>CM067893.1:1638697-7518663 GCA_034621355.1 Mycalesis mineus | reverse complement strand
GCTTTCGGCTGCAAAAGTCGCAGCGAACGGAAAATCGAAGGAATTGCATTTCATATGTAAGTAGACATAAACTTCATTGATTGATGATTTAAAGCTTAGATATGTTGTTTTTTTAGCAAATTTCATGTATTATGCGTTTACTAAACAATTTTATATAACGATTCACGATATTATGTACTTTAAATGTTGACATGTCATGTCAATAAGGCTGTCTTAAATCTTAATTTGTCCTGTCCTTAATTGTTCTTAAGGAAGGCCTCCGTGGCGCAGCGACGGCACTCCCAACCGATTCCATTCGCGGTTCAGCCAAATATTTTTTTAAATTAGTCCAGCACTGGCTGATAGTACCAGCCGTAGTTAGTTACCAACCCTACTGCGAAATACGTACCGCCAAGTGACATAGCGTTCCGGTACGATGTCGTGTAGAAACCGAAAGGGGTGCAGATTTCATCCTACTCCTAACAAGTTAGCCCGCTTCTGTTTTATATTATGTCATCAAAAGCTAACTTGTAATGAAAAAAAAACGTTTTGTTTGAGATTATAAATGAAGTACAAGCTAAGTCTAAGCTCTTATAAAAGACGAAAATCTGGCCACCATAGGCTCTTACTTTACACGCATGGAGCTTTTTGTTGTTTGCTAGAAGCGGGTTATAAAAATCATTTTAGTTTCCAATTTGAGCGTCATTGTCTGCGAGACGTGAAAGTTGTCAGTGGCGCCGACACCAATAAAACAGTCGGAACCGCGCACGCGCCTGCCCGAGTAGCTGACCGTTAATATCCCAGGGGCCTTACCATTTTTCATAAAACTATCAAAGTTTAGCAACATTTTGTTTGTCTATATAACACAGACGATTGAAATCTATTGATAATCTTCTCATTCACTGAGTTTACGCAAAATTTTTGGCAACTAGTTGTTTGTTGTTGTGTAGATTTATTGTAAGTATTATTTGCTTTGAATTGTGTCATGATCCAACGAAAAATAAAAATGTTGATCAATTATTACTGAAAGAGTAAATAGTGTCTAAAATAATTAACTCATTGCTTTCGGAGTAAAGAAGAATTTCATCGATTTTAAGTTCACGGTCCATTTAAATAATTTCGAGTATTACCGATGACGACACTAAACAGCTTAACAAAAGGCAAAATGGCGTCAAGGCAATGACGTTTTACTAAATATTAACGTCAAGGCACGTTTAAAAATTATTAAGACTGATATAAGGACCGGTAGTAAGGCCTCTGAGTGATGTTCGGCGTTCGATGATATCCAGGGTCCGGCATGAGATAATATCGATGCGAGCTGCCCATATATTACACTGACAGACCAACAATAAAACAGGATATCTGTTAGCGCCTGTACACCCCGGAGAGTAACCGAGGTGGACGACAAATGGAAGCCGGGATGAACCCTCACCTCACTATATTGTTGCTTGTTATGACGGAAAATATTTTATCAGCGCCCACCGATCATTTCGCATTTTATAATGGTCCGAAGAAAGGCCGCCGCGGGGCGTCTGCATTGCACTATAACTCGTTAAATACTGAGACGAAATCGCTAGCTTTGTTGGTTTCAAATTGAAATTGATAATTTATTTTGTCTTTTGAATACGAAAGATTAGAGTTAGTCATTGATCAACTGTATCCCATTCATTAGATCTGCCTACTCTGTGGTTGTGACAGATTTCCTCTATGTAAACTACCAGAGCTTATCACGATCGACGTAGCTGCTCATTCATATACTATACGAATCTAAATTGGATGAATTGAAGCCATTTGAAGTTGTTGTCTGAACAAGCAAATTGTGATAATCTCATCGAGTTATTTCGTCTTTTCTTTTATTTATTTAATTTTGTTTTTATTTATTTTCATTTAATTTTTTAGTTAGTTAGTTTATAAGTTACAAAAATTTTTCTACAAGTTACCGACATCACACTATAAAGGTGCTAATGGTAGATAGCAGTGATGATGCAATCTAAGATGGAAGCGGGCTAATTTGTTAGGAGTACGATGAAATCCACACCCCTTTCGGTTTCTACACGACATCGTACCGGAACGCTAAATCGCTTAGCGGTACGTCTTTGTCGGTAGGGTGTTAACTAGACACCAAGACAAATTAAGAAAAATCTCAATCTGCCCCGCCGGGAATCGAACCCAGGACCTCCGTCTTATAAATCCACCGCGCATACCACTGCCTCACGGAGGTCGTCAATTGATATTTTTCTACCTAAATATATAGTAAATACCTGATTCTAATATTTTAATCAAGGTGTGATTTGACTTTCTTATTAATAAAATTTCAACAACTGTCTTTTACAAAACCTTTTCCAAAATTATCAACTTAGTATTTTTTTCACTTACTTAATTTTGTATCTAATAATTGAATTTAATAGAAGCGTATACGATATCTGTTTAAGAGTATTTTCGTTCGTTTGTTCGGTCTTTCATTCGTTCGCTAGATCGCAAGCTACTAGTCCAATAAACACGTACTCATTACATGTAACGGTTCAACGAATGAATAACAATAGACGAAATTGAATTCTTAATAAGATTTACGTAAACAGTGCGCAATGTTCAACGCGTTGTAAGACAATAGCCCGACGGGGTCGTCCCGCCGCCCACGTGGGCTGTACAGCGAAGGATCATGCTAATCGCTCCTAATCACGGCCCGATCGAGAGCTGAATCATCCTGTATAATGTTTATTTACCAATCAGTATAGTTGTACCAAGCGTGACCATAAAAGGAGTTATATTTGTCTAGTGTCGCTCTCAATTAGTGGGCAACGGCGAAATGACGCCATATGTGGCCGCCGCGATAGAATGCTTGTGCACTGACCCTCTTCATTATTAATCGACTTCGAAAATAGGAACTGTTCAATTTGATCGTACCTATATGATATTTTATGAAAAAAAAATTATCTGCCTTTAAAAATAGTATGAAGATCCTTCCAGTAGAAACAATGAGTAACCTTATCAAACAGACAGACAAGCAAGAGTTTGTTTGACCGATTTACAAACTTGAAAAAAAATATATTTTATTGTATATCCTTACTCTTCATTTCAAAGAATACTAGCTCCATTTTTAAATACGACCAATAATCTCCTTTAGTTCCAGTTAGCAACATAGAATGTGTGGGCATGACAATAGTCCAATAGGGGCGGATCGAATGCATGGTCTCCTGGTGTTGACTCAGGCTTCTTTACCAAGGAAATTATGATGCTTAAACATATTATTATGTCTAGTGCACAAGCTCTTATAAAATAGTAATTAAGTTTATTAAATCTGAAACTAAAATTAGACACAAGAGCTGGTTTTTAGTATTAAGTACTGCATCAAATTATAAAGTATTTGCATGCGATCAAAGATAGGTAGGTACTAAAAATACCGAAACATGCATAGGTAAGTTAATTTCACATTACCTATACAAATTAATAAAACATATTATAGTTGAGAATTGAATACATTTAATTAGCGATATATTGATCAGACATCACTCTTGAGCATATGCTTCCTGGAAGGACTTCCAATCACCACTGTCTTGAACTCTTGACCTTGAGCCAAATGTGTCGTATGTTAGCGACAATAAAAACTAAAAATAAGAAAATAAAATACGATATCTATTTTCACAGATTCGGACCGGAAGTTATGCCCAAGCGCTCACAGCGTCTACTTTTGGAGTTATATTTTTGTTAATGTCAAATGTAAATGTAAGACTATTATTAATGTTTGCTTCCTTCATTTCATTCTTCCTTTACTACCTTTTATGGCTCTACAGTAGCACGGTTCATTCTTTCGAAGGGATTCAATGGTCATAGGTAATAAATAGTATTCATAGTGAGGTAAAAAAATATGAATATTCCGTAAATATATTAGTATTCATCAGACTTAAAATAAAAATAAGGACTTGCTTTATTATAATTTCTCTGTGCAGTAGTTTCTTCAAGACTGAAGATCGTGGTCCTGGTACGATCCAAGTCTCGAACGAGTCCACGCCTTCCACCTGCTCCTGTTGGTGGCCATCTTTGCTAGCGAATAGAATGAGTGCTTGGACTCACTCAGCTGATCAGCCCATCGTGTTGGGGAACGGCCTCTAGCTCTTTTTCCGTCCGTGCTGCCCGTTATTATTAGCTTTTCCAAATTACTGTCCTCCCGCCTCATGATGTGTCCAAAATAAGCCAGAATCCGTTGATAGCAGATGGATGAAAGCCTGACCTCGATTCCGAGCTGTGACAGAATAGATGCGTTTGTGCGCTTAGCTGTCCAAGGTATTCTCAGCATGCGCCTCCAGCACCACATCTCGAACGCATTTATTCTTTGCCTTTCTCTTGCCTTTATGGTCTAAGTTTCAACTCCATACATAAAGATAGAGAAAATTAAGGCTCGGACAAGGCGACTCTTTGTCTTGATTGATATGCCTCGAATCCTCCAGATTTTATTCAGTCGTGACATAGCGCCCTTTGCCATTGCTATGCGTCTCTTTATCTCTGGCGCACAGCTGCCGTCACTGCAAATCTGGGATCCGAGATAGACATATTCCTGTACGATATCAACAGATGGATAACAACAGATTTATTATAATATACCTATTTTTTTAATTTTTTTTTAATTTTTCAAAAAGAGTAAAACACACTTTAAAAAACAGTTTTTTTATTTCATCTAAAAAATTTAATTTCAAATTTTTTTTAGTTTGGAAGAACAGAATTTATGGTAGATACAACTTCTTTCAAAACATAGCGGGAATAAGGAATAACGGAATAGAGTTAGGAAGAAATCAAATTATTCATTATTTTTCATACAAAGTAGGTACTCGTACCTACACAGAAACCGTTTAGTGTATCAAAATTACAATTTTATTAAACATACCTACTAATAATATATAACCACAGAATACACACATATAAGCTAAAACTAAAAAAGAAGGATTCTATTTTTTTGCATTGGTAGTAATGAAATATTCCATTCGCCTGCGATTTTGTGACACGTTAAAAGTGTGACCCGTCGCTGATGCCTGTATTGGGCACTGACCCGACCGTCGGAAAGCTGCGGATCCGGTCGAACGCTTTATATTTATGGCCTAACAGCTTTTATACAAATCAATTAACATTTGACCCCAGCGATCTGATCGTGATAAAACAGTAGCAATACAAATTTGGCATAAATTATATTGGAGTCTCGGATTTTTCTTTTTTTAACCCCAATATATTGCAATAGGCACTATTAAATATATAAGTGTTGTCATTTTATTTTAATAAATGCAATGAAGTAAGTAAAGCTGTCAGTTATAGTTGACAGAAGAACATTAAGGTTGGATCACTGGATTTGAATCCAAGTTTCAACAAATAACAAATTGGTAACCTATATAGATAGATAGGTACCTTATTGTAATGATTGAATATAAAACTACTACAAATTGTTCTATTCTATTCTTTGTGATTGTCCTTAGAAATACCTACTGTTCTCAGTGACTGAAGGGAATAATTGCAGGTGTAATTAAAGGCATATGATATTTAACACCTTACCCTTGACCCTTCAGGTCAATTCTTTTGACGACCTCCGTGGCGCAGTGGTATGCGCGGTGGATTTATAAGACGGAGGTCCTGGGTTCGATTCCCGGCGAGGCAGATTGAGATTTTTCTTAATTTGTCTTGGTCTGGCTGTGGGAGGCTTTTGCCGTGGCTAGTTACCACCCTACCGACAAAGACGTACCGCCAAGCGATTTAGCGTTCCGGTACGATGTCGTGTAGAAACCAAAGGGGTGTGGATTTCAACCCCTAACAGTTAGCCCGCTTCCATCTTAGATTGCATCATCACTTAACATCAGGTGTGATAGCAGTCAAGGGCCAACGTGTAGTCAATTAAAAAAAAAGTCACAAGGCGGGACTTTGTAGTACGTGTTGCTTGCCCTGCGTAATATTTACCTATTACGCTTTTTGTTAATAGGTTATGTTTGCTACTTGCCGTCAAGCCATATGTTTGTTTTGACTTGACTCCATTATATACAATAATTGGGAAGAAAAACTATTAATTAAATAAAATCATATAAATAAATAAAAGATTTTCATTAATTTTATGGATTATATGAAAACCACGTTTCCTTGTGTATTCTGTGGTTGTACGTAAAAATATCGTCGCAAAAATGTGCGCCAGCGCAGGTGCAGGATGAAGAGTTGAAGAGACGCTAGGAGGGGGGAAGGTGGCGCCCGGTGGCTGATCCGCCCAACTCTTTGTTTACGTGACGCCCCCCACTCATTACGCGAATGAGCCGTTTCATAATTCGCGACTAAGCGGACAAAAAGTGGCCCCGTCCGAGGATAAAGAATCGTTTAAAATCAAACCGTTTTATTTTTTTTTATTTTGTTGTCCCAAAAGATTTGTAACCCTCATGATTATGTCATGATTTTGGTACATAAACTAATAAGATTAAAGCTTAATATTTTCAAAATGAAAAACCTATTTTTCTGCAATCTGGTTTTGGTCTCTCTTTTGGTTTAAGCCGAACCTCTCTACTTAACAAGTCAATATAGTAGGGTAGATACCTTTCACTCAAAAAGTTAGCAAAGTAGGTTAATAGGCAGTGGCGGATTTATAGATTTGCCGCCCGTAGGCTATTCAATTTTTGCCGCCTCTAAATTTTGATATCTTAGTCCACAATCATATCAATTTTCTATCAATAAAATTCCAACTTTATAATTTGTGCCCCATCATCCTCGTTACTTCAACTTTTCCCATATAGTTATTATTATTGAGAACTATGGTACCGTGTTAGATCCTTGATTATTTTTACAGCAAAGAATTATCAAAAAACATTATTTTAAGGAAAAAATATCTCAATCGTATACCACTTTTAAAGTAAGGTAAGGTATGTCTTAAAACTATACAATACTTACAAAATATGAATTAAGCTTACGTAAAAAAAAAAATTGGCGAACGTTGATTAACATTTATTATTACACTCACAGTTTAAAAACAATACAATAAATATATCTTTTCTTTATTATTTGTTAGCATTATGATTTAAGTTAAATTATAAAAGCATTACAATACTTTTTTGCGAGACTTTGAATTCGCAAAATCATTTATTATATCGTCGTACGAAATCTTGCTCATTAGCTCTGACTCTATGCACAAGAGAGCTAAAACGTTTAGCTTTTCTTGACTTAAAGTCGATCGTAGGTAGTTCTTTACTCTCTTCAAGCAAGAGAAGCTTCTTTCACCTGAACAATTTGCCGCTGGTGTACAAAGAGCCATACGAAGTGCTATATCCAAGTTTCGATAAATGTTTCCTAGATTCTGTTCTTGCAGGAATGAAGACAGATTTATTAATGATCCAGAAATTGGTTTTATTGAAATTCTTTCAGACGAAAGGATCGACGCAACGTATGTATACATAAGAAGCCCGCTGCGGCTCACGTAGTAACCCTATCGCGCTGCACTTGTGCTATCCATTCAGCCAGACACTCTTACCGAATCGTCATGTCGTTTGTTCTGGCGTTACAAAAATAATAAATACGACTACGCAATTGCATGCCTTAAGTGCGAAGCGCGTAGTAGGTATGCTTTACTCTTGCCTAAAAATCTAAATCCGATGTTTTCTCACATTAAACCGTACCTAATAAATATGATGTACATGAATATTATTTAAAAAGCAACTTATCGGAAAGAAAAATGATCGCTGAGCTTATAAAAATTATTTTTTCGGTTATGAGTTATGCTTAATTATATTATATTAAGTTATATTTATGATTAATTATCTTCACAGTAAACACGATAACTTTCGAAAAAATAATTTTTTCACTTCAATATTTTTTTAATATACTTGTTTAACTGGAGAGAAGCCGTTGAATAAAAAATTGCAGCTGAGTATTGTTTTATCTTATTGTAATTAATTCATTCCGATTGGCATTTTCTGAAAAAGTTGGCTTTGCGAAAAAGTTATCAAATATACTGATGTAAACATTTAATTAAAATAATTCGTGTACGACATGAGCGCTTAAGGCCTGCTCATTTGAATTTTCCAAACTTTTTCTTACTGCAAATAAAATAATTAACTGATAAAATGTATCAATTTTCTAATGAGCAAATTGTCTCACTTCATATTTTGTGGAGGGAATTTTTTTATTGTCAAGTCACAGTCGTTTAACTATCAGTTATTTGATTAATATGATCTCTATAAGATATTGAACTAGTTTTTTATTTAATAAAAATTAGTCAATTTTAGTCAGTATTTTTGTTAGACCATCGATATTATATCGATTGAATTGGGTAAGCAGATCTCATAATTATTAGGTACATGGAGAAAAAATTATAGCAGTTATTAGTGAAGAATATATGTAAAAATTACTAAATTTCGATTATAATATCGAATCGCGATATTCTAAAAGTTCATGATCATTAATGTATAATTAGTAAAGCGTTTAGGAATTGTTCATGCAGAGATGTTGAAATATTTATTAATTAGCACTGCATATAAGAATATTTCGATTTTTGTTAAATATTTCAATTTCTCTCCAATTTTCGAAATTCGTATTATGTGTGTGTATAATATTTTTTTTTTTAATTTGTAAACCGAAATAATAACTTTATGAAATAAATTTGCCGCCCCTTAAAATTTGCCGCCCTAGGCTCCAGCCTACTCAGCCTGCTGGTAAATCCGCCACTGTTAATAGGTAACTGTTAGACAGTAGATAAAAGCAAAATGTAATTCATATATGCAATAAATATAATGTAGGTAATACCTACACGTATCTCCTTACACTAGTATTGGAAGTCTTTTCCTTCGTATTGTACGATTAATTCATTAGATTATAATTATTTCGAAATAATATCTACCTAACTTAAGCAAAGACTTTAACAAAACATTGTTTAGAAAAAATCGATCATTTTATGCCAATAATAATATCGAAGTCAGACTTAAACGCCCGTAGGTTGAAAGAACAAAACCGGTTGGATAGATGGAAATTGTAAGCACCTTTTCCAATAAAAAAATAATTTAATGACGCACTAACAATTTTAGATTTTCAACCACGATGTGGAAATTGATTCGATGTCTCAATTTATTTTGATTACAGACGATAACGAACGAGCTGTATAGAAGTTATGAGTGGAAAAGCGCACGTGGCCTCTGCTCTATGTGGGTGGATAACGGAACATAACTGACGTCAACTTTATTATTGCATACGATTTTAAACCACCAGTTGGTGATACTTTAATTGGGACGTAAATTTGAGACATAATATTGAATAGATGCAGCTGTTACCTTCAATTGAATTGAACATTGTAGAGTCAACAAATGTGTAGTTTCCAACGTTGAAATAAAAACTACTAGTTCCATATGACGTTTTAAACGTTGTAAGCCTACTAGACGACTACTAAACGAATACGAGACGACATCTAAATGAATTTAACTTCGATTTTTGACTATGACTTTCATGCACCGGTTTCGTAGTAAGACAACCGTAGAGGATTTTTGTCGCTTCTGGATGACTTATGTCGATAGCAAAATATCTAAATAAATTATTCATTATTGGAAGCATAGTAGCCTAAATAGTTGACGTTGACGTTGACGTTGACGTTGGGGGGCGAAGGTGCTAGAATGGCGACCACGCACCGGAAAGCGCAGTGTTGGTCGACCTCCCACCAGGTGGACTGATGACATCAAACGGGTCGCAGGGAGCCGCTGGGCACGTGCGGCTCAGGATCGTTGTGTTTGGAAGTCCCTAAAAAGGCCTCCAGCAGTGGGCTCCATTGGCTGATAATGATGATGATGATGATGATGATGATGCGCTTGACTCCAATGTAAAAAGACTTGAGCTAGATTCCTACCTATTGGACTATTGTTGTACTTACTCATAACACAAATTTGTCTCAGTTGGAAGAAGGAATATCAATTTGACGACCTCCGTGGCGTAGTGGTATGCGCGGTGTATTTATAAGACGGAGGTCCTGGGTTCGATTCCCGGCGGGGCAGATTGAGATTTTTCTTAATTTGCCTTGATCTGGCTGGTGGGAGGCTTTCGCCGTGGCTAGTTACCACCCTACCGACAAAGACGTATCGCCAAGCGATTTAGCGTTCCGGTACGATGTCGTGTAGAAAACGAAAGGGGTGTGGATTTTCTCCCACTCCTAACAAGTTAGCCCGCTTCCATCTTAGACTGCATCATCACTTAACATCAGGTGTGATAGCAGTCAAGGGCCAACTTGTAATCGATAAAAAAAAATATATTTAAACAAAAAAGGCCAATAGCTTAACCTTATATCGGAATTGTTTGTGGAGATTTCTAAACATTTAGTTTTATAGCTCGACTCAGGACTCGAACATAGTACTTTACTTGTAGCTAAATTGACTAACCACCAGGCAAATTAAGCGGTTAATAAATTAGCTAGCTTTACAAGTTTTTCAAAAACCTGAGCTTTATAGGAGCATAAATTAAAATTTCCAAGAATTGAATTAGGAAGTAAAACCGCAAACATTTACCTATTCAAAAAACAGTTGGAAACAAAAAATATAAAAGCAGCAAGACAGAATAACACCGTGGGCGACAAACTAAGCAAAACAGGCGCCAGCGATTACGAATCACATAACTTAGTAGGTACCTACAAAAAACTTGACGAATGTACCTAACTATGTAAGTCTTAAAGTTTAAACAAAAGTTTGTTTCTAATTATCGAGTTTGTACAGGTAGCAACAGTAAAGCGGGAACAACTTTAAGCATTTTCTCTACCAATAATTAAGCCGGAAGAAGCAGATGGCCTACTTGATGTTAAGAAAAATTGCCGCCTATATGATTTGGAGGTTAGACCCACCACGCTGGTAGGCTTTAGGGTGATAATGTTTTACTCTTGTCTCGAGCACTGGGTAAAATCGCCGAAAATTTGTTAAAAGAAAGAAAACCTGGCTGGTGGGAGGCTTTCGCCGTGGCTAGTTACTACCCTACCGACAAAAACGTACCGCCAAGCGATTTAGCGTTCCGGTACGATGTCGTGTAGAAACTAAAAGGGGTGTGAATTTTCGTCCCACTCCTAACAAGTTAGCCCGCTTCCATCTTAGACTGCATCATCACTTAACATCAGGTGTGATAGCAGTCAAGGACCAACTTGTAGTCGATAAAAAAAAACCCTGGAGTTATTCCGTAGCCTTACCCAGGACTCGAAACCAGGACTTCAATCCTAAGGTGACAATCACTGGACCAAGGAGGTAGGTAGATGACGTAACACTCCAGTAACAGCTATGAGTTAATATTTATTATCTGTACAACTTAAAGCTCTAATAACAACAATGCAGCGACGCTTATTATGCAAATGAGACGACACTGCGCTTAGAACATTGTAAATAATAATAGTGCAGGAAGAAGAGGCTTGATAGATGCGATCGCGTGCCACAAGAGCACTCGGATGAGCAAGCCACGAGTCATTTCCGCTGCCAGTTGTTCGACCAGTGTCGCAACGGAGAATAATCGCTGCTAATTTATAATCGTCACTTTCAAAAATATACTGACTCACGCATAAACAAAACACGGCTTCATGAGCTTACGTGTTGGTAGGATTAAGGACGTATCAGATTAGCGTACTTCAGGTAAAATATTGCACTAATGCTCGTATGAACAGCCAATGTAATGATTTAACGGTAGGTATGATCTCTAATGATGCTCCAACAAAATGATTATGTTAAAATCATTATGCTTCTTAATGAGTTTCAACTAGAATAGAGTGAATAAAATATTTTTGCTGTTTTAATCTTACGCATTTTATATTCAGAGTTATAATTAGGTGGAGCCCGTATTTTGTAGACAGTAGGAAATTAAATGCAATGCAGTGTTTTATGCATTCGTGTGTAAAGCCCCTTTTTGATTTGCGTAATATTAGCTCCACAGTGCTAATTTATAAGTGATAATTATTAGATAGATAGAAGATATATTCTTTATGAGCAGTAGGAAATAAAAATGCAATGAAAGATTTTATGCACTTATATGTAAAGGCTGTTAAAAAGTGTGTAATAATACGTAGATTTGCGTAACATTGGCTGCACAGTAAGTATCCTAATAGGTAAGCGAAATTAGCTGGCGCCTCTCCATTGTAGATAGTACGTAAGAAATTAAATACAATATTTTATTATTGTCTGTAAGGGCTCTGAAACTTTACATGTATTCGTTTATAAAGTCCCTTATAATGTGTGTAATAATATGTACATTTGCGTAACTTTGGCTCCGCAGTACGCTAATTTATAGCCAATAATTAGCTGGCGCCTCTCCATTGTAGATATAGTACTTAAGAAAATAAATACAATAAACCATTTTATGTACTCTTAAAATATGTACGTGAAATACTATTATGTACGTTTGCGTAACTTTAGCTCCACAGTACGCTAATTTATACTGTATAATTAGTAAACAGTAGGTACGAAACTAAATGCACTGAAACGTTACATGCACTCGTGTGTAAAATCCCTTATAATTCGTGTAATAATATGTAGATTTGCGTAACTTTGGCTCCACAGAACGCTTATTTATAGCGGATAATTAGATGGCGCCTCTCCATAGTAAACAATACGATAATACATGCACTGGAAAGTTACATGTATTTGTCTGCAAAGTCCCTTATAATTTGTGTAATAATATGTAGATTTGCGTAACTTTAACTCCACGGTACGCTAATTTATAGCCAATAATTAGGTGGCGCCTCTCCATAGTAAACAATACGATAATAAATGCACTGGAAAGTTACATGTACTCATGTGTAAAGTCCCTTATAATTCGTGTAATAATATGTAGATTTGCGTAACTTTGGCTCCACGGAACGCTAATTTATAGCCGATAATTAGGTGGCGCCTCTCCATTTTGACAGTTTACACGAGCATAAGTTCCATGTTTTACTGGGGTCACCGCATTCAATTACTTTACGAGTATAATTTACGTTTATTGTAGGTATATCATTTTGTAACGTTAAAACTATAGATATTAATATTCATTTTTATGTTTTGGGAATAATGTTGTGTCACATGAAAACATGGTAGCTGTAACATATGTATATTTTAATAAAAATTAAAATTTGTTTGTATGTTTGCCCTCTATGCGTTACGAAGCCATTAATTTGGTTGTGATGAAACTTTGGTAACTTGCTATATATTACTAGCAGACGCCTGCGACTTCGACCGGGCAATGGTGATTAGAGGGTTGAAACCTTCCACAAATACCATAAATAAAAAAATGTACGTAACGTTTATAGATATTTATGCCATCGCGGACTTTATTTTAGTCCTAATATAGAGAAACAATTCATCCTTACATTGTTTCGTTATAATCTCAAATAGATAAAGCATCGTTTTCGATAAAACTCCCAGGCGGCTTAAATTTTTTCGACTTCTCCAACAATTATCGTCATATTTTAATTAATATAAGTTAGTTTCATGGTAGTGGTTTCATATCATTCAAAAATTTTTTTAGTGTTTTTTATTTTAGGTCAATTGCTCTATTCAAATATTATAATTATTAATACAGTGGGGCCCGCCACTGCGGATGCATTTTTTTTTATCGACTACAAGTTGACCCTTGACTGCTATCACACCTGATGTTAAGTGACTGACTGCTGACTGACTTGTTAGGATGGGACGAAAATCCACACCCCTTTCGGTTTCTACATCATCGTAACGGAACACTAAATCGCTTGGCGATACGTCTTTGTCGGTAGGGTGGTAACTAGCCACGGCGAAAGCGTCCCACTAGCCAGACCAAGACAAATTAAGAAAAATCTCAATCTGCCCTGCCAGGATTCGAACCCAGGACCTCCGTCTTATAAATCCACTGTGCATACCACTGCGCCAAATCTTTGTCTCTTTTGGATCGTTTCTACTCAAATTTCTCAATTTAGTTCATCACTGATAAGTTGTCGAAAATCTTAATGAAAGGTAATGTCAGAATCGATTATGATAATGCCTTCCCGACGCGTCCAAGTGTGCGCGCACCTTTCAAGCAATCATCGCTACAAGCTCAAATATTGAACAGACTATAAACAAAAAGGGACTACGTCAATACGCCCACTTAATTGCAGTATTATTGTAACTTATATAGAACCAGTTCTCATCAAACGCTGGCCACTTGACACTAAGCAAACACGCAACGGCGCCGGCTCGAGCTGTACTGTTGGTACCTACCTAATTTGTGCCTTGACAACTGTTCGATTTATGTGATACTAACAAATGCCCGCGACTGCCTCGTTGTTGTAATGGTTAGCCTAAGTGGCTTCGAGTCCTAGGCCGGGGTATGTCAAACTCAGCTTTTCTTCTCAACAAATAAATTTAAAATAAGGTAGGAAATGCCACACATTTTATGTCTAATAAATTTAAAGTTATGTTTTGTTCTTTTAAAAAATCTTACCTTTAAAAGATATTGATATATTCATTAGTTTTAACTTTCAATTAATTTATGTAATGAATTCGTCATCAACTAGTTAATAAAAAAATATAGATGTAAAATGTGGCTGATTTTACCTTATTTTTAATTTGTTTGTCGACAACATTCTCAATGGATTTGGCCAAGTTGGGATCGGGGTTATGTCAAACTCAGCTTTTCTTCTAAAAACTTTATTCTACACGCCGCCGAAAACTGAGGTTGGAGTTTAGTGTAATTAGTCATCCTGCCCGTAATGAAGATGTTCTCCTGTACCAAGCCTTGTAGTGGGCTGTTGGCATAATCATGACGGTGATACTGTTCAATTATTTATGTAATACTAACGAAGGCCCGCAGCTACCACGTTGGTCTAATATAGCCCATGTGACTCAAGTGGCCTGGATTAAGCTAAGAAATACTGAGATTTCCATTTCTCTTAGAAAGTTTTAGTCAAAGTTCTCATCTCGTAGATGTAGTGTGAAGTGTTGAGGTGCACCCAGTACCGAGCACATTTTTTTTTATCGACTACAAGTTGGCCCTTGACTGTTATCACACCTGATGTTAAGTGATGATGCAGTCTAAGAAGCGGGCTAACTTGTTAGGAGTGGGACGAAAATCCACACCCCTTTCGGTTTCTACACGACATCGTACCGGAACGCTAAATCGCTCGGCGATACGTCTTTATCCGTAGGGTGGTAACTAGCCACGGCGAAAGCCTCCCACCAGCCAGACCAAGGCAAATTAAGAAAAATCTCAATCTGTTCGCCAGGAATCGAACCCAGGACCTCCGTCTTATAAATCCACCGCGAATACCACTGCGCCACGGAGGTCGTCAAACCTCTGAGCACTTTTTAAAAATTTGCTAATACATATTTAATTTTTGTAAGTAAAATTATGCATAAACACATACATACACTTCAATTCCATTTATTAGGTAGTATAAACTTGTGATATTGACTTATTGATCTGTTTATTTAGTTATTTTAATGAGGCACGTAACACCTTACGTAATTTTTTAGTACTTGCCATTATATTTTAAATATCTTTAAAAGCAAATATATACCTACTTATGTAAACTCATTACATACTTTCGGTCTTTAAGTACTGGAGTTAAACAGCAATTAAATTTTAGAGCGATCATTAAATCTTAATATGTTTATCCCATCACTTGTCAATTTTAACGTTTTAATTATAATTAGAGCTTATTTTTCATTAAAACTTCTGTGAAATGATATCATTAGGTACTTATTTGTAGGTTGCTTAAATTCTTCAGAAGCTACCTTTGTTTTCAGCAAAAAACCGAGAGTCCACTTCGCACGAAATCTGTAAAAGAAATATTGAAATTTTCTATCGGTCTAAAGATTTTAATACTACGAAATACTAAAAGTTGGAAAGTTTACCGTTTTATACTCCAATGAATTGTTCAGTATCTCTTATATCTGATCTGATAATGATCTATACGGCACTAAAAAGTAAAAAATCTGTCTCATTTCATTCAGTCAGCGCCTCGAACCTTTATTTTACGTAGTAAAGCATTTTGTGGGTTCTGGTAATTAAATATAGCGTCATTCAAGTAATTTAAACTAAATAACACAGTTATTTTTTACTTTTTAGTGCATTTTGAGTCGGTTCTATTTTTATTTAAAAAATTTTATTTCTTACTTTTTCGTGATTTATCGCTGTATCGTACTCGTACTATACTGTCATAGTATATTATATGCCACTAGTAGCCAAAAGATACCGAGACAAAAACCAAAATCGCTGTAAGTGAGCTTCCAAAATACAGAGTTCATTAAATGATGATAGCCCTTCCTAATAACAAAAGAGTTATCAAAATCGGACAATCATAAAAAAAAAATATATACATTTTCTCTTTAGGTCTCACGAATATATCCACTCCACTCTACTCTATAATTCTACATAACCATAAACGATATAAGTCAAATAAATAAATAAATATCATTCATTGAGTTAGTAATCTTGGAAACTATGAACTAACTACTAAAAGTGTCGTTATTCGATGAAAATTTATATTTAATGTATTTAGGAGGAGTTAAAGGTCAATTATTTCCTATCTGTATTAATAAACGTGGGATCAAACTAACCTACAAATAATAACATAAACTTTAATTTAATATGTACACCTTTTAATTCAGTAATGTATAAATATGTACATTAATTTAAAACTCTCCGCATATTATAATATCAATATTTTCTAATTAAACGCAGTTATGATGGACTTGTAAAAATTGACTTTCAAAATATAATTTACATTTAAAATTGACTCGAATATTGAAGAGGTAACTGTTCTCGATACAAGCACAGCACGTGACACTCCCAAGTCCGAGCCAGTATGCAAATTATCTGTGCATGTGTTGTGCATGGATAGGAGGCGGTTACGCACACAAAGACACCAAGCCTCCATTCATAAAAGCAAGGCACTATCTAGCTATGAATTAATCGCAACATTTGAATATGTTTATTCTCACAAAGGAAGCGGCCATTCAGAAAAAAAACTCGCCATCAAAACAGGTTTAGCACGTGTCAATGAACGACGGGACGGGATTTGGACGCCATCGTACGCCATAGCAGCGAGCTGGGTTGGATGATTGAAACGGTTTAATAAACTATCGTTCAAATCTTATTTCGAGTCAATTAATGGTTTCCGATGACAAACATTAATGATCTTGTATAATTTATCCATTCCGTGACCTGTTATTAGCTTTATCTATAAATAAATTCGCTGAAAAAGTATCTTCGTTTTTGGTAATATTTTATATGCAGTATTCATTTTATTTCGTCATATTAAAGGTAGGTACATACCTTAATAAATATTAAGTTTTTCTTCACTTCAAGTAATTAGAAATCGCTTAAATGGTGGTGTTAAATCCATGTAGCTTCAGAAATTCGATTTAGCCTGTCGATTCCAGTCCTTATTACATCAACAGTAAGATAACGATGTTGATTATATTAATAACTGAATGTGATTACGGGGTCACACATTTTAATTAGACTCGCTAACCTACATTGGAGCAGCAAGGTGCGACTAAGCTCTAAATACGCTTTCTTATAAAGAGAGAGACTATAAATTGTCCTATAATAAAATTTTTATTATAAAAACAAAAACCCGACTGCACAGAAGCTATGAACTGAAAAGAGAAAAACAAGGATCATTATATCTATATAAAATTCTAAATACTTTATGGAGATGCAAGCGGGGACAAAATACTTTATTTTCTACGGGAAAGAAAATAAAAGTATTTTGTCTCCGCCTGCAGCACCATAAAGTATTTAGAATTTTATACAGATATAGTGATCCTTGTTTTTCTCTTTTCAGTTCATAGCTTCTATGCAGTCGGGTTTTTGTTTTTATAATAATAAGGAACTTCGTTCCAATAATTTTATTTGAGACTTTTTTGTTTTAATTTATGGTATAGAAATTACTCGGTACACTTTATGCCATTTTTTGTTAAAACTGCAATATAAACATGATATGATATTTATATTTTTGACATGGTCTTTTTAGAACCTTTCATTTCATACCCATATTGCTAAGATAGAGAAAAGATATACACACATCCCCCCTTTTTTCCCCCATTTATAGCCGCCGTTTTGAAAATTTATATAGCCTATGTCACTACCAAAATTTTTACAAATTCAACGACACCTCACATGTTAAAATCCGTTCAGTCGTTTAGGCTGTAGCGCGTGCCGAAGAAATGGACATACATATATACATACATACATACATACATATATACATACATACACTCGAAAAACATTACCCTCCTTCTGACGCAGTCGGGTAATAAGCACAGGCTGCTTGTTACGATTATATGTTTCGTAGATTAAAACAAACACACTAATATAGCCTGGAAGAGATCACTTTTAGTGATAAGGTCGCCATTTGCTTTTTCACTTAGCTCTAAGTTGTATTGTACCTTTCTTATTTTTGTTTAATGCAATAAAGTTCTTTAATATTAATATTTAATATAATCTTCACACTTATAATATTAGGACAATATGAGCCCACGAATGAAAATATCAACAAAATCTGTGTAACTTTGCAAAGTGCTAACGTAACATTCTATTAGCACATTTGCGGTCATTGTTTTTCACTTACGTAATAATATGTACACGCAAATACACGCAAATGGAAAGAAACTCCTTGCCTTTTTGTACACGTGTATTCCAAAGTCATTAGTGCGGTACACATTAATGAAACGGGTAAATCAAGAAAGTGGATTAAACTAAAGATTCGTTTTGCAATGTGTGTTATGCACACGTGTTAATCAACTCTAAGTAAAGTCTCTCGATTACTCTCACGGCATAGTAAAGCTGGAGATTAATAAATGATTTTATAGCTGGGAAATGCATACACGCCGATCGGAAGCTGATCAGACTGAATGGCGCAGTATTCGTCTAGGTATATATGACATGCTAGTTAAGAAGTAGCCAAGATACCCACTAAAACCTAGCAGAGTCGTCCGATTCGGGATGTCAAAGGATCAAGAAAACATTATTATCTATTGACTTCATTAACGATGGAACTGCCTGGTTTCGAGCTGAGATATGAAAGGATCGCGGAAACATATATATACCTTGACGCATCGACATATATTTATTTATATGTCAGTGCTGACGCTGTGAAATATTACTAAATGATGCGCCAAGTTATCTGGTTATTTTTGTTTCGATTCAAGTGCCAGAAATATTTCAAAAAAGATTAAATGTGAAGTCAGTTGTCGATCATTACAAGTAATGATGATCGTGATATAAATCAAAAACATTTTCACCCTAAGCTCGCCAACCCGCATTGTATCTGTGCGGTAGCTAACCCCATATCCCCTCTCTTATAAATATATGTCGACATCTCGATACGGTTGTTACCTAATCACGGTTCAACGGGAAAACAGATTAGGGTGAAATTAATCACAGAGATAGATTATAGTCCTATGGCATGTCTTCGTGGAGTGGCGTGTGCGTATATTGACGGCTTCCGTGGCGCAGTGGTATGCGCGCTGGATGTATAAGACGGTAGCCCCGGGATCGATTCCCAATAGGGCCGATTGAGATTTTTCTGAATTGACCTGGTTTTGGCTGGTGGTACGCTTCGGCCTGGGCTCTAGCTATTCAGCGTTCGGGTACGATGTCGTGTAGAAACCGATGGGGTGTAGATAATATCCTATTCCTTACAAGTTACTCCATTACTATCTTAGATTGCATCATCACTTGTCATCAGGTGTGATTGCAGCTAACTTGAATTGAATAAAAAATGTTTAAATTATACAGCCAAAATTTGGAATAAATGCAATGCATAACGTAGTATGAACTATGAATGAAAGTTGGCGACCTCCGAACGGCGCGTAGGCGGCTGTTGCAAGCAGTTCTGTCTCACTTCTGCGATGCGATCCATTCACAAAACCATGCATGTGGGTGTTCGTATCACACATTAATAAAACAAACATGTTTTAGCGCGTGGCGCGGTGGAGCCAAGGTAAGAACCTTGCCTTTATAATTACGTTATAAAAACTGTATGTTTCATAATATGGAATCATCTAATAAGGAATATTTATTCTCATTACCTGTGCCTGTCTTAGTATATCCGGTTCCTGTTGAAATGTGGGAATGAAAGGGAGCTATTTTCTGACGAGGATTCAAGAATGTGTATTTAGTATGCGATATGTACCTATTTTCATCCATATCCGATCAAAGGTTCTATTAGGTTAAAATTTCATTCATTCATCCAACCTTTGCACTAAAGATTGCTGAGGAAAAATCAATATAATTATCTAAGTCTTTTTTTTAATGTTCTACTATATAGGGAACAGGTATAATATAATAAGGAATCTTTCTAACTCTAAATTTGCGTTATTTACTCTAAGTATTACGGAACGTTAATGTCAGTATGTGATTGACTGTTTTGACAATGACAAACACTGTCAAAATAGACAAGCCAAGATAGCGGGAACTGCGTAATTATGCTCTCGAGTCATTTTGGATGTTTTGAAAAGGGTCAGGACAAAAATTAGTAAAACTTGTGACATTTATGGTTATTTACCAATTCTGAGTTAACTAAATATATATTCCTTGAGAGAGGTGGACTTAAAACTTACATCCACCACGCTGCTCTAATGCAGGTTGGCAAACGAATCACAACCATCGGAAGGATTACAATTACTGTGTCGTATTCAAGCTTTACTTTCTTCTACGAAATGCTTAACTATCTCAACCTGGAGTTTCAAAGTTGGTGGTGTTACCCCGTGATCAGAGAGCACAGTAAGCTGTTCTTATCATTGTCATTAACATCTAATAATGAACGTTACAACATTAAAAACTATATCATGCATGTTGTGGTTGGTTTAAATTTTATATCTCCTCATCCCAAAAAGTTTAGACGACCTGTTGCGGGTCGTTAAAATAGGTTCATAATGATGTTATTAATAGATAGACCAGTGCATTTAATTTTTGAAACCAAAAAAAGTGTAGGGACAAAATAAAATTTTATTTGTAAAAGATAAAAGTAAGAAACGAAAAACTTGGTTTTTGAATTTTTCTCACAAATTTTGAAGTTATGTGAAAAAAGTGTAGAAACAAAAGTTTTAGATCTTTTTATTACCTACAACTTTGCGATTCAACTCTTTTCCGTAGAACTTTTAGTTTTGCCGGAAATCAAGAAAATCCGTTTTTTACCCCTAAACCCTCAACCCCTACCCCTTCCCGACCTCAGATCTCCCGTATTTTATTTTTCCTTTCATTTTTATGATATTTGCCTCATTTTCTGATGGGGGTCATCCTACTGCGATTTTCTTGTACTTTTTGTTAATTTTAAGGCTAATTGCACTAGAGTAAAAAGTCATTATTATTCTAAAAAAGTATAGAATATTACGAAATCAAAAAATTAAATTAGATAATAACAATTAACCATCGTACCTTCATTAAATACGTTCATTGATATCTTTGTAAGTGCCTAAAACTCTTAATCAATGTAAAATAAAAAAATATGGTGTTATCTTTAAAGGGATCAGGTGTTAAGCATTAAAGTGTTTAGCTGTTGATTAATCACACCGAATTTTTATTAAAAATCTAGTAAACTGTCAATTATTTATTCACCGTACTAAAAACACGGTCCGTTATCGACACAATCTTGAAACGATACCAGTATTTGGACGTGATCTTAGAAAAGATAACGGCAACAGAACAACACAACAATGTTTCTTACAGTATTTTAACAGTGTAAAAATGCTTAAGGCAATTATAGATAGGTTGCTAAATGAATGCTCAATAGCAAACTCCTTGGTGATTTATATCGCAATTTCCCTAGCCTATCAATTCAAATTCAAATTCAAATTCATTTATTGCGAAGAGAGAGGAGTTATAACATATCAATTAAAATTAATTCTTATCCAATTTAAATGAATGAATTATAATGCTTAACAGCAAATTCCAAAAAAATTTGTGCTTTCTTTAACGGTGTAGTACGATTTCTCTATTAAAAGTTTCTTTAACTTTTTCTTAAAATTTATCATGTTAGAACTTTTTATATTATATGTCAATTTATTGTAAATGATAATTGAAAAACAAAAGATGCTATCAATGATAGAAGAAAAAGGGGCAGCAGCAGTGGAATTTTCAAATCTTGGCGGCTGCCTTAGCAAACTAGTAGATTTTCTTCTGTCCTCCTCGAGATTATATTAGACTAGTTTGCTTAAAATATATATTTTTTTTATCTACTACAAGTTGGTCCTTGACTGCTTCACACCTGATCTTAAGTGATGATGCAATCTAAGATGGAAGCGGGCTATTTTGTTAGGAGTAGGATGATCCACACTCCTTCCGGTTTCTACACGACATCGTTCCGGAACTCTAAATCGCTTGGCGGTACGTCTTTGTCGTTAGGGTGGTAACTAGCCACGTCGAAAAACTCCCAGCAGCCAAAAAACGATATCTAAGATTAATTTTTTTTTTATTAGCTCATTATTTAATCTTTTCTTAAATGGAAAAAGATAAAGAGCACACAAAGTTGATTTCGCCCAACACAAACTGCACTTGAGATACATATAGTCACAAAACGATTTATAGTAATCAGGCCTGTTACTTTAATGTGGCAGTTTTGAAATATCGTCAACAATGTAACAATATTTATTGATTGCTCGTGGCAGGCGGTTAGCAATTAGTTGCCAACTCTAGCTGCAAGTTACGGAGCATTACATTCTAGCCTACATACATTTTAAGTAGAAAAACCGACCCGCAATAGAGATTGTACTCAATGGTGTGGTGTTGCTGGCCCCCGACAGCTAGTTACGCGATAACCATCTCACGATAACCAGGGCTTCTTTATGGAGCAACTCACGTTCATATTTCCAAACAGATGGACGGCTATAATATAAGCCAATTTAGTTAGTGCCAGCCGATTAAGGCTCAGTTCACATCGACAATTCTTTATTGGATGGAACAGTTTATTAAAAATATTGATTCAATTTATTTTCTTTTTTTCAGATTATAAGCAGATATAACAAAGGACAACTATTAAACAAAAATATATATTAGATAAAAGTTATTATTTTATTAACTTTGGAAAAACGAAGCTGAGACGAGTCATTCACGTTGCCTAAATAATATAAGCTGCATACGTTTTTTTCACATTTGAATAATAACTAAAACATTTTTGGTATATATCAAAAATTTGATTTAATATAAAGACTAAATTTAAAGTGTGTAAAACATAAATATTTACTTCATAAAATGTGAAAAACTAAAAAAAATAATTAACTTTAAAATTGTTCTTTGATAGTTTAGGGATTTTTCATTAATAATTCAGTTACATTGTATCCTTAGCCTTAATCTGCACAAGGAACTGAATGGAGTGGACGTGGTAATAAGACGGAATTATGAAATTTTATAGCGACGCTTGCCTTCGATGTCACGACCGCGACCAAAAACAGATACAAACTTGGCGACCGCGCTCATAACAATACGGCTTAAGTTGAACAACTAACTCTATATAAAATCACCAAATAGGTCGGCGGCAAGTTGCGATTTTGTGTAGGCATACCTGTTTAACATTCGATTGATTAATAAAAAAAATGTGAAGTACTTTATTTTAGGTTTTATTTATACCTATCGTTAAAAGAGTTGTTACAGTAGACACGAGTTCTTTACTTCCAAGGTTTTAAAAATTGACTCTAATTCATCCCGAACATTAGGTACGATAATTATAGCTACAGTAACATTATGTAACTATAACGCTGCAATATTTAAATTAAATTTAACGTAATTTTATCCGTGTAGTTTTTAGTTAATAGATTTCACTCACATGTTTCCCAATCTCTGGCTGTCATATACAAAAAAAAATACAATTTGACTGCTGTGTAGTTTGAGATTATCCGGAACAAACAGACAATAATAAAAAATAATATTTTTGATGTAAGTACCCTCACGAGTCACTCATTTCATTGCCAAATAGTAACTTAAATTAATGAGTAAATTCACTTATCATAAATCGAAGTAAGGTAAGTAAAAAACGCCAGAATATGCTAAGTATAGTATTAACGGTTCATTAATTTGTAAATTCCTTTATAGTATGAATAAATTCCTCCACAGTACAAACTACTAACTACTATTACTACAGAAATTATTATGATAATATATATCTAAGATAATCTAAATAATACTCATAGTTATGTCAATTAGAAACACGTGTTGCTTTTTTACTTGGCTCGTGTTTATAATAGAACCTACAAGTAACGAATCAGGTACAAAAAGCGGCGCATTGCGTATAAATAATTCATGGAAAATTATTTCCCGCATTTAATTACTATTATTTATTAGGTACTTCATTAGTTTTCCCCTAAGGGATAGACGCATATATCAATCTTCCAACTTGGTTCCATTTGATAATAATAATAAAAGCGCATCTCTTTAATTATACATTTTAATGAAAGTACGAGTTACATCATTTGATAAATATTCTATGTCGTACAAGTACATAAATATTCTATGATAAATATGCTATATTCGTATTATAAGTAATATTTTAATTTATACTATCATATTTATTAATTATACTTTTTTACATCTCAACATTAAGCTCAATCCTTATGCTTATAGCTCGGTTTAGCGTACCACGTCTCCTCATGGGAGAGGGCATATGGAGCTGATAATCACCACGCTACTTCAATGTGAATTGGTTTCAGGGTATATTTTTCTGTATATCTGTTGGCACTTATTTTGTGAATAAATAAAACCCTCGTTACTCTATATTTCTGACAACATGTATCTAAGTCAAATTTAATAATAATCTGTATACCTAGTTGATTCATGAAAGCCTCACATACACACAAAAGAAGAATAGCATCACACACATAAACATTTATAATATTAGTTAAGATTATTATCTTTCTCGTGAATTGACCAGTTACTAATAAAGTATGAATTCATTTAAAATCCAGAATGCACTTCCAAGTGATCCAAATAATATTATACTATATCTGGATGAACCACTTTCAAGGACACCGCAGTATGACTATAAGAATTTTATTAAAACATAGAACATGCAACCACTTACTTTGTACTACAAGGTTTATAGGTATAAGTATAAAGAATATTTACAGCGCCTACTCCGCATACATATTTTCAAGATAGTATAAGTAATCAAGATAAGTTTTACGATGAACGTTAATAAATAAACCAGATTATCCTCGGACCGATCTAATCAGATCTTGTTTATATTACGAAAGATTTCTAGGATGACGTGAAGAAAACTAAAACGCCTCATTTATAATAAACGACATTTATCTTATGTAATAATGTTACATTATTCGTCTTAGGCCTATTCTTTTCTGCCGTATAACATTTCTTAATATTGTGAGCTAATCTAATTAAATATAAGGCACAAAATAACCGGTTAAAATAAAGAGAAAATAAAAGGGGATATTTGAGTAGTAATGTAAAGCGGTTTGAAACTGAAATTGACTGGGGATTACTTACCTCCAGGTTTACTTATACCTTTGCTGTTTGCCTTATAATTCTGAAACGTATTCTTATAGGGACAGGAATCTATTTACCTGTTGAAGAACTATAATTGTCAATATTAAATATTAAATACAAGATTTTATATTAACAAAAATAATTCAAGAAAATCTATCTGCTGCCTACAAACAGAACAGCAGTTCGCAGGGCCTGCAAGGAACTCGTCTTAATAAGTGCCGTGTTTAATTATTAGTAAGCTTAACGTATCCTTCATAACATAATCTGTATATAAACAGTGGTAGAGCTCATCAGATAGCACCACAGCGACAGAAATAAGCATGGCTTTAGTATTTAGACAAGCTAGACACGATATGCTCTACTAATACTATAATAGTAGTAAGTATTGTACTGCAGCACAAGGCGGCAAGCTGCACCGACATTGTTCACTGTGCCATTTGCGTTGATGCGGGGTTGCCTTCAGGTCACGTCATGAGGGGCAAAAATTTTTCCCCTCCTTCTACTAAAGGTGAAATTGGCTCTCAGCAGCGGGCCAGTGAAAGGCGAAGTCCAGGGCGGAAGGACGCTCATAATTATGTCCAAATAGAGTCTTGCGAGTGCAGAAATGTGAGCGTCGAAACGTCAAAATGTCTTATTTTTTCAGATGCTTTGGCGCTTCAAATGAGATGCAGACGGCACCGCTGGGTTTTAGTGGCTGCTTCCCAGTCAGCGAGTCCCACATACCCGGACGTAGCCTGCGCAGGTCTGGCTGCGCAGCATCCGATCGGGATACGTAAATGCATTTCCCAGCGATAAAAAAAGGTATTGTACTGCAAAGTATATCATATATATGTACCAATTAAGAACTTACATAATAACTCAGTCGTATCGGAATCGTATTGTAAAAAAGCCTTCCCGCTTATCTCAATTTAAAGTATAACATATAGGACCTCCTTGTTACGCTGTTTATTATTTACTAATCACTTATCTAACCCGCTCTTTACGTACGACAGATCTTGTTAGCTTGATTCCCGTGGAATATTCCCCATTTGTGTTGGCTATGATTGTTTTTGCATGCAAATTCCAAGTTGTAAATATATCGCCGGCTGTCCGATTAGCTATCGTCGGGTTTCCATTTATCGCAATAACATTTTGCGCCAATATGGTATCAATTTTAATGTGATTTACTTATTTGGTTGTAATTGTTTATTGTGCAGAATGTATTTTATTAATACAGATAGATTATTGCTTTTGCTTGTCTACATGGAGTTTAGATTTGTCGCTTTTGCTTCATTGTTATGAATTTGTGTACGAATATAATATAATATTATTTGCTTAATAATTTGTTGTATAGTAATAATTCATTGCAATATTTAGCCTCCAGTAGTTAGCCTATCTCATGATTTGAAACTATGACTCAAGAGTGCACGGGTATATTCCCGAGTTGAAATATGAAATATTGATCGTTCTTATGTGACAGCATAGATTATCCCGGTCCCATAAACATCTCATAGTGATCGTTACAATCAAAGTGGTTACTAACCAGCAATAGACAAGTATGGTGAGCTTAAGCTCTGGAATCCCTCTCATATAAAGAGCATAGGTATTTTTATATTTGAAGCTTTTAAAGCTAAATTGATAATGCAGCAAAGTATAGAACTAATAAAACTACTTCAAAATCAATCCAGCAATAATAATTACGCCTATTAATTACTAACTCATAAATAAATATAATTTAATGTAAGTATTATTTACTTATAATAACAATAAAACATTATTAACCTTTATTACTGCAAGGGGTTTTAATGGTTTGTTTGATGGAGCTTTAAATCAAGAGAGTACACAAAGGATTATGAACCTTTTTCTTTATTTGGTTTCGATACAATAGCTCATCTGAGATCGTAACCATATTTTTATTCGATGCTAGTGAATGCCCTTGATTTTGTTCGTATAGATTTAAAATTAAAATAAACAACATTTATAAAAGAAAAGTGGGCTAAGTAGTAACTTAAGTTAATCTTATGATAACTATTTGCGAGTGAAAGTCCAGTCGAAATCTGTCTAGCCGTTTTTGGAGAATAGCCGAAACAAGCAGACTGACAGTTCATTCTTCTATGAAATTTTCAGTACATACCTACCCCGGAATTGGTGGTTTTACACCCTCGGAATGTCTTGGAGAGCTCGTTAAGCCATCGGTCCCAATTACTATTATCAAGATCTGATAGCTATCGTTTATGTATGAAACATTATCATCCTACGCCCGCCAACCCGCATTGGAGCATCGTGTTGGGTCTATGGTCTACGAGCCCCTCTCCTACTTGGAGGGAAGCCTGGCCATGTAGTGGACCGTTAATAGGCTGTTAATAGATCATGATGATGATGTTTAGGTGACACCCAGAAGCCAAATATTTGTTTTTTTCTTCTTTATTTTGAATATTTTTTCAATTATTTGTGTGCTGGTTAGGTAGGTATTTATTACCACGAGTGCTGGTTTTGCTAGCCCACGTAACGTTGCTTCCAGCGCATTAAAAAGCTTGCAAATAAAAACCACTAGGGCTGAAAGTAAGTCAGCCGCAGGTATGTAGGCTTCCTTATGACCATATCATCAGTGATCAATAGGTAGGTTAAGTACCAATAATGTCTCCGTGGAGTAACGCAATCACTTTAATGTACTCTGTCGCAACTAGGATACGAAATACGTTCTAAGTGATATAAAATATCAAACAAGAAGCGTGTATGTGGTAAAATGACACAACAAAGTCGTTAATGCATCAAAATTGTGAAGTTGCAAACTTATTCATTAAATGCTTGTTAAGGTAGAGTTACATTTGCGGGTAAAAAGTATAGACATAAATAGGTGGCATGTTATTGCTGATTTTTGTGAATAGTTATGAAATGGATGACGCTGGTTGCTTTGCTGTCTCTTAAAGTGCATTAATGAGAACTTAATACCAAAGCAAAGTAAGAAAGGTTGGATTAGTGAGATAATAATGCTGAAAATGCGGTAGAATTGCGTGTGATCGACAAAGCAGAATATTAGAAGCGGAATAATGATATAGCCACCACCTTTTATAAATGCAAAGCGAAGATCAGTCTGACATGGACCTTTTCCTGCTGGGACAATTATCTCTGATCGCCAACTTTCCGACAATATCTCCGCGCATAGTCTGGTCAGCCAATCACTTGTGATAGGGGGATGAGGATGCAAACTATAGTAGGGTAACAACCTCATCTGTTCATCGCCTTGTAACAACGCCTGTGTTGACTGTAGACTGTAAGTTCACAAACTATGAACAGGCGATCTCATCAATCGATCGGAAGAGATAAATGAAGTTGATTAATAGAGAGAAAAAGAAGAATTCTACTGTGTATGTCGAGCTTTAGACGCGTGTTATTCAATCAATAGTTGCGCGATGCTCGTCTCAACTCAAAGCTGAATGAGTGTCGGTGATTCACCGCCATTTAGTGGTGAGTCGTCGACGATTTTACAGTCGACGCAACGAGACCGTTTATCGTCAACGATAGACTAGTTTATAAAACAGTCGAATTTTCAACTAGTTTACGTCGTAGATGTATTGGTTTAGAGAGTTTAGACACTAGATAGTACGTTTAGTTTATTAAATTAGATTACGTTCAAGTTGGTTTTGAGCGGTGGTACAGTGACACGAACGATTATATGACAATATTTACGAGCACGTTGAAATGAACTCCCCTTCATACTTTTTCCAGGCTTAGGACTGGCAGGTTTATTATTTTAGATATTAGCCTATAATATTATGAACCTGGCGTATTTATAAGTTCATTTCATTTTATATACATAATAACTTATTTACAGGTATTTACATATTTACACGCACTTTATATATAGTTTTTAAATCTATCTTCATTTAAATTCACATTTAAGAACATTAATTGTTCTACTCTGCTCGTCGTTAATCTTGTTCTACGCTGATTAATTATTAATCCTGATTTTGAGAACATGCGTTCGCAAGGAACAGATGTAGCGACGATGTTGCAATTTTGTATGTACAATTTTAATAAATTAGGGTAGACGTGACGATGGTTTTTCCACCACAGAAACGGACTGTTCCACTCCCCGTTGGAATTTTTCCGCGGTAATGTATCATCCGCTAGATACATATCCACTTCTTTGATGGCTTTGGATAAGGGTGTACCGCTAGAAGAGGTTTGGTTAATAAGATTATCAAAAATGTCCCAAGGATTGTATGCGTCTTTTTCTTTTTCTTGTACTACATTCGGTGTGGTATGTATCTGCTGTTCTGAAATAAGAGCGGCTACAAGCCGGTCTTTAGTTTTTGAAGCCTCGCTAACATCTGAAAACGCTTGAATTTTGAACCGAGGGTCCAAGAAAGTATTAAGACCAAGCGTGCCACTCTGCTCAATTCTTTCGAATCTGGTATCCAAGCCCGATTGTAGTTGTAACGCGACTTCACGTATTGAATCTGTGAAGTCGGTATTCTGCATCATTTTTTTACAAGACTCTTTAAGGCAACGCACCATTATTATTACGGAACTGCCCGTTAAATATTTTTGCCCACTCATAGACTTAGTCATCTCTTCAAATGGACGTAAAACTTGACACAGTTGAGCGCAAGTAGTCCATTCGTCACTCGTAAGTGTTGGTAAACTTTTGTCCACAAGCGCTAATGTTGATCGCACTGCGTCTTGTAGTTCGACCATCCTCTCAATCATGTAAAACACGGAATTCCACCGTGTTTCTACATAACTAATGAGGCGTTTAGGCTGCTGCTCCAATTGAATTTGAAACTTTGCGAGTCTCTCTGATGATAATGAGCTTCTTTTAAAATGAGCGACTATTTTTTTAATTTTATCAATTAAACTAAGTTGTTCTTTTAGAGCTTCATCAACTATAAGGTTTAAGGTGTGCGCAAAACACCCAAAATGCTTAAAGCCAAGATGGTCTTTGATTGCCTTAACAATATTTGGAGCATTGTCACTTACAGCAAAATTTATTCTATCTTTAATACTCCATTTGTTCAAAATATCATTTATCTCGGATGCTATGTTTGAGGCTGTGTGACTTCCGGAAAAACTACAACAACCCAACAACACAGTCTTAAATTCTAGTTCTTGAGTAATATAGTGCCCGGTGACGGCGATGTAACTTTCCATTACTGTCTATGTCCATAAATCCGTTGTAATACAAATTGTCACAGCTTCTTTGGCAACTTGTGTCCTGATATTCTCTTCGACTTTATTGTAACACTCTTGCAATATGGAACCGGACAGAGTTTTTCTTGTTGGTAATTTGTACCCCGGTATCCACCTACAAAATTTTTTGAAAGATCTTTCCTCTACAATTGAAAATGGATGGAAGGAGTCTATGCATAGGTCCAGTAAATCGTTGTCAATAGCCTTTTTTTGCTCGACGCTTATTTTTTTTTTGATAAATGTATCCATCACATTTTGTCGTTTAACTGGCGCCGCCGGCGCTTGTAAAGCTGATGAAAACTGAGCTGATGACGTGCTTGGAACGGGCTCCGCTTCCAAAGCTGAAGAAGTTGATGGAATGGGTTCGACATGCAATGCGTGGGGACTATTCACTTGGTCATCAGTACTGAACACCGTCAAATATACTGCAGGATGTTTCCTTTTTAAATGACTTTTTAAATTAGCGGAAGAAGATTTATAGCTTAGAATATCTTTACATATATTACACGTAGCTTTTAAAGTAGAATTGTTCTTTTCAAAATGGTGCCATAGAACACTGGTGTTTCTACGAACCGACATAATTACTTAATTATCACGTACGTATGTACGTACAGACCCTACCTAAATATTTACACTCTTAAGTCTTAACCCACCGTAGTATTAGTAGACACTAAGTATTTGCACTATTAACACTAAACACATATTAAGATACCTACAAGAAAACTTAAAAAGTCCTAATTAATTTATTTACAAGATAGAATATACACTAAATACCTATTAAGGTGCAAGAAAACTTTTATAGTCCTAATTTATTTACAAGATTATAGAGAAAAAAATATGAAAAAATTCTTTGTTTTGCCACCTCAGTCACCTTTGACCGGCACGTAACACTTTTCAAATACAACTAAAAAAATAATGTTAAGTGTAAACTGTAAACAAACAAAATTTTAATCCAAAACATCATATTAGATGTTATAAATATGTAATTTAAGTTATTGAAATAGAGTTTAATTTCAACTGGCAATAGTCTCACTCTCAATGCAACGTGCACCGACTTTACCGATACACCGATAGTTATTGTGCTAACTAATAATATTCCGAAATCAGTATACATTGTCGCTTGAATATGTAATGAAAGACCTATGATGTGACAGCAAAGTTCGATGAAATACCGCAGCTCAACATATGCGGATTTCGGCTCGACTTATGGCCGCGGGCGGAATAGTTCGCGGGGGTCGGGTAATGGTCGTCGAGACGTTCGATCGTTTTCGGGAACACTCGTAAGTTGTCGTTGCGTTCAAGTGTCACAACTTGAGTTGCTACGATAAGCGGTCGCGACGAATGACGACTAATATTTGGTGAACGCCACGGTGAACGGATCGTCATGCGTAAACGTGTTTATCATTTATACATAAACTAGTCTATTCGTTCACGTCAAAGAAACAGTTGAAATAAACTGTTCGTTCATTCAACGACCACCACTACCGCCATTCATGCGCGCGCGCCGCCCCCGCTCGCACGCGCCGTTCAACGCATTATTTGCCAATACCCGTATTGTTTCACCGGCGTTATGCCTCTCACTTCCTGCCTATAATGGTACTCATCGTTTATATTACATTTAATAAGATAAACGTTGAATTGGGTACTTTTATACACTCTCAAACCTTAATGAGGTTTCTTGTCTCTGGAAACTACGACTTGGGACTTAAGTTCATTGGCCTATTGTAACAGGAGTTCAGTATGTTGTAAACCTACTTAATTATATGTAGATACTTCAATAAACAAGCTTTGGTGTAAATTGTCTAATTTAATAAAAATAAGGCTTATTATTTAATGTGATATTAGTTATTGACTATAAGTAGTTATTCATTATTATCAGTCTATTGACGGTTTATTATAGGGCCAAGCCTTCCTCCTTTTACCACCAACTTCCCGACATTGGTCCTGGAATGTACTGAAAATTTAATAGAAGAATGAAAAACTCAGAATTATTCCATAATCCGACCTAGGATTCGAATCCAGGACCTTGTAATCGAAGCCACATAGACTAACCTACTAGACTAACGAGGCAGTCGTACTAAAATAGTAAAGTTATTAAACCACGTTCATTAATAGTAATTATCCTTCATTATTAGGTCATAAATCTAGGTCTAATATGTTTAACCTTACCTATTTCAAAATATATATTGCGCAATATTGCGCAAGCCGTTTCTACTTTACCTAAAATTGTATGCTTAATCATTAGAAATTACAATGAAAATCACAGATAACTGCCTAACGTGAAATTTTAGATTAGCGGTTAAAATATCGTTTCGTAAACTCGGATTATTCGACTGACCCTTTTAGATTGGGTCATAATAATGACTCAGACTAATTGGAAAGGTGTTGGTATAACAACGATTGCTTATTAAGTAATTAATTAATATAACACATTAATGAGCGGACGCCTTGATCTCGAGTTCAAGGACGAATGAGCGAATTATGTTGTTTAATATTTATTATAGGCGGGATGTAATTATAACGATATTTCCTGGTAATTATACGTCTATTAATAAATTAAGGATTACCGCCTTTTGTATTGACTCTTGATGTAACAGCCAAGCGAAAGCTTCTTAAGATGTTGATGAAAGCATTTCGCTATAAAACTTAACTGGAATGATAATTTTGAGACTAATAACGGTGGACTTAACTTTTTATAGAGCAAAGGGAGGTTTGTAGTGGTCACGTGTTACAATACCCGTCCTTGGAAGAGTACGATATACCGTCGGTATCGGTCATTCTGATTAGTATCTGATAGTGATTTTTATAGTCAGACTATGGACCCAATGCCAACCCTGCAGCGTGGTGGGTCTGAGCTCCAAATCCTACCTGCCTTTCGAGCCGTTTGTAGAGCCACTACAAAATTACAAATAGACTAACTTGATGTTTTAAAAACCTACTAATGTTTTAATAAACGATTGTGATTTTTTTAATCCCCTCTCTTAAAATGACGGAGGAGGCCTTGTAGTGGGCTGTTAGGTTTCTTTGTTATCCCTTGTGCATTTTTCCAGAATATTTTTCCGTTTTACGTTGTTTATTATTTTATTACAAAACTTTGTGAACTTTTTACTGTATACTTTCTTCAAGGTTTCTTGTACTATTGGCGATCAGTTGCAATTTCAAACTCTATACGTGACGCGTTGAACTTTGGGCAGTCTAACAAGTGAATAGGGAATTCCTCCGTGCCTCCGTCGCAGTCGCATCGAATGCGATGGTACGAATTTTCAACTTTTATCCCTACAGGCCATAATTATGATAAAGAATGAAAACCCTCTAAACATACACAGACTTTAAATCATCCGATCCGAGCAAAGCCCGGGCTGGCAACTAGTAATAATAGCTATAAGAAAGATGTCACTGAATTGTATTTATAATGCCTACGCCCACGTCGGCATATAATGGCAGAACGATACCAGTTAATGAGCTCTTCTCAAACTATAAAGAAAGCTAAATCATTTTTGAAATCGAACATTCAATAAATATGTTCTCTTGCAGTTATTTATCTAACTATATGTAAACTAAAATGTTACAATGCAATTTAACTTGACAATTATAAGAATATTTAGATTAAGTTATTAACTCCTTAATTCAGACTATGCGAAAAATTTTAAGTTCGAATTGTACCAGACCGGTCGGGAAGTTGATGGTGTAACACCCCTGTGCCTTGGCGAGCATGTTAAGTCTTCGGTCCTGGTCACTTTCATCAACATCTGATAGAGATCGGTAATAAATGAAATATTATCACCCTAAGCCCGCCAATTTGCATTGGAGTAGCATGGTGGGTTCTTGCATATCGCCTCTCGTACAAGGAGGGTGGCCTAGCCATATCGTGGACCGTTAATAGGCTGATGGAGATGATGATGATGATTTTTAGCTAATATCAAATTATTTTATTAGACTGCCTACCAGCCCAGTGGTCGCTACAAACGGGTGAACTTTATGTTATCATTTTTCTTTGAAGACAAAAGTCCTTACTTGTAAACTAAATCCTAAAATAAACGAATTTTCAATTTACTACTTTTTTGCGAAGCGGCATAAATGGTTACTTAAACGTAAATCTCAGTCAATAAAGTTGATTAATTTATAGAGGCACCCAATTTATCCGAGAAAATGTAAACCAAAAGTGCGGCGCGTTCAAACTGGTGTTCCCACTTAACTTGCTCTTAAGCCGTCGCGCTGGAAAGTTTTAACGATTTTTAATGAATTTAAATGTGTTCTTAATTATAAACTGGTTCAGGAGCGTTCACCTGCATCGCGCTACCGGCCGCTGTTACGCGCTCTAATATGTTTTAAAATACCTGAACAAATGCAACGTTCTTAGGAAAACCTTGCTAAATTATCAACATTGTCAACCTAATCTAGTTATGCTTTCTAGATCTTTTGTAACTCCGGCATAAAAATTATTTCTGGGAATTTCTGGGAAAAAATAAAAGCTCAATATTTCATTGACCGATTCGGAACTCGTACCCAAGGGTCTTGCCTCGAAGATCATGTTAAGTCGATGGTGATCATTACTGTTAATACATGATGGAGACCGTTAATTTAAACATTGTAATCCAACCCCTTTAATTCGTATATGAGCAGCGTGGTGGGTTTACGCTCAATTTCACCAGCAACATTTAAGCAGGGAAGAGCCCTGTAGTGAGCTATTAATTACGATGCTGACGGCTGATTTTATAACATACATACGTCTTATTACCTTAGGGGTATGTAGCGACCACGTCCTTCCACATGCCTAAAATCACTTGAGTATTTTTTATCCTAACGAAGCCTTGTTTGACAACCCCTAATCGCCACTAATGCTATTAAGTTAGTTATGAGAAAAAGGCTTCAAGACAGCAACTTTAAAAAAGCTTCATCAAGCCGTTATCCCTAAAGTAATCTTGTGAGAGGCATATCGACTTGTACCAATAACAAGCCGTATCAATGAAATATAATATATTGAATTAAAACCGAATTCGTAATAATAGTTATCGACAACAAATTAACTGACAAGCTATATAACTGTAATAAAGATATAGTTATCGCTTTACAAGGTTTAATACGGTACCAGTAGGAGAAAACTTATGAATGTAAAATCACTTCCGTCGCCCACAATTATTGACACTGCATATTAATTAAAGTATTCATTATTGAGTAAAGTGTTTAGAAATTGTAGGTAGGTATGCTTATCGATATCGCAACACTAATTCTAATTGAATCGTTGTAAGTGAAATCAACTTTCTTTTTTCAACCACTTTGACATGTTCAGGGGATTCATGAAATTAGTTCATTATTTGTTTTTTTTTTTTACTTTTAGGTGTGTATATCTAATATAGTTTAAGTAACTATTGATGTGACAATGATTGCTTGAAATATTTTCTACCTTTTCATACTAACCCTGACTACTTATTTTTAGGTTATTGAAGTGAAACTTCTTTATCGGGGTTGGAAAAAATTAAGTGTAACATTTTTTCGTTACGCGTCACATTTTTCCGTTACGCGCCATCTTTGACTTATGGAAGTGACGTGATAAATATATATATATGTGATCAGCAAAATCAAAGGGTTTATTTTAATTCTAATTCCAGTGAATTTCTAAAAAAAGTAAGTAATTAGGACATCAATGATAGTAATAATTCTTTAATTTATTTATTTAAATTAATGAAATTCAATAATAATCTTTGTAGTAATAAGCTAAAATGAAATAATTGTAGAATTTGTATTTCTGTCTATGATAATAAAAGCCTTTTATTAAACTTTATCTAATTTAATTTTATTTAACCAATTTCTGTAAAGTTGCATATAGTAAATTATTTTTTGAAAAATAACGTCATAAAAAAGTTTCACTTCTTACGAGTGTACGCTAGTACAGGCACACATTTTATTCTAATTAGAGGACGCCTGCGACTTCTTTTGGCGAAAAATCGATTTTTTCTGATTTTCTTTTCTTGCTTTAAACAAAACATATTAAGTCTTAAAATCGCATTAACATATGTTTAGATTAGCTTGAAAAGACAGACTGACAAACAAACAATGTATTTTTCAATTAATTATTTATAGCCAACAATAGGACTCGAATAAAGGACCTCTCGTTCCGATACCACACATGTTAACCAATTAGACCAACGAGATGGTATCATAGTATGAATAGATAAATATCATTTCGCAAACCAATCGGTAACACGAGATATGCAAAAATATTCTTTCCCAGATCATAAGTTTAACGCTTTCTGTATATACGTAAGTACGATATTTATTTGCAACCGCTTCAAGGAGCCGTAAATCCTTATAAATTGCACATCAATTAATTCGATTCCACGCAGCACTCTTAAAGACATTAATGTGATAGTGAATTGACTCCTGCTTGTAAATCCACGTACTTATATTACAGCGTGTAAACCGATAATCTCAATTGGGATTCCTTTCGCCCTTTTATGGCATGCACTCGATGTAAAAGCATCGTTAAGATGGGCCTAAAATTTACAAGAAGCTAATAACTTCCCCGTTTATTTCGGGAAAGTATAAGAAGGTCATGTCTTTTAAATGGCCATAAATAAATCACGCTCTATTATCATAACTTCTTCGTTGCTCCACTGGTTATTCGATATGGATTTAGTTCGTGAGCATCGGGGTACGAATGTTAACCGATAATGCCAATTGTCAATGTCAATAATTTCGCCCTTTTATGGCACGCACTCGTTGTAAAATTATTGTAGAGATGGGCCTAAACATTACAAGAAGCTAATAACTTCTCCGTTTTTTTCCATACATTTTAAAAAGGTCATATTTTTAAACATTAGCCAACTATCATGTTTATTGAAAGAAAATATTTCATTTAGATAATATTCGACAGGGTAAAATAACATCTACCAAGTAAGTAGAGCTTTTACTCACAAAGCTCGCTCGGGGAAGTACATACTTTCTACCACCATGTTTATTTCTGCCGCACAGCATTGCTGTATTCCGGTGTTAAGGGCATGACGTTATTACAGTCAAATCAAGTTACTTATCAGGTTGAAGAATACAGGGCAAAACTTTGAAAGGAACTGTTCTTTGTTCCCCCTACAAAGGAACTTGCCTTGTTTATAGGCCTTGGTATCGACTTACTGTTAGGTATGCCATCTCATTCTTCCATTTTATTCCATTCCAGCAATTATTATTGTGTATAAATCAGTTTTTGTTATTTTTAACTGACGAAAAAAAAACGGAGGAGGTTCTCAATTCGACACGTATATATATTTTTTTATGTATGACCACGCATAACTTTTTATAGGGTAGTCCGATTTTGATATTTCTTTTTTTATTAGAAAGGGCATACAACCAAGGTGGTCCCATTGTTATCATGTTAGGATCTGATGATGATATCCTGGGGAAATTGAAGGAATTCTTCAAATTTTATCGGTAGCTTTTTGGCTACTAATGCCGTATAATATACTATGACAGTACAGTACGAGTACGTTACGTGGCGATAAATCACTAAAAAGTAAGAAATAAAACCGACTTAAAACGCACTAAAAAGTAAAAAATAATGTAAGATTTATTTTTTTTAAATTATTTAAGCAAGTCGGTGCCAGCCAAGGTTTCTACTTTAAGGGACATCTACATCTTAGATGGCATCATCACTTAACATCAGGTGTGATAGCAGTCAAGGGCTAACTTGTCGTCGATAAAAAAAAAAGACACAGTTATTTTTTACTTTTTAGTGCGTTTTGAGTCGGTTCTATTTTTGTTAAAAAATTTTATTATATATAAGCTAAACGTTATAAGTTGGTAAACCTATTTATAAGTTAAACATTTCAGCAATGTAAATGTTGTAGCAACGATCGCATGTCGACAATGTCATTCGTATTCCATTTACATTATCTGCAGAAGCTCGTGATTTATTTGACATATTTACGTCTTATGACTAATTGTAGTTGATTTATTTATTGTACATTGCCAACTTTTAGTATGTCTCGATCTCGTCTAATTATTAATTATGCTTGTAATATGACATATTGCACAATGCTCACATTTCATAATCAATTTTTTTCGTAATTACATTTGAGGGAAGGCAGATGACCTTTGATTTTAATTGGATATCCATCGCTTATAAATAGAGCACTGAGCAACATGCATGGAACATGTTTTAAATACTTCCCATGTCCATAAAACTAAGGCGTAGGTGTTGAGCCTCGTGTGCCTACTATTAAATCGGCAACCATGCATTTCAGACCGGAACAGCAATGCTACTTGACGACAAAAATAACTATAATCAAGACGAATTCTGTCACAACACCTCTACTATTACGAAGCTCTACAAAATAAAGATGAAGATATACCACTGAAAAATTGGTGAAAATTAGCTCTTGCGTTCGTGCGTCAGCGTATCTTAAACGTCTGCGCAGCGTCGACGTTGCGTTTTCGCGTTCAATCAGAGAAAAAATAGACTACGACAAGAAACACTACTCGGTGAAAATAAGGTAACAAAATAAGAAATTATCATCGTCACTTTTGGGGAAATCCTATATGGTCCAATCGATTACAAGAAAGTGAATATTTGGCTCTGTACTCTGATAGTATTAAAAATAACGAATCTGAATTTTATAAATATTTGCGGAAACTAAATACGGAACAGAAACTTGATATAACTTTGAGGTAAAAAAGAATATATTTAAAGTCATACAGGTGGTTAAAAAACTTGTACACAAAAAACGCGACGTCGACATTGCGTTAACGCGACGTTGACGCTGCGCAGACGTTGAACGAAGGCTGACGCTCGCAAAACGCTGGTGGAATATAGACTTAAGCAATGAATGAATGAATGAAATATTCTTTATTGTACACCAAATAATGACAAAAACAAAGAGAATAATATCTTAAAAACTAATGTACAATTGGCGGTCTTATCGCTAATGAGCGATCTCTTCCAGACAACCAATAATATTTAAGTGGAAAAGCGTAAACATTTGAGTAGGCTCGGGTGTACGTACACAAAAATAAAGAAAGATTCTTACTGTCTAAAATAAAAATATACTTACATAAAATACATAAAAACACATATACACACATACATATATACATACATACATACATAGATAGATACATACATACATACTTACATATGCACAAACATAAATATACTTACGTGTCTATACAAAAATAAATAAATAAATGAAAATAGACTAGACGAAATCCGGGGAAGAAATTCAGGAGAGAGAGGAAACAAAGAGAGTACTAGGCTATGGAGGATAGAAGTGAGCATTCACCAGCCGTTTAAAAGTAGCTAGTGATTGCGCACGCCGAATATCTAGAGGTAAGGAGTTCCAGAGCCGAACAGCTTTGACAGAGAAGGATTTAGAGTAAAAGGAAGAATGATGAGAAGGAATTTTTAGGAGTAGGTTGTCCACAGATCTAAGAGAGCGACAATGAGTTACATGGAGGAAGTGGATGTTATGAGTATAATCTGTACTTCCTTCATGTCACACTGACAAGTCTTACATAATACACGTTATGGTCTTGGGAACGTCTTTAATTATTTTTATATTATAAAAGCCCTTAAACACCTTCTAAATCATACATGGTGTCAGAAGTGAACTTAAAAAAGTGCCAACGAAAGTCAAAAGTTAAAATATAAGTCAAAAAATATACGTAAAATAACACGTGTCCGATGGCGTCCGAGACAAAGAAAACGCGTAGTAATGGCGCGACTGGTGAAGAAAATTTTGCATCATCTAAAAGGTTGAACCTTACAGGTAATATAAAGCCTATGTGTCTAGAAGGAAATTTATGTACAAATTGGAAAAAATGGTTCCAATCTTTCAACATATTTTTAAAAGCAAGTGGAATTTTCGAAGAATCCGACACAAGGAAAGTCGCCATGTTGTTACACTTTATTGGGAGTGACGCGTTAGAAATTTTCAATACATTTGGCTTGGATTTGGAAAATGTCACATTCGAAGAATTAATTACAAAATTTGAATCGTACTTCGTACCCAAAGCAAATATTACTTATGAATGCTACAAGTTTTTTACAACCAAACAAAGAGGTGATGAAACTCTAGAGGATTTTTTAACAAATTTAATAAACAAAAGCAAGTCGTGTGAGTTCGGAAACTTGGAAGAAAGGATGATAAAAGATATTTTCATTACAAACATGCATGAAAATTTTCAACATGTACGAGAAAAATTACTGCTAGAAGAAGAGTTAACGCTAGAAAAGGCTAGGAACTTGTCCAAAAGTATTGTGTCAGCTAGATCTCATGCAGTGGAGTTTAAAGAATCTACAAATGTCTTTTATCAACGTCAGTCATTCAATCAGTCAAAGTCGAGGGCGAGGTCTCAGTCAAGAACCAGATCACAGTCAGAGTCAAGGTCAAAGTCACAGGAAAGAAAAAACTGTACACGGTGTGGTCAAATTCATCGCTATAAATGTCCAGCATATAATGCTAAGTGCAGGAGGTGTAACTTAAGAGGACATTATCAAGCCTTTTGTAAGTCAGTGAAGTTCATACAAGCTAATATGGATCAAGAAGGTAATGAGTCAATGTATTTATTTGTTGGACACTTAAATACATGTCAAAATTCAATTTCAGAGTGGAGTGTTAACTTAAATATTAATAATATAAATGTTCAATGTATTTTAGATACTGGAAGTGATGCTAATGTTATGTCATATAAGTTATTTCAATCATTGAATGTCAGTAAAAAATTTTTACCATGTCATTATAAAGTAACCTCTTACTGCGGAAGTACCATACCCATATTAGGTCAGCAAAAGCTAGAATGTAGTTATTATATCAATAGTCAACATGTGTCAAAGATAATTAATTTCATTATAGCTGATGTGTCATCACCAACTGTCATTGGAAAATATACATGTTCACAATTAGGTCTTATAAAAAGAGTCTTTAATATTGAAAATACAGTCAATAAAAGTCGAAATTTTGATTCTACATTAGTCAATAGTCAACATCATATGTCTGAGTTAAGTAATAATTGTCATGTTAACAATAAATATCAGTCACAGTCAAATGTACAGTCTTGTATTAGTAAAAGTCTTTATAAGTCTAATATTTACAGTAATTGTCATAAAAAGTCACAAAAGTCATATTATATCAATAAAAATAATTCATTACAGAGTCTACTGTCAAAATATAAATCTGTATTTGAAGGATTGGGCTGTCTACCGGGTGAGTGTCATATCACTATCAACACTGATATACGTCCTAAAATAGATCCACCACGGAAAATTCCATTCTCATTACATGATAAACTGAAGAAGGAATTGGACAGTATGGAAAGTCTAGATGTCATCACCAAGGTTACTGAGCCAACGTCATGGGTGAGTTCACTTTTATTAGTTGAGAAGAAAAATGGTCAACTTAGAGTCTGTCTTGATCCCAGAAACTTAAATGAAGCTATATACAGATCACATTATCCAATACCTACCATTGATATGGTGCGATCTAAGCTACAAGGTGCATCATATTTTTCTACTCTTGATGCAAGCAGTGGATTTTGGGTTATTCGTCTGGATAAGGAAAGCTCAATGTTATGCACATTCAATACGACTTACGGGAGATATAGGTTCAAACGTCTTCCTTTCGGAGTTAACTGTGCCCCTGAAATCTTTCATAGAATTATGACTGAAACATTTGGTGTACTACCAGGAGTCATGGTGTATGCAGATGATATTTTAGTCTATGGAAAAAGTCGCCAAGAACATGAAGAAAATTTAGAAAGAGTGTTTAAAAAAGCTCAAGAAGTCAATTTGAAATTTAATAAAAGTAAGTGTACATTTTGTCAACCACAGGTTAAATACCTTGGTCATATATTTTCTCAAAAAGGTGTGTCACCAGATCCAGATAAAGTCAGGGCTATCAAAAATATGCCGTCTCCAGTCTGTCTCAAGGATTTACAGAGATTTCTAGGTATTTTAAATTATCTGGGAGGATTTATTAAGAATTTGGCTGAAGAAACTGAACCTCTACGTCAATTATTAAAAAAATCAAGTGAATGGTCATGGAATGATAGCTATGAAGCTACTTTCAAACATTTAAAAAATATTATTTGTCAGTCACCTGTCTTGTCACATTACAATGTCAAAAAACCAGTTGTCTTGTCAGTTGATTCCAGTCAGTCAGCAGTTGGTGCAGTCTTGCTTCAGGATAATCATCCAATTTCTTATGCATCTAAAACATTAACATCAAGTCAGAAACGCATGGCGCAGATTGAAAAAGAGCTGTATGCCATTGTCTTTGGTTGTATTCGTTTTCATCAATATATTTATGGAAAAATAGTCACTGTAGAAACAGATCACCGTCCACTGATAACTCTTTTCAAAAAGCCTTTAGCTGAAGTCCCAACACGTTTACAAAGATTAATGCTTAGGATTCAAGCTTATGATTTAAAAGTTGAATATAAGCCTGGTACTAAAATGTACATAGCAGATACACTATCACGAGCAGCTTTACCGGAGTCTAGTGAGGATGAGTTGGATGAAGATGTCATGATACATGTCAACATGCTTGTTAAAAACTTGCCTATTTCAGCTGAGCGTCTAGAATGGCTTACTGAGGCTACAGAAAATGATGAATGTCTACAACTACTGAAGAAATATTATGAGGAAGGATGGCCTGAGAAAAGGTCAGAAGTCAACAAATTAGTCTTACCTTATTGGAACTGTCGTCATGAAATTCATTCAGTCAGAAATTTATTGTTAAAAGGTAATAGTCTCATTATACCTACTAAATTAAGGCCAGAAATATTGAAAATAATACATAGTGGTCATCAAGGCATAGAAAAGTCAAAAAACTTTGCAAGAGGAGTTGTGTATTGGCCTTTAATGTCACATGATATAAAAGTGTGTGTGGAAAATTGTGAAATATGTCTGTCACACAGGAATGCCAATTCACCAGAACCATTAATGTCACACAAAATTAGTTCATTTCCTTGGGAAAAGGTTGGAATAGATTTTTTAAAATTTAAAAATCAAACCATACTGGTTGTCGAAGACTACTATTCAAATTATATAGAAATCGCTAATGTGAGTTCAACGGGTGCAAAAGCACTTATTAATGCATTAAAATCTATATTTAGCCGTCATGGAATTCCTTTAACCATAATATCAGACAATGGACCACCACATAATTCACAAGAATTTAAACAATTTTTGAAATCTTGGAATATCAATCATACTACTTCGAGTCCATATCTGTCACGTTCTAATGGTCTAGTTGAGTCAGGAGTGAAAATAGTAAAACGTATACTCACTAAATGTGCAGATTCTGGAAATGATCCATATCTTGCATTATTACAGTATAGAACAACACCTAGAAACAATTTACCGTCACCTGCAGAATTGTTAATGTCCCGTCGTCTTAGAACTCTTATACCTACTGTTGTAAAACATCTTCAACCTAAAGTCATGAGTCATAATATGTATAAAAAAACAAAACAACAAAATAATAGTAAACAAAAGTTTTATTATGATAAAAAGTCAAAAAATTTATCTAAAGTAAAGAAAGGAGATAAAATTATGTTCAAAAAGTCACCAGAGTTGAAGTGGCAACCTGCAAAAGTCATTAAGGAATGTGAAGAGCCGAGATCATACATTGTCGAAGCACCTGATGGTTCTACATATAGAAGAAATCGTCAACATCTGTTACCTTGTCATTATTCGAGTCCCATAAAAGAAAGTGTACAATGTAAGAAAGAATTTAGTCCAAATGTCAGTCCAAAAGTCAGTCCAAAGTTTAGTCCAAAGAAGGAAATGAGAATGGAAGAAAATATTCCTCATGATGGAATAAAAAGAACAATTAGTGGTAGACAGGTCAAGCCTCCAGTCAGATTTCAAGATTGTATGTAAAACTAAACTTAGTTATAAATAGATTTAAAGTTTTAGATTGTAAGTCTGTTTATGTTTTTTAAAATATGTAAACCAAGTTATTAATAGATTAATAGATTTAAAGTATTGTAAGCCTGTCTGTTAAATTGTACACATGTCTTTAAAATATCAACTTGTCATTTATCAATCGGTATGTTTAAACCAGTCTAAAGTTTCAATATTGTCAGTCCGTATATCTTTGTAAAATTATTATTTGTCTTGTCAAACAGTCTGTCGTTTAAAAAAAAAATGAAAAGGGAGATGTTATGAGTATAATCTGTACTTCCTTCATGTCACACTGACAAGTCTTACATAATACACGTTATGGTCTTGGGAACGTCTTTAATTATTTTTATATTATAAAAGCCCTTAAACACCTTCTAAATCATACAGTGGAATCGCTCTTTTAGATAAATGGGAGCAGTAGGGCTGAAGAGGACATTATACAATAGGGAAAGGATGTGAGTATTCCTGCGAAGGCGAATCGAAGGCCACTTGAGTTTAGCGCGAAACTCGGAAATATGGTCATATTTGCGAAGACCAAATATGAACCTTATACAAATGTTCTGGATGCGCTCAAGCTTATCTAGCAATTCTTCACTCAAATTAGGATAACAAGTGTCAGCGTAATCGAGAATTGGTAAAAGCAGAGATTGTGCAAGTACAATTTTGGTAGATAATGGAAGAAAGTTGCGCAATCTACGCAGAGACCCTACAGACGCAAACACCTTCCTACTAACCTCACTTACCTGCGGGGCCCAAGTAAAATATTTGTCAAAAGTGACTCCTAGATTTCTAACCGAGTCACAAAATGGCACACGCGTTCCATCAAATACTACATGAGGAATACTAGCCCAGTCAATGCGTGCAACCAAATTATGACTGCCAATGATGATAGCTTGTGTTTTAGATGGATTCACTTTGAGGCCGTGTGAGCTACTCCACTGCACAACAGAATCTAAATCTTTGTTTAATAATTCGATCGCACCAGGCAAATCACATAGTTTGGACTGAACATATATTTGGAGATCATCTGCATACAGGTGATAGAGAGAAGTTAACTTATGTGTGATAGAACTAATGAAAATAGAAAAAAGAAGAGGAGACAACACGCCACCTTGTGGTACACCAGCGGTTAACGCGCACCAGTTAGACACGTTGTCATCAACCCGCACACGCTGCCGGCGACCATACAAGTAACTGTGAAACCAGTCAATCACTTCAGGAGATACGTTGAGAGAACCTAGTGTAGCTAATAATAAGTCAAAATCAACGTTATTAAAAGCATTACTGAAATCTAGCAAGGCCAATACAGTAACACACTGGTTATCCATGCCGTGACGAATGTCCTCGGTAATTTTTACTAATGCAGTAGTCGTACTATGACCCGTACGGAAACCGGATTGGAAAGGATTAAAAAGGTTCTGACGGGTCAGGAAAAGGCTGAACTGACGGTGGACTATACGCTCAAAAACTTTAGAAAGAAATGGGAGAATGGATATTGGCCTATAGTCCGAAAAACTCGAGGGATTTAATTTTTTGGGAATCGGAACCACTTGAGCTTCCTTCCAAGAAGAAGGAAAGTCTCCGGAAGAAATAGAGAAATTAAATAAGGATTTAATTATAGGAGCTAAGAGGTTAATAATAGGAATGATCATCTTACGACTAATGCAATCAGTACCAACGGCATCAGAATTGACCTCACGGATGCTTCTCACAACATCACTGTCAGTGATTTGACAGAAAATGAAAGCAGGATCGTCAGAAGTGGGTAAAGCTAATAATTGATTTTTAGTGTTTAACTTTGTGGCATCATCAATACCGCAAGAAGAGGAGAAATGGCTATTAAGCTGATCTAAATTAAAATTGCATGAGTGATTATTTTGTCGTGCTTTCCCAACTCCAAGAGATTGAAGAAATTTCCACACTCGACCTGAATCTTCTTCCTCAAGTATGGATTTATGAATATGGCGTCGTTGCATATCTCTACATAACCTGTTGCAGCGATTCCTAACTGTATGATATTTGTCCTTATTTACATCGGAATTATTGATTTTATATTTGGCTTTAGCAGAATTTTTTTTAAGCTGTAGCGTTCTAATTTCCTGAGTAAGCCAGGGAGCGGGAAGGTGCTTTAGCCGGACAGGGCGAATCGCAATATACAAGCAATATACAAGCATAACGTGTAAATGTGTTAAGGTGCCTATTAAAAAGAATTGAGGCGCAACATTGAAGAAACACTTAAAAATTCTCGTTGTTGTGACAACGTTGCGGTTGAATCGACGAGTTGTTACATAACGGTTTTATGAATGGAGTTCCATCTCGGCCATATATGGGAAAGCCATTAGACATGTAACCTAGAAGCGAAGTGACAACTGTTGCGAAGGTTTCCACAAAGGTCTCCGCGGAGCGAGGCGCGGGGCGGGCGGGAGCCGCGCACGCGCATTGCGCAAGCAATGGCGCCGGTGAATGGAGCCAGATGAGTGGGCGACGTTTTTATCAATGGAAGGCGAATTCGTGGCGTACGCACGGTGTCACGGCCAGCTGCCGGCCTGTCGAACCTTGCTAATGAAAATGTCAACACGGGCATAGCGAGATTTTTAAGACCTGTTACATGAATGTGTGGAAACTGAGGGCATTACGCTGTCATAATACGACAACAATTTATTATTATTACTTTTATGTCGTAGGCGATAAACGTTAATCTTATAGCTCATATTTAACTTTATATTAGTAAGAACGAGTAAAGAAAATGAACCAAGGTTAAGCATAAAGGTAAGTTGATCGGGGCATTGAGATTTGGCTGTTTTACTCCAAACAGCATTGCCAAGGTTTGGAATACCCTTCCGAGGTTATTTTTTTCTTATTCCTACAACTTGAGTATCTTTAAAAACAAGAGTGAATAGGCATCTTCCAAGCAAGGGCGTTCCACCTTACAACTACATCTTCACTTACCATCAGGTGAGATCGTCGTCAAGCGCGAGCTTATCTATTTCATATGTAAAACTTAATATTAATAAACCTAGCTATATATATTTATATTTTCTAATAGTAGCTAATAACTGATGTAATAGTTAGCGAAGTTATGAGATAGACATTTATAAGTTACTATAGCGCCTATAGCAGTGCCTTGCTGTTTCACTCGTTAGTCCTTCTCGGAGTAAATCTATATTGAAAATAACCTGAGTGCTAATCCGGATAATCTATCTACGTACAATTTTTTATATCGCATCGCACTGTGATTGTCGACCCCTTGTAGGTAAAGAAAATGCTGACATTATGTGAGTTACAGGGAGTTCCTTAATCCAAGGAGCTTTTAGAAGGTTGCTTGAGCCAAATAATAGATATGAACGATAAAAAGAACTGCATTAAAACGATAAAATATTAAATATGATGACACTGCTATGGTCCACTGCTGGCAGTGGCTGAGTCTGAATGTCCTGACATTTCATCTCGACAATTCTAGTTTTTTAATTTAAAATATATTTTTCTTCTTCCTAATTTCGTCTTACATCGTGCTAGGCAGAATCTTGAATTCTTCTTAGCATCAAAGAAGGCCTGTACTAGGATGCCATACACTTAAAACTTTAGTATTTAGAAATCTGCTCTGCTAAGTATATTCACCAATGTAACTCTATCGGCTAATAAAGATTATGATCTTTATGATACATAAATCATCTTACTCCATTCAGATCTTTATTCCAATCGTTAACAGAGTGGAACATCTAAATACTAATACGAAACTAGCCGTAATAATATAACTAACTCGCGTTATCAGTAGATATAATAACACCATAACATTACAAAATGATGTCTATTGTTCATAAATTGATTCCCTATTTAGATTTAGATAGCTAATGCGACAGACGATAAATATCCACAGTTGATATTATAGTGAATTTGAAAGGAAATAATCAATTTATTTAATTGCTTCGGCACTGCTGACGCCCCCACGCAGCCTTCGTACAGATTTAACCATGACGTAGTTCTGTGTCGTGTTGAAACGTTGCACCGCTTTTGGCAATGGCTGCATTCGCAACGTGTTTTATCTAACTTTGCATAACGCACCTGACAAAATTTTGCATTCCAGTTTTAATATTTCCTTGTAGGTGGGTATTAGATAACTTATTAACAAGTTTATTAAATACTTTTAAATTTTTTGACAGAAAAGAAATATTTGTAAATGACAGTCAATGGGCCTAAATAACGAAAACAAATGCCTGAAAACAAATACCTATTTCTTTAACCTAGTTAATAGTTCCCAAAATTAGAAAAAAAATCAGGCAGATAGAATTTAAACTATCGTCAGGCTCTACTCTTTTTTATTGCTCTATTTTTGGTAATTATTTTCAAAATATCTTCGGGTTTCTTACAGAATAATAAAAAAATAATAAGAAAAATAAAAAAGTGTAACACATTAATTCCATATGATACGGTTTAGAGTTAAAATTGTTTTGTATCACTTATCACAAAAGCTTAAACAGTTAATACAATATAAACTGCTATCAACTGCAATAGAGGACTAAATGCAGTGCGATTATTAGGCTCTACATCAAAAGTAATAGTGTCTATTTCATTCAGCGATTGATACGACCCTATTACAACACGGCGGAGGCGTAGGGCACGCGAGGGCGGCCGTGGGCGGCCGGAAGGAAGCGGTAACATTTGGCGTAACCAAACCATGTTTACCAATCGCCCTTTTAAATGTCAGTATTTGATTATGATTATTTTCACTTAGTGGAAAATTTTTATAGCGCGTGGGATGTAAAAGTATTGTAGGTTGTTTGTTTAGTTGGATTTTCTTGTTCAATGGATATTTGCTGTTGTGTTGTTGAAAGAGCTTTTATTGAGACTTTTTGTGTTAAAAACATTGTTGCTTTTTAAAATAGAATCGCTATATTAAACTCGATATTTTCTATACTCTCGATAGAATCTCTCTACTACTCTATTTGCGAGAGTCTGAACTAGTCTCAATATCTCCACAGTTTACATGCTCAACTCTCTAGGACTTAACACCGAGTTCGATCTTTGTACTAGGACTTTAGTGGCACTCACTTCTTATATAGTGGGAGAAGAAGAGAAATATTGGTTGTATTTTAAAGATGGCTTCATTTTAAAGATGTATTTTAAAGAAGTCTTTAATTAAAAAAATAATAATGTATACTGATAACTTTACATTCATTTCATAAAGAGCGAACTGTCAGTTTACGTGTCCTAAATATTTCAATAAGTATACCGTTATTCTTTTCTTTTATAGATATACGGAAAATTTAATGCCCCCTTGCTGGAAATAACTGGGGATGTGTATTATAATGATTATCCTCAGCTCATGTAAAATTAGAACACCTTCGCGACAATAAGCTAGAATAGGAACCCTAAGCATGTATGTAATTTCGAAATGTTTTTCTACAATGTCATAAATAAGCAGGCTAATAACAGATCCCGTTATACAGAGGTTTTGTAGTTTAGAGGGAGAGAGGTTTTCTAGTTTAAGAGTTGTAACAGTCGCGTCCAGAGCATTTCCGGTGCCAACAGCACACGCCAAACCGGTAACTATAGGAACTTCGCACACAAAAGTTTTTCGTTTTTGGACGTTTTATTGCCGTTATTTTGCTATTTATCTTTTGAAGGTTTGATGGAGTTATAATGAACTTAACGTTTAAGAAGTGCTTTTAAAATTAAGCCTAAGAAATAAACGAATTTTGATTATTTCAATTTTGACTATTTTAGCATGGGGGCTCCAGGTCATGAGTTGGATTGATTCTCATTAAATTCTTAAAATAGGCCAACAGCCCATATTGAAGCAGCATGATAGATTTAGCCGTTAAAACAGGCTGATGATGATAATTTGCTTTGCTATTTTCAATTAATGCTTTAATTTTTAGCTCTTATGTTCGTATTTTATGATTTGATAATAGTTCGTTTTTCCTTTATAATAATTTATAGTGAATAGACATTTTCTTGTCAAGTGCGTCTCTCCTCAGACACCATCATTGCTTTCCATCCGGCATCGCAAACCTATATCATAAAAGAATCCTTTTTTTAGTTTAGACGTTTGGTCTAATACCTAATCTTATGCGTGCGAAGGCTCTATGTCATTTTGAAGAGATGTGATTAATTTACGATAGCAAGCTTCCGGTGATAAAAAATTTCGTGTTCGTGATATAACCTGACTAGAGGAATTTGGTCCCGCCTTAATTTGAAAATATAATAAAATAATTTAGATATTTAACGACACGAAGCTGCATATTAGTTTTCTAATATATCTTTTTTTAGTATATGGTAGGGTTTTATGCAAAATTCGTAATTAATTATGTACTTAATTAAAATTATTAATTTAAAAACTTCTATATATTTATATGCAGAATTTTGGAATTAAGTCTTAGAGATAAATTACGGATTGTAAATCGTAATATAAAGACTGTGATAATACAGTATCATTTTTAACCGACGAAAAAAACGGAGGAGGTTCTCAATTCGACACATATATATTTTTTTTTTGATAATTCTTTTTTTATTAAAAAGGGCTTACTTCCAAGGTGATCCCATTGTCATCATGTTAGGATCTGATGATGATATCCTGGGGAAATTGTAGGAGCTCTTAAATTTTGGAGGCACGGATTTCAGTCTCTATCTCGGTATCGGTAGCTTTTTGGCTACTACTTAATGCCGTATAATGTACTATGAGAGTATAGTACGAATACGTTACGTGGGGATTAATCACTAAAAAGTAAAAAAAGAACCGACTCAAAACGCACTAAAGAGTAAAAAATAACTGTGTCATTTAGTTGCTTTAATTTACTTAAGCCGGTGCCAGCCAAGTTTAAGGAACATTTATTTTACGTAGTAAAGCAGTTTGTGGGTTCTAGATATGCTTTATTTTTTACTTTTTAGTGCGTTTTGAGTTGGTTGTATTTTTTGTTAAAAATTTTATTAGTAAAAGATTTTCTTTTTTGGGATAACGGTTTACTTGTAATAGTGCTTACAAAGAGATGCGTAAATTTTGTAAAACTGTAGTAATAAGCCAATACAGGCACTTGTTTTTATACTATCATGTCTCCATGAGTGGTCTCTAAGCAAACTTTTTTTTGTAGATAAAAATATGTACCTATAGATGTAATTATTTTTCTTCCATCTACATAATGTAACAATGCGTTTTGTTTTGTGCGGAATTCCCTTTGATTTACACACACAAAAGCTTTCGTCTGTAAATAAACTAACAAGAATAAAGGATCGATCAACATCTTAAGAAGTTTTCATTTGGCTATTGGATATAGAAGGCAGTACTCGGTGAAACAAAGGAGTACTGGAACCCTGACCACCGATCGCTAGAGCTCCTAAAAGCTTTGCTATCGGAAGTTATGTTGTTTAAACATTGTTCAAAATAAAATAAAAAATTGTAAATAGAAATTAGAGACATAAAAGATTATTTATAAATATTATTATTAACTATTATTAATTATTAGGTACAGTCATATCAGAGCTGCGGTTAACCGGAATTATTCATTAGGAATGAGACTCGGCGTTCTGAGAACATCGATGTTCATTAACAGAAATTAATCATCTTTTGTTTACGATTCAAATCCCAACTGCTTAGTAGGAAGGTAGGTGAGTTTCATTTTATAAACAAACCGCAACTTACGAATAGTTTGGCTAGCATACCTACATACTTCTTATGAACCTAGCTAATTACCACCCTACCGACAAAGACGTATCGCCAAGCGATTTAGCTATGTCGTGTAGAAACTGAAAGGGGTGTGGATTTTCGTCCAATAAGTAACCGCTTCCAAGACTGCATCATCACTTAACATCAGGTGTGATAGCAGTCAAGGGCGAACTTGTAGTCTATAAAAAAAATAAAAAAAAATTACTACCTATGAACCTAAGCGAAATAAGTATGCCTTCTGACTGGAGGCAAAAGGGTGGAATTTTGACAAAAGTAAGCCTTTCAATAGAAAGATTTGAAAATGATGTCTTTCCGTTAAGAAAGTAGGTACCTACTCTGTTGAATAGCATACCATAGTGTCTTTTTGACGGCCTCATTGGCGCAGTGGTATACGACGGAGGTTCTGGGTTCGATTGCGATTAAGATTTTCTGATCTGGTCCGGTTCTGGCTGGTAGGAGGCCTCGCCTGTGGCCAGTAAACATAATACCGACAAAGACGTACCGCCAAACGATTTAGCGTTCCGGCACGATCACAAAATATATAGGTATATACAGCATGATTTTTTAAGGATATTTGTGATAAATATTTACGAAAATTTTATTGCCACCATAAAATTGGCCAGACCACCCAGGCTAATAAAAAGTTTCAAAGATTGTCTCTTGTGACATTTACTTTATTTTTGTAATCCTTTGACAGAATAAGGAATGCAGTTAGTACCTACTGACCAAACTTGATAGTAATAAGTGAACCAAGGTTTCTTAATTTATTTTTATATATCTAAACCTGCTAACTAAATGTATAATGCAATCTTACAAAAACACCTAAGTGAAAGTACTGGCGTTTTATTTAAAGGAAATAATCCTTTCAAATATTTAGTTTACCGCGAACAGGTAGACAAACATACATACGCGGCGGAAGCTTTATTTTATAAAATGAATGGTAGTGATTTTTAACCGACGAAAAAAAAACGGAGGTTCTCAATTGGACACATAATTTTTTTTTATGTATGACTACGCATAACTTTTTACAGAGTTGTCCGATTTTGGTAATTCTTTTTTTATTAGAAAGGGCATACATCCAAGGTAGTCCCATTGTCATTATGTTAGGATCTGATGATATCCTGGAAAAATTGAAGGAACTCTTCAAATTTTATAGGCACACTTTCCGCGATTTCGGTTTTTGTGTAAGTATCAGTAGCTTTTTGGCTACAAGTGCCGTATGCCGTAATATACTATGACAGTATAGTACGAGTACGTTACGTGGCGATAAATCACTAAAAAGCAAGAAATAAATTAAATGAAAGCAACTAAATGACGCAGTTATTTTTTACTTTTTAGTGCGTTTTGAGTCGGTTCTATTTATTGTTAAAAATGTTTATGTAGTAGATAAAACTTTCATTCTACATTGATTTGTTAGTTCGACACAATAAAATATAGCCTGTTGAAATGCCACCCGCCTTCGGTAAAGGGTTATAACCAGTAGTTAGCGAGATGGGAGAATAATTTGTTTATATAAATTAGAGGTCCGCGTGGGCCGGAGGTGAGAGGGAAGTGTCGCGTGCGCAGCCCACGCGCTCCACGGCTTTATTTTTCCACTTTGTCTATGGATAGAAATTAAGCAATGGCGTCTGATTTACTTGCCAGTATTTATGATGGCTAATATATCTATACATATAAAATTGAAAATTTTGTTTGTCATTTCAAATTAACAGCTTTTCATTAAAATATTTGAAATTATATACCGTACCTATATCACAAAGACAATTTTTAAAATTTTTGTCTGTCTGTTTGTTTTGGCTATTTTCTATTTGCGTCGTTGGTCTAGTTGTTAAACTATGTGGCCCCGATCACGAGGTCTTGGGTTCGAATCCTGGGTCGGGTCACAGAATAATTCCGGAGTAGGTAAGTTGTTGGTGATACACCCTCGTGCCTCGGAGAGTACGTCAAACCGTCCGTCCCGATCACTATCATCAGCATCTGATAGTGGTCGTTAGTATATGAACATTATCGACCTCTTCCCGCCAACAGCATTGTAGCAGCGTGGTGGGTCTACGCTCCATATCCCCTCTCCTATAACGAGGAAGGCCTGGCCCTGTAATGTGCCGTTAATAGGCTGATAATGATGATGATAGCCAGACTCATGGGGAGTGACATAGGGTAATTTGTGTCTTGATATTCCCATGGTAACTACGTGAATAAACCCCGCTAGTGTGTAAATATAATGTTACAGCGTCTACTTCTCAAAACAATTTAGGTATACACAAACTAACCAAAACATGGTTTTTGAGTCGAATTTTAAGAATAAACGGATGGTTATTTACCACAAAAATAATCCTTAAAAGGTAAAATAAAGAAAAACAAAAATTTATAACAAAATAAATTATTTTTAAATATTAAAATAATCTCACAAATGTATGATGATTGCGAAGATAAAATACTGCTAGCGCCATCTAGAATTGTACCCGAAATTGAGTAGCAGCAATAGGTCCACAAAGGCTCTTACCGCGAAGCCAGTCCGTTAGATGGAATCGTGATCGAGAAGATGGAACGTTTGGTAAGAAGTTGTTTCCATCCATTTGCTCGTACAGTAAACTCATGTAGCGGTGTACACCACCGCCGCGAGGTGGCGCTGGAGGCTTATAACCTACACAGATACAAAATAATAATGTGTAAAGCTTAGTACACACGAAAATAAAAGCCGATAAAAATGTTCAATCTGTTTATAAATACTAAAATACCTCTATAATCGATACCAACGGTTTTACTGCTCTCCTTTGCTTTAAGTGCTAAACCCTGAAAATAATATTTTCAAGTAGGTATATCATTATGGTTTTTTTTTATTAAAAACAAAAAGAATACAATGAGGAACTTAAGCTAACTTATCCTAACAACTATACGAGTGACTAGTATAGTAGTAGTATATATGTTTATTTAAAATTTAATTTCATTAGTGTGATTTATATATATTGGTTTCCTTACTGGTATATTTGACTTCAACATGTGCAAAAAAAATTCACCATCTATCCTCGGAAGAGCATCAGGATCAACCATTATTAAGGAATAAAACTTTTTCTGCAAAAAACATTATATAATATAAAGAAATGAAATTAAAAAAAGTATTGCATGCATTGACGACTTAAATAATAAGTTAAATCGGTTTTAAAAATTAATTAATGATATGTTTTGTATGATATTGATTATTATTATTTTTGTACTTACTTCCTGTCAGATATATTTTTAATACCTATGTATTTTGTTACTTTTTTGCTATAATGTATATTTTTTGTAGTACATACCGAATCGGCTAGATGATATTGGAAAAGTGGTTCTTCTATAAATACTTGTTTAGGCAATAGAACATCGCAATTATGATCGTTAACCATTGTTCCACCAATACTCGTAATATTTAAGCCCATTAAACGATCGCACCCTTCCATTAATGTTTTTACATCAACTGTCGCACATTGTTGTGTTACCCCATACACGTTATGTAATATATCCAACACTAATATGAAATATAATATCATGTTTGTAGCAACAAGGTAGGAACTTACTGAGTAGCTAAAAGTGTAGAACAACTGGATTATTCGTTCAATACCGTGGATATTTTGTAAACATTGAAGTTCCGTACTCTTGTTATGTAAGCAGAGTTCAAAAGTTGTGTAAACTGTTCCTATTTACAAAATTCATTTGAGTATGTGTTAACTGATTAAAAAATAGATTTACACTTTTTTGGGTGTAAAAGTACGCCAATAAAACGGCGAGGACTCTTTGATGAATAATTCGATCCAGAAATAAAGTCCATCTATAATGGCTATTACCTATTATATAATATATGTTTACTAAAATTATAAAGCTGGTGAGATAGTATGTTTGTATGATTTAATGCGCTAATCTTTGGAACTACCAGTCGGATTATAAAAATGATTTAACTATATATGGCCAGACTCTTGAGGAGTAATATCTAGCCTTAACCTTAAGAGGAAAATTTGTAGGAAATTGTATCTAATAAAAATAGAAGAGTACAAGCTTTTCACGCGGACGAAATGGCGGGTGGGTGCTAGTATGTTTATAGAGTATAGATTCTATATAGACTAGATTTGAGTCTACTTTCAGTAGGCAAATTTTATCATCGCCATTACAGTGCCAGACATTTTTTTAATCTTTAAACCAGTGATAGGCAGTCCAGTGAATGGTATGGTAGGTGCTGGTATTCTGACATGCCTAATACTAGTAACTGAATGTCATCGATGCGCTGATACCTACACATGCTTGTAATTGTTAGGTATGTCAGTGTCAGTTCTCCTCAAGAGGATAAAAGTCATACGTCTTGCAATCTAACAGTATGTCTTGTACTGGCAAAATATCTGTACAAATTCAAGTAGCTCGTTTTTGATTGTGATGTGTTTTCTTTTGTGCAAGTATCATACATGATTGTGTATTACCAGCTTTATTATTATTTTTTTGACATTGACAGAATCAAATAGAAACCTATCAATCAGCTGATGTTTTTGTTATTTGTTATTGTTCTGTAAAGCAACGCAATAAAATAATAGTAATTATAATTTGTAAAAACTAAAACCGTACAAATTTTTACATTTACAGTTTTGCAACTAATGCTGTGTTATCCATTATTAAATGTATTTTAACAGTAATGGAGACCCATCCATTGAACTTAGTAAGTTATAGAAAACTTCTTTCTACGTTTCTTCACTTACCGTTATAATTCTATCCTTCTAAACTATTATTTCTTGTCTATAACCACAATAACAGTACATTTTATATATACGTGGAACTTAGTTTTACTTTAAGTTTTAGGAAACATGTTGTTTATTTACCGTTAATTAGTGTAACCTTTTAAAAATTTATTTTATTGAATTTCGATAATTTTTAGGCTCACCAACAGCATAGACGTGCCGACGCTTATCTCAAAAGCCATAAATTCGACGAAGCAATCCAATGCCATCACAGGGCATCCGAACTACTACTTGACGCGATGAAATCCACAAGTTCGCCTGTAGCTTTAGAATCAATAACTTTGCAACACAGTTATCATATCAAACAGAAGGAATTTGTAAGAAATAAAAAGGAACACTATGTGAAAGTAAAAAGGGCCATAGATAATATGAAATGTTTACAGTTTGAGCAAGGAACATCGGTTTGATAGATTCTGGTTAATTTTTCATAATCATAGCCACAAAAATAACCACCAGTATTGTGACCTACAATACCTACTGTTTTTTTTGTAAACACTATTTTGAAACAAGTTTCAATATTTAACCCACATTGTTGATTAATTTTAACACATTTCAAATGTAAATTTTTACTTGTGTTAGCACCTAACAATAGAGAACTAGAAAGTTAAAATTATTATAATAAATAGCATGTATTATATCATAAATGCTTAAATGATACTATTTAAGTTTTGTAAAGGACTTTAATTTAAGATATGATTTTGTGGACCATCTGTATCTTGATTTATCCCTTACCTGACCCTCTGGAACGTAAAATTTTAGGTTTTCTAGTTCATTTATCATTATTCATCATCATTATCAGCCTATTAACGGCCCACTACAGGGCCAGGCCTTCCTCCTTATAGGAGAGGGGATATGGAGCGTACACCCACCACGCTGCTGCAATGCGGGTTGGTGGGCTTAGGATGATAGTGTTTTATTTATTAACGATCACTATCAGATGTTGATGATAGTGACCGGGACCGATAGCTTAACATGTAACAGCACCAACTTCTAGTCTCGAAGCTTGGAATATACTGAAAATTTCATACATAAATGAAAAAGCTGAGAAATATTCCGACCTGACCCAGGAATCGAACCCAAGACCTCGTGATTGATGCCACATAACCTAACTACTAGACTAACGAGGCAATCACTATTACTATAATTATAATTATGTAAAGGAATGCAAGTTACTGCTAACTATGAAGGTAGGTATATTATTCTTACTGAATATTTGGAGTTGCAATTAAATGGTCAAAATTTAACTGTAGGTTAATAAATAGCTTGGACAGTATGTTACTTACACACTATAATCTAGGCTAGAGCTACATATGTCAAGTTTTGATGAATGTAGGTTTAAATAAATAGGCGGCCATATTTTTAATAGATATGTATTGCATATTAGTCTTACACAAAAATAAAATGTTACTCTTGTTTTTTTATTTAAATGTAAAAATAAAGTTCCCAGTAGATAATACTGGGAATAACTATGTCTTATGTCTACGAGTTTATACTTTAACAAATAATACCACTATTAACATTCATAGTTTTTGGTAACATGAAATATACACCAGTTAGTCAGAAGTTTGTATATATTCTTATAACAATATTCAAAGCAACCAAATAAATGATTGAAAAAAAGTAAAATCTACAGTAGGCGTAAGATGCGTTCGGTAGAGATACGTCGCGTAGAGAAAACGAGAAACATCGCCCAATAGCGGCAAAATCTATCACTACAAAGTTCCACGCCTCTGTCTATCTGTTCACGATAAACTTAAAGACTTGGAACGAATTTTAGATGGTTTTCACCAATGGATAAATTGATTCCTGAGTAAGGTTTTGTTTTATTGTACCTCAAATATAACAATAATTTCATTGAAAGCGCTGCACAAACCTTTGTATATATAGCAAAATAATGAATAGAAGAATTGTTCCTTTTTATCTATTAAAACTACAAAAAAGTCAGCGACAACATATATCTATCTTTAAAGGATAGTTTGAGATATCCATTATTTCTTTAAAAAAATAAGTTCACATTTAATTTTTTTTGAGTTCTTGGTTACATAAAACACTACTTCGCTCGCGGACAAAGTCTGCTAGTGTTATATTACTGATTAATCACAATATCTCGCACACCTGATCGACTTGAAATTTAGAATAGTTGCTCATTTTGCGACGTGGACGCTCACTAAGCTCGGTTATCCTGATATTCCCACGGGTCTCGGTATCTACGCAGGTGAAACCGCAGGGCACAGCTAGTCCCCAACACAACGAAAACGCAAGCGATATTTTAATTGGGGGCAATTGGACGACGTTTCTTGTTTTCTCTACTAAACATATCTCTTTTGGATGCACCTTAGGCCTACAGATGGGTTATTCGCTAACTCGCGTGTTTTTAAAGCCTGTTTTAAATTATACTCGGGTCCATATAAATTGGCAATAAAAGCCGCTAAGAGAGCAAAGGAGTATACTAACTAATATATCTCACTCTCTTACCTATATATTTCAGGGTCAACGCCCTTTATTGCCAGTCTATATGGTTCGGAGTAATTATATTACTTTGCAAATTCATTGATATGATTTTATAGAATACAATGGTTAAAAGCAACTGAATTAGCATTTATATTCTGTACCTAAGGATAATTTGACTGTATTCAGCTTTATATCTCTCTGTCTAACTCGGTACTATAGACAAGGAGAGATTCGAATCTTACAATGTAAACTAATAAAAACAGTTACAGAATAGGGGGGCTGTTTACAATTATGTAGTTTCCTATTGAAATCAACAAGGAAGTATTGTAATGAGATTAACAATTTTTTCAGATGATAGGCACTGATGCATCAAATCGTAAAAACAAATTTGAAAATCACTTCCTGTAATTTATTACTAGAGGAAAATTTCAGTGCAGTTCACAATACACTAAAGCATCAATTCCATTTTAATTAATCTAAGATACTAACAAGGTAAGGCCCATAATTTACTAAACAAGCTTAAAATAAAGGTCAATTTAATTACACCTCTATAAATCTAAATAGACATTATTATAATAAAATGTTCTCTGAGGAATCCAAAGAAGTATCTTTGTTTTGTTATTTGTTACAAGTTAGCCCTTGAGTGGAGTCACACCTGATGGTATTGGTAAGTGATGTGCAACTTAAGATAGAAGCAGGCTAACTTGTTAGGAGTTTAATAAAATCGACACCCCTTTTGGGTTTCCACACGAAATCGTGCCGGCACGCTAAATCGCTTGGCGGTACGTCTGTCGGTAGGATGGTAACTAGCCATGGCCAAAACCAGATCTGGACTAAGTTAGATAATCTTATGGCTAGTTTATATTATGCGAGTTACTGCCTAGCCAGTTAGCAGCTACTCGGCTGGCCTACTCGTACGCCAGTAGCTCGGGTCACCTTTGTTGTTTACACGACACCCAGTCGCTGCTTGGTTAGTCTTGCGAGTTGGCCAGTCTGGACAAGCTTTTGATTCGATACGACTGTCCCGCTCGCACTGGCGAGCTACTGTCAAATGCGTCCAAACGATGTGAGCGACGGCCGAGTTACTATCATGCACGAGTTGCTGGCGGGCGAGCATGCGGGCATGCGCATGTGAGCTACTACCCAACACGCACTTGCAACTTACTCGCACGTAACGTTCAAACGGGGCGAGTTATTGCAGTGCAGCTACTGGGCAGGCTGACTCGTACGCTAGCTCGCACTGTTTAAACTAGCCATTAATCGGCCCGGAATCAAATCACTGCGCCAAAATTAATTTCGTTATTTAATTAAAAAAAAACTATCAATTTAAGAGTATTCACAATACAATCAAAATAAAAATTATTGTGATGATGAAAATTTATGATAATTAATATTAACAAGGTTCAAATTCGTTTTTGAATTATTATCAAAAACGAGCTCTACTTTAATTTAAAAATTAAGGTCCCAACATGATTTGTTAAGTTAATAAAAACAATTGATTCATTGATTTTATCAATATTAAAGCGTCAAGGATAGACCAAAGTAGGCACTAAAATGGCAAATCACATTTCCAAGTGAATATTTACGAAATAACTCACAACCACATACACGGCAAAAAACAGGACTATTGACATTATTTTTTTCAAAAACTAATCCTACCTAGGATTTTAATTTAGATTTACCACAATTCATAAATATTTAGATCTATTTTTCGTAATCGAGATTGAATAATTAATGAGATTACCTACCTACTAATTTGTTTCTAATGTATAAGGGACCGTTCAAGTATTACGTAAGCACTATAGAGGGGTGGGGGGGTCTGTGTATTGCTTATTTTTGATGACATGGGGGGTGGGGGGTCTAGATGATGATTACGTCATCGATAGTTATTTATTTTTTTACTCGAATAGCAAAAATTCGTGAATTCTCTATATTGAATACTGTATCAGTAAAATCCAATCTCTACACTAAAATAATTTTCTAATTTTTAAAATTATAATTATGACAATTATTAAAAAAAATATGAAATTGGGGGTTGGGGGGTAAATAATTGTAATAAATCTGCTTACGTAATATTTGAACGGCCCCTAATTTTCGAAATTTTTTGTGAACAAAATCAAATTAGAGTTCAATGATTTTGAGATTCATTTCACGCCTTATCTCACATTTCACACTACAATTTTTTTTTTTGGAAAATATACGTAATATAAAAAATTGCGAATAGGCAGGATTCGAACCATAACCTCTATCGCGGCCAGAGCGTTTTACCACGGAACATAGATACCGAAGTTATGCATGATATCGCGTTTGATTTTTATACCTTTTTACCCGACTGCGTCAGGAGGGTAATGTTTTTCGAGCGTATGTATGTATGTATGTATGCCCATTTCTTCGGCACGCGCTACAGCCTAAACGGCTGAACGGATTTTGACATGTGAGGTTTCGTTGAATTTGGCAAAATTGTGGAAGTGACATAGGATATATGAATTTTCAAAATGGCAGCTGTAAATGGGGGAAAAAGGAGGGATGTTTGTATTTTTTTCTTTGATCTTAGCAATATGGGTATCAAATGAAAGGTCCTAAAAAGACCATCTTAAAAATATAAATATCATATCATGTTCATATTACTGTTTTAACAAAAGATGACAAAAAGTGTACCAAGTGTGCCGTCTCATTTCTATACCACAAATTAAAACTAAAAAGTCTTAAATAAAATTATTATTATAAAAAATTTTGTCCCCGCATGCAGCACCATAAAGTACCTATTTAGAATTTTATATAGATGTAGTGATCCTTGTTTTTCTCTTTTCAGTTTATACCTTCTAAGCAGTCGGGTTTTTTATTTTTATAATAATATTTTTATATAATAAGTGTAAGGCCTATAAGGTGGTATAGGACCCGTAGTTCAGTGGTAGAACGGTCTAGCCGTGATAGCCATAGTGATGTGGGTTCGAATTCTGCCAGTTTCGCAATTTTTGTTATCACGTTTATTTTCAAAAATTATAATATCCTTAAGTGTGTAAACACTATCCAATAAAAATAAAGAATACGATAAATTCATTTATCAATTTAAGGTTTTTTTTTTTATATTAACATTTCTTTAAAATTCCAATTGAATGGAAAGAACTTTGTACATTTTACTATGTTTTTTCTTTATTATTAGATAAGCATGTCTAAAGTAAAGGTCAAGAGCTTCTTCGCGTGCGAATCACGACCTAAAAATAAATATCTAGTCCAAGGTAAAGAAAACTGAACATATTAGAACTATAGTTTTGGGAATGTTTTTTTTTTATCGACTACAAGTTGGCCCTTGACTGCTATCACACCTGATGTTAAGTGATGATGCAGTCTAAGATAGAAGCGGGCTAACTTGTTAGGAGTACGATAAAATCCACACCCCTATCGGTTTCTACACGACATCGTACCGGAACGCTAAATCGCTTGGCGATACGTCTTTGTCGGTAAGGTGGTAACTAGCCACGGCGAAAGCCTCCCACCAACCAATGTGTAGGTTTTATAATTGACCAATATAATATAATATTACAAGAAACCTTGTTTGATGCATAAGGTTAACTATAGCTCGTGCCGCAATAGATCCTTATCTTATTTATTGCTTTTTTCAACGTATTTTGTATTGAATTCTCGAAATCGTTTGTTCTCGAATATTCCACCCTGTTTAGGTAATGAAGGTTCTGAGTGCCGAGTGTGAGTTTTCACCAAAACAAATCGAAAACTTCACATTCGCGTTAAGGGCATATTTATATGGAACTGAAAACTCAACACTGACACTCGCCATTTGAGTTTTCCCTCACTCCCGCAGGGAATGTGAAGTTTTCGATTTGTTTTGGTGAAAACTCACACTCGGCACTCTGATGGCAGAAACAACAAATTCCCCTTACTGCATAAAGCAACTTATGTAACTACAAGTTTTAATGTGTTTATTTCCTGGACTATATGTTTACATCTAGAGGCGTGCAAAAGGTTTGACCCAGGGTAAGCATTTTAGCACTCTCTAACGCAGTGCACAATCAATGTTACGTATGTAACATTTTCAGTTTTTGTTTAATAATTTTTTTCTTATTATATTTTGATCAATATTGACTCCTGTAAAAAGACGTGAACGACGAAATTACATGAACAACAGAACATACATGCCGCAATGTAGTGTATGCCATTCACATAAAACTGATAATTCATTATAACATATAGTACACAATTTACACACAAGATATTGTTAACATCTCTATACTCCAAACCATATAGATTGGCAATAAAGGGCGTTGACCTCAAATATATAGGTAAGAGAGAGATAGATAGTAGTTTGTCTACTCCTTTGCTCTCTAAGCGACTTTTAAAGCAGGTTCAACATCCTTTATTGCTAATCTATATGGTCCCGAGTATAGTTCATTCATGCAAAAAATCAAGATATATATACCTTTGTAATGTTTTGTAAAAAATATACCTTGTTAAACTAATAGCAATGTCAAGTTTGCTGTTTGTAGTATGAAACGATCATGATCATCAAAGATCATTTTGATTTTCATGGTGTATAGGGGGGTGGAGGCGGTAGAACGGAAAGATCATCAAAAGGGAAATATTGTTGTGTCCCAAGGACGGGTGGGGCAAAGGTAGGATGAGCTGATGGAATGAAGTTGGGGTTTGGAGTGTAAGGGGGGAGGGTAGGCACTGCTGGGGTGGGGCCTACACTATGAGCTTCGTATCCGTCCCAGTCTTCCATGAGATTCCTTCGTTGCAAGTCTTCGTCGTTTGATAACGGTGCACCCCATAGATTGGCAGCAGATGCTAGTAAGGCCAAGGCACCTGAAATTTTACATCATTATTATTCTATTTTAACAGCCAACTGCAAGACTTGGTTTCCCTTCTAGGGGAGGAAATATGGAGCTTATACCATACGACTCCAATGCAGATTAGTTGGGAGGGTGATAAATGACTTTATAACAATCGATACCAGACGTTAATGATAATAACCTCCCCCCCTATTCTGTAACTAGGATTTTATTAGTTGACATGTGACTATACAATTTGTCTCTATGTCCATCTAACGCGACAATATAGATAAAGAATATATTCAATCTTCATGGCAGGATAAATGTCTTTACATGTTTTCTATGGCACATTAGTGTAGAAACACCCAGGCTGAGTTTTTCTAAAATTTTGAAAGAACACACAAGACACAATATTGCATGACACTGGAATCGAACCCAGGTCCTTGCGATCTAAAGCCACATAGCCTAACTGCTTAGGCAATGTTTCCAATACTCAATTACTAATATTATTGATTTTTGACATCACACATTTGTGTCTATTGGTTTCATTATGTTTTAATTAGGTATTTTTGTGCAATTTAAGTACAAATAAATTGAGCAAAGAAAGTTCCTTAAACAATATTTAATTATGTGATTTACTAACCTGCTCCTGTTATTGTGTAAAATCCATATTCATAATCAACTTGTATGGTATTAGGATCGCTGTTGTTGGCATTGCCCAACACGACCGTTGTATAATAACAAACGCCCACGATAGCGATCACCCAGAAGACACACATAATACTAGGCACGGCGTTCCTCCGCAGCATTTTGATAGCTTTGCTATTCAAGCTGGTGAGGTTTATGAGGACTCCTATGCAGGAGCAGAGTAGCACCATAAAGCAGAGTAATATAAGCACTCTCATAAGTGTTATAATCTCTGGCGTTGTACATGGTGGAAGACCTGTAATGACATAAATAATTCTGTAATAATTGATATGAAAAAGTAATTTCATACATCAAAATTATTGTATTACTAGCAGTGCCTGCGCACTCTGTTCCATGTTAGGTATATTTTTATCCCTGCTCGTCTGTCCAGGGCTGTGCGCACTGCACGTTTTTATTTTACTAATGTTTTTGAAGATATTTAGAAAACTGTATAGAGGACACAAATACTTTACATTAAATTTCTGTTCAAACAAACAAATTTATTTTATTATTTATTATAAAATATAGATTAATACCATATGGGCTAAATAATCTCCACAAGACTTAATTATTATTAATCCACAATTTTAACAGTAGATATTTATATCTTAGCAATCCATGGATTCACTGTGCTGGTGTCGGCTGAGAGAAAAACTCTGAACAGAGCCCGAGACTTGTGACACGGGTGTAGGTTTAAAGGAGGTATTATTATTATTATTAGAGAGTAGTTAAAAAAAGTCTGCAATAGCATATGCCTATCTCTTATGTTTACGGATAACTAACCAAGTTATCCGTAAGAGATAGGCATATGCTATTGCAGACTTTTTTACCGATTTTGATATGTTCAACTCAATAGAAGATAGATGGAAGATATTTTGGTTTTTAATGTAGTAGTAAGGTAACAGGGTAACATTTTGTGTATAGTTTGTTTGTGTAAAAAAAAAATTTTTTTGTGTGTAAAATTTTTTTTTCTTAAATGGGTGGAGTGACGTGGTGGCTGCGTACACACACACACACACCAACGTGTATAACGAAATGTCGACTAAGCATTTTGTATAGCGACGGCGGGCGGATTTGCCCGCAGTATAGTTAGTCGTTAACGGGTAGCCAGTAAGACACAACGCGTAATAAATAATAGTGAACAGTTTGTGTGGCTACTCATTTACTAACCTGACCCTAGCAGAGCATAACTCCTAAAAGTTTAAAGGAATTCAGTAAATAATAAACTGTGTACATAGAAAGTATTTTGTGGCACAGCAGAGCATAAAGTACACATTGTTAAATTACTATTAGAAACAATTCAGAGCTTTAGATTTATATAAAATGTTTTGTAATGTTTGCTTCAATACAGTTACAGGAAAATCTTGAAGAGATATATTGAATTATTATTTAGAATGGGAATACCTGTTTTGATTAGGATGATATAAATTGCTTATGAAGAGTTATAAACAAATCAATTTATGCAACTTAAGTTTTATACGTACATATTAGAACATTATTTGTTTTTTTTTGTCGACTACAAGTTGGCTCTTGACTGCTCTGAATCACTAAACATCAGGTATGAAAAATCTCAATCTGCCCAGATGGGAATCGAACCCAGGACCTCTGTCTTATAAATCCACCGCTCATACCCCTGCACCACGGAGGTTATCAAAGTTTACAAGTTTATCACAGATTTAAAAGTAATTTCTCTTAAATTTCAAAACTAAATAGACTTTGGAATTTCATTTTGTAATGGCTTTTTCATACAGTGGGTAAAATTCAGATTCAGATCATGGGGTCCAATATATTTAATTCTTGGGAAAATTAGAGTACTGTTCAAGTACCAAATATTTTCTCTAATAAGTAGGGATGTTTGACCTGGTAGAAGGTCACCGAATTGTAACTGATGATAGAAACTTATATTAAGACAAATAATCAGTTTAATACTACAATTACATACCATTAAAATCAGATCTGTTGATAGGATCAAAATCACTTTGGTGTATCATTATTTGATTGTCATCATCGTCATCATCTTCATCAAATGTGAAGAATTGTGTCAATGATAAGCTCTGAGTGCAATGTAAGCCTTTAATTCTAAACCAACTTGGTTGCACTAAAGCGGCACAAGTCAACAGGAAAGTCAAGATATTAAAAAATGCTGCTATTTTATTGAGTTCTTTATCTTTGAACGAGAATGATATCTTCAGACCTGAAAGCATGACAAAAAATTCATTATTAGTCAAAAATAAAATATAATCTGAATTTCTCCTTGCACACTTTTAGGAGTTGGTCCAACTATAATGCAATGGGTATAAACAGTGCTGTAACTACAGTAGTGGCAGCTGTGCCCAGGCACAGAGTGCAGACCCTGGAGGGGCACAGAAATGAACAGACCATATACAAACAATACCTAATTTAGAGTCAGTTTCAAGTCTGTAGGGTGCAGTTACACACGCTGGCACAGTGCACACAAATTGCTGGTTAGGCCTCTGGGTATAGATTGCATGAATGACTGCATAGATGCCAGTGTGATTTTTTAGCCATAAAACTATAAAGGTTTAATGTGACTTTATTTCTATGAAAAGATTTAACCCATGACCAAGTTTACAAGTAGCGGCACGAAACTCTAGCGCTGACCGTTATTGCGCAGAAGTAAAAATTTAGGTATCATGGGGGAGCTTGAGGAATGAAGGGCGGGCGTGCGTAGCGGTGATTGGCTCCCCAGTCGCTTTCCGTCCCCCGCACCGAAACGACGCACCACGGACTTCCAATGTACAGTCTCGCTCTGAGTTGCATTGTTATTATTGTTAATTTTCAAATATATTTAAATATATTATTTATTATTTTTATTATTATTTGTTAAATATATTATATATTTTGTTGTTTTTTTAAGTTTGTTTGTGAATTTAAAGGGAATAATATGCCTAGAAGAAATACCGTTTTGCGACACCAGGCACGGAAAATGTTGTATGACGTGCATTGTTTTTTAAAAAAGGAATCCATTGAATTTATTGATTTTTTAAAACAAATTAAAAGTAAGATTGATGAAGCTACAAATACTTTACTCAATTTTTCGGATAGCAACATTAGAAATTTAAGCCAAATAAAACAAACTGCAGAAGTTATTAAGGCAGAAAATGTGAAATGAAATGAAATAATCAGTGATTTAGGGAAAATTCAAAAAAGGACAGCAGAGTCTACACATACGTCAATTGCAACGGTAAGGAACCTTTGGACTGAAGCCAATAATTCCGATTTGATAACAGTGTTTAGAACACCTGGTAAAAAACGTTCCAGAACCAAACCGGTCACAAATATCGATAATTTCGATCAAGGAGTAATAAAGAGGTGCATTCATAACTTTCACCAGATAAATAATGAACTTCCCACCGTTAGAAAATTGAAAAAAAAGCTAGAGGAAGACATAATTTTCAAAGGCTCAGAACGTAGTCTTCGAAGAATAATTAAGAATTTGGGGTTTCGGTGGAAAAATACCGAAAACAACTGGAAAGTGTTGATTGAGACTTTAAATACACACACACACACAAACACACACACACACACACACACACACACACACACACACACTCACACTCACACACTCACACACTCACACACTCACACACTCACACACTCACACACTCACACACTCACACACTCACACACTCACACACTCACACACTCACACTCACACTCACACTCACACTCACATGTATTGCGTACGCATTGCGTACGCGACGGTACCGATGCGCAGCCATCCCTACTACGTTTCGTTCAGCGCTAGACTTACATGCCGCTAGTTATACATGGATTTATATTGAGGCTTTCTTTTAATCTTCTAGAGTTAAGAATCATCTTCATACAAACTATTATTTATCATTCTCTCATTTATCTTTCTACAATATGCCTACGTATTTTTACCTACCTACATATTTTTATTAACTTTCAACTGATACCAAGTCTAAAAATTTTCACTTAAAAGTGTAAAATAATAATATACTAATTTTGATAAAGTTTAAGAGAGGCTAACATGAAAAAGAAATATCATTAGGTCTATTGTTCATTGTAAAAGTAAATACTTTGGATTTCAGGTTTATAGCATGAAAAAATGTGTACCAACAAGTTGAAACTAGTTAATTATCAGATTCATGCTAATTAACAAACAGTTAACTCCATAGTTAATGATGCAACGCTATTTATAGCAAATTGTCTTTGAGGCGGCATCTTCAAGGGGGGTAACCCATGTAAGGGGGTAACAGAAATTCATACTGTTTTAGCTGCACTTGTTAAAGTTTCACGCCGTAATTTCGCCAATACAACTTGTCACTTTGTAAGGTTTTCATCAGTAATCGAGATGCGAATGACGAAGCGATGTTGTTAAAATAATTTGCGATTTTAATAGGACATACATAAGACCAACTGGGAATTCTATGAATATATTTTCGAGAAAACAGATGTTAGACCTAGGTTTGTTTGAGTTGTAAATTAAAAACATACGCCACGGCACGGACGTTTGCTCGTAGTTCGTACCTCGGATGCAAGTTAAGCAGCTCATCTTGATACACACACCATCGGTAAAAGCACAAAAAGTTATTAAACTGGATAAATCTGATTATTAAAAATAAATACACTAATTAATAAAACCAATACAAGTTAAAATACGAATGATGATTATTGTATTGACAAGAAGCAGCACTTTTTTGACAATTAATTTGATTGAAACATCAAAATCATGCAATTCTCTAGGTTCTCTATGAATTGCAGTTGTCAATTTGACAACTAGATGTAAAATAAAATAATTTGAAACTGTACTTAGATAGAGATATTAGAACTTACAAACATCAAGTAAACAATAAGAAAGGAAAATATTTATAACAAATTACTAATTTTATAACCACTCTTAGATGTACAGATGACATGAGGCTATATTTTAAAGGCTAGCAACACTGAGTCTACCTCTTTGTGAGGTGGTACAGTAATATCCTCCTCGTCTTCAAGAGATGTCGCTAGTAGCATTTCAATACCTAAAAAGGCTCGACTATACAACAATGCCGCTGAGTCGTGCTTTATGTATCAAGTGAAATACTATCGAATGACTCATCACGAGATCATATACTTAGAAGCTATACATTCGGTTGTCTTGCTATTCTGCGTATTTACTCATTTCTGATGTAGATGGTCATGGTCTCTAAGAACAAATTTCTCGATAGTTCCTCCACAGAATTGGGATTTATGCGGGTGAAAACGAGGGGCACTGCTTGTATTTTACATCATAAGATGACGTCTTTTATCGAACCTATAGTAAATGAATAATATGTGTTCCCCTTTTTTAACCCCGCACGGTAATAGGGGTGGCATAAGTTTGGCGTCGATGTCTGTCTATCTCTGTGTGTCTACGGCATAACCACATTCAAAATGTGGTTATTTTCACTTCAGAGCCAGTTTCCTTCCTGTGGTTCCTAGCTATGTTTGGTTAACGGTCCAGCCGTGTAAGAGTCAGCTCTTCTGGCGTATTTGGCATTTTTGGCATATGATTACTCGATTAGGTGCTTCACGCGAGCCGTTATAAACGTTAAATAACAAATTAATGATTCCGAACAGATTCTGCAGCCAAAAATAATGATGTCCAGAGAACCAAACCTTCGAAAACTCATAGCAGATACCTATATCACATTTTTGAGTTTAACAGATTAGTTTCAATGAGAAGATATTATGAAAAGGAGTTTTTTTTTAATTTAATATTGATTATGTACGATTTAATTAAAATAGTAAAAGTAATTTTTTGAACATGGTTAAAAAAGTACTTTATATTTAACTAGCAGTCGCCCGCGACTTCGTCCGCGTGAAAACCTCTTAGGTATCCTTCTAATTTTGAAGACAGACTTTCATACAAAATGTGTAAAGGCACATATAGTATGCTCATTCCCCGCTCCCCCTCTCAATTTAATTTTTTTATAGTTTCCCGTGAAGCAATATTCTCCGTCCCGTCCCGTGTACTAAAGGTCTACATTTTTGTTAAACATTGTATGACATTTCAGTACATTAACATTAAAAATATATATTTATGGCAAGCTGATGGGTATAAATTGATATTAAATAGTATATTTCACTCTTGAGTCTAGCCTTCAGAATAAACAAAAATAATTTTACAATCCGACACGCAGATAGAGATTAGCCCGTTTAAACAAACGAACAAACTCTTCCGTGTACTAAATAGATATTTGAACAAAGATCGAATTCTTAATTCATCATCGTATATATCGACGCCTCCCACGCATAAAGTCGAAACACGTTTTTTAGGTAAAATGGTTTTTTTGTGCCATTAAAACCCTATTAAACAGCATTACAGGTTCCTGAAATCCGTATTGTCATAACTTTTATAAATATTGAAATTTTGAATCGATAATAGTCTTAACATTTGAACACTCCCGCGCACAAAGTCGTGCCGATAGTTCCGACGATGTGCTACGATCTATTGGACCGCGGCCGGCCGATCAGAGCGCAGTTCCGACGTCGTAAGACAGGAATCGACATAAACGAAGTCTTTCAAGTTTAATTTTGACAATATTAATTGATGTAGAGGTGTTTTTGTTTTTTAAGCATTGTGTGATTATAAATTAGTAAAATGAGCAGTGTACGTTCTTTTATGATTTTGAAATTAGTGTTAGATAAGCCTAACTCAAACAGTGAATTGCCAACGGTCGATAAAGTTTTTGAAAATGGTAAGTTTTACTTTATTTATTTTTATTTTTATTCAATTTACTTGTTAATATTTGTGATATTTATCATAGGAATAAATGTTAATAGTAGGTAATAGTGTTTAATAGGTTTTGACAACATAAATATGATTCCGACGCATAAAACCGGAACGTTCCATATTAAGACCCTTTGCGCCGGAATCTATCACCAGCAGTGAATAGTTACGACTTTGTACTATGTAATGATTTTGTTCTAGGAGTCGTAACTTGGACTTACTACTATTTGCGTGGTTAAAAAATAAAGATAAACAAATGTATAAAGACGGAATATATAGATACGACTTTGTTCTTTGCTTTGAAATGAAGATACGACTCTCTGCTATTCAATTTTAGCGAAAATAGCAGTAAAATTGATTTTTAAACTTTACAGTATAATTCACTTTGTAATTAACTTTAGTCTTTTAGTATATTGGATGTCTTTATTTACAGGATTAGAATCACCGGTACCACTTGAAGCTGAACACCAGTATGGTTTGTACAAGTCAATGTTTGGTCAATCTTTCAATAATAGTAGTAGAAGTATGGACGACAGTTTTGCGCCAAATATTGTCGAGGTATCAACTAAACCAGTTTAAAATTGGAGACAGAGAAGTGGACTTCTGTCTCCAATTTTAAATGAAATAAACCCTAACGAAGGTATAGCTTCAGAGCCTTATACTGAAAATATTTTACAGGAATCAGTTGATATTCTAGAACCTTCTTTTGATATTACGCCCATGCCTTTCCCAGATAACGATTTTTTAAATACAATGTGGCAACTTCAACCCCATTATTATGGAATATATCTGTTTGTGATGATAATGACTGTCCATCTAGTAGTCTTAGTAGATCCGATACCCCGCAGCTCAGTAACACTTCGAGCCAGGACTTTTCTGTTCATTTGTCAGCTGAAAATACACCAAAAGGCAGAAAACGACTCCGTCGCCGTGATTAATGGAAAGATATAAAAAGAAAATGTTTGAAGAATTTAGGAAAAGCTTATTTGAGTAGGAATGGTGTTCAAAGAGATGGAAAGATTTTAAGACAACCATATCAAACAACTTGTCGCCTTAAATGCTCTCAAAAGTTGAATTTCCAATAGCGGGAGCGTATATTTTCTTCTTTTTGGCAAATTGGAGATCTCTGTCGGCAGTGGGATTATACCGTCGATCATACTGAAGTAGGCGACACTAAGTATCCTTCTACTTTAAAAACGGTGTCTAGACGTAAGAAATCAATTGAGTAATGCCTACCTTTAATTGGACCTAACTGTGACATACCTAATAAAGCATTTGTTTGTAAAACAATGTTCTTAAACACTCTTTCTGTAGAAGAGAGAATTGGTCAAACAGCATTGGCAAAATGGGGTTCAGGTGGTTGCTCCGTTTGTCCTGATCGGCGTAGTGGTACCAGAACCATTGTCATCGACGACGAAATAAAACAGGGAATTTTGCACCATGTAAAAACGTTCCAGGCAGTCGAATGTCACTTTGTGCCTAAGGATACTATTAAAATGTACCTAGAAAGCAATCTCACATTTACGAAAATATTTTCTCTTATGACCTTACTAATGAATTTAATAAAAAGGCTATGTGGTTAGTTTATACGCGGTAAGTAGGTGCGAGAGGTATACCAGCGAAGTCTCTCTATAACTTGCTAAAAGACCTTGGCCTACTAGAAATGCAGTAAGCCCCATATTGGAGCGAATGTCCAAAGCTGCTCTAGTAGGGTCCTTCCGAATTTGGTTGGGCAGGGGGAATAACTTGAACAGAGGAGGTAAGTGTTGACGCGCGTCACTAAGACTACTCTTTTAAACCTACACCCGTGTCACAAGTCTCGGGCTCTGCTTGGAGGTTTTCTCTCAGCCAAGCGATGGACCCGGCACCCACACGGTGAATCCATGGAATGCTAAGATATTCGTCTCTCAGTGGTGTACTACTAAAAATATAAAAAAAGCCACGACTATCAGACAATATCGAGATATTATCAATCAGAATTTGAATGCATCATTTCATAAACCTAAAAAAGATATCTTTAATGAGTGCCATATATATTTACAACACAAACAAAAATACAATGACAAAAGAAGAAAAAATAAAACAAGAAGTTTATATGAGTAATAAGATAAAAGCTAGAGAAAAGAAAGCAAGTGATAAAAAAGACCCACACTACACCCTGTTTTGATTTTCAAAAAATTTTGAATTGTCCTCATGGAAATGTTGGTTTATTTTATTACAAAAAAAAAATTCCAATTTATGATTTTATCGCAGATGATTTAGCTAGTCATGATGGTTAAAGTAATAGCTATAATCAAAAGTGATTTTAATTTAATTTAGACCAGTTTATTATTTGATTTCAATAACTGTACTATCATTTGGAAGATTAATCGTTTTTTTATTGTTTACAAGTAGGTATCTGAGTTTCAAAAGCTCACTGATAATTTTATTTTTAGAATTAATGTTACTTTGTTTTGTTTTAAGTTTATTATAACGTCCATAGTGATTTAAGAAGACTGAATTATGTTCCGTTGACTACAATTATTGTAATAAAGTTGATTTGAGCTTATTTTTTTGTTATTTTCAATTGTCAAATATATCGTTAAGACCCCGTTTTTTTAAAATACAGAGAATTTAGACGTCGCACAAAGTCGTATTTTAAATATACGACTTTATTCTAGTTGTCTATACGAGTCTAATTGAAAGCATATAGTCGTAACAATGAGATACGACGTTTTTCTACTAAGCATAAAGTCGTAAGTTACTAAAATGAGCTTTTTTCCATAAATATGATTTCTTATAACATCCAAGTTATACATATATTTTTTTTAATAATGAATTGACAGCATAGTATAATTTTTTTTGAGATAATTGTTTACAAATCGTTTTTATCATAAAAGTATACAAAAAATGCTCTCCTGAAAAAGTACGTTTTTATCATTACGACCTTATGCGTAGGAGGCGTCGATATAACATAGATCTAAACTCCCCTCCCGCACGCGCACCCCCGCCTTGGTGACGCTCACTTCGCAACGCAGAAATAGTAATATTTTAATTTTGCCATAACTTCTAAACCAAACGTCCAATTTTAGTCTTTTAAATACCAAATATTATCTACATAAACTGTACTTAGTGATGAAATTATTTATTTTGATAAGGATTAATAGCATGAGTAAAATAAATGCGTTTAAATATAGTCCAAAAAAAAATCAAGATTTTTAAATAAAAAAATGGTTGTTGTGCCTCACTCGACATAGATAGATATAGTGTGTCGCGGACTTTTTTGTAGATATTTATAAGATCTCCAATTAATTAGAACATTTTATGGTTCTATCTTTTATAGTTTACGCAGCGTACGCAAAATAAGTAACTTTTCTGGTTGATTTTTTACACCTTGTGTCCGAAAAACCCAAATATTTTACGGAACCCTAATTTTTTCCAAAATAAAATTTAGCCTATGTTACGCGTGGATAATGTAGCTTTCGAATGGTGAAAGAATTTTTAAAAACGGTCCAGTAGTTTTTGAGCCTATTCATTACAACCAAACAAACAAACAAACAAACAAACAAAGTTTTCCTCTTTATAATATTAGTATAGATAATCTTTATTATACATACGTTTCAGAGTGGCCTAATATTATTTTTTTATATATCTTAATCTGGATAGAAATATTTTTGGGATTTTTGTGTTTCTATCCACTTGCATGGGGAAGCTGCGTTCAAAAATACTTAGTATTAAATAAAAGTATTTAAAAAATCTCGAACGTAATATTCACAACCCTTTGAGACAAGTTCATTCTTTTTACTAAACAAAGCTCGCAGCGTACTCTGAATACAAAGTAATGGTTATAGCCTTCGAGAGAGACTTTTCCTAAATTTACCATCTCTTCCAATGTTTCATTATATTTAAACATTTTCTACCTTATTCGTCTTACAGACTACACCTACCTCTACCTGTATTCTGAGTCTGACTGTTAAGTATAGGTACCAATATTATCTCATTATTATCTATATCATCAGCCAATTATTATAATTATTATTTAATTCAATTAATAATTATTATTTAATTAATGATCGCGGGGCACAACCTCATTGGAGAGATCAGTGGGGCAAGTGTGAGTTTTTTACCGAGCGACTGCGTAAAAACGTACTCACTCGTAACGTTAAATTATATATAAAATAAGCGCTTAGTCTCACTATTACTAGATGGCGCTACTCCAATTCCATACAAAGTTTGCGTTTACTGTTCTCGAGATCAACGCGGTAAAATCTTACACTAGGCACACTGACGAGATCTGAAGCTTAGAACCACGAGTGTGGTTGTCTACACTCTTTGTTTATCTTAGGTTTACGGTCATATGACCGTGATTCCACGCAAGTAGTGATTTTTTGATCCGTTTATGACTAAAGTCCAGTTTCGTTATACTGGGTGTAAGAGTCTTTCAGCGTTAGAACTTTATCGCATGATTTTAAAATTATTTCGTCAGTTTTCTTAATAAATTTCACCATTGAATACACATATGTAGTCCAAGTCGAGTCGATTTTAAATTAAAAACCAGCGAATAAGGATTTGTAACTAAAAGTAGCAATGAAAATGTAATTTCAAAACTCACGTAATCAGCTGTTCTAAACTGCCTCATTGGTCTAGTGGTTAGTCTATGTGGCTTCGATCACGAGGTCCTGGGTTCGATTCGTGGGTTGGGTCACAGAATAATTCTGAGCTTTTTCATTCTTCTATGAAATGTTCAATACTTTCCAAGCCCGGAGTCTGGAAGTTGGTGGTGTTACACTCCCGTGCCTCGGAGAGCACGTTAAGCCGTCGGTCCCGGTCACTGTCATCAACATCTGATAGTGATCGTTAATAAATGGAACATTATCACCCTAAGCCTGTCAACCCGCATTGGAGCAGCGTGGTGGGTGTACGCTCCATATCCCCTCTCCTGCAAGGAGGGAGGCCTGGTCCTGTAGTGGGACAATAATAGGCTGATAATGATGTTGATGATGATGATATTTTCTACCTACCTACTCAACTGTTCCATACAAATCATTGTTGATCAAGTACCTAACTAAATAGATATGTTCAGACTTCAGAACTTAGACCACAATACTTATAATTTAAACATAGAACTTTGTATGTACCTAAAGGTTTGTTTTGAGTTCAATCCGACATGTTTGTTCTGATTTTGAGAACAGATATATTGATTCGCCTGAAATCTTGCCTAGCTGTTTCGCGAGTTTCAGTCTGTTTTATGTAATTCTGTGATTTCTATGTAATTACATTGTGATACATGCTTACTTTTTAGACACAGGTGACAGGCATAATTTTGAATTTAGAAAGCAATAACTATACCTATTTGGTATATTTTTAAATCACTGCATGCTTAAATAGGATCTTATCAAAGCCTCCGCGGGGGAAAAACACAAATAGAGAAGGTACTTAAATGTTGATGCATCGTTCAAGAACAAACCTACACCCGTAGCCACAAGTCTCGGGCTCTGTTCGGAGATTTTCTCTCTGCTACACCATGGACCGGATACCTGCACGGTGCATCCATGGAATGCTAAGATATTCGACTCAATCATTATGTAAATTTTAAGTTATAAGGACTCAGTTCTCATCAATAAAATCCTAATTTTTAAAAACACAACGGAACCCTGTTTTTTAGGATCAGACAGATCCGCGGCACGTAGCTATAAGATAATATACTTAAACACAATGTCCAAATCAATGACGTACATCTTAGGTCCAGATGGGATTTAAAACTAATTTACGTAAATACATTCTTTTTTACCCGACTGCGTCAGAAGGAGGGTAATGCTTTTTTTTACTGTAAAATGAACACGACAACTCTATTTTTAACCGAAACGAAAAACGGAGGAGGTTCTCAATTCGACACGTATATTTTTTTTATGTATGACCACGCATAACTTTTTAGAGAGTTGTCCGATTTTGATAATTCTTTTTTTTATTAGAACGGGCATACTTCCAAGGTGGTCTCATTGTAATCATGTTAGGATCCGATGATAGTATCCTGGGGAAATTGGGAAAGGAACTCTTCAAATTTTGGAGGCACACCTACAGCGATTTCGGTTTTTGACTCGGTATCGGTAGCTTTTGGATACTAGTGCCGTATAATATACTATGACAGTATATGACGAGTCAGTTTTGTGGCGATAAATCACTAAAAAGTAAGAAATAAAATTTTTTAAATAAAAATAGAACCGACTCAAAACGCACTAAAAAGTAAAAAATAACTGTGTTATTTAGTTGCTTTAATTTACTTAAGCATTACTAGGAGTCGGTACCAGCCAAGGTTTCTACTTTAAGGACGTTACCTAGAACCCACAAATACGTAAAATAAATGTTCCTTAAACTTGGCAGGCACTGGCACTGGCATAGGTATGTTTAAGAAAATTAAAGCAACTAAATGACACAGTTATTTTTTACTTTTTAGTGCGTTTTGAATCGGTTCTATTTTTATTTAAAAATATTTAAAAACACAAAAAGGTAATTTACTATAAAAATAAACAGCATTTGGCAAAAACGAAATCCATTTCCTAGTTTTAGGAAACATTTCTACAGCCATCAATCAAGTCAACGAAAGCTATTTGTCAAGGTTAATTTATAACCACAGCCTCGAGTGACGTCACTGCGACAACCTTACAGAGCGTAGTGTTTTCATAATAAATGAAGGTAGATAATCGAATAATTGCAGTTACAGTCCGCGAACGTTTTAAAATATGTAATACTTAATCATATCATCATTTTAACGGCCAATAGATGACGATTATGTACCGAAATTAGACAGAGAGATGTGTCTTGACTTCGTCTCTATCTCCCTCTGTTTAATATGATACTATAGATAAAGACGAAGTCTAGATTCGCACTGTTGAGTTTGGTTACAGAATCGACATGAAGGACATAGACCTTTTGTAGGGACATCCAAACGTCACGGTCCTCAGCCTCCTACATTCAGCGTCTCCCTGCAACTCGCTTGATGTCATCGCTCCACCCTCATTGTGTTTTCAGAGCTAAACCATCATTCGAACACCTTGAGAGCTCAACAGTCAATCGGCCCTTAGATCTAAGTACTCTGTCCATTGCAATTTCGGTAACTTTGATTGCTCTGCAAATCTCCTTATTGCCAATTCAATAATACAAGGATAATACCTTGTTTCATCTCCTGCTGGGTGACTCTAAGTCTACAATAGGACTATGACCAGAGAAAAGAAACTATACTAAAGCCAAACTCGATTGAGAATGCTTGTCAACAAACAAATTTAAAATGAAGGTAGAAAATGCAACACATTTTATGCCTAATAAATTTAGAATTATGTTTTGTTTTTTATATAATCTTATATAAAAGATATTGAATATATAAATTCGTTTTAAGCTTACTAATCTAATTTATTGTCATGAATTCGTCATTAACAAGTTAACTAAAATAATTAGGAGTAAAATGACTAGTGATTTCTATCTTCATTTTCAATTAGTTTGTTGATAAGCATTCTCAATCGAGTTTGGCTTTAGTATAGCTGGCGTTTTATTTATTACTATAGCTGTCTAGCCGTGAACGCCCATGAAATGGTTATAATGATTGGTAGTCACAGAGCAAGCAACGTCAAGTGTGAGCACGAGTATCTTGTTCCAAAATATCTTAATCGATTCGGTTTTTTCCCTAACCCAATATTCCGCTCCAGTGTTTACGTAAACCTTAATTACTTGCGGTCAGTGACCCTTTTTCCCACTTAATCATATACATTGGGTACCTAAAGTGTTTATTTAAGTCCTTTACTTTGCGATTATATATAAAAGCTATTATTCCACATGTTGTTTGATAGCAAGGGAGTTAAAGAGGGGTTTTTGTGATTTACTCGAGTGCGGCAGGTGATTAGGGACGAAATCTTGTACATAATTTATTATGTTGTTGAGTATCTCAACGAAGTGTGAATACTTTATTTAGAACAAACTTGATAAAATTATTAAAATATTTGACATCGAATCGAAATTACTTGACAAACGCATAAAATAAAAGAAGTTAATAAAAAAAAGAGTCACTACTCATCTGACGTGATTGCAGTCAAGGGTTAACTTTTAATGAATAAAAAATTATTATCATAAAAACAAAAACCCAACTGCTTAGAAGTAATGAACTGAAAAGAGAAAAACAAGGATCACTATATCTATATAAAATTCTAAATACTTTATGGTGTTGCAGGCGGGGACAAACGTAGTTTTGGTAGGTCTTTCTTTCCCAGGTAGTAAACTATTTTGTCCACACCTGCAGCACCATATAGTATTTAGAATTTTATATAGATATAGTGATCCTTGCTTTTCTCTTTTCAGTTCATTACTTCTAAGCAGTTGGGTTTTTTGTTTTTATGATAATAATTTTATTTGAGACTTTTTTAGTTTTAATTTGTGGTATAGAAATAAGACGGTACACTTGGTACACTTTTTGACATTGCTTGTAATATAAACATGATATGATATATATATTTTTGAAATGGTCTTTTTTTCGACCTTTCATTTGATACCCATATTGCTAGGATAAAAGAAAAAAATGCACACGTCTCCCCTTTTTCCCTCATTTACAGCCGCCATTTTGAAAATTCATATAGCCTATGTCACTTCCACAATTTAGTTGAATTCAACGACACCTTACATGTCAAAATCCGTACATCCGTTTAAGCTGTAGCGCGTGCCGAAGAAATGGGCATACATACATACATACATACGCTCGAAAAACATGACCCTCCTTCTGACGCAGTCGGGTAAAAATAGTGTAGATCAGTTACTTGCAAGTGTATTTTTCAAAAATCTGACGATTTCAGTGGAATGTAATCTAAGGTAGTGGTGGTGTGGGTGTACAATACACACAATATGATGTACCTAAGTGTGGTAAAGTTAAATATAATAAACTGTTATATTTTTTTATTGTTTCTCAATAAAAAATAAAATAACGAACTTAATCTAACTTATCCTAATACCTACCCAATTAATGCCCACGTGGAATACTGGCAAGAAAAGTGGCTACATTATCGCGTTGGATAGCCAGGCTAATCCTTTGAGCAAAAAACTTTGCGCGATGAAATATTATGGAAGATTTTTTTGGCACTGCGACTACATGGCCCAAAGGTCTCCTTTTTTATCGACTACAAGTTGGCCCTTGACTGCTATCACACCTGATGTTAAGTGATGATGCAGTCTAAGATGGAAGCGGGCTAAATTGTTAGGAGTGGGACGAAAATCCACACCCCTTTCGGTTTCTACACGACATCATACCGGAACGCTAAATCGCTTGGCGGTACGTCTTTTGTCGGTAGGGTGATAACTAGCCACGGCGAAAGCCTCCCACCAGCCAGACCAAGACAAATATGTAACTCTCTCTCTCTTCTCTTCTCTTCAGCTGCGACTCCCGGTCTTGATTCTGTCTCCCTGATATAACACGGAGCCAATGTGTCAACGCAAGTAGCGTCCCACATTAAAGCCCGTCCCAAATGTAGGAAAATGAAAATTTGTTCTGCAATTTAAAATCGTAACAATGAGAAAAAGTACTTCCAACCAACCTAACTTTCACATTTTAGTGTTTGTGTCAACCACTTTGACCTCGTTGGCTTGTGTTAGTAGGTAACATTTAAACTAAATAAAAAATTAAAATGGCACCTATTGTAATATAAAGCTTTAACCACACACGCTAAATAGAAAATTTTCCTTTTGTTAGAATGTGACGGGCGCAACTTACAAAGGACTTTTTACCACGTTATTTACCAGGTTTCGCTTTTAGCTTTTCAGTACGACCAGGGTCGGGAATACTTTTAATTACAATGGACTCAGACAAAGGGTTAAGACGTCCACTCATTTTAATTTAAAACTGAGCAGTTTGTTAATATAAAGTTTCTTTATTGACTACACTTCCTTCCTTGACTGCAATCTCTCTGATGGTAAAGGATGATGCAATGTGAAATGAAAGAGGGCTAACTTGTTAGGATCAAAGCGATCCCCGTTTCTGTCAGGTATATAAATTTATTTCAAACGGAGACCTAATTTGTATGGTACCGAACGGTCAATATGGTATTATATTGATACTCGCTTAATAACTCTCATTAACGAAGTTCAAAGTGAATTGAAACCACGCCAAAGAGAAATTGACAATAATTACTTACTGAAAATATATAACACATTTTTATGTTTTAATATTTTACGACTACCGTGTACTATAAATTACATATTCTATGTACCTATTACGTTAAAATAACTATTAATTTGATTAGTGATTACAATAAATAAAATGGTGGCTGGTGGGAAGCTTCGGCCGTGGCTAGTTACCATCCTGCCGGCAAAGACGCTTGGCGGTACCAAGCGATTTAGCATTCCGGTATGGTGTCGTACAGAAACTGAAAGGGGTGTGTATTTCATCCTACTCCTTACAAATTAGCCCTGCCTCCATCTTAGATTGTACTGTTACTGATAGTATATAAAAAAGACTCGAAGACTGCCGCGGTAAAGCTATTGCATAGAAAGTTAAGTAACACCGGGCGCGGTCAGTACTTGGATGGGTGACTCCCTGGAAACACCGCGTGATGTTGGCTTTTTTAAATTTTTATTTTATTTTTTTATTGTTGATAAAAAACTTATGCAATTATAATTATGTATTTATACATTTAAATTAAAACAAAATAAAAACAGCTTCCGTGATCGGACGAGAACCGGTGTATTCAACATGTATGTATGGACGTTGGCGAATAAGACAATCTGAAAAAACCAAAAGTATCACCGCTGTGCCGGTCGGAGTGGGGGGTGTTAGGTTTTTTTCGTTACGGAATTTCTGGATTCGGTCTCCACGCTCAAAGCCCGCGATAGAAGCCTCGCAATAGCTTATTAAAAAAAAGTTATTTTAGGTAATAAGTATTATTGTAAAATACGTGACGTCAATAATTATTTAGGTAGAATTACGACGAATCCACTCCACTCACACCCACTCTCCTATAAGAAGGTAGGACCTTTAGTGGGCTGTTAATAGGCTGATAACGATGATCATGACCGACTATTATGAATGAATGAATGAATGAAATATTCTTTATTGTACACCAAAGAAAAGAGCTTACAAAATATAAAATACATTAGGAATAAAAACAATGTACAATTGGCGGTCTTATCGCTAATGAGCGATCTCTTCCAGACAACCAATATTCTAGAGGAAAGTGCACCCATTAGAGAAGGTTCGGGTGTACCTACGTACACACAAATAAGGGAACTATAGTAACAAATTATCAATTAAAAATATACTTACATAAAAAACTGAATGCAAACATATATACATACATACATATATAACATACATAGGTACATACATACATATAAAAGTACCTATACGAATTCATATAAAAATATAAGTGAATAAATAAAGGAAAATTATAGACAAAGAACAAATAAAATCTAGACGATATTCAAGGGTAACCAAATAGTTAAAATTTAGTATAAATAGATAAATAAATGCGTAATAATATAATGGTGTCATAACGAGGTTATGGGGGATTATTTATTATGTTAAATATAATGTATGTATATTTTTGTGACCAAGTTTGTTTCGGTCTGAAATGTATGGTCTTATTAGTGGCACTTCAGGTTGATGGACACAGGATGGAACTTTATGCTAAACCACCAGTAGTGTTACCAGCAACTAGGTCATATACCTGATCCCACAATTAATACAATAAATAAGACATTAGTACAAAGAAAGAAAAGTCACGATTACGTTCGCACATTCAAAGTTTTACCTACTTTTAGTTTAATACCTAAATCGCATTACCATTTTCCACAAAATTACTCTATCAAAAGAGAAAATTAGCCGAACCCTCTTCAGTCGCTTTCTTTACCGAAATTTCAAAATTTTCGTGTTTCACCACTCCGTTAATGAATAGACCTCTTAGTACGAGTATTTCATCGGCTTTTCCAGCCTTTGCTGTCTATCAACTGCGGAATTTAAGTCAGTTAAGTATTAACGATATTCAGGTTTCAAAAAAGTTGGTTGAGTGAAAAGTTAAATATTTATAAGTAGGTAAACCGGGATGTGTCAGAAATGCATTACCGAATGAGGATATTCTACTTGGTTTTTGGTTTAACAGTAGTCTGTCAGCGGCGATTCATTTGGCGGCATTTTCAAAATGGTGGCTGTAAATGGGGGGAAAAAGGGGGGATGTGTGTATTTCTTTCTCTTACCTTAACAATATGGGTATCAAATTAAAGGTCGTAAAAAGACCATTTCAAAAATATAAATATCATATCATGTTTATATTGCCGTTTTAACAAAAAATGGCATAAAGTGTACCGAGTCATTTCTATACCATAAACTAAAACAGAAAAGTCTCAAATAAAATTATTATTATAAAAACAAAAACCCGACTGCATAGAAGTTATGAACTGAAAAGAGAAAAACAAGGCTCACTATATCTATATAAAATTCTAAATACTTTATGGTGCTGCAGGCGGGGACAAACGTAGTTTTGGTAGATCTTTCTTTCCCCGCAGGTTAAAATATTTTGTCCCTGTTTGCAGCACCATAAAGTATGTAGAATTTTATACAGATATAGTGATCCTTGTTTTTCTCTTTTCGGTTCATAACTTCTATGCAGTCGGGTTTTTTGTTTTTATAATAATAATTTTATTTTATCGACTACAAGTTGGCCCTTGACTGCTATCACACCTGATGTTAAGTGATGACGCAGTCTAAGATGGAAGCGGGCTAACTTGTTAGGAGTGGGACGAAAATCCACACCCCTTTCGGTTTCTACGCGACATCGTACCGGAACGCTAAATCGCTTGGCGGTACGTCTTTTGTCGGTAGGGTGATAACTAGCCACGGCGAAAGCCTCCCACCAGCCAGACCAAGACAAATATGTAACTCTCTCCACAGCAAGAGAAACAAATATCAGAGACCCATACTTGTGCCACTTACCGGTTTCAGCCTTTTCTGCTGCGACTCCCGGTCTTGATTATATATGATATAACACGGAGCCAATGTGTCAACGCAAGTAGCGTCCCACATTAAAGCCCGTCCCAAATGTAGGAAAATGAAAATTTGTTCTGCAATTTAAAATCGTAACAATGAGAAAAAGTACTTCCAACCAACCTAACTTTCACATTTTAGTGTTTGTGTCAACCACTTTGACCTCGTTGGCTTGTGTTAGTAGGTAACATTTAAACTAAATTCAAAATTAAAATGGCACCTATTGTAATATAAAGCTCTAACCACACACGCTAAATAGAAAATTTTCCTTTTGTTAGAATGTGACGGGCGCAACTTACAAAGGACTTTTTACCACGTTATTTACCAGCTTTCGCTTTTAGCTTTTAGTTCAGTACGACCAGGGTCGGGAATACTTTTAATTACAATGGACTCAGACAAAGGGTTAAGACGTCCACTCATTTTAATTTAAAACTGAGCAGTTTGTTAATATAAAGTTTCTTTATTGACTACAGTCCACCCTTGACTGCAATCTCTCTGATGGTAAAGGATGGTGCAATGTGAAATGAAAGAGGGCTAATTTGTTAGGATCAAAGCGATCCCCGTTTCTGTCAGGTATATAAATTTATTTCAAACGGAGACCTAATTTGTATGGTACCGAACGGTCAATATGGTATTATATTGATACTCGCTTAATAACTCTCATTAACGAAGTTCAAAGTGAATTGAAACCATGCCAAAGAGAAATTGACAATAATTATTATAATTACTTACTGAAAATACAATATAACACATATTTATGTTTTAATATTTTACGACTACCGTGTACTATAAATTACGTATTCTATGTACCTATTACGTTAAAATAACTATTAATTTGATTAGTTATTACAATAAATAAAATGGTGGCTGGTGGGAAGCTTCGGCCGTGGCTAGTTACCACCCTGCCGGCAAAGACGCTTGGCGGTACCAAGCGATTTAGCGTTCCGGTATGGTGTCGTATAGAAACTGAAAGGGGTGTGTATTTCATCCTACTCCTTACAAGTTAGTCCTTAGATTGCACCGTTACTGATAGATAAAAAAGACGTGTAGCACTCGGAGACTGCCGCGGTAAAGCTATTGCATAGAAGTTAAGTAACACCGGGCGCGGTCAGTACTTGGATGGGTGACTCCCTAGGAACACCGCGTGATGTTAGCTTTTTTAAATTTATATTTTATTTTATTTTTTAGTTGATAAACAACTTATGCAATTATAATTATATATTTATAAAATTTAAATTAAAACAAAATAAAAACAGCTTCCGTAATCGGACGAGAACCGGTGTATTCAACATGGTATATACGTTGGCGAATAGAGGCGAATAAGACAATCTGAAAAAACTGAAAGTATCACCGCTGTGCCGGTCGGAGTGGGGGGTGTTAAGTTTTTTTCGTTACGGAATCGGTCTCCACGCTCAAGACCGCAATAGAAGCTACGCAACAGCTTAGTAAAAAAAAGTTAATTTAGGTAATAAGTATTATTGTAAAATACGTCAATAATTATTTAGGTAGAATTACGACGAATCCACTCCACTCACATCGACTCTCCTATAAGGAGGTAGGCCCTTTAGTGGGCTGTTAATAGGCTGAAAATGATGATCATGACCGACTATTATGAAAGAATGAATGAATGAATGAATGAATGAAATATTCTTTATTGTACACCAAAGAAAAGAGCTTACAAAATATAAAATACATTAGGAATAAAAACAATGTACAATTGGCGGTCTTATCGCTAATGAGCGATCTCTTCCAGACAACCAATATTGGAGAGGAAAGTGCATCCATTAGAGAAGGTTCGGGTGTACGTACACACAAATAAAGGAACTATAGTAACAAATTATCAATTAAAAATATACTTACATAAAATACTGAATGCAAACATATATACATACATATTTACATACATACATAACATACATACATACATACATACATACATACATACATACATACATATAAAAGTACATATACGAATTAATATAAAAATATAAATTAATAAATAAAGGAAAGTTATAGACAAAGAACAAATAAAATCTAGACGATATTCAAGGGAGACGGTAATCAAATAGTTAAAATTTAGTATAAATACATAAATAAATGCGTAATAATATAATGGTGTCATAACGAGGTTATGGGGGATTATTGATTATGTTAAATATAATGTATGTATATTTTTGTGACCAAGCAGAATTGGTGTGTTTCGGTCTGAAATATGTGGTCTTATTAGTGGCACACGAGGCTTAACTCTTACTCTTCAGGTGGACACAGGATTGAACTTTATGCTAAACCATTTACCAGCAACTAGGTCGTATACCTGATCCCACAATTAATACAATAAATAAGACATTAGTACTGCAGCAGTGTGTCGGAGCAACGAGCTACCTACATTGGTTCCTCAGCGACACTCCATGAAGCGATCGGCGACCTGGGCGGCCTCCTAAGCTTCTGGAGCGAGCTCGGCTGGTTGGAATAAACCAGAGGGGACCTACACCGGAGGAATCACGCACAACGGCCAACATCGTGGCCAAGTGCGGAAAACGCCCGGGAAGAAAGAAGAAGAAGAAATTAGTACAAAGAAAGAAAAGTCACGATTACGTTCGCACATTAAGTTTTACCTACTTTTAGTTTAATACCTAAATCGCATTACCATTTTCCACAAAATTACTCTATCAAAAGCGAAAATTAGCCGAACCCTCTTCAGTCGCTTTCTTTACCGAAATTTCAAAATTTTCGTGTTTCACCACTCCGTTAATGAATAGACCTCTTAGTACGAGTATTTCATCGGCTTTTCCAGCCTTTGCTGTCTATCAACTGCGGAATTTAAGTCAGTTAAGTATTAACGATATTCAGGTTTCAAAAAAGTTGGTTAAGTAAAAAGTTAAATATTTATAAGTAGGTAAACCGGGATGTGTCAGAAATGCATTACCGAATGAGGATATTCTACTTGGTTTTTGGTTTAACAGTAGTCTATCAGCGGCGATTCAGTTTGAAAATATTAATGACAAGGAGACGCCCGCGGCACAAACGGAAGAAAAAATCAAATATTTAAATAATTGAATTTTTGATGTAGGTACAGTTAGTCTGTACATCAAAATTTCAATCATTCTGTATATGGGGGCCGCATATACTTTTTTTTATCATATGCATATATGAAAAGCTATTAATTGTAATGTTGTAGTTACAAATAGATTAATATCGCAACCGCACATGTATAGTCATTCAGGTTTCAAAAACTTGGCTGAAGAAAAAGCTAAATATTTATAAGTAAACTGGGACGAGTACGTCATTGCATTAGCAAATTGGTAACTGTGTTTAAGTGGTTTTTGGCTAAAGAGGGGATTTCCCGTTCAGTGCACAAAGCATAAACCATTCTCAGTTCTATTGCGCTCTGTGTTCGGAAAACACAGACATTAATCATCGGAGGAAATTGTGTTAAGCCAATGCTAAATGGATGCAGTTTATGTAAAGCTTGCCGGTTGCCGATGAACAATTAATTCAGACACGAAATTGCAGCGAGATATTCTTTTGCTGGAGGGTTGAGCATTTTCATTTATATAATTTTAAGTAAACTGGGAGCTGGATCTTTTAATTAACAAATTGGACAAGTAGAGTAAGAGAGTTTTTAGTGACATATCATGTTCGGGAAAGTACTACTGATGTCTGCTGTGAATATCTGTTTTCAAACAGTGTTGTGTACCGGTGTAAACGGCATGGTTGTCAGTGAATTTGTAGATACACGAAGCTGAATACCAACGCAATTAAAATATACATAAAAACATTTATCACTAATGTAGAAAACAATATTCCTATTTTATACACGTAGATGTTAATATCTGTTCGTCTAAACATACATTTTATTAAAAATCCAATATTATAAAAATAACCCCACCAATATCCATAACTGAAGTATTAACGAGTAAAAAGCATTTTATCGTTGCAAGCAAGCCAGATATTACTTGCAATATGTACAGAATAATGATGGAATATTGTGGTGTTTAAGTAAAAGATCTAGAGCTTGTTGCTGTTTGCTTAAAATAAAATAAAGTACGTAGGAAAGTATATTATGAATGCACATATTGTTTGCAAAATATCTTTTTAACCATTTTGTCGCAGTTTAAAAAAACTATAAGCAAAATATCACTAACGAACCCATCACGTGGAGAGTTTTTATTAGTTGCACAGGTATAATAAACAACCCCAATAGGTGAGGAATTTAAAAATAAAGTTGTTTAATAAAAACAGTGATTGATATTGTTTTGACGAAGAGATTTGTTTATAAAGGGGATTACGAAACCAATTTCGCGTAAAAACTCGAACGACTCGGTTTTCTTAAGCTTAACTCGTAAACAAAAATTAACACGAAATCTGCAAGTAAATCCAAATATTAAATATTTTTTTTACTCGTAGCCGTGCCGATGTTAAAGAAATTATCGCATCATAATAGGAATATAATTCCTATTATACTTACTGTATCCTCAGGCTTAATTGGTCTTCCAGTATTTGGACCGGCGAATCCGCGCTTCAAATCATTCTACAGCATGCAGCCTTGCAACTGAAATTATATGGCAGCCATGCTTAAAACCCGGCGGTAGTTCTAGTCCTGTCTATCTGTATTGGTCTATTACAATGAAAACATTACATAGATACGAGACCACCATTTCCCCAAAGAGGTCTCGAAGTCAGATAATCTCATTAGTTCCTAATCTTATGTAACTGTTAACGTACCTAAATGTGTTTTCTTAAGCGGAAATGGTATTCCGAACTTTGGATGCTGTCCGGAAATTATAACATCCACCCAATCGTACTTTGAGTTCTAAAGTAAGAGGAAGTTTAATTTCGCTATCACATGAATATTGCGATAAAATCATAGTCATAATAATGCGGTTTTAAGCGTCACTCATCCTAACTAATATTATAAATGCGAAAGTAACTCTGTCTGTCTGTCTGTCTTGCTTTCACTCTACAACTACTGAACCGATTTAAATGAAATTTGGTACACAGTAAGTCTAGAGCCTGAAAAAGGACATAGGCTACTTTTAATTGCGGTTGTAAGGGGTTAAAGGGGGGATGAAATGTTGTATGAAAGTATCGTCATTTTGATAGCTTAAGACCTATTTCTTAGGCAGTTGATTAGATATTAATAAATATGGCATTCAAAGCTTAGAAGAATTAGGCTACCGTAATAACTAATTCCACGCGGACGAAGTCGCGGGTAAAAGCTATTTTTAAATAAATATGTCGTGTACAATTTTATTTGTATAATTTTGTACAATTGTTTTGTTTAAGAAAAAGTAATTTTTTGGCTTCACTTAGACTTGCGCAGAGGTAAAGCGGCGCGATGCGTCATGATTTTTGTCCGTAACAAATTCATCTCTATTTTCCTATCACTAATGTAAAAAGTTGTATTTATATAAAAATTGATTCATGTGTGTCAATATATTACTGAAACATATTCATAAACTAGTGGTCGCCAGTATCTGCGTCTGCATGAAAATTATGTATACTTTAACCCCCGTTACGTTTTGGCAGATCCTTTCTTGTACCGCAATCGTACATCATAACCGTTAAATATGTATGACTTTCAGCGCAATCCGTTCAGTGGTTTAAGCATTAAATACATCATATCATTCAGTACCTAACCTTACTCGTATACCAGAGCATGAAATAATACAAGTTATTCTCTCGGTCACAGATTCTTCCGTAATATTTTGACGTAAATTAAAGTATTTCGCGGTGCCAAGAAGCTGAATGTGAATCGATTCCTACCCACCCATTCTTTCTCATTCGGTGCCCATTTTACAAAATGGCACGTTCAGCGATTGTGAATAACTGTCTTTTGATGTTCACAAGTCTTGTTGCTAAAGGAGGGGTTGTTTTGAAATACTTTTAAACGTTTTGACTAATAATACCTTGACAAGTAATAACATTAGAAAAATAGATTAATTTTTAATGACATTCGATATTAATTTGTTACGTTTCTTAATTTTTAGTTTCTCTAATGTTATATTATATCTTACCCGGATTATGCATTTATACTTAGTACGAATTATTTATTTTGGCAACTGAAGTTTAGCATTATGTTGTGAAAGTCATTAGTTTCGTTATGTTAAGTTGGTATTTAAAAAAAATAACATGATTTGTATCTTGGTTTTCAATACAAAGTATTTACCTGAATATAATATTATCTCTTATGTATTTTATGAATAAGCTTTTTTATGTATGTAGTTTTTTAGCATTCTTGCCCTACATAGATACCAGCTTTCACTGTGAAAATCTGAAGTTTAGAAAATATACAAAATTTAGGTAAATTAATTTATTGGTTAGCTTTATGAGGTTTTGAGTTATGAAGTGGAGGCTTGAGTCTTTTGTTTTAGAAAATTTTCAACCCGAACTTGTAAATTATATTATATCTATACATTTAACATTTCTGTTAACTATCGATTGTAATATAAGTAGTCATTGAAGAAAACCTCGAAACAACGTTTAGATTTTGTTGCGTATATTTCTTTATTAATAAAAATATAGATGAATTTAAAAGATGATCATTATAATGATAATAATTATCAAGCAAAGTACCACAATGGCATGCCCATAAATAAAATTAAAGGGTTTGCTTATAATTTAAATAAACAGCTTTTCACTAAATGCACTTTAAAGTATTTATGGTACTTAGTTACATCAAAAAATCTATGTATTTTCCGGCTAATCTTTGAAACGGCTAGATTTATTTTGATGTAACTTTCAATATCCGATAGCTAATGTTATAATGTAATAAAGAGTAACTTAGGCTACATTTATTTTAGACATTATAGTAATTTATTTTAATTTAAACTTCACGGGGCGGCCAACTATGTAAAGTATTATCTAAGTGAAACAAGCGGTCTTTCAAAAAAACATCATCGCGCACAGCTCGGTCGTTCAGCTATAATGTGATTAATTGATAATGCTGACAAAATTACGCCACATCACAAGTTCAGGCAACACGTTCCAATACTGTCAGCAGGTAACCGTTCCTTTATCGTTGACCTCATAAATCGACAAGTTCAATAAAGAGTGTAAAATTTACATAACGTGCTTCTTATTAAAATTTATAGCACCTGAGAGCTTACTCTGATAGCATACGAAATATTCTCGTATTGGAGAGCATTTATCGTATTGGAGTGTATTTCTAAACGGGTATATGGGCAGGAACGAACGTTTGGCATATTGAGTAGATGCCTAGTGGTACGTATAAAACATAATATCGTAAGTAACTTATCATTAGATACACCAAAAAAAAATCCTGTTTTCGATAAACTCAGAGATCACTAAACGTACTACTACTGATCTTCATGAGTTTGTCACCTACACCTACTTATACGTAGAGTGATTTATGAAAAGGCTGAAATTTAAATGGAAGGTGAAAATTTGTCAAGATTTTGTGAAACGGCTGAAAAATAACGTTAATAGTTGATGGAAGTGTCGGAAAAGTTTAAGCCAACTGTGAACTTTCATCGAAAATACTCCTTTTGTGATCGAACAAAACAACCTTTTTAATAGGCCTCCGAAAAAGTCCGCGATGGCAAAGTTTATTTATCTGTTAATTATAGTACACTGTACTCATTACAGATATTTAAAAAATAGTCGCGTATTTTTTTAATGTTTGTACTTTCGAATACAATGTTTTTTTAAGATGATGTCGAGGGCTTCCGCTTGTACTTTGTTTGTGTTTTGCAAAAGAAGCAAAAATATGTTCTATTATTTTGATGTAAGGTTTTTTAAAAATTTGCTTGCTTTTGGCACTTAGTTATAAAATTAACGATGGTTTGTTACTTGAGTGAAAACACATTTTTCATAGGGGTAACAACAAAGCTAATGTTATATTTACACAAATTCATTTTTGTGCGGCCATTAAAATGAGTCATTAAATTGTTATGAAGCAAGGAAAATTATCCTTGCTACATAACAATTTTACAATAGGCCCCATTTTAACATATTTCGAAGGAACAATAATTTTACAGCCAAAATGGTAATATTATGCTATGGAGTTTGAAATTGAGAGGTTAATCAATATTTGGTTTTGCACTTACCTAACTATGATAAATTCACGGCCTAGTTCCCGACAGAATAATATTTATCAATCACTTATATTTGGGTTACTGGTACAGCGCATAAGAATCTTTATTTTATTAATTGAAGTATTTTTAGTTGGCTCTTGCACAACTGAACTAGGTTAGGCTATGTGGTCTCGGGTCATACGATCCTAGATTCAAATTGTACATCTCAGCATCTTCATCATCAGCCATTACATAGCCACTGTTAGACATAGGCCTCCTTTAAGCACCATTTTCCGGATGTCGCCGCTCCATCTTATTGGGGGACATGCCAAGACGCGGTCTCCCCTCCAGGACCTTCCGGCGTCGAACGACCAATGATCATAGGAGAGATATGACCAGCCCACTTCAAAGTACTAGAGCTCTGAGAGCTATGTCGGTTACTTTTTTTTTAATTTTTTTTTTATCAACTACAAGTTGGCCCTTGACTGCTATCACACCTGATGTTAAGTGAAGATGCAGTCTAAGATGGAAGCAGGCTAACTTGTTACTTGTCGTCTGACTGTGAAAAATTATTTGAAATTCTACGAGAGTGAAAATTCTACCTGCTGATATGTTTACACAATTTGTATACATACATCGATTCGCTCTGGTAGGCTTTGGACCGAAGTTCACAAACAGTTTGTTTTTTGACCACCGAACCGTCACAACAATTTCGGTATTTATATTTTTACACCAACGCTTTTTAACCGATTTATAACAAGGATGTTATCAATTCGTTCAGTTTTTTTTGTTCACCCAAAAAGTTCTCAATGTTTTCACTTTTATTTATTTTTTATTACTTACAAGTTAGCCCTTGGCTGCAATCACACTAGATGGTCAGTGATGATGCAGTCAACGATAGAAGCGCACAAACTTGTTAGGAGTAGCATGAATCCCTTTTGGTTTCAACACGACATATACCGGAAAGCTCAATCGCCTAGCGGTAAGTCTTTGTCGGCATGCTAGTAACAAATCCAATTGGTTGCAATTCAATTCCAATCGAGTCCTGGGTAGTACTACGCTTTTCTTTCTTATAGAAAGCTCTGAGTAGCAGCCTAAACTTTCAAAGTGGTACCCAAACTTATAAAAACATTGAAAGATGAAAATATCTTACAATTACCCATGTAAACGAAGTTAAAAGCAATTGTGATTAAATTTATATTCAAGGTCAAAGTTCACACATATTTTTAATAATTTGTCAGATAAACGAGTTTATTATATGAAAATATTTCAAACAAAGTTCATCGTTCATACAATTTTGCTACATTAATCACTGTTTTTTTTTCTTTTACGCTCGTTAAACTTGGTCAAGGTAGCCAAATGTGTAGGTACCCTTGCATACATTCTTAAGATAGATCTATAGAAGCTATTCGCAATTACTTCAAATGATATCTCTAACGTTCATGGAAGCTTCTTGGAAATCTATTCACGACTGAATATCTATTTTAACTAGAGTATTGCTATTGCCTGTCACGTAAGGGGCCTGCAGTGAGCTTATTACGTTGATAGTGATGATAGCTGTTGCAGCTATTTTAATTTTATAAGTACTTTTCTTACTAAAATAGTAGGTGGGGAGTTATTAAAAATGAATAGCTGCAATATTACACATTCTTAAGTTAACTTCATGTACGCCATTTCATTTATTTCGTGATGTCACTAAAATAACCTGAATTTTGAAAATTTACAGGTACGCATACAGTTAAAAATAAATCATTAATTCACTACAATGGGCGCTCAAATTTGGCTGGTTTCAGAGTAAATTATCACACATGATTAATGTTTCAGCATCGACAGTAATGATGGTTGGCATTAATTAGTTTCAGAGATTAGCTGCAACAAAAAGACGGACAGAAAAAAAATATTTTGATTTTTTCTAGTATTGTATAGGCATACCAGGGATGTTGCGAATATTCACATCCACAACCGCAATTGCGGGGCTTCCGCATCATTTTAGACATCCGTATTCGCTTCCGCATCCGTAATAATTAATGCGGAGTTTCATGCGGATATCGAAGTTGCATAAGTTTCTACAAGAAACAAGAAAAAAATGCATTTAGTGAAAAGCTGTTGTTTTTAAACTACGGACAAACAATTATTGATTGTTTTCAATAGGGAGTCGTTTGAATTTCTTTCTAAAAGATAGTAGGTACTTGCGAAGCGTACAGGTACGCACAGAGTTAAAAATAAATCATTCATCCATATACCACAAAGGGTGTTCAAATGCCCGAAATTTGCTTGATTCCAGTGTAATTTATCACACATGAATGATGCTCCAGCGATGACAGTGATGATGGATGGCATTAATTAAACGGACATCCGGCCCGACTATGAGTGTGCGATTTACGAGTGTTTTATTGTTTAGTTTGGTGTCACGCTCAGTTCACCCGCTCGTCAAATCTACAGCGGCATAATGAGCATTACTGTTTGGGAAAGGTTACTTGATCAAATAACACACGAGAATAGCAGTGCATTAAGTAATAAAAATATGCATATTTTGTGAGCTGCCGGCAGTGGCTCTCCTCTGAATCTGAATGACGTTTTTATGAAAATTTTAGTTTTGATAATATTTCGTATTCAAATAATTCGAAATACTCGTTTTTAACGAATTCCAACTTGCCAGATAGGGATCTCGAAACCATATTCGAAAATAGGTCGCCACAACTGTTCTATTTATAAATATATCTATACAAATGTAAAAACTCAATTGGACTATGTGTAGTGACTCTACCACCGGCTCGGAAGGCAGGCCCTGTTGATTAATATTTATTATGTTATTTATATATCTATCTATACCGACAAATAAAATTTGTCGGTGGTTTACTTGGCTACTTGATTATGTCTGTACAAGCTTTCAACGTCACCGAGATGAGAACACCCGGACACACCATGTCTGAGAGATTTCCCAGGATAATGACACGCTGGACATAATTGTTTATAGTGTTATCTTTCATAATAAGTCTCCGGAAGTTTCTCGTCTTGATAACTTTGTCCATAATTGCACAGACAAAACGCTCGGATTCCTCAAAGAGATCACCAAAATGCAACCAAAACACATAAGTATATTGTTTGATCTACATTCGGCTCCATAGGGCCTTTGTACAAATTAATAACTATAATTTTTAAATGTCAAATTATAATTTATTTCAAACAAGATCCGATGTCTCGGTCGAAAATGCATTTGTTTCATAGATTAAAGACAACTAGATAGAGCACATAGCGTGTCCACTCGTGAGACAGCAAATCAGCCTTATTGACATGACATGTCAACATTTAAAGTACATCATAAAACGTTATGTTTTAAAATATCGTAAAATACGAAATATTACTTTATATAATATAGTTTAGTAAACGCATAATACATGAAATTTGCTAAAAAATAACACATCTAAGCTTTAAATCATCAATCAATGAAGTTTATGCCTACTTACGTATGAAACGTGCGACTTTTGCAGCCGAAAATATTACAACCCACCATAGCACGATAACGTTTAAATTAATATAGTAACCGCAAAGTTATATTATTTATCAGCAAATTTAATAAAAAGCTAATAATTGCTCAGATATGTCCCTTGTCTGTCACAAATTCCACTCTTGACAAATAATAAAAACGCTGAAAGGGACAAAAAAATAATCTTGTATCACTTTCTAATAAAGGCAAAATGAAATAAGTCTGTCACGCTCTTGAACCTACAGCCGCGTTATGACTCCATCTAGTAGTCTTTAATCTATGATTTGTTTGGAGCTAACGTTTCTTTAGTTTAAATGGTTTAAATAGACATAATATGAAACTTTACCACTAGAGAGAGACGGATATCTTAGCATTCCATAGATTCACCGTGTGGGTGCCGGGCCGTCGTGTGACAGAGAGAAAACCTCCGAGACTTTGGACACGGATGTAGGCTTTAAGGGTATCCTTTATGGTAAGTCACACACACCTTCTCTGCTCGATTTATTCTGCCCAACCAAATATTGCAGGATTCCTGGTAGAGCAGCAAATTTAAACAATCTTACCGTACTATAAATTCTACATTTATTATAAAGCTGTATGTGGGCAACAATTTATATTACAGCCATACAAAGCTTTCGACGTGTAATTAATTTATTATTGTTGTTTCATCTACTATGTAACGCGATTAAATAAAGCCGTTTCTCGATAGTGTACGAGTAATTAACAAATTGTTTTTGTTTATTTATTTTCCTGCACTTTACTACATATTATAAAATAAATTTCCTCGCCGCGCATAGTGTGTCTGTCTGTTCGCGATAAACTCAGACTATTATACAACTATTGAACTGAAGTGGAACCTTACATTGTTTTGTTATATGTCAAATGGATTAGGTAGTGTTGTCAATTTAATGAACATGCAGTGCGATTCTTCCAACAAATATTATCGTCAATATAGAACCTTAACAAATTATACACAAAAAATCTTCTTTAGGAATAACTGGTAGGGACCACAAAAAATATGTTCAGTATACTTTGAGTTTATCGTTAATAGACAGAGAAACGCGATGGGGTAGTTTGTTTTATAATACTTCTCTCAATTCCAAAATAAAAGTAAAATATTTAGGCATCAGCCGAAATACTGAAACGTCACTCAAGTCTACCGCTTCAAGGTACTAGGTAGAATTCTATTGTAAGTATTCTACACTGTATTTGTGCAATTATTTGAAGTTATGTAATGCAACACTGCAGGCAAGGTATGAAATGAGAATCGCAATGTTAATGTTATTGTTAACGGTGGTTGTGTAATGTGCAATTACCTTTATGGTACATTTATACCCTACTGGGAGGTTCTTTATGTTCCTACCTGTTCCAAGTGATCCCATTCGAGTAACTCTTGTCCCTTTGTGTTCCTGACGTAATTTATATCTCACAAAGTGCGAAATCTTTTATCTCCCTGATTAAAATGTATTTGATGGCGCCGTCGAAGGCTTTATTCAAACTGTAGATACTATTTATGTACGTACTGGCATTTTAACATATTACGTGCTAGTTATTAAGTTATAGATTTAAATAGTATTTAATTTTTTATTTTTAATAATGAGGAGGAAAAAATCCCTTCGGATTTCTGCCTATTGGCAGGGTATGTCCGACTTGCACGGACTAAAACGACCCCCTCTGGACTCCGGGGTTGGCACGGGACCGCAATTGATTACTTCATGCCCACCCGCTTACGTATTTTCTCTCTTTCTTTTCTCGCATTTCTCCAATTCTTCCCTTCTTTTCATTATGCCCCTTAGCATTTGGGCATATGTTAGCCAATCTTCTTCGCTGCTAAGCATACGCGTTATCAGATTGTGGGCCTTTACGTCGCTGTTCGCTCCTTGTGCCACGAGTCTTAGATCCGCGCAAGCCGGACACTCGAAAATAGCATGTCTCGGGGTGTCCTCTTCTCCGCAGGAGTAGCATTTATCAGTCGGAGCTTTCCCGATTGCAAAGAGGTAAGTATTGAACACCCCGTGACCGCTCAACGCCTGTGTAAGCCACCGATCCACCTCTCCGTGTTTTCTATTGATCCATAGTTTGAGGTCCTTTATCAGTTCCCTGGTCCAAGCTCCTTTTCCTCCTTCCAACCATTCCCTTTCCCATTCCACGAGTGATTCCTGCCGCAACGTGAGTAACTTTAATTCCTTGTTTGCGAACAATTGGGCACGTTCTTTTACCATTTTGTCTATAGGGATAAGTCCTGCTATTACGAGCACAGCATCCGTGGATATTGTACGGTATGCTCCACAGATACCAATAGCTAAGCGTCGCTGTACTGTTTCCAATTTTTTTCTATATAGCCCAACCCTCATGGCGCTGTTGAAAATTGGCGCCCCGTAAAGGACAACAGAGTGGGCCACCGACGCCAACACTCTTCTTTTGCTTGCTCTGGGCCCACCTTTAGTCGGCATTAAGCGATACAGCGCCGCCGTCATATTCTGCGCCTTGTTTGCTACCTCTTCTATATGTTTTTTAAAGTTCAGGTTTTTGTCTAGCCACAATCCCAGGTATTTTATGTGATCCTTTGGAGTGATTGTGGCATCCTTAACAATAAATCTTATTGGGTCCAGTTTCCGTCTGCCGCTGAACACTACTGCCTCCGTCTTTTCTGGGGCTAAAGACAACCGTTTTCCGACCATCCACCGGCTTATTAATTTAAGCGCCGTGTTAGCCTTTACCATGAGCGCTCTTTCTGTTTTGGCGACGACCACTAAAGCCAGATCGTCGGCAAAACCCACCAACTGGACGCCCTCTGTATGGTTTATGTGGAAGACCCCGTCATACAGAATGTTCCATAAAGTTGGCCCCAAAATTGAACCCTGAGGTACCCCACTACTGACTGTTATCATGTCTTCCCTTCCTTTTATGTCTTTTACCTTAACATACCTCTCCTTTAGGTAGCTACTAACTAGATTTACTATGTATCCTGGAAACCGTCTTTTTCTCAATTCTAGCACTATTTCTTTCCAGGGTGCAGAGTTGAATGCATTTCTTACATCCAAGCATATCAAGGCACATAGTTTTCGATTTCTGAAAGTACCTTGCTTAGCTTGCATTGCAATTTCCACAACCCTTTTCACTGCCATCAAAGTAGAGCGGCCCTTCCTAAAACCGAATTGGTGATTTGACAGACCACCGTGTTCGGGAAGTAGCTTCTCAATTCGGTTCAAAAGAACTTTTTCCATTAGCTTTCCGTAAGAATCTAAAAGGCAAACGGGTCTATATCCCGTTGGATCATTCAGTGCTTTGTTTGCCTTTTTAAGCAGCACTAAGCTGGCTACTTTCCAAGCTGGAGGAAAGTTGCCAGATGTAAAGGCCGCGTCTAGGATATTTTTGATAGTTTCTGGTATTACTTCGACTGCTATTTTGACAATCTCTGGATAGATTTGGTCAGGTCCAGGTGCCTTTTTTGTCTTGAGACTCTCTGCTGCTACATTTATTTCATCTAGTGTTATTTCCATCTTTGTATGAGCTTTCACTACTATCCGGCAAAAATCGTCATGGACTGGAAACAGCACTTCCGTCACCGATCTGATCAAAGCCATGTCAAGTCTTGGAGGACTTCTTCGCAGTTTTTTAGTAACTATCTTATAGCCAAGCCCCCAGGTATCTTTATCTACCTCCTCACAGAGCTCTTTCCAGTGGTCTTCTTTTGATTTTATAATGGCCAGCTGCAAGGTTAATTTGGCCGATCTGTATTGCTCTCTTAATATTTTCTCTTTCTTTTCACCTTCTTCCTGTCTGCTATCTTTACCCTTTTTTCGTCTTTGCCTGGTATATTTTCTGCGACATTTTGTACAAAAGTTTCTTTTTTCTTTTATTTCCTCGTTCCACCAATAAACCGGCGTTTTCTTTATTATACTTTTCTTTGGCATCGCTTTGTCGCATGCCTTTATAGTAACATTTGTAAGTTCAACCGGTGTTTCAATCTTTCCTTGTTTCAGAATACTTTCCAGTTTTTTCCGGTCAAGTTTGTCTAACCTCCATCCTATTGGTACTTGCATAGGCGGTTTTAATTCCCTCTGGTTTACATCGAACTTTATATACCTATGTCCACTTAAGCTATCTTCCTCCAAGACTTGCCATTCTGCTATTTTTTTCTTCAGACTAGAGCTTACGAAAGTAATGTCCGGAGTAGAATTTCTTGTCCCTCTTTGAAAAGTTGGAGTTAGGCCGACATTAACTATGACCATGTCTGCGCTGGCTAAAAACTCCATGATTAGGCGTCCCCGGGCGTTTTCAGCTTTAGTGGACCAAATGTTCGAGGCAGCGTTAAAGTCTCCAGCTACGACAATATCGCCCCGCTGACCCTCGATGCTTTCGAAAAGATCGCTTATATCCCTCTCGAACTCTTCCATACTGTAGTTTGGCGAGAAGTAACAACTGTACAGAATAAGTCCGGACAAGTCAAGGGCAATAAAGCCGTTACCCTGAGCCACAATTTTTATCTGGATCTCACTGTTGAACGCAATCACAGATGCATCCCCTCTTAAATCTGTTAACCAATTTCGCTCTTTTGCTATTTTTTTATTTGGTTCCGATATAATACCTACATCTATATTATGCTCCTTTGCCGTTATCTCTAGCAGGTCGTGGGCAGCTCGCGTCCTGTCAAGGTTTATTTGCAATACCTTGAGCGGCGCCCCTTGCCAACCACAACCTGCCTCTACACCCCGTTTTTTGGCTGCGATTTCCTTAGACCAGGCACCGTTTCCTTCCAGGACGGGCAGCCCTTAGATCCCAATCGGTGACCTGTATTCTCCCTGCCTTTATCTTTGCATATGCCACATCGACGGGTGCAAAGTAAAAAGAGCTATATACAAAACAGGCACTTTTCAGGAGAGCGAAGAATAGGAAAAAGTGCTCCCATTTTGTTAATTTAAAACCAAGTTTTTTGAAATTTTCGTCACTGCTTTATTGTTTCATAAGACATCTACATGCACCTTTGATTTCTTTTAATTAAGTTTAATTTAAGAGATATTGCAGTTGTCTGTTTCTACATTGTACTTAAAAATGTGACAACTATGTTAACTACCACTTGGTCGTTTGTACATGGAATTTGCAAAAATCCAGATTTAGTAAAGTATGTTCCATATATTTCAGTAAATACAACAAGTAAAACTTTCCATATTGCTAAAATTATTTTAAGGCTCTGTTAAATTCTAAATACACCAAGTTCAGAACATAATTTTGCAGATATAATTTTCTACGTTGCAATGTTTGAGAAAGGAATACGATTTATAAGGAAGTTAAATGAAATATTTGCTAAGAAATTATTTATTTATTTTAGCAATAAAGTAATCTTATAAAAACGTTTTTCGGAATGAAAAACCTATTGATTTTTTACAGGTAATTACGTACTTTCGTTGAAAATCTTACAATAAAATTAAAAAAAACTTTTTATAATTAATATGAAATCAACAAACTAAAGTTCAAACTAAACATCAGTCACAATAATCAATAATACAGTAATTTCGATGATCTAGTTATAATCACAATCATGACAATAATTCTGTATTTTAACAAAAATAAATCCTCTAAGGTATCTTCTTCTCCTTCCTGGGCTTTTCCTGACTTGGCCATGATGTTGGCTGTTGTGCATGATTCCTCCGGTGTAGGTCCCCTATGGTTTATTCCAACCAGCCGAGCTCGCTCCAGAAGCTTAGCAGGTCGCCCAGGTTATCGATTGACTCGTGTAGTGTCGCTGAGGAACCAATGTAGGCTGCCTGTTGCTGTGATACACCACTGCATCTAAGCATAACATGTATCGGTGTCTCGTTTTTCTCCATGCGGGCTTTACATAGAGAACTGTCTGTCATACCTAAAATTGAAAGGTATTTGTTTAGCATGCAGTGGTCCTACTACTGTTCTCAACTTCATACGATTCAAGCGCATGAGTTTATTTGTTACAATTGAGTTTAAGTTTGGTAAGTATCTCCTTTATCTGGTTGCACTCTGTTAAGATGACCCATAGCCCTGCATGGGCATTTGTAGTTTGTTTGTGTAGCCATGAATTGTATTGACTAAACAGTATGAGCACTATTAGTTGTGGGACTACTACTATCAGCGTTGCAGCCCATTTTGATAACTTGTCTGCCATATCACTTCCCGTTATTTCATTGTGACTTCTCAACTATTGTAAAGTCACTGTGTTACCTGTCGCAAGTGCTACAAGGGCGCAGTGACAGTTGAACAGTAGCCCTGAAGTAGTTGGGGATTTTGCTAGAGCTTTTAATACTGCTTGGCTGTCTGTATGTATGATAATATGAAATTTGTTACCATTCTGCTAGCTATAGCCATATGGCTGCTGTTGTGTTTCCAACGCATTCGGCCTGGAAGACTCGAGTTGTGCTTACCGAGTGCTTGCATTATCTTTATGTTCAGTTCCTGGCAGTATGCACCTGCTCCTGTACCTCTGGTGGATTTTGATCCATTCTGATCCACATCCATTGTGTTCGAGTTACGTCCTGAGTTTGCGTTTTCTTCTATGATGATTTTGTAAGATTAATGCACCATGAATTGTTTATTTGTTTTGTCACAGATCCACGCTTTTTCTTTGATCTATCAATATTGAACTGCCGTTTAATGAGAAAGGCGTAGAACATTTCACACAAGCCTCCATTACCGACGAAGTATGAGTGATGTTGTTTATTGGAGATTGACAGTTTGAAAGTAACATACTCGATAGCCTGTCTGAGTTTAATGGACAGATATTTTGATTTAACCCTAATAGCTAATGGACGTGGCGGGCTTCAAGTAAATGAATTATATTCTGAGGGGGTTGGTGTATCAGATAATTTTCTTTTAGTATCTATAAGATCAATATCATCATTTTTAAAATTCAAAATTTGTGAAGTAGATTGAGAGTGAACAGGTAAGACTGGCCTAGAGTGTGATGCAGAAAATGGAGACTTAACTTGCGCAATTAACTGATACTCATTTGTCTTCATTGCGAACACATCAAGCTCTTTTCGAAAAATCCATTGCTTATGTTTTGTAGGCTTTCTTCTTTAAATTGTGATTTCTGGCTTGTTGAACATGAAACAGTTGTAAAATCCATTGCTTATGTTTTGTAAGCTTTCTTCTTTAAATTGTGATTTCTGGCTTGTTGAACATGAAACAATTGTAAAATATTAGTAGGAAATTAAAATTTATTCAATTAATATTCAATCAATTAATATTAGTTAATTAATTTAGCTAAAATAAGAAGTAACAAAGGCAGAGAAACCCAATAACCGAAAACAAATATTATTTTACTTACGAAAATTGAGACATCTACATGTAAGATCACAAAGTAGAAAAAGCTATATGGCAGATGATCGTTTATACGTCGTTTAGTAAAAAAATAATATGATGATAATGAATGAGCATTAAGGCAACAATCAAACAATACTCAACATTAAAAAAACAATAAGATTACACTATTTCAATAAAAAATACGTACCAGAACCAGTGCCACGGTTGTTATCTTTAAGTTTCAATAGTTTTTTCGGTTTATAATATCACATTGCCGTTTTGTTTTTGCCAAATTCACTAACAATTTACGTCTTTGCATGTCTATTGTTATATAATCAAATTGTTTATTATTATGGTAATACTATCACACAAACTTTCACACGTAACAAACCAAAACAAGTAAATATTCCTGCCGGCCGGCGAAACACATGTCATCTGCCTGATGACACAATATGACAGACTGCGCGCCCGCCGCACGCCCGACGTAAAAACGCCCAACGGTAGATAAACGCATCTACGTCGTGCAAATTATAAAACAGGAGTAGTTGTCTTCTTTAACGTGACAAAAGTTCAAGAAATATGGCGATATTTAGGATTTATTTTTTACGAAGTTGTAGAACATGATATTTTTAGTTAGCTACTGTAATAATCAAAAAATCTCAAAATTGCAGTTAACTTTTTTTACTTTGCACCCGTCGACATGTCATCTTATTCGTACATTCCTTTGCTTTATGCCCCTCATTACCGCAATTATAGCACTTAGTACTTCGATCCTGTCCTGGACACGCAACAGAAATGTGGCCGTATTCAAGGCATCTGTAGCATCTTTTCTTTTGTGCTACAAGGCTGATCGATACCCTCACCCACCCTATCTTTATTTTCTTTTCATCCACTAGCCTTTGAGCTTCTTCCTTTGACATCTCTAATATGGCTGTCTTGATACCGTAGTTGTTCTCCCAGAACCTTTTAATGCGAAACTCGCTGACTTTCTGTTTAATAGTATGCTCTATATCTTCTCTTTCCACTGTGCTATCTAAACCTTTTATTATAACGTCAGCAGATTCTTTAAGTGTTCTTAGCGTCAAACTGGGGCAAATTTCTCCCACTTTATTTTTTATTTGTGCGACCCCTCTGCTTTGACCTTTTTCTAGCTCCAATAGAATGTCGCCTTTTCTCGTTTTCCTTACTTTCGAGAAGACAATTTCATCTTGTGCTAATCCGGACTTCACTTCTCTCAGTACGCTAGCGTAGTCCCGGTCTTTTACCTCCACCAATAGTGCTTCAGGTTTTGCTGTAAACTTTTTGGTTCTGGTCTTTGGCTCCTCCTTTTTACCTTCCACAAGTTTTTTACCTTTCTTTTTCAGTACTTGTGAGCTCTCCTTATTCTGCCCTCTGATCGCAGTAGTTCCTCCATTTTTGTCTTTGTTTACCTCTTTTATCTCCTTAGATGACTTATTGATTTCTTTGTTTTCTCCCTTCCTTGTATTCTCTTTACGGCGCCGTCGCTTTCCTTTAGCTTTTACTTCCTTCCATTCTGTTCCTAGATCGTCATCCCATTCCAATCCTTCCATCTCCCCCCCGGTAGATGTATTTGTGCCTTTATCTTCTACATGTAGTACTCTTTTGGCTTTCTTCGGGATCCTTTCTCCCTCCCAGTCGTTATTTTCTGCCTTCATTCTTCTGATATCCATGATTCGTCCACATGACTTCTGTAAGTCCCGTAGTTTTAATTTAATTTCATTGGCCGTGTTCTTAAATGGCCCCTGCCTATCCACAAGAGAGTTAACAATCACGATGTTATCAAACAATTCTTTCATTAAGCGATCTTCCTTTTCTTCCAGGGATTCTGTCTCTTTGTTAACTGGTGATTTCTTCCGCTTACATTCTCCTCTATTTCTCGGCGTACTCGCCAAAGGCGAGAAAAAGGTTAGAGGGCTAGCATACGACGCCCGTCCATATTGTGCTCCTTCGTCGCCTGTTGATATCCCGTCTTCTGTCTCCGTTTGTTCCGTATCAGTTTCCATCCTTCTTAGTGCGTGTGTTGTCTTCGGTGGCGTGCGTTTTAGCAAGCCAGATCTCGCAAATGGTTTATTCCACTTAGGCAAAACTTCGCCCCCCCCAGAATACGAGGGGCTGCCCCTATCATCGGTCGAAACCTCCAGGGGGCGGGATTCTCCATTGCCAGTGCTACCAGCGCCGGTACCCGCCTGGGGTAAGTATTTTTCCAGTTGTGCTTCCATGTTAAAAACTTATTCCCTTTCCTCCTACTTACATCTTCCGAGAAAACCAGCCGCCCAATGTGGGTCAGACGCAGGTACCAGGCAAGCCGCTCGCTCCGAGTACAACGCTGCCTGGATTTGTGGTGCATGCTTTTGGTCCGCGCCGGGTATTTTATTTCCCCGGTACCCGCCAGACGGGTCTGGTGAGGGAACTCCCCTATCCGCCACCCGGGGACGCGCCCGATGGGAGAGCAGCCAACTCCACACGGGAGTAGGAGTATTTAATATGATAACGTTTAACTTTGTAGGAGAAAGCAGAACTTACGACTTTAGTGGAGTTGATAGCTTTGTTGATCTAATGGTTAGTTAGATAAGTTCCTTCTATCCTGTCGATGCATAGTTGAACCTATAAAATAACAGCGGATGCCCTCGACTTCTTAATATTGGCGTCTATTTGAACTCCCGTTTCAACCCTACGGCAAATTTTAGAAAATTCATTAGTAGCTCACGGCCACATCATAAAAGCTACATATATCAGCGTAATCAGTTCAATGGTTTGAACTGTGCGGTGAAAGACAAGTCAGTACGTAAAGGTTGCCTTTTTATATAGGTTTCCTTCCGAGAAATTATAAGTAAAAGCTTATAGCGTAGAACCGGAACATTTGTGGGGATACATAAAGATGATAATGACCGGGACAGACGGCTTAACGTGCTCTCTGACTGAGAATGTCTTTGAAGAAAGAATAGCTAGCTGATTATTTCTATGAGTAACCAAAGATATGAATCTAGGGCCTATTGTACTATGTAGGCAATAACATAACCGAGGCAGTTCTCTTATATATAAACCTGAATTGGTATTCGTTAGTCTCGCTCAAACTCAATAAAAGTTGTACTATTATGTACAGTGTTAAAAGTTAAGTTAGTTAGGTCGGCTAGTTCAATATACTACCCAAATAATTCAAGTTGAAAACTTTATTCACAAAAAATCTACATTCAATACTAGCTAGTCAAATTTTTACATAGACTTGCCTAAACTATAACTATTTCTATTACCAAAACAATATATATTGTTTTTTTACTACGACTACAAGTTTGCCCTTGACTGTTATCACACCTAATGTTAAGTGATGATGCAGTCTAAGAAGGATAGCTAATTTGTTAGGAGTGGGACAAAAATCCACACCCCTTTCGGTTTCTACACGACATCGCACCGGAACGCTAAATCGCTTGGCGATATACGTCTTCGTCGGTAGGGTGGTGACTAGCCACGGCGAAAGCCTCCCACCACCTCCGTCTTATAAATCCACCGCGCATACAACTGCGCCACAGAGGTCGTCGATATCGTCGTCGTCGTCGAGGTCGTAGATATACTAAATAATCTTTGCACATTGCTTGCCATAACCTTTATCGGCCTATTTCGATAGAGCTTAGATCCACCACGCTACACCAGTGCGGGTTGACGCGCTAAAGACAATTTTGGACTCCCACCTAGTTAGGAGTCACACAACACTGCGTTTTCCGGTGCGAAAAATTGCCATTCTAGCACCTTGGGACACCAATGTCATAACTAAAGTAGGTACACATATTTTGATATGTATTTTAATGTTTGAAAGAGATTACAAATGTCGTTTTTAGTTAAAAACTTGTACTGAAATTTAGTCTTCGTAATCGTAATAAAACTTAATTCTTTATATTAAGTAAGATAACTTAATTCTTTAGAATCTTTTTGACGGTGGTAACTAGCCACAGCTGGAGCCTACCAGCTAGGTCTAGCTGGACCAATTACTTGGAATTTATGTCTCAGCAATCTCGGTATACCTAGATAGAAATTCATAAAGTACAAAACTAAGCAATATTTATTTATATTATGTTTAAGATATAATAGTCAATGTGTGCTCGTGTTGTCGATAAAGCACGCAGTGTTGACTTTACCTAGATACAATGTAATATCCGTTCACGAAAGGGATGCTGTACAGATATTACAGATATTACTAAGGTTGGTAAGCAGACATATCTCCGTTTTAAAACATCGTCATCATCAGCATTATCAGGGTATTTTAAGGTCCCATACAGGGCCTCCTCTCCAATAAGGAGGTATCTTATTGGAGAGGAGATATGGAGTTGGAGCTTATGCCTACCACTCTGCTCCAATGTGGGTTGGCGGGCCAATGGTGATAATGGTTGATCATTTAATTATCACTATGAGATTTTTTTTTATTATTGAGAAAGAATACAATAAGGAACTTAAGCTAACTTATACTAATAACTAAACAAATCATGCCCACGTGGAATGGTGGCAAGAATGCTGGCTGCGTTTCCGCGTTGGATAGCCAGGCTAATTCTTTGCTCAAAAATCGAGTCAGCCCTTTGGTCACCAGTTGAGGCAATTAGGCGCGGTGAAATATTACGGAAGAATTTTTTGGCACTGCGACTCCATGGCCCAAGAGTCTCCACGGCAAAAGGATCTAAAGACCAGATGTCCTCCTCGGTTATCAGATGTTCATGATAGTGACCGAGAACGACGGCTTAATGTGCTCTCTCGGGCACTTGCGTGTAACACTACCAAATATTATATATACCATCTCGCCTCATTCCCGTAGGGGTAGGCAGATACCACGTCCTTCCATTTCCCACGATCCTTTAAAAACTCTCTCGTTTCTTCCAATTTCATTGAACCTTCCATACAAGTACGTCGGTTTAGGGTACTTTTGACCTGGCTTTAAATCAGAATGTCCTGGATTTGGAAATTTCCGTTAGAATTATATGAGAACCTGACCTAAGAACCCAGGTCTAAGTGATCTCAAGCCTCATATGCCAACCATTGTACCAACGAGGCAGTTCATAAATTTTCGCTTTAAATAAAAATATTTTAATGTCCCCTTCGGTTAAAAGCTCGTATCTACTGAAACTTTGTCATCCATGAAAATATCATTGAAATGATCCGTTTATTTTATCCGTGACTGGAGTCTGCATTTCCCGATATGTGAAATGTATGGCATTTGTACGAAACACGTCGTTGCTTTATGTCACGTCCTTCAAACTTTAAAGCGAGTATTTCCTTTGAAAATATTTCTGGCACCGCTCCCATTGTTAGTGGACCGATCCCTATTGAACACAAATTGATTGTGAAAGTCCAGTAGAGTTGGAATCTTAACTGAACTGCATATTATCTATTTTAAAGTATAGTTGAGCTATCATTTTTCGCTTTTACATACCGTATTTTTTCTGCCCTTTATTAAAATCAAAAAACTGTGCCAAATTATTAGGTTCGTAAAAATTTTTTATACCACTTTAGATCACGTAGCATCGAGTGTGTAGCGAGTCGAAATAAGCGTAGCACATTGTAGTATTCGTACATTGAACCCCAGTTCAAAAAGTTTTTGCAGATTCAATGTTATCCAAAGCTGCTCTAGTAGAACACGAGCAGTGAAGGTAAATGTGCGTTTTTAAGTGGCCCTTCAAATTTTAAGCACCCACTTTTAAGACGCATAAACTTAGGTTAGTAGGTAGCCATGTCACAAAACCTAGAATCAGGAAAAAATGGAATGCTTAAAATATTATAAATGCGTGTAAAATATTCGTCTCTCTATTTATGCTTTACATAAAAATCACGATATTTTTTTTTCTGAATAAAGATAATTCTTATGCTTAAAAAGAAGTTTTGTGAAAATCTTATTGAATATTTTTGCTATTCGTTACGGTTTACAATTTTAGCGTTCTTTATTACGTATCTACTTTGACATTTATTTTTCCTGTGTAAAATTATCGTTATTAGCATTTAACGGCCTATTACATGGCCAGGCTTCCCTTCTAGTACAGGGGATATAGAGCATAGACCCACCACGCTGCTCCAGTGGTTGGATTTACGGTGATAATGTTTAATTTATTAACGATTATTAACGATTAGAGATTATCATCAACGATAGTTACTGGGAGTCGGGACCGACAGCTGAACGTGCTCTCCAAGTCATGGGAGAGTACCACCAACTTCACGTCTCCAGACTTTACTAATTTCTTAGAAGAAAGTTAAACTCAGAATTATTCCACAACCCATTCGAACCCAGGACCTCTGATCGAAGCCACATAGTCTAAGCACTAAATCAACGAGGGAGAAATGTGTGTACCTAGAATTCTTGATAGGTATTAGGGAAGAGAGCGGTAACCATAGCGGAAATACGAGGAAATAGATTTCACAAACGTTGGATGCAGGGTGCGGAAAGCACTGCGATGGATTTATTTCCTGTGAAAAGCCAACAATAGCAATAAATATAGCTGTGGTTTCAATTTTATTGTATACTATTGTTTTAATCATTAGCTATCTAAAATAGTATATCACATAATTGACTTCAGTAATCCGTTCTTAGTGAGTGTTTACATTTCAAAATGAGTAGCCATGCCGGCTTTAAAACTATCGAGTAAATCATTATAAATCAGTCTGTCAGTGATATTTTTCTTATGTTATCACTACATGTTGTAATTTAAAGTCCCTCGCTACGTCTATCTGTCTATTTGTTGTTCGTGATATTTTTCATTTTTTGTAATCTTTTCCACTCTTTAAAAAAAAACTTACCGATCATTTATCGGTGAGTTTTTAATTTTAATAATTTAGTTAATTTTTTTCGTTCCTCTTTCATTTAATGTTTATTTGACTGTTTGCATGTTCTTTTTGGTGGGTCTTATGTACACTAGTTATTGATATGCGTATATGTAATTGTGAGCATTATTATAATTGTATTAACATGTATGTCTTTATATGCATATTGTTAGTGTACTTAAATAAATAAATAAATAACTCAAAGACTAGGTACTGAACGGATTTCAATGCGGTTTTCAATAATAGATAGAGTGATGCCTGAGAAAAGTTTTAGTATATGATCCGTTGAGGTTTTCTGTGTATTGGCTTAAATATAAATGTAATTGTGGAAAGAGTCGGCCTGTCTTGCGCCTTGTCTGACGCCTTGAAAATTGCATTGTTCCTCCGTAATATGACTACAAAATCAGTCTGCGATTACATATAGCTAATATCTATCTTTTAAGGATAGCTTGCTATACCTACTCATCAATTTGTTAAAAAGAGTCACGTCTTTTTTGTTTTTCATCGTTTGTTCGTCTGCTTGTGTAGACATCACGAGATCTTTAAAACTATACACTTGCTTAACTTGAAAAGATACTGTGACGATCAGAATCGTACATACTATTATATATAACTAGCAATCGCCCGCGACTTCGTCCACGTGAAAACCTCTAAGGTACCCTTTTAATTTCAAAGACAGACTTTCATATACAGTGTGCTCTTTCCCCGCTATTTTAATTATAATTAAAAATATGCATTTTTAATTATAATTAAAATAGCGGGTTGCATGAATTTAATCTTCCGAAACTCTAAAACTTGAGTTATTTATGGTCATAACATTGATAAAAGGGTTCTAATCGAAAGACAATCACGTGCCAATCTAATACTTTTAAACTAAAAGTATAATAACCTTTAGAAAGATCCATTCATGATGTAAATTGTGTTTATATTATATGTGACGAATGTTTACCTTTGTATGGGACTTCGAGACAGATACAATACTCGTACTTACTCAATTCGCGATGAAGACGCTCGCTAAAAACAATTTTCTGGATTCTCTCATGGAAAAGGGCTCTAACGGAAGAAAAACGAAGGGCACAGCTAGTATAGATATACCTACCACTATCACTTGAGACATCATAACTATTAAATATAATGTCCGCCGTAGCAGAACTATGGAGTTACGTAATATTGCGACGAACTTCAAACTGCTTATTATGGACCAAGAGCCCATGACAACCAGACCTTCCTTATATTAAAAAAGTTGGTAGTTTGTCAGCTCACACTCTTACCATAGGAAAGTGTAATACGCTATTTTGGAGTTAAAGTTAAGGAATCAACATGATTTCTTTGGAATCACGTAAGGTATGTTCAGACCCTCAATTGTCCTAGTATAAAATGTACTTTTCTTATATTCTTGATGCGATGTCACAAGAAATCACGTTCCTAATCGCCAGGTATTTATCTTCATGGCAACTCTTCGCTAGATATCGTTACTGTTATATCTTTAACAGAGTTTGTCGAAGGGTTGCCATGAAGCTACTGACTAACGACTAGAGATATGATTTTACGTATGCTAGGTAAAATAGAAAAGAATTACAATTCCCACTTGAATTGTTGAGGGTCTCTATTCTAAAAACGTGCTACCTTTGAAATTAACCGTTGTCCAAACCCTAAAGCTACCTATAGTACTTAACTATGGTCGGAGCATGAACTGATAAATTACCAGCTTTTATAAAATGATGAAGGTCTGGCTATCACAGGCTCTCGATCTATTTATTTCTATTCTTGGCAATGTTAATAACTTTGGAATAACCTACTCGTACCTTTTACCGAATTGCTCTCCCTACCGCTTGTTATCACAAACATCTGCTGATAATTACAGATGCTGGGGCCGAAAGCGGTCGTTAACTTTAGTGGGTGAAAAAGGTCAGACGGACATTGTTAAGTGTATTCGCAAGAATGGGGGATGAAATATGTTTTTTTCACATAAAAATCAAACCGCAGAATTCCAAATTGACTTTTTAAGATAACTTTTTTTAGTCACTAACAATAGTTTCAATATAATAATTTAAATTAAAGTGTGGCTTCAGTCCATGTGGTTTTGAAAGTTTCAGGCTTAAAAATATTAAGGATTTCTTTCCTCCAAATGTCGTTGTTAGTAGTCCTTGTTAATATTCTGATAATTATGAGGTATTAAAAGGTTAGGTATAACTTAAGCCGTCCAACCCGATCATACGAGTACACACTCGTAGTAACAGTTACAGACTCAAAAATATTTTTATATAGATCTGTAACAAATAAATAAATTAATAGTTTTAAACCTCTCAACCGTGTACTCAAACAGCATGGTGGGCTTAAGCGCCAAAGAACCTTTTATAGAGAGGTCTAGCTAAAAGTGGGACATTAAAATTAAGCTGCTGATTAAAATTTTACAGTGGCTTGCCACTATTTCTTTCCTTGTGTAATAGCATTTTTCAAACTGGAACCATTTCCAGCTTTAAAAGAACTGCTTCCGCAATTCTCCATTATATGAAATCATTGTACTTTAATGCAAGAAGCTAGGCCACGGAATACCAAAATGGCGTTTTAAAAAGTAGGTAGGTTACTATTTTTCAATGGCATGGCTTTCATAAGCTCATTGTGTATTTCTTAGTATTTTATGAAGTGTAGTGTATTTATGAAATATAGATTTTATAACTTACTAGCCCAACGGTTTCATTGATTTCGTGAGAGTATCGGGAAATCCTTTCTTAGTAAGCTTCTACATCGCGAAATAAGTTAATATTTCAAGTCAACCGTATCACGTATATAGTTTTAGAGTTATGATTCAATATGTCAGCCAGTGGTATTTCATCATGTAACGAACCTCAAGGGACAAACTTGACCTGTAGGATTAAACTGAGAACCTCATTTTTGAAGTCGGTTAAAATATTAAAACAATCTTTCAAATATCACAAATACTTTAATCAAAAAATCGCGTCAGTATCGATTCAGCCAAACGCGAGATCACAGACAAATATACACACAAACGTGCACAGGCAAACCTACATCTCTATATAGCCCCAAAGTAAGCGTAGGTAGCTTGTGTTATTTAGGCGAATATTTTATATATATTTAAAAAACGCTAAGTGGCGCTTACTGTAAGTCGTTGTATTCTACGAATTAGAAAACTTTTTCAGATAAGTCTCTGGCATCCGCAAACTTCCATTGTCTGAAATCTCAGTCCTCCGTTGCATACAATTGTGGAAAAACATAAAAGATCTCTGTTTTCATAAAAACGAGATAAAAATCTAGATTGAATTTTTATCTACCTACGTATTTCTATTGTACACAGCGGAAATGAATGATGGATGTTTGTTTCCGCGGTTAAAAATCGTTTGCAACACAGTTACTAGTCATTGCTTGCATAATTTAGCAGTAACTCCATCAGGTAGTAGTTTCCAATTATGTATTCAGGGTATAGTAGATAATAGGAATAAATCATCATGTTATTGCTTTCATGAATTTTTATTTTTAATTACTCGTAGTGCGGTTTTGCTATTCAGTATTTCATAATTGGCAATCTCTATTATGTATGGCGTAATTTTTTCTTTGTAAGAAAGTTTCAAAGTTCGATTTTCATCGCAAATCAAATTGGAAATTTAAGTAAAAGTAGAATTTCTCGCATCGGAAATTTATTTTTAACTGACTTCCAAAAAAGGTTCTACGTTCGACTGTATGCATGTTTACTGACATTTAGTAAATTGTGGACCTATTTTAAAAATTCTCGTTTGTTTGCAAGGTTGAAAGTGATGTCGAGAGTGTCAGTGATTATTTTTTCGTTGATATCATATGGACTTAGATTTTTACGCAGTCATTTTCTGTGGTTCTTTTAGAAAGAGCTTAAATTCAGACAACGCCGACTTGAACAAAATACGTTCTTAAAATTTCAATTCAACCGACAACGATGTACGTACCTAAGGCGCTATAGATAGTTCAACACATTTATGGAATGATGTGACACTTGTATACGTACAGTGACTTAGTGTGCATAGCTCGTGTTGCTTGGACGACGACTCAAGTGAAGTACATAAGTAGATAAAAGGAATTTCCTTTTATCTACTCATGTGCTGTCACTGCCAGACACATTAAAGCTCTGTGTATTACAGCGCATGCATGCATAGTGAAGCGCGCACTAATGAGTTGAACTGTCTATAGAGGGTAGAGGAAATAATTGCATCGAGAAAGGCGAGAATGCTTGCATGGAACGTAATCTGATACAAATTGAGATATTGGAACTTTTGACTTAAATCGGGATGAATCTTTTTAGAAAGCTGGTTTCGTATGGCTTGCGTTACAGTAGATGTTTTGACGAAGTTTTATACATACATTTTAGCGTATCGATCGTTCACTATAGAGCTAGGCCTCTCTTCTAATAGGGAGTGGAAAAATAGAGCTTAAATCCGTCACGCGGCTCCAATATGGTTTGGTGGGCTTAGAATGATAATATTTGATTATTTTTAACGATCAGTGATGTTTTTTTTTTAATGACTACTAGTCGGCCCTTGACTACTATCACACCTGATGTTAAGTGATGATGCAATCTGAGATGGAAGCGAGCTGACTTGTTAGGAGTAGGATGAAATCCACACCCCTATCGGTTACTACACGACATCGTACCGGAACGTTAAATCGCTTGGCGATACGTCTTTGTCGGTAGGGTGGTAACTAGCCACGGCGAAAGCCTCCCACCAGCCAGACCAAGACAAATTAAGAAAAATCTCAATCTGCCCCGCCGGGAATCGAACCCCGGACCTCCGCCTTATATATCCACCGCGCATACCACTGCGCCACGGAGGTCGTCAAGATGTTAGATTCTTCGGAGAGCATGTTAATTCGTCGGCCCTGAACACTATCATAAAGATCTAATAGTGATCGTTAATGAATTAATCAAAGCCTGCCAACCCGTATTGTATCAACGAGGTGAGTCTACGCTCCTTCTTCTACAACGAAAGAGGTTTGACCACGTAGTAGGCTGATAATGAATTATTCATAATTATTTTATTTATATATTACTCCGAAAAGCTGAGCTGCAATCGTCTTAATCCCAATTGTGTATACAAATGTCTTATGCATTTGAAATAGATTATTCTAGATCAAGTGACACTGGTTCAATAACGATACCCTTGTGTCTAGAATATTAAGTAGAGAGTATTGAGATACGTGCTTGAGGAATATATTGATATACATTAGCATATTGCAAATATCAGATGTTGCACGCATCAAATTTGCGTCTGATTGTAGAAGTAAACTTGTTATAGCTGTGATTGTGAACATGTTAGCGCAACTTAGTAATTCAGTATTAATAATAATTTGTAGTTATATCACATGAAGAGAATTTGATGCGTTTCGTACCTATCAAATAAAATTAATTTATTTCAAATAGGTAATCTTAATAGGTAGCTTAACTCAGACTGGAAGAGGGCGGCGTGTTAAGATCGTCAACTATAAATTACAATTTCCATCTCTATTTTTAAATCGTTAAGGCACAAAATTGTACCTATTATTCAAATATGGAAAAGGAGAATGCCAGATCCTAACCCAGAAAAAACACAAATTGTAAATATACTAAAAATATCCTATTATTATATAAATGTTTTACAATCAGCCATTTTTACTGTTGAACATCGCAATAAAATTCTGTTACAAAAAAGTAAACTTTTTCCTTTTAATTTACAATACCTTATGTTTACGAAATTTTAAATCTTTATTGCTGGACTGGGTTTTATCCTTTTAAAGCGTTTTTATTGTTTTTTCATCAAAAGGGGCCAGATTTGTTAAGCCCGTTTAAAAATGTATTTAATGAAGCTATGCGACTGTCACGTCAGTGTGACAATACGAAAATGGACGATAACCAACGTTAGGCTCGTGTCGAATACTCCTAGTTCTAGAGCTTTTAAATATAATTTATATTAAAAGTAATTTATATTAAAAATAAAAAAAATACAATAAAATGATGCATAATACATTGTTGTACTATATGTTTTTATTACTGGGTTAAAGTCCTATACATTGTCTGGCATTCTCCTTTATAAATAAATAGTGCGACACGTCGCGGCGCGCGTCTCTTCACGATTCGATTTTTGGATAGTAAAACTTTGTAGGTACGTTATAAAATCGAACATAAAGATGAATTTGCTATTGGCAAAAATTATGACGCTTCAATTTGTTCCACACCTATTTGCCAAACTGAGTAAAAGTAGGGGAGCCCAAGAAGGCCTTTCTTGAAATAGGTACTGGAGCGCGGCAGATGAACCTAAGGGAGGATACTTTACACGTTGTTGAATAGTTCCACCAAGAATGAGCCCTTTGTATTGAGGAGGGTGTGAGAGAGTTACTAATTTGCTAGCCCTTGACTCCTTGACGTTAAGTTCAAATCATCAGATTTTTGAAATGTACACTTTTAGCTAGTAACTAACCTGCCCTGCCTATTCTGACGTTTTTGTTTAGTATTTGTGCTGATCAACATTTTTAAATATTTAAATGGATTACCCTGAATGCTCTCCTCTATATAGACGGCTCATGATCATTTGCTATGCTCAAATATTTGGAAAAACCCCTTGTTGGACTACCTACCATAAAGTTTTACTGCGTTAAACTTTTAAAATAATATAGATACAAAACATTAATATTATATAAAAATTCATGCATGTTATTGTTTATTATAATTTGTCCAATGTCTAGCCTATGAGCTCCGGATTATCAAGTTGAATTAAGAAACAAAAAAGTAAACCTAAAGTAAAATTTAACATACGCAATATCGTTATAATAGTATATATACAGCTAATAGGTACGTCATATAAAAGCCGATCTATAAAATGAAATAAATTGGAGTAAGTATCGCTTATATCGAATATTGCTTATCTATCTCCCCAGGGAAAAGTTAACCGATAGTTTGCGTGAAGGGTTTAACCATAATCCAATATGATGTGGGTATGTTTTTAATAACATATTGAAATAAAATATTGAAAAACTATTTCATACATCAACGTTACTTGTCCAATATGTGCTTTAGATATTACTTTTGTTTGGCCTAGTTTACTCAACTTTGGGTTATACACATTATCTACGTAAGGATACCGGCCAAGGTAGGTATGGATGGATAGTAAAATGGTAGGGGTAAAGTAAAAATGTTCATCGAAATGTGATATGTTAAAAGGCACCATTATCATAACGCATGCTTTTAATGGAAAATTAACCTATTAGTAGATAGGTCAGAATTGAGTTACGTAATGATATAGGCTTTTGTTCTCTACAACTAATCACATTCACACTTTAAACCTGATAATGGAGAAATATATAGAGCGAAATAGACCGCTCTACCTGGCATTCATAGACTACGCCAAAGCTTTCGACTCTATATCACATAAAAGCATATGGAAGGCTCTACAAGAATGCGAGGTACCATCGGAAACTATAGATCTCATAAAAGACATTTACTCCAAAAGCAAAAGTTGTGTAAAGTTAGAGAGACAGGGCCGTGAAATAAACATTTGTAGAGGCACTAGACAGGGTGACCCCTTATCACCTAGAATTTTTATAACTGTGCTCCAAAGTATTATGAAAACTTTGAAATGGGAAAAAAAGAAAGGAATATACATAAATGGGAAACTCCTCAGTAACCTTCGATTCGCGGATGACATTATACTTTTCTCTGAATCAGCATCTCAGTTACAGAAAATGATTACTGAACTTAATGATGTATGCAATACGGTCGGATTAGAACTAAATGCTCTGAAAACTAAAGTCATGACAAATCATAACATTATACCAATAAGAGTTAACAACAATGAGTTAGAATACGTTCAAAGTTATGTTTACCTAGGACAACAAGTATCTTTCTCTAAAACACGGCTTGAAGATGAGGTTAAAAGAAGAGTTAACATAACTTGGAATAAATTCTGGAGCAAAAGTAAAAAGAAATGGACTCATGTTTGCTGCCCTGTCTCACATACGGCAGTCAAACATGGGTATACAATGCTAAGATAAAAAACATAATACAAGTCTGCCAGAGAGCAATGGAGAGGAGTGTACTAAAGACTCGAAGAATAAACAGAATTAGAAATGAAGACATAAGAAAAAGAACAGGAATCATAGACGCTTTGGAACATTCTCAAAGATTGAAGTGGAAGTGGGCGGGCCATATTGCACGTATGGATAAAGAAAAATGGTCACACAGACTACCTGGCAAGGACCGCCTAACAAAAGAAGAAAAGGTAGACCTAGAGAAAATTGGGTAGATGATATAGTACGAAAAGCGGGAAAAAACTGGATCACCAAAGCAAATGACAGACCATTGTGGGGGAAAATGGAGGAGGCCTTCACTCATAAAGGGGTCCATAATAATTTATGAAAAAAAAAAACTTGTAAAAATGGAAATAAGCGAGGCTATAATAATAAAATAGGCTTTTGTTAGCACCATCTACCGTCTACCGTTTGAATTACTTTGAAATTACGTATTGTTGCCGCTCCAGCGATATATCCGTCTCTTTCACTCTCGTGGTATCTCTCATCGAAAATCAGCTCATGGCCGTTTGTGTCAGACACTAAAAGTAGTCACTACAGGAGGACATAATGTCACTTTTTTACGCTCTAGTAACTATTCAATTTCATCATCATCATCATCATCATCATTATTAGTAACAGCCGATGGATGTCCATTGCTGGATACTGGCCTTTTTTAGGGACTTCCAAACACAACAATCTTGACTCACCTGTAGCCAGCGGCTCCCTGCGAAACGTTTTTTGTCGTGCCGGGTTACATTCGATATGGGCTAGCTATGGCAGGTAGTATTATATTTTGAGTAGTAGAAGTAGTAGATCTTTTGTTTCCTTTAATTTTTGTGTAAAACTCTGTCATAACCAATAGTAGTGGCTTATTTGATACTCACAGAGAGTCACGATAGGTGGGTGTATATATTTGAAAGATGTATTTGAAGGTAAACACGCGGTCCTGATAGGTCCTATCGATTCAGTACCTACACGTCATGTCTGACCGTCTGAATCCGAAACACAAACGATATCTCAATATTGACCTTGGTACTCACATTCAATACGTTACTGACTAAATATAGGCACTATGTAGGTACTTCATTGTTAATTATAACAAAAAATAGAACCGACTCAAAATGCACTAAAAAGTAAAAAATAACTGTGTCATTTAGTTGCTTTAATTTACTTAAGCATATCTATGAAAAAAATATACGTGTCGAATTGAGAATCTCCTCCGTTTTTTTCGTCGGTTAAAAATAGCGAAGTCGACTTCGTTCTCGTAAAATTAAAATTAACAAAAATTTCTTAGAATGCCTTAGAATTTGTTAAAATTTTTTAAAACAAAGAAAACCTCAGTATTATTCCTAAACCTTGACCTAGAACCCAGGGCCTCGTGATCTGAAGCCAAATATCATGCTAACCACTGGACTAAGGAGGCTCTTATTTCTATTTATCCTATCCATCTAACTAGATGATAAAAATATAAAGCTCAATGTTATACTCAAAATATACTTAGCGAATACTTGCAATATCCTCACAGGAATTCAGTCTATTCACTGAAAGTTTCCTGTCTTAATAAATTTTATTAATGTTGAACATTATGCAAAACGTAGACATTGTATTCGATTACTTTCAAAGACCTTCGCCTTTGTTATATTAAGATGGACGTCTTATCGTGTTAGATATAATATACCTACTTGATTGTCACTAATACTTAATTCAGACTGACACAGAGTCGAGCCATCGCGACGCGTTAGGTTTTTCAGGTACTAATTATATCATCTTGATCAGTAGCGTGCACAGACATTTTGTGCCGGGGAGGCACTGAACTTTCTATTTCATAAAATTAACATGTAAATGTTTTTCGCTATGGCCATCTTCCAGCTCCATCATGAGACCCGTTATCATATGGGATCGAACTACTCGTCAATACGAATATAATGAGCCCAAAGTCGATGGGGTTGTGTTAATTTATTGCGGAGTTCCTATGGCCATCTTCCGGGTCCATCATCAGACCCTTTACCATATGGGATCAAACTACTCATAAATACAAATCAAATGATCCCAAAGTCGATGGGGTTTGTGTAGATTTATAATGGAGTTCCTATGGCTATCTTCCGGCTTCATCAGCAAACAAAAGAGGTGAATATGCTATAGGCAAAAAACATGGCGCATCGCTATACTTCGATTCTGCGCCAATTGCAGTTCAGCCTATAAATTTCTCTTACTAAGGCTAATAAATTTTCTATAGTTTTTTAAGTTCATCAAAGAAGGTCAATTACTAGGCTTCTCACCCTAATGTGTTATTTATACAACCAAAAGTATAAATTACTAGAGGATGCCCGCGGTTTCACCCGCGTAGTTCTCGCTACTGTAAAATTTAGGCCTTTATGTTAATCTAAAGTAACTGTATTATTGTAAAGTTTCATCAAAATCCAGTCAATAGTTTTTGTGTGAAAGAGCAACAAACATCCATACATACTCACAAACTTACGCGTTTATAATATTAATAGGATCGGCTCGGAAAAATCTTGCTATACCTGTGGTGAGGCAGTGGGCACTGCAAGGCACTTATTGGTAGGATGCAAGGTACTCCTGGACAGGGGTCTCTACTCACGCCGCCACGACAGAGTACTAGAAATCATACGTGAAGCTATAAGCCTTTCAGTAGCTAGGGCTCAAAAAGGGTTGACGACGAATAAAAGACAAACTAACTTCGTTAAAGCAGGCTCAAGTACAAATTCCACCAGCAAGCCTTATTCAATTCTGGGCTCTGCTCCTGATTGGACTATATTAATGGACACGTATGAAAAGCACTATAAAATCCCGGAAGACTTAGCTATTACGACATCTAGACCGGACATATTTCTTTTTTCCAAACAAATCAAACGTATAGTACTTGTTGAGCTTACAGTGCCGTGGGAAACAAACATCCCTAAAGACCATGTATTCAAAGTGAATAAATATTATGACCTTACTAATGAACTAACCAAGAATGGCTATGTGGTTAGTTTATACGCGGTAGAAGTGGGTGCGAGGGGTATACCAGCGAAGTCTCTCTACAACCTGCTAAAAGACCTTGGCCTTACTAGAAGTGCAGTAAGCTCCATATTGGAACGAGTGTCTAAAGCTGCTCTAGTAGGGTCCTTCCGAATTTGGTTGGGCAGGGAGAATAAGTTGAACAGAGGAGGTGAGTGTTGACGCGCGTCACTAAGGGTACCCTTAAACCTACACCCGTGTCACAAGTCTCGGGCTCTGTTCGGAGTTTTTCTCTCAGCCACGTGATGGACCCGGCACCCGCACGGTGAATCCATGGAATGCTAAGATATTCGCCCCCCCCCCCTCCCTGGTGAGTTCATATCATACGACTCTTGAATTTTTTAATAAAATATTACTATTTTCAGCAAAACCTGACAAATGTAGGCAAAAATGCCACGCAGTGATTTGCCTTTTGACTGCATTTGAACGTTCTCAAGTCTATATTTCTGTGTCATTGTTCACTTCGCCATCAAAGTTCCGGCAGGAAACGCACATGATATTCTCTACATACTTGTTGAGAATATTTTATCCACATTGTACGGTATTACGTCGCTTTGATTTTCAGATTTTCATGAAAACTGCAATATATACCTACGTTTTTTTTGTTCAAAAAACATCAATATAAAAAAACTTTATGAGTATGATCATCACTTATTGATACTCTATCGTAGTCTAATATGTCGATTCAAAAGTGTTTGTAAACTACGCCATCTTAAAATAAACGAATTTTGAATTTTAACAACCGTGTATTCGTAATTTACCTAAGATCAAAGAACAAAAATGTGTACCATCCATTGAGTTTGTTCTATAACTGAATCAAAAATTCTATGAATAGTTGGCTTAAAAGCCCGCAATATGCAGTAAAAATAAGTGGCGCAATCGACAATTAATGTTAGACTGCAAAGCGGATGCAATTTGTAAAGTTAATTTACACTGTCCCAGGTCGATAGGGGGCAGTAATTCTGCTAAAAGGAGATTTCGATGCAGTAATTTACTAAAAAGCTTTTTTAAGCTCTTACTATTGATAAGGTTATTTTTGTTGGAGGAGAGAACTTAGTGAATAGTTAGTAATTAAAATTAGCTTTACTTCACCCACTTAAACTGAAATTATTTTAAAATTCTAAGTAAATTTCTAAACATGCATCTCATTACACAGAGTTCACTAAGAATACTTATTATAAATGCGAGAGTTGAGAGAGTATGGTTGCTGTTTGGAATTCTTGCTCTAGATTAGCATTTTGATGAATTTAAACTATCATGTTATCCATATTATAAAAATAGTTCTAATACCATGCAAGATACGGAAAGCAATAGAAATTAGTCGTCACATACACTGTTATTTTTCATGGACATTTATGTTAAAAATATTATAAAAATGACAAAATAGAAAGTTTAAAAAAAAATGGTTTTAAAATCCATGTTAGTGTTACTATATGATAATACCAAAAAGAAATCAATTTTTTAAAATAAATATGATTTTGTTTTTTTTTAAATAACTGAACAAAACAAATAAAGACTTTCAAATCGTATCACTATTGCCAGATATTATCGCCTTAAAATAGAGAAACAAAATATAGACGTTAAAAAATAATTGAAAATAAACATTCATAGATCAGGTAAAAAATTATGGCCTTACTACCATAATTTTTCACCTGACCCCGAAAATAATTTATCAGATTTTTTTTATTATTACGACAAGTCATAAACATGAACTTTATCACTTATCTAAGGGTCACGTCACACAGAATTTTGGAGTATAGTCGAAGTTACAGTAATATTTGTGATTATATCTTTAGGACTTTTATGAAGTAGGTAGAAATGTATATTTCGGCGTGTACTTTTCAAAATATGCAATTTTTTGTCATATCCATATTTCTGTTAAGAAGACCTGAACCTTTCAAAATTGCTTGTAAACTATGCCTATCTACTTCTATACTATACATGCGAAAGTAATTCTTTCTGTTTGTTACTCAATCTGGCCTAAACTACTGAACTTATTTAAACAAAATTTGGTACAGTGATAGTTTAAGCCTGAGTAAGGACATAGGCTATTTTTTCGAAGTAGTTTGAAATAATTGATTATTATTGAACTTTGGGATTTTCTGCGTTTACTTCGCATATTTATAGTTACCCTATTGTTGAAGTAAGGTCTGCTGAAAATTGTTAAAAAGGTAGTTTACCTCTAGGTTATTATGTAGTTCTAAGTTGAACCATGTACAGAAGAGCGGTCGGAGACGACGTTACACGTGTCACTGGCCATAGAAGGTGAAACACGCGTTGCCAAAAGTAAGTCACTCTTAACTCAAAGGTGGTAGGGAAAATGGAAGCTCGAAGGACATTCCATATCTTTTCATGCATTGAATGACCAACTAAACATAACATTATTTCTCGTCTTAGAGATATCGAAAATGTATCTAACAGTACGGCCATTTTAACTCCATTTTAAAGCAAGACATAAAGATTTAAATACCACAACTTGGGCTATAAAATCAATCTCCCGTGCGAGTTAGTGAAACTGCAGCGAGTGCTATTGATAAAAGGAGAAAGTTGAACCATGTACAGAAGAGCCGTCGGGGACGACGTTACACTTGTCACTGGCCACAGAAGGTGAAACACGCGTTGCCAAAAGTGAGTCACTCTTAACTCAAAGGTGGTAGGGAAAATGGAAGCTCGAAGGACATTCCATATCTTTTTATGCATTGAATGACCAACTAAACATAACATTATTTCTCGTCTTAGGGATATCGAAAATGTATCTAACAATACGGCCATTTTAGCTCAATTTTAAAGCCAGACATAAAGATTTAAACACCACAACTTGGGCTATAAAATCAATCTCCCGTGCGAGTTAGTGAAACTGCAGCGAGTGCTATTGGTAAAAGGGGAATAATAAATCTCGATGCTCTTACAAACAGTTCCGCAAGCGCTAACAAGTCTTGATCTGAAACTTGGTAGCTTCCGCGAGACCCATTGTCTTGGTATTCTAAGCCGAATGGCGAACTTTCGTTGGCACAGTTTTGGTTACTGAAAGGTATATTTTTGTTTTCGAGTTTAAGAAAGAAAGTCTTTACTTTTACATTTTATGTAGAGTTCGTTCGACCATGTTTATTTATGCTGCCAAAAGGCTGTGTATTAATAAGTAGAGGACGCCCGCGGTTACACCCGCGCAGTTCCTGCCCCCGTAATAATTTCGGGATAAGAAGTAACCTATATATTATTCTAATATATAACCTGTATTATTCTAATATATAACCTGTATTATTGTAAATTTTCACCAAAATGTATTCAGTACCTTTTACGTGAATTGTGACAAACATCCATCCATCATTTAATAGTGACATTATCATTTAATACTGATCGTTACTAAACTTAACCGATATTCTAAGGATATAAGGCCATCTCCTATAAGGAGAAAAGTTAGGCCTTTGGGCTGTTCCAATAGGCTGATCTAAGTCCATTTCAATGTAAGATATAAGGACTAAAACCACAACTTACTTTTTGGTTACTGAAAGTTATTTTTGTTTTAATATGGAATGTTGTAAAAGTTGTCTATAGTTACATCTTTTTTGAAACTCTTTCAGCCCTGTTTATCTCTGCCGCCAAGCAGCATCACCTAGTTTAAAATTAAACTTTATTAAGTCATCACAGGGTCGGGAAACACAAAATTTTGAAGTGTAAACGAGGATACAGTTAATAAAATCTCATATTTTACGGGTTGTATAAAGCAGACGGAGGTGTACGAGTATAATTTGGCGCGTATATATTTTTTTTTATCTCTCTTCTTGGTTAAAATACCAATGTTTCTTTTCAATTTTATTAACATCATCGTGATCGTCAAATAATTAAACATCCCAAGGCGAAAGGTATATCAGTCGAGATTGTTATTAGCTATGTTTGGTGGAAATCGGTTCAGGTTTTCAAGGTCATCAGGTCGTTTGTTAGGTGTGATAGAAATGTTGCACGCTCAGTTTGCTTGAAAGCATGTGTGTGATCTGACATTTGATACACTAATGTCTTCTGGAACCACTGAGCTGGTCTGATGATAAGACGAGAAGGTAGGAGACGTAACCCTTGTCTACATTTTTAGTAAACCCATCGAATTTGGGCTCGTTGAATTTGTCTTGACTGGTTCTTTTCATGTTTCTAATTTGGGTCGGAGGTTTTTAAATTTTTAAGTTAATGTTTTATGGTACAAGTAATATCTAGAAAATTATGTTGTAATTGTTCTAGGTCAACGGGAAATGCCTGAAAATGGAAAATGAGAGGATAAACGACAGCGGCTTTTGACTGTGTTGACTTGAAATTTAATTTTTATACAACTTAAGGAAAATATTGACCATGTTTAGCGCATTTCACCACCCCGCGCTACAAACTGTACATTTGGTATTACCATTACCTAGTTTTAGGTACCTCGTTCCTCGTCCTTAAGCTGTCGATCCCGGTCACTATCATTAACGTCTGATAGTGATCCTTAATAAGTGAAACATTAGCCTAAGCCCGCCAACCCATTGCCTTCCGCATTGGGACAGCGTGGTGGGTCTACGCTTCATATCTCTTGTGTATATGGAGGGAGACCAGGCCCTGTAGTGCCTTTGATAAGCTAATGAGGAATGTTAACTAAATCAGCACCTATAGCGTATGAGAAAATGGCCTTATTAGACAATCAGGCAACGGATTCTTATAACGAAATTCTGGAAAATAATTAAAAAATTAAAAATTTGTGTCAAAAATTATTTTATTCATAATATTATAAATACCCGATATTTTTAAATTGGCATCTTCTCCATCACATCAAACAGTAAAAGCCGCATTATGATCGACCGATTCGTTTAAAAGCTACATTAGCTGTGCCTCGGTCTGGCATGGCAAATTTATAACACGAGAGACTTTTACGCCTTAAAAAAGTATAATCCTGATGCTCTATTGCTTGATTGTCTAACTTTTAATAAATTTTAAGGAAGATAATATTGATTAAAAAACGTGTTATTTGAAAGGCAACCTAATAAGCTAATCGCACTTTAAAATTTATTAAGTTTTATCAAAAAACAGATACCTGCAGTATCAAGCAATAGAATGTGTTCTTTAGATTTCATCTTGAAAACCCTTTCGCAAATGAAGTTGGAAATCTCGTTTTAGATTGAAAACCAAGGTATTCAACTTCAGATTTTATAAAAATACAGGCAAATGTAATCATAGAAACGTTTTAACTCGAATTAAAATGAAATATTGTAGCTGCTTGACAACAGTGATGAAATTACTGTACCATTTTTACTTATTTATTTTTAGTATTCACATACTTATGCATATTTAGTTAGCCGTACTTATTTTAGTTACATTACTTGAAGACGCCCACGACTTCTGTGAGTTTCTGGAATTCTAGGTAAAAAATAGGAATATAAATGAAAAAAAAATTGTATACGACCAATATAAATCTACACAGCATGCCCATCTTCAAGTAACAGTGTATATGTGCCAAGGCAAGATATTTTATTACGAAGCCCAGAAATAGGGTAATGTTACTTCTTTAAACTTGAAAAGCGTAATTACGTACTCACTTTTCGATTTTCTATATCCCCCACAGGAAAGAAAACTACTAAGTGGGTGAAAAGACTTAACTAATAAATATTTAAAAAAAGACGTGTGGCACTCGGAGACTGCCGCGGAAAAGCTATTGCATAGCATTTTTTATCAACTTATGTTTACCTACTGACGTCATCGGGACCGTGGCCTAGCGGTAAGTCGCTCTAAGTGCCCGGATTGCCAGAGAGACGCGGGTTTGAATCCCGTCGGTTCTGCAATTTTTTTTGAGTGATATTGCAAAAAGTCATTACTTTAAAAATAAAATGATTTTTTGAAATAACACACTTGAAAAAAAAATAATAATTTCGGAACCGATGGGATTCGAACCCGAGTCTCTCTGGCAATCCAGGTAATTAAACTGCCTTACTGCTAAGCCACGTTCCCCGATGACGTCGTTGCCGAAATTGTACTTTTGATATTATGTTTTTTGATACTAAGGGGGTGTTAGGTTTTTCTCCTGTATTCGGTCTCCACGCTCAAGGCCCGCGATAAAAGCTATACAATAGCTTAATAATATTGATGTATAAATAATTAATAATCTGTTACAACGATCTTTCATTGTGTCTACAATTTCGACTTGTTATTGTTTGTTCTGCGGCGTATGAAGCACTTCTGGTTCAAATAAATGTGTTATACATAAATTCCGCAGCAAACGACACTTGTAACGGAAATGCAGCGACTCGTTAGCATTTCGCGTTGTATATCACGCGGACATGATTTGTGTAACGGATTTCATTTAGTTTTCGCGTATAACTACTAAAACCTGTGTATTTTAAATGAATGCGGAAATACAAGCTGATGTATAATATTCCTCTTAATGTTCTGTATATATTGTATGTGTGACCTGACCGCGAAAATAAAATACCTGAATTGAGGACGCAACAATTACTTTTTGGCAGTATTTCCATAGATAAATTTTCTCCGCAACATGGTGTCTTTTTATGTATCTGGTCAGGCTATACAGTATACACAATATGCAATATAATATAATACGTACTGTATGCAACAGTAAATAAATAAATAATAAATTGTTTACAGCGGTCTTCCATCATGTTATGATACGTCTACAATGTCGACTTGTTATTGTTTGTTCTGCGGCATGCGAAACGCTTCTGCTTCTAATAAATGTGTTATTCATAAATTCCGCAGCAAACTACACTTGACATGATCTGTGTGAAACAAATTTCATTTAATTTCAAGGAGTCGTAACGCCAGTACTTCTTTCATGAATACTTTTTTATGAATTCAGGTTTGTTGTAAGCAACACGTCGCTCTCATGTACAGGGTGTCCCATAATTATTGAATCAAATGAATATAGGAGGTACGTCGCCTCATTATCCAAAACTAATTTGATTACTTTTTCAAAAAACCGTAGGGTGGGAGGTGATTTGTACTTTTAAGGATTTTTCTATTTTCTCTGTCAAAAGTGCATGCTACCTACCCTTTCGAGCAATGAAGCTATTTGTTCCACTGCATTCGCATCCATACGTTTTGTAAATAGTTCCATAAAAATGAAGAAGCATTGAGTTTTACCGTGCTCTCAATTCATGACTACTAATTGGGATCTTTATACCTTTTATTTCAAGGCCTCCTCAAAGCTATTTTTGAAATATCTATCTATATAACATGTTCAACACTGTTGATTTTGAAATTCTTTTATCAATATTTAAATCTATAAATATATCTCTATATGGTTTTTGCTGGTTTCAATTTTACTTGTACGGTCTCTTAGTTATGAACTTAAGGCTGTCTGTCTGTGGTGCATGCCTTACAGATTACCAAAGCAATTTATCGTGGAGGCCACAAGTTGCTGAAATAAGCAAAAATGGAGTAATTTTTTGCCAATTAGAGCAAAACCTGAACTCGTGAATGACATTCTCCTTTTTCCTATTTTAGATTACGCTTATGCCTGTTATCTGGACTTGACCGAAGACCTCCTGAATAAACTTTTACAAAACGTGATTTTATGATATGACCTACTAGTGGTTGTTATTGTGTCGACGCCTGTGATATGCATAAATTCATAAGCATGGACTCCGTTTAGGTTCGAAATTAATGAGGATAAACATTCTTAATCCGATCAAAATCATTAAGAAATATATATCAGTAGGAACATACAACATTTAGGAATCTTCTTTTTGTAGCTAAATGTAATATTTTCTATCCAACTAACTTCGTAACCTACACTGGAGTAAGTGGCAAAAGTTCCGAACTGAAGGGATTTTTAAGCCTCTTACCTGAATTATCTGACTCCACCAATTAAATCTTGCATGACAAAAGGATTCATGGCTTAACTAAAGGATATTTCAAAAATTTAGATAACATAGAATCCTTTTTACTTCAGGTTCCGATTTTTAAAAGGAGAAAAATAATTATAATAGTGCACGCTACAACGAAAAGCTATTTTATATGGCTGTGGTTACCTACGAAGAATCGAATGAATAAAGTAAAAAATAACTACTAACACAGTTATTTTTTACTTTTTAGTGCGTTTTGGTTCAATTTTTTGGTAAAAAATTTTTATTTCTTACTTTTTAGTGATTTATCGCAACGTAACTTAGTCGTACTATACTCTCATAGTATATTATACGGCACTGGTAGCCAAAAAGCTACCGATACTTACACAAAAACCGGAATCGCTGCAAGTGTGCCTATAAAATTTGAAGATTTCCTTCAATTTTCCCAGTATATTACCATTGGATCCTAACATGATGACTACGGGACCATCTTGGAAGTGTGCCCTTTCTAATAAAAGAAGAATTATCTAAATCGGACAACTCTGTAAAAAGTTATGCCTGGTCATACATAAAAAAACAAAAAAAAACGTGTCGTCGGTGTGAACCTCCTCCATTTTTTTTCGTCGGTTAAAAGATCATTATTAAAGACCAGATTTTCCAATTTCAGAGTGAAACGTACACGTAGAGCTTTTACGCCTTTATGATTTTATTGCTTGAATTTGATGGATTTCCGAGAAAATTAACAAAGTACATGAATTATTACACTATTAAAAACTGGCATTCATGTTTTTGAGTAATAAATAAGTGTACCCTAACATGCTTTACATAATTATAGACGAATGCCAGTCCATTATGAAATATTTCAATAGATTTTTCCACATGGTAGAAAGTCAGACTTCAAAGTCTACTTTTTATAGAAATAATGAAATATTCCACACATCAAAGTCAGGCAACCCAAATATGGTTTGTTATAAATGCTTTCAAAGGGAAAGAAAATAACTTTAAGGTTTCTAAAATAAATAGCACTGATTTAAAATTGTGACAGAGCCTTTTTTTTACCTAATACATTAATGAAATGAATATCGAAAAGTAATAAATACAACATTTTAGATGAACTCCCTGGCCTTACTTTTTAACAGAGAGGTCTGGCTTAGGTTTTAAGATTGGATTTAGGATTTAAATTTTCTATTGGCAAATAATTGGCACTATTTTACGTCATACGGTTTTTAGAAACACGCAACAAATCATAATATCTGTATTTTAAGGTAATTTTTTCGAAAAATTATTATTACAATTAAATAATTATATGGTGATAAATACATAAATATCAAAAATAATATAGCCTGTAAACTCTAAAAATATTTAAAGTGAACATTACCTATTAAATTTCTGTTAAAAAGTCTTAATATAAACTGGAGGATAATTTCAAAATATTTTTGGAAATAAACATAAAAATCAACCTTTTCTGATTCTTATACACAGGATCTTGAAATATTGTGAGGTGAGGCATAAACTAGGAAATGTCTGCTGGTAGTATCATCCGATCTGGCCTCCCGGATAGAACACCACAAGGGTCATTCTAGCGTTGTTCTTTATGTTTTGAGTTCTTGTTTGCTTTTTCCCGGGCGTCAAATTCAAAATTTTAATTTGCCGCCCGGAGCATTGGCCGGGTTTGCCCTCCCCTAGATCCGAAGCTGAATTGCACACAATTTGGTTCTGCTATATATGTGACAGTAACTAATACAAACGAGTTAGCAATAAAGCGTATAATCGCTTCGCATTAACGGAAACAATAATATAGGTTGTTGTTGTATGCGTATTGCTGTTTATTGGTTCGAACGGGTTAGTCAAATAAAGGCCCGTTTTCAATAATGAATGGCTGTAATTTTATTGTTTTAACCTTTCACAGGGATCAATGGGTTTCTAAATTAAAAATTATGACCGAAATCCATCGACCCACATTTTGAATTTTTACATTAAAATGTCTATAGATAGGTATAACATAATACCTGAAGCATATTATCATAAATATCAGTAGGGTCTGGGTTGTATATTTATATTTATTATATATTTGCCTTTAGGATTCATTTATTTTATTTTTTAAAGGAAAGTCTTCTCTTAGAAAACCAATGATAGCTGTTTGATATTTAGTCACGTGTTTATACCGTGACTGTTTCGTTTACCCAGTGGTTAGCTTTTGTGGTCCTGGGATAGAGTCCTGGGTCGATTCTTTATATAATTTTCAGTTTTTTTTCTAAGTCCGGAGTCGGGAAATTGGTGGTTACGCCACCGTGGAGAACACGTTAAGCCATCGCTTCCGGTCACTGTCATTAAAGACATCTCATCCTGTGTGGATAGTGTGAGATTTTACCGCGAACCGAAAACAGTAAACGCAAATTTTATATAGAATTGGAGTAGCGCCATCTAGTTATAGCGAGAGAAAACGCTTTTTTTTCTATTTAATTTGATGTTACGAGTGAATACGTTTTTACGCAGTCACTCGGTGAAAACTCGTACTTGTCCCACTGAACTAAACATTATCATCCTTTGCACGCCAACCCGCATTTGAGAAGCGCGGTGGGTCTTCGCTCCGTATCTCTGTATTTAAAGTTTACAGGCATCCGCTCATATAAAGCAACCTCAATCTACGTCACGGATTAAAACTGTCTCGCATACTCGTAACATATAAAAGGAAAATCACTCATCCTTTGTATGAAGGTACAACGTAAACTACGTTAATACCTTTGTTGCATATTAAGTAGTTATATAAGTAACTATATCATCTTGTTTTGATTTTCATATACTACAAAGTATTATGAAGCCTGAGCAACGTATTATTTAGGGTTTGGATTATTCACAAAAGGTTCTATAGCCAACCGATGATATCATAATACTTTTGAATAATACGATGATATGACTGCTTGGTATCTCTAGTGGTTAACCTGTGTGGCTTGAATCACAAGTTCTTGAGTCACGAATCACGAATCATGGGTCAGGCTGTGGAAAAACGATGATTTTTCTTCTAAAAAAAATCAGGAAGCTGGTCGTGTTACACTTCCGTGCCTCGGAGAGCACGTTAAGGTGTCCGGTCACTATCGTCAAGTTTTAATGATCTTTAATTAAATCTTTAAAACATTATCTCCCTAAGCTCGCCAACCCGGAATGAAGTAGCGTGGTGGGTAGACGCTCCGTATCCTGTCTCCTGCTAGGAGGGACGCCTGGCCTTGTAGCCAGTCGTTAATAGGTTCATAATAATGAGCGCTTAAAAGACGCTATGGAAATGTATAGAAAGCTGGGAAGGAAAGGAGGGAAACGAGTGGTGCGAATTAGTCAGTTGTAATGCACTAGTTAATTCAAAAAACGACACACAGAGCTTCTCCGATGTGACCTCTGTATGACGTATTCTATTGTCATATCCATCCGTCCCACCTCGTCTGCAGTTTGACCAAAGCTATAGAGGAAAAATCTGTGAGACCTGAAGATTAAAGAGAAGTTTCGGTTCTCTATTTCTTATATCAAATGAAACTTATCCCCCTAATTGTTATACTTAAGAATGTTTATTTAACTATTTTTCTATAACTACTACCACTATTTGTCCATGTAATATATATATATATGTATTCGAATGTAATCAGATTTATGTATATTTATTTTCATGTATATATCATAAATATATATTTTAAGTATGTATACCTATATAGATATTCATGTATTGCTGTGTAACTTATAGTATATGTAATTTTATGCAAGTATATTGTATTTGATATTTTTGGACTGGATTATTTGTACACCATCCACCTGCTTTCTGTTCAATCCTCCTCAAGCATGACGGTTGCCTGGAAGAGACCACTTTTAGAGATAAGGCCGCCGATACACCATTGTTTATATTTATACTTTTTATTTTCTGTAATGTTTTGTTCTTTGTGGTAATAAAGTGTTTTTTATTATTATTTTTATTTTTGTTTAGAGACATAAAAGAAAGGCTGCACCGCTATCATGTTACTTCTGAAATCGAAGACTTCAAGTTCAATGTAAAGAGGCTTCTACTTTGTAGGCCTTGTAAGACCTTTTCAACAAGATAAATTCTCAGCATTATTTATTACTTATAAAAAGAGACAAATTTCATTCTGTTTGTTGAAACTTCGCAGCCGTGACTGGTATTGTTAAGAAATTACAAAGCTACCTTAGGCTTTGATTAATTGCTTTATTTTAATACAATTACATTCAATCCAATTGATTACTAAAATTTGAATACTACTGGAATTTGAAACTGATCACCTAAATATTTATTCTATAAGAGAATTCTTCTATTTTTAGGAAAATAAATGGTTTTGTACTACTACTACTACTACTGTAGATTTGTTACTTTACAATTATATAGCTTATACTCGTACATCAGAAAAACACATGTCCTATTTTTTATTCCAAATTATCCCGAACAGATACGGTGTAACTGCGAGCGTCTCCTAGTTCTTTCATTTAATAGTAATGTGAGCGTTCCTCCAAACACGTGCAGAATTATTTTCATTGATACATTTATTTTAGAATTGACATGTGAAGAATATTCTTGACTTCAACGCAAGTTATATATTTTAATAATTAAATAAATTGCCTATGTATTGACTATTGACTCACTAAAAATTGTTACTTACTTGATCCGAATAAACGAGCCCAAGTCGAGGAGCTTTTTATTGCAAAATAAATTATCAAAGTAGTCGTCAAAACGAATAACAAGAGAAAAACTTTTTCTTTATTAATTAAATATACATCGGTTATTAGAATTTTTCGCGAAAAATTTTTTGAAACTAAAAAACTCGTTGAAATATACTGATATTTCATCATAATAACATTGTCATGTACACACCCGACGTAGCTACTCCATAATTGAAAATCACTGAATTTTATGTAATAGATATGTCGTAGCCACATCGTTGATTTGCTCATTTCATGAAATGCTTGAGTAATGGCCGCGTTTCATGAAATGTTTGCCTGTCTATTGGCCACATCATGATATGGTCTGGGCAGATCAATGATACAAAATCGTTTCTCGATGTGGCCAACTTAATGCGTGACTACTTCATTACTTCATGAAGTGGTCAAAATTATTTGTAAATTATTTTTTATAAGTAAGTTTTTTTTTATAATAAGTGTAAGGTTATTTTTTTGTAAACCACCCATAAATAGGGGTGGGATGTATAAAATATTATATTCAATTATTATTATGGCATTGTTTAGTTATTAGGATAAGTTAGCTTAAGTTCCTTATTGTATTCTTTCTCTATAAAAAAAAAGTTTGGCATTAATAAATTTATAAATTGCATATAATCTTGAGGCAAACCTAGCCCCTATTTTTATAATTTGGCTAAACGTGGACGACAAAATCGTGAAACGTAGACGATTTAACGATCTGGTTAAATTGAGTTGGCCACATCATGAAACGCGGCCAGTTCTACGGAGGATGCTGTACATGCTCTGACCAATTATATAAGCACCAATCTGGACCAAGGTAAGAAATGTATGTGTATCTTCCTAGATTTGGCTAAAGCCTTTGATACCGTGTCAATCCCACTTCTACTAAATAAATTAGAATGCATCGGCATTAGAGGCCCTCAACTGAAATTATTTAAGGACTATCTCTCAAATAGGTATCAAAGGGTCAAAGTAGACTCTTATATCAGTAGTGACTTATTGGTCACTCACGGCGTACCACAAGGCAGTATTTTAGGACCCACTCTTTTCCTAATATATATAGATTTACTCACTCGACTACAACTAAACAAGGGTCAGATTATATCATACGCTGATGATACTGCCATAGTATTCGCTGCAGATTGTTGGACCGAAGTATTTAAGGAAGCGCAGTTGGGACTTAATACTATCACTACTTGGCTAACCAAAAACAAACTATCACTTAATATAGATAAAACTAAATATATAACTTTCTCCATGCGACAAACTATTAAATTACCTAACCACCTCCATATTATTGCACATACATGTTCCCATTCCATCGTCAATACTTGCACGTCTTGTAAAGCATTAGAAAAAGTTGATTTCATAAAATATCTAGGCGTTACTTTAGACTGCAATTTAAATTTTAAAAATCAAATTGATAATCTCAAAAATAGACTTTATAAAATGATTTATATCTTCAAAAATCTGAGACATGTAGTTGAACCTAAAATAATGAAGCGAATATACTTAGCTTTATGTCAATCTTTAATCACATATTGTATCTCAATATGGGGAGGTACCAATAAAACTACACTAATGAAAATGGAGGTAGCCCAACGAGCAATTCTTAAGGTGTCCACGTTCCGGCCGTTTCTTTACCCAACATCGTTACTTTATGAAAACTGTGAAGTTCTTTCTGTAAGGAAACTATACATATTGATTACATTATTAAAACAACACCGTGAACTCGTGTATGACACTTCGTATTTGGATAGACGTAGAAAACATATGGTAGCAAAAATGCTGTTTCCAATAAGAACCTCATTTATAAAAAAGTTTTATCCTTTTCAAGGCCCTCATTTGTATAACAAAATTAACTCTTTATTAAATATCTACCCACTAAACAAAGTAAACTGTAAAAGAAAATTAATTACATATTTACAAAACCTATCTTATGATGATACTGAAAAGCTGATTCTAACCCTAAAATAAATATAATTGACAACAATATTGAAATACCAAATTATAATATTAATTTTGCATTTAAATACTACTTACACTCACACAGAACACTACATACTACCTACACTTTACACCTGTTACTCAAAATTACACATACACTTCTCACACACAACTCACAGTAAATTAATTTAACTTTTTGCCTTAACTCATATTTAAGTTACTTTAATTTCTAATAATTAACGCTCAACACTTTTAAATGTGTAAAATCTTGGAACAAAGGAAAAAGCTGCAACACAGTTTGTACTAGTGCAATTTCCATCTTAGAATATGTCTATAATGAAAGCACATAATTTACTACCTATTTAGGATAAAATCTAAATAATATAAGATGAATTTTTGTAACTTAGTTATAAGTACTTTTTATATGTGCCCTTCTATGAAATAAAGTATTATTATTATTATTATTATTTCATGAAATTCTCGAGCATTTCATGAAATGAGCAAATCTACGACGTGGCTACGACACATACACAACATTTCACTTAGCCCAGCTTTAAAATTAAATAAATGTTTCACTACCTACATCAGTGCGTTCCTTGAATTAATATAAAGCTTCAGGAGTAATACAAAATTAAAACACTGATTTTTTTATACCGAGAATTTGATGCACTCGATACGCGCCTGATTTTTTTATATTATAACTTTGTTTGAAATACATTATAAGTATTGAATATGGGTTTTATTCAAGATTTACACAAATACAAAACTATTCTTCTATATGTCAATAATGTCTATTTTACACATAGATTAAAGACTACTAGATGGAGTCATAACGCGGCTGTAGGTTCAAGAGCGTGACAGACATATTTCATTCGGCCTTTATTAGAAAGTGACACAAGATTATTTTTTGTCCCTTTCAGCGTGTTCGTTTTTATTGTTTGTCAAGAGTGGAGTTTTGGACAAGCAAGGGACATATCTGAGCAATTATAAGCTTTTTATTAAATTTGCTGATAAATAATATAACTTTGCGGTTACGATATTAATTTAAACGTTATCGTGCTATGGTGGGTTGTAATATTTTCGGCTGCAACAGTCGCAGCGAACAGAAAATCGAAGGAATTACGTTTCATACGTAAGTAGGCATAAACTTCATTGATTGATGATTTAAAGCTTAGATATGTTATTTTTTAGCAAATTTCATGTATTATGCGTTTACTAAACTATCTTATATAAAGTAATATTTCGTATTTTACGATATTTTAAAACATAAAGTTTTATGATGTACTTTAAATGTTGACATGTCATGTCAATAAGGCTGATTTGCTGTCTCACGAGTGGACACGCTATGGGCTCTATCTAGTTGTCTTTAATCTATGATTTTACAAGATCAGTTATTATAATTGAACTTTGTAGAGCCGACATTGACAGTTGATCGGTGCAGTGGGTAGTGCCTTGTCTACTGTATCCAAAGTCGTGGAGTCGATACAACTAAAAGATGATACTTTTGCCGTCAGTGTTGCTTTTGAAAACTATTTGTATTTAGTCGGGAAGTTGATGTTTTTACACCCCTCGGAGAGCAATTTAAGCTGTCGATGCCGGTCACTATCATCACCATCTGATAGTGATCGTTAATAAATGAAACATTAACCTAACCTCGCCAACCCGCACTGGAGCACCGTGGTGGGCGCTCCATCCGATTTTCATGCGGTTTTTTTTTTATCTGATAGAGTGATTCAAGAGTAATGTTTAGTTATAATATAGTAGAGAAACACTTATATTTTTAGAGGTTTCAAATGTTGGGTCGTAAATTAATGCATCTTTTGCACTTACATCGCAAACTCTGGCTACGAGATATATCAAAATGATGTACTACAGTATTGCACACCTTATAAAGGTCAACAAAAAAGTCCGCGACGGTCTATCTCTTAGAGGTAACCCCCAATTACCATTTTTATCTTTTACTTTCAACCAAAAGTAATGGCTTATTTGTGGAGCGATTTTAAGCAATACTGCATTAATCCTTATCTAATTAGGTATCTTACATACTTTGCGCATTCAATATAGATCACTATTGCTCTTTACAGCACGTAATTTAAGTGAATGTTTTCCAAGATATACTTATAAGATTCATAATGCAAGCGTTCGGAGGTCGCGCGGATCGTGCATTCTTTAGTATGTATGTATGTGCGTTATTTAGTATACCTACTTTAGTACCAGCATTGCACCCGTGGTAAGCCCGGGCGGGTCGCTAGTTTTTTTTTATTGACAACAAGTTGGCCCTTGACTGCTATCACACCTGATGTTAAGTGATGATGCAATCTTAGATGGAAGTGGGCTAACTTGTTAGGAGAAGGATGTAATCCACACCTCTTTGGATTTCCACACGACATCGTACCGGAACGCTAAACGTACAAAAATCTTTCGTAGGATTGGGTGTACTCTTCTACAACAAGATGCCCAATTCAGTTTTAGATCTGCCATTGCATAAGTTTAAACAATGTATTAAAACTCACTTACTGAGTCAGGGTTATTATACTATCGATGAATTTTTAAATGACAAAGATGTTCTAAGGCAATTGGATCGGCTTTCAACTTCACACAGGAAGTAAAATAAATAACTTTATGTAACAACACACTTAATATTGTAAAATTGATAATATTATAAAAAGAGCAACTGTTGAGTTTCTTGCCGGCTCTTCTCAACAGGACCTGCCTTCCGAGCCGGTGGTAGAGTCACTACAAATAGCCCAATTTGACGTTTCAAAAGTGCTTGTAATAAGCCTACTTGAAATAAACGATTTTGATTTTTTTTTAAACCGCTTGGCGGTACGTCTTTGTCGGTAGGGTGGTAACTAGCCACGACGAAAAGCCTCCTATTATCTTCTTCTTCTTCTTCATTGCGTTATCCCACTAGGTGGGGTCCGCTTTCCGACACAATCGCTAGCGTCGCTAATATTATATAAGTATTTATCGTTGAGAGATCGTAAACTCCAAAGTTCCAGATTATAATCTCTATTCAACAAATATACACACACATGTTAGGAGGTATATCGCATTTGTTTGATTTAACTAATGTTTACATACACATTGTAATGAAGAACAAGTTCATCAAACTCCAATTCCAAATTCATTATTTGTTAAATACTAACCTAAGTAAACAAGTAGGCCGTTATCCCGCATTTGGTTGATCCAACTACTTATGTGTACTTACAGTGGTGTGCACAGGGTTAACGATAATGGTAGGCATTTAATAAGTGGTCATGGTTAAAACGTAAAAAATGCTTGGTCAACGTTGGTCATGAATCACTTTTGGGTGCCAAAATGCCACTGATTATTTATACTCGTATTTAGATCTTTATATAACATATCAAAGAAAGTATCTGTAAAATTAAATTAAATGACAAAATATTTAAATTCACACTAAATTGTTTATTTTTTAAGCTATTGCAAAGCTTCTATCGCGGGCCTTGAGCGTGGAGACCGAATCCAGAAATTCCGTAACGAAAAAACCTAACCACCTCTCAATATCAAAAACATAATATCAAAAGCACAATTTGGGCAACGATGTACGACTAAAAAGTAACCGTTTAGTTTTTCCATCTATCGATAAACACCAGAACTTTTAATGACATTTTGAAATATCACGCTTGTAAAAAAAAAATTAATGAATTTTTGAAATATCACGCTTTAAAAAAAAAAATTGCGGAACCGACGTGATTCGAATTCACGTCTCTCTGGTAATCCGGGCACTTAGAGCGCCTTACCGCTCGGCCACGGTCTCGATGACGTCGGTAGGTAAACATAAGTTGATAAAAAATGCTATGCAATAGCTTTACCACGGCAGTCTCCGAACGCCACACTTCTTTTTTTAAAGTATGTATCGATGATGATGTTGGTTTGTAGATAGACCTTTACCTTATTATAAAGTCATTATTATCAGCCTATTAATGGCTTACTACAGGGCCAGGCCTCCCTCCTTACTAGAGAGGGGATATGGAGCATAGACTCACCACGCTGCTCCAATGCGGGTTGGCGGTCTTAGGGTGATAATATTTCATTTATTAACTCATTTATTAGATGTTGATGTTAGTGATAGGGACCGACGGCTTAGCGTGCTCTCCGAGGCACGGTGGTGTAACACTACCAATTTCTCGTCTCCAGACTTGAAACTTGACAGAAAAATGAAAAATTTCACAATTATTCTGTGACCCAACCCAGGATTCGAATCCAAGACCTCGCGATCGAAGCGACCACTAGACCAACGAGGCAGTTATAATAAAATATTACATAGGTATTATTTCGAGTTAGGATGCAAGCTCGCAGTCAAAGAATTGAAACAACGTGTCGCAAGCCACAAAAGATATTTCATATACATACATAGAAATATATAATATTAGTGTTTAATGCAGTGATTCTCAATCTTCTTTTTGTTGCGGCACACATTTAATGATTTCAAAATTTGGCGGCACACAAAGAAAAAGATAAAAATTATTCACTTACAACACACTGCATAAATAATTTATGACAAAAATTTTAAATACATCAAGACCCCGCTTTGCGTCGCTAATGTGTTCCTGAAAAATGCGACGCAAAGTGAATCACAAATTTTTTTGAAAGCAAATTTATATTTTTATATTCATGTTAAAAATATTTTTCTTTTTAAATGATATAATTTAATTATATTAACATTATTATATATTTGCAAAATTTGGCGGCACACTTTTGAAATTTGACGGCACACAAAAGTGCCGCGGCACAGTGGTTGAGAATCACTGGTTTAATGTGTTGAAAAAAGCTTTCATTTGACTTTTGGAACAATGACGGCCTTGACACGGCCCGCATTGTGGTATGGTCCCTTACTGTCGGGACCTCACCACCGGTTTATTTTGCCCTCAAGCAAAATGGGGAGATTACCTTTTGAAGTTTTTAAAATATTTTATTTTTTATTAATAAGCTTTGTTAGTTAACAAAAAGTTTGTGAAATGTTTTAATAAAATATATTCAATTTTTTAAATACTACTGAAGATGCTCGTTTGTACCAACTGCAGATGACGTGTTGCCGTGACGCCTCATCGACGGTAGTGATTCGACAATCCTATAGACACGACAGTACTAATCTTAGAGCCGAATATCTTAGCATAATTGCGTGGCAGAGAGAAAACTCCGAACAGAGCCAGGGACTTGTGACACGAGTGTGTAGGTTAAAAAGGGGTCCCTCGGTGATATGTGTCAACACTCACCTCCTCTGTTCATGTTAGTCTCCCTGCCCAGGCATTGGAAAAATCCTACTAGAGCAGCTTTGGATACTCGTTCTAATACGGCGCTTACTGCATTTCTAAGTTATGGTCTTTTAGCAGGTAATAGAGTGATTTTGCTGTTATATCTCTCACTATACCAGCAAAATCACTCAACAACAACAACAACAACAACAATAGTATAAACTAACCACGTAGCCATTTTTACTTCGTTCATTAAGAAGGTCATAATATTGATTGTGTATATGCGTTATTCAGTATACCTACTTCAGTACCAGCATTGCACCCGTGCTAAGCCCGGGCGGGTCGCTAGTTTTTTTTTTATTGACTACAATTTGGCCCTTGACTGTTATCACACCTGATGTTAAGTGATGATGCAATCTTAGATGAAAGCGGGCTAACTTGTTAGGAGAAGGATTGAATCCACACCCCGTTTGGTTTCCACACGACACCGTATCGGAACGCTAAATCACTTGGCGGTACGTCTTAGTCAGTAGGGTAGTAACTAGCCACGGCGAAAAGCCTCCTATTATCTTCTTCTTCTTCTTCATAGCGTTATCCTACTAGGTGGGGTCCCCTTTCCGACACAATCGCTAGGGTCGCTAGTATTATATAAGTATTTATCGTTGAAAGATCGTAAACTTCAAAGTTCCAGATTATAATCTCCTTTCAATAAATATACACACACATATTAGGAGGTATATCGCTTATGTTTGATTTAACTAATGTATACAGATTTTGTTGGTATAGCACTCACACCCATTCTCTACTGCGTATAAACTAACCACGTAGCCATTTTTGGCTCATTAAGAAGGTCATAATATAGATTCACTTTGAATACAAGGTATTTATGGATTATAGAGTTCAGTACAAACCGTATTACAGTACAATACTGTCGCTGCGATAAGCCTGCAGTTGTCGCCTGCACTTGGTTATGAACTGGCACCCAAAATGTGTGCAATAATAAGATACTCGTACTAGAAGTCAGTTTAGTTAAGTTTTGTCCAATTCGTATTACTTTGTGCCGGGCCAAATACCTCAGAGAGGATTTGAGTTGCATAGTTAAAGCCCCTGCTAGTATTAAGACTGTAAAGCAACGAAATCCAATATTATTAATAGCACGAACGAGAACTCGTTTCAACTTAATTAAAACGTTTTGTATAGGAAAATCATTTAAGAGAATATTTGCTTTTTACTTTGACATGCATGTAACATTTTTTATGCATTTTTAAAATTAATGAACATTTTATTTCGTTGAGAACAGCGCATAATATCCGTAAAAAGAACAAAATCTAAATTCATTTATTTCAAGTAGTCAAGTCTGTCAATACGTAGTGACTCTACCACCGGTTCGGGAGGTAGATTTTAGCAAGAAGATAAATAAACTGAACTCCTGAATAACTAATAAGAATGTTTGTGGACCTGAAGTAAGATCCTGAATTCTGTTTCAAGAGCGAATCAATTTAGAATTAATTATTTTCTAAATTGGCTCAGGTTTGTTTATGAATTCGATAATCATTTATTCATTCAATTATTCCATGATCGCATTCGAAATGACCTTGATAGCTGAAATATCTACCTGATCGTATTACATGAATTCTACGAAGTCTCTTAACCATTGCGAGATATAACGATGAATTTCAAAGTTTGCATCAATTGATAAATATCTACCTATACTATCATCTATGCACATTATTGATTATTACCTTTTTAGTGGCCTCCCTCCTTGTAGAAGAGGGGTATGCTTGGGTAAGCACATACCCCTACAGTATAAACAACGGAAGAGGTTCTCAATTTTACACGTATATATTTTTTCTTTTTTTTATGTATGACCACGAACTCTTTTTTTATTAGACACACTCTTCCAATATAGTCCTACAGTCATCATGTTAGGATCTGATGATGATATCCTGGGAAAATTGAAGGAAGTTTTGAGTCGGTTCTATTTTTTTTTTATTATTTTCCCTTTTATATTGAGTGTATTAAATATATTGATATTATATTAAGTATATCGTTCTAGACGATAATTGTAGCCTTTTCATGAAATTTTTGTTATCATACCCTGATATTATATTCCTAAGCCTAATACCTGACTCATCACGAGCTCTGTAAAACTATTCACTAGATTGACTTACAGCATAATTACTCATTTCTCGTTATTGACGCTTATTGAGAATGGATTTATTTATTATCACTAAAATAAATAAATAAATATTATAGGATAATTATACACATCGTTATATAGCCGCAAAGTAAGCATAGGTAGCTTGTGTTATGGGTACTATGATAACTGATGAATATTTTTATACATATTATACATAAATACTTAGAATGTCTATATGAACACCCAGACACTGGAAAATATCCATGCTCATCACACAAATATTCTTCCAGATGTGGGGATCGAACCCACAGTCTAGGCCGTCAAAAAATGGGATAACTCGAGGGAAACTACTGGGAAAAGCTAGTTTAAGTATAGGAACAACTGAAGGTAAATAAAACACTACCAATACAAATCATATAAGTAGGTCTGTATTTAAAATCCATTCATATTTTACAGTCATAGTCTTAATGGCTGATGAATTAATTCTTTGACTACATTTTTATTTTATAATATCTAAAATCAGAACTTATTCTAAATACTATGTACATATTATCAAGCTTACTTAATTACTACTAAAAATAGTTACTTAAAATTAATAATGAATTTTATATTGGTTGCAAAATATATCTAGTGAAAAAAGAAAAGCATATCTTTATTTACAAATAAGAAGAACATATTATAACATTTGCTGTGAGTGTTCCTACCCTTATGACTTTAACGCGTTGTGCTGTTAACACTGGAACGGCGTGGTGGGTTTATGTTCCATATCCCCTTTCCTATAAGGAAAGAGGCTGGCCCTTGTAACGGGTCATTAAAAATTAAAATAGGCTGGTAATTCAAATTCATTTGTTTCAAGTAGGCTGTTATACAAGCATTTTTAAAAAGTCTAGTCGGTCAGTGTGTAGTGACTTTACCACCGGTTCGCAAGGCAGATTCTGCCGCGAAGATAAGATACTGATGGCATGCTATTCTGCATTAGAAATATATAGTAATTACAAGTATTTAAATCCGTTTCTGAACCGAGGTGTGTGAGTCTGTATAATTGTCAATTAAATTTTTGTGATGTATGTGCTTTGTCGTCCGTCAACGTGACAGTTGCAATAAAAGAAAGATTGAAGTAAGGACGTACCTATCGTTTTATCAACTAATTTTCCATATCATATTTCATTAAAATCAGAGGATATAAAAATTTAAAGAACCTAAGCGCCGAACAACAAGTCATCAACATCGCAGTATAAGATTTATGTAGGTACCTACTATTATTTTTACTCTCGGAAAAAGAGGTAGTAAAAAAAATTGGTTGTCTGTAAAGTCGGTTTACTGACGATAGTTGAACGTGACAACGTCTTAAGAAAATACTGATGGAATGGTAGCATTTATTTTTTTTTTTTTTTTTTTATTTATTTTGTACCAAAAAACTTAACGCTAGGAATTACAAGAAAGAAACATAAAATTAAATTGTACAAGGAATCACTTATCTCTTTAAGAGATCTCTACCAGTGACCCTTAGCAGTGGGAGAAGATTACAGAAAGACGAATAGGTACAAGAAATAAAAGAAGGAAACCTTATTACTAACGCAAAAAAAAAAAAAAACGCTATACTACTAATAAAATAATTAATACATATATACTAATATTGGTAAAATAAATACAACTATTAAATATATATACAAGTACTATATATATAAATAAAATACTATATATAAATGATATAAAAAAATATTTATGATTGTAAAGATAGGTAATATTTATGAAGACGATTTTTAAAACTGATGACAGAAGGGTTATTCTCAAAAATATTGTCTGGGAGCGAGTTCCATAGGCGCACTGCCATCACCGAAAACGATTTAGCATAAAAGATAGTATTATATGGAGGCACAGATAGGGAATTTAAATGGACACACGAACGCACTGGTCTCAGGCGACGCGGAGCTTCCTGAAAGCGCTCGCGGAGGTAAAAAGGAGAATGGGTATTTAAAATTTTAAAAAGTGTCGTGAGTATATGAATATTCCGGCGATAACGAATTGGGAGCCACTTCAGTTCATTACGGAAATGTGATATGTGGTCAAATTTGCGCAGTCCATAAATAAAACGGATGCACAAATTCTGAAGGCGATCCAATTTGTCGAGTAGCTCCTCTGTTGCATCTAAATAACAGACGTCGGCATAGTCGAGGATAGGAAGCAAAAGGGATTGTGCTAGTAAGGACTTTGTACGCAAGGGAAGAAGGTTCTGGAAACGCTTTAGTGCATGAAGAGAGTGGTGTAACCGCCTGCTGACTTCATTTATGTGGCTAGACCATGATAAATGACAGTCCATCGTTAATCCAAGATTCTTAGTCTTGGTAGTTAGAGGAATCGGAGTGTGGTCGTAGACAATTATTGGTAAGTTTTTAAGATCGATTCGACTCTGTAGTTGCCTACTGCCAATTATCATGGCCTGCGATTTTTTAGGATTAACGAGAAGACCATGAGTTTCAGCCCAGCTCTTTATATTATCTAAATCTATATTAATTAGATCCACTGCAGTTACAAGGTCTGAGACTGAAACGTGCCTATACAGCTGCAAGTCGTCCGCATAAAGATGATAGCTAGAAGTAATTACCTCCGTGATTTTGTTAATAAAAATTGAGAACAAGAGTGGAGACAGCACACCACCTTGGGGAACTCCAGCAGAGATATCAGTCCATTCTGAAAAAGCCTCATCGAAAGTGATTCTCTGCCGACGACCAACAAGGTAGGACTGGAACCATTCAACAACTGCGTGTGATAGTTTTAGTGAGGGGAGTATGCCGAGTAGGATATCCAGGTCGACCGAGTTAAATGCACTGCTAAAATCAAGAAGTATAAGAATAGTAAGTTTTTTGTTATCCATAGCTAGGCGAATATCCTCAGTGACCTTGAGTAGCGCTGTAGTGGTGCTGTGCATTGAACGGAAACCGGATTGGTACGGACTTAAAAGATTGTGATGAAAAAGGAAAGAGGAAAGTTGCTTAAAAATGGCATTTTCTAAAATTTTTGAAATAACTGGCAGTATAGAGATAGGGCGGTAGTCTGAAAAAGAAGAAGGGTTAGATGTTTTAGGCAAAGGTATAACGTGAGCTAACTTCCACACTGTTGGAAAAGATTTAGATAAAAGGGAAAAATTAAGTACATGAGCGACAATTGGCGATATAGTCTCACACATGAGATTAAGCATATCACGGCTTATACCATCCCACCCAACAGCTTTAGTTGAAATATCACGAATGCCCTTTTTTACTTCGTCAATGATTATTTCCTGGAAATCGAAACGATCCCCATCTGGATTAGCGGCACAAGCCAACTTTTGGAGAGCAAGGATCTTCGTCGCCTGGGGGATTTTAATCGGAGGAGAAGAGAAATGACGGTTAAGGGAGTTTAAGTCAACGCAAAGTTTCGAAGCTGTAGATGATTTTCCAATTCCTAGAGAATTGAAGAATCTCCAGGATTGGGAGGAAGAAAAATCCATGACACAGGAGAAAATATGTCGACGTTTCGCATCCCTACACATTCTATTGCAAAGATTCCGCAATCTTTTATAAGCAGCAATGTTGTCATCGCTAGGGTACTTTTTACATAAAATTTTCGCCTTGTTCCTTTTGGCCATTACTTTTTTAATAACCGGAGTAAGCCAGGGGGCAGGTAAATGTTTGACTTTTATACGTCTAATAGGAGCATGTAAATCAAATAGTCTTATAAGGGTAGAGTTTAAGATTTCAACTTTGTCGTCAATAGTCGATGCACAGTACAAAGGAGACCAGTTAAGCTTTGATACATCGTCATCGAAAGAGTCAAAATCTATCCTCTTATAACTCCGGCGCAGGATAAACTTACTTTTCCGTCTAGGAATAGATAAGTCATAACTTAAGAAAAGGAGGTCGTGGTAAGAAAAAGGAGCAGTTAATTGACCATGGACAAGGACTCTTTCAGGTTTGGAGATTATAATTAAGTCCAAAAGAGATGACTTGCAGTGCGGGGGAAAATGGGTAGCAGAAAGTGGAGGAATACTCAAGCTGATTGAAGAGATAAGTGAAGTTAATTGACGAGACCGGTGATCATCTTTTAATAGACACGTGTTTAGATCTCCCATAATAATTGTATGTTCATAAGAGGGACACAAATTATTAAGAAGAGTGTCAAAATCATTAAAGTAGTTAATGTTTACAGAAGGACTATAAACAACACCAAGAAGAAGCTTGGTGTGGTAAGAGGAAATTTCTATAAATAAATACTCAAAGTTGTCCGAATAAGTATTGGGAGATTGAGAAATTACACTAAAACTAATGTTGTCTTTAAGATAAACGCAAACACCACCTCCTCGTTTGCATGTTCTATCGTTGCGAATCAGAGTAAACCCTGGAAGCGAGTACATAGTAGAGGAGAGGGATGGTTTCAGCCAGGATTCAGATATAAGGATTCCATCAACCTGGACGTCAGTAAAAGAGGCAAGAAGATCAGAAAAATGTGCCGGAATACTCTGTGCGTTAATGTGTGCAAAATTGAGACAGTGAGAGTTATTAACTAAAAGAGATTTAAGTTTGGTGTCAAAAGCACCGCCCGAACTCGAACTGTTGAGCGACACACTACTGGCTGCACTAAAAAACTCATCGTCATCTGACGAACACGAGAAATAATCATCATTGATAATGTCAGTACAATCTGTCATTGTTTATTAATAAATAAATAAAATAAAATATAAAATAAGAAATATAAATATATACAAACAAATACGCAAAATAACTAACCAGACTCCTACACTCACTGGTAAGAGTCACGATTACAATAATGTTATATTAAGACAATAATTAACACTATATTATATTTATAACTACTACAATATAAAATTATGTAGTTTAATGGTATTTATACCAATCTACCTACCAACAGGTTCTAGAAGAAATTATATAGTTATTTCACAAACTAAAAATACTAATCCGCACTAATTACGAAATAGGTATATAAAAAAAATTATCATTATGAATATGCTAATTATTATTCATCTTACTAACTTACAAACAAATAGTTGAAACTCAAAAAAGAAATGCAGTTGTTACATATAAAAATAAAATGAGAAATAAAATAAATCATAAACTAGCGCTGTCATTATGATTTCTCTGAGGTTAGCAGAAATAATGCGATATAGACATCATAGATAATGCTTAAAAATTAATAGTCGGCACGAGTATAAGTAATCTGTGGGTACTGGACATTGACAAACAAGACTGTTGTTTACTATTGAGTTTGACAATCTATTGCTTTTTTCTTGGGTGAAAGAATAAAGAAAAAAAAAAATGCACAATTTGATAAAGTACCTCAAAGTATTTGTTTTTACCCAAAAGAGAAAAAAAAAAAATAAACAAATAAATGAAATAAAATAAAATTATTAAGTGATAGAAGAGTAACAAAAATATGACTACAACTGCACTCGGTTTCAAGTTTCAAATAAACACTAACCACCAAGTGGATAACAATATAATATAAACATATAGAAGTGATTTGATCTTATACTAAACTTACAGCCCAACAGAGCGATGCGGGCATTACCTTCTGGCTGATCTCTTCGCTTTATCACCCTGAGATCTTACAGCTTTTGGCAAGGACACAGTAACATTTGAAGGTCCTCCACTAGGCTGTGTTGCAGTTGTAGGAGCTGAAGTACTGGGCAAAGAGATGTCATCCGGCTTAGAACCAATAGCTTTAACCTCGGCCACTGTGAAAACTTTGTGACGTTTACCATCTGGACCAAGCACAGTAATCGTCCCGTCCGTTGTCCAGCATTGTGAAATGCCAAACTTCTGCCTGGCTGCTTGAAAAGCATCATGCCGCTCTTTTGTTAGAAACTCAGAGAGAGTGATACCAGTGCCTTTGAGCCCTGTCTTCATAAACCAGATCTGATTTCGTAATAATAAATCATGAAATTTAACCAGTATTGGCCGCGGTTTGCCGTCCCGTTGCTGACCCAAGCGCTTGCAGTAACTGATTTTCGGTTCTGTAAGTTCAGGAAGGTCGAGATGATTCTGTACAGCCTTTATCACTGTGGATTGCAGATTTTCTTTCTGCATCTCACGAACACCATGGAGCAGCAACATCTTTCTCCGGCTCCTCATCTCCATGACATCACACTGCCGAGAGAGCACTTGCACTTGCAGCTGCAGGCTTTCAAGAGAAGCCATAACAAACACTCTGAACGCACCAAACTGAGCATTTATATTTGAAGTTGGACTTGATGCTGGAGTGGATGTCTGGATAGCCCGTTGGAACTCAGCCATTCTTTCATTAAAATGTTTAGTTAAAGCCGAAATTGACTGTTCTATGGAGTTTAAATCTGTCATATTGTTTGGTTAAGGTTAAGTGAACTGTGAATAGTTAATAGATATTGTGAAAACAAAAAGGAAATTATGTTGAATCACTGATTGGTATGTAGAATAACAGTTATTAACACATTTTATAATATATAACACATTAAAAACATTTAAAACTGCAATTTGAATATAGAGACAATTAAAAACGCGTGTGACTTTTTATGCACCTACCCGCGAAAAAAAAAAAATTTAATTGGTTATTAAAATTTTTAATTTAAGTATATTTTTATAAATATTAATTTAAATTAATAAAATAATTAATTTTGATTTTATAAATTTATGTTTTAAATGTATAATAAATATATTAATTTATAAATATATTAATTTTTAATTTAAAATTAATATATTTAATAATTATATTTAATAGACAGATGTCGAACGCTGCCGAACGCAAAGGCCGATTGTGCTTCTTTGTCGCTCGTTCTGCGCTCTCGCTTGCACTTCAAGCCTTACATGGAACGCCTCAAAGCGAGATAACGCATGTATCATGTTTTTTCGTGCGTGCAGCCGGCTCTATCGCATTATAAGACGTTTTCACGTCAAAAATCTAGGAATGCTTAAAAAACATTTTAAGATCGATTTTTCTAATAATAGCGTTGATGCTACCCTCAGAAACCTGGCAACACCCAGCAACGCTTTGTCCAATATATACCTACTGTTGAAACAATACGGTTCATTTGATTAAAATAGCTTTGAAACCTCTATTTGCACCTGACGAAAATAAATTTTGTTCAAAATAAAAACGAAATTTTAACATAAAAATCGTTCATGTGCTTAATAGGGGACAATACAGGCGGATTTTAGCATTCTACATTTGTTTCGTTTATTTTTCTAACATGCCTACGGGGACCGGCCATGTTGACATAAAAAGCATAAAAAAATAATCTGCTGCAACCTAACCGGCGTAAAAACACAGGGTAAAACCAGTGATAAAACAGATGTGTCCGTTCGGCTTATCGTATCGAATTCCATTAGATTGACAACATTTGTAGCGACATTCTGAATATTTATTTAAATGGATTTCGATAATACGAAATATATATACATTGCAGTAAGGGTTGTTTTACACCGAGAGTAGATACGAGTACCTATGTGATAGTCAGACCTATGTAATTATAGAAAACTTTCAAGATATTATGGGAGTTTGGCGGAGGATGGACACGAATCAAAGTAAGTATTTGATGGCTAAATACATGATTTCTCATATATGTATTACAGAAAATATTAAAAATACGATAGACGATTTGTTAGCTACCTATAATAGGAGATGACATATAAGATGACAGACTATGTTTAAACGGTCTTTCATATCTCTCAAGGCCTGTGAAACTAAAGCGTATGCAATATGCGTCTAATCCAAGTGGTACTAAAAATATCATTAGCATTTAAAATTAATGTATAATTATAACGTAACACGATTATAATTGTAGTGGATAGAGTAAGGCGCTTGAAAGAAGCAAAGGCGCAGCCAGAGCGGGCAACGGCGGCAATGGCGCGGCGCAGTGAGCCTTCGGCTGCGCGCTGCACGCCGCCACGTCCTGCGCCAGCACCCACGCCATGCGCCGCAGCAGGTTGCCGGCCGACAGCGAGCACGCGCGACCCGCCAGCGACACGCACGAAACAAACTCGTCGCGAGCGCTGCACCAACAGAAGAAAATCATATTAAATAATACCAAAGAAAAGTAATGTAAATGCGGTTAAGATTAGAGCACTGAAGAGTATGTGCAGATTAAAACTGAGTGACAGAGTTAACAATAGTATGATAAGGGAACAGGGTGTGGTGTAGAAAAAGATTTAGTTACTAAAATTAAGAAAGAGATACTTAGATGATTTGGGCAGTAGAGAAAATGGATAAACGAAGACTAACATAAGAGATTTACGAGGTGAGGGTGAATGAAGGGAAAGGCAAAGGCGAACTTTCTTGGACCAAATTCAGGATATTTTAAATAATGGCCAGGTCAAGAGTACCCTAAACCGACAAACTTGTATGAAAGGATTAGTAAAAGTGAAAGAAATTATGGAAGTACGCAAGGACCGTGACTATTTCGTTGCAGCTGTAAAAACCGTTAGCCTAGTTTTTGCCTTTTCTAAGAAGGTTTACTATGGTAACATATATATTTTTTCACTATCGGAAAGTGGAGATTTCAACGAACAGAAAGCACACCAAGTTTTTGAAAATGCTGATGACGGCCGAGTATTTCAAATCAACTAAATTATAGCGTGTTTGGGACATAAAAAGGTAGGTTTTCACCAAATTTCGTGAAAATAAAAATTTATTTGGAAAAGATAAAAATAAAATCAAAAAGTAGGTTTTTTGAATTTTTCACATAAATTTTGAGGTTATGTGAAAAAAGTTTAAACACAAAAGTTTTAGATCTTTTGTTACCTACAACTTTGCCATATAACTCTTTTCCATAGGACTTTTAATTTTGCCGAAAATAGAGAAAATCCGTTTTTTACCCCTAAACCTTCCCGACCTCAGATCGCCCGTAATTTATTTTTCCTTTCATTTTTATGATATTCTCTTCCTTTTGCAATGGGTTACATCCTACTGCGATTTTTTTGGTTTAAAAAATGATCGGCACTAGTCTATTAACTATAATTTAGTAATAAGGGAAGTAAATGTAAGAAAAGACCTAAGTCAGTGCATAAAAATAAATAAGTTAATAGATTACCAGCACAGTTCTGAGTTTTTCTTAAAGTAAACAATTTGGTGCGAACGATCGAATATGTCTCGTACGGCTAGCTGCAACTCGTCCACGCAGCGAGACCACTCCGGCGACACAATCGACCAGCAACTTGTCTCCTTCAGGAAATCTAAACAAAGTGTACAAAATTCAAATTCAAATTAATTTGTTTCAAGTAGCCTTAGTTTACAAGCACTTGATCAAGAAAGATGTTGGTGTGAGATTATTATTTTTATTACTTCCAAAATGCAATTCAAGTATTCGAGAACCATTTCTTTACTAATAAATGTCGGTCGAAATTTATTATGAAATCGAAATTTACAGTAATAAATGATTTTTGAAAGAGAGCATCTGTTGAGTTTCTTGTTGGTTGTTTTCAGCAGATAAACCGAACCGGCGGTATAGATACTACAAAAAGATGAATTTGATGCTTAAAAAGTATTTATAAACTAAGTCTACTTGTAAACAAATTTAGCTTTCTTAAATGTGTTAAGTTAAGAAAACCCTACTGTACTGTAATGATCTCGTCGATCCAGTGGTTTAAAATTATGAGGATTCATTTCCTAGGATTCCAAATTAAAGTTTTTGTTTTTTTACATCAGAGATTAAAACTTACTCGTACTTTTTCAGCGAGTGCCGATTATGATGGCTAGGCCTTCGTCGTTTTATAAAAGTCCAAAATTTGTCAAAAAGTTAAAAGTTTGTCTTTCCGAGCCACAATCATAGTTACGATTTGCATTTATCGAGGTTGAAGTATGATACCATCAACCATCCTAGTAAAACGCTAATTTTTTTCAAAATCATAAATCATATCCAGAATCAATTAATAATTAGTTTCGTGGCAACCTTTAAAACATGTTTGTTGAAGGGTTGCCACGAACCCTTCATGTTTTGTGTTTAACGATGTCTACCGTTAAAATATTACAAACCTGGGAAGAATTGTTAATAAAATAAATGTCTAAGGATAGGAATGTTCCTAACGTTTTCCGAAGATAAAATAAAAAATTACCAAGCAGACGAAGGTTTGACATCACAGGCGCTTAGACCATTTCCTTTGTCATTTTATAACGAGAAATGAAGTGTATTTTATGAAATATAATATTACAACGCGTAGTTACTGTTCTACTAAGCACTATACTCTTCTACGTTTCACTTTTATGCATATTTTTGATGTATGAAGATTTTAATTTCTGCTTTGTCTTTTTACTGTTTGAAATGTATTTCAACGGGTAATTACTATTTCATATTACACATTTTTGTGAGTTTTAAAATATAAACATCTAAATAAAATGCAGCTGTTAAGAAATGGTAAATTTTGGAATTTCGCCAGTAAAAAGTTATCCGTTATGAATTGAAATATGCTTTGGGTCAGCTGAGATAATGCGCAAACCCGCATCGTGGCAATATATTACTCTGAAACTTTTATTTTTGTGTGTAGCATTTTAAGCAAACATTCAGGTTCACTTCGCAGAACCTGATTTCATTTTAAAAATAATGGAATAACTTTTGGGTAGAGGAAACAAGCACAATTTTGGCTAAGCAGCTTAGCATGTTATCATCATTTTGGTGTCATCCTCGGAACGAAGTTTGGCGGTCATTATACGAAAAGTTTTTCTATTTTACTAAGGGACTTTTTATATTATATTTGCTTTTTGTCATATTGATAGGAAAATAAGTTACAGTGGGTTAACGTTGCCTTTTGCCCAGACGATTAAGAAATGATTTGAAAATTCCAAGGTCGCTGCCTGAATGATGATGATTTGAAGTTTCCTACAGCTTTTTTTTAGATTAAATGGATAATCCCGCCACTGCTCGGTCGCCACAGCCTCTTACGTTACCTCTTACGTCTTCTAGTAAGGTACGTTCAGATGAAGCTGACAATTGGGTAAGATGCTATAGCCGAACACCCCCAGAGCGATGTTCGCAACGCAAGGCACTAATAAGGCAGCGCCTGTAATGAACCATCACCCTCTCCAGCAGCTTAAAATATACCAGTACCTCTACGTAAAGCTGTGTCGTTAGTGCAAAGGAACCGCATCAGTGCCCTGGCTCCTCCAATCTGCTGTTGGATCAGCTTCTGCCCATCAGTGGGCAAGCAGCGCTTGATCCAAGTGTCCATGCAAGTCATTCCCGTATGGTAGGCTCTGTGAGAAAATATACACTTTTATAATACTAATACAACTTAATGTATACGTAGAGGAGCCATTGAAACAAAGGATTCTTGAAAAACTAACAACAGTTCTGCACACGAGACGCAAGTACAGAGATAATACCTATTAGTCCGCTGTCACATATTGCTCCTTTTTATACTTTCGATACCTGGGCCTAAATAAACACATTAAAGCTTCAAACTTTGAGGAATTGGATTCTGGCCCTGGCTTATAATACTCGATATTAATCGAGTTTTTTTCTTTCAAGCAATTCTGAGAAGTATTCCGATGTTTTGACGACCTCCCTGGTTTAGTTGGTGTTACTTACATCACAGAGTCACTGGGTTCGATTTCCGACTTGGGTCAATTTGGGATTTTACATTTTCTATCTTGCCTAAGGGTTGTCCCCGTGTAGGCTTTGACCGTGGCTAGTTACTGCTCTACCGACGGAGACGGTGGACCAGTTAAGAGAATCTCAGTCAGCTTAGTAGGGAATCGAACTTAGGAACTCCGTCTTATAAATACGCCACGCATGTCACTGCGCCACGGTTTTCTAAGCGACTGTTAATTTCTAAAGCGCACACTTTATTTAGTTGTTTATTTTTTTTGTTTGTCAATATATCGACGATTGACGGTCGAGTGAATTTTCATACATTTACAGCATGTTTAGGAATTGTTAAATAGAAAAATTTATCCTGAGGCTAAAGCCCGTTGCATAGAATTTGATAAATATTGGCGCACAGACTTCGCAATTCTGGCACCAGTCTGGAAGTATAAAAATTTTTAACAAAAATAGAATCGACTCAAAACGCACTAAAAAGTATGTCATTTAGTTGCTTTAATTTACTTAAGCATATCCAGGAGTCGGTGCCAGCCATGGTTTTTACTTTAAGGACGTTACCTAGAACCCACAAACTGCTTCACTTCGTAAAATAAATGTTCCTTAAACTTGGCTGGCATCGACTTCATAGATATGCTTAAGTAAATTAAAGCAACTAAATGACACAGTTATTTTTTACTTTTTAGTGTGTTTTGAGTCGGTTCAATTTTTTGTTAAAAATTTTTATTTCTTACTTTTTAGTGATTTATCGCCACGTAACTTACTCGTACTATACTGTCATAGTATATTATACGGCACTAATAGCTAAAAAGCTACCGATACCGAGACAAAGACCGAAATCGCTGCAAGTGTGCCTACAAAATTTGAAGAGTTCCTTCAATTTTCCCAGGATATCATCATCAGATCCTAACATGATGACAATGGGACCACCTTGGAAATGAATTATCAAAATTGGACAACTCTGTAAAAGGTTATGCGTGGTCATACATAAAAAAAAATATACGTGTCGAATTGAGAACCTCCTCCTTTTTTTTCGTCGGTCAAAAAGCAGTCTACCTAAAACTTTCTAAATTTTTTAATCTGTAGCATATATTTAAACAAGAATTGTACTTAAAATATTTATTAAAGAATTTACAGGTTTAACTTTTTGTATAATTATCTTAAGGCATCTAAAACTTTTTTTAAAACTCCCCCTCTCCTATAAGGGTGGCCTGGCCCTGGAGTGGCGCCGTTAATAGTTTTGAATTGTATTTCAAATAATTACAATTACAAAATTTCAAATAATTACAAAAAAAAATTACAAGTTTAAATTTTTCTTGCGGCATCTATAATTTATAGTAAAGGCAGTATGGCTTTAAAAATAAAATCAATACCAGCCTCGTGGGTATGCGACCTACGTCTATTGAATTCACTTGAATAGTTCTGTTTTGTCGACTACATCAAGCCACGTTGAATACACGTACACTTTTTATAGAATCACAATAAGTTTGCAATGAAGCTTTTGGTTTTGTTGGGGATTAATGAAAGAGGTCTTCTCCCAGTAGATATTTTTTGCACATTTAACTATGTAAAATTTTCAATTTTTTAATGAATTCAGTTACTTTTATTCAGTATTTAGTTATTAAGGTGCGAAATGGTAACCGACCTCAAACGACAACTTCAGACAACATGTTGCGCCGACAGAATGTTTTATGAATTTCTATAAATTAAGGTAAATAGCGAGCGAAACGCTATTTTACTAAACTCTTGATGAGTGAACCTGTCGCAGTTGTATGTGTGCATTTATAAAGAGGTCCCGGGTTCGATTCCCAGCTGGGTCAGTAAAGATTTTCTAAATCGGACCAGGTCTGGCTGGTGAGAAATCGCTTTTACTAGTTACCACCCTAGCGGCAAAAACATGCCAAGCGATTTAGCGTTTCGGTACGATGTCGCGTAGATGTCTATAGGAGTGCTGATGTTATTTATATCCTAATCCTAACAAGTTAGCCCGCTTCAATCTTAGATTGCATCATCACTTAACAGCAGATGTGTTTGCCATCAAGGGCTAACATCTAATGAATAAACAAAACAATTCGACAACGCAGTATAACTTACAGGCAATGTGCGTCAAGTTCCTCTTGGGTCCGCGGCAGTCCAACAGGGGTCCGCGGTGTAGACTCCACGCATGCCTTCAGCTCACTCGCATCGCAGCTATCTTCGTTTAACTGGGCACCACCACCATCTACATCATATTTAATACTAAGTCCTGTAAGCGTCTAACTTAGGAGGTTGGGTCAGGTTTGGGTAACGTGCCCGAACCTGACCCGACGAACCCGATCAAATCAATGCCATTGCTACTTGCATCCTACGTAGCAGTCTGCGACGAGACGCGACGTATTGCCACGTCGCGTTTGTCGCTTACGCAGGACACCCCGTTGCTATATGTTAGCCACCTAACAAAGTCAATGACTACCTCATTTTTTCCTTAAAACCTTTCTCCTTCCGTCCTTTCTTTACTACTGAAGGTCGTTTTTTACTTACTTTTGTATGTATGTATGTATGTATCTATGTATGTGTGTATGTACTTATTTAGTATTTTATGTAAGTATATTCTATATTACATAATTTGATACAATACTTCCTATACTTGTGTGTACGTTTACTCGAACCTCTCCGATGGATGCACTTTTCCTCTTCAATATTGGTCGTCTGGAAGAGATCGCTCATTAGCGATAAGACCGCCAATTGTACATTGTTTTTTTAAGTTACTTTCTATTTGTAAGATTTTTATTATTTGGTGTACAATAAAGAGTATTCATTCATTCATTCATACGGAGTATTCATTCATTCATTCATATTCATTCATACGGTTCGTAGCCAACGGCCGACGAAAACTGCAGATGATACTACTGAATTGTATTTATTTATATGTAAATTCTTAAATAAACAGAAATCAGCAGTGTCGCTGCGATTTGTCGTCTGCCGTTCTCGTCTAAAATGGGTTATGAACTGGCAACCTAATGTTGCTTAAAGTTATACTATTCCGTGGTATTCTCAGCGTAAGTGGTATCTTGGCAATATGACAGTATTATTTCCTTTGCAGCTATTACACTTTACTAATGTTGCCTGGTTAGAACTTGCGTCCTAGTTTGACTTTATTGGCAATATTATGGCGTGTGTATAATTAGCCTTTGCCTTGCGATCGAGCTGATGTTTTGTTGCATTATAGTTCAGGCAAATAATCCAAAAAGAGGTCAGCCTTGGAACAAGATAAGGTAAATTTCGTATTTGAATTTCTATTTTTAACCGACGAAAAAAAATGGAGGAGGTTCTCAATTTATATCGTAAATTTTTTTTTATGTATGACCACGCATAACTTTTTACAGAGTTGTCCGATTTTGATAATTCTTTTTTTATTAGAAAGGGCACACTTTCAAGGTAAATAAATAATAAATAAATAAATATTATAGGACAATTACACACATCGCTATATAGCCCCAAAGTAAGCTTAGGCAGCTTGTGTTATGGGTACTATGATAACTAATGAATATTTTAATATATATAATACATAAATACTTATAATATATAGATAAACACCCAGACACTGAAAAACATCCATGCTCATCACACAAACATTTTCCAGATGTGGGAATCGAACCCACAGCCTAGGACGCAGAAGCAGGGTCACTACCCACTGCGCCACTCGGCCGTCTACTACTTACTAGGTGGTCCCATTGTCATTATGTTAGGATCTGATGATGATATCCTGGGAAAATTGAAGGAACTCTTCAAATTTAATAGGCACACTTGCAGCGATTTCGGTTTTAGTGTAAGTATCGGTAGCTTTTTGGCTACAAGTGCCGTATAATATACTATGACAGGACAAGTACGTTACGTGGCGATAAATTACTAAAAAGTAAGAAATAAAAATTTAGAACCAACGCATTAAAAAGTTAAAAATAACTGTGTCCTTTAGTTGCTTTAATTTACTTAAGCATATCTAGGAGTGGATGCCAGCAAGTTTAATGAACATTACTCGGATTCTCGACAGTCTCGAAAATCTCAAGCTCAAATTATTATAAACCTAACCTTTTAAATAACTAACTATTTTTAAATGTTTATAATTATTTAGGCGTAGCTTAAAACCGCCCCGATTTTATAAACTAAATGGTAAGTCTCTCAAAAAGCACCATACGGAACCCTTTTCATGCGAGTTCAACTCGCACTTAATCATGGAACTAAAACCTGGTTAGATTTATTGTCAGTCATGTCTCATCCTTACTAATATTATGAAGGCGAATGATTGTATATATGGATGGATGTTTATTACTCTCACGCAAAAACTACTGAATCCACTTTGATAAAACTTCATAATAATATAGCTTACATATCAGAATAAGACATAGGCCACATTTTATCCCAAAATTCTCCGGGGACACGAAAACTTCGCGGGTGAAACAGTGGGGGTCCTCTAATGTTTTTAATAATACAAAGATAATATATGATAATTCATATAAACAAAAGTAACAGTAGGTAGTAATTTAATACAATAACATTAACCTGAAATAAGACAAACATTATTAAAGGCTAGCGAAGGGTCATGTAATTGAAAAAGTTTTCGTCTTTCATCCCTCAAGGTTAAACGTTACCTTTAAGTTACTAGTATAGTTTTCGGTCAACTAGAAATGTCCTTTGGTGCTATGACTAGATTTTGTAATATTTATTGAAACATTAATAATTAATATAGTTAATATTGGATATCGGTCAGCATAACCCTCAGCTTTTATGTATTTTCCACAAAAGGGCCAGCCCTCCGTTCTTCTTTAGTGGTATAGTTTGATTTAAGGTGATATTTGAATGTAAGACAAGATAGATTTTGAAAATTCCACGGCGATTGAAAGAATTTTTTTTTTCAAAATATGGCCAGGTCAAGAGTATCGTAAACCTACGAACTTGTGTGAAAGAATTAATGATAGTAGAACTATGCAAGGATTGTGACAAATGAAAGTAGTCTCTTCCTACCCCTTTGGGAATTAAACGTGATGTTATGTATGTTAGGGAAATATATAATTCATCTGAGTCACCTAAAGTATATTCCCAATGAAATATTGTATTTATAAGTTACAAATTCTTGCAACTGTAAAATATTATTAGTCCGTTGAGACTATTTTGTGACATTTGACAAGAGCGCCAGGTATCAGAGGTTGCTGAGTATTTTTTCTATTAGCATAACAATGAAAGCATTGTAATAATTCTATAGTAGTCATTTTCTTGTCTTGTTATTATAATAGCAGACTTTGTCGTTGTGTATAAAAGATTGTAAAGAATCTGGCCGTATCACTATTGGGAAATCGGAAAATATTTCTTATTTCGCTTTCTCGAACTGCCGATAACAATAATTGTGATGTTTTTTTAAGCCTAAAGTTAGTTGGTATAGTTGATTTGAAAGATAACAGATTACAAAGGCCTCCTTAATGATTATGACCCTTAATTTATAAAACTACTAGCTGACCCGGTAAACGTTGTTTTGCATTAAAAATAAATAAAAAATTACATGAAAATTAGATGTAAATTAGATAGTAGCCGATTCTCAGATCCGCTGAATACGCATACAAAATTTCGTAAAAATTGGTAAAGCCGTTTTGGAGGAGTACGGTAAATAACATTGTGACAGGGAAATTTTATATATTTGACTGCGGGGATAACTAATTAAATGACGATTGATCAGTTTTCGACCGGAGAGGAAAAATGATTAAATTACTAAAATGGCTATTAAAAAATAAGGGTTGATCGTAGAAGGGTGAAAATTAAGGATTGTATTTATTTTTGTATGTTGTATCATAAAAAAATAGAAATTAAAAATTTTGTCTAAAAAATAAAAAAAAAATTAACATTTAGGGGGATAAAAAATAGATGTTGGCGATAAGCACCAAAAATTTCATCAAAATCGGTCAAGCCGTTTCGGAGGAGTATGGCAACGAAAACTGTGACACGAGAATTTTATATATTAGATAGAAATCAGACGTTGTCTTAGTTACCAGACAATGGACAGTATGCCACGCCATCGCCTTCTAATATCTAATAGTGATTATTAACGCCGTAGCAGCGCCTAGAGCACTGTCTTCTGTGCCAGGCATAGTGTAGAGACCGTGTAGCGGCGCAGAAAATAGCAGACCAGGTCATTCCGGTAGCGACGGAATTATTAGGGGCAGAGTTTTTAAGCCCGCACCTTACAGTTTAAAGCCCAATAATTACGATACTGGGTAAATTATAGAGTCAAACCACAGATTAGACATTTGGTTCGTTTTGCCCAGCAAGATTTATTATTACTTACATCAAACATTATAACACTATGCGCCCATCCACATTACAGTATCGTAGTAATTCTAAACCACTTCGATGATAAGAAAGACCGTCCTATAGTTGACTATTAAAAATATACTGATGATGATAATGATGATTCTAAAAGCTAGGCCTTTAATACTTAGTTGCATGTTCAAATATATTTTGCACTAGAGGACGGCCGTGGTTTCACTCATGTAGATCTCGTTCCCGCGGCAATTTCGGGATAAAATGGGGTCTATGTCCTATTCTGATATGCTGCTATATTATTGTAAAGTTTCACTAAAATCCATTAAGTAGTTTTTGCGTGAAAAAGTACCAAACTTCCACCCACCCTTACATACAAATTTTCGCATTCATAATATTATTAGTACTCTATAAGAATTTAATATAACGTGAAATTTGACTATTTGTAGTGACTCTACCACCGGCTCGGAAGGCAGGTCCTGTTGAGAAGAGCCGGCAAGAAACTCAACAGTTGCTCTTTTAAAATCATTAATTTTTACAATATTAACTGTATTGTTACATAAAATTATTTATTCTACTACTTGTGTGAAATTGAAAGCTAATCCAATTGCCTCTCAACCTCATTCAACAATATCATATAACAACAAATAACAATTAAATTAACTATAATATATCAAATATTTTTTGAATTTAAACAGAAACAATATTTAGATTTGCATACAATTTAAAATTGAAACTGGCTACAATAAAAGAAAAATACGCGTACTTACTAGCAATAAAAACCACAGTCAGTATCACAAGAAACATATTTGTCTCTTTCAAAGCTCTTCACTCAAACATTATACATGACATGAACAAATACTTTTCATGAACTATTATTAAACTTCAGCTCTGCGTAAATAGGAGTGCACGCGAAAATGCGATGCGTCCGTCTATCACACACTCTCCCGATAAACTGACGGGCGATGGGAATTGGGAGGCTGTAAACATGTTACTCATTTTTCAAATAATATACTTCACTAATGTGTTTGAAAAAGCCTTAAGGTTGCTGGTTGCTGAAGAGATTATTTTTCGATAAACAGCTTGAATATCAGTGGCACGTAGCGGAGTTTTCTATCGTATACAATATTAACTGTGTCAAGTTGATTCTCCCGTGTGGATTCTTACCCGAGGGAACATCAGGTTAAAGTTTTCCTTTTTTAGTAATGTAGAAAATGGTAATAATTATCTATACTAAGGCCAAACTCGATTAAGAATGCTTGTCAACAAACAAATTTAAAATGAAGGTAGACCATGCAACACATTTTATGCTTAATAAATTTTAAATTATATTTTGTTATTGTAAAAAATTTTATATAAAAGATATTGAATATATTAATTACTTTTAAGCCTACTAATATAATTTATTGTCATGAATTGGTCATTAACTACTTATTTAAAAAAAATATCTAGGTACTTAGTTGTGATTATGAATAATCTTACATATTTCATTCGATAAGGTAAAATATTATTGACTTTTATTTTAATTTTTAATCTATGTAAGTTTAAATTTCTATCCAGATTCGCATCTAGAATCTCTGGCATGCTGTACTACTGATTATTATTAAATAGAGTATTACTCTATTTAGTCAATGGTTGGCTCTAAAATAAATTTATATAAGTTATATAAATTTCTATACAACCGGATTTGAAAAAAATTTATTGCAAATTATACATGAATAATTATTGTTCCAAACGTTTTATTTATAAAAGCTCGAACAAAGAATCTGTAAATGCACAGCTTTTAAGGCCACTTTCTTATTTTTCTACAAAGAGCCTGAAGATATTTACCGAGTGGACGTCTTTATTCATTTGCTATACATCCTAATAGAGGAGAATAGCGCACAGAGAATATTAATTTATTCTGACAAGACGATCACTAAGAATGGATTTCTCAATACTCTTACGGGATCAATTGCAATCTACGCGGGGCTAAATCAGTAGTAGGTTTAAATTAATAATGTAATATACATATATTTTTCTTGAAATCTATTTGATGATATATTGGCTGCATTACAAGACTTTTGTGGTCATATTTTATTCGTCTACAAGCTTCAAGACCTTCTTGTAAGACCTTTGAAGGTCATTAGAAAATATGAAAGGATTTCAGTCCGTACTCCTGCACTTAGTAGTATGGAGTGTGGAATATGGTTGCTTCGGAAGATTTATTTTTTCAAATTTCATAGGCCTAAATCCTAAACATATTTTATTATCATTTGTTTAGGTTAATATTTTGAGAAAACATAGCCTTAGTTACCAGACACTAAACAGTAATTATGTCACACCATCGCCTGCTATATAAAAGTGATCATGAGTGCCTTTAGCAAACTCGCGGGTGATGGCGATCCCGCTCTTCACTGTCTCACGATTCGCACTAGATTTAACAAAATACTAACACGTACTTATCTCAGACTGCAGTATCGCTGATCCTCCACGTCGATACAGGAATTTATTGATTGATAATGATTAATTTGCTTGATCTGTGTTTTTCTCTGTTTTTCGCGCGAAACAGCCTTTATTACGACCTAGACCATACAATGCAATGTCTGGTCACCACTGTTACTGCCACGCAGCACGCAGACCCCGTGTCGGGGCACATATTTAACCAGATCCAATCTGCCACGCCGGCAACGGCGGTTATAGATTTTTTATAGGTCACTAGAGCCATCCAGCACCTTGGCCTTGTCGACTGTAGGTACACGGGACGCCGCGAAGTTTGTCATTACCTATGTTTTAAAACCTATTTATTTTCTATATTATTCGCTTTCATTTAAAGTTTGTCGTTTCCATTTAAAGGATTATTAGGACCACTCGGCACTTTCAATAGCTCGTCGTTCGGATAAAATTGTTATTGGTATTGGGTCTACGTGGGCGAATGTTGTATGGTCTATTATATTTGTTTTCTATATTCGCTTTAACTTCGAGTATATTATTACAATATTAGAAGTTACAATATTAGTCTAAGGAATCTTGAGATAACAGGAAAACAGTAAAGTGTTACGAAACATAATCTACACCATAAGTTCATGCTTCTATAAGATTTTATCGAAGTTTGTTCGAAATTTCCGGGCAACCTGAACCTTGTCGTTATGGTAAATTGGAACGCATGGTAACGAGGCGTGATATCTTTATTATAGGTATTACTTTTGTATGTACAAGAAACTTCTAACTTTTGTCAACGCTGTTATTAGCTTCAAGTTGAGAAAATTATCTGTCGGGGCTCAAAGATAGAGTTTTGGGACAACTTTTGGACAAAGGCTTGTGTCTATGCTATACTTGCGTTCGGTATATATCCTTATGGTAGTCATAAAATTATTTTTACTTTTAGTATTTATTTTATTACTCAATCGTTCTTTATCCATATAGTATTAACTAGTGGATGCCCGTGACTTCATCCGCGTGGACTTTCAACCCTTCTCTTAAGAAAACGGTACTCATTTTCGATCAAGTTTCCTTTGAATTCATTCAGCACTTCATCGAAGCTACGTCCTTAGTGAAATTATTTTTTTTTTCAATAACTTTTTTCTTTACGTCTGTGTGGCTAGTATAAGATTTTACCGCGTCGATATCGAGAACGGTAAACGCAAATTTTATATGACACTGACACTCACCCATTTGAGTTTTCTCTCGATACTGCCAGGGGCGCTGCTTCAATTCCATATAAAATTTGCCTTTATGCGAATGTGAAGTTTTCGATTTGTTTTGCTGAAAACTCACACGAGGCACTCTGATCTCCACGAAACAAAGCCTAAAGCCTCCCTAGCGCTAAACTTAATCCGTTAAAAAACGTTGTTTTGTGGTCTGTATCGAGTATGTCCATCATACCACTTACCTTTTTCAAAAAATATTTAAGGTACAGAATTGATTTTGTTACTATTTTATTATATGTATAGCTCTGTCTACCAGTTCAACTTATGAGCAAAAAACGTTGTCGTCTATCTAGGTTTATATTTGTACTTCTAAAGTTCAGAAAGACTTCTTCTTTTACAACTATAAAATAATACTAAGTTTTTCTTTCTTCTGAGAAATTTTAATCAAGATGTTCATTATTATTGACATCTGACAGTGATTGTTAAAAGAAATGTATCAAACGATGCCCGCCAACCCACACTGGAGCAGCGTGACCACTACAGGGCAATAGGGAATAGCTATTGCCCTGTAGTGGGTCTGGCCTGAGTCCTAACAGACTTATAGTGATTAATGTTGTAATAATAATGTTAATAAAACAGCTCAGATATTGAACGGAATCCTTAAAACGATGAAAGTCGTAAGACGCCAGTCGCAAATTCCCAAACAGATTTTATTATTCATCAAGCGGATTAGTTGAATTTTAGTGCAGAACTAAACTAATATTTGTCAATCGCGTAAAACAGAATCTCATCAAAAAAGGCTCGCGCATGAGTCCGTTTGACAATATATCGCACCCCTAGATCTAAAGGGAACTAACTCAAAATTCTTGATTTTTGAGTTATGCACACCAACGAATTCGCCATTTCAATACCTATCGACCAATAAATCAGATTCTTAAATATTGTCAATATTCGCCACTAGATGTCTTTGTATATCTATATTGTTGAACGAGCGACCCCACTTCCTCGCAACAAAAATAGCGACAATTCCAGTTGGGTTCAAATTTACAAGTGGAACGCACGTACCCGGTGTGGGCAAATTGGAGTTATTTTGAGTAGTACCCGTATTGTTGAAATTTGAAATAGCATTATTTGGAATTATCGCCATTTTCATAGTTAGTGATGAATTAATTAATGAAACATTTTGAGTTGAACCAGTATTACTGGCAGGGTGAGTACAATTTTTATTTGTATTTAGAATTATTACTGTATAGATGAAATATTTTTCAATTTTAAGTTGACTCTGTGTTGTAGAATCATTTTTCAAACTCTATTATTTCTTAGAAAATGTAACTATATCATTTGTTTTTTACTATAAAAGGAGAGCTTTTTTCTGCGTTAATATAATTTTGTTTTCATTTTGGCAATTAAAGTGATTGTTTCGTTTTAATGAGATTTTTTTAAAGTTAGATCTCTTTAGATGGTTGCCGCCAAATTCATGTTTGCTAAATTACTATTGAGATTGAAAAAGTAAGACACAATAAGATTTTACCCAATAAGTTACATTAATTAATACTTTCTGTTTCAGCCAAACAATTAAACGTGTGGTTTTTTGTAAATATGGCAAAATAAATGGACAAGTAACTCAATAATATGACTAAGTATGTGATGTCATCAAATGATGAAGTCCCTCCTAAAAAAGTTCATACCGACCTTTCCCTGGTTGATGAATAAATTTCAAGCTCGTATAGACAACGGAGGACTGATGTAGCAAATAATTATATTATTTCGCCAATTCAAAGTGTTAAAACTGACATTTTTTGTGATATTGATGATTTTTTCTCCCTAGGGGGTGATGTGGCATCCTAGTACAAACCTCTTTTTACGCTAAGGATGTTTCAAGATCCTGTCTGCAAAATAGAAGAATAAATGAACATCTAAATTCAAATATTCGCATCGTCGAAAAGGAATTTTCCTAACGGGTGACATGGGAAGATCAACATTCAAACTCAGCCACTTCCTGCAGTGGATCATACCAGTGTTATCATATTGATTATTTTATCGTTTTAATGCAGTTCTATTTACCGTTCATTCTATTCCGTTCATATTTGGTTCAATTAACCTTCTAAATATACAGAAGATAAGCTTTGAACACCGCTTTTCATTTTGAAGTAAATGACTCCAGAATTAGAGTATGCTATTTTTCAAATCCACTCTGGTCTTAAGCTACAAAGCATTTATTCAGGATCAACCTGATTTAAGAGGTAGACATAACTATCATCCAACTATTGACCAAACAATAAAACAGCGTTATAGCTTTCATAAATACTATACCAAGGATTCCTAAGAGCTCGAACAACAAGAGAACTAGTTTCAAGGGATAAATCATTGGCTGACACTTCGTGAAAAGGAACAGATACCTATTGCCACGTCATCCACATTTAACAGGATATTCAATGATCATTGTGATCTGTGTGAAGGATATAAGAAATCAGACGTAGTTGAAAAGCGCAGGATATTTCAAGAAAGCATCTGATAGAAAAGACTTTAGCAAGAACTGAAAAATAAAATGACAAGAATAGGATAGACGGTATTATGACGGCAATTTACATTTTACAAGCTGTATTGCAGTGAATAAATATTATGACCTTACTAATTAACTAACTAAAATGGCTATGTGGTTAGTTTATACGCGGTAGACCGTAGAAGTGGATGCGAGAGGTATTCCAGCAAAGTTTTTTTGTAACCTACTGAAAGACCTTGGCCTTACTAGTAGTGCAGTAAGCTCTATATTGGAACGAGTATCCACAGCTGCTCTAGTAGGGTCTTTCAGGGAGGACTCTTTCTTTCTTTCTTCTTTTCTCTCTTAAATCTACACCCGTGTCACAAGTCTTTGGCTCTGTTCGTAGTTTTTCTCTCAGCCACGCGATGGCCCCGGCACCCGCAGGGTGAATCCATGGAATGCTAAGATATTCGTCTCTCTAAAGGGACAAATATCTCTACTCTTTTACAAATTCAGGATTAAGTGTGTCAATCTTGTGTTTCAATCTTCTTTCAAAATGCTTTAAAGGCAAAGGTGTAGTGTGATACTTCAGAAAAGAGAGGAGCTGTTAAAATTAGGGGCTGCATACTTGCCTACATTAAATCAAAAGTAATCAAAAACTCCTGTAAAGAAATAGACGACATTTTTTAATTCAACAACTGTGGTGGTAGTTAATAAATATCAATGAAATGTGAGATTTCATATGCTTTTTAATTTGTTTTTTATTGAACAGAAGGTTCCTATATTTTTAAGTTGTATTAGTACCTATACTTTTATAATTTATAGAGACACTGTCACTAATTGTTTTTATAGTACTATTAATAAAGAATATTGATTGATTTCATTACTGGTAACTGTTTTCATGCTAAATTACCATTCAATATGGCAGTTTATACCCCTAATGCTAGTACCATACCACTTTATGAGTTATACAAATTAAAATTAATATACGTGATATCATATTTTATGCATATTTTGCACGTACAAAAGGGAGCTAACTAAAAACGAAATTCCCCAATATGGGTTCAACTCAAAATGATACAAAATATATAGAAACATTGATAAGCTATAAGGAAACAACTAACAAAATGCAAAATTACGACCCAGCCTTTTATTAAAACCCCAGATTCTTAATATTTATCACATCCAGGTATAAAATAAAGTTCATATATATTTACAGAAAAGTTCTGCAATGCATAGGGACTTTGCAATCAGTTTTTTGTCTCTCCTGTAAAATGAGCTTTTTTGAGTTAATACCTGTTTAGATATAGAGGTGCGATATATACTAGAGCGCTTTTATTTTTCTTTTTCAGCTGCCATTTTATGAGTACCTACACATTTGCAAGTAGATATTGCATTCCTAGTTGACACTGTTTTCATTTACGTGATTTCTCAGTAGCAGCCTAGAGTAGGAAGTTTACCCTACTTTTCGGTGCTGCGAAGATATTGTATAGGCTTTATCAATCATATTAATAACTTTGGCTTAATGTGCTATCAAGTTACTATGCTTAACATTTAAAAAAGTCAAAATTGACTTGGGAATTTTTTATACATAAGTCGTCATTTAATTTTTAGTTGTTTTTAAGAAAAAATAAGCATCATTATTTTGCATAAAATATTCAATTCTCGACATTTTTTACGTTGACATGATATAACATAACAAGGTCGAGATCTTCCATAAGAAAATCTTCTTATGAAAAGAATATTGGAGTATGTCACTCTGAATTCAATATTTAGTGGACAATGCCATGCGGGAATAATAGGCGCCCAAGAGATAAGCTTTTAGAGAATCTTTTTGAGCCTTAAACGGGATGAATAAAATTAACGGTATTCATTTATGGGAATATACGGTGTTATTAATATTATAAGCTTTTTTGACATTATTAATTATGGGCCACGTAGAGAGGCGTTCTGAAAATATCTAATGATGAGAAAGTCTGAAGGTGACAATGTTGCTGACGTTGCGTGAGGGATAAGCAATTGATGTGACACGGCCATATTTGACGAAGAACAATAATGAATGACCATATATTGGTGGCTGGGACTTACGTGTTATGGAGACCACATTTTACTAAGCATAAAGAAGGTCACTCGAAGCGTAAACAGCTCTCAAGCTCGATGATCCGACGACGTTAAGAAGGCAGGAAGTTCCTGGATGAGGAAGCCAGAGGACCGTGTGTGATGCACGCTCTCGGGAAGGCCTATATCGACGTGAACAACAATTATTGTTTGATAACTGGCGCCGCTGTGAGACAATATAAATTGAAGTTACGTTTTTAAAGCTCTCACTTAGGAATGGTGACAACATAGATTAAAGACTACTAGATGGAGTCATAACGCGGCTGTAGGTTCAAGAGCGTGACAAACTTATTTCATTCAGCCTTTATTAGAAAGTGACACAAGATTATTTTTTGTCCCTTTCAGCGTGTTCGTTTTTATTATTTGTCAAGAGTGGAGTTTGTGACAAACGAGGGACATATCTGAGCAATTATTAGCTTTTTATTAAATTTGCTGACAAATAATATAACTTTGCGGTTACGATATTAATTTAAACGTTATCGTGCTATGGTGGGTTGTAATATTTTCGGCTGCAACAGTCGCAGCGAACAGAAAATCGAAGGGATTACGTTTCATACGTAAGTAGGCATAAACTTCATTGATTGATGATTTAAAGCTTAGATATGTTATTTTTTAGCAAATTTCATGTATTATGCGTTTACTAAACTATATTATATAAAGTAATGTTTCGTATTTTACGATATTTTAAAACATAACGTTTTATTATGTACTTTAAATGTTGACATGTCATGTCAATAAGGCTGATTTGCTGTCTCACGAGTGGACACGCTATGGGCTCTATCTAGTAGTCTTTAATCTATGCGCTATGGGCTCTATCTAGTTGTCTTTAATCTATGGGTGACAAGCTTCAAATTCTGACGCGCTCCCTCCCTCACTGTTAAACATTGAGAGCGGTTTTAACTTAGCCGGTTCCTCATAGAGGTGATCTACCTTATTATACTTAATATTATATTTAGAAATTTTTAGCTTCTATTGCAATAGTGAGCTAATTAAAGATGTTTTGTCAACAAACAAAGGAAGTAAATGCTTTTAGTAGTAGATAAATCTAACTAACTTGATAAGCAATTAACACGTTGCACATTTTTACAGCACGAACACGCTTTTTGTAATATCTTGCAAACTATACTAAGAAATAATACTTACTATTTAATTACTTGGCATATTTTTATTACAAATAGATATGATATGAAAGCCAAGGCTGCTTCTAACCCTCATCATCCCTATCATATATAGTTTCACGTCATTTCACTGTCTTCTTTTATTATATTGTAACGAAATATTTGTGGAATTAACGTGGCCTCGTTTTGTTAGATGGGACAAAAATATAAGCGTAATGTCTAAATATATTATAGGTATTTCTGGGTAAGCCTATTATAATAATAAATGTTCTAAACGGCAAAATGCGAAATAAATTATCATTTCATGTCCGTTGAAGAGTGTAGACACATTTAGGAAGAGCAAATTCTTGCCACAGTCACAGCTTGTGCTTAGTAGATATCATATTATTTGGGTATTAAAATTATTTTAAGGCTTTACAATGAAAAAACGTAATTTTTATTATACAAGATAGAAAACAAAAGTAATATAAAATACAAATTAAAACTAAATTAAATTAAATCTAAAACTTCCTCGACTCCACTGCAATAAGACATAGTGCCCAGGATACTGGCAGCATTTCCCCTTTGGATGGCCAAACTAATCCTTTGGCCAAGGTGCCAGCTCTTTGGTCACCCGTAGAGGCTTTTCAGTGTATTTTTTTAAAAAACAAAAACAAAGCTCTCAATTTATCGCACTAGCGATGATTCAAAGCGAAGGCTGACAGTTAGGTTTGGTGTAATAATAAAATTTTAAAACTCTACTATATTAACAAAGTTCGAATAATTAAAAAAGACTATAATTATTTAATATTTATTGTATTTTATATTCTGATAATTAATTTTCAAACATTATGAAGTCGCAGTGTTCACCTGAACTTACAGTACAGTTAATATTAAAAGGTGTCGTCCGATATTCGATCAGCTTATAGAGACTTTGTAATAATTTATGGTCATCCAAAATTATTAATCTGGAGTGTTTATAATTCATTGAAACCCAGGTGGTGCTGAGTTAGGACGATCCTATTGGATTGTTTAAAACTTGTGATGGCTGAGTGACATTCGCTCAGTAATAAATAATTACAATTTATCTGTAGATGAGATTCAAAGTTTCTGACAAAGGTTTACAGTTTTGATTAATAAAGTATCACTTTGCTCTATAAGACTTTATTAATCTATGGTCTATAGAATTCTAAACACAAATTTTATTGCAGGTTGTATAGTCATTGGCTTTTATTGAAGAGCTCATTGTAAAATGAGCGTCAGATAGTTGTTCATAATAGGAGGCATTACAGGCTATCATGCATAATTACAAAACTGGCGGTTCAGGATCAGTGGTAGAACGCTCTGGCCGCGATAGCCAAAGAGATGTGGGTTCAAATCCCGCCGCCTCGCAATTTTTGATATCATGTTTATTTTCAAAAATTATAATATCCTTTAGTGTGGTTAACACTATCCAATAAAAATAATAAATAATAATAGTCACAGGCTTGACGCAGAAGCAAAGCGTCGCAACGCGTCATGTTTTTCTCCTATCATATATAGCATAGCAACCCTATTTTCCCGTCATTAAGGTATAAAGTTGAGTTATACAAATATGGAATCAAGCAACGCGCAATACAATAAAGATAAATATGACACGACTCTTCGCTTCGATTCTACGCCAATTTGAGTTGAGTTTGCCTGTCCTGGTCGAAATCGTAAATATATTAAAAATATTCTATTCGGTGTTAAGAGTTACTCTTAATGGAAGAACTATGGAAATAAATATAACTACCTACCCATAGTGAAAGGGTTGTGAGAATGTGTGGGTACTTTGTATGTCATAGGGGTGTTAATTAAATAAGGGTAAACGGAGTTCAAAGATATTATAAAACTCGTGCGTAGTAAGTCAAAAGCTAATGAATTTGCTTTTATAATGCTCTTGGAACAACTTTCTACTTGTTGATAAGTTCATTATTAATTGAGTAGGTACGCTCGTATTATGTAACAAAGTCACCCGCCGCGTTTGTCTGTCTGTCTGTCTGTTCGCGATAAACTCAAATAGTACTGAACGTGTTTTCTTGTAGTTTGCACATAGTGATTTACTTAATTTGTTAAGGTTTTGTATAAATTGACTCAAACATGACGATTATTGGGAACTTTCATTATAAACGCTGCTTTATCTATTTGAGATATAACAAACATTGTATGGCACAACACATGAAAAAAGTCCTATAATTAAAAAATAGCTAGGTTTATAAATCTGTGTTTTAGACGACAGTGCTCTCCTTACATAATATATATAAACAAATTATATAAGGTGAGTTTGAATTATTAGCCAGCGGCGAAACTGGAGTAAGTGTAATGGATACTGATTACAACAGCGGAATAATAATATTTCTAGGACTAGTAACAAAAAATTTAAAAATTACCTACAAAATGTTTACTTACTTGGACATTTTACATAGCACCATCCATGGCATTCATAAATTAATCACAAGATACCGAACAAACGTATGTCTTAAACATTCGATTACTACCAAATAAAATACGGAAAGAAAAGCCAAATCACCAAAATCTCCCACTAGTCCAGACCTGAACTAATAAAAAATAATAACAATCGGCTGTCAGAAATCGAACACGGAGCCTTCGAAGGACTAAGTAGGTAGATATGTCCCCACAGTTTAGAACTGGTAAAAAATAAATAAATGAAGAACGAAATAATATTTTTAAAAAGCACTTAAAACTGAATCAGCTGATATCTGTGCCAAGTTCAATAAACTTTCCTGTTAAATTACCTACTGTAAAACGCGGGCGGCAATTGTATAAATGTGCGTGTTTGTCGGCGTCCCTTGTTGCGGTAGCGTTCAGAAAGAGCGGTGCCGTTGTCGGTCTTTTAAAAGGCCGACAATCGCACCGCGCCTGTTTGTACGCTCACCGCCGATGGTGCCGGCATTTCAAACTAAGTTTTAATCTATCAATGGGAAGTGCATTGACCTTGGTCGTCGATCAGCTGACACGTTTGTTATTTTGATCAATTCTAGTGTGTAAGTAGGTACATAACTGCCTTGAGGTTAATGGCTGGCTGGCTTTAGCGTAATTTATGGATGTATTGGATGGCGTTATGCGTACTGTCGTAAGTGAATACATATTTTGTAATGCTTTATAATTTTTTATTTATTGATTCTGGGAACAATTTTTTTTTTCTATTTTAATCTATATGCATATTACTTGCTCCAGTTTCGCCGCTGGCTAATAATTTAAACTCACCTTATGTATTTTTAATACTTGTTGGTAATGTAAATAATAATATCAATTTATTAAATAACAGATAAATAACACATATAGAATTTCCCTAAACGACTTATCTTGAAATTAAATTAATTGTTCAACTGGAAAATTTCTCAATAATTGTCTAGCGTAGGGATTAAGTTAGTTCAGCAAAAGCCACCAGACAAAAGGTAGGAGGGGTAAATGTCTGGGAGTCTAATTTGATTATTAAAATATATTACACAATACCCTCACATACCCTATGTAGTACATATAGGTAGATATAACTTGATTGAGGCATTTCGCATCCTCTTAATTAAAGCCCAAATGGGCGACAATTTGTTCAAATTAGGGAAATGTGGACTGGAAAATTCACGTTTTAGATACATTATATATGTAGCTAAATATATGTAGGGCCCATAGTATCGTGTGTAGGGCTGCTCTTAACAACCATTTTGACACCATCTTAAAACAATTAATAATAATCGATTTATCGATTTATCTTATATATAAAATTCTCGGGTCACAGTGTTAGTTACCATACTCCTCCGAAACGGCTTGAGCGATTTTTATGTAATTTTATATGCATATTCAGTAAGTCTGATAATCGGCTACTATCTATTTTTCATACCCCTAAGTGATAAGGGTTGTCCACCCCTAACATTGTATTTTAATTTTTTTGACATTTTTTTAATAATGTGGCATTATAAAATACATGCAACCCTAAATTTCCACCCCTACACGATCATCCCCTATATAAAAAAAATGTTTTCTAGAAATAATATACCTGGCAAAACAACGTTTGCAGGGTACAGCTAGTAATGTATAAACTAAACCAATAAATATTTATCATATTTCATTGTATTACGATTTTAATATTTTATTTTTTTATTTCAGGCAACTCTATTATTTCAACGATAAAAACGTGTCCTATACCCATCTCTAACATGCTAAATGTTTAAATTCTACAGTGTCAAACACAATCTTTTAAGGGAATTATGAAAGGTGGGTCGTCACAATAAGTCTTAACTTTAAAACATCATCATTATCAGCCTATCAACAGCCTACCACAGAGCCAGGCCTACATCCTTATAGGAGAGGTTACTTGGAGCGTAGACCCACCACGCTGCTCCAATGCGAGTTGGTGGGCTTTGGGCGATAATGTTGAATTCATTGACGATCATTGTCAGATGTTAATTATAATAACCTGACGACCTCCGGATTCATAAGACGGAGGTCCTGGGTTCGATTCCCGGTGGGTCAGATTGGGGTTAACGCCAAGCGACTTAGCGTTCCGGTACGATGTCGTGTAGAAACCGATAGGAGTGTGGATTTCATCGTACTCCTAACAAGTTAGCCCGCTTCTATCTTAGACTGCATCATCACTTAACATCAGGTGTGATAGCAGTCAAGGGCTAACTTGTAGTCAATAAAAAAAAATAATAACCAGAACCGAACAGAAAATAATTTCGTACATACTTTCACGCCTCGTTCCGATAGGGGCTGCTTACCCCTATCGGAACGAGGCGTCGAGAGACCACGTCCCTTCACTTGCTACAAGATTCTTAGAAGTAAGAAAAACTCAATGCAAAAGAAAAATCCATTACCTGCCCAGTACTCGAACCTAGAATTTCGTAAGCTAAGCTAAATATACAAACAACTGCACCAACGAGGCAGTCCGTTCTATCAAGCTACCCTCACCTTGTGATCCTAAATAATACATATATGCATTCCTGAAATAAACGCGGCAGTAAGTACAACTCCTTTATCAGTTAGCTTTGTCAGAAAAATCCTTTCTGTATACTAAAAGCTGAAAAATGTTAATATAATATTTCTTTAGTATTTTAACCTAAGAGTTTCACAAACGTTCGGCTTTAATATTAAGTTATACCTACGCAGTTATATTTATTTGTCCCTCTGGCTCGTTATTTTGCTGTCAACCCTACAAATGTTTCGTAAAAGGCGAATTTCACGCTTTTACGCACTTTGAAAATATTTTGCTAAGCTTAAAATAACGGGTATTAGTTTAAATTGACCAGATCTATAAAAACTTTCAACATTTTATTTTCTTTCGGGCAACGCAATTGTATAAATGAATGAATTAGCCTTTTTTTTGCTTAAAATGTTACAATAATGAATGTACATTAGTTATTTTTTTAACCGACGAAAAAACGGAGGAGGTTCTCAAGTCGACACGTATATTTTTTTTTATATATAACCTTACATAACCACGCATAACTTTTTACAGTGTTGTCCGATTTTGATAATTCTTTTTGATTAGAAAGGGCATACTTCCAATGGTGGTCCCATTGTCATCATGTTAGGATCAGATGATGATATCCTAGGGAAATTTAAGGAACTCTTCAAATTTTGGAGGCACGCTTACAGCGATTTCGGGTTTTGTCTCGGTATCGGTAGTTTTTTGGCTACTACTTCCGTACTCGTACTATGAGAGTATAGTACGAGTAGGTTACATGTCGATAAATAACTAAAAAGTAAGAATTCCGAGCGCTGAACGATGAATGCCGGTGTACGGACAAACTCAGATGAGTTTTTGTTGCACCGTTTTAACAATTTTTGAAATGTTGTATTAAAATGTATATTTTTGTTTAAAAAAAAAAATTTTAACAAAAAATAGAACCGACTCAAAACGCACTAAAAAGTAAAAAAAAACTGCGACATTTAGTGGTTTTAATTTACTTAAGCATATCTATGAGTCGGTGCCAGCCAAGGTTTTTACTTTAAGGACGTTACCTAGGACCTACAAACTGCTTTACTACGTTAAATAAATGTTCCTTAAACTTGGCTGGCACTGCCTTCATAGATATGCTTAAGTAAATTAAAGCAACTAAATGACACAGTTATTTTTTACTTTTTAGCGCGTGTTGAGTTGGTTCTATTTTTTGTTCAAAATTTTTTTATAATGAGGCTGGTAGTTTCAGAGATTACCCAGAACAAACAGACAGAGAGACAAAAACTTTAAAAATGAATTTAAGCAAGCAAGCAAAATTTTATTTTTTACATATTACACTTTTATTTATAGTTAAAAATATTTTGTTCATTTGTGAGTAATTTTTCACCCCCTGAAAGCGTAAAAATTGTAGATGCATGTAACCTTTATTTTCGTGGGAAATCCTCATGGATACTCGCTTGTCATGGCGGGCAAACTAGACAGGGGACTCCTAACGACTAAAACCCCACGGTTTTGCAACCCGTAGCCTGTACACTGGGCCATGGCAGCGACCTCTCACACAACTGTTACCCAGCCAGCAACGCATGTAACCTACACGTGTGATTATTGTTAGTAATACCTCGATGATCAAGGGAGTAAACTAAGTACATGACCATTCGGTGTATGATTAACACGTCTTACAAGGCGCGGCCAGGAGTGAATCCTTACTAATATTATGAATGCGTAAGATTGGTAAATAATACAGCTTATAACGCTCGATACGTTTGATTTAAGTCTTATGCTAGAATCATTTCTGACTGCGCTTTGTAAGGCGTGATAATGTTTTACACTAAGAGAGACGAATATCTTAGCATTCCATGGATTCACCGTGCGGATGCTGGGTCCATCGCGTAGCTGAGAGAAAAACTCCGAACAGAGCCCGAGACTTGTGACACGGCTGTAGGTTTAAAAGAGATCTCTTAGTGACGCGCGTCAACACTCACCTCCTCTGTTCAAGTTATTCTCCCTGCCCAGCCAAATTCGGAAGGACCCTACTAGAGCAGCTTTGGACACTCGTTCCAATATGGAGCTTACTGCACTTCTAGTAAGGCCAAGGTATAATACTTACTTGTGAAGTACGAACACTGTTTTCTGATTTTAAAAGGGGCGAAAAGTGGTGTCCCAGTTAATCCCAAGAGCTATTATTAAAACACTGCAGTCAATGTTTTGTCTAGAATCTAGATAAAACGCGTAGGATGCCAGTACTGTTGAAATAATGATAGACAAAGTTGATGGGAAGTTATAAAAGTGCATGAAATGAAAGGTTCAGTTCAGTGGAAATTCAAGCTATTTCTATGCATATCGTGGGTGAAAGGTGGGTGAAAAAGTATATCAAAAGTCAGACAAAGGCATGGAAAACGTTCGATAGGTCTTGAACTTTATTAGGTGGTTATTAAAATAACTTTGACATTGAAATTTCCTATGTTTGGATTTATATGATTCTAGTAATTTAGGTAGTATTTATCTAGTATCTAATCCTTACTAATAAACACACCGGCATATTTAGCCTTTTATCTTAATAATATGAATATCACTATTATGGAGTGGCCGGCGATCACCGGATATGAACCCAATAGAGCACGTTTGGGACTTGCTGAAAAGAAAAGTTAAGTCCAGAATTCCAGCTCCCGCCAACGTGGGTGAACTGCGAATCGCCGTAGTTGAGGAATAGCGGAGACTATCTCAGGACACCATCGATAACATCATTCTCAGTATATCAAGACGGGTAGAAACTTTAATAAGAGCACGTGGAGGAAATACGCGATATTAATCACCATTTTTCTGAATTAATTATTTTTTTTTAATTAATTAATATTAATTTTCACTTTTCCCGGTTACATGAAAGTTCAAAAATGTACAATTTTTCACAAATAGCCTTTACTCGCAAAATATGTACCTAATGTTATCTCATTTTAAGTAAAACAAATGTAACTTTAAATAACAAAAGAAGTAGATTTTAAAATAAAACCATATTTTTAAGCTATTCCATAGCTTCTATCGCGGGCCTTGAGCGCGGAGACCGAATCCAGAAATTCCGTAACGAAAAAATCTAACACCCCTCACTCCGACCGGCACAGCGATGATACTTTTTAGTTTTTTCAGATTGCCTTATTCGCGTCTTTGTTCGGCAACGACCATACCATGTTGAATACACCGGTTCTTGTCCGATCACCGAAATTAAGCAACATCGGGCGCGGTCAGTACTTGGATGGGTGGACCGCCTGGGAACACCGCGTGAATGTTGGCTTTTTAAAATTTTTATTTTATTTTTTTAGTTAGTTTTACTTTTATTTTTTATTTTTTAGTTTAAATTTATAAATATAAATTTTAAAATAAATAAATAAATGTTGCTTAACTTGTATGCAATAGCTTTACCGCGGCAGTCTCCGAGTGCCACACGTCTTTTTTTTAATTATGAACCTTTTTTTCATGTTCCACTAAATATGCCGGTGTGTGTATTATGAAGGCGAAAGTTTGTATGTATGGATGGATGGATATTTGTTACTTTTTCACGTAATACTACTGAATAGATTTTGATGAAGTTTGACAATAATATAGCTTACATATCAGAATAACACAGGCCACATTGTATCCTAAAATTCCCATGGGAACTAGATCTACGTGAAATCATCCTCTAGTTTAGCATAATTGATTTTTATTTTCTTCTACACATCGTCATCACTATTGGCATTTCTTATGGCTACTGGATACCTACTTAGAGGCCTTGTCTCTCCTGTACAAGATGAGATTTGGAGTTTAGACTCGCCATGCTGTTCTAATGAAGATTGGCGACCGTAGGGTATAATGTATTATATATTATTAGTGAACGTTATATATTTTATATTATTAACGAACGTTACCGGGACTAATCAGTAGTATTACAGCATGGTTTTAAACTCAGGCCTCTACTGAAAAATTTCCGGAAAGAACGAAGTCTAAATTATTTTTCATTGACATTAACTCGAACTCAGGTCTGCCGACTGCATGATCCGTAGCCACAAAGGTTAGTGGCATTACAAACGAGGTAGTTACACAATATATCTTAAAATAATCTATCCTACTAATATTATATAAGCGAAAGTTTGTGTCAGTGTATGTTTGTTCTTTCTTGACGCCGTACATCATTTAGCAAAATACCACTTGTTACTAATTGACATATTGATGAGTTAATACGTCAGAATTCATCACGAGATCTCTCAAACTGTACACTCGATTGACTTGAAATTTTTCAAAGTTTCTCATTTTGTGATACAAACGCTCACTAAGCACGGCTTTCTCAATACTCTCACAAAAATAAGGTACACGCGGGTGAAACCACAGGGAACATCTAGTTATTTATAAAACAAATAAAATACATAACAGGCTATGGTCAAATTGATTTAATATTTAACAGCAAATGTTCAGGAAATTAAACCTCTGCAAATTATATTAAACCAATATTCCCTACAGCACACAAATTAATAACATTATAAACGGAAAATTAGTGAATTTATGCATGGCGGTATATTTGTAATGCGTGTTGCTATTTTGCTAGTGTTTTAAGGATAATTATCCGGTATATCCGACCCAGAATTCAAACTTAGGATCTCGTAATCGAAACCAAATGGGCTAAATACTAAACTATCGCGGCAATTGATCAATAAAGAATTGCTTCCCATAAAATATTTATAATATTTCCTGGGGTTTATCCTCTAAACTTTTATTTTAATCTTGCTGATACTTGCGACGTCTTTCGCGGAAGAATTCACAAACAACAACAAGCTCTAAATAAAGTTATGTTCCAATTTAATATGATTCTTCGAGCAGTCAATAACAATTTTCTACGAGAAATAAAATATAATGAGATTTTTTCTTTATTACTTCCCGTGTCTGGTTTTTGATCAATGAAGCATACGGGAATGATAATGGAAAATAATTCGATAAACTGTTTACTTTAATTACATATTCCAATAAATAAGGAATTTGATTACGTTCAATTTGGGCTCCCAATTTAATATGCTGTGCCGTCATATTGAAAATATGTTCAAGTTAATGTGACACATAACATAAGTGCCTAAATATTGTGGAGCATTCCTCCGAGTATATCATAACATAATTTTTTCATTTATTATTTTTTATACTTCTATTATCTATTTTCTAAATTAAAGTTAAGATAATGTTAGAACGACAATTTGCTGTTCAAATATATTTCAAGTCGAGTCCTATACAGCTTTCCTGTTTTCATATATCTCAAGAATTTATTAAGGAAAGAGCGGGGAACACGACCTTAACTGGTTTAATTAAAACATTTCATGTTTTCCTTTGGTGCTACAAGTGTGCTTGTATGTTATTTATACGAAATAGCTTTTGGTTTGCCAAACTGGTAGTGAGTACCTATACCTAGAGTGTTACAATTTCAATGTCAGACTTTTCTAATGAGCTTGTATGAAATGAATCTGTTAACGAGCCACTACAGGACCAGGCCTTATAGAGCAGATATGGAGCTCAGACACACCACTATTCGAACCCACGGGATCCAAAAGAGCATCGGAAGATCACTAGAACGCCTTAAATTGTTTCATCTTTTTTAATATTTATCTACTAGATCACGCCCGCGGTTTTAATCGTCCCTATCCGTCACGGTCCCGTTTCCGTAAAAATTTCTTCAAATATTTCACGGCGGAGTAAACAGCTAATTTGGCACAAGTAAAGATTATACTTTGGTATATATATGTAGACCACTTTTAAGTTCATCATTACTTTCACAGGAATATGATCGGCGCTGGTAAATCCGCGGGGCACCGCGAGTAAGTAGTTGTTAAAGGAAAAATTCATCCAAATCTACCTCGCTAATACAACCTCATAATAAATCACTAATTATGCAATCGAAGTTAATATTGGCTATGATTCAACGTCAAAGTTAAACGTTTGATACGCACTATTGTTCAATCGGTAATTAATAAATACAGTTAATTGTTCTAGCAACCTATTTACGGTCTGGTAAATATTATTTCGAAATTATTTTCTCGTCGTCGTTTTTAACGAGAAATAATATTTCTTGCAAATCTTATTATTTAAATTTTAATGAACTTTCTGACTTTTCACAATCAATCTACTAGATTCATTTACCAAAAAAAGGTAGTGTGCGTGGAATTGAAAATATTAAAAGTGTCGCCACACAGCGGTCGCGTCGGGACGGCGATACGACGTTGGAGCAAGCTTTTAAGTAAGTTACACAGAGTGGCAAAACCTTTTTACACATAGCATTTAAAATTAAACCTAAAACTACCCAAGAACTAATTTAAGAGCAGGTATTAACCTTTAACTATGGACATCAATATATTGTAACACTACCATGGACGCGAGGTCTCACGGACCGCTATAACTTCAAGTAATATTTTTAAGAAAACTGCCATTTTATTTGATTTTTTTATTTTTAACGTACCTAAAGATTATCAAATTAAAATATTATAATATGTATTTAGCTTATATTCATTTATTTTTTTAATAATTATGTATTATCACATTTAGGGCACTTTTCAGTCTTAAATTGCCTCAGATCAAATTAAAGACTACTACTTAAAAAAAACAACTTCTTGAAAAAAAAAAACAGATTAATTTGTAAGTATAAACTATACCAAACATAAAAACCAAAAAATCAACTTCTAAACTTGGAACACAAAAATTCTGACAAAGGTCCAATATCAGTAAAATTATTGACAGTTGTTGCACAAAGGCTTAGAACACTGAAGGCATAAAGCTTGTTTACAGCCAACACAAGTGTAGTTAGTCTTCCTCTTTAGTAAAGGTGGACAGATTTTCGCAGTTCTTTCGTTTAGAACACTCGATTTCTAAAGTAGGGGGCTCCGCAATAGGCAGGTCTGCTCCTAAAACGCGCTTCAATGTCATATGCAATTCCTTTGGTACATTTCAGGTGATTATACGTCTTTGCATATGTGATACGACCAAGGATCGTCGTTCTTAAGAAAAATTCCCTATTTCTATGTCTTTGCGCTGATGCTGATTATGTAGAATGTGAGCATTCACTCCACACAAGTCCTAGTATCCTATAGAAAATGACCATAGGCCACCTTCTTGTTCTACGGCTACTACTATATTTAGAACATTTCTTGTCAGTCTTGCCTACTCCTCCCTTTGGTGCTGTCATCTATCGTGTTGCTGTGATGCATTGAGGAAACCAAGACAACTGCTTTATTCAAATTTGGGACATACGAACACAGAGCCTTGTCTGGTAAATATATATTAATATATATATATCCAAATAACGTGGAACCAATCTCTCGGCACTTTTGAGGCTGGAGTTTTTTTGGAAGTTCCCTCTTATTTTTTTTATCGGTTCCAACATACGTCAGCTTTCAGAAGTACACGGTTTTATGTTTTTTTGACATTTTTATTGCTTATAACTTATAAAAAATATAATCGCAGTCAATAAATTTTTGTATTGAAAACATGGACTCGCGGTCTCACAGACCGCAGGCGAAATTTAAAACAAAATTTCTCACCCAAATTGCAGCCAGCGACGCAACCTCTCCTCTTCGCAGTCGTTTCGCCACTAAAGTCGAAGCTACTAAACGTCACAAGAGCGGGGAGTGGAGGGAAGTAGAGTAAATACAATTTTCAGAAACGAGAGCGGTCTGTGAGACCGCGCGTCCATAGTTAAAGGTTAATATAGCGAGGCATACTCAGTTAAAACCAAACTGCTAACGACAACAACAATAAATGCTATAAGCTATGTTATTTTGAAATTAAAAATCCTTAGGGCTCGCATAAATTGAGTATTCACAGTATGTTACAAGTAAATATCGTGTATTCTTTATACTAAGTTATGCTATATTAAGTTAGGTCAATGTTCGTGTTCATAAATTTTACGCTCCGGTTTATCCAAAATTGAATTTACTAACCTTATGCAAAATAATATATTCAGACAAATAGTTCTTTATGTATTATTATTATTAAACGTGTAGGTTTAGTTGGTTAACACTGTGAATACGTATACGTTTTCTTAGAAATAAATCTTATAAAGTGTGCTGGTGCCGACACATATATGGTAGTGTAAGTTGGATGTGGCTGAAGAAGCATTAAAGTAAAATAAATGCGGTAAAGATGCAACTTTGAGGAGTGTGTGTAAACTAAAACTGAGTGACAGTGTTAACAATAGTATGATGAGAGAACGGTGTGGTATAAAAGAAGATGTAGTGGCAAAAATTAAGTAATGGATGCATTGTTTTGGAGAGAATAAGTAATATTTCACCAAAATAAAAGTGAATTCAGAGATTTGGCTAATCAAAACTAGATTACTAATACAAGTATTTTTGTTTCAACTTATATACACGGTGAGTTTGTGCTCCGTAAAATTTTGCACCATCTGACCTGCATAGACTTACTGCTACTATACTAAAGCCAAACTCGATTGAGAATGCTTGTCAACAAACAAATTAAAAATGAAGGTAGACATTTTATGCCTTATAAATTTAAATTTATGTTTTGTTTTTTTATTAAATCTTATTTAAAAGATATTGAATATATTAATTAGTTTTAAGCTTACTAATCTAATTTATTGTCATGAATTCGTCATTAATAAATTAATTTAAAAAATTAGGTGTAAAATGACTAGTGATTTCTACCTTCATTTTTAATTTGTTTGTTGACAAGCATTCTCAATCGAGTTTGGCTTAAGTATAGTGACAGGGCGTTAAATAAAAACTTTTTAAAAAGTTAAACGTGGCTTGCTCCTATATTGAATATTTCGTAAATGTTTCGTATATCCAGAATACAAAAAAATAAATGAAATTGCTGTCGTGACATTACATGAGTGTTGAAATTTTCCTCGAAAATATTTCTCACATCATTCCATTTTCGCTTTGCTTCCCCATCTTTGGCTTCATTCCAACAGTTGATTTTATATCATTTGAGTTGTCACCGAGTAAGCTTTTTACACACGTTAACGTCTTCTGCAAACGGGATTTCAATTTAACTGTCTTTCTTTAGAGTATCAAATACAATTTGTGGATGTTGAATTTTTACCCGACTGCTCCACGCAACGGAAGTGGTAATGTGTTTATCAACCTATGTATGTATGTTTCTTTTAAACACTATACAGACCAAATGCCTGAGCCGATTAGAATTCAAACATCGATCGGTTCCTCTTTGTCCGGCGAGTGCCACTAAAGACATGACGTTATACTGAAAATTCAACATGGCGACTACTGGACGCCATATTGTAAAAGTTAAAAAAAATAATGAAAATCCACATACTAGTCAAATACGAGTCTCTTGCAACTTCAAAGAATATTTTGCTACCTGCGAGTAAAGATTCACTAAAACTACTTTACTTCATATAATTTTATAGTTAAAATAGATAAAAATATAATTTCAAATATAAGAAAATATTTACAAAAAAAAAATAAAGCATCTAATTGTTTACTCAAAGGCAAGGTGCCGAACACAAACACATTTTATTAGATCCAAGTATATTTGATGCTTAACAATATAGCACGAGCGGGAACATAAATAATGGGTAGTTACTCTAGATATATTTTCTTTCACTATCTTCAATACGAAATAAGTTGGTAGCATTGTTATACCTTGAGGAATATGTGTGTCATTTTCTTATCGTGGCATTTTCCTGCCGTCAAAGCCTCATTTTCCCGGAAGCTTTTCCTGTTCGAGATGTGTAAAAAAGTGGCTGCTGAAAAATTATTATAACAGTTTATTGTATTATATTTCTATATTTCTGAGTTAACTATATGCCAGTATTACGACTAATTGCCTCGTTGGCCTATACTTAAGCCAAACTCGATTGAGAATGTTTGTCAACAAACAAATTAAAAATGAAGGTAGAAATCACTAGTCATTTTACAACAAATATTTTTTTAATTAATTTATTAATGATGAATTCATGACGATAAATTAGATAAGTCAGCTTAAAACTAATTAATATATTCAATATGTTTTAAATAAGATTTAATAAAAAAACAAAACATAATTTTAAATTTATTAGGCATAAATTGTGTTTCATTTTCTACCTTCATTTTTAATTTGTTTGTTGACAAGCATTCTCAATCGAGGTTGGCTTTAGCATATGTGCCTTTGATCACGAGGTCTTTGGCTAGAATCCTGGGTCGGACTAATTCTGAATTTTTCATTCTTCTATTAAATTTTCAGTACATTTCAAGCCCGGAGTCAGGAAGTAGGTGGGAGTGCGTTTCTACTCTCCTAATTATAGAGACGCGAGGGCCTATAATGAATCATTCAAATAGATTGATGATGATGATGATGATGATGAGTGTAATTTTAAAATTTACATTAACCATAATATTATTATCTATTAGAATTTAATATTCAGCTTACGTCACGGAGGGGGATTTAGGGATAAAGAGCATATTAAAATTAACTACACCATTACATTTTACGTACAAGCTACAAAATATTGCTTTTACCAATTAGAAATTAAAAACATATTTTACAGTCAGACTTACTTATATTCTAGTAATTAGAAGGAATAGTCATTGATCATGCAGTTTTATCAGCATTTTCAGAAAGTTACTACAGATAATAAAGAGTTTAACAAGCACAATCAGTACCTAGAAACGAGACTTATTGTAACTTTTATTAAAATTCATATAATAAAAATAAATCTGCCCATTCATTCACCTCTAAAAATATACATTACAGCACTAAGCCCTCGTAAATTATACAAAAAGCTGACGCATATAATGTTCTTTTCGTGGGTTAGAATTAAAATTCATGCGACAATGCGCCGGCTTTTTATATTTCACCGAAAATATTACAAGCAGTGTTGGACAACCCCTCACTAGTTGGACGAATGACATCAAGCTGGTGGCAGGGAGTCGCTGCATGGCTTCTCAAATCCTTTTAGGCTATATCTAGCTGTGGATGCATCGGCTAACGATGTTGAGTTCTTTAAATAGGCCTCCTTCATTATAGTAGAAGGAATGTGGAGCTTTGACCTACAACGCTGCTCTAATGCGGATTGGTGGTGGTTAAAATGATAATGTTGAATTATTTACCATCATTGTTAGATAACCATGATAGTGTGACTGACGGCGTGCTCAAGGCAAAAGGGTGTAACACCACCAACTTCCCGACTCCGGACTTAATTAACTGAAATTTCTTGGAAGATAGAAAAAATTTATATTGTTCTATAACCCAACTTGACTCGAATCCAGGTTCTCGTGATCTGACTTTTGCCTAACTACTAGAGAAAGGGGTAATGGAATGGATGTCCTTTTTTAAACGACTTCAAAAAAAAAGGAGTTTCTCAATTCGACCGTATATATATATTTTTTTAAGCACTGTATAGGCTATCGCTTAGCTACGACCACATCTGTTCCTTACAAGAAGTCTAGCATTGGAGGTCCATCAGCTAATACCATTGGCAGTTAATGGCGATGATGGAAATGAGTCCTATGAATAGAACCAGAATAAAGCATTATGAAAGTTGTAGCCAAAATTAATCGTTTCGTCATTTAAGTTTGAAAAATATGGAGGTACAGTTTTAGTTTATGCAGACCAAGTGAGTCGTTTACAAAAGGCTTTAATATAAAGGTTGTACGGCGAACATGTGTAACAGTAACAGCTGATACAAAGTGCAAAAGTTGGAGCATTTTGGGTTTCATGGCTGTGATTTTTACGACGACCTCGAAAGTACTCTCGCAGTAAGGACAATAAGGCAAGCATTTTTATTATATGCACGAAGCTCGTAAATTTTGTGAAACTGTGAAAACATTGTGAGACACGAATCTATGTCATTTTTATATTGTTATCAGCCTATATGCTCCTTAATTGTAGTAATATGGAACTTAGACTCACTAGGCTCTTCGAGTGTGGGTTCGCGGGCATAGCGATTTAAGTTTCATAACGTGAACGGCATAGGATATTTTTGACGACCACCGTGGCGCAGTGGTATGCGCGGTGGATATATAAGACGGAGGCCCTGGGTTCGATTCCCGGCGGGGCAGATTGAGGTTTTTCTTAATTTGTCTAGGTCTGGCTGGTGGGAGGCTTTCGCCGTTGCTAGTTACCACCCTACTGACAAAGATGTACCGCCAAGCGATAGGGGTGTGGATTTCATCCTACTCCTAACAAGTTAGCCCGCTTCCATCTTAGATTGCATCATCACTTAACATCAGGTGTGATAGCAGTCAAGGGCCAACTTGTAGTCGATAAAAAAAGAAAAAAAAAAATAGGAACGCATAAACCATGTAGTAATTTTCTTATAGAATTGGAAACTTTTTTAATTGTAACAAATTAAAAAGGCATACTATTACAATCTAAATAAGATAAGACATTATGATCATTATCGGCCTATTAGCGGCCCACTACAGGGCCAGGCCTCCCTCCTTATTTATACGAAAAGGGGAGGACGAGGAGCGAGGAAGACAAATAATAATAGGTATTTATTATCTCAAAAACTAGGGTTTTTTGTGGATAGTGAAAATCCGGTAACCCACGCTAACGAAATCGCTTGCATCATTAACTTACGTATAAAAGTCATACTTACAAGGTAGGTGCTTTACATTGTAAAATATATTCTCTTGTTATTAAGAAAATGTATTATATTTTAACATCATTCCGTAATAAATATGACCGCAAGAAATTTAATTAAACATTATGCATAAAATATATGGAGTGCACGTGTAACTTATTAAGAGCTTCTTTCCTTGTACAATTTATTAGACGTCCCTGCAATTTTGATTGCTTGTAAAAGGTTGTAGAAAATCTGTACGGCGCAAGTGTCTAGCTTCTTTTTTCTCACGCATACGGCAGTGTTAGGAAGACTTCTTCTCTCTCACTCTAACCCATGGCGCTAGCCGTATGTAAGTTATCACTTTTGTCGAGCGCTCCGAGACGCACACATTTTTTTTATCACATGTTAAATGGTAACAAATACTTGTAATGTGGTAATTGCCGACTTAAGAAATGAAGGTTCTCAGTTTTAGCTATATGTATGATTGTATGTATGTTGATTATGTCGCGTTTGGGTAAATCGATTTCAAAGCAATTTTCAGAATTTTTTTTTGTTAGCATTACCTTTAGTAGAAAGTCATTCCTCCGAGTATATCAGAATATATTTTTATTTTTTTTTATTTTCTGCGTATATAAAAGGCAACCGTTACTGGGCGATCTATTAACGTAGAGCTGAATGGATTGCGTTGTGGCAGAAACAAATCTATTATGTGCCTTTAATTATAATCAAAGGCATGCGCTAAGAATGAAATATCCAAGCTCACTCCTTAAAAGGGTTAGACGGGGGTTCAAGTATACACCAGTCTTCACGGAAGAAGTCACAGGCGCATAGTGTATAATGTAGACTTGTATAAAGTGAATTTCCTGACTAAGTTTAACTCTTCACATGCTAAAACATGCAACTCAGCTGAAGGGAACTCACGGTAGGCGCATAATTAATTCACATCTTGTCATAGATGTGACTCAGCTTCTTAGCGCCCTAATTGGATTTATCTGCCTTATATAGGACCTTTACCTACCTACGTGTACTTACGTACGTGTACGATACGTTTTATAAATAAAGGAGTAATTAAGTATACTAGTTCTGTACAGAGGTGGGCAGGTTTCTATTCAAATTAAAATACGAAATTTAGTAGATATTTGTATATATTACCGTTTTTCGTTAGAACGCATTTACTCTAGTTTTTACGAAAGGTCTTAGTAAAAAAAAATAAATATACTAAAGCCAAGCTCGATTGAGAATGCTTGTCAACAAACAAATTTGAAATGAAGGTAGAAAATACGACACATTTTATGACTGATAAATTTAAAATTATGTTTTGTTTTTTATAAAATCTTATTTAAAAGATATTGAATATATTCATTAGTTTTAAGCTTACTAACCTAATTTATTGTCATGAATTCGTCATTAACTAGTTAATTTAAAAATTAGGTGTAAAATGACTAGTGATGTCTACCTTCATTTTTAATTTGTTTGTTGACAAGCATTCTCAATCGAGTTTGGCTTTAGTATAGTGATCTAAATTGGTCTTTGTGAGCTTCCGACTTTGTGCTTTATTATACGCGATTAACCCAAAACAGGTTCTAACGGTAACATATATATGTATTTGTGTTTTTATCTTATTTTACTCCTTTAAGGACAGGAATCCCCTATACTTTCAGGATTGGAGGCCGAACATTAATGATTAAATTAGGTAGTTGACAGCTGGTAGTTGTAGTAGGCAGGGTATGTATATAACAGTTATCTAGTATTCATAACATAATAAGCTACGGTTACTTTGGAACTAAATAGGACATTTCTTAGGTTCATGTCTAGAGAAGTTCTAATGTGTTAATTTATTGTGTAATTTTTAATGTATTCCTAACACAAGGTTTTTTCTTAGAGGTGAATTGGCAAAATATTTCACGTAAAATACAGGCTTATTTAATTTATTTTACTTTAGTATTTTATCAAAGATCTGTTGTAACAACATAATGTTGCCCATAACGACAAACCCTGCCGCTCTCATTGTGCTATAATCGCTTAGCAGGGCCGACGTCCCATAAAACCTTCCTACAATAACCTCTATTTGTTACAAATGTACATTTTATCTAAGCGTCCTAAACGAGGTCCCTTATGGGCACTTATGCGAAATTAAATTCTGTCTCTTTATCAATCATTACTTTGAGTATCTGTCTTTATATCTTTGTTACCCGACTGCGTCAGAAGGAGGGTTATGTTTTTCGAGCGTATGTATGTATGTATGTCCATTTCTTCGGCACGCGCTACAGCCTAAACGGCTGAACGGATTTTGACATGTGAGGTGTCGTTGAATTTTTAAAAATTGTGGTAGTGACATAGGCTATATAAATTTTCAAAATGGCGGCTGTAAATGGGGGAAAAAAGGGGCGATGTGTGTATTTTTTTCTCTTATCTTAGCAATATGGGTACCAATTGAAAGGTCGTGTTCATCATGTTCATGTTTCCTTTTTAACAAAAAATGGCAAAAAGTGTACTAAGTGTACCGTCTCATTTCTATACCATAAACTAAAATTAAAAAGTCTCAAATAAAATGATTATTATAAAAACAAAAAACCCGACTGCTTAGAAGTTATGAACTGAAAAGAGAAAAACAAGGATCACTATATCTGTAGAAAATTCTAAATACTTTATGGTGCTGCAGGCGGGGACAAACGTAGTTTTGGTAGATCTTTCTTTCCCCGCAGGCTAAAGTATTTTGTCCCTGTTTATGTCACCATAAAGTATTTAGAATTTTATACAAATATAGTGATCCTTGTTTTTCTCTTTTCAGTTCATAACTTCTAAGCAGTCGGGTTTTTTGTTTTTATAATAATCATTTTATTACTGTTAATAATTTCAGGCATTATCAATTAATAGCCCACTGCCAGCCCCCTCTCTTTAATAAGGAGTTTGCTTCAATGTTTGTTTAGTGCCAGATTTTCACAGGTCGTTAAGTCGGTCGATATACAGCATGCGGGAAACTTCCAACAGGTATTGGTTGTTATTGTTAATAATTACTATCGACCATAGACAAAGCACATAACTCAGTCCTTGCCTACGCGATAAAGTAGTGCAATTGTATTCATTATCAAGTGCGTGTTGCTTTTCACACCTTTTGATACTTCATGAACCACGATATGTGACACACTAATAGCGATACGTATAGATGAGGACTGAGTTATGTGGTTTGTCTATACTGTGCTGATTGACCCCGCAAGGGGGACTGACGACATCAAGGGGATTGCATGCAGGCGGCTCAAAACCGTGGTGGTTGAAAGTACTTTGAAGAGGCCTGACTGCTGATGTCCAGCAATGGATTTTGACGACCTCCGTGGCGCAGTGGTATGCGCGTTGGAATTATAAGACGGAGGTCCTGGGTTCGATTCCCGGCGGGGCAGATTGAGATTTTTCTTAATTTGTCTTGGTCTGGCTGGTGGGAGGCTTTCGCCGTGGCTAGTTACCACCCTACCGACAACGACGTATCGCCAAGCGATTTAGCGTTCCGGTACGATGTCGTGTAGAAACCAATAGGGGTGTGGATTTTCGTCCCACTCCTAACAAGTTAGCTCGCTTCCATCTTAGACTGCATCATCACTTAACATCAGGTGTGATAGCAGTCAAGGGCCAACTTGTAGTTGTTAAAAAAAAAAAATCCATCGGCTGTTATGATGAATCACTATCAAATCACAATGATAACTTTTGAATAATAAAAAATAATTCTGTACCCCATTCTTAATTATAGATTACTGAGAGTTTTACTGTCTTGACTGTCTCGTTGATAAAGTGGTGTAATAAAAACTAATGGTTAGTCTATGCGACTTTGATCATAAAGTCCTAGGTTCAAATCCTGGGTCGGGTCACGGAATAATTCTGAGTTTTTCATTCTTCTACTTCAGAACATTCAAAGCCCGGAGTCGGGAATATGGTGGTGCTACGTCTCCGTGCCTCGTTAAGCCGTCGCTCCCGGTCACTATCATCAACATCTGATAGTTATCGTTAATAAATGAAACGTTATCACTGTAAGCCCGCCAACCCTCAATGGAGCAGTGTGGTGGGTCTACGCTTCGTATCCCCTCTGTTAAAAGGAGGGAGGCCTGGTCCTGTAGTGGGTCATTAATAGGCTGATAATGATGATGTATCATCATTAGGGTAACGAGAGATTTTTGGAAAAAATAATATTTCATAGTTCGGATCCACTAGGGTATCGCGCATCCGTAGCCCATAGCCGCATATACGAGTAATATTAATCACTGTAACATCGATGTCATTCTAAATTTTGAGTATCAGCTGTTTCAATATCAATAAATCCACCTCTACCATTCAAAAGCTATTAAATAAATAACCGATAAAAACGATGAAGTTATGATAGACATATTAATGTTACATCAAACAGCAACAGCAGCTGCATATTGAAATACTTGCTTACAAATATTTTTCTACCTCTCTACAAATCATTCCTATATGTTTTAAATATTCACTTTGTTCTATAAATTGATTTAAAGAGATCAAGTCTTAATGGTTTAGTTTATGATACATATTGACGTTGACTTTTAATACTTGAGTACGTTTTATAAAACTCACATCATCAGTTTTATGTAACCGTTTCAAAATCTACCAATATGACTCAGATTAAGGTTTACAGGGCGTACCTGGCTACAAAATTGAAATTCGCTTCTACTTTGCAACTTAAAAGCGAACGATGTGTCAAAGATGTTAGGTAACTTGTAATCAAGAATACATAACTTCATACAAAAACGAAATTACGAAGCGCTGCGACATCAATGCGCGAGTAGTGACTTAGTAAGATGCTTCAACGATGTTTAAATGTACGTGAATACGGGTTTTGGTGCATAGGCCTTATATGAGATATATTTATTTTGTGAATCACTCTCTGTGCTGAGAAAAAATGCTCGTCGTACATCCGGCATACGACGCTACTGTCTGTTGCTGCCGTTTGCAATAAGGTTCTTGACATGACGCTGCGACAAATCGCAAAGACATGTCACTCGGAGCTGATATATGCAGTCGGCTATGAACTCGTACCCAGTAGCGGTCGGTACTTACTCAAAACACTCTCCTTTAAAAATTTGACAGACAGACAAACTTTGGACCTCAAAAAATTATGATAATATTTACCATCTGTGTGTTCCGCCTTCTGCCTATTTTACCTAAATTTAAAAAAGTTTCAGTTTTTGTTTTGTACTAAAGTAACTCAGTCGAATTGTATCTTCCATCCCTCAGTTTATTTTGAGAGATATTATAGGGATGGTCAGTGAATCGAAATAATCACATTACGCTTTTGTACAACAAATCGGAACAGAAACCAAGTTTAGAAATAAATTGGGAATATCTGATGAGAGTGGTTTGCTTATGTAGCTTCAGATTTTTTTTTTATCGACTACAAGTTGGCCCTTGACTGCTATTACACCTGATGTTAAGTGATGATGCGGTCTAAGATGGAAGCGGGCTAACTTGTTAGGAGTGGGACGAAAATCCACACACCTTTCGGTTTCTACACGACATCGTACCGGAACGCTAAATCGCTTGGCGATACGTTTTTGTCGGTAGGGTGGTAACTAGCCACGGCGAAAGCCTCCAACCAGCCAGACCAAGACAAATTAAGAAAAATCTCAATCTGCCCCGCCGGGAATCGAACCCAGGACCTCCGTCTTATAAATCCACCGCGCATACCACTGCGCCACGGAGGTCGTTATCAGGTTCTGGGTTTGAGTCCTTGGAGATATGCATTATTCAGCTTTTCTTTTATATGAAAAATCATTTTTAGCAATCCGTAGCATTTTAAGCCATTACGCCCGTTTATTAGTCAACAAGCAGACGCGCACTTCGCCCGCGTTTTAATGTGTGTTGCAACATTTAAAAAACAAAAAACTAAAAAAAAATATATGTAATCCTTTTTTTTGACAAAAATGGGTGTATCAAGTTATACTTAAAAGATAGATATATATACCAAGGAGAACCTTATGTCATGCTAATAAAGAAGGGAAATTCTTCCATACATTGTTTCGTTATATCTCAAATACAGCAGCGTTTTCGAAGAAAGCTCCCAGGCGGCTTAAATTTCTCCTATTTTTCCAACAATTATGGTCATATTTCATTAAATTTAAATAAAACCTTGACAAATTATATACTAAAATCTTTCTCAGAAACCACTGTATCTATTAGTGAAAACTACATGAAAGTCCGTTCAGTAGTCTTCAAGTTTATCACGAACAGACTGACTTTACTTTATACTTAATACTAGCTGACCCGGCAAACGTTGTTTTGCATTAAAATTAAAAATAAAATTAGATGAAAATTAGATAGTAGCCGATTCTCAGACCTGCTGAATACGCACACTAAATTTGATAAAAATCGGTAAAGCCGTTGCGGAGGAGTACGGTAATTAACATTGTGACAAGGAAATTTTATATACATATTACGTGTAGTGATAATGATAGTGATTATCTAATAGTGATCGTTACAATACGATTATCTAAAACACACTAACCGTATTTGCCTTGGTACACCAGGATGGGCTTTCACTGTAAGTCCGTTCTCTCCAAGCAAGTTCTGACCATATATTTTATAGTGTGCCTCATATAGGCCGATAACTATTAATAACCACTTACTTCAATGCGCTATCAAGAAGCTGCATAATGCCAAGCATATTAAAATTCATAAGGCGAGATGGCCTCTTGCGAATAGCGCGGAAACTATTCTCCATTTCATTGTAGACACGTGCATACTTTCTAAAGAAGTTATACCTAACTACTCATAAATTCATTTCCCGAAGAACTAATTTCATAGAACGTTTTGCACAATGCCTTGGAATCGGAAGTTCGTCATACATCCTACGTAATAAATGAATGTGATACTTTTACTGAGAGTAACTTTGGAACGTCCTACGCAAAAAAATTTAACCACTCAAAACGAACTAAAAAGTAGAAAATAACTGCGTCATTTAGTTGTTTTAATTTACTTTAGGATATCTATGAAATCGGTGCCAGCCTAATTTAAGGAACGTTTATTTAACGTAGTAAAGCAGTTTTTGAGTTCTAGATAACGTCCTTAAAGTAGAAACTTCTGCTGGCTCCGACTTCATAGATATACTTAAGTAAATTAAAACCACCATGGGACCATGGGACCATTTTGGAAATGTACCCTTTCTAATAAAAAAAGAATTATCAAAATCGGACGACTCTGTAAAAAGATATGCGTGGTCATACATAAAAAAAACAAAAAATATACGTGTCAAATTGAGAACCTCCTCCGTTTTTTCGTCGGTTAAAAATGTGTTTTACAGGACGGAAAGGGTTTAGGCGTTCTAAGTTATAGGTACGTTCTGCACGACATTTGTAATTTTTTTATGACCACGCTCACGCTGCCTTCTGTGCGATATTGTGATATTACATATGACAGAATACACAATAGCACAAGTACATATGAGTATATTCTCGGTTCTTTGAGTTCTGAGTATAACTCGAGTGTAGAACTCAGAACGCAAAGCTCTTTTTGCACGCGGCTCTTATATGTAGGTATATACGATAATACTTGGTTATATACCTAATCTATATTGTTCTTAAAATAGAAATAGTATAGTAATAATCATATTAGAAATATTCGTGTACCTACTATTTATTATTCGAAAGATTTAATCTTTCATTAAACAAATGGCCATGGCTCAGAGAGTCGCAGAATTTAAGTCGCAATGAGAGGGGGCACGTAGTTCGAAGAAGTGATGGACGTTGGGGGCCAAAGGTGCTAAAATGGTGACCCTGCACCTGAAAGCACAGTGGTTGTGTTGGTCGACCCCTCACTAGGTATACTGACAACATCAACCGTTTCGCAGGAAGTCCCATATCACAGACGGCTAGGATCGTTGTGTTTGGAAGTCCTTAAAAAAGGCTCATGTCCAACAGTGGACGTCGATCGGCTGTTAATAATAATGATGATATTGAACTGGCCATTACGAAAAGAGGGATTCATATAACATGTTCGAAAATATTTTGGCATTGCTCATCATTATGAAAAATATTATATTAAAAATCTACTACAGGGTCAGGTCTCACCCTTTTAGGTTTATAATTAATTACTTCGGACTTAAAAGGCCATAAAAATAAAGGACCATTCCATTACGTTAATCTCCAGCAACTTCAAGAAAAATCACGATCTTAACTACGATACAATTGTTCGAGATTGCTGGGTATACTTAATAATTAGAGAAGAATATTATTTAATTTGCTAAGGTATTAAAATCAACAAAGTAAAATAATATTAAATTTATTGAACACATGGGCAGCTTACGATTAATTAATACATTTTAAATAAATACTTATGTAATAAACTCAGATAACCTAAGTGACTTAATTCTTATCAAATAATGTAGCGATGTCGTACGCCGTCATTGCATTATCTATCGTTCTCCATACACGAGCCTAGAACAAAATAAGAGAATTCATAAAAAAATATTCAACAATACAAAAGATTTTTAAAATTCTACCCCTTAAGGTATATAGAGGTCGAAATTTCCTATTGAATGTTCCTAATTCAGATATTCAAATCAGAATACATATAAAAATACCTACAATGTACTTATATCAACCAATGTTAGTGAATTTTTGCACGTGTTAGAATGAGTCTAGATTTTTTTATCGACTACAAGTTGGCCCTTGACTGCTATCACACCTGATGTTAAGTGATGATGCAATCTAAGATGGAAGCTAACTAGTACACGACGTCATACCGGAACGCTAAACCAGCCAGACCAAGACAAATTAAAAAAAATCTCAATCTGCCCCGCCGGGAATCGAACCCAGGACCTCCGTCTTATAAATCCACCACGCATGCTACTGCGCAACGGAGGCCGTCATAAAATCACAATTTCGGCACCGACGTCATCAGGACCGTTGCCCAGCGATAAGGTTTAAGTGTCCGGATTGCCAGAGAGACGCGGGTTCGAATCCCATCGATTCCGTAATTTTTGATATTATGTTTATTCTTAAATATACTGTAACTTATACTTTTAAAATATAAGTACATTTTATTATTTATGAACGGTGTAGTGAAACGACCATAACGTGTTCTCAACTGTCTTTATTTCCTTTATCTTGCGCCTACCTACATAACATAATAATAAAAGCACCTTAATATACAACATCTTTCCCATCAAAAGAAGTAATGAATAAGTAGAGTCATTCGGGGTAACCGAGCGCAGTGGGTAAGTGAGCGCACTGCTTCTATCTCCAGGAAGGGGCACTGGAGGTGAAGAGTTTGTTTTGGTCAATCAGGGGCACCGGTAAGGTGAATTAGTTTCGACATGCCCAAACGCCTTACTACGTGCACTCTGTTAGTAATTGTCAAAAAAGTATTTTTGTTGATTTAATTTCAACTTTTTAGCGTGTTGGAAAACACGAATACTTCTAAAGTTGTTATGTGAAGACGGTAAGCGACGTTTTAGTTTATGAAGTGCATATTCTCCTGTCTTTTTTAAATCATTATTTAAGATTAAGTTGAGTGTTTGTAAGTCGGCGGCCATTTGTTTGATATTAGGCATTCTGGGTAAAGTGTGCGCGGATAAGTGTGCGCATGCGCTCACTTACCCGCGCGCTTAAACTAAGAAAAATGATTTTAAAGTTAGACTTAGCCCAATATTACCCCGTTACCTATATCAAGATAAATATGTTGACCAACAAAAGAATGGATTCGATGCGTATAGTATAAGGATTGATGGCATGAATTGTGTGTTTTTAGGAAGGTGATAATAGTATATTTGTTTGTGATTATTCTTCCAATTTGATTTAAAATTCTTCAAATTTTTGAACATGATATTGTCATTCATATCAACAGGTTTAATGTTAAAATACTTTGTTTGTAGTGTTGATTGTTTTATTTGTGTACTAGAGATAAGAATGTTCATGAAGATAGATCTTCTTTGCAAGACTTAATGTTAGATTTTAAGATACTTTTGACTGTGTTTAAATGAAAACTAAATATTTCGTTAAGATGGCTTTATATTTTTTGTTTGATGATCTAAGTTTCATTTCAATTTATTTGTTATATATTGATTATTTATCGAATGCGCTCATTTACCCTATTGCGTCTACTTACCCCACAGGGTTGCGTACACTTACCCGCAATACGGGTCAAGTGTCCGCATTCCGACTTACTATCAAAATTTTGATTTTTTTTGTTAACTATGGAACAGGATGTTTTATTTTCTGTTTCAATTTGTAGGCTAATAAACATTCTTTTCGAAACATTTTTTTTATTTTCCAATTTCTTCTTTAGTTCTGCTCTGTGAGGCTGAAAACAGTAAAGTGCGCGCACTTGACCCGAATGACTCTAGTAACTAAACTTAGACTAAACTTAATCTAACACAATATAAACCTGTTATAGCCGTAGTAATCATAAGCATAATAACACTATTTTTTCTTAAAAAATAATGCCAGCTGTTTACGAGCTTTATAAGCAGCTGCTCGAGTACGTTCCGCTCCCTCGGGCGAGCTATTACAATTAGTGTCTTGGTCTACCCGAGGGTCATCACTGCTGTACCTTTCAGCATCAGTAAAATTTAAAGCACTATCATCACTATCCTCCTTTTCATCCAAAGGAAGAGGTGAACGGCTGGCTGCAGAACTAATTTCAGCACGAATAAGATGACGCCGATTACGTCTGTATTTTCGACCTGATTCGTCAACAACAAAATAAGACCTAGGCTGTGGTGCCGCCGCCTGTACCGTCATACGGCGCCGAGTGTTGCCGTCTTCCACCAGCACCCGCTCACCCGCTGTCAACTCGGGTAGGGCACGCGATCGCTTATCGTAATATTCCTTAGCGCGTTCGCGATTACGATTTATGTTGACAAAATCGTCATCGCTATTCCTGTCTGGCATTAACTTTTTTGTACTTATAGGGAGTTTAGTGTTCAATCGTCTTCCCATTAATAACTGCGCCGGTGAATTAATCCCATCACGCGGTGTCGCCCTAAAGTTAAGCAACCCTAGATAAAAATCAGATCCTGTCATTATTGATTTTTTTATAATATTTTTTACCGTCTGTACGGCCCTTTCGCTAAGTCCGTTGGACTGTGCGTAGTTGGGAGACGAGGTTGTATGTTTGAAACACCAGTCTAAGCTAAAATTTCGAAACTCTTTGGACACATACGCAGGCCCATTATCCGTCACCAGCTCCTCAATAATGCCATGCCTCGCGAACTGATCTTTCATGGCTAATATTACCGCTCGCGAACCTGGGTTGGATATAGGACTTACTTCAATAAAATTGGAAAAGTAGTCAACGAGTATTAGAAAATATTTTTTACGAAACACGAATATATCCGAGCCAACCTTTCTCCACGGTAGACTAGGAACATGATGAGGAATCATTGGTTCTCTCTGCGGACGAGCGGCGTGCTCTGCGCACGCGGCGCACGCGCGCACCGTCCGCTCCACGTCGCGCGACATGCCGCTCCAAAACATGACGTCACGTGCGCGTCGCTTGCAGCGGTCAATTCCGAGGTGACCCTCGTGTACACACGCCAGCATTTCGCTTCTCAGCTCACGAGGTATAAAGACCAAGTTATCTTTAAACAGAACACCTCCTATATATTCGAATGAAGTTCTATACGACCAGTGCCCGCGAACTAAACTATCTACGTCGTGTCTATATCGCGGCCACCCGCACAAAATATAATTAATTAAGATTTTACACTCGGGGTCTTTACCCGTCGCTTCCCTAACTCGTTGTATTTTAGTGTCACTGAACCGTGCATTGTTTATAACAAAACACGCTTGAGCATCAATTTCATCCGACAGCTTGTCGTGCATATGCTCCGAGAGGGCTGCTCTGGACAGCGTATCGGCCAGGTACATGTATTTACCGGGCTTGTAAACAACAATAAACTCGTAACACTGGATGCGCAACATCATACGTTGTAAGCGCGCCGGAACCGCATCTAAAGATTTTTTAAAAAGAGACTCGAGTGGCTTATGGTCTGTTTCAATCGTAACGTCTGACCTCCCATACACGTACTGATGAAATCTTTCCAGTGCGAACACTATAGCTAGCATTTCTTTTTCAATTTGTGCGTATCGAGTTTGAGTGTCCGTAAGCGTAACCGACGCGAACTCCACCGGGCGGCCGGCCTGCAGCAAGGCGGCGCCGAGCGCGCTCGCGCTTGCGTCTACCGTTAACAGCACAGGCTCTGCGCCCGAGTACAGCGCCAGCACGGGCGCGCGGCACAGCGCCTGCTTCAGCGCCGACACCGCCGCCGAGTGGTTACTCTCCCAACACCACTCGATACCTTTTCTTAACAGACTTCGAAGTGGATTCGCGATGTCAGCATAGTTTGGAATGAACTTGGACAAATAATTTGTCATGCCTAAAAATCGCTCCAGCGAGCCCCTGTCGTTTGGAATGGGCATTTCTCTGATCGCACGTATTTTATTTATATCGATTTGCATACCCCTCTCACTAAACGTGTGTCCTAAATACGTAACTTGACGCACCTGAAACTCGCATTTATCTCGATTAAATCTAATACCTACTTCGCGAGCCCTATCTAATAACGATCTCAGTCTAGCGTCGTGTTCGTCCAAGGTACTACCGTAAACAATTATGTCGTCTACGAACGATTCCACTCCGTCTAAATCCTCTAGAATTTGACGAATCTTCGCATGAAACACTTCACTGGCACAGCTCACCCCGTACGGGAGCCGCAGAAACTGATAACGTCCGAATGGGGTACCAAAAGTGCATAAGTCCGCGCTCTGGTCGTCTAGCTCGATCATCCAAAATCCCGAGCGCGCGTCTAGCTTACTGAAATACCTTGCCCCGTGCAGCGTGCTGGCTATCTCGGTGAGCGTGGGCAGCGGGTAGTGCGCGCGGCGGATGGCGCGGTTGAGCGGGCGCGGGTCGAGGCACACGCGCACGCTGCCGTCTTTCTTCGCGGGAAGTACTATCGCGTTCACCCACGGTGTTGGATGAGACACTTTTCTTATTATATTCATTCGTTCCATGTTATCGAGTTCACTTTTCAATTTATCTCTTACACCCATAGGTATTTTACGAACTGGACATACTGACGGGTTTACTTCTTTATCTATGACGATTCTATATTTCCCTGGCAGTTTACCTACGCCTCGAAACAAATCACTATACTGATCTATGTTAATAGTGAAAATTCGCTTTATAACTCCTATATTTTCACATGTATCTTTCCCGAGAACACTTTGACAGTCGTCCTTAGATATAATAAATTTAATGATATATTTATTTTGTTTATATGACCATAACATATCCCGAGAACCTAATATAGGTAAATAATTGCCACAAAATGATTGAGCACGTTGATTACAATGTTTTAAATCACCGAAAGAGTATCCTAATCTCTGAAATGTTTTAAACGATAATACATTTAAATCTGACCCTGAATCTAGTTTAAATTTTTCTGACATTCCGTTTTTACACAATATCAATGTTTCAAACCACTTACTGTCTTTACCTATTTTGTCATCGTTCAATATGGACACATGGAACAAATCATCATTAATTACTTCCTCATTCACTTCAAACACTTTTTTATTAGCTTTTACGCAACATTTTTTAAAATGTCCCCGTCTAAAACACAAAAAACAGGTCGCGGATCTAGCTGGACACCGATCATAGTCACTATGATCGTTACCGCACGACACGCACTTTACATCACTATTCGCACTCAACCGAGAATCGAACCGACGACCCGGCGTCTCATTGCTGCGCATGCGGCGCGCGGCGCTCGGAGCGGCAGGCCGGCCGCTCGCGCCGCCTGCCTCGCCCCGCGCGCGCGCCCGCGCCCCGAACACTGCATCCACCGCCGCGCCGGCCGTCGATTCCGAAGTTTTAGCGACTTCAATTTGCTTGCCCTCCGTCAGCGATATTTCACTCGCGTGACAAATCTTTATGGCTTTCTCCAAGGTTAAGTCGTCCGTTCTGAGCAATCTATCTCTCACTGTACTGTCGGAAATACCACACACGATGCGATCTCTTATCAGACCGTCTTCTAGGTGCTCGAACTCACAGTGCTGACTCAATATTCGTAAAGCTGTGACGTATGAGTCCACATTTTCGCCGACTTCTTGACTGCGCGTGAAGAACCGAAATCTACACATAGTTGTATTGTGTTTTGTGCCAAAATGGTCATTAAACTTTGAAACTAAGACATCTATATCGTCTTGACTTTCGTCCTTTAGAAATTTAAAAGTAGTATATATGTCATACCCGTCCGGCCCCACAAGATTAATAAGCAGACTTGCTTGAACATCTTTGCTTTCTTTATGCACGCCAGACGCTTTCAGAAACACGTTAAATTGCTTGTACCACTTGCGCCACGCGTCCGCCCGACTCACCGGGCCACCTTCCAACACCAGTTCCGCTGGAGGTCTCGCGTGTTCCATTTGTATATGAGTATACAAACACGCTAATAGTTAAAATACACTAAAACACCACTATATTTACAACTTTAACTCGGTTTTATTCGACACCGCTGTCACCATGTAGTGAAACGACCATTACGTGTTCTCAACTGTCTTTATTTCCTTTATCTTGCGCCTACCTACATAACATAATAATAAAAGTACCTTAATATACAACAAACGGTAGTGCTATTGAAGCTGCACAAAGCTTTCCTTTAACATTATTTCATAAAGAACGTGAGCCGTATAATGTAGAGAAAAGTTTGTCGGTAATTTTTAAGCTAACTTTATTTAGATGAATTTTGCTTTTACGATGTTGTTAAGATTTAATCTGTAAATAACATTATACTATAATCTCATGGTTGGAAAATGTGATTACGAGTAAGCGTCGTGTAATATTAAACTCCATATGGAATAATATTATTTAAGTAAGTATATATATCTAATATTTATACATAGTAAGCGATGAGTTAAAGTTGCACCAGTAACTGAAAATATAAAAAAAGCAGGCTATAATGGCACGGGCACGTTCTGCGTAGACCAGACGATTAAAAAAAGTCTTTCCTTTGCCACAATAAAAAGAGGTAGGGGTAGACCTCTGGCCACCTGGTTGACGACAGTTCAAAAGGACCTGAAAGAATTGGGACTCTCTGACGAAGACGCTTATCAGCGATCTAAGTGGCGCCGAATGATTGCGAAACAGACCCCGCGTAACGGGAAGATGCGAGGAAAAAGAAGAAGTAAGTGATGAGTCGGTATTAAAATTAACTAGTGGATGGCCAATGCCCATTTAAGACGTAGTGCAGTATACCTCAGTATAAAAGAAGATGTAGTGACTAAAACCGAAATATATATAACTGAGATGATTTGGTCATAGAGAGAATTAATGAAACAAGATTAACAACAGGGATTTATAAGAAAAGAGTGAATGGGATCTTGGAAGGGGAAAACCAAGGCGAAAATTCCTGACTCAATTCTAGGATATTTTGATTAACCCCTGTGGGCCTGACATTCAAACCTTCTTTGAGGCCCGCGGCTACCCGGGTAGCGACGGGGCTATAATGACAGCTGTCATTATTTGCCTGACGGTTGCCAGGGGACCCCTCGGGGCTGTGAAACTTTAAAGGCCATGTTTAAAGTGCCATAAACCAACGTATGAAAGATTGAATGTAATTGAAAGGAGCAAAAGATATATATACAAGGATCGTGGCAAGTGGAAGAACGTGATATACCCCATGGGATTCCAACAATAAAATTTCTGCAATAAAATTAAAGATGTATCTAATCTATATTTTCGTCTTTCGCAAATATATATTCAGTGGTTAGTTAAATAAGTTCTTGTTAAAGAAATTCAAACAAACAAACGGATCGAATGAATATTTGTATACTTATATGTCGGATGGAGGCGACATCTTTTCGACGCAGGTATAAAGACTGGAATCATATTCAAATTGAGAGAAACGAATATCTTAGCATTTAAAGGATTCACCGCGCGGGTGTCGGGTCCATCGCGTGGCTGAGAGAAAAACTCCGAACAGAGCCCGAGACTTGTGACATGGGTGTAGATTTAAAAGAGATCTCTTAGTGACGGCCGTTAACACTCACCTCCTGTTCAAGTTATTCTCCCTGCCCAGCCAAATTTAGGGATATTTGTTTATTACATTCGATCAATAATCCGACAAATTAACTAAGGAATAATCACAATGATGACCAATATTAATTAAATAATTAATTAATCAATTAAATAATTAGCTAATTCAGCTATCAATAATAGTGATTAACTAATCCGGCGTGATCTGAGTCACGACTGATAGATGTGGTCGCAGTCATCAGCCTCGACTCTCCAGACCGCTGCTTTATATCAGCATCGATCGGTCCTCCCCGCCACTACCGAACTCCGCCCAGTGGCTGTCATGATACTACTCCACCGACATATATTTACTGTCAAAAAAATTTTTGTACTCACAGCTCCTTTTTTAATTGCGTCTATAGGTATCTTCTTTGGACTTGCTTCGCTTGATCCCGCAAACAGAGATAATACTGCCATAATGATAACAAACAATGACGCGAATTTCATTTTAAATTATTAATTTAATTTTTATTTCTCTGGCGATTGTTTAACCACTATGAACGGTTGGTTAATGTTTAATGCGTTTGTACACACATCGGCTTTTATATGTTAAATATGTTTAAAATAACTGAGATAAAGTTCTTTGTACGCAATGGGACTCTACCGGCTCCCGAGACGGGTACATTTTGCGTTATCGTGCGAATTCAATGACTCATTACGTCGTGATTGGATACTTGTACGTAAGTTGCACTTCCTGTTAATTACTAACTTATTTATAAGTTTTGCGTTAATTGCTACACGTGCAACCTTACTTGGCCGAATAGAATAGAATGTAGGGATTATACCTAATATATCTTTTAGTAGAAATAGAAATGAGTTGGTGCTTATTTGTCCTAAAGCATAAGCCTTACCATTTACGGAAAAACTGACTCCCTCGTTGGTCAAATGGTATATCTTAATTTGTAGCTTCAAATCACGAGGTCTTCACAGTTTCTGTCACCTAAGAAATCTCTAGTAAAGCAGGATTCAGTAAAAAGTAACAGCGCCCTTTACCGACTCCTGCTTTACTTGCCTACTGATGAAGAACCAGATGGCGTAGATTTTTTATACAGACTTTTATATTTCAGTGTGTTCCCTAGTAAATAAATAAGATAATTTGGATTTATAATCTTAATTAATCTTTTATTCATTTGCTTTAAATAAAGGTGACTTTGTAAACCCGTGCTTACAAAGATTACGTCATCATTTGTTATTTTCATTTGAATTGTGAATTATTTCTTTACGTTTTTCACGAAAAGCCGTTGAGGTACTGGACACTCCTCAAGACTCTACAACGTCCATCAAGGTGTATGCAACATTACATGCTTCTTTTGTAATTTATACACGTTGGTGGAGGAGAAAATAATATAAAATATCTTTTGTGAAGGAAAAACTTGTTGTTCCCGAGGGATAAATAAACGTTTTCAATTGATTGAGGCTGCTGAAAATACCAAGTACTGTTATATAAACAATTGGGCAATAGCTAGTAGCAACTGGTATATAAATATATGGATCAAATCCGCAGTTAATAATTGATTAGGTAGGAATTACGTTCGCGATCCAGATTAGTCTTACATACTACGGAGATTTTGTTTGAATTATTAATTTTTCATCTGACGTTCCATTAATGCTTTATCAATAAAACAAGAGCTATACGATTTTCTTTTATTATCCTTGTATAGTAAAAGTGAAATTTTGTGATCTTGTGATTTATTGACGGTCTGCGTGGTGCAGTAATTTGAACAATGGATTTATTAGACAGAGGTTTGAATTGCAACTGCTGATTAGGATTTTCTAAATTTGTTTCGGTTTGGCTGATGAGAGGTCTCACAATGTAAGTCTGTATTATAAAAAAAAATTAACAAAAAATAAAACCAACTCAAAACGCACTAAAAAGAAAAAAATAACTGTGTCATTTAGTTGCTACACTAGTAGCCAATAAGCTACCGATGCCGAGACAAAAACCGAAATCGCTGTAAGCATGCCTCCAAAATTTGAAGAGTTCCTTCAATTTCCCCAGGATATCATCATCAGATCCTAACATGATGACAATAGAACCACCTTGAAAGTGTGCCCTTTATAATAAATTAAGAATTATCTATATCTATAAAAATCGGACAACTCTGTACAAAGTTATGCGTGGTCATACATAAAAAAAAATACGTGTCGGTTAAAAAGCTCTAAATTCCCCTTCCTATGATGATTGAGATAGGTGAAGTATAGAGATAAATGAAACATAAAATATATAAGTATGTTTTATTAAATTAAGAAAAACTATTTTAGTATTGTGTTTGGCTTGAATTAATTGCCATACTTATTGTATGAATCGACTTGTTAAAATGAATTAAATTGTTAAAACATTGACTTTAACTTTTCCTCAAAATTAGTTCTGACCCTGTAACAAAAATGTTTCAAAGAATAAGTTTGTTAAGTACCTACTGATTAATTTATGAGTTTTACAGAATTGTTCGAAATAATAAGTAGGCATGTATTTAAATTAATTCTTTGTGAAGTTACGGACAGAAAAATAAGCAAATCCAGTTTTATTCAATTTCATTATTTTTGATAATAGTCCTCTCACTCTCAATCTCAAATCCGATAGGTTTTGGGTTCGATCTCCACCCGTTGATCTATTGTTGTTACTACTTCTAGAATAGGCATTTGGCTTTGACTTTGGAGGAAAAAGGGAAAATTAGTCATATTTAAATAAATTGCTAATATTTTATACTATGTAGCGAGCGGGAATCAAATTCTGAACATATATTTGAGTCCCAATCTGAGGCTTAAAACTCATGAAGGTTTGTTATTAATCCACACAAATTTTCCAAAATGTTCTGGGGAACGTCAGTTCAAAGCAGAAAGTATTTTATTTTTTAGGTCAACTTCATTACCAAGTGTCCTTTTCAGTCCTTAATTCTGACAAAATTCTATTCACTTTTTCCGCCTTAGTACCATAGACGTACGGTGTTATACCTTTGCCTATTCCGTGCGAGAAAGAATAAAGAAAAAAAAAATTAATAAAAATTTAAACCGACTTCAAAACCCACTGATAAGAATAAAATAAATGCGTCATTTTCTTACTTTAATTTATAAACTCTTTAACTTTATGCAAATCCCTATGTGGTCATGCATAAAAATCCCTATCTCAAAAACTACTGAACCGATTTTGATGAAACTTGCAGTATTCCCTAAGTTAAACAGTACTTAGTACAACCAAAAAATAATCCTTAAATCGACTTGTCACTTGTGAAATATATTAATTTAAAAAATAAAAATTTCCTATCTCAAAAATTACTTCCCGTTATATTTTGAAAAAACTTAGTGTACCAGTTGCAACCGAAGTCTGGACACAAAAAAGAAATACTTAATCGGAATTGTAATTCGAAATTTCCAAAAACACAATACTATACCTACATTCACTTATGAAGTTTGGCCACAATCTTTCAGAAATAAAGATTGAACAATGAAATCAGAGTTGTTCTAAATATAACACCATACGGGTCGAATTGATATCCTCCTTTTTTTTAACTCGGTAAATAAAATAATATCACTAATTCAAATTTAAAATTATTCTCCAACATTTCAGTCTATTCCAAAGTATTGTAGTTACACTTTTTGTGCCTATTCCAACTAATACAGATAATTTAAAAATACGAAGAAAATAATTGATGAAGAACAATTTTTTTTAAATTAAGGTACAGTTTCACTACTCTTCTCTATGCCCATAAATTAATAATGTTCCCCGGTACGTGCTTACTAACCGATAACGATGACAACGTGCACTTTGTGACCGAGGTCAGATTAAATGCTAAATAATGATATTGTCACAACGGGACAATACAAGCACATCTTGTTATTCATAACTAGGGTAGGTATAGTTGACGAATTGAAATGAGATACAAACTTAATTATTTCCTATCCTATTTAAATATTTAATGCAGTGAATTAATAACTTTTATTTTTTTTGTTACAGAAATTTTTTTACATTTTATCTGTCAATTTATTTATTAGTTCCAATGTCTGAAAATCGATTTTCTAGTGGTTGACGATATAAATAAAACTATATTATTTAATACTTATATTCTTATTACAGCAATTTTTGTACGTATTACTCATACTTAATATTATAACTCAATATTAGCCCGTAAATTTAAAACTGGTCAATTACCCATACCTACATGGTTAATTGTATCCACGTTGACCCTAGCATGCTTCGGCTTCATTTCAATCATTCAAGTCTTAATAGCACCAGTGGGTAGTGACCCTACTTCTGCGTCCTAGGCTGTGGATTCAATTCCCACATCTAGAAAAATGTCTACGCGACATACTATTTTACCGCCAAGCTATTTATCGTTCCGGTACGATGTCGTGTAAAAACCGAAAGTAGTATGGTTTCATCCTACTCCTAACAAGTTGGCCCGCTTCCATCTTAGATTGCATCATCAGTTAACATCAGATGTGATAGGAGTCAAGGGCCAACTTGTAGTAATGTAAAAAAAAATTAAGACTTGTGGTCGTAATACAATCATTTTATTGAATTATGCTAAACCTCGTAATGTTATCATAATATGCTAATGTAATTTGACAAAGCAGTTCGTATCATGTCGCTTTTAGCCCCCAAAGTGGCAGTTTAGGCAACCTGCCCACTAAATTACTACTGAGTGAACGATGCGAGAATATACGTAAGCTATCATAAAGTGCTGCCTCGTCTAGTGGTAGTAGTAACGAGACTTTGGGTTCTAATCCTGGGTCGGGTCAAAGAATACACCTGAGTTTTTTACGCCGCCGTATTTCGGAAAGCACGATAAGCCGTCGGTCTCGGACATTATCATCAAAGTTTGATAGTGATCGTTAATGAATTAAAACATTATCACCCCAGGCTCACACATTCGAGCAGTATTCAAGCTCCATATTCCCTCTTCTATAAGAAACGAACCCTGACCCTGTAATAAAACAATACATAAGCTTATATTAATGTTTATAAGATAAGTAACTATACTAAAGCAAAGCTCGGTTGAGAATGCTTGTCAACAAACAAATTAAGAATGAAGGTAGAAATCACTAGTCATCTAATTTTTTTAGTCAACTTGTTAATGACTAATTCGTGACATTAATTAGATAAGTAAGTAAGTAAGTAAGTAAAACAACAAAACAAAACCTAATTTTAAATTTATTAGGCGTAAAATGTGTTGCATTCTCTACCTTCATTTTAAATTTGTTTGTTGACAAGCATTCTCAATCGAGTTTGGCTTTAGTATAGTAATTATATGGCGGCGAATATAAATATCACGGGTTAAAGTATGAAATTGCCGATTTGTATTGAAAAATAAAAATTCGTTAAACATATTTATTTAATCAAAATAATTACCATTATTATCTATACATTGCTGCCATCTAATAGGAAGCTCATTTATGCCTTTGCGATAGAACTCTGGTGATCTAGATTCGACAAACTGTGTGAAAGCATTTTGCACTGCCTCCTGAGAAGAAAAATTTTTATCACGTAGGAAATTGTCCAAGTCAGGAAAAAAATGGTAGTCCGTTGGAGCAAGGTCTGGCGAATATGAAGGGTGACGAATGGATTCTAATTGCAGTGCCTGTAGAGTTAAAACGGTTTCTCGTGCTGTATGAGGTCTCGCGTTATCATGGAGCGATAATAATGGTGAAGAGCGATTCATAAGTCGGAGCTGTTTCACTGCTAGTTTCGCTATCATTGTTCGGAGTTCGGCGCAGTAGGTCGGAGAAAGTTATAGTGAATAACACCACGCTGAGGCCATCAAACAGTTACCATTACCTTTTTATTGGTAAGCTTTGCTTTAGGACACTGTTGAGGCGTTTGACCTGGGATCAGGCATTACATTTTCCGCTTACGATTATTGTAAAGAATCCATTTTTCATCACAATTCGATCCAATATTCCTTCATTTCTGTATCGATTCAACAAGGCAACGCAAAGCAACATCCATCTTTATTGTCTAAGCTGAATAAAAAAAACAACTGAAAGTTGAAAATCGAATGTTGCACATTATTTAAAAGAAGAACTACACAGGTACTATATGAAAAAAAGTTTCACTTTACAATCTTAAATCATGAAGGTTCTATGTCAATTCGAGCCTATTACAATAAAACGGCAATTTCATTCTTTAACCCCTATTAATTAGGCTACATACTTACATAGGAACATCGCGCCTCGTTCCCATGTGGGTAAGCTGAGACTACATCCTTCTATTTGCAACTGTCTTAGCATACTTCCTTAACTTCTTCCACTTTCATTATTCCTTTCATACAAGTGCGTCAGTTTAGGGTAATCTTGACCTGGCCATACTTTAAAATGTCATGAATTCGGTCCAGGAACATTCGCAACATAAATAAGGTATTTTCTTTCAAAATACATCGCCAAGCGTCCTCGTGTTCGGTGCAAAGGAACCTTATTTATATTATTAGGTACGTCGGTACGAGCTAAAAATGTATTCGTAAATGCTTGATATTCACGCAAATATGAGCAACATATTATACTCGCGCTTGAAACGAGATTCAGTCGCAACTAATAAACGTGACGGCCCTTTTATAACGTAAGGGCCGGAGCATATCTTCACAAAAAAAGGCAGAGGAAGGCTTCCGCCGTTGCTAGCTACCACCAAACCGAAAAAGACATACAAGTGATTTAGCGTTCCTGTACGATGACATGGAGAAACCGAAACTTCATCCTACTCCTAACAAGTTAGCCCGCTTACATCTTAGATTGCGTCATCACTTACTATCAGCTGTGGTTCCAGTCAAGGGCTTACTTGAAGAGATTAAAAAAAGTTCGACGTGCGGCGGTTGCTAGCACGAGCGCGTGTAGATCAAATGTGATTAGGGGTAAATGAAGTCAAGAGCTAAGTTGTCATGAATAAAGAAAAAAAAATGTAAAAAAATATCCCCGATGTGACGTACTACCTATTACTTAGTAATAATTCTAAAAAAATATTTGAGCGTAGACGTTGAGGGAGTTTTAGTAAATCGCCTTTGTTCTTTTGTTTTCACAGCACGTAACGCATCAAAGTTGACGAGATCATAGAAATTGTCTCTTTACCGACAATAGCATCTGTCACGCCGCTACTTTTACTAGAAATTTCTGTAAATACATCAACTGTTCTTTGGTAAAGCCTATCTAATGTATTTTCACATCGACTGGTGTGCGTAGGTACATGTTAGGAAATTATTTCACCTATACTAAAGCCAAACTCGATTGAGAATGCTTGTCAACAAACTAATTTTAAAATGAAGGTACAAAATGCAACACATTTTATGCCTAATAAATTTAAAATCATGTTTTGTTTTTTATAAAATCTAATTTAATAGATATTGAATACATTAATTAGTTTTAAGCTTACTGATCTAATTTATTGACATGAATTCATTATTAACACGTTAACTAAAAAAATGAGGTGCAAAATGAATAGTGATTTCTACCTTCATTTTTATTTATTGACAAGCATTCTCAATCGAGTTTGGCTTTAGTATAGCAACACATAGATATGAAATTTGTTAAAAAAAAAGCTTAATATATTCTTTAATCTATTCGGCTTCAGATCACGAGGTCCTGGGTTTGAGTCTTGCTATGAGTAACAATTTTTAACAAAAAATAGAACCGACTCAAAACGCATTAAAAAGTAAAAAATAACTGTGTCATTTAGTTGCTTTAATTTACTTAATTATATCTGTAAAGTATATTATACGGCACTTGTAGCCAAAAAGCTACCGATACTTACACTAAAACCGAAATCGCTGCAAGTGAGACTATAAAATTTGAAGAGTTCCTTCAATTTTCCCAGGATATCATCATCAGATCCTAACATGGAACCACCTTGGAAGTGTGCCCTTTCTAATAAAAAAAATTTATCAAAATCGGACAACTCTGTAAAAAGTTATGCGTGGTCATACATAAAAAAAATATATACGTGTCGAATTGAGAACCTCCTTCGTTTTTTTTCGTCGATTAAATATTGAGATTTTGGCTCCACTAACAGCCTCCGTGTCGCAGCGATACGCAGGATGGATTTATGGGCGTAAATTCTGGGTTCAATTTCCAGATGAGACTGAGGTTTTCTTAATTGTCCAGGTCTGGTGTAAGGCTATCCTCACCCTCACATGCCGGCACCCTGTCTCGGGTCTTTTGTTTTTTCAAGAAATTCTTAATAACAATCTTCATCCAGAAGTTAGAATTATTTTCTTGCACCCCCGTGTCTCGGTGAGCAAGCTGTCCTTCTCGGTTATTATAATTTCCGAAAGTGTCTGTTAATGCATAGTCATCCTTTAAATTAATCCTAATTAGTCATCCTTTAAATTAATGCATAATCATCCTTTAAATTAATCCTAATTAGTCATCCTTTAATTTAATTAGCTGATATTTAAGAGGGTTCAATGATAAAATATATTAAATTAATTTCCATGCCAAAGAAGACGGAGTTAAAATTAATTTAATCCAAAAACTCAGTTAAGACTTAATAGTAAAGCTATCCTTCTCATAATATTTTCAGCAGAAAAGGATAGAGCTGTTAATTAAGGCTTAAAATAGTAATTTAGTATAGCGATTTATATTGAATTAGCACCGCTTCAATTAAGACCCCTTTAACTCTAATTTAAGCCGGAAATTCGTACTGTTCCGTATAATTTAATACCACTTTATTGTACAAAAGCCTTCTCCATAAAACGGTGTTAGCTGTGCTTACAACTTTGCAGCTTTAATAGTTTCTGAACACAAGTTGAAATTAACAAAAGTTCCTCCGGCAGATTAAAAATTCTGTGTTATAAAATGGACCTTCAACTACTGACTGCATTGACCAAAGCAGTCATTTGACGGCCGAGTGGCGCAATGGGTAGTGACCCAACCCACATCTGAAAAACTATTTGTGTGATGAGCGTGGATGTTTTCCAGTGTCTGGGTGTTTATCTATATATTATAAGTGTTTATGTATAATATATTATATATAAAAATATTCATCAGTTATCATAGTACCCATAACACAAGCTACCTAAGCTTACTTCGGGGCTATATAGCGATGTGTGTAATTGTCCTATAATATTTTTTTAAACTGCATAGTTTTTTTTGGCTCCATACTTCAAAAGGAAAAATGGAACCCTTTCACTTTGTGGTCCGTCCGTCTATCTGTCGGTCAAAGTCCTTTCGCGCAGTTATGTGTGGAGGTATCAAGTAGAATAATATTAAAAACTCTTTGTTATAAGTACCAAAGTACATACTATCATCATTATTAGCCTATTAACAGCCTACGTCAGGGCCAGGCCTCCTTCCTTATAAGAGCGTAGGTTCACCACGCTGCTTCAATACAGGTTGGCGGGCTCAAGATTGTTTCACTTATTAACGATCACTATTAGATATTGTTGATAGTGACCGGTACCGACGGCTAAACGTGCTCTCGCACGGGAGTGTAAAACCACCAACTTCCTAACTTTGGGTTTGGAATGTATTGAAAATTTCATAGAAGAATGAAAAACCCAGAATTATTCCATGGCCCGACCCAGGATTCGAACCCAGGACCTCGTAATCGAAGACACATGAGCTAACCACTAGACCAACGAGGCAATCTTACATATATACGAGTACATAAATTAATTACATTTTTTTTTATCGACTACAAGTTAGCCCTTGACTGCTATAACACCTGATGTTAAGTGATGATGCAGACTAAGATGGAAGCGGGCTAACTTGTTAGGAGTAGGATGAAATCCACATCCCTTTCGGTTTCTACACGACATCGTACCGGAACGCTAAATCGCTTGGCGGTACGTCTTTGTCGGTAGTGTGGTAACTAGCCACGGCGAAAGCCTCCCACCAGCCAGACCAATACAAATTAAGAAAAATCTCAATCTGCCCCGCCGGGAATCGAACCCAGGACCTCCGTCTTATAAATCCACCGCGCATACCACTGCGCCACGGAGGTCGTCAGACATTGTAGAAACTAAAACGTATTCAGGTCTACAGTCCCTTGAAGATGTCAAAAAAATCAAGCTTTCGATGAATTACGAAGTCTAGCTATCAAAGACTCTCGTTCTTACATTGTAAAATCTTGTTACGTTAGCCTCTGCTCTCTTGAAAACAGCTTAATATGTTAATATTAAGCTGTATATCTGTATAAGACAGTATTTGTATGTAAATCTATGAATTTAAATCCAAATCACTCGATTTGACCACACTAATTGTTATGGAGGTGCCATCGTTAATTCAAGCACTATAATTATATAAAGCCTTAGTAGTAAACACAGTACATTATTTGTTTACATATTATTGAAATAAATTTTTTTTTAAATAAAAATAGAACCGACTCAAAATGTAGTGCGTTTTGAGTCGGTTCTGTATGGTTCGGTATGAAGTCGGTGCCAGCCAAGTTTAAGGAATATTTTTTTAACGTAGTGCTTTATTAGTTTGTGGGTTCTAGGTAATGTCCTTAAAGTAGAAACCTTGACTGACACCGACTCCTAGATATGCTTAAGTAAATTAAAGCAATTGAATGACACAGCTATTTTTTACTTTTTAGTGCTTTTTGAGTAGGTTCTATTTTTTGTTAAAATTTTTATTTCTTACTTTTTATTTATTTATCGCCACGTAACGTACTCGTACTATACTGTCATAGTATATTATACGGCACTAGTAGCCAAAAAGCTACCGATAACGAGACAAAAACTGAAATCGCTGTAAGCGTGTTTCCAAAATTCGAAGAGATCCTTTAATTTCCCCAGGATATCATCATCAGATCCTAACATGGTGACAATGGGACCACCTTGGAAGTATGCCCTTTCTAATAAAAAAAGAATTATCAAAATCGGACAACTCTGTAAAAAGTTATGCATGGTCATACGTATAAAAAAAAAACAAAAAAAGAGATGTATGTTCAAGAGAACCTCCTCCATTCAAAAAAATCCTCCATTTATTGGCTGCTACTTAAAACAGTGAGCTCATGTTAGACCACTAGCGTAAGTTCTTGAGCCAGGTAGTAGTACGTAACGTTCCCGTAATGCAGTCCCAGGCGACGAGCTGGAACACCGTGGGTACAAGTCCGATATAATCTCCTTGCTTCCCTATGGCAAGAAAATATCTATAAGGAATTCCTCACGTAAAAAAGGGATATAGGTCTAGAACTGGGTCTTCGTTTACCCTTTATCTTGCCCTGGAAGTTAAAATAGGAAAAGTAGAAAATTTTAATTAAGTAGTTTACTTTAAAATTACTGTCAATTAAGGCCATACGACGTAACAAGAACGAAGCAACCTATCTACTACTTACTATAAGAAACTTTAGTAGGCAATATGATGAGTAATAACGCAGTATTGCTTAGTTCTCCACAGTTCAAGTTATTTAGGTGCTTAGGTAGTTTTCTCCCACCAGTCCGACAATTGTTAAGTAGTCTTAACATAAGTTTGGGCTTACAACCATCGAAGCTAACAACGCTTAGTTGGAGGAGCTTACTAAGGTATATATTAATACTAGCAGACGCCTGCGACTTCGCCCACTACCATTATTATTTATTGCAAACATCAAAGAACACCAAAAAAAGAAAAAATACTTGAATGTTTTTAAGAAAAGAATGAGTATAGCAAGGTTCGTTAAGATATACATATACGCTGTAACGGACTTTCTTGTAGTCCTAATAAATAAGAACAATCTTTCCATACCTTGTTTTGTTATATCTCAAATGGATTAGGTAGCGCTTTCAACGAATATGGTCTTCGTAGCGTAATGGTAAGCGCAGTGGATTTAGAAGACGGAGGTCCTGGGTTCGATTCCTGGCTGGGCCGAATGAGATTTTTAAATTGGTCCAGGTCTGGCTGGTGGGTGACTTTAGGCGTGGAGATCATCCTCGTCGCTTCCATCTTAGCTTGTCGCTTGCATCATCACATACCATTAAGTGTGGTTGCAGTCAAGCGCTAACTTGTCATGAATAAAAAAATATACAAAAATCTGTTCTTAGTGAGCGTCTACATCATTAAATTAGTAACTATGCAAAGTTTCAAGTCACGTGATGAGCCAGTGCTATTTCGCTTATAGTCACACATGTACTCGTATTAGACCAGTGCATTTAATATTTGAAACCAAATAAAGTCGCAGTAGGATAAAACCCATTGGAAAAGGAGGAGAATATCATAAAAATGAAAAGAAAAAAATAAATTACGGGCGATCTGAGGTCGGGAAGGGGTAGAGGGTGAGGGTTTAGGGGTAAAAAACGGTTTCTTCGATTTTCGACAAAACTAAAAGTCTGACGGAAAAGAGTTGAATGGCAAAGTTGTGGGTAATAAAAAAATCTAAAACTTTTGTTTCTACACTTTTTTCACATAAATTTATGTGAAAAATTCAAAAACCAACTTTTTCGTTTTTTATTTTTATCTTTGACAAATAAAATTTTATTTCCATAAAATTTGGTGAAAACTTGCCTTCTTATGTCCCAAACACGCTATAATTTGATTTGAAATATTCATTTTTTCACCCTATTTTGAACGAATATATAAAAAATAACCTAATTTTCAACCGAAGAATTGTCCATTTAATTTAAAAAAAACATTTTAACGAGGAGTAAGTAATACACATATTTGTTTTATAAAATTTATTTTACACAAAAAAATATTATATTTGAGCTTTCTATAAAAATCCATATTGTACTATTTATTTTCTAAACAAAATTAGACATTACACTTAATATGAAAACTAAGATGTACTAATAGGAACAAAAAAATGGCGGAATTTTATGTCTAACTGAAGACATTCAATCTTCAGTAAATAACTCAACTTTACACGTACCTAATGATATACTTATTAGAAGATCCAGGTATTATCTATGGATGGAACTGCTAATACTAAATATCCCGTAACCCGTAACAGTTATAGAAGAGTCTACGCTCTATGGAACATAGAGATTCTAGATTATAATTTCCTTTTAAAAATATTCATAAAAATAATAGCTTACATTTCAAGGAACTTGATAAACTAAATTATTGTTATTCAAGATTATTTCTTTCTTTATCCTTTGCCGCAGAAGCAAAGGTACAGCCATGTCTTGAGTGTCGAGAATCTAATTTGAATAAATAGGCTGTATGGGCACAGACCATTACTGAATGAAAAAAAAATGACGTGTGGCACTCGGAGACTGCCGCGGTAAAACTATTGCATAGCATTTTTTATCAACTTATGTTTACCTACCGACGTCAACGGGACCGTGGCCTAGTGGTAAGGCGCTCTAAGTGCCCGGATTGCCAGAGAGACGCGGGTTTGAATCCCATCGGTTCCGCAATTTTTAGAGCGACACTTAGAGCGCCTTACCACTAGGCCACGTTCCCCGATGACGTCGGTGCCGAAATTGTGCTTTTGATATTATGTTTTTGATTCAGGGGGTGTTAGGTTTTTTCGTTACGGAATTACTGGATTCGGTCTCCACGCTCAAGGCCCGCGATAGAAGCTAAGCAATAGCTTAAAATAATTATTAAAACTCGTAAAAACTTATCTGTATTAATGAAAATGGCAATTCAAATATTGAACTCAATGAAATTCCTTAATCAGAAATTCAATACGATTAAAATACCGTTATGAATCTAGATCTACTTTCTTGAGGTTCGTTGTTGGAAAGAAAATTAAATTCATTTCCGAATCTTGATTAGTTTTTCTTTTATCCACCAGAGGATCCTCATTTCCCTAGAACTAGGTTACGGCGTACACGTGTCAAAACCAAAATGATTACATCAAATAATGCTTCTAAATCATTATATCTAATTATTTTATCTGGCACTTCAAAACGGCATTATCATTTACTTTTCAAACAAGCATATCAAGGTCGCCCGGAATAAATCGCTACTAAGCGATAAGGCCGCCTTTTGTACCTCTACTTCCTTTATAATATCGTTTCTGTTTGTTTTTATTTGGTATACAAATAAAGTATAAATAAATAATAAATATTATATTATGTTCTGAAGTGCCAAGTAAAAATAATACAATATTTACACATCGTCGCACGCCGACTTTGAATAAATTAACTTAACTCGATCCATTGAGTTGAAACGAACCCTTAAGTAAGATACTATTTGATTTATTAGGGTACTCTAAAATATTATGTCAAAATATATTACTTTAACAGTGTGAAGATACTCCGTAAAAGGTTTTTATTTACCTACAGCAAATTTTATTTATTTGATAAAGCTCTTACGTTCGCTCCCTTGCTACGATTGTATTACGAGTATTTTTGTTTGTCGTATATCACTTTATTACATTATTTGGAATACTTGTTTGTTTTTAGGATAGTGATTCGCTTTATTTTACTTCATTCTTTTGTGATATAAAATATACATAATATGAGTAAGATTTTCTTATTATGTGACGGTTATATCATTCTTATGTTATATAGTCACATTCCGCCGCTGGCCCCTAAAAAGTTTACATTTTTGGTTCACATATCACTATACCAACATTTTGAATTAAAAAAAGTTTACATAAATGTTTTACCTTATTTAGTTACTAATATAATATATAATCCAATTAAAAAATTAAGACCAACAGGTCACGACACCTGTCTCTACATCCTTTGCTATGGACATTATATTATTATAACTTATAAAAACCAGTCACAATTTTAATCACACATTCAATTCGACAACAAACATTCAGCTTAGTATTAGCGTTAAATTATTAAAACTCCTACAACCGAGGCGGGTACATAAGGGCCCCCGAGATGGCAGTGAGCAATGGCGCGGCTAGCGCGGGCAATGGCGGCAATGGCGCGGCGCAGTGAGCCCTCGGCTGCGCGCTGCACGCTGCCACGTCCTGCGCCAGCACCCACGCCATGCGCCGCAGCAGGTTGCCGGCCGACAGCGAGCACGCGCGCCCCGCCAGCGACACGCACTGCACGAACTCGTCGCGAGCGCTGCACCGACAAAATCATAATCATCATCAGACGAATTATAGGTGTGTCTAAACACTATCTTCAACATCATATTTTTCGCCATCGAGCACGCGCGCTCCGCCATCGAAACGCACCGAATGAAGTCCCAGTGAGCCTTGCATCAACAGAATTATGATCATCATTAGACGAATTATAGATGTAACTACAATCATTAACAATTTCAGGGGCATATTTGTCATGAACTCTGCACGATCAGAATATTGTAAAGGCGGAATAAATGGTGATAATGCTTGATCCTGTAGTAATTAATGATCACTGTCAGATGACTTTGACAATAGCCCAAATTGATGGTTTAACATGCTCTCGGAGACATGGACTTATATCACCACCTACTTTCCAACTCTACAATTGATAATTATAATTTCTGAATGTGATACTTATTTAATTACTTACAAACAAAACTAATATTTGCCATACCCAGGACTTATGATAAATAACATAATAAAGCATTTATGATAAAATTTATAGCTACGATATACCTGTAATATATACACAATGTGAACCATCAAATTGTAACACGTATCCTACTTAACGTTGAGGCGCGGTACATTTGACGGTGCTCGTTTAGGCGACAAGTGTACTCGTAATTCGATGATAACGTAACTATGCCACAAATCCGACACACTCACTGCGTACCACGCTTCACAATAACTAAATGGCGAAACGTTGATCACAATACAAAGCAACATGTATGCGACTAAAGTACTAATAAAACTTATTATCTAATACGGGATTTAATACAACTTGATTGTAGCACAATCGTTGTTCTGATTGAAGTAGATCATCTGATTATATGGCAGTTCCTAATGTCTCACTATGACGAAACGTTGATCACAACACAAAGCTACGAGTATGAACGAAGTACTTGATACCTAATACGGGAAGTGTTACAATTCGGGACGGCATTTACAAATTCACTGTTCTTGTTAAAGTCGAGCACATTTTGCGACCGCTCAGCGATACTTGTAATACTGTAATATGGGAAGTATTTACTGTATTCTTTTTGTGTACCACCATTCCACGTGGGCATGACTTATATAGTTATTAGAAAAAGTTAGGTTAAGTTCCTTGTTGTTGTTGTTTCATAATAAAAAAATCGAGACGGTATTTACCAACATAAGTCGCTATTTTGATTGAAGTAGACCAGATTGTGTGACCGCTCAGTGATGTCCCGCACCGCCATCTGTAGCTCGTCGACACATCGGGACCAGTCCGGCGACACCACTGCCCAGCAAGAGGGCTCCTTCAGGAAGTCTAAATATAAACATTAATAATGATATACATATATGCCGAGGCCAGAAGGCAATGACAATATTGCTTATATCAAGCGGCTATATTTACATCTTTGAATAATATTAACACCATCTCAACCAATGTACGTTTGCTGTTAGATATAAAAATTCTGTTAGGGATTTTAAAAATAATCGCTATGGAAATTTTAGTATAATTATTTATAATTATAAAAGTAATTGTTTTAATAGAGCTATGTCTTGATCTATATTCTATTGGATAATTTTTTAGTGGAAAACTTCCTGTGTAGATAGAAAAACTCATTTGGTGAGGTTTTACGTTTTTCGGAAAAGGTTCAGAGCTTCAAATAAAAGTATTGCTTTTATCTCATTGTGATATATGCCGGGTATAGCTGGTATTGTAAATCCTAGGCTAGGGAATTGGGCATTCCGCGAAATACCCATGAATCTAAGTGACAAAGTCACGTGTATCCGAAATTCTCTCCTCTCACCTACGTGTCAGTATTTTCACGGAAAATGGCAAAATAAATAACACCATCCTTATAAAGGGTTACTTTTTTAGACACTGGCAATATTTAGAACTTTAAAATTTATAAAACAATACAGAGATCAATTTTAAAAATTAAAAAATAAATCATATTATAATAAGTCATAAGGATTAGAATTGACATTGCAATATTTTAAAAAAAGTAAAGAAATTCATAAATTTTTGAAATTGGATATATAGGTCACCTCGGCCTCTGTTGCGCAGTGATATACGCGGTGGATAATAAAACGGAGGTCCCAGGATCAAATCCCGGTAGGGCCGATTGGATTTTTTTTAATTGGTCTGGCTGGTGGAAGGTGTCGATCGTGGTCAGTTACTACCTTGCCAGAAATGACGTACCACCAAACGATTTAGCGTTCCAGTACGATATCGTGCAGATATCGAAAGATACTTACCATCCTATTCCTTACAACTAAGATCGCTTTCTTCTTAAATTACATTATCACCTACAATAAGGTGTAGTTGCAGTCAAGAACTAACTATCGTGATAATTAAAAAAAATACACGTTACCTCTTCGCAAGACGGTATCATTTGTGCACAGGAAGCGCATAAGGGCACGGGCGCCACCAATCTGTTGCTGAACTAACTTCTGTCCGTCAGTGGGCAAGCATTTCTTCATCCATGCGTCCATGCATGCCATGCCTGTGTGATACGCTCTGATGAAAGAGAGGAAAGGAATAAAACAATCAATTACATAACATATCTTTTACTTATAGTTATATCTCATCGACCAGATGTACCCTGTGATCACCAAAGAATGGCCATACACAAATAAATGCAGAGCCGGTTGCTGTCTCGCGCGTCTTTGTAACATTCTTGTTATTGTGGCGAAACTCGAATTTGTGAAGTGAAAACTGTGTTTTGCGATAGCTAGTAATCATGGTAAAGTTTTTATTGCAGATATAGCCATGGTATATTGCTGTATTTTAGGCTTGTGAAAACATAACTTTATTATTACTATATATGAAGGGTTACCAAGCGTTCCGCGATACAAATTTCAAAGTATCAAAAACCTTCTAGATATTTTGACCAATTGGAACGAAAATGTATTGGGATTTACCTAATTAAATATCAAGATACTCATAGTGGTGACATTTTTTTAATTTTTATTGGTACTAATCATCAAAAAAGAATACGTTAAATAATTCAAGATGGCCACTTTTTAGTCACATTATTTAGTCGGATTACTTTGTTACAGTGTCTTACGGGGAGACTCCCAGTAGAATCTCTATAAGATACTCTAAAAACACTTACTCCAAAACTCTCTTTAGCCCCAAAGAAAATATCTTTCTTTTTTGGTATCGGGGGGAAATCTTTTCGAAGATCATGCCATCGGGAGAAAACGGGTTATGTGGAACTTTGCCACTAAAACTCTGTGGGTGAACGCTCTCAGTACAAATAGAGAGACGGTTCCTCGGAGTGCTCAGAACAGAGAAAGGCATATGTAAGGCCTACAGAAAGTTGCCTGGCTACCTACGGGCTCATGATTACTGTGCTTGAAAGCCCCTACAAATTTCCTGTCCAACAGTGGACGACCATCTATATTATATCATGGGACATTCTATCCAAGTTCATTTTATACATACCACCAGTATATGTATAGGATACTGAATATACCACCAGGATATTCAGTATTCTATACATAGCACCTGTCAAGATTGTAATAAGTTGTTTAGTATGTCAATTCTTGAAATTGATTGTCAGTTTTGGATGTAACTGAAATCTGTATTCTCCAATGACAATTTGCCATATTGAGATTCAAACTGAAGATGGGATGATCGACGAGACGTAAGCGAGCTGTTCATTTTTTTGCCGTTAAAGAGATTTTTCAAGAATCCACATACAATTTTTACAACAGGTACAACGCACTTTAATAATTTTAAATAGTTTTAGCAATAGTGCAAATTTATCCATGTAAGTTGCAATGTAAATAAGTTTATATTCTAGAACGTACCTAACAAAATATTCGATATGTAGAGAATTCCCCACATATTTGTACAGTGTGAATAGCTAGTCTACGCCTGCTAGCGCATCGTCACGTCCGGTCCATACAAATAGAAGGAAATGAACGTTTTATACATTCACTACTAACGCCTTTTTACCGTCTAAAATATATAAAATATTATCTTTACTAACAAATTATCTAGTTCAGATATATTTTAACACACAAAAATCTTTATTTATTTAGTAATAGCAGCCTTTGCTTTGCGGAACTTTGATATTATGAACAATTGAAAACATGAGCCCGAATTAAAGCCGTATAGTTTTCTTTCAATACTTACTTTTTTAATTCATTTTTTTTAAGTCATAATTAAAACTGAGTCTCAGTTTATATTATGAATTATAGTTATTAAAAGGTGTATAAAGTGCCCCTCGGAAATTCGTTACAATTCGTACGCAACAACAACAACAAGGCATAGGGATATTATGTACTCGTGTAAGTTTTAATGACACTTGAAATATACATTTGAAATTTGCCTCAGTCTCTCTCTATCTATGGTATCTTATTAGACCGAGAGAAGTATAGAAAATTTTGCAACGTGTGCAGTTTTGAAAACACTTCAAGTGTCATTAAAACTCATACATAATAGCCCTACTGGTAAGTGGTAATCATTGACATATTAATACTATGGGCTTCGGGTCTAATGCAAAATTTACGTCAAAAGTGTCCCAAGATATTTTATACACACTAGGATGTATTTATGTTTTTATACATAAAATAACATTGTAATGTATGTCTTATCGTATTGTTATACAGTCTAATTTGCAACGGTCTAATTGCATGCAATAAGTAATCAGCTTCGATTGACGGTTACCATGGCAGCCTTTTTTTGACATGACACCTTCTCGTGAAAATAGGATAACATAAATGGTGTGGAGTCGGTAGCTTTCAAATTTTTTTGGCATCTTATATTTATATATTATATTTACAGCAAATTTTAATTTATATTTACATAACCCTGACCTCTATATGCTGGGATAAATCTTGTACCAAATAATAATTGCTGTAATTATCTTGTATAAAATAATAATTAGTTATAATAATAATTAATTACAAACCAAATCCACTAATGTACAAAATGATATGCCACTCGACATAGTTCTTTACTTTAAAATTTTAAGTTCTCGATATTTTCCTCTTTTTAATTAAACTGAAAATATATTTTTTTACTTCAATGATGTTAGATCACTTTTAAATAACTGTTCCTAATTTCATGTAGATAATTCTTATAGTTATCAAATTAATATACCATTATGGTAAAAGTTATTTGATTAATATTCATGACATAAAAAATAAAAGTTGACATAAAAAATAAAAATTTTTGAATTGAAAATAATCAAATTATTTTCATTCAAAAATTAAGTAATTAAATAATTCAAATGTTAAACAACAAAATAACTCTATGCAGTCGTTGTTCTAAAACATTCTATTGCTCACGGCAGATCCGAACTAAATGTGGTTAATTAGATAAACATATTGCACTCCTTCTATCCTATACGCGGGTAGCGTATGGGAAAAGGACAGATAGATACTTTTGTTCATTTTGGTTGGTTATGCAATTCGTTTCTATAGTTTATTAAAATTTTAATAAAATAGCCTGTTTCTAAGCAAAATAATACTTTAAAATCATCAGTAAATATTTACTTACTGAAAATATGGTACACCGTCTTCTTTTCTCACCTTACTCGGGTAGTTCTTACAAGTTTTTTATAACACATTACGGCATTATTGACGTGTATTCTGTCAGTCAGCTAATATGAGACTGAATTGCGATTGGAAATCATTTCGCGTTTTGGCTTACTTTTGGTTCGGACACTTTTTATCGCTGACCCGAAGTCCATAGTATTAATATGTCAATGGTGGTAATAGAAATATTGTAAAACGTCTTTTGAAGTTTTAACATTTGTGACGTTATTACGTTTACGTTACGTTACGTTATATACGCGATTGCTTAAGCGCTAAAATGGCAGTGTTTTGATTGTTATAATATTTTTTACGTTTATTTTGTAGAAATTAATAATGTCCTCTCACTGTTAAACTCTTACCATAATTTCGCAATGTAACAAAGTCATTAAAAATGTAAAAACTTACATCATTGCTCTTTTAACGGTAATAAAAATTTCATTCCAATATTCTTTAAAAAAAACCGATAAAATCGTGCAGCAACGGCAGATCCGAGGTAATTAACCATAAGTTTCATTCGTACCCGAAGCAACCACAGAACATGTTTACTCGACATTGTTTAATTATAAAGTCTTCGTCGTAAATACGTCTATTTTTCGCAGAGAACATTAAAATACGAGTATTTTCAAAATTATTCTTTGGTAACTTTTGTAAGCTACAAGATTTATTGTTAAGGTATAAAAAGATATGTCATATGGTCTACAATAATGAGTATATTAAATAGTAAATAGTTAGGTATGTAGCTTTACTATTTTTTCGGAAAATAATAAAATCGTCGTCGTAGCGTAGAGATCAATTCCATCCTCACCATCTTGATGGTTGGTCATCTACGACATCAAGATTCTCTAGAACTTTTCTTTCACGAACCTGTAAATTGTGGAATCAACTTCCCGCCCGGGTTTTTCCTGGGAATTTTATGATGAGGGTATTTAAGGGGCGTATTAACTCTTTCCTCAAAGGCCGGCAACGCACTAGCGATGCTTCTGTGCTTCTGGTGTTGCAAATGTTTATTGGCGGCGTTAATCGCTTAACATCAGGCAACCCGCATGCTCGTATCCCCGCTTTTTTATCAATAAAAAAAATATTATAAGCTATTTATATTGAGTAACATACATACATACATACATACATAACATCACGATTTATTCCCATATGGGTAGGTAGGTAGGTAGAGACTTCATCCTTCCACTTGCCACGGTCCTTGCATACGTGCTGAGATTCTTCCACTCTCATTAATCCTTTCATACAAGTTTGAAAGTTTAGGTTACTCTTGACCTGGCCATATTTTAAAATGTCGTGATTCTCTCTTCATGCCCAAATCATCTAAGCATCCCTTTCTCAATTGTAATCACTACATCTTCTATCACTGCGTTCTCTTTTTTTTTTATCGACTACAAGTTGGGCCTTGACTGCTATCACACCTGATGTTAAGTGATGATGCAGTCTAAGATGGAAGCGGGTTAACTTGTTAACTTGTTAGGAGGACGAAAATCCACACCCCTTTCGGTTTCTACACGACATCGTACCGGAACGCCAAATCGCTTAGCGATACATCTTTGTCGGTAGGGTGGTAACTAGCCACGAAGCCTCCCACCAGCCAGACCAAGACAAATTAAGAAAAATCTCAATCTGCCCCGCCGGGAATCAAACCCAGGACCTCCGTCTTTTAAATCCACCGCGCACACCACTGCGCCACGGAGGTCGTCTAAACGGCGGTTGTAACTCCTATTTCTATCCAGTATAATAAATAATAACAAATTAATTCTCTAATATCATTTTCAATAAAACTTGTGTTTAGATATAAAACATATAATATAATATGTAATACAAAGTATTTGTTGTAAATTACATTACAATAGATTAACATAATGTTTATGTTCCAATAAAATTGTCCGTGCAATTTCATAAATTCATTTTAATAATAACTATTATTATTAAAAATAATTTATGAGTACGTTAAAAGTACTTAGTAGTTGTAAATTGCACTCACAGAACAATAAAGCTTGCTTTAAAACACATAAAATTTAAAAGTTATAAGTAGTTAGATACCTAAGGTCATAGCTCATTACATACACCCGGAACCCGACCCGCACCGCTTCGCCTCGAGTGGTTAGTACTCTTTGTATGGATTTGTATGGGCATACACTCACTACATCAACTCCGTATCATCACTCGATCGCTCGCGAGGCGTCAACTCGCGGGTGGACCACTCGATGATAGCTCACTGTTGGCATGTTTTTAGATATTTTATAAAATCGCTCGCCTATAAAAGATTCCATTTAAATACGTAAAAATTTAGATAAATTTTTAAGCGCAATTTGCCTTAGATTTACCGAGGTTTACTCAGAAAAGTTTTATAGGTAATTAAGACTGAAAATTTTGTTTTTGTTTTTGTTTAAAATAAAAATCTTGATCTTTAAGGACCCAACGCTGGTAGACTATATTTCAATTCGTTGATCACGCGAGGTCAACTCGTTGTCGACGCGCAGCCCACTCGTTGACGACACGAGATCCACTCGTTGACCACGCGAGGTCCACCCGATGACAATGCGGCGTCCACCTGTCGACAACTAATGGCCGCCTAGCGACGAGGCGGCGCGGGTCGGGTCACGATTGTATATAATGAGCTATGATCTTTAGGGTGCAAGTTCGGAACTATACAAGTTCATACAAACCTAGTCGCTGCGACGTCTGCGGTCGGCTACAAACTCTCACCTTATAAACAAAAAGAGGCCAAGTGCGAGTCGGACTCGCCCATGAAGGGTTCCGTAACAGCAAGTAACATAATATAAAAGTTCTTATAGTTAGTTGTTACTTTGTCGATCTAGTGTTCGGTGTATTAAACCAAGTATCAACAGAACAGTTCTTATAGTTTCGGAGAAGTGGCTGTGACATCGAACGGACAGACAGACAGATATGACGAATCTATCTATAATATAAGGGGTACGTTTTTTGCTATTTGGCTACGGAACCCTAAAAAATTTTACCTAACTCTATATAAAAAGCTAAGGCGCTCAGATTCGCAGCGACTCCTAACAAGGCATGCAACATAGAGTAATCTATACTTACTAATATTATAAAGAGGTAAAGTTTGTAAATAAAGTTCTGTCGGGGCTAATCTTCGGAACTACTGATCCGATTTTAAAAATTCTTTCATCAGTAGAATGCTACGTTATCTGTGAGTGTCATAGGCTATATTTTATATTTGTATTGTATATATTACCCGAGTTATCACAGTATTTGTCGCGCAAGTCGGACCGTGAAATTTATTGAATCGGCGTAAATCGTGTGCGCTGCCTTAGCTATTGGATATAATTGAAAACATTGTATGAAAACTTTATGCATCTTAAAAGGTCCTACAAAAAAGTCCGCCATAGCATATATCTATCTTTTACATTTTGGCAGATATATAACTTTTTGTGTTTTTAAAAAATCATTTAATTCATATGCTTGCGTTTACGTTATTATTTATACAACTAAACTTAAATCCTTATCAAATTATTTAAAGATCACAAGGATGATAGAGGTAAGATTTACCTTTTACACTATGTTAATTAGTTATATAGTTTCGGAGATATTACAAAATTACTAAAAAACAACACTGTCGCTATTTCGTCCAAATTAGGTTGATCTTTTCTGTGTTATGTTATACGTATCTACTGAATAGGGGTCAACATTTTGGCACTGATATTCTTTGAGAATTCAATCTTTGATCTTTAATTTCAATTTAATTGGAATGGCAGACCATATTTATATAATGTACGAAAAAATTTGTTCGTTTGTTTAAACGGGCTAATCTCTAGATCTGCATGTCGGATTATACATCATTTTGTTTATTATGAAAGCCAGACTCAAAAGTGAAATAGACTATTTATACACATCAGCTATACACATCAGCTGACTGCCTCGTTGGTCTAGTGGTTAGCCTATGTGGCTTCGATCACGAGGTCCTGGGTTCGATCCCTGGGTTGGGTCAGGGAATAATTCTGAGCATTTTCATTCTTCTATGAAAAGTTCAGCACATTTCAAGCCCGGTTACACCCCCGTGCCTTGGAGAGCACGTTAAGCCGTCGGTCCCGGTCACCGTCATCAACATCTGATAGTGATCGTTAACAAATGAAACATTATCACCCTAAGCACGCCATCCCGCATAGGAGCAGCGTGGCTGCTGCTCCATATCCCCTCTCGTGCAAGGAGGGAGGCCTGTAGTGGGCTGGCTGATAATGATGATGATGATACACATCAGTTTGCCATAAATATATAAATTGTTAATGTTAATGTACTGTGTACAGGGCAAACTATAAAAAATTCAATTGAGAGGGGTAGCGGGGAAAGAGCATACTTTATATGAAAGTCTGTCTTTAAAATTAAAAGGGTACCTAAGAGGTTATCACGCGGACGAAGTCGCGGGCGACTGCTAGTGTGGCTATAAAGTAGCCTACACCACTTTTACCCTAGACAGTGAACGTGTGAATGTAAATTGAGAGCAACTTGTTATTCTTACGTGCAATGTGCATCCAATTCCTCCCTGGTCCTCGGCAACCCGACCGGCGTCCGCGGTGTGGACTCCACGCATATCTTCAGCTCGCTAGCGTCACATCTGTCTTCACTTAGCTGTGCGCCTCCTCTATCTGATTATACATATAAGTAGATAGAAAGATTTATTAAGCTATTAGAGGACGCCTGCGGTTTCACCGCGTAAATTACGTACCTGTGGGAATTTTGAGATAAAATGTGGTCTAAGTGTTATTCTGAGCTTTATTATCGTAGTTTCATCAAAATTTTTCATTCACTTTTTGCGTGAAAGACTAATGTCCATCCATACATACATACATACAATCTTTGCCTTTATAATTATATTAGTAAGGATTTTAACGGTCGACCTATATCTCTATATAGGAGAGGAGAAATGCAGATTTTTTTACTTTTTTCGAGGCACAGAGTATAAGCCCATCAAATGCCAGACTCCAGGTGAAGAATTGTTATTGAAAAATTCATGAAACAAAAAAAGATTAGTCTATACTAATATTATAAAGAGTTTATAAGATTGTAAATGGGGCTTCAGTTGGGGCTAATCTTCGGAACTATTATAAAAAATTTTTACCAGTAGAATGCTACACTATCGGGTAGTGTCATAGACTATATTTTATATTTGTATTATATACATTAGCCGAGTTATTTCAGTTTTTGTCGCGCGAGTCGGACCGTGAAATTTATTAAATCGGCTTTATGCGCGTGCGCTGCCTTAACTATTGGATACAATTGAAAACATTGTATTAAAACTTAATGTATCTTTAAAAGTTCTACAAAAAAGTCCGCAAAAGCATATATCTATCTTTTGTATTTTGGCAGATATAACTATGTTAACTTTTTGTGTTTTAAAAAATCATATAATTCATATGCTTACGTTTAGGTACATCATTATTTATACAACTAAACATAAATCCTTATCAAAATAAATTATTTAATAATCACAAGTATCTTATATAGATAAGATTTGCCGTTTACATTATGGTAATTAGTTACATAGTTTAGAAGATAATACAAATTTTCCAAAAAAGCGTGATATTGCCGCTATTGAGTCCAAATTAAATTGAACTCTACGTACGAGTACACACTGAATAGGGATCAGCATTTTGGTAAGGATATTATTTCGGTGATGGATTTGAGAATTTGATCTTTTTTTTAATTTATTTGGCACATATCTATACTGTTAATATAAAGTGGAAGAGTTTTTTCATTTGTTTAAACGGGCTGATCTCTAGATCTGCGTGTCGAATTGTAAAATTATTTTTGTTTATTTTGTAAGCTATACAAATCAGCTTGCCATAAATATATATTTTAATGTTATTGTAGGTACTGTCAATGTTGAACAAAAATGAAGATCTTTAGTACACGGGACGGATCGGACGATATTGCTGCTCGGGAAACTATTAAAAAATTAAATTGAGAGGGGGAGCGGGGATTGAGCACATTTTATATGAAAGTGTGTTTTTAAAATTAGAAGGGTACCTAAGAGGTTTTCACACGGACGAAGTCGCGGGCGACTGCTATTATTTAATAATTTCTCACATAGGCTAACCACATAGGCTAACCACTGTACCAACGAGGTAGTCTTAAAAATTAAAGGTTCACTTTAATTATTTGTTAGTTGGAGTTCTATATTTAATATCTCTTTGGTAAACTACCTACTTTACCGTCGCGTAACAAAACACAATTTTAAACTTCGACTTTACAACTTTGACGTTACCGGAATAACGTTTAAGTTATTTATGTTACTTCTAATTATTTAACCTAGGTACTTATACAAATATAAAGGCAAGATCTAAAGAAGTATAAGTTTTTGACAAGCAGCATTGTTCTATTCCGGTCTGAAAGGCGTTATGGCTGGTTTAATTAATTATTATAGGCGGGCTCAACACCTACGCCTGTGGCTGATGGATACGAGACGGCACTCACAGATCTGCATGCCCTTCGAAGTGTTTGCACAACATATTTATAGACGATGGTCTATTCACTCAGGTACTCAGGTAGGCTATTCTGCTCGCTGCTTTGGAAGAGCCATATTCCATTTGTTTTTGGCATGGCTACTGTGTTGGCTGGTATAAACAGGTATGTCGATACTATACTAAAGTCAAACTCGATTGAGAATGCTTGTCAACAAACAAATTAATAAAATTATTATGATAAAAACAAAAAACCCGACTGCATAGAAGTTATGAACTGAAAAGAGAAAAACAAGAATACTTTATTGTCTGCGGGGAAAGAAAGATCTACCAAAACTACGTTTGTCCCCGCCTGCAGCACCATAAAGTATTTAAAATTTTATATAGATATAAGTGATCCTTGTTTTTCTCTTTTCAGTTCATAATAATAATTTTATTTGCTATAGTCAAATCTTCTTGATATCTTTCGACGGACACTTTAAAGTTTATAATCTTTAATTTTCAGTTAAAAGGATGATCTCGCTCTAGAAATCATACAAGTACTAGATTAATTTTGAAGTCTAGTTGGCATTTCGCCCGTGAGACTGTAAGTGAAAATGTAAAAGTCATTTTAAGCCGTATGATATAGGGCTATTGGCTTGAAGGTGCAATTTAATAGAGCTAGTAGAGTGATGAAGAGGCAATCATCTTTTAAATGGGTTCTTTATTACCTGTGAGGTGCTAACGTATAGCTTACAGTATCTACGTCTACTCTGTTGCTAACTATAGAAAGAGTATTATTTGCCTACTATATATCGACGTTTTGGGTTTCTATTTACGTTACTAGACGTATGAAAATAATTTTATAATAAATTAACTATAATTTAGATATATAGTTAACGACTCCGAATAGATGACGAATTTTAGGTAAAATGAACAATACTCTACATCGATGCTACTTTACAATAGATTTTTTTTTATCGATTACAAGTTGGCCCTTGACTGCTATCACACCTGATGTTAAGTGATGATGCAATATAAGATGGAAGCGGGCTAACTTGTTAGGAGTAGGATGAAAATCCACACCCCTTTTGATTTCTACACGACATCGTACCGGAACGCTAAGTCGCTTAGCGGTACATTGGCGAAAGCCTCCCACCAGCCAGACCAAGACAAATTAAGAAAAATCTCAATCTGCCCCGCCGGGAATCGAACCCAGGACCTCCGTCTTATCAATCCACCGCGCGTACCACTGCGCCACGGAGGTCGTCAAATTAAGTTCGGTCGTCAGTTTAAGTTTAAATCAGTACTTTTATAGGTGCTTTAGATTTATATTTAACTAGCGACCCGCCCCGGCTTCGCTCGGTTGCAATGCTGGTACTAAAGTATGACCCTGCATTTTGAATCTTACATATCTTGGAAAACATTCACTTAAATTACATACTGTAGCAAGTAAAAGCAATAGTGATCTATATTGAATGCACAAAGTATTTAAGATATTCAATTGGATAAGGATTAATACAGTATTGCTTAAAAGCACTTCGTAAATAGGCCATTCCTTTTGTTTAAAAGTTAAAGATAAAAAATGGTTATTGTGGGTTATCCCTAAGAGATAGACATATACCATCACGGACTTTTTGTTGACCTTTTTAATGTGTGCTATATTGCCGTACATTTTTTTGATATATCTCGTAGGGTTTAGCCAGCGCTTGCAATGTAAACGCAAACAATGCGTTAATTTACGACATCACATCAGAAACCTCTAAAATTATCAGTTTTTCTCTATTACATTGTGCATGTACTATACACATAAACCTTCCTGTTGAACTCTCTATCTGATAAAAAAAACAACATGAAAATCGGTTGCGTAGTTTTAAAGATTAAAGCATACATCTGGACAAACATAAAAAAGCGACTTTGTTTACTTTATTTTATGCTATGTAATGAAGTCGCCAAAGATACTAGTTATTTAATAAGTTTAAAATTTAAATAATGTGAAAAACAGATAAATTAAGTCAAGGTTGCTTACGGTTAGTAAATTTCTAAAGAACAAAGATGCTTGCTTTAATTTAATCTTGATATAATAACATTATAATTATAATAATGTGAATCCGCATCACGTTTCTCATCAACATTCTCCCCGGAGATTTAGTAGAGTCAGGAACCGTGTTAAACCTGTCGTTGTTTCGGAATTGAGATTGTTTGCTTGTTTTAAAACTACAATGCATATAAATAATACATTATGTACAGTATTATGTTAAACATAACACCCATTTTGACGGCCTCCATGGCGCAGTGGTATGCGCGGTGGATTTATAGGAGGTCCTGGGTTCGATTCCCGGCGGGGCAGATTGAGATTTTTCTTAATTTGTCTTGGTCTGGCTGGTGAGAGGCTTTCGCCGTGGCTAATTACCACCCTACCGACAAAAACGTACCGCCAAGCGATTTAGCGTTCCGGTATGATGTCGTGTAGAAACCGAAAGGGGTGTGGATTTCATTCTACTCTTAACAAGTTAGCCCGCTTCCATCTTAGATTGTATCATCACTTAACATCAGGTGTGATAGCAGTCAAGGGTCAACTTGTAGATAAAAAATAATTTCCTTTTGATAGAGGTGTATAACTAAATACCTATTCAGATTTATTTTATAAGTAACGTACGATTCCACACGTGTAGTTTCCATACCATGGGAATATCAGAACATAAATTAGCCGGCTGCATCCCAGTAGTACCCCACACCGTAGTTCTATAGAACTGTTGGAATATTTTCCGGGCTGTCAAATTATATCCCAATAGTTCTATAATATAGTACTCTAGAATAGTTTTTGCTCTTGATTTTGCTTTTAGCATATAAGTTATAAACTTTATATTATTTTGATTGATTTTTCATTTTGTTTTTAACAAAACATTTTTTCCCTTGCAACATAAGCTAAGTTGTCAAAACCAAGTAGTAGTCGTGTCTAAAAAAATATTCTCTTATTTTAGAAGTTACAGGGGGACACACATTTTACCACTTTGGAAGTATCTTTCGCGCAACCTATTCAGTTTAGAAAAAAAAAATATTAAAAACCTCAATAGGTACCATTTTTAAACGACTTCAAAAAAAAAGGAGTTTCTCAATTCGACCGTATATATATATATTTTTTTTTTTATGTGTGTTCACGCATAACTTCGACGTTTATGAACTGTTTTTGGTAATTATTTTTTTGTTCGAAAGAAGATAGTCCGGTGGTGGTACCATGACAAGAAAACCAGGATCTGATGGTGGAATCCTGGAGAAACCGAGGGGAACTTTCAAAAATTGTAGGGACAACAAGTACGTTTGTTAATTTTTCCGGTAAGTATTTAAAAGCACTACAATTTGATGAAGGTCTGGAGTCGATCTGATGATGGAGCCGATCTACATATAAGAGAACTCCTTGACGATTTAGTGCAGTTACCTTGTGTTTGGGCTCGATTAATTTGTCTTGATGAGAACTTTATATTTAGATGGGCTGTGACTGTCATTGAGGGTCTGGTGATGAAGACGAAGTACAGTAAAGGGAGCTCCGTAACGGTTTACAGTAGCTACCTTGTGTTTGGGCTTGATTAATTTGTCTCGATGAGAAATTTACATTTAGATGGACTGTGACTCTCATTGAAGGTCTGGTGATGAAGACGAATTACAGTTAAGGGAGCTCCGTAACGGCTTACAGTAGCTACCTTGTGTTTGGGCTCGATTAATTTGTCTCAATGAGAACTTCGCATTTAGATGGGCTGTGACTGTCATTGGGTCTGGCGATGAAGAAGAAGCACAGCTGAGGAAGCTCTTTAACGGTTTACAGTAACTACTTTGTGATTGGGCTCGATTAATATGTCTCAATGAGAAGTTTGAAAGGTTATAGTTTCCAGTTGGTTTAATGTTTACTAAGTCATGATCCCATGATGAGATCTACGAAAATTTGAGGAAACACATCAAACTTTATAGGCACATTTGCTGGGATGTCAGAATGTTATACCTAGTTAGTGAATATTGGTACTTATGGTTTAGTTCGAGTATGTTCTAGTAGGTTCGAGTAGGTTCTTTAGTATGTTCGTTGTTGATAAATCACTCAAAAGTATGAAATAAAAAAATTTTAACAAAAAATAAAAACGCCTTCAAAACGCACTAAAAAGTAAAAAATAACTACGTCATTTACTTACTTTAATTTACTCAATCACATCTATGAAGTCGGTGCCACCCGAGCTTTCTACTTTAAAGACGTTACGTAAACTTGGATGGCACCGACTTCATAGATGTGATTGAGTAAATTAAAGTAAGTAAATGACGTAGTTATTTTTTACTTTTTACTGCGTTTTGAAGGCGTTTTTATTTTTTGTTAAATTTTTTTTTCAGACGTTTTGTGCAATTTAAGCAAAGCTGTATTCGATATAGTATGTTTATAGTTACTCTCAAATTTAAGTGGACATTTATTATTGCAATCAAAAGAGATTCCATATTATACTTATAAAAACTATAGATATTTTATATGTAACGTACAAACAAGATGTTGATATCAACATTTCTTTAATTTTGTTTTTTTTTTGTTTGTCTTTAATAGTTCTAAATAGAACTAATGGGACACTAAACTCTAATATGGTGTATCAACAGTTCTATAGAACTAAAATTAGGGGGTACTACTGGGATGCACCCAATTAGCCTATATCATTTCTAATGAATCTGACTGTCTCTTAAAGATTAGCCAAAACAAACAGAACACAAGAGAAACAAACAGAGAGATAAAAATTAGATTTTTTTTTAACTAACTCAATACTGACTTTCATATACATTTAATGAAAACTGTTTATTTAAAATTACAAGCAGATACTTAAAGTTTATTTTTAACCGACGAAAAAAAACGGAGGGGGCTCTCAATTCGACACGTGTAGTGTTTTATTTATGTATGACCACGCATAACTTTTTACAGAGTTGTCCGATTTTAATAATTCTTTTTTATTAGAAAGGGCACACTTCCAATATGGTCCCATAATCATCATGTTAGGATCTGATCATGATATCCTGGGAAAATTGAAGGAAGTTTTGAGTCGGTATTTGTTAAAAAAATTCGGGATAAAATGTGGCAAATGTGTTATCCCGATATCTAAGCTATATTATCGTGAAGTTTCATAAAAAAAATACATTCAGTAGTTTTTGCGTGATAGAGTAACATCCATCCATAGATACAAACTTTCGCCTTTATAAATATTAGTACATTCATAAAACACTAATGATCCGTATCGGTTGCTCTCAACGATTTTAACGTGAAAATGGATTTTTAAAATGCTTTTAATTGATAAATGTAATTGGACACGTTGCTCAAATACTTTGAAGTCTCATCATGCAATTATGTATATACATATTTTAAAAGCCCTCGGCCCCGGTTACTGTCATCAACGTCTGTGTGGCTAGTGTGAGATTTTACCGCGTCGATACCGAAAACAGTAAAGGCAAAGGAGATAGTCCAAATATGTATGGAGCTCATACTCACTTTCTGTACATAAGTTGAAAAAAAACTAAATGTATTAATAATCTAGTTTTGATTAGCAAAATCTCTGAATTCACTTTTATTCAGGCGAAATATAATTTATTCTCTCCAAAACAATGCAACACTTTACGTATAATCATGGCGGATCTTAAATAAGTTATATTATCTATGGTAGACATTCCCCAGATGGCGGATTGATGTTGTTTTGACTTTTGCTGTCAGTGTTTATTGACGTATAGTCCAATTGATTTTATGGTTACTGGTTAGATATAGGTATCTGAATAATCAGATTAAAATAGTGAGTTTTGTTGTTATTATAGCTAAGATATCTATATCTAAAATGTATTATAGCTAAAAACAAAGCCCGGAACACGGAAGAAATGAGTTGTCAAAAATGACATATTTTGAGTTTGACAAATCAATGTCACCGTATCGTTATCACCTACAGACTTATATTAGAAAGACGCCATCTTTTAATACCTCAAAAACTAGGAATTTCACTTTTAACCAACGTTTTATATAGTTCGTTTCGTTCACTTATTTTATTTTTGATAAAATCCCTGTATTTTATCCATTTTAATGGTATGTGGTACAAGAGTGAAGCTGAAATGGACCAACTAATCAAAAATGGCTATGTGGTTAGTTTATACGTGGTAGAAGTGGGTGCGAGGGGTATACCAGCGAAGTCTCTCTACAACCTGCTAAAAGACCTTGGCCTTACTAGAAGTGCAGTAAGCTCCATATTGGAACGAGTGTCTAAAGCTGCTCTAGAAGGGTCCTTCCGAATTTGGCTGGGCAGGGAGAATAACTTGGACAGAGGAGGTGAGTATTGACGCGCGTCACTAAGGGTACCCTTAAACCTACACCCGTGTCACAAGTCTCGGGCTCTGTTCGGAGTTTTTCTCTCAGCCACGCGATGGACCCGACACCCGCACGGTGAATCTATGGAATCCTAAGATATTCGTCTCGTCTCTCCTTTATATGGAATTGAAGCAGCGCCTCTGGCGGGATTGAGAGAAAACTCAAATGGGCGAGTGTCATTTACTATCGACATTTACTTAACGCCGAAGTTACTCGATAGCGAAAAAGTGAATCAGTCTCATTGGTTAATACAACTTTTGACTGAGTTTGAGATACAACTTTTGGCTGAGTTTGAGTAACAAATTACCACCGATCGAATAGAAAAGCTTTTGCAAACGCGATTGATGCTGTCACTGTAAATTTTGGTGGTGTTACACCCCCGTGCCTCGGAGAGCACGTTAAGCCCTCATTCCCGGTCACTGTCATCAACGCCTGTTAGTGATCGGTAATAAATGAAACATTATCACCCTAAGCTCGCCAACCTGCATTAGAGCGGCGTGGTGGGTCTACGCTCCATATCCCCTCTCCTATAAGGAGCGAGGCCTGGCCCACTTGTGGGTCGTTAATAGGCTGATAATAATGATGAAGATGATATTTTAAAAAGGCGCACAATTTTAAGCCTGTGATGTCTGTTTAATAATTTGGAGCAATTGTCTGAACAAAGTAAAGTAACTCATACGCTTATTAAAATAATTTCATACCATATAAACAAAGATTTACATAAAATATTACACAATGTTTAATCGGAAACTTTACAAGAAAAATATTATAATGAATTTGGATATACGGATGGATTCATTAAATAATAATATGTTAATAATAAAATAATGCTTATTCGACGATTATTATTGTTCCTATAGTCGTTACAGTCAAACGGTCTTATTGAGAAAAGCTTTGACTAACATCTTGAGTAGCTTTCGCTTGGTTGTTGGATCAAGGGTCGGATACAGAAGGCGGTGATTCTTGAGACGACGCGGATTGTGAGGAGGTTCCTCACTCTGGAACCCTGATCACCGGTAGCTTGGACTCTTAAATGCCCCGTGTGTGGAGGAGCAAATCTTTTTTATGTTTTTGTATCACATTGTTAAAAATTTTTAAAAATGTAAATAAAAATAAATGAGAGATTATATTAATAATAAAATAATGAATGCCTCGTTGGTATAGTGGTTAGTTTATGTGGCTTTGAGTCCTGGGTCACGTCACGGAATAATTATTTTTCATTCTTCTATGAAATTTTTATCACATTCCAAGCCCGGAGTCATTCCTCACATCTGCTTTGGAGAACACGTCAAGTCAATATCAACAGCATTTTTTCTTTTTTTTTTATCAACTACAAGTTGGCCCTTAACTGCTAACACACCTGATGTTAAGTGATGATGCAATCTAAGATAGAAACGGACTAACTTGTTAGGAGTAGGATGAAAATCCACATCCCTTTCGGTTTCTATGCGACATCGTACCGGAACGCTTAATCGCTTGGCGGTACGTCTTTGTCGGTAGGGTGGTAACTAGCCACGGCGAAAGCCTCCCACCAGCCAGACCAAGACAAATTAAGAAAAATCTCAATCTGCCCCGCCGGGAATCGAACCCAGGACCTCCGTCTTATAAACCACCGCGTATACCACTGCGCCACGGAGGCCGTCGACATCTGATAATGATCGTTAAAAATGAAACATTATCACCCTAAGCCAGCCAATCCAAAACCGTGATGGATCTGGGTGTACGCTCCAATTCTCCTCTCCTATAAGAAATGATCCCTGTGTCTGTAGTAGGCCGTAATAAGCTGATAGCGATGATGGTGATGAATAAAATAATAATTAATAATAATAATTATGAATAATTAAATTAAAATAATGCATACACTTAAAGGCGAAAGTTTGTATGGATGTTTGTTACTTAAAAACTACTGAATGGATTTGAATGAAACTTTACACAATAACTAGTTTACAATAATACAATATATTTAATCGACAAACCTACCAAAACATATTTTAATGGATTGAATGAATTCATGTTAATAAATTGGAATAGTAAAACACTGCTTACTTGCAAATAAAATGGTTGTTAGAACAATGAATATCATTTTTCCCTTTTTGTTGAACTGAATTATACTTCCTTTTTTATTAATAACAATGTTTCATTTACTATTTTATAAATGTATTTTTAGATTGAACTTAAGACACTGTATACACTGAACATCGTGTTCGTGAAACGAAAAGTTCGCGTATTATACGAGATATGGGAGTTTCGTAGCGTCCTTTCGAGGCGAGCTCTCCCGATACACTAACTTTAGAATCGGGGAGAAAATGGCTGTTTTCACTTAGAATTCCTGTTGGAATTAAGTTAATGGCGTCAAGCTTTACTTACAAAATATTAATCTAAAGTTTGACATACATGTGATATTTAACACAAAGTATTATGTGGGTTGAATAACATATTTTGCATTTCTAATTTCTTCGTACTTAATACTGGTACAATTACCAAATAAATATTTTATTTACTGTGTTTAAATGCTTTGTTGGTCTGTTGGGTTTTGGGATTCGGTCCTGGGTTCTTATATTGGAACGGACTATAAGTAGTTATGAATTAAGTTTTAATTTCTTCTAAGAAATAAATTCCACCCGATTAGGAAAGATGGTATAATGCACTGTCAGATCTCGGAGAACACAAGCGTCGGCTCCGTTTATTTATATAAACTTGTAGTTTACGTATTTAAGTTAGTTATTGTTTTGTAAATTGTATAGTTTTCTCAAAAAAAGGTTATGTCAAAAAAGGGAATGTCTCTTAATAAATAAAATCAATAAAAAAGCCTTTATTTCTCCAATCTCTTACACTGTAGATACAAATTTCGTTAGTAAGGTTAGTTTATTGTTGCTTAATTCTAAATTAGTAGGTAGTTGTTAGTATGAAAATAAAAAATACTTATAAGATTAGAGCCCCTTCTCGGGTAAAGGCCTCCCCCAGCCTCTTTCATGATTCCCTGTCTTTTGCAAGGTTCATCCAATTCTTTCCGGCAGTTTTTATGATGTCATCAGTCCACCTTGCGCTCTGTATCGTCCACCTTTCATCTGTGTAACGAGAGATGTGACCGGCCCACTTCCACTTGAGTTCCAGTGCATGATTTGGTGCGTCTTTAACTTTTGTTCGAAGTCTGATTTTTTCACTCCTTATTTTGTGTATTTTTCTGATGTTTAACATACTTCGTTCTATTGCTCTTTGTGTAGATCGTATTTATGTCTCTTATGGTGTATAAATAAAGAATAAATATATATATATAATAATAATAATAATAATAATAAAGCCTTTATTTCCAAATTTAAAAGTATACAATACATTTCATTGAATTTAATAAACATGTCATTTTTAATTCCTAAATATATTTTTGCGTCATATTCTTTTTCTGTCACTTTTTCATTGGATTACCCATCTTTGGGCGTAGGCCTCCTCCATCCTTTTCCACATGCATCTATCTCTCGCCAACCTCGTCCAGGTGTTTCCCGCAGCCTCGGCGATGTCATCGCGCCAGCGCCGTCTCGGCCGACCTCTCGACCGGCGTTCGTCTCGTGGGTACCAGTGCAGCACTTTCTCCGTCCACCGTCCGTCCGTTGTCCTCGCGATGTGTCCGGCCCAGCGCCATTTGAGAATACACACATATATATATATATATATATATATATATATATATATATATATATATATATATATATATGTGTGTGTATATATATATATATTTTTATATATATATATATATATATATATAAAAATAAAAAATTTTCAAGTTCTCGCTAACATTAGATAATAACAATAAAAATAAAATGTTCTGAAGGGGGTATCTTTGCTAAATCTTCACGAACATAATTTGTCTTTAAATTCTTTTAAAAGTTATTTTTGACAAAATTCTACAATTTCTGCACGTACCTACTGATACCCAAAACTATACGTCGATTATTGAAAAACGCGTCAGTTTTAAAGCCGATGTACCACGGTTGCAAAGCGGATGTAACAAAAATCGGTATTCTCGAATGACATTTTTCCATATTAGACTGACAGACAAATTGAAGGTGGTATGATTGACGAGATGCAAGCGAGATGTTTGTACGATGTATTTATTTCAAGAATCGATATACTGTATCTTTAAACACGTTCCTGGTTAATGTAATATGCAATAACCATTAAGAGAGTGGTTTAGCAATAATGTCGCGAAACTATTAAACCTCTTCAAACGGAACGAACCAGAACCCTAGGACTTAACAACAGTAATAGATTTCCTACAAAAATTCGGATTTTAAAAAACAACGAGCGAAGTGCATTGCGTGCAAATACTTTGTGAACTACATTCTATTAAAAAAACAAGATGTACTTCAAGTAAATTTCAAAAAAGACGAAAACGTAAGATAATATTAAAAAGTGAAATTAAATTTAGGAGTTTTTATCTCCTAAATTAAAGGAAGGAAGTGGAAAGAAGTGATTAAAACTCTTCTAATTTATCTGGATCGTAGCAACTTTATTTTAAAATTATTTAAAAGTATTACTTACTTACAATTTGTAAAAAGCTCAGTGCCTACATATTTTGTAAAAAAATATTACAGACAAAAATATGTTGTCTTTACAAATAGGCGGCAAAGTTTAGATGGATGCATGTTTGATGATGATGACATAATAGAATTGGATAAAATGGTGTTACAAAATTTTTTTAAATAAAAATAGAACCGACTCAAAACGCACTAAAAAGTAAAAAATAACTGTCATTTAGTTGCTTTAATTGACTTAAACATATCTATGAAGTAGGTGCCAGCCAAGTTTAAGGAACATTTATTTTACGTAGTAAAGCAGTTTGTGGGTTCTAGGTAAGGTCCTTTAAGTAGAAATCTTGCCTGGAACCGACTCCTAGATATGCTTAAGTAAATTAAAGCAACTAAATGACAGTTATTTTTTACTATTTAGTGCGTTTTGAGTCGGTTCTATTTTTTGTTAAAAAATTTATTTCTTACTTTTTAGTAATTTACCGCCACGTAACGTACTCGTACTATACTGTCATAGTATATTATACGGCACTAGTAGCCAAAGAGCTACCGATACCGAGACAAAAACCGAAATCACTGTGCGTGCCTCCAAAATTCCAAGAGTTCCTTCAATTTCCTCAGGATATCATCATCAGATCCTAACATGATGACAATGGGATCACCTTGGAAGTATGCCCTTTCTAATAAAAAAAGAATTATCAAAATCGGACAACTCTGTAAAAAGTTATGCGTGGTCATACATTAAAAAAAAATATACGTGTCGAATTGAGAACCTCCTCCGTTTTTTATCGTCGGTTAAAAATAGAGTATAGCTTTGAATAACAAAAAATGGATTTCCCGAGCGGTTGCTGGGTCTATCATGTAGTTGAGAAAAAAACTTCAACTAGACCCGCGACTAGACTTTAGAGGCTTCATTAACACATCCCCTGTTAATTTGAATCAATGATCGTCTGTTTTGTATAGTGCTTTTCATCCGAGTACAAAAAAGATAAAATTTAATATGGAAAATAAGGCTTTTTATACCGAAAACCTAAGTTACCGCGGAATGATAAAATGTTTATGTTGATACGCATGAAGTCAGTCATCAAGTTTCCGCCTGTTCGAGCGTTTTAACAGTAATTTGCTGTTTAAAAAACTATTTGCTTTACTAAAAACCGGTAACCTTTTGCAGAAACTGATTTTATGATGGATATTATTTCAAATGTGGCTTACAGAATTCGCTGTAAATGTGTTTTAAAGCTAAGCTTTTTCGTTATTCACCTTTAGCAATCCCCTTAAGCGACCCTTAGTATAGGAAACAGGCCACTAGTGACTGGAGTTCGGCCAATTTCTAGAAAGCCTGCATACTTGTGGCTCCTTTGGTGTGGTAGACATTCGAAGGCGATATAAATCATACATCACGAGACCTTACTCTCAGCTTGTATAATTGTATTATGTTCATGTTTAGAGATTTCGTACCATGACCCTTAAAAACAAGCATACGATGTTGGTGTTTAAATTTTTTCCGACAAAAACATTTATCATTAATTTAAATTTTACTAATAAATGTTTATGGAAATTTAAAATAAATAAAAATTTTAGATTAATACTAATTCTGTATTGAGTGTGATGACACTCGACACAGTGTGTTTCAAATTCGTCTCCGTCATTTTATATCTATAACTAGCAGTCGCCCGCGACTTCGTCCACTTGAAAACCTCTTAGGTACCCTTCCAATTTTAAAGACCGACTTTCATATAAAGTGTGCTCATTCCCCGTTCCCCCTCTCAGTTTGATTTTTTATAGTTTCCCGTGAAGCAATATCCTCCATCTCGTCCCGTGTACTAAAGATCTACATTTTTGTTAAACATTGTACAACATTACAATATACATTAACATTAACAATATATAGGAGTATTTCTGGCAAGCTGATATGTATAGCTAGATATTAAATAGTCTATTAGACTCTTGAGTCAAGCTTTCAAAATAAACAAAAATAATTTTACAATCCGACACGCAGATCTAGAGATTAGCCTGTTTAAACAAACGAACAAACTCTTCCGCTTTATATTAATAGTATAGATATGGTCTTCTATGGCAAATAAATTGAACAAAGATCGAATTCTCAACTCCATTACCGTATTATCGTTTCTAACATGTAACAGCATACTTATCAAAATGCTGACGACTATTCAGTAGGTACTCGTACGTACGTGTCGCGTGTCGCGCTTTTTAGAAATTTTGTATTATCTCCTAAACTATATAACAAATTAACATACTGTAAAAGGTAAATCTTATCTCTATAATATCCTTGTGGTGATTTAATAATTTATTTTGATGAGGATTAAAGTTTAGTTGTATAAATGATGAAGTAAACGTAAGCATATGGATTAAATGATTTTTTAAAACACAAAAAGTCCTATATCTGTTAAAATATAAAAGATGCTGTCACGGACTTTTTTGTAGAACTTTTTAAGATATATAAAGTCACCATACATTGCTTTCAATTATTCTCAATAGTTAAGGCAGCGTATGAAGCCGATTTAACAGCTTTTTGCGGTCCGACTTGCGCGACAAAAACTGTGACAAGTCGATTAATATAATATATACGATACAAATATAAAATATAGCCTGGTTTAGAATTTTTAAATCGGGTCTGTAGTTCGAAAGATTAGCCCCAACAGATCCTTTTACAAACTTTACCTCTTTATAATATTAGTATAGATATTTTATCTATAATATAGTAATAAAAAGAGAGAAATAGACACTGATAAGTTTTTCGTTGCAGATTTACAGAATAATAATTCAAATCAAATTGATGGTGTTTTGGCACACTTGTTTGTTTCTTTTGGTGTCTCGTTTTTATAAAAAGAAGTGCGCACATAAAATAATTAGGCAATATTATTGAAGTACACGGACTAAAGGACTAAAGTTTGGCCTTTGGAAAACTATTGCTAGTAGCGCTCGCAGTCTGTTCACTAACTGCAAATAATTAGTTTTCTAGAAGTTTCTCTACTTTTATACAAGTACTGGAATAGGCACTATCTTCAAAACCCTTTGTCGAAGATAGTGCCTATTCGCGACTGCGATTTTTAAATTTTATGATAATGATCTATCTACCTAAGATCTGTTTTAATCTATACTAATATTATAAAAGAGAAAGATTTGATTGTTTGTTTGCATTGCATAGGCTCAGAAACTACTAAACCATTTGAAAAATTATTTCACTGTTGAGAAGCTACACTCTCTCCGGTGGACATAGGCTATGTTATATTTAAAAAAAAAAAGTAGGGATAAGGGGTTTTCACGCGGACCAAGTCGCAAACTTTTGCTAGTATTATGTATTGCATTTAGATTATTTATGATATCAAATAATATTATAAATCATTCTGTATTTAAACTTACAGGTTACAAAGTATTCTTTATCAAATGATATCAACTTGCGACAGCATTTTCAAAAAAAATCAAAACGCCACTGCCTTATAATATTTCCTTTACTTGTGTCATAACATTAAACTTTCCAAATTTTATGATTCTAGGTCAACGAAAAGCTATATAGCTTTGATTTCCTTATGAGTGAAAAATTTACGACAGCAACGGCCGTATGTTTGAACTTCGCTGACTTAGAAGTTTCAATTTTTCACAGCTAGCTCGGATTTTTAATCAAAATTTAATCTTGATAAATCTTCTTTCGTTCCTAATAAATACATCACACGTAGACGTAATAAATACGCCACTTAGCATAACCATATTTTTTTATCTTTTGGCTATTCAATGGCGTAATTCTTTTTTCAAATTCAATTTAAACTGTTTGCTCTGATAATGTTATCTTTAGTTTTTATCCAAACCAATTATAGCACTTCTCAGAAGAATCTGCCTTTCGAGGTGTTGGTAGAGTCACTACTAATTATTTAATGTGATACTACAAAAGTATTAGTTGTGAACTAATCCTCGAAGTAACTGAATATTTAATTCTAGAGTCAAACAAAAATATCGTTCACTCGCCAAAACAGCTTTAAATACATTGGTGGTTTAAGCTTCAAAAATCCAATCTAATAAAAAACAGACGTCTTAACATCGGTAACATAGTTAATATTTTATTTATCTATTACCTATTTTCTAGGAAATCCCCATTAAATTATGTGTATGACTAAGTCGCTCAGATACGACACAATACCCTACGATTACCAACGTTTCTTACCGAAACCAAAGTGTCCTTTCATTTTCAATAATTAGATTGCAACTGAACTTTGTAGTAAATAAATGATTTAATTTTCATTTTCATGTTCATTATAAAATGAATGAAAATGCTTCTATCTAAGCTCTAACATGTTCAATAAACACACACATACCTTCATCACAGATCAATACAGTTCTCTAACCGACCAAATTTAAAAGATTGGACTAACTTTCCTAGTGACGTCCAACCACCAATTGTGTGAAGTGATCTCGTCCTCACTTTTGTACACTATGTAGTTTGTACTCTTGTACTACTGCGCTGTCACAATCTTCAAATATCAGAAAAATAAATCTTATTTTTACTCTGTGTCAACAAACCTATTCTGTGGTTTGTCGATCCGCCATCTTTGCTTGTCACCTGTTAATGTCATTATTTCAAAGTACTCTAAACACAACTTTCACTGGGGAAAATTATAGCCTTAATCAAAGACATTACTATGGTCTGTTGGTTGGGACTAAATTTGTAAATGTAACATTTGAAGAAACACACATACCTTCATCACAGATCAATACAGTTTTCTAACCGACCAAATTGTTATTAATTGTCTGAAACGGAATAATAGATATCATAATATCACATAAAATAAAAATAAGCACAATCTGTTAGTCTACGTTGTTGTTTGTTTGATATACTTCATATACGATTTTTGTAGACTTGTAGGTTTATTAAATTTATGAATAGTAAAATAATGACTGTACTATAGAAGAATTTCTTACTATGGGGAGCAGAAATTATTGGAAGTTTTTAGGTATAAGCTATATATAAGGTTGTAACATATTTTAGTACAGTTTTAAAACTTTCATATTCGTTAGAATTAAAAAAGACCATCGCTAAAAAATTGGTAATTAACATTGTCTACTCTCTGAAAATTTAAGATAATGAAGTCGGTTAATAAAATTTTGCCAATCATAGGTAAGTTTCAAGATTGCACTTTAAATTTTTTTTAAGTAAAATTTAAATTAGATACTTAAAAATTTAATAGTCTCCTTTTTGGCGGCGACATTTGGCAATAACGCCCTTCTTTCAGCGTAACATTAGAAATGTAAATAGCCAAATTGAAAATTAAAATATCTTTAAAAAAAACCTTCACGTTTCACAGATCAATACAGTTCTCTAACCGACCAAATTTAAAAGAGTTGACTAACTTACCTAGTGACGTCCAATCACCAATTGTGTGAAGTGATTTCAAGATTTTCACTTTTGTACACTATGTAGTTTGTACTCTTGTAATACTGCGCTGTCACAATCTTCAAATATTAGAAAAATAAATTTTATTTTTACTCGATAACAATAAGTGTCAACAAACCTATTCTGTGGTTTGTCGATCCGCCATCTTTGCTTGTCACCTGTTAATGTCATTATTTCAAAGTACTCTAAAAACAACTTTCACTGGGGAAAATTATAGCCTTAATCAAAGAGCCACCACTATGGTTTGTGACGAGTAGGGTTGGGACTAAGTCTATCTAAACTGTAACATGTTGAATAAACACACATACCTTCATCACAGATCAATACAGCTCTCTAACCGACCAAATTGTTATTAATCTGTCTCAAACGGAATAATATCTCGATATCATAATTGCCGCAAGCAGTCACATGACAAATCGAACACAATCAAGCATCAATCTGTTATGTCTACCACGTTTGTTGTTTGTTTGATATACATTAATATACAATTTGTTGTAGATTGTTTAGCTTAGGTAGATTAAATGTAAATACATGAATAGTAAAATAAACTCTGACTGTATCTCACAATAGAAGTATTTCTTACTATGCGGGAGCAGAAATTATTATAAGTTTACTTAAGGTATAAGCTGTATACTTAAAGATTTTGGAAGAAAGGGTTTTATAAAAGAAAATGAGTACAGTTATTAAAACTTTCATATTCGTTAGAATTTAAAAAGAACATCGCTAAAAAATTGTTAATTAACATTGTCTACTCTCTGAAAATTAAAGATAATGAAGTCGTTTAATAAAATTTTGCCAATCGCAGGTAAGATTCAAGATTGCACTTTAATATTTTTTTAAGTAAAATTTAAATTAGATACTTCTAAAAAATTTAGTTGTCTCCCTTTTGGCGGCGATATTTGGAAATAACGCCCTTCTTTCAGCGTAACATTAGAAATGTAACATTAGAAATGTAAATGCCAGATTGAAAATTAAAATATCTTTAAAAAAAACTTGTTACGTTTTAAATGCTTACAAAATTATTTACATTTACAGTTTTTCAAAAGCTGAGATCCCCTGGTATGTTTTTGTTTTTCAGTAATAAAGCAATTATGTAAAAATCGCTTAAATACTCGTACATTTTCTTATTGGTCAAATCAAATGAGCCCATATTTTAGATGTTTACCATTAGATTTTAATTTGTTTTTAATTTGTTGTTATCTAATCTATTTAAGGCTATATCTGTTGAATATAGCCACGTAGGAGGCGGATGTAGGTGTTCTTTCTTACGCAACAACTACAATAACTATAATAGATAATAATTCGATAATAGATAATAATATATGATAATATACGATTTTTCCTTAAGAGGTACGGAACCCTAAAAATAACAATTACACTCTCTACCTTTTCGTGGGACAACTAAGTATTTATCAACTAATCAATCACACCTAATTCAATTATACCTTAATCAATCTTCTCAGACAGTTTGTCTTTGAAGGCATGTAAAACAATATTTGATACAACTGGAGCATCGTTTTGGATATTGATTAAATTTATATTCATTAAATTCAAATTCAAAATCGTTTATTTCAAGTAGGCTTATTACAAGCACTTTTGAAACGTCAAATTGGACTATTTGTAGTGACTCTACCACCGGCTCGGAAGGCAGGCCCTGTTGAGAAGAGCCGGCAAGAAACTCAACAGTTGCTCTTTTTATAATATTATCCATTTTACAATATTAAGTGTGTTGTTACATAAAGTTACTACTGTTTACTTCCTGTGTGCAGTTGAAAGCCGATCCAATTGCCTTTAAACATCTTTGTCATTTAAAAATTCATCGATAATATAATAACCCTGACTCAGTAAGTGAGGTTTAATACATTGTTTAAACTTATGCAATGGCAGATCTAAAACTGAATTGGGCGTCTTGTTGTAGAAGAGTACACCCAATCCTACGAAAGATTTTTGTACTTTTCGGAGGCGATAAGCTGATATGACTATCTTATATGCATTTCTAGGAAGACGATTGTTTAAATCCTTTTTCTGTTTATACATATTTAGATTTTGTTTAACAAAGACTAGGTTATAGAATATGTATTGACATTATGGTTATCAGCGTATTTAAGACCCTGCAGGTCTACTTTGTTGTAGGAGAGGAGATATAGAGCTTAGACAGACCACGCTTCTTCAATACGTGTTGGCGGGCTTAGGCTTATAATTTATTTATCGACCACTACCAGATGTTGATAATAGAGGCCGGAATCGACAGCTTAATATGTTCTTCAAGGGACATGGTGAAAACACCAAAAACTTTCCCACTGCGAGCTTATAATTTACTGAAAACTTAGCCAAAAGAAAATCCAGCACCTCGTATTGTCTATAAAGGCTTACCACTAACCAACGAGATACTAAATCTAAGCAGAATCCTAAGAAGTACGGCTTTGTCTTATAGAGCGACAAATGGGTATCTATTTAAGACAATTCACAAAGAACTTTAAATTATATTCTGTACGTGCTTCTTGTTTTACTTCGTTACTTGTATGAACGTCTTTTAGTGCCATTTTATACAGTTCAATGACTAAATAGATTTGGAACCTCTCTCAATAGATTTAAACGTCTTTCAACTTCCAAGATAGCTTAAATAAAACATTTCGAATTGAATTACGACGCTGTTACAAAATGAGCTTCGCATTATAAAACGCGCTCTCATCATTTACGATTTTGCAGACGAAATACTTACTCGAACGAACATAGGTTCGTTTTTCATGGAATTCTTTTTATCCGTTATGTAGCATTAAAACAAAAACAGAACATTTCAGCATATGCTCGTCACAATCATCCTATTAACGGTCCATATGTCTAGACCTACTTACTCTCCCTCTTAAAAAAACAATATTGAGCTTAAAGCCATCATGCTGCTCCAATGCGGGTTGACGGGCTTTAATGTTTGACTCTAACAGCCACTATCAGATATTAACTCCAAGGACGGGAGTGTAACACCATTTACTTCTAAATACCAGCCTGTTTTTTGTACTGAAAATTTCATAGAAGAAAAACAATAAACGCTCTTTACTTCACACCCCAACCCAGGAGTCGAACCCATCGATATTAAGACACACACTGATCGCTGGACCAACGAGGCATTCAAAGCAAACACCCTCATAATTTACGATTTTGCAGACGCAACACTTGCTCGAACGAACCTATCGTGGAATTCTTTTACCCGTAATGTGGCGTTAAATGAACAAGCACAAAATTTCAGCGAATACTCACCCACCCATAAAATAAACCTTCGCAATATTTATGAGCGGTCTGGCGGCACAGATTAAAGATTAAATCAAACTTCTCACCATAAACCATAAACTTCACTTTTATTGCCACTAACTTAAAGATGTCTTTAGCTCTGAATATTGTTTTGGGTGAAACTTTATTCATTTTAACAATTTAGTGTAACTGCTGCTGCCCAGTGTAGTATGTTCCAGAAATAGAAATGGTCCGTGATATTACGCCGTACCGGATATTAAAAAGTTTAAGGAAAATAGTAATTATTTTTTTAACATCAAAACTAAGATCTTATACGACCACAGTAGGTGGAAATTAACCCCAAAATTCATTAGATTTCATTAATTCAATAAATTTTCTATAGTATTGAACTATTTCGTTGCCCTTAAAAATTTTGTTTTTCTATATAGCCAATGCGTTGTGTATGAATAGACTAATAAGTGAAATTTTATTTAATTTTTTATTTCACTCATGAACATTTTACGGGACAAAAGGAAGAAATGAAACTGGACAGTCGCATGTTTGTTTTAATGGCGTGACATTTGATATTTTTATTTGAAGCAGTAAAAGTCAGCAATAAAGAATCATCGAAAACCATTGGCACACGTTAAATTTGATAACCATGCAAACGTTCGAAAATTGACGTTTTGACGACCTCCGTGGCGCAGTGGTATGCGCGGTGGACTTATAAGACGGAGGTCCTGGGTTCGATTCCCGGCGGGGCAGATTGAGATTTTTCTTAATTTGTCTTGGTCTGCCTGACCGAAAGGGTGTAACAAGTTCCAACTGCATCATCATTAAACAGCAGACAAGCCAACTTGTAATCGATAAAAAAAAAACGTTCATTTACAAAAATCGGTCATGACCTTTAAATATCGTGTTAGCTACGTGATTTAGCTAAAAAATAAAAATTTACTAAACTCATATTTAATTTTTAAAAACTCCAATCGAGTTAATTTAAGTTGTAACCTATAGGGAAACGTGTACCGAGCCATTTTACAAAGTTAGAATTTAATCAACAACTTCAATCGAATTTCGTAGCGACTCCGCTCGCCGAACTAAAGCAAAATGTTGTTACATTACCTGTAGGCTAGTATACCCTTTGGTATTTGAAAGTTCCTTGTCTGGAAAATGTTAACCATACTTAATGTCTGTTACAAGGAACTTACCTCGGTAACTTTACTAACTTAGTTGGTAACCTTATAGGGAATTTTGTTCCATTTAAATATTCAAAAGAATTACTTAAATCGGATTTGTAGTTCTGGAGATAGAGCCTCCACAAACATAAATATACATACATACACTTATGAAATTTGGCACATTTGTTCAGACGCTAATATAGACTAATATATGCGAAAACTGGGCTGTTCTGGAAATATTACATACATACAGGTCGAATTGATAACCTCCTTTTTTGAAGTCGGTTAAAAATATTCATCATCATCTTTATCAGCCCATTGTCGACCCCCCCTCCCAAGGGTCAGGCCTCCCTCCTTATATGAGAGGAGATATCTGGTATCAAAATATCATATAGCGATAAATGTTCACTACACCTATTTGTTAATTTAGGTAAAAATCCATCTACTTACATTCCGAATTTCAGTCAAATCGGTTAAATGTTTGCAATGTAAAGGACTAACGAAAATACATCCTATCATTTTTTTCGATTTATCAAGTAATTTTAGTGATAAATACAAATTATTATTATTTTTTAAAAAGGTTTCTGCAATAATTACTTTATATGTAACAACATAATATTACGAACACAAAATAAATAAACTCAAAGTACAATAGTTGAGTTTATCTTGTAATATCTAGTACCTATTTGCTTCTTCCAAGAAATTTTCAATAAAATACCAAGCTCGGAGTTGGGAAGTTTGTAGTGTTATTACTATCTTAGATCGGAGAGCACGTTAAACTGTCAGGTTGTTAATCAATAATATCTAACAGTGATTACAATAGAAAAAATTATCAACGTAAGCCCGCCATACTATATTGGTGCAGCGTGGTGGGCTCCGACTGCCTCGTTGGTCTAGTGGTTAGCCTATCTGGCTTCGATCACGAGGTCCTGGGTTCGAATCCTGGGTCGGGTCACGTAATAATTCTGAGTTTTTCATTCTTCTATGATATTCTCAGTAAATTTCAAGCCCGGAGTCGGGAAGTTGGTGGTGTTACACCCCGGTGCCTCGGAGACCAAGCCGTCGGTCCCGGTCACTGTCTTCAATAATAAATGAAACATTATCACCCCAAGCCCGCCAACCCGCATTGGAGCAGCGTGGTGGGTCTTCGCTCCATATCCCCTCTCCGATGAGGAGGGAGGCGTGACCCTGTAGTGGGGCCGTTAGTAGGCTGATAATGATGATAATGATTAGGTGGGCTCCATATCGCGTCTTCGAAAAAGCCTGATCTTTTAGTAGGTCGTTAAAACTGGCTAATGGTTATGATTGCATTGTCTTAAAAAATACGCTATTTGAGTGTAATCTAATTCTAGAAAGATTTGTCTCACACATATTCAAGGACAAGGTAAATGCCGGCCTCCGTAGTGGATTGATATTTACCACGGAAAATCATGGGTTCGATTCCCAGTGGGGTCGGTTGAGATTTTCTTAAGTGGTCCTGGTCAAGCTGGTAGGAAGCTTCGGCCGTGGCTAGTTCACCTCACCCTGACGTCAAGACGTATCGCCAGGCGATTTAGCGTTCCGGTACGGTGTCGTGCGGAAACCATAATGGGTGTGAATTTTTATCTTAATCCTAACAAGTAACCCCGCTTCCTTCTAGATTGCATCATTGCTTACCATCGGGTGTTATTGCAGTCAAGCAATAAAATAATAATAAAATATTATAGGACAATTACACACATCGCTATATAGCCCCGAAGTAAGCGTAGGTAGCTTGTGTTGTGGGTACTATGATAACTGATGAATATTTTATATATATTATACATAAATACATATAATATATAGATAAACACCCACACGCTGGAAAATATCCATGCTCGTCACACAAACATTTTTCCAGACGTGGACGCAGATGCAGGGTTACTACCCACTGCGCCACTCGACCGTCAAACTAACTTTTAACGAATAAAAAGACTTGTTATAAAAATAAATAACATCGTGTACTTTATTTATGCTAAAATAGTTATTGATAACAAATATATTAATAACACGAGTATCTTAAAGTTAGATAGGCACAAAATTAGTGTGCAACTTGTTACAACCGAAGTGGAAATCTCGAAGCTTAATTATTATTTTAATGAATTTAACACTGTTTTGTTTTGTAAAGTTTGTTAAAAGCCTATTAGCTACGGAAAGTGTAGGAGTACAAACAGTTCGACTACCATGACTTTATTAAATAAGAACCAACTTATTAACAAGTATACAAGTAAAGGTTCTTAACAAAAATTATACTGTCTATTTTTTTTATATAAGTCAAGTCCAGTAAATATTTTATAAGCCCGCTTAAGTTCGTAATTAAACAAAAATAAAGAATATAAAAGAAAAGAAGAAAACGACATATAACGTAACGTAACGTTCTTAACGAACTACCGTAAAGTGGCGCCTATTTCATTTCAATGTTAACCATGTATTTCAAACATGTATACTATTCCCTTTTTAAGTAGTAGACATAGCTCAAAGGATAAGCACGTTGAAGTGGCAATGGGCAGGCCATATAATTCGCAGAACAGATGGTCGCTGGGGCCGACGTGTTCTGGAGTGGAGACCACGAACCACTAAGCGCAGTGTAGGACGTCCTCCAGCTCGATGGTCCGACGACCTCAAAAAGGTAGTGGGAAGTGGCTGGATGAGAAAGGCAGAGGATCGTGTGTAGTGGCGTACTCCGGAAAAGGCCTGTGGACTAATACAGGCTGATGATGTTGATGATTCTCTTTTTCTCCTCAAACTATAGGAATCCGTAGTGCTAGGAGTTGGTACGTCAATATCCAAACGGGCGTGTACCGAAACATGAACCTGTCACTTTATATCCGACCCAATTACTAAACTTATTGAGACTCGTATATCATAAAATAAAACTTAATTATAAAATTGTTCTATGATTTAGGTTTTGTAGTTTTATGATGACCATGGCGATTGTGTAAGGCTTGTTGCACATTGCTCACTATTGCTGCTCCTTTTAAGAATTTGCCCTGAAATCAAAAATACGAAGTATTATATTATTTTTCACCGCTTTTTACACGTGTTTTATCGTGTTATTGGCTCGAAGCGGATGGGAGCTAGACTTAAAAAAGTGAAATTAGAAAATTTTTCGATACAATTTTTCGATCTATTGAACTCCATAATTATATAGTTAAGTAAAGAATGTACAGATGTAATACAAAATATACGATTATTTTTGTTTCATAAATTCATCATGCCTTTCACATGGGGTAGCAATAATATATTATTTTTTAAGAATTCAATATTCTAGGATGAAAGTTTCTAAAAGGCGTACAATGCTGCGGACCAGTATTCTTATTTAAACTGTTAACATCAATTGTAAATCTAAGTAATGGTTATATACTTGACACACAGTTCATACTTGGCAGGGCCCGTTGGCTGCCATCCAAATCAAATAGACATCAATCTCTTTTTTCAAAGCATCCCAAAGCAACGCGCCTTTTTGCCGATTTTTTTATTAAAATGAAAAAATAGTTGGCAAAGTTTTATACTCATTAATTATCAGTTACAATAATTGCTCGTCTTAACTAATCTTTAAAATCCGTCATGTTTATTAATGTAAGTAAGAAAGGTGCCGGTTTGGAGGTGATCGCAGACGACAAGAACGTGTCGCAGTGATGTTTACAGTCGGTTACGAACTAGCATCCAAAAGATTATTAGACACTAGAGGACACCCGCGGTTTCACTCGGGATAAAATGTTGCTCATATGTTATTCTGATATATAAGCTATATTATTGTGAACTTTCATCAAAATCTTTTCAGTAGTTTTTGCACGAAAGAGTAACAAACACCCATCCATAAATTCAAAATTTGGCCTTTATAGTAAGGATTGTTCTTAAACTAGACTTAGGCGTAAGTAACAAATGCACTTCAAAAATAAATCACTTAAAATTTTAACTTGAATCAACTTAACTATAACTTTGGATAAATACCCACCAGGCTATCTTTGACCGTTTTAATCCAAGGCTTTGACGTAGTCGTAGTAGTAGTAGTAGTAGTGCCATCCACGGGGATAGTACTACCCCACACAATTTGAATACACAGCGTAATAAATACGAAAACAAAAAGAACCTTCATTTTTCACTCGACTCTACAAAGTATCCGTGGAAAATGAAATCATTTCTAGACTTGACAACCGTTTTATATAGCAGATAGGGAAAATACGTCTTGTGATACGAGTAAGTCCCTCCTACATAACTTGAGGAAAGTACGCAATTGCTGCAAAAACCAGTATATTTTAGTATGAACAGTGTGAAGCGACGAATTAAATTGATTTATTTGTTATGCGTGTCAAGAATACGTTTAAACTGAGCCACTTGACAATTGTTCAATACGATACTCGTTTCAAAATAAGTTATAGTGTGAGAGCCTGTGATTGCAGGAACTTCGTGATTTTATAAAAACGGAAAGTTTGTCAGCTAATCCTACCATAGTTATAAGTACTGTAGACAACTATGGAATGCCCTTCCAAGTTTATTTTTATTCCTACAAATTGGGTATCTTTAAAACAAGAATGAATAGGCATCTTCTAAACAAGCGCGTAGATCACATCTACACTTACAATTAGGTGAGATGATCAAGTATGATGACGTAATATGAAAAAACTCCATTCGTCAGTCACTTTGCTTTGTGGCAATCTTTTGACAAATACAGATACAGATTACACGTTAAGAGTCTCATACGAAGAGTTGTCATGAAGCCAAGTGCCTGACGGGTAGGGCAATGATTTCGTGTAAAAAAAAACAAAAAAATTACGTTCTATGCGTGCTTGTGGGAGGCTTTGGTTTTGGCTAGTTACCAACCCTACTATCAAAAACGTACCGCCAAGCGATCTACCGTTCCGGTACGATGTCGTGTAGAAACCTAAGGGTCTAAATATTATCGAATTCCTAACAAGTTAGTCCGCGTCTATCTTAGATTGCATTTTCACTTACCATCAGGTGTAACTGCAGTCAAGGGCAAACTTGTAATGAATAAAAAGAAAATTGCATATCGAACTTGTCCATAGTAGGACCACAAGCTGACAACCTTTCAACGTTTATAAAATGACGAACATCTGGCGAGCGCGGTCTCTTAGTTCGTTACTTTATAATAGGAACACGTACTTCATCATCATCATTATCAGCCTATTAGCGGCCCACTACATTACCAGGCCTCCCTCCTTACAGGAGAGGGGATATGGAACGTACACCCACCACGCTGCTCCAATACGGGTTGGCGGGCTTAGGGTGTTAATGTTTCATTTATTAACGATCACTATCAGATGTTGATGACAGTAGTGATTGCAATCCGGCCGGATCCGGTCGGATCCGGCCGGATTGATGAAATCAAGATGATTTTAGCTTTTTAGTACAAAATAAGTGAGTTAATCAAGTGTCACTGCACTTATATGTAGGTAGTTTATAAAAAATAAATCACAAATATATAAAATCGACTTTATTTCCTAATGTTAAGACAAATAGGCAACAAAAAAACAATTAAAATTTAGTAGTGTAGGTAACTAGTAATAATTTTACGACGTAGCGAGTAGCTCAGTCTTTCTAGGTTTCACTTTCACAGATAGATCAATTTATAAGTAACAATATTAATTATCAAGTAACTATAATATCTAATAGATACAATTAACCTTACGTGATTAACTGAAATGAGATCAAAATAATTATTAAAGTATTTGAGAATGCTAACAAACAAGTCTTATAGGTATTTATGATTATGACAGATACCATCATGATTTGATGAATCTGTCGAACGAATTAATGGCATAAATTATCACAATAATGAGTTTAGAACTCTAGTTGAATCAACTTACGATAAATAATTATTTTACATAATAAAGAACATTACGCACAACGCATTTAAAGTACCTACTCATGCAACAGCTATATTATTTTACCACTAACTGCTAGCACCGGATCCGGTCTTCGGATCCGGTATATTGGTACCGGATCCGGTAACCATTAAATGATACCGGATCCGCCGGATTACCGGATCCGTTTTTCCGGATTGCAATCCCTAGATGACAGTGACCGGGACCGACGGCTTAATGTGCTCTCCACCGGGGGGCGATTAACGGGGGTGTATCACCACCAACTTTCCGACTCCGGGCTTGGAATTGACTGAGAATTTCATAGAAGAATGAAAAACTCAGAATTATTCCGTGACCCGACCCAGGACTCGAACCCAGGACCTCGTTATCGAAGCCAGATAGGCTAACCACTAGACCAACGAGGCAGTCCACGTGCAGACTTAACTCAAATTCAAATTGATTTTATTAAATTAAAACTTTATCCTATTATATTATGATAGATAAATTGTACATAAAATAAACATATAAGACGAATATTGTAGCATTCCATGGATTCACCGTGCGGGTGCCGGTTCATCGTATGGCAGAGAGAAAAACGCCGATCAGAGTCCAAGACTTGCGGCACGGATGTAGGCCTAAGGGTAGCCTTTGTGACCGATCAACGCTCACCTTCTATGCTCTAATTGTTCTCTCTACCCAACTAAATTTGGCAGGATTCTGCTAGAGCAGCTTTAAACAGACAAAATAGAGCCTATTTCAATTCTTCAGAAAGATTCTGTTGATCTATCTCTCGCACCTGCGTATAAACTACCCACATAGCCAATATTAAAGCGATTCTTTTTGTGTAAGTGTGTGTTGGATACACCTTTACATATCAACTACTGAACAAATTATGCTAGGATTTGGAGTTCAGAATGATTAGACCCTGAATTGATACATAAATGGTAACATGGAAAACTTAGTGTTCCCGCGGAAAATTCTTTTTGTAACAAAGGCAAGGTTTTTATTGAATAAAATTAATCAAACATCATACATAAATAAATCGTCAAGAACAAATTTTATTACATTGTTTTTACTAGTAAAATAATTGGTATTACTTAAAACTAGGTTTCTTACTGTAAGCTAACAAGACCCCTACAACAAACTCAATTAGATTTTGTGAACGTAACAAGTTACTAGGTATGTCTAAAGCTTTTCATCTTAATTTAGAAATTTATTTTTGTAAAGTTTAATCAAAAAAATCTCTCAAAAGTATCTACATAATTATCATCAAACAAACTGTTTCGAAATTGTTAATTAGGAAATTCGTGTTTAATTATACCTCACTTATTCATAAATGTTAGGAATATTATATAATGAAGAAACCTTTGTGTCTTTTGAGTTCGTTATATTAATGACAAATTACTCGAGTAAGTAGAATTTTATTGCTTAGTATAGCTAAATGCCTGCCACTTTGTCCGCGTCTTATTCCTATATTCACGTGTTATTTTTTTCTAGTTTTCTTTATGGCTCTTGAGGGAGAGTGTAAATGTTCATATCTCTTTTACAACATACTTAGCTCTTGACTGCGATCAAACCTGTTAGTAAGTGAAGATACGATCTAAGTTAGAAGCGGGTTAACTTGTTAGAAGTGGGATGAAATCCCCTTCGGTTTATATACTTACGACATTGTACCGGAACGCTAAAACGCTTTGTCGGTTGGTGGTAACAAGCGACGGCCGAAACCTACCCACCAGCCAGTACTTGACTAATTAAGAAAATCTCAATAGGCCCAACCGGGAATCGAACCCAGGTCCTTGCGACATGGTCATCTTGCAACTGCTTCGTCGAACAAGTGGTTGGTCTTAATTTCAAATCATGAGTTTGAGTACAAGGTCGTTTGAAATACTGAGCTTGTATTTTTTATGTCGAAGCCCGCAACTGGGTGGGAGTTACAGCCCTATACTTGAAGGGAGTCAGTCCCCGTTTTTATTGCTAACATTGTAATAGAAAGCAATATACATAGTTAGGGAATGTCAACTGAATCCCGCGGTCGGTCTAAGCTCCGTCCAACGGTTTGACTTGGGCTGTTATAACTAAAAATACTTTTATTAACATTAATATGAACTATTTACATAATATTTCAATTTATTTATTTACATAAGATAGAGACAGTCCAATAGAAATCAGTACAAAAAACGCCCATAGCCTTATGGAATATGGTGAATTAATATAAAATAATAAATTATTTTGTTAGCTAAAAAGAACAATATTTTCAGAGGCTTCACACGTCTCTGCCCCTCACAATAACTGGGTAGCCTTTGATGTGACGTTAACAAACGAGTACAAAATTATTGTTCGTTTTATCACAAAATATGAATATTTGGCGTGTATTATATTAAATAACTGGAACTGGGAGTTTTATATTTATTATTTTAAAAAAGTATTTCGTTTGTTATGATTTTTTATTCCTTATAAAATTTTGAGGGATTGTTAATAGTTGGTAATATTTATAAGATTTAAGAGACGATGTTATCTTGAATTGATAAAAGCAAAAACCGTAGTCCTATGCTGTCACTATGTTATTATTAATCTCTTCATCTAACGCGATTCTATAAAATAGAGAGATAGACATAGTCACAATGCCCATCGGGATAAAAGAAATTGAAAAAACCGAAAAATACTATGACTTGATGTCTCTTAATGATATAATAAAAAAGGTTCTTGCGCTAATCGAGCCGTCAGAAATAAGCCGGGATGATAGCAAGAGACCTGATGGATTGACGCTGGTTCCCTGGGAAGTGGGACGGGCCCTAATGTGGGACGCTACTTGCGTGGACGCAATGGCTCCCTGTCATATCAGGGAGACAAAATCAAAACCGGGAGCCGCAGCAGAAAAGGCTGATCCATGGCCATGGAGTCGCAGTGCCACAAAATTCTTCCGTAATATTTCACCGCGCCTAATTGCCTCAACTGGTGACCGAAGGGCTGGCTCATTTTTTACGCAAAGCCTGGCTATCCAAGGCGGAAATGCAGCCAGTATTCTAGCCACCATTCTACGTGGGCATGATTTGTATAGTTATTAGGATAAGTAAGCTTAAGTACCTTATTGTATTCTTTCTCACTTGGTCACCCTGCGAATTTGTGAAGACTAGTTAAAATCAGTTTAAGATAATTTGATGACGTATCTCCCATTTTCATTTGAACCATTAAACATAGTTAATGTTGTATGTATCTGAGAAATATACAGTTTGTCCCATAGGACAACCTGTATATTTCTCAGATACATAATTATATCTATATTGTGGCGTAGAAAAATAAAAAGATAGACTAGATAATATAGGTACACGAGAATTATATTTTATTAATTAACTAACAATCTCTTTACAATCCAAAAGAAAAATATAAGGTCTAATATACAAAATATCGAAACAGTCGAACATAAATGTCATTTATTAAAGGTACAATTAGGAACTTATGCATTTAAATGGGTAGCTACAGCCGCCACCTAATGCTTACAAAAACTATAAGTGTGTTGTGTATTGTAGTAACAGATTTTTGAAGTGAAACTTCTTTATCGGGGTTGGAAAAAAATTTAGTGTAACATTTTTTCGTTACGCGTCACATTTTTCCGTTACGCGCCATCTTTGACTTATGGAAGTGACGACATCTCTTTTTCTAATAAGTACTTAGGTGTAATTATGGTATTTATTTTTCCACGTTATTTAATATTAACCTCAGTTTTTGATTGTATTTTTCAAAACACCAACACGTGGCACGCCCACGTGTTGGTGTTTTGAAAAATACAATCATCATCATTCATCAGATCATGTTATTTATTTTTCAAGTTTTCATATTATCATTATCTTTGTCATATATATATATATATTCAACGATGGAAATATCCTTGATGTCCATCATCGGCATTGTTCACAACTCAGTGCGTATCCTGTTCTATACAGGATATCGTAACTCAATTAATTTTTCGTCGGTCATTTCGCTAAATAAATGGAAAAATTAATATTACATTAGCATAAAGTTATAGTTTCTGTGGCAGTTGTCGAACGCCTGAACGGGTGTTTTATAGAAACATACCGCTCGCGCCGCGTCGGGTGGCGTGTTTACCCCCACCATGGGCGACACACCGATTTGGCACATCTGGTTGAGGTGGCGTGTGCGCGCATGGCGTCGCGTCGGGTGTTCATAGTGTGATTCTGAAAAGAAATGTCCTGTATAGAATACAATACATTTGATTCGACTCAACACGCATCGCGTTTCATCGGGTCGCGTCGCATTTTAATAATATGTTTCCTCCCTAAATCTTTAAAACTTCGCATCCAATTTTCATTCGATTTTTTTATTAGATAGAGTGGTTCAAGAAGAAGGTTTATGAGTATAGTACATGCATAATATAGTAGAGAAACACTTATAATTGTTGAGGTTTCTGATATGATGTCGTAATTTTACGCATTTTTTGCGCTTACATTGCAAACGCTGGCTAAAACGTACGAAATATATCAAAATAATGTAGTAATGCACACCTTAAAAAGGTTAACAAATAAGTCCGCGATGGTATATGTCAATCTCATAGGTATAACTCACAATAACCATTTTTAATTTTTACTTTTAGCCAAAAGTTATTACGAAGCGGTTTTAAGCAATACTGCATTAATCCTTATCCAATTCAGTATGTTAAATATTTCATGCATTTAATATAGATCACTATTGTCCTTTACAGCATATAATTTAAGTGCATATTTTCCAAGATATATAAGATTTAAAATGCAGGGACATAGCGAGCGGTTGGCCGGCGCGCGGGATGTGCGTGCGCCGCCGCCGGTAGGTACCTGCATTGCACCCGTGCGAAGCCAGGGCGGGTCGCTAGTATCTACTAAAATAAACTTAACATTAAGCCATCTATTTTGTAACTGCTTGCTTTACTTATTTTACATGTCACTACTAGGTAAATATAAACACGAATTGGTAGGTAGAACACGTACGTAAATGATTTAAACATACTATAACAATCCTGTGCCCGAATCTTTTTGGATTTCATTGGTGTTTTATGAGCCCACTATTTCAATTGACTCCTGAATCGTTGTGTTATTTGAACAATGGATTCATGTCTTCAGATATCAATCCTATTATAATAGTAGTACAATCATTGGGTGTTGCGGTAAGAAAGAACATATTTAAATAAAATTACCAATTTTCAAAACCCCGGGGAATTTCTTCCAGACAAATTCCTTCTAAATAATCTCTGGAATTGAGTTTTAGTAGTACTCAAACTTTTTGGACTTTTTAGTTATTATTAACGGAGCTAACTAGTACGATGTAGATTTCTCACTTGGTGGTAAGTGGAAAACCAACGTTAATAATCAGAATAACACTTCGATCAGATCTTACAAAAGACGCGCTCTACAAACTTCCTATAAAGTATTATGAAGTCTACATGCGTCCTAATATGGTTTTTTACCTAAGTATAGTTTTTTTACTACAAGTTAGCCCTTGACTGCTATCATACCTGATGGTAAGTGATAATGGAAGCGGGCTAACTTGTTAGCAGCAGTATGAAATCCACACACCCCTTTCGGTTTCTACACAGCATTTTACTGGAACGCTAATTTGCTCGCTGGCTACAATAAGTAGACAAGTAAAATTATGTTTCAGAAAATAAAAAAATATTTTTGCAACAAATTATGTTATTATTAAATAGAATGTATTTTTTATTCAAAACAATTAGGTAATTATAGAATTTATCATTTCAAAAAAGTTACAAGTGCGAGTTTTTAACACTACAATAACAATATTATGTATACATAAACGAAAATGGACAGATATTTATGATAAATTGTCAATACAAAATAATAGACAAATCCGTAGAAACTAAAAAGACATCAGTTACGAGATTGAGTGTATATTTCATGGGCCGTCCCCGCCGCGCCGGCTATTCCCAGACCCTTTTTCTGAAAAAGAAAAAATATTCCAATAAGATTATTAGGTAGGTATAGGTAACTATCATATTATATTTAAAGCTTGAAAAAATCCGCTTAGTAACTAGAGAAATAACCAATAGATTTTGTTTCAATACATAATTTGATATACCTGCTTACTTTCATTGTTTTTCTATTACATTTGATATAAATAGTTTTGATAACAATAAAAGTGAAATAATACACGATTATTGTTACATATCTATGTAATTAGTTTGAAATACTATACAGCGTGTTTTATTTAATAACTAGCGACCCGCCCCGGCTTCGCACGGGTGCAATGCTGGTACTAAAGTATATCGATGCATTTTGAATCTTATATAATAATTTTGGAAAATATTCACTTACATTACATGTTGTAAAGGGCAATAGTGATCTATATTGAACGCACAAAGTATTTAAGATGCTTAATTGGATTATGATAAATGCAGTATTGCTTAAGATCGCTTCGTAAATAAGCCATTACTTTTGGTTGAAAGTAAAAGATAAGAAATGGTTATTGTGGGTTATCCCTAAGAGATAGACATATACCATCACGGACTTTTTTGTTGACCTTTTTAAGATGTGCAATACTGTAGTGCATTATTTTGATATATCTCGTAGGGTTTAGCCAGCGTTTGCAATGTGAGCACAAAAAATGCGTAAATTTACGACATAACATCAGAAACCTCTAAAATTATCAGTGTTTCTACGTTCTACGACATTGTGCATGTATTATACACATAAGCCTTCCTGAATCACTCTATCTGATAAAAAAAAACGCATGAAAATCGGTTGCGTAGTTTTAAAAATTTAAGCATACATAGGGACAGACAAATGAAAGCGACTTTGTTTTATACTATGTAATGATATTTTGTTTGTATTGTCATTCCTTATGCGCACTGCTATGGAATGTCCTTCCAGCTTCCGTTTTCCCTACCACCTAAAATATCAACATCAAGTCAAGAGCGAATAGGCATCTTCTGGGCAAATGCACTTTAGACTGCATCATCGCCATCAGGCGTGATTGGATTCAAGCGCTAGCTAGCCTAAAGCATTCAAAAAAATCACAAAATTTAGTAATTGTAGAAAACTGACTTAAATGAAGTTTTTAAATCTTATATGATTTACAATTTTGAGTAGGCATAAATTTATTAACTGACACATCAGTGAACAATCAAAAGTACCTACTGGCTAACATCATATGCCAAAGGTTTCCTTTTTTTCCCCGACTTATAAAACAGGGAGGGGTGTTTAGTTTGACGTAATTGTCAATATCTGTTTAACTATGGGATTGTAGCTTCTAAACAAATGGAAATGTTAGCACTAGGTAATGATGAATAGGAAAAACTTCGCAATGTCTCTCATTTTTTCAGAAACAGTAAGTAACATAAAGGTGCAAGTTCGCTTCCGACCGCAGACGACAGCAGCTGACGACGTGTCGCAGCGTCACGTCATCTGCAGTTGTCGTTTTCGATTGGCTACGAATTTGCACTTTAAAAGTAGGTAAAAAGAAATAATTCTTACAATAATTTTTCCTCCTTTCTTGATAGTGTTAATGTTGACTTTCGGATCGGCTACGGCGTTACCGACGAACAAAGCAAGGGCGGCCATTATGAAAACAAAGAGAAATGAAAGTCTCATTTTTATTAAGTTATTATTACGGATTATGCCGAATTACTTGCTCTGTAGGCTGGCGATCGAGACAATGATATCTTCAGCCTATTGTGCTGTCTTTTAAATGATATTGCGTTTTCCTCCTCTCCTAGATCCGTAGCTATTAAGGAGTACTAACGCATTATTACGCATCGTTTTTGGATTCCCCAGCGTCATGATAAATTCATTTGTGGTTGGAGATTTCTATTGTAATATGTAAAACTATTTACATATCATTTAACAGTTTATGGCACACTAGTATTCTGTATATGTGATATCCAAAAAATTCTTGTAAGTTTTGAAATTATCTGTAATTTATAAATAATCTTTCAGATCTCTCCAAAAATGTTTCCATAATAATACCCAAACCATACCTCTTAAGCTTCATCTTGTAATTATGGCGCGATTAAGCAGTCAGGTTGTAACTTGAAATGTAACACGACTTAAAATCAAGTTCAATTTTAAGTTTTTTTTCTGTGGTAAACGAATGTTGTTAAAAATTTGGATAATATTCCATAATTTTTTTTTAATCGACTACAAGTTAGCCCTTGACTGCTATCACACCTGGTGTTAAGTGATGATGCAATCTAAGATGGAAGCGGGCTAACTTGTTAGGAGTGCGACGAAAATCCACACCATCGTATCGGACATCGTACTGGAACGCTAAATCGCTTGGCGATACGTCTTTGTCGGTAGGGTGGTAACTAGCCACGGCAAAAGCCTCCCGCCAGTCAGACCAAGACAAATTAAGAAAAATCTCAAACTGTCCCGCCGGGAATCGAACCCAGGACCTCCATCTTATAAATTTACCGCGCATACCACTACGCCATGGAGGTCGTCGAATGAAGCACAAATTGTTTAAATGTTGTAAAGAATATTATTACTGAAATATTCTTCTTCTAATACTTTTTAAGATGATTTTGCTGTAATACTGAAATCAATAGTACCTAAAATCAAAAGTAAAACACACAGAGCGTATAAAAGGAAATGCTTTATCAAACCACTACACATCCATCGAATGATATAGACCGTGATTGATCTACCCTCTTCAAGCTAACGAGCTTTCTCTAATTATACATACATACACTATATATACCTTCGTATATATGTAGGAATAATATTTGTATTACATGCTTCATTTACTTTCCGTTTAATTCATCTGTAAAAATCTGAATTTGTACAATTTTAACCATGACCATGAATACGTTATATTAAAATAGAAAAAACTGTAATAGAATCAGTTACAAAGTGACTTTTGTCATTGGAAACCATCGAAACTGTTGGTAAATATTATTTTTTTCCGTAGGGGGAGGGGACCTCGTGGATACTCCGCTGGGTGCCGGACACTTACCGGCTAAAAAACCTCTCCTAACTTCAGAGTGATGGTGTATCTGCCTTGTGGCCTAACACCGCAGTCTAGTTTAGTCACGTCCATTTCGTTCATCCTTTTCCTTAATCTCAATTATATCATGTTCAAGGTATTTTTTTATTCTATCTCATATCTCAAAACTTTCTAACATTACGATAGTTTTCTACGGTGATCCCACGTGCTATATCCCTCTTTACTTTGTCTTTCTGTGCCAAAATGAGGACAGTGAAACATTGTATGTTCTACATCGTTGATTGGGTAGTAGTACAGTAGGTACATGCATTAAACACTATCTCTTTTTTTATACCTGCTGTACTCCATAAACACGCCATGTCCTGTGAAGCTCTGAGCCATTCAAAAAGCCGTCAGGCCATGTTTCCTGTTCACCCAGTTGTTTTTAGTTCCCTATCAACATACGTGTCCAGCGGGCTTTTACCGATTGGTCCCATTCGTGTTGACACATCTCAAGGGTCCTATCCCTAGTTGAGCTCTATCCACCTGCAAGTACTTATTTATAAGATCTTAATCTTTCCTGCGATAGTAAATGAGCTAATATATTGTTGACGACCGAGTGGCGCAGTGGTTAGTATCCCTGCTTCTGCGTCCTAGGCTGTGGGTTCGATTCCCTCTGGAAAATGTTTATGTGTTGAGCATGGATGTTTTCCAGTGTCTGGGTGTTTATCTATATATTATAAGTATTTATGTACAATATATAAAAATATTCGTCTGTTATCATAGTTTTTTTTTATTTTTTAATGACAAGTTAACCCTTAACTACAAGTCGGCCCTTGACTGCTATCACACCTGATGTTAAGTGATGAAGCAATCTAAGATGGAAGCGGGCTAACTTGTTAGGAATAGGATGAAAATCCACACTCCTATCGGTTTCAACACGACATCGTACCGGAACGCTAAATCGCTTGGCGGTTCGTCTTTGTCGGTACGGTGGTAACTATCCACGCCGAAAGCCTCCCACCAGCCAGACCAAGACAAATTAAGAAAAATCTTAATCTGCCCCGCCGGGAATCGAACCCAGGACCTCCGCCTTATAAATCCACCGCGCATACCACTGCGCCACGGAGGTCGTCAATATTATATTACCTATAACACAAGCTAGCTTAGCTTGTGTTATAGGTTTTATACTTTGGGGCTATATAGCATTGTGTGTAATTGTCCCATAATATTTATTATATTTATTTATATGAAGGTGCCTATTCATTCATGTTCAACTTATAAGTACTGGGAAGCACACAGGGTTACTTTTGTTGTACATGTAATGTAATGAGGAAGCAATAAGTGAGAGTTGGCTGGATGGAAAATATGTAAGGGTGCTATCGTTGCTGCCGTATTGTTGTTCCTCGTTGGGAACGAGGAAAGCGGAACAAACATTTGCATTATTTTGTTCATACAAACCAATTAGTAAAATGTGTAAAAACCCTAATGTAAATTTAAGTCATTTGGATTGCAGGGTAGTCTAACTGCATAAAACATTAGCTTGGTTCCAAGCCTGGTGATCGACTTATCAGATATTAATATCAAATATAAAAATAGTAACAATGAGAGTGTCTGTTATTTTGATTTTTATAATGGCCCTTGTTGGACTTTGTTTCGGTTACATTCTTAGCGAAGACAACCGAAGAAGAATTAAAGGAAAGCATATCGTAAAAGGACTTGACGCTCTTGTAAGTACTCATATTTAATGATTTCATACATGTAAGAATATTTGGAGATTTTTTTATTTTTAAATGAATGTAATATTCTTTTTCGTACACCAAATAAAAAAAACTTAATATATATAAACTTACAAAGAGCAAATAATTTAAAAACTAATCTACAATTGTCGATCTTATCGCTAATGAGCGATCTCTTCCAGACGACCAATTATATTAAAGAGGCAAAGTGCAAACATTACAGTTGGCACGGATGTACGTACATAAAAATAAAGAATTACAAAGTGTATAATATCAAATATACTTTAGTAAAATATTTATGTCCTGCACAACATAATATATGTACAGCCATATAAAAAGCTTAGTACAATGTACTCGTAAGTTCGTCTCGCTAAATCGAAAATGGCCACCGGCTAAAACAATAATATATCCACCAGATATATTTTTGTTTTCCTTAATTACGGGTGTGGTTTAAAAATATGAATAAAAATTTTTAACAAAAAATAGAACCGACTCAAAGCGCACTAAAAAGTAAAAAATAACTGTGTCATTTAGTTGCTTTAATTTACTTAAGCATATCTATGAAGTCGGTGCCAGCCAAGTTTAAGGAACATTTATTTTACGTAGTAAAGCAGTTTGTGGGTTCTAGGTAACGTCCTTGAAAGTAAAAACCTTGGCTGGCACCGACTCCTAGATATCGCCACGTACCGTACTCGTACTATACTGTCATAGTATATTATATGGCACTAGTAGCCAAAAAGCTACCGATACCGAGTCAAAAACCGAAATCGCTGTAAGCGTGCCTCCAAAATATGAAGAGTTCAATTTCCCCAGGATATCATCAGCAGATCCTAACATGAGGACAATGGGACCACCTTGGATATATGCTCTTTCTAATAAAAAAAGAATTATCAAAATCGGACAACACTGTAAAAAGTTATGCGTGGTCATACATATAAAAAAAAAAAAAATATACGTGTCGAATTGAGAACCTCCTCCGTTTTTTTTCGTCGGTTAAAAATTTGGAAGTGCTGACTGACGGAATAAAATTATTTTTCAGACATCGGGACTCGATTTGGTAAAATCAGTAACTGACTTAATTGCCAATAACAAAAACAATAACAATAATCGTAGACAGTTCGTGATATGGAACAGATATTGGTAAAGGTATAGCACAAATTTCCCACTGGATCGGGACTTCCGCGGATGAAGCCACGGATTAAATAAGCAATTTTTTTTTCTTATAATTTCTAATCATTCTGTTCTTGCCGTGAAAATAATAAATAAAATAAATCTTACCCGTCTGTTTACTTTAGAATGTAATATCTTTAGAATGTAATATCTTTAGAATGTAATATCGGAAGTAGGTACAGTTTGTAAGTTTGTAAATAAAGATAATCTTCGGAACTACTGATCCGATTTAAAAAATTGTTTCACCAGTAGAATACTACGTTACGCCAGACCAAGATAAATTAAGAAGAATCTCAATTTGCCCCGCCGGGAATCGAATCCAGGACCTCCGATTTATAAATCCACCGCGCATAACACTGCGCCACGGAGATCGTCAAAAGATGTCCAGACCTAATATCAATGGGTTTTTATGTGTAAGTTACCTAAAAACTTTAGTTTATGATGCTTCTCCAATATCTTGAGATGTTAACCTGCGATGAACTTATTTCAAAAATAATAGGTGCAGCTAACGAAATAAAAAGAACTCTGTCTACTGTAGTTACTAAAAGTGAACTACGACACAGAATACGGGCATGTATGAGAAATAGGGGGTCACAATTTGAAATCAATAGACATGTAATTTATATTTTTAATACTATTCTTTTATTGTTCCTTAATCAATACCCATCGTTTCACTAAACCTACTTGCAAGAGAAATACCTTATTTTACTTTCTAAATATCGTATTACAGTTTATATTCATCGTCTAATATAACTAATTTGACGTCTACTGCTGGGCATAGGTCTTTTTCAGGGACTTCCAAACACAACCATCGTGAGTAAGTCTTGACTACCCAAACTTACACTTTGCAGTCAACTAACTAATAATAATCAGTTACGTTGGTAAATATCTAATAAGTGAAAGATACTGAAAATACTCAAGGTAATCTTTCTGAGTACATCTAACGGCCTTGCTAATGTAAAGTAAAAGAACCGGTGCCAAAAATGCAGTAAGTACTAGTCATTCAAATAACAATGAAGTGTAATCGCGAAATATTCCTCTCGTACTTTTGTTCTAGTGTTTTCTTTTCTTCTTATGGAACATGCTGGCAATATCGTGCGCTGTGCTGGCAATATTAATCGCTCGTAATCCGTGGCCCTGTGGACAATATTAAAGTTAAATATACTAGTATTACAACTAGGGAATGCAATCCCGACTCGAGATCGCAAATTCGAGATCTCGCGGGATTAGAAATATCAATCCCGCGGGATCCCGGGATAGCTTTTCCTTCAGTAGTGGAACACAAGACTCAGATGACATACTTCCGAATATGCGCGCCAGTCCAATATTCCAGTAAGTAGGCTGACTGTTAATAACTGTGTATAGGTACATTAACATTGAAAAAGCACCGATTAATTCCAGATGTCCATTCATATAAAGTGAGTGTAAACCTGTAGTCTTCATTCCTCAACTTTAGTAGATCTGCCGTCACTCATTTTGAGCGTCATTCTATAATTCATCACAATTTTTTTTATTTGTGTTTGGCGAAGAAGGTATTGTAACCTTTTGCGACAAACAGACTCTTCATGTCCTCAGAAGTACAGAACACTCTGAACGCCAAACCATCTTTGGCTACCGTTCGAGAAATCATCAACTCTGTTGTTACGTTAGTATCGGATGGAAAATAATCACTGATTATCATTTTTTTCTGTGGTATTTCGTAATTTTCATGATCTTCTGCTGTAAATTGAGCCTCCACGATAATAGGTGGCAGCGCAACTGACGAGAACGTTCTAGTATACCCTGACGATGTCGCTTGATTTGGACTATTTGTCGACATTTTAAGTATTAACAAAGTAACACATGTAAGAGTCCAATAGTTTTGTTTATTTAACTCACATAAACAATAAAAAATGCATAATTTACGAAAAAATTACTATACTAACTCGATTGAGAATGCTTGTCAACAAACAAATTAAAAAGGAAGGTAGAAATCATTAGTCATTTCACACCTATTTTTTTTTTAAATTAACTAGTTAATGACGAATTCATGACATTAAATAAGATTAGTAAGCTTAAAACTAATTAATATATTCAAAGTCTTTTAAATAAGAGTTTCAAAATAACAAAACATAATTTTAAATTTATTGGGCATAACATGTGTTGCGTTTTCTACCTCCATTTTAAATTTTTTTGTTGACAAGCATTCTCAATCGAGTTTGGCTTTAGTATACAACTAAAACAATGACCGTAACGTAAACAAACAAATGACTGTCTCTCCGCGGGTATATACTTCTTTCTCACTTACTCGACACAGTTCTATATTATCCGTCCCACTACTCCCAGTCGTCACCTATCGCTAATGTTCGGAAATCATAGATTAAAAACAACTAGATGGAGCCCATAGCGTGTCCACTTGTGAGACAGCAAGACAGCCTTATTGACATGATATGTCAACATTTAAAGTACATAATATCGTAAAATACGAAATATTACTTTATACGATAACGTTTAGATTAATATCGTAACCGCAAAGTTATATTATTTATCAGCAAATTTAATAAAAAGCTAATAATTGCTCAGATATCTCCTTTGTTTGTCACAAACTCCACTCTTGACAAACAATAAAACCGAACACGCTGAAAGGGACAAAAAATAATCTTGTGTCACTTTCTAACAAAGGCCGAATGAAATAAGTCTGTCACGCTCTTGAACCTACAGCCGCGTTATGACTCCATCTAGTTGTCTTTAATCTATGTCGGAAATAGTCGAAATAGTTATTTAACGATGTTTAGCGTTCCTGTCGCTCACGGCGCTTGCGCCCCGAGTGGACGTGTGTAGCGTCGCTGACTACTGCCGCCCAATCCCGTCAATCTCGAACGGGATCTCGTCATATAATGCGTCGGGATTAATGCCGAAAAATTACCCGAGATCTCGCGAGATCGGGATCCCGCGGGATCGGGATTGCATTCCCTAATTACAACTCAGAATCGATTATGAATGTTACAGAACTTGAATTACCTCAATTTGTATGACCTACTACAAAGCCAGGCCTCCATACTCATAGGAATATAAATGAAATTTGAAGCTTGGTGGGTTTAAGCTTTAGTTTACAACTAAATTGACGGGTGCAGGATCATTTTTACCTGGCCCTTTAAGTCATTCATTGTGCTTGTAAAATGTTTATTAATTTGACGACCTCCGTGGCGCAGTGTTATGCGCGGTGGATTTATGAGACGGAGGTGCTAGGTTCGATTCCCGGCGGGGCAGATTGAGATTTTTCTTAATTTGTCATGGTCTGGCTGGTGGGAGGTTTTCGCCGTGGCTAGTTACCACCCTACCGACAAAGACGTACCGCCAAGCGATTAAGCGTTCCGGTACGATGTCGTGTAGAAACCGAAAGTGGTGTGGATTTCGTCCTACTCCTAACAAGTTAGCCCGCTTCCATCTTAGATTGCATCGTCACTTAACATCAGGTGTGATAGCAGTCAAGGGCCAACTTGTTGTTGATAAAAAAAATGTTTATTAATTATTAACGATAATAGTTATTTTAGTGTATTGTATTAAAAAAGTTTAAAAAAAATTCTTAGTCTGGAGGTAACTGTTGGTGCCTCGGAGAGCACGTTAAGCCGTCGGTCCCGGTCACTATTCTCAACGTCAACCTATTGTGATCGTTAAAATAATACATTATCACCCTAATCCCGTCAACCTCATTGGAACAGCCTGGAATAAGCTCTGTAACCCCTCTCAGAAAGAGAAAGACCTGGCCCTGAAGGGGGCAGTTAATGGGTTGATAATTATGAATGCTGACTATCCAATACGAAGTCCCATTTTGCTCCATAAATAGGGTTACCATCCGTCCGGGTTTCCCCAAATTTGTTTAGAGGGCATCTGGGGAGCGTCCGGGGAAGGTTTCATTTATAGACCGGGTTTTAAAAAATAAATAAATAAAAAAAAATGAGCCGTCCGCGAGACACGCACTATGCTCGCACCACACCACGATCAACCGATGAAACAAGTATATTCAACGTTTCAAATAAAAAAAAGTGATTTATGACATTTTCAACTATTTTTATTACATTGAATATGTTTAAAAGATCTTGCTGACATGTCCGGCTTTCGGACTCTAAACCCGGGGTTTTCACGTGTCTTGTCTTGTTTTCCAAATTTTAGAGATGGCAACCCTACCCATAAACAACCTTGCCCTTTAAATGTTGATGACAATGATTTTGGTGTCAAAAAAATATTTCTCATAAATACTTCTTAATTACAATAATTCTTAATTGCAATTAGGTATACTCACAACAGCTTTCGCTCCTTTACTGATAGCTTTGATGGGTATCTTAGGCCTCGCATCGCTCGCTCCAAAAAACAGCGACAACACACCCAAAATTAAAACAAACAAAGACGCAAACTTCATTTTAACGAAATTATTCTTTCCACTGAACTCTTCTTCTCGTTATGACTTCAAGTAAGTTGAAATTAGCATAATCGCTTTTTATATTACTTGCTCAGCTGATAAGACAGATTCTTTGAACGTGAGTGAACGGGGACTGTACCGTGCCCCGAGAGTAAGTTAATTCGACAAACAATCGTGTTTCGTGGCTTATGTAAATAATGACGCAGTCTGTTATTAATATAGTTACAAATTGAGGTGACCGACACATCGATGCATGTTTCCTTATCTAATTATAGTTGCACTTAATGTTTATGTGATTTACCAAGTGATTAATAAGGCATTATTTGTGAAGCCGGGTAATACTCATTATTTTCACTCCAGGTCTAGGTCTCCCTTCTTGTAGGAGAAAGAATATGGAGCTCGATACTGGTTACCGGCTTAGTTCTTTTTGAAAGCCCTATTCAACGACAACCCATACTGTAGGAAAGAAGAGCAAAAGGTTTATCCCAAGTTTGCATATCGACGGGTGCAAAGTAAAAAGAGCTATATACAAAACAGGCACTTTTCAGGAGAGCGAAGAATAGGAAAAAGTGCTCCCATTTTGTTAATTTAAAACCAAGTTTTTTGAAATTTTCGTCACTGCTTTATTGTTTCATAGGACATCTACATGCACCTTTGATTTCTTTTAATTAAGTTTAATTTAAGAGATATTGCAGTTGTCTGTTTCTACATTGTACTTAAAAATGTGACAACTATGTTAACTACCACTTGGTCGTTTGTACATGGAATTTGCAAAAATCCAGATTTAATAAAGTATGTTCCATATATTTTAGTAAATACAACAAGTAAAACTTTCCATATTGCTAAAATTATTTTAAGGCTCTGTTAAATTCTAAATACACCAAGTTCAGAACATAATTTTGCAGATATAATTTTCTACGTTGCAATGTTTGAGAAAGGAATACGATTTATAAGGAAGTTAAATGGAATATTTGCTAAGAAATTATTTATTTATTTTAGCAATAAAGTAATCTTATAAAAACTTTTTTCGGAATAAAAAACCTATTGATTTTTTTACAGGTAATTACGTACTTTCGTTGAAAATCTTACAATAAAATTAAAAAACCTTTTTATAAAAAACAATTAATATGAAATCAACAAACTAAAGTTCAAACTAAACATCAGTCACAATAATCAATAATACAGTAATTTCGATGATCTAGTTATAATCACAATCATGACAATAATTCTGTATTTTAACAAAAATAAATCCTCTAAGGTATCTTCTTCTCCTTCCTGAGCTTTTCCGGACTTGGCCATGATGTTGGCTGTTGTGCATGATTCCTCCGGTGTAGGTCCTCTATGGTTTATTCCAACCAGCCGAGCTAGCTCCAGAAGCTTAGCAGGTCGCCCAGGTTATCGATTGACTCGTGTAGTGTCGCTGAGGAACCAATGTAGGCTGCCTGTTGCTGTGATACACCACTGCATCTAAGCATAACATGTATCGGTATCTCGTTTTCCACCATGCGGACTTTACATAGAGAACTGTCTGTCATACCTAAAATTGAAAGGTATTTGTTTAGCATGCAGTGGTCCTACTGCTGTTCTCAACTTCATACGATTCAAGCGCATGAGTTTATTTGTTACAATTGAGTTTAAGTTTGGTAAGTATCTCCTTTATCTGGTTGCACTCTGTTAAGATGACCCATAGCTCTGCATGGGCATTTGTAGTTTGTTTGTGTAGCTATGAATTGTATTCACTAAAGAGTATGGGCACTATTAGTTGTGGGACTACTACTATCAGCGTAGCAGCCCATTTTGATAACTTGTCTGCCATATCACTTCCCGTTATTTCATTGTGACTTCTCAACTATTGTAAAGTCACTGTGTTACCTGTCGCAAGTGCTACAAGGGCGCAGTGACAGTTGAACAGTAGCCCTGAAGTAGTTGGGGATTTTGCTAGAGCTTTTAATACTGCTTGGCTGTCTGTATGTATGATAATATGAAATTTGTTACCATTCTGCTAGCTATAGCCATATGGCTGCTGTTGTGTTTCCAACGCATTCGGCCTGGAAGACTCGAGTTGTGCTTACCGAGTGCTTGCATGATCTTTATGTTCAGTTCCTGGCAGTATGCACCTGCTCCTGTACTTCTGGTGGATTTTGATCCATTCTGATCCACATCCATTGTGTTCGAGTTACGTCCTGAGTTTGCGTTTTCTTCTATGATGATTTTGTAAGGTTAATGCACCATGAATTGTTTATTTGTTTTGTCACAGATCCACGCTTTTTCTTTGATCTATCAATATAGAACTGCCGTTTAATGAGAAAGGCGTAGAACATTTCACACAAGCCTCCACTGCCGACGAAGTATGAGTGATGTTGTTTATTGAGATTGACAGTTTGAAAGTAACATACTCGATAGCCTGTCTGAGTTTAATGAACAGATATTTTGATTTAATTCTAATAGCTAATGGACGTGGCGGGCTTCAAGTAAATGAATTATATTCTGAGGGGGTTGGTGTATCAGATAATTTTCTTTTAGTATCTATAAGATCAATATCATCATTTTTAAAATTCAAAATTTGTGAATTAGATTGAGAGTGAACAGGTAAGACTGGCCGAGAGTGTGATGCAGAAAATGGAGACTTAACTTGCGAAATTAACTGATACTCATTTGTCTTCATTGCGAACACATCAAGCTCTTTTCGAAAAATCCATTGCTTATGTTTTGTAAGCTTTGTTCTTTAAATTGTGATTTCTGGCTTGTTGAACATGAAACAGTTGTAAAATCCATTGCTTATGTTTTGTAAGCTTTGTTCTTTAAATTGTGATTTCTGGCTTGTTGAACATGAAACAGTTGTAAAATTCATTGCTTATGTTTTGTAAGCTTTGTTCTTTAAATTGTGATTTCTGGCTTGTTGAACATGAAACAGTTGTAAAATCCATTGCTTATGTTTTGTAAGCTTTGTTCTTTAAATAGCGATTTCTGGCTTGTTGAAGATGAAACAATTGTAAAATCCATTGCTTATGTTTTGTAAGCTTTCTTCTTTAAATTGTGATTTCTGGCTTGTTGAACATGAAACAATTGTAAAATATTAGTAGGAAATTAAAATTTATTCAATTAATATTTAATCAATTAATATTAGTTAATTAATTTAGCTAAAATAAGAAGTAACAAAGGCAGAGAAACCCAATAACCGAAAACAAATATTATTTTACTTACGAAAATTGAGACATCTACATGTAAGATCACAAAGTAGAAAAAGCTATATGGCAGATGATCGTTTATACGTCGTTTAGTAAAATAATAATATGTTGATAATGAATGAGCATTAAGGCAACAATCAAACAATACTCAACATTAAAAAAACAATAAGATTACACTATTTCAATAAAAAATACGTACCAGAACCAGTGCCACGGTTGTTATCTTTAAGTTTCAATAGTTTTTTCGCTTTATAATATCACATTGCCGTTTTGTTTTTGCCAAATTCACTAACAATTTACGTCTTTGCATGTCTATTGTTATATAATCAAATTGTTTATTATTATGGTAATACTATCACACAAACTTTCACACGTAACAAACCATAACAAGTAAATATTCCTGCCGGCCGGCGAAACACATGTCATCTGCCTGATGACACAATATGACAGACTGCGCGCCCGCCGCACGCCCTGCGTAAAAACGCCCAACGGTAGATAAACGCATCTACGTCGTGCAAATTATAAAACAGGAGTAGTTGTCTTCTTTAACGTGACAAAAGTTCAAGAAATATGGCGATATTTAGGATTTATTTTTTACGAAGTTGTAGAACATGATATTTTTAGTTAGCTACTGTAATAATCAAAAAATCTCAAAATTGCAGTTAACTTTTTTTACTTTGCACCCGTCGATATGGAGGAGGTAAAATATAAAAAAAATATAATTATAATACATACTTAGATTTTATTTGTTCTTGTTCTATAATTTTCCTTTATTTATTAGTTTTATATTTTTATGTGAATTCGTATAGGTACTTTTATATGTATGTATGTTATGTATGTATTTATGGTATGTATGTATGTATGTATATATGTATGCATTCAGTATTTTATGTAGGGCATAAGTTAGTATTTTATGTAAGTATATTTTAATTATTTGTTATTATAGTTCCTTTATTTGTGTGTACATACACCCGAACCTTCCCTAATGGATGCACTTTCCTCTCCAATATTGGTTGTCTGGAAGAGATCGCTTATTAGCGATAAGACCGCCTATTGTACATTGTTTTTATTCCTAATGTATTTTATATTTTGTAAGCTCTTTTCTTTGGTGTACAATAAAAAATATTTCATTCATTCATTCATTACATACCCATGCCAAATTACAGGTTATCTCTAGTAGGTGCTTATAGTATGAAAGCTAAACCGCGGTCAGATATTAAAACACACAGACGGCCGGAAGTACAGCTTTGCCTGTATATTTAGTCTAAGACGGACAGACATGGTAAAACTTCTTCTTCTTCTTTGAGTGCGTCTCCGACTAGCGAAGGTTGGCAGTCAGTTTCGCAAATTGACTACGGAACCCTAAAAAGCGGAATCTTATCCGGTCTTATCTTTCATATGGCCCGGGTGTTGTGAATCTTAGGTAAGTACTGTATTAATAACCTGGTTCCAACATGTTCCATAGTTTATTTACATTACCTGTTATATTTTTTTACCGACCTCAAGTTGGTCCTTGATTACTGTTGCACCTGATGTTAAGTGATGATGCAATCTAAGATGGAAGTGGGCTCACTTGTCAGGAATATGATGAAACCCATACCCCTTTTGGTTTCTACACATCATCGTACCGGAACGCTAAATCGCAAGGCGGCACGTCTTTGTCGATAGGGTTGTAAGACCATGGACCGTAATAAGAGACCAAGTGGACCAAGACAAATCTCAATCTGCCCCGCCGGGACACGAACCTAGGACCTCCCTCTTATAAATTCACCGCGCATATCCCTGCGCCACGGAGCCCGTCAAAATTAACAGATGTATAGGAGACTATATATCTGTTAATTTAACTTAACTATATAAGATGAGAATCTTATATAGTTAAGTTATAAAGCAAACTCAGTTACCTAATAATTTTAAATGTAAATGACATGGATTTTAAAAGGTAAATATGACGAAATCTATTAGATACTTGTTAAATTCCCTGAAGGTTGCTAAAAAGAATACTAGAATAGAAATGAATACAGAATTGTAGTTTCTCGGTCATATCTTAACAATATGTTAGTATTGGCGACTTCCTACCAACTTCGTAAATATAAAAAATAAAGTTGAGAGATGTCAAGGGACACCCGGATGGAACGAAGTTCCTTTCGATTAATTAGTGAAGGAATTGTAATAAAATTTTATTTTTTTTAAATAAAAATAATATTTGTTGTTGTACACCGAAACACCAGAGGGCGCCACGAGATCGCGAGACAGCATACAGCACACATCAAAGGCGGCGGTAAGATCCTTTGATCAAAAAGTGTCGTGACAACTTTTCGTACGAATTTTTTCCGTCTAGCCCCCTTTCACAACGCGCGGTAAGGAACTTCGTTCCAATAATGATATAGGACTCTAAGCCCTAAGTCGCAAATCCACCTGTGAATCTTAATTTCAGATACCTGACCTAGGTACCGTAGCGATTTGTTAAGATTTATATGGTAGGTATCTTTCAAAACAACTAGGTATACCTTCGACAAGGTTATGTGAATATTCCTATGCATGTGCATACGAGTATATGCATATCATCATCATTATCAGCCTATTAACGGCCCACTACAGGGCCAGGCCTCCCTCCTTATAGGAGAGGGGATATGGAGCGTACACCCACCACGCTAGTAGGATGATATTGTTTCATTTATTAACGATCACTATCAGATGTTGATAACAGTGACCGCGATCGATGGCTTAACTTGCTCTTCGAGGCACGGGGGTGTAACACCACCAACTTCCCGACTCCGAGCTTGGAATATACTGAGAATTTTACAGAAGAATGAAAAACTCCGTAACCATGATTCGAACCCAGGACCTCGTGATCGAAGCCAGATAGGCTAAGCACTAGACCAACGAGGCAGTGCAGCTTATACAGTAGCAGCGGTAGTGAGTGTGCAGCTAGTCTTTACTAATATTATAAATAGGTAAAGTTTGTGAGTTTGTAAATAAAGTTCCGTCGGGGCTAATCTTCGGAACTACTGATACGATTTAAAAAGTTCTTTCATCAGTAGAATGCTACGTTATCGGTGAGTGACATAAGCTATATTTTATATTTGTATTGTATATATTAACAAAGTTATCACAGTTTTTGTCACGCGGCTCGGACCGCAAAAATCTGTTAAACCGGCTTTATGCGCGTGCGCTGCCATAACTATTAAGAATAATTGAAAGCAATGTATGGGGACTTTATGTATCTATCTTAAAAAGTTCTACAAAAAAGTCCGCGACAGCATATATCTATCTCTTATATTTTGGCCGATATAGAACTTTTTGTGTTTTAAAAAATCATTTATTTAATATGATTACGTTTACGTCATTATTTATACAACTATACTCGAATTGCTGTAAGAAAGTGCGGCTGACAGTTGTCAGTATGACGTTGACGTCAGTGACTAGGGATGTGACGCTTAGAAATTCATGTTTATCGCTGACGATACTCGCAGCATAAATCTAGCTCTTTTTAAACGACTTAAAAAAAAAAGGAGTTTCTCAATTCGACCGTATATATATATATATATATATATATATATATATATATATATATATATATATATATATTTTTTTTTTTTATGTGTGTTCGCGCATAACTTCGTCGTTTATGAACCGATTTGGATAAATCTTTTTTGTTGGAAAGGTGATAGTCTGGTGATGGTACCATGACAAAGAAACCAGGATCTGATGATGGAATCCTGGAGAAAATGAGGGGAACTTTCAAAAATTGTAGGGACAACAAGTACGTTTGTTAATTTTTCCGGTAAGTATTTAAAAGCACTACAATTTCATGAAGGTCTGGAGTCGATCTGATGATGGAGCCGATCTATATATAAGAGAACTCCGTAACTTGTACAGTAGCTACCTTGTGTTTGGGCTCGATTAATTTGTCTCAATGAGAACTTTACATTTAGATGGGCTGTGACTGTCATTGAGGGTCTGGTGATGAAGACGACGTACAGTTAAGGGAGCTCCGTAACGTTTTACAGAAGCTACCTTGTGTTTGGGCTCGATTAATTTGTCTCAATGAGAACTTTACATTTAGATGGGCTGTGACTGTCATTGAGGGTCTAGTGATGAAGACGACGTACAGTTAAGAGAGCTCCGTAACGTTTTACAGTAGCTACCTTGTGTTTGGGCTCGATTAATTTGTCTCAATGAGAACTTTACATTTAGATGGGCTGTGACTGTCATCAAGGGCGATGAAGAAGAAGGACAGTTGAGGGAGCTCTTTAACGGTTTTGCAGTAGCTACTTTGTGATTGGGCTCGATTAATTTATGTGTCAATGAGAAGTTTGAAAGGTTATAGTTTCCAGTTAGTTTAATGTTTACTATGTCATGATCCAATAATGAGATCTACGAAAACTCAAGGAAACTCTTCAAACTTTATAATATGCACTTTTGCAGGGACGTCGGAATGTTATAAGTAGCTAGTGAATATTGGTACTTATGGTTTAGTTCGAGTAGGTTTATTAGTATGTTCGTTGTTGATAAAGCACTAAAAAGTATGAAATAAAAAAATTTTAACAAAAAATAAAAACCCGTTCAAAACGCTAAAATTTTTTTAATGTTGTAAAAAAATTAGCTTAAAAGGCAAATTATTATTTGATCGTTATTTATGAGGAGACTTTGTTATCGCGGTTATACTAATGCATAGTTTCTAGGGATTAAACTTTTATTGACTATAGTCTCTGCGATAATTTTTTTAACAACTACAAGTTGGCAATTGACTGCTATCACACCTGATGTGTGATGCAGTCTAAGATGGATGCGGGCTAACTTGTTAGGTGTAGAATAAAACAACATCGTACCGGAACACTAAATCGCTTGGCGGTACGTCTTTGTCGGTAGGGTGGTAACTAGCCACGGCGATAGCCTTCCTCCAGCCAGACCAAGACAAATTAAGAAAATCTCAATCTGCCCCGCTTTACCATTTGGTACAGGTTAATAAACCCCAAACCAATCCAACCGCAACAGCGAGTTGATGAACTGGAAAACGGAGTAGATATAAAAATGTTAAAGTTGGAGCTTATTGCCTTAGTCCGGCGTCAAAAGGCACCAACTCCTACCTATGCTTTAGAAGAGATGACAATAGGTCTGACCTGGTCCTTAGATATAATGTTATTGGGCAAATAACATGTATGCTTTTAATTTCAATTCGTATTTTGAAGCTTTATATAATCAGCATTTATAACATCAGCGTTGCGAACGCAGCATTACCTATGATATAATTGATTATTTGATTGAATGATTTATTGATTGAATTTAAATACTTTTTTTCCATATTCCCATTTAATTTTCAGTCACGTCGCAAAAATTAATACCTACTTCACCGCCATTAACGGCAAATAACATGTTGGCACTGTTACAAGAGGCCATCAACAAAGATTAACCTGAAGGCTGGTCGAAGGTCGTGAATAAAACAAAAAGGGATATTATGTCTGATTGGGATAGTGACGTCCATATTAACAACATAATTAATTCATCTATACATATAAATAAAATTGCAGTGTCTGTTTGTGCATATATGCATACCGTACATACACCAAAATAACATTTTTTTTCAATTATTGTCTGTCTGTCTGTTTATTTGTTCTGGCTAATCTCTAAAAAAACATTTGTATATGATAGCTCGACTCATGAGGGGTGACATAAGGTAATTTGTATCCAGATATTACCACGGGACCAGGAACTACGCGGGTGAAATACCGAGAGACCGCTAGTTGTTAATAATATTCGTCATAGATTCAGATGATGAATTTAGTGACAACTCAAATGTTCCTAATTCTGATATAAGTTTAGACGAATAAAATATGTTTCTTCTTTGCAACCTTTTGAGTAAACTTTCCCTGATGTTTTGTTGTTGTATAAAATTAAAGACTTTTTAAAAATAAAAATTGTACTACAATATACGTTTATTATTTAAAAAAAATATCGACTATTCATCGTAGAAGTACGTCCCATCACTAGACACGTCTATGGCGTTACGTTATACGTTACAACACTTTGCTTAATTTTTCTTTCAATTTGATTTTATTTGTAGACTAGAACATTCTGGCTGGGTTTAACGGTTTTAAATTTAAGTTACTACAGCTATTAACGATTTAATATATTAAGAATTTGGAACAGCTGAAATACTAAGTCATAATTTGTAAATCGCTTCAACTTTCAAGAGTGAAACGGAAAGTTAATGACATATGTCACAGGCACCATGTTAGAGCGCAGGCACTATAGGTCTGGACATCTTTTGACGACCTCCGTGGCGCAGTGTTATGCGCAGTGGATTTATAAGTCGGAGGTCCTGGGTTCGATTCCCGGCGGGGCAGATTGAGATTTTTCTTAATTTGTCTTGGTCTGGTAACGTAGCATTCTACTGGTGAAACAATTTTTTAAATCGGATCAGTAGTTCTGAAGATTATCTTTATTTACAAACTTACAAACTGTACTTCCCACATCACGTATATCACTTTGAGATATTACATTCTAAAGTAAACAGACGGGTAAGATTTATTTTATTTATTATTTTCACGGCAAGAACAGAATGATTAGAAATTATAAGAAAAAAGATTGCTTATTTAATCCGTGGCTTCATCCGCGGAAGTCACGTTCTTGTGGAAAAATTGTACTATATTTTACCAATATCTGTTCCATATCACGAGCTGTCTACCATTATTGTTTTTGGCAATTAAGTCAGTTATTGAATCTGCCAAACTGATTACCGATGTCTGAAAAATAATTTTATTCCGTTATTTAGCACTTCCTATTTTTTCATGTTTTTAAGCCACAACCATAATTAACGTAAACAAAAAATTGGTTGTCTGTAACGTCGGTTTACTGACGATAGTTGAACGTGACAACGTCTCAAGAACATACTGATGGAATGGTAGCATTTAATTGGTTATTAAAATTTTTAATTTAAGTATATTTTTATAAATATTAATTTAAATTAATAAAATAATTGTTTTTGATTTTATAAATTTATAATAAATATATTAATTTTTAATTTAAAATTAATATATTTAATAATTATATTTAATAGACGGATGTCGAACGCTGCCGAACGCAAAGGCCGATTGTGCTTCTTTGTCGCTCGTTTCGCGCTCTCGCTTGCACTTCAAGCCTTACATGGAACGCCTCAAAGCGAGGTAACGCCGCATGAGTCATGTTTTTCGTGCGTGCAGCCGACTCTATCGAATTATAAGACGTTGTCACGTCAAAACATATTTGGTGGATAATGGCCATTTTCGATTTAGCGAGACGAACTTACATTGTATTAAGCTTATATTACGTATGTATGTACATGGGTACATACATACGTAATAAAACACATGGCTGTACATTTATTATTTTGTGCAGGAGATAAATATTTTACGAAAGTATATTTGATATTATATACTTTGTAATTCTTTATTTTTGTGTGCGTACACCCATGCCTACTGTAAGTACTGTGTGTATTTGCTCTTTGCAAGTTTTTTTTTATTTGGTGTACGATAAAGAATATTTCGATATAGAGATTTTTTTTTAAATAAGAAACATCTCCAAATAATACATACATCTTACATACGTATCAAATCATTAAATATGAGTACTTACAGCAGTGTCAAGTCCTTTTACGATATGCTTTCCTTTAATTCTTTTTCTTCGGTTGTCTTCGCTAAGAATGTAACCGAAACAAAGTCCAACAAGGGCCATTATAAAAACCAAAATAACAGACACTCTCATTGTTACTATTTTTATATTTGATATTAATATCTGATAGGTCGATCACCAGACTTGGAACCAAGCTAATGTTTTATGCAGTTAGACTACCCTGCAATCCAAATGACTTAAATTTACATTAGGGTTTTTACACAATTTACTTATTGGTTTGTATGAACAAAATAATGCAAATGTTTGTTTCGCTTTCCTCGTTCCCAATACGGCAGCAACGATAGCACCCTTACATATTTTCCATCCAGCCAACTCTCACTTATTGCTTCCTCATTACATTACATGTATAGCAATAGTAACCCTGTGTGCTTCCCAGTACTGATAAGTTGAACATGAATGAATAGGCAAGGTGCCTATAAATAAATAAATGCATATAAATAAATAAATATAATAAATATTATGGGACAATTACACACAATGCTATATAGCCCCAAAGTAAGCTTAGCTTGTGCTATAGGTACTATAATATTGACGACCTCCGTGGCGCAGTGGTATGCGCGATGGATTCATAAGACGGAGGTCCTGGGTTCGATTCCCGGCGGGGCAGATTAAGATTTTTCTTAATTTGTCTTCGTCTGGCTGGTGGGAGTCTTTCGCCGTGGCTAGTTACCACCGTACCGACAAAAACGTACTGTCAAGCTATTTAGCGTTCCGGTACGATGTCGTGTAGAAACCGAAAGGGGTGTGGAGTTAGCCCGCTTCCATCTTAGATTGCTTCATCACTTAACATCAGGTGTGATAGCAGCCAAGGGCCAACTTGTAGTCGATAAAAAAAAAGAGATATTGCTTAATGCATGTACCTACTGTGCTACTACCCAATCAACGATGTAGAACATACAATGTTTCACTGTCCTCGTTTTGGCACAGAAAGACAAAGTAAAGAGGGATACAGCACGTGGGATCACCGTAGAAAACTATCGTAATGTTAGAAAGTTCTGGGATATGAGATAGAATAAAAAATTACCTTGAACATGATATAATTGAGATTAAGGAAAAGGATGAACGAAATGGACGTGACTAAACTAGACTGCGGTGTTAGTGGTAGGCCACAAGGCAGATACACCAGCACTCTGAAGTTAGGAGGGGTTTTTTAGCCGGTAAGAGCGGACTCTTGCTACCCAGCGAAGTATCCACGAGGTCCCCTCCCCCTACGGAAAAAAATAATATTTACCAACAGTTTCGATGGTTTCCAATGACAAAAGTTACTTTGTAACTGATTCTATTACAGTTTTTTCCATTTTAATATAACGTATTCATGGTCATGGTTAAATTTTTACAGATTCAGATTTTTACAGATGAAGTAAACGGAAAGTAAATGAAGCATGTAATACAAATATTATTCCTATATATATACGAAGGTATATATAGTGTATGTATGTATAATTAGAGAAAGCTCGTTAGCTTGAAGAGGGTAGATCAATCACGGTCTATATCATTCGATGGATGTGTAGTGGTTTGATAAAGTATTTCCTTTTATACGCTCTGCGTCTTTTACTTTTGATTTTACTATTGATTTCAGTATTACAGCAAAATCTACTTAAAAAGTATTACAAAAAGAATATTTCAGTAATAATATTCTTTACAACATCGTTAAGAGTTACATCATTTAAACAATTTGTGCTTCATTCGACGACCTCCGTGGCGTAGTGGTATGCGCGGTGGATTTATAAGACGGAGGTTCTGGGATCCATTCCCGGCGGGGCAAATTGAGATTTTTCTGAATTTGTCTTGGTCTGGCTGGTGGGAGACTTTCGCCGTGGCTAGTTACCACCCTACCGACAAAGACGTATCGCCAAGCGATTTAGCGTTCCGGTACGACGTCGTGTAAAAACCGAAAGGGCTGTGGATTTTCGTCGCACTCCTAACAAGCTAGCCCGCTTCCATCTTAGATTGCATCATCACTTAACACCAGGTGTGATAGCAGTCAAGGACTAACTTGTAGTCGATTAAAAAAAATTATGGAATATTATCCAAATTTTTAACAACATTCGTTTACCACAGAAAAAAAAACTTAAATTTGAACTTGATTTTAAGTCGTGTTACATTTCAAGTTACAACCTGACTGCTTAATCGCGCCATAATTACAAGATGAAGCTTAAAAGGTATGGTATGGAAACATTTTTGTAGAGATCTGAAAGATTTTTTACAAATTACAGATAATTTCAAAACTTACACGACTTGGGCATGATTTTTTAGGCAACACATATATATAATACAAGTGTGCCTTAAACTGTTAAATGATATTTATATAGTTTTACATATCACAATAGAAATCTCCAACCACAAATTAATTTATCATGACGCTGGGGAATCCAAAAACGATGCGTAATAATGCGTTAATAGCTACGGATCTAGGAGAGGAGGAAAACGCAATATCATTTAAAAGACAGCACAATAGGCTGAAGATATCATTGTCTCAATCGCCAGACTACAAAGCAAGTAATTCGGCCTAATCCGTAATAATAACTTAATAAAAATGAGACTTTCATTTCTCTTTATTTTCATAATGGCCGCCCTTGCTTTGTTCGTCGGTAACGCCGTAGCCGACCCGAAAGTCAACATTAACACTATCAAGAAAGGAGGAAAAATTATTGTAAGAATTATTTCTTTTTACCTACGTCTACTGACGTGACGCTGCGACACGTCGTCAGCTGCTGTCGTCCGTGGTCTGCAACGAACTTGCACCTTTATGTTACTTACTGTTTTTGGAAAAATGAGGGACATTACGATGTTTTTCCCCCTTCATCTCTACCTAGTGCTAACATTTCCATTTGTTTAGAAGCTACAATCCCACAGTTACACAGATATTGACAATTACGTCAAACTAAACACCCCTCCCTATTTTATAAGTGGGGGCAAAAATAGGAAACCTTTGGCATATGATGTTAGCCAGTAGGTACTTTTGATTGTTCACTGATGTGTCAGTTAATAAATTTATGCCTACTCAAAATTGTAAATCATATAAGATTTAAAAACTTTAACTTTAGTAAGTTTTCTACAATTACTAAATTCTGTGATTTTTTTGAATGCTTTAGGCTAGCTAGCGCTTGAATCCAATCACGTCTGATGGCGATGTTGCAGTCTACAGTGGTATGCATTTGCCCAGAAGATGCCTATTCGCTCTTGACTTGATGTTGATATTTTAGGTGGTAGGGAAAACGAAAGCTGGAAGGACATTCCATAGAAGTGCGTATGAGGAATGACAATACAAACAAAATATCATTACATAGTAATAAAACATAGTCGGTTTCATTTGTCTGTCCCTATGTATGCTTAAATTTTTAAAACTACGCAACCGATTTTCATGCGGTTTTTTTTTATCAGATAGAGTGATTCAAGAGAAAGGTTTATGTGTATAATACATGCATAATATAGTAGAGAAACACTGATAATTTTGAAGGTTTTTATGTGATGTCGTAAATTAACACATTTCTTGCGCTTACATTGCATACGCTGACTAAACCCTACAAGATATATTAAAATAATGTACTACAGTATTCCACACCTTAGAAAGATCAACCAAAAAGATGGTATATGTCTATCTCTCAGGGATAACCCAAAATAACCATTTCTTATCCTTTACTTTTAACCAAAAGTTATGGCTTATTTACGAAGCGATCTGAAGCAATACTGCATTTATCGTTATCCAATTAAGCATCTTAAATACTTTGTGCGTTCAATATAGGTCACTATTGCCCTTTACAACATGTTATGTAAGTGGATATTTTCCAAGATATATAAGATTCAAAATGCATAGATATACTTTAGCTCCAGCATTGCACCCGTGCGAAGCCGGGTCGGGTCGCTAGTTATTAATAAAATAAAACACGCTGTATAGTATTTCAAACTAATTACATAGATATGTAGCAATAATCGTGTATTATTTCACTTTTATTGTTATCAAAACTATTTATATCAAATGTAATTGAAAAACAATGAAAGTAAGCAGGTATATCAAATTATGTGTTGAAACATAAACTCTATTGGTTATTTCTCTAGTTACTAAGCGGATTTTTTCAAGCTATATAATATGATAGTTACTATACCTACCTAATAATCTTATTGGAATATTTTTTTCTTTTTCAGAAAAAGGGTCTGGGAATAGCCGGCGCGGCGGGGACGGCTCATGAAATATACACTCAATCTCGTAACTGATGTCTTTTTAGTTTCTACGAATTCGTCTATTATTTTGTATTGACAATTAATCATAAATATCTGTCCATTTTCGTTGATGTATACATAATATTGTTATTGTAGTGTTAAAAACTCGCACTTGTAACTTTTCTGTAATGATAACTTTTATAATTATTGTTTTGAATAAAATATACATTCTATTTAATAATAATATAATTTGTTGCAAAAATATTTTTTTATTTTCTAAAACAATTTTACTTGTCTACTTATTGTAGCCAGCGAGCAATTTAGCGTTCCAGTAAAATGCTGTGTAGAAACCGAAAAGGATGTGTGGATTTCATACTGCTGCTAACAAGTTAGCCCGCTTCCATTATCACTTACCATCAGGTATGATAGCAGTCAAGGGCTAACTTGTAGTAAAAAAAACTAAGTATACTTAGGTAGAAAACCATATTAGGACGCATGTAGACTTTATAATACTTTATAGGAAGTTTGTAGAGCGCGTTTTTTGTAAGATCTACGAAGTGTTATTGAATTCTGATTATTGTCTATGGTTTTCCACTTACCACCGAGTGAGAAATCTGCATCGTACTAGTTAGCTACGTTAATAATAACTAAAAAGTCCAACCAACACCTTAAGAAGCTTTTGCTTAATTGTTGGATCAAGGGTCGGATACAGAAGGCAGTAGTCCTTGAAATGACGAGTATTGGGAGGAAGTTCCTCACTCTGGAGCCCTGACCACCGGTTGCTTGGGCCCGCAAAGGCCCCGCAAATGAAGTAGAACATTTTTTTTATAAAATTTTAATAGTGTTTTTACATATTTTTTTTTATTATATACCTATAACATTTTTAAAATTTTTAATGAAAGACTAAAAAGTCCAAAAAGTTTGAGTACTACTAAAACTCAATTCCAGAGATTATTTAGAAAGAATTTGTCTGGAAGAAATTCCCCAGGGTTTTGAAAATTGGTATTTTTATTTAAATATGTTGTTTCTTACCGCAAGACCCAATAATTGTACTACTATGATAATAGGATTGATATCAAATGTAAGACATGAATTCAATGTTCAAATAACACAACGATTCAGGAGTCAATTGAAATAGTGGGCTCATAAAACACCAATGAAATCCAAAAAATTCGGGCACAGGATTGTTATAGTATGTTTAAATCATTTTTTACCAATTCGTGTTTATATTTACCTAGTAGTGACTTTTTAATAGATACTAGCGACCCGCCTCGGCTTCGCGCGGCTGCAATGCAGGTACCTACCGGCGGCGGCGCACGCACATCCCGCACGCCGGCCAACCGCTCGCTATGTCCCTGCATTTTAAATCTTATATATCTTGGAAAATATGCACTTAAATTACATGCTGTAAAGGGCAATAGTGATCTATGTTAAATGCACAAAAAATTTAAGATACTAAATTGGATAAGGATTAATGCAGTATTGCTTAAAATAACTTTTGGTTAAAAGTAAAAGATAAAAAATGGTTATTGTGGGTCATATCTAAGAGATATACCATCGCGGACTTATTTGTTAACCTTTTTAAGGTGTGCAATACTACATTATTTTGATATATCTCGTACGTTTTAGCCAGCGTTTGCAATGTAAGCGCAAAAAATGTGTTAATTTACGACATCATATCAGAAACCTCAACAATTATCAGTGTTTCTCTACTATATTATGCATGTACTATGTACTCATAAACCTTCCTCTTGAACCACTCATTGAAAAAATCGCATGAAAATTGGATGCGAAGTTTTAAAGATTTAGGGAAGAAACACGTTATTAAAACGCGACGCGACCCGATGAAACGCGATGCGTGTTGAGTCGAATCAAATGTATTGTATTCTATAGACCAGAATCACACTATGAACACTCGACGCGACGCCATGCGCGCACACGGCACCTTAACCAGACCAGTGCCAGATAATGTGTGTCGGCCATGGTGGGGCTAAACACGTCACCCGACGCGGCGCGCGCGGTATGTTTCTAAAAAACACCCGACGCCATGCGTCAGTCAACGTTCAGTCGTTCGACAACTGCCACAGAAACTATAACTTTATATATTCTATCATATCAATTTAATATCATATTTTCCATTTATTTAGCGAAATGACCGACGAAAAATTAATTGAATTGGTAAAACGATATCCTGTTCTATATGACATGAATTTAGCTATATACAGGGATCATACTGTGAGAAATAGTGCATGGGAAGAAATTGCGGAGCAAATGAATTCTTCAAAGTCTTCATCTGACTCGTTATTTATTAAATCCATAGTACATAACCATACACTTCCACTGCTGTTAGGTAACTGTATACAGAAATTGCTAGTGTGTCGTGGCGTCGCGTGTTGGTAATTTGCACGATGCATATCGGGTGTCGACACGTTGCGTCGCGTCGCGTTTAAATAATGTGTTTCCTGCCTTAAGCATACATAGGGACAAAGATAAAAAAGCGACATTGTTTTATAGTATGTAATGATAACGCAGAAAATACACATTTACCTGTCAATTCACGCTAATAACTAATAGTACAGTAATCGTCGCCACATTGAAACTGCGGTGCTTTCAACTTGGAATTACAAATAATAATTATTATAAAACTAACGGTTAAATTTTCGGTATAAAAGTTAAGTCGCAGTACAATGTAAAAGCCAATGTCTGTCTATTCTAGGACTTACATATACTTTGCATTTAGATTTTAATTTGTCTATACTAATATAACAAAGCTGAAGAGTTTGTTTGTTTGAGCGCGCTAATCTCAGGAACTACTTCTTCTAATTGAGAAAACTTTTGTTTTGATGACCCATTTAACCAGAAAAGCTATGTAACATCACGCTGTAACCAATAGGAGCGAACAATCAGAGGAAAATTTGGAAGAACGAGGAAAAATATTGATCTTTGAGGCCTTATATAATATAATAACTTAAATAAGTTATAAGGAGAGACGAATAGAGAGATAAATATCTTAGCATTCCATGGATTCACCGTGCGGGTGCCGGGTTCATCGCGTGGCTGAGAGAAAAACTCCGAACAGAGCCCGAGACTTGTGACACGGGTGTAGGTTTAAAAGAGATCTCTTAGTGACGGCCGTCAACACTCACCTCCTCTGTTCAAGTTATTCTCCCTGACTAGCCAAATTCGGAAGGACCCTACTGGGCTATTTTTATTTCCGTATTATTTATTTTAATTCCACGCGCACTAAGTCGCTGGCATTCGCTAGTGTTGACATAAAAAAAACAATTAAAATAAATAAATAAACAGTAGATACAGTGAAAAACTCATTTATTTCATTTTTAATCAACTCGCAAATAAATTACAAAATGGTAACAAAAAGGTAGTAAGGGAACAAGGATACGCAATAATATCGTAAACATATCAGTGGTGTCTGTTGCGTACATGCGAATATATTTCGTGCGCCGCGCCCGCTACTCCCAAACCTTTCCTCTGAAAAACAAAACAGATAGTAAATATCTAGGTTTAAACGAGCAATTCATGTAGATACGATATATTGACGGTCGAGTAGCGCAGTGGGTAGTGACCCTGCTTCTGCGTCCTAGGCTGTGGGTTCGATCCGATGGAAAAATGTTTTGTGCATGATTGTTTTCCAGTGTCTGAGTGTTTATCTACATATTATAAGTATTTATATATATATATATATATATATATATATATATATATTTATGTATATATTTAAAAATGTTCATCTTTAAACATGGTACCCGTAACACAAGCTACCTACGCTTACTCTAGGGCTATATAGCGATGTGTGAATTGTCCTGTAATATTTATTTTTTTACTTATTTATTGTCACCTTCAACCCGTCATCGAAGCAGCAGGGTGGTCTAAGATCCATATTCCATGTCCCGTAAAAAGCCAGACCTGGCCTTGTAATTGCCCGTTATTCATCATATTCGTTGGGAGAACCCCAGAGAACCTACAGAGCCTTAAAACACACGGCGAGGAAGATACAAAGGCATTTAAATAGACGGTACTACGGCAGCGCCATTGTCAAACGTTAGCATAAAAAAATCTAATACATAAAATTTCCCTGTCACAATGTTAGTTACCGTACTCCTCCGAAACAGCTTTACCGATTTTTACCAAATTTTGTATATGTATACAGCAGGTCTGAGAATCGGCTACTATCTGTATTTCATCTAAATTTTTAATGCAAAACAGCGTTTGCCGGGTCAGCTAGTATTATTATAAAAACAAAAACCCGACTGTTTAGAATTAATGAATTGAAAAGAGAAAAACAAGTATCACTCTATCTTTATAACATTTTATATACTTTATTGTGCTGTAGGCGGGGACAATATATACATACGCTCGAAAAACATTACCCTCCTTTTGATGCAGTCGGGTAAAAAATAAAGATGATGAAAACAAGTACCAGGTACCTACTTAATTGAAGCTAAAGGCTCATTAAAGTTGTTTATAGGGTTAAGAAAAAGTATAAACAATAATTTCTGACATTAATTTATTTTATCAATAATTATTGTTTTTAAATCAGGAAGATACACATTATGATTATTAGTGTGTATCGAAACCAAATACAAGCATGTTTTGTATTATGGAATGCAGTTGTTTGTACTTACCGTTAATACAAATAATCGGAGTAAGGGTATACAGGTATATAATTTACTCTACGATTGTCGTTAATGAAATCACCCAAAACTCTTCCTCCTGTCTCCAAAATGTCGAGTCCCTTTTTCTGAAAAATGATTTTGTTCCGTTATTCAGCATTGGATCAGGCTAAAAGTAGGACTGACCCGGATTTTTGTTGTAGGTGCATATGCTCCGACGGATCCGGGTCCAAGAAAGACCAAAACTTTGGGAAAAGAAATAAATGAGTTTTGGGAAAGCCTGAGTGATACTTTGAATAAATGTGGACAGAATGAGAGAATAATTATGTTAGGAGATTTTAATGGATGGGTTGGTGTGAAGCGTGATGGGTATGAGAGAGTACTTGGTATGTTTGGTGACAAAAGAGTGAATGGAAATGGGGAAAGTTTGCTTGAATTATGTCTGGAATATAATCTTTTTGTGGCAAATACTATGTTTGACCACAAAAAGATTCATATGTATACAAGGGAAGAAGGGAGTGCAAGAAGTATGATTGATTTTGTGGTAGTGGATGAAAGATTGAAGAAAAATATTCTGGATGCTCGAGTACATCGCGGTGTCGAAATCGATACTGACCACTATCTGGTTATTTGCCGAGTTAGTGGTCTTTTTAATCGATGGCGACATCGAGCAAAAGAAAAGACGAGCATTCTAGAACGGATAAAAGTTGAGAGATTGCAAGAGGATGTTGTAAGAGAGGAATACGTGAAAAATTTGAATGAGCGTGATATGAATGCTGTTGAAATGCAAGAGGTTGAAAGTTTTTGGAGTAATTTTAAAGATGGAGTGGTAGGTGCTGCCATTGATGCATGCGGGATGTCTAAAAGGAGAAAAAGTAAAAAAGAAAAGAATCTGTGGATGGATAAAAGTATACAGGATGTGGTATGTGAAAAGAAAGTATGTTGGCTACAAAACTCACCAAAGAATGAAAAGAGCAACAAAGATGATGTTTTGAAAGCTAGAATGAAATACAAACGAGTGAAAGTGAACGTTAAGGAACTGTAAAAAATAAATATGTATGATAGGAGCTTTAATTTAGTTAACATTAAGTTTTTCTGGAAATCGGTGCCAGGAAGGTTTCATCTGATCTGAGTAAAGTCAGAAATTTAGATGGTAGTATAATAAAAGGTGAAGAATGGATGTTGAAGAGATGGAACAACATTTTGAAAGCTATTGTAAGAATAAACAGTTCTCTGTAAACTAATGAGTGAGATAATAACCTTAGAGATTAGTTTAGTAAAAGAGATTATAAAAGCGTTGAAATGTATGAAATCAGGTAATGTTTATTACATTTGCAGGCTGGAGGCGTTTTGTAGTCAGTTGTACTGCCTTCTATTTTTGTTTAAAAATTTTTGTATACGTATACAGCAGGTCTGAGAATCGGCTACTATCTGTATTTCATCTAAATTTTTTTCTAATTTTTAATTCAAAACAACGTTTGCCGGATCAGCTAGTATTATTATAAAAACAAAAACCTGACTGCTTAGAATTAATGAATTGAAAAGAGAAAAACAAGTATCACTCTATCTTTATAACATTTTATATACTTTATAGTGCTGTAGGCGGGGACAATATATACATACGCTCGAAAAACATTACCCTCCTTTTGATGCAGTCGGGTAAAAAATAAAGATGATGAAAACAAGTAAGTACCAGGTACCTACTTAATTGAAGCTAAAGGCTCATTAAAGTTGTTTATAGGGTTAAGAAAAAGTATAAACAATAATTTCTGACATTGATTTATTTTATCAATAATTATTGTTTTTAAATCAGGAAGATACACATTATGATTATTAGTGTGTATCGAAACCAAATACAAGCATGTTTTGTATTATTAAATGCAGTTGTTTGTACTTACCGTTAATACAAATAATCGGAGTAAGGGTTTACAGGTATATAATTTACTCTACGATTGTCTTTAATGAAATCACCCAAAACTCTTCCTCCTGTCTCCAAAATGTCGAGTCCCTTTTTCTGAAAAATGATTTTGTTCCGTTATTCAGCAGTTTCTGAGATTTTTAATTTCTTGTTTTTAAAAGAATTCCTGAATTCGAGAAAAAAAATATCTACTGGATTATGGATATTTTCGATTTAGCGAGACTAAGTTAGCACGAGCAAATTCTTAGAATATTTTTTTAATTTCATGTATGTTAGTCCAGTCATTTTAGCTATTTTAAACCCCAATCTGCGGAAAAATTCCTAGTTTAATTTAATAAAGACATTTTTTGTAGACAATTTCACGACAATCAATTTTTATAATGACCTTTATAGACCCCTGAGCAATAGATGGCGAGATATTTGCGAAAAATTGATTTTCCTGACCTTTTGACCTATGTAACTTTTTTAGCCGGCACGATATCACTGTCGATTTTTCACATCTTCATTACAATGCCGTTATAAAAGTGTATACAAAAATTCAAGCTCACTAGGAATTTTTCCGCAGATAAAACCTAAAATGACTGGACTATGTATGGATAGATGTTTGTTACTCTTTCACGCAAAGTCTACTGAATAGATTTTGATGAAACTTCACAATAATACTTATAGCTTACATGTTAGAATGACATACAGGCCACATTTTATCACGATATTTGTTTTTTTTTATTCGTCTCTATAAAGCGTTGATATAGTCGAAATTAAACTACGCGGACACTGTTTACCGGCCCTGTCTCCTAGCAAGATATGTGAAACTAATCGAGAGGGTTCAGAATGATTTTGCTTGATCATACCACCTCGTTCTCATGTCAGTCCATTTATTAATATCGCAAATATGCTCAATACGGAATCTCGCCACAAGATTCAATTAGTTACACAGCTATTTGGATTAATAGCCACAGAAAAATCAGCCTATTGACATTTAAAGGTACATGGATCCATGAGAATAAAAAATACAAGGCAATAGGAGCTCCTCTTCTCCTTCCTTCTCCTCCTCACATCAGAGAACTGCATAGTTTCGTGGTTCCTTTTAGTTTTCGGCCTTTAAAATATGGAACGATCTTCCGTTATGTGCTGTAAAGTCTGTTAAGTATTTCATTCCAGAACAAAATAAAAAAAACACTTCATGAAAAAAACAAAGTAAAAATGTAATAAAGGCCGAAATGAAAATCAAAAGGAAAGAAGGGTTTGATATCTTTAATAATTCAATAATAACAGTCAAAGAACCGAAGTATATATTTATTTATGTTTATTATATGTTTTAGGTTTTGTAGTTTATATAGTCAGTTATGTTTTCTTTTACTCTTCACTTTTTTGTTTAAGTGTTCTTTATATTTGTTTAATTTAATTTCTTACACCAAATTGTCCCTATCGTGTCGTGTGACGCCACCAAAGGTTATGTCTAAAAACCAGCGCAGCAGTGGCGAATATTGTATCAACATGCTGAGACAGTAACCTTTTAAGCTGAGCTGATAAGTATGTATCAGTTAATTAATTTCGTTTTATTTTTAATTAGTTTTTAGATTAATACTAACTTATATACTGAATTGGATTAATAAGATGGAGGTCCTAAGTTCGAGTCCCGGCGAGGCAGATTGAGATTTTTCTTAATTCGTCTTGGTCTGGCTGGTGGGAGGTTTTCGCCGTGGCTAGTTACCACCCTACCGACAAAGACAGCGATTTAGCGTTCCGGTACGATGTCGTGTAGAAACCGATGGGGGTGTGGATTTCATTCTACTCCTAACAAGTTAGCCCGCTTCCATCTTATATTGCATCATCACTTAACATCAGGTGTGATAGCAGTCAAGGGCCAATTTGAAGTCGATAAAAAAAATACTACTTTCAGCTAAATAAGATATTTCATTATAATATATATTCCTACGGGAACGCGAACTACGCGGGTGAAGCCGCAAGCGCCCTCTAGTATGCAATAAATACGACTACTTACAACAACGTCAAGTCCTGTTGTGATAGTTTTCCAATTAAGTCTTCGGTTATCTTCTCTAAGAATGTGACCGACAGAAAGTCCAACAAGAACCATTATGACAACCAAAATAACAGACACTTTCATGGTTACGATTTTAATCTTCTATGTTTATATCTCAGGTCAATCACCAGGCTTGGAGCCAAGCTAATGTATTATGCAGTTAGACTACCCTGCAATCCAAATGACTTAAATTTACATTAGGGTTTTCACACAATTTACTGATTGGTGTGTATAAACTAAAAGCAAAAGTAAGTAAAATAACGATTTCGGCGAACTCTTCACCATTTTTTTCTTCGTTCCTCGTTCTACCGAAGAACTGCGAGACCCCAGGAACGATAGCATCCTAACATACCTCATACCCAGCCAACTGTCACGGATAGCTTGGATCTACATTCATTGCATCACGTCTACAGCAAAAGTGACATACGCTATGTGCTTCTTAGTACTTATAAATTGAACATCTTTTTAACCGACGAAAAAAAACGGAGGAGGTTCTCAATTCGACACGTATATTTTTTTTTATATGTATGACCACGCATAACTTTTTACAGAGTTGTCCGATTTTGATAATTATTTTTTTATAGTATAGTACGAGTACGTTACGTGGCGATAAATCACTAAAATGTAAAAAATAAAAATTTTTAACAAAAAATAGAACCGACTCAAAACGCACTAAAAAGTAAAAAATAACTATGTCATTTAGTTGCTTTAATTTACTTAAGCATCATCTAAAGCAATCTAGGAGTCGGTGCCAGGAGGCAGGTCGGCGAGGAACCCACAAACTGCTTTACTACGTTAAATAAATGTTCCATAAACTTGACACAGATATTTTTTACTTTTCAGTGTGTTTTGAGTCGGTTCTATTTTTTGTTAAAAAGTTTAGGCAATGATGTTCAGCTTCAGGATATATATGAATAGACATCTTCAAATCAAATGCAAATATCTGTCGCAAAACTATCAATTTCTATATTTTTTATTGTATTTACCAACAGTTTAAACGGTTTCCACTTAGCAAAAGTCACTTTGGAACTAATTCTATTAAATGTTTTTTCATTTCGATATAACATGTTCATGGTCATGGTTAAATTTTTTACAGATTCTGAAGTAAGGGAAAAGTAAATGAGGCATTTAATACAAACTAGAGGACGCCCACGATTTCTTCCGCTTTGTTCTCGTTTTCATTAGAATTTCGGGATTAAATGTGGCTTATGTGCGATATGGAGCCTACAAATTATGTTACAACAACTAGCGGACGAAAGCAACAAGGCAGGTCTAACAATGAATCTAGCAAAAACAAAAGTAATGTCAAATTCTTCACGAACAGAAATAATAAAAATAAATAATGAGGAAATAGAATACGTCAAGGAATATACATACTTAGGACTGCTGATATCTACGGAAGAATGTGTGAAAAAAGAAATAGCAAGAAGAACTGCCAATACATGGAAACGATACTGGTCATTCAGTGAAGTCATGAAAAATAAAGACATGCCTATGACAGAAAAAAGAAAAATTTATAACATGTGTATTTTACCATGTTTGCTATATGGGTGTCAGACATGGGCATTGACGGAACAGCTGGAAAATAAAATAAAAATTTGCCAGAGCGGAATAGAGAGAAGCACTATAGGAGTTAAAACAAAGGACCGAGTAAAATAAAAAGACATAAAAAGTAAAACTAAATTTAAAAATGCATTCACTACTTACAAACAACTAAAGTGGAGGTGGGCAGGGCACATGATAAGAGAGAAGAAAGAAAAATGGACGAGACAAATAACAGAATGGTATCCGAGAGACATTAAGAGAAACAGGGGCAGACAGACTAGGAGGTGGGAAGATGACATTAAGAATATAGCAGGTCCAATATGGACCCGAAAGGCAAAAAACAAAATAGAATGGAAATCTTTAGAGGAGGCCTTTATCGGAAGACAAGCTGCAACAGACTAACGACCGTTTTGCCGATAGTTATTGAAGACTTATTAAAAAAAAATTAGAAAGTTATTAAGGAAAATTAAAGAAATCACAATTATATTATATCAACTAAATTGTTTCAGCAAAAATTGAAATGTATTTTAAAACCAATACCAGCAATAAAGGCTTTTTTATTTATTTTTTGTTTCTTCCGCTTGATTCTCCTTTCCAAAAGAATTTCGGGATTAAATGTGGCTTTTGTGCTATTCTGATATGTAACCTATATTATTGTGATGTTTCATTAAAATCCATTCAGTAGTTTTTTTAGTCCAGTAGTTGCATGAAAGAGTAACAAACATCCATCTATACATACAAACCTTCGCCTTTATAATGTTAGCAAGGATATTATGCCTACATATACAAATATAGTGTATGTATGTATAATTAGAGAAAGCTCGTTAGCTTTGAAGAGGGTAGATCAATCACAGTCTCTATCATTCAATGTATGTGGTTTGATTAAGCATTTCCTTTTATATGCTCTGCGTATTTTACTTTTTTTTTTCAAAATGAAATTAGATTTATTGCTAAAATAAGTCATTTTACAATTTTGCTGGGGATCCTGAAGTAAGTTTTAAAAACCATTGTCTCAAGATTCCCGCTCTTCCTCCTTAGATACATCTGTATTATTTTAACAATATGGAACAAAATAAAAAGAAAATAATTAGCCTAACATGCAAACAAATAATGGTATGTGTGTATGTGTGTGTGTATGTCTACTTAATAATTTTAATAATTTTTTTTTAATGTTATGTTTTCATTCTGTTTTATTTATTAATATTTGCTTATTATTGATTTAATTTCTAAGTTACCTTAATTTATACCTATTGACTTAAGTATCTCAGCAAATATAAATATCTTTAAGTAAGCAGTATAAAAGCATGACTACGTCGTTTGTCTGATGAATACCTATGTGGATCACGAGGTCGTGGATTCGAGTCCACATCGAGTTGTCGAAATAGTCGAACGCAGGCGGCTGGCTTATGAACGCCACTTGACTCCTTGAAGAGGACCTCCGGGCGATAGTTACGGGGAATCTGTCGCTCACAGAAGATAAGTCCTCGAGTTGGTAGACACTTTTTGTGACAGACAGTCAATGAATCAGATATTGTCCCACATTGAAGCAATGTGTTGGATCTTAGCTGCATATTCCCTTCCTATAAGAAGGCCTTATAGTAGGCCGTTAATACTACTTCATATAAGAATATAGTTAACTTCGTTAAGAGTTACATCGTAATTAATTTTAATGCTTTATTTTTCGTACAGTTGACTTTGGAATATTATCCAAACTTTTAACAACTTTCTTTTACCACAAAAAAGCCTAAGCTCAAAATTAAAATTTTATAAAAGTTTCAGATTTCAAGATGAAGAAGCTTAATAACTTTTTTGTATGAAAATATTTTAAAGAAAGAATACACAATTATCTTTGAGATAATTACAAAACTTACACAAGTTTAATATTTTGAGCATCACATATACGTTAACTAGTGTGCCTTAAACTGTTAAATGATATTTAAATAGTTTTACATATCACAATAGAAATCTCCAACCACAAATGAATTTATCATGACGCTGGGGAATCCAAAAACGATGCGTAATAATGCGTTAGTACTCCTTAATAGCTACGGATCTAGGAGAGGAGGAAAACGCAATATCATTTAAAAGACAGCGCCATAGGCTGAAGATATCATTGTCTCGATCGCCAGCCTACACTGCAAGTAATTCGGCCAATTCCGTAATAATAACTTAATAAAAATGAGACTTTCATTTCTCTTTGTTTTCATAATGGCCGCCCTTGCTTTGTTCGTCGGTAACGCCGTAGCCGACCCGAAAGTCAACATTAACACTATCAAGAAAGGAGGGAAAATTATTGTAAGAAATATTTGTTTTTACCTACTTTTAAGGTACAAGTTCGTAGCCGATCTCAGACAACAATTATAGCCGACGTCGTCAGCAGCTGTCGTCTGCGGTCGGCTGTAAACTTGCACCTTTATGTTACTAACTGTTTCTTGAAAAATGAGGGACAAATATTTCATCCCCTTCATCTCTACCTAGTGCTAATATTTCCATTTACTTAGAAGCTAAAATCCCATAGCCACACAGATACAGACAATTACTTAATATTTTTTTAATGCTTTGGACTAGTGTTTGAATGCAATCGCCTTCCAAATTTTAGCAGTGCGTATGAGAAATGAGAATACAGACAAAATATTATTAATAAAATAAAACACGCTGTATATCATTTATAAGTAACTATATATTATGTAGTTCTGAATAAACAATAATCGTGTATTATTATGTCAAAAATACGGTTGCCATCCGTCCGGGTTTCCCCGGATTTGTCCTAGTTTAGAGGGCATCCGGGGAGCGTCCAGGGAAGGTTTCATTTGTAGACCGGGATTTAACAAAAAAATAAATAAAAAAATTTGGGCCGCCCGCGAGACACGCACTATGCTCGCACCACACCACGGTCAACCGATGAACCAAGTATATTCACCGTTCCAAATAAAAAAGGTGATTTATGAGCCAAATGATTACGGATTGGCGGTCCAAAGAATAATTGAGGACCTGCAACGAATCATTGATTGGTCTCATAATAATTCCTTAGTTCTGAATCCCTGCAAATCTAAGCTTATATTATTTGGTACAAGAGCTCAAATAGCAAAAGTGAACTATGATTCTGCCAACGTTACACTAAACGGTGTAACATTAGAGCGTGTTTTTGAAGCCCGGAATTTAGGGCTCCTAATGGATTCTGAGCTTAGGTACGTAAACTTCGGTAGTACGTAATTGCTTTTATCGATTAAAGGTCTTGTACAAAATTCGCAAATATATCAGTCAAGAGGTGCGCATTCGACTAGTAGAAAGTCTCGTGATATCGAAACTAAATTATGCAGACGTAGTTTACGGACCTCGTTTATTAGCCAGAACCAGTAAGTTAATACAAAGGGTTCAAAACGCCTGTGCACGCTATTGTTTCAGCATTCCCCCTAGAAGTCATGTCACTCCGTTTTTGAATGAGCATAGCATGCTAAAAATGTAAATTCACATTTCTTTTTCTATGGGTATATATTTATTTTACATACATCCAACTTAGTAATTAATTATTTATTATTATTATTTATTTATTTTTATTGTTACGTATAGCTTATTATTTATTAATTTATTATTATTATTTATTTATTATTATTATTTATTTATTTTAATGTTACGTATAGCTTATTATTTAAGTATTGATTTAATTTTTAATGTCTGTGATGTCACATAGGTCACGGCTGAAAATCAGCGCCGTGTATGTCACAATACACGGCATTATGCTGAGCCGTACACCTTTTCTTTTTAAGGTTACAGATAGGTGTATGGGCCCCACTACCCAAGGTTCCCTAGGTATACATATATGTATATGCATACCTGTTTATAAATACTTATAACTGTGCCTCTACTGTACTGTCTGTAACTCTTAAATATGAATAAATATATTTTCTTTCTTCTTTCTTTCTTTTCTTTCTATTTATGACATTTTCAACTATTTTTATTACGTTGAATATGTTTAAAAGATCTTGTTGACATGTCCGGCTTTCGGACTCTAAAATCCGGGGTTTTCACGCGTCTTGTCCTGTTATCCAAATTTTAGAGATGGCAACCCTAGTCAAAAGAAATGCTTTCTATTCTCTCACTGTTATCTAAACTATTATATAAGTATATCGAATGTAATAGAAAAACAATTAAAGTAAGCAGGTATTCCGAATTAAGTATTAAAATAAAAAATCGATTGGTTTTTTCTCTAGCTACTAAGCGGATCTATTCAAGCTTTAAATATAATATGAAAGTTACCTATACCTACCTAATAATCTTTATGGAATATTTTTTTTCTTTTTCAGAAAAAGGATCTGGGAATAGCCGGCGCGGCGGGGACGGCTCATGAAATATACACTCAATCTCGTAACTGATATCTTTTTAGTTTCCACGAGTTTCATTGACAATATTTTATCATAAATAAATCATTTTGTTGATGTATCGTTTTTAAAACCTGCACTTGTAACTTTTCTGTAATGATAAATATTTATAATTGGTTTGGATAATAATAACATATAATTGGTTGCAAATTTCTTTTTTTATTTTCTGAAATATAATTTTACTGGGCAACTTAGTGCGGAAGTTTTTTTTTTATCGACTACAAGTTAGCCCTTGACTGCTATCACATCTGAAGTTTAGTGATGATGCAGTCTAAGATGGAAGCGGGCTAACTTGTTAGAAGGGGGACGAAAATCCAGACCCCTTTCGGTTTCTACACGACATCGTACCGGAACACTAAATCGCTTGGCGATACGTCTTTGCCCCGCCGGGAATCGAACCCAGGACCTCCTCTCAGGTCCTATAAATTCTCCGCGCATTCCACTGCGCCACGGATCGTCAGAGACGTATCTACTAAGCGATTTAGCGTTCCGGTAAATTGCCATGTAGAAACCGAAAAGGATGTGGATTTCATACTATTGCTAACAAGATAGCCCGCATCTATCTTAAATTGTATTGTCACTTATCATTATAAGACGGAGGTCCCGGGTTCGATTCCCGGCGGGGCAGATTGAGATTTTTCTCAATTTGTCTTGGTCTTTCGCCGTGGCTAGTTACCACCCTACCGACAAAGACGTACCGCCAAGCGATTTTGCGATAGGGGTGTGGATTTTCATCCTACTCCTAACAAGTTAGACCGCTAACACCTCAGATTGCATTATCACTTAACATCAGGTGTGATAGCAGTCAAGGGCCAACTTGTAGTCATTAAAAAAAAAATTACTACAGATGGCGTGTCAATGCAACAAAAAATTGGTACTTTCATTTCTGTATACTCTTTCTTACCCCAAGATTCAAATGGTTCTATTACCTACTATGAAAATCGTTCAACGGGCGGATATCGAATGCAAGACGTGAATTCACTGTGCAAATAAAACAACGATTCAGAAGTCAATTGAATTAGTGTGCTCATAAAAAACCCAATGAAATCCATGAATATTCGGGCACAGGTTTGTAATAAAATGTTTTAATCATTTACGTGATCTACTTAACAAATCATGTGTATATTTACCTAGTAGTTATAAAATAGATGGCTTAATGTTTATTTTATTTGAATAACAATAATATTTTATTGGACGACCCCCGTGGTGCAGTGGTATGTGCGGTGGATTTATAAGACGGAGGTCCTGGGTTCGATTCCCGGTGGGGCAGATTGAGATTTTTCTTAATTTGTTTTGGTCTGGCTGATGGAACGTAAGCTTTCGCCGTGGCTAGTTACCACACTACCGACAAAGACGTACCGCCAAGCGATTTAGCGTTCCGGTACGATGTCGTGTTGAAACCGATAGGATTGTGGAATTTCATCCTGCTCCTAAAAAGTTAGCCCGCTTCCATCTTAGATTGCATCATCACTTAACATCAGGTGTGATAGCAGTCAAGGGATGTAGACTTGTAGTCAAATAAAAAAATGAAAAAAAGAAAAGATATAATACAGAAAAGACATTTTTACATGTCAATTCACTTAGGTACAGTAATCGTCACTACATTGAAACAGTGTGGTGAGACCGTAATAACAGTGCTTTCAACTTGTACATTGTGACGATAAATATCTAATTGAAATTACGAATAATAATGATCGCGACCTGCGACTTAACTCTCGGTATAGTAAGTAGCAAACAAGTGTTTTAGAAACGCATTGTAAAAACCAAACAAGAGCATTTGACGGCCTCCGTGGCGCAGTTGTATGAGCAGTGGATTTATAAGACGGAGATCCTGGGTTCGATTACCGGCTGGACTGATTAAGGTTTTTGAAACTAGTCCAGGTCTGGCTGGTGGAAGGCTTCGGCCGAGGCTAGTTACCACCCTGCCAGTTAGTGTGGATTTCATCCAACTCCAAACAAATCGTCCCGCTTCCATATTAGATTGCATCATCACATACCAGGTGTGATTACATCAAGGCCAAACTTTTAATGAATAATAAAATGTGTATTGAAGGCCTTACATACATTCGGAAATTGATTTCAATTTATATTGTTATAAAAAAGATAATTAAAAGAAATAAATAAACAATAAATACTGTGAAAAACTCATTTATTTCATTTTTAATCAAGTCGCAAATAAATTACAGAATGGTAACAAAAAGGTAGTAACAAGGAGAACAAGGATACGCAATAATATCGTAAACATATCAGTGGTGTCTGTTGCGTACATGCGAATATATTTCGTGCGCCGTGCCCGCCGCGCCCGCTACTCCCAAACCTTTCCTCTGAAAAACAAAACAGATAGTAAATATCTTCGTTAAAGGTTAAAGGAGCAATTCTTGTGGATACGATATATATGGAGACCTTTCTGGTTAGGTTGTTGTTGGTTTATAATAATGCGGTATTGTGTTCATGAAACATTTGATTTCTATGGCGTGGTTGGTAATGTTTCGTTTAAAATAGAGCGGTATTGTCGGTCTTATGCTCTATTTCCTTCAATTTAGGAAATTATAAATTGGTCCATACATGATAGTAGAGATTCTGTTTGACTCTGTCCATAATTTTAATATGTAATAAAGAGATAATAATATTACTATTAATTTATCAGTCTGGAGAGGGGAAGTTGGTGATAACACCACCTTGCCTCGGACAGCTCTTTAAGTCTGTGAATCCCGGTTGTTGTCAGTAACAGCTGATAGTGATCGTAACAAGTGTCAAACATTATGCCAGCTAACCCGCATTGGAGCAAGCTAAGTAAGCTTATTGTCACTTATATAAGAAGGGTTACTTGACCCTCAGTGAAAGTCTATATTAAAGGCCTATGCCAGGCCACCCTCTTTATATGAGACGGGATATGAAGCTTACACCCACCATGTTGCTCTAACACGACTTGGAGGGCTTATGTGTCTATTACAACACCGGAAACCATGCCCTTTAAACCGGAATATAGCATTGCAAGATACTTGAAGCTAGAAAGAAGCATGTCAGTAGAATATTTCCAAACAAGCTAAAATAAAAAAACTGTACTACTGTTAAAAATATAATAATATCTAGGTACTTACAATAACTTTCCCTCCTTTCTTGATAGCGCCCAAGCGACCTCCTGCACTTTGACCGACGAAAAGAGCAAGCACGGCCATCACAAAAACAAGAACTACTGACAGTTTCATGTTTATTTGCTTTTTTGATTTATTTAGAATTGGATTGCACTGCGAGACTGCGATGTAGACAATGATGCCACTGCCGTAGTACCGTCTATTTAAATGCCTTTGTATTTTCCTCGCCGTGCGTTTTAAGGCTCTGTAGGTATTCTGGGGTTCTCCCAACGAATATGAATGCTTATAACATGGAAGATTTGCAAGATTATATAACAAGATTAGGTATATGTGAGAATTATATTTAATATATTACATTTTAGTAAGTATTATTCTTTTTAGCGGCCAACTTCAAGGCCAGGCGTTGGCCTATGGGTTAGGGGATATGGATCTATGACCCACCCTGCTGCTTCAAGACGGGTTTAGGGTGACAATGTTCAAATCATGTAGCAATTACTATCATAATATGACCAGGACCGATAGCTTAATGTGCTCTCCATGACACAGGAGTATAACACTACCGACTCCGGGTACAGAATTTGTTGAAAATTTCTTAGGAAAGAATTTTTCAGCAACGCAACCCAGAATTTGAACTCTAAACCCTCGTAATCAATCATGATAATGTTTCACACATTAAGGATCATTATCAGATGTTGATGATAGTGACCAGGACCAACGGCTTAACGTGCTCTCCAAGCATGGGGATGTAACACCAACCACAACCCGACTCCGGGTTTAGAATGTACTGTTAAAGAGAATGCCAGACAATGTATAGAACTTTAACCCACTAATAAAAACATATTGTACAACAACGTATTATGCATCATTTTATTGCATTTTGCTTACTATTTGATATAAATTACAATAAAAAGCTCTAGAACTGGGAGTATCGACACGAGCCTAACGTTGGTTATCGTCCATTTCCGTATTGTTGTTCCGTATATTTGTCAAACTAACATGACAGTCGCAAAGCTTCCTTAAATACATTTTTAAACAGGCTTAACGACTCTGGATACTAGCTTTTTAGAGCGCACTGTTGATGTAAATACAATTAAAATGATTTAAAACCCAGTGCAACAATAAAGATTTAAAAATGCGTAGAGTGTAAATTAAAAGGAAATAGTTCAATTAATTTTTTTAACACAATTTTATTCCGATGTCCAACAGTAAAAATAACTTATTGTAGAACATTTATATAATAATAGGATATTTTTAGCATATTTACAATTTGTGTTCTTTCTGGGTCAGGATCTTACATTCTCCTTTCATAGAAGAATGAAAAACTCAGAATTATTCCGGCGACCCAATCTAGGATTCGAACCCAGGACCTCGTGATCGAAGCCACATAAGCTAACAATCATTACTCATACATAATCACACTCGTACATTATATGTGAAATACCCACCTACAAAGTCAGTGTTAGATTTACGACCCAGCAAGCTTTAATAAGGTGGGTATTATGCTATACAACAAAACAATGGTATACCACATTCAACATGTAGAATATTTGAATATATTACTTGGGAGAATCCTACGACAGTGCGTAGTAATGCGTAAAAGCCTCCGATGTAAGACCCAAGCGGAAAATTCAAAACCGTTTAAATAGAGATTACAATATGCTGGAAGTATCATTACCATCTTTGCAAGCTTCAAGCTATCAGTCTATTTCGCAAAGAAATAAACAATTAATACAAAAAATGAAACTAAACGTTGTGTTTGTTTTCATAATGGCCGTGCTTGCTATATTTGTCGGTCACAGTGCAGCAGGGCGTTTAGGCGCTATCAAAAAAGGAGGCAAAATTATTGTAAGTTTTATAGTTTTTTGTATCTTTTCAATATTTGATATTTCGCCAGCCTTACGCAAACGTTAAGTTTACGAAGGTGGCTAATATTGTTATTGTTATATTTATACCAGAGGAGCGATCTCTTCGACAACCACTTATATTTTCGTTGCAGAGGTAATTTTGAGATAAAATGTGGCCTATATATTACTATGTCGCCCGCGACTTAAACGTTAAGTTTCCGGGTGGTACTTTGTATTATTAACCAGTATATACAGTTAGTGCTTTCGGAGGCCAGAATGTAGGAATTTGGGATAAACTGGTGACCGAGTATCATGCGAAATGTAAGCTGTCCATGTGAGAAGCTGCTTGTCCTAAGGTCGACTCCAGCCAGTGGTGGATCCAGCTTTCAATTTAGAGGAGTTTCAGTCTTGGTATAGTCATTTCATGCTCCAAATTTTTCACTGGTTTTTTGGTTTTTAAATTTTTTAGTAAATTTTACGTGAAAGAGTAAAAAACGTCCGCCCATCCTTAATTACAAACTTTCACGCAGTTAAAGTCGCGAGTATCCGCTTGTACTAAACAAATTTAAACTTATTTTATTTAAAAATAATACACAAACCTTATAAGATTTCTTTTTTTTTTCAGAAAAAAGGTTTAGGAGTGATCGGCGCAGCAGGAACGGCTCATGACATATATTCACAAGTTCGAGACAGGAACAACTGAATAAAAGAACCTTATTTATGTTTATTTTTTACGCCAAAACCGCTAAAGTATTGCTTAGAAGTTCACCAATAAATTGATTGTTAAAAATTATTGAATTAACTGTTTTCACAATTTAGTTTTGCTCCGTTTAGTACGATTTATAAATGTCTACACCATTTTAAATGTCATACCTATAAATACAAATATAAATTATAACTGTTCGTAATAAGCTTTAAATAACTTAAAAAATATACTTTAATATTAGAATTCAGTTTACAATAAGTGTAAGTAGTTATGTATATAATAATATAGAGCATTTTGTTTACTTTTATTCTAGTTATCTAAAAAGTTTGCTATTATGTTTAAATGTATAGTTTTTATTATAAATTAAGATGAATAAAACCTTTTGTTATTTTTAATATGAGTATTTTTATGGGTACCCATTTCAATATCCTTTTTGATTTTAAAAATAAAATAAATAAAAAGCAGTAAATATCTGTTGTCATTGCTTGACCAGGCTTGAAAAAGCTATAGTGAATAAAATCTTGAAGAGAACAGCTAACAGTTACCATTACTATGGTGACGGCAAAATGGAATAAAGTAGCAGGTGTAAGACACTCGAAAAAGTTTATCAGTAACATCAAGGCAGGTTTCCTAGCGAAGGTAAATCAACTGAGCAGGAAACGGCTACGGTATGCCATAGAAGCGAACATATGTACAAGCGAACAGCGGTTATTATAGCACCAACAGGACCCTATCTACAGGACTTGCAATGAACACACAGAGTCCATGGAACCTAATATTTTTTTTTTTTTTTTATCGACTACAAGTTGGCCCTTGACTGCTATCACACCTGATGTTAAGTGATGATGCAGTCTAAGAAGGAATCAACTGGCAGCGGGCTAACCTGTAGCAGCGTACACAGTCCATTTAGGAGTAGGATGAAATCCACACCCCTTCTCCGGTTTCTACCGACATCGTAAACCGGAACGCTAAATCGCTTGGCGATACGTCTTTGTCGGTAGGGTGGTAACTAGCCACGGCGAAAGCCTCCCACCAGCCAGACCAAGACAAATTAAGAAAAATCTCAGTCTGCCCCGCCGGGAATCGAACCCAGAACCTATATTGTGTGAATGTGACCGACTGGCTAGAAAGCAAATAGATCTCCTAGGAGGTGGCATATCTACTATCAGAGGATTACTGTTCCTCCAACCTGAAAACAACAATCCAACTCTTAGTGGGTGTTTGAACTGATATTGACAAAGCAATGGCGGGGCGAGTACAAAAGATCTAAAAGGATCAAAGTCCTGCGGCGGCATACTAATAATAATAAAAATTGGTTGTCTGTAAAGTCGGTTTACTGACGATTGTTGAACGTGACAATGTCTTAAGAAAATACTGATGGAATGGTAGCATTTAATTGGTTATTAAAATTTTTAATTTAAGTATATTTTTATAAATATTAATTTAAATTAATAAAATAATTGATTTTGATTTTATAAATTTATATTTTAAATTTATAATAAATATATTAATTTTTAATTTAAAATTAATAATAATGTTCTCAATCAGATGCTAATAACAACCGGCACCAGCGGCTTCACACGGTCTCCATATTACCACCAAATTTCCAACTACAGGCTGAAAATTGTTACTAATAAAGAAAAGCTCAAAATCCAACCCAAGACTCGAAAGCCACAGGCTAGTGGACGAACAAGGCCTTTAAAAATATAATTTAGAAATATAATATCAATGGCTGGTAAAATACAAGTTATAGTTATTTAAGCACTATTAAAACTTTAATAGGCTATTGAGAACTTGCTAATTTGTTCCGTTGAAAGCTTTTCAGTAAACCAGACCAAATAACCTTATTAAATAATAAATGGGTTAAAGAAAAATATTGTGTGAATGTTGATTTATACTCGTTTATTTTTTCATGAATATTTAACTGCAGATCAATTTCATTTGCCATAAAAATACTTCGGCTCTTAAGCTCTTTCAGCTTTTTCAGCCATGCTATCCCTTCCGTCTATCTCGTATGTCACTGTAGATATTGTGAACGGTTCCCGCTGCATCAATCACTTCAAGACCCTTTTGCTGAAAATAAATAATCGCCATTAATATAGGAAATATACTATTCGTTATTAATTTATATTTTAATCCTTATCTACGCAGTAGGTTAGGTTTTATATAAAACGAAAGAAATAGTATAAAATGTACTGATGGGCAAAACTCTTTTCATTCGTATCGTAGTTCTTCGTCAATGTCACCACTTTAACCAAGTTTCCAAAATCATACTTACCTTTTACTATTCCCATGGAGTCCTAACTACACGGCTAAAGGAGCAAAGCATTAATATATATTTTTATTTACATAACATAATATGACATACATACTTTTCATAATACATAATTACATATGAGGACATAATTTTCTTCTAAAATTTGGTGTACAAATAAACCATAAATAAATAAATAATAAACTAATTCGAGATATCTGTGCAATCTATACCTATATCAAATAAGCATATTTTACTTATAAACAAATATTAGGTAACCTATATCATTTGCAATGCTTTGAATAAACAGTACATAAGTCTAGGATCAACAACTTAAAATTTATCAATACACAACCAATTAGCCAACCACCCCTCGTCCGAAACTTGAAAGCTCGCATTCACAAAGTTATGACCGTATTTTAATGAAATTGGTAATATTAAACAGTGCTTCTAGATAGTATCTACCTGTTAGAAATTTTATAATTAAAATCCATTCATAAAATGTAATTTCAGTTCTTTTAATTGCTTCACTGATCCATGGGTTAGCGAAGGCAATGTTTTGGGTTATGAAATATTGAATTTTCGTTTGTGAAAATAAATTCTCAATAGCCCGGATTTGGGATAATGACTGTATATAAATAATAATAAAATGAGGTTAAAAATTATCACCCCAAGCACGTCAATCCGCATTGGATCTAAGATTCAAAACCCCTTTTGTATAAGATCTAATTGATGACGGAAATCGAAGCTCAAAGATTTAAAATCTAAAGTCAAAAAGTTGGTTTAAAAACTATTAAAATTATTGTACTAAAAAATCAAAAATAAATTAAAGAGAATTACTAATATAGAATCAGATAGGTATTATAATACATAAAGAAACTATGAAGACCATTTTCTTTTTTGGATTAAGTAGACGAATTGTAGTGAAAAAAACTTACAATAATTTTGCCCCCTTTTTTAATAGCTTTAACGTTAACCTTCGGGGCAGCATCACTGTGTCCAAAAAATAAAGAAAACGCAGTCATTACAAAAACAAAAATGGCTGAGAAATTCATATTATTGTCTTGTTCAATAGAGCCAACTAAATCGTGATGACTGTAGGCTTGAAAACTAAACAATGTACCTCTTTAGTAATGTCATCTTCAATTTAAATGCCTTTGCAGGTTTTCCTGCTGAGAACATTGCTACTGGGCTATCCCATTTTAATGAAATTCATATCAAGTATTACATTTATCGAATAAATGTACAATGATAGTATTTTTATAGTTACCTATGTACCACTGAAAATTACGATTGATTTGAATGATTCTTGATATTTTCTGTTCAATACTGCATCATAATCAAAATCTATGTACTCATTTAGATTTAGCTGAATTCAAAATTCAAATTCAAAATCATTTATATCAAGTAGGCCAATTATAAGCACTTTTGAAACGTCAAATTAGACTATTTGTAGTGACTCTACCACCGGCTCGGAAGGCAGTTCCTGTTAAACTTAACAATTGCTCTTTTAAAATCATTAATTTTTATAATATTAACTGTATTGTTACATAAAATTATTTATTCTAGTACTTGTGTGAAGTTAAAAGCTGATCCAATTGCCTCTCAACCTCTTTATCATTTAAAAATTCATCTATAGTAAAATGACCTTGACTCAGTATGTGAGTTTTAATACATTGCTTCAACTTATGCAATGGCAGATCTAAAACTGCTGATATATATAATACAGATTTACATAACTTTTTACACGTCAGTTATAATAAATAGCTTTTTACGTTGGAACTTAATCAAAGAATCAATATTATAGCCCATTATTACAAATCTGAATCCATTTGGATATTGTAATTTTCGAAATTTACTCCCAAGGCTCTCCCTACAAAATTATTAAAAATGTTTTTTTTACAAGTTATTATTTTGCAATACTATCTGTGACTCATCGAGATAAAACAACCGAGCCCAAACTCGAAGATATTCTGTCGTTTTATTGCAGAGTTCCTACGGCCACCTTCCAACTCTAGCAGCAGATCACCTCCATGTCATCATAATACTGTATTGTCACGTAATATACGTACATGCGCAAGCAATATTTCAACAGGAAAGGAGTCTTTCAATTACTAAAGGAGAATGTCAGATCCTAACCCAGACGGAACACAAATTGTCAATATACTAAAAATGTCCTATTATTATATAAATGTTTTACAATAAGCTATTTTTACTGTTGGACTTCGGAATAAAGTTCTGTTATAAAAAGTAATTAAACTATTTCCGTTTAATTTACTCTCTTTATGCATTTTATAAATCTCGTTCGTTCGTTTTTATTTTATTTTTATCCAAAGTGGGCTCCAAAAGGCTAGTATCCAGAGTCGGTAAGCTTTGCAACTGTCATGTGTCATGCCACTGCGTAGTCAGTTTTCAGTTCACCCGTTACCATCCTTTTTTAATACGAATACTCCAAGTTCTAGTGCTTTTAAATGTAATTTATATTACATAGTTTAAAAAATGCAAGAAAATTATGCATAATACGTAGTTGTACAATGTGTTTTTATTTATTAGTGGGTTAAAGTCCTATACATTGTCTGGCATCCTCTTTCAATACAAATAAGATAAACAAACATATTCAAGCACAAAAATATTTCACCAGAAAGCCTCAACAAATAATAAAAATTATTTATTATAATTAATTTATTATTATTGACTTCAGTGTGGTTCAATGGAAAGTTAACGTGTCATCAGTAATTCTGTGACGGTTCCACTGTTTCATGAATAATAAGTAATTGGCTGTCTGTTGAATGTATACAGCTATAAGTTTATTATAATTTGATCATAGCAGTCTCTCTACTATGTTTACTTAATCTTACTTAATTTCAGTTTATCGAAGGACACATGTTTTTTGAAAGTGATGATAAAAAAACTATATTAAAGCCAAACTCGATTGAGAATGCTTGTCAACAAACAAATTTAAAATGAAGATAGAAAATGCAACACATTTTATGCCTAATAAATTTAAAATTATGTTTTGTTATTTTTACAAAATTTTAGTTAAAAGATATTGAATATAATAATTAGTTTTAAGCTTACTAATCTAATTTATTGTCATGAATTTGTCATGAACTAACTAATTAAAAAAAAATAGGTGTAAAACATTGACATATTAATACTATGGACTTCGGGTCTAATGCAAAATTTACGTCAAAAGTGTCCCAAGATATTTTATACACACTAGGATGTATTTATGTTTTTCTACACAAAATAACATTGTAATGTATGTCTTATCGTATTGTTATACAGTCTAATTTGCAACGGTCTAATTGCATGCAGCTTCGATTGACGGTTACCATGGCAGCCTTTTTTTGACATGACAGCTTCTCGTGAAAATAGGACAACATAAATGGTGTGGAGTCGGTAGCTTTCAAATTTTTTTGGCATCTTATATTTATATATTATATTTACAGCAAATTTTAATTTATATTTACATATCCCTGACCTCTATATGCTGGGATAAATCTTGTACCAAATAATAATTGTTGTAATTATCTTGTATAAAATAATAATTAGTTATAATAATAATTAATTACAAACCAAATCCACTAATGTACAAAATGATATGCCACTCGACATAGTTCTTTACTTTGAAATTTTAAGTTCTCGATATTTTCTTTTAATTAAACTGAAAATATATTTTTTTACTTCAATGACGTTAGATCACTTTTTTAAATAACTGTTGCTAATTTCATGTAGATAATTCTTATAGTTATCAAATTAATATACCATTATGGTAAAAGTTATTTGATTAATATTCATGACATAAAAAATAAAAGTTGACATAAAAAATAAAAATTTTTGAATTGAAAATAATAAAATTATTTTCAAAAGTAATTAAATAATTCAAATGTTAAACAACAAAATAACTCTATGCAGTTGTTGTTCTTAAACATTCTATTACTCACGGCAGACCCGAACTAAATGTGGTTAATTAGATAAACATATTGCACTCCTTCTATCCTATACGCGGGTAGCGTATGGGAAAAGGACAGATAGATACTTTTGTTCATTTTGGTTGGTTATGCAATTCGTTTCTATAGTTTATTAAAATTTTAATATAATAGCCTGTTTCTAAGCAAAATAATACTTTAAAATCATCAGTAAATATTTACTTACTGAAAATATGGTACACGGTCTTCTTTTCTCACCTTACTCGGGTAGTTCTTACAAGTTTTTTATAACACATTACGGCATTATTGACGTGTATTCTGTCAGTCAGCTAATATGAGACTGAATTGCGATTGGAATACATTTCGCGTTTTGGCTTACTTTTGGTTCGGACACTTTTTATCGCTGACCCGAAGTCCATAGTATTAATATGTCAATGGTGTAAAATGACTAGTGATTTCTACCTTCATTTTTATTTTGTTTGTTGACAAGCATTCTCAATGGAGTTTGGCTTTAGTATAGATAGTGATTGTCAGAGAATCAAACATCACCCTAAAGCCGCCAATCCGCATCAAAGCATCGCGGTGGGTTTAAGCTCCATAACCCCTCTAATATAAGGGAGTATAGGCTGATAATGATAGCTGATATATTATTTGATACGCGCGTGACTGCAATGTCCTGGATTGTAAAGGATGATTGATTACAGGCATCATTTTACAATAATTGGAGTATTATATACCCTTACCCTTACCATATAACCTTACCATAACAAATTAAAAACTGGAATATATTTTTGTGACAGAAATGAGCATAACGAAAATTAAAATTCAGTAGCTTAGACTAAACAAAGTAACATACGTGCTAACAAACTAGTTAAAAAGAAAAATGCACTATTATTACATAGTATATAACAGTCACAGCCCATCAAAATGTAAAGTTCTCATTAAGACAAATTAATCGAGCCCAAACACAAGGTAGCTACTGTAAAACGTTACGGAGTTCTCTTATGTATAGATCGGATCCATCATCAGATCGACTCCAGACCTTCATGAAATTGTAGTGCTTTTAAATACTTACCAGAAAAATTAACAAACGTACTTCTTGTCCCTACAATTTTTGAAAGTTCCCCTCGTTTTCTCCAGGATCCCATCATCAGATCCTGGTTTCCTTGTCATGGTACCACCACCGGACTATCTACTTTCCAACAAAAAAAGAATTATCAAAATTGGTTCATAAACGACGAAGTTATGCGCGAACACACATAAAAAAAATATATATATACGGTCGAATTGAGAAACTCCTTTTTTTTTTTGAAGTCGTTTAAAAACAAAGTCGCTTTTTTATGTTTGTCCGGATGTATGCTTTAATCTTTAAAACAACGCAACCGATTTTCATGCGTTTTTTTTATTAAAATATCAACCATAATAAAAAATGAGATTTCATTAAAATCGGTAGATGCGTTTTGGAGATGTATGAACATATGCCGCATAATCCCTAACACAATATATTCGTACAAATAATTCGCAAATTTATTTTTCAATTTACAGTAAAACAAATAACTAGTTTACGTTTTCAAAATATACTAATTAAATGAAAACGAACGCTACCGACTTTTGGTAAGAAAGTTATGTTCAAGGAATTTACAACTTACAACCGTTATCAAAGCAATACCAACTGTTGTACAACTCAACACAGCTAAATTTCAAACCCTCAGAATTTCTCTTAAACTTCCAAAACTTAATATTAAATTCGTTCAATTAGGTATATTTACATTAGAGGTAAACACTGAACCCCAACAGAAAGAAATTACCAACGTAAAAAACTTATTTGGAAACCGCCAAAATTAAAAAAGTATCTAACATCCGCTTGATTATGTTTTTCTTTTACATTTATTATTCAGATAAAGGTTGAATTTTTAAAAGGTTGGTACTCCGCTTGGCTGTTTGAACTTTCTATAATACGATATTTTTTATGGTCGTATATTAATGATCTCTGAATTTAGTTGAAAATAATATTTTTTACTGTTTCTCATTTTCACTAAGTACCTATATATACCAACAATTGTATGGATGACTCGAAAACTTTTACTACTTTATCATAAAATAGTACAAAAAGAAAAATCCGAAATATACAAAGTTATAGGCATTTTAATTTTGGAGTAGGGGTCTTCCATCTCTTTCTCGCAAAATAAAAATTGGCACTGAGCTACTATGGTGTTACTATAAGGTCACAACAATGTAAGGCCGCCTCTTTCGAACTCTTAACTTTAAAAGTCTTATAATTTTTTTGTTATTACCAATTTTTTGTTATAAAACCAAGTTTCAAAAAGCATTTTCAACACTAGTATTATGAAAACAGTCTTCTACCCAATTTCCAACATAACTAACCCAGAAATAGGGGGTGCATCCCAGTAGTACCCCATACAGTAGTTCTATAGATGTCAAATTATATCACAATAGTTCTATATAGTACTGTAGTATAGTTTTTGCTCTTGACTTTACTTATACCATATAAGTTATAATAAACTTTATTATTTTGATTGATATTTCATTTTGTTTTTAACAAAAAAATATATAGAACTAATGGGACAAAAATTAAAGAAATGTCGATATCAACATCTTGTTTGTACGTTATATATAAAATATCTATAGTTTTTATAAGTATAATATGGAATCTCTTTTGATTGCAATAATAAATGTCCACTTAAATTTGAGAGTATCTATAAACATACTATATCGAATACAGCTTTGCTTAAATTGTACAAAACGTCTTTAAAATGGTATTGAGGTTTTTAATATAATTTTTTTCTAAACTCAATAGTTTTCGCGAAAAATACTTCCACGTGGTAAAATGTGTGTCCCCCTGTAACTTCTAAAATAAGAGAATATTTTTTTAGACACAACTACTACTTGGTTTTAACAACTTAGCTTTTGTCGCAAGGGACATTTTTTTGTTAAAAACAAAATGATATATCAATCAAACTATACTACAGTTCTATATAGAACTATTGGGATATAATTTGACAGCCCGGAAAATATCCCAACAGTTCTATAGAACTACGGTATGGGGTACTACTGGGATGCAACCCGTAATAGGTAGTCTTATTGACGGACCAAGTAAATGACACACCAGTGGAAAACCATGGACTATAAGCACAAGCAGAGTAACACTATAATAGAGCGCATACAAGGTACACATCCTACAAAGTGATGTCGTGTCCTTCAACTTGAGGCGTAGCTGCCTTACATTCCTGTAATTACACCAGTTATTATCGCTTTCAGGTCTAAACACAGCAAAGCTATTTAGCGGAATAAGCACGGTGGGAATAAAGAGCTCTTGAGATAAGAATATCCAAGAAAAAATTTATCAAATTCAGAAAGTAGACTATAAAAATAAGCTATTATCGTAACACTGTTCTCCATCCATCTCGCTCGGTTAACAGTCATCTATCTCTCTCGTTTATTCTCTGGAGCTTTCAAGGTAGAAATTTGAATAAGCATTTTCTCCGAGTGCTCAGTTATTGTTAAAGGATACATTTCTTTTATAATACAATACTTAAACCATTTATCACTGCTGCAAGTGATTTACGCAGGGATTCTTGCATAATAATGTTCGTCTACTTCACGTAAATGTACATATACATGTGATTATGTAGACGTCACGTGGAAATAAATGTATTCGGTATTAGCGATTATAATATCTAGGTACCTAGTCTATGTTTACGTTTTGTATGGCATTTTATAAATAATCGTAAACACATATAGCCCTAACTAGATGACCCCTAACTAGTTCCCGTGCCCGTAGGAATTTCGGGATAAAAACCTATGTGTTATTCTGATGTATAAACTGTATTATAGTAGGGCTTATTAAAATCCATTCATAAGTTTTTGCATAACAAAAAATAGAACCGACTCAAAACGCACTAAAAAGTAAATATTAGTTGTGTCATTTAGTTGCTTTAATTACTTAAGCATATCTATGAAGTCGGTGCCAGCAAGTTTAAGGAACATTTATTTTACGTAGTAAAGCAGTTTGTGGGTTCTAGGTAACGTCCTTAAAGTGGAAACCTTGGCTAGCACCAACTCCTAGATATGCTTAAGTAAATTAAAGCAAGTAAATGACACAATTATTTTTCACTTTTTAGTGCGTTTTGAGTCGGTTCTATTTTTTGTTAAAAATTTTTATTTCTTACTTTTTAGTGATTTATCGCCACGTAACGTACTCGTACCATACTGTCATAGTATATTATACGGCACTAGTAGCCAAAAAGCTACCGATGCCGAGACAAAAACCGAAATCGCTGTAAGCGTGCCTCCAAAATTTGAAGAGTTCCTTCAATTTCCCCAGGATATGATCATCAGATATTAAAATGATGACAATGGAACCACCTTGGAAGTATGCCCTTTCTACTAAAAAAAGAATTATCAAAATCGGACAACTCTGTAAAAAGTTATGCGTGGTCATACATAAAAAAAAAGTGTCGAATTGAGAACCTCCTCCGTTTTTTTTCGTCGGTTAATAAAAGGGTAACAAACATCCATCTATAAATATAAACTTTCGTGTGTTATGATTAGATTATATTAGGATAAAGGTGAACGTATTCTCGCAGGTATGTTCGTTACTATTTGACAGGTCTGCTACTAAACTGATTTGGCTGAAATTGGAAATGTAATTTAGATACCAATAACTTAATAACACTTAATATCACCAGAAGCAGCCAATTTTTTCAAAGCTTACTGCAAGGACAGTACAGAAAAGGGCATTTGGACCATAGGCCCATCACGCTGTTGTGCAGGTTGGCTGGATTAGAGTAAAAATGATCCTGTAACCAGCGCGTTTGATCAACCATTAATAATAAAGACCAGTACCGCCTTAAACTGCTCCCCAAGGTACAGGCAGGCCGGAGGTGTAACACAGCCAACACAGAACAGACACTTATAAATATTTCTTAGAAAAAAGATAAGCTCAATAATTGATAGACCAAAGACTCGAACCCAGGGTCACGTTATACAGCCCCATAGGCTTTTTTTTTTTTTTGAGTACAAGTTGGCCCTTGACTGCTATCACACCTGATGTTAAGTGATGATGCAATCTAAGATGGAAGCGGGCTAATGTAATTTAGATGAAATCCACACCCCTATCGGTTTCTACACGACATGTAGAAACCGAAATGTTGGGGTGCATCTTTGTCGGTAGGGTGGTAACTCCACACGTAAGCCTCCTGCCAGACCAAGACAAATTGAAAAATCTCACTTAACAACAGGTGTGATAAATCCACCGCGCATACCACTTGCGCCACGGAGTGTCAAAACTTAAACACTTGACACAAAAAAAACTTTCTGGGAATACAGAATATGTCGCTTAAATTATATTAAAATCTTGGAAATTCTGCTATCAATAATTTTATCCTCAATGATACTACGTGACCAAATTAGCAACACTACAGACAAAGGAGTTATAGGTATTGTAATGAAAATGCATCAAAGGAAAATCCGAAATCTATTTCAATCTTACAAATAACCAACGGGTAAATAATATCTAGACTTTGATTTCGATAAAGGAAAATTTCAATCATTTGATTGGAAAATACAGATACAATATTTTCCAATCTTTAATTAAAGTAAAATAGTTATACTTCATTACCCTCGGCGCCGTCTTATGAATACAGACATTAAATTAAATTAAGAGGAAAACTTTTTACTTTCTATCCGACTGTCAGAAAACGATGATATTATTTTTTTACCATGGTAAATTACAAGAATGCCTCATTGGTCTAGTGGTTAGCCTACGTGGCTTCGAGGTCTTGGGTGCGAATCCTGGGTTGCGTCTTTTTTTTATAAAATACAAGATGGATTTTGACTGCTATCACACCTGATGTTAAGTGATGTTGCAATCTAAGATGGAAGCGGGCTAACTTGTTAGGAGTAGGACAAAATCCACACCCCTTTCGGTTTCTACAGGACATCGTACCGGAACGCTATATCGCTTGGCGGTACGTCTTTGCACCGGTAGGGTGGTAACTAACCAAGTCGAAAACCTCCCACCAGCCCCTCCCACAGACCAAGACAAATTAAAAATAATCTCAATCTCCCCGCCGGGAATCAAACCCAGGACCTCCGTCTTATAATTCCACAGCGCATACGACTACGCCACGAAGGTGTCATGGAATAATTGAAGTTTTTCATTCTTCTATGAAATATTTAGTTCATTCCAAGCCTGGAGTCAGCAAGTTGGTGATTTACACCCCCGTGCCTCGGAGAACACGTTAAGCCATCGGTCCCGGTCACTAATATCAACATCTGAATGTGATCGTTAATAAATGAAAAATTATCACCCTAAATCCGACAACCCACATTGGATCAGTGCGGCCGGTCTATGCTCCATATCCCCTCTCCTATAATGAAAGAGACCTTATAGTGGACCGTTGATAGGCTGATAATGATTATAATAAGTCACAAAATTTGCACACACCAACCTCATATGTCAATGTAGCTGAAATGATCAATTAGGCCGATATGACTTTTGGTATGGTTGGCTTTGGGTCTCGTTGATTCCGAATCCGGTCGAGCTATGGAATAATAATGATCATCTTTCTTTTAAGAAAGTTTCAGTGATTTCTAAGTCCGGTCTTGGAAATAAGGGAGTAGGTACACCCAAGTGCCTCGTACGTGATGCCGTCGTTTCCTATCACTCTCTCAAAAGGGTATAATCTCCATCACTATGGAGAAGACTTACAGACTGTAATCATGATATACTGACGAAAATTCATTTTAAAAAGATGCTTAAAAATATTTATTAATACATCAGGTGGAATTCCAGGATGTGGCGGAGTTCTCATTTTTATAGTGGGCCAGTTTATTATCTGTTAATTAATTAATTACATATGTATATATATCGATATATTGCTAGACTTTTGCCTGTCTTATCTAAATGTTTAATTAACTTTTATTTTATTACTTTTATATATATATTATTTTGTGATTTACTCGTGGTTATTTATATTTGTATTTTGACCTTAGTTATTACTGTGTGTATTTTTCTAATTATATCGGAATGTGACTGCGTACTTCCGCAACGTCACCCTAAACTAGGTGCCGGCTGAAAATCAGCGCTGTGTGCTTTTACATTATTTTGTTTTGGCATGCAGCACAATGCAGAGCTGGTACATTTTCTGGGTTGTGCCACACAAGACAGGAGTGGTGCTTGGTGCCTGTTGGTCTTTTAGTCTTGACTAACCCGGGAGGCGTCAAGTGCCACAATATTGTATCCAATATTTCTGTGTGACACAATTTATTGAAATAAACAATTTTTCTTTCTTTCTTGTAACAAAACACTTATTTGGACAAACATTAAAAAAATCAATTTTCCCCTTACTCTCACTTAACGGCATTTCAACTGTTTCAATAGAAAGTCTCTGCCAAAACGAACCTTTTGTTCCAATTCCTTAAAAATCCCATTTCGGAAATCTCAGCTAAACGTTTTTGACGTAAGGGAATTCCTTCCACACAAAATTGTTTTATGACCCGCTTATTATTGCAATCACGTCGCATACTTTGGGACATTAACAATTTTTTGCAATGAATCGTAAAGCGCCAGCTGCTATTTAATATTTTAGTCGCACAATGTGACGCTTATGGGTAAACCTGTGAGGGTTACCTGTCACTGCGGCTAGGCTCTCACGTGTCATGATTGTACATATAACAAACTGTGTAAAATAAATTTTAGGCCGCAGTGCGCGGATATCCTCATCTTCGAGCAATTCAAAATGTACGGCAAATGGACACCATTCGAGGTGTTTGACTACCGAGATTGCAAGTGTATCTAGCTTAGTGCTCACTTCGTAGGTCAAATAAATACAAACATGAAGGTTCTGAGCTTGTTTGTGATGATTTTCGCAATGCTGGCATTGTTCAGCGGTGCTCTGGCGAACCCGAAAGGCGGTGCCGGCAGCGCTATTAAAAAAGGCGGCAAAATTATTGTGAGTAAAATTCAATGTGTTATTTCTAGTAGGAGTGCATATTCATTACCATTATCAGCCTATTAATGGCCCCACTATAGGGCCAGGCTTCCCTCCTTATACGACTAGGAGATTGGATATGTAATGTAGACTCGCCACGCTACTTCAATGCGGGTTGGCGGACTTAGGATGATAATTTATTTATTCCTATTAACTAAACCCTTTGGAGAGACATTACAGTTTCCCAATTCGTCTCTCCAGATTACAAAAAAAAAACATAACACAAATTTTATATAATTACAAAATTAAAAAAAAGAAACACAATAAAAATAAAAAAAATATATATATCAATTAAAAAATCTCTATGTACGAAACAAAAGAATATCTAATTGTTTCGCTCTAGTAAACACTTGAGCTTTTTTACAAGTAGCGGCGGTGAACAGTGGAAGAGGTCTAATTCTCCGTCATAACCTGTGAAATCATTGAGCAGGCGCAGCGCATGAGCTAGCGGCGCATGCTGACTTGTTTTTCTTTTAGCATGCGCTATGACAAACAAATGGCGGCGTCGTGCTGTTACATAATTGTCTGGCACGTGTAAACCTACTGAATCCAGCAAAGTAGAGTTACATTTTTTGCCCTGAATTAAATGTAAAACATAATGTTTCATTTACTAACGATCTCTATCAGAAGATGATGATAGTGTCCGGGACTAACGGCTTAACGTGCTATCTGAGGCACGGGGGTAAAACACTACCATCTACCCATTGTTCAAGGCCCAAAAATGACAAATTAGGTAGCTTTTAACCTAGTCTCCGCCATGGAGAGAACGTTTTTATTTATATATCTTTTTATGTTTATACAGAAACACGGATTGGGTGCTCTAGGTGCAATTGGAACTGGTCACGAAGTATACGAACATGTAAAGAACAGGAACTAAGCAAAACGGAAGCATTTGGCATACACAGATCCAGCAAGAACCCACAGTCATCATCATTAACCTATCTCATTTCACATTATGGCCTAGAAGTACTGGAACTAACTACGCTGCCTTAATGAGTTTTAACCAACTGATAAAGTATACCTCATACAAGTTAATGTAGTTTTAAGTAGGTATGTTTATTGTTATTATAATATTAATAAATTATTTTTAATTTATAATTTTTTTAAATGTTTCACTGTATCTAAATATATAGGAATAATTTTAACCGACGAAAAAAAACGGAGGAGGTTCTCAATTCGATACGTATATATATTTTTTTTATGTATGACCACGCATAACTTTTTACAGAGTTGTCCGATTTTGATAATTCTTTTTTTATTAGAAATAATACTTCCAAGGTGGTTCCATTGTCATCATATTAGGATCTGATGATGATATCCTGGGAAAATTGAAGGGACTCTTCAAATTTTGGAGGCACGCTTACAGCGTACAACAGTATCGGTAGCTTTTTGGCTACTAGTGTCATATAATATACTATGACAGTATAGTACAAGTACGATACGTGGCGATAAATCACTAAAAAGTTAGAAATGAAAATTTTTAAATAAAAATCACTACCACAATTTTGACAAATTCAACGACACCTCACATGTCAAAATCCGTTCAGCCGTTTAGGCTGTAGCGCGTGCCGAAGAAATAGACATACATACATACGCTCGAAAAACATAACCCTCCTTCTGACGCAGTCGGGTAAATATTCAGGCTACTCGCACCAAACGTTTTGCATCTACGTTAGATACTAATACGCATAACAAAGATGTGGAATACTCTTCCATAGTCAGCGTTTCAAGTTAGATCTCATCACTGCTTTCCATCAGGCGTGATTGTTAGTCAAACGTAAGTCTATCTGTGTCTACCATAAAAAAGGAATGAATAATTTTATCAATCAAATATTTTAGCAAACATTTTACTAATTCAGAACATCAATACAAATCGGAACATCGTCTATCTGATTCAAGATTTAATTGGAATTTAAGCGATATTATTCGCTTTGCAAAACAAGGCAAACTAAGACCTGTGTGCACCAAGATTTCGGTTATCATAACCAACGGGTAACATAAGCTAAACGTAAAATTTACTGTTTAATAACCGAAATCTTGGTGCACACAGACCTAAAACACATTATTCTACAAATACAAACTAAATTATTTAATTTTTAAAATTAAGTCAATATTTCATTGAAAACTACTAAACTAGACCCATCAATGATAATTTTAAAGCAAATTACCATTACTTTTGCCTTAGATTCTAGTCTATCTACAAATTGTACAATATTTACCTTATTTGAAATTCAACCGGCTTTAGGAATACGAAATTAATGTCTCAAATGACAAACATCATCATCCTAACACATCTGCTTGCGTCATTCACATCGTCACCATTTATTTAATTTGCTAATAAATTTTAGAGTTAATGACATTACTTGCTAATAATAATCGTTCAACCAAAGCCTCAGATTATTTAATTTATAATATGTCTAATTGAAATGAAATTAATTAGTCTAATTAGCTGCAGCTCTTAGAAGTATTTGAATACTTAGCCTGTAAAGTTATGGATGCTCTTTTATTACATAGTAAAACAAAAGGTAGTAATTTACGACTTCATCATTATAAGCCTATTGACCGCCTACTACAAGACCAGGCCTCCCTGCTTATAGGAGTACACCCACCACGCTAATCACGGATGGGTTGGCGGGTTTAGTGTGAGTGTTCATTAATAATGATCACTATCAGATGTTGAAGACAGTGGCCGGGTCTGACGGCTTAACGTGTTCTCCGAGGCACAGGACCACCAACTACCTGACTCCGGGCTTGAATGAACTCAAATGGAATGAACTCAAAATTTCATGTAAGAAAAAAAAACTCATAATTATTCCGTGACCCAGGATTCGAACCCAGGACCTCTGATCGAAGCCAAATAGGCTAACCACTAGACCAACAAGGCAGTTTATGAGTTATCTATCCATAACCCTTGCTGAACTATGGATAACCACTCTTTTTAAATAAGCCTAAATGGCCAGGAAACCTAATAAATAATTATAATATATTGAAATAATTATTTTTATTCGGATTTTCATTGGAACAATCCTTTAATTTACATATACGGGTTTTACGAAACTGTTTTATTAGTTGACGTAGAACGTCATTTGGGATTTGATACATAAGCTAAAAAAAATATTGCGAACTCCCTCGAAAATGAAGGCTTTGGAATCAATCCCGGATCAATTTAGGGACCGATATTTACTAAATTGATAGGGGTATACTCTATTGGGATTCAATATTATATCCCTTTACTTTTTGCTTGTACGGTTTTAGTTTTAGGCCATGGGTTCTATAGGGTTTGAATGTTGCCAATAAATTTAATGAGTTTTCTTTTGAAGAAAATCTCCATTGCCTCCAAGAACACATGAAATCGGTCCAGCATGTCGTATAACGAAATTTGACATTTTTTTTTATCGACTACTGGCCCTTGACTGCTATCACACCTGATGTTAAGTGATGATGCAGTCTAAGATGGAAGCGGGCTAACTTAACTAGTAGTAGGATGAAATCCACACCCCTTTCGGTTTCTACACCACATCGTACCGGAACGCTAAATCGCTTGGCGATACGTCTTTGTCGGTAGGGTGGTAACTAGCCACGGCGAAAGCCTCCCACCAGCCAAACATAACGAGTATCGACTTCGTCGCTATATATCTCTATCTATAGTAAGTATCGAGACACAAAGGCAGAGGGAGATTAAGATCAGAGACCCAGAGAGAGATATAAGTACGTTGTAACACTGTCAAATTTCGTTACAGAATCTAGTCTACTATACTGTATATACTGTATCTTGATTTCCAAATTCGTTTATATCAGCTTATTTTTCAAGAGCTTCTGATAAATAAATAATTTAACTGTATATTTGACGGCCGAGTGGCGCAGTGGGTAGTGACCCTGCTTCTGTGTCCCTAGGACAGTGGGTTCGATACCCACATATGGAAAAATGTTTGTGTAAGCATGGATGTTTTCCAGTGTCTGGGTGTTTATCTATCTATATATTATAAGTATTTATGTATAATATATATAAAATATTTATCGTATATCGTATATAGTACCCATAATACAAGTTACCTACGCTTACATTGGGGCTATACAGCGATGTGTGTTTTGTCCTATAATATTTATTTATTCATGGTGTATTCAGAGATCATTTTAGTATACTGTCCCATCGGACTACAAGAGAGAATACTGGGTAGATACTGGTATTTACACTGTGTTTGCAATCACGATATTTCCCCAGCAAACGTTTAAATATAAGTACCTATTGGCATATATGTATACAAGTGAAATATCAGGAGACCTCGAAAATTAAATTGACGGCCTCCGTGGCACAGTGCAATTATTGGACGCAGATCTGGGTTCGATTGCATCCTCCCTAAGTAGTTAGCTCGCTTCCATATTACTGGCAGTTGTGTTTGCACTCAAAGGCTAACTTGTAAATAATAAAAAATAATGTAGTCACTCATTTCGCGATATTGACGCTCACTTAGGCCGGATTTTTTGATACTCAAACGGGACATGCATCTACGCGGGTAAAACCGTTGGGTTCAGTTAGTGTCATTCTATGACATATTAAATACTTGATTAAATATTTATTAATTAATGACTAGCTAATTAGTTATTATCAATAATTAATTACATCCATTATTTCCAAAATGCCATAATGTTTGTATATTCTAGGATTCTAGCTAGCTCAAAGACGCTCTACTCTACGCCATGATTCTATAAAATAAATCCAGAGGTCAAAAACCATAATAAAAATGAATATTTTGAAGAATTTTTTATGACAAAAATCTTCTACATACTAACAATTTACAAATAAATCCTAAATTATTGTAGATTATTAGTGCCTAAAATGAATAAATAAAAATTTAAATGAATAATTTTGAATTATTTTACACAAAAAAAAATAACATTTAACATAAGGAAGAATATCGATTTTATTAAATAAAAACTATTTTATCGCGTAATGAAATCCTTTATGCTAATTTTACAGATTTTTTATCGGTTTACGCTAATTTGGATAGTTGATTTGAGGAAAATTCACCAGGGCACACCGACACTGAAGGCAAACTTAGCTGATACTTTATAAAATTTTTAACAAGAAATAGAACCGACTCAAAACGCACTAAAAAGTAAAAAATAACTGATTTGTGCCAGCAGGAAAATTAACATAGTAAAGCAGTTTGTGGATTCTAGGTAATGTTACCTAGATATGCTTAAGTAAATTAAAGCAACTAAATGACACAGTTATTTTTTAGTTCTATTTTTTGTTAAAAATTTTTATTTCTTACTTTTTAGTGATTTGTCGCCACGTAACGTATTCGTACTATACTATCAAAGTACATTATAAGGCACTTGTAGCCAAAAAGCTACCGATACGTACACTAAAACCGAAATCGCTGCAAGTGTGCCTATAAAACTTGAATTGAATCAATTTTCCCAGGATATCATCATCAGATCCTAACATGATGACAATGGGACCACCTTGGAATTTATCAAAAAAGAATTATCAAAATCGGACAACTCTGTAAAAAGTTATGCGTGGCCATACATAAATAAAAAAATATATACTGTGTCGAATTGAGAACCTTCTCCGTTTTTTTTCGTCGGTTAAAAATAAGTAGTCAACTTTTATACCTGAACTTTAGTTACCATAATTGAGATTTTTCTAATTAGCTTCCTATTTAATTAAGTTCTAAATTACAAGGGGTCAAATTCTCTTAGAATAAACCCAAAGTTCGATGACTTGATGAAAAGTGAATGTATACTTAGTCAAATGATAGCAAAGATTTAGTGAACATCTAAAATGGCGACCTCGCAATCAAAACCGCATTGTTGGCCGACCTCCTGCTAGGAGGACCGACGACATCAAAGGGGCTCTATGGACAAGCCTTTAAAAAAGGCCTGTCCATCAGTTTACGTCCATCGTCTGATAATGATGAGAATCATCAATGATATTCTATGCTATGTGTATATTTAGTGAGTAGCCGAAACCTACATTGGTGAGCTAACTCCAAATCCCTTCTTCAAAAAGGGGCGAGGCGTATTCTGACCTGACCTATTGATGACTACAGTATTTAATTTTATTAAAATGATATAAATGCATATTATTCGGGAAGCTTTCATATGATTACTTTGAATAAGGTTGGCTCCTTCCAAAATACAACAAAGTACGTAGTGTTCATAGACGTTACAGTGATATATATTTTTCTGACAACAAACCAACATAAGGAAGAATAATGATAAAGCTAACATAAACAAAACATAAAAAGCACTACAGTGCGCGATAACCACATATAATATCATTATAAAATGTAAATATTCTCGTATATAGTAAAAGAAAAATATTGTAAACATAATAGTATCAGTCCAGATTGTGCCCGATTTAGTCGAGTTGTGAACAAGTGACCAATTATGAAGACATACTGCTTTCTCGTGATTTTGGCTATCCTGGTCCTGTTTTCAGGGACCCAAGCCAAACCGAAACTTACGAAGAGCGCAATCAGAAATGTTAAATCAACGGCGAAAGTTGTAGTAAGTTACCTTTTTTACTATTTTTTTTTAAATATTTCAAACAGAATAACGTAATTGTATTAGGATTGATATGCCTCGTGCATGTCTAGTAGAATATGAGGCTCCGAATGATGACTCCGCCCATAAAGATTTTTTTCTGCAACCGAAGTTAAGAAGGCGGTGGAGATACTCGTACATCCCCGAGTTTAAAATAGATGACGTTAAATATCGTTGTTAAGACATTTTATAAAGAGTCTACTACCTTCTTGTTTTCTGTCCCAGCACCTACTGTTCTGTTTTCTGATTTATTTTCAAGCTGAAAATCTTACAACAACAATAAAAAACCTAACATAACCGGTTGAAATAAAAAATAAAAAACCTTACATGGTTATTTTGATATTTTAGTTATTTTATCATGTTATTGCAGGTACAATAACTGAAATATAATATAATAGTTTTAACATAAAAGCTTTTTCGTTTATTATTTTTAAACCAGATTCAGAATGTTAAAATCTAAAACGTTCCTCTAATTTAATCATGCGGGCAACGATCTCTGACCTTATAGCTTTATTATCAGTCATTATCACTAAATGTAAATAAATCACTAAACATTTTTATACATTCAGGCCTTTGTGCACCAAGATTTCGGATATCATAACCAACGGTTAACATAACTTTACTATAAATTTACTGTTATAATAAACCCGTACGCCCGTTAAGGTCGTAAACCGGGCGGTTATCTTACGTCCTTAACCGGTGTACGGGTTGTCGTGAACAGTAAACTTTACGTTTAGCTTATGTTAACCGTTGGTTATGATAACTGAAATCTTGGTGCACACAGGCCTCAGTAATACAACAAATAGGACTATGCACGTACTTATCAATTTTTATACACGCAGGAAACAGTGGAAAGTATTTATTTATATTTAATCAGAGGCCTTAAAAATTAAGTTTCAAGCTTCTAATGTTGAATACGACATAACTTCCATACAAAAGTTCATCCCTATCTCAAACCCATACGCATCTGTTCGCATAAAAAGTAGTCTACCTATGTTCTTGTCCTACGTATTTCCTTTCTCATGCCATTTTCATGGATGCCATAAATTTTGCAACCACGTTCCTAATACGTACGGCAAAAGTGTGGGATGATGAAACCTATAATCTTAACATCTAAAAGGCAAGAGTGAATAGACATCTTCTAAGTAAACGCGTTCCAACTTAGACCTCATCACTGTTTTGCATCAAGCGTGATTATAGTCAAGCGGAAGCTTATCTACTATAAAAAAACCGGCCAAGTGCGAGTAGGACTCGTGCACCGAGGGTTCCGTAAATTTTAAGGTTTTCGAAATTATTCCTTCATATGTACTATAAAACATTACTTCGTGCGTAATTTCATGATTCTAGGACTAGCTGTCAGTAGTAGAGAGTTAAATATGCGGCTTATGCTGTATCTTTGGATTGCGTTGACATAAAAGTTTAATTTTAATACAGCTTAAAGGCCTTATAGACTCAAGTATTTGATATAAATTTCAATTTAATACCGTTACGCGTTCATGAGAAAAAGGCGTAAGTGTAAAATTATTAAAAAGTTTTATTGCATGATGTAACTAAAAATTTATTTTATTTATTTTCCATCATCTGTGCTATATGACATTGCTTCGTACCAAATTTTAAGATTTTAAGTTTACGGGAAGTACCCGTTAGGTTTGGTTTAGTTGTGAGTTAAATATGCGGCTTATATTGCTATATCTTTTGACTGTGTAGACAAAGAAGTTTGATGTTGTCACAGCTTAATTAAAGGTTTTATAGACCCAAGTATTTGATATGAATTTTAATTTAATACCTTTTGATATTCATTAGAAAATGGGGTAAGCTTAAAATTATTAAAAGCTTTATTATTACATGCAACCAAAAATTTACAATTTTCGGAATTTTTCCATTATTAATACGATATATCATTACTTCGTTTTGAATTTCAAGGTACTAAGTTTTCGGGAACTACCCTTTAGGTTTTGATTTGCTTAACCATGTCGAAAATTGGGTAAATGTTTGGCATAAATGGGTGTATCTTTTGATTGCCTTGGCCTAGAAGCTTGGTGTTTTCACGACTCTAAGAGACAGCAGACTTAAGTTTTTGATATAAATTTCTGCTTGATACCTCCACGCGTTCCTGAGAAAAAGGGCCTTACAGACAGATGAACGGACAACGAAGTGATCCTATAAGGTTTCCGTTTTTTCCTTTATAGGAACGGAACCCTAAAAACAAGGCTCTTGATTACTTCTGTACCAAAGGAGAATGCCAGACAATGTATAAGCATGATTGCGTAAAACCACAGAACTCCTATTACATTGCACAAGGTAGTACTTACACAGAGATAACACTTTTGCATTAACAATATTAGCAAGGATAGATTACGGAAGCTTATGCAGGGTTACAATATAAATTACAGCATATTTGAAAAGCTATTGAACTTTCGGAGTCTTTGACAGGGACCTTACGATGGTTTCGTCCCTTTCCTTATTGTTATTCCGTAGTAGTTGAGATTTCACATTGACATTGAGAAAGTCTACACAAGCATAAATAAATAAATATTATAAGACAATTACACACATCTCTATATAGCCCCAAAATAAGCTTAGTTAGCTTGTGTTATGGGTGGGTACTAACCGATTTTCATGATTTTGCATTCGTTGGAAAGCCCAGATTTGAAGAAAATCAGGAAAATTCAACAAAAAAGATTTAACAGGCTAGAACCCAGGTGCAAGAATACCAAGATTTTAAAAATGGGTAAAGAGTGTAAATTATTAAGGAAATTGTTCTCTGCTCATTAATTACTTATATATTTTCGGAATTTTACACAAGGTCCAACAGTAAAAATGGCTATGCGTTAAAACATTTATATAATAATACGATATTTAGTATATTTACAATTTGTTGTTCTTTCTGGGTTACGGTGGGATCTGGAATTCTCCTTTATTTAAATCTATTCATTAGTTTAAGAAGATTGTCGTGTTAAAACCACAGAACGGGTCGGAATGTAAAATTACATTGCACAAGGTAGACTTAAGAGTGAAATATACTATTTCATAACACTTTCGCATTAACAATATCAGCAAGGATAGACTACGGAAGCTTATGCAGGGATATCATTATGAACCTGACAGCATATTCTCGGCACAAAGCGATTAAACTTTCCCGCACTCTGTTATCTGAGTCATTAAGAGCGCTTTGTAGCTTTGACATTATATGAACTTATTACGTAGTCTAATTTAATTATGAGATTTAAAATTAATATTGGCAATATATAACACGATATATAAATAAATAAATATTATAGGACAATTACACACATCGCTATATAGCCCCAAAGTAAGCTTAGGTAGCTTATGTTATGAGTACTATGATAACTGATGAATATTTTTATATATATCATACGTAAATACTTATAATATAATATGTAGATTTGACGAACTCCGTGGCGCAGTGGTATGCGCGCTGGATTTATAAGGAGGTCCTAAGTTCGATTCCCGGTGGGGCTGATTGAGATTTTTCTTCATTTGTTTTGTTATCACCCTACCGATAAAGACGTACCGCCAAGCGATTTAGCGTTCCGGTACGATGTCGTGTAGAAACCGAAAGGAGTGTGGATTTTCGTCCCACTTCTAACAAGTCAGCCCGCTTCCATCTTAGACTGCATCATCACTTAACATCAGGTGTGATAGCAGTCAAGGTGATCACCAGCAAGTTATCAACTTCTGGGCTCTGCTCCTAATTGGACTATATTAATGGACACGTATGAAAAGCCCTATAAAATCACCGGAAAGCATTTATCTAAATACTTCTTTCTTCCAAACAAATCAAACGTATAGTACTTGTTGAGCTTACAGTGCCGTGGGAAACAAACATCCCTAAAGACCATGTATTCAAAGTGAATAAATATTATGACCTTACTAATGAACTAACCATAAATGGCTATGTGGTTAGTTTATACGCGGTAGAAGTGGGTGCGAGGGGTATACCAGCGAAGTCCCTCTATAACCTGCTAAAAGACCTTGGCCTTACTAGAAGTGCAGTAAGCTCCATATTGGAACGAGTGTCCAAAGCTGTTCTAGTAGGGTCCTTCCGAATTTGGCTGGGCAGGGAGAATAACTTGAACAGAGGAGGAGAGTGTTGACGCACGTCACTAAGGGTACCCTTAAACCTACACCCGTGTCACAAGTCTCGGGCTCTGTTCGGAGTTTTTTTCTCAGCCACGCGATGGACCCGGCACCCGCACGGTGAATCCATGGAATGCTAAGATATTCGTCTCAAAACACCCAGACAATGGAAAATATCTATGCTCATCCCATAAATATTTTTCCAGATTTGGGAATCGAATCCACAGCACGCAAAATCGGGGTAATACCCACTGCGCCACTCTGCCGTCAAACCATAATATCATAAACATACAGCACATTCTATAGATACACTAGAGGACTCCGCGGTTTCACCTGCGTAGTTTTCGTTCCCGTGAGAATTTCGGGATAAAAGTGTGAAGTTTCTTCAAAATAGATTTAGTAGTTTTTGCTTGAAAAAGAAACAAACATCCATCCATACATACGAGTACAAACTTACGCCTTTAAAATATTAGTAAGGACATAAATGAACGGCATCGTTAGCACATTGATTCAGATCATATGTGGCTTAAGATCATAAGGTCCTGGGTCTGGTCTGTCTATGAATTTTTGTTCCTTCCAAAAAATACTTAAAAGCAATTAAAAAGCTCTTACCAGAATTGGGCGGTATTACATCTCCGTCTTCGGTATTACTTCTAGGTCTTCGATCAGTGTGTTCTTCCCGTCATGACTTACAGTGCCGAGACGTGGACACTGACGGCAAGGCTGGTCCACAAACTTTAAGTCGCTCAACGTGCTATGGAGAGAGCGATGCTCGGAGTTTCTTTGAGAGATAAAGTTCGGAATGAAGTAATTCGCCAAAGAACTGAAGTAACTGACATAGCTGTCAGAGCTAGTACTTTGAAGTGGCAGTGGGCTGGTCATGTCTGTCGAGCGACCGATGGCCGTTGGAGTTGAGTGGAGACCGCGTCTCGGCAAGCGGAGTGTAGGGCGTCCCCCGACTAGGTGGAGCGACGATCTCCGGAGAGTGATTGGAGACAAAAAGCCAATAATAGGGAAAGCTGGCACTACTTAAAAGAGGCCTTTATCCAACAGTGGACGCATGATGGCTGATGATGATAATGATGACATCTCCGTACTTTGGAGAGCACGTTAAGCTATCAATTATTATTTCAAGAGCAAAAATATCTCTACCCTAAGCCCGTTAATCCGGATTGATCAACAAGTCGGGTAAAAGCTTTAAATGCTCTAAACAGGATCGCCTCGCTTGAATTTGGCCTATATTAATGAGAATATTTAAAGCCCTTCCGGAAGTATTCATTTCTACCGCCAGGGTAGAAATGAGTACTTCCGGAAGGGCTGTATATAACATTGCTGTGTTTCGACATATGCAAGGGCGTGGTTGCCGGTGTTATTAAAAGCAGATTAAGAAACACCTATGCCTCAAATAAATGGATACAAGGCGGCACTTTGTGGGACGTGATCCTTGTATGCTTGCGAAAGGACATTGCCAAAAATTGTATGGAAGTGTACCCCAAGCTGCCCAGTAATTATATATATGTCTTTAAATAGTGCAGATTTCCTATTTGCAGAAAAACAAAGTTGTATGTAGCTATGCAGTTGCAGGAAAACGTTATGAAGGTTGAAAAAGTTGACTTTTCTTGACGACGACGGTCACATGATTCAGAACACAACAAAACGATTGAAATTTTTATTTTTTTGATATACTTATTTTCAAGTGATTGCTATGAAACATGGGTAGTTGTTTAAAATTCATTGTGTATTTAAATAAAACAGTTAAATATGAGCATAAGTTTGGACAGCCTGGGGCAAATTTTGGCAATGTCCTTTAGTTCTGTAAAAAATATTTTTCATTTACCTACAACCAACTACTTGGTTATAATTGACTTGTGTACAATAGCGCAATCTTCTTTTTCTTCTTGTTGTCAATTATTACTGTAAGAAGAGCTTATCATTTTGAACATTTATTTTTCAGAAATACGGCATAAGTGCTGTAGGCGCTGTTGGCACCGGCCACGAGTTATACAAACATGTTACAACTAAAGAAGACCCACACGAACAAAACGCCCCAAATGCAGAGAAACAAGCGCCTCACGGGTATCCCAATAAGCACACTGGCGCAGGTGTTCAAATACATTAGCCAACATGACAAAAGACCGCAGCGCTGTTGCTGCAATCCCTCGGGTTATTTATTTCTCCGACTTTATGAACATTTGCAAATGAAAATATTATAATATTCATGATTAATAACATGGATCTAACAATGACAATTACGACTTTTTAATTTGCATATTAATAATAAAGTATTGTATTGTATTGTTATAAGTATAGTATACATATAACATATTGTTGTTATATTTTATTTTTATTTATTTAAACATCTTTATTGCAAATAATAAAAGAAACGATGTTACAATATAAACATAAGCGCAAAAGGCGACCTTATCACTAGAAGTGATCTTTTCTAGGTAACCTAGATTAACGGACCTTTACACTTCAGTGACGGAGAGTTGCAATAAAAACAAAGATAAATTAATGTACAATTGAAAATGTACACATATATATTATATATACAATAGCATATATATTATATATACAAATTATTAAATTTGACAGGTTATATGTATGTAATATATTTATGTAATTTTAGAAAACAATATAATTATGTGATTTTTACTGCCGGAAAATACGAATTACCGATAAATTATTATATGTCGTAATTAGTATGCTCATATTTGTTATCCTAGACTACAAATAAATAATTAATGTATTATCGGATTATTAGATAGGTAGGTTTAAATCAATTTTAAGTTTTGATTTTTTTGCTGTAAAAACAGATTAAAATCAATGTAATATTTGACAGATTATTGAATGCTTAAATAATGTACCTAATGTTCACTCGCTTAATTAATGTTAGCTAGATAGGTAACTAAAAGCGTAAGAAAATGAGTTTCATTACATAATATGACTGTTTGTATTTTGCAAAAGCTTTTAAGTTTACCTCAATTAAAAAAAATAAAAATGCCATACCTACGAATTGATGGAGCTATCACCCAAGTAATACAAGTAATTATAAGTAGATATAAATTTTATAAAAGACCGAGACATCCGTAAATTATATAAAATGTACCTATTTTAGCAAATTAAAATTTATCTGTCTGTTGTATTTATTACTAATTGATGCTTGCGATTAAGTCCAAAACTAAGTAAGTTAAGGATTTTAAATAAATATAAATAAAGTTTCTAAAGCTACTGTTTATAACAGCTATCTGCGAGAGAATCTGATCAAAATCGGTCATATATATGAAAAGCTGTTAATTATTTGAAATTACAAACAGACACTTCTTTATTTGTCTCGATAAATCTTTAAAATATAAGCTGTCACTGTTGATTGTTAATTTAATTTTAACTTTTATGGAATAAAGTGTCACAGATAAATCATTTTCGTTTTATACATAAACAACTGGGCATCAAAAAAACTGTTCTTGGTAAGTATCTACTTACATCGCAAAATAAATAACTATGCTCAAGTCATAGTAAAGTTTTAGATATCTAGCGATGAGTCAGTCAGTGATATTTCTCTCATATATGAATAGATTGTTATATACTTTAGTTGTTCATCCTTACCAGAATAAACGATTATTGAAATTAAGAGTCCATGATAGCCAGACTTTCACCATTTTATAATAGCAGAAATTTTGTCAGCACATGATGCCCCTACCATAGCTAATAGATGGGAGGCTAAGGAGCTTGGACAACGTTGACTTTAGAAGGTACAACGTTTTAAGAGTGCAGACCCTCAATCAGTCAACTGAGTTCTTTGATAAATATATAATCATCAAAGGACAGGATTTCTCGTGACATCGCGTAAACAATATATGGAAACTACGTTTAAGACTTGGTTAATTATTGGTCTGGACATTTAAACTTACTTGCTTCCAAAGGAACCATGGACCAAACTCCCAAGTGGCATATCATACATACTCATGGTAGGACCATGAGCTGCCAAGCTATCAACATTATAATTTCATTATATTTTCGAAAGCAGTATATTGTGCTCGTAAACTTTCTACAGGAGTTGTTATAGTTCGTATTTAAGCGACCGATGGGCGCGGCCGTAATATTGTCATACCTATACGAAATATTAGTCGACCCTCCACCAGGTGGACAAACTACTCAAATATATAAACTCATTGATGACTAACCACTAAATAATCAAAGTAATTTAAAATAACAGATTTTCACTAAATGAATATGAAAGTATATAACGGTAAGAAAGACAATTTTTAAATTTTTTGGCTGTCTATTTGTTGTGACTAATCTCTGAAACTACCAGTGGAATTGAAATAATTATTTTTGTAAATGATCTCAGACTCATTAAGAGTAGGTGACATATGGTATATTCTGACATTCCCACGAGAATGGACAATACGCTTGTCATCCATATCACGAAATATTACAAAACTAAGTCGCACACCGCGTCTATCTGTCTGTTCCCCATAAACTCAAAGACCACGAAATAGAGGTTTTAATATGTAATTTAAAATAACAGATTTTCACTAAATGAATATGAAAGTATATAACGGTAAGAAACACAATTTTTAAATTTTTGGCTGCCTATTTGTTGTGACTAATCTCTGAAACTACCAGCCGAATTGAAATAATTATTTTTGTATATGATCTCGGACTCATTAAGAGTAGGTGACATATGTTATATCCTCACATTCCCACGAGAATGGACAATACGCTTGTCATCCATATCACTAAATATTATAAAACTAAGTCGCACACCGCGTCTATCTGTCTGTTCCCCATAAACTCAAAGACCACGAAATAAAGTTTTAATACATAATTTACTAGCTTTTGCCCGCGACTTCGTCCGCGTGGATTTAGTTATTACGGCAGCCTAATTTTTCTAAGCTTTGAATGTCATATTTATTAATATCTAATCAACTGCCTAAGAAATAGGTCTTAAGCTTTCAAAATGACGATACATTCATACAACATTTCATCCCCCCTTTAACTCCTTACAACCCTTTTTTCTCAATTAAAAGTAGCCTATGTCCTTTTTCAGGCTTTAGACTTACTGTGTACTGAATTTCATTTAAATCGGTTCAGTGGTTACAAAGTGAAAGCAAGACAGACAGACAGACAGAGTTACTTTCGCATTTATAATATTAGTTAGGATAATATTAGTTAGGATTAAGGTTAATAAATTGGCAAAAATATGACAATAATTATTGGAAGAGTTGCACCGCCTGTGGCTTTCGTCGAGAAAGGTGTCGTATTTATTTGATATCTAACTAAACAATGTATAAAGGATTAAAAATGCACAAAAGTCCAGGTAATCCAATCTTTTCGGGATAACTTGCTATACTCATTGGTTCCTAAAAAATAGGGTCACTCATTTTTTCTGTTATATTGTGTCCTTAGGCGTTTGAAACATACTTTTTTGCTCGTGTGCGAAGTCGCGGGCCTCTGCTAGTAAATCATAAATTCGTCTCATAGTGAAGCTGTTATCAAGTGGTCTTTGTTTTATTAAATTCGTCCCTGGCCTTATCCGGTGTTACATGGATCGTTATTTTCTCTCCACCTGATAAAATATTGATAACGTTCTACTTTGGAAGAGCAAATACATATTGTGTCATTAATAATTATTATTTATTTTATACCCACTTGCGTCACAATATTCAAGAAACAAGGAAGTAACCTGTCATTATTTGACAATAGGTATTTTTATTTAGTTCAAACTATAAAAGTTTAAACTAAATAATGCTTGATTGCTGTATACCTTTATAAAATATATATATAGAAATCAAGGAGCTTAATTATTTTTAAACGTTTTTTCATGTTTATTACCCGACTGCGTTCATAGAAGGGGGGATATTTTTCGGGCGTAATTATGTAATGTATGAATGTAGTATAGTTTTTCTTTGACTTGCTTTCAGCCTATAAGTTATAAACTTTATTTATTTTGATTGATATTTCATTTAGTTTTAAAAAAATGTGGTAGTGACATAGGCTAATAATTTTTAAAATGTAGTTGTGTCTAAAAAATATTGGTTATTTTTGTATTTCTTTTCCTCACATTTTACCAATATGGGTATCAAACGATAAGTTCGTAAAAAGAATATTTCAAAAACCTAAATATCATATAGTTTAAATTGACGTTTTAAGCAAAATTGGCAAAAGTGTATCGATATATTTCTATTACCATAATCTAAAACAAAAATTATCAAACAAAATTATTATTATAAAAACAAAAAACCCGACTGCATAGAATTTATAATGAAACGATACAAACAAGATGATTATATCCATTTCTTAAATTTTAAATTTCTTTATGGTGTTGCAAGCGGGATAAACTAGTGGAGGTAGCACTAATCTGTGTTTCACCAGTTCAAAAACTAAAAGTAGGTATTTTGTCCGCATGCACCCATAAATGATGATGATGATGAATGATGATGAAAGTAATTACTTTCTATTTGCCCAGAAATGCAGAAAGAATTATTATATAATAGTCCACCGTCGCGCTTGTCTGTCTGCCTGTTCGCGATAAACTCGAACACTACTGAACCGTTTTTTATGTGGTTTTCCCCAAAAGATATACAGTGATTCTTGAGGAAGGTTTTGAGTAAATTGGCTCTGTTTAGTGATAATTGTTGGAAGTGTCAGGCCGTCTGGGAAGAGCTTTAATTGGAAACACTGCCGATGCTCTTTGAGATATAACAAAAAAATGTATATTATTATATATTTTAGGCATATGCCTATCTTTTAAGATAACTTGCTATACATAGATTTTCTTTAAAATAGGGTTCACATACAATTTTTTGTGTTCTTTGAAGGTTGCAGTTCAGGCAAAGTCACGGGCATCATTTAGTCTACAATAAACATCAAACAAAAACACATACCTAGGTATTCAGCATAAAACAAACATACGAAGTAATGGATATTGGAAGCGATATGTTTAGAGATAAAAAAATACAATAAAGCTTTCAATTAAAGTTGCAGTTCTAGTTGGGCGTCAAGGTTATATTTTAGATAATAGATATTGATTATATTCGTAAAATGTTTTTGCGTACTACAGTAGATTAGCACTGTTGTGTAAACTAGAATAATTCCCAATGACTATCTGGTTTCTTATCATGGGGTCCTAGATTCGAGTTTTGAGTGCCGCGTTGGGCTATCAGTCGGGCAAAAAACTTAACGGCCTCCGTGGCGCAGTGGTATGCTTGTTTCATTTATAAGACTGTGGTCCTGGGTTCGATTCCCGAACCCCATTGAGATATTCTGAATTGGTCCTGGTCTGACTGGTGAGAGGCTTCGACTGCGGTTAATTACCACCCTGCCAAAAAACGTACCGCCACGCCAACCAATTTAGCGTTCCGATACGATGCTGTGTAGAAGCGAGCTGAGTCAGAGCTGAGCTTCTAAGAGTTCCATAGTAAGCCATCGAAACAACAGAAAACAAATAAATCATTCCTGATAATCTGACAACATTTTTGCTTACGAGAGATAAAGACGAAGATAATACTCCGCCACTGCCTCACCGGGCCTTTGTTTACGTGTATGCTTTTAATAAAATTTTTTAACAAAAAAAGACAGTAAAATGCCCTAAAAAGTAAAATATAATATGTCATATGTTGTTGGGCTTAATATACTTAAGCATATCAGGAAGTGCCCGCCAAGTTAAGGAACATTTTTTTACTCGTAAACTTTGTGGAATCGGTAACGTCCTTGAAAGTAGAAACCTTGCTGGCACCGATTCTGATATGCTTTTGTAAATTAATGCAACTATATGAATCATTATTCTTTACTTTTTATGCTTGCAAGTCGGTTCTATCTTTTGTTAAAAAATTTTATTTCTCACTTTTTGTGATTATCACCATGTACCGTACTCGAATATACAGTCATAGTATATTATTATTATTACTAAAAACTACCGCTACCGATTCAAAAACCGAAATTGTGTAACCAGGTCTAAATTTGAAGAGTTCCTTCTAATTCCCAGGATATCCAAAAAATTCCGCCAAGGCCAACCAATTTACCGTTCGGATGTCATGCTTTGTAGAAAAAAAGAATTATCAAAATCGGACAACTCTGTAAGAAGTTATGCGAGGTCTACAGTAAAAAAAGCCATCGAAACAACAAAAAACAAAAAAAAAAAATGAAAAAAAAACAACAACAAAAAAAACAAAAAAAAAAAAACAAATATACTCCGCCACTGCCTCACCGCGCCTTTGTTTACGTGTATGCTGTTAATAAAATGAACAAACTATAGATATTCCTTTTTAATTTAATAAAAAATCATTTGAAATTGATCGTCCTGTTCAGCGTAAAACGTGTGATAAAACAATGTTCAGGCTCCGCTGAACAAGGCACGTGAAATGAGCATACTCATGTAATATGGAATACTGATGACCAAAAGTTAAGTAAACACCTGGAACTGATATATTCTATTAAAGAAGTTTCTGAACTCGAGAAACTTTCCAAGTTTATGGTCGGCTTTTTCTCAGAACAAGTTAAGATTAATGATTCTTATTTGGTAGGAAGCCAGCTCGCCAAATTGCGGAAGGAGAATGTTTTGTTTTGAAAACTTTTACTTATGTTTGTTTGTTTACTTCGGTTGAATAACTGAGCTGATTTCAGGTAATGCGTTTTAACTACTTACCAGTTTATTAAGTGAAAATTCTTAGGCAGCCGCTGGCTACAGGCGGCACAGGATCGTTGTGTTTTAAATTCCCTAAAAAGGCCTAGTGGACGTTCATCGGACGTTAATGATGATGATGAAGTGAAAATTGTGTTTTTTTTTAAACCTAAATATTTAAAAAAAAAGGGTGGTTATCAGTTTTACGTTCTTTAATGTTGAAAATAAGCTCTGACATAAATGTTGATACTCTATAGGTTTTGTTTGTCACTGTCGGGTAATTTTAATAAAGGAAAAATGAATTAGTAGATATATTTTTCAAATTTCAAACAAATCGTATGTTATCAATTACTTATGTACTATGAGTTCGCAGTAAAAATAAACCTGCTTATTTATATACACGATGATGAAAAACATTAATTATCAATTAGGTAATGTAGTTACCTAACTAAGACGAGACATAACTGTCAAACTTCTCATTCTTTTAGGACAGTTATTCACAATTGTTACATATTAAGAAATTCCTTCTAAATATTCTTTCATAAGGTTTTTTTTTATCGACTACAAGTTGGCCATTGACTGCTATCATACCTGATGTTAAATTATGATGCAATCTAAGATGGAAGCGGGCTAACTTGTTATGAGTTGGATGAAATCCACACCCCTTTCGGTTTCTACACGACATCGTACCGGAACGCTAAATCGCTTGGCGGTACGTCTTTGTCGTAAGAGTGGTAACTAGCCACGGCGAGAGCCTCCCACCAGCCAGACCAAGACAAATTAAGAAAAACCTCAATCTGCCCCGCCGGGGATCGAACCCAGAACCTCCGTCTTATAAATCCACCGCGCATTCCACTGCGCCACGGAGGTCGTCAAATAATTTTAATATACTAATCAGGTAATTTTAATATACGTTTCTTGTATATCATGTTTGCTCATATATATGACAAGAAAACCGCAACTTTTGGAGAGTTTCAAATGAAATCATAATATACCTACTTCCTTTAACATTATAAAACAAAGTCCCCCGCCGCTCTGTCTGCGATAAACTCGAAAGACTACTGAAAGGACTGTCATACAGTTTTCACCATCAGATAAAAGTGGTTCCAGAGGAAGGTTTAATACATAAATAGTTTGTGTAAATTGGATGAAATTATCGTCATATTTTAAATATAATTTTTATTTTTTATATATAATTTAAAAATCGTCATATTTAATAATTAAGGTCCGCCTCGGACCTTTCATCGTAAATGCTGTTGAATCTATTTGAGATATCAAAACAATATATAGAAGAATTATTTCTCTTTAGGGCTACGAAAAGGTCCGCGTTGGCATATATCTTCTTTTGAGGATAACTTGTTATAAGGGTTATGTAATTTTTTTTAATGTTTTTGGAGGGCTGCAACAAACTATTTGCCACGCGGATGAAGTAGCAGGCGTCTGCTAGATTTGAATAAGTTAAAATTGACTTTATTACTAGTGGTCGCCTACGACCTACTCCATTTTGTAATCACTAGTCATTTTACACCTAATTTTTCTAGTTAACTTGTTAATGACGAATTCATGACAGTAAATTAGATTAGATTAAAAAAGATTTTATAAAAAAACAAAACATAATTTTAAATCTATTAGGCATAAAATGTGTTGCATTTTCTATCTTCATTTTAAAACCATGTTGTAATCAACATATAATAATAATGTTGTTGTATAGGGATTACCCTAAACCACTACATTATTTACTAATCTATACTGTAAAATGTTCCTCATGAACTACTCTATCTAATAATGAAAACCGTATTAAAATCTGTTGCATACTTAGTTTAAAAGATCTAAGCGTACATACGACGGTAAAAGACAGTAAGTTTTTAGCTATGTTAAGATTACTATACCATACGAGTACCATTCTCTCTCATTGTACACAAGTTCTGTTTAGTGACCAACTTATTGCTGCCGCACTATATTACTACTGGTTCTATTGAATATGACGCAATACTACGTTACTATGTCAAAAGACATGCATTCTACAGTCTAAAATAGTGCTCATATAACAGCCGTCTCTATCTTTCACGTTAGAAACGGAATCGCGCCGTCGCGTTTATTTACCGGTATAAAGACTTCCTTGTCAGCATTCGGGTTTATTCGCCACGCAAGTTTTTTCGCGTTGGCTATTTTAATCAATACTGTTATCACCAAGTTTAATTGTTAGGTGCATTTGAACCGGTGTAGTGTCGACTTGTCCTTATTATGTGCCGTTATTTGAGTTTGATAAAGTGATATTCGCATTAAAATCGCGTTAATTTTTAGCTGCATCGGAACAAATACGACCACGCGTATCTGACAGTTGTCAGTCGGCGAAATTCCGCCGGGACAGTATTAATTAAATTGAGTTTTCATCAAATTTAATTGACAGTGGACATTTTAAAACAACTTTAAATAGAGAGGTAAGGATTGTTTAGATATTGATTATTATAACAGTTTATAGGTTATAAATAGGAGTAGGATATTAATTTTTATTTTATTAGTCAAAAGATTTGATTAGACTATTTTTTTTATGATTTGAATTATAATTCCCGCGACAGCATAGACATGGATAACACGTGGTCACTTTTTTTGAATAGGTCGAGAAATTCAATTCACTAAAATAACGAAAGTTTGTCTGTTCTTAAATATTACTAGATTCGATGCCAAATATTTTTTTTTTGTGATAAACATAAAAGCAGATTAGAGAGCAACATTTATAAGTAATTTCTCGTAGTATTTCAATTTCCTAATACAAATGACTGCCTCGGTGGTCTAGAGTGGTTAGCCTATGTAGCTGTCCTCAGTTCGAATTCTCTCTCTCGAATCTTCTATGAAATTTTCAGTAAATTTTTCCAAAATAAATTTTTCCAAAAATGTTTCCAAACCCGGAGTCGGAAAGTTGGTGGTGATACAAACCGGTGCCTCGGGGATCACGTTAAGCCGTTGGTCCCGGTCACTATCATCAATATCTGATGATGGTCGTTAATAAATAAAACATCACCCGATAATCCCGCCAACCCACATTGGAGCAGCGTGGTGGGTCTAGCCTCCTATAAGTAGAGAAGGCCTGGCTCTAAAGTGGATTAATAGGCCGGTAATGATGATGATGATGATCAATACAAATATTTCTAGCTATGTTCAATTTAGAAACACGATGTTTTACCCTTTAAAAATGTTTTAATCCTAAAATATTAAATCTCATTCTATACATTCAACACTTTCATGATGATGATGATGATGATGATGATAGTGATGATGATGACATACGTATCGATAGGTCCCTATATAAATGCATTTGACATTTGTTTTTATTTCATTTAAACATAAATGTTTAGGCATCCACTCGTGCTGGCTTATTCATTTTTATAAAAAGTAGAATCCCATTGCTACAATGAAGAAGAACATGCTCTTGATGTTCTTGGTTTGGTTTGGCACTGTTTAGTACACATTCCCATAGTATATAAGCGATAACTTATTTAAAGTTTTGTCTTAGATTTTGAATTATCATATTATTCACAACAAATTTTTAATTTTTAGGTCACCATGTGCGGAATTTGGGCGACGTTTGGAGTCGAAGGCGGTTTGAGTGCAACATGCCTCAAATGTTTCTCAGCGATTGTCCACCGAGGACCGGACGCTTGGCGCATAGACCAAGACGCGAGAGAACCCAAAGCCATACTGGGTTTTCAGAGGCTCGCCATCGTCGATGGACTACACGGCATGCAACCGATGAGACTGCATAGATATCCACGCATAACTCTCATCTGCAATGGTGAAATTTACAACTTCAACAGATTACGTGAGCAATATCACTATCCGTATGAAACCAACTGCGATGTAGAAGCCATCATTCATAACTATGAGAATTTTGGTATCGCCGACGCCGTAAAACGACTTGACGGTGTATTCGCGTTTTGTTTAGTCGACGGCGAGAAGAGAAAGATATATCTCGCCAGAGACCCTTACGGCGTTAGGCCATTGTTTAAACTGCAAGACGACGATAAAGGAATCTTGGCAATCTGCTCCGAAGCTAAAGGGCTTGTTGATATAAAACAGAAGTTGGGTGAAAATCTACCCTTGGGGCAATTCCCACCTGGCCATTACGAAGAGTGGGACATTTTAGAAGACGGAACGGTTAAATACAATCACACCGAGCAATATTTCACGCCAGGCACTCCACCGCGATTTATACCGTTTGTGTCAGAGAATGAACTTTCTAAATTCAATGTGTACGAAAAAACCGCCTATTTATTGGAGGCAGCCTGCAAGAAGAGACTAATGTCCGATAGACGTATTGGCTGCCTTCTTAGCGGTGGTTTAGATTCTTCACTTATCACAGCTTTAGTCGTCAAACTAGCTAAGATTCACAAGTTGCCATATAAAATTCAAACTTTTGCCATAGGGATGGGAGATTCCCCTGATTTAATTGCCGCTCGGGCAGTTGCAGACCACCTCGGTACAGAGCATCATGAAGTAAGATTTGATGAAAACGATGTAAGAGAAGCTTTGGATAAAGTAATTTATCATTTAGAAACGTTCGACATCACAACAATACGCGCAAGTATACCGATGTACCTTCTTTCGAAATATATAAAAGAAAACACCGATACCACAGTTGTGTTCAGCGGTGAAGGAGCAGACGAGGTGGCACAAGGTTATATATATTTCAGAGATGCCCCAAACGAAACGGCGGCACACGAAGAAAGCGTACGATTGCTTTCTGACATTTATTTGTATGATGGTTTAAGAGCGGATCGAACGACTAGTGCGTTTAGTTTAGAACTCAGAGTACCATTTTTAGACATACAATTCACTAGTCACTATCTTAGTATAGAACCATCTTTCCGTCAACCTCAGAACGGAGTTGAAAAGCATTTACTGCGCAAGAGTTTCGCTAAGAGCGGCCTTTTGCCCGATTCTATTTTATATAGACACAAGGAGGCGTTTAGTGACGGAGTAGCGTCTGTAAAGAAATCATTATTCACAACAATTGAGGAAATAATTAAAGAAAGGTTACCTGAAAACAACTTACGTTTCCCTGGACTGCAACCACATAGTCTTGAGTCGAAGTATTACCGGCACGTCTTCGAGAAATCCTTCCCTGGCCAATATAACTTCACACCGTATTACTGGATGCCAAAATGGGTGCAAGTTTCTGACCCATCCGCTAGATTTATCAAACACTATGCCGCTTCATAAGATCTTAAGCCAAAGATGGACCGGTTCCTAACACTTGTTTTTTGTACATGATTCATAAAAATAACAAAATTATTCTTTTATATACTATTTTATTACTTGTTTTTAAAATACATAAAATAAAATTATTCTTTATTAGTTGTTAATTTATTTGTGATTCATTAAAAAATTAAGCCCAGTCAAGTACATGATAATTCGCTGCAATGTCTTTATTTACATTATTTCAGCATATTTTCTAAAAGCGCACTAGATATTCGGGCAGCGGTGGCCTAATAGTATTAACAAAATTATCCATGCACAGACAATTCCCAGACATGTTCGTGATTTTTGGTATTTCGATTGGAATGTCTTCAAAGGTCACCTTATCAAAATTCCTTTTTCGCGAGGAAGTTGACTTATCCGTAGAATATTGACTACTCATATCGCTTAGACTTTTTGATGGGTTAGTTTTTAATTTATCCACAGTCGATGTGGATTTTTCTACAAATTCAACTATGCTTTCTGTTGCTTCATCTGAATTGCTAATTTTAGAGTTAATTTCACATTCTTCATCTTTAAATATTTTTGGAGAGTTGTTGTTTAATAGATTCATGGTTAAGTAGCATCCGGGACAAAATATATTTTTGTAATAAGAGTTTCTATTAGTAAAGGATCTAGTAGAATGCGTGCATCGTTCCAAAAACACTTTGCTGTTTGTCACCTGCACTTCTTTGTTGTAAGATTTTAAGTCATATTCTAGAGGTGAATTATGTAAAGCGCATAGTTTGCAGTTACAAGAGTTGGTAGCTAGTTGGAGTTTCAATTCTCGTAGTTCAATAGGCTCGTTGGCGGAAGCAAAGTCGTGAATTATTTTCCACATTCTGGTGTCCACTGCTACCCATAAGCCACTGTTTACTATCTCATGTCGAAAAGACACATTATGTGGTCGATAATAGTTATTTTTCTATTGCATTTTGATTTGACTACTTACCTAAAGTTTATTTTTTTTAATAACATTTCTAAATGTCAAACCTCGGAAGAATTTAAATACCGATATACGAGTATAATATCCTTTTTGACAAAAGAGTCCATTTATGTAAATGTCAGGGTGTTTGCATGATGATATATCAATTGAAGTATCAATATGAGTCACACTGACACTCTGTTAGTGTATTTTAATTTACAATTTAATAAAATGACACAATTCATAAATTATCACGCTAAAAATATGTAATCTAAAGTACAGCTGAATTCAAAACATAATGGCAACAATGCAAACGATTGTGTATAATAAGTTTTTGGAAAAATGAAAAAATCCAACATAAATCAAGGAAAAAAGGGACAAAATTCTGTGAATTTTGCTTCAAAAGTATGTATTCCTATAATTGTATAATCGCAAACGCAGGAGGAGGATATGTTAACCTTGATAGATGTACTCGTATAGTGCCATCGTAGCTCCCAGATAGATGGATCGATTCGAGTAGATCTTGTTTCTGTGAATATATCAAGATATAACGATATCACGTTTAAAAAAACTAAGAGAACTTATTGCAATTTCAAAAAAATTAACTTATGGATTCTATTTTTATTGTTTTATTTTTTTTTTTCATTTTTTTGCTTGACAACATCTTTTGTTCCTTGTTCATATTTGTCTATTCTTTTCTCATTTATGTATTGTTCATGTTTACTTCTTTTAATATATATACCCTCTATTTATTATTTCTTATATTTATATAATTTTAACATAATGTATTGTATTTATATTTTATTATGTATTTATATATTAATATCCAGACGTCACCTAATCTTACGGGCTTTACGGAAGACCAAAAAAAGCGCGGTGTCCTGAAGGGCACTGCAAAATGCTGAGCGAGGTCCTGTTTGGGATCACATCACTTTCACATCTTGCATCTTATTGTATGTTGTTGTATTATATTTCTATTAGTGGTGTTTTTCTAAATAAATATTTTTCTTCTTCTTCTTCATATAAATTCAAGTAGGCTTAATTTACACTTTTGAAATATCAAATTGTATGTACTATTTGTAATGCCCTACCACCGACTTAGAAGTCAGGTATCAATGTGCTGTCCCAGATTATGTATAATCTCTGTACTAAATTCAGGCAGATCGGTTGTCTTTCTAAAATGATTGAAACAACATCAATCATCCAACCAATTGTTTTAAAAGATACTGACCTATTTTTTTTCAGCCATTTTGCGACTGCACTTCGCATTGTTCATGTCAACAATGTCGAGATGTTGTAAAAGGAGTTGCTATACGGAATATCAGTTCTCCTAAAGTTACGAAGGCAAAAAAGAAAACGAAAGATGGTAAAAAACCTGAACCAATTAAAATAAGCAGCAGCATAACTGTGCCGGGAATTAAAAAGACTAGTTTACTGGACGTTTTACAGAATGACCCAGGTTGCACCTGTGAAACTGTAGCACGAGCGGTTAGGTCCGATGTACACAAGAATCTAGATATGCAACCTACCAGAGCAGAGTACTCGAAAAACGTAAAAAATAAAACCATTCCTTGATACTTATAATATATTTTCATTGTATAACAAAGCAACACAATATAAAGACTTCAGAATTTATGTAAAATACATTTTCTTTTACAATTTCGAAAAACTGCAAGTGGTCAACTGTACCGATTTATATAAAAAAACTAGGTGTAACTAAACGAAAAACAGTATCCTACATAAAAATCACACGTGAATATTGTTCGCGGAACCGTTTTCTATGTATTTTGCCTTCTTGAAATTTTCGCTCAAGTAATTCCAATACTTCGATCTGATTTTGTCGTATTTAGTGGCCAGAGCCTGGCACAGTTCTATCGCACGATCGGCACAATAAATACTGTTTGTCTCACCTTTCTTGATGGCTTCATCGCAGATATCTATGATGAATCCGAGTAGATACGGGGATCGGCATCTGTTTTTATACAAGTCCTCGCAACAGGATAGTACCACTGCGTTGCCACCTAAGCCGCGTTTGTCGTGGAGCAGAACACCTCGCAAGTAGTTCCACGCGCTTTCGTTGTTTTTGACGAACTTAATCTTTTCCAACGTATAACATATTTCCTTCTGGACGTTCAGGTCCGACCAGCCGAGGTGGTTGTTCATGACGAAGTAACGCTGATTCCACGCGGAGTTGTTTCTAACGTCGTCCGTTATTAGATTGTCTACGAAATCCATCTCGTTCTCGAAAAGTCTAAACCAAAATATACCATTATACAGTAAAGCTACATTAATTTCGGTTTTAAATTAAAATATTAAAACTTTGTCATTCTAGTTTCTAGATGAAATTCAAACTATTGAAGTAACGCTCACTCATAGGTGGAAGTGTAGATGGACTTCATCATAATGAAGACTAAGAAATACTATGGCATCCGCCAGCACCGGTCCTTCAGCTCACCCACCCACGCCTTGTGATATGAAGTCACATTTTTTTTTATCGACTACAACTTAACCCTTGACTGCTATCACACCTGATGTTAAGTGATGATGCAATCTAAGATGGAAGCGGGCTATCTTGTTAGGAGTAGGATGAAATCCACACCCCTTTCGGTTTCTACACGACATCGGAACGCTAAATCGCTTGGCGGTACGTCTTTGTCGGTAGGGTGGTAACTAGCCACGGCGAAAGCCTCCCACCAGCCAGACCAAGACAAATTAAGAAAAATCTCAATCTGCCCCGCCGGGAATTGAACCCAGGACCTCCGTCTTATAATTACCACCGCGCATACCACTGCACCACGGAGGTCGTCGAACCAGTTACCTATATACCTTTAGGCTTACCTGGACCAGTATGGTAAAAATATACATACCAGCAGGTCTCATCCCCATAGGGATAGGCAGAGACCACGCCCTTCCACTTGCCACGATCTTTGCATATCTCTCGCTCCTTCCAATTTCATACAAGTACGTCGGTTTAGTGCTCTTTTGACCTGGTCTTCAAACAGAATGTCCCGGATTTGATCCAGGAACATTCTCTTCTAACATTGCCTTTCACTCTCGCCGTCTTTCGTCTCGAAAGTCTTTCATTCACCCTTACAATTTAAAATAAATAATTATTATTTATACACTTACCCAAATGTCTTCATAGCCCACTGTCGATGTTGCCAAGCATGATAATTTTTGGGGTCTTGTAGCAGAGCGTCTCCAGTTAGATCTAATTCTAGCGATGAGTCTTGCAACCATTCTACTAGCACCCGCCTATGGTGCCAAACCTATAAAGTAAACAACATATTCAATAAGTGATTACAATATAAATGTATTTTTAACCGACGAAAAAAACGGAGGAGGTTTACAATTCAACACGTATATATTTTATTTTTATATATTTTATTTTTTTTTAATGTATGACCACGCATAACTTTTTACAGAGTTTTCCTATTTTGATAATTCTTTTTTTATTAGAAAGGGCATACTTCTAAGGTTGGTAAGGTAATGTTAGGATCTGATGATGATATCCTGCGGAAATACAAATTTTGGAGGCACGCTTACAGCGATTTCGGTTTTTGTCTCGGTATCGGTAGCTTTTTGGCTACTAGTGCCGTATAATATACCTACTATGACAGTATAGTATGAGTACGTTACGTGGCGATAAATCACTAAAAAGTAAGAAATGAAATTTTTTAACAAAAAATAGAACTGACTCACCGACCGACCGACGCGTTTTGAGTCGGTTCTATTTTTTGTTAAAAAATTTTATTGCTGACCTTAACTGTGTGGTAATGTAGGAAATCGAGGGTCCTAAGGTCCTTGTTGTCGCGAGAAAGGTGTCTGTCTTTCTTAAAGTAAGCGTGTATTATAGGGCGCCTTTTAGGACGTTCATTTCTGTAAAGGAGCATGTCCACGTAAACAAGGATCGCGGTGGATTTGCGCTGGTATCGCCGGGTAGTCTCCACGAACGCGCGATTATTCCGCCTTAAGTATCATCCAGAGTGGTAACGGAATCACCGCATGTGACCATTAGTATAATATATGGAACACGAGCCTTTGTTTCAAAGCTGTTAGCTGTGAGATCACAACGGGCGCGCTACAAGTAGTGAGGATACCGCATATTGCCACTCGTCGCATCGTCGCGATAACATCACTATGTGGAGACACGTTCATAGAGGATATATAGAAATACGTTACAAGACGATAATATCGACGCAAGATGTTTCCTTGGAGACATTGATGTGAGGAATAAATAGTTATCGTTAATACAGCAGCACTATGTATCATTTCTAGTGTTTTTTAACCGACGAAAAAAAACGGAGGAAGTTCTCAATTCGACTCGTATTTATATTTTTTTATGTATGACCACGCATAACTTTTTACAGAGTTGTCCGATTTTGATAATTTTTTTTTATTAGAAAGGGCATATTTTCAAGGCGGTCCCATTGTCATCATGTTAGGATCTGATGATGATATCTTGGGGAAATTGAAGGAACTCTTTAAATTTTGGAGGCACGCTTACAGCGATTTCGGTCTTTGTCTCGGTACCGGTAGCTTTTTGGCTACTAGTGCCGTATAATATACTATGACAGTATAGTACGAGTACGTAACGTGGCGATAAATCACTAAAAAGTAAGAAATAAAATTTTATAACAAAAAATAGAACCGACTCAAAACGCACTAAAAAGTAAAAAATAACTGTGTCATTTAGTTGCTTTAATTTACTTAAGCATATCTAGGAGTCGGTGCCAGCCAAGGTTTCTACTTCAAGGACGTTATCTAGAGCCCACAGACTGCTTTAGTACGTGAAATAAATGTTCCTTAAACTTGGCTGGCACCAACTTCATAGATATGCTTAAGTAAATTAAAGCAACTAAATGACACAGTTATTTTTTACTTTTTAATGCGTTTTGTGTCGATTCTATTTTTTGTTATTTAATAACTTTTCCAGTTTTTAAACTTTTGCAAGCACTCGTCCAAATAGATCAATAATCAACTGTAGGATTTCGACATGTTTCTTTATTAAATTTTATATCATTGTCTCCAAATAATACATTCGAATCATCATTACTGTCAGCCTCTTACCGGCCCACTACAGGACCAGGCCTCCGTCCTTATCAGAGGGGTTTTGGAATGCTGTTCCAATGCAGGTTGGCGGGCTTAGAGATATAAATTATTTATTTATTAACAATCACTAGTAGGGGTTAATGATAGTGACCGGGACCGACGTCTTAACGTGCTCTTTGAGGCACGTAGGTGTAGCATCACCAACTTCCTGACTCCGGGCTTGGAATGTACTGAATATTTCATCAAAGAAAGAAAAAAAATTTTTTTTTATCGACTACAAGTTGGCCCTTGACTGCTATCACATCTGATGTTAAGTGATGATGCCATCTAAGATGGAAGCGGGCTAACTTGTTAGGGGTAGGATGAAATCCACACCCCTATCGGTTTCTACACGACATCGTACCGGAACGCTAAATCGCTTGGCGGTACGTCTTTGTCGGTAGGGTGGTAACTAGCCACGGCGAAAGCCTCCCAACCAGCCAGACCAAGACAAATTAAGAAAAATCTTAATCTGCCCCGCCGGGAATCGAACCCAGGACCTCCGTCTTATAAATCCACCGCGCATACCACTGCGCCACGGAGGTCGTCAAACGCCACGGAGGTCGTCGAAATCAGAATTATTCCAGCAACCCGACCTAGGAGTCAAACCCAGCACCTCATGATCAAGGCCACATAGGCTAAGAACTAGACCAAAGAGGCAGTCTAGCATAAATTTGAATAATGGAATTAAAAAGATAAAATTGTGAATCGGATCTTCAATAATGATCACTCTGACCTTCAGCATGACCTTCTGAGAATAATCTGAACTGTGACTAATTTTATACAGAGTATAGAAAATAACATTTGACTTTATCAATACAATATTTCAGTTATAGTTTTGCAAAATATTCATAACAAAGCTATATCAATAAAAACTTTAGTGTGCTGAATGAAAATATTACATTTGACATAAAGTATTTATAATTTTATATAGAATACAATATTTCTGTTTTTATAATAATAATTTTATTTGAGACATTTTTGTTTTAGTTTATGTATAGAAAGGTACATATGCCATTTTTTGTTAAAACGGCAATATAAACATGATATGATATTTATATTTTTGAAATGGTCTTTTTACAACCTTTCATTTGATGCCCATATTGCTAAGCTAGAAGAAAGATATACACTCATTTACAGCCGCCGTTTTGAAAATTTATATAGCCTATGTCACTACCACAATTTTTACAAATTCAACGACACCTTACATGTCAAAATCCGTTCAGTTGTTAAGGCTGTAGCGCGTGTCGAAGAAATGGACATACATACATACAGACGCTTCAAAAAACATAACCCTCCTTCTGACGCAGTCGGGTAACAAATAAATAAAATTGATGTAACTTTTCACTAAATGCATGTAAAAGTATACTTACATCAAAAAATCTACTTTTAACATTTTTGTCTGTCTGTTTGTTTAGGCTAATGTCTAAAATTGGTGGACCAATTTAACGAGACTTTACTTGCAGATAGCTAATGTTATAAGGAGTAAATTACTTTTATTTTGGATTTTATTATCGCTATTAAGGCAGACAATGCGCATGTGGATCACCTGATGTTAATTGATTACCGCCCATGTACGTTTGCAACACCAGAGGCACTGCTACTGCGTTGCCGGCATTGAGGAATTACTTTATCCTCCCCTTAAATACCCCACGTTAAAATTGGCAGAGAATACCGCAACAGGAAGCACTACTAGCGTTTACTTACATCGCACAAAAAAAAATGGCGGACAAACTTGCAGTGCATCCTCTAGTGGCAAACATGAATTTAGCTGGCTCATAAAAATATATGTTTCCTTATTGTTGTAACAAAAAGACAAATGATAAATATTGTAAATCCTTTATAATAAGCCCTGATTTTTGTGTACTTGGCCAATGGGCTTACTTATCTTTATGAATGAATTGTGCCAATACAAACTTTATGAGATAAAGATAACAAAACAAACTTACTTGATAATTCTTTGGTGACTGTTTGATAACAGATTCCACATAATCTAGTTCAGATCTTAAATCAACGCCTAGTTCCTTTAATAAATCTCTCCTGAAAATAGTATTAAAAATATCTGTTACACCTTGAAATTAAATAATTATTTAGCATTCCGGTACAAAGTCGTGTAGGAACCGAAAGGGGTGTAGATTTCATCCTACCTCTAACAAGTTAGCCCACTTCTATCTTAGATTACATCATCACTTAACATCAGATGTGATAGCAGTCAAGGGCCAACTTGTAGTCAATAAAAAAAACTGAAAAGATTGCTTATTTATTGATTTTTAGTTAGTTAAAACTTGTACATATGAAAAAATTGTACAATTTTTAGTAGACTAAAGATATAAGATACCAATGTAGCCTTAAAGTTGTTCAACTTTGTTTAAATCTATAACCTGACCAGTGGAGTTATTCTCCAAATTCCACATCAGTATTGCAACCAATGTACAACAGTTGCAAAGCAGATGTACTTAATAGAAATTGGTGTTTTATAAGGAGATTTTGTCACATTGGACTGACTGAAGAAATAATCGACATACAGAATAGGAAACAAACTTGCAGCAGAAAAACAGTAACTATTTTTTTCTATTAACATATCAACAATAAACTACTAAATAGAACTTGTGGTGCTCCCAATCCAGGCATTTTATTCTCCTGGTACACATGCTTTAACCATTAATATTTGGAATATAAAATAAATAATTCAACTAAAACTAACCATTCTTTCAATTTTGAATTGTCAAATATGCACTAAAAAACAATAATTTTTATTAACTCTTCAGACTTATACTAATGCCAAAAATTGTATGGAAGTGTACCCCAGGCTGCCCAGTAATGATATATATGTCATTAAATTGTGTAGATTTTCTATTTACAGAAAAACAAAGTTGTATGTAAGTATGCAGTCGCAGGAAAACGTTATGAAGGTTGAAAAAGTTGACTTCTCATACTATGACGGCAGTCACATGTTTCAGAACACAAAAATCAATGGAAATTTTTATTTTTTTGATATACTTTCAAGTGATTGCTATGAAACATGGGTAGTTGTTTAAAATTCATTGTGTATTTAAATAAAACAGTTAAATATGAGCATAAGTTTGGATAGCCTGGAGCAAATTTTGGCAATGTCCTTTAAAGTGAAGGTAGAAAATGCAACACGTTTTATGACTAATAAATTTAAAATTTTGTTTTGTTTTTTATAAAATATTATTTAGTTTTAAGCTTACTGCTAATCTTATTTATTGTCATGAATTCGTCATTAACAAGTTAATTAAAAAAATGAAGTGTAAAATGACTAGTGATTTCTGCATTTATAATTTGTTTGTTGATAAACATTCTCCATCTAGTTTGGCTTTAGTATACTTAGGCTGTATTATGGGACCACCCATTAACAGATTAAATACTTCATTAGAGCATCAATTAAACATACAGTCTACATAAATAGTGACAAATGTCACACACACCTGTATTGCCACACAGTGTAGTTAGCTGGATTGAGTTCAACAGCATCTTTAGTGAGATGCAAGGCTCTTTCTGAAATTTCATTTTTCTGAAGCACAGCTCTGAAGTAATTGTACACATCTTCAACTGAAACATAATATAAGAGAGATACAATAAACCAGCCTTAATGTTGCCTCATTAGTCCAGTGGTTAACCTATAGTATTGAATTTGTTTTTCACTTCTAAGAAATTTCAGAAAAATTCAAAGCCTGAAATAAAAAACAAAGACATTAAGCAGTACTTTGACATGTTCAGATCGTTGATAATAGTGACCTGGTCTGACTGACGGTGACTATTATCAACATCCGGACATGTGTGAGTGATTGATAAATAATCAAACATAACCCCACTGACTTCGAGCAATACCATATCTCCTCTCTTATAAAGGAGCGAGGCCTGATTTTATAATGGAACATTCATAGGTTGATAATAGTGATTTTTGTCAAAGGTGAAACTATAGAGGCTAGCAACAAAGACATCATGCAGCAGTTGCTAAAATATTGCCCTTTTCTTGTAGTTAAGCAACTAGCAGTGCCTCTTCCAATGTTGTCCAACTTCAGACGCTCTGATAATCATAAATCTATTAACCTTTGCACCATCAGATTAAAAGGTTTTGGGTTTGATTCCTAGGTTGAGTGATAGTACAAAATTTAGTTTCTGTTTCTTCCTGAAAGCTCTATATCACACAAAGCGACTCAGAACTAGAACCTAACCAGGACTTTATAAAGATAAAACTTATAAAAGGTATTTCTTAATTATATAGATACAGGTAGCAACAGCAAAATAACCTTTAAATTAAATATACAACCTTCATCTGGACAAGGTCATAAAAAATGATTTCATTGGACTAGAACCGTTATTACTTTAGAAAATATTTAAACAGCTTTGGACTTAAATAATAAATATTAAAAAGCTAAAGTTCAGTAGTAGTTGAAAAAAAACTTTGTTATAATATTAATTTTAAGTTCTTATCTATGACACATTAGTAAACACATGTATTGCAGTCTAAAATTAACTGTTCCTAAGTGCAATCAGTTTAATTTAGGGGACAGCTGCATTACTAAAATACATTATAGTTGTTTGCGAACTTACATTTTTCTGAATGAGCTATAACAACCACAGGTGTAGGCCCATCATCTTCAGGGACTGGTGTAATGTCATTCCATTCTGGCCTGTCTTTGTAAAAGGTCCACGAAATATCACTGTCTCCACTGTCGGACATTTTATTAAATTGTTTCTTGCTAACTATGTATATTTGTGATACGGAAGCGGTTTGTTGGTTGATGCCTGTACCTGTACTGCTGCACTGTATACCTGTTCGAAGAGTTGTTCAAACAAAGTTCACTAAGCTCTATAAATATACACGATGTAGGTCGGTAGTCTTAAAGTATTTGCTCCTATCTTTATTTATACACTTAATACATATAATTTTGTACAACCTCAGTTTATGTTAGAGGAGAGATACTATTGAATTTGTTTGTAATGAGTAGTTTATCGCATTATATATTTTTAATGTACATTTTATTTTCTGTGGCTCTTGGAAATTGACAATGACTTTGACAGTGAAGTTTTTTTTTCAATGTAAATGTCAAATTACATTTTTCTTAGCATAGACCATAGATTATGGCATAGACAATTAACTTTGACAAATTACAAGAGGACAGGCAAGTAAATAATTGTTTTTTTTTAAATATAGCTTCGTCGATTGGATTCAAAGCCTTTTGCGCCTGAATACACTTTTATATTTCACTTACGTTTATTTACACTGACTAGAAAAATACCACCTCTCACCACCTTGCAAAACTGAGGAGGTTCTCAATTTGATGCGTATTTTTTTATGTATGACCACGTATAACAGAGGTGACCGATTTTAATAATTCTTTTTTTAATAGAAAGTATACATTTCCAAAATGGTCCCGTAGTCATTATGTTAGGATCTCATGATGATTCTGAGAAAATCGATGGAACTCTTCAAATTTATCACTTGCAGCAATTTCGGTATTTATGTGTCGGTAGCTTTTTGGCTCCAAGTGCCATAAAATGTACTTTAATAATATAGTTCGAGTAGGTTATGTGTCAAAAAAACACAAAAAAAGTAAAAAAAAATGTTATTAAAAATTGAGTACCTACCTAATTAATTTAGAGCCAAATTTCATATAATGACAGCTGTCATTATTCAGTACTTTCTTCGGTACTATATTTTTGCTCGAGGTACTTAATGAAATTCGAAGACATCAAGTTATATGTCTTCGAATGTCCTGTTAATATTTTTATTACATTATAATCATAAAGCAAATATTTTTATAACTGTTTTTTGTAAACAGATAGAATTAAGCCTTCTCTTATCTGTGAAAACCAGTATGCAAAATCGTCCTGAAATTAGTTTTTGAATAATTCGCGAACAGACAAATATTGAATGTAGGTACACAATTGACTTCGTTAATATTTAATTATTATGTATAAATTATATGTATAGATAGATGAAGCTAGTAAAAAGTCTAGAAGAAAATAATACCACGATAACTTCACGTAATATTTTTTATTAAAAATAGGGTATAAATAAATTATGTTACAACTATCGGGCAATAAATAGAGGAATCTTACTCATACACAGTAAACAGATAGGTACAGAAAATCATTGTTAAAATCTACCACGCGTAGGCCAAGCCCAGTCCATTAGTGTAGGTCATGTGAGACACTGCGGGGGCAGCGGAATAGGCCACACCAAGGAGACCAGCTGCCACCTAAAAATTATATTAAGGATATTAGAATTAAATAAATAAATAAACAATTTAGGTACGTTAGAATAGTCTGACGTGGCACTATTATTTTATTAGGTAGGTACATCATCACCATTATCAGCCTATTAACGTCCCATCTTTATGAGAAAGGGGATATGGAGCGCAGACCCACCACGCTGCTCCAATGCGGGTTGCCAGGCTTAGGGTGATAATGTTTCATTTATTAACGATCACTATCAGATGTTGATTACAGTGACCCGAACCGACGGCTTAACGTGCTCTCCGAGTCACGGGGGTGTAACACCACCAACTTCCCGACTTGGAATATATCTACTGAGAATTTCATAGAAGAATGAAAAACTCAGAATTATTCCGTGACCCGATCCAGGATTGGAACCCAGGATCTCGTGATCGAAGCCAGATAGGCTAACCACTAGACCAACGAAGCAGTATTAGGTACTTTTAATCCCAAATAATGAGAGGAACCGTTAGCTTGATGTGCTTTCAGCACGGTATAATACTACCAACGTCCGAACTTCCAGGCCGCTACTGGATATCTTGGAAGTGAAAATAATATTCTGTAGCTTTAACTCAATATCCCAAGAATTGAACGACCTCATGGCCTGGAGTCGTATATAGGCTAACCTTCGAGAAAACAAAGCAGGGTCAGGTTTTGCTTTGGGCGGATGGAGTCTAGACCGAAAATTATTGATAGGGTTTTCTCCGACACTTATTCTTATTTTATAAAGTTGTTTACATAAAAACCAGGTCAAAGTCGATCCAGTTAGGCACAAGATAATAATCAATTTTAAACGATATCTTTAGGTTTGAATTTTAAACGAAGTTATAAGATCGTAAAATATAAGTCAAAGATTACTAACTCTTGGGGCCGCAAGTGGGGCCGCAACGTGCGATACTACAGGAGCGGCTATTCCGTGGTAAGCGGGCGCGACTGCTACTCCAGGGTTGCTCACACGGATGTCCGCTTTACGCACGCTCGAGAATGGAGTGTCTATGGCCTTTGAGTACGTCGATACCTAATTTAAAAAAATATTTTGTAATTTTCATGCATCTATTGCAACTTGAACTTATTTTGGCTTGGAATACCTCTTGTTCAACAATAACCCCACAGCTCAAAAAAAGCAACACTCCAAATTATATTATACACTGTTGTTTGTGAATAATAATTTTGTTTAACTGTAAGATTTTAATAGATCTTGTGGAAGAAGCAACAAATCAACCAAAAGACAACTCTCCTTTTTGCCTGAAAAACAATGGGTTTTATAAAACCGAATAGCCTGTTCTTGTCGGTAGAATCTGCTCTTCCGAACCGGTAGTAGAGTAACTAATTTCAAACACACTCACTGTTAAAAGTACTTGTAAATAAAATAAATGAATTTGAATATACTTAATATGTTACCCGCAATAGACAAAAGTAGCCAGTGTGTCATTAAGTACATTCATTTGCTCTTCTACTTGTTTGTTTTACAAGAAACTTAGTATTAATAAGTTTTAACATTTTTGTGACATAAACGTACTTGTCCCAAGTTAAACGGCGATCTCAGTATGTTAGACTGTTGTGAAGCAATAGCCGGTTGCGCTGGGTACGAGTTGTACGAGTTGTATGGGTTCCAGGCACCGTAGCCGTATGACCCGTAATAACTGGCAGGCGCGATGAGACCTCCAGCCTGGACGGCCACTGCTGCGCACGCGAGGAGAAGTACCTGTGGAATTTATTCCGCTTAGTTATGTCAAAAACATAAAAAGAATTTTCCAAAGCGTCGTTTCAAATGGTGCTCGATGGCGGCCAGGAAACGCAACTCTAAACTTTCTCAATTTTTTATATTAATATTCGTCTATTTTATATCTAAAAAACGGGAAAAGGGACGTATAGAAACCAGAAGTACCTGTTCAGAACAATTCCTGATATCCTTGTTTTTGAGCTAGATATGCTCACTCGGACGGACGCACGGACTTTCCAACAAACACAACAAATGGAGCATTTAATAAATAAAGATTCCGATGAATTGAAAAAGTTACAGTATAACCATAATCTCAAAACGAACCATATTGTCTAGGCGCATTCCCACCCAGTCAGGGTTGAAAAATTAATAAGCAGTAAGTAGGTACTTCTTTCAAACTATAGACGGTATCGTCAATAAAAATATCGGACGCTGTCACAGCTAACTTTACTTTAACGTAATAAAAAAATTTCGACGGCCTCTATGGCGCAGTAGTATACGCATTGGATTTATAAGTTGGAATTCCTGGTTTGGATTCCCGTTTCAGTCGACTAAATTGTTCTCAATTTGTTTAGGACTGGCAGCCGCCAAAGTAACGGCAAGCAATTTAACGTTCCGTTCCGCCCAGCATCACGTGGTGGAGTTTTCTTTCCTGTAAGCCAATGTTCTTCTTTTTTGTAACCCCTACTTATTAATATGTATATTACCGATTTATGTGCATATATCTATATTTATTAAAATATATATATTTATTATAAAGTAAAGATAATTTTAATTTTTAAAATATTGCAGTATTAGTTTTAAATAGGTATATTTTCAATAGGTATATTTTTATTTTTTTTACTTATTAATTTATAAACTCGTTTTTTATTATTATTTTCTTTTTAATTGTTTTATTTTTTATAGTTTTAAATTCAGTTAGGTCTTAGATATAATTTCTAATTTTTAGACTAGTTTTATTGTAGATCATAAGGTTGTTTTAGGCTGCGTTCGTGGCGGTACCTGGACTAGGGATCCAGCTGAAAATCAGCGCTGCATGATCTTTTAGGAGATCTTGCAACAAAAATGCTGAGCAGGTCCTTTTCCTCAGTTATGCCACAATCGCAGGGTATTGTAAATATACTCAACTGAATTGTGCTGTGTGGCATAATGTATAATATATATGTAAATATATTTCTTCATCTTCCAAGTTAAATTGCATCATCACTTACCATCAAGTGCGATTACAATTAAAGGCTAACTAGTAGTCAATTAAAAAAAATCGTATGTAAGGAATTTGGTGAAGCTTACCTTAAACATCTTAGTTAGTGTTGCACAAGTTGCGATATGCTGCCCTACCGAGCTTCAGTAGGCTTTTATACCACCGGCGAACAACCTAAATATGTATGATATGTAGGTAATGTGTGATAACGAACAATATGACGTAAAGTTGAGTTGCTCTTTCAACTGACCTCGCCGAAAGCTTTGTGTCCATTAAGGAAGAAATTTTCAAATTCTTCTTAAAATTATGTCAGCCTAATCTATTTCCGCACAATTTCACTCAAAAATATTTTCGAAAAAAGTAAGAAATGAAATTTTTTAACAAAAAATAGAACCGACTCAAAACGCACTAAAAAGTAAAAAATAACTGTGTCATTTAGTTGCTTTTATTCACTTAAGCATATCTATGAAGTCGGTGCCAGCAAGTTTAAGGAACATTTATTTAACGTAGTAAAGCAGTTTGTGGGTTCTAAGTAATGGCTGCAAGTGTGCCTATAAAATTTGAAGAGTTCCTTCAATTTCCCCAGGATATCATCACCAGATCGTAACATGATGACAATGGAACCATCTTGAAAGTGTGCCCTTTCTAATAAAAAAAAAATTATCAAAATCGGACAACACTCTAAAAAGTTATGCGTGGTCATACATAAAAAAAAAACAATATACGTGTCGAATAGAGAACCTCCTCCGTTTTTTTTCGTCGGTTAAAACACTTTGCATGAAGTCTTATATACGAGGTAATTTTAGCTCCTAGTGGGCTTTTTATTCCTTTTTACACATGATGGTAAGTGATTACGCAATCTAATATAGAAGCGGGCTTACTTGTAGAAGTAGGATGGGATCCACACTCCATCGGTTTCTACACGACATCGTACCGGAACGCTAAATCACTTGGCAGTAGGTACGTCTTTGTTAGTAGGGTGGTAAATAGTCACGGCTGAAGCCTCCCACCAGACAGATTTGGACCATTTAGAAAATCTTAATCGGTCCAGCTGGGAATCGAACTCAAGACCTCCGTCTTATGAATCTACTGCGCATGCCACTGGCCACGGAAACTGCCACTGACACCTTCTTGTGTCATGTATTTTCATGTAATCGCTTAAAATACCTAAATAAACCGTTAATATACCTATAGGCAGGTAACTAAAATCAAGGCAGTTAAAGTTTTCTGAAAGCAATAGGAAAACTTTTATCTTTAGTTTGGCAAACCACTAATTAACTAGTCGCATAGAATGAATTAGTCAAATCGTAAACCACTATAGAGTATTGACTCATTCAACTTTATGATCTAAGGGTTCATTTATAATTATGATTTGTTAATTAATTAAATACTTACCAGAAAAATTAACAAACGCACTTGTTGTCCCTACAATTTTTGAAAGTTCCCCTGGCTTCTAGGATCCTTTCGCTCCGGTTTCCTTGTCATGGTACCACCACCGGACTATCTACTTTCCAACAAAAAAAGGATTATCAAAATTGGTTCATAAACGACGAAGTTATGCGCGAACACACATAAAAAAATATATATACGGTCGAATTGAGAAAATCCTTTTTTTTTTGAAGTTGTTTAATTAAGTATGTACGTAAATAGCTGATATTTAGTGAGCAGCGCAATCACATCCGTCATATTATAGTTCAAACCAATTTTTGGTGGAACTTTGCTCATATTTTTTTAGTTTCATCATATCTGAGAAGTTACAGGGGGACACATATTTTACCTCTTTGGAAGTGTCCCTTGCGCAAACTATTCAGTTTAGAAAAAAATGATTTTTAAAATCTCAGAATAATTTTTAAACGAAACCGAAACGTGACGAAAGAATATTTTTGAATTACAAAACTATAAATTATGGGGCACCCTCGTTCTCGCGGTTCTCATAATACATAATACCAATTACCAAGTTACAATAGTATAGTTCTTATAATTTCGAAAAAAGTGACTGTAACATACGGATGGACTGACGGATAGACGTGACGAATCCATAAGGGTTCTGTTTTTTGCCATTTGGCTACAAAACCCTAAAAACCTAAAGAAGACCACAAAAGCATTATCATACATTCCTACGTACTCATAGCATGGTTAGCTAAAAATGGACGCTTTTCGGTAAATGACCTATTGCTCGAAATTAGGCCAAATAAAACAATATTGCGTCATACTAGGTTTAGGGTGGCTAAAAGTGAGATAGGTGCATGATGCAATTTTCATTTCGCCGGCCATAAGACTTGCAATACTGGTTGAAATTGAAACAAAAAGCTGCACCAATAAAATAATTGGCCGTGAATAAATGGAGCAGGTCAATGCAGAAATATAAGTTGTGCAGAAATAAATAATGTGACAATGTACCGACTGTAGCTAAGGCTCAAAACCTTCATAAATAATATATTAATGTGAGCCCTACATAGGTGCATAATAATATTATTGTATCGAATTAAATCAAGTAGTTCGATACGTCATTATATTATAGAAATACTCAGGTTATGGTATACAATGAAATAAGAAAATAAACATTTTTTTATTTCATAGCCCGATCCAGAACTCGAACTCAAAATGCAAAGTCACATAAACTAGACAAAGCTTTACCTAAAAAAATTAAAAGTCATTTATTTCAAGAAGGCTGTTTTAAAAGTACTTTTGAAACGTCAAGTCTGTGAGTACGTAGTGAATCTACCACCGGTTCGGAAGACAGATCCTCCCGAGAAGAGCCGGCAAGGAGCTAAGCAGTTGCTCTTTTGAAAGTCAATGTTAAAAATTTGTAAATTGTAATTTACAATTTTGGTTATCTCGTCTTGTGTGTAGAAAGAGAAGCTGATTGCTTCCAAGAATCTTTGTTGTTAATATAGTCATTAATTCTATAGTAACCTAAGTAGAGGCTACTATAAAATTAAAGTAAATGGTAATTTATTTTGAACTTTTAAAAAGACAAGTCCAACACTTCCAGTGACTCTACAACCTCCGATTTCCCTACTTTAAACTGTAACTTCCCATTAATTGGAAGAAAGAAACGATCTAAACGGTATCTCATAGTCCGACAAACAGTCGATGGTACTACAATCAACGTATTCACATATTTATATAGGCGTGGTCGGTTTTGTCTTGAAAGTAGGCTTTATTCATTGCGTGACCCAAACCCGTCAAGTCGACATAAGTGGCTAGATTACTGATAATAAATAATACCGACATTCATGTATTACTTACAATTTTAGATCCGGTCTGAGAAAATGCACATGGTTGTTCTAGTTATGTGGTACCTATACAAATTTACTTATACATTTTTGATGGGTTTTTGTGACTATCTATTATTACATAGGTAGAGTCATTCGGGGTAACCGAGCGCAGTGGGTAAGTGAGCGCACTGCTTCTATCTCCAGGAAGGGGCACTGGAGGTGAGGAGTTTGTTTTGGGCAATTAGGGGCACCGGTAAGGTGAATTAGTTTCGACATGCCCAAACGCCTTACTACGTGCACTCTGTTCGTGTCAAAAAAGTATTTTTGTTGATTTAATTTCAACTTTTTAGCGTGTTGGAAAACACGGATACTTCTAAAATTGTTATGTGAAGACGGTAGGCGACGTTTTAGTTTATGAAGTGCATATTCTCCTGTCTTTTTTACATCATTATTTAGGATTAAGTTGAGTGTTTGTAAGTCGGCGGCCATTTGTTTGATATTAGGCATTCTGGGTAAAGTGTGCGCGGATAAGTGTGCGCATGCGCTCACTTACCCGCGCACAGGGCCGCGTACACTTACCCGCAATACGGGTCAAGTGTCCGCATTCCGACTTACTTTCGACGAATCCAAACTTATTCTTAATTTCAGCATTGTAGATCTAAGCTTTTTATTTTCTTTTCTTGAAAGGGTATACTAGTGCCAAGTTGTGGGCTGAGGAATGGAAATTTCCCCATAAGAAATAGAAAACTTAGTAAGTGGGGCAAAAAGTAATACATAGTTATTTCTTTAATTAGATCCGTCAAGCTGTCTTTCCGACCAGAAACTGTATCTAACAGCTTAGTTTATATCTATCTTTTAACACCATCACACATATTAGGTACGTTAGGATTAAAATCTGCGACAAAAATGATTCTTTTAAAAGTGATAATATTTTTACATATTTTGTGTATTGAGGGAAAGAAATGGTACTCTGTAAAAGATAACAGTGAACTCGGTAGAATAAAATATCAAGATAACTTTGAAAGTGATAAAATAAAACATTATGTTCCATTAAATGTAGATAATGGACAAAAGAAAAGAGAAGAATCAAAATATTCTTTCGATACTCGCGAGTTTACGCCCTCAGATCCATATCAAATATCGTATTTAATGAAAGGAAAAAGTTCAGGTAGTTCGGGATTTAATCAGAAGTCTATAAATTTAAGAAATAAAATCGTAAATACTAATATTATCCATATAAATAAACCAAAACGGACATTAAGAAGACGATGCCCACAAATTTCAAGAAAACCAAAACATTTAAATTCAAACGCAACGGCTGGGGGTAGGTTTTTAGAAGTGTTTGAAGTGGTAGAGTTTGACCATGAGACTTGCTTGTCTACCACTGGACTAGAAGGGACCTGCTTACATGAAACTGACTGTCAGACGAGTGGTGGTACATCTATGGGAGAGTGCGCTGATGGGTACGGAACTTGTTGCGTAAGTAAGTAAAATTTAAGTAAGGTATCCCTATTTTCCGAGGAGGTTCTTTATACGTTTGGTTAGACTCTATAGAAAGCCAGTTCAGAATTTGCCATCCATACAGATTCAAAAGATGCCGATCTTTTCATAAAAGAATGAGGATATCAAAGCGTAATAAAAAAATTTTAACAAAAAATAAAAACGCCTTCAAAACGCACTAAAAAGTAAAAAATAACTACGTCATTTACTTACTTTAATTTACTTAATCACATCTATGAAGTCGGTGCCATTCAAGTTTAGGTAAAGTCTTTAAAGTAGAAAGCTCGGGTGGCACCGACTTCATAGATGTTATTAAGTAAATTAAAGTAAGTAAATGACGTAGTTATTTTTTACTTTTTAGTGCGTTTTGAAGGCGTTTTTATTTTTTGTTAAAATTTTTTTATTTCATACTTTTTAGTGATTTATCAACAACGAAAATACTAAAGAACCTACTCAAAATAAACCATAAGTACCAATATTCACTAGCTACTTATAACATTCCGACGTCCCTGCAAAAGTGCGTATAAAGTTTGAAGAGTTTCCTCGAGTTTTCGTAGATCTCATCATTGGATCATGACATAGTAAACTTAAACTAACTGGAAACTATAACCTTTCAAACTTCTCATTAAGACATAAATTAATCGAGCCCAATCACAAAGTAGCTACTGTAAACCGTTAAAGAGCTCCCTCAGCTGTCCCTCGACTTCATCGCCAGACCCTTAATGACAGTCACAGTCCATCTAAATGTAAAGTTCTCATTGAGACAAATTAATCGAGCCCAAACACAATGTAGCTACTGTAAAACCTTACGGAGCTCCCTTAACTGTACCTCGTCTTCATCACCAGACCCTCAATGACAGTCACAGCCCATCTAAATGTAAAGTTCTCATTGAGACAAATTAATCGAGCCCAAATACAAGGTAGCTACTGTAAAACGTTACGGAGCTCCCTTAACTGTACCTCGTCTTCATCACCAGACCCTCAATGACAGTCACAGCCCATCTAAATGTAAAGTTCTCATTGAGACAAATTAATCGAGCCCAAACACAAGGTAGCTACTTTAAACCGTTACGGAGCTCCCTTAACTGTACGTCGTCTTCATCACCAGACTCTCAATGACAATCACAGCCCATCTAAATGTAAAGTTCTCATTGAGACAAATTAATCGAGCCCAAACACAAGGTAGCTACTGTAAAACGTTACGGAGTTCTCTTATATATAGATCGGCTCCATCATCAGATCGACTCCAGACCTTCATCAAATTGTAGTGCTTTTAAATACTTACCGGAAAAATTAACAAACGTACTTGTTGTCCCTACAATTTTTGAAAGTTCCCCTCGTTTTCTCCAGGATCCCATCATCAGATCCTGGTTTCCCTGTCATGGTACCACCACCGGACTATCTTCTTTCCAACAAAAAAAGAATTATCAAAATCGGTTCATAAACGACGAAGTTATGCGCGAACACACATAAAAAAAAAAAATATATATATACGGTCGAATTGAGAAACGCCTTTTTTTTTTGAAGTCGTTTAAAAAGATAACTATACTAAAGCCAAACTCGATTGAGAATCCTTGTCAACAAACGAATTAAAAATGGAGGTAGAAATCAGTAGTCATTTTACACCTAATTTTTTAGTTAACTTGTTAATGACGAATTCATGACAATAAATTAGATTAGTAAGCTTAAAACTAATTAATATAGTCAATATCTTTTAAATAAGATTTTATAAAAGAACAAAACATAATTTTAAAATTATTAGACATAAAATTTGTTGCATTTCCTACCTTCATTTTAAATTTGTTTGTTGACAAGCATTCTCAATCGAGTTTGGCTTTAGTATAGCTAGGTAACTATTTATTTTTAACTGCTAGACTTTTAGTTGTGGGCCATTTTCCTACTGTCGAATTTTTACAAAAAAATCCCAAACATGTTCCAACTAAGCAGCAAAAATTACAATTCGATTTTAGGGGATGTCACAGAAGCGTTACTTAGAGAAGTAACGTTGTAAAGATAATTGTAATGTCACTATATTCCAGGCCTATTTCATAGACCTGTATATTTGTATATGTATCTAAATTTGAGCGCGATAATCTCGCGTATGGCTGAATCGGATTTCATACGATTTTCAGGAAAAGGTTTTGGTATATTTAACAGACTTAAAAAAGGAAGTTCTAAGTTACCAATAAGTAGGTACTTTGTATGTATGTTATAATTACTTAGAAGGCAAATAATATTTTACGATACGTGTATCACTAACAACCGCAAACATTTATTTATTTTCCATACAATGAAACATTGACATATTAATACTATGGACTTCGGGTCAGCGCTTAAAAGTGTCCGAACCAAAAGAAAGCTAAAACGCGAAAAATATTTCTAATCGCATTCTGTCTCATATTAGCTTACTGAGAGAATACACGTCAATAATGCTTTAGAACAACGACTGCATAGAGTTATTTTAATGTTTAATATGTAAATTTTTTGATTCCTTCATTTTTGACTTGAAAATAATTTTAATTAATAAACTTTATTTTTTTTATGTCATGAATATTAATCAAATAAGTTTTACCATAATAGAACACTTCCGTCCTTCCGTCCGTCGGTCCGTCCTTTACACTCGATTATTTTGATAATTATAAGAATTATCTACATGAAATTTGGAACAGTTATTTAAGACTGTGACCTAACGTCATTGTAGTAAAAAAATATATTGGTTGGTACTAGATTTATATCCCAGCATATAGAGGTCACTGATACATTTAAAGTTTGCTGTGAATATAATATATAGGTTAAGATGCCAAAAAAATTCAAAGCTACCTACTCCACACCATTTATGTTGTCCTATTTTTACGAGAAGCTGCCATGTCAAAAATAGGCTGCCATGGCAACCGTCAGTCAAAGCTGATTACTTATTGCAAGCAATTAGACCGTTGCAAATTAGACTGTATAACAATAATATAAGACATATATTACAATGTTTTAGTTTGTTTATAAAAAACAAATACATTCTAGTACATATAAAATATCTCGGGACACTTTTGTCGTGAATTTTTCATTACACCCAAAGTCCATAGTACTAACTATTAATATATCAATGCAATGAAAGTACAGTAATGCTAAAAGATTATTATTTTCAGATCTCTTTAATTGTGATGGTCGCTCCTCAGCCTTGGTTGGGTGGTTAAACAACCCAGGCTATCCTTCACCCAGTTCTGACAGGCTGTCGTGTGTGTTTACATTGGATAAATTTTCCGCTGACATTAAACAAGTGCGACTGGACTTTATCCATTTTGAAGTAAGTACGTTAATTATAATGCATACATACGTACATAACTGTCGTTCCACTTACCACGATCCATGCATGTCTCCTTCGATTCTTCCAATCTCATTCACCTTTACATACAAGCTCGTTTGTTTAGGGTACTATTGACCTCGCCTTTGTCTAGAAAACCCTGAATGTTTTTCATTTATTTTATTCATAACAAATTACCCCTTGACTGCAACCGCAACTAATGGTAAATTATGATGCAATTTAAGATGGAAGCGGACTAACATGGTAGGAGAACACTCTTTCGCTTTCTACACGACATCGCACCGGAGCCGTAAATTGCTTGGCGGTACGTCTTCGTCGGTAGGGTGGTAACGGCCGAAGCCCCCCACCACCCAGACCAGGACCGAATTCAGAAAATCACAATCAGTCCTGCCAGGAATCGAACTCAGCACCTCCTGCTTATAAATCCACCGCCCATACTTCGCCACGAAGGCCGTCAACCTGAGGAATTTGGTCCAGTTCATCTTCCCCCCTTTTAAAACCATTAAAAAAAATGAGGACGATGATATGAATGAAATGATGATGTTTGAAAGATAATGTTGTTTCAGCTTCTACCACCAACTGCTGGAATTTGTGAACTGGACCAGTTTCAAATGTTGGGACACACTTCGAATAATTTGATACCAATTCTATGCGGAATAAATTCAGGACAACACGGTAAATTAACATTACATTGTATTAGTTTAGTTTAGTGTGTAGATTAGATTACATTTTACCTATACCTATTTAGTATCATTACTATGTAATCTAGATGATTGGTGATTTCGATCATCAAAACATATCTACCCAATGAAATATCCTAATACAAATTACTCAATAGTTCAATACGCAGATTTGAATCCGGTTCTTTATTCGATTGTTCGACTCTTCTACTACGCCTCAACAGATTTTTGATTTTTTTCTAGAAGTGATCAATTCTAGAAGTGCGCAAGAGACCTTCAGCAATCAGAACAGCTTAGCATTCATTTATAAAAATATTCTTCAAATACTTTTTTACTTTTCAGTTTACATAGAAGTGTCGGAAGGTCCATTAATCTTCTCGATGCAGACTGTTACAGCGGATATTAGAATGTTTTCCATTAAGGTAAAATATATTTCAATATACTTGTATCTATCAATGATGTATTCTGTCTTTTCTGGTCTTAGGTTATACCTATAGGATGCGTCTGCTTCCACGATCCTTTTGACATCCCAAATAGGACGTAAGCCCCTCCGTTGGGTTTAAGTTATTCTGGCTGCTCAGCCTCAGCCACCGAATCCCACATAACCGACCAGGGTGCGTAAATTCATTTCCCTGCAAAAAAAAGGTAATACCTATACCTTATGGGTATAACCTTTTTAGCAGCTATTAGGTACACTGCTTTATACGTATGGTAAAATGTAGGTTTAACGTGTATGTTTGCAACTACTGATTGCAATAGATTAGGTATGTATACCCTGAATTAACTAAAAGTTAAACTATACTAAAGCCAAACTCGATTGAGAATGCTTGTCAACAAACAAATTAAAAATGAAGGTAGAAATCACTAGCCATTTTACACCTATTTTTTAAATTAGATTAATACGCTGAAGACTAATTAATATATTCACTATCTTTTAAATAAGATTTTTAAATTAACAAAACATAATTTTAAATGTATTAGGCATAAAATATGTTGCATTTTCTACCTTCATTTTAAATTTGTTTGTTGACAAGCATTCTCAATCGAGTTTGGTTTTAGTATAGGTTTATGCGTATGGTAGATTTGTGGGTATATTGTGTATGTTTGTTTTTCCTTGACGTTGCAACTACCTACTAAAAAAAATCCTCGAGGTATTTGGTATGTTTGATACGCCGCTACTACTGGTTGAAAATAGATTATACCCTTGATTAACTAAAAGTTAAACTACACTAAAGCCAAACTCGATTGAGAATGCTTGTCAACAAACAAATTTAAAATGAAGGTAGAAAATGCAACACATTTTATGCCTAATAAATTTAAAATTATGTTTTGTTTTTTGATAAAACCTTATTTAAAAGATTTAAAGGTTACTCATTTAATTTATTGTCATGAATTCGTCATTAACAAGTTAACTAAAATAATATAGGTGTAAAATGACTAGTGATTTCTACCTTCATTTTCAATTTGTTTGTTGACAAGCATTCTCAATCGAGTTTGGCTTTAGTATAGATACTTAATTTATCCTAAAAAATAAAGTGGTCATCTACCTACGGCGTTATAAGATTCCGAATTCACGCACACCTCACGGGCTGGCTAATAAAAATATGAATATTAAATCATTGAGTTAGTGTGTAGTGTTTACATATTATTTATCTCAAGCTATCGTATACCAATTATCTAAAAATTAAATTGATGATTTCTATTTTAACAGATAACTCAATTAACACCGTCAGATGACCTAGCAGCTCCCACAGGATGTTTGCAATTCTACAAGGAAGATCACGGTCATATAGAATCGTTCAATTACAGGGAGCGATCTGAAATTGGTATCACGAGGGCACCAAGCTATCTGGTAAGAACAAAATATAACTAGTAAAAATTAACATAAATTTAGTCTCAATAGTTCCATGGCTAGACTCAAAGGAAAGAAAGAGCAATGCTCGGAGTATCTCTGCGTGATCGAATCAGAAATGAGGAGATCCGCAGAAGAACCAAAGTAACCGACATAGCTCAGCGAGTCGCAGAACTGAAGTGGCAACGGGCGGGGCACGTAGTTCGAGCAGCTGATGGACGTTGGGGGCCCAAGGTGGTAGATTGGCGACCCCGCACCGGAAAGCGCAGCGTTGGTCGACCCCCAACCAGGTGGACTGATGACATCAAGCGTGTCGCAGGGAGCCGCTGGCAACAGGCGGCTCGGGATCGTTGTGTTTGGAAGTTCCTAAAAAAGGCCTATGTCCGACAGTGGACGTCTACAGGCTGGTAATGATGATGATGACTCAAAGGATTCGATATGTTATGGGTCATCCTGCCCGTTGGACTTGATATAGCTGTACCCACAGTGGTAAAGAATTAACTACCTTTATATAACGACTAATTAGAGGGGAAATGTCATTATTTTTGGTTTAATAATAGGAGGCAGAAACACTGTAATATCTAGTTTAAAACAACGTCACCAACGTCAGCGGATATAGCCTCGCGGTAGGGCGTGTTTTGACGACCTTCGTGACGCAGTGGTATGCGCGGTGGATTTATAAGACGGAGGTTCTGGGTTCGATTCCCGGCGGGACAGATTGAGATTTTTCTTAATTTGTCTTTGACTGGCTGGTGGGAGGCTTTTCGCCGTGGCTAGTTACCACCCTACCGACAAAGACGTACCACCAAGCGATTTAGCGTTCCGGTACGATGTCGTGTAGAAACCGAAAGGGGTGTGGATTTTCATCCTACTCCTAACAAGTTAGCCCGCTTCCATTTTAGATTGCATCATCACTTAACATCAGGTGTGATAGCAGTCAAGGGCCAACAAAAAAAAGGGCGCTTAGAGGCCCCTATTGCTAAAGAGACGCGGGCTCGAATCCCGTCGGTTCCGCAATTTATGATATTTTGTTTTATTTTCAAATAGGAATTATCCCGAAGTGAAATTATCTCACTATTCAATAAAACATAAAAAATAGTTTTATATCAGTCAGCCTTCGATTATTTTTATAAACGGCTAGCTACTCGTATTAAATAAATTTTGTCACGTCCATTTGTTTGCTTAGGTATTATAATAATTACCTAGGTACTCGTTTGTTTTAGAATAATCTCAACTATGCGATGTGCATGCAAAGAGCACCAACATCATGCAGTGTTACTTACACAAACGTCGGGGATATGCAAATAGTGAATTATGATACTGGTAAGTACATTGGTCTATTGCTGCCTGTATCAAGTATATCAACGATAGTTTTATCATCATCACCATCATTATCAGCCTACTTTGGTCAATTCACTAAGGCTCGCCCCACTATTTGTCGCAAGGGAAACCGTAGGGTGCGGGGAGTACAGTTCAAACATCAGTCTCGAGTCGACCACGGCTCGGTGTACACGGGCTATTGTAGGTTGTGTCGCTGAGTGTGTTTTTAAGATATTGTTAAATTGGTTAATATATATATAAACCTATATTACAATATAATTTTGCTGTGCAGGACCAGCACGACATATTTATTTTTAAAAAATGGGTTAAAATGAATTAGAGCATACTGCTAGTCAAACATGACATTCTTGTTGACTTAACTAATTTGACACTTTGTGTGAGTGTGCACACATTGCTTCTCATCACGTAGTAATAGAACTCACATTCTTGCAGTTTTTATTGCACACTTGCACTGTGAGCGTTTGAAAAACAAAAAACGACGAGCCATCGTGGATTGACCAATCTATAACGGCATGCAATAGGGCTAGGCCTCCCTCCTTGTAGATGGAGGAATCACTAGGTATGGAGCCCTACTATACCAAAGCCAAACTCGATTGAGAATGCTTGTCAACAAACGAATTAAAAATGAAGGTAGAAATTACTAGTCATTTTACAACTACATATTTTTTTTAAAATGAACTAGTTAATGACGAATTCATGACAGTAAATTAGATTAGGAAGCTTAAAACTAATTAATATATTCAATGTCTTTTAAATATGATTTTTGAAATAATATAACATAATTTTAAATTTATTAGGCATAAAATGTGTAGCATTTTCTACCTTACTATGCTTGTCAACAAACAAATTTAAAATGTTAAATTTGTTTGTTGACAAGCATTCTCAATCGAGTTTGGCTTTAGTATAAATACGCTGTTCTAATGCGGGGCGGACTTTAGTTCTTGATATTGACTGATAGGACCGACAGCTTAACGTGCTCTCCGAGGCATGACGTTGGAACACCACCAACTTTAACCACGCCGGGTTTAAAATCTTAGGAACTTGAAATTTCTTTAAAGAAGATGCTTCGTGGGTAAATAGGTACCCAGCTCAGGTCAATTTTTTATTTAATATTTGTTAAATTGGTTGAGATCGTGCAATTTGTAATGCAAAACGATTTAGCGTTGCGATGTCATGCCGCAGTCAAGGATAAATAGCAACAAGAAGGTACGATAAATACCTACCTAATTATCTTTTTATTTATTATTATTTAACGATCCCTATAAAATGTTAATATTAGGTATATGACCGACTGCTTAACGTGCCCGCCGAGGCACGGGAGACACGGACACTACCAACTTTTCCCATTTACAATTTTCGAATTCAGGAATTCGTCATTCACATATGCTAACCACTAAACTAAAGAGGCGCATATTTATTACTAGAGGACGCCCGCGGTTTCACCCGCGTAGTTCTCGTTCCCGTGGGAATTTCGGTATAAAATGTAGCCTATGTGTTATTCTGATGTATAAGCTATATTGTGGTAAAGTTTCATTCAAATCCATTCAGTAGTTTTTACGTGAAAGAGTAACAAACATCCATACATCCATACATCCATACATCCATACAAACTTTCGCCTTTATAATAGTAATAGGATCTAGTCAGGAAAGACGTTTTTCCAATTCCGATACAGTGGCGCCACCTTATATTCACCTAATCTTAGAAAAAATTGTTCTATTTATCGCTTTTCAGAAGGCATACCAGTTATACCACCTCAACAAGCGGGAGTCGAGATTCTCAATTGCCCCAGCGACTGGTTGCTCATAGCGGCGTTGAGGCTGTGCGGCGAAAGACTGAACGATGGATCAGTTATCCAGGATTTTACATTGGATGCGCCGGTAACAGGTGAGATCGTCCGTTCTACATAATTTTAGCAATAATTTTATAGTAGAAAACACGTGCAAGCGTGCACAGGCGGCATTTCTGCTTTATAAACAATGAAGCTGACGCATTTGAAGTACAAGCTTAGCCCGTCAATACTATACCTAACTAGTGTAATTGATAAATAGCTATATTATGCAAGTGGACCCTGGAGGGGCGCAGAAATGACCAGACTATATACAATCAATAGAGAGTTAGTTACAAATCTGTAGGGCGCAGTTACGCACGCTGGCACAGGGCGCATAAATTGTTAGTTACGACACTGCTAAGGAGATCCGATCACATGGGCAACGGCGTAGTCATAAATAAAAAAGTTGAGAGGTGTCAAGGGACACCCGGATGGAACGAAGTTCCTTTCGATTAATTAGTGAATTGTAATAAAATTTTATTTTTTTTAAGTAATAATAATATTTGTTGTTGTACACCGAAACACCAGAGGGCGCCACGAGAGCGCGAGACAGCATACAGCGCGGGCGCCCCCCGCCGCTCACGCGCACACACATCAAAGGCGGCGGCAAGATCCTTTGATCAAAAAGTGTCGTGACAACTTTTCGTACGAATTTTTTCCGTCTAGCCCCCTTTCACAACGCGCGATAAGGAACTTCGTTCCAATAATATTCTTACTTCTTTTACAGACGACTCAGCAGGGCCCATAGTAGTGTGGTTCAGATCTGACGGCGTCTACGCAGGCCGTGGTTTCCGATTCCACTATCAACAAAACTCTTGCACCACTTGAAGTTTAATTAAATGCCAATTAACTGCAATAAATCTTATCGCAAATTATCTGCTCTCTGTACTTACTATAAAATTAAGAATCTTTGTTCATGTTGTACGTCGTACTCATAGAGAAGGGTTTGGCTTTGAAATAAAATTAGATTTAATTAGCATTGTAAATGATCATTGGTTACAAAGAGCCACTGCTGCATTTCTTGCTGACTCTTCTCAGCAGGAATCTGTCTTCGCCTGCCTGATCCGGTACCATGTATAGAAACCAAAAAGAGTTGTGAATTTCATCCTCCTCCTAACAAGTTGGCCCGCTTCCATCTTAGACTGCATCATCACTTAAAATCAAAAGCTTATTTGTTAAATGTTTCACACAAAACGCGCCTATATTTACATACTACTACCAAAGCCAGCCTTCCGAAAATATAATGTTATCTATATTTACACAACGGATAATATTGAAACAGCATCTGCTTTCACGTTTAAAAATGCTTATCATATACTTCGATCCTAAAGATTTTTGTACTTTTGCAGATATTAATGTGTTAACTACTACTACTAATAACTACCAATTTTTATTTGCGTCAATATTAAATAGTAAGGAAGTGGAAGGACGTACTTAGTCTGTCTACACCTATGGGAACGAGGCGTAATTCTATGTACCTATGTATATCATCGTCATCATTATCAGCCCACTACAGGGCCAGGCCTCCCTCCTTATAGGAGAGGGGATATGGAGCGTACACCCACCACGCTGCTCCAATGCGGGTTGGCGGGCTTAGGGTAATAATAATTCATTTATTAAAGATCACTAACAGATGTTGACAATAGTGACCGGGACCAACGGCTTAACGTGCTCTCCGAGGCACGGGGTGTAACACAACCAACTTCCAGACTCCGGGCTTAGAATGTACTGAACATTTCATAGAAAAATGAAAAGGCTCAGAATTATTCCGTGACCCGACCCAGGCATCGAACCCAGGACCTCGTGATCGAAGCCACATACGCTAACCACTAGACCAACGAGGCAGCTTATGTATATGTATGTAACTTTAAATAAAAAAATCTAATAATTTCGTTCTATTTTTATTTCAACAACAAAGTCAGAACATTACAAGTTTACCGTATAACAAATCTTAATACTAAAAAGTTATTACCTAATTGATAAGAAATGCAAATCGCAGTCATACAATGCGGTTTATGTGCAGTGATAAAATACAGAAACGAGGACAAACTACACTTCTTTAAATATTTACTATATTGGCAGTTTTGCCAACTGATGCAACTTATTTGAGAGTGAGACTCGCAGTCAATTGCAAATACATAGGTTTGAAAGAGATAGATAGCAGTTTGTCTACTCAGTGCCAGCGGCGCCCAGGCACAGGGCGCATACCCTGGAGGGGCCCAGAAATGACCAGGACAAACAATACCCTATTTAGAGTCTGTTACATATCTATACTAATATTATAAAGAGGAAAACTTTGTTTGTTTGTAATGAATAGGCTCTAAAACTACTGGACCGTTTTTAAAAATTCCTTTACCATTCGAAAGCTACATTATCCATGAGTAACATAGGCTAAATTTTATTTTAGAAAAAAATAGGGTTCCGTAAAATATTTGGGTTTTTCGGACCCAAGGTGTAAAAAATGAACCAGAAAAGTTACTTATTTTGCGTACACTGCCTAAACTATAAAAGATAGAACCATAAAATGTTCTAATTAATTGGAGATCTTATAAATATCTACAAAAAAGTCAGCGTCACACTATACCTATCTATGTCGAGTGAAGCACAACAACCATTTTTTTATTTAAAAATCTTAATTTTTTTTTGGACTACATTTAAACGCATTTATTTTACTCATGCTATTAATCCTTATCAAATTAAATTATTTCATCACTAAGTACAGTTTATGTAGATAATATATGGTATTTAAAAGATTAAAATTGGACGTTTGGTTTTGAAGTTATGGCGAAATTAAAATATTACTATAGCTTGGTCAATCCACGATGGCTCGTAGTGTTTTGTTTTTCAAACGCTTACAGTGCAAGTGTGCAATAAAAACTGCAAGAATGTGAGTTCTATTACTACGTAACGAGTAGCAATGTGTGCACACTCACACAAAGTGTCAAGTTAATTATGTCAACAAGAATGTCATGTTTGACTAGCAGTATGCTCTACTTCATTTTAACTCATTTTTTAAAAATGAATATGTCGTGTTGGTCCTGCACAGCAAAATTATATTGTGATATAGGTTAATATATATATCGGAGTATCACCATTCTTCTTGACATCATCTTTAGTGGTTCTTAATCTCTTGGGCGTTTTCTAGGGTTACAAAGACTTTGTCTTCACGAACAGATATATTGCAAGTTCACTATGTTTTGATACATGAAATAGATTTTTATAATTCCTGACGTATTATAAAGATTCAGAACAGTAGTTTATTTACACCCATCTTACTTTACTCCCTAATTTAATTTACTTCTTAAGAACACTTTTACACTGGTCCAACTCGATCAGTGTAAAAGTATATCCTCTCCGCACTCCAGACACAAACTAACTACCCAACTCCTTTATTCCCCTCAAGATGGTGTAAATACTCTACTAGGACTTTGGCGCCCGACTCTTTTATTGGATGGAGTATTAAAACAAATCAATCATTCATTCATTTATCAAATCAAATTGAATTTAACTTTGTGTTAAAGTTTTAAGTAAGCACCTATCTCATATCTCTCATTAAATGATTAACAATTAGTTCTATTTCGATTACTTTCATAAAAAAAAAATTGGTTGTCTGTAAAGTTGGTTTACTGACGATAGTTGAACGTGACAATGTCTTAAGAAAATACTGATGGAATGGTAGCATTTAATTGGTTATTAAAATTTTTATATTTTTATAAATATTAATTTAAATTAATAAAATAATTGATTTTGATTTTATAAATTTATATTTTAAATTTATAATAAATATATTAATTTTTAATTTAAAATTAATATATTTAATAATTATATTTAAAAGACGGATGTTGAGCGCTGCCGAACGCAAAGGCCGATTGTCCTTCTTTGTCGCTAGTTCCGCGCTCTCGCTTGCACTTCAAGCCTTACATGGAACGCCTCAAAGCGAGGTAACGACGCTAACGTCATGTTTTTTCGTGCGTGCAGCCGGCTCTATCGAATTACAAGACGTTGTCACGTCAAAAACTCGTGACATACCAAAAATAATTACATCCACAGACAGTAACATTTCCATAAACAATGACGTCTATTACAATATTACAACAATCTATTCTAAGTCTCTAGTCTAATTCCTTCGACATATATATTAACCCATTTAAAAATATCTTTAAAACACACATACCCAAAATCATCTCAGATAGGTACCTAGTATATCTATTTTTCTTTTGTTTAAACAGTTTAATGATTGAGCTCAACTCCACGCTGTCTTGTCTACCATACCCCTAGCGTTTTTGTAAAGTGTGAACCCATGAAATCTATTATTATTTTGATTCATTACAAGTTAGTTTATGTAAACTAAGATGGAAGCGGGCTAACTTGTTAGGAGTAGCATGAAATCTACATTCCTTTAGTTTCTACACGATACCGTACCGTACGCTAAATCGCTTGACGGTACGTCTTTTTAGTAGGATAGTACCAATGTATATATAGTACAAATACCAAAGCTATTTTGCTAAGCTAATTTGGAAAATCTATATTGGCAGTAACAAACCAATCAAGTGACCTTTGTAGAAAAATTAAAGTCGAGTCGGTCAACCTGAAGGAATGGGCAACGGAACGATTCTTCTGGCTAAGTCACATTTATATGTGTAGTTTATCATCATATGATACGTTTTTTTGACATTATAAATATAATATTGGTAAAAAAATTAAGTAGAGCATCATTCCGTTGGGTCATGACACGCAGCGATACAACCTACAATAGCCCGTGTACACCGAGCCGTGGTCGACTCGAGACTGATGTTCGAACTGTGCTCCCCGCACCCTTCGGTTTCCCCTCGCGAGAAATAGTGGGGCGCGTCTTAGTGAATTGAACTATCAGTATTTTTGCGATGCGAAGTGAGCGTCACCAAGTTTAGATCTATATATATACGATGATGAATAATTAAGAATTCGATCTTTGTTCAAATATCTATTTAGTACACGGTAGAGTTTGTTCGTTTGTTTAAACGGGCTAATCTCTATCTGCGTGTCGGATTGTAAAATTATTTTTGTTTATTCTGAAGGCTAGACTCAAGAGTGAAATATACTATTTAATATCAATTTATACCCATCAGCTTGCCATAAATATATATTTTTAATATTAATGTACTGAAATGTCATACAATGTTTAACAAAAATGTAGACCTTTAGTAAACGGGACGGGACGGAGAATATTGCTTCACGGGAAAACATAAAAAAATTAAATTGAGAGAGGGAGCGGGGAATGAGCACACTATATGTGCTTTTACACATTTTGTATCAAAGTCTTTAAAATTAGAAGGGTACCTAAGAGGTTTTCACGCGGACGAAGTCGCGGGCGACTGCTAGTGTATAATATATATAATATATTCATCAGTTATCATAGCACCCATAACACAAGCTACCTACGAGTATGCTTACTTTGCGGCTATATAGCGATCTGTGTCTTATATTTATTTATCAAAAAAAAACTAAAAAAAGAAGAAACTAAAAGAAGTTACTAGTCTGTGGGGCGCAGTTAAGACGCTGGCACATCGCGCATAAATTGCTAGTTACGGCTCTCTTCTGCTTCACTTTCGAGGGTTCAGGTCGATTGATAAAGTTCTATGTGCGCCCGTTTTTCCTTCATCGTTTATTCGCTCAATTTCCTCGTATCATTTATTCGTTCATTCATTTTGAATATATTATTAAATTAATTCGCAACTTCCTATTAACTGAAAAGAATCAAAAGTATATGCAATCCTACTGGAGGATTTTTACATTTTTTTCTCGCTCCGTTTAAGTGGACAGACAGCCTTATTATTATTATCTATACACAGTATTTCAAGACCCGTTATAGACTGACATTTTGTTTACAAAATATAGCTGATAATCAACTTAAAAATAACTATAATATTAACTATTTAGCTCTCATGACTACGAGTAGATTATTCTTAAATTATAAGTGAACAGAATTGAAGGTCGCACAGCCTTTCAAAAAATATTTTTATTATTTCTCTACATACAGACTATAAAAAATGTTACTTTTAAGGTAAAAACAGACTAAAATCAAACTAATAAGTGTAAAGTTCTATTTTAGTTTGAGAAAAATGATTAACTTATATTTTTACCTCACGTTAAACGCCGCTTTGTTTTTTTATTTATTAACAAAAATAATTTGCTAACTTATGGTACTTAAATGATTTTATTTTTATTAACATTGCGCGCGCCAGGAGCGTTGGTATGAAGTATAACAATGTAATATTAATAGGTATATAATAAGTAAAACATACTTCAAAATCTAATCAAAATTTTGTAATAGATAAAAAAAATTTAAACTCTAATTTATTAAAATTTTTTGTGACGTTTGACATTTAAAAAAATCTTTAACAAATACTATTTTAAGTATCCTCTCTTCTATAAGGAGGGAGACCTGACACTGTAGTGGTAATGATGAATCGAAGTATGTTTTACTTTAAGGTCATTAGTATTTTAATTTCATAAAATTGGTCTATCTAATGTTAGTTACACGTACAAACAACGATTATATAATTCTATCTATAGTTACAAAAAGGATCTTTAAGACTAGAAACCTTTGGTTTATGAATCATTGCGTCTTATCTTTTTTTTCCTCTTTCTCTTTTTCCGCCAAGCCTTCCCTAACAATTTTGTGAAAGGACAGTTGTATGGCCACCATGACAGCACGGATGAGACCCAGAGACAATATCTGGAGGAGCACTTGTGTCGCGCTGTCTATGGTACCGCAGTATAGAATTGATAGTAGATGCCCGCTGAATCCAAAGACGGAATAAGTTTTTCCATTCTGAAAAAAAATAACACTGCTGTTATAATGAAATGTTAACATTATCGTACGATACTTATACGTCAGTCTTACGTAGATATATAATGACGTGATGTTTAGGTATTAAAGACGGAGGTCCTGGGTTCAATTCCCGGCTGGTCTGAAGATTTTCCAAATTGATCCAGGAATTTTAATCTGCTCTTTTGATCGTTAAATTTTTTATTGAAAAAGGTATATTTCTACCCGAGTTTGTTTTTTTTTAAATGGACCGATCAAGCAAATAGCCCACTCTGATGGAAAAGTAGAAAAAAACCCTACCTCGTTGGCCTAGTGTTTAGCCTGTGACTTCGATCACCAGGTTCCGAATCCTGGATTGGGTTACGAAATCCTGACTTTTTCATTTTTCTATGAAATTTTCAGTACATTCCAAACCCGGAGTCGGGAAGTTGGAGTGTTACACCCTCGTGCCTCGCAGAGCACTTTAAACCCTGGATCGCGGTCAATATCATCAACATCTGATAGTTATCGTTAATAAATGAAACATTATCACCCTAAACCCGCCAACCTGCATTGGAGCAGCGTGATGGGTTTACGCTCTATATCCCCTCTTTTTTTATTAATTACATGTATGTTAAGTGATGATGCAATCTAAGATGGAAGCGGGCTGACTTGTTAGGAGTAGGATGAAATCCACACCCCTTTCGGTTTCTACACGACATCGTACCGGAACACTAAGTCGCTTGGCGGTACATCTTTGTCGGTAGGGTGGTAACTAGCCACGGCCTCCCACCAGCCTAACAAAGACAAATTAAGAAAAATCTCAATCTGCCCCGCCGAGAATCGAACCCAGGCCCTCCATCTTATGATTCCACCGCGCATACCACTGCGGAGCTCGTCAAAAAAGGTTGGTCACCCTCTCCTATAAGGAAAGAGGCCTGGCCTATAGTAAGCCGTAAATAGATTGATAATGATGATAAGCACTGGAACATTTCGCAGGGCATGCAAGGAACACGTTTTGCAAAGTGCCGAACCCGAAAGGCGTACGCATGTGTTAATCAATTTGTGATCTCACAGTTTTATATAGATAAATACATTAAGAGCTTCAATGTGTAATATTTATTTTTTCCGTTTACATTATCCTGCAAATCATTTAACAAAAAATATATCATAAATACAAACAAGGTTTCAATGTGTCATTTTATGTACTTAATTCCGCAATATTTTTTTTAACAAAAAGTTTGCCTTTTATGGTCAGTGTGCGTAGTGTAAGATTTTACCGCGTCGATATCGAAAACAGTAAACGCAAATTTTATATGGAATTGGAGTAGCGCCCTCTATACTAAAGCCAAACTCGATTGAGAATGCTTGTCAACAAACAAATTAAAAATGAAGGTAGAAATCACTAGTCATTTTACACCTATTTTTTTTAATTAACTAGTTAATTACGAATTCATGACAATAAATAAGGTTAGTAAGCTTAAAACTAATTAATATATTCAATATCTTTTAAATACGATTTTTTAAAATAACAAAACACAATTTTAAATTTATTAGGCATAAAATCTGTTGCATTTTCTACCTTCATTTTAAATTTGTTTGTTGACAAGCAATCTCAATCGAGTTTGGCTTTAGTATAGTTAAGCTTTTTTTTCTACATATTTGACGTTACGAGTGAGTACGTTTTTACGCAGTCGCTCGGTGGAAAACTCGCACTTGCCCCACAGTTATTTAATAGGTACAACGTAATGCCCTGTATTTGTTAAGCTGCGGCAAAGTTATTAAAATGTGAAAGATATGGAAACTATCCAAGACAAACCTACCACTAAACCACAAATAGATCAGTCTGCGAGGCAATTTATTTGCCAATTGGCGTCAATCGATATAGTTTTGATTTATATTGCAGTTCTGATAAGAAACCCACATAGGAGTAACGTGTACGGAGGCCAGACGCCATTAAAATTGATGGTGATGATTTCATCCATTTTCAATGACTTGAAAAAATTAATATTTCTGTAAACAAATTCATCAGTCTGCGAGGCAATTTATTTGTCAATTAGTGTCAATCGATATAGTTTTGATTTATATTGCAGTTCTGATAAGGAGCCCACATAGGAGTAAAGTATACGGAGGCCAGACGCCATTAAAATTGATGGTGATGATTTCATCAATTTTCAATGACTTGAAAAAATTAACATTTCTGTAAACAAATTCATCAGTCTGCGAGGCAATTTATTTGCCAATTGGTGTCAATCGATATAGTTTTGATTTATATTGCAGTTCTGATAAGAAGCCCACATAGGAGTAAAGTATACGGAGGCCAGACGCCATTAAAATTGATGGTGATGATATCATCAATTTTCAACAAAAAATATATAATAAAAAATTAACATTTCTGTAAACAAATTCATCAGTCCAATTGGTATCAATCGATATACACGTACTGTCTTGATTGCAGTTTTAGCAATATAATGCGTAGTAGCGAACATCGCAATATTCATAGTGACTACGCAACTTACAAATCAATCCTACGCAATAATTATGAATTTATATTAGGCATGACTTATATGATTAGATTACTAATATTATATAGACGAAAGTTTGTATGTATAGATGGATGTTTGTTACTCTTTCACGCAAAAACTTCTGAATGGATTTTGATGAAACTTTACAATAATATAGCTTACATATCAGAATACACATAGGCCAAATTTTATCCCAAAATTCCCACGGGAACAAGAACTACGCGGGTGAAACCGCAAGCGTCCTCTAGTTGTTTATATTTTAATACCAGTGTAATGGACGGTTTCAGTTGAGACCGAATGAGAATAGGTGTTTAATATAAGTATCCCAATTTAAGTTATATGTCAAAGCAGATAACTCACAAAATAATAAATAGCCAAGGTTACAAACATATACATTTTATGAATATTTTTTACTACACTAAAGCCAAACTCGATTGAGAATGCTTGTCAACAAACAAATTTAAAATGAGGTAGAAAATGCAACATTTTGTGCCTAATAAATTTAAGATAATGTTTTGTTATTTTAAAAATCTTTTTTAAAAGATATTGAATATATTAATTAGTTCTAATTTATTACTACTAATTTAATTTATTGTCATGAATTCGTCATTAACTAGTTAATTAAAACAAATAGGTGTAAAATGACTAGTGATTTCTACCTCCATTTTTAATTTGTTTGTTGACAAGCATTCTCAATCGAGTTTGGCTTTAGTATAGACGTAAAATCATGAAAACGCAGTGTAATTTATGTCAAAAATTTAGCTTAGTGAACAGTTAGCAACTGCATTTCTATACAGCGCTCGGAAAATAACTGCGGTTACTGAGAATGTATTTATCGAAATGATGTTTACCTACAGTCACTTACCGTTGGAGTTTGTTATTGTTCTGTTTTGTTGGTGCATTTCCGCAGTGTAGTAGCTATAATGAGCTAACAGTGCTCAAAAAAAAATATAAATATGTATAAACAGAAAAAGGACTTAAACGATCGTCTTAGGAATCGACATAATTTAGTTTTATCAGCGTATCGCTTCCGAAAAGTTTAAAAGTCATTCGTTGGACTGGGTGTATTCTTCTACAACAAGATGCCCAATTTAGTTTTAGATCTGCCATTGCATAGGTTTAAGCAATGTATTAAAACTCACTGCGTCAAGGTTATTATACTATAGATAATTTTAAAATGGTTGAGAGGCAATTGGATCAGCTTTCAACTTCACACAAGTGGTAGTATAAATCATTTTATGTAACAATACAGTTAATATAGTAAAAATTAATGATTTTAAAAGAGCAACTGTTGAGTTTCTTGCCGGCTCTTCTCAACAGGACCTGCCTTCCGAGCCGGTGGTAAAGTCACTACAAATAGTCTAATTTGACGTTTCAAAAGTGATTATAATTAGCCTACTTGAAATAAATGATTTTGAATTTTTTTTTAATTAATCCTTTTTTCGCAAACAATGTGCAAAATATTGCTGATATTACTTTTTGACCTCACAGAATCACAAAGAAAAACAAAAAGAATCCATACCTACAACAACTACCTACACCTTTAAATATGTATGAATACAAAATAAAAACAAAGTAGGTACAAAATGTTAAGTCGTTTCCATAAAAATAACAAGTCAAGGTCATTGTTCCGTTTTGAACAATCTTAGTAATAATTAAACTAGGTAGATTTTATTGGCTACAATCTTATCATTTGAATAGCTAATCGTTTTAGATATGTAACTAGCTGACGCCCGCTACTTCGTCCGCGAAAAAATTACTTTGGACTTCAGAACCCATTTTTGACCCCATAACATATTATCCATAGATAACGCGAAATAAAGAACCGAAATATTATAAAAAAAACTTGATACATGACTGATTAAAAAAATATTTCAACCACAAATTAAGAGATGAAATTTTGAAATTTCTCTAATTTAAAAAAATAGTTTTTTCTATTAGTTTAACAGTCTAGCTAACACGGTTCATGAGATACAGCATGGTGACAGACAGATAGACAGTATAGTCTTAGTAATAGGGTCCCGTTTTACCCTTTGGGCATGGAACCCTAAAAATGTAGGACTTTCCATATAAATTTTCAACCTCTATTTCACCGCGTCCTATTTTTATTTTCACCAAATTAATATTATACCTATGTTAATTTTAATTGGATCAGCAATTTAACTGTCATACGGTAACAGAGAGACTTACCTACCTACTTTCACATTTCATCATCATCATCATTATCAGCCTATTAACGGCCTACTACAGGTCCAGGCCTCCCTTATATTATAGGAGAGAGATATGGAGCGTACACCCACCACGCTGCTCCAATGCGGATTGGCGGGCTTAGGGTGATAATGTTTCATCTATTAACGATCACTATTAGATGTTGATGACAGTGACCTGGACCGACGGCTTAACGTGCTCTCCGAGGCACGGAGGTGTAACACCACCAACTTCGGGCTTGAAATTTACTAAGAATTTCATAGAAGAATGAAAAACTCAGAATTATTCCGTGACCCGACCTAGGATTCGAACCCAGGACCTCGTGATCGAAGCCAGATAGGCTAACCACTAGACCAACGAGTCTACACATTTACAATAATAATAAAAAATAAGTATGTACATAGTATGGAAAATAAAAATTTTATATATTTTCATATAAATTATATGAAAAGACCATAGAATTTTTATTACCAGCAGCATCAATATCCTAGTTGTAATGATTTTCCTTTATTTTAATTTGTTTGAATAGGTCACATCCGTTCACTTCCTATTGAGATTATGTTATTATTTGTTACATAAGTTGTATAATAGGTACGCAAGAGTGCATACGGTAAAAATGAAAAGTCACAATGACTTGCACGAGCACAACGTTATGATATCGAATTAGAATGTGTTCCGTTTATGGCATTGAAACCAATGAGGGTTACAATTGGTACAAATGTCTGATATTTACAATTGACGATTTTTATAGAACAGAATGTTGAATGAATTGTGCAAAAAATGGTTTAAACCCACGTGTTCCAAATGCCTATTTGTGAATTGATTCGCAATTGATTTTAATTGATTATTTATTTGTTGAATGATCCATAGATAATCACTACGATGATATATGTACCTATACTAAAGCCAAACTCGATGGAGAATACTTATCAACAAACAAGTTAAAAATGAAAGTAGAAATCACTAAACTAAAGCCAAACTTGATTGAGAATGCTTGTTATAAAACAAACTGAAAATGAAGGTAGAAATCACTAGTCATTTTACACCTATTTTTTTTAAATTAAATAGTTAATGACGAATTCATGACAGTAAATTAGATTAGTAAGCTTAAACTAATGAGCAGGGTGAGGAGGAGCACTAACGTCATGCTGAGGGTGATTGCTGAGAAGCCTGACTGCCCTGTGCTGAGGCACTGGGTAAACACTCATATGTGTATACCCGGGGCGACAGCGCGAGCAGGCAGATATTTAAATTAATTTAATATTTTTCTAAGTATGTAGTAACACTAACATTAATTTTAAGTTTTGTTGATTTTATACTAACATTATCGGTCACGGCCTGAAATAAACGAATTTTATTTATTTTATTTTTATTTATTTTAAAACTAATTAGTATATTCAATATCTTTTTGTTTAGATTTTATAAAAAAAACATAATTTTAAATTTAATAGGCCTTAAAATGTGTTGCATCTACCTACCTTCATTTTAAATTTGTTTGTTGACAAGCATTCTCAATCGAGTTTGGCTTTAGTATAGTCCTAATTTTATATTACTCCAAATTTTTTTAATGAACTTGTTAATGACAAATTTATAACAATCAATTAGATTAGTACCTAAGCTTAAAACTAATTAATATATTCAATATCTTTTAAATAAGAGTTTATAAATAAATAAGACAATTTTAAATTTATTAGGCATAAAATGTGTGGCATTTTCTACCTCCATTTTAAATTTGTTTGTTGATAAGCATTCTCTATCGAGTTTGGCTTTATTAAAGTTGTAAACAAGTCTCACAACACAAGTAATATAAGAAACTTGATGGATCGTGTATACATAGAACAAGAATCATACTACTGTAATATAGACGAAAGTTTGTGAGTTTGTATGTTTGTTACTTCTCCATGACTAAACGGCTGGAGCGATTTTAATAAAATTTGGTATGGAGTTGACTAGCAAATTGGATTGACACATAGGCTATGTTTTACTGCAGGAAATTATTCTATTCTCATGGGAGAATCGATGAGAATGAATTCACAGATAATTCTGACGGCCTCCGTGGCGCAGTTGTATGCGCGATGGATTTATAAGACGGAGGTCATGGGTTCGATTCCCGGCGGGGCAGATTTAGATTTTTCTTAATTTCTCTTGGTCTGGCTGGTGGAAGGCTTTTGACGTGGCTAGTTACCACCCTACCGACAAAGGTGTACCGCCAAGCGATTTAGCGTTCCGGTAGGATATCGTGTAGAAACCGAAAGGGGTGTGGATTTCATCCTACTCCTAACAAGTTAGCCCGCTTCCATCTTAGATTGCATCAACACTTAACATCAGGTGTGATAGCAGTCAAGGGCCAACTTGTAGTATATATAAAAAAAAAACTATGGGGAGCTTTGAACAAAACTTTTTCACTTTTGCTTCTGAAAATCTAAATATACATTATTTTTACTGTTAATATACAATTTGTTTTCCCTAATAAACCGCGGGTAACACTGTGGGGCACAGCCAGTTTTAATAATAAATAATAATATGTTGTTTGGAAAAATATCCATTGTGTTGGATTCACATACAACTAGAATTTAAGTCCAAATTATATGCAATCATTTGATCTTTAACAGATAACCCAAGTTCTAGTGGATAGTAGATACATAATAATAATATTATTTAATAAGTCTGTAAATTGATAATTTAAAAGAACAAAGTTCTCTTACATTAAGATCACCAGGCTGCAATTCAGTGGGTCTAAGGTTCAAATCCATCTTTGCAACAGGACAAGGGAATCTTATAATAAATCTAATGTATCCTAGTCCTTGCAGAGATTTAAACTTAATAAACAAATTATTTGTTTTTGTTTGCCCTTTATAAGAGACTGTTCTAATAATGCAGTGTATGTAATCATAATTTGAATTAACCTACTTTAAAAAAAAACAGCCAAGTGCAAGACAGACTCGCGCACCGAAGGTTCAGTAAATTTTAATGTTTTCAGAATTATTTCTAAACATTGCTTCATGCGAAATTTCAAGATTCTAGGACTAGATGCGAGTAGTAAAGAGTTAAATATGCGGCTTATGCTGTATCTTTTTTCTGTTTTCACTTAGAAGTATGATTTTGTAACAGCTTAAAGGTATTATAGAGCCAAGTATTTGATAAATGAATTTCAATTTAATACCTTTACATGTTCATGAGAAAAAGGGTCTTGACAGACAGACGGACTGACAAGGAAGTGATCCTATAAGGGTTCCGTTTTTTCCTTGTTAGGTACGAGATTCCTAAGAAAAGCAATATTTTCATTATTCAACATGTGCATTCATAACTTCATAATACTAAATGGATTTTCTAGCTTTATCAAAGATAAAACTGAGCCTGGGGCAACATAAAAACAAAATTTTTAATTTTGGGCATATGGTAGTATGTTAAATTGTCAAGGATTGAAGCAGCAGTTGCAAGCTGCTTTCACATACATTTCAGTCGCGCCTGATCCTTGAGTGATCAATAAAATACTTGCAGTTACTACTCACCATTGCATCTCTGATCATCTTTCTACCAACTTCTTCAGCTGTATGTAGACCTCCTGTTCCAGAAATGAGTTTAGTCTCTTTAGGTTTGGTCAACTCTTCATTTTTAAACCCAGGAGTGTCAGTGTCTGGTGGGAAGGCCAGTGTCAGTCTCACATTTGTGCCAACTAGTTCCATAAACACTGATTCCGCTAAACCACGGACTGCCCATTTAGCTGCACCATAGGCACTGTATCCATAAATACCTAAAACAGACATTACAATAGTTATAATTACTTATATGTTTTTTTTATAAAATGTTTAGTGTATAACTGTTATAAGCCAATGCTTATGGTTTCACCTTCATAGTTCATGTTGCCAGATAATATCTAGGGTTGCCATCCGTCCGGGTTTCCCCAGATTTGTCCTAGTTTAGAGGGCATCCGGGGAATGTCTGGGGAATGTTTCATTTGTAGATCAGGTTTTAAAAAATAAATAAATAAAAAAAATTTAGGCCGCCCACGAGACATGCACTATGCTCGCACCACACCATGATCAACCGATGAACCAAGTATATTCACCATTCCAAATTATATAAGGTGATTTATGACATTTTCAACTATTTTTTATTACATTGAATATGTTTAAAAGATCTTTTTGACAAGTCTGGCTTCCAGACTCTAAAATTCGGAGTTTTCACGCATCTTGTCCTGTTTTCCAAATTTTAGAGATGGCAACCCTATAATATCAGGATACAAAATAGCCTATGCCACTTCTCAGGAGTCTATCTATCATATACATAAAGAATTTTAACAATCCAACTGGTAGTTTTTGTGATTAGCCAAACAAAGAGACAAAATTTTTAGAAATGGGTTTCTAATGTAAGTGTACAAATGCAGTATAAAAGGATAAACCTTTTATATTGCATTTGACATTACAATCAAACACTTCAATTTAACTTATTTGTTTAAATGGGTAAGAGACTAGGTTGAAGGCTATTTTTTACATCCTTTAGTGATAAATTCACTCAAGGTGCAGGCATCTAGCTCGCAACTTTGTTCTTATATAACTTATTCTTTACAATGAATAAAGTAATAATTATTATCTCACACTAAGTTGTTTATTAATTTCCCACACAATATTAAGGCCTGTGTGCACCAAGATTTCTGTTATCATAACCAACAGTTAACATAACTTTATTATAAATTTACTATTTTTAAATAAGCCTGTATGCCGGTTAAGGACGTAAACCGGGTGGTTATCTTAACCGAGCTGAGATGAATGATGAAAGAGATGGTCGACTGTCTTGTATTTAAAAGATGGAAATCAAAGAAAAAAGAAAGATAAGTAAATGTAAAGTGTTAAAATAATGAAAATGTCAAACCCAGTAAAGCTGCCTCAGTTGAAACAAACACAATAGAACCCTCATTGCGCTCCTTCATTTTCGGCAATACGTATCTCGTCGGGTATGCTGTGCCGAAGTAATTTAAATCTATCATTTGTTTGATAGCTTCCACCTTCATTTTATCAAACTGTCCACAAATGCACATCCCTGCACAGTTTATCAACATAAATATTGGACCAACATCTTTTTCTAATTGGGATAAACATTTCTCTATTGAATCGTAGTCGGTAGTAACGTCTAAAGAGGCGTATTGTACTTTTTGACCGCTGTAAGGTTTGCAATGTGCTGTGATATCGCTTACTGCCAAAATGAGTTTTTGGATATCACGGCCGATTATGGTTACGTGTGCCCCTAATTTTGCTGCTTCAGATGCCGCCGCCTTGCCGATACCACTCGATCCACCGGTGATAACCACATGTTTATTTTTTAGATCTTTATATACAGTCTTTTTCTCTAAACAGTGATGCAAAGTTATTAAAAAAATGCACACAACTAATAGTAAACCCAAAATAATGTAAAGGAACATTTTTTACTAAGTGTACTTTTAAAAGTTGCGCGTTAATTTAACCCTCTTTTATGTTTATTTCACTCGTTTACTTTTAAACACAACATACGACACGTGACAAATCAACAAAACAAATCCGTCAACTGAATCAGTCATCAGTGTGACAAGTTTTTATTATTATTTTTACTGACGATTCTACTCAATGAGTATTTTATTCTCTATACTGCAATTCAAGTGCTTGTGAAGGCGGAAAAATTTAGCAGCTTGGGGTTATTTATCATTTGCTTGTGTCAATGGCAAAAGCTTTAGCATTCCGCTAATTTTAACAAAATACTTCTGTAGCACGTTCCCAATTTGGCGTTTGATACACAATATCTATTTTATGTACTACGTCAAATTATATCCTAACAATGTTGAACTAAATTAGCTTCAAGTTTTGCTGAAACTCTTGGAATACTTTTATTTGTTTTGAAGATTTGATTCTTGAGTGTTGAACGAATTGAATTCAATTTTGTGATCTATCTGTGAGCTGTCAAGTCATCAAGTGTCAACTGTCAATGTCTATATAGTGTCAATGGTGTCAAGTCACTGAATTATTGATTCATTTTATAAAATTATTTAACAACATTGGCAATATTATAAAATTACGTAGATTAGCTAATATAGCGTTGCCTTATAGGTGTTTATATTTAGAAAATAAATAGTAATAGTATAACGTATTTAGAATAAACGATAATGAATTTGGAGACCAATAGATTGAACACCTTCACGAATTGGCCCGCTTCGGCGCCTGTGGATCCAATAAGAATAGCAAAGGCTGGATTCTTCTACACAGGCCAAGGGACAGAGGTGGAATGTTTTAGCTGTGGGCGTAAAATATCTGAGTGGAATTACGGCGATCAGGTTATGTGGCGGCATAGAACGTTGGACCCGAACTGTGCGTTTGTGGTCAATCCAACACAATCTGGGAACGTCCCGCTGGTGTTGGGTGGAGAGTGCACCACGCCTGCAGGACAGAGACGGACCACTGAAGCTCAACAAGACTTTGAGACTCGGGACTATGGTCTGAATGGAGAGGATGAAATGTATAAGAGTGATGCGCTACGGTTATTGTCGTTTGTCAATTGGGATGTGAGTTTCTGAATTTATGTTTATAAACAAAGCTTGAATAACTAGTGTACAAGAAAAACTACTTTTTGCCACTACTGAAGCTAAATGTTGGCATTGGTCTTAGTTTCAGCCGAAATCGAGACTTTGATTAACAAACTTAATATTTCATTTTCCTAGTATTAGAACTACTTGTGTCGTTCCGACCATGGGAAAACATCCAAATACTATTTGAATGTTTCAGTCTAAAGGATTATTATTTCTAGAGGGGATGTCTGTCAAGGCCAGACGGGTGGTCAGTCCTCATTAGAACTATTCCACCCAATTCCCGTGATTGAGACACAGGTTCACTGGTGTCCCGACAGTGCCCCCCCCTCAAGCCTACTTGTGTCGTTCTGACCATGAGAAAACATCCAAATACTAGCATGTTTCAGTCTAAAGGATACAGTTGCCAATTGTTGTAGAGCTGCATACCTATGCCTCAGATTAAAAAGCGTTGTGTGGTACATTTTGAATGTGCCGTGCAAAGTGTTGCTTCATTATATTCATTCATTTCCATATAATGTTGAGTATGCAATCTGCCTGTTAACGCTATTTGTAAACCTGTAAATGTAATGAAAAATCAGTTTAGTAGTTTCAGAGATTAGTGTACACACACAGACACACCAAGGAAGATAAAAAATAGTGTTATTCCTAGATATAAGCAAATCTTATTCAAATTCTCTTTGTTATAATCATCCAAATAACTCAAAACAAATGATTAATTTTTGAAAAACTGACAATAGAGACAAAGACAGAGGAAATACTCATCTGCATCCAGTCTGTTGTTATGCTTATTTTTTTTTTTTTTTATCGACTACAAGTAAATTTTTATTTAAAAAAAAAAACAAACCTTTTATAAATAAAGCCAAAAGAGGGAGCCTACTGCTAGGAAATCTACAGCAAACATGTGTTCTTGGATATGACAATAAACTCAGATTATACAGCTAGAAGTGTAGCTACTTGTTCCGTACTTGTTGCTATGATACAGTTAAACAAACAAAAAAAAAATTGAATATAAATTTATAATATTTTTAATCTAATATATAAAATGATATAAATGGCTTTATTTTACCAAATTCTGTATGCATATTCAGCAAGTTTGAGAATCGGCTACTATCTAGTTTTCATCTAATTTTGTCTTTTAATTTTTAATGCAAAACAATGTTTGCCGGGTCAGCTAGTTATATATATAAATATTGTCAATGATAATATTAGTAGGGTGTATATTATAATATTATTGCAATAATATCTAAACTCTTTGAACAAAGTGTATTAGATTATATAAATAAAGACTGTCTGGCAGTTTCATAACAGTTGACCTTAAGTTAAAGTAAACAGCTTAATATATTTGACCTTAAATGCAACACAAATTCCATTTCAAGACCTTGTTGATCATCACTACTTAAATTTTAATGATTCTTTTTATTGTTATGAAAACATTTAGTAACTTAAAAATTAATAAAATGTATTAATAATACTTTAACTTGGGTGTTGTACAAACTTAATTTATACTGTATCTTGGTAAGTTTTACTAACTGAGAAAAACTGGAAGCTATTGACTATTTGATTTTTTACTTTTTTAGTTCAGACTGGATTTATATTAGACAAGCTGTTGCCTGCTGCTATGTCCACAATGAATAATTTTCGCCCTTTTTTTCAATATTTTCCACTGATCAGTTGCAGTGTTGGTGATGTTATATAGCCAAAAGCCTTTCTTGATAAATTGACAATCCAACACAAAAATAAATTTTTAATTAGAGAAATTTAAGTCCTGATTGAATGTGCTAATCTGCACATTCAAACAAATAAACTCTACAATATTATAATATATATCTTTATAATATTAGTATACATTTATTTATAATGTTTTTTCTCCATCTCGTAATATTTTGCTATTTCCCATCTTGTGTGTTTTTCATGTTGATTGACTGGCATTCTATGTGTAATAGTATCATAGTGTTGCAATAATGCTAAATAATTTTTTTAAATTTTTACAGGATAATTCTGTATCACGGCAAGAGCTGGTGAATGCAGGATTCTATCATGCTGGTGGGGGTAGACTCCGCTGTGCCTGGTGTGGCGGGGAACTAGCGCCGTTCAGGAGCTTAGGGTCTCTTGGTCCGCCTCTTGAAGTACATAGAATGTAAGTTGTTTTTGACTTGTGCACCAAGCCAAAAGCACCAAGTATGCATGAACCGGAACTAATGTGAACAGTTAGCTACCGAAACTTGATAGATTTAAAGAATACTAGCCACATTTTTTAAACATGACCTTTGTACATATAACAATCATATAGACTGTGGCAGGGTTGAATTTGTGACCTATCAGTATTGAGTCTGGTCCCTTTGCAATGAAACTTCTTTTATTTCTTCTTTGCTGAAGCACATACTTGGTCATTTTGATGTCTTTGAAGCCATAAACCCTTAAATTATTACTTAGGCTTGTGTGCACTAAGATTTCGGTTATCATAACCAACGGTTAACATAACTTTACTATAAATTTACTATTTATAATAAACACGTACGCCGGTAAGGACGTAAACCGGGCGGTTATCCGAGCTTACGTCCTTAACCGGTGTACGGGTTGTCGTAAACAGTTATTTTAAACCGATAGCCCCATTTTTTTTTTAAGAAAAGAAATGGGGCTATCGGTTTAAAATCAACAATAAATATACAGAGTCCATCTTAGCTTTTGCAGATGACCTTGCTTTACTGACACGAAACCCAAAACATTGTCAGGAGCTATTGAATGTAGTGGATGAGTTCTGCTCATGGACTGGTGGGCTGAGGGTAAAGCCAAGCAAATGTCACTGTCTATGTCTGGGGAGACGAAATACTAAATTTACATCTTATGATCCGGGTCTCTCTATTAGTGGCCAAAGTGTAACCACCATTGCTGAAGCATTGCCTTTTAAGTTCCTCGGTAGAAAGATTGATTACAAAGGACGCACACCATCCCTTGAGGTAGTCGTCGATAACTTCATAAATGACCTCAATAAGGTAGACCAACAGCCCATTAACAATATAAAAAAAGCGTGGGTCTATGACAACTATCTCACTTCACGTCTGACTTGGCCATTCCTCGTTTATGATATTGGCAGAACCCATCTGGCAAAACTAGATGCAAATGTCATAAAAACATTGAAGTCTTGGTTTGGTCTAGCACTCTCGGCTGACCCTTCAACTCTATTCAGAGATTACAATAATTTTGGGTTAAAACTAAAAAGGCCATCGGAACTCTATAAACACCTCAGGGTTACCAGAACGCACATTCTAGTTAAGTCCCAGGACGAACTAGTTGCATCACTTCCTAAAGACGAGGGTGCCGGAAAACTTGACTCTAGGCTTCAATTTTACAAACAATTTATGGCAGGGGCTCAGGTAAATAGAACCGGGTTGGGTGCAAGACGTAAAAAGGAAGACCAAGACAAAATAAAATCTTTTCTTAAACAAGATGAGGACGACAACTACAAAGTGCATGCCATGAACCTTGAAATGCAAAACGAGTGGTTAAACTTAGGCGAGTTCTGCATCCCTCTGGCTCTGAAGTGGCGCGCCTTGCTGTACGATTGGTCTCCTGCCTTATTGAAATTTTATCTTAATGCCTTTCAACTGACTCTCCCAGATCAGAGTAACCTAGTAAGATGGGGAAAAGCCTCGGAAAAATCTTGCTATTCCTGTGGTGAGGCAGTGGGCACTGCAAGGCACTTATTGGTAGGATGCAAGGTGCTCCTGGACAGGGGTCTCTACTCACGCCGCCACGACAGAGTACTAGAAATCATACGTGAAGCTATAAGCCTTTCAGTAGCTAGGGCTCAAAAAGGGTTGACGACGAATAAAAGACAAACTAACTTCGTTAAAGCAGGCTCAAGTACAAATTCCACCAGCAAGCCTTATTCAATTCTGGGCTCTGCTCCTGATTGGACTATATTAATGGACACGTATGAAAAGCATTATAAAATCCCGGAAGACTTAGCTATTACGACATCTAGACCGGACATATTTCTTTTTTCCAAACAAATCAAACGTATAGTACTTGTTGAGCTTACAGTGCCGTGGGAAACAAACATCCCTAAAGACCATGTATTCAAAGTGAATAAATACTATGACCTTACTAATGAACTAACCAAAAATGGCTATGTGGTTAGTTTATACGCGGTAGAAGTGGGTGCGAGGGGTATACCAGCGAAGTCTCTCTACAACCTGCTAAAAGACCTTGGCCTTACTAGAAGTGCAGTAAGCTCCATATTAGAACGAGTGTCCAAAGCTGCACTAGTAGGGTCCTTCCGAATATGGTTGGGCAGGGAGAATAACTTGAACAGAGGAGGTGAGTGTTGACGGCCGTCACTAAGGGTACCCTTAAACCTACACCCGTGTCACAAGTCTCGGGCTCTGTTCGGAGTTTTTCTCTCAGCCACGCGATGGACCCGGCACCCGCACGGTGAATCCATGGAATGCTAAGATATTCGTCTCTACGTTTAGCTTATGCTAACCGTTGGTTATGATAACCGAAATCTTGGTGCACACAAGCCTTAGAATCTGTAGCAATCACTACAAATACAAATACAAATACAAAAGCCTTTATTTACTGATCATTTCTTATTTTATACATTCTTCCACATCGGATCCGGTTAGATCAGCGTATCATTTGATACATAGGCCTCCTCTAATTTTTTCCACTCCTTTCTGTTTTTAGCATTTCTGAGCCATGGCGATCTTGCGTGCTTCTTTAAATCAACTAGCAATCACTATGAGACTTTAATAATAATGACATAAAGTTATTCTGTTTGAGGTGTAAAATTGCTTTCTTGAGAAAAAAAGACTTGACAATACATCACCTGACCCAGGGTGATTCACAGACATTGGCTAACCTTTGGACATCAAGTTAATTAATTTGTTAGTTAATTAGGTAGAGTATCCTCTCGAAATTATGTGTCAATGTGATAATAATATTGAGAATTTATTTGACCCTTCTCTGTATATTACAAGAAGTGATTCCCCTGTGAGTGAGTCATGTATTAACATAAGTATAACTAGCGGCATGTAAGTCTAGCGCTGAACCAAACGTAGTAGGGATGGCTGCGCATCGGTACCGTCGCGTACGCAATACAATATTTATTTTAATTACCTAATTAATAGCCAAATCATGTTACGACATCGTTTTAATCTGTGTGTGTGTGTGTGTGTGTGTATGTGTTTGTGTACGTTACGTGCGTGTTTGTGCTTATATATGTTATAGTTTATAGTTCTAATTTCCAAAGATTTCGTATTACTTAGGACATAATTATATAGTATAGATAGTTACCATAAATGAATAAATAAATTTTGAAAAGCTTACGGGGAGTACAAAAATAAAACATTATATTGTCAATTTTTATTTTAGATATAAGACTAGTCTAATCTGAATCAGGCAATGGTAATACGCCTGGCGACGCAAAACAGTATTTCTTCTAGGTATATTATTCCCTTTAAATTCATAAACAAACTTAAAAAAAAACAACAAAATATATAATTATATTTAACAAACTAACTGAAAATTAACAATAATAACAATGCAACTCAGAGCGAGACTGTACACTGGAAGTCCGCGGTGCGTCGTTTCGGTGCGGGGGACGGAATGCGACTGGGGAGCCAGTCACCGCTACGCACGCCCGCCCTTCATTCCTCAAGCTCCCCCATGATACCTAAATTTTTACTTCTGCGCAATAACGGTCAGCGCTAGAGTTTCGTGCCGCTACTTGTAGTGTTGAACTAGTTTTGTAATACTTACCTATAGATAATAATACTTTACCTGTTTTACTGTTCTATGATGTTCTTTTATAGATATATACAGGGTTACGGGTTAAGTCGACCTAAATCCTTTAAGAGGTGGTAGTTTCCATCATTCCTGACTGATTTGACTATGGGACCCATTCCCCAAACTTAACCGTTCTCAAGTTATGGGACTTTGAAGTTTTTTTTATAAAAATCCAGATTTTTTGTCTTTTGTCCCCTTTTTTTTGTGTAGCAGATTAGTTGCTTCATTATTATAAATACAAAAACTGCAAGTAACTGTACCAACTGAGTCATATTAGACAATTGATTGTTAAAAAAAGAAATAAATTTGTGGAATTTTTTTTATTCTTTGTAAGATATTTTAACAAAAGTCTATGACAGTTATGCTGCAAATGTGCTTACATATATCTACGGATCGTCAGCTTTGTGATAAGGTGTAATATAAATAACAGGGTATTATTGGATTTTTTTAACAAAAACATTGATGATATGCTACCAGGTAGTAGTAAAAAATAACGATACTTAAGCATCAAATTTAACTTTAGTCAGAAAACAAAATAAAACAATCCAAATAGGTAACAATTGAAGTTTATTATTCCTTTTAATGTAATAGACTGATAATGATGATGATGATAATGCGATATGATTTTTTAACAAATTATCAAATCTCTTTTCGAAAATATCTGGTAATACCGAATTAAACACTTTTTCATTACCTTTTATTGCAATGAATTGTTTTGTTTTTTTTTTATTATAAATTAAAAAAAAAGTTATTAATTGTTTTAATTATTTATTCTCAGGTACTTCCCCCGTTGCACGCACGCAGCGTTTTTGGAATTGGGACGTAGAAATAACGAGCTCGCCTCGCCACTGACGTCTCCTTCGTCCCCGTCATACACGCCGCCATTGCAAACACCCCCAACAACCACAGCTAGTAAACCCCAGTCGTAAGTAGCCACTAAAAAGCAATCTTTTCTGAAGAGTTATTTTTTCCTTCACGTGTTCTAGAGTGAAGAGGTCTATTGGTATGGCTGATCTTGGATATTGTTAATGCAGACGCCCGCGACTTCAATTGCGTGGTATATAGTGTACCTTCGAAAAAAAATGTATATAATCTTTTTAAGAAAATTGGGTATAGCAAGTTACCTGCAGACATAAATAAAGAGAAACAATTCTTCGATATATTGTTTCCTTGTCTCGATAGAACCTCTCAGACTGTTTCAATTTCGCCGACTTTTCTTACAAGTATTGTCACATTTCAACTAATTTAAATAAAACTTATATAATATACTAAAATTTTCACTCTATATATTGGTGTAAACCGCATGACAGTCCATCGACAAATATTTTATCATTCCACGGACTCACCATGAGGGTGTAGAGTTATCGTGTGTTAGAGGGAAATATCCAAACAGGAGTTAAGAAGGTCATTTATGACTGGTCAATTCTCACCCTCCCTGCTAATATTAACATTATTTATTCTCCTATCCAGCTAAATATTTTGTAATACTGTAAATGGTTTCTTGGTATCTCGGTACATTTTTCTTTTTAGTGTGTGCGGGCAGATAGATAATCTACCCTCACCTTGAAGTATGGCTGCAAGCAAATCTTTTGAATGTAATTTAATTTCCTATGGATAGTTCTGGCGCGGAACATAATGCGCGAGTAGTAGAAGCCGGAAGTGACTGGCGCTCACTGGGCGTGGTGGGGGGTGGTGCAAGGCATCCCTCGAGCGCCGCTCTAGCCGCGCGACTGGCGACCTTCGAGCGCTGGCCGGCGGACCGGGCGCAGGCTCCCAGGACATTAGCTGATGCTGGCTTCTTTTATACGGGTATTGATGACCAGGTGAGTTAAGGTTTATTTTTGAAGAAAATAAGAGTATTGTTAGATGAAGTGCTTACTATTATAGAAGATAATTTTGTTTACTTTTCCAGGTGCGCTGTTTCTACTGCGACGGCGGGCTGGGCAAGTGGGAGGCGGGCGACGTGCCGTGGTCGGAGCACGCGCACTGGTTCCCGCACTGCGGGTACGTGCTGCTCGTCAAGGGGCAGGAGTTCGTCGACTCGTGCCAGAACCGCACCTCTGTGCAGCGCACGGTATGTGCACATGTTGTTGTTGTGTAAGCAGGTGCGCTGTTTCTACTGCGACGGCGGGCTGGGCAAGTGGGAGGCGGGCGACGTGCCGTGGTCGGAGCACGCGCACTGGTTCCCGCACTGCGGGTACGTGCTGCTCGTCAAGGGGCAGGAGTTCGTCGACTCGTGCCAGAACCGCACCTCTGTGCAGCGCACGGTATGTGCACATGTTGTTGTTGTGCAAGCAGGTGCGCTGTTTCTACTGCGACGGCGGGCTGGGCAAGTGGGAGGCGGGCGACGTGCCGTGGTCGGAGCACGCGCACTGGTTCCCGCACTGCGGGTACGTGCTGCTCGTCAAGGGGCAGGAGTTCGTCGACTCGTGCCAGAACCGCACCTCTGTGCAGCGCACGGTATGTGCACATGTTGTTGTTGTGCAAGCAGGTGCGCTGTTACTTCTGCAAGTGGGAGGCGGGCGACGTGCCGTGGTCGGAGCACGCGCACTGGTTCCCGCACTGCGGGTACGTGCTGCTCGTCAAGGGGCAGGAGTTCGTCGACTCGTGCCAGAACCGCACCTCTGTGCAGCGCACGGTATGTGCATATGTTGTTGTTGTGCAAGCAGGTGCGCTGTTACTTCTGCAAGAGGGAGGCAGGCGACGCGCCGTGGTCGGAGCACGCGCACTGGTGCTGCTGCTCGTCAAGGGCAGGAGTTTGCCAGAACCGCACCTCTGTGAGCGTACGGTAGTGGTCGGAGCACGCGCACTGGTGCTGGTACTGCTGCTCGTCAAGGGAGGAATTCGTCGACTGGTGCCAGAACGAAAGAGTACTTCAGCGGAAATATCAGGAGGGAATGGCGCCGTCCGTCGCCCGCATGAATCCTGATTTACCGAGTTGGTCCAAGGTGCTACCTTCAGGAAAAGTAAACGTGTAGACGTCGCCGTTGACACGAATATCTTACCAATATCTTAGCTTAGCATTCCATGGATTTACCGTGCGGGTGCGAGGTCCATGGTGTGGTTGAGAGAAAAACGCTAAAAAGAGTCCTAGACTTGCGGCACGGATGTAGGCTTCAGGGGTAGGTAGGTAGGTAGTGACCGGCCAAAGCTCACCATCCCTGCTCGAATAATTGACGGCCGAGTGGCGCAGCCTTTGCGTCCTAGGCTGTGGGTTCGATTCCCACGTCTGGAAAAATATTTGTGTGATGAGCTTGGATACTTTCCAGTGTCTGGGTGTTTATCTATATATTATAAGTATATATGTATAATATATACAAAAAAGAATATTCATCAGTTATCATAGCACCAATAACACAAGCTACCTACAAGTACACTTACTTTGGGCTATTTAGCGATGTGTGTCCTTGTCCTATATTTAGAAAAAAAAATGTGGTAGGTTTCTGCTAGAGCAATTTTGGACACTTGTTCTGAAATGGAGCTCACTGCAGTCCTAGTCAGGCCAAGATCTTTTAAATTGTAGAGAGATTTTGCTGGTATACCTCTCGCATCCACTTCTACTGCATATAAACTAACCACATAGCCATTTTTTGTTAGTTTATTTGTAAGGTCATAATATTTATTCACTTTTAATGTATGGTCTTTAGCGATATTTGTTTCCCACAGCACTGTAAACTCAACAAGTGCTTTACGTTGTTAATAATACAGTGCCATTTGTTATTAGTTCATGAAATCCCTTATTAGAAAACCCATAATTCTAAACACCTAATAACAGGGTACTGGAAAGGATGAATGAAAAGAGGAAACTCATGTTCACTATCATGCAGAGAAAGCTAAGTTTCTTTGGACACCTTCAAAGAGGAGCTCAGTTTTCCTTTCCAAGGTTAATTTTGGAAGGAAAGCTACAGGGCAGGAGATCACCTGGTCGTCAAAGGCGGAAATGGTTGGACGACGTAAGAGAGTGGACCGGACTCAATTACCCGCAACTAAAGAGAGTTGTACATAAAATTTTTTAACAAAAAATAGAACCGACTCAGAGCGCACTAAAAAGTAAAAAATAACTGTGTCATTTAGTTGCTTTAATTTACTTAAGCATATCTATGAAGTCGGTGCCAGCAAGTTTAAGGAACACTTATTTTACGTAGTAAAGAAGTTTGTGGGTTCTAGGTAACGTCCTTGAAAGTAGAAACCTTGGCTAGCACCGACTCCTAGATATGCTTAAGTAAATTAAAGCAACTAAATGACACAGTTATTTTTTACTTTTTAGTGCGCTCTGAGTCGGTTCTATTTTTTGTTAAAAAATTTTATTTCTTACTTTTTAGTGATTTATCGCCACGTAACGTACTCGTGCTATACTGTCATAGTATATTATACGGCACTAGTAGCCAAAAAGCTACTGATACCGAGACAAAAACCGAAATCGCTGTAAGCGTGCCTCCAAAATTTGAAGAGTTCCTTCAATTTCCCCAGGATATCGTCATCAGATCCTAACATGCGGACAATGGGACCACCTTGGGAGTATGCCCTTTCTAATAAAAAAAGAATTATCAAAATCGGACAACACTGTAAAAAGTTATGCGTGGTCATACATATAAAAAAAAAAAAAAAAATATACGTGTCGAATTGAGAACCTCCTCCGTTTTTTTTCGTCGGTTAAAAAATAGGAAAGCTTTTCGCATAATGACCGCAAAGCTTCCTTTAGTTTTTGTTTTGATGATAATTCTAAAACATCTTTTCGGGACAAACGACGAGTGATAGAAATCAGGGGGAAAGAAGTCCCGTAAAATAGACGGCCATTTTACGTTAAATTTGTAACAAATTCAAATCCATAACGTAAAATATTGACGAGAACTTCATAAATTGAGTCAATTTTGTTTAAATATTTCCAGTTCTCAGCCGACAGGGGGCTTACTTCAAGAACTCGAAATCCAGGCGTGAATTATACAACAACTGAAAGTCAGGTGAGTTATGCTAAGTAATATAAAAATACTGGCTAATGCCATGTCAACATCATCATCATTATCAGCCTATTAACGGCCCACTACAGGGCCAGGCCTCATTCCTTGTAGGAGAGGGGATATAGAACGTACACCCACCACGCTACACGAATGCAGGTTAGCGGCTTAGGGTGATAATGTTTTATTTTATTAACGTCCACTAACCGAGGTACGGGGATGTAATACTGCCAACGTCCCGACTGAGCTTGGAATGTACTTAAAATGCCATGTAATTTATCTAAAATACCCAAAACAATTAAATCATCAATCAAAAGTATTTATTTAAAGAATAATTAAAAAAATATTGCCCAAAAAATAAAAAATTAATCTGGCGAAAAACCATTATCACAATGGTATTTAATAAACGCAAATTATGTAATGAAAACTTTTTTTTTATCGTCTACAAGTTGGCCCTTGACTGCTATCACACCTGATGTTAAGTGATGATGCAATCTAAGAAGGAAGCGGGCTAACTTGTTAGGAGTAGGATGAAATCCACACCCATATCGGTTTCTACAAGACATCGTACTGGAACGCTAAATCGCTTGGCGGTACGTCCTTGTAACTAGCCACGGCGAAAGCCTCCCACCAGCCAGACCAAGACAAATTAATAAAAATCTCAATCTGCCTCGCCGGGAATTGAACCCAGGACCTCCGTCTTATAAATCCACTGCGCATACCACTGTGCCACGGAGGTCGTCAAAAACCTCCTCGTCCAAAAACTGGTGAAGACGTTTCGAAGGACTTTGATAACAAACACTGAGATTTTTATATCTTACACTATTGACGGCCGCGACTTTGCCCGCGCGGTAAAAATTTCGTAACCCTATTTTTTTTATCTTTAAAAGATACGAGGATTTTTGTACATTTATTAAAAGCCAGCTAAAATATATAAAGTTTATTAGTAAAATCACATAGTAAATCTACATCAGTTATTTACATCCATCCTGTTAATACATCTGTTTTATTAATTACACAAGTATGAACAAAAATACAATTTTACGATAATACGTTACCAACTCGGGTATTATAATAGCTCACTTCACTTCTTAACTTTGTGTTTGTTACTGCACTCTCACTGTCGAAATGTGTTGAATGTATTTTTACCATCACTTTTATGAAGTCGGTTAAGTGGGAGATAATGGTGCAATGCAGCATTTTCTGCAGTTCTGCCAACAGATCGCGTAGTGGGGCGTCATCAGTTCAATGTAGCCAACTGTGCGCCCACAGATAACCCACATTTTCCATAGAGGATTTCAGGAGGACGACAACACATTAGACAGACGCGGCGCTGAACTCTGTTTTATAATATGTAAGGATGTGCCTTCGATGCAAAGGGAATTATTGCATTGTGAAGAAAGAATTTTTAGAAGCAGTTTGTACATTATAGGTCGACGAATGTATGGAGAGTAACACTGCCCTGGCTGCGCTGGGCGCCGGGCTAGACGCCGCCAGGGTCCGTCGGGCTATCGTCAGAAGATTGCGAGCTACAGGTATGTTATGAAATTTAAAAAAATTGGACAAACACGAGTCGGACTTGTCCACTGAGGGCTTCATACTTTGTAGGTATATATTATCGTATATATATACGTGGGTACATTAAAAAAATATATTTTTTCAAATTTTTCCCTATATTTGTAGTATTGAATGCCTTTTATAGGTCTAGGTCGACATTAAATATCCTAGAAATGATTCCCTAGAAAGTGTCTACGGCATAGGGAATGACATGAGTATATAGATTTAATTTAACTATACTAAAGCCAAACTCGATTGAGAATGCTTGTCAACAAACAAATTTAAAATGAAGGTAGAAAATGCAACATATTTTATGCTTAACAAATAAAAAATTGTGTTTTGTTATTTTAAGAATTCTTATTTTTAAAGATATAGATATTGAATATATTAATTAGTTTTAAGCTTACTAATCTAATTTATTGTCATGAATTCGTCATTAACTAGTTATTTAAAAAAATAGGTGTAAAATGACTAGTGATTTCTACCTTCATTTTTAATTTGTTTGTTGACAAGCATTCTCAATCGAGTTTGTCTTTAGTATAGATACCTTTACGCGTCCTCGAGATCTTCCGAGTCTTTACAAGCATATGCCAACAGCAAAGTAATCCTATACTCGTAATGGTATAAGGGTTCTGTTTATCCTTTTGGGGCACGGAACCCTAAAAATAGTTGAATTTGTTCCAGGTGTACCGTTCAGTTCGTCGGAGGCTCTAATAGACGCGGTATTAGACGAACAGCTCAACGAAGAGGCGTGGTCGGTGTCCCCTCACAGTCAGCGCCTGGCCAGGGACATCCTCGCGGAGACCCTGCGGGACTTCGCCCCGCGCTCTGGGTAACTTATCTTTTGTATTGCTCATAGGGTAGTTTCAGATCGTGTGACAAATGCTCGGAGGCTTTGAAGACGAGCAGCTCAACGAGAAGTCCCCTCACAGTCAGCGCCTGGCCAGGGACATCCTCGCGGAGACCTTGCGGGACTTGTCTGTCATGTTCTGATAGAGGATAGGTTCAGAGGCATGTGACAAATGTTTGTACTTTAGTCATTATTATTCACATCGCAATATAACAAAAAAAGGATTATAGATAAAATTTTAAAAAAAAATGGGTATTGCATTTTATCCTCAAAAGATAGATATATAATTTATAGTTAAATCATCGAAGACCAGTAATTTTTGTCCCTGTTTGCAGCACCATAAAGAAAATACAATATCTTTAAGCAGACGGGTTTTTGTTTTTATAATAATGATTTTTTTAGTTCTAATAAAGAGAAACAATTCTTCCATACAGCAGCGTTTTCGATAAAAGCTCCCCAGCGGCTTAAATATCTACAACTTACATACATACATAACATCACGCCTTATTCCCGTAGGGGTAGGCAGAGACCACATCCCTCCACTTGCCACGATCCTTGCATACCTTAGCTTCTTCCACTCTCATTAATCCTTTCATACAAGTTCGTCGGTTTAGGGTACTCTTGACTTGGCCATTATTTAAAATGTCCTGAATTTGGTCCAGGAACATTCGCCTAGGCCTTCCCCTTTCAACATTTCCATTCACCCTCGCCATGTAAATCTCTTTTGTTAATCTCCTTTCATCCATTCTCTGTACATGTCCAAATCATCTAAGCATCCTTTTGTAACAATTATCGTTATATTTTATCCAATTTATGTAAAACCTGAACAAATTAAATATTAAAACCTTTCTTAGGGACCACTATCTATTGGTAAACCGCACGACAGTCCGTTCATTAGTCTTTAAGTTTGTCACGAACAGTCAGAGCGACAGACGCGGCAGGAGGGGGGAGGGGGGGGGGAATTTGTTTTATAATATGTAATGATTGATGATTGACCCTCTGGTACCCTGCTTCTGCGTCCTAGGCTATGGGTTAGATTCCCACGTCTGGAAAAATGTTTGTGTATTGAGCATGGATATTTTCCAGTGTATAATATATATAAAAATATTCATCAGTTATCATAGTACCCATAACACAAGCTACCTACGCTTACTTACATATAGCGATGTGTGTAATTGTCCTGTAATATTTATTTATTTATGATTGAAGATGAAAATGTCACAACGATGACGTAAGTTAAGGTTGAAACTTAATTACAGTATAATCCCCGCAACAAACGCAGACGGGGAGAGACCAGAGAGCCAAGATTCTCAGACCGACAGCCCAGCGCCTTCGCCACCGCCCACCAGTCATCCAACTACCAACGGACCGTTGGACAGCTCCAGCCAAGTCAGTCACACCAACCCTGAACCGGAACCAAGTCCCGCGAAGACCAACACTAAGGTCACTCTGGAAGAAGAGAACAGACAGTTGAAGGAAGCCAGATTGTGCAAAGTGTGCATGGATAATGAGGTTCGTAAACCGACGAAAGAACAGAGGAGATTCTCAATTCAATTTATTTATTTCTTTTTGTATAATTGTTATTTTGTATTTACCGGAATTAACCAGACAAATCGCTCCACTAACTAAGAACGGCCATGCACCACCACCCACCGAATCAAGAAAGAGCTGTTAATCTGTCAATCCTTCCGGTGTCCGGGCCTGGTGAGATTTCCCGTGTTGAGTCAAATTAAGCCGCAGGCTTCACTCCTGGTGGTGCTCTTCCGTCAATTCCTTTAAGTTTCAGCTTTGCAACCATACTCCCCCCGGAGTCCAAAATCTTTGGTTTCCCGGAAGCTGCCCGCCGTGCCATTGTAGTAACGTCGGCGGATCGCTAGATGACATATTTATGGTTAGAACTAGGGCGGTATCTAATCGCCTTTGAACCTCTAACTTTCGTTCTTGATTGATGAAAACACCTTTGGCAAATGCTTTCGCTGATGTTCGTCTTGCGACGATCCAAGAATTTCACCTCTAACGTCGCAATACGAATGCCGTATAGTACAAGTATAACCACGCAAGAAAACGTAAATTTCCAAAATGGTCCCATAGTCATCATGTTATGATCTAATGGTGCGATCCTGGAAAAGACGACCAAACCCTTTATAGACACAGTTGCAGTGATTTGGTATTTTTTAAAACTATTTTGTTTGGCTACAAGTGCCGTATAATGGTACTCTTAGGTTTTCCTATGTTCATTGTCGATAAATCACTAAAAAGTCATCGGCCAGTACGGAAGAATCGAAACTATACTGGGCCTTATGTTGTGCCGGGGCGTTACTAAAACTGTAAATATAAATTTTATTAATCCATACATTGCTAAATAAATTTTATAGCCCTCAAACTAAATGTCTGTTGAGGATGGTATACTTTTTTTAACTTCACACTGTGTCCGGTCTCTGTTCTAGATACTATAATTGGTTTATAAGCGCACGAAGCAAAATCAAAAATATCGCTATCTCTTTCGCCTTACCCAAAGAAAGAAAAAGACATGTCTTTTTAGCGGCGTCTAGGCATGCAGGTACTTTTTGATAGAGTAATAGAAACTTGTCTTGACAGGGTGTTTTAATTTATAGGTGAGCGTGGTGTTCCTGCCCTGCGGTCACCTGGTGTCGTGCGCGGGCTGCGGCGCGGCGTTAGGCGCCTGCCCGCTATGTCGCGCGCCCGTCAAAGCGCTCGTGCGCGCCTACCTCGCCTGACCAGCCCCCACAGTGAGACAGGTGAGCGTGGTGTTCCTGCCCTGCGGTCACCTGGTGTCGTGCGCGGGCTGCGGCGCGGCGTTAGGCGCCTGCCCGCTATGTCGCGCGCCCGTCAAAGCGCTCGTGCGCGCCTACCTCGCCTGACCGGCCCCCACAGTGAGACAGGTGAGCGTGGTGTTCCTGCCCTGCGGTCACCTGGTGTCGTGCGCGGGCTGCGGCGCGGCGTTAGGCGCCTGCCCGCTATGTCGCGCGCCCGTCAAAGCGCTCGTGCGCGCCTACCTCGCCTGACCGGCCCCCACAGTGAGACAGGTGAGCGTGGTGTTCCTGCCCTGCGGTCACCTGGTGTCGTGCGCGGGCTGCGGCGCGGCGTTAGGCGCCTGCCCGCTATGTCGCGCGCCCGTCAAAGCGCTCGTGCGCGCCTACCTCGCCTGACCGGCCCCCACAGTGAGACAGGTGAGCGTGGTGTTCCTGCCCTGCGGTCACCTGGTGTCGTGCGCGGGCTGCGGCGCGGCGTTAGGCGCCTGCCCGCTATGTCGCGCGCCCGTCAAAGCGCTCGTGCGCGCCTACCTCGCCTGACCGGCCCCCACAGTGAGACAGGTGAGCGTGGTGTTCCTGCCCTGCGGTCACCTGGTGTCGTGCGCGGGCTGCGGCGCGGCGTTAGGCGCCTGCCCGCTATGTCGCGCGCCCGTCAAAGCGCTCGTGCGCGCCTACCTCGCCTGACCGGCCCCCACAGTGAGACAGGTGAGCGTGGTGTTCCTGCCCTGCGGTCACCTGGTGTCGTGCGCGGGCTGCGGCGCGGCGTTAGGCGCCTGCCCGCTATGTCGCGCGCCCGTCAAAGCGCTCGTGCGCGCCTACCTCGCCTGACCGGCCCCCACAGTGAGACAGGTGAGCGTGGTGTTCCTGCCCTGCGGTCACCTGGTGTCGTGCGCGGGCTGCGGCGCGGCGTTAGGCGCCTGCCCGCTATGTCGCGCGCCCGTCAAAGCGCTCGTGCGCGCCTACCTCGCCTGACCGGCCCCCACAGTGAGACAGGTGAGCGTGGTGTTCCTGCCCTGCGGTCACCTGGTGTCGTGCGCGGGCTGCGGCGCGGCGTTAGGCGCCTGCCCGCTATGTCGCGCGCCCGTCAAAGCGCTCGTGCGCGCCTACCTCGCCTGACCGGCCCCCACAGTGAGACAGGTGAGCGTGGTGTTCCTGCCCTGCGGTCACCTGGTGTCGTGCGCGGGCTGCGGCGCGGCGTTAGGCGCCTGCCCGCTATGTCGCGCGCCCGTCAAAGCGCTCGTGCGCGCCTACCTCGCCTGACCGGCCCCCACAGTGAGACAGGTGAGCGTGGTGTTCCTGCCCTGCGGTCACCTGGTGTCGTGCGCGGGCTGCGGCGCGGCGTTAGGCGCCTGCCCGCTATGTCGCGCGCCCGTCAAAGCGCTCGTGCGCGCCTACCTCGCCTGACCAGCCCCCACAGTGAGACAGGTGAGCGTGGTGTTCCTGCCCTGCGGTCACCTGGTGTCGTGCGCGGGCTGCGGCGCGGCGTTAGGCGCCTGCCCGCTATGTCGCGCGCCCGTCAAAGCGCTCGTGCGCGCCTACCTCGCCTGACCGGCCCCCACAGTGAGACAGGTGAGCGTGGTGTTCCTGCCCTGCGGTCACCTGGTGTCGTGCGCGGGCTGCGGCGCGGCGTTAGGCGCCTGCCCGCTATGTCGCGCGCCCGTCAAAGCGCTCGTGCGCGCCTACCTCGCCTGACCGGCCCCCACAGTGAGACAGGTGAGCGTGGTGTTCCTGCCCTGCGGTCACCTGGTGTCGTGCGCGGGCTGCGGCGCGGCGTTAGGCGCCTGCCCGCTATGTCGCGCGCCCGTCAAAGCGCTCGTGCGCGCCTACCTCGCCTGACCGGCCCCCACAGTGAGACAGGTGAGCGTGGTGTTCCTGCCCTGCGGTCACCTGGTGTCGTGCGCGGGCTGCGGCGCGGCGTTAGGCGCCTGCCCGCTATGTCGCGCGCCCGTCAAAGCGCTCGTGCGCGCCTACCTCGCCTGACCGGCCCCCACAGTGAGACAGGTGAGCGTGGTGTTCCTGCCCTGCGGTCACCTGGTGTCGTGCGCGGGCTGCGGCGCGGCGTTAGGCGCCTGCCCGCTATGTCGCGCGCCCGTCAAAGCGCTCGTGCGCGCCTACCTCGCCTGACCAGCCCCCACAGTGAGACAGGTGAGCGTGGTGTTCCTGCCCTGCGGTCACCTGGTGTCGTGCGCGGGCTGCGGCGCGGCGTTAGGCGCCTGCCCGCTATGTAGCGCGCCCGTCAAAGCGCTCGTGCGCGCCTACCTCGCCTGACCAGCCCCCACAGTGAGACAGGTGAGCGTGGTGTTCCTGCCCTGCGGTCACCTGGTGTCGTGCGCGGGCTGCGGCGCGGCGTTAGGCGCCTGCCCGCTATGTCGCGCGCCCGTCAAAGCGCTCGTGCGCGCCTACCTCGCCTGACCAGCCCCCACAGTGAGACAGGTGAGCGTGGTGTTCCTGCCCTGCGGTCACCTGGTGTCGTGCGCGGGCTGCGGCGCGGCGTTAGGCGCCTGCCCGCTATGTCGCGCGCCCGTCAAAGCGCTCGTGCGCGCCTACCTCGCCTGACCAGCCCCCACAGTGAGACAGGTGAGCGTGGTGTTCCTGCCCCGCGGTCACCTGGTGTCTGACAGGCGCTTACCGCTGTAAGACAGGTGAGCGTGGTGTTCCTGCCCCGCGGTCACCTGGTGTCTGACAGGCGCTTACCGTTGTAAGACAGGTGAGCGTGGTGTTCCTGCCCCGCGGTCACCTCGTATCTGACAGGCGCTTACCGCTGTATGACACGTGAGCGTGGTGTTCTTGCCCTGCGGTCACCTCGTATCTGACAGGCGCTTACCGCTGTATGACACGTGAGCGTGGTGTTCTTGCCCTGCGGTCACCTCGTATCTGACAGGCGCTTACCGCTGTATGACACGTGAGCGTGGTGTTCTTGCCCTGCGGTCACCTCGTATCTGACAGGCGCTTACCGCTGTATGACACGTGAGCGTGGTGTTCTTGCCCTGCGGTCACCTCGTATCTGACAGGCGCTTACCGCTGTATGACACGTGAGCATGGTGTTCTTGCCCTGCGGTCACCTCGTATCTGACAGGCGCTTACCGCTGTATGACACGTGAGCGTGGTGTTCTTGCCCTGCGGTCACCTCGTATCTGACAGGCGCTTACCGCTGTATGACACGTGAGCGTGATGTTCTTGCCCTGCGGTCACCTCGTATCTGACAGGCGCTTATCGCTGTAAGACAGGCGAGCGTGGTGTTCTTGCCCTGCGGTCACCTCGTATCTGACAGGCGCTTACCGCTATAAGACAGGCGCGCGTGGTGTTCTTACCCTGCGGTCACCTCGTATCTGATAGACGCTTACCGCTGTAAGACAGGCGAGCGTGGTGTTCTTGCCCTGTGGTCACCTCGTATCTGATAGACGCTTACCGCTGTAAGACAGGCGAGCGTGGTGTTCTTGCTCTGCGGTCACCTCGTATCTGACAGGCGCTTACCGCTGTAAGACAGGTCACCGTGCATATTTTTCAAAGATGTGGTGGCTGCGTACACACACACACACACCAACGTTGTAACGAATGTCGACTAAGCATTTTGTATAGCGACGGCGGGCGGATTTGCCCGCAGTATAATGAGTCGTCAACGGGTAGCCAGTAAGGGTCAACGTGTAAATAAATAATAGTGAACAGTTGTCTGGCTACTCATTTACTGACCTAACCCTAGCAGAGCACATAACAACCAAACAACCCCTAAAGTGGTGACTCCGACGTGACGTGAACTTTAGGGGTTGTTTGGATGTTATGTGCTCTGCTAGGGTTAGGTCAGTAAATGAGTAGCCAGACAACTGTTCACTATTATTTATTTACACGTTGACCCTTACTGGCTACCCGTTGACGACTCATTATACTGCGGGCAAATCCGTCCGCCGTCGCTATACAAAATGCTTAATCGACATTCGTTACAACGTTGGTGTGTGTGTGTGTGTACGCAGCCACCACATCACTCCACCCATTTAAGAAAAAAAAAATTTTTTTACATAAGTACAAACATACATGATTACTTCTTATAACATTACGCTAAAGCTTTAACTTCTAAAATAAACAGTAGGTAAAAAAAACATATTCATAAAACATTTACGATCGAACAATGGATTCGCTGACAGTAGGCGAATTCCTTGTACGATTACTAACTTACAAAACAAATTTCACAATAGGATGAACTACATAAATTTCAATGAACTTTTAATTAACCATTTCCACGCCGATTTATTATAAAAATATTGTACCTAAAATATAATTTGTGCAATTCTGTAAAATTTCCACTAAGCAAAACGTGTCGGCGGTCTGCTTACTCTGCCTGAGCGTGTAGTTTTACATTCTATGTTAACATTAGGGTTCCTACACACTGTGACTTTTTTAGTTGCAATCCGTTCAGTAGTTTTGTCAGACACTTTATTTTGGGGAGTAACATTCTCCTCCAAAATATACGCTGGTTTCAACCGATCTATCGAAATTTGCACTTGACGTGTAGGTAATTGTATTTTAAAAACTTTTTCAGTTCTATTAATAACTTTATATGGACCATCATAAGGCGGTTGTAAAGGCTTCCGTACTGCGTCATTCCTAACAAAAACTTTGTCACAGGTATATAAATCCTCATGCACAAAAAATTTTCTGCTGTCTCTATTAGACCTGTTAATTGGCTTAAGGTTCCTAATAATACTTCTTAATTTACCTACGTAAGTATCACTATCCAAACAACTGTCTTTGCTTATATTATAAAAATCTCCTGGTAATCTAATAGTAGTTCCGTATACCATTTCGGCACAGCTTACATTAGTGTCTGCCCTTACAGCAGCTCTCAACCCTAATAGAACAGTTGGCAGTTCCTCTACCCAACTTTTGGTTGACATTCTAGCCATAAGTGCAGCTTTTAAGGATCTATGCCAGCGCTCTATCATCCTATTACTCTGTGGGTGATAGGCTGTAGTGCGAATCTTCTTAATGCCCATAAGAATCATAAGTTGTTTAAAAAGATTGCTTTCGAAACAACGGCCTTGATCCGAAGTCAAAAATTCCATTACACCGAAACGCGATATATAACATTCATATAGAGCCTTTGCTACTATTTCAGCTGTCATTTCTTTAATTGGAACCGCTTCCGGCCATCGCGTAGCTCTATCTATCATTGTTAAACAGTATCTATAGCCCTCTGGCGATGTATTAAGGGGTCCGATTATGTCAATCATGCAATGACTGAAACGACCTACTCTTTCAAAAGTACCTAAATCTGATACAGTATGTTTTTGCACCTTCGCACGTTGACAAGCTATACAGGCTTTAGCCCATCTCCGGATATCTTTATTCATTCCAACCCAAAAGTATCTATCTCTAACCATTTTATTAGTAGTACGAATACCAGGGTGACTTAAATTATGAATCGCGTCGAATGCGATACGCCTAAAACCTTCCGGTAAGTATGGACGAGCCTTATTTGTCGATGTTTCGCAATCTATGTGGACATCACTTCCCGGCAACACAATGCTTTTGAATTGCATTTTTCGCTTTAATTCACTTAATTCCGCGTCATCACTTTGTACACGAGCAAGTTCTGTGAAATCTAAAGTCGTGGGACAAACAATTTCTTCCACACGAGATAAAGTATCAGCTACTATGTTATCGCTTCCACTAACATGGCGTATGTTGGTGGTAAATTCACTGATAAACATGATCTGTCTAGCCCGCCTAGGTAATTCCTTTTCGCTACCTATCTTTGAAAATACGAAAGTAAGGGGCTTATGGTCGGTATACACCGTTAAATTTCGACCTTCTATCATATAACGGAAGTGAGCTATCGCCGTATAGATGGCTAAAAGCTCTCTATCATAAGTACTATATTTCTTCTGCGCGTCTGACAACCTTTTAGAGAAATACGCAATAGGTTTCCATAAATTACCTTCCTTTTGCTGTAGAACTGCACCAAGACATGACTCTGAAGCATCCGTCATTAGCGCCAAGGGTTTGTCAACCGCAGGATAAGTTAATGTCGCGGCTTCGCATAAGCTCTGTTTACACTGGTCGAACTGAGTAATGGCTAAATCGGTCCAAGTGATTTTTGACTTGTCATTTTTCTTTGTATTCTTTAAAAAACGATTCAACTCAGACTGTTTTTCAGCAGCACCTGGCAAATGTGATCTATAAAAATTCAACATACCTAGGAATCTTCGAAGTTGGTCCACGGTCGCCGGCCTCGGGAACTCAATGATGGCTTTGACCTTCTCGTCGAGTGGCCGAATCCCTTCCGTAGACACCTCGTGACCTAGGAATTCTAGTTTTGTTTGTTCGAAACAACACTTTGAGATATTTAGTGTAATACCAAATTTTTCTAATCGACTAAATACCTCCTCCAGATGATGCCTATGCTCTTCGACGCTATTGCTTGCAATTATTATGTCATCGATATAAACAAATAAAAAATCTAAATTTGACAATACGCTATGACTCATAAAGCGCTGAAAGCTTTGAGCAGCATTGCGAAGACCGAAAGGAAGGCGCGTGAACTCAAAAGCTCCAAACGGAGTTCCCAGACAAGTTTTCTCAATGTCCTCCTCATTAACCGGTATACAATTGTAAGCTCTATTTATATCTAGGCGCGAAAATATTTTCTTTCCAGCAAGCAGGTATGTAAAATCACGTAACCTAGGTATAGGGTAACTATCAGGCTTAGTAATCGCATTTAATCGTCTATAATCCCCACAAGGCCTAATCTGTCCGTTTTTCTTAGGAACTATATGCAAAGGACTTGACCACTCGCTTTTACTAGGCCTACATATTCCCATTTCACACATTAATCTAAACTCTTCCTTCGCTTTAGCGTATCTGTCTGGCGGTAAAGGTCTCACCCGGCATCGAACAGGCGGACCTGTCGCGGACGGAGTTCAATATGATGAACAACGCTATGTTTGGGGATTTCCTTAAAAGATACCGGTTTCGTTAACTCTGGGTACTTAGTTAACAAATCGTAATATGGGTGGTTATTATAAATTGTTGTTATTGAGCTATCCATGCACTTTGAAATACTAGCTACAATATTAAAATTTGTTACCTGATCCACCAGTTTCCGCTTACTAAAATCTACACTTAACTTATACTTAGACAAAAAATCGGCACCTATTATAGGTTGTCTTACCTCGGCTACTATAAATGTCCATTGAAAAGCTCTTCTTAAATTTAAATTTAAAACTAAACTATGTAATCCAAATGTCTTTATAGGTGTCCCATTCGCGGCATATAGTTTATAATCAACGCACACACGATTTTTCCCGCGCACTGCCCATCGGGGTAACACTGACACGTTTGCACCACTATCAATTAAAAATTTTAATCTAGTATTTTCGTCAGTAATACACAAGCGGTAGTTAACACACGGGTCGCAGCCTCCCGCCGTAGACGCAACCGAATCTAGTTTTCCGCCGTCTTCCAGTTGCAAGGTTGTACGCACTTGTTTGCTCTGGCTCTGTACTTGTGATGATAATAACAGAGCCAGTCCGGGTCTGCCGGTGTCCTCTTCCGGCTTCCACTAGATTTGCGTGTCTTGGAAATATACCGTGCTCTGGATCGGCTCCTTCTGCCGCTGCGATGGTCATTTTCAACTTTCTGGAGCCGTTCCCCTAGCTTATGTATTTCGGCGATTATATTTGCAGAGTCACTCGGTAAATTTTGTATTTCTGACACTCCTTGCATGGGCATAGCGTTTTCTGTGACCTTGTCTGCTATTCGTGCTAAATGGTCTATCTCTTTAATATCTGACGCCGCTAAAATGCCTCGTACCCATCCTGGCAGGTGGTTCTGCCAGAGAATGGCCAGGGTCTCGTCAGTAACCTTTCCGCTTGCTAGTTCTTGCATCTTTCTTAATAATTGCGACGGTTTCTGGTCGCCGAGTTCCATGTCCGAAATCAGTTTCTGGATTTTTCTATTTTCCGACTCCTCATAAATTTCTAGCAATCGTTTTTTTAATAATTCATATTTCCCCGTATCCGGCTGTCTCACCAAGATGTCTGTGACTTGCTGAATTACCTCCTTCCCAAGTTTTGAGATTACAAATTGGAATTTCTGCTCATCTGACATTTTCTGCGGATATAACACTGCTTCTGCCTGGATAAACCAGTGCCTAGGCAGGTCCGGCCAAAATTCGGGTATTCTGGCGGCCACAGATACTCCGGAAATTTCAGGTTGGGCCATCTTCTTGATTTTGTGAGTCGTCCGTATAACCTGAACACTAGCGATCACGTCGGGGTCACCACTTTAGGGGTTGTTTGGATGTTATGTGCTCTGCTAGGGTTAGGTCAGTAAATGAGTAGCCAGACAACTGTTCACTATTATTTATTTACACGTTGACCCTTACTGGCTACCCGTTGACGACTCATTATACTGCGGGCAAATCCGTCCGCCGTCGCTATACAAAATGCTTAATCGACATTCGTTACAACGTTGGTGTGTGTGTGTGTGTGTACGCAGCCACCACAAAGGTTTTTGTGGGTAGTTAGTTTTACCTTCAAAAATAATAATCTATGTTATTTATTTGATAATATTGCTTTTTATAAATGAATGCTTTCTTTTCAGACTTGCAAGATATGGAGGAAGGAATTGAATAAACGTAGCCTATTCTTAACATGTCCAGTGAAATGTACTAGTTAATTCATGTATTGTTAGCGAATATACAATATTGATCTGATTACTAATATGGCAACCCATGCAATAATAGCAGCAATACTTAAGATTACACGCATGTATTGATCAATTTTACCAACTTAGTAAACCAATGACCATTATTCTATAAAATGATGTACGTTATACATTCCTGTAGCTATATTTAAAGGCACTGCTATGGAACTTGATGATCGGTAGATTACAATTCTATTTTTTTTTTATCGACTACAAGTTGGCCCTTGACTGCTATCACACATGATGTTAAGTGACGATGTAATCTAAGGATCGGTCAATATACCCCGCCAAAATGCGGCATTTGATCGGCAATATTCTTTCTAATTGCTCTATGTTTGTTTTCTATACTGCTCAATATTGCCTACGTTCGGTTAGGAAGTAGACTGGTTTCTACGTGACTTTGTATTCTGATACAATGCCGTGTATCAGTTGTGGCTTATTACCATCTTATTATTTTGATATTCAGTGGGGCAAGTGCGAGTTTTTCACCGAGCGACTGCGTAAAAACGTAACCACTCGTAACTTCAAATTATATAGAAAAGAACGCGTTTACTCTTGCCATAACTAGATGGCGCTGCTTTAATTCCATATAAAGGAAATTGCCAAAATTTGCCCCAGGCTGTCCAAACTTATGCTCATATTTAACTGTTTTATTTAAATACACAATGAATTTTAAACAACTACATGTTTCATAGCAATCACTTGAAAATATATAAAAAAATATAAATATCAATCGATATTTTTGTGTTCTGAATCACGTGACCGTCGTCGTAGTGTGAAAAGTCAACTTTTTCAAGCTTCATAACTTTTTCCTGCGTCTGCATAGCTACATACAACTTTTTTTTTCTGTAAATAGAAAATCTGCACTATTTTATGACATATATATCATTACTGGGCAGCCTGGGGTACACTTCCATACAATTTTTTGCAATGTCCTTTGTCTTACGTTTTTACGCAGTGACTCGGTTACAAACTCACACTAGGCACTGACTTTAAAATATCTTTAATCCAAAACCAATAGGATTGTAACTAGTTACGACCGAACCCTACCACTAGAAACACTTTTTTAACATCAAACCCAAAATTGACAACAAAAACTACTAATCTTTCTAATTTAATACTTAGATAATAACTAGAAGCATTTTAATTGTTAATGTGTTAACTATTTATATTGCAAGAAAAATTATGTTTTAGGCGTGTAAATCATTATCTTGAAATCGTTTTAGGTTTGTTTTTAATATTTTAATAAGTGCAAAATATTGTATTGCATTCTTGTGTTTTAATTTTATTATAAGTAAGGTACGAGTAACATTCGTTAAACAAATTATTAAAAATATTCAAAGAAAATAAAATACGAATTGAAAATTTTAATAAATAAAAAAAAATAAAAGTATATGTTTAATGTGAAGAAAAATCCAAACTGTATATTTTATTTTAAGGTAGCTAATTATTATTATCTGATAATACTCTGTTGGCTTAGGATTTTTAGTATAAAACATCTGACTGTATTTTTTGTTGTGAAATCATATTTTATATTTTTTTTATCAATGTTTTAAAACGTATCAAAAGTTGCCTTACAATGGTATTTTTTTTTTAATTTAATCCTAAAGCTTAGATACACCTGACTGTAGCAATCCTTCGTAAGAAAATATGAATTTGAAGGATTTTTAATAAATTAGAGTTGTTACTTTTCATTTTAGAGAACTAGTAATTAAATATGAATTTGAAAAATAAAGAAAGAAATAAGTGATAATTATGCAAATAATTTTTTTGTACGTTTATAGTTATTTTTTTTAAATATAAGAAAAAGCTTTCCGCAGTTTGAATTTGTACTACTACGACCTAATCCGACAGAATTATAGTTTATTTCAAATCATTTAGTTCAAATTTAAGAGAAATTTGTTATTAGATTATTAAAAAAAATCATAGAATACATTTTTAGCTATGTCAACATTATTTAGGTATGCATCAGGTTTTATAATTTTACATTATGCCAAATTTGTTTTGTATAGTATTAAATCTTAATTATATGTTTGTGTGTACACTTATTTATTATTTTCTATGTATGTGTTGTAATTTTAACATTTTACCACAAAATAAAATGGAAATTTTAAAATGCCCGACAGTTACGAATTTTGATAGACCAACGGCTTTATGTCAAAATTTATTTCTATCATAATAGCAAAACGCCAATAAAATATGGTCACCAGTAAGCCTAAAATGCGCACATTGAGATATTGTGTGTAGACAAAAAGACGTACAGTCATCCAATATCGTGCACTTGATAAGCTCTCTCTCTCTCCTATTTTGGTGGGGAGCAAGAGAGTTATATTTACACAACCGCCTAATAGCGCGGAATTGAAAATATCGCTAACTCCTATTTTAGTGGGGAGCAAGAGAGCTATATTTATACAACCGTCTAATAGCGCGGAATTGAAAGTCTCTCTCTCTCCTATTTTGGTGGGGAGCAAGAGAGCTATATTTATACAACCGCCTAATAGCGCGGAATTGAAAATATCGCTCTCCTATTTTGGTGGGGAGCAAGAGAGCTATATTTATACAACCGCCTAATAGCGCGGAATTGAAAATCTCTCTCTCTCCTATTTTGGTGGGGAGCAAGAGAGCTATATTTATACAACCGCCTAATAGCGCGGAATTGAAAATATCGCTCTCTCCTATTTTGGTGGGGAGCAAGAGAGCTATATTTATACAACCGCCTAATAGCGCGGAATTGAAAATATCGCTCTCTCCTATTTTGGTGGGGAGCAAGAGAGCTATATTTATACAACCGTCTAATAGCGGGGAATTGAAAATCTCTCTCTCCTATTTTGGTGGGGAGCAAGAGAGCGATATTTATGCAACCGCCTAATAGCGCGGAATTGAAAATATCGCTCTCTCTTCTAATGTGTTGGGGCGAAAGAGAATATTTCCGATTTCACCGCTATTGGGATAATATCTTTTTCTCTTCACGACATTTATCTCTTTGTGCGTATCTTAGTCCTACTGATATCTCGCCACATTTAAATTATGCTTACATAAGCTTATGTATACATTGCAATGAACGCAAGATGTCATATTCAGTCACTCTTCGCCTTTTAAACACTACATGTTTAAATTATACAGCTACAAATGAATGATCTAGGCTATTTACTAACTCGGTGCTCATTGGCATTAGTTGTTGAACACGAGTTGTTCTATAGACTACATATATTGCTTAAGAAGTTTAGATATTGTAAAATACTGCTTGACTTTGTGATATATATGAATAGTATTTCCTAGCATAATTTCAATTTAAGTGTGCGTTTTCGGAGTAGACTTGACGACAGAAGCAAGCGACTTGTGCGGAACACTATTGGTATGAAAACTACGTGTCGTTCGCAACGCAAGGTATTGCATAGAAATGTCGTCTGCAGACGGTTACGTATTTGCACCCTAATGTCAAATGAGATAGTTAGCGCTTTTCTGTAACGATGTTTTTATATCTCGACTGAGTGAGTTTCGTAGTCGTCTCTATCTCACTTTGTCTATAGTATCGTGTTAGACAAAGATATATTGGCAAAACTGACATTGTTGAGTTATAAAAACATCGTTATAACAACATTAATTTTTGTGGCGCAGTGGTATGCGCGATGGATTTATATGACGGAGGTCCTGGGTTCGATTCCCGGTGAGATTTTTCTTAATTTGTCTTGGTCTGGCTGGTGGGAGGCTTTCGCCGTGGCTAGTTACCACCCTACCGACAAACACGTACCGCCAAGCGATTTAGCGTTCCGGTACGATGTTGTGTAGAAAGGGGTGTGGATTTTCATCCTACTTCTAACAAGTTAGCCCGCTTCCATCTTAGATTGCATCTTTACTTAACATCAGGTGTGATAGCAATCAAGGGCCAACTTGTAGTCGATAAAAAAAAACATTGTAGAATAGCGCTAATGTTGCTTTAATTTTTTAAAAGCCACTAAGTTAGTAAATAAGCCTCTTAATTAGTTATATATTATTTATAATTAAATATATTGCTACATATAAACGCTTGGAGTAGGTACAATCTTTTTATATTCATCTACAGTTAAAATATTACGATGTCAAGTGCTTGTATTAGGATATTTATTATTGCTAAGCTGCGATACATTGTCAAGTTACTATATTTTATGCGTAGGAAATAAATGCCTCTTATGTGATTTGTAGAATGGTAATAGTGTCTTAGTTAATGGTAGTATATACCAGATCAAATAAATATATACCAATTATTAACTGATACTTTGTATGATTTGTAGATTTAGCAAAATGTAAAAACATATTGGGGGTGTGGATTTTCACCCTACTCCTAACAAGTCAGCCCGCTTCCATATTAGATTGCATCATCACTTATAACTATTAAATTCAAAATTTAAAAAGCCCCGACTAAAATCAAATTTAACATTTTTTTTTGTGGTGGCCATCTTGGATTTTAAACTTTTCATAGTATAGTATTCTACTATTCAAGCCCTTTCACGACGTCAAAAGATATTTACATTAAAACAAGATACACATTTTGCAACAAAGTTATCGATTAGATTTAAAAAAAAGAATAAATTGAAAAAAAAAGAAATTACAAGAAAAACCGCATAAATAGAGAAAGACTGTCAATGGCATCTGTTAAAACAAAGGAATTATTATAGTTCAAGGTGCTATCTAGCTATAAAGATTAAACTTTGGTCATTCTTCAACAAAAATAAAAATCGGTTTTTCCGTTTCATTCCGGCATTCCAGGGTTTAATATGCCACATCCCATTTCCAGCATCAGGTCCTCGTCAATTAGAAACATGAAAAGAACCAGTCAAGACAAATTCAACGAGTCCAAACTCGATGGGTTTACTAAAAAGGTAGACCAGGGTTACGTCTCCTACCTTCGAACCTTATCATCCAAACTGATGGCATAAAAGGAGGTGGTTCTCGATTTGTCTGAAATAATTGAACCTAAAAATATTCCAATGACCAAACAACTAACATAATCATACGATCATAAGACCTATATACCATAAAGCTTTAAAACGAAGTACCTACCTAATTAATTATATTTTCGTCATTCTAAAATAAGTAACGTGTAGTGGCCCTGGGATCTTTCACTAGAGAACGGTACCACACTACAATTACTAATTTAATTTTAGTTTATTTTGCGTTTATAGAAATTTCAAAAATTATGTAAGTACCTACCTAAAGTTTAAATAAAAGCCAGTACTGTAAACATTTAAGTTTGGATTACGCACCTCCGAGTACGAGTGGGTAAGTACATACAATGTTTCTTTAGGCCGTTGCCCTACTGAAGTTTACGACTTGTCGAGATAGTAGGTAGAACTTAGGTCACATTTTGTCCTATAAGAAGGCACATAAATTCTAGACAATATGATAAGTACGACTTTTACGGCATTTTGAGTACATCAAATCATATGTGAATATATATACTATAAGCCTTTCAGTAGCTAGAGCTTAAAAAGGATTGACTACGAATAAAAGACAATTTAACTTCATAAATGCAGGTTCAAGAAAAGAATCAACAAGCAAGCCCTACTCAATCATTGTACCTGATTGGACTCTATTAATATACATTATACATGTATGAAAAACACTATAAAAACCCAGAAAATTTAGCTATTTCGACATCTAGACGTATTAGTTATTAATTAAATTAAACGTTAAGTACTTGTTGAGCTTACAGTGCGGTGGGAAACAAATATTCCTAAAGACCATACTTTAAAAGTTAATATATATTATGACCCTATAAATATAAATGAACTAACAAAAATGGCTATGTAGTTAGTTTATATGCAGCAGATGTGGGTGTGTGGGTATACCAGCCAAATGTTTCTACAACTCGCTCAGAAACTGGCTCAACTAGAAACTAATCTCAAGCTAAAGCTGTCCAAAGCTGCTCTTGCAGGATCCCACCAAATTTAGTTAAACAGGGAGAATAATTCTAGCAGAGAAGGCAAGCGTTGACCGGTCATAAAGGGTACCCTTAAACCTACATCCGTGCCGCAAGTCTAGGACTCTGTTCGGTGTTTTGCTCTCTGCCACACGATGGACCCTTCACTCGCACAGTGAATCCATGGAATTATGAGATATTCTCAATGATGTAACACCATCAAATTGATGATAGGTTTTTATGGTAATGCAGGCACGCGCTACCGCTTGGCTGCAATCACGCCCGTAAGCCTGACATACGATCGAAAAGATATTTCGTGTTAAAAAGTAGAAAAGCATCGCCCAAAACAGCGAAGTCAAAAATATCGCGTTCTCTTTAGTTGCATTGATGATTATAAAAACAAATAAACAACTGCATAGAAGTTATGAACTGAAAAGAGAAAAACAAGGATCACTTTATCTATATACAATTCTAAATACTTTATGGAGATGCATGCGGGGACAAAATACTTTATTTTCTGCGGGGAAAGAAAGATCTACCAAACTTTACCAGTTCATAACTTCTACACAAAACCCGACTGTTTTTTGTTTTTATAATAATAATTTTATTTGAGACTTTTTTGTTTTAGTTTATGGTATAGAAATGACACGGTACACTTTATGCAATTTTTTGTTAAAACGGCAATATAAACATGATATAATATTTATATTTTTAAAATGGTTTTTTTACGACCTTCCATTTGATACCCATATTGCTAAGATAGAAGAAAGATATACACAACATTTACAGCCGCCGTTTTGAAAATTTATATAGCCTATGTCACTACCACAATTTTGACAAATTCAACGACACTTCACATGTCAAAATCCGTTCAGTCGTTTAGGTTGTAGCGCGTGCCGAAGAAATGGGCATACATACATAACCCTCCTTCTGACGCAGTTGGGTAAAAAGAGAGATATTTTCGACTTATGTTCATCCACACCATCAACTGTCTATCATTAGGCTTACCTAATATAATCGCTGTATCTATGAGTGAATAGTTAATAAAACGTTTGTCCTCCTCCCAAAGCTTGCGTCATTGTGTTGTTTTGTGTTTATCTTCTCCGTTTCGACTTTCAATTGTTGCATGATGATATCACCACTTATTTTAGTATGCAGCCTCGTAAACTTCGCATATATTTGTGAATATAAACTGTATTAAAGGCATAACATGTCTTTCAAGTGACAAGTCTTAATTACTAGACTGCACAATAATGGATGCTTTTAATCAATCTGTTTCATTGGTGAAGCAATGCCTGTGGTTAGATACAGAATGGTCCAAACAAAAGGCAGGGTAACTAGATACATATTAGGTACATATTAAAATAATAAAAAATAAATAAATATTGTAGGACAATACACCCATCGCTATATAGCCCCAAAGTGAACGTAGGTAGCTTGTGTTATGCTCATCACATTAACATTTTTCAGACGTGGAAATCGAACCCACAGCCTAGGACGCAGAAGCAGGGTCACTACCCACTGCGCCACTCGGCATTCATTAAAAATAACCATTAAATGTTTTTTTTCTAAGAACTTCCAAAGAAAGAAAGGTTTTTGATAAGAGCTTACGTTTTATACGGGCAAACTTGTTGGAATAGGATGGAGTCCACACCTCTTAGATTTCTATACTATATCGTACCGGAATGCCAAATCGTTTGGCGGTACGTTATTTCAGGTGGTAACTGGCGACACCCTAAGCCTTCCACCAGACAAAACTGGACCAATTACAATAAATTAAATCCGCCGAGCTGGATTAAATGCGCCGCAGAGGTTGCTAAACGACTGCAACAAGTGACTTCTTATTAATAAAAATAGTAATGTTACATTAAACCTTCAAAGCAGGTAGTAAAATACTTTGTTATCAATTTGTAAGAACTTACAGTTTATTGCTACAGAATCAACATCATTTAAGATCTCCGATCTTCAAAAGCGAATCTGTGTAGATCAAAGGTGGTTTTTTTGGGCGTAAAGGTGAAGAGCGGTTTTGCTATGCAGCGAGGCGCCGATAGTGCGTGTCTGGCCCGGAATAGCGCCGGGGAGCGGACGCAAATAGCTCAGACGGCGCATACAGAGGCGTGACGCTTTCGGAACTTTATTAATATGCAAAATCCGTTGTGAGTAATAAGGAAAATCATGGGTTAAAGATCAGAATTCAGGAGGTCAAGCGCGAGCGCGACGAATTTGCTATTGGCTGTGATAACCCTTTGCTTCGCTTAGACGCTAAGTTAGCTGATTAAGCTTTGGTTTTTTTCAGGTTATTGATGTTCCCATACTTGTAATACATTCAAAGTTAACAAATATGCAATAAAAGTTTGGCCACCTTGATTGTTACTAACCAAATGTCTACGACACAGCTGTTACGTCAATGCTTTGCCACATTGATGCAATAGTTAGCCTACGTGGCCAAGAAATTCTCAGTAAAATTTTTCAGTCTGGAGTTGGGAAGTAGATACACTTCCGTGCCTCGGAAAGCTCGTTCAGCAGTCGGTTTTGGTTATTAAGGCCTGTGTGCACCAAGATTTCGGTTATCATAACCTTTGGTTGAAATCTTGGAAATCTTGAAATTTATAGTAATGGTAACCATGGTTAACATAACTTTACTATAAATTTACTATTTATAATAAACCCGTACGCCGGTTAAGGACGTAAACCGGGCGGTTATCTTAACCAAGCTTACGTCCTTAACCGGTGTACGGGTTGTCGTGAATAGTAAATTTTATGTTTAGCTTATGTTAACCGATGGTTATGATAACCGAAATATTGGTGCACACAGGCCTAAGTATATTTTATACTTGACAGTGATCTTTACTAAGTCAACCAAGCAAGTAGGTAGATAGGTACAGTCTACGCCTAACTTCTAATCCGCTCTGAAGTTGCAATATACCTACCGAACTGCATATAGTCATGGCTGGACTGAGAACTATTTTGTGCTATAAAATCACTGCGCAGACCACCGTCTTGTTTTCAAGTATGGAGAAACTGTGCCTACATACCTTCGTAGGTGCTTACTGCTTAGGTACTGCCTAGGTAGTGTTTACATAAAATATTGGCTGATTTAAATTAAAAGTGTCTATTTTTTCTTTATGATAGGACAAGCTTAACGGTTCCATTTCAAATTACGAAGCAGATTTAAGTTTTAGGTTTATTTGAATAAAGTGTCGTAGAAAAAGGCGCTATACTTACCTACTTATTATTAGGTAATCCTATTATAAGAAAACAAATGGATCTAAGGTGTTAAAACTTATCACGTGCAATAGCTTATCATTTACAGCTCTTTTAAAAGCTATATAGGTGCATATATAATATACCAATAGATAGGTACCTCAGGTATAAAAATAAGCTTTTACCGATAAAGAGCAAGGTTCGTTATCTTTGCAGATAACTTTGTTTTCCTTTATGCGTTATTCGTTAGACACGCTTCGTAGAAAACCAGCAAACCTAGGTTTTGTCATTCTTTTCTACTTAATATTAATACTTTACCTACTTACGTAACTTTAAGGATAAATGTTGTTATTAGTAAATACAGTGGTTAGGCCTGTGTGCACCAAGATTTCGGTTATCATAACCAACGGTTAACATAACTTTACTATAAATTTACTGTTCACGACAACGCGTACTCCGGTTAAGAACGTAAGCTCGGTTAAGATAACTGCCTGGTTTACTTAACCGGCGCACGGGTTGTCGTGAACAGTAAATTTTACGTTTAGCTTATGTTAACCGTTGGTTATGATAACCGAAATCTTGGTGCACACAGACCTAAGTGGTAAGTGATGATGCAGTCTAAGATGGAAGCGGACTAACTTGTTAGAACTAGTATGAAGTCCACACTCCTTTCGTTTACTACGACTACACGACGGCGTAGTTACCGGAACACTAAATCGCTTGATGGTACCGTCTTTTTCGGTGGGGTGGTAAGTAGCCACGGCCGAATCCTACCAGTCAGATGTGAACCAATTTTGAAAATCTCAATCGGCCCAGTCGGAAATCGAACACAGGCCCTCTGTTTTATAAAACAGCTGTGCATACCAAAGCGCCACGGATGCTTTCAAATAAACTGTGTTAAAGTTGATCACAGCAAAACATTTTTCGTTGAAGAATTGCATGACAGCTAAAATTTTTTTTTAATTACTTAACCAACTTACTTAGCTATATTAATGCCAAACTTGATTGAGAATGCTTGTCAACAAACAATTTAAAAATGAAGGTGGAAATCACTACTCATTTTACACGTATTTTTTTAAATTAACTAGTTAATGACGAATTCATGACAATAAATTAGATAAGTAAGCTTTAAACAAATTAATTTGTTCAATATCTTTTAAATAAGATTTTATAAAATCACAAAACATAGTTTTAAATTTATTAGGCATAAAATGTGTTGCATTTTCTACCTTCATTTTAAATTTGTTTGTTGACAAGCATTCTCAATAGAGTTTGGCTTTAGTATAGTTATTTTTTTCGCCCTTAGTCTAATAATCTTGTATGTATGACATCATACATTGACACATATTTTTAAGAATAAACTAATGATTGTGAGTAGGTATAAGGACGTGACGCATCGTGCCATAGTTGAAATGCGAGGGTCGTGGGGTTCTGAGATCCGCTGTCGACTGATAAGAATAACAAGGACCGTTCAAAGTGCCAGCCAACAAAAGCTATGCGTGTCTAGCGGACTGTACGGATATCAAAGCTATGACGTCATTGGATAAGTTCATAATATTAAAAAAAACCACGAAATTCACGCAAAAAATACGAAGAAAAACACACAAAAATCACGGAGCATAATGAGTGAGTTTATAATTAAAAAATTGGTTGTCTGTAAAGTCGGTTTACTAACGATAGTTGAACGTGACAACTTAAGAAAATACTGATGGAATGGTAGCATTTAATTGGTTATTAAAATTTTTAATTTAAGTATATTTTTATAAATATTAATTTAAATTGATAAATAAAATAATAATAAAATAATGATTTTGATTTTATAAATTTATATTTTAAATTTATAATAAATATATTAATTTTTAATTTAAAATTAATATATTTAATAATTATATTTAATAGACGTATGTCGAACGCAATTGCGGAACGAAAAAGGCCGCTTGTTCTTCTTTGTCGCATTCGAAAATTCCGCCTCTCGCTTGCACTTCAAGCCTTACATGGAACGCCTCAAAGCGAGGTAACGCCGCATGAGTCATTTTTTTCGTGCGTGCAGCCGGCTCTATCGAATTATAAGACGTTGTCACGTCAAAAATATGCTTCAAGGTTAGGTGTTCAAGGAAGGTTAGCTATGGATACCAACCCATTATGTTAGTGCCCATGTTAGCTGCTCTGCCAAGTGCTTTTCATTTTACCCTTTCACTGCGGCCGACTGTAATGCGACATGCTATAGACATACGAAACAATTTAAAACTATGAAATAATTTTCACTATAAAAAATAATGAAAATGCAATTGGTGCATACTATAATATTGGAATAAGAATCAAGCACATTATGACGTAAAATTGTTTTTATACCTACAGTTGAATCAGCCGTTCCATGAATTTTGTTATTTTGCTATTTTCCATTAGGGAAAAAAAACCGTGACTCTAGTATACCTACTTCATATAGAAGCTGCTAGATTACATCAAGCCGATTCATCTCCTTCGATTGCTTAATATAATATTAGAATTCAGCTTTTTTTTTATCAACTACGAGCTGGCCCTTGACTGCTATCACACCTGATGTTAAGTGATGATGCAATCTAAGATGGAAGCGGGCAAACTCGTTAGGAGTAGGATGAAATCCACACTCTTCGGTTTCTACACGACATCGTACCGGAACGCTAAATCGCTTGGCGGTACGTCTTTGTCGGTAGGGTGTTAACTAGCCACGGCGAATGCCTCCCACCAGCCAGACCAAGACAAATTAAGAAAAATCTCAATCAGCCCCGCCGGGAATCGAACCCAGGACCTCCGTCTTATAAATCCACCGCGCATACCACTGCGCCACGGAGGTCGTCGTAGCTTTTAATCTTCTTAAAAAGTTCTGTGCTTAGGTCCTAAGTATGTACCTATAGGTACTATAGGTACTTTTAATATCTGCAAATTTCTCCAAATCTGATCCAACTTGTACCTACTAGGCTTTAATATTTACGCAAATGCATTTATTACGAAGATGATAAGAGATGGTCCGTGTTTCCTTCTAAAAATGAATAAAAATGACGCCCTTCCTTGGCGATAGCCTATGCAATGTTTAGGGCGGTAGTAGATAAAGTTATAGAAAGAAAAGATATTATGTATGAGCCCTATTATTGACGAAGTACGTTATAGGCACTTGGTAACAAATTACCATTAAAACCATGTAACTTGAGATACGAGTTCCCTTCCTATATATAGTTACCACGTCCTTTCTTACCTTATATGTAAAATATCATTGATCTTACAATTACGTAAATACGATTCTTACTTAATATAGATATAGAAATATTCCTTTGTTTTACAAAAACAGATAGATATTTAACATAAACATTGTTAGGTAATTCCTTGAAAAGGTAACGGCTTGCGCGCCGCCATTCCTGTTGTTTGAATTGCGTTCGCTAGGTGTCGCTAGCTGCTAGCGCTTTTAAAATATGCATTGGCCAAACCTTTGACGTTTAGATTAAGAGCTTGTGAAAAACTGTCTTCGTCAATTTGTAAAAGCTGGAATTTTGTAATGCCTGGTGAGGGCAAGTTCGATAGTCAATTATGAAGTCTGGATCATCGTTGCTTTGTTAGGTATGCAAGTGTCTGGTGGCTGAGGACAGTGTTTCTAATATTTCACAAGATATGATGTGGAATTAGACCTTTTCCACTGCCCACCGTCGGCACTTGTAAAAATGCTCAAGTGTTTACATGAGCGAAACTATTATTCTGTTGTTTCGTAAGATTTGGAGAATTTTATTTTGATATCGTTTTATTGACTTTTATTTTTATTGGGTTTCTTCTGTTTGTAATTATATAAAATTCGTGTTTTTTTTTTCGTAACCTGGAAAGACGAATTGGGAAACTGTAATGTCTCTCCGAGTTTATTTACTGCGCAGGCATATGCCTCATGTTTCGAGCGTATTCTAGATTGGCACTACCAATAGGTACTTATTACTTACCAAAGACTTACGTTCTTAACTTTGGTAGGAGTAAAGGGCTAACAACCTTTTAAGCTTTTATAAAATGACAAAGGTCCGGCCTTCGTTAGCTCTTGGATCAGTAGAAACAAGCGGTGAGTCAGCGTTAAGGTGGGTTAATTAGTAGTTGCCGGCTTAGACGCAACGTCCTTGCAAGGCTGCACTGTTACTTTGCGTGCGCCTGCGACTGTCTCCTTTATATATCTATTCATTTAAAAAATACCTCGATTTTTCAGCCAGTTGTATGCAATTGAATAAAATTTATTGTATCTACTGTTTACAGTGCCTTCAAAATTTGAAGAGTATAATTAACTCCCTAGGATATTTAGTAAAAGATGATAAGGGACTACTTTGTTGGTCTAACGCTTTCTAGTAACACGAAGTATCAGAATCGGACAAGAGGGAGCCTAACAAGTAATGCGTGTCATAGGCTGAAAATAAAGATTTACAAAGTTACGTGTCAGCATTGTATACTCTGTTTTGTGAAAAGATTATAACATTAGTGGCCATATTTGCTGTGTTTTGGTACCCTGGCAAGCACAAACTTGGAGAGTAAGGTAAGGAGGACATCTCTGAGTTTAAAAACTGTCCGTCAAAATGTTTAAATTAGGATGGCACCACAGTTCATCTAACGTAACTTTCAACTTGGAAGCGCCAAGTACAAAATAAAACTTTTAAATCATTTATAAAATGACATTGGTTAGACTTCGTAAGCTTATATTTACCACAAGTGGTTTGTCAACGTTAAGTTGGTTAATTAGTAATTAACTACTTAGTCGATGACATTAATCATCTTTTAATTCGGCTCCTTCACTTCCTTTATATTTCTACATTCAACCATACCCTTGGATCTTCCAGCCAGTTGTGAGCATTTGAACTAAAATTTCATGTATAAACTGTTTACAGTTATTACTTTTTGGGTTAAGATTGTCCTCCTTACCTCTACTCTCCATAGCACAAACTAAAGACTGTAGTCTTCGAACAAAAATGGCGCGTTGTAGGCTATAATGTGACCAATAGGTAATATCATCATATTTGGTACATCGTTTAGTGTCTCGCATTCTAAAATGAGGGATGATCTTCAAATTAAGTGTAAGAATTTTTGCGAACTTAATGTGAGATCTATGTAATTATTGTAAGGATGTTTCATTTTGATCACATTTGAACGTCTTTGTAATCACCAAAATACTGTTATTAGGTTTGTCTTTAAACAATTTACGATTTTAATCCCTCTGGCTGTTCTTCAACATAATATCTGTACTTATATACACATGTCAATAAAAATGAGAACGAATTATTAATTTTAATTACGTCAGTACAAATACAATTTCTTGTCACGATAATATGTTTAAGTTCTTAGGTACTTACTAAATGTCCTTGCCTAATATTCATGGCATTGCTCTCCGACTTTAACTGCTAGTGGAAATACATATCATGTTATTTAAACATCTTAATAAATGCATTTATTAAACACACGAGTACATTGTGATTCATCGTTTTACCTAATGGTCATAGAGGACATATTTAAGAGTCTTTAGGTTACCTACTTATTTTTTTTTTTTATCGACTACAAGTTATCCCTTGACTGCTATCACGCCTGATGTTAAGTGATGATGCAATCTAAGATGGAAGCGGGCTAACTTGTTAGGAGCAGGATGAAATCCACACCCCTTTCGGTTTCTACACGACATCGTACCGGAACGCTAAATCGCTTGGCGGTACGTCTTTGTCGGTAGGGTGGTAACGGTAATGGTAATGGTAGCCACGGCGAAAGCCTCCCACCAGCCAGAACAAGACAAATTAAGAAAAATCTCAATCTGCCCCGCCGGGAATTGAACCCAGGACTTCCGTCTTATAAATCTACCGCGCATACCACTGCGCCACGAAGGTCGTCGAAAGTTAGGTTAGTTACCTACATTTGACTGCATAAAGTGACTGCATTGATTATAATGACAGTATTTTCTTACACACAGTCTATTTACGTTCACCTTGATCCTTCTAGCCGGATATAACTCACTGTAGGTGTTGTAACTTGTTATTTTAAATAAATCATTTAAATATCATTTATTTTTCTCACAAACTTAAAAGGTAATCCACATCGAAGGGCAACTACTGCCCGCCCACGAACAATTATAAAAGCAATGTAGGAGTGTGGAAAATTAAGGCGCTGAGCCTTGTCATAAATGGTTTTGAAATAAAATTATACCAATAGGCTTACTTGTTTAATTAAGCCTATATACATTTTATGTACATGTTCCTTGAAATCACAGAGCTGACTGAAAGGACATTGCCAGAATCCCACAAAGGTATGCTCCTATTTAACTATTTTATTTAAATACACAATGAAAAGGTGAATATATCAAAAATATGAAGTGTGTATTTTTTGTTTGAATCACTTCTTCTAAAGGTCAACTTTTAACAACCTTCATAACTTTATCAGCGACTGCTGGCTGAATTATTTTAAGTGCTATTTAATGATAAAATTCTGGGCATCTCTGGGGCAGACTTCTATACATTTTTTACCTATGTCCTTTGTAAGGGACATAGATTATACCCTGGATTAAATCGTAGGTATCTTTTATCCAGATATTCCAACGAGAACGGAAACTACGCAGGCGAAACCGCGGGTATAAGCTAGATTCAAATAATAGTTGTTTAGTTAGATACAGAGCTGGCCGGTGATACTAGCTGCTAGGTACTTAGGTACTGACATGATTATTTTTGCTTATCATTGCTTTGTTAAAGAATTTTTCACTCACCGGGCAATTCTTAAAGTAATAGGTACCTACGAAATACTTAATGTGCTTATATTAGTTATGTTTGTGTCCTTTATTACTTACTCGTAAGCACTTTATCAAAAATGATTCACGGATAAATAGCAAAAGATTAATATAACTGACAATATAAATGCATATCATAAATTCGGCGCCGCTGATAAATAGATAAGTAAGTGCCTAAGGTCCTAAGCAGGTATTTATCTTATACTGAAGTTTTTTTTGTGTAGGAAGTCAAGGATGTAGAATTCTATGACAGAGTTAGAAAATTTTAGATAAGGGCGTGTACTGTTTTTAGTGCCAGAAGCTATCGTTTGGCATTCTTTTATACCAAAATGTTTTTGTTTTGTTGTGGAATCTAATAATTATACAAGATGGTATTCTAATCAAATAAAAAGCAAGCAATCTCAAAATCGGTTGTCGTTCAAATATTACAGTGGTATTTAATTTTCTTCTAATTTGTGGTCGCCGTGAAATGGCAATATACACTGATATATTAATAATAATTATTTATATGTTATTATGTTTATGCTTTTTATGTTAAGCAAAATAAAATCTGATATCTATTTGTCGATTCTTGAAAAAGAACGTTAGTTTTGAAACCAATGTACAATGGTTGCAAAGCGGACGTAACGGAAATCGGTATTCTCCATGACATTTTGCCACATTGGACAGACAGTCGAACGAAGGTAGGATACTGGATGATCTACGAGATGTAAGCGAAATATACGTAAAATGTACATTTTCCAACAATCAACATACATATCTGATACCTGAGCCTCATATTTTGACTAATATGTAGATTGTTGAGTTTATGATGTTAGGCCATAGCTTAGAACCTACATGAGATCTAATATCTTTTTGTCAGTACGGATCATATGCTTTAGTCTTAGCGACATTTTAACATATTTTTGTTGGGATATTCTTATTCTGAAATGCCTTAATGTTTATATAGGAGTGTAGTGGCGCCATCTGGAACAGTGTGTATTTAGTGTGAGGCAAGTATAGGCGTGGGCGCCAGGCGTGAGTCACGGACACTCCTTTATAGACTGCACAGGCTGGGCCGGCGTGCGCGCGAGTTTGATCTCAGTCTACATTTGTGACATTTTTGTTGTATCGCAGATATCCTTTAAGTTTATATTATCAGCTCTACTGACCACCTGTTGAATAGTCAGTTTTCTGACATTTTGTACCGTAATATCGTAATCTTAAGCCATTAGTCAACTGACCACTTGTTGAACAGTCCACCTGAAGGTAAGTAAAGGTAAGTGATTCATGGAAGCAATGAGCTGTGCTTTCTTTTCACATCAAACACAACAACATAATTATGAATTACTTACGTCCCTCGTTCTCATGGTAAATTTTGGGTAAAAGTAGCCTAGGGTTTGTCTATTTAAGTATCTACGAGTGTAGTTTTAGAAAATCAAAGTAAACAATGGTTTTAAAATGTTTCCATCTCATAGCTACGGCATTAGCAAGCTGCTAATAAAGTATTTAGAATTTTATATTATAACTTCTAAGCAGTTGGGTTTTTTGTTTTTATAATAATAATTTTATTTGAGACTTTAGTTTTCATTTGTGGTATAGAAATGAGACGGTGCACTTGGTACACTTTTTGACATTGCTTGTAGTAATATAAACATGTTATGATATTTATATTTTTGAAATGGTCTTTTTACGACCTTTCATTTGATACCCATATTGCTAGGATAAAAGAAAAAAATGCACACGTCTCCCCTTTTTCCCCCCATTTACATCCGCCATTTTGAAAATTCATATAGCCTATGTCACTTCCACAGTTTAGCCGAATTCAACGACACCTCACATGTCAAAATCCGTTCAGTCGTTTAGGCTGTAGCGCGTGCCGAAGAAATGGGCATAAATACATACATACATACATACGCTCGAAAAACATCAAACCCTCCTTCTGACGCAGTCGGGTAACTAGAGATAGAGGCAACCCTAGCAACTTGATGGATCTATCAAATCAACGCTCTCAAATCCCCTGGCTAGACAGTCTAAAATGTTTCAACCAAATTATAAGGCTTGTTTTACACTGAATGTCGATATATTTTTGTGCAAACTTGTACGTAACTAATGAAATTCGATATTTTACCTTTAGATAATACTTTGTTCATTTTCGGTTTTACACGTGTAGGTAAGGTCTGAACTTCGACGTTCTGATGTTTGGCTCATTTTTAAATAAGTTTATTTCCTGATAATATTGCGATAATACAATGTAGGTATAAGATATCTGACGTATTGATGGCGTTAACAATCAATATCCATTTATCTTAAGCGTTCATCATTTTTATCGTTTGTATTGTTTTTATCTAGGGTTGCCATCCGTCCGGGTTTTCCCGGATTTGTCCTAGTTTAGAGGGCATCCGGGGAGCGTCCGGGGAAGGTTTCATTTGTAGACCGTTAAAAAATACATAAATGAAAAAAATTTGAGCCGCCCGCGAGACACGCACTATGCTCGCGTTTGCACCACACCACGATCAACCGATGAACCAAGTATATTCACCGTTCCAAATTATAAAAGGTGATTTATGACATTTTCAACTATTTTTATTACATTGAGTATGTTTAAAAGTTTGTTGTTAACATGTCCGGCTTTCGCACTCTAAAATCCGGGGTTTTCACGCGTCTTGTCCTGTTTTCCAAATTTTAGAGATGGCAATCCTATTTTTATCAAGCACTTAGTGATAAATAGTAAAGTAAAAAATGTACCTTTCACTCTGAAAGATACGTAACTTTTTATATCTCTCTAGGTATAAAAAGTTAGGTATCTACCTATCAACAACAGTTTTGTAAGTACTGTTATTATAATTAACAGGCATACTTAGCAGAACTGTAGGTACATGTTGTTACCCAGTTTTGTCTTTGCTTCATTCTAGACTATATCTGCATGTTTAGCTAAACAGCGGAATAAACAGATCCAAAAAATGTAAGTGGTGTGTTGACTGATAATATATACTTATACCAAAAATAATTTTTACAATCCGACTATACTAAAGTCAAAACTCGATGGAGAATGCTTGTCAACAAACTGCCTAATAAATTTAAAATTATGTTTTGTTATTTTAAAAAATCTTATTTAAAAGATATTGAATATATTAATTAGTTTTAAGCTTACTAATATAATTTATTGTCATGAATTCGTACATTAACTAGTTTATTAAAAAAATAGATGTGAAGTGATTAGTGATTTCTACCTTCATTTTTAATTTGCTTGTTGACAGGCATTCTCAATCGAGTTTGGCTTTAGTATAGATTTAAGAGATTACATAAAACAAGAAGATAGACAAGTTTTTGAAATTGTATTTTGATGTATATAAAGTTTCACATGCATTTAGTGAAAATCTTTTTTTTATTGTCTACATGTTGGCCCTTGACTGCTATCTCACCTGATGTTAAGTGATGATGCAATCTAAGATGGAAGCGAGCTAACTTGTTAGGAGTAGGATGAAATCCACACCCCCTTCGGTTTCTACACGACATCGTACCGGAACGCTAAATCGCTTGGCAGTACGTTTTTGTCGGTAGGGTGATAACTAGTTACGGCGAAAGCCTCCCACCAGCCAGACCAAGACAAATTAAGAAAAACCTAAATCTGCCCCGCCGGGAATCGAACTCAGGACCTCCGTCTTATAAATCCACCGCGCACACCACTGCGCCACGGTGGCCTCCAAAAAATAATACCTAATTCAGGACATTTTAAATAATCAAGAGTACCCTAAACCGACGAACTTGTGTGACAGGATTTATTAGAGTGGAAGAAGCTAAGGAAGTATGCAAGGACTGTGGCAAGTGGAAGAGTGTAGTCTCTGCCTACCCCTATAGGAATAAGGCGTGATGTTACATATGTACAGTTAGTTTGAAAATACAATCAGACGCTTCCATTTTATTTCTATAGATATAGCTATTATTGTGTGTATGAGACCTAACGCCGATATGTTAGTAGGTACTTGACACTCACGACACAGTAGTTACACTTTGGTTTCATGTGAGACATAATTGTAAACATACGAGTAAAACGAAACCCGACTGTTGCATGGACATCTGCATTCCCAGCTATCTGGCTGGGTCACCCGATAACCGTATCGTATGCGCATTCCATTCCTATGCCACACGCCTCGAATGTGTTCTACTCATACAAGCTTTTAGAAAAAGCTTTTAGCCACTACTTCGTCTATCTGACTAATTAATACAAAATTATTGTAATCCGCAATGGAGTAACGTAGTGTGTCAAATCTAGAAGAAATCAAAACACAAAAAACATTTACTTCTCTCCATTTACTCCTTACTTTTTAGGATTTATCGACTACGTAATCACTCGCTACTTTTAAACGGTAATATTATACCTCACTAGTACTCTCTTTGTTTCCTCTCTCTCCTGAATTTCTTCCCTCTAGTCTATTTTTATTTATTTTTTTTGTATAGACACGTATGTATATTTATGTTTGTGCATATGTATGTATGTATGTATGTATATATGTATGACATATGGGATATGACTATAGGACCATATTAGAAGTGTGCCCTTTCTAATAAAAAAAGAATTATCAAAATCGGACAACTCTGTAAAAAGTTATGCGTGGTCATACATAAAAAAAGAAAAAAATATATAGGTATACGTGTCGAATTGAGAACCTCCTTCGTTTTTTTCGTCGATTAAAAACAGAAGTTCTCGCAGACGGAATCGCGGGTGTCCGCTAGTTTGGTATAAAGGTTTTTAAAAAAGGTTGAAAAGTTTTTGGAGCTGTTACAAAACTTTTGTTAGATGATAAATATTTAAATCGTTTATTGGTGAAACTATTATCAGAACAGCATGAGTCTGTCTTTAAAATAAGTTTTAATAAACAAGATACAATTATTAATAGCTATTAAAAGGTTGCAGCTCATTTATACTCGACTCCAAGGTTTCATTTAAGGTCACAGATCTAAATATACCTTTATCTATTTTCCTTTTAGGTGTGGTATATAATCGGGTAGATTAGTCTCCTTATCTATTTTTTAATCAGTGATGTTCTGGTATCTTCCCTTTTATCTTTTTATTATTTGGATATTAATAGGTTAGGTAATTAGGTATCGTCTCTCTTTTGGAATAATAATATAAAGTAATGGATTTAATTTCCCATGAATATTCCAGGTTTGGGGGGCTGACGTCAACCAGCGAATCCATTAATTGCAGACCATGTTGTCAGTAAGCTCCTAAAACCTGCCTTGTCACATACGGCTTCTTCTTAGAAGCTAGATTCGAGTTTTAGGCCGTGCTTTCAAATTTTGAGTTTTTCTTTTTTTATGAAACTCTGGACTTAGTTGGTGGTGTTACACCTCCAACTCACCACGCCTCGGAAGCACGTTAAGCCGTCGGTGACGGCTATAATCATCTAGTAATAAAAACATTACCACCGTAATCCCAACAAACCTCTTTAGAGCTGCGTGGGAAGTCTTGCTTTATAGTGGACTTTTAAAATAGACCCAAATAATGATTTAAGAGGCCTATATCCAGTGTTACATATACTCGTTGGGTGATGGTGATGATGAAGATCATTCGATAATCATAACATTACACATAACAGAACATACGTGTCCAGAAATCATATTATCGTATAGCATGACATCAGCCATTGTTGGTAGAACAATGCTGACCGTCGCACGCGCAAGCGGGTCACGCACTGATTCACTCGTGGGGTATTCCAAGTCCCGGTTTTAATAGCCAATAGCTATAGCTACCTGTTAGTAGGAAATATACTTATTAAACGCACCTGATTTGAAAAAGGTCAGAAATACGATCAATTACCAACTAAATTTTAATCAAAATGATAGGTAATAGAAAACTTCAGGTCAATTTTACTATACACCTCGCCTTCTTACGAAGCGACCTTACCTTAGCCTAAATGACTTAAGATCATGAATTCATCTCCTTGGTTCGAGCCCAGGATTTTTCTAATCTTATAAGAAATTTGGAGTAAAAACTCGGAGTTCGGAAGTTGATGATATTATATCTCTTGATCTGCTTCGAAGAATATGTTAAGCCGTCGGTTTCATTCATTATCATCGGGTTTGAGTTTTTATTATTTTTACAGAAAATTTCTGATAACGAAGAAAAACTACCACACTACATAGGCTAACCACAAGACCAACGAGGCAGTCATTTTTTTTGCCCCTGAGGCCTCGCCCCCTGCCCTCTTCCCGACCTCGGATCGCCCGTGAATTGTTTTTCCTTTCATTATTATAACGTTGTAAAAAACGTAGTAGGATGAAACCCACTGGAAAAGGTTTTCCTTTTTTTTTCCAGTAGGTTTTTTTTTTGGTTTCAAAAATATCTACCCTGGTCTATAATGATAGGGACGGGACCTTCTCGGGACGGGAACAGGACAAGTCTCGTACTGTTTCACAGTACGAGACTTGTGTCAGAAGGTCACGTGTATTTTCATTTAATTTCAGCCAGATTATCGAGGCAGTTTAAAAATGTTACAATTTTTTTTTCAGATCGACTTTGCTTTTCTATATAATTTGTGTTTATGACCAACCATAAAAACAGTAAGTACAAATAATTCCAACTGAATCACTGATAACATTTTATTACGGAAACTATTGCACAAGATGTCTAGTACAGTATGTGGTGCAATTGCATATACTTGTGATGTTAACACGAGCGAACTCGATTGCTCGCTCTTGCCTAATCGCAATCGCTTCCGTAAATACTGTGGTGTAATATTCTCGAGTAATACGCAACTTTCACTACCAATACCAATCAGGGACAATTCCAACAATAAAATGTACAATTTAATACAATATACCATTCTAACATTTTATAACACTCTAACTTAGTTAACATTATAAATCATTTGGCTAAAAGTATCATAGTTACAATTTTACGTTTTTCGCCTGCCTTAGTTAAAATTAAAATGATAGGTACAAAACAGCAATTTTATAGGTAAAGACCTATGAAATTGCTGTTTTGTAAGGGAGGAACATTATAGTTTTTGGAAGTACTTAAGTCCAGCATCGTACGAAGTGTTCTTGGTACGATACTTATTAAGTGTTATTTAGTAGGTAAATAGTTAAATGTTATTAAGCGCTGCCATAAAATATTGAAACGTTAGATATATTGCATTGTATTAACAATGATGTTAAATTATGTACTAACACCATGTTACGTTAAACTAAATAAGTATTTTTGACTCGTATTTTGATTTTCCGTGCCGTGCAGGCGACTTTCCTGGTGTCTATGTAAGCCACACGGGTTTCATTGAAAACGCTGTCTAAACACTGAGATATGACAAAACAATGTATGGGAGAATCGTTTCTCTTTATTAGGACTACAAACAAGTTCGCGACACATATCTGTCTTTAAAGGATATCTAGCTATAGGTACTATTTTTTTCTTAAAAAACAATGTTTTTAATGTTCTTGGACGACTAAAAAGTAAAAAATAACTGTGTCAACTAAGCATATCTATGAAGTCGGTGCCTCCTAGTTTCCTTACGTAAAAGCGAAGAGCGCCCGCTATTTTGAAAATTTAATGTTCTCGAATAAAAAATAAAATAAGTAAAGACAGGACGGCAAACTACCAGAAGTACCAGAGTTTAATATAGACCATGGGATCCACCTTGGAAGTGTGCCCTTTCTAATAAAAAAGAATTATCAAAATCGGACAACTCTGAAAAGATCTAGAATCTAGTAGGCTTAAAATAATTCCGTGTAAAGAAAAAGCAAGGTATAAACCATATAAGCAGGAAATAAACCAGAGTTTAATATCGTCTTCTGAGGATCGTTCCAACTTTGGTTCAGCAGGAAAAATAACATGAACAGAAGAGGTCAGTGTTGACGCGCGTCACTAAGGGGTCCCTTTTGAACCTACACTCGTGTCACAAGTCTAAGGCTCTGTTCGGAGTTTTTCTCTCAGCCACGTGATGAAACCGGCACCCGCACGGTGAATTCATTGAATGCCAAGATATTTGTCTCTTCTTACAAATTATTCAGGCTCTGAACTCTTTCTATAGTAGCTATTTAGAATTATTTTGCGTTAATGTACTACGACTCCGGTTGTAGAATTGAGAACATTATACGTGTAACATTCAGGCACATGAGATCTTCTGTAGGATCGCGCAAGTGTGGGTGTCACCTTTTGTATCAATACTGGCAACACAACGTTACACATAACATTAGGGTTACCAACATCTGTTCGGCAAAATATACCTAGTATTTTTAAAATAATTTTCAAAATATAGTACATAAAAATGTATAGTATAAATATAAAAATACTATATTTTTAAAGATTATTTAGAAAAAGAAGACATTTGTTGCTTATTTTTATTAAAAGTAGAGATAACTTTTGCGTACCTTGCATATTTTGACATTGCACGCTATTGCCTTAGTCAGTACAAAATTGCCATTGAAAATTTTTAAACAGCAGCATTGTTATAAGATTTCGGCATTGAAAATATTTTTCATAATTATCAGCCTATTAACGGCCCACTTCAGGGTCAGGCCTCCCTCCTTATAGGAGAGGGGATATGGAGCGTAGACCCACCACGCTGTTTCGCATTGGCGGGCTTAGGGTGATAATGTTTCATCTATTAACGATCACTATCAGATTTTGATGACAGTGACCGGGACCGTCGGCTTAACGTGCTCTCTGAGGCATGGGGGTGAAACACCACCAACTTCCCGACTCCGTTCTTGGAATTTACTGAGAATTTCATAGAAAAATGAAAAACTCAGAATTATTCCGTGACCCGACTCAGGATTGGAACCCAGGACCTCTTGATCGTAGCCAGATAGGCTAACCACTAGACCAACGATGCAGTCAAATAATATTTTTGCATACTATATATTTCTTTATATAGCCACTGCAGTGTGGACACGACCTTCAGTATTGAAGAAAACAACGAAGAAGAAGAAGATATTGCTTTAACAGTACATACAGTCACTCAGCACCAGCAGGCGATGGTAATAGCAATGATCGGAGTATCTCTGTACGAAGTTACGAACGAATCAGAAATGAGGAGAGCCGCAGAAGAACCAAAGTAACCGACATAGCTCATCGAGTCGCAGAACTGAAGTTGTAATTGGTGGGGCACATGGTTCGAAGAGCTGAGGTTGGGGGTCCGAGATACTAGAATGGCGACCCCGTACCGGAAAGCGCAGTGTTGTTCGAACCCCCATTCGGTGGATTGACGACATCATACATGGAGCCGCTGGCCACAGACGGCTTAGGATAGTTGTGTTTGGAAGTTGAACGTCCATCGACTATAATGTAGTTCAATACTATGTATTATACTATGTATTAATAATAATACAGGTTATCAAGACGAGAAACTACCGGAAACATATTATGAAAGATGGCACTCTAAACATATGTCGAGCGTGTCATCAGCCTGGGGAATCCCTCAGACATACAGTTTCCGGGTGTTCTCATCTTGCTAATGGCGAACACTTGCACAGACATAATCAAGTAGCCAAGATAATCCACCAACAACTTGCTCTTCAGTATGGCCTTGTCGATTTTGAGGTGCCTTACTATAGGTACGACCCAGCGTCAGTTCTTGAAAATAGCAGTGCGTTGCTCTACTGGGATCGAACAATTATCACTGATAGGTATATTGTAGCCAATAGACCTGATATAGTAATAATTGATCGATTAACGCGCCGTGCAATGATTGTTGATATTACTGTTCCACATGACGATAATCTGATGAAAGCTGAAAAGGAAAAAGTATCAAAATACTTGGACCTTGCTCATGAGATTACCGTCATGTGGAATGTTGATTCAACAATGATTGTTCCTATAGTCGTTTCAGTCAACGGTCTTATAGCGAAAAGCTTTGACGAACATCTTAAAAAGCTTTCGCTTAATTGTTGGATCAAGGGTCGGATACAGAAGGCAGTAATTCTTGAAACGGCGCGTATTCGGAGGAGGTTCCTCACTCTGGAGCCCTGACCACCGGTTGCTTGGACCCCCGGGCCCCGCAACAGGCGGAATGAATTTTTTTATAAATTTTTAATAGTGTTTTTTTTTTATAATTTTATAAGCATTGTTAAAAATTTAAAAAATAATTGTAAATAAATAAATGAGTGTAATTAAAAAAAAATAATACATATTATTATACGATTCAATACTATGAATTATTATACGGTTGGCAGCCCTAATATGTACGTCTCTACTCTCTATTCAATACTGGCAACACAACGTTGGAAGTTGTTCAGTGACATCGTACATTACGGGCTGTCTCCTACTTATTCATAGTGCATTGCATAAGTTTCACCCACCACGTCTAGAACTGTAGACCATTCCACCCAATAAGTTCTATGTGGTTCTATGTTGAAAATTGCTTAGGGTAATTACGCACGGCGCGTGGAAACACAAGCCATCTATGAAGGCTTTTATTTAAACGCGTGCCTAACTAGTTCAGCGTTCGTATCAGATTACATTGCCGCTTTAAAGTCTATATTTTTAAAATCACATGCGCGTATTAAAATGAAATTTTGACGAAGTTATAAGTTTGATAAAATAGAAATGTTGAATAGCGGTTTATTATAAACTACGACAAAAATACTGATAATAAAATTAAAATCTGACAACGATATGCAAAATTACAAGCACCTCATCTTGTAATCTCTTCCTTCCTTTTTTGCAAAACGAAATTTATACTTGACTACTATTAGTCACGTGTTAGTATTGCTACTTCTAATAAGAAATAATGTGTATAACTTTTTTTTCATAAGCAATTTTAATTACATTTTCAATAATTTGTTTGTATATATTACAATCAATGATATTTTGTATGATATTTTGACTAGCGCCAAATACCCCATTATGATAAATAATGATGTAGATACGATGATATAGTCTACAATTATCATTCATAATTCGAGTTAAATATTCTATTTTTTATTGAAGTGAAAAGTCACTGAATATGTCATCCTTCGATACTGGTTTTTTTAATCCAGAGGTAGCTTTAACTTTTTAATATATCATGACCGATTTTTTTCCAATACAACGTGTATTAGCACATGTTGCATTTTGTCGCGTCGTGTGCAACCATCTTAAGCCAACGGTCTTGTTCAATGACATCGTGTGTCTACAACGTGCCTTATCCCCTCACTGAGTAATATCTATAGGAATTTCAAAACAAGCCCGTTGCGTTCTGACGGGCAAGTCGTGTATGACGTGTACAGCGACTATTTGCGTATCTTTGCACAAACGACTACTTCAAACAACTTCATTATCTGCAGTTCTATAAATAATTATCAACATATGTTAGTCCTTATCAATAAAAAAGATTTAGTGTCTTAGTGTAAACAATATGTAAAGGAAATGATAATAAATTCTTACTATACTAAAGCCAAATTCGACGAAGAATGCTTATCAACAAACAAATTAAAAATAAAGGTAGAAAATGCAACACATTTTATGTCTAATAAATTTAAAATTACGTTTTGTTATCTTATAAAATCTTATTTAAAAGATATTGAATATATTAATTAGTTTTTTTTTATTAGCTTACTAATCTAATTTATTATCACGTCATTTACAAGTTAATTAAAAAATTAGGTGTACAATGATTAGTGATCCTACCTTCATTTTTAATTTGTTTATTGATAAGCATTCTCCATCGAGTTTGGCTTTAGTATAGGTTCGATTCTACTCACAGAATAATGATATATTCGTGTTTACGACGACGATCGTATCAACGATCTATTTGTAGCATCTTGAAGTCAGTTTTAGAATTAGATACCTATTTATGTATAAATTAAGTATTTGCTAGAGAGAGAGAGAGAGAAAGAGAGTGTTACGTCAAATTGTATGCCGTAACTTGCACTGACTATGCAGGTGTCAGATTTTCAAGTATTTCATCTTCTGTTTTCTTTCGTTTCAACGGCTCAACTTTAAACTAAAGTGAGTTGGGCGACATTTTCATTTTCTCTACACGAATATCTCTTCGAGCGTACGTAAGGCCTACAAGGTTTGAGGTTATAAACGAATCAAGACTGTAGTAATCACAATTAACTAATCAAACACGCATGTTCTCATTTATATAGCAATACATTTTATTTGTACAATGCGGTTCGCTATGAATGGAGCGACCTTCAGCAACCCTTCGCTCGACAGTTGAAATGAATAAACAGAAAGAATGTGTTTAGTTGTTTACGCATAAAGTAACTCGCTACATATTGTAGGTTATTACTGTTATAGTAACTTCGAGTCATTTCGAGTTTGAAGCTGAATAATATTGATAGGTCTAATTATACATCGATGTGGGATAGTAGAATAGGGAAAGGAAAATCTAGTAAAGAAGCTGGCGTAATTACGGAAATTGTGAGAAGAAAATCAGTAAAAATAAAGAATACCAAAGTATATATAATAATATTATGGTTTTTAATAAACGAAAGTACCAAATTGAATTTTTTTAGCAATTTGAAAGATAAACCTTAATAATATAAAGGTTTTTATTTATGAATAAATCCAATTAAGGATTTATTCATAAATCCAATAAAGGATTTATTCATAAATAAAAGCCTTTATATTATTAAGATTCATCTTTCAAATTGCCAAAAAGTTCTATTTGGTACTTTCGTTTATTAAGTTTATTTTAGATATCTACACATTTAGGATTTTTAAGAATCGTTTTGTAAATAATAGAGTTCTCCTTTCTTCCATGGGAGATCAAAGACGTGACGTACTTATTCGTGGCATGGCAACGGAGCGCACACAGAATTCCTAACATCAGATTGCTGTTTAAAAAAAATATTTTATCCTCTGAATGGTTGAAACTACTGGATAAAGTCAATTGACCAGTCTAAAATTCCTTGTAAATATAAACATGAAAGAGTTGTCATAACAAAACATACGACTTGAGTAGGTACCCAATATCAACGTATGAACGAACTATTTAGCGGGTAGTTCATAATTACGAAGATGGCACGACTGCAAGGATGAATGAAGGACTCAGGGCAGTCAGGTGTTCCGTGTTCGTTGAGTATCGTGGTTCGAGTAATTATCACCTAAGACGAAGATAGGGTCTCGAACCACACTGCCACGATGTTTCGAGATACCCCCATACATACATGTTTCGTTTGAATGAATGGAATATTTAAGGGCTGTAGCCACGATAAGGTTATTAACTTGAATGTATTTGTTTAAAGTATCTTTTAGTTTTTAAATTAAATGTATAATGGCATGTTCTATGAATGCCTTGTTGGACCAGTGGTTAGCTTATATGGCATTGAGGTTCAAGAGTGCGAATTCTTGGTCGGGCTGTGGAATAATTCTGAGTTTTTCTTTCTTCTAAGAAATTTTTAGTAAATTCTAAGCTCGGAATCGGAGATTTATGCACCCCTGTGCCTCGGAGAGCATTTAAATCGTCGGTCTCGAGCACTATCAATTCATCAATGAATAGTGATCGTTAATGAATTGAACATCATCATCCTAAGCCCGCCATATCGCGTGAGAGTGGCGTGGTGGGCATGCCCCTGTTGTGGGCCGATCATGAGCTAATCATGATGATAATGATCGGGATTAGCTATTATTCGTAGTTCTATGAGTCGACATTGAGAGACAAAAAAATTTTAACAAAAAATAGAATTAATTTAATAATTACTTTTTAATTTTTAGTGCTTTTTGAGTCAGCACTATTTTTTGTTAAAAATTTAACTTATTAGTGATTTATCGACATGTAACCTACATGTACTGTACTCTCATAGTATATTATACGGCACTTGTAGCCAAAAAGCTACCGATACTTACACAAAAACCGAAATCGCTGCGTGTCTATAAAATTTGAAGAGTTTCTTCAATTTTCCCAGGATATAAGCATTAGATCCTAACATGAAGACTATGGGACCGTATTTGAAGTGTGCCCTTTCTAATAATAATAAAAAATCGGTTAAAAAGTGCTGGAAGGGCGACATTGCACTGAAAAACGCAGAGCAACTTCACTATACTAACGCCAAACTCGATTAGGAATGTTTGTCAACAAATAGATTTAAAATGAAAGTAGAAAATACCTAATACATTTAAAATTATGTTTTGTTATTCTAAAAAATCTTATTTAAAAGATATTGAATATATTAATTAGTTTTAAGCTCACTAATCTAGGTTATTGTCATGAATTCGTCTTTAACTAGTGAATGAAATAAAATAGGTGTAAAATGATTAGTGATTTCTACCTTCATTTTTAATGTGTTTGTTGACAAGCATTCTCAATCGAGTTTGGCTTTAGTCTAGTTGGACCGATAACATAAGCAGATTACAGAGAGCTGCTAAATGCAGGCGAATGCAGTGGTGGTTGAAAATCCTTACAAGTGAATGAATGAACATTACCAAGAAAAGTATTGCAATTTGTCAGCTTTATCGTAATCCGTAACCTTTAGTTCAATGATTGAATCAATGAATGAATGCAATGACGATATCCTATAGTGATTAATTATAGTTATCGGATTCAATATTCTACCTAGCGGATATGATATAGACGATCACGTTGTTTTAATTATTATACTCCAGGAAAAACCAAGTCTAATCGTCAGAACAAAGTCTAAAAAATTACTATACATGGAGTTGCGGAGCTAGCAATTAATTATACGTTCATATATTTCATCAATAATAGTTTTGATGCGTTGTATTGACTAAGGATTTGTTCCTAATAGTAATTTCTTATCTCAAAAACATATGGTAGCGTTTTCTACAAAATAGGAATCCTAGGAAGTCAATGTGAACGACCACGGCTGTGTGTGATACAGCCATGGCTGCTGCGGATGCATTGCACAGATTTCACAACATCGACAGATCTTCTCAACCTGAGCATCGATATTAGAACATCAAACCAAACTTCTATTCTTCAATTCCTTTTGACATAACGACGCCTAAGTGACCGCTGTTGTGACGATCAGAATTGTACATAACACTAAAAATAAATAAAATATATATAAACATATATACATGTAAAATATGAAAATGTGTTTTATTAAAGAATGGTAAAAAGGTAAACAACAGCGTTTTATAAATAAACGAGTAATTAGTAGTATCTTCTAAATAAACGCAAAATCGTGAAGCGTTCCACACTCTTTATTATTTTGACACAAGAATAAAACACTAAGGCTTGTGTGTACCAAGATTTCGGTTATCATAACTAACGGTTAACATAAGCTAACTATAAATTTACTGTTCACGACAACCCGTACGCCGGTTAAGAACGTAAACCGGGTGGTTATCTTAACCGAGCTTACGTTTTTAACCGGCGTACGTGTTGTCGTGTACTGTAAATTTATAGTAAAGTTATGTTAACCGTTGGTTATCATAACTGAAATCTTGGTGCACACAGACCTAAGCAGTTATTATGTGATATCGTTTATTGCAAGAATGGCTACCGATGACAAGTTTACGCGTAGATCGGTTTATTTATTCAAGTACCTACATTACAAAATCAATGTCTACTTTTTTATCAGATGAGATCTATTTGGATTAGATCATTTTATGAAGAGAGGCATTAACTTTGGCAAACTTGTGCAATAAATTTTCTTGTATTCTTGTATTCATTGCACAACGTTGTTAAAGTATTACTGAACTTCATTTACCTACAATATGCTAAGTCAAGTGCAACGTGGCAGAAATCAGATATAGATAATAGATAAAAACCCTACCTTTTTATGACAGCCTCCGTGGCGCAGTGGTATGCGCTGTGTATTTATAAGACGGAGGTCCTGGGTTCGATTCCCGGCGGGTCAGATTGAGATTTTTCTTAATTTGTCTTGGTTTGGCTGGTGGGAGGCTTTCGCCGAGGCTAGTTACCACCCTACCGACAAAGACGTACCGCCAAGCGATTGAGCGTTCCGGTACGATGTCGTGTAGAAACCGATAGGGGTGTGAATTTCATCCTACTCCTAACAAGTTAGCCCGCTTTCATCTTAGATTGCATCATCACTTAACATCAGGTGTGATCTTCATCAAGGACCAACTTGTAGTCGATAAAGAAAAAGAAAAAGAGAAAACCTATAGGTACTAAAGCCAAACTCGATTGAGAATGCTTGTCAACAAACAAATTTAAAATGAAGGTAGAAAATACAACTCATTTTATGCCTAATAAATTTAAAATTATAGGATAGTTTTACTAATCTAATTTATTGTCGTGAATTCGTCATTAACTAATTAATTAAAAAAAATAGGTGTAAAATGACTAGTGATGTCTACCTTCATTTTAAATTTGTTTGTTGACAAGCTTTCTCAATCGAGTTTGGCTTTAGTATAGATACCATGTTTTCTCGTTTCAATTTTTATCATTATTAGTCTCTTTCCCACTATAAGGCCAAGCCTCCCCCTACTTTGTAGAAGAGGGGATTATAAATATTGTATACTCACCCATAGTGCTTCAATTTAGGTTAAAGGTCAATAATACATACCTCAACCCAGGACTCGATCGAGGACCTCATGATCCGAAACCTACCTGACTTATTAGACACCATCGTTTATACATTTATATATACTAATGCCAAACACGATTGAGAATGCTTGTCAACAAACAAATTTAAAATGAAGGTAGAAAATGCAACACATTTTATGCCTAATTTTAAAATTATGTTTTGTTTTTTTATAAAGTCATATTTAAAAGATATTTAATATATTAATTAGTTTTAAATTTACTAATCTAATTTACTGTCGTGAATTCATCTTTAACTAGATAATTTTAAAAAATAGGTGTGAAATGACTAGTGATTTCTACCTTCATTTTAAATTTGTTTGTTGACAAGCATTCTCAATCGAGTTTGGCTTTAGTATAGAGTTACTTATAAAATAAATGCATTTGGCAATTATTAAGCTAACTACATTATGCAGGTGTTGTTTGTTTTATTGCTAGCTAAATATTCACCGCAGCCTCAACAGTTCTCCTAGTTTGTAAGGTAAATAAAGCACGAGCGTCAGTGTAATCTCGTCGAGTGTTTACTCACTTGTGGGTGGTTCTGTTAGTGTTGCCAGTTTCATCAGTTTTGAAGACTCTTAAATATTTAAAGGACGTTTACGTCATTCAAACACAAAATCAAATTGTGTTTATAATTTATTTTTCATATAGGTATCTGGATTTTTTGTTGTAAATATTAATTATAATGTCCAGTAAAAGTCTGGCTATTTATACCTACTGAGATTGTTTAACGGAAATCTTTTACATACATTATAACTAAAATTGAGTTACTTAAGTACCTTTATACCTAAGTGACAATAATTATTATTTAAGTATTATTTATTACTGTCTTTTTATAACTGAATTGAGTTGCTTTTTTATGACAGGATAATTTGAATGCACTGATTAATAATCTATCTAGCTTTTTACTACAGCTTTACAAGTGGCGACAAGACGTGGCCATCAGTGTCGTTAGCTTTGTGAGGCCAACCATGTGAGTCAATAAATAAGTAAACGGTAAATTAAATAGGTATCAGTTTAATGGTCATGTGATTAGTAATAAAACTGATAGGTCGCAATAACGAACGAATGAGTTTTAACTAAAATAGGTTTTTTATTACTTTCGGTACAATGTTGCATCTGCGACTTTAGATAACTACCTACCAACTTATTACTCATACATATAGAAACATAGTTTAAAATAATTCACCATTTTGAATAATATTTAAATAAAAAATTTTAACAAAAAATAGAACCAACTCAAAACGCACTAAAAAGTAAAAAATAATTGTGTCATTTAGTTGCTCTAATTTACTTAAGCATTTCTATGAAGTCGGTGCCGAAGACAAAAACCGAAATCGCTGTAAGCGTGCCTTCAAAATTTACACAGTTCCTTCAATTTCCCCAGGATATCATCATCAGATTCTAACATGGTGACAATGGGACCACCTTGGAAGTATGCCCTTTCTAATAAAAAAAGAATTATCAAAATCGGATTACTCTGTAAAAAGTTATACATAAAAAACATAAAAAAATATACATACATAAAAAAAATATATACGTGTCGAATTGAGAACCTCCTCCGTTTTTTCGTCGGTTAAAAACCTTTTCTGCGAGGCCCCTATTCGCCAATGTTGCTTACATAGGCACTGGGTTTTCCAAAGCGATAAGTCTACGTCAGCGCTATTTAATTTTAGTCTGCGCATCTATCGTGCGAGTTTTTAGAGAACGTTTTAAGTCTTACAATACTATCATAGAATGCCGTGCTCCTACGTCAATTTGAGAATAGCAATAGCTTTTATTGGGTGTGATAAGACTAAAACAAGACTTGCGTACTTGTAAATTAATGTCATCAAGAAATACCCTTAACCCCTGGGCGCCTGACAGTTGACAACTGCTGTCAGTGTCAGTTACGGGCGTAGTGCCCTCCCGCTCGCGCGCTGTTTTCTATTTCGGTCTGATACGTTACTCTACAAAAAATTAATAAATAATCTTCTTTTAAGCCATATTTTGCCATTCTGTAAAATGTAATGACTTGATTGATATATTTCCTAACTTTTATCTATCAAAATGTTGATATAATCAAAGCTTTATATATTTATTTTACGGGTACAACATTTTGGAACTATGTTGTGCGTTGGATTACGAAAAATAAATGAAAATACAAACAAAGTCTAAAGAACTGGTGTCTATGCTATCTATTTATTGTAAACAATATAACAAAAACAATTGGTATGATCACCATAAAAACACTTGAAACACGATCCACCCGACACTTCGAAATATAAAAACAGCTAGGGATGTGTTCTTTTACTTTTGGTAATTTTATCGACAGTTATCCTTTTTGTAAGGTATTATTATATAATGTAAATAAAAATAAAATGATTCTAATTTTTACTTTTAACTACCTAAAGTATCTTCGAAATGTTAGTGTAGAACTCATTTCTCTTGTTATTTAATTTTACATTTTTTTAATACACCGTCATGACGGAGCAGGTCTTCGTCGGCGCTAATCTCAGGCTCATCGTCATAAATGAGGATGAGGATATCGGCCGGCGGGTTTTTGTCCTCTCGCCAGTTTTCTGCCATACTGTAAAATAAATAAATGAAAAGTTATTGTCATCATGTGAGCACACGGATCTTTTGATTTTTTTTTGTTAAAAAATCTCTAAACATAAATTTTCAAGTAGCTTGTATTTGCTTTTTATAATTAATTTATACAAAATACAAATATAAATTGAACCAAATTTATCGACATCTTTTACACACGGCGATGTATCGATACATCATTATGTCCCACTTTACAAACAAACGGATTCTTATTGGTTACCGGTAAACCGTCCTTAGCGCTTCACAAATAAAGACCAAAATAGCTCGTTTTACCAATACCAAACGAAACTGTTTTGTTTGGTATTGACAGACCAAAACGGTCGCTTTGAACTCAAGAAACGTCAAATTTTAGTTGCACAATAATAAATAATTTTCTAATATTTTACAATAATATGTTAGTAAATACTTATGTAAACTACTTCCAAGTAAATTTTATACATTTTTAGTAATATTTACTATCATTCACATGCGTAAATAAGTCGTAATTCGGGAAGATACGTATCAGATGTTTTCATGATTTATTTAAAATTTTCGATGTATTTCTTAAAACAAATAACGTGAAAACAATCACTGTATGCAAAATAATGAGTTTTGTAATAAAAATTGTACTTACATTCAATAAATTTGCACAAATCACGAAAAAACACTCTTATAATTTCACTTTCGAGCACTGTCCAATAAGATTAAAAATAAACACAGAATAATACCAATTTCAATGTCAATGTCTTGGAAATTTATCACAGAATATGAAACAATTCTTTTTTTAAACTAAAACTTAGTTTTTAGCGCCTAATAAAATTAAACCTTCGTTGAGGCCCGCGGCAGCCCGCGGCTACCCGGGTAGCGACGGAGCTATAATGACAGCTGTCATTATTTGCCTGACGGTTGCCAGGGGACCCTTCGGGCTTTGAAACTTTAAGACGGAAACAAAGGAATGACCAAAAATCTGGCAACACTATACCCAAGTTGTAATCCCACCGTAGTTGCCTCACAGGTGTGTTTTCAAACTAAGCTCGGAATGTCGTTTATCAGCGTTTGTTTTGTTTTCTTTTAACCAACCTTCTGGTATTTCGGTATGTGCCATTAATGAATAGGTACCTATAACTCGACAATTTCAGTTCATGTTGTGAGCAAAATGGACTGAAATTGTCGAGATTAATAATTTTATGACATCTACTGTTAAGGTAAAAATATATTAGTTAACATCTATCTTCATATTTTATAATTATATGTGTAGGTACAATATAATGTATCTAAGTTATTAAGCTTTTACTGATATCAACGTAAACAAAGGTCATTTATAGATTAAAGGAGATTGCATATCAACCTAGTTGGACGAATGGATTGTATGGAATTATATTTAATAGATTCTTCATCATCATCATCATTATCAGCTTATTAACGGCCCACTACAGGACCAGACCTCCCTTCTTATAGGAGAGGGGATATGGAGCGTATATCCACCACGCTGCTCCGATGCGGGTTGGACAGGTTGTTTTGACCTAATTAATAATAATCTTCCTAAACTGTCAATAAACAGAACCGTCACTGTTCTCCGCAAAAACTAAAAGTGAAAATTTTATTTTTTGTCAAGGGACGCCTAACTCTATAATAAATAGGCTATTAAATAGGTTGATAATGATGTTAAAGATTATTATTAAGAATTGGAAGATTTAAAAAAGGTTTTGTTTAGAATAATATTAAGCTTAGATAATTGTGAAATTGGTCCCTTTTTTGACCACCTATTTCAGGATTATACTTTAAGAATGATGACAGTTCATTACATTTTATTGTGTATAACCTATATTAATTTTGGTATTAGAGTAAATTCAAACTCGGTGACAGTTTTTATAGAATATTTATATTTTATCTTATTTTTACATTGACCTAAGAAACTTGCCCATTTTTTCTCTTGTCTGTACCTAGGATAAAGTTAAATTTTGTAAAAATAATACAATCAGTAGACATTCGTTACGTGCGGCATTCAGCACACACTAATGTGCATTCAGCTTAAGCTTTTTTCTCTTCTTCATCTGGTTAAACCATGTTATTTGCATAACCGATCAATTAAAAGTGGTTGTTTCTTACAACACAGGTTTTGATACAAATCTAGGAACTAAGAAACCAGTCAGTGAGGTTTATGTAGGTAGTTTAGTTATTAACACATTCCAGTATGGGAAGACCTCAAGGAAAATATCCAACATTAATTAGAAAGTTCTTCGAAGCAGTAACGTGTAATAAGTATTTAAGTAAAAATAAAGTGTGGCTTAAAGTACACTAAAATCGTAAATAATAATCAAAGGTTTTCCTCCACTGATTCGCAGCACACTATACCAACTGTATTCATTCTTATAAAAGAGCTAAACTAAACCTTTTATTGAAGCCAGATTTTTGCATCAATCATTATAATGGTATTTAAATTTTTCAGAACAGAAATTGAATATACTAAAAGTTTTATAGGTATCTATGTTTTTAGTTTTTATCATTTTTGGAACGAAGTTCCTTATCGCGCGTTGTGAAAGGGGGCTAGACGGAAAAAAATCGTACGAAAAGTTGTCACGACACTTTTTGATCAAAGGATCTTGCCGCCGCCTTTGATGTGTGTGCGCGTGAGCGGCGGGGTGCGTCCGCGCTGTATGCTATCTCGCGCTCTCGTGGCGCCCTCTGGTGTTTCGGTGTACAACAACAAATATTATTATTACTTAAAAAAAATAAAATTTTATTACAATTCCTTCACTAATTAATCGAAAGGAACTTCGTTCCATCCGGGTGTCCCTTGACACCTCTCAACTTTTTTTTCTTTTTTATTTTAACGGCGTTAGGCATTTGCTCACTTCTCAGATCTTCAGAGGATACTCCGTTATCAAAACAAAGAGAATTAAAATTTGTTTTATTTTTTATCTGTACGGGTTTATCGGATTTTTAAATTTTTTATTCGTATATATCGGCGCAACAACACTAGTTACTTAAACTATTATTATTAATTATTTATTGTTTAGCGTTAAAATCAATCTGAATAACGTTTTCAAATAATATTTTCATAAATGATTGTTATTTAATTACTTTGCAAAACATTTGTAACTACCCCACTCTTCGACTGAGTATAAATACGAGTGAATATCGCCGCGCCGGGCATTCAACCGTAGACAGTCGAAGTGTGAGGAGCTCTCGTTTGTCATTATACGAACTTAAGCTCAATAAAGTGATTATTGGAAGAATAAGTGTTTAAAGTACTATAACATGGAGAATCATGAAGGTGATAATAACAATGACGTCAGCAATGCTGACGTCATCATTTTTAAAAACAATACGGTACCGCAAGCGCCGTTATATATAATATAGGGCTAACTTATATTAAACGTAGCCCTTGAATGCTGCTTATGTTAAGTTTTTCCCGAATTTTGTTTATTTTTCGGAAAAAAGCAAAATTTTACTATTGTTACTTCTTCCGCAAAATTATTTAAAGTAATGCGAAGATGGTATAGTTATGTCCAGTGGGCGTACACCTTTCGAGTACACATAACGCAAGTAATAGCTGTCGTCGGTCGGTGTTTGTATGTTAATGACACGTGGTATTTGGATCGTGACGAACTAGAGCCGCTGATGGTGCGTGAAAACATACAGACGTACAGGGCTGACTAATGGATATTACACATTTTACATTGATCAATGCTTTTCCTCAACTTAGTCGCTTTCAGAAAATAAAACCCACTGAAATTATATGACATTTAGTAGCTTTATATATCTAGAAGACCTGCGGGCCCGACAGACATTTTAAATTGTGAACCAAATTACGCATAGGATGTCGTCGCGATCAGGTCAGTAGTTTCGGAATTCATCCCGGACAAATGTAGTGATTATGTAACAGAAGATTATGCTATGAAGCCTCCATATTGCTAAAAATTACTATTACACGAATAAAAATAACGAATGTTTTGGTGAGTAGATATTTAAAGAGTATGCTAACGATAATGTTAATACTTTTTAACCGACGAAAAAAAACGGAGGAGGTTCTCAATTCGACACGTATATATATATTTTTTTATGTATGACCACGCATAACTTTTTACAGAGTTGTCCGATTTTGATAATTCTTTTTTTAGTAGAAAGGGCACACTTCCAAGGTGGTCCCATTGTCACCATGTTAGGATCTGATGATGATATCCTGGGGAAATTGAAGGAACTCCTCAAATTTTATAGGCACACTTGCAGCGATTTCGGTTTTTGTGTAAGTATCCGTAGCTTTTTGGCTACAAGTGCCGTATAACATACTATGACAGTATAGTACGTGTACGTAACATGGCGATAAATCACTAAAAAGTAAAAAATAACTGTGTCACTTAGTTGCTTTAATTTACTTAAGCATATCTAGGTGCCAGCCAAGGTTTCTACTTTAATTACGTTACCTAGAACCCACAAACTGCTTTACTACGTAAAATAAAATTACGTTACGTACTACGTTAAAACATTTTATTTGTGTAATGTTTTTTTGGTCCAACAAACTTTACGACTTACTACTACCACTCGCTCGCTTCTTATCGTAGTTCTCTTTAAGTAAGATACATTTGTCACTCAAAAAGTAAACTTCAAAAATATGAAACAGTTAAGTAGGTATCTAAGAAGATCGCACACGCCTTGTCTCGCTTCTGATCATCATACTTACACTTAAAGTTTCTCCATTTAAGAAGTATATACCTATAATTTCAAAAAGTATTAAAAGGTGTCAGCCCTAGGTATACCTACGCACCCATTGTGTGCCGGTGACGCACTTCCGTCAGCAACTGTGCATATCCGGTGCTCGGCATCCTCCGATAAACAAAGGGTCAAAGTGTATCCGCTCTGCCCGGAGCTCACCGAACATAACTCGTTTACTTCTAAACAAACAACAAAGTGTTAGGTATAGTAACACACCTACCTTAATATTTGACTAAATATTTAGAGCCTTGATACTATGAGGTATGTATTTTATACAGTGGCGTGTACAAGGTTTTTAACTAGGGTAGGCATTATAGGTACTATCTACACAAAATGGCCAATTTCTACTACAATACTGGTTTGCAATGTGTTTTTGGGGTAGGCAGTGTTTTTGCATTTATGAAGTGCACGCCACTGATTTTGTAGTATGTATAGTACGTGCCAAGCTTTTTGTAAGCTCCTGAACTTGTAACAAGTATAATAACCCCGTTGACTCAGAATTGATTTTGTAAGTACTATAGGTATCCATCCATGCTAATATTAAGAAGGCGAAAGTTTGTATGTATGGCTGAATGTTTGTTACTCTATCACGCAAAAGTTACTAAATGGATTTTGATGAAACTTCACAATAATATAGCTTACATATCAAAATAATAGGTAGGCCACATTTTGTCCCAAAATTCCCATGAGAACGAGAGCTATGCGGGTGAAACCGCGGGCGTCCTCTTATATACAATAATACAGTACGACATTGGACTTATCTATACTGACCGTTGTTTTTCTTCAGGACAACATCAGGAATTGTGAATACAATACCAATAAGAAAGGCAAAGAAATATCAACATCATCATTACTAGTATCCTATTAACCCCTCTCCTCTCCTACAAGGAGGCTTGGCCCTTGGTCTGCTCTCAATTGAGATCACATTGACGACCTCCATGGCGCAGTGGTATGTGCAGTGGATTTGTAAGACGGAGGTCCTGGGTTCGAATCCCAGCGGGCGGAATGAGATTTTCTTAATTGATCCTGGTCTGGCTGGTGGGAGGCTTCAGTGGCTAGCCACCACCAAAGACGTACCGCCGAGTTATTTAGAATCCCGGTACGATGTACGAGTAGGAACAAGTTACCCCGCTTCTATCTTAGAATACATCATTACACCACCAGGAGTGATGATGCAGTCAACAGCTAACTTGTAATGAAAAAGTTTTAACAAAAAATAGAACCGACTCAAAACGCACTAAATAGTAAAAAATAACTGTGTCATTTAGTTGCTTTAATTTACTTAAGCGTATCTATGAAGTCGGTGCCAGTCAAGTTTAAGGAATATTTATTTTACGTCGTAAAGCAGTTTGTGGGTTCTAGGTAACGTCCTTAAAGTAGAAACCTTGGCTGGCACCGACTCCTAGATATGCTTAAGTAAATTAAAGCAACGGCACTGGTAGCCAAAAAGCTACCGATACCGAGACAAAAACCGAAATCGCTGTAAGCGTGCCTCCAAAATTTGAAGAGTTCAATTTCCCCAGGATGTCATCATCAGATCCTAGCATGATGACAATGGGACCACCTTGAAAGTATGCCCTTTCTAATAAAAAAAGAATTATCAAAATCGGACAACTCTGTAAAAAGTTATGCGTGGTCATACATAAAAAACATATATACGTGTCGAATTGAGAATCTCTTCCGTTTTTTTTTCGTCGGTTAACAAAAAAATTAACAGCATAATAATTCCCAGTTTTAGTGGAAAAATTAGTATGCATACATTTAAGTGTATTTAGGAGTATATTTACAAACGCATAAGGTTTCGTGTACAAACAAAGTACCCAAACTATCAGCATTGTGGCGATCACGCGAACGAGAACAATTAAACAAACGCAGCGGGTTCGACGACCTCCCAACAATGCAAGCAATCTTTGCCCTCAAAAAGAGACCTAAATTAATATTATTATACGTAAAAGGAGGTCTTGATACGTATTACTGATATTTGTATTCGTAATTAATTATACAACCAAATCTACTAACTTAACTACGTAAATTAATACATTGAAAATATTTAATTAACTCGCTTCTGGGTCAGTTTTGTCACGAAATGGGGAAACTTGTCACTTTTTGCGGTAATTAACCAGGGCATGAGCTTACGAACGCATTTCGCTGAACTTTAGGTAGGTGTGTCTATGCACAATAAATAATTCGTACCTGTAAGTTCTATATGACAGATTTCAAGTAAAGAATTTTTTTGTGCCCTGAGCCACAATTTTAAGCCAATTGCGGAGCCATAATAGACTAGAATATTTGGAGCTTATAATTACATGACGGTTTTAAAGCGGGTTGAAAATATGTTCGAAAATGAAACCTTTCATTACAGTATTAGGTATACATAGCCCGACTCAAGGTTTGAAACGAACGTTCGTCACTATACTAAAGCCAAACTCGATCGAGAATGCTTGTCAACAAACAAATTAAAAATCACTAGTCATTTTACACCTAATTTTTTTAATTAACTAGTTAATGACGAATTCATGACAATAAATTAGATTAGTAAGCTTAAAACTAATTAATATATTCGATATCTTTAAAATAAGATTTTTTAAAATAACAAAACATAATTTTAAATTTATTAGGCATAAAATGTGTTGCATTTTCTACCTTCATTTTTACCCGACTGCGTCAGAAGGAGGGTTATGTTTTTCGAGCGTATGTAAGTATGTATGTATGTCCATTTCTTCGGCACGCGCTACAGCCTAAACGACTGAACGGATTTTGACATGTGAGGTGTTGTTGAATTTGTCAAAATTGTGGTAGTGACATAGGTTATATAAATTTTCAAAACGGCGGCTGTAAAAAACTATTTTAAAAATATAAATATTATATAATGTTTATTTTGCCGTTTTAACAAAAAATGGCATAAAGTGTACCGTGTCATTTCTATACCATAAACTAAAACAAAAAAGTCTCAAATAAAATTATTATTATAAAAACAAAAAACCCGACTGCATAGAAGTTATGAACTGAAAAGAAAAAAACAAGGATCACTATATCTATATAAAATTCTAAACACTTTATGGTGCTGCAGGCGGAGACAAACGTAGTTTTGGTAGATCTTTCCTTCCCCGCAGAAAATAAAGTATTTTGTCCCCGCTTGCATCTCCATAAAGTATTTAGAATTTTATATAGATATAGTGATCTTTGTTTTTTTCTTTTCAGTTCATAGCTTCTATGCAGTCGGGTTTTTTGTTTTTATAATAATAATTTTTAAATTTGTATGTTGACAAGCATTCTCAATCAAGTTTTACTTTAGTGTAGGTGGATAACATCAAACGGATTGCAGGGAGCCGCTGGTTGCTGGCGGCTCCAAAACATAGTGTTTGGCTGCGTAGATGCCTATATCCAGTAGTTAGACGTTCAGCGGCCGATTACAATAATTACGTTGAAATACTCATATGAAAACACTTTGAAATTATGTCATGCTAAATTCATAGATAAATTCACAACTAAACTTCAATATGAACACCACAAAAAGATAAGAAAAGCATCTAATTTGCATGTCTCTACAGAAGATAAACTAACCTAACGATACAAAAATTCTCGTCTATTGAAGAACAAGTCTTTGATTAAACCGCTACATTGTTAAGAGGCGCAAAGAGTAACCTTTGACTGGCAGAGCGGAGCCGATAATCGTTCCCACGTCCATCCCACCATTAGTCAGCTGAGATGAAAGTCCCACCGTGGACGCCGCGGCTACAGAGTACAGACTCTTTCAATGAGAACACGTGACAAATGTGTGCCCCTATTGTTACGTGGCCTTTGTAATATCAAAACAGATCATGCATCGTGTAACATTGAGAACGATTAAGAAATATAGCCTGAGAGATGGCGATCGATTTATACTGGGGAAAAAGATGTTAGTTATTTTATAAAATTTAATAGATTTAAATCTACGCTCCAATCATACTCTTAGATAACCAAACTCCATAGTTGTCTACCGTAGTCGTACAATTATGAAGTTTGGTTCGTGGGAGTTTGGGAAGGTAGCATGAAAAATGCCTTTTTTTTTTTCGTGGGGAAATCCTCATGGATACCCTCTCGCTACGGGGAGGCGAGAAGGTTATGTCAGACTCTTACCGACTAAAACCCCACGGTGTTCCTACTCATCGCGTGAAAATTGGACCACGGGAACGAAAAGCCGCTTCCGAGATATCATGAAAAATGCCTGGCGCAAGAGTTCCATTTCACAAAGCTTAGTGTTCGGTGGTCAAAGAGATAATCTTTCATATTTTTCCTAATATAAAATGAAATAATATTAAGACGATTTAAGGTTTGAAACTTTGCTTGCCTTACAGAGCCACAGTGATACGAACAACATCGTTTTCGAACTTACGTTAATAAAATGACGAAGATATTTTTAGTCAACTTATACCTAACTTTAACAATCATCCACCCTTTTTTTACGCTGGGAAATGCATTTACGCGTTCCTCCGGAAAGAGGGGTGACGTTCTTTCCGAAGGGTATGTGGGACTCACCAGTTAAACCAGAATACCCACTAAAACCCAGCGGCACCCGGCCGCGTCTTTAGGGTGAGATGTCACAGGATCGTGGTTGCAAGCTACTGTGACGTCTCGACGTTCGCCCGCAAGTGATGTTTTATACCTGAGTGTGCTAAATACACATTAAACTCAATTTATAACGAGCGTAGGTGCGCATGCGTCTGCCTGGTCTTCTTCTGCGGCTTAATGGAGCATTTACGTCCGCTTCCCTATATCTCTCCTCCGCCTGTTTAAGACTGAGTGCAGACTTGCAGAAGGCCACCATGGCGGTCCAACACGACTCGCTGTTTAGCATAGCGTCTATCATGCAGGGCCAAGAGACGTCTCCACCTTTAATGGACTCAAGAGTAAACCTCTGTGCATCCCAGGCTGCGCATTCAACCAGCGTGTGATACGCTGTGTCCTCTGCAGCCCCGCAACAATCATCCACCCTGCGCTCCATGTCACAAATCATTTAAACAATAAAATAAATTATATGTGACTTGCAGCGAGTGTCGTGTGATGAGTTTCACGCATGACATAAAGTTAAAAGTCGCTGGAGATTCAAGTTGAACGTGATGCTTTATAATATCTCGTGACTATATACACTGGAGGTATTATACTAGAGAATGCCCACTTTTAGACCTACGCAGTACTCGTTCCCGTGGGAATTTCGGTATAAAATATGGCCTATGCGTTACTCTGATATGTAAGCTATATTACTGTAAAATTTCATCAAAATCCATTCAGTAGTTATTGGGTGAAAGTGAAAAAAACATCCATCCATTCATACACACAAAATTTCGCCTTAAAAAAAATATATATACGGTCGAATTGAGAAACTCCTTTTTTTTGAAGTCGTTTAATAAAAATAGTAAAGATTTACAATTCAGACCGGTCAGTTAAGCTAAAACAAATATTTTACAAAACTTTAGGTGGTATAAGGTAAATTATTAGATTACTCTTAGACTACTATGAAATACGTTAGAACCATACGACTCTTATTTTTAATAGCATAAAGTTCATAATGCAACAGCTCTTTGTCAGTCGTTATATTTATGAATTACAACCACAAGGCATCTTTGTGGCGTCACTTGCAATTTTAGCGGAATGCTTCAGCATCCTAAGGCTGCTGTTACACGAGTCCGGTCCAAATTAAAACAATAATTTGATAAAAACAATTGATTTGGATATTTAAGTTTGTGTAAAAGATTTTTGGCCATATCAGAGAGGAAACACTCATTCGGTAAAGTAAATTTCTTTCTTTTCTCCGCCTTAGTAAGTATATAGTATTGTAAGCGGTTTAAAAAGCCAAGAGACCGAAGCCATTTCAATAACGCTATCTTCGTTACAAAAGAACTAGGAATGACAGCGCAGCGCGGGGAAGTCTGTTGTCGCTAGCCTAACAAATATTATTCAATTTATTAATTAAATACTTGTAATACTGTTTTGAGTATGTTACCGTAATATTGTTTCATTTTGATATGATTTAATGAAGTTTGTAATTAAAATGTTATAATGATTTGATAAAAGTTGTTTAGCCGCTCGTACATAAGTAGTTTGGAATTTATGCCTTTTGGCCCCTTCTGGTTAGGTTCCTTACATCAGCAGCGGGATAAAGGACTTAATGCCCACAACAAAAAAAAAAGTTAACAGAAATCAAAATGAAGCAATTCTTTTAAAAGTAGTAGGTACTTCGCGAGTGAAGTCTCATTTTTACGTACGTCTGGGTTCTTATTGGCGGGCCTGAGTTTGGTTTCACCAGTACTGGCAGTATCTTACTGTTTGGTACGAATCAACACGATGCCGTGAGCATCATGGTTCGCTGAAACCTTCGGACGTTCGGTCCAGGTAGAAAGTACAGGAGTACAATTTTGTAACAAAGGTAACACAGACTGGAATGCCTGGTAAGAGAGACATTGAATTTGTCGATTTTCTCGTTTGAAATTGCATATTTTGTTTTATTACAAGTCAATTTGCTATTAAAAGTACCCTAACTGTCTGAGTTATTGCTACAAGAAAAGTTTATTATGTTAAAATCTTTATAAATGATTGTAGTTGAAGAACAAAGAACAAATTAACGATAAATAGTCCTACTGAAATTACAAATAATTGTTTCAACACAATTACAGTGACTTTAATGCCAATAATTTTCAGTAATCAGTGTCTAAAATAGTTGTGTATGCAAATAATTTATTCAATGCAATAACATTAAATACCTACCTTTGTTACTATGCTAGTTTAGTGTTTAAAAATATAAAAAAAATGACAGGTTTTGTGTACCTATCAAGTAGGAATTGTTTTCCCACTTGTTACCATTGTTGAGTTGTACAGCTTTTGAAATTAAGTGAAACTTGCAATCTAAATGCAATCAATATCTGTCAGTTAAGTACTTACCTACCACTGCATAGTGTATTGGCAAAGCTTTTCCCACATGGATTTTAAAGGTTACAGGTTGGTCTGGGTGTTTGGCATGCATTGTTGTGATGAGATCTCTGAGTCACCTACCTACATCCTATGGCTGTGCATTGTAACTGCTAAATTGTTTGAGGTTCTGTCAGTCTGTGAGACTATCTCGTCTATCCGGTATGTAAAAAATGTAATTTTCTATTTGAATGGAAAATAAAATATTAGTAGTGGTACATGCAGTGGATTTGTAAGTAATATAAGTATAAGTATGGAGGTCCTAGGTTCAATTCCTGGCTAATTGAGATTTTATAAGTGGTCCTGGTTTAGTCTGCTCTTGGAGACTTTGGCTGTGGCAAGTTACCTACCACCTTACCAACAAAGATGTTGCATGGCAGTAGATTTTGGTATGATGTCATGTAGAAACTGAAGGAGTGTAGGACTTTATCCTACTTCTAACAAAGTAGCCCGCTTCCAACTTAAGTAGCATCATCACTTACCATCAGGTGTAATTGCAGTCAAGGACTAATTTGTAATTAATAAAAATGAAAAAAATCTTAAAATAACATTGTTTTAAATAAAATTAGTAAGAATTGGTAAAGGTCAGGACTGACCGAGCGGTAATGATCAAGTTATCAATTTTGAAAGTACCTAAATATGTGTCTAAAAATATTTTGTTGATACACAGTTACACAATTTGCTATTAAGTTTTTATCATAATAAGAAGCAGTCTATTGCTTTCCTATGCTATTGTGGGTACATACAAGTACTACCAGTAGTAAATTCTTTTTTTAAAGTAGGTCTTATATTGACAAGATACCGCAGAACTGACATGTGTATTTTCTTAGCTGTTACTGTAATGAGCGAAATGTAGTCGTATCCATTTTCTGTTGACACTGACAGTTTTGTGTTCATGAGCGAGCCTGAGGTAGTAGATGGTACACCTTGGATGCAACTATGAGACGATAACACCAGGCCTGTAATGGGTTGGTCTGCATTACCTTGGTGAGATTAAACATTCATTTTTATTTGTGACAATATTTGATTTTGTCCATTCTGATTTAGTTGATACGACTGACATAGGATCAAAGGGATTGATAATAATAGTTGTCGCAAGAAGTTAAGTTTGTCACATGTAAAATTATTTCAAAAGTAGTTTCATTACATTGGAAATTGATAGATAGTTTGATAAAGATTTTAATCTGATGATTTTCCCACACAACTCACATGACATATGCTAGTTGTGGCATATTATGTCTTTGAGTAACTGTTGAGTTTTTTACATCTCTTTTAGACTGAGTCTGCCTTTCTGATAACTGATTACACAGATCACTTTTAAAGTCAAGTATGTCACTGCTTTTCAAATGCACTTATTAGAAGCCTGTTTGAAAGAGATAATTTGAATTTTGAGTGCAGATTAGAACACTAAATTGTAGACAAGAAGAAGAACTTTTATTCCATTATTGTTTCTAATCTAACGATTTAGTTGTAAATTTTTTATTATACTTTCAAAGTAGGGTCGTTGGATTAGTAAATTATTTGAGTTTGAACCAAACTTTATGTATAGTTCAAAAATAGAGCAAGAATTGACAAAAAGGTCTTTGCAATGTTAACAAACACTTTGTATGATCTATAATTTTACATCTTCTCCTGTTTAAATTACATATAGGCCAAATATGGTAATTGAATATGTCATTACACATTGTTTTATAACAATTAGGTGTTGAGCTGTGTTGGTAACTAGTATGAGTAAGAAACTTTACTGATTAGTTAAAAATGTTATTGATTAACTTGTGCACATACAATTTTGCGAAGTCTTTAAGATTATTAGTTCACTATAGTTTGTAATCAAAAAGTATTAAAAAGTAAAAATTTAAAAGTAATTAAAGAAATTTGTAGTGGTTCCTTCGAAGATTTGAATTTTTATTTAAAAATTAGAAACAGAATTGAATTCTAAATTTATGTTCGCACATAGCTTTAGCAGTAACTGTAAAATGGATGCTACTTAGACCAAACAATTGAATTTTTATGGTGACATTATGTTTGGTTGACTACTAGTTGCCTTTGTCTAATGTCTCATGTTGAGTACCTATAGGTAGACTGAAAGTAACATGTCTTGTGTACTTGCTTACTGTAAATAATTTTAAGCCAGTCCCATATACTGTTTGGTGTCATCAGGATGTTGAGAGCTGTGGAAGCGTAATAAACTTTGTTTAGTTGCAGAAGGCAATGGATATGAGTTGACATGTGCTCATGCAGGTATAACTGGTAATGGTAGAGTACAGTCAATTGTGTCGTCGTCGGCGTCCGTTGGTAGATACCATGACAGCTGAGCATATGGTCTCATGATGATGATCAAAGACTCAAGTATGTGATTTATTAATTATTGCATAAGCTACTTTACTGTTTTTTATACTGTTGACCACCCTGGAGCAGTAAACATAAAAACCGTGACTTCGATTAATCATAGACCGCTAAAATTTTCACCTCTTTAATTAAAAGGCCTTACCACCATATGAACAAACATACTTACTACCTGACAAATGACATTTCTCTTTCCCCTATGGCTAAACGAATCATGGTGATGCTTTGCTCTTCAGGAAGACTTTAACAATAACGGTATACGACGATTTTACTTTATCTTCTGATTGAGTGACCAGTGCCCATGTTTGGCGGTCTGATGCTAATTTTATCTTATCTGCTGATTTGGCAAACGACACCCTATGTAAACTGTAATGTTCTATGATGATGTGGGTGCGATTTCGTAATTCTTTGATTGAAACCTGTGCTGGATTTTTGAGGGTAACTGAAGTGATACGAAAATTATACGAATTCCTGTGGTGAACCTGAAGGGTGAGCCACAGATGTATGGTCACTTTCTCTGTATAGTAAACCTCACTTGTATGACTCGCTCTGCAGGTTGAGATGCCTCAGTACGTATGATCTCGGTCAGTGTATTGAGAAGCCTCGACAAGTTTGAATACGGTCGGCATGTCGGGAAGCTTCACACGTTTGAATACGGTCTGCGTGTGGAATGCACCCGTACGGTTGACTACTTCGGTCTTCGTACGAGTGGGTCTGGTTAGCAGGCCATGTTACAGGTTCAGCCGTAAACGTCTATTTGAAATCTACTGGCATTGACTAAGCATATAGGCCTTTTGGTGCGTGCCTTGTGCGCACTCCTGTGTGCCCTACTGGCGCTTCTCCTCCGCCACCACTGATGCTCCTGCGACGGCGCTACTGGCGCTTCTCCTCCGGCACCACTGATGCTCCTGTGACGGCGCTACTGGCGCTACTGGCGCTCCTGGCGCTACTGGCGCTACTGGCACTACTGGCGCTCCTAGCGCTACCAGCGCTCCTTGCACTACTGGCGCTCCCGGCGTTACTGGTGCTACTGGCGCTCCTGGCGCTCCTGGCGCTCCTGCTCCAGCGCCACCACCAGTGCTCCAGTTGCAGCGGCGCTACTGACACTCGTTAGCTGGCGCCACCGGCGCTCCTCCTGCGCGTGCACCGCGTGCCTTTGCCTGCGTGCGCCGTGCGCCTCACACGGGCTGTACTGCGCACCTGTGACCGCGTGCTTATGGGCGCGTGCACCACGCGCCTCAGACGGCGTGTACCGCGCGCCTCTGCGTGCACTTTGCGCCTCTGACGACGAGCACTGCGCACCTCTGTCTGCGTGCGCTTCGCACCTCTGACGATGAGCACTGCGCACCTCTGTCTGCGTGCGCTTCGCACCTCTGACGACGTATACTGCGCGCCTGTGACTGCGTACAGTGCGCTCCTCTAGCCGCGTGTACGACGCTCCTTGGATGATTGTCTTCATACCTTTGGTGGCTTGGTTTACCACCTACTTCAAACATATTACTTATTTACTGTTAGTTGCTATTGAGCTTTCCTTAGGTCTATTCGGCTCTACTAGATTGACTCTAACTCTTTTAGTCTCTATCGGACTCTAGTAATATCTATCATGCTCAAGTGGTCTCTATCAGACTCTAATAATCTCTATCGTGCTCTAGTGACTTCTATTAGCATCTATCAAATTGTGTTTTTATTATTTTGAAACCTCTCAAGGATAGAGCCTGTAAGATTGCATTTAAGATGACTTATCTGTGTGAATAAAAGGATTATGTGATGACAATGTCTGGAATGTGAATTTTCCCTCTAACGTATCGTTCTCTCATAGATGACGGCGACGATGACTTATGTGCATTGGACTCCCTCAATGCAGGTGTCACAGTGGCTGATAGTGCGGCTCCGGGTGCAGCCGTCAGTAAAGTCTCTGGAGATGCCTGGGTCGAGGACGACCCACTTGTCAGGAGAGGCCGTGTAAGCGGTTTAAAAAGCCAAGAGACCGAAGCCATTTCAATAACGCTATCTTCGTTACAAAAGAACTAGGAATGACAGCGCAGCGCGGGGAAGTCTGTTGTCGCTAGCCTAACAAATATTATTCAATTTGTTAATTAAATACTTGTAATACTGTTTTGAGTATGTTACCGTAATATTGTTTCATTTTGATATGATTTAATGAAGTTTGTAATTAAAATGTTATAATGATTTGATAAAAGTTGTTTAGCCGCTCGTACATAAGTAGTTTGGAATTTATGCCTTTTGGCCCCTTCTGGTTAGGTTCCTTACAGTATATACCAAGCGTTCGTGTCTCCGAATTGCCTCATGTATCCTAGTGGTTAGCCTATGTAGTTTCCAATCATAAAGACGTAGGTTTTCTTTTCTTTCATTGGCAGGACTCGACCTGCCAATGAAAGAAAAGAAACGAAGCTAAGAATATTTTTAGTCAACTTACGACGGAATTGTAAAATTATTGGTGTTACATACCCGTGCATCGAAGAGCATGTAAGCCGTCGGTGCCGGTAGTTAATCAGATATTAAGTGTGATCGTTAAAAAGTAAAAAAAATACCTTAGCCTTGTTTTTACATCTGATACTCGTACAATACTAAAATTTTAGCAACGTTCTAAACAAAAAGTGCCTCTGAAAGGCAGGAGGTCAAGCCCGTCAAACCGCTCTTCTCTATTAAGAGGTAGGCCTAACCCTGTGGAAAGTGGTTAAAATAGGCTCATAATGATAATTATGATCATGCCTTCGTCATCGTGCAAAGGCCTTATACATGGTTATAGAATTTATGTGAGACTCGAGGTGAAGTTGATTCTTACTTTGTAAGAACTGCGATAAGTTTAACACGAGTGCGCGTTTTATCGCTAAGTGGTTGATAAAAAGAAACTGTATATAGTAATTAGATTTGTAATGTAATTTACTGCCATTCCCTTCCATTGCTTTCATTTAATGTAAGGGTAGTTGCATACTGCTGATAAATGCACAAGATTGATCCTGACACTGTGCATGAAATTAGCAAATTGCATTTTGAAATCCACGATTTCAGCTACGTTATATGTATAATCAATCAACTGCTCTTTCATTCCTATGTAGTTAGTTTTGATTCCGATTTCACTTGGTGTTTAATGACCATGCAATCTTAATTGCGATTTGGAAGAGATTATTCGGGAGAAGGAACCATTTTATTTTCAATACCTAGAACTACTAATTTTTTTAAGAAAAGGATTAGGTACACCTGAATTATTAGTCAATTCATTGTTGTCGGTAGAGTACCTAGCTCAAAAACCTGCTCTGATCTAAGGTACGTAGTAACTAGCCACGGCTGAAGTTTAGGTACTAAACCACGTCCGAAGCTACTACCTTCCAAACAAACCATATACATCATCCAACCTAGGAATCGCATTCAACAATTCAACGATCTGTGGCTCATGCCTAAATCTAGAACATTCGGGGAGTTCCCGTTTTTGCTGCAATTCTATGAATAGTGCTTGGTTATTCATAATAGATAGGCTAGATGATTATACTATTGCTACATGGTTGACAAATTCTATGACGCGCTACAATGTCTATCCTACAAGTCCCATGGCTACAAGGCCTATCGATTTAACTAAAAATCTGCATGTTACCATTTTATCGTATTCTTATTTTAAACAGGTCTCTAGTCCTATAGAACCTTTTAGGAATATCTCATTAACTTATACTTATTACATTGTGGTTTCAAGACCATCTTCTCGTGTCTCAGAGCGCATGAGTTTTGCGCTTGGCTTATCTCTTAAAACAGTAACATAATATACTGTGCAGTCTCAGTCTGCAGTATAGAAACAAAAATAATCGAAAGTTCTGCAGATTTTTTATCCTTTTCTAGCGGGAGCCGCTGATTTACAGATGGCTAATAGCCACGTCTGAAAATCTCAAAACACCCCGATGCATATACCTTCAATAGTATACGAGAAGGTATAATGAGGCAGAAGACTGCAAACAACTAACATCACACTCGATAATTTTCAAGAAAAGTAAAGATATTAAAACTTTTGTGGTCCCCAAATGTGGTGGTGCGATTCAAATCTTGGTATTAGGTTCAATAGCTATAACATACCATCAACTATAATAGCGACTCAACTGTAGATCTAAACTGAATTGCAGTTTAGGTTATTATTACGTAATAACGTCAGCTGAGTGCCTAGTGTGAGCATTCATCAAAACAAATCGAAAACTTCACATTCGCGTAAAGGCAAATTTTATATGGAATTGAAGCAGTGCCTCTGGCAGTATCGAGAGAGAACTCAAATGGGTGAGCGTCAGTGTCATATAAAATTTCTCGATATCGACGCGGTAAAATCTTACACTAGCCACACAGGTCGGTTTTGTTGTTAAGTCGCTATTATAGTTGATGGTAGGTATCCAGATATTATGTACTTATATCAATGAGTCAAAACGCTTTTGATGCATAGCTCATTCATGCGTAGTCATTTAGCTTTAGTTTAAGCCATAATTTCTACCGTTCATGTGTGTCCCAGTTTAACGAATTGAACGTTTATTACTGAGTAAATGTTAGTATGTACTTAGTATCAGTTAGTGATATCAAACTTGTTTCTTTCTGTGTCACGGAGAGCAAACTCATTAAGTAATTAAATTGGTTGATATAAGTGATGATTGAAGTTTTCTAAGAACTTTGATTGTTTATTTAGATTTCATAATAGTTGTTGTTAATTGTGAGATGTACTACGTAAATACTCTATAGCGAAGTAGTTACACTATAACATCTTGTTGTGACATATTTAAAATGACAATAAACGAAAACTCTCTAAAAGACAGTCGCGAAATTGCGCATCGAGTGCAATTTTTTTTGCGGTCTATTTTTACTAATTGCCTAAGAGCCTGTGACGGCCAGACCTTCATTATTCTAAAACATCGAAAAATTGAGCTTTAAGTATGCTCTAATAAATTTTAAGTACTATTTTATACACCTTTACTACCTGTTACCTGACCAGGTAACCGCAACCCAAACTCGCTGGTCGTTCTTACCTGTATAGGAGACATGTACAGAGAAAATTTCAACTTTTATAAAATAATGAAGGTCTGGCCGTCGTGGGCTCTTGCTCTATAATACTAGCTGAGTATTATAGAGCAAGTATATCATCACATTGACTTTGAAATACACATCTAGATAAAATATATACAAATGGTTCATTGAAAACGGCTGATAATCAAGATTGAGTAATAGAACCTAGCAAAAAGAACGACTTAATTGCAAATGAAAACGAAATCACATAAGATTAAAGAAGAAAATTAGTGATTTAAATAAAGAAAATAATAAGAATGCAAAGGTTTATGCAGAAAATGTAGATTGTGCAATTAAAAACGAAAAGTACCTTAATTACAATATATACGTTACATAAATAATAACAGCAATAATTTACGCAGTAAGTGAAGAACACTCGAGACAATGGTGCATTCAACTTGCAGAGCTTAAGTCGCTCCTTGTGTTATCAGTTACAGACCTCTTTATTGTCTTTAATTACGAAATATCTATGGAATTGTTTGCAGTTTACACACGTACGAGTATATGAAGGGTTACCCAAGCGTAACGGGATACTAATGTCAAAGTATCAAAAACCTTCTAGGTATTGTGAACATTCGGAACTGTATTTAGTCAGATATATCAAACACTCATAGAAGTGACATTTTTTTATTTATTATTTGGCGACGTTTCGACACTCTCCGCAAGGTTATGTTCAAGCCTTAAACAAATAGAACAAAGCATTCCTCAAACTAGTTCACAAATTTTCAATGTAAAACAATATTCATTCCGAATGGTCAAAATTCCTAAAAGATTTTTGATACTTTTTTTTACTTTGCAGTTTACACACAGACAGACGTTTGGACTTAAGGAATGCATTTTATAGAGTCGTTATGAAAATACCTTAAACCACATAATGAGTAATTTATTTAATTTGCTGTTTATGTGTATACTAAGAAGGAACGTAAATCTTTTTAATGGTATCTCCTGTAAGATTCTGACTTAGGTTCGAATCTGGCTTAGATTTAGAGAAGAGATTCGTTGAGTTTTGATGGGCTTAGACGGGTTATTGAGATTAACCCTGATGCTCCCGTGATCATAGCCAAAATGGTTGACTTAAAAACCGAAATCGATATAAGCGTGCCTCCAAAATTTGAAGAGTTCCTTCAATTTCCCCAGGATATCATCATCAGATCCTAACATGATGACAATGGGACCACCTTGGAAGTATGCCCTTTCTAATAAAAAAAGAATTATAAAAATCGGACAACTTTGTCATACATAAAAAAAATATATAAAATGTTATGCGTGGTCATACTAAAAAGTAAAAAATAAAAAAAATATATATACGTGTACCGTAGTAAAGAATAATTGAAACCTTGGCTGGAACTCCTAGATATGCTCACTAAATGACCAGTTATTTTTTACTTTTTAGTGCGTTTTGAGTCGGTTCTATTTTTTGTTAAAAATTTTTATTTCTTACTTTTTAGTGATTTATCGCCACATCACATACTCGTACTATACTGTCATAGTATATTATACGGCACTAGTAGCCAAAAAGCTACCGATACCGAGTCAAAAACCGAAATCGCTGTAAGCGTTCCTCCAAAATTTGAAGAGTTCCTTCAATTTCCCCAGGATGTCATCATCAGATCCTAACATGAGGACAATGGGACCACCTTGGATGTATGCCCTTTCTAATAAAAAAAGAATTATCAAAATCGGACAACACTGTAAAAAGTTATGGCGAAAAAAAAAAAAAAAAAAAAAAAAAAAAATACGCGTCGAATTGAGAACCTCCTCCGTTTTTTTTCGTCGGTTAAAAAATTGAGGACCTTTTAGTGTACTGAAGAATACTACCTATTTACCAAGCAAAGGTGAAATATTGTGAACGTGCCATACTTAACGAATTTACCTGTTGTTGATTTTTTCCAAAGAGACACAAACCGTCTTCAAAGCATAACATAGATACATAAAGATATAGATATCTCCTTTTTAGACTCAAGTAAAATACTTAAACCTTCTTCAAAATCTAACAAATTATTTTCTGAAACGATTTTGATGCAAATACTTTTTTCCATCGCAACTGATTCAGCACAACGTGATATCATCGCTGATAAATATACAATCAAACTTAAAGGTCAAATTAAGTACCTCTTTAGGTCGGTCAAAAACAATCTGATGGCTACGAGAAAAGGATAAAATAATTCACCTGCTGTTACTTTTTTTTTTATAGAAACTGAGTTCAGAAGCGTAACAGATGGTGCTCTAAATATAGACGATGCGTAGTTTCCTGTTTCCTGTTCTCACCTTTATTTCAGAAGCTGTAGAATTTGTTTGTTATACTTGAGAAGAGTTGGCTGTTAGCTTTGAATTGAAATAATATGAATTTAGCATTGATATATAACGTGTTATGTTAAAATATTCTTAAAACAAACATATTATTTAAAGTTATTTCATCTAACGACATGTTGGTGTGTTTGTACCTAATAATGATCGGAATACAAGTAGTTTAGTTAGATAAACCTGCTATACAAAAGGCAAAAGGCAAGTTTTTGGTAAATGAAAACCTTTTAACAAAGAAAATAAAAATTAAATGAAAAAAAAATCAGAGAATAAATGATCCCCGAATGTAAGAGAAACCTAATAGGTACTACAAATAATAGAAATTAATTCTAAATGGTGAGGTTAATAAATTAAACAAAAATTATGTAGATTAATTGGTTATTATATCAAAATGAACCTACTTAAGTAGGTGATAAAAATTCCGTGGTCCTTTGATATCCCAGTTCTCCGGGCAATACTATACTACAAGTAATAACGTGTCTTATTCAAGGCAGGTGTACATTATAGGTACTAGGTACTAGTACATAAACAGTTGTGTAGGTTATCAAGGTACAATTTTATCGCTAAACATACATACGTATCTACCACTCAGCAATAGCAAATACTTGAAAGAAGAGCACTCAAAGGCCAGCTCGTCCATTTTAAGTTAATATCTGATTCATTATGTGACAGCACCACTTATACTGGAACACTAGCAACCCATCCCGGTTTTTTTTAGCCTTTACCCGTGTAAAACCGGGACATAACCTATATAATATATTGATGCCCCCAAAAATATTTTCGCGGCAAAAAGTAGCTCATATGTGCTGTGATCTGCCTGCTTCTATAAAAATTCCATCCACCATTCCATCATTCCTTGAATTTATTCTTGGTGGGGAAAAAACTGAAAATTGCCGCCTCTAATCGGCGGCAAAACAGAAAGCGCGAAAGCGTGATTTCGATGTTTGAATTTGCCGCCCTCTGAGGCTGACGCCCCGGGGCATGGAACCTGGCTTGACCAATGATCATGGACTCGTTTAACTAAACTGTTTAAATTCTGGTTGGATTTACTACACATCATTATTCATCAATCGTCGATCAATAAATGAAACATTATCACCCTAAGCCCGCCAACCCACATTGGAGCAGCGTGGTGGGTCTACACTCAATAATCCCTCTCCTATGAGAAGGGAAGCCTGGCCCAGTTGTGGGCCTTTAATAGGCTGATTATAATGATGCTGATTATTCATCAGATCCATGAGATCCACCACGCTGCTCTGTAAAATGAGTTGGTGTTGATGTAAAATGAGTTGGTGTTGCTGTAAAATGAGTTGGTGTTGGCATTTATTGAAAGTAGAAAACGCTCAATATTTAACAGTCTGACCCAGGATTTCAACCCGTGGCCTTCAATCTTACCACTGAATCAACGAGGCAGTTATGTATGTGCATTAATACGTGTTGTGTCGATGCTGACTTAATGTATTTATAAATATTTTCCTATTTCGATGAAAGCATATCAGCTATCGCATACATTTATCGTTTTTATAATAATACCGATTATTTGATAATATCGCATAATAACAATGGCATATGCGCACTAGTATAATGACGTATTGTGTTCGTCATACAAGGCTGGGGCGGCTTAAGAATAATAATAGGAATAATAGGCTTAAAATTTTTTTAACAAAAAATAGAACCGACTCAAAACGCACTAAAAAGTAAAAAATAACTGTGTCATTTAGTTGCTTTCATTTACTTAAGCATATCTATGAAGTCGGTGCCAGCAAGTTTATTAACATTTATTTAACGTAGTAAAGCAGTTTGTGGGTTCTAGGTATTGTCCTTAAAGTAGAAACCTTGGCTGGCACCGACTCCTTCTTCTTCTTCTTCTTCTCCGTCGTTACGACCACGACCACTCTTGACAGAGTGGTCGTGGTCGTCACATCAGGGGTGGTGGCAAGCTTCACAAGCCGTCGCCATTGCTCCCGTACTCCTGCGCTCCTAGATATGCTGAAATAAATTAAAGCAAATAAATCATGCAGTTATTTTTTACTTTTTAGTGCATTTTGAGTCGGTTCTATTTTTTGTTAAAAATTTTTTGTTTTGTCCCCTCTACACATGTTATCATCAACATCAGTAAATTTCTAATGGCCTACTGCAAGGTCGTCTTCTAGCTCCTACAAGAGAGAGAGGTCTTTAGAGTTTAGATCCACCATGCCGTCAAGCGTTTACTTAGCTGGAAGAGAGATATCTAATGTTTTGCCTCTTTATAATTAGACGTTAATGATTCAAATTCAACCACATATCTATGCAAGACCCATAGCTGAAAGTGCCCTTTTAGACTCGAGATTATACCACAATTATTACCTATGGTCTATTTTAGAATATTTCTTCGATAGAAGAAATCCCCAATATTTTAAGATGAAGGCTCAAATTCCTTAAAAAATTAACCAAACTTCTTATGCTAGTTGCAACATAAATACTCTCTTGTTTCTAACCTGTTGCAAGGGAAATTGTGTATCAGTGTATTTCTGAATAAATTTTGGATTGGTAAATCAAACCAAAAAATATTCAGCCCTGGCCACTTCTGACGAATGCTGATAAATTGGAGATAAAACATTATTGAGCATAGATAAAGATTTTAGTAGATTTTGTATTTGAACCGATAACTTTAAGGTTGGCGGAAATGTTATAGATAAAAAACCTGATTTCTAAAATACTAGGCGATATCAATAAATTTATTGTATGTACTTTACCTAGGTCGACCGGAAGTGGGTTTAAATTCCGAAAAACACTCTAACAATGCATATTATTGATGGCATTGTTGAAACAAAATGTTTTTATATATGTACACTTCCGGTTTAAATTTTCGAATTGAAAGAAGAAAAAACCAGTAATAAAATTATTATTATAAAAACAAAAAACCCGACTGCTTAGAAGTTATGAACTGAAAAGAGAAAAACAAGGATCACAATATCTGTATAAAATTCTAAATACTTTATGGTGGTTTAAACAGGGACAAAATATTTTAACCTGCGGGGAAAGAAAGGTCTACCAAAACTACGTTTGTCCCCGCCAGCAGCACTATAAAGTATTTAGGATTTTATACAGATATAGTGATCCTTGTTTTTCTCTTTTCAGTTCATAACTTCTAAGCAGTCGGGTTTTTTGTTTTTATAATAATAATTTTGTTTGAGACTTTTTAGTTTTAGTTTATGGTATAGAAATGAGACGGTACACTTAGTACACTTTTTGCCATTTTTTGCCCCCCCCTTTTTCCCCCAATTTACAGCCGCCATTTTGAAAATTTATATAGCCTATGTCACTACCACAATTTTGGCAAATTCAAAGACACCTCACATGTCAAAATCCGTTCAGCCGTTTAGGCTGTAGCGCGTGCCGAAGAAATGGACATACATACATTCATACATACATACATACATACATATATACGCTCGAAAAACATAACCCTTCTTCTGACGCAGTCGGGTAAAAATGCCAAGAAAAGGCACGCGTGACGTGACGCGGGGTGCAAAGTAAGTATATATTTAAGTGAAGTATAACATTGGGCTCAATATTGGGTGTAGCAGAAACGCAGGAGCGTGAACAGCTGGAATCTGTTCTCCGACTCGAGCTTATTTTCACCTGTAATCGTAGTAGAACCTTGTGCTGTTATATTATATTATGGTAGTAGGTAGATGTTTGTAAGAAATCTCGATTCCGAATCTCTGCCGTCATGCTTATTTCTGCCGCCAAGCATTACTTTGCGGTAGTCAAATCAATTGTTGTAAAATTATATTCTTGAGGATCCACCCACACCTACCCAAAAGTTGTTGGATGGATGATATTAAATATCCCTAAATCTCAATGTGCCTTATGGCAAGAACCAGGATTTTGAGAGTGCTTTCATTCCAGAGCTACTAGCTCCAGAATGAATCAGCAGTAATCTTCAGCTCATCTACCCGTCGCTACAACCGACCCTTATCTCCTCTGTCATAATGTTGTCATAGTCTATATTGCGTGACTGTGAGTCCCAGAGCACGTGGTGTCTCGTCCACTCTTATTTCAGTAAAAAACTCGAGTTCTTTTCTTTAACGTAATGCTCCTGATTCTGTTTCTTTACTCTGCACGTTTCTGATTGATCTATTAACGCAAGCTAAAACCACTGAATGGATTGCGCTCAAAGTTACATATATAGTTATTATGACGTAGGCGTGCGCTAAGCAAGGATTTTCCAAATACTGCCGTGAAACGGAGATTCAGGTATACCAAATTTTATGCTGATGAAGTCGCGGGCTTTTGCTACTAATCTATTAAAATTAAAACTAGAAATTATTATTTAGCTTGTCAAGGAATAAAAAAAATTATAAGGTTGCTTTGCAGTTCCTTGGAATCGGTTGCTATCTTTGAGGTGTGCCGTGCGCTGTCCAATGCTCGCCCTTATCACTGGCGTTACATCTAGACATTTGAGAGATATCTGTGACTGATAAGTATATCTCATCCATTCTAAGAACTGTTCCCAGGCGATGCAAAACAAAAAATAAAGGTTATCTCTATATGCTTAGTTTCTAGTAAGTCCTTATCAATAAATTTTAAATTGTCTCACAATTTAAAATTTATTTTTTTATTTAAGCAATAATTTTTGTATTCAATATCTTTTCAAATTATCAGATTATCAGAGTTTTTCATAAAGAAACGAACGTTTTGTTATCTTAAACTCCTAGTCCATAATGGTACATAGCTTGCTTAACACAACCAAGATTGCTCAATATTGTTTTGAATTACATTAAAAAACTTCACATTATCTTATTTACTAGCTGTCGCCCGCGACTTCGTCTGCGTTAGAACCACTTACCCTTCTACTTTTATATGACAGATTTCCATACAAAGGACAATGGCAAGATTGTATGAACTTTTGGACCTGAAGAAAACGGTAGCGTTCAAAACAGAAACTTATTAGCAGTTGTAGAACATAACGTAACAAAGAAATAAACAAATGGTAAGTATGTTTGAAAAGTTGGGAAAATAGAGATATAGAAGCTTTTATATTCTAACCTCAAATATTTATTAATCAAAAATGAGCTGCTAGTAGGAGTTACTGTTTAATTGTATCAGGATATTAAATATGTAGGAATATGTTGAACTTATAAATATTAGCTAGATATTTAAGTGAACATGATTTATACCACAGTTTTTATATATCGCCAATATATGTACCTATGCTGGCATTTTGTTATAGGTGGCTAATACTTTACTATGCATCACTTCTGCATGTTAGATGTGAGATGGAAGATATTAAAGAAAAAACCGGCCAAGTGCGAGTAGGACTCGCGCACCGAGGGTTCCGTAAATTTTAAGGTTTTCGGAATTATTCCTTCATATGTGTTTTTTTATCTACTACAAGTTGGCCCTTGACTGCTATCACACCTGATGTTAAGTGAAGATGCAATCTAAGATGGAAGCGGGCTAACCTGTTAGGAGTAGGATGAAATCCACACCCCTTTCGGTTTCTACACGACATCGTACCGGAACGCTAAATCACTTTGGCGATACATCTTTGTCGGTAGGGTAGTAACTAGCCACGGCGAAAGCTTCCCACTAACCAGACCAAGAAATCAAGAAAAATTTCAATCTGCCCCGCCGGGAATCGAACCCAGGACCTCCATCTTATAAATTCACTGCGAATACCACTGCGCCATGGGGGGCGTCAAAAACATGTACTTTAAAACATAACTTCTTGCGAAATTTCAAGATTTTAGGAATAGCTGCGAGTAGTAGAGAGGTAAATATGCGACTTATGCTGTATCTTTTGATTACGTTGACATAAAAGTTTTGTTACAGATTAAAGGTTTTCTAGGCCCAAGTATTTGATACGAATTTCAATTTAATACCTTTACGTATTCATGAGAAAAGGGGGAGGGGGGTGAAGTGTGAAATTTAAAAAATATTTTTATCAAATGATGTAACTATTATCTGTGTTATATGACGTATACATTTTTTTTACTTTTTTATATGCTTTAAAATTATAATAATATAAGGCCACTCTCGCCAATCTCCTTTTCTTACCTATTGCTGTCTCTATGTCTGCTTCTGACAACACTGGATTCACTGAATGTTTCCGGCAAATCGTATTGCCGGCTTTTATTCCATAATGGTAGTTTGAATAAATAAGTTACTCAATATTGTATGGAATTGCATAGAAGCACTTCAGATAATTTTATTTATTATTTCATATTTATCATTATTGTGTAGAATTGCATACAGATGGCGTCATAGAGGCGACGGCGACACGAGTCCCGCCGGACGTGAGGCATTAGTTAATTGAAATAACGACAATTTGCATCAAACGGCTCGCGCTCCCTTCCACTGAGACACTGCACCTATCAATGAACGCTAACTGACTCACGCTCAATGAAAATAGAACTTAATTGATGTTAACCGCTTATGCGAATACCTCTTAGATGATCGAGTGTTTAACTATTAACATCCTTGAATGAGAATGTTCAGGTTTAAATTGATCGCTTGTATAAAAGCAATGAAACTATTATAGAATGAAAATAGGAGTACCAACTGAACAACCAATAATGGAGGATTTCATACGTAGATATTACATAGCCTGACCAGAAAAATAAAAAAATCTCGCCATGTTGCGGATAAAATAGGAACTAATTTCTTCTTTTAGCGTACTATGCACAGACTGCTTTAAAAGTACTTGTATCAATTTAGGCGCCCTCAATTTAGTTTTTTTTTTTATTTTCCTAATCAGGCCATACATACAAACATAACACAAACATATTTTTTTAAGTCAATCAAGGGCTACCAAACAGTATCATAAAAGAGGACTTTTTGTTTTCCAAGTCACTCCGTTATTCAAACATGTTGAATATTACGCGAATGACTTTAATTTATTTTTCTTTACGAGTTATTCCTTCATACAAACAAAGCTGTGACTCAGCCGCTGCGTAAATATTTTTATTTCGGTGTGTACTGGCTCTTTGTTTTGCGAATGACTCGCGGCGCCAAGTGCCTACCTAAAATGGAATAAGGACTATTGAGCGAGGACTAAGGGCTAAAGACTATAACAGTACAGTAGTACATAAAAGTATAATGCAACACGGGGTCAGTGTCGCAATAAGAGAGAGTATTTAACATGAAAAGTAAGGAGAACTACATCTTTCTGAAACGTCTCCTTCAAAATGCGTTAAGCACTAGATAGTAGATTATAAAACGATTTTATAATAGGTAGATATTATTATCACGAATGCATCTTTAGGGACATCGCCTATCGAGAAATTTATTTATGCATTTATAATTTAGAAAGATATCTGTTACATCAGTTACTAGAATTCTTTATTCGTTAAAATAGGTGAAGAGTTCCTGCAAAGGCTGCATGTAGACCGTCAAAACAGACATAGACATCAATTCATAATATACAAATGTCCATAAATAATATTTTTACAAAGGTCTATAAGGGCGTAGCGAAAAAAAATATTGAGAGGGAGCTTTTCTCTCCTCCAAGAAATTCTCAATTCGGAGTTAGAAGGTCGGTGATGTTACACCTAGTTTAGGCGAAAACGTAAGCCGTCGGCCCTGGTAATTACCTAATTTTAAGATGCTAACATTATCACTTTAATGCCACCAATGTTTTTCCTATAGGGAGATGTCTCTCTATCGAAACAATGCTGCCTTGCCTGGCCTGGCGACTTGGCCTTTTTGTGGGCAGTTAGAATATAGGCTGATTATTATCAATTAGTGTTTGATCTACGATTTTTTCAAACAGAGATCGAAATTTAAAAATCCTGGAGCATTGACTTCTACCCACTCCCGGCATGTAAAGTCGTGACAGTTTATGACGCTTTCGAACTATACGTTCAGAATAAATTTCAGGTTTGCTATAGGCCTTGCATGGACATTCTGGGCTGATTTTAAAGGAAAGGACCTCACTTGCATACTAAATAATGACGAGTCAAGGATATAATGAAGTCCACAAATTACCATATTAGCTTTGCCCCGCAGTTTGAATTAGTATGGATATTATACCAACCTCTTTTAATCTATACTAATATTATAAAGAGGAAAACTTTGTTTGTTTGTTTGTTTGTTTGTTTGTTTGTTTGTTTGTTTGTTTGTTTGTTTGGTTGTAATGAATAGGCTCAAAAACTACTGGACCGTTTTTAAAAATTCTTTCACCATTCGAAAGCTACATTATCCACGAGTAACATAGGCTAAATTTTATTTTGGAAAAAAATAGGGTTCCGTAAAATATTTGGGTTTTTCGGACACAAGGTGTAAAAATCAACCAGAAAAGTTACTTATTTTGCGAACGCTGCATAAACTATAAAAGATAGAACCATAAAATGTTCTAATTAATTGGAGATCTTATAAATATCTACAAAAAAGTCCGCGACACACTATACCTATCTATGTCGAGTGAGGCACAACAACCATTTTTTTATTTAAAAATCTCAATTTTTTTTGGACTACATTTAAACGCATTTATTTTACACTTGCTATTAATCTTTATTCAAATAAATTATTTCATCACTAAATACAGTTTATGTAGATAATATTTGGTATTTAAAAGATTAAAATTGGACGTTTGGTTTTGAAGTTATGGCGAAATTAAAATTTTACTATTTCTGCGTTACGAAGTGAGCGTCACCAAGGCGGGGGCGCGCGTGCGGGAGGGGAGTTTAGATCTATGTTATATATACGATGATGAATTAAGAATTCGATCTTTGTTCAAATATCTATTTAGTACACGGAAGAGTTTGTTCGTTTGTTTAAACGGGCTAATCTCTATCTGCGTGTCGGATTGTAAAATTATTTTTGTTTATTCTGAAGGCTAGACTCAAGAGTGAAATATACTATTTAATATCAATTTATACCCATCAGCTTGCCATAATTGTATTTTTAATGTTAATGTACTGAAATGTCGTACATTGTTTAACAAAAATGTAGACATTTAGTACACGGGACGGGACGGAGGATATTGCTTCACGGGAAACTATAAAAAAATTAAATTGAGAGGTGTAGCGGGGAATGAGCATACTTTATATGTGACTTTCACACATTTCGTATGAAAGTCTGTCTTTAAAATTAGAAGGGTACCTAAGAGGTTTTCACGCGGACGAAGTCGCGGGCGACTGCTAGTAATTAATAAGTTGAAGAACTTTGCGTGAATCGAATCATAAATAAGTGGGGCAAGTGTGAGTTTTTCACCGAGCGACTGCGTAAAAACGTATTCACTCATAACGTCAAATTATATAGCAAAAAAAGCGATTACTCTCGCTATAACTAGATGGCGCTACTAAAATTCCATACAAATTTGCGTTACGTTTTTATGCAGTCGCTCGGTAACAAACTCACACTCGGCACTCTGATCTGCAAGAGGAATTATACCAGTAATCACACCGATGTAGCAGTGGAACAGGCTTATATTACGTAGTTAGAAGTCGATGCACTGGAGTGGCCAATCACGGTATTTTTGGATCTAAGTAAATGACCTGGCTGAGTTTGTTGATTGCTTTTCTTGGACTAAGGCGTATTTGGAACCTATACTTTTATATAATCTAAAAATTTACGATTCAAAATAATCATTCGTTAAGAATTCATGACATTAAGCAGTTTATAGAGAGCAGCTGAATGCAAGCATGATGTTTGGCACATCTTACTAGACGCCTATGTCTAGCGGTGAACGTCCATCGACCATAATCATGAGGAATTTACTCAAAAAGCAGATGACTCAGTTAATGTTAAACCTATAGTATAGCAATGCTTTGTAGTGCGTACTAAGAACTAAAACACTTTGCCACCAACACTAATATTTATTTTAAATATGAATTGTTTTACGCCAATCGTGGATAGGAAAACATTAGTTGGAACTGCTAGTGAAATTATAAATCATATTAATTTTTTAATAAAACCATTATTAGACACTTACCATGTGCACAAAGTATTTGTGGACTACGGACCACAGGGATGACGCACAAGTGTTTACCACCAGGGCGAGCAGAAATAAAGCATTCGAGGCAGGGCAGGGTTATCGCAGCAGTGTTACTCAGCGGTCATTGCACCCCTCGCATCGAGAACTGTTTGCAAGAACTTCTGATAACATTTCTAATGTTTCTACTATTGTTTATCTACCCACGTATCTAAGGTTCCGTACAAATCTAACATCTATTCGATATTACACAAAAAAGTAAAAATCGAGTGATTGTATTTTTAGTACAATTGCGATAAATTGCGGTAGAACGAGAAGAGAAAGGTTAACAGGACAGAACAAAAAATAGATTCACAAAAAAAAGAATTTAGATTTTTGGTCCGTTCGTCTATTTGCGAACATCTCTGGATCTACTAAAGCTTCAAGTAAGTAGAAACATCGAATAACAGAAAAAAGTAAATATAATATATGAGATACGGATGGAGTCCCTAGTATAAAAGAAAAGAGGAAAAACATAAAACTAGAGTGTAACAATAAAAAAGAATCTTGAATGAAAAGAATGGTTATAATTTTTACCCGACTGCGTCAGAAGGAGGGTGATGTTTTTCGAGCGTATGTATGTATGACCATTTCTTCGGCACGCGCTACAGCCTAAACGACTGAGCGGATTTTGACATGTGAGATGTCGTTGAATTTGTCAAAATTGTGGTAGTGATATAGGCTATATAAATTTTCAAAACGGCGGCTGTAAATGGGGGAAAAAAGGGGGGATGTGTGTATTTCTTTCTTCTATCTTAGCAATATGGGTATCAAATGAAAGGTTGTAAAAAGACCATTTCAAAAATATAGATATCATATCATGTTTTTATTGCCGTTTTAACAAAAAATGGCATAAAGTGTACCGTGTCATTTCTATACCACAAACTAAAACAAAAATGTCTCAAATAAAATTATTATTATAAAAACAAAAAACCCGACTGCATAGAAGCTATGAACTGAAAAGAGAAAAACAAGGATAACAATATCTATATAAAATTCTAAATACTTTATGGTGCTGCAGGCGGGGACAAACGTAGTTTTGGTAGATCTTTCTTTCAGAAAATAAAGTACTTTGTCCCCGCTTGCATCTCCATTAAATGTTTAGAGTTTTATATAGATATTGTGATCCTTATTTTTCTCTTTTCAGTTTATAGCTTCTATGCAGTCGGGTTTTTTGTTTTTATAATAATGATTTTATGTATATAACCATTCTTTATAGGGGAACTTTATAATGGTATATGTACGGGTTCCTAAGAAATCAAGTATTTACATATATGTAGATAGACGCAGATGGCTAACGAAGTGATCATGTACAGCTTCTATATTTTATTCTGTTGAGGTACGGAACCCCAAAAATATCCTTATAGTCTATGAACTTTCTAAAAGGCCATATTATGATATCTCATAAATTGCCGTCACTTACACTTAAGCCCAATTGTGATGGTTTGTTCAATAAAAAGATTGGCCTTGTAGAGTTCAGGCCTATAGCCATGAGCCATATCAACTATCAGCCTATTTAAATTGCCCCCTTTTTTAACCGACGAAAAAAAAACGGAGGAGGTTCCCAATTCGACACGTATATATTTTTTTTATGTATAACCACGCATAACTTTTTACAGCGTTGTCGGATTTTGATAAATCTTTTTTTATTAGAAAGGGCATACTTCCAATATGGTTCCATAGTCAACATGTTAGGTTGACTACTAGTGCCATATAATATGCCAGCCAAGGTTTCTACTTTAAGGATTTTACCTAGACCCCACAAACTGCTTTACTACGTTAAATAAATGTTCCTTAAACTTACTGGCACCGACTTCATAGATATGCTTAAGTAAATTACTTAAGTGCATACTTTTTGATGTTCCACATTTTTTAAAATTTATGTTCAGCTGTGAGGCCCTATACACCACCTCTGCTATTGAGTGATAAGGATGATTATTAGTTGGCAAGCAAATGGGCCCCCTCATCTCGTAAGTGAAAAACCATCGCCAATAAACGTAGCAACATTTCGCAGAGCATGTAGAAAGAGGAACACGGCCTACAAATTGCCGCCCTGTCTTTGACCTGAAACATAGATGTTACCTACATGTATAGACATCTTTTTTTTCACTTTTTGACCGTAGACGTTTTCACACCGATGTTAATTGATTTGTTCTTAGATAAATGGTATTTAGTACAGGAAATCAACACCCTAATTTACACGCTCGTACCGGGACTATAATAATACTTGGCGATACGTTTTTGACGGTAGGGTGATAACTAGCAACGGCGAAAGCCTGCCACAAGTCAGACCAAGACAAATTAAGAAAAATCTCAATCTGCCCCGCCGGGAATCGAACCCAGGATCTCCGTCTTATAAATCCATCGCACATACCACTGCACCACAGAGGTCGTCGAAATTAAAACTATAATTAAAACCGGCAACCATACCCTTCAGATCTGAACACAGCGATGCCTGGCAGCAACACACAAAACAAAACCCTAGCACTGATGAAAATCAACAAACAGTTAAATCGAATAGCTTCAAGAACAATACACACTTACGATGGTACGATTGTAGTTTCCCTCTATGAAATTATACGAGATAAGTATTGAAATAGTGGATCAGTTGAATCTAATAGTGCAGTTGTAAAATATTTGAACGCGATACCGTTAGGCTTTGTTCCAGTTCCAGTGTAGAGCCTAGATAGTCGGCGGCTCCTTTGTGCATTGACCCCTACATGGCTCGGAACACCAATAAACTTCCCAGATAGCAACTTCCTGTTATATTCTATTGCTATTGATACATCCGTGATATTGAGTATGAAATTATCCGTTTACAGTAACTTCATGACAGGGTTCGTACAACACGAACTTACTACTGTACGTCGTTGTAATTTCTATCGTTCGTCTATTGTAATTGTAAACTTTCGCCAACTTTTGGCTGTTACGGAAATATAAGAGCCGGGTGCCATTCGGTTCAGAACAAAATTTTCATCATCAGTATGAGCCCATTAACGGCCCACTACAGGGCCAGGCCTCCCTCTTTATAGAAGGGGGATATGGAGAGTAATTCCACCACGCTGCTCCAGTGCGGGTTCGCGGGTCGGAACAAAATGTAGATAACAGCAACAGGTGACCTAAATAAATAAAATAAATAAATAAATATTATAGGACAATTACACACATCGCTATATAGCCCCAAAGTAAGCGTACTCGTAAGTAGCTTGTGTTATGGGTGCTATGATAACTGATGAATATTTTTATATATATTATACATAAATACTTATAATATATAAATAAACACCCAAACACTGGAAAACATCCATGCTCATCACACAAATATTTTCCAGATGTGGGAATCGAACCCATGGCCTAGGACGCAGAAGCAGGGTCACTACCCACTGCGCCACTCGGCCAACAATAATATAATATATAAAATTTCCCTGTCACAATGTTTATTACCGTACTCCTCCGAAACGGCTTTATCGATTTTTACCTAATTTTGTATGCGTATTCAGCAGGTCTGAGAATCGGCTACTATCTAATTTTCATCTAAATTTTTTTTTAAATTTTTAATGCAAAACAACCTTTGCCGGGTCAGCTAGTGTAATATAAAAAATTTATTAATTCTAACAAACAAGCTGCAAATAAAATATTCTGATAAAACTTAATACGCTTTAATATTTTTACTGGAACGGGTACTAACGCGAGTGAAACCGTGGGCCTAATCTAGTATAATATAATTACAACAAACTTACAAACATTACCTCTTTATAATATTAGTATAGATAACATTTATGTGATGTTTATAAGAAGTATGTAAGTATATATGCCAAGTATATCCAGTTATAACATCATGACTGTATGTTCATTATAGCGAATATCCTTTTTCATAAAGTCTAAGCACTAAGTGGGTATAAAGCCAAATAACTATTTGTATATCTTAAAGGGGCATAAGTGTCATTTATGTAGGTAGTTGGCAAGGATGAGTCGATTCACTCTTCATTTGGTGCAAGTCATAAGAATTACACTCTATCACGTTTTTGGTTAAACCAAAAATCACGCAAAAACTTCTAAATGGATTTTGATGAAACTTTACAATAATTTGACGGTCTCCGTGGCGCAGTGGTATGCGCGGTGGATTTATAAGACGGAGGTCCCGGGTTCGATTCCCGGCTGGGCAGATTGAGATTTTTCATAATTTGTCTTGGTCTGGCTGGTGGGAGGCTTTCGCCGTGGCTAGTTACCACCATACCGACAAAGAAGTACCGCCAAGCGATTTAGCGTTCCGGTACGATGTCGTGTAGAAACCGAAGGGAGTGTGGATTTTCATCTTACTCCTAACAAGTTAGTCCGCTTCCATCTTAGATTGCATCATCACTTAACATCAGGTGTGATAGCAGTCAAGGGCCAACTTGTAGTCAATAAAAAAAATACAGCTTATACATCAAAATAATACATATACTTCTTATACCAAAATTTTTACTGGAATGAGAAAGTACGCGAGTGAAACCACGCGCGTCCTCTAATACGTGTTATTTTGTGCAGTTAGAAAATTGTCTAAACTTATAATATGCATAGAATATAATAGAATAGAATATCTTTATGAGCTAAATTAAAGGCAGATAATTTAAGACCATGGGATCGGTAAAAACGATTTAAGATTTCACGAGAGAAAAGCTCAAAGGTGTTTTTAAAAGTTATTGCTGTAAGTACCTATTTATTCCATATTGGCTCTTTAATAATATTTATTATCTTTAACGTTGAATATTTCTCTATTTTTCTTTCTATTCACATCTCTTACGTCTAGGTTTCAATGTGATTATTTTAATGAAAAAAGAAATACGTATTGCATTAACTAGCTATTTTACAACACCGTGAGTTTACGGTTTTATTGACACTATCGCTGAAACGCATATGAGAACGAATAACTAATCGGTTTTTATGGTTATAATGATTATAGTCGGCAACTCCGTATAGGCGATAAAACTGTAGGCTTGTTAATAATGAACGAATTAAATTTTTCTACGAAGCCCGTAGTATAATTTATGCTATAAAAGTCATCAGTAAGTGGTTAATTTAATTAGATTTTTGCAATTGTCGAGAGTTTATTTTAAGGTTTCATTTTGTTAGACCAACGATACACAATGGTACATAAGCGAATTATAAATAAGGATGATACCTATTCTAAATTTTGCAGTAACAATTGTTTGGATAGGTCTAGTTGGCGTCAGCGTGCAGAGTTACAGAGTTGTCCGATTTTGATAATTCTTTTTTTATAAGAAAGGGCATACTTCCAAGGTGGTTCCATTGTCATTATGTTTTTCGGTTTTTGTCTCGGTATCGGTAGTTTTTTGATATGACAGTATAGTACGAGCACGATACATGGCGATAAATCACTAAAAAGTAAGAAATAAATTTTTTTAAATAAAAATAGAACCGACTCAAAACGCACTAAAAAGTAAAAAATAACTGTGTCATGTGGGGAAATGCTTAAGTAAATTAAAGCAACTAAATGGCACAGTTATTTTTTAGTGCGTTTTAAGTCGGTTCTATTTTTTGTTAAAAAATTTTTATAAGCGCACCTAATGTCACTGTCTATCACCTAAAAACAGTTATACTCTAAAGGAAAAGAAATAAGCTCATACTCCAGCCATTCCATAAATTGGGTTAGTAGATACACGATACAGAATCATAGCAATGTATTCAAGAATGAAACTGTTTCAGTGGATAGTCACTCTTACGGTAAAACTTCTCGAAAGGACCACCGTCCTAAAATCTCAGAAAATATTTTTAAGGGTTTGCTTGAAATTTTCTTATGTAAGCAGAAAAGTTCAAGCTAGAGGTCTTGAGGAATCTTTCCGCTTGTAATTTATACCGAGGGTTCGAAGTGCGGTCACATTCCATCGCGACCGTCCTCGCCTTAATCGGGTGGATGTCGCCAACCGCTGGGAATACTGCGTCGGAGCGATTCACACACCCACTACGGGTATACAGGCTTTTTTCAATAGCCTCCGATGAAATTGCATTCCCTTCTTTCCCTTTAACTAGCGTTCCCATCTTTGAAATCTTGTATTCAGGACCAGTAGCATAAACTTCCCGAATCTAAAGAACGCAGTTCTAAACTGGACTGCATGAGAAAGTTATTTAGTAAAATCCTTGGCTATAAACCAATTACTACTCTACAAGACAGCAAAAAACTTAGTACAATAACAAAGAGTTTAAATTGTCAGTACTCAACTTTATATTTTTTTAAATTTTAATTTAAAAACAGTGACCGGTCTATAGAGCTATGCTTTCAGCAGATGCTGATGTGACCAAAATTTTTCAATAATGAATATAAATTAAAGCATACATTACCTAAACTTTAAACTTTTTTACTTATCCTACACTAAAACGCAGCGAGCCTGTACTATAACTGCCTTGTGAACTGTGGGGCAAGTGCGTGTTTTTCACCGGGCGACTGCGTAAAAACGTAGTCACTCACTACGTCAAATTATATAGCAAAAAAACTGTTTGCTCTCGCTGTAACTAGATGGCGCTACTAAAATTCCATATAAATTTTCGTTTCGTTTCTACGCAGTCGCTCGGTAACAAACTCACACTCGGCACTCTGGTAGTAGAGTCGTTACTGATAAATTTGACATTTATAAAATGCTTGTAATCTATCCCTACCTACTTGAAATAACCGAAATTGAAATTTTTCAATTTTGGTTGTTCCGTTATGCATGGATCTCGCCGATAAATGAAGCCTTGTACGCTTCTCGAACGCCCCATAAAAGAGGGCTAATCTGAAGAATCCCAGACTGATGGCAAACCTACTTTAACGTTCATGTCAATCCTTAACTCCTTTCTAATGCTTCCTATGGGACATTGATGAGAAAGAGATAATAAACTGGATGATCATTATCAACCCAAGTCTATTAAAATAAAAGGATTTGTACGTGCAATTTTATTTTCCAGAAACAAAGAAGAACACGTTCTCACTTTTTTTTCGCAACATTCTTTATCTTGCTTATTTCTTAATTCTTTTATCAGTAACACTTATTAGTGTTTTCTTTCTTTTTACCTTACAACATTGTTTATCGATATCTATACGCAATAATACGTTTCTGTTCACATTGTAAAAGAAAAACTGATGGAAAATGCTTCAAAAGTTAGATATATATTGTTTTGCGTAATAATGAGTTAAAACGAAAACAAACAAACAAAGCCAAACTCCACTGAGAATGCTTATCAACAAACAAATTAAAAATGAAGGTAGAAATCTCTAGTCATTTTACACCTATTTTTTTTTAATTAACTAGTTTTTAATTCATGATAATAAATTAGATTAGTAAATTTAAAACTAATGAATATATTCAATATATTTTAAATAAGATTTTTTAAAATAACAAAACATAATTTTAAATTTATTAGGCATATTTTAGGCCTAATAAATTTAAAATTGTGTTGAATTTTCTACCTTCATTTAAAATTTGTTTGTTGACAAGCATTCTCAATTGAGTTTGACTTTAGTATAAAGTAAAAACTCGACTTCCCGAGAAAACAATAATCGTGGCAAATGGACGGATGTAGTCTCTGCCTACCCCTATTTGAATGAGGCGTATGTATTTATATATGTATGTGTGTAGGTTAACAATAATTTTTACTATGTAAATCATCAAGTGTTTGTTCGAATAAGATTTTGATAAATTGATGGAGATACCTATATATGTTTGCATTTAGTATTTTATGTAGGGCATAAGTATTTTATGCAAGTATATTTTTATTTGATAATTTGATATTATAGTTCCTTTATTCGTGCGTACGTTGTACACCCGAACCTTCTCTAATGGATGCACTTTTCCTCTCCAATATTGGTTGTCTGGAAGAGATCGCTCATTAGCGATAAGACCGCCAATTGTACATTGTTTTTATTTCTAATGTATTTTCTATTTTGTAAGCTCTTCTTTCGTGTACAATAAAGAATATTTTATACATTCATTCATTAATGGAAATGGCCTAATATTGTACATTCAACTAACGAGGACATTTCATAAAATGGAAATGACAAATTATGGGCAAAGTCGCCAGTAACCGCTAGTCGTGATATATAATTTGCGAGCGCAGCCTGTACCGTTACTGAATGGAATGGGAGCATCCGTTCCATGGTTTAGGCCGCGACCGATCGATTTTGTGACACTAATGACACTATTCTACTTGTTACCCCGTAGGGAAACAACTGATGTCACACATATGTTATACAATATATTTGAATACTACACTTTTTGCTTTCATTTACCATTTATACAGGGAACTGCTGCATGCATAAGAGCCGTGATGTTTGGAACGCCCTGCCAAAAGCCTGTGGCAGTGGCAGTGTCGGTATTAAATATTTTTTGAGTGTAGGCTACTTTATTTTTCGTCGCCCAGTGTGCTTTTTCAAAATAATAACTTTCCATTCGTAGCAGGGAAGCTGATATAATTAAAAGATTGATTGAAGCATTAGATTAGCTGAAGGCATCTATTATAGCCCGCCAACCCGCATTGGAGCAGCGTGGTGGGTGCACGCTCTGTATCCCTTCTCCTATAAGGAGGGAGGCCTGGCCCTGTAGTGGGCCGTTAATAGGCTGATAATGATGAATGATGATCTATTATAGAAATCATTATCAATCACCGTTTTATAAACAACTCTGTGACGTTTCAAACTTATCCATAACTCTTATCAAACGCTAACCTTCAATTATACAAAACAAATTATGAATTTTTCACAATCAAAAGCGAAGGCCCTTTTATCTTACATTCTGAGAAATAACAAGTATAAATAAGAGTTAGTCAGTTTTCTTTGTCGTTTGCGAAACCTTTTATTGTGTTTACACAAACGAAAATAAGGATTTGGAAGTCAGCGACCTTCTTTCGAAGGTTTCGACCCACAATGTGTTTTGTCACGCGAATATTAATAACGTAATCCTCTACCTCCAACATTTATAAGGTAAGGGACTATCATTAAATAACGTCACACGAATTCCATGATATTTTGACCGCTGCTCCAGGGCCTTGTCGTATTTTTGTGAGCCTGCTTACCCCTCCCGAGTGTCGTTGACAGTTTACAACATCTAGAAATTATGAAAGTAAAATATTCCACATGGCGGTAATCTCATGAGCAAGGTCTAACTATATTGTTATCGGTTTTAACTCATAATACGATGATTTTTGACGACCTTCGTGGCTCAGTGGTATGCGCGGTGGATTTATAAGACGGAGGTCCTGGGTTCGATTCCCGGTGGGGCAGATTGAGATTTTTCTTAATTTGTCTTGGTCTGGCCTTTCGCCGTGGCTAGTTACCACCCTACCGACAAAGACGTACCGCCAAGCGATTTAGCGTTCCGGTACGATGTCGTGTAGAAACCGATAGGGATGTGGATTTTCGTCCCACTCCTAACAAGTTAGCCTGCTTCCATCTTAGACTGCATCATCACTTAACATAAGGTGTGATAGCAGTCAAGGGCCCACTTGTAGTCGATAAAAAAAAACAATTTTTGTATCATTCAAGGCTAGATCCAAGGTAGCCGAAGATCTGGTAAACGACGCATCTCCTGGCTTCAAAATCTCCGCGAGTAGTATGGAATGAGCACAAGATCGCTGTTCCGAGCTGCCGCCTCTAAAGTCAAGGTCGCCAAGGACATGGCATTTGAAGAAGTGAAGATGATTTTTAAATTACTGGCTATATTCCTAAAAGAGAAATTGAGTTTGACCACATTTTATTGCACACGATACGCATACGATGTCATGATCTATGTAATTATGAGTAAATAGTTATACCGTACATAATAAAAAGAAGAACTAATTAATATTTAATTAACGCCCTATTACAGTCACGCGTCTACAACAATAGTAACCAATGTGCGACAATAGTTAGATCGTGCTCACGAGCATAAGTAATGACTGCTGTAGCATAATATTGTAGCCGCTGACTGAATACTGTATACAAACCTTTAAACATTATAATATAGACAACTTAAAGTATCAATGCATACTTATTTAGAAAGTACTTCATTAAGTTGTTACCTCAGTAGACAAATATATTAAGGTTATAACAAAAATAGAAAGAGTAGCTACATTAATGTTAAAACCGAACTACTCCTAAGGAAATCAAACATTAAATACATTTTCAAAAGGAAGAATCAAAAATCAATTTATGAAAGGATTAATGAGAGTGGAAGAAGCTAAGGAAGTATGCAAGGACTGTGGCAAATGGAGGGATATGGTCTCTGCCTACCCCTATGGGAATAAGGCGTGATGTTATGTATGTATGTATGTAAGAATCAAAAATCAATTTTACTTTGTAAAAACAGGCTCAAGTACAAAATATTTAAGCACTGCACGTGATTGGACTATAATGGGCGCGTATAAAAATCACTATAAAATCCTAGAAGATTTATGCTATTTCGACCAGACCTTTTTCGAAACAAATTAAACGTAGTAAACTCCATTTCAGAACGAGTGTCCAAAGCTGCTTAGGTTTTACTACTATCCGATTTGGTTGGGCAGGGAAAATAATTCAAGCTGAGTGGGCGAGAGTTTACGGGTCACACAGGGTACTCTTAAGCCTACATCCATGCTGCAAGTCTCGGACACTGTCCGGCGTTTTTCTTTCTGCCACATGGACCCGGCACCCGCACAGTGATGTCATGGAATGCTAAAATATTTGTCTCAGTATGAACCTATAACATTGACCCCAAAAATAATTTGGATAAAAATGATAATAATCTATATTTAATCTTAACAACAGTTGGATTGATGGTTGTTGCTTAAACCCTTTACATTAGAATATTTAAAGGTGAAAGAAACAAATTACCATCTAGAAGATTTTAAAATTTTAATTTAAATCTGCTTCGCAATACATTAATAGCTGTTACTGTATAAGAACCCTTCGAAGTGTTAAAAAGTTAAATAAATAAATGACTTCCAGTTCATGTAATTCAAATAGGTGGCTAGTATTTTTCGAGTTCACACGAATATATTATTCTAATTTCTCAAACCAGTGCGCATCTGCGTCCCAGTTGACGCTCCAATAAGAGTTTCTTACAAAAACATCGAATTACATATGAATGGAAACTGGATTGAATTTATTAATACGTAATTTGGTACAGGCCCCGCATTAGGGAGGCGAATAAAAGGTAGCGAAATCTGTGAATAATAACACTTGGACCCGTGTCCTGTGGTCCCCTATTGAAATTACTAGAAGCGAAACTTGTTCCAACTTGTACTGGCCAGATATATTTTAATATCTTTTTTGTCATCTTACCGTACCTATCTATTAGTACAACTGGTTATTTTATTATCATAACAAACCGATTTTAAAATCGATTATAAATTAAATGCGAAATTCATTTTTAAAATCTCGTATGTTGCCTTTACTTGCTAGAACTAATAATATCTACTGAATCCTTTAATATAATAGTTTAAAAAGTTACGCTTAATTTTATATGCCCGAACTCTAATATACCGAAAATCGTACTTTTTCTTCTTCCCAGCATTATACCACTAGGTGGTGGGGTTTGCTTTCCGACATTTTGCCCGGTTTTGGGCAAAAATCTTACATCATTAGCTAAATCAGCCTAGGCAGCAATTTTTTTAAGCATAAAGAAATAAATCAAAATAAATAGAAAGCCTAACATAGTTGAGCCATCTTAACTACAGAAAACAAATGAATCATTCTTGAGAATCCGACAACAGTTTCGCTTAAGAGAGATTCTGATTACTTTTGTTCTTTTAATCAAATGTACAAAATATGGGTACAAAAAACGTTATTAACGAAATTTCGATTGATGTTAAAAAGCACTTTGTTGCAGGACATACCTAATTAAGCTACCATGGCAACACTATATCGATAACTAACTATCTTGTATAAAATATAATTGATTATCACACACCACATAGACCGCAGCACCAAAGGAAGTTATAGCCCAGTTTTAAAATATCTATAAAAAGAACGGTAATAAAATAAAACAATTGAATGTTTAAGTGCAACAATTCAATTTATAATTCTTAGTTTAAGGAACTTTCTTAAAACAAATCATTTTATATAACAGGCAACATTTAATGGAAGATCATAATGGACGTTGAAAAATAACTTCAAATTTTCTTTTCAAAAAATTTTAGACCAAGTTTGCTGAACGAAGGTGTGTTGCGTTCCTCCTGTTCTTAGATCGTAACAAATAACCTTACTTATACATTTTATAAAATAAATGAAATTCCACAATAATAATTGATATGTTGACACCCTTAAAAAAGCCACGTAACACTTTCAAGCGATCGGGGTAGGGTCCCAAGCATATTTGCAATTCATAGCACCGAGAGTATTAATTTGTGATATGTCACTGTTAGACAATTTGAAGTTTAGCTGAATATTCTCTTTAATTCTATGTGCTGTAGTGGATTTGGGAATGACGGCCACTCCTTGATGCACTGCCCACGCTAGTAAAACTTGGGCTGGAGTGGTCTTGTACTTCTGAGCTATGTCCACAACCACACGATCATCCATCAAAGAGCTGTTACTTATTGCCAAGCCTCCAAAAGAGCAATACGCTTGTAGACGTATGTTATGGTCGTTACAATACTGTAGTAGATCTGGCTGGTAGTAATGAGGATGCCATTCAACCTGAAGAAAACAAACACAATGTCCAAACTATGACTTATTAAAGAATTACATTGAATAAATTATTTAATAACCACCAACCTGATTCACCATAGGTTCTACGGCCGTAGCATTAACCAATTCTGTTAAGTGTCTGACTGTAAAATTTGACACGCCGATCGCCTTGACCTTACCCTGTTCGTAAAGTTTAGTGATTGCGTTCCAGGTCTCGATACGTAATTCTGCGTTCTTAGAACTTTGTGCGTGTATTTTGGCCGCGCCGGGGAAATGGATCAAGTACAAATCTATATAATCCAGACCTAAATTCTTTAGCGATGTATTAAAGGCTTTTGGGACGAGTTCACCGCCGAGGTCAGACGGAGCTGTAAGAAAGATAAACTTATGCATTTAACAACATTTATCTAGGTATTACAAATGTATAGTAGAAATAAACTTACATAATTTAGTTGTGATAAAGATGTCTTTACGAGTAAGTCCATATTTTGGCAATAAGTGACGTAATGCGTTTCCTAGATATTGTTCATTTTGATAAACTGCAGCTGTGTCTGTAAATTAATAATTATTTATTTGTTTGTCTCTCAAAATTTAAATGTTGAGAATTTGTATTTATATTACATATATGTAGATATTTAAGAGTCTTACCAAATAGTCTATATCCTGCTTCCAAGGCATGATCAACAGTTTTATATAGAACTTCATTGTTGCGAATGCGATATGTTCCTACTGAAAAATCAAAATCAAGTATTCATTTCGCAAATAGCACTTTTTATTGTGATAAATATTTCAAATATTTAATGAAATATCTATCACATATATACATATTTCATGAAAAAAAAAAGACTAAACTAACTTGCTAACACAAAAAAAATTTAGACCATAACTTAAAACTTTAACATCTGATACCATTAAAAATATGGGTGGTATGAAACCTTATTTATTGATTTAATAACAATTTGCAAGTACAGTAAATGTTATCTACACAAAATAAAAAGCAATAATGGGTACTTACATCCTACAGCTGGCATCTTGACCCCATTACTCAAAGTGAACTGCAAACCACCATAATTTCCTTCCGCAGCCATCGTGTATGTCAATGATTATACAGACAAAAACCTGGAACGAAATGAAGCCTTTAATATAAAACTAAAACAGGTTACAACAATAAACTGACGTCAGAATTGTCAGGTACGTAATAGTTAAGTGAACGTTGATCGTGAAATAAAAAGCAGCGGTAGTGAGTCTCGGTCGATTCGGACGAATGGTCGTGGAAATGGCCATGAATTTAATCCATAGTAAAAACAAGCTAACTTATTTGTCTAACAAGTAATACTAACTGTATTTATTCACTGCCTCAATCGACTGCCAAAATTTTACAGTATAACATTTAGGGGGAATATAAAATTATAGAACGAAAGACGTAAACTAAAATTTTTGCACGACCTTTGTTTTGTAAATGAACTGGAACGTGTTTAGTTATAATTTGCTTTCCTAAGCTTGTTACGTTAACCTTTTAATTTTTGACATAACTATATGCTATTGTACAAAATGTGCAGTATGAATTTGTAAACGGTTTTGTCAACAAAGGCAATTTGTAAGTATAGGAAACACATGAGCGACTATAAAAGACCCCGCAGAACGGCTCGTTAAGATCCATAAAAGTAATAAATATGGCGGGCAAGATGGCGGTACAATTGCACATGCGCGACGGTCGCTTTTTTGTCATGACCGAACATATCCCCATTTGGCCAATAATGAGAATCGGTGATCTCATGGCGCCTCGTCATGTCTTTACGCAGTCACGCGACCAAAATAACCACCAGCCGGGCCTGATGCAACTCCCGAATCGGAACTGCGTGGGTGGAAATATAGGCCAATTCGGAATCGATTATCTCAATTGGTTAAACGATTCGAATTGCCTAAACGGGGTACAATGACAGAATCAGACGGACAATCTTTATTTCTATAATATATATAAATATAACATGAAACATAGATTTTATCACGTTCTTACACAGAGGTTGTTCTACCAGACTACAATATTCGTAATCTATATTTCGCGTTCAGTTTTTTTTTTAGTAGAAAATTGTCTATAGTTTTCAGGCGACCCTGAACATGACACTACCAGTAGTCTAATAGTACCTAATCGTTTTTGGAATTAGTGACGACCTTTCACCTTAAACCGTGCATAGGTACAGAGGGAATGTAAATATAGGCCACAGTAATAAATAATTATTTTAGATTCCATTTCAATTCATGTAGCTGTATGTATCAAATGACGAATCATCTAATCGTAGTTGTTTCTTTGGCAATAAATTTATTAAAGCAATCTGACTACTCTTGCCACTGAGTAGTATAGCAACGAATTCGACGAAACAATTTATGGCCTCAGTACATTGAACTGGGTATTGACTTGAGAAATAATATTATGTGGGTGGGGCGTATGAAGATCTTTTAAAAATTTTAAGACTGCTAATTTAGGACACACTAGACTGCCTCGTTGGTATAGTGGTTAGCCTATGTGGCTTCGATCACGAGGTCCTGGTTTCGATTCCTGGGTCGGGTTACGTAATAATTCTGAGCCTTTTCATTCTTCTATGAAATGTTCAGTAGGTACTTTCCAAGTCCGGAGTCTGGAAGTTGGTGGTGTTACACCCCCGTGCCTCGGAGAGCACGTTAAGCCGTCGGTCCCGGTTAGTATCATCAATATGTGATATTGATCGTAAATAAATGAAACATTATCACCCTAAGCCCGCCAACCCGCATTGGAGCAGCGTGGTGGGTGTACGCTCTATATCCCCTCTCCTATAAGGAGGGAGGCCTGGCCCTGTATTGGGCCTTTAATAAGCTGATAATGATGATGATGATGAAATGAACATTCTGAAGTATAGAAGTCATCGTTTAGTCCTTTCTTTAGTTTTAATAACGTTTAACTTACTAGGTACTACTACGTATGTATTAACTGTGCCTCGAGGTTTCAACTACTTAGATCTTGTTCCTGTGGGAGTAAAAGGAAATCAATTTATTTATTTCTTAATAATTGTACTCTGTCAGGGCGTCGCTAATATTAAACATATAAACTTAAGTAAGTTCTTAATGAGCGAGCACTATGATAGCACTAAGTATCTATCGCCTCAAACTTCAAGTAAATCATGTGTTTTAGAAATCTCATGACGAGCTAATAGGTCAGTCAATGGTCAGTATTTGGCTTATATAAGTAGGCGGAATATAGTTAGTATGCTGGTCACTGACATCAAAGTAGAGTATGAATCAGATACTTTCTCAAAAAGGTAAAAAAGCTAGAGAGTGATAATTTGCAATAAATAGTTTTAGTAGGTCAACGAACTCCGTCAAATTTTGCAGTGTTCTATGATGTTACTTCAAAGAAATCCGTTTACGATACCGTTACATGGTTGAAATATCTTAAATTGAACTCGTCATCTGTTGTTCGTTTTCCTGTAACAATGTTAAAAGCACTGTTAACTTCGCTCTTAAAGCTGAGAAGATGTGTTCAGACCCACCACGCTGCTTTACAAGAATATTCATTAATATTGATTAAGTCGCTCGTGTTATAGGCGATGATAACCAGAGTCTTGTCTGTCTAAATGCTGAAAGTTTATCTGCACATGCTTCTACGTTATTCTACCATGAGTTTAGACTATGATAGGATTTGGTATTTTTGCTAAACAAAACAATCCTTGGCTCTCTGATTGACGCTGAGGCGAATCGAAGCGGCGCGTCATAATTTTGCCAATAGTAAATTTCTCTCTATTTTTCTATTTTTACACGCTTTATGTCAGTATGTCAGTATGTAACTTGTTAAAGTTCAATGTTATATTTTACAAAAATGGAATCAAGCGTCGACGCGTCGCTCTATTTTTAAATTTTCCATATTTAAATAAATATATATGACTATTATAATTTAGAGTTGAAGAATTTGACGTTTCTGTTCACATCCAGTCTGAGTTAAGCCTAGATATATCATCCAAAAAGTGTAATTATTATATTGTTTTTAGTATAAGGAGTAAAGGGCCCAGTCACCCTTTATATCCTAGCAACCATTCGTTGAAAACCCTTAAAGTTAAACCTTTAACGGTGTTTTTCAAAGGGTTGCCAGCTACATGTTTATCTAAGTTATCAATTTTTGTAGAACCCTGATAAGATATTGTAAGATAAATCACAACTAGTTTCAAATAACACGTTTTCTATAAGGTCAGTTTGATAACTGTGTTATCCATTTCATGTAATAATAAAGTTCTAAATCTTACCCAGCATGTTGTTGTGTTATTTTTTTATTAAATAATTTATGTATGTACCTACCTACCTTTATGTAGCATATTATGAACCTGCACATTAATTCACAAGTAATTATTATTTACTGCCTCGTTGTTCATGGAATAATTCTGAGTCTTTCATTCTTCTATGAAATTTTCATTAAGAAGGTACATTCCAAGCCTGGAGTCCGGAAATTGGTAATGTTACATCCCCGTGCCTCGGAGAGTACGTTAAGCCGGTTCCCGTCACTATCATCTACATATAGTAATAGTGATAGTTAATCAATGAAATAATATTACCTACCCTAAACCTGCAACCGCATTGAGCAGCGTGGTGAGTCTACGCTCCATATCCCCTCTCCTATTAGGAGGGAACCCTGGCCCTGTAACGGGCCGTTAAGAGGCTCATAATGATGATTTTATTTTTTCCCCCTTTTATTGATTGCAATCAAACAGACATAAACAAACGCTTTAAAGTTAATTCAAGCTTAGTTTAGTGTGCCTGTATAACCTCATGAAAAGTCGTTAAATAGTCGGAGGCAAACATAAACGAATTAAATATGTGAAAAGACATTGCCAAAATTTGCCCCAGGCTGTCCGTACTTATGCTCATATTTAACTGTTGTATTTAAATACACAATGAATTTTAAACAACTACCCATGTTTTATAGCAATCACTTGAAAGTATATGAAAATAAATAAAAATTTCAATCGATTTTTGTGTTCTGAATCACGTAACCCTAGTCGTAGTATGAAAAGTAAACGTTTTCAACCTTCATAACTTTTTCCTGCGACTGCATAGCTACATACAACTTTGTTTTTCAGTAAATAGAAAATCTGCACTATTTCATGACATATATATCACTACTGGGCAGTCTGGGGTACACTTCCATACAATTTTTCGCAATGTCCTTTATATATTGGATTATTTTCATTCTGATTCATTTTTTAATTATCGCATCATCTTAATTTTTTTATACTGATGTTCAAAGCACAATTGTACATACATTCTAAACTATTTGATTACGGTACTTACCTATATTATCACAATAGTAATAATTACTGGTACATTTCGATATCTTCTGTTAATTTATCTGCTCCAGTTACCGCAAGGCTATTAAATTTTAATAACGTCCTTAATTCTGTTTGCTAGGGCTGCGTTACTTGAGTGTTAATACACATCCTTTTTAATCGTCTTTTAACACCAAATACATCGAATCATTATTTCATAACTTCTCATATCTCATCAAAATCATTTTTATATAAAATAATACCATAATGATTGCACTGCGGAATTTATTAGTTCTTTTGGAGACCTAAGCTCCTGACTCTCTTACGTAACAATCTCTTACTCAATCGTATAGTGTACCTAGTGTACTACCAAGTGCGTTAATTCTAGTATTAAGTTTTTTTACAAACTGTTTAGGACAAAATGTTTGTGGCCCATGAGTTTGGTTTTGGTTAATGGTTTTTAATTTACGTAGCGACTCATTTATTTATAATAATTAGCCTTATTATTATAGGAAAGGAGATATGGAGCGTAGACCAACCACGCTGTTCCAATGCGGCGGGCTTAAAGTGATATCGTTTTAATTCATCAACGATCACTATCAGATATTGATGATAGTGACCGGGACAGACGGCTTAACGTGCTCTCCGAAGCACAGGGACGGAATACGAACTTCCCGACTCCGGGCTTGAAATTTACTGACAATTTCTTAGAATAAGGAACACTCAGAATCATTCCGCAATCCGACCCAGAATTCAAGGCCAGTGTCTACCTCGTCATCGCCACATAGATTAACCACTAGACCAATGAGGCAAAATGTAGTGACTATATATCGAATGTTTGCGCGGGTTATTTTATCCAGACATCTATCAGCCCTGAGATTATTGTCCATATCAAGTGGAATGAATCCTCGTATCGGCGCTATTAAAGCATATTTGTAATCCGGTGGGTTTACTTCGGGCCAGACGTAGGCGGCAACTGTGAGTCACACGACCGTATTCTAAGCGATACAACTACTTCAACCTTCAACATTGGCGTAACTACGTTTATTGGCGCCCCCGCAGTTACAACAATCGTACTTCGTCTCAAAAAATGCAGGGTATATAGGTACTATTTAGGGACTGCCGATAGAAGTCAAAACGGTGACAATGAAGCGAGTTTCACTCTTTTTGTTCACTCAAAAAGTACACATATATTATACACAGTTTGGTGACGATGACGAGATTAAGTCATCTAAAAAGTGCTGAACCCGCCTAAAGAAGTTTTCACTTCAAAAAATTACGATTCAGTCTTTGGGGATTATAAGCCGATAGAAGTGAAAACAAAAAAGTTGGTTGTCTGTAAAGTCGGTTCACTGACGATACTTGAACGTGACAACGTCTTAAGAAAATACTGATGGAATGGTAGCATTTAATTGGTTATTAAAATTTTTAATTTAAGTATATTTTTATAAATATTAATTTAAATTAATAAAATAATTGATTTTGATTTTATAAATTTATATTTTAAATTTATAATAAATATATTAATTTTTAATTTAAAATTAATATATTTTATAATTATATTTAATAGACGGATGTCGAACGCTGCCGAACGCAAAGGCCGATTGTGCTTCTTTGTCGCTCGTTCTGCGCTCTCGCTTGCACTTCAAGCCTTACATGGAACGCCTCAAAGCGAGGTAACGCCGCATGAGTCATGTTTTTTCGTGCGTGGCTCTATCGAATTATAAGACGTTTTCTCGTCAAAAATACATTTATATAAGTACACATATATACATCGCATATCCATAACTAATGGAAAGCGTTCGAGAACGATGACGCGAGTTTCACGATTTTTTCACATCAACAATTTGTACATTTTAATAATAATGTTAATCGGTCAATGGACTCGTTGGCTCAGTGGTTAGTTTGTGTGGCTTCGGGTGGGGCGTAAGCGTTAACTGTGAATCACACGGTAGTATTTAAGTGCACTATACTATACAACGACTTCAACCTTCAATAGCAATACAGACGTAACTACGCGCGCCTGCAGATACAACAATGGAACGAATTGCTAAAAAACAAAAATAATAAAAATCTGATTATAGTGGTAAAAGGAGTGTCTACTTGGTCCAGTGGTCGTATTATATGGCTTTGGATCTTTAGGTCCCAGATTCGAGTACTAAGTCGAGCTATCAAATATCGAGCTTTTCTTCATTCCAAGAATTTCGCAGTAGCAACCCAGAGTTGGAAAGTTAGTGGTGTTACTACTGTAGACTGTCCCTGAACCCTCATTGAAGTGGTGTCGTGGGTCTAAGCTCCTTACAGACGGAGCCGCGGTCGTCCTTTAGTTTAGAATTTATAAACAAGGTGATGTCATCGGAAAGTTTTTATCAGTCGCGATACGATAAGTAAATTATCAGATATCTAAAGCATCAGTGATAATATAGATATAATTGAGCACTAATATTTGTATATAGGTATTAGGTATTTACAAGTATCTCATTAGTTATTATTAAATTATTATTAAAGTAAAAAAAATCTTTTAATGAATATAAATGTGATTTCAAAATGACACACTACTGCCAACTTCTATCTATGTGTAATATCCGGTGTGCTATGAATCTATACGTATAATAAAATAGTAACAAAGTCAATTCTGTACATTTAACATTAAAAAAAGAAGTAAATGGGATATACTATATACATGATACAGATCTCAAAACAATTATTTTTAAAATTTTTTCTGTTTATCTGAATGTCTGTTCGCGCGTCATTTAATAACCAGTGGACCGATTTTCATACGGTTTTCACAGGTGGATTAAGGTTTGTTTCATTGAAATTGGACGCAAGAAAAAAAGTTGTCATAAATAAACCGAATTTCACTAAGGAAAAATTCTGACGAAAGTACTAAATTCATTCAAATGAAAGTTAGCTCGATTTGAGTTTGAGTTGATATATGGGGTACTTTTTATCCCAAAAATCTCCCCGGTTTCCTTAGGAGAGGGGATGAAAGTCGTAATGTCTACTTAATTGTGATGCGGCAGCGCACTGTTTTTAATTTTTGATATAGTAACTACACCAGCAAAAGAACATTTAATGTTTTATATGTCTGTTTGGTCCGGCTAATCTCGGATAAAGCTGAACCAATTTTGACGAGTCTTTCACTACGCAGACAGCTGATACTTAAAGAGTAACTTCTATAAATTTTATTTATTTTAATTTTAATCCCACGCAGAAGAAGTCGTGGGCATCCACTAGTCGTTAATAAAATAACTATATATATATAACAATTATATCGTTAATCTGTGACTCTAATACTTACATCCGGGGGTAGATAAGGTTATATTTTAGTCACAATAATATTATTTTGAGCCCTACTTTAATGTATTTCTTATCATGTTCGCTGAAAATGACATAACAAAATTCTTAATAACATTGCATTAGTCATAAACTGTGTATTACATATTTTGTTCCATTAATTAACAAGTATTTCCTTTACGTCACGTTAGATTATGTCATGCGTTATATAATCTGTGTGGAATTATTGTTCTGGATTAGTTATCTATGTACGTGTCTCAAGAATATGTCCAGGGTTCGATTCCTGGGTTGGGCTTTGAATTTTTGAGTCTGAGAGTGAGAATTTTCTATGAAGTCGGTTGCCAGCCAAATTTAAGAAACATTTATTTAACGTAGTAAAGCAAGTTGTGGATTCTAGGTAACGTCTTTAAAGTAGAAATCTTGGCTAGCACCGACTCATAGATATGCTTAAGTAAATTAAAGCAAGTAAATGACATTTTTTACTTTTAAGTGCGTTTTTGAGTCGGTTCTATTTTTTGTAAAAAAAAATTATTTCTTACTTTTTAGTGATTTATCGCCACTTAACGTACTCGTACTAATACTCTCATAGTATATGATACGGCAGCAGTAGCCGAAAAGCTACCGATACTTACACAAAAACCGAAATCGCTGCAAGTGTGCCTATGAAATTTGAAGAGTTCCTTCAATTTTCCCAGGATATCATCATCAGATCCTAACTTGATGACAATGAGACCATCTTGGAAGTGTGCCCTTTCAAATAAAAAAAAGAATTATCAAAATCGGACAACTCTGTAAAAAGTTATGCGTGGTCATACATAAAAAAAAATAATATGCGAGTCGAATTGAGAACCTCCTCCGTTTTTTTTCGTCGATTAAAAATAATAACCTGGCTAAGTTTGTTGTGGGCTTTTCTCGGACCAGGGCGCGTTTGGAACCCTCGTAGCTTTAATTTTAAGTTTCCGACCTCAATTATCACCATTCCTTTTCTTTTCATAATTACATATTGAGAATTTAAAATAATCATAAAGATTTAAATGAATAAAGATATTTTGACTTTGACTTTGAAAAGACAAATATTTTTATTAGCCGCACTGCAAGTAAGAAACGTAGGTTCAACTTACCTACGTAACTGTTAAGAAAATTCCCGATCCTTGTTTTCGAGTGCAGTGATTGATTGTAAAACGGGATAAAAACTGGATCCGAACCGATAGCGAACCGAACCGAGCGTTCAAAGAGTAGACGCATTCCATTGTTGATTGGAAGCGAGACTTGCAATGAAGTCGCGGAACTCTCAATGGATGGAGCAGTGAGGAAATAGTTTTGGACTCGGTATTAACTGTAATAGTTTTAGTAATAGTTTCATACTTCTGTTAGCATTTTAACACGTTCACTGCGAAGCGAGGCCTAAATCACCCCTGATGCAACTTCCCTGTGGTGCGGCAAGGAAAAACGTGAGTTTCTCTGTCGTGCGAATGGCATAGCTTTGGTTTGGTCCAGTGTAGGAAAGAGATAAATATATATTTGAGATGCTCTAATGGTTCCGTACTCGGTGGTGTACCTACCTTGGTACCGGATGTCTTAGGCCTCGTGCCGCACTGAATTAACATAATTTTAATGCAGTGCGGAACGAGGCTAAAACGTCCCATATCCCCCCTGACCTCGTACCGCAGCCAACGCGAGCTTCCCGCGACCAGTGTTGTGTATCAAGTCGATTGGAGAGCACGGCCTTTTACAGCGCCGAACATGTCTAAACGATGTCGGAAGAAGTTAATTTAAAAAAACTCAGAAACAGAGCCCGAGGCAGAATAAATAGGACAGTTTCTTTTCTACTTCTGGTTGCCTTTTTTTTCTATTCTGTGAACCGCATTAAGATTTTCATATACAAATAGATAGATAAACCTTATGCATAAACCGTGATCCATTATTTTCCAATAATAAGTCTGTAATAGGTGCCTCTTAATGGTATAGAATGGAATGCTTCGTGCGCGAGTCCGACTCGCACTTGGCCGGTTTTTTTTTCTGTATGGCGCCTTCAAGCACAATTTAGATTATTAAAAAAAAATGTATCCTTTGATAGCTTTGTGTTGTTTTGCCAGGTTTTGCCCTTGAAACGATCTAATGAGATATAATTGATCAAAATCGGTCAAGTCGTTGCGTACTTAAGACAGTTTAAAAACGTCGATATTATTTTTCCCATCACTAATCTCAGCGAAAATTTGCCCTATTTCAGTGCGTTACGAGGTGTATAAGATCCCATATTTTGTTTTGCTAATAATTCCTAAACTAGCCATCAGATCCCGGGGCGACGGTGGATTAGGGTTCATCAATTCACTGTCTATATCAATAAGGACCAAAATTCTCATTTATCTTTGATTTCGCGCCAGAAAATGGATTTTAGTCTGTAAAAGGAGGTGGGGTCTAATAGACCGCGTGTCGCCCTAACGTCTGGTCACGGTACGGGCCGATTATACCTCGTGCCGCAGGAACGGAAAGTATGCAAAAATTGGTGCCGCAGCGAACGTGTTAAAATATTAGAATTGTTACCATAGACAATACTATACGATATTGTCTATGGTAACGTAAGATAATGTCTGTCGACCGTCAGATGATGTAAGAACTGAAAGGACTTGATTCCAGGTTTAAAATAAATTATAAGAATTGACATGTCAGAATAGTCGCGAGTAGTGTAACTTACTGTTCTTTTTATTGTTACAAAGTATGCATGTTTTTAGTATAATGATTATTGTAAAATAAAGTGTATATGTAATATTTAAGTGCTTAAAAGAGCATGTGTCGAGTTTTTCTGGCCGCATCTTTTCTCGGCACGGACTGCTTTTTCCGATGCGGCGGTAGATAAAAGATTGACGAAAGAATAAAATGATTTTGAAGACATCGGAATATTATTTCAAAATCCCGCATCAACACTTCACTGTATTATTTCATATTTCATCGTACATGACGAAACCTACGACATTAACCTACGACGTTAAACTTAAGTTTTAAATAGTACCTACATAATACTACTACATTACACAAAAATGCGTAAGTAAACGTAAAAAAATGACCGATGAAGCAGACGAGTATTGTCTCTGTCCTTATCTTACGTAGTTAAGCAAAAATATTGTCAGTTTTTTAAGAAAAAATTTCTTCAAAAACTGATGATGTTTTCTTTCGGCTTAAGTAGGTAGGTAAATTTTTGGTTCTGTAGCAATGTAAATTAGAAGTAGGAAATATTTTGTTCTTTTTTCCTACAAGTTAGGCCTTGACTGCAATCACACTTAGTGGTAAGTGACGATGCAATCCAAGATGGTAGTTAGCAACTTGTTAGAAGTAGTATGAAATCCACATCTTTTTTGGTTTCTACACGACATTCTACTGGTACATTAAATCGCTGGGCGGTATGTCTTTGTCGGCAGCGTAGTAACTGGCCAAGGCGTAGGACACTTCAGCTAGACCTGATACAATAAAAGAAAGAAAATCTCAATTGGCCAAGTCGGGAATCGTACCCAGGACTCGCAAATCCAACCCATATGGGCGTTGGATTTGCGAGCACTACGCTACAGAGCCTAGAAACAAAGTATTTGCTAGAAACTTTAAAATAAACAAAATTTAAATATATGTCATTGACCCCATAGTAATAAATAAATAAATAATTTATTGATTCATATTGTATGCGGCTCTAGTAATCTAATCTATATTTATGGTGCAGCTTTGTCTTTATAATATACTGATAACTAACGTCCAAAGCCGACGCCGACGTAGTAGGCACTTAGGCGGTAGGCCTGTGTGCACCAAGATTTCGGTTATCATAATCAACGGTTAACATAACTTTACTATAAATTTACTGTTCACGACAACCCGTACGCCGGTTAAGAACGTAAGCTCGGTTAAGATAACCGCCCGGTTTACGTCCCTAACCGGCGAACGAAGCGTATGTCGTGAATAGTAAAGGACTTTGCCAAAATTTGCCCCAGGCTGTCCAAACTTATGCTCATACTTAACAGTTTTATTTAAATACACAATGAATTTTAAACAACTACCCATGTTTCATAGCAATCACTTGAAAATATATAAAAAAAATGAAAATTTCAATCGTTTTGTTGTGTTCTGAATCACGTGACCGTCGTCGTAGTATGAAAAGTCAACTTTTTCAACCTTTATAACTTTTTCCTGCGACTGCATAACGACATACAACTTTGTATTTCTGTAAATAGAAAATCTGCACTATTTAATGACCTATATATCATTATTGGGCAGCCTGGGGTACACTTCCATACAATTTTTGGCAATGTCCTTTATAGTAAAGTTATGTTAACCGTTGGTTATGATAACCGAAATCATGGTGCACACAGGCCTTAGTTGTAATGGTTTGATGTCTGAACAATAAATGAAAATCGAATACTCGACTACGGCTAAACCAAAAGAAAGGATACTGATTTTAACAGCCTAGCCTATTGACCAGTTTTGAGGAACCTAAAGTTTGTACATTATTAGTATAATAACTATCTTTTTTCTTAGTTACATCCGATTTCAATGAAATAAAACCTAAATTCTCCCCCAGGCTAAGCTTAATCTGCCCACGAAAATGGTATGAATTATATTGGCCTGGGCTAGATGCATGCATGGCATTCACGCCTGATGGCATCTCAGCCAAGAGGCAGCCTACTGTGGAAAACGTTTGCTTAGAAGTTGCTTATTCAATCTGGACTTGTAGACACCCACGGTGGTAGGGAAAACGGAAGCTGGTTGAGCATTCCATAACTTCACAGTGTGAATCAGGAACGCAGATCCAAAACGATTCGTACGAGTCCAAGAGTACATCAACTATGTAATGTCTGTGTTATGATATATAGATATATGTATGTAATACTTATATAATTGTATAGTATGTAACAATATTTTATCGTAAACTTATCGCGTCCACAGTTCGTGGTTGCGGGCTGTGCTGTAGCGGGCCGCCCAATGCAGGGCGTAATGCGGTGCAATCACCGCGCCGCGCGAGCGTTCCCGTGAGAAAGCGACCGGCAAACCTAGGGCTGACAACAAGAGGATAGGGCTGATTTTCTGGCTATAGACCCAGTGATAGCTGCAACATTTCCAACTCATGCTCTCTTGAGTCCTGAGGTATGCAGTGTACGACAGGCTCAATTGGTATATTGGATCGTGGAGGCTTTGAGAGGTAGCAGGTTTCAAGAGTCCAGATAAACTTAAAGACTACTAAACAAATTGTCCTACGGTTTTTCAATAGATGGAGCAGCTCCTAAAGGTTTTAGTATATAAATAATTGTTAGAAAATTCTGAGAAATTTAAGCTACCACAGAGCTTTCATCGAAAAACCTGCTTTATCTTTTTGAGATATATATATATGTGTGTAAAACAATGCATGGAAGAATTCATTTTCTTGGTTAGGACTACAAAAAGTCCGCGAGATCTGTTTTAAAGATAATTTGCTATACCCTTTTTGCTTAAAAACATAATTACGTACATTAGGTTGCAACACACTATTAACCACTGGGGTGTAGTCGAGAGCGTCTGCCAAGTAATCTATATTACAGTTAGCAGCCCTAGCAACACTACACCCCCTCCCCCCGCCGTCTCCGCTTCGCCACATGCCATGTGAAAAAGGTCAAGCGCTGAGATACTTTTGCTAAATCTATGAATTTGGCAGATAGTATGTATTACTTAGTTTATGCTTAGTTTAGTAGTGTAAACATACAGAATGGCAAAAAAATACACATATTACGTATAGATAATATAAAATTTATTTTGTATAGATTACAAAGAATAATTTTATCGAACGCACAGATTAGATAAAGGAATTTGTCGTGTCTATAATTATTAATATATTGTGTTCTGACGTAAATCGCGTATTTGGCGTTATTTTTTCAGAGATGGCAGCACTAGATACGCGACGCAAAACTACACGAGCTATAAACATAGATAGGAGGGGTAGGTAGGTATTTAGGTAGGTATATGGTGTGGTATTGTGGAGTTTACACTTTGTGCGGTAAACTAGAAAATTATAAAAATCTCGGGCGAAGCTATAGCTTTATCTTGGGGGCGTCCAAGCTTACAAAAATTGTAAATTAGGTAGCTTAGGCCTTGGTCTTAAATACAAATCTTATATGTAGTTGCGATGCGTTGTCGTTATACATTTTGTCCAATAGCGATTATTATTACATACGTTCTGGGTTATAGCGGGGTGGGAGAGGTTAGGTCCAGACCTCCTAAGCGCTTCTGCCCTTATATACCCTATGCTAATCATTATAAGATCTCCCTCCTTGTAGGTGAAATATTAAGCTTAAACCCACCACGCTGCTCGAATGCAAGATAGTGGGCAATACACACACCAAGAATCTAATAGGTAAATGACAATATTCATCATAGGTTAATTATTTATACCTACCTAATTTAAATCCAGTCCAAAATTAATTACAGCAACGATTTCTGTGAAGTTACGTGACCAATTGTTAAATATTAATCCATTAAACCAAGAAAATGACGATGATAACAAACCAATAATTTCCCTTTTTCCTTCCAAATGCAATTAAAAAGTAATTTTAGGTCACGTTCTTGATTACGAAAGATTTAACATTTGACCAGTCAACAGAGTCAGGGTTTTTGAGCCAATTAACTAATTTACCTTTAACGAGTGCGACACGTTATGGTAATTTGGGCCGAGTCGATGTCCGTTAATAGCTTGAAGGACGGACGGACCTGCATTCCACTGCATCGGGAACGGCTCAGCTTTTTTTGCAGTTCGTAGCGCATAACCGTCTATTACAATTTATAGTTCAGGGCGCTAACCTTATAAAAGATATACGTAAAGGTTAAAATAGTTGCCCTACTGTTTTTAACAACAATTATTTAGTATCTAGAACATTTTTAACTATCGCATATTGTTTTGGAAACAAGTTAAAATTAGAAATTATCGTTAAATTCATTTGTTGAGTTATTTAATGTCAGAATTTCGTTCCGTCATAATTATTCATAATAGAAAAACGACGTTAATTAAGCGGTAAAAGAATTCGACCACATTCGTAGATGTATTTGTTAATTTTAGCTAATTTTATACTTAAGTTATTTCTATTTGACATTCGCAATATCTTTTGTAATTTTATTTATTTTTCTTTCATTTTACATAATTTCGCAATAGATTAGATACATTCTAACATCATCAGAGTAAATGATTTTCTCATCCATGTAATAGCTATTAGGTACAAAAGTCATGGGAAAATATTATTTCCTCCCACGATACTTCCAAGAAACTGCTACGTGTGAAAACATCGAACAATGAGTTCTAAAGAACGACGTACCTCAAAGAAACGATTCATTGAAAACGCCTAGCATCAAACCAATAAACATTGATCTCCTCCGTCCCTTTGTAACTGGCTCTTCCATATCACCGAAGGGAACTAATGTGCATCGTAGAGGCTCTTGTGAAATTGGTCGACCCGTTCACATACTGCATCCATTGAGGCACCTTCACACGGTCAAAGAGGACAAAAAAATAATACAAAAACCGTTACGCTCCCGAAAAATATTCCCATCACTCTTGAATGTCTCATTGACAAATCTGTATTATGATAGCGTTGGTTGTTTTTGATTCATTAACAACTTTAATGAATGTATTATTTGATAAAATTTAGTTCATGATAAATATACAAGAATTTAGAAATTAAATGAGTTACAATAAGAAGTCGAAAAATCCAAAGACAATTAACGTTCGAGGAGGAATGGAAGTACGCAAGGACCGTGTCAAATGTAAGGATGTGGTTTCTATCTACCCCTATGGGAATGAGACATAATGTTATGTATGTATGTATGAACAATGTGAAGTTTTCTTATACCATAGATAACCTTCTCTTAGATTACGATAGACATCTCATTAATACAGAACTGAAGAGAACATGGGCAAAAGCAGTTTTGTGAAAGTTCCTAGTGGAAATTCCTATAAGAAACCAATGAACTTAAGAAAATAAACGTTTGTTAAATAATAAACATGCAGATAAGATTAAAAATACCTAATTGATATAAAGTAAAATGTATTTAATGAAATCTAAGTCCTCTAATTATATCGCGAAGTTTCAAGTCTTTCTTAAAGAATAGTGGTGTCATACCAATACCAACTAGGCTAAAAGAAACCGAAAGTGTATGTGCATGTGTGTATATTTGTTAGTCCTTCAGGGTGCAAATACTGGCTTAGCTGAATTTTGGAATGGAGATAGATAAAACTTTAGATTAAGATAAACGTGTACGCTACAATTATTCCCATATGTAAGTTTGAATTTACGCAGAATCACGGGCACCAGTTAGTGATACAATCATTATAGTACATACATAAGAATTGTATTAAAAAGGCCTACATAAAACCTCCTTCTTTTTAAAAGTCAGTTAAAAATGAAATAAAACGGCCAAGCTTGACGTTAACCTTCATTGTATTGTAACCAACAACACATGTATCGCAAATGTGCGTGGGACCAGACCGGGGACATTCCCTGAATGGAACGCTTCACTTACAGCGCTACCCAATGTATCCCATAAACATTCTCACGGTACTGAATATAGATAAAAACCGGCACCCTACAGCTCTTAGCTGTAAACTAGCGAACTAATAAATAACGTTAATACAGCCATAGAGAAATATCAGATTATTTTGATCTAGGCGACTGAGCTCCATTCTGTTTATTTAACATTGATGATTAAATTAATCTCGGAGATTTTTGACGTATATATAAGTACGTATACGGCATAATAAAACTATCAAATACGAGATCGCACTAGAGAGATTTAAAAAACATGCGTTTGTTGCAGTTTCTGAAATATTGTTCTTGTAGACAATACACACAGATGAACCTATCCGTTTTTGAAGTCGAAACACAAAATTTTAATGTTAGTATGTAATCTATAATTTTGAATGCAACCTGTATAGTTATATATTATCTGTGGCCGTTCTTTATGGTTCAGCGAAATTAATTAACTGTGACAGATGACTCTCTAATATTCTAACCTCGTTGTCGTTATTCTAAATTCAATATAATTAAAAGTTCTAATATAGCATAATTTATATCTTCTCTTGGTTTAATTTAATAATCTCACACCTACCCGTTTCCGAGATCGTAAAAAATACTTGAATATAGTGTAAGAACAATGTGAACGAATGTAATGTGTAACATATGTATTATGTACGAATAAATAATAACGTTTTAAAGACTAGTGAAGATCAGCCTTGGATATCTTGCTAGGAATGTTGCAGCATTTGCCCTTAAGGTACATTAAGCTATCATGCCATCAGTACTCGTCTGGTCCACATTCTTGCTGGGTCCGGTATCCGGCCGAGGAATGTCTGCAGCCAGCAACCCGAGACGGAAGGAGCAGCGGCGGAAGCGGTTCACAGAACTGCTGGAAAGCTCTAGAATGTTCCAACTGCCATTTCGTCATTAATTAAATGTATACCTTATCTTAATGACCAACGGTTCAAAGTCATATTGATAATGATGCTTGCTTATCTTTTGTTTACAACTTCGAAACGCTATACCATTTCACTGCTTAAATATCCTAAGTCTTTAATAGTGCCATTGAAAAATGAACCTTGTGTTTAAACTTTCTGGGTCTAAAATTGCAAATTCTTGGGAAATGTGTTGTTACTAAAATGTTCGTGAACTTTCGGAGCCTCCACGCGCAACCGTCTCGCTCCAGTGTAGCGTGCATCCTGCCAGTACAAAGTATAATTTTCTGGATATTTTAGCAATTTATCAGTATCCTTGACTCTCGATAGCAACAGATTATAGACGGGGATAACTTTATCGATATGTCAATTAGGATACAAATAATTTAACAGTCTGTATTTTAACAGTTATCTTATTCTATTCTCGAATAACCAAAGGGGTTTTGGTATAGTTTAACTATTCTTCTGGAGTTATTCCTGTTTTAACTCGTAAATTACGCGAACGGCAGCCGGCTGCCGGTTTCAAGTACCTACATATCAGTCATATCTGCGCCTTAAATGAATATCTCAGAATCTACCGCTAATGCAAATTTGAGGCAAATCATTTCATTGGTTGCAGCTTGAAGGAGTAACTATTTATGGATCATCATTATCATCGTTATCAACCTATTAACGGCCTACTACAGGGCCAGGCCTCCTTACAGGAGAGGGGATATATTTGGATGAAGTATAAAAAAACTTTATAATTTTAAAACAGCCCAAAGTTTGGCATTTCCTCAAATCAATCCTCCTGCTTTTGAGGAATTAAGGGCTCTTCAACGAAAAGAAAACATTTAACTGTAAAATTCTTGGTAAGGCCGTGTTTATTTTAAAATTTACCAGTTCCAAGATAACCGACCTCCTACAGAGAAAGTACATGTGTTTACAATTTCGATGTTGAAACACGCTGCGTCACAAACTGTCCCGTGGATGTTGATCAAACAATCCAGCGGGCCCCGCATGCCTCGTCCGTCTCAATTGTAAACTGTTATTGGAAATCAATTGACACTGACTTCAATTGACTTCATTGGTTCGGAGAATGACGTTCGACAACAATATCCATCCAATTCCTAAGTAGCAAAATCAATAAATACTTTTAACATCTTTACTGAATATAAATTATGCTAGTAGATGATCGTGACAGCATAAACAATCCTAATCTAAACTTCAAAGAAAAGCATTCCAAAAATAAAGAAATTTTCACATATGTCCTTTTCTAGCGATTTGGGTAGCCTTGCGCTTCTCGTATTCTTTTTTACCCGACTGCGTCAGAAGGAGGGTTATGTTTTTCGAGCGTATGTATGTATGTATGTCCATTTCTTCGGCACGCGCTACAGCCTAAACCGCTGAACGGATTTTGACATGTGAGGTGTCGTTGAATTCATCAAAATTGTGGTAGTGACATAGGCTATATAAATTTTCAAAATGGCGGCTGTAAATGGGGCAAAAAAGGGGGGATGTGTGTATTTTTTTCTCTTATCTTAGCAATATGGGTACCAATTGAAAGGTCGTAAAAAGACTATTTCAAAAATATAAATACCATATCATGTTCATATTACTTTTTTAACAAAAAATGGCAAAATGTGTACTAAGTGTACCGTCTCATTTCTATACCATAAACTAAAACTAAAAAGTCTCAAATAAAATTATTATTATAAAAACAAAAAACCCGACTGCTTAGAAGCTATGAACTGAAAAGAGAAAAACAAGGATCACTATATCTGTATAAAGTTCTAAATACTTTATGGTGCTGCAGGCAGGGACAAACGTAGTTTTGGTAGATCTTTCTTTCCCCGCAGGTTAAAGTATTTTGTCCCTGTTTGCAGCACCATAAAGTATTTAGAATTTTATACAGATATAGTGATCCTTGTTTTTCTCTTTTCAGTTCATAGCTTCTAAGCAGTCGGGTTTTTCTTTTTATAATAATAATTTTATTATCTAGTGGAAAGCAGTAATGAAGTCTAAGTTGGAGCGCTCTTGCAGCCTTGAAAGAAAATTTGGTCTCTATGCCACGACAGAGACAAAATTTCTGTCTCCATGCCACAAAAGGAATATGTACTGATTAAATATTAGGTTTCTTAGTAGTTGCAGCTGGACGTCTTTCCTCTCTTAGTTCTACCAAGTTAACCGAGGGACTTGTAGTAGTAAAAACATATACTGATATATGGAAACAATAGTCTTTAAAGACCTCCGCCGCCTATACTCAAGCAATTACTGAGATTCGTTTACTCTAACTTATACTCTTCAAGCCTAAACATCTATCGCCAAGGATTTTAGATAAAACCTTAAAATTCGCAACCAATTCTTCAATAATAATAAATACGTTATTGTCGTCCTATATAAACTTTTCAAAGTCTCTGTTTGTGTTAGTCATTGATGAAACCAAGCTAGTGGAGTGAAAGTGAGGTCGCCGCGGCGCTTTCTATCCGCCATTGCTATCGCAACAGCTCGGGCCAACCTTGCGAAAGCCACAACCTACCTCCTATTGCAACTAGTCAATTGGAAAGCTGGCGTCTGGTTATAGGTACGATATTATGTATTGTTGTCTAAGGATTAGTATCTTCATACTTCGTAAATTTATCTTTAATTGAAAATGCAAGATGATACTTTTCTCTGCGACGTCACGTCTATTGCATCAGACTTTACGCAAGCATACAAGTAGCAATAATTTACCATTTACATTTGCTACCTACTTGAAGAAAATAATTACCTAATCTACAAAAATATCAAAAGTATTCTCTTCGACTTCGCATCTCGTGATATTTCTGATATCTGTGACTCTATTCATATTTGCATTGATTACGTGATGTAATAGTTATTATTTACACTGTTCACTTACTAAATGCCACATATGATGTCATTCTGTCGTTTTAAAATCTAATAGGCAAAGACGTAAGAAGCAAGTAAAATACACCAAAATGCATTTAACGTTCAGCACCACATTCAAATCAAGTAAACGTGGCTATGTTTTATATTTAGTTTTATTTTCATTTCTTTCAATAGTGTCGTTGGTTCCACCAATTTACGTGACTTTTTATATGAACGGTGTTTGCTACGAAAATCCTATGGGACACTTTTATTCGCTACAGAACATCTCTGACCCAAGTGTGAGAGACATGCTTAAACCACCGGGATACTAGTTTAGAAATAAAAAAATCAAGGTGAATTTTAATCTCTTTTCTTTAACCTACGTGATTTAAAAAAAAAACTGGGCACATGAAAATAGGCACATGAGGCTGCTTGATTTTGAAAACAATTTTTTTTCAATCGGGTGAAATATTGGTTACGGTTTGAAAATAAAAATATATCGACTAAAGGGCCACCAGGGCTCTATGTAACCAATTGGACACCTCCGGTTAATATGGCCCCTTAACTTTGAAAACGACTACCTATATTTTCTTAACATGAAATATCGGTTATCAATTAGTAAATCAAGAACTAAGGGGCACTCATTGATCAAGTAGCATTAGCCCATACAGCCCAGTGGAAAGACGGGCCTGGATGCAACTGCGTGCAAACAGTACAATAGGTCTGTATTATGGAGGGTAGAGGAATAGAGAGTCATCTTATATGGGAGAAAAGTTGAAAAAGTGTCCAGTTGTATGCGTTAAATAAAAATCCTCCACAATCGCGCTAGTGGATGCACAGGGTATGGTATGAATGTAGCAATCGTGGATGAATTGAAGTATGCCGAGTTAAAAAATTTTATGTCATTATCGACTAAAGTAGTTAATTATTGAGAACTTCAACAACTTACGTTGTACAAAATATTGTGGTAAATATAACCTTACAGAATTATAACCAAACGTGCGTTTAGAGTGATTTTAGTTCGTAAACAGTAAATAGTACGGTTATTGATATATAAACATTAAATTTTATGAAAAAGTGAGTGAATAACAGAACAGTTATGGGTAAAATTTGTATTGTGAAAAGTTGTCCAAGTGGACGTAAATCTCAAAACAAAAAAAATATACTCTAACAATATTTGGCGCTTCTTTTGAGAGTTACTTTGATGCAACTGTGGCGCCATCCTAATTTAATACATTTTGACGGACACTTTTTCATATACACAGATGATCCTCCTTTCCTCTACCTTCCATAGTCTGTATCAGTGTGTAAAGGCATTCTTTGCTCATCTCAAAGCCAAACACAATGACCATTGTGCAATCTCCACATCCACAGACAAACGATGTGAAACCAGATCCTTGAACGCACGCACAAATAGCGTTTATGCAAAATTGTCATCTTAAAAACTGCGCATTAGTATGAGTCAGAGCCAAGATGACAGGATACATTAATGTCTATACTTTGCTCCATATAAGATCGAGACAAGATTGTTGAATTGGAACGAGTCAGCTCCCAGGGCTTAAATATAGAGCTAAATTGTTGTGAACTCAAGTCCGTTGATACCGTTAACAAAGAAGTAAATGTTTTTACTGATATAGGAACAGTTTTATTTACTCAGTAACAAGACAAGCACAAAAGGAAAGTATTTACGTGCTAAAAGGAGCTTCTTATAAACCTACATCCGTTTTCTCTCTACCAGAAAATCTCCTAATAGAGCTCACGAGTCTATGGAATGCTAAGATATTCATTTTATAATTATTTTTACATTATAATAAAGTGATTGTGAAAAGTAAGGTCAAAGTCTTAAAATTAGAGCTAAATGAATTTTAAAATATTAATAAATATTAATTTTCTGTTTAATCAGTACTAAGTATTTTATTCTGAAAAACTAAATTATTCTAAGAATTAAGAATTAGAAAAAAATAAAATACTTCATTTATTCATATCAATCAAGAATAAATAATATTTATTGATACTAAGTTACTAACTTAAACAAAAGATGATCTCGAACTTTAAGAGTATCCATTAGTTAAGGAATAAACAAACGAGGGTAATTCGAGATGTTCTTTGTTTTATAAGGAGACATCGACCGTATTGGAATATACAACGTGACCGTTTTGTCGGCTTTGAACTTATTAGAATCTAATATAATCCTAAGCAAGCGTATTGGAATCTTTAAGTATACATTTTATATATATTTCATTGCTCCTTATAGCTTATTTTTATTTGACTTAGCTGATAATTCAGCAATGAATGTTAAAAACTAAATGTTTTCTTGTTTTTAATGAAGCAGAACTGTATTTCATTTAGGAGGCGGCTGACGTCACCCCTTCAAATTTGGCAATGCCAGGCTCTCGACCTCCAACTGCGGTGTGGCGTCGTGACTTCATAGCTATCAAACTGCGCATTAAACAGAGGCCAAAATTTAGGAAACTTGAGCAAAAAAATGCAAATTACTTATTATCGCTTCCACGTGCTAGTAATTTACAAAAATTATGAGTTTCCTTTTCTGATACTGCAACTGCGCACTAAGTCAGGACACAAAATAACAACTAGAAACGTCTTTCTTGTGTCTATAAGAAAAAAATGTACTTTAAGTTTGTTTTATTGCATTTATTTGTTACAAAAATTATCTATAAAATACCTTTAAAGGCAGATATGTCAAATGCCAAAGTATTTTTAAAATACAACCGAACATTTCAGAGTTTAGCGTGACAAAGAAAATCTTCAATTGTAATAATTTCAATATATTACGATTGATTTGTTCACAGTCCTTGTTTCTCGCATATTTAAGAGAGCAGGTCCATCATCAAATCCATAAGTGTACACCTAAAGATATGTTTTCATAAGTACAATGCAGTAGATAAAGAATATTCCGTGTACCCAGCCCCACCTACGATGTAGCCCACGTGTAGACGTAGACACGTAGGAATATCGCATTATTTAAATAGGTGTTTGATCACCAGGTATGTGTACGCTGAAGGTCGTAAATATTGCGACATGTCTTATATTAGCCACTGCACATAGAATAGATGTCCACAACAATCAAAGCCGTGGGAAAATCATTGTTATGTGTATGAAACATCAAGGTTACTTGCTACTATCTAAAATTGTTGGGAGTGGAATGGAAATGAATGAATTTTATTAAAAGACTGATCCTACTTCTATTCTTCTTTTTTTTATCGACTACAAGTTGGCCCTTGACTGCTATCACACCTGATGTTAAGTGATGATGCAATCCAAGATGGAAGCGGGCTAACTTGTTAGGAGTAGGACGAAATCCACACCCCTTTTGGTTTCTACACGACATCGTACCGGAATGCTAAATCGCTTGGCGGTACGTCTTTGTCGGTAGGGTGGTAACACTAGCCACGGCGAAAGCCTCCCACCAGCCAGACCAAGACAAATTTAGAAAAATTTCAATCGGCCCCGCCGGGAATCGAACCCAGGACCTCTGTATTATAAATCCACCGCGCATACCACTGCGACACGGAGGTCGTCAAATTCTAAGAAAAGATTCGAACTGCCTTTGAAATACTACAGTGGATTAAGCTTATCATAATAGAAAGAAGGGATAAGTCGTGGATTTAGATATCACAAAATAATCTTATACTTATTTTAAGCAAAGTTAAGTTAGTCACATCATTTATACATAATGTTTGTAGCCTGTTTTATTCGAATATTCCCACGGGAAAGGGATCTACGCCGGTGAAACCACAGAGCACAGCAAAGGCTACACATTTTATGGTTTTAAAGTTAAACACCTTTTTAGTTCTCGTTGTCTTTTTAACTCGGCTATGAAGTTATAAAATTACTCTACATACTCTTGCATGCGGGTTAAGACAATGGAGACTGGTTATCTCAGTAAAAAACAATGTAAACCTACACAAAGCAATTGATAAACTTTAATACGGTCGGTTTTTTATTTACAACTGGTTTTACATATATACTTGGTAATTTTATGAAGCTAGTTTCGATTTAGCTGTTACATTATGTTACATTATTTGCGAGATTTAGATTTACAACAGCACACATAGATTTCCCGCCATTTGTGGAATGCAAGATCGTGGATAAAAAACAACGTAATCTCAGTAAAAAACAGCGTAAACCTACATAAAGCAATTGATAAACTTTAATACGGTCGGTTTTTTATTTACAACTGGTTTTACATATATACTTGGTAATTTTATGAAGCTAGTTTCGATTTAGCTGTTACATTATGTTACATTATTTGCGAGATTTAGATTTACAACAGCACACATAGATTTCCCGCCATTTGTGGAATGCAAGATCGTGGATAAAAAACAACGTAATCTCAGTAAAAAACAGCGTAAACCTACATAAAGCAATTGATAAACTTTAATACGGTCGGTTTTTTATTTACAACTGGTTTTACATATATACTTGGTAATTTTATGAAGCTAGTTTCGATTTAGCTGTTACATTATGTTACATTATTTGCGAGATTTAGATTTACAACAGCACACATAGATTTCCCGCCATTTGTGGAATGCAAGATCGTGGATAAAAAACAACGTAATCTCAGTAAAAAACAGCGTAAACCTACATAAAGCAATTGATAAACTTTAATACGGTCGGTTTTTTATTTACAACTGGTTTTACATATATACTTGGTATTTTTATCAAGCTAGTTTCGATTTAGCTGTTACATTATTTGCGAGATTTAGATTTACAACAGCACACATAGATTTCCCGCCATGTGTGGAGTACAAGATTGTGGAAAAGTAAATTACAAGCAATTTAACGATGTTGAAGGCAAAAAAGCTATGATTCAAGCAAACGCTCAAGATTATAATCGTTACGCAGCAAATTCTTTGAATGTACCAGATTTCTTAGACACCTAACATCTGTACTAGCGTTTAACCAGTAACCGCGTAGTCTATCGAGAATACCTCCGACAGGGAAGGGATTAGATCGGCGTTGAGTCAGCGTCGTGGCCCAAATTCCTTCGTACACCATCCGCTAGAGACACCTTCAATGGAATACCATCCAAAACCCGTTACACACAAGCGCCAGAATGGTTTGCATCGAAGGTTAAAGAGCCGTTGTTCCATGCTTTAGCTGTCTGTAGCATTAAATGTCTAGCAGATGCTTTATGGCTGTTGAAATCTATTCAGTTTGCTCTTGTTTCTGAGGCTAGCGATTTAGTAATATCTAGTCCTAAAACCTAAACTGAAACCACAATAATTGTTACGACGATGATCTTAACATTTCTGATATTACAACGTTTAGATATGATACTTAAAATTTCCACAAAGTATGGCAGGAATAACGATTATGATACGAAATAAAATAGACAAAATCAGATGAATTATTAGATGTAAGAAGACTAATTAAACATAATAGGTAACCATTTAAATAGTCGGGAGGTCGCAGGAATTTGGCGCCATAACGTACTCCGCACAATGGCAGCTATTATTAGTGAAGCGACCTTCAGGGCTGCGTCCGGGAATGTCTTCGATGGTTTCAAGAGTCCTATTTTCCAAGAATCGTGGTGCACGCGAGCACAGCGCGCATTTTTTATAGTTCGTACAGAAGAAATACACGGACAGAACGTTTTTGATATTTAGTAAACCTATTACGATGCTATGGTGTGGTATTAAGCTAGGTACTATTGCTATTATTTATTACAGTTTCGATAGCTCCACAGTTAATTATATAGCCTAACCTTTAAAAATCCTTCGCTTAGTTGCTACTGAAAATGAGATATAGGATCTGGGTTAGGCTAATAACACTATTTATTAGTTTCATGAAATTTTCTGCAGAATCCTGGAGTTGGGAAGTCGGCGGAATTTGGAGGACACTTGAAGAAAATTGTTTCTGCATCAGTTCATTCTCAGCATACCTACCACCAACTATAATAGCGACTCAACTGTAGATCTAAACTGAATTGCAGTTTAGGCTAATATTACGCAATAACGTCAGCTGAGTGCCTAGTGTGAGCTTTCACCAAATCAAGTCGAAAACTTCACATTCCCGTAAAGGCAAATTTTATATGGAATTGAAGTATCGAGAGAAAACTCAAAAATTTGCGTTTACCGTTCTCGATATCGACGCGGTAAAATCTTACACTAGCCACACTGGTCGGTTTTGGTCTACAGTTGAGTCGCTATTAAAGTTGATGGTAGGTATGGTCGTATTAGTGTAACTAATTATGCGATCTTAAATGATTAAGAAAAATCGTTAAAATTAGTTTTTTCCACCAAAACCTACCTACTTATGAAGTATTATTTATTTACAACGAGACTGATTTATGTAACTGTAAGAATATGTACATTCGAGAGAAATATTCGGTTAACTTAAGATTTACAACTTAGCAGTGTAACAGGTTGTCAGGTAGCTTTGAACTTTACTGAGTCTGTCTCAGTAATAGTCATAAATAGAGACTTAACGATTTATGTTTGATCTAAAATAAAGTTTAATAGTGAAGTTTCGAGACGATAGGGGCGTGCTATAAATTCCTTCGCCTTCTTAGCGCCAGCCTACCTGTGGAGTAAAAAAAAGTATTCTGGTTGTTGGGCCGCGTCGGCGCTTTTGAGATAATTTATAAGGCTCTGCCTTTCTTGGAATTTCGAAATCTCGAGATAGCTCCGTGCTCCGAACTCTCGCAGCCTCAGCGGATGGAATGTAACGGATTTTTATAGAAAAAAGTGCATTGTATTCAAGTGTATTGTGTTCCATTTTTGTATTGCATTCCAATTTCCAAAACGTATTAAAAGCGAATAATTATAATTTGCTGTCAATTCAATAGTCAAGTTCGTTTGTTATTTTCTTATGCAACTATTGATGAGGCGGGTTTTATTTGTATTGCCTTGTTGGTCAAGTCGTACGTGACATTGAACACATTTACCTGTAGAGAAAAAATTCCAACGTTTTTAGGAATTCACCGTATTTTCACACCTCAAGGTTTTTCAAGGAATGCATAGTAAGATGAATAGTATTCTGTTGTTTCTCTAATAATAACATAGATACTCTTATTAAAGATATGCATCAGCAAAATTCTGTAGGTATATAAACCTTGTAGTAAATCTATCATTTATTTTAAAAAACACAATTAAAAACTTATAAAAAAATTGGTTGTCTGTAAAGTCGGTTTACTGACGATAGTTGAACGTGACAACGTCTGAAGAAAATACTGGTGGAATGGTAGCATTCAATTGGTTATTAAAATTTTTAATTTAAATATATTTTTATAAATATTAATTTAAATTAATAAAATAATTGATTTTGATTTTATAAATATATTAATTTATAAATATATATTAATTTTAAATTAAAAATTATATTTAATAGACGCATGTCGAACGCTGCCGAACGCAAAGGCCGATTGTGCTTCTTTGTCACTCGTTCCGCGCTCTCGCATGCACTTCAAGCCTTACATGGAACGCCTCAAAGCGAGGTAACGACGTCATGTTTTTTCGTGCGTGCAGCCGGCTCTATCGAATTATAAGACGTAGTCATGTCAAAAATATATTCCGCCTGCTGCGCCGTTTCAAGAATTACCGCCTTCTGTATCCGACCCTTGATCCAACAACTAAGCGAAAGCTTTTTAAGATTTTTAAGATTTTGACCAATCAAAGCTTTTCGCTATAAGACCGTTGACTGAAACGACTATAGGAACAATCATCGTTGAATCAACATTCCACATGGCGGTAATCTCATGAGCAATAAAAAAAATGTAATAAAATAAACCTTGTAGTATTATTATAAGATATGCAAGTTATTTTGCTAAATTAGATATAACCTTCAGCAATAAAATTAAATTCTTAAGAATTCAAAAATGTATTTGGATGGACCATTACAATTCATTTACAATTAAAAGTGAGTAACCCCTTTCATTTAAAACATGAACAATTTTCCCACTGTTGAATGAAAGCTCTAGGCGTACATATGCTAAGTGTGGGGATTGAATCCAAAACTTTTGGGGCTAGAATTTGGCGCCATAATCGTGAAGCTATTGATAGATATGACGGCCGAGTGGCGCAGTGGGTAGTGACCCTGCTTCTGCGTCTTAGGCTGTGGGTTCGATTCCCACATCTGGAAAATGTTTGTATGATGAGCATGGATGTTTTCCAGTATCTGGGTGTTTATCTATATATTATAAGTATTTATGTATAATATTTAAAAAAAAAAACAAAAATAAAGTGTGATAAGAGAAAGGTGTAGTGTAAAAGAAGATGTAGTGACTAAAATTGAAAAAGGGATGCTTAAACGGTTTGGACATTGTACACGTAGAGAGAATGGAGTGGAAGAAGCTAAGGAAGTATGCAAGGACCGTGGCAAATGGAGGGATGTGGTCTCTGCCTACCCCTATGGGAACAAGGCGTGATGTTTATGTATGTATGTATGTATAATATATATGAAAATATTTATCAGTTATCATAGCACCCATAACACAAGCTACCTTACTTTGGGGCTATATAACGATGTAATTGTCCTATAATATTTATTTATTTATTTATTAGATGTCTGTTCTACTACCTTGGAATGCATCATTTTCAATAGATTTAAGTCTTTACAGCCTTCTAGTAAAAACTTATGCGGGCAAAACTGCATTCATCTGATTGTGTAAAGCAAAACAATACAGCAGCCATTTAAAAGCATAATGTTTGAAAATGAGTTTCATGTTTCATTTTATGCGTGAGCAAAGAGGATGCTTTCTACATTCAAGTATTTTTGTATGTACTGTGAGCCGTCGGCCGTTCAGACGATTCTGGGAAAAGAAGGCCGCATACCGCGCTGTGAGACGCCATTGGGCAGCTCGACTACGGATAAGGGCTTGTTGCAGACTCACTTTATTTTGAACTTTTTTTTTTACACTTTATTTTTTTACTTTTTGACGACCGCCGTGGCGCAGTGGTATGCGCGGGGGATTTATAAGAAGGAGGTACTGGGTTCGATTCCCGGCGGGGCAGATTAGGATTTTTCTTAATTTGTCTTGGTCTGGCTGGTGAGAGGTTTTCGCCGTGGCTAGTTACCACCCTACCGACGAAGACGTATCGCCAAGCCATTTAGCGTTCCGGTACGATGTCGTGTAGAAACTGAAAGGGGTGTGGATTTTCGTCCCACTCCTAACAAGTTAGCCCGCTTCCATCTTAGACTGCATCATCACTTAACATCAGGTGTAATAGCTGACAAGGGCCAACTTGTAGTCGATAAAAAAAAAGACTTAAAGATTACAGCGCATAGACTAGACAGTTGGTCTTTTAAAAGGCTACGTCTTAGTAGTCTCTCGTTAGTTGTTTCTATGTTGTTGCAGTGGGTACGCAAATAAAGAGTAACGTCTTAAAGACTCCATTTTTAATTATGAGGCCGCCATCTGATATTACAATAAATTAAATAGCTAAATATGAAATTACGAGTTAAAACGTTTTGTTTAATCTCGGTGCTCTAAGTAATTTATCTTTTTCTCTCCTTCTCTTTTTCAAAATCAAAATGCTATATTGGGAATTTGTTTAGAGGACTATTTTCGATATTTTGGCACAGTTTTATTCGCTACACCACAGATTTTTTTAAAGATAGCATAACAGCAACGAACAGACATTTTGTGACTTGTAGTTCGTTTGTAGGACACCTAACTTGCCCGTCTCAGAAGCGGTGCTTTTATTCCTTCAGACCCGTTTTGTACTACAGTACCAGTTTCATGATCGTCTGTTTTTAAAGTCGTTCATTGTACCAATACATTGTAAATTATATTAAATTGGTTGTAGTATTTGGGACTTTATCATTTGTTTTCAAGTTTTTTTACCACGCTAGTTATTAAAGAAGCCTAAATTTTGGAACCAAAATAGAATCTTTTTTAATTAAATAAAGTACGTAAATGGTGGTAACGTTGCGTCGTTATTTGATTTAAGATAAAAATTGTAAAATAGGTACTATAGTCAAATATGTAGAGTATATTTTTTTTTATCGACTACAAGTTGGCCCTTGACTGCTATCACACCTGATGTTAAGTGATGATGCAGTCTAAGATGGAAGCGGGCTAACTTGTTAGGAGTGGGACGAAAATCCAAACCCCTTTCGGTTTCTACACGACATCGTACCGGAACGCTAAATCGCTTGGCGGTACGTCTTTGTCGGTAGGGTGGTAACTAGCCACGGCGAAAGCCTCCCACCAGCCAGACCAAGACAAATTAAGAAAAGTCTCAATCTGCCCCGCCAGGAATCGAACCCAGGACCTCCGTCTTATAAATCCACCGCGCATACCACTGCGCCACGGAGGTCGTCAAAAATAAAATATGCCATATATCGAACCTCTTGGTGTTAATTCGAGCCCCTTAACCCTAAAGCAATTGTTTTCTTTGTCACCTTGAAATACCTATGGTACACGTATCGTAAAAAGCCTGATGTGGTGATGTCATATTTTATACATTAGGTTTTTTAACTATGATGTCAAAGTTCCACGAATAATCCATATGGTAATACCGAAAAAACATAAGTTCACGTGTAGTCCTCATCGTGGTCTTTCAAATAATATGGTGTTTCGTGCTGGTACCTCCCAACTACTGAGTTTTTATTGTTCAGTCACGAATAACCACAAAACCCAGCGAGCTAATACGTAGAATGTAGACATTCAACTACTAACCTGTTTCATTCATTCAAACTGAGCAAGGAGTTTGTAAACTTGTTATAATTAAGTATTATTATTTATTTATGTTCAAAGGATTCGTTGCTTGCATCGATAGAAGTATAAGTAAGTTTGCTATTAGGTAAATAATATTTCTTCTTTTTCAAAAGTTTAGTTTAGTATTTACTTGGGTTTAAGCTTAATACTAAGTAAGTGGAAGCCAACGTTGCTAGACCCGAGTCCCGCTTTATAAATGAAAATGGATTGTCTCGCGTGAAACAGACTTAGTTCCGCTTTTCGGAGATACCTAATACCGACAACACATTGTTTCAATAATTAAAACTTTTTTGACTTTGAGATCTGTTTTTGGAACGAAGTTCCTTATCGCGCGTTGTGAAAGGGGGCTAGACGGAAAAAAAAATTTTCCGTCTATTATTTCCGACACTTTTTGATCAAAGGATCTTGCCGCCGCCTTTGATGTGTGTGCGCGTGAGCGGCGGGGGGCGCCCGCGCTGTATGCTGTCTCGCGCTCTCGTGGCGCCCTCTGGTGTTTCGGTGTACAACAACAAATATTATTATTACTTAAAAAAAAATAAAATTTTATTACAATTCCTTCTCTAATTAATCGAAAGGAACTTGGTTCCATCCGGGTGTCCCTTGACACCTCTATTTTTTATTACATATCGGAAGGGTAAATCTTATATTAGAAATGTCATAATTTTGTTACTGTAAAGTTTCTATAGCTACTTTTGTTATCTATTGTCATGTAAACTGAACTTAAATAAAAATATTTAAAACTTCAGATATTATATATGCCTACTAAGTCCTACTTTCGACATAAGAATCCCGCTTTTTTAACCGACGAAAAAAAACGGAGGAGGTTCTCAATTCGACACGTATATTTTTTTTTTTTTTGTTGACGACGCATAACTTTTTACAGTGTTGTCCGATTTTGATAATTCTTTTTTTATTAGAAAGGGCATACATCCAAGGTGGTCCCATTGTTCTCATGTTAGGATCTGATGATGATATCCTGGGGAAATTGAAGGAACTCTTTAAATTTTGGAGGCACGCTTACAGCGATTTCGGTTTTTGACTCGGTATCGGTAGCTTTTTGGCTACTAGTGCCATATAATATACTATGTTAGTATAGTACAAGTACGATACGTGCCGATAAATCACTAAAAAGTAAGAAATAAAAATTTTTAACAAAAAATAAAACCGACTCAAAACGCACTAAAAAGTAAAAAATAACTGTGTCATTTAGTTGCTTTAATTTACTTAAGCATATCTAGGAGTCGGTGCCAGCCAAGGTTTCTACTTTCAAGGATGTTACCTAGAACCCACAAACTGCTTAACTACGTAAAATAAATGTTCCTTAAACTTGCTGGCACCGACTTCATAGATATGGTTAAGTAAATTAAAGCAACTTAATGTCACAGTTATTTTTTACTTTTTAGTGCGTTTTGAGTCGGTTTTATTTTTTGTTAAAAATTTTTCTAATTATGAACTCGCTTGTTCAGACGTTATACGTATAGAGGATGCCCCCAAATACATCCGCGTAGGTCCCCTTCCAGTAAAAAATCGAAATAAAAAGTAGCTGGTCTGTTAATCTATTATTAGAAACATCATCAGAAGGGGTTAAAAGGCACGAGCAGGAAAACAACATTAACCAAAATATCAACACATTTTAATTACAAACTTTCTTAAATCAAATCAAAATGAAACAATATGACGGTAATCACATAATTTACGTAACTAGCATTACATTTTATTACACTTTAACTTTTAACAAAATTAACTGGCAGCATAACTGCACACAAAGAGAACACACAAAATAATAATCACTTCACCATTAGGGCTTTGCTTATATAACTGCCCGTAACCGTTACTTTTTGCAGTCTACCACAACGACACAAAACCGGCACCTCTACAGTCTATGGTTCGCAATGCTGCCAACACGGCCTTCCTGGCAGTGGGGCGTCCTCGACCCAGGCATCTCCGGAGACGTGACTGGGATCAGCGACAACAGTCACTGACGACTGCACCAGGAGCCGCACCATCAGCCTCTACTATAGAGGCCAGTAGAGCTCGACGTGTGTGACACCTGCATTGAGGGAGTTCAATGCACATTCGTCATCGTCACCGTGATCTGCGAATAACAATATGTTAGAAGGAGAACTAAATATCCTAGATGTTTTCACCACACTGCTCGACCATCCTCCTTTTATAAAAACTCTCAATCAATTCATACATCACACAACACACGTCATCTAAGATACTCTATCTTACAGGCTTCACCTCTGAGACGTCTCAAAATATTAAAAATAGGGCCCTGATACGTATCACTCTTTCCTTCTCGAAGTCCGGCCAACCGTCAGCAGCAAGCAAACGCCATCGTCTGCGTCTGTACCAGACGCCCACGACTACGTTTGTGTCTCCAAAATGGCTTTTTCCCACGCGAGTCCACGCGTTTCCCCGGCCAAGGGTACACCAGCTCACACCAGAACTGAAGGTCAACGCAATATGTGTTTACCTGTCAGCGATAGCCTTCATATCGCCCAACCCAACAGAGCCATGCTCCCGAAGGGTGTACCAATCCCTGTTATTTCAATCACAACTTATAACACCATCGATTGCCACTTGCCTAATAGAGCCTAACCAAGACTGATAGTGGTCAAGAATCTGATAAAAAGCCAAAGAGCTTAACGAAGGGCAGTAGAGCTTGATAGAGCTCATTAGAGAGCAACAGAGCTCGATAGAGGGAAGTAGAACTTTATAGAGCTCATAGAGCTAGGTAAAGAGCAATACAGCTCGATAAAGTGCAATAGAGCCCAATAGAGCTCAACAGAGGGCAATAGAGCCTGATAGAGCTCAATAGAGTCTAACAGAGCTTGACCATTTTACTAAACCTTATGGCAACAAACAGTGAAACAAGCATGGTTTAATGTGATTGACATAACAACGATTGAGTGCCCGGAAACAACCTCAGGCCCAGCACGTCCCACCGAAGCATACACCGCGCCCATCAACCGCGCCACTGCTTGGGATGCGCTGTCAGCTAGCGCCAAACTTCGCGCCGCCGGCCACGCCACGACGATGTGTGCGCCGCCGCCCGCACTGACACTGGTGCTGCCGTCACAGCAAGCCCCTTCAAGGCAGTACCGAGCACGCCTCTGCCAGCGTCGCTCTGCCTGGCTGCTATCGGGCATCTGTACAACACAAACAGAAACACATTATAGGTCAAAGAAACACATGTTCAACCATTGTCTTATGTCTCATAAGTTGAGCGCAAGGTTAGCCTAACTCAAGGTCAACACTGGGATCATTCCCCCTATGAATCAGTTGTTAAAAACTGAAATGACTTCTATCACCAAGTCAACGCAACTTATTTACATATGGCATTCTTATAGGCACAGAGTTCCCTCAATTTAGCTTTTATTGTTAGGAAATTGAGTTTCCTAACAATTGCATCAAGGTTAAGTTTCGTAAAAGCAGTTTGGAATCTTTAAGTAAGTAAGTGTTTCTCAACTCAGAATATCTACCCGATCACGGCAGATTATCTTTATGTCGAGAGGGACGGCTTATAATACGACTGAGAAAAGATCAGGCTCAGGACTGAAGACTCTACGTGCTCTACAACTTCTAAGGCACAAAGGTGATGTTGAAATTTTAACAAAAAAAAATTTAAACTGATTTTTATTTTGTTTGACCCGGGACTTGAACCCTGGACGTTATTTTCACAATCCAAACTAGCTAACTACGGAACCGATGGAACAATGAACTGCCTCCCGCCAAAATAGATAAGTCACATACGTCAGGGGTCCTTGATCACCATTATGAGACGATGTACTCGGCCGTCACTGTGTCTACCAACAGACACCGCCGACGACACGGTTGACTGTGCTCTGCGTGAATCATTGCCATCTGCAAGTGAATAAAATTCATTACGCTACCACAGCTCTAAACATCCTGATGACACCAAATACATGGGACTGGATTCAAATTGGTTACAGTGGGCAGGTACTCAAAACACCTACCCGCACGTTACTTTCGCTCTACCTATAGGTACTCAACATGAGCTATCCCTAACATTAGACGAAGGCAACTAATTGTCAACCAAACATGATGTCATCATAAAAAATTACAGTTACTGCAAAAGCTGTGTGCGAACATAAAATTAAAAACCAACGTCCGTTTCTAATTTTTAAACTTAAAAATTCGAATCTTCGAAGGAACCACTACAGGTTTCTTTAATTTGGTTGAAAATACCTTTAGACTACTAACTATTGCACAACGAACAAATAATCTTAAAGACCTCGCAGGTTTTTAGGTGCACAATAAGTTAATCGATAAGGTTTTTAACTAATCAGTACCGTCTCTAACTTGAACACGTTACACGTTGTAAAGCTGGGTTAGCTTTACGCCTTATTGTGTTAAAACAATCTGTACTGACAAATTCAGTTACAATATATGAGCGATATGTAATCTAAACAGGAATGTAATCTACAAGATGTAAAATTACAAAGCGTACAAAGCGTTTGTCAATATCGCAAGGACCTTTTTACTAATTCTTGCCCTATTCTTGAACTATACGTAAAGCTTGGACCAAACTTAAATCATTGACTAGTCAAACTACTCTCTTTTCAGCAAAGTGTACCTACTAATGAATTTACAACTGAATCGTTAGGGTAGAGACTAATAGAATAATTTTTTTTTTCCGTCTACAATTATTTAGTGTCCTAACTCGCACTCAAAATTCAAATTTGTTTCTTATAAATAGACTTCCAAAAAGTGCTTATAAATTGCAGTGACATACTTGGCTTTAAAAGAGATCTGCAGTATCAATGTATTGGAAGGCAGACTCAATCTAGAAGAGTTGTAAATAACTCAATAGTTACTTTTTCATAGATATAATATGCCACGACTATTATAATTTTTTTTTTTTTGACTACAAGTTGGTTCTTGACTACTATCACAATTTATGTTAAGTGATAATGCAATCTAAGATGGGAGCGGGCTAACTTGTTAGGAGGAGGATGGAAATCTACACCCCTTTCGGTCTCTTACACGACATCGTACCGAAACGCTAAATTGCTTGGTGGTACGTCAGAGTATCAGAAGAGAAAGCAAAAATAAAACAATTAGTGGAAATATCATCGAATTAAAATCTTGACAAAACTATTTATGAATTTTCATAGTAATGCGAGCTACTTTTCAAACATTTTTTGTAGGACAAACTTTATTTTTTGGTGTAACTATTATTGTCAATTTCTTTAGTCCTATGCGAGTTGTAACGGAACAACATAATCAGAATAGGCAGAATTAAAGGTTAAGCACAAATAAAATTAAACGTTTACTCTCACCAAGGTACTGTACGACCAGCCACTAACAGGCCTGCCGTTATCGTCTCACAGCTGCGTCCAAGGTGCACCATCTGCCACCTCAGGCACGCAACACTGCCAGGAGTGCGCAGACCGTCACACCAAGCAGACATCTCGGTAATAAGTGTGCGACTAGTGCCGCCGTAGCTTGCTGTCGCCGGAACGCAGATCACGCTGCCGTGAGCGCGAAGTCCACGTAGCATGTGCGGCCACTGGCCGGCAGTTCACGCCGATACAAGACGTGCAGTACACGCTGTTACAGGCGCGCCGTATGCGTCTCAGCAGGAGTGGCAGATGTACCACAGCAGGAGTGCCAGGTGTGCTTTAGCGGGAGCACGAGATGCTCTTCAGCAAGAACGCTGAAGCACCAGCACAGAAGCGACGAATGCGCCAGCATAGGCGCACGCACAGGGCACGCGCTTCAGGCACTCGAGCGTGGTGCATGCACCAGCACGCACTCCTCTCGCCACGGCACTTTGAACTCCGCCGCAGCCTGGGACGCCTTTACATACGAGCCTGCTAACAGAAAAATGAACGCGACTACCACTGTCGCATATTATAGCAACAGTCGACAAAATAGCATTAGAAATTACACGTTTCTATTAAATGGTATCTTGTCTAGGCAAAGCACATAATTAGCGTATTTGTACTACTATGTGAAGAAAATCATGACTCTACTACGAAAACACTTGTTGACTATTTAACAACAATGAGTTTAAGTTAATAACTGCGAAGCAAGGTATCGACAAAAAGTATACATAGCATGTACATTGCAAATTGATAACTCAATCGTTACCGTTCGGTCATGTCTGACTTCCGCTAACAATTCATTGCAATTAAACATATCAATTACACTACGTATTGACACAATATTTTTTTTTTAACATAGGTAGGTACTTTTCTTAATTGATAATCGGATCGTTATAGCTCTGTCAGCCCTGACCTCAACTTATGGTTTTAATTTTTACTTCACAACTGTTTTGTGGGTACTTTTATTAATAACTTTTTACTTTTCATTTAATAAGAAAACTACTTTTCTTACAATTAAATTCCAAATTCAACTTTACCGGAAATACGAAATTGTCCAACAGACTCGCAACACCTCACAGTACGGTGGTTGTGTTGAACAGGTGACTCAGATGTACAGAGGTGACACGGCTTTGTCTCCTCATCACATCCGAACAGGGCGCGCAAGACACACGCGGCAAAGTGACAGTTCTGTAACCTTTAAAAATGTATGTTAGAAAATGTTCCCATTACACTACACAGCGATGTAGGTAGGTACTTCTTAACCGACAGACTATAATGGACATTGAGATCGTTACTTTATTTTATTTAAAAACAGTAGTACTCAACGGAAAAACTTCAACGACGGTAAGAACAAGCGGGAAAACATTTCTACTTGATAGGTACATAAAACCTGTCCTTTGTTTTTGCTGAATGAGCATAGTAACTAAGGGAAGTACTTAGTTAGTGTCTTTGCGTTGAATAAAATATTTGCACACAACTATTTCAGACACTGATTACTACTACTGAAAATTACTGGCATAGTAACATGAAAGCGTTCTTTGTTTTTCAACTACCGACATTTGCAAAAAGTTTAACGTAATTAACTTTTCTAATTGCAATAACTCAAACAGTTAGATTACTCTTAATAGCAGATCGACTTTTAATAAAATATGAAATCGTACACAAAAATATCGTCGAATGGAATTTCTTTCTTACCAGACATCGTAGTCAGCGTTACATACTTTTACTCTTGGTTACTTTCCGCCTGGACATGTCAGCGGCAGCGAACCATGATGCTTTCAGCATCGTGCTGAACAGTGCCAAACAGTAAGGTACTGCTAGCGCTGGTTGGTTACAAACTTAGGCCCGCAGAGGCGTGCCAAATATTGAACCAGACATACATAAAATTACACTTCACTCGCGAAGCACTACTTTTAGGTTGTTTCATTTTGATTTCTGTTAACTTTTTGTAGGCGTCAAGTCCTTTATCCCGCTTCTGATATTAGAAACATCATCAGAAGGGGTTAAAAGGCACGAGCAGGAAAACAACATTAACCAAAATATCAACACATTTTAATTACAAACTTTCTTAAATCAAATCAAAATGAAACAATATGACGGTAATCACATAATTTACGTAACTAGCATTACATTTTATTACACTTTAACTTTTAACAAAATTAACTGGCAGCATAACTGCACACAAAGAGAACACACAAAATAATAATCACTTCACCATTAGGGCTTTGCTTATATAACTGCCCGTAACCGTTACTTTTTGCAGTCTACCACAACGACACAAAACCGGCACCTCTACAGTCTATGGTTCGCAATGCTGCCAACACTATACTAAAGCCAAACTCAACTGAGAATGCTTGTCAACAAACAAATTAAAAATGAAGGTAGAAAATGCAACACATTTTATCCTAATAAATTTAAAATTAAGTTTTGTTATTTTAAAAAATCTTATTTAAAAGATATTGAACATAATAATTAGTTTTAAGCTTACTAATCTAATTTATTGTTACGAATTTGTCATTAACTAGTTAATGTAAAAAATTAGTTGTTAAATGACTAGTGGTTTCTACCTACATTTTTAATTTGTTTGTGGACAAGCATTCTCAATCCAGTTTGGCTTTAGTATAGAGTATCAGCTAACTCCATACCAAATTTTATTATAATCGGTCCAGCCGTTTCGTCTTGGAGAAGTAACAAACATACACACTCATACACTTTCCCCTCAATAATAGTAGGTAGTATGATTGAAAATATGCATGTCATAATGTGCATGAGCTTGATAGATTATTTATATTATGATAAATTATTTAAAATAAATTAGAGAAGATAAAGACTAGTATTCTTATGTATATATTTTATTGTCAAGTTTACATTAGTCTATTAGATTACTTTTGATAAATTTCGACATATCCGTAATGAAACTTACCGCTGTTAGTAATTTATCTCTATTTTAAAATTGTTTTAACATCATTAATAAATTACAAATAAATTAATAACGTTTAATTGTGTTTTACAGTATTAAATAGTTATAGAATATTTTAATTAGACTATTTTGAACAATAGCAACATTTCTCTAATGAAACATAGCCACTTTCAGTAATTTATCTCTATTTTAAATTGTTTTAACATCATTAATGAATTACAATTAAATGAATTACGTTTACTTGTGTTTTACAGTAATAAATTATTATAGAATATTTTACTTAGACTATTTTTGACAAATCACAGCATATCCGTAATGAAACTTAATTACTGTTACCATTTTTTATCATTATGCCTATTGCTTATTGGTTTCGTTGTTATTGTTATTAAATAATTCTTAATATATTATTTAAGAAATGTAACGATACAATTAAAGCACTTTATTGTAAATAAAAATTGAGAGTACTACATGATGACACCACTGTCGGGAAACGTTATAGTCGTGAAACAATTTATTATGTTATTAATACAAAACTTATTTGTATAATTTATGTGAAACCAAGATTATAATTATAAGATTAATATTGATTTATATAGAGACGTAATGTAGATTCAAATTGTAGATGTATACTTAAAAGTAGGTCGATTTCCGACAGTGGCCATTTTGGCTTGTTTGTTATAAAAGGATAGCGAGTTACTTTTAGCCCCCAGTTTTTATTGTATTTTTCTATCAGCGAAACAAGTAGTGACAGTGTTGTGCAAAAGCTAAGTATATTTTATAATGTTATTTCTTATTCTTATTTTTAGTATTTGTAATATTATTTTGTGTCCATACTTGTAAATACATATATTCAAATATTGAAATATTTATGTAAAAGAAAAAGAGTAGGTAACGGTTGTACTTGGGTTACAATTTGTATTTGAGAGTTTGATTATTTATATTTGTTATTATTATGTAATATTGTAAGAAAAACATATTTAAAAGAGCATTTGTTGAGTTTCTTGCCGTTGTCTTCTCAACAAGGGCTGCACTTCCGAAACGGTGGTAGAGTCATTGCAATAACAAATAATTTAAATAAAAAAATAATTGAAATTGGTTTTGGTTCAATTTATTTATCCAAATACCTCCTAATTAATAATTTTCACTAAAATGTTATTATCTGAGAAAACATTTAAAATATAAATAAATAGGAACATATAAATTAGTGTTCATAAAGAAAATATACTTCTATTTCAATTTTATAGCTCAAAGGCCTTAATTTATTAATAAATGATGTGCAGAGAGATTAATTATTGTTATACCTTCATTTCATTTCTTATATTAGTCAAAGATAAAAATTTTATTATCAGAAGTGGGATCGAACAAGAACTAATATATATTTTGTTAATGTTTTCAGAAAATGTGAACATGGTGTTCGTTGGGTTCCATATGAGATCCTTTGTGCTGCAGCTGCGCTTACGTGTTAACGCAGTGATGGTGGCATCATCTGCGATTCTGAGAAAAACGAAAATGATGTCGTTTCAAGCTGTCTAAAACTTCAGTGCAGTGCAGTGTACGTGTGGTGGAACGTCATAAAAAACGACGGCTAAAGCAGGTACCATTCGCAGCGACGGCCAAGTAAACGTTTCTGAGCAGCAATTATTATTATTATTTTTTTGATCAATTGGCCATCGTTGCATACTGTACATATAATTCACATTTATGGTTGGTTTTGATCAGTATTTATATTGTATACTTCACTTACAAGCTAGCAGCACATGAATAATTATGGATATTAATTAACTACAAATTTTATAACATCTCAGAATGGCCGAACGGTTCTTAAGTATCTAAATGTTACTCAGGGTTAATAATGAGATTAATATTATTATTTAATCATTATTTTTTTTAAACATCTTCTATTTGTTTTTGTTCCAACGATAATAAATAGAATTAATCTAACAAACTATCGCAGACTGATGGTTATCGTTAAACAATAGTCTATTGCTACTAGTCAAATTTATTATAAATCACTATTACCGAAATTTTCGGATTTTCCATTAAAAATATTTTTAAAAAAATCCCCTAGTTGAAACTAGGGCCATAGTTACTATTATACATCTTCATTTATTATACGTCTATTTATTAAGCAATACCAAACTTTTTACATTATTCATTAAACAATGCAAAACATGGGCGTCTAGTTTGGTCATAGCCTTATTTTCAAAGTGCTACTTGATTTGATCTTAGAAACATGAACTTAACACATTTTAGCAAACAATACTTAATTATAACAATTATTTGACCAAAAAAAAAAATTACGTGAAGTTTGCATTTCTAAAATAATATTTTATAAAACATCATAATATAATTTAGTTAGGTGGGTAGACACGGAAAAGTTTAGCTGTGGCCGGTCGAAAGATGACGTAGGCTGTATTAGTTCACTGACAATATACAGATTTGTTTGTTAATAGGTGTGATACAGAACATGATGTGATTTATTTAATAAGTTTACGTTTCAGTTGGTAACAAATTATACGATTGAGGGTTGTTTTGCTTCGAATTATTAATATGGAATTTTAGCAGTTTCTTAAAATTCGTATGCTCCTGTAATCTTTAATATTTTTGAAATATGGCATTGAGCACTTCGAAAAGTAATATTCCGTTTTCCACGACTTCTTTCTTGGTGGACGAAAAATTATGTAATTGACACTTCTTAGGGGTTAATATTTCAGATATTATTTTTATTATTGCAAAGATTATGCTTTAATATTTTTCATTTGAAAACAAATTACGGATTAAGATACAAGTATAGTAGTTGTAGATATCTGTTATGTATATTAATTTGGTTCCGTTAGATATTTTCCTGTTGTTAAAATAATAGTGAAATGAAACTTTTATCATCTTGAATTAAAGAGTTTAAATGTGGTTTTAAAAGTGAATTATAGTTTAAGATTTCAACTTTATGGGGTAGGCATTGCAAAATACTACGAAAAGCTACATTTAAAGATATTTATTTACACATGATATTTTAAATGTGCGATTTTCATGTAGATAAACTTGTTATTTAAAGTTAGGCCTTAATATTCTTTACAATCTGACTTACTTATGGTAATATTATTTATTTTAAGTGATTCAAGTCCGTTATTCTTTTTAATTTTTGGATACAATATCAATTTATGGATTTTATTTACATTGACTTAAAGCAGGTTATATTGAAACTAGTCATTAAGTAAATTCAAATCGATTTAGACGTCCTGGTTTGTCCTTGATTTTTATCTCCATAGTAAAAAAAAAAAGAAGTTGTATCATCAGCTAAGGAGCTTTTCACAGATTTTATCGTTTATACTTACTAACTGGTGTTAGGAGCCGAGTTACTTAATATTTGTGCTCATTATTATTTTTTTTTGTTGTTATTGTTACATTTAGGTCACTAAGACCAAATTTAAAGTTTTTTTTTATGTTTGATGTTGCATCAGTATAGATTATTACTTATTTTACCTAAATAGCCTAGCTAGTAATCATCTGACAGTCAAACAAGAAAAATTCATTAAAATCATTTCTAATTAAATCTCAAATTTCCGTTTTCCCCTTTCAATTATTTGTCACCTTTATTCAGTTTGGTCGGTATTAAAACTTCTCATACTCGTTTTTTTTTAAGCTTTCTAATAAATTCCACATCTTTTTGGTTTCTGCTTACATTCAAATATTTAATATAATTATTTATTTTTAATTTTAATTCTCTTTTTAAGTTTACTGTACTGTACAGTACGTATTAATCTATTACAAATTTCGTTTAGTCCTATTGCTGTTTTGGTTACTATTGTATTGCAATAATAATTAATCTAATTTATTGGTTTTGTTTGACATTTATCTATTTCCACATTATCTGCTTATGATACATCGAAGATTCAGTAACAGTGATCTGAAACTTGAGACCCTTGACTATTTTTTTAATAGTTTATATCCTCAATTAAACTATGCTTCGTCGTACTAATTGCAAAAATTGACAATCTTTGCCAATAATATTTTTCTGTCGTGATAAGTGTGTAAAAGTAAGTCGTTTTTTTTTGTTTGTGTTATTGAAATGATCTGCAAAAAAAAAGTAACTAATGGTTCAAGAAATTTAAATAAAATAAGAGTTTATATTTTCAAAACTATAATTTAACGTGAAATTAGTGTACAGGCCATGATAGATTATTTGTTTGTTAAAATACAAAGTGAAGTATCTTTTATGAATATAAGGTCAAAACTAATTTATTAGTCGTTATTTACCACGTTTACAATTATGAAATATGTTAATTATTATTACAATGAAATTTTGTATATAAAGAAACAAACATAAAAAGGGAACATTAAGTTCATTTTGAATAACACGGCAAAATAAAAAAAAAATAAGAAAGATTGTGTAGTGTGTGTTTGTAAATGTAAATTGTGTCTACCGCTGGTGGTAAAAAAAAAAGAAATGTTAAGTTATGTGTATGGAAAAATATGAGGTATTTGACTGTGACTGTTGTACAATCTCATAAAAAAAGTGAATATAAAAATGTATATTGTTTTTCACGCTGGTCGATCTTTGTCCTGACACTTCACTGTTAATTCACGTAGCAGCGGGTGATAGGTGTTTGTGTTAAAGGCCAGAGATCCGAGAGAATGTTGAAGTATAAATTTTCACGCTGGTCGATCTTTGTCCTGACACTTCACTGCTAATTCACGTAGCAGCGGGTGATAGGTGTTTGTGTTAAAGGCCAGAGATCCGAGAGAAATGGAATTATAAATTTTCACGCTGGTCGATCTTTGCCCTGACACTTCACTGTTAATTCACGTAGCAGCGGGTGATAGGTGCTTGTGTTAAAGGCCAGAGATCTCAAAAAAAAATGTTTTATATGGTTATTGTAAAGAAAAAAAAATGTTTATGTGGAAAAGTATATGAGATTGACTTGACTTTGACTTTGACTGATATTTAAAAAATATGTATTGATGAGAAATGTGAAATTTAAAATGAATACACAATTTATGTTTGCTATATACATCATATTTATTTGAAAAGGGTTAACAAAAAGAAAATGTTATAGGTAGGTACTTCGGGGACGAAGTAATTGTCAGTCTGGCCGTGATAGATTATTTATATTATGATAAATTATTTAAAATAAATTAGAGAAGATAAAGACTAGTATTCTTATGTATATATTTTATTGTCAAGTTTACATTAGTCTATTAGATTACTTTTGATAAATTTCGACATATCCGTAATGAAACTTACCGCTGTTAGTAATTTATCTCTATTTTAAAATTGTTTTAACATCATTAATAAATTACAAATAAATTAATAACGTTTAATTGTGTTTTACAGTATTAAATAGTTATAGAATATTTTAATTAGACTATTTTGAACAATAGCAACATTTCTCTAATGAAACATAGCCACTTTCAGTAATTTATCTCTATTTTAAATTGTTTTAACATCATTAATGAATTACAATTAAATGAATTACGTTTACTTGTGTTTTACAGTAATAAATTATTATAGAATATTTTACTTAGACTATTTTTGACAAATCACAGCATATCCGTAATGAAACTTAATTACTGTTACCATTTTTTATCATTATGCCTATTGCTTATTGGTTTCGTTGTTATTGTTATTAAATAATTCTTAATATATTATTTAAGAAATGTAACGATACAATTAAAGCACTTTATTGTAAATAAAAATTGAGAGTACTACATGATGACACCACTGTCGGGAAACGTTATAGTCGTGAAACAATTTATTATGTTATTAATACAAAACTTATTTGTATAATTTATGTGAAACCAAGATTATAATTATAAGATTAATATTGATTTATATAGAGACGTAATGTAGATTCAAATTGTAGATGTATACTTAAAAGTAGGTCGATTTCCGACAGTGGCCATTTTGGCTTGTTTGTTATAAAAGGATAGCGAGTTACTTTTAGCCCCCAGTTTTTATTGTATTTTTCTATCAGCGAAACAAGTAGTGACAGTGTTGTGCAAAAGCTAAGTATATTTTATAATGTTATTTCTTATTCTTATTTTTAGTATTTGTAATATTATTTTGTGTCCATACTTGTAAATACATATATTCAAATATTGAAATATTTATGTAAAAGAAAAAGAGTAGGTAACGGTTGTACTTGGGTTACAATTTGTATTTGAGAGTTTGATTATTTATATTTGTTATTATTATGTAATATTGTAAGAAAAACATATTTAAAAGAGCATTTGTTGAGTTTCTTGCCGTTGTCTTCTCAACAAGGGCTGCACTTCCGAAACGGTGGTAGAGTCATTGCAATAACAAATAATTTAAATAAAAAAATAATTGAAATTGGTTTTGGTTCAATTTATTTATCCAAATACCTCCTAATTAATAATTTTCACTAAAATGTTATTATCTGAGAAAACATTTAAAATATAAATAAATAGGAACATATAAATTAGTGTTCATAAAGAAAATATACTTCTATTTCAATTTTATAGCTCAAAGGCCTTAATTTATTAATAAATGATGTGCAGAGAGATTAATTATTGTTATACCTTCATTTCATTTCTTATATTAGTCAAAGATAAAAATTTTATTAAGCTCATAACATGCAAGAAAAGGGCATGATGACACCGTCTGTCAGGTCAAACGGTTACCTCACACAAGACTTCAAAACTAAGATAAAATGATTTCCTATCGATGACGCGACATCAGAATAGTGGGCGTAAACAATTTAATCCTACGTAGTAATAATTATTATTCATTCACTCAATCAACTATAAACGCAAAACATGGGTATTTTTTATCCACATGTTTGCCAGCATTCAGATGGAAACTCCACTTTGACGGTTGCATCATTTTGCGTAACGTAGATCGATTTCCCAGTGGCGCGGCCGCCCTACATTATTCCCGTAGTACTACAGTAGTGAAACAGGAAATGTCGGATGGAACACACGCTCGAGGCTGAAAAATTCGGCATTTGCCGGCACCGGCGCGGGATAAACAATGAATTTCTCATGTAAACTGCTTCTATCACTACTGAGTTGTAATGGAGACTCGGAGCCGACTACTTCGCGTGCGCAAACCAACCCAGATTCAGAAGGTAAATATTTACATTGTATTTTACACTAGAGGACGCCCGCGTTTTCACCCACGTAGTTCTGGTTCCCGTGAGAATTTCGCTATAAAATGTGGCCTATGTGTTATTCTGATATGTAAACTATATAATTGTCAAGTTTCATCGAAATATATTCAGTGCTTTTTGCGTGAAAGAGTAACAAACATCCAAACATACATACATACTAACTTTCGTTTTTATTAACCGACGAAAAAAACGGAGGAGGTTCTCAATTCGACACGTATATTTTTTTTTATGTATGACCACGCATAACTTTTTACAGAGTTGTCCGATTTTGATAATTCTTTTTTTATTAGAAAGTGCATACTTCCAAGGTGGTCCCATTGTCATAATGTTAGGATTTGATGATATCCTGGGGAAATTGAAAGAACTCTTCAAATTTTGGAGGCACGCTTACAGCGATTTCGATTTTTGTCTCGGTATCGGTAGCTTTTTGGCTACTAGTGCCATATCATATACTATGACAGTATAGTACGAGTACGATATGTGGCGATAAATCACTAAAAAGTAAGTCACTAAAAATATAAAATTTTTTAAATTAAAATAGAACCGACTCAAAACGCACTAAAAATTAAAAAAGAACTGTGTCATTTAGTTGCTTTAATTTACTTAAGCATATCTAGGAGTCGGTGTCAGCCCAGGTTTCTACTTTAAGGACGTTACCTAGAACCCACAAAATGCTTTACTACGTAAAAGAAAGGTTCCTTAAACTTGGCTGGCACCGACTTCATAGATATGCTTAAGTAAATTAGTAACCAACCCCAGCACCGAATAACCAGCCTCAATTCTTTTAAAACTTTAAAGAAGAAAATATTCCACAACATAGTTTTCTTTAACTATTATTCACGCAGCGCATAGGTACTATTATAGGTCCAGTCGCTCTATTCTGTAGCGACGTTTTTATATCTCGACTGCGTGTTTCTATTTGAAACACACTCTCCCTCTGTCTTAAACTATTTTGTAGAATTGTAGATGGTAGTATCTACAATTCTACAATATATTTAAGACGTAGAGACGAATCCAATACTCAAACTGTTAAGTTACAAGAACATCGTTACAGGAAGCGCTATTCTATAATCTAATAAAACAAGAACATCGTGTTTGTTTGTATTCAATAAGGAATATTCTAGTTATAATCTGCGGTAACGATTATTGTACTTTTATTTGAATTTTATTTTTGAGCCATAGTTATCATAGTGTTATCTAAAAGTTCAGAAAAGAATGTTCATCAAAGTTTAATTATAATACTAGGTAGGTAGGTAGTAAGTATGATAAATATAATATGATCGAAATATTATTTTTCGTTATTAGTTTCTTTTATTTTGGCATATTTTGTAAATGATGAAATATTCTTAATTGAGGTTATATGAAATTCGACAGAATAAAATATAATAACCAATACTTACGAATATCAGACACATTATCTCAACCGTAATTTGAACACGTATACAGTCAATGTAATTCAAAAAATTTCGAATATGCTTTGTGATGTTTTTGTGTTCTCTGTTACATTATTAAAGCATTTGTAAAGTTGTGTACGTAAGGTTCTGGGGATGAGGCAACAGCTGTGAAGCACGTGGAATGGCAGCTGCGTGACGCCCGCGCACGGGCAAGCTGCTTGCGCACCTGCCAAATTTTACCTCATTTTTTAAAACCTCTATCAATTTACCAGGCGGCATATTAGCATCTGCTCCCATTTTTTTCATCCTCGATTAAGTATTCAAAGCTTTTGTACTAAAATGTACTTGTAATATTATCTGTGGCTATAACAATAAACTTCATGGTTAGGTTTGTACTTTGCATGCAGTAGCATTAGTTGTATAGTATACATCTGCTTGTATACAATGCAAACAAGAAGTACGTATACCAACGTAGACAGAGAATTCTCGATCTACGTACCCCAAGGATTTGCGTGGCAAGAATGTTTAATTTTTTAAATCTTTAATCATATGTATAGTTTTCAAATATAGAACGGAATATGCAAAAAGTCATTTTAATTTTTTTTCTTGCTAAATAAGTCAGTAGACAATAATTCTGTGCATTTTGTAGTTATTTCGCCCAAAAGTTGATTGTTAGATATTAATTTTTAATCAATGTGTGGAACATTCCTTTGGTCATAAGACGTTATAGTGTATGAGTAAACGGAAAAAATTGCATAACAGGCATTCTGTTTACGAAAACAAGATGATTGTGTTAATGCATCGGACTTTTAAAATGTAAACAATAAACACCTCCACAGGTAAATATGTACAGAAGTATTCTAACTAACGTCACCTATTATTACGTAAGGTAGGTATGTTTATCACCAATCTGTAACTCAGTTTATCCATTCATGCTTACAACGACAATCGTGTTTCTGACTACCTAGCTGCACAGTGCACTGCAATACCTATTATTGTGATATTTTCCGAGGTGAATATTATTATATTTGTATTTCATTGAAAAATCCGTCCAATATTATCTATTATGGACTGTCAAATTATTTATATCCTCCGAGAATAATTTATATTAAGAACGTACCTACTTTTAATTTTTTAACTTTTTTATGTTGTTTTCTTTTATTGTCATTTGGGATAATATAATTTGTCAATTTTCGGAATAGGTGTCTGTCTTTTAATATTTGATTAAAATTATATTAAACGTATTTACTCAACTATTAGGCCATATTTTAAGATTTAAGAGTATTTAGGTACCAACTTTAAGACTGTTATTTGGTTTAAATTCCAGGAATGCAAAATGAAACTTCATCAGAGGAGCAAGAAGTTGAGGCAGCAGCTGGACCATCTGGGGTCGATAAAGGTAGGTTTATTACTTAGGTCAAAGTTTATAGAGGTCAATGCAATGATTTTTTATGAAAACTGCTTCGTTACGTTCAGTCTTGCTTCTCTTTCTCTCACCCATACGGCAAGGGAAGGCAGCTAACAGCTTCCTCTTCCCCTCAGTCTAACCCATAGTGCTAGTAGTATTTAAATTGAACTTCTATCTGGCGTCCCGAGTCGCACACGTTTTTTTTTTACTTTAGGAAATATTCCAATGACATTATTAGTCCAAGTAGACTATAGGTAGGTAGTTCGAGGGAAAAACCTCGTTTTATTTCAAATAAATAGGTAGTTAGGTTAGGTGAGGTAGGTAGGTATATGCTTTTTCCTTGTACAAATTATTTTTAATGCTCAATGGAATAAAATCAACAATTTCAAAATAATACAATTAAGCACTTATAAAATATCTATTATTTACGTAATTTATACTAGAGCTTTGAGCTAAAGGTAGCTAGCTTACCTAGATAGGTAAGTAGGTACATTAGCTAAATATCAAAGCAGACCACACGAACAAAGTAAATAAACAAAACCATTAAATTGTTATTACATATACTAATCAGTTATTTGGTTTACAGAAAAATACTTACAAAAATGTATCTCTTTGTTGATGTTTATTAATAAATAACAAACAGCTGATAGAATAGTTGGCACAAGGAATGGTCGCGCGGCGGAGCGGGCGCGGGGTTAGTCTGAAGCGTTCGGAACGCAGCGCCGCGGTCGCGCCGGTATACAGTCTGTAGTCTGTACAAGCCGTTTCTGAACGTGGCACACGTACTGTCGGCGTGCGAGCGAGCGCCACCCGTACAATTCCGTTCTCCATCGATTCCACCGACAGTTGCGATTTCGCGCTCATGGAAGAAGAGTTGTGTTGTTAGTTTTATTATCGGTTTTTATAGTGAGAGTGAGAACAATAACTGTTGCTAGTTGGGAGTTGATGTGTACTGTTTTTTTGGATTTGCATATTACCAAATGGATTCGATAAGAGGTGATTGTTTTTTTGTATTAAATTATCCTACATTTTTTCGGTAATTTGTTGTGCGATTCGAAACGAGGGCGACGTCATTAAACTGACTTTCCTGTTGATTACGGACTACAGTTCACGTAAACGTTGTGGAATGTGTAATTAATACAATGATTCAACGGCTTCTACAATAAATTTTTAGGTTATTCTTCTAACATGGTATTATTTTTACCTCATCCAAAGTCTAATCGTATCTACAGAATTTATAGGTTAGGGTACTTTTAAAAATAAAAATATACTTTATAATATAAGTCTTGTTATACGTATAAATGATTATGCAGCTATTTTTAATTTTTTCTTATATAATTGTGGACAGGTTTACAAACAGCTGTTCTGATTCTGTGCTATAAATGTCTAAAAAATACAAATATTTTAATGTTTGACCTTTATGCACCCACATAATTTAAATTATAGTATTATTTTTCCAAAATAATTTATAAAAAAAGCATTACAATGCAAAACAATTTTAATCTATTATTCAAGTAGGTAAATGGAAAAAAGTAAATAGGTTAGAAATAAACTTCGTAAAAATATTAAAGAACCATTTAATTAGGTAAATAATAAATGCAGTTTCTTTGTGAACAGCTTTGTCAAGTATATTTCTTTATATAAATTATATTACCATTTTACCTTATGTGGTAAGTAGCGCCATCTATTGATGCGTTATTGAATTATAATGTACATAAAGAGCTATGTAGAATAAAGATTGTATATACTACGATCATTTATATGAGTTGATTAATTATACAGAAATTAAAATCCTATTCCCTTATAAATTTCTGAAATTTTATTAAGCAAGCATATAATTTTATCTTTTGTTTTTAACTAATATTATAGTTAGACCATGTCTTCAATCACATCAGTGGAAAGTCACAATGCAATATAAGATGGAAATCCTCACCCTTTTAGGGTTCTATGTGACATAGAATATGAACACTAAATTTCTAGGTGGTACATCTTTGTTGGCAGGCCTGTATGCTATATGTGAGGTTGGTTTAGGACACACCATGCTGCTAAGATGACAGTTAGTTAAGCTTATTAATGTATGATCACTGCTGATATGCAGGTAGCCCGAGCTAAAGTAGTGAATAAATTTTGTAATAAATAATGATTATTACAGAATTTACTTTACATGCTAATGTGATCACATCTACTGGTTTATGTGCTCTCTGAGGCACCACCTCAGCAGCTTTGAGCTAATAGTATAATAATCTATATATATATTAATTAACTGCCTATTAAATTTCTTGAAGAGAAATCTATATGAAACTACGAGACACCATTGGTTTCACCCATTGTTAGTTCTCATTCTTGTAGGAATTTTGGGATAAAGTGGCTTGTGTTATTTTGATATGTAAGCTATATTATTCATTCATCAAAATCTATAGTAGTTTTTGCGTGAAAGAGAAACACATCTATCCATTCATACATACATATACATAAAAGCAAGAGAAGCCAATGGCACTAATTAGTTTGTATTTTCTACACAGCTGAAGTACATACAAATCAAGATTTCCAACTTTTCCTATCTTATCAAGTAGTTGTACCCCTTTAATGTTGTCACATGTATCACAAAGTGGATGGATGGATAAGTTATCATGATTGAAGTGTGAAAGTATGATGTATGTGTATTGTTTTCAATACTTAGAAGCTACAATTACAAATCACATTACTACCTACCTACCCTACCTATATCTAATGTAATCAATGACGTCATCAATACATAAAACTCTCATCGTCATTTTAATGATATGATGATGGTTTTGTGATTTGACAGTTTCATGTCATCATGACATGAAGATATTCTAATTACTGTTAATATTAAGTCTGTTTTACAATTCTCATTATCCTTTCTACAACCCCATTTATATGGCTCATACTAAAACTTTAAATAAAGTTTGGCCATTTTATATTAAGAATAAATCTAATCAAATAACTGGTAGCAAAGCAAACGAGTATTATCTCTGTCATTAAGTCTCGTAAGCAAAAATGATGTCAGGGCTCTTAACTGAAACTTTCCAAGGAATTAAACCCAGCAAGAAACCCATATTTTTATTCAATAAACTCATATTGAAGTGATAAATTCTTATGAGAGGGTAAACCACTTATGTAACTCTTAGTTCTTTAATAACAGTACTTTTTGTCTGGATATGAAATGTACCAATAGTTTTGCTTAGCAACAGACAATATACCTACTTACAAACAGATGACTATAACACTTTTTATCATTACAAGTTAGCCCTTGACTGCTAACACACCTGATGGTAAGTGGTAATGCAATCTAAGATGGAAGCGAGCTAACTTGTTAGGAGTAGGATAATATTTACACCCCTACGATTTTTACACGACATCTTACCGGAACGCTTGGCAGTACATATTTTCTGTACCTGGCCAACCTGCAACTAAGAAACAAATAAACTATCATATATTTACAATATTCGTATAGAGTTGGGCTCTACATGTAATATAGCGACATCTGTTGATAGGTTTTGAAATTGTGTTATGTACACATAAATAATTATTGAAACAATTTTGCTTTTAACAACTAGTAACGCCATCTAGAACAACTCAATATATATAAATTTAATTTATTATAACACAATTATTTTGAAGACATAAATAATAATTAAAAAGATTATAAAAACCTAGGTATATTTTTTATTGTAGGTACCTACCTACAATAAAAAAATATTTTATATTTTATGACTTTATATATTATAAAATTAACTACCAATTAATGGTAGTTCGAAGTTCACTTTATAATATGAGAATTTAATAATAAATTAATTTAATTCAATTTCTTATGTATAAAGAAATAGGTTTCAACTTCGTCATTACAAAGTAAATGTTAATATTGTAATTTTTATTCTGAGTCACTCCCAAATTGCTATAATCACACTTGATTATATTTGGTATCAAACTAGTACATGGTTTTTTGTTAGGAGGCTAGTCATAGAACAAATTGACCTTGCCTACCCAATTTGGGCCTCCAATGTTGGCATGACTTCACAAATATTGTAGTTTCACATGTCTGTGTGTGTTTTGTAAATGATTTAATATATATTACTCCTTATTTACAGTATGTACTTTACTGATTTTTCATATAAAGTTATTTAAAAAGAATCTGTTGTATTATATACATAAAAGAAAAGCCTTTGTTTTGAAATATTGGTAATTACTCTAATATGGCAATATTGTGTCATATAAATCCTGCTAGCGCCATCTATGATTGGGTTGCCATCTTGTCTATATTGTTATTTACTACAATTTTGTATATTTAGCTGGTGGGAGGCTTTCGTTGTGGCTAGATACTACCCTATTGACAAAAAAACCAAAAGGGGAAAATTTCATCCTACTCCTAACAAGTTAGCTTGCTTCCATCTTAGATTATATCATTACTTACCATAAGGTGCAATTGCAGTCAAGGACTAACTTCATCATTATCAGCCACTTAGCAGCCCACTACAGGGCCAGGCCTCTCTCTTTATAGGAGAGGGGATATGGAGTGTAGACCCACCACACTGTTCCAATGCAGGTTGGCGGGCTAAGGGTGATAATGTTTCATTTATTAATGATCACTATCAGATGTTGATGATAGTGACCAGACCTTACTATTAGTCAATAGGTAAACATTGCTATTAGAAAAGCTCAAGGAATTTAGTTAATTATAACTTGAGGACAATGACCTGTGCATGTTTTTAGCTAGCTTGTTACTTATTACTAGTGAATATGTAACAGAATCTATAATTTTATATTAAAATGTAAACTGGCATGACGCCAGTCAAAAAATTAAAATTTATACCTCTTGACTTGGTTGACATTATAAGGAAAATGTTGTGTCCGAGAGGTCAGCCTTGTGTTGTTATAAAATGACTCATCTGACAATTAAAATTGTCAGCATTCCAAAGTTTTTCAGCTTTTGACAAACTATTCACAATGTCATTCATCATTCCAAAAGGTGTTTTAATGTTACTAACGGACCCAACAGATGTCCTGTGGAATGTTGGCAGTATGAAATTTCTCAAAATGTCATCAAAAATTCTGTTTGTACAAAGCAGATGAGAAATTAAATTCTCTTGCCTTTTTTTATTAGATGCAAGGCCAGAATCTAACAAAGATCTTAGTAATTCAACCAGATGTTTTTGATTTATAAATGGTTCTGTTATTCAGTCTTCAGTTAACTTCGCAAAATACTGAATTATCTCAAAGTCAGTAAGTTAAGAAATGTACCTACCTTTTGACGACCTCTGTGGCGCAGTGGTATGCGTGGTGGATTTATACGGCAGAGGTGGATTGAGATTTTTCTTAATTTGTCTTGGTCTGGCTGGTAGGAGGCTTTCGCCGTGGCTAGTTACCACCCTACCGACAAAGACGTACCGCCAAGCGATTTAGCGTTCCGGTACGATGTCGTGTAGAAACCGATAGGAGTGTGGATTTTCATCCTACTTCTAACAAGTTAACCCGCTTCCATCTTAGATTGCATCATCACTTAACATCAGGTGTGATTGCAGTCAAGGGCTAACTTGTAGTCATTAAAAAAAAAAACCTAAGTCAAAATTTACAATTTCCACGTTAGTCGTGACAAAAAATAATAAACCACATTTGTAGTTTTTATATTTAAACAGTCTAACAGTCAGTCCACTTTGATTCAATTCGTCAAATAGAGCTATTGAATTCATCAAGTATGGATGGTTATAGCAAAATCCGACAGTCGCTGTTGTGTTTTGATGAATCCGATTTTTACAAAAACGCAAACAAATATTACATATATTTGTTAGAATATCATAGAAATCTTTATTATAAATGTACCCGTCAAGAATTACATTTACATTAATTTAAATAAATACAGAAGATGGAATTGTTACTTACTGCAAGCTTTCTTCTATTACTGTACCGACATGACATATCCAATTACTTGCCTAAAGAGCTATGTAACTGCCGCGGGAAACTATAGGTTAGAAACACTTTGAGAATGGAATGCAGCCCCGCAACTACGATCGTGGGAGTTGGGAGTATCATTATACGAAGCGACTCGCTGGCGGCCTTACATTAGCGATGCCTTCCTATTTGCTGCATATCTGAACAATTTAGCTACGCAGATAACTAACCCTCTATGTTGTGCTATTCATTCACATTCAAAAATAGCTGATTCCATTCAGTTCAGACGTCGACCGCGTAGAATAAAAATTAATATAAGATTACAAATATAAAAATAACCAAAATCACTCCTTGTAACTTATTATATTAGCCTTCAAAGATGAATAATTTCGCCCCGTTTTTTCACATTTTCAACTCCTTCTTCGCTCCTATTAGTTGGAGCGTGGTGTTATATAGCCTAAAGCCTTCCTCGATAAATGGGCTATCCAACACAAAAATATTTTTTCAATTAGAATCAGTAGTTCCAAAGATTATCGCGTACAAGCAAACTTCAGCTTTATAATATTAGTATAAATTAGCCGCTGTTCCCGAACCAAGTGTTGCTTGTCCTTTCGAACTTCTACGAATGGTTCGATGGCATATTTCGTTGTACATCTGACCAATTTCACCCTATAATTGTACTATTCGTCTTAAGGTTCATTCATATTCAAAAATAGCTGATCCTGGACGGTTCATTCATTCATACAGTTTTATATTCAACATTGCGCCGCCTTTGTAAATAATCTCCCCATCTGGCGGATGCTCATTTCCTCTGATATCGTTTCCGGGCTATATCCTTCGGGGTTTGTTTTTCTATCTTTTTTATGATGACAAGCAGTGTTTAATTGTTTATACACAGATTTGTGAGCGAATTGACTCATTGGAATAAATCAGTCGAAAGGAAATGGAAAATATGTAGGGCGTGTTTCTGAGAATGTCAGTTTCTGAAAATTCATAGTTATATAGGGCACAATTGGCAAATAACTTATTGACAAACTTTATCCGAGAATAGAAAGAATGACCACCATGATTCTTTCTGCAATTCGATAAAAAGAAGTTAATTCCAAAACTCTAAACATATGATTCTGCAGCAGGCTTAAATTAGGATAAATGTAGAATTAATTTTCCATGAAAAATATCCAATTCGGTCGTGGTTGCATAACATTCCGTTTAACCAAGTGCTTATCGAGGTATGAGTTTCCAAGAAAATGAGTTAATTCAGGAGAGCACACATAGGTAGAAACCGGTGCACAGTGTAGGTATACAGTATACACAGAGCTGCGTAGGTGCTACAGCGAGGCATTGGAATTCGAAAGCCGAGCGCCGACCACCCATAGGCATGAGAACACGGCCGCGTCCCCTTCCCCACGGCCCGGCGCCGCCTCTGGCCGCTCTCTTAACACAATGCTGAATTTCATTTGCTCTCAACGTGCTATGGACCTTGGATGCGAGGCCTTTTTGTTTTTGTTCCTCCCTCGAGCTCTTTTTATCTCGAATGAAACACATGTCACAGTGTTTAAATGTTGTCATTTATTTTAAAAGCTTTTGCTCTGATCTGATTATTTTGCTCGACTCATTTTATTTTTGCTTTGATTGGAGACGCAAATTCTAATGTCACGTTTATAAGGAAAATATGCAGATTATTACTTTGATTGATGTCGAAGGACGGAACTTGTAACTGTAATAAAACAGCTTAAAATTAAATAAATTATAAAGAATTCAAAGATGCTTTGAATTGATTTATTTAGAAAAAAAATATGCTCTCGCTTTATTTCTAATTTTAAAGATAGGCCACTATATTCAAATAAAAGCTTACTTTCTAAACGATTCGTCACTCACTATTTTTTTTTAAATTCAAAACACCTTTAAATAATCAACCATGATCTATCTATATCTCCCGTTTTAAGTTTCACCGGTCTGCTCGATCTTTACAATTTTATTTTCTTCAGCCCCATTATGGATTATGTGCGAGGGTGCTGAAAGAATTTCCCAATATAGTACGTAAAAATATTATTTTAGTTTGCGATAGCATATCACCATTATTTTTGATAATGAATAAATTGTCTTTTTTCAGTAGCAAAATAATTATTATCCTCAATATACAGCTTATATTAAAGCTGCTTAATTGACAGCATTGAATTTGGACAGCCAGCATTGCTGTACAAACATAACCCTACAGTACTAAGTACTGTCCGCATTCCACAGCGTCACGTTTTTTATTCGGTACAGCTTAGACCCGCCCAGCAGTACCGCCACATTCCATAGGCCCTTTTTTACGCTGTGTGGTCGCGGTTTCCGCTGCAGACGGCAACGTCGCGTCTCAAATATGAATGAAATCCGGTCGCCGGCGAGCGGAGCGGCAACCTCGCCCCAGACGCCCGCCCGATTGAGAACTACGGGCCACATCTCTCCCGCGTAGTTAGCTCCTTCACACACTCACTCGCTCCTGCCTCCTTGCACCGAGTACACTATACTAGCTGATACTAGCGCAGCGGTTGAATCGCGGTGGTCACACATCTGTCAACCACACGTGATACACACACGGGCTTTTTCTTGTACAAAAATATACTTTAGATTATGCTAACTTCACGTTGGTCATGGCGATGGAATTAATAAGATTTCTCTACGACTAATCGCACACGTAATAATAGTGTCTATAAAGTAGGGTAAGGTTGCCTGAAATCTTACCACAGAATAAATCATACTTGGCAATATTTAAGTGTTAGTATTTTCTTAGGAGGTACGATTTTATATGATTACCGTACTAATCTTCTTTTCTTGTTGGTTGACAAGTCCGTATAAAATATTAAGTTTATCTAGGGATCATATAATTAACCTGGCATTTACATCTAAGCAAGCGTATGATAAAAATACAGCTTCATATACTAGAAGGGTCCTGTGTATATCGAGATCACCGTTGAAGCTCATCTGCATGATACAGCACATTCCTCCGACGGCGGCCATATCTAGTCCGTACCTATAGTAGTTGTAGCTGCATTGTAAAGCTTTAATTTTAAGCAAAGTAGCAGATTAAGTATATAGCTAGGAATAACATAATATTACTATTCAATTATTCATTGAGAAATATAAAACTTGGACCGTCGCAGGGTTAGGTTAGGTTAGGTTAGGTTAATTGACCTGCAATGCGCTGCCTTTTACCACAATTTCACCTGGTCTGCGAAATTACTGAATATGAGATATGACATTACAATTACAAAACGGTTACAAAATATAGACGTAAATACAGAAATGTTTTTTACCGATAGGAACATAGCAGGAACTATCGTAGTCTCGAGCTTTGTCACAAAGAGCATGCAATGGACATTATACTTCAATAACAATGCCTCGTAATATATAACAGTAGGGGACCCCAACCATAGCAGACAACACAGCTGTGCTGAGCTCCCCACGTACACGAATTAGAACCCTCGCAGCGAAAGCGCATGCGCGAACTGTTCAATGTCGCCCCAACCCTACTCCATATCGACATTACAAACGGGGAAGCCGGCGATGTTAGAGCCACGTCGAAAATTTCCAAAAAAATCTAAAAAAATAATGTAAATATAGTTTTAAAAATCCGTGATAATATTGAAATGTGATCAAACTGTGTCTCAGTGGAAGTATAGTGATAGAAAATAAACAAAATGCCGATACTAGTCGACTGCAAGATTAGAAATGGTAAATATCGATCGGTACAGCGGCCATTAGCCCTCTGGTGCTATGTTTGTGTTATTGTTTTCGAAAGGATATTGTGCCCATTTTGTAAAACGGGAATGTGTATGTTTACTGTTAAAATCATATTACCGCGAACTGTATTTATAGAGGAATAATCTAGTTTGTTTTTTTCTTTAAAATAATAAATCACTACACTTAATAACAAACAATGGAAACTCTTGTAGTAGAAAATATACTCCTACAATGAAAAACATGGACAAGTTATTCTTAGAAATAAATATATTATAAGTATTTATGTAATCGGACATGTTTGTTCGCTCCATGGGGCGGGAAAATCATGAAACTAAAGTAGAACTGTTTATTTCTATTATACAGTCGTGAAATTGTTTACTGCTTTTTAATAAAATATCAAAAATCTATCTGTAATTTATATAATAGATCTCTTTGTAATTTGATAAAAGTAACAACGTGATATGATAAAAAAATAAAAATAATTTTCCAATACCGATACCAGATCGATAGATATGAAATTTTATTCTTTAAAATTACTTGGATATTACCACTTTACAATCAAGTAGGTATATTAGAGGTCAAAGTAAAAAGTAGACAGTTTATTAGTTTAGAGAACAGTTTATATTACACAGCACATATTGCTTACATTAAATATTGAATCGTAATTTTTAAAATTTTACACAAATTCGTACTTGTAAATGTCCTAAGGTCACCATTTTATAAGCTTGTTGATTTAACCTGTAACGTGCGAAGTTTTACTGAGTCGTAAAGACGTCATCAACGTCAATCGTGCCAAAAGACAGTGATCAATATAATCTTATCCCAACTATCCTCACAATTTTGACATCTTCAATATTTTTTATTAAGTTATTGCCAAAACATTTTTCTTTTATCGACGATTGACATAGAAAATCACATACCTACCTTACTTTTGAGATTTTTCTTATTCCAGAATTTCTCGTAAATCCCTATTGAACTTTTTGGATTTTGGGCCATCTTGGATTTGAAACTTTTCACTGTGAATAGTATTAAATTCGTCAAGCCCTTTCATTTGATACCCATATTGAGGGAGTTGTGAAAAAGTCTATAATCCGCAATTTGTAGCGGCGGCCATTTTGGACCTATTTTCAACAAACATAGCTAAGAACCGGAAAACTGCGAAATCGCATCGAAATCAGTCTGTCCATTTGAGCGTTACGATGCCACAGTTATACATCTGTCGAATTTGATACAGATCCTTTAAACATCGTAGATACTAGGGTTGGGGGTTCTCTCAGGTTAGAGAATTCCAATACCACATGTACCGAAATCTATGAATTAACAATATTTCAATTCTCTATTTTGACAAAACAATAAAGGTTCTAGTTCGTTTCGAGGCTTTGGTGACCTGAAACTCAGAAGGAATAAACAATGATACGTTTCAAGGCCTTAAAAGGCCTGAAACTTTAAGGAGTAAAAATTGATTGCGGTCGTTGGGTGCATGCGCACTGAGTGCACGGACGGGCGTGCGGGTCGGGAGGTGCGGGAGGGACGGGAGGGCGGGAGGCTGCGGGAATGGAATGTCGATGACGCAGCCCGCGGCCGCGAACTTGTTGTTATGTGAAACTGTTTGAACACTTGTTTGCCGCTCCGACTTACGGCTTACAGCCTTACACCTTTCTAACTTGCTGTGTTTTATGTATTGGCTTATTGGAATGTGTGGGATCATTATTTTTCTTCGCTGTTTCTAAAGGCATCCATTAATGATTAAACTATCAACACATAGCCCAGACAACTTAATGAATTGCGCTGAAAGGCTCACTGATATCCTTAAGTAGATGAAATGGGGTTGAGATTCGGGTTGGGATGTTTGGATTAAGTTAGGTAAAGAGCTGTATTATTAAATCTAGATTAGGTGCTGGATGGGTGCTTAGTCAGGGCAGGCAAAAAGCAAATATAATATTTAAATAATGAAATTGCCTACAGTACGATACTATTACTGCTTACCCTAAAGATTATGAATTAGTTATTCATGAGACTATGACATAACTTATCCTTTATTTTTGTAAACAGTATTGTTCAACACTAATCATGAAACGTCACGCTTAATAGAATTTCTTGTTTTGCAAAATTTATAGGTATGCAAGCAATATTACGAGCAAATGTGTTGACGTGTAGAGCATACTCTACTCTGATAGGCTTATCAGTACTTTACGACAGTTGGCCATTATCGTAGCGTTCTGAGAAAAATATGATGACGGTATATATCTGCTATTTACTTCCATATCACTGCAATAATAGTTTACATGTCGAGCGTTACACATATAGTAGCTACAACTACTAATAAAACTCATTTACACAATGATTTGAAAGACCCTTCACGTCCTTTTAGTGGACACGGTATGTTTGCTCAAAACCAAGGGCAGCTCGCTTGGGCGCTCTATTTGTCTGATCTACCTATGATTTGTGGCAATATATTCAGTGTTTATAAGGATTGTTATTTGTTTACAGTGAACACGAATACCGGGTCGCCGATGGCAGCGGAGATGCTGGCGCACCTGCTGAAGACGCGCCCGCCGCTCAGCCAGCTGCTGACGGGCCCGGGCTGCGACTCCAACCCGTCCTCGCCCACTGCCACCTCGCCCTCCGCCTCCGCTGATAAAATTGACAACCGCGACCCCTTCGTCTTCTACCCGGACGCACCGGACATGCGCCGCGAGGAGGAACGCCTCAAGACATTTGACAAGTGGCCGGTCACGTTCCTGTCGCCGCAGCTCCTCGCCAGGAACGGCTTCTACTACCTCGGCCGCGGAGACGAAGTGCGCTGCGCGTTCTGCAAAGTGGAGATAATGAAGTGGGTGGAAGGCGACGACCCGGCCAAAGACCACCAGCGCTGGGCCCCGCAGTGCCCGTTCCTGCGGCGCCAGGCCGGCTCCGGCAACGTGCCCATGGAAGCGCTGCCCACCAGCGCCGGCCGGGACGAGTGCGGCGTGCGCGCGCCCGTCGCCGCCAACACGGTGCGCATGTCCGGGCCCATGCACCCGCGGTACGCTTCGGAGACGGCCCGCCTGAGAACCTTCAGCGACTGGCCGCGAAGCATGCCCCAGAAGCCCGAAGAGCTCGCCGAGGCCGGCTTCTTCTACACCGGCCACGGCGACAAAACGAAATGCTTTTACTGCGACGGCGGGCTGAAAGATTGGGAGAACGACGACGTGCCGTGGGAGCAGCACGCGCGCTGGTTCGACCGCTGCGCGTTCGTGCAGCTGGTGAAGGGCAAGGAGTACGTGCAGAAGGTCATCTCGGAGGCGTGCGTGGTGCCCGCGGCGGCGGAGGACAAGGCGCCAAGGCCCGCCGCGCCCGCCGCCGAGCCCGCGCCCGCCGCCGAGCCCGCGCCGCTGGACGACGCCAAGCTGTGCAAGATCTGCTACAACGAGGAGCGGAACGTGTGCTTCGTGCCGTGCGGGCACGTGGTGGCGTGCGCCAAGTGCGCGCTGGCCACGGACCGATGCGCGGTGTGCCGAAGGACGTTCACGAACGCGGTGCGCCTGTACTACTCGTGAGGAGGGTCCGCGCGAGGACTTGTTGCTAGTCACTTCCCCGAGCGGCCCCGGCGCGTGCTGAAACCACGCCGTAACCGCTTCTACTGTGATTTAACTTTTTTGTGTAATTATCTATTAAATTATAAAAGCGGTGGGGCAATTCTAGTACTTCGGGTGAACCGAGCGAACGCAGGAGTTAATTGTAGATGTTGAAATGATTTTAAATTATTTATTGTTTTAAAAGTATAATTGTCATTAATAGTGAATAAATCTATTGTAAATATTAGCTTATCGTTTTGTCCCACCGACAAAAATGAAAGTCTTGAATTGAAACTTTCTAATGCAATGACAAAGTCGTCGCGCATTTATTAACATAACTCGATAGGCGTCACTCGTAGACTCTCATCCTAACAAACTAATATTTCAATTTAGTGCACTGAATCAGTGACTTTGTTTATTGCATTACAAATGTACATAAGAACATTTAATTATCCGTAATGTAGATTTTAACGAAAATGTTTTAATTTTTTCCATACAATTTTTAGTGACTGCACACATTGTAAGTTTGGAATTAATTTAGTGCAGAATTAAACGTAAAGATGACTTGATGTTAAACAATTGTTCCTGTAAATAATTTATTTTGACAATAACGGGAAAATTAAAGTATTAGGTAGATACGATAAGCGGAGAAAAATAATGTCAATAAAACATGCTCAGAACTTTTAGCCAAAAAATAAAATTGGTTTTATTCAAGTGATTCCAATAATAAATTTTCGGTATGGAATATCGTGAGTTTATTAATGGATTCGAATTGCATTTTAATTTTTAATTATAAATATATATATTGAAAAATAATTGAAGACATGTGAAATAATAATTGGACTTTTAAAGCACAGATTTTAATTAATTAATTAATAAACAATTCATATCATGTATAATTCACCTAATTGATAGTATCACAGAACTGATTTTAATTTTAGCCTTAACTTTTAAATATATCACTGAAATTAATTATTAAAAAAAAATTATAAGAGTCACAATTCAGTAATATGTTTTTGTCATATATAATTAAGCCGATTATTTCTTCCTGTTGATGTTATTAATAAAGATAAAAAATGTTAAATTAATACTTGTTTTATTTTGATTTTTTAAATAACTACCCGACAATAAGACTGCTAAACTACTCTAAACTGCTATCAGTATGCTTACGAATAGTATAATTTTGCCTAAAAAGCTTTTTAAAGCGAACTATGGATAATAGGGAGGCTTCTCGCATATTGGCCGCGAACTTTATTCAGAAGATGGTAATGATGAAAAAGGGTTAGCTTCGTTTTATTTTTTGAAAAATGAAACTGACTAAGAGGAAATAATAATAAATAAATATTATAGGACAATTACACACATCGCTACATAGACCCAAAGTAATCATACTCGTAAGTAGCTAGTGTTATGGATACTATGATAGCTGAGGAATATTTTTATATATATTATACATATAAATACTTATACTACATAGATAAACACCCAGACACTGGAAAATATCCATGCTCATCACACAAACACTTTCCAGATGTGGGAATCGAACCCACAGCCTAGAACGCAGAAGCAGGGTCACTACCCACTGCGCCACGGAACACGGTATGCGCGGTGGATTTATAAGACGGAGATCCTGGGCTCGATCCCGGCGGGGCAGGTTGAGATTTTTCTTAATTTGTCTTGGTCTGGCTGGTGGGAGGCTTACCCCGTGGCTAGTTACCACCCTACCGACAAAGACGTACCGCCAAGCGATTTAGCGTTCCGATACGATGTCGTGTAGAAACCGAAAGGGGTGTGGATTTTCTTCCCACTCCTAACAAGTTAGCCCGCTTCCATCTTAGATTGCATTATCACTTAACATCAGGTGTGATTGCAGTCAAGGGCCAACTTGTAGTCGATAAAAAAAAATAATAATAAAGACAAATATACTAAGTCAAAAATAGACTTGTTAGGCATTAAACTTATATGGCATATCCAAGACGACGCTTGGAATTCCCAGAGAACAGGAAGGAAAATGAAACACTACTGGAGAGAAATCGAAACTGACTCACACATTAATCTCGGTTACTAAGTGGGTATATATACATATTATATGTAAAATTAAACTGACTTAGGTACTTAGTTCAATCAATAAATAAGTAACCACAAAACTTTATGCATCTATTTACTAATAAATATCTAGGTCCTAGGTATCTAACTACAGGACACTCGCGATTTCACCCTCGTAATTCTATATTATTGTAAAGTTTCACCAAAATCCATTTAGTAGTTTATGCGTAAGAGTAACGAACATCCATCCACTCATACATACAAATTTTGGCCTTTATAATACGAGTAAGGATGTTAATTCTTCATGTATAAGAGATTTCCTTACGGAGTGACACAGACCGATTGGACCAAACCTTTAATAAAGATTTTAAAAAATCAAATCAAAATAATCCATACACATTATTTTATTTTAAAGATCAAGGACTTCTCACGTACACTGGCGCCATCTATCGCATAGGTTAGTCAGACAGTAAGGGGTTGTAAGCCCTCTAATGGGCGTAAACTGAAGACTCAGAGGATAGATGGCGTTGACATATGCACGGAGTGGAGTGGGTAAAAAAAATTTCATTAATAAATATCTAGACTATAGTAATTCTGTTATAGTTTGTCTACACTATTGCTATTAGCAACTTTCTAGGGTTCAACGCTCTTTGTTGCCGATCTAAATGGTTCGGAGAATATCATGTATAAACTTAAGGGCTAACGCTAAAACTCGCGCGAGCGCACGCGGGCCACAAATCCGCGAGCGGGCACCCGTCGCGTGCGCCCGTCTTAGTTAGCGCTGCTAGTATAACTTTGATGTCGAGCGTGTACAGTTATGTCGAATAGATTACCATGGATTATTTACTAATTTATTATTTGACAAAAAGACGTCAACGGAAAAAACGTCGACTGCATAACCCGTTCTTGACAAGTAGGTTACTCAGCGGAGAATTTGATAATTCATTCGCCATACCCCATAATACTGGCCGAAATTGCACCTCAATTATTACGCGCTTTGTATGGATGTTCATGATTGTACCTAGCTTCCGACGCGTGTGACCGTGGCATCTAGCGGCGCCTGTCTGTTTTGTAGAAACAAACCCGCTCGCGTGTGCCCGTCGCGGGCGCCCGCGCCGTGTACCCGCCGCCCGCCGCGCGGGTGACAATCCGCCAACCGCGCCCGCGCTCCGTTGCACGCGCCTGCGCTGTCCATACTATATTTCATAATACACCCGCGAGCGTGCACCCGCGCGAGTTTTAGCGTTAGCCCTTAATGACCCTCGACAGTGTATGTTTTAAAATTTGTCTGTCTCTCTTTGTCTATAGAATCGTATTAGAAAGAGAGGGACAGATATGAATTTGAATCACGATGTCGAGTGTCATTAAAGCTTATATATAATATGGCCTCAGATCAGAGCCATTTTAAAGCTTGTAAACCTTCTAATGAATTTTCAATCTGCATAATGAATTCGGCATTGAAGTTTATTTCCGTAAAGTGAAAATAAATTGAAAATAAAACAAATTTTAGAACAACATTTTATTTTTCCAGCCTTTTGCGGTTAAAAATTAAATGAAGGTAGTTTATAAAATATCACAGCCGTATTATATCGTTAACAAAGATCGGACGTATTTACTGTTTTGTTGCAAAACTTCCCGCTTGAGTTTGTTAATTTCTTGCATCATTTGCTCGTCGGAAGCAACTGTTTCTTGTATTTTCTTGCATTTTTGTAAAAAGTCAAGAATCAGTCTCTGGCCCTCAGATGTTTCCTCCGTCTTTACAGATGATTCCACTTCGAAGAGGTTCGTCTCCAATTGTGCTTGCTTTTCTTCAGCGTACTGTAAAGAGAGACGAATAACTAAGCATTCTATAGATTCCCTATGTATGGAAAAGAGAAAAATTCCAAACGAACGAGTTTAAGAGACCTTCTTAAAACGCGTCAGCAAACACCTTGGCTCGTGTTATTTTTCCTCATGCCTGGTCTGGGATGATCTTATTAGATTTAACTTTGGATACCTGTATTATAACAAACTAGCATACGCCCGCGACTTGTCTGCAAGCAGTATTGCCTTTGAAGAACACCAAATAAAAAAAATGTAACGTAGAATGAGTAAGCAAGTTATCCTTGAAAGGTAGATGCATGCCCTCATGGACTTTTATGTAGATTTAATACAGACAAACAATACTTCCATATACTGTTTTGTTATATCTACAGTAGATAAGGCAGCGTTTTTAATAAAAGCTCCTAGTGCGACTCCTCCAACAATTGCCGTCACCTTTAAGCCAACTTAAACAAAACCTAAAATATTAAAACCTTCCTCAGGAATCACAATCTTTGAGTTTTTCGCAGAACTTTGTAAAATGAAGGGTAATATTTTTGTTGTAACTCTTTGTCATTGAGCTCGATTCGAGCGTTAGCTCTAAAAATAGCTAGCTATTTAGCGCCAAGCATCATTGCTGTTCCGATCTGAAGGTCTTGATTGCCGGTGAAATTACCGCGACAACACCAACACCTTGTTTTCAGGGTAATAAACACAGAGCGACACTTTGAAGTACGTGACACTTGTATGTTTAGCATAATTTTACCCTGTTCATAGGCAATGGCAAACTTTTCACTTTCGGCGCTGGCGATCCCGTACTGGTAAGTGCAATGATGGTTGACCATCCACTAAATGGACTGATGATATTAAATCTTTGGATGCAGGCTCATGACCATACAGTATTTGGAAATCCTCGTTAGTATACTAGAAGTGGACACGGATTGATGATAATGATTATAATAATATGAATATCATCAAAAGTTTGTAGATTATCTTTACCTTAATGAGAGTCGGGCAAGTCAGCTAACTTGGCCACGTGCAGGCCCAGCGAGTGCGTGGCGGGCCCGGGCGCTATCTTGTGCAGCAGGAGCAGCTGCTGGTCCACCACCGACGCCTCTGCGTGCGAGTTCACTATAACATACCTTGATGATAGAGTCGGGCAAGTCGGCTAACTTGGCCACGTGCAGGCCCAGCGAGTGCGTGGCGGGCCCGGGCGCTATCTTGTGCAGCAGGAGCAGCTGCTGGTCCACCACCGACGCCTCTGCGTGCGAGTTCACTATAACATACCTTGATGATAGAGTCGGGCAAGTCGGCTAACTTGGCCACGTGCAGGCCCAGCGAGTGCGTGGCGGGCCCGGGCGCTATCTTGTGCAGCAGGAGCAGCTGCTGGTCCACCACCGACGCCTCTGCGTGCGAGTTCACTATAACATACCTTGATGATAGAGTCGGGCAAGTCGGCTAACTTGGCCACGTGCAGGCCCAGCGAGTGCGTGGCGGGCCCGGGCGCTATCTTGTGCAGCAGGAGCAGCTGCTGGTCCACCACCGACGCCTCTGCGTGCGAGTTCACTATAACATACCTTGATGATAGAGTCGGGCAAGTCGGCTAACTTGGCCACGTGCAGGCCCAGCGAGTGCGTGGCGGGCCCGGGCGCTATCTTGTGCAGCAGGAGCAGCTGCTGGTCCACCACCGACGCCTCTGCGTGCGAGTTCACTATAACATACCTTGATGATAGAGTCGGGCAAGTCGGCTAACTTGGCCACGTGCAGGCCCAGCGAGTGCGTGGCGGGCCCGGGCGCTATCTTGTGCAGCAGGAGCAGCTGCTGGTCCACCACCGACGCCTCTGCGTGCGAGTTCACTATAACATACCTTGATGATAGAGTCGGGCAAGTCGGCTAACTTGGCCACGTGCAGGCCCAGCGAGTGCGTGGCGGGCCCGGGCGCTATCTTGTGCAGCAGGAGCAGCTGCTGGTCCACCACCGACGCCTCTGCGTGCGAGTTCACTATAACATACCTTGATGATAGAGTCGGGCAAGTCGGCTAACTTGGCCACGTGCAGGCCCAGCGAGTGCGTGGCGGGCCCGGGCGCTATCTTGTGCAGCAGGAGCAGCTGCTGGTCCACCACCGACGCCTCTGCGTGCGAGTTCACTATAACATACCTTGATGATAGAGTCGGGCAAGTCGGCTAACTTGGCCACGTGCAGGCCCAGCGAGTGCGTGGCGGGCCCGGGCGCTATCTTGTGCAGCAGGAGCAGCTGCTGGTCCACCACCGACGCCTCTGCGTGCGAGTTCACTATAACATACCTTGATGATAGAGTCGGGCAAGTCGGCTAACTTGGCCACGTGCAGGCCCAGCGAGTGCGTGGCGGGCCCGGGCGCTATCTTGTGCAGCAGGAGCAGCTGCTGGTCCACCACCGACGCCTCTGCGTGCGAGTTCACTATAACATACCTTGATGATAGAGTCGGGCAAGTCGGCTAACTTGGCCACGTGCAGGCCCAGCGAGTGCGTGGCGGGCCCGGGCGCTATCTTGTGCAGCAGGAGCAGCTGCTGGTCCACCACCGACGCCTCTGCGTGCGAGTTCACTATAACATACCTTGATGATAGAGTCGGGCAAGTCGGCTAACTTGGCCACGTGCAGGCCCAGCGAGTGCGTGGCGGGCCCGGGCGCTATCTTGTGCAGCAGGAGCAGCTGCTGGTCCACCACCGACGCCTCTGCGTGCGAGTTCACTATAACATACCTTGATGATAGAGTCGGGCAAGTCGGCTAACTTGGCCACGTGCAGGCCCAGCGAGTGCGTGGCGGGCCCGGGCGCTATCTTGTGCAGCAGGAGCAGCTGCTGGTCCACCACCGACGCCTCTGCGTGCGAGTTCACTATAACATACCTTGATGATAGAGTCGGGCAAGTCGGCTAACTTGGCCACGTGCAGGCCCAGCGAGTGCGTGGCGGGCCCGGGCGCTATCTTGTGCAGCAGGAGCAGCTGCTGGTCCACCACCGACGCCTCTGCGTGCGAGTTCACTATAACATACCTTGATGATAGAGTCGGGCAAGTCGGCTAACTTGGCCACGTGCAGGCCCAGCGAGTGCGTGGCGGGCCCGGGCGCTATCTTGTGCAGCAGGAGCAGCTGCTGGTCCACCACCGACGCCTCTGCGTGCGAGTTCACTATAACATACCTTGATGATAGAGTCGGGCAAGTCGGCTAACTTGGCCACGTGCAGGCCCAGCGAGTGCGTGGCGGGCCCGGGCGCTATCTTGTGCAGCAGGAGCAGCTGCTGGTCCACCACCGACGCCTCTGCGTGCGAGTTCACTATAACATACCTTGATGATAGAGTCGGGCAAGTCGGCTAACTTGGCCACGTGCAGGCCCAGCGAGTGCGTGGCGGGCCCGGGCGCTATCTTGTGCAGCAGGAGCAGCTGCTGGTCCACCACCGACGCCTCTGCGTGCGAGTTCACTATAACATACCTTGATGATAGAGTCGGGCAAGTCGGCTAACTTGGCCACGTGCAGGCCCAGCGAGTGCGTGGCGGGCCCGGGCGCTATCTTGTGCAGCAGGAGCAGCTGCTGGTCCACCACCGACGCCTCTGCGTGCGAGTTCACTATAACATACCTTGATGATAGAGTCGGGCAAGTCGGCTAACTTGGCCACGTGCAGGCCCAGCGAGTGCGTGGCGGGCCCGGGCGCTATCTTGTGCAGCAGGAGCAGCTGCTGGTCCACCACCGACGCCTCTGCGTGCGAGTTCACTATAACATACCTTGATGATAGAGTCGGGCAAGTCGGCTAACTTGGCCACGTGCAGGCCCAGCGAGTGCGTGGCGGGCCCGGGCGCTATCTTGTGCAGCAGGAGCAGCTGCTGGTCCACCACCGACGCCTCTGCGTGCGAGTTCACTATAACATACCTTGATGATAGAGTCGGGCAAGTCGGCTAACTTGGCCACGTGCAGGCCCAGCGAGTGCGTGGCGGGCCCGGGCGCTATCTTGTGCAGCAGGAGCAGCTGCTGGTCCACCACCGACGCCTCTGCGTGCGAGTTCACTATAACATACCTTGATGATAGAGTCGGGCAAGTCGGCTAACTTGGCCACGTGCAGGCCCAGCGAGTGCGTGGCGGGCGGGCGCTATGTGCAGCAGGAGCACAAGTCGGCTAACTTGGCCACGTGCAGGCCCAGGCGCTATCTTGTGCAGCAGGAGCAGCTGCTGGTCCACCACCGACGCCTCTGCGTGCGAGTTCACTATAACATACCTTGATGATAGAGTCGGGCAAGTCGGCTAGCGAGTGCGTGGCGGGCCCGGGCGCTATCTTGTGCAGCAGGAGCACTCTGGCCAGTCGGCGTGCAGGCCCAGCGAGTGCGTGGCGGGCCCGGGCGCTATCTTGTGCAGCAGGAGCAGCTGCTGGTCCACCACCGACGCCTCTGCGTGCGAGTTCACTATAACATACCTTGATGATAGAGTCGGGCAAGTCGGCTAACTTGGCCACGTGCAGGCCCAGCGAGTGCGTGGCGGGCCCGGGCGCTATCTTGTGCAGCAGGAGCAGCTGCTGGTCCACCACCGACGCCTCTGCGTGCGAGTTCACTATAACATACCTTGATGATAGAGTCGGGCAAGTCGGCTAACTTGGCCACGTGCAGGCCCAGCGAGTGCGTGGCGGGCCCGGGCGCTATCTTGTGCAGCAGGAGCAGCTGCTGGTCCACCACCGACGCCTCTGCGTGCGAGTTCACTATAACATACCTTGATGATAGAGTCGGGCAAGTCGGCTAACTTGGCCACGTGCAGGCCCAGCGAGTGCGTGGCGGGCCCGGGCGCTATCTTGTGCAGCAGGAGCAGCTGCTGGTCCACCACCGACGCCTCTGCGTGCGAGTTCACTATAACATACCTTGATGATAGAGTCGGGCAAGTCGGCTAACTTGGCCACGTGCAGGCCCAGCGAGTGCGTGGCGGGCCCGGGCGCTATCTTGTGCAGCAGGAGCAGCTGCTGGTCCACCACCGACGCCTCTGCGTGCGAGTTCACTATAACATACCTTGATGATAGAGTCGGGCAAGTCGGCTAACTTGGCCACGTGCAGGCCCAGCGAGTGCGTGGCGGGCCCGGGCGCTATCTTGTGCAGCAGGAGCAGCTGCTGGTCCACCACCGACGCCTCTGCGTGCGAGTTCACTATAACATACCTTGATGATAGAGTCGGGCAAGTCGGCTAACTTGGCCACGTGCAGGCCCAGCGAGTGCGTGGCGGGCCCGGGCGCTATCTTGTGCAGCAGGAGCAGCTGCTGGTCCACCACCGACGCCTCTGCGTGCGAGTTCACTATAACATACCTTGATGATAGAGTCGGGCAAGTCGGCTAACTTGGCCACGTGCAGGCCCAGCGAGTGCGTGGCGGGCCCGGGCGCTATCTTGTGCAGCAGGAGCAGCTGCTGGTCCACCACCGACGCCTCTGCGTGCGAGTTCACTATAACATACCTTGATGATAGAGTCGGGCAAGTCGGCTAACTTGGCCACGTGCAGGCCCAGCGAGTGCGTGGCGGGCCCGGGCGCTATCTTGTGCAGCAGGAGCAGCTGCTGGTCCACCACCGACGCCTCTGCGTGCGAGTTCACTATAACATACCTTGATGATAGAGTCGGGCAAGTCGGCTAACTTGGCCACGTGCAGGCCCAGCGAGTGCGTCGCGGGCCCGGGCGCTATCTTGTGCAGCAGGAGCAGCTGCTGGTCCACCACCGACGCCTCTGCGTGCGAGTTCACTATAACATACCTTGATGATAGAGTCGGGCAAGTCGGCTAACTTGGCCACGTGCAGGCCCAGCGAGTGCGTGGCGGGCCCGGGCGCTATCTTGTGCAGCAGGAGCAGCTGCTGGTCCACCACCGACCCCTCTGCGTGCGAGTTCACTATGTTGCGGTGTAAGCTCGGCAGGCGCGTCAGCTCGTGGTAGTGCGTCGCGAACAGGCAGAAACATTTGCTGTCTGTTGCTAGTTTTCTAAAAAAAAAAATATTTTTGTTACTTTTTTTTTGCCTGCTACAGGTTGGCCCTTGACTGCTATCACACCTGATGTTAAGTGATGATGCAATCTAAGATGGAAGCGGGCTAACTTGTAAGGAGTAGGATGAAAATACACACCCCTATTGGTTTCTACACGAAATCGTACCGGACCGGACCACGGCGAAAGCCTCCTACCAGCTAGACCAAGACAAATTAAAGAAATCTCAATCTTCCCCGCCGGGAATCGAAACCAGGGCCTTCGTCTTATAAATCCATCGCGTATACCACTGTACCACGGGGGCCGTCTAAAATGAATATTTGTCGTTGTTTTTTATCCAATACAAGTTAGCCTGTGCTCTTCACAGTTCTAGCTCTTCTTCGTCATCACACTTGATGGTTAAGGTTGCAAACTAAGATGGAAGCGGGCTAGCTTATTAGGAGTAGGATAAAAAATCAATTATCAGTTTCTGCACGACATCGTATCGGAACGCTAAATCGCTTGGCGGTACGCCTTTGTCGGCAGACTCCTACCAGCCAGACCAGGACCAATTCAGAAAATTTCAATCGGCCTCGCCGAGAAACCCAGGACCTCCGTATTATAATTCCACTGCACATACCACTACGCCACGGAGATCGTCAAATATAAATGTCATATACGAACGTATTTAAATACGAACAATATTCGAAAATTCATGTGATAACTTTAAGGGTAACGGAAATGTACTAAAAGTCGTCGGACACTCACTCAGCTATAGCCCACGCAATGCCGCAGCCCTCATACGTCGACGTTCCTCTGCCGAGCTCGTCCACCAGCACCAGGGAGTCAGGTGTGGCAGTCTATAAAACATATTTCACTATAGATAACTTATCTCGTTCGTACTCTATAGTAAGCGTATCACGGCGATATACAGCTTTCTCTTTCGCTCCAACGCATCAAAAGGGAAAGCAATATTTTGATGGCACTACTGGGCGTTTATCATTTTCTCTACACGCTAATATTCTGTTTTCTTCTTATTTTTGTGTAAAAGCCCCTAAGATTCGGGCTTACCAATTTTAGGGTCATGGATTCAGTATAGCTTTCTGAATCCATGCATCATTAATTTTTCAAATAAATATATTCTTATTCTTACTTCTGGTGTATCTTAGCCTACTAGAGAGGATCGAGAGGCGCAAGAAGCAACACGCACTCGAGACAATGGTAAAAAGAATACGATCATGATATTGAACCCGGTAGATGGCGTTGCGATCGGGTTATGGGGTTATTTTTTTTATTGACTAAATTAAAGTATAATCATGTTCTTTTAAATATAAACGTTGTAAAATTTAAAAAACACTATTCATGGCATGTTTGAGAAACAGATGTCAAATTTAATTTTTTTAGTAATAGAGGTTTTGAGGCTTGAAGAGAAGAGATATATATTTTTTGTTCAAATTGTGGTGGTTTTCAAATGATCTAAGTTCGTACAGATACCTCGTAGAAAGCCCTCTGCAGGGGATCTTATGGTATCATATATGTCTTACTCGTAATATAGCAGCGGACTCGATCATCTCCAACATGAAGGTACTCTGCCCCTTGTCCTCTCGGTCCGCAGCGCCCACCCTCGCACACAGAGCCCGCAGCAGGGGGATCTTATGATATATGTCTTACTCGTAATATAGCAGCGGACTCGATCATCTCCAACATGAAGGTACTCTGCCCCTTGTCCTCTCGGTCCGCGGCGCCCACCCTCGCACACAGAGCCCGCAGCAGGGGGATCTTATGATATATGTCTTACTCGTAATATAGCAGCGGACTCGATCATCTCCAACATGAAGGTACTCTGCCCCTTGTCCTCTCGGTCCGCGGCGCCCACCCTCGCACACAGAGCCCGCAGCAGGGGGATCTTATGATATATGTCTTACTCGTAATATAGCAGCGGACTCGATCATCTCCAACATGAAGGTACTCTGCCCCTTGTCCTCTCGGTCCGCGGCGTCCACCCTCGCACACAGAGCCCGCAGCAGGGGGATCTTATGATATATGTCTTACTCGTAATATAGCAGCGGACTCGATCATCTCCAACATGAAGGTACTCTGCCGCTTGTCCTCTCGGTCCGCGGCGCCCACCCTCGCACACAGAGCCCGCAGCAGGGGGATCTTATGATATATGTCTTACTCGTAATATAGCAGCGGACTCGATCATCTCCAACATGAAGGTACTCTGCCGCTTGTCCTCTCGGTCCGCGGCGCCCACCCTCGCACACAGAGCCCGCAGCAGGGGGATCTTATGATATATGTCTTACTCGTAATATAGCAGCGGACTCGATCATCTCCAACATGAAGGTACTCTGCCGCTTGTCCTCTCGGTCCGCGGCGCCCACCCTCGCACACAGAGCCCGCAGCAGGGGGATCTTATGATATATGTCTTACTCGTAATATAGCAGCGGACTCGATCATCTCCAACATGAAGGTACTCTGCCCCTTGTCCTCTCTGTCCGCGGCGCCCACCCTCGCACACAGAGCCCGCAGCGGGGGGATCTTATGATATATGTCTTACTCGTAATATAGCAGCGGACTCGATCATCTCCAACATGAAGGTACTCTGCCCCTTGTCCTCTCGGTCCGCGGCGCCCACCCTCGCACACAGAGCCCGCAGCAGGGGGATCTTGGCACTGGCGGCCGGCACCAGACACCCCGTGTGAGCCAGTAGAGCCGCGACCCCGCATGACCTCATCCAGGTCGACTTGCCGCCCATATTGGCGCCCGTCACTATATGCATGAGGCATGTATCTGTAAACATTAACAGCTGTTACGCACTGCATGCTATCCGTATACGTGGAATTACGGGTAATACAAACTCCGGTACGCGTTCATATATTGCATACGCACTAATCTGATCCAAATTCTGCTGTCCAGCTACGTGAATAAGTCCGATTTGAATTCGAGGCTTATCCGAGATATTTTCTCGGATGCCATGCAAAAATTGGATGATAGGAATATGATCTAATGTGTAAGCTGTTATCCTAATGGTTACCAGAACAAATGTCCACTTTTCGAATTAGATGCACTGTGTCAAGAGAATCGCCATGACATCCTCACTTTCTCATTATTCTCATTATTCTCATTATCTTTATTTCATAGAAGGGCACATATAAAAAGTACTTATAACTAAGTTACAAAAATTCATCTTATATTATTTAGATTTTATCCTAAATAAGTAGTAAATTATGTGCTTTCATTATAAACATATTCTAAGATGGAAATTGCACTAGTATAAACTGTGTTGCAGCTTCCATCGCTCTTCCTTTGTTCCAAGATTTTACACATTTAAAAGTGTTGAGCGTTAATTATTAGAAATTAAAGTAACTTAAATATGAGTTAAGGCAAAAAGTTAAATTAATTTACTGTGAGTTGTGTGTGAGAAGTGTATGTGTAATTTTGAGTAACAGGTGTAAAGTGTAGGTAGTATGTAGTGTTCTGTGTGAGTGTAAGTAGTCAGTAGTATTTAAATGCAAAATTAATATTATAATTTGGTATTTCAATATTGTTGTCAATTATATTTATTTTAGGGTTAGAATCAGCTTTTCAGTATCATCATAAGATAGGTTTTGTAAATATGTAATTAATTTTCTTTTACAGTTTACTTTGTTTAGTGGGTAGATATTTAATAAAGAGTTAATTTTGTTATACAAATGAGGGCCTTGAAAAGGATAAAACTTTTTTATAAATGAGGTTCTTATTGGAAACAGCATTTTTGCTACCATATGTTTTCTACGTCTATCCAAATACGAAGTGTCATACACGAGTTCACGGTGTTGTTTTAATAATGTAATCAATATGTATAGTTTCCTTACAGAAAGAACTTCACAGTTTTCATAAAGTAACGATGTTGGGTAAAGAAACGGCCGGAACGTGGACACCTTAAGAATTGCTCGTTGGGCTACCTCCATTTTCATTAGTGTAGTTTTATTGGTACCTCCCCATATTGAGATACAATATGTGATTAAAGATTGACACAAAGCTAAGTATATTCGCTTCATAATTTTAGGTTCAACTACATGTCTCAGATTTTTGAAGATATAATTCATTTTATAAAGTCTATTTTTGAGATTATCAATTTGATTTTTAAAATTTAAATTGCAGTCTAAAGTAACGCCTAGATATTTTATGAAATCAACTTTTTCTAATGCTTTACAAGACGTGCAAGTATTGACGATGGAATGGGAACATGTATGTGCAATAATATGGAGGTGGTTAGGTAATTTAATAGTTTGTCGCATGGAGAAAGTTATATATTTAGTTTTATCTATATTAAGTGATAGTTTGTTTTTGGTTAGCCAAGTAGTGATAGTATTAAGTCCCAACTGCGCTTCCTTAAATACTTCGGTCCAACAATCTGCAGCGAATACTATGGCAGTATCATCAGCGTATGATATAATCTGACCCTTGTTTAGTTGTAGTCGAGTGAGTAAATCTATATATATTAGGAAAAGAGTGGGTCCTAAAATACTGCCTTGTGGCACGCCGTGAGTGACCAATAAGTCACTACTGATATAAGAGTCTACTTTGACCCTTTGATACCTATTTGAGAGATAGTCCTTAAATAATTTCAGTTGAGGGCCTCTAATGCCGATGCATTCTAATTTATTTAGTAGAAGTGGGATTGACACGGTATCAAAGGCTTTAGCCAAATCTAGGAAGATACACATACATTTCTTACCTTGGTCCAGATTGGTGCTTATATAATTGGTCAGAGCATGTACAGCATCCTCCGTAGAACGTTCACATCTAAAGCCAAATTGATTGGAAGATAGGAGGTTATTTGTTTCTATATAGTGCATCAATCTGGTGTTTATAATTTTTTCCAATATTTTTGACAACGAGGGCAAAATGGAAATTGGCCTGTAATTATTAAGGTCGCTTTTGTCACCATGCTTAAATATTGGCCGAACCTCTGATATTTTGAGTGCTTTTGGAAATACACCTTTTTGCAGACAGCAGTTAAAAATGTATGTTATCGGAGGAGTTAGATGATGTTTACAATGTTTAAGAATTTTATTACTGACACCATCCCAACCCACGGTACATTCGTTTTTTAAATTCATAATAATACTGTTTACTTCATCCATATCTGTATCCAGCAGCACAAAAGATTCTAAATGTTTATTTGAAACCTGACATGATGCATCGGCATTGTCTAGACTCTCCGCTAAATTTCTACCCGCATTAGCAAAGAAATTATTTATGTCTTCTACTGCTAATTCTGGAGTGTTATTAATGAGTAACAATTCATTGTTATACCCTGTTTGCTTTCTAGAGTTAATTATATTTTTTAGAACATTCCATAATTTTTTGTTATCATTTTTGGCCATATTTACCTGATCTTTATCATAATTTATTTTAAGTTTTCTTAAGATACTATTGCAGAAATTTCTATATCTTTTATAAATGAGACATATATTTTCATTTTCTGGATAGCACCTGGCTTTTTTATGCAATTTATCCCTATGCCTTATGCATCTATGAAGTCCAGGTGTAATCCAGGGTTTAATAATTTTCTTACGACTAGACAAAGTGACTATTTCTGTGTTATTATTAACAGTAGAGCTTAATTTATCTATTAAATAATCTAAAGCAGAATTAGGGTCATAATCATTGAATACCGGCGTAAAATCAGTATTCATTATATCAGAATATATTTTTTCTGCATTGATCTTTTTTATTGTGGTTGCTGTATAGTGAACTATCGGCTGTTTAAGTTGCATATTTAAAATGACTGGCTTATGATCCGTTATTTGAGTTTGGGGTACAATAGTTGTGCAAGGATTTATTGTTTTTAATATAACATGATCTATACAGGTTCCACTAGCATCTCGCGTTACTATGTTATGGGCAGGAAGTAAGCCGTGATAGGCAGTTAAGCTTAGATATTTTTCTGAGTTTACATCCATTTTATCCGCCAATATATTTATATTAATGTCCCCAATGATGACTATATTTCTATAACTTGAATTATTTTGTAGTATGGTATCCAAAGAAGATAAAAAGATATCAATATTTTTAAAGGAGGGCGAACGATAGATAGCTAAAATTACAATATTTTTTAATTTTATGACCAAGCAATTACCTTCTTGAAAACATGGTTCTTCAATTTTGTATTCAAGTTGTTCCTTAATATATATAACGACACCATCATTTTGGTTACAACAATTTTTGGTTGACGCTAAAATGTAACCATTGATATGTGGAAGGATAGACGCATTCGCCAACCAACATTCCGTCAAAACCATCAAATCGAAGTCTATTTTAAGCCTGGAATACAATACTTCAAAAGCATTCATATTACAATTTATACTTCGTATATTTTGTGTGATGATTGTAAAATTTGACCCTTTTTTTATTTTATTTAAGTGCTTATGGCAGTCTTCGACGTCACATGTTATTTGTTTTGAAACAGTCACATTATCTAAGTCGTTTGAAATTTCGTTTATGTTATTATGCATTGTGAGAACTATATAATATTTTTATTAGTACTTTATGTCGTCTCTTGACTTTATAAATAGTATATTTATAAAATATATGTATGTTAGGCCTATATGTATAGATAATATTGATTTGTGTATGTGTAAAAGTGAATAGTGTAAATATTTGTGTGTATAATAGTGTAAATGGTCGTAAAAATGCAAGTAACAGAGTTATAAAACAACTAAATAAAAAATTAAAAAAGCTTATAAAATAAATTAAATCTAGTCATGCAGTAAGTCTTAGTTTTTCTATATCAGCTTCCATACAAATTTTTATCTGTGGCGATTTTTCATCTTTACGTAGGTATATTATCCCTCGTGAAGTCCAGCAAAATGCGTAATTCAGATTTTTTTGCAAATTTCGTGCCATATAAAAAAGCTTTTGTGTATTATGAGTTAAGGTTTCGGAAATAAAAATAGGTTTCTTTGGTCCAGTTTGATGTCAGAGTTGTATCATCAGCGTACCTAAGGGCTAACGCTAAAACTCGCGCGGGCGCACGGGGCGGGCGACCGCCGCGGGCCACAAACCCGCGAGCGGGCACCCGTCGCGTGCGCCCGTCTCAGTTAGCGCTGCTAGTATCATTTTGATCTCGAGCGTGTTAGCATGAGTGCTAGCATGAGCATGCGAGATTACAATGTATTATTTACTAATTTATTATTTGGCAAAAAGACGTCAACGGAAATAACGTCGACTACATAACCCGTTCTTGACAAGTAGGTTACTCAGCGGAGAATTCGATAATTCATTCGCTATATCCCATGATACTGGCCGAAATTGCACCTTAATTATTACGCGCTTTGTATCGATGTTCATGATTGTACCTAACCTCCGACGCGTTTGACCGTGGCATCTAGCGGCGCTCGACTGATTTGTAAAAACAAACCCGCTCGCGTGTGCCCGTCGCGGGCGCCCGCGCCGTGTACCCGCCACCCGCCGCGCGGGTGACAATCCGCCACCCGCGCCCGCGCTCCGTCGCACGCGCCTGCGCTGTCCATACTATTGTTCATTATACACCCGCGAGTGTGCACCCGCGCGAGTTTTAGCGTTAGCCCTAAGGGTGGAAAGCTTTACACCCCCAATACGGATTCTGCCCTCCCAGACTGAGAACACTTCCCGCATGATGAAGTCCATAGATATTAAAGAGAACAGGAGACAGTATGCATCCTTGGCATACTCCTATTTCAAAATATAATGTCGTGGAGGTGTTGGTGCTGACCTTTACAATTCCAGAGTTGTTTTAACAGAGAGAGAGTGTAAGAGGGGGAAATGAAGTTTTGGTACGCCGAGTTCTGTTAGCACTCGCCATAGATCTTGCAATACGAAACAATCAAAGGCTTTGCTGTAGTCGACAAAGCACTACAAGAGGAGATACATAGTTTCATTAAATAAAAAAGTTGCGAGGTGTCAAGGGACACCCGGATGGAACGAAGTTCCTTTCGATTAATTAGTGAAGGAATTGTAATAAAATTTTTTTTTTTTAAGTAATAATAATATTTGTTGTTGTACACCGAAACACCAGAGGGCGCCACGAGAGCGCGAGACAGCATACAGCGCGAGAGCCCCCCGCCGCTCACGCGCACACACATCAAAGGCGGCGGCAAGATCCTTTGATCAAAAAGTGTCGTGACAACTTTTCGTACGAATTTTTTCCGTCTAGCCCCCTTTCACAACGCGCTATAAGGAACTTCGTTTCAAAAATGCAATCATGTAAGAAAAATACAAACCTCGTTTAAAAATAACATCGTTGGGTATATAAGACACGCCCTCTTGCACCTCCAAGCATGGGTGTCTCACTTCCTTCAACTCGAATTCGTCTAGGTCATCCGTTATAAGCGGCCTGCAGTACGGGTAGGGAGCTGTGGTAGCGGCCACGGCGAACGATACTAGCACGTCCAGTCGAGATAGTATGTGGGATAGACAGAAGAGACATTCTGAATAACCGGCTGAAATTAGAAACAAGCAAATGTATACTCCAGCAGAGATATTTTAGCAAACTTGATAATTTCAATAACTCTGTCTGTCTGTCTCGCTTTCACGCCAAAACTACTGAACTATTTAAATTAAATACATTTATAGGTACACAAATAGCCTAGAGCCTGAAAAAAGACAGGCTACTTTTAATTGCGAAAAAAGTTTCAAGGGGGGTTAAAAGAGGGTATGAAATGTTGTATGAACGTGTCGTCATTTTATCGCTAGAAGCTTAAAGCTATATACTAAATGACTGAATGATATTTTCGTTATTGCGAATATATATTTACGTAATTTTTGATCGTTTTTCATGTTAAGAAAATGCAAATTTATGATATACTTACCAGCAATAGCAATAATCTCGGCAACAACATTGTCCTGTACCTTCTCATACGAACTGTTCGCCTGCAAGTAATCTTCTGTAATATGATATACTTACCAGCAATGGCAATAATCTCGGCAACAACATTGTCCTGTACCTTCTCATACGAACTCTTCGCCTGCAAGTAATCTTCTGTAATATGATATACTTACCGGCAATAGCAATAATCTCGGCAACAACATTGTCCTGTACCTTCTCATGCGAACTCTTTGCCTGCAAGTAATCTTCTGTAATATTATATACTTACCGGCAATAGCAATAATCTCGGCAACAACATTGTCCTGTACCTTCTCATACGAACTCTTCGCCTGCAAGTAATCTTCTGTAGTATGATATACTTACCAGCAATAGCAATAATCTCGGCAACAACATTGTCCTGTACCTTCTCATACGAACTCTTCGCCTGCAAGTAATCTTCTGTAATATGATATACTTACCAGCAATAGCAATAATCTCGGCAACAACATTGTCCTGTACCTTCTCATACGAACTCTTCACCTGCAAGTAATCTTCTGTAATATGATATACTTACCAGCAATAGCAATAATCTCGGCAACAACATTGTCCTGTACCTTCTCATACGAACTCTTCGCCTGCAAGTAATCTTCTGTAATATGATATACTTACCAGCAATAGCAATAATCTCGGCAACAACATTGTCCTGTACCTTCTCATACGAACTCTTCGCCTGCAAGTAATCTTCTGTAATATGATATACTTACCGGCAATAGCAATAATCTCGGCAACAACATTGTCCTGTACCTTCTCATACGAACTCTTCGCCTGCAAGTAATCTTCTGTAATACGATATACTTACCAGCAATAGCAATAATCTCGGCAACAACATTGTCCTGTACCTTCTCATACGAACTCTTCGCCTGCAAGTAATCTTCTGTAATATGATATACTTACCGGCAATAGCAATAATCTCGGCAACAACATTGTCCTGTACCTTCTCATACGAACTCTTCGCCTGCAAGTAATCTTCAGTAATACTTTCCAACGCGTTGCTTTTGAACCTCACGCCACCTTTGACCGCGTCTATTATTGTGTACTTTTTGTTGCCGCGCAGAGATTGCTCCTCTTTCATTGTCACTCTGTATATGTATAAATAAATATATTAGTAAGGCTGCTATAAATTGTATAAGTCGAGTTAGAAGCATATGTGACAGATAAAGAGTTCCTGTGTTCGAATCATAGATCGGGCTAATGAAGTATTGAGAAATTCTCAGGAAAATTTTTAGGCTATATACATTATATTTATATATTTTATCATTAGATATATTCATATTTATTTATTTAACACATTCATTCCCCCTTTACATAAACACTTACATTACATACCAACATAATTCCACACTCACAAATTATTATATACAATTCGCTCAACAAATTGAATTCACGCGCATACTCGAGTGCAATCAATAGTATGCCGCGCCGACCAAGTTTACCGGCGCGCGCGCCCGCTTACGTCACACTATGGAGGGTAGAGGAAAGGAGGATCATCTGTGTATATGAAAAAGTGTCCGTCAAAATGTATTAAATTAGGATGGCGCCACAGTTGCATCAAAGTAACTCTCAAAAGAAGCGCCAAATATTGTTAGAGTATATTTTTTTGTTTTGAGATTTACGTCCACTTGGACAACTTTTCACAACACAAATTTTACCCATAACTGTTCTGTTATTCACTCACTTTTTCATAAAATTAAATGTTTATATATCAATAACCGTACTATTTACTGTTTACGAACTAAAATCACTCTAAACGCACGTTTGGTTATAGTTCTCAATAATTAACTACTTTAGTCGATAATGACATTAAATTTTTTAACTCTGCATACTTCAATTCATCTACGATTGCTACATTCATACCATACCCTGTGCATCCACCAGCGACATTATGGAGGATTTTTGAACTGTTATTTAACGCATACAACTGGACACTTTTTCAACTTTTCTCCCATATAAGATGACTCTCCTTTCCTCTACCCTCCATACGTCACACGCTCACTGCAGCCGATAGTCGTACTCTTGCACTCGACGCGTCTAGCTAGCGGTATTTTATTCTTCAAAGGGAGAATGCCAGATCGTAACCCAGACAGAACACAAATTGTAAATATACTAAAAATATCCTATTATTATATAAATGTTTTACAATAACTCAGTTTTACTGTTGGACATCGGAATAAAATTGTGTTAAAAAAGTAATTGAACTATTTCCTTTTAATTTACACTCTTTACGCATTTTCAAATTTTTATTGTTGCACTGGGTTCTAGTCTTTTAAATCGTTTTTATTGTATTTTTATCAACAGTAGGCTCTAAAAGGCTAGTATCCAGAGTTGTTAAGCCTGTTTAAAAATGTATTTAATGAAGCTTTGCGACTGTCATGTCAGTGTGACAACTATACTGAACAACAGTACGGAAATGGACGAAAACCACCGTTAGGCTCGTGTCGAATACTCCGAGTTCTAGAGCTTTTAATTGTAATTTATATTAAATAGTAAACAAAATGCAATAAAATGGTGCATAATAAATTGTTGTACAATATGTTTTTATAAGTGGATTAAAGTCCTATACATTGTCTGGCATTCTCCTTTGTGAATCCAATTTCTATAATATCGTAATTAAAGTCTTTAATCTATTACTCAGTGTTTAATATCACTTTCCGCTACTAATTAACATTATAATAGTGCCCATAAGGCCTATAAATTCTTATTCTTCTTGGTTAAGGATTTAATGGCGATGCACCTCTGTGTTTTGGAAATCACATTTGGCTGCACATTTGGCACATGTCAACTTGAGATCTAGTCTAGGCCTGTGAATGTTGAAAACAATACAAACCTAAAGTAGAAGCCATTCTGAGGATTAATCTCCAGTTTGATAGACTTGCCGCTATCTAAGCCCAAGTCTCTTGCGGCTTTACTGAGTTCCTTCTCAGCGGATAATTGCAGTTTTTCGATTTCCTCAGCTAAACTTTGTAACTGTTCGTCGAAAGAAGGCTTAACTAGGAAATCGCCTGAAATTATAAATATTAGAAGTAAATATAATGCCTTCAATAAAGCCTTCTATGATATTGTAACATGTTCAGTTCATACTGTAGATGGCATTACAGACTATATACCTGGATATCAAAAACATAACATCAAATTACAACTATAATTTCGGCACCGACGTCATCGGTATCGTGGCCTAGCGTGCTAGATCTAAGTGCCCAGATTGCCAGAGAGACGCGGGTTCGAATCCCGTCGGTTCCGCAATTTTTGATATTATGTTTATTTTTAAATACAAAAAATAATAATAAAGAATAATAGAAATAAATGCGTTAAGATTATAGAGTAAGTATGTTCTAGAGATGACATGGAACAGGTCAAGTAAAAGCTTGTAATACCTCTATCAACAGCATCCATGTCCATAGTGGTCTCGATCATTTGCTGAAACTTGTCGAGATCGTCGTTCAGTTCCGATATCGGTTCAGCTAGCGACGAGTGCACAGTTGCATTGTTGGCCTCAGCTAGACATTGTAACAGTGATGGCAGTCGGTTAATAGCCTGTAATAAATTATAATAATTTATATAAGCCCATATATGTGAAACATATAAAACTTTATTATGACTTAACCCGTTCCAAATAAATCTACAACCATGGATCAGCGCAGTGATACCAAAAGGAGGTATATTTTTGATAATAAGCTGTTGAAGAAATACTATTGAGTAAAGAAGAATAAAAAATGTAAAGATAGATCACAAATGTCATATCGTAATAAAAGAGGAAACATATATTTTAATCAGCTAATTTATTGAGCCCTTTATGATAAAACTTAATGTCAATATTCATTAAGGATGGACTATTGGCTATTTTCAGGAATACGGGCGAAGACGCGGGCAGTCACTAATAAATATAGTTTGGATTAAAAAAAAAATTTCTGGGATCTGTCAAGAGTGATCAATATTTGATAATAAGAATATGTGGTCTGTCAGCCGTAACCGATAATTGCGATTAAAAAGACCTAATATCTCCCAAGTGTTTCCAATTGACAAAGAAGAATACCTGATAAATCCGGTAACAGTCGTGTAAATTCGCCTTCTTCCTCGTCAGCCGTCGAGCCAGCGCCTGCAGGTCCGGTATCCTCCGCAGGTGGTCTTCGTGTAACTGCAGGCGAAGCTGGGAGCTGTTCACTAGCAACTCTACTATGTCCAGTCTCTCATTTATGAGGTTTATGTCTCGGAGCGGTTGGCGGAGCCATTGGGCTAAGAGGCTGTAAGGAACATTTTTTTTACGATTTATAAAAAAGAAAAATAGTACAATTGCACTTTAAACAGTAATTCTTAATAAGTTAAATTTCTGCATAAAATTATAGCTTGAATTGTGTGTCAGCTAAGTGACGTCATCCTAAATCCAATATGGCGGACTCCCAAAAAGTTTCTTTATAACGAAATATGCTGAAAAAAAGAAGAAGTAAGACTTAGTGAAGTTTACTAAAATTAAATATTAATTTTAGGTTTGCTGTTGTCGATAATTTATAATAGTTGCATTCATTTATATATTTTTTCTTTTTATAGTAACGTTAACCAGATCCGCCGAAATACTCTTAAAGTCGTTATACTCTGAGACCGGAGGATCCTTTAATTTTGTATCGAAAACATTCATCGTCTTTTAGGAATCCGCCCTATTGGATTTATAATGACATCACCAAACTATGTATGAGTTAAGTACAATGTACATAACTCATAGTGTATCTTAAAAAATAACGTCTACCTAATGTATTTCACTTAATATACTAGCGGTCGCCCGCGCGTAGTTCCTCTTCCCGTGGGAATATCTGGATACAAATTACCTTGTCACTCCTCTTGACTCTGGCTATCATATACAAATGTTTTTTTTTTACATTATAACTGGTAGTTTCAGTGATTAGTCTGAACAAACAGAGCGACAGACAAAAATCGTGAAAAATGTTATTTTAGTGTATGTACCATATACATGTAATAAAAACGGTCAAATAAATAACTATGTAATAGGTAATACTCAGTAGCTGACCATTTTTAAAAATTGTTTAAAGAAACACTAGCTAACATTATAATACATAGTTCAAGTAGGTGTTTGTTTAAAGATTACTTTGTTAAATATATATAAATGTTAAAAATATAATATATTAGATGCACGTATATTGTAGTTTTACTTTCTTTTTTTTTGTTTTTTGCAATTTCCCGTCTCACAGAATTTTTAGAATCAATATGGTTGCCTGGAAGAGATCACTCTTAGTGATAAGGCCGCCTATTGCCAATTGATGATACTCTGTTTTTTTGCTATGTTACTTTTATTAATTGCAATAAAGTTATTAAAATAAATAAATAAATAAAAAACGGTTAATTCAATATTACAATCAGACACTCCATTTTTATTTATATGTAGATTGAACTCAGTTGCATCTTCTCACCGTTTGCCATGCGGAGTCCTGCATCTGTCGAGAAGTCCGAGCAAGCTTCTGGAGGGCGCGTGGCTCGAGTCGCCCAGCTCGGGCAGCACGTTCAGCGCAGTGAGAGCCGCCGCGTCCAAGTGCAGGAAACAATCCGGCTGGATCGTTACTAAGCGAAATCTAAAAGGGAATTATTTAATCGTTACAAATCATTACATAATATAAAAAAAGTTGAGAGGTGTCAAGGGACACCCGGATGGAACAAAGTTCCTTTCGATTAATTAGTGAAGGAATTGTAATAAAATTTTATTTTTTTAAGTAATAATAATATTTGTTGTTGTACACCGAAACACCAGAGGGCGCCACGAGAGCGCGAGACAGCATACAGCGCGGGCGCCCCCCGCCGCTCACGCGCACACACATCAAAGGCGGCGGCAAGATCCTTTGATCAAAAAGTGTCGTGACAACTTTTCGTATGAATTTTTTCCGTCTAGCCCCCTTTCACAACGCGCGATAAGGAACTTCGTTCCAATAAAGTATTTTTTTTTTTTTATCGAAAATAAAGCGGGCAAACGAGCATGCGGGTCGCCTGATGTTAAGCGATTACCGCCGCCCATAAACATTTGCAACACCAGAAGCATTGCTAGTGCGTTGCCGGCCTTTGAGGAAAGAGTTGATACGCCCCTTAAATACCCCCATATTAAAATTTCCAGGAAAAACCCGGGCGGGAAGTTGATTCCACAATTTACAGGTTCGTGGAAGAAAAGTTCTGGAGAATTTTGATGTCGTAGATGACCAACCATCAAGATGGTGAGGATGGAATTGGTCTCTACGACGCAAGCTCCGCTGCGAAAAGACAGATGGTGGTATTAGTTCAAACAGCTCCTCAGAACACTCGCCATTGTAGAGACGATAGAACACACATAGAGAACTAACTTCTCTACGGTGCTCTAAAGTCTCCAGCCGGCTTGTAAGTTCGGTATTGTCGACCAGTCGAACTGCCCGCTTTTGAACCTATACCTATGTATGCTTAAATCTTTAAAACTACGCAACCAATTTTCATACGGTTTTTTTATCAGATAGAGTGATTCACAAGTAATGTTTATGTGTATAATACATGCATAATATAATAGTCAAACACTCATAATTTTAGAGGTTTCTGATGTGATGTCGTAAATTAACGCATTTTTTGCTCTTACATTGCAAACGCTATACGCTGGCTAAACTCCATGATATATAAGATTCAGCAAGCGCCGCCGCCGGTAACAGCATTGCAACCGTGCGAAGCCGGGGCGGGTCGCTAGGTCGTAGTAAGAAAACTAGACGGACTGTCATGCGGGTTTCACCTATACTTAAGCCAAACTCGAATGAGAATGCTTGTCAACAAACAAATTTAAAATGAAGGTAGAAAATGCAACACATTTTTTGTCTAATAATTTTAAAATTGTTTTGTTTTTTTATAAAAGCTTATTTAAAAGATATTGAATATATTAATTAGTTTTAAGCTTACTAATCTAATTTATTGTCATGAATTCGTCATTAACAAGTTACCTAAATTATTATTATAAAAACAAAAAACCCAACTGCTTAGAAGTAATGAACTGAAAAGAGAAAAACAAGGATCATTATATCTATATAAAATTCTAAATACTTTATGATGCTGCAGGTGTGGACAAAATAGTTTACTACCTGGGAAAACTACGTTTGTCCCCGCCTGCAGCACCACAAAGTATATAGAATTTTATATGTTGGTTATGATAACCGAAATCTTGGTGCACATTGGCCTTAATGTTAGATACTTAACTACAGCATAACAAGATTGTATGTTTTTAGGAAAACAATTATACGAGAACATTTCTAATTTAACATAAAAAATTTTAAACGCGCCCAGTGTTAAGAAGCTGCTGATAACAAGAGGAAAAAATATAATTTTAAATGGATTCAGCAAATAATACATTTGTATGAATGACCTACATTTCCATAAATAGTACCTTCTTGTTTGTGCCCGATAATAATAAAGCATGCATTGACATGTCGCTGACACGGTCAGCTGAGCATGGGCACTTCGTCCTTGGAATTAAAATAAATAAGAATAACCTATAATCAGCCGTGAGCTTCTCTACGAGTAGATTAGGCGCTAGGTTTATGTAGAACAAAAACTGGACACTGGTTCATAAATTGTATTTACAATGAAACTATATTAAAGCCAAGCTCGATTGAGAATGCTTGTCAACAAACAAATTTAAAATGAAGGTAGAAAATGCAACACATTTTATGCCTAATAATTTTAAAATTTTGTCTTGTTTTTTTTTAAATTTTATTTAAAATATATTGAAAATATTAATTAGTTTTAAGCTTACTAATCTAATTTATTGTCATTAATTCTTCATTAACCAGTTATTAAAAAAAAAGTGTAAAAATGACTAGTGATTTCTACCTTCATTTTTGATTTGTTTGTTGACAAACATTCTCAATCGAGCTTGGCTTTAATACAGTAACTAATAATATAATGTACAAGTAGTAAGTATTGTGTGAAGAATTGCGTGGCAAATGCCGCTCGTGCGTCGCCGCGTCGCTCGTCCCCGCTCGGTCCGTGCGCCGCCCCCGTGCGTCTCCTCCCGTGCGTAAGAGAAGTAATGTACGTACGAAGTACGAACAGCCTAGGATACTCATTATATTACGGTAGAGTGCATTCGTTCCCGTAGCTCAGTTTATCAGGCGGCGTGTAGGAACACCGTGGGGTTGTAGTCGGTAAGAGTCCGACATAACCCTCTCGCTCCCCCAACTTAGCGAGAGGGTATCCATGAGGATTTCCCCACGAAAAAAAAGGATACTCGTTATAACTTATTATATTATATTTTGTTTTTTTTTACTAGTTTACATCATAAACATAATTATCTTGAAAAATTAAAGACATTATAACTATTAATCTGAAATTACAGAGAGACAGATACTGAGTGTTCGTTTGTTACTCAATGACACCTAAAGTATTGAGCCTATTTAAATAAAACTTGGTACAGAGGTTCTAGAGCCTAATGACAAAAAATTTCACTTCACAATTTCATGATTTCATATATATGCTTAAGTAAATTAAAGCAACTAAATAACACAGTTATTTTTTACTTTTTAGTGCGTTTTGAGTCGGTTCTATTTTTTGTTAAAAATTTTCATTTCTTACTTTTTAGTGATTTATCGCCACGTAACGTACTCGTACTATACTGTCATAGTATGTTATACGACACTAGTAGCCAAAAAGCTACCGATACCGAGACAAAAACCGAAATCGCTGCAAGTGTGTCTATACATTTCGAAGAGTTCCTTCATTTTCCCCAGGATATCATCATCAGATCCTAACATGGTGAAAAAGGGACCACCTTGGAAGTATGCCCTTTCTAATAAAAAAAGAATTATCAAAATCGGATAACTCTGTAAAAAGGTATGCGTGGTCATACATAAAAAAAAATATATACGTGTCGAATTGAGAACCTCCTCCGATTTTTTTCCTTGGTTAAAAAAGGACATGGGCTACTTTTTTCGAACTATCACAACAGAATTTCTCGCGGACGGAGTCGCGGGCGTCCGCTAGTTATAACTATAAACAAGGTGAAATTTGACTACGTTACCTTCCAAAGTTAGTGTTTTCGTTGACCAAAGACGTGTATCTGATAGCAGCAGTCAAACTAGTCATGGCGACCTGTTTCCTCGTCTCAGGGAAAGCATTCGCGTCTTGTTGCTGGCTCTCCTTGAACTTGAGCAGTCGGTTCAAGTCCTGCATGAGTCCCTCGGTGGAAAAGTCCGACTTTTTCAACTTGGTTAATGTTATGTTTGCTCTAAGCATTACCTTTTTTAAGGCTTTGTACTGTAAACAATGTAATGAGTATGTTAGAAACTTAATGGGTGCGTTAAATAATAATAATTTGACGACCTCCGTGGCGCAGTGGTATGCGCGGTGGATTATTTAAGACGGAGGTCCTGGGTTCGATTCCCGGAGGGGCAGATTGAGATTTTTCTTAATTTGCCTTGGTCTGGCTGGTGGGGGCTTTTCGCCGTGGCTAGTTACCACCCTACCGACAAAGATGTACTACCAAGCGATTTAGCGTTCCGGTACGATGTCGTGTAGTAACCGAAAGGGGTGTGGATTTTCATCCTACTCTTAACAAGTTAGCCTGCTTCCATCTTAGATTGCATCATCACTAAACATCAGGTGTGATAGCAGTCAAGGGCCAACTTGAAGTCAACAAAAATATATATATATATATGTTCAGGCTTGTAAAATGAAATTGGTATATGAAAAAATCTGTCAAAACGATTCTGCTGTATTAACAATACAAAAAAAAATAGAAAAAATTTAATTTTAATATTGTAAAAATAGAAATTGTTCGTAAAGCGAATTCTGTGAAATTTTCAAGGATGTAAGAACTAAATAATAAAAATCTACACGAATAAAAAACAACCTTATTTCAATAATTTATTAAAAGAGGGAGACAAGGTTTTATTCTCTGCAGGGTCTGCCTTCAAATCGCTTGTAGAGTCCCTACAAACAGTCTAACATGACGTTTTCCGTTGCTCGTAAACCAAGCATACTTGAAATAAACAAATTTGAACTTTTTAATAATTCATGAATACAAAACATATTTAACAAAAAATGGAACCGACTCAAATCGCACTAAAAAGTAACTGTGTCATTTAATTGCTTTGATTTACTTAAGCATATCTATGAAGTCGGTGCTAGCGAGTTTAAGGAACATTTATTTAACGTAGTAAAGCAGTTTGTGCGTTCTAGGTAATGTTTTTAAAGTAGAATCCTTGGCTGGCACCGACTTGAGTGAAGAGAGAGACTTGAGAGTCGAATTGAGAACCTCCTCCGTTTTTTTCGTCGGTTAAAAGGTGAATGATCATCTATGTAAATTTATGGCTTAGTGTATGTGTGTTGGCCTAGCCTTGTCCCGTTTAATCGGGGTCAGCTTTCCTAACCATGCGGCGCCACTTTGTTCCTTCTTTTGCGTCATCTTTTAAAAGGACTATTTCCTCCATGTCCTTACGGACCCTCGTCAACCACGTTGTCATCGGTCTACAAAACAAATAGCTTAGGACAAGCAAAATTGTATTATTATATTTTAGTATTATATTATAATTGTATTATTATATTATATACTTTCCCATTGATTTTACCCATACTCATTTGGGTATTCCCTATTTTGACATCACACCTGAACACGTCAGATTTGCTTTATGATTCGTTAAACTACCTTGAATTGTGTTAGGTAAATGATTCCGCGAAGTGTTGGCCAACAATTTCTACCTATAACCACAAAAACGTCTACCTTGATTCTTTGAATACATACTTATACCGCAATAGATGTGTCCGGATGTGGCGACTCAAAGACCGACTAACTAGTAATTAAAAAAGATTTTAAATGAGACTGACCAATTTTGGGCCCAGCACTTTACAACAATAAAATGCATCACCAAAACTTCCTAATTTTTTAAAAATCAAAATCACCAAAAATAATTAGAATTCACAATCGCAAACTATAAAAAATATTTTTTGAAATATGTATATTATTTTTTAGTGCACATCGTGCATTTTGTAATGTGCTCTGTGTTTCCTAACTATAAATATATAACATAGTCTATGGTAAGACAGCCACATTATTATCAATGTTGCCAACTTAGAGGAATGTGCGACTCATGCTCGGTTAAGTGGAATATTATTATTATTATATACTCAGATTATTAAATCTCTATTCTGAGATTATATAATGAAAAAGTGTTGTTAATCAATTTGACAACTAATTGACTGACTGACTATGGAAATTGGTTGATAATTACAAAATCTTACATATATTAAATAACACACATAACTTAACTCGTGTATTTGTGCTTATATCTTGATTATGCAATTGTAAATTGAACTAAAATCAAACAGGTTTAAAACTAATATTATTATTTACCGAATGACACTTATTTGGACATTGTAACAGTTCATCAAATTTTGGGCCCAGCGGTGTATGAAAAATGGTCAGTGTCCTTTATCCTACTTTTAACAAGTTAGTCGCTTCCATCTTAGATTTCATAATCACTTCCCACCAGGTATACAGGTAGTATGAGGACAGTCAAGGGCTAACTTGTAATGACTGAAAAACTCACATCATCATTTTCAGTAGAAGCAACGATGCACTCCGAGGGTGCCATTTGTACGGCGATCGTCTCTAACTCCGTGAGCAGATCGTCATCTGTGAACTCCGACACGGACAGCAAATAATCTCCCTGCGATATACACGCCACTCCTAGTAATCTGCCCTGAAAAAACAAATTGCTTTTTAGGATTTTATTTAACTTTTTCAGTCAGTATATGAGAGAAAAGAAAGGAGTATATAAGGGTCAAACAATACTTATTATAATACCTATTTCAATGAATAATACCAATTCCAGCCTCAAGCAGGTCGGTCATCATTATTTATTCAACAAGTTATAATAAAAAAAAATATAAGTCTCTAAATATAATTTCTAAAAAAATAAGCAATCAATCTAATACCTTAAAACGAGCATATATATAATTTTAATCTCGCAAACGGCTTCATTTTCATAAAAGTGCAGTAGTTCAAGTATGCACGGTGTTTTGGGTGTGATAAATGGATCTAGCCAAGTCTAATTTTTTGGGAAAAGGTATAAAATAAATACATGCCAGCTCTGTCAACCAGGTACTTTAGTCTTAACATTAAAATATCATTACTATCAAGCGTTCATGTCATAATATTATGAAGATATATTGAAAGTCGGTTAATCAGAGACTTTCATTTGTAATGTAAACAACTTAAAGATAAATATGTCTCAGTCACCGGAGGCCTTCGGTAGTTAGGCCGCGGAGTCGACCTCGTGCTATTAAAGCTTTTTTAACATTTACTAGTAGACGCCCGCGACTTCGCCTGCGCAAACACGCACAACGCCTCCAACGTATTGTTGTTTGTTACTTTATAACAACACTAGTTTTCTTTTTTAAGGAAAAAATTAGTAAAAGAGAGATACTGCCGTGAACTTTTTTGTACCCCAAAGAAGAGGAACAATCCTTTCATAATTGTTTTTATATATCTTAAAGAGATTAGGTTTTAAATTATTTTCAATTTTGTTATAAGTATTTGAACCAAGTTACACAAAAGCCTAAGAAACTATAAGGTATGTACTAAAGTATTCTCCAAATTCACTATCTATTGTTGAAAGCCGTTTGAAAATCCATTCAGTAGACCTAGTTTTTTAGTTTATAAGGAACAGACGGACGGACGGACCTTGTTGTATAGTTTATGTAGTGATATAAAAAAAAGATAATGTATTGAATTCCTTGAACACGATAGGCAAAATAATAATAAGTAATAACTCGAACTTATCGACTGTTGACTTGATATTGTAAATGCGTCAAATATAGTCCGTAAAAGCCCACTTAATACTTTTTTTACCCAAAGACTAGTTATAAGTCTACCCCCGTGTATTTATTATTGTCTATGATATCGCAAATAGACGGATTTTCAAGCCCTGACCTAAAAAGAGACCATTCCATGAGACGAATATTTAATCATTTCATGGATTTACCGTGTGGCTGTCGGGCCCACCGAGTGGCAGAGGGAAAAACGAGAGAAGAGAAAGAGTCCGAGACTTGCGGCACGGATGAAGGCTTAAGAGTATTCTTTGTGACCGGTCTACGCTCGCCTTCTCTGCTCGAATTATTCTCCCGTCCTATCGATCTACAATTTTCCGTACAACTTGTAGCACAAACAAAATTAGGGAAAACCAAAATGAGCTGTTGAATGAACAATTTTGTACGGGATTTTTTCACTTTTGCAATGTTAAATGGTGTGAAATTATTATAAAGAATTCGATCTTTATAGTCATTCATAAAATCGATTAAGATAATTAAGAATATTTAAATAAAAATATCACGATAACCTTTACAGCTTTATCTGGCTATTTCTACTAACAATGTTACATTACACCTTAGCTACAAAAAAATTGTTTGTTTCTTGAAATCTTAGTATTACAAATTGTTTTTATTTTGGGTTTTTATAAATTAACGGAATCAATAATAACCTAAATACATAACTCATAATTATTGCTTTAATTGTTTAAAAAACCATATGGATATTCTTATGGCAGAGTAAAGTTACATGTTTATTCACCTACCAAGAGGTCAAAGTTAGTGATAACAGTATTAATGGTCAAGTTTAGATAAAGACGACATCGCTGAGCGTTAATGACCTACTATCCAATGGAGATTAAACAGATCTTATATCTTTTGTTTTAAGCACAATTTTTCTGTTTTTTTATTCATTACATGTTAGCACTTGACTGCAATCAAACCCGACGGTATAGTGATGATGTTATCTAAGATGGAAGCGAGCTAATTTGTTAGGAGTAGGAAGGCATCCAGACTTGGCTTGCATAGTTGTATGACAGCGTTTGGCGTCTATTTGCCGGACAGACAAAAGGCAAACTAACAGTCTTATTCATAGATTAAAGACTACTAGATGGAGTCATAACGCGGCTGTAGGTTCAAGAGCGTGACAGACTTATTTCATTCGGCCTTTATTAGAAAGTGATACAAGATTATTTTTTGTCCCTTTCAGCGTGTTCGTTTTTATTATTTGTCAAGAGTGGAATTTGTGACAGACAAGGGACATATCTGAGCAATTATTAGCTTTTTATTAAATTTGCTGATAAATAATATAACTTTGCGGTTACTATATTAATTTAAACGTTATCGTGCTATGGTGGGTTGTAATATTTTCGGCTGCAACAGTCGAAGGAATTACGTTTCATACGTAAGTAGGCATAAACTTCATTGATTGATGATTTAAAGCATAGATATGTTATTTTTTTAGCAAATTTCATGTATTATGCGTTTACTAAACTATATCATATAAAGTAATATTTCGTATTTTACGATATTTTAAAACATAACGTTTTATGATGTACTTTAAATGTTGACATGTCATGTCAATAAGGCTGATTTGCTGTCTCACGAGTGGACACGCTATGGGCTCTATCTAGTAGTCTTTAATCTATGGTCTTATTCGTTGTGCCGCAGAGAATGCGAAAGAGTGTATAAATAAAGAAGCTCAAATACCTCGTCCATATAATGCGAAACCCTAAATATGATATGCTCCAACTTACTATCTAGGTCAAGATAATAAGGGGTAAACGAAGACTTGGCCGTAGACGACGTCCCGACTAACACGAATGGTTTAACATGAGCTCCAGATTGCTGTTTTCAATAGCAGCCAAAAAGATAAAATACCCTCAATGATCGCTAATAGAGTTACCGCGAATACTCGCTATTATTCGGTATTAGGCACTACTCGTCATTTTTCGAATACCAAATAATAGCTAGTATTATTCGGCATTCGGCGAACAGTAGTCGAAAATAAACTTTTAACGAACAAAAGAACTAATGAGTTAAAAATAATGATTTTTTTTATTATTTTCCTTAATAAAACAATACACAATATCAATTATTATCTGTAATATGTGCCTGTACCTATCATATTCATGAAATTAAATTAGTAAGGTTTTTTAATTAATATTTAAAATCCAAGGCAGATTGTGGTGCAAAAAATATTTTTTTCTGCACGTTCTGGAGCAAGTCGGTTTCGTTTTTCCTCTTAAATTAAACCTGCCTCGGAAAATAGTCTTTCTGCTGATGTGAAATATTTTTAATGTGTTTAATGTTTTTTTTTATGTCGAATAGTAATGTCGAGTTATTCGATTATTCGCCAAAGTGAATGGCGATTAATCGGTATTCAACTATTCGCTATAAACACTATTCGCGGCAACTTTAATCGCTAACCTCCGATAGGAGATGGCACTAACTGAAGAAGTAGTCTTAATAATAGAGTTCTATTTTTAACCATTGGGTACAGTACCTTCAAAACGAGAGTGGGAAGTAACTAAACGTACCTTAGTAACTGTATCGCTCTTTATATTCACAGCCATTAAGCAAGGCGCCTGTTCAGCGGTAGAGCCGAGTCCTTCACCGAGTATTTCCTCCAACTGCGACAGGTTCCCTGGAGAACCCTTGTACTTCAACACCCATTCGCAGGATTTGACTGAACCTTCCGAGACGTATATTTCTACTCTGTAACGTCGCACCTAAATATAAAAAATAAAATAAAACGAACAAACTAGTAAAAATACCCCTAAGTATTGTTTGGTTCATTGTACATTAGATAAAAACTAAATGAGATATATAAAAAACTATAGAAATATATACAATATTTATTCATTCGCTCTCTCGCCCATTTGCTCACCCGATCATCCGAAAGTGTCGATAAAAATATGCACATCCCCCCGTTTTTCCCCCATTTACAGCCGCCATTTTGAAAAATTATGTAGCCTATGTCACTACCATAATTCTAACGAACTCAACGACACCTCATATGTCAAAATCCGTCCAGCCGTTTGGGCTGTAATGTGTGCAATAGAAATGGACATACATACGTACATACTCTAAACTGGATTGACTTGAATTTAATCATAGACTCATAGTCATTCATTTCGCGATGCAGTCACTCACTACTTTGATATCCCTCATACATGTAATATTGTTAACTAAAGTAAGGTAAGGTAGTAGTAATATCTGAGTGAAGTGCGTTAAATAAATCCTACCAGTAGTAGTTTTCTTATAAGAATTTCGAAGTTCCCTTTGGAGAGCACGAGGTAGTCGAGCTTGTTCGGTTCTAGCCCCATTTTCTTGATGTTGGAAATGGATGAGAACACCTCCCTTGCAGATGTAGTCGCGTCCACTCCATGGACGCTGTAGTAGTCGTTTCGGTCGAAAATACGAACAGTTGTAGGCGGTTTCTGAAAATGAGAGATTTTTTGGAAATCAGAATTATCTCATATCATATATATATTCAAATACAGAGAATTCAAAAAAAGAAGTTATCGATTGGACCCAATTTATGTACTAATATTGTTGGAATTATAGTTTTTAATCGACGAAAAAAAAACGGAGGAAGTTCTCAATTCGACACGTATTCATTTTTTTTATGTATGCCCGTTATCCGATTTTGATAATTCTTTTTTATTAGAAAGAGCACACTTCCAAGATGGTCCCATTGTCATCATGTTAGGATCTGATGATGATATTCTGGGAAAATTGAAGGAACTCTTCAAATTTTATAGGCACACTTGCAGCGATTTCGGTTTTTGTGTCAGTATCGGTAGATTTTTGGCTACTACTGCCGTATAATATACTATGACAGTATAATACGAGTAGATAAATCACTAAAATGTAAGAAATAAAATTTTTTAAATAAAAATAGAACCGACTCAAAACGCACTAAAAGGTAAAAACTAACTGTGTCATTTAGTTGCTTTAATTTACTTAAGCATATCTAGGAGTTGGTGCCAGACAAGGTTTCTACTTTAAGGACGTTACTTAGAACCCACAAACTGCTTTACTACGTAAAATAAATGTTCCTTAAACTTGGCTGGCACCGACTTCATAGATATGTTTAAGTAAATTAAAGCAACTAAATGACACAGTTATTTTTTACTTTTTAGTGCGTTTCGAGTCGGTTCTATTTTTTGTTAAAAAATTTCATTATTTTAATTGTTAGAGTGAATGTTTGTACTTACTTGGGCAATTTGGCGACATTCTATTAGGCATTCTTCTTATGAATAAAGTATTTTTGTTATTACGAGCCCGATGTTAACAAACACAACTAAAACATAAAACATAAACGCTCTGGTACCTAGGCAACAATGACTAACTTTTTGAGCGAGAGAATTGAAAAACAAAATAATATAAGGTATTAATAGCTTCAACCATAATAATTAGGCATTGTATAACGCTAGATTAGGCTGTGGTCTGAGTACTTCGAATAACAGGATAAATTACAATTAATGGGTGCTTTAGACGTTCCAATGCCTGTTGTCTCCAACTTGATCAGCATAGCTAAGTTTCGAAATTTCTAATGTATTAGCATTATATTCATGTTCTTCATTTTTTATAAGAAATTGTAATAGGTATGTTATGAAGTTGTTATATATAAAAAAAAATTGTGTGATATAAGAACTTTTAATATTCCACGCTTAAAAGGTTAAAATTGTTTTTAAGTTATAGTATATTTCAAGAATGGTACACACTCGTACCTAATTAGCTTTTAAGCATATCATCCTCATCAATTGCTTTAGAATTTTTAATCAAAATCTGTTATTTGTCAATTTATTTTCGCGAAACCTTGTACATTGACTATCGCTAACATTGAGGTAGAGCAAAATAGATCGTGTAGAGCAATCTTTATGAAAAATTCATTGGATTAGTTTAATATTATGTAAACAATTATATTCTTTGAATAATTACATCAATTGTTTGTATATATTATTTTTTCATTTTATTAACCGACGAAAAAAAACGGAGGAGGTTCACAATTCGACACGTACATTTTTTTTATGTATGACCACGCATAACTTTTTACAGAATTGTCCGATTTTGATAATTCTTTTTTTATTAGAAAGGGCATACTTCCAAGGTGGTCCCATTGTCATCATATTAGGATCTGATGATGATATCCTGGGGAAATTGAAGGAACTCTTCAAATTTTGGAGGCACGCTTACAACGATTTCGGTTCTTGTCTCTGTATCGGTAGTTTTAGCTTTTTGACTACTAGTGCCGTATAATATACTATGACAGTATAGAACGAGTACGTTACGTGGCGACAAATCACTAAAAAGTAAGAAATAAATTTTTTTAAATAAAAGTAGAACCGACTCAAAACGCACCAAAAAGTAAAAAATAATTGTGTCATTTAGTTGCTTTAATTTACTTAAGCATATCTAGGAGTCGGTGCCAGCCTAGGTTTCTACTTCAAGGACGTTACCTAGAACACACAAACTGCTTTACTACGTTAAATAAATGTTTCTTAAACTTAGCTGGTACCGACTTCATAATCCTTTTTTGTTCAAAATTTTTATTTATTTATTTTTTAATCAGAGCTACACCTACAGCTAGTACACATACAAATTATAAAAAACGTTTACATTGTCAGGGACCGTTATAGTCTAAAGTATCTCAAATTAAAAGCCTTAATAAGAATTGGGAAAATCGTTATGTTGGATTTTCAATAGGAATTAACACATTAAAATTAATAATATCTTAAAAACATTAAACTTTTGCTTAGAAGTCAATCTTTTTTATGTTTTTACCCGACTGCGTTAGAAGGAGGGTTATGTTTTTCGAGCGTATGTATGTATGTATGTATGTATGTATGTCCATTTCTTCGGCACGCGCTACAGCCTAAACGGCTGAATGGATTATGACATGTGAGGTTTCGTTGAATTTGTCAAAATTGTGGTAGTGACATAGGCTATATAAATTTTCAAAATGGCGCCTGTAAATGGGGTGTGAGTATTTTTTACTGTTATCATAGCAATATGGGTACCAATTGAAAGATCTTAAAAAGACCATTTCAAAAATATAAATATCATATCATGTTCATATTACTTTTTTAATAAAAAATGGAAAATTTCTATACCATAAACTAAAACTAAAAAGTCTCAAATAAAATTATTATTATAAAAACAAAAAACCCGACTGCTTAGAAGTTATGAACTGAAAAGAGAAAAACAAGGATCACTATATCGGTATAAAATTATAAATACTTTATGGTGCTGCAGGCGGGGACAAACGTAGTTTTGGTAGATCTTTCTTTCCCCGCTGGTTAAAGTAGGTATTTTGTCCCTGTTTGTTTTATTGGCTATTTATTTCGTATAACTTAAAAATCGGCGTATTGGTTTGTCGGTAACTTTTTATCCCCATCGATTTGAAGGTAGTTTCGCTAAAGTTTATGCGTTCTGCGTACTACAGTTGTGTTGTAGGTAATTTGTAATACATTTTTGGAAAACTATGAAATCATAACTTGAATCATGAATAACAGTGTCAACACTTAACATCTCAGTTGGCCTTGACCATAATAATTGTGACATAATATCTATAATCCATAATACCTACGGTGCGTCAGACAGTTTGACTGAAACTAATATCGGAAATGCAACTACATTTTATAAAACACTAGCTTTTGCCCGCGACTTCGTCTGCATGGAATTAGTTATTACGGCAGCCTAATTTTTCTAAGCTTTGAATGTCATATTTATTAATATCTAATCAACTGCCTAAGAAATAGTTCTTAAGCTTTCAAAATGATACCTTCATACAACATTTCATCCCCCCTTTAAACCCTTACAACCCTTTTTTCGCAATTAAATGTAGCCTATGTCCTTTTTCAGGCTCTAGACTTACCGTGTACCAAGTTTCATTTAAATCGGTTCAGTAGTAGTTTTGACGACCTTCGTGGCGCAGTGGTATGCGCGGTGGATTTATAAGACGGAGGTCCTGGGTTCGATTCCCGGCGGGGCAGATTGAGATTTTTCTTAATTTGTCTGGTCTGGCTGGTGGGAGGCTTTCGCCGTGGCTAGTTACCACCCTACCGACAAAGACGTACCGCCAAGCGATTTAGCGTTCCGGTACGATGTCGTATAGAAACCGATAGGGGTGTGGATTTTCGTCCCACTCCTAACAAGTTAGCCCGCTTCCATCTTAGACTGCATCATCACTTAACATCAGGTGTGATAGCAGTCAAGGGCCGACTTGTAGTCGATAAAAAAAAAAGTAGTTGTAGAGTGAAAGCAAGACAGACAGACAGACAGAGCTACTTTCGCATTTATAATATTAGTTAGGATGATATATAAAATGGGAGGACCATATTTCTTTCAATCAATTCCCATTACATTTTTTTGTTTATTTGAAGGGGTCAAATAAGTAAGAAATGGGGTTTTATGAAAAGCGATTTGTATGTTTATTAACAACGTCATTATTTTTATAAATTAAATTGTTTTATTGGTTTTACTGTTGACGAAATAGGACGGAAATAGGAGGATTAATCCACTGACAATGACATCAATCAATTTCAGAGTCATTGTAGAGTCAAAATATGGTCAGAATAATGGAATTTTTTTTTTTAATAAATGGTTTTTGCTTAGTCCGAAACGAAAGGAAAACAATAAGTTAATATTACTAATAACTCAAATGTACACAACAATTTAATGAAAATAAAATACCCATGTAGGTCGGTCGTAGGTCAGTGAGTCGCACTTAAATCCTAATTAGGTATAACATTACACCGGCTTGAATTAGATTTCGAACAAACGCGCTATATAATATAAGAGCAGTCAAATTAATTAGAACTCAGAACATCATTATCAGCTTATTGACGGCCCACTACAGGGCCAGGCTTCCCTCCTTATTTTGCAGCCAGATTTCTTGACTCGCTTGATAGGTGATCTATTCCCAGATTCACGCGGCCACATTCCACCGACAATGGCTCTCCCAGCTAGAAATCAGGATGTAGGTGTTGTCCCTCGGAGAGGAGGAAGAGATGGATCAAGCCAGCGATCGCTTGAGACACAGAAAAACAGCACCTGGACCTGATGGAGTTCCAGGTAAAGTTGTTTTTATCGCTGTAAAATGTATGCAGGAGCGATTAAGGGACATGTTTGACAGTTGCTTGCTTTCTGGCCAATTTCCAAAGAGCTGGAAAGTGGGACGGTTGTGCCTACTAAGAAAAGAGGGCCGCCCTTTGGACTCCTCGTCATCATATAGGCCAATTGTCCTGCTTGATGAAGTGGGCAAGCTGTTTGAGAGGATCCTAGCTACGCGTCTTTCCTCGCATCTTGAGACGATAGGCCCAGCTCTTTCTGAAGTACAGTATGGTTTTAGGGCAGGCCGGTCTACCTTGGATGCCCTTGATACTCTGAAAAGCCTTACAACTGAAGCGGTGGAACGAGGGCAGGTAGTTCTGGCTGTTTCTTTAGATATTGCCAATGCCTTCAATACTCTGCCTTTTGAAACTCTACTGGAAGCCCTTCAATATCATAGAGTGCCAGCCTATCTCAACAGATTGTTGAAGGCATACCTACAGGAAAGACAAATTATGTGGGAGGGACGTGATGGGCATTTGCATCAGAGCTTTGTGCACAGTGGAGTTCCACAAGGATCGGTATTAGGCCCCACTCTCTGGAACATTGGCTACGACTGGCTTCTGCGGAGCCAATTGCTTCCGGGAATGAAAATCATTTGTTACGCAGATGACACTCTCGTGACAGCCCGTGGGCGGAATTTTGATGAAGCTGCTCGCCTGGCGGAGATTGGCACCTCCATGGTCGTGGATAGAATTCAGATGTTGGGCTTGAGGGTCTCTTTATCAAAAACTGAGGCCATATTGTTCCACGGTCCGCGTAGAGGTCCGCCTCGGAATGCACATATTTCCATTCAGGGTACAGTCGTAGAATTAAAGGCCAACATGAAATATTTGGGACTTATTTTGGACGGACGCTGGGGGTTTAAAGCACATTTTAAACAGCTCGGCCCCAAGTTGGTTAATACTGCCACCGCTCTCGGCAGACTTCTGCCAAATATCGGTGGACCAGAATCTACCTGTAGGCGACTCTACGCAGGAATTGTGAGGAGCATGGCATTGTACGGTGCGCCCATATGGGTACATGCTATGACTTCCGATAACAAGGCACTATTGCGCAGGCCTCAACGAATCATAGCCGTGCGAGCAATTCGGGCGTACCGTACTGTATCATGGACGGCGGCAACGTTGCTGGCTGGTGATCCCCCTTGGGAACTACAAGCCGAAACTCTTGCGGAGGTATACCGTTACCGCGCGGAAATAAGGGCCCGGGGCGAGTCGCCAGCAGTGGGACACATTGGGAGAATCAGGGCTCTTGCAGAAGCCGCCCTAATTGATAGGTGGAAGGAGGACCTAGAGTCTCCGACTGCAGGCAGCTGGACTGTGGAATCAATACGTCCTCACCTGCGGAAGTGGCTGAAACGTAAGCATGGCTCTTTGTCGTTCCATCTGGCGCAGGTGTTGTCAGGTCATGGTTGTTTCGGCAAATATCTGCACCGGATAGGTAGGGAGCTGACACCAGCCTGTCAGCAATGTGGGGCCGTAGAAGATACAGCTCATCATACGCTGGTGGAGTGCGCAGCTTGGGAGCCGCAGAGGCACTCCTTTGCGGCCATTCTGACGGACGACGTCTCGCTGCCAAGCGTAGTGAACGCTATGATCAATAGCGAGGCGTGCTGGACGGCCGCTGTATCTTTCTGCGAGTCGGTGATGGCTCTCAAGGAGGCTGATGAGAGGACGAGAGAAGCGGATCCAGATGCTCCTCTCAATCGAAGACAAAGGCAGGGCAGAAGGAGGCGTCGCTATGCGCACCTTCTTCCTCAGTAATTAAGATGCTGATAAACGTCGGTACGTCATTGTAGAATGAGTATTCGATCCCGTGGCGTACCACCTAAAGACGCAGACGTGTCCGCTGGGTTTTAGTGGGTATTACGGCATAGCCGGGGAGTCCCACATACCCTTCCGGAATTGAGCGGAAGGGATGCGTAAACGCATTTCCCAGCGATAAAAAAAAAAAAAAAAAAAAAAAAAAAAAAAAAGGCTTCCCTCCTTATAGGAGAGGGGATATGGAGCATACACCCACCACGCCGCTCCAATGTGGATTGGCGGGCTTAGGATGATAGGATGCTAAAGTTTTATTTATTCACGATCACTGTCAGATGTTGATGACAGTGACCGGGACCGACGGCTTAACGTGCTCCCCGAGGCACGGGGGTGTAACACCACCAACTTCCCGACTCCGGGCTTGGAATGTTTTTTTTTATCGACTACAAGTTGGCCCTTGACTGCTATCACACCTGATGTTAAGTGATGATGCAGTCTAAGATGGAAGCGGGCTAACTTGGTAGGAGTGGGACGAAAATCCACACCCCTTTAGGTTTCTTCACGACATCGTACCGGAACGCTAAATCGCTTGGCGATACGTCTTTGTCGGTAGGGTGATAACTAGCCACGGCGAAAGCCTCCCACCAGCCAGACCAGGACAAATTAAGAAAAATCTCAATCTGCCCTGCCGAGAATCGAACCCAGGACCTTCGTCTTATAAATCGACCGCGCATACCACTGCGCCATGGAAGTCGTCAAATACTGAGAATTTCCTTGAAAAAATCAGAATAATTTCGTGACCCGACCCAGGATTCGAACCCAGGACCTCGTGATCGACAGACAGGCTAACCACTAGACCAACGAAAATTTTACGTCATATTCGTAGGTTCTTTATATGGGTAAGTCGTAAGCCCTAACTACACGGAATCGATTCAGCTTCCTATCATAGGACGCTAATAAACATGCAGTAATATTAATTAGTACTCAAGTAGGTACTAGTTATTTGTTCAAAATTCTGTTAATTGTCGCATTTTGTCCGCACTTCTCAGAATATGGGACCGATGTTGACAGGCCAGCGGGTTATCACGCCGATACTAAATTAAAGCTAAATAAATTGTCGGCTCCAACCCGTGCAATGTCAGTGCGCAAAAGTATTTACTGTAGTGTGGATCGGAACAGTTTTTTTATGTAAGTTTTTTTTAATAATTAATTTCATATTGAATACATAATTACGTGTGTATAGTGTTTTAAATTTAATTAATATTATATTTAAACATTTATTTTACGTGAGTAAGTGTATACCAAACTTTTAAACTTGTCCGTGTGTAGGTCAAATTTTAAGTTATATTATTTTTTTTATTTGAGTAATTCGGTGTTTTGCAATTTAATTTTTATAATATAAGTAAATTCGTTTTGCGTGTGTAGGTGTTTAACAATTTTTTAACTTGTTCTGGTGTTGTTAAAAATGTTATTACATTTTTTTTTTGGAAGTAAATTCGGAAGGTATCCAAATCGTATATTATATGGTTATAATGCAGTAATAAATTAAAAAATAATATATATATTATATCATTACTTTTTTATTTAATTTTAAATTATTTTATTTATTTTTACATTTAAGTTATTCCGATTTCCTCAATAAAGATTTATTCGTTCATTATGGAAAAAAAAATAACAATATCTGATTTTCCTTGAAAAATAATCTGGTGCAACATATTAGAGCATTTTATTAAAGTTAAATTAATAAAAATAATAATATTTTAAATTTTAAATATCTACCTATAATACATTTTTTGCGGATTGACAGTGGCATATCGTATTATTTTATGTCAGCAATTAACTTAATTTTTAAGAAATAAACAAAAATAAATATCAACTATACACATATGTTTGATTTAAAATATAAAACTGTTCAAAGCTTTTTTTTCAATATTTTTACTTTTAATTCCATGTCTATCTAAAATGTCCAACGTAGGTATATAACTTTATTATAAGTACCCATCAGGATTACCACTGCTACCTTAGTTATAAAACTGTCGGATTACTAGATTATTCTAAAAAAAACTATTTTCTTAAAGATATTTATATCAACCACATCTAAGTATATTATATTGTTCTGTCCAAATAAGCGAAAACGTTCTAAACGCATATACGACAACAATACAACGAGCGAAAATCGAAATTAAATCGAACTGAAGTGGATTTGAACCTCAAGTTTAACCGCTATTGAAGCTTTTAGTTTATTTAAAGCAAAAGTCGTATATTAGAATATGTGATTTTTTATTCAATCAAGTCTCAAAATTTAATTCTCATTTTCCAGATAGCCTACCTCTACTCTGTCAAAATGAGGCTCCTCATTATAATAGCCTCATTTTGGGCATTGGTGGCTTCCAAACCAGAAATGTACAAGGAGAAAGAGGATTTTCAATATTCAAGAAGTTCGACTGATGAAGGAACTAAATCTGGGTTCTACGGCGCACAGCGGGGTAATATGGGCGGTAACTATGAAAGGGCCCATAATATGGACTCTCTGGCGCAGCATCAAATGAGCACACTAGTGAGGAACGTTGACGGCGAACTAGGAGAAGGCGCCAAAATGAGGACAGGGAGCGTGTTTTCCGCTGCGAACTCAAGAGGTCTTTACGGATCAGGCCACTACGATCTGAGCAACCTAAGAGGAAGGAATTTCGGAGAAAATTATTTAGATTCCGTGTCACAATCTTCGATGAATAATTTAGGCTATTCCGGATATTCTGACTTCGATTCCTTATACTCAGCTGCTAATAATGCAAGGTACAGCAACAGTCAATCGCAGAGCTCTGGTCACAGTTCTGGATATCAGACATCGGGGTCACACGCATCTGGACTCAGTTCTGCATACCAAACTTCAGGACTGCAGAATTCAGGACTCCGTACGGGCTATCAAACGTCAGGATTGCAGTCATCAGGACTTGGTTCTGGATATCAAACGACAGGATCGCACACATCTGGACTTGACTCTGGATACCAAAACTCAGGAGCTTCAAAATACTTGCAGACGGGAGCGCAGCATGGTGTAGATAGTACTTACGATGCCAGCAATTATGAATATGACAGTCAGAGTGGAAACAACTATAAATACACCCAAAGCAGTAGCTTAGCGGGGTCTGACTCTGAAAATAGCAATCGTGACAATGGCTACGATTATAGAACAAGCACTCGTTTGGTACACGCCACACCAGTCCGGGTCTACATAACACCTGGTAGCAGAGTAGCAATACCAGTAGCGGCTCAAGTTTATGACGCGTCAGCAGTTCAAGGACAGAATGCGGTAAACACTGATTCAGAAATCCTGAGCACAAGTGGGCAGCGAATAAATTACAAGCCTGTCAATAATGCAAAGCATTACGAATCATCTTACAGTTATCGCAAAGAATGGCAAAAGCAAGACTCAATACCTGCAGTTGTAGTTCCAACGGAAAGTCCATTTCCAACAAACAGTGAACTTTACGAGGCACAATCACTTCAAACGGCCAATAATGAACATGAAAGCGAGCTAGCATCTGCTAGTAGTCAATCAAGCAGGGCGAACAGCGCTTATTCAAGTGGATATAGTGCTAACACAAAGGCTGCATCATCTAGTCAATCATACAATTCTGGGGTCAGTGCTTCAAATGCGTATACCCAAAACTCTTATGGTACGGGGGCAGCGGCTAATTTGTATGGATCTCATATTTCGGATGGTACACTCAATTCCAATAATCTTGTTGAAGAGATCGCTTCTAAACCAAAAAGCTATCACTCGTCATATTCATACCATAAATCATGGGAGAGACGTGGTGATCCATACGTAATAAAGCCAGTAGGCGACGTTACCGAACAAAACAGTCGCATAAGACGATCATTGGACACAAATAAATATCAACAGAGTGAAAACTTAAATGATGGCCAGGAGGACATGGGACAACAATCTATGAGTGGATGGGAACAAGACATTTTGGGTCAGCAAACTGACGGTAGATGGCAAAACTTGGCAGACCCAGGACAAGAAACACAAAACAAGTGGGACGATTTAGAAAGTTTTAATCAGCAAGCTCAAAGTCAGTTGGGTAATCTGGAAGACCTAGGTCAACAAACGCAGAACCAATGGGACACATTAGAAAATTTAGGTCAAGAAACTCAAAATCAATGGGGCCAATCAGAAGATTTAAGTCAACAATCACAAACTCAGGATAAATTAGAAGAGTTAGGGCAACAAACTCAAAATCAATGGGGACAGTTAGAAGACTTAGGCCAACACGCTCAATCAAAATTAGAAGATTTAGGTCAACAGACACAAAACCAATGGGATAAATTAGAAAATTTAGGCCAACAAACTCAAAATCAATGGGGTAAATTAGAAGAATTAGGTCAGCAAACTCAATCAAAATTAGAAGATTTAGGTCAACAAACACAAAACCAGTGGGACAAATTAGAAAATTTAGGCCAACAAACTCAAAATCAATGGGGTAAATTGGAAGATTTGAGTCAGCAAGCTCAATCTAATTTAGATGATTTAGGTCAACAAACTCAGTCTAAACTAGAAGATTTAGGCCAGCAAACACAAAATCAGTGGGGTAAATTAGAAGACTTAGGCCAAAAAGCTCAATCCAAATTAGAAGATTTAGGCCAACAAACTCAAAATCAATGGGGTAAATTGGAAGATTTGAGTCAGCAAGCCCAATCTAATTTAGAAGATTTAGGCCAACAAACACAGAATCAGTGGGACAAGTTACAAAATTTAGATCAACAATCTCAAAATCATGAAGACCAATCAGAAGATTTAAGTCAACAATCACAAAACCAATGGAATAAGTTAGAGGATTTGAGTCAGAAACCACAAACTCAGGATAAACTACAAGACGTCAGCCAACAATCACAATCTCCATGGAGTAAACTAGAAGACTTAAGTCAAAAACCACAAGCTCAGGATCAGCTATCTAATTTGGGTCAGCAAACACAATCTCATTGGGGTCAACTAGAAAATTTTGGTCAAAACACTCAAAGCCATTGGAATAACATAGGAGATTTAAGTCAACAAACACAACCTCAATGGGGTCAATTTGACGATTTGGGACAACATTCACAATCTCCTTGGGGAAAACTAGAAGATTTAGGTCAGCAAACCCAAAATCAATGGAACGATTGGGCAGAATTAAACCAACAGTCACAACATCAACATCATCATCATCATCATGAGCATAAGTTCGAGGATTTCGGTCAGCAAACACAATCTCATTGGAATCAATTTGGCGGATTAGATCAGAATACACAAAATATGTGGAACAACCTAAATAAGCAAGAAAGTAAGTTTAATGCATAATTTATAAATGTGTACTAAAATTACTAATGTGAATATACTAATGAATACTAACTATATGTTGTTGTGTTGTCTAGTGTGTCAAAAATACTTGTTCTTTTTATTTGTAAAATAAGTTATTTATAAGACTTTGTGAATGTTTAACTAATATTAACTTATAATTAAACACAAGATCAAGTCACATATAAAGAGAACTGACTGATTTTTTACGCGCTTGTTCAATATAATTATACCTTTAAAAGCAAATTATTGAGCCTTAGTAGGTATATGTAATACTAGCAGATTCTTGTGACCATCTGCAATCACTTATTTTTTGTCTCGATTACTTTTTATTTTTTTGACTAACAACGTTCTCATGTGTCAAAATTCGCTAAAACATCTTAGAAATCATACAGATTCAAATATGCGTTTATAATATGGAGTAGTTGATGTAAAAGGAAAATGAAAATTCATATAAATAAGAATTAAGACATGTGATGGTGGATCGAATGATAATGCAAAACAAAAAATATTTTGGCCTAACACATTAATTACTCGATTATTATTATCTAAAGCTTGGAATTTCAATCTATGCTCTAGATTCGGAAGCATTTAAGTGAGTTAGATAACAGACCACTGCAAAAACAAAAAGATGTAAAATTGAACATTAAATTAAGGTAAATTAAGTTTAAAATTAAAAAAATACATTTGTATTATTTTAATGTTAAATACACATTTATGTCGTATAAATTACCCACTGCATGAGTAAAATTACAGAACTCTTGGTAAGTGACCTTATTATTAGAGTAATTTGTAGAGAAACTAACTGAAATATTTAAAGCATGCCCAGCTATTGTTGTTAACCAATATAATATAACTAATATATATACAAAATTCAACTATATGTATTTAGTAATCTTGTTATTTATTACTATAAAATTCTTTACTAGATTTTGGACAACATACATGGAATGAAGCAAACTTTGGCCATGAAACACAAGGCTATATGGAAAATAACTATGGAGGACATCAATTTTATAGACCATGGACTATGCATGAGAGATTTGTTCCGGTTATAAACCATGGATATATTCCACACTCACCACACTATCATCCACAAGATGGTAATAGGTGGATCTGCCATTTTCCTAAAGATTATTTTTTGGGTAAACCCAATTTTAATAATGATGGAACTCAAACTGCAACAGATAATTTAGATTCTTCATTTAATACTAATCCAATAAATCATCCAGGGATACCCACAGACAATACTCCACAAAACGGAGAGAAGTTGTTGCCCAAGGATGATACAAATACACAGAGCGAAAGTACCACGGTCAAGTATGTTAATGAACAAGATAAAACCCCAGGCACAACAACTAAAGTGAATGAAGTCCAAGTTAAAAGTACCACTGAAGCTAACAGAGATCCCATTGATATTGGACGTGGAGACATTGGCCCTGAAGAATCAGCAATAGAAACAAGTATTAATGAAAAAAAGCCAGAAATAGAATCTCTTAGTCTAACTAAAGACCAAAGAGATGTTTCAGCAGAACCTTTAAATTTGAGTGTAACGGGTATCGATGAACAAAATGAGGCTAATAAACAAAAGGTTTGGAATGACGTAATCACAATTATGGAACCAATTATAACTTCAACTGTCAAACCAACACCAAATATTGACAATAAGGAAACCTTGACTGTGGAATTAGAATCTATCGGACAAAAAAAACAAACACAAAGCTTTGATCAGCAAAACATGATTAATAATTTAGTGCCGATTGAAAAAGAGCCCATAGAAGAACAACAAATAACTCAACATTTCAACAATTTTGAACAACAAAATTGGGGTCAAGAAACACAAAGCTTTGGCCAGCAAAACATGGAACAATCTTTAGAGCCTATTGAAGAACAAAAGATAACACAACATGTAGAACCTTGCGAACAACAAGTAATAGAACATCATTTAGAACCTATTGAAAAACTAAAACCTATACAAAATTTAGAGCCTACAGTACCAAATATAGAGCAACCCTCTAAGCCTTTAGAAGAACAAGAAATAACACATCAGATAAACAACTTTGATCAGCAAACTTGGGGCCAAGAAACACAAAGCTTTGATCAGCAAAACTTGGAACAATATTTACAGCCATTTGCACAAGAATATTTTGGTCAACAATTGGAACCTCTTGAAAAGCAAAACATAGAACAGTTACAGACTCTAAACAATGCACAGTCACAGAATTTTGATCAAAAAAGTAGTAGACAATTGGACATGCCAGAAAAACTACCTGCCAGTGTTATTTCACAAGATGATATTGGGCATGTTCAAGTACCAACTGATAAAAATATTGAACAGTATTCAGAAGCTACAACAGTTAAGCCACACCCTCAAACATATGAACAGGAACAAAATAAAGAACCTTTAAAAAATACTGAAGTTCCTTCAACTCCTGTAGAACCAACTACAGAAAAACCAGGATTTTGGGGCTCAGTATGGAATAAGACGAAAAGTGCTAAAAATTCTATAGTATCTTGGTTTAGTAGTTAACTAGTCTGTGTCAACATTGTAATAGAATAATTTATTTTTGTTCGTAATTTATGCAACCAATGAATACTTACATCAGGTAGAGAGTGAAAGTATTTAACAAATGCTTGTTGCTGTATTGAATCTGAAACAAGGAATGCAAATTTAATTTAAAGTATGGCGATTGTATTAATTTTAATATTAGTTAACATTTCTTTAGGGCTAGTATAAGTTTAATCTCTCATATCCAAACCAAAGAATTATTTCATGGAATGTGAGAGGTTAATTTTGACCAGTAGCAGATACTCATTGAGTATAATTAAATGAATATGATATTTAATATGTTTTTTTTTTTAATTTTTATTTTCTTCTTCTAAATCCAACATTAAGTAAATATAATAAACAAACTTTTGCTTTGAAAATATGCTCATGTAATTTACATTTTTAAATCAATTTAAATTTTTTTTAATTTATTTAAATTTGCTACTTCAAGTTATTTTTATATATGTGAAAAAGTATTTCTTCTGGGAACTTTGATACTTCTATGTTCTATTGGAATTACCTGGGTAAAAATTTCATGATGATTACTTGAAATGTTAGGGCATACATAACAAAAAAAAATTTATTTGAGATAGTTCTGATGTATAATATAATAAGCTGTTGAATTTTAATTGAAATTCATCACCTAAAAGGCAATAAGATATCATAATATATAAGACATTAATTTTAAAATCAGCATCCTATACTTGAGTACCAGTAGAGACTTTGGGTATCACTGGACAACCCACAGAACAAATTCACAAAGTGCCCAAAAGAAGCACCAGGAGTAACATCAAACAAATTAAAAATGAAGGTAGAAATCACTAGCCATTTTACTCCTAATTTTTTAAATTATTATATATATAAAGATAAGTAAGCTTAAAACTGATTAATATATTCAACATCTTTTAAATAAGATTTTATAAAAATATAAAACACTAGCAGTAATGTGAAGACCTCTTAGGTGCCCTTTTAATTTTAAAGACAAACTTTCATATAAAGTGTGCTCTTTCTCTTTCTCTCTCTCCTCTCGATTTAATTTTTTTTAAAGTTTCCCGTGAGTTCAATATCCTCCGTCCCATCCCATGTACTAAAGATCTACATTTTTGTTAAACATTGTATGATATTACAGTACATTAACATTAACAATACATATTTATGGCAAGCTGATGTGTATAGCTTGTATTAAATAGTCTATTTCACTTCTGAGTCTAGCTTTCACAATAAACAAAATAATTTACAATCCAACATGCAGATCTAGGTATTAGCCCATTTAAACAAACGAACAAACTTTTTCATGTTTTATATAAATATGGTCTGCCATGCCAAATAAATTGAAAGAAAAGATCAAAGATCGAATTTTCAAAGAATATCAGTACCAAAATGTTGAGCCCTATGCAGTACATATAGCATAACATGGAGGAGGTCAATATAATTTAGACGATATAGCGGCAGTATTATATTTTTTTTGAAATTTTGTAATATCTCCGAAACTATATAACTAATTAACATACTGTAAAAGGCAAATCTTATCTCTATAATATCCTTGTGATTATTAAATAATTTATTTTGATAAGGATTTAAGTTTAGTTGTATAAATAATGACGTAATCGTAAGCATATGAATTAAATGATTTTTTAAAACACAAAAAGTTATATATCTGCCAAAATATAAAAGATAGATATATGCTAGTGTGGATGTTTTTAGTAGAACTTTTCAAGATGCATAAAGTTTTCATACAATGTTTTCAATTATATCCAATAGCTAAGGCAGCATACGCTCAAAAAGCCGATTTAATAAATTTCACGGTCCGACTTGCACGACAGAAACTGTGATAACTTGGATAATACAAATATAAAATATAGCCTGTGTTACTCAGTGATAATGTAGCTTTCTAATGAAAAAACAATTATTAAAATTGGTCCAGTACTTTTTGAGTTTATTCGTTACATACAAAAATACAAATCTTTCCTCTTTATAATATTAGTGTAGATAATTTTAAATTTATTAGGTATAAAATGTGTTGCATTTTCAACCTTCATATTAAATTCGTTTGTTGATAAGCATTGTCCACTAAGTTTGGCATTAGTATAGTTCCAAAAGGAACTTGACTGGAACACTTGAATCTGTGCAAACTTTTTGCAGGATTTTTGTTCTGTGATATTAAAATTTATTACAGAAGCTTAAATAGACAAAATATTACTGCAGATTATTTCTAAAATCCATTACAATAACATACAAAGACATTTTTAATCTGTTTTAAAATGACAATTAATTCCCTTTGAGAAAAAGCACTCAAAAACTTATTATTTCCATTTACAAGTAATTAATTATAATCTCAGAGACACATACATATTTACAATATCATGAAGACATTATTATTTAAAAAGAGAATACAGAAGATTGGTCTGGATAATTTGTTAGGCATTTTATAAAAAAAAATTATAAAAGTATTAAAGTAACATGTACACATTGTAAAATAGAACTTAATCTTGTTTAGCCTTAAACTTTCTTCTAATAAATATTTATTCATGGTATTTTATAATGAAAGTTTATCAGTCCTAGCTTTATATTTATTTAAAAAAAAAGCATAGCCACATTCATTTATAAATATCTCAATTTAATGCAAATATTATTTTCCACAAAACCATCGTCATCAGCCCCTGCTTACCGTCAACTAAAACCTTTGCAAGTGGTCTACATAACAAATTGCTTTAAGACCTTTGGATTATGCATTCATGGACTTCTAGTTTTGTAGTATTCTGAAAGTTTACATTTTTAGTAGTAACTTTTTTGTGCACCTTCATATATTCCCTAAGAATGCATACAAACAGTCTTTGTGTACATAAGAAGGAAAGTAAAATCAAAACTATAGGTATTTTAGTAACTTACCTAGATTTAAGGCTTGAATAGGTTGTAGTGATGACATTTTATCAAGAAAAATAGAGGATAGATTTACCTAATCTGTTACAGTTAGCCACAATATAATACCTACGATATCAGGCTATGCGTTTTTACAAATTGCGATGAGATGAGAAAGTATTTAAATATAATTTTACGATTTATTACGTTACTTAGTTTTGGTTTGAATACAAAAACAGCGGCAAATCGGCAATCATTTGACATTTCATATTTGACAGATTGGAATTACAGATAAATAGAAATCACAAACATAGACAGATTAAGATCATTTCTCAATGTTTTTGCCATTCTGGCAGAATAACACAAAAGAAAAGAATGAATCATTTGGACATAATGCAGTTTCCATTCAATGGCTGGAGAAAGATAATAATGCTTTATTTCTGACAGTGATCATTAAATTAACAAAACTCCATGGTTGTCTACTTAATTTACCAAAAGAAGGAGCATGGGTTGACAAATATTCATTATAAAATGGTAAAAGTCACGGTACTTAGACCAGAAGTTTGACTATTATTCGCCTTTTAGTCATGGTGAAATGTCCTGTGTCTACGCTCCATATTGCACGCTCAAGTATAAAATGAAATGTGCCTTTGATATCTGTAATTCCTCCGAAATAGAATCAGGCTATGAAGTACAGATTAGGTAATGAAAGTTGTGGTTGTGAATTGGCTGTCATTCTGATTTCTGTCATTTAGTAACTGACGTCTTGTGGATTGTGTTGTGTGTACAATTTATAGTAATTAAATTTTGTTAAACTACATTTTAGTTGGGCTTAATATGTTAATTTTTAAATGTGCGCTCATAGTATTATCTTCAACTTATATTTTAGCGTAAGTTTGTATTATTATAATTGCATAATTGGTTATACTGAAAATAAAAAAATTAAAGTTTCAGTTTATTATTTCTTTTAGGTCTTCCAAAGGAATTTCTTATAATTTTTGCTCCTTTTGATGACTTTATAAGTGTAGCACTGTAACTTTCTATGCGATATAGTTTTAAACGCCAGTAAAATAGAATAACTTCTTAGCTGAAATAAATCTTCAGTGTCGCCTTTCACTTTTACTTGGTAGCATGATCTGTTTTTATTTAAACTAATAAATGTCTTTTTTTCAGTCTTTGTTCCGAAGTGGTTAAAGAAACGAATTTTATCGACAGTGGCCTTGCGTTTATGTACATTGCAAGCGGAGTATTAGGTGAGAACAAATAATCTATTACATAAATTCTTTATGTTGCAATGCTTTGGAAGTTTCTTATTTTATAAAAAAAGCCACTAGATTCGAGGCCAACTATAGAGTTTCTTACAAAATAATGTGTGGAAACTAATGGCATATAAACAATCAAAGTCAATTGATAGTAATATAATTGAAGCATCAATAGCTCTACAGTAAAGGGTACAGACTCAACGCTGAAAGGCCATGAGTTCAAAAACTACCAGGGGGGATGGTGTTGTTCCTAGATACAGTCTATACACCTAATTGATGGAGAAGGAATATTGATCATATACTATATAAAAATATGATCAATAATAGTTTTTAAAAAAAGAAAAAATAACATGTGTGCAACCTATAAGATATTTGTTTTATTATATCAATTGGCAACATTTGCTTTTTAATAAAAATACAGATTATATATACAATATGACATACATTTGCATGATAAAAGAAAATTCAATAAATTTCATATTTGTCAATAACATGGGTTTAGTATTTCATATTAATAATAAATATTTGTCATCATTATATTTTAATAATGAACTACCTATATAAACATCACATTATATATAATTTCATCATCATAAAAAATATTTATTTTTTATTACTAGATACTGTTTTGTTGGTGTTTTTGCCTACTATGATAAGATGAAGGTTTATGATTTTAACAGCATTTATCAATATCTAAAGCGGGAGCCACCCACTCGTGCCACACAATGGGCCCGGCACCCATGGTGAATCCATGGATTGCTAAGATATTCTTGCTCAGATCAGATCAGATGCTCAGAGTATTAGAATCTTGGAAATGGATCCTATGATTTTAATGAAATTTTGTATGCTGGAGTTTTAGGGGAGATTAATTGATCTATACCAAAGCCAAACTCGATTAAGAATGCTTGTCAACAAACATATTTTAAAATGAAGGTAGAAAATGCAACACATTTTATGCCTAATAAATTTAAAATCATGTTTTGTTTTTTATAAAATCTAATTTAAAAGATATTGAATATATTAATTAGTTTTAAGCTTACTAATCTAATTTATTGTCATAAATTCGTCATTAACAACTTAACTAAAAAAATAAGGTGTAAACTGACTAGTGATTTCTACCTTCATTTATAATTTGTTTGTTGACAAGCATTCTCAATCGAGTTTGGCTTTAGTATAGTTAGTTCTTATTCTTCAAATGTATGGCTTAAAAATACAGGGCAAAGCTTGGTCAACAGAGTGCTTATTATATAAAGTGCAAGAAGGAAAGATTTAAGATATATAAATCTGTTGCTTAGCAACCAGACAGACCTGATAAACCTTCAGTTTCTCACATAAATAAATTTTTGTTTTTAATGCAGTGTGGTAAGGTTACATTGTTATTAGATTTTTCTAAATGCCAAAATCATAATCCTATCTCTTGCTATATACATATATCTTCTGAAAATGGAATATTTGTACTTATGAATTGAATTTTTCAAGATTATTTAACTACTAATTGTACAGTATTTTGAAAAACCCAACTGTAAATATTAAAATAATTCGTAAAAGCACCAACAAGCACTACATTTATTTATTTCATGTATGCATTAAAGTATAACCTCAGTAAGTTAAAAGAAATAAATGTACTATCCCTGTTTAATCTTATAGCTTCACTCTGGCTAAGCTTCTGTGGTCCCAGAACTCCTCGGTAATCTTCTTTTTTGGTTTACGTACAGTCCCCATATCACATTGATTAGTAAACAAATTTTATTATCCCCTCTCCTATAAGAAGGAAGGCTTGCACTGTAGTTCGCTGTTAATAGGCTGATAATGATGAAGTAAATAAACAAGTCTATTATCTCAAATAAATCTATACTAATATTATAAATGCGAAAGTAACTCTGACTGTCTGTCTGTCTGTCTCACTTTCATGCTAAAACTACTGAACCAATTTAAATGAAATTTGGTACAGATAGTCTAGAGCCTGAAAAAGGACATAGGCTACTTTTTTAATTGCGAAAAAAGGGTTGTAAGGGGTTAAAAGGGGGGATGAGATATTGTATGAAAGTAACATATTTTTAAACCTAGAAATCTTAACCATATATTTTAGGTAGTTGACTAGAAAAATAGGGCTGCCTTAAGAAGTAATTCCAAGCGGACAGATTCCCGGATAAAAGCTAGTATGTAAATATTAAGAAAAAAACTGCATGAGAAGGTTTCTACCACCTGTTCAAATCTGTTTTTGAACAAAATCTCAAAAATATACACATGAGTACCCCAGTGTATTAGGCAGCTATAATAAAAAATCACAATGCCCTTGCTAGTAATGCAGTGAAGAGCTAGATTCTGGCTGCTGATTGTTTATAGCAAAAGGAATTATCTCATGAATAAATTAATTAGCCGTGGCTGGGTATTAGGCTTCATCTTCTAATGATAGTCTTTACTGTCAAAAAAATGATTCTAAGAAAATCTTTTATCTCTTAAAGTCTATGTGAATTGCCATCTTTCTTGCTTAAAGTTTGATCTACTAAGGTTCTACTGGGTATTGTATATGATAGCATGACCAGAAAAATAAAAAAAACCTCGCCATGATGCTGAAAAAATAGGAACAAATTTTTTTTATTCACATACTTATGCACAGACTGCTAAAAATTAATCCAGGTTTTTTATTTTTTTGGTCAGGCGGTACATTTTATTTATAATATATGTATCCAACTAACTACATGGAGTGCAGTGCTAACCAACATTTTTTTCAGCTGGCAAAATCATCTATGACAGATACCAGCAGGTCCATGTCCTAGGCTCTTTAACCCCAAATCCGAATGTGACATTGTTTGCAAATAGGATTGCTTCCTTCTCAGCCACATTCCTGTCACTGGGCTTCCTGGTTTACCTCTTTTTGTTCTTATTTAAGGTAAGAAATAATGTAAGTTAAAAATCATAAATACAGTATTGGTAATATAAATAAATAAATAAATATTACAGGACAATTACACACATCGCTATATAGTCCCAAAGTAAGCATACGCCCCAAAGTAGCTTGTGTTGTGGGTGCTATGATAACTGATGAATACTTTTATATATATTATACATAAATACTTATAATATATAGATAAACACTCAGAAACTGGGAATCGAACCCACAGCCTAGGACACAGAAGCAGGGTTACTGCCCACTGCGCCATACGGCCGTCAATATAGGGTTGATGAGTATGTGATATGTAAATTATTTTGTGTTAATTTGTTTGTCTTATCCTCGAATATTCAAACTCTTTTGACATATTTCTATTGCAAACTGTCAAAATAATCTGACTCGAGACAAACTTAAAGGGTATCATTCAAAACGTACCAAAACTGTGCGGGCTAAAGACAAAAAGTTTTTATTTTACTATCACAGCAATGTAAAACCTTTACTTTCGTTGATATTGGATCAAGATTAACGAAAGTAAAGGTTGCAGAGCATTGCTGTTATAGTAAAAATGTCCAAAATAATACCTGGCCAAAATATTTTTGGTGTTTTGTGTATGATCCGTGAACAATGCCCTTTGATTTGCGTTTGTGAATCAGGCGTCATTTATCAAAAATGGATCATCTTGTGTTAAAAATATTATATTTAGCTTATAAAATAAAGTATTATGATATGTATTATGTACACTTATTGCATCAACATCATCAACATCACCATCATCATCATCATTAGCCAATGGACATCACTATTAGACATATTAACAAAATATCTTTCTCTCCAGACAACAAATATAACATCACAAAAATTCTTTTTTACCACAAAGTGTTACCCACACTTAAGGGATTATTTATATCAATGGTATTGTAACATGTTCAGTACATACTGTAGATGGCATTACAGGTCGTATACTTGGATAAAAAAACATAATATCAAAGTATAATTTCGGCACTGACGTCATCGAGATCGTGGCCTAGCGGTAAGGCGCTCTAAGTGCCCGAATTGCCAGAGAGACGTGGGTCCGAATCCCGTCGGTTTCGCAATTTTTGATATTATGTTTATTCTTAAATATCACAAAAATTACCAATTGATTAATATATTTGAATAATATTACATTGTATCAAAATTATGTGATACTGGATAACATTTATGGTAAACACTGCATAATTCTCCATTAACATTTTGTCCATACATTTTGAAGTCATGCACCCATGACATGACGCATATATTAACGATTACCATAGTTAAATATAAATGCATGTGACTGTAATACTCCCTACATATAAAATAAAGCCCCGTCGCGTCTGTCCATCTGTTTGTTCACGATAAACGCAAGGACTGCTGAACGAATTTGCATTCGATTTTCACCAACAGATAGAGTGATGTAAGTTTTAGTATAAATTTTGTTGAGGTTCAAATATGTCGAAGTGTGTCGCGTTTCACCCGCCGCGGGAGATTTCATTAAAACCGCTGCCTTAACCATTTTAGATATGACAATTCAATATATGCGAAGACTGTTCTTCTTTACTAAGTCTAGAGAAAAATCCGCGATAGCATATATCTATCTATTAAGGTTAGCTTGCAAATTTTTTGATGTTCCTGAATGGTAGTACATTATTACCCGACTGCGTCAGAAGGAGGGTTATGTTTTTCGAGCGTATGTATGTATGTATGTCCATTTCTTCGGCACGCGCTACAGCCTAAACGGCTGAACGGATTTTGACATGTGAGGTGTCGTTGAATTTGTCAAAATTGTGGTAGTGACATAGGCTATATAAATTTTCAAAATGGCGGCTGTAAATGGGGGGAAAAAAGGGGGGATGTGTGTATTTTTTTCTCTTATCTTAGCAATATGGGTACCAATTGAAAGGTCGTAAAAAGACCATTTCAAAAATATAAATATCAATCATGTTCATATTAGTTTTTTAACAAAAAATGGCAAAAAGTGTACTAAGTGTACCGTCTCATTTCTATACCATAAACTAAAACTAAAAAGTCTCAAATAAAATTATTATTATAAAAACAAAAAACCCGACTGCTTAGAAGTTATGAACTGAAAAGAGAGAAGCAGAGAAGAGTATTTTGTCCCTGTTTGCAGCACCATAAAGTATTTAGAATTCTATACAGATATAGTGATCCTTGTTTTTCTCTTTTCAGTTCATAACTTCTAAGCAGTTGGGTTTTTTTTTTATAATAATAATTTTATTATAAAAGTGAAACTTTGTATGTATGTTTGTTACTCTTTGACCCAAAAGTAATTGAATAGATTTTGTTGCAACCTCACAATAATATAGCTTACATAGCTGAATAACACAGGCCACATTTTATCCCGAAATTCCCACGGGAACGAGATTTACGCGGGTAAAACCGCGGGCGTCTGCTAGTAATTCATAAGTATTGAATGAGTGTGAACATTTGCTACAAGTGTGGCTATTGAGGTTAATCATACGTCTTTTGTAACTGAGCAGTGACCACAGTTTCTCTGTACCTGCTATCTGTGCTAACGACCTGCAAGGAAATTGCAACATTTTGTAGCCGCAGCAATACTAGATGCACACAAATTGAGATATTATAGTTCACTAGCAGACGCCCGCGACTTTGCCCACGTGCAAAAAAGCGCAGCAGCCGTCCACCTTGGAACAAAAAAAAATTCTTCCTTCCTATCCTATCCTTATAAGATAGATATATGCTGTCGGTGACTTTTTTGTAGTCCTAGTAAAGAAGAAGAATCCTTCCATGCGTTGTTTTGTTATATCTGAAATGGATTAGGCAGCATTTTAAATGAATGTTCCCAGGCGAAGCGACCCTTAGAAACAATTTTTGTCATATTTGAGCCAATTTGTAGATACAAAACTTTAACGATACTAAAACCTTCAATAGGAATTACCTACTTTATTAATGAACACCGCAAAAAAATCAGTAGTTTTTGTCTTTATCGCGAACAGAAAGACAGACGCGGCTAAGGATTTGGTTTTAAAATTACTTATTAAGTTAAGGCGACTGAGCTTTACTCGAAGTACTGTCAATAAGCGTCATGGAAACAACAAGTACAAATGAACGTTGCGACGTTTCGGTCCCAACTGATTACTCCGTCAGAAACACATACTACGGCAATATACATATGCAACCACGAGCAAAGCTCACTCGCCTTTGTAAATTGCAAAAAGTTTAATAATAAACAAACGAAAGGTTTGTTCATTTTAGTCAAAGGGTTTAGTCGGCTAAAAATATTACAATAACTTTCCTCGAATACATAAGATTGTTCCTAATCTTGTGTTCGTTTTTACACCCATGTCATGTACGCATGTCTGTATGTATCTATGTACACACACCGGCATATTTAGCGGAACATAAAAAAGGTTAGATATCAGTATCATATAGTTGCTGGCTTGTTTATACGTCATTTAATTTAAAAAGAAATATTTTGAAATTAAGAAAACAACAACATATTTTTTTATTATGGACCTTTTTATGTTCCGCTAAATATGCCGGTGTGTTTATAAATGAGACGCGATCTAACTAGTGCATGACTGTTACTTTACCTTGAGTTGGCCTTCTCGTATCTGATTGCTGTTATGTAAAAGAGGGTACTGTTACATACACGTGACGTCATCATAATTGGTATGTTGTGTACACAGACCTAACCGCAAAACCCTATTTTATTGTAATATTACAAGAGATTATGTTGGTACAGTTAATATTATGTAAATATTGCGTAGATGACAACCTACTTGATATAATAATATATTTCCTACATATTTATTATGTCGAACAACCATAAGATTAGTTCAAAATCATTAATCTTCTTGATACTTCATTAGAAAATTGAAGTTTATTTTCTAAAAATCTAATTATCCACCTAGTATAAATAGGCGGCCTAGAGTAATAATGTTTAAATCTTGTAACGATCATTGTTAGCTGTTAATCAAAATATCCGGGCTTAACGTGTACTCCGAGGCACGGGACGTAAAGAATAGCTTATAGTAAAGCGGCATAGCTACCATTCTGGAACTGCTCTCGTATTTAAACAGCTTTTCAAACCAAGCTAGGCCGCCATGTCGTATAAGCACGCTTAAACGCCACCAACTTCATAAATCCGGACTGAGAATGCTATGTTATTTTTGCCCGTAGATATTGTGTCCATAGTATTTGTGTATGTGTTTTTATATTTTTCTAGACGCGAATATCACGGCACCTAAAAATGAGGAGGGATTGATTGGGAACTTCTGGTTTCTAGGATATACTTACTTCAAGCAATGAAACTTGTATATAAACAATGTTTGTATTATTTGCAGGTGGATGAACAATGTCTACGAGCGCTAAACATATTTATATGTGGGTTCGGAACTTTGTACATATGGGTGCAGGTTGGTTTCATTGTTGTAATAACGTTATTTTGTATTTATTTATTTATCACAAATTAGCCCTTGCCTACAGTCACATCTGTTGGTAATACTATGATGGAAGCGCGTTAATTTAGTAGAAGCAGGATGAAATCCACCCACTTTTCGGTTTCTTTACGAACCGGAACGTTACGCATCGTATCGGATCGCTAAATCGCTTGGCGGTACTTTTGTGTTGGTAGGGCGGTAACAAGCCACAAGCCTGCCACCCCAAAGGCGTCGTCAGCCAAGTTTAAGGCCAGGGAGGCCAACTTTACATTATTTTTATACTATATAGGTCACTCTTGACTTAATGATACCCATATTATAGTGGTAGGGAAAACGATATGTACGAGTATTATGGAGAATGTGTGCTACTTTCCCTCCCTACCTTGACCTCTTACACTTTTTTCTGTATGTCAATTCTTGAAAAAAAAAACATCCGTATTAAAGCCACGGATGTACAACGGTTGCAAAGTGGATGCAACACATCGGTATTTTCCAATAACATTTTGCCATATTGGCCTGACAGTCGAATTGAAAGTGGAGAAAGATGATTGACGAGACGTAAACGAGATGTTCGTACGATGTATTTTTTATCAAGAATCGACATGCTGATTAGCGACAGAAATAATAATATTTGCTTAATTTTATGTTTTTCTTTTCAGTGTATCATAACAACATTTATTTCCACACTATTCTATGACAAACGGTTGACAGTGCTGAGGCAATGCCTTGCGAACGTGAGCTTCCTATTTCTAGTTATAATGGCAATATTTGGAACAGTGTCTTCATTTTTGCCCGAAGGTAAGGGTAACATATTGATATTAACTTACTAGAAAATAGGCTGTTTTTTGATGTTTTTTGAAATAAATCAAAATATGGTTTATAGGTTTTATGGTCATAGCAAAGTTCTTTGCTCAAAGCCAAAATATCGTTATATTTTCTTTTCCAAAGTTGAAAATTTCAGCTAAATAGAGTATCTAAAAGATAATAAATAAAAAAAAATCACAAATGGCTAATTAAGTTATCGTTTAATTACATTGAAACAATAAAATATTACTGTCGTTGCACTGTCTAGTTCGATTAAAATAATAAAATCCAACCAAACACAACATAATTTAAAAATATATTTATTAATAAAGATAAACAGTTGTTCATAATTTCTAATTAATTACACATTTCGTTAGTTTGTGTATTTTTTAATCTGCGGGTACAATGACAGATTTAGAGTCTATGGTTTATAGATATGCTCTTAAAGGACAAAGGTAAAAAATGTAAGGAAATCTGCCCCAGAGATGCCCAGAGATGATATATATGTCATTAAATAGTACAGATCTTCTATTTAAATCATAGATTAAAGACAACTAGATAGAGCCCATAGCGTGTCCACTCGTGAGACAGCAAATCAGCCTTATTGACATGACGTGTCAACATTTAAAGTACATCATAAAACGTTATGTTTTAAAATATCGTAAAATACGAAATATTACTTTATATAAGATAGTTTAGTAAACGCATAATACATGAAATTTGCTAAAAAATAACATATCTAAGCTTTAAATTATCAATCAATGAAGTTTATGCCTACTTACGTATGAAACGTAATTCCTTTGATTTTCTGTTCGCTGCGACTGTTGCAGCCGAAAATATTACAATCCACCATAGCACGATAACGTTTAAATTAATATCGTAACCGCAAAGTTATATTATTTATCAGCAAATTTAATAAAAAGCTAATAATTACTCAGATATGTCCCTTGTCTGTCAGAAACTCCACTCTTGACAAACAATAAAAACGAACACGCTGAAAGGGACAAAAAATGTGTCACTTTCTAATAAAGGCCGAATGAAATAAGTCTGTCACGCTCTTGAACCTACAGCCGCGTTATGACTCCATCTAGTAGTCTTTAATCTATGATTTAAATAGTAATTTGTAGCTAACTAAACAGTCGCTGATAAAAGTTATGAAAGTTGATAAAAGTTGACTTTTCATACTACGACGACGGTCACGTGATTCAGAAGTCAGAACACAAAAATTCTTATATTTTTGATATATTTTCAAGTGATTTGCTATGAAACATGGGTAGCTGTTTAAAATTCATTGTGTATTTAAATAAAATAGTTAAACATGAGCATACGTTTGGACAGCCTGGGACGAATTTTATGAATTCAGAAATTTCAGTGATAGATAGTTAGATAGTATAAACGAGCTGTTAATTGAAACTATTTTCATTTTAATATTTAATAAAATTTGTTATTATTGAAACAGAAGGGCATAAATAACACAATTAAATGGTAACAATCACTGATTTATTGGGCAGAATTTCCGCTTATACAATGAACAATATAGTAATGCATCCCAAAATGAAAATGCTAGACATTTTATGGCTTGCACCCCTCTACTGAGTAGCACTCGGTGGAGTGGTGCGGTAGGCACGCTGTCATTGGCTAGCAGTCACGGCTTGCTGTGGTTGGCTCGCTGCGGTGACGTAGTCACGCTGTGATTGGCTAGCAGATACCGCTGGCTGTGGCTGGCTAACTGATTTGGCGCGCTTTCACTTGCTGTGACGTTACATTATGGTTAATTTGAAAAATTGGGGCTTTGCCATTTCTGAAGATTATGCCATGCTTTTAGTAAATAGATGAAATCCTCTGGTAGATACTGCTGTTATATTTGCAATAAGTCCGAGAGGGATGCGTAAATACATTTCCCAGCGGAAAAAAGGGCATAGGTATTTGTAGGGACTTTCCAAACAACAGCCTGTAAGTCCTGACTTCCTGCGGTTCCTTAAGACTCCCAACGTCATAGCTCTCTGAGCTATGTGCATTGACGTGAGTGCCCCCTTGGTTGCAGGTGGTGATTCCAGCAGTGCATACGTGTGCCACGTCGTCAGTTCACTGTGCAGTTACGTGTTGACGTCGATATTCTGTATATTCATATTGTCCTTCGAAAAAGATTATGAATATTTTTCTGAGGTGAGTCAGGGCTTTAAAGTTTTATGAATATAAGATAGGATTCGTTATTATTTGATTACGGTCTAACTCGGTCTCTTTTATATCTCTTATATGTCGAGGTAGTATCAGCCACTCGGCGGAGTTTGGTAGTGGCGGGGAGGATCGATCGATGCCGATATAAAGTAGCGGTCTGGAGAGTCACGACTGAGAGATGTGGTCGCAGTGAACGTCACGGAGAGAACCAGCCTTGACTCTCCAGACCGCTGCTTTATATCGGCATCGATCGGTCCTCCCCGCCACTTCCGAACTCCGCCGAGTAGCTGTCATGATACTACCCCGGCATATATTTGTATAAATAGAAGATAACTGCCCCGTTGGTGTAGTGGTTAGCCTACGTGCCTTCGGATAATTGTCATCAACAGATAATAGTGATAGTTAAAGAGTTCAACATTAATGTTAAGCTATTTTTATGAGTCACCTTTAGCAATTAGCCTTAATTATTTTATTAGCCTTAACGTTAAATGCATTTTTTTTTTAATTTCTGGATCTAATATAAAACATTGAATATGTAATTAAAGTACATTAATTTTCTTGCAGGGTTTACGATCAGAATTATTGCTCGACGACGCGTGTTCCTTAAACAATACGTCTCTCTCCGACGACGACAGCATATTCGGATCCCGGGAGCTCATCTCAAACTCAATAGTTATAAAGGGGAGTATAGCTTGCGGTAAGGTCTCCTGACCGGAGGCCGTGCCCCCTCAGGGCACGGTACCCCGGCATATACCCCGTTATGCCACCTCTAGATCTTATAGCAGTGCCGCGTCACCTTGCAGGGTACACCGGCATACACCTAGTTACGCTCCCCCTAGATCCTATGGTAGTGCCGTGTCACCTTGCGCGGTACACCGGCATACACCCAACTATGCCCCCAGTAGATCCTATGGTAGTTTTAATAAATCTCATGTAGAATTAGACAAGGATAAGGGAAACAATAATCTCGAGCATATCTCACCAACTAGAGATAATAGTAATGGAGATAATGACAGCGGTATGTCGTCCGGTGAAAACGACGACTCTATTAAATATAGTTATAAGAAACATAGTGTTAATGTTAGTCCGGTTGTAAATGATATAAAGTGCCTAACTAATGATGCTGTGCATTGGAATGAGATTCCAGGTTGTTCTAATGAACATAACTCGAATACAATCGAGTTCAATGAAGTTATCGATGATAGCGATCGATTGATCGATTCCGATTTTATTGTGATAAACCTTTCCTGTGACGTCAAAGATTCTAAAGTGAAAGAATCGGCAGTCGGTACAAATGTTTATGATTGTGATAACTCGATTAGTGTAGATGCGAGCCAAAGTTTAGTTCCTGTTACTAACAACGAAATCGTCAAGTCGGAGAATCAGAAGTTGGTTAGTTTATCCCTGTCCATACTGCTCGCCGCGTTGTTGCAAGCGATGCGCTGTTTCGCGCAGTTCTTGGAGGACATCGTCGCACCACAGAGATTGTAAACAATAATTGTGTTCCCGAAAAGTAATATTTTTGTGCGATATTTGTATTCGCTAGTTATACGAATTATTAATTATATTATTATCAATTACAAGATGTCAATATATTTAATTACCCTCTTGTAAAGTTGTGTTTTATTTATAACTTCTTTCTTTTACAATTTGTTTATAGTTTTGATACACTTATCCTATGTTAGGACATGTTGGTTTTGAATATACTAGTAAAGTGACAGAATAAACTAGATGTGTTAGCTAAAAGAACGTTAGCTCATCTAAATAGAACATAGAATAGTAAGAGGTGTGTAACATCGAAACTCTTTTACCAAAGAACTTGAACTGCTTGCAATGCTACATATACAACAGCAGATGATAATTTGTAAAATTTATTCTATATTGCTAAAGCTTCTTCAGTTTCCTGTACAGTTTCGTGGACATATCCAGGCCTGTCTATACCTAACAAATGAGCAAACGCATATTTCTTTTTTATGTATGACCATGCGTAATTTTATACAGAGTAGTCCGATTTGGATACTTCTTTTTTATTGGAAAGGGTATACTTTAAGAATAGTTGTATAGTCGTCATATTGGGATCTAATGACGGGATCATGAAAAAATCTAGTTAACCTTTAATTTTGTAAGCACACTTGCAGCGATTTGGATATTTTTTATGGTAACTCGCATGTTAATACCATAACGTAGAGCTGATCTGATGCTGGATATTTATTTGTACATAAAAAGGTTATAAAGGCGTGTTATAAATACTCCATAATATAATTTCTCAATAATAATTTAATAAATAATACCGAATAATACACAAATGAGACTACTATGCACACACAACAAATAAATTATGAGGTTAAATAGGTCATTGGTACACTAAAAAACAGTCCTCTATTTATTGTCTCAACGTCCCTTAGTTTACAAGGATGCTTCATTTATCACTGTGATCAGTCTGTTGTTGGCATTATGGCACTTTTTCTTCCACTTGACCTCCGTGCGGTGTTCTGGAGAATGTTCCTGGTTGCTGGACGGTTGAGGGGAGTTGTTTGACACTACGAAGGACCAACGCCTCCCTCTGCGCTCGTTCAAATTCGGTAACTCGGCTATGAGGTTGTTTTCGTACTCGCTTAGCATTAAATAGTTCTCCACCTGTTGAAAATATCGGGTGTTAATGGGTTAGGTAGTTCCAAGATTATTTTTGTTATAAAGGCTAGTTTTTGGCAGTAATTACAGTTGATTTGTAAACAAAGATGCAGCTCGCTTGCCATTGTTCATACTCTTATCATAGGCAAGTACGCTTTATTGTAAGCAGTTTTGGAGTAAGAATTTTTAGACATTTTAAGGGCATAATTATTCTGCCGTGTCTAATATATTATTTTCCATTTATATTAACTACCCACGTGGAAGGCAGACGGAAGTTGGAAGAGCATTCCAGATATTTGCATTGCGTACAGGTCACGTGACGATTTAAGAGCGCTTACGGAAGGTGGGTGGGGTACCCGTAGAAGTTTACTTACAAACGAATATACTGCCAATACCAGCGGCTCTTCTTAAACCCACTATCTGCACCCATTTTAGATTTTGGTTTTGCTATGTGGCATATTAGAGGTGTCATTGTATAGCGCCATCTAGCGTGTCTACAGGTTAACTTAAAGTCATAGACTCTAGTTTTAATGGACTGCTAAACCGCCTCAAAGGGACTTTCAGCTTCTATCCAAATCAGAGACTTAAGATCATAGATTGCCTGCGTAGTCTTAAGAGATTAATCAACGTAAAGGAACGTTACCTTGTTACAGCTAGTAATACAATCACCGCCACAGTCCAAGTCTTCCAGCAAATGCTCGGGTATGTCTAGATCTAGGTCTAGGTCTAGCCCGCCCTCCTCGCTGATGCAGGTCAGCTCCGGCGGTATGTTGGGCGGCGGGGAGCCCAGGCTGCCTGGACCGATGCTGTCCAGTAGCAGATCGCGACCAGCCCTGCCTGGAGCTACCAGCTCTGCTCCTAGAACTTACAAGTGCAGGATTATTAAGTACCTATGTAGAATCTAATTTCTACAGCGGCCGTAATGCAGCCATATGCGCGGTTAATTTATAAGACGGTAGCTTTGGGTTCGATTGAGGGAGTCCAAGCAAGTGGAAGGCTTCGGTTTAGGTTAGTTACCAATAAAGACGTACCGCCAAGCGATTCAGCAATAGATGTTGCGCTGAAATCGTAAAGGGTGTGTATATCATCCTTCTCCTAATAAGTTGGCTCGCTTCCTTCTTAGACTGCATCATCGTTTACCAGGTTTAATTATTGTTAAAGGCTAATTTGTAGTGCAAATAAGAGGTTCGTTGTACGTGTTCGCCACGGTATGGTGCGGTTTTAACATGTTAAAAATGATCCTCGACAGGATGAATGAGAGGTGCGGGCGGTCGCGCGCTTGTTGTTATGAAAGGAATAAAGAATGCGCTTCTTGTGACCTTACAGTCGCTCTCTTGAATCGCTCGGGCAAGGATTTCTGCTGTAAATATGATTTACATGTGCTTCTAAGCCTATGAATCGCGTGGTCAGGAACATGCGCAAAGTTTTTTTTTATCGATTACAAGTTTGCCCTTGACTGCTATCACACCAGATGTTAAGTGATGATGCAATCTAAGATGGAAGCGGGTTGTTAGGAGTAGAATGAAAACCCACACCCCTTTCGGTTTCTACACGACATCGTACCGGAACGCTAAGTCGCTTGGCGGTACGTCTTTGTCGGCAGGGCGGTAACTAGCCACGGTAAAAGCCTCCCACCAGCCAGACCAAAACAAATTAAGAAAAATGAAACCCAGGACCTCCATCTTATGAATCCACCGCGCATACCACTGCGCCACGGAGGTCGTCAAAAAAGTTGTGGAGACATCGCATTTATTCGCGTTGACTATTCCATATATAGATAGAGTATTTAAGTGTAGGTATGCTCACCTAGTGCTGTAGCGGCTCCAGTGGCAGCTCGCGGCTCGTGGTCGCGGCTGCGACTGCGCGGCGCGCTGCATGCCGATTCGCATCCTATTCCTCCGCCGTTTTCTCTGAAAAATGTCACTCGATTTTACCACAGAACTGGAGGTTATTTGGTACTACGTAATTTTTAAACGACTTCAAAAAAAAAAGGAGTTTCTCAATTCGACCGTATATATATATTTTTTTTATGTGTGTTCGCGCATAACTTCGTCGTTTATGAACCGATTTTGATAATTCTTTTTTTGTTGGGAAGTAGATAGTCCGGTGGTGGTACAATGACAAGGAAACCAGGTTCCGGTGATGGGATCCTGAAGAAACCGAGGGGAACTTGCAAAAATTGTAGGGACAACAAGTACGTTTGTTAATTTTTCCGGTGAGTATTTAAAAGCTCTACAATTTGATGAAGGTCAGGAGTCGATCTGATGATGGAGCCGATCTACATATAAGAGAATTCCTTGACGATTTACTGCAGTCGTAAGTAAGTGTAAGTCGGTGCCACCCGAGCTGTCTACTTTAAAGACTTTACCTAAACTTGGATGGCACCGACTTCATAGATGTGATTAAGTAAATTAAAGGAAGTATATGACGTAGTTATTTTTTACTTTTTAGTGCGTTTTGAAGGCGTTTTTATTTTTTGTTAAAATTTTTTTATTAAAAGGTTGTTTCATTAGAGCTTTGGAAACCGTGAATAAGTGAAATTTAGAGTAGGTAGGTAATTAGATTTGTAGGCCTAAGATGCGTTAGGAAGAGATATAAGCGGAGAAAAAGGGAAACGTTGTTCAATAACGCTCAAAAACATCGTTTCGTTTTTCATTACGTTGAACGGAATGAGAGAGATGTAATATTTCCGATTTCGCCACTATTCAGTGACTATTTTTGTAGTTTTCTTTGCTTGACATATCTCTTCGGGTGCTTTGGGTCTTAGAGTGACCCTGGAGTGGGCCGTGTGGGACATGAAAATTAATGATGATGGGCTTATAAGCAAGTAGTCATACTTGGTGTGTTTATGAGCGACGCTGCGCCGATGCAAGTCTATACAGAACAGCGAGAGCGAGCCGATGAGCGAGCACGTGGAGCTGAAGTAGTAGCCCGCCTTGCCGCCGCAACCCACGTTTATGTATCCTGAAATGCAAAAAAGTCATTATCACTCAGTAACTCACTCCATACCATCCTCAGAACGAAGTTTGGATGTCCCTGACGGTGATAGATCGCTCTCTAACCTTACTGCCACCCGGCATATTATAAGTGTACATAGGTCTTTGTTTTTTATGGGCCAATATCGGATGAAAAGACGAAAGTATACAATCGTCCCTTTTTTTCTGTACAAGTTAGCCCTTGACTGGACTCTCAATTGATGTTAAGTGATGATGCAATCTAAGATGGAAGTGGGCGATCTAATAGCCCTGCCCTGTTCTTACTTTAGCCTTACTAGCTGACTAATGGTTTATACAGGAACGTACCAGTAAAGTGATTGCTTGAAGCTGCATTGTTTTATCGTGCTTACCTGAGAGTGGCACGCCGATCGCGATGGGCACCGCTTGAGAGCATTGCACGAAGCCCCACGTGCGAGCGAAGTTGCGCGAGCGCACTCGCTCGTAAGTGTACATCTTCAGCGAGTAGTGATAGCCGCCGCAGAATATACCTGGAATGACAAAAATTTAAAAGAACATTAAACCTAGATGACAAATTGAATTTTCAGATTTTGAATAGGTAATCCTATTGACGAGAATTTAAATTTTAAAATTCAAACGTGTCCATCCATATCGAAAATAGATATGAAGATAAAATCCGTCCGAAGACAAGCTCTTAGTAAATTACCTAGATCTCGAGAATAAATAATCGGCGCAGTTTCGACCCACTTACTATTACTATTTTTATCGGTACTTTTAGACTTTAACTTGCTTTATATAATAATTTTTGTAGGCATACTTATTTTTTTTTTATCGACTACAAGTTAGCCCTTGACTGCTATCACACCTGATGTTAAATGATGATGCAATCTAAGATGGAAGAGGGCTAATTTGTTAGAAATAGGATGAAATCCACACCCCTTTCGGTTTCTACACGACATCATACCGGAACGCTAAATCTAACTAGCCACGGCGAAAGCCTCCCACCAGCCAAACCAAGACAAATTAAGAAAAATCTCAATCTGCTCCGCCGGGAATCGAACCCAGGACCTCCGTCTTATAAATCCGCCGCGCATACCACTGCGCCACGGAGGTCGTTATTTATATTTAGACAAAAACTGTAGGTATATGGACTGGGGTAACTAACCATAGATCCAAGCGAACATCACATAACCGCTATAGGATCCCTCCACAGCAGTCAGCGCCATGGTAGCCAGCCCGCACACGAACACCGCCGCCTGTGTCAGGTACTGCCTCGCTATCCGACACTCCGCCGAGTTCTGCCGCACTAGCAGGCCGAATGCCGCACATCCCACCGCCCAGCCTAGCCCTAGGTAGGCTTGGAGCAATTCTGCAGTATCCCCCAGACCTGCAAAGTTAGTTGATCGATACCATTATTACCAGCCCCTTTTAATGTACCTACCGAAGCAATGGCACACGTTCTTTACTCGTAAATAAGATAAGGATAGCGGTTTATTCTGTTTAAACGGCTCACGATGAGCAATTATAGACTTTGGTCAACGGTAGCTTTGAGAAATAGTAGGTTTCAAGGGACAATTAACTATTCAAGTATAAAAACATAGAACCGACTCAAAACGCACCAAAAAGTAAAAAATAACTGTCATTTAGATGCTTTAATTTACCTAAGCATATCTATGAAGTCGGTGCCAACCAAGTTTAAGGGATATTTATTTTAGTATCGTAGTAAAGCAGTTTGTGGGTTCTAGGTAACGTCCTTAAAGTAGAAACCTTGGCTGGCACTGACTCCTAGATATGCTTAATTAAATTAAAGCAACTAAATGACACAGTTATTTTTTACTTTTAAGTGCGTTTTGAGTCGGTTCTATTTTTTGTTAAAAATTTTTATTTCTTACTTTTTAGTGATTTATCGCTACGCACCGTACTCGTACTATACTGTCATAGTATATTATACGGCACTAGTAGCCAAAAAGCTACCGATACCGAGACAAAGACCGAAATCGCTGTAAGCGTGCCTCCAAAATTTGAAGAGTTCCTTCAATTTCCCCAGGATATCATCATCAAATCCTAACATGATGACAATGGGACCACCTTGGAAGTATGCCCTTTCTAATAAAGAATTATCAAAATCAGACAACTTTATAAAAAGTTATGCGTGGTCATACATAAAAAAAAATATACGTGTCGAATTGAGAACCTCCTCCGTTTTTTGTCGTTGGTTAAAAAGTTATGTTTTTATATTATTTACGAGATAGCATGAGAAAAGTCTGTTTGTCAATAGTAGGTAAGTTCACTGCGTATATGCTTCTCTAAAAGACACAGAGTTAGCGAATAACTTTCCAGATTAGCTAGTTAAATTTGACTAGCATCGTCACTTAACATTTCATGGAATAACTGTCCAATTAAAAAAGATACCATGGGTAGAAAACTATACCAACATGTCACACACAATAGCTACATCATACAAAATTTCTAGCGAAAATACTATCACGTCTCGTAATATGCGATGCGGTATTTTTGTAAATATATTTATTATTGCTCCTTATGCTCCTTATTGCTCCTTTACGTCAGTAAAATAATGGAATAAGAAATCCGCTTATGTGAAGGTTAAAAATGACTTACCTTCCTCTTCGGCGTGATAAGCCAAGTAAAATATAGGCGTGTTGATTCCAAACGCCGATATCCCGGTCGACATGAGCAAGATTCTCACAGTTTTCGATCTCAGAGTGGAAAAGTCGAAGAAAGGTTGCCTGTCGTCGGATTTATTCCTGTCTTTCATTTTCCGCTTGATTTTATTCTGATTCTTAAGGTGTAGGATGGCTCGTCTTTGAGGATGGTATAAGGAGGCGGAGCGGTAAAACATGCCTAGTATAAACGTGAGGAATACTACTCCAGTCACAGCTTGAAGTCCTAATCGCCATCCGATTGCTCTGAAAATAGATATTGATGATTGATTTAATTATGAGAGTTGGTAACTTTAGGTATATTGAATGCAAGCCATATATTTTTTAATACAGAATTAGTATATTTACGATAATCACTAGAATTACACCTACTGAATGGATTTTCAAGCAGATGAGCAATAGGTGTTAAGCCTCTTTGTAATTTTTTTAAAAAGCTTTATGGCCAGCTTAATCAAAATTTTTCTGAAATTAAGAAGTTTATTGGTCACTTTTTTTATCGACTACAAGTTGGCCCTTGACCTTGATCATACCTGACGTTAAGTGATGATGCAGTCTAAGATGGAAGCGGGCTAACTTGTTAGGAATAGGACAAACATCCACACCTGTTTCGGTTTCTACACGACATCGTACCGGAACCGGAATCGAATCTAGGACCTCCGTCTTATAAATCCACCGCGCCTACCACTGCGCCACGGAGGTCGTCACTCAAGGTGCAGACGTGACTAAAATTTGCGTGAAAGCGGCATCCGGCTGTCTTTGGCGCCTTGACCAGTTAACATTCTGCTGTATGATATTGAAGAATCCCGAATGCTGTTGATGTAAATACTACACCACCTGATCGCAGCTTTGATGAAGGTAGACATGACGGCAATGCCCAAGCCACTTCCGCTGACAATGAAGATTTCCACCAGCTCGCGGCGCCGTTTGAAATACTGCGCCACCATCAGAGTGGAGCAGTCGCGAGTTAGCCCCACACCGACACCTACCACCGTCCCTGAAAATTATAAGAAACATATTAACAGTTTGTTTGAATGGTGTAGCAGGAGCTGTTTTGAGGAAATTCGTTATAAAAGTAAATAGTTTCATTATTTTTTAATTTTTCGCCAATAAACCGATGAATGAATCATAGAAACATGAATACAAATATTCGACTAAAATGCAAAAATTAACGTCGCAATTTCGCACGGTATTTTTTGTCGGGTCTTGGTAAAGTTTGGTTGTTGGATCAAGGGTCGGATACAGAAGGCACTCCTACTCCTGAAGAAGCCTAGAAGTGTAGTGTGTAGGTACATACCTATATTTAATTGCTCTGCTAATATTTTTATTCCATATTATAATAATATTCTTTTAATCCATATTATAATAATATTCTTAAAAATTTTTAACAAAAAATAGAACCGACTCAAAACGCACTAAAAAGTAAAAAATAACTGTGTCATTTAGTTGCTTTAATTTACTTGAGCATATCTAGGAGTCGGTGCCAGCAGGTTCTGCTTTACTACGTAAAATAACTGTTCCTTAAACTTGGCTGGCACCGACTTCATAGATATGCTTAAGTAATTTAAAGCAACTAAAAGACACAGTTATTTTTTACTTTTTAGTGCGTTTTGAGTAGGTTCTATTTTTTGTTATCACGAAAGACCAGCGCGGTGTTCTGAAGGGTACTGTAAAATGCTGAGTGAGGACCTTTTGGGATCACTTCACTTTGACATCCTGCATAAAGAGCTATTTTATTGTATTTTATTTTTATTAGTGGTGTGTTTCCTGAATAAACATTTTTCTTTGTCTCATTCTTTAAATGCATTACCATTATTATCGAAAAAACAGTATAATAATTAACTGATTATAGTTCTACTGCAACTTACGAAACTTGTACGTTAAATAAAAGCTAGTGAAAAGGTTTTCTTTTCAATTGTAATAAGAATAGCATGGCATTACGATTGGCTGTGAATTGCACAAATTAAGGGTGCCGACGATCGGGCAGACGTGATCAAATTATAGGATTCCAAACAGTCTTTCAACGTTTAACTTGGATTTTATCTGCACGAGTATCAATGGAGATCAGTTTTACAGACATAGAGAAAATTATTCCCGACTGAGATAATCTAAAAAGATCTATACTTTTGTTTAAGAATGCTTAACTTGATCAACAGTACAAAAATGTATTAGTAGAAGATCCGAACTAAGATCGACCTTCACCGAACTGATAATAGGATGAAATATATTTCATGACAAATTTAGTATATTAGAAAATATATTGAAAATAGGTTGCCTAAAAAAATCCTGGACAGACTATTTTTTATTATTTTTAAAAAAATAATTTTTATATTCTAGTAAACAGTGAGTGTTATTTTGAAGCAACTTATTTCTGAGTTGTAAAAAAAAAAAAAATTCAATAAATATAAATCATATATATTAAATATAATACTAAAATATGACACCATATAAAATCAGCTAAATCAATAAATATTTATCAAAATTTATACAAATATTTATATTGACAATTGAATTTATTATTTTTTTTACAACTCACGACATAAGTTGCTCCAAAATAACGCTTACTGTTTACTAGAGTGTAAAAATTATTTTTTAAAAAATAATAAAAAATAGTTTGTCCAGGATTTTTTTAGGCAACCTATTTTTAATATATATTCTAATATACTAAATTTTTCATGAAATATATTTCATTCTACTATCAGTTCGGTGAAGGTCGATTTTAGTTCGGATCTTAGACTATATAGAATATATTTTAAACATCGGCGCCTACTTTGGACCGAGAATGTTATTGTAACAGTCCTTTATCGATCTTCATGCGTTGTGCTCATTTTCAAGCTCATTTTATCAATACAAATAAATATAACAAAAAATAGAACCGGCTCAAAACGCACTAAAAAGTAAAAAATAACTGTGTTGCTTTAATTTACTTAAGCATATCTATGAAGTCGGTGCCAGCAAGTTTAAGGAAAATTTATTTAACGTAGTAAAGCAGTTTGTTGGTTCTAAGTAATGTCCTTAAAGTAGAAACCTTGGCTGGCACCGACTCCTAGATATGTTTAAGTAAATTAAAGCAACTAAATGACACAGTTATTTTTTACTTTTTAGTGCGTTTATAGTCGGTTCTATTTTTTGTTAGAGATTTTCATTTCTTACTTTTTAATGATTTATCGCCACGTAACGTACTCGTACTATACTGTCATAGTATATTATATAGCACTTGTAGCCATAAAGCTACCGATACTTCCACTAAAACCGAAATCGCTGCAAGTGTGCCTATAAAATTTGAAGAGTTCCTTTAGATTTCTTCGTTTTGCCAGGATCTCATCATCAGATCCTAACATGATGTCAATGGAACCACCTTTGAAGTGTGCCCTTTCTAACAAAAAAAGAATCATTAAAATCGGACAACTCTGTAAAAAGTTATGCGTGGTCATACATAAAAAAAAGAATATACGAGTACGTGTCGAATTGAGAACCTCCTCCGTTTTTTTTCGCCGGTTAAAAATAGAAGGGCCTGTTTGTAATTTTAAAGTAAAAGCAAATTTAAAAGTGTGTACTTATGTACCATTAATCCGGAATATCATTTTTGAAATGCATATTATATTGTAATATTATTAAAAAAAATCTTTTTTAATATTTCTGTTTCTTTAATAATTTGTTAATGGCCAATTTCTGAAACTATTAGTTAGATCATAAAAAATCTTTTGGTATATAATAGCCATATTCATGAGGAGTGACTTGGCTAATATGCATTCTGGTATTCCTACGGAAACGGAAACGACGCTGATGAAACTGCGGGTATTGTCAATTTATAAATTGAAGCGGCGTCATCTACGTGATAAAACGCTTTAACTTTCATTTATGTAAATTGACGTTTTTAAGGAGCGACACAGTGAAAAATTCATATATTTTCATTGTGAAGCGGGAAGCCAACCTTTCAAATTGGACGTCATTTGTTATCCGCCAAAGAGTCCCCGGTCTATAAGCAGCGATATCCTGACCGGTTTCCTGTCTTACATTTTCTCGGCCAATCCAATTTTAGCCCGACCCAGAGCTGGAACTATGATCCACAGTTATACAGTCTTTGGACCAACGAAATAATCATTTTACTTCAACATTTAACAGCAGTATTATGTTATTTTCTACATATGTAACTCAAGTGCATGGTTCATATTGGATCATCATCATTATCATTATCAGCCTATTAACAGTCCACTACAGGGACTATGCCTCAAATTGAATGCCATTTGTAATCCGTCATTCAGTCTCTTATCTGTCTTTTATTCTGTAGCCGTATCCGTAGCCACAGTTTTGGACCAACGAGACTAAATATTTCATTTATTTAATACCTTAATTGTACACCAAATCAATACTATACAATATAATACGAGACATTTATATACAGATCAACAAAAAGACGGCCATATATGTATATTTTACCAGAGGATATCCAGGGTTTCACCCGCGTAGTTCTCGTTCCCATGAGAATATAAAAATTAAAAAAAAAATAGAACTGACTCAAAACGCACTAAAAAGTAAAAAATAACTGTCATTTAGTTGCTTTAATTTACTTAAGCATATCTAGGAGTCGGTGCCAGCAAGTTTAAGGAATATTTATTTTACGTAGTAAAGTAGTTTGTGGGTTCTAGGTAACGTCTTTAAAGTAGAAACCTAGGCTGGCACCGACTCCTAGATATGCTTAGGTAAATTAAAGCAACTAAATGACACAGTTATTTTTTACATTTTAGTGCGTTTTGAGTCGGTTCTATTCTTTGTTAAAATTTTTTTATTTCTTACTTTTTAGTTATTTATCGCCACGTAACGTACTCGTACTATACTGTCATAGTATATTATATGGCACTAGTAGCCAAAAAGCTACCGATACCGAGACAAAAAACGAAATCCCTGTAAGCGTGCCTCCAAAATTTGAAGAGTTCCTTCAATTTCCCCAGGATATCATGATCAGATTCTAACATGATGACAATGGAACCACCTTAGAAGTGTGCCCTTTCTAATACAAAAAGAATTCTCAAAATCGGACAACTCTGTAAAAAGTTATGCGTGGTCATACCTACATAAAAAAAATATATACGTGTCGAATTGAGAACCTCCTCCGTTTTTTTTCGTCGGTTAAAAATCTGGCCTGTGTTAATTTAAGGTGTCAGCTAACTCCATAACAAATATTAAAATCGCAACATGCAGCTGTTTAGTCGTTAAGAAGTAACAATTAGACACACTGACAAACTTTCGCTTTTATAATAAGTAGTATGTTAGTAGGGATATAAATTTATTTTATTCATATGAACAATGATTCATTGTCATTTGTTAAACTGTCCTCGGTCTATAAGCAGCGATGTCCTGGCCGTGCTCTCTCGCGTGCTGTCGGCTGATCCAATTTTACTACCACTGTACTCGTGAATTCTGTATCGGCATATTTATGGTCTCGTACATTTACAACTTGCACTAGATTGTAATTGAAAACAATATACCATCTACCTACCGTGGACATGGTATTGGAGATGAGAGCAGCCAGAAGTTCTTTGAGATATTTTAAAAGTCAGTTTAGCATATTATGCAGTTCTACCATGTAGTTGTCAATACCGAACTGAATTATTAGTTTTCTCTAATCAGAAATGAGGCGAAATAATAGTCAATAATATAGCAGGGATTAATCAATCTATATAAAATGTTTAATTGGATAAGTATATCTCATTTCGCACAAACGTAAAAACTTCATTAATGCTTTATTTTCCAGTTAATAAAAATATTTAATAATTACTCTTCAGAATAAATGTTCGCAATATTTTTTGTCGTTACAGAACTAAATATGAGGACAGGTCGTTACAGAACTAAATATGAGGTTTTGTTACTAACAGTTGTTACTAACCAAACAAAATATGAGGACAAAGTTGAAGAAAGAATTCATCCTTTGTGACATTAAACATTTCCCAATAAACTACTTATAGTAGGTACTTTTAGTTTATTTTATGGCAGGAAACATTAAATTGAACTCTTCGATTTATTCATAAACTTTTATTGCAATCGAAAGAGACAATAATGATACGTCGATATTCCTCGTCCGTATAACTTCAAGTAATATTGTGGCAGTATATACCCACCAGTAGTATCTGCTTCTGCTGTTTCCGCTTGCAAATGCATTCGCCTAGTAAAGCAAACATAGTTAATGTTCGCTACTCCGAATTTATCTGCAGACAACAGTCCGGGACGGAGAGATAGGATTACAAATCTTATTTTGTGTTTAAAATAAATATATTCATTTTCTGTGTTCAACTTTACGTTTGCGGCTTTTTTACGATTCAGAATTTTAAAAAGGTCCTTTATTTATATTCAACTTGGCTCCAACACGTAATCCAGAGAGACTCCAAGAATGTCTATTTGGCAAACCGAACTCGCTTTGACAAAGATGCATTGGAAATTCGAGACTTGTGTGTTTATTTTACAACAATTTCTCGGAATGTGCCAATTGATGGCTGGATTTATTTGCAAGCGCCAGTTTATTGGCCCATTGTTAGATTGTAGAGTCTTCTAAACATTTTAGTCGCATCTTGTTTGAGTTCATCGGTTTTTTATATAAAATAGCAAACTAAGTAAATTATTCACTTTCTTAATGATTATTAAATTCTGGCCATCTACTAACGTCTTAGAAATTAGTTCATCTTTGTCGCTACAACCTTCTGTCGCTTGAATATTCAAATAAGGCCTAACTACTTCGTCATTTAAGGCACTTTGTTATATATTAGCGACGTCTTGTCGTCGGGGAGTCGGTCAAACTGTATTCAGTTCAAACTGTAGGTACAAATTCAATTTAAATGCTAATTCAATTTCTGCTGATCTCTATTATCCTTGACGATAACTTTGCGCGTGCATTTATGCAACATAGAGCGTTATTTTTGTGGGGACGCTATTCAACGGCGTTAGAATTCGAATCAGATCGTGTGATGTTGCATTCTCTTACCCAGCTAGCTATGCAGACTCTAAATTGTTCAGCTTTATTACATCTTGGAAAGTAAACATCTCTAGAACGGTATCATTTAATGTTTAGTTGGAGTATAGCTTTTTGTAACAGTGCTCTGCTGCCTAGATACGTTTGGCCTGAAGGGGATCATTATAACTTTTGTACATGAGGCTCAATAGCTGTAATAATCAAATTGGCAGGTATAGGACAGTTCATGCTCCTTGAATGACCTTTTTTTTATCGACTACACACCTGATGTCAAGTGATGATGCAGTCTAAGATGGAAGCGGGCTAACTTGTTAGGAGTGGGACTAAAATCCACACCCCTTTCGGTTTCTACGCGACATCGTACCGGAACGCTAAATCGCTTGGCGATACGTCTTTGTCGGTAGGGTGGTAACTAGCCACGGCGAAAGCCTCCCACCAGACCAAGACAAATTAAGAAAAATCCCAATCTGCCCCGCCGGGAATCGAACCCAGGACCTCCGTCTTATAAATATTATATTATGTTATATAAAGTATTTCAGTGTTATAGGCAAAGTTGTCCCACTAAAAGTGTGGGTTATCTGCTTGTTCCATCGAGTATTACGATAGAAAATACTTAGTGTTTCTTTACTCGATAAAGCTTCACGTATAATGTAGTATGCGATGATGAAGTATTCCAAGCGATGTAGTGGACGTTTACATGTTAAAAAAAGGAAAGTAAAAAAATAGTGTTAAATATTTTTTTATTAATTACCGTTATATTGAACATGGCATCGACGATGGCTGACGATAAAATCAGCAATTCATCAGTAATCAACTCACGTTTTCACATTTCGTTAAGTGGAAATTTTCAAGTTGTTAATTTTGTTAATTAAAATTAATTGCGACGTACGTTGATTTTGGTTAATTCAGAAGCCGAAGATGATAAAACCTTCGAGATATGGCAGTTTCGATAAGTTATTTATTTTCATTCGGCCTCTTACGTGCGGTTTATTGAATCCCGCTCATTTACTCACTGGGTCAATTACGGCACGCTTTGATGTTCTTAAACGGTGTCGGAAATGTAAGTAAAATAAATTGAGCTGTCAGAAGTTGCATTTCGCGATGTTCAGCGAATTACCAGACTATTGTTTAGTTTCTGCAGATTGCTCTTAATCGTTTTCCGAAACTTGTTTTTACTTTACAAGTATTAGGTATATTAATCTACGCTATCAAGTATTGTATGCGTATTTTTATGATTCAAATTAAAGCCGTATAATGTAATATTAAAAATGTGTTTAAGTTTTTTTTTACTTCCTCAAAGTCTGTTTTGATTTTAAGCCTATAAAATACACATTAAATACATATCTATAGTTCTTAGCATTTAAAATATTGAACCTAATTTAAATACCGCATTAATAATTATGAAATTTTTATACAATTTTATAATTCAACCAATTTAAGTTTTTAAGAAAATGTGAAAATAATAAGTAATTAATATTACATGATGTAAATGTTGAAAACTACGGTGCCTTTTGTAATTTCTTATTATCTCGAAAATATTTCCAATTGAGTAAAGTTTTTCCTGTTTACTACTTGGCAGCCTTCTTGCCAACAGAGTATAAATTAATTAATTAGTTCGTGTTTTCGGATGAACACGAGATACTAAATAATTCATAATTCATTATAATAATTCAATCCTAATATTCAACCTCTAGTTCAGTATTATTTCTAACTTTTAGGAGCTGTGTGTATACACAAATGGAAGATGATTTTCATTATTATTGTTACCGCAATTCCAAAGTTCGTCTTGGAAATTCCGGTGGAAAGACTTTTATAATTGTGTCATTGTCTTTAAGGATTTCTAAAATTAACATTTTATTTAATATTCGGTTAGGATTGTCTATTTTATAAAATCGACATCTCGATCTAATATACGATACTATTTATTTTGTATGGAATTGGAAACATTTCGATTCGTTTTATTAGGTAATTATTTACTGAGTTGGTTTCGTAGTTTTTTAGTAATCTTCTTTAGATAATTATAAGCAGTTTGTATTAGGTAGGTATCTATATTATCATCTGTACATATTGTTAATCATTATTATTATAGAGTCAACTATCGAACAAGTAAACGAACCTATTCTCATTAATTTTTCCTTAAATTTTATACAATTAATTCGAATTTAAAAACACTTATTTCAAGTGGGCCTTATTTACATGTACTTTTAAACGGTCATGTTAGACTACTTTTGTAGTGACTTTACCATCGACGACAGTTTTGGTAGTACAACTAGCTTACCATAACCGAAGAAAAGCTTGTGGAACTGTGTCGCGAAGGAGGTGTACAGACAGCCCAGTGCAGCGAACAGCCTGTCGACCACCGCCGCCACCCGCATCGACTTGCGCACATGTAGCGCCACCGTCAGTGGTTGCTGTGCGCGCCCAGTCAAAAATGGCGTGCTTTGCTTAACTTACCGTAACTGAAGAAGAGCTGGTGGAACTGTGTCGCGAAGGAGGTGAACAGACATCCCAGCGCAGCGACCAGCCCGCCCACCACCGCCGTCACTCGCGTGGACTTGCGCACACATAGCGCCACCGTCACTGGCGACAGAGCTAGAGCTACACCCGCTGACAGCGCGCCTAGACAACCTGAAAAAATACGTCATATTTAAACAGTATAATCGTTATCAGTGGCGGACTAGATATAGACATAGGTTACAATTTTGATATCCTCCGTGGCGCAGGGATACGCGCGGTGGTGGTACGTTTTTATCGGTAGGGTGGTAACTAGCCACTTATAAATAAGATGGAGGTCCTGGGTTCGATACCCGGCGGGACAGATTGAGATTTTCTTAATTTGTCTCGGTCTGGTTGGTGGGAGGCTTTCGCAGTGGCTAGTTCTCATTCTACCGAAAAAGACATTGCGCCAATCGATTTGGCATCCCGGTACGACGTCGTGTAGAAACCAAAAGGGGTTTCTAATCTCCAACTCTTAACAAATTAGCCCGCTGCCATCTTAGATTGCATCATTGAACATCAGGTGTGATAGCAGTCAAGGGCTAACATGTAGCAGATGAAAAAAAACTCATCATAATCGTTATCAGTGGCGTGCATAAACATAGGTTACAATGCATAGAAGTAGACGAAGTTCTTGGATCTGTCACTTTATTAGCGAAGTTCTGTAGCAGACGGTCACGTTGCGAAGAAGTTTTGACACTACACTGTTTTAAAGTGATTTATTATGAAAGACTAAGTCCTTTATCAGATTTCTTAGTGCTATAGGGTATTATGTGTACCTTTGGTTTTGCGGGTGAAATTACCTCATTAAAAGAAAACGAAAATATCATATTTTTATAAATATTTTTAACAAAAAATAGAACTGACTCAAAACGCACTAAAAAGTAAAAAATAACTATGTCATTTAGTCGCTTTAATTTACTTATGAAGTCGGTATCGGTTAAGGAACATTGATTTTACGTAGTAAAGCAGTTTGTAAGTTCTAGGTAACGTCCTTAAAGTAGAAACCTTGGCAGGCACCGACGTAAATTAAAGCAACTAAATGACACAGTTATTTTTTACTTTTTAGTGCGTTTTGAGTCGGTTCTATTTTTGTTAAAAATTTTTATTTCTTACTTTTTAGTGATTTATCGTCAAGTAACGTACTCGTACTATACTGTCATAGTATATTATACGGCACTAGTAGCCAGAAAGCTACCGATACCGAGACAAAAACCGAAATCGCTGTAAGCGTGCCTCCAAAATTTGAAGAGTACCTTCAATTATCCCAGGATATCATCATCAGATCCTAACATGATGACAATGGAACCATCTTGGAAGATTTCTAATAAAAAAAGAATTATCAAAATCGGACAACTCTGTAAAAAGTTATGCGTGGTCATAATTATATAAAAAAAAATATACGTGTCGAATTGAGAACTTCCTTCGTTTTTTAAGTCGATTAAAAAGGTAAATGGTAGCTTAGGGTGAAACCTTTGAAATGTTAATTACAAGGCAAGAAGAACAACATTAAGTACATTATTAACTGCCTTATATAAATACATTTTGTATAATGTGTGCTAAATATGAGATCATGAGGAAGATCTGCGAAATCAAGCAGCCATTAACCGCAAACACCTCTTTAATTATGGAGCGAAATGACGTACATCGGCATGTCACGTCTTAGCATACAACCAGTGCCGCAAAAAGATCTTGATATTTTATTGTTATCCAGAATCATAAAGATCTCCATGCAAGCATCTCGTCCGCCTTGTAAAGGACTGGATATGAATTGCTGCTTTCATTTATTATCTGTGTGCATTCCTTTTGAACATTTATATTCCGTTATCAAAAATATGATCCGGTTCCATATTTTTAAGATGAGATTGTAAACTTTCGTAAGTTTTAAACTTTCTTGCTGTGCCAAATTTACAAATTATGAAAACAAATTTTGATTTTTTTATTTTAAATGTAGAGTCATTTAAAAGTTCTGTTTAAATGATATTTATATTATAGACTTTCACATTAATAAAAGGTTTACAATTTTGAAAAATTTCCAAACATTATCTTAATCCCCCATTTATCTTTATTTACATTTTTTTTTAAATTTTTAACAATGTTATATTATGTATATAATACAAAAATATATATAAAAACACTATTAAAAATTTATAACAAAAAAACTTTTCCTCCATTTGCGGGGCCTTTGCGGGCCCAAGCAACCGGTGGTCAGGGCTTCAGAGTGAGGAGCCTCCTCACAATATGCTCCGTTTACAGGACTACTGCCTTCTGTATCCGACCCTTGATCCACCAATTAAGCGAAAGCTTCTTAAGGTGTTGGTCGAAGCTTTTCGCAAAAAGACCATTGACTGACTATCGGAACAATAATAGCTGACTCAACATTCTACATGGCGGTAATCTCGTGAGCAATGTCCAAGTATATTGATACTTTTTCCTTTTCGGCTTTCACGAGGTTATCGTCATGAGGAATAGTAATATCAACAATTATTGTACGGCGTACTGATCGATCGACTATCACTATATCAGGTCTATTGGCTACAATATACCTGTCATGGAATCGGGTCATCTTAATATTATTATCGCATTTTCTATTAAGTTATTCTTACAGCAATTACCCACAAGTGACAGATTATTTGTTGGAAGATTCCAGTCATATCACCTGATGTTATATGACGATGCAATTATAGGATATCTAGTAGCGGATTAATTTGGAAGAGTTAGCAAGCCTTGCAACTCCGCTCTTCTGACTGGGTTCTACGCGGCTTCATATTAGAATGTGAAATCGCTTAGTGATAGGTCCTTCTAGAAGACCAGAAAACGGCCATAGGTTGTTACAAAATCATATTAAAGCCAATATAGAAAATATAAAAACCTAAAATGGAATGATCTCCAGGATCTCAGTTACCTATAATAAAAGTTGAATTATGGTATGTAATCGTTGCACTAGTCTTACATAAATAATTATAACCACAGAATTTCCTCTAAATTGTAGAGGAAAAATATATTAGTCATGAACAAGAAAAAAATAGGAAACATCTATTAAAACTAGACAAGAACTTTAACAAAAGAGATACAATTTAAAATACAAGATATAAATCTAGACACAGCTGTGGCTGGCACGAGTTCTGTAATTAATCTTTCTATCTATCAAATGAATAATCTTGAAGTTTTATACATTTCACATAGCGCCTAGTTAGTAGAGAAAGCAAAATAAATAAAGAACCCAAAGATAATCTCGACGTTTGTTAAAGTACTATTAGACAGATTTATTGATAGTTTGTTTCGCAAGTCACAACTTACTTATAGTACGGGAGCCCACGGAGATATTTTTTATGATAAAATAATTTATAATGATTATTGAGAGGGTAAGCAATGAATTAGCTATAGGTTATTTGCCCGTCGAAAATTGGTTGAAATTTTCTTTTATTAAATTTTTCTATGATTAATTTGTTCATATTGATATTGAAATCATAATGTCTTACCAATCAATTTTATGTTATTTTAAAGGAAATCATGTACTAATTGAAAAAAGTGAAGTGCCAACTAGAAATAATTAACAAATATATACATAGCACCTGGCATTCTTAACCTTGCGGCTGGCTGAAAGTAGGCAACCATGTTTCTTTCAGTTCGTTACACTATTCTTTAAAATAACGCCAATGTAGCTGACAGAGCAAGGCAGAGGTCCTGAGGCGTGGTTAGGTGATGTTAAGGGATGAAAACACTTGTATTTTTATGAAACTCCGACGTAAGACGGCTGCTTAGGTGCGCACAGCTCGACGTTACGGCAAGAAGAGAGAAAAGCAAGAGGGCGCTGCCGTCGTACATAGGACGTTTCGTTTATTAAAAACGTTCGGTTCGATACATAGCAAATACAAAGGTAAATCGATATTTAAATTATTATAATTTAAATAAGCTAAATATATTTACAATTTAAAACAATAAAAACTATGTACCTAATATATAATAACTAAATAATTTACAAATCTAAATATTATTTTTATTGTGTTTTAGGTGCTGTGTCGGCAACATCCTCCCCCCCAGTGTCACGACCGTGACACTCATCAGAAACAGGTAATAACAAAATCTTAATTACAGGTCTACGAAAGATTCCCGTTTTAGTCTTTACGTCGACCACCCTAATTCTACCATCCTGTCCAGGGTAAGTGTTTTCGATGATTCCTTTGGGCCATGAGTTTCGGGTTGTGTTTGGGTCCATAATTAACACAATATCACCTTTTTTCAGAGTCGGTGCTTTATCTAGCCATTTCTTTCTCGGGAGAAGTACTGGTAAAACTTCTTTGACCCATCTTGACCAAAACATGTCAGCCAACCTCTGTGCTATACGCCATTGCTTTCTAAAGCGAAAATCGCGGTCGTTGAAAGATCCAATCAAAGGTAAATTGGAAGACGACCCGAGTAGAAAATGATTCGGGGTTAAAGCCTCTTCGTCACGATGATCCACTGAAACGTGAGTCAGCGGGCGACTATTGATCATGTTTTCCACTTCAGCTAATAAAGTAAGCAATGTTTCCTCTTGTGGCGCTCTCTCCTTGAGAATGATTTTTAGTGCAGTTTTCACACTCCGGATTAGGCGTTCCCACGCTCCTCCCATATGTGGTGTTCCAGGCGAAATAAATTTCCAATCCACTAGCCTATTTGCTAGTTGTTCATGTATACCTTTGTCATTTACAACTTCTAAATATGACTTCTTTAATTCTGCTTCTGCTCCCCTCAGGTTTGTCGCGTTGTCAGAAAACAAAACCTTAGGCCATCCACGTTTTGCGGCCATTCTACGGATCGCCATAATCGTGGCGTCGGCTGTAAGGGAGTGCACAAGCTCGATGTGTACAGCACGCACCGTCAAACAAGTAAACAAAACTCCATAACGCTTTTCCCGGCGGCGGCCTATAGCGACCTGGATTGGGCCAAATAGATCTAGTCCACAATTGGTGAAGGGCCGGAAATGATGAGCCACTCTTGCTTCCGGCAGGTCACCAAGCCGCGGTGGCTGCGGCGCAGCTCTTCGTATGCGGCACTGGATACATTTCGCTGCTACGCTTCGAACAGTAGGCCTTAATCCGACTATCCAATATTTTTGGCGAAGTTCATTTACAATCATTTCAGTACTTCCATGTGCAGCGTTCTCATGGTACTGCTTGACAATAAGCCGACTGATCGGATGACGTCCGTCAAGTATAACAGGTTGCTTCACGTCATCAGTAATGTTCTTAGCGGCATTGATTCGTCCCCCGACGCGCAGGAGTCCATTTTCGTCCATAAATGGCGTTAATGCACGCAAGCGACTGTCCCGATGTATATTTTTGTTATTCTTGATCAGTTCCACTTCAATTGGAAAAGATTGCATTTGTGAAAATTTCATCAAAATAGGTTCAGCCTTTTTCAGTAACTCAGCATTCAACTCCGTTGGCCTCTTCTAACATTTTTCAATAAATTGCAAAACTCTTGCGGTACTCCTTTTAAGTCGTAACCAGGATGAAAACCTAGTCGGATCCGGAACTGGTAAGTGGTCACCATTTATAGAAACTGTATTGACCATTTCTAAATCTTGTTCACATAATTTTATATTTTCTGTTTCAGGTTCAGAGATCCAGGTTGCAGAGTCTTCGTAAAGAAAATTAGGTCCACGGAACCATTCACATTCAGCGCTTAGTTTGTAACGACAGCTCTTCGTAGCAATATCTGCTATATTTTTGTGTGTAGAAATATAATTCCACTGATTTTTATTACTCAATTCATCTATTTCACCGAGTCTGTTCGCTACAAATATTTTATAATTGCGACAGTCGTTTCTAATCCAATGTAAAACTGTCATCGAGTCCGTCCAATAATAAGTAGCGGAGGGTTTTATTCGATGTTGACTTTTGATCGTATTTGCTAAACGACAACCTAATGTAGCCGCTTGCAGTTCGAGTCGAGGTACAGAAACCGGTTTTCTTATCGGCGCGACTCGGGTCTTGCTAGCGATGAATGAAATTATAACTCGATCGTCGCAGTATGTAGCTCGCCAGTAAGCGACACAAGCGATGGCGTGCGTCGATGCATCACAGAATAGGTGTAACTCCAATGTTGTTATCCCGCTCGCACTTACGTTGTCAGGCGAGTTGCATGCTGCTTGGCGAAAGTACCATCTTGGTATTTTTAAGTTGTTTACTTCGTTCAGTTGAACGATCCATGCGCGAAACAATAGGTATAAATCTTCACATAACTCTTCGTCCCACTTAATATCTTTTTTCCAGGTTTCACGCATTAATATTTTAGCTTTAATAGTGATTGGACTAAGAAAACCATATATATCTAGGATAGACATAATAATCCTTAACATTTCACGTTTTGTAGGTTTTCTGTTGAAGTTTAAAATATCACTGGGAATACGTTTTAGACTAACATCTATCGATAGCGTATCTACCAGCGGTAGCCATAGTAGTCCAAGCGTCCTCTCCGGCTGATTATTATTAACGTGGAATTGTATGGACCTGGTTTCATATTGCGTTTCATCAAGCACACCCGGGACGTTGCTTACCCAGTTTCTTATCTCAAAGCCACCTCGCCGATGGATCGTTGAGATATCTCTGACCAGCTGTTTTGCCGTCGTGACGTCATCCACAGAATCTATGTAGTCGTCCATGTAGTGTGATTTGAGTACGGTGTTTACAGCTTCCGGCATCTCTTCTTGGAACCGTTGCGCATTTTTATTTTTTACAAATTGCGCTATAAAGGGTGAACAATTTGCGCCGAAAATAAGTGAAGACATAGCAAATGTTCTTACTTGTTCTGAAGGGCCGTCTCTCCATAAGAATCGCAAGGCATCCTGGTCCTCTCTTCTTATTTTTATACAAAGAAACATGTCTTTTATATCTCCCATCAATGCGACAGGTCCTTCTCGAAACTTGAACATAATTCCTAATAAAGATTCCAGTAAGTCAGGTCCCTGTAGTAAAAAATCATTTAAATTTTTACCATGAGAAGGCGCTGCTGCGTCAAAAACTACGCGTAGCTTCTTCTTGTTAGGGTTGTCAACTCCAAAGTGTGGTAAGTACCAGGTTCGATTTCCGGGTTCCGCGTTTTCAACCTGATGGGCATAATTATTTGTAAATAAATGATTAATACGTTCACGATATCGATCTCCGTATTCCTTGTCAGCGAAGATCTTCTTCTCGACAGACTTCAGTCGTTTGTAGGCGTTGGGATATGAGCTTGGCATAATGTTGTTATTTTTCCAGGGCAAACCCACTTCCCAGCGCCCGTCCACTAGGCGTGAAGTCTCTTCGAGTACGGTTACAGCGCGAAGTTCTTCAGCGTTCTCCCTTGGCTTGCTGAATATACCTAAAGCCTCAAAACTAAATGAGTCACGTACCATCTTCGTGAGCTCCGCGTCGGGGTCCAGGTGTGTATAGGGGGCAGGCGTGGTGACCAATACATCGTCTTCTATTGAAGATACTGCAATATCTGACCTGGGAACAGAAGAATGTGCGGACACGACACCATGAACACACCACCCTAACGGAGTCAAAGTGGCAGCGGGTTGGTTCTTATTACCTAATATAGTTTTAGTAGGTACAATTAAATGGTAATTGTCTTGACCTATTAATAAACTTGGCTTAACATTTTTACAACAATACAATTTATCTATTTCATTTAAATAACTATATTTACTTTTATCTACAATTGATAACTTTTGGAAAGGTAAATCTAACTCGGCTATTTTCCTAGCTTTCAAATTAAATTGAACGTTGTTCTGATTGGAAATCGTACAATCCACAATTTCACAATCACATTTTAATTCAGCATTGAATGCGCCACGCAAGCGCATGGTTGCTTGTCGACCTGCAATACCTACGGAATCCGCTAAGGTTGACAAAATTAATGAGACGGTAGCACCGTCGTCAAGCAACGCATAGGTACTTACGCTACCCTTTGGTCCATGTACATTTATGGGTACTATTTTTAGTAAAACACAACATGGGTTGTTTATTATAGCGACCGTTTCATTATGTATTTTAGTTTCACTTTCACTATATTGCCCATTTTTTTCACTGTACACTGCACTAGCACTCGCCGGCGTCTTCGTCTTCCAATGGAGAAGTCTGTGGTGTGGAAGCCCACAGCCGTCGACATCACAGACCTGGGCCTGGCAGGTCTCCTTGCTGTGTGTGGCTGCTATACACCGATAGCATAATTTCTTTTGTTTGACGAATCTCCATCGATCACGTCGTAATGCTCGCTTGAATCGGCTGCAGTCGGGCAACTTGTGTGTACCGGTGTGGCAAAATATACATTCGATGTCATCTTGAATAATACATATGTTGCGGTTTTCTTCTTTTTTTATATTATAATGTGTTCGCTGAGGTTGTGTGTCTAAGTAGCTCACACCCGCGGCAGCGGTTTTCATTGCTTCTTCATGAAGGAAATCGGCAAATAATTCCAACCTTGCCCTATTCGAAGTATCGTACATATATACGTAGTCTGACCACTTTGTAATTAGTGGGCTAGGGCACTTATGTAACAGGTTATTTAATACTTCTGGGCTTCTAAGAAAATCTAATTCTTTTACAGCTTTTACAGCGGCCACATAATTTTTAATTTTAATCGAAAAATTTACCAACTGATTATGGTAATTAGAAGGTAAAGGGGCAATTTTTCTCACCTGTTTATTTAGGTGGGCCATTATGAGCTCTGGTCTGCCATATCTCAGTTCTAGCGCTTCTAAAACTTCTAGCGGTGGTGTACAACCTATTAATAATGAAGCCACTGTGTCTTTGGCCTCGCCACGTAAACACTTGCGCAACCTGTATAGATTTTCACTATCGCTGAAATTGCATAGTTGCGTAGATTCGTGATACGCTTCCTTGAACTGAAGCCATTCAACTGGATCTCCAGAGTACACAGGTAAATCTTTGCCTACTGTGAGCCTGGTAAGCAAAGGTTTATAACATTCGTCTTGCGCGACTATATTTTTCACTACATCCCGGTCATGCGCATGGTGCATCGGCGATCGGCGCGGGGCGCATACTGACTGCGCCCGCGTATTGTTTTGTTCCAGCCAGTCCTCCACTTTGTCGCGCTTTGTATGTGAGCGTGTGCTCCCTGCGTACGAGTGTGCGATATCTGCCGCTAGTTTTTTATCAATCAATTCTTTGTCGATAGCAGCTTTTTTCAAAGCAGCTTCGTATTCTAGCTGCGCTCTGTGAGCTGCAGATGAGGTGTTAGAACGTGCCGCCATTTTGACAATGTCCGTTTCGCAACGGCGTGGTAATTCTAACACAGGCTTCGCTTCGGCCTTTTCGGAAGAAACTACTTCTTCCTGTGCATTTCCCCCTTGTTCTCGACGCGTGCGACGTGTTCTATTCATTATGCGTCGCGGCGGAGTGGTGAACATACGATGTTATAACACACGTGTCTGCACTTACTTGGTAGCTGCAAGGCGTCCGGATTTGCTTTCCGGCTCGAAGTGACCAGATTTTGTAGCTGACAGAGCAAGGCAGAGGTCCTGAGGCGTGGTTAGGTGATGTTAAGGGATGAAAACACTTGTATTTTTATGAAACTCCGACGTAAGACGGCTGCTTAGGTGCGCACAGCTCGACGTTACGGCAAGAAGAGAGAAAAGCAAGAGGGCGCTGCCGTCGTACATAGGACGTTTCGTTTATTAAAAACGTTCGGTTCGATACATAGCAAATACAAAGGTAAATCGATATTTAAATTATTATAATTTAAATAAGCTAAATATATTTACAATTTAAAACAATAAAAACTATGTACCTAATATATAATAACTAAATAATTTACAAATCTAAATATTATTTTTATTGTGTTTTAGGTGCTGTGTCGGCAACAGCCAATATGATTAAAAAATATGATTGCAGTATTAACATATCGGCAACCTATTACTAGTCCATTGAATACTCCCTCAACATTAGTTTAAAAATAGGTTAATCAAAAACCGTCAGGTTTGCAGGTAAACCTGTAAAATCGAGCGGTGGGATCTTAGATCGTTATAGTTTCTAAATGCCAAATGGCAATTAAAATAACGACTGTTGGTGTAGGGTTTATTTAGTGGCTCATTCATTTGCCATCTTCAGACACACTGAGCGATTCATAGCTACGGTTGAATATAATTCATGATCTTTTGCCATAGAAGAACATCATGAATTTATAGAAATCGATCTAGAATTATTCATGAATTTAACTAGAATGACAATAACCCACAGGGTTGGTCCAAAAATGGATGGGAGATGATATTTTCTGATGCCAATGCGAATGTACGATTGAAACTTCACAACTGATCATAACTTGCTTACACGTTAATAACATTAAAAGGAAATACAAGTTTTGACGGCCTCCGTGGCTCAGTGGTATGTGCAGTGGATTTATAGGATGGAGGTCCTGGATTTGATTCCTGACTGGGCTGATTAAAATTTTCTTAATCGCTCCGGGTCTGGCTTCTGAGAGGCTTCGCCCGTTACCACTTTACCGACAAAGACGTACTGCTAAATCATTTAGCGTACCGGTACAATGTCGGGTAGAAATGGAAAGGTATATGGATTTCATACAACTCCTAACAAGTTCGCCCGGGTGAGATTGCAGTCAAGGAATAAAAAAAGTCTTTCATTCAGAAACGAAGAATTAATTAGATGCACTTAATAGAGGACTGTACTGTAGAGGTAAAGAATATTAACGAAAGACGCGATGTCGAGCTCGTTTTAGCACTTTGTCTTTAGCTTTTACTTTTCAAAAAGCCATAAATAAGAAAGTAAAATAACAAGCTTTATAAGAAAACTCGTGGTGTAAACACTCCAGTGTTAGAATAAGCAAAAGTATTCAATAGATTCAATGGTCCCAAACCGTCGCTGGTTGCGAGTCTTTTCAAATATATTTGCAAATGCTCCTCAGATCGCTAAATCGGAGCGCGAACGAAATTGTACGGTTTGTGAAACTTGCACTGGAATTTAAGTATTTGAAAAGTACATGTAAAATAGTTTAAGTTTAAAACGAATATCTTTGAATGGTGAAAATTTGAACTTTACCGCTTTATGGACTCCGCCAAGTTTATTTGATGCTATAAACTTGAAGCCGAGGAACGTAGCCATGAAATCTAATTATGTGCATCATTTACATAAAATTTAAAGGGTATTACTATAAAAGACGACATAAACACTGGTTTTAAGTTCGCTCGAGAAAATATCCTTATAGATATGATGGTTTGTTGGAATTGTTTAACTTTTCTTTTCAGAAAATTATTCCAAATTGGTATATATTGCACAAAGTAATGACAATCCAATGTCATTAGTAATATGTTTTAAACTTATTTTATAAAGTTAAATATGGTACTTTGTTCGTTGCTTCGATGATTGTTCAAGCAACACATAGCCACAAAGTAGGTCCAAAACAAGGAAAGCGCAAAAAGTTATTATACGATGTTAAATTAGAAAATTATTTTTGGCTACTGCACCTGTATAAAGGAAAAGCTTTTGTCTTTTTCACTTCACTTCAATCGATTATTATATCTATTCAAATTCATTACCATTTACCTACGCAGGCGCTATGCTGGCAGGTTTTGAAACCGTTACTACGGCAATACGCCTCTGCTTAGCTCTTCTCTTCGTAATATATTATTCTTATACATAAATAACAGATGTGTAAAAGTGGCTGTTTACTATTATACTTAAGGTTGGACGCATCAGCGTATGTACAGTAGGTAATACTCAGGTCAAGTATTATGGTTTGAAACTTACAACACAAGTTTTCAAATCCTATTTCAAATACATCTTTAATTCATAAGCGATTTCGCTATTTATAAGGCACCGCACAATGTGTAGTTTAGTACCTAAGAGCCAATTTCTTCTGATCTACGATATCTCGAAAGACACGAGCTCTAGGAACTTTATGGACCAACTAAGCTATCGGAGAAGCGATGCGCCATGTTTTTTTACTTTTATTTTATTCGATAGCGATTCGATAAGTTAGCGATTAACTGCGATCTTTTCTGATAGAATGTTTATATTCTGGTAAGGTTTCTTAAAAATCAAATTCGTAAAAATAAAATAATCAAATCAAAAATAATTACCTATAGTAATTAGTTATTTCCTTGGAAAAGAATACCTAATTTTTCCATTTTTTGGTGACCTTTTCGTATTTTTATAAGATTATGGTTATTATGCATTACGCTAGGTTAGGTATTATCATGCATGGGAGGAAGTAGCCGCGGACCCGATCCGCCGCCGAAGAGCGTAACGAGGTGCTCCGGGCAGTGGGTTTGAAGAACCCATCGCCTGTTAAGACTTATCCTCGGGTCGGGGGCGCACCGCATATTCCTGGTGCGCTCTAGACGGATTTTAGGGAATCCATCGATTCCCCAGTTGAGGGTCTACCTCGGTGGACGCCGCTGGCTGGATTGCGGAAGATTCATGATGCTCCCGGGACTCAGTCACCAGACAATGCGATGGAACATCGCTGTTTTAGTGGGTATTCCAGCTTTTCAGCTGGGGAGTCCCACATACCCCTCCGGAAACGGTGCAGTTATGACCGCCCTGTTTCCGGGGTGGGGGGGATGCGTAAAGGCATTTCCCAGCGTTAAAAAAAAAGGTATTGTCATGCATTAAATTTTGGAAACACCTTTTTACGAAAACGAAACGTTTGAACTATCAAACATGAATTTAGGTATATCTCTTCTCGTCTCCGGTAAGTATATATACTTTCGAATTTAGCGAGTTTAGATTTTTTTGACACATAATTGTTTTCATTATACTTAAATTATCATGATAGCGGTATTTCTTATTCAGAGAAATTAACTGAGATGTAGTCTTGTATGTTGAGTAGACCTTATCTTAATTATAGATTTAGGATGCGATGGGATAAGCATGTTATTTGCAGGCGGCGAAAATTCCCAAAAGGGAATTTATTTGCAAAGGACGTTTGTAATTCGCTAGATAAATATAACTTGATTCTCCAGGCAGTTAGGCCTGCCAATGTGAAAGTTTAAATAATTTCAGGTCGACCCTATTTTACGATTGATGAATAAGTATGACAGAGATGATGAATAAAGGAAATTACATATTCTTTTTTAGTTTTTCTTGAAAAGTGTTACCCACACTTAAGGGATTATTTATATTTAAGAATAAACATAATATCAAAAATTGCGGAACCGACGGACTTTCTTCATTCGTAATATGAGTCTTCAACAGTATAAGTTTGTGAATGAGTATTTAGTGAGTTTCTTAATATCAAAAGCACAATTTCAACATCGACGGGACGACAAAAAGGGGTTATATACAAACAAGTAGTACAATGTATGATCTGAATAATTTGTAATAATATTATATTATACATTCATAGTGTATAGTCAAAACATTGAAATTACAGGAAAACTGTTAACAAAGAACCGGTAATTATATGAAAGCAAACAAGTATAACGTAGTATGCAAAAATGATTTCAGATCTTGAAGAATTTCATTTGTCTTCTGTTTCAATGACTTAAGTTTAAATGATTATTATTTTAAAAGATCAACATTACTGAGTTTCTTGTGGACTCCCTTCGTTAGAATTTGACTTCCGGACTTGTTGTAGGAACACTACAAAGACACAAACTTGACGCTAACTTGTAAATTAAGTTTACTTGAATTAGAATTTACAAAAAATACAAAATACATAGATCAGAACTAGAATGGATCTGTGTATTTTCACCCAGAACTTTTAGTACAAGCTGCCATATTGTCTACCGAATTTGGAAGTACTAATCGTACCATGATATTCTAGAACATTGTTTTAAGTACAATTGCCAAGTTCGCGATGAAGTCAAATAGGACGTCTGACAAACATTGAAAAAGTTTTTAATGAAAGGATGAGTTAGTTGAGTTGGGTGGTTCATCTAAAATATAAAGTCGAGTACTCAATGCAGTAAGTAAGCACAACCGTTGCTGGTACAATAAAAAGTCGTAAGGATGCGTATTCTTAAACAAAAAAATCTATAGTTCGTTCGCATTGAGAATGCAGTGAGCGCTGGCCCCGTAATCAATTAAATATTTTCAAATTACAAGGTCACAATTTCACATTGATCAATTGAAGACATAGCTTCGAACGAGGCGCGCGATTTGATTGGTCAGAGGACGGCAAACAATGATAACCCACTGCATTCTTAAAGGGAACGAACTATAAACTCACGAGTGCAATAAGAAGGAGGAATGTATTCTATTTCATTGATAATTATAACAGCATAGTTCACATGTCACGGGGTTTATTTTAGAATTTTCTTGAGTATTAGACTCGTAGAACGCAGAACATTGCGTATCCGACGGTCAAGTGGTGCAGTGGGTAGTGACTCTGCTTCTGTATTCTAGGCCGTGGGTTCGATTCCCACATCTGGAAAAATATTTGTGTGATGAGCATGGATATTTTCCAGTGTCTGGGTGTTTATCTATATATTATAAGTATTTATGTATAATATATATAAAATATTCATCAGTTATCATAGTACCCATAACACAAGCTACCTACGAGTACGCTTACTTTGGGGCTATATAGCGATGTGTGTAATTGTCCTATAATATTTATTATTTATTATGTCCGAACTTGCGGGTTATATATGATTCTTCGTAGTAGAAGTCGCCTAGAGATGTCATGCTTATTCCTGCCACCATCATTACAATATTTCAGTCTAAAGTGCATAATTTTCGATAAAAATTCAGTTGTTACAACTCAATAGTGAGCACCTAGCTTAAGCAGCAACGCATCACCAAAACACACATGTGAAGAATAAATCCACTAGACAATGTTTAATCTAGCTACACAGATTGATGAATGAAGCTTTGTCTAGCTTGTTTATCGACTGCAGCCATCGTGTCATGCATCTAATTTTTGCTAGACGAAACAAAAGTAAATTAATGAAAAGCATACCTTATTATCTGTTTATTTCGCGCCAGACGGCAAATAAGTGCTGGCAACTTGTACTCGGAAAAATTACATTTGCATTTCGTTAAGAATAAACCTTATTAAGGGCTTGAACCTACTTTATGAGTATAATCCTGAGATTTCAGGGTCAAGGCCTTAAGGATGTTCTCTGGATTCACTCTGTTTACATTTTCAGGCTCCTTTTCGGGCATAATCTCTACTTTGTCTATACTTGATAGATCCTTTTTCCGGTTGTCCTTAAAATATTGTTCGTTATAGACACGTGTTTAAATTATAATTGTTATTTAAACATTGACAATTATAATTAATTAAATTAATTTTAGTATTTAAAGGAGCAACACCTAAGTTTCTTGTCAGTTTGTCTCAGTAGAAAAATGTATTTTTGAACCATTTGTTGCAACAAGAAATGAAATTATTGTACTTATTATAATTTTTACTAAAAGCGTCAAGCTACGGTAAAAGAGCTGGATTCGACACGGGAGGTCACGGTTTATATATCCTTCCTCTGGACTATCGAAAAATTGTATTAAAAAATAATAAAATTATGAAGTCAGTGCTCAGTCAGACTTAGCCAAATAGGCATGTAAAATAAAGCTACTTGAAACAGTTATCCAACCATATTTTTACATTGCCAAGTAACAGGTTGGGCAGAAATAAATCATTTCTCACTACCTATAAATTGTATTTGAACAATTTTTTTACATCCCTGACAGAATGCTCAGGCATGCCTTTGATATGTCTGGAACTTGTCTTTCATATGTCTCGATAGACCAAAGCTGAGTTTGTTTTTTGCTTAATGTTTCTCGTACTGTTGCCAGATGCTTCGTGTTCACCTTACAAAATTAAATGATAATGTTTCTTTTAAATATGAATGAGGTGTACGGCCTAGGAAGACGACATAAGGTTTGCGACATAGTTGCAGCTAGGATTAAATGAAAAGGTACATGAGAGAAATATATGGTGACGAGTAGTTTCGTATAACAAAACACGCATTTTACGTACTCATACAGATATGAGTATGTAGGGAAATGAATTACCTGTTATGAGTAATATTTTTTAACCCTCATACAAAAATAGGATAGATAGGACAAATTCGTACAGAAATAGAGAGTTGTAGCGGAATAACTTTAATAAAACTACAGAATTAGAAGTCGGTCCACTTATATAAAATATTAGCAGCATTTAGAGATAGACTGCCTCGTTGGTCTAGTGGTTAGCCTATCTGGCTTCGATCACGAGGTCCTGGGTTCGAATCCTGGGTCGGGTCACGGAATAATTTTGAGTTTTTCATTCTTCTATGAAATTCTCAGTACATTCCAAGCCCTGATTCGGGAAGTTGGTGGTGTTACACCCCCGTGCCTCGGAGAGCACGTTAAGCCGTCGGTCCTGGTCACTGTCATCAACATCTGATAGTGATCTAAGGCCGCCAACCCGTATTGGAGCAGCGTGGTGAGTCTACGCTCTATATCCTATAAGGAGGGAGGCCTGGCCCTGTAGTGTGCCGTTAATAGGCTGATAATGATGATGATGATGATGATTTAGAGCTAAGTGTTTAATAGATTATAAAGTAAGATTGATAAGACTACTATTGTAATAGTAGCCAGTAGGAACAAGTAGCCAGTTCAGTTCACCAGATGTTAAGTGGGAATTTATTCTGTACAATTTCCAATGTCCGTCATTTTGAACCATAAATGATAAGCTTGATTTACTTCTTACAGAAAAGTACACACCTAAATAAATTTATATTATAATACACACAATTTATCCAGCTTATTTTCGTCAAACTCTTATCACTCAGGCCGTACACAAAAGCCACAATTCTAAATTAACCGCAATATTTTATACGTTTTTGCGCCCCATAATATTCCTTCAAGTGTACGTTAACATCATAAAAATGAAAATAAAAATAACTCGTTCAACTCTTTACAAAACCACACAACACTCTGCAAACGCATTACAACAACCGAAACTTTTTTTTAAGTAATGACTATTATTATAAAAGAGCCGCAGTAAAGACGATATATAAAGCTATAAATAAAGGGAGTTTCTTCTATGGTCGGCAACAAATGCAGGGGAAGATATCTCCCCGCTTGTCTCAATACGAGCAGATAGAAAAGGTTTCGCTGCGTCATAGCGTTGATAGAACAACCAAGCGGTTATAAATGACATAAATGTTTTTCATTTGTTTAAAGTATGGTGAAAGTAAATTCACTTATAGAATAATAAATTCATGTACAATGGACATAATGCGTACAATTTAAATCATTATTGTTAGGCTAAAATTGTAAAATTAAAGGCCCGATATGCTATACTTCCTTTCGATGAAGCGAAGGAATTCTTGGAACTTAGATCCCTCTCGCTACTAAAATGCGTCTTAGCGGACTAAGGATTCTGTATTGAGCAGTATCAATCCGATATTAAATGAAGATCAGGGCTGATGCATTTAGTAATTGATGGATAATGGAAAGAGTTAGGAATATCTAGTGCGTTTTGGAGCGGTATGGTATAAAAGAAAATGTAGTGACTAAAATTGAGAAAGATACTTAGGTTTAGGCATATAGCGATAATAAATAAAAGAAAAATAACAAAAAAGATTTATAAGGCGATTGTGAATAAAAATGTTGGAAGTAAAAGGTCGAGGTGAATATTCCTACTTAATTCATTTTAATAAAAAAATAACAGTCGTAAATAATTATGACTAGTACCAAATACATAGTATATTAAAGCTAACGACTAGGCAATCATGGCATAGTTATGGTATACCATTAAAACACCACAATCAAGGCCTTGACTCTAATAGGGTTGTAATCAACTCTAACTTAATTCACCCCTGAAAATTGTTTCCTACGAAACAGAAATATTTTTTTAAGCACGAAAATATTATTGTAGATTATAGATTACAAATACGTAGATACATAAAAAGGTAATGTGTTGAGATCGTCTTTTAATTTAATAGAAGAGAAGATAAATGACGATCAGAATTAGCGTATTGGATATTCCGTGTGGACTTATATACACAAAATTCTACAAAATATTTTTTATATCTCTTAAAAATAAAGTTGCCACAAAGAACTTACTGATGTCGTACAAGCTCAATTCATTTTATCCTTCGAAAAATTAACTCGTCTTCAGAGGATAATATCGACGCGAAAAATGCGGATGTGTTATCGCAAAGTATACGGATAGTATCCGGTGACTTGCAGTCAACTTGTCACGAATAACAGAAGGGTAATGGATCCTGGTCAAGCACAAACTCCATAAAAGAAAGCAGTAAACAGACTTCATATCAGTAATACGAGGAGACAAACAGAAACTTAAACCACATGGTGTTGACAAGCCCTGCACTTTACGAGCATGAGTTTAACGTTATTTCAACTTTTGAATTAAGTTGGACATGACTTTATCTCAAGTTGCTTGCTTTTCTGGGGTTAACTTAGATAATCTCTCTGGCGAAGTCGTGCGAATAGCATCCAGAGACTATTTACTACTGTATCAGTTTAAGTTCCGGATGATGTAGACCGTTTATCTGTTCCTTTCCATCTATATCTAGTTGGACGATAAAATTAAATGTGATTTCGAGAATTCACTTTAGCTATGTTTACTGTAAAACGTGTAACGTGAATTTTCACGTTGGCATTAGTTTTTTTGGCTATTAGGATAACTTTAAGTTAGTTTTAAGGTTTCACTATAAATAGGAAAGTGCTTTTAATAAAATTAAATATGTCGATTAAAGAGAAGCAGGAGAACACAAAAAAACTGTATGTTTGCGCTTTTCTCCGGAATTCCTCGACAGATTTAATGATTTTTACTGGTTAAATCTACGTGTAAAAATCATTAAAATCTGTCGAGCAAACATATCAAAATTGGATGAAAAAAATAAAGAAAAAAGTAAATATTTTGAAATTTTTATATGCCTATTAGATTGACTAGAATTCATCTGCACTATATTAAACGTATTTGTATGTCTTAGTGTTGCAAGCCTTTAATTAATTTGGAGTGTTTTGGACACATGATTTATATGGCATCACATAGCTTACATCAGGAGCATGCTGTGAGTAGGTACTCGTGCAAGCAATCTGTTACGAATATGATACTCTAACGGCTTGAGGTGACGTTATTGATTGCTTCTCTAAAACAGCATGTGCTTTAATATCGACTATAATCGTTACAAATATTATACATCCGAATATTTGTATGTATGCATGGATTTACTCTTTCACACAACAATGTAGCTCAAAATAGGCCACATTTTATCCCAAAATACCTACGGAAAAAAAAATTACCCGAGTGAAACCGTCTTAACTTAATTATTTTACTTCATCGTACTTACGTATCAATAAACGTTTTTTAAAAAGATCTTTCTATTTAAAATGATCTGATTTATACTTACGATTTATCTGTTACATTTTAAGAATAGAATACTAGTTGTATTCTACTGTAAAAAATATTTAAATTCAAAATAACAATACCGTAATAAACGACATTAACTTAAATAAACTTATATTTAAAATAGCCAAATCTAGTAGATACATAAATATTTAATATTTTATCTAAGTAAATACAAAAGCCTTTGTATAAAAGTAGTCCAATACACTTAATCAATCAAGTTTTATTGTCCCTTGTTTATTTTGCATATTGCAAATAAGCAATCCTATGCTCAGTTTTTTCTTTTTCATAACGGTAACTTTATATTTTGTGTATTCTTACGAAAACAGAATTGTTATGCGAAGTGATAACATTTTCTGTCGATTCGTCGTATTTCTATGATAAACTTTATAAGAATATACAAATATGTAAATAATTTGTACGAACATTTTGGCAATTTGCAATGCTTGTAAAAGAAAGCCCTTTTTTTTCTAGTAAATTAGACTGGTATATTCGGTTTACAGTGTCTTTAATACGTATGAATTTACGATTTATAAACAGTGTTATAAGGTCAATTGACTGTATATTTTTTTTTATGTATGACTTCGCTAACTTTTTACGAATGACCGATTTTAATAATTTTTTGTTGCTAAAACGCACTTAATATGGTTCTTATCATCTCTGATGATGATATCCTGGGAAAATTGAAGGAACTCTTCAAATTTTATAGGCACACTTGCGATTTCGGTTTTTGTGTAAGTATCGGTAGCTTATTGGCTATTAGTGCCGTATAATATACTATGACAGTACAGTACGAGTAGGTTTCGTCTCGATAAATCACTAAAAAGTAAGAAATAACTGTCTATTTATCTCTTTAAATTTGTTTGTTTGAGTCGGTGCCAGCGAAGGTTTCTACTTTCAGGACGGTACCTGGAACCCACAAACTGCTTTACTACGAAAAATAAATTTTGGTTCATAAATATGCTTAAGTAAATTGGAGCAATTAAATGACGCAGTTATTTTTTCCTTTTTAGTGCGTTTTGATATTCTAGCAATCGCTTTAAAGTTTCGAGAGACGTTTAATAACAATTGATGATTTCAAATCCAATACATCAAGGTCAGTATTTCGTGATAAGGGATTTTACAATTAGGTACTTCTACATACTAAGTGTCGAATAGAAGCAGGTGTTACTTTGCGGAAATTCATCCATTGGGTCACATTTGCCCATTGTAGAATTAACAGCTCCTGAGGATCCATTTCAGAATTAAACTTACTTAGAGAGTATTCTGTGGGATCTGGGTGACTTTGCCTCTTGAAATAGTCGGCTTTTCTCGGAAAATAGCAAAATCAATAAATTATTAACTAAACTAAACTAAAAAGCGTTATATTTGAATTAGCGGTCCTCAACACTAGAATAGAAAATGGCGTCGTATTCTCTGTTATGTGAAAAAACAAATAAAACGACACGCCCTTTACTACTTTTAGGTTCCGGTGGACGGAACTCGGAAGGCACTGACCCAAATATGCCTGAAAATATCCTTAATGTTTCTGCTTACGTGTGAAGATTTTCAGTATTTGTGTAGTGAGAATTAACAACAAAAATTTCTAAGAATTAAGGTACCAACATTATTATTTATTTTTAATTTTTAAATATTATAGTGTTTATTATTTATAAGTAATTATATATTTAAGTTATGTATAAAGGTTTTAGTTTTTATTTTTTCGCTATTTATTTGTGAATTATGTTTTTATTTTCTTTTTAAGTTCCTTGTTCTGTACAACCTCACCCTCTCTTTAATTTATTGTAGCTTCTTAACTAGGTAGCCTGGAAGAGATCGCCTGTTGGCGATAAGGCCGCCTATTGTGCTACTGTAAATTCTTGTGTCAATTGTATCTTGTTTTGTATTTTTCCTGTCTTGGTGTGTGCAATAAAGTATATTTTCATTTCATTTCATTTCATTTACCAACAATCAAGACATCCAGTCATCAAATATTTACAAACGTATTGGAAACAGTGCACTTTATGTAATGCAAGCAAGTGATAATCTTTTTAATCGCTTGAATAGCGAGTAAAGGAGCATGCAGGTTACCTAAAGTAAAGAGATTTCTTCTTTCATGGTCTCATTAACGGTATCGGCTGTACTGCTAATGCATTGCCAAATTATAAGAAATTCTTATTTCATTGAATAACTCCAAATTATAATTGTATGGATTTTTGTTCTTCTATATGCATGTGCGTAAAAGAAACAATATAGAGAAAAGCATTGCTGTTAAATTGCAACAATGTCAATTTCAGAAATCACAATACTCAGTATCATAGTAAAAAAATAGAAGAACCATTAAGGCGCACGGTGCAACAGTAATTCCCAATGTTTGAACTAACAATACTGAATTGAAGCAGATATGCCACAAATGTGTACTGTAAAGGACGTCAAAATACTCTCTTTAGAATTTTTGACGACCGTGGCGCAGTGGTATGCGCGGTGGATTTATAAGACGAAGGTCCTGGGTTCGATTCCCGGCGGGGCAGATTGAGATTTTTCTTGATTTGTCTTGGTCTGGCTGGTGGAAGGCTTTCGCCGTGGCTAGTTACCACCCTACCGACAAAGACGTACTGCCAAGCGATTTAGCGTTCCGGTACGATGTCGTGTAGAAACCGAAAGGGGTGTGGATTTCATCCTACTCCTAACAAATTGGCCCGCTTCCATCTTAGATTGCATCATCACTTAACATCAGGTGTGATAGCAGTCAAGGGCTAACTTGTAGTCAATAAATAAAAAGAATACATTCATTTTCTATTATCTCAAGTCGTATTCATACTAAAGTAGACAATAGCCACCACATAAAAGGCCACCTTAAAAGAAACTAGGAACTTAACCGCGTCCGGGCTTTAACATGCGTTAATTTATTACACGATATTACCATCTCGTATATAACAAATCACCTACACCGTTACGATGAAAATTTGGGAAATTATGATCGTCGCAGTACCTACGCTATCTCTCCTCCTGTCAACGAGGTAAAACATATTAAACATCCTTTGGGATGATAAATGTATCGTAAGGTCGGCAACACACGCCTCGTCTCGATTCTAATAAACGATTGCCGATGATTGGCAGTTAGGCGGACAGCCACCTCTCTTGACTATCCTTTTTGCCGGTCTAGCGCTTTTTGCGAATATCAAGTCAAAAACACGCGCCGATTTCATCGATCTATCTTATACGTTGTTAACATTTTTAATCTTTTGGTATCTGAAATAAGAACTATTGTGTTACTCGTATATTATTCCTGAAAATGAAATGCTACAATACATGTAAAATTTTTGTTTAGATGTAAGTTTAGTCCTATCTTTCTTGGTTGTTTAATACACGTAGAATAAGTTTTGTCAATTTCTAAAACGTATCTATTATGGACAAACTTTTCATTTTTCTACTTTATTGCATTGGATATATCGGCGCAACAACACTAGTTACTTAAACCATTATTATTAAATATTTATTGTTTAGCGTTAAAATCAATCTGAATAACGTTTTCAAATAATATTTTCATAAATGATTGTTATTTAATTACTTTGCAAAACATTTGTAACTACCCCACTCTTCGACTGAGTATAAATACGAGTGAATCTCTCCGCGCCGGGCATTCAACCGGTGTGAGGAGCTCTCGTTTGTCATTATACGAACTTAAGCTCAATAAAGTGATTATTGGAAGAATAAGTGTTTAAATTACTATAACATGGAGAATCATGAAGGTGATAATAACAATGACGTCAGCAATGCTGACGTCATCATTTTTAAAAACAATACGGTACCGCAAGCGCCGTTATCAGAAGTGGGATTACCAGTCACTTCCTTAAATTCAGCGAGCCATATGAAATAATAAGGATTCTGGACAACGATCGATATTTGGTAGAAAAGGTGGTTGGTTCAGGGCGTCCAAGAAAAGTCGCTCATGACCAACTCCGTAAAGCAACCTGGCGAACAGATAATCGTATCGGCGCAAGAAGAGGACCCAATAACAGTACCCAATGAGCTTATACCATCCACTTCCCAAGCCAGCATGGCCGAGCAGTAAGACCAAGGCTCAAAGGATCAATAACAAATGCTAAGTTTTTTTATTTTTATTTATTATTAAACTCACTAAAACAATCACACAATTAACCACGCATCATTGACAAAGTACCACAGAGTACGCATCGACAAAGTACCACAGAGTACGCTATGACAAAGTACCACAGTGTACGCATCAATAAAAGTACCACAGAGTACGCAATAACAAAGTACCACAGTGTACGCAACGACAAAGTACCACAGTGTACGCAACGACAAAGTACCACAGTGTACGCAACGACAAAGTACCACAGTGTACGCAATAACAAAGTACCACAGTGTACGCAACGACAAAGTACCACAGTGTACGCAACGACAAAGTACCACAGTGTACGCAACGACATAAGTACCACAGTGTACGTAACAACATAAGTACCACAGTGTACGTAACAACATAAGTACCACAGTGTATGCAACGACATAAATACCACAATTTACGTAACAATATAAATACCACACTGTATGCATTAACAATACAAAGTACCACAGTGCACGTTATCACAACATAATGAAAATCATTATGGTACACAGATACCAATCTCAAAAGACAATCATTTAGTTCCAGATAAACTTCAGAGATGGCGGCGAGACATCGGCATACAAGCGGCTGGTGCAGAGCGCGCACCGCCGGTCAGAACGGCCGTATCGGCGCAACAACACTAGTTACTTAAACCATTATTATTAATTATTTATTGTTTAGCGTTAAAATCAATCTGAATAACGTTTTCAAATAATATTTTCATAAATGATTGTTATTTAATTACTTTGCAAAACATTTGTAACTATCCCACTCTTCGACTGAGTATAAATACGAGTGAATATCTCCGCGCCGGGCATTCAACCGTAGACAGTCGAAGTGTGAGGAGCTCTCGTTTGTCATTATACGAACTTAAGCTCAATAAAGTGATTATTGGAAGAATAAGTGTTTAAATTACTATAACATGGAGAATCATGAAGGTGATAATAACAATGACGTCAACAATGCTGACGTCATCATTTTTAAAAACAATACGGTACCGCAAGCGCCGTTAGATATAACTGTAAATAAATAGTATATTTTTTAGATTTTTGTGTGTGTTTATAAGACCATATAATCTATTGTTAACACTCGCTGCAAGAGGACATTAGATTCATATTACGATGGCCCATTTGTTAGAAATGTTGCGAACAGATATCGAGCCAGATATAAAGATAACGGCTCTATTAAATAAGATAATCGATTCTTGACGACACTTAAGGCACATTATGTTATATTTATTGACTGTTAGTTTTACGATCGGAGTGTAACTGAAACCATTTGGCTGTACTCTTCTCCAAATAAAGCTCTACCATTGAGAATGTAGACGCTCCGAGAAGCGATTAGATTTCGCGCAGGTAATAAAATTAAATTTGTTCGTGAATTTATTTATATTACGATAAGAGATGTGCCGTTGTAGTCGGTGAAGTCGAGATACCGGCCACTTTTGCGGTGAGTGTCAGTAAGTGACTAGTCGGAGATTAGTCGGTAAAGTACGCTAACTAGTCGGCTTCTTACTTTGTATGAATTTACATGTTGCAAAACAACATGTAAACAAATGTTTTTATTTGATGTTATTAAAAAATATACCTATCATTAAATTCCATAGGAAAGATCAGATATAATTCGGGATTGTGTGTTTTTTAGTTTAATTGTGTTTTTTAGTTTTGTTTTCGAATTATGTTGGCTGCACTAATGATTATTTGACCGATGGGCATGGCCATTTCCTTATTCTTTCTCTAGCTTAAGCGCTATATAAACAAAATGTCAGGAAATTGTCCTATCCCCTTAAAACCACGATCAACTTGGGCAACTTTTGACTAGTTGCCCGATTATTCAACTTATTTTCAACCGACTAGTCGGCTAGTCGCTCAAAGTCATAGTTGGCACATCTCTAATTACAATCAATCTTATTTATTGAACGTCGGTGTATTTGAGCTGGATGCAATAATTTTGCTTACATTGATATTTGATTTTGCGTTAAACAAATAAACATTTTGGGTTTGGTGGTAACGACTCTGGGATTTACGGTTCTCTCAATATAGTACAAGTGGTTGAATTTGATCTAATCATTAAGATAAATAGGCCGAGGTTAGCATGAAGATTGCAATTGAAAAAGATTAATCCACGTATAGAATTTCTAAAATAAAGATTTACATATATAGTTATCACACCGAGTTTAAGTATTACATGAGCTGAATATTTTGACACTAGCTACTCGCGTATTAGAGTTCTGTACGTCGATTTTTTAAAAAAACGTCAGTTTTGAAGCCGATGTACCACGGTTGCGAAGCAGATGTAACAGAAATCGGTATTCTCCAATAACATTCTGCCATATTAAACTGACAGTTGAACTGAAAGTGACACAATAGACGAGATGTATGCGAGATGTTCGTACGATGTATTTTTTTCAAGAATCGACGTACTGATTTTTTGGACTGAAGTTATTTATATCATACTCGTAAGTATAATATTATTGGTTCTTCATAATTTTTTTTCTATATTTTAAGCAATTTAAATAAATATTGGACATAGATTTTCAAAGGATTATAAAAGAAAGTGAAATTGATTTAGCCAAGTCCAATGGTACAGTTACACAAAATAAACTTCGATTATAACAACTGGGCCGTGAAAAGGAGCGTGTAAAAACCATAAAATAACTCACATATTTTTCGTCGAGATAATATAATCACATGTGATTTGTTGGTTGATTTAACTTCATGAAACTTTTCCCGCAGTGTATAAAGATTGAGAGCTTGTAGTAGCTAGACCTTGACCATTTTATAACTGCGAAAGTATCGTGCTTATACTTTTACCATGAGTTAGTCTGCTATAATAAGTATGAAGTTTGGTTTGTTTTAGATTTGGGAGCTAGCATGTTGTAAGGTTCCAGACCCTCAAACGTCCAACTCATATTTTCCTCAGCCTAATGTGAGAAGTCATGTCCCCAGTTGCCAGTCACTTTGTAACAATCCTTCAAAAACATTGATAAAGATCAAACTTTAAAGATATCTAGCGAAAAGTTGCCACAAGGATAAGTGTTTGGTGATTGGGATGCGGACTTGATTTCCCATCATATCCAAATAAAAATAGAGAAATCACAAAGCGTTTGATCGACGCCTCCCATGACTAGAAGGCTGGTCTCTTTTTAGGACGGAGGATCAGCATTGCCATTGAACGTGGCAATGCTGCCAGCCTTCCGGGCACTTTACCGCTCGACACCGATTCGGAGGAATATTATGACGCCTAAGTTTTTTACTGTTTTTTTTTTAATTGTTTAATATACCTATTATATATAGTTTAGGATATTGTAGTGAATAAGCTTTTACTTTTCTATTTATTTAATTGTAAATATTTAACTGTAAATAAACCAGTAATTATATTTAAAAAAATATATAGAAGAATAAGTTTTATATTGGAAATTTGTGCGTATGCCGGGTGCCTCCTAAAGCCATCACAGTCCAGACTCCATAGATAAGTATATCTAAGCTTTAATAAACTGATGAAGATCGACCATGACAGGCTAGAGTTTAGACTAATATCATACATGTGGAATGTGGATGGAAAGTACATTTCTTGTATTCACCGTGCAATAAAAATTTCAATTCTTCCCTAGATATAATTCATGTTCGCATTTATAAAGCTTCTGCTTATGATAAATGTCTCAACTTTTCCTATGGAAAGGTAAAACGATCCCACTTATTGTGAGAGTTTGAGTGAGGCTGTTTGATTTACTCACTTAAATAAAGTGTATTTACATGCAGGATAGTAAATATTGGAATATGGAAAAGGCAAAATATAGGGGCTGACGGGTTGAGCCCATAATATTATTTAAATGAAGGTTTTCTTTATGAATAAGAATAGAAGAAATGTGGTAGATTCAAAGTCTCAAAAAATAACTTTGTGTCCGTTTGAGCGACCACTACTGTTCGTATGCTTCAGTAGACGTTGCATATTCTCTTCAACAAAGATTTTGAATAAAATTCTCGTAAAACTGTGTAGGTACATAAAAATCCTGGCTCCTTTTGTTTTTTGCTTGATATAAGATAACTCAGAGGTAGAATTATAACATAATCAGTACACAAAAATGGACAGAAACGGATATAATTATTTTAATTAATTTTAAGTAACTATTCGATTTGCAGAATAAGAGCTAACCTGCGCTTTGCATTCTCATATTGGTGCAAAGTTAAAGCGTCACCTCACGTCTTCTTTTTTGCCTATAGCGTGTTTTCCTATAAATAAAGTTAGTACAAAGTTATGTTATGCAAATGGAGCTATCAAAATATGGAACTAAGCCTTGCTACTCTTTGAAAAAAAAAGATTCACACTCTTTATTTTTTGATAATTGTAAAATAGAGGTAAATGGTATAATTTGTAGTTTACATGACGCATCCGCTTGGCTTCCAATCTGATTTAGGTACTAGTGGAATAAACTCGTAAAATTGATTTTTGTATATAACAATATTAAATATGGCGCAGATTTATATTATTTCTATAAAGCATCTTTTTATTAATATTTTGTATGTACCGTTGAACTCTCTAGGTCTGTCGTACTTAGCTAAACCTCTAGACGCATTCAGATCTTATTGTCTTTGCACTTAAGTACTTTGTATCAGGGATTGGAATTCGTCCAATTCGACAACTTCTAAGGGGTTGTAAATGATTGCGTCGAATAAATTCTTGGAAGAAGCTTTCATTTTTCAGATTCTTAGAAACATTCTTAGACTCGAGTCTTCATTACTATATTGAGGTTTTAGAAGTACGAGTGTAATACATAAATTCTATTGACAAATTAAACTTTATGGATTTAGGGGAAAATATTGGATATTGGTTAAATAGAAAGTGTTGAGATATTATTTTAACTTATTAGTACAATTTTTACTAGTTTTAACTTATTTAATAGTTTTCACAAAGAACAACAAACAGAACAAGTCCTAAATAGTATTTACCTGTTAGTATTTTAAGTGACATACAGTTAAAACTTAAAATACAATTTCTTACAGTTATCTAAGATCGCCGGATCGTCGTAGAGGCCGGATAAAAAGACGGTAAGAATCAGACGGTCCATGTCCTCCGTCAACATTTTATAGGTGTTAAGCAACGCGGCACAAGACACCATAGCAAGGTGTAGCAAGACACCATAGCCCCGCTCGTACAGCTCCGCCTGGCGCACAGGCGCTTCCCGACTCACTTCTAACAATCTCACCTGCTTGCATCCGCACTTCTGGTCCGAAACGTCGTACAACTTCTACAGTCAGCACAGCAGCAGCCTGGTGCAGTCCATGAGCCAGCAGCTGGGCGATGGTCGCCGCGGCCGCCACGCCCCAGCCCCACCCGCCCTCGGGGTAGTAGTGACGCGTGAGGGTCAGCAGCTGTCGCGGGTCGAGCTTCGCCTGGCGGGCGGGCGCTCCCCCACTCGCCTCCAACACCAGCGGCAAGGACCGCGTGCGCAGCAGCGGCGCGCCGCCCGACGACCAAGACTCTTCCATCAAAGCTTGCGCGCATCGTGCGCTCGCGTCGCCCGCATCACCGCACCCCAAACACAGCCCGGATCATGTCCGCTCACACATCCCGCCCCAGTAGTAGTAGTCGAGGTCAAGATCAACGCTCAAGTTGTTTAGACTATTGAACTTTAAATCGTGGTACCGTTCGATGTTCTCATCACTGAGAATCGCGGGCAGTTGGGAATCTACTGTGGATTGTAATAAAATGGAGAGTTACTTTCTCAATATTCTATCAGCTTTGTAACTGATCTCGAAGTCAGACAAAAAATAACTTAATAATACAATAACAATAAAAGCCGTTAGTTCGTGGCTTTATCTCTGGTCATATCGCAATACCGGTCCTTCGTTATTACCGGGCCTTCGGTCTATAACACAGGGGACCAAATAACGCATTAATATTTTACTATATTTTACTTATATAAACATATCTATTACACTACTCAAAAATATTCTTTGTACAAGGTACCTAAATATCCGAAATTAAGGATATACGGTAATATATAATTATATGCTTTACTACAGAAAAGTGTATGTCATGTTATCGGCACGTTGTTTAATTTGTCTAATATTCAACATTTATTTCAATTATACCTACATACAATTATTATTTACTTCAATAGTATGCTACCTATTTATAACATGTAAATAATAAATAATACACTAAACGCCAATCAAGTGTAAAGAGTTGATAAGAAAAAATTTCGATACGAAATAAGTTTAATTTACAAAATGATTTTCACAATTCTGATAGCATATTGAGAAAGTAGCCATAATTGAGTTCGATCTTAATATTGCGCGGAGCAACACCATTCGAAGAGAAAAGAAAATTGCGTTTTAAGCGTGTGTAAATGACCAAATGAAATGTTAGGGACTCAGATTAAACTGTAGCCATGATTGTACGCCGCTCCTAAATATGGGTATACTTCGATTGGGTATCAAGAAAACTATCGAAATAAAGATTCTCTATCGACATTGATTTGACATATCTATGACTCTAAATGTAATAACATCGGGATAGAATCGAGTAGACCGCGTCTCGACGCCTCGTATAAAATCCTTTAAGACGTCATTGTTTTGTAGCCTACGTGCAAAATCTTCTTTGAAATATATTTTTCAAGATCTTTTCTTTTGTCTAAATAAATTATTTTAAAAAAAACAATTTATTTTATAACAAGTTAGTTTTTATATATATCTCATTTATTTATTTACAATTATTTTTAATTTTTTTAACAATGCATATAAAATTATAAAAAAACAGTATTAAAAATGTATAAAAAAAATTCATTCCGCCTGCTGCGGGGCCCGGGGTAGAGTGAGGAACCTCCTCACAATACGCGCCGTATCAAGAATTACTGCCTTCTGTATCCGACCCTTCATCCAACAACTAAGCGAAAGCTTTTTAAGATGTTCGTCAAAGCTTTTCGCTATAAGACCGTTGACTGAAACGACTATAGGAACAATCATTGTTGAATCAACATTCCACATGGCGGTAATCTCATGAGCAAGGTCCAAGTATTGTGATACTTTTTCCTTTTTAGCTTTCGCCAGATTATCGTCATGTGGAACAGTAATATCACCAATCATTGCACGGCGCGTTGATCGATCAATTATCACTATATTAGGTCTTTTGGCTACAATATACCTATCAGTGATAATTGTTCGATCCCAGTAGTGCTAATTCAAGAACTATTATTTTTATGTCTATTACATAATTCGTTTTTGAAGGCAAAAACTCTCCATATATTTTTCTATAATTTTGATATAAAATTGTCACTTTTACAATTAAGAAGAATCAAACAACACTCTCTTAAGCTAAAATATACCAGAATTTTAGCTTCCAGGGCTCGCCAACGAGCATTGGCATAGCCGCAGCAGAAAAAGCTGAAACTAGTAAGTGATATAAAATAGAAAAAGAATAAGTCGAGCTGTTCATCGTGGAAATACAGCCAGAAGTTTGTATATATATTTGGATAGGTTAGCTTGGTATTTAGGAACTATACAATCGAAAAAAGCATGTTGGATTCAGATAAAAGTTGCGGTTTTTTCTTCGATTGATTTTAGGGTTTATCTAACCACGGGTCAGTGATCCGCTAGGCATAGAAAAAATGTCTTGAATACAATTTCCAGACTAATGTCCTTTATTTGATATGCGTGACAGATAACTCACGTCCCTGACAAGTTCCGGTCGCCCGGAACTCCGCAAGCCTTGGCCCTGATATTTGAATATCATTTTTATCTATTTATCTTCATCTCTACAATATACTTATATTTAAGGGATTTATTTTCTTTTATTCGTTTCATTTAAATCAATTTAGTTGACGATGCATAATAGTTTCTAAGATAATATTAAATGTTTTTAAAATAAGATCTCCACATCGTTAAGATAGGGGTTAGGACGCCATTAGTCCAGATATTAAACTTGTTTAAGGGATTGTTAATGCTTTGTATAAGTTGGGAATGATATAAATTATGTATCCTTCTTGTTTTTCAAAACAGCAAATCGCTTAAGAAATCTAACTTAGGACTTTCCAGTTATAAAACAAAGTATCGTCGACAACGGAGGTCGTAAAAACATTACTCTGAATACTACATCTATTTTCATTCTAAGTATTATTGCTGTAATTCTCATGAAATTACGTATAACGCAATATACGAGAGCAAGTCATTTTTCTCGAGTCAAGTGCATTTACTTAGCCTGATAAATCTGGCCTACTCAACAGCACGGGGATAATATATTATTTACTCTCCAGAAAAGCGGTTAAGGATAATGTTCTTAGTAATAGCCCCATGTGTCAGGTACCACGATCAAATGGCGCGGAAATTACTAAGATATGCGTAGGCTTTGCGTAGGCATAAATTCATAAGTTGACAGTAATATAATAGGTATAAATTATATCGGAGTAATGGCCTAAGGGCGTAAAAATCCCATCATAATAGGGTATAATGTCATCTGACAAATAACTCTGCAATAAACAAGGAAATCCAAAATGAAGGTACAATACACCAGCATTGCGTAGGAGAGAAAATATATTAGTTTAGTATTGTGTTAGAAAACTATTTATTTATGCATTTAACTTGCCTAATAAGATACTAGATAACTTGTTTTATAGAGAAATAGTGGAAATTATTTTGACGCTAAGTCTATAAATTCCTTTTGATGGGACATCTCTGTTAGGTATAAAATTACCTAAATATTTTGATTTAGAAATGTTCACATACAAAAGGTCTCTTTACAAAGGGGTCTTAAAACATTCTACCTAATAATTTAACAGTCTCAAAAGTGGTTGTAAACTAAGCTTGAATAAATAGATTTGAGTTTGAATAAAAAATACAGTCATAATATAATATCGACAACCCTTTATGCTTTATAAGTCATATTTAAGTTATTAAATTAAGCATTATTTTGTGAAATAGCGGCAATATAGAAAGTGTACACAAGTTAAAACGTCGGCGAAAGGTAATATAGCAAGAGTAGTAAATATTTGGGGACTGGGGAGCCTGTTGGTACATTATTTATTGCCTCAACTACAGGCACGGAGAGCTATCAGCCATTTTGGAGGAAATCCAAACTTGTTTAGAGATTATTATTTCCTCATACTGCAAAAAGTTCGTAAGTACATTGACAAATATAAGTAGGCAATCGAGAACAAATTGCTGCTATTAAGAAATTATTATTGCTTGTTGCAAAGTTACATCAATGTTGCAAAGAAAAATCAGCAAAGTACAATAAAAGTAACGTCTGCAAAAGTAGAATTTGCTCTCTGTAAAAAAAGGATACAATATTATTTTAAACGGTACAGAGTTTATTTTTTAATTATTTTAGGGATTATATAGACAAATGGTTTTATCTGCAAAATATAATCATTAAAAATAGTATGGGGTATAGGTCTGAATAATCGAGATTTCACGAGAGATCATGGTTCCTTTTAAAATCATAGAGGACGTTAGAGTCATTAGCAGCAACTTTCAATGTCAGCAGAATGAATGGAAGGTGTCCGTTTTGGTAGATAAGCCAGTGATACCCCAGAAAGCCTTTAGAAATGCCAATCTTTTATACGGAGGCGATGAATTAGCTATTTTCACTCCGAAATACTTGCAAGGCAGTACAATATAAAAGAATGTTTTAGAATTTGTACTTTTACGAATTGTTTATTTGTTACTACTTAAACAGTAATATGTTTTAAAATAAAGTAAATTGTGTCACCTAGAAGTTTAAAGGAGAAAAGTTTCAATATAATTAGTAAGTTTTAGAGATTATCAAAAATAATTTTGTTTGCAAACAAAGCTCGTGCTAATTTTTCGTTGCTTCACTTGAGAAATGTGCAGGTACAATACGTACGTAATACGGATTTTCGTCCAGTACATACATACCTACTGCTAGCCTTTTGATTGTAGAAAATAAATCAGAATTTTATATAGCCTATAAATAATAAGGATAACGGTTAAAATATCACACAAAGGAAGTCCCGGGTTTCCATTAACAGGTATCTAATATACAGGATGTCCTATATATATAACATACATAATTATGTAATCCAAATTTCTGTATTATTATTATTATTATAAATGCGAAAATAACTCTGTCTGTTTGTTACTCAATCATTCCTAAACTGCTGAACCGATTCAAATGAAATTTGGTATTGAGATAGATAAGAGCTTGAGGATATCGGTTAATTTTTCGAACTATCACAATCAGAATTTCTCGCGGACGGATTCGCGGCCGTCAGCTAGTATATTAATAATCTAAAACTAACTCTATTACTCTTCTAATTATATTACTATGGGTTTCTGAAAACAAGTCAATTAGATTTGGATAATTATGTGAAATATCTTCCATTTAGGTTTGATTCAATATTTACGGGCCCACCTGTATATGGAACAATATTTAGTAGCAATTAAAAGTTGGTAGCAATATATTATTTAAAGGGCCACGTTTCAAAGATCAAATAAATCCAGAATAAAGATAACAATAACTTATATTTAATTAACGTACGAGTATGTGGCTACCTTCATTCAATGGCACGAATAAATAAATAAATAAATGACCATGGATTGATTACTTTATTAGTCCACGCAAAAATAATAATTAAACTCTTAAAACTGGTTTGCAATAAATAAAAAATAACATTCAACGGATTTATAAAATATGTTTGTAATCTGTTTAATTAAAAAGCATATATTTTAGCGTTTTGAAGTAGGTTTTTAATATGTACTCGAAGGTAAATTATATTAACTTGACACTTCAACACATTTACGGTACTTTTGAAACTATTTTGCTATATATATAACCGAACACCTAACAAATATATTATTGAGTTGAAAATTTAAATTCTTATTAGAAGTTTGACTTTTCTTTAATTTAGCGAGAAATAGCAAGTAATTAATTTATTTTGAATTTGTATTTGTATTATTACTAGCTCATCGTGTTTGTTTATTTTTTTATCCGAATAACTATTCCTTTCGTTTTGAAAATAATGCTTAAGGTAGGTGACTTATTTATTTAATAAAGTAGATAATAATAAACACTACTAATGTTCTCGTTAATGTTAAAATACTTTCCAATCACCGCGTAAATTAAAACAGTTAAAAGTCCATTCAATCGTATATAAGTTTAGTGTGAACAGATACGCGACACAAAACTATCTTTTTTAATAACAATAATAGTTATGTTACACATAAAGTAGCAGATGGCTGTATCGTTTACTTAATATCTTAGTTTCCACAAACAAGGCACTGAAAGGCCGAAAGCTTCCATGCCCACGGCCCAAAAATATCTATCGGATAACAGATAAGTTACCGGCTCGTCCCGCGGCGTATTTTTTCCGCTAGAGATTAATTAGGAAGACGGTTATCGTGACCATTAGCGTCACTTTTATTACGCACATTTCATTCACACTGATATAAGAGAATACGTCTTTTTATCTGACTCTTTTGTTGGTTCCGCCCACATACAAAATCCTCGCAGTTACAGTAGGTAATTAATGTTCCCTTTTGAATTGTCATTGCTGATTAATTTATCTAAAAGTTTTTGAAGTTATATTATTTACATGAAAATAATGAGAGATAATTTTTAAGCCCTTAAGCAAAGCCCAAAAAGCGGGTGTTGCCCTAATAATTTTATGAATATGGCACATATTACGGTTTAGGCCCCTTCTCCACCAGCGTTTTGCAAGCGTCAACATTCCTTCAACGTCTGCGCAGCGTCGACGTTGCGTTTATTGAAAACTAGTACAATTACGTACATTTTTTAACAACCTTTATAACAAATTTAAATGTATTCTTTTTCTTACCTCAAAGTTGTAACAAACTTCTCTTCCGTATGTACATTTGCAAATATTTATAAAATTCAGATTCGTTATTTTTACTACTATCGGAGTACAGTACGAAATATTCACTTTCTTGTAATTGGTTGGACCATATAGGATTTTCTCAAAAGTGACAATGATAATTTCTTATTTCTTTTAATGCTATTTTCGTCGAGTAGTGATTCTTGTTGGAGTCTATTTTTTCTCTGATTGAACGCGGAAACGCAACGTTGCGCAGACGTTGAAGGAACGCTGACACTCGCAAAACGTTGGTGGAATAGGGACCTAAGGACTATACTAAAGCCAAACTCGTTTGAGAATGCTTGTCAACAAACAAATTAAAAATGAAGGTAGAAATCACTAGTCAGTTCTTACCTAATTTTTTTAATTAACTTGTTAATGACGAATTCATGACAATAAATTAGATTACTAAGTTTAAAAGTTATTAATATATTCAATATATTTTAAATAAGACTTTACAAAAAACAAAACATAATTTTAAATTTATTAGGCATAAAATGTGGTGCATTTTCTACCCCCATTTTAAATTTGTTTGGTGACAAGCATTCTCAATCGAGTTTGGCTTTAGTATAGGAGAAAATATTTCGAAATGACATAAACTTGGTCTATTTATAGCAATCTTTTCATGCAGCCTTAATTTGTATCGGACACATATTTTCTCCAGTGATAACAACATTCCATTTCAAGTCCCATTATTTTTTGCCTTGCATAGTTTCAAGTGACCTTTTCAACATTTACGAACTTTATCAAAACCTTATAACAAATTTTGGTGTACAAGCATTTTGTTGACATTGCTTTTGCTTATTAAGAGAAATAAAAATTTTTGTATGCCAATTTTCAGAGCAGATATTTTTATATTTCATAATACCGCGCATATTTTTATTATTTAATTTATTGTTATTCGTATATGTAAATTATGTAAAGTAAAATTGAACGCAGTATCTACATTTTATTTTATAACCTTTTTAGAGGTTTTTTTAGACTTTTTTAATATGATCGACACAAAACCATATCTGTTATTCTTGTAATTTTTTTTGTATAGTGGCTATTGACATATGTTCATATCGTTAAAAAATATGAGACCTGTATCAGTTTCTTGCACTAAGTTGTTCGAGCATTAGTGGAAGAAGTCTTTACTGCATACTTATTAAATATCAGATAATAATGAATACATAGAATAAAAAACACAAATATATTTCTTAAAATTTTCTAAATACTTTTTGGCCAATTTTGACCACTGGTCACACTAATCTATTTACTTAAAATGAAGGAGTGAATGCTGTTCAAAATGTTGATGACGTGTTGTCCTGACTTTCAGCGTTTTTCTGTAATTGCAACACTCAACACCCCGGCAGCGTTATTGGAATACTTGTTTTTATCCCCGGAATTTTGATTAAAGGACCGTGTGATCTTATTTGACTTACACACAAATGCTACTAACATCGTATTTAATTTACAACTTCATTTATTTGGATAGAAATGTATGTCGTCACCCGAATTAAAGTGATATACGGGTGGCAACATTAAAGGAAACTCCTCAATATATAAATTTAATAAAAACTTAACCGATAATATAATAGGCCGTTAACGTAATTTAATGTCGTGTTACGAATTTGTACGTCATTTTAACGACACATAAAACCACTGTTAAATTAATTAATACGGCGCTTTTGACAGGCATAAATATCGCTCTCACGTATCCCATAACTCTTGCCAAAGTGTTAAAAGTAAAACTCCCGTGTAACATTTGGGATACAAAGGGACGCTATCCTTTTTATATTCTTTGAACAACGCATGAGATATGTCCGGGGCTTTTCTGTTTTAGATACCTAAGTATCTATAAATTAATTAAAGTCGAATTTTTAAGGCCAGCGATTAATTATATCGTGGAAAGAGCACTTATTTATATTTCAGTGGCAATTATTCAGCGTGGAAATGCAGATTACAATTCGGGCACTAGGATATTTCACGCGTGTATGATTTTTAAAATCGCAATTGGTCAAGCTATTTATATAGGTATAAGCTAATTTGCAAGCGTTTTTTTTATTACAATTTTTACGCTATCTACCAGGTAGGTAGGTAGGTACATCGTTTTTAACATGTTTTTCTTCCTATCTTTGGGAACTTGTGTAGAGGAAAAATAATTTTTGATTTTTTCTATTTTGGCTCCAGATCAAATTAGTAGGACAAAATAAAAGCGGTTAAACAATTATCTTCATCAAATTCAATTTGACATTTTTTTCTGTACGATAAGAGTAAAAAACAAACAAACAATTTTAATTTCGAATTTAGGTTATAAACTTAAGGAAACAATAAAAAATAAAAAATATATACTTACCAAGTTTTTTAGTAATATATAAATAACATGAAAAGTCATTACAAAAATGTTATGGCAATGAAGTACATACAATAGATCGCTAATTAATCATAATACAGCCTTTGTGCAAAACATGATTTCTATTGTTGATCGATTATTATATTTAAATAAAATATACACATACAATAAAGCCAATTTGTGATTATTATATTTACAAATTAAGTTACTGTGTTGTATTTTTAATAATACAAATACAAGTCATTGAAACTTCAAAGAAAAAGAACGTAATTATGATTAAAAGTTTGTTCATTCTACCTCCTTAGTGTAGTGGTTAGTGTTTATTGGTACGTATCACGAGGTCCCAGGTTCGAGTTCTAAATTAGGCTATGAAATATTGAGCTTTCTTTGTCTCAAACATTATGCTAAGCTCGCCAACTCGTATTGAAACAACGTGGTGGGTCACAGCCCCATTTTTTCTCTCCAATAAATAAGTCTGTGCCTTCAAGCATAAATTACGGTTCAATTGAAGCAATAGTTATTTTATTTACTCTTAATTTCAGTAGCAATATTTTTGTCATTAAAAACCGTTGCTAATTGTCTCTGAGATTTATTGTTACGCTAGAATAGGAACAATTTGACTTAAAATTTTGAACAGATTGCGTTAATGTTTTTCATAACTTTTGTCATTTTAAGTTTATGGTTTAAAATTAAGGGGCCTGTTACGCAGATCGCGTGGAATGCGCAATGTTCTCCTTTTAAATACGTTTTAAAATACGTCATAAAACACCTAAAACATGTATACAATACTTGGTTCATGATGTTTTACATTAAATAGTTGGATTTTTGATAAACGATTATTTGTCGAAATAACTTAAACAAGCAATTACAATCTCTCTATGGAGCGCCGTATCAACTGCCGCTCGATACCGGTTTAATCTTTTTAAATTTTTTATATTAATATTCGCTTATTTTACATTTGAAAATCGGTGTGAAAACAAAATTTCAGGGAAAATCGGCATGTTTTTCATGATTTTGTAATTTTTATCTCTTCCGGAAACCGGAAGTAGCAGCTGTAACACTGCTCACGACAATACCTGATATTATGCAACAAAAAATATTCAAATCGGTTTGCTAGAACCCACAAACTGCTTTTCTAGTAAAATAAGTGTTCACACGCGGACGGACTTCATAGATATTCTTAAGAAAAGACATCAAATGCAGCGTTATTTTTACTTATATGAATCGGGTCTTTTTTTCAAAATTTTTATACTAGCGGGCGTCCCCACATCAGTTTTCATGAATTCTATTTTTTTAAATCATCTACGCATTATTATTAGTTTGAAAATTACACGTCGATTGGATGGTTTCTACGAGTCTATAACCGAGCTAGTACAATTTTGAATGAAAATAATATAAGAACTAGTACTATATTAATTTTTAGCGCGACGTCACACATCGTCACGTCGCTTCACAGAAATAACACAGTTAAAGTTTGTTGTGATGCCAGGTAAAAATAACTAACACATAACATTTACCTATTGTTGTTATAACAGCGTTATGCTCACTCGGAAATAATCGCTAGTGTCGTGCTTCAAAGAGAGACGTTTGACAAAATATGCATCTGGGTCATACGTATACTCCCCATTAGATGCATGTTCAATATTGTTGATCACAAGTGGCAATATTGACGGGCTCGGTCGTGTGGGTGACGTTTAATTTTCATCCTGTGACGTCACAACTATGAACATGCCACTCGGTATTTGATGTTTAATCACCACTTTTAAATTATTTTATCGGTCCACTATACGGCCAGGTTACCCAGGGATATGGAGCTTAAGTCCACCAGGCTGCTTCAATGAGCTTAGGTAATATTGTTTACACTTGTAACGATGACGATGAGATGGTAACGTTAAAGACCGCGTACAAAGGCTTATCGTGCTCTCCGAGGGTGTAACACCACTAGCTTTCAGCGTAGAACTCGCGGTAGAGTAATATAAATAAATAAATATTATAGGACAATTACACACATCGCTATATATTTTTTTATTGACTATAAGTTGGCCCTTGACTGCTATCACACCTGATGTTTAGTGATGATGCAATCTAAGATAATATAGCCCCAAAGTAAGCTTAGGTAGCTTGTGTTATAGGTACTATGTTGGGTGATGAACAATTTTATATTCATTATACATAAATACTTATAATATATTGATAAACACCCAGACACCGGAAAACATCCATGCTCATCACACAAATATTTTCCAGATGTGGGAATCGAACCCACACCCTAGGACGCAGAAGCAGGGTCACTACCCACTGCGCCACTCGGCCGTCTATAATAGAGTAATGGTCTAAGCTCTGTCTATCCTCTTCTATAAGGAAGCCTAATCCTCTAGTTACCCATTAAATAGATTGGCAATGATAGTTAAATTTAACTGTTAAAGATCTTTTCTTTGACTAATTTCGATACCTACATCCTAAAGTTAAACAAGTTTTATTTGACAACGATAATCTTATATTAAAAGGTATCTACTTAACGCTAATGCCTAAACTTTCCTGTAACTTTTAATACGCAAACGTCTACGCAAAGTCACGCTTAAATATTGCTATAAGGTACTCGTATGTGTTCAAAACTTTCTTCTAGAAATATTGCCTTATTTTTTGTAGCAAAGCGCATTGTTTATCTGACATAAACGAGGCTATTAGTAAAAATGGCTTGGGTTTCCCATTAACTTAGTATCTACAAGTCGCAAACTAAGCAACACGTGATCCGAATGCTAAAAACTATTGAAATAGAGTAACGTATTACAAAAAATTAAATTAAAAACAAATTTCTCATTGTTTAAAATGCCAACAATTTATAATTTGTCTATAATATCTTTATCGCATCAATATGGGGCTATCAGAGACCTTATTGATGGAAAACCTCAGTAGTAGCAAGAACGATAGCAAGTAAAACCTGCTTGCTATAAGGGCCCTGTGTCTTTCAATCTGAAGCGTATGTATTAAGTTTTATGTGCCTGTAATTAGACCTGCTACAGAATTTCAGACAAGAAGTAGACTTTGGCAGAAGATGTAAGTACTTAGCATGTAAGTCCCCCGTCTAAAGCTATGTCTACCAAAACTTAAAGTAAGGCAATTCCTTAGAATATTGCCCTCTAGTCCCTACGCAGAATAAGCAATGCTTTAATACAACTAAGTCCATGAACGCTTTCGTCCGTAAATAACATTTATTAAGTTTTTTAATTCATCATGTCGCGTCAAGTATTCGTAAGAATAAAAGTTTTCCGAACTGAATGACATAAAGCAATCTCATACGCCTAAAGATTTAGGAGATTAGTCTGCGAGTCAATCAGATAAATGCCTTCACGAGGTTCGGAGATTGGATGGAGGACTTTTAGTTATTTTAAAGAGTCACTGCCAAAGAGATCCTAATTTGGTAAAGTCAAAAGGTCAATTTGTTACGCGATAGTCCCTTTTCATATTATAATTTACTCTATTGAATGATGCTTCAAATAATAGTAGAATCCTATTGTTTACATAATGATTATAGTTTGTAAAGTTGGAAATCTATACTAATATTATAAAGAGGAAAACTTTGTTTGTTTGTAATGAATAGGCTCAAAAACTACTGGACCGTTTTTAAAAATTCTTTCACCATTCGAAAGCTACATTATCCACGAGTAACATAGGCTAAATTTTATTTTGGAAAAAAATAGGGTTCCGTAAAATATTTGGGTTTTTCGGACACAAGGTGTAAATCAACCAGAAAAGTTACTTATTTTGCGGACGCTGCCTAAACTATAAAAGATAAAACCATAAAATGTTCTAATTAATTGGAGATCTTATAAATATCTACAAAAAAGTCCGCGACACACTATACCTATCTATGTCGAGTGAGGCACAACAACCATTTTTTTATTTAAAAATCTTAAATTTTTTTTGGACTACATTTAAACGCATTTATTTTACTCATGCTATTAATCCTTATCAAAATAAATTATTTCATCACTAAGTACAGTTTATGTAGATAATATTTGGTTTTTAAAAGATTAAAATTGGACTTTTGGTTTTGAAGTTATGGCGAAATTAAAATATTACTATTTCTGCGTTGCGAAGTGAGCGTCACCAAGGCGGGGGCGCGCGTGCGGGAGGGGAGTTTAGATCTATGTTATATATACGATGATGAATTAAGAATTCGATCTTTGTTCAAATATCTATTTAGTACACGGAAGAGTTTGTTCGTTTGTTTAAACGGGCTAATCTCTATCTGCGTGTCGGATTGTAAAATTATTTTTGTTTATTCTGAAGGCTAGACTCAAGAGTGAAATATACTATTTAATATCAATTTATACCCATCAGCTCGCCATAAATATATATTTTTAATGTTAATGTTATACTATGTTTAACAAAAATGTAGACCTTTTGTACACGGGACGGGACGAATAATATTGCTTCACGGGAAACTATAAAAAAATTAAATTGAGAGGGGGAGCGGGGAATGAGCACACTATATGTGCCTTTACACATTTTGTATGAAAGTCTGTCTTTAAAATTAGAAGGGTACCTAAGAGGTTTTCACGCGGACGAAGTCGCGTGCGACTGCTAGTATAATATATAAATACTGCTAAAAGGTATCTAAGCTTTTTAGGAAAAAATATTTTTTTCCTAAAAAGCTTAGATACCTGCCTAGAAGACTGCCTCGTTGGTCAAGTGGCTTCGATCACGAGCTCCTGGGTACGAATCCTGGGTTCACGGGTCACGGAATAATTTTTACTTCTATGAAGTTTTTAGTATCCTCGGGGAGCACGAAAATATTTTTTTCTCTTTCAATATACGTAACGCTTGATCTATCTGTAGATTACGAGCATTCCCGTGTTCTAATTGGTATGCCGCCATTATCTAATCCAGTATCGTTGCAAGCATTCTGAAGATATCATCTGGCGTAGGGTTATCAAACATCAAGGAATTTCTTTTTACTCTTCCTGTTTGTAGTTACCAACATACAATTTGCAATTTTCAAAGGGAGAGACTTTTGTATGAAAGATAAATTCTCTGAAGTATGTAAGTCTGTAAGCAATGAATATCTGCAAAAATCGTTTAAGGGAATACTACTTATCTCTATTATGAATATGTATATATATATTATTTTATGTAGATTTATATATCTGTATATATATTTTGCCTTATTACTATTTATGTATTATTAGTATGTAAGTGTATGTAGTCTATATATTATTGTGTTGCACTATACGCTTTCCCACATTTTAGTCCAACCGTGCGGGTTGTCTGGAGGAGATCGCTTTTGCGATAGCGATAAGACCGCCCTTGTACATATTTAATCATTGTTTTATATATTAATCTGTTTGCTATTCTTTATTTGTGTGCAATAAAGATTTTATCTATCTATCTATCTATCTAAGTATCCCCTGTCCTATAAGTAGGGAGGCTTGGCCCTGTAGTGGGCCGTCATTAGGCTAATAATGATGATGATGATGATGATGATGTAAGTATGTATGTAAACCTAAGTTTGTTATAACATATTTGGTTTGAAAAAATTTTTGTTTACGAGTTTAGTAGTAAGTAGTTTCTATAGAAGTTTAACTATAATAGATAATCATTTGCGAAAGACTGCTTTAAGATTATGAATAAATACTGTAAACAACTAGGTTTTTAACATTTTATATAACTATTTTTAATAAATAACTTACTATCTCATAAATTTTATTAGAATTTAAACTATCGTGAGTGTTATCCATATTATTAAAAATATTACTGCTGAAACTCACGTCATGGCTTAAACTAGTCGGGCATACTCCGACAATCGTGACGTGAGTTTCAGCGGTTATAATAATAATAAATTCTTTATTTCGACCATCAATGGATCATATTATGTGTTAGTAACGAATAACTTAAAAAAAAAGATAATTCATATATATTATATTCTCATAAGTTTTTATCGCGGTTTAGTTCTAAACTTAACAAAGCAAGTTGCGGCTAGATAAACATAAACTCGAACGCTTAAGCAATATCGATGAAATGTCGACACCGATAACAAACTAAAAGATATAACATTGTTTATAATTCAAGAATAAACAAAAACTTCTACTGTTTGTATATATGGGAATATATGGGATGTACAGCCCAAAAATGCCAGTCATTGGGCAACCCTACGCAACGCTCAATCAATCTTGCTGCTCCAAAACGTCCAAACTTCGAGGCTACGGCATTATTCTCTACGGTACATACAATTAGCATGGTATCTATGAAACCATACTAAGCGTATGTATAAATGTTTTGATTGCATTGAATTTAAATTCATGTTTTGAAGTTTCACGTTAACGCAATGGATTTAAATCCAATTAAAAACCTGATTATGGATAATATATTGTGATAGGTTATACTCATTATCAGATTAGCAAGCTTGTTTGTATCATGTGAAAATGGACAAGTTTGAGCGTTTATTGCATACTAACGGATGCCAACGACTTCGTCTGCGTGGAATTCAAATAAATAAGATTACGAAAACAATAAAAAATTTTAACAAAAAATAGAACCAACTCAAAACGCACCAAAAAGTAAAAAATTAAATTAAAACAACTATATGGCGCAGTTATTTTTTACTTTTTAGTGCATTTTGCGTCGGTTCTATTTTTTGTTAATTATTTTTATTTCTTACTTTTGATGATTTATCGATATGTAACCTACTCGTACTATACTCTCATAGTATATTATACGGCACTAGTAGCCAAAAAGCTACTAATACTTACACAAACACCGAAATCGCTGCAAGTGTATCAAATTTTAAGAGTTCCTTCAATTTTCCCAGGATATCATTATAAGATCCTAAAATGATGACAATGGGACAATATTGGAAGTGTGCCCTTTCTAATAAAAAAAGAATTATCAAAATCGGACAACTCTGTAAAAAGTTAAGCGTGGTCATACATAAATAAAGTGTCGAATTGAGAACCTCCTCTGTTTTTTTCGTCGGTTAATAAAAATTTTTAACAAAAAATAGAACCGACTCAAATCGCACTAAAAAGTAAAAAATAACTGTGTCATTTAGTTGCTTTAATTTACTTAAGCATATCTATGGAGTCGGTGCCAGCCAAGGTTTCTACTTTCAAGGACGTTCCTAGAACCCACAAACTGCTTTACTACGTAAAATAAATGTTCCTTAAACTTGGCTGGCACCGACTTCATAGATATGCTTAAGTAAATTAAAGCAACTAAATGACATAGTTATTTTTTACTTTTTAGTGCGATTTGAGTCGGTTCTATTTTTTGTTAAAAATTTTTATTTCTTACTTTTTAGTGATTTATCGCCACGTAGCGTACTCGTAATATACTGTCATAGTATACTATATGGCACTAATAGCCAAAAAGCTACCGATACCGAGTCAAAAATCGAAATCACTGTAAGCGTGCCTCCAAAATTTGAAGAGTTCCTTCAATTTCCCCAGAATACTTATGCGTGGTCATACATAAAAAAAAAAAAAATATATACGTGTCGAATTGAGAACCTCCTCCGTTTTTTTTCGTCGGTTAAAAATAGCCTAAAATACTTCTTATAACTTATATTATTTCAGCTCTCAAAGATTTACACGTTTTTGTCACATTTTCCGCTGATTCTTCGCTCCTATCGGTTGGAGCGTGATATTATATAGCCTAAAGCCTTCCTCGAAAAATGGTCTATCCAACACAAAAATCATTTTTCAATTAGAACCAGTACTTCCTAAGATTGGCGCGATCAAACAAACAAACTCTTTAGTTTTTTAATATTAGTATAGATTCCTAGTTTTGGTATTTATGGTAGTTTTATAGGTTTAATGTACGGTATGCGTATTTATTTTATTTACATAATATCATCGTAAGTATGGCAGTTAGTTTTGAAATACATGGTCTATATTCTAATGAAATGTTACTTTGTAGGTTAATTTCTACGATTCAAATATGAAGTAGTATTTAGCAGGTTTGTCTGAGGTGTCAAATATATTGCATGTAGATGTATATCATTGCCATTTACAAACACGGTTGGTCACCGAAAAGTACGACCAAAGCTCATCAGTTCAAATAACTGCCATTATAATAATGGAAATATATATAAATTGAATACAAATTAAAATTAATTAATTTTGGAAATCCCTTGACAAAAACCTTGATGATAAAATAAACAACTGAAGGTTTGTATCGATTTAATAGTGTCGATGTCAATACAAAGTGTTGCATCTCAATGCAGTCATCTTGACAAGTAACAAGATTAATCTAATATAGCTTCATTTATCAAAGTCACAGCAGCTCTTTGGATTTAGGATAAAGACCTTAGAGAATTTGAAGTAGTAAATCGAATTTATAATAAAAATAAATATTATTAATTTTTAAAAATACTACTAATACAGTGGTATGTGCGGTAGATTCATAAGATGGGAGTCCAGATTTAGATTTAGAATTTCTTATTTCACTCTACCGACAAAGACGTACGTCAAAATGATTTAGCGTTCCGGTACGATGTTGTGTAGAAACCGATGGGGTGATAATGCAAAGATATTATTCTACACCTAACAAGTTAGCCCACTTTCATCTTAGATTGCACCATCACTTGCCATCAGGTGTGATTTAAGGGCTAACTTATAATGAATAAAAAAAGCGGATCTAACAGGGTAGATATAGGTCCAATAGGAGATAATAATGTCCAGCTTAAACATTATTTTATAGAACATAAAAAAGACGTGTGGCACTCGGAGACTGCCGCGGCAAAGCTATTGCATAGCATTTTTTATCAACTTATGTTTACCTACCTACGTCATCGGGACCGTGGCCTAGCGGTAAGGTGCTCTAAGTGCCCGGATTGCCAGAGAGACGCGGGTTTGAATCCCGTCGGTTCTGCAATTTTTTTTTAACGTGATATTTGTTAACAAACAGCCAGAAGGGAATACAACTTAAAACACCAAAAGACAAACTTAATAACAATTTATTTATAAAGACATCAAATATGATCAAAATGAAACATTATTACAGTAATTACTTAATTAAACATTACAAGCACAGATTCTAGCAATAGTCAAACATTATGACTGCGCAAGACTTGGAAACTAACGTGAATGACCAGAATTATCCATAGGGGCATATTTTATAGCCTAACGCCCGACGAGTACCGCCCCTAGTCTATTATCTATAGTTTAACCGCGGTACCAACAATACAGCAAATGAGGCCACTATATTGTCTATAGTCTACAATGCTGCCAACACGGCCCTCCTGATATTGGGTCGCCCTCGACCCAGGCATCTCCGGAGACGTGACTGGGACCAGCGACACCAGTCACTGACGACTGCACCTGGAGCCGCACCATTAGCCTCTACTATAGAGGCCTGTAGAGCTCGTAGTGTCTGACACCTGCATTGAGGAAGTGCAATGCACATTCATCATCGTCACTGTCATCTGTGAAGAACAATATATTAGAAGGCAAATTCAACATTCTAAATTTTATCTTCCAACTCTTGCATCCTGTCATCACAGCAGTTCCTTCAATTAACTCTTACATCAGACAACTGAATCATTTTAAATGCATTCTTACAGGTTTTATCTGCGAGGGGTCTCAAAATAATAAAAACAATTTGATACAGTCCAATAGTTGTCCGTAGAGATAAAAGACTAAAAGAGCACGATAAAGGTCCATGAAGTCTAATAGAGACCAATAGAATCTAGTATCGCCCTATAACGAATAGAGCATACTTGATATTTTAATAAGGATAACAAAAATAGTAAAAGTAATCAATAGTATTGAAAATAAGTGGTTAACCAAGCCACCACATGCATGAAGACAATCGTTCAAGGAGCGTGGTGCACGCGGCTAGAGGTGCGCCAACACCGCGGATGCAAACAGCTGTCAGCAACGCAGTGTTGCCAACACGGCCATGCTGCACGGTGCCTGCCCCGGGCACCCCACGAGTCGAGATAAAGTCACTGTTTAGAAACAATACAGATTACAACACACATATACACAGATATATACAGATTAGACGCTCCTGAGTCATGTTTTGTAAATTTTGCGTAGTTTTTAGAGGAATATTCGACAATCGACTTTATTTATTTACTTGATATTTACTTTACTTGATATTTTTATACTCTAAACTTTAGACTTAATACTTTAACCATCAGAGACTCTTAAAATACCAGATTATTTATTGCTACAAAGTTGTCAACGGAATATTGTCCTTTCGTTTTTACTCTCTTACGACAATCCCTTACATGATCTCAAACTCGACTCCTACAACATGACCACCCGACACCTAAAGGGAACATAGCCACACTTAGGATTCCAGATTCGCCATTATTGTAGACCATTTTCACTTAAATTCTTTACGACAAAGAAGCTCTTACAACATGACCACCCTTCCCTAAAGGGTCATAGCCACACTTAGGATTCCGGATTCGCCATAGTTGCAAACCACTCTCACTTAAAGAGCATGTATCTCACTTAAGCTGACCAAGTTGGTGAAGACATCTTGTACTTAAAGAGCATGTATCTCACTTAATCATACTAAGATGCCTTCAAGCTTAAATGTCGTTTTGTGTTTCTGCAAATTACTCGTATATTCTTAGACCAATATTCCGTTTCAACTAACATTCTATTATTTTATTACAGCTCGCTACATCTACATAATTATGGTTTACTACTAGATTTATACCAGAAAATACAAAGATAATTACTTTTCACTTATTTACTTCCGATTCCGAAAAATAAAGATAGAAACTTTTTTTTTTTACACAGGTGGGTACTTTCAAAATTAATAACTTAGATCGTTATAGCTCGGTCAGCCCTGACCTCAACTTAACGTTTTATTTTACTTTGCAACTTATAATAGATACTTTTACTAATAACTTTTTACTTTTCGTTTAATAATAAAACTATTTTTCTTACTAATCCTGGTCAACTTTACCGAATTTCTTTTCTCACAATATTCTCACACAGCCAGCCAACTGATGTCCACAGCTCATCATTTTGTCATCAGCTCATCATCATTTTGTCACGTAGTATCATCAACAGCATGCGACAAAGCCACCATTCTGTAACCTTTAAAAATCTATGTTAGAAAACATCACACAAACGCCACACTATAGAGCAATAGGTACTTCTTAACCGATACATTTTAATTTTAGATTGCTTAATTAGACATTGAACACTAATTTATTCTAAAAATGGTACTACTCATAAGCGAGACAAAGTCTTTCATTTGATAAGTACACAAACTTTTTTTTTTTTTTCAAACAAACCAGCATAGCAACAAAGGTATTCGTAATTGTGTCGAAACAAATTCTCGTAATTTCGTTATGACCGTTTATTGTTAACTCGTTCTTTGTTCTTCAACTACCCTCATTCGTAAATAGTTTCACGTAATAATCTTTTCTTATTGCAATAACTCAAACAGGTTACTCTTAATAGCAAATCGACTAGTAATAAAACAAAATATGCAACTTCACACAATAATACCGTCAAACACAATGTCTTTCTTTTTCTTACCAACCATCGTAGCCACTGTCTTACTCACAACTTTCTCCGATTATCTTCCGTTACTCACAACTCCTCGTTACTTTCCACCACATGAGTACTCAGCTGCAGTAAACCACGATGTTTGCGGCAACGTGTGTCAGAGGCTCGCCCATAAGAACCCAGACGTACGCAAAATTACACTTCAATCCCGAATCACTACTTTTATAAGATTTCATTTTGATAATCATTTTAATTTCTGTTTAAACAAAAATTTTTTTTTTTTTTTACCTTTTTTGTGGGCATTAAGATCCATACCACTTCTGATGTTAACAAACAGCCAGAAGGGAATACAACTTAAAACACCAAAAGACAAACTTAATAACAATTTATTTATAAAGACATCAAATATGATCAAAATGAAACATTATTACAGTAATTACTTAATTAAACATTACAAGCACAGATTCTAGCAATAGTCAAACATTATGACTGCGCAAGACTTGGAAACTAACGTGAATGACCAGAATTATCCATAGGGGCATATTTTATAGCCTAACGCCCGACGAGTACCGCCCCTAGTCTATTATCTATAGTTTAACCGCGGTACCAACAATACAGCAAATGAGGCCACTATATTGTCTATAGTCTACAATGCTGCCAACATATTGCAAAAAGTCTTTTTCATTAATTAAAAAAAAAATGACTTTTTGAAATATCACGCTTAAAAAAAAATTAAATTAATAAATTGCGGAACCGACGGGATTCGAACCCGTGTCTCTCTGGCAATCCGGGCACTCAGAGCGCTTTACCGCTAAGCCACGTTCCCCGATGACGTCGTTGCCGAAATTGAGCATTTGATATTATGTTTTTGATACTCAGGGGGTGTTAAGTTTTTTCGTTACGGAATTTCTGTATTCGGTCTCCACGCTCAAGGCCCGCGATAGAAGCTATACAATAACATAAAAAACCACAAATCAATCTTCACGTACTTGTGTATACGTTGTTCTTGTGTGGTAAACTCAAAAAACAAAAATATACATTAAAGTATTATTAGTACCGACTGTAAAAGGCTATGGTTTGACATAAATTGAATCCTCGTTATATGAACCGGTTGACGACCACTCAAAAAAAAGCCTATCCATGCGCACTGCAAACAACTTGGTGGTTATTACTTATTATAATTGATATTTACATTACCTCTTTTGGTAGGTACTTACGGAGGTTGAACTTTACGAAATTTAAGTGAGAACAGTTTTCGAGATTTGCACTTTCCAATTTCGTGTGCACTTACGTTAAAGTGTTTTATAATGTCGAACAAGAGTGAACTACAAAACCCAAAAATAAAGTAAAGTAAGATAAGTGATCTATACTAACACTAGCGGAAACCAGCGACTTCGTTCGCTTGGCATTAAAGTAAATAAGATTACGAAAATAAAAATAACATAAGTTACTCCTTATAACTTATTATTTATTTATTTATTTGGGAAGCCAACGTTGTATACAATATATAATTAAGCTTGAAATAATATTGACTGAATAATGTCTATTTTATATACCCCACTTACAGGTTAACTCAGCATGCATAATTTTAGACATTATTATATTATATTAACCTTTAAAGATGAATAATTTCCACGTTTTTTTTACATTTTCCACTAATTTTAATCCTTTTGGCTACAGCGTGATGTTTTATAGCCTAAAGCCTTCCTCGATAAATGGACTACCCAATACAAAAACAATTTTTAATTAGAAGTAGTACTTTATGAGATTAGCACTTTCAAACAAACAAACTCTTCAGCTTTATAATATTACTATAGTTTATAAATTCGAAAGTAATTCTGTCTGTATGTTACTTAATCACGCCTAAGCTACTGAACCAAATCAATTAAATTAGTTACAGAGTTTAGAGCTTTAGAAAAGGCATAGGCTACTGTTTATAGAACTACATTAATAACAAAACAGAATTCTCGCGAACTGAGTCGCGGGCGTCCGCTAGTATATATTAAATAAATGAAATATATATGTTATAAGAAAAGTTTTCTACTATAGTTTTAAATCGAAAAAATCCCAAATCTTAGTGTTACTAATGAAATTGCTTAAGAATGTCCCTTTAAAGAGTTACAAATCATAACGTTCCCAAAATGCGATTATTAATCACATAAATGATATAAAAGTTGATAGTGAACCACAAAAAATATAAAGTAACGATATAAGAATATAAGAATGAGCTATTAAAGAAACGACTGAAATATGTTCCAAGAATACTTGTCAGTTACGGTCTCAAATCACAAAATTCCCGAAATACGATTATTTACCTCATAAATGATATAAAACTGAACAAAAAAGATAAAGCAAAAAAGATGAGTGTTTTTAAATAAACTGTTTAAAGATGCCCCAAGAAAGGCAGCCAGTTTCAAATCACAACATTCCCGAAATACGATTATTGCTACCATAAATGATATAAAACTTTATGCGAACCCCATAGCACTTGTTAACGACGAAGAAAGTAACCTTGTTTAACGACGAATAAAAGTAAAGTCAACGACGAATAAAAGTATCCCCGGGATCGAGTAACAGTTATTGTTAAGTACAGTAAGTCTTATGTTACGTTTAATGTTGCTTTCTGAACTTATGTTACAACTTTGCGATGTCCATTTTACAAATCGTTATCGATATTATCGGTTGGATAGGATTTACATGTCTCGTCTGTTGTTATATTGGCTAGTGCGAGCATGTGACTTAGGCCGCGTTCGCCAAGTTCAGTTTACTAAAAATATTTTATTTTATATTATATTATTTTTTAAACGACTTCATAAAAAAGACTTTTATTAAATATATCTAAATTTATTTGACAAATAAACGCACATAAAATTAGGCACTCTACCAAAAGGGCAAAATTTAGAATTATGTTTATAGTTAGTTATTTTAATTATTCTGTTTTTTTAGATATAATTTTCATAGATATTCGCATGAACAGATAGCATAAAGGCAAATAGGTAATTTTCAATGACGTTATTTTTTTGTTACACCTCTTAAACGATTCTAACTCCATTTTTGGCAATTCTACTTAAAAGTACAGACTCTACTCGGCTAAATGTACAAGAGAAAGACAGGTGTAAATCACAGACGAAAAATAATATAAGTTTTTGTTTCCCTACGCCCGAATAAAAAAAGGAATAAATTATCAAATCTAACAATAGATACATTCAATATATCTATAGACTAAAACTCCCGAAAATATATTACGTATCCTCTATACTCTACTCTCAACTAAAATAAAAGCTTCTGCATTTCAAGCATTATTTGGTTAAAGCTTTAAAAAGTTAAAAAAATGTTTATTTGCTTGCTAATGAATGCCGTGAAACCGTTATTACCTACTATTTTACTTATAAGTATTACAAGCCAGTATAAATTGTTTTTATTTTAAAAGTATAACATCAGGCGTGAAGAATTGGTACTGATCGTTAATGATATTGTCTCTCCTTTTATAAAGCATTTTAATTAAGACCTGACTTGGCACGCGCGTTCGTTGAATTTCTTTTCTTTTTTTGCATTGGTGATTGGATGTAAGAGGTTTACTTTGTAGATATCTTATGAAATTGCAGTTGTTTAATCGCATTAATCGTGTATTTCGTTTTTATTATTTTGTTAATTTTATTGCATTTATATATTACAGAAAGACAATTTTTTGATGTTTTTGTTATTTAACTAAACATTGTGAATATCCTATTCCTGAACCTCCTCATGGTTGATTGGTACTAATATTTCTGACAAGATTAACTAACTCTTTACAGTTTGGGCTTTGTCCTGACAAATATTCTGCTTTTGCTTGTTAGAATATTTACGAATATTATAAAGACAAAAGTTTGTATGGATGGATGGATGTTTGTTTGTTACTCTTTCACCTAAAAACTACCGAATAGATGAAACTTCACAATTATAAAACTCACATATCTTTTTTTTTATCGACTACAAGTTGGTTCTTGACTGCTATCACACCTGATGTTAAGTGATGATGCAGTCTAAGATGGAAGCGGGCTAACTTGTTAGGAGTGTAACGAAAATCCACACCCCTTTTGGTTTCTACACATCGTACCGGAACGCTAAATCGCTTGGCGATACGTCTTTGTCGGTAAGGTGGTAACTAGCCACGGTGAAAGCCTCCCACCAGCCAGACCAAGACAAATTAAGAAAAATCTCAATTTGCCCCGCCGGGAATCGAAGGACCTCCGTCTTATAAATCCACCGCGCATACCACTGCGCCACGGAGGTCGTCAAAAATAATCATGATATCAGAATAATTCATAGGCCACATTTTATCCTGAATTTGACACGGGAAGGAGAACTACGCGTGGGATAGCTGTTTACTACGAGTGTGCGAATCTCGAGCGAGCAAAGAATTTATATATTTAACTATGACTATAGTAAGGGTACTTGTATACCTACCGTGGGTTTAAAAAAGAATTGTGAGCATTACGTAGGATTCAAAGGCACGAGAGGTTTTTGAAATACAACTTTTCCAAACTTGTGGCCTTAGGTAACTGAAAAAGGGTCTTTGGTTGGTAATTTAGAGATAACTCAATTCGATTACACAGTAGGGAAAATAGTTGATTATTTTTTTACGAAAGAATTAAAATAATTATGATTATGCTGAAATTATAATTCGTGAAGAAATTATAGTAATTAGCGTCGTGAATCGTAAACTTTTTGACCTACAATCTTGTAATAGATGGTTTGAAGTTACAAAATTAATTTTAAACTTTTATCAACGACCTTTTCGATTCGTGGGAATGCTTTGCTTGACAGTTCTAGGTTCAATTCTAAGTTCGTTCAATTCTTATGTTATTTAATAATCAATTAATTTAAATCACGTGCATTCATAGCAGAAATCTGATTTTAAATTCAACGTCAGAGTCTAAAATGTTTTATTTAAATAAAGTTCCTTGATGTTCAGTTTTGTAAATTAATTTTATATCATTGTGAGGTAATATATTAAAATGAAAATTAAAATTCATCTAGATAGTCCCTACTATGATAAACTTATCATAGTTTAAAAGAAAATCGCCTTCTGTCGTCTGTGCGCTTAGATCTTTTAAACTATGCAACGGACTTTTATACAATTTTCATCAGTAGGTAGAGTGAACCAAAAGAATTTTAATTGATGGATTTATCGGGATCGGCTTTCATCTATAAACGAAAAGTCAATCATAGGTGCGAAGTTGTGTGATAAAATATGGAATCAAGCGTTGATGCTCGTCGATCGCTTACAAATAGATGTCCATGTTAAAAATAAAAAAAGCGACAAAACTGTAATGCGATGATAAAACTGTAATTCGCCCTTTAATTTACTAGTCAAGCCCTTTTATTTGATATTGAGGGGAACTTTGAAAAAATATGCGACCATTTTGGATCGATTTTTGTCAAATATAGCTAAGAACCACGGCTACAAAACTGGCTTTCAATTTATAAAAAACTGCATCGAAATCGGTTCATCACACACATATAGAGACAGACATAGACGTTAAACGCATATATCTAACACTCTTCTTTTTGCGTAATGTACAAAAATGACTTTGTACATTAATTTTGAAAAATTAGATATAATTTGTCTGTTTAGTTAAGCCTTAAAACTTTTGAGTTTCTGGTAAGCTCTTTCCAGCCTGCCTGCCTTCCGAACGGGCGGTAGAGTCATTACAACAATTTAGAAATTTAGTAATGACCTTACAAAAGTGCTTATAAACTAAGCTTACTTGTAATAAAAGAGCAAATGTCATTGTCAAAGGTTTCCACGAAGACAAAGTCGCGGGCGTTCTCTATCTAATCTATCTATCTATCTAATACTACAAAAAGGATTTTATAACATTTTTACTGAATTAAAATCAGCTTGCTTATTTAATTGCGACAGAGTTCATGGAAAATGTTATCCATAAAAATGATAACCAAGCGGAATATTAGAGTGTACAGTTTATTTTGTTTATCCTTTTAAGTGACCCTTTGTCATTTTTAATTACATAGGCTTCTGTTTACTTTAGGTATCCTTGTATTTAAATAATTTACCCCGTAATTTTTTTTATTAACTAGTAGAAATTATTCGATTGAAGCCTTTAGTATATTGTGTTGAAAGTCCTAGCAGTGAATTTAGACAAATGTGATTCAATCTAAATTTGTAATGACTTTCATGATGGAGTCCTTAGGTAGAAATCATAAACTAAACATCAGAAAAATAAGAATTCTAACTACCTAGTTTCCGCTCATTTTTCTAGACAAATATTGTACTTTCCTTGCCAAGCGGCACATGCAACATATTTAAAAATACACAGACATGTTAATTTTTGAATATTATTTTAAATTCGAAATAAAAATGCAAGTAAACGGAAATTAAAACGCGCCTAATTGCCTCAACTGGTGACCGAAGGGCTGGCTCATTTTTTGCGCAAAGGATTAGCCTGGCTATCCACCGCGGAAATGCAGCCAGTATTCTTGCCACCATTCCACGTGGGCATGATTTGTATAGTTATTAGGATAAGTTAGCTTAAGTTCCTTATTGTATTCTTTCTCAATAATAAAAAAAAAGTAAACGGATATCTAAACTTTAAAATAAGCACTTACGTGTCCTTTGAAAAATAAAAATGTGAGATAGCCGAAGAATTATTGTGGATTTTTACAGAATTTAACGTGATTATGTTTATAATTAAAATCTCTATAAGCCTATAAGAGGTGAAACTATATATGGGGCATAACTCTGTAAGAGGTGGAAATAATGAAAAGTAATTCGAGGAAACCTAAAGATAAATTTTTGTGGTAAAAATTATACTTGCTGACTTTTGATTCAATGCCGTTATTAAGGTTATATTTTATTATTATGCACAAATAATGTTGGTAAATTTTTACTTCACTCCCTTATTTATTTAATATTAAAGTAAGGTTCGTCTTTCCCGTTTTACTATATTTAGAATAATTATATTTCTTAATTAAGTCGGGTAGACAAAGTGAAAATTCAGCAAAGGCAACTCTGCAGTAAAACTATTGTTCTTTAACTTTACGTAGATACTTAATTATACCATCTAGTTTTAACAGCCTTAGGAGTCATTTCTTTTGTTAGGAAAATCGTTTAATGCTTTTACATAGATAGTAATGGTAAATGAAATAGTTTAATATATCAAATGAAATAATTAATATGGGCAAAAGTTATCGAATCTATAACGATAAGTCATACGAACATGTAACATGTTATAAACAAAATATGTCAGTGTTAAGTAACAAAATAAGTGAATGGTGTGCTCCTAAGCAATATGTACCACACGTGCTTATATATCATGATCTATCTTAGAGCCGTCACCGTCAACTAGACCGGACTACACATAGCCATATGTTGCTAACTTACACACATATAAATACACTTATCACTAAAATACAACACTACATAGCCCTATAAATACAATAAAAGAAATAATTCGAAATATAAAATAAAGTCGTCTAAGTTCGCGGTGTCGATCGAAGTTCGTCGCTTAGCCGGTGTTGGCGGCAAATAGCGCGCGACCGCGGTGCTTTAGTGTGGAGCTTACACTGATTTTTTGTCGAAGGCATCGTCGCTAACTCGCCGCGTGCTCCAAATACGACGACCGGTGTGAACGCGACACGCTGCATTACTATTATCCGCCCTTGCGAATCGTAACCGTATCAACACGCGCCAGTCAGAAACTCGTCGTCTTTTACACCTAGCATTACTACACTCTTGCCAAACTGCGTGTACAACTATTACTGTTTCACAATTAAATTTAACGATACATACAATTTTCGATCTTATTAGTACCTGCTGCCAGTTTTTTATTTGGCAGATATATTGTAGCGTGACTTTAATACACTGATGATCTCGCGATAGTGGTATAAAGCTCGTTTGAGACTACTAAACGGGTAATAGAAATAGAACAAATGTGATTAATTGTATCCTTTGACTTTAAGTTTATTGCCATTTATTGGACACCTTATAAAGTGCGGCCGAGTCATGAAAGAAATAAACGTAAAGAGCGGCACGAGTTAAGAAATTATTACCTCTGCACTCCTTGTCTATTGTTTTTTATTATATTTCAACTTCTGGAGGCGAAAGGAATTAAAATTTTCTTTCCATAATAAAAAAGCAAAAATATTGTCTGATTTTCAAGAATAATTCATTTGTCTTCTGCTGTTCCGATGGCCGAATTGCACAGTTTTAAAAAAATATTTATGGTACAATCCACATTAAGCAGTATGGTGGTTTCAAGCTCCATATTTTTTCACTTAATGACCCTGTAGTGGGGGGTTAAAATGGTTTGATAATGATGACTTACATAGATACAACGTAACACTCAACCTAACACTCAAGTGCCAGAGTTCAATGGATATCGAACCCAATTGAGTGTTTTATATTAGGTAAATTAACCGTTGAGCTATTGGGCCATCAATTTTATTGGAGTTTTAATTAAGTTGCTCCCGGCCTTCCGTTAGGAAGTCGTTCCTTGAGTCAGGAAATTATATAGGCACGCACTTGCTTACTTAAAATTTTTTGATTGATCCCAACTTCTGGAGCCGAGAAGCGGATAGGAATTAAAATTTCTTTCCATAATAGCTTTTAAGATAGGCACATCAAAGTTATATTTTACCAGCAGGCGCCCGCGGCTTCGCCTACAAGAAAAACGATGTATTGGAAACTTAAAAAAAAGCCATGTGTACTTTAAAATAAGCATTTTTGCAATCCTAATTAGTTAAGACAAACAATTCTTCGATACATTGTTTTGTTATATCTCAAACATATTAGTCAGCGTTTTCAATAAAATTTTACATATCAGACTTGTGCGACTCTTACAACAATTGTCGTCATATTTAAGCCAATTTATACAAAACCTTTAATAAATTATATATGTAGAAGTTATACTTACTATAACTTTTTAGTTTTAATTGAAAAGTGTTACCCACACTTTAGGGATTATTTATATTTAAGAATAAACATACTATCAAAAATTGCGGAACCGACGGGATTCGAACCCGCGTCTCTCTGTCAATCCGGGCATTTAGAGGCGCTTCTTAAATACTATAACTGTTCTCAGAATTCACTCTATCTTTTGTTGAAAACTGCATGAAAATGCATTCAGTAGTCTTTGAGTTTATCCCGATCATAATAAATAACAGAATAAACGTAAACCCGGTATGCGAAATGCAGATGAGTATTATCTCTGTCCTTATCTCACCTAAGCAAAAATGTTGTCAGGTTTTCAAGAATGATCGTTTGTTCTCCGTTGTTTCGATAGGTCAACTACTATACTATATAAATGAAAAAAATTAAAGCCAGATCCAGGAGTACGTGGTATAAATCCACAAAGGTTAACCACTCCAAAAGAAAGTGTTTCGTATTTGCTCGTGCTCACCATCATTATCATTAACAGTCGATGGACGTCTTGGTCACCACTCGAAAATAATCGTATTTGCTCGTGTCACCATCATTATCATTAACAGTCGATGGACGTCTTGGTCACCACTCGAAAATAATCGTATTTGCTCGTGTCACCATCATTATCATTAACAGTCGATGGACGTCTTGGTCACCACTCGAAAATAATCGTATTTGCTCGTGTCACCATCATTATCATTAACAGTCGATGGACGTCTTGGTCACCACTCGAAAATAATCGTATTTGCTCGTGTCACCATCATTATCATTAACAGTCGATGGACGTCTTGGTCACCACTCGAAAATAATCGTATTTGCTCGTGTCACCATCATTATCATTAACAGTCGATGGACGTCTTGGTCACCACTCGAAAATAATCGTATTTGCTCGTGTCACCATCATTATCATTAACAGTCGATGGACGTCTTGGTCACCACTCGAAAATAATCGTATTTGCTCGTGTCACCATCATTATCATTAACAGTCGATGGACGTCTTGATCACTACTCTAAAATAATCGTATTTGCTCGTGTCACCATCATTATCATTAACAGTCGATGGACGTCCACTGCTGGACATAGGGCCTTTTTAGGGAATTCCAAACACAACGATCCGAACCGCCCGTGGCCAGCGACTCCCTCGTCGCTCGTTTGACCGTATACTTATAAATAATTCTGCTTCGGGTTTGTTTATCTAACAGTCCTAAAAGAGTCCTAAGAATCTTAGGGGACCTAAGCCTTTTATAGAAGCTTCGTCTCGCAAAAGTAGTATAGTATATTCAATTCAAATTCGATCAATTCACTTAGGCTGTTTATAAGTACTTTTTGATTTGAAGCATCAAGTTTTTGTGTTTGTAGTTGCTATCGGAAAGCAGATGATTATATAATATACTGTAGAACCGAAAGATATATTTAAATATAAGTAGAATAATTTGAACCTTGGCGCAGTGGTATGTGCAGTGGATTTAAAAGACCGAGGTCCAGGGATATTTGTCAGATTAGATTTCCTAATTTTATGGTGGCAGGAGGTAGGTTTTCGCCGTGCTGTTACCACCCACGACAAAAATGTTCGACAAGCTGTTTGTGTTATAATGTCGTGTAAAAAGATCGGAATGTGGATTTCATCCTACTCCTAACAAGTTAGCCCGCTTCCACCTTACCATCACTTAACATCAGGTGTGATAGCGGTCAATGGCCAACTTGTAGTATGTAGATAAAAAAAACCCATAATTTTTATTATTCGTAAATACACTTCTTCAACTCGAAATCTTATTGATATTGATATTGATCTTATGATTTAATGAAAATTAAAGCAGCACATATTAACATCTTTAAATTGGCCAGAGATTTAATATTTTCCACATAAAGATCGCATCGCGAGAAAATCTTAGAATGTATTTACCTGTCTACTCCATACTAGTATTATAAATGCGAAAATCTGTTTGTACATTGTTAAGAGTAGCTTGTTCTTACTGTCCCAAATGCAGGCGGGCCCGCAGGCAATATCAAGAGATATCAAGTTGGAACTAATGTCAAATACTTAGCTATATCAAAATCTTTTACTCATATAACTAAAGGTTGTACTGAACCCTCGGTGCGCGAGTCCGACTCGTACTTGGCGGTTTTGTTTCAATACTAGAGTGTTTTGTGAGAAAATAAAAATATTTATAAAAATTTGAATCGGTGTATGGTATCACATAAGACATGCTATATTTCTTCATTTAAAAGAATGACGATCGTATGCGAAAATCGGCTCTTCAAAGCGAAATAAACTCTACCTCAAACTTTATGCAAATGTTTAAATATGTGGATCTAACCAAAAATATACTAAATTAAGTATTAAGTATTTTTAAGAACTTACAAAAATCTTTTCTTATGCACTTTCACATAACAAGAAACTTCTGTCCAATTTTCAGCTAGCTTTTGCCTACATATTAAAATCGAATATTTAAGACTAAACTCTAAAAATTATATAACTTCAACGAGCAGACAAAACCACGAGTAAATGCCATTACTTAGATATAAAATATTTTTGGAGAAAATAAGCATCATAAACATTGAACATTGTTAAGTCGTGGTAACATCTTAATGCGACTTCGATTCAATCGAGAGCCTGTGATAGCCAGACCTACGTCTTTTTATAAAAGCTGTATTATCGGCTATGGAGATTATACCTCGATGGCTATAAAATATAGTTAAAAGGTCCAAACTTAACCATTCAAGTATAATCCGTAATTCTTTTATGTTTTTCCCGGCATGAAATGAACATAACACTGTTTAAGATAAAACTAAAGGTCTCCAGCGAACAGTTGCAATGAAGCTGGCGAGCGGGGACATGATTCTCTTGGAATAAAAAAAACTGTATGTACAAATAACACTAATGAAATAATAAATATGAATGAGAATAAATAAAACAATAATTAATAAAGATAAAAAAAAGTTGAGAGGTGTCAAGGGACACCCGGATGGAACGAAGTTCCTTTCGATTAATTAGTGAAGAAATTGTAATAAAATTTTATTTTTTTTAAGTAATAATAATATTTTTTTTATTATTAACAAATATAATGTTATATAAACTTAAACGCGTACCACACACGCGTTTGTTTTTGTACACCGAAACACCAGAGGGCGCCACGGGAGCGCGAGAGAGCATACAGCGCGGGCGCCCCCCGCCGCTCACGCGCACACACATCAAGGGCGGCGGCAAGATCCTTTAATCAAAAAGTGTCGTGACAACTTTTCGTACCAATTTTTTCCGTCGAGCCCCCTTTCACAACGCGCGATAAGGAACTTCGTTCCAATTTAGAAAATATATTAAATAATTGTACTTACATACCTATGGTTCTTCATGGGCTCACAAACTTTCAACTTTTATAAAATGACATAGGTCTGGCGAGCACAGACTCTTAGTCCCTCTGTATTTTGGGATCTCTTTCACATTGAGGTACGACCTGTATCTATATTAATGTTCGCCTTATATTATATCTGCTAAGCAATTTATACCAAATATATTTTGAGAGCAATCTGTATAAATTGGGTTTCTAAATAAACTCGGCGTCAAAAAAATCGCACCTCCAAGAAAATCACGTTCAAATGTCATTAGCTCTTGATATGCACATGCAGTCGTATTAATTATAATTTTATTTAAAAGGTTACTTAATTAACTTAATAAAAAACATTATTTTTCATTATCAAATAAAACCTAATGCAACAAATAAAATGTCACAAAAATTCTATGGAAATTTTGCTGCTCGGGAGAGTCGCGAGTTGCGCTACCTTTGTGGGTATAAAGGGGTCAACACGGGGTCAATGTGGGTCATTCGCTATTAAACCGCTGAAGAGGACACACGCACTGATTTTACTGAAGAAAGAACACCTGGAAAATGGATACTACAGCTGATGAGGCCGCTCAAGTGCTTGCACTACTGCAAGCAGGGGTGCGGCAGTGTGATGTCGTCCGGCAACTGAATCTGAGCCGTTTTTCGGTTCGAAGAGTCTACCAGCGCTTTTTAGAGACCGGTGGCTATATCCGGCGACATGGGTCCGGTAGATGTCGCTGCACTTCGGAGACAGACGACCGGTTGGTTGTATCGTACTCTTTGAGAAATCGTTTCTCAAACGCTGTTCAGTTGCAACAGGAGCTCCAGGCAGTTCGCAAACGCACCGTGAGTATCTCCACGGTTAGAAGAAGACTGAAGGAGTAGAACATAGCAGCCTGCAGAGCCGCTACATGTCCAAAATTGACTGCAGCGCACCGGCGAGCCCGCTTGCAGTTTGCTCGCGACCACGTCGATTGGACCATTGAGCAGTGGGGAGCTGTTCTCTTCTCAGACGAGACTTTTTCTGCAACGACCGACGAAGAAGAGTATACCGGAGGCAGGGTGAACGTTTCGCCCAAGCCTGCATCCAGGGGACGGTGGAATATGGAGGCGGATCCTGCATGTTCTGGGGCGGTATGTCGGCTGCCGGCAAAACCGACCTTGTCTGCGTCTCCCAGACCGGAGGTGCTCGCGGACAAGGGTCGCTAACTGCTCGCCGCTATATCACAGAGATCCTGGATGTGCATGTGGTCTCTTTTCCCGAATTTTTTGGCGAGGGGTTCACATTAATGCACGACAACGCTCGCGCTCACACTGCAGCCATCGTGAGCGACTTCCTGCGGAGGTCCCAAATTTCTGTGATGCAGTGGCCAGCGAGAAGTCCTGTTCTGAATCCGATAGAGCACCTCTGGGACCATCTTAAACATAAAGTTCGATCTCGGGATCCGGCTCCTTCGACTCTACAGGAACTGTAGAACCGCGGTGATTGAAGAATGGGGTCTTATCCCTCAAGAAGAGCTGCTGAAGTTGGTGAGGTCTATAAGGGACCGTATTTAAGCCGTCATCAGGGCAAGGGGGGGTAACACTAGATTTTAAGTTAATTTTAAGACACTTTTTGTACATTTTTTTTGTAAATTATCGATTGTTAATTAGTACTTAATTAAGAATTTTTATTATTTTTCAAATTTTAATGTTTTTTGTATAATTTTAATTAAAAAAAGATTACACTTAATTGTTTTTTGATACTCCTTTTTGTTACCTTTCTAATGATACCTAACACTATCCTCTACATAAGGTTTAGGAATTTTTGAACAAGATTTTTAAAAGGTGCGATTTTTTTGACGCCGAGTGTATTTATGTATCGACTGTGAATTATATGGGCGACTCTGTAGATATTTCATAAATGAAGGTAATTTTATGTGTCGTTTCTAAACATATTTTTAGTAGAACTTTTCTTAGTAAAAGGTGTTCAGTATAATTTACTTACTATAAGTTAATATATTTAAAATAATTGTTTAGTAGAACTTGTTAATTATCTTGAGATTAATACAGCAAAGGGATAATACTGCATTTCTGTGTACAAAAGTAGATTAGACCTATAAATTAATAATGTTGAGGACTAGTTTTTAACAGCAACATTTTTGTAATGCCCAGGTGTCGTTACTTTTCTTAGAATCAATCATAAACATAACATTGGAAAACATAGGCTCATTTTGGATTCCTACTTAAACCAGAATAAAAAAGTGACAAAGAAAGTAATTCCTAACGATGATTTAAAATTCAAAAATTCAAAATTCAAAATTATTTATTTCAAGTAGGCTAATTATAAGCACTTTTGAAACGTCAAATTAGACTATTTGTAGTGACTATCACCGGCTCGGAAGGCAGGTCCTGTTGAGAAGAGCCGGCAAGAAACTCAACAGTTGCTCTTCTAAAATCATTAATTTTTACAATATTAACTGTATTGTTACATAAAATTAATTATTCTACTACTTATGTGAAGTTGAAAGCTGATCCAATTGCCTCTCAACCTCTTTATCATTTAAAAATTCATCTATAGTATAATAACCTTGACTCAGTAAGTGAGTTTTAATACATTGCTTAAACTTATGCAATGGCAGATCTAAAACTGAATCGGGCATCTTGTTGTAGAAGAGTACACCCAGACCAACGAATGACTTTTGAACTTTTCGGAGGCGATACGCTGATAAAACTAATTTATGTCGATTCCTAAGAAGACGATCGATTAAACCTTAGAGTTCGAATTTTAGTCTTACCTCTTGTGAAATGGATAGACGGAAAGTACATACATACATACATACATACATACATAATATAGTACATAAGATCATTCCTCATTCTTATAGTAGTAGGCAGAGACTACTTCCTTCCATTGGCCACTGTCTTTGCATACTTCCTTAGCTTCTTCCACTCTCATTAATCCTTTTATACAAGTTCATCGGTTTAGGATACGGTTGGTTTTAAATGCGACTGATCTACAGGAATAGCTTGATCACCTATTTTTATGATTCTGAAACCTCTATTTCAAATAAGTAGATAATGCAACGACAGAAGAGAAAGGAAGAATACGTTTTGCTTTGCCTTGTACTTGTAGATACTATTAGATTACTGTTGCGATTACTATTAACCCCCGACAAAAAAGGGGTTGCTATAAAAAGTTAAAACTTCTAAATGAATGGACTGATTATGATGCGATTGTCTTGTTTAATAACTACTACTTACACTTTTAATTACTACTACACGACCGTATAGATAGAAATGAATAATATGAATACACTGTCAAGATATAAAACGTTGCAGAACAGCTCTAGTAATATCGTTTAGTATTTCGTTTAAGGCAACATTGGCTTTCGCTTAGGTTCCATTTCAAGCCTTCGCCCACGGAACCCCAATATAAAATTTCATGATACAATATAATATATGAGTTCAGTGGTTTCTACAGACAGCTATTAACAAATCAACAGTCTAACTAATGACATGCCATTTGAAACTAAACGTTGTGCGATGTATAATTTTATTTTTACATCCGCGCACTTAACTCGCTGTCACAGTGTTAACATGAGAACATTGTTAAGGTGCAAGTTCGAAGTCCATCACGGACGACATGTAACTGCGACACTTGGGTTTTTATGTATTTACTGGCAGATGCCCGCGACTTCGCCCACGAGTAATATAGTGCAAACTTGTAAGCAACTACCAAAAACAGATAAAATACGTAATGAAAAAATAAATATAGCGAACAGTCCTTAAAAGATAGATATGTCACGGACTTTTTGTAGGCCTAACAAAGAGTAACAAATCTTGTTCCGTACATTGTTTTGTTATATCTAAAATGGATTAGGCAGTGGTTTCAATGAAATCATCCTGGCGGGTCGACTTTTTCAACAATTATGGCCATACCCAACCCAATTTATACAAAACTGTAACAAATATATACTAAAACCTTCCCCAGGAATCACTGTACTCTGTACTATTGAAAACTATGGACGTGCCATCTGCCATGAATTTTATTTCGTAGAAATTCATACAAATCGGTAGTATCGTTGCGACACTACGTCTGCAGTTGTCGCCTGCGGTCGGCAACCAACTCGCACCTTAACCCGCTGTCACAGTGTTAACACGAGAATATTCTTAGTGTTTCAAAGTGTGGAATTTAATATGCAACATCCGTACCAGACGCTGCGAATGTACCTTTATTAAAATACTTTCTTTTTCTTATAGTATCTTCCTATTAAATATTCATTATAGTGTAAGCTCGAGATTGTCTTAAGAACATCTTCCACATTATGGAGGAAATGAAATGTTATTTATATCTATAATATATATATTGTTGGCAGCATTGCGAACCATTGCAAGACTATAGAGGTGCCAGTTTTGTGTTGTTTTGTGTGTTCTCTTTGTGTGCAGTTATGCTACCAGTTAATTTTTTTAAAAGTTCAAGTGTAATAAAATGTAAATGCTTGTTAAGTAAATTATTTGATTACCGTCAGATTGTTTCATTTTGATTTGATTTAAGGAAGTTTTGTAATAAAAACGTGTTGATGTTATGATTAATGTTCTTTTTCTGCTTGTGCCTTTTGACCCCTTCTGATGATGTTTCTAATAATATTTATATTAAATGTAATGTACATTTGTATTATTTATTTGTATGTGTGTACTAGGTGCACCTAATATAAAGAAATACTTAGGTGTAAGCCCAGTATCTGCTTTAGGATTTGGAAGAAAAAATAAGGTAGTAGCTTGCATGAATAAAATAGAAAAAAAAATATATACGTTAGGATCGCTAATAAGCTTTGTGTCTTTAATTACATTTTATCTATTAATTCTGTCTGGAACACACAAAATAGAAAAACTAAACTTTATACGGTATAAGAAAATGTCTATAAATAATTTTTCCCTGTTGTAGGAAAAAAGGAAATTGTATTTTCTTTTTATACACACAGGAAATTAATCCTACAGCGGATGATATAAGGAACGTTCAAAATTCAGTTTTTGGCGCTTCCACCAATGATCTCATAAATCTAAATCTTTTTGGCTTTAGGGATTCTAGCTAGGCGGTGATGAATGAAACCGCCCAGTCATATTTTCTAATATAAATAATATACTGATTACGCGAATTACGTATTTGAGCTTCATTGTGAATTTTTATCTCCTTAATAAAAATACTAGAGTATATTGGTATTTTTTTTGCATACAACGTTTGCTTTCCGACACGTATAGAGAGAGAGACGAATATATATTTATAAGTATGACCACGCATAACTTTTTACAGAGTTGTCCGATTTTGATAATTCTTTTTTTATTAGAAAGGGATACATCTAAATCCCATTGTTATCATGTTAGGATCTGATGATGATATTTGAAGATTTTGGAGGCACGCTTACAGCGATTTCAGTTTTTGTCTCTGTATCGGTTGCTTTTTGGCTATTATTGCCATAAAATATACTATGACAGTATAGTACGAGTACGTTATGTGGCGATAAATCTCTAAAAAGTAAGAAATAAAATTTTTTAACAAAAAATAGAACCGATTCAAAACGCTTTAAAAAGTAAAATATAACTGTGTCATTTAGTTGCTTTAATTTACTTAACCATATCGTAAAGTCGGTGCCAGCCAAGGTTTCACAAACTGCTTTTCTACGTAAAATAAATGTTCCTTAAACTTGGCTGGCACCGACTTTATAATATGCTTAAGTAAATTAAAGCAACTAAATGACACAGTTATTTTTTTACTTTTTAGTGCGTTTTGAGTCGGTTCTATTTTTTGTTATACATACTACGATTGCTTTCCGCGACTGTCCTATATAAATACCTATTACAAGATACGAGTTACTTTCTTATAAGCCTTCTGGTTATTATGTTAAATCTATGTTTTTTGAGATCTGGGTAGGTCTACAAAACTTACGACTGCTTTAATTAAAATGTCCTATTAAAGTTGCCAAAAGAAACAAAAAGAAACTCCTTAAATTTTATCTGAAAGTTAGCCGTGATCTTGACAATATCCTTAAAAGAACGAGGAAAAGAATTTGTACCGTACTTTCGTTACGGGGATTTCATTTAATTAACTAAGTTTGATTCGGATAAGGTAGAAATTATATTTACTATTATTCACTGAAGTACCTATTTTAACACTGACTATACAACTTATTGAAGGGGAAGAAAAATACTAGTAAAAAAATAATGCCGTAGTTTTGAAAATGGATGTCTTTGACATTCTCTTTCGGATCTTCAATCGTCTTGTATTATTGCCCTTTGGACTGTATATTGAGAAAATAGTGCCTAAATTAGGTTTTTAGTAATATCTCTTTTCCTAGTTATTATACGATGAAAAAGTTAAATAAGGAATTAATTAGAGACAAAATCTTGTAATAAATTTATTTGTAGAATCACTGAAAAGTCTGCATTTTAGTAGGCTTGATGTTAGTTGAAGATATAGGAACATTATAATACGAGTTCATCATATTTATGTTCGTAAGTGTACGAGTGTTTATTTAATTAAGACATGTAATCTCATCGTTACCCAAATTCTCAAAACCAGCAGCTTCCCTCAATTTTGTAATTGCCAAAACATTTTGCGTATTCACTTAATTCTCAAGTCATAAATAATGAAAAAATTGGCAAAACAAGACATGTTTCAACTTTTTATCGCGAAATCTCAAGTCGTCTTCACTGCACTGACAGGGTATGATTTATGATGGGACCCCGTGTGTTTACATTTACTTACACGTGTTGATATTGTCTTATTAATAACTTTTTTCCGTGGAATTATGGTGAGGACGCCTTAATTGATTTTGGTGGATCTGATTTCTGGAATTCTGGTATCTGTAGAAAAACTTGTCAGTCAGGAATAACCGAATGCTATGTCCAATGCAACTTGGAGATATTTGTCTGAGTTGTAATGAAAAGGTTTGGAGCAGCACTTCAAAATCTCTCTCCTATAAGGATTGAGTGCCTCTTAGGTCCAGTGTTTAGCCTATATGGCGAACCACAAAATTCTGGATACGAGTTCCGGATCAGGCCATGGAACTGTGACTTTTTTTTTAAGCTATTGTATAGTTTTTATCGCGGGCCTTGAGCGTGGCGACCGAATACAGAAATTCCGTAACGAAAAAACCTAACACCCCCTGAGTATCAAAAACACAATATCAAAAGCACAATTTCGACAACGACGTCATCGGGGAACGTGGCTTAGCGGTAAGGCGCTCTGAGTGCCCGGATTGCCAGAGAGACACGGGTTCGAATCCCTCCAGTTCCGAAATTTTTTTTTAAATAAATGACTTTTTGTAATATCACGCTTAAAAAAAATGCGGGATTCGAACCCGCGTCTCTCTGGCAATCCGGGCACTTAGAGCACCTTACCGCTAGGCCACGGTCCCGATGACGTCGGTAGGTAAACATAGTTGATAAAAAATGCTATGCAATAGCTTTACCGCGGCAATCTCCGAGTGCCACATGTCCTTTTTTTTTATTTCCTCTAAGAAATTTTCAGTAGTTGGAATGTCTGGGGAATCCCTTCCCCGTACCTCAGAGAACCCATTAAGCCCTTTGTCCTGCTATCATTATCATAATAGTTATCGTTAAAAAATCAATCATTATTACCCTTAGCCCACCAACGCACATTGTAGTATTGTGGTGGGCATTAGCTTCATACCTCTCTCCGGAAGCAAGGGACCTGACCCTGTTGTGTCATAGGCTGATAGTAATGATAATGACGAAAAGGAATCAGGCCTATTAGTGAAATAAACGAAATGGAATTTAAATTTTTCATGATGAGATTGCACTAAGAATTTAATCCTTTTCGAAATCTAGATACTCGTATAATCATTTCAATAACGTTTAAGTGTAGTAATAACGTTAGTCTCCGAATGATCCGTGAAATTTCATTTTGATGATAAAAGTAAAATTATACCCATTTGTCGGTGGCAAGGGAATTCTTAATGTGGTCTTAGAATGAACAGATTTAAGATTTTTAATTAATATTCTAGTGAAAATAAGACGATTCCGACTTTAAAGCTATCCTAATAAGTAAGAACTTTTAAAAGATTTTATGAAAAGCCTGGCTACGAGTACTACTGGCTTATGCAGTATTAAAGAAAATCTCAATAATAATACCGTTTTAAAGATATTCTATTATTTTCTAGATATATATAAAAAATAGATATTTTTGTGATGATGGTAGCGAGGTAACATGGAAGAGGTTTATATCAAACCATGCGCTGCCCTTTCTGGAATCAAATCCAAGACATTACCAATTACTATGCTATAAGACAAAAAGAAAATAGCTTTTACTATATTTTTATTGGATTGTGTTAACCACACATTTAGGTTATTATAATTTTTGAAAATAAACGTGATATCAAAAATTGTAGAACCGGTAGGTTTGAACCTACATCTCTTTGACTACTTTAGTTTTAGACTACCCTGAAAACAAATAAGCGATTAGTTATATTGAAGTTATAAATAGCCGTACATACTCGTAGACAGCAAATGTTTCCGCAATTTATTCAACTCTTTGATGATATTTTGTAGGAACATACATTTGTTTTTATTATAGGTTACTGACACTATTGTTCTGCAAAAAATAACAGTTGTACACATTTTTGTGTCGTGCATAATAGAGTTAAACATGTAGAACAGGTAATTAATACCTATTTGTAAATAGATTATGCCTTTGCTTGTATAGAATGCCCGTAGGAATACCTGTAATACACGTTTTTTTTATAAAAGTAACGGTTAAAAACTTCATTGCTGTTCCCATGGTTTATAAGCTAACCATGGGAACAGCAATAAATGTACTTTCGGATAGTGTTGCCTAGGAGGATCCTGGGCCTTATTGAGTTCATATTTCTTCTGAGAAATTCTCTGTAGCGGCCTGGATTTAGGAAGCTCCTAGGCCCAGTCTTTATCTGATAGGCTGATAGTAATCGTCACAATTTGAAATAATCATCATCATCATTATCAACCTATTAAAGGCCCACTACAGGGCCAGGCCTCTCTCCTTGTAGGAGAGCGGATATGGAGCGTACACCCACCACGCTGCTCCAATGCGTGTTGGCGGGCTTAGGGTGATAATGTTTCATTTATTGGCGATCACTATCAGATGTTGATGATAGTGACCGGGACCGACGGCTTAACGTGCTCTCCGAGGCGCGGGGGTGTAACACCGCCAACATCCAGACTCCGGGCTTGGAAAGCATTAGTCAGAATTATTCCGTGACCTGACCCAGGAAACGAACCTAGGACCTCGTGATCGAAGCCACATAGGCTAACCACTAGATTAACGAGGCAGTTTCAAATAATATAACCCATCAACTCGCATTAGAACCGCGTTTGTGTACGAACCTGGTTTGATTTAAACTTAAAACTCCATTCTTGTAATTTAGTTTGCTTGCTTGAGTAACTCAACACAAATAGGATGTTGATGAAGTAAAAGAAGTAAGGTTTCTCTAGGATAAGAAAGGATAATTTCCTTTAACAATATTGACCTATATTAACATTTCACTACAGAGCCCCTTTCTTGTAGGATATGGCGCGTAACATCAAGCAGCTTCAGTGCGAATGATAATGCTTAATTCATTAACGATCAATATCAGATGTTGATGATCAATATCAGATGTTGATGATCAATATCAGATGGGTCTGGCTTAACGAGGCACGGGGGTATAATAAATAAATATTAAAGGACAATTACACACATCGCTAGATAGCCCCAAAGTAAGTTTAGGTAGCCTGTGTTACGGGCACCATGATAACTGATGAATTTTTTTTTATATATTTTATACATAAATAGTTATAATATATAGATAAACACCCAGACACTAGAAAATATCCATGCTCATCACACAAACATTTTCCAGATGTGAGAATCGAACCCACAGCCTTGAACGCAGAAGCAGGGTCACTACCCACTGCGCCACTCCGCCGACATATAATACCCGGACTTCCCGACTCTGGGCTTAGAGTTTTAAGAAAAAAATTGGTTGTCTGTAAAGTCGGTTTACTGACGATAGTTGAACGTGACAACGTCTGAAGAAAATACTGATGGAATGGTAGCATTTAATTGGTTATTAAAATTTTTAATTTAAGTATATTTTTATAAATATTAATTTAAATTAATAAAATAATTGATTTTCATTTTATAAATTTATATTTTAAATTTATAATAAATATATTAATTATATTTAATTTTTAATTTAAAATTAATATATTTAATAATTATATTTAATAGACGGATGTCGAACGCTGCCGAACGCAAAGGCCGATTGTGCTTCTTTGTCGCTCGTTCCGAGCTTTCGCTTGCACTTCAAGCCTTACATGGAACGCCTCAAAGCGAGGTAACGCCGCATGAGTCATATTTTTTCGTGCGTGCAGCCGGCTCTATCGAATTATAAGACGTTTTCACGTCAAAAACTCAGAATTATTCTACAACCCGACCCAGGTTTCGAACCCAGAAGTTCGTGATCGAAACCTAGGCAATTTCGTTTAACACTCAATATATTATTTTAAAAGCTGTCATTATTTACCTCCGTGAACTATCTGTGATAGCTTTATTAATACCGAGATCGAAATGATGGATCGCTAGCTTAAATGCCACGACGCGAGCTTGATTGGTATTTGTACGGTTAAGCTTGATATATAGAATGTGTATGGCGAACCATCGGTTTACTGTTTGTAAATATTACCACAACACACCTGATGGTAGATGATTATCCCATACAGTGCCAGGCCTCCTTTCTTATAGCAGAAATATGTACCTATAAGGGATATGGAGCGTTAACCCACCACGTTATTCTGTCGTGCGTTGACAGGCTATATATTTCACACGAATAGATGTCTTTGAAATATAATAGTTCATATTTTTTCCTTATTTGGTAAATGTTCTTCATGTTTTAGTAAATTTTTTTATAAAGGAAAGTATAAGAAAGTCATATATATAAAGAAGTTCACTTTACTACGTACTTTATTTAAAAAAAAACAATTTAATTCAGTGTGGTGACTGCCATATTCTCTGTTAGCGACGGACTATAGTTTTGGAGTTCGCTAGTATTCATTCAAACTAAGTATAATTAGTTTGGAGAAAACAAAATAAAAAAGATAATAATAGACGATGATATTCCTTAACATCATCATCCTCAGCCTAGTTTTTAATTTTATTATATTTATTAAGTCTACTACATGAGCAGGCCTTTTTTAACCGACGATATATATATATATATATATATATATATATATATATATATATATTTATATATATATATATATAAAAACATATATATATATATATATATATATATATATATATTTTATGTATGACCACGCATAACTTTTTACAGAGTTGTCCGATTTTGATAATTATATTTTTATTCGAAAGGGCATACATCCAAGGTGGTCCAATTGTCATCATGTTAGGATCTGATGATTATATCCTGGAGAAATTGAAGGAACTCTTCAAATTTTGGAGGCACGCTTACAGCGATTTTGGTTTTTGTCTCGGTATCGGTAGCTTTTTGCCTACTAGTGCCATATAATATACATGACAGTATAGTTCGAGTACGTTACGTGGCGATAAATCACTAAAAAGTAAGAAAGATATAAAATTTTTTAACAAAAAATAGAACCGACTCAAAACGTACTAAAAAGTAAAAAATAACTGTGTCATTTAGTTGCTTTAATTTACTTAAGCATTTCTATGAAGTCGGTGCCGGTGAAGTAAGGCACCGACTCCTAGATATGCTATGATATGCGGTTCTATTTTTTGTTAATAATTTTTTTCATATAAGTGAGAAGATATAGAGTTTACAGTCTTAGATCCACTATGGTACTCCCTTGCGGTCTGACAAGGTTAAGATACATTATCTTAATTATCACAAAAAGGTCTACAGTTACGCGGATAAAAAACATTCAAATAATTTTATACGGAACCTTAGTCAGTAAAACTTATTCACATTCGACATGGGAATGTTGAATGCAAGGAGTGCGATTAATGTTAGTACGACTGGGAGCTTCTTTCTTGCAACTTGTAACACTAGGAAACATTATCTGCAGATATGGCTTAGTTAGCTCTGGATTTTTTTCGTGATAAAGTTACTTTATTTTTTACAGGATATTTCTACGTATACAAAAAGCGCGCTTACTGGTAGATATATTAAATAAAAACTGTAAATAATTCGAGGAGACGTTGTCTGTACAGTGTTCAATCGCGAAATCTTTGTACATATTCTGTGCGAACTTAGAGGATTTTCTGAGGATTATTTGAGGTTGTCTCTTCGATAAATTGTTTTTAGGGTACCGGACGTCGAAAGGAAAATACGGAACCCTTATAAGATCAGTTTGTTGTCGGTCCATCTGTCAAGTCTGTTTTTCTCAGGAACGCGTGGAGGTATCAATTTGAAATTTATTTTAAAAAAAAACACTATTTATAACCTACCGGAAAATGTTTCGGCTAAATTGATTAATTAAGTTCTAACATTTTAGCGCGCCTCTACTGTGACCTCTCTCTGAAGGGCTGGCTCGTTTTTTGCGCAAAAACATCAGCCAGGTTTTCCAAGGAGTAAATGCAGCCAGCTTGCATTATCCCACGTGGACATGATTTGTATAGATATTTTGATTGGCTTAATTTTTTATACAATTCAATACCCTAAATATTGCGTATAAAAGCTTGTGACAATATTACTTTCGTAAATTATATCAACATATTGTCGATTACCTTAATGGTAGAGACATATTATATTGGACGTAGCGACTCTACCCGTCAACACGCCATTTGTGTTGCATTGCACAACACCCGGCGCCAGTGCTTTAAATTATAGTTTAGTAGTTTCATACAAGATACGATCGAAGATGCCGACATACACATACTTCTTTGGTACACCGTGTCCATAACCAACAAACTGAACAGAAATATTAACTGAATAACTTACTATAGGGGCAAGGCATAAATTTATATAGGCAAAGATCTTCGGTTCTGGGATGGCGACTTTGAATCCGGGATAAAATTAAATAAACCTTTTTTATAGTGATAGTTCGGTTATAAGGCGCAACTTATATTGCCGCAGAGTTGAAGCATCGTGTTTTTTGCCTATAGCATATTCATCTCTATTTTTATCATTATTCTGTAACCTACACAAATAATATGACATCGAGCGTTCGCTCATCGGTCGATTATTCATGCTTTGATTCTCATAGAAACGATGATTATGCAGTTAGTTTGGTCGACTTGTCGTTTGAGATCTGTTTATTCTCGGAATGTTATAACTTGTAGCGTTGTTACAAAAACACTAACTTCTATTGTAGTGGTAATGCTATTGCAGATTGTAGTGAAGCGCTAAATTAATTTTGCTGTCGTAAGACTTAATAATTTCAGCTTAATTTCATTCGATGAATAAGGACGGTCGATATCACTTAACAAGTTACATTTATTATTAATATGCATGCTTCTATCGCGGGCCTTAGCTGACCACAGAAATTCCGTAACGAACAAAATATCACGCTTGTAAAAAAAACAAAGAAAAAAAATACTGCGTAAATAAAATAAATATATAATTATAATAGCATAAGTTGATAAAAAATGCTATGCTTTTTAGGAAATCCAAGTTACATTTATTAGTTATCTATTCTATTATATCGAAAATTGCTTTAAAGCAATCGCTAGAGTATCCTTTGGAAACTTAGACATGAAATCGAAAGTGCTTGTCAAAATTTCTAATTTGTCAACTTTAAAATGAGTAGTTTTGCTTTATTTTTGAACGAATCGATAACGAGTTAAACTTAACTACCACTTTGCTGCAGTGTCGCTGCGATACGTCGTCTACTGATGTCGTCTGTGGTCGGCGATAAACTTACACCCTTATGTAGTTAATTGGGTCGACTTGTCAAATAACGTATACAAGTTCTATATGTTCTCTGAGTATTATAACTTGTAGGGTACAGAAACACTAACTTCTATTGTCGGCAATGCTATTAGTCTTGTTAACTGGCGGATGTTGTCACTGTAATTACAGGAAAGTATTACGAGTGGTTTATTACTCCAGGGATGATAGTTAAGGTAATCTTATGCAGAAATAATATGTAATTTTTCTATGCCTATTGCTGTTATAAGCTATTAGTTAAACGATATTAATGCATATGCATATAATGTCAATAAATAAATGTCTAAAGTTTTAATAGGCCTAAATGGCTTATATACGGAAACTGTTCGATCTTTGCCTTTAAGCAGGTGATTTTATAATTAATGACTGCTTCATCTCTTGCTGCCATCTGTCATCAACGCCTGTCGCTTGTTGACAAGCAAGCGGCCATATTTACTTATTCGACACCTTCGACACCTATTCGAGAAGAGTGTCGCTCTCGCCGGTCGTACCGCGAACATATATACAATTCACTGTGATCTCCGTAATTAAGGAAGGAAACGTTTTCCGAGAATTCCTCAAGCATCAAGAATAAAAAAACTATCACCAAGTCGCCGTCATCCAGATATCGCTGTGCGAGCATTTAGCATCGTCGGAGACACGAGGTTGGTGTAGTCATATAAGATTGTTTGTCTTTAGGGACTAAGATCGCAAATATCCTTCGTTTACAGTCCAGTACACCCAAGAACTAGCGTAACATTAAAATTGGGCAAAAAAACCGAACTCTAACTTATCTGAAGAATCGATGATGCTGATGATTGTTAATTTTGTAGTTGTTTGAGTCGTACATATTTAAATAGTAATTTAAATCAGAAAATACGTCTAAGTCTCTGAGTTAAATTTGTGTAATCAACATGTCCTGATTGTGGTACAGGATAGTTCGCCTTGGTCTCCCTTATAAAATCCCTTTCGTAAGTTTCCTTTCATTTATTCTCTATACACGACTAAACCGACGACCTCCGTGGCGCAGTGGTATGCGCGGTGGATTTATAAGACTGAGGTCCTGGGTTAGATTCCCGGCGGGGCAGATTGAGATTTTTCTTAATTTGTCTTGGTCTGGCTGGTGGCAGGCTTTCGCCGTGGCTAGTTGTGGTAACTACCGACAAAGACGTACCGCCAAACGATTTAGCGTTTCGGTACGATTTCTTGTAGAAAACGAAGGGGTGTGGATTTCATCCCACTCCTAACAAGTTAGCCCGCTTCCATCTTAGATAGATAGATAGATTGCATCATCATTTAACATCAGGTGTGATAGCAGACAAGGGCCAATTTGTAGTCGATAAAAAAATACCATCTCTCCGAACCTCTCTCGATTTTAATCACACTGTTCTCTCATCACAATATTCTTAATTCTGTCACTCAGTTTTACGTACAAAACGACCAAAATTATATACCTACCCTCCAAAGTCGAATAAAAACGATTCAATAATGCCACCACAATAAGAATGATTTGATTACGCAACTACACCATAACTTTAGCAATTTGTCGAAGCTGCAGGGAAGGGAGTTATCTTAATAGGGTCTCCATTTGCTTTTTTCCTGCACAATGCGACAGCTCGAGATTTATTTAATGTTTACATGCGATGCAACATTTATTTGGTTGTATATTGGGGTGGAACTCTATAACGTTATTTTGAAGATATTTCAGAAATAAAGCAATCTAATAGTAAACTTAGAATTACTAAATTGATAATTTTAAGATCAACTTAAATGTTACATTTAATTTTTAAACGACTTAAAAAAAGGAGTTCCTCAATTCAACCATATATATATTTATTACCATGTATATATTTTTTTATCAGTATTATCTAAAATAAATAAGTTAAAATGTATATGATCTGATGATGTTACAAAAAAAATCTCAAAAAGTGTGCGTTGGCCGGGAATCGAACCCGGATCAACTGCTTGGAAGGCAACTATGCTGACCATTACACCACCAACGCTATAGACAAATATCTAAAGAAATGAGACTAGTTTTTTAGGTCAAATGGTCTTACAATTGTTAAACAAGTACTTACTAACTTTTCAAGTCCTGTATATCCAGATCCGATGTTGTGGGCCATCAATAGGCTCATATTGATGAACGATAATGAAGATGTACTTTGATTTAAAACTGAAAATCATGACGAATAGAGAGCGTATCAAGAAATTTCTTTTATAGACAGTAATTTGTTTTGTTAACTTCGGCCTATACTGCTCAATTGGCAACTATGTTTATTAGTTCAATCTACATTCCACTTCAACCGATTTTATACAGACTGATTGATATCTGACCTAAATCGATAGCCGATAGATAGCAGTGATTTTGCAGCTAGTATTGGGGATAACAAAGGGGACCACCGGCTTAATGTGTGTCGAAAGGAAGTGAAAGACCATTTTCAGAGACATTAATGGCGGTTACAGTCATTCAATAAGCGACTTGGAAGAATATCCAAATATTTTCAATTTTTTTTTATCAACTACAAGTTGGCCCTTGACTGCTATCACACTTGATGTTGAGTGATGATGCAATCTAAGACGGAAGCGGGCTATCTTGTTAAGAGTAGGATGAAATTCCACACCCCTTTCGGTTTCTGCACGTCATCGTACCTGAACGCTAAATTGCTTGGCGGTACGTCTTTGTCGGTTGGGTGGTGACTAGCCACGGCGAAAGTCTCCCACCAGCCAAAATTTTTACTAACGCAGTTTCGGGTGATAGGCCTTGGCGGTTAAAAAGGCCTAAACAAAAAAAAATCCAATTAATTTTGGAAAATTGCTCAAGATTACAAACCTATGTAACTTACAATCTATTACAGTGTCGTTAAGGAGTCACAACACGTTATAAAAGATTTCCCTTTGATCATTATCAACATTAACTGGCGTTGAGCGTCCGCTGTTAGATTTTAGGCACTCCCAAACACATCGGCCATCGGCTCCCGGCTAGATTTTTTTAATACAATGAAATATGCTGACCATATTGAAAATTCCAGTTCCAGTAGTTTCTGTCTGGAATTCCTAATAATTCACAGATTAAAGTTATGCTTAGATTTAGTTCTAATTAAACAAATTAATTCAACGATAAAAAGATTGACCGAAATTATTTAAATAATCGCCATTAATAATTATTAATAATTTATCAACAGAATTCTCCCAAACAAATCTAAGCACTTATTTTCCAAAAAACATAAGCCACCTTTTTAATATACAAATTACAATGTAATAAATCTTTGTTATTAATAGCCTGAAATAATAAATTTCATTCAATTATATCGTTGTTTCTAAATGTTTGTTGGGGCCTTTTTCAACTTTAGTCAAGACTAATACCGAATTTATCAAAATTATTGGTCCAACAACCGTTGCTTTGTAACATCAATCAATCAATACCTATAACAAATCTGGCCTTCCTCCGCTGAAGTTATAAAGAACCGTCGTTGCTAACTTTATTTAACTGTCAATCTTTCACAATTTAGGTACACTTGGAATTTTTAATTGCCTATCCGTTGAGCAATTAAATTTACTGTTTATAGAATGTAGAGATCAGAATAACTTCGTTATTAAATTTTATAGCAATGTTAAATTAAAATTCAAATTCATTTATTTAGCATACTTTACTTGTCATGGGCCCTGTCAGGGCGTTGCTAATATTATACGAGTATAAACTTGAGAAACTAATATTAATACATAGAACCAATTACAATAAAATTACAATTAAATTAGATAAATATTAAAGTCTAAATATAAAATAATAATTTGTCAAATGTTTTACGTCAAATACTCTTTTATGTCATAATAGCATTTGTCTATAAATCATTTGTTCAATTTGATTTTAAAGTTAACTAAATGTAATCGTTCAATATCTTCTAGCAATTTGTTATATACAGTATGCGCTTTTCATGTAAGAACTACAACTAAGCTTATTTATTATTAATTTTAGTTTTTACAGGAATTTCTAATTTTTATTTACTAGTATTCTTACATTATTTAACTTTAAATCTTGTGGCTAGTAGGACAACGAGGAACCGTTAAAGAGGTACCACCAAGCGATTTAACGTTCCGGTATTATGTCGTGTAGAAACTGAAAGGATTGAGGATGTCGTCCTACTCCTAACAAGGTAGCCCGCTTCAATCTTAGTTTGCATCATCACTTGCCATCAAGTATGATTACATGCAAGGGCTAACTAGTAATTAATAAAAAAAAGTAAATCTAATATATAAAATTTCCCTGTCACAATGTTAGTTACCGTACTCCTCCGAAACGGCTTTACCGATTTTTACCAAATTTTGTATGTGTATCCAGCAGGTCTGAGAATCGGCTACTATCTAATTTTCATCTAATTTTTTTTTTAAATTTTTAATGCAAAACAACGTTTGCCGGGTCAGCTAGTTATATAAAAGTAAATGTACACGTATGTGCCTACGTAGTACGTAGGTAGTATTTCCACATTCAGCACACTACATCCTAGGTTATTTATCTGCCGCCTACACCTTGTTTGTCGAATTGCTGTATACGGCAACAAGAAGAGTTCTATAGATCTGTGACACAATAAGCACAAAACTACAGACCTCCTAATTATTGTAAGTTGCTAACATGCTATTATTTTTGTGGTGTAATACATTTTAAGACATCTGACAAGAGCGTTGGTGGTGTAATGGTCAGCATAGTTGCCTTCCAAGCAGTTGATCCGGGTTCGATTCCCGGCCAACGCACATTTTTGGATTATTTCTGAGTTTTCAATATGTAAATCTTATTGAGCAAAAGCTGCCCAAATGAATTCAAATTTAAATATTTTTTACTATGATATCAGGTTAAAAAATGTTTTGTACCGTATTGTGTTGTACTTAGTTCTTATAGTCTCGGGTTTGAAGGTAGAATTAAATTGAATAACAAGTAGTTTATATATTATTATAAAAACAAAAAACCCAACTGCTTAGAAGTTACGAACTGAAAAGAGAAAAACAAGGATCACTATATCTGTATAAAATTCTAAATACTTTATGGTGCTGCAAAAAGGGACAAAATGCTTTAACATGCGGGGAAAGAAAGATCAACCAAAACTACGTTTGTCCCCGCCTGCAGCACCATAAAGTATTTAAAATTTAATACAGATATAGTGATCCTTGTTTTTCTCTTTTCAGTTCATAACTTCTAAGCAGTCGGGTTTTTTGTTTTTATAATAATAATTTTATTTGAGACTTTTTAGTTTTAGTTTATGGTATAGAAATGAGACGGTACACTTAGTACACTTTTTGCCATTTTTTGTTAAAAAAGTAATATGAACATGATATGATATTTATATTTTTGAAATGGTCTTTTTACGACCTTTCAACTGGTACCCATATTGCTAAGATAAGAGAAAAAAATACACACATCCATTTACAGCCGCCATTTTGAAAATTTATATAGCCTATGTCACTACCACAATTTTGACAAATTCAACGACACCTCACATGTCAAAATCCGTTTAGGCTGTAGCGCGTGCCGTAGAAATGGACATACATACATACATACATACGCTCGAAAAACATAACCCTCCTTCTGACACAGTCGGGTAATAAAACAGAATCAATTCCAATATTTCGAGATAACTTCAGAAAAGCTTGAAATAGCATAATAGGTGCAGTTTTCCTGTACTTCAGCTTTTACGCCATACAGAGGATTATGGAGATCAATGGAGACTGGCAGTGGTGGTATGCGCGGTGGATTTATAAGACGAAGGCCCTGGAATCGATTTCGCGATGGGTCGATTGAGACTTACTTAATTATTCTGGCTGGTGAGATGCTTCGGCCGTGGGTAGTTACCATCCTGTCGACAAATCCGCACCGCTAAGCGATTTAGCGTTCCGGTACGATGTCGTTTACCGATCGAACCGAAAGGTGTGTGGATTTCCTCCAACTCCCCGTCCGCTTCTATCGTAGATTGCATCGTTACTTTGCACCAGGTGTCATTGTCAAGGGCTAATTTGTAGAGAATAAAAATTATACCTATGTCTAACAGCGGACAACCATCGGTTGATGATAATGAGGCGGTATCTAAGATGAATTTTTGAATTATCCTGGTTTATATTTCAGGTAAATACTTGATTTAGCCTTACAGTTAAAGAAAGACAAAACTACTTAATCCTTTCTTGCTAACAAACTGCTTCTAAATAGACCCATTTTGTTAGTAAAGTGTTATTAATTTCCCAGGATGTTTCGTGAAGACAAATGTTCCCGAGAGAAAACATAATTCACTTTTCCGTGAACTTTATTTTAAAGGAAATTCAATTCAGTGTGCGGAGACAAGTATCTTCTTAGTTTCTTACTTTACTGACTCCAATTTTCTTTCTCAGTTCACTTGCAGGATTTTGTGTAGTGATTTCGAGCTACGGTGGAAGGTTTGATATAATAAAATTATTCCGCGAAAATATTATTTCACTTCTGAAATTATTTTTAAGTAACATGTCACATCTATACTAATATTATAAATACGAAAGTAACTCTGTCTGTCTGTCTGTTTTGCTTTCACGCTAAAACTACTAAACCGATTTAAGTGAAGTTTGGTGCACAGGTAGTCTAGAGCCTGAAAAATTACATAGGCTACTTTTAATTGCGAAAAAGGGGTTTTAGGTAGTTAAAAGGGGAGATGAAATGTTGTATGAATGTATCGTCATTTTTAAACTAGAAGCTTAAAACGTATTTTATGGCAGAAAAATTGGGCTATCTTTAAAAACTAATTCTACGCAGACGGAGTTGCTGGCAAAAGCTAGTAGGTATAGCTATAATTGTTTGGCTCCTCAACACATTGACTCAATGTGACTGTGTATTGTCAATTGATACACGCAAAATGTTCTATTTATTCACTACGCCACGTTTTTCGAGAGCATAGACACCACACAGTGTAATGATGTGTTTGGCTGCCTGGTAATAAAAACATTTATAATGTTGGTTATATCCAGAAGAATCTGTATATAGACACAGACTACAATATAATGATATTATAAATGCATGAATGCATATATCTGAGATTCTTAAATAACGAGATTATATTGGAACGCGGGTTACGCACCTAGTCGTCTCCTTATAATATTGTTTATATTTCTCACATCCTACATCGAGATATTAATAAATATTATGTCTCGATGCATCTTATTTACCATAAAATAGACTAGTAACAGTTGTTACGGGACAATATCTTGCTTATTATTATTACACCATTACCTTTGTGTAAAGCATACTTATGCTGATTACCTAAACCTGATATCTAAAGTCAATTATCGTGAGCTCGTATCGACTATCTATTCCAGTTCATAATCTCATTCATCATCATTATCATTAACATCTGATACTTACTTAGACTACTCTTTACACTTATTATTCAGGACATTCCAAGCCAGGAGTCGGGAAGTTGGTGGTGATACAACCCTGTGCCGGGGAGAGTACGTTCGGCTACACGTCACTATCATCAACAGAGACGAATATCTTAGCATTCCATTGATTCACCGTGCGGGTGCCGGGTCCATCGCGTGGCTGAGAGAAAAACTTCGAACAGTGCCCGGGTGTAGGTACCCTTAGTGACGCGCGTCAACACTCACCTCCTCTGTTCAAGTTATTCTCCCTGCCCAGCCAAATTCGGAAGGACCCTACTAGAGCTGCTTAATAGTGATCGGTAATAAATGAAACATTATCACCCTAAGCCCGCCAATCCGCACTGGAGCAGCGTGGTGTGGGTCAATCCCCTCTCCACCCTAAGGAGGGAAGCCTGGTCCTGTAGTGGGCCGTTAATAGGCTGGTAGTAATAACGATGTTGACTTACTTAAAGATTAACAGCGCCAAACAATACTCTGCATTGGTTGAGCTTTAAAAAAAATATAGACTGTAAAAAATATTGTTTCGCAGTGTGCAACTTTGGTAGGTAATTTGTTGAAGTTGCGTGAAAGTGAATTATTAGGAGGGCCCGAATTGATACTTTTTCCTGTTGGTGTAGAGACGATGAACGCGTGATTTATGTATTGTTTACAGCAGATGCAACAACAATTTATTGGCATTAGGAAGTTGGTATTTTTTATTAGTGAACTAGGGATCTACCCCAGTAGTGGATGAGTCACTAGTATACTGACTTGACTTTTAAAAATTGCTTTTATAACAAAAACCTTCCTTTTTGTATAATATAAGCCTTCTTAAAACGAAATAATTTAAATTTGAATTTCGCACACTTGTATTTGCATTTTTTTTGGGATTTCTTTCCTGTTAAAAAGGTAAAACTCTCTCAAGTTCCGAACCGGCGGTAGAGTCACAATTAATTGTATAACTTGACGTTTCAAGAGTGCTAGTAAAGTAAGCCTGTACTTAGATTAAAATAATAATACTGAGTTTGAATAAACAAATATTGAGTTTGAATTTGGACTTCGTTATTATTTAGTAAAGCCATCTAACTATTAAAGTAAAGCCCAATATTGCATATCGCAAGTCTACTGTACTAAGGAATTGTCATTCGTTAATAACGATTCCTTAGTACTGTAGACTTGCGATCAAAATAATACACAAAATTCATTAAAATAATATTCAAAATCCGTATTCTATTTGTCAAAACTCCGCGTGGAGTATTTTTTAATACGTAATTATATTTTAATTCGGGTTAAATTTTAAGAGGTCGACGATGATAACTGTATCAGCATCCTCTTTAAAATACAACTTTACGATAATTATTATTTACGGAGCTCGTAACTTTTGTTAAACAAATTGCATTTATTTATCCATATGGATTCGGCCCGTCTCAGAATATTTAGGGCTTAAAGTGCTTAAAACCATCTCAATTTGGCGCCGGCGAAAGGCGTACGACCGGTTCGGTTTGTGCTCACCCGTAACTCATGTAATCTGCTTCAACCATTTGCATAATTCACTCGCGATATATCGTCGGTGCATATGGGTGAAATCGATCAATCTTCTTTCGGAATTTACGTGCAAATGAATAAAGGTGGAGGCACACTTGTCGCGTGCCATGATACGCACGGAACGCATTATAACATCGGCGACAAGGCTATTCGCTATCTTGAAAATATATTTTACGAAAGTATTTTCTAGCACATAACATTACTTGTTTTTCTTTATATAAAAGTGTTATATGAACAAATTCAACTTAAAGTAAAAAAATAGTAAAAAGTAAAAAGTAAGTAAGAATCATACTTATAGTTTTACCATCAGTATTATAAGTAATAAAAACACTACTACTGCATCTACTGTAAAGTGGCAGTTTATGTACTTATTATGTGTTTGGTTAATCGCGCTAATGTTCGAAACTACTGGTTATTATTAAAATATCTGTCACTTTTGGATAGTTAATGTAGGTTAGATTGTATTTTATCCGGTAAACAATGTTTACTTTGAAATTATTTTTACAATGTGTGTGCTTTAAATATTAAAGAAATTCTTCGTAATTGTTTATATAAAAATAGCTAGGAAATCAAAAATAAATAAACATATGTAAACAGGCACCTCCTTAGGAGAGGCGTCATAAAATCTAAGACCATAATCAAGAGTAAAATAGCCGTTGCATAGAAAAAAAGATGTGTGGCACTCGGAGACTGTCGCGGTAAAGCTATTGCATAGAAGTTAAGCAACATCAAGCGCGGTCAGTGGATACTGAGGAGTGGTACTTGGATGGGTAACCGCCAACATCACGCGGTGTTCCCAGGCGGTCACCCATCCAAGTACTGACCGCACCCGTTGTTGCTTAACTTCGGTGATCGGACGAGAACCGGTATATTCAACATGGTATGGACGTTGGCGAACAAAGGCGCGAATAAGACAATCTGAAAAAACTAAAAAGGGTGGGGGGTGTTAGGTTCTTTCGTTACGGAATTTCTGGATTCGGTCTCCACGCTCAAGCCCCGCTATAGAAGCTATGCAATAGCTTAAAAAATAGTAAGGTTGCCTGGGCTGGTACAAGTCTCTCTTTACCTTTAACAAAGTACGTATAATCAATTTGTTACTTTATTAGAACAGCTGTTAAGACGCGTGGGTGCAAATTGATTTTGTTTCTTGTGGCATTACTAATGACTTATTGTTTTCAGTTTTGTTAACAATATCGTAATGATATGGCAAATAATTTGATGAGATTGTATTATTATATATAAGAATTTTATTTCTGCTGGCGGATTCCTGGCTGGGCCAGTGAGATTTGTTAATTAGTCCTGGTCTGGTTGGTGGGAGACTTCGGCCGTGGCTTTTACGTTAGTTAGGCTAGCGTTACGGTAAGAATATGAATTATGAAGTCGTGTAGAAACTGAAAGGAGACTAAGGTGTTTCTCCTACTCCTAACAAGTTAGCTCGCTACCAACTTAGATTGCACCATCACTTACCATCTGGTGTGATAGTAGTAAAGAGCTTTTTTGTAGTGAATAAAAAATACGCATAGCAATAGAAAATTTGTGGTCAAGTTTCGGAGTGAAACCTACTCGTGCGTAGATAATTTTCAGTTTCCTTCGGATTTGGATGACTTTTTCTCTTGGATTTGTCGGCTATTCAGAAAATAGCAAAATAAATAAATTACTACTGTTAATGATGAACTTTCTGAAAGTAACAGTTTCATTTACCAGGAACCATCCAATTGTTGGCTACCTACTTTATTAGACCTTTCCTAGTGACAGCGAAATTGACACGATCTAACATTGGGGTAATGAGACCCATTTAGGACCGCGCAACTAATGCGTAGATACAGAGGCGAAAGACCTTGACAATTTGTTCAAGGCTGCCGGATAGATAGATGGATAAATGAATGAAATCATTTGTAAGGCTCTAGATATATTTTACGATGAAATACTCATTTGTAAGTATTCAAAACTTGTACCAAAACATTCATCAACTCGATGTTATTTTCATAATGGCAAAGATTTATAAAAGCAGACTTACTTAAGCACGCCAGAGAGCAGAATATGAACTGTAAATTATTAACTAAAATTGTAATACTTATTCTAAAACAATTTGAAATAAATCTGCTAGTTCCTTAACACAGAGATAAAAGGGAACATACGAGTATATCCTGTTTGTAAATAGCGACATTCAGCATGTCAATTTTGTAACGAAATTTGACTGTGACTGACGTCATCTCTATCTTTTTCTCTATCTAACACATTACTATAGAACGAGAAATATGAACACGAGTTTGAGACTCACATTGTTGAGTTTGTCTACACTTCTACAGAATCGATATTCGTGACTATAAAATGTGTTCATGAAGCGCGCCTCTCACGTTACATCGTGTGAGCCAACAACCGTGAAGGTGTTATGCATGCCAAGATTGATTACATTACAGTATAAACGGAGAATACGATATACAATAAGGGTGTAAGCACACATAACGGAAGATGTGTAGCGTATTATCGCTCGTGTAACAAGAACAATCAACCTTTCACACTCAACTGATGATGTGATGATGTTAGAGCATCTGTTCCTTTTCCGTCAATGCATTGTCTGTCGACAAAAGAACGGCTACGTCGAGCCGGTTGATGCAATTAGACTAGGCTTAACAGCAACGCAGAAAGTTTGTGTAGTAACGTTGACTCAGAAACTGTACTCAGAGACTGCGGGCGAAGGACGCTAAACAATTACCGCGAAACATGAGTTGTTACTCTACGATTAAGTCTTAAGATATGTCTATTTAAATATTAATTTACTAGCTATGTAAATATTAAGTTAATATTTTAATTTAGTAGATAAAACTTTATATAGATAGAGTGATACTTGTTTTTCTCTTTTCAGTACTTCTAAGCAGTCGGGTTTTTTGATGTTATAGTAATAATCTTCGCTCGATATTTATTTATATATTGAAAAAAAAACCAAAGCAATATTCGAAAAGACATGGCCGTTGATATGATCGACGCTTCTACCATCAGATGTGCTAACACCCTTAATCATTGATAACTCGTTTGGCGATTTTTATCCTCCAAAACACAATCCACAATTCATTTTATAGGAGTTTAAGTTAATGGTTTGAATGTCCTCCGTATATTTAACTGCATTGTCTCATTTGTTTACTTTATCATTAATTTAAAAGTATGTATTTATGGACAAGTTTAACGCATGTTTCAGTTTTATTAATTGTAATCGAATGTAATCATGTTCGATGTTTATCTGATTTATTTGAAGTTAAATTTGATTTTTATTCTGTAAACTCACGCATATTATATTTTACAAGCTTATCGTTTTCCGATTCAATTGTTAAAATCAAGGCGGAAAATTTCTGATAAGAAGCCTTGATTATTTTAATCAAGGTTTTTGATATCTCTTGTATTTTAGCTTATTATTTTAAAGTGTCTCAAGCTGTCTGGACTTAGGATAATAATTCATCATCAATAATACAAAATCATTCCGATATGTGCATAATCAGAATCTTAATACTTTACGAACGATACTTTTTAGGTTTCGATAATTTGCCATTTTGCTCAAGTTATTTATCTAGCCATCTGGATAAAGTAATTTTAAGTAAAGTTTATGTTATGTGACCATGAGCCGTCACCCGCGAGTTTCTAATAAAGAGGACCAATTTCTCTATACATTGTTTAGGTATATGTCAAAGGGATTAGGCAAACTTTTCAATTAAAGCTCTTCTCACTATTATTGTTATCTTTGAGCCAATTTATACAAAACCATAATAAAATTATATAATAAACCACATAAAAATTTGTGCAGTAGTATTTGAGTATATCGCGTACAGACAAACAGACAGACAGAAACGACGGCGGACTTTATTTTATAATATGTAGTCAAAGGAGTTATAATTTATCTTAATTCCGGTACCCCTGACAATGTACCTATAAGAAGCATTTACGATTATTGTATTAACAAAAACAGCATGATTTAACACTGTTACATAACCAAAGCTGTTTTAATAAAAAGGCTATACCTATTAGTTTTGTAAATTGTGTGTAATAATTTGAACAGTGTAGAGAAAAAAATAGAGAGGTTCGCCCATTTAGGTGTAACGCCTAATACACACAAACTCATGGCGCCTAAGAGCGTAACGTAGACATTTTTACATGAGTTTAAAGAAAAAACAACTAGTTTCAATTAATGTTAAAATCATATCATGACAGACAATAATTTATGATTGACCGATGTTTTCCTTATGTAGGAGATATAAGCTGGCCTATCCATCTTTACGCTTGATCCGTGTCAAGGATCGATTATTTTTATTTTTATCTGGATAATTTAGGCTTGATCAATAAATTTAGGTGTGCTCATTAGTTTTTGTCTAAAGTCTCGAAGAAAATAATGTGGGAAACTGAGAAACTAAACGAATGGAGGCTGAATATCATGTTCTTGTTCTAGTTGGTAATGACGATTATAATTAAATGGCAAAGAGATTAGCTCAGTTTGTTAAAATATTGACAAAATCTCATAAAACAAACATTTGACGGCCTAGTGGCGCAGTGGGTAGTGACCCAGCTTCTGCGTCCTAGGCCGCGGGTTCGATTCCCACATCTGGAAAATGTTTGTGTGATGAGCATGGACGTTTTTCAGTGTCTGGGTGTTTATCTATATATTATAAGTATTTATGTATAATATATATATATATATATATAAATATTCATCAGTTATCATAGTACCCATAACACAAGCTACCTAAGCTTACTTTGGGGCTATATAGCGATGTGTGTAACTGTCCTATAGTATTTATTTATTTATTTATTTATTTTCTGCTCTATATTTAATTATTAAATACTTCGCGTATTTACAAAATTGAATAGGTCTTTCAAATCACGAGGACGATTGCTTTTTTTTCTAGGAGGAGAAAATCTCGGATAGTGTTATACTCTTGCCGTTTACACCCTACTCGGCTTGAATTGATTGTTTGCTAGCTTTCTCATTAATTTTTAGATACAACAATTTTTACACAAGACTCCTACAAGAAGAGAGGCCTCGCCCTGTCTCTGGGCCGTTAATTGGTAATATATGATGATGATAAGGACATTCGAATGGAACTGTAACTATTAAAAAAATTTTAACAAAAAATAGAACCGACTCAATACGCACGAAAAAGTAAAAAATAACTGTGTCATTTAGTTGCTTTAATTTACTTAAGCAAATCGGTCGATGCCAGCAAGTTTAAGGAACATTTATTTAACGTAGTGAAGCAGTTTGTGGATTCTAGGTAACGTCCTTAAAGTAGAAACCGTGGCTGGCACCAACCACCAACCACCAACTTATAGATATGCATATATTATACGGCACTAGTAGCCAAAAAGCTACAGATACTTACACAAAATCCGTATAGGTTTAATTATTATAAAATATTATAAAATAGGCACACTTGCAGCGATTTCGCTGCAAGTGTGCCTATACAATTTGAAGAGTTCCTTTAATTTTCCCAGGATATCATCATCAGATCCTAACATGATGACTATGGAACCATATTGGAAGTATGCCCTTTCTAATAAAAAAAGAATTATCAAAATCGGACAACTCTGTAAGAAGTTATGGTCATACATTAAAAAAAATATATACGTGTGCAATTGAGAACCGATCCGTTTTTTTTCGTCGGTTAAAAAGACAAATAATTACATTACCAAAATTGACTTAAACTATAGAAACACACTTACTAATTTCTATTTGAAAGAGATGAAGGAATTCTTGTATTTTTTTACACGAGTTCCCGCGAGCGAAGACACGGGCGACCGCTAGCATCGTGTATGTGTGTTTTAGTATAGTAGAAAAACATTCTCAAATACTCCATTTATTCAGTACAGCAACTCCATTATGTCGTCAGGGAGGTCCATTTAATCGCTCCAGATAATAGGGCAAATGGACCGCAGTTAATTTATACGAAGTGACGTTTGAATGATGGGGAGTAAGATACGTTCTTTCCGAGGCTCGGTAGCCAAAAGTCCATCGTAGAACATTATCGTATCTTATCTGAGATTTTTGAAAGTCTCGCACATTATGCTCCGAGGTTCGATGACCTCTTTTTAGGGCTCCGTAATGAAACGATTTTATTTTTGTTTTTAATGAGTTTTGAATTCTAAGTTAACTCGCTATTAATTATTAACTTTGCACAAATGTTAAACAAATCAAATGACAACAACGAGCTGAATAAAGAAATTTTGACATTGATTTTGAAAGATAAGTACCGAGTATTTTTTTCAGTTCTGATCAATATTGACTTAGTCTTGAACTTATTAATTACTTATAGGTACTTAGGTATTTAAAAAATATATATACTATTTGATTGTTTTAGTAATAAAGTATTTTTAGCAACATCATCAGAAGGGGTCAAAAGGCACGAGCAGGGAAACAAAATTAATCAAAATATCAACACATTTTTATTACAAACCTTCTAAAATCAAATCAAAATGAAACAATCTTACGGTAATCAGATAATTTACTTAACGAGCACTTATTTTATTTAACTAGCAGCATAACTGCACACAAAGCGAACACACAAAATAATGGTCACTTCACCATTAGGGCTTCGTTTACATAACCGGCCGTAACCGCCATTTTTGCTATAGTCTGATTTATACTTCTAAACGGGGTGCCATAACACAGAAAATCGGCACCTCTATAGTCTATGGTTCGCCGAGTAGTATACAATATTGCCAACAGTATATATTACTATATTATTTGTGGATTTAAAAATAAACAAAACGTTAAATATCAACTCTTACTCAAATCACAGGTAATAGAAGCCTCTGTTATTGTAGTTATATACTCGAAAATAAATGGAAAAATTATTACATCAAAATTATAAAATTTATTATTTATGCTATAGAATTATATACGAAAAAGTTATTATTTATTGGTGCTATTGATATCTGCAGAACCCAACTGAATCAAATATCGATAGTGCTTGACATACCTATAGATCGTTTTTTGTAGAAGTGGGTAGTTAGCTCAATTTGACAGCACAGTAATATAAATTGTACTGGTGCCGTGTGATTTCGTTTACGATTTCCTATTACAAATTAAATACGGTACATTTGCGGTACAAATTAAGTATTTGATCATTTAATATTTTATTTATGATATTTAAGAAAATCAAAACCTTATAAAGACGTATCATAGGTAGAACGATTAATTTAATGGTTGTTAAAATGTTTACAAATTTTTAATTATAGGTATAATACATTCCTTATACATACTTAATCCTTATTTATATTACTAAAAATGGCTGTGGTTAGCTTATACGCGGTAGAAGCGGGTGTGAGAGGCATACCAGTGAAGTCTCTGTCTATAAAAAAGACTTCCTTATTAGAAGTTGCAGTAGGGCACATTTTACCACATTGGAAGGATGTGTCCAAGGCTGCTCAGTTTAGAAAAAAATTAGGTTAAAACCTTCCGAATTTGGCTGGGCAGGGAGAACAACTTGAGCAGAGGAGGTGATACTCTTAAATTTAAGTAGACAGTTATTACTGCAATCAAAAGAGATTCCATACTATACTTATAAACCTACAGATATTTTATATGTAACGTACAAACAAGAGTTGATTCGACATTTCTTTAATTTTGCCATTAGTTCTCAATGGAACTAATGGGACACCACACTCACACGTCTCATTCGTCTCATAAAGGGGAGTTTGTGTGTGTGGATGGATGGATGTTTGGAAATCTTTCACGCAAAATCTACACTTGACTAAGCAATGTCGTTTGTAACATTATTCAACAACAGCGTTGGTGGTGTAATGGTCAGCATAGTTGCCTTCCAAGCAGTTGATCCGGGTTCGATTCCCGGCCAACGCACACTTTTTTATTTTCTATTTCTTTTCCAATATAATAGGTAAGTAACATAAATCAGGCAATCCATTTTTGTTACATGTCTAAAAATATTAAATTTCCTTTGTTTTATTTTGATTAGCGATTTCTTAAAAAGTCTGCTTTTTGGTTTTGCCGAAGTCAGATACCTATAAAAATAATTTTGACTACATCAGTTGTAGCCATTCACAGCAGTGGTAGCCATTCTTACCGGGCTTAATATTACATTAGTAGTAAATTTTATTCACCAGCAGGTTTCTTTAATGGCAAGCAAATGAGCATATGGTTCACTTGACGTTAAGTGATTACCGTCGCCCATTGTCATTTGCAGCACCAAAGAAACTACTAATACATTGCCAGCCTTTGGGGGCTTTATTGATCTGCCCCTTAATAACCCTATTTTACGGAAACAAGAAACATGCAGGAAATTCGAAGTTGGTTCCACAAACAGGTCCTTGGAAGATATGACCTGTTAAATCTGTTAATGACTGAAATACCAGCCATTTAGATCGGAGTGACGAAATGTAACTGGTTTCTACAGCGCATGTTAAGTTCAGAGAAGAACAACTGAATGAATAGATATCCCTTAATTGTGATCTAACCTTATGTTAAGTGACGATGCATAACATTAACATAGTAGTGCGCTGATGTGGAAGAGGTGTGGTTTATTAAACTTATGCCCCTAATTTGTTTTAACACGGCAGGTATCTTATCAGAACGCTGCCGTGTTCTGCTGTATCTTGTTAGAACAGTATGTTGTTTTGTCTTACGTCTTTATCAAGTTTATAGTTTCCAAGTCACTAGGTATTTAAAAATCAACGTGGGTGCTGTATCAACCGAGTTATTCGTTAACTTAATGACTTTAATCAACAAAGTCCAGCGAACTTAGTACCTATTTGAATACATAACGTTAAAGTAACGCCTAGTAAGCAAGTAGAAAATTTTGAGGTTATGTGAAAAAAGTGTAAAACAAAAGTTTTAGATCTTTTTATTACCTACAATTTAGCCATTTAACTCTTTTCTGTTGTTATGGTAAATGTTTGGTAAAGGTAAAGTTGTAGGTAATAAAAAGATTTAAAACTTTTGTTTTGACGACCAATTTTTTGTTTGAAAATTAGGTTATTTTTTCGATATTCATTCAAAATAAGGTGAAAAAATAAATATTTCAAATCAAATAAATTAGAGCGTGTTTGGGACATAGGAAGGCAAGTTTTCACCAAATTTTATGAAAATAAAATTTTATTTGTAAAAGATAAAAATAAAAAACAAAAAACTTGGTTTTTGAATTTTTTTACACACAAATTTTGACCCAACTCAGGATTCGAACTTAGGACCTCGTAACCGAAGCTAATGACTAGACCAGGGCTTCTTAAACTATGCATTTTATACTTAACATATACCATTTTATAACATCACTAGAGTTGACGGAATTCAGTAGACTTGCAGCCAGATTGACGCTCATTTGTTGAAAGTTTGTATGTTTTTAAACGATTTCTAAAACTATATATTTTCATATGTATATGTATATGTATCAAAAAATATTAATTTATTTATCTTTTATATTTGTATGGGGTCGTGAGTGACAAAAGTTTAAGAAGCCCTGGACTAGACTAGAGGCAGTAAAGTAAAGTAAGTAAATAATGACATACTTTCGTAATATTTTAAAAGAAAGTGCGCTAGTTTTCTTTTACCTTTTTAAATATCTTTATCTTTGGTGTATATACACTTAACACAAAACTTCGACAAACATTTAGATAAATAATATTGTTATTCCATCTATACAACAACAATCCATTGTAGGGTAGTTTCAAAAACTTGAGCAGGTAAATCGCTGGCAATGGTGTGCGCCAATGTTACGGGAAATGCTCATAATCTGATTTCTAGAAGTTTTCTTATTAAAAGTTTGTATTTGAAAACGAAACTCGACCACTGTATTGGATATAATCGGTATAGTTTTTCCTTTCCAATGCTCTCCATTGCACCGATACTTTATTTTTACGGAACTTTGTTCTTTGTTACTTTGTTTTAAGGCTAGGTTTGGATGCTTGTGAATTGTCGCGCGGTTATAATAATTTTGAAAGGTACATAAGGATGTGAGACTTATCATCTATTTAATAGCCTTGCCTTTGCTTATTGCAAAAAAAAACTAAGCAGACTGTCTAACTCTAGTTGGGTTTACTCCGAAAATAAATATGTGAGTTCGTCGATTTTCTACGCTATATTCTTTTAATTAAAAAGCACTGAATATATTCCTTCAAAATTAGTTAAACTAGAATTAAAGGTAATGACAACAGATTTGCTTTCAAATTAGGACAAGTATAACAAAGAAGGTCGTAGGCCGACAATCAATAGCGCCCATCAACTGTTGGAAGGCAACTATGGCTACCATAACAACCACCAACGCTTATTGACATTGTAAAAACATGTGAACCATATGTGTTCGATACTTAAATCCAAAATTACAACAATAGGCGGCGGTCGATACCGTTGCGTAACATTGCTTAGGCTAATAACAGGCCACTGTTATCATAAACAAACACGTTTAACATAGGTTGACTGACAACTTTGCTGTTCATGACAACCCGTACCTGTTATGCAGATGTAGCAGTGTGTCGGAGCAACGATACCCACTTGGTTTACGTCCATTAACCGGCGTACCTGGGCGGCTCGTAAGCTTCTGGAAGTTCACGTTTAACCATATGTTAATCGGAGCTTACGACAACGGCCAACTTTGTGGCCAAGTGCAAAAAGCCCGGGAGAAGAAGAACAGTAAGGTGTGCGATTTCATCTATTCAGTAGCGCTACCGTTGCTTATTGCAAAAAAAAACTAGGCAGACTGTCTAATTCTAGATGGGTTTATTCCGAAAATAAATATGTTAGTTCGTCGGTTTTCTACGCCATATTCTTTTAATTAAAAAGTGGTAAATATATTTCTTCAAAATCAGTTAATCTAGAATTAAAGTAAAAAAGATTTGCTTTAAAACTAAGATGGTAATTCAAAATAATAATTGCATTCGAACCCGGATCAACTTCAGTACCTGACCATTACACCACCAACGCTCTATCAAACTTGTAGAAACAAGTGGCTATTTGTGTTCGGTAGTTTCCTCTTAGTACAACAATGGGCAACGGTAGGTATCTTTGCGTAACCATGCCTTAGAGAACAGTACTATCTGTATCTAGCTATTTCACCCGAATAACGTAAAATCCATTCTTAGTTATTTTATGTCGCGAACTTTATGCGCGTGACTTTTATGGAACTCATGATGAGTCAATTAATAAGTGGTATTTGGCTTATATATTACGAAGATGGTAATTAAAAATAGTAATTGCATTTTAATTCATTCAGTACCCGGTTGAAATTTACAAAAATTGTTACTAATGTTATTTTCGTGTATGTAGCATATAAATATTCATGAGTTTAATTATCATGTACAATTTTTTTTTACAATCGGAGTAGTAGTTGTAGAGATTAGCCGGAGCAAACAGACAACAATTGTTAATAACGTCATTATGGTGTATATACATTTATATGTATAGATGTAATATATCACTGTTAATAGATATATGTGCTTTTAATACATTAATAATTCTGTTCGAATAAAGTCAATTACTTAAAGCTTATCTTCGTGAAACGAGATCGATAGTTACGAGTGCGATCAGCGATTTACATTTAAATATCTTCATTATCTGTATTTGTTTATTATTCCGATTATGGTTCGCCTATGTAGCTACGCCGCGGTGTATTAGCCAAGTCCGATTAAGAATCGTTGGTGAATTAAATATATCGCATACCTAATATATGTATATATATATATTAAAGGTAATATCTATAGTTAAGCCATCGAACTCAAATTAACTGTCTTGTTGGTTTAGTGGTTAGCCTATGTGGCTTCGATCACGAGGTCTTGGGTTCGATTCCTGTGTCAGGCCATGGAATAGTTCTGAGCTTTTTCATTTTTCTATGAAATGTTCAGTACATTCCAAGCTCAGAGTTTGGAAGTTGGTGGTGTTACACCCCCGTGTCTCGGCGAGCACGTTAAGCCGTCGGACCCGGTCATCATTAACATCTGATAGTGATCGTTAATAAATGAAACATTATCACCCTAAGCCCGCCAACCCGCATTGGAGCAGTGTGGTGGGTGTACGCTCCATATCCCCTCTCCTATAAGGAGGGAGGCCTAGCTCTGTAGTGGGCCGTTAATAGGCTGATAATGATGATGATGATGAAGCCATCGAAACAATCATTTTTGAAGACAAACATACCTTTTTTTCTTAGAAGAGATAAGGACTTGTCCGCATTCTCATGCCGGTCTTTTGTTTACGTTTATCCTTTTTATAAAATGGCCAAGCTGTAGATACTTAGCCGTACCTTAATTTAATTCCGGAATAAGACAAATGAACGCTTAAACTGTAATCTTACCTGGTATTTTGTAATAAGATTTTCTGATAACGTGTATGTTAAGACAAAAGACTCGACAGGTTGATAAGAAAATAAAAATAATTTATATTGATTTTAATCATAATATTTTCTGGAATTTTGTACGGAGATGCTTTCAAATTCAAATTCAAAATTATTTATTTCAAGTAGGCTAATTATAAGCACTTTTGAAACGTCAAATGAGACTATTTGTAGTGACTCTATCACCGGCTCGGAAGGCAGGTCCTGTTGAGAAGAGCCGGCAAGAAACTCAACAGTTGCTCTTTTAAAATTATTAATTTTTACAATATTAAAGCTTTAAGTTTAATCTTTAAAGCTTTATTTCGATGTTGGCCCCAATTTTAGATTGCAATAGAAACTAGTGAAGTCATTAGAAAATCCTATCCTTCAGCGTAGAAAATAATTCTCAGTAGACAGATTTTTAATGAATTTGATCTTTACCGTCATTAGCGTACCTAGAAATTGTATATCTACTTTTTGCCCCTGCTGTCAATAAGCGTCGTGGAAATATCAAGTACAAGAGACCGTTGCGACGTTTCGGTCCCAATTGACCGCTCCGTCAGACACGCACTCTACTGCAATGTACGTATACACGTTCATCCACGAGTAAAGCTCACCCACCTTCGTGAATTGCAAAAAGTATTGCGAAATAATGTAACTGGAACAGACTATTGTTTTAATATAAGCTACGTTATTTACGACAGACACGGCACTCTCCGCAGCTCGTACTATTTGGACTTTACAACTTTTATTAAATATAAAGTTTAACTATATTGCGATTCATTTATTCGGCATCTTTCTTACAGTGTCCATCATACTAAAGAATAAATAACACAGTTGCTAAAAGCTTCTGTGCAAAATAAAATGTTTGTCCCACTGTACAATGTAAATGTTTCTAAGGCCATCCCATTGAATAGCATAAAAGGGTAACTAATCTAGAATGAAGTTCGGTGACCTCATCAATCGTAAATCTGGAAAGTAAACACAGTGACGCTATTACATGTGTTTTGATGACGTCACAGTATTACGACTTCCTTTATACGAAAAGTAAAGGAACAGCGTACGAATTGTCCACAGTAAATCAAAGGATTTTGTTTGAAAGGAAGATTCGGGAGCAGTTATTTGTTTTTATTGCTCTTTTAGTCTACTATATTTCATAGATTTCAGATCTAATGTATTGATATGACTTACATTTTGAACTAGACTTCAGTCTTGTATCTATCTATCTATCTATGGTTAATAGCTTGTACACAGCAAAAACTGGCTTTCTTTCTAGCCTTATGTATAGGTATGTCTCGAGAAGCTCATTCGGTTATCAAAGGTTACTCTAAGATATTTGGTCTCGGGTTGCCAGGGAATGGCTGCTCCATAAAGGGAGACCTTTGGGAGGGCAAGCGAGCGAATATCACATTCCGTCTCCACTATCAGACCAGCTCAATAAAGTCTTATAATTATTTTAGTATCACTAACAACACACAAGTAGTTGTATCAAATAGTCAATTAAGATTCTCCAAGATTAGATTAGTCCTAAACATATTAACAGGGTTGATAAAGTTAAAAAAAACTTGCTTAAAGAACATAGACATCATACCTTATTGCTTTACTTGCACAAACATAATGTAAAGTTAGATGTTTTTTCTTCAAAACCGTTCCTTATTAGATATTCAAACTTTTCTAACGTCGCTCTTCTTCACTGTAATCCAGTGATCCTTGCGCGTACTCTATTTGAGAAGGAACAAATTTTAAAATATGAAAGTAAAGTTGTATTAAAAAGTTCAGCCACTACGAGTTGTAAGGCTCAAGCAATTTACTTGTGTTAAAGACCACCGCGGAATAATCCCTTTCTTAAGAATCTCATTACTAAAAATGCGGTTGAAATGCCGAAGTAAATTTTCACCGAATTCAGATATAATTGGCAACATCGCGAACACGACACCTCATAAGGAGTTATATACTTCTTAAAAATCGATTTTAGCAAATTGTTTTTTAAAGAAAACAATATTTTTTATGTAGTTTAAAATTAATCGTTTCTTAAAGAGTCGTCTGCTACATGCATCAAAACTATAGGCTTATACTTCCCTATTATTTTACTTTCACATTTTAATCGCTAAACCAATTACTGTATAATTTTGTATTACAACGTCATTCTTATGTTATTTTTTACATAGTACATAAATAATATAGAATACCTTTCAATAAGGAAAAGCGTGCTGTTGTCATAAGAAAACAGGCGCAGTTAAACTGAAACAGGAATCGAACCGGACAACTATGAAGATATGTCGAATACGGCAGACCATTGGCATGGTGACTTATTCGCACGTGAATGGACTTAATTTGATGGCGGAATTATGCAAGAATGTTCCTACTAATAAAAAAAACATTACACTCGTACAGGTTTATGGTGCATTTGGGCACAGTCCAATCGAGATTGCGATACCAGTGTTTATTTGTTTAATTTTAATTGTGTAAAATTATATAATACTGTGTTAAAAATCTAAGCAGATCACTTGATTTGTTGCACAAGTACCCTTCAGACTGGATCACAGCAGTGTTGCAAAGCGGTAAAAATAATCATTACCAGGGAGGGACGAGCTCTATCATAAAGTAGTAATGTAAAGTATAATAGGGTCAAAAAAAATTATGAATGCTTATACCGATTTCCTTGTGGATGTAGTCGAGGGCGTCTGTAAGTTCATATTAAGATAAATCATTATAATCAGCTGTAGGAACACATACGTAATGCATCATGATGCGAATGCAGAGTCGCCCTTAAAAAAGTTACTTCGTATAACTCCGTGAATACGCACGGTATCGCCAAAGAACAAATGTAATTTAAATAAAAATATTTGAAACTTCAGAGTTTATTATTGGGTATTGTACTCTGTACCCACCTAATAAGTACTCTGAAGTGGTGTGGTTGAGTGGTACTGTTGGACAGGCGTTTGGTAAGGATTTGAAAACCCAACGATCTTGCGCCGCCTGTAGCCACACTTTTAATGTCGTCTGTCTACCTAGTGGTGTCGACGAACAAATAAGTCATTTTGTAAGTATGCGCCAACATTTGTTCCATACAAAATAGGTAAATAAAGTGCCAAAATGACCATAACCACATCTATGAAGTCGGGGCCACCCAAGCTTTCTCCTTTAAAGACGTTACCTAAAACCCACAAAGTGCTTTATTACTTGGTTAAATAAACTTTTCTTAAACTTGAATAGCACTGATTTTATAAATATGGTTAAGTAAATTTAAGTAACTAAATGATGCAATTATTTTTTTTACCTATTGAAATATTGAAGTAGGTTTTATTTTTTATTAATTTTTTTTTATTCTGTGATCAGTCCAAAATTGATTATACTACATCTACATATCTATTCTATCTCAACATACATGTATAGCAAGACGCTGGGGAGCAATTTAGGAGATAACCAATCGACACGTATATCTATAGAGGAAAACAGAGAAAGCTACAGCCCGAGGCTTGAGAGATGCCACGAAATTATAGTGAACTGATACAGAGGCGTAAATTGTCTTGTGAGTTCAGTGATAGGTCTATGTGACTTTGGATCATGAATATCTGAGTTCGGAGTCCGGTGGGGCTGTGAAATATTATTGATATTTTATTATTATTGGGAAGCTAGCAGTGGGGTGCACAAGGTTTATAAATAGGGTAGGCATTATGGGTACTATCTACACGAAATGGAATATTTCTCCCCCAGTACTAGTTTGCAATGTGTCTTTAGGATAGTAAATAGGAAGTGAAAGCCACTGGAAGTTGTAGAGAACGATAAGCTCATCTCGGTGGTCATTAAGAGTTATAACTATCATCTTATAGATATTTTTAAAGAGTCATTCTATCATTGAAGTTTAAAATAGTGATCGTTACAGAATAAAGGGGATACATGCATTAAGTTTTTTTTTAAGGACTACAAGTTGGCCCTTGACTGCTATCACACCTAATGTTAAGTGATGATGCAATCTAAGATGGAAGCGGGCTAACTTATTATGAGCAGGATGAAATCCACACTCCTATCGGTTTCTACACGACATCGTACCGGAACGCTAAATCGCTTGGCGATACGTCTTTGTCCAAACCAGCCAGATCAAGACAAATTAAGAAAAATCTCAATCTGCCCCACCGGGAATCGAACCCAGGACCTCCGTCTTATAAATCCACCGCACATACCACTGCGCCACGGAGCTCGTCAAAAGTTTTCACTCTAAGGCCGCCAACACGCATTGGAACAGAGTGATGGGTGTAGCAAGCTCCAGATTACAACTTAAGAGTGTTACATAGCCCGTAAACAAGTTAGTGATGAATGAGAGGTTTGACTTACACTAGCACACCCAAAGCACACTAAACATGAGTCAGAACTCAAAAGGCACCCGAGTGACATTTTCAGGTACATTTCACGCTTGGTGCCTGAGAGATTAATTTACTTTAATTATTCTGTCATTGATAAATTATATGATAATGCGACTGAGTTTCAGTTTCACCAAAACCGGTAGCGTTAATATGAATGTCGGCAGCAATAAAAAAGAGATATCTGGGGGCGAAATGTGTTTGATTTTAAAGGAGTAAATTGCGAGGGAAATTTTCGACGTAATGCATAAAATCACATTGGGGACTTTTTGTTGCAGCTGTTTTGCGTCTTGTCGTTGTGTCTATTTTGATCAAAGATCTTTTGCTGCAAAAAAAAGACACTTTTGTAGCAAAAGTTGTTTGATCAAAATAGGGCAAAATATTAAATAATAATTGATGCCAAGAGAAATGAAAAACTCGATGTTCGATGGCTAATCTTGTCTAATTTATAACTCCTTATGGCCACCTTCTAACTCCGTCATCAGACCAACTTCATAATACCATTATAATAATTGTCGCCGAAGGCTTGCAAGTATAGGTAGGTATTTTGGTGGCATAAGTAGGTTCTTTTGAATGAGTGAGTCCTATCAGTATTGGTTGGTCTCTTAATATTGAATTTAACCTCCAACATTTCAACCATCGATACTAATAAGACAACTTAATAAATAAAAAGAAACTTTACAACTTTTAGACATCCTCAAATAAATACTACTGAAGATTCTTTCCTGATCCCGAGCCGCGTGTTATCAACATCGGCTCGGAATCATTGTATTTGGAAGTCCCTAAAAAAGGCCAGTGGACGTCTACCGGCTGGTAATGATGATGATGATGAAGATTCTTTAGTTCTCTTATTACTTTCTTTCTCTTATTTCTTTAGTTCCCTTAGAGAACATTTTTTAAAACTAACGACGACTAAAATAAACCAACGAAGAATTGTCTTACGTCATGTCGCCAGTGTGGTCCGACGATCAACAAAATTGAATATGGAGCGGCCTCTGCTATAATTTCTCTTATCGGCCACCAGAGTGCACCGAGTATGTTATTTACGAGCTCGGTAATATACTTTCTGTGCATTTTTCAATCAGAACAGGTGGAACTTAATTGTGCATTTTTGTTAACAGTAAAAACTCAGGTAAACGTTAATTAGTAGTCAATTGAGTTCAAAAGTTTCTTTAAGTGTCCACTTATTACCTTACACCTTTTTTAATCTCCAACGTAAAGCTGTAGTTATGTGGTGTTAATGAGCGTATTTATTTGTCTATCTGTGGCATTATTTTACAACTCCTCAAACGGGTGGATTGATTTTGATGCGATTTTTTCAGTCGAAAGTTGATTTTGTAGAGATATTTATAAACTAAGTACTATAAATCTGATGATATAATATACAATGAATCTGAAGATATACTTAATTATTTATCATTATTGTGAAACCACATTTGTCAGGTTTGCTAATTATTTATCGGCTATATATTTTTTTATCTCTCATTTATTTTTATTTACATATTTTTTTTAATTTTTTAACAATGTTATAAGTATATAATACAAACATATATAAAAAACACTATCAAAAATTTATAAAAAACTTCTCTTCCATTTGCGGGCCTTTGTTGTGAAACCACCTGGCACCATATTTGTCGGTTTTGCTAATTATTTATTGGCTATAGATTTTTTATTAGTCAGCATAACTATGTTCCTCTATTGCAATAGTTTTAGTTAAATTTCAGGTCTAGAATTGTCGTTATAGACTTCGGCTTTGGCTTTCTCATTGCTTTTATTTATTGACTGTTGGAGATTTTAATTTTTTTTTATTATAAAATGTGTCATTCTATTCCAATAGTTGCAGTTAGAATTCTGATCACGTGTTACTATTAAAGCGATCTCGGTTCGTGGGTACTAAGTTAATGGGAAACTCTAGACATTATCACTAATGGCCTCATTTACGACAGATAAATTAATAGTGATTGTTACTTCTAAATATACACATTTATGCAATATATGCTTAAGTATAAGTTACACACTTAAAAATATAGGGACGTAATTCAAAATAATGTGTTTTTGATCTTTATTAATAAATCAGCCTAAATTCAACATTTGCAACCCATAAGAATGTATCTCTACCTGCCAGTCGAGAATCATGTGCGAAGTGTCAATAGTGTTTTGTTTATTTTTTCGCGGCAGTCCCGTATACCACTATAATATGTGCATCAACGCTAGCGAATAGTTAATACTCTAAAAAAGACTGCCTCGGTAGGTATATGGCTTCGATCACGAGGTCTTAAGTTCGAATACTGGGTTGGGTCGTGGACTAATTGTAAGATTTTCTTCTAAGTAATTTTCTGTAAATTCTATACCTGGAGTAGGGAAGTTGGTGGTGTTACACCCCCGTGCCTCGGAAAACGACGTCCCATTCACTATCCGTCACATCTGATAGTGATTGTTAAATACTTAAACATTGTCACACTAAGCCCATCAATCTGCCTTGGAGCAGCTTGGTGTGTCTAAGTTCCATCACTCGTCTCCTACAAGGATGGAGCCAGACTCTGTTGTTGTCGCGCGGGTGAAGTTAGCGCTGCTAGTATAACTTTGATGTCAAGCGTGTACAGTTGTGTCGAGTAGATTACCATGGATTATTTACTAATTTAAGTCAACGGAAAAAACGTCGACTGTATAACCCGTTCTTGACAAGTAGGTTACTCAGCGGAGAATTTGATGGCCGAAATTGCACCTCAATTATTACGCGCTTTGTATCGATGTTTATGATTGTACCTAGCTTCCGACGCGTGTGACCGTAGCATCTAGCGGCGCTCGACTGATTTGTAGAAACAAACCCGCTCGCGTGTGCACATCGCGGGCGCCCGCGCCGTGTACCCGCCTTATTTTTTTTCATTATACACCCGCGAGCGTGCACCCGTGCGAGTTTTAGCGTTACCTTTAATAGGCTGATAATGGTGCTCAAGACTCAAGCTGGGAGAGTAACCTGCGATTTGTGGTATAACCTGGGACTACATCTTAAATAGTGGCACATAATTATGTTCATACGTTCTTCTTATAATAAGAGTACATTTTCTGACATAGTTGTAGAACTAGATCAGAAAATATGGTTGGTTTAATAATATAAATTAAATTAAAAACCCAACTATAAACAAGTAACTAAAAGTTAATCAAAATAATCCACCAGCTCTCAAGCTAAAACAATTTTATCTCGGCACGTTTAAATTGACACATCCCACCATCAACATCTCTTTATTCAAGAGATTTATTGCAACTGGCCACGCACTCTTCAGTTATGATCACCGATCAATAAAACATTTTAATATTTAAACTCATTTTAAACTCGTTAAAATAAAGGTTTCATTGCCTTTCATTTTGAGCTTATCGCGAGCGTACAAGAGGAATAATGACGTCGTAAAGTTGCTTTTTAATTTATCATTGAGTGACATCCACTGAATTATATCGTGCTTCACACGCGATGTTGGAGTTGTATGTCTTGATTTGTTGTTAAGAGGTTGTCGTGTTAAAATGCTTCGAGCAAAGTCGGAATATTATATTTAAAAAAAATATTAAATACAATGTTAAATAAATAAAATATTAGTATTATTCTCAGCGGACGCTCTCTATTTTGTCCACTACAAATCATTGAACTACAAACTTACTTATTTGATAGGTATTTATTCATTCACTGATTAATAAACCACCAAAAAATAAAATTGTACGTGACTATTCGAATCCCCTCTTCTATAATGTGGAAGGCCTGATCCTGTAATGTGCTGTTAATAGGCTGATAATAATAATGATATGGACAACAAAGCTTCGACCAACACCTTAAGAAGCTTTCGCTTAATTGTTGGATCAAGGGTTGGATACAGAAGGCAGTAGTTCTTGAAACGGCACGTATTGTGAGGAGGTTCCTTACTCTGGAGCCCTGACCACCGGTTGCTTGGGCCCGCAAAAGGCCCCGCAAATGGAGAAGATTTTTTTTTATAAATTTTTAATAGTGTTTTTATATATATATTTGTAATATATACCTATAACATTGTTAAAAAATAAAAAAAAAAATGTGAATAAAGATAAATGTTGAAACAAATATGGACAGAAATTTTTATTGTCACTCTATAATATAGAAGAATATATAAACTATGGTGAAAATAAAATAAAATTCTGACAAAGAATTCAAAGTTGTTAGCGCTTAAATCTTGGAGTAAGGAAATCCCTCCCTAGAAAATTTTCTTTTAAGTGACAATTTGTACTGAGCTACTATATCATAGCATTTTACGGCTGTCTTTGTCTAATTATTAATAACTATTTGTTATTTGATCAATTATACTAAATCAGGTTTTTAAAAAGAATACAACACAAGTATTTGAAACAAATTTTCAACTCATATACATTGACAAGAGAGACTTTAATCCAGATGATAGTGTCGAGGCGAGCTCTGTAACACATTATTTGGCATAAAAAATGGGCGCGTTTTTGTCGAACAAAACACTGGACGTATTTATGGAGGCTAACTTTTACGATACAGTGAAATTGAACCACCCGTAACGTGGTCATGTCGGCCGATAAGATTAACTTTGTTTATTTTGCAGCTTATTGTGCCAGCATGCGTTTCCCGATACCGAAATACACATATCGAAACGTTACTGTCGGAGTAGGTCCGACTAATTTCCAACCCACACAGGTCCTTATTTATTATTTCTAGAGGGGACGTCTGTCAAGGCCAGACGAGTGGTCAGTCCTCATTAGAACCATTCTACCAAATTCCCGTGATTGAGACAGGTTCACTGATGTCCCGACAGTGCCCCCTCCTCAAGCCTATCTGTAGCCTTCGTGAACCTAACAATTCCCTCTATGGTGAGGTTCGTCAAGTCTGCTTCGTTAACGGCCCCGACACGGATTCCATAGTCATGAGCTCGTTTATTCGTGCAACGCGGCACGAAGCACATTCTCGCTATAGTTTAAATGCTTCTCTGATCTATATATCTTGTGAGCTTCTAAGACATTTGTAAACGTTAGGCAGCATAGTTGAAGGCTTCCGGTGAAAATCTTTGACTCTGTTCTTACTCTATCAGATGTTATTGTTAATGACCTTTACATGATTTTCGATGATAGTGGCGCAGTGGTATGTGCGGTGGACTTATAAGACCGAGGTCCTGGGTTCGATTAATGGCTGAGCTGATTGAGATTTTCTTTTCTTAACATAGGTCTGGCTGGTGGGAGGCTTTACCCGACCGTCAAAGACGTACCGCCAAGCGATTTAACGTTCCCATACGATGTGGTGTAGAAACCGAAATCAGGTGTGATTCCATTCGAGCGCTAACTTGTAGCGAATAAAAAAAGTTTAAATTTTTAGCTCTACGCTCAGAATTGCCTTAAAGAAAGAAAAGCTCAATATTTCACAAACCGATCCAAGTGTGAAATCCAAAATCTCGCGATCAAATTTCAAATACTTAGACTGAGTACTGGACCACCAAGCCAGTTTATTTTATTGCGACTTCGTCCGCGTGAAATAAAGACAGACTTTCATACAAAATGTGTAAAGGCAATAGTGGTGCTTTGTCCCGTGTACTTAAGGTCTACATTTTTGTTAAACATTGTATGACATTTCAGTACATTAACATTAAAAATATATATTTATGGCAAGCTGATGGGTATAAATTGATATTAAATAGTAGATATATTTCACTCTTGAGTCTAACCTTCAGAATAAACAAAAATAATTTTACAATCCGACACGCAGATAGAGATTAGCCCGTTTAAACAAACGAACAAACTCTTCCGTGTACTAAATAGATATTTGAACAAAGATCGAATTCTTAATTCATCATCTATACTAATATTATAAAGAGGAAAACTTTGTTTGTTTGTTTGTTTGTTTGTTTGTTTGGTTGTAATGAATAGACCATTCGAAAGCATGAGTAACATAGGCTAAATTTTATTTAGGAAAAAATTAGGGTGAAAATATTTGGGTAATCAACCAGAAAAGTTACTTATTTTGCGTCGCTGCGTAAATATAAGATCTACAATCCGCGACACACTATACCTAGTGAGGCACAACAACCATTTTTTTATTTAAAAATCTTAATTTTTTTTTTGGACTACATTTAAACTCATTTATTTTACTCATGCTATTAATCCTTATCAAAATAAATTATTTCATCACGAAGTACAGTTTATGTAGATAATATTTGGTATTTAAAAGATTAAAATTGGACGTTTGATTTTGAAGTTATGGCGAAATTAAAATATTACTATTTCTGCGTTGCGAAGTGAGCGTCACCAGGGGAGATCTATGTTATATATACGATGATGAATTAAGAATTCGATCTTTGTTCAAATATCTATTTAATACACGGAAGAGTTTGTTCGTTTGTTTAAACGGGCTAATCTCTATCTGCATTCTGAAGGCTAGACTAAGTGAAGCTTGCCATAAATATATATTTTTAATGTTAATGTACTAAAATTAAATGTTTAACAAAAATGTTTTAGCACTATATGTGCCTTTACACATTTTGTATGAAAGTCTGCTTTAAAAAGAAGGGTAAAGAGAGAAGCTGCTAGTCGTATATATAACATAGATCTAAACTCCCCTCCCGCACGCGCACCCCCGCCTTGTTGACGCTCACTTCGCAACGCAGAAATAGTAATATTTTAATTTCGCCATAACTTCAAAACCTAACGTCCAATTTTAATTTTTAAATACCAAATATTATCTACATAAACTGTACTTAGTGATGAAATAATTTATTTTGATAAGGATTAATAGCATGAGTAAAATAAATGGTAAATCAAAAAAAATCAAGATTTTTAAATAAAAAAAATCACTCGACATAGATAGGTATAGTGTGTCGCGGACGATATTTATAAGACCTCCAATTAATTAGAACATTTTATGGTTCTATCTTTTATAGTTTAGGCAGCGTACGCATAATAAGTAACTTTCCTGGTTGATTTTTTTGTGTCCGAAAAACCCAAATATTTTACGGAACCCTATTTTTTTCCAAAATAAAATTTAGCCTATGTTACTCGTGGATAATGTAGCTTTCGAATGGTGAAAGAATTTTTAAAAACGGTCCAGTAGTTTTTGAGCCTATTCATTACAACCAAACAAACAAACAAACAAACAAACAAACAAACAAAGTTTTCCTCTTTATAATATTAGTATAGATATTTGCATATAGTAGCAATCTTCTTGAATATTAATTATTATCAATCTCTTTTCAATACCAGGTGTATAATAATTCAATTTATTTGCATAAATTATGCCGAAGGGTTTCTCTAATGGTCACGCCATTAATTTTAATGTAATAGAAATCAATACAATGTAATAGAAGTCATAAATTTCCTCGTATTAAAATCTAGCCCGCTATCTTTGTGGATCTATGTGGACGTCGTAACATCATTCCCGATTAAATTAACACTGAAATATATTTTTTGACTTATTGTTTTTTGTTTAATTTTTAGTCGGTTATTGAATTTGATTTACACTGCAAGCCATTGGAAGTATATTCAGAAATTCCAAACTTGGACCATAAATATTACGTTTGTTTCACTAACTATGAAAAAATCAACTCCAAGAAAACCCGTTCAAAAATAAATCGTTTTGATCTGAATAATCTTACCGTGTCTTGTCCGTACCGCAATTTAATAACAAAGTGAAGTTATTTACAAAATACAAGGTTGTCTTAATTCCGTAAAGATTACCGCTATAAACAATGCTAATGTTTATTTGTTTTATTGCACCTGGTGGCGCGGTGCGGACTGCCAATTTCATAAAATTGGTAATAAAATTTTCCCGCAATAAAAGAACAATGTCTTGTCGTGATTAAAATAAATAAGAGCTTGATTGTTTTGTTTTTTTCCCCACCCACGTGACCACATGACCTTTTTTATTACTGTACCTGATATGATTTTATTAGGTTACATTTCGTCATAAAATTGTTTTCATTTATCATGGACATTATGGTGAAACAAATACATATACTGTAGAAGAAAAAAATATAATTTCGCTCGACTCTGTACTTAAATACAAGGCTTCATAATTCAAAGTCACCTAGGTTGAACCAATGAGACAGTTGGTAACAAGGAACATTATTTACTCTAGGTTTAAAGTTACAAACTTACTGGTATTATTTTCAAATCAAAACAGTACAATTTAATCGTCAATCAATAAACATGAAACCGGCTGATAATAAATAATCGTACTGAACCAAAAATAGGAACACAAAAGAAAGAGTTGACAAAAATCCAACAAATAACGCGCGCAGGACCGAAGAAACGCGTAATAAGCAAACACCGTAGTACCGACAACAACCAAACGATACAGGCGTAATGGCGAAAAGAAAACCATTTACGAGCGTGTGCTAAACGGCGTCAACAGATTTTGTTAAAAGAAGTGCGAATAACCAGCCGCTCGTTATCTGCTGACGGTACAAAAAAGCGTAAGAAAATATATATTAAAAACGCCGCCGCGGTCGGCGCCCTATGAGCGCGTATTTGATAAATAACCCCCAAATAATAAATCAGGGATGCGCGTTCTGGAATACGAGCCGGGTTGAATATCAGTGTGGGTGTTACTGACCCAGTGGCTGGGTGTCGAGACAGGAAAGGTGGGGCGTTTTGAATTGAGTTTGACTGCTTTATTAGACGTATTTCCGATCTTGTATAACCAACATGTAAAAAAAATATATTCGACTTCAAAACGCACTAAAAAGTACAAAATAATTACTTCATTTAGTTACTTTAATTTCTATAAAGTATTTCTATAAAGTCGGTGCCATTTTCAAGGAAATTGGTTTATTTAACGAAGTAGCAAACTACTTTGTATGTTTTAAGTGACATACGTAAAAGATTTAAAACTGACATACCTAATCGAGATTGTTCTTAGACGATAAAGATCTGATAAGGTAAAGAAATATTTTCAGCTATTAACATTATATTTATGTTAGTTGTTAAAAATATGTCTATTAGGTACACTAAGGCAAATATATGAAACTTAGTATTTCAGTTTTTTTATTAGTTTCTATTGATTGATAATGTTTGATTTTGTAATGACCACCATAATTGTGGCTTAACAAATTGTTTTAAAAGACCTTATTGCTTACTGTTGTAACAATACACTTGGGTGAAACATCACAAACTAAGTTTTACTAAAAAGTTCTTGGAAGATAGGATAATAGGAAGGGAATTAAACCACCACACTAACCGAAACCACATGGACTAACCTCCTAAAGACCGACGAGGCGAGGCGAGGAGTTACATTTTTTATTTTTTATGCCAAGAAAACGAAAAGTTGCCGCATACCAGATTTTTCCAGCTACTTAAAACAGCAAGGTATATTCTTATTGAAAAAGCTAATAAATAATTCATGCGTTTCATATTCTTGTAACACTATGAAGAATAGTTTCGGAAACGTTCATAAAACTTCCTTATACTAACATATTATTTTATTTTAAACGCCGAGGACGATAAGCATAAATCTAAATTTGTGAGAAAAATGGATAATTTCCATGAAGTCAAGAGCAATAAATAATTTTCGTGAAAATTTATCGGTCGTTTGTTGTTTTTATAAGACGAAAACTCCGACCCCAAAGATTGTAAGCCCCAGGAAAGGGTGGCCATATAATATTTCATTTTTGGAAAACAGAATTAAAATATTGGTATCGAATTTAGGTGCTTTTGAACAATTTATTGCAGTTAAATATCTTTTAGAAACTGTATCACGATCTTTTTATAAAAGGGGTGGAGAATCTACTCGTGTAAATAGGTTACTAGAATAAAAAAAGAACTTTATGTGCCAGATAAAAAATAAAAAAATGCTTTTATTATTGGCAAACGAACGAGTTCATCAAGATGGGTAGAGCTACAGCTAAGAATAAGTTAAATCGGAAAATGGTTGCTAACAAAAAAAAGAAAACACTGGCGTTTTTTGTGAAACACTATTGTATTTTTTTCAGATAATCCTGTCGCGATTTTGATTTATTTTCAAATGTTCAACGTTTGATCCTAATTTTCCGACTTGTTATCGAGGCCTCCAAATACATCACCATTAACAGCCTATGAAAGTTCCAATACAGAGCCAGGCCTTCCTCCTTGCAGAAGAGGGAATATAGAGCTTACATCCACCACACTGTTCTAAAATGGTGTGGCAGGTATAAGGTGATAATGTTTTGATTATTTAATAATCACTATCAGATGTCGATGATAGTGACCAGGGCCGAGGTCTTGACATAACCCGAGGTCTGTATTGTAACTCAGTATCATTCCAGAGCCCGACCCAGGATTCAAACTCAGGACCTCGTGATCTCAGGTCCAATAGGTTAACCACTAGACCATCAAGGCAGCCTGTACATATTACGATAGTATGCACTTTATAATTGTACCACCAAAGGATCGTACATCATTTCAGGAAAAGCTCTAAATATATAAAATCTTTCTCCACCCTACCTGTAACTTTATATGTGGTTATCTCACAACATTATGTTTGACGTATAGCATTAGTTGTAGCTTAGTTCAGAGCATGTTCTTATGAATTGATGTTGATAGTGGACTTATTTAACGATTATGTCCGTACTCTGATTAAAATTGACTTATGACAGTATTTTTCTTTAGATGAATCTTTTATAGAGTGAGATAAAAGTAAAAGAAGAAATAAGAAAAATAAATGTAGGTAAATTATATTTATATTTTATTTATTTCTATTTGTAACGAAATGTTACTTAGGTAGGTGCCTATTATTCTTCTTAATATCAAGTTCATTTTTTAATAACAGGAAATTTATACACGAACATTTTTATAAGTATGACTATGGGTATTTTATAAAGGCTCAAAACCCAGGTTACAACTTTTTTGTAGGAGCCATACTGAGCCAAGCTGTTCTGTTCGGGCTGGCGGATTTGACTGCTGACGGCAAGCTAAACGCACTGTTAAAATTACACTTAATTTACGACCTCCGTGGCGCAGTGGTATGCGCGGTGGATTTATAAGACGGAGGTCCCGGGTTCGATTCCCGGCAGGGCAGATTGAGATTTTTCTTAATTTGTCTTGGTCTGGCTGGTGTGAGGCTTTCGATGTGGCTAGTTACCACCTTACCGACAAAGACGTACCGCCAAGCGATTTAGCGTTCCGGTACGATATCGTGTAGAAACCGATAGGGGTGTGGATTTCATCCAACTCCTAACAAGTTAGCTCGCTTCAATCTTAGATTGCATCATCACTTAACATCAGGTGTGATAGCAGTCAAGGGCCAACTTGTAGTCGATAAAAAAAAATAAAAAGGCGTAAGTCTAGAAAGCAGAAGCTTAATCGAAACTTTTATTTTTTTTATCTAAATAGTTAAAAATTAAATCTTTATTGATCTAGTAAACATAGGTACATTTTATTTTATCTACTTGCAGAAATATTGTTATCGTGATTTCACCGACGTTAAAAAAGGAGGGTATCTAAGTAAATATTTAGAGATGAAAACCCACGAACGTCAAACCTTAAAATAAAGTATGATGGCGCCACCTATTAAAAAACCTTCAAACTCGAATGAAAGTTGTGGCGGAACGCGAAGGAATGGTTTTCTCTTGGGAGCGCTTACCAAACGCTTCATGAAAGCTTTGATAGATGGCGCTATTTATTTTTCTCATTAAAAGCAAACTGTTGCAAACCAGAATGTAAAGTTAGAGTCAGCTTTTTGGAGAAAATAGCTGGCTCTAATGTACCGTTTCTTTTGTTTTAATAATCATCAATAAAATAATTTACAAACCCAAAAATTGAACTGTTCTCAATAACTTGGCCTAGAGCAATATATATTTATACCATATTAACTATAGTTATTGTAAATTTATGGAAATTATGAATCTTCGAACCAGCACATCTTCACTCGATTCAATCTTACAACATTGCTGCCGTATTATTGCATGTAGCTAGTTCTAATGATATGTATCAACAATTTTCATTGGGCAGCACTTTCAAAGGCCCAAAAATGTATGAAGCCTGAACGTTCTTCTTTGAAATTGGAATTCCTAACCAAAGAGGATATATTTGAGATCAAAGTGGCCAGTACGACTAAATGCCAATTTCATATGTAAGGAACTCGGTTGAATTCCTTTATAAACAACAAGATTTTGCCCGTGACTTCGTTCGCGTGTAGTTAGTTCTTATGGCAGCCTAATTTATCTAATCAACTGCCTAAAAATATGTTTTAAGCTTTAAAAATGAAGATATTTTTTAAACAACATTTTAATCCCCCTTTAAACCCCTTACAACAGACATACAGAGTTGCTTTTGCATTTATAATATTAAGTATAGATATTATTATTTGTTAATTTGTTCGTTTTATGTGGTTTTGACTATGTTTGTACTGTACTGTACTATATGCGTTATAAACCATTGTAAATCTGCTAGAGTGCCAAAATATTTTTGAGGAAGCCATTATAAGATATTTTATCTAATTTGCAATGAATAACGTCTTATAAACTAATAAAATTGATAAAGAACTCTAATGACTGCCATTTATTTACAAATGCTCTTTATGCGACACCTCCTTATAGATAAGAAAATGTTATTATTGATGCAATTTGTGGAATTTAAGTGTTTTCTAAATGCTGCACTTAGCTGTGGCCTCTTTATGGAAATGAATAATAGGGGTAATTTTTGTAAAAAGAAAAAATATTTGCTACACCATTAAATATGACCAATATTCCCCCATTCTCCCCAATTACTAGCATCGAGCTCCTAACCTTTCGGCGACAAACGTCAGGACTTAAATTACTGACGTTTGACCATGGCGCTATTGAGGCTCCATTGAGCCACCATTGCTCTAATGGGAGTTGGCTGGCTAACGGTAATTTTTGAGTATTAACAATTTGAAATTCGTTGATGTTAATGTTAATAATCTGGATTAATAGCTTAACATCTACTTCCTAATTCCGGGCTGATTTTCAGCGAGAATTTCTGGGAAGAAAGAAATTATTATAATCTGCCCTAAGACCTCTGATCTGAAGACACCGACATAATAGATAACTAACTAACCAGGACTAGCAAGGCACTGCTATTTCATTGCTATTGCAATTGATATGCAGGCAGTCTTCATTGCAATACCCTGGGTAAAAATGACAGTTAACTTTGAAAAGAACAGCATAAATTTAGGGTCATCTTCTCGCTTACCAAATACTAAAGCTTGGTAAAATTTAGTATCGTACACAAATGTCTCGCTAACTGAATGGGATAAATAATGTGGCTCTTACAGTTGCTTGTGTTTAAAAGCAGCAGTTCTAAATGCTTGGGACATCGACGTCGTCTACATACTTCTTTAAGGATAAAACATTTACCTAGCAGCGCTGCAATTTATTTTGTTTTCCACTCAAAAGTTAAAGGGCGGTCGTGTTTTGTTTTTTATTTACTGAACTCCGTGATAAAGTGCCGCCACTTTTTAAGGGTTTTCTCTTCGCATTACGTAGGTACTCGAGTATATTTATTTTTAGTTTGTGCAACGCAAATAAGTCGCGTTTGAAAAATATTATCTTTTTCGTACATGCGCCCGTCGCGTTGGCTTTTGCGCTTTATTTAACCTACGAAATATGTTTAAGTACCTACCCCCAAAAGAGAGTAAGGATTTTAATTCAGCATACTATTTTACTTTTATGTTTCTCTTTTAGATTATTTGAATGAATTTTGATAAAAAAATTAATAAGGAATATTAATTCTTGGTTTTTTTTAAACGACAAATACGGGTTACGGACTGTTATTCAGCCAGATACCAGTTTTATATGATTCTCTTTCGTGTATTTTTATGTTATTTTTTACAAAACTAAGCTATTTTGTTTCCAAAAATAACTCTAAAGGGAGAGGAGAAATTTGTATAAAGTCTTGATTATTAAGTTGTTATAAACTTTGAATTTCAGCCATGAGTAAATGAGTGTCGTTGATTTTTAGATTCTATATGCATATTGAAAGACTTTATTTCATTGAGAAAAATTGAACGCCTCCGTGGCGCAGTGGTATTCGCAGTGGATATATAAGTCGGAGGTTCTGGGTTCGATTCCTGGATGGGCTGATTAAGTGTTTTTAAATTTGTCTAAAAGTCTGACTGGTAGAAGCTTTCGCCTTGGCTAGTTATTATCCTACTGACAAAGACGTGCCGACAAACGATTAAGCGTTCAAGTTCGATATCATGTAGAAATTGAAAGGATTTCATCCTACAACAAATTAGTCCACTTCAATCTTAGATTGCGTCATCACTTAGCACCAGATGTGATTATAATCAAGGGCTAACTTTAATTATCCACAAAATCAAAATTTAACCCGACCGAAGTAACGGGAGTTTTCTGTACAAATAAATTGTCTTGACCCGAAATATTTCTACGTCACGAGCGCTATCTATAAAGTGTTATTATTGACACCCCCGAGCCATCTCGTAGAGCCGCTCGCAATCTTCAATATCTCGTGTCAATCTCAACGAGCTCCACGTTTCATTATGGCGTGTACTTTAAAAGGGGGCGTCTATTTACGTGTATTTGCGTTTCATTAGAATGTATAAGCTACTGTTTTATTGTTATCTTGTACGATAGCTGTGAATGTGAATGATTAATAGTGCTGAATTATTATTTCTGTTTTGATGTTTTCCTTAACATTTATATATTAACTTGTATGTACTTTAAAGGCTTGTTTACGTTTCATTACATTATGCGTTTTGTTTCAATCTTATTATAAGACTAGCGGCCCGCCCCAGCTTCGTACGGGTGTAATTCTGGTATGTACCAACGGAGGCGCATGCTCGCTCCGCGCGACCGCCGAACGCTCGTCCCTGCATTTTGAAACTTACATATCTTGAAAAATATTTACTTAAATTACATGCTGTAAAAGGCAAGGGCAATAGTGATTTATATTTAATGCACAAAGTATTTAAGATACTCAATTGGATAATGATTAATACGGTATTGCTTAAAATCGCTTCGTAAATAAGCCATTACTTTTGGTTGAAAGTAAACGACAAAAAATGGTTATTTTGGGTTATCCCCAAGAGATAGACATATACAATTGCGGACTTTTTTGTTGAGCTGTTTAAGTTGTGTAATACTGTAGAACATTATTTTGATATATCTCCTAGGGTTTAACCAGCGTTTGCAATGTAAGCGCAATAATTAACGAGTTTACGACATTACATCAGAAACCTCTAAAATTATCAGTTTTTCTCTATTACATTGAACATGTATTATACACATAAACCTGTTGAACCACTCTATCTGATAAAAAAACCGCATGTAAGTCGGTTGCGTAGTTTTAAAGATTAAAGCATACATCCGGACAAACATAAAAAAGCGACTTTGTTTTATACTATGTAATGATGATTACGATTACGAATGGTATTTGGCGTCATAATAAATAATCTACCACAAGCTAGCCCAGGGGACTTATAAGATGGATGCGCAGTAGATTTGTAAGATGGAGATCCTGGGTTTGATTCCCGGCTGGGATTTCAGTTAATTACCAACCTACCAACAAAAACATACCGCTAAGCAATTTAGGCCTGTGTGCACCAAGATTTCGGTTAACATGAGCTAACTATTAATTTTCTGTTCACGACAACCCGTACGCCAGTTAAGGACGTAAGCTCGGTTAAGATAACCGCCCGGTTTACGTCCTTAATCGGCGTACGGGTTGTCGTGAACAGTAAATTTTACGTTTAGGTTATGTTAACCGTTGGTTATGATAACCGAAATCTTGGTGCACACAGGCTTTAGTCGTCGTCGATGCCGTGTGGAAACCGAAAGTGGTGTAAATTTCATCCTATTCCTTAAAAGTTATCTTAGATTGCATCATCACTTGCCATCAGGTGTGATTGCAGTTAAGGGTTAATTTGAAACAAATAAATAATAATAAAGAGAATTTATTAACTGCACGCAGCTTTGAATTGAAAATTGAAATTACAAGATGCGACTTTAATCTACTCGTATACATAATTCCTCGCTTAAATACCTTTGTTTTATCTTCGTAGCTCCGTGATGTTATCTCAAACAACCTAGCTTTACTTCGTTGAGATTATACACATCTAGGAAACCTAACATCGCGTCATATTGTTTGTCCGAGCCGCAGGTGCGTTTTAGACGTCAAGGAATTACATTTTTAACTGAAAACGGAGGAGGTTCTCAATACGCGTTATTTTTATGCATGACTACGCATAACTTTTTACAGTATGTTCCAATTTTGAAAATTCTTCGTAGATATGCTTAAGTTACTACAACAAAATGAAGCAATTATTTTTTACTTTCTAGTGCATTTTGAAATCGGTTTAATTTTTTCATTAATTTTAGCGAACAATAAGTTATTACCATTTGTGTAAACTTAATAACCTTTGTTATGTTAATTTAATGGCTAAATAGTAATTAGTATAGATTCGAATAATGGCCAAATTAATCTATTGTGTTTAATAAGAGGATTTTACGAACACGTAGCATTATTTTACGCTAATAATTTTACTGAAATATGGGTTGAAAGGTTATATGCAAAATTATCACATAAAATTCAAAAAGCCGAAAAGGGTTTTGTTTCTTTATTTCTAACCTGGAATTAGAAAGGTTATTTTTATTTTATTATTTCTATTTTGGTTAAGCTCAGCTTGGAGCATCATACAGGGGATGTTTCATTAAGAGTGGTGTCACGAGCGTGTGCTAGTCTAATACTGTAGGATGTTTTTTTTTAAATGAAAAAAAAAGGAGAAACTATGTTTTCCTAACACCCACAACACCAATATATCTTTATTGAATTCATCATTCGAATTGATAGTCTAACTTAATATCACTTAGTCCGACTATCGATAAAAAAATCAAAGAGAACCACAAAAATAGATTGAATTTATATTATTTGATATTTGCCACATCACGAGGCATTATCGAGTATCAGAGCCGGGTTAATTGCGCGATGGATCATCCATCAACGTTGGCCAGTCATTGGATCCTACAGATTATACCAAACGTTCAATACATACAAAGCATTGGATATCTCCCCGTGACGACGTGTCGATGATATTCGGGAATTCAATTTGATATTCCATTAATGGCTTTAACTCGTGACCTTTCAATGTCGTGACGTTTCTATAAATAAGCGGGAAATGCAGAGACAGCAGTTTTTAAAGACTTCATTAATTATTAATATAATGGAAAAGTTTTGAAAGAGTTGATATTTATAAATAAACAATAATTAAGTGGTTACAAAATTGTGAAGTTTCTTGTTGAAGTATTATTAATTAAAATTGTTGTTTCAAATCGAATAAGTTGTTCAAAGTTTTATTGCTTGATATCGTAAATATTCGTGTTTAAGTGAAAATGTTTTACCTAAACAGTTTGTAATCTTTTTAACCGACGAAAAAAAACGGAGGAGGTTCTCAATTCAACGAGTTAATTTTTTTTTGAGCCAAGGAATAAAATAGTTGTTTTAACGACACGTTTAGTTCTTAGAGCATTCTTTACAAGGGTTTGGATTTGATGTACAACCCGGATTATCTTGCTACAAAAGGTATAGGTAAGGTATACATACTACTATAAAATATATATAGTATAAAGGTCTAAAAAATCCTTCACCTACCTATCAGCATTTATAATGTGGCTAGCTTAGCTTAGCAATAGCTTTTGATATAAATACACATGAATACGAACAAAACCAGCCCAAACTCAATGGAGTTGTGTTGTTTTGTTACGGAGTATGTCGAGTGACTCCCTTCGAGTTTCAGCATCAACCCTAAATCAATAATATTACATTGTCACGCTATATTTAAGCTTCATGTAAAATTTAACCTCAATCGGAAGTGGTTAAAAATTTTTACAAGATTTAAACACAAACATTGCGACTAAATAAAACTAAATAAAAGCTCGTAACAAGCGCTTTTTAGCACTTACTTTTTAAAGTTTTACACGTTTTGCTCCAGGGTCTGCGGTAGACTGTCAACTTTCACTTTTTAGTAAAAGCCCTACGTCATTACGTGACTAGAAAGGACAACTTGAAAGATTTCCGGAGTTCCATTTCTTCCGGATAAACGTAACCCTGACCTACAAAGTTCGTGGCACACAAAAACACCGTAAATTGACTATTCACACTGCGTCGTAAAAAGATCCCGATATAGTTAAAGGCCAGTTTCCTAGCCGATAAAAAATAGACACCTAAAGATAACATGATTTCTGGAAAATGCAAGTGAAAATATTTCTTTGTGCGTAAACTAACAATAGACCACCTTGCGTAGGCGTAATGTAGGCAGCGCAGTAATCTGGCTTTTCACACTGAAAAACAAGTTTGCCGCCATAACCGTTCTAATCATCAAAGAGCAGAATTATTCTCTAAACTTTTGTTCTGTCGCCTACTTAGTTCTTACACAAAACACAACCCCAAAGTTATATTCGATAACAGTTATAAAACTTAAATTCTCTTATGTTATTTTTGGCCAATTCTCGTTGACAGCTAAAAGGTTTTATTTTCTCTTCGACGTTCAACAACTTGTATAATTGAAACAAAAGAATGCTTGAGCAGATATTGAGTTTTTGAGCACTCCGACTTCACCGGACACTGAGTACCTACTTGTTAAATTGGTTGGCTTCAGACCAAAATTTGTATTACTGAGAGATTTGTGAGTGTTCTGATATATTTTATTCGTTTTTAAGTAGATAGTTATGGATATTTTTATATAAGTTGAGGGAGGAATATAGTGGTAAACAATCACTGATGCTGTTCTTAAATATTACATATTTAAAGCAATTATAATAAAAATTCATAGAATCGGGGAATCGGCTTTGCTTTCTTCTGCATACAAGACAAGATAGCCTGGATATGTATATTATAAAACACAAATTGCAATATTCATCTTAAAAGAGCTACTGCTTAGCATTGATATTCTGCAGAAACTGTTTTTGGAACTGATGGTAGAGTCTCTACTCACTGATAGACTTAATTTTTTACACTCTCTAAAAAGTTTAACACGGCGTAGTGAATTTGTATTCAAATTTAACCGCCGTCCGCATTCCTAAAAACTTAGTGTTTACTACCTACAGTTGAATAAAAAAAACCTGCATTTTGTTGAAAATATATTGGAAATAAGATTAAAGTAATATTCTCTATAGCCGTTTTAAGGGTTGATATTATATTTTGCGGACGATCAGCGACATAAATCCCTTAAGACTACTATAAATAATCACTTCAAGGCGCTCGTTAGATGCAAACATAACCCTCGTCTAAACAGACGTTAACACTGTCCATACAACATCATTTATGTGCTTATCCTCAAATATATTATATATTGTGGTTTATGGTAGCTTAAATAGTAAGCCAGTTAATATTTGCTGTGTATGAGTACTTGAAAAGCAGCGTTTTCGATGAAAGCTATATATATATATATATATATATATATATATATTTATATATATATATATATATATATATATATATATATATTTTTTTTTTTTATCAACTACAAGTTGGCCCTCGACTGCTATCACACCTGATGTTAAGTGATGATGCAGTCTAGGATGGAAGCGGGCTAACTTGTAAGGAGTGGGACGAAAATCCACACCCCTTTCGGTTTCTACACGACATCATACCGAATCGCTAAATCGCTTGGCGGTACGTCTTTGTCGGTAGGGTGGTAACTAGCCACGGCGAAAGCCTCCCACCAGCCAGACCAAGACAAATTGAGAAAAATCTCAATCTGCCCCGCCGGGAATCGAACCCAGGACCTCCGTCTTAATCCATAAATCCACCGCGCATACCACTGCGCTACGGAGGCCGTCAAAAAAACTATATACTAAAACTATCGATGAAAACAGCATGACAGTCCGTTCTGTAGTCTTTGGGTTTATTGGACAGATACAGAAAGGGTATATTCCCCATGATTTAATTTCGAATATTTTGTTCTTGAAAGTTTCCTTAGTTATTATTTTGTATTTAAAATTATGCTGCTTGAGAAAAAATAGTTACACAACAGAAAAAGAAATATTAGAAAGCCCAATTTTTTTTTTAATTTAACCACATAAAAGAAAACATGTACATTAATCGTTGTAGCCAGTAGATGGTCATAACTTGTTCAAGTTTCATAACTTTACTATTTTTTGGTAAGTTTTTTTGCAGTCAAATGCTAGCTCGTCGTTTAATAAAAAACACGGGCTATAATAGCATTTACAGGCACGAAATTACAGCGTGAAAATCTCACAGGCGTCGTAAAAGACATAAAAATAAATGTTAGTTGCAAGTGTACCCACCTAATTGCTTTGCATGTTTAAAATGTGTAAATATTAAAGTCCTATCTACTTTAACATTAAAGGTATAGATATTTTAGAATTATTTGCTTTTTAGTATTGTGAGGTTCAAGGTTTGAAATTTGGGTAAAGAATACTAAATCATTTTCTTTAAAAAAATACGATGAGGTTTGAGGGATGTTACATTGCAAGAAAAACTCCTATTGATAAATAAAGTGGCACTCGCATGAGGCGTTTTAAAACATTTATAATTTTTTTTTTTTCAACTACAAGTTGGCTCTTGACTGCTATCACACCTGATGTTAAGTGATGATGCAATCTAAGATGAAAGCGGGCTGACTTGTTAGGAGTGGGACAAAAACCCACACCCCTTTCGGTTTCTACACGACATCGTACCGGAACGCTAATCGCTTGTTGGTACGTCTTTGTCGGTAGGGTGGTAATTAGCCACGGCGAAAGCCAGCCAGACCAAGACAAATTAAGAAAAATCTCAATCTGCCCCGCCGGGAATCGAACCCAGGACCTCCGTGTTATAAATCCACCGCGCATACCACTGCGCCACGGCGGTCGTCAAAATGCCGATAATTCGATTTTATGTATCTTTATATAAAACGACCTTGTGTTATATATAATACAAAAATAATTATTCCACGGTGCTTGCATACTTCCTAAACTTCTTCCACTCTTATTAATGCTTTCATACAAGATTGTCGGTCCAGGATTGTCCTGAATTTTGTCCAGGAATATTATTAGCTTAGACCTTCCCCTTCCAACAATTCCATTCACCCTCATCTCATAAATCTCTTTGGTTAATCTTCTTTCATCCATTCTCTCTACATGCTCAAACCATCTGAGCATCCCTTTTTCAATTTTAGCTACTACATCATCTTTTACACCGTTCTCTTTGTGTTTGCTGCTTGAAGTAAAAGTTTACTTATATCCCTAGAACATTTGCTGCGTAAGTTTTTTATTGATAAGTTTTACATATTACCTGGTAGTCAGGACAGTCTATTATTTGTATACAGACAAATACAAGTATTTTGCTGAATTTCTCTTTTAAGCATCTTGTTGTAACTATTCTACATACATACATAAACATCACGCCTTATTCCCATAGGGGTAGGCAGAGACCACATCCCTCCATTTGCCACGGTCCTTACATACCTCCATAGCTTCGTCCACTCTCATTAATCCTTTCATACAAGTTCGTCGGTTTAGGGTACTTTTTACCTGGCCATTATTTAAAATGTCCTGAATTTGGTCCAGGAACATTCGCCTAGGCCTTCCCCTTCCAACATTTCCATTCACCCTCGCCTTCTCTTTTGTTAATCTTCTTTCATCCATTCTCTTTCTCAATTTTAGTCACTACATCTTCTTTTACACCACACTTTTCTCTTATCGCACTATTTTTAACTCTGTCACACATTTGTATCTATTCTATCTATTAAGAAACAGTTTTATAGTTATATTCAGAATATATTTTATATTCACTATAAATACAGTGTCAAAAACAAACTTACTGTGTTTGTTTTTGACACTGTATTTATAGCTTGTCTTATATACCAACAAAATAATATCCTTACTGTAAACGTGACGTCATCACCAATCTTTATGACAAATTCCACTTCTGATACAGAAATTACCGCCTCCGAAATCGTTTATGGAATTCACCGTAAAATAATATTTTATGAAGAGTGTTTATAGCAATCTATTATTGTATGAAGAATCTTTACTGCTATTCTTCGATATAACGTGCTGAAATTATTTTTATTTAATGGTTTTGTGAAAGTGTGTACTTACAATTTTTATTAGCTTATAGTTCGACAGTGAAATTTTTAAATTATTTTTCTTCGTATATCTTTATTTTTTTTTATCTACTACAAGTTGGCCCTTGACTGCTATCACACCAGATGCATGATGCAATCTAAGATGGAAGCGGGCTAACTTGTTAGGAGTAGGATGAATTCCACACCCCTTTCGGTTTCTACACGACATCGTACCGGAACGCTAAATCGCTTGGCGGTACGCCTTTGTCGGCAGGGTGGTAACTAGCCACGGCGAAAGCCTCCCACCAGTCAGACCAAGACAAATTAAGAAAAATCTCAATTTGCCCCGCCGGGAATCGAACCCAGGACCACCGTCTTATAAATCCACCGTGCGTACCACTGCGCCACGGAGGCCGTCAAAAATTTATAGACAACATTACCAGACTTTTAGATAAAATCTACTTATTTTTAATTAAAATGTAATCTATATTAAAAAGTAATGCTAATTACTAAATTAAATCTAAAACCTTCTCAGCTCCACCGCAACGAGGTATAATGCCTAAGATACTGGCAGAATCTCCTGTTTGAATGACCAAACTAATTAGTTTTTATTCTAATTTGTAATGTAGTGAACTTTTCAGGTGTTAAGCAGAAAGAATACACTTTTCTGTACAGTCAATTATCCGGATTTTGGAATATCCCCACTCTCATAAGGAGGGAGCCCAGCCCTGCAGCAAGCTGTTAGTAGGCTGATGATAATGATGATGATGTTAAAGTCCAGTTAATCAAGTTCTGATTTACACAAATAGGTATATATTCACACAATTCATCGACGATTAGTTGCTATTTTGGCGGTATTTTACAGGATATATTTCAGAGAGTGCTCTCAGGAGTTGTTTGACCTCATTCCTCCTTCATGATGTTCCCAGAACTTGTACAAAGCATTTTGCGTCATCATTTATTATACGCGTTGCAAAGGTTATCAGTTTTGCCTAATTCATATAACTTGGGTATCTTTAAAACAAAAGTGAATAAGCATTTTTATAACATCTACACTTACCATCAGGTGAGATCGTGGTCAAGCGCGAGCTTATTGCAGATAAAAAAAAAGAAACCAAAGATATATTAACATATTTAGCGTCCGTTTGTAATGAGGATGGTTTCGCTCTGTGATTTCCCGGAAGCCATGAATTCTGTCTTGGACGAAAGCTTCTCTACTGGCTATTTATTTAAATCCTATTAGAATATTTTATCTGACAAGAGAATTTAATATCAGCCTGGGTCAGGTTTTTCAAATACAAAAATAAAGAAAATAGGGTTCAATTTGTTTATAGTGTATTCTTTTTTATTTTGAAAACATGTGAAATCTCGTCTATTTGTTCTTATTATTAAATATTAGGTACTTGTAGTTTGAGGACAACACCGAATCTCCGAATAGCGACAAGAACATAGTGGTAATTAATTTCATCATTAGCAGCCTATTCACGGCCAACTAAAGGGTAGCAGCGTGTCCTTTATACATGCATAGAAGCACTGCCTACCCTGTTAAAAGCCAGCCATATTTTTTTCAGTATCAAAATCATTCATTACTTGTTGTGCACCACGATTTCAAGTCGCGATCACCCTTTTTGTTACATTTTCAAAAAGAAGCCGCGCCTTTAGGAGCCTGGAATGGGGAGCTTTAACTCACCACGCTGCTCTAATGCGGATAGGCAGGCTTTAATTTAAAAACTATAATATAAGTTCTCGTATATTTATTTACAATTATTTTTAAAATTTTTAACAATGCTTATAAAATTATAATAAAAAAAAACACTATTAAAAATTTATAAAAAAGTCCATTCCGCCTGCTGCGGGGCCCAAGGGGCCAAGCAACCGGTGTACAGGGCTCCAGAGTGAGGAACCTCCTCACAATACGCGCCGATTCAAGAATTACTGTTTTGTATCCGACCCTTAATCCAACAACTAAGCGAAAGCTTTTTAAGATGTTCGTCAAAGCTTTTCGCTATAAGACCGTTGACTGAAACGACTATAGGAACAATCATTGTTGAATCAACATTCCACATGGCGGTAATCTTAAAAAAAACTACTACTATACTTTAAAACTGAGTTATTATTATAAGAGCGGCAATATTAATGTCTCTTTGGCAGTAAGCTTTTTCGCGCCTCATCAGGTAAACACCGGCCCAGCCGTGGCCCGAAAAGCATTTACGGCGTTTGCCCGGTTTTATGCTGAAGTAAGTCTAACAAATTGTAGATCGTTACATATAATTTGTTACACTAGTTACTCGTATGTAAACAGGTAAACATAACACTCCATTACACTGTAGCGCATATATACCCCTACCTATACAGTCGATCTACTACAGTTTACAGGTAATAATGATTAATGTATAGGACAATATTTTTCCTCTATTTTTAAGGTACCGTACCTCGAAATGAAAAAACGGAACTCTTATAGGATCACTTTGTTGTCTGCCTCTCTCTCTGTCAAAACCCTTTTATTCAGGAACGCGTAACGGTCTTAAGTCCTGTTACTGTCCCTTGGAGCTGTGAAAAAACTAAGCTAAGTAAATTTCTAAGCCTAAGGTAATGGAATAAAAATATACAGCTGCAAATTTTCAAAATTGAAATTTTCAATTTCATTGAATTGACTGAAAAGCTTTAAATCGAATCTTTAATTTTTAGTTTGAAAGTAACTTTGAACAGTCAAGTATATAATGTCTGTATTTACTTTACTATCTACTTGTTTGTAAAAAAAATCCTGAAACAATTCCTAATTTGTCTAAATATCGCCAGAGATTATTAAAAACAAAGAATGTAGTTAAAAAATATCCAGTATAACTTGTCGTATAAAATATCCAATGATTTAAAAAAAAATTCGCTATTATTTTAAAAATTCGTTATCGAAAAGCGTCACGTGTCACATTTTTAATATTGGTTCAAAAACTTCGTATTAAACGTCGTTTGATTTATATCTCCAATGTAATTTTCAATATATTTTCAATGATAAAAAATGTCTCAAACTTTAATCCCAAGCTGCCGTAGCGTGGGGATGAAAAGGGTCGTTTTTGATAAAATAATTGAAATATGGCTATCTTATTATATTCTCTGTTGAAAAAGAAACAAAGAGCTGTTTAACTTCCCTTTTGGAGCCACCAATCTGGAATGGTATTTGCTAACCCCAAATAATTCGTTTTTTCGAGGCTTCCAATCATGAGTCCAACCTTTGGTTCGAGGCCTTTTTTGAAGAAATTCTCTGTAGTAGATACATACCATTGAATTGGAAACTGTTTTAACCCTGTATTTCGGAAAGCACGTTACTCCGTCAGTACTGATCATTATCATTGACATCAGACAGTTGTCTCTACAAAGTCCTAAAAGTTTAACCCTTTGACGACTTTGTAAAGACAGACAAGCGCAAGATCCCTTCACCTGTGAGATGAGAAGTTTTACCCTGCGAGAGCCATGAAATAGGCTGCGGATGTACTATAGGGATAATATTAATTCATTATTACTAACCTGGTAGCAGAAAAACCATTTGTTGTTTCAGCCTCGAACCTTTATAATCCACCGTTGAATACGAATTTTGTAATTTTTACAGAGAGTAACTTGTTTAGCTTTGCGTGCGGATTATGTTAAATATTTCATGAGTGGACTTGGATCATATTAAAATTCATCAGGATACTTTCACTACAGTCGTTATTAAAAACCGCAGTAGGTACCCGATTGTTAAATAATTTTCGGAAACAAAAAACAAACAACTAATCCTAACTAATATTATAAATGCAAAAGTAATTCTGTCTATATGTCTCGCTTTCTCGATAAAACTACTGAACCAATTTAAATGAAGTTTGTTACACAGATAGTCTAGTGCCTGAAACAGGACATAGGCTACTTTTAAAAAGTGAAAAAGGGGTTGTAAGGGGTGAATAGGGGGATGAAATGTTGTATGAAAATATCGTCATTTTTAAAGCTATAAGCTTAAAACGTATGTTTAGGTACTTAATTAGATATTAATAAATATGACATTCAAATTTTAGAAAAATTAGGCTGCCGTAATAACTAATTCCACGCGGATGGAGTCACGGGCAAAAACTAGTTCAGAATTCACAATGATTAGGATTCTATCTAATCGTGTTTCCTGCCACGTACCTATCTTAAACTTCAAAGTAAGAACGAATAGACACGTTCTAGGTAAAAGCGCCTAAACTTTGACTTTAATTGCTTTCCATTAGACTTGATTGTTATTATAGCAGTTTAGTCGTAATCTTTATGATCGATTACAGATTCTTATATCCTTTCCGAAGAGATTTCAGAAAAGTATCCAAAAAAGAATACCTAATATTTTATCACATTTGCAGTGAAGCGTTAATAGAAATGTCCCACGGTAAAGATGCTGGATTAAAAACTGGGAGATTATGGGCTCGAAAAAACTATTGTCGTACCCATTAACGTAGTATACAAGTAATTAAACGATTAAAAGCGGATATTATAATTAAAAATAAAGGTATTTCTATTGTCACATTTCAATGTTATAAGTTAAGTCATCAACCCTTTATGGAGCAACGTGGTAGGTCAAAAAACTCGATATCCCTTCTCAAAAATATGGACGCTTGATTGAAACCCACTGTTATAATAGGCTGGCCATGAATGATAGTTACAAAATGAATGAACCAAGCAGTCCTTTAAAATATCCGAGGCCAACATTCCTGGATCAAATCCAGGACTTTTTGATTGAAGGACAAGTCAAAAGTTAACTTCAGACTAAAGACAAGAAGTTACTCAAAAGTTTCAAATGTAATCAAATTTCAGGTACCTACGTTTAGTTTGCAAGTTACTATGAACAGCCACGTATTTAATCTGTAAGTAGTGACTTTACTACCGGTTGGTAAATGAACTGCTGAAACGCTTCCTATATTGTCTAAATATCGCAATATTACAACTAAGAGAGTAGTTAAAATATATCCAGTATAACTTGCCGTATAAAATATAATAGGTATCCTTATTTACATAATGTTGAAAACACGTACATGCAAATATTGTTTGTAGGTACAAATATGTATATGAATTCCACTTTACAGCTGTTCTGTTTATGACAATAAAATAAATTTAAGCCATGAGAGAACACATCTTAAACTCCTTCAGCGTATAGCTACAGCTGGTGTTCGTATTGTTTGAACAACTCAAATATATTGTGAAAGATAATGCCTTTATACTTCTTTACATAACATAAAGGGAAAACACTTAAAACTTTTCTTTTTAATTTTTACGTGTTGTAAAATATATGTTAAAAAGTTAGTAGGTATTTAATTTAGTCATTTTGCATTACTTATGTCTACCAACTAGCAGCAGACGCCCGTTAGTCAATGAAATATCAAACCCTCATATCGACTATCAGATGTTTACAAACAGCCAGAAGGGAATACAACTTAAAACACCAAAAGACAAACTTAATAACAATTTATTTACAAAGACATCAAATATGATCAAAATGAAACATTATTACAGTAATTACTTAATTAAACATTACAAGCCCAGATTCTTACAATAGTCAAACAGTATGACTGCACAAGACTCGGACACTAAGGTGAATAACCACAGATTTCCATAGGGGCATATTTTTAACCGACGAAAAAAAACGGAGGAGGTTCTCAATTCGACACGTATATTTTTTTTTTTTTTTTTTTATGTATGACCACGCATAACTTTTTACAGTGTTGTCCGATTTTGATAATTCTTTTTTTATTAGAAAGGGCATACATCCAAGGTGGTCCCATTGTCATCATGTTAGGATCTGCTGATGATATCCTGGGGAAATTGAAGGAACTCTTCAAATTTTGGAAGCACGCTTACAGCGATTTCGGTTTTTGACTCGGTATCGGTAGCTTTTTGGCTACTAGTGCCATATAATATACTATGACAGTATCGTACGAGTACGCTACGTGGCGATAAATCACTAAAAAGTAAGAAATAAAAATTTTTAACAAAAAATGGAACCGACTCAAAACGCACTAAAAAGTAAAAAATAACTGTGTCATTTAGTTGCTTTAATTTACTTAAGCATATCTAGGAGTCGGTGCCAGCCAAGGTTTCTACTTTAAGGACGTTACTTAGAACCCACAAACTGCTTTACTACGTAAAATAAATGTTCCTTAAACTTGGCTGGCACCGACTTCATAGATATGCTTAAGTAAATTAAAGCAATAGTCAAACAGTATGACTGCACAAGACTCGGACACTAAGGTGAATAACCACAGATTTCCATAGGGGCATATTTTATAGCCTACCGCCCACCATTTTTGCTCGACGAGTACCGCGCCTAGTCTATATTATCTATAGTTTAAACGCGGTACCACAATACAGCAAATAAGGCCACTATATTGTCAATAGTCTTTTCAAACAGAGTATACAATGCTGCCAACAATGAGTTAAATATCTCTACCAAATAGTTGTTTTCAAGTCAAAGTGAATATACATAATTATGTCCTATAAAAGTATTTAATAAATTTGTACCTACATCTTGGGAGTTAATTTTACGAGTCAGTCAGTAAAGCTCTTAAAATTACTTATTTCTTAATAGGAAAGAGAAAAAATATATAACAAGGGTTCGCTGTGGGAAAAGTAAATCTGCGAGATTAGGGTAAAATATTACTAATAGCTAAGGTACCAAACTTTCTGTTTCTCATAATGATAAAGATCTAGGGTTTATGTGTTGTTATTACAGAAATAACGATTATGTGATAAATGGTTTATTGATATTTCGAGATTAATCTACTATGTAAAATGTGTAAAAATAAAATTTTCACGAGGATCAATTCGTTGAAAAAAGTTTGTCTTCACGGAATGCTTGGCATATTAATTCTAATATTTATGTAATTATTACAATTCATGATGATAATTCAATAAAAATAACATCACCAATGCTGTTGTGGGAAATATACCTTTTTTTATCGACTACAAGTTGGCCCTTGACTGCTATCACACCTGATGTTAAGTGATGATGCAGTCTAAGATGGAAGCGGGCTAACTTGTTAGGAGTGGGACGAAAATCCACACCCCTTTCGGTTTCTACACGACATCGTACCGGAACGCTAAATCGCTTGGCGATACGTCTTTGTCGGTAGGGTGGTAACTAGCCACGGCGAAAGCCTCCCACCAGCCACCTATGACAACAGCACTGCTAGGCAGCGCTGATTTTTGGTTTCACAAGTATGTATGGATGTATCAAATTGTTCTCGTATGTAATCGCATACCTAACGTATACCAAAAAAAATCTACACGTGTATTAGGTAGTTTATTACTGAATTCAAATAAGGAGGTTCTCAGTTAGGCATGTATATTTGTACGTATATTTGAGCGTGGTTATCTCACGTTTGGCTGAAATAATTTCAATGTGGTTTACATTACAAACTTTTTGTTATATTTAGGAGAAAGTTTTTGACTGATGTAGTAAAAGTTCTTCACAGTTTGAAAAAATATAATTTAATTATAGAGCTTTATATCAGAGCATCTTGGTAGATTACACTTTCTCAATATCCTAAATTCTAAAAATATAAGAACCTAATAAAAATTATGAACCGGATTCGTAAATAGGATTAATATTTGCCGCATCACGTGCCATTACGCCGTATTAGAGGAAAGGCTGTAAAGGGCTAATCGCTCAGCGTCATCCATCAATGTAGACCAGTTCCACAGATTGTACGCGATGCTCGACAAAACGACGGATACCTCTATCTTTGACCCATTCATATGTACATACAAATTGATATGTAGCATATTTAAACTAGTGAATTTTGAATTATATAAGCAGGCATATTGTTTTTATTCATGAGTTTTTATATATTTGTAAGTAGGTATTTTATTTTTATTCACTACAAGTTAACCCTTGACTGCAACGTTATGTGGCTAACCTGTTAGGAGTAGGATTCACACCCCTTTCGGTTTCGATAAAACATCGTACTGGAACGCTAAATCGTTTGGTCGGGCGTTTTTTGCCGGAGTAGTAACTAACCACGCTCGGAACTTCTCACTAGTCAGACTTTCGATTAAGAGAATCTCAATTGGCCCAGCTGAGCATCGAACCGAGGACGTCTGACTTATAAATCCATCGCGTATACAGTTGTGCCACGGAGGCCGTCAACAAGCCGTTGTTGTTGGAAATAGGTGAGATAATTTTGATAAAATTTTGTCTAAATACACAATTTTACTTCTTGAATTTATATACCCAGGCAGATTATTTTGAAACTGTTACAAAATAAACATACAGAAAGGTATTTTAATAACAATATACATATATACGGTCAAAATGCAATTTCATACAACATTCAGTGATAATATCTCGTATTTAAGTTCTCGCTACGAGTACGTAGGACATATTGTTTCCTTTAGACTGACATAATAAAGTATTTTTGATAAGAGTTAGCATTTTATGAAATGTACCTAAAATATAACATTAAAGTTTAAGTACATTACTAAAATAATATGATATTAGATAAGATAATTACCCTTTCTGTATCTGGATCAGCAAGCATACAATGTTTTCTAAGCAAAATTATAAAAACCCAAGCGCACTTTTGTAAGTAGGTACCACTAATATCATTTAGTAACAACTTTCAAACTTATCTCACCTTGTGTAAAGTTTTAGTAAAGTTACTGCGAACAGACAAAGTTGCCGTTTCAAAAGTGCTTGTAAACTAAGCCTACTTTAAAACAACTAATTTTGAATTTGAATTTTAGTTAACAGTAAGTAAGATTAATGAGAAATTGTAACAAGTAGTAAGGTACCAATTTTCTACCGTTTTTAAGTTAATCAAATAGTAAAATCTAATGTCATTAACTAATACAAATTGTCAAATAGGTTCAAAGGTAGTCGAGCATAATCTGACAATAGCGACGTGAGTTTCAGCAGTTTCTAGTTTTTACCCGATTGCGTCAGAAGGAGGGTTATGTTCACATAGGCTATATAAAAAAACTATTTTTTTCTCTTATCTTAGCAATATGGGTACCAATTGAAAGGTCGTAAAAAGACCATTTCAAAAATATAAATATTATATCATGTTCATATTACTTTTTTAACAAAAAATGGCAAAAGTGTACTAAGTGTTTTTTATTATTATAAAAACAAAAAACGCGACTGCTTAGAAGTTATGAACTGAAAAGAGAAAAACAAGGATCACTATATCTATATATATAAAATTCTAAATACTTTAGGAGTATTTAGAATTTTAAACAGATATAGTGATCCTTGTTTTTCTCTTTTCAGTTCATAACTTCTAAGCAGTCAGGTTTTTTGTTTTTATAATAATATGGAAAATACTAGCGACAGTGTAAAGGGTCATCAGAAGGGATCAAAAGGCAGCAAAAGAAGATTAATCAAAACGTCAACACATTTTTATTACAAAACTTCCTTAAATCAGATCAAAATGAAACAATCTTACATTAAACACTATTTGAATTTACTTTTAACACATTCAAGCAGCAATCCTGCCTATGCTAGAACTGGAATTGATAATGTCCGCAATTTTTTTTTTCTGATTGAGTAATTGCCGAAGGCTCCAGCGGCATCACCGGGGGGGTTGGGCGAGCACAGAAGCATCGCCGGAGAGTGCCAGAACAAAACCATCGCTTATATAGGCCAAATACATCGCAGAGTAGCATTCTTTATTTACGATTTTCGTCTCTAGAATCTGGGTTTTTGGAGCGCAATGTTCAGTGCTGCTAATAGTATAGTCATACCAAAAATAACAAAAACTAAGACCACGTAATATAAATAAAAACTATACTACACTACATACGCACAGTTGGTTCTACCAGGAACTGTTGGTACGAGTAGGTATCATTCTGTATTCATATTCCATTTATTCGCATCGCATTTTATTTACAAAGCGTGAACCGTTCTGTGAAACTGTAATCCCGTTTGAAACTAAAAACTTATATTTTATTTCCTATGTACAAAACAAAAACACACAATTGTAGTGTATGAAAAGTTACTTTACAATAAAATATCATATTTTGTCGTCCGGACATGATAATCCTACAGTGTAGTTCACCTTTTAAATATTAAACATTTTTTTTATCGACTACAAGTTATCACTTAACATCGGGTGTGATAGCAGCACACCAAATGTTAAGTAATGATGTAATCAAAGATCGGGCTAACTTGTTAGGAGTGGGACGAAAATCCACCCCCTTCGGTTTTTACACGACATCGTACCGGAACGCTAAATCGCTTGGCGAGACGTCTTTGTCGGTAGGGTGGTAACTAGCCACGGCGAAACCCCCCCAAAAAAGGGGCCAGGATCTCCGTCTTATAAATCCACCGCGCATAGCACTGCGCCACGGATGTTGTCAAATAACACTCAAATTCTGCTAATCAAAGGTATGGTCCTACGTTCATAACATCTACCTATAATAAGGAAATCTTGAAAGGTCACAGGCTATCTAGTGTGGAGACTAACGGTAAGTTACTAACTTATTGTTAACATTTTTGAAAAATAAGTATGTAGGGTGGTAAGAGGTCTAATAAATCCACCGCGCATACTACTACGCCACGGAGGTCGTCATTTTGGTACAGTAGGTTTTTGATAGTTAAATATTGTAGACAGTAATATAATAAGCTAGTGATAAGTGATAAGAAATCTGCTTTTAAAATTATTTTTTTCTGCACTCCTATCATAACCCCAAAAATTAATAAAAATATAAAAACAAAAAATACTATCGGGAGAATATGAAGATAAAATATCTATGGTATAATCTTCCAAATAAAATAATCGTGCGCTTATAAAACTTGCTTTCCAAACTTCAGTAAAAAACGATCTTTATTTTTCAAAAATGTTAACAATAAGTTAGTAACTTACCGTTAGTCTCCACATTAGATAGCCTGTGACCTTTCAAGATTTCCTTATTATAGGTAGATGTTATGAACGTAGGACCATACCTTTGATTAGCAGAATTTGAGTGTTATTTGACAACATCCGTGGCGCAGTGCTATGCGCGGTGGATTTATAAGACGGAGATCCTGGGTTCGATCCCGGCGGGGCAGATTGAGATTTTTCTTAATTTGTCTTGGTCTGGCTGGTGGGAGGCTTTCGCCGTGGCTAGTTACCACCCTACCGACAAAGACATATCGCCAAGCGATTTAGCGATGTCGCGTAGAAACCGAAAGGGGTGTGGATTTTCGTCCCACTCCTAACAAGTTAGCCCGCTTCCATCTTAGACTGCATCATCACTTAACACCAGGTGTGATAGAAGTCAAGGGCCAACTTGTAGTTGATAAAAAAAATAATAATTTTATTATTCAATTGAATTCATAGATTCTTTTCAAAAACTACAATTTTAATTGCCTTATAAAAACAGTGTACACAAAATTAGATGACACAGAGAAAATGTTCTTCTAAATAAAATGAATGGTCATAATCATAACCATAATATTTTCAAACATAATCTTTGAATGCAAAATGCAGAACAGTGTTATGCAAACTACTATGGCCTGTGCTTAGACACTTGCTATTTGAAACAGGTGTCAGTGCAATATTCCGGAACTGCTATGCCGTACCCATAATACGATATTACCTATCTTGTAAAGGATTCATAATATCGAGTTGGTTGCAGCCACGCGGAACGCTCTATTCTAAGTTACAAGCAATAACTTACTTCCGGTCTCGAGTGAACTACATCCTTGCTTGGAAGATATTTAAACTAAATTGAAAACTATTTCACAAGTAATACTTATTTTGAATTGATGATCTTTAATAAATTACAAGATGATTCTTTAAGTAATGCTTTATTTTCATTAAGCATTCTAAATGCATAGTCAAATGAGTCAATTTTTTTTGTAAAAATCTACTTTCATCATCATTATTAGCCTATTAAAGGCCCACTACAGGGCCAGGCCTCCCTCCTTATAGTAGAGGGGATATAGAGCGTACACCCAACATGCTGCTCTAATGCAGGTTGGCTGGCTTAGGGTGATAATGTTTAATTTATTAACGATCACTAATAGATGTTGATAATAGTGACCGGGACCGACGGCTTAACGTGCTCTTCGAGGCACGGGGGTGTAACACCGCCAAGTTTCAGACTCAGAAAAAGTTTAGAATTATTCCGTGACCCGACCCAGGAATCGAACCAAGGACCTCGTGATCGAAGCCGCATAGGCTAACCACTAGACCAACGAGGCAGTCTACTTTATGTACAGGAAATGATGAAATAAAGGTAGGTTGTTTTGTGTTAGCATTTCAATGGTAACTCTCACAATATTAGTAAAAAGGTGCATCTAAGCGATTAGGCATTTCAGTGCGTCGCCTGGCAGAAGCTGGTTAGAGATACTGTATGAATAAATGTTAAATTTAGTTATGTTAACATTTATTTATTTACATTTCTTTTTAAATTTTCAACAATGCTTATAAAACAATTATAAAAACACTATTAAAAATTTATAAAAAATCCATCCCGCCTGCTGCGGGGCCCGGGGGTCCAAGCAACCGGTGGTCAGGATTCCAGAGTGAGGAACCTCCTCACAATACGCGCCGTTTCAAGAACTACTGCCTTCTGTATACGACCCTTGATCCAACAATTAAGCGAAAGCTTTTTAAGATGTTTGTTAAAGCTTTTCTCTATAAGACCGTTGACTGAAACGACTATAGGAACAATCATTGTTAACATAATTATTATGACTGCACTTTGATCTTAGACTGCACTGTATTCAGAGCCGAAAAGTTTATAAGTAAGGTAGCAACTAAATAGTACAAGCTACACAAAGAAGCAAATTCCTTCTTTGATACTGCAACTACTTCTATTTTAGGATCTTTGAAGTGCAGGTCATTGACCGCATTGTTACGACATAACATAACATTGGATTAGACTGCAGTTAATTTTCCTTGACGAAGAAAATCTTAAAATACCTTTTTTGTTACGATTTCAGGATATTTTCCGATAAGTATATTCAATAAAAAAATAGGGTCGACCAGAAAGAACCGTTTATGTACGATGGAGAAAGTTTTGGGAAAGGAACGTGATCAAATCAGAAGTGAGGAAGCCAGTACCAAAGTTTAAATCACACAACATTGTCCTTGAAAAATCGGTATAGCTTGTAATTTGGCCATTCCAAACTTTAAATAAAGAATTATTATTTATTTAAATTAAACTTCTTTAATTTATGTGTTTATTGGGTTATTAAATTTTAAATAAAGAATTATTATTAATTTAAATTAAACTTCTTTAATTTATGTGTTTATTGGGTTATTAAATTTTAAATAAAGAATTATTATTAATTTAAATTAAACTTCTTTAATTTATGTGTTTATTGGGTTATTAAAATAAAATTATGAGACCAAATAATATGTTTAAATACCTATGTTTTGCAAGTAAAGAAACTATTTTAATTCGATTTGATTTTACGTTTATCTGTAAAAAACAACAATGCGTTTTGGCCGTAAAATTCCAAGTGCAAAGGCCAGTTGATGCCAAAACTGGCATACCAATTTAATCAAGTTAAAACGCTTTCATTTCACCACACGTCCCAGCGCGCTGGATTGCACTACAATCCAAATTCCAATAAGTGAAGTAAATACTTGTGATTGTTCGATATGGCTTAGATACAGATGAAAATAATAGAAGCTCGTAGATTTTTTTCTGTTTATTATATGACTAGCCAAGTCTTACGGTGTCATTGGTGTAGATTTCATTCCAAAGGGAATAATATTACCGAAATGGTAGAGTCACATCTACAAACAAAAACATTTGTGCTTGTAAACTAAGCCTACTTGAAATAAATGAATTCGAATTTGATAAAAAGTAGACTTAGTACTATTCCAGATTATAATCTAACTATATCTATATGTCTATGCCAAATTTGATTAAGATCTGTTTAGCCGTTCGCTTAAACATGATGGGACTGATTCAACTATGTTTATTTCAATTGTTCTTCAGTCAATGTATTTTTGAGTTATACCTTGGATATACCTTGGACTGTATGAAATTCGTCCAACTGTAAATTTTAAAACTCTGGGTTCCAGTTTAGGATCGGTTTATGAAAATATTGTGATTTCCTTAATTTTCTCTTTTAAGCTAGAAATTTGGTAGTATTACTGTCCAGTGATTTTAATGTAATTGTATAACTCATTTTAATACTTTAATCCAAAAGAGAAATCATTACACTACGTCAAGTTTCTCATCCATGGTTTCGTTAGATAAGGACGACAATGACTTAATTATACATGTACTTCCGTCTTACAAACTTTTCAATGGTAGAGTCGTCAATCATTTATTGTTGCAAATAATTCCCAAACATTACGATCCTTTTGTTTGAATTCTGGGGCTTACAAACAACAACAATGTTCTGTTTCACGAATTCGTGAGATCTATAGCATTTATGCTTCAGATTCCAAACTTCCTGGCTTTCCAACAAACTTCCGGAAGTGTAATTATACAGTTAAGTTGGAACTTAATATGTACGTAGGTCGGCGGTACGTCAAAGCAGGAACTTATCTGCGATAATATTTTACAAAGGGAAGAATATATCATGATAGATATATCATGCTAGATATAAAAATATACTTATTATTTAAATGATTCCTTATTTAGATAATAGGTACTAAATTGATTACTTTAGAACTAGAATTATCAAAAAAAAAATACAAATATTCAATATTATCATATTTAACACTGTTAAATATATTGTTAATGTCAGAGTATAATTTAATCAATCTGGCTAATTAAAATCTTTTAACAAGCTAAGTAATCCGATAGGCACTGTTGTTACTCGCAAACTACGTCACCGACAATTATAAACTAACTAAATACATCATGACGTATGTAGTTAAGTACTTACTATTTATATATAACCAATCTTTGGTAATTACAAACTTGAGTGATAGTAATTATTCAGCCAACGTATGATAATAAGGCGACTAGTTTTCATTCAACACTTCTAGCAAACTGATAAAGGTTTCGCCACATAGCGTGCGGGACGGGACGGGAACACGACGCTGACGCAAGTAATTGGATTGTAATATAATATGTACAAGTTATAAAAGAACATATGAAACGGAAAAACCACTTAATAATAGTAGAGCTTATTATGACAGAGCTTTCGATAGATCTTTCGGGGAAGCACTACCAACATATAGTTGATGTATTTTAAACTGAGTCGTCTATCGGTTATCTTATTCACAGTGATATGGACTATAGCTTGTTTCTGCCGATAAGCAGCATTGCTGTCTAGTCTGATGGGAATCATTACCGTTGAAAAACAAAAACATAAGAACACCCATCGGCTCGTCGGCTTTGTAAAAACTTGTTACTTGCATGCCCTGCGAAGTCTTGCACTGTCCATAGGCGATAGATTTTCACTTGCCATTAGGTGGAACATAATAAACATAACGTCGAGCACAAAAGCGCTATCTTATATTAACTATTACCTACATGACAACTCAATAACTAGAGACAGCTTCGCGTCAACGTTCCGTCACGTGCGCTGTGTGGAAAAGCCTTTACAGTTGAGTGTAAGAAGGTTTTTATAGTAAAGTTATTATTGTACTATGTAGGTAATTCAAATAAAGATCTAATTTCAATTACCAATCAATTCTGTAACAACTGAATTTCGAAAATATTTGCAGTCGCAAGGGTAGCTTGAAATAACAGGAATAATTTTGCCCGAAGTGCTAATCTAATACACTTTAGCGCTGCAATGTCGACGAGGCACCGGGGAATTAGCCAGGTTAAATAGATTCAGGTCCTGGATAGTAAATACTATTTTACGATGATTCTGTTTACGCGAAATGCTGTTAAATTGTTTAAAAAAAATGACTTGCATTTTGTTTAATATAGTTAAAACATATATATACCTATATCGTAATCTTTGACCAGGTTGCAAACAAAAGGTTTGCGTCATATCATAACTTAATCTCGATAATAAATCTCTGTAGCAAAACGAATGTCGGGTAGGTGAAGCTGGGGCGATGGTGCGAGTCTTCTTGCGTAGCCACTTTAAATGTTTGCTGTTTATTCGTATAGGCAGCAAGTGTTTACTTTTTGAACAATTTGATAGACAGTGGTATGCGCGGTGGATTTATAAGATGGAGGTCCTCGGTTCGATTAATTTCACTTGGTCTGGCTGGTGGGAGGCTTTCGCCGTGGCTAGTTACCACCCAACTGACAAAGACGTACCGCCAAACGACTTAGCGTTCCGGTACGATGTCGTGTAGAAACCGATAGGAGTGCGGATTTCATCCTGCTCCTAACAAGTTAGCCCGCTTCCATCTTAGATTGCATCATCACTTAACATCAGGTGTGATAGCAGTCAAGGGCCAACTTGTAGTCGTTAAAAAAAATCTAAGTAATTCAATACCATGCAGTCTTCTCTTCCTTACCCCTAGTGTTTATATAAAACTTAAAGCCAGCAGCTCGTGAAGACCAATTTAGATATATTTAATTCTAATATTAAAAAAAAACTATTCTATATCATTCAAATACCTATAACACAAGCACATTGCCTCGTAGACCTAAAGTAAGCATAAGTAGCTTACTTTGGGTCTATAAGGCGATATGTGTATTGTCCTATAATATTTATTTATTTATCTTGGTACGTCAATTATTTCCTAGTTTGACAAATGCTTCATTGTTTTTAATTGTCGTTTTCTTCCAAACAACTTTTAGAAATAATCTAATAAGTAATATTAATACTACGAATAGCAATTATTATGATGATAAGGCATCCCTCCCATCAAAGTAAGACGTCAGACTGTACCTGCTATTGAACATAATACAGTATAAAAATAACGCGAAACGTGATACGGGATATTGCAAATGGTGTCACGAGCATGCCAATAAGATGGCGGGTGTAACTAGATAACCTGCATTATGTTATGGTATTATATTGCATTAGGATATAAGGTAAATCCCTCAGATAAGATTTCCTGTGGGAAATACTAACATAGTTAAAGAAAAAATGGTTCTTTAACGCAAAAAGAGAATATTATGTTGTAAAAAAATAATTTCTAAGTTAAGGTCTTAAGTGGGAAAATTAAAATTATAAAAATTTTGGTTTTTTTATGATAATTTTAAAATGCTAGTTTTTTCTAAGAAATATTTGTCTCAAAATTTATCTTTTTGGAACTATTGTATCAGCGGAAGTTCTTACGTAAAATTCCCGGTTAAGAATTTGTCTAAAATTGGTTTGGTGGTTACTTAAAGGTAAGCATCAGTTTTGGCGACTAACTTGAAGTTTAGGTATATATTGATGCCTGATGAATTTAAATATTAATAATGTTTAAGCATTTAAACGGCTCATTAGTAACGAAAGATGCAGGCATTTTAGTTAACGCATTTTGTTTTAAGTTGTCGCCTTTACGTCTGAATAAAAACAAAAAGCTAACCTAATAAAATACGTAGCACAGGTATAATATTTCATTACAACCAACCTACAGGTTCATAGAAAAATATAATTTATCACAATAAATGTCGAGTTTTTACGATATTAGAAATCACTTTCACGGCGTTTTCATGCCTTCAACTTTCCTTCCTAGGGATTTTATGTAGGAAAAAATATCAATTTAATCTTCGCAATTGCTAGCTTAAGCCATCAAGTTGATTGCTCGTCGCTGTTTGCTTTTATTTCGGGCTTTATATTTAAAATTATTACTTCAAAAAATAATACGCTCCGAAAGGCGGAACTTCTCTAAGAAAGCTGTAAAAATGAAACCCCCTTAGATTGTTAAAATGTCTCGCTTCTACATTTAAGAAAAATTACAAAAATTAGAAATTCTTTCAAAACTTAGAATAATTCATTTTAAAGAATGCGCAAACTTAGAGTAGGTAAGCTATAAAGTATGTTTTAAGTAGGTATGCTGTGAGTACTTCTTTTTATTTATTACAAGTAAGCCCTTGTGTGTGACTGTAGTAGTCACACCCGATGGTAAGTGATGCTGCTATCTAAGATAGGATCGGGTTAACTTGTTAAGAGTAGGATGAAATCCCCTTCGGTTTCTATCGTACCGGAATGCAAAATCGCTTGACGGTACATCTTTGTCGGTAGAGAGGTAACTAGCTTGACTTGGACCAATTTAGAAAATCTTAATCGCTATAACCGAACCCAGGTCTTCTATGGTATAATTCCACTGCGCATAAAATTGCACTACAAAGGCTGTCAATAATAAATAGAGTAAGAAACCATTTTGAACAAGTACAGTACCGAGCTTTGATCGATTACTTACTTACACCAATAAGTAAACCCAGTAAAAGAAAGCACAATTTCATTGTAATCGTATTTCTAAATCAGAAAAACATTGTATCCATTAACTAGTTGTGCAGTGAACCGGAGCTTCAGATACTATTTTTGCTATCAAAGTTCAATCTATCAGATGGAAAGGTTTTTTTAGATTAAGAAAAAAATAGAGACGATAGTCATAGTTCTACATTTGTACATATATTAAATTCAAATGCGAACCTACTAGCAGTTATAAAACATTATATGCTTGATTTATAATCTTAATACAGATTTAAAATAAATAACTGTAGGTATCTTTTAAAATTTTATAAGAACTTTTAAAAGATAATGTAGTTTATGTAGTTTATTTTAGTGACGTTAGTATCTACACTAACGATTCAAAAATTATATAGATTTGAGTTGATAAGAAACTCAGTAAAATTTTAAGAATCATGTATAAATTATTATTTGTTACATTAAAATATTTTTTTGAATACGTGGCTAAAAGGAGTTAATGATGAGTGGAAGTATAATAAGTGACTACGATGACCGATTCTACCCCCCACTGAGTTAAAATAAGTACATCTCACAACGCATTGTTCTTATTTAAGTCAAGAGTAAAGTTATAGCTGTCATAACAAAAAAAGACGTGTGGTACTCGGAGACTGCCGCGGTAAAGCATTTTTTATCAACTTATGTTAACCTACCGACGTCATCGGGACCGTGGCCTAGCGGTAAGGCGCTCTTAGTGCCCGGATTGCCAGAGAGACGCGGGCTTGAATCCCGTCGGTTCCGCAGTTTTTTTTTAAGCGTGATAATTTCAAAAAGTCATTAATTTAAAAAAAAATGTCTTTTTAAAAATCACGCTTGAAAAAAAAAATAATTCATCAATCATATAAAACATATGATTGCACGAGTATGTAATTTTATTGCATTATAGTTCCGAAAGACGAACAATGTACATTGAAAAAGACAGTATGGTATACAACTTCAATGTTTCCTACAAACTTAATTATATTGTTTCGCGCACCAATAAAGTTCGTGGAATTTATGGGAACTGGAAGTTTGCCTACAATACATAACTTGTAGCAAAAACAGTCAAAGTCGATGTTATTACTTTTAGAGGTAAGGCCCACCTGGCTTCGAAAAATTTGTGTTTATTGACGTACAGCTAAATTAAAAATAATTAATGACAATATTATTAAAAAAGGCATTTAAAAGCCTCGTTGGACAAGTGGACAACCCGACGTGGCTACTGATCTTAAGGTACTAACTTCGAGTACTGGTTGGGCTCTGTGTTAAATATATGGGTTTTCTATCTTCCAAGAAACTCTCATTTGCTGTTCTGAATTGGGAAATTGGTAGTGTTATAACCTCGTGCCACGTAAAATCATGAGTCCCAAGTTTTTGATTATTTACTACTGTCATATTTTGTAATAAAAAAACCGTTTAATTAGCATTGGTGTTATTTAATAGGTTTAATTGTTTATGTTTAGAAAAAGAATTAATTGTGTTATATTGAACAATTATTGTTCGGAATAATATATTTGTATTGTTGTTATGTATTTTTATTATGCACATGGGACGATAACGAGACCACATAAAATTTTTTAACAAAAAATAGAACCGACTCAAAACGCACTAAAAAGTAAAAAATAACTGTGTCATTTAGTTGCTTTCATTTACTTAAGCATATCTATGAAGTCGGTGCCAGCCAAGTTTTAAGAACATTTATTTTACGTAGTAAAGCAGTTTGTGGGTTCTAGGTAACGTCCTTAAAGTAGAAACCTTGGCTGGCACCGACTTCTAGATTTACACAGTTATTTTTTACTTTTTAGTGCGTTTTGAGTCGGTTCCATTTTTTGTTAAAAAATTTTATTTCTTACTTTTTAGTGATTTATCCCCACGTAACATACTCGTACTATACTGTCATAGTATATTATATGGCACTGGTAGCCAAAAAAGCTACCGATACCGAGACAGAGACCGAAATCGGTGTAAGCGTGCCTCCAAAATTTGAAGAGTTCCTTCAATTTCCCCAGATCCTAACATGATGACAATGGGACCACTTTGGAAGTACGCCCTTTCTAATAAAAAAAGAATTATCAAAATCGGACAGTTCTGTAAAAAGTTATGCGTGGTCATACATTAAAAAAAAATATATACGTGTCGAATTGAGAACCTCCTCCGTTTTTTTTCGACGGTTAAAAATTATTGTACAGCTTTATTAAACAACTCTAACACTCTTTAATGGTGAATCTAATTGTTGAAACGGTATATACCATAAATATCGAAACAAAAATTGAAAGGTATATTTTTTATAGAATTAATTAAATTTTTATACAATAAAATGTTTAAAAACGAGTCACAATATTATTCATGCACGTATCGAAGTAAAAAACATCATTATACGAAACCTACTGATTCGCACGAAACTAAATATCGAATATTCTTCCTACACCATATCGTGTTATAAGCTGGGACCTTTCTCGTTAGGAATTCAAATCGAATTGGTTCCGACCGAGCAGTTCTATAATCCTCTCGCAGTCACGTAAATAACTAATCTATAGGTACACATACTATAAATGAAATACTTATCACGACATCACTAACACTACAATCCCGCTATCATTTACAAGATTCTGTCATCAAGGGTTGCCTGTAAGAGAGTGCATTGCCCCAAGCAATAAGGCTACCTTTGCATGCATTCAGAAATATTATTTATACTTTTCGATTTATTTGTTCATTGTAGTATTAAGTTTGTGTGCTATAAAGTTTTTCTTCTTCTTCTTGATTGACTTGCAATTTATCAGAATAGGTACTCATTTTGCTTGTGGACGATCACTAAGAATGGATTTCTAGATATTCCCGCAGAAACAGTATCTGCGCGATTGTAACTGTTGGGCGCAACTGTAGTCATTTTAAACAGAGACGTCGGGCAATAAATATTACTGACATTATATAGTTTTGACGACCTCCGTGGCGCAGTGGTATGTGCGGTGGATTTATAAAACGGAGGTCCTGGGTTCGATTCCCGGCGGGGCAGATTGAGATTTTTCTTAATTTGTCTTGGTCTGGCTAGTAGGAGGCTTGTCGCTGTTACCACCCTACCGACAAAGAAGTACCGCCAAATGTATTAAGCGTTCCGGTACGATGTCGTATAGAAACCGAAAGGAGTATGGATTTCATTGTACTCCTAACAAGTTAGCCCGCTTCCATCTTAGATTGCATTATCACTTAACATCAGGTGTGATAGCAGTCAAGGGCCAACTTGTAGTCAATAAAAAAAAAGTTAAGCTCTATGCAATTTTGGACTTTTATTAAACGAAATTAAAAAGGCTGATAGTGACTTTTGGATACGTTTGACTGTAAATCGATCAGTTGTTATGCAATCGATAAGTTTATCATTACGACCGACCGACCCGACGACTTCGTTTAAAATGCTCCAACTTTAGATGACGATTATTGATAAAAGCTCATAATTGAGCACCGCTTAATTTTAGTAAATCAGTGCCAAAGTTGAGTGCTAAACATGTATTCTATTCGTTACCTACATATTTTGTGATAAAACTAATATGTTTCATTTTAATAATAAATTGTTTTGACTGGTATATCAACATTTCGATCAATTCTACTTTAAGTGTTAGGGCAGTTTCGTGTTTGCAATCAGCTCATAATTTATTTTATTTTTAATTGCGACTACGAGTCCGTTATATTTAAAAATTTAAATATACATTATAAAATTTAAACATAAGTATTTTCTGTTGTTTTCATTACATTAATATTAACTTGGGTTATTTCATTGCCTATAATTTAAAACAAGCCACACGTATATCTTGTTATGGAAACTTTGGTGACTTTAATAAAGTACAAGTAATATTAATGTCTTCCTGATAAGAGATTACCCTTGCGAATTTTGAACTTTTTTGCCCAACTTCCATGAAATTTTGAAAATGGCCTATGTATTAATGGAATTTTATTTGGAAAAAGGCTCAAAGGAAGATTTTTTCGATGGAAGTACCTAGCGAAGTTGGCAACACAACAAATCAGTGTTCTCGCAATCAAAACCTGGGTGTGAGTGCAGTTTCTTTTTTTTGATTCATTACCTACAAGTTAGCCGTTGACTGCAATCTCACCTGATGGTAAGTGATGATACAATCGAAGATGGAAGTGTGCAACCTTGTTAGGAGTATAATGAAAATCCACACTTCTTTTAGTTTCTGCACGACATCGTACCGGAACGCTAAGTCGGTTGGCGGTAAGTCTTTGCCGGTCGGGTGGTAACAAGCCACGACTGAAGCTTCCCACCAGCCAGACCTTCACCAATTTAGAAAATCTTGATCAGCCCAGCCAGAAATCGAACCTGCGTCGGATAGGCACTGAACACACTAAAGCGCCACGGCGGCCGTCAGAAAAATAGTGAGATATTTAAAAAATATATTAAAAAAATAATCATGTTCTAAAAATAACGAGACGAGCTATGACACGACACATTGTGTATGGTGTCGCGATCGTGCCAATAACACCGTGTCGATAAGCTGATGTTGCCGACTCACTCTCCTACGATTTATCTCAAGAAATCATTTTTATATAAATAAGAATACCGCCGACAGAATGTGTAGGTTTCTACTAATAGGATTTTGTTATCTATTTTTTAATACTCTAAATATTATTATTTGTCTTCATAAAATTACATATTCTATAGTTAAAACAAATAAAATTTTAAATAAAAGATATATTTACACACAGAATAAACATCTAGGCTAGTCCTTACTCAATTAGTAGTCGTTATCGTACCCAACACAAGGGAGCTATTGCCCCTCAGAATAGCAAGGCTTATTCTTTGGGCCAAATAAGCATCAGCACGTTGGTGACACATGAATAAGTTGTTTGGATAAGATGTTTTGTGTCTGACCACCCTCTGGTCTATGGAACTATGACAGACAACTGTGAGTCCCTACTCATAGATTCATACGCAAGTGCGTATAAAGTCTTTAGATAAGACAGTATTATTGTTTTAGTTTTATTTGTATTTTGTTACCAATCATCAATCCTTAGAGGATATTTATAATTAAGGGTACTTTATATTGCCTCTTTGGACATTTCATCATTTCTAATCGTGAACTTCTGGGTGAGAGTCGGATGTCAGTATTGATCTAAAAAATGTACCAATTCTCAGTCACCATAGTTTGTATGGAGATTAAGTATACCCATGTCCCAAAAAATTTTTATTAACATTAAATATTATAAATAAATATTATCGAACAATTACACACATCGCTATATAGCCCCAAAGTAAACTTAGGTACCTTCTGTTAGTATCTTGTACTAATGAATATTTATATATATATATATATTATACATAAATAGTTATAATATAAAGATAAACACCCAGACACTGGGAAACATTCATGCTCATCACACAAATATTTTCCAAATGTGGGAATCGAACCCACGGCCTAGGACGCAGAAGCAGGGTCACTACCCACTGCGCCACTCGGCCTTCATAGAGTCATTAGATAGTGATTGTTACAAAGTCAAACATTATTATCATTCTAAGCCAGCATCGAAACAGCGTGGTAGTTCTAATCACCTAATCTATTCGTCTGTAAAGAAGAAGACCATATAAATAGGCTGACGATGATGATTGACAGCTTGTGTTATTTGTAAAAGCTTCGTCTTTTTAAAAGCGTCAAATAAAATACGCGCATCACAACAGGGACCAAGAATAATTACACAAAAAGATCATTAGGCACACATAAAAACTGTTCTTTATTCCGAGTAAGCCGCCGCATAAATGTTTCGTTGTTAAAAATAATATTATACTTAAGCAATACTGACTGCCTCGTTAGGCTAGTGGTTAGTTGTTTCGATCACGAGATCCTAGGTTCAAAACCTTTTTTGGGTTTTGGGTTTGCCGTGGAATAATTATGAAATTTTTCGTAAATTGCAAGCCTTGAATCGAAAAGTTGTTATAAATACCTCCGTGCCTCAGAGAACACGTAAAGCCGGTGGTCATCGACATCCGATGAATGAAACGGAACCCCGCCAACCTACATTAGAGCAGGGTGGTGGGTCTACACTTCATATCCCCTCTCCTACAAGTAGGGAGGTCTAGGCCTGTATTGGGCTATTGATAGGCTTGTAATGATGATGATGAAATAAAAATTCTTTTTTTTTCTGAAATCTGAAATTTCAAATTTCTGAAATGATTGTTGCTCATCTCATTTAATATAATAGATTAAACTTTAATACATGAATGAAACACTATAACTATCCTAAATAGAGTTTGTGTACCAAGTAAAGAGGTTTCTTAGAATAAGATGTAATCTTGTCGATTAGCATTAACGCTTTCACCGTATTCCCTAATAGCTTAGATGTTCATTAATCTCTCAATACAGAACGAGAGCCTGTGATCGCTAGACATTCGTCATTTTATAAAATTTTTTAAATAAAAATAGAACCGTAGTGGTCAAGACGCAGGCTAAAAAGTAAAAAATAATCCTTTGTAATTTAGTTAAAGCGAAAGTTTGTAAGTTTATTTCGGATGTCCAGATGTCGGTGACCGCCAAGTTTAAGGTTCATTTATTTTTCGCAAATATTAAATCAGTTTGTGCAATTGCTTAGTTTGATAACAACTTTTTTTTTATCGACTACAAGTTAGGCCTTGACTGCTATCACACCTAATGTTAAGTGATGATGCAATCTAAGATGGATGCGGGCTAATTGGCAAGTGGATGAAATCCACACCGCGGTTTTAGTTTGTACACGACCTCAACCATTCAAGTTAAAACCGTAATCCTCTTTGTAATATTATTAAAGCGAAAGTTTGTAAGTATGGATGGATGTACCATTTTATCCTGAAATTCTCACGGGAACGTGAAGTACGCGAATGAAACCGCGGGCATCCTCTAGTTCTTTTATTTTTTCTACGACAAACATTGTTGAAAATAAACCTTTAAAGGTCTCTAGCGAAGATGTGCCACGAAGCCTGCAATGTGAGGACATGTTTTTTTGTGGCATGGCAGTGTTATACTTGGACAATAATTTGATTAAATGACGAAGACATGGCGATCACAAGCTCTTAGTCCAATAATAAGTATTGAAGGAGGGCAAGTGCTTAAAATGTGAGTTGATGAAGATTTTACAGATAAGAACGATAATCTTAGAAGTAAGTAGTTTAAGTGCCTACTTGTTCTTATACATATTATGAAACAAAATCCCCCGCCGCGTCTGTCTGTCTGTTCACTATAAACTCAAAAAATACTGAACGGACTATCAGGGGGCTTAACCAATAGATAGAGGGGTTTGTGAGGAAAGTTTCACAAACAATAGTAGATCATACAGTAATTTCTCTATCTAACTTTGTTTTTATTATTTGGTGTAGAATATTTCATTCATTCATAATACATAAATAAACATAATATTCGTTTTTATCAAACTAATGCTCTACCTATTATCGAATTTGTATGCAGGAATCTACTGTACTGTTTAACCTACTAGTTTGCTGGCTAGAGGATAGAGAAGCTTATTTTTTTATTTTTAACAGAATTAATGTACCTATGTTTTATATTTTGCCATTATAATTTATAAGGAAAGTACCTATCCATATTACGAATCATAAACAAGAATATGAAGAGGAAATATGTGTAAGGATTTAACATTATCCTTAGCTACAGAATTTACTTTTGTCAGAAAATTATTTACGCTGTTTTCGCCTGAAGTCTATTCGTGTTTAGGCTGTGCTTTGAAAATACCGTTATTAAATTAATTTAAGACTTTATTACTTATATCTCGGAGGAACAAAAGCAGTAGATACGTAGTCTTAGTACGAGGTTACAAAACTCTTGCACGTTGGTGGTATTCGAGTATCGAAATGCCCACTTTTGTTTTAATTACCGACTTGCTATGTCAACATAAAATGTTTTCATCATAGGGCTAGGTCTCTTTACAAAATAAAGGATTTAGAGCTTAGACTCTTACTTGACGCTAGTTGGCAAGTTGACATCATGAGCTCTTTGAGGCACCGAATATTCTTCATAGATTTACCTCACGATATGTAATGATATGGACGAAACATTATATAAGTACCAACGGGGCAGTTAGACGGACAAAATGTAGGTTGAGGAACAAACAGATGTTCAAAAGTCACAGCAGGATACGAATTCTGTATAAGCAATAATATTTTTTTTTATAACAAATTTCCCGTAAACCCTCGTGCCTCGAAGAGTCCTGCAAGTCCCGGTCACAATCATCACATTTGCTGGCAATCGTTAATTAATAATAAAACATTGTCACCCTCGCCGACCTGCAATAAAGCAGTGTGATGGGTCTTAGCGGTATATTCTTGTTCAACCTAAGAAATTGTGTGTTTACCTAAACTATACCCTTTAAATAAAAACATAAGCATAGCGGTAGCCTTGAGTATTTCACATTACTGCCGATTTTTATTTTACAAAGCTACTAAGCTTTGGTAACTAAAACACGTGATATTTCGTACTAAGGAATATTGTACGTTTATAAGGATATCCTGAGTCCAAGACCGGAATTAAGATTCCTACTTGGGTCGTACATTGTGCAGGCGATAAGGATTTTACAAAATAAAAAGAACTTTTTAAAAACGAGGGGAATATGTAAATGTACGTCAGTCCTAATTTACTGACTAAGCCCCTTACCTAACAATAAAATGCTATTTTATGAACATAGTTTTACTTTCACTATAGAGAAATTGAGATCATAGAAGTAGGTCATTTCTGCGAATAAATCCATCATCATGTCGATGGCTTTATACGGTGGTTCATATTTCGTTTAAGTTTACTTTTTCTTTTTTTCAGTTATTACCACGTGGCCCTGATTGCTATCACACCTGATATTAAATGAAATGCAGTCTAAGTCATAATCGGGCTATATCTCTCTATATAGACAGAGAGAGATGAATGAAAAAAGAAAATGTCGACACCCCTTTCGGTTTCTACAGAATTGACATGCTAGGAACTCTAAATCTCTTTCCTATACGTCTTTTCAGTAGGGTGGAACTAAGAAGGCGTTAAAGGCTTGCCTCACACCAGCGTCATTCTCACCAAGACAAATTAATCGTATAAAATAATCAAACATACCCCGCCGGGAATCGAACCCAGGACCTCCGTCTTATAAATCCACCGCGCATACCACTGCGCCATGGAGGTCGTCAAAAATAAACTGCCTCGTTCGTCCAGTGGTTAGGCTATGTGGCCTCGGATGACACGGTCCTGGTTGGAGTCCGGCATGTCGATTCTGTAACGAAACTCGACAGTGCGAGTCTAGACTTCATTTTTATATCTCTCTATCTAGACAGAGAGAGATGAATGAAAAAAGAGATAATGTCGAGACTCGCAATAACGAATTTGATTACAGAATCGACATGCTAGGTCAAACTATGGATTTTTTTCTTTTTTCTAAGATATTTTCAGCACAAATTTCAAGGCTGCAGTTAAGAAATTGTATGCGTTACAGGTCTTGCCTCTATTCTCATCAATATCTGAAAATAATCGCTATATATATAATCAAACATTAAAACTTAATAATCATAAAAACTTGTTTCCTCGTCTACAAGGATGGAGTCCCGCCAATCCGTTAATAAGCTGCATGTCGATTCTTGAAACAACGTCAGTTTTGAAGCCGATTTACCATGATTGCGAAGCAGATGTAACAGAAATCGGTATTCTCCAATGACATTTTGCCATATTAAACTGACAGTCGAACTGAAAGTGACACAATAGACGAGATGTAAGCGACATGTTGGAAGTTGGCGGTGTTACACCCCCGTACCTCGGCGAGCACGTTAAGCCGTCGGTCCCGGTCTCTATCATCAACATCTGATAGGGGTCCTTAATAAATGAAACATTATCACCCTAAACCCGCCAACCCGCATTGGAGCAGCGTGGTGGGTGTACGCTCTATATCCCCTCTCTTATAAGGAGGGAGGCCTGAATTTCTTTATAAATTTTTAATAGTGTTTTTTCTTATAATTATGAAGCATTGTTAAAAATGTCCAAACAATGTATTAAATTACTGTATAGCTTCTTTCCTGGTCTACAAGGATGGAGTCCCGAAATTCCGTAAAAAAAACCTGAACATCCACTACCCTTTTTAGTTTTATCCGATGTCTTACGTTGCGAATCTATGTTCGCCAACGTCCATACATGTTGCAATACACGCGGTCGATCTGAAGGTAACACAATCACCAAAGTTAAGCAACATCGAGCGCGCTCAGTACTTGAATGGGTGACCGCCTGGGAACACCGCGTGATGTCGGTTTTTTTTAAATTTTTATTTGGCCCACAACAAACGGCAATTCGTAGACTTTGGTGGCCATTTATTATTCCTCGTAGCTCTACATATTTTTGAGTTCGCGATATACGAATCACCATCTTTTTACAATAGTATAGTAAATAAAACAAGTAATAACGCTTGAAATACACCATCTATGGTCTATTTAAATGAAAAGTTATAAAGTTTTATTGGAGAGAGCGGCTACCCAATACCTATACGCATTTATTAAAAGAGGTATTTGTATATAGGCTCATTAAAACCCCTCGCTGGAAAGTTCATATTTCTCTACAAAGTCAATATGCTAGTTCTGTTCAAATGGTACTCGTTACACATATTCTCATCTATTGGAGAGCCTCGCTAAGCCGCACTCGCTTCTATTGGAGGCTTAGTTTAACTATAATTTGGTTTATATATACCGTAGCAAAGTTGGAGCGAGATTTCGTATTATCTTAGGCTTAAAAGATCAATATACAGACAGATGGAGAAAGCTGAGAATATTTGCGAATTTAAAAAGGGCTGGCGGTGTATTGATAGCGGGGGTTAACCGAAAAAAGGATTTTAGCCGAAAAAAAGCGAAACCTAAACTTATAAAGACGTAAAATAATCTATTGTTAAGTGAAATGTAGTGTATATTTTACTTTTATGCAGACAGCATACAAATGATATTTTTTTTTTATATTTTTGCAAAAAAAAGGTATTTGCAGCAAAAAAGTTTTAATACTATGAAATTCCAATGCAGCTCTCTCTTCTATGAAATATTTAAAATTTTAGACGTTACTCGATTGGTACGTATGTGATGAGTTTTTTGGATATGCGCTGGGATTTCAGACATATGAGGTTTAAGAATATTTTTTATTTCTCTTTAAAAAAAATATTTACATTTTCACTTACAGAGAAATATGAAACTTATTGTAATTAAATTTAAACAATCTGCTTGAAACAAACGTTTTTTTAAATTACTTTTTTATGGTCTAATTTAGAACCCACGTGTGCGATAATTTTAGTCTAACGCCGAAATATATCGATCGGCTTCCTGTAACTTCTTTAAAATTCACAATTAATTTTTGGTGCGGAATTCATACCACAGTGTAGTCATTAATTATCCACTGTGATAAAGAAATGTGCTTTCTTAGCTTATTTTTGAATATGCTTAGTGTCATTAGGGTTTCATTTTATTGTGATTCAGAAAAGATAACCTTAATTTGATCGCAAAATTGCTTTAATCTAAAAAAGACAACTTCAACTAGTTTTTGAATAAAGAAAGAAAACTTAATTTCAATGCATAGATATTAAATTTGAGGCAGTCTGGTATTTTCCTAATCTAACCCTACTAATACTATAAATCTAGAAACCACATCTGATGTCCTTACTAATATTAAGTATGACGACGAAATATATGGATGGGTGTTTGTCATTCATTCACGTAAAAACTACTAAAATAATTTTGATGAAACTTCATATAATATAGCTTACATATCAGGATAATATATTGGGCACATTTTATAACGAAATTCCTACGGAAGCGAGAACTACGCGGGTGAAAGCACGGGTGTCTTCTAGTCTTATATAAAAACATAAATAAAAAACCTTTTACTTGATCGTAAAATTGCTTAAATCTAGAAAAAGACAACTTCAACTAGTTTTTGAATAAAGAAAGAAAACTTAATTTCAGTGCTTAAATATCAAATTTGCTAAAGTAGTATGAGTAGGTTCTCTCTTCTACCGTAATATGATTATGATATCCTTTTCAAAGCATATCCGTCTATTAATAGGTTCTACAGGAAGCGGGATATTAGGTCCTATAGTTACATTACAGTTTTATTGTTATTACAGTAATATATTGCAAATTGGATAGGAAAAACTTACATACAAAAATATTTTTTGGTAAGTATAGGTTTGCGCTTGACTATAACCATTTAGCTAAAAGAAAACTGCATCATTGGTCCAGTGGTTGTCGGTTTACGGAATAATATGGAATAGGCTTTTTTCTGCTGAATAAATCGAAAAAGTTAGTGGCTTTTTTGCGCGTAGAGCACGTTTCGCGACATAATAAACTTGCTTACTCACCCTTAAGTAGCGTTTAGGTATCCAAATCTCCACTCCTATAAGGAGGGAGGTCGCATCCTGTATTGTGACATTAAAATTGGCTATTGATAATAATGACAAATTATTACAGTTAACTTGAATAGTGTCCTAATCCCAATAGCCCAAGTAAATTATTATTATTATTATGTCATGGTTATATTAGACTGATAGTACAAATTATAGCTTTCAACGACGAGCAGTGTCGAGCTTAACTACGCGATTATGGTAGTAAGGAAAGTTGCTCAAGCAACAGTAGCATAATATAGTTAAGAAGTAGTTTGACATTAACATAGGTATAGATAATCTAATTTTGGAAGATAACCAAATTGGTTACGGATGTAGAAGTAAAGTAACAGTGCAAATGCGTTTATTCATTTATCATTTATTTGTACAACACAGCGAAAAAAAACGTAGAACAGATTCATAATATACAATAAGTAGAGCCACTACAAAAGGCGACCTTATCGCTTAACTGCAATTTCTTCCAGGCAACCTTAGATTTAGGAAAACATTGGGACGTTAGAATGAGGGTGTTGAATAATACGTATAAAATATATACATTCACATACGTACACACTAACATATAAACAATTTCGGAAAACACCTAGGTATACAATAACTATAATAAATATCTTAAGATCACAAAGACTATATATAAAATTATATATGGTGTATGAGTGCGTAAACCAAAATGAAAGTCAGCACTGCAGGAATGGATTATTTAAATTATAAAATGTGATACAGGATAGATGTTTGTTTAAAGAGCCAATGGGCAGCCCATGGTGCTAGAATGGAGACTCTAGGCCAACCGATATCAAGCGGCGGATCCAGGCGCCTCACAACTGTGGTGTTTTTTTTTTATTATGATTGCTAAACACCAGCTGATACTGGTAAAAATAAAGTGAGGAAACTGTGTGAGACACCCAGATCCGTCATCATCCATTGTTTACCAACCACTTAAAAACAGATTATAATTTACAAACTTCGACATGTTTAGGGTTCCGTTGCCAAATAGCAAAAAAATTAACCCTTACTGTAGATTTGTGAAGTTCACCAGTCTGTCCGGGTCCGGATTTTTTCCGAAACTATAACAACTTTTTCCGAAACTATAACAACTGTACTGTAGAAATTTGGTAAGTAGATGTATTCTGTGAACCGCATTAAGATTTTTACACAAAAATAGAAATTAAACTCAATTTTTTTTTATCATACCCATATGGGTGGGATATCTACCGGTAGGTCTTAAAAAATGATTTTGAGGTTTCTAATAACCAGAAACACTTGCAAAGTGGTAACATGTTGGTCCCTTCCTTTGCTAAACTTCTAAAATAAGAGAATGATAAAACTAAAAAAAATATGTGATGTACATTATCATTCAAATTTCTAACGGAAATTGGTTTGAACGAGATCTAGTAAGTAGTTTTTTTTTATATATCATGAACGCGTCGTAGAGATATCAATTTGAAAGACATAACAAATACTTACTCATATCATAAACTAGGACCTACCAGTTTGTACGGAACCCTCGGTGCGCGAGTCTAACTCACACATAAAAGCGCCTGTCAAACGCATTTACAAATTACAGTGTTACAATTTTTGCGGTGGTTACAAACCAGTACTATGTATACGTTAAACTAACAACAATGTTTAATTAAACCTCCGTTTTGGTTAAAATTAATAAATTTTAGTTATTAAAAAGTGTATAAATTGTTCGAGAATTCCGTATTGTCTTTTGTTATTGTACAGTTTGAAATGGTTTGAAAACTAATAATACGCAACAACAAGTTTTGGCAACCAATATGTGGCTTTTGACATTTGTGACGTCATTGTACGCGAACCATAGATTAAAGACTACTAGATGGAGTCATAACGCGGCTGTAGGTTCAAGAGCGTGACAGACTTATTTCATTCGGCCTTTATTAGAAAGTGATACAAGATTATTTTTTGTCCCTTTCAGCGTGTTCGTTTTTATGGTTTGGTTTGTCAAGAGTGGAATTTGTGACAGACAAGGAACATATCCGAGCAATTATTAGCTTTTTATTAAATTTGCTGAGAAATAATATAACTTTGCGGTTACTATATTAATTTAAACGTTATCGTGCTATGGTGGGTTGTAATATTTTCGGCTGCAACAGTCGCAGCGAACAGAAAATCGAAGGAATTACGTTTCATGCGTAAGTAGGCATAAACTTCATTGATTGATGATCTAAGGCTTAGATATGTTATTTTTTAGCAAATTTCATGTATTATGCGTTTACTAAACTATATTATATAAAGTAATATTACGTATTTTACGATATTTTAAAACATAACGTTTTATGATGTACTTTAAATGTTGACATGTCATGTCAATAAGGCTGATTTGCTGTCTCACGAGTGGACACGCTATGGGCTCTATCTAGTAGTCTTTAATCTATGACGCGAACACATCGAACTGACGTTGCATATTTAAAAAAGTTGTTGCGGTTTCTGAACGCACTATTTATGTTGGCCATAACTATAAGTTTGCGCGGGAATCAGTTGGCATTACTGTTCCGCCGCTTGGCGCCTCTCGGATACTGTGTAAGGAATTCCTGGCACATGCAGTCTCTTTTGGGGAATTCGAACACGCATCGTTCCAACACGTGAACGCTTAACTTTATAGAAAAGCCTTATTGTAACCTAGTTAGTAGTGTACTAGTGTATCCAAAAGTGTTATTTACATTCATATTCTGACTATTGTGACATTTAGGATCAACCTACTTGTATCCTAAATTGATGACCCCATCAACCCACTGATATCTTAAAAGGTGTTTCATTTGATTTCTCTGTCTAACCGCGTTTCCATTAATACCAGTAATTAGACAAAACAATTAGTTTAATCAGAGCTCTGATTAAATAAACGCTAGTTGCTGCTTCTCCTCGCTTCCGAATCGTTTTATTCAATTAGTCTAAACGCCCGACTAGGTAGTTCTATTTCAGTCTTAATTAAGAATAATAGCGTACAAAAAGTAATCTTATCGGAAGACCAACCATACTAGAGAGTGACTGCCGGTTGGTTGTCGTTGGAAGTAAGTTGCTTCAGAATATGAGGTCTAGGGTTCGAGTCTGGAGTCTGGCTAAGAAATTATCCGTTTTCCTTTCATACAACAAATTTTGATGAAAAATTCATATTTTGAAGTAATGCCTGAAATATTTTTAGTTCATTTGTTTTAATTTTTTATTAAAAAAATTGGTTGTCTGTAAAGTCGGTTTACTGACGATAGTTGAACGTGACAATGTCTTAAGAAACTACTGATGGAATGGTAGCATTTAATTGGTTATTAAAATTTTTAATTTAAGTATATTTTTAAAAATATTAATTTAAATTAATAAAATAATTGATTTTGATTTTATAAATTTATAATAAATATATTAATTTTTAATTTAAAATAAATATATTTAATAATTATATTTAATAGACGGATGTCGAACGCTGCCGAACGCAAAGGCCGATTGTACTTCTTTGTCGCTCGTTCTGCGCTCTCGTTTGCACTTCAAGCCTTACATGGAACACCTCAAAGAGAGGTAACGACGCATGACGTCATGTTTTTTCGTGCGTACAGCCGGCTCTATCGAATTATAAGACGTTGTCACGTCAAAAATGTTTATCACTTCTGAAAGCTATTACAAACAATGAATAATATAATTTTTTAGTAATTGAAAATCGACGCATCCGAGCGGCGCCATTACTACCCGTTAAAAGCCGTCGACACTTCGAAACTGCTAAGAATCTTTACGAAACGTATCTTGTGCTTAGTTAATTTAGATACTAAACGGTAACATGTCTCCAAATTAAATTTTTTTTCCTACCACAGAAAATCTAAATGTTTCGGTTCTCCATACAGTATCAAGTGAATTCCTAGCCAAGCACATAAAATAGAATCTTAAGTATACTCGGCTAGCAATGCTGCGAAGTCTATCGAATTATTCGATTCTATGATATAGTGTCACATAACCACCACCATAAGTGTAAAGTGAAGTTACTCTATACTTGACAGCGGTAGTGCACGCTATCAGGCCGGTGCCAAGTTGTGAGCCATCCGATAGCACTTAGGCAATATTGCGCCGACGACCGTTATATTCCAACAACAGGTTCCTAATTTTTGTTCACCACAGAAAATATTATAAAGTTTTGGTTGTCCAGTACACCTTTTCTATAAAATAATTATTAAGTAAAAAGTGAATTGCTTGCCAAGAAAAGCGGAATATAAACAACTTGGCAAGCGATGCTTCGAATTATCTATGTATTAGATTACTTACCGTAAGTGTAAAGTGGAGTTACGCGGTACTTGACAGCGGCGGTGCACGCTATCGGACCAGTGCCGCCGCCAAGTTGTAGCCCGTGCGATAGCACTTGTACTATTGTGCCGACGACGGTTATCGTCCATCCCCAGCCTCCTTCAGGGTAGTATCGCCTCGCCAATGTTAGGGCGGCGCGAGCTCGTAGAGCTGCCGCCGTCTCTGCGCCCACTGTAGCGCCGGCACTTGCGCACCTATATATAAAGCTAGATTAATATGACACTCTACAATGTATGAGGTATAATATGCCGAAACGTACCGATACATTTCGATCGATTTGTAAATACAATTTACCATAAAATACAATTCTAGGTATAAAACAATTAATTTAAATAAAAGAAATCCATGCTAACATACACAAAACGAGTTGGCACCTTGGAGAATTAAGCATATTATTTTCCATATATCTCCCTCAGGATTTTTGTTTGGCGGCAGAAATAGCTATAGTACTTTCCCGGATAAGATTATTATCCAAAAATTGTCAAGTACCATAAAATGTTTCAGCAACAATTGTAAAACTAGAGATAAAACACTTGGATGTTAAACTATTTGAATGTGTAATTATTACCAACACGACAGTGCCTAAAACATTGAACTTCATGCCTATAGTATTGTAATATTGTACCTCGGTAGTTAGGACCTTACAATGAGATGTAATGTTTTGTAAAATCACTTTTCCAATACTGATACAGTTCAGTTTACGACTGCTGCCATTACATATAAAAGAAAACTGTTATGAATATAATAAAACGTGAAGCGCGTTTCAGAACATACTTGGAGTTTTTATTCATAACAATAAAGAAAACTTCTTACCGTAACCCCAAATCACGAATGACAGGAAATAAAGTTTTTTGCGGACCACTTTTTCGTGGATGTGGAATTTGTTTGTAATACTTTAAGGGTAGAAAAGGGACGACATCTTTCTTATTCGAATAATTAAATGACCATTTTAAAGTATGAATTTTAAATACGACCATGTTTTATACTTGCAATTATTATACTTAATTTTTTTTTAATCTTTATATACATTTTTTTCGAGAGTAACAAAACGAAATTATGTTAATTTAAATATTAAATTTCATTATTATTGATTATATACGAGTATCTATAAAGGACTGGAGATATGAATAATTGACACATTTCAATGAAATCCATTTCATTTAGAAGAATTAATATAGTTGCAGCAGCCACGTTTAACCAAAATGTTAATTGTAATTAATTCGATCGATCGTCACAGTCCCCAAGAAAGGCTATGTCCAGCAGTGAATGTAAATCGACTGATGATGATGACGGTTTCATTCGTTTCTAGGTCCAGTTCTTACAGTGAGGGAGATGTCTTATCTATTTCTTATAATTTAGCAAAGAACTTACCGGCGAAACTGAGTCACCTCTCGAGCAGTCTCGTAACCAACGCTTTTAGAACGTCCACGCTCAGCGTATTTACTATGGTTATTCGCAAAGTTCGGACGAGACACACCACAAGTGCACAAAACGTCTTCCGGTACAGGTTTAGGCACTGGGCGATATTTTGAACGGCATCCATCTTGGCAATCGCAATCCGGCGTCCTCCAGGAGAGAAGGCGTTCCAATAACGTCCTTCGGCGTACCGATTTTGGTTTCCTATCTGAAATACCCTGGTTGGCGTCCAGGGGATATGAGTTAACTGTGTCTTGTGTACCAATATAGACGTGTCTATTATCATATGTGATTTTTTTTTGCGTTTCTCTATTGTGCCTGGAGGCTGGGCTGAAAGTGCGCGTAATGGATCTTTTATCTGTCCCATGGACGGATGGGCCGTTTTTTGCAGTAAAGCCATTCTTTATATTCTTGACGTCGGTGTGAAGGGACTTCCAAGTGGCGATAACTTCGTCGCGAACAACAGCGTCCTCTATATCTGGGTCAGTGTTGGAATCAGGTATTTTATTAGGCGCTTGGGTTACTGCGCCGTTACCGACCGGCGCCTCCCGGAGTTTTGAGGGCAAACTGTCACACCGGCGGAGCGTCATTGTTATTCACGTTTGTTGGGCGCATTTTTAAAAATAACTTTTTATAAACACTTTTGCACTTCACATTTCACTTTACACCAAAATCACCAATCTGAAACAATAAAAAGAACATGTTATCTAAAAGGTCCTCTTAATCCTATATTTTTAACGGTATTATTACTATCGTTTACCGTTTCTACAAGAACTAACAGAAAAGTATGGAACAGTAGATACATTTTTCACGCCCATGTGAATATAGCAAATTGGCCAGGCCAGGTAATTCTTTCAATAAGTTATAGAGTTTGGAACGTTAGGCCTTGTAGAGCTAGGACGTGTGGAGTTCGAAGTTTGGTTCTAAATAAGTTCTGCAACTTTTAGTCTAGTTCACAAGTGCCTTTTAGGTCAAAATTTTTGCGCCTTCTTCGAAAATTATGATTGAGGTGTCATTCGATTCGGAATGGCATGTAGATAGTTTTTGAGAAAATGCTAAGCCCGCTCGCAAAAATTGCAATAGTTATAAACAATTAAGTGAAAAACAAAAAGGGGGTTTGGTTTTTCGTTAATATCTCAAAAACTATTTGAGAAAATTTAAATTTGAAAAAAGATTCAAAAAGAAGAAGAAATTTCCTAAAAAAAGGCTTGACTCTCGAAATTGTCGGACTAATGTTTATAATTTTCCCAGAGGGTTGAAAATACGCTCGAAAACGGGTACTCCGGCTTGCGTAAGCCATGCCCCCATCGGACCTTTAATGAATAAATATTATTTAAACTTATTAAATATGAAAATTAAAAATTGAAAAAATTCAGGCGCCTGTAGGATAGATCAAGGAACAATAATCCGTGATCAAAAAATTTTTATCGCGATTTTTCAAAAAGTTATCCATTCATTAATTAACAATTTTTTGTAGCATGAACATTAACATTGCAAGTGCGATAATTGTTAAACTATTAATCTGAGATTTTTTTCCTTTCGTGGAGCTATTTTTCAAAGGTTTTAGAATAGATTCCCGTTGGAAAAATTAAAAAATTGTTAATTTTTGTTTTGTTATTAACAATTTGCTGAGGGAAAAAATTATAAAGCTTAATTAAACATTGAAAAAAAAATTTTTTTTGCAATATTATTATTGGTCCATTTTCTTATGATCAGAAGCTACTTAAAAATGATTTTTAATAATTTTTATCTCCTATTGTTTAAAAAATTGTTATAAACAAATGCGTTGTTTATGAGATAATTTAAATTTTTTTTTGATAACATAATCTTTGATGATAATTATGATTTTAAAAAAAAAATCGTTTCTTAAAAAATTTTTTTTATTGCTTAAAAACGCATTTGTTAAATAACAATTTTTTTTCACCACTTATTATGAAAATTAAGGAACCAATTTTTTTTTAATCATTATTTATCTTGATCTTTGATATTAAAAAAAAAATCAATTATTATTTAAATTTTCATTGTTTATTTAATAAACAATTTGTTATAAACAAATTAATTATTTCTTTGTATTTTTTTTCTGTTTCTACTTAATTAAAGAAACAAAAACAACCACATATTATTTTTGAAAAAAAAATTTATTTATATTTTTTATTGAACTTTCAATTTTCTGTTAACTTTAATTTCGTCACTTTGACCTGGTTTTTTATGTTTAATTTTATTATACCTTTTTAACTAATGAAGATACAAAGGAAAAATTTAGGACTTATTTATTCTTTATTAATTAAACAATAAATTAAGCCTAAATTTGAAGCTCTGACTTAATTATTTATTGAAGTTATATCATTTGTTGAAAAAAAAAATCCTTGAGAAAATGTTTTTTTATACTTTTATGTCTAAATATCTTATAAACTAATATAATTATCAACTTACATCTTATGTCACATTTTATTTAATGTATATTTATGTACAATTTCAGCTTATTAATTTTAGTTTTGCTCGGTAATTTTTTCAATTATGAATAAAAATTAATTAGAAATGTTATTTAATTTAAGTAAGTTTATTTATAAAATATTGTTTACAAATAATATACTGTATTTTTTTAATTATATTTTACATTAGAGTTTTTTTTGGGAACGTTTTTTAATCGGTGGCTCATAAAATTAAACATAAAAAACCAGGTCAAAGTGACGAAATTAAAGTTAACAGAAAATTGAAAGTTCAATAAAAAATATAAATAAATTCTTTTTTTCAAAAATAATACGTGGTTGTTTTTGTTTCTTTAAGTAGAAACAGAAAAAAAATACAAAGAAATAATTAATTTGTTTATAACAAATTGTTTATTAAATAAACAATGAAAATTTATATAATAATTGATTTTTTTTTAATATCAAAGATCAAGATAAATAATGATTAAAAAAAAATTGGTTCCTTAATTTTCATAATAAGTGGTGAAAAAAAATTGTTATTTAACAAATGCGTTTTTAAGCAATAAAAAAAATTTTTTAAGAAACGATTTTTTTTTTAAAAAATCATAATTATCATCAAAGATTATGTTATCAAAAAAAAATTTTAAATGATCTCATAAACAACGCATTTGTTTATAACAATTTTTTAAACAATAGGAGATAAAAATTATTAAAAATCATTTTTAAGTAGCTTCTGATCATAAGAAAATGGACCAATAATAATATTGCAAAAAAAAAATTTTTTTTCAATGTTTAATTAAGCTTTATAATTTTTTCCCTCAGCAAATTGTTAATAACAAAACAAAAATTAACAATTTTTTAATTTTTCCAACGGGAATCTATTCTAAAACCTTTGAAAAATAGCTCCACGAAAGGAAAAAAATCTCAGATTAATAGTTTAACAATTATCGCACTTGCAATGTTAATGTTCATGCTACAAAAAATTGTTAATTAATGAATGGATAACTTTTTGAAAAATCGCGATAAAAATTTTTTGATCACGGATTATTGTTCCTTGATCTATCCTACAGGCGCCTGAATTTTTTCAATTTTTAATTTTCATATTTAATAAGTTTAAATAATATTTATTCATTAAAGGTCCGATGGGGGCATGGCTTACGCAAGCCGGAGTACCCGTTTTCGAGCGTATTTTCAACCCTCTGGGAAAATTATAAACATTAGTCCGACAATTTCGAGAGTCAAGCCTTTTTTTAGGAAATTTCTTCTTCTTTTTGAATCTTTTTTCAAATTTAAATTTTCTCAAATAGTTTTTGAGATATTAACGAAAAACCAAACCCCCTTTTTGTTTTTCACTTAATTGTTTATAACTATTGCAATTTTTGCGAGCGGGCTTAGCATTTTCTCAAAAACTATCTACATGCCATTCCGAATCGAATGACACCTCAATCATAATTTTCGAAGAAGGCGCAAAAATTTTGACCTAAAAGGCACTTGTGAACTAGACTACTTTCTGACAGTGCGAGTCATAAATGTACGTCTTGGCAACATTTAACATGCAAATGTTTTTGGGGAATTTATTATTCTTCAATTATTATATGAAATCGGGAACAGATCATTCGTCATAAATATAAAAAGATAGAACTCACTGACTGATAAGGCAAACCAAAAATAAATTTCAAGAAATAATTTTTGAAGTTTGTGATAATGGAGGTAAAAGTTTGAAATAAAATTCTATCTACACAAACGAAAACTTAAATTGGACTACAATGTTATATGCGGGCGAAAACGGGGCAGGCTGCATTGTAAAAAAAATAAACTTAGAATAATTATGTCAGTTATTATTGACAATTTCGTTACTAGTAGTAAATTTCAGTTTCTTGTAGGCTTACAGATTTTTGTAACCTGATTATCGAAGTGAAGCAAATTCTATGAATAATTCATCAAGTGTAATGGGCGATATTAAATGGTATTTATGCAAATTAAGATTTAAGGCGGAATGGAATTACAATTTGTTGATTAATACGGATTAGCGGGCTGAGGAATAAAGGTAAATTTTGGATACATTTTTTAGTTTTTACCTACCCAAATGTTTTAGTTTAATTCCTGGGAACTAATTTAGTTTTATATTGGTTATATGGATATGGTACTTGAAACAGTTTTATATAAAAAAATATATAATTCATTTATTTTTTTTATGTAATATTTTTTTAATTTTCAAAAATGCGTATAAAAATAAGAAAACACTATTAAAATTTAATATTCCATAAGACATAACCGCTGTGTCTTAATAACACCCTCGTACCTTTTAATAAAATGTATTAAAAATAACATCAGTCGACGAAAACAAACTTTATAATAAACTATCAATAACATAATCGCTTTAATATAATATTTCGAGCCCTTAGCCATTAAATGCATTTTACAGTATTAATTGTATATAAGTTAGCAAATATTTTAAATATTTATAGCTGACTCAAACGACGTTGTTTAGTTAATCTAAATTAAAATACACGAACTAATTCCATTAAAATAAATAATTACTCGCAAATATCAATTTGATTATTCAAAGTAAGGTTTCACTTTGTTACAATATCTTTATATTGCCTACAAGCTCGTAAACCTGTTATTATATTACGTTTTAGGAATTGTTTAATAAAATATTCATGACATTAGCAGTAAGGACGTATCTATATTTTACACGAAAATACAAAAGGTCTTCCGGAAAACCTTTTCCTATTACGGGTAACCGGTCAAGGAAAAAAGGGGCTATCCGTACGGTATTTGACTGGTTTCTACCCGACACGATATCATACCGGAAACGGAACTACTTTCATTCAAATCCGTTGAGCCATTTTGGATTTTTAAAACGCACAAAAGTGGTTTACCGTTCTGGTACGATATTGTGAAGAAATTAAAAGAGGTGTGATTTCAGCCTAATCCTTACAAATTATGTGGCTTCCATCCTAATTTTCATCATCACTTACTATAATCGACGCTTTTTAAATTGAGATGTACGGCAGTAAATGTCACTGACAGTATATAGTTAATTAAACCCTCTATACGATTTTGGATATTCTATTTAACGAAATTAAAACGCCTGGTAGTGACTTTTGGGTACGACTGACTGTACGAGTAAATCCTCGATAAGTTGTTAAGCAACGTTATTTATTACTACAAACAACCGACCCGACGACTCAGTTTGGAATGACTATAGTATTGATTTAAAAATATATAAAAGAGTTGTGTTGTTGTAGACTTTCATTGTAACAAAAGAGAAAAACGGTGCATGTGTTGTAAACAATTCAATGTTTTACCTCAATGGAGCACAAAATAGCAGATTGAATGTGTGATTAAGAAATGAGTTGGACAATGAATGAGTTTCTTTTACGTTGAAACTAGAAACGTTAAAGTTTCCAGACATCATTCAATTTTGCCGGTCATTCATTCAACTACGTACAGATTTTTTGGTACCCCTATTATTTACCTTTTATTTTAATTAAAGCTGAAAGCTAGTTGTAGGTACATGTTTGCAGACGTTTACATGTGTTTTGCGAACCCTGCGAAATTTTAATTCTATGCACAGAGTTCTCTTATTAGGCAAAGCTTTTAAATATTTATTTTTCACTAAGATAATCCAAGCTCTAACCGTGGACGTAATATTATTTGTCTTAATAATTAATGGAAAGGTTTTTCCTTACACGACTTTTTGATCGGTTTCAATAAATACTTCATCCTACGACCCGCAGGAAAAAGAATTTAATCCCCTCTACTACATATTTCTCCTTCTTCCTCTTCCTCTTTTTTTTATCGACTACAAGTTGGCCCTTGACTGCTATCACACCTGATGTTAAGTGATGATGTAGTCTAAGATGGAAGCGGGCTAACTTGTTAGGAGTGGGACGAAAATCCACACCCCTTTCGGTTTCTACACGACATCGTACCGGAACGCTAAATTGCTTGGCGATACGTCTTTGTCGGCAGGGTGGTAACTAGCCACGGCGAAAGCCACCCACCAGCCAGACCAAGACAAATTACGAAAAATCTCAATCTGCCCCGCCGGGAATCGAACCCGGGACCTCCCTCTTATAAATCCACCATGCATACCACTGCGCCACGGAGGTCGTCCTCTTCTTTGGTGAGCTTGTGGTGTGTTTTGTATAAGACTATTTGTTGTAGCTGAAGCTTGATATTATTGGGATTCGTTGTTTAAAAAGTTGGTGTAATCTGCCTATGTATCCGGGTCCTTCCGATTTTGCTTTGAAACAGCAAAACATTAACTCCACTAACTCTTCATTTGACCACTTCCTTCTCTTGTCGTCTGATATCTTATCAGTGGTCGATGCAAATGAGCTGACAGAACATGTGGGCGAAGCCCTATTCCGCAAAGCGTCATCCGCCCCCTCCCCATCCCATTGTTCGGCTGTAAAACTTTCGGGTTCCCCGACTCCCACCCGCCTGCTCAGTGAGGAGTCACTGACGGTTTCCATGCTGGAACGTCCAGCGCCAGCTCCAGACGTGCCCCGGCGATCGCTCCCGGGAAGCGGCCCTAAACGTTTATTTTTATTATTCTCCATCATTATGGGTTACCTACCTTATTAGCCGTGTAAGTTTTTATAATACACGTTCCACCCCCACGTGGCCAGATGTTCAGCGCGGACGTCAGGTAGGATTTTGAGGGCTTATTTGTCTTTATTATAAACAAAGATTATAATTTGATGTTTATCAATATTATATATCAAACGCTCTGATAAAATTTGGAATGCCATTCCAGCTTCCGTTTTCCCTACTACCTACAGTAAGGGTATCATTAAGTCAAGATTGAAAAGGCATCTTCTAGGTAAGCACGCACCACCGAAGGCTGCATCATCGCTTACCACAGGTGTGATTGCAGTCAAGCGCTAGCCAAAAATTAAAAAAAAATTCAATTATACCTATGCTCAGATTCTCCTTATTGCCTCAAGTTTTTTAAATAATAATTTCTCACTAAGATAATCCAGGAATCATACTTGGATTTGTCTTATAAATAGACAGTACAATTTGATGTTTATTAATATTATGTCGCGACAACGGTCGTTAGAAACGTGTTGTTTCACCTCTGCATGCCGACACTATAATGACTGCTGGGTAAAGGTTATTTTTGATACCAAAGCTTAACTTTAATACCCGATTAGTAACTCGAGATTTCGCCGTCAAATTGTTTGATTCTGAGAAGTTAGAACATTGATTTTCCTGTAAAGTCTCTTAATTGGCAGCTCATTATTATTTGTCAATTCTACTTATCTTTAATTTATTTAATGTAGGTAACAAAGTTTCTTCAGTGTTTTTTTTCTTTTTTTTTTATCGTCTACAAGTTAGCCTTGACTACAATCACACCTGATGTTAAGTGATGATGCAGTCTAGTTGTAGTAACTTGTTAGAAATAGGATAAAATCCACACTCCTTCGGTTTCTACACGACATTGTACCGAAACGCTAAAACGCCTGGCGGTACGTCTTCGTCAGTAGGGTAGTAACTAGCCACGGCCGCAGCCGCCCACCAGCAGAACGTGGAACTACTGCGCCACGGATACCGTTTATTTGATCGTGCGTATTTATTTTTAACGCCCGACGCAAAAACGACGGGGTGTTATAAGTTTGACGTGTCTGTGTAAATGTATGTGTATGTGTATGTCTGTGGCAACGTAAGTCCCATACGGATGATCCGATTTTAATGCGGTTTTTTGTTTGAAAGGTATATCAGTCGAGAGTGTTCTTAGCTATATTTGGTGGAAATTGGTTCAGGGTCGGGAAATTCTCCAAGGTCATCAGGCCGTTTGTTAGGTGTGATAGAAATGTTACACGCTCAGTTTGCTTGAAAGAATGTGTATGATTTGACATTTGAAATACTAATATCTTCTGGAACCACTGAGCTGGTCTGATGATAAAGCTCGAAAGTAGGAGACGTAACCCTGGTCTACCTTTTTAGTAAATCCATCGAATTTGGGCTCGTTGAATTTGTCTTGACTGGTTCTTTTCATGTTTCTAATTTGGGTCGGGGGTTTTTTAGATTTTTAATTTAATGTTTTTATATGGAAAATATAGGGTAGGGAATAAAAGGCGGATGGCAAGTAAATTACGATAAAAAAAATAAACGATTGAAAGACAAGTTATATGGTATAAAAGTTCGAGAGAAGCTAAACTACATGCTTATGATAACTTAATATTAATTGAAACAGTATAAGTATGTAGTAGCACATCGTCGTCCAATGTCACGTTGGACTGACGACCTTATGGTACGGGAGCCCAAGCGGGGATTTTGGGATTTACTAAAGCGCGGCAGATTAATATACAGGGGGATACCTTGTACCCGGTTAAGTACCTCCACGAAACATGAGGCCCATATCTAAGGCCGCCCGTAAAGGATGCAGGATCAGATTAGTAAAAAAAAATTGGCCATCAGAAATTCTCGAGCGCGTCAGATTAAGGTAGGGTGAGTTAATTACATCCTAAAAAGTGTATATTCCACTAATCTGACAATTTGAGAGCGACGTAAAGAAAGGGGAGGGCAGCAAAGTTGTAAAAAAAAACGTCAAGTCGACATTCACGAGCGTAGCTAAATTTTTTTTTATTTTGAAGGAAATAATTCAAGAATAATGAAAAATATATAATCTGACGATTTCCGCAAGCCAAAATAACGAAAATTCGTCGATAAATTTAAATGCGTGCAGCTCACTTATAACTTTTGAACGACTAAACCGATCGGAATTCACTAAACGGCGTTCTAAAGATTATTTTCAAAATTAGATTTCCTGTGAATTTGAACCGATTCGGACCGATAGATTTTGAGAAATTTTGAAAAATCTCAAAAAAAAATTTTTTAATAAGTGGTTTTTTTGGAATAACTTTTGAACGGCTTTATCGATCAACTTCTAAAACTAATCCGCCTTTGAACTTAAAAAACCACGTCGATCGCCACCAAGTTGGTTAAAATCGGTTGATTCCTTCGAGAGATATTGTGAACGAAAGAAACCCGAAAAAGTGTTTTTTCGGGATTACTCCGAAATTTGTGATTCGATCAATAAAAATTGCAAAATTACTTACGAGGATAATAAAACTGCTTCAAATGCCGTCAACCGCGTGAAAATTGCTTGATCCATTCAAAAGTTATTGCGATTTATTGAAACTTCTATCAGACTTTCGAGCTGGGAGAGCTCATATGCAAATAATATTTGTATATATTATTTCTTTGAACTCAAAAATGTCATAAGTACAATTTTAAGCGCCCAGGAATGGAATAAGTGGGAAGTTGCAGGGATGGCCTTTGAGGTGAACCGTTTTTCTAATTTTCTTTTTGTCAGATTAAGCGAATCCCTCTAGATAATTGTCAGATTATGAGACAGTACGTTTAGAACATAAAGATGAACCATATATATCTTAATCTGACGCGCTTGAGTATTTCAAAATGGCGAATTTTTTTGCACATTATGATAATGGCCGCGAGTTTGCGTCCAATCGAAATCGTCAGATTAGTGAATGAGAGCTTTTTTGTGGTGCACTTAACACTCTCTTAGAAAATATGACGCGCTCGATTAAATTTTTTATTTTTTCATTTTCAACCCTTACATACAACCACCCACATCATGCAAACGATCAGATTATTATACGTACATTAACACAAATACGTAGGGCATTGATGCTATCAATATCTGACGCGCTCGAGAATGTCCATGCAACAGTTTTTTTTTACATATTTAAAAATTTATAGCCGCTTCCCCCACCGATGTAAAGGTATATATCATATAACATTTTTTTCTTCTTATCACCTAAGCTTTGCAACCCAATAGGTCTCTACGACGCTCGAGTAAATCCCCATTTAGCATCCTGGGCTCCCCTACTATTATACTAATAGCAGGAAAACAGTGGGAAATAAAGGCAAAGGATAGAAAAACATGGAAGGAACTGGAGGAGACCTATACCCTACGAGAGATCCTTGCAGTACAAATATTATGTTCATATAGTTAACTAACCGTTACTAACAACCAATCATAATTTTGTACTTCACTAAAAAAAACTAACATTTAGATTTTAAGATTTTTATTGTTAAACTTAGGATTAAGGATTAATAAAAAGGATTTATTATTATTGTTATTAAGTATGTAGTGTAAGTACCACTAAGTATAAAGTAGTCTATTACTAGATAGAGCGCTTAACTACAAACACAATCTTGTTACCCAACAACATCAATATTTTCTTGTCCAAGCAGACAATCGACCAGGCGTGTCACATGATTTAAAGTAATTACCGCAACCCATGTACACTTGCAACACCAGATGCACTGTGAAATATGATTTGCCACGATTTACTTAAATATACTTAAGTCAGCATCATAAAAAAATATTACTGTATTAATTCGCTTAAGCTTTGCAGTACGTAGCACTATAATCGCATTAAGGATTATGGACTGCAAAACGCGACACATTAACATAATGGAAAATGTCATTTTTGTCAGATAAATGTAAAGTGACATGTCAGAAAATACTTGCGGCACCAGAAATTAACATGTCTTCGTAATTTCCCTCATGTCAATCATGTAGGTTATATCATTACACTCGACATGATGTTTAATACCAAAGATCGATAATGCTGAAGCTTTTAAAACGTAATTATTCGTGGTAGATTGACATAATTAAAATCGTTAATCAGGTTTTATCAAATAATTATCGTAATAGCCACTGATTTTTTGATTTGCTGTAAATTGAGCTTCAATTTAAATTAAAAAATTAAATAAATGTATAAGTTTTGATTACCACATTTGTCATTGCGCCAACACGAAACTTTTCTTAGATGAGTAAGGTTAGGTTTTAGTTTATGTTGGCCAAAGTGGTAAATACATTGGTGAATTCCCGTACAATATATCTATTCCTGTAGAAGTATTATATAAGTTTGTAATCATGGATGCCTGCCCCAAAACAAAACCCTAATCACTATAATGTAGTTTTAACCCACCAGGCCATCGCATTGAACAAAAACCTTCTACATACCTTCTTTAATGGTTTGATTTGTTCTGAGATTAGGTAGTAACATGTAAATAGGTGGTATTTATACATGTGTAGTATTTATACATGTACTACCTGTGCCCGGCTGTATTACTCGAGTTATTTATTACCTCTACAAAAATATTGAACTAGGTAATAAATAGCGTAGGTATCTGTTTCCAGGATATAATCGAGTTTTCAAGATCTGAAGATCCAATCATTCATATTTAAAATATTATTTAGTAGATTTTGAGTTTGCTATAAAGGTGGAATTCGCTGAAATGTTTTCTAGCGTTTTGTATTACTAACGTTACCTTTGAGAGTAGATTCAAAGCATTTACTGTATCACATCGTTCTCTGTCAGTACAGTCTACTTTAGTCGCCCATTTCTAAACGATCTACCAACATTGCCAGAATATAAATAAATTTCTCTTTATTGAAATTCAGGGAGCATGAAATTAACGTTAATACGTTTTTTATCTCTCTAGAAAATTTACAAAAGCTATCCAGTGATATTGTCACTTTATTGCAGGACATTCTTTATAATAAACTGCAGCTTAATATATCTTTCTTTCTTAATATTTCTTTTTTGGGCGAATAATTTCGAAAACTTATATAGATCAAAAATTCAAAATATGATATGTTTATATAATATCGATATACTGGCAAACTTTGATTTGGTGGATGCTCCAAAGTTTGAAGTGTTGGATTGACTACTAACTCTTGAGCGTCGATGGGTCTACTTGAGATAGCAAATCAATTGGCAGCGCTATCTTGTAAATTACTGCAGTATTCCACGCACGGACAAACTTGACCTTGTTTTGGGATTTCATATCTGACTGGATTAGGAGTTTAAACCCAACAGCCTACTTTAATAAAGCTTTATGTTGATAATATTGTGATCGGGGTATTTTTAGATGGAAACAATAATATATAGCGCAGCATTTAAAAACCTGTAGGCTTTAGAGGCTCAACCCAACACTAAAAGAGTTGGATACGGTTCTAACTCGTTAAAATACAATCGTTTCTTCTCCCTCTCAGCCCCAGGCTGGCTCAGGCCAATAAGGACATCTTTAAAAAAAAACAATATTTAATCCCACCCAGGACTCGAACTCAGAATCTCACGAAGCTGTACAAGCCAACTACTAGACCATCGAGGTCAGAGTGCCGAGTGTGAGTTTGTTACCAAGCGACTACGTAAAAACGTAACGCAAATTTGTATGGAATTTTAGTAGCGCCATCTAGTTATAGCGAGAGTAAACGCTTTTATTTGCTATATAATTTGACATTATGAGTGACTACGTTTTTACGCAGTCGCTCGGTGAAAAACTCACAGTTGCCCCACAGAATTTATAATACAAAATTCAAGTTTTCGTCTTCTAGTCATCGAGAATATTTCGTTCCAAACGTATTAGATACAAGCTGTCGATATAAGTTTTCGCTATCCCAAAGGGTCGCAAAAATCCCTGATAAGGAACACAACTCAGATGTTACTCAATTCATAAATCATATCACACAGTAGGCAGCAGACATTAATCACTGCGTCAGTGAAACACTGGGAGTTCTTAATGAAATTGCGGCTAATTCGTCCGCGGCGGAGTTCTATTTAGAACCTCCCGTACACCGAGTTGTTTTACGAAACGTATCAACAGTGATTTATAACAACGCTTAAAATATTACGGATTAAGTACCTACTTTTAGATAGGTACGCAATCATGTAAATTGTAAGTACAGGTTGTATTTTCAGATGACGAGGACAATTCGTAAGCTCGAACTAATAACTAATTGACCTCTAAGATTGTACCATGTTAAATACGTAAGTTAAGCCGTCGGTCCCGGTCACTGTCATTAACATCTGATAGTGATTGTTAATAAATGAAACATTATCCCCCTAAGCCCGCCAACCCGCATTGGAGCAGCGTGGTGGGTCTACGCTCCTTATCCCCTCTCCTATGAGGAGGGAGGCCTGGCCCTGTAGTGGGCCATTAATAAGCTGATAATGATGAAATAAATAAACGGTTTTATATCGACTATAATTATGTGATACCCGAAACATTTGAAATATAATTTCTACCTGCAATGCTCTAAGATTAGTGTCAAAGCACTGCATTTCTCAGATTATGCTAAATTCATACATCATATTATACAGTAGGCAGACATTATTAATCACGCCAGCAGCAGAATACTAGAAGATAATAGGGGTTAAAGAATGAAATTGCCATTTTATTGTAATAGGTACTTCGAATTGACATTCATGGTTTAAGATTTTAAAGTGTAACTTTTTTCACACGGTACCTGTGTAGTTCTTCTTTTAAAAAATGTGCAACATTTGATTATCAACTTTCAGTTGTTTTTTTTATTCAGCTTAGATAATAAAGATGGATAATTCGAAAATTTGTGTGATTTTTGAATACGAGTTCCGACGCGGAACTAACGCGGCAGAAACAGCTCGTAATATTAATGTTGCGTTTGGAGAGGGGACTGCTAATGAACGCACTGTGCGATTTTGGTCTAAACGCTTTCTAAACTAGCAGTGAAACAGCTTCGACTTATGAATCGATCTTCACCATTATTGCTCCATGATAACACGCGACCTCATACAGCACGAGAAACCGTTTTAACTCTACAGGAACTGCAATTAGAAACCATTTGTCACCCTCCATATTCGCCAGACCTTGCTCTAACGGACTACCATATTTTTCGTGATGTGGACAATTTTCTACGTGATAACAAGTTTTCTTCTCAGGAGGCAGTGCAAAATGCTTTCACACAGTCTGTCGAATCTAGATTACCAGAATTTTATCGCAAAGGCATAAACGAGCTTCCTATTAGATGGCAGCAATATTATAAAATTGGTGCTATTTGTATTAATTTTGGATCATACTTAGTACAAAATTCAAGGGTATTTTACCTCCTCAAAGACTTGCTAAATAACTTCTAAGATCTCTGCTAAATAAATAAACGCACACAATTAATAATCTTTTTTTTAAGACAACAACAACAACAAAAGGGCCCTGGTAGTAGAAACCGACAATGCCTGGTATTTCTCAGATTCTGCTGAATTTATATACCTACAACATAATAATATTTTAAAAACTTTTTGGAGTTAAATGCCCAGAAATAGTCTCCACAAAGCCCTGCATTTCTCAGATTATAAATCATATTATGCAGTAGGCAGCCAATATTAATCACCCCAACAGCGGAACACTGAGAGATGTTAATGAAATTGGTGCTAATTCGTCCGACGCGCTGAAGAGCTATTTATTACTCGAAACGCGTTGTTTTCCGTATCCACATTCTAACTGTGATTTATCTTGATATTCAAATAAAATTCAGACCAAGGACTTTTTAATTTGTTTTGTTTTGACCAGTATAACAGTGTTATAATAAAAATTCTTTGAACAAAAATAGCTTCAGAATTAAAACAATAATTAATTTCGTTTAGGTATTTTACTATACCTTTTTTTTAGGAATTTTTATGAACACAATTAAGTGTAAATGTACAGTCATTAATGTTACCATTATCAGCCTATTAACGGCCCACAACAGGGTCAAGCCTCTTCCGCCTTGTAGGAGAAGAGATATGGAGCGAAGACCCACCACGCTGCTCCAATGTGGGTTGGCAGGCTTATGATTATAATGTTTAATTCATTAACATAACGTTAACGTGCTCCCGAGTCTGTAACGAAACACGTAAAGTAATATAGTGAAAATATCATTTTACGCCTATATTACCTTAAAATCCTTTTGAACTTCGCACAAAGTGGTGTCATTATTACACTTGGTACAAAATTCAAAAGGATTTCACCTCCTCAAAGACTAGCGTAATTAATTAACCTCTCAGAAGATCCTGCTGAATGAATAAACGCACAAAATTAAGATCTCCGCAATTTTAATGTTCATTTATAACATACTTAAAATAGACAAATGCCATTACTTTTAGATTGAAAAAGAATATTTTCATCAAGGACGTTTCCAGTCAACCTATCTTTAATCTATCAATTTTTTATATTTCAATGATGGAAATAATAAATAAATTTGGAAAATGAAGCAATTTCTTACCATTGAGGACAACATAATAATAAAAATGTAGGTATTGTGTAGTAACAGTGAGTTGAGTTAGAATGTAATATCTCAATTCTTACCTACATCAAAGGCGGTAACGCGAATTATATTACGAGAAACGTTTCAACGGTCCTCTTGTGTGGTTTTACCTCAATTATGTTCCTAATAAACCTGAATTATAAGCGATTTCTGATGGTCCCCGATTCCTTACGTCATTCGAGCATGGATCCCAACCGCGGTTTCGAGGACATCAACAATATCTTTCTCAGCCTAAAAGACTAACTTTTTTATTTATTTTTGACCAAGTTTGCCCTTGTCTCTAATTACCTCTTAAGGTTTCTGCACGACATCGTTACGGAACGCTAAATCGCTTGGCCGTACGTCTTTGCCGGCAGGGTGGTAACTAGTCATGGCTGAAGCCTCCCACCAGCCAAATATTTGGAATATAACATTGTCAGAAATATAGGCTTTCTTTTTAAATAAATTGAACATCGTATTAGTTATTACAAATAGGTATTTTATTTTAAACTATTTCATATCGAAATATTTTATTTTCACCTGATATTTTCAACAGATAAAAATATACTTATTATTTAATTTTGTTTGATAAAGATGAAACCATTGCCCCCAGTCCAAGATTTATGTCTGAGTTAAGGAAATTGAATTTGCAATAATTTTCAATTTGTTCTTCAACATTATTTATAGGGACCTACTTAATAACAGGTTTTTTGACAGCTACTTTTGCTGAATTAATGTATCCATAACATTCAATATCAACAAATGAGCCAATTTAGGAAATATATATTTATCCCGTGGTTTCACCCAAAGTGGATATCTTAAAAATGAGGTATGTGCTACTCAATACTATAATATTATATCGGTGCCTGTATGTTTGTTTACGTTTCACTTCGAAATACACATCTTCAGGAGACGTTGACTCTATAACGTGCAATTGCTAATTCGCAATAGTACGTACGTAGAGAGTTGTCTGTCGGTCCTGGATCCTTTGTCGCTTGGAATCAGTTTTATGCGGAAAATAGATTAATACTCATTCAGCTGAACTTGATCTTTATAAATAAAGGGGCGTCAGCGGAGACACATAGAAACTTCTAACAAAAACATGTAGAGCTTTTACTCAATTTTCTTTACAAAAATCTGCATGTCGATTCTGGAAAAATGCATCGTTCAAACATCGCGTCGATCATCCCACTTTCACTTCGATTATCCGTCCAATACGATAAATTATCCTTGGAAAATTCCGATTTATGTTATGTCCGCTTTGCAACCGTTCTACATCGGCTTGAATACTGTAATTTTTTCAAGAATCGGCTTACCTACTTGTTACGTTGTTTATCAAACTATATTTCTGAATATTTCTTTATACCCACTGGAATACTTAGTAGGTTAAGTCATTATTACAATAATACTTATCTGTAAAAGGCGTGGGCACAGCTTCATTCAAGTCAATGTCCGCCTAATGCTCATGATAGATAGTAAAACTTTTCGTTCGAGTCATTGTTGAATCGTCAACATTCAACAATGAAACCTTTGTTGAAAATTGACGATTGAAAACGGGTTCACGTCACCTAGTTAAGTCACATCCGTCTCTGTATCTTAAACTAAATTAATTTTAATAGTTAGCTTAAAAATTTTTAAACTAGATTATTTGTATTAGTTTGTTGTAATATCGAAAAAGATGAGTGTGAACATCTTTTTTAATAAGGTCAATTTAAGAATTAAACGGCCTTCGTGGCTCAGTGGTGTGCGCGGTGGATTTATAAGACGGAGGTCCCGGGTTCGATTCCCTGCAGTGCCGATTGAGATTTTATGAATTGGCTGGTAGGAGGCCTTGGCCATGACTAGTTACGGCCCCACTAAAAAAGAACGTACCTACCGCCAAGCGATTTAGCGTTCTGGTATGATGTCGTGTAGAAACTCGCTTACTTTAACACTTACAAGTTAGCTTGCTTCCATCTTAGGTTGCATCGTCACTTACCGTTTGATGTGAATGCACTCAGGGGTTAACTGGCAATTAATAAAAAATATCTCTGCAAAAAAGAGTAAACTCCTTTAAAGTTTGTAATGTCACTGATTTCATAGATTCCTAACATCTTAAAAATAACATGAGACTACTAGCCTCGCCAGAAGAACATATACCTATATTGTCACATATATGCCACTTTATTTAATCATATTCGCCAGCTGCAAAAGCTTCATGGGTCGTCGACGGTAAGTGCCTACGTAAATCGACGTAGGTTGCATCCTACGTCGCATTTCCGTAGAACATAGTACGTACTATAGAATATCGAACAGGAGTCAAGAGTCAGGACTTCAAGTGGGTGTGGAAAAGGTATTTTGTAGTATCGATGAAATCTTACGTGGTTTATATCATTTTAATTTACTATTTAACTGCTTGGTCAAAATCTTGCAAGACAGCAAGTTTGTTTTATCTTAATTTGTGCAATTTTTGAAGTAAATTCCATGTCTTATGTAGTAGAAATAGAATATCTACTTACAATGTTACAACATTTTAAACAAGTAAGTTTCTAGGACTATTTATAAAATAAGTGATTGAACTAAGCATAAATTGTAAACAACAAAGACGAATCACTTATCACTTAGCATTGAATGGATTCACCGTGCGAGTGCCGGGTTCATAATGTGGCGGAAAGAAAAGTCCTATACTTGCGGCACGAATTTAGGTTTAGGGGTACCCTTTCTGACTGGTCCACGCTCGCCTTATCGTCTCAAATTTTACACCCTGCCGTACTAAATCTGGCAGAATCTTGCTTGAGCAGCTTTGAGCACTCGTCCTAGAATGGAGATTACTGCAGTTCTCGTCAGGCCAAGGTCTTTGAGCAGGTCGTAGAGACATATTGCTGGTATACCTCTCGCACCCACTTCTACTGCATATAAACTAACCAAACAGCCATCTTCAAACCATCTTTTTAAGTCCGTAAACTAAAAACTCTTTACAATTTTCTCTAATGTATATAATGTATAATTTTACATATCAACACAAACATGTAAATAAATGGGAGAAGTAAAAACTAACAAGGAAAAACAATTTAAAAAATATACCTACTACTTAAACAACAATATTTATTATTTATATGTAAGTTGCTTTTTATTATAAACCTATACCAAAGTTAAACTCGATTGAGAATACTTGTCAACAAACAAATTTAAAATAAAGGTAGAAAATGCATCACATTTTATGCCTAATAAATTTAAAATTATGTTTTGTTATTTTAAAAAATCCAATTTAAAAGATATTGAATATATTAATTAGTTTTAAGCTTACTAATCTAATTTATTGTCATGAATTTGTCATTAACTAGTTAATTAAAAAAAAGAGGTGTAAAATGACTAGTGATGTCTACCTTCATTTTTAATTTGTTTGTTGACAAGCATTCTCAATCGACTTTGGCTTTAGTATAGTGCAAAAGTTAAAAAAATATGGGTCCGTTCAAACACGAAAATTAATTTCAAAAGACGACTTTAGGACAAGTTATAAATGATTTTAGATTGTGATCTAAGAAAGCTTCTGCTTAATGAGTTTAAAGCAAGACACCGAATAGAACAATATTTACACTAAAGAGATAAACGCCGAAGTTTTCAGACATCATTACATTTCGTTGGTCGTTCATACCCTGTAATTACATGCTTAGAACCTTTTGTTGCCTCATCGCTTTGGTAGACTATTCAATTTTAAATATTGTTTTTTTTAATCCACGATCTCGGCTTGAATTCTGTAATGTTTTCAAGAATCGGCTTAGCTACTTGTTATGTTGTTTATCAAACTATATTTTTGAATATTTCTTTATTCCCACTGGAATACTTAGTAGGTTAAGTCATTATTACAATAATACTTATCTGTGGAAGGCGTGGGCACAGCTTCATTCAAGTCAAAGGCCGCCTAATGCTCATGATAGATAGTAAAACTTTTTGTCCGAGTCATTGTTGAATCGTCAACATTCAACAATGAAACCTTTGTTGAAAATTGACGATTGAAAACGAGTTCACGTCACCTAGTTAGGTCACATCCGTCTCTGTATCTTAAACTAAATTAATTTTAATAGTTAGCTTAAAAAATTTAATAAGGTCAATTTAAGAATTAAATGGCCTCCGTGGCTCAGTGGTGTGCGCGGTAGATTTATAAGACGGAGGTCCCGGGTTCGATTCCCTGCAGTGCCGATTGAGATTTTATGAATTGGCTGGTGGGAGGCCTTAGCCGTGACTAGTTATGATCCCACTAAAAAAGACGTACCTACCGCCAAGCGGTTTTGCGTTCTGGTATGATGTCGTGTAGTAACTCGCTTACTTTAACACTTACAAGTCAGCTCGCTTCCATCTTAGCTTGCATCATCACTTACCGTCAAATGTGAATGCAGTCAAGGGTTAACTGGCAATGAATAAAAAATATCTCTGCAAAAAAGTGTAAACCCCTTTAAAATTTGCAATGTCACTGATTTTATAGATTCCTAACATCTTAAAACTCACATGAGACCTAAAATCTTAAATGAGACTACTAGCCTTGCCAGAAGAACATATACCTATATTGTCAAGTATATATGCCACTTTATTTAATCATATTCGCCAGCTGCAAAAGCTTCATGGGTCGTGGACGGTAAGTGCCTACGTAAATCGACGTAGGTTGCATTTCCGTAGAACATAGTACGTACTATAGAATATCGAACAAGAGTCAAGACTCAAGAGTCAGGAATTCACATTCTATATAGTGCGAACGTAATTAATGTGGGTGTGGAAAAGGTATTTTGTACTATCGATGACATCTTACGTATTTTATATCATTTTAATTTACTATTTAACTGCTTGGTTAAAATCTTGCAAGACAGCAAGTTTGCCTTTTTATCTTAATTTGTGCAATTTTTGAAGTATATTATATATATTATTATGTCTTATGAAGTAGAAATAGAATATCTACTTACAATGTTATAAAATTTTAAACAAGTAAGTTTCTAGGACTATTTATAAAATAAGTGATTGAACTAAGCACAATTGTAAACAACAAAGACGAATCACTTATCACTTAGCATTGAATGGATTCACCGTGCGGGTGCCGGGTTCACAATGTGGCTGAAAGAAAAGTCCTATACTTGCGGCACGAATTTAGGTTTAGGGGTACCCTTTCTGACTGGTCCACGCTCGCCTTATCGTCTCAAATTTTACACCCTGCCGTACTAAATCTGGCAGAATCTTGCTTGAGCAGCTTTGAGCACTCGTCCTAGAATGGAGATTACTGCAGTTCAAGTCAGGCCAAGGTCTTTGAGCAGGTCGTAGAGACATATTGGTGGTATACCTCTCGCACCCACTTCTACTGCATATAAACTAACCAAACAGCCATCTTCAAACCATCTTTTTAAGTCCGTAAACTAAAAACTCTTTACAATTTTCTCTAATGTATATAATGTATAATTTTACATATCAACACAAACATGTAAATAAATGGGAGAAGTAAAAACTAACAAGGAAAAACAATTTAAAAAATATACCTACTACTCAAACAACAATATTTATTATTTATATGTAAGTTGCTTTTTATTATAAACCTATACCAAAGTTAAACTCGATTGAGAATACTTGTCAACAAACAAATTTAAAATAAAGGTAGAAAATGCATCACATTTTATGCCTAATAAATTTAAAATTATGTTTTGTTATTTTAAAAAATCCAATTTAAAAGATATTGAATATATTAATTAGTTTTAAGCTTACTAATCTAATTTATTGTCATGAATTTGTCATTAACTAGTTAATTAAAAAAAAGAGGTGTAAAATGACTAGTGATGTCTACCTTCATTTTTAATTTGTTTGTTGACAAGCATTCTCAATCGACTTTGGCTTTAGTATAGTGCAAAAGTTAAAAAAATATGGGTCCGTTCAAACACGAAAATTAATTTCAAAAGACGACTTCAGGACAAGTTATAAATTATTTTAGATTGTGATCTAAGAAAGCTTCTGCTTAATGAGTTTAAGGCAAGACACCGAATAGAACAATATTTATACTAAAGAGATAAACGCCGAAGTTTTCAGACATTCCATTTGGTTGGTCATTCATACCCTGTAATTACATGCTTAGAACCTTTTGTTGCCTCATCGCTTTGGTAGACTATTCAATTTTAAATGTTATTTTTTTTAATCCACGATCTCATTTAATCACTGCATTAGTATTGTATTAAGGTTTTACTGTTATTTTTAATGGTTTAAATTCATGTTATATCTATATGCCCCACTGCGAATTATCATTATGGGGAAATTATTTTAACTTAACGGTGATCTCAGGTTAAAAGTCCTTATAAAAAAGGAACCCCAATTTTTCTTTCTCTCTCTAAAAAAATTTGCATGCGAACTGTAAACTAACTTAAGTCTCAGGTTATACAATAGGTAATACACGATATACGTGACTACGCCGTTTCACAGTGATGCGCACACGGTAAAAGGCCTGTCGTGTTTAGCACAGGCTTAAACTGACGTGATATGAAACTTAAAAGGCATCGAGGAATACGAAGGAGCCTTAGCAATTCCCAAACCTGTCAATCAGATGAACAAAGAATTTGTACTTAAATGTAGAGGAAGGGAATTGATAAATGGACCTCACATTTAATGACGAATCAAAATCTGAGCTTGTTCTGATTCGTCACTATGAGCACTTAGCAATCCGGTTGTTGCGTCATCTTCGTAGCGAAATCTTATTTTGTTGCTAAAACTGCCTCGTTGGTCTCGTGGTGAGCCTACGTGGATTCGATCACGAAGTTCCGGGATTGAATCCTATCAAAACCTGTCGGGTTGCGAAAAGAATCTGAATTTTTCTTTTTTCTCAATTTTTATGCAAATCTAAGCCCGGAGATGGGAAGTTAGTAGTAGTAGTTTTTGACGAACTCCGTGGCGCAGTGGTATGCGCGGTGGATTTATAAGGCAGAGGTCCTGGGTTCGATTCCCGGCGGGGCAGATTGAGATTTTTCTTAATTTGTCTTGGTCTGGCTGGTGGGAGGCTTTCGCCGTGGCTAGTTACCACCCTACCGACAAAGAAGTATCGCCAAGCGATTTAGCGTTCCGATACGATGTCGTGTAGAAACCGAAAGGGGTGTGGATTTTCGTCCCACTCCTAATAAGTTAGCCCGCTTCCATCTTAGACTGTGTCATCACTTAACATCAGGTGTGATAGCAGTCAAGGGCCAACTTGTAGTCGATAAAAAAAAAAAAAATTAGACACCCATCAAAAAACTGCTCTTTCCGGTGTTAAATCACCATTTTAGCACTTTGCGACTTCAAAATATGAGCCTCGCTCAAAACCACTCCAGTTTTGCAATGTCGATAAGTTTGTTATTTTTGCATGTTTCCATTTCCGATTCGACGACGAGCTGCCCCTGTGCATAGCTTATACCCCATCACCCACGGAGTGAATCACAGCTTTCTAAGGCCCTTATAATTTATAGATATAACGTAGTTTGTAATATCTCCCTCTTATTCAGTAAAGGGAAACTTGTGTCCAGTAAAATAGCATAGTAAGGCTTTAAAATTCAGGATAGTAGTAAACGCATCGATAAGGAAAAAAGAATTTAAAACTACTTAGTAAATCTCAAGTTATCGCTGACTTAAGAAAATGTTAAAAGTATAGAGAAAGAGGAAAGCATTCCCACGGTCGTAATGAGATAATCTACTTTTAAGTGTACTATAAAATCTAAGAGGCCAGGGAAGTAACTAGCGAAAGATTGTCTATTAGTGTAACTAAGGACAGTAACGTGGGTTTAATTTTATAGAGCTCAGACATCGCGCCGCCCACGGATTATGATGGATCGTTTGCCCTTGTAGAGTTTGGATTATGGATATCACTTATGTACTGACTAGCGTGGAAATCCTGAACTACGACATTGCTTATAAATCTACACGTAGAAAAATTCTTGTTTACGAAAGATAAGGAAAGAGATAATACTCGTCCGCTTTCACATACGGGTGCTTTGTGTATTTTTTTAATAAAATCAACTGCATTATTATCCCTAAAGAAGTTTTTCGTCAACTAAAAACTAAGAAAGTTTTTAAATAATGCATTGTATGTAAAAATAACTGTAAGAAAATTTCATACGTAGTAGACACCCTAGTATTGAGATCAACAAGTCAGTTAGTTTGAAACAAGTAAAGAATTCACTATGCTAAATTACACTTGAAATATTCTTCAACAAGCACGCAATTCTATTTCGAATTTTGCTTTACCAAATGGATTATCCATTTCCATAATGTTACCTCAGAAAACAAATCATTTCAGTCGTTCATAGTTACCTTCAGTTATTTCAAGAAAAATTCAGTTATATCAAAAGAAAGTTTTTTGGCTTATTTAAAAATGACTGACTACAGAAAGGCCGGAAACTTTCTCGTTGCCGAGTTTTTGCAATAGTAAACAAGTTCTCAAGTCTTTCGTATTTTATTACGGGTGAAGCCTTTGACAAATCACAAAATGCCAAGCTTGTTATGGCAAGTTATTCAAAAGATTAGAGTGTTTTAAATTCAGTATATTTTAAGTGGAGTAAAGTAAGTTAACAATCAGCAGTATCATCCTATTGTAATGGTCTACTACATTGTTAGACTTCCCTAGTCATAGGAGAGGGGATAAAGAGCTTAGATCCACCGCACTGCCGCAATGCGAGTTGGCGGGCCTTGAGACCGACAGCTTAACGTGTTTTCGGAGACTTCAGGGTGTAATTGGCCACCATTAGTTCACAACTTGGCTAGCGTATTATTTAGTACACACATTCTGCTTTTTTCTTGTATTTGTGTTTTATTGTGTAAATTGATTTTTACTTTTCAGCCGACGAAAAAAAAACGGAGGAGGTTCTCATTTCGACACGTATATATATATATATTTTTTATGTATGACCACGTATAACTTTTTACAGAGTTGTCCGATTTTGATAACTCTTTTTTTATTAGAAAGAGCACACTCCCAAGGTGGTCACATTGTCATCATGTTAGGATTTGATGATGATATCCTGGGAAAGTTGAAGGAGTTCTTCAAATTTTATAGGCACACTTGCAGCGATTTCGGTTTTTGTGTAAGTATCTGTAGCTTTTTGGCTAAAAGTGCCGTATGACAGTATAGTACGAGTACGTTACGTGGCGGTATTTCACTAAAAAGTAAGAAATACATTTTTTTAACAAAAAATAGAACCGACTCAGAGCGTAAAAAGTAAAAAATAACTGTGTCATTTAGTTGCTTTAATTTACTTAAGCATATCTATGAAGTCGGTACCAGCCAAGGTTTCTACTTTAAGAACATTAACTAGAACCCACAAATTGCTTTACTACGTTAAATAAATGTTCCTTAAACATGCTGGCACCGTCTTCATAGATATGCTTAAGTAAATTAAAGCAACTAAATGACACAGTTATTTTTTACTTTTTAGTGCGTATTGAGTCGGTTCTATTTTTTGTTAATTTTTTTATTTTCTTTCTAATTAATTTCCCGACTGTGGGCTGAGAGGTTTTGCTGTGGATTTCATGAAAGCAACTAAAACTTATATTCCATACCCCGACGCAGGATTCGAACCTTGAGATTCGAAGATATATAAGCTAACCACTAGACCAACGAGGCAGTCACGTCATGTTACGACAAGTTATTCAAATAATTAGCAAGTGTTTCACATTCAGTATATTTTAAGTGAAGTAGAGCAAGAGTTAACAATACCTATCCATTACTAGGTTCATTATTATTCAGAGCATTATTCGACGCACGTTTGATACTCACACATGTGAATTCTCCAGTGTGTAATCATAGCATATTTCCATTACTGAATGTACACCACCTATTTTATATTTCCATACTCATGCGGTTCGTTATAATATTACGAATATGTAGGTAATAAATAGCTTGTGAGGGTAGAAAATTTTAGAATAAATGCAGCAAATACTTAATTATATTTAATCACGTTTTCTTTGGGTGGAGTTTATCAGGACCAACCAGACACAAGGATTTTAAGGGCCTTAGTGGCGCAGTGGTATGCGCGGTGGATTAATAAGACGGAGGCCTCGAGTGCCGATTGAGATATTCTGAATTGATATGGGTCTGACTGGTGAAAGGCCTTGACCGTGGCAAGTTACTGACAAAGATATACCGCCAAGCGTTCTAGCGTTCCGGTACGATGTCGTATTGAATCCGGAGGAGTGTGGAATTTATCCTATTCCTAACAAGTTAGTCCATCTTATATAGCTAACTTATAAAAAAGTCTACAAAACCCATCAGTCGAAATAAATATTAAATAAATAAATAAATATTATAGGACAATTACACACATCGCTATATACTTAACCCCAAAGTAAGCGTACTCGTAAGTAGCTTGTGTTATGGGTGCTATGATAACTGATGAATATTTTATATTATATATTATACATAAATACTTAAAATATATAGATAAACACCCAGACATTGGAAAACATTCATGCTCATCACACAAACATTTTCCAGATGTGGGAATCGAACCCACAGCCAAGGACGCAGAAACAGGGTCACCACCCACTGCGCCACTCAGCTGTCAAGTCTCGGCGGCCGAAATGTCTCCTTATACCGTGGTTCGTGTCTAGAGACATCCTTAAAGAGACGTTGTCTCCTTACGTTCTTCAAGCTCTGTGACAAAACTTTTTTGCTCCCTTCTCGTTTACGTGGGAAATTCGGGATAAAATGCGGCATATGTGTTATATATATATATATATATGACGGCGCCTGCGTCATCGTACACGACTAGAAAGAAGTCTGTGAACTGCACGAACACCAGCTACGCCCTCTTGCGGCTGCGCATCGTTTGATACCCCCACTCACCCCACTACTTGAGTCATTCTAAGTTGTATCAAAGGAGCGGGTCTACAACTGGTTAGCAGTCTAGGCTCTGGCGTGGCGCGGTGCAGACGTTGTACTTTGCTTATCGCTTAATCTAGACAACTCTGATAATTAATTTGTGCAAACGAATTAATTATTACTCTCAGCTTGAGTGGCGGTGTCTTGGGGTTGCTGTTAATTATTCTTTCAGTTATCTATTTGTGGTTTAGTTATAATTACTTTAAATACAAAGGCTTACCCTATTATTTTATTCACTATGTCTGACCCACTTTCGACGTATACATATATTGATATAGTTTTTGTGCATTAATCCACATTCATCCACCCATATATACAAACTTTCGCATTCATAATAGTACGGCTATTACAAGATATGATAAGGTAGGTACTGTGGTACGTTGAAATCGATAAAATTGTAACAGCTAGTGACTAAATTATATTATCGAGTACACAACTCGCAGTTATTGTTGGAACATGCAGATGCAAGAGTACTGTATTGCACTTGACCAATATATTACAAATGGCTCCAGTGAACGTTTATCAGCCGATAAATTTATTACTGCATCAAAAGTTAGTATTGTAACAGAGCGTTTGCTGCTTTATGTTACGAGCTTGTATTAATACAGAGCCATCAATCTCATTGGCGTTATTGGTTGGTTTAATATTTATTTGCTGGATTATTGGGTTTGCTTTAAAAATGTTACAAAATATCTCGCCGTAGGACTTGCTTTGGTACTTCCTTGGAAATACGTACTCAAATAATAACTGCGTTGGGATCCTAAAAAGACTAAATTTTGTAATACAAATTTTAATTTCTCTCGCAATACCTCTATTTCATTAATTTATTTCATAACGAAGTTTAATTTATTTTCGAACTTGTATCAAAGGATAAGGAGGAGGAATTATGCAAAGATCGTTGCAAATGGAAGGATGTATGTCTCCCCTATGGGAATAAGGCGTGATGTTATGTATGTATGTAAGTATATATGTAAAATAATAGATTTTATATTTAACGCGTAAAATCATTTGTTACTTTCACAACTATACAAACATTAAAATTCTCTTATTCAGTTGAAACAAAAGAATTTTAATACAGGGATAGACAATCTCTGCCTAAGGTTCTGTTTTGCAGGCAAAAACTCAACAGTTATTTTTTTATAAACAATTTAAAGTTACATTTGTCATTTGTACAGATTTACCTCTGGTTTTTTAAATGCGTATAGAAAGATTGATTTCTATCTCCCGAGGGTTGCTTTAAATATGCAATTCTAAAGCAAAGCGAATAATTTAAGCTGAACGCAATCTGAAACACCGAAAAAATACAGGCACTCCAAAAAATTTGCGTGTTTCACAGCTTTGGGAATACGAAGTGACATTGACTATCCAAAGAGGTCGTCATATCGCATGTATTGGATTACAGTCAACAAATCCCTAATGCAGAGACTAGCTAGGAAACATAAGCATGCGATGGAAAAAAGTCAATATTTCTTCATACTATCTGATAAAAAGAAAATAATCTAGTATACGACCGTCTTTTGGTTTAGAGTACATGACTCCCAAACTACAAATAAATTTTGTGAAATGAGGTTATATGATAAACAATAGGTTAGCTCGTACCTCTACAAACAAATATATAGAGATAGTTTTGGAAGACTTTAATGTCGATTTTATAATAGTGATTTTATAAGACTTAATTTAATACGTGAAGCAATTTTTATAAACCTAAATTTAAAGTAAGTTGGGTAAAAATCTCACTTATCACAAGAAAGCTATTGAGTGGATTAGATGCGAAAGCAATAAAGAGCAGAAAAAATTCACATACGCATTAGTGTCAACTATGCTCGCTTGAATGAAGTACAAATATTTATTGAAATCTATTTAATAATGAATATTTTCTTTATTTGTTTGAAATACAGTTTATTTTTAACAAGGGCTTTCAGCAAGTATTTTCAGGCCGAAAATCTTGTTAAGGCGACCAGTACAAAAACAAATACCTAAATCTTGTGACCCGTAAAAACCGTCGTGACCAGATGGGGATTGGTTCTCATATAACCATTATTTTTCGTTCAAGGTTAATGTCAGAGAAAATGGTTTATTGCTTGTTCCTGCTTATTAACATAATATTTTTTTTCGAATAAGAAATATTATATGCCTCAATGCTATCCTGGCCGTTCACTCAGTTACCTAGAAAGTAATTGAAATAGGTAGGCTAGGTATTGATTTATTAGTTTTAGTAGGCAAAGGAAAGTTTTAAATGTAAGAAAAAGTATCCTCTCGTAAGATAGGTTCAAGGCTAAGGAAAAGAGCAATTTGTGCCCTCTCGTGGCTCCTATTAGGCACATAAATTATACGGACTGCGTACTTTACCGAACTAAGCCGATCTATCATAATGTTATCATTCTATTTATCGTCTTTTCTTTGTTCAGCTTCCTCAAAAACCTTAAAATAGAGACAAGTATTTGTGATGTTTTTTTACCCGACGGTCATGAATTCAGCAAAAACAACGTTTACATTAGAAATTCTTCCTATCGTTGTATGATGCCAATATTTTTTTAATTGCTTATCGGATTTTCATCGTATAGTTCTAGATAGCTAAGAACTATTACGATGAGTAGTCAAAAACCAATGAAAATCGTTTTGTTTGTTTTGAGACCTAGGTAACACTGACCTAACCAAGGTCACAGATAGACACAGATGCACATATACACAAAATCCTCCTTAGAAACTGCTGAGTTTCTTCCCGGCAATTCTCGACAGGATCTGCCTGCCGAACCGGTGGTAGAGACGCTACGTACTGACAGAATTGAAGTTTCAAAAGTGCTTGTAAAATAATAAATTAAATTAAATGATTTTGAATTTCGATTTTTTACTCATCAAACTTTAAATACCCCTCTGTTAAATTGAACTTTAAACCTCTCTCTTACACCTTTCAGGTTTCTTAGCGCTGAGCTCTTGAGGCATTATAAGAGAGACATGTTCACAGATGTTCCAGTCCTCCATATAAAACACCCTCTGTTAAATACAGTAATTGAACTCTCTCTTACAACTTTCAGGTTTTTAGTCATACCATTTTAACCACTGAGCTATTAAGGCATTATTATTACACAGACATATTCACAAATGTTCAACAGTCTTCCATATAAAACACAAGTCCCGTCAGAATTCTTATTTTGAACTTATAAGGCTCTAATATCAAAAGCTTATCAATTTGTATATATATAATATAACATGTTTCTGTTCCACTTTATCATGGAGGACAGCTCTGAAATAATGCTCCATCAAATTTCAACAATATGGGTGTAACTCAAAATAACTCCAATTTGTTTAAGCATTCCACTTGTAAATTTGGTCCCAACTGGCGTTGTCGCTGTTTTGGATGCGCGGGGGGTGGGTCGCTCGTTCAACAATACAGGTATACAAAGACATCTAGCGGATAGTTTTAATCTGATTATGGTCGATAGGTATTGAAATGACAAATTCAAAGCTGTTCATACCAAAAATTTCCCTTTAAGGCATTATTATCCACGCCACATCAGAAGCAAGTAATAGATGTATATATGACATTTGTGTCATAGAAGGTAAGGTCTAAACCTGAAATTATATCCTTAGGCCTCGCAGCTTTCTAGCCAACTGTTAAACATGTTCACAGATGTTCCAGTACCCCATATAAATCACAGCGTCACAACTTATTTCGAACTTATTCTATACAAAGCGGGATATAACATGTTCCTGTTCCACGTTACAAGAATTTCTCATCTTGAGGGTATTCGGTCTGATTTATCACGGAGGACAGCCCTGTCTGTCAGAGGCACGCGGACATAATTCGGGTCGCCGTCCACACTTATCAGCCCTGTCTCGACGAATGTAAAAGATTTTTCACATTGTCTAATTAATTGATCGCTGCTTCGGCTTGTCAGCTTATTTGCGGTGCAGCTATTAGTTTATATTAACTAACTAGTATTCGGCTGTTGTCGACACAAAATAAAATTTAAACTATGGAAGTCAAACTAAAATTTCGTTTATTATGTTGAAACGATTTGTTCACTTTGACTATATTTGTTATTATTTTTTATATATAAGAACACAAGAAATTTAAATTTTACTTGTCTTATTTTATTTAAAAAGTGATTGTTTTATGTTAAGTACTCGTAGCACACACATATCTGATATTATGACATTAAATAACATAGATGTAATGTCTATGTCTTCTATGTAAGTCAACTTTTAGGTTTTAATCACCTATAGTCGACGCATTTTAAACTGAGTCGTCGGGTTGGTTGGTCATAATGATAAATAACATTGCTTAACAAAATATCGAGGATTACAATCAATTGTCTCCAAAAATCACTACCAGGTGTTTTAATTTTGTTATATGGAAAACAAAAACTGCATAGAGCATTTAATTTATTGCCTGACGACTCAGATTAAAATGCGTCGACTATAAGATAGCTTTATATCTTAATCCCCCTCAAGGTAAACACATTTGTCTAAGGCAAGAAATATGTTAATTTGACCTCATCAAAACATTCCAAGCCTCATTACTTTGAAATTGTATTAAAATTCCTTGAAAATATCGAAGGAATGGATAAAATTTAGAAACTGCCGCCTGGATAATTTAATTACTTCCGAACACCAGGCCTTTGCTCTCAATAGCAGCAACAATGAACTTAATGGAATCGGAGTGTCTATAAAAACATCTACAATACTAACTTGTACTAACAATTCCGCTCCGAACTTTCCTTTCGGGTTCTGAATTGATTGTGAAAGTTTTCCTATTGGTGTTGAATTTTCTCTAATAACTACTCATTTAAGTTCGTCAAAAATATTATTTCATTGGATTATCGAGGGAAGTTAGGGCGCCGGAACGCGGAAGTTTCGTAAGCATTATTATCAATGTTCAGGCTGTTTCTACTGTTCGTTGATATCTAATTGTTTTTCATGACATTAACATGAACATTCTATATCAAGTTTTACAATTATGCCATCCTATTGGACTATTTTTGAAGGAATAGAAAGTACATCAGTGTATAATGCACTTTGTTCACTATTTTACCTGTATGTAGAGGTAATAGACAAGTGATTGCCTCGTTGGTCTAGTGGTTAGCCTATGAGGCTTCGATCACGAGATGGGTGATGGGTTCGATTCCTGGGTTGGGTCACGGAATAATTCTGAGCTTTTTCATTCTTCTTTGAAATGGTCAGTACATTCGAAGCCCAGAGTCTGTAAGTTGGTGGTGTTACACCCCCGTGCCTCGGAGAGCACGTTAAGCCGTCGGTCCCTATAATAAATGAAATATTATCAACCAACGCCCGCCAACCCGCAGCATGGTGGGTTTGGAGCAGCATGGTGGGTGACCGCTCCATATCCCCTCTCCTATAATGAGGGAGGCCTGGCCCTGTAGTGGGCCGTTAATACGCTGATAATGATGATGATGAGAGGTAATATAGTATATTATGTGACAGGTAATATTTTAGACAAATTTTCTACCATTTATGACATAGAGGAAATACAAAGCAATAAGTCATCAATAGTACTTACTAGTACTTAAGAGAGTAAAACTTAACAGCTTTTTTTAAAGTGTTCAGTGATTTTGACTGTCGTATGTCTACTAGGAGAGCATTTTGTACTTAGGGAAAAGGTAATATTCTTGAATAACTTTACATCTACAATATTATCTATCCAATGAGTCATCGTTTATCAGTAAAAAAAATAATTTCATAACTACAACCTGAAAAAAGGAAATACATACAAACTGTAACCCCAAAAAAAATATTTCCGCGATAAAAAGTAGCCTATGTTCTCATAAAATTCCTAAAATATGAAAAATATACTTTCTGATTTAAAATGGATAAGTATTGATCATAATACTATGCTACAATTTTTAAGATCTTAATTGAAGAGGAAAAATAAAAACCACAGTAAAAAATCTTGCTAATGTCTATAAATTATTTTATACACTAAATTAACTATACATAAGTACATACGTCTGGCCACAAATGTATAAAACCTTAACCAAGAATATCCGTGGATAATGTAAGAGGAATTTCTGTTAGGGAAATTCTTTCAGTCTTATTTATCACCGTAGACAGCCGTGTCTGTTAGCGGCAAGCGGACAAATTCGGGCCGCTGCTCGCACTTGTCATCCCTAACTCGAGGAATGTAAATGATTTCAAGTACAATAGCTAATGAGTTTCACTATTGACAAAACTCCTTCTTCGATTTTTTTGTTTGTGTGATGTTATTAGGTGTATTCGTGAAAAGGTTTATCATATCATATCAACCTAATAAAAATTTTTAACAAAAAATAGAACCGACTCCAAACGCACTAAAAAGTAAAAAATAACTGTGTAATTTAGTTGCTTTAATTTACTGAAGCATATCTATGAAGTCGGTGCCAGCCAAGTTTAAGGAACATTTATTTTACGTAGTAAAGCAGTTTGTGGGTTCTAGGTAACGCCCTTGAAAGTAGAAACCTTGGCTGGCACCGACTCCTAGATATGCTTAAGTAAATTAAAGCAACTAAATTACACAGTTATTTTTTACTTTTTAGTGCGTTTGGAGTCGGTTCTATTTTTTGTTAAAAATTTTTATTTCTTACTTTTTAGTGATTTATCGCCACGTAGCGTACTCGTACTATACTGTCATAGTATATTATATAGCGCTAGTAGCCAAAAAGCTACCGATACCGAGTCAAAAACCGAAATCGCTGTAAGCGTGCCTCCAAAATTTGAAGAGTTCCTTCAATTTCCCCAGGATATCATAAGCAGATCCTAACAAGCGGACAATGGGACCACCTTGGATGTATGCCCTTTCTAATAAAAAAAGAATTATCAAAATCGGACAACACTGTAAAAAGTTATGCGTGGTCATACATAAAAAAAAAAAAAATATACGTGTCGAATTGAGAACCTCCTCCGTTTTTTTTCGTCGGTTAAAAAATGAATCAGTTTACAATTTTTATAATGTAGAGTTTCAATATTGACTAACCTCCTTACCCTATTTTATCTTTTAGGTTAGTATAATCGAGCCTAAACAAAAATTTCGTCTCTTTCTTCCAAGAAATTTTCAGTGAAAAAAATTCTCAACTAAAAAATAGGTTAGAAGATGGTGGTATTACATTCCTGTATCTTGGCGACGTCGTTAATGGTATTGGAGGTTATTATTCCGTATTAGAATAGCGTGGTAGATCAGCTAAGTTTCCGATATAATCCTTCTTCTATAGGATCTGCTAGGAGAGGAGGAGAGAGGCCTGTCCGGGGGCGAACCGTTATAACAGGCTAATAATGACCGTCTATTATGTCGAGGATAATTATTATAAAAATTAATGACTTCCTTAATGACAAAGATCCATAGCTCCGCCTTCTTTTGCACACAAGACAGGGTAACCTTTATCTTAATTGTAATTGAAAAAATTACACTGTAAAACATTTTGTAAAGCAATTGCTATTACCTGCTGAATCTATTCTATGTCAGTAAAGGTAGAGTTAATAAACTGGCAGACATGAGTTTACAAAACTTAATTTTCTTACTGGCTTTTATGGACATAATTTGCTTTCGAAACCAATGGTAGAGTCAGGTACGCACGCACTGCCAGACACACCTTAACAAAAGCTTATTATCATCCTACTTAACCCTGCAGTAGTCGCGCACCTAAAAGTAACGGGATAAGTCGCGCGGGCTACATATGTAGTCCGTTTTCACATTTAAATAAAAAAAATATATAAGCATAAACTGTTTATTATTTTTATGAAAATATAATCAGCACAGTTTTTTAACATAATATAATTAACAAAACTTATTTCACAACCTCTGTATTACAAAATAATTACCAAAAACAAAAAATCTCTCCAAATTGGTACAAAAATCACATGATTCGCTCTAACTGAGATAACAAAAAACTTTTCGTTGAAACTTATTTCTTAATTACATTTTCTGCACAGGATAGACACATAATCTTTAGATGATCCCATCAAACGAACTTGTTGCAGGCGGTGAACACCTTTCTGGTGCTCTTATTACGCGCTCTTCCACAGTCATGGCAACGGCGTACAATATTGGATGTTGACCAATATGTTTTATCAATCACTCCAGCCATTAGTAAAATCCAAATTTAACAGTTTCATTCGTTTGTTTAGCATCTCGTTCTTGATGTAGCCATTTTTTTATAAGTATGTTTGGTAATGAGGTCAATTATTTGATCATCAACAAAAAGTGACTCACAGTCTTTTTTGCCGAGCTGTCCCTTTAGCTCCAGGAGGCACAATTACTATATTGTGACTTCGTGTTCTGCCTTTATTCAAAGAAATTGTTTTTGACCACAATGTATTATCAATTCCGGTGTAAAAGTCAGTGCGCCGGCGTCGCTGAGGCAGTTCATCATCTTCAGAGCTTTCGCCTGACCTTTAGCCAGAGCTTTACCTGGGATATCCTGCTCCTGTTCAGACTCCGATTGATGGTTCTGCTTTTCTAATTGATAAACTTCCTCGTCAGAGCTCGACTGAGCTTCATAAGCTTCATTTTCCCTATTAGCTTCAGCCAACTCTAACTAAATCTGTGCAGCTCGTCGATCATCCATTTTTGTGCTTAAAATAAAGTTACATTATACTATTACCATCCGAGAATACGTAACAAAGTTTAATAAAGCACAAAAGTTACTTTTAACTCATAAAAAACTAGACCCAAAAAAAAATGATAAGGCAAAAATACTTACCTAATAAGTCGCGCGGGCTACAGTCGTAGTCCACGCACTTTGCTGAACTCCTATGACACAATGGTACGCGACTTGCGCTTGCGCTGCACTGAACACGGCCCTCAAACATTCATTTAAAAGTACCTAGAGGCGCATGAAGCTAACCCTAACCGAATTTGCAAAATTGTAGATTTTGTACTGGTGGACTACAACTGTAGCCCACGCGACCACTCCAGGGTTAAATAAATAATTAAAAAAAAATACCGTACCAATGCTAACTTCTAACCGAAGTCACTAGGCGTAATCCACGGTATCTTAAAACAAACTACATACAGAATAGCATCAGTATTAGAGAAATGTAATATCCGCAAGAACTTAAAGGTTAATGCGGTGGCTAGGCTTAGAACAGTTCTACTGTGACCAGATGGCAGTTATAATACCCTAGCCCGGCGGCTTAATGTGCTCTCCAAGATACTCAAGGAAAGTAACCGGAACATTCGAAGCTGTCACAACAACTAAGCTGTAACTTTATTATGTTGGTAGATATTGTAAAATAGATATCTACTTGCTTTTACGTAGAAGGCTGTGACCTAGCAGTACGTATAGCTCTAAAATGCGTTTTTTGGAACGATGAATTAGATTGGTGAATGTTTAATGACAAAATAGGTAGTTCCAATTTGGAAATATTGTTCTCCTTTTATAAGATGATTTCTATGTTACTATGAAACATGCATTTTCAGCCACAGATATATTACATTTATCAAACCAGCCAAGCGGGAGATTTGCACTGAAGATGTATGTACTCGTAAGTTTAGTCCCCAGGTTTGATGCGGAATATAGTGCGTTACGTTTTCATAAATAAGCTCAGGTCCAATTTTGGTGATTAGCTTCCGTAGTAGCTACCTTACTGGCAAATATGGGCATCAAGCCAAGAATAAACTGTACACATTCTTTTCATCTCTCATGGTTTTTGTCACAAATTATAAAATGGCTTGCCACTTAACATAGATGATTACGCAGCAAAGCGTTACTTACTAATTAAAAAATACTAAAAGTTTAAAAGTTTATATATTAGCGTGTCATTATTTGTATGTATGTATGTTTAATTACATCTCCTGCAGTCTTTTGTTTCGCTTTCCTAATCCTAAGGTTGCCTAGACGAAATCGCTATAAAGCGATAATGTCGCCTTTTGTTTTCTGCTTCTTCTGTCTTTTTAATGTTTTTATTTCTTACATATTTTATTTTGACGACCTCCGTGGCGCAGTGGAATCCGCGGTGGATTTATAAGACGGAGGTTCTGGGTTCGATCCCCGGCGGGCAGTTTGCGGTTTTTCTTAGTTTGTTTTGGTCTGGCTGGTGGGAGGCTTTCGCCGTGGCTAGTTACCACCATATCGACAAAGATGTAAAGGGGAAGGGGAGTGGATTTCAACCAACTCCTAACAAGTTAGCTCGCTTCCATCTTAGATTGCATCATCACTTAACATCAGGTGTGATAGCAGTCAAGGGACATCTTGTAGTCGATAAAAAAAACATATATTATGGCGTACAAATAAAATGTATAAATAAATAAATAAGGTAGTAATATAACAGGTTTGGAACAATTATAATAAAAAATATGAAAAGAAAGCCGGTATTAGTAGACAAATCTATATAGTTAAAGGATAACAACTATGATAGATGGCTCTCAGAAATTAGGAGGTAATTGCTGAGACCATATATCCGATTTCGGATGAAGATTACTCAACAAATCCCGATATTTGTTCTGGTATCGCAACCGAGCTTTACTCGTATTTTTTGTGTATGTTTTTTCCCTCCGATATAATGAAAATGATCCGTGCATGAAAGTAATTCGACGAGCTCAAAAAATACATGATTTCTAATTTTGTAGTCAACCCAAATGTGGGCAAAGCAAACCAAATCGATTATAAAAAGAGCTAAAATAAAGAACATTTATATATTATTATTACAATATATTAATATTTTATACATTCTGTTTTTTGCGTGTTGTCCGATCTTCTTTAAATTTGTGATAATTGTAATTATTGTAAAGTATATGAATAAGAAATAAATACTAAAGTGATTTGTTTGGTCCAAAAATATAAACGTTTTATAGCTCCTTATGTCTACCAAACGAAAATTTACATTCATACTAGCTGACCAGGCATTGTTTTGCATTAAAAATTGAAAAAAAAATTAGATGATATTTAGATAGTAGCCGATTCTCAGACCTGCTGAATACGCATACAAAATTTGGTAAAAATCGGTAAAGCCGTTTCGGAGGAGTACGGTAACTAACATTGTGACAGGGAAATTTTATATATTAGATAATATAAAAACTTTCATATGGTTTAGTGAAACACTGTTAATTTAAAATTTCAAAAAAATATATTTTTTCGTTAGTGGGTGGCATCGGCCGTGGTTAGTTACCACCCTCACGACAAAGATTTAGTGTTCCTATACAATCATCATCATCATCATCATTACCAGCCTGTAGACGTCCACTGTTGGACATAGGCCTTTTTTAGGGATTTCCAAACACAACGATTCCGAGCCGCCTGTTGCCAGCGGCTCCCTGCGACACGTTTGATGTCGTCAGTCCACCTGGTTGGGGGTCGACCAACGCTGCGCTTGGTATATAATACAATGTCGTGTAGAAATCGAGAGGGGTTTTCATCCTAATCCTATCAAATTAACTCGCTTCAACCTTAGATTACCATCAGATATTGAAGTCAAGGGCTAACTTGTAATGAATAAAACAAAAAAAAAATTCTTCGATATGTTAAGAGACTGATTTAAAATAATGTCACGATGAGAATCATTGATAGTGACTTGTTTTTAATTAGCAGAGAGTGGCGATATTCACGCCACACGCAGCGCGCAGCGCCGGCATATAAAACGTGCACTCGTAATGACGACTAATTGGAACCAGTCGCCACCAAACTTTTTATGAATTAATAAATATGCATAAGAACGTTTTCACATCATGCGATACGATTGCACGTTATGTTGCTGTTTGGTCACGCGGTCAAGTTTTTCGGCTACACATCAGGTTCTTAGTCAATTTGAAATGTCAGTAACTCCACGGTTATTGGAATATTATCTTACCTACTCCTAACATAGCCTATGCGACTGCTAGAAAGTCACATAGGTTAGGGGATACGGTCAAAAATACTGTCTAATTATAATTCACTTTCTGTTCTGTCTGTGTAATTATAATTCACTTCTAAGAAATTATTAGTGGCTTCCTTGAGACGAAAATTAGATATCTCTGTATGTTGAACGGCACAAAACTTACAGAGCGCCGTCGAACTATATTGTGATGGTGAATATTATTCTACGTTATTCTTCAATTAAGTTAAAAGCAAAGTAGCAATAAAGCTCACGCAAAAAATCATTAGTTTTTGAGAATAATCAAAAGTTAGTTTTGATTGCATAAGTATATTCTCTTGAATGATCTACTCGCTATTTAAATCATTACGGAATATTCATTCAATATTATGTAATAAATAAAATACGGCAAGATAATACTAAACAATGATGAAATTCCTTGTTGATCCAGATATGGAGATATGGGGGCATACAGATAGGCATGCGAGTGACCGATTTAAAGCTTACTCTATCTAGAAATGAATGAAATGACATCCGAGCTGGAAAACAAAGTGCTCAGCTTAATGAAGAAATACTTGAGAGCGGGTGAGTTGCTCCTCTAAGTGATGGTGTTTTCAGTTTGCGTAACTTTGTTTCAATGAAAATCGACGACGTGTTTGGACTGTGAATAAGGATACTGTCCCAAATTCCTGTGAACGTACTTATACTGCTTTGTCACTAGGGCACATTTTTTTACAGATTGTATGCCTTATTTTAATTTTTCAATTCATTATATTTCTTTTCTAGAAATATTAAGATTAAGCAGTCAAGAGTTGACACGTCATAAAGGATCCCTTAAAGCTACACTTCTGCTGTGTCTCAAGTCAAGATTGTTATCTTGTTGTCGTGTCTTATACAACATTAATACGTTTCTATATCAAAATACTTATTGTTTTAATTTTCTGTCTTATATTTTTGTATTTACCTAGCTTAGATACTGAACTAGCTATTCATGGGATCAGAAGAAGAAGAAAATCTTTATTGCACACATAATAAAAACAAAACATAAGACAATCTAAAAGTAAAAAATAATTCAAAACTACTATTTCCTATATTATGAACGTGATAAAACGAAATTGGCTTATTTAGGCACTAGCTGAGAGGAGATAGAGGTTTCGCTTGCAAGATTAATCTTTATTTTTTTATCAATATATTAGGCAAAAGAGCACCCAAAGGGCAAAGTCTAGAAAGATTGGACGATATATGGGAGTGGACTGGGCTTGGCTAATTGCTTCTAAAAAGCGGCTGAAGATAAGAAAGCTTTTCTTGTATTGACTGCAAACTTTGTTTTGAGCACATCACACAATGTTGATAAAAATGAAGTTTAAATCAATATTGATAGTAGGTAATCAGTTAAAAAGTTCGGCTGTGTGGTTTGCTTACATTTATTAAAGTTTTTAAACTCCTAGAACTAAATTTAAATTTTAACATAAACTAAATTAAATTAACGAACAAGCATTAAATAGGGAACTATATAGCGAAACCTCAAACATAAAAAGGTGCCTTTTTGATATATAAACCAACCAATAAGGCATTCGAAGAGCTATCGGAAAAAAGTAGGTATGTCTAGATGTTCAACTCAATTGTCTTTCCTGAAACTAGAACAACTGAATACTTGCTAACACAATTCTTTAAGTTTGTTGCAAGATATATTACTCAAGTTTCTGATAAACAAATCGTAAACATGAAACTTTCTTGAAACAAAAAATGTTGTGTGATAGATAAAATAAAATATTACTATTGGATTCATATTTTATATCTAAATATCTATAATCTATATATATAAAAATGATTTGCTGTTCGTTAGTCTCATTAAAACTCGAGAACGGCTGAACGGATTTATCTTATCTTAGTCTTGAAATGTTCGTGGAGGTCTAGGGAAGGTTTAAAAGTTGAGAAACAATTTGTAAAAAGCGTAAAACTGCCGCAATGGCGTCCAAAATAAGATGACCTCCTTCGTGTTACATTATACGTACTGAATAGGGGTCAGCATTTTGGAACTGGTATTCTTTCATATCATTAAACTATACCCATCAGTATCCATAAATATGTATTGTTAATGTTAATGTACTGTAATGTCGGACAATGTTTAACAAAAATGTAGATCTTTTGTACACGGGACGGGACAAAGGATATTGCTTGACGGGATACTATAAAAAAAAATTGAGAGGAGGAGCGTGGAATGGCGACACTTTAAATGAGTCTGTCTTTAAAATTAGAAGGGTACCTAAGAGGTTTCCACGCAGACGAAGTCGCGGGCGACTGCTAGTCTAATCTAAATATCGTTCACTCTAACTTTAAATAGTTATTGGTAATTAATTAACTTTATTTCATTAATAGGTAACAATTAATTATTGAAAGGCTGTGCCCCAGTTTCTACTACGTATCCCATTGTATAGCGCAGTCCTATTGTAATATGGAATGGATGGATCCATCAAATACGTATAGCCGATTGAGTTAAGCTGATGTATGAGTAATACCTAAACTTTAGCTTTTATAAAATTAGTTAGACTAATAAAAATTGATAAAATAAAATAAAAATATTTATAAGTAATAGGTAATGCGATTGGTATTTAACTTTCTATTTAATTTTCCTTCTGGATATTATTCTTACGAAACTTCATCTAAAATACTCTGTTTCTAATATATAAAGTAAAATATGAAGTTGTGTCAATTTCGCGGTTTATAAGTTCTGTTAGCACTTGATCTTGTTTCTGTTAATTAACCTGAATTCAAAACAGCTAAAGTTTGAAGTCTTTTGAAGTAATACTGAGTGCAAAAGCTAATCTGTATTTACTCATTACAAGCTTTAAATATTTCGTGGAATTATTATTCTAAATTCATGGACCTAAACTTAAACAACAGTCAAGTTTAATTAGAAGACAGACATTATATTTCACATTGGTACAGATTATTACAAGGATCGGCTTAATTTTTATCTCTACTACAAAAGTCGAGTAGTAATATAACCTGTTTATTTCTTAAAACTAATATTTTCTTAAGGCATTCATACATCATTGATGAATTTTATTAGCGCTGGTTTATATTTATTTTGATAAATATTGAAATTTGAATATCATATTTAATTTTTTACATATTATATTACAATTATATAATCCAACAAAATATATATCCAAAAATAGCATTACAACGCCCGGCGGATGTCAAATACATTGACATATTAATACTATGGACTTCGGGTCTAATGCAAAATTTACTTCAAAAGTGTCCCAAGATATTTTATACACACTAGGATGTATTTATGTTTTTATACACAAAATAACATTGTAATGTATGTCTTATCGCATTGTTATACAGTCTAATTTGCAACGGTCTCATTGCATGCAATAAGTAATCTCAAAGCTTCGATTGACGGTTACCATGGCAGCCTTTTTTTGACATGACAGCTTCTCGTGAAAATAGGACAACATAAATGGTGTGGAGTCGGTAGCTTTCAAATTTTTTTGGCATCTTATATTTATATATTATATTTACAGAAAATTTTAATTTATATTTACATATACCTGACCTCTATATGCTGGGATAAATCTTGTACCAAATAATAATTGTTGTAATTATCTTGTATAAAATAATATCTAGTTATAATAATAATTAATTACAAACCAAATCCACTAATGTACAAAATGATATGTCACTCGACATAGTTCTTTACTTTGAAATTTTAAGTTCTCGATATTTTGCTCTTTTTAATTAAACTGAAAATATATTTTTTTACTTCAATGACGTTAGATCACTTTTTTAAATAACTGTTCCTAATTTCATGTAGATAATTCTTATAATTATCAAATTAATATACTATTATGGTAAAAGTTATTTGATTAATATTCATGACATAAAAAATAAAAGTTGACATAAAAAATAAAAATTTTTGAATTGAAAATAATCAAATTATTTTCATTCAAAAATTAAGTAATTAAATAATTCAAATGTTAAACAACAAAATAACTCTATGCAGTCGTTGTTCTAAAACATTCTATTGCTCACGGCAGATCCGAACTAAATGTGGTTAATTAGATAAACATATTGCACTCCTTCTATCCTATACGCGGGTAGCGTATGGGAAAAGGACAGATAGATACTTTTGTTCATTTTGGTTGGTTATGCAATTCGTTTCTATAGTTTATTAAAATTTTAATAAAATAGCCTGTTTCTAAGCAAAATAATACTTTAAAATCATCAGTAAATATTTACTTACTGAAAATATGGTACACCGTCTTCTTTTCTCACCTTACTCGGGTAGTTCTTACAAGTTTTTTATAACACATTACGGCATTATTGACGTGTATTCTGTCAGTCAGCTAATATGAGACTGAATTGCGATTGGATTTCATTTCGCGTTTTGGCTTACTTTTGGTTCGGACACTTTTTATCGCTGACCCGAAGTCCATAGTATTAATATGTCAATGGTCAAATATCTAATTATAGTATTAGAATTATATAATTCATACAGTGAGTGGTCGGATTATCCAAATAGATGGGTCACACATTACACAGTAGAACGATAGATATTTCATATGATTAAAATTCGGACACAAAAAGGAAATATATCTTATGATAGAAATGAGACATCGACATAAAAAGATGAAGAAGATCGAACATACGTTAAAAGCGTACGACAAAATTCCGCAAAGATAGCATCGGTATCATGTGCAATCCGAAAGTGAACTTCGCGCACGTTACCGGCATAGCAATGTGGATCGTGCTCCGAGGAATGCGAGCTGACCAAACTAGCCTTGTCAAGTGTATTGCAAATTAAAATTCGTCTACAATCCGTACAATGTGGTCGACCTAGCGGACGAAGTAAACATTAAACAATATAAATAAACTAGTACTTATTATATGTACTGTAATAAGTTATTATTTCACCTCAAAAATACAAATATAGTACTCGAATGCGAAATAAATAAAATCTTTCCCTGTTCAGCCTGTTTCTGCTTGTCCAACTACTGCGGTAAAATATTGAGATGATCGACTTTTTTTTTCATGATGAAAATTTGTTAAGCGAATCTGATGCTATACTGATTTAGGGATTTTTTATAAATGATGGAAGGGAATTATATAATACTTCCTCGTAAAAGTCGCTAAACTCATGTCTCGATGTCACTGGATTTTCCAAAACAAATATTTCATTTTGTTTTTAATTTTCGTATTTCTTATTACTCCATTAATATTTAATTTCAATTACCTTAACCTTCCCTTCATAAAATAACATTAAATATTTGCGAGACAGCGTAATAACTGCGTTGAAAAGACGAATAAATATCAAATCTAAATAAATATAAAATTGTGTCCAAATTGATTACACTCGTTTATTTTAATACTTTGTCACACACAAATAACATTACCTGGTGGTCTAAAGATGTGATTATCTATACTAATATTATAAAGAGGCAGCGTTTGTGAGTTTGTAACCTTGTGATGTTGTAAGGGGGTAATCTCTGGATTTACTGAACCAATTTTCAAAATTATTTCACCAATAGAAAGCTACGTTATTGTGGAGTGTCATAGGCTATAAAAATTTCCAAAATTAATTATGCATCTTTACCTGATTATGTAATTATGAATTATGTAATCCAAGTTGTAAAAGAAAAATCGCTTTAGATGCGTGGGCTGCGAAACGTATTGAAGATAGGACAAAACAATGCACTACAATGTTAAAGAACGTATCAAAATCTGTAAATATATATATATAGATAGCCTATGTCTATCTCCTACGGATAACACACAATAACTGCTTTTACAGTTAAAATTGTAGATATTTGTGCCCGTTACTATATACATTTTAATAAATATCTTCAAATATATTAGCAAAATAAAAACAGACGGTGCGCACCGCCCCGGCCGTTGCGTCCCAATGTAAGCAGTAAGTACTGTATTCTTTGTTTTCTCAAGAACTTAATTTTTTGGTTCAACTAAATTTACTTATTTCTCCAATCTAGGTATTATATTACCTATTTTTTTTAATTTCTAATAAGGCCCACCGTTTGAATATTTGAAGTAATCGCATTGTTCTAATGAAATAACGTCAGAATGCCTAAAACAAAATATCAACTATATAGATATACATCTCAGACAAGAGCGACCACTGTACGCCAAATAGGAGTGACTTTTTTTGAGCATGCAGGGCGTCTTGCAAATAAAAGAGAATATAGATCGCAAGCATCTTCTAGAGAGTCTAGCACCAAATGGTCTCAGCAACTAGCTAACCACAGACTGAATATGTCGAACATACGTAATAGGGAATCTAGCACCGACCGTTCACAGTGACTTGCCAGCCAATTAAAGAGCTATTGCCTCTGCAGGACATATGAGAGAGTCTAGCATTAAAACGTTTCAGCTCCTGGCTAACCACAGACATAATACCAACGTCGAATATACGTGATAGGGAATTTAGCACCGAACGTTCGCAGCAGCCTGCCAGCAAAAAAGCGAGACTTGCTTTCATCATCATAATTTTTATTTATCCCGAACTCTCTACCTGAAGTATTACGCGGTACAAACGGGTCAGGGCACTGATAGTATTATAATATTTTTTATTATTATCGTGCTCAGAAACTTACCGCCTTTTTTAATAGGGAAGGTTTTCTTAGCAAGTAAAAGACCTTACTGTTATGTTGGCGATATCAAGTACATGATATTATTATGTATCCGGACTTTGCCGATATTATCACGAAATCTCGAGAAACTCGCATCAGGTATCGACACTTACAAGCCTTAACTGCGGGTAGGTACTTGCACAGGTACTTAAGAGCGTTATGGACTTTCAACAGTCCTTAAAGATCTTTTACGAAGTCACGAGTAACGAATGTCGGCACTCTTTGTCTTTAAATAACGGAATTCAATAACGAAGTTATCTTTATTAATTTAATTTTATGATTGCGAATTTCGTATTTGGGTTTTATGGGTTATGTTTAATTTAAAAGTTTTAAGCATTTCCTGATTCTTATTTTATGGAATTTCTCTCAATTACTCCCTTGCTCTACCTAACTTTTCTGCATCGTCGGTATTTTGGTACAAAAAGTTTATCTATACTCAGGTAACTGTTGCTGGCCCTGGACTGCAATCATACCTGATGTTAAGTGATGATGCACTCTAAAATGGAAGTGGGCTAACTTGTTAGGAGTACGATGAAATCCACGCTCCTTTCGATTTCTACAAGACATCGTACCGAAACGCTAAGTTGCTTGGTAGTACGCATTTGTCGGTAGGCTGGTAACTAGCCACGGCCGAAGCCTCCCACGAGCCAAAACACTACAGTATTAACTATTTATAGTACTTAACATGACTTGACATAGTCGAAACCAGTACATTAATTGAAGTTATAGTAAATTATAAAATAACATGCCTCGTTGGTCTAATGGTTAGCCTATGTGGCTTCGATCACGAGGTCCTGGGTTCGATCTCTGGGTCGGTTTATGGAATAATTCTGAGCTTTTTCATTCTTCTATGAAATGTTCAGTACATTTCAAGCCCGGAGTCTGGAAGTTGGCGGTGTTACACCCCCGTGCCTCGGAGAGCATGTTAAGCCGTCCGTCCCGGTCACTGTTATCAATATCTAATAGTGATCGTTAATAAATGAAACATTATCACCCTAAGCCCGCCAACCCGCATTGGAGCAGCGTGGTGGTTGTACGCTCCATATCCCCTCTCCTGTAAGGAGGGAGGCCTGGTCCTGTAGTGGGCCATTAATAGGCTAATAATGATGATGATGATGATGATAAAATAACATAGTAATATACTGTGTTATTTAATTTAATAAAACAACAATAATATAATTAGACGGTATAAGATGACGAGTTTAAGTGGGTTGGTCTAATTACGTATACACGAAAATAATTATAAGTACATTGTAATTAATACAAACATAGTGTAATGGAAGGCAAAAATCTAAATCTGCTTCTATGAATCTATTACCATATATCATATATGTACATTTTCCGAGAAGGGTAAAACAACTCCCATACTTAGTAAAATCAATGTAGAATATTTAAATACCTGAACTATAATCCATATTAAAGTAGTCGTGAATTCGTAAAATGTTTAAAAAAATAATCCGATTTAGCTAAAGAACAAACGACGCCGATAAGTGCCTTGCTTGTGTCACATACATATTCATAAGCAGGTTAAGTAAACTAAATCAATTTATTCCGCTTATTTTTGAAATGCAGGTTAAGTTTGTAAGGGAAAAGTAAATGAGTAGCTATCAATTTACAACTTGTTTCAAATAAAGTAGGTATAATATGCATTTCGAAATAATTATTAAAGGATGGGCCCATCATCACTTATTAACATCAGGTGTGATAGCAGTCAATGGCCAACTTGTAGTCGATAAAAAAAACAAAAAAACTAATGAATAAAGTAGGTATAATATGCATTTTGAAATAATTATTAAAGGATGGGCCCGTTTGATCCCATCGGATAAATAAAGGGCAGCCTCAATAACAAGGCTGCCTCCTACCCCTTTTTATTGCATAGGGAATTTTAGGCGTAGAGTAACAGCGTCGCTCCAATTCCGTTTGGCAGACTTTGGATGATGGTCAAATGTTCTGTAACGAGTGCTATTAAATGCTAGGTATTGAGAACAATAACTGCGACTGCCGTCTTAACTTGCTCTCTAAGGGAAGGGAGTGTAACACTAAAAACTTCTTAGGTTACTACTCCCTATTGGAGAGGAAATTTTCGACTTAAAACCACTACGCTGCCCCCATGTGAATTGACAGGCTTTGTTTAATAATGTTTAACTCAGTAATCATAGCTTTTATTTTATTTTAAGCTATTGCATAGCTTCTCGCGGGCCTTGAGCGTGGAGACCGAATCCAGAAATTCCGTTGAGAATAAAACCTAACACCCCCCACCCTTTTTCGTTTTTACAGATTGTCTTATTAGCGTCTTTGTTTGCCAACGTCCATTCTATGTTGAATACACCGGGTCTCGTCCGATCATCGAAGTTAAGCAACATCGGGCGCGGGCAGTATTTGGATGGGTGACTGCCTGGGAACACCGCATGATGTTGGCTTTTTAAAATTTTTATTTTTTATTTTTTTTAGTTTGTTTTTTTTTATTTCTTTTTTTATTTCAATTTATATATATATATAATTATAATTGCATAAGTTTTTTATCAACTTCTATGCAATAGCTTTATCGCGGCAGTGACCCAGTGCCACATGTCTTTTTTATTTTATTTATTGAAACTGGGACTGACGTCAAAACTTGGTGCTGAGGGAAGGGGGAGTAACACTATATCTCATACTCAATATTTCATAGACCGACTTGAACCCAACGCCTCATAAGCTTACGCTAACCACTGTACCAATAGTGCAGTTAAATTGATTTTAATATATTTTAATTACCACCTTTATTTATATTATTTTGTCAGCCAATAAGCCAAAATCTGTTACTGTTATCTCAAACGTAATTTTAAAAGATCTTATCGCTCGTTTAAACATGCTCGTTAAGATAAAATGCAAAGGCAAATGTCGATTTATTTTTTATAAAATAATTATTTTTTCATTCAATTAATTTCGTAAAGTCGTTCATATAAACTGCAAGGCATTTCAGTCTCGTTTTGTGTGCTTACATTAATGGCAATGACAAGATATTGTAATTATATCAGCGCATGACCTTTAAAGGGTTACATTTTTATAAGCTTTTTAACCGTCGAAAAAAAACGGAGGAGGTTTTCAATTCGACACGTATATATTTTTGTTATTTATGACCTTTTAAAAAGTTGTCCGATTTTGATAATTTTTTTATATTAGAAAGGGCACACTTCCAATATTGTCCCTTTGTCATCATGTTAGGATCTGATGATGATATCCTGGGAAAATTGAAGGAACTCTTCAAATTTTATAGGCACACTTGCAGCGATTTTGCGTAAGTATCGGTAGCTTTTTGGCTACTAGTGCCGTATAATATACTATGAGAGTATAGTACGAGAATGTTACGTGTCGATAAACCACTTAAAAGTAAGAAATAAAAATTTTTAACAAAAAATAGAACCGACTCAAAACGCACTAAAAAGTAAAAAACATCATTAAGTTGCTTTAATTTACTTAAGCATATCTATGAGCCATTAAGCGTTTTGAGTAGGTTATATTTTTTGTTAAAAAAATTCATTTTTATATTGTTTGCGTGAACCCTTTGAAGTTAAATTAGGACCACATCCAAAAGATTGAGCGGAATTTTTTCTTTTCTTTTGAATAAATAAATAAAATTCAAGTATATGTCTGTAATTTAGAAAATATAGATTTTCATAAAAACCATATGTAAGAAAAAAAATGAAATTTTCGTCTACATGAAACATCCAGCCTGATTGATTCTTTTTGTACATTAAGCCAAACTCATGAAGAGTTACGGAACTACGTGGGTAAAGCCGTGCGCGTCCGCTTGTACAATACGAGTATAATAATAACAATGTAGCATTTTAAATTTCCCCATTTCTTGGTACGATATTCTCGTGGTTTAGAAGTGCACTTACACAATGCAGTACAAGCTACACAGAGCTTTCTACAAAAGGCTGTTGTCCAGATAGTTTTGATAAAGATAACGACAAATATGTACACAAGTTTTCTTATATCAGTATATCTGAAAATAATTTTTGTTGTTAAGTCTGAATTATCTAGTGACAATTCAGACTTTAAAACAACAATAGCAAAGGACAGTTCTGGATATGGATCGTAATTATGTCGGTGGAAAAGTAAATCAAATCATTGTTTATTCCTAGAGCTCTCGCAAAGGACTGGATGATTGGAATCTAAGCCAGGTTTTCGTAATCTACCGATCTATTTATAGTGGTCGAGTGTTTAAATCCAAATAAAAAAAATTAAAAATCTCAACTTTATGTAAGTAACTCGATAAATATAGGTAGCTTGAATTATTCTGGATTAAAATTTTGTGAAAATCTACTGCAAATTAAGTATTCCTATTCACTTATTAATTACCTTAAAGCCCTGGCTGATCTGTGCAAAACATCGTACCGGAACGCTAAATCACAGGCCGTACTTATATTTCTCTGCCATGGCCGAAGCCTTCCAGACAGACCAGACTCAACTCAATTTCGAAATATAAAATACAGTTAAAACACGATCCTTGAACCTAGGTTCTCTCGGTTATAATTAAACCAAGCAATGACTTGATTAGATTGAAGTAGGTACTTACACCTAAAACAAAAAAGTTTTCGAAAATTGTAATTTCTTACAAGGATGTGGATTTTGTCCTACTCCTATCAAGTTAGCCCGCTTTCATCTTAGATTGCACTATCATTTACCACCAAGTGTGATTACAGTCAAGGGGCATCTGGAGCTCAGACACACCACGCTGCTCAAAAGCAGTTTGTCGGGATCTAGCCTTGTCGGTACTGAGCCAATAACAGGCTGATTATTATTATATTATATTTCAAAACATAGATATTACTTTGATATCTATGCTTAAAGTTAAAAAGGTTACAGTACTAAAAACATAGTAAGTCGTGATCGTGCAAAAAGTTCCACCTCATAATCATGATTAAGTGCAATAATTAAGCAAATTTCTTATCTAACTTTCCTTGGGTTCTTTAAAAGTTCTTAAGAATACTTACAAAAGTAAGTGATTTATCTGGGAACAATTGACTAAACATTTAACGGTAATTAGTTAAGGATTTTGTTTGTAAAGTAAATTATAAACAGATGAACATTTTGCGGAGTCACACGCTTTAATAAAACTTTTTTCCTTTAGCATTTTTATTTCTTTTGTTTTTTTAGAGAATATTTTTCTTCCTAAAAATATTGAAACGGTCTTGATAAAGTATCTTTACCTTGTCATTTCTAGCAACGCACTGCTATTATGTTTGTTTTACGGTAACCTCAGAAACTTCTGTACGATTTTTGATATGGTTTACGAAAGAAAGTTGAAAAAGTGAACTTTGTACCTTGGACCTTAATACTGAGATTAGAGTAAAAAATGTAAAATACACAGTAAAAATGAAATCCTTAAGACTATGTAATTGAAGCACATATGTTTAAAACATTCATCTCTGCCCTTGGTCTTCAGACAACAAGAAGAAACTAAAAAACCTTCCTACGAAATTTCAGAACCTTCTTAAAAACTCCAGACCAAAACTTTCAGAAGCAACTCCAGATAAAATATACATAATCTTATAAATTGTTTAAACCCGTAATATACAACTAAACATCAGCTCTGACAGCAAAAGCAACATCACACTCGGGCGTAACATTATTCACCTGTAAAGAAGAATTAGGATCATAAATACAGCATTACCAGCGACAAAGTACAAAATATTATGACATATAATTCCCATTTCCATCCCACGTTGTAAAACAAAGGCTTCTCTTTAATTAAACGCGATCTTATATAGAACTCTTGATGTACTCGTAACACAGAGTAAATATCTAGGACACACTTTGCAATGAAATGTGTCTACGATGGAAATTAAGAGCAGCGTTTTATACTTTAAGATTCGTATTGTACATTCTTTCTTTGACGCATATATTTCTGCAGACGTTTAACATAAGCAAACTTATCTTTTTTGACTGTCTGTATAACAAAAAGATAATATTCTAAACTATTCTTTCCACACACTATTTCATAGATACAATTTTGAAAATGCTCGAGATTTAGTCTTCATATAATTTTGTTTTTGTAGAATAACCTGATGAAACGAAGGCTATACATATGCTCTATAACTTCAACGCTTTTTTATACTGTATAGGCTAGCACTAAGCTACGATCACGCCTGATGGTAATCAAAGATGCAGCTTACGGTGCATCTTTGCAACTGTGGGAACGCGCTTGCGAAGGTGAAGGTGTTGTAGAAGGTGCCTTTGAGTTGAAGATACGCACATTGACGGTAGAGTAAACAAGAGCTGGAAAGGCGTTCCATAGTTTCACAGTTCGAATCAGGAACTAGGAACCAAAACGTTTTGTACTCATCTATGGAATATCGACTACGTATGAAACAACTACGATGCCTAGTGATCCTATGGTAGAAAGATGAGGGCAAACTAGTTTGAAAAATTCCTGAGCACACTCCAAAATATGTGAACTACGCTTAGTGAAATACGTATATTTGACGACCTCCGTGGCACAGTGGTATGCGCGGTGGATTTATAAGACGGAGACAAAGACGTACCGCCAAGCGATTTTGCGTTCCAGTAGGATGTCATGTAGGAACCAAAAGGGGTGTGAAATTCGTCCTACTCCTAACAAATTAGCCCGCTTCCATCTTAGCACCAGGCCATCATCACTTAACACCTGGTGTGATAACAGTCAAGGGCCAAAGTATAATGCGTAACCTGTAAAGGCCTGTATAAATTAGTCCATTAGTTGGAGAGCAACGCTTGAAAAGACGGACCAAGGAAACCCCCCTATTCAATAGTCTTTCAATCGGAGGACTTATAACATGTAGTGATTTATTAGGCAAACATTTACTTTTCTTTATTTTAAAGTAGTATATTTGCTTCCTCACTATTTTATTATAGTTATAAGAATAAATAAGAAACGAGCTTGAAATAAAATTTGGAATCTCCCTTGTCAATGACCTACCGTTGCATCTGAGTGGTCAAGTATAATTAAATACCTACAGCCAATTATAATGAATTCACTGATTTTAAATTAAAAGAAAGTCTTGCGCATGGCTTGACAAGATACTGAGAGACGATGAATTATTTATTTTAAATATAAAAACAATACAACTTCGAAATACTTGTCACTTGGTTTGACAAGTTTTTCGAAGTCTCATGACTTGTATTTATTGACACTAATTTTTATAGAGCATTCCATGGATTCACAATGCGGGTTCATCGTGTGGCAGAGAGAAAAACCGCCGAACAGAGTCCGAGACTCGCGGCACGGATGTATTTTTTTTGTTTTTTTTTTTTATCCACTACAAGTCGGCCCTTGACTGCTATCTCACCTGATGTTAAGTGATGATGCAGTCTAAGATGGAAGCGGGCTAACTTGTTAGGAGTGGAACGAAAATCCACACCCCTATCGGTTTCTACACGACATCGTACCGGAACGCTAAATCGCTTGGCGGTACGTCTTTGTTGGTAGGGTGGTAACTAGCCACGGCGAAAGCCTCCAAGCCAGCTTCTTATATTGTAAGAACCTGCCAGACCAAGACAAATTAAGAAAAATCTCAATCTGCCCCGCCGGGAATCGAACCCAGGACCTCCGTCTTATAAAACCACCGCGCATACCACTGCGCCACGGAGGTCGTCGTCGGATGCAGGCTTAAAGGTACCCTTTGTGACTAGTCAACGCTCGCATTCTCTGCTCGAATTATTTTCTTTGACCAATCAAATCTGGTAGGTTCCTGCTAGAGCAGCTTTAGATACTTGTTCTATAATGTTGCTTACTGCAGTACTAGTCAGGCCAAGGTCTTGGAGCAGAATGCAGGTACTTACAATTTTGAATAAACGTAAACTAAAGTTTTTTAGGCTAATTCTTAATTAAATTAATAATTAAAAAGACATGTAAATTGTGGAATCAACTTCCCGCCCGGGTTTTTCCTAGGAATTTTAATAGGTATGCAGGTATAACTCTTTCCTCAAAGGCCGGCAACGCACTAGCAATGCCTCTGTTGTTCAAACGTAAACTAACCCGCAGTTGTTTGCCCGCTTTATTTTCGATAAAAAAAAACTAATTCAATAACTTTGTATTGATGAATTAGTCAGTTAGTTAGTCATTATCAGCCTATTTACTTCAACAATCAGTTAGTTACGATTATGTATTTTAAATAGGAACACGATAAAAGCATATTTTTCCGAAAAAAAATGGTTTTTGAAATCCGCCTTTAATGACGGAGAAATTGATGAACACAAAAAAAATAAATACGGTTTCCTTTGTTGCAGTCGGTTCAAAAAATTGTCTAAATATTTTTCAATTAAACGATGATAAATCAAAAAAATCATACTGAAGTAACAATCCATGTTGATATTAATACTAGATGTTGAGTTTGTTGTCAGTAGCTAAGGCTAAGCCAAAATTGTAAATTAACGCCTCAAGGTTAAAACGAAACTTTGGCTCTGTCTAGTAAAAACAAAAGTTCAAAAAGTTGCTCTTAGGTTTTCTTCATTCAAAAAAATCACCGCAAGCTGTTTCACTACGATTTATATGAAGACTTTTCACAAATCTTTGAACTGAAAACTTTTTTATTTATTTTTTTAGGATTCCTTAGTTAAGACGGAATCCTTATAATTCTGGCATGAATGATCACTAGCCTGGTTTAGAGGCTTAGTTCCTATACCAATTAGACAGCTATCTATGCATTTAGGCTAAGAAAATGACAAACAATATCCAGAAAAAAAATCTAAATAATTTGCATCGATATAATTTTCATTCAGGAACGATATTTCAATATACTTACAAGCTTTAAGTTAAAAGACAAACTATCTCACTTATAAAGCCTTCGTCCTTATTTACTCGTACGTGGGCTTCGATCGATCGACGGATTCGATCGATGATCTAGTGACGGACAAATACGGAACCCTAATTTACGTGTGGTTAGATACTCACTTAGCTGTATTTGTTTTGATTTATTATAGGTATATGCAATCGGTTGAGCGAGCTAGTATTTACATGATATTGACTCTACTGTCATTCAGGAAAAATTAGCGATAGAAAATCTTAAAAAAAAAACCTACCTCAATATTAAAACTATATCATACTATACTAGATACTTCAAAACGTTATTAAAACTTCAGAGTACTTATTAAGTAGCAGACAAAGACAACCTCTAAACTTCATATAATTCTTTGAAGTTATTTTCTACATTTTAAATAGAATTAATTAAGTTTTGATATTTAAAATTCATGACAAAGATATGCTAAAATTTGCAAGATGTCAGTTTTCAGACGTTCTGAAAATCTGAGCTATTTAAAATGTAGATATGTTTGCTATCTCTACGTACCACACTTTAAACTTTTTGTTATTAAATTTTAATACTTAGAAATTACATCAAGCGTTTATTATTCGATTTATTTAACCTTTTAAGTATTGATTTTTATCCTTAAAACTTATTATTTATTTAAAACTTATATATTTACTCGTATCATAATTAAAATGCAATTAATGCCAGTGGATATTCGATAAAGATTTTGTCCATGCATAAAAGTTGTTTAATTTAGTCTTTATAAATTTTAACTGAAAAAACTTGACTTGAGCAAAATTTCACTAAAAATTAGATAGATAATATTTTTTAAATATTATCGCGTAATTTTTAGATAGCTGCGTTTAAATTATATCAGTTAAAGTAAAGCTGTGTATCGAAACTTACCTCGCAAAAAGTTACGTAGAATGGACCGCGGGTAAAACACTCGCGACACGAAACGTTCGCACTGCGCCGCGACCGAACGCACACTGCCTGATAAACAGTGCAGCACTGATAGCAGACAAGGCTCTACACAACCCTTACAATATGCCCTTTGTTTTTTTTATTCATTATGCTGCATTTACACGATGGCAAGCAACGCCACATTCTACGATTACGGGCAGCATGTGTATAGTTAAATGCCATTGTGTTATTATAAGTTAGTTATTGAATGCAATCACACCTGACGGTAAGTGAAGATGGTATTATGGAAGTAAGGTAACTTGTTAGGTGTAGTATAAGATCCAATCCACAACCCTTTGGTTTATACACGACATCGTACTGTGTGGCTAGTGTAAGATTTTACCGCGTCGTTATCGAGAACGTTAAACGCAAATTTTATATTTCACTGACTCTCACCCATTCGAGTTTTCTCTCGATACTGCCAGGGGCGCTGCTTCAATTCCACATAAATTTTACCTTTACGCGAATGTAAAGTTTTCGATATGTTTTGGTGAAAGCTCACACTAGGCACTCTGGAAAGCTAAATCGCTTGTCAATACGCCTTTTCCGGCAAAATGGTAACTTGTCATTCGGCCCAGTCGAGAATCGAACCCAGGTCCTCCTTTTTAAATCCATCGCGCATGTTGCTGCGCTAAAGAGGTTGTCTAACTGCTGTCATAAAATTAATTTAGTTTTTACTCAACGCTCAGTTTACGCTTGCTTGCTAAGGAGGTTCTGAGTTCTATTATCAACTCGGGTCAAATACAAAGTCGTATATTTCATGTAGCAGCGTAGTGGGTTGATGCTCTATATTATTTTTCCAGTAATAGAAGTCTAGTTCTGTAGCGGGCCCTAATAATAGACAGGTAAGGAAAAGCGGGTACAAGTTTATTTAAAAAGTCAAAGTCACTATATATTTTCTGGTTCTTTCTTCTTTTTAGTCGAAAAAGACTTTATCATACTCGAAGAGCATAGGAGCACTGTATTAATCTGTTGGGAAACTAGAACTCTATATTTTACATAAATAGAGTGGGTAAATGAGTAAGCGGTTCACCTGATGTTAAGTGATCATCAAGACCCATAGACATTAACAATAATTTGCAGCCACAGGAGCCACCAAGCCGCCCTGTTAGGAATCTGTTAATGGGGTGTTTTTAGTTACTATGTAACCGATTTGAACGTCTGATTCTAGTGAAAAAAAACTGTAAGAAACTTTGCTCATTAAGAACTTCTTGTTTCATTAAGAACTCTACTCGTATATCTTATATTAACTGGAGTCTAATAGTTGGCTTGGTCGTGGTTAGTTACGACCCTACAAGCGAAAAATTGCGTGTAATAAACATTCAATTTAGTATAATGTACGATAGGGTCCAAAGAGCTTCAATGGCGATCTCGCACTAGAAAGCGCAGAGTTTGTCGACTCCTCATTAGGTGGACTGAAGACATCCAGCGAGTACCATGAATCCGCTGGATGCAGTTGGGTTAAGACCGTGGTGTTTGGAAGCCCCTGCAAGAGGTCTATGTCAAACTGTGGACGTCTATTGGCTGACAATGATGATAACTTTCCATGATGACTCTCGATTAGTCATTAAAAAGGAACGACGTGTTTAAACTAAATGGCATATAAAATTTTAATAGACCACAAAGACGTAGGGTTTGGGCTTTTTTTTTTCGTTTGCAAAATTATTGTTTATTATCGAAATGTTTCACGTGTTAAGAACCTAAGTACAAAAAACATTTTTGAAGTAAGTGTGGCGAGACTATCTACTAATCCGATTTAAATAGGGTTCTGCTTTTTAAATGCATAATATTTGGAAGAAAACTTTATACGATTTGAAGGAAATATTTTATTTGAAAATTGTGATTCTTGTACTTGTACTTTGCCGTTATCTTATGTCCCTTGTGTTCTACTTTTTGAAGTTTTGTATAACTAAAGAAAAATTTGTTTTTTTGTATAACTTGAATATAAAATCCATAATTTTTCATGTTCTAACAATAAAAGATAACCTATACTCAATACATATTTTATAGATTTTCATCTTGGAAACTCAAGGAAGAGTATTCTCATTATTAAGGTAATAAATTCACTTCTATGGGAATATTATAGCGATAATAACAGATTAATTGATACTCATTAAAGTCTAGGTATTTCCTTTATCGATATAAGATTTTTAAAATATTTATCGATTAGTGACTTTTTTAGTGTGGCGATAAAGATAGCATGGAAAAATAATGCCCTGAAAATTAAACCAAAATTATGATTATGGACCCAATTGAAATCTGAGACGCCCTGGGTTCTATTCCTGAACCCTTATTCATAACAATTGACGGAGCAAGTAACAAAGCAGCTCTTCAGAGGTAAAGCTACCTCCTATATAATTCCACCTAGTGTCTATCAAAAAATAAAATTATAAAAAAGGAAGCTTTTTCAGCACTGCTTTTGCATAAAACTGCTACTGCTAATAAAACATAACCCTAACCTGAATTCTTCACTTAATAGGAAAAGAAAGACCCCTAAGATACGGGATTACCTAGTTTAGGGGCCAGAGGTTCATTTTATAAACTAATCTGTAACTTCTCAACTAAATATATTCTTATTCTTATTATACTCAATTATATTATTACACCTTAATAACTTACGCCAGCGTTGCGTCGCCATTCCGTCCCGTTCACTGTATGAAACCATAAAATAAAGTGATGAAACATTAAAAAAAGAAATAATAGAACAGTAGTCAAAACATGATACTTGATAAATTGGAAATGGGAACAACCGTGCCTATAACTGTATCTACGAGTTTTCAATGTTGACGAGAATGTACATGAGTTTAATTTGCGTCCACAAAGCATTGTGGGGAGTCCCCGTTGCCAGAAGCGATTCTGGACAGCATTCAAGAGAACCACAACACGAATTACGCTGTGCCAATTACAGCTCACAACTATAAATTCTCTATTGGCTTAAAAATAGATATCCAAAAATAAAATGGCATTTATTTGCGTCGAATAGAATCGAAAGTTATCTAATACTAAATGTACGTATTAGATAACTGAGTAAAATTTTAAGTCAATCGAAAGTGGGTTTAGAGATCTCGTGATGAGCCAGTCAGTCATATCGCTTATAAAGGTATGTAGGTACTAGGTATAGGCGTATAGACTGCATAAAACTATTCAGAACAAACTCATAGTTACTCGAATAGAAAACTGAGCTAAATCAACTAAAATATCAATTCAACTAAACTATTAATATCCGGAATGCTATGGAATTCCGGAAATTAATAAGTTTAGTTGATCTAGCTTTGTTTTCTATTCGAGGAACTGCTATTCGTGTAGCTTTTATTAAAATACTATTATTTACTTCCTTATATTTTTCGCTGTATTAGACTAGCTTTGCACCGCGATCTCATTCAAATAAATTATTGACAGGCTATGGATCTAACATAGAGCAAGATTTTTACAATACGATTGGTAATTTTAGAATAATTTCTTTATAAACAGCGTACGAGTACATAAAACAAACTCAGATTAATAGGTAATTACACCATATATAAAGCTAGCTGAATCTCTCTGCCCACATTTAAGATCTCTCTGCCACATTTAAGAGTATGTTGGCATCACCGCGTTGCTGACGGCTGTTTACACCCGCGATGTTGGCAGCGCTGCTTCGTACTTGATATTTGTTGTGGTGGCAGTACTGATCAACGAATACTATAGCTCCGCTCCCTTTGATTGTTTTAAAAGACGATTGTTGTAACATGGCGGACACATTATATATTGCAAACTCTCAGTAAGCAACATGAGTTTGTCATGGTATTCTCGCGGGATTATCAAGATGTGAAGCCACATAGCACAGCAAGTTTTAATATTGATTACATTGTTAGATTCTTTGTGTAGCCACCATACCATCGTAGGCGTTCTATAATGCCATTGAACGTTGCATACTCGAACAGTTTCACATCAATACTGCAGAGAATATCCAACGGTTTTTCTCGCCTCAAATCCAATTTTATGCGCTGACGGTACCCAGGGATTAAATGACAAAGCTCGTAGCTATGCGTCGGACGAATATTCACTAAACTCCTGAGGGGCGTAAAAATTCAATCCAGGGTATACATTGAAGGCTTTGGATTGCACACACTATAATGGACAGAAAAGTTGAAAATATATGGCTAAACTCATACTGACGCAGAGACGGAGCGTCGCGTCGCGTCATGGTATTTGCTTATAGCAAATTCATTTTTATTTTCACATCATGTCAAATGGCTTCTATTTTATATATTGTCTTGAAAATTATATCATAGGTAAGTTCAGTGTGTGCCTTCAGATTACAAGTGCCTGGATTCAATACCTAGATATAAAACCATTCTTACCCTGGAGCGAACTCGAACATAAGACTTCACGATCATGAGACCACCGAGAAACTGGGCTAACGTAACATTGTTTTAGTAAATTTTGTTTTAAACTGTTTGTTGATTTAACAATAGCGAAAATTTGCTAACAAAAATTAAATGAAAAATTGGTAACTGTAAAATGGTAAAATAATTTTAAAATTAATAATGAAAATGTGTTTGTAGTTAATATTTTGCATATTGTTATTGTGAGGCCGTTGTGAGTGTTATAGCGCATTATCAGCGACAATTATCTCCGTAAATTGTAACCATTATTACCAGTTCATTGTTTAAATTTCTTTTGAAAATTTTACTACAAATAATGTTTAAATGCTTATGTCGGGTTATAACAATAAAAGTATATAATTACTACAAGGATCAGAGTTTTCATACGTTACCGTGCTGCTAGTGTACCCATTATTAGCAACCTATTGGAAAGGCATTCCGACACGGCGTGTCATACTCTGTCAGAATGTGCGTCATTTGCGCCGCAGAGGCATTCACAGGTGTCTCGTTTTGATGGGGACCTTCCGCTGTCCAGGTTTGCTTGGCACGAAGAGTGGTCTCACGTTGCCTTCTTTTCTGAGGCCGTAATAGACTTAAAGGAGGCCTCGGAGCGGGCGAGAGAGCAGGTGTCTGAAGCTTACCCGCTGCTTAGAAGAATAAAGTTGAGAGGTGTCAAGGGACACCCGGATGGAACGAAGTTCCTTTCGATTAATTAGTGAAGGAATTGTAATAAAATTTTATTTTTTTTAAGTAATAATAATATTTGTTGTTGTACACCGAAACACCAGAGGGCGCCACGAGAGCGCGAGACAGCATACAGCGCGGGCGCCCCCCGCCGCTCACGCGCACACACATCAAAGGCAGCGGCAAGATCCTTTGATCAAAAAGTGTCGTGACAACTTTTCGTACGAATTTTTTCCGTCTAGCCCCCTTTCACAACGCGCGATAAGGAACTTCGTTCCAAAAATGGATGGTAGGAGACGCCGATATGCGCACCATCTGCCACTCCTGTAGACACTAATGAGTGCATCGACAAGCGCACCAGGACATCAGTCGGAGTGTCTGCTTGCACGATGCCCAACGTCTGACGTCCCAAAAAAGGGCGCTGACAGCTCCGCTGAAATCAAATGTTAAAATAACCGGGAAGTATGGTTTAAAGTGTTCTCCGAAGCAAGTATATACTAACAACTTCTCGATTCCGGGCTGTAAACAATTCGACAGAGCGGGTCTCTACTCCGTCTCCATACCTACGTAGAGTATCTCTATCTATAGTACCGTGATAGGCAAAGAGAAATAGAGACGATGTCGTACTGTCAGCACGCAGAAATATACTGGAACATACTGAACCTACTGACAAAACCGTAGAAACTGTAATAATCTCGCTTAAATTATGAAAACTGCGGTGCTTCACACACACATGTCATCATCATAAGCATAATAAACATCCTCCTATTAAACAAGCCTCCATTCTCATAAAAGAGAGGGAAATGATGAAATGCAGTTATAATGTGGGACAGTTTCACTTCCATTATCCAAGTTGTTTAATCACAGTAGGTATAACAAAGAACATCTTGTGCATGTATGTACCTACTTATACAGCTCAAAGGTAAAGTAGGAAATATTATATACCCAAACATTGCAAAAAAGATAATTTGACGACCTCCATAAGAGAGAGGTCTTTTGATATTTGTCCAGGTCTGACTGGTGGGAGGCTTCGGCCATGGTTAGCTACCACCTACTTACTTACCGATGAGGACGTACCGCCAAGCGACTTAGCGTTCCGATACGATGTCGTAGAAACTGAAAGGAGTGTGGATTTCATCCTACTTCTAACAAGTTAGCCCGCTTCAATCTTACAAGTGAATATGCACTTTACTTACATTCAGATGTGATTACAGCAAGGGCTGACTTGTAATAAACAAAAATAAGCATTTTAATGAACCAGAACTCGAGCACCAGCATCCAGGCTTTTTGTCGTTTGATCGAGACATGATTAAATTGCGCTTCAATTAAATAAAATAAAGAACAAACTGGGTACGTCCTTGCTAAAGCACAGTAACTTGTATTGGAGCTACGTGGTTTGTCCTAAGCTGTTCTTTCTGCATAAAAAATAAACATAATTATAACCCTGCACCTACAACATAGAACCTCTTTCTTTTTGGAAGTCGCTACATCCTGTGCCTTGCCCTTATACCGGACCCAGTATAGCTATTGCATACTAACTATAAAATATCGTCAAGTTAAACTAATATACATCTTTGTCAATTCATATACCATATTCATATACCATAAACAAATATCTAGTTTCTCGTAAACTAAGCTGCGAGGCGTATCGTATGTCGGTTTAATGCAAGCTAAACATGATGATTGATTGAGTAACCTATGCCAGTGGAAGGAAAATATGTCATCTCTGTAATATCTAGGATATCTATTTTTAGTTACACTATTCGATTATTAGGAAATATTTGTTTTGGTTTTCATTTACATTAAACCCGAGAAATATTTTTTAGTAATCATTTTCCGATCAACATCAAATTTTTTAAACTAAGGAACAAGTGGTCAACCTAGACGAGAGTTGGTGACGACATGTCGTAGTGACACTACTGGGTTGTATGAAATACTATGAAATACCTTTCGCAGCTAGCAACCCGTTGTTTTCACATAAACTCCTACATAGATCTATACTATTATAAAGAGGTAAAGTTTGTAAGTTTGTAAATAGAAGAAAGAAAGAAAGAAAATCATTTATTCACTAAAACTTTTACGAAACATAAAAATACAGCAAAATTCACTATTGGAGGAGTCGTAGGTACCTAAACTAAGATAATTCTTGTGATATAGGTACCTGCGCTCTTCCCTACTAAGAATAGAATTTCGGTCATGTCACGTATATACAGCCACTATAGAAATATATAAACATACGAACTAGTAATGCATGCAAGTGTGTGAGTTTGTGTGTGTGTGCATGTGTGTGTGTGTGTGTGTGTGTATGTGTGTGTGTGTGTGTGTGTGTGCGTGAGTGTGTGTGTAGTGTGTACATAAATGTATATATATATATACAGGTACATTAATAAACATAATATAATGGTAATATTATTTTTGTATTGACAGCAAATTCTCAGTTGTATTGTAGTCCATCTGTTTGAGCCAGGCCTGGACTGTTTTTTTACATTGAAGTGAAGATTGTGAATGAATCGATAGAACTGAATTTGCTTTATTATATATATGACTGCCAAGAAATGGGAAGAATTTTTGAGAGAAAGATGTGTGGAATCGAGATAAATTGAAAACTCTTTTACTGGGACGTTTATCATTTAGTATACGTATCATAGCTTGATCTACTGACTTATGCTGTTTTAGAATTATTTTAAGGAGAAATAATTGTCGAACTGTGAGTACTCCACAATCTTGATATAATGAGGAGGTTGGATATCTATACGGGAGGAAATAGCTAACTTTAAGAACCGCCCTTTGTGCTCGTTCTAAATTAATGAGACGGGTCTTATTTACACCTCCCCATGAATCAATGCAATAAGTTAAAAGGGGTTCGCATAAAGTATGATACAACATTTTTAAAATTTTTTTATCGGCCATGTGTCGTATATTTTTAAAAATGGCAATGAGTTTACGGATTCTATTAGTTAGACTGGAGATATGGTTATTGAACGATAATTGGTTGTCAATAATTATTCCTAGATATTTGATATGGTTTGACCTTTTCAGGAAGTCGCATTTGCATGGAATATCATCAATTAAGTTGGTGCATACATTAGTATGGGCACGTATATTAAAGTTTTCCATAGAAGGCTGTGAGGATCTTAATATCGTGAATGTCAGATATGTAGTTTTCTCTGCATTACAATTTAAGAGATTTTTCCTTAACCAGGACAAAACCAAGTTAAAGCCTTGTTGGGCGTTATAGAAAACACTTTCCCAACTACGACCCCAAAAAATAAGTGTGGTATCGTCAGCGAAAGTAATGATTCTACCATTTATTAATTTAAGGTTGCACAGTTGATTAATATAAATAAGGAATAGCGTTGGGCCCAGAATGCTTCCTTGAGGAACTCCGTGTACTACAGGTAGCGATGTACTAACGTGTTCTCCGATTCTAACGCACTGAGTTCTATTACTTAAGTAATCCTGGAATAGTTGGAGTTGTAAACCACGTATGCCTAACTTTTCCATTTTATTTATTAGGCGAGATGTAGATACAGTATCAAAAGCCTTTTCGAGGTCTAAGAATATAGCTATACATTTTAAACCACAATCTAAGTTAGTAGCAATGCAATTAGTCAGGTCGGACACTGCATCAGCAGTGGATTTTGCTTTACGAAAGCCGTACTGATTAGGTGATAGTAAATTATTTGATTCCAAATAATTGATCAATCTGTCATTGATTATGCGCTCAATTACTTTAGAGAATGTTGGTAAGATAGAAATTGGCCTATAGTTGCTAATTTCTTTCCTGTCTCCTCTTTTAAAGACTGGAGAGATAACAGATTTTTTAAAAGTTAGCGGGAATTGGCCATGTGCGAAAGATAAGTTACAAATATGACACAGTAGGGCCGAAAATAATTCTTTATTCTGTTTTAGTACAATCGACGAAATATTATCTAAACCTGTAGAATTAGTATTTTTAAGGGTATTTATAACTTTTAATATTTCACTGACATCAGTATCCAGTAAGACAAAAGAAGTTAAAGGTGAACTGGTACAATGTTCGTCAGGACTTGCAGAGGGAGATAACATTTCGAGTTTTTTAACGATATTTTTTCCCATATTTATGAAAAATGTGTTTACTTTCATAACAGCTTGATTAGGACATTTAGAAATTGATAATAGATCACGAGCATCTCGGTTTTTCTGCTTAAGATTGGTAATGTTATTTATGACCTCCCATGTTTTCTTAAGGTTAGTCTGACTAGCAACTTCTAACTCAGTTTTATTATACTGTTGTTTTAATTTTTTAAGTAAATTTGTACAAAAATTTCTGTATCTATTGTAAATAATTTTTAGACAATCATCATTGGGATTTTTCCTTAAATTCATGTGTAATTTATCCCTATGTTTTAAGCAGCGTAATAATCCAGGTGTAACCCATGGTTTCTTTGGAATTTTACGACTCGATGTTTTACACTGTGTTGTATTATTTGCTATTATTTTAGTCACCGTAGAAACAAGGGAATCAGTAGCAATGTTACAATTCAGATTATCAAGTACTGGCTGAAAATTTGTGTTTAAGAGATCAGTTTTTATCCCTGTATAGTTAAGTTTTGTACGTAAGTTATATACATGTCTTCTTTCTATAGGTGAACTTATTTTTAAGGATACCAGAATAGTGCTATGGTCTGTTAAACTATTTTGAATCACAAGAGTAGTCGTAGGTTTATTAAATCGGCATAAAACGTGGTCTAGACAGTTATTAAGTCGAGTGGGGAACAAATGAGTAGCCAATAATCCATAGGATGCGATCATATTAAGATAACTGTGTCTATTTGAGTCAATACTATCAAGTTTTATATCAATATTTATATCTCCCACTAAAACCACATACGTGCTTTTTTCTAATGATTTAAGTGTGTAGTCCAAGGATTCTAGAAATGAATTAATGTTTTTAAATGAGGGTGGTCTGTAAATAGAAAGTATAGATATATTATTTATAGTCGTAACCAAACAATTTGCGTCTGAAAAATGAGGTTCATGTGTTTCAGAGATAATTGTTTTCTTAGTGTATATAACTAAACCATCATTTTGATTGTAACAATTAGTCGTTGAATAGTATGTATAATTATCAATTTGCGGCACAGAGTGACAACCTCGCAGCCAGCATTCGCTCAACACAATAATATCAGGTTTAATCGTAATTCTATCAAGAAGTATTAAAAAGTCATCCATATTGTGCTGAATACTACGAATATTTTGCGTCAAAATTGTCAAATTATCAACTGAACTATTTAAATAACTATAACAATTTTCTGTGTCACAAACAAAAGATTCGTGCAAACTTATATTGTCTAAGTTATCTATAATATTAATTATATTATCCATTGATTAATAATGACTAGTAGTGTAAAATATAAATAATATTTGTAAGTAAAAAAAAATAAAAAATATGTAGATTTAAATAACTTTACAGTGATCTGATTATATTGACTCGTATGACAGCATATAATTATTATCTGCGCGTACGATTGACACTCAAAGGATTGTAGCAAAAAAATAATATTATGTTTATTGTTGTGTATGATTGTGTAAAATGTATGTGTAGTGATTTTAATATATAATTTGCATGCATAAATTAACATTAAGAGTAAACATTTTATAACTAAAAAATATTTTACAGTATAAAGCCAAAAAAATATCATACAATAAAATAAAAACATTAAAAAAAGTCCTAGTCACTTATCATTATTATTTTTCTTTATAATTTCATTCAGTTTTTCTTCATTTTTTATATGAAAATATGGAGCCCCATCTTTTTTACGCAAGTAAACATTGCCATTTGTAGTCCAACAATACGCAAATTGCGAAGATTTTGCGAAATCCCGCGCCAAGAATAAAAGTCTTTTTGTTTTGGATGTGAGTTGCTCCGATATATAGATGGGTTGTTTCGGACCTTGGAGTCCCAGGTTTGCTGAATTGAGCTGGTCAGAATGCTCGCGATTATATTTTTTTGTAGCATTTAATAATTGGGTTTTTACTAAGGTGTTTGTTAGTTCTACTATAATTGTCGAGCTCTTTGCATCCGATTTTTTACTCGGCAATCTGTAAACATCACGTACCTCCAATGCACTCAACTCCGACTGTTTAATATATTTTGATAGGCTCTGCACATATGAAAACAACTTATCTTTGGGCTCGGGAGATTGCTTGGGAACATTACGAATTTCAATACAGGTCTTCATGCTTTTTTTATCACAACTCTCAAACCTATCTTCGAGTTGCCTTAACTGTAAGGACAAATCCCGACGTTCATTTTCCATGGAGGCAATTTTACTTTCGATTGTTCGGAACTCTTCTGATAAAAATTTTAACGATTGTTCTATCTCTTGATTACAAGTTTGTATGGACGCATTTTGATTCTTTACCTCCAATAAGTGACATTCTAATGCTTCAAGTCTTTTGCTTTGTTTCTCGGTGAACGTCTCAATCATAAATTTAATTTCGGCTTTAAAATCGTCGAATTGAAACTCAATTTCGTTTGACCGGCAGCGCTTGCGCTGGGTGCGGGACGGTTGTTTCGAGTTTGAGTCCTCTGTCATTGCGTCGGAGCGGTCGGAATCGGATGCCGATGCCACCGCGCTAATTAGCACTTTATTTAACTGGCTAGTCGTGGGTCGTGGCATTATGTGACTTACTGCGAACAGAATAGAGCTGAATCGGTCAAACTCGAGGAATCGACGATTTCTTGCTAGTGCTTGGTGCACTGATACTTTCGCACAATAACTTTTCGAGACTATTCTTCACGTTTAACTTTAACTTCACTTTCAACAACTTAACTTGTGGATATATGGATATATGGTTTCACATTTATATGCTCCTAGTACTTTAACGAATTTATAAACAACAATATATGATTTTGTTATGAGTAAGTTATAAAGACGGACATAGAATACACGTCTACACTGTGTCGCGGTCGAGAGGGAAGAGGTAAGGAAATAAAGTTCTATCGGGGCTAATCTTCGGAACTACTGATCCGATTTAAAAAATTCTTTCACCAGTAGAATGCTACGTTATCGGTGAGTGTTATAGGCTATATTTTTATATTTATATTGTATATATTACCCGAGTTATCACAGTTTTTGTCACGCGAGTCGGACCGTGAAATTTCTTTAATTTAGCTTTAGGCGCGTACGCTGCCTATAGCTAAATTAATTTACAAATATTGAATATAATTGAAAACATTGTATAAAAAACTTTATGTATCTCTAAAAGTTCTACAAAAAAGTCCGCAATAGCATATATCTATCTTTTATATTTTGGTAGATATATAACTATTTGTGTTTTAAAAAATCATTTAATTCATATGCTTACGTTTACGTCATTATTTAAACTTAAATCCTTATCAAAATAAATTATTTAATAAGCACAAGGATATCGATTTGCCTTTTACAGTATGTTAATTAGTTATATAGTTTCGGATATATTACAAAATTTGTAAAAAATATGACAATGCCGCTATATCGTCCAAATTAAGTGGATCTCCTCCATGTTATGTTATACGTACTGAATAGGGGTCAACATTTTGGTACTGATATATTTTGAGAATTCGATCTTTGATTTTTTCTTTCAATTTATTTGACATGGCAGACCATATTTATATTATATACGAAAAAGTTTGTTCGTTTCTTTAAACGGGCTTATCTCTAGATCTGCATGTCGGATTGTAAATTATTTTGTTTATTTTTAAAGCTAGACTCAAAAGCTTGCCATAAATATATATTCTTAATGTAAATATACTGTAATATCGTACAAAGTTTTACAAAAATGTAGATCTTTAGTACACGAGACGGGACGGATGACGGGAAACTATAAAAAAATTAAATTGAGAGGTCTAGCGGGGAAAGAGCACACTTTATATGAAAGTCTGTCTTTAAAATTAAAAGGGTAACTAAGAGGTTTTCATGCGGACGAAATCGCGGGCGACTGCTAGTATTAAATATTGCTGTCGTCTGCGCACTCTGTAGTGCCAGTTTGCAGCCGACCGTAGACGACAATTGCAGTCAACGTGTCGCAGTCACATTGCTGATTTCTATGTATTTACATTTCACAAGCCAGAACTGAAGCTGCGGCACTTCGTCATCAGTTGTCAACTTCGTATAAAAACAATGCTTTAATCTAATAGCGGTATTTTTCATTAACATCTGTTATTCCATAATATCTCAAACTGACGGTTTAACGTGCTTTTCGAGGCACTGGAGTGGAACACCATCAACTGTCTTACCCAGGACTCAAGCCCTCATAATCCGTATCCAAACAAGTTAACTGTTGTAGTAATGCTACTTTTATCTTACTATTAATAGTTAGATAGTTTATACAGTTAACATGTCGTTGACAACACATTCAACTAACACAATGAAATTAAGCAATCCTAACACCCTTGCACAGACCGTGCAAATTGCTCAGCAATATCACCTAAGCGCAAAAATCTCACTCCCCAATCCTTGATTATTTGAAATTGCCACTAAAAATGGAAATTACAGTAGCATATGTGACATCCGAACGGCTAGGGTGCACCCTCACCCTTTAATAGACAATACTGCAGCGCGAAAGAAATTCTTTCAGCATTAAGGTTTGTTATCCACATATCTGTTTATGCTATGCTGTTTTTTTTTATGTATGACCACGCATAACTTTTTACAGAGTTGTCCGATTTTGATAATTCTTTTTTTATTAGAAAGCACATACTCCCAAGGTGGTGCCATTATCATCATGTTAGGATCTGATGATGATATCCTGGGAAAATTGAAGGAACTCTTCAAATTTTATAGGCACACTTAAAGCGATTTCGGTTTTTGTGTAAGTATCGGTAGCTTTTTGGCTACAAGTGCCGTATAACATACTATGAGAGTATAGTACGAGTACGTTACGTGGCGATAAACCACTAAAAAGTAAGAAATAAAAATTTTGAACAAAAAATAGAACCAACTCAAAACGCACTAAAAAGTAAATAATAGTGTCACAAAGTAATAACTGTGTCATTTCTTTGCTTTAATTTACTTAAGCATATCTCTTCAGTACATCACTTTTTAGTGCGTTTTGAGTCGGTCCTATTTTTTGTTAAAAATTTTTTTTAGGTTTTCACATAACCTTATCAATCCATTATTATCATTAAAATATACGTGTTTTTAGGGTTAAAATAACTTTCGTGCCCAGTCCAATTAAGATTGGATGTAGTGGAAAATGTCATGTAAATAAAAAAGAAATTTCACACAAACGAAGACGATAACAATAGTTGACACAAAAACCACAAATGTTTTATCGAATTAGAAAGTGTCAGCTTTGAATTTGGTTATATCTCTCTCTAGCAAACATCGTAACTGAGAAAAAGAAAGATAAAGAAAAATTCGAAATAAACTGTCGAGCTGTAATACAAACATTACAAATAAAGCGCTACCGAACTAAGTTGATACCATCATGTTGATGCTTTCAAGAATAATTACATCACAAAAGTCGTAAATCGCGATAAAATTTTTTTGTGCATATTGAAATGTTACGGGTCCTACTAAAGAACATCTGTAGCACTGTTCTGTAACGATTTTTTATAACTGGACAGTGTGACACATGACACATTAACTACATAAAAAGAATCCGAAACTAACTGTCTGTCGAGTCACAAAATCATCGTTACAGAATAGTGCTACTAAGATAGAAACAAAGTTCAGTGTTTCGTTACGGAATCTCATGAGGCGCCTATTCATGGCTCGGAACCGCAACAGTTTAGTAAAGTTTGCGGACCTATTTAGTTATCGATTATGTCTTGTTAAGGATTTATTAATTGAAATCTTACACTATAGTAATAAAGATTTTTATTTTTCAAAAATGTTAGTAACTTTTTCGTAATAGTCTAAAAATTATGACGTTGTATAGAATTTGGCAAATTGTGTCATTGTGCAAAAATCATTTTTCACCTTTTTTATTAAAGCTATTTTAAGGAGCATTTTGAAAGAGTATACTCTGCTAGCTCTAAGCTTTTATATATCATACTAATAATATAAAGACGTAAGTTTGTGTGTGAGTGTGTTTGTTTGGTACTCTTTCACGCAAAACTACTGTATACATTTTGATGATACTTCACAACAATTTAGCCCATATGACAGAAGTGTTATTCTGACATGTATACAGGCATAGGTCATAATATATTGACGTAAATATAGCCATTATAGACTTGATCTATAAATCAAAATATGCTTTGGAATATAATGTTATTACTGGAATGAAATGACAAACGTGCAAGTTGTCAATGTTTCGATACAATACGTCAATCCCATAGGTCTGGTTATTGTGTTTGGTTGTTCCGCCAGTTGCACAATAATTTATCAAATAAACAACGTCAATCGCGAATAACAAGCCGTAATAGAATTCATCCGCGACGCGCTGTCACGCATAAATTACATACATTTTCGTAAAATATTTCGCTCGCTCCTTTGCACTAGAATAACGGCATCAAATGTATAAGTCATATCTTCTGAAACTTTATGACTAGAATTTAGTTTTTTTATTAAATTTTGACTAACGAAGACATGTCATAACAGAAGGTGCATTAGAGTAGTAACTAAGTACATGAATAAAAAAAAATTTCGTACCGGAAATTTTCTCAGTGATGACCTATGGATCCGAGACTTAGTCGCTTACTATGGGCCTGTAGGTCACTCAGAAAGCCATAGAACGAGCTATGCTCAACGTATTATTGCATATTCGATTCAGAAAAAACATTGTTACTGCTATTTCTGGTTCAAAGTACCAACTTTATATCACGAACATGCTACATACATAAGCTTGGATCACGCAGCACAACGCTGGTATCTTTTTAAGGTTGTGCAATACTTGTTCTAACTTGCAGCTTCTAGATACTGTGTGGGCTTTCGTATTTCTTTGCTTTATCATGATCGACGCACCAGATATTACAATAGTGCTATTTGTGATTGAAATTCAGTGATTACCTAAGCGCAACTGTCATGGTAACAAAGCAGCTTAAAACGCCTTTAAAATCAACTGTCTTTACCTTTGAAGGTATTATGCCTACAGAAAATAGCATCATTATAACTCTAATACCAACATTTTTATGCATGGTATGATAAATGATTTACGAGGTCGGTTTCTCGTTGGGTTACAAAGGAATTTGTTTGGAATTCCAGATGAAAGTTCGGTATTCTGAGAAATGGCGGTATTGTATCACGCACGTAAATTTTCTGATGTGTGCTTATGTAAATGCGTGATAGAATACAATAGGTAATTTTTGGGCAATGTAGCCATTTGTAGAGATCTAACGTAGGTAAAGCCTTTATGTTACGCTAGCCGGAATCGTTGTTTTATTATTATTAACGTATGAGTACCTACATTGAATTTGAATAGGATTTATTTTGGATAGGTTCTATACTGTTTCACAATTAGGTAAACTAAACTATATTTTTCACGGCCTCTGTGGCGAAATCATATGCGCAGTGGATTGGGTTCAATTCCCATCTGTTCTGGGTGGTGGGAAGCTTCTGCCGTGGCTAGCTACCACCCTACCGACAAAAATGTATCGCCAAATGATTTAGCATTCAAGTACGATGTCGTGTAGAATCCGAGAGGGTTTTGGATTTAATCCGCCTCCTAACAAGTTAGTTCTTACCATCAGGTTGCAGTTAAAAGCTAGCTTGTAACGATGTAAAAAAAATAATTAATTATTTAAATCACATGTTTGACAGGTAAAAAATACACAATTTTTAATTTAAGTTAAAATTAGCGATTAACTACGATTTGTGAGTGACTTTAAATTATATTTCGCCGCGCTCTAAGTTGATAAGTTTACTTGAAACATAAAATGGACGTTTTTTGAGCCATATCACTAAATAAATTAATAAATAAAATGCTTAACAGACCAAAACCACCAGATACGATTTAAATAGAGAAGAATAAAAGCATGCATTTCTACTGTCACAAAATTTAAGTCCTCCTATGACAAGATTTTAAGTACGTTTGAAATTGAAATCTTTGTCGATATTTCCATCCAATTGCGAGGACCGTGGTCACAGAAGTTAAATAAATTATAATGTTATCGAGCAACCACGAAATAACTTTATAATCATAAATTTAAGGACTTAAAAGTATACGTTCTTATTTTTGTGGCTCTCATGGGCTTAATTGATCATTTTAACGTTAAGTAAGGAGCCTGAAAGTGTTTACAACTTTAGGGAAGTTTAATTACATAGTGACACTAGACTCAACGTTGGCATGTGTCACCCAGTCAATTTAATCAACATGTTACGTTGATTAAACTGACGTGGTTAGTTCGGGAACAAGACAGTACTAAATTGACTTAGCCTGATACTAAAATACAACGTGCATATACAGATTAGAAACTATATTTGTTTATACACATTATATTAGATTACACATTACACACAGATTTCACTTGTGAATTTCTAATTACATATTATTCATTGCTATTAAGTTTTTGTATTCTATTCTTCCTTTTATTATTAATTGTGTGTATTCTAAAGTGGCCTTATTTTGTATATTATTTTTAACTGTATGTATATTTGTATATGTAATGCTGTTAATTGCAATTAAATAATGAAATAAAATAAAACATAATTATACATAATATTTTGTGTAAAGATTAAGGTACATAAAAGGTATATTTTCTTATTACTATTCCTACGTTTATTTTTACCTATGTCATTTTATAAATTTTCATTTTTTCACCATTTTGCATCATCTTAATTTTTTAAATTGAATTAGTTAGACTGTTTGTAGTAACTCTACCACTGTTTCGGAAGGTAGGTTATAACGAGAAGAGCCGACAAGAAACTCAATAGTTGCTCTTTTAAATCATATTTTTTACAATATTACATTGTCAATCTATTGTTACATAAATTTATTTATTCTACTTTATGAAAGTTCAAAGTTGAAAGCCGATCCAATCTTTTGTAAAACACTGACCCCTAAGATACAGGCTTACCAAACTTAGGAGGCAGGGATGTATAAGCTAATATTTAACTTCTCAAATTAATATATTCTTATTCTTAATTGCCTCCAAACATTTTTGTCATTTCTTTTTTGTGTGCTGCCATTAATAACATACTGCTCTGAAATACGGTACATATAATAAGTCCACTTCAAACAAACTAATGCAAGGACTACGCAAAAGGCAAACTAGCTATATTAACACTACAGACATATTAGATATTTAATAACAGAAGAGCAAACTTTCAAGTGAACATTTCCCTCACAGGCGCACAACTCGTTAAACCTTCCAATAATATTATCGCTTTAAAACCAATCGAATTTTGCACTCAAGTAAATTAATTTACTGTGGAGGTAAGAATTTAAATTGCCATTGAAACTATAGCACAATGCAGTCATTGCCGAGGTAAACATTTTTGGCAGGTTAATTGAAAACAGTGTTGCCAACGAACCAGCCTCCCCACCCGAATTAACTTCTAAAAACTAAAACCACCTGAAAACAATTAACAATACAAATTAGATTTAAAGTTGAGTATTTTGCTATCCAAGTAATTAATATTAATATTTTTGTGTACGTAACTAAATTAAATAAAAGAATAGTGTTGATTCGATAAAAAAATATATATCGAACCGAAAGGCTTAATGGTTAATTAACTTATTGCAATTTTAATATTCATAATAAATACTACATAATTATTAGAAAATCCACTTGCCACTTGAACTAAAATATTGCCACTAAATGGAAGGTAAAAACTTCCAACTTCAGTGGTAAATCCGCTAAGTTGGCAACACTTATTCAAAATGTTTGCGGTTGCACGCGGTATAATTCGTTATCACTATTAATTATCTTAATTAAAGGTATGTGGATACAATACTCGGGAATTGAAAGCATAAAGTTGAATAGCATTTATTATGAGGACGAAAATTATTATGAGTAGTTAAAACTGTGCTTAATATCATAGGGGTGAAATAAATTTTGCCGTTGGCCCTACATATAATTATCTATCTATCCCTAGTCAAGTCTGATAACGATCATTAGCGATCCCAATAAGTAACACCTTAAGATCACAAATAACATTTGAGAATGATTATTTTATAGCGTAATGCTATTATTTTATAGCGTAATACAGGTATTTTATAATAAAAAATAGAAAATAAAAGTAGATGCTTACAAAAAGAATAAGCCAACTAAATCTAATCCATCAAATCTTGTTCACCGAAAGGCAAAGTGCCCAACACACTGGCGCTATTTCCTCTCTGAATAGCAAGGCTTATTCTTAGGGCCAAACAAGCACCAGCACGTTGGCCACCAGTCACATGGATCATAAATCAAAATAGAAAAACACGTGGTTTATATCGAATGGAAAATATTTCGGTACTATAAAACAGTATTATTTTAAGAACATGGAAAATGAAACCTTCTAGGTTCTTAGGTAAGTAATTTGCAAGTCGATTCTGTAACGAAATTCGACAATGCGACAGTCGTCTCTATCTTTCTCTGCCTAACATGATACTATAGAATTATAGATCAAGACAAGCACTGTCGAGTTTCATTTTAGAATTGACAAATAGAATTTGAAGTAATGATCAAATAAATGATTGAAACTTGAATATAATTAAATAATTTGTTTGTCCCAATTATTCACAGAAAATGAATCGTCTAAAGGTAGAGGTAGCATTTCCCACAAAACTGTTGGAAATGTACAACCAAACAACGCTTCGATCCAATGAAATGTGATACTTTTGAATGCGATACAACCATTTCACTTTATTCATTGGCATCCAATTGCCCTAAAACCGACTGATAACTACTTTGTATTGAATTTTATTGCACTATTCCGGATACTGAACCTTAGTAACAAATAGTTTAGTATAGTCAGAAACTGCATACATTCGTTCGACTTTTCTTGAACTGTAATGAGTTGGAAACAGATGTTTATCATTCTGGACTATTTACGATTTGCTAAGAAATAAAACCATTTAGGTATTTTGACCAATCGGAACGAAAATGTATTGGGATTTATCTAATTTTATTAAATATCAAAACACTCATAGAGGTGATATTTTTTTAATTTTTGATTTGGCGACGTTTCGACACTCTCTGCGAGGTCATTTTCAAGCCTTAAACAAAGAAAAGAAATCATTCTTCAAACTTGCTTACAAATTTTCAACTAAACAAATAAATTAAAAATTAAATTATGAATTTATAAATTAAAAAACAATTAGATGCATACCAAAGTCCGTTGAAACAACATTCATCCTTATTCGTTATAACACTCGTCAACATTGAAAATTTATTAAACACTGTGATATTAACTGGTCAAAACACATTACAATTAATAAATTAAATAATTACTATTAAAAAGTTAAAATAATTACAAGTCCAAACGGTCAACAACTGGCAGGAAAACAAAAGATGACATTGACATAATTATGCTTGTGGGTAGTCAGGTACTAGCGCCAACTTGCGAACGAAACAGCAAGTAGCCAATACTTTATAATATGCCCATATATGTAGCACTAAGATTGTCAACATCAGATCTTTCGTTAACAGTGTTAGGTGTCTTTACAATACAAATCATTTCCCGAATGATACGTTTTTTATAATTCCTTTCTAAATGGCGAACCTTAGTTTTTTTAAAGTCAAAATTATGGTCATACTTAATTCTATGTTTCGTTAGGGCTGTGTAAGATTTTTCATCACGCTTTATATTATAATCGTGTTGGTAGTGTCTCTGTTTTAAATACTGTTTTGTTTGACCGATGTATACTTTGTCGCAACCTTTACAGGGGATCTCGTACACCACATGTGACCTAATCGGCATAGGGTCTTTATCTTTTAACTTACTAAAATTAACATTGTTCTTGCGATTGTTATAGAAAACAGGTGTTACATTATACTTTTTTAATGATTTTTTTAGTTTAACATCAGCATTATTAACAAAAGGAATCGCTATGTATGTAGTATTGTCATTATCAAGTTTCTGTTGTAGGATGCTATTCTTATGAAAACACAATCTTTTCTTGATAAAACGGTTAACAAACTCATTCGGGTACAAGTTATTTGCAAGAGTTGACTTGACTAAAGTTAAATTACTTTCATGATATTTTTCATGTGACAGTTGGAAGGCCTTATCAACCAAATTAAAGACCATTGCTATTTTTTGGTTTTCACTATGGTGCGAGCGATAATTCAAGATTCTACCTGACCAGGTTGGTTTTCGATACCAATTAGTGTGTAGTATGTTATTATCACGGATTATTAAAACGTCAAGAAAATTTAAACAACCATTATTCTCCAGTTCAGTTGTGAATTGCAAGCGTGGATGGAAAGCATTCAGAAGTGATAACATTGACTCTATTTTCTCTTCGGGAACACAAGACACAATATCATCTACATATCTATAGAAAAAGGGTAAACAGAAATCTAAATTTGCTAATTGCTTTTCTTCAAGCGTTTCCATAATGAGGTCGGCCAGCACCGGGCTCAGGGGGGCCCCCATGGGAGTACCAAAAGTTTGTTTAAAAATGTTACCTTGAAAACTAAATTGTGAATACGAAAAAACCAATTCCAACCCCCTTAAAAATTCATCATCAGATTGGTCAAAATACCTAAATGGTTTCTGATACTTTGAAAATAGTATCGCGGAACGCTTGGTTAACCCTTCATATATAAGAAATAAAACTTTATTTTATCTATCTTGCTATTAAATCGTTGTTACCTATGCTTTGGTAGAAGACTGAACCATTTATATTATTTTCGAAAATGTGCTTAGGCGGAAATAAGTTTATATGTACAGATAATTTATATTTTATTTTATCTTTGTTCTAACAGTATATTGTTAGTTTTATCGTTGGCTCGATCTCAGTTAGAAGTTCTGGCGCTAAAATTGTCTTGACAAGTGGAAACCTGGCTCAGCTAGAGTTGCGATGTTACATAATCTTATCATGAGTATATTTTGTAGAATTAAGTATACGTTCTAAGCGAACGTATACCTAATGCTTAAAAATCTACGACAATTTAAGCTAAAAATACAAAAAAATGAAACAGTAAAATAGAGGCAAGTAATTATTAAACCCAAATCAGGAAACGTCTGGAACGATGTCGTGTAGAAACTGAAAGTGTTTCATCCTGCTTGTGGTGGATTATGGAAGGTCCAAACCACAGTGGGAGACGCGTTGAAATAAAACACGTAGTAATTTGCAGATTGTAGCGGAGATGCTTGCGCGTCGAGCGGCGAGAGTGGAGTGAGTGATTTTGCCCTGTTGGGCCGCGTTTATATTCCGTTAGAGGCGCTAGCAACTCGTCATCTTTATTTGAACAATATCGACTTATCTTAGAGCGAGACGCACTTATGTGTTAGAGTGAGACAGATATATATACAGAGTGAGAAGTATGTAGAACAAGGACGGCAATATGCCAGTTTATACAGAGTCTTCGAATGACTAACAATGTAAAATATTTTACTTAAACTATTGGGAATAAAACTCCAGTATGAATAATGTTTATTTGTATCTTATATCTAAGTAAATAATCCCTAAATCTCGCAAACTTAACTAATGTCTTAATCTACTGAATATTCTCTATTTATATATTCATTTTAATAAGGACAAATCATATATTTATATATACATTAATTCAGATTATACTAATCGGTCTTCAGAAATCATTTATGGTCAAAACAATCTTCAACAGTCTCCCCCTCGTGCGAAGACGCAGTCTGAAGCACTCCATTTGAGGAAGAAGGTTGTTTTATCTTCATCAGGCGGGAAGCGGGTCTCTTCAGGTTTCCGGCGGTCGTATGGACGTTCGCAATGCGAAAATTTCCATTTGGTCCGGGGTAGGTGACGATGAATTTTTCTCTTGGCCAGGTTCCGCGGGGTAGAGGCTATTATGACGATGTCCCCAGTGGCTGGATTGAGGAACCCGTATTGTTGGGTGTTGTATCGAGAACTTATTGTAGGTAGGTTCTCGATAAGCCTTCTTTTTCGAAAATGATCCGTGAGGCGTTGTGTAGTTTTTCTCGTCGTAAGTCCGATCAGTTCATGATATGTGAAGTTTCCCATCAGGTGAGTTTCACTTGATAGTCCGATTAAGAAACGTATGGGTTTTAAGGTCTTTTGATCTTCACGGTTTAGAGATATTTCTGTTATTGGTCTCGAGTTGATTATAGGTTCTGCTTCTTGTAGTAGAGTACGAAGCGTTTCCTCGTGGGGTTTTCTGGTATTGAGGGTGGCGGTCAACGCTGTTTTTATTAAGTGTTCTAATTTTTTCCGTGCTCCTCTCATGTTCGATGCGTCGGTGGGTGTAAATTTCCATTTTATACCTTTTTCTTCTAATTCCTCTTTCGTTTTGTCGTGTTCTATTTGTGGATGGTTGTTTGTTCCGACAAGGTTGGTTCTGTTGTCACTGTATAGGATTTTAGGTTTTCCTCGACGCGATATCATTCTGCTGAGCGTGAGTATCATGTTATTTGCTGATAACGATGTAGCAAATTCTGAGTGGACGGCGCGTTCTGTTAGACATGTGTACAGCGCTATCCATCGCTTATCTATCTTTCTTCCAATGGTCACTGTTATAAGACCGAGATAGTATGTGGCGTTGCTTAATTTGGTTGGTACGTATCGCCGTTCGGAAGGTTTTGTTGAGTCTTCAGTTTCAGCTTGTCGGTGAGCGACGAAGGGTTTAAAGTTGCGTGGGTAAGATTTGATCCAAGCTAGGAGAGTTCTGGAATCTATTTCGGTGCCTGTGTTTGACGCTAGTCGTGAGCCAAGTAGTGCAGCTTGTAGTTGCAGTCGTGGTACGGATGTAGGTTTCAACTGAGCTACTTCTGCTTCTGCGGCTATTCTCCAGTAGGTTGCGGCAGCGTAAATCGATTCGCTTGGGTCGACAAGGGTGTGTAGCTCCCCCTCGCTATGCGAGTTTGTGCATCGTAGTATATTGGGATCTTCCAGGTATTCCTGATTTTGCAACCATTCTTCCCAGTGTTCATTTAACGTTGCAGTTACTCGTATGTTGTCGTTCCACTTTACATCAGTTCGCCTTAGTTCTCGTATGACTGTTTTCCCTTGTGTTACCGGGTTATTTGTAATCGGTGTTCCTAGGCCTATAAGGGCGCTGACAACCTCTTGTTTAGTTGGTAGTTGTTTATCATTCAAGATGTTTACAAGGGCGTTTCGTAAGTTGCCGGTAAAACGTAAAGCATTATTATTTGTTTGCCAAACTAATCTTATTGTTTTTTCATAATTATCCTGGTCCCCTAAGTTGATGTTATCAGGGCGGTTTGTTAATAATCCTTTTATGGCGGTGGGTTCGTTGGATGTCCGTTGTTTTAGTTCGAATCCTCCGTTTTTGCGAATTAGGTCTACCTGTTTGCATATTTTTATTGCTTTTCTTGTTGTTGCAAAGCTTTGTGAACAATTGTCCATGTAATTAAAATGTTTTACTGCCTTTACGGGTGCTTGGTATTTTTCTTTCAATTGTTCAGTGTTGTGGTTCTTTACAAATATTGCCGAGTAAGGCGATAACGTTGCTTCGAATATTAACGACTTCGTTCGGTATTGTTTTGGTTGTTCGTCGGCTTCCTTTTTTCTCCATAGGAAGCGTAAGTTGTTTCTGTTTTCTTCGCCCACTGTAATTCTCAAGAACATTTCTCTTGTGTCGGCTGCTATTGTTATGGGGCCTTGATGGAACCTTGTGAGTCCTTCAAACTGTGATTGCAGTAAGTCCGGTCCAGGTAACAATGCGTCGTTTATTCTTTTGCCGTTGGTGCGTTCGGCGGCGTCGAATACTATTCTTAGTTTTATCTTTTGTGGATCTACGAAGACGAAGTGTGGTAGGTACCATGCTCGTGGCGAGGTTGAGATTGTGGTTGCCGGTTCTGCGTAAGCACTAGTTAATATGTTTTCTATTTGCTTGGTGTACAGAATTTTGAAATCTTGATCTTTGATGAATTTCTTTTCAATTGTTTTGAGACGTCGCAGGGCGTTGTCTCTGTTTACTGGCATTTTCTCGTTATCTGACTTCCACAAGAGTCCGCACTCGAACTTCCCTTCGGGCAATCGTTGGGTTGTATTTCCTAGAATATCTAACGCCCTTTTTTCTGGGTCATTAGCGGGTTTCTTTTTTGATATGCCCAATGAGTCTAGGCTAAAGTGGTCTTTTATTATTTCGTTTATGTCTTCTGTCTTTTTCTCGTTTATGTGGTTGATGAAGGCTACGGGTTTTGATGTTTCCGTTTTGCATCCATGTAATATCCAGCCGAGGCGTGTTAGTGATGCCACGGGCTGTGAGGTATGACCGGCCTTTATTTCTCTGGTGACAATCAAGTGCCAATTGTCCTGTCCTATGAGAAGTGATGGAGGTGTTCCTTCATATGTTAGCTGATCTGATATGTCGTCTAGATGTCGGCAGTCTTCTATATCTTCTTGTTTCACAGATTGAGGTATTAGGTTGAGCTGTTTAATGGTTTGCGCTTGGATGTTTTCGTAATTTCTCGAAAATAGGCCTTTGATGCGTAATTTTATATGTTTTGATTGCTCCGTCTTCATTTGATGTCCACCTATGCCTTCAATCACTAGACTTCTTTCAGGTCCTGTAGCTCCGATTTGCTCGGCTACCTTGTCCGTTAACAAGGTTACCGTTGATCCTTCGTCTAATAGTGCCAGCACGGTTTCTGTGCCGTTCGGTCCGTTGAGTTCAACTGGTACTATTTTCAGAAAGGTTTTCGATGTTCCAACATGGTTTACGGAAACTATCTTGTTGGAGTCTGGTTTTGGTTTGTCTTGATGCAGTAATTCGTGATGGGTTCTTTCACAACCGTTCTTCCCACACGGTTTCGATTTACATTGTACGTGTCGGTGATTGGTCTTAAGACACTTGAAGCATAATTTAAGCCTTTTTATTACTTCCCATCTTTTCTTTACGGTCTCTTTTGTGAACTGTTGACATTTGATTATGTCATGTGATTGTTCGCAGACAGGGCATTTTTCTTCTTCTACGGACGATGCGGCTAGGACTATTCGCATCTCTTCTTCGAGTTCGCTGTCGTAATTGGAATCTTCGTCGCTTTCATAGTCTACTTCGTGGTTTGTAGTATTTACTCTTCCTCTTTTCGTTAACTTTGATTTGTTTATTTCAAATTTGGTTCTGAGGCGTAGACTGGGCTCGTCGAACTGGTCCGAGATCATATTTAGGAAGTCCGAAAGTGTGATGAGTATTGGTTCATTTGTTCTGGTGCATTTATACTCTTGCCATCTGAATCTAATTATTGTGCTCATTTTATTTATTATTCTGTCGGAGATGTCGGTGGAGTATAAATATTCGGTTCGCTGTAATTGCTTGATGGTATTCACGCTATTAAATACAGCGCTTGCGAAGGTGCCTATGCCTTTTATATCCTCAGACATTCGTGGTAGTTTGTCGAGGGCGGCTATCTCGCTTCTTATAATGTATGCGGGTTGGCCAAATCTTCTCTCTAGCTCTCTTAGAATTATATCTGGTGATGTGCTAGTATACAGCAGAGACTTGACTGTATCCTTTGCGAGTCCTTTCAGTGATTTTCTTATGCGCGCTACATTTTCAATGTCGCTGAAGAATGAAGCTGTATCTTTATAATGGCTGCTGAATGGGATCCAGTTGATGGGATCTCCATCGAAGAAACATAAGTCGCTCATATATGTAGGCGGTCTCTTTGGTATGTTCTCATTTCTTTCTTGTTGAGATACTGCCTTTGCTAATAGTGATGATAGCGCATTGATTCCTTTACTGAAATCGCTGTTGTTTGAAGTGGTCGGTGTTTGTTCCATCCATTCGTTTACTGGATCGACTTCTTCAATTTCTGGATCTGAGTCTTCATTGAGTTGCAGTAGTTCGAGTTGTGTTCGCGCTAGAGCTTCTTCGGCGAGTGCTCTTTCCTTTTCTTTTTGTTGGAGCTCTAAACGGGCTTTTAGTTCTGCTCGTTTAGACCCATTTGATTTATGTTTGTTTGGGTTACGACTCTTTTCTTTTAATGTACTTTGAGTCTTTTCTGTGTTCTGAGAATCATTCGTTTTCGCTGAGTCTTCCGATATCGATGAATCTCCTGTTCTCGACGAGCTTTCTGTTCTTGATGAGTTTTCTGTTCTCGATGAGTTTTCTGAGCTTGATGAATCTTCCGTTCTTGAAGAATCTTCTGTTCTTGATGAGCCTTCCGTCTTCGATGAGTCGCCTGACTCATCATTCGAGTTTTCTCTAGCCTTCTTGCTTCGAGTTCCCATGGTGCTCATCTTGAGTTTCTCTCCCTACGTCCCTATGTCCCTATGTCCCTATCGGCCCTAACAGTCCTGTTTAAGCGGTTCCGAAGAACACACTCTCCCAGGGATGGAATTGAGGGGTTAGGTGAGGTAGGAATCGCCCGACAGAGGGTATCACGTGGTGAATAGGGTGCTCAGGTATCGGGAGGAACGCCCGACACCCTCGGCTGTGCCTTCCAGGAGGACCCCTATCTCACGTGAACCGTATCGGCGCGATCAGACTGTTACAGACTTATAGCCGGTTAAGGCAAGCTGGCAGTACCGTCTGGTATACTGCTCCCGCCGTTAGGCGTTAAACTCACTGTTCACCGTTTGACACCGTTAGGTGGTGAACAGATGAGCCGCGGTAAACCGCTTAGAGGTCTTCTCCACGTGGCGAAGCGACCTTCCCAATAGGCCTTGCGGTCTTCAGCAGCTTCTTCTGAGCTTCGCGTCAATGCACCCGCAGCTATGGTAGATTCCTCTTCGCCGTGTGGTCTTGACCTTTTCTTCTGTCTGCAGTGCGGTGAAACGATCTTCCCCTCGTGCCTCGCGGTCTTCAGCAGCTTCTTCTGAGCTTCGCTTCAATGCACCCGCAGCGGAGGGTGGATGCCTTTTCTTCGTACTGGACAGACTTCGTGACTTCACTCCGATTCCGTGGCCCAACCGAACGATCTTCCCAGCCCGCGGAACCCTGTTCTGCAGCGAAAGGTTGATTCCTCTTCGGTTCTTGCCTCGGAGATGCTCTCTTGCCCGAGCCAATCTTCTTATGTTGCGTTGCCGGCTCGTTGAATCCGGCTACTCGAAGGACCATGAACTGTGGTGGATTATGGAAGGTCCAAACCACAGTGGGAGACGCGTTGAAATAAAACACGTAGTAATTTGCAGATTGTAGCGGAGATGCTTGCGCGTCGAGCGGCGAGAGTGGAGTGAGTGATTTTGCCTTTTTTTTTTTCTGTTTGAGTAAGTGCCGTAGGCTCCATACGGGACCACAGCGGCGTCACCGGGGGGGTTGGGCGAGCGCAGAAGCATCGCCGGAGAGTGCCCGAAGGCGAAGAAAAAGTAAGAGGGCGTAACGACTCTCTAAGGGCGTCTCCTGTGAGACTCGGGCCTCGGCTTAGAGGGACGTTTGGAATGGGCATGTGGTTTTGGCGTGACTGTTAAGTCAGGCCAAAGCGTCCCCTTAATGGACGTGGGTGAGTTCCACGTCCGGGTGACGTTAAGAAACGGGGACCTCGTCTTCGCCGGCGAAGACGCTGTGTTTGTGTGTAAGTGTATTGAGAGGCATTGTCCGTAGTCGTGTCGTCGTCTGGGTCGTAAAGGACGTTTTTGGGGCGTCTGCGTGTGCAGACGGCGTCTATTTCGGGCGTGTAAGAGCACGTTTGAACCACAAGTGGATTTGGGTGTGTGGTAGCTTTCGAAAAGTAATTTTTCGATAGCTGTTTCATGTGTTGTGTAATGGTTGGTAGATCCAGGTCTCGGTGGAGGTCGTTATTGCGAACGAACCACGGGGAACCCGTGGCAAGGCGCATGAACTTATTTTGGACAGTTTGTAAGCGCTTGATTGCGCTCTTGGGACGGTGGGCGAACACTACGCTAGCGTAGGTCATAATGGGGCGGATGCACACCTTGTAAAGGGTGACTTTCAGTCTAAGTGACAGTTTGCTTGAAGAGCAAAGGAGTGGGTAGAAACGACCTAACACCCATCTGGCTCTTTTTGAGACCTTCCGGATGTGTGACGAGAAGCTCATGCGGGAGTCAAAGGTTACTCCGAGATATTTGGTCTCGGATTGCCAGGGAATGGGTTTTCCATAGAGGGAAACCTCTTGATAGATTCTGTTTCTGTGCTTAGGTTTACCCGTGAATAGTACGGCAGCACTTTTCTCGGGGTTCACCTCGATGCGCCAGAGACGGAACCATTGTCCTAGGAGCTTGACCGCTTTTTGAAGCCTCGGTATTACTACTCGATAGCTTCTATGTGTGGAGAACAGTGCGGTGTCATCCGCGAACTGAGCAACGTGTACATCAGGGGGAATATCAACTGGAATGTCACTCGTGTAGAGTGCGTAGAGGAGCGGTGCTAGGACTGAGCCTTGGGGGACTCCCGCTCGGATAGGCCTGCGGGAGGAGAGAGTGCCATCTAGGCGGTACCTGAAGGTACGGCCTGTGAGATAGCTGTGTAGCAAACGGATCAGTTTGTTTGGCACGTCGAAGGTGTGGAGCTTGAATAGCAACCCTTCGTGCCAGACCCTGTCAAACGCTTTGGCTACGTCGAAGAAGAGGGCCCCAGTGGGAATTGGATTTCTAAATCTGGTGAAGCCAGCTAGAATGTGTTCCGTTAAGCGGTGAGCTTGTTGGACACAGGAGTGTTTGGCTCGGAAGCCGAATTGTGGGTCATTGAGAAGTTTCTTCTCGGAGACTACAGCCTTGAGTCTGTTTTGAATCAGAATCTCATACACCTTGGCGAGGGTGTTGAGAAGACTGATGGGGCGATAGCTAGTTGGGAGGTTGCGGGGTTTACCCGGCTTTGGAATGCCTATAACGGTGGCTTCCTTCCACTCTGGAGGGAAGGAGCAGTGGGCTAAAAACATGTTGAAGATTATAACTAATAGATTAATTAGTTGAACAGGGAGGAGCTTTAATGCTTTGTTGCTGATTTCGTCTGGACCTGGGGCCTTCTTATTTTTTAACCCTTTGATAATCTTTGAGACTTCGTCGTAGGTCGTGGGGGGGATCTCATCTCCGTCGGGAGGGAGCGAGAGGATGGAAGCAAGTTCAGAGTGAACTTGGTGTACGTGAGTTGGATCTACGGAAGTGGTGCTTGGAGAGCATTGTGCTTCCAGACTGTCTGCTAAGCACTCGGCCTTATCGATATCCTCGAACGCGGGCGGGAGGTCGGGGCGAATTAAGGGTGGAGTGGCCGAGACGGGGTCGGCTTTGAGAGAACGAGCCAATTGGAAATGCGCTAGGTGCGATGGCTCGATCTGTCTCAGCTTGTCGTCCCATTGTCCGTCACGGAGTTGTCTTAAGCGGCGCTTAAAACGTCTCTGGAGGGTCCAGAGTAGGCTCCGATTTTGTCTGGTCGGTACTGAGTCACGGAGTCTGTGTTGGGCGTCTCTTTGTGCTTTTAATGCACGCAACTCGGGAGGTAGAGTGTTCGTGCTGAGGGCAGGAACCTCTTTTGTGCATTCGGTGATTGCACCGCGTAAATGACTACTGAGACTCTGCGAAGCTGCGAGTGCTTCTTCTACGGTCCCTATCTCGTCAGGAATTTGGGATAGAAAATTTGAATCAAGTGATTTGAGACGCTCTGAGAGCATCCCATAATCAATGATAGATTTGGTCGGGGGGGCCGTGGAGGGAGGGGGAGGTCCTAGCTGGAATAGGACTGGGCGATGGTCTGAGTCTAGCTCGGATAGCACTTCCGAAGGACTCGCTTGGAGTGCGATGTTCTTGAAGAGTGCTATGTCGAGTACACTCCGAGTGTCGGGTCGTAGTCTGTCGTTGTCCGGAATTCGGGTCGGTTTGTCGGGGGCGTGGATTACGAAATTGAGATCCTCGCGGTCTGTCAGTCTGTGTAGTTCGAGTCCTCTGGTGTTATTTCTAGAGCTATTCCAGCTAGTGTGATGAGAGTTAAAATCTCCGGCCAGAATTACGGAGTCTCCTAGGGAAAAGAGTGACTTAAGGTCACTCTCGAGAAGATCTTTCTTCGGGGAGAGATAGACTGATGCTAGTATGATCGACTGATGGCCGGTCATACTCACCTGACATACGGATGCTTCCATATTGGTTAGATTGGGAGGATCAAGAGGGGTACAGTGAAGAGCCCTTCTATAGTATATTGCAGTACCGCCTAAACGGGCGGCGGTCCTGTCGTTTCTTATCATTATGTAGTTCCCTATTTTGGGATCGCGTCTACTAGGTTTTAAGAAGGTCTCTTGCACTAGGAGGATATCTACTTTATGTGTGCGCACAAATTCGCGCACCTCGAGTATTTGATCGGTAAGGCCGTTTGCATTGAAGTGTACTATGGTAAGGGAGTGTGGTTTCAACCTGCCCTTAGACGCCATTTAAATAATCCCTAAATTTTTGAGCGGAGATGCAGAGGGCTCTGTGCTCTTTGTAAGCCCTAATTGGGTCAATCTTACATTTTTCAATGTAGATATCGTACTCCCTATAATCAAAGGACTCCATGTAGGCGGAGTGGCCTTGGGAGGGAGATTGTTGGGCCTGAGGGGCCTTGGGTTGGGAGGGGGGGGCGGCGGGGGCGGCCCGCGGTGGTGCCGAAGTGGCGGGTGCCGGTGTGGCGGGTGCCGCACCGTAAAGGGGTTTGCCCCATGCGTTGGTACTAGGTACCGGCGCGGGGACAAACTTTTCGGCGGGCTTCTTGGGGGCGGCAGGCTTCCGACCCGCCGCTTTTCCCCTTCGCTTGCCGGGCTGTGGGGCCTTGGAGCATCCGCGATAATTCGCGGGATGGCCCTGGAGGCCACACAGCACGCAGCTTGGGGGCACAGCGGCGACTGGCTCCTTGCGGGGACAGTCTATGGTGCCGTGGTCACCTAGGCACTTTACGCACCTGGGACGGGCGAAACAATTTTTCTGGGAATGGCCGTACATTTGACAGCGGTGACACTGTCCTATACGGCCTCTATTGTAAGGGGCCTCAAACTTGAGCCCCGTTAGGTGGCAGATTGCCCTCAAATCGTAAATGCGTTTGCCCTCTTTCGAGAGCTCCGCAATGACAAGCACTAAGTCCATGGGGGCCTTAGTGCGGGTGTTGTGCATTCGGTGAACCTCCTGCACTGGGATGTTTTGTCTGACTAGGTCAGACTTGATTTGCTCAGTTGTGAGCTCTTTTGGTAAACCGCGTACTACTACGCGGAGGACACGCTCCTCTTGGAGGGCGTATGTGTGATACCCTACTGAGTTGGCCCTCAGTAGGGTGGTGATGCGACGGTGTACGTCGCTTGACGGGCATTGTACCCTAATGCCTATGGCGGTTAGGCGGGCCGAAGGGACTTCTATGTTGTGGGAGGCTAGCAACGGCACCAGCCTCATCCACGAGTCCTTATCCCTTATAAATAAGGGAGGGACCTTTTCTTTAGGAGGCTCCTCCATATGGGAGTCCTCCACTTCGGAGTCAGATTCTGAATCGGATTTTCTCCCGTCGGTGACGGTCACTTTACGCGCCGGCTGGGACTGAGCCTTAGGGGCTCGAAGCTTTCGCTTCTTCGATTGAACGACGGTGAAGCCGTCGCCCCTGTCTTCCGGCAATGCGGGTGACGCGGGAGAGTCGTAGTTGTTGACAGGGCTTGTATCCATGGCGGAAGGCCTATGGACCGAGTCGCCCTGTGACGCGGTGGGTCGGGGCTGCGGTCCTGTCAGCGGACGCGCAGAGGTCGGGGGCTGGGCTGAGGGCCCTGGTTGGGGCTGCGGTCCTTTAGGAGGACGCGCAGCGGTAGGGGGCTGGGCTGAAGGCCTGGCATGGGTCGGCGGCGTCTGAGGGACGCTCGCGGCTAAAGGGTAATTAGCCAGCAGGTTCTCGATGAACCCTGGCTGGGTGCTTTGGAGCACCTTGATGAGGTGCTCCAAGATGGACCGGTTGTTTATAAGGTCCATGTTGGACCGGATGCTATCTCGGGCCTCCCCACCGGAGCAGGGAGGTGTGTACCTAAGGTGAGACCCTAATGAGTCCTCGCCTTTAGGTGACGAGGGTGTACTTAATCTACACTATGTGTGTGTTACTCACGCTACCGGACCCTGGAACTACACTATCCTAACACAACGCAGAACACTTCACTGACACAGACACTGTCACAGCACACACAGCACTGGGATCGGGGATGAGAAGGAGCAATCGAGCATCCGTCCGAGCGGGCGTCGACATCCGACGATTGCCGGGAACCGGGGCAAGCCGCTGGTGGCAGACCGGTACGGCGATCGGAGCGAATCGGGCAGACGTCCGCGCGGGGCAGATGCCAGCGAGCGAGTGTGATTTTGCCCTGTTGGGCCGCGTTTATATTCCGTTAGAGGCGCTAGCAACTCGTCATCTTTATTTGAACAATATCGACTTATCTTAGAGCGAGACGCACTTATGTGTTAGAGTGAGACAGATATATATACAGAGTGGGAAGTATGTAGAACAAGGACGGCAATATGCCAGTTTGTACAGAGTCTTCGAATGACTAACAATGTAAAATATTTTACTTAAACTATTGGGAATAAAACTCCAGTATGAATAATGTTTATTTGTATCTTATATCTAAGTAAATAATCCCTAAATCTCGCAAACTTAACTAATGTCTTAATCTACTGAATATTCTCTATTTATATATTCATTTTAATAAGGACAAATCATATATTTATATATACATTAATTCAGATTATACTAATCGGTCTTCAGAAATCATTTATGGTCAAAACAATCTTCAACACTGCTTCTTGCAGTTTGGCCCTTTTTAACCGACGAAAAAAACGGAGGAGGTTCTCAATTCGACACGTATATTTTTTTATGTATAAACACGCATAACTTTTTACAGAGTTGTTCGATTTTGATAATTCTTGTTTTATTAGAAAGGGCACACTACCAAGGTGGCCCCATTGTTATCGTGTTAGGATCTGATGATGATATCCTGGGAAAATTGAAGGAACTCTTTAAATTGTATAGGCACACTTGCAGCGATTTCGGTTTTAGTGTAAGTATCGGTAGCTTTTTGGCTATAATATACTATGGCAGTATAGTACGAGTACGTTACGTGTAGATAGATCACTAAAAAGTAAGAAATATTTATCAAAAAATAGAACTGACTCAAAAAGCACTAAAAAGTAAAAAAAAATGTGTTATTTAGTTGCTTTAATTTACTTAAGCAAATCTAGGAGTCGGTGCCAGCCAAGGTTTCTACTTTAAGAACATTACCTAGAACCCACAAACTGTTTTACTACGTTAAATAAATGTTCCTTAAACTTGCTGGCACCGACTTCATAGATATTCTTAAGTAAATTAAAGCAAGTAAATGACACAGTTATTTTTTACTTTTTAGTGCGTTTTGAGTCGCTTCTATTTTTTGTTAAATATTTTTCTATCTTAGATTGTACCATTACTTACAATCAGGTGGGATAGTGGTAAAGGGCAAACTTGTGGTAAATAAAATAAAATAAAATAATCGTAACATAACATATCCTAAAATTACTACACGGTGTAAAAATTTATAATACCAGAACGAGAAATTGAAAGATCTGTAAAAGAACCAAAGCTAGCTTGCAAAGCTGAAAATGATATGCGCGGTACTTTTATTTCGTACAAAAGGGGTCAAGTTCTTAGAATTTCAACCCTGCACCAGATAAAAAATATAAAAAAAACTTATGTAAAATAAAATATCTAACTAAGTTTTTTGTAGATTAAACGCTTTTAGAACCTTCTCCCTCTTATGACGTCGACGGTAAAACTGCCGTACTTCGGAGAGCAGGTTAAGCCATCGATCCCGGTACCTATCATTAACATTTGATAGTGATCATTCGACACGACAAGATAATACACTTATTATCTTATTATATATACTTATTATTTGACGACCTCCGTGGCGCAGTGGTATGCGCGGTGGATTTATAAGATGGAGGTCCTGGGTTCGATTCCCGGCGGGGCAGATTGAGATTTTTCTTAATTTGTCTTGGTCTGGCTAGTGAGAGGCTTTCGCCGTAGCTAGTTACCACCCTACCGACAAAGACGTACCGCCAAGCGATTTAGCGTTCCGGTATGATATCGTGTAGAAACCGAAACCGGATTTCATCCAACTCATAACAAGTTCGACCGCTTCCATCTTAGATTGCATCATCACTTAACATCAGGTGTGATAGCAGTCAAGGGCCAACTTGTAGTCGATAAAAAAAATCTCAATGTAAAATATTATCTAAAATGTCTATCCCCTCACTTATAAGAAGAAAGGTCTGGTCGTATAGCGAGCGGTTAAAGTAGATAGTTGATAATGAAGATAGAAGGCCTACCTAATTCTTTTTAATTGTACTTGTATTGGCCCTTAGGATACGGGATTATCTAGTTTAAGGGTCAGGGAAGCACTGTAAAATATTTTTTTTAATATTATAAGACAATTATACACATCGCTATATAGCCCAAAAGTAAGCTTAGGTAGCTTGTGATATGGGTACTATGATAACTGATGAATATTTATATTTATTATAGATACATATAATACATAGATAAACACTTATAATTTCCAGACAATGGAAAATATCCACGCTCGTCACACGAACATTTTTCAGATGTGGGAGTCGAACCCACAGCCTAGAACGCAGAAGCAGGGTTACTACCCACTCGGCCGTCGAAATAACCGAGCACTTAATAATAAACATTTCTTTTTCTTCTTATTTCTTCCTTACTTAAGCATAAGACTACACCAACTGATTTGACGATGACGATGAAAGAAGTTATATAACAGATTCATAAGTCATTTATGAAAACAATAGCGTGATATATGGATGCAAGTTTTGGTTATTATACGATAAAGTTCGCTGTGGGCAAAGGCCGCTGATGCCCCAGGGATGACGTTACCGTTGAACTTCCCTTCCGTAAATGAATTTATGGCTGCGTTCGCAAAAACAGCGTTTAACCAAACAGGAAGTCCGTTTTATCTTATATGTAGTAATACTAGTAACACTTTGTATACCCATGGCGAAGATATAATAAATTCAAAGTTATTATTCAAGTAAGTAATTATCTATTTTATTTTGTTTTGCCATAGCCAATGTAGTGTGTTTTGTCTGAGGAGAATCCTAGAATCCTGAGAGTATATACTAGGATCGATCACGCTGCACCAGTGTGGTTTGGGGTTTATACAATTAAAAAAATCATATTTCTTTTATTATTAATTACAAGTGACTGCAATCACACCAGATGCTAAGAGATGATGTAACCTAAGAAGGAAGCGGGCTAATTTGTTAGGAGTAGGATGAAATCCACACCTCTTCGATTTCTACACGATTCGTGCCGGGACGCTAAATCGCTTGGCGGTACGTCTTTGTCGGTAGGGCAGTAACTAGCCTCGCACCAGGCAGACATGCACCAATTTAGAAAATATAGATACAGCTTGCCCAATCCATGATGGCTCGTAGTTTTTTGTTTTTCAAACGCTTACAGTGCAAGTGTGCAATAAAAACTGCAAGAATGTGAGTTCTATTACTACGTAACGAGAAGCAATGTGTGCACACTCACACAAAGTGTCAAGTTAATTATGTCAACAACAATGTCATGTTTGACTAGCAGTATGCTCTACTTCATTTTAACTCATTTATTAAAAATGAATATGTCGTGTTGGTCCTGCACAGCAAAATTATATTGTGTTATAGGTTAATATATATATCGGAGTATCACCATTCTTCTTGACATCATCTTTAATGGTTCTTAATCTCTTGGACGTTTTCTAGGGTTACAAAGACTTTGTCTTCACGAACAGATATATTGCAAGTTCACAATGTTTTGATACATGAAATAGATTTTTACAATTCCTGACGTATTATAAAGATTCAGAACAGTAGTTTATTTACACCTATCTTACTTTACTCCCTAATTTAATTTACTTCTTGAGAACACTTTTACACTGGTCCAACTCGACCAAATATCCTCACCGCACTCCAGACACAAACTAACTACCCAACTCCTTTATTCCCCTCAAGATGGTGTAAATACTCTACTAGGACTTTGGCACCCGACTCTTTTATTGGTTGGAGTATTAAAACAAATCAATCATTCATTCATTTATCAAATCGAATTGAATTTAACTTTGTGTTAAAGTTTTAAGTAAGCACCTATCTCATATCTCTCATTAAATGATTAACAATTAGTTCTATTTCGATTACTTTCATAAAAAAACTCGTGACATACCAAAAATAATTACATCCACAGACAGTAACATTTCCTTAAACAATGACATCTATTACAATATTACAACAATCTATTCTAAGTCTCTAGTCTAATTCCTTCGACATGTATATTAACCAATTTAACAATATCTTAAAAACACACATACCCACAATCATCTCAGACCTACCTAGTATATCTATTTTTCTTTTGTTTAAACAGTTTAATGATTGAGCTCAACTCCTCTACTGTCTTGTCTACCATACTATTTGTAAAGCGTGAACCCATGATATCTATTATTATTTTGATTCATTACAAGTTAGTTTATGTAAACTAAGATGGAAGCGGGCTAACTTGTTAGGAGTAGCATGAAATCTACATTCCTTTAGTTTCTACACGATACCGTACCGGAACGCTAAATCGCTTGACGGTACGTCTTTTTAGTAGGATAGTACCAATGACCAAAGCTATTTTGCTAAGCTAATTTGGAACATCTATATTGGCAGTAATAAACCAATCAAGTGACCTTTGTAGAAAAATTAAAGTCGAGTCGGTCAACCTGAAGGAATGGGCAACGGAACGATTCTTCTGGCTAAGTCACATTTAAATATGTAGTTTATCATCATACGATTCGTTTTTTTGACATTATAAATATAATATTGGTAAAAAAATTAAGTACAGTCATTCCGTTCGGTCATGACACGCAGCGATACAACCTACCCGTGTACACCGAGCCGTGGTCGACTCGAGACTGATGTTCGAACTTTACTCCCCGCACCCTTCGGTTTCCCCTCGCGAGAAATAGTGGGGCGCGTCTTAATGGATTAACCAAAGTATAGTAGGCTTATAATAAAAACTTTTGAAACATTTATTCATTTATACTATTCGTAGAGACTTCATTCAATTTAAACTATTTGTAGTGACTCTTTCAACGGCTCGTAGTTCTGGTGGTTTAGGATTATAATGTTTGATTTGTAACGATCATTATCAGATACTGTTAACTAAAATGATCAGCTCAGCGTGCTCTCCGTGGCAATATAACAATAAAATCACCAATTTCAAAATTCTAGGCTAAATCATTTCTAGGAACAGACCTAGTAGGTACTTACTACGAAAGCCCAGTAGGGTTTAAATTAACTAAATCGAAAAGGACATTGCCATAATTTGCCCCAGGCTGTCCAAACGTATGCTCATATTTAACTATTTTATTTAAATACACAATGAATTTTAAACAACTACCCATGTTTCATAGCAATCACTTGAAAATGTATTAAAAATATATGATTTTCAATCGATTTTTTGTGTTCTGAATCACGTGACCGTCGTCGTAGTATGAAAAGTCAACTTTTATCAACCTTCATAACTTTTATCAGCGACTGCTTAGTTAAAAGTAACTTTGTTACTTATTTAAATAGAAGATCTGTACTATTTAATGACATGTATATCATCTCTGGGTATCTCTGGGGCAGATTTCCATACATTTTTTACCTACGTTCTTTGCTCGCTCTTTATGCAAAGAATAAGATCATTTTGGACAGCGCCGCTATTGGGCGACGTTTCTCGTTATCTCTAGACGAGTTATCTTCGGTTGCATCTTTGCCCACAGGACTCGAACCACATAGGCTGACCCAGCGAGGTAGTATATAAAAAATCTACTCATTTTTGAGAAAGTTTCATCATCATCACCATCATCATCATCAGTTATTATGCATCCACTGCTGGACATAGGCCTCCTTTAAGCAACGCCATAAAATTGCCAGTTGGGGACGCCCTACACTCCCCTTGCCTTGATGTGGTCTCCACTCTAGGACCTTACGACTCCAACGACCATCAGTCATTCGATAGACATGACCAGCCCTCTGCCACTTCAAAGTATTTACTCTGAGAGCTATATCGGTTACTTTAGTTCTATGACGAATCACTTCGAAAATGTTTAATATACATTAATATTTTATTCAAATGTTGACTGCATCTTTCAACATTATCTGATATCAATGAGCGGTCATAGTGTGAAACAAAAACAAGCAAATTTTAAAGTCCCTACATGGCCTCGGTTCATTTTCCGAACAAAATCAAAACACAATTATGCACAGGCGGCCATATCGACACCGATGTGGCCGATACGCCAATTACCTGTCATTGCGCTCTATTATATAGACCAAGGGATTACTTCGGTATGAATAAATTTGAATTTATAATCAGATACCGCTAGACCGCTTCCTAAAAAGGCTTTATAATAAATCTGTCATCCATATTGATAGGAACGAGTATATCTTTTGGTTTCAGACTCTGAATAATTATGATGTGCTTAACTTACTCGAAATTTTACTTGTAGTTACTTATATTAATTTGATATTGGATACATGCATATAAAGGGTTTTGCAAGTATTTGGAAATAAATCAATATTTGCGAGATTCGTCATTGTTATAGCCTATTAACGGTCCACTACAGGACCAGACTCCTTCTTTGAAGGTGTGGGGAAATGGAGCGTACACCCACAATGCGGGTTGGCGGACTTAGGGTAATAATTTTTATACACTTACGATCACTATCGGTACCGACGTGTTCCCCGTAGCTTGCATCTCCGTTCCTTGAAGAGCACGTTAAGCTGTCTGTCAAACTTCAAGACTAATGAACTTGGAATTGTCCCCTACTTTCCACCTCCTTCTATCTCTTGACCAATTGATCGATTCTGTTCAGAAAAATGTCGCATGGGTTAGTGTTGCAAAATTTGCTAAATCCGTTTATAGGAACCTCTTAATTGCTAAGCTCTTTCAAATTCTTCATATGGGTGAATTGTTTGCGGAAAAGATGGAAAGACGTCGGCGCAAGGCGCAAAAATTACGATGATTTTATCGCGAGGCTTTAACAACTTGAGGCCTGGTGTTCAAATGATGAATTACCCTGCTTTCTATATTTGTCGTTAGTATGCTTAATATCAAATTTTTGTTAATTTGAGTCTATTTCAAATACATATTATTTGACAATAATAGATCCTCCAACTGTAAATCGTTTAAATTCGAGTCAAAATTCAATATTTTATTATAATTCACGCGATGTTCGACACGTCGGGATCGTCCGCAATTTGTTTTCACTATCACTTTACTTTCAATTTTTCTTGAATAATTCAACATTTGGTTTGGAGTTTTTCGATCTTATTGCTAGTCTTAGGAGATCCAAACTTTAGCCGTGACACTTCATACGTACAGTACGTACAGACGCTTACCCATATCAATATATTATTTCGCTTAGACGCAAACAAGCAGGTGGACTCATGTACCAGGTGGAACCTTCAACTCATTATAATGTCAGAGTATAAAGCTACTACAGCTATACTGTGATAATGAGCCGCATTGGAAGAATTGATACTATTATTTTTTCTTTAGGAGATTAATAGTTTATACGGCAAAGAAAAATCCCGTGTTAAACTGTTTGGAAACATTGTAGCAGCAAAGTCCTAAGTTACGTTTGGTTATGTATGTTCGTGGTAAGCTCGAAATGTTAGATAATGAATAGGTTTACTTAAAATTTTCTACAGTATTTGATTTCATGGGAAATCGAAAACAACAAGACAACAGGGAAAATTAAGACGTAATTGGAAAATTCAAGGAAATTGCAGTTGATATTATATTTTAGTAAAGAAAATTAGAAGTTGATAAAATTCAGTTTTATTTAAACAACATAGTATTACTACGTAAGATAGGTAATTAAACATAGGTCAATGAAGCACTAATTCAGTTCTTAAATTTTAGGCAATGTAAGCAAAAGTTTTATTAAAAGAGATGGGATTTTTATCAAAGTTAAATCACATTATGACTATCATAATTAATCAATGTTGATTCGTCAACATTAATTTACTTCATAACGTTGAAGAATACGTGGATCAGATTAAGAAAACTAAATATTTTATTACTTTCCCATTTAAGATCGTATGCAATAGTTTAGTTTACCGAAAGTCGTAAATTTAACAGCGATTTAAGTTGACGGACGCGTCTAGCAAACTAAATTTATAGATTTCACAATGTCTGCCTGATATGTGGATTAGCATATTATTTTAATAATGACTATTTTGATAGAATTATATTACTATTCGATTTTAGTGGTTATGTTGATTTTCAGGATAGATTTAAAGAACGATAGGAAGGTATATTACACGGTGTGAACGAAACAAGCATAGCTTCAACAAGCGAGCTATGACTAAGGACCCCGTATGTATTCAAAACCATTCGGGCATACTCCAACAGTTACGTGAGATTAGGCCGTTTAAATTTTAATATTATGGAAAATACTAGATATTTTTAAATTCTATTGTTATATAGGTAGGTGTTAGTAACTGAAGTATAAAATACAAGTATCAGTGCTAAAGGTGGTATCTAACTATAGCTCAGAACAAGCTTAGTGCGGTCCAGATGTCGAAAGAATAAACCTAAACAAATGATATGTGAAAGCGATCGATTGTTACCTCAGTTCATGTCTCTCGTAAGCAAAAATGTTGTCGGTTTGTTAAGAAGGATTCATTTTTAACCGGCGAAAAAAAACGGAGGAGGTTCTCAATTCGACACTTATATATTTTTTTATGTATGACCACGCATAACTTTTTACAGAGTTGTCCGATTTTGATAATTCTTTTTTTATTAGAAAGGGCATACTTCCAAGGTGGTCCCATTTTCATCATGTTAGGATCTGATGATGATATCCTAGGGAAATTCAAAGAACTCTTCAATTTTTGGAGGCACGCTTACACCGATTTCGGTTTTTGTCTCGGTACCGGTAGCTTTTTGGCTACTAGTGCCGTATAATATACTATGACAGTATAGTACGAGTACGTTACGTGGCGATAAATCACTAAAAAGTAAGAAATAAAAATTTTTAAATAAAAATAGAACCGACTCAAAACGCACTAAAAAGTATCTATCGGTTCTATTTTTAACCGACGAAAAAAAACGGAGGAGGTTCTCAATCCGACACGTATATTTGTTTTTTTTTTTTTTTTTTTTTTATGTATGACCACGCAAACTTATTACAGTGTTGTCCGATTTTGATAATTCTTTTTTTAGTAAAGGATTAGTGTCCCATTGTATTAGGATCGCTGATGATATCCTGGGGAAATTAAAGGAACTCTTCAAATTTTGGAGGCACGCTTACAGCGATTTCGGTTTTTGACTCGGTATCGGTAGCTTTTTGGCTACTAGTGCCATATAATATACTATGACAGTATAGTACGAGTACGGTACGTGGCGATAAATCACTAAAAAGTAAGAAATAAAATTTTTTAACAAAAAATAGAACCGACTCAAAACGCACTAAAAAGTAAAAAATAACTGTGTCATTTAGTTGCTTTAATTTACTTAAGATGGAGTCGGTGCCAGCCAAGGTTTCTACTTTCAAGGACGTTACCTAGTGCTTTACTACGTAAAATAAATGTTCCTTAAACTTGGCTGGCACCGACTTCATAGATATGCTATCAGATGTTGATGTTCTATTTTTTGTTAAAAAATTTTATTTGTTATAAATTTTTGTTTTTGTGTTTGACTCAAATTTATACACGTTTAGTAAAGTTATGTCGTATTAATCATGCTCAGAGGCACGGTGGTGTAACCACCAACTTCCTGTCACCTAGCTTAGAGTCTAACTGAAAATTTTTTAGAAGAAAGAAAAGCTCAATATATTTTTTTAAGGACGTCTAGGATTTTTGCCCAGGTCCTCGTGATCTGAAACCAGAGAAGTTGACCGCTGGACCAATGAGTTCAATTTTAATCTTCTTAAGTAATTTCGATAAGTGAAATTGATTTTTGTGTGAACTGAACTTTGGAATTTTTCTTACCTGATACTAAAATGTAAACGAAGTTCGAAAGTGTTCTCCTTCCATTCCATTTCATAAAAGGTGTTTACCTCAAATATATAAAAAATACTTGAGCGTCACCTTTGCAAGACGAGACAGTGTTTGTTTAAGATCGATGGCAAATCTTCAGGTTACATCGTCTGCCAAACATATTACAATATGTTTCCATTGTAGGAATACGACACGTGGATTAACGATGTAGAGTCCGTTCCCGTGAGTAGCTATTTCAGACTATAATATCTCTATACCAAGAGAGACAATAATGGCATTTGTGTTTATTGGCCTCACCTTCACTAGTATAACATTGACGATCGTCTTATCACGCTGGATGTGTCTTTCAGATACTTATTTATAATGCTAATATGGAATGCAAATATCTAAGCATGGTTTTGGCATTTAAATTTTAATTAAGAACACAATTTTTTTTTCTTTCATTAATTAAAGACACGATGGCCAAATTTTATAGATAGGAGCTATTATCAATTCTCTCTCTCTGCTCTCAATTCACTCACGTGAATAATTACATAATTCAACAGGAAAACATACATGCCGATATGACAGATCTGGCGCAAGATCAACGGTTTTGACCGTACCATTTAAATGGGTAGTATTGGCCTGATGCTTCCACCATTTGAGCACTCAACAAAAGGTTTCAAAAAACGAGTTGAATTAAACTAGTTGTGTTAAGATACAAACTCAGCTAAAACTTGCTGATAAGCGTTTGTACAATGTCGTGACGGGAGAGGATAATGGAACGGTTCCCTATCAATGGAAAGAGATCAAAGCGTTTACTCATTCCGCTTGGAGTGCGTTTTACAATGATTTAGCTGTAAGTTTATTTCAATGGTGGCAAAGAACAAGTGTTTTTTGAAAAGATCAAACAAGCGTCTAGACGTGTCCGTGAATTAATATGAACTTATATTTATATTTTGAACATACCCACAGGAAATAGAAATAACATTATCACAGTTTTGAATTTAAGGGAATAAACACAGTAGTAATTATTTCCTTTGTTTAACCAATGTTCAGCCCGATTATTGGTCAGGTCCTCTTCTCCAAAGCGAACTTTGAACAATCCACAAATCGTAATTAGCTGATGTTAGCGATGACGACTGGGACCGAGGGGTTGTAATGTACATAAATGTTAAAGCCAGTAATGCATATTTTTTTTTATTGTCTACAAGTTGGCCCTTGACTGCTATAACACCTGATGTTAAGTGATGATGCAGTCTAAGATGGAAGCGGGCTAACTTGTTAGGATCAAATCCACACCCCTTTTGGTTTCTACACGACATCGTACCGGAACGCTAAATCGCTTGGCGGTACGTCTTTGTCGGTAGGGTGATAACTAGCCACGGCGAAAGCCTCCCACCAGCCAGACCAAGACAAATTAAGAAAAATCTCAATCTGCCCCGCCGGGAATCGAACCCTGGACCTCCGTCTTATAAATCCACCGCGCATACCACTGCGCCACGGAGGTCGTCGCATATTATGTTATACAAATGTTTTGCAAATGTTCATTATGTTCAATGTTCAACCCATGATTGCAATTTGCAGATATAAAACAAACTTAATTTCTCTTAACTTAAAAGGGTGAAGGGCTCGCAAGCCGCTTTATTAAAAGACCCAACGAAAGGATAAAGTACTCGAATTACTTTATTTCCGCTCTCGACAATAATATACTATTTATTCTCCCGTCAAACTAACAGATGTTCGATAAAACTCACATTCAGATCGGACATCGAATGCTCAATAAATAAAAACACTTTATGACAAGGATTTATTTCAATTTTATTGTACAAGGGTCGCTGACTTTCGCCATCCATTTCTATTTGCTTGCAATTTTGTATCAACCAATCCCTATAAAACGGATAATCTCTAATCATAAAACTATTGATATACACAAGCGTCATATAAATTTTACAGCATAATCAAATCATACTCGTAGTGTGTCATGAAAACACTTACAATATTAGTTCAGATATATGCGTCAGGTTTTCTTCAAACAAAAGTTGTAAAATAAAATATTACATTTGATAACCCTGTATGTAAGCAAAATGCTATCTGTCAATTAAGTTCGAAACAACAGTTTAAGTTATAAAACAAGATAGCGGCTAAAAATAGAAAACATCTGTGGAGCTAACACGAATTTTATTTTGCAGGTTTTTTTCAATTTGATGACAGATTTCTTTGGGTCTACAAACAGGTCTTTTTTTGTAATAATAAAACATACATACATAGCATCACGCCTCGTTCCCATAGGAGTAGATAGAGACCACGTCTATACACTTGTCATTGTCACTTGCATATCACTCTTGCTTCCTCCAATTGCATTAATTTTCCATACAAGTTCGTCGGTTTAGGGTACTCTTAGGTAAGGTAAGGCTCTTAGGGTAAGGTATCGAATGCCCTTCCGATATCAGTTTTTCCTAATTCATATAACTTGGGTATCTTTAAAACAAGAGTGAATAGGAATTTTCTAAGCAAGCGCGCTCCACCTTAGACCGCATCTTCACTTACCATCAGGTGAGATCGTGGTCAAGCGCGAGCTTATTGCAGATTAAAAAAAAAACCTGGCCTAAAAATATTTACTGTTCGATTCAATTAAATATCCATATTAGTGTACTTTATTTCCAAGCCCACAGTCAGGAAGTTGGTGACGTGAGACCCCAAGGCTAGGACAGTCAAGCTCCACATCATCTCTCATGTAATGGAAGGGGCCTAGCCTTGTAGTGGGTCGTTCATCATCATTATCATCAGCCTATTAAAACCCCACTACAGAGCCAAGCCTCCCTCCTTATAGGAGAGTGGATATGGAGCGTAGACCCACCACGCTGCTCCAATGCGGGTTGACAGGCTTAGGGTGATAATGTTTCATTTAATAACGATTACTATCAGATATTGATGACAGTGACCAGGACCGACGGCTTAACGTTCTCTCTTAGACACTGGGGTGTAATACCACCAACTTCCCGACTCCGGGCTTGGAATGTAGGTACTGAGAATTTCATAGAAGAATGAAAAACTCAGAATTATTCTGTGACCCGACCCAGGATTCGAACCCAGCACCTCGTGATCGAAGCCAGATAGACTAACCACTGGACCAACAAGGCAGTCGGTAGCCCGTTAATAAGTTGATAATAACAATGATGATGTACCATTCAATTCGTTTTCCAAAAAATCCCTAATGTTCAGATTGTATGCATAGACCGAGATCAATCCTACTTTCATAATGCAATCTAAATAAAAATTGATCGACATTCAGCCCCTGCCGTGACTTCTTCTTGCTACGTGACATTGGCTACGTTTACACTTTACACAACAAAGACAAGCAAATAATCGAGACGAAAATAGTAATAAACTTGAAATCTCAGCTAATATTTCATTTTATGCACTAAAATTTAATAAATACTTAAATTGACTTTAATAAGTATAAGATTACTAGCGTTTGCCCGCGACTCTGTCCGCGTGGAATTAGTTATTATGGCAGCTTAATTTTTCTATGTCTGTCATATTTATTAATATCTAATGAACTGCTTAAAAATACGTTGTAAGCTCCTAGCTTTAAGTTAGGATAAGGAAAATCTATTTTTGAAAATTATAAAAGATATATTTGAAAGTTTTTGCAATCATTAAAGATAAATATTTGAAAATAGTATCTTACACAATCGAAAAAGTAAAAACTTAAAACTGAAAAAATTTTTATCCTTCAACGCAATGCTATAGAATTTCCTCTGTTTCTGATTGAAAATCTTTCACTGTGTGAAATCGAGAACGAGGTAGCCAATATAAAGAATAACCCAATAATAAATTATTTTCTAATATTATAAAAATTCAAGTGTTGTTAATGCTCGGACATCAACTACTTCAAATATTACAGGAGCTTTATAAGAAACTAGCAAGAAATTAATGAAAGGTCTGCAAGTAGGATACCTCTGAGTATTTTGTGTGGGAGTAACAAACTTTTTACCATTAATGAGGAGAAGTTTCTTTAGTATTTTTGTTAGAAAAGCTTCAATACGTTGCTCGGTACCCACGCAGTAATATCAAAGTAGACTCTTTACCATAAAATTGCAATCTTTCAGAGCATCTGAAACTACCTACGTTTAAAATTTTCTACCATCGCAGACTGACGAACTCCTACGCTCTATGTGCATTGATTATGTAACCCTACAGTCTGGTAAATCAGAAAATTGTTACGATACATTACAAGATTTTCTTTAAGTACCCTACCCTATTTAAAGATGTGTTCAATCATGGTGTAAAACCACTTCGTTTTTATTATAATTTAAAAAAAATCAAACGGGTGCATTAAAATGTATGTAGGTACTTTGTGTAATGACATTATTATTTTTTTAATTATTCATGTTACGCTTAAATTTAAGAAGACCAATTATTATCCAGAGAAAGATAAATTAATAATTTTTTTAAACACAAGCATAAACACAAACAAATTAAACAATAATTATGCCACATTTTTCATTTCTAACACTAGATTAAATAATTAAAACATTAATTAAAATACACATCATTAAGTTGACACATGCACTTAAGTAAACATAAAACGCACTCTTGCAAGCAAACATTATCAACATTAATATTTGTAAGGTCTTAATTAAGAAATAATTGCTTTTATTACTAAGCTCACACAAAAGTATTAAAATAGATATAAACCACAAAATATGCTTGGCATATTGTTTACGGTTATACCTACTAATTGTTTATACTATTCTAATACAAAATCGTTTATTTCTAGTAGGCTTAGTTTAAAGCACTTTTGAAACATTATTTGAGACTATATGTAGTTTTTATTCTACCACTGGCTTGGAAGGCAGGTAATGTACTAAAGCCAAACTCGAATGAGAATGCTTGTCAACAAACAAATAAATAATGAAGGCAGAAATCACTAGTCATTTAACACCTATTTTTCTTAATTAACTAGTTAATGACGAATTCATGACAATAAATTAGATTAGTAAGCTTAAAACTAATTATTATACTCAATATCTTTTAAATATGATTTTTTAAAATTACAAAACACAATTTTAAATTTATTAGGCATAAAATGTATTGAATTTTCTACCTTAATTTTAAATTTTTTTGTTGACAAGCATTCTCAATCGAGTCTGGCTTTAGTATAAATACAAGAATTCGTTCTAAATAGTAAATTCTAAGTAAAAAAAATTCAAATTACGCGCAAAATACGGTCTTTCTCAAATATTCTTAATTCTTACGTTCTCTCTAAGAAGCTCAAATCTCAGAAGAAACAAAGCTTTGCACAAACTTGGTTAATCTACTCAGAAAAATCATACTCATGTAAAAAATTTGCAATGGATTGATGATAAGCTTAAAATTAAATTTTCTTGATATACTTGAACGCTTCTAATAATGAACTGTGAAACATTACATTTAACGAAGCCAATAAGAGCTCTTCAAATCATAACAATCTTCCTTCCTCGCTTAAAATAAATAAATAAAAACGTAAGTGCCTCTCTAACGAGGCTTTTAAGCTGTGGAAGGTGCTTGTGTAAAATAAAATCGAATGTTCCCACAGGGACTCTCAAGAGTGTCCAGTGATGCTATTCTCAACACAGAAAGATCCGCTTTTAACTATCAACGATGATTATGAGTAATGATATCAGAAGTTTTTCAAACTTTTAACTACCAATTTACTTTGTTAAATAATTAAAGCTATATTGCAGGCATTTAGTTAATCCTTTTTCCTTCATAATTTTTTTCCCATATAGTCCACGGCGTAACCACATTGTAATTGTATTTGTAGAGTGCATGAACACCGCAATTTGGCAGTCGATAGGGTAAATTACATTGTTTAAGAAATGTTTAACATTAGTTGATATACATATTTTGACGACCTCCGTGGCGCAGTGATATGCGCGGAGGTCCTGGGTTCGATTCCCGGCGGGGTAGATTGAGATTTTTCTTAATTTGTCTTGGTCTGGCTGGTGGGAGGCTTTCGCCGTGGCTAATTACCACCCAACCGACAAAGACGTACCGCCAAGCGATTTAGCGTTCCGGTACGATGTCGTATAGAAACTGAAGGGGTGTGGATTTCTTCCTACTCCTAACAAGTTAGCCCGCTTCCATCTTAGGTTGCATCATCACTTAACATCAGGTGTGATAGCAGTCAGGAGCCAACTTGTAGTCAATTGAATGCCTTGCGGTTTTTTTATTTCATTGATATACATTGAAAGTAGATATGAAATAATATTAATTTCGAATAAGTTTTGCACAAAGTAGTCATTATGTTAACCTACAAACTCTACTTTTGTACGAGCCTGTTTCAACGGCGAACTCGCTGTTGAACGAAGTTAAATAATAACACAGCTGACCTCAAAAGGCGTACACTAATGTACAGGTCTCAAAAGTAACTCAATCGTGTTAACTAAATAGACCATTTTATCGTTTTATTGTTACTATCGTAGTTCTAAAACGGATGATGTGTAAAGGTAAATTGTGTGAGAGTGTCGAATGGAATGGAAATAGTAACAAAGATTGATTCGAACATTCTCATCCGTCTGGGGGAGGTATAGCATTATAAGCCCGGCTAAGGGCGACACACCACTGAAGAGAAGCTAGTAAAAAGCGCTAGACTATATTTTTAAGTGATTAAAGCCAGTTTTAAATGATTAGTTTATTATGCTTTTAAAAAGATTTAAGAAGAAGAAGAAGAAAATCTTTATTGCACACAAGACATAGGACAAACTCACAGTAAAAAATAAAATAAAACAACAAACATGAATGCATGTAAAGACGGCCTTATTGCTTGGAGCAATCTCTTACAGGCAATCCTTGATGATAGGAACTATAAAGTGAAAGCGGAAATGGTGCAAGACAATAAATTGATTTTTATAAATAACATAATTATATTCACACAAACACAAGAATTATTGAAAAAAAAAGTATTGAACAACTTAAGAAAGAAGTATTGAACAGAAGAACATGACCAAAATCCTTTGGAGGCACTGCGAAGATCTAGAATGGCCTTTTAGCTCCTGTTTTCCCCTACTCTTACAATGTGGACATTTACTACTAAAGGCACTTTCTAGACAAAAACGTTCCACCATAACCTGCGTTATAGCTTACAATCATATTATAAAGGCGAAAGTTTGTTAGTGTGTACGTTTGTTACTTCTTTACACCTAAACGGTTGGAACGATTTTATTAAAATTTGGTGTGGAGCTAGCTGACATCCAGGATGGACACAGGCTACGTTTTATTCACACGATAAGTACACGAGTGAAATCGCAGGCGACCTCTAGTCATAATTAAAGTTGAAACACGGTTTAAGGTGTTTAGTCCAAGAAAAAAATTAGCAATCATATACAGAAGTTGCAACGTCAGACTCATCTTATATTTTCTTCGGCGTTATAAAACTGTATCCGTGGACAAAAGCTTTATTTATACCAATGTCAACAACACCGCTCATAAACCCCTAAATTGGGTTCCGATAAATATTTTTCTGCGGCGTTTATATTATTCTGTATTTTCGTGTATCACCAAAGTACCAACTGCAAGCTTAAGAGGCAATCGACTTCACAGATAAATCTTTAAATAAATAAACTAGACTAGATTAAATTGGGCTGAATGAGTTTTTTACAGTTCATTCAACTGCGTAAGTTACCATCCTAGTTGTAAATGGCGTTTGCCAAGTAAATACGAATGCAATTGCTGGATTCATCTGTTATTAATCTTCCAGTAAGTATGTCAAAGGCTCTATGTCCATCGTTGCTCGTACTTACGAAATGCTGGTCGTAAACATTTTATAGTAGTTTCATCGGTGCTATTGTAAATTTCCATTTGGCTTCTATTTAGGGAGCGCATAAACTTGCTACTCACTTTGCGTTATTGCTCTGCTAAACCAAGACAAGTAGTCTTGTGCGATTTATTTTCGTGTGATTGACTTATGGATGTTTGCAATACTCGGTTTTGGATCTAAGTTATTTGCTTAATTTCAAATTTATGTTTTCATATTCCCATGTCTAAATAAGAAATAAAACATTGAATACAAAATATGTATACATCAAACGAGTAATTTTTGTATCTATAACAAATATGTTGATTTCTAATATTTATATTTTTATTTCCAAATTAAAATGTCAAAAATATTATTAGAAATAAACAATTAAATTTATGTATCCATGTCTAAAAAAGAAATAAAACATTGAATACAAAATATGTATACATCAAACGTGTTTATTTCTAATAACATTTTTGGCGAAAGAAAATTTTGAAGAAAAATTTGGATTCGTCTCACAGTTATATTCCTGTTGACGTTAGATACGCGATAAAAATCTCTATAATTATCTCATATTTTATTCGTCAGGTATTTTGTATATCTACCACACTAGTACCTACATCAAAACTAATAAATCCTTACTCGTCCTTACTGATATTATAAAAGCGAAAGTGTGTATGTATGGAAAGATAGATGTTTGTTACTATTTCAGGCAAAAACTACTGAATGGATTTTTATGAAACTGCACTTAATATAGCTTACATAAGGCCACATTTAATCCTAAAATTTCCACGGGAACAAAACGACACGGATGAAACTACCGGCGTCCTCTAGTAGTATATATAATTACGAGTTATATTGAGAATACGATTTTAAAAGACAATGACTTCATCTATACTAAAGCCAAACTCGATTGAGAATGCTTGTCAACAAACTAATTTAAAATGAAGGTAGAAAATGCAATACATTTTATGCCTGACAAATTTAAAATTATGTTTTGTTTTTTTATAAAATCTTATTTAAAAGATATTAAATATTTTTATTACTTTTAAGCTTACTTATTTCATTTATTGTCATGAATTCGTCATTAAAAAGTAAATTAAAAAAATTAGGTGTAAAATGACTAGTAATTTTTACTTTCATTTTTAATTTGTTTGTTGACAAGCATTCTCAATCGAGTTTGGCTTTAATATACTAAATGATATTTTCATATTTTATAAATTATTGTTTACTATAATTCGCCCGCGGTTTCACCTACGTAGTTCTTGTTCCCGTGGGAATTTCGGGAAAAATGTGGCCTATGTGTTAATCCACCCTAGACACATTAGCTAACCCCATACCAACCAATTAATAATAAAAAAAATTAACAAAAAATAGAACCGACTCAAAACGCACTAAAAAGTAATAAATAACTGTGTCATTTAGTTGCTTTAATTTACTTAAGCATATCTAGGAGTCGGTGCCAGCCAAGTTTAAGGAACATTCATTTATTTTACGTAGTAAAGCAGTTTGTGGGTTCTAGGTAACGTCCTTAAAGTAGAAACCTTAGCTGGCACCGACTCCTAGATATGCTTAAGTAAATGAAAGCAACTAAATGACACAGTTATTTTTTCCTTTTAGTGCGTTTTAAGTCGGTTCTATTTTTTGTTAAAAATTTTTATTTCTTACTTTTTAGTGATTTATCGCCACGTAATGTATTCGTACTATAATGCCATAGTATAATATACGGCACTAGTAGCCAAAAAACTACCGGTACCGAGACAAAAAAAATATACGTGTCGAATTGAGAACCTCCTCCGTTTTTTTTCGTCGGTTAAAATCGCTCCAGCCGTTTATTTGTGAAATAGTAACAAACAAACACACTCACAAACTTTCGCCTTTGAAATAAATAGTAATAAGATTTTCAATTGGCGTGATTAAATGCCTGTTTCGCTTGTACATGTCCTATTTTGTGAGAAATGTGTGTTGTGTCACCGGTCACTCTCGTGAATACAAATCATTTGCAAAATTGGACTGAAAATCACTCTCCTTAGTCACATTGTGTGTCAGTTTCATGGTTCATTTTATTTCCTTGTAAATGACGTCATCCTTATGAAAACAAAATGCGTTTGACTTTTACTTTTAATTAAAATGTAATATTTTAAAATGTCTCTCTGAATAATTTTACATAAAATATAAATGCACTTAGAGGTTTCTTTCTGTGTGTATTTGCTAGATAATATTAATAGGTAAGAGAATTAAAAATCTTTTTATGTTATAATGCAAATTAGTACAAGAAAGTATTTAACTAATCAATGAACCATATAAATAATGAGAGCACTGTCGCCTAAAACACAAGTTTACCTACATACCTAGCTTAAGGACAGTTGATATCTGTATACCTATTCATGTAATTAGAAAAAATTAAATTCAGTAATACTTGAAAACTTTGTATCTATGTTTTTACAATAAAAAAAATACTTATTTATTTACTTTTTATTTATTTTGCTTATCACAAAGGTATATCTTGACAATCTTCTAATTATTACAAAAAATATAGAGTTAAAATACAATATCAATTTCACAATAAATTTTATAACCCAGATGTTTGTCATAACAACTGGCAGACGGCATTCAAGAGAAGTATGTCGTTTGAGGGAAAACTCGACCTATATTTAGTCGCGAGATTATTTCTGACTCCGTTGTCGCGCCGGTATCCCAAAATCTAAACACATTATCGGCCGTCGGTCCAAGCTTTGAACGTTTATTGTGAGATTAAAAACACCACCTCACCTACCATTCATTATATTAACCCATAAAATGTAATGGTAACTTTTATTTAGATTGTAAAGTGCAGCAGTACTCAGTGCACAAATTGCAGTGTGTGAAGTGATGTTTAAATCAAATGTTCCATTAGTTTATAATTAAAATGATTGTGAAAGTGTTGTTTATATTAGTGATGATGGCTTCTAGTGTTGTCTCTGAACCACGATTTACTATTGGTATGTACATAACTAATGGTTGATTTATTATTTGGACTTGATTTTATAATTTATTGGCGATCTGCTCCGACTTCACACGATAGTTTTAAAACCAAAACAGAAAGAATTTTACAAGATCATATAAAAATATCGTTAATCATCCTAGAGATATTTAATAGACTATTATGGAATTTGCCATTTATTTTTGGGTTAATTATGTCTTCTTAAAACCTACTAGAAGACCAATTAATTGAGAATTTATAGGTTACTAGCTGACCCGGCAAACGCTTTGCATTCAAAATTAAAAAAAAATTTAGAAGTAAAATTAGATAAAAATTAGATAGCAGCCGATTCTCAGACCTGCTGAATACGCATACAAAATTTGGTAAAAATCGGTAAAGCCGTTTCGGAGGAGTACGGTAACTAACAGAGTGACAGGGAAATTTTATATATTAGATTTTAGAGAAGTGTCATAAACTAAAGACGACTAAATGTTTTAATATAGTTGCTTTTTAGGTACATAATAATAATATATATTTCAAATAGCAGACGAAGGAAACTTTTTTTATTCATTACAAGTTAGCCCTTGACTGCATTCACACATGATGAGGCAATCTAAGATGAAGCGTGCGCACTTTTTAGGACTAGGTTAAAATCCACAACTCTTTCGGTTTCTACACGACATCGTACCGTAACGCTAAATCGCTTGACGGTTCGTCTTTGTCGCAGCCAGGAATTGAACCCAGGACCTCTGTTTTATAAATCCATTGCGCATAGCACTACGCCACGAAGGCCGTTAAACTGTTAGAATAATAGTGATACCAGTAAAAGAACTAAGTATTTATCTACATAATTCTAGAGTCATAATATTTTAATAGGCTCGTGAAATAATGTAAACCTAACAATTTCAGGAGGCATATTTTATGAGGACGCAGAGGAATTAAAACAAGCGTTTAATGTGAGCGCTAAAATGTTTATGTTCAATACGTTAGTCGCTGAAGTTCCTAGAACAGGAGAAATTCTTGAAATAGGTGGTCACGTCTGTGAGTTCGCTAAGGCAAGTGTTCAATAATACTGAAGTACCATTATTTTTCTGTATTATTCTTTATGTTAATAACTTTCTATTATTTTAATGGAGAATTATTTTTAACTATTCTGTATTATTAACTGATTAAGATGACTTTTGGTACAGAGCTAAAGGAGATCTTGGAGAAAAACATGGGCTACTTTTTGTCACGAAAGTTTACTGAAAATCAAAAAATATTATTATTACACATACACATGTAAACTGGCTTTGTTTATGGGTCTAACTTAAGTCTCGTATGGAAAACCTATTAATACGATAAACTTCATATCTTTAAAAAATTAAAATGGTTGTAATGTATCCGTTCTGGCGAGTTCCTGACTAGATTAGACTAGACTAGACCTAGATCTGACAACTGATATTCTGTATACTCATTTACTTTAAATGACAATTGAGTAACTAATAACAGACTTTATTAAAAAAAAGACAACAAATATCATTTTATAGTATCTTATGTTTTTAATTTTATACAAAATATAATTCTACTAAATGCTAATGTCACTGCCACTGCCAATGTTTACATGTTTTCAGGCTGGCGTAGTTGGCATCATTGACGCCATGGGCGGGTTGGCTACGGAACTCATTCAAGCTCTCTGTGACACGTTGGAGATACCACTCATCACCATCCAGCAGAATGACTTCTATCTAATGGACTGGACTATAATTAACTTGTTTCCTAGTCCTGCTGCATTTAATAACGTAAGTTTTTGTAGGTAAACGCGCAGGAGTCTTATTTATAAAATTTAATTGACAGAACGGACAATTTTTTTATGTTTAAAAGACTTGCGCTTGATTAATTATGTAAAACCGCCTGGTCCTGATATTTTCCTAAGTCCAAGGTTGCCTGGAAGAAATCGCTACTTAGCCATTTGTATCTCTACTTCCGTCATAATATTATTTCTGTGTGAAGTGACGTGATAAATATATATATATATATATATATATATATATATATATATTATGTTATATTGAAGTGATCAGCAAAATCAAGGGTTTATTTAATTTAAAAAAAATTAACCATATCTATAAAATCGGTGCCATTCAACTTTAAGAAAAGTTTGTTTAACAAAGTAGCAAAGTACTTTGTGGGTTTCAGGTTCTTTAAAGTAGAGAGCCTTAGTGGCACTGACATATAAATTTAACTAATCTCTCTAAAATGTTTTTTACAGTTGTTAACACAGTTGATAACAATAAAAGGGTGGAAGGAGTTTACCTTATTGTACGTAAAGGGACACAGTATGTCAAATGTACATAAGCTGTTAGAAATGAGCACACACAATGATATGTTTACTGTTACAGTGAGGGAACTTAGCGGAGATGATTACAGGTGAAAAATTGGGACATATCCATCATCATCATTATCAGCCTATTAACGACTCATTGCAGGCCCAGGCCTCCCTCCTTATAGGAAAGGGGATATGGTAAATATCCCAACCACAATAAAGATATTAGGTATTATATTTATTAACGATCAGTATCAGATGCTGATGATAGTGACCGAGACCGACGGCTTAACATGCTTTCCGAGGCACATGGACGTAAGACCACTAGCTTCCTGACTCCGAGCTTTGAATGTACTGAAAATTTCATCGAAGAATGAAAAACTCAGAATCATTCCGTGACTCGACCCTGGACCTCGTGATTAAAGCTACATATGCTAACCACTAGACCAAAGAGGCAGTCTGGGAATATTAATACAGTTTAATTTGTTTTACTCACTATTTCAGCCTTTAAAATCAACATACAGGCATAAAATAAAGATTAAGTTAATAAACATGATTAATGGTAATAGTGCCTCAATTTACTGACTGTCTCGTTGGTGTAGTCTAGCAGTTTGGCTTCGGATAAAGAATACCTTGCTTCGAATTTGCTGGTGTCACACTCCTGTGCCTCAAAGAGCACGTAAATCCTTTGGTCTCGGTCTTTAACATCAACATCTAACAGTGAAAGGGGCATCATTTAAGGATCCAAAATCATGACCTTAAGGTAAGCCCTATCGTATTGAAGAGATTTTAGAGAGTAGAGGACCTAACCTCTTTATAAATCTCTTCTACAATGGGAGCCCTAGTTCTATAGTGGCCAGTTAAAAGGCTGATAATGATGAACAATAAAAATTACAACGTGAATTTAAGTTCCAACAATTTATTAACTTCTATAACGCTTTTTTTTGTAGAGATGTTTTGACAGAAGCAAAAGATAGCGGCTACGTAAACTTCGTAGTAGATTGTCCGTCAGTAAACTTAGAACAGATACTCTGCCAGGCACAAGAAGTTAGTTTGATGTCTGATGAACATTCCTACATATTTGTTTCCCCCGATTTGTTCGCTCTGGATTTGAGCCGATACAGATACGGTGGAGTCAACATGACGGGTAAGATCTTAAATCTACAAATTACTGTTTGAAAGATACGCTAAAATAAGAAAATAACGACAAAGCAGCAGGCAAACAAACAAATTATAATAATAAATAATTATGTACTAGAATAAAATAAAAGGTTTTAATGTTGGCAAACTGTAGATAAAATTTTGAATTAAATAATTAAAAATTCGTTTTTTACTATGTTTTTGTTTATTTAAGACCATTTAGACCGACGTCATCGGGATCGTGACCTAGCGGTAGGGCGCTCTAAGTGCCCGGATTGCCAGAGAGACGCGGGTTCGAATCGCGTCGGTTCCTCAATTTTTGATATTATTTTTATTCTTAAACATAGGAGATAATAGTTTGTAAAGTAACTTTAGGTGAAGAGCCATAAGAACGCCAGGCAAATCAGCAGTTATTTACTATTTTATAAACTAGCACTTGATTTATGTTCTTAATTCCCAGGATTTCGATTAGTGGATTTGAAAGATAACAACCAACTATGGGAGTTCACAAGCGCATACAACTCAGAATCACCAAATATATTACAACCAGAGAATCTGAAGACGGAGGTGCTTCTCATTTATGATGCCGTGTTGATGCTCTCTGATGCGTTATCCAAAGTCAACGTCACCACACAGGAGCTTGACTGTGAACAGTATGGGTCGTGGGCTTACGGGTCGACGTTGCTTAACTTCATGAAGACGGTAAGTATTTACAGCAACCTCGTTGCTCCAGTAGTCATATAGCAAATAATGAGCCCTAGTATTACTCCAGAAGAAATATCTTGAGCAGAGAAAATAACGCTCTCTTCCGTTGCGTTGGGGCAAAACATCTATATTTTCGGTATCGCCGCTTTTGGGTGACGCATCTTGTTTTCTTCACTCGAGATATCTCTTCGAAAATAGGTATGTTGCACAGTAGTGCAAGGGGCTAAGAAATATTTAAGCAGTTTTTTCTAAAAGTTCTTCGTAGTAACCTGTTAGAGAGTTGGGAAGTTGATAGTGTTACTTCTCCATATTTCGGATTGCGTAGCCATTGATCCCATTTACTATCAATATCGTCTGATATTGATAATGAATGCTCAAGCATTCTTATCAAATTTAGCCCGCTAATTTTAAACAACATGTTATATAGGTTTGAGCACAAAATTGATTTCAGTACAACGAGGTTCACCTGAGTAAGCCGTTCTAAAGAGATAGTAACTGCCCGTGGCACGGTTTCTAATATTTTATTTTAAATAATACAACGCATACTGAGTTAACGAAAAAAAATGGTTGTCTGTAAAGTCGGTTTACTGACGATAGTTGAACGTGACAACGTCTTAAGAAAATGCTGACGGAATGGTAGCATTTAATTGGTTATTAAAATTTTTAATTTTAGTATATTTTTATAAATATTAATTTAAATTAATAAAATAATTGATTTTGATTTTATAAATTTATATTTTAAATTTATAATAAATATATTAATTTATAAATATATTAATTTTTAATTTAAAATTAATATATTTAATAATTATATTTAATAGACGGATGTCGAACGCTGCCCAACGCAAAGGCCGATTGTCCTTCTTTGTCGCTCGTTCCGCACTCTCGCTTGCACTTCAAGCCTTACATGGAACGCCTCAAAGCGAGGTAACGCGGCATGACGTCATGTTTTTTCGTGCGTGCAGCCGGCTCTATCGAATTATAAGACGTTTTCACGTCAAAAAATTGCTTCTTGCAAATTCCTAATATTTAAAATAGTACAACAAATTCCCGTTGACTGTAGCGATGTTGTGGTGATAACAAATATTTTCTGTGGAAAGATATGTTTGTTATTTATAGGTTACAGACTTCAGAGGATACTTTCTTTCAGAGCAAGGCTGAAGGTTTGACGAAATCATTTAATTTTGATGGTTTCGGGCAAAGGAACAATGTGATGGTTGACGTATTAGAATTAACTCCCGCCGGGAATCAAACTGTGAGTATAATACAAGTACACAGATCACGGCACCAACTAATCTTCAAAGGAGAGTGCCAGACAATGTATAGGACTTTAACCCACTAATAAAAACATTGTACAGCAATGTATTATGCATAATTTTATTGCATTTTGTTTACTATTTAATAAAAATTAAAATTAAAAGCTCTAGAACTCGGAGTAATCGACACGAGCCTAACATTGGTTATCGTCCATTTCCGTATTGTCGTTCCGTATAGTTGTCACACTGACATGACAGTTGCAAAGCTTCATTAAATAAACTTTTAAACAGGCTTAACGACTCTGGATACTAGCCTTTTACAGCCCACTGTTAATGAAAATACAATAAAAAAGATTTAAAAGAATAGAACCCAGTGCAACAATAAAGATTTAAAAATGCGTAAAGAGTGTAAAATAAAAGGAAATAGTTCAAAAACTTTTTTAACACAATTTTATTTCGATGTCCAACAGTAAAAATGACTTATTGTAAAACATTTTTATAATAATAGGATATTTTAGTATATTTACAATTTGTGTTCTTTTTGAGTTAGGATCTGGCATTCTCATTTTAAGTGTGACTCAAAATTCTCTTAGATAGAGAGTCAAAATTTGATCAAGAAAGAGACGGTCATAAGTCTTGCATATGAAAGGCAGCTGTGCTAAGTTTCATGTTTCACAGCTATGTGAATATAAGTGTATACAATACAGTATCGTCTACTTGAGTAGACGATACTGTATTGTTACAACTTGATACATCAAAGTTCTACGAGATAGATAACAAGTATACTAAAGACAAACTCGATTGAGAATGCTTGTCAACAAACAAATTAAAAATGAAGGTAGAAATCACTAGTCATTTTACACCTAATTTTTTTAGGTAACTTTTTAATAACGAATACATGACAGTAAATTAGATTAGTAAGCTTAAAACTAATTAATATATTCAATGTATTTTAAATAAGATTTTTAAAAAATACTTTTATGTTATTAGGCATAAAATGTGTTGCATTTTCTACCATCATTTTAAATTTGTTTGTTGACAAGCATTCTCAATCGAGTTTGTCTTTAATATAGATGCTTTGTATACCGGAGAAAAATATATTTAAAGAGGAAAACCTAGAAAAAAATGTAACCGACTTCATTGTCTGTGCTATTTACTGAACTACTAGGAAACACTTATTTTGCTGACAACAAGCTCATGTTAATTCGACATTATGTATTTAGCTTGGCACCGCAAAAATTTTGTTACAAAAATGTATGTATTGCCAAACTACAAACTCAATTTGACTTATTGTTCTCAGATAGCAATGTGGGTTGATGGATCACTGAATATGTCTAGACCCAAAATATTGGCCACAGAAATAGGAGAAGAGACTATAATGAAAAACAAAACTTTCAAGGTCCTTATCTCCAAGGTAAGTAAAACTATAAAGATTTTATATCAAAACTAGCTGTTGTCAGCGATTTCGTCTGCTTGAGTATAATGATATTTAGTATCTCCAGGGATATTATTAGTACCTTTTTTGGCTTATCGGCTAAACCTATGTTGTTAAAAGACACAAAAATAGATTGTATTCTGGAAACGGATACAAAATACTTATCATCGAAGAAATCAAAGCGTTCTTGTTCTCTTTTAATATAGTAAAAAACTAAATCCAGGAATGCTTAAACGCGGACGTTCACTTGTTAATTGTAAAAGCCCATACAAGATATCTTAAAATAGTCTAAAAGTCTGTCTGCCTTACAAATTGCACCTTTTAACCGTAGTAGGTGGGTATGTTAATTTTGCTTACTTCAACTATGTTTGGAATGTTTAGACTGCACCATACGGCTACATCAAGGAATCCATATTTAAATTGGAAGGCAACGATCGCTACGAAGGCTTCACCATAGATCTGATAGACAAGTTGTCTGATTTACTTGGATTTAATTACGAGTTCGAGTTGGAGGACGTTTATGGAAATCTGGAGCCCAACGGCTCTTGGACAGGAATGATCTACAAAATTAGAGAAGATGTAAGTACCAACAACATAAAATAATTTAGCTAAAAATACAATACATATAATTTAATACTCTATAACTTGGGCCCGTCAACTTATATTGGAGCAGTCTGATGGGTATATTATGGACTAAAATAAAATAAACTGTTCTTTATATCAGGAAGTTTTTTTTTTATTGACCACAAGTTGGCTCTTGACTGCTATCACACCTGATGTTAAGTGATGATGCAATCTAAGGTGGAAGCGAGCTAACTTGTTAGGAGTAGGATGAAATCCACACCCCTATCGGTTTCTACACGACATCGTACCGGAACACTAAATCGCTTGTCTCTGTCGGTAGGGTGGTAACTAGCCACGGCGAAAACCTCCCACCAGCCAGACCAAGACAAATTAAGAAAAATCTCAATCTGCACCGCCGGGAATCGAACCCAGAACTCCCGTCTTATAAATCCACCGCGCATACAACTGCGCTACGGAGGTCGTCAAAGTTGGTGGTGTTACACCCCTGTGCCTCAGAGAGCACGTTAAGCCGTCGGTCCCGTCGGTCACTATCATCAACATCTGATAGTGATCGTTATTAAATGAAACATTATCACCCTAAGCCCGCCAACCCGTATTGGAACAGAGTGGTGGGTCTACGCTCCATATCCCCTCTCCTAAAAGGAAGCCTGGTAATGATAGTGAAGAAAAACTCTGTAGTGGGCAGTTAAATATACAGATATTTAATCTACTTATTATAAAATTTGATAAATATTTATAACTATGTACTGGTTTATAATTTTATTAACTTAAATTAATTAAAGTCACTGAACATAAGAAGCACCACTGCTAGTTAGCACTGCATTGATGAGCATCGTCTATAACGATTAGTATTAATTATCAAAAGATACCCTTTGAATAACTTGATAATATTATTTGACTGCCGAGTGGCGCAGTGGGTAGTGACCCTGACTCTGCGTCCTAGGCTGTGGGTTCGATACACACATCTGGAAAAATGTTTGTGTGATGAGCATGGATGTTTTACAGTGTCTGGGTGTTTATCTATATATTATAAGTATTTATGTATAGTATACATAAAAATATTCATCAGTTATCATAGCAACAAGCTACTTACAAGTACGCTTACTTTGGGGCTATATAGCGATGTGTGTAATTGTCCTATAATATTTATTTATTTAATATTATTATACCCCGATATTAGATATCCTTTGCCTATCATTCTGAAGCTTAACATACACGTCATTGTTACATTGTACTAGCTTTTGCCCGCGACTTCGTCCGCGTGGAATTAGTTATTACGGCAGCCTAATTTTTCTTAGCTTTGAATGTCATATTTACTAATATCTAATCAACTGCCTAAGAAATAGGTCTTAAGCTTTCAAAATGACGATACTTTCATACAACATTTCATCCCCCTTTAACCCCTTACAACCCTTTTTTCGCAATTAAAAGTAGCCTATGTCCTTTTTCAGGCTCTAGACTTACTGTGTACCAAATTTCATTTAAATCGGTTCAGTAGTTGTAGAATGAAAGCAAGACAGACAGACAGACAGAGTTACTTTCGCATTTATAATATTAGTTAGGATTAAGGTTAATGAGGTGTATTTTAATAAAAAGTAACGATTTCCAAATTACTTTCAGAAAGCGGATTTCGCAATTTGCGACCTCACGATCACAACTGAGAGACAGAAGGGGATCGACTTTTCTACGCCATTTATGAGTTTGGGCATCAGTATACTTTACAAAGAGCCGAGCAAACAACCTCCTGAAATGTTTTCCTTTATGGCAGTGTTTTCTAAAGAGGTAACGTCGCCGTTGACATTATCTTTAAAGAATAACTTGTTTCTATTGTTATATTATTTTATATTATCTCTTAATTATTATATTTATATATTTTAATTCTTATCATTGTTGATTTTAATATAAAAATATAGGTATATCGAAAAAGTTTTTAAAAATATTCTACTTTGTCACTTGCGGGGCTTTTGAGTGCCCAAGTAACCGACATTAATGGCTCCAGATTGAGGAACGTTTTTTTTTATCAACTATAAAATAACCCTTGAACGCTATCACACCTGATGTTAAGTGATGATGCAATTTAAGATGGAAGCGAGCTAACTTGTTAGGAGTAGGATGAAATCCACACCCCTATCGGTTTCTACACGACATCGTATCGGAACGCTAAATCGGAAACCTAACCTCCTTACAATATGGACTTTCGAATTTTAAGGACAACTTCCATCTACACAAGTTTTTCACAAGTTTACAGAAAATATATATATATATTACGTAAAGTTATGTCATCGCCACACTAGGATACCCTGTCTCGTGGTGATCACTTCTTACCAAAATACATGCATAGTAAGACAAAACAGAAAGAGTGTATGTAACAAACAAAGTTAAAGTTAAAAACAAAGTTAATATTACTTAAATATATTATAATATCATATTTGATCTAAGATTAAATGATTCAATGTTTGTGTGTGTGTGCGCGTGCGTATGCGTGCGTGTGTGTGTGTGTGTGTGTGTGTGTGTGTGAGTGTGCGTGCGTGTGTGTGGGCGTGTCTGCGTGTGGACGTCTGCTTGTGAATTGTTGTATTAATGTATATATAATAATATAATGGTATAGTCATCATGTATAAATTAACAAATTTAAAAAATAAATTTTATTGAAGCATTTTTTCTGTATCTTCATAGCCAGAATGCAGCAGCCAATTGTTTATAGTTCTCTTTAATTTTTGTCGGGACATTTTTATGATGTTAAGTTCTTTATTCACTTTTGTGTAAAGAAATGGCCCGACAAAAAGGTAACTTCTGCGTCCGAATTGTGTTCTTAAATAGGGACATATCCAACTTTGAAATCGGGATCCCGTTATGACAGTCAGGTGAGCCGATTTGTGGAATCTTAGTATAACCGATTTAATATATAGTTGCCTGACACGTAAGAAGCCACAATCAGAGTAAAGACTGTCAGTAGGATATAGGAAAGGTTTTTTGTAAGCTGTCTTTAGAACCGCCCGCTGGGCGCGTTCAAGCTTTATCAAGAAGGTTTTTCCTGCACCACCCCAAGCAGGTAGACAATAGTTTAATATTGATTGACAGAGAGATGTATAGAGCAGATTTAGTATTTCAGTGGTTGCTATATTTCGGATTCTGCGGAAAATAAACATAAATTTCCTTAGCCTACCACTGAGAATTTGTATTTGCTTGTCCCATCGCAGTCCTTCATCCAATATTACCCCTAGATATTTTAAGTGTTTTACCTGCTCAATTACAGGACAGTTGCAGTTTTTACTATAATGATCGCTACATGTGTGAAGTTTAATTTTTGACTTGTCTGTAGGATCAGTTCTACTTGATATTTTGAAACAAATCGCTTTTGTTTTGCTCGCGTTAATTGTTAACAAGTTATTTCTGAGCCATGAGAAAACCTCTTGTAATCCTTGTTGACAAAATTGCTCTGCTATATCCCAGTTACTTCCATAAAAGACGATTGCGGTGTCATCAGCAAACGCAAATATCTGAGCCTGTCCAAGTGTAAGGGAGCATAGATCATTTATGTAGATCAGAAACAGAGTCGGACCCAGCACGCTACCTTGGGGAACTCCGAATCTGACATCAGCTAGATCACTTGATAAATTATCAATAGTAACCTTTTGTTTACGGTCCGTTAGGTATGATTGAAACCATTGTAGGACAATACCCCGAATCCCCAAAGCTTCTAATTTGTTTATTAGAATTTTCCTCGACAGGGTGTCAAATGCCTTTGCTAAATCAAGAAAAATGCCAATACATCTATTCCCTTGATCTAGTTTCCAAGAAACGAAATCAGTCAGTTCAGTAACTGCGTCTTCTGTGGAGCGATTAGCTCTAAACCCATATTGGTGTTCAGGAAGAAGATTTCTGGACTCTAAGTAGTCCAGCAACCTTTTATTTACAACCTTTTCCAGTAACTTAGATATACATGAAAGCAAAGATATAGGCCTGTAATTTGACACATCTGAAGGATCACCATCTTTCAGAATGGGACACACGTTTGATATTTTAAATTGAGTTGGGAAACTTCCCGAGGACAAACTAAGGTTACATAAAAAAGTAACAGGACTTGCCAAAATTAGTTTACATCTCTTTAAAAGTAGATTTGAAATATTATCTAGACCAGATGCTGATCTTATCTTTAGGTTATCTATTAGTTTGATTATTTCAAATTCATCGGTTGGTGTAAAGAAAAAAGAATGTTGACTATTGTTCTTGGGAGTAAGTGATGATGTACTATGTGATAATTCAATTTCTGTCTTTCCGAGGTCATTTAGAATTGCGTTGGCTAGTTTTTCGCCAATAGTCGAGAAATAGTTATTGGCCTTGTTAAGTACGTTCTTAACATTGCTCTGAGAAGCAATGAGATGGTTAGGCTGTCTGGATCTTTTTTTACTTAAATGGCAGATATCTTTGAGAACATCCCAAGTCTTGTTTAGGTCGTCTTTGCTTTCAAATATTCTGTTTCTATCATGTTCGTTCTTTAAGTTTTGTATTAGATTGTTACATGTATTTCTATATTTTTTGTAATCATTTAAAAGAACTAGGTTGTCAGGATTTTTACGTACAGAAATGTGAAGGCGATCGCGTTTTTCTGTTGATTTAACGAGGCTTTCTGTCATCCACGGTTTAAGTATACATTCGGACCGTTTTTTAATCCGTGACTCAGTATTTTTTGTCACAATCGTGTTTAGTATGTTAGTAAACTCCTCAGTAGCTGTATTTATGTCTGTATGTCCGTAAAATTTTTTCCAGTCTATAAGCTGGAGCTCCTTAGTTACCTTGTCATAATTTATTTTCTTAATGTAAGTTGCTTTAGGGATGATATTTTTCATTGTATCGATAGAGAATAAGACAGAATCATGATCACTGATGTCCGATCTACATACGACTATTGATATTGTTGTTCCTGATCTTACTAAAACATGGTCTAAGCAACTGGAGCCTCGTGTCGGAAGAATATGACCAGGTATAAAGCCGTAATGAGCAGTAAGATTTAAGTACTCGTCAGATTTCAGGTCAATGGTAGATACCACGATAGGTGGTCAGATACCACGAACGGTTTTATGTCTGTATCCGACCTTTGGTTCAACATATATAATCTATCGTCAAGCCGAATTTCAGACAAACTAGTTGTTTAGTTGTGGCGTGAAGCAGTTTTTAACAAACATACACACTTTTGACATGATAATGTTAGTGTGGTTAAGAGCGGTATTATATTATTTATAACATCTAACGCCATTTTATAGAGATTTGAAGAAAAAGAAGAAAATCTTTGTTGCACACATAATACATAGACAAACACACAGTAAAATGTAAAATAAAACAACAAACATGAATGCATGCAAAGGCAGCCTTATTACTTGGAGCAATCTCTTACAGGCAACCCTTGATGATAGGAACTGTGAAGTGAAAGCGGAAATGGTGCAAGACAGAATAAATAGATTACACACACATATGCATAAACACTCCATACACATATCTAATATATATATATATTGAAGTACCTATGCTAACAAATGTCAGTAGATACCTGACTTTTCTCCTGATACGTGGAATAGCTTTCGTAATTTTTATGAAATAGCTTACATATCAGTATAACACATAGGCCACATTTTATCCCGAAATTCCCACGGGAACGAGAACTACGCGGGTAAAACTGCGGGTGTCTGCTTGTGTTCTATACAATTAACAAACAAAATAATCATAATATTATTTTCAGGTTTGGTATTACATGGTGTTCGTACAATTAGCCCTCGGAGTGATCATGATCTTCGTAGGACGTATATCGAACAAGGAGTGGCAGAACCCCGTGCCCTGCGTAGAACAACCAGAGGAATTGAATAACCAGTTCAGTTTTGCCAACTCGGTTTGGCTTATCATTGGCTCCGTCATGCAACAGGGATCGGAAATTGCGCCTATGTAAGTGTAGTTTTAGGGTTTTATACAAATTATTTTGATACACATTTGTAGCTTAAATAAAATCCCTTTCTCTTGCTCACATATTATATAAATGAACCTTTAAAAATCACTTCTTCTTTTTTTATGCCGGTCCAACTAAGAACATTCATATAAAAATAATTAATGTTATATTAATGTATATGTCGTAGCCACATAGTAGATGCTCATTTTATGAAATATTTGAGTAGATCATGAAATGGTCGCGTTTCATGAAATGTTTGCCTGTCTATTGGCAACATCATGATATGGTCTGGGCAGATCAATGATACAAAAACGTTTCTCGATGTGGCCAGCTTAACGCGCGACCACTTCATTACTTCATGAAGTGGTCAAAATTATTTGATCTTATCGTTAACTAGTTACACCACGACTCAGAGTACCCCGACTCGGATAGGTTATGTTAGAAGGCTTATATGATTCGGCCAAACGTGGATGACAAAATCGTGAAACGTAGACGATTTAACGATCTGGTCAAATTGAGTTGGCCACATCATGAAACGCGGCCATCTCATGAAATTCTCGAGCATTTCATGAAATGAGCAAATCTACGATGTGGCAACGACATATACATTTTAGTCTACGTGGCTTTAGATTACAAGATACTGGGTTCGATTCCTAGGTTGGACTATTACTCAGTTATTCTTTCACATGAGAATTATTAAATTCGAAGCTCGGAGTTGGGAAGTTGTTTGTGTGGGTCTTAGCCCCATATCCCCTTTCCATAAGCATAAGCTAGAGGTAATTGATAATGATAATTAAAATTAATAAATTCAAAATGATGATAATAATATTTCTGATATGCCTCTTCATACGGATTCTGGAGACTCCTTTATAGGCTGCTTTTAAATAGTTTTCTTTCACATTCTAAAATTACATTCTCTTTCAGAGCTTTAGCGCCTCGTATCATAACCAGTGTGTGGTGGTTCTTTACAATGGTGATAATGGCCTCATATGTCGGCACATTGGTCGCTTTCCTCACAGTAGAGAAGGATGTCATGCCATTCACAACGGTTGACGAGTTGTATGAACAAAAACATATTGCCTACGGAGCCAAGACAAGTGGATCTACTATTGACTTCTTTAAGGTTTACGCTTTATTATTAAATAACAACATACCTGATACATTATTAATGGCCTACTATTAAGAATACCTTACTTTACAATGCTGAAGTTCTAGATTTGATTACCAAATCGGATTTTTTTGAGATTTTGCTTCTAAATATACTTACTTTTTTTAGGGGTATATTAGCCTGGCTATCCAGGCTATCCAACGCAAAAATGCAGCCACCAGTCTATGTGGGCATGATTTATATATTTATTAAGTTCCTTATTGTATTTTTTCTCTTCTAAATTCGCTCAAGTCCGATCTCTATAAGCTGTGGATATTTGACCCTTTTTCATCTGAGAATATTTCATCACTTGAGATCAGATGATCTGTCTCACTGAGTGTGTTATTTTCTTGAGAACTAATCGTATCTCAAGTTATTTATATAAAATTTTATATTTCATATTTAAATTAAATGAACATTCCACAGTACTCAACAAATCCGAAATATAAAGAAATGCACAGTAAAATGGTGTCCAAAGGCTGGGTCGTTACAGACAATGACATTGGAGTGGAGAAGTAAGAATAATAATTACATTATTCTTAATAAAAAGCTTCTATAAATTATTATTTGTTGCTTAGAATGAACTCAAATTATTCGCATTTTTATTTTATATTTCTTAGTTAATTAAGTTTATATTATATTTCTTATCGTTCTCAGAGCCGAGAAAGGAAACTACGCATTTTTTATGGAATCTACGTCAATAGAATATACTAAAGAGAGGCATTGTGATTTAATACAAGTAGGTGGATTGCTAGATTCCAAAAATTATGGCATCGGCATGAAAAAACGTAAGGAACCATGTCAATTTTGAATAATTTTATTTAAGTCTTATCTTTCCTGAGTTAGAATTGCACTTTCTGAATTATTCTTTGAAATATTGTAGACTAGCGATAAGATTCTTTGTTAATTGGGTTACCTATAAACCTTCCTCCTGAATAATTCTGTATTCCTGAAAACTACAGTACGTTGAGTAGTTTTAAAGTTAACGATGGAGGATACTTCATTTTGGACAAAGTATGTACAGATTTAATTTATTTTATCTTATCCTATGTTCTTAAACCTTTTTAGAGTCACCATACAAGAGATATATTGACAGTGCTCTACTACTTCTGAAAGAGAGAGGTGAAATTCAGAAACTCAAAGAGATTTGGTGGAAAGAGAAAAGAGGCGGTGGTAAATGCGGGGTAAATAGTTTTTCTTGTTATTTCATTTTCTCGTGTTCATAATTTTTAAAGAAGCAGCCCGGCTTGGACCACTTTATCTCAAAAACTAGATAGTTGAAATAGATTAGTTTCATATATTATTATTTCCCAGAATTAATTCTAGTAAAGGGTTTAAATAGCTCACAAGCTTAATAGCTAAAGAGCTTCATCAGTGTCATAATACAAAAGGTTCAATGTATTATTCCAATCTCGGTGCACTAATTCGTTGTTACGCCACAGATTTATATCAAATCACATCTAAATTGTTTAGCTAAAGCTTTAATAGCTCTAAACGGCTGGCCTCATATCCGAAAGGTCATTGATTCTGTCCAATTGTACTTTTGTGTTCCCACAGGATTATCACGCATAATTGTAGAAGGCTTACCTGATTGTACGATTAACTCCTACAGTTATTCGGAAAGCTTTTTGGAGCTTTTTCTTATTTAAAGCCATCGCTAATTTTTAAATTAAATTCTATTAAATTAAAAAATTAATTAACATACAGGAAAAACGTGATGAAGAGCCCAAGAAACTAGGCATGAGGAACATGTTAGGGGCGTTCGTGGTACTCGGAGTGGGCAGTCTGATCGGGCTAATTATATCCATATTAGATATGCTGTGGGGAGTTTTTAAGCGTTCTGTTAAGTATAATGTAAGTACAAGCATAAGGGTTCCGTACTTCCTTTTGAGGTACAGAACACTAAAAAGACGAAAATTCTGATTACCTTGCGGTTAACATATTAGGATTTTAAAATTCAAAGATTCGATTTGCCTCAGACTAATAAAAAGTTATTAAGATTTCAGTTCAAATAATCTTTACCAATCACCAAGAACTTGGACTATTAGTCGTGCAGACTATAAAAAAAATTATGATTAGAAAAATTCATCATCATGGATTCCCAAGTAGTCTAGTAGCTCTTGTTGTTAACAATTTAACGCTTAAATTTTGAGTGGAAATTAGATTTGGACCGCGTAAATATAATATCGTCGAAGACCGAAATAAATTGCGTCTAGCACACCTACTGTTTTGTTTTAAGCATTAGGAAATACCTGATTACCTAGACATGTTATAGGTATTATATTCCCAGTAAAAATGTATTCATAAATGAGGTGTCAGGATACATCCAACAAAATAAATACTATATTTTCACAGACGACCTTCAAATTCGAATTGATAGAAGAACTGAAATTCGCGTTGAAATTTAGCGGAGACATAAAGCCAGTGAAGCGCCAACTAAAAGAATCAAGCATCATAGATAATGATCTAGACTTGGAGAAGAAGGATGAGATCATGTCGCTCCGGTCAGCAAGATCTACCGACACTCATAGGACGCATCGGTCGCATGGCTCGAGACACTCCTCTAGGAGCCTGAGTGTAGCGTTTGCTAGAAGACGGCAATATACTTAAAATATAATTTATTTTATTGTTATTAAATGTGTAGTTTAAGAAAAACCTGTTGATAATTTTATGATGCAAATTTATACTCGTATTCTGGCTAAGATTTTCAAAAACTACGTCACTTAGCAAATTGGGCGAGATTTTCATATTAAAATAAAATAATCTCTAACTCCCCAAGGCATTATAAAACCACACTGCCACTCTTACCAAAGAATACATACTGAACATGACACATTAATATCTATTATAGAGTATATTAACGTGCTCTCCGAGGCACGGATGTGTAATACTGCTACCTTCCCGACTCCGGGTTTAGAATTCACTGGACATTTTTTCTAAGAAGGAACCTCAGAAGAACCACACCCTGATCTTGGATTCGACCTTATGACCTCGTGATAGGCTAACCACTAAACCAACGATGCAGTCTATAACTTCATCAGATATCATTTATTTTCAACGATTTATTAGCCAAGAAGATAAGAAATTCGGGAATTGAGAGCAGTGTATCACATCCTCTAATGGAGTTATATTTTTATATTGTTGACCTTTTAGATAATGGGCAACGTGAGTAAGTGCTCAGCAAATAATTTATTTTTACCATTTCTACGAACAAGATTACAACTACTAAACTACTACCTAGTAATTTACTTTATTGTTAGTTTTCCTGCGTGGACATTCAATATCTTCAAAGATTATGTATATTATGTTAATTTAGGCTTCATTGCTGCATTCTGTGATTTGAATGTGTCGCGATTCTAATCTTTTAGGAATATTGGAATTAAAAACCTATTTTTTTTCAGATTTAATTCTATTTTTTTTATCTACTACAAGTTGATCCTTGACTGCGATCATATCTGATGTTAATTGATGATGCAATCTAAGATGCAAGCTGGCTAACTTGTTAGGAGTCGCTTATCGCTTGGCGGTACGTCTTTGCCGGTAGGGTGGTAACTAGCCACGGCGAAAGCCTCCTGCCAGCCAAACCAAAACAAATTAAGAAAAATCAAAATCTGCCCCGCCAAAATCGCATACCACTGCTCTACGGAGGCCGTTTATCTCTGTGATTTTCATTTATTTATTTATTTATATCCATTTGGCCGTTCTGGAGTGATTTACCAACCAATACCTAAGAAGACTTTCGCATTTATAACTCGTAATTAAATTATTGTCAGATATGATAATATCCCTTCAGTATGTACGTAGGTAAAATAAAAAACATTCATACTAACTTTCGCATTTCTAACATTAGTTATCGTAGCTTCAGTTAAATTTATAATTTTGCTAAAAGATTAAATTTGATATTCACCGTCTAAGAATACAACATCTGCATGGCTTTGAATGATAAATTGGCCATTACTATAGCGTCCAGTGAAACGCCGGCGAGCCAGCGACCTCTGACCACTATACCTCACTGGACTTCCATTTGCTGAACAAATTGTACCACGGATTTATTGCTTTATATCGCGTTTCCTTTTATATGTCTCATTAATTATATTCTAGAGCAGTTTTAATTTGTATTATGAAACTATGTTAATGGAAGTTATTAATTGAAATATGAATTTGATAGCATCTGCTATTAATACCTAATTAAATTGTTGTCGAACTTTGAATTTTACACCATTAAGGAATAGTGGACTTTATTTCATCACCATCAGCGTATCAACGACATCCTACAGGACCTGGCCGGCCTTCCTATAGAGAATATGGAGCTTATATCCACCTTGCTGCTTCACTCTGGTTGGCGAGCTAGGGTGGTAATATTTAATTAATCATAGCGATCACTATAAGGTTTTAATGACCGGGATTAACTTCCTAACGTGCTCACACAGGCAGGGCTGCCTTGCTTCCCGAATCCCTATCTTCGACCCAGCTTAGTTTCCGGTTAGTTAATACCCGGAAAATTTCTTAGAAGGGAAAACTCGCTATTATTCCATAACCCAGAATTTGAACCTTGCTCTTGATCTGAAGGCGCGTAAGCTAACTAGTAGACCAACGATGTGAGAGTTACCTGTTCCTGATTAGCTACCGGTATAAAATAAAGATAGTGATCGTTAATAAATGAAACATTATTACTTTAAGCCTGCCAACCCGCATTGGAGCAGCGTGGTGGGTGTACGCTCCATATCCCCTCTCCTATAAGGAGGCAGACCTGGCCCTCTAGTAGGCCGTTAATAGGCTGATAATGATGATGATGATAAAATAATGGTTGGAAACGACATTTTCTACTACTATCTACTAACCAATGGTACCTAATAGACACACTTAATAGATAGCATTAGGCACATAACTATGTTTAATAAAGTTTTTATAAGGTGTTGTTGTACAAATGAAAAATTACGAATATCCCATCCATTGCAGAAAACTAAACTAACGAAATAAATATGAACATCATTGTATCTTCTAACGACATTAGATCTCGTTGATATCTTGCTTGTCTTTAAGAAAAATAGGATATCAAGTCTAAAAATGTCATTCGGAACCTTAATAAACAGTTTTATTGAATCGTACTTACTGTACAAATAGAGATTTTATTATAGATGCTTTCTCGTTTACCCTAACTGCATGTCGTCTACGTTCCGTCGTAGGTAAATATATTTGGCAGCAGACATTTTACATTTAAATATAAAAATTTTACTTAATAGATTACACGCTCCGTATTTTACAGACAAACGAAATGGACACCGAAAACAGATATATTAACTGTGGCTTGTTATTTTATTATGTTTGTTTTCATAAGTTCAAGTCAGGTCCAAATAATTAAATATACATCGTGTTAGGTAAATATCCTGACAAGCTGTCAACGAGAAGTTAGGGAGAGAGAATACATAAGCCTTGAAAATTTTTTTTAAGAAAAATAGAACCGACTTAAAACGCACTAAAAAGTAAAAAATAAGCCTTGGTTTTAGTGTAAGTATCGGTAGCTTTTTGGCTACAAGTGCCGTATAATATACTATGACAGTATAGTACAAGTACGTGACGATAAATCACTAATAAGTAAAAAAAAAATAGAACTGAAAAGTAAAAAATAACTGTGTCTTTTAATTTACTTAAGCATATCTATGAAGTCGGTGCCAGCAAGTTTAGGTGATGTCCTTAAAGTAGAAACCTTGGCTGGCACCGACTCCTAGATATGTTTAAGTAAATAACACAGTTATTTTTTACTTTTTAAAGCGTTTTGAGTCGGTTCTATTTTTTGTTAATTTTTTTTTTACTTATTAGTGATTTATCGCCACGTAACGTACTTGTACTATACTGTCATAGTATTCCTATAGTAAGATTTCCTTCAATTTTCCCAGGATATCATCATTGATCTTAACATGATGGGACAACGGGGCCACCTTGGAAGTGTGCCCTTTCTAATAAAAAAAGAATTATCAAAATCGGACAAGTCTGTAAAAAGTTATGCGTGTTCATACATAAAAAAATATACGTGTCGAATTGAAAACCTCCATTTTTTTCATCGATTAAAAATAAACTTCCTAGGCAGAATTGTGAGTGAAATATGTCGACAAGAATTTGCGTAAATCTTCAAAGAGTTAACCCACTTGTTTTTTGTTAGTATGGAGTTATTTGGATTTAAAATAATTATTTTATACACATAATTGTGTTACCAAGATCGAAATGTACCGGTACGTTTCGGGATGTTATACCATTTACCTGATATATTGTAGAGGCATACTATCACAATTTTTAAATAATCTATTATCAGTTCCAAATAATCATCTTGAGTTCCATGATGATAAACGGCGTGACGCTGTTTCGTTACCTCATCTGCACATTTTAAATAAATTTAAATACTAGACATAGAGAAATTAACAGTTTATTTATAAATACAGATCAAACATGTCTTTTTTAACTTTCTGGTATCAATTGGGACTTATTCGAATACTGTCTACTATATTTACGCATTCTAGCCATCTGGATTGCATTACTTTGCCTTCTACTATGTGTGTTATGGTGGGAGTGGCTCGATCTTTCCGAATGGCGTGAAGGCGCTAGTTCGTCTCTGTTTTGACTCTCTCTATGTGACTCTACGTCCTCTCCTTCTTTTTCTTCTTCTTTCTTGGACTCTTTAGATCCACTGCCAGTTGATTCTCTATGGCGAACAGGTTTCACATCCCCGCTAAAGCTGAATATAAATTTGAGCTCAGCAATCAGCTCCTCTTTAAATGGTACCTGAAACCAATTTAATAATTGGATTAAATTACCTTAAATGCGAGTGCCTCATTAGTCTAGTGGTTGACATATGTGGCTTCAATCAGTGTGGCTAGTGTTAGATTTTACCGCGTCGATATCGAGAACGGTAAACGCAAATTTTATATGACACTGACACTGACATTCACCCATTTGAGTTTTCTCTCGATACTGCCAGGGGTGCTGGTTCAATCCCATTAAAATTTGCCTTTACACGAATGTCCAGTTTTCGATTTGTTTCGGTGAAAGCTTTCTGATTCTAATTTTGGACCAGGTTGTGAAATAATGATGACTTTAAACGTAAAACGATGTTTTGGACGAAAACATAGAAAAATAGAAACCTTGTTTACGTTGCGAAATCAATTATTAAAAGATCGAGAAAAATAAGTATATTAAAGCGTATGCCATAGATAATAGCATAGGTATCTTTTGCGAAAAGAATATTATGGGTTGATAGATCAATATAACTAGTAGTATTATTAAGGTTTCGTTTCACAGCGGTGATGATACGTACCTTTACTCTACGTGAAGTCAGCCAAACATCGAACATCATTTCAATGAAAGCACAGATGACTGCCATTCCTGAACCGGCCGCAAGTACGATGAACACTCCACCTACGTTAGCTAACACTAACGGTTGAGCATCTCCGCTGCCTGCGTCATCGTCCTTGAAAAAGATAAAACAAAAAGCTGTAAATAGATTCTTGAAAAAACCTCAGTTTTAAAGCTGATGAACTACGGTTGCAAAGTATATGTAATAGAAATCGGTATTCTCCAATGACATTTTGCCATATTGGATTCGAACTGAAGGTGGAATGTTCGACGAGATGAAGCGAGATGTTTATACGATGTATTTTTTTCAAATGTCGACATACTCTACTTACAAAAATCTAATGTCACAGTGTTTAAAACGCTTTACCGATTTTTATGAAATTTTTCGAATATATAACTCGAAAGCTACTTTTGACGTACCTTGTTGGTCTAGTTAAGTGATAAGTCTATGTGGATTCAATCACGAGGTTCACGTCCTAGTTCGGACTATGGAGTAATACTGAGATTTTATTTCTTATAGGAAATATTTAGTAAAATTCTAAGCTTAGAGTTGGGAGCTTGGATGTTTTACACCCCCGTGCATCGGAGAGATCAAGCTAACAGTTCCGGGCAGTATCATTTGATAGTAATAATCAAAAATTATCACTAAGCCTGCCAACCTACACCGGAGCAGCGTGATGGGCCTACGCTCCATATTATCTCTCCCATAAGAAGAGAAGACCTAGCCCTGTAGTGGACTGTTAACAGGTTGGGAAACGAATATCTGACACGTGAAAAGTCATCGATAAAATTATAACGATGACCATTAGAGACATAACAGTCTTTTTATATCAATTTAAAATGTACAGTTTTTCGCAGACAAAATACTAATTGCTAAATAAATAAGGATCAAAGAAAATTCCCCCTACAAATTTCTTAACATAAATTACCGCGCAAGCACCTCCTCCTCTTTTTTCCTTCCACCATTTGTCTTTCATCCTCGTTATCTTTCCTTGTTCCTGTAGCTGTAGAATTGACTCGCTCATCGGTTGTCTATATGGTGAGTCTAGAAGCAAAACCACAAATTATAAACAGGATGTACCCAATAATGGATCAAACTGAAGTGGAATATATATCACCTGATCATCATCATCATTATCAGTTTATTAAAGACCCACTCCAGACCAGGCCTCCCTAATTGTAGAAGAGGGAATTTGCTATCTCCAGCTTAGAATCATCACGCTGCTCAATGCGGGTTGGCAGACTATAATCATCTAACTTAATAAAATTTTAACTTTTAAAAAATTCTATTGGGTGACCAAGTTTCATTTATTTTTTTCGCATTTTTTTAATTTGTCCTACCCTCAATCAGTTTTAGTAGTTTTTATTTATCCGAATAAGTAAATAAAAACTACTAGAATGAGGTCATGTAATATTTTGATCCATTTTTAAAGGACATTCTGTTTGAATTATGTAATAAATAAAAAAATATAATGATTGTTACAGCTACTTACTTTTCTTCATGGCAATCCCATATCCTTTGCTGTCCAAAAGTCCACCCACTTGAGCTACGTCACAATTTCTTTCTACCAAATATTCGATTGATGATGATTCCATAAGAAATGCATAATTTTCAGTTTCAGATTTAACCCTAAAATAAATAAAAAAACTTTTTACAGGACCATTTATTTTTATTCATTACAAGTTGGCCCTTGACTCCAATTACACCTGATGGTAAGTGATGATGCAGTCTAAAATGGAAACGGGCTAACTTGTTAGGAGTAGGATGAAATCCACATCCCTTGTATGATATCATACAGGAATGCTGAACCGCTTGGCGGTACGTCTTTATCGGTAGGATGGTAACCGGCAATGGCCGAATCGATGATTCGAAAATCTCCATCGGCCCAGGAGGAAATCGAACTGAAGACTTTTATCTTTTAAATCCGCTACGCATGCCACTGCGCCTCGAAGGCTATTGACAATGATTTGAATGATTGAAATGTGACTAGAATTTTTAATATCGCTATACCGCTAGAAATAAGATTGCAAATCAATTTTAACCACAAATCAACATCACTTATTGAATTGATCGCAATGTGATATCAGCCATGTTGGATAAAGGATACAATTATTATATAGAAGAGATGGAAGAGAGCAATCCTCTACTGTATAATATTATTTCAGAAAAAGCTTTTGGAAAGCAATATACGGAGGATTATTTATATCATTTCTTTCGGTACTTGTGTTAAAAATAATGAACTTTTCGGGTGAATATCCATTATAATGTTCAGTATTAGAAATTATGAATAGGTATTTTATCGACTTTAATATTATAAATCTTCAAAGAATTATAATAAAAAGAAACAATTAAATTTAGGTAGGTACAGATTTCCTCGCAATAACTTAAAAAATTGGTTGTCTGTAAAGTCGCTTTACTGACGATAGTTGAACGTGACAACTTAAGAAAATACTGATGGAATGGTAGCATTTAATTGGTTATTAAAATTTTTAATTTAAGTATATTTTTATAAATATTAATTTAAATTAATAAAATAATTGATTTGATTTTATAAATTTATAATAAATATATTAATTTTTAATTTAAAATTAATATATTTAACAGAAGGATGTCGAACGCTGCCGAACGCGAAGGCCGATTGTGCTTCTTTGTCGCTCGTTCTGCGCTCTCGCTTGCACTTCAAGCCTTACATGGAACGCCTCAAAGCGAGGTAACGCTGCATGAGTCATGTTTTTTCGTGCGTGCAGCCAGCTCTATCGAATTATAAGACGTTGTCACGTCAAAAAAAGTCAAGTTTTAAAATCTACTATTAACTATGTAACAATTTCAACTTCTTCCTAGCTTGCATCATGAATTATATTTACTAAGGATAGGTACTTAAGGATAAGTTTCGGAAAGCAATTTTTCATTTCACCGAATATAACGTGAAAATAAAAGTGTCACCTTTCAAGCCCGATATCATTAGTAGGCGGCATCATCTCTGGATGGGCGTCCATGTATTCGTACATTTTCTGATAAAGTATGTTGTCACTTTCCTAAAATGTATTAAATAGTTGTAAGTATACTAAAGCCAAACTTGATTGAGAATGCTTGTCAACAAACAAATTAAAAATGAAGGTAGAAAATGCAACACATTTTATGCCTAATAAATTTAAAATTATGTTTTGTTATTTTAAAAAATCTTATTTAAAAGATATTAAATATATTAATTAGTTTTAAGCTTACTAATCTAATTTATTGTCATTAATTCGTCATTAACAAGCTAATTAAAAAAATTAGGAGTAAAATGACTAGTGATTTCTACCTTCATTTTTAATTTGTTTGTTGACAAGTATTCTCAATCAAGTTTGACTTTAGTATAGGTAGTAATATCAAAATTATTAATGATAAAATCGTAAATTAGTGTTCCTATAGTCGTCTCTGGTTTATAGCAAAAAACTTCGACCGACAACTTGAGTAGGTTTCGCCTAGTTGTTGGATCAAGGGTCGGATACAAAGGGCGGAAAATCTTGAAACAGCGCGTATTGTGAGGAGGTTCCTCACTCTGGAGCCCTGCCCTTGTTGCTTGGGACCTCAAGCCCCACCGCAGGCAGACAGAATATTGTTATAATTTATAATAGTGTTTTTTTATATTTTTTATAAGCATAAATAAATGATAGACACAAAAAATCGTACTTGCCAATATTGAGCGATTGAGATACATGAGAATGTTTTAAGCTATTGCATAGCTTCTATCGCGGGCCTTGAGCTTGGAGACCGAATTCAGAAATTCCGTATTTTTTTTTAATAAAACTTGTGGGTAATTGTGTGTGTTTGATTGAATATGACTAACTTTCCAGTTCTTAACTAAGCTAAGATTGCCTTACGGACAAAACGTTTACTTTTGTAACGATCGCTATTAAGTGTTAGTGATTATATCTTGGAGGATAGAAAAGCTCAAAATTGTACAGGCCGCTTAATTAGTAGTAAATACTTGTTTTGTATTTTTGTATTTAGGAGAAAATAAGTGTCATAACATTGAAGAAATATTTTCTTTAGCTTACTTATAAATTTTTTTAATAAAATGGTTACAGTTACCTTGAAAAAGCTGTAGGTAGCGCCGCCTTTTTTCGCTCCGTAGCTGATTCCATAAGGGTTACTTGCTAAATCTGACACACTTTTGATTGCATAAAACTTGGACTCGACAGTTAAAAATGCAGCAAGGTTAGCGGTGTATGATGATACCATGATTAGAGTGAAAAACCACCACATACTGCCAGCCATTCTTGTAGACACAGCTCTAAAACACCATTACATTAATACATAATATAATTAGATAATTATAGTAATGTCGACTAACGTACATAACAATTAAAGTAGTAAAATATCATCTTATTATGAAACTTAATTTTACTTTCATTTAATTATCAGCCAATTAACAATAAACAACAATAAGGCATGTCTCCTAGTAGGATAGGAGCTCAGACCTACCACGCTGCTCTAATGCGGAATAGCAGGCTAAGTAAAATAATGTTACAGTCTTTAAGCGTCAATGTCAGATGTTGACCGGGATTGATTAAACCCTACCTACTATTTTCCCAAAAAAATCATTGAATTATTCCACTACCCGTCCCTATAAGCCTCGGCCGATGAGGTAGTCTTAATATTGTTTGGATTTGTATGTTAAACGCAATATATTTTTGACGACCTCCGTGGCGCAGTGGTATGCGCGGTGGATATATATGACGGAGGTCCTGGGTTCGATTCCCGGCGGGGCAGATTGAGATTTTTCTTAATTTGTCTTGGTCTGGCTGGTGGGAGGCTATCGCCGTGGCTAGTTACCACCCTACCGACAAAGACGTATCGCTAAGCGATTTAGCGTTCCGGTACGATGTGTTGTAGAAACCGAAAGGGGTGTGGATTTTCGTCCCACTCCTAACAGGTTAGCCCGCTTCCATCTTAGACTGCATCATCACTTAACATGAGGTGTGATAGCAGTCAAGGGCGAACTTGTAGTCGATAAAAAAAAATAAAAAAAATACTTCATCATCATCATCCTATTAACGGCCCACTACAAGGCCAGACATCCCTTCTCATAGGAGATATGGAGCGTATACCAACCACGCTACTCCAATGCGGGTTGGCGGGCTCAATATATGATATTACTTACATAGGTGCAATTTCAGATCCCTGAGTAAGTACACTACCCAAAGTAAACCAGAAGGAGTTTGCAAATGTCCATTGATTGTCCAAAGTTTCTGGTTCCTCTATACAGGGATATGGGTTCTGCCATTCTTCGGGTGCAAATCGACCTAGTAAAAATAGTAACGCTGATACACCGACATAAGCCCCTGCTAACCAACCCCAAACCTAAAAAAAAACATTTCATTACGTATAATCACTTGTAATAAAAACTTGACTTATTTAGAAACACACTGCTAAAAGGAAAAAACTGAATAAATCGTCTTTTTTATAATACCATTAAAATCTGTGGAATTAGACCTTTAAGAGTGGTTTGGACATATGTTATTTTTGATAACTTTACCTGGTAAGAGAAGGGTGAAATAAATGAAAACAGGTCAGGTGGTTGTTTTGTGGGCTTTTTGTATAAAATGGTGATACCCAAATTCATAAAAGGACTTGTAAAATCAACAGCTTTTTGGCGAGCGGCCGTTATTGTCAGATCGGTTATAGCAAAATCCACCCTCTGAAATAAATTAAATATTATAATAGCGTACGTATAAAGTAAGGTTTGTAGCAACTACAGCAACTTACTATGTTATATATACTAATAGATGTTTACTATATACACGTTTCAAACGTATAGATATAGAATTTTATTTACTCCGTCCATTATTTTCTCCATCATTCCAGTCCATTTGCCTGTTTTGCTATCATATGATCCGTAAACGCCGTCGGCTTGAATGTCAAATGTGTAATTGAACTCATTCATCTTTGCTAGTTCTTCTATTATTTCTATACCAAAACCTTCGTAACGGTCATTTCCATCTAATTTTTTTGAAGATTCCTTCAGCATTCCATATGGCGCACTCTAAAAATTTAGAACACAATAAAATACAAACGTTGAAATCAAATAATGAAATTTAAAACAAATTCAACATAACAACGTAATAACATACCAATGCAGTGATCACAATGAAATGTTTTCCTTTCATTGAATCACTTCCTTCCTGTTCTACTGGTGGAACAATTTTCCTAGACTCTGTATATCTATCCTCAGTTGTCCAAGACCCTACCTATAAATCATTAAACATTAAATTTCTGCTATTTATATTCACTAGCATTAACATTTCATTTTTGGTCATATTATACCTTTTCGAAACCATGGGCCATTACTTCTAGTACTTCCACTTCTAAATCTGAGCGAAGGCCTTCTTCGTCAAATTGTATCATGCCAGTTAACCCATCAACTTCCATCTAAACATAAGAAAATTTTTATCTAAATATAAGGAAATAAATATACTTCTATTAAATTGATCTTACGAGTTATTTAACTATTAGATATGAACGAACAATGACTTACTGTGCGTATATGATTAATAAGAGTGGATCCAAAAGCCCAACTTTCATCACTATCGCAAGTAATATTTTCTGCACCTTCTTCCAATCCCATTGCTTTTATGGCCGATGTATACAAAATGACTGAATCATAGACTAATGCTAGATTCAATGTAAGACCATTTTCAGCCACTGCGTTTTCTATTTGTCCTTCCGAAAGTTCTTTTACCTTTTCATTCAAAGAAGTAATAAAAGTTTGAATGTCTTCTAATTCTGGATCAAAGAATCTTATACCTGGAATAAATTCAGATTAGTATCGTCTGTAACATTTTACACTCTATGTAAGTTATAGTTGATTAAAAATAATTATACATACCTGTTATATTCGAACCTCCGTGCTTATAAGGGTCGATGTCAATTGTTTGGAAATCGGGATCCATTATAATATAGCTGTGATCATCGGACATTAATCCAACTTGCTGTGTTTGCTGCAATACTAGCGGTAACTTATCAATACTACAGCTTATAACGTAATTAAGTGAACCTGATGCTTTTATTGTTTTCAGCTGCGATCTAAAACGGAAAAATATTCTTTGTTGATTTTAAACTACGAATTGAAGAACAGAATTGTTATAAGCTGAGTTGGTTGATTTAATTATTTTTTAATAGGCAAGTATTTTACTAAAGAACTATTTATTGATACCTGAAATCATCTCCATCTGGTAGTTGTACTACTGTTATTATCATTTTCACTTCAGAATCTAATTCTTGCAACGAAACAATATTGTCTAAAAAAGGTAAATGTTCAGCACCTTCATAAATGATCGTAAACTCGTCCCAAGCTTTTAACTGAATAATGTCAGCGAAAATCTGTAGGAAGAATAAGATGAAAATAATAATAATAGAGTTCGACAAATACACAAACAATTAGAATCAAATTAATTAATTGTATTTTCCAAAAAATGCGGAGCAGTCTGTAGGGACTGCCGATAGAAGAAAAAGCATACGGCGCGATGGTGACCCGAGTTTCTAGCTCATTGTTAGAAAAAAGTACATATATAGGTACAGAATGTACATATAGCACATGGAAAGCGTTTGGTGACGATGACGCGAGTTCCATGATTTTTGTTACCCCAAAAAGTTCTCAACGCTCCTAAGGCAGTTTCCACTTCACTCAAAAATCACTCTTAAAAAGCAATACATTTAAACAGAATAAATAACATGATCATACCTGTGAATAAGCGATGTGATTCGGATATAAATTAACAGCAGACCAATTTCGGTTTAGAGTTTCAACGGGTTCAGCTATTAACTGTGGAATTTCCAAAAAGTCGGCTATGGACTGGACATGATGCAACGTACTTTTAGTTTTTGGTCCAAATACTCCGAAAATATTGCTCTGTAGTTAAAAATACATCATTTTGTTAAGATATAAAATCTCTATTATTTTTAATAACTCATGTTTTTGTTACAATGCCCATAAGAATTATATGAAAGACCATACAAAATCTCTAAATGTTGTCAATCATCCTGCTTAAAGGCGCAAGCAGCCAGTGGTCAGGGCTCCGGAGTAAGGAACCTCCTAACAAAACAAGCCCTCTTAAGAATTATCGCCTTCTATATTCAACCCCTAATCCACCAGCCAAGCGAGCAAGTGTCTTAAGTTGTTTATTTCTTATCTTTACAATTATATAATGATGCTTACATATTAATAATGATTTCTTTGTAAATATCCAAATTACCTCTAAAAGTGTACACATAGCTGTTTCAGCTTCCACTATATCGCCAGGTGATGTTCTTACAACGTTTGCTACGAAAGGGTTTTCCTCATTTTCAGATGCTGTTGTTAAAGCAACATTAAATGCCGCCTCATATAAAAAACTTCCATCATCAAAAATTGCTCCTAAAGAAAACGTAATAAAATTAGTTTCATCGTTAACGATTTAACTTACTATTACACTAAAAGATAGAACGAAAAACACAGTTATATTTTGTCGAAACTTTGATAATATATTACTTATAGAAAATAATAACAACATTAAATAAATTCACTATTATCTGCGGGTCCCTTTCGTATATACGCACAAAATTAATTAAGGTCAGATTTATCAAGATTTTCATTAACAGTGTTACAAAATAAGCAAAGAAAGCATGACAGAGTCTTTTCAAATTAATGATGAAATACCAAACTCACCTATAGTTCTTTCTCCTTGAACTTTAAACAAACAATTAAAAATAATGTAAATAATAAGGTATTGCGACCATTTTAATTTCGCGTACATCGTAAATCACATTTCCTTTTCTTAGATTAGTTTTATTACGTCTTCCACATATTTTACTTAATGTAATCAAATTTTTACGTCCACTAAGTGGTCCATATCGTATTGGTTTGTGTTAGGTGCAATGATATTATTTTCGGAGCTACTCTACAGTTGTTCTAAACCTAATTGTGTCATAGTCTAGTAGTTGGCGTTGCAAATGCATTGGCTAGAAATAGCCTAACCACCAATTTTCATTAATGCATCTGAATTATCCCAGCAATATCAACAGTTGAAATACTGAGGTCGAAGATATTACACGTTGTTATTAAGCGTCAAATTGATAATATACGTATGATTTTAGTGATTTCATTAATATTTGCTTGAATTAAAAATCATTTTAATAACTAATAAAAACTAATATTTTGAGGTACAAATAATTTAAGAGTACTTGTATTTGTCACAAAAAAGTATTTTAGTTAAAGGATAATTTTTGCCTGTTACACTATTAACACACTTGGCTTAACTACGCTTTGTTGAAGGGCTACTAAGGATCCTGGTAAGCATACTCAGAAAGGTGATGGATTGACACTTAAGCCAATAATAATACGTTACATAAATATTTACAGTGTTCCAGGGCGGCAGTGAAGCTAAATCCAGGTCTAAATATAACTAACCCTTCAATTTTATGTTGTTTAAAATAAAAAAGATCTTTAAGATACTAATTTCAACTCCACAAAACATAATTGCAATAATCTTTAGTTCTAAAAGCTTTAGAGAAGAGTCATCTGTGAAGAAATAAAAAAAGCTTGTCACTCAGATTGGCGGTGTTATAAAAAGGAACTAATTACCTCGAATCTGTACCAACCTTTTGCTGCCATCTTTTTTTGAAGTATCTTTTCACTCGTTAACTAGATGGCGCTAGCTTGCTGAACTAAACAAAATAAGTTTTAAGGTTCCGCCTCAGATGGTAAAAACGGGACTTTACTACTAAGACTCCACTCTATATGATGTTATTGCCACTATAACAACAAACACTTAAAACAGAATAGGTAAAATAATTATGTTTAAGTAGGACTCCCGACTCCCTTGTGTACTGAAACCAGTAAAATTATTAAAGGTAGGTTAATAAGCAAGCAATATTGAATGAATTGGCGCCTATGAGTCTTTCGATTGTTTTAAACTTATTCGCTAGGCGGGGTCTTATTATCATCAACGTAGATAAGTATAAGGTCACTATTAAAACTTTACAGAACAAAAAAGTAGAACTAGCTGACGCTGCAAAAAAGTGAGAACATTGTATCTATGTGAATAATTTAATTACCAAATAACGGCAGGAAAAAAATGGTTTGCTTATTTTCACAAAAGAGAGCGCTGAATTATAGGTTTAATAAAAGAATTTACCAAATAACAGTAAACCCTACTTCAGTATTTAGAGAACCTGTTGATCTTTATAGGACAATTATTGTCCTCTGGGAGTCTATTGTTGTATTATAGGCAAAGAACCGATTGTAGTTTATTTTTAATGATAATAAAGCTAGATCAAGTACACGAAAGTACTATTATGTCTTGCTTGAACCGTAATATATTTTAACTGTGTGAGTTATAAAGGAATCATAACAATAAGAAGGTATTCATAGTCTTACCTACTCTATTACATGTAGGTACCGTAATAAATTAGAATAATCATCATTGACAGCCTAATTTAACGGTCAACAACGGAGCCAAGCATCCCGTTTTAAAAATTAGCGAATATGAGAAAAAGCCACTGGTTTCCAAATTCAATTGGTCTTACAACCAACAAGCAAGAATTAAAATAATTTTTAGGGGGTTTTATCTCACCTATTGAGTCGAGGTTACTATAGTGTTGATAACTGTTTTTCGAAGGATGTCAACCCTCCAAGTCTCCTTATCGGCTATCATCTTTACACAGGAAATATAGCTTGGTCATTGATTGATAAAAGCAAACCGATGTTAGAGTCTCAGCATACAGTCAAACGTGACGTTTCACAAGTGCTTGTTAATAGAACCTACTTGAAATAAACGAAATTGGAATTTATTACATTTGATTTCGCTACTAGGTAGGTTACATTTCGATTTCTTTACAAATAATTGAGTAAGGTAGCTACGGAAAATTATATTTTTTATTAATTAGCAAACGAAAGCATTTTTATGTTTTCGCCGGCGAGAATTATAAGGATCGTCAACCTCGAGATAATTATTATTGCGAGCAGAAAAACGAGATTAGCAGCGAGAGGAAACAACGTTTCCTATTTTCAGCTGCGACTTGCGAGTCGGTACAATACTTACAGAAAATCTGACATAAAATTTTTCATTCTCAAGGTTTCGGGAGAGATCCAAATAAATATTTAGTTAAATGAAAAAATTGCGGCGTATCTTTAAATTTTTATTTTAAACTGTATTTTTCTATAGATGAAGATTTTAGGTCATATTTTTTGTGACAAATACATTACAAAAATGTTTTATGATAGATAAATAACTAAGCAATAATCAAAGTATAATTATAAGATGATATACAATATAATAATTATACGCATGATATTGTGAAAGTTAGGCGGAGGGTCTTCGAGAGTCGTTCCGAATACCACAATTATAAACTTTTGCTTCGTATGACGCAGTGACTACACATTACTCAAGGAATTTGCTTGTATGTACTTTAGACAATGGTAATGTATTGTTTCACATTATAAACTTTGATTCACTTTTGATAACTTCCCGGCTATACCGAGGATTTTTAAATCCTGTGGGTCTTTACCCTAAAACCCCTCTCCTGAATGATTACCTAACTACATTTAAAAACACACTTTATTCTGTAATAGGCTATTAAAATTTATTCATAATGATGACGTGTTAGAACCGAATCGAATCCTTGAGGCTTAAATCATTATTACGTTGCCTATCTTGATGACGTCTTAGAACCGAATTCTATTCGAATCCTTGAGGCTTAAATCATTATTACGTTGCCTATCTTGATGACGTCTTAGAACCGAATTCTATTCGAATCCTTGAGGCTTAAATCATTATTACGTTGTTTATCTTGATAATCATTATTAGGTTGCCTATCTTGATGACGTCTTAGAACCGAATTCTATTCGAATCCTTGAGGCTTAAATCATTTTTACCTTGCCTATCTTTTCTTCAACTAAGTCAAAATGGTTTCACCATCGCGTTGGTATAATTTGTTTTTCCAACTAGGGCACAATGCCCTTTTTATTTTACGTAGCTCTTATTTTGTTGGTGCGAATATATTTTACACGCGGCTCGTGCTAGTCTCGCTACATCCCCAGGAAGCCATTATGTGTGAATTATATCAAAAAGCTTATAAATGTGATATTTTCGTTAAATTTATTTAAATTTACGATGACGTGCAAAGCCTTTGTACGAAAACCTCATTATGGGATGTGACGAATAATAACAAAAATATTTTTTTATACAATATAAATTGCAAGAATACAAATATAGTAATGACAAATGTTTATATTATGGGTTGAACATAGGTTGAACTTGTGACCACGTTGGTTTTCAGGCATATAGCGGCTTTCCTCTTGAATAAGCAATTTAATAGAACACATACCGTCGATTTATTGGAAAAAAATATTCGTACCCACGTGCATTCCGATAACAACAAAAGCAAATACCTCAAACATTGTTCGTTTTAGGCCTGTGCTACCTTTTATGTTCATGTTTTTTTTCAAAAACAATAATATATAAAGGAATCTAAAACTAAAGCTGTGAGTATAATGTTATCAAACCACAGTCCAAGTAGGTGATAGAGAACATAGAGCTCAGGTCCACCACGCTGCTTCATTTCGAGTTGGCAAGCTTGAGTCGATAATGTTTCAACCTAGTAATGACCAGATGTTAAATATATTGACCAAAACCGAGAGGTGCTCATGGTATAACCAACTCGATAGTGGATATATTATAACTGAAGTTTTTGAAAGAAAGAAAATTTCTATATTTCATAGTCTGGCGAAATTAGAACTTTTAGATCCAACACTAATGGTACGATTATATTACTAGGTACATCAGTTCATGTATCTCTATTCTTAGAAAGTCACAAATTTGGCGAGTAATCTTTTTTCTTATTCATTTCAAGTTACTCCTTGACTGCAATCACACCTGGTAGTAAGTGATGATGCAATCTAAGATGGAACCGGGCTAACTTGGTAGGAGTAGGATAATATCCTATACCATCCATACTCCTTCGGTTTCTACACAACATCGTATCAGAACTCTACATCGCATTGCTTTACGTCTTTGTCGGTAGGGTGGTAAGTATCTACCGCTGAAGTCTTCCATCAGCCAGACCCGGACCAATTCAGAAAATTGAACTCAGAACCCAGAAAATTGATTCAGAATCGAACCCTAATTCGAACGGTGCTCGGTCTTATACATCCACCTTTGCATATCACTGCGCCATTGAGGAAATCTATTATTAAATAACATTTCTGACCAAAAGATACTCAAGTTTCAAAGGAACTAACTTACGTAGTATCAAATAGATATGAACCACAAAAACCCAGTAATCCACTTCATAAAGCACATAGACAACACACTAACAATAAGTCTATGGTGGACAAGAAAGCGAGTCGGGTCAAGTTCTCATTAATTACAGGAAGGTCGACATTATACCCTCTTGCTGACCACAGGAAACCGGCTTAACTTTACTTTGTTGGGCTTTACGCACATTACCGGAAAGGTGCTATCGATTCTTGGGCATAGTTTATAGAACTACTCCAACACAAGGTTCTCATGGGAAATAACATGAAGCAAGTACGCTGATATCAATGTAACACTCCTACTACTTAAGGATATTATGATGGTAAATGGTAAAACTTAAAATAAATAATAAATAAATAAATATTATAGGACAATTACACACATCGCTATATAGCCCCAAAGTAAGCGTACTCGTAAGTAGCTTGTGTTATGGGTGCTATAATAACTAATGAATATTTTGGTATATATTTTACATACTTTGGGCCTATATAGCGATGTGTGTACCTAATTACCCTATAATATTTATTTATTATTTTTATTTATTATTTATTTATCACACATTATTATAGCCTTTACTTACCTATTTTTACGTTCTGCAATACTCTAATCGATATTCTTTACGGATTTATGTTAAACAAAAAATACCAATAAAAATTCGGCATTTCATTCATTCTCTACCTCGGTTAGCTTTTACCCCATGAATGTTAAATTCCCGAATGTTTCCGGTTTTATCTGATATCTGTACCTATTGGTAGCTCAGGCACGACAATTCTACAGAAAATGCTTAAAAGTTTTTGCACCATTTTTGTTATTCAATGACAAGTTGTCCCTTGACTGCGATCTCACCTGATGTAAAGTGATGATGAAATTTAAGAGGCTAGCGGACTAACTTAGAAAAGGTACAATACATCTGATGGGTTTGTACGCGCGATTATAGCAGACTGTATAGATTCGTTGGTCTAGTAGTTAGCCCATGTATGACTTCGATCACGAGGTCCTGGGTCGGGTCATGTAATAATTCTGAGCTTTTTCGTTCTTCTATGAAATGTTCAGTACATTCCAAGCCCGGAGTCTGGAAGCACGTTAAGCCGACCCCGGTCATCATCAACATCTGAAAGTGATCGTTAATAAATGAAACATTATCACCATAAGCCCGCCAAACCGCATTGGAGCAGCGTGGTGGGTGTACGCTCCACATCTCCTCTCCTGTAAGGAGGGAGGCCTGGCCCTGTAGTGGGAAGTTAATAGACTGATAATGCTGATGATGATGATTATAGCAGAACGCTAAATAACTTAACGATAGATCTTCGCCGGCATGGTGAAGCCTACCACCAGACCAGACCTAAACCAATTAAAAAAAATAAAATCCTTAATTTATCCGTGTCCGACTATCGACCAATCGAACTGAGGACTACATTGTTGTAATCCACGGTATTACCAACTTTTTTACAGCTTTAAATGTATACCATTACAAGTATCCTTTTTTCACAATGGAAATTTTCTGCCGGATGCAAAAATTTGTCTCACATACCTAACGACGACGATTTTGACGACCTCCGTGGCGCAGTGTCCTGGGTTCGATTCCCGGCGGGGCAGATTGAGATTTTTCTTAATTTGTCTTGGTCTGGCTGGTGGGAGGCTTTCGCCGTGGCTAGTTACCACCCTACCGACAAAGACGTATCGCCAAGCGATTTAGCGTTCCGGTACGATGTCGTGTAGAAACCGAAAGGGGTGTGGATTTTCGTCCCACACCTAACAAGTTAGCCCGCTTCCATCATAGACTGCATCATCACTTAACATCAGGTGTGAGAGCAGTCAAGGGCCAACTTGTAATCAATAAAAATAAATAAAAATAAAACGTGAGACTAATTTTTTACCCACTAAAACCCCATCAGTAGCCAATTATTATTAATTCTTAAATAAATTAATAATTCGGGTTCCAAAGATATTTGAAAATTTTAAGCTTCTTAGGAATTTACCAAAGAAAAATATTCAGTTTGTATTGAGAATAAGTTTCGAATTGTGACTTAATGGCATCGGTGCCAGTTTTTGTAAATAATATTTGGTATTTATTGTTATCAAGGCTCGAACATTATCACGGCAAAATCCACATTGCCCGTTTTGAAAAGCGTGGTGGGTCTTCGCTTCATTTCCTCTCTATATAAAGGAAAACCTGACCCTATAGTGAGCCGTTTGAACAGGTTGACTATTCAGTATAAAACTTTCCTGTTAATGACAAATGCATTTTTTAATTTAACCCTCTATAAAGTCAAGGTATTTTTTTTAATAATAGGTACGGTTAAAGTAGGTCAGCGCTCCAAATAACGTCACGTCCGCGATGAGAGCACGGTATGAAATAATTAAAACGTGTCATATTGATTAAAAATATCGACGTTTTTAACTTTTACACAAAGCTTGTACATTGCTTTGTACTGCGAGTCTGTATCGTGTTTTAAAATGGCGGACACGCGCTGTTTTACCGGCGTAGTTCCCGTTCCCGTGAATATATCAAGATATCAATTAACTCCTTCTAAATATACATAAAGATTTTTAACAAACGGATAGTTACAGAGGTAAAGCGGAACAAACAGACAAATAAATTATTTAAAGCTATTACATAGCTTCTATTGTATAACGCCTTGAGCGTGGAGACTGAATCCAGAAATTCAGTAATGGAAAAACCTAACACCCCCTGAATATCAAAAATATTATATCAAAGGCACTTAGAACGCCTTACCTCTAGGCCACGGTCCCGATGACGTCGGTAGGTAAACACAAGTTGATAAAAATGATATGCAATAGCTTGACCGCGGCAGTCTCCGAGTGCGACACGTCTTTCTTTATTATAAATTATTTTTTTAATATACCTAAGCATTTCTATACTTTCATATGCATCTTGTGAAAAGCTGTTAATTTATCATTATAAACGGAGATGTTTTTACACTTAAAGTAACATTATTTTTCCATCTTACCTCAACTAAGTAAATAAAGATTTAAAATGGTGTCATAGATTTTAAAGTGTTGTTCTTAGAAACTTAAGCATTTTTTTATTTCATTTTTATGCATTCTGTGAAAAGCTGTTAATTTGACATTATAAACAGAGATGTTTTTACACAAAGTAACATTATTTTTCCATCTTACCCCAACTAAGTAAATAAAGATTTAAAATGGTGTAATAGATTTTAAAGTGTTGTACTTAGAAACTTAACGCGTGAGCTTATGATACGTTAGAAGACTCAACAGATTTTTTTATTTCATTTTTATCATTATACATGTACAGTCTTTTTTATCTGTACAAATACAAAATTGCAAGTGATGGAACATTTGATTGAGTGAACTTTGACAACCGGCGGACGACAGTGGTAAGCGTATTGTATTTATATCCAACCCGCCCACTTTCATCTTAGACTGCATTATCACTTATCATTAGATGTGATTGCAGTCAAGGGCTAACTTGAAATGAATAAAAAAATAGTAATGAACAGTTGAACAAGCAGAATGAAGACAAGATAGATCAATTACAAATTAATCCAAACGGAAACAAGAATTCGATTAAATATTGACAATCAGTTAATGGCGGTCGTGCTTGGTGGAATTATTAACCAGTGCTAAAAGCAGTTAAGCAGCTCGGCCACAAATCACTTTAATATGGTTACTGTTAATACATTTACTATACCTTTAATTAATAAATACTCTGGCCATTATTATCGGGTGCAACAAACCAAATGTATTACGATGTGCGTGGTTATTTGTGTCTAAAAATTAAACATACTATTGGTTTCAGCTTATCGCAGGATGATTGTGTTCTTTTGCCATTGAATTGAGGTCCTGGGTTCGATTCCCGGCGGGGCAGATTGAGATTTTCCTTAATTTGTCTTGGTCTGGCTGGTGGGAGGCTTTCACCGTGGCTAGTTACCACCCTACCGACAAAGACGTATCGCCAAGCGATTTACCGTTCCGGTACGATGTCGTGTAGAAACCGAAAGGGGTGTGGATTTTAGTCCCATTCCAAACAAGTTAGCCCGCTTCCATCTTAGACTGCATCATTACTTAACATCAGGTGTGATAGCAGTCAAGGGCCAACTTGTAGTCGATAAAAAAAAAAAAGAATTATAGTGTAGAATGGTTTAGAATAAGATAATTTTTGTCGTGAAAAAGATTTTAAGTTATGTGTTTTCGGATCACATGATTTTGGGGTTGTTCAGAATTATAAGCTAACTTAATCATAGGTGTCCACTCATATCTCATTAAATTGAATTACAACTTGACATACGTATCTAGCTTAAAAATATCAGACTCTACAGAAGGCTTCTGTGGTATAGAAAATGCTACAAATAATCCCAAAGTTTGTGTGGAATTCAGAATGTACGAGAAATTGTAAGAACTTAAATTCTTTTGGAGTACAGCCAGCTAGATAGCTTGCGCAAGATTTCACTTGTGGTGTCCCCTGTACAAAATAAGTAGGTATTTGAAATAGGTATTTTTCATAAGACAAATCAAATATTGGGATATTTTGTATGGTCTTAATAAAACTCAAGTTATTTTTGAAAAACAGATATGTTCGAAAAGCAGATTTAAAATTATTTACTCAAAACGCTAATTTATTTTAAGGAATAATAAAATGTACGGTTGTTACTTTATCGTTTTACGACCTACGAGTGTTACCTAAAGTCCTACCATGGTACCACGGTGTAAATAGTATAAGTACTTACTCTGACTGCGGAATATTAGTGTTATTTTTTTTGGGGTAATACTTTAAAATGGGTAAGATTACCTCTTACCCATTTTTATATCATTGTAGATTCAATTGTGAATATATTGCAATTAAACAACATCATTAATTTAAATAAATACAAAGTATATAGTAACTTTAAAATGAATAACAATAAAATACTGAAACTATTAAAATTAAAAACTATTTGAATACTTAAAATTAAAGCTTTTGCAAAAATTTTCTGTATTTTAAGTAATGTAAAGTTGTTTAAAATAAGGTTTAATCTGAATGTATTCTGAAATGGGCAACGGTGTAAATTTACAGTAGGTTCTGTTAAAGGAAATAAATTGAAATGATCAATCACCTGTCGCCAGCACGTCTCAAGCTCGGAGATGTTTTCATTTAATCCGAACCAAGCACGTAGCGTCCAGATATCAAGCTCTCAAGGACGAAACTTTGGCAGATTTACAAATACAATTTAAAAGAAATGAGGATATTCTTCATATATATTGATTTTTTGATAATTTTGCAGTAAATAATTATTTTAGCCCATATTTTACATGGCAAAATTGGAAGTTTGTTACCTAATTACGCAAGAGCGCTCGTAGGTACGGATCTGGAATTACTGAATGAATTTTCATGCGGTTCAATCTACTGAATACATATTAATACGGTTTATCTATTTGAGTTATCTATCTGAAAATTGATAATAAATATAGTGAAGTTGCTCTAAGCCCTTACTTGAATAATACTGATACTCATACTACTCGTAGTTATTATGTACTTTGGATGGATTTATTTAATTTAATTTTATGTAATGTGACTATGAACTTATTTAATTGACATTTTTATTAATGATTAATATTAATAAGCTAGGCAAAGTTTAGACTATCTATATAGGTATATGTTTAGACTCTATGTAATGTAATAAGTTTGAATATTGCTATTAACTCTAGTTATTAAAATACGTAGTTATTAATCTACTTTTTACGATTAATTGAGGAACAAAAAAAATAAAAAAGGTTTCTCGTTTTATAGAAGGGGCATTTAGAATTTGGACTCGCTGTTTTAATACATCTTTGATGACATCGATAAATAACCAACATGACCACGTCGGCTTAACAATGTTTTCTAAGGCATGGGGTGAATCACATGCCCTACTCCAGGCTACTAAGAGAATTAATTACTTAAAATAAAGAAACGCTCAACGTTTCATAGCCTGTCCCAGGAGACGGACTCGGAACCTCGAAATCCGAAGCTGTATTGACTAACCAGTGATCTGAAAATGCATTAACGTGTCCATCATCATCATCATCCTTTTTTAGGGACTTCCAAACACAACGATCCCGAGCCGCCTGTTGCCAGCGACTCCCTGCGACACGTTTGATGTCGTCACCTGGTTGGGGGTCGACCAACGCTGCGCTTTCCGGTGCGAGGTCGCCAATCTACCACCTTGGGCCCCCAACGTCTATCAGCTGTTCGAACCACGTGCCCCGCCCATTGCCACTTCAGTTCTGCGACTCGCTGAGCTATGTCGGTTACTTTGGTTCTTCTGCGGATCTCCTCATTTCTGATTCGATCACGCAGATACTCCGAGCATTGCTCTTTCCATCGCCCGCTGAGTGACTCTGAGCCTTCTTACGAAGCCCGCAGTGCCCATGCCAGTATGAAATGTACAAAAAGTTAAAAGAGCAAGCACGAAGTTCACTAAATATAAGTACGTTGTAAAGTTTCCAAAAGCAATCGGCACAAGCCTTCATTTCCATGTTGGACGGTGGCCAATTTCTTTGATGGTGTTTTATAACTCAAAAAATATTTTGGGAAGGCGTTTCATAGTTGGTACAGTTCTAGTTGATCTCCTTTCGCCATATCCTTTCATATGGTTCTGTATTTGGTGTCGCTCACTTGGCTTGAAAGCTGCAACTATTTAAATATTTTCTTGAAGGAATTCATGAAAAACTTGAAATACTTGCGGATGTTAACAAAGTAATACAATAAAAATAATGTCATAATCATAGATCATTAGTTGCCTATCATCTCTGCAATTGGACGTCCTTCCTGGCGAAATTAATTAGGCTTACAACAGAAAGGTCCTGTGTTCGATTCCTAGCAGTTCAATTTAGAATTTTATTTTTCCAAATTGGTTCTATTATGTTACAAAACTCGATATTGTGAGTATCGAATTGGTCTATTTGCCTTTTTCTTTTACTACAAAACGAATCTGGTCTTGCTTTCACCTATGACGTAAGCGATTTAGCATTCCGGTAGGATTCCGTGTACCTACGACTAACAAGTTAGTCTGCATTATCACTTGACATCATGGGAGATCGTAGTCGATGGCAAACTCGTCAATGATTAAACAAATGGTGGCTCAGGTAATCAGGTTTCAATGCTGCATGTCAGGTTGTCCACGAATGGACGCTGCGTGTTCAATCAGTTAACATTGCTTAGTCAACAATAAGATTCCTGAGGGATCATTATTTATTTTTATTTATTTATACTTTATTTTTCATTATCATCATTATCAGCCTATTAACGGCCCACTACAGGACCAGGCCTTCCTCCTTAGAGGAGAGGGGATATGGAGCGTATACCCACCACGCTGCTCCAATGCGGGTTGGCGAGCTTAGGGTGATAATGTTTCATTTATTAACGATCACTATCAGATGTTGATGATAGTGACCGGGACCGACGGCTTAACGTGCTCTCCGAGGCACGGGGGTGTAACACCGCCAACTTCCAGACTCCGGGCTTGGAACGAGCACTAGACCAACGAGGCAGGCTTTATTTTTACACCACATTAAATAACAAAAAAACATAAAGAAAAATGTTATGAAGGAAGTAGAGGTACAAAAGGCGGCCTTATCGCTTAGTAGCGATTTCTTCCAGGCAACTTTGGGCTTAGGAAAATATCAATACTAAACTGCATTACTAGGTTTAAACATAGTAACACGTTACGGACAACGTGTGGTCCATGCGTAGTCTAGCATCGGGCGAGGCGCTCCGGAGTTGATGTGGAACACTTTGTAGCACAGGTTCCCAAACTTTTATTTCTTTTTCGAAATTTTCCTGGCTCCGGTGGACTCCCTGCACAGCTACATTTTTATCATAAAATTCTATTAAAATTTGTTGCGGCTTAATTCCAACCACGAATGACCTACTTTTGGTGAATTAAATATTTAATTGATTGTACTGAGAGTGAAAGAAAATTATTATAATTGGCCAATGCAAAAATATTATGTGATTACGTTGATAGTTAAAGTTAAATGAACATTTTAGTTCTTCACTATTACTAACCATATAAATTATCGTTGAATCCGGCTTGTGCATTATGGATCCTCCTTTTTAGAAAGGTTAACGTATGCCGTCGTTGAGTCACCGTGGACTTGTCCACTTGGACCACTTTGGAAATCAATGCACTATAGGTACAAAAAATACTAACCACTCGAGGTGAGGTGCTTCTGATTGGGCACCGGGTGGCCCCGATGACCTTTAAAATGATTGTTTTTGACGCAGCATCAAATCGGAAACTACCACTTGACCAGTAATTGGGTGATTTCAATTGTTGGTCAAGTGGTTACAGCCGAAGTACCTACCTAAAAAATACCTACCCAGAGTACTTATAGCAATCATAACCAATTCAAATGTTTTAAAGTAACTACATACTCCTTTTTAGGGTTCCGTACCTCGAAAGGAAAAAACGGAGTCCTTATAATATCACTTTTTATTCGTCCGTTTGTCTGTCAAGATCTTTTTTCTCAGGAACGCGTGGAAATTTAAATGAAATACTCAGGTGTACTGTACCTTGGGGCTGTGAAAAATACAAAATTGTAAGCCAACGCAATCAAAAGATACTCAGCCACATGCCACAAATTTCAGCAAATTTTTGACTATAGCATGGGAACAATTATTCAGGTCTATAATACCTTTACGCTGTAACAAAATTAAATATACCTATAGGTTTGTACGGAACTCCCGGTACAAGTAAATTTCGATAAATCGTCTGGTACTCTACCACGGATTCGGAAAGCAAATTCTGCCTTAATCTGTCATAATAAAGTTAAATAAAAAAAAAAGACGTGTGGCACTCGGAGACTGCCGCGGTAAAGCTATTGCATAGCATTTTTTATCTATATATTTTTTATCGGGACCGTGGCCTAGCGGTAAGTCGCTCTAAGTGCCCGGATTGCCAGAGAGACGCGGGTTCGAATTCCGTCGGTTCCGCAATTTTTTTTTTCAAGCGTGATATTTCAAAAAGATAGATGGAAAAACTAAACGGTCTATAAATACCAGAACTTGTAATGACTTTTTGAAATATCATGCTTGTAAAAAAAAATACTTTTTGAAATGTCACGCTTGAAAAAAAAAAGTTGCGGAACCGACGGGATTCGAACCCACGTCTCCCTGTCAATCTGGGCACTGGGTTATGTTTTTGATATTCAGGGTGTGTTAGGTTTTTTCGTTACGGAATTTCTGAATTCGGTCTCCACGCTCAAGGCCCGCGATAGAAGCTATGCAATAGCTTAAAAAAATTAGCTGAATTTATAATAATAATAATTTATAACCGACTTTAACGAAAAAGGTTTTGGATTCGTTTATAATTATACGTCTTGTGTTGTTTTTCCTATATGGGATGAAGGTTTAGGAAATTGGATTGCTGGGCCACCTAAAAATATGTAATGTCTTCGCTTTCCTACGTTAGAAACATACATTTGAATGATGATCATATACAAGGAAGGCTTAATAACAACAAATAATATTTTTGTATGAAAACCTTAGGTTGTTGAAGTTTATGGAGGCAACTATAGTTTTTATAGACAACATTTTTACTTACGAGATATAAGGACGGAAATAGTACACCCCCGTTTTCGCATTCCAGTCCTTTGTTTACGTTTATTATTTTAATAAAATGAACAAACTAAAGGAAAGTATATATTTTTATATAACTAATGCAATATATCATTTTCGATATGGAATCATTTCTAAAATGATGTTATGTGTAATTTCTAACACAATGCAATACATAATTTCCATCACAATATAATTCCTGAAACGTACTTCAGAAATTCCAAAAAAATTTCGGCCTCCAATCGGGTTGGGGTGCGCGCATGCTCCGTGAGGCCTCACCGCCCCGCTACAGCCAGGTTCACGACGCCAACCGCGCGCGCGGCCGCCTCACAACGGCCTAATACACCGAACTTGAACACAAATCGATACACAATCAAAATTAAATCGAGTTTACGAGTGCTATTTTAAACCTAAATAAATCGATTCAACCTAATTGATAACATCTGTGTATACTAGTGATTTGTATTATGTGATCTTTCTTAAAATATACTAGTAACTTTGGGTGCTGGCTGAAGATGTTCTGGTCCACGATGATTCTTGGCTTTGGATATTGAAAAACAAACAAGGTATGATTGATTGTTTTTGTTGTAATTAAGTTACGCTTTATAAGCTATTAAGGTTAGGTACCTACTATTTACATGTGTACATTGTTTGTATTATTTGTATGTTATGTTTAGTAACAGATAACTTAAATGTAGCCATTCTCTTATATAAAGTAGACTATCTGGCGTTTCAACTATAGCTATTAGCGAGAACGTGGTGGAACGATTGGGTACTCCGTAATGACAGGATATAGAAAGATAACCTCAAAGTGAACATTTATAAAAAATCAAGAAAGTAGAGAATTCTCTTCCGATTCTTTTATCATTATATAATTCAATACCAACCAAAATTGTGTTATTGTAACAGTGATGTTATTTATATTATTATAATTCCAATATACTGTAATTTAGTATAGAGTATTAATTCAGGTACAGTTGGTATATATACAGAGTGTCATATACTATGTTATAATGTCAGACCTTAGAGGATCAGTACTAGAGTAATATTGCAAGTACATAAACGATATTGTTTTCTTCATTGCTGTTTACAATGTATGAAATAAAAGCTTTTATTTAAGTATTTGTTCAATGCTTAATTTACACACCGAATCTATACAATATAATAAGATGCAATTAGGCTTAAACAGCTTTTTACCGATTTACAAAAGTTTTCTCTTTATTTTACTTTCTAATATCCAAGTACTGTCTATATGTCATAACACATCTGATATGAGAGAATTTGGAAATAATGTTTATAATATAATTCTTCTATTATTTTATATAATAGAGAAGAATTCGATCCCAAAAGCCTATATCATTCATATTTTTCCAATTAGGCTTGTGTGCACCAAGATTTCGGTTATTATAACCAACGGTTAACATAACTTTACTATAAATTTACTATTTATAATAAACCCGTACGCCAGTAAGGACGTAAACCGGGCGGTTATCTTAACCGAGCTTACGTCCTTAACCAGTGTACGGGTTGTCGTGAAGATTAAATTTTACGTTTAGCTTACGTTAACCGTTGGTTATGACAACCGAAATCTTGGTGCACACAGGCCCTAGGCTTGTGTGCACCGGTTAAGGACGTAAGCTCGGTTAAGATAACGTCCGGTTTAAGTCCTTAACCGGCGTACGGGTTTATTATAAATAGTAAATTTATAGTAAAGTTATGTTAACCATTGGTTATGATAACAGAAATCTTGGTGCACACAAGCCTTAGAAGTTACTACATAATCGACGACGATCGATAACTTTTTTTTTCACATCACTAATATTTAGTTTTCCGCTTCGTTTGATCGTTGATCGTATTATATATTCAATGCTAGGATTAGGTGCGAAATATTTCAGCGGGCGGGGGTCCAATCGCTATCCTTCACTTATTTGTTGACCTATTGTGCTTAAAAAGTTATTAGCTAGATATGAGAGATTAGTAAAGCTTTGTGATAGAAAACTTCAATAACGCAACCGTAATTAGATCAGTCAGCCAAGTAAAGAATATTGAGAAAATTCCCAAGTAACGAAAGATCAAAGACACGTCAACATTGATCTTTTTCACGCCGTTCCAGGATCGTTGTGAACTCAACTATGATTAGCGTTAATATGAAAAAGAAAATCTCTTATTTCCATCAAACTTTTTTTAAATCTATTAATATCGTCTGTTAACTTCATCATTATCAGCCTATTAAAGGTATACTATTGAGCCAGGCCTCCCTCCTTCTAGGACTAGAGATATGGTGCGTAAACCCATCACACCCACCCAATGTGGGTTGGTGAGCTTAGGGTGGTAATGTTTAATGTTTTAGTTGATGATAATGACCGCGACTGACGGCTTAACGTGCTTTTCGAGCCACAGGAATGTAGCACCACCGACTTCCTTTTTAACCGACGAAAAAAAACGGAGGAGGTTCTCAATTCGACACGTATATTTGTTTTTTTTTTTTTTTGATGTATGACCACGCATAACTTTTTACAGTGTTCTCCGATTTTGATAATTCTTTTTTTATTAGCAAGGGCATACATCCAAGGTGGTCCCATTGTCCTCATGTTAGGATCTGCTGATGATATCTTGGGGAAATTGAAGGACCTCTTCAAATTTTGGAGGCACGCTTACAGCGATTTCGGTTTTTGACTCGGTATCGGTAGCTTTTTGGCTACTAGTGCCATATAATATACTATGACAGTATAGTACGAGTACGGTACGTCGCGATAAATCACTAAAAAGTAAGAAATAAAATTTTTTAACAAAAAATAGAACCGACTCAAAACGCACTAAAAAGTAAAAAATAACTGTGTCATTTAGTTGCTTTAATTTACTTAAGCATATCAAGGAGTCGGTGCCAGCCAAGGTTTCTACTTTCAAGGACGTTACCTAGAACCCATAAACTGCTTTACTACGTAAAATAAATGTTCCTTAAACTTGGCTGGCACCGAATTCATAGATATGCTTAAGTAAATTGAAGCAACTAAATGACACAGTTATTTTTTACTTTTTAGTGCGTTTTGAGTCGGTTCTATTTTTTGTTAAAAAATTTTTCATAAGTCCGATTCATAAGTCGGGGCTGTTTCACTGCTAGTTTCGCTATCATTATTCGAAGTTCGGCGCAGTAGACATCTGCCGTTATTGCTCGACCAGATCGGAGAAAGCAATAGTGAATAACACCACGCTGAGATCACCAAACAGTTACCATTACCTTTATATTGGTAAGCTTTGCTTTAGGACACTGTTGCGCCGTTTACGATTACGATTATCGTAAAAAAATCCATTTTTCATCACATGTCACAATTCGATCCAATATTCCTTCATTTCTGTATCTGTTTCAACAGCAAGTTACAACGCGCGTTTCTTTCTGCAGAACAGTCAAATCATGAAACACCCATTTTTCATATTTTTTTATTTTATTGATTTGACGCAAATGAGTCAATAATGTTGATTAAGTAACATTAAACCAAGTTGCTAATTCCCGGGTAGTTTGCCTCGGATCGGCTTCCACCATCTTTTTCGAATCATTGTTATTCACCTGTATGGGCGGTCTTCCACGTGGTTCGTTCTTCAAATCGAAGTTTCCATCACGAAAGCGTTTAAACCAAAATCGCACAGTGCGTTCATTAGCATTCCCCATTCCAAACGCAACATTAATATTGCGAGCTGTTTCTGCCGCGTTGGTTCCGCGTCGGAACTCGTATTCAAAAATCACACGAATTTTCGAAGTATACATTTATTGTCTAAGCTGAATAAAAAAACAACTGAAAGTTTATAATCGAATGTTGCACATTCTTTAAAAGAAGAACTACACAGGTATCGTATGAAAAAGTTTCAGTTTAAAATCTTAAACCATGAAGGTTCTATGTCAATTCGAAGTACCTATTACAATAAAATGGCAATTTCATTCTTTAACCCCTATTATTACCGAACGGATTTTCATGCAGTTTTAACCAATAGATAAAGTGATTCTTTAAAAGTTTTAGTGTATAATAATTTGTCAAGGTTTTGCTTAAAATAGCACATTACGATAATAATAAATTGTTGGAAGTTAATTAGTTCGTTATTAATTAAAAAATCTTATCAGACCCACCGTACTGGACGATCTCATATAATAAGCAAGGTTATTTTAATAATTGACACTGCTATTAATTTTATTTAAGTTTTTTTAATAATATTTATTATCCATACGTAACCTACTTTCCGTCTCTTCTTTCAAAAATGTGTTAAACATAATTAATGTTGAAATATTCATTTTAAATTTTATAATTTAACAAGTTTAAGAAAACTATTTAGCAAGTGTTTGTCACAATAGCAAAATAACGATCTTGTTAAGTTGAAAATGCTTTTGCTGACGGTTCTACTTTTTAAAATCACTTCGGAAGGATAATCTAACTTCACTGACTGACTTCCTACTAGTGTAAATTAAGATCTGTTTTAAGTGGCCTGCTCAGCTACGGATAATGAACTCCTGGGTTTTTCTCTTATCTCAACAGTTACCTAATAGAGTTGTTAGTATACCCCTGGGCTTCGGAGCTTACGTAAAGAGTCGGTTCTGCGTCCGTTCTCTTTCCGGTGTTCTGGGGTTATTGTCCAATTAGACTATGAAGGAATTGAAAGTGTAGGTGTAAGTGTAGTTTTTGCACATAATATACTTGACCACTATAATAATATGTTCGACAGTTAGCTTGTTTCAACGTGAGATTGGCCGTTATGATCGTTATTGGACCTGAGGAACTTCATGCAAACTGATCTATACTAATAATGTAGAGCTGAAGAGTATGTTTGTATCGAGGAAGGCTATTGTTATATACGCTGTAACAGAAGAATCGAAGAAGTGGACAATGTGGAAAAAAAGGGTACAGTCTTTGAGGGCTAACATAATATAATAAGTTATAATGAGTAACTTAGACTTAAATAAGATTACGAAAATAAAAATTATTTTCGTAATCTTATTTATTATTACCACGCGGACGAAGTCGCTGGCATTCGCTAGTGATGATATATGTACCTACCTGTGACTGGTTGCCATCAGATGCATGATAGAATTCTGGGAATTTCTATTTGAAAGAAATGAGACGGGAAGCGTTATGTGAGTCTTTGTTCTTTTATGTAAAACAGATAAAAATAATGAACGTGCATCAGTTTTTGGGGATTCATATTCTTTAGGGAGTAGTAACGAGGGGTGAAATTTTGTATTTTGTATGTATGTATAGTTGTGGGTACATTATCGCAGTTATTATAATAGACATATGTTTGCAAAAAAAACTAAATACATTTTAGTTTCTTGTGAATATTTCAAATTATTTAAATCTTAAATTTTTATTAAATTTAAGATTTAGATACAAATATATATAATTTAATTACAAAAATAGACTTAAAATTGGAAACAAAACGAAACAAAGTTAGAAAGTAAACACAAACAGTCCATGTAAAGGTCAAATGTACCTTCGTCAAAACATCATGTAAAGTGTACCTACGAACACGAGGGAATTTCCAACAAACAAAGTGGAATAAGCTGCCACAAACTAACTTTCATAATATCCGATATCCTTTAGGTACAAAAACAAAACAAACCCTATACGTAGGTAGGCAATGTTACTAATTAGGTACTTACTACAGAGTTTCATTTTGAAAGTTTAATACAACTTGTTTCTTTTTGTTACAGAATGGGGGGAACAAAGGCCGTTTTTCTCGTTTTATTGTTTGGCCACCTCTCCGCTCTGCCAGATACTATAAGAATAGGTAAGCATCTATAATAACAGTTAGGGTTCCGATTACACTTCCTTTTCGTCGAATGTTATTGGCCGTTCGCTTTCTCCACATTTGTATGGGATCTTTTATGTGGATATAACCTCAACATAGCAATTTTGCGTATAGAAGCTCGTAAAATATTCAACCGTTCAATAATAATCCCATAATCCAATATGTTTATACGATGTCAGGGCCTATAGTACCCGAATCCAATATCAACTAAATAAATCAGCTGTTCAATGTCACCTCATAAAAGCTACGCTGTCGGAATCAAGAGTGCTATTGTGACAAGGGCGTTGAAAGCGTTTAAGGGGCAACGCGAGAGGTGTGGAAGCGATAAGGCCAATATGAGCCAATTTACCCTACATTCGTTTTTCCTCGTTATTTCTTCCCTGTGTCTTTATTTCAATGTGTAATTACTAAATAATATCTAAATAACTATTTTAAAGTCTCGAAGTATTCGTTTTTGTTCTTTTATGATCATTATTAAATTCAAAGTTTTTAGAGTCAATCCAGAAAAAATAATAATACACCAACCGATTTAAAATTAATATTTCATGCATAGAATTTATTAATAAATTTAATTTTTTAAATAAATATAATATCAAAAATTGCCGAAGTGACTGGATTTGAAACCGCGTACTCTATGGCTTTCTTTTCCTTGGCTCGGGCCGCGAAAGTCAGAGTACGCGGGTTTCGAACCCCGTCGATTCCGCAATTTTGGGTATTATGTTTATTTTCAAATAGAAATTGTCGTAAACTGTGGGTAACATTTTCAATAAAAATATAAAGAGTAATATTTTAAATATACCCACAATTCGAACAATCCAATTAAACAAAGACATTTTCATTGTGCAAGGTGGTCTTTTCCACCCCGAGGATGACAAACAAGAAGTGGCGTTCCGTTACGCCGTTGAGAGGGTTAACGCCGACCGCGCGGTGTTGCCACGTGCCAAACTACTCGCTCAAGTAGAAACTATATCGCCTCAGGACAGTTTTCACGCATCTAAACGAGGTAAGCTATTAAACAATACATTATTTATAACACATATCAAATATTTCATTTTGATATATATAAATATTTCATTTTGATAGATATAAACGCGCTCAATGGATTCGTACTGAAGAAGACTGTGTACGTGTTTTTGGTAGTATCGACTTTATTGAGAAAAAAGATTAATCGTCATGAATTCGTATTTCAATCTATTTGTTTTCAGTATTATGCAGTACTATTTCCGCCTGTTAAAAATTTAAACTATAGTGTATTTTACAGCAATTGCTATTATTTTTCGGAAGGTATAAATGTACTAACTTTAGGTTATAATTATTTAGTTTTTAACTTAACGTGGATCTGTTTAAAGATAATATTACTGCTGCCTAAGCACTTTTCAAACTGTTTGTCGCTTTATTTCCTGTTGTTCTTTTCGCATTTTTATTCATATTATAATTTCTCCACATTCAACATTCGTGTAAAAACAATTCATAATATCAAGTATCTTGTTTTAATAATGAGTTTCTCTGATAGTTTATCAAATTTAAATTTTTTGCAAAAAGTGTTAACTAAATATTATCATAAACTCAATACTAGCCTTTATTGTATTTTATGTGGTGGATTCATTAAATATATTAATATATTTAAAAATGATTGAGGAAAAATTTCTTACTGTTGGTCTCTTGAACGCAGGATCATTAGGAACGCGACATGATGAATTCATTGCAATGTTAGGCAATGATTCGGTGGACATTCTTGCGATAAACGAAACCTGGTTACGCCAAAATGAGGATGAAAGGGCACCTAGTGTACCCGGTTATTATTTTAAGCATACACCTAGACCTACAAACATTCGTGGGGGACGAGGGGGCGGTGTAGGCTTTTATATTCGTAGAGGCATAAGTGTGCGAATCTGCCGCCATCCACAGCTAGAGTCATCTACAGTTGAACAAATGTGGTTAAGTCTTAGCATCAATAAAAATCATCTTATAATAGGCACTGCCTATCGCCCGCCCTGGCTTAATATAAACGAATTTTTTGACGCAGTAACACAATCGGTCACTTCATTTTCGAATGCTGACTTCTTGGTACTATTGGGTGATTTTAACATTAATTTAATGAATCCAGATGACAATAAAGTAAGACTGTTCAATGACTTTCTGCATTCTATAAACCTACAGCAAATAGTCTCTGAACCGACGCATTTCACTGAACACACGAATAGTGAAACGCTTATAGATGTAATATGTACCGACGCAAATATACGCAACGTGTCTGTTACTCACATACCTGAGTTAGGTAGTCATGCGCTAGTAGCTGCTACCTTAAACCTAAAAAAAGTTAAAATACCCACACAGTGTATTACAATTCGATCATTTAAGGATATTAATTTATCAAAATTTAATGAGGACTTGGATAATATTGACTGGAATAATCTGAATAGTAGTATTGACGTTAATAATATTATAACAAATCTCAATAGCACCATTTTGAATTTATTTGACCTACATGCTCCTTTTAAAAAGATAGTCATAAAAGAACAACACCCTTGGATAACTGCAACTGTTAGATTGATGATTCGATTACGAAATAAAAGCCACCTGAGGGCTAAATCAACTAAAAAAGAAGCACATAGAATATTTTACAAGGACATGAAAACTGTAGTTGTAAATGCTATTGAATCAGAAAAGAAAGCTTATCATGTGACATACATTAATACCTATATCAAACAGCCTAAAACGTTGTGGAAGAATCTTAAAAAAACAGGTTTAGTCACGTATAAAAAAAATGTAGGGACATCCCTCTAACACTACAAAACCCGGAATTAATTAACCAACATTTTCTTGACGTGCCTGGAAGCAACTCAGTTACCATGTCTGACCTTACTTACTTTGAATTTCATAGATATTGCGAACAGTCGTTTAATTTGCAAATGGTAAACGAAAATGATATAATTAAAATAATTCGAAACTTCAAATCAAATGCTTCAGGTGTTGATAATATTACCTTGCAAATGATTCAGTTATGCTTGCCTCAGTGTTTAGAAACAATTACAAACATAGTTAATTTCTCAATTTTAACCAGCACTTTCCCTGATTTATGGAAGGTAGCTAAGGTGCAACCGCTTCCAAAATGTAGTAATCCTTCCACATATAAAGATCTTAGGCCGATTAGCGTTCTACCTTGTCTCTCTAAAATCTTAGAAAGGGTAGTAGCTAATCAAGTATCAGAACATGTCGAAAATAATAAGATCATGCCTATTCAGCAATCGGGGTTCAGGAAATGTCACAGCACGGCAACCGCACTCACTAATGTTGTTGATGATATCTTGACTGCCGAGGATAAAGGAATGTGTACTATTCTAGTGTTACTAGACTTTTCTAGAGCATTCGATGCCATAAACACTACACTTCTTTTATCTAAATTGTCTTTTTATGGATTTGATACTTCAACAACTAAATGGTTCAATAGCTACCTAACTGGAAGATCTCAGTTTATCGAAATAAAACGTAGTGATAACTCCAGTGTGGTATCGACTATATCTCCAGTTACGCGGGGAGTTCCACAAGGATCAATACTGGGGCCTTTGCTCTTTGCTATTTATTCGTCGGATATCGTAAACTGCTTTCAACACTGCCAATATCACCTGTATGCCGACGATGTGCAACTATATATATCTTTTTATCCTAAAGACCTAGACGCAGCTGTTATCAAATTAAACTGTGACTTGAGTAGTATAAATCACTGGGCTAAAAGAAACTGTCTTGTTCTGAATCCAGAAAAATCTGTTTTTTTGCTTCTAGGGTCAAAGCATAATATTAATAGCTTAAATAATCATAGTTTTAAAGTAGCTGTAGATAATAATGTTATACGTAGGGTAAATGAAGCTCGAAATTTAGGTGTTATTTTTGATTCTTCACTGCGATTTGAAACACATGTGTTAAATGACGTTCGAAATTGTTTTTATAGGCTTAAATTATTGTATAAAATCAGAGCGTACATTGGCGTTGATCTCCGGTGAGTCGAGAGTGAGGTGAGTGAGTCACTTGTATTATCGAAGCTTAATTATGCCGATACAGTCATCGGTGGTAGATTGTTGGGTAGAACCAAAAAATTAATACAGCGTGTCCAAAATGCCTGTGCTCGGTATTGTTATAATATTCCGCCAAGGAGCCATGTTACACCTTATATTATCAATGCGAACCACTTAAAAATGGATTCGCGTCGTAAATTGCACTTCGCCACATTGCTGTTCGGTGTAATAAAAACTGGGGTACCGGAGTACCTCGCAAAAAAGTTAAGGTGGATCGAATCCCGGTCTACAGGTAAATTACGAAGCTCCTCAATCATTCTAACTATGCCCCAACATAGAACTGCTGCCTTTCGAGGCAGTTTTAAGTTTGCTGCCACTAAGTGTTGGAATGATTTGCCTCCACCGTTGCGAGATATTCAAACAATTAACCTTTTTAAGGCCAAACTTAAATCCCTGTTATTGTTAGAACAAAACCAATTAAGTGACAATTACTAATAATAATTTATTACAATTACATTATCGGCAAATTGGTGGCTTTAATATTTTTGACACTATAGTGAGCAGCGCATTTAATTAGACTAATTTTAAGCTTTAGTTTTAGATTAATTTATCGTGTTGTGGCCTTAGTTTATTTTATGCTAATATTTGGTGACTTAAACACTGATTCTAGTTTTATTTTATTATACTTTGTTTAATATTTTGTTTTTAGGTATCTCTTTTTATTCCTTTTTTAATTAGTATTAACCACTTATAGTTGTTAAGTATTATGTAGTTATTTTATAGTTTATAAGTTAGTAGTAATAGGCATAGTAGCATAAACACGTCCGTGAATGTACAAGGCTCCGCCTGAAAACCAGCGTCACAGCTAGCTGTGGCTTCATGCTGAGGCGGAAACCTTGTTTGTCCACGACGCAACATATAATAATTTTTTCAAGAACTGTTGTAATATTTTGTAGTTTGTTAATTGTATTGTGTTGTGTTGTGTGACAAATAAATTCTATTCTATTCTATTCTATTCTATTCTATTCTATTCTATATAAAATATTACTTGTAACAATCTCAAATCCAGAAAAGTCAAAAATTATTTTATCTTTCCAAAACAAGTTACTTTTTCTTCTACATAGTCCACTATTAAATCAAGTAGTTCTTATTTTATTTAGTACCTAACTAATTGGAATTTCGACATAATAAATTTTCAATTTCATAAAATAAACTGTATGTATTTCATTCAAAATGATCGCAACATTTGAATTGCCAATAGACTTTATTTTTTTTTCTACATTATTAAAATGTAAAGTCTCAAACTTTCTCAAATTTTCATATTATATCAACAATACAAATAAAAGTGCTATACACCGATGCCAATCATAGAAAGCAAACATTACAATTAATTAATAGACAAATAAAACTAACGGAGATATTGTCAATAAAGGGTACACTCACAGAATACGACATTTAGGAACGTTTACGAAATTTAGTTATTGAACTAACGGACGCCCACGGTTTCACCCGCGTATTTCTCGTCGCCGTGGGAATTATGGGATAAAATGTGGCCCATGTATTATTCTAATATACATATTATATTATGCTTTATTACTGTGAAATTGCATCAAAATCCGTTCAGTAGTTTTTCCGTGAAGAAGTAATAAACATACAAACTTTTACCTATGTAACAATGTCAATGTGGAATACCAGCATGTCAATTCTATAACGAAATTCGACCATGCGACTGTCAACGTCGTCTCTACTTCTCTCTATAGAACATGATACACATACAAAAAATTTAGAGACGGAGATGAAGAATCGACATAAAGATGTATGTGAATGTACAGCTATGACTTTTAGGTATCACCGACGGCGTTTAAATTTTTTTAATACTTTATTATATATCAGAGTCGTATTGATATTACAAGAACCTGCAATCAAGCGAACAATAATTTAAATAATATTCTTTGAACCTAAATATTCTAAAATTAAGTAAAGAAAGAATTTAGAAGACCTACACAGAGTAAGAAACCTTACTTCAAACAAATCCTTCCAGATAAAGTTATTACGTCATGATTTGTGTTCAGCCTTAGTTCAAAGCAGATAAATTACCATTGTAACAGTTAAATTACCTAGTTCAATAATGTAAATTAGGTATACATAAAATGAACCATAAATCTGATAAACTATCATTCACGAAAACTAACCCATCTATCATCTATGTGGTAATGATACTCAAATCTAGGGTTGCCATCTCTAAAATTTGCAAAACAGAACACAGGACGCGTGAAACCCCCGGATTTTTGAGTCCGAAAGTCGGACATGTCACCAAGATCTTTTAAAGATATTCAATGTAATAAAAAATAGTTGAAAATGTCATAAACCACCTTTTTTTATTTGGAACGGTGATCACACTTGGTTCATCGGTTGATCGTGGTGGCGGAGTGGTACGAGCATAGTGCGTGTCTCGCGGGCGGCCCAAATTTTTTTTATTTATTTTTTTTTAAAACCCAGTCTACAAATGAAGCCTTCCCGGACGCTCCCCGGATGCCCTCTAAACTAGGACAAATCCGACGAAACCCGGACGGATGGCAACCCTACTCAAATCTAACATAGTGTTATCAATGAACATCACACTATAAAAGAACTTACTATGATTGTGTAATTTTCAACATAATTATTAATTGCAAAGAACTAGAGAGTTAATTATTAGCAACTACAATACCTATACTGTACCTTCTGTAAGGAGGGAGCCCTGTAGAGGGCCATTAATAGCCTGAGAATAATTAGTCTTATAAATTACCGATATATAAAATCTCAGATCCAGTTCTACATCAACATCCCTAATAAATTATCTTACTTATCTTTTCACTGAATATCAGCATTATCTGAATATCTTTAAGGCAAACAATATAACTCTAATTTGTATTCTGTGTAAAGGGAGTAAGAACTGACGTATCGTTAAGCAACATTTCAGAGTTCGGCGTACATTCAATTTGTCTTAGTAAATGTTTAGCTTAGTTTAACATTCGCCTAATGGCTGCGAAGAAGTCAACCTCATTTGCATAATCTTGTGTACTTTGAACAGTCTGTTACCACCAGATAACCGCAGCCAATCAACGTACACTTTACAGTTCACACAACTGGATTTACAACTTTCAATGCCACAATGTTGAACACTAATTGATTTAACCATCATCCATTCTTCTATTTAAAGTTCGAGATTTATTTGAATTAATTGGAATAGTATTTGAAATTTTTTCTTCTTTCTCTTGAAGTTTTCGCCCCGTATCACCTAATTTCTATTTTATTTTATTTTTTTAAATTAATTTGCTTACGGTATTAAATTTTCCCCAGTAATTCTGGTATTTTTTTTCATATTTTAGGAATCATATTAAAAATACACGTTCAAATTTCTCTCTGATCTCGAATTAAATAGTTTGGTAACGAATCTGAATAACGATCCGGAAGATCAGCGTGGATACTTTAACAAATTTTTGAATTTTTCACGTTCTTTTGACATTTCTTAGACTTTCTTACACGCAATAAACAATATTAGACTCGCGGATTTTGATATCTCTTCGCATATATATGTAGCTTAAATAGAGATTTTATTTTTTTAATTTTGAGTTATGTTAAACTAAATGCTTGCAGGTACATATATTCTTGACCAATATAACGTTTATAGTTTCCCTATCACAAACGACATCAAGATCGACTGGAGTTAGTTGATCGTGTCCTTCCCATTAGCATAATATTGTATAAGAACTCCAGACCATCTGTTCCCAATAGATAAACCCAAATATCTGTCCATTGTATGTCGCTAGCAAAATATTACTGAATACTATAAAGTGTTTACGTGACCTTAATATTATTTACTTTACCATGTTTTCTTTTTTCCAAATACCGCATAGAGCAAAGTTTTACGACGTCATATTTATTGTTTCTTAGGTTCGGTACAAAAAGTCGAATAATGTTTTATTAAAGTTTTCTTATTGCTATTATTTATGACAGCTAAAATAAATACTATTGATTCTATCTAACGTCTTTTAATGTCATCAAGTTATTGTGTTAGGTACCTACATCAAATAAATCGATTTATTTCCGAATATATTGGCATACATTTACGATTTGCTTACATACAACTGGCTTCTAATATAATATTTTGACCCTACTATAATTATCATAAACAAACTCTGCTAGAGAGTGGATAACTAAGTTTATAAGTTAGAGTGGATTAAATGAACCATTCTCTCGCAGTGCAGTAAAATATAAAAATTGAAACCAATATTTATATAACAATAAAATTAAAAAAAATATTTATCGTCAACTCCAATTTGTATGAAATCTCCACCAGAGATACCTAACTTTTCACTAGAGTGTAAACTATGACGTTTTGACTTTATGTTATGATGTTTTAACAATCACGTTAAGAACTCCTCCTTTTTAAAGGCAGTTAAAAACAACAACTATAGAAGAATTTTACGAAACTTCTTGTAAATTAAGCATAGTTAAATATTTGATTTTGATTTATTGAGTAAGAGTAAAACTAATGTTAACGTGATCGATTAGGTAACAAATAGTAATTGAAGACATTTCTACATAGTATGCCACTTGCTCCGAAGTGGAGTTGCAGCTATCTTCGGGCCCCAGTCAGCGCCGGCGGCAGCACACGTTCAATCCATATGCGACACCATGGAACTGCCCCATCTTGAGACCAGGTGGGACTATCGAACTAGACGCGAATCATGTCTGGTCAACTTGTATCCTCATCCCGCTGCCCTAAGCCGGGTAAGTAACTATTACCAATTACTCAAAGGAAAGCATAGAAATTAGCTATACATAGAAATATTTATTTTAAACAAACCTCAATACCTAAGTATATTAATAACGATATTTACTTAAAATCTTTAATTTTACATCAAAATGAATAGAATTTTGATCGTACCTGTGATGAATTCTTGCAAAAAAGGTTTTGACAAAAGAGTGTTAGTACGTACCCCGAGATTGGGGCTAATTGGGATTGGGGAAACATGATTGTAATTGTATTGGAATTGCAAACCAGTTTTTTACACATCCCTACTCCGAATTACCCAATATATTTTTAAAACCTAACCCAGTCCACTAGCCTAGGACCTAGCAAAAGACTACTGAACCAATGGGCAAGTTATATAAATACACCATTGTAACTAAATGTACATTGAGCTGCATCCAACCGAGTAAGAAGAGTGACGTGTACAGATTTATACCCGTATTAGCTGGATATATTAGGGATAATATTGCTGCATTGTCTTACTGGATACAATGCAGTTAACCTACTTAACAACCAGATGGGCCTTTATAAATGTAATATAGCACTAATCTGGCCATTACTCGGGTAAATAATATGACTAACACGGAAAAATAAGACAATTCTACATAAAAATTTATTTATATTTAAGAGAAAGAATTCAGCCGTTCTTTTCTTTATTGACTACAGTTGGCCTTTGACTGCTATCACATGTGATCTTAAGTGATGATGCAATCTAAGATGGAAGCGGAGTAACTTGTTAGGAGTAGGATGAAAATCACACCCTTTTAGTTTCTACACGACATCGTACCGGAACGCCACAACTCTTGCCGGTACGTCTTTGTCGGTGGTAACTAGCCACGGCGAAAGCCTCCCCCCAGCCAGACCAAGACAAGTTAAAAAAAATCTCAAATCTGCCCAGCCGGAAATCGAACCCAGGACCTCCGTCTTATAAATCCACGGCGCATACCAATGCGCCATGGAGGCCGTTCTGAGTTTAGTGTTTGTGGTCTGTGTTTTGCGTTTTGTGTTCTGGCAGGTAAACTGCGTTACTTGCTATTGCTTGGGTAGACACTTTTTAGTCGATATTTGAGCCACTATAACTTTGCCCCGTTGCCCTATCTCAAAAGTGCAGATCTGTCTAGGGAGAAGATGAGCTAAATAAATCCTATACATTTAGAATATATATATTTAGGAAACTTGAAAGTTCTGTCTTAGGGTATTTTAGCAAAGTTATATAGACATGTTTCCAGCACCCTTAAAATATCTACCCAAAAATTTCTACCGTATCTCAGATCACATCTGCGTGGCATCATAAAATATTTTGTTGTCATAAAGATTCCTTTATTTTGAACACGAAGCACATTGTTGCACGGAAAAATCGGTACTTAAAATAACTTTATGAATCTTTTATCACAACTTAAATTAATATTATAATTACTGTTCTGAAAAAAAGATGTAATAATAGTCATAGAGCTATAATATACCAACAAAACCACTACGTTAAACCGAGATAATTGCAGCACATCTTAAGATCCAACTAAAGCAATTATGGTCTTGATGCATTCCTAACATAATTTTCATAGCGGTACCTTAATATAATTGCATTGTCTTACGTTAGGGAGCGCATTTAACCCACTCGAGCGAGATGGGTCTCAAACGACCCCAGATGGCGTAAGGAATTTAATGTTAGTCATTATTAATGAAGCAAGAAGTAAAGTTGCATTAACATACATATTTCTTTGTTACCAATATTAATATAATTTATAATATTTTTACCATAATTAAATATACATTAGTTTTTTAAATACTGCACTAGCTTAAAACAGCCAGCTTGTTTTTGTTACCAAATAATAAAAATCTTTTAATTTAAGGTTCTCAATACAGAATAGCTACCGCAAGCAAATCACTTAACAGTAATTTGAAAGTTTATATACGCTTTGGACTAAATGACCCAACTTAAACATGACCGGGTATTATTTATCAAATAACAAGAGTATAAGAAACAAAAACTTTGTCTATGGTCTATATACCATCAATCTACGTCTCAGCTACCAGGTTATGTTAGAGCAACAATTCACAAAAGTGTTCACAACAGATTCAAAGCGAATATTTTATTCCAGGCATACGTCGACCTCGTCCGCGCCTGGGGCTGGAAATCGTTCACGATAGTGTACGAAAACAGCGACGGCTTAGTACGTTTGCAGGAATTATTAAAGGCCCACGGGCCCTCCGAGCTACCGGTCGCCGTCAGACAACTGCCAGACTCCCACGATTACAGGTTAACTAATGCCCCTACGAGATTTAATCTTCTCGAATCGCTGCATGTGATTTAAAATTTATAGGTGTTGTACAACGTTGGCTTTCTAAGCTCCTACGCTATAAATAAAAATGTTTGTGAAGTTGCAATATCTTGCAATATAATTTTTATTAATTTTTATAAGGCTTTTGTGCAAGTTTTGCTTTGTGCTTTTCAATCTTTCATTTATTACTTATAATTCTTTTTTAAATTTTTAATAATGCTTATAAAAATTAAAAAAAAAACACTATTAAAAATTTATGAAAAAAAATCAGTCCGTCTTCTGCGGGGCCCGGGGGTCTAAATAGCCGTTGGTCAGGGCTCCAGAGTGAGGAACCTCCTCACAATACCCGTCGTTTCCAGAATTACCGCCTTCTGTATCCGACACCTGATCTAACAACAAAGCGAAAGCTTTTTTATTTGTTGGTCAAAGCTTTTCGCTATAAGACCGTCGACTGAAACAACTATAGGAACAATCATCGTTGGTTCTTAATTTTAGACGACGCCTGATGACAGGTTAACTAATGCCCCTACGAGATTTAATCTTCTCGAATCGCTGCATGTGATTTAAAATTTATACATAAATGTTTCCTAATGTGGCTTTCTGAGTTCCTGAGCTATAAATAAGCTTTTGTTAATTTTTATAAAGCATTTTGCACACTGTGTTTCAGTTCATTATTTTTTTTTCAACCACCCCACCAGTGAAGGTTAACTAATGCCCCTACGAGATTTAATCTTCGTGAATCGCTACATGTGATTTAAAATTTAAAAGTGTTATACAAAGAAGCTTTTTTGAGCTCCTGTGCTGAATATACACTATTTTTGGGTTATGAAATACTACAATATAACTTTGTATAACATTTACAAAATTTTAAAATGTTAGTACTTACTTCCAGCTACTTTTAAATTGCTTTATGGACTATGAGACTTCAGGCATATAAATATTTATTAGCCTACAGTAAAAGTCACCACCGGTTTTTAGTTTTCCGACCAAATAGTAATCGATTCTATCTTTTCTCTTGTATCTTCTACAATGACATTCAAATGGTTTGATATCGTACACGATAGAAAAACATTATTTGTAATAATGTTCATGAAATTTAATTCGTGATTACTCTTAGTACTTATCTTTAGATAATTTAAAAAACGCAATGACTCATGACGCAATGACGTATGAAACAACATATAGTTAAAGTCGTAACCACTGGTTATCTACTTTCCGATCATACAGTAATTGACATAGTTTTCTCTCTCTTACCTTTTACTATGGCCTGTCAAATAGCCAGCGACTGAATTCAAATTCAAATTTCAAATTCAAATTCAAATTCATGTATTGCAAATTGAGTACATGGAGATCTTATATAAATATTATAGGTTCTTCCAAATTCCTTACTGAACATAATGGAAAAACAATTTTTTGGTCATGAGGGTGTCTGAGTTCAATATGGACAAAGTGAAGACAGATAGAATAAGAAACCATTTTAAAATATGTTATTCCCCGTCTAATTTAAAGCGCCCTCAGTGCAGAATCGTTTACCACGAAGAGAGCTTAAAGGAGAATGCCAGATCCTAACCCAGAAAGACCACATATTGTAAATATACTAAAAATATCCTATTATTATATAAATGTTTTACAATAAGTCATTTTTACTGTTGGACATCGGCATAAAATTATGTTAAAAAAAGTAATTAATCTATTTCTTTTTAGTTTACACTCTTTACGCATTTTTAAATCTTTATTATTGAACTGGGTTCTAGCCATTTAAATCGTTTTTATTGTATTTTCATCAAAAGTGGGCTCTAAAACGCTAATAACCAGAGTCATTATGCCTATTTAAAAATGTATTTAATGAAGCTTTGCGACTGTCATGTCAGTGTGACAACTATACGGAACAACAATACGGAAATGGACGATAACCAACGTTAGGCTCGTGTCGAATACTCCGAGTTCTAGAGCTTTTAAATGTAATTTATATTAAATAGTAAAAAAAAAATGCAATAAAATGATGCATAATACAATGTTGTACAATATGTTTTTATTAAAATCTTTTTAAGCAGTAACTCGTCACAATAAGAACTTTTCTTTAGATAGATAAGGGAACAGTAGATAAAATAAATCTTTGTTGCAGGCCGTTGTTAAAACAAATAAAGAACTCTGCGGAGTCGCATATCGTACTAGACTGTGCCACTGAGAGGATTAAGGACGTGCTCCAGCAAGCGCAGCAGATCGGAATGATGTCGGATTACCACAGCTATCTCATCACTTCCCTGGTAATACGTCCGATGTCAATATTACACCACTTGTTACAGTAATATAAAATCGTTGTACTTAAATGCTCTAGTGACCTAATAAGCAACACTTGGTAAATATTCTGCAATGTGGCATCCGTAATTAAAAATAGAAGTCTATGATAAACACAGAACAGAAAAGCCACCAGAAAGTATCAGACTCTAGGTGTTCTCTCTTTTCCCAGGGTTATAAATATCTTTAATTTAATTTTTATTTATGGTATTTCTTTCATAGTAAAACATTGTGAGGATGCCTTAAAAAGAAAAGTAAAGTCATGGGAAATACAATAATTATTTTGGTTTTTATAAAATTACTTGCTGACCCGGCAGACGTTGTTTTGCATTAAAAATTAAAAAAAAATTAGATGAAAATTAGATAGTAGCCGATTCTTAGACCTGCTGAATACGCATACAAAATTTGGTAATAATCATTAAAGCCGTTTCGGAGGAGTACGGTGACTAACATTGTGACAGGGAAATTTTATATCTTATATAACTATTTCAACGTAAAATATGACGCTTTCATTAAACATAATTAAGCCTCATACATAAAAACATAAATAAAAAATCCTAATATCTGTACAAAGGACCTGCACAGCGTAGACTTGGAAGAGTTTAAATATGGCGGCACAAACATAACAGCGTTGAGGCTCCTCGATCCTGAAAGAGCCGAAGTGCAGAGAGTGGTGAGAGATTGGGTTTACGACGAAGCGAGAAAGGGACGGAAGCTGCAACTAGGGCACACTTCGGCTAAGGTAATAAAATTTTATATTATGTAGGACACCGCAAATATACGGACCATACGGATATTAAAGAATTTTCTTTGTTACAGGAAAACATGACGTTCATAAAGGTGAGCTTATGTGTAAGACAATTTACTTTTGCCAGACAGGTCGTTATAAGTTTATAAGGTTTGGTTATACGACATTGAGTGAGCTTTTTACCAAATCGCTGGGTAAAAATAGAACTTCGATTGGATTGATGAATCGTTTTTTCCGTATAAATTGACGTTACGAATGATTACGTTTTTACGCAGTGACTGGGTAAAAAACTCACACAAGACTGTGTGCGAAACTTAAGGAGTATTGTAAATTCAAGCAGATAGTAGTACTAGTGTAAACATAATTCAATTATTACACTAGTACTTACTCCTATCTACTTTTAGTCTAATTGTTATCACCTGTCTTGAATTGCCAAGCGTCGGTTCTTATAATAAACCGTTTTCGATGTTGTTTTTGTCTACGTAATTTAATAATGCATTTCTGTTGTGCTCACGTTCTTTCAGTTTCTTTATACACGCATTTACGCTGTCTATCACTTATTATTATATCAAAAGCCAAATCCATCTTCCAATAATAGATATATTTTCAGCTAATCATTTTTGGTACAATTTAAATGAACATGCTTAAATGACATGATTCGTATAATTATTAGGATAAGTTAGCTTACGTTCCTAATTATATTCCATTTCAATAAAAAAAGACCGGTTGACATTTAGTTAAATGATTCCTGTATTGTCCTCAATAAAACTACAACATAAGCTCTTGCACATGACGACGTAATAAACGTGATTGAAACGTTTCGAATGTGTGGAAAATATCGTTATATAATTCAGTATTCGTGAATCAATGATCTCTTGGTTTATTTTATACTGTAATGTTTACAATTTTTTTAGTTTAATTATTGAAGAATTAAGAGGTTTTACATTACCACTTTTACGTATATTTCAATCACGCGCCTTGAGTGATCAAAGAAAGCGCGAATATTTATTCTTCTATTTCAAGAATATTAACTCTAGGTAGAGTATAAATTGTTCCTTTACTAAAAATACCACCAAGCTATTTGTTTTGTTACTTGTCCCAAATAAATATTGATACGAGTAAATGTACTAACGTCCTGAAGAATATATTGGCTGCCAATAAATGAAGTCAATATATCGAACTACTTTCCATAATATCTTTACGTACTTTGTCTTGTTGATAAATGTTGGTCTCACGTCTATTCTAGTAGAACACTTGGTCTTGGTTGGTGGTGAATATTACTATTTATTAATAACATGTGTTGTAACAATGCTCTAACCGTACAAATCTGTGTAACAAGGCAATAGGATTCTGTGTTCCACTCCAAACTATATAGATCAGTGTCAATAACGGATATTTGGTTCCATAGTTAATAAGTCCAGCGTGCGTACTACCGTAGGCTGCATAGTCTGTTGACAAATCCTTGAGCCTAAGTACAATGTTCTCGTCTCTTCAAATGCACCTTAGGCCTATAGGTGAGCTGCTCATTTGATCGCCGTTTAAGCGTACAAATCAATGATTAATGGCCTTGTTAATAAGATTTCTGGTGATTCTGACATACTTATCTTTACGCACTAAACATAAAGGCGCTAATCTCCTGCAGACTGAGACCGCGTTAATGTACGATGCGGTACATTTATTCGCCAAAGCGTTACATGACCTTGACACTTCGCAACAAATCGATGTGCGGCCCTTGTCGTGCGAGGCAGAGGACACGTGGCCCCACGGGTACAGTCTCATCAACTACATGAAAATTGTAAGTAATTATTAATTAATTTTTACAACTATTTACTTATAACTTACTGAAGTTAAATGTTCAGTTGGACGCAATTAAGTAATTTGCAAAGCAAGATACATTCACTGCAAGTGCTTGAATCATTATACTCCAGTGGCGTGCACAAGATTTTCAACTAGGGTAGGCATTATAGGAAGATACACGAAATTGATAATTCCTCCTCTGATACTGGTTTACGATGTATCTATAGGGTTGGCAGTGGGTTTAATGTATTTACGAAGTGCCTGTTATACCTGTACCCACCATCTGCAGGTTCCATATAATCGGTAACCGAATTTTTAAGGAAAAAATAGTACTGTACGCAACTTCATAGAAAAATATGAGATAGAAAAGCTTACAGAGCGTTGCGTCACCGATGCGCGAATAGTGAGATGTTTTGGAGATGTTTACATGTTTTTGAATTTGATTTTTGGTACTCTGATGTCCAACGGCTGTTCAAAGGCTTTAACTGATGTGTGTAAAAGTTTACCGAATACGTCCTTCCAAAATTCGGTTTAAACAAAAATATCGAAAGTCAGTTTTTTATCGGTCCTTAAAAAGTCTGTCCTTCATAAAGAAATCCAAATTATTTAGTAATTTAGAAGTGTTACAACTGCTTATTGCGTTGTGTTATTTTCAAAAATTTGACGACTTACTTAGGTATCAGAGAAGACTTACACATAGGGGGTTTATAAAATAACATTATATCTACAGTTTACTTATCCATTACTTTTATGTTAGTGTGTTGATTATAGTTTTGTTCCGAAAATAGTAAAAAAATTCGTGGCAGTCTTAAGGCACTGTCGAAAAGTGAAAACGCGTGTAGTGACGTTGAAGCGAGTTCAATGATTTTTGTTCATCCAAAAAGTGCTTAAGAGACTTAAAGAAGTTTTCACTTCAATATTATAGAAAAATACTTTTTGTGGACAAAATACGAGAAGATACGTCAGCGACAAAGAATTATTAGCAACTGAGCAATGTCGTTGCTCGTTCTATCCGCTTACACCACCCCACCGCACACAATGAGCTTATCTTTCTACTTTTGTTCCACGGGATCATTATTTCAGAACGTATTCTGTGATATTTGTTGGGATTATTGACTTGACTCGATGATAACGAGTTTGAACTTTCTTTTGTTGAGAAATCTTTGCTCGTTTCAAACGTGTCGCTCTGTGTGTATAACCAGGTTGCAGCTCTGAGTCAATTTCTAGTTCTTGTAAACCTACCTATAGTATTAGGTTTTTACTTTAAAGACGTTTTTTTTTTAATGACTACAATCTGAGATGGAAGCGGGCTTACTTGTTAGGAGTAGGATGAAAATCCACATCCTTATCGGTTTCTACACGACATCGTACCGGAACGCTAAATCGCTTGGCGGTACGTCTTTGCCGGTAGGGTGGTAACTAGCCTCGGCGAAAGCCTCCCACCAGCCAGACCAAGACAAATTAAGAAAAATCTCAATCCGCCCCGCCGGGAATCGAACCCAGGACCTTCGCCTTATATATCCACCGCGCATACCACTGCGCCACGGAGATGGTCGAACTCTGACGACGTGATCTGAAACTCACAAAGTTGGATGGCATCGACTTTAGATATGGATAAGTAAATTAAGTAGCTAAATAACGCAATTATTTTTAGTTTTTACTGCGTTTTGAAGTCAGTTTTATTTTTTATTAAATTTTGTTTTTAAACTTTATATTACGTTCATTACCAAGAGGAAGAAAAATATTTTTGTACACAGAACTTTCCTTATTTGGAAACATCTAATTTGTTTTAACAGGTTGAAATGAAAGGCTTAACGGGAGTTATAAAGTTCGACCATCAAGGCTTCCGAAGCGACTTCACCCTCGATATAATCGAACTGACGAGGGAGGGACTCCAGAAGGCCGGCACTTGGAACTCGTCGGAGGGTGTCAATTACACCAGATCTTACGGCGACAATCAGAAACAGATAGTGGAGATACTTCAAAACAAGACTCTTGTTGTTACTACGATTTTGGTAAGATTTTTATTGTATTACCCTTGTATAGGAAGCATGTTTCTAACATTATTATAATAGTAACTAGCTGACCCGGCAAACGTTGTTTTGTATTAAAAATTAAAAAAAAATTTAGATGAAAATTAGTAGCCGATTCTCAGGCCTGCTGAATACGCATACAAAATTTGGTAAAAATGGATAAAACCGTTTTGGAGGAGTACGGTAAGTAACATTGTGACAGGGAAATTTTATATATTAGATTATTTAAGTCCACACTTTGCAGTACTTATAAATTAATGGTTTTATGACATATCACATATGTGTCAGAAACTAGCAATGTTCCTTAGATTCACAGACGTTGATTCCGTATCCGTGTGAATATGGAAATGAAAAGATTACTCTCGCTATAACTAGATGGCGTTACTAAAATTCCATATATAATTTTGCGTTTCGTTTTTACGCAGTCGCTCGGTAAGAAACTCACACTCGGCACTCAGATCCGTCCGGAGTTATTAAATCTTTTTAAACGACTTCAAAAAAAAAAGGCGTTTCTCAATTCGACCGTATATATATATATTTTTTTTTTTTTTTTTATGTGTGTTCGCGCATAACTTCGTCGTTTATGAACCGATTTTGATAATTCTTTTTTTGTTGAAAAGAAGATAATCCGGTGGTGGTACCATGACAAGGAAACCAGGATCTGATGATGGAATCCTGGAGAAAACGAGGGGAACTTTCAAAAATTGTAGGGACAACCAGTACGTTTGTTAATTTTTCCGGTAAGTATTTAAAAGCACTACAATTTGATGAAGGTCTGGAGTCGATCTGATGATGGAGCCGATCTATATATAAGAGAACTCCGTAACGTTTTACAGTAGCTACCTTGTGTTTGGGCTCGATTAATTTGTCTCAATGAGAACTTTACATTTAGATGGGCTATGACTGTCATTGAGGGTCTGGTAATGAAGACGACGTACAGTTAAGGGAGCTCCGTAACGTTTTACAGTAGCTACCTTGTGTTTGGGCTCGATTAATTTGTTTCAATGAGAACTTTACATTTAGATGGGCTGTGACTGTCATTAAGGGTCTGGCGATGAAGACGAGGGACAGCTGAGGGAGCTCTTTAACGGTTTACAGTAGCTACCTTGTGTATGGGCTCGATTAATTTGTCTCAATGAGAACTTTACATTTAGATGGGCTGTGACTGTCATTGAGGGTCTGGTGATGAAGACGACGTACAGTTAAGGGAGCTCCGTAACGTTTTACAGTAGCTACCTTGTGTTTGGGCTCGATTACTTTGTCTCAATGAGAACTTTACATTTAGATGGGCTGTGACTGTCATTGAGGGTCTGGTAATGAAGACGACGTACAGTTAAGGGAGCTCCGTAACGTTTTACAGTAGCTACCTTGTGTTTGGGCTCGATTACTTTGTTTCAATGAGAACTTTACATTTAGATGGGCTGTGACTGTCATTAAGGGTCTGGCGATGAAGACGAGGGACAGCTGAGGGAGCTCTTTAACGGTTTACAGTAGCTACCTTGTGTATGGGCTCGATTAATTTATCTCAATGAGAACTTTACATTTAGATGGGCTGTGACTGTCATTGAGGGTCTGGTGATGAAGACAACGTACAGTTAAGGGAGCTCCGTAACGTTTTACAGTAGCTACCTTGTGTTTGGGCTCGATTAATTTGTTTCAATGAGAACTTTACATTTAGATGGGCTGTGACTGTCATTAAGGGTCTGGCGATGAAGACGAGGGACAGCTGAGGGAGCTCTTTAACGGTTTACAGTAGCTACCTTGTGTATGGGCTCGATTAATTTGTCTCAATGAGGACTTTACATTTAGATGGGCTGTGACTGTCATTGAGGGTCTGGAGATGAAGACGACGTACAGTTAAGGGAGCTCCGTAACGTTTTACAGTAGCTACCTTGTGTTTGGGCTCGATTAATTTGTTTCAATGAGAACTTTACATTTAGATGGGCTGTGACTGTCATTAAGGGTCTGGCGATGAAGACGAGGGACAGCTGAGGGAGCTCTTTAACGGTTTACAGTAGCTACCTTGTGTTTGGGGTCGATTAATTTGTGTCAATGAGAACTTTATATTTAGATGGGCTGTGACTGTCATTAAGGGTCTGGCGATGAAGACGAGGGACAGCTGAGGGAGCTCTTTAACGGTTTACAGTAGCTACCTTGTGTTTGGGCTCGATTAATTTGTCTCAATGAGAACTTTACATTTAGATGGGCTGTGACTATCATTGAGGGTCTAGTGATGAAGACGACGTACAGTTAAGGGAGCTCCGTAACGTTTTACAGGAGCTACCTTGTGTTTGGGCTCGATTAATTTGTTTCAATGAGAACTTTACATTTAGATGGGCTGTGACTGTCATTAAGGGTCTGGCGATGAAGACGAGGGACAGCTGAGGGAGCTCTTTGACGGTTTACAGTAGCTACCTTGTGTATGGGCTCGATTAATTTGTCTCAATGAGAACTTTACATTTAGATGGGCTGTGACTGTCATTGAGGAACTGGAGATGAAGACGACGTACAGTTAAGGGAGCTCCGTAACGTTTTACAGTAGCTACCTTGTGTTTGGGCTCGATTAATTTGTTTCAATGAGAACTTTACATTTAGATGGGCTGTGACTGTCATTAAGGGTCTGGCGATGAAGACGAGGGACAGCTGAGGGAGCTCTTTAACGGTTTACAGTAGCTACCTTGTGTTTGGGGTCGATTAATTTGTGTCAATGAGAACTTTATATTTAGATGGGCTGTGACTGTCATTAAGGGTCTGGCGATGAAGACGAGGGACAGCTGAGGGAGCTCTTTAACGGTTTACAGTAGCTACCTTGTGTTTGGGCTCGATTAATTTGTCTCAATGAGAACTTTACATTTAGATGGGCTGTGACTATCATTGAGGGTCTAGTGATGAAGACGACGTACAGTTAAGGGAGCTCCGTAACGTTTTACAGGAGCTACCTTGTGTTTGGGCTCGATTAATTTGTTTCAATGAGAACTTTACATTTAGATGGGCTGTGACTGTCATTGAGGGTCTGGCGATGAAGAAGAAGGACAGTTGAGGGAGCTATTTAACGGTTTACAGTAGCTACTTTGTGATTGGGCTCGATTAATTTATGTCTCAATAAGAAGTTTGAAAGGTTATAGTTTCCAGTTAGTTTAATGTTTACTAAGTCATGATCCAATGATCTACGAAAACTCGAGGAAACTCTTTAAACTTTATATTCACTTTTGTAGGGGCGTCGGAATGTTATAAGTAGGTAGTGAATATTGGTACTTATGGTTTAGTTCGAGTAGGTTTATTAGTATGTTCGTTGTTGATAAAGCACTAAAAAGTATGAAATAAAAAAATTTTAACAAAAAATAAAAACGCCTTCAAAACGCACTAAAAAGTAAAAAATAACTACGTCATTTACTTACTTTAATTTACTTAATCACATCTATGAAGTCGGTGCCACCCGAGCTTTCTACTTTAAAGTCTTTACCTGAACTTGGATGGCACCGACTTCATAGATGTGGTTAAGTAAATTAAAGTAAGTAAATGACGTAGTTATTTTTTACTTTTTAGTGCGTTTTGAAGGCGTTTTTATTTTTTGTTAAAATTTTTTTATTAACTTATCTAACGTTGTTTAACGTTGTTTTATATTGCACAACAAATTCGGGTTATCCTTAACAAGTTCACAACATGTGTTTCAGTCACTTTTCATTGCACAACGCATTGATTAAATGATATGAGATGTTTGACATCATTAATTTACCTGTATATCCACGAAATATAATAATTTCCACATTGTTTTAGCATGTTTTTCCTTAACACTACAACTGCCGCCGTCCCAATATTGTCTCATTCTTAAGTTCGATCGTTTCAAACATTTTTATGTATTTTTTTCTCTCTTGAATATTGAAAATATAATACGAGAAATTTCTAAATTAAAGGTAATAATTTCATTAATTTCCGTCCCTACGAGTTTTCTTTGAAAGAAAATATTTAATAAGACATGAATAAAATACAAATTATAATTCCGAACTGCGTAGCCCTTGTGGACCGCTCAGGTAGAATGAATACACTGGGCGTAGGTGTATTTTCTCTTCGTCGGCAACTTGGGATTCATTAACAGATACATTAGAAGGATCGTTTATGTAGAATATTTAAAGAGGAAACAAATTACATCCACGAAAAGGTTTTTAAAAGGTTTTAAAATTATAAATGTAACAGCATTTAATTCCTTGCTTTTGAGTTTCACAATTTTGTCCGGGTTCCTTTATTTAATTTTAATAAAGAGCTTTGGATTTTCGTCGTTATCCCGTATGAATTAATTTCAAATGCTGTCTTACTATATCTTTTTAGGGTCGTCGTTTACATAATTATACGCCTGTATTATGTATGATTGTTTGTTTAATTAGAGAGATTTTCAATATTTAAAACTCATGCGTTGAATAAATAGCTTTATAAATATATTATATCCCTCCCTTTCAAAATCACATTAAAATGTGTTAATTTATTTCTAGAGAAATAGCAGACTCACCAATAACAATTTTTATGTAAATTTTTGTATTTTGTTAGCTTTCCATTTATTGATCAATTTCAATTTATTTTTTTGAATTTTATTCAATATCCTTATTTTATATTTTATTTTATGATACTTACTTTAAATAGAACTTTAAAGAGACTTATTTTAAATAAGTTTTCAATGCACAATTGCATAACCCTTAAAATGATGCACAACCCGACTAGGTCCGTTATTAAATTTATAATATTTACCTTACCAAACGAACAAAATTCTAAGCAATTAACCCTAAAATAATATTAAGCGATAATAATGACGGAAAAAATAATAACGGAAGCTTAAACTTTTATAACAAAAAGCAAGGACTAAAAAGTACGTAAGCGTGAATATTCCAACGACTGCCTTTCTTCCGGCGGAAACTAAAACACATTTCTCGTCTACAGAGCGCGCCATACTGTATGCGAAGGGAGGCGAGCGAAAAACTGACGGGCAACGCGCAGTTCGAAGGCTATGCCATTGATCTCATCCACGAGATATCCAAAGTTCTAGGCTTCAATTACACGTTCAAGCTGGCGCCTGATGGTCGCTACGGCTCTTACAACAGGGAGACCAAGGAGTGGGATGGAATGATAAGGGAGCTCCTTGAGCAGCGAGCAGACGTGGCTATCGCTGATCTGACCATTACTTATGACAGGTATAGTAATATTGAATGGAATTAGGTATTGTTTTTTAAATGTGTATTATGAACAATGAATAATTGATTTATTTTGTAAAGTTAACTCTACAATTGAGAATTTCGATCAAGTCAGGTTCTGAGTACCTACGCCTGATTTTGAAATGATAGGTAGATTTGATAGTAATTAAGTAAATTATTTTTATCGGGTCTGGTCAAAAATCTGACTATCTTTGGGTCTGGGTTCACCACGTATTTGATGCGGTTTGCCGCATCAATTAATTATACATATTGGTATTCAAAATTACGAAATATTTCAATATCATAGAGGAATTGGAGTTTAATTTACTGATTCCAAATACATAACTTGCAATAAAGTCAAAATTTTTCATTTTTATAAATATTAATTTAATTTTTAGTTGAAACAATCGATGTACTTATATAGGTATATATTTAAAGCATTTATTTTCCTTTATAAAAATATTTAAACGTAAATATCATTCACATTTAATTACCTAATTCAGTAAGAGTCCGCAGCACAATCAAATCTCCAATCTCTCCCACTCTCCAATTCCATTTGCCAAAAATTATAAACAAAATTTATTATTTGGCAAGAAAGTCGTAAACCAACCAGTTAATCTTAAAAGTAATTTCAATGATTTCCCTTGAGTATCATCGAGGAATAGTACGTACCTAATATTTCAGTGTTAAATATGAATGCTTTGTAAACCAGATTTGAAATCGAGAAGAGAACAACGTTTTGAGAAAATAAATAACAGTAGATAGGTATTGATAAAATTGGTTGGTAAAGATATTACATAAATTCTAAACTTATTGCTACGCGTTCTGTACAAAATAGAAAATAAATATAATTCAAAAACTGCGCTTCCATGTTACCAATATATTTAGTTTTGTAACATTTTAATATTATTTATTTTATAAATAGAAGCAAATTGAAATGAAACAGTTCTATCACAAAATCGGAATTGCACCTACAAATACACCCATCTATTACCATTAAAAATAACAGCTACTACGTCAAAAATATCTCTAGTAAAATTCTAGAAAGTAAATTTTATATCTCGAATTCTTTGTTACAACCATCCACATTCAATAAATGGTATAAAAAGTTATGGCTTTAAAATAACAAAATTGCTAGAATCTAAAACCGCTTAGCCACTTTGCAATAAACATTTAACAAACCTAATAATATAAACGGTAAGCCACTTTACAGCAAATTTGTAACCAGCTACAATAGAACCAGCGAGGCAGTTAATAACAGTACAAATTGCATTATTGCTCCAATGGTTAACCTATTGGACTTCGGACCACAAAGTACTGAGTTCAAGTCCTGGGTTAGCCTATGAAATATTGAGCTTTTCTTTTTCCAAGTTAAAAAAAGTAACTATTAGCCCATAGCCCAAGTTTACTTCGTACCTCACGTTCACGTTCGGTCAATTTGACAGTCATAACTACATTACAAGAATATAAACATTATCACACTAAGGCCTGTGTGCACCAAGATTTCGGTTATGATAACCAACGGTTAACATAACTTTACTATAAATTTACTGTTCACGATAACCCGTACGCCGGTTAAGGACGTAAACCGGGCGGTTATCTTAACCGAGCTTACGTTCTTAACCGGCGTATGGGTTGTCGTGAACAGTAAATTTATAGCAAAGTTATGTTAACCTTTGATTATGATAACCGAAATCTTGGTGCACACAGACCTAAACCGTCCGTATTAGAGCAGCGTGGTGATTATAACTAAAGTTAACTTTATTATGACAGGGAACAAGTGGTAGACTTCACAATGCCGTTTATGAATCTGGGGATATCCGTGCTTTACCGAAAACCGATAAAGCAGCCTCCAAACTTATTTTCGTTCCTGTCTCCGCTATCTCTCGACGTCTGGATTTATATGGCGACAGCGTACTTGGGTGTTTCGGTTCTTCTGTTTATACTTGCCAGGTAAGTTTAGTCTATACCAATATCTATTCTTTTAATTTCTTTCAGGTATAAAGGAACTATGATAAAATAAATATTTCTCTTAATTAATAAAATATAAATTGGTTTTTTGATGAATTATACAATTTAAGCAAAGGGTCTTGAAAATTAGTGGTCTATTGCTGACCGCCATTTTGAAACTACGAAAATAATTTTGCATTCTGATCTAGGTATGTAATTATTATTTAAAACTTAAGTTAAAGACTAATGTTAGTTAAGTTTTTGTACTTTTAAAAACGATTTTTTTCATTGAGTTAACGATGTCATTTGAAAAGGTAAGTCTTGTACCTAATTTTATGATTTATGATAAAGGTTAAAAATTGAGATCTAGATCCTATTACCAATATATTATTAAGTATATATTTTAAAAATATTATCACTGTTTGAATTAAATATTAATAATATCTCAAAGGTGTCACGAGTGTGATGTAATCGACGTCAGAAAAGATGTTTTGGATTATTTAAGAGAAATTTAAAAATACGAGCTGATTTTTAGTGGTTGATCTCGAATTGATTATTTTCTACAATTGATTATTTTATCAATATAATCGACTTATTAAATAATCTATTACAATTAAATAGTGCATCTAAGTAACTGAAAATTTAAAGTCGATCTCGAACCAATATCAGGAGTAATACAGGTAGATACTGCGCAGTGGCGTCAGCTTGTGAGAGTTCATTGCACCGATCAGCTGAACTTACCTATTACAGGTATCTAAAAACGTGATCCCATTTTTCCTTCATGGTTAAGAACATTTTGTTCAGAATATAATAGTGCGCGGTGCCGCTACAAATGGCGGGACCTCCCCACGCGGTCGTTACTATCGTTCTTCACATTTGCTAGATATTGCAGCATTTTATACATAAATATAATTTTATGTTTAATTCTAACTGGAGGCAAATTATTTTACCACGGGAGATAAACCACATAAAAATTACCTTGTATTAAAAAGACGGGGATTGTAAGCCGTCTTTGCCTATCAGTCTTCCGTTATTCATGGATATCAAAATAATAAGTAGACGTGATATTATTACTCTGTAGAAAGGAATCTACGAGTATCATTTTGACTTTCTTATATTTAGAAACATAAATCTCAAATAAAAATTTATTGACTTTTAAGTATTGGGAACTAAGGGGAATGTACTATACATTCCCCTTAGAGAGCGTCTTAACTGCAGACATTCATAAACTAGACCATTCACAATATTACAAGGATCAGATCAACATAAACTTTCGTTCAATGAAGGTACTAGAACCTTTTCATAAAGTGGCTTAAGACTTTATTTAATAGGTACACTCCAGACGAACAAACTTTAATACCCACTTTTAGATAAAATGACCAAGGACTTCATTTAATAGGTTTACTCCATACGAATGGCATCAAACGCATACGCCGGAAGGTGAAAAGATGGAAAATATTTTCTCACTCGCCAACTGTTTGTGGTTTGCGATCGGATCGTTAATGCAACAAAGCTGTGACTTTCTGCCCAAGTAAGATAAAACAACATCTATAAAACTGATGCTCTTTACACTTGGACTAGTTCAAGAGCATCTGCGTATCAGGATTTGAGTGACCTCAGCGAAGTCCACAGAAATGTCAACAAATTTGAGAATATCTTGAATCTTTTGTATTTCTTCAAAATCATTTTCAATTGATTTGCGATCCATTATTAAAATTCAAAATACTATGATAAATATTTCTTATATTTATCAAAAAATAAAAATGATCTTATATTTCCTGACATTAACGAATTCGTATTTGCTGTAGGTACTTCTAATTGGCTTTCGAAACAAATAAAAAAAGTTTCAACAAGCGTATTGCACCAAAAGCCAAATGAGTTAATACATTTTATGCCTTTAGAGTTATTAGTGATGTCCAAAATTAATGTTGACCGAAGAATAGCAAAAGATTTCAAGATAATAAAGATTAAAAAGGGCATATTTGGGCGCAGGTTCAGCCCGTACGAGTGGGAGAATCCCCGGAACTGCCTTGACGAGCCGCCGGTGCTGGAGAATCAGTTCACACTGTTGAACTCGCTGTGGTTCACTATCGGGTCCTTGATGCAGCAAGGTTCGGATATCGCACCGAAGTAAGTCAACACTAGAGATGTTACGGATGTCTTAATAGATCCCAAATGTAAAAGGCAAAAGGAAACGAAGTGTCGCTAATAATCCAACAACTAAAAATTCAGTTTCATTTAATTTAAATAACTTGTGTTATAATTTTAATAACTTAAAGAATTAAAAGCGAAAAAAGCCTGGTAAAGTTAACATTCCGAACCATTCATCATTAAGTATAAATATTTGATTTAAAAAAAATATCAAAATTAAAAGCTCTGTAACATCCCTAGGCAAAACGGAAGCAATAATTGACAATAATATAAATAACAAAAATTAAGAGCCAAAATTTAAAATGACCGAAATTTCCCAAAGGACTGAAGTCATGAGCTGAAACATTTATTAAATATCGGTTTTACTCTCTATAAACTATCATTTGCAATTGCGTGGATCATCCAAACTTCCTTTTGCTAATTAACTTCAAAGAGACCGCAGCCCTTTGTGAATATCAAGCTTCGGTAGCCGACCCACCAATCTAAATAGAGGCGTGCTGAGAATCTCAACTTCGAGTATGAGGTTTTCACCATAGTTAGCTTAAAAGTTTGTAATTTAGTTGCTAAATTGTAATAGGATCACATTGCACGTAATATCTTGAGCTTTGATAGTATCCATAGCTTGCTGCATCAAGTCTAAAATGTAGTTACAACCGTTGTCTTCAATACCCATTATGATTTCATTGATAACAAATATTTTACTATAGTATAACATATAGACCGAAAGCCTCATTTACTATGACCGCTATACATCCAAAAGAGGGATTATGTTTATATTATATGTTTATGTATATTTTTTATCTATTATTTTTGTAATTATACTAATCACAAAAATAATAGATTATAAATTGTAAAATCAATGTAAAAGGATGCGTTTTGACAAAGAGTGAGGGCGGACGTAATAAATGGAGGTTCTTAGGTTACGACTGGATTGATAGCCTAATATTAGATTAGATTACCCTTGAAACGGTCAACTTAGTTGTTACTTTTCTTATTATTCGATAAGATAATCTGACGGAACAAAATGTACACTATTATTTACACTATAAGTTCTCCCGTATAGATTTTATTTAGATCGATTAACTAACTAACTCAACTTAGTTTATAGATATTTAAAGTAAATAATTACACTATTTATGCTAAGTTGATTCAACACAATAAAGAACTAAATTCAACAACAATGATATTAACAATACTAGATCACAATGGTTGCAGAATAAATGTTAAGGCATAAAGCAAATGAAGTTTTATAATATAAAAAGAAACACGTATGACAAGACGTTTTGTCTAACCTCATGTAATAAAACATTTACTTAAAAGAAAACACGTACAAATTAGAATCAACAGTGACAACAAGAGTACTACAAAGGTGTAGTGTTTGAAATAAGTACGTTTTTGGTAGGCGGATGACGTGGAAACTAGCTACTTGAAATTGTCTCGAGTAGTGTAAAAAATGCAGCCTCCTCAGCAGCACTTATGCTGAGAACAGGCTGCATTTTTTATATTCTCATTTGAAAAAACAATGTTGCTGTTGATTTTACTTTTCCAAATCATAAAATATACTATAGCTGACCTGGCTAACGTTGTTTTGTCATGTATAATATAAAATAAAAAATAAATTTAGGGGTGGACCACCCTTAACATTTAGGGGGATAAAAATATATGTTGTCCAATTCGCAGACCGACGCATACAAAATTGCACGAAAAACAGTCGAGCCATTTCAGAAGAGCCTAATTAAAAACACATATTATCTAATAATTTCACATATTAGATGATATTTTATCTCACATTTTAAAGTAAAACTGATGTTATACTGTAACTGAATTTATAACGATTTCTCACCTGAACAACTTAAACGATTTTTATGTTTTGTATATATGCTGTCAAACATATTAAAAAAATTTAAAAAACCTTCAATCCAGTCGTATTGTAATAAGCAATTAATTTTCCGTTATCTATCTATCGTGTATCGTGTGAGTATATAAGCTATGTTGTTTTAATATAATATGAATAGTTCCATTTGATAACGATATTTTAAATCACTATTTAGAGCTGTATCAACTCGGATGGTGGCGGGCATGTGGTGGTTTTTTACCCTGATCATGATATCTTCATACACGGCTAACTTGGCCGCATTCCTTACTGTGGAGAGAATGGATTCGCCTATAGAGAGCGCTGAGGATTTGGCTAAACAAACTAAGATAAAGTATGGCGCTTTGAAAGGAGGTTCTACGGCTGCGTTCTTTAGGGTAAGTATTCGTAACATTTCGTTATTAGCTTAGCAAATTTTTATCTATTTGTATATAATGCGATTCAAATAACAATAGGAATAAAACTGGATCATCTTGGACCAACAGCATACTGAAAACAGAGTAAAAGTAGCGTTAGCATAAACACCGAACACTAAAAGTTACGTTAAAATAATAATAAAACTTTGTTATTTTAACATAACGTAAATAATATAATAAAATGACTACTTATTAATAGATTGATAAATATGATCAAATAAAATCATAAAATGTCGATCTAAGATGGCTGCCTCGCTCCTATCGACAAATTATAAAAAAATAAAACCTAAAGATTGTGGTGGACAATTTATTTAGAAGCCACGGACATGAGACGGTGCTAAGGTTGGCACCATACAATTGTGATCTTAATCCTATCGAATTAATTTGGTACCTCATCAAAAGGAGAGTGGCAGATAAGAATGTAAGCCAGCTAGAAAATGAAATTGAAAAATTTACTTTAGAAGCATTTCAAAGCATTGCTGCTGACGATTGGCGGCGAGAAATCAATCATGTAAAAAGAACAGAGCAAGAGTACTGGACTCGAGAGATGACAGAAGATGACGACAATGGCCTTTTTAGCTTCATAATAAATTTTGTTTACCATATTTTTTTCGTACTTCTTCAATACGTAATTCTGTGGGTAGTCAAAAACTTCTATTATTAACTCTTTTTCTATTTTTTTAAAGAAAGTGATATTTTATTTCAGTAAAATCTTTTTTAAAGATACTCGTACTTATTTACATAATATTTAGATCTCTCGGATATTCATTACTTAAACTCACAAGAGAGTGAAGATGAAAATGTATAATAAAAATAATTTTTTGTTTCTATACCCTAACTTTTTTTGCACATCATACTACAAAGTCTGAAGTTGTCGACCAATGCGGTCCAAGATGGCGCTAGCTTTTTTCCTATTGTTATTTGAATCGCATTATATCAGCTTCTACAGTACGAGTGTATTAAGTGCACTACTACTACAACAAAAAATATATTATCACCGTGAATAAGAGTATTATGTGTATGTTATACGAAATTTCTAAGTGACATATCGACCAACCTACGTTAGTTTTATTTTCGCTCCTTTATATATACGAGCAAACTTTTACCGTTTTTAAGGTTGTGACATTAAAACTTGAAGAAAACAATAATATTTTTTAATTTGGACACACTCTCATGTAGGCAAATAAAATTAACTGAGTTACAATGTTATTCGTTGAAAGTGTCGATGCATTCGATTATTGTGTAGAAATCGCACTTAACTGGTGTTTGCTGCAATGCAAATTTTGGCGAATTCCTGCATTTGGCTGCATTGTAACACAGCTGTGTTCTGCAATTGCCAAAGCCTCAGTAAATTGCCGCCACTGGTATCTGAATCTATATGCAGGGTAAAGTTAAATCACTGCATCGAAATTCCAAAAAGCCAAAAGTATCGTTGTGTGTTTCTAGAAGGATATGTCTTAGTGAGTTGTACTTACAATTTAAAACGGTTTAACTTGGATTAAGTAATTATAAATATTGGAAATTGTATTAGATTTTTTACTAATAGTTACTTAGTGCCACTTGTTTCTGATTTGTGTAGCTAACATTTTTTTCTTAAAGTTAAAGCTGTACGATGACGATAACACCGCGTTTTGTTGTTTACGTTTTTCCCAACATAAGTTTCGTGCTATTACTTCCGAACAAAAGTTGTGTTAAAAAGCTCACCTACTATGAACTCTACAGACGCCTGCCCACGTCAAACTTTTTATACGACCTGCTGACCGATTTTTCCACCGATACTTTATCTATATCGACTTTTTGTAGATTGTATGCGTTGAAATATTTATCGCTTGCATATAATCGACCACCGATTATCAGGCGTGGGCAGACAGCTAAAATTGTACAATGCACTTAAAAAAAGCTTAACTTTAAAATGCAAAACGCTATTTAAAGGTATGCTTTAAGACACTTGCAAAATGTAGAGCATATTTCAAAGATATAACAGCGGCGAGGCGGTCTAATGTGTGTTTACTTTAATTATACCTCTGCACCCAAGTGGGTAATTATTATAACTAATATTTTCTATGGCAGACGCTGGACCAACTGTGTTAATTTAAATTCATTTAATTAAAAGCGTTTTAACAATGAACACAGATGTTTACTTTGTGCATTGTCTCTAGAACTACGTTATTAAGAAACTTATTCTTTGTCCACATAATATAAAATATTTTTTTAACAAAAAACTCACAGGACAATATAAAGAGTACAATATTATCGTTTAAATACAGATTTGACCTGTAATATTTTATTTGACGAAGATAAATAGAAAAGATAAAATAATTATGTATAGTTTTTTTATATATATTTAATATCTTCTAAGCCTTTTACAATCATGGGTTATTAAATTTTTTCAAACTAATAACAATAAAATGTCACAGTCTACTATGTTCCGGCCTGAAAGGCCAATTAGCAATGTAATTATTACCTATACGTACAAGAGGGCGAACTCCTATGCCTCAGGTTGCTGATCTCAGGGTAATATTTGAATATATTACTTGCATGCCCTGCAAATTGTAGTTCTTCTGAAAGTCGACGGTCGACAGGTCATCGAATGATATATCGTTAATAATAAAAAAATTCGTGAGCAAGCGGTTGCTTGTTCCATATAAAAAATGTATTATTTTGTTATATTTACACCAGGATTCTAACTTCTCCACCTACCAACGTATGTGGTCTTTCATGGAGTCAGCTCGGCCCACTGTCTTCACCAGCAGCAACAAGGAGGGAGAGGAGAGGGTCATGCGGGGGAAAGGGGGCTACGCCTACCTCATGGAATCCACCACCATCGAGTATGTAGTTGAGAGGAACTGCGACCTCACGCAAGTTGGTGGTATGCTGGACTCTAAGGGATACGGAATTGCTATGCCGCCAAGTGAGTTTTATTTTTATAATTTCATTTGAGAATTAAAAACTTAATTAAAATTCTTTTAATTTTAGTAAATTATCTCCATAAAACAATTTTTTAATTACACTAAATAGTAACTTAATTACTAACATAACATAATATCAGACTATTAAGAAGATAAAATTAAAGTATTTAAATGTCATATCCATAGACTAAGGAATTTCCCTTTGCTGTACACGACCGTACGTTTTTTAAAATGTGAAAAAAAGCAAAACGCTTTCCGGTCACGTGTCTAACGTGTGCTTACGTTTGCAGATTCACCATACCGTACCGCCATTAGCGGGGCAGTTTTGAAATTACAAGAGGAGGGAAAATTGCATATATTAAAAACAAAATGGTGGAAGGAGAAACGTGGCGGTGGATCTTGTAGAGTGAGTCACAAATTATCTGTACTTGTTTTTGTTTTTCTACTCTTTAATCATCAGCTGGAAAAAGACTTTTAGGATACTTCAAAGCACTACGATTTTTAGCTACCTGCATAGGTAACCTGCAACCAAATCAATAGGGAAGGACCAATTTTGGGTTTTTGAATGTGAAGTCAGCACCTTGGGGGTCCCAAATACCTATCAATATTCATGGGCTCTACAATCTTTATGCCCTAGCCCAGTTTTTTTTTATTATCATCTACAAGTTGGCCCTTGACAGCTATCATACCTGATGTTAAGTGATGAATCTAAGATGGAAGCAGACTAACTTTTTAGGAGTACGATGAAATCCACACATCTTTCAACGACACGCCACCACACGACATCGTACCGGAACGCTAAATCGCTTGGCGGTACGACTTTGTCGGTAAGGTGGTAACTAGCCACGGTGAAATTCTCCCACCAGCCAAAATTTATTAAACTAAACTTGAACTTTCATTAAGCGTAACTAACTAACGTAACAGACGCAAACACTAGCACCATTGAACCAACTTTACAGCTTAGTCAATCATTGGATTGCTTAAATAACTTGATAAGAGCATTAAATGTTTCGCAAGCTTCAATGACTTTCAGACTTTCGATCTGTTTATAATTTCACGACATCGAGCAAAATGTTCGAGTCGTACTTCGAATTTAGAAATACACTCGTACGTGTTTACACCATCAGATTTAAACTTTAATATCGCTAACCAGGATGAGACGTCAAAGTCATCGTCTACCGCGAATGAGTTGGGCCTGGCGAACGTGGGCGGTGTGTTCGTGGTGCTGATGGGCGGCATGGGCGTCGCGTGCGTCATCGCCGTCTGCGAGTTTGTGTGGAAGTCGCGCAAGGTGGCAGTGGACGAGCGGGTATGATCGTAGTCTAACATTTACCATCATCATTATACGTTTACGGCGAAAGAGTTGGTCCCGGCGAATATAGGTGCCGCTTTTGTAGTGGTGATGGGCGACATGGGCGTCGTGTATGTCAAAAATCGCGCAATGTGGCGGTAGGCGGGCGGGTACGATCACTTTTCTAACATGACTTGAAATTTTCACTGTCCAGATGAATAAGGAAAAACGGACAAGTAAATTGTGTTGTGAATAAGGAATAAATAAGTTTATTGTTTTTCTGCAATCATTTTGATGTATCCTAAAAAAATATAGGTGCCTATACTTACTAATATAACTACAAATGGAATCATGAACAGGTGATGAATATTTCTTATTATTTTTTAGAAAATAAGATCAAAAGGTCCCAATTTGACTTTATCAAATTATGTTTGTATGCCTTGTTTGTTCTTCAATATTATTTTTTGTTATTATAAGTTAATACAATTTACTTTGTTCTAGGTTTACTTTTAAAATTCCTAGGTAAAGTGAGTTTCATGTCCATTAATTACTTTTTAAGTGATCGCTAGATTGTATGGCTAGTGGTTTTATGGTTGTGTAGCGATGTACTTTGAGAGTGGCCATTGTAAGCTTAAATGTTATTCCAGCACTACGTTTGCCTGTTGTCTTTGTTTCCGAGTAAAGAGTCCTATGGTTAATGCGTTTAAAAATTAAATCGAACTTTCATTTAGTACTAAAAATACATTATTATTAATATTATAATCAGACTCTACACAATGCAATATTATTAATTAATAATTTGACTAATAGCCCATCTACACTATAATCTCCAACGTTACTGAAACGGCCGCAACGCAGATGTGACGCACATATGCGTTTAGGTCCGTAAAGTCTGTGTGACGCATTCGAACAAAGTTCATATTCGCAAAGCAAAATAAAAGTGCAAAACTGTATAAATCTCAGCCTAAAGTTTTAATGTTAAAATACAAGTTACTATCATTTTGTACATTTAAAAAGTTAACTTTGGCGGAAATATCCAATATTTCTCAGTCTCAAATTACTTTATTTCCAACCTAGACAATATTATGTGCTTGCTTGCACAACTTAGTAGAAACTTTCCACCTACTGTTTTATAATATAATGTTTAAATTAAAGTGTCAGCTTTTCTCAGCTAGTTCACAGTTACTACCACTGTTTGGAATATGAAAATAGCAATTTTAAAAACATTTCCTATCCTGACACTTAACACGCCACTCTGCCACGCTACGCAAACTGAAGCACTATTCGAAGATTAATGTTGTGACAATTATATAAAATGATAATTTATAGCATACACAATATACGTGGAGTATCCACCATAAAGATATGCATCTGATTTTGTTAAAAAAGACTAGAATCTGTAGCGCATTGGTCATATCCGATTCGACCTTAATTACTATAACCGAAATACCCTGGTTTCACAAACTACCCACTACCTACTCTAACAATAAATTAAAATAACAGTCATCAAGTAAAAAATATATTCCCTCTTTATTTTGTATATTCAGACCGAACCCGAAATTAACTGGTTTTATTTATATTCATGTGAGTAGCGTGTTAACAAAGTGTTTTCTATATTTGTGTTTTAATATCTTGTTTTAGGAATCCTTTTAAATCTAAATTGTTATCTGTTTCACTGCCGCCGGGTACGCAGAAGGAAGAGGTAAATTAATTTAAAGCGCTTTCTTTCGTCCCCAGTGTTTTACATTTTACCATTTAATTTGTTTGTTCAGGCTTCGCTTTGTTCGGAAATGGCATCTGAGCTTCGGTCTGCTTTGAAGTGTCCGAGCGGCGGCGGCAGCGGGGGAACGGGTGGTGCGAGGGAGGGGGCCGACTCCCCGTACTTGCACTACGGATTCAGTACAAAAAGCCAGCTGCACTAGCGCCCAAACTCGGCCTCCTCGCCCCCGAGCGATGTGTAGGCTCCACAGACTGTACGCAACCCCATTCAAAGGTCAACTCATACAAGTGCAATGTGATGTTAACTCGTAACTGTCAACGCGCGTCACGACAAAACAAATCGCGTCGTCGATCGTCTCGTACTCGTAGCATGTAAATAAACCATATCGTATAACGGTTTAAGGTACAATAATGTTGTTGTGAAAATTTTACGTGTATGAGAAATGTGTTCTAGAGATTTATTTCTTAGTGAAATCGAAGCCAAATTTATTTATTCGTGCCAAACGCGGTGCAAAATAATATTATTATGTAATTGTAAATACTATCGCATTTTGAATTGTCATTTTATGTAAGTAGTGAATTTGATAACTGTATTAATTCTCGAATTGTAAATAGCTCATTCCTGTAGTGCCAGGTGCGTTTTGATGTCTTCGACTTACTGATTGAATATGATACAATAAACTCTTCGATTTAACGTCGATTTTTAATATTTGGATAAAAAAATGTAGTGGTAAGAACTATATTTGTAGTAATAAGTTTTAATTCAAACAGGCGACATTGAAAAATATTTTTTGTTACTATTTGAACCTAACACTGCCTAATATTACTACCCTGCCAAATGTCATCTTTTATATTATAATAAGGTTGTGCAAAATGCTCCCATCGATTTACCCACGACCAGAAAAAACGTATCACTATTGTAACTAAAAACACCAATAGAAAATAGTATTTTAACCAAATCGTAGTTAAAATCAATGTGGCCTGCGTGAATTAAAGACAAATTAGGTTAGAGACAGATCTAATTCAAATTGACCACAATATTAAATTTAATGCCATAATCTTAATATTATACACGTCATGAGTAACTAATAATAGGTCTACCTACTGACTTTTGTAAATGTTTAAGAGCCACTGCACACTAGCGTTTCTGCAGCGTTTTTCTGTCTAAATATTAAAATACTTCTATATTATCAATTGATTTGATTGAATTGATAAAATTAAATGGAATAAAATATTAATCAGCAATATTTCTCTATAAAACACTTTCTGTAATGAATCGAAAACCTACAGTGCGAACCTTTATCGTTATTTTGAAAAAATGTTTTTGTAACTCGATACTTACTGTGAATTTTGACATCTACTGTCTGTTTCATAATATGAAAAGCCATAATTTCGTGTTTAACAAAGATAGAGACGATTGTGTATCTCACAATGTAGAGTTACTAAAACATCGTTACAGAATACAGCTACTGGTATTGCCTGTCTGTCCAACGTAGATTATAGGTAGGTTAACGGCCTACGTTAAAGCTACATCGAATAGTTACATTACTTAGCGATAAATTTACACCCTGGAGAAACGCTAGTTTGAAGATATCCTAATACAAGGTATGATATCTATCACCTGTGGTTATAATGTCAAAAGGCGAATTCTATTGATAACTTATGACATTGAAATTGCTTTCCTAAAATCGGAAATAGGAATCGAATCAGAAAAAATACTCATTTTAAATTTTCAAAAAAAAAACAATTTATCTCCAAATTAAAATAAAATAAAATCTCTTTCGAAATATATACGCAAACATAGTATTTTTGCGTACATACATATTCGAATACAGCTATTTTACCTTTTTCGAAAAATAAGTTGAATAGAGCGGAAATCAAATTAGTCTTTTATTTACAATTGGTATGTTTTTATCTCATAGTAATTATGAAAATAGTAATAGAAGAAGAAAATATTGAAAAAAATGTTATAAATAAGATAAAATCACAACATTTTGAAAATCTCTCGACAGGACAAAAACCACTTTAAAACAAATTCATTCGTTTTGAAGCTGCAAAACCACAGACAGACCCGTTAAATTTATAACAACCGTTCCTTTTTACGCCGAGATTTAAAATAGTAGTAAATAAACTTAATTTTGCGAAAAATGTTAAAAAAATAATAAATTTTCCAAAACAAAAGTGGCTGTAATCGAGTTAATATCTTAGAAAACATGAAAATTAATGAGCAGCAGCTCTTTTAATTTAGAATGACTTACAAAAAAGTTCCGAATATAGAAAGGAATTTACACCAAATACAATTTCAATTATTAACATTAGTATAAAATCCTTTCTATTTTCAGCTATTGCTCATTTTTCAGGGATTCTTTGTGTTATTAACAAGTCTGTGATTTCAATGTCATAGGTTACCTTATTTTTTTTTTGATAGTCATTAGTTGTTGATAAGCCAAATGAAAAGCAATCGATGAAGTTAGCTCAAATAAATTGTGCCAATCCGATTATCCTCTTTAAAATATTTTGTAAGTTTACATATAAAGGTGATTATAAAAAATTAACCGTTTTATAAACGTCTTTTTATTGTATCTCACCCATCACTTTATAATACATCTTCTTAAGGACTACGACCGTTTTGTTAACATGAATTTTAGACACAGTTTGTATGAAAAGTAAACAAGTCATATTGAATGACTGGCATCATTTTTTCTGTCAGGTAATTTATTCCTCCCAACAGCAAAGATGGTTATGTTACACCCCCGTAGTGGTAACGTGGAGAGTAACGTACTTAGCTGTTGTTTTGTAATAGTGACTGTTAGGTACTAGAGCCAAACATTATCACTCTTAAGGTATAAGCTTTATATTATGCGTCCTCCAATTTAGATTCTTCTATTCATTACCAGTTTTGATTTTTTTTTTATAAAAAATAGCGAGCAAACGAGCAAGCGGATCACCTAATTTTAAGTGATTACCGCCGCCCATGAACAACTGCGACACCAGAGGCGCCACTGATGCGTTGCTGGCCTTTGAGGTGTTTATTTACTCTCCCCTTGAAAATCCCCAAATTATAAGATTGTGGGAACACCGAGGATGGAAGCTCATTCCATATCTTACAGGTGCGAGGCAGAAAATTCCTAGTATAGCGGATGGTAGTACTACCTATACCAGGCATCCAGATGGTGCGGATGAAATTTGTTTCTGCGGCGTGAAGTTCGGGCAGAGAATTTTGATAAAACCGCAACAATATTTATCATATTTACATAGTATAAAACAAAGTTTTAAGGATTTAAACATACATAGGGAGAGGGACAGACAGAGCCCCTATGTATGCTTAAATCCTTAAAACTACGCAACCGATTTTCACGCGGTTTTTTATTAGATAAAGATCAAGAGGAAGATTTATGTCTATAATATAATTATGTATAATATAGTAGAGAAACACTGATAATTTTAGAGGTTTCTCATGTGACGTCGTAAATTAACGCATTTTTGCGCTTTTTCTGGTACCAGCATTGCACCCGCGCAAAGCCGGGGCGGTTCGCTAGTTAGGAATATAGTTAATCAGCAAATTATTAGCTGGGACTTATAATGGTCATGGTCGAGATAATATGCTCTAAATCTAAATATTTGTGTAGGTAAACACTTTTTATGCTAACAATACAACCCCTGCCTTTTTGCTTATTTTAACCGTACATTCACAAAAACATACAGCAGTCGGCGAAATCCCATGCGGGATGCAATATGAAACAGTTGTGTACTCTCGGGCTAACAAAAGGTCCATATTTTCCTAACGTTATGACCTCTATGTCAAAGCATTATAAAACTCACCGTACGAAATAGAATGAGCTTTGTTTGCACAATCGCTCACGTTTTGTGTTGTGTGTTTATCACGTTTTCCTCTGTTTTTGAGGCTCGAGATGTAGAATAATTGTGTTTCAGTTTTATCCCGTGGAGAGTTAACGTCATCATTGACGTTAAATATTATATTTCCTTTATTTCATACTACGGATCAAAGTCTTCGAACCCGGATTCTGTGGTTACTGTGTGAAGATGGAACCGGGTTAGCCAGGATAATCCTTTGCTCAAAAGTCCCTCCCGACAAAGACGTATCGTAGTGTAGAAACCGAAAGGGGTGTGGATTTTCGTCCCACTCCTAACAAGTTAGCCCGCTTCCATCTTAGACTGCTTCATCACTTAACATCAGGTGTGATAGCAGTCAAGGGTCGACTTGTAGTCTATAAAAAAAAACACGTGCATCTAATCATTTTTGCCTAAACTCTGACCTCTGTTGGCGTGAATACCGGTGAGTATGCGTTTCGAAGGCGAAAATCCCACGAGGTTTGCAAAGTAGCACACGTGTACCTACTTGAGAGCGACAAAGTGTTCCACATTTCACTAACATCACGGCCTATATGTCAAAGCATTGCAGGCTGTGGAACTGAACAATACGTCTTTATAATGGCACACAAGCACTATTCGGTGGCAAACGCCACTCTTTGCTCCGTCTCTGCGTAGTTAGCTAACGTGGCTTCGGAGGTACGAGGTCTTGGGTTCGAGTCCTGAGTTAGCCTTTTTTTTTATCGACTACAAGTTGGCCCTTGACTGCTATCACACCTGATGTTAAGTGATGATGCAGTCTAAGATGGAAGTGGGCTAACTTGTTAGGAGTGGGACGAAAATCCACACCCCTTTCGGTTTCTACACAACATCGTACCGAAACGTTAAATCGCTTGGCGATACGTCTTTGTAGGTAGGGTGGAAACTAGCCACGGCGAAAGCCTCCCACCAGCCAGACCAAGACAAATTAAGAAAAATCTCAATCTGCCCCGCCGGGAATTGAACCCAGGACCTCCGTCTTATAAATCCACCGCGCATACCACTGCGCTACGGAGGTCGCCTATGCGATACTGAGCTTTTCATTCTTAGTAATTTTCAGCAGAATTGAGAAATTGATGGTTTCACCTGTGTTCCGATGGTATATTAATAATAACCAAACTTTTCAGACTGAAAACACCAATGCTGGTAATAAAAATTTTAGTTTTTAGGTTGTTAATGCTAGTTTTTTTTATTTACTACTAGTAAGCCCTTGGCTGCAATCACATCCAGTGAAAAGTCGCAAGGCAATCTTTCTTTTTATCGACTACAAGTCGGCCCTTGACTGCTATCACACCTGATGTTAAGTGATGATGCAGTCTAAGATGGAAGCAGGCTAACTTGTTAGGAGTGGGACGAAAATCCACACCCCTATCGGTTTCTACACGACATCGTACCGGAACGCTAAATTGCTTGGCGGTACGTCTTTGTCGGTAGGGTGGTAACTAACCACGGCGAAAGCCTCCCACCAGCCAGACCAAGACAAATTAAGAAAAATCTCAATCTGCCCCACCGGGAATCGAACCCAGGACCTCCGTCTTATAAATCCACCCCGCATACCACTGCGCCACGGAGGTCGTTCAATCTAAAATGAAACCGGGTTAATTTACTAGGAGTAGCATGAATTCCACACTTCTTTCGTTTTTAAATTACATGACGGTAGGTACATCCTCATCGGCAGGGCGACAACTAGTCTCGACCGAAGCCTCCCACCAGCCAGACCTAGCCTATTAAATCCTAACACTTAAAGCATAACACTGCGCTACAGGGGCCGTCAATACCAACCACAAAACACATAATAGTATAGGATAAACGCTATCACAAAGAACTACTGTGACTAAATATTACATTATTTGTCATTATTTTCGGCAGTAAAGTAATGAATTACTATTTGTAATCAACCCACGCGAGATAATGTCGTTCAACGTTTCCAGTACGCAGTTTATTATGGTCTAGTAATAAGACGCCATCTTGATTTATGGGTGTACGAGTAACATCGTATTTACTGTTAATACACTCATTTTGTGGCCCAAACTATATAGTACTAGGCAAGTATAATTTATAGTCCACTAAAGTAAAATAATAGATATAAAACAGGATGTGAATTTTTCTGATTCTATGTTGGTAATTATTATGTTAATATAGAGCCAACAATAGAGTGGATTGGCGCTGCTTTAAGGAAGGCTATGTCCAACAGTGGATACGTAATGGCTAAATAATAATAATAAAATTCTTTATTTCGGGCAACTAAGGCTCAAACTGACTACCTCGTTGGTCTAGAGGTTAGCCTATCTGGCTTCGATCACGAGGTCCTGGGTTCGATCCCTGGGTCGGGTCACGGAATAATTCCGAGCTTTTTCATTCTTCTATGAAATTCTCCGAACATTCCAAGCCCGGAGTCGGGAAGTTGGTGGTGTTACACCCCCGTCCCTCGGAGAGCACGTTAAGCCGTCGGTCCAGGTCACTATCCCAACCCACATTGGAGCAGCGTGGTGGGTCTACGCTCCACATCCCCTCTCCTATAAGGAGGGAGGCCTGGCCTTGTAGCGGGCTGTTAATAGGCTGATAATTATGAAGATGATGAAGGCTCAAATTGTTAGGTTAATTACAAAATTATGTAAAGACTATGTTAGTATAACATTTCATCCAGGTTATATAAATTAAAAATAAAAAACTAGGAATGACACTGCACTGATATGAATTTCGGTTGGATCCGCGAATCCAGTTTGCTCTCTAACATGTTAAGGATACTGTTGGCGCTTAAACGCAGTTTTACCAGGAGGGATGACCTCCTTTTCCTTATGATGGCATTAAAAGTCATCAACTCTCTCCTGCGCAAACATTCTTGACGCTGAGCAAAACCGTAGCAAGCCCAACAGTATCCTGAACCCGTTATTATATTGAACCGTGTCCAATGACTTCCGTGAATAGTTAACTTACAGGCTCCCAGAGCAGAACGTTTGACAATATGCTTTGAATAACGTATCTAATTTGAGCCTCTTTGCTGCACCTTGCGAACCTGCGGGCCATCATGTTGCACCTTACTGATAAGCCTTTCTGTTGCATTGTCAAACCAGGTTAATCTCTGAGATATGTTGTAACATGTTACGGGGATAAAACAGGTATATCTAGACACATTACACGAGTAAGTCAGACCATGTGCAGCAGCATAGTCCTCACAGATCTTCAGCAGCTCCCTGACTGAAGATTGCTAAAGATGATGACGATGATGGTGAATTTAATCAATTTGAACTGACAGTTTTAAATGAAATTAGGTAAGGTTAGTGAAATTTGGTAGTTTATCATTTTCCATGAGGTTATATAAGAATTCATAGTTCTTATAATAATTGGAACTACCTCATTTGCCCAGTGGCAAGTATATGTATAAGTTTCTGGGTCCAAGCCCCGGGCCTAAGATATTCTTTTTCCAAAAACTTCCCAGTAAAATGCAATTCGGAGTTTGAAAGTTGATGGTGTTACACCGCCTTGCCTGAGACCACGATATGCTGTCAATCTTAATCACTATTAATTATTAAATGTGGTCGTAACAGACTTAAGCTCGCCTATCCGCATTGGAACAACATGATGGGTCTGTGGCCTAACAACAGGCCATTAAAACAGGCTGATGATGATAAACGATCACAGTTGTTATGCCATTAACTGTCGCCATACAATAGCGCCATGATAGCGTACATAATATTCAATGCAATTTAAAAACGTTTTAAAAGTTTTAAAAATCTGCGAGATGAATTTACGGTCCCGGCGAGACGTGGAATTTTTTAAACGTACATTCACTCGTGTAAAAATGGCTACTCGGTAACGCAAAGCGTGAGGTTGCATATTGCAAACAATGTTTAACATTGCCGGGCTCCGCTTACAAAAATAAAGCTTATCTGCTTTGTACAGTGGACCACGTCTACTGTTTGACGATTGAGTTCAATGATCACTGAGCCTGCTTTCTGCAAGGCTGAGAGTTTGATTCTCTCACCTGAAAAGATATTTGTTTGATGAGCATGGATCTTTTGCAGTGTCTGAGTGTTTATCTATATATTATCTATTACAATGTCACAATTTCCCTGTCACAATGTTAGTTACCGTACTCCTCCGAAACGGCTTTACCCATTTTTACCAAATTTTGTACACGTATTCAGCAGGTCTGAGAATCGGCTACTATCTAATTGTCATCTAAAATTTTAATGCAAAACAACGTTTGCCGGGTCAGCTAGTAAGTATATATAAAAATGTTCATCAGTTATCATAGCACCCATAACACAAGCTACCTACGCTTACTTTGGGGCTATAAAGCGATGTGTGTATTATCCTGTAATATTTATTTATTTATATTTGTAATTGATGTACATTGTACATTGATCATTTTTCTTTGTACCCATAATCCGCATAACGCTTAAGGTATAATTTCGTAGACACAAACAGCAGGTCATGTTTTGCTGGAACACTACTGGGTTCAATGTCATCATTATTTTAACGACCCATTACAGTCTTCTTATTTGTTGGAGAGGGGATTTGGAGCTTAGATCCGCCCCGTAGAGAGTGCGGGTTGGCGGGCTTAGACTAACAATGTCTAATTCATCAATGATCACCATCAGAGTTGAGGATAATGAACGGGACCGACGGCTTTACGTGCTCTACGAGACAAGAGAGACGAGACAAATATCTTAGCATTTCATGGATTCACTGTGCGGGTGCCGGGTCCATCGCGTGGCTGAGAGAAAAACTCCGAACAGAGCCCGAGACTTGTGACTCGGGTGTAGGTTTAAGGGTACCCTTAGTGACACGCGCCAACACTCACCTCCTCTGTTCAAGTAATTCTCCCTGCCCACCCAAATTCGGAAGGACCCTACTAGAGCAGCTTTGGACACTCGTTCCAATATGGAGCTTACTACACTTCTAGACCTAGTGTAACATGACCAAATTCCCGAAAACGGGCTTAGAATTTTACTCAAAATTTAACATCATTATTCCACAATACTAGGCTCGATCCGAACACAGGACTTCATAAGCGAAGAAAAAAAGATCGCCTAATGCTGTTGTCTGTAGAGAGATGTGTATCATTCTAATACATTATTTATCTTTCGTTAGCAATCAAAATGTTCGGAGGGAATGGTAGCATTGAAATTATTGCGATTTTTCCTGTACGGAGTAAAATATTATGACTATTAATTTAAGTTAGGTCAACAGCGCAGGTAGATTTGATTTTTATTTTATAAAATTTATATTTGAAAGTTATTCTAAATGTATTCCAATGGTTTATAAATATATTAATTTTTATTTGAAACTGTAGATGTTATCAAAACAAAAATGTAATTATGATATGATAATTATGATGATTATTAATATTATTATCATTAAGGCCTATTAACGGCCCACAACAGGACCAGGACCTCTTAATACACTGTTCCAATGCGGGTTGGCAGGCTTAGGGTGATGATGTTTCATTTATTAACGATCACTATCGGATGTTCATGATTCGACGGCTTATCTTCCCGACTCTCGGCTTATGGGCGGGCGAAAATTCAGAATTATAAATAAATAAATATTATAGGACAAATCACACATAGCCTCAAAGTAAGCGTAAGTAGCTTGTTTTATGGGTACTATGATAACTGATGAATATTTTTTATATATATGTTATACATAAATACTTATAATATTAACATCCAGACACTGGAAAATATCCATGCTCATCATACAAACATTTTCCAGACGTGGGAATCGAACCCACAGCCTCGGACGCAGAAGCAGGGCCACAACCCACTGCACCACTCGGCCGTCAATTATATATTTATATACTTTAAAGCCGATAATTTTTCACTTATCACCACCTCACTTGTTCTGTCATTGTTTACTACAACAAAGCAAATGCCAAGGCAAAGTAGAAAGTATCTATAATAAATACGAATTATTGTTGTCAATCGTATACAAGGACTTACGGAATCATCAAATGGGCATGACAACCCGAACTTTTTGAGTACAGCATTTTATATAAGAACAAAATAGTGCCGCGGGGCCACGGTGACAGGGGTATCGTTTGTGTTGTGAAAGTAATGGAGCCGAAAAGATTTATGTCGGGATCCTGAGGCTGAAAGCCGCTTTTGTTCTCTAGCCCTTATAGTGGAACTATGAAGGGAAGATAGATCACTTTAAGTTAACAGGATATGCTAAATTCTTGATCGAGCTCATTAAGTACACTTTCTGTGGTACGACACAATTTTTTTTTTTTTATCATCTACGAGTTGGCCCTTGACTGCTATCACACCTGATCTTAAGTGATGATGCAATCTAAGATGGAAGCGGGCTGAATTGTTAGGAGTAGGATGAAATCCACACCCCTTTCGGTTTCTACACGACATCGTACCGGAACGCTAAATCGCTTGGCGGTACGTATTTATCGGTAGGGTGGTAACTAGCCACGGTGAGAACCTCCCACCAGCCAGACCAAGACAAATTAAGAAAAATCTCAATCTGCCCCGCCGGGAATCGAACCCAGGACCTCCGTCTTATAAATCCACCGCGCATACAACTGCGCCACGGAGGTCGTCAAATGGTGGTAAGTGATGTAATCTAAGATGAAAGCGGGCTATCTTGTTAGAAGTACGATGAAATCCGCACACCATTCGATTTCTACGTAGTTACTACCAAAGCCTCCCACTAGCCAGAACTGCACCAACATAGAAAATGTTAATCGACCCAAGACCTCCATCTTATAAATCCATTGCGCACACCACTGCACCACGGAGGCCTTCAACAAACATCCTATACTAAAGCCAAACTCGATTGAGAATGATTGTCAACAAACAAATTAGAAATGAAGGTAGAAATCACTAGTCATTTTACGCTTATGTTTTTTAATAAACTAGTTAATGATGAATTCATGGCAATAAATTACATTAGTAAGCTTAAAACCAATTAATATATTCAATATCTTTTCAATAAGATTTTTTAAAATAACAAAACATCATTTTAAATTTATTAGGCATAAAATGTGTTGCATTTTCTACCTTCATTATAAATATGTTTGTTGACAAGCATTATGGTAACTGAGATGCCACGACTTGGCTAGCTCAGTTTTGCGCAGCGGACTAGCCTGGGCTATACAACGCTGAAATTCAGCTAGTGACACCTACAAGGTTAGAAGTTATAAACATCTGGGCGTCCACGGTTTCTCCCACGAAGTTCTTTGGGAATTTCGGGATAAAACGTGACCTTTGTAATATTCTGATATGTAAGCTATATTATTATGAAGTTTCATCAAAATTCATTCAGTAGTTTTTGCGTGAAAGAGTAACAAACATCCTTCCATACATACATACAAACTTTCTCCTTTATAATATAAGGAAGGGTTTTTTAATGTATGTTATTTGTAAATAAAACTAAATGAATTCAGTCTGATTAAGTACCGGTTTTGTTCTCAAGCCTTCATAGAATATGAATACGGAATGATAGATCTTTTTTTTTTTTTATTGACTACATGTTGGCTCTTGACTGCTATCACACCTGATGTTAAGTGATGATGAAATATAAGATGGAAGCGAGCTATTTTGTTAGGAGTAGGATGAAATCCATACCCCTATCGGTTTCTATACGACTCGTACGGAACGCTAATGCTGGCGTTGTCGGTATTTGGGTGTAACTGGCCAGCGAAAGCCTCCCACCTAATCCCCCCGGGATCTCCGTCTTGTACTGCCTGCGCATACCACGGGCTACGGAGATCATTTCCCAAAAAGAAAAAAAAGAAAAAGATCACTTTCAGTTAACAGAATATGCAAAATATTTGTTCCTTAACACCAAAAACATTCTAGTGCTGTGCTAGTCTGGCCCTCGCCAAATAGGAAGTAGTTCTAGTATGATATTTTAGTCCTAAGATTCAGTTTTTATTATTTTATTTATATTTTATATGTAATTTGTCAGTAATTGGTAATAATGGGTTTGTTGCCTCAATAAACAATAAAAAAAAAGAATTATCATAAACATTTGATAGTGATTTTTACAAAGAATCATCAACCTAAGCCCAACAATCCATTGCATTGGAATAACGTGGTGGGTTTAAGCTCCTGATCGATTCTTCTATAACAAAAAAAGTCTGACTCTTTAGTGAGCCATTCCAATAGTAAAATGATGATGATGATATATTCAAGATAGCGGCTTAGAGAATGCAAATAAGATCTTTATCCAAAAAAAGATACAAAAAATGAATGATGGAATCCAACGTAACAAAAATATTCATAATCTTTCCGGTTTACAAGATGGATTACTTGGATTTACGAGGGATTTAGCCCATTCTCATTTCTTTCAACGGAGATAACATCACGAAAAGATTTTGCATTTTTGAAAACTAAATTAATGTTCATAAATTTTCTTGTATTATTTAAATAGATGACCTAAATACTAGTATATAAGTTAAAATTGTAATCCTATTACATAAGTAAAGAGTTTAAGATATAAACAATTTAATTTTTTCTTTTTTTTTACAAAAAATTATTTGAAATGAAAAAGTTTAAGTCTAAAATTAGAAGGAAGAAAATGAATATTATATACTTTCACTATTACCTATACAAAAATTAATAGTAATTTATTTTTAATACATTTTCCACAAACATTTTTGAAAAGTATTCGTGAACATTTTTCTAAATCATCAAAAAAATTACTACAATCAAATTTATTTTATCTGACGAAATTTCGTCAACCCTAAAGAACCACAAGTATACTTCAGTCAGTTTTCAGTAAACAAAAATGGCGCTTGTGATATAAAGCGTAGAAGAGCGCAGCGCAAACAATGTTAACCGTTACAAGCTCATCCGATTAAAATCAACGTTCACACTGCTAGATATTTTTTGAAATATCTTTAATAAACAATCACTCTTTTTGACTGCTATTTATCTTCTATAGATTGAGTATTTAATACTTAAAGAAACCAGCCTGACCCTATGTACATACTTAATTGCCATTTAAATATTGAGAATCTGTTACATTACTAAACATATTTTACACTTTAAATTCATACTCAACAATCTGGTCATAAGAATATTATTTTACAACAGGATATACTTACGAGTTTTTTATACAACACAAATTATACACGTCAATTTCAACATATATGTAGAACATAATATGACATAAACATATCACGCCTTATTCCCGTAGGGGTAATTGGAGACCTCGTCCTTCCACTTGCCATGATCCATGCATATCTCTCACGCTTCTACCAACTTTATTAAACCTTTCCTACAAGTACGTCAGTTTAAGATATTTTTGGCCTTGTCTTTAATCAGATTGTCCTAGATTTGATCCAGGAAAGTTCGCCTCGGTCTTCCCTTTCCAAAATTCTTATTCACCCTCATACATCTTTTTTGTAAGTTTCTTTTCATTCATTCTTGTATAGTTGAATAAATAAATAAATAAATATTATAGGACAATTAGACACATCGTTATATAGCCCCAAAGTAAGCTTAGGTAGCTTGTGTTATGGGTACTATGATAACTGATGAATATTTTATATATATCATACATAAATACTTATCTAATATATAAAATTGTCCTGTCACAGTTTTCGTTGCCATACGCCTCCGAAACGGCTTGACCGATTTTGATGAAATTTTTTGTGCGTATTCAGCAGGTCTGAGAATCGGCTACTATCTAATATTCATCTAATTTTTTTTTTTAATTTTTAATGCAAAACAACTTTGCTCATCACATACATCATCACACAAACATTTTTCCAGATGTGAGAATCGAACCCACAGCCTAGGACGCAGAAGCAGGGTTACTACCCACTTCGCTACTCGGCCGTCCAATAAATAACTTTTCCTGGATTGTACAAATCAATAGATGCTATCACATTGCTTACTTGCGCCGACAATTAAATTGGTTTCAAAGTTTCAAGTGCGAATACACAAACATTAGTTATCGTACTACAGAATATACTTTACCAATTTAAATAGAAACAATTTACAATTATATACACATTTTCCTTCATGAATAATGTATTTCATATTTTATCTTCCGATGTGAGGCACAAAACGTGTTCTTTGATGTTATTCAGATCACTAGAAATATATTTCACGTGTCGATTTACATATACTGTGAAGTACGATACGCATCTGATTCTTCATCAATAATTTTATTTAAGAGGACAGTTTATCATTCAAACAAGCAAAAATGTTAATATAAACATTTTAGGTTTTTTTTGCGATTAATAACTTTTTTTCAGCTAAATAATGCCTAGTAATGTGAATTATGTGTAGTTAAGATATCGAAGAAAGTGTGCCTTATTGGTTGGAGATCCTGTGTTGGAATCCTGGGTCGAGTCACGTAATAATTCTGAGTTTTTCATCTTTCTATGAAATTATCAGTACATTCCAAGCCCCGAGTCAGGTATTTTGCGATGTACATCCCTGTGCCTCGGAGAACACATTAAGCCATCGGTCCCGGTCACTTTCATGAACATCTGATAGTGATCGTTAATAAAAAAAAACATTATCACCTGCTCGCTAATCCGCATTGGAACAGCGTGATGAGTCTACTATTCCCTCTCCTAAAAGGAAGGAGGCCAGGCCCTGTAATAGGCCGTTAATAATGATGATGACATACCTATATAAATTAAAAAAAAAACAAATTCAATTAAAGTTTTTTATATATTCGTAAAACTTTCCTTATTGAAAATCTTTCTAAATATTATCGAGAGCTAAACAATTTATCCAATACAAAAGCTTTATTGCATAAAAGGCTTCAATAGAGGTTTCTTTCTTTCTACTTCAAAGTCAGTACGGCCCGCTCGGCGACTTTTCTAAGAACAGGAAACAAAATGCTTATTGAGAAAGTTAAACTTTGTTCAATGTAGAATTGTGGAAGACAGGCAGCTGGTCGCGACTTCTGGAATATTTTTAACAGCATCATTATATATGAAAGTTTCAAAAACTTAGCTGAGAAATAGTCCCTGTTCTCTGGATATAGAAAAGTAGCTAACAGTTAAGTAATGCAAGTTTATAATATGAAGTGTAGAATAACTCTAAAATAAATAAATAAATATTAAATTGTTAGCATTTTAAAATATTACAATTTGTTACCATAGACAATACTGTACGATATTGTCTATGGTAACGTAAGCTTGTGTCTGTCGACCGTGAGATGATTTAAAAGGACTAGATTCCAGGCCGTAAAATAAAATGTAAAATGGATATGTTAGAATAGTCGAGTAGTGTATTTTACTGTTCTTTTGGTTGTTACAAAGTATGCATATTTTAGTGTAATATTAATTATTGTAATTGAGTGGTTTTGTAATTCATTTAAAAAGAGCATGTGTCGAGTTCGTCACGGACTGCTTTTCCGATGCGGCGGTAGATAAAAGATTATGAAAGAATAAAACGATTTTGAAGACATCAGAATATTATTTTAAAATTCAGCTGCAACTAACAAAATATTATAGGAAAATACACAAATTGCTATCTATCCCCAACGTTAACGAAGCTTGTGATGTGGGTACTACGATAATTGATGAATATTTTGATATGAATTATTCAAATACATAAATACTTATAATATACTGATAAACACCCAGGCACTGGAAAACATCCATGCACATCAGACAAACATTTTCCAGATGTGGGAATCGAATTCACGGACACAGAAGCAGGGCCACTACCCACTGCGCCACCCGGCCGTCAAGTTACTCAATTATTGGCATCGCTGATAATGGTTAAGCACTATCCAGTACAGAGTCACTGTACCTATAATATAGAGACTTAGGCCTGTGTGCACCAAGAATCCGGTTATCAAAACCAACGGTTAACATAAACTAAACGTCGGTTAATATAAATTTACTGTTCACCGTAACCCGTATGCCGGTTAAGGACGTAAACCGGGCGGTTCTCTTAACCGACCTCGCATTCTCCTATTCCCTCCTATATTATCCTTCGCTTACAGAGTTTGACAGATATATTTCTAGGTTATCTAATCTATATTTGATTTGTTTGTGTGCTTTCCTAGCATTTGCATTTCTGTTGTCTTCTTATTTTCTAAGATAGTTTTGTATTAATTTAATCAAGACGTTTATTTTGTCTTTTGTACTAAAATTGAAAGTGGGATTATTTGATGTATTATTAATTTTAAAATACAAATATAATAAACAATACAAACTTTAAATTCAGTACACCTAAAACTTTTGCCACAAAATTCACCACCCACAGAATAACAACGTAAATAATACTTAAATATATTCTTTGTTGTAAGCCTAACAAATTAACATGCGGCCATAAAGGACTCGATTCCAGGCCGTTAAATTAATTAAAAACAAATTAACATGCACTAGAAAGTGACATAAACAGCAAATTGTGTTTACGATATTTGTTACGATGCCAAATAGAAATTTCTTTGATACATGCATACATTTGGTTAGGTAATATTTTTCACAATTCGTTCATTCTCCGTTCGTTTAAATGCCCAGTTAACAAGCTGAAGTTAAATTATTAATCGGTCATTCACTTAACCGACGTTTAAAGTAAAGTTAATGCACACCGCCCTTAGAGTGGGCACTACATTAAAATTAATATTAAACTTTAATAGCGGATGTGGATTAAATAAAAGCCTCATTAGGTTTTACATAGAGTATAACTATGATGTAGAACAATTGTCGATAATTTCGACTAAATGATATTTAGGAACAGTAGGAACGAAACAATAATAGTAGAATAGTTAATTCTTAATATGCTTTGTTTAATATTAATTTAAATATTAAATAACAATGAGTGATAATCCTCACATAGGTAGAAATAGATATTAAAATAACTATTTGTTAGTGTGCAGCAACTGGTTTAAATGAAAAATCCTAAGGGAAATACCGCATTACAGGTAGATTAAATTGCCACGATTATGTAAATATTCTATGTATGATATATACCTATATACCTACATAAGTAAATAGGTATATGATGATATACCTATTTACTTATGGAAATCAGAATTGAGGAAATAAAAATAATTAAGTACAGTCGTAGTACTTACTATCACAATTATAATAAAGTTTTAATTGTTAGTATTGTGCGGCACTCGCGATCCACTCTTTGATGTTTCTCAATCAAGACTTATTTCTGCGACCAACGGCTCTTCACCGGCAACCTTTTCCATTAGGATGAGCTGTAAAAACTCATAACTCTCATGTCATACGCGACTTATGTCGCCTCGCGGAAGTTAGAGACGAGTTTACGAAGCTGACTGCCTACCTTCGCTAGTCGGAGCAGCAGTCAAAGAAGAATTACTCTGTATAATTTCCAAGGAACCCTATTAGATACATTTAACTCAATTTCAATGTTTTAACGAAGTTTAATCAGGCCTGACAAAAGAACAATATTCGAAAAATACTGAGGCTTTTCCAAATTTAATCAAATTCAATCCTTGTTAATAAACCGACATATTTAGACCCAATATTTCCGAAACCAATATTTATTTTTTGTATTACAATCATCTAACATATATCAGTACATTTTATTGCAAACCCCTGTACAGGTGGCTACTGTAATCGAATAGTATAAAGTAATAAGATTTATAGCCCTGGCTTAGCGAAATCAAATACATTAAAGGTATAAACTAAATCGTATTGTCGAGGAACGCCCTTGAAAACGACTTCTAAAGGTTAAGCCTCATCTATTACCCAAATGGTTTTGGATAATTTACTTAGTTGTACATAAATTGAACTGAATCGATTCTATTTTATAAACTTTGTACATTACAATATATATTACATTACTCGTTAGATATAAACGTGGTATAATATACATACATACATTCTATCGTGTCTCATTCCCAAAGGGCTAGACAGAGACCACGGCTTTCTATTTGCCACGGCCCTTGCATATTACTCTCGCCTCTTCTAATTTCAATAAACCTTTCATACAAGTACGTCGGTTTAGGATTCTTTTATCAAATATTAGGCCTTTAGTCAGTATTTTTTATATCGACCACAAGTTGGTCCTTGACTGCTGTCACTCCTGATGTTAAATGATGATGCAATCTAAGATGGAAGCGGGCTAACTTGTTAGGAGTAGGATGAAATCCACACCCCTTTTGGTTTCTACACATCGTACCGGAACGCTAAATCGCTTGGCGGAACGTCTTTGTCAGTAGGGTGGTAACTAGCAACGGCGAAAGCCTCCCACCAGCCAAACCACGACGAATTAATTAAAATCTCAATCTGCCCCACCGGGAATCGAACCCAGGACATCCGTCTTATAAATCCACTGCACATACCACTGCACCAAGAGGTCGTCGAATGTCTCGATGTCCTGAGTTTGCTAGGACCGTTCGCCTTGGCCAACAGTCCCATTCACTGTTGCCTGATAAATCCCTTTCGTAAGTTTTTTTCGTTCATTCTCTCTACATGACTGAACCATCTCAGCAAACCTTTTTTAATGTTAGCCACTTCACATTTACTTTTATATCACACTGCGCTAAATGTTTGTTTTATTTTTTATCTAATATTTAAAATTTCCCTGTCTCAATGTTACTTACTGTACTCCTCCGAAACGGCTTTACCGATTTTTACCAAATTTTGTATGCGTATTCAGCAGGTCTGAGAATCGGCTACTATCGAATTTTCATCTAAATTGTTTTTTTTTTTAATTTTTAATGCAAAACAACGTTTGCCGGGTCAGCTAGTATTTTAATAAATTATAAGATGTTGACGCGCGTCATTAAGGGGTCCCGTTTATACCGCCACTAGTGACACAAGCCTTGGACTCTGTCCCCGGCACCAGCACGATAAATCCATAAATTGCTAACATACTCGTAAGTTAGTAAGTAAGTAAGTAATGACAAGATTTTCCAAAAAAAAAACAAACTTCACATACAAAAATTATAACTCAAAAATACACCAATTCGCATTGGAGAGGCATTGTGGGCTAAGCTTTTAACGGCCCACGTGGCGCTGTCATACTATTCGCGGTGGATTTATATGACGGAGGTTCTGGGTTCGATTCCCGGCGGGGCAGATTGAGATTTTCTAAATTGGTCTTTATCTGGCTGGTGGGAGGCTTTCGCCATGGCTACCATTAACACCGATACAAATCCGTAAACCTTACCGAAATCAAAAGGGGTGTGGATTTCATCCAACTCCTAGCAAGTTTGTTCGTTTCCATCCTATATTGCATCATTACTTAACATCTAGGGCCAACTTGTATTAGACAAAAAAAGCTTTGTAATCCCTCCCCTATAAGCCCGGCTCTATAGTGGACAGTTAAACAGTTAAACGTCCTTTAAAATAAACTATTTCTTAATTAATGCAAAATGTAGAACAGTTAAAACAAGGTTTTTTTTTATAAAAAAGAGTATTTATTCATAATGAATGGTTTTAGCAATTCTTTGTAAGCTGACCTAACCTCGAAATGCTATTACAGGGCGCAGTTAGAGCGGCTGCAGACTAACGACAAAATATTAACTTTGTTATAATGTTTTGTGTTTGGTCAAAACGTTAACCACACAGTAGTTAATTGCAAAAGGTTTGCAAAATAAAGGTTTATAATAGACCAAAGTTTAATCTAATTATATGCTGTTTCATAATACACTTTGTTGATTCATTAAGTTGCACAGACACACAGACACAGAGCATAAAGGTGGTAGTGAAAGGTACCTGTTTTCTACTCATGTGGTAGTAGAGTAGCGCTATTCTACTACGAAGTTTTTATGACGAAACAGTGTTATTTTTAACTTCGACACGTATGTTTTTTTATGTATGACCACGCATAACTTTTTACAGTGTTGTCCGATTTTGATAATTCTTTTTTTATTAGAAAGGGCACACTTCCAAGGTGATCCCATTGTTATCATGTTAGGGTCTGATGATGATATCCTGGGAAAATTGAAGGAACTCTTCAAATTGTATAGGCACACTTGTAGCGATTTCGGTTTTTGTGTAATTATCGGTAGCTTTTTGGCTACATGTGCCGTATAATATACTATGACAGTATAGTACAAGTATGTCACGTGGCAATAAATTACTAAAAAGTAAGAAATAAAATTTTTTAAATAAAAATAGAACCGACTCAAAGCGCACTAAAAAGTAAAAAATAACTCTTTTTAGTTGCTTTAATTTTCTTAAGCATATCTAGGAGTCGGTGCCTGAAAAGGTTTCTATTTTAAGGACATTATCTAGAACCCACAAACTTTACTTTACAAGCTTTACTACGTTATAGAAATGTTCCTTAAACTTGCTGGCACCGACTTCATAGATATGCTTAAGTAAATTAAAGCAACTAAATGACATAGTTATTTTTTACTTTTTAGTGCGTTTAGAGTCGGTTCTATTTTTTGTTAAAAAATTTTCAAATTGGGCTCTATATCTATTATCGTGTTCTCTCTAACTATAGTTGCGTGTTAGATAAAAATGTTTTTGACTGACTCACTGTCATTTGTCACTTGTGTCACTGTCGAGTTATAAAAACATCGTTACACTATAGCGCTACATTTGTATATAGTTATAAGAAAGAAAATCCATTAAAGTCATCTAGAATTGTCTATTTATTCAAAAAGTAGTACGTTTGCTCCCGCTCGCATAAAATGCCATTAATTCGAGCTGAATGCTACTAGGATTATGCGCTTTTGAGCAAATAAAATGCTGTTTCAGTTAATGAATAAGTACCAACCTACTAGTTTGTATTGTGTAATACGGGCATGAATCACAATGTTGTACATTGTTCACCGTCATAATATATTTCCTTTTTAACTGATATTCATATTATCGTGGCTTTTGTTATGTTTTTGACGTGAAATGTTAATACAATTATTTTGTAACATGAAGGAATTATATTTTAACTAAGTAATTAATATATTTTTAGTGAATGAGAAAAAATATTTATATTAATGAACGAGGTATTAAAGTAATCAGTTTGTTATATTAGAACAAAGTAGCTTACAAACTTTAACATGCCTTATTATGTCTTCTAAAACCACGTATTATTTTATTATCTCGAAAGCCGAGTGGCGCAGTGGATAATGACCCTGCTTCTATTTCCAAAGCCGTGGGTTCGTTTTCCATCTGGAAATATGTCTGTATGATAACCATGTATGTTTTCCAGTATCTGGGTGTTTATCTATATGTATCTTAAAAGTATTTATGTATAATATATAATTAAATGATAATCAGTTATCTTAGTATCTATAACATAAGCTACGCTTATTTAGGGACTAGATAGCGATGTGTGTATTGTTTTATAATATTTATTTATTATCGTCATTTTTAATATTCAAAAGAAGAGCATTAAATTTCGCAAAGATTTCTTAGTCCTTAAAGCAAAAACAGGTGCTTTGGAAACGTCCTTACTTGATATACTTAGCCACCTACAAACCAAAATCATTAATTTCCCCTATCAATAAACGATCTCCTCGTTTACAGAAGAACCAAAATACCCGACGTAGCTCAATAAGTCACGAAGCGGATGTGGCAATGAGCGTGCAAAAGGTTAAAAGAAGTATGTCCATTAAGTCCTAACGAACCTGCACCAGGTGGCGACCCCGCATGAGAAAGCGCAGTGTTGGTTTGATGACCTCCGTGGCGCAGTGGTATACGCGGTGGATTTATGAGACGAAGGTGCTGGGTTCGATTTCCGGCGGGGCAGATTGAGATTTTTCTTAATTTGATCTGGCTGGTGGGAGGCTTTCGCCGTGGCTAGTTACCACCCTACCGACAAAGACGTACCGCCAAGCGATTAAGCGTTCCGGTACGATGTTGTGTAGAAACCGAAAGGGGTGTGGATTTCGTCCTACTCCTAACATCCCTACGCCCGCTTCCATCTTAGATTGCATCGTCACTTAACATCAGGTGCGATAGCAGTCAAGGGCCAACTTGTAGTTGATAAAAAAAAACCTCCCACTAGATGGACTGACTGGAGGCCCAGCAGTGGACATCCGTCGTAAGTTATTGATGATTTTTTTATATAAAATAAGCATGTGCTTGACCACGATCTCACCTGATGGTGGACTAAGGCCTTTGCTTTGCGTATAATATAAAATTTTTTAACAAAAAATAGAACCGACAAAAGCGCACTAAAAAGTAAAAAATAACTGTGTCATTTAGTTGCTTTAATTTACTTAAGTATATCTATGAAGTCGGTGCCAGCAATTTTAAGGAACATTTATTTTACGTAGTAAAGAAGTTTGTGGGTTCTAGGTTACGTCCTTGAAAGTAGAAACCTTGGCTGGCACCGACTCCTAGATATGCTTAAGTAAATTAAAGCAACTAAATGACACAGTTATTTTTTACTTTTTAGTGCGCTTTTGTCGGTTCTATTTTTTGTTAAAAAATTTTATTTCTTACTTTTTAGTGATTTATCGCCACGTAACGTACTCGTGCTATACTGTCATAGTATATTATACGGCACTAGTAGCCAAAAAGCTACTGATACCGAGACAAAAACCGAAATCGCTGTAAGCGTGCCTCCAAAATTTGAAGAGTTCCTTCAATTTCCCCAGGATATCGTCATCAGATCCTAACATGCGGACAATGGGACCATCTTGGATGTATGCCCTTTCTAATAAAAAAAGAATTATCAAAATCGGACAACACTGTAAAAAGTTATGCGTGGTCATACATAAAAAAAAAAAAAAAAAAAAAAAAAAAAAAAAAAAATATACGTGTCGAATTGAGAACCTCCTCCGTTTAAAAATAAGCATGTGCTTGACCACGATCTCACCTGATGGTGGTCTAAGGCCTTTTCGTCGGTTAAAAAGATAACGGTTGATGATGAATACAGATAATTATGATAAACTCCACCTAATTTTACACTAAAAATTACTTTAACCAGGACTTGGTACTAAAACAAAATAACTTTTAGCAGGATTTAGAAACTCAAATAGTCGAGATTCTCGTGACAAAAAAAAAACAATGCATTTGAAAAACCTTTTAAAAACCCCGAGCCATGAAAAGTAGCTATAAATCAGGTGTGCGAAAATTCTGAATAACGAAGCTGCATTGCGCTGAACTTTGTCGTGATCTGCATTCAAAGTGCCACCAGTTATAGCATTTTGCGAGCAACTTGAATAGCATTAATTAGAGCCTCACACCAACTGTGCTGCTGTGAAAATTGAACTAAACAATGCTAACGTGATAGAACATTTTACACATGAAGATTTTGATTTCAATACTATACTACAAATATTGTAAACGCGAATATTTGTGGGAATATATGTTTGTTGCTTTTTCATGTAAAATTACTGCATAGATTTTGATGAAACTACACAACGGTATAGCTCACATAAGCCCGCCAAGCCACACTGGAACAGCATGGTGGGTCTAAGCTCCAAATATTTCCCACAAGTCAGGGAGTCAGGTTCTTCTAGTGGGCCATTCAAATAGTCATAAAAAAAGTCAGGTTCTTCTATTGGCCATTCAAATAGTCATAAAAAAACGATTATCACCCTAAGCCCGCCAACCTACACTGGAGCAGCATAGTGGGTCCAAGCTCCAGATATTTCCCACGAGTTAGGGAGCTAGGTTCTTCTGGCGGACAATCCCTTTCGAACAACAAAAGAATCATTCAAATCGGTTCATAAACGACAAAGTTATCCGCGAAGACACATAAAAACATGTCCCTCTTTCTGACGCAGTCGAGTAAAAAAAAAGAATATGTCATTATATCGGGGATCGGCCAAGCCGTTTGGAAGTTGTAGGGGAACATATTATGAATAGTGCGGACAAACGCACAGACAGACAAACAACAAGAATTTATAGCTTTCCGCAGAAATGCAAAAATTTCGGACGATCGATACGATATCGATTTTTATAAAATTGTATGTAGTAGGTCTGAAAAGGTCATAGGCAATTTTAACACCCCTAAGTAATCAAATTCTTTACGCAGACGAAGTGGTGTACATCAGCTAGTACATTTTATATAGCTACATGAAGAGGTACCTACTTACTCCTCACAGTACATAGCTGTATATGTTTATCGGTATTATATTTTTAAAATAATTTCGTTGAAATCGCAATATTATTTTCAGCAAGCTTACGTTTATGGTCTATAGAGGCCATAAACTATACCTCTCAAAGTTAATATTCTAAATATCAAGATCATTAAATCCGTTGAATCTCTTCTCTCGTGGTGTCGACTTGGCGACCCTCCATTATTATAGTAGAAAGGTATTACTGGATAGACTGTATAAGTGTAAAAACAAAACCAGGTTCATCGGCCCGAAACTCAATAATCAGTTATATATTTACCTTTAGCCATAGCAATAAAAGTTACATGGATTAGGTTTATTATTTTCCATTTACAAATACATATATTCATTTCATCGCAGTAATGGAACAAATAAGCTTAATGTAACTAAAGTATGACATGGTTTATAGATATCTAGGTACTTACTATTCTCATTTATACGCCACAACAAAATTAGGACGAAAACAAGACAAAAAAATTTAGTATAAATCTAGAAATCTCATTCGAAATCTATCGAAACGTAAATTATTCAAAATTCCAAAATTGATAGAATATAAACACTGGCAACAAACAAAAAAACAAATATTGTAATCGATTCAACATTTTCTACTTTTACCAACACTAACGGACAACGATAAAATTTTTATATATAAAAACCAGCAGATGCCCGTGACTTTACCCGCGAGCAAAGTTCCTAGAACACCAAAACTACAGAAAAAAATATTTATATAAAGAATGCGTATAGCCATCCTTAAAAAATTCAAATAAATAAGAAAAAAAATGGGGTGTAAGGGGGATGATAGTTCCAGTCGGCCTCCCCAAATGTCAACCTCACCTGCTCGCGGTGCACCCTGCAGATGGACCGACGAGGCTCTGGCGACCGATGAATGGCGGTATAACCATTCCAAATAGGCTGGACTACAAAATGAGGCCAGTGTCAGGCAGCAGTGACACTGGTTCGAATAGTCCAGCTCTGCGGTGACCAACCCGCCTGCCCAGCGTGGTCACTATAGGGCATTTCTTTTTATGGGAGAAAGTCAAAAGCAACAGCCCCTAGTCCCCGGCAGCTCCGCTATTCCTGGCTCTGGCAGCGGTCATGGTAACGGCGGGGCAAGGGGTGTCAAGAATCTCCGGCAGAGATTCCGCTGCCAACCCCGACGACTGGACCTGGCGACATTTAACGCACGCACTTTGAGGACTGACGAAAAGTTAATCGAACTGGAAGAAGTATTAAGTAAGCTGCGCTGGAGCATTATAGGATTGTCTGAAGTCCGACGAGAGGGCGAGGACTCGATAATCCTGAAATCCGGCAACTTACTATACTACCGGGAGGGCGAACATCTGTCCCAAGGTGGTGTTGGGTTCATCGTTCACAAGTCCCTCGTTAACAATGTTGTACGAGTCGAGAGTGTGTCGAGCAGGGTAGCGTTCCTTGTCCTCCGAATTACCAAACGGTATTCGTTGAAGGTTATACAGGTTTACGCACCGACCTCGGCACAACCAGACGAGGAGGTAGAGGTATTGTATGAGGATATATCAAAAGCCCTGCATGCTTCGAACTCCTACTACAATGTTGTCATGGGGGATTTTAATGCAAAGCTGGGCGAGAGAACTGGTTCAGAGTTGAGAGTGGGGCAATTTGGATATGGGCAACGGAACCTCAGGGGCCAAATATTGGCTGACTTCATGGAGAAGGAGGGCCTCTTTATGATGAACTCCTTCTTCAAGAAGCCACCACACAGGAAATGGACCTGGTTGAGCCCCGATGGTTCCACGAGAAATGAGATTGACTTCATCTTGTCGACCAGACGGCATATATTCAACGATGTCTCTGTGATCAATAGGGTCAAAACCGGCAGTGATCACCGACTGGTAAGAGGCACGTTGAATATCAATGTTCAGCTTGAACGGTACCGACTGGTGAAGTCAACGCTCCGACCTACTCGTGCTCACATCCAAAACCCCGAAAGCTTTCAACTGGAACTTCAGAACCGTTTCGATTGCCTAGCAAATTGTGTTGACGTAGACGATCTGAATAACAGGCTAGTGGAAACTGTCCATTCGGTTGGGTCTAAGTTCTATAAGACCCACCGCGCAAAAACCAACAAGAAATTCTCTGACCAAACACTCAAGCTTATGGAAGAAAGACAAAGAATGCGATTACAGTCTTCAGGGGACGCTCTGAACTACCGTCGTATCAATAGACAGATCTCTAAGTCGCAGAAATGTGACTTGCGCCGTTACAACACCGAGCGTATCATTGATACAATAAAACACAACCGTGGCTCGAAAGTGTTCGCGAAAGAACTGTCTATTGGACGCAGTCAGTTGACGCGTTTAAAGACCGATGACGGTAATCTCATTTCTTCTAAGCCCGAGATCTTGGGTGAGGTCGAGAAATTCTATGGACAGTTATACACTTCAACTCAAAAGCCTGTTGACAATTTGGCCAAAGACCCCAGAGCCAAATTGACCCGACACTATAACGAAGATATCCCGGACGTCAGCCTAGACGAGATTAGTATGGCTCTCGAACACCTAAAGAACAACAAGGCGCCAGGTGATGACGGAATCACAGCAGAACTCCTGAAAGCGGGTGGTAAACCGATACTTAAAGTCCTTCAGCGATTGTTCAATTCCGTCATCCACGAGGGCAAGACGCCTGAGGCGTGGCACAGGAGCGTGGTTGTTCTGTTCTTCAAAAAGGGTGACAATACCTTGCTGAAGAATTACAGACCAATCTCGCTGCTGAGTCATGTCTACAAGTTGTTCTCCAGAGTCATCACGAATCGTCTCGCTCGTAGGTTTGACGACTTCCAGCCTCCCGAACAAGCCGGTTTCCGACAAGGCTTTAGTACCATAGACCACATCCATACGCTGCGGCAGGTTATACAAAAGACCGAAGAGTATAACCGGCCACTTTGCTTGGCGTTTGTGGACTATGAGAAAGCCTTTGATTCGGTGGAAACCTGGGCTGTGTTAAGGTCATTACAGAGGTGCCGAATCGACTACCGGTACATCCAAGCGTTGCAGTGCCTGTACGAAAACGCCACCATGTCAGTCCGTATACAGGATGAGACTACGAGGCCAATCCAATTGCAGCGAGGAGTGCGACAGGGAGATGTTATCTCCCCGAAGCTATTTACCGCCGCTTTGGAAGACGTCTTTAAGCTCTTGGACTGGAACGGACTTGGCATCAACATCAATGGCGAGTACCTCACTCAACTGCGGTTTGCCGACGATGTAGTGACAATGGCAGAATCTCTAGATGACCTTAATAATATGCTCAATGACCTCAGCAGAGTTTCTCAACAGGTGGGCCTTAAAATGAACATGAGCAAGACAAAGATCATGTGTAATGCTCATGTTTCGCTCCACCCAGTTATTGTTGAAAATTCTGCACTCGAAATTGTAGACGAGTATATATACCTAGGGCATATGGTCCAGTTAGATAGGTCCAATTTCGAGAAAGAGGTGAACCGCCGAATCCAACTCGGTTGGGCAGCGTTTGGGAAACTGCGTGACATCTTTTCGTCCAAAATTCCTCAGTGCCTGAAGACGAAGGTCTTTGAACAGTGCGTGTTGCCAGTGATGACTTACGGATCCGAGACTTGGTCGCTAACTGCGGGCTTCATAAGAAGGCTCAGAGTCACTCAGCGGGCGATGGAAAGAGCAATGCTCGGAGTATCTCTGCGTGATCGAATCAGAAATGAGGAGATCCGCAGAAGAACCAAAATAACCGACATAGCTCAGCGAGTCGCAGAACTGAAGTGGCAATGGGCGGGGCACGTGGTTCGAACAGCTGATGGACGTTGGGGGCCGAAGGTGCTAGAATGGCGACCCCGCACCGGAAAGCGCAGTGTTGGTCGACCCCCCACCAGGTGGACTGATGACATCAAACGGGTCGCAGGGAGCCGCTGGGCACATGCGGCTCAGGATCGTTGTGTTTGGAAGTCCCTAAAAAAGGCCTATGTCCAGCAGTGGACGTCCATTGGCTGATAATGATGATGATGATGAAGAAAAAAAATATATGCCGTCGCGGACTTTTTAACCGACGAAAAAAAACGGAGGAGGTTCTCAATTCGACACGTATATATATATATATATATATATATATATATATATATATATTTTTTTTATATGTATGACCACGCATAACTTTTTACAGTGTCGTCCGATTTTGATAATTCTTTTTTTATTAGAAAGGGCATACATCCAAGGTGGTCCCATTGTCCGCATGTTGGGATCTGATGACGATATCCTGGGGAAATTGAAGGAACTCTTCAAATTTTGGAGGCACGCTTACAGCGATTTCGGTTTTTGTCTCGGTATCAGTAGCTTTTTGGCTACTAGTGCCGTATAATATGCTATGACAGTATAGCACCAGTACGTTACGTGGCGATAAATCACTAAAAAGTAAGAAATAAAATTTTTTAACAAAAAATAGAACCGACTCAAAGCGCACTAAAAAGTAAAAAATAACTGTGTCATTTAGTTGCTTTAATTTACTTAAGCATATCTAGGAGTCGGTGCCAGCCAAGGTTTCTACTTTCAAGGACGTTACCTAGAACCCACAAACTTCTTTACTACGTAAAATAAATGTTCCTTAAACTTGCTGGCACCGACTTCATAGATATGCTTAAGTAAATTAAAGCAACTAAATGACACAGTTATTTTTTACTTTTTAGTGCGCTTTGAGTCGGTTCTATTTTTTGTTAAAAAATTTTATTTGTGGTCCTATTAAGAGGAACAATTCTTCCTTACATTATATTGTTCTGTCACAAATGGATTGGCGATATTGGCTGCGATTTCTATGAAAACTCTCAAGCAGTGCAACTCTTCCAACAATCATATTTCAGCCAATTTAAACACCTAAACCTTAACAAATTATATTTTATAACCTTCTTCAGGACTCACTCTATCTATTGCTGAAACCCGCAAGAAAATTCGTTTAGTAGTCCCTGAGTTTACCTCAAACAGACACACAGACAGGCACGTTGATTTTAAAGTATGTTGTGATATAATACCTAAAATCTGATAATCTGAAGTACTTGCATACCACTCCATGTAACCAGTCTTTCATGTGATGCTCTGTAAGTAAACACATCTCACTGATGTAAGCTTTCAATGAATTAGTTATAAGACAAAGTTTCTCTACTAAAGCTGACTATAGGAAACTTTTACAGTCAGCAGCTGTTGAACTTTGGTGCTATTCTAAATTACTCGAACTTTTTAAGTAAACATTCCGTATCTTGATCTTAAAAAGTATCAATAAAATTGCTCAGCATTTTAACCAGATGATACAAAATTATTCCAAGGAGACTTAGAATTTTTTTACTATAAAAAGTAAGCACGTATTTGTGGATATTACTTACTTAGTCAAAATATGTGTGCTTGGCCCATAGGAAAATATCGAAATGTCCTAGCCACGTGTTTTGATGCTACCGCGGCGCAGTGGTATTCGCGGTGGATTTACAAGACGGGCCTGGTTTCACTCCCCGGCTGGGTCAACTGAGATTTTCTTCAAGTCCAGATCTAGGTTGGTAACTAGCACATCCGCTTTGCAACCGCTTTGCAACCGTTGTACATTGGTTTCAATACTGTCATTTTTTCAAGAATCGACATACTGCTAAGTTTTGACAATGCGAGTCAATGTTCTTGTCATGGTCATGTCTAATATCATAAAATCAAATCCTAAACAAAAGTTCCACATTAACCATATCTTTACCAAAACAAAGTTAACTTAATACTTCATTATTCCCAAGTCCTATTACGTTGCCCTCACTACATGTGTAAGCTGAAACGATCTGAATAATCTCAAAAGACTTTGCTGTCTTTGTAAATTTATAAAATGAAGAATATGGGAAACAAGAAACAAATGTCGAAGGAAAAATATACATTACGCACAAGCCCTTTTTGTACATTATTCATGAAAGCAAAAGTCTTTGTGTATTGTTTCTTTTTGCATGATAAAGAATAACGTTTCGCGAAATATTCTTTTCTAAAATACAATAGATACACATACACTCACACTCAGTGGCATAAAGGTTGTTAAAGGTTATTGAATAGTGTATTTTTACACCCCTACCGGTTTCTATACGACATCGAACCGGAATGCTTAATCGCTTGGCCGTAAGTCTTTGTAGGTAGCGTGGTAACTAGCCACCTGATATTATTCTATTCCTAGCAAGTTAGTCCGCTTTTACCTTAGATTGCATCATCACTTACCATCAGGTGTGCAGTCAAAGGCGAACTTGTAATGAATAAAATAAAAAAAACACGCTTATAAATTATCACCATATACCAAACGTTCGTGATACAAGTGTCCTCTTAAAGCAACATTAATATTTTTCACTAAAGCTTCAGTTACATAATTAAAATGTTAAATTAACGTTGCAACGGCAACGTATGATATTATTTTAAGCGCGGCTACGTTTCACTCTTCACGTGGATAAATGAATACAGTTAAAATTTTATTGTTCAAAAAAACTTCAAAATCATCATTATCAGCATATTAACGGCCCACCAGATTAAACTACTTACTAGAAAAGACAAATAGAGACAATAAAGCATAGACCCACCACACTGCTCAAATTCGGGTTGGCGGGCTTAGGGTGATAATGTTTCATTTATTGACGATCACTATCAGATGTTGATGATAGTGACCGGGACCGACGGCTTATCGTGCTCTCCGAGGCACGGGGGTATAGCACCAACAACTTGCCGACTCCGGGCTTGGAATGTACTGAAAATTTCATAGAATAATGAAAACCTCAGAATTATTTCGTGACCTCACCCAGGATTCGAACCCAGGACCTCGTGATCGAAGACACATAGGCTAACCACTGGACCAACAAGGCAGTCTAAATTCACTTACAGTCATTTATCAGTAATGTTCTATGTAACAAATAATAATTAATGCATAGATCAGAAACTACATTGTGAGTAAACAAATCGTTACTGATTTTATAAAGACGAAAGTTAGTATGTATGGATGGATGTTTGTTGCTCTTTCACGCAAAAACTACTGAATGGATTTTGATGAAATTTAACAATAATATAGTTTACATATCAGAATAACACATAAGCCTCATTTTGTCCCTAAATTTCCACGGCATCGAGACCAACGCGAGTGAAATCGCGGGCGTCTTCTGGTAATACATAAAATAGAGTTTACCCTTTACATTACATTCCAATGTTTATAAAACCACACCACCAATACAATACTAACATGTGATCGAACAAAAAATGACCTAGATTTCGAACACAATCGTAATGGTTTGAAGCATTCGTTCATCTGGTTGGCCTTTTCAACTTCACGACAGCAAAATTTAAACAATAACGACATCAAATAATAGTCTTATTAAATGGGAAGGTAATGATGTCAAAAGAAAGCTCTAGTTACTTTTGTCGGTATCCGTAGCGTTGCTCGATTTATAAGAAGAGGTCCAGGGTTTGATGCCCGGCTGTGCCGATTGCGACTTTCTTAGTTGGTCCAGGTTTGGCTGGTATTGACGTACCGCTAAGCGATTTAGCGTTTCAGTACGACGAAATAGGTATGATTTCTTCCTAGTTACCACCTTACTGGCAAATACGTAACGCTAATCGATTTAGCGTTCCGGTACGATGTCGTGTACCAAATGAGATGTGGATTTTCATCCTACTCCACTTACCACTAGGTGTTAATACCACACCAGTCCACACCACCATCTTTAATGAATAAAAAGCCATCTTAACTTCAGTATCAGTTGAGGTGTCTATATTATGTCAATTAGTCAGACGTATCATTTTACTAGGTTACGTTAAATAGGTAAAACATCGAAATCAATTTTATGATATTCCTTATTTATTATGTAATGAATATATTTTTAATATAATGATACTGTATAAATACCGTACCATATATGTCTATTAATGTACCATATTAATAGACATAGAAAGTTTAAAAGTTATAGTAAGTACGTGCGAAATAACATGTTATTTTCAAAATTTTAATGTAACAGGAAATGCTTCGTAAACCGGAAATGAGTCGCCACGTACGCGGACGGAAAACGCTTAAGAAGAAGGAAATTGAGCCTCGTGTATGTACGGTAATATATAATAATTTATATAACATTTATATCTAGATTATTTAACTCGACACCTTAACACATTCACAGTGTTAGAATAATATCTATGTATGAGAGCAAGGTAACCGTTAGATCTAGCGTTTAATTGACACTACACACTATGTGTAGAGTCTAGAATTTAGAAAAAAGAACATTATCATTTTCAGCCAATGTATCCACTTGCAGGTTGGCGGTTGGTGGATAATGTTTGACTTTTTTTACGATTTCTATCAGATATTAAAAGTCTCTCTATAATCTGCTAAAAGACTGCCTTAACAGAAGTACAGTAAGCTGCATATTGGACCGAGTGTCCAAAGCTGCTCTAGTAGGGTCCTTCCGAATTTGGCTGGGCAGGGAGAATAACTTGAACAGAGAAGGTGAGTGTTGACACGCGTCACTAAGAGTACTCTTTTAAACCTACACCCGTGTCACAAGTCTCGGGCTCTGTTCGGAGTTTTTCTCTCAGCCACGCGATGGACCCGGCACCCGCACGGTGAATCCATGGAATGCTAAGATATTCGTCTCAGTTCTGGTTGCTTAATGTGTTTTCGGTCACTTTCTCCATTAAAGGTACGTACTTTCCAGACGAGTAGTCTGGAAAGTACTCTTACCCTTCTCTCATTCATTCATTTATTTATTTGCCAACATAAGTATGTACATATGTTTAGTCGCATGACATGCAAATACATCATATAAATAAAAAAACAAAATAAATTACAATTATTATTAAAATTAAAATTACAAATTAGGCACTTGAAATATGTCGTATATAAATTTGAAATTTAATAATATTAACCCAGATAATACGGGAAGAGAAAAACCTTGAATATATTGTTATTTTTTTAATATTAGGGTTCCATTATCAAGAAAAAAATAACAAAAAAATATTTGACCTTTTGGGAAAGCTGGAAAATGGTGTTCTTTTAAAGGAACGCTAGTAATATCCACTACTGTCACGTGGTATCTGGATTATTATAGGTAAATGGAAGATAAATAAAATTACGTAATTATTTTACGGATTTTATTATTAAAAAAGGAAAGCAATTATTAGTCCCATCGGAAACGTATGCATAGGTACTTTGTACCTTGATCTTGGCATACAAACTGTACGTGAAAATAGTCCGATGCTGCTATGGGTATCAGGAAAAACTGTCCATACACATAAATGAGCTTGCCCGAGCTCTATCTCTCGAGGGGGGAAATCAATATGTTCGACTTCAGATACACAGCATTGCTGATCTCAAGCATAGTTTTTCATAACAAGCCAAAGCGGGGCCTGCTGCCAGGAAATCTACAGCAAAGATGAGCTCCAGGTTATGACCATAGTACTCAGTTATTCAGCTAGAAGAGTGGTTTATTGTTTGTGTATAGATTGCCATGATACAGTATAAAAAACGAAAAAAAAAATGGATACTTTTTATTGTATAGTATGGTGCAACAAAAGACGGAATGTCTTTGAGTGTAAAGTAATTTTACACTTTATAATTTTACATTCTTGTGACAATTGCGACACCTAGGCTGCATCTCTTGATATTTTATGTGTCCTATATTATCATAACGCAATTCTTTATGCAAGTACTTACAACTATGACCAATTTTATAATTTTGATTCATTTTGATAGTCTCAATTATGCCGGCAGCAATAGAAATCACAAATGAAAATTTCCGAAATACGAAATTCAAACGTTTCACGTTGTCTTCTGCATATTTTTATTATGGGGTAAAGGACATTTAGAAACACAATTTCCCCTCGTAGTACCAGTGGTTTTTATGCCCCTTTGACCCATTTCATTTATTTGATTGACTGATGTAAAAAAATATCAAAAAATCAATGAAGTGCTCTATTATCTATAGCGTCGAACGTCAACTTAGGAATATCTGTTCCTTGACCTTGGTAAGTATCAAACCAAGCTATATAGTCTAAGGGTGTTGCACCGATCCAAAATTTGCAGCCCCATCTGATTTATTGCTTGGATGGATGGCCATCATAAGGTACCATAGCTTCATCTATACTGTAGTTCTCCTCAAAAGGAGCAATTACAGTTCCCGGGTGTCAAAATTGTGATGCTAAAAGGTATGTCTTTTTCAACGTCAATATGTTCCAGTTGTTCGATGATTTCAAACAAACAAATCACGGTGACATGATCTGAAAAGTAAAATAACAATATGAGCAAATCTGTATTGTTATAGTAGTTCAACTTACTAGCGTTTGATAAAAAGAACACCTAATTCAACGATAAAATTTTAACTTAAAATATTACTGTTTTGTTTTTAATATTATTATTAAGTGTACACAAAATGTTGTTAAAGAAGACAATATTACGATGCTAAGCAGTTTTATACTGAATATTACGAAATTCATATAAACTTACCTTTCGTCGTTCATCCTGATTTTTTTTTAGAAATAAAATACAGAAAAACACCTATAATGATAATTTATTTACACATACAATGACTTCTAAATCGAAGAATATGGTTTTGTTTTGCGATACGTAACATAAACTTTATTCTGTTTTGCCCTCAATTCGCTAGATATTTTTTTTCCCGAGGTGTTCCTTTAAAAGTGAGCTAGTAACAACTGGGTTAAGACTACAATTGCCCACACAACAATTTAATGTTGAAGAACTCCCTTACAGAGTAAAAGCATTTGTCAATCAACCAGTCGTATAATTTTAATTTAAAACGCCGAAACGGGAGATCCTTTATAACATTGGGAATTTTATTATAAATTTTAATCATCATAAAATAACAGCTGTTATTGCCGAGAGCTGTTTTACACACTGGATAGTGCAACCTTTCCAGGTGTCGGCTATTAAATGATGCTATATTTTTATAGGTTGTAAAGAAATCGGCCTTGTATCTTTTTACAAAGCAAGCCACTTCGTATATATAAATACCCGTCATTGTTAATAATTTTAAATTCGTAAACATTGGCTTGCATGATTGCATGGGGTTCATATTGCACATAGCCCTAATACACTTTTTTTGTATGAGGAACACTCTGTTTGCCTCTGTAACGTTCCCCAGAGAATAATACCGTAGCGTATATTAGACACAACATATCCATGATACGCAGATAAGGCAGTATTTCGGTCAGTGATTTTAGAAAGCCTTCTTAAAACAAAGACAAACTTATTTACTTTTTTTGCATAAGTGAATAATATGAGGACCCCAAGTGCAAAACTCATCTAAATGAATTCCTAAAAAAAATTCTCGGTATTTTATATTCTGACCTACGATGTATTCTAGACCATGTGCTCCGAAGCCATAGGTTCCGAAGCCACTGGACCAACGAGGCACTTGTGAAAAAATATAATATATTCACCGCATTTTTAGGGTGTAGAACTCTCGATCAAATACGGGTTCCAAAACGCACCCTATTTATTTAGGCGAATGTGCCTGGGGAGAGTTTTAACGATTTAAAAACGTTTCTATATTGAGGTCTTACGGCTGACTGGTATTTACCTAGGTGATAGTACCTGCTAAAATTGTCCCGTCTTGCCTGTGCTGATAGAGCGAAAAAATGACTTTGAAACGTCGGATAGTGACATTTTTAAACGAGTTAAAAAAAAGGAGTTTCTCAATTCGACCGTACTTATATATTTTTTTTTATTTGAACAATTCAAGTTAGTTTTTCTAAATCAAGTGACAGGTTATATAAAGCTTGTGTACACAAAAGAGTTCAGGCATTTTGAATTCTACATTCTGTGTTCTTTGCAACTTAATAAAATGCATTAGGTATTATTCAAAGTATAAAAGGTAGTAACCCTTTAATCAATTGTAGATTTTTATCAAAGAATTGTTTGTAGGTTTTACTCGTGTTTACTTATACCAATTCTGTTGTCAATGAGTCTGAATGACAGTCCAAGTTTTAGATATGTTTTCGTTCGAAAACAATACGCATTTTATTTTTTGAAATTAAAGTACCGTACGTAGTACTAATTATAATTTGACTTGTATAAAAATTATATAGTAGCTGCATATGATTTTATTATAGAATAAATAATACAGAAATTTAAAAATAATGTATCTCGGAATGTGGGAATTGTTTTATTCTATTTCAATGTACAAAAGATAAATCCTTTGGGATTCACAAAGAAAATAATAAATAAGAAGGAGCTCCAAAAGAAATAATATCTGAACACAATAACATAAACTGTAAAGACATTCATTGATACCTAAATCTACATAATGTACTTGTATTCTTTATACGTACGAGTATCTAGTAATAAACATCACTATGTTGAAAAAGTAGTTATTTTATTTACGTTCTTCGAATCGTTTATTTCATGTAGCCTTAGTTAGTTTACATGCACTATTGAAATGTCAAGTTAGACTATTTGTATTTATCTTACTCTGCGTCGTCACTTAACATCAAATGACTTATTGTTTTGTGGTAGGTACAATAAAAAAAAGACCGAATTAGATTTTCTGAATTGGTCCGGGTTTGGCTGGTGGGAAGCTTCGACTATCACCCTACGGACGAAGACATACCGCCAAGCGATGTATGCCATCCAGTATGATGTCGTGTAGAAAGCAATAGTGGTGTGGATTTCATCTTACTTCTAACAAGTTAGCCTGTTTCCATCTTAGATTGCACGATCACTTACTATCAGACCTCCGTGGCGCAGTGGTATGCGCGGTGGATTTATAAGACGGAGGTCCTGGGTTCGATTCCCGGCGGGGCAGATTAAGATTTTTCTTAATTTGTCTTGGTCTGGCTGGTGGGAGGCTTTCACCGTTGCTAGTTGCCACCCTACCGACAAAGACGTACCGCCAAGCGATTTAGTGTTCCGGTACGATGTCGTATAAAAACCGAAAGGGGTGTGGATTTCATCCTACTCCTAATAATTTAGCCCGCTTCCATCTTAGATTGCATCATCACTTAACATCAGATGTGATAGCAGTCAAAGGCTAACTTGTAGTCGATAAAAAAAGGGGCTAACTTATAATGAATAAAAAAAGTATGGCCATCATCACTGGTCGCTCCAATCCTTCCACAAGGAGGAGCCCTGGCCGTCTCAGCCATAAAAATTGAAAACGATGGTGAAGGAAATATGCATCTCAACAACCTGTAAGTATAACATCCATAGTAGATACGATACTCGTACATCGGTAAGAAAGCCTGAAATTTATTAAGGTAAGATTGTTTCAATTTCCTCGTCATGAGGATTTCATGAAGCTGGAACAGGTGAGCTAAATGTGCCAAGCTAATGTAAACGTTGGCTCCAATCCAGAGATGCGATCGGGGCGTAGCATTTTAGGGTTGATTTTAAGCTAGGGCACGGAAATTACGAGTAGGATGAAAGTCATAATTTATTTAAACTTATTTAAATATTCAATCTTCATTATTTTTTATAGTGACGTTTCTCGTAACTGGCATATAGCATGTTATTTGGAAAACCATTTACAGGATATAAAGACATTATTTTGTCCTTTACATTTCTACCTGTTTGCAAAATCGTAAGAGCCTGTAATTTTATCGGTAACTATCTAACTAACCCATCGAACCTAAACACAGCAATGCTGCTCGGCTGATGGGCAATAGTGTTAGTACTTCCCTAAGTACTAACACCATAATTACTACTTTTTTTTTTATTTATTTTTTTATCGACTACAAGTTCACCCTAGACTGCTATCACACCTGATGTTAAGTGATGATGCAGTCTAAGATGGAAGCAGGCTAACTTGTTAGGAGTGGGACGAAAATCCACACCCCTTTCGGTTTCTACACGACATCGTAAAGGAACGCTATCGCCAAGACGTATCGCCAAGCGATTTGGCGATACGTCTTTGTCGGTAGGGTGGTAACTAGCCACTGCGAAAGCCTCCCACCAGCCAGACCAAGACAAATAAAGAAAAATCTCAATCTGCTCCGCCGGGAATCGAACCCAGGACCTCAGTCTTATAAATCCACCGCGCATACCACTGCGTCACGGAGGTCGTCGTCGTTACTTTTGTAACCTTTGACAAAGCTTCTGTGGGACTCTTTTCACAGCAAGTAGTATTTGAAGTGTAATCTTTGTAACTTATTTGTAGATTTTGTATGAAACTGAGCCCATACCCAACTTTGTAATGCTCATGCAAGTAAAATTGGCTTTCGTTGACTTATAGAGCAAGTACTTACTTAAGTAGTAGCATTTTTTATCGTTAACCTAACCTTGACGAAGTTTTGACTTGTGATGATAAGTATTCACCATTTTTCTTTAGGTCCTCCTCTCCTCCGTGAGTCGTTTTCCTCATGTTTGAGGGTCGTGGCCACCTCCATTTATGATCTTCCTTACGATGTTACGCCATCCACTCCTATTACCGGCCGTTTGAAGAGCGTCATACATCGAGGAGTCGAGTGTGGTGCGGATCTGGTCAGACCAACGCATCGGGCTACACCCACGCGGCCTTTTTCCCTCCACTTTGCCAGTGACTACTAGTTTCTCTATATTATCTCCGTCTTTCCTGGCAATGTGTCCAAAGTACTCTAGTATTCGCTTGAGACAGATAGTGGAGAGCCTTGATTTAATCTGAAACTTAGTAAGTATGGATGCGTTAGTCCGAAATATGGTCCACGGGATCCGGAGCATTTTCCTCCAGCACTACATCTCAAAAGCGTCTATTCGTTTGCGATCAGCAGACTTTATGGTCCAAGTTTCAGCCCCATATAGAAAAATGGAGACTGGAGATCCAGGTTTAGGTACCTATTAGTATCAAAATTAAAATAAGAAAACACACGTCTATCACACGACTCAACAAGAAAATGTCGGAAAAAGTCTTACACTTTGTACAAAACAGACGAAAAGGAACTTTGTTCCAAAAGAACGGTTGTATCGTTGACCCTTCCTAACACTATACACAAGCATAAAAGCGAAGAAAGCCACAGGTACACCTCGGTACTTTGAGGTACGCGCAAATCTCAGCGTCGAGATAATGGAGTTATCTAATAGCGTTTTATAATAGCATTGCAAAATGGAGCGACGAGGCGACTCCGCCTTTGTGCGCTCCAACAACAAATGAAGTTGAAAATTTTTAATGGACTGGGTATTACCATAAAATAGATATTTCAAACCGCATACTTGTATTTATTATCGTTCACTCGCGAATGATACAAGTCCTTGAGACTTTCATTCGTCATACACAAACATAAAGGGAAGAACGCCTTTTGGAAGTCGTTTATTAAATAATTTTAACTGACTTCCAAACACTTGTTTTAGTATGTACCTACCTACTGATAATGAAAATGCCAATAGATCGCTAACATAGTTAAATGTTATAATATTTCGTAAAATCCGTTCTTAGCTGACCTGTACTCGGCGAAATGAATATTCCTACCAAATTTAAAGTCGCTACGCCTTATGGTTCCAGAGATATTGTGATGAGTCAATATATAGGTTGGAATCTCTTATATATATATATATATATATATATATATATATATATATATATATATATATATATTATATGTGTGTGCATAGTTAGTTTGGCCCCAAGAGGCAGCCAGCCGGCTCGTTCAGTTCTTTTTACCTAGCACCCATTAATGTTTAAACGTAATCCCTTGAAAATAAATTTTATCCTTGAAAATTACACATGTGTTATGTAGAGACGGAGGTCTTTCAAGGATTTACGACGTCCTTTATTACATTAAGGATCAACATTTTATATTCCACGAATGCAAGCCTAAAACAGATTTTTGTCAAACCCTTTTTCGCGTACCTAAAGTGACGAGTAAAATTACATTAACGTACCTAAATTATTGGATTAAAATTAAATCAAATTAACAGAAATAAAAATTGTTCGTATCAATTAATCGGATCTATGAAGGTCAGGCATGTGTAAATGTCCTGATAATAATAATTAATGTATTAATAAAATGTACGACCTAATATACTTATCGTACAGGGTGCGTCCGCCAAAGCTTAAGCCTACTGTGGTTATGCGTCGTAGTTTTAAAAATTTTAATAATGATAATTTTTTGCGCGATTTGAACAGCATTGACTGGGATACAGTTTTCGATGCGCCAACTATAGATGAAAGGATTTCTATTTTCAATTCTTTAATAACTGATCTCTTTGATATTCATGCTCCCTTACGGCCTATTAAACTAAAGCATCTCCCGGCACCTTGGCTTACCCAGGATATAAAGAATATGATGCTGAAGCGCAATGTGGCGAAATCCAAGTATAAGTCAAATCCAACAGAAATGAACTTAAGTAGGTATAAGCTGCTTCGTAATAAGTGTAGCCGAACTTGCAGAGACGCTCAGCGTAATTACATCCATTCGTCGGTTAGTGGTAAGAATACGCTAAATACGTGGAGATTTTTGGAGTCACTGGGCATTGGGTGTCAGCGGAAACGTATCTGTGACAATGTTGATATTAACGCATTGAATAATCATTTTTCCAAACTCATAACCAATTTTACCTTGAAACCTGAAACCCTTTCATCCATTGGTATGCGCCCTAAACCTAATTTTCCATCGTTCCATTTTCAGACTGTTAGTGCCGATGAAGTCAAAAAACATATACTTGCTGTTAAATCTGATGCAGTGGGCAATGACGGTATCAGTCGCAAAATGATAAATCTTTGTCTTGACATCGTTATGCCTGTGTTATGTTACCTGTTTAATGAATCTCTTGCTACCAGTACCTTCCCTAGTGCTTGGCGTATAGCTCATGTTATACCTATTCCAAAAATAGCCAATCCAACTTCTTTTTCTCATTATCGACCCATCTCTATTCTTCCCTTCTTATCTAAAGTCCTTGAGCGCATTGTCCATTTCCAACTTTCACTCTTCCTTTCTAAAAATGATATCCTTAGTCCCTTCCAATCCGGTTTTCGTCGTGGATACAGCACGGTCACGGCTTTAACAAAAGTCTGTGACGATATCCGGTTTGGGATAGATGATAAGCAAGTGACAATTTTAACATTACTTGATTTTTCAAATGCTTTTAATTCAGTAGATTTTGAAATTCTCCTCGCTATTCTTGATTCCATTAATATTTCAACACCCGTTGTTAATTGGTTCCACTCATATTTACATGGTCGTCAGCAATGTATTCGCGTAAAAGATGAAATCTCATCTCTTTGCACTCTCAATGCTGGTGTTCCTCAGGGTGGAGTGCTTTCCCCTCTTCTTTTTTCTATCTTCATAAACACTGTCACTTGTCATCTTTCTTTGCCTTATCATCTGTACGCCGATGATTTCCAATTATATGTTCATTCGCCAGTCGATCGCATTATTGAGGCCGTTAAACACCTTAATGATGACCTAAGTTCCGTAAGTAACTGGAGTAATGCTTATGGTTTATCAGTTAATGCTGATAAATCTCAAGTCATTGTTTTGGGCAACTCTCGTCAAATCTCCAAGATTGATTTCCTGACCTTACCGCCAATTACTTTTGGTGGGTCTAAGTTATTTTACAGCAATACTGTAAAGAATCTTGGAGTTCTCATTGACAGAAATTTATCGTGGAGGCCACAAGTTGCTCTAATTAGCAAAAAAGTTCTTAGTGCTTACGGTGCCTTAAAAAGGTGGAAAAATCTCTTGCCTATCAAGACTAAGATCGTGCTGGCGAATACTCTACTCCTCTCTATCTTAGATTACGCCGATACCTGTTACTTAGATTTGACTGTGGATCTCCTTAACAAACTGGAACGCTTGCAGAATCTTGCTATCAGATTCATTTTTGGGCTCAGAAAATATGACCACATCACTGAGTATCGCAAGAAGCTTAAGTGGCTACCAGTAAGGCTTCGGCGTAATCTACATGTTCTTTCCCTTCTTTATAGTATTCTGTTTCTTCCGTGGACACCTCCCTACCTTAAAGAGCGCTTTAACTTCCTTGAACCTTGCACCTCTGGGGACTCTCAGCGTTCGTGCAGGGACTACAAACTTCGTACGGTCAAGTGTAACACACAAGGATGTTTGGATTCTTTCACTCATAAAGCAATCTCTCTATGGAACGCACTCCCTGATGACATAAGAGGGTCAAAGACGTTAACAATATTTAAAAACAGAGTTAGACAGCACTATCTATTATTGTAATTTATTTATTTCGTGTACAAATATATATTTATATTGTGTATATATATGTATATATATTTATGTATATATTTATTTTTTGTATGTATTTATTAGTGTTATATATTATATATCATATTTATACATGTATGTATTTGTATTTTTATTTGTACAAATAATTATCATCTATTAGTGTACCTTTTCGAGTGTACATTAATTTATCTTGTTTTTATTGCGATTCCCCGTCTCTCAAGTGTAAAGGTCCGTTTATCTAGGTTACCTGGAAGAGATCACTTCTAGTGATAAGGTCGCCTTTTGCGTTTAATTTTGTATTGTACCATTGTTTCTATAATATTTTTTTTGCAATAAAGATGTTTAAATAAAAAATAAATAAATAAATGTAGCTAAGCTATCTCGATGAAGTCACCTTTCAAATAAAGAAACTGCATCATAATCAGTCCATTCTTTTAGAAACTACGCAGAAAACCGACAGTCCATTTTTTACGTCGGGTCTTTTAAAAAAATAAAAATCCTATTTAAGTATATAAATATACTTAAATAGGCTGTTGTTACTGGCAGCAGCAACAGTATCTTAAGGATGGTGGGAGATTGCATGAATAGTCCTCTGGTGTGGAAACTCACGCAGAGGACTAAATCTCTTTTGGTTCTTAAGTACTAACATAGTTTATAAGTTTTCATTGTTACCAACCCTAAATGGACTTTGTGGTCTGAAATAAATAAATAAATATAATGGACCAGTTGTGCTCTATGGTTTAACCCGCGCAAATCCTGTTCCCGTGCCAATATCCGGAAATCAGTTCTTAGTAAATTCTCAGTACATTCCAAGCCCGGAGTCGGAAAGATGGTGGTGTTTCACCCCCGTGTCGCCTCGGAGAACACGTTAAGCCGTCGGTCCCGGTCACTGTCATCCACATCTGATAGTGATCGTGAAAAAATGAAACGTTATCACCCTAAGCCCGCCAACCCGCATTGGAGCAGCGTGGTGGGTCTACGCTCTTTATCCCCTCTTCTATAAGGAGGGAGGCCTGGCCTTCTAGTGTGCCGTTAATAGGCTGATAATGATGATAGTTTTAAAGTTTTCATAAATAATATCAAACTCAACACGGATGGCGCAAGTAGAAAATATTATTAAAACTTTGAAATAATGAAAAATAAATAAACGCTTCAATAAGCTTGAGCCGTAATTGCTTACAGATTGTTTGTAATTGGAAGAACTTTCATCCAAGCGATATTTCCCCGGAGAAATTAAGATACCCGTATATTAATTTAACATGCGAGTGGACACGTGATTGCACGTCTGTCTTGTTTACGTTGATCAATCGATTACCTATTAGTAGGTTACATCTCTTCCAGAAGCAATAATTGATTGGGATATAAATTTTGTCCCTAAAGGTACGAACATACTACTTTAGGTAGCAACTATATATAAATAGGGGCTAGGCCCAAAGATTATATGCAATTTATAAATGCCATAATAATAATTAAACATAATATTTTAACGCCTCAACCCGCCCCGCTTCGGGCTCCTATTGGTTTACAAGAAAAATAACCACGAACAGGGTGTGTGAAGGTTAGGTTTGAAACCTTCACACACCCTACCTTCTAACATAACCTATCCGAGTCGGGGCTGGTCGCGGGTGTATCTATCGTACGATAGATCATATAATTTTGACGATGTCATGAAGAAATGAAGAGGGGTGTTAAGTTGGCCACATCGAGAAACGATTTTGTATCATTGATCTGCCCAGACCATATCATGATGTGGCCAATAGACAGGCAAACATTTCATGAAACGCTACCATTTCATGATCTACTCAAACATTTCATGAAATGAGCAAATCTACGATGTAGCTACGACATGGACATTACACATTAGTAGTTACGAATTACGATGGCAATCAAGGGCTAAATTGCAGGAAACAAAAATCAAATATTTTTTTCATTTTCGATTATTATCCTAGTTCTGGAACTTACATAATATACTTTTAAAAAAACAAAAAGAAAACATATTTTAAATTATTTTACTTTTATTAAACCTTTGTTAAAACTTAACAAATATTTATTTAGGTCATAATTACAACACTTAGGTAGGTACATGTTTAGTTTTAGTAATAACACAAACTGGAAATATAAAGTATCTAGAGTTCTTGACCTTATACCTTGTACACAAATTAGATAAAGAATTGCATAATCTGTATTTTAAAAAAAGATAAAATAAAACAATATTTCTGCCCCGAATTGCAGAATGACTAATAACATTACAAAAATTACAAGAAAAAAATGTATGTACGAAAAATTATTTCTCAATCACATGTTGTATTCATTGATACTGATTACATTCAATGTCTGACGTGAAGTGTAGGTATTAATAAACTTATAATTTAAAAAATTTTTAAAAACAAGCTTTTATTGCAAGTACTCGTCGATATACCTAATTAATTATAAAAATCCGCCATATTAATATAAGATTGATTGTATTTATTTTTCGAGTTATTCTTAGCAAGCCATTTTATTTGACACCCATATTGCATTGAAAATAATTTGTCTGCCATTATGCTAAACGTTTATACAAAATTTCAGCTCAAACGGTTAAAAATATCTGCTTCAAAATTAAATTGCCAGTTTCCACCCGAACATATTTACGAGTTAAATAAAAGCTTGTTAAAAAAGAGAGATTAACCCCTCACAGCCACCGTGCACGCTAAATGGATGGAGACGCGCTTAGATTGCAATGACGGACGTTATGAGAAGTTAATAGATTTCATCAAAGTTGATGAAAGAAGTGGCAGCTCTGAGCACGGAGACGGCTCTCGACTGCGAACGCTCGCGCTGCGGCGACGGGGTGGCGGTGGAGGGCGGCGCCGAGCGGGGCGGCGCGGCCAGCCGGTGCAGCGCGCGCGGGTTGAGAGATGCGCGCCATTCGCTCAGCAGCGCCTCTTTGAACGTCACCTGTGGGTAACAATGTGTCTATCATCAAATTTTACAGAAGGCAATTACGTTATATCCTTAAGAATCGTGATAGTAGCACTTGATTTTGCATTTGTCAAACACTGATGCAATGGGTCGCAATCACGATTGCAATGGCATTTATCGACTTATTTAAGATACTGACCTATTATATATATGGAATTTCAAAGTAATTATTAATAATCCAAAGATATTATATATATTCGTACAGTATATCTAAAATCGATAGTGTCCTATCACTAACATTTCTTACCTTAATTAAACCGCGAAACGAAAATCATATTTTGATATTGATGCAGTTCGTTAAGGATTAACACGATTATTGGACGATTGACCTACAGTAGTATTTGCAGGCAATCATTATATCAAATCATCATCGTCATCATAAAAACATCAACCTGTTTTTAAATTCCTACAGCTGGGACAGACCCCTCGTATGACAAGAAGGGTTTGGACTGGGATAGACTTCTATTATTTTTTTAAGATTATTATAAGTAAGTGTAGATAGAGAATTTATCGCTAGCACACTGCGTAGATCTTAAATGGAGCAAGCCTGTTTTTTTAAAACGAGAGATTTAAAGCTGCCAATGTGGGTAAAGTGCTAGACAACTCTGTCACGGTCATTAATTTAAACGGCGCGTATTCGCGCGCACGAGGGTATCAATAGGTATTTCTATAAAAAACACAATTTACTGTTAAATAGGTACAAGTAATAATTACACTAGGGTAGAAACAAACCTTTTCTTTCACACAAATCTTGTAAGAGTGTAAGAGAAAATCTACGATGGCCACGAAGAATCCTAGAAGCCCGCCGACACCAAGCACTATAAATATTCCACTGGTATTCTTCATCTGCAGTGAGCCACTATCGTCTTCTTCGCTTTCATTTTTCTGTCAAACAAAACATTAAACTTAAAATTTAATTAGTTTTTATTCAATTGTTTCTATATTATACTGGCTGTTCCACGCGGTTTCACACGTGTTCCTGTAAGAATATCGGAAAATCCTTTCTTAGCGCACACCAGCACAATAATGGCTATTATGTGTGCCACCGCGCAAACCGTTCAGTGGTTTGAGCGGATCAATAACTTATCCCGAAATCTATTTATCAAGTATCTATGCACTGGATTAACTCGTTTGCTTGAAGTTTTAGTATATTCGATATGTTAAAAAAGTTATCGTAAGATAACTAAATAGTTACCTCGCATTTCTCTTCAATGTCCCTGTCTTCCCACCACGTCTTCTTCAATTTGAACAACGTGCCCGATGACTGGAGAGCTAAAATGGCTGTATCAATTGCATTCTTATATGGAGAATCTAGAAAACAAAAAATTAAACTTCGATATTTTACTATGTTAATGTTTTTAATATATAAATATAAGTATTATAACACTCTCATATAAGTACACATATTTTATTTCTGATATTTATTCTTTTCAGAAATTTTAATGTATTATAATGTCCAGACGTCAAAAAAAAAATTCAAAATCGTTTATTTCAAGTAGGCTTATTACAAGCACTTTTGAAACGTCAAATTGGACTATTTGTAGTGACTCTACCACCGGCTCGGAAGGCAGGCTGTTGAGAAGAGCCGGCAAGAAACTCAACAGTTGCTCTTTTTATAATATTATCAATTTTACAATATTAAGTGTGTTGTTACATAAAGTTATTTATTTTACTTCCTGTGTGAAGTTGAAAGCCTATCCAATTGCCTTTGAACATCTTTGTCATTTAAAAATTCATCGATAGTATAATAACCCTAAATCAGTAAGTGAGTTTTAATACATTGTTTAAACTTATGCAATGGCAGATCTAAAACTGAATTGGGCATCTTGTTGTAGAAGAGTACACCCAATCCTACGAAAGATTTTTGTACTTTTCAGAGGCGATAAGCTGATATGACTAACTTATGTCCATTTCTAGGAAGACGATCGTTTAAATCCTTTTTCTGTTTATACATATTTATATTTTCACCGTTACATCACCGTCACATCACCTTACGGACTTTACGGAAGACCAGCACGGTGTCCTAATGGGCAGAGCATAATGCTGAGTGAAGAACTTTTTGGGATCACATCATTATTTACATCTTGCATCGTGAATTATTTTATTTTATTTTGTTTTTACGTAATTTTTCCCAAATAAACGTTCTTTCTTTCTTAAATCAAAATCTATATAGAGTGTTATAATTATTTTTTAAGAGTATAGTGTAATGTAAAACTTTTTGCCTCGTACATATACAATTATTTTGCCCGTCATATGATAATGTTAATATAGGTACTATAAGGTATTGTCTCAATCTTTTTTGTTTTTTTATCGACTACAAGTTGGCCCTTGACACCTGATGTTAAGCGATGATGCAGTCTAAGATGGAAGCGCGCCAACTTGTTAGAATTAGGACGAAATCTACACTCCTTTCGGCTTCTACACAACATCATACTGGAACGCTAAATCGCTTGGCGGTACTTATGGCGGTATAACTTAATACAGATTTTTTTATTATTAGGTTAGTCCAAGGTTAATCAATAATACTCACTTTTCGGCATCGCAATGCCGTAGTCTTTCGAATCCAGCTTCGATCCAACCATTTTTAGATCACAGTGCCTGTGCATTGCGTATTCAAGTTGCGTGGACTCCATAAAGAATGCATATTTTCCTTTACTTTGTCTTACTCGATTGACACCTTCTTCGTTGTCCGAAGTAAACACTGTTGGCTTTGCTGACTTCATGGTGGCAAATATCTTTTGGTACACCGTGTCGTTGGAATTCTATAAAACAAAACATATATAGAGCATTCAAAAAAATTGGTTGTCTGTAAAGTCGGTTTACTGACGATAGTTGAACGTGACAATGTCTTAAGAAAATACTGATGGAATGGCATTTAATTGGTTATTAAAATTTTCAATTTAAGTATATTTTTATAAATATTAATTTAAATTAATAAAATAATTGATTTTGATTTTATAAATTTATATTGTAAATTTATAATAAATATATTAATTTTTAATTTAAAATTAATATATTTAATGATTATATTTAATAGACGGATGTCGAAGCTCTCGCTTGCACTTCAAGCCTTACATGGAACGCCTCAAAGCGAGGTAACGACGCCTGACGTCATGTTTTTTCGTGCGTGCAGCCGGCTCTATCGAATTATAAGACGTTGTCACGTCAAAATATCCTAGGTGTCAAATTGCTGGTTCAACATGCAACGACTGCCTCGTTGGTCTAATGGTTAGCATATGCTGGCTTCAATCACGAGGTCCTAGGTTCGAATCCTCGGTCGTGTCACGGAGTAATTCTGCGTTTTTCATTCTTCTATGAAACGTTCAGTTCATTCCTTCAAACAGGAAAGCTGGTGGTGATACACCCCCGTACTAATGAAACATTTTTTTTATTGACTACAAGTTGGCCCTTGACTGCTATCACACGTGATGTTAAGTGATGATGCAGTCAATCCACACCCCTTTTGGTTTCTACACGACATCGTACCGGAACGCTAAATCGCTTGGCGGTACGTCGTTGTCGGTAGGGTGGTAACTAGCCACGGCGAAAGCGTCCCACCAGCCAGAGCCAAGACAAATTAAGAAAAATCAGCCGGGATCGACCCATATAAATCTACCGCGCATACCACTGCGCCACGGAGGTCGTCAAAATTATCACCCTAACCCCACCCCACACAGAATTAGCGTGGTGGGTCTACGCTCTATATCCACTCTCCCATAAGGAGGAGGCCTGGCCCTGTACTGGTCAGGTAATATGCTGATAATGATGCTGGTTGGACATATTATCTAATATATAAAATTTCCCTGTCACAATGTTAGTTATCCTCTTCTCTCCTCCGATACGGCTTGACCAATTTATATGAAATTTTAAACGCATATTCAGTAAGTCTGAGACTCGGCTACTATCTATTTTTCATACACCTAAGCGATAACGGTTGTCCACCCCTAACACTGTATTTTAATTTTTTGGACAGTTTTTTTATAATATGGCATTAAAAAATACATACAACCTAAATTTTCACCCCTACACGATCAACCCCTATGTAGAAATAATATACATGGCAAAACAACGTTTGCCGGGTACAGTTAGTAATTGTATATGTACTAAATAAAAAATGGAATTTGAATTTTATAGCCAGATTTTAGACTAGTCTTACTTCGAAGAACTTATAAGTGGATGCGTTGTCTACAGTGCCATACGCGATGCTGGTCTGTTCAACCAAATCCTTGGCATCTTTTATCTCATTGCTTCTTCTGCTGGCGCTTACGAAGCTAGACATGTTGGCCGTGTACGACGCGGTCACGATAAGGGCAAAAAACCACCACATCCCCGCCACCCATCTCGAACCTGCAGCTCTGATATAGATAAATTGTTTCACTATAGTTTTTATTACAAAAACAAATTCAACCGAGTTCATATTCTCATCTGTGTTAGACATACCTATTGTCACTAGGTAGGTATAATGAAATATTAATATCAAAGTTATTACGACATACGTAAACCCGATATTTTGAAAATATAAACCTACTAAAAATATTTATTGCCTTTGATATATGCGTTGACAAACACACTTACAGACATACGAACTTTCAAACATACACTATTTTAAAATTTGATAATTAAATGGAAAATTTACCTTGGTAGTATATCACATCCTTGTGTCATTATGGCACCCATAGTCAGCCACATGCAATTATACAAGCTCCAGATATTTTCAAGGTTTTCAGGATTTTGGTTACAGGGATGAGGATTCACCCAATCGTCCGGACTCATTCTATAAACGTTATAAATAAGGTAAAGGTTTCATAAACTTATCTTCCTTTTTAAATAACAAACAATGATGAATAAAAAAATTTATTTAAGACCCAAGACAAGTTAACCCTTAACTGCCATCACACCAATGTAAGTGATGATGCAATCTGAGATGGAAGCGTGCTAACTTATATATAAATAGATACTTATTGTGCAATTAGACTTGGACCATATCTACGCTTATCGTCAGGTGAGATCATGGTTAAACACGAGTCTATTTGAAGTAAGGGCTAACGCTAAAACTCGCGCGGGTGCGGGCGCGGGCGCACGCGGCGGGCGACCGCCGCGGGCTACAAATCCGCGAGCGGGCACCCGTCGCGTGCGCCCGTCTCAGTTAGCGCTGCTAGTATAACTTTGATGTCGAGCGTGTACAGTTGTGTCGAGTAGATTACCATGAATTATTTACTAATTTATTATTTGGCAAAAAGACGTCAACGGAAAAAACGTCGACTGCATAACCCGTTATTGACAAGTAGGTTACTCAGCGGAGAATTTGATAATTCATTCGTCATACCCCATAATACTGGCCGAAATTGCACCTCAATTATTAGGCGATTTGTATCGATGTTCACCTAGCTTCCGACGCGTGTGACCGTAGCATCTAGCGGCGCCTGTCTGATTTGTAGAAACAAACTCGCTCGCGTGTGCCCGTCGCGGGCGCCCGCGCCGAGTTCGCGCCGCCCTCCGCGCGGGTGACAATCCGCCAACCGTGCCCGCGCTCCGTCGCACGCGCCTGCGCTGTCCATACTATTTTTCATTATACACCCGCGAGCGTGCACCCGCGCGAGTTTTAGCGTTAGCCCTAAATATCTTTTAAATTACTATATTGTAGGATCACAATAGTTTCTACATTTTAATTGAATAAGAAGCAATAAAGCTTACCGAGCGCATATAAGCAGGATGAAAGAAACTATGATATATGCGGTTGCTAAGTAGAGCCAGACGTCTAAAGACAAAGGGTTCATAAAAGAAAACATATCCGGCTGTACTGCTTCCGGTTCTTTCGTCACCAAACTGATACCTAAACTCATGAAAGGTGTTGAAAAGTCTACTACGGCATTTCTCTCTGAAGATATCGTAATATCACAGATAGCCAGCTCAGCATTCTGTAAACAAATGTACATAATAGGAGTCAGGACAATACGTGCACCATATGTATATGTAGCTACAATAACTAAGAAATCTAATAAATATACATATACAGGAATAGTTATATAGGTACGCGACAAATGGAGGGATGTTTTTTTTTATCGACTACAAGTTGGCCCTTGACTGCTATCACAATTCACACCTGATGTTAATTGATGATGCAATCTTAGATGGAAGCGGGCTAACTTGTTAGGAGTAGGATGAAATCCACACTCCTATCGGTTTTCTACACGACATCGTACCGGAACGCTCAATCGCTTGGCGGCACGTCTTTGTCGGTAGGGTGATAACTAGCCACGGCGAAAGCCTCCCATCAGCCAGACCAAGACAAATTAAGAAAAATTTCAATCTGCCCCGCCGGGAATCCAACCCAGGACCTCCGTGTTATAAATCCACCGCGCATACCACTGCGCTACGGAGGATGTGGTCTCTGCCTACCCCTACGTGAATAAGGCGTGATGTTATGTACGTATAATTATAAACACTAAGACTCGGACAAACGCCCATGCTTATCACATAATATTTTCAAGTTCCGGTAGGAATCGAATCCTCATCCTTGGTACCGAAGGCAGGACCAGTATCCACTGCAGCCATTCTTTTAATAAAAACTAAACCGAATTGGGATGTTTCGATGCTGAACTTGTACAAAAAGTTTTGCGTCTACTTTTCTCATATAATACACGGTTAAAATTTGGAATAAGTCAAGTCCTCGTTTTCTAATTCTTAAAACATGTATATAGTATTCTAGATAAGCGTTCCAGGTACGCTTAGAATTTCTTTTTTATTAAAGTTTAATTAAAAATACTTAAAATCTACTGATATTCAATATATATCGAAAAAAAAAAAGTAAAGGACATTGGTAAAAAATGTATGGAAGTCTGCCCCAGAGATGCCCAGAAATGATATTTATGTCATTAAATACGAGGGCGAATCAAATATAAACGAGACTTTTGGCCTTTCAGGCACAATAGTGGAGGGAGAACGTTCCCGCTTCGTTTGATGATGGGCAGGTTTGTCAGGGGGGAAGCACGTTAGCCCGGCCCCGTGACCGTCTCAATATTCACCGTGATGATGTCGGAGCAAGACGTACCCGCGTCGATTGCGCAACGTGTTATAATCAAGTTTCTCGCTGCAGAAGGCGTAAAACCGTCCGAAATCTTGAGGAGATTGACTGCCCAGTTCGGGGAAGAGACACTGTCGCGAGCCAGAGTATTCGCATGGCATAAGCAGTTCGTGGGTGGTCGTGATCGTGTAGACAATGAGAGCCATGATCGCACACCTCGCACCAGAATTACAGCGAACAAAATCAGCTGTATTGGACGGCTTATTGAAGGTGACAGGCGTCTTACCACTTCTGAAATTGCAAGTGAAGTCGGGGTAAGTTATGGGAGCATTTACTCTATACTCACAGAGGAGCTTGGGTACCGTAAGGTGTGCGCCAGGTGGGTTCCTCGCCTTCTCACAGCAGAACAGAAATTGAATCGACTTCAGGTGTGTGAGCGTCTTTTGGCACGATTTCGGGAAGAAGGGGACCCATTTTTGACTCACATCATCACCTGTGATTAAACTTGGGTGCACCACTACAACCCAGAGTCCAAACAAGCGAATATAGAGTGGAGAAAAAAAGGAGAACTACGACCGGTGAAAGCCAAGTCACAACTGTCAGCTGGTAAGGTTTTGGCTACGGTTTTTTTTGACCAGCGTGGTTTGTTGCACCTCGATTTTTTCATGAGCGCAGGATAACCAATGCGGCCTACTACTGCACCATTTTGACTGAGGTCCGACTTGCATATCGCCGCAAAAGACGAGACCTACCGATGAGGGAAGTGGTTTTTCTCCATGACAATGCTCGCCCCCACACAGCAGCCTTGACCAGTGAAAAATTGGAGCAACTGGGCTGGGAAACACTGGACCACCCTCCTTACAGTCCAGACCTGTCACCCTGTGACTTTCATGTGTTTGGCCCTCTCAAGGAAGCTTTGGGAGGCCAAAGATTCGACAATGATGCTGAAGTGGAAGCCTACGTGCGCAATTGGCTAGAGACACGACCTGCATCTTTCTGCATGGAAGGTGTTGGGAAGCTGCCTATCCGCTGGGAAAAATGTGTTTCTAAAGCAGGAGATTACGTAGAAAAATAAGATATGTACTTTTTAGCATTTAAAATAAAAATATTTTTTTAAAAAATAAAGTCTCGTTTATATTTGATTCACCTTAGTAGTACAGATCTTCTTTTTAAATAGTAATAAAGTTACTTGGGGCTAAGCAGTCGCTGATAAAAATTAAGAAGGTTGATAAAAGTTGACTTTTCATACAACGACGACGGCCACGTGATTCAGACCACAAAAAATCGATTGATTTTCTTATATTGTTGATATATTTTCAAGTGTTTGCTATGAAATATGGGTAGTTGTTTAAAATTCATTGAATATTTAAATAAAATAGTTAAATATGAGCATACGTTGGGACAGCCTGGGGCAAATTTTGGCAATGCCCTTTAGTTGTCTAAGATTAAAAATATTTGCTTACATGTTCTATTAATTCTCCAATAATTCCACTCCACTTTTTAGTTCCAGCTATCGGATTACCATATTTGTCCTCGCTTTGTCTATAGAATTCATATTTTAAATCTTTATTTATAAGGTTATTTTGTACCATAAATTCAAATATATTTTGCATAAGATCCACGGCGTATCCTTCAAACATCGTTGTTCCGTTAACTTGAACCACATCGAAATACGGTTTTCCTTTCTTAGACACTACCTATATATATAAGAAATTAAAGTCAAAATATGTTCAAATTATAACAATACAAAGTTATATACTTTTTGTACAAATAGTTTCCTTTCCATTTTTATTATACATATTTATTTCTTCTAATAAAATATGATCGGCACAAATCCTTAGTTAATATTAGAAAGGCAAAAGTTTATGTGTGTGAATAGATGTTTGTTACTCTTTCACACAAAAGCTACTGGATGGATTTTGATGATACTTCATAACGATATAGATTATATATCAGAATAACAATTAATAAATATAGTAAATATATAACACATACCTATTGTGAACATAAACTCAAAAATATGGTAGGAAAGTCCAAGGTGGGATTATTTGAATTTCTAGAGTGCGGCAGATGAATATAATCCCTTATGATGCCTTTCATGTTGCTGAATATCTCCATCAAGTATAAACCCCTTCAAAAAATCCCTCTTGGGCTCTCCGACTATAGTGTATTATAGATTAACCGGTAGAACAATTTATCGAGTAATTTACATGTACATACTAAATATCAATAAATACCCGTATAACTGATTTAGAAGTAGAAGATCGCTCCTTGACTTCCCTTTCATCCGTGATCATGTCTGTCTTTGAGTCCCAATGGCCCACGTGAATGAATTCGCTCACATTGCTCAACTTCGAGTAATGAAGTTTGAAGTTTATTCTTTGCCCGAACTCATTGAACTGTATGAAACCTGTGAAACCTTTTGTCGTGGTCTGAAATATTAGTTTATAAGAAGCTTTGTATGAGTTTATAAGAGCTAATGAAAAATATTTAATATAAGTAGGAGCTACGTTACAAAAGGTCATGATAAATAGGGAAGAATTGATATTCTGCTATTCTCCGCGAAAAAATCTGGAGCATACTGAGGAGATTCTTGAGGATATTATGGTTACGCAGTTAAATCTATTGTTCCATATTAAAAATAAAATACTAAATAAATATACTATATAACAATATATACTAAATAATAATACATAAAATTATCAATATGAAAGAACTGCCTTTCTCTTCGCTAAATAATTACCGTCAATAGTGCTCTCCGAAGATCATCACCTTTTGGCCATGCAGCGTCTTGGTAATCGATTTTGGCATCTTTGAAACATAATGCCGGTGGATTGTCTATATCTTCGGCTTTTCTCATACTTCTTAGTGCTGCTTCCAAATGGTTCAGGGCATCTGCCGTTAAAGCTGTTTCTAACTAATCATTAGTAATTAGTGGAAAATTACGAATTATTATTATATTGTATATCTAACAAGAACATAAAGAATCGTTAATGTCACCAAAACTTGCTTGGTTCTAAATACTACAACACAATAACTATTTCCAAAAGACAAATTAAATGCAGTAGCTCGTTAAAAATATCTTGACAATTCATACTGCTTATTTTGTCATAAAACTTAATACTCTTAATCTTAGCTTTGAAACAGTATAAAAGTCAGCACAAACATCGTAGCATCACTAAAATCAGTATGTGGATTCTTGAAAAAAATACATTAAAAAAATATATCATACGATCATCTCGTCGATAATTAAGTTCGACTTTCAGTCTAATATGCCAAATTTTAATGGAGCACAATGTCATTTGAGAATACCGATTTCTGTTACATCCGCTTTGCAACCGTTGTCGATTTCTGTTACATCCGCTTAGCAACTGGTGTACATCGGCTTCAAAAATGATAATATTTTCAAGAATCGACATATATATTGCAAATGTACTTTTTTTGTTTCGCTTTTAAAAGTAAATATGACCCACTGCATAAAATAAAATAAGCCTTACATGGTCTATATTAGAAAACTAGCTCTATATTGAATAACTGTTTTACCCCTTTTGGAAAATTCGTTCTTAGCGCATGCCTACATGCGCATGCTTAATTTCAGCGCAATTTGTTCAGTAATTTGAGATGTGCATTATTAGACCTGTCAGAAACGGATCACTGAGATATGAAGTATATAGTACCGCCAAATTCCAATTGTCAGTCTCAGTGGTGTTTCTGGTTCTCCAATTTTCAAAGAGAAATAAAAATCAAGTCAAAAGTTATTTCCATTGATTAAAGACTAATAGATAGAGCCCATAGCGTGTCCACTCGTGAGACAGCAAATCAGCCTTATTGACATGACATGTCAACATTTAAAGTACATCATAAAACGTTATGCTTTAAAATATCGTAAAACACGAAATATTACTTTATATAATATAGTTTAGTAAACGCATAATACATGAAATTTGCTAAAAAATAACATATCTAAGCTTTAAATCATCAATCAATGAAGTTTATGCCTACTTACGTATGGAACGTAATTCCTTCGATTTTCTGTTCGCTGCGACTGTTGCAGCCGAAAATATTACAAACACCATAGCACGATAACGTTTAAATTAATATAGTAACCGCAAAGTTGTATTATTTATCAGCAAATTTAATAAAAAGCTACTAATTACTCAGATATGTCCTTTGCTTGTCACCAACTTCATTCTTGACAAATAATAAAAACGAACACGCTGAAAGAGACAAAAAATAATCTTGTGTCACTTTCTAATAAAGGCTGAATGAAATAAGTCTGTCACGCTCTTGAACCTACAGCCGCGTTATGACTCCATCTAGTTTAGTCTTTAATCTATGGTTATTTCATTACATACCGGTATAACATCATTGCTCATATCCAAATCTTTCCAATGGACATCATCAGATGTGGTGAGATGCATCGTTGATACGTTTGCTAGGAGTTCATCTATCTCATCAAGTCTTACAGTGTATGCATCCAGGGCCGTTAATATGAAACTCTGCTAATTAATGTCTATGTTTATGAAACAGTACAAGCTTAAAAGCGTTTCTAAAATTATTTTAGGCTTATAATTTTATTTTTATATGGTGAAAAGCTCTGGTCAAAAGGACATGTGTCAAAGCGTACCCACGTTGTATTATTTGCTAGAACGTGGTTACGGTCCTTAAAAATAAAGCTGGGTATATTGCAACAGACGGAGATTGGAAACCAGTGATTGTTAGAGAGGATCCTTGTTTACAATACAACACGATCATCTGAATACTCCTATACCACCACCAAACGAATCATTACGGTAGAATATATAGTTAATGACACTCCCCGATAATGTAGCATACTACTGCTGAAATTTTTTTTTAATCGGATTAGCAGTTCCGAAGATTACACCCAACACACCAATTTAAACTTACTTTCCAAATTTTACCTCTTTATAATATTAGTATAGATTTGTTGGTGTACCCCGGAATAGATTGACTACCAGGTTGAGGCGGCTCAGAACTGTAGTTATTTTTTTTTATCGACTACAAGTTGGCCCTTGACTGCTATCACACCTGATGTTAAGTGATGATGCAATCTAAGATGGAAGCGGGCTAACTTGTTAGGAGTGGGACGAAAATCTACACCCCTTTCGGTTTCTACACGACATCGTACCGGAACGCTAAATCGCTTGGCGATACGTCTTTGTCGGTAGGGTAACTAGCCACGGCGAAAGCCTCCCACCAGCCAGACCAAGACAAAAACTCAATCTGCCCCGCCGGGAATCGAACCCAGGACCTCCGTCTTATAAATCCACCGCGCATACCACTGCGTCACGGAGGTCGTCAAAATGGGATAATGATGACAATGAAATCACACTTACCTGGTACTGGGTTGAATTCTCCACCTTTACTATCTCGCGCATATATTTCAGAATATTTTTTACATCACAATCCAAAACGTGATAGCTCATGTGTACAACTTTGAATATATATTTGAAGGTTTCGAGGTTGTCTCTATCGGGATACAGTTGCCTGTATAATATTTGGTCACTGTTGTACGGCCAGGTGTTTATTACTTCTTGAAGACGTACGAAACCTTTATAATAATAAATTCTTTTTAAAATAATTGTACCGACGTCAAGGATGTGGTGATGATAATTAATACTTGTACTTACTGGATTCGTCCTCGTAAAGGATTGTGAATTTATCCCACTGCAGCTTTTTAATAAGCGTGGCGTAGGCTTTTGATATCATTTCCGGCGAAGGGTGATATGAAAAGGTGAATAAATCCTTTTCCAATGTAACCGGTGGTTCCCATTGTAGAGATAGATATGATATCTAAAAAACAATACAATTTAACTAATTTTAACGCTCTTGTACAAAAATAAATTTGTATTGTACAAAAGGAATAAAAACAATATTAAAAGGGCTTTTTATACATTAATTTCATTATTAAGCCAGTTTCAATTCTGTAGCTACCGTAGTAAATTAGTAAATTTTGTTTATATAAACAAATTTTCAAAATACCAATCAATCCGACGTGCTTGTTGAGTAGGTATTTCTGATAACCGTGATTTTTAGAACGGCTTTTAACGGATTGCCCTAAACACCTCCCCCACAACTCAAAGGGCATGTATCCAACAACATGAGAGATATCCTCCCTTATATTAATCTGCTACGCTTAAGTATTTCCAAAAATCTCTCTTTGGTCTCTCCTACTACTATATTGAAAATGGTCAATGAGAAAAAAGTTTTGGAACTTCTGATCTAAACTAAAAAGCGGAAAGTAACATCGAACGTTGAAATTTTATTTTGGTTATTGGTTTTTATTAATATTGTACACTTACGTTAAGACTATTGCATATCATGCAAGTGAAGTCGCAAACATCATCCGTAGGCCGCGCATCTATCAACGCGATTATACCTTTATTGTCCGAAGTGTAGTCACACACTGCAAAATTAAGATATTCAATAAATATTTAACCTGAATCTTTTTCCATTGCCACATGCTGCTGTAGGTAATCGTCATCATCATCAATCACTATCAGCCTATTAATGGCCCACTACAGGCCTCCCTCCTTATAGGAGAGGAGAAATGAAGCGTAGACGCACCACGGTGCTCTAATGCTTGCTGGCGGAATTCATATTTCCTTTCACTTTGCATGTCGCATTAAATACCCGATGTAATGCAACATGCCAATTGAAAGGCGCTTGGCAGAGTAACCAAGGCACATATGACGTGCAACATGATCGTTTATATTCGTTTAAGTGTTTCGAGGTATTTGTTTTTTTCGTAACTTCATCATGGTTTTATCATCATCCTTGGAGGGTATTTAGAGCTAAGACCCACCACGTTGCGGATTGGCAGGCTCAGGGTGATATTGCTTGATTATTGATGTTAATGACCGGGACCAACGGTTTAACGTGCTCTCCGAGACATAGGGCGTAACACCACCAACTTTTCAACTTGGGGTTTGAAATTTTTACTGAAAATTTGTTAGAAGAAAGAAAAACTTAGTATTATTTCATAGTCCGATATAGAACTCAGACCTTGGATCTCGTGATTCGAAGCCACTTTGCCTTACTACTAGACAAACGAGGCAATTAACTCTTAGATATAAAAAATTCTATACTTACTTTCTAAAGCAACGGAATAACTATCATCAACCTCTGAATGTATTGCTCTGCCATGATATTGCTTGCTTCCCTGTTTCACTATATTTTCAAACGCTATCTCTGAAGTTGGTTGCGTTTCTGAGTTAAATAGACCCGCTGAGCAAAAGAAAAATTATTAAATATTTAACAATATCTATAATAATATTATAAAGAGGAAGAGTTTGTGACGATGTAAGGGGTAATCTCTGGATTTACTGAACCAATTTTTAAAATTATTTCACCAATAGAAAGCTACGTTATTGTGGAGTGTCATAGGCTATAAAAAAATCCAAAATTAATTACAGATCTTTACTTAATTTGAATTATGTAATCCAAGTTATTTTAACATGCAACATAATCGTATAAACATTATTTTTTTTTTGATTGAAAAAGAAAATCGCTAATGTTTTAAAGTGCATCAACTCCGTGAGAATGCAAGTTAACCAAATTTTTTTTTTTATCGACTACAAGTTGTCCCTGGACTGCTATCACACCTGATGTTATGTGATGATGCAGTCAAGACGGAAGCGGGCTAACTTGTTAGGAGTGGGACGAAAATCCACACCCCTTTCGGTTTCTACACGACATCGTACCGGAACGCTAAATCGCTTGGCGATACGTCTTTGTCGGTAGGTAGGCGAAAGCCTCCCACCAGCCAGACCAAGACAAATTAAGAAATCCATCGCACATACCACTGCGCCACGGAGGTCGTCAAAAATTGCTTCCGCAATCCCTTTAAATATGTTTACTGCAACAAAATTCTAACTATATAGTATAGGAGTACATACCTATAGGATACCGTGTGTTATGTACAGCATTGACTTGGCTATAACATAATATAAACACTAGCACTAACATTCTCATTGACGTTATAATACTCATATTTATGAATTAGGATATCCAATCACAAATGTTAATGTTTAGACGGCATGCTGAGGTGCCGCCTCCACAACGTCTGATGTATTTTTGGAAAACAATTTTAGGTCACACCGTGGAAGAAGCCGGCATAACATGCGACGCAATCCGCATCATTGTGGGCTGATTCACGCCCCAAAGCTCACATAAATCCATCATTTTATTAAGTGAAAAATTACCTCAGTTTTCCATTCAAGTATCTCAAAAAATTATCTTGAAGTTTTCTTTTAAAGTTTTCGTTCATTAAAAGTTTCGTCATCAATTAGAAATGTCATAAAAACATGGCTAACTAATTAAACTCTTTAAAAGTGTTTTGTGACTGCGACATTATGTGGTGGTTAATATTTATTTCTTGTGTTCCTGTCAACTCGCAGATTATACATACTGAGACTCACGAAGTTCTGTATGAGATTGGTAAGTAGGAATTGAATGAATGAATGAAATATTCTTTATTGTACACCAAAGAAAAGAGCTTACAAAATAGAAAATACATTACAAATAAAAACATCTCTTCCAGACAACCAATATTGGAGAGGAAAGTGCCATTAGAGAAGGTGAAGGGAATTGTGAGAGATCCTTCGATCACTATCATATTATTGATCAGAGTTTAAAATCCTCATACCCCCAAAGTAATGTAAATTATATGTGTATCTGTGGCATCGTTTTTTCGACCATTTTACACATAATGCAGTTTTTTACCCGACTGCGTCAGGAGGGTATTTTGGATCAAAGTTGTTTACCAAAAAGTTGATTGTGCGGGCCGTTTGCAGCACCATAAAGTATTTTGAATATTATATTCACAGATATACATATCCTTGTTTTTCTCTTTTCAATTAATTACTTCTAAGCAGTCGGGTATTTTGTTTTCTTAATATTTTTTATTAATTTTTAAAAGTGTTTTATATATTTTTTTGTATATAATAAACATTACATTGTTAAAAATAAATGTAAATAAATATAAATGAGAGATCTCTTTATTTCACTAAAAGTGCTAAAGATGATTATTTCAAAATGGTTGCTAGCTGATTTCCGCGACTTCATCCGCGTAGAGTAGACTTAAAGTATATAAAATTATAAAAGTGTAGCCAAAATTACTCAAGTATCTGCGATTTAAAAGCCACGTCATAATCGGTCAAGCCGTTTCAGTGATACACGATGGAGATCGCATTAGCAAATCTGAAAATATCGATGTTTTGTGGTGGAGAGGATTTCTAACATAAAATCTTCTAATATCATCGTTCGTCATTATATTAATTTCGCAAAATTTTGTTTGTTGATTCGTAGCGGGTATATTTGACGAAAATGCTAAAATGCAACAGCGCGCATTTGAGGATACTATGAACCAGGCGCGCTTGGACCCCGCCGAACAGCTGTCTTTGGCTAGCGCTCATGATGGCAAAGGTTGGTTTCATTATGTTTTTATATAACACGAGACTTCGAACACGAGAAAAATTGCGTACTGAATCTTTCCAAGAACACTAAAAAAAAATTCCAAGTTTTTAAACAAAGAGTTGACATAACAAGCTATCCTCAAAAGATAGTTGTATGCCTTCGCGAACGTTTTTATTGTCCTAATAAAGAGAAATAATCATTCATACTTTTTTGTTATATTTTAAAAGGATTAGACAGTGTTTCAATTAAAGCTCCCAGGCGGCATTTCTAAATTATAATTAACTCCACACTATTAACTAAATTAAACTTATTTAAAAACAAATTAACTTTTTAGCACTTCAAGATTGGAGATTTGATCCTGTTATCATAGAACCATCAAGATCTGACAGTTATTCTATTTGGAGAAAGTGTAAGTAAGAACCTACTGTTAGACCGCGATTTCACCCGCATAGCTTCCGTTCTTGGGGAAATATCAGATTACAAAACGGCCTATGTCACTTTCCATGAGGCTGACCATCATAATTATACAACAAACTTTTAAAAGTCGACTGGTAGTTTCAGAGCTCAGCCGAATCAGACAGACAGACGTAAAAACTGTTAATTTGAAATTACAAATAGACACTTTATAATATATACATTTTTAGATTATAGCACGTTAAGCCGTCGGTCCTGGTCACTATCAACATCGGATAGTGTTCGTCAACAAATGAAACATAATCAAAACCCGCCAACCGCATTGGAACAGCGTGGTGGGTCTACGTTCCATATCCCCTCTACTTTAAGGAGGGACGTCTAATCCTATAGTGGGCCGTTAATAGGCTAATAATGATGATCAGTAAAAATATTATAATTAACTAACAAACATACCGCGACTTGGTCCGCCTCAAAATCGATAAACCCTTTAGAAAGTGAGTTTTGATCAAAAAAATGAAAATCCTTTCAAAGCGCACAGCTATATTATATTAGCTATATGTGTGCCAAATTTTAGCGCAATCTGTTCAATGATTTGAGCTGTGCTTTAATAGATCAGTTAAATCAAATCAAAATCGTTTATTTCAAGTACCTAGGCTTGTTATAAGCACTTTTGAAACGTCAAATTGGACTATTAGTAGTGACTCTATCACCGACTCGGAAGGCAGGCCCCGTTGAGTATAGCCGACAAGAAACCCAACAGTTCATCATTCATCATCATCATTACCAGCCTGTAGACGTCCACTGTTGGACATAGGCCTTTTTTAGGGACTTCCAAACACAAATTTCCAATTATTTCTCGACTCAAACTGAGCTATTCGATTACTTTAGTTAATACTTCTACGGATCTCCTTACATTTGAAATTCGATAACCATGAGATGCTAGCATTCCATCAGTGATTTTCTTCAAACGTTGTCTTTTTCAATTATTTTACAATATTAACTGTGTTGTTACATTAAATTAATTTTTTCACTTCCTGTGTGTAACGGTTGCCTTTAATTTATACAGATTCTCTACTTTCAGTATGTTCCAACACTGTGATACGTCCCATAGCAATATTTGGTCCACAGAATACAATATCTGATGGCACTGTAAGAGAACAGTGTGCTATAGCCAACATCCCTCACATCCAAGCTTCGTGGAAGCCCCCTTTAGCTTACGAACATGACTCACATGAAGCTGTAGACAATGAAGACAATGAAAACAATGAAGGCACTGAAGGCAATGAAGGCAATGAGGAAAATGAAGACAATAAAGACACTGAAGAAAATGAAGAACCTGTTTTCAAAAAGATTTCTATAAACTTCTACCCACCCGCAGATGAAATTCTGTTCGCTTATGCACAGTTGTTGAAATTGTACAAATGGGAAAAATTCGCTGTACTTTACGAAGATGATATAGGTATATAATAATATGATTTGCATGTATAGAAGGAATACAAAAAAATAGTATCTATGATATAAGCGCTTCAGTGCCATGAACTTTCAAAAGAAGACAATGCAGACAACTTTACCTTCTTTTGCTTAGATCTTACCAATGCTTTTACTATAACCTACAATAGAATAAGCGTAGTATAGCACTACTAAGTTAAGCAGATAATTATGTCTTCACTACTAATATTAATTTTTGACGACCTCCGTGGCGCAGTGGTATGCGCGGTGGATTTATAAGACGGAGGTCCTGGCAAATTGAGATTTTTCTTAATTTGTCTTGATTCGGCTGGTGGAAGGCTTTTGCCGTGTCTAGTTACCACCCTACTGACAGAGACGTACCCCCAAGCGATTTAGCGTTCCGATACGATAACTTGTAGAAACCGAAAGGGGTGTGGAATTTCATTCCTACTTCTAACAACTCCGCTTCCATCTTAAATTGCATCATCACTTAACATCATGTGTGATAGCAGTCAAGGGCTAACTTGTAGTCGATAAAAAAAATTAATTCTTTTATACAGGTCTCTTACGAGTGCAAAAGATTCTTGCTCATCATACGGATAAGCATCCAGTGACAGTAAGGCGTTTAGACCCCAACGCTAATAACTATCCGGTAAGCTATTATTTTTATCCTTTCCTTACATATTATAAAACATACTTTAGCCGTGTCTATCTGTTCACGATAAACTCAAAGAATAACACGAATATATAGAGTGGTTCCTGAGTAAGGTTTAATATATAACTTGTTAAGATTGTATGTCAATTGAATGAAATAGAACGATAATTGTTGGAAAAGACGGAGAAATTCAAACCGCCTTGGAGCTTTAGTCGAAAAGGCTACTTTATCTGTTTGATAAAGAAACAATGTATGGAAAAATTGATTCTTCTTTTTAGGAGTACTTAGGGCTAACGCTAAAACACGGGCGGGTGCGGGCGCGCGCGCACACAGCGGGCGACCGCCGCGGGCCACAAATCCGCGAGCGGGCACCCGTCACGTGCGCCCGTCTCAGTTAGCGCTGCTAGTATAACTTTGATGTCGAGCGTGTAAAGTGGTGACGAGTAGATTACCATGGATTATTTACTAATTTATTGTTTGGCAAAAGACGTCAACGGAAAAAACGTCGACTGCATAACCCGTTCTTGACAAGTAGGTTACTCAGCGGAGAATTTGATAATTCATTCGCCATACCCCATAATACTGGCCGAAATTGCATCTCAATTATTGCGCGCTTTGTATCGATGTTCATGGTTGTATCTAGATTCCGACGCGAGTGACCGTAGCATCTAGCGGCGCCTATCTGATTTGTAGAAACAAACTCGCTCGCGTGTGCCCGTCGCGGGCGCCCGTGCCGTGTACCCGCCGCCCGCCGCGCGGGTGACAATCCGCCAACCGCGCCCGCGCTCCGACGCACGCGCCTGCGCTGTCCATACTATTTTTCATTATACACCCGTGAGCGTGCACCCGCGCGAGTTTTAGCGTTAGCCCTTAAAATGAGCGTTGGCATGTTGAGACGAATATCTTAGCATTCCATGGATTCACCGTGCGGGTGCCGGGTCCATCGCGTGGCTGAGAGAAAAACTCCGAACAGAGCCCGAGACTTGTGACACGGGTGTAGGTTTAAGGGTACCCTTAGTGACGGCCGTCAACACTCACCTCCTCTGTTCAAGTTATTCTCCCTGCCCAACCATATTCGGAAGGACCCTACTAGTGCAGCTTTAGACACTCGTTCTAATATGGAGCTTACTGCACTTCTAGTAAGGCCAAGGTCTTTTAGCAGGTTGTAGAGAGACTTCGCTGGTATACCCCTCGCACCCACTTCTACCGCGTATAAACTGACCACATAGCCATTTTTGGTTAGTTCATTAGTAAGGTCATAGTATTTATTCACTTTGAATACATGGTCTTTAGGGATGTTTGTTTCCCACGGCACTGTAAGCTCAACAAGTACTATACGTTTGATTTGTTTGGAAAAAAAAATATGTCCGGTCTAGATGTCGTAATAGCTAAGTCTTCCGGGATTTTATAGTGCTTTTCATACGTGTCCATTAATATAGTCCAATCAGGAGCAGAGCCCAGAATTGAATAAGGCTTGCTGGTGGAATTTGTACTTGAGCCTGCTTTAACGAAGTTAGTTTGTCTTTTATTCGTCGCCAACCCTTTTTGAGCCCTAGCTACTGAAAGGCTTATAGCTTCACGTATGATTTCTAGTACTCTGTCGTGGCGGCGTGAGTAGAGACCCCTGTCCAGGAGCACCTTGCATCCTACCAATAAGTGCCTTGCAGTGCCCACTGCCTCACCACAGGTATAGCAAGATTTTTGGCTTTCCCCATCTTACTAGGTTACTCTGATCTGGGAGAGTCAGTTGAAAGGCATTAAGATAAAATTTCAATAAGGCAGGAGACCAATCGTACAGCAAGGCGCGCCACTTCAGAGCCAGAGGGATGCAGAACTCGCCTAAGTTTAACCACTCGTTTTGCATTTCTAGGTTCATGGCATGCACTTTGTAGTTGTCGTCCTCATCTTGTTTAAGAAAAGATTTTATTATGTCTTGGTCTTCCTTTTTACGTCTTGCACCCAACCCGGTTCTATTTACCTGAGCCCCTGCCATAAATTGTTTGTAAAATTGAAGCCTAGAGTCAAGTTTTCCGGCACCCTCGTCTTTAGGAAGTGATGCAACTAGTTCGTTCTGGTAACCCTGAGGTGTTTATAGAGTTCCGATGGCCTTTTTAGTTTTAACCCAAAATTATTGTAATCTCTGAATAGTAATAGTAGTAATATTGTAATATCTGAGTTGAAGGGTCAGCCGAGAGTGCTAGACCAAACCAAGATTTCAATGTTTTTATGATATTTGCATCTAGTTTTGCCAGATGGGTTCTGCCAATATTATAAACGAGGAATGGCCAAGTCAGACGTGAAGTGAGATAGTTGTCATAGACCCACGCTTTTTTTATATTGTTAATGGGCTGTTGGTCTACCTTATTGAGGTCATTTATGAAGTTATCGACGACTACCTCAAGGGATGGAGTGCGTCCTTTGTAATCAATCTTTCTACCGAGGAACTTAAAAGGCAATGCTTCAGCAATGGTGGTTACACTTTGGCCACTAATAGAGAGACCCGGATCATAAGATGTAAATTTAGTATTTCGTCTCCCCAGACATAGACAGTGACATTTGCTTGGCTTTACCCTCAGCCCACCAGTCCATGAGCAGAACTCATCCACTACATTCAATAGCTCCTGACAATGTTTTGGGTTTCGTGTCAGTAAAGCAAGGTCATCTGCAAAAGCTAAGATGGACTCTGTATATTTATTGTTAATTTTAAACCGATAGCCCCATTTCTTTTCTTGAACAATTAATTTATCTATTAGAATATTGATGACTACATTAAAAGCTATTGGGGATAAGCAGCAACCTTGAAACAGCCCCACATTGTAATGTAGGGGTTTTGAGTACTCATTGTTTACTGCTATGGTGAATTTCAATTTTGAATAGTAAGAAGTGATTAAATCAATAACTAGATCAGGAAAATTGTACCACCTCAGGGCGAAAGTCAATAGATCATGCTGGACAGAACCAAACGCATTTTCTAGGTCTATCCAGCAGATCGTAATTTGCCTTTCATATTTTCTAGCATCCTTGAGACTTTCGCCTAGAAGTGAATTGTGTTCCAGGCAACCAGAAATTCCGGGCAAAAACCCTTTCTGGTGATTAGGCCTGAAATACCTATTGTTTACCATGTGATTTGTCATTTTTGATTGCAATATACTGAAAAATTATATCTATTTTTAACCGACGAAAAAAATGGAGGAGGTTCTCAATTCGACACGTATATTATTTTTTTTATGTATGACCACGCATAACTTTTTACAGTGTTGTCCGATTTTGATAATTCTTTTTTTATTAGAAAGGGCACACTTCCAATATAGTCCCATAGTTATCATGTTAGGAACTGATGAAGATATCCTGGGAAAATTAAAGGAAGTTTTGAGTCGGTTCTATTTTTTGTTAAAAATTTTATCGAGTAAAACTTGCTATAGCCATTTTTTAGCTAATTTTTCAGACAAACGCGGAAGGGGACTTTGTCTTACAATATGTAGGATACAGACTGCATCTATTCAATTATGTTTATATTGTTTTGAAATGTAGTTAGCGAGTATAATATCCAATAGAAGCTTCATTATAACCCCGGCTGATTGACTTGAAGCGTTATATAAAACTAATTTACATCAAAGAGCAAGCTGAAGCTCTCGCAGTCAGACATGCTAATTACTTTGAGCTCTTTGATACATAATAAATGCGCTAACTTTCTTGCACACTTTGAAATACCTAATCATATTAACTCATTTTGATGCGACATATTTTCCTTAGGTTAATTAAGTCTCGCTACGGTCGAGCGAAGCTATATTTCTTTTTTCATAATGAATGACGCGTAGATTTGACAGGACTGTCCAGTGTTTTTTTCATTAAATCGCATGGCAGTCTTTGTCGGCAGGGTGGCACTACCTAACTAACTAGCACGGCCGAAACCACCCGACTGTCAGAGAAAATATTTTTCAGCTTAACCGGCAATCCAGGACCTCTGTCTTATAAAACGCGCATGTCACAGTACAGAGGCCGTCAAGATTTTTCTTCCTAGATACATCATCTTTATTATTTTGTGATCAATGTATTAACGTAGTAGGTAACAACACAAAGGGTACCTTTAAGCCTACATTCGTGTCCTAAGTCTCGGAATCTGTTCGGCGTTTTCTCTCTTCCACCCGATGAATGCGGCAGGCACCGCACGGCGAATCCATGGAATACCAAGATATTCGTCTCTTCTAATGTGTTTTGTTCTATTGTTTTTACCGATATATTTTATACCGATAGATTCTACTGTGGAGCAAACCAATGTCTAATCGGTGTGATATTGTAAGCCAAGAATTATTTTTATGAATAAATAAAATAACAAATTTAAATTACTTCTTCGTGTCATCTCATTTCAGGTATTTAAGCTGCTTAACAATTTTCAAATCTACCGTAATATAATATTAGACTGTCATGTCGACCGTGTCATCAAATATTTATCAGAGGCCAAAGAAGTTCAAATGGTTTCCCATTATCAAGTAAGTATTTTATCTTTTTGTCTAAAAATAATAATTATATTACAATATGAATTACATCATTTAAGACTCAGTTATATACTTACTTTAACATGATTTTATTGAAAATGGTCTACTTAAATATTACCACAAATATATGCATGCACGAAAAGAGCATGACTCATTGTCACGTTCTACTTGAGCCGAGTGTGCAAGCTAAAGCGCGAAGCAAACTATAAAGTGGCAGAGTTGGTAAGCGTTCGGCTTGTTATGATGTTATCGCGTAAAATTATTGTCCGTAAACCGACTTTACCATCATCATTAAAGGCCCATACAAGGGCCAGCCATTCTCTTTATAGGAGAGCGCATAAGGAGCGTAGATCCACCACGCTACTCCAATGCGGGTTGGCGGGCGTGGATAATGTTTCGTTTATTAACGATCACTATCACATGTTGATCACAGTGACCGGGACCGACAGCTTAACCTGTCCAAGGCTCGAAGAAGTATCTTTATGGACAACAATTCTTTTTTATTTTTCAGCATTACATGTTAATCACAATGGATGCAGCAGTGGTGGCTGATAAATTGAAAAACTTCAATTCCAACATGACATGGTTAAGTTTAACTGAATACGATAAGCTGCAGAACCATAACTTGGCCCAAAGAGTTGGGAAGTGGATGGGCGTTAAAAACGACCTCGTTCGCCCATCTGTTACGAGCTTTAAGGTACTTGGAAATTAATATAATAATATGATTCTTAATAATAATAATAATAATAAAACTCTTTATTACACCAAAATGTATAGAATTAGTAAATTACAGAAATCACTTAAACAATATTATATTAGTGTAACGGCGGCCTTATTGCTGAAAGCAATCTCTTCCAGGCAACCGTCATACGTATAGAGATTAACAAATACAGAGGTGGTTGGTGCACAGAAGACAATTTAATAAAAACAAAAAAAAAAGAAAAACACAATATGATATACCTACATAAAATACTAAATATACATAGATTACACAATTAAGATACATAAATAGAAATATCATATAATAAATATGTAGATAATATATACATATATAAATATATATGTGTGTATATATATACTACTTAAACAAAATACATACACAAATACTTATTATAATAAATTACATAGAAAGGTAGTGGTTTTTAAGACGACGTTTAAATATAGATAGTGACTTTGAATGCCGAATCTCCTGTGGCACGGCGTTCCACAGTTTTACAGCTTTAACAGTGAATGATTCACTATATCGATGAGTCCGACTGAGAGGAAACGAAAGTTTATTATCGTAGCGGGATCGATGGTTGAGAAGATGGCCCGAACCCAGAAATTGAAACCTTTCTCTTAGATATGGAGGAGAGTGATAATGATATAGGATAGAGTAGAGAAGTGAAAGCAAATGGAAATTTCGGCGCTGAGAAATGGTAAGCCATTTAAGCTGTACACGATAATGAGAAATGTGGTCAAATTTCCTTAACCCGAAAACAAACCTTATGACCAGATTTTGTAATCGTTCAAGTTTATTGAGTAGAAATTGTGGAAGGTCGCAGTAGCAAGAGTCTGCATAATCAAGTAAAGGGAAAAGGAGAGACTTAGCAAGAGAAATTTTAGTTTTGACCGGCAACAAGTTTTTCCATCTTCTCAACCTACCGATTACCGCGAAAATCTTTCGGCTAACAGCTGCAACCTGGGGAGCCCATGAAAAAGATTCATCCATAACAAGACCGAGATTTTTGACGGAACTGGTAAAGTTCAGTCTAGTACCATCAAACAAAAGAGGAGGAAGGGAAGAAATCTTGATTTTTGATAATTGCTGGCGCGAACCAATTATAATAGCCTGGGACTTATTTGCATTGACAGATAGCCCGTACGACTTACTCCACGCAGCAACAGAAGAAAGATTAGAATTTAAATTAAGTACTGCATTGTGAAGAGTATCGATAGGCGAAGTTACGTAAATTTGCAGGTCGTCAGCATATAAATGGAAGGATAAAGAGAGGAGATTAGTAATAGAATTAATAAATATAGAAAAAAGTAACGGGGAAAGGACACCGCCCTGTGGTACACCAGCAATTAAAGTACTTGGAGAGGATAATTTATGATCAATCCGAATGCATTGCTCCCGATCACAAAGGTAAGAACGAAACCAACTCAAAGCTTCAGGAGAGAAATTTATTGACTTTAAGATGGCTAGGAGAATTTCAAAGTCTACAGTATTAAATGCATTCGAAAAGTCAAGTAACGTAACAATACTAACGAGCTGATTATCAATTCCGTGCCTTATGTCATCGCAGATCTTAATAAGTGCGGTGACCGTGCTGTGTCCAGTGCGAAAACCAGATTGGTATGGACTTAGGATATGCGATTTGGAGAGATATAAAGTTAATTGCCTATGCACGATACGTTCCAACACTTTGCAAAGGAAAGGAAGAATAGAAATAGGCCGATAGTGAGAGAAATGCGATGGGTTGCTAATTTTCGGAATAGGAACAACATAGGCTAAGCGCCAGACAGAAGGAAAAGTATTAGTAGATAAAGAGTGGTTTAAAATATGACACACGATAGGTAGAATGCCATCGAGCGCCAAGAGGACCATCTTACGACTTACCTGATCACACCCAATGGCGTCCGACTTGATTGCAATAATATTTCTTTTTGTTTCCTCATGGGTAACAGGAACAAGTTTAAAAGGCAATGAATTTGGTTTGGGACGCAAATCTAGAGAGCTCAAAGTATTAGATTTGATGGTGCTGTCCACTTGGTTAACCCTGGTGAAATGTTTATTTAGAGCTTCGTAGTCGGTGTTGCAGTCAGAAAATGTTCTACGCTCTCGACCGATGCCCATGGCATCTAAGAATTTCCAGACTTTAGCTGAATCTTTATTGTCCACAGAAGCATGTATATAGTTGCGTTGGGCATCCCTACACAGCTTGTTGCATTTGTTACGGAACTTTTTATACTTTTGAAAATTTTCATCAGAAGGATTTAGTTTATATTTAGTCCTCGATCTATTACGCTTAGCCATAAGGATCCTAATATCATCAGTCAGCCATGGAGCCGGCAGATGCTTTAGTTTTATCGGCCTAAGCGGAGCGTGTACATCAAACAAGTCAATCAGAATTGAGTTAAAAATTATAAGTTTATCATTAGTTGACGGAGCATTTAGTATAGCACTCCAATCAACCTGGTTGAGGTCGGACATAAAGCTCTCATTATTGAAGTGCTTAAAGCTACGTCGCATCACGATTGTAGGTTTAATTTTAGATGGACGGATTTTATATGATAAATAAACTAAATCGTGATATGAAAAAGCATCAGCCGCCATTTGCCCGTACACATTGACACGCTCAGGTGAAGATGTAAACATAAGATCCAGCAGTGAAGGAGTGCAATTTGGAAAAAAAGTGGGTCGGAGATTTAGTATTCAAAATATTAAGGTTACTACTATTTACGATACCGATTAGACGTTTAGCTCGACTGTCATCTTTCATTAAGCATGTATTAAAATCACCCATAATGATGGTATGATCAGCGCCTGGAACAAATTTCTCGAGTAATTCCTCAAATTCATCGAAGTAGTCAATGCGCAAGGATGGACTATAACAAACCCCCAGCAATAGCTTTGTCGTACCGAACATAATTTCAATAAAAACATGCTCTGAGGACTCCGAATATTGAGAATGAGATTTACTAATAATTGTAAATGGGATGTGACTGCGGAGGTAAATTGCTACTCCTCCGCCACCCTTCCCAGTTCTGTCATTTCTAATCAGATGGAAACCTGGTAATGCAAAGGAGGTGGAGGGAAGACAAGGCTTAAGGAAAGTCTCTGAAACCAGGACCGCATGCATGTTTTTAACGTCAAACGAATTAATAAAATCAGGATAGTGGGAAGGGATACTTTGTGCATTAATGTGTATAACATTAAAGCTTTTAGGAAATGAAGAAAAAGCATTTTCTAGGGATTCGTTAAGGGGAATAGAAGTACTTTTGAAACTAACCTCAGATGATGTTGATGAGCAATCAAAATATATACTACAGCTATCGTCGTCATCAGAGTTACCACTTGTGTTGTTATTCATTATAATGTTAAAGAAAAAAAAAAAAAATATATATATATATATAATATAAATAATTATAATATATAATAAATAAAAATATATTACCACTATATAATATTAACAAATAAATAAAAGCAAGAAGAATGTTCATTAGTTCACCCGCCAGCAATTAAGATGTCTACATAAATCACTATTGCAACAGGTAAAACAACTAAAGTAGGTAAACAAAAAACAAGTTAAATAGCCTATCTACACTAAAACATAACTAATCCAAAATAACTTTTACAATAACAACAAGGATTACCATACTAATATTAAGTGTCGTAGTTTAACTATGATAATAGCAAAAAAAAAATAGTAGAAAATTAAAACTAATACAATAAAAACTCAACCTATCCCAGAACCAAAAAAAAAAAAAAATGTACTCATTATTAATAAACAGCTAATGAATATAGTAAAATAAAAATTTAGAAACAAGTAATTATGATGAACAAACACTACATGTAATTATTTTGGGAAAGAACAGAAACAGTGATAAAAATCATGCATACAAATATCTGTGGACGCGACACTGGTCGCGAGGTGTATAGGTTGCTTAAGTAGTCGTCAACAAGTTCAAGCGTAACAGATACGTATGACAATTGCAGATTAAATAAGTACAATCTACGCTTTTTATTTCACTAAGTACGTAAGTGAGGGTGAAATTTTAAAAAATTGGTATTACTGTCACTTTAGATATATTAGATGGTTAAAGTCGGAACAATCACAAACACAGAGTAAATTATTTCTAACCAGTTTGATACTTGCTTTGAATGTAAACAAAAACTTTGAGATGTTATAAGTTCTTCACTTTCTAACATTACGTTTCGCGCGGTTTGATTGAGTCGGTAAAATAGGCTTCGTTCTAAGTGGAGCAGCAGTGGCTATCGAGTTAGTGCTAGGACTAGCTGCAGTGCTAGCCGCACTAGGTGCCGAAAGATCCGACCTGATCACATCTGTTGCATCTGGAATGCTCTCAAGATCAGTTTTACAAGTGATTCGGTGCCGTGAACCATCAGGACCGATAACAAAAATTGTACCTTCATTTGTCCAGCATTTACTGATACCAAATCGCTGCCTCGCTGCCATGAAGGTGTCATGCCTGTCTTTGGTGAGGAATTCGGATAACGTAATTCCTGAACTCTTGAGTTTGGATTTCACACCCCAGACCTGGCTCCGTATTGATAAATTTTTAAACTTCAGAAGAATGGGCCTGTGTTTACCATGCTTAGAGCTTCCCATGCGATGACAACGGCTAACATCTTCGACACAGAGATCAGACATACCAAGACGATCTGACAACGATGTTATCACCGTGGCTGAAACATCTTCATTTTTGTGTTCCGGAATACCATGCACCAATAGTATTTTCTTCCTAGTGTTCATATCGAGTTTATCATGTTGTTTAGCCAGATGTTCGACTTGCCGCTGAAGATTTTCCAGCGCAGACAGCACAAACGAACGGAAAATACTGAACTGGCTCGCAATATTTGAGGTTGGGCTGGTGGCTGGGATAGCAGCACTAAGATTCTGCTGAAATTCAGCCATTGTATTGTTAAAATGCTGTGCTAATTCATTTAGTGACTGCTTAATGGAATCCATTGTTTTACGTGACAGTTAGGTACTTGCCAGAAAAATGTGTTGTTTAGTGCAAAGGTGACGAAAGATAGTGCCGGAAACGATAAAAGGAGTATTTGCTGGTAGGTGGAAACTACTTTAACACATAATACACTTTTAAAACTATTAATAACATATAAAATTCAAGAGCTCGCAAAAAACACGTCTTGACGTTTGTACGCCTACCCACCAAAAAAAGTACAGTCAAGATTCTTGTACAGTTAAAATACTTTTTATGCTCTCGATATTACCGCCTTGTGGAATGTTGAATCAACCGTTATTGTTTCGATCATCGCTTCAGTCAAAAATAGCTTTAAACACTTTATCAAAATTTCTTTTAAATTATTTATTGAATCAAAGGGTACGTCCATGAAACGGCACGTATTGTGAGGAAGTTATTTAATCTGGAGATCTGATAGTCCCGCAAGCTCAGAAGCAGTTTTTTTATATTAATAATGCTTTTAAGTATTTGACAATAAAAGACACATATAATATATATTTTTATATATAAAAAACAAATAAAATTATAAGTTCCAATTGTTAACATTGATATATCCTGAAATAAAGCTTTTTCTTTCAGATTGAGACATTATTAATGGATGATATAGCCAATCATGTTTTGAAGGCTTTACAAAAGGTGGACTCGATCAAATCTAACAAATCAAAACCGTATGATGCTATATGCGAGCCTAACCCCACGCCCTGGCCCTACGGGGCACAGCTTCAAGATAAAATATTAAAGGTATTTAAATTTAGGAAAGATAATGCGATTATAAGGCTGCGATTTGGAGCCCTGACCGCCGGTTGCTTGAGAACTCAAAAATTCCACAAGTAGAGGTGTGGACTTTTTAAAAGTATATATTTTAATAGTATTTTCCATATTATTAAAATAGAAACGGCTGAAAATCACGTTATTGCTGACGGAGTATGACCGACTAATTTCAAACGCATACGGACCCCAACTGCAACGGAGCTTGCTTTTACATACTACGGGGACACACTGAAAAAATAACGTTTTTAAACGTTAATAATAAATATCTATTTTAATAATATTTATACTCTTCTGTAATTATTATCTGTACATCTTTTCGTCCAAAATTATTTATAATAATTAACAACTAAAGTTGTTTAACAGTGCTTGTTGCCAATGAGGACCTATGGGTCCGAGACTCAGTTAACTCAGAGTCGCACAATTGGTGATAGAGATAGCAATGCGCAGATTATCTCTACGTAATATTATATAAAAATACAAAGAAATAGTAAGGGGGGAGTAAACGCTTTGCTAACGCCTATGTGGAAAATAAGAGCAATTACGAAAGTACAGGCAATTTAGTACCAAAAAAGCAAACAAAGCAGCGCTTCTAGCGCTGTTTTAAATCTGAGTACCAATAGTATTGTAAGACTAACGCCTGTCTAGATGTTATTTTTTACTAGAAATACTTTTAAAAATTAACAGCAAAGAATTTTAAACACTTTCAGACAAAATCAACAGGAGTTTCTGGTCATATTGCATTTAATGAGAAGGGACAAAGAGTTAATTACACCTTGTATATAAATGAAATATATATCTCTGAATTAAACACTGTCGGAACTTGGGATTCCGCAACCCAAGAGTTGACTGAAGATAGACCTGAGGACGATAATCTGAAATATCAAAAAAACAGTAAACATTTTATTGTAAGTATTGTAACTGTACTCGTATGGAAAACAAATCCTTATAATATTAAACATTTACTGACTTTGGAGCTGAAAAAAGGGAAAGTTTTCCGTGAATTTTGTAAATTGGTAATTTATAAATTTTTATGTGCTTCTTCTGAATTTTAATTTTGCTGCCACTTTAGACCTTCGCATACCGAACGTGTTTTCAAAAAGAACATTTCATCTTTACATTTTTTTCTTTTAGATTGTGTCCCGAAAAACAAAACCATTCTTCAGTGACAAGGAATGTCACAAAAATGATACTGATTGCGAAGAAGAGACTGCAGATGAAAACTATGAAGGATTCGGTGTAGATCTTATCAAAGAAATATTTGATAATTTGCATAGAAATAAATTTAATTACACGTATACCTTTGAAAATTTCATAAACGTAAAAGACCCAAGAAGTCTTCTAAAAACCAGAAAATCATATGGATTGCTTGATGAACTATTAAATAACGTTAGTATAAAGCTTAATTCCAATTAACTGTTCGTAAAAATCGTATATTTATTTAGAATTTGTTTTCTCTTCACTACAGAAAGCTGATTTAGCTGTTGGTGATATAACTATTACTGAAGATAGGAAAATGGTTGTGGATTTTTCAGTGCCTTTCATGTCATTGGGAATAAGTATTTTATACACAAAGGAGAAAGAAGTACCACCAGGAATGTTTTCGTTTTTAAATCCTTATGAGTTCGAGGTTTGGATGTATACAGCCACCGCTTATTGTGCTGTTTCGATTCTTTTATTCGTCTGCTCAAGGTATCTATAATCGAAATTACGATAAAACTAATACTTTATCACCGTCCTGATAATTAACTCAATCCTATCAATTTATATTTTTAGAATATCACCAGATGATTGGGAAAATCCACAACCCTGCGATAAGGATCCTGATGAATTGGAAAATATTTGGAATTTTAAAAACTGCACCTGGTTAACAATGGGCTCGATAATGTGTCAAGGATGTGATATTTTGCCAAAGTAAGGTTGCTTACTTCATTATTATAAACTTATTAACGGCTTACTACAGGGCCAGGTCTCCCACCTTGTAGGAGTAAGAATGTAAAGCATAGACCCACTACGTTGCTCTAATGCAGGATGGCGGGCTTAAGGTTATAATGTTTAAGTAATCAAGAATTAAAGCTGCAGTCGGATGCCGTTTTTAAGAACATTTTAGTCACGCATGATCCTTGAGTAATTAATTGATTAATTATGACTATCAGATGTTAATAATAGGGACCGCGAACAACAATGAGGTATGAGAACCATCCCAACTCCTGAAAATTTCTTAGTAGTAAAAAAAATTCAGAGTAATTCGGCAACCCGACCCAGAGTACGAACTCAGGACTAAAGACAGCGACTCAGGGGGTTAAAGTTACATAGGTTAACCACTAGAACCAGGTAAAAACATTTCGTGCTAATCAAACTTATTTAATAAGCCATCTAAAGGCAACGTGCCGAACACACTGGCGCTATTTCCCCTATGAATAGCAACGTTTATTTTTTGGGCCAAAAAAGCACCAGCACGTAGCTCACCAGACACATAGATCCGTTGTTCGGATAAAGTGTTCATAAAATTATAATAAAAGCTAACGCTAAAAGCTAGATTTACGAGGTAGCCAGATAAAACGTTTCGTCCTGATCGAACTTATTGTTAATGATTATAATTATTTCAGGGCAGCTGGGTCTCGTTGGGTGTGCGGAATGTGGTGGTTCTTCGCAGTGATCGTTTGCCAGACGTACATAGCACAGCTTTCAGCGTCAATGACATCGGCTATGGAGACTGAACCTATTAATAAAGTTGAGGATCTAGCCAAACAAAACAAAGTTTTATATGGAGCTATCGAAAACGGCTCAACGTTTGAATTTTTCAAGGTACGTGCATAGTAAAAACCACTATGGTGATCATTTAGTAGGTACTTATTTACTAAGAATCTAATGGTAGCATAGCTTAGAGAAAACTTATTTAAAATAATTTGCAATTTAATTGAATTACATAGCTGTTTCAACTAGACACTACTTTGTTGTTTTCTAAACCGATGGTACTGTATTAATTAAATAAATTTGATAAAATTTAAACTACTTTAAGAAAAGAGTGTATAGGCATTTTCTTAAACTAAGCCTACTTGAAATAAACATCGTATTAATTTTCATTAATTTTTAGTAATGACTGTATAACTTTTTAGAATTCAAAGGACAAAATGTATCGTAGAATGTTTGAGAATATGGAAGCAAATCCCGCAGTGTTAGTACACAGTAATGACGAAGGAGTGAGGAGAGTCATAAGCGGGAAGAGTAAATATGCATTCTTTATGGAATCCACTGCCATCGAATATGAATTAAGGAAACATTGCGAACTTAAGAAAATTGGAGGAGAATTAGATTCCAAGGATTATGGGATTGCAATGCCGGCTAGTATGTATATTATAAAAGAGATTTTCAGTTGGAATTATATTTTATTATATAAAAGTTTTTTTTTATCGACTACACGTTGGCCCTTGACTGCTTCCACACCTGATGTTAAGTGATGATACAGTCTAAGATGGAAGCGGGCTAACTTGTTAGGAGTGGGACGAAAATCCACACCCCTTTCGGTTTCTACATGACATCGTACCGGAACGCTGAATCGCTTGGCGGTACGAGCCAGACCAAGACAAATTAAGAAAAATCTCAATCTGCCCCGCCGGGAATCGAACCCAGGACCTCCGTCTTATAATTTCACCGCGCATACCACTGCGCCACGGAGGTCGTCAAGTGAATCATCCGGTCATCCCTCTTATGTGTTGATGAAAGATTATGAATTAAAAGATTCATATTAGCTTAAATAGTTACCCTGTGTTTTCCTCTTTCTTTGAAGCATACTATTATAAAATTTGAAACGTTTTATATACTCCAAATTACATACATTTATATGTATTTTATAGATTCGCCATTTAGAACTCATATAAACAAGGCCATTTTGGAATTAAAAGAAGCTGGAATGTTAGACAAAATTAAAAAGAAATGGTGGGAAGATAAAAATAAACAAACCTGTGATGTAAGTATAAGTATCATCAAGGACTGGCTCATTTTTTGATAATAATAATAATAATAATAAAGGTCTTTATTGCCATTCTTATTGCTAGGTACATATTTATTATACAAAAAAAAATTATAAATATATATCTCTATCTATTAGTTATTATATAAATCAGTTATGACTTCAACCTAAACTAACAATTTGGCAACTGGCCGCAAACTCAGCCTTGTGCTGTGCATTGGTAGGAATGCACAGCGCTGATTTTCAGTTTGCTCCGCATCTACAATTATTAACTACTGTACAAAAGTAAAATTAAAAGAAAACTAAGAAATACTAAATAATAAAAAAAGGAACTAATTACTGCTACTAATTTAAAATCTGAGCTAAAATTTATATAAACCAAAAAAAAAAACCTATAAAATAAAATAATATTATAATGCCACTAACTGGTAATCTAAATCTAATCTATCCTATTACACAAAAAATAAAAAAAAAAAAAGAAAAAAGAAGTAATTGATTTTCCTATAATATATAAATGTTACTAATCCTATATATAAATTATAAATTATATCACTGTCGATCATATTATTATTGTCATTCAGTGTATATGTGTTTCTGTGTTCGTATGGGCGGTGGAAGGTCGTTCCATATTTTAGCAGCTGCAAAACGAAAGCAGCCACGGAACCCTGCCGTTCTATGTGTTGGAATGGCTAGCTTCCCTTGGTTGGTCGCGCGCGTCAAACCCCTGCCATATCGCCACTGCAGTCGGTCATACAAGTATGGAGGTCGCTTGCTATGCAGTATTCTCCATATTAGCATTGTCAGGTGCAAATTTCTGCGAGACTTCATGTTCATAATTTTGTGCTTGTTGATGATCGGTGTTATATGACTTCTTTTTGGAACATCATAACAGAACCTAATGCACGCATTTTGGAGGCGCTGGACAGCTTTCTCCGTCTTTTTTTTTGCGCAAAGGATTAGCCTGGCTATCCACCGCGGAAATGCAGCCAGTATTCTTGCCACCATTCCACGTGGGCATGATTTGTATAGTTATTAGGATAAGTTAGATTAAGTTCCTTATTGTATTCAGTATCATCAAAATTTAAATTGATCTCGATCTAGCGATTGCTAGCTAATTCAGATTTTCGGTCTATTATTGGCCTACTATAGGGCCAGGCCTTCTCCCTGGTAGTAGACGGGGATATGGAGCTCAATTTGTTCAAATGCGGATTGGATGGCTTTAGGGTGATGTTTCATTCATTAACGATCACTATCAGATCAGATCAGATTTGACAATATCTAGTGACCGGGGCTGATGAGGCATGATTTTACTGAAAATTGCTTCGAAGAAAGAAATCAGAATTATTCCCTGACTCGACAAGATTCAAACCCAGGATCTCGTGGTCAAGGCTGACCAGACCAACGAGGCTGTTACAATTATTGTTAGCTAATTTACCTGTTAATTCACTAATTACTTATGATATCAGGATGAAAAAGTTGATAAGAATGACCAAGAAGGTGATCTGGAGATGAAGAATTTGATGGGTGCATTCGTGGTCCTCATCGCTGGGTTGGTCTTATGTTTGTTCATTACCGCTGTAGAATTTATGAACGAAGTCAGAAATATCGTAGTGCGGGAACAGGTAATAATCTCTCCTATATTACTTTACAAATACATGTGGTATGCGCGGTGAATTTATAAAGGCCCTGGTTATCCAGGTTTGGTTGGTGGGGATCTTCGGCTGTGGCTAGTAACCATCCTGCCGATAAAGACGTACCACGAAGTGATTGAGCATACCGCTATAATATTATTTAGAAACTAAAAGTAGTATATATTTCATCCAAATCAACATCATCATTTCAATCAACACTTACCATCTGGGGTGATTGCAGTCAAGGGCTACTACGAGTAACGTATAGAGAATTTTTTTTTTGTTTCTTCACTTCCTATATATATCCAGTGTGCCCCTGTTTCGTCAACCTAGTGCCTAGAAGAATGTGAACCAATCCTGTATCTGCGCAGAAAATTTAGCTTGGGTACAATTTAGAAATTGTATCTAATAAATTCAGTAGTTCCGTAACCTATCTAAATATCTCATAGAAGACTTCCTGTTTAATTATTATTCCTGCTAAATTAATAGATAAATAGATAGAAAGAAAAATATTAAGATAAAGGCAATGAGATATGATCAAGTTTAACAAATCAAATTACTTAATTATTAGTTTAAAATTAATTATGAAACTGTTGAGCTCAATATTTTATCCTTAAGATGATATGTTAGAAAATGTTGAGGGCTTAATCTTGCAGCAAGGATATCATTAAAATATATATAATGAAAATTATTTTTAGGTGAGCCATAAAGAAGTATTTATGAAGGAACTGAAGGCGTCGCTAAACTTCTTCCAACTTCAGAAACCAGTGCTTCGTAATCCAAGCAGAGCGTCCTCACTTGCGTCTTCCAAGGACAGCGAGAAAAAAGAACAACGATCTAACATTATTGAAAATTTTCTTGATTTCGAAAAGGAAGTGCAGTAAACAAATATATATTTCTTTGAATATCATAACAAATTGATATGTTGTAATTGAACGGATTGTTCAGTGTACTAAAAAAATAATAATACGTTTTTGCAATAAATATGTAGGTGAATATAATGTGTTTATTTTTGTTGAAGTTTAAATTACCCGCTTAATTTAGTAGTATATATGATGTAAAAGAAAAATTATACAAATTATCTATTGAACGATTTGTCTTACATGTTAAAATTTAGATCTTAAATTAACACGAACAAATAGTTACAAATAAACAATGTCGCGATCTCAATAGAATTTATCAATTTTCCACTGTCACAGATTAATTATGACTGTTATCATCATATACATTAATTAATTATTGATTAATGTAACAAATCGATGTAATTATGCGAACGTCATAATCTACTGCATTCATAATCTATCTATACATTGATGTATAAGCACTGCTTGTATAGTATTTACATAGTGTTAAATTTTTCCATTTACGAGAAAATCTTATCATATCATTAATAACCTTTTTTACCGATAGGTTATTTAATAAGACTTTCAAGTAACCTTTAACTTTGTTACCAGTTAGCTCCTGAATCATCAAAAAGATTATTTGTTTGATCAATTTATTTTCATAAAAAACTATCCATTTGTTCATTTGTCCACTATTTGGCGTATCTAGCTATCGTGCCTATTTTTAGGTTTGGTGTTAAAGGGACTTTAAACTTCTTTTGTGTACTTATGAATAACTTCTACTAGGTCTAGGTCCGTCCATTCACATACTTGAATTGATTGCATCCGGCAGCGTTTGCACGTGGTGGACCCTAGCACCAGTCGCGTGCGCCTCTGTATCATAAACCTAGAGCACGTAGGAAATTTTGAGGACATGCTTAATAAAATTGTAAGATTTCAAATTAAATGAATAAGGTAAGCTCGAAAATTTGTTTCAATATATATATGAACAAATCTTCTATTCCGTCTATCTGCAAAATAGAGGGCACAATGAAATAGACATACAAAATAATGAAGTAATCAATGAGATCTCTATGGCTGATCTGAATGATAACAAATAGCTCACTAACGGTGGCTAAGGTCAATTTAGACAAAGTCACAAGCTCTCCATCAAAATATACCACGCCTTCTTGATCCTTCAAAACCGATCGGTAATGTGGGAACAATCGGAAGCCGCACTATCATTATACACTCATTCCAAAATAAAATTGGACAAACATTCTATTTTGAAATACATTGAACAATTTTTCGCAATTCATAAGTCAATAGCAAAAGACAACGACCGATGTATACGTGTGTGGCAATTCGATCGTATTTGATTGCACCGTATCCTGCGCAACAATCAATTGTGGCGAAAGAATGCCAAATCCACTGACAGCATTCAGTGGCGCAGGAGCCACCAATAAAGATGGCCGTGTCGTGGTACGCAGTGGCTTTCCTTGCCGCTTCCGCTCTTGGCGCTTCAATCGCACGTAAGTAATACTCATTCTAATAACAATCATTATTTATTTTTAATTCATAATCATGCTTGACCTCATGTCAGCTACATATATCAATAGTTTTATGAATTAACCAATTATTTCAAAACATTTAACAGAAGATTCTTCTTTAACACAAAAAATATTAATATATTATATTGTATTTTGAATTGGTTTAGCAACCAATGACAACAAATATTTTATCTATTTACAACAAATACTTACAGAATATGCCGAACCAGATAAAGATAACTACAATAATAACTCTATCTGAAATTGACAGTACACGCTCTGAAGAAGAAATTTAAACATTCTAAGTTATTTTGGCTAAAACACACGTAAGACTGATATCTACGTAATGGCTCTACTTTATCTTTGTTACTTTTAATTAACGTTAACGTAGATGTGTGGTAAACAAAGAGGTACACGAACTCTATTTTTTAAATCTTGGTGACTGTGTAATGCAATTTGTAAAACTGTATAATTATAATAGATTTAAAGAAAAGAGATTTTGTTTCTTTAAACGCAATGTCTGGAAACTGTAGCATTTCAAAAATATTTTTTTGCATTTTGATGTATCAAAAATATTATTGGAGGATACATAAATCAAATGAAAAATCTTAATGAATTTTTCATTTATCTTATACCCCATCATAAATGACCATTATTAACAAATATCAGAAGGACATACAATACTACATAAATAAATAAATATCAAAATATAAAGAATTGGGAAAATAAACAAAATGAGCCATTGCTTAGATATTTTAAATTAACAGATATTGTGTCTAGATAGCATTTCTACCTATTTAGTGGGTATAAATAGAACAAATCAGAGTAAGTTTTATGAGGCTAAAAATCTTTTAATAAAAAGTCAGTTTTAATTTAAACAGAATGCCATCGTTTGATCACGTAGTAGAGTCATCAAATCGAAAGGACAGAAAACAAAAGAATCCTGTTGAAAATCTGGCAACCATTTTGCTCATAAACGTTAAGGACATAGATATTACTCGTCCGCTTTCAAATACCGGTCCGTTGTTTACGTCTTGTCATAAAATGGCCAAACTTTAACAAATAAACAAAGTTCATTTCTACATAGTATGTAATCTGATGAAAGTTTTCCCTCAAACCTGAAACTATAAATCGTTGAATACACTCGTATGTACTTTGTGCAATCTTCCAAACGTGTGAGAAATATTACAGTGCAATATATTCAGACATTATTCTGAAGTGATAAATGCAAATTATATAAACATGGTGCACCATGAAATTACGTTGTACAAACACTTCGTTCATAAATTTATTTTATTGAATCTTATAGCATTACTTATTGTAAGTTACCAATAATTAGTATATCACAACTATATTACAGCTGACACAAGATAAACAATTTTAACAAAAAATAGAACCGACTCAAAACGCACTAAAAATTAAAAAATAACTGTGTCCTTTAGTTGCTTTAATTTACTTAAGCATATCTATGAAGTCGGTACCAGCATTATACGGCACTTGTAGCCAAAAAGCTACCGCTACTTACGCAAAAACCGAAATCGTTGCAAGTTTACCCATAAAATTTGAAGAGTTCCTTCAATTTTCCCAGGATATCATTATCAGATCCTAACATGATGACAATGGGACTATCTTGGAGGTATGCCCTTTCTAATAAAAAAAAGAATTATCAAAATCGTACAACTCTGTAAAAAGTTATGCGTGGTCATACGTGTTAAAAACAAAACAGACCAAAAAAACTCTTTTAAAATTTGTATCTGTTCGTCAGCTTATGCTAATCTTTGGATTAATAAATGGATTTTTACGCGGCACCGGCAGATTAAGCTAAGCCTATGTTGTTTATTTTTCTTTAGATCGCACATAGCTACATAGGGGAAACCAAATTCGTGGAAAACAATAAACAAACGGCATACTACTTCGTAGTAGCAGGTATACGACACTAATTTTTAAAAACGTACCACCAAGCGATTTAGCATTCCGGTACGATGTTGTGTAAAAATTAAAAGGGGTAAAGATTTCATCCTACGCCTAACGAGCTAGCCCGCTTTTATCTTAGAGTGCATCATCACTCCACCTGGTGTAATTACAGTTAAAAATAAACTGATAGTAAATAAAAAAAACAAAGTAGTTAGTACAGTCTAATCTGAGGCTGTGACTGTAGCAGCCATCATATAAAGACCAAAGCTTCAAGTACGTAGATCAGAAGGAATCAGAAGGAAACAGAAGAAGAAAAAAGAAAGATGGAGATAGAAATCAAACTTTGTGTTTACACAAGATAAACTATTTGTATTTCAAATTCGTTTAGCATTTGCATAATTTAATAATAAACATACAAGCACGTACATTTTCTAATTACACTGTAACAAATTAAATGTTCAAAAATTAAAAACAATTCAATTCAACTAATGTGTGTTTATTAATTATTAATATTAATATATATATTTATTGATAATGAAATATTCTTTATTAAATATTAAATTTAAATATCAATGAATTAATGAATGAAATATTCTTTATTGCACACCAAGTAACAAAAACAAACTGACAAAGAGAAAATATTTTAATATTTGACGGTCTTATCACTACTCAGCGATCTCTTCCAGACAACAATTTATATTTAAGAAGAATAGTATAAAACTATTCAGCAGTTTTTGTGAAATTTAGTAACATACATTAGAACACATTTAACACTATGCACTTTGTGTCAACTACTTATAATGCAAGCAGTGTTTAAGTTAAGTATGTAAAGCTCGTATCCAGCAGCTCTTACTATGTATTAATTAGATAATTGTTGTATATTATTGGGTCACTTGTTCAGAATGGTAAACACGAAGAGTTCCTACAACTTATATAATTCAACTTCGCAAAAGGAATCGGAGACTCGCGCCGTTAGACAACGCTTATAATGTTATGTCACTAAAATTATGTAATTTGACTTCAATGACAGTGTAAGTGGGACAAACCGTTGCAACGTTTTTCATAAGGAAAAAATAGGCTAAATACCGACTAAATACGTTTTATAAATAACACAAATACAAATATATTAAAACGAAATACCACTGGGTTACTGATTGTCTATTTAAGAAGTATCAGAAACTAGTAGGTCTAAGTAGGTAAGTTATATCGTTAACCCTTAACTTAGAGTGTCTAACAGAAACGTTGCGTTTGTTCCTATAAATCCCTACACAATGATAATATATGACCAGCAGCGATCGTAAATGTATATAGGTTTATGTTCGGATGATGATGATGATGAGGGTCTGTATCAATTTTTACAAAGTACCTACATCGTTAAAGTGTTTATATAGAGGTTACTTACAACTATTTTAACCGACGAAAAGAAACGGAGGAGGTTCTCAATTCGACACGTATATATATATATATATATATATATTTATGTATGACCACGCATATCTTTTTAACAGTGTTGTCCGATTTTGGTAATTTTATTTTTTAATGCCGCAGTTATTTTTTACTTTTTAGTGCGTTTTGAGTCGGTTCTATTTTTTGTTAAAAAAATTTATATTAATGATATACCTTCAAATATTTAAAATATATTTAAAATACCTGTAAAAAGAAGATACAAAATTACGGGACAGATTTAAGGCTTTTAGAATAGTTTTATGTGCCTTCTTGCTACGTAAACGTTTTCTTTGCCTATCACTCATTACGAGTATGTTATGATATTTTCTTTACATTTGTTATATTTAATATATTTCATGCCAATATTTATAATTTTCAGTATCGTACATGCCATTACGCCAGCCATCATTGGATACTGATATTAAAATAAGCCGAATCATGCGTCATTTAAAAAGTGTATGTACGTAGCTGAGGCTCGCAAAATTCATTTGGTGGTGGGCACTTATTTAAAACATTTAATACTCAAGTAAAAATAAGATAAGATAAAGACAATTACTCAAAATAACTTAAATTATGGACATATCACGCTTAGCAGCTGTATGAGGTTAACGGGCAAAGGACAGGAAGTACCTAATACCTCCTACGGGCTCGAACCGATTGAGATTTTTTTAACTGGTCTTGGTTGGCTGGTGGAAGGCTTCGGTCGTGACTAGTTAGTATCCTACAAGCAAAGATGTCATATGAAAACCTAGAAGCCGAATAGGATGGATTTTACGCTTTCATCTTACTCACTTTCCATCGGGTGTGATTGACTAACTTATAATGAATAAAAAATAATGTTAAGTAGGTCATCTACTTGTTAGATCAACATTAAAAGGCAATAAGATCTACTAGTAAAACGACAACGTTAAAATTAACTTAGACAAGACATGGAGTCCCATTGCATGCATAAAATCTTAGGGACCATATATTCCGTTACATGATACGGTAACTTAAGATAATCTAATTAACTTTTCTTAAATACATTCGAATTTATTTTCATAGATACTGAAATTATGTGGAAAGCTGAAATTAAAAAAAATTAAAATAAGTAACATGAAGATTGTTTATTCATGATCTTAATTAAGACTTCCTTTGCATGTAATGTAACGCATCCTTAAATTACATACACAAATAAGGTGAAGGCGACTATTTAATAGATAAGTCAATTATCTAAAAATGTTAAAAGGTACTTTTTAACGACGCGTTAGGATGGATTTTTTAATATTAGCCGATTTTTTCTCGATTCAAAATAATCTTCTGACCCTACTTTATAAGTAATATAATTAAGTTACCTAGTCGAAAAAAATGAGAAATGGAAGGGGATAAAACCAAATGACCTTTCTGTATTAAATCCGCACCGCTTAAACTGGGTATTGAGGCTTTAAGGTGTTCATAGATACATTCTTTATTTTCTAATACTGTCGCTTTAAACGATTGTCGATAACTAAAAGCCGAATCAAAGCTTGTAAATTTTCGAAAAAGCAGTTTCGAATAAAGGTGTAATTTATTAGATCATTGGTGTAGCTGTTTCACCTACCTACTATCCTTTTTTCTTCTTATTTGCCATGCATCATTTGGGTAGTAAACAGTAGAAAGGACATTATTTATTTCTTGCATGATACTTTGAATTTGTTCTTTAACAACTTTTGGCAAATCCTGATTTCAATTCTTAGCTATTTTTAAATTAATTATAGAGTAACATAAACTTTGATTAATTGGAAATAGACATAGTAGCATGTCGATTCTGTAATGTAATTCGATAGTGCGAGTCTCGACGTTTTCTCTCTCTCTCTCTCCGTCTGTCTGATACTAGTATTAACAGAGATATATAGAGACGAAGTTGAAATTCGCATTGTCGAGTTTTTTCCGCTATTGATAGGTATCTGTTTTAAATAATTTTCTACGTTTTCAGCGAGCAATTATGTTTTGGAAAAATCAGCGTGCGGAAGAGTGTGGGTGACAGTACACTCACCAGCCATACGATTATCAGTTGGAAGGAATTTGCTTGATGCAATCGAACTCAACTGGGATTTCAGTACTTGTTCCAACACACCTATGCAGGTAATTTATAATTTAGAAAAGTGAAACTCGTTTTTTTTTTCGTTATGTATATATATCATGGCAATATAATAAACTACCTCGTTGTTCTAGCTGGTGAGCCTGTAAGGCTTCGATCACGAGTTCCCGGATGTATTGATTGTTCTCGGAGATATATAAGTCTAGTCAAGTCCCCGAAATAATAGAATTATTTATAGTAAATAATAGTTTTTCTTTCTTCTAAGAAATTTGCAGTAAATTCTCAGCTTTGAGTCGGGAAGTTAGAAGAAGAAGAAGAGAAGGGAAGTCATGCCTCGGAGAGCACGTTAAGTCGTCGGTCCTGGTCACTTTCAACAACACCTGATAGTGATTAATGTATTAAACATTTTTACCCTAAGCCCGCCAACCCACTTTAGAGCAGCGTGGTCGGACTAAGCTCCGTACACCCTCTCCTAAAAGAAGAGAGGCTTGGTCCTGTGGTGTGTCAATAAGAGGCTGATAAAAAATATTATTTTCCGAAACGCAAATGTGATAAAATAATTTTGAAAAAAAAACACTGAGCAAAACCGAGCGATTGTTGTCTCAACGCTTGACATCCCGTTGCCCATTCAATGTATGCCGATACATAAACCAATTCCAAATACAACGCATGTCACAATGTCATTTAAAAGTAGAATCCGACCGAAACTGGTTTTCCGGCCGAAACCGAAACTGAAACCGAATATTCGGCCCTGGCTTCAGTTTTGGCCGAAACCGAAACCGAAACTCATGTGGTCAAGTATAAAATTCCTAAAAATACTGAAATTTTATAACTAATAAAATATTAACTGACTAAGTTTTACATTAATGACTAAGTTTTGTCGCTACGGAGTACGGAGCTATCCGAACGGCGCACGACAATTCCCGAACAGGGCCGCCAGCGTCCGCTGGTTCAGGTTTCGGCAAAAGCCTAAGCCGAAACCGAAACTGCCGCCGAAACTTGATTTTTGGCCGATACTCGGCCGAAACCGAAACCGAAACCGAACTTTCGGTCGGACACTATTTAAAAGTAACCAGTATGCAATGCCTAAATAAAACATAATACTCCATAACATTTGTCTAGATACAATCTAATACATAGTCACATAACATCAGACAAATTCGCAGTAAATAAAAAACATATAATTAATTCAAGATATCACAATTACGACTAACCACAATGCTTTTTAACCACGCGATAGGACTTGACACTGAAATATTAAGCGGGTTTTTATAACCGCATCATGTTCGGCGTACTATATTAGCTGCTCGAGTTATGTAAACCGAGAATGGAAGTGTAAGACTTTATTAACACGTCCACTCGCCTGACTATCGTCATTATCGTTGTGTGTATATTATTACGTTGGACGGACAGACACGCAAACTACGTAATGTTGCGGTTTGTATAGCAATTTAGCGGATCATGGGCGGGTGCTTACATCCGATTTATGTATTTCCTACGTCGTTTCTCGATGTTTCAGTCATATAATTCTATGATTTTTCTTTTTCTTAACCCATTGTTAGCGTGTTTTAACAACCAATATACGACAAGATAGAATATAGTAGGTAGTTTGTCTACTCCTTTACTATTTTAGTGACTTTCGAGGGTTCAACACCTTTTATTTCCAATGTATATGGTTCCTAATAAATATATAAGTATTTAGTGACTACTGGCTTACCGTGCTCTCCAAAGTACCTACAGAGACGTAACACCACTAAAGTACTCAACTCCGAGCTGAGATTAATTTATGTGAATTTCTTGGAACATAGAACTAAATTCACATTCCGACTCAGAACACAAACCCGAGTTTTCAGATACATAAGTTTATGTGTGTGTTATTATTATAATTATTTATTATTATTTATTACTATCTTAAACATGCAATATTTTAATTCTATTGCATTAACTTTCGTATTTCGTACAGGTACTCGTACCTATAATAATAAAATTCAGCATTAGGTATCTTCAACAATAATTATACCTACTTACTTCAGTGAACATGAAAATGAGATTAAAGATAATACTCATCTGAAAAACAAAAACATACCTACACATAAATTTTAATTTCACATCTTATATTTAATGTATTATAGTTTGTATTTTAAGAGTGTTGCTTCCCCTTCAAAAAAAATTTAAACGCACATAAATTGTTTAATAAATAATACCTAATTAATAAGTATGGTTGACCAACGGGTCTAGTGACTGCCTCGTTGGTCTAGTGGTTAGTCTATGTGGCTTTAATCACGAGGTCCTGGGTTCAATTCCTGGGTCGGGTTACGGAATAATTCTGAGCTTTTTTATTCTTTTATGAAATGTTCAGTACTTTCCAAGCCCGGAGTCTGGAAGTTGGCGGTGTTACACCCCCGTGCCTCGGAGAGCACGTTAAGCCGTCGGTCCCGGTTACTATCGTCAACATCTGATAGTGATCGTTAATAAATGAAACATTATCACCCTAAGCTCGCCAACCCGCATTGGAGCAGCGTGGTGGGTGTACGCTGTAGTGGGCCTTTAATAGGCTGATTATGGTGAAGTACGGTTATCATGTTCTCACTTTCTTAAAATTATTGTTAAATAAAGGACGCCCGCGACTTAGCCTACGTAGTTCCTATTCGCATATAAAATTCAGAGTAAAAACTAACCAATGTGTTAACCCAGGGTGTCGGCTAACTCTAACCAAGTTTTAATAATATCGCTCCAGTTGTTTATTTGTGAAGAAGCAACAAACCTACACACACACACCCACAAACTTTCGCCTTAATAATATTAGTATAATAAATTTTATTGGTGTTATCTATACTGATTTCAGATAGGTCTTTTCAACGGCAGGCCCTTGTCTTGGAATAACGCCTTAGCAACCTTCCCTGTAAACTCAGCCGTGGGTTTCGTCATCACCAATATTTCTTTGGGCGATGGCAACTTGCCCGGCGGCTGGCAATTGGGCAGCGGTCTCAAAGGCCCCCAGTGTCTGTGGCCCTGGGTTGGAGCTGGAAACAGTTTCATTCAATCCTTCAACTGCCTGAAGATTCAACCCACTTGGATGGAAGATAATGCGTAAGTAAAAATGTATGTAAGACGTAAGTGCATCGAAGTATGATTCTTATCATTTGTATGATAGTAGTAGGTTCTGTGATAGAGCTAACTTCGTCCAATGTTTAACCTATGACTACGTACTATGAGGCCCTAGAATCGAGTCCTAGGTCTTACATTTTGCTATTTTTGACGTGATAACGTCTTATAATTCGATAGAGCCGGCTGCACGCACGAAAAAACATGACTCATGCGGCGTTACCTCGCTTTGAGACGTTCCATGTAAGGCTTGAAGTGCAAGCGAGAGCGCAGAACGAGCGACAAAGAAGCACAATCGGCCTTTGCGTTCGGCAGCGTTCGACATCCGTCTATTAAATATAATTATTAAATATATTAATTTTAAATAAATAATTAATCTATACTAATATTATAAAGAGGAAAACTTTGTTTGTTTGTTTGTTTGTTTTTTTGTTTGTTTGTTTGTTTGTTTGTTTGGTTGTAATGAATAGGCTCAAAAACTACTGGACCGTTTTTAAAAATTCTTTCACCATTCGAAAGCTACATTATCCACGAGTAACATAGGCTAAATTTTATTTTGGAAAAAATAGGGTTCCGTAAAATATTTGGGTTTTTCTGACACAAGGTGTAAAAAATCAACCAGAAAAGTTACTTATTTTGCTTACGCTGCCTAAACTATAAAAGATAGAACAATAAAATGTTCTAATTAATTATAGATTTTATAAATATCTACAAAAAAATCCGCGACACACTATACCTATCTATGTCGAGTGAGGCATAACAACCATTTTTTATTTAAAAATCTTAATTTTTTTTTTGGACTACATTTAAACGCATTTATTTTACTCATGCTATTAATCCTTATTAAAATAAATTATTTCATCACTAAGCACAGTTTATGTAGATAATATTTGGTATTTAATAGATTAAAATTGGACGTTTGGTTTTGAAGTTATGGCGAAATTAAAATATTACTATTTCTGCGTTGCGAAGTGAGCGTCGCCATATCGGGGGTGCGCGTGCGGGAGGGGAGTTTAGATCTATGTTATATATAGGATGATGAATTAAGAATTCGATCTTTGTTCAAATATCTATTTAGTACACGGAAGAGTTTGTTCGTTTGTTTAAACGGGCTAATCTCTATCTGCGTGTCGGATTGTAAAATTATTTTTGTTTATTCTGAAGGCTAGACTCAAGAGTGAAATATACTATTTAATATCAATTTATACCCATCAGCTTGCCATAAATATATATTTTTAATGTTAATGTACTGAAATGTCATACAATGTTTAACAAAAATGTAGACCTTTAGTACACGGGACGGGACGGAGAATATTGCTTCACGGGAAACTATATAAAAATTAAATTGAGAGGGGGAGCGGGGAATGAGCACACTATATGTGCCTTTACACATTTTGTATGAAAGTCTGTCTTTAAAATTAGAAGGATACCTAAGAGGTTTTCACGCGGACGAAGTCGCGGGCGACTGCTAGTATATTTATAAAGTAATATATTTATTATTAATTTAAATTAATATTTATAAAAATATACTTAAATTAAAAATTTTAATAACCAATTAAATGCTACCATTCCATCAGTATTTTCTTAAGACGTTGTCACGTTCAACTATCGTCAGTAAACCGACTTTACAGACAACCAATTTTTTTCTTCCAAGACATTTTGAGTAACAAATGTGAATCGTCTTAAAAGCACAAAAACCGTCAATAACTGTCATTATCATAAACACTTCTCGTTGTCAGTGACCGTTACAAAATCGAAACATTATCATTCTAAGAACGCAAACCTGCTTCAGATCAGCGTGGTGGGTCTCAACTCGATACAAACTGTTCTTTAAGACGAGAGCCCTAAAGGGAATCATAAGTTAACCTTAAATAAAAATCTTCAATAATAATTTAATAGAACTGCGTGGGAAAAGTACCTACATAAGTATAGCTCAACGATTCTAATACATAAAAACAATATACAAACACATAAATTATCTATACTACTACCTACATATATATTTTATTTCCTTAATCAATTGAATAGTGCACAAAAGGAGATGCAAACCAAGTAAACTAACAAGATCATCCATTCATCTCATTTAAAGTAAAAACAAATCCGTTTCCTAAACGACTCTTGGATCCGGCGAAAAAATCATACCTACTCCATTATCTCATTCAACATTAATAAAGAGGAATGACTCAAATCTTTCTTCAGTGGCCAAGACAAAGATAAAATAACATTCACTCTTTAATCACAAGATTGGTTTCTGTAGTGTCTTGTTACTTTCCTGCCTACGTATTTCCTTACAAGTTCATCGCTGCAGTGGAGGAAAATATTGAATAACTGTCATACTGTATCTTCTTTGGAACAATCATCATCATCATCATCATTATCAGCCTGTAGACGTCCACTGTTGGACATAGGCCTTTTTTAGGGACTTCCAAACACAACGATCCCGAGCCGCCTGTTGCCAGCGGCTCCCTGCGACACGTTTGATGTCGTCAGTCCACCTGGTTGGGGGTCGACCAACGCTGCGCTTTCCGGTGCGGGGTCGCCAATCTACCACCTTGGGCCCCCAACGTTCATCAGCTGTTCGAACTACGTGCCCCGCCCATTGCCACTTCAGTTCTGCGACTCGCTGAGCTATGTCGGTTACTTTGGTTCTTCTGCGGATCTCCTCATTTCTGATTCGATCACGCAGAGATACTCCGAGCATTGCTCTTTCCATCGCCCGCTGAGTGACTCTGAGCCTTCTTATGAAGCCCGCAGTCAGCGACCAAGATTCGGATCCGTAGGTCATCACTGGCAACACGCACTGTTCGAAGACTCTCGTCTTCAGGCACTGAGGAATTTTGGACAAAAAGATGTCACGGAGTTTCCCGAACGCTGCCCAGCCGAGTTGGATTCGGCGGTTCACCTCTTTCTCGAAATTGGACCTACCTAACTGGACCATATGCCCTAGGTATATATACTCGTCTACAATTTCGAGTGCAGAATTTTCAACAATTACTGGGTGGAGCGGAACGTGAGCATTACACATGATCTTTGTCTTGCTCATGTTCATTTTAAGGCCCACCTGTTGAGAAACTCTGCTGAGGTCATTGAGCATAATGTTAAGATCATTTAGAGATTCTGCCATGATCACTACATCGTCGGCAAACCGCAGTTGAGTGAGGTACTCGCCATTGATGTTGATGCCAAGTCCGTTCCAGTCCAAGAGCTTAAAGACGTCTTCCAATGCGGCGGTAAATAGCTTCGGGGAGATAACATCTCCCTGTCGCACTCCTCGCTGCAATTGGATTGGCCTCGTAGTCTCATCCTGTATACGGACTGACATGGTGGCGTTTTCGTACAGGCACTGCAACGCTTGGATGTACCGGTAGTCGATTCGGCACCTCTGCAATGACCTTAACACAGCCCAGGTTTCCACCGAATCAAAGGCTTTCTCATAGTCCACAAACGCCAAGCAAAGTGGCCGGTTATACTCTTCGGTCTTTTGTATAACCTGCCGCAGCGTATGGATGTGGTCTATGGTACTAAAGCCTTGTCGGAAGCCGGCTTGTTCGGGAGGCTGGAAGTCATCAAACCTACGAGCGAGACGATTCGTGATGACTCTGGAGAACAACTTGTAGACATGACTCAGCAGCGAGATTGGTCTGTAATTCTTCAGCAAGGTATTGTCACCCTTTTTGAAGAACAGAACAACCACGCTCCTGTGCCACGCCTCAGGCGTCTTGCCCTCGTGAATGACGGAATTGAACAATCGCTGAAGGACTTCAAGTATCGGTTTACCACCCGCTTTCAGGAGTTCTGCTGTGATTCCGTCATCACCTGGCGCCTTGTTGTTCTTTAGGTGTTCGAGAGCCATACTAATCTCGTCTAGGCTGACGTCCGGGATATCTTCGGTATAATGTCGGGTCAATTTGGCTCTGGGGTCTTCAGCCAAATTGTCAACAGGCTTTTGAGTTGACGTGTATAACTGTCCATAGAACTTCTCGACCTCACCCAAGATCTCGGGCTTGGAAGAAATGAGATTACCGTCATCGGTCTTCAGACGCGTCAACTGACTGCGTCCAATAGACAGATCTTTCGCGAACACTTTCGAGCCACGGTTGTGTTTTATTGTATCTATGATACGCTCGGTGTTGTAGCGGCGTAAGTCACATTTCTGCGACTTAGAGATCTGTCTATTGATACGTCGGTAGTTCACAGCGTCCCCTGAAGACTGTAATCGCATTCCTTGTCTTTCCTCCATGAGCTTAAGTGTTTGGTCAGAGAATTTCTTGTTGGTTTTTGGGCGGTGGGTCTTATAGAACTTAGACCCAACCGAATGGACAGTTTCCACTAGCCTGTTGTTCAGATCGTCCACATCAACACAATGTGCTAGGCAATCGAAACGGTTCTGGAGTTCCAGTTGAAAGCTTTCGGGGTTTTGGATGTGAGCACGAGTAGGTCGGAGCGTTGACTTCACCAGTCGGTACCGTTCGAGCTGTACATTGATATTCAACGTGCCTCTTACCAGTCGGTGATCACTACCGGTTTTGACCCTATTGATCACAGAGACATCGTTGAATATATGCCGTCTGGTCGACAAGATGAAGTCAATCTCATTTCTCGTAGAACCATCGGGGCTCAACCAGGTCCATTTCCTGTGTGGTGGCTTCTTGAAGAAGGAGTTCATCATAAAGAGGCCCTCCTTCTCCATGAAGTCAGCCAACATTTGGCCCCTCTGGTTCCGTTGCCCATAACCAAATTGCCCCACTCTCAACTCTGAACCACTCCTCTCGCCCAGCTTTGCATTGAAATCCCCCATAACAACGCTGTAGTAGGAGTTCGAAGTATGCAGGGCTCTTGAAATATCCTCATACAATACCTCTACCTCCTCGTCGGGTTGTGCCGAAGTCGGTGCGTAAACCTGTATAACCTTCAACGAATACCGTTTGGTAATTCGGAGGACAAGGAACGCTACCCTGCTCGACACACTCTCGACTCGTACAACATTGTTAACAAGGGACTTGTGAACGATAAACCCAACACCACCTTGGGACAGATGTTCGCCCTCCCGGTAGTATAGTAAATTGCCGGATTTCAGGATTATCGAGTCCTCGCCCTCTCGTCGGACTTCAGACAATCCTATAATGCTCCAGCGCAACTTACTTAATACTTCTTCCAGTTCGACTAACTTTTCGTCGGTCCTCAAAGTGCGTGCGTTAAATGTCGCCAGGTCCAGTCGTCGGGGTTGGCAGCGGAATCTCTGCCGGAGATTCTTGACACCCCTTGCCCCGCCGTTACCATGACCGCTGCCAGAGCCAGGAATAGCGGAGCTGCCGGGGACTAGGGGCTGTTGCTTTTTACTTTCTCCCATAAAAAGTATTGCCCTATAGTGACCACGCTGGGCAGGCGGGTTGGTCACCGCAGGGCTGGACTATTCGAACCAGTGTCACTGCTGCCTGACACTGGCCTCATTTTGTAGTCCAGCCTATTTGGAATGGTTATACCGCCATTCATCGGTCGCCAGAGCCTCGTCGGTCCATCTACAGGGTGCACCGCGAGCAGGTGAGGTTGACATTTGGAGAGGCTGACTGGTACTAGCCTCCCCCTTACACCCCAGGTCTTTGTTAATTTTAATAGATATTCCAACTTACTATGAGCATAATAGTGGTATTATTTATAAATTATAATAGAGATATGTAGTGATTAATAGTTTTAAACAAAAAAAGTTGAGAGGTGTCAAGGGACACCCGGATGGAACGAAGTTCCTTTCGATTAATTAGTGAAGGAATTGTAATAAAATTTTATTTTTTTAAGTAATAATAATATTTGTTGTTGTACACCGAAACACCAGAGGGCGCTACGAGAGCGCGAGACAGCATACAGCGCGGGCGCCCCCCGCCGCTCACGCGCACACACATCAAAGGCGGCGGCAAGATCCTTTGATCAAAAAGTGTCGTGACAACTTTTCGTACGAATTTTTTCCGTCTAGCCCCCTTTCAAAACACGCGATAAGGAACTTCGTTCCAAAAGGAAATACTAAAATACTAGGTATATCTGCCCTTGTGATACAATTTCTCTTTCTAATCTCAGACCCGCGTATAGGTAGAGGTACCTTTTTATTAACCGACTTCAAAAAAAGGAGGTTACCAATTCGACCCGTATGTATGTAATATTTCCAGAACTGCCCAGTTTTCGCATATGTTGGTCTATATCAGCGTCTAAACAAATGTGCCAAATTTCAAAAGTGTATGTATGTATTTATGTTTGTGGAGGCATATCTCCGGAACTACAAGCCCGATTTAAGTAATTCTTTTTTTGTTGTACCAGGTATTTTATTTTAGGTATTCAATTTAGGGAATACTGCAAGTTTCATCCCAATTGGTTCAGTAGTTTCTGCGATAGGGACTTTTTCGCATAACTTTTCACAGAATAGTCCGATTTTAAAAATTCTTTTTTATTAGAATGGGTACACTTCCAAAATGGTCCCGTAGTAATAAACTTTCCTTAAACTTGGATAGCACCGAGTTTATAGAAAGATATGGTTAAGTAAATTAAAGTAACTAAATGACGCATTTATTTTTTACTTTTCAGTGCGTTTTGAAGTCGGTTTAATTTTTTATCAAAATTTTTTATACGATTAATATCCTATGAATCTAATACAGTAGGTCCCTTTTATGACAATTCTTAATCATAGCAACTGTATCAACTTCACTTAGGTAAGATAGCAGCTGACAGACGAAAAATGTCAACGCCCAACTGACATTAGCAAATTAAAGACAAAGTTTTCTTTAGTGACATAGAGACTTATTATGAAAGTATTATTGAAATTTTATACTCTAAAGGGGACTAAAGAGATGAACTTTGTATAAAAGTATGTTATTAATGTCATTAGAGTCCTACACAAGCGAGCGAAGTCCAACCGACGAACTGAAGCTCAAAATCCTTTTGTTTTAAATCCAGCGCTTTAACCTTAAACTATTACATACTTAAAAGGTTTTCCTTTACCATTATTATTTTTATTATAAACTACAACTAAGCCTTGATCTCGATGACGGACGTGATGGTAAATGATAATCTAAGATGGAAGCCAGCTAACATGTTAGGAGTAGGGTACCTACAGTCGCTTGGCGATACGTCTTTGCCTGCAGTGTGGTAACTAGCCACGTCCGAAGCCTGATCCAATCAAAAAATCTCAAAAAAAGCTGCTAATCGAACTTTTGACCTCCGCCTACTTGTGAATCCAACGTGTATACCACTGCGCCACAGAGGCCGTCAAATGGAATGTTTTTCTTCTTCTTATATTTTTTGATTTTCATTGCCAATCTAAGACAATACCTACACCTCGCCAATGTCGGTCTTTATAGAAAAGACACGATAGAAATTGACAAATGTTTCTTCTTATTTATTTATTTTAAAACTTTATTGCAAATTATAAAGATAAACATAACAGAAAAAACAGGGTAACATTAATTGGCAAAAGGCGTCCTTATCACTAAGAGCGATCTCTTCCAGGCAACCTACCGAAAGATTCTAAATATTCTGTGAGAAGGGAAATTGCAAAAATAAAGAAAATAAAGTAAAACTACAATATACATACATCTAATACGGCACACATATATATTTATTATACACAAAGTACATATATTTAACAAAGTAATGTTTAATTTAATACCTACATGAACTACTTACTCCTGTTCTTCTTTTACAGAAGCCAAATCAACAAACTGCGCATAGGCGATCTTGCTATACCTGGTACTCACAACGCAGGCGCGTGGCGATTTGACACTGAAATTAGCACAGTAGAGCGAGATAGCTTCGTGCTGTGCCAAGACCGATCCATCTGGGCACAACTGGTCTACGGAATCAGATACTTTGACTTCCGTATTGCCTATTACGACTTTTATGCTCAAGAAAATGACAGGTGCGTAAAATCTTCTGCTTTAAACGCGCAAAAACTAGTACAATTAGTTTTCTTCATCACACTGGCCTGAATTTGGCCCAAAAAAATCTACTTTACCCGTCAGCATTTTCTTTCTCTTCTCGTTTACACAAACTATAGTTGCAAAAGATGCATGTGATAGTAAATTCTGTATGAACCATTTTCCGATTTCACCCTTTTGTTTAACTGTGAGGGTTTATTTTTTGTGTACTTAATCTTCTTTACACATACCTTATAAAGTATACAGTTACGTGAGGTTCGGTAACGCTTTGCTAACTCGGTTATACGATGCGTAATTGTTACATACGTACTCGCAGGTAATCCTTTCCTCCAACTAATCCATAATCTTGTGCTGGGATCACTTACGATAATAATTCAAATCATTAAACTCTTGGGATTTCGATAGATAATGACTGATAAGAAATAGGTATACAATTATGATAATTTTTTTATACTTATTTGCCATTTCTGTTTACAGGTATTGGCTGAATCACAACTTAATTCGAGTCCGTCCATTACTGCCGTTGTTAAGAGAAATCAGAGCATTCTTAGATACTACTAGAGAGGTTTGTTGTAAATTGTAATGTATATAGATACGTTTAATTTTAGATTAAACAAATAATTATGACTAGTGAAGATGTCAGGTGTACTTACCGATGCAAGTCCGATTTTTATAACATTAACTCAAAATATAGACTAAACACAGTTTTCGTTACAGTAACTCTCAGTAAAATACTTACATCGAATACCTTTAGAAGAGCAATTCTTGTGTCTAACAAGCTTTGATTTTTAGAAAACGTATATTTTCCAAGAAATACCGAGGAAAGCTCGGTCAACCTGGTTCTTTTACTAATCCACTACAAGACTAGTCCGACCGACCGATTTTTTGAAGTCATATTATCTTTCTGTCTATTCTTAGACTGTTAAGGTAGATTGTTAAGGTCCATACATATATTTAGACACCGTTTAAAATATTACGATATAGTACTTCAAATACGTTCCAAAAAACACAAAAACATCACATCTTTCGGCCATATATTAGGTACATTAGATTTATAGTAAACTTCGTTGTTTCAACCAACCAAAAAGACCCCATAAAATTTACTAAGTAATTGGTTAAAGGTATAAATAATTGAATAGCTATGCGATTATAAATGGATTTATTCTAAGCTAAGACTTGTCTAATACGTATACAAGACAGGTAACATCACTCATTAAGAGCGCACGTAGGATTATACAGCTCAGCATGTAACTATTGATTAAATTAAGGCACTAAAGAAATATTAACAAAGTTGCTTGTTTTTCGATATTCTCCAACATTTACGTATAAGTGTCTCGTTCACCTTTTACGTACTACAAGACTGCCAGGCATTCAAGTATCTGTACCCTTAGTAGTTACGAGTATTACTCCTCAGACGTCTACGCTATGATCCCTGGTCCCTGATTAGCACTGTGGAGACATGGAATACCTAGAAGAGTGTATTTAAATATTGACTTCAGCAGAATAAGGACTTTGTTAGCAAGCGCAATTACCAAAGGCTACAATCTTTGCTTGATTACAGCCAAACCTTAGCCTATTTAGAATTTTTAAAAAAAATATGTCATTAAACATTTTCAGGTTATATTTCTTGACGCCCATCACTTTCCCGTCGGCTTTTACCATCAAAATGGAGCGCCTATTCAGCAAGTGCATCGGGGCTTGCTCAATCTAATTCAAAGAGAGTTGGGACCCCACATAGCGCCTGCAACTCAATTTGCTACCGGACCAGGAACAAGAGGACCAACTCTACAGACATTTATAGACGCCAATAGACGATTACTCTTCAGCTATGTAGATAACAGTATTGTTAATGGTAAGTCTTCTATTTATGGTATTAATTTGGGTGATAATTAGTGAGTGTACTATTATTACTTCATCGCCGTTTACCGCAACTGCATTTCCCAATTTACTGCCTAGGTTTACTTGTGTGAACAACCAACCTTTGTTTGCCTACATATTTATGTATTTTGAAATTTGAAGGTACTTGCCACAGACTACAGTCATCGTCTTTTTTTAACATTACAGGGACAGGCCTACTCATTATAGGAAATGGGATATGGTGTTAAAAACCATCAAGGGACTTAACTGGATTAGGGAGATAATGTTAACCCTTGTAATGATCAGTATTAGAATTTACCGATATTGACTATTATTGTAGGTTTAAAATGGCCTCCGAGGTACACGAGGAGACGGCCAAGTTTAAAAATAGCATATTACTTAACTACTTAATTTACAAATCTTTAACTCTATTACAGGAAACAGATGGCTGTGGCCAATTTTGCCTCACCTCTGGGCAAACACCAACAGCCCCACAGAACTCTTTCGTTTCTTAGACACTATGATTGACCGATCACCGCTGCCTTCTGCCCGGTCGCCTTTGTTCTCTGCCATGGCACAGACCACTCCAACAGTTCTAGACATCCTACTTGTAAGGGGCTCGCTAAGAGAAAACGCTGATGCTGTCAACAGGAATGTAACAGCGCGCCTTAAAACTCGTTGGCGGAATAACGCCAATATTATTTCTACGGACTTCTTCCTGGGTAGTGACGTCACCGATGTATCAATAGCACTCAGCGTGGAACGTTCTAATCGGTTATGACGAAACGGAGTACGCTTCCGAAGTGGCGGGATAGTCGTTAATAAGTCACGCCCTCAACTGCAGTTCTATGGACGTCGCTCTTCAGGACTTCCACTAACTAAGTACCACCGAAACCGTTCTAAAAAGCTTCGTTGATTTCATACAAATTGAGCTATTATTATAATTATATAGGCGTATAGTGACCCTGTCTACAGTGTCTAAAGCCCTGCATTAAGTGGAAAATATTTGTATAATAGAAGTGGATTTTTAGTGTCTGGGTGTTATCTATACCTATTAATTTAAAAGTATTTCTTTTAACTTACTTAGGGTTCTAATATATTTATTTATTTATTTAATAAAATCACTCTCGTCACTGCACGGAAGCTACCCGGTAATGCTTTAACACTGCCTCATTTTTTATGTAAGATACGATTCCGGTGAACAATTTAGTGAGATAAATTATAAATATACCTAAATGTTAAGAGTGAACTAGTCCATTGTTACTTGTTAAGAAACAATTTATATTATGATGCCAAAATTAAACAATTCAAGTATTAATACTTTTATTTATGATATATTAAGCTGGTCAAACATTCGTTGAAATAGCAAAATGTTTTAATTCTCAATTATCTTTATTTACCAAAAAGTTTACATTTTTTAAATAATGCTTTTGAAATAAAAACTAGAGATAAAATGGTAATTCCGAACCCTTCCCCTACATGCAAACGATTGTTTTATTACAATTGCATAAATGTTTACAGACATATATAGAGGATAATACAGCTACCATTTTCTCTACCAACTAGGATTTGGGCATCTCCAAGTCATCTTGATCGTCAATCTTCGCTCACTATTGAGCGCTTGCTTATAATATAAAAATAAATTTAAAAAAACACCATTTCATATTTGTTTCTATAGATTAAGAAAAGCGTTACCGAATATCTAAATAAATAAAATATATATACTCGTACAAGGTAATGAAACAAAAAAGGAATCACTTAAAATATTTTCTTATATTACTTGTAATCTAATACAATAAATAGCATCTAAACATTAAAAATAATTGTACTTGCAACAAACGAGGTAGATTAACCGTGCGTAAAGCACAAAACAGTCATTATATCACGTGTGCGGCGCCAACAGAGGCAGCAACTCTGCACGACTCATGCGGGACAACGCGCGAGCGTCCAGGCCCATCGCAGCCGCCGCGCCGCGCACGTCCAGCCCGAAGCTCTGCAGAAGCGCCGCGAGCGCCACCTCCTCGCCGGTGCGAGGGTCCCGCAGCCGAGGACACGAGCCGTTACACTGGGGCCACGAACACCGCTCTATCAGTCTCCGCGGCGCACACCGAGCTCGCACTCGTCTACTTCCATTACTGAACCGCCGCTCCCAACACGAGATAGCTCTGGGTAATGACACGCCTGATACGTTTATCGCCAGCCATTCAGGGCGAGCGAGGGCGCCGTGGGCAATACACGCCGGCGCAAAAGCGAATCTTACGCGTTTCAGACTCGCACGAATCGCTGAACCCGTTTCGTGCACTGCATCCCATTGCGCTCTAGTCCGGGGCGCCCGAACTCCTTCTGCCGTCAATTGGGCTGAATCGAAAAGGTACTGAAAAACGAATAACGGTGTCCGAATGTGCGGGTATAAGCGATACCCGAAATAACATAGCCAAGGCTTGTCTCGGTACTCTCGGACGCAAGATTTTGGTGGGGACCCCGACCACAAAGAATGGCCCAGTCTGGCTATGGCATCAGGTGAAGATGCACGTCTCGCTTTTGGTGGTCGATCCAAAAACCAACCAGAATCTGCAATAGCGGCCACACGAACACCGTACGGTCGAAGACTTCGCCTTACGGCATCCACATGAAGCATAACACCGGTACCACCAGCACTCGAACCGACTAGCAATAAGCGACCGGCGAGTCCAATTTTCAAAAGTTCATCCAGGACTGACCGAACTATAAAACGGCCTGCAAAGGCAAAGCTGCTATTGGAAGAGGAGTGTTGATATGTTCGTGTTCCAGCCCACATATCGCTTGAACAGTACGGCAGTAAGACGTGGTTCGAGGCGTGCCAGATCGGATTCGCCTGTGGGTCGGCGGAGAGCAAAGCCGGCGCTCTGCGGGCTCGAGGCCATTTCGTCGAAGACATGAGACTGGGCCGCCTCCGCCAGCGCGCTTCGCACGAAGCCTGATCCCAGCAGTAGCCACCGCCTTCCAAATAGACCACCCAATGGTGGCTGTTGCTGCCGCGACGTAGGTAATATCTGAAAATAAAACAGTCTCATTTTAAAACTTCTATATACCGATTGATGAGATATAAACTATTTTCGTCTATTTTCGTCGTTAATATTTGAATATGCAAATTTAGTTACACTCTGAATTTCACCACTTTTTTGTCAAATAAAGTACAATAGGTACAGATCAGTGAATGGACTTTCAGGTTCTCTCAGACAGAAACAATACCCACTCGCTCATCCCTAGATTATCACTAAAAATTAATTGAAAGAAAACCTAATAGTTATTGTATTGACCTAACATAGGTCTTTAACCCATCTCATAATTTATAGCTGAACTAGATTTGATCATAATGAAGTCAGGTAAATCGAATCCAAAATGACATAACAAATTCATTCAGTATAATCAACTCCAGAGCACGAAAGGCAAATAAAGTCACCGTAAATGCTATATTCCGGATGTGAGATCGTTACTGATTGTTATCTAACAGATCAAAGTACCTTGCGAAAGCCTATTTGAATAAAACATCAAGCCCTTTATCGGCTTTACCCGTTTATCGGCTTGGGACCACATTGCTTAACTAATACATTAACCTGAATACATTATGTAGTATGAAGCTGGGGTGTTACTCACCCCGCTGGCGACCCATCGTTGCACGTGAGCGTAGTGTTGGACAGCCACACCAGCCTCAGGCTGTCCGGCGGGGCTGCACCCTTGCACGCCGCAACCAGTACCTAAAGTTAAATAATTTGTGTTTACTAATCACACTAATATTATAAAAACAAAGTCTGTGTGTTTGTGTGTACTTGCCGATCAAGCTAAAATTATTATGAATAGAAATTCAAATCCATTAGTATGAATTTGTATCTCCCTATGCATATACATATCAAAATTGCATATTTTGCCCACTGTACCTAGTAGTAGAAAGGGTAAATATTGTATACAGTGGTATATTGTTGCAAAGTAAAATATTTTACAGTAAAAAGAACTATGTTAATAAATCATCATGTCAAATAATATGAAATGCCACATTGCCAACGAAATCATTCACCAGTACAAAAATTTTTAACAAAAAATAGAACCGACTCAAAACGCACTAAAAAGTAAAAAATAACTGTGTCATTTAGTTGCTTTAATTTACTTAAGCATATCTATGAAGTCGGTGGTTTTTGTTAAAAAATTTTATTTTTTACTTTTTAGTGATTTATCGCCACGTAACGTACTCGTACTATACTGTCATAGTATATTATACGGCACTAGTAGCCAAAAAGCTACCGATACTTAGACAAAAACCGAAATCGCTGTATGTATGCCTATAAAGTTTGAAGAGTTCCTTTAATTTTCCCAGGATATCGTCATCAGATCCTAACATGATGACAGTGGGACTACCTTGGAAGTGTACCCTTTCCAATAAAAAAAAATTATCAAAATCAGACAACTCTGTAAAAAGTTATGCGTGGTCATACATAAAAAATATACGTGTCGAATTGAGAATCTCCTCCGTTTTTTTTCGTCGGTTAAAAAATAGTTGATGTTTAACAGGAGTCGGTAACTCGTAAACGTTCATAATAAACACGGAAATATATGTTTGTTTATATTCTTCGCGAAAAATCGAAACAAGTCAAAGACTAAAACATTTATTCTATAAAATCGGTAAAAAAATATTTTTAATTTTTATATCGTCATGAATTTAAACATTTTTGTAAAGTAAATAAAAAATTAAAGTCCTAAACATATCAAGAATATGCTATGAAGAATTGAAGATAATGAAATGAATTGCGCCTGGTCTAGATAGCGTTGGTTACCTACGCTACCTACCCTGGCGCAATACCCTCTACATTGTACATACCTAATAGACAGTACCTACTTAGGTAAGTAGTGAAACGTACCTAAGTTTCACTCCGAAACCGAAACATCCTCAGGAGATGTTGACTATACAATATTCAATTGTGATAAAATTTTTTAACAAAAAATAGAACCGACTCAAAGCGCACTAAAAAGTAAAAAATAACTGTGTCATTTAGTTGCTTTAACTTACTTAAGCATATCTATGAAGTCGGTGCCAGCAAGTTTAAGGAACATTTATTTTACGTAGTAAAGAAGTTTGTGGGTTCTAGGTAACGTCCTGGAAAGTAGAAACCTTGGCTGGCACCGACTCCTAGATATGCTTAAGTAAATTAAAGCAACTAAATGACACAGTTATTTTTTTACTTTTTAGTGCGCTTTGAGTCGGTTCTATTTTTTTGTTAAAAAAAATTTTATTTCTTACTTTTTAGTGATTTATCGCCACCGTAACGTACTCGTGCTATACTGTCATAGTATATAAGTGGCCAAAAAGCTCGATAGAGACAAAAACCGAAATCGCTGTAAGCGTGCCTCCAAAATTTGAAGCGTTTTCAATTTCCCAGGATATCGTCATCAGATCCTAACATGCGGACAATGGGTTGATGTATGCCCTTCGAAAAAAGAATTATCAAAATGAAACTAAAAAATTATGGTGATCATACATATAAAAAAAAAAAAAAAAAAAAAAAAAAAAAAAAAAAAAAAAAAAAAAAAATCTGACATTGAACAACCTTATTTTATTGTTAAAATTCACACGTGTGTCATGTCTCTACATAATTTATTATGTAAACAAAATAGTTAAACAACGATAAAACACTATAATTTGCGATAGCAATGTTAATTAGCATGCTAGTCTTAATTTAAAATGCAAAAGACTATGTTAGCATGAGCTACAGCTACAATCACGGACTTATAGTAGCCGCCGCATGTTCATTTTAATAGTGTGCAATTAAGCCGTGTAATTTTTTTACTAATTATACTACTACGATGACGTCACTAGAGTTGTTAAATTTATATCATCCCTACCGACAAAGACGTACCGCCAAGCGATTTAGCGTTCCGATACTATGGCCTGTGTGCACCAAGATTTCGGTTATCATAACTAACGGTTAACATAACTTTACTATAAATTTACTATTTATAATAAACCCGTTCGCCGGTTAAGAACGTTAACCGGGCGGTTATCTTAACCGAGCTTACGTCCTTAACCGGTGTACGAGTTGTCGTGAACAGTAATTTTTACGTTTAGCTTATGTTAACCGTTGGTTATGATAACCGAAATCTTGGTGCACACAGGCTTATGTCGTGTAGAAACCGAAATGGGTTTGGATTTCATTCTACTCCTAAAAAGTTAGCCCGCTACCATCTAAGATTGCATAACATCACATCCAGTGTGATAGCAATCAAGGGCCAACTTGTAGTAGATTAAAAAATATACATCAAAAGTTAAGATAATTGCAATCGCTGCTCGCCGTTACAGGTAAAAAATATATTGCAAGAAAACAAGCGCACATCAAAACAGCGCACCCGGGGTTTTGTACTAATATTGATTTGAAATTAAAAACTTAGGTAGACAAACAGAAAATTTCAGAAAAACAAATTTCTGTAAATGCTATAAAGCTATAAATGTAGTAGATTGTATAGATTATATCAACAACAGTTGGCAATAATTTAAAATTAATATTAATCCTGCCGTTGCCCACGTGGCCCAATCCTACGTCTGATAATAATGCTAAGTTCAAACACAATCACGCCGAAATAGCTCAAGTCTTAACAGATTTGCATAATAGGATTTGACAAATGAAAGAAGTTAGGTCTCTTAATAACTCAAACTAATCCATAAATATTTAACTATGCGCCCCGCGATTTTCGAGATATAAAATGTTAGAGAAAAGAAACCGAGAAACCAGAACCAGAAAAAGAGATGAGGAAAAGAACCATCTGCTAATTAATAATATTGGTTTATTTTATATATAAGCATCCGCTAGAAATATATTTTGAAATTCAGCTTTAGCAGTTCAGTATTAGCGAGAAAAAACCGAGGTTAGACTTGTTCTCTAAAGGTGGTCTTAAGATAACTCTAGTATTGTAACCAAATAATAATAGGTTTAAGGTTATTTCGATGTTCATATCCCTAACTCCCTTACATAATATTGGAAACAGGGGAAAAAACAGATAGCGAGGAACTTTAAAATCGAATTTGTTTTTGAAGTTTCCTATTAGTCTGATAAAGTTAAAAAGTAGGTGTACCGTTTTTCACTATGGTGCCCCGAACGTTCAAGTTTTCGGCTACTTGCGTATTTATGCAAGCGCGTATTTATGAATGTCTATTTTGACTGGAGTTCGTACACATTATGAATAAAATATAATGTCGAGGTTCAAGGATTCTTCACGCGCATCGCTAGAAAGCTTCTTCCCAGAAAATATTAATATTAAAAATCTGATGCACGTTGTTATTTACTCAACTGTAATTCAAATATTCATGTAAATTTCTAGAACGTCTACATTGCCATAAATGCTGAGCAAGACAATCGTGAATGTATTCTTGAAGATGCCTTGATGAATTTGTTACTCAATCAGTCAGTCACTCCAAGATTAAGTTTAACATTCTTCATATTATAATTTTTAATTAATTAATTATTTTAAATTTTATGTAGGTAATAAAATTGGACAGAAACAAAAACCAATAAAATACGAGTAAGTCTGTATAAAATTAAATAAATAATTATGATAATGTTTATTGATTCGGTTACTTTTTATGTAGCAAAATTAAATGGAAATCTGGGTAAGAAATTATTATAATTAGGACAGGAATATTAAATTAAAGCGCAAAAATACCTACTTAGATACCATCTTATCACCTGTTTTGACGACGTAAGCGCAAATTCGTGCGCAGTATTGTGGATTTCATAAGACCTGGGTTTGATTCTCAGAGTATTTTTAGGAAATTAAAAAGGTAAAATGTAATTTTTAGTTAACCTAACTGAATTGTTCAAAACCTCCTTTTTAGTAGCGTTTAAAAATTTCAACCGAAACTCCGTAATAAATCTTAAGACTTGAAGGTACTCTACAAAATGCTCCCTAAATTTAGGTGTTTTAACGCAGAAACAGTAGCTAGAAGAAGAAGAAGTTGTGGAAATCCATCACTTGTAACAGAGCTAGATCACAAGGCATGCCCTGTGACCGTCAACCGAGGTGAGATAACAGACTGGAACACAGCAATGCTGCTAGACCTCCCCCCAACGTGCTTTGCCACAAAGAACCTATGAACTACGCAACTTCTTCACCACTTCCCGCTCTTTCTACCAACGCGCGCGATCTACACGTTTTTCGTTACGAACTGCTGGTCCTATAGTGTTAACCCAAAACAAAAACAAACAATAACACACTCGTCACCGGCAATCACCTGACGAGCGGCGGCGTATCACAGAGTAAACAAATGACGTACACAGAGGGTCCATGCGAGCCAGTGGCAGCGTCCGCGCGCAGTCATGGCGGCGAACGTTCGGCGCGCGCACACCCCATCCTGCCGACGGCTACAGCGGCACTGGCAGACTGCAGACTGCTGGTGCGGTACACCGTGTACTGCCGAACGCGAACGCGCGCTCGGTAGCCGTACCCTGTTTACAAAATAAAGCCTCTATTTAGAGCGAGGGCGAAGGGCCGGCTCGTCGCGCGGCGTCGGACCGAATAAAGGTAAGAGGCGGGCGGCTCGTTTGTGAGGCAGGGGCAGCGGGACCGGCTCCGGCGGCGACATCAAACGCGCCGCAGATCAAAGCCGCCGCCACGCGATCGGCATCCGTCATTATTATTATGCAAGCATTACGGAGCGCGCGTGACTCAGGCGAGTGGGCCACGCGAGCTGCGCGGGCGCCGCCGCCCCTCCGCGCAACCCCAACGCACCCCCCACACACACACCTGTCCCACCGACGGCGCCAGGGCTGCCGCACCACACCTAGAACATTCCCAATAAAAAGAAGTAAATAATTGTAAAAAAAATTTTGCTAATTTCCGAGATTCAGAAAAGTCAACAAATATTTAAACCATTGGTCTCTGGGAGTCGTATACGATAATTCTATAACCGTTATTGTTGAGTTTTGATAAGTTCATCAAAGCCAAAAGCTTTCCGATTCTACGAAAATCTAAACAAGAATTATGCCAATTTACAGGGACGAAAATTTTCCTATTAGTGATAGATACGAGGTATTTAAATATTTAGATTCGAGGAAAATCAGTGTGGCACAAGTAATGAATACCCATAATAACTAAGTTTTCAGGTGGAAAATACTATTAAAATAAATGCAACTTTGTGGTTCTTTAGATAGAGAAGCCATCTTATACTTTTTAATCGTTGACATTGTCATAATATTTTTACATTTATATGTCACAAAGTTAAGATTCAAATATTGAATGAAAGGGTGGAGCAGCATCCTCCGAGTGCGCCGTCTCTCGACAGTATTGGAATTGGCGCGCCTTTTCGCACGATTTTACCAAGTTATAAAAAACCCGCATTCGAACAGTAAAGGGTGGGCAGCAACCCTGCATTCTCAGAATACGCCTTTTCTGGCAATAGTGGAATCGCTGCGCGTTTTTCGCACCAGACTACCAAGTGATGGAAACGGGCGCATTTGAACATGTTAGTAAAGGGTGGGCAGCAACCCTGCATTCTCCGAATGCGCCCTCTCTCGTAGTAGTGGAACCGGCGCGCCTTTTCGCACCAGATTACCAAGCTATGTACACACGCGCTTCGAACATTTTAGCACCTAATTTCATTTTATGTTATTGTTACCTGCGTATACGGGAGTTTCGCTATCTTTGATGATACAGATGAAACTGAATGAATGTTTATATGTAATTTTACTCGAACACAATTTGAACGATATCTTTAACCCAAAATTGGGCATGTCTATTGGGTTTAACATCCAGGATTAGATTTCCAACTCGGATCGAGTTGGGATTTCTTAGTAGGATCTGATAGAAGTATGTTTCCCACGTTATCTTTTTCTCTATAACTTTTTCAATGAAGTTGCGACAATTTTTCAGTTTTCTTATTATAAAAGGTACAAATTCAAATTTATTTTAATAAGGCTTAGTTTACAAGTAGGTACTTTCGAAACTAATTTATGTTTGTATTTAGGTATTTCTCACCTTTTTCACACACACACACACACACACAAGTAGCACTTCAAAAGGACTACTTGCAGTTTCTGTGATTTTATTCTTACTTTCCCATCATCACTACTATCAGTCTCGACGGCCCACTTCAGACCTCCCTCCTGATAGCATAGGGCAAATGACCTTGGAGCAAATGGGAATATAGAGCCACCACGCAACTCCAATAAATGTTAAACCAGATTGGGGTGATAATATTTTGACCTTTAACTATTGTTTTCCCTATCTGTACCTACTCTCTATCAACTGATTATGAAATAAAATATGTAATAAAAATAAAATGAAATTTCCGAGGAATGTAAGTGTAACTGATCATTAGTTCAGGCATACTTACACATCCCCGGGCATTACCTTCTTTTTGCTTACCCTTGCTAATTTCAAATATACAGCATACAAATTCGTCTAAATTCTTGGCGGCACTTGTTAAATAAAAAGTCTTCAACCTTCACCCGTTACCTACACAAAAAAGTAGATTCATACAGAAGAAGAATAAATTTTGTTTCTTCCTCAACCTAAGAGACTCTCATGACACACACTAAAAAGCCGGAAGTGGAACCTCCAAATTACAAAGTGTTCTACAAAACCAAATTATAAAACAGGAGCGTACTTGGACAGGGCCAAGTGGGACTTATCCTCAGATCAGCAGGGGGAACGTGGGCACAGCTAAGTAGAATATAATTGGCGGGCGGCTCGGCGGTACAAAGCGCTGTGCCCTGTAAAAATGCCATCATAAAGCCGCGCCGCCACAATAAGCCCTTTGACAGTTGGTACCCACCTTTATGATGCCGACTCTGATATACGACTCGCTCTCATTAAACTTATTTTATCGACTGCCGATACATCTACCTATCCACATAAGGCTGCCTCTCCATTGGACCTGTGCAAGATTGTGCGGCACGAAGTCGAATCAGTGCTAAGGCGTGACCGGTCGGAAAATACCGCAAATTGAGCTTATTTCCTTAGTAAAACCAATATCTAGCACGCCTAACTATCCATATTTCACAGGCTTCATGGACGTTAAACAAAACTTGTTTTCTTTCATAGGTCAAATTCTAAATCTACACGAATTATTACTAACACGAATAAATGAATTAAGGCTAAGCTTGTCTTCTGTTTCAATGTGTGTCATCAGCATCGTCGGACAAAAACTATACAATGTAATTAATTTAATTTTAAAAAGTTGAAATTTTACTTTAAGACTTTGTTTTTAACACATATATCTTGTGTCTCGTTATTAGCAAAAGCGCCTTAAAACCTAAACTAATCTCCTCTAACTATTTTAAAGATTACTAAGATTCATAAATCGACTAAACGTTATCATCACGCAGCACAGCCCCGGTGGAGAGACATCCTAAACCAGAGCAAAAGAAATACGCGCTACCACTGGCATACAGAGCGGAAGAATAAACCATTTAGATCATTCAAAATTTTTATGGCTTATTATTCAATCCCATTATGACTTAGTCGGGACGCTCTTTTAAACCGCTTTAATATAGAAGACCATTATACAGCTCATTTTCCATAACAATAAGCTTTACAAAACTTTTTTGTGCTCTCCTTTAATAGGGTCTTATTAATTTATTAGAGGCAGTAAACAGAATATTCTAAACTGAGTTACGGTACAGTGGGCTTTATAGCAAGCTCGGGACTGCTTCAGATGTTTGTTGTAGTTTATAATAAAACTGTTGTAACAAAAGATTTATAAATTACCTAAGCCTTTAAAGATATACGCCGCCAGATATTAAAATGTTACGGACTCTATTAGATTAGTAGAACCTATTACGTACACTAAATTATTTAATAGGCAGCTGCTTTAAACACGACTTTGCTCCTGTATAAGTAGATTTTTCTGTCAATTTAAGAAGCGGCGCTAGACATAAGTGATAGTGAGCTTTGCGAGACATCTTCCATTTTGGAGAAGCAATAAACGTTATTTTGAAGTTGTTGCTTTAAAAGCCCTTTTCTGTAGAATAAAGACTTATTATTGCAGCTATTGTAGATAATCTTCCTTCTTCAAGGGTACAGGTATCTATTCTGATTAAAATTCATACATAAAATATAATAAATCGATAGTTAGATCACATAAAAGCGAGCAATAAGTTTTTTTACAGAACAGCCGGCTACCGGCGCGCGGCACTGCGCGTTCGGGCAAAAAATATAATGGTCATTCTCCATGACGCTTATACGTACACTCGTAGCCGAAATATTAATATTTTATTTTAAGTCTCAGTAGGCCTAAAAACTGACTGACAAAAGCAGCATATATTATATGATACAGTAGATTACCCATAATACATTTTCATAGTACAAAACTTTGGTATTATATTTTGTTTTCATAACTTTCCAAAAGAGCCAATGGCCAAGGGCCCCAACATGGTCTAGGGCGGGCTTGGGTCTACAGTTCGATCTTTGAAATTACTGTTATTTTTTTGTGATTGGATGTAACTACGTAACACGTTGCTTTTCTTTTACATAGGGGAAAAGGAAAATTCTAATCATATCACGGGGTATCCAAGGGTCCAAAAGTGATAACTTAGGTGGCTTTTGCCTTCATCTCTGCAGTAAAACATGGAATTCTTAATGCAAATCTTACAGTTGCGATGCGTAACGTTATTTATTTTGTCTAATATCCGTTCGATGAATAATCTGTATGAATGATATTGTAGCTGTATTGTGGTTATATCATATTCTGTAAGCTATCACAGAACAATTCAGTAAGTTTAAGTACACAATGATTGAAACCGGCATAACATAGAATAAATCTACGTATCTACTTGTACAACCGGTACGAAAAGTGGAGCAAAGGACACGTGCGGCTAATTACCGTCCAAGCACTTGTGTCGGGAACAGTCCACATCAATAACCATCGGAAGTAATACGAATGGAATAGTCTAAGAGACTAAGTCGACAAGATAAATTTTGAAAACTTTTCGGTCCAGTCGTAATAGTACAGTATATTTGAAAGTTTGAGTAGGTAAAGACATAGCTCTTACAGTGAAGTACTACAGCTGTAATTATTGCTGCTAAGCAGCATAGCTGTGTTCTGATCTGGAGAATGAACGAACAGAATCTGTGTTGAGTTTTTGGCTAGACCAATGAAATCAAGCCGGTTTCAGGGTGCTGGACGCAAGAGACTCAAGACCATGTGGCGTATAGAAATCCTCCAAGAGGCATATGCCCTGCAATTAACGTCCATCTGCTTGCAATGATGATGATGGTGATGATGAGGCTTAATACCTATTCCACAGGCTCGGCCTTGCGAAGTGTTACTCTTTAAAATATGTGACTTTCTACTTAAGGTCAGGTAGACCATCTGCTATTATCTAGGCCATCTACTATTACTAAAAAAAAACAAGTTATAGTTTCGCATACCGGCTTAGGTCAGATGAAGAGGTAATTGGTTCAGTCATAGTTTGGCTTCGGTCGTGGCTAGTTACCACAAGCGCCAAGTTAGCGTTCTGGCACGATGCCGCGAAGAAACCAATCGGGAGTATTGGTTGAATGAATTGTACTTCTGCCAAGTTTGCACGCTTCGATCATAAAATGCATCGTCACATCCAATGAATTAATCGAGAGCTTACTTTGCGTTAAATAAAAATTTTACTTTATTACCTAATGTTGATTGATGGATAATTAAGGAATACGTAAGCCCATAACCTGAATTTAAAAAAATGTGCATTGGAAATGCATTGAATGTGCCGTGTTTAAAAAATGTGACAAAAGAAGTATAATAAGATACGAACTTATATGATATCAGTATTATATTATGATGTAACATGTAACATCAATAACGCTTTCACGTATACATTATCCCGACATCGTTACTGCATAAATGATATTAGATGCAGTGCAGTCCTTTAACTTGTAAACTACGAAAATAAGTTAAGTCTTAGATCTCGTCTCGTTTATAGAAGCAAACCCATAATAACAACTGCTTTCAAGTTCTCACTGCGCAGGTAAATTTGGCCAGCGTCTCTCGAGCAAACGTAGTGTAGTAGTGCGATTCCCGCCCGCCGCCGCAGCCTCCGAATCACAATAAATCTAAGCCGATAAGTAGCGAGGCGGATTGTCGGCGCGGCGCGATCAAAGGGAAGGGACGCACATGAAACGAGCCGCCGATGTTCGCTAAGATGTTTCATTCGATACCGCGTTTCCACCACTGGCCGGCTTTGGCTGGGCCGGCACGTCTAATTGCCTTTTGTTCCGTGACATTTTAATTAATTTGAATTTGGTATACGAGTGACGTGACGTATGACTGGCGACTGGCGTGATGGAGGTCCGGGTTTTATGTTGAATTTGAGAGAACTCGTATGTGGGATTTAATCTTTTCATAAATTATTTGCATGATATGGATACCTTAGTTGTAGATGTGTTAATTAATTAATATATTTATGTAAAAGTCAAATAAAAGCTTCAAAATGTTTTGGTTTAAGCTTTTCTCTACATACTGAAACGAATATCGGAACATTAACAGTTGACTCAACTTTCATCAGATTTTCGCCATAAGGAACAGTGCATAATAAAAAGTACCTAGGTAATATAAAATATTATTAGATTGTATATGAAATATAATCACCTACCTACTTACTTACTCCACGTTACAGAAGAATACATGAAAAAGAAATTTAAATCATACAAAGCTATTTTTACGTACATACATACTAACATCACGCCTCAGTCCCATACAGGTGTAGCTACACCTATGGGGTAGGACTACATCCTTCTTTAATTTAACCTGAGTGTAGGTTTAGTAGCTCAGATATCGCTGGCTAGGTTGCGGTAGTTAAATTCCCGTGACCCAGTTTTCAGGCGTAGAGGTGGAACACCGTGGGGTTTTAGTCGGTAAGAGTCCGACATAACCTTCGCGCCTCCCTGTGGTGTGAAGGTATCCATGAGGGTTTTCCCACGCAAAAAAAAGGACTATATCCATTCCATTTGCCACATTTATTTAACGTAGTAAAGCAGTTTGTAGGTTCTAGGTAATGTCCTTAAAGTAGAAACCTTGGCTACCACCGACTCCTAGATATGCTTAAGTAAATTAAAGCAACTAAATGACACGGTTATTTTATACTTTTTAGTGCGTTCCTATTTTTTGTTAAAAAGTTTCATATCTTACTTTTTAATGATTTATACTTTACTATTTATATTTATGTTTACTTATATTTATATTTATACTTTACTACTATACTGTCATTGTATATTATACGGCACTTGTAGCAAAAAAGCTACCGATACTTACACAAAAACCGAAATCGCTGCAAGTGTGCAATTTTCTTTCAATTTTCCCAGGATATCATCATAATCATCAGATCCTAACATGATGACAATGGGACCATCATACATAAAAAAAAACATCTACGATACCTTCCTACATGAAACTTAAACTTAAGAGTTTCATTTCAAACCGACTCATTCTTAGGACAGGAGATGTTGACATTACAATGTTCAACTACGAATTAAATCAATTATTCACAGTTCGGAGAGGGCTGCTAATAAATAATGTACAGTATACCTTTCGTTAGTGCAATGGAGTCGTGCACTGGTCAGTAACACTTATCGTTTTATATGCATGAAGTAATAACACCTACCTTTGAGTGTCCGCCGGCCGGCGCGGCGTCGCTGGCGTCGTGTTATTAATTTGCCATAAACGATGCACGGATAATGTCTACCTTCTGTTTATAATAATACACGTAGAGAGTACTTTCAACTACTGACAGTCGGGTTACCTATTTATTTATTTTATTACTAGCACCGTGGTGTTCATTCACCAGGAATTTCTGTTTTCAAGTTTCTCTCCGTACAAAGTACCTGTACCTATAATATTAAAAGATATATGATGTAGATAGCTACTATCCTTATATATTAATACGAGTGATACAGACTGCGGTGCTGGTGGTAGGCCACAAGGCAGGAACATCAGCACTGATGAAGGTAAGAGAGGGTTTTAGCTGGTGATCTGGCACTATAAAAATAAGAGAATCACAATCTGGACATCAACTGGACTACAGTAACTTTTTTAACACTAGGACAGAATAGACCAAAATCATAGATAGATCAAAGGTGTTAAATCTCACTGGCGCACTCTACTTACAGACTGTCCAAGAATTCGTTCACCTTGGTTCCACTATAACTAATAACGGCTTCTGTGAACCAGAGATCCGAAGAAGAATTGGAATGGCTAAGAGTGCCATGTCTCAGCTTCATAAAACTTGGAGAGACCGCAACATCTCGTTGAGTACAAAGATCAAACTAGTACGCACACTCGTCTTCTCCATTTTTCTATATGGGATTAAGATATGGATAAGACTTTTGAGATGTGATGCTGAAAGAAAATGCTCCGGACCCCATGAACCGCATTTCGGATTAACGCCTTAGCAAGTATGGATACTTGCTAAGTTTCAGATTAAATCAAGGCTCTCCACTATCTGCCTCAAGCGTGTACTAGAGTACTTTGGACACATTGCCAGGAAATACGGAGATAATCTAGAGAAACTTGTAGTCACTGGCAAAGTGGAAGGAAAAAGGCCGCGTGGGTGTAGCCCGATGCGTTGGTCTGACCAGATCCGCCCCAGACTCGACTCCTCGATGTATGACGCTCTTCAAACGGCCGGTAATAAGAGTGGATGGCGTAACATCGTAAGGATGATCATATCATCAGGGTCACGACCCTCAAACATGAGGAAAACGACTCACGGAGGAGGAGAATAGATTACTTTATTGTTGAACGTACTTGGTAATTAGCTTTGTAGCTCTAAATCATTTCGAGTCGTGCCCGTATTCTGTAATTATGTTTTTATTAGTCGACATGTGATTTCGTCTCTATGTGTCTCCTTCTAACGAGAGACATAGAGAAGAATTCGATAGTCAACTAATATAAACATGCACAATTATAGAATAGGAGGGCTATGGCGGGCTATAGAATATGGAACTTTAGTTTCTTCCAAGATTTTTTTAGTAAATATTCTGAGCTCGAGAGGTAGAAAGCAACAGCTCGAAGAGAACATATAGCTACTGAGCCCGGTCATTATTATCATAAAAAGCAGCGTATCTTGCATCATTTGACTCTAGAACCGCTGAAATCCAGCTACTTTAGCACAGAATAAGATTATTTGCATCATTTGACTCCAGAAGCGCTGAAAGAACGGATCCAACTAATTTAGCACAGAAAAAGATTATAGTATGTACCTAGTTCACAGAAAATACCAATAGGTAAAATTATCTATATCATCATTAAGCCCACTAGGGCTAGGTTTCTGTTAAAGAAGAGGTAATTAGACTTGCCACGCAGCTCCTATCTATGCAGGTTGAAGGTTTTAAGATATGAATGTGTGTGTCACATTCACTCTGCCTTCATTCAACCAAATTAGTGAGGAATGAAGTACCAAAATAATTCAAACAACATTGACAAGTAAAATAGCTTTATTGACACAATAAATAAGAAAGAAATATATAATCTGGTTTCATTACAAAAGATCACGTTACAAAGAATAGATACAATATTAAAAGAAAAAATCTTTAAACAAAAAATGTATATAATTTATTAAATATTTTAATACATAATATTTTAACTTCTATTAAGAACGAAGTTAGCCGGTTTCAAAATATTGTTTCACCGCGGAAAAATAGACTTAATATCTTACACATAAAAATATTTTCAATCTGAATTGTAACAAAATTTTTGAAATTAATTGAAATTTTACCAGAAAAATTATTCATTTATTTTTTAAAATAACAATAACTGCAACCTTACTGAACCTCGAGATCACAATCAAACGATAATTTGATGACGGTTAAAAAACACTTCAAAGAAGAGTTTCCGGGCATGCCAACTTTGATCTCCTTGCTAACTTTAACTTTGTCTACTAAGGCCTGTGTGCACCAAGATTTCGGTTGTCATATCCAACGGTTAACATAACTTTACTATAAATTAAGAAGAGTTTTCGGGCATGCCAACTTTGATCTCCTTGCTAACTTTAACTTTGTCTACAAAATGTAGGTTTTTAACAACGTATTTTGTTTCCTTTTCAAATTATTCACGTGGCTAATTAACATACTTTCTGACTATGTTATGTAAGTATTATAAATATTATGTACGTATTATAAATGTATATAAATAAATAAAAAGGAATAATAATAAATAAGAGATAAAAGAAATTTGAAGGCATTAAGGCACGTATCTTTATCACAGTATACACATACTACCGAATGAGTAAAGCCATGTATCCACTTGGCAATATTTGGATGCAACACTGAACCGCACCAGTTATTACAGCAGCAATAAGTTTCATACTTTTAGAATGTCCAATAAAATGTTATTAAATACGAATATAAAAGCAATGGCTTTATAGTTACGTATAATATGAAAGCCAATAGCCATAAATATCGGATTTGCGATAGACGCTTAAATGTTGATTTACTTGCTGCTTCGTTTCTGTCTTTTAAAGGTTTTGTTCAACTTGTTTTTGCACTGTCACAAAAAGCAAAAAATGCAAAATGCTATATGTTATTAGTTTCAAAAACTGTAAAGCTTTGTTTTCATAGATGTTACATATGTTGTGCATGTTTAGAATTCCCTTTTATAAGGCGTCGAAGACCGTGACTGTCACGTTTTCGTAATGCCACTCAATTAATGCCAAGTGAATACATGCTTTAAGTCTAAAATCTAAACATTTAATAACGTTTCATAAAATCACTAACATCCATACATAACTTAAATGCTACAAGATACATTATGGATACCAACTTTTGGGGTCGCGTATAGTTCGTTATAAATTAATAAACATATTACAATGCACATATTTTACAGTTTTATATAAAACTTTATAGTTGTAAGTGTAACTTTAAGAGACTGAATCGCTATAAATTAAATTATTTAGTTCAGATTCTTGACATCGTTTTCGTTTCGTTGACTTACAAATATATTGACGATGCAAGAGCTACTTTTTCGCATTTCTACAAAATTAAATAAATTAGGCACTAGTAGCTTATAAAGTTTACGTTTCCATAGCTGCATAATTTATCTTGCCTAACTTGCCTACATGTTTGATTCCATTTATACTGAGATCTAAAAACTATTATGAACCAAATATGCTTTGAAATGTAAAGCACGACCTGCTTCTTACAAAATAATATTCACACACACTTTCATAAAATCGAGATTCAAAAATCACGCCAAAATGATTCAATTGTTCTAACAATTCATAATCTAAGTCTCCAATATTCATAATTTATAAACAAGTTTTGTTTCTAAAAGCCACTCAGTCTACGCTTATTGCCCATTTAATTGATTGACATAATCATATTGAATATTTTATTTCTCGTAAAATTCTATAGCTACATAATCTCTCTACAGTCACTCTTAAGCTCAATTACTTTTGGAAATCCCAAGATTTACTGTTGTATTTTATATACTACTAAGGAATTATAGATTTATTAAGGTTTTCCTAAGTTTGTGACTTAATGCAAGTCAGAAGACTTGTAACCAAATCGAAGACTGAACTCTGTCGCTTCTTACAATCATACATAACCAATCAACATTGAATTGACATAGAAAAACAGCATTTTTGTAATATACTTCGTGCGACAAGATGTCGCGGTTAAATCGCCTAAGAACAAAAATGTTACAGCATAAAGCACCATGTAAAAAATTATATCGTTTCATTCGATACTATCGGATTTATTCGGTTTTGCTAAAGCAAAACTCTATACTCATAGACTAGAGATAGACTCAGCTCTAGAGTATATAATTACATTAATAATTAGTAAATAGTAAATTGACACGTAGCCGTAAGACCTGTAGGACTTACACTATAGTATATTGCTTACCTTTTGCACACAACTATTCACAGATTTTTTCACTACAAGTTATATATAGGAGTACGAACATTTTGTGCGTTATGTTCTCACAAATAAATTATGCTTATATTACGTATATTCAATAATAAATATTCAGCCTAGCGAGAAAAATTGTTTGCTTGGCATTTTCTGTCTTAGTTTTTTAAGGAACTCCCGTGCTTGTTTGTCTCCTTGTCTGGACTCCAAAGCTTTGATAGCATCGCCGTCTGTAAACAAATATAGGTACGATTAACAAATATTTTTACTTTGGAATATGGAATACTTTATTAAGAACAAAAGGATATTGTTTTAGAAAAACATTTTATAGGTAACATTTTAGAGGACGCCCGCGACTATGACCGCGAGAAATTCTGTTTGTGATAATTCGAAAAATGTAACCTACGTCCTTTCTCAGGCTCTAAACTATATCTGTACCAATTTTCACTTAAATCGGTTTAGTAGTTTAGGCGTAATTGCGTAAAAAACAGACAGAGTTACTTTCGCATTTATTATATTAGTAAAGATGTAGGCGCACAGCCACAGCTTTGTCATGAAACGTTCATCTGAAAAGCGTCGGTTCCGTTTTCACAACAATAATATTCATACTGGCTATAATATAAGGCTAAATAATGATATAACCCTTTTCGTTACAGTCCACTTTTATAATAACAACCTGGAAGGATTTTAAGGACGTTTGTTGAAATAGTTATTTGTTATGCAAGGTGCAAAGTTATTGTTTGCCGCCAGTGCGTGTGTTGAATACGGATCAAACGAATGATTCGAACATTCAGAAATAGAATTCTAAATATCGCGGGGTAGTTAAAAGAGAAAGCTAGATACACTTTGCATTATTTACTGCATTGTATTTTCACGTGCCAAATTCAATTCACTTTGGACAGTGCGGACAAAATACAGTTTTGCTCGCAGATTTCGGCGTACAATGAACATTTTAGGGCGAGTGAGAAGCTACAAATATTATGGACATAGTTTAATGAGCCACAAATTAGAAGAGGAGGGAATAAGCTCCCCATATAGATCGAAGAGCAGATGGACATTGCGGTCCAAATGCTGGAAAAGCGCTCCTACATTAAAAAGCGCAAAGGTCGCACATAATCATATTTCGCTGAGCCAATAGATGTTGGGACACAAAATGACTCTTAATTGACCCCACTAGTTAAAGGGGGGTTGTAGATGCTCAAGCATCTAGCGAGCGCAAAACCATTTTGTTTAGAAGTCCTCCCAAAGGCTTTGTGGACGTCGATCAGCCTATAATAACAAGAAAAAAATGATACCTGTTAAAATATATTATTATGTATGAAAAAAATGTGCTCACCGATAGTGGCAGGCCTGGAGAGAGGCAAGTGCTGCTGCGGCAGGCTGGAGATGGGCGCCGGCGTGTCGGGGATCTCGCTGAAGTGCAGGTACGCCTCGCCCACGAACGTGTTGCTGACGCTGAACATGTCCTTGTCCTTCACCACCAGGTGGATGAGCCCATCGGCGATGCGACGCTGCTCGTGAGTTAGCGATCTGGTGACAATTTACTTCCGTTTTTATCGAAATTAGCAGCTCGATATTCCTGTAGTCCTCAAAATTCCTGCTACTAACAGATTTGTTACTCCAAAACGCCGTGGGTTTCCTCAAAAGAACACTATTTTGAAAGAGCATTTATTTTGAAATCATTTTATTTCCCAATAACACCACAATTAATAATTGTAATCTTGGATGAACTGAACTAATCATTGAAAAAGTGTTTTAAATCGCTGAAAATTATTGAAAATAATCGTCGAAAGTAACACGACGTCGTTGAATGTGCTTGAAGGAATTTAATTTCAAGATATTCAGCAATAGGAAATAAATATGCAGCAACTTGAAGATATATTGCCGAAGTCATGAATTAAACTTGTACTCGCTAATTGTTTGATAGGTACCCCGTACCCGTATGTATCGCCGGCCAGTTATTGCTTTAAAAATTGTCTTTGTAAGCGCAGTTTTAACTTGGGTAATTCAAGTTAAAACTGCGCAAAACAAGTAATATAAATATAAGTACTTACATTGAAAACATCTCGTCGTATAACGGAAAGAGGTTTTTGCTATGCGTTTGTGTCTTTGGCTTCTCAACGTTCACGAACGAATCCTCGGGAAGTAGGGCTGCCCGCACGTATGAATCGCACAGACCTAAGGTAAATAATGTAATTCATTGAGGCGAATATAAATAAAATATCTATAAATACTCTGCATATAAAATATCTTAATTTTAATTTTATAAAATATCTTAATTTAAATATATGACTGGTCATGAAACCTATACTAATGCCAAAATCAATGTGGAAAGCACATTAACAAACAAAATGAAGGTACAAAACGCAACACGTTTCTCTCGCGGGTAGGCGTGGAACAAGCAACATCTGTTTTGATTCACTCTCTCATTTTATTATAAAAAAATAGTAATTATTGGTTTTTATTAACTTTTTAAAGTGAATAATGTGTCTGTGAATATAGTTACATACCAGCTAATGTTATCCTGATAAAATTTTCGGCATTTACTTCGTAACTTATACTAAGTCCGTTCACAAGTAAAACTCACACAAATGGATTCACTAAAACAATCCTTTTCTGCGATGTCCGATATGTTTCACATGAAGATGGACGAATTTCAGCAAGAACTGCAAAGAAACACTGCTTCCAAGACCGCTGCGACCACGTCATCCATAGCTGCTGACTTTGCATCTTTTAAAATGTTCATTATTTCTACACTAAATACACTACAGCAGCAGGTTGAATTCCTTAGACTGGAAATGGATCGGCAGGAGATGCGAAGAAGGCGGAAGATGCTACTGTTGCATGGTGTGCCTGAGGCCAAGTCGGAGAACTTAAGTACGCGTGTAACATCAACTATTGCTGAACACTTAGATCTTCCAAATTTTTCCAGTTCTAGCATCAAGGGGAGTTACCGCTTTGGTCGATCATCAGGTAACAAACCTAGGCCTATTGTTATTAAATTTACAGATATAACTGTTCGCGATAAAGTGTGGTTCGCTAAAACGAAATTGAAGGGCACTGGTTATACACAGTCGGAGTTTTTGACTAAACCACGTCACGATGTATTTCTTGAGGCACGGAAACGGTTCGGCATCGCTAACTGTTGGACCCGGGATGGATACATTCACATCGTTGGTCCGGACGGCGCGCGCCACCGAGTGGAATGCATGAGCGATCTTGAGATAATCCCTGTTGAGACAGCGTCGGCGGCGGTGACGACGGGATCGCCTGGCCCTAGCTCTGGTGTAGTTTCCAAGAGTCCAGGAACAAAGTTGCCGGTTTCTCGTCCTGTTAGACGCGTTATTAAAAAGTAGTACTGCTTTAATAAGTTGTTTATTTACATTCACTTCTGGTACAACTTTTTTTTTATTTTTCCACCCGCAATTTTGTTACATTTTTTATTTTTATTCGCTACTATCTGTGATGTCAACGCAGAGTTACCACAGATTAATTAATAACCAGAGACAAATACTATGTTTGTAAACTTTACACTGTGTTCAAAATTTCTTTTTATTCTAATATTTTCTAAATATATATTCAATATTGTTTAAGCTGAATTTGTTAAATCTCATTTAAACTTCAATTTTTATGTATAAAAATGTTACGACTTCTAAAAGCTGGTAGGTATTGTTTAATTTTATTTTAAAATTATATTTTATTTTTAAATTTATATAGTTAGTACTTTTATTTTATCATATTTATTTATTTATCCATATATTTGTATTTTATTTTACTTTATTTATTTATTTTTAATTAGATCAGAATATAATTTATTTATTAAACATAATATATATATACATTTATTTTTGTCATGTCTTTTTATGATATAGTAAACCTTAATGATTCATTTTTCTCACTATCTAATTCCGATATTCAAAGTAGTAATGATAGTTTTTACAGTCTCCCTACACTTAGTGAAACCCTTGATTCGCACTTTTCTGATTCTTTAAAAAATTTCAATATCGTCCACATCAATGCTCAGAGTATTCCTGCACATTATCCTGATATGCTTTCTTCTTTTGATAGCAAGTATATTCATGCAATTTTAATTTCTGAATCATGGCTTAGACCCTCTTTATCTTCTACATCCTATGCTCTTCCTGGTTTTCACTTGATACGGAATGACCGTGAAAATCGGGTCGGTGGTGGTGTTGCTATTTATCTCCGTTCTCACTTACCTTATACCGTTATTAGCGCATCACAAACACAGACTACCCCATCTCCAGAACACTTATTTATTGAAGTTATTTTTTCAACTGTCAAACTCCTATTGGGAGTTTATTATAACCCTAGCCTCTCTATCGACTTTTTTCCGCACTTAGAGGGGTTATTAGATAATTTTGTTCCACAGTATAAACATACGATAATAATGGGTGATTTTAATACTTGCCTTTTAAAAAATGATTCTCGTGCTGCACGTCTTAAGTCTATAGTACAGGCTGCAAATCTGCACTTACTTCCTCTGTCTGCAACTCACACTTTGCCAAATCGTTCCCCATCTCTTCTTGACATTATTCTTGTATCTTCTAGTGATTATGTGGCTAAGCACGGTCAATGTCCTGCTGATGCCTTTTCGTATCATGACTTACTTTATTTATCTTATAAAATCCGTCCCCCAAAAGCTAAGTCAAGAATTCTTCTCCGGCGTAATTTTAACGGAATGGATTTGGATTGCCTAAGGGAGGATGCTGCAAGTTTAAATTGGGATAGTATTCATGCTGGATCCAGTATAGATGAGCAGGTGGAGATTTTTAATTCCTTCTTACTTAATCTGTATGACCGTCATGCTCCAATTCGTCCAGTAAGAATTAAGCATCTTCCTGCTCCTTGGCTTACTGAGGAAATTAAAACCATACAACACAAAAAAAATGTTGCGAAAGCAAAATTGAAATCTAATGATACTGAGATTTACCGGCATAAATACAAAGTTATTCGAAATCGGTGTAACAGGTTGTGTAGAGATATGCAACGACGCCATATCCACAAATCTGTGCTCGAGGAGGAAGACTCTGGCAGAGTATGGACGTTTCTGAAATCTCTGGGTGTTGGGAAAGCAAATAGGAATAATCATACTAGTAATGTTAATTTAAACCAGCTTAACCAGCACTTCTCCTCATCTTGTACGATTGATAGTACAACTAAATCGAACACAATTAATCAAATTTCAGCTTTGCCCACTCCCGATGATCCAACTTTTATTTTTAGTCAAATCGACTGTGGTGATGTTGTGAGAAGCATTATGGAAGTCAACTCTGATGCTGTTGGCACCGATTGCATTAGTCGTAAAATGATAATGCCCCTTCTTGACCTTTTAATCCCTATTATAACTTTCATTTTTAATCACTCCATTCTTACTGGTGTTTTCCCTAATTCCTGGAAAAGTGCGCAAGTTACTCCAATCCCTAAAAAGTCAAATCCCTCTAGTTTCTCTGATTACCGGCCTATATCTATTCTTCCATTCCTTTCTAAAGTCTTTGAACGTATAGTTCATAGACAATTTACCCTTTTCCTGTCTCGGCGTAACCTTTTCAATCCTTTTCAATCTGGCTTCCGTACCGGTCATAGTACGACTACTGCCCTGGTTAAAATTACTGACGATATCCGCTCGGGTATGGATAATCGGTGTGTTACAGTTTTAACATTACTGGATTTCAGCAATGCATTCAATAATGTTGATTACGACATTCTTTTGGCCACTATGCGCTCTCTTAACATATCTCCCACAGTCTTTGACTGGTTTCATAGTTACTTGCATGGGCGCCGGCAGCGGATACGAGTCGAAGATTCATGCTCCGATTGGTGTTCGGTGGATGCCGGTGTGCCGCAAGGTGGCGTGTTGTCTCCTCTCTTATTTTCGATTTTTATTAACTCAATTACTCATAACTTAACTTCTCTCTACCACCTTTACGCTGATGATCTTCAACTGTATGGCCAAGCAAAAATAGAAGATTTACCCACCAAAATACATTCCATAAATGAGGATTTACAAAAAATTGTTGAGTGGAGTAAATCTCATGGTTTGCTTGTAAATCCCTCTAAAACACAGGCAATTATAATAGGTAGTCACAAACAAATAGCTCGTATTGACTGGACATCATTGCCTTGCGTTGTTTTTGATGGAGTTCAACTACCATATAGCAATTCTGTCAAAAATCTTGGTGTTATTTTTGATAGATATCTATCTTGGGTTCCTCAGGTAAGTGAAGTGAGTAGGAAGATGTTTGCAGCAGTACATTCTCTTCGGCGCCTTAGTAACTTTCTGCCCATACCTACGAAAATTATGCTGGCACAATCTCTCCTTCTACCAATTCTTGATTATGCTGACACTTGCTATCTTGATTTAACTATTGAGCAATTTAATAAACTTGAGCGCATTCAAAATCTCTGTATTCGGTTCATATTTGGACTTCGTAAATATGACCATATTTCTGAATTTCGCAATAAACTCAAGTGGCTTCCAATTCGCCTTCGCAGGAATACTCATATTCTTTCCCTCTTATACTCTGTTCTTTTCCACCATCATGCTCCTCTGTATCTCAAAGAACGATTTGAGTTCCTCAGTGACTCCCACTGTCGCTCACTTCGTTCAAACGATAACCTTATCTTAAAAATTCCTTCTCATAGTACTTCTTTCCTTTCTAGATCCTTCACTGTAGAAGCCGTCAGGCTTTGGAACTCTCTCCCTCTTCATATCAGACGTGCGAAATCTTTACCTATATTCAAGGGACTCTTAGCTAAACATTACTATCCACCTTAAAATGTTTCAGATTACTACCAGTCGATTTTAATGTTGTACATATAGATAAGTATATATGTATTATATATATTGTATGTTTTATATATGTTTATTTATTTTACATTTTGCATATGTATTCATATTTATTTATTTTTAAATATTATAGTGTTTATTATTTATAAGTAATTATATATTTAAGTTATGTATAAAGTGTGTTTTAGTTTTTATTTATTCTCGATTTATTTGTAAATTAAGTTTTTATTTTCTTTTTAAGTTCCTTGTTCTGTACACCCTCACCCTCTCTTTAATTTATTGTGGCTTCTTAACTAGGTTGCCTGGAAGAGATCGCCTGTTGGCGATAAGGCCGCCTATTGTGCTACTGTAAATTCTTGTGTAAATTGTATCCTGTTTCTTATCTTTCCTGTCTTGGTGTGTGCAATAAAGTATATTTTCATTTCATTTCATTTCACGTTATATGCCTAAAAAAATTAAAATTATGTTTTGTTTTTTAACCGACTTCAAAAAAGGAGGTTATCAATTCGACCCGTATGTATGTAATATTTCCAGAACTGCCCAGTTTTCGCATAATTATGTTAGTCTATATCAGCGTTTAAAAAATTAAATTAATTAAATGGCGCATTTATTTTTTACTTTTCAGTGCGTTAAGAAGTCGGTTTAATTTTTCATTAAGATTTTTATAAAATGTTTTTTAAATATATTAATTAGTTTTAAACTTACTAATTTATTGTCATGAATTCGTCATTCACAAGTTAATTAAAAAAATTGGGTGTAAAATGATTAGTGATTTCTACCTTCATTTTTAATTTGTTCGTTGATAAGCAATCTCCATCAGGTTTGGCTTTAGTATAGTAGTGTAGATCATCAATTTGTGCATGACACTAGTTTTTGGAGAATTGGTTGACATTTTTATTGTTATAAAATACGCCAGTCTTACGATGACTACAAAAATAATTAAAACTGAAACTTTGGACCAATACCCAAAATAATTTAGAAAACGTAAAATTTCCAAAAAGACAACTCGGTCAACCAGGTGCTTTATTTTATAAAAAATTAAAAGATTATGTAAGAATATTCACCATTAGAATCCGTAGGCGTCAAATTCCTGGCGTTCATAATTTCAAGTTTCAAGCTATCCTCAATGAACTGTGCTCTAACAGTCAACAACCCCATCTTGGGCTCAGTGACTGCCTGCTGTTCCTGCCACCTCTCCAAATGGTACTGATGTATCAACTCCCTCGTCTCCAAACCGTGTAGATTCAACAAATACTCCACGCGTTTCAACGTATCTGATGTATAGATTTCTTTATTGTCTTGTCGGAAGGAGCGTACCATTATTTTTAAACACTCGTGGAGATTGGAAAAGAATGATGGAGGACGTCGTTTCTGCAAATAAACTTTCATCTTAGGACATATTTTTGTTACATTCTATCAACTTAAATTTTAACTAAACTTGATCAATCTTGAGACATATTGAGAAATAGGGAAGTTATTATCTTATGAGTAATTACTTACCAAACGTATATTCACATGAAAAATATCTCAAAATTGTTTAAGTTCAGTTAATTACGCAAATTAACAGAGTATGAAATAAAATTCATTTCCACCACAATACCTACCTCCTATTTATTTAATTTAATATGGTAATTGAAATACCATATTATTTAAGTTATATAAATAGGTTTTAGTTGTTATTTTATTAAATTGTGACCATACCGTGCCATATATTATATTACCATAGAGACAAGTATTTCCCCTATTTTTATAACTTTGAAGATAATTTTCATCATGCATAATAAATATAGAAATAAATATGATGATACCTCTCCATGCATGAATCATGCTCAAGATTTAAAGAACCCATGCTAATCGTAAACTATATATAATAAAGTACATGAAAGCCAAGGATAATATTGGATAGCTTTAAACTAAATATTTTTATATATTAAGAATTCCAATAACATATATAGGACATCATCACTTTGCAAAAGCAGACAAAACTTTAACGTAAATATTTGCAGACAAACAAAACGATTTACTAACATTTTAAAGCACATTAGATACAATTTTACTAAACTATTAAAATTAAACCAATAAAAAGGCCTCTAATATTATTTTAAATTACAGGCGTATAGGTATCAGAAGTGGGATTAAGAAGTATTTTGCTATAATTTAAAATTAGATGAGGATTAAAATTAGATAATAAAAAAATATTATAACAAACCAAAAGACCGTTTATGAAAATAATAGTTTAATTTAAATTAGGTCAAAATTGTCAGCAATAGTAATTTTAGTGTTCAATTCTAATTAGATTGTAGGGTTCGGACAAATTAATCAAGTTGTAAGAACTCGAGAAGCGCCCGTGACATTTTCACGTATACATTGCCCACGTCCGCTGTCTGGGGGACTAAATGACTAAATCATCAGGTAACCACTGGTACAGGTAATTTTCATCTTCGAGGGATCATGCTGCTCATTCAGGCTACATAGTACACGAACACAGTAAACATGTAGATACAGTAATGCAAGGTGCTAATTAATGTTCTGTGATTTACCGCGTCTAAGTTAGCTGCGGCCGATTTGGTCAAGCGTCTCGGGTCGATATAGCGAGTTATCTTTGCCCTTCGGTGCTATCAAACAATAACACTCAATGTAATATCAAAAAAATAATAATATACATCAAAATATATAAAAAGTGCGCTATTCAAAGTATTTGCGTGCGTCACAAATGCAGTTATTTACCCGCAACAACAGAAAGTTTGGGGACACTTTGTTTTTGCCAAAATATCTACGCCTAAACAAGCGGATACGGGTAGCGATTCTTTCTTTCTACAAAATTAATAAATTATTGGGTTAGTGAAAGACGATGAATATCAAGTTAATAAGTATAAGTTAATAATAAAATATTAATTATATATCATCCAGTAAAGAAACAAACTAGATTTAACAGAAAAAGTATATGTTTCTTTACTGAACTAAAAAATATATGTTACATAAAAATTGTTAATAGATGATTTAAAAAACAATATACAGTCTACTTTCAAGTTAATAACAACGTTAAATATTCAACCAAATCTATTGTGTGTAACATACCTCAAGGTTGGCTTGTATAAGTTCGTACAACACATCGCCGAGTTGTTCCCAAACTATATCTAGCGTTCTAGAAAAGTTTTCGTTGTTTAGATGTTGGTATAATGTGTCCAGATTGGCTTCTAAGTATCGCATGACACGGTCCATACTTGAACAGTCTTGGTGGAGTAGTTCTGCTCCTTCGATTAGGAAACGTGTGATGGATGGCATCATCTGTAAATGATAATAGAATGTAAACAATCCTACTAACATCATAAAAACGAAAGTTCGTGTGTGTGAGTATGTTAGTTTCTTCTTCACGCCGTAAATATTGCTCTGATTTGACTGAAATTTAAATTGGAGATAGATTGAAACATAAGTAACTTTTTTCCCGATATTTCTACAGAAACGGGAACTACGCAGGTAATAACTATCAGTCTGGTTTAGAAAGTTTTCAGAATTTTCATTTTCAGAATATGCAAAGTAATGACTCCTTACAACCTGACTAATGTCATCCGTCCACCTGCTGGACGTAAACGTTTTGCAAGGACTTCCAAACAAAATAGTAATAAGCCACCTGGGGCCTTTCAGACCACACAATTATAAGGTATTCTGCTGTTTTAGCATCCTCCCCAACGTCTATCGGCCTTCAATGTTGAGCTATGTGTCGACATGCGGCGATAGAAATCTTTCGTGTCTTGTTGTGGGGATGTTATGTTTCTATTAGATTCACTTTTTATATATTTTTAATCACAATTTACTGAAAAAATTTTATTTACCTTCTTAATCATAACTTCTAAAAGATCCACAATTTTGTTTTTAACTGTATCTATGGCGTTGGCGATGACATTTTGTAATGTCTCCTTGCATCTGAAAAAAGGAAAATTTTTGCGGTTAATTTGGTAAAATCAGTTACTGATGGCTTTACTTTCATTTCGAGACACAATAAAACTGCGAACTTCCCAACTGACATGATAAACGATCCAAATCCGTGCGAATACGTATGTTTATTATCATAAAAATCAATTAAAACCCCGCTCATTCGATGATTAGTGTTAGCACTGATTGAGTACAATGTAAAAACATCGTCATCGTCATCGTTTCGGATCGTGTAGGTACGTAACCATTCTAAGGCGCACTCAAATTATGTTAACTAAGCGTCGGCGTGAGACTCACCTCTGCGCCTCGAGCGGGGAGCGCGTCTCGCACATCTTCTGTATGATCTCGTCCATGCCCAGCTCCTGCACGAAGGGCTGCAAGCTCTGGCGCACGTAGTCGATGTTGTTGATGGCGACGCACCAGTCCGTGGTCACCTCGAAGCGTTAACTAAGCGTCGACGTGAGTCTCACCTCTGCGCCTCGAGCGGGGAGCGCGTCTCGCACATCTTCTGTATGATCTCGTCCATGCCCAGCTCCTGCACGAAGGGCTGCAAGCTCTGGCGCACGTAGTCGATGTTGTTGATGGCGACGCACCAGTCCGTGGTCACCTCGAAGCGTTAACTAAGCGTCGACGTGAGTCTCACCTCTGCGCCTCGAGCGGGGAGCGCGTCTCGCACATCTTCTGTATGATCTCGTCCATGCCCAGCTCCTGCACGAAGGGCTGCAAGCTCTGGCGCACGTAGTCGATGTTGTTGATGGCGACGCACCAGTCCGTGGTCACCTCGAAGCGTTAACTAAGCGTCGACGTGAGTCTCACCTCTGCGCCTCGAGCGGGGAGCGCGTCTCGCACATCTTCTGTATGATCTCGTCCATGCCCAGCTCCTGCACGAAGGGCTGCAAGCTCTGGCGCACGTAGTCGATGTTGTTGATGGCGACGCACCAGTCCGTGGTCACCTCGAAGCGTTAACTAAGCGTCGACGTGAGTCTCACCTCTGCACCTCGAGCGGGGAGCGCGTCTCGCACATCTTCTGTATGATCTCGTCCATGCCCAGCTCCTGCACGAAGGGCTGCAAGCTCTGGCGCACGTAGTCGATGTTGTTGATGGCGACGCATCAGTCCGTGGTCACCTCGAAGCGTTAACTAAGCGTCGACGTGAGTCTCACCTCTGCGCCTCGAGCGGGGAGCGCGTCTCGCACATCTTCTGTATGATCTCGTCCATGCCCAGCTCCTGCACGAAGGGCTGCAAGCTCTGGCGCATGTAGTCGATGTTGTTAATGGCGACGCACCAGTCCGTGGTCACCTCGAAGCGTTAACTAAGCGTCGACGTGAGTCTCACCTCTGCGCCTCGAGCGGGGAGCGCGTCTCGCACATCTTCTGTATGATCTCGTCCATGCCCAGCTCCTGCACGAAGGGCTGCAAGCTCTGGCGCACGTAGTCGATGTTGTTGATGGCGACGCACCAGTCCGTGGTCACCTCGAAGCGTTAACTAAGCGTCGACGTGAGTCTCACCTCTGCGCCTCGAGCGGGGAGCGCGTCTCGCACATCTTCTGTATGATCTCGTCCATGCCCAGCTCCTGCACGAAGGGCTGCAAGCTCTGGCGCACGTAGTCGATGTTGTTGATGGCGACGCATCAGTCCGTGGTCACCTCGAAGCGTTAACTAAGCGTCGACGTGAGTCTCACCTCTGCGCCTCGAGCGGGGAGCGCGTCTCGCACATCTTCTGTATGATCTCGTCCATGCCCAGCTCCTGCACGAAGGGCTGCAAGCTCTGGCGCACGTAGTCGATGTTGTTGATGGCGACGCACCAGTCCGTGGTCACCTCTAAGCGTCGACGTGCGTCTCACCTCTGAGCCTCGAGCGGGGAGCGCGTCTCGCACATCTTCTGTATGATCTCGTCCATGCCCAGCTCCTGCACGAAGGGCTGCAAGCTCTGGCGCACGTAGTCGATGTTGTTGATGGCGACGCACCAGTCCGTGGTCACCTCGAAGCGTTCCTCGTACACCGTGGTGACGGTGCCCACGCTGCTCACGCGGCTGGCCATGCGGTCGGAGTAGAACACGCAGCAACGGCATATATCCTGAACACATTTTAACTATTTCAACAACAGTTTTGGGACTGCAGTATTCTGTTGTTTATCATTTCAGTAGCGATTAATTCAATTTCATCGTTGGCTGTTATTATAGGTCACAGCTATGCTATAAATTTAAACATACTTACATCAATAATCTTAGCAACGAACGTGTAACAGCCTTCAACGTCCGGCCATGCCAGTTGCTGCCAAAATATTTTGATCTGGTAGAATATCGCCAACGTGTCTACTCCTGAGCTACTATACTTTACATTAGTATCCACAGGGACTAGATGATCTAGTTCAACAGCTTTCTCAATTCGTGTAAGCGCTTTGAAAGCTGCGATGTCAAGCCATTGGGCTACACCACCGAAAAACCAACTGTGGAACTTTGATATGCTGTACGAATTCCAATCTGTTTCATTAAGACCCTGACCTAACCTGTAAAAAGTAAATGGTTATAAATATAAACGGATACAACTATAAATCTTTATAAACCACCTTCATCTCTCAATAATATGGTTCTGGTCTTCCATGGTCACAACCCAAACACCCATCTTGGACAACCACCCAGACAGTTTCCAATCTAGACTGTGGAATCTTTAGAACTTCACCTTCTTCTTCTCTATCTCCTTCAGTCATTCTTAATGGTAATATTAACGGTTTCAACTAAGCACATATTTGAGTTTCGCAGAATTATTAATTTAACTCTTTAGATATGATTGATAGATTATTTTCGTTCGCTCAAGGAACAAATTGGGATGCAAAGTAATAGATGAAGGTTTTAAATAGAATATAAGATGATACTTACGTCAAAAATCTCTGCAACGCAAGGTATAATTCAAACAACGTGGTGCCCATAGCCAAAGGTTCCGAGCCCACGTCGGGCGTGCCCATGCCGGTGTCCCCGTTGAGCCCCCCGGCCAAGTGCACGCTGTTAGTGGAGCCCTCACTGTATCGCAGCCTCTTCATACTCTTGCACACTTGGATCACTTCCGGCTCCACTAGCGAAGCGATCTTGTCCTCGTACACTCCGTATAATGCTTTGGAATATGGGAAACTCATCACCCTGAAAGATGTAAATTACTTTTATAGTAATAGTTGATATTGAGGCGTAGAAAGGTGTAGTCTACTCCAAACTTTTAGTCTGCTCTGCAGACTGCAACTGTGCAGGTATAATTCTCGCTTGCCACATATGCTTTGTGTTCAGGGCGGATAAGAACTTTTGAGCAATTTAAGAGAGACTTTTAATAATATAATCTCAAGATTTGGAATTAACTTTGTGCAATTAAAACAGAGAGAAACAAATCTCTTTTAAAGTTTATATCTATAAAAAAAATTAAATAAGTCAACGAAATATACTTACTCCACAAAAACCCTATCAAAGTACTCCACAGCCCTTTGCAAATCTGATCTAACTAATTGTATAACTCTAATCAAATGCTGCAACCTCGATTCCTCTGTTTTATCTTTACACTCGTTGTTATCGAGTATGTGCACAAACCAATCGGAAGCACCCTGTATAACTGCCTGATTCAAGACTTCATGCAACGTTAATTTAGTGCCATCGTCCTTATCTCTGAGCCAACCGTATAGATTTGCCGGGAACAAATCAATAGATTCAGGTGCATCCAATACGGACAGTTTGTAAAGGATTTTCAAAACTTCCCGTAGTGTTTTCATGACTGTCTTATCGCCGGCAGTCTTTTTCCTTAGTTTTCGTATGTGGCTGTAACAGGTAGGAAGCAGTTTCTTGGCTCCGTCCCAAAATAGCTTGACATCCTCTTCATTTACGAGACCTGCAATTAAACCGTAGAACAATCAACTATAAAAACAAGTATAGATTTTAACTTTGATACCATAGATTTATGCATATTCTACTGATAAAATTGTTTATTACATATATGGTTGATTAGAATTGTGATTTGGATTTGATTAAATTACATAGGTGAGATCACATTCTCACGTAACTTGGTGGTATTGCTATAGAAGAATAAGTTTATTCAGCATTCCTTATAATAATTTTATTTAACCATTTAGTCTTTACCACGGTGCAATAATTTAGTGTGGTTTTGTTTGTTATTCAGAGGTATTGACTCTACCGGAATAAGCCGCTTTAGGTAGGTATTTCATATTGTTATCAACCATAGCTTTTCAATGGCAAAAAGAGTTTAAAGAGACTTCAAAGGACAATGGGAACTTTCATGAATGAAGAATGCAAGATTGAAAAAATAAGTATCGATGGATTAGTGAGAAAAATGAATGGATTTTTACGGACGATAAGAAAATTGAAATGCAGCGGTCCAACTGTGGGAGGCAATTCTGTGTGTGTACTGTCGAAGGTCGATGAGAAGAAAGCCTTACCAGATTGCAAGGGTTTGGTGACCTTGTCCAAAAGGCCATTGAAGAGGGCGAAGCTGAGCGGGTGGTCAGTGGTGACGGCACAGAACACTGTCCACTGCGCAAGGTGGTTGTCCAGCTGCGACAGCCCGCTCTGGGCCGCGTGTTGCGTGAGGATACCCTCCGCCGCCGCGCTGAAGTTGCCGCACCACCAGTACGGAGCTACCTGCAAGTATTGTTTTCATCGTCAGCATCATCATCATAATCATCATCATCAGCAACATCATCATTATCATCATCTATATCAGTTGCTTTAATTATTTTACAAATCTCCGGATTTCAGATTCAATCAAGCAGGTTACACCGAGCATTGCTCTCACCATCGCCCGCTGAGCTACTTTGAGTCTTCTTATGATGATAATAAAAGACATTTAGAATAACAAACCTTAGAACTCTCCAGCTCATGAAGCAATAGTATCCTCAAGAGATGCCGATGCTCCTGAGCCGCGACCTGCGAGTTCTTTTCCGACGAAAAACTTAACCTTGCCTTCAGAACACCCTGCCGGCGAAGTTTGCTCTTCTTGTTTAAATTCAGCCACGTCGTCATACCGCAAGCTGGAATCGACTGAAAATAATTTACTACATCAGTAAAAATGTAGGTACAATGATTGTTAATATTTTTTTATATATTTCTTAATAAGATTCGGCTATTTTCGGTTAAATCTAAACAAACCATGTAGATATTTATTTAATTAGCTCTTATTAGGCCTAAGGGACTATACACACCACATTTTTAATCGAGCTGACAACGCACGTCTTTGATGAGCGGGTTCACTACACGTTATCAGCACGTATTAGCCGATTTACGATTAGCTTGCGTTTTCTTAGAGTCCTAATCGCAGACAAGATTTTAAAAAATGCAGTGCATTAGGCCTTAGATGCTCACGAAATGGATATTTTTTGTAGACAAAAAGATTGACGTTCTTTCGCAATCGAAAATATTGCGTTAGACCGAAAGAGATCCTATATTTCCGACCGCTATTGGACAAAGATAAATCGGTATCTCCACACGAGATATATCTTCAGGCACGTCGTAGGCCTTCAGTTTTCTTCTACACACAAGACAGGTTAATGGGGATTGTAAGTTATAAAATACAAATTGTAACAATCACTTTATTAGAGCAACTTAGTTACTTGCCAGCTTATAGTTTCTTGCCAGCTTTTGTCTGCTATCTGAATTGTCAAGTCTCTCAAAACGTTATGGCATGGTACAGGTAATAAATCATTTTCCAAAAAAATCATAAATCAATTTTCAAAAGCAGTTAATTTAAATTTTTATTTGGGTATACGTAAAAGGCTAACGCATCCACTTATATCGTAAGAGGAGCTCCTCTGAAGATTCCGTATTCGTTTTATTTATGAAATGTTCTAGCTTTTCCTCTTAGCTACAGACTATCCGTGAACAACTTAAAAACAAATTTTAGGATGTTTCAAAACAGCTACATTTCCTTGTTTAATTATTATTATTAAAACATCAAAGTAAGTAATAACTGCGCGTGACCTAAATCCAAACAAAAATGTTAAAACGAAGAAACCGCTTCAAATTTTACTATAAATAAGTACAAAGAATATTTCATTGCTCATTTCCACATTACTAAGTATTTAATCCCCAAGTACAGAAACGTCGCCAACAAAAGATTTATTAAACAGTAGCTATCTATCAATATTAGTTCCAACTACCTATAACCTGTAAACTGTCTCTTTTGTCCAATCGTTAGTTTATGTGTCTTCAGATCTGGAGGTTCTGGGTTATTCTCTTGGGTCGGACGATGGAATAATAGTACAATACCGCGTATGCTTTTCTTCTACATCAGTAAATTCTAAGCCTTTAGTTATTAGTCCCAAGCCCCTGTGCCTCGTAGAGCACGTTAAGCTATCGATCCCGGTTATGAAAATCAACATCTGACAGTTATCGATAAAAAATCCTGCCAAACCGCATTGGAGCATCATGGTGGGTCTAGGCTCCATAACCTTTCTCGTACAAGGAGGAAGGACTGGCCCTGTAGTGGGCCGTTAATAGGCTGTTAAAAATTATAATTATATTATGATGATAAATACTAGCAAATGAAATCATTTCGATAAAATACCTTGATTTTTACCCAAATTTAATAACTCCTTGCCACTCGTAAATCCCGCGCCTTATTCACCACAAACCCATCACGTCAACAAATAATAAACACTGGCACAAGACTAAAGCGAAAAAATATTATTTCTTCTACGTATTTTCCTGCTTGTCTAATGAACTAATATAAATATTTGTTATACTTGAAAGTGGAATGCATAATGATGATGTTTGGAAGGAAAGTCAACAATTAAATACCACCAAGCCTTTCTAAGTGTATGGGATTTTCCTTAAATTCCAGTTTTTCAATTTCTTCATCGTAAAACGTCTTTTGAACCCTGTCAGTTTTTTAAAAGTTGCAAACATTAGCATATTCACATGGAATTTCCACACCGCCTTTAAAAGTGAAGGGGGTTTTTCTAAAATACTGGTTCGCAGTTTGCACATACCTATGTTTTAAAGTTGTTATCTAAGCTATATAAAATCTGTAATCATTCCAAAGTCTTACAAAATTAGACCTGACACCTTTTGAATTCATTCTAACATAGAATACTGGTGGAAAGTCCACATCGATCAGTCACCTTTAATTTTTGATATGGATAATTTATTTTGGAGCTTTCGATGATCAAAGCAAATTATTGTACCGATCAAGGCTCAATCGATTAAGCTCGGTTTTACCCTTAACTTAAAACCACATGCGAACAATCTGGCGTCCGAAGATACACAATTCCTATATTAAACAATGTATAAAGGTAATGTTTTATACTTACATTTAGTGGTATATTAGCAGTGCCAATAAGTTCATTGTCGTGTTTCCCCGTAGATGCTGTGATTGCGATTTCTTTCATAAGCTTACGAAGTCCCTTGACGCCCTTGACTTCGAAAATTTTGGTCATTTTCTCTTTTACCGTCTCCGCTGGATCGAAATCCCTGAAAAAAAGACAAGATAAATTTAGAATATATTTGGGTCAATTCATACTGAAATTTGTTTATCTTAAAAAGAGTAACACGCAAACTAAGGAGTTCAATATTAGAGTTAAAGTCAATCAATATAACAATTTTCCGTAAAGTAGGTAATAGGTACTTAGGTAAAAACTTACCAGACTTCAACACATAATGAATCTTCTTGCAACTTTCCTGGCATGGGCCTGCAAAGAACATAAAGTTAAAGCTAAATTCAAACTAAAATAATTAATGGCATACAATCTTAAAACTTCTGGAATACAGCAACCACTCTGAGAATTTTAAAACTACGTACACTTGCTTATAAATCTAAATTCAATAAGCAAACATTAAAAATCTAGGACTAAGGAAATGAGTCATAAATTTTCTTAGACGAATCGTTCCTGTTCCGCTAAGAATTTGATGTAGTACTCGTATATTCAAGTGCGGATTAAGGTTCCATAACGGGTAAATCCACTAGCAAGTAGCTGCACAATAACATCATTGATGTATAAGACTCTTGCACATCTATGATAAAATTATTATTAAATAAAATTTCTTCTTAAAAACAAGTAAAACAAACGCTATCAGTAGAATTTAAAGGTACTCACAATGAAAAATGTTCCTCCCAAGTTGGATTAAGTGTTGCCGATTTAACAGACGTATTGTATCTGTGAGCCGTGTTTGACATTAGATATATTGTGACAAAAGGATCACTTAAACCACTTGGGTCCTTTGGTACAAGATCCTTTCCTTCAACTATCTCTACATTTAGCATCAATTCGGGTGGTTCCTTCGCCTCAGCCTGTGTCAGCAGTTGCGTGTGCTTCTCGTTGGATATCTTGAAGGCTTCCTGTACATAGCCGAGCATAGTCGGTTGCCCCACCTCGCAGCCTACGTCACATCCGCCGACATTGTGTAATATCTCATACAGTATCTCCAAATATAATTCATCAACCTGAAATTAAACAAAATTATACATTTTAAAAGTTGTTATAAAGCAGAACTAGCGGATTCGGCAGACTTGGAACTGTCCAAACTTTGGTCTATTTGCACATGAAAAATGTTGAGGTCGAGATAAACACTATCCTTTCTATAGAGACCGACTAAGTTACACATAGTTACGAAATTTCATCAAAATCAATTAAGTAGGTAATTTCGAAGATCCCAGACAAACATCGTGACAAGATTTTTATATAACGAAGTACGAATATAAGATAAATTACCGACGAAAAATATGCAATAATAAATGTAGAATTTGCTATATAGAAGCATTCTGTATTAGTACAGTACTTAAATATTCTCCGAAAAAAGTAAACATTGATTGACCCAGTTCTTGTACTACAAACAAAGCGTAGTCATGGTGAAAACAATGCTTTTAAAGGAACTACTAATGGAAAATAAACACAAATAAATTTTGAGTTAATTTTGAAAGTTCTAGTAACTGATATATTCCAAACAAATAAACTAGCATGCAATTTGCTTAACGACTGAATATTAAGTCATCATAATACAATAACGTCTCATATTCATCTGCATAACAAGTGAAATTAGTCATCTCCAAAAAAAACATACCGATGAGTCGTAGAAATATCGCAAGTTCATCAACTGTTCACACAAAACAGGTTGTATAGAAGGCTACTTTACACTGCACTGGGGCTTCCCGCTCAACGCACGCATTACGCGAGGGTACGTTACCAAGATACGAACATAACAAACCAAACAGACACACTGCCGATGTAGAATGTCGTGTTATACAAGCGTTCTAAACTATCTTTGTTGTATTCGCATCATAGTGGGGTTACTGCGCCGTCGTGGGAAAGATATTGATCAGATTGAAAGCTCCGCGATGTTTCTAATTTGCTACATCGACGGCTACTAATAAAAGCGGTTTGTGCTCGGTGACTGATACAGAAAGATAAACAGACTCTTACGCAGATAATTAAACAGCTTTATCTTCTTATGTGATTAAGGTGGGATTTTTTTATATCGGTTCTCGATTATTTTATTATTTTAATACTATATATTATAGCTGTTACGAAATATATCAATTACAAAAAATTAAAAATTAAATATAAGTCATATTGTAGAAGAAAAATTTGTTACTTTTCCTTATAATATTTTTTAATTACAATTACAAGTTGGCCCTTAACTGCTATCACACCTGATGTTAAGTGATGATGCAATCTAAGATGGAAGCGGGCTAACTTGTTAGGAGTAGGATGAAATTCCACACTCCTATTGGTTTCTACACGACATCGTACCGGAACGCTAAATCACTTGGCGGTACGTCTTTGTCGGTAGGGTGGTAACTAGCCACGGCGAAAGCCTCCCACCAGCCAGACCAAGACAAATTAAGAAAAATCCCAATCTGCCCCCCGGGAATCGAACCCAGGTCCTCCGTCTTATGAATCCACCACGCATACCACTGCGCCACGGAGGTCGTCAAAATATTTGGACATAATTCACAAGAAATCTAAAATTCTTACTTTTCTTTCTCTAGTTCGAATAAGTTACCAAAATAATGAATAGACGAAATATATGTTTAATGATAAATGTACTATAACACATAACTAGTCGTACGTATAATACTTACGTACTTATGTACATGATAGACTAGAGGAAATAATGGAAGTTAATGAAGGTTTACTAAAAATCAAAATGTAAAAAAATATGTACGGCGAGACAAACACGAGACTTTTTGCCACTGCTACCTACTTAAATTCGAGCAGATTTTATTTATAACTCTGCAGTCATTTGCATGTCTTTCAGAGACAAAAAAAAGCTAAGAAAAAACCGGCTGAGTCAGCTGTTAGACTATGCTTTCGTCATAATAACGGAAGACGAAACAAGAAGGAATTACTTATTACTAAAATTACCTATTACTATTAAATAAATACGAAATGAATGCTAAAAAAGAAACGTAAGGATGTGCAATTATAAAAAACAAATTTATTAAATATTATAAATAAATTGAACTTTTAAGTTAAAAAAAATTGCAATGATCCAAAACCCATCCATCATCATCATCGTCAGTCTATTAACAGCCCACTACAGGGCCCGGCCTCGTTCCTTGTAGGAGAGGGGACACGAAGCGTAGACCCATGTCGCGACTCCAATGCGAGTTGGCGGGCAAGCATCAATCACTTATCATGATAACATAGATAACATACTGTCATAGATTGGATGAGCAAGCTGGTCTGCCGTTCCAGCATTTCCTTCTTGACACCCCTGAATTTGGTCCGCAGTGTACCCATTCCATTCATGTTCACTCACTGTACACACACCTATCCTAAAACTTAGCACTACACGCACATTTTACGTAAAGCTAACAGTCCATTTAGAATGTATGAAGAGTGAGTCGAGACGTCTCTGCGCTCGCGAGTCCGGCCGGGACTCAGGAATCAAGCCAAACTGCCGCCAGATTCTATTTTCGCGAAGCGCTACCATTGAAGACGAATGTGAACTCGACAATGCAATCAATGTGATGGGTATTTTGTTTTCTATAAATATATGAAACAAGTAATGAAAACCCAAAGCTGCTTGCCATTGAAAAACAACAGAATGCGTAATTGATGAAATAACAATAGAATAATACCATAAAACTTGGAACTGTCATACGCAGCAAACAGATAGATATACGTCCACGAAACAGGTATTCTTGAAATACAATCATCAAATTTTAACGGGCAAAAATCGCGCTTGACTTTTTATTTTAGAAAATTAAATTTAATTTTAAGTACATAAAACATCCACTAAATAAAAGTTATCTTACATAATCCCGAACGCTCTTTTCTCATTATAGGTTCGCTAATGGAAAATTAGATTTATGTATCGATTCCATTACAAGGTAAACCTATAAAGCAGTACATTAGAAAAAGTTTTATTGATGGCTACGGATATCTGGTAATAAAATATGAGCCTGCTTCAAAATCCGTATCGTAAAAAATTTATAGACTATTTCAAAGTTGCCGAGAGGAGCTTTTAGCTAAACTGGGCTCGACCAGATATCATACTTGCGGTTAATAACTCCCACGGAAATCTCAAGAACGTAGCTAACTCAAAATATACGGTTTTCCTTATGTTGAAACATTTTTAAGTGTACAAATTAGCTCATTGTTCAACGTATTTCATTATCATCTGAGTTTAGATGAATTCGCAGATACACATCGCAACTCTCTTGGCCTTGTATTACGCTTCTCAAAAGTTCGTCTACCTACTCGCTACGTAGATATAATTGTATAATTCATTAAATACTTATATCCAGAAATCATAGAGCTACGGTAAGCTATTTAGTATTTACTATTATAAAATATTAACTAATTTCAAATATTTTTAATTTAATTAAGTACCTACCGTTATAAATAAAGCAGGAAAACGGGAAATTGTTGTTGGTGTACTCTTACAAGCTAGGGAAACCTAGAGGAGGGCGTAAACCTAAACGCAACAAATTTATGACAGAAAACCCCATAAAAATTCGAAATTAATCGTGCTTACTGCAATAATCCCATGAGTAAAGCCTCTTTCTATTCCTATGTACATAGTAATTCAGTGAGTTTAGCCTTCTAGTAAAATATTTCCTTGATCAATTATTCAATAGAATATTGTCGAGTCGTAAGATCCAATTCGTTCTGGCTTGAATTTTCTTACAATTTATGCAGTTACAAGGCACAATATAGTAATAAGTATTTAATAAGAATTGAGTTAACTAAATACTTTAATGGTACACGAGGGCACACTCAACTCAGAATGACGAAGCAACGCGTCCAGTTTGTCAACTACAAATTATAATTTTCATCTCTCTTTTACCAATAGTGCGGTCGACGTTTGATTTCATTTTTGTATAATACAACTTTATACTTTAGAGATGGGAAAATAGAGATGAATTTGCTATGCAAACATCAGGAGGCGACGCATCTGCGCCAGTGTGATTTCAGCCTAAATCTCTGTGCCATGCTTTAAACATCCAGATCCAAATACGTTTATTGATTTAAATCAACAATCATTGTTACTTAACATTGCAACAGTATTGTTTAGTATAAACTAGTAACCAGTAACCATAGCCATCGCCAAGGTCCCGAACATTCAACAGAGCTTCAGCGCACGCGCATGGTACTTTATTTGCATTAAACACTGAACGGTTTACACTTGCCTAGCGGAAACTGCTGCCTATATTATGGTGTGATATGAAGCTCGTTTATCTGATTGTAGGGTCACCATCGAATTTTATCTTTTGGGACTTGTCTCTTTAGCCATCGGTCCTAATATATTTTTCTTTCACACCGGTATACCAACATAAATCTTACTCAAAAGTCCCTCGCACAAACAGTACTATTGTCAAATACCTTACCTAATCTAATGAACTAGAAATTAAGTTTGTTAGGGATTCAGTGCATATTTATGCATGTATGTTCCTTAATCCCTAGAAAAGTAGTTTGCCGTCAAGATTACCTATGTTTATTACGGCATATTACACAGTATTTCTTCTGAGAACTGAGAGGATCTACGACACTTCGATTATAAGAAACCGATCAGGAAAAAAACAGACTAAATATGTATATATAATACATATTTATTAATTAATATGTATATATAATACATATTTATTAATTAATATGTATATATAATAGTAGGGGAGCCCAGGATGCTAAATGGGGATTTACTCGAGCGTCGTAGAGACCTATTGGGTTGCAAAGCTTAGGTGATAAGAAGAAAAAAATGTTATATGATATATACCTTTACATCGGTGGGGGCTATAAATTTTTAAATATGTAAAAAAAAACTGTTGCATGGACATTCTCGAGCGCGTCAGATATTGATAGCATCAATGCCCTACGTATTTGTGTTAATGTACGTATAATAATCTGATTGTTTGCATGATGTGGGTGGTTGTATGTAAGGGTTGAAAATGAGAAAATAAAAAATTTTATCGAGCGCGTCAGATTTTGTAACGGAGTGTTAAGTGCACCACAAAAAAGCTCTCATTCACTAATCTGACGATTTCGATGGGACGCAAACTCGCGGCCATTATCATAATGTGCAAAAAAAATTCGCCATTTTGAAATACTCAAGCGCGTCAGATTAAGATATATATGGTTCATCTTTATGTTCTAAACGTACTGTCTCATAATCTGACGATTATCTAGAGGGATTCGCTTAATCTGACAAAAAGAAAATTAGAAAAACGGTTCACCTCAAAGGCCATCCCTGCAACTTCCCGCTAATTCCATTCCTGGGCGCTTAAAATTGTACTTATGACATTTTTGAGTTCAAAGAAATAATATATAGAAATATTATTTGCATATGAGCTCTCCCAGCTCGAAAGTCTGATAGAAGTTTCAATAAATCGCAATAACTTTTGAATGGATCAAGCAATTTTCACGCGGTTGACGGCATTCGACGCAGTTTTATTATCCTCGTAAGTAATTTTGCAATTTTTATTGATCGAATAACAAATTTCGGAGTAATCCCGAAAAAACACTTTTTCGGGTTTCTTTCGTTCACAATATCTCTCGAACGAATCAACCGATTTTAACCAACTTGGTGGCGATCGACGTGGTTTTTTAAGCTCAAAGGCGGATTAGTTTTAGAAGTTGATCGATAAAGCCGTTCAAAAGTTATTCCAAAAAAACCACTTTGTAAAAAAATTTTTTTTGAGATTTTCAAAATTTCTCAAAATCTATCGCTCCGAATCGGTTCAAATTCACAGGAAATCTAATTTTGAGAATAATCTTTAGAACGCCGTTTAGTAGATTCCGATCGGTTTAGTCGTTCAAAAGTTATAAGCGAGCTGCACGCATTTAACTTTATCGACGAATTTTCGTTATTTCGGCTTGCGGAAATCGTCAGATTATATATTTTTCATTATTCTTGAATTATTTCCTTTAAAATAAAAAAAAATTTAGCTACGCTCGAGAATGTCGACTTGACGTTTTTTTTTTACAACTTTGCTGCCCTCCCCTTTCTTTACGTCGCTCTCAAATTGTCAGATTAGTAGAATATACACTTTTTAAGATGTAATTAACTCACCCTACCTTAATCTGACGCGCTCGAGAATTTCTGATGGTCAATTTTTTTTTACTAATCTGATCCCGTATCCTTCACGGGCGGCCTTAGATATGGGCCTCATGTTTCGTGGAGGTACTTAACCGGGTACAAGGTATCCCCCTGTATATTAATCTGCCGCGCTTTAGTAAATCCCAAAATCCCCTCTTGGGCTCCCGTACCATAATACATATTTATTAAGTCTGTTTTTTTTAAATATTACACTGTTTTGTGTACTAACATAACATACTTTGCGAAACGGTAGCTTTTAAACCCGTTCAGCTCATGGTCTCTACAAATTTACAAGACTAATTGGCAACGTTTCTCTAGGCGCATAGATTAATTAATTATTATACACACTTGAATAGTTGCTTAAATTTACAACTAGAAGTCCTGAAAAGATGAATAGGTATTCATGGTCGCCCTCCATAATATAACACATGCCCCAATTCAACCGGCGATATAAAAATACACCGTAAGCACCTGCTTAGAGAGACTCTTTTATTGTGTGTGATGAAGTACATATATTCTACCGAAGGTCGATGTTAAAAATCATAATAAAAAACAGTTATCACGGGACTGGAATCAAATCATTAATGGAATAAATCAAATTATTTTTCAATTTAGAACTAAATTATTTAACAAGTTTTTATCTATAGTACATTTTTTGTTACAGCAATTTAGAATACGTTCCAGATTTCTATATTACATACGTTTTAGCTCAAAAAAATTAATAGTTCTTTATTTCTTATTTAAAAAAAAATAATTGACCTTTCTTGTTACTTCTAGTATTGTTACCTCTAGCTAGTTCTTAGAGTTGCTTAAGTATAAAATTTATGGACCTTTATATACATAATAATTGAGTACAATGGCCATCATCTCTTCCTTTCAGCTCTTTCATCGTTTTGTTACATGCGGTACAATAATCTTTTACTTATGACGTCATAATCTTTTATAATAAGCTTACTAAACACTGAATCAAGTCTGCCAATAGTGATAGATATTTTGAATATTTCAGTCATAAATAAACGTACGTACGTAATGCAAGATGAAGAAGTCCAGAGCCGACTAATGTTATCTAGATATATGTATTGTATCTGGCTGCTCTGATTGAACACATAGGTTACCTAAGTACTAAATAACTTAGTTGATGCAAATAGTTTTGATTTAATATCTTATAAATAACAAATTGCCAAAGTTGCGGTTATTGCTCAATCCAAAAATACCAGAATATAAATATATCGACGTCTTTTTAACCGACGAAAAAAACGGAGGAGGTTCTCAATTCGACACGTATATTTGTTTTTTTTTTTATGTATGACCACGCATAACTTTTTACAGTGTTGTCCAATTTTGATAATTCTTTTTTATTAGAAAGGGCATACATCCAAGGTGGTCCCATTGTCCTCATGTTAGGATCTGCTGATGATATCCTGGGGAAATTGAAGAAACTCTTCAAATTTTGGAGGCACGCTTACAGCGATTTCGGTTTTTGACTCGGTATCGGTAGCTTTTTGGCTACTAGTGCCATATAATATACTATGACAGTATAGTACAAGTACTGTACGTGGCGATAAATCACTAAAAAGTAAGAAATAAATTTTTTTAACAAAAATAGAACCGACTCAAAACGCACTAAAAAGTAAAAAATAACTGTGTCATTTAGTTGTTTTAATTTACTTAAGCATATCTAGGAGTCGGTGCCAGCCAAGGTTTTTACTTTCAAGGACGTTACCTAGAACCCACAAGCTGCTTTACTACGTAAAATAAATGTTCCTTAAACTTGGCTGGCACCGACTTCATAGATATGCTTAAGTAAATTAAAGCAACTAAATGACACAGTTATTTTTTACTTTTTAGTGCGTTTTGAGTCGGTTCTATTTTTGTTAAAAAATTTTATTGTTATTAATATATGACGTTATAATTGACGAACGGACATTGCGAAACTAACGGTTCATTGACTACAGGACCTTAAATATCAAAAATGAATTGGGGTGGAAATAGGTACTTTATTTTTGCGAGCTTTAGCGAATGTTAAACGTAACCACCCGTGAAAAGTGTGTAGTAATATTAATTAATTATCAATAGAATTGAAAATGAAGTGATAAAGTTCTACGAGAGAGTCCTCTTCGTTACATAACTATTTACGGCGCTAGTTTGACTGACTTCCTTTCTATCACACATACGGCAGCAGCAGTCGAAGGTTACTCTTATTACAACTACTTTTACTTCTTTTATTACATTAGTTTTTCATTTATTTTTATAGGTCTTTATATATTTTACCCAACCCATTATTATTTCTTATCACATTGTTAGCATTATTTACAAAAATGAAGAGCATTTTTATAGCCATTCTATCGTTATTACATTATGAGGTATAAATTAGTATTGACTATGAATCACCTACACCCACACCATTAAAAACGTCGCAGATGCAGAAAATGCTATGTGCCTCGCATATCTAAAGCTGTGTTATATATATTATAAACTTTCATATAATTATATTAAGCAAGCAAATTACAGCTCCTATAGGTATATCCAGTTGCCTGGGAAATTCTAGCATGCGAAACCGAGAGCACGTATATAGTGCAGACTTTTCTATCCTTAATTTCCCGGCTTTAGATCGGATGTAGTGTAAAAATCTTTACATATTAAAGCATTATAAGTAAGTTTTTGCTATAGGTACTCTCTCTCTCACTCTACCTACTATGTCTTTATTTATTACCAATGTTCTTTATTTATTACAAATGGTCAAATAATTAAAATACCGCTGATATTATTTTGTGAATTACCAATCCAACGATATTACGTTATTTAATATTCCTACTGAAGGATTGTAGTAATTCATGTCCGGAATATTAAAAAAATATGGTCATTCTAGTACTAGCTAGTAACCGCTAAAAAGCCAATCACGACTGCTCTACTTTTTGCTCTATCGATCAAACGTTATTCATCAATGAAAACTTTACATTTATAAACATTCTTCAAACAACTTCATTGAAGGCAACCTTGGGTCGAAGTATGTTTGTGGAAGTTGACAAAATAAACCGTGGATGCCGCAGATAAAAGAACTGGCGGCTTGCCATGACCGGGGCATTGTGCGCCGACACTGACCAATTTTATAAAAACGTAACCACCTAAGAATATACCAACGTGGTAATCATTTAATTAATTTCACACCTGGAATAATAATTAATAATAATCGATTTTGTATTAGGTACTTTTCTATTCCTACTAGCAGATCCAACCCAACAAATATTGTGCTGTCCTAACAACTCATGAACATACGATTATTTTCTGAAAAATTACTACTAGAACCGACTAGAGGAAAAACAAATTATTAGAAAACTCTAGAAACCCATCACAACGCCAGCTGGTGGATTCAATGATATCCACAAACAAAAACACATTTTCAGTACAAACATTTCATCAATATCGGTTAAACCTTACTCAAGTAATGGGTTTTGGAATACATACAGTATATTCGGCAATTGATTTTATTAAGATAGAATATTACCTACGTTGAAAATAATAAGAGTTGTGTTTGATTAAATTTATGATGATGATGAAGTATTAAATAGTTTTTATGTTTATTTAGTTACATTATAAGGCGCTTGATAGTTCCATGCCGATAGCTCTGTAATTAATTAATATTGAGTTCCCTTTAAAAGTGGTTACTGGAAAAGAGCCAAGAATTATTATATTAGTTAGGTATACAACAGCCGCTTATGGCGACACGTCTAAGTAGTAAATATAAATGAATCTCGACCTATATTCCTGAAATAAGCCCAACTCAATGTCTAGTTCATATGAAAGCGAAACGATGCTCGTTAAATGGCTTCGTTCCGTTTCTACAGTCGTAAACGAGAAGCGAACTTACCTAAACCATTTTTATTTTCAGTACAAATAGACTACTGTAGAATACAATCAATCAAGTCAAAAGTATTGACTTCTATTTCTTTGTATTTACTTATTTTTCTCTTAAGCCAAAAGTTTTATTTTTAAGATGGAATCGGGCTAACTTGCCTGGAGTAAGATGAAGTCTACACCCCTTTGGGTTTCTACACAACATCGTACCGAAACGGTAGGTTTGCTGAGCGGTATGTCTTGGAAGGTGAAACTAACCACGGCCGAAGCCTGCTATCAGTTAAGAAAATCTCAATCGGCACAGCCGGGAATCGAACTAGGATAGAAATCGAGACGGCACGCCATCTCTCGACGGCGGCAGTCTCAAGCTTGCTACCTGTTTCTACTATTGTTAATACAGATACATTACTAAAAGGTGCATTGTTTTCAACAGCAATGAGATCAGAAGCAACATCAGGTACTTTAGAAACTAAAATTACACACATACTTGAACGCCCCATCGCTCCTGCAACCGGTTAATCAATTGAGCTAATAGTCAAGTCGCGACAACTAGGTACCTACCTAGACAAACCGATCTTAGACTGAATAATCTTCATATTTTACCGTCAAGTGAATTAGCGTTCCGGTATGATGCCGGGAAGCTAGCAAAATTGTTGTATAATTTAAATTTTTAACCGTAAACACATTTGAGCACCAATAGTGGAATGTTATAGTTAAATATGAGTAGGTGGTATTTTATTTATTTCTTTCTATATATAAATACGGAAGAACTGTGTGCAGGAATGAAATGTTTAATGATGATGATGACGATGATGAGACTATAAAGAACTCACCACATTCATCCACTTTAGGTTAGCATGGAATTAAAATTATTATGTAGGTATATATTACTTGCGGAAGCCTGCAACACTATCCGCAAGAAAGTACATTTCGCGAAAAATCGACATAAAGAAGTCTATGTCCTTTCCCAGGCTCTAGACTATCTCTAAACCAAATTTCATTAAAATCGATTCAGTAGTTTAGGTGTTATGGCATAACATACAGGCAGAGATACTTTCGCGTTTATAAAAAAAAATTTACCCCCCATCCGTCCATGAGAAAGCTATAGCTACGCCCGTGCTTTGTACATAACATAACTAAGTATAAACATGTATTGTAAAATTAGTATTGAGGTACGCACATTCCATCCCACAGCTTCCACATAAAAGTCAACCTTTTCAGGGTCTTCAGGTTCAGAATCAGTGTCGAGTAGCGTTTCATTGCCGCTGTCAGAATCTCGTGCGACGCTTTGGCTCTCGGAGGCATCAATGGACTTCTGTTCTCCATCCTGTTCCTCTACTTCTTTCAATGGAGCTAACGGCGTAGACTCTTCTAGTGCGGCTTTTTGTGACACTTGTTTTAGAATCGATCCGAATTTCTCGAAAAAACTGTCGTCCACTTCTTGTATTCTATAACAAATGAAAGAAATTTTTACCTTAAAGATATACATGATATGTATCTACATAGGTACCTAATGATATATAAAGATTTATTTACCTATTGAACATTCCATAAATAACTCAAGCACTTATCAGGAAAAGCCTTGTCATGTCAGTAAGAAATGATTTAAAGATGTTTAGATAAATATTTATAAGATATTTTGTAGTACTACCCCACCAAACCGCAAAGAAGGAATATGGTGGGTTGAAGTATTAAATCTATTTCTTTTTGGAGAATATGTTTTTTCTAACAATGATGCTTATGATGTCTATACTAACTGAAAATCGAACCCAATCAGAAAGTCTAAGTTTGTTTAAATAAATAAATAAATGAAAACTTTCCCTATAGGCTACATATTTCAATCTACTTGTATGTATTTAAAATTAATATATCATTTTAAAATAAATCAAACAAACAAATAGTGATATGCAAACTTTTATTATCATATACAGTAAATATAATGTTGATCATACATTAAATTATGCATATAATAATCATAGAGACATGTTTGTCTTATTAGAACATTAAATGCTCATTTTAAAAACAAAATATTAACAATACACTTACTTATAATCTAAGCTTACTATAAAATGCAAGTTTTTTATTATTTTACACAAAATAATGTTATAGCTATCAAAACAATAACATTACTAGGCTCTTAATATCTACAGATCTAAATATTTTAACATAGAATCACAATTTACTGGAAGACTGGAATGATTTCATTGAAATCCATAGTAGGTATATAGAAGATTATTGTCTAATGCCTATTCAAATACAATTTGAAGTCTAAATAGCTAATAGATATCAGATAAATTGAAGTTATGCTGGTATACAATTTGATATACTTTAAATATAATGACAAAAAAAAAAATTATTGAAAAAGAATACATTAAGAAACTAACATATAATAAGGTTAAATTGTTCCACAATCTGGCAGTCCAACATAGAAATGCAGCCAGTGTGTATGCTACCATTCCACATAGGCACTAACTAATATAATAGTTACATAATAGGATAGGATAAGTCACATTCAGTTTCTTATAAAAAAAAATTCCTTTTTCAATAAAAAAAAATCAATATATACTATATACTAGGTATAACTTATATAGTTCAATTACTTAATATATTCACTTGTCTAAACCAGAAAACAATGTATACTTTAAATCTGTATATTCTTCTGCACCATGTTTACTACCCTCTCTACCGATACCAGACTCTTTGATGCCACCAAATGGAGGTTCAGGGGCAGACAGTATACCATCATTTATGGCTACCATCCCAAAGTTTAGCTGACGTGACATTCTAAATGCTTGGCCAAGATCTTTAGTGAATACATAGGAGGCGAGCCCACTTCTAGTGTCATTTGCTACCTGTATTGCCTCCTGCTCAGTTTCAAACTTATAACACACAGCTACCGGCCCAAATATTTCTTCTTTATATATTCTCATCTCTGGTTGGACTTCAGTGAGAATTGTTGATTCATAAAACTTTGTTCCAAGCTGAGCTGCAGGCTTTCCACCTATCAATGCCTTAGCACCCTTTGATAAGGCTTCATCAACTAATTGAGTTACCTTCTTGGTCTGCTCAAGATTAATCAAGGGCCCACATGTCACACCTTGTTTATTGCCCGGGCCTAAGATACAGCCTTTAGAAATTTTCTCCTTGAAAGCTTGAACAAATGTGTCATATACATCCTTGTGTACCAAAAACCTGTTCGCCCCAATACAAGCCTGACCATTGTTTCTGAATTTAGCAAGCATTGCTTGGTCGACAGCATGTGATATGTCAGCACTTGGAAAGACAATAAATGGGGCATTCCCACCTAACTCTAAGCACACTCTTTTGACACCTTTTGCAGCCATTCCATACAGTAATACACCAACATTAGTTGAACCAGTAAAAGAAATGCAGCCCACATTTGGATCTTCGCACATGACTTTTCCCACAGCTGGTGCATTTTTCCTGCTTGAAGTTACAACATTGATTACACCCTTCGGTACACCAGCTTCCTCAGCGAGCTGGACAGCAGCTAAAGCAGTCAGAGGAGTATCTTCTGAAGGTTTAATGACACAGGTACATCCAGCCGCCATCAAAGCACCAACCTTTCGAGTTATCATAGCGAATGGAAAATTCCAAGGTGTAATAACAGATACTACACCCAGAGGTTGCCTAGTAACCATAATCATTTTGTTCGGCCATGGACTTGGCACAACTTCTCCATTTATCTGACGAGCTGTATCAGCAAACCATTCCAAAAACGAGCTTCCATATACAATTTCACTTTTGGACTCTGACAAAGGCTTACCAGCTTCAGCGGTGATGATTTCTGCGAGGTTATCTGAATTTTTTACACACAAATCGTACCATCTTCGCAGTATGTTAGCTCTCTCCTTTGCAGTGGTATCTTTCCAGGTCTGGAAGGTATTGGCGGCTGTGTCGACCGCTATTTTTGCATCAGCGGCGTCCATATCGGGGATCTCTGCTATAAGGTTATCGTCCGCCGGATTCAATACAGGAAACACCGCATTACTCTGCGCATTTACCCATTGTCCATTAATGTAGGCATTTTTCTTCAATAAATGCATCTGTCTTTGTTGTAGAAGTGTACCCAGGTTTCGTAACAGCCCGACTCGAAAGACGAACATATCTTTATTGAATGTTTTTACAGTAAGTTCTCCACACTTGTACTGATAAATATGCTTGAATAACACGTCGTCACTTGATAAGATATTGAAACTCAAGAACAGAGATCAAGCCTAGGTAATAATATTACAAAATCAGTCAATTATTTAATAAAAGTAAACAGTTCGATGGTGCGTGAGAACGGGAAGTTATATGACATTTGACATTGACAACTCGCAAAATAACATATGACTTTGATAGCTGACATCTGACTAACAATTTATGCTTCACAGATATTCACTGGAGATTTTATTACGTTTACAAACTCATGGGCTAAAAATAAACAATAAGTACACTATTAAAATTTAAAATCGAATAACATAAAAGAGTGCTGTTATATAGCTACGAACAGAGGCACGATACATATCCAATTATCTCTGTAGAGTGTAGAACTATAACAGAACGGTCGCGCCTGGCGTCCCAACTCCCAAGTCCCATTGCTTTTGAAACAGCCCTAACAAGCATTACCAAATGTCAATAAAAAATTCCACTGTAATTGTAGACACATACTATTATAAGTCTTATTCCAAACCTTTTACTTATCATTTCCCTAGCTACTTTAAAGTCATGTGATTTAGAAAATTCCATTACATTGTCTAATGGTCTAATACTCTAAGACAAACACCGAGTTCCTGGGAAGGTATATACATTTTAGCCCTTTATTTTTTTAATAAATAAATTATTATGTATCATTATTCAGTTGTGATTCTCACATATATATTGCATATCTAGAAAAAAAAAATATATATATATATACGGTCGAATTGAGAAACGCCTTTTTTTTTGAAGTCGTTTAAAAAATAGCTACGCAGTGCGCAGTCGCTTAGTGAATCTATTCGTATCCACAGAATAGATCATATTATCACGTGTGGCAAGTAATTGTCAACAAAGATTTTCTTCGTGGAGTTTACCTACTGATAAAATACATACGGTAACCCATCTCTTTCGTGTAAGTGAACATTTTTGTCAACATATTAGATGATTTATAGATATAGGAAGGTAAAAACCTAAACAATTCATCTTTCTAAATGTTATAGACTTTAATGTAAGACGTAGGGACTAGGGACTCACCGGCTGTCATGCACTTGTTCCTCCACTGATTTTTGTTTTTGTAGCTGATCGTAAAAACCTTTCCACATCGATTCTTCATCCATTTTTAATTCCGTTTAACACTTATACTGTTAACAATTTTTATTTTCATTTACATTTGCATTCGGTAGAGCGAATCGCGACCAACTAGTTCGGCTATGGTCACGGTATGACCATAATTTTATGCTGATCAATCTGAATCACCGCACTGAACGAGTCATAATCTTCGTAGTCAATGACGTAAACACTGCCAGTTAACTTGAGATTAAACGATTGAAGTAGGTACGTACATAAAAGTCTCCGCGGAACTTTTTATTTTTGAGGTCACTGACTGACACAAACAGCGACTAAACTTGCCGGTCTCCTACACACACGTGAATAACGTTATTTGCCCGTGTCTCGACTCTCGAGCGATACAATTTTCTTTCTATTTGAACGTTACTAAACACTCGTGTCAAAGAGATTGTTTTGCGTTATACCAGCAGGCGAACGAAATAAAACTGACGTAATCCAAGGCAAAGGCGTTCACAGCGGTCGTATTGCGCTCGACGCCGCGACGGCAAACTGATCTGCATTACCATCACATGTGTTTTTATAATGACACATAATAAAAACATAATCAGTATTCAAACAAATCCTAATACATACAAACATCGTCATAACGAACACTTCCTGTTAAATAGTTAATTAGTTACAATGTTAACAATTCATTAATGACTTCTACTCTATTATCCTTCACATATTTAAGAAAAATATCTAATTATAGTTTTAAATGTGACCATTGTTTTGTTTTAATATGTTTTCGTGTTGTTTACTGCTGATTATTATTCTGAATCGTACCTATCCAGTATTATAAACTAAAAAACAGTTAAGTGCAGGTACTAAATACTGACATGTCAATGTTTATAATTTAGTATATCCCGACTAGAGATTCTCAGACTCCTAAATGAAAAGCCGGATTAAGTGAAATTTATTCTCATAAAAATCTTTAGGTGACTATTTGAAAACGCTTTATCAAAAGATCCGAGGATTTCCTCAAACCGCGATTTTAAAATTTGCTATAATACCTAATTAGTCATTAAAAAAGTCATTATACAAATTATGGAGGTAACCTTGTTCTTTAAGATCTTCGTGCTCTAGCACATCTATATATTTTTTTATCGACTACAAGCTAGCCCTTGACTGCTATCACACCTGATGTTAAGTGATGATGCAATCTAAGATGGAAGCGGGCTTACTTGTTAGGAGTAGGATGAAATCCACACCCCTTTCGTTTCTACACATCGTACCGGAACGCTAAATCGCTTGGCGGTACGTCTTTGTCGGTACTCGGTAGGGTGGTAACTAGTCTGTATATATGACATACATACAGACTCATTGTAGTGTTTAATTATCTTGGGATTTACAGACAATTTTCAAGGCCGTTCAACGTGTCGCTTGTCCATGCATGACTTGTACGAACAGGTAGACAGGTAACTGGTTAACTTTAATAGGTAATTGTTTGCACATCACATTTTCTTTAAACCTTCTTTTATATAATATTTAAGAATTCCTAATTCTTAAATATTGTCTATTATCCTCTCTCCCACAAAGAATGAGGCCTGGCCCTGTGGTAAGCCATTAATAGGCTGATAATTATGATCATGATGATTGTCTATTAGAATTCCTAATTCTATTGCCTATTCTTATAGCAAAAGGGCAATGTTGTTAACATCAAAAATAGCGTAGGATATATTATGATAGGCATCTTGAAAGTTTGCCAATAACTCCTTCAATACCTACCTAGTTATAGTTTCCAGTTTCGTATTGATTTCATATCCTAACTGGGTACCTTATAGCTAAAAGTATTTTCTTCTTAATTTTTTTCTTCTAAAAGTTACGACTAATAGAGGTAATACTTAATTAAAAAGTTGGGTATTTTATTTACATTTCTAATCACCTTCACCGCTTAAAATTAATGAACTTAAGGGTCAATTTCACAACACATATTCTCTTGTTTATGTACCTACCATGACCTTGAATTATGTTAGACTAATCGTGAGCCATCACATGAAAAAAACTCCACCGTCGGCCTTGATGCCACGAAATAATTAGTGGTAACAACTAACAACGTAAAACTAACACTGCGCACTCGGTTTTTTGTTCTTTTTATCTCATGTTAAGGGGTATCACTAAACAAGACCTTGCGTTGACATTTACTCTTATAACTGTTAAGTAATCAAAACAAAATGAGATAAGGCTTTGTGTCATAGCTTTACGATTCACCAGAGATCGTTTCTGACACAAATTACTTTATAAGCACTAATTATCCAGAGCTATTCTAAGAAATTAATGAAGTTGCTATCTTTCTTCTGATAAGGTGTGGAAACTATATGGAGGTAATAATCATTTAGCTTTTCAGCCGAAATATATTTACTTTTCATCTTATAAGAATCTAAAGTTTTCATTGTAGGAACAACTTTAAAAATTCTACTTGCTTTATAGTCTTCGCTAGCAATAAAAGTAAGTTTTAATTTGGAATGTCATCTGAAATACGATGAGTAACCAAGTCTATCGGTGTAGTTTACCAAACTTTTTATATTATCATTAAAAAATATAATTTCCGAGAAGCAATTTATTTTGTGCGAATGCGTTAGAAGTATCTTTTGTGAGCTATCGAAAAGACAAAATGAACGTCAACAAAGTAGTGTGTGAAAGCGAGCAAGTATTATCTCTGTCCTTATCTCTCATATGCAAAATGGTGTCAGATTTTAAAGAATGATTCAGATGTTTTCTGTCGTTTCGATGGATCGACTATACTTTGTTCTAAACATGCTTGAAAATCGTCTATGGCCACTTGTTTCTTTTGACTACAACTACAGAAATCATAACAAAGCGAAAGAAATCTCTGTACTCAAGGCCATACAAGGTATTGTTGATAAACTGTTTGTATAAAAAATAATTGATATAAAAATTGCTTACGAGTTTTTTCTTTATTTGATACAAGGAAATCTAATGTTCTAATAAGAAATTACTATGTAACCAAAATGTTGCAAAGTGCAAGAGGCTTTTTTCTTTTAAAATGACCTACAAAATTATAGGCAAATTATTAAACTATGTAAGTAAATATTGTAAATAATTAACTAATAATTTTAGGTACACTATGTTCAAATGATAAAGTCTAATGAAACTAAACCGTAACCTATGTATAAGCATAATAAAAGAAAAATGTTTGTTGATCTGGTTAAATGACATTATCTAGAGTGGATAAGCGCCATTAAAATACAGGAAAACACTTCCAAGAGAATTAAATGGCATTACCTACTTATTGAGAATTACTAGCACGCGATATCACACGTGGGGTTCTTCTTCAACTAATGGGATGGGAAATCAACAATGGCTTTGTCAGTTACAATCTAATTTGTCCCACAAATATATTTTGTTATATCCTTTGATATCGCCGTCCTGGTAAAATAAATAAATTCACTTAAGTAGATAGATAAGGTTCTATAACTTAAAGCACTATTGAAAGTAGGATTTCGAAAATTCGGGCTTTTTGCAGGTCTAAACCACCTAAATTTTAAAGAAATGTTACTGTTGTGTGTGTTGTGTCTTTTGTTAACGACCCACTTTAGGGCCAGGGTCTCTCTTTATGAGCAAGACCTTATAGAGCATAAACGCATTATGGAGCTCTAATGAGAGGTAGGTATATACCTCATAATCAAGTTTTTAATTTGGGAAGCGAGGGAATATACCTATAGGAAAATATAATAATACGAGTATATGCTGAGTTACTTAAAACCTACTTACATGTATTAGGCACTACAAAAATTTTGCGAGATCATTACAACGTATCAATTTACGGCTAATCAACAGTTCAATTGTTTAATTATACGCATCAACATAAATGGAATTGAAGGTTTTGTAGGTTTCAGCGGCCATAGCTGAGCGTCATTGCTGGACAAATAGATACCTACAACCAAAATGTTTCGGCAAAGACTATCTAAAATTCAATACAAGAAATGTTTCTTTTTAAATTTATTTACAGTTAAATATGTACATTAAATTAAATATTTACAAATAAATAAATAAAAAAGTAAAAGCTTAAACACTACAATATCCTAAACTATATATAATAAATTAAACAATTAAAAAAACAGTAAAAAAACTTGGCGTCATAATATTCCTCCGAATCTAAAATTTTTCTAATTAGCAATAAATGATGGACTAATACGGCCTTCGTAGAGCAGTGCTCAATGGATTTGTATGATGGAGGGCCTGGGTTCGATTCCCCTTTGGGCCGATTAAGATTTTCTAAATTTATCCAGGTCCAAATATGGAATCGAGCGCGACGCCGAGGTACACACTTCCACACTTGATTCCATATTAGATCTGTATAACACAACTTGGTACTATAATTATAGGAAACTAGAGATTTAGTTGTACTATGGGCAAAAACATGGCGCATATCGACGCATGTGATTTAAGCCACAATGATCTGCCGAATCGAGTTCATATTTTGACGAATCCGATGAAACAAGTGCTCTATTACTAGGTTTTTTTTTATCGACTACAAGTTGGCCCTTGACTACTATCACACTTGATGTTAAGTGATGATGTAATCTAAGATGGAAGCGGGCTAATTTGTTAGGAGTAGGATGAAATCCACACCCCTTTCGGTTTCTACACCACATCGTACCGGAACGCTAAATCGCTTGGCGGTACGTCTTTGTCGGTAGGGTGGTAACTAACTACGGCGAAAGCCTCCCACCAGCCAGACCAAGACAAATTAAGCAAAATCTCAATCTGCCCAGCCGGGAATCGAACCCAGGACCTCCGTCTTATAAATCCACCGCGCATATCACTGCGCCACGGAGGTCGTCAAGAGATAGAATTAAATTCATAAATGTACGTAAGTAGGTACCTAACTTACCTATTTCGAGAGCCTGCATAAAATGATATCAGCGTTTAGTGACCTTCTTTACGACAGCTAACATGGGGGCGGTTTACATAAATATGCTTAAAATCTAAATAGTCTCGTTGTGGGTGTTAAGACAGTCAAGCTGAAAATGGAATCGACATAATTAAATCCAATGTACATTGCATTGAATTGTTTTCTTGCCTTTTATTAACTTTAAAGGACTCCAGTGGAAAATCTTTTTAATAAATTCTCTATGTATTTATATTTGTTTCAGTTTTAGATCGTCATCTAAATTCTCTAGTTATATTTGCGTAAATTTTAGGTCATCTTTTATTTTAATTAATTTGGAGATTTATGTTAAAGCGAAGTTATCACCATTATTCATTGGTGATTTTTTGTTTTACCAAATTAGATAGATAAATCCTTATTTAATTAAAATATTGTACCTGGCAATCTTATCAGGCTAATGACTTAATACTGCTGTGATTACTTTACATAGAGGCTTTATATCTGAGTGGTAACTAATGGGTAACTGTGTACCAACTAGTACATGTAATTACAAAATGAAGCTTGCAACTAAAACAGTTTATAATTGAGGTAACTGATTTTTAAATTGCTTAAAAAATATCTCTAGGTATAGCAGCCAGTAGGCCTACGATGCATAAAAAGAAATATTATTTCATATAGAGAAAGAGCCCATCGCAACGAAAGAAAAGCGATGTTTTCGATTTCACCGCTATTAGTTGACAAAATGTCCCTTGTCAGCGAAGTCAACGATGTTGCAATAGGCAATACTCCGTACCAGGAAAAGCCCGTACAACTGCTGATCCTGCACTTGATCTATTATCGATCATACTTACTACAGGAGTGGTTCCCATTAGACTATGATAAACAGAGAGTGCATCTTTTCAACCGACGAAAAAAAATGGAGGAGGTTCTCAATTCGACACGTATATTTTTTTTTATGTATGACCACGCATAACTTTTTACAGAGTTGTCCGATTTTGATAATTTTTTTTTATTAGAAAGGGCCATACTTCCAAGGTGGTCCCATTGTCATGATGTTAGGATCGGATGATAATATCCTGGGGAAATTGAAGGAACTCTTCAAATTCTGGAGGCACGCTTACAGCGATTTCGATTTTTGTCTCGGTATCGGTAGCTTTTTGGCTACTAGTGCCATATAATACACTATGACAGTATAGTACGAGTACGTTACGTGGCGATAAATCACTAAAAAGTAAGAAATAAAAAATTTTAACAAAAAATAGAACCGACTCAAAGCGCACTAAAAAGTAAAAAATAACTAACAGACTCCTAGATATGCTTAAGTAAATTAAAGCAACTAAATGACACAATTATTTTTTACTTTTTAGTGCGTTTTGAGTCGGTTCTATTTTTTGTTAAAAAAAATTTATAGTCTACGCTGTACGTAAATCATAAAGAGCTAAAAATATATCGTGAGCGATATATTTACGAGACAGTTTAAGCCTTCGCTAACATAAACCGCAGTTCAAACAAGATTGCAGGTCTCTGGTTATCTAAACACACGCAAACATCAAATTCCTCGTCTTCAGGTGAATGAATCACTGGTAATTTTTAACCGACGAAAAAAAACGGAGGAGGTTCTCAATTCGACACGTATATTTGTTTTTTTTTTTTTTTTTTTTTATGTATGACCACGCATAACTTTTTACAGTGTTGTCCGATTTTGATAATTCTTTTTTTATTAGAAAGGTCATACATCCAAGGTGGTCCCATTGTCCTCATGTTAGGATCTGCTGATGATATCCTGGGGAAATTGAAGGAACTCTTCAAATTTTGGAGGCACGCTTACAGCGATTTCGGTTTTTGACTCGGTATCGGTAGCTTTTTGGCTACTAGTGCCATATAATATACTATGACAGTATATTACGAGTACGGCACGTGGCGATAAATCACTAAAAAGTCAGAAATAAAAAAACGCACTAAAAAGTAAAAAATAACTGTGTCATTTAGTTGCTTAATTTACTTAAGCATATCTAGGAGTCGGTGCCATCCAAGGTTTCTACTTTCAAGGACGTTACCTAGAACCCACAAACTGCTTTACTACGTAAAATAAATTTTCCTTAAATTTGGCTGGCACCGACTTCATAGATATGCTTAAGTAAATTAAAGCAACTAAATGACACAGTTATTTTTTACTTTTTAGTGCGTTTGGAGTCGGCTCTATTTTTTGTTAAAAAATTTTATATATAATTGATTCATATACCGCAGTCGTTATTGTTATTACTTATTTACGCCCGCGGTTTTACCCGCGTAGTTCATGTTCCCGTGAGAATATCTGGATACAAATTACCCTATGTCACTCCCTATGAGTCTGGCTCTTATATATGAAAGGTTTTTTTACAATCTGACTGATAGTTTCAGAGATTAGCCGGAACAAACAGCCAGACAGACACAGAAATTTTAAAAAATGGTATTTGGTGTATGTACCCCATATCTATTGATATGAGTGTAATAAAAAACGGTTATTTCAGTATTACAAACAGACATTCCAATTTTATTTATATGTTTGTACGCAACCGTAACGCAACAACTTCTGTTTGCTCGTTGAACGTGAATGACGAATTACGAACAGTATACAGGCTTTAGTTTAAAATATAATATTTAAGAAGGAATCTCTTTAATTAATTTATTTTGTTTATATCACTAATTGAATGCTTGTCAAATTATACTCATAAATTAACGGTAAAAATGCAAATAGCGTACCTAACACTATGACACTCGGTTTGGTTTTACCAAGTTAAGGGCCTGATGGGTTTAAGGTTTTACAAGAGTTATACACATCGATGTACTGTATTAATGGTTTTACATTATAAAAATTCAAGAGCATTAATTTAAATAATTAAATGAATGAATAAAGCTCTTAGTTTTATTTCTGCAAACTTTTGGAGGCTTTCTATATTTGGACCTTTTTGTTTCGTAGGTACTCAAAAAGTAAAAACGAGACCCTATTACTATGACTTCATTGTTTGTACATCTGTTTATCTGTGCTGAATCTCAAGAAAATTTCTGTTAATAAATATTTAAGGGGGCTCCCATACAAAAAAACGTCACTTTTTTGCAGATTTAAGTATATATATCAATAAATGGTAACACTTGAAATATTCACAAATTATTTAATTGTATTCAATGTTAATTAGTAGTTTATCTGGTCAATGGTGCATTTCGTGCGCAAGTCTGACTCGCACTTAGCCGGTTTTTTTTATATTGGTACATAACATTTAAACAGGTACACAATTATTTACTAGCTATTCGATACCAAGTTGCTTAATATATGTAAAACTGGATTTCTTTAAATGCAAAAAACAATATTTGAGTAATCTAATACAATTGTTATAAACTTACTTGCGGCGTCCAATAATTTCCTGTTCTTGCAACTTTTTGTACACAAACAACCACGGGTCCTCGCGAGCTTTTAGCTCCATTTTTTCACAACACTAAATAAAAATATTATCACAAAAAACAATATTATAACTTAATTTAACCACTATTTATAAAAACACTATCATTAAAAAACTAATTTAGGAAAGTGTGAATTTATAAAAAAAAACAAGATGGCTACGTTCTTCCACTAGCTGTAATACGCGAGCTTATTTTCGCAAGTGTATTTTCAGGCTTCACGCAGCGCTGATTGTCGGTGACTGGCGGACAATACATGCAGCCGTCAACTTTGTTTGCCAGAGGTTTATAACCTACTCCAGTTTTTTACCGAGCCAACGCTAGAAAAACCACCCATTGTTATGGCGTTAAATGTCTTGTAGGGAATATCGTAGTTACACAATGTTAAGATAATCCCAAGTTGAAATAGGTACCCGTTATATTTAAAACGCTAGAAAAACCAACCATTGTTATGGCGTTAAATGACTTGTAGGGAATATCGTAGTGTAAAGTTAATCCCAAGTTGAAATAGGTACCCGTTATATGTAAAACGCTAGAAAAACCAACCATTGTTATGGCGTTAAGTGTCTTGTAGGGAATATTGTAGTGTAAAGTTAATCCCAAGTTGAATTACCCGTTATATTTACCACGATATATTTAACAGAGAAATTTTGAAAAGAAAGAATATTTGATGAGTCGTAAATGCATATTCCCAATTTCCTTCCAATTGGAAAGCCAGCGAAAAAGCTATAATGAAGGAAAAAGCCAACAGTAGTCAATAGGGTCGAAATAAAGGCCTATTAGTCTACCTTTTAAGCGTAGAGCTTACAGGCCTAACTTATTTATAGATATAGCAGTTGCTCAATTAGTTACATAGCAAAAGGATATGAAATTGGTACAATAAATGGCCGTATATCTTACAAACTCAAAATCGAAGTATCAACGTTATTACAAAATTTGTATAATATCTTATGAGATAAAATTCAAAATATTGTTTGTTGTTTGAAATTATAGGTGTCTAGTACTCTGTAGGATTTATCTTACTAACATGGAATTATAGATATACTCCGTTGCTACACATATGATATACCTAAAGAGACAACAAAACAATGAGGCATAATTTTATTTGAAAAATATGTATATTTATAGTCTGAGTCTGAGTTTAGTGTTCTAGAGAGTAGACTAAATGTTTCGATGCATCTAAGAGATTGTAGCTACTAGCGATAGCTGTCTACGCTCATTTTTCACAGTAAACAGGAAATCGTTATACCATTCCCGATTAGATCAATAAAGGGAACGGTTGTCCTGTAATGTACAGCTCGATCTACTAAATGTAAAATCGATTGAATCAAAACATGAAACAGTTCTACAACAGAATCTGCAGTCACTAGTACAGTAGTGTTAAGCGTAACATAACTAAGTATCAAAAATTCGCAAAGATAAAAACGTTGAGGCCTTGAATTGGATACAGAAGTATATCGCGTTTGATACAAAAAATATCACTATGCAGACCGAAATATTATATTCTTTAGTAGCAAGCTCCTAACTTCCTAGCGTGGAAATATTTTTATGGTAGTTTTAACTTCTTTGCCTATTTTCGAAAATAAACGATTGCGATCAAGGACAATTACCGCATAAAAATACGTTTCAAAATTAAAATAAAAACTTAAACAAACTCAAAAAATTCAAAATTAAACTGGATTGCCACAGTCAAAAAATAACTTTTAAACTGAAACTGGATGAAATCTATTAAAAAAATCTTTCGAACAGTTTCAAAATACATGTGATTATGAGCACAGTGACACGCCATTTTCGTATAATTAAATAGCTCGTTATTTAGGGTTACTTTGCGGAAGCTTATAAAGAACAATGAATAACTGAGCCATAAAAGCAGGCGCTACGCAAATCAGGTTGAAAACCAAAATTTTTGTAGAGTCAACATCTCCTCAGGAAATCTTGCTTGTACTCTCTTGGCTACAAAAATTTTGGTTCGAATTATGAAAGCTTCTTCATAGTTATTGCATTGCGGCTTGGAATTGTGGGTTTACTAATTTTAAGTCATCATCATCATCATCATCAGCCTGTATTAGTCCACTGCTGGACATAGGCCTTTCCGAGAGTGCGCCACCATACACGATCCTCTGCCTTTCTATCTGTTCTGCGCATTATATGGCCTGCCCGTTGCCACTTCAACGTGCTTATCCTTTGAGCTATGTCTACTACTTTGATTCTCCTTCGGATTTCCCCATTATGGATTCTATCTTTCAGAGAGACTCCCGACATAGCTTGCTCCATAGCCCATGAGCAACCTTAAATTTGTGGTTGAAATTGTAAGTAGCTTGTTGTTAAAAACTCCTATGTAGCAAGTAATACAAAAAGATATACCTACCTAAACATTCTTCTGTAGGGGTATATTCTGATTCTTATGCATTCTTATCGTACATTTCCATACTTATTTAGTATTGTTCTACATTCCTGGTCTAACATAATGCGTTATTTTCTTGAACTATGTCTAAAATGTATGAATAATGATTTATATTGCAATGTGCATCATGCGAGTGGGCACCGTAGGTAGGTACATTACTTACAATCGTTGTGAGAATCATGACTTATTGTCGTGTATTGTTATGCTAATAGCTCCTTACTGTCAGTGTCTATACATAGGGCATAATCGACTCAAAAGTAGGTCCAGTCATTTTATTTACCCATGTATAAAACTCGTATTTTCCGACTCTTTTAAATTGTTTTTTAAGTAATTACCTATAAATACGTATTTCTGTATGATCATCGTTTGTAAGTATATCATCATCATCACTTGGTGCTATCTTCCGAACAATGACAATGGCGGTCAATATGCGAAAAGCATTCTTGTTATCCACAATTCGGTTTAATTGTGGGTAATCAAAACCGATCCACTCTCTTACTTCGTGCAGCCATTTCCTCCTTTGACGACCAAGTCTCTGGCCTAGTAGTAACTTTCCTTTCAAGATATAGTAAAAAAATAAAAAAATATATGGGGTAGTCTAAATTGTGGTTAGGGAAACTTAACGAGATCTTTTTGTCCAAAATTATTCGTCAGTGCTTGAAGACGCAAGTCTTTAAACAGTGCGTGTATTATCAGTAATGACATATAGGGATTCGAGACTACTACGATATCTATGTGTCGATGACAAAGCCTACCTATTTACCTAATATTATAATTGATTATCCCTGCGTGAAAGCTCCATGTTGATAAAAATATACGTTTACTAAACATAGGCAGACGAATATCTTGGCATTTGATGGATTCACCGTGCGGGTCCATCCTGTAGCAGAGAGAAGAACGCCGAACAGAGTACGAAACTTGTGTCACGGATGTAGGCTTAATGGAACCCGGCAACGCTCGCCTTCTCAGCTCTAATTATTCTACCTGCCCAACTACATCTGAAGCAGCTGTGGACACATTCGATCTAATATATTATAATATTAAAGGAAGGAAAATATGAAAAATTACAGAATTCTGTTAGAAATTACATAAGCGTTTTATAACAGGTACAGGGATATTACCTATCTGCATGCTTGTTTGTAAGTAACTGCAAATATATTGATTAATGGTGTAAGCAGAATGTGCTAATCAACCAGTCTAGATCGATTTATCACCACTTATACTGTTATTTACCTAGGAATATCAATGACATCCTATGGTACTGAAGTTACCATAGAAGTACAGCGTGCTTAATCCTTGTAATAAGTCTTTTTTATTTTTATTTGAATTCCTCGAACTTTAACCTTCACAGGTAAATAAACATTTCTTTACCTTTTTCGAGTAACAGGGTTAACCCTATACACGTTATTTCAGTTTCTGAGTACCTACACTATGTCCAAAGTAATTATTTTAGGCTTTATTTTACTGGAGCATTAACACCGAAAACAAGTACTTAGATATCCTTATATATGCTAATACCTTTATTAGATCAATTGAACTCTAAGAACTTAACAACAATAAACGTGAGCATTAACAAATTAGATTTATCAACATCGGCCAATATTTCAATAATTATTTTAAGTATAACCCGCCCAAGACCGCAAGCCAGGACCTCATACAAAACCACGCTAAACTCTGGACCAACGAAACAGTGAAGATTTATTTAAATTATACGAGGAATATAAGTGACAATAATGTTATGGAATGCAAAAATATAATGAGCTCCGTATTAAGAAATCCCTCTTTGTTGGATCAACGGGAATACCTGGGAAACCATTAAAGACTTTTGAAAATTCATGATTTTGAAAGGATTTTCACTCAACTGCCGAATAGGGTTATGTTTTTTGAGTTCTGTTCGCGTTCTCATGGGTATTTTTGTCTTTCTTTGGCACACATTTCAGCTTAGAAGACTTCATTGATCTTAAGTGTTGGCAGCATTGTATACTGTTTGACTATAGACAATATAGTGGCCTCATTTTCTGTATTGTGGTACCGCGTTTAAACTATAGATAATAGACTAGGGGCGGTACTCGTCGGGCGTTAGGCTATAAAATATGCCCCTATGGATAATTGTTATCATTCACGTTAGTGTCAGAATCTTGTGCAGTCATAATGTTTGACCACTGTAGAATCTGTGCTTGTAATGTTTAATTAAGTAATTACTGTAATAATGTTTCATTTTGATCATATTTGATGTCTTTATAAATAAATTGTTATTAAGTTTGTCTTTTGGTGTTTTAAGTTGTATTCCCTTCTGGCTGTTTGTTAACATCAGAAGTGGTATGGATCTTAATGCCCACAAAAAGGTAACAGAAATAAAAAAATAAATTTTTTTTATGAATTTGTTTAAAGTTAAACAGAAATTTAAATGATTATCAAAATGAAATCTTATAAAAGTAGTGATTCGGGATTGAAGTGTAATTTTGCGTACGTCTGGGTTCTTATGGGCGAGCCTCTGCGGGCCTAAGTTTGGTTTTCGGCAGCGCTGGCGGTATCTTACTGTTTGGTACTAATCAACACGTTGCCGCAAAACATCGTGGTTTGCTGCAGCTGAGTACTCATGTGGCGGAAAGTAACGAGGAGTTGTGAGTAACGGAAGGTAATCAGAGAAAGTTGTGAGTAAGACAGTGGCTACGATGGTTGGTAAGAAAAAGAAAGACATTGTGTTTGACGGTATTATTGTGTGAAGTTGCATATTTTATTTTATTACAAGTCGATTTGCTATTAAGAGTAACCTAAATGTTTGAGTTATTGCAATAAGAAAAGATTATTACGTGAAACTATTTACGAATGAGGGTAGTTGAAGAACAAAGAACGAGTTAACAATAAACAGTCATAACGAAATTACGAGAATTTGTTTCGACACAATTACAACGACTACCTTTGTTACTATGCTGGTTTGTTTGAAAAAAAAGAAAAGTTTGTGTACTTATCAAATGAAAGGCTTTGTCGCGCTTAAGAGTAGTACCATTTTTAGAATAAATTAGTGTTCAATGTCTAATTAAGCAATCTAAAATTAAAATGCATCGGTTAAGAAGTACCTATTGCTCTATAGTGTGGCGTTTGTGTGATGTTTTCTAACATAGATTTTTAAAGGTTACAGAATGGTGGCTTTGCCGCATGCTGTTGATGATACTACGTGACAAAATGATGATGAGCTGATGATAAAATGATGAGCTGTAGACATCACTTGGCTGGCTGTGTGAGAATATTGTGAGAAAAGAAATTCGGTAAAGTTGACAAGGATTGGTAAGAAAAGTAGTTTTCTTATTAAACGAAAAGTAAAAAGTTATTAGTAAAAGTATCCATAAATAAGTTGCGAAGTAAAATAAAACCTTAAGTTGAGGTCAGGGCTGACCGAGCTATAACGATCTAAGTTATTAATTTTGAAAGTACCCACCTGTGTAAAAAAAAAAAGATTTTATGTTTATTTTTTCGGAATCGGAAGTAAATAAGTGAATAGTAATTATCTTTGTATTTTCTGGTATAAACTTAGTAGTAAACCATAATTATGTAGCTGTAGCGAGCTGTGATAAAATAATAGAATGTTAATGGAAACGGAATATTGGTCTAAGAATATACGAGTAATTTGCAGAAACACAAAACGACATTTAAGCTTGAAGGCATCTTAGTATGATTAAGGGAGATACATGCTCATTAAGTACAAGATGTCTTCACCAACTTGGTCAGCTTAAGTGAGATACATGCTCTTTAAGTGAGAGTGGTTTACAACTATGGCGAATCCGGAATCCTAAGTGTGGCTATGTCCCTTTAGGGAAGGGTGGTCATGTTGTAAGAGCTTCTTTGTCGTAAAGGATTTAAGTGAACGCGGTCTACAACTATGGCGAATCCGGAATCCTAAGTGTGGCTATGTTCCCTTTAGGTGTATGATGGTCATGTTGTAAGAGTCGAGTTTGAGATCATGTAAGAGAGTAAAAACGAAAGGACAATATTCCGTTGACAACTTTGTAGCAATAAATAATTGGGTGTTTTAAGAGTCTCTGATGGTTAAAGTATTAAGTCTAAAGTTTAGAGTATAAAAATATCAAGTGAAGTAAATATCAAGTAAATAAATAAAGTCGATTGTGGAATATTCCTCTAAAAACTACGCAAAATTTACAAAACATGACTCAGGAGCGTCAAATCTGTATATATCTATGTGTATATGTGTGTTGTAATCTGTTGTTTCTAAACAGTGACTTTATCGCGACTCGTGGGGTGCCCGGGGTAGGCACCGTGCAGCATGGCCGTGTTGGCAACACTTTTGCTGACAGCTGTTTGCATCCGCGGTGTTGGCGCACCTCTAGCCGCGTGCACCACGCTCCTTGAACGATTGTCTTCATGCATGTGGTGGCTTGGTTAACCACTTATTTTCAATACTATTGATTACTTTTACTATTTTTGTCATCCTTATTAAAATATCAAGTATGCTCTATTCGTTATAGGGCGATACTAGATTCTATTGGTCCCTATTAGACTTTATGGACCTCTATCGTGCTCTTTTAGTCTTTTATCTCTACGGACAACTATTGGACTGTATCAAATTGTTTTTATTATTTTGAGACCCCTCGCAGATAAAACCTCTAAGAATGCATTTAAAATGATTCAGTTGTCTGATGTAAGAGTTAATTGAAGGAACTGCTGTGATGACAGGATGCAAGAGTTGGAAGATAAAATTTAGAATGTTGAATTTGCCTTCTAATATATTGTTCTTCACAGGTGACGGTGACGATGATGAATGTGCATTGCACTTCCTCAATGCAGGTGTCAGACACTACGAGCTCTACAGGCCTCTATAGTAGAGGCTAATGGTGCGGCTCCAGGTGCAGTCGTCAGTAACTGGTGTCGCTGGTCCCAGTCACGTCTCCGGAGATGCCTGGGTCGAGGGCGACCCAATATCAGGAGGGCCGTGTTGGCAGCATTGTATACTGTTTGACTATAGACAATATAGTGGCCTCATTTTCTGTATTGTGGTACCGCGTTTAAACTATAGATAATAGACTAGGGGCGGTACTCGTCGGGCGTTAGGCTATAAAATATGCCCCTATGGATAATTGTTATCATTCACGTTAGTGTCAGAATCTTGTGCAGTCATAATGTTTGACCACTGTAGAATCTGTGCTTGTAATGTTTAATTAAGTAATTACTGTAATAATGTTTCATTTTGATCATATTTGATGTCTTTATAAATAAATTGTTATTAAGTTTGTCTTTTGGTGTTTTAAGTTGTATTCCCTTCTGGTTGTTTGTTAACATAAGTATTGCCATTTCATCAAAAGTTTGAACCTAAACAAAGAAACGGTATTTTAAAGCGTACGAATACTATCTGTCATAAGGAAATGATAGTTATTCAAGACTGATTCAGTTATTTGCCGTTTTGCTTTTGATGTCTCAACCATTGTTAGTTTCGCAAGACGGTTTGCCTTTTAATTTACTTAGTAGCAAATGATAGCAGAAACGCCTTTGTATGAATGTCAGTTGAGTTTTCTACATAAAAATTTTTAACAAAAAATAGAACCAACTCAAAACGCTCAAATATCATTTAGTTGCTTTAATTTACTTAAGCATAATATCTATGAAGTCAGTGCCAGCCAAGTTTAAGGAACATTTATTTTACGTAGTAAAGCAGTTTGTGGGTTTTAGGTTCTTAAAATAAAAAAGGTCCTTAAAATAGAAACCTTGGCTGGCACCGACTCCTAGATATGCTTAAGTAAATTAAAGCAAGTAAATGACACAGTTATTTTTTACTTTTTAGTGCGTTTTGAGTCGGTTCCATTTTTTGTTAAAAAATTTTATTTTTTACTTTTTAGTAATTTATCGTCACGTAGCGTACTCCTACTATACTGTCATAATATATTATACGGCACTAGTAGCCAAAAAGCTACCGATACCGAGACAAAAACCGAAATCGCTGTAAGCGTGCCTCCAAACTTTGATTATTTCCATCAATTTCCTTAGGATATCATCATCAGATCCTAATATGATGACAATGGGACCACCTTGGATGTATGCCCTTTCTAATAAAAAAGAATTATCAAAATCGGACAAGTCTGTTAAAAGTTATGCGTGGTCATGCATAAAAAAAAATATATACGAGTCGAATTGAGAACCTCCTCCGTTTTTTTTTCGTCGGTTAAAAATACCTGTCAAACTTGTTTCTAATTGTATATTTAGAGCCGACACTACATACAGCGTATACCAAAGCGTCAGTATATGGTTAATCAACGTACTGTGAAAAGTTGTGGTAGCAAAGCAGTTCATGAGTCCGCCAAGATACTTATAATTAATTAATAAGTGTACAAGAAAGCATTTAACCATTTAAATATTCTAATGTTTTAAGCTATATGTAGCGCCAACATTACAATCATAAACAAAGCCAATCAGATATTTCAAAAATAGAATATCTGTATCTTATATGAAACTTATCACTAATCTGTTATCTGTGATGAGAGATTCGTCTCAGTTATGAAAGTTATTTTAATAAATCCCGCTGATTCCGCAATTTTTGATATCACGTATAATATCAAAAGTTGTATATAGGTACTTAATATTTTATCCATTTTTCATATTTTACTTATCTTTTTACGCAATCGGGGTTTTTTTAATTAACTTATATTTTTATACCTATACGTAACGCTGGAAACCATTCTTCAATACCCCATTGTTTTTAATTACACATTAGTCGACTTCCCTGACCAACACAATAGATAAACGTGATCGCTAATGACGACATACATCTTTACTTATATTATACTTAATTAATATATTTCTTCTTGGCTTGATGTTGGATTGAAAAATCTCGTGTCTTTAACAAACAACGACCAATATGTGTAATCAGTACAAATTAACCCGAAAAAGAAACAATTACCTAAACTAAATTACCCAAACACTATGATTTAAATTACATTATGAGACAAGAGGTTTGCAAAATTTTATGCACGTTCCAAGGCTGTGAAAAATGTTTTCTTTGGATTTTAAGCGCCAAGCGATATAGCGTTCCGGTAAAAAATTATGCACGTTCCAAGGCCGTGAAAAATGTTTTCTTTGGATTTTAAGCGGAACTGCTTCAGTTTTATGGTAAAAAAGCTCAAACAAAAATGTATTTTTTTTTAAATGTTTCGGAGTAGACCGAGGTTCTACAAAGGGGTCCTTTCTAGAACCTCGGTCTACTTGGATGACATTATAAAACTTAATTTAAAAAAAATATAGTTATATTTAGAATCACTTATAACTACTTACTCCGAAACATCTTTAGGTAATTATTATCTTTAACCTATTGGAGGTACTGGGCTCATCAATCATCATCAAAACAATGGAGCCGTTATCTCTTTTTGAAAAACGACTATTTTCATAAAACTTTATCAACCATTACCATTACCAACAATCCTTATTCGTTGGCAATCTGGCAAAAACTAGAGAGACCCTATCGATCGGGGAACCCTGGGCATTTGCACACAGAGCCTACTGATAAATATGAACCCGTATCTAGACATTTTATACCCTTAAACGAGTAATGGTTGTATATAATTATATAAAACGATTTTCATGAAAGTTATACAAACTTTCATGAAAATCGTTGGAGGGGGTTTTGAGGCCGATAATTCGATTTAACTAGGTTTCATTTTTAAAAAACATAATTTTCCAAAAGAAAACATACATATAGGGTAAGATAGCTTAGATGTTAAGTATTGTAACTGTTGTGAACAATATGAAGAATTCTCAGACAATGATTTCCACGATGTTTCCCTTCGTCGTTGAAGCACGTGGTCTTTAATTGTTTAATTAATTACTCCACAGTCATTCATCAGTATTTAACTCTTGCTCAGTTCATTTTAATAAGTAATAGATATTTAATATCGTAAATATTGGCTATTTTCTTTAGCTTAGTAATAAAAACATAAATTTTAAAGGAGGTTAATAAGCAATTTCCAGTTAACAAAGAACAATTAAAAATGATCAAAACAACGGAACATTATTATACATAAGGATTGAAAATGTATAATCTGCTAACACTAGTTGTACTATTATGTATTCTGGTGCTAATACTTTAAAATAAATGCACTTAATATACAAGTCCAACTGTCAAGCTGTTGTAACTACCTACGGCTGGCTATCAAGTACGAAACGTAGAACACACAAGAAACGTTAATATGTTGTTGCTTGTAGCGCCATCTACTAGCAACATGAAGAACTACGTAAAGTTTCTGCGGTAAAATTGAATTTGATTGTATGCTTTTGGTGTTTTAGCCTTAAAACCTAACGAGAAAATATTATGTTAAATTATTAAAGTAAAAAATTAACAGATTAAATAAAGTAAAAAGGTATTCTATACTCTACACGGGCTCTACATGACTACCATACTCGTATTTTTCGTATAATCACCAGAAAACAGGGCCTGCGTGAACTGTAGTTGATACATGAAATGTTGTTTGCCTAAGTTTTTATTTGCAATAAATAATTCTTAATTTATAAGGTTTAGCTAGACAAAGAATAAGTTTTGCTTGATAGCGAATAAAAATAACTTCGTTTATTTTTTATTTAAAAATTTGCTCTCAATACTTATAACTTAATAGGTACCTTATCTTCAAACACCCAAAAAATGAAATATTCTAAAATTTTATCTATCGCAAAATAAGTTCCTGTTATTGCTTGATCAAATACATAAAACGATCATTTAAAATCGTTTTAAATCTTATTAAATAAATGCGTAAAAATATCCGCAATTTATCGCCCTTAAAATTGTAAAATAAATATAACTTTTTCTATTAAAAACGACAGATGTTCAAAGTACCTTTCCCTTAAAGTACCTTTGCATAATCTCAAGAAGCTTTCTAAAGCGTAGAACACGTTTTTCATCGCAATTAGATACCTAGACTTAGATAAAAATCGAAACGCATCATCAATATAGAACCCCGTTTCTAAGTGCTACTTGTCATTAGTTAGATACAGCGTTTAATGCTTTTCAAAGAAAAATATATGGTTTTCACACATTTTTCACTAATAATCTATGTTTTTTTCTTATTTAGGTTAATATTATTATATCTATTACGTAATGTACATCAAATTATACCTATTCAGCTAGCAAATTATTAGAAAATTAACAGAAAGCTACTAAAGTACGTTGTAAATTTGAAGAAAATATCTCTTCTGCTTCTTTCAATTAGGCAAAGTTCATTCATTTTTGTGAGGGTCGCACACCCATTCTCCTTTAACGCTCATAATCAAGAATGAAAACAATGCTCAACGGTACTTACTTGGTTCGATGTTGTGACGTCGGTTTTTTTCCGCGCCAACGAAGTAAACAATCAAATGTTCCTTTCCGAAATGGAGGTTTTATCAACTTCCATCGCTTTCGTGCATCCAAAGTGTTCTCTGATCCCACTGATAGTCTACTACGAACGTCTGGCACAGAACTCCCTTTTTGTATGTCACTAACACTGGCATATTTAGAACACTTTTCAAACTCAAACACTGACACAGAATCACCAACGGGACATGTCTTTCTATTTGATATTGGAGTCGATGTAACAAAATTTGGTTTATGTCTTAAATTAACACCACTGTCTTCGAACTCCGAAATATCCGAACTATCCTCACCGATACTGTGAAGCGCGTGTCTCTCTTTTGGTATAACTTTGGCGTTCAATATACTATTTTCTTCAAAATGCTTGCTTTTCATTGTGTGATTGAAGTCACCAAAAGCGGTGATGTCCTCACAACTTTTTGTTTTGTACTTAGACAATTTTAAACGAGGCGGAGCTTTAATTTCTTCGGTGGGGTCCGGATTGTCCATGACACCTATATTGGCAAGATTGTCTTCGCTCTTCGAGAACTTTAGCTTATCGAATAACTTTTTATGCCTAGCTGGACGCACTGGCGGCTCCTCGGGGCACTTGTCTAATGTGAATCGCCGCTCTACAGGCCTCTTGTTAGAAGTAGAGTACTTTGCGATAATTCTGTTTATTTCAGCGCTGTTTTTGCGTCTGTTGGTGTGACGTTTAAAGTGAAGCGGCTGCTGATAAGACTCGGCCACGCTCGCCCCCGCGACCCGAGTTGACCTCTCGCGCCATTCGGACACTTTGTTTTCGATGAGCCTTTGCATTTCGAGCGCACGCATCATTGCTCCTAATTCTGGCATTGTTTATCTCTTGTTTGTGACGCTTTTCAAAGGAGGAATTTCTTTTTGTCTCGCTTATCTTTTCCGCGTGACCTAAGGTTGTTTATGAGCTTAATTTAAACAACATCTGCCGAGTTCCTCGTAGTGAGTGATGAGTAATGTTCTTTTGCAATCTCGATATCACTGGAACAAAAGATGTAACAGTTTAGATTTAAATACTAATTAACATTTGTGATGTTTAAGTAAAATTATGTAATTAAGTTTCTATGCCAATTACTTATAACGTCGATTGTATTACGAAACACTTAATAAGTATAAGGTAAACGAACATTAATAAGTATCGAAAATCTCCTCATCCGCTAAGTTGAGCAGTAATTTCAGTCTTTACAAGGAAATTATAGCCGCGATTTCTACTACGACGAGTCCATCCGTCCTTCCGAAAATACTTAATACTTAGGCGAATAGCATAAGTAGTAATGGCATTTTCTTTAACCGATATTTATTTACCCAAGAATAATATAATACAAAGTCATAGAATATAAAGGAATTGAATAATACCTAAGTATACGGGATTCAACAAATTCAGACTAGATCCTTGTTGTAAAAATAAAACATTTATTTAATAAAAAGGAAATCGTCAATTAATTGTTCTATTATTTATAATTTAATAAATTTAAACGTTGCTATAGTATAGAAACACACAAAATAAAAAAAAACATTTTTAAATTTATATTATTTGATAGGTAGAAAATGTTTCTTGTCAGCTCTACAATGATAAAAGTCTACTTGAACAGTTTTGGATTCATATTGAATAGGTAAGTTTAAGAAAAATTTCACGCTTGAAATTTTGCGGACGTCTCATATTAGGTGTCAACAATATTATCTGTGAACTATTTAAATACATCTATCATAAATAACCAAATTTATAAAATATTATTAAATAGACAAACATATTTCCAGAAAATATTATCATATAGCTACATAATTATCTACTAAGTTATTGTTTCATTACAATTTAACAGTAAGTATGTAGCTATACATCGAATAAGATCCTTGAATATAATAATTAACATACCTAATACTATTGTTTGATTTCAATAACCACTCAATACTTGTGATACACACACTCCAAAATATATCACTGAAGAACACCTAAACACTACTACAGAGTGACGTACCTTGATAGATAAGCTTGATAATGAATGATAAGGGTCTGGGAGAGTGAGAAGATAATTATATAAATAATATCTATAACTCTTGCTAAAGTGAAATATACGACTACACTCAATAGGTATGTATACTTTTAGAGGAGGTGAGAGTCTTGTCTCACTCTGCATTCGACTACACAGTACGAAGGTCGAAGTGCCGATAAACAAATAACACGTGATATAACGTCAACATCGGCCAACATCGTGACCAAGAGCGGTAATAGCCTAGGAAAAAAGAAGAAGGACGTGGTAGCCAATCAAAAAGTCAAATGAGAAGTCGTAACAAATATACAGAACTTGAAAAAAGAAACAGAAGTTAAAAAATAACTATAAATTCGACATAAGAAATGTTAATTTGCAGTGTGCTTCAATTAAAAAACTTAACCTATATCATTTCACATTACTAGCTGCAGGGCCATCCATGCCTACCTCATTATATGAGAGGATATATGGATCTACGACCCACCGCGCTTCTCCAAAGCGGGACGAAGGTGATATATTGATATAATTTATTAAAGACCACTATCAAATGATGACAGTGACCGGCATCGACGGCTTGACGTGCTCATCGAGCTCTCCTCTAATTTTCCGACTGGTAAATTTTAGGGAAAATTTCTAAACCAACCATCTCATTATGTACATTGTCAGTAATCTGCAGCTTCAAGCCCCAACAATAATGGTCTGTTACATCACTGTAAGAGTCGGTCGACTGAACAAGTAGGTCTCAAATGTTTCGGAATTCTAATTCAGCCGTTATTCTTTTAATCTCGCGAATAGATGATCTCTAATTAGGTAAATAGTAATCTTATGTTATTAAAATAGGAACACGCCAAAAATCAAATACTTATTGCCGGAATATTATGCTTGACTTATTTCGATCCTTCTAGATCACGAAATCTGTCGGATAACGTGGTGTAAACCGAAGGGATCTTAACTAGTCGAGCATCCTTTGACAAATTATAGAGAGTTGAGCTAATTTTATATTTTACTTGTATAGAATACATTCATGTTTAAGTGCGGGCGAGCCATTAACAAGATAAATGTAAACAAAGGACCGGTATGCTACAGCGGACGAGTATTACCTATGTTACTTTCTGCGGTAAGCAAAAACATTGTCAGATTTTTAAGAATAATCCATTTGTTAACCGACGAAAAAAACGGAGGAGGTTCTCAATTCGACACGTATATTTTTTTTATGTATGACCACGCATAACTTTTTACAGAGTTGTCCGATTTTGATAATTCTTTTTTTATTAGAAAGGGCATACTTCTAAGGTGGTCCCATTGTCATCATGTTAAGATCTGATGATGATATCCTGTGGAAATTGAAGGAACTTTTCAAATTTAGGAAGCACTTTTCGATTTCGGTCTTTGTCTCGGTATCGGTACCTTTTTGGCTACTAGTGTCGTATAATATACTATGACAGTATAGTACGAGTACATTACGTGGCGATAAATCACTAAAAAGTAAGAAATGAAAATTTTTAACAAATAATAGAACCGACTCAAAACGTAAAGTAGTAGTAAAAAATAACTGTGTCATTTAGTTGCTTTAATTTACTTAAGCATATCTAGGAGTCGGTGCCAGCCAAGGTTTCTAATATAAGGACGTTACCTAGAGCCCACAAACTGCTTTACTACGTAAAATAAATGTTCCTTAAACCAAATGACACAGTTATTTTTTACTTTTTAGTGCGTTATGAGTTGGTTCTATTTTTTGTTAAAATTTTTTTTTCGATCATTTCGATTCGGTAGCTCAACTATATTTAAATTTTAAAGCATTTTTTTTTCATTTGAGTTAAACTTTTTAAGAAGCCAACATAAACGATAATGCTCTATTGTCTCAATATTTATAGCTCTATAATATTGTGTCTATATTTAGAGCCATGTCAGTTGAATACAAAAATTGGCGCAAATAGATCTGACAGATGACGTAACTGCGGATAAATTAATTCACTCAGACCAGACTTGTGTTAAATTAGAAATTATAAATACCCAATTACAACCGAGCTGAGAATCCAACTTTGCACCGTCCACAACACGGCCAGACCCTCGATATGGAGCGAAGACCCATCACGCTGCTCCAATACGAATTGGCCGGCTTAAGATTATTTTTACACTTTAAAGATCACTATCAGATATTGGTCACATTGCCCGCTGCTCCCCTAATAACCTAGACAAGCTAATAGTGGTGGGCAAGGGGGAGGGAAAACGACCACGAGGTCGATCACCTAGCCGCTGGTCAGACCAAGTGAAGTCGCTCACGGGCCTCCCCCTTACAACGGCCGTCAGAAGAACAGAGAACCGGACTGAGTGGAAAGAGATTGTGAACACCATACATAACAAGGACACTGCAGTGTGGACACGACCTTCAGTATTGAAGAAAACGACGAAGAAGAAGAAAAAGATCAGATATTGATGATAGTGACGGAGGCCACGGTTTAACGTTCTCTCCAAGGCACGAGGATGTAACACCACCCACTTCCCGACTTAAAATCTACTGAAAACTTAGAAGAAAAACTCAGAGCAATTCAACAACCCGACTAGGGTTCGAACTCAGAACCTAATGTGATGCGTACATGGCTAACCACTAGACCATGAAGGCATTACGGCAAAAGTAACGCATTTACATCCTGTACTAGACAGGTCATCAAATAAAAACAAACCTTTTTACTATGTACGCAAGTATGCATCATCTAAAAGGTAAAGAGCTAACGGTGCACCTGTGTCGATGTAAGTCAGTACTGCTATCTCAGTTAAATGTTACTAGGTATTTTAATTACTATGCAATAATGATATTGCAATAATTACTTCACAGGTGTTCAGATTATACGCTCAAAATTTAACGATTAAATTAATGATTTTGTTTTTAGATTCACGTAATTTTATTTACCGTATAATCTTCTCGTGAAACGCTTTCTCATTTGATACGCGTATTATACGGGATGCATACAATACACCTACCGGTCCGCCATTATTGGATATCCGCCATGTGAGATTTAGAATGACGTCACTTCGATCTTAGACAATCCAAGTTCAGATATCAATCATCCAAACTAAACGAGAATTCAAAATTTCTACTCAACCAGTTGGGGTTCAGTCACTATTTCAAAATTCAGTTCTTTTTCAAAAAGATTTTAATATTTTTCAATTTTATAATAAAGAACAGTAAAGATGCGATAACAGAAGATGAGATAAGGGATTATCAAAATCAAAATTCGTTTATTTCAACTAGTTTTCTATTTCTTATTTTACCTGGATATCTTGTCTTGTGTGAAGAAAGAAAAGCCGAAGAGAATCTTTGTTTTGCCAAGAATCTTTGTTGTTCATCAATTTTATAGTACTCTAGACTTGGTAAAGACATTTCATATACGACCAAAAATATTAAAATTATTGTATTGTTATTAGACAACATTCTTAGTTTTCTTTCATAGGAAATTCACGCTCCATTCATAACCTACCATAAATACCTACGTATATTTTGTACACACAAGTTCATAGAATACAAAATGGACACGTGATATTAAACACTATAGATACTTACTGCCATGTTATTTCTAATATCCGATATTCCTACAAGTCATGGTGTTATACATCGTACATACCAGCTACTTATTGAAAGGCGTTACCGGCTATATTTAAATTGGCTGAAATATCTCTCATCCATCGAAGTTTGGCCTTCGTGAATAATTTTAAGCCTAAACACCTACTTACATATACTTGCTATACAGTTATATGGGGCCTCAACCAACGTAAGGTTCGGAGTTGATGAAATTGAGATTGTTCATTCAGTCTGTACACAATAACAATTCAATTGTTTCGAACATCAATGAATGTCTCGGTAGCTTGATAGTGAAAGGAGGGGCTGTAATAGAGAGGTCACAGATTCGAATCTCATTTACTCAAATTGACCTAAATAAACACTATTCTATAATAATCTTAACATTAATGTTCAAGATTTCGGAATGATATTTTATTTTTCTTAAGAGCATACCTAGATGTTTAAAAAGTAGCGGTTTCCAGATAAATGTATCAGGGATTATTTTGATAGGAATTCGGAAATGATAAAATTGTTTCAAAATTGTTTGTTAGGTAGATACTTCCGGATGTAGAACTTAAATCCTAAAATCTAGATATAGACTTCAATTAGTTTTTTGATGCAATTGTTTTATGACGCGAAAGTAATAGATCTTATACTCCGTTTGTGTCAGAATTTAGGCTTTGGGTGTGACCCACCCAGCAAAAATGCCAAGCGAATAAACTTTTCAGAACTTACAAAAGAACGAAACATCTTCAAATGGGAGTACAAATCCATTTCCCATGAAGTAATTCAAGTGATAATTTAGCGTCGGAAAAAAATTATAAATAAAATCGTATTTTCTAACTAACTCTTCATACTCATCAAACAATAGACATAAAAGTAGACTTACTTTTTAATTTGCAGTATAAGCCGTTTATGTATGCAGTCCACACACTTCAAACACAACACTGTACAGCACTGCACTAGACAGGTTAACTAGAAAAAGTTGCGAAGCTTTAGTTACGGCGTTACCACACTCGCCGCGTTAACAAAAGCAGCAAAGCAATGTTAGGGCGTCGTCACACTCGCCGCATTCGCGCTGCGTGTAGTGCGTCACACCGCACGTGTTGCGAGGCCACGTGCAGATTCCACAGTGAGCCGGCGAGCGTTCCAGGCGAGCGCTCCTGCACTTGACTCATACAGTGTACACCCAGCCCATCCTACCACTATTACTACAATGGGCTAAATAGAGCATCATTCGGTTTACACGCATAATCGTTGCCAACAATCTATTCACATCAAATAGTTGTATTATATTAAAAGTCTGAATTCTGTCAGTAACATATTACTGGAAAATATTTGCTAGTTAGAAATTGTTAACCTTTTATTGGGCGACCAAAAATCAATTCGAAAGTGTTTAGGTTACATTAAGGACATTTATGAATAAGATTTATCGGTAAGCAGGTAACTGTAACTATGAGGATTACTCGAGAAAATTGCTGCCAGAACAGAAATAGAAAACCAAATATGGTAGGTATCCTATTAAACCTATTACCTACCTAAATAAACTGCTAGTCGAAGTTCCATTCCAACGATGGTCGTTGCTTATACATCATAAATAATTGTCTCCTGAGTCCTGATAGAAACCTGTCGCTCGGGAGTATTCGCTATTTGTTTATGCAATTAAAATGCTAATGTCGACCGTAATCGTGCCTGGCCATTGGCATGAAAGTCACCAAGCCGTTCGTCGTACGAGCTTGAGGTATATTGAGGCCCCCTACCTATGACAATGCTATAAAACTCCATTGTATGAAACAAAAAGGCAATAAATATTATTTAAACTCATTTTGAATACATTTTATATCCGGAAAATATCCCATGCTTCTATTGAAAATAACAAAAAATAGAACCGACTCAAAACGCACTAAAATGTAAAACATAACTGTGTCATTTAGTTGCTTTAATTTACTTAAGCATATCTATGAAGTATGTGCCAGCAAGTTTAAGGAACATATTTTTAACGTAGTAAAGGAGTTTGTGGGTTCTAGGTAGGTGTCCTTAAAGTAGAAACCTTGGCTGGCACCGACTCCTAGATATGCTTAAATAAATTAAAGCAACTAAATGACACAGTTATTTTTTACTTTTTAGTGCGATTTGAGTGGATTCTACTTTTTGTTAAAAAATTTTATTTCTTACTTTTTAGTGATTTATCGCCACGTAACGTACTCGTACTATACTGTCGTAGTATATTATACGGCACTTGTGGCCAAAAAGCTACCGATACTTACACTAAAACCGAAATCGCTGCAAGTGTGCTTATAAAATTTGAAGAGTTCCTTCAATTTTCCCAGAATATCATCATCAGATCTTAACATAATGACAATGGGACCAAATTGGAAGTGTGCCCTTTTTAATAAAAAAAGAATTATCAAAATCAAAAATAAAAAAAGAATTATAAAAAAACATAAAAAATATATATATATATATATATATATATATATATATATATAGTTTTTAATCGTTATAGGTAGGTGCACCCAATAGGCACGATTAAGAATTAATTATGTATTTATATGCTTTACCTTTAAAATAGGTGTATCAAATAGAGTTTACATCGCACTATGGTTCTTACCTATTAAATCGGGCAACATATCTCTACTCGTATATTCCTTAATTCTAGAATTAAACAAATAAAAGCATTGAATCATTAAGGACTACCTACCTATAAAACTTTCTCTGTACAGACAGACTCAGCAACATCATTACTAACTTTTCCTTCTTCTTATTTATCTCATTTTTTACAACCATCCAATAACGCATACAATGTTTCAGTATAAGCAGCTTAGGAAAATGTACCTAACACTGATTTAGGGACAGTCAGGAAACATGAAACTATAAGGATTTCTTGTTCCACGCGGAACTCTAAAAGCGAATTCCTACTAAATTCCGTCCTGTGCTCTACTTCCGAAGCGTAACAGGCAACTAATAGTACATTATCTGTGTTTGGAGGGGCATTGTGCGTCGGTGCGGGCGCGACAATGGTTTCCGTCAAGTTCATTGTCACTTGTCCTATAAGTAACAACATACATACCTATACAAATAAGTTAATATTTATTTACTGTCTGTCGAAGAAAACTAACAAAGTCTTTGTGTAGACGTAGGGTCCTCATATTTTCTGTTTGAGTACTTAATACAACATCGTTTAATTCTATATTGTCATCAATATAGCAGCATTGTCGATGTTGGTTTTGCGTTTTGTTTAGATTTTGTTTCATTTGTTTTTCGTAACTTGTGATATTGTCGTTGATGAAGACCTTTAGTTACGAAGTAAATCCTCAATGGATGATTACTGGTATAAGTTACTAAAATATAAATCTCTATATTTTAGTAACTTACACTTTCATTAATTAGATAGCCCCCAATTAAGACATACGAGGGGTATCTACTCTTTCCTACTCGTAAATCTTCTCCTAATTATAATGTTTTTCAAAATGCTAATTACTTAAAAAACATTTTGTTAGATGCTTAACTAAAATGCATTATATTTGCAACATGCTCTAATTAATTAAATATGCACGGATGTGAAAGCAGTTCAGCAAACTTTATTAACATTTTTCTGCAGCAAATAATGCCATTCTCTTTCCTAACAATAGGAACTTTAAAAATAAGGTTGCTTAAATTTTCCCAGCGATTTTTCAAAGGAATGTTTTAGAGATGACTAATATTTCCCTTTCGCCTCCAACTAAGCGTGAAGTTAATGCTAGCCTGTTGTACTTAACCACTCACTGTATAGGTACATTCCTATATGGTAGAACGAATTATATTTTACATAATACCATTGAGATATTGTAGCCATAATATAATTGTAATGCATTAATCGCTATTCGCGAATAGAAACTTTCGGACGTGACCTAGGTGAATAACAGGAAATTGCATAGTTTCTTGCTCGATTCGTATTTATTGTATTGTAATGTTCACCACCATCTTTGTATTTGCTCTCACAATTTTCTACGGGTACTACTGGTTTACTAAAGAACCGACACCCGCTTCAATTGCTTTAAATTGATTTAAATTATCCAAAGGAAGAACAAATGTACAAGGTACTTAAATTTAGATGAAGCTCAATTGAAATAAGGATAATTTTCAGCAATTAAGGATTTGCGGACATTCTAGGAAGTGTTTCTATTTTGATCTAACAGTAACCCTCGAAAATAAGCAGAATTAAAATTAAACATGAAATCCCATCGCGCGATTTTGTTTAAAAACCTTCCTGTGATTAAACAAAGAATTACAAATAAACAGATAATAAGTAAGTAAATTCATTGAAAATATGATTTATTATGAATTTAATTTCATGTGCATCTGCAATTAAAAATGGCAATTATCTATTATAATATAAATAAATTCGTATATAAATGTATTAAACATGTTTAACTTTAATTAATAAATCCGGCAAAAACGTGATTTACTCGTAAATAACCACTATTTATTATATTGTTAAATGCCGCTACTTTTCTTGTGCTTGTTGGAATATCCGTGCGTTCGTCCGTCTGAACACATCTAGCTCAAAAACTAGCAGACCGAATTGGATATTTTTTGTTACATAATATCAGAAATTGGCCAATGCAGTGCAACAGCTACTTTCGGTTTCTTTTCTCTAACCGGAAGTGATTGTAAAAATTACAAAAATCATGAAAAACGCGCTTTTTCTCTGAAATTTTGTTTCTTAAATGTAAATGTAAAAATGTAACGCTAACTAGACCCTGTATGTGATTACTTGTTTTCGTATATACTTTTGTTTTCCGCTTAGGTGAAATTCGACTTTCCCCTTATCAACTTTAGGATCATGAGCAGTAGGTCCGAACTAAACAATGCTACACACGGTACCGTAAGCGACTCCTCCTGAATACTAATGGGAGCATCAATACTTGCACGGACTGTTCGCAATTAGAAAATGAGGCGATAAATACGTACCCAACGCCGTGACTGGTTAATCGAGAGGCTATTCTATAATATATGGCAAACCTATAATAAAACCCGTTAAGGTAGCGCTAATTTGTAACGATGTTTTTATAACCCGATACTAAAATAGGGAAGCCGAAGACGCACTTGGGATTAACAAAAATTATGAGAAATAACAAAAAATATATAAACTGAGAATTTTCGAAAACCACGCCAAACTGATAAAAATTGTCTTTACAATCTGTAGACGCTTTTTCCACCAATGAAAACGAAAACCTTTATATTATTACCCCCCGCGATGATCGAGTACATTTTTTTTATCGACTACAAGTTGGCCCTTGACTGCTTTCACACCTGATGTTAAGTGATGATGCAGACTAAGATGGAAGCGGGCTAACTAAATCGCTTGACGATACGTCTTTGCCGGTAGGGTGGTAACTAGCCACGGCGATAGCCTCCCACCAGCCAGACCAAGACAAATTAAAAAAAAATCAATCTGCCCCGCCGGGAATCCAACCCAGGACCTCCGTCATATAAATCAACCGCGCATACCACTGCGCCACGGAGGTCGTCATCCCGTCCCCGTTTAATGGGCTTTCCTACTATTTTGAGTTTCAAATTCTACTTTGTCTCTCTATCTACAATATTGTATGACAGAGACAGATAGAGACGAATTCGATATACACACTGTAGAGTTATATAAACAACGTTATAATTTACCTCACTTTTTACACTTAATATAGATGGTGTTGCTATGTGCAACTGTAGGACACTTGGGCAAAGGTTTCTCATATATTGAGATATATTCAAAGATGATCGTTGCACTTCCATTACAATTGTTACTTACTAGTATTGCAATTTGCACCTAAAAACACGCAGTGAAACTTTTTTTAGTACATGATGCGTTTCAATTAAAGTAATTACGTGGTCGACTGGACGTTATAAATTATTTTCATGGCCACATTTAGGAAACATTAATATTCTCTACTTACAGTGTAATTAACCATAAATGTGGAATTGGCGTAAACTATCTAATATAAACCTTGTCAATAGTACTACAAACCTACTTGGGGAAGAACTTAGGGAATAGGGTAGTACTATTAAAAGTTGACGTGGCATTGTAGTTTTAGTGAATTTTTTGAATGAAGACACATCGAGACATGCAGGATTCGTCTAGTGAATAATGACCTTTAGGCCTGTGTGCACCAAGATTTCGGTTATCATAACCAACGGTTAACATAAGCTAACCGTCGGTTACTATAAAGGAGAATGCTAGATCCTAACCCAGAAAGAACACAAATAAATATACTAAAAATATCCTATTATTATTATATAAATGTTTTACAATAAGTCATTTTTACTGTTTGACATCGGTATAAAATTCTGTTAAAAAAGTAATTAAACTATTTCCTTTTTCACATTTTCCAGTGTGACGACTATATGGAACAACAATACGGAAATGGACGATAACCAATGTTAGGCTCGAATACTCCGAGTTCTAGAGCTTTTAAATGTAATTTATATTAAATAGAAAAAAAATGTAATAAAATGATGCATAATATATAAAAATACATTGTTGTACAATATGTTTTTATTAGTGGGTTAAAGTCCTATACATTGTCTGGCATTCTGCTTTCCTGTTCAAGACAACCCGTACGCCGGTTAAGAACTTAAGCTCGGTTAATATAACCGCCCGGTTTACGTCCTTAACCGGCGCACAAGTTGTCGTGAACAGTAAATTTTACGTTTAGCTTTTAGGTTAACATAATAACCGTTGGTTACGATAACCGAAATCTTGGTGCACACAGGCCTTAGTCTGCGAGGATATGAATAATTTAGTGGCCAATGTATGTAATCAAATATGTATTATTTGTATGTAGACACGATTGGTATTTGGTGAGTACCGACCCATTTCTTTGGCTCGGCAGCAGCGAAATGTCGCGCATGTCGTTTTGCTGACATTTTCTAAATGTTTAGTGTGCATTCGTTACGCGGTGAATGGGGTAGATGACTCAAATGATTTCTTTTATCGACTACAAGTTTGCCCTTGACTGCTATCACACCTAATATTAAGTGATGATGCAATCTAAGATAGAAACGGGCTAACTCGTTAGGAATAGGACGAAATCCACACCCCTTTCGATTTCTTCACGACATCGTATAACGCTAAAACACTTGGCGGTACGTCTTTGACGGGATTTTATTACTTTATTATAAAATAGAATAAAGTAATGACGTACGGTACAATATTGGAGTCGGGAACTTCTGTGCCTATCTTGTAAAACGTGTACCGAGCTACTATGGCGTTACAAGCTATGACGTCTGAGGAGTGTACGGCTGTCTCTGTCTGATTATTAATATTTATTGTCTTATAACTGTTTTGTTATTTTTGTCATCAATATATTAATGTTGTCATACCCTACATCTACACAAAGTACTGATATTCTAGGAATGTGCCTTGACATGAAGAACATACTGTTAGATAGGAGTTATTACAAAAACTAAGACGTAATACTGTACTACAATTTTTTATTTAATTAAATAACTTACTTACACTAAATAAATAAAATAAATAGTTTAATTTAACCTTAACGACGTATTTAAGGAGATACGTAAAGGCTTAAATGGCACAAATACGCCAGTGTCGACGTATTCAGGAAACCTCGTTGGATGCTGAGGGACCGGATCTGAAATAACAGTTTATATTTTAACTCTGAAGAACGACCAGTTAATATCCAATGTCCTATCACGCAATGCCGTGAAAGATGTCAACTTTTTTTATGCAGTGGCAAGTTTTGCGTTGACCTTTTAATTGCAATCTTTGCAAGCGTAGTGGGCTACCTCCAAAAGAGTTCTATGATGCGTCATACCAGAACTGACCGTCTGTACCGGTGGGGGGGTTTTTTTAGTTTATTCACAAGAGCACAAATAAAATAAATAAATAAATATTATAGGACAATTACACACATCGATATATAGCCCCAAAGTAAGCGTAAGTAGCTTTGTGTTATGGGTACTATGATAACCGATGAAGACGTTTATATTCATTTTACATAAATAATTATAATATATAGATAAACACCCAGACACACACACAAACGTTTTCCAGATGTGGGAATCGAACCCACAAAATAAAGAAATAAAGTTGACAAACAGGAACAATAATAATATCTTAATTAGGAAACGAGCATGTAGGTTTCGTTAGACCGGTGAGGTGGTAGAAGAGTACCACCAGACTAGACCAACAACCAATCTGGCAAAGGGTTGCCATGAAATAAATTAGCAACTGAGCAAATTATTCCTCATATTTGGACGTTTTGGACCTAAGTGTGCTAGGTCTAAAACGACTATTATATCTTACCTGTGATAGGAATATGGGCTATCTTTTAGCATATATAAAAGACGATGGTCTCACCATCACAGACTTTTAAACCGTACCTTTGCCAAAATCAAACATTTACTGCGGTAGTTTTAACCGCACTAAATCTTTTGGCAAAGGTACGGTTACAGTCTAACACAACTAAACGAGGCTCGACGAACATCTTTTATGTTCGATTTATGACTTCAAGATTAGCAAACATGTAACAATTGCGTACAAGATTTGTTTAACTATCCAATGCATAACAATGGGCACATGGTATTCATGAAAAATATAAATTGAATCTTAGCTCACCTGAAATAGGGCTCAAAGTCGTAGATATCGTCGATGACTCTGCGCACGCGACACGTGACTCCACAGTTGCTTTTCTGCCGTCCGTAAACGTGAATTGCTCGCTCTAACAACTGCTGGGCTGATGTCAGCTCCACTACTACAAAATTATAAATTCATAGAATTGTTGGAGTTATATAGCCAGCTTGCAACGGGACAGCTGTGGTTCATGAGATTGGTCAGGGAATGTTTTCTTGCCCCTAATCTAGGCGGACATTATGACTAAATAAGCTCACGTCTGCATGGTCATGAAATTGGTCAACTGTATCTAAGAGGGTTGGGGTTGAAGACCCATAAAATCTTGATTTTTTTAAGTAATTCGGGCATATCTGAAGATTCCCGTATTTAATTACGGATGGGATAATTACCTATATTTTTAATTTGTTTAAAACTGAAATTTGTCCAAGAGGCTACTTACTATTACAAAGGGTACTTATTATTTTGTCAACCAGATCCAAGCCAATTTTTACATAAATAAAATTACTTAAATTCTTGAAAATACTGTTTCTAAGGACTCACAAACTGTGGGTACTGTGCGAGGACTAGTTTCAATTGCCAAGTCTATTTAACACCAAAATTAGCTTAGCGTTACATAAAAACATATATCAAGGTTATACTTTACATGTGTCTCAAAATTAGTTTTAAAGTGGAAACAAGTACATACGTAAGAAATAATTAAAAGACTTTTCAAAACGAGATAGTTGTTTTTCTTTCTTTTGAGCAAATAAATAGTTAAACAATATCTTACCATTTTTAGCACCGAACTTGCGTTCATCCTCATCACCTTCACCACCATTTTTATCTTTTTTGAAAGAAATGAGCTTAGGGATAACGAGAAGCATGCACACCACAGCTATCATAGTCACGATCTTCTTGAATATAAGGAGCTTCAACAAAAGCTTTGCAATCGTCAATATATCTAACTTCAGCGACAATTTATCAAGGAATCCAAGTCCTGGAGCCGTGTAAGGAACTCCGTAAGAAGGCTTGATTGGTGGTCCATAAACTGGAGGTAAGGGTTTATGGACTGGTGGCCCATAAACCGGGGCTGGAGGTCCGTATGAATGGGAAGGCGGTCCGTAACTCGAAGAAGGTGGCCCGTAGCTCGGGGCCGGTGGTCCGTAATTTGAAGACGGCGGTCCATACGTGTTCGGTGGAGCGTTGTACGTTACTTCAGGTTCAAATTTCACTGGTGTTCCATAGCTTGACGGCGGAGAATAGTTCGAATAACTCGAGGAGCCTGAAGGAGTGTAGCTATCGCTGCCTGAATACGACGGCGGCGAATAATCGTATCCAGAATTGTAACTGTCGTCGCGGTTAGATATCTTCTTCTCTCCATCCTTTGCTGTTATGATTACAACACTTTCCTTCGCATTTTCAGCGTCTACACGGGATTTGGAATACGCGTCCAGGTAAGTATCGGCTTTTGTGACGATCACGAGTTTGGAACTATTGCCCGCGGGGCCCACGATGGCCGAAGCGCACGCGGCCACCGCTACAACCGCAACACAATACCGACGAAGCATTTCTATATCCTTGAGCTACCGCACCGAGGAAGTTGTCTCCATCGATCTCGGCTGACGAATGACGAGCGATGTCGAGTCCCATTCAGTTTTCACTTTTGAGTTACCGTAAAAGAGCCTAAATATGATAATGGAACACAATTAAATTCTCCAAGTGACCCCGGTGTTCCGCATTGCTCATGGCAAGTAGGCGGCGCGGCGTCCCGTGCATGCTAATATGCTGACGCTAACCTTCTTGGATGAACGTATGACTTACAGCCTTTCATCGCATAAAGAAATCTTTAATAGACCGCAATTTGCTTGTGAAAGTTTTGCTAGTGAATCTTGTTCTTCATAACACTAAAGTTACGATATCAAAACAATTTTTATAAAAAAATTTATGACAGTAAAAACTAAAATGTATAGTACTTCCTTTTTGTTTTTATATAAATTAGGATTACAAAAAAATAAAAAAACGGTAATTTTAAATAGGAGATCATTAGGTTTTATGTTTGTTATTCAGCATAGGTTAACAATTTCCCAGTTGGATAGAGGGCGAAAAGCATAGTTAACCCAGAAGCAAGTTGTCAAAATATTTTCATGACTGAAATTGGCAACCATGACATACAGTGAAAATGCACTTAACGAATATTTAAGAAAAACCAAAAATAAAACTGCGTTCTTCTTTTACCAAACTTACATTGTAGGACATTGTAAAAGCCAAAATGAAAAAGAATTTCGTAACACAAAAATCCGAGTTGGAATTGTACCAAAATGAATTTATGTATATTGTAAGATACGACAACAGCATACACTGCATTTAAAAGCCGATTTCTACTGCTCAATGCAATTTCACCCAGCCAGTTAATCAACATTGTGTGTGAGTGTGCTTGTATAAACTAAATTTGCAAGTCCATCAATGAACTGACTCTTAAGGATATCCCTTTGATCATACATTGCGAAAGTAACCATCTGTCTGTTAAGGCTTATGTGCACCAAGATTTCGGTTATCATAACCAACGGTTAACATAACTTTACTATTAACTTACTATTCATAATAAACCCGTACGCCGGTTAAGGACGTAAACCGGGCGGTTATCTTAATCGAGCTTACATCCTTAACCATTATTCGGGTTGTCGTAAACAGGTTATGTTAACCGTTGGTTATGATAACCGAAATCTTGGTGCACACAAGCCAAGTTCGTTTTTACGAGTAGATCGTTGAATAAACATTGATGAATTTTGGTATTGAGATAAAGGAGCCCTCGACATTTTTGCCAAAAATTATGGCCCAAGTGATTAATTCAGCATTATAAAAAATGACCGGGCAATATGGTATATGGCGAAATTAATCACTTGATCTATAACATATTATAGACAAATTCATGAAAATTAGAATTTGCTTTTACTGATGAAACAAAATCAGTCCATTATAAAGCAATTAACATTTCAAATAATTGTTTAGTTATTTTTTATGCTCTACTCACGCTTGATCAAAAATATATATACCAAAAAATCGCCACCAAAAGAGCTAAAGTTCTCAAGATAAACTTATCTTAAGAACTTTCTACATCTACATTCGTCTATATTTCTTATGGTTTCTAATTTCGTCATACAAGAAATAAAACATATCTATACTATTTATTACTTTATTCTTATTCAATGTATTCCGTTTTTAAAAATTATTATTAAAACAGATAACTTAAAACTATCAATTTGTCAAAACAAAATCCTATTCAAAAGCGTTATCCACAGTCAAATGTCTTTCTTCGAAAAACTTGTACCTCTTTCTTTTCTTTTCGTTTTTAGGTGAGAAAAATGTGCTTATGGACTTGGTGTTTGGTTTCTTTTTGCCTTCGTCGTCTATTTCTTCAAAAGTGCACTTGGCTGCCTTCTCTTGAAGCGCCAGTTCCGCGGTGGACCAACTGAATCTCACGAGTGATGGGTATCCAAATACGTGATCTATTTGCTCTCGTATAAATTTCTTTGTTAGTGGATCTGAAAATTGTAATACTATGGAAGTTACCTACATTTTAAAGATACTGGAGGTTATTTTACGCCATTTTGAGGGCAAAGATAAAAACTTATTTTTCTTTAAGACAAAACTGCAAAAACGCGGTTGTTTCATTACAATGTGAAAAGCATCTTCACATGTTATAAAAAAAGAAAAAAAAATATATACGGTTGAATTGAGAAACTCCTTTTTTTTAAGTCGTTTAAAACCAAAATCCCCCAACTCCATTAACTCAAAACTACAGAAGAGACTGTCCTGCGGTTTTATAGACCAATAGATCGCGTTGTTCTTAAACATAGTTTTAGGCCCCTATTCCACCAGCGTTTTGCGAACGTCAGCATTCCTTCAACGTCTGCGCAGCGTCGACGTCGCGTAGACGTTCTTTATTGACAACAAGTACAATCACGCACATTTTTGAACAACCTGTATGACAAATTTAAATGTACTATTTTTCTTACCTCAAAGCCTCTCTTCCGTATGTATACTAAAGCCAAACTGTATTGAGAATGCTTGTCAACAAACAAATTTAAAATGAAGGTAGAAAATGCAACATATTTTATGCCTAATAAATTTAAAATTATGTTTTGTTATTTTAAAAAAAATTATTTAAAAGATATTGAATATATTAATTAGTTTCAAGCTTACTAATCTAATTTATTGTCATAAATTCTTCATTAACAAGTTAATTAAAAAAATAGGTGTAAATGACTAGTGATTTCTATCTTCATTTTTAATTTGTTTGTTGACAAGCATTCTCAGTCGAATTTGGTTCAAATATAGTTTCCAACATTCGCATATATTTACAAAATTCAGATTCGTTATATATATTACTACTATCGGAGTACAGTGCGAAATATTCACTTTCTTGTAATCGATTGGACCATATAGGATTTTACCCAAAAGTGACGATGATAATTTCTATTTTTTTACGTTATTTTCGCCTGATTGTACGCGGAACCGCAACGTTGACGACGCATTAACGCGACCTCGACACTGCGCAGACGTTGAAGGAACGCTGACGCTCGCTAAATTGTCAAGGGTTTATGTAAATGTAATATGACAATAATTGTTGGAAAAGTCGAAGAAATATCGGAGCACGGAAAACCTACCTACGGTGGAGCAGACCAGCCAGCTTTTGAAAACCATCGCAAACGCTTCTTTATCTATTTGAGATGTAACGAAAAAATGTATGAAAAAATTGTTTATCTTTATTTGGACTACAAAAAAGTCCTATATATAATTATGTACTTATTTTTTATTCTTTGTGTTGCAACACATCTTTTAATACGCGTGCGAAGTCGCGGGCATCTGCTAGTTGCAAATCTGACCATAGAAGCAACAGATATAAATATGAAACTAACCTCCTGGATATCCACTGCCAAACTCAGTGTGATCCATCTGCAGGCCTTCCTGAAACTGCCACACCTTGAGCGCATGATCTCTGGTCACCTTGGCCACTATACTAGCTGCTGATACTATAGGGTAGATTGAGTCAGCCTTTTTTGCTACCTATAAGAAAGGAAAGACATATGTCAAATACTAGGATATTAACAACCATTGAACAAAACCTAGACAGGTCAAAAAGTGTAAATTACTAAATATGTATTCAAAACTTTCTTCAATAACATAAACAGAATAGAGTGGGAAAAAAATTTTAACAAAAACTAGAACCGACTCGAAACGAACTAAAAAGTACAAAATAACTTCGTCATTTAGTTGCTTTAATTTAAGCCTCGGAAAAATCTTGCTATACTTGTGGTGAGGCAGTGGGCACTGCAAGGCACTTATAGGTAGGATGCAAGGTGCTCCTGGACAGGGGTCTCTACTCACGCCGCCACGACAGAGTATTAGAAATCATACGTGAAGCTATAAGCCTTTCAGTAGCTAGAGCTCAAAAAGGGTTGACGACGAATAAAAGACAAACTAACTTCGTTAAAGCAGGCTCAAGTACAAATTCCACCAGCAAGCCTTATTCAATTCTGGACTCTGCTCCTGATTGGACTATATTAATGGATACGTATGAAAAGCACTATAAAATCCCGGAAGACTTAGCTATTACGACATCTAGACCGGACATATTTCTTTTTTCCAAACAAATCAAACGTATAGTACTTGTTGAGCTTACAGTACCGTGGGAAACAAACATCCCTAAAGACCATGTATTCAAAGTGAATAAATATTATGACCTTACTAATGAACTAACCAAAAATGGCTATGTGGTTAGTTTATACGCGGTAGAAGTGGGTGCGAGGGGTATACCAGCGAAGTCTCTCTACAACCTGCTAAAAGACCTTGGCCTTACTAGAAGTGCAGTAAGCTCCATATTGGAACGAGTGTCCAAAGCTGCTCTAGTAGGGTCCTTCCGAATTTGGCTGGGCAGGGAGAACAACTTGAACAGAGGAGGTGAGTGTTGACGCGCGTCACTAAGGGTACCCTTAAACCTACACCCGAGTCACAAGTCTCGGGCTCTGTTCGGAGTTTTTCTCTCAGCCACGCGATGGACCCGGCACCCGCACGGTGAATCCATGGAATGCTAAGATATTCGTCTCTCTTAAGCATATCTATGAAGTTGGTGCCAACCAAGTTTAAGGAACATTTATTTAACAGCATACTAATGCAGTTTGTGGGTTCTAGGTAATGTCCTTAAAGTAGAAACCTTGGCTGGCACTGACTCCTAGATATGCTTAACTAAATTAAAGCAACTAAATGACACAGTTATTTTTTGCTTTCTAAGTGCGTTTTGAGTCGGTTCTATTATTTGTTAAAAATTTTTATTTCTTACATTTTAGTGATTTATCATCACGTAACATACTCGTACTATACTGTCATAATATATTACACGGCACTTGTAGCCTAAAAGCTACCGATACTTACACAAAAACCGAAATCGCTGCAAGTGTGCCTATAAAACTTGTGTTCCTTCAATTTTCCCAGGATATCATCATCAGATCCTAACACGATGACAATGGAACCATATTGGAAGTGTACCCTTTTTAATAAAAAAAGAATTATCAAAATAGGACAACTCTGTAAAAAGTTGTGTTGTCATACATAAAAAAAATAATATACATGTCAATTGTCAATTCTCAATTTGACATGTATATAATTTTTTTTTGTCGTTTTTTTTCGTCAGTTAATAAAGAAAGACTGTGATGTTCAAGGTGGATACCGTTAGTCCATTTGCAGTTGATTAAACTCAGCACCACTCAGATTTGTATACCTGACCATCCTTCACTATAGAACTACAATGCAAAATATTTACTTTTTTGAAATTGGTTGTTTTTAAGAATTAACAATATGCAATTGTTCTTTGTTTGGTCCAATGTGATTGATTGATTAAGCTTGTCCTTAGTCAATTTTGTATGATATAGCTTACATGAAATGAAACTTACAGTAATTTTAATACCAGGGAAGATATCACTCAACTTTGCCTGATATTTCTCTGGGGGTCCAACAGTGTCCACATAAACTTCTGCTATGTTTGCTCCTTGCTCTATTACTTTTTTGATCAAACTAATTGCTGAATTCATTGACACCTGAAAAATATATGAATAAGAAAAATGTAAATAAAGTTGTTGTTAATCTTACAAGACTTTGCTGATTGTATATTTGCTGGACCCATTAAGTAATATAACTTAATGAGACTGCACCAGCAATATCTACAAGTTTCCTCTTCACTCCAGGCTTTTTCTGCACTTGACCCCGGAAGACTTAGCTATTACGACATCTAGACCGGACATATTTCTTTTTAAACGACTTCAAAAAAAAGGCGTTTCTCAATTCGACCGTATATATTTTTTTTTCCTTTTTTTTTTTTTTTCGTCGTTTATGAACCGATTTTGATAATTCTTTTTTTGTTGGAAAGAAGATAGTCCGGTGGTAGTACCATGACAAGGAAACCAGGATCTGATGATGGGATCCTGGAGAAAACGAGGAGAACTTTCAAAAATTGTAGGGACAACAAGTACGTTTGTTAATTTTTCCGGTAAGTATTTAAAAGCACTACAATTTGATGAAAGTCTGGAGTCGATCTGATGATGGAGCCAATCTATATATAAGAGAACTCCGTAACGTTTTACAGTAGCTACCTTGTGTTTGGGCTCGATTAATTTGTCTCAATGAGAACTTTACATTTAGATGGGCTGTGAGTGTGACTGTCATTGAGGGTCTGGCGATGAAGAAGAAGGACAGTTGAGGGAGCTATTTAACGGTTTACAGTAGCTACTTTGTGATTGGGCTCGATTAATTTATGTCTCAATAAGAAGTTTGAAAGGTTATAGTTTCCAGTTAGTTTAATGTTTACTATGTCATGATCCAATGATGAGATCTACGAAAACTCGAGGAAACTCTTCAAACTTTATATTCACTTTTGCAGGGACGTCGGAATGTTATAAGTAGGTAGTGAATATTGGTACTTATGGTTTAGTTCGAGTAGGTTTATTAGTATGTTCGTTGTTGATAAAGCAATAAAAAGTATCAAATAAAAAAATTTTAACAAAAAATAAAAACGCCTTCAAAACGCACTAAAAAGTAAAAAATAACTACGTCATTTACTTACTTTAATTTACTTAATCACATATATGAAGTCGGTGCCACCCGAGCTTTCTACTTTAAAGTCTTTACCTAAACTTGGATGGCACCGACTTCATAGATGTGGTTAAGAAAATTAAAGTAAGTAAATGACGTAGTTATTTTTTACTTTTTAGTGCGTTTTGAAGGCGTTTTTATTTTTTGTTAAAATTTTTTTATTTCCAAACAAATCAAACGTATAGTACTTGTTGAGCTTACAGTGCCGTGGGAAACAAACATCCCTAAAGACCATGTATTCAAAGTGAATAAATATTATGACCTTACTAATGAACTAACCAAAAATGGCTATGTGGTTAGTTTATACGCGGTAGAAGTGGGTGCGAGGGGTATACCAGCGAAGTCTCTCTACAACCTGCTAAAAGACCTTGGCCTTACTAGAAGTGCAATAAGCTCCATATTGGAACGAGTGTCCAAGGTAGGGTCCTTCCGAATTTGGCTAGGCAGGGAGAATAACTTGAACAGAGGAGGTGAGTGTTGACGCGCGTCACTAAGGGTACCCTTAAACCTACACCCGAGTCACAAGTCTCGGGCTCTGTCCAGAGTTTTTCTCTCAGCCACGCGATGGACCCGGCACCCGCACGGTGAATCCATGGAATGCTAAGATATTCGTCTCTCTCTGTGCGTCACCTAGAGGTTTGGGCGAGATTTTTTTTTTTCGACTACAAGTTGGCCCTTGACTGCTGTCACACCTGATGTTAAGTGATGCAGTCTAAGATGCAAACGGGCTAACTTGTTAGGAGTGGGACGAAAATCAACACCCCTTTCGGTTTCTACACGACATCGTACCGGAACGCTAAATTGCTTGGCAATATGTCCTTGTCGGTAGAGTGGTAACTAGCCACGGCGAAAGCCACCAGCCAGACCAAGACAAATTAAGAAAAATCTCAATCTTCCCCGCCGGGAATTGAACCCAGGACCTCCGTCTTATAAATCCACCGCGCATATCTCTGCGCCACGGAGGTCGTCGAGTTTTCAGAAGTTTTGCCAGAGGAAATGCTTAATGTTTATATGCAGTGCTAGTGGGCACCTGCAACTCTGTCCAGGAGAAATTCTGATTTGTGATAGTTCAAAAAAAGTAGCTCATGTCGTTTATCAGGCTCTAAAGTAACTCTAATTAAAATCAGTTCAGCAGTTTAGGCGTGATTGAGTAGTAAACGGACAGTTACTTTTGCATTTATAATATTAGTATTGATATAAGAATAAACAATTCTCTGAGTGTGTCGTGGGAAGTCGACCTCTGACACTGACTATGACAAAGGGCCATACAAGTGTGGGCTGTTTGTGGTATGTGGGCATTTCTTATGTGTATTTCAGTTATGGTGGCCTCATGGCTGTGGTTGGAATACCCATATAATGAGTACATAACAGTAGAATTCTTTGCTAATAAAGTCATTGTATATATAAATAAATAAATATTATAGGACAATTACTCACATCGTTATATAGTCCCAAATTAAGCGTAGGTAGCCTGTGTTATGGGTACTATGATAACTGATAAATATTTTTATTTATATTATACATAAATACTTATAATATATAGATAAACACCCAGACACTGGAAAACATCCATGCTCATCACACAAACATTTTACCAGATGTGGGAATCGAACCTGCAGCCTTGGACGCAGAAGCAGGGTTACTACCCACTGCTCCCCTCAGCCATTAATATGGTGTATATGAGTGAGGTGTATTTGTAATTAAGGTTTGTCTCTTTGTTTATCTTAAAAATTCAAACATCTAATACCAATTATTAGATAGGACATTTTTTACCAACTTCTAAAAGGAACAGATTAAATTCAACAGAACCTTTTATTTCTATACAATCTACACTCTTATAAGATTGTTATAAGTCTTATGAGTATTCAAATAGGATCTTTAAATAACCCAAGTCTATGCAAAGTTGTTTTTGTCTAGTGTTTTAAAATCATATAAAGAACTATTTAAGTTTATGAGTTAGTACCTCATTCAAGGAGCATTTAGCCCTTCTGTACATGGAGTTAGAGATGTAGTTAGGTGATATGACTTCTGCGATCCATCCAACATTGTTGTATGCCTTTTCTTCTGTAAGCATTCTCAGTAAAATGTCATCACGCTTCTCTTCAGTTAAAGCTTTTGAATCTGCACATCCGAGGGATTGTAGTACATCCTTTTGGTTTACTGGACAATATGCAACACCATACACCATTGGACCTAAAGACATAAAAAAAATTTTTTAATTGTTTTAAGTAAGTCCTTGACTGTTATCATATCTGATGATAAGTATGATAAAGAATAGTAACTTGTTAGGAGTAGGATTTCAAGCCGCTTTCAGTTTCTACACATTGTACTGAAAGCTCAATTCCTAAGCTGTACATCTTTGTCAGTAGGTTGATAACTAGCTACAATGCAGACCTGGACCAATTTAGAAAATCTCAGCTGGCCCAGCCAGAAATTGAACCTAAGACCTCGAGGTCTTGGGTTGTGGTTGTGGTGTCTTGGGTGTTGGTGGTTGTGGAGCAGAGGATTTGTACAAATCCTCTGCTCCACAAACATAATCATTTTTGATAAATATTATCATTGTTACGAACTGTGGTATGATGCACAAAGTTAGAAGCAAAAAGTCAGAAGAGAGTATAGCAATGGATACAAAATAAACCCTAGAGTTTGATGAGATAAAGCATTCAAGAGTTCTGTAATCAAAATATATTGCCGAAAATTTTACCTAGCACTGGACCACGACCTGCCTCGTCAACACCAAGCATACATGCCTCCGATTTACATATATCAGGCACTTCAGAATTAATTATAAATTTTGTGAAATTATTATTTGATTTAATGTGCTCTTCTAAGGATTCTAATGACTTCATTATGAATAAAAACCCAGCTAAAATAAACGATAGTATGATAACAACGTTGTATTGTATTGTTTTAATAACTTGGTCACTTTTTAGTGAACATATTTTTTGCTCAGCAGGTACTTAGCAATAAAAGAAAACTAACAAATCTTTGAGTGATTATTTAAAGTTTTAATTTAACTTCTTTTCCCGCTTCCCAAATGACTCAATTGGGACCCAAATCCAACGTAATGTTATAAATAAGTTAATAAGTTTAATATCCTCCCCAAATCTCAGTTCCCTCCAAAACCAAAAGTTGTGTTTTTGTGATTTATGATTATTGTCAATGTCATATGATGACAATGACAGCATCACATTTTTGACAGTCACAGATTAATTACTAATTTTTTTATTCAATGTTTTCTTTTAGTATATCACAACATTCTAGTTGTTTTGAGAGATTTACAAGGCTGGTACTTATAACATGACTAGAAAAGTAAAAAATCTATTTTTCCTTTCTTTTTTATCCACAACATAAAACCTGGGCATAAAAAATTAAGATATTTTCTCAACATACCTATATGATAAAATAGAAAAAATACTTGGACTATTATTTGCACGTTTTCTTAGCGGAGACTGAGTGGCAAAAATGGTAACTAGCCACGGTCTTCTCGATTAACTCGAAATTATAAATCGAACCTAGGACACCCCAGTCATCTAACAATAAATAGCAACAAAATATAACAGTGAACCAGGGATATTGTCATAGAACTTATATAAATAAACGTTAAAGCTTCAATAGGTGAAAAGCAAAGCTACATTAACATAACATGAAAATAACCTAGCTATGGTTTCTACTTTATAATATTACTCACGGGCGCTGGCGGTTTTACCGGCATAGTTTCTGTTCCTGTGAGAATATAAATAAGATACAAATGAGCCTATGCCATTGCTTGTAAGTGGCCATCATATACAAAAAGGATTTTTACAATACTTGCAATTTTAGAGATTAGCCCGTTATAATCAAACTCTTCCGCTTTAGGTAGTATACCTAGCTGGTCTTAGCTCGATTAGTTTAAGTACCTATAACTTGCCTGGATATTCCCAGCTACGCTACGCTATGTAGCGTTCGTGGAGCGGGCTAAAGAGACCATTCAAGTTAATGAGTTGTTTTGATGAACAATTAATTTGTAAATATTAGGTACATTAAATGTAAAAGCCTAATTAACGACTTATTTATTTATCTTTTAAATATGTACCTTCAATAGCGGCAGTTACATTGATTCTTACACAAATACCTATTAATTCCTCCTTTGAGATCCGTGGGGTTTATAAAAACACATTAGCTACAAAATTGCAACAGTCTGCTCTTAATAAATTGTCTGAAAGTATATCTATTCTATCTAGAAATCGTAATGTAATAGAGCTTTCGGTAAACGGTTCGCTGTTATTTTATAAAGCACGTTACTTTTGAACCAATTGACACAAATAAGTTGCACAATTCAGAAGCGCTGTAAGCGCTTGAAACGCTTCGTGAGTGAGTTTCCAACACAGATTTCGAATTCAATGACAAAGACGCATCCATATAGAGCGAGAGCAGTGAAGTGCAGTGTATAGCATAATATTTTTAGATGTAGATTATAAGTGTCATCTGCTTATTTATTTCCAAAATCGTGCACACAACAGGTAAAATAGCATTTTATTATAACGTTATTTAGTTTAAAATGATTTCTTCTTGTAATATTCTAAAACTCGTTTGTAGGTTAGAGTAGTGCGATTTAATATGCAGAACAACCCCCAGGAGCTTTCATGGCAGGCGATACAGGCTATTGTGGGGGTTAAACTCCCACCTAATGTGTTGCGTTTTGACGATATCGGCTTCCACTTAGTGAACAATTCGATTTCGAGTGCAGAGGATTCAGACTCCGATGTAGAGATCGTCGAAAATGGTTGGGAATCCGACAACAACGTATCCTCCAAACCTGAGCACTCCGACAACGAGAAGACGTCTCCGGACCGGGAACACAGCGAGTCCCCCGTCCTACGTCTCGTGGAACCCGACAATAACAACTCGGGAAAAGACCTGCTACATTATAGAGACTTTTTAGTTAAAATGGATACCAAAGATATAACCGATAATGAAGTGCCTCAAACGAACAACGACGATGGCGACAACTCCAACGGGAACGTCATGTCAATCGAGAATTATTTAGAGGTGACCTTATCTACAGACTCCGAGGCTAGTCATATGTGTAGCCAATGTAATCAAATGTTTACCAGTGAGCAACTGCTATCCTCCCATCAGTGTAACGCCAAACCCACCGAAGAAAAGAAATACCCTTGTCATGTTTGTGCTGAAAAATTTCCCAGCTACTGGGAGCTCCGAAAACACATAAACAACCATTTTCCAGGAATGTTAGACTCCAAATCCAGTTTTTGCCACTTATGTCAAAAGGATTATACCAAAACAGGTTTTATGAACCATTTACGAAAGCATACTGGTGAAAGGCCCTTCGTGTGTGAGCTATGTCATAAAGCCTTCTCACAGTCCAGTTCATTGTCTATACACATGAAGTTCCATCTAAACGTTCGGAAACATGCTTGCACAGTATGTGAAAAAAAGTTTGTAACCAAGAGTGAATTGTCCCGACATATGACTGTACACACAAAACAAAAGTCATACTATTGCGGGGTATGCGACAAAGCCTTCACCCGGTCGGACAATATGAAGAAACATGAGAAAACCCACGGATAATGTCGGACATAGTCTGAACATCTGTGAAAAGCATCACTCTCATAAATATCTATAGATGATTAGATATAATGTTTAAATGGGAATATTGCCATTGTGAAAATATATACATGTGTGTGTACGAGTGTGAGCGTGTGATGCTTTTTACACATCGTCTTGTTTCCAATTCTCTGATTGCCAAAAATTTTAGTCATAACTATTATTGTTAATTAAAATATACATTGTTTTATACCAAATTGAAAATTTCACAGTCTAGTTTGTAGCTTAGTCATTATGTGTGTTATTGTGAGTGGATATACACTCCTTGTGTGCTGCTGTAATTGCTTTTGAATATGGTTTTTATATATTAAGCGAGTATGAGGGAGACTTTATTATATTGAAAATATGCCAGGTGCTTTAATATATTGTCACACATATCTCGATCCAAAGTTGCCTTTTAGATATGATAAAGTGATATTTAACATGTGGATATGGGTCAAATGTCCAATGGATCTATGATAGCTACAGTGTAGTATTTGTATAAGATAAAAAGAATGAATAGTACTTTGAAGTCGAGGCCTTCTATATATCAAAATTGAATTGTCACAAAACTAATATTGTTCCTGCTTCACTTGAGAGCTTTAATAAATAATATATTTTTGTAAACCTTTACTATGAGGTACTCTATGCCGAGTGGTAAAGTTATCTTTGCCAAATTTTAGATAAGTATTTGAAGTGATTCTTATTGAACTGTGTTGTAACCAAAGCAATAATATTGTGTCTAATGTGCCTATTCTATTTATACTATTAAGTGAATTCAAAACCAAATATATCTTAGATGTTAGAAAATTCATAGTAATGTTAATTACTAGACATACCAAATTGGATTTATAGTCAATAATAATGGTAACATATTTTTATACATGATAATTTAGCATTTTATTGAGGCACTGTTTAGTTTCCTGTTATAATGGTCTCAGAATCATAATTTAGTTTAGCCACCTTGAACAATTAGATTAATTTAGTTAAGAATATTATATATATAGCTTAATTGAGAAGATAATTGGAACAATCATCACAAATGTTATACAGTGAAAGTATATTTAAATATTAATAGTGAATTGCTATGTATTACATATCTTGTGTAAAGTGATGACAAAGTCAATTATTTCAGATAATAATATATTATTTTTTGCACCTTAAAACTTATTCCAAAGATATAAATTGGCTTCAAACCAAAGCTATTTAATTTTTCATTTGTGCCACTTACTATTTTAATGGTAGTCAATACCAATAATTTATATTGACATTTTTATATTTAGTGTAAGGCAATAATTACAATTTAATATATTTATTATATTTAATAATTAGAATTAGTTGCATGATAATTGTTCATAGAATTAAGGGTTTAGATTGAGCCAAATCAAATAATACACAAAAAATCTACAAGACTGACAATAATATTCAGAGTAGATATTAAACTCATGCACAAAATGTAACATTTATTTATTGATGCCTTAACAGGAAGTTTATATATTTATCTAAAATGCACCTTGTTATAAACTCATCATGACAATTAGTATAAGAAGATCAGTTTTATTGAATTAAACTGTTTAATAGAAAATGTAATAATTGTCGATTTTATTAAAGAGTTGTTTGTTGCAAATCATGTTTTATTTAGTAATCTAAATTAAATGTATCAATTTCATTTTCCCTTTGTTCTAGGTTACGCGATGTCGGCAAGGTTACGTAATCTTAATCCGTATGAGTTACATAAGTACCTAGTTAATGTTTATTGTTTAAATGCCAAAGGTTCCACGGGGTTACTAAAACGGGACACGTCTAGAGACCGAACCGACCTTGACGTTATCAGGGAAAACCACAAGTTCTTGTGGGAGGAGGACGATGTGGCCGACACTTGGGAAAAGCAACTGGCTAAAAAGTATTACGATAAACTTTTCAAAGAATACTGTATTTGTGACCTAAGCAGATATAAAGAGAATAAAGTAAGTGCTTTTGTATTTTCCGTTCTAGAAAATACTTGGTTGAAGTAACTGATTGAAAATATTCATGAATTATGTCTGGGGAAATTAATATTAACTGATATCCACTTATCGGATAAGCTTCTGTGCTAAGACGTACTTTTGAATTCAATAACTACTAAATAGATTTTCATAGTGTATGGACAGTCTAGCCAGTAGGTATCCCTAGTACTTAAACGTTCTGTGATACTGTAATCAGGATGCACCAATGTGCACATATATAAGCTTGGCAATTGATTATTTTTATTCCATGACAAGTTAACAATACAACTAATATCATTCGGATGTAGTGGCGAAAGTATTTTAAGATTGTCGAAATATATGACGAGAGTTATACCTACATTTAAACGAGTGTAAAACCGTTAACGAAATGTGTACACAGTTCCAAAAAGGTCTATAAGAAGATATTCCACGTGGGATCTATTGAAAATGCATTAGCCATATTTACATATTCTAACGGTCGGTAAGGCAACATCAGAGATAATTTATGTGCTCCAGTCTCCCCTAGGCGTCTGCGATGAGATGGGGACGGTCCCCTGTGAAATTCAATTGCCTTTTTTGCCTCCGAGACCTTCCTTTGTGTTGCATCGGGGAGAGCAACAATGGCCGTACTGCCTTTTTGTAGGCTAAATATAGCGCACGGTATTCACCCGTGCCTGCCGCGGCCACGTATCGCACATCTGCCACGCCACTCCCTATTTTAACCGACTATGCAGAGAAGGCTGTATCGAATAAAACTTACCAAACTATTATCCGTCCGCCTAGAATTTTTTCCCGCGCTTAGTTGTGGACCATTAATCTAAGATTTGCTTGCGATAATCTGTTTAACTTTAAGAGATATTTTTATGAAGTTAAAAATTACATTAAAAAATAGATATCCACGGTAGTAGGAACATCAAAGTACGTTGAAGTAGTTAGTCTTTTCACGATTTTTTCTGCAATTTGTTTTTATTCTCTACTAACTCAAACCCAGGATCAGATGACGGCCTTCGTGGGGCAGTGGTATGCGCAGTGGATTTAAGTATAAGACGGAGGTTCTGGGTTGAATTCTCGGCTGGGCCGATTAAGATTTTTTAAATTGGTCCCGATTTGGCTGGTCGAAGGCTTCGGCCGTGGCTAGTTACCACCCTACCCACAAAGACGTACCGCTAAGAGATTTAGCGTTCCGGTACTATGTCGTGTAGAAACCGAAAGGGTGTGGCCTTAATCCTACTCCTAACAAGTTTGTTCGCTTTCACCTTAGATTGCATCATCAGTTACCATGTGATTGCAATCAAGGGCTTACTTTTAATAATAAATATAAATAAATAAATAAAATGATCGAAGTCTCATAGATCAACACAGTTAATCGAGAAAATCGCGTAACAAGTTCGTACCTACCTATTCAAATACAATAATTTCGGAGATTAGGATTTCGTTTCGTCTCTTAAAATATAGAATACTTACTTTGGTACATCATAACTTTCTTTACTTATATTGATACCTGGCTCCCAGGAAGTAGGTACGTACTTATAGCAAAATACTTAATCTTAACACTTAAAGGTAGCATTAAGATGGCGAGTTGAACAAGAAGTGGTGTTGGGCAAAGGACAGTTCCAATGCGGCGCTAAAAGGTGTACCAGCGACCAGGGCCTGAAGTCCTGGGAAGTGAATTTCGCCTATGTTGAAGATAACGAGAAGAAAAATGCTCTGGTTAAATTGCGTAAGTTAACTATTTCCGCATCAGAAATAGTTTGTCTACACAAAGCAGATAACTAGTAGTTAAGATAGGTAGGTTCTTTAGGACTACGTAAGGACGCCCGCGGTTTGATACACGTGGTTCAATTCTAGTAGAATAAGCAGGATACAAATTAACACTACTCACGAGTCTCTACATACAAAAATATTTCTTACTATCCGACTGGTAGTTTCAGAGATTAGCCGGAAAAAACGGACAGACAAATAGTTTAAAAATTGTATCACTGACGTACCTAAACAACTTGCAAACGTTCAGATGCATGTAGTGAAAAGCTGTTCATTTATTATTATAAAATTACAAATAGACACTTGTTATTCTATTTGTAATAACAAATAGACATTTGTTATTACAAATAGACACTAATTTTATTTATTTCTACAGGTAGATATTGAAATAGTAGATAATATAGGTACTGTCATACCTACCTAATAGGTAGGCTTTATCCACTATAGTTCAGTAGACCTAGGATGCGCCGCTAGACATATCTCGTGTAGAGCAAAATCAAAAAGACATCGTCGCCCAATCTTTTGCGCCAACGCAACGAAAGAGAGCGATATTTTTCATTGAGCGCTTATTAGACGTTTCTTGTTTATGTACTCGACATCCCATCGAATCTCATCTTAGGATTACAGAAGAATACAGTCCGCGTTCGAGTCCCCTCTGTAGTTGCAAAACGCCGGACTGCGCAGGTATCATGACGGGGCGGCGCTTAGAACTATTTTGTATTGCAAATGCTAAAATTATCGTCTTTGAAGCGAAATTTGTACTGATATAAAGTAGAAACGATAGATATAAACATGAGCGTATATGTCTATAGGAAAACAAAAGTAGATTAGTATATTACCTAATAGATACTTAATTGGTACCTTAAATAATGGAAAAGCTTAGAGGTAATTGTGAACAGGAAAAGGAATTATTTTGGGATCTCTCTCTCACAGGACTATGTGCAGAATGCTCGGAAAAGTTAAACTATAAAACAAAGAAACGCGAAGTGAAACGACTCAAAAAGAGCCAGAGGAAAAAGAAAAGAAAGAGTAAAGGACTTAGTGACGACGATGGTGATGATGATGATGATGAAGCATCAGCTATGCCAGAAGCCGTAGATCTAGAACCTTCTACATCGAAGCCTTCTACCGAGAGCGCTAATGAAAATGAAGAATCATTATGGAAGAAAGGTAAGAAATATTATTTTATCTCCCTCTTACAGCACACACTTTACATTTTTGTACATTATTTATATTTATATTATATACATATATTTATATTATATACTGATATATTATTATATACTAAGTGATACCATGTAGTCAAGGATTGAAGCGGCAGCTGGATGCCACTTTCAGGTGCATTTCAGTCATGCCTGACTTTGTTTCGATTATATCTTTGAGTCGATTTCTATTGACGCCAATAACAACTATTTAAGTAGCTACCTAATTATTATAAAATAATTATTTTTTCAGGCGTACAGGAAATCGAAGAAAAATCTCGTGAAGAAGAGTTTGAAGACTATTTAGAAGATTTATTGTTATAAATGAAACGTAAAATTATAATTTGTTAAAATCAATCGCAAAATTTTTTTGGATTTGGATGAATAATAATATATGTTTACATGGTGTATTTGTCATCAACTTGTCGTTGTCTTGTAAACTAGTGAATTTATTAATTAAATACCTGATTAATTTATCTTCTCTGCATATATCAAAATATCATAATTTCAAATCTGCTATGTAGGCTGACTTGACTCATCTATTGTCATTCATACTATATCCTTTATGGTTCCTGTGCCTAGTGCGAGTTATTATTGCCGAATCACCGTTAAAAAAACCTAATCACTCTCGTAATGCCAATTTATATGAAACTAGCGGACGGCCGCGATTTCGTCCGTGAGGAATTTTGTGATAGATCAACAAATGGTAGCCCATGTCCTTTCGGGTGCATCCCAGTAGTACCCCCTAATTTTAGTTCTATAGAACTTGACACACCATATTAGTGCTTAGTATAAAGTGGACAAAATTAAAGAAATGTCGATATCAACATCTTGTTTGTACGTTACATATAAAATATCTATAGTTTTTATAAGTATCTCTTATGATTGCTATAATAAATGTCCACTTTAATTTGAGAGTGTCTATAAACATACTATATCGAATACAGCTTTGCTTAAATTGCACAAAACGTCTTTAAAATTGTATTGAGGTTTTTAATATAATTTTTTTCTAAACTGAATAGTTTGCGCGAAAGATACTTCCAAAGTGGTAAAATGTGTCCCCCCTGTAACTTAGATAAATATTTTTTTAGACACAACTACTACTTAGTCTTAACACAAGGTTTGGACATTTTTTTGATAAAATCAAAATGAAATATCAATCAAAATAATATAAAGTTCAATTTATATGCTATAAGAAAAGTCAAGAACAAAAACTATACTACAGTACTATATAGAACTATTGGGATATAATTTGACAGCACTGAAAGTATCCCAACAGTTCTATAGAACTACGGTATGGGGTACTACTGGGATGCACCCGTCCTTTCTCAGGCTCTATACTATATCTTTACCAAATTTAATTTGATTAAATTTTTCATAGAAATTGACATAACGTTCTCTTCACGGTTAGTCGGCAAAAACTCGCACTTGACCCTGATACGCTGTTTATTTTTCCCAAGTGTAGGCACCATACAGGATCTCAGTGGCATCAGGGGGGGGGATTATATTATAACACCTACTCTTATTAATTAAAATCACACTAAAATAAAAATTCACTAGTGTTATTTTACTTATTTATTTGTATTTTTATTACATCCTATTTCTTGGCTACATTCTTTTGTGTGATTGAGTAAAAATTGATAAAAAATCACTACATTAACAACCACATTATCATTACCGCATTGAACAAATTTTTGACAATCGTGTGAAATATATAAACAATACTTTGTACCTATACAAAATCTATATCCATACAAGTAATAGTAATTGTATAACAAAAATAAATCTTCATTATAATAGAGATCGCCCGATTACAGTCGAGTCGAGTCGAACTGGACACAGAAATTCGACTTCCCGTAATGTGCGATCCGATTAATTCAGTCAACATCGCGTACCTACAACTAGATATTAAAAATTAAAATTTTAAAAAATAAACATAACTGCCCCAAATCTGAAAAAATAAGTGACGAAATAGCTTGTTAATTTTTCCTATTGATTCTTCTAATTAGCATTTTTTTAGGTTATTAAAGTATGTACTTTAAAGTAGGTATACACAATTTCGTTTGGGTTATTTTTGCACTACCTACAGTGTTTACTTTTGTGCTATATTATACCTATCAATTATTATTATTGTCACTTATCCCAGAAATTCACCTCGGAAAATACACATGCGAGTTGACTGAACCAAAACAATCATAAATATTTGCACTTCACAACAAAAATAATTTAAAAAATGGCATATTAATAATATCCACATACATAAAATAACAAAGAAATATATGAACCTATGGATAGAATTCCAATCACAATAAAATTACTAAATATTATCACGCTTTTGAACAGCCTCAAAACGACTATAAATTATTTAGTTCCAGATTATTCATTGAGAATATACCATACAAACAATCATTTCGATCAATGTAATAAAAAATATCCTAAATAATTATAAGGAACCAAAAACACGTATAACATGCCATCTGAGCGCACATACCGCAAGAGTAAAATAAGTTATAATGACATTTAATGCAACAAAAGTACCACCAAAATATAATTAATCTGTGACGCTATTTTGTATTGCCATCTATGCACAGCAAAAAATACTACAATGAATGACGATTTAATGTGCTGCCCTCTATTTTGAAGCTCTAATGTTAATTTTCATACAAACCATAACATCGGTTTTAATGAATGGTAAATGGCATTATTGAAGAACAATTAAAACAATTAACATACCTACTCCTAACAAGTTAGCCCGCTTCCATCTTAGATTGCATCATTACTTAACATCAGGTGTGACAGCATTTAAGGGCCAACTTGTAGTTGATAAAAAAAATAAAACATTAGCATATATACTATCCGCGATTTTCATATATGAACCGTCGTAAATCATACGTTCGATACCCCTACTCACCCCACTACTAGAGTTATTCTAACTTATATAAAAGGGGCGGGTCTACAACTGGTGGGCAGTCTTGGCTCTGGCGTGGCGCGGTGCAGATGTTGTACTTTGCTTATCGCTTAACCTAGACAACTCTGATAATTAATTTGTGCAAACGAATTAATTATTACTCTCAGCTTGAGTCGTGGTGTCTTGGGGTTGCATTAATCAACGCGAGACGTTACGCAACATTGTAATACTATAATTTGCCAGTAGTAATTCACAGTTAATTAAGTTGCTGTTAATCTAATAATAATCTTTAAGTTATCTATTTCTGGTTTATCAATGTTTTTATTCACTATGTCTGACCCTCTTTCGACATATGGTTTTTTTTGCGTAACAAAAAATAAATAAAAATCCATTGCAAAATCACGTACAAAATACTGTATCTTAAATAACATTAAACACAAAATGCATAAAAATAATATCGGGTAGCGTCAAGTGGGATGTTACATGTGCTTTTGGTATATTTAGAATTTTTTTTAAAAATAATATTAAAAGTATCTCATTTATAATAATGTGCTCTGCCTAGTTAAACTAGCTATTTTACATTACTAGTACTATTTCTTTGACTAGGCCTTATCAGATGTAATGTCAAATTTCATCTATACTATAAATTACCTCAAACTTGTAGTCCGCTCTGACCACGAGGGCTTGGCTGCGTAGTGTTTCTCAAAGGGGCTATTATACCTGCGCAATTGTGTATTACAACTTCAGTGCGTACTAGAAGTTTGACGCGGACTTCTATTGTAAGAAAGAGAAAATGCTTATTGTAAATATTTATTAGAATTGTATAAAAGGGAGGACATTCCGTGTTAATTCTAATATTCCAAGTAATAAATAATGCAATAGTAACGCTCGGCAACTCTGATGTTTGTTGTTTTTTATTTACTTCAAGTTGACCCTTGAATGCAATCACTCCTGACGGTAAGTGATGATGCCATCTAAGATGGAAGCGGGCTGATAGCGGAGTATTCAATTTACACGACGATTATTTGACGACCTCTTTGGCGCAGTGGTATGCGCGATGGATTTATAAGACGGAGGTCCTGGGTTCGATTCCCAGCGGGGCAGATTGAGATTTTTCTTAATTTGTCTTGGTCTGGCTGGTTCTTACAATCAAAGAAGCTGGCTTGGAGGCTTTCGCCGTGGTTAGTTACCACCCTACCGACAACGACGTATCGTTAAGCAATTTAGCGTTCCGGTACGATGTCGTGTAGAAACCGAAAGGGGTGTGGATTTTCGTCCCACTCCTAACAAGTTAGCCCGCTTCCATCTTAGACTGCATCATCACTTAAAATCAGGTGTGATAGCAGTCAAGGGCCAACTTGTAGTCGATAAAAAAAACACCCCTTTAGGCGCAAAATTGCTTGGCAATTGGCTTCCGTCTTTGCCCAAGCTACGACTGAAGCCTCTTGCCAGCCAGAACAGGACCAATTTAGAAAATCTTAATCGGCCCAGCAGAATCGAACCCTGGACCTCCATCCTATAAATCCACTGCGCCACAGAGACCGTACTTTCCTTGGCTCAACTTGAGTATTACATTATTTTGTCGTTAGAAAGTAATAATTAGAGATATATTACCCAACTTATGTGTAACAATATTATTGTGTGGGCAACTAAAAATACAAGCATTATTTATGTAAATATTTCCTGCGTACACACATTATAGATTGTTCAATCCACGAAGGCTCGTCGTTTTTTGTTTTTCAAACGCTTACAGCGCAAGTGTGCAATAAAAACTGCATGAATGTGAGTTCTATTACTACGTGACGAGTAGCAATGTGTAATAGAACTCACATTCTTGGAGTTTTTATTGCACACATGCACTGTAAGCGTTTAGAAAATAAAAAACGACGAGACTTCGTGGATTGAACAAGCTATACTGATGTGACATTGAATATGTTTATTGAAAAGATCATTCTTACTGTCTCACGCAGAATAAAATAATTTACATAAACTTCATAGATCAATGACCGCAGCATATCTAAAACAGGCTTTAGTATTACACGTGTAATATACTATATTGTTATATTTGCACCCTTTATATAACAGCACAATTTGCATAATGTTTATACATAAGTATTAATCAATGCTCTTGAGAACGAATTAAACCAATAAAATATAATCAACAATTTTGGAATATATTTTTTTAATATATTTTCCCCACGGTCCAACAATTTAACCATTGTAGATACATTCCTTAACTCTATCTCAGTAACGTATAATATAAGAACAGTTAATTGACCACACGTACAGATCATGCGAGAGTATACAGTCTGGCGAACCCTGGAACAAAAACATTATATTAATCATCTCGTTTAGTCGCAGTACACAAGTAGAAAACTATAAGAAACAGTATGCAAAAGAACAATATTTGACGACTTCTGTGGCGCAGTGGTAATATGTCCATTACTATGTTATCTTTGAGTCAAAAATAAAAAAAAAATTGTAGAACTGTTATTGGATATATGATATCCTCATTCATCATTACCAACACATTAATGGCCAGGCCATTAAATATATATTCACTACTATAAAACGCCCGCGGTTTCACCCAGTTCTCGTACCCGTAGGACTTTGTTATTTTGCTTTGTAATTTTTTTAAAAACTTTGAATATCTCATTTAATATCAACTGCAAAAAAGACATTTAAGCTTCTAGCTTTAAAAGTGACGATCCTTCATACAACATTTCATCCTTCCTTTTTGGTTCGCGCGAGTTCTTATAAAATGACATTTAAGCATTGTGTAAATTTAATTTGGTACTTATAGCTAGTGGTATAAGGCTCATAGTCGGCGAGCGTCCTGCGACACGGGCTCCACCTTACGACCCGTACAAAATATTAATTAAAAGCGCATGACAATTGACACGCAGTAGCATTTCCGCATTCGCCGTGATTAGATCACCTCATAACGCCGCATACGCAAAACTGCCATAATCCTTCCGCATCATCACTAGTAAGGCCGGGCGCCCATTGTGATTTTTTGTCACGGTAACATTTTGTTGCCGTCACCCTCTGTCACCGTCAAGGCGCCCACTGTAGGTAACTGTCACCGGGTGACAAAGTGAGCTTGTTTGAGTTCTAGATCGATTTCAATTAGGTTGCTGTATTATGTTCTCTCAGAATACACGAAAATAAATTAAAAGAAAAAGACGCTAACGGGTGCATCCTATATGTACACTGAAAGATTACTAAAATATATTTTTTTATTCTGAATTAAACTGAACACTTTAAATTTATGAATACATTTTTTTAATTATATATGGTTTATTGTAGGCAAGGGATAACATAAGAAGCGAAAATAAAATATTTAACTAATTAATGGGGCACCCAAAAAAAACTGAAAATTATAAATTTCCATACAATAATTTGTTTCCTTTATCTATACAAATTACTTTTAGTCTGCTTAAAAATATGAATAATTTTATAACATTTTGAGGCATCCCCTTTCAAACAAAAAGTGACTAATTTTCATGTGTAGCATACGTCTAATCGGAACTTTCAGCAGCCCAATGGCAAAAAGTCGCCCAGTGAGCGCACTCGCATAGCGATGCATAAGTCGAGTGACAGTCACGTCGCCAGCAGACGAAACTATTTGTCACCTTATTGTCACATCACCTTAGTGAGCGCACTCTCTAATATCTTCATTGCACTCGATTAGGTGACTTAAAGTCACGGCGACAAAAAGTCACAGTGGGCGCCCGGCCTTATACAAGAAGTGTACTGTGCCGTGAGATCTTTAACCAACCAGCTCAGCAAGCGAGTACAAGGTAAGATTAGACTATAAGCTGCTAATTGAATTACACAGTGCAGTCATTTTGTAAGCACATTAAAAATTCACCGCACCCCCACGTTTAGGTACTATTTACATGTACCTCTTAGAATCCTTTTTCGCAATTACAAGTAGCCTATGTCCTTTTCAGGCTCTAGACTACCTGTGTATAAAACTTCATTTAAATCGATTCAGTACTTTTATCGTGAACAGGCAAACAGAGTTACTTTCGAATTTATAATATTAGTTAGGAATTGAAATTATTACTTGAATCGCAAAATAGAATATCCGCACTTAAATTAAAATCACCCAGTATTTAATTTTTTTTTAAGTTTTTAATATTAAGAGCGGTCACCTGTGTGCTATTTGTTGGCCTTGGACACGTCCTCGTCGTCGGAGCAGTCCTCGTCGTGCGTGTGCGTGAGCCGCTGCGGCGTCTCGGGGCGCGCGTGCGGCACCGACGCGCCCGCCACCACACTCTGCAACATAACACAATGTTACTAAACACCTTATTGCTTAATGCATAACGTTTACAATAGCTTGTATCCCAATAAGTATTATTTATTGCTTTTTCCAAAAAACGTGTTTTGTTTTGCAGTCTCGGAACCGTCCGTTCTAATAAAGTCGAGAAAAATCCACGTTTATGTAAAGAAGTTTCGAATCAAAGGATATATCTAGCCTACTTTAAGGCCCATTAAAATAATGTCAATTATTTTGCCCATATTTTAACGTGATCCTTTAGGCAGTAAGCTAGGCACGGAGAAAAAACATTTTCAGAATTCCGTTGGAGTCTTGCAAGCAGTTTCGTGAACATGGGTGCGGTCTTTTTTTGATTGTGGCGAAGATGCCAGCCGCTGAACAAATCCGCGGAAAACCCAACAGTTATTGTATTGGACCCTCAACATATACATAGCCTTTTGCGTGTAGTTGATCGACAGGCCGCCCGTGTAGAATGCCTGGCAGTAAGCCTTAAAGAGCGTAACTTTTGAAACATAATGCATGTATGATATGTACAATAAACTTCATGTGTTGCTCAGACGACTACCGACGCTTCGCTACAATAATTAAAGCTGTATACAAGCTCACGCACGCAACGCCGCGTGCACCAACGACCTGTATACCTTTCCGTCCGTGGTCTCAGGCGCAGCGACCACCTCGTCCGACTCCTCCACGAGGCCCGCGGCCGCAAACGTGCGGTCGGCGTACAATCGCTGACTGCTCGGGTGTCTGGACCTGTAAACGATAGTTATTTTCTATGTAACATTTTTCCGCTCTCTTGAAAACTGAGGGAAAGAATTCTGACAAACCCATTTTGCGAGATAAATTTATTTGTCTTCCCTGTACAATTTAAACACCTTCAAGGCGAATGAATAGGCATTTTTAGGAAAACTCGTCACCTTGTCACCTAGGAAAGACCTCATCCTTGTTTTACATTAATCATACCTCACCACCTGGAGCACAGGAGGCTATGCGCAGGTAAGCACTCACCGATCAATGGTGGGCGTGTCGACGGTGAAGCGCTGCTCGTGCGCGACCGTGGACTCGTGCGGCATGAGCATGGCGGGCGCGCGGAACATGTAGCAGAACGGGTAGTACATCAGGTTGAGGAACGACGCGGCGTACAGGTCCGCGTACCTCACCACCTGGGCAACACCAATTAACACTTAATCACCTACGAGATAAGGTGCATATCTGCTGAATAGCTTATCCGAAATAGTTATACATTGGAGAATACTTGTTAAGCCACAAGTATCTTTAAAAAGAATGCACAAAACCGGTAAGTATTTTTCGCCTAACCGGCAAACTGCAATTTGAAGAAGGAATCCCGGTTTACTAGCTGCATCCAAGGTATTGTGGTCAAGGCCGCGGTATCTACCGGAGGGTATATACGGGACTCACTAGTCAGGCAGCGACCAGAATATCCACTATAACACAGCACAATCCGTTGTGAATCACACACCGATGAATCGCTATTCATCAGCACTCATATTTGCCACAAAATTTTCAAATCAAAACAATAATGCTATTTAGAGCTGAAATAAGTATTCTTCTCTGGATAAGTTCTAACAGAAAAAGCCTTCGCCTCTCGACTGGTTACTCAGTAGTGAAGTAGTGTCTCGAGATGTTGTAATGATTACTTTACCTGGGAAGAAAAGAAGGTCTGCCTAGAGCCTGATCGGAACAGCGAACCGAGCATTCCATACGCGAGGTCCATCTTATGGGTCACGTCCCGGATTGACATGCGCAGTTTTGATATATCAGGCTTTTCCTTTGTGCTTGAATCCAGATCCCTACAAACAGGTAATATGATTAATTTTACGTTTATAGTTTTCTCTACTCGACATGTAAATCATTGTAACACTGTATGCAAAACATATTTGTATACAAGAACTTAAACGAAATAATTCAGCAAATCAAAATAGTTCCTAACACTCTATTGTAATAAAACGATAAAAAACTAAACGGAAAAATTCGCAGACAGAAATTATATCACATAAAAAAAACTAGTATTATAAAATATAATTATCAAATACTATGTGTACTAATGCGCGTGTTATGTAATGTTATCACTTTTTGTGTCAGCACTTACTTGTACATATCGCCGAGCTGAATGTCAAGGTTCTGCAGCTGAGCGAACAACTGACATTTGTCTGTCCAAACGTGCAGCTCTTGGACCAGTTCAGGGACTATGAGGAAGGTGCGCCAACCGCCGATCTTTTTAGATTTGAGAATGTCGCCGAAAATGTGGTCCCCTATGTATAGTACATCTTTGCCTTTGGCGCTAATGAGCTCAGTGAAAACGTCGCACGAACCTGTAATTTTAGTGGAATTGTACTCGTACTTTAAATCCTATTCATTGTCGAGTGATTTTCGAATTTAGTTTAAACCGCCGCTAAACTTTTAGCCCGCTCTGAGCTATGGCTACGAAATGTATAAAAATATATCTGAATCTATCTTTTAAACATGCGTACGTCAACGTACCTACTATCTAAAGGATAAACTCATTTTCAATCTACGCTCAGCCTAAACCATTTTTTTTTTGTTAAGTTACCCTTTGGCAGCAATTACATGCTAATAATGCAATCTAAGATGGAAGCGGGCTAACTTAGTAGGAGTAGAAGAATATCCACACTCCTTCGGTTTCTACACGACATCGTACCGGAACATCATACCTATACAGGCATGAGACACGTTAGCAATTCATTGGAATTTACTCCCTTTGAATATCGTGTAGATAACTCATTGTAGGTACAATATTATAATCAGTTGTACTACATTAATGCGATAAGATTATTATCAATATAAGTCCACACGTGATTAGGTAAATAAGAAGAATAATATTAGACCATAAATATAGATGTCAATCCGAAGGTCCGATTAATCGTTGCTAGGAGTTTTTATCTATCATCTTTAAATGAATAAAGAAACAATAAACTTATTTTTGGACTAACATTAAATTTTATTCTTTAAGAAAATATTTTAGTATAAGACTCCAGATATTAAACTTTCAAGAGGAATACAATTCGTTCACGTTATTCCGTATTTTAAAGAGCGTGGAATTTTTTGGCGTAACGCCCCCTAGCGTATCATTAGCGCGCGCGTGCGTGCGTCTATACGCGCGCGTCTGCGTGCATATGTGTGTCTGGCGAGTTGGTAGTCAAAATTTAAGCCAAATAAAAGCAAATCAGTAAATTTTAGGTCAAAAATAAGTGGAACTAGGTTGTCCAAATATTACACCAATAAAAACTGTACAGGTATATACTACAGATAGTCATACCTCCAGAATACACCAGTCCTTCGTGCAAAGGACCGACGTGGTGACCCATTTTCAAGGCGCCCGTGCGTGTATCCACCTGACGTAGTGTCGTACCCTCTCCGAAGAACAACGGCTTCTTCGCGTCTACTACGATCCAGTCGAAGTATGTCTTCCAATTCCTATGAGGCTCTCCAGGCTAAAACAAAGTACATAAATTAAGATAGAAACGGCTGTTACTCACGTTACTTTTGTCGGATTATACCCAACTATAGTAGCTAGAGATTTTATTTTAATAATATGGATAATATTCGCGACAGTTTATTTATATATATTGTGTGTCGATATTCCTTATGTACAAGAAATCGCGAGTCTGTATCTAATCTAATGTAATCTACTGTGGAGTGGATTTTTAAGTAGTTCCCAAGATGTGTGCAAAAATTAAAAGAGGGTCCACGAAGAGATTAAAATTTGACTTGAAGCAAAAATAGAAATGTGGCGGTGGAAAAACATAAAGGCGGTGCATGACGCGTGGGTAGAGGATTGTGTGACGTCTCTTCCCATCGGCTTTATTTATCAAACATATTTTATTACTATATTTTATGCAACGTCCAATGATTTATAATGTTAGATGCATCATAAAATTGTTTCAAGGACCGTCTGTTCTACGCCCGGCACAAGAATAACATGTTTCGTATATTATTAATCCTCAATATTCTACTTATTATTTTGATAGAAACGATGATTAATTATTTATTGTTACTGATGTAATTTAATTATAAATTTTCTAGTTTGTTTTTTAACCTACCTTAAAACGAAAGTTGGGAACCATTAAAAGAAAGTACCATTAGAACTTAAAGCATACGAGTATCTACAATAAATCAAAAGAGACATGTTGGCCAGACAATCAAAGAATGTACAAACAAAAATTTTTGTTTGTACATTACATACACAATATTTTCTGAATAAAACAATGACCTACATTTATACAAGACTCACGATAAATAATCGGTATCTAGCTATATTCAATAGATTTGACGCAAACGGCGGTAATAAACCCACCCACGTTATAATATTATAATATCTAGTTTATAGTCCATCACATTGGGAGGCCACTCCCTTTCAATCAATCAAACGTCTATAACATTTTTAAAAGTCAATGAAAAGAAACAACAATTACCAATGTTCTTTTTATAATATTTATCATGTCATGTCATGTATAATATTTATTTATTTAAAAAATACAATTAAGTATTTAGAAGCGTTAAGATATTGTGTCAATTTAATGATCAGATTTAGTGAAGCGATGATAATAATAATAATTTTTTAATATCCGTTCTATCCGCACTATCCGTTTTCCACTTAGAGTACTTCAATGAGGGTTGTCTGGAGATCGCTTTTAGCGATAAGACTGCTTTTGTACATTTAACTTTTGTTTTTGTTTTGTTTTTGTGTCTCTGTATCTTTTTAAATATGCAATAAAGAATTTATCTATCTATCTATTTATTGTTGATAAATATTGATGGAAGCAATCGGTTTTGTTTTCATAATATGGAAACATGATAGTATGATTACACGGTACACCTTATACCCATTACAGTTATAAAGAGACGATTCAAAGATTCATCGTAAACGTGTCGGGTCCATTGATTGGTCGAAAAAAAATGTCTGAACCAAAAAGATTTTTGAATTTAATTATTATATACTTTGGCTTGCCTTGTACATCAGTAAAAGTGTATGTGTGACTACAAAAAGACCTAACTTTAAAAGTTTTTAACAAGTGTTTGTCAAATTAAGCATAATATTTGAACGAATTCGATTCGTATTTACAGAACCGCACACTTAATTCGGAATATATTTAAATATATTAAGGTGAGGGTAAATGAATATGTTGGAAGAGGAAGATCTTGGACCAAATTCAGGACATTTTAAAGTATGACCAGGTCAAGAGTACCCTAAACCGACAAACATATACGAAAGGATCAATCAGAGTAGAAGAAGCTAAGGAATATGCAAGGACCGTGGCAAATGGAAGGATGTATCTCTGCCTATCGTTATGCTAATGTGGCATTGTTTGTTGTTAACATGCTTCAAACAGAAATTTATTGTCCGTACTACAAAACTTTGAGGAATACTATCATGAAAAGGATATCCTAGTCGCAACATTAGTTAGTCGAGATAACTACATAGTTTCTATCAAACTGAAACATTTATGCAAAGAAGCGTGCTTCTATCGCATAAAAAACGAATTTAAAGAATACCTAATAGGAAGACTGGCTGCAGCATCAACTTACTCATTTCAATGGATTAGCACCACAACAGGACAAGACAAGCATGCAACATTTTAAGTTCCTAAGTGCATAGAAAGTAGTTCAAACTTCTAAGATATGACCCAAAAGGACTATCAGGGCAGTTTAATTAAAAACTTGAAAAAAAGTAGCGGCTAACTTAAAAAAAACAGTATTAATAGCATTTTTTTATTTTGAATAACAATTTTGAAGGTCAAACAATAAAACAAAAAGTATGATACTTTAGAATGTTATTTCAAAAATACGAGCCGTGCACGCTATAAAACCGGTATGAAGTTTTTGCGCGACCGTTGTTAACTCTCAGGTAGATTTACAAGTCATAAGAGTTTTCAGTATTATAGTAAGGACGCGACCTACCTAACCTGTATAATTAAATAAATAAATATATTATAGGACAATTACACAACATCGCTATATAGCCCCAAAGTAAGCTTAGGTAACTTGTGTTATGGGTACTACCTGATGAATATTTTTATATATATTATACATAAATACTTATAATATATAGATAAACACCCAGACAGCGGAAAACAACCATGCTCATCACACAAACATTTTCCAGATGTGGGAATCGAACCCACGGTCTAGGACGCAGAAGCAGGGTCACTACCCACTGCGCCACTCGGTCGTCAAATTAATTATATACGGCACAAGTCATAAAAGAGAAAGTTAGAGCACGAAAATTAAAAAATATACAAAATACTCAGTTTCAATGACCCAATTCGATAACGATCCCTTTAATTACATGTTACCTAATTATCTAACTTTATAGACATTTTTAATTAATCATAATCAACAATTTTCTTTTTTAACCGACGAAAAAAAACGGAGGAGGTTCTCAATTCGACACGTATATATTTTTTTTTTAATGTATGACCACGCATAACTTTTTACAGTGTTGTCCGATTTTGATAATTCTTTTTTTATTAGAAAGGGCATACATCCAAGGTGGTCCCATTATCCGCTTGTTAGGATCTGCTGATGATATCCTGGGGAAATTGAAGGAACTCTTCAAATTTTGGAGGCACGCTTACAGTGATTTCGGTTTTTGACTCGGTATCGGTAGCTTTTTGGCTACTAGTGCTATATGATATACTATGACAGTATAGTACGAGTACGCTACGTGGCGATAAATCACTAAAAAGTAAGAAATAAAAATTTTTAACAAAAAATAGAACCGACTCCAAACGCACTAAAAAGTAAAAAATAACTGTGTAATTTAGTTGCTTTAATTTACTTAAGCATATCTAGGAGTCGGTGCCAGCCAAGGTTTCTACTTTCAAGGACGTTACCTAGAACCCACAAACTGCTTTACTACGTAAAATAAATGTTCCTTAAACTTGGCTGGCACCGACTTCATAGATATGCTTCAGTAAATTAAAGCAACTAAATTACACAGTTATTTTTTACTTTTTAGTGCGTTTGGAGTCGGTTCTATTTTTTGTTAAAAATTTTTTTATTTAATTTTTTCTCTTCTTTAATCTTTTCTTTATTTTTGCAATTTCCCGTCTCACAGAATATTTAGAACCTTTCGGTAGGTTGCCTGGAAGAGATCGCTCTTACTGATAAGGCCGTCTTTGCCAATTAATGTTACTCTGTTTTTTCTGCTGTTTATCTTTATAATTTGCAATAAAGTTTTTAAAATGAAATAAATGAATTTTTTTTATAAAAGCCCACTATATGACATAATTTTATAAAAGGGGATTTGGAATTGGGATCCACCACGCTTTTCAAAGACTAAGACCGTTGTAGGAAATATTATTGTTTGTTGCACCGAGCTTACGATTAATGACAAACAAGTTAATGATAATGTCCAGTAGGCTTAAGATACGCACAGAAGAGATATGTCGAGCAGAGAAAACGAGAAATGTCATCCAATAACAGCAGAATTGGAAATATCTCTTTCACCCCAAAGCAGCAAAAAGGAATGTTTGACTGCGCGCTATAGAACAACGAGTCGCGTTTTTCTCTTCTACGTACGAGTATCTCTTCCGCGCATATTTTAGGCATATGGATCGACGGAATGACGAGGACGGAGCGGATGGACGGAAAAAATTTGACCAAACAATGACTCGGATTCATAAGATTATGATAAATACCGACAAAGACGTACCGCCAAGCGATTTAGCGTTCCGGTACGATGTCGTGTAGAAACCGATAGGAGTGTGGATTTTCATTCTACTCCTAACAAGTTAGCCCGCTTCCATCTTAGATTGCATTATCTCTTAACATCAGGTGTGATAGCAGTCAAGGTCCAACTTGTAGTCATTAAAAAAAAAAAATGATCTGAAATGACAAAGGCTATATAAGGGTAATATGTGGGCCCGTAAAGCATATAGGTTCTTGTTCACAGTAATAAACTAAAAAATCCATTGTGTTTACAAATACATATATAGCTGGTGTTAAAAGCTATGCGTGCTACTACCAACTGAATTGTGTAAACACATTCAAACGAACAGAAAAAATAACTATGCTAATATCTCGTTTTATGTTAAACATAATAGTTGTTCACTTGAAATAGCCAGCCGACAAATAAAGCGAACCTACTATATACCTATACTGTACCTATATTTGTAAACCTATATTATGTACAAATAGAACATATATACATATATAAACTATGATAAGGAAAATATATCAGCGTGCCTTAATTAGTAATGGTTCGAGAACGCGTTATAAATATAAATTAAGTATCGTTTATATTTTTTGTCGTTACAAATTTAGAACAGTCGCGATGGTCTAGTGGTTAACCCGCTCATACATAGGTTCTAAGTTCAAGTCCTGTGCCAGGCTATTAAATAGGTGCGCATGCTAGCACGGCAAGTTTTAATGTCATTGGTTTTGAAAACTTCTGTGGCACAGTGGAATTTAAAAGATGGAGGTCGTGGGTTCAATTGAGATTTACTGGATTGGTTCGTGTCTGGCTGGTGAGAGACCCAGTTATCACCCTACCTATAGAGTAAAGACATACCGCCAAGCGATTTAGCGTTCCGATACAATGTCGTGTAGACCGCAGAGGTGTGGATGTTATTCTACCCCTAACGACGACCTCCGTGGCGCAGTGTTATGCGCGGTGGATTTTTAAGACGGAGGTCCTAGGTTCGATTGCCGGCGGGGCAGATTGAGATTTTTCTTAATTTGTCTTGGTCTGGCTGGTGGGAGGCTTTCGCCGTGGCTAGTTAACACCCTAACGACAAAGACGTACCGAGCGATTTAGCGTTCCGGTACGATGTCGCGTAGAAACCGAAAGGGGTGTGGATTTCATCCTACTCCTAACAAATTAGCCCGCTTCCATCTTAGATTGCATCATCACTTAACATCAGGTGTGATAGCAGTCAAGGGCTAATTTGTAGTCAATAAAAATAAATAAATACGAGGCAGCCCGCTTCCATCTCAGATTGCATCATCACTTCCCATCAGGTGTAATTGCAGTCAAGGGCTAACTTGCAATGCATAAAAAAGAATTCCTAAAGACTGTGTAAGGAATTGGCACGACAATAGTCCTCTAGGCGGAAGTCCAACCCATAATCTATCGGTCGATTAGCTTGGAGGTATTAAGGCTTCGATTGTGCCGCTTCTTATAACCAAATTTACAGTGTAGGTAAGTAGGCCCCTTTCTTTATACGAGTTAGGCCTTAGCCCCGCAGCCATAACATAACTATAGTCAGTATGTTACATACCTTTGAGCCATATGGAAAATCGAAGAGATAGTTCATGATTTTATCTGTAAAGTTATAATCACTGTTCGTCAAGATAAACAGCTTTGCCCCACTCTCCCGTATTCTGGAGAGGAACATCGGTAATCTGTCGTCCTTTTTCAGGTACAAGTCTAAGTTCTCTGTGGTTTTCTTCTTCAGATCTCCATGTATATGCACGTAGTCGACGGCATTTCTTACGTCTTGGAATATGGATTTGAAAGACATCGCTAAATCTCCACATCGTACACCCGTTTTTTCTCTAGAAAAATAATATCACTTAGAATAAATAAATATACATTCGATAAAAACCAAATCCATAAATTAGAAAAAAAAATGCCATATTGTTATGTTGTTAATAAGGATGTTTTCATTTTATTTCTATAGTACAAGATGGACATCTCAATGGAAAGTTTTTAAATAGATTTTTACAAGGATTTTTTGCACATATAGGATGATCTAAATTCTCTATATTTTATCATTATATTGTATTATATAATTATACTAGCTGACCCGGCAAACGTTTTGCATTAAAAATTAAAAAAAAAATTAAAATGAAAATTAGACATTTTACACCTATTTTTTTAATTAACTAGTAAGCCGAATTCAGACAATAAATCCGATGAGTAAGTATACAAAATTTAGTAAAATTCGGTAAAGCAAAACGTTTGGAGATGTATTAGGCAAAAATCTGTGACACGAGAATTTTATATATTAGATTGAACAAGTTAATAGGCAGAATGATAAGAATGTTAATATAACAAAAGTACTTTCATAGAAATTAATTTAATTTTGATAAAGGCTGACTGACGGTGACTCCCTTTATTCTGTGTATTGTCTGACATCATATCTGATATAAAGTGATTACTAGAAAGCAGATTACTACGAGTATGCACTTACCTAGTGTATTGTGGAGAATTTGTAAAGAAATCTATTAGACACGCGATTAGATAGGTCTCCGGCAAGTTGAACAGCGTGTTCAATACATACACTCTAGACTCGTCGAGAGTTAAGAATTTGTTTGGATACAATTCGTATACTTGCGAGCTGGAATAAACAAAACCAAAAATATATCACGCCCACTTGGTTCTCATTAAAATAATATCTGACTGTTCACAGAAATGGGATCAGATGTTTAAAGAAAAAGTTGTTTTATAAATACATTAAAAATACTCACTGTTTTAAAAATTCAAATCCGTGTACGCAAACTAAAATGTTGCCATATGCGTCTACTTTTAATAAGTTTCCATATAATGTGTCAAACCATAGACCTCTGAAAAAAAATATTGTAAATATACCTACATAGATCTTATCTAATATACAATAGGTAGTCGAGCTAGTACAACATTTATTGTTTGCTGAATTTATTTGGATAAAAATCTGCAATAACATACGCTTACTTTTATCTATATTTTGCCACCTATGATCTACGCAGTTGAAACCGCAGGCTACTTCTAGTAATACATTATAAAGTAATAATAGAGTAATTACAATTAAACGTGTCCATTATAAAATCATGCAATTAAGATTCCTTATAGTATGTAGTGTTTGCATTAATTAACATTAATATAAAGAAGGCAGATTTGTTTTGTATGTTTATTAGAAAGCGATGAAAACTAGAAACAAGTTACATTTAAAAAAACATATTTTTACATTTGTCAGATCAATCTTTGACATAAATTATAGGCTGATTTTTAAACTTTTGTCGATGAAAGCTATTAAGAAGAATTGAATTGAATTGAAACTTTTGTCTGTTATGTGTATATGTTCTATGACATGTTGTATATATTTTGGACGACCTCCGTGGCGCAGTGGTATGCGCGGTGGATTTATAAGACGGAGGTCCTGGGTTCGATTCCCGGCGGGACAGATTGAGATATTTCTTAATTTGTCTTGGTCTGGCTAGTGGGAGGCTTTCGCCGTGGCTAGTTACCACCCTACCGACAAAGACGTATCGCCAAGCGATTTTAGCGTTCCGGTACGATGTCGTGTAGAAACCGAAAGGGGTTTGGATTTTCGTCCCATTCCTAACTAGTTAGCTCGCTTCCATCTTAGACTGCATCATCACTTAACATCAGGTGTGATAGCAGTCAAGGGCCAACTTGTAGTCGATAAAAAAATATCACATATATAATCATACTATACTAAAGCCAAACTCGATTGAGAATGCTTGTCAACAAACAAATTAAAAATGAAGGTAGAAATCACTAGTCATTTTACACCTTATTTTTTTAGTTAACTTGTTAATGACGAATTCATGACAATAAATTAGATTAGTAAGCTTAAAACTAATTAATATATTCAATATCTATTAAATAAGATTTTATAAAAAAAAAACAAAACATAATTTTAAATTAATTAGGCATAAAACGTGTTGCATTTTCTACCTTCATTTTAAATTTGTTTGTTGACAAGCATTCTCAATCGTGTTTGGCTTTGGTATAGTAGTACTATTATAAAGGCGAAAGTTTGTGAGTGTGTGTGTTTGTTACTCTTTCACGCCAAAAGTACTGAATGGATTTTGATGAAACTTCACAATAATCTAGCTTGTATATCAGAATAAAACATAGGCCATATTTTAATCCGAAATTCCCACGGGAATGAGAACAACGCAGCTGAAACCGCGGGCGTCCTGTTGTATGTGTAAAGTTTACGCTAATCATTATTATAGTACTTACCTAACAGGGAAAGATGGGTCATATTCAAATTCTAATATTTCCTGTGGATAGCCCTTATGTACCAGTCTTTCTTTGGTCAAGTTGAATCCTAATGTTTCATATTGGGGCGATTTATATTCTGAAAAATAAAATATATTCTTTAGTCAACACTATATTAATATTATTTATGAACATTAAGAAATTAATGTTCATAAGATGTTTTATAGGAAAATGCATTAAACATTTTTCATTAATTCATCCGATCATGATGAAATATTGATGATTTGTTGAGTGAGAACAAATCATCATACGAAGTTTAATAATTCTGCATATAAGGTAAGTAAAATAGGAATTTTTATTACTGTCCATTTAGCTTTGCTGCATAAAATATATATTTATAGGTAACGTACTAATATTTCCCGAGACAAAATCTTTCTTATAAAAATGATGAATAATTTTAAAATCTATAATAATATTACGTAAGTATGTATGATACTCAATCACACGCAAACTACTGAACCGATTTAAATAAAATTTGGTACAGAGATAGTTTACAGTCGGAGATATGTTAGTTTTTGTTTTCGAAATATCATAAAACAGAATTTCTCTCAGACGAGGTCGCGAACGCCCGCTAGTAATTGATATTCAAACCGGCTTTAATAATATTTTAAAAGCAAAAACAGAACTCGTCTATAATAACTTGATCTTTAGGTATGTCAAGAAGGTCAAACAAAAAATTTCACCTTACGCAATATTATGTTATCTACGTTTCACGGATTAAGTAATGCTTATTTAATAAGAAGGTTATTTAATATTTATTGAATTTTTTTTTAAGATACATTTGGATAGTTACTTTTCTGCCTAATTATTATCAACGTTATAATATTAAAATATATCGCACCCTCAGTAATATAAAGGCACAAGTCAAAATTTTACAAAATCGAGATTTTAAACGCTAAGGGCACAAAATGAAATTCTCTATCGGTTAGCTCCGACAGCGGGAGAAAAAGGACAATAATTACTGAGTTATTACATTTGTGCCTCTCTCACACTCCCCTACCCTGCATCCCGATTTTACTGCTACAAGGTGATATTCAGTATTGTGGCCTTATATGACGAAAAAAAGGTAAGTAATGTTCCGAAAATTTTGTATTATAAAGAATACTTTCTGATTGGGCCGTTATATTGCACAAAATGTTGTCAATTAGTGGTTCTTATCCTTAAAAAACCACTCTATCGCTAAAAAGCAAAGATGTTAAAAGAATCTATATCTTACTAGTTCATTATAACACAAAAAAATATATTACGTTCGATGGCACAATTTACTATAGGCCCTTATTAACACTTATAACTTGGACTTTTATCTAAATTCTGTCTTTAAAATAAACAGGAAAATTAAAAAGTTTTGATTAATATCTAAATTGAATTAATACAGGTTCATCAAAAAGATGACATTTATTTTATATTTGTGTTAAATATTATAATTTTGTAGAAAACTCGAATCCCGACCAAGAAAAATAACGAATTTACCAAAACCACCAAATCAGCATAGAATGGATTGCAGTGAAGATGATCCATAATTAATCGAAAATGTAAATTGACTTTAACATGGCTTAAATTTATCTTATCATATTATCGAGGAAATAGAATCTAAAGCTAAAAAGTTAAGTACTTGGGAGTATTTTGGCAAAAAAAAACATTGAAACAAAAATATAAAAATTTACCTACCTTTAGCCAATGCAAATGCATTGGGAAACATGGGGTTTGAAACCACACATAGTGAAATGGCTATACACAACGGTAGTAAGGAGCTCTCTTACCTACGCTTCAATTATAGGGTGGCTAAGGCTGTTATCAATGGCAAGAAACACACACAGGTCTTCTTGATATACTAAAGGTAACAAACACCAACAATCCATATTTCAGATGGATTTGTGAGAAGACAAACCACTATCTAATGGACAAACCTTAAAATAAATAAAAAAATTGGAGAAGAAAAAGGTATATACTCGTACTTACAGATGAATCAAAATCGGATACAGGAACCGGTGCAGGAGTCCACTGTCAGAAGCTAAATATAAACATCGTACAGGCGCTCGTCAAGAACAATTATGTCTTCTAGGTGGAATGCGTTAGTATTACAATTGCGGCCAAGGCAATGGTCAGCATAAAGGTAACAAACTTCAATATTATTATACACAGTGTCAGCCAAGCAGCACCTAAAGCTCTAGATAAACACAATACCTCCTCTAAGCTGCTGCTTGACTGTCACAACGCACTTGAGGAACTATCAAAAGTAAACCAAGTAACAGGGTTAAGGAACACAGCGGCAATTTTGGCAACGAAAGGGCAGACAACTTTCAAAACACTGAAAGTTATAGAATAGTACCATACCTATCAGTGAATATAAAACCTGGTTACACAAAGACCCCTACAACAAATATGGGCACAAACAACAGGCTGTAAACATATCAAAGAGGCAATACCGTGTCTCGACACACAATTAATCAAAAAACTCGCACAGTTAATCCGTGTAAAACTTAGAACGGACACAGGACTGATCATAGGGCACTGTCCACTAAACAAACGCCTCTCAATTCTATGTATGACCGACATCCCCCTATGCAGGACATGTCTAGAGAATGACAAGACGCCGATACACGTTATGCTCAGTTGTAGAGGAATATCGGAACAACGTGAAGCACACTGGCTCCAAAGCGACACTCCAAGAGGCAATCGGCGACCTGGGTGGCTTGCTAAGCTGCAGCGAGCTCGGCTGGCTAGAGTGAGCTAGCGGTAGCCTACACCAGGGGATCCACGCACAACGGTCAAGTGCGGAGAAACCCAGAAATAAAGAATGTTGAGGAAATAACCATGCAGAAGGCTTACTTAGAAGCACTTCAACTTAGTTCTGCTAAAAAAAATGATCTCAAAGGCTCTTATTAATGAAAATAAGCAATTGATAGATCCTATTATAATAGTATGTTATCGTAATTTTAAAAGATTATTAATATTAAAATTATCATGTAATTTGTATTACTTTTTTTACTAGAATTTTAAGGAAGATTCTGTTTAAATTTTTATGTTTATATGGATAATGAATATGAGAAATTTAATTAAATTATTACTTATAATAAACAAATTATTACTTTCGGTTAAATTGTTATTTTATTTATAAAATAGAAATAATGTCAGAAGAATGCAGTTTGTTTAAGTGTAATACGGTACCAATTATATTTAAAACTAAATAATTACACACACTTTAGTCATATACAGGAAGAAACTTAAAAAGGTACTATGTTTCATTTGCGTTTTTAAGTACTATATGGGCCTAACTTAAAAATGTTTTTTTAAAAGCTTGTAATTTAAAAACTATTATAAGTATTTTTATTATTTTTATGCCTACTAATAAAGTAGCTATCAAATAACAAATTTGCCGATTTTCACATTTATAGTTCAAATAGTACGAATTTTATTAAAAAAATAAGCTGATATATTGGAATCCGAAATCTTTAAACGCGATTTCCCAAAAAACTAGTTTTTTGGATTGTGCCTCTATATTACTGAGGGTGCGATATATTCTAACAACTTAGACCGCGTTAAATATAGGTAAGGTACCTATACAGGTAAGGCTGCACTCATACATTCAGCATGTCTTTTGACATACATGACATGACATAAATAGAATTGAAAAATTTGTAATCAATGCAAGACAACTCAAGTACCTATTTCTCTTAACACAAAATAGAAAAATACAATCTAAAACAAACTACACGTTTTTAGGCACACAAAACTCTGGGAGTATGGTGATTACTTGGTGAGTATGCTGGTTAGTCTTGCAGTCAGTCTAAGGCCTGTGTGCACCAAGATTTCGGTTATCATAACCAACGGTTAACATAAGCTAAACGTGAAATTTACTGTTCACGACAACCCGTACGCCGGTTAAGAACGTTAGCTCGGTTAAGAACGTAAACTCGGTTAAGACCGTAAGCTCGGTTAAGATAACCGCCCGGTTTACGTCCTTAACCGGCGTACGGGTTGTCGTGAACAGTAAATTTATAGTAAAGTTATGTTAACCGTTGGTTATGATAACCGAAATCTTGGTGCACACAGGCCTAACACTCGACACGCTCACTGCTAATCAATCACATTAGTTAGCAACAGACACATACGGCCATTATAGATAAGAAAGTTAATATTCACGTGCAGCTCATTACTGACATGTTATCGTAAAAGAAAAATATACACAAAAGATTGAGATGACATTGTAATGGTACAAGTTCATTGACACACTATTGTACAGCTACATAAACAATTATATTCTTATAACAATAAGAATGAAAGCTACATAAACATGTTTTAAATAAATTATAATTTAAAACATATTATTATTTGACGAGTCTAGCCGCATCCACGTATAATGAATACGCTTGCAGAATGCTCATCTATTTAAGTTCAATTAATTCAATTTCAATTCAATTCAATATCAAAGAAATGTTTCTAATTTAGCTTTTTCGGGTCTACATACTGAAAGTAAGTCTTTCTCACCCGCCAATGTGTAGTCCATATCAAATCCGTAAAACTTAACATTTTCTAAGTGTAGAGATCTGTTGACGAATATTCTGAAACAAAATAAATTCAATATAATTTTCGACATCATTTAAATTGTGTTATTACTATTCATATATTCTGTGATAATAGCGCAATCTCCTACGGGCAAGAGCCATAATAATATCTGTCATTGCGCAAGAGCAATTTTACTTTTTAATGCAGGCAGTGAAAAGTCACACTTTTCCAAGTATGTACAGCACAGTTTAGTGGATTGCATTTTTAATTTGCCTATAACATTTTCTGAATAATGATTTTTTTTGGAATTACAGGTGAAAATGCTACGTTGGTCCATTGATTGACCTATGAACTTCGGATCATTAGGCCCTGGGTACGAATTCTGGAAAATTTCTGAAGCAGCAGAGTTAAGAAGATGATGGTATTACACCCCCGAGTCTCGAAGGTGACTTATGCTGTCTTTTCTCATCTGATTGTGATTATAAGAGAATCAAAGATTTTCATCATGAATACAGATTGGTGAAGAATATTCACTTTGAGCTTTATCATACAAAGGGCTTGACCTTGCAGGCCATTATTTGGCTGACGATGATAGTCAATAAAACTAAAAGTTCATAGAATTATTATCTCTATGTATATCATTCCATTATGTAGTAAATATAAAAAAATATTAACAAATAATTATAAAAGGAAATCGTGAAACTGCCTACGGCACCTAATATCAATATTGGCGATAAACATGTAGACGTGATTATGGAATGCTAAATTATCAAAATATATGTTCATTCAGCATTAATCTATACACAGATTATTATCAATAGACAATCATTCAATCGGCTTACCTTGGGTATCTAACGATTATAGTATTATCGGTCAAGCGGTAATTTCTTTTCAAAATGACACGCACTTGCGCAATAGTTAGCGTTTGTAATGATATCGTTACGAGCCGAGTTATCTTCATATTGTTTAGTAAAGCTTCTGACACTACAATATGGTCTAGTTTCCATTGCATGTATGCGCAATGTCTGTTGTTCTCAACATTCAATGCCTGTCAGCTATTTTTACAATACCACCTCTACTGCGCTAGTTGTCTGCCTATATTTCTACCTGGCAACCGTATATTTTTTCAGAATAATGACCTGACCGTGAATTTTTTGACAGTTGCAAGATGTTATCTCCACGTGTGCTCAAGATGCCCTGACAAATCATAATATGATTTATCAGACTTCAAGCTCAGAGTTGGCAACTCCGTCTTGATTATAAATTAGAAATCATTTGTTTATGATTATTAATTAGAAGCGCCTTTGCATTCATTATTGTGGATAAAACGGATATAATATCTGAATTGCAAGAGATTGATAGAGTACCCTACCCAGTCAGTCAGTGCAAATCTAAGATGTTAAGTAAAACGTCGTTTTTGCAAATAAAAAACTTTGACGTTTTAACTTGCTTGTAAAATAAGCTTATTTGAAACAAATGAAGATTGTTTAATGTCGCCTCCAGTTTAGCATGTGGATTGCAATAACACTTACCATTAGGTGAAATTAGTATACTTCTGGTACCTACTCGTAGGTATCAAAACGAATTACCTACTTGTAAACTCTTTACCTCCCTATATATTAATATTGTCACAGAGTGTGTGCAAATAATTTTATTATTTTTCTTTTATGATACAAAAACAGCGTATCATTTTCACAGTACTACTTGTTAGCAGTCATGATTATCAGCCAATTAACGGCCCACTACATGGTCAAGCATCCCTCCTTATAGGAGAAGGGATATGAAGCGTAGACCCACCACGCTGCTCCAATGAGGATTGGCGGTCTTAGGGTCAATAACGTATATTTATTAGACGATTTAAAAAAAAGAATTTTCCAATTCGACCGTATACTTATATATTTTTTTTTCGATCACTGTCAGATGTTGATTATAGTGAACGGGACGGGTTTAACGTGCTCACCAAGGCACGGGGGTGTAACACCACCACCTTCCCAGTTCCGGGCTTGGTATGTCCTGAAAATTTCATAGAAGAATGAAACCCAGAATTATTCCGTGACCCGATCCAGGATTCGAACCCAGGACATATGCTAACAGCTAGACCAACGAGGCAGTCAACTGTAGCACAGTAGCGATACGCAAATATTATGTCATTCAGATTCCTTTTAAAAAACACATCAAATCAAATAATGTTTCCACTATCTCGATTTTTAATGTGTTAATACAATGTTTATCAAACTAATTCGTTATGCAACCTTTATTTAATTTCAATGTTAGATGCTAATGCAAATACGATGTTTTCAAATACCTACTAGTGTTGTTTTCGCAGAAAAAACATTAACGCGCAATGTCGTGCGCAGTTTTGAAATCTGTTAAACAATCAAGTCCCTAGAGAGTGGGGCCGCCATCCGTCCGGTTTTCCTCGGAATCGTCCTAGTTTAGGGAGCATCCCGAAGCATCCCGAGCAGCAGCAGTCATGAAACGACTTACGACATGGTGCGTCGGCACAATCACAACCAACCCACTAAATTTAACATACGGAACTTAGACTAATAACATCTGCTTTCGGTTTTTACGGCCTTCGTTTTATAAGACGGATGTCTTGCGTCCGATTTTCGGCTGGACCGATTAAGATTTTCTTAATTGGTCCAGCTTATGGAAGGCTTCAGCTTCTGGCCGTCAAAAACGTAACACCAAACGATTTTGTTCCGATACGATGTCGTGTAGAAACCGAAAGGGGTGTGGTTTTCATCCTACTCCTAACAAATTAGCCCGCATCCATCTTAGATTGCATCATCACTTAACATCAGGTGTAATTGCAGTCAAGGGCTAACGTCTAGTAATGAATAAAAAAATCTATGGTATGGAACAAGTTTCTCGTGTTCTATCAATGTGTGTTCTTCGTATCTTCGCAGTAAAGTAAGTTGAAAATTTTATTGAAAATGACTGAGTAGGAGATTTAATAGTCCAGATTCTGAACACCCAAATGTTTTATTGTATTATTGTCCTGATTGCATGATTGTATTATAGAAATGGCAACCCTACCAATGACCAATAGATATAATGTCCAGTCATCCACGTCTACCTCTTCAAGTCATATTATCATGGTCGTTTAAGTTCCTGGAACTAGCTCGATAATTATCAATCTCAATTGGATCGTACACGCAATGTAATTTTTTGCACGATTATTTACACTAAATTGAAATCGAAATGAATTAATCATCATCAGCCCATTTTAATGACAAATTGCCGGGCCAGTTTTCGTCATAAAAGATTTGAAACTTAAAAATACTATACTTTAATAAACTTATTATAATGCACCTCAAAAACATTACCCTCCTGACGCCAAAAACAAAACATTAATACTTTAAGGAAATAACAAGTTCATGAACAACAAGAGTATAACTAATGCTCCACTAAGCTTCACATAGGAGGTTGTATAGAATCAAGCTTTAAAGCTTTTATTAATAATCGTAATAAAATGATCTTATAGCGAAAAGCTTCGACCAACATTAAGAAGCTTAGTTGTTGGATCAAAGGGTCGGGTACAGAAGGCGGTAAATCTTGAGACGGCGCGTGTTGTGAGGAGGTTTCTAACTCTGGAGCCCTGACCTCCGGTTGTTTGGGCCTCCGCCCCGTAGCAGGCGAATTGGATTTTTTCTTTAATAAATTTTTAATAGTGTTTTTTATAATCATTGACATATTAATACTATGGACTTCGGGTCAGAGCTAAAAAGTGTCCGAATCAAAAGTAAGTCAAAACGCGAAATGATTTCCAATCGCAATTCAGTCTCATATTAGCTGTTCGACAGAAGACTCGTCAATAATGCCGTACTGTGTAATAAAAACTTGTAAGAACTAGCCAAGTAAAGTAAGAAAAAAAGACGGTGTATCATATTTCCAGTAAGTAAATATTTTTTGATGAATTTAAAGTATTATTTTGCTTAGAAATAGGCTATTTTATTAAAAAAATTAATAAATTATAGAAACAAATTGCATAACCAACCAGAATGAACATAAAAATTTTTAAATAAAAATAGAACCGACTCAAAACGCACTAAAAAGTAAAAAATAACTGTGTCATTTAGTTGCTTTAATTTACTTAAGCATATCTAGGAAGTTGGTGCCAGCCAAGTTTAAGGAACATTTATTTTACGTAGTAAAGCAGTTTGTGGGTTCTAGGTAACATCCTTAAAGTAGAAACCTTGGCTGGCACCGACTCCTAGATATGCTTAAGTAAATTAAAGCAACTAAATGACACAGTTATTTTTTACTTTTTAGTGCGTTTTGAGTCGGTTCTATTTTTATTTAAAAATTTTTATTTCTTACTTTTTAGTGATTTATCACCACGTAACGTACTCGTAATATACTGTCATAGTATATTATACGGCACTAGTAGCCAAAATGCTACCGATACCGAGACAAAAACCGAAATCCCTGTAAGCGTGCCTCCAAAATTTGAAGAGTTCCTTCAATTTCCCCAGGATATCGTCATCAGATCCTAACATGCGGACAATGGGACCACCTTGGATGTATGCCCTTTCTAATAAAAGAATTACCAAAATCGGACAACACTGTAAAAAGTTATGCGTGGTCATACATATAAAAAAAAAAAAAAAAAATATACGTGTCGAATTGAGTACCTCCTCCGTTTTTTTTCGTCGGTTAAAAAAGTATATATCTGTCCTTTTCCCATACGCTACTCGCGAATAGGATAGAAGGAGTGCAATATGTTTATCTAATTAATCACATTTAGTTCGGATCTGCCGTGAGCAATAGAATGTTTTAGAACAACGACTGCATAGAGTCTTGTTGTTTAACATTTGAATTATTTAATTTTTGAATGAAAATAATTTAATTATTTTCAATTCAAAATTTTTTATTTTATATGTCAACTTTTATTTTTTATGTCATGAATATTCATATCATATATACAATCAAATAACTTTTACCATAAATATCGAGAACTTGAAATTTCAAAGTAAAGAACTATATCAAGTGGCATATCATTTTGTACATTTGTGGATTTGGTTTGTAATTAATTATTATTATAACTAATTATTATTTAATACAAGATAATTACAACAATTATTATTTGGTACAAGATTTATCCCAGCATATAGAGGTCACGGATATGTAAATATAAATTAAAGTTTGCTGTAAATATAATATATAAATATAAGATGCCAAAAAAATTCAAAGCTACCTACTCCACACCATTTATGTTGTCCTATTTTCACGAGAAGCTGTCATGTCAAAAAAAGGCTGCCATGGCAACCGTCAATCGAAGCTGATTACTTATTGCATGCAATTAGATCGTGCAATTAGATCGTTGCAAATTAGACTGTATAACAATACGATAAGACATACATTACAATGTTATTTTGTTTATAAAAACATAAATACATCCTAATATGTACAAAATATCTTGGGACACTTTTGACGTAAATTTTGCATTAGACCCGAAGTCCATAGTACTAACTATTAATATGTCAATGTTTATAATTTTTTATATGCATTGTTGAAAATTTAAAGAAAAAAATTTGTAAATAAATAAATGATAGAAAATCGTAATAATAAACAGGAGCTTATATTGTAATTTTTAGTCCCTATCCATCCGCCCAGTACGTCAAATAGTAGTTGTCGGGCGTAGAATGATAATTGTGATCGCTGTCAGATATTAAAGTTAAAAGACCGGAACCAGCGACTGTGTGATGTGCACTGTGCGAGGAACAAGGCTGTAATACTACTACCAACTTTCCAAGAATTTTTAGAAAACTTAAAAAAAATCAAAATTTTCATAGCGTAAACTATCACACAAACTCGTTACCTCATAATTATTTAGCTGAAACAGTTAACCACGGAACCTACGAGGCAGTTAAACATAGGGTAATTAACAATGTTGTTGTCAGATATTAGCGAAACCAATCACTGACGAGCAATTAGGCGCAATTATTAGGCAATAAAAACTTATTATTTCTTATTTGCATTAAAATATACAATTAGATTATTCTTTCGTCACTCATTAAAAAAATGTCAATGTCAATTTGATGATATCATTAACTCTTATGTGCACGTGAGCAAAGTCACAATCGTCGTTTTATGTGAGCTTACATCCACATTTTAATTCGAGGAGTCTGAAAACAGCAAGTCACGAGAAAAACCAAACAAAGAGATATAACGTTGAAATACCAGGTCTGTAGGTAATTGAAATCATTCAAGAAACCAACAAAAGGAAACTCCAGTGACACATATTTAAATTTACGCCGAAATATGAAGGGCAAAGAAAAGAAGTGAGTAAATCGTTAATATCTAATACTGTTATTAGTTACGCTACACTGTTTTACGAATTTTTCCTACAATTAGTGTCATGAATATGAATGACGCACGAAACACTTTCGTATAATAGAGTAGGTGTGACAAATACGTAAGGTGATAATATAAAGTCGAGAAAATTACTATAAGTAGGTAATCGAACAAGCCGAACACTAATAAATAATGACGTTGACTAGTAATATATTCAAACGAGGTATGTAGAGACGCAACCGTAACAGAAAATTATGTAAATAAACTCTGACTCGACCTCAATGCATAGTACCGTAGGCGTACGTTGCGTACTTTACCATCAGTAGAATGGTGTTTCGCTTTGTGATTAACTCAAACTAATTTAGCTTTGTTTAGCGTTCCGCCGTCATGTAGTTGTCACGGCAGACTTTGAAAGTCCTTAACGTCTTGCTTAATGACCTTAACAAGGATTCCCAACGGGGTCTAAATATTTACGAGGTAAAACGAAATTGATAAAATGGAATGCTCAACTGTCGATTCTCTTAATAATTATTAAGAATTCTGTACTCAAACTTTTATACCTGGAACATGTGGGCCAGTTATTAGATAAGTCTAATACTGGAGATGAGGTCGACCGCTGAATCGTATGCCGAGCAGCATTCGGGACACATCGTGACATCTTTTCATCCAACATTTTTCAGGATGAAGAGAAAAGTTGTCGACCAGTGCGTATTGCTAGTGACAACATACGGCTCCAAGAATTTTTCACTAACTATAGAGAATCAGAAATGGAGGGATCAGCAGGAGAACCAAAGTTACTGACAGATCTCAACGAGTCGCTAAATTGAATTTGCAAAGAACGTGCATCGGCAGATAATGATGATTGATGGCGATGTTGAATTCAGCTCTTAATAAGCATTGAACATAGAAATACGACTAAATGACGAAAAAGCAGATAATCCACTTGATCTTAAGCAGACACATAATCTATAACAGTAACAAGTAGGCAGATAATTTTGAAGTTACAAATTGTGTTGCAATGCAGATTGTTTTATGCGTTTTAAATCGAATCAAAATATGGAACGTTGCAGTTTATTTTAATAAAAGGCACTGAATAATAAAATAATTAAGTGTTTTGGTCTTGACACAAATTTTTGTTTCTGATTTGGAACATAATATAATGCAGATGTCATTGGAATTGCGCGTCGGGCCAGGTGATACTACCGATATAAACATCGGCGCCAGTGGGTGTAGCATCTGATTAATAACCCTACCTAGAGCATATGACAGCGCAGACGCACATCCGTGTTATAAACACTGACTTCGTGCAACTGGCTTTAGAATTATATACAAGTTCAATATCACAAGCAAGTACATAAATCCCGAGAATGCTTTCCACTTTCATCTAAGAGCCTATGAAGGCCACAACTTCGTCATATTACAAAAGCTGACAGTTTTTTAGCCATAAAGTAAGTATGCAGATTGGTTGACTTTGAGATATAACAGGTAACAAACCATAAACCGTTTCCGTATAAAGCAGATTTTTAGGGATAATATGGATAATATATTAGGATTAGGGAAAATATATAGGGGTAATTATGCCGTCAGTCGCCAGACACTTAGTAAAAAATCTTGCAGCCACTATTAAATATAACTTTGCAATATGTTTATGGACAATTCACTAACCTAACCTAACCATGTAACCTACCAAAGCCCAAAGTTAACTACCCTACATACCTACCTATAGTAGGAGGGCTGACGAACTTTTAGTTTTTATAAAATGACGAAGATCTAGCTATCACAAGCTCACGGTCTATAATTCCAGCGAACGCTTTCCACTTCCAGTCATCTAGAAATAATTTCGAGTGTCAAATGCTGGTTGAAATATTGCGAACGAGGTTGCGGCTTCCCACATCCTATTTATACTTTATTTGCTGCCGGCAATTACATTATATTTGCTACCGGTCAATATGTTGACATTTCATCTATGTTAGCTATTTGTAACACAACACCGTGGGTAAATAATCGTATTGTTTACATTCAATTGTATTCGTTGCCGGATGAAACTGTTATGATATAAACAAAATTAGCTGACGATAATTGTGCTGTCATTTCCAGGTAACTAGTTGATGATAATAATACAATGATTAACATTTCTTAGAATTACCGGATGTAGACAATGATTTGTGGTAATGAGAATCACATAAAAGCAAATAAGCAATTTATGATAAGAATATAACTGATTGCTGATTTTCATGCACTCTCTCTGTAGAATCTGGTTTCAAAACCAATAGTAGCGTCAGAAGGTGACGTTTTAAAACCTAGCTTGCATTACACGATTTATAATTGATTAATGTAACAAAATATTTGATTAACGTTGCATTGTTTATGGCTGACGCCACTTAACGTCCGAAATATCGTGACTTAACACTGACAAATATACAGAGAGTGTAAAAATAACTCTAACTCACTCATTAGGTGCGGCTGTGTATCTGTCGCCTTTGCCGTACGATGATCCGTTTACTACCGGGTTATGGGACGAATCCGGTGCTCCATTCGCCATGACCTCGTGATACCTCATGTCATTACACTCTTGTAACTTGGAGCTTTTATTTATTATTGTTTTTTTAAAAGTTCACTACACAAAACCCTCTAATAATCAAAGAAAATAATTAAGGGACAAGTAAGAGCAATAAAGGACAAAGAGACCTATAAAGGAAGCCTTAATAGTTTTTTATTTAAACGTCCGTCACAATCAAAAGCTATATGGATTCTTTGTCTATACTAAAGCCAAACTCAATTGAGAATGCTTGTCAACAAACAAATTTAAAATGAAGGTAGAAAATGCAACACATTTTATGCCTAATAAATTTAAAATTAGGTTTTGTTAATTACAAAAATCTTATTTAAAAGACATTGAATATATTAATTAGTTTTATGCTTACTGGTCTAATTTATTGTCATGAATTCGTCATTAACTAGTTTATTTAAAAAATTAGTTGTAAAATGACTAGTGAATTCTATCTTCATTTGTAATTTGTTTGTTGACAAGCATTCTCAATCGAATTTGGCTTTAGTATAGATATGGAACTCTAATCTTTATACGGGCTTTAATTTGACGCAGGAAGCATTTGTGTGGATATCCTTGACAGTAACAAAGTTAAAATAACTTGCTCTCACAATGATCCGACCTTCGTACCGTACGAGTTATGCGTGAACGTACTTTCTTCACATTATTTAAGTAGGAGACAATATTAAAGTAGTTCTACAAATGAGGTAACATAGCACATAGTTCCTCCTCGATGTATAAATGTTTTTGTGGGGGAAATAAGTTTTATTGAAATTATTTTTATACTACTTTTTTCACTATTTTGATTTTATTGAAACGCCAAAGAAGAAATTATTTTTATACTACTTTTTTTACTATTTTGATTTTATTGAAACGCCAAAGAAGCGTAAATATAATTAAATGAGGAAATAATTTATGTTACTGTATTCTTGAATTTACATACAAATTTGGAGGTGTAACAAAAATTATATACATCATAAGTCTCTTAACACTGTATGATAGAAAACGACAAAATCAATCAAGTATAATCATGCTAATTGCTTAGATAAATTCAACATACAAAACTACCTCTATGGCACAATAAATAAGCCTGCAATGTTGGCAAGTCTTGAATGTGCATTTACAACATTACTAGCCCAAGAAAACAAATTACTGGAAAGGGAAAATCTAGTGTGGTAAATAGCTTTGGTGTCTAGTTGAAATTCCAAAACGGGTTTACCTAGTTACAATAAATCAGCTATTTGAATCAGTAATTTTCTACAAGTACTTTTATATTACAACACAAATTTACTAATATGAACTTCGTTGAATATTTTATTAAATACGATCAAAACATGTTTTGCAAATAAGATTCAGTAATGACTCGCTTTTAGCAAACATTAAAAAATATTTGAAATTCTTTAATTGTATTTTGTTTATCAGAAGTGTAATAATTATTAATTTACACAAATTATTCACACCAATAATAGATAATTAATAAACCTATAGCAACAACATAGATCAGTTGATATTAAAAGCGTTGAAAAAAGAATAACACGATAACAAAATGAAAACTCGCACTAACAGAGAGACCTTGGCGAACACACAAATACAAACACATCAAATATTTTGCGTTTCAGTTTAGGTGACTCGAACACAAGCCCAAACTTTGTTACATACAACGATAAAAACACGAGACGCATTCAAATTTTGCAATGCACGAAATATGGACACGTATGAATAAATACGAACGGCCTGTTAATAGGTCAGAGGCGAACGTTCAACGTTGTTCACGCTCAACTTTGTGTAGATATAATACGCAACAAGCAAACACTGAACGTAGATGATCGCGATAAGGTTCGTACGTGATAATCAGCCTCAACAAAGGACCCTGTCGAGCGAAGTGTACGCGTATACTGACGCCCATTCACGAGTCACCGCGATATCCCCAACAACGTTTCCCCCGCGACCGCTGCTTCCAACAGCTGATTCACTTCCTTATAACGCATTAACACCTATGGTTGCTATGTACTTGTATGCTACGGTTATCAATATACAACAGTATAAATGGATAACCGTCTGAAATCTGTATGACGTATCACAGCTCAGACGAAACTACTGAGGCTAGGAGGCTGAAATTCGGATTATAGATTCCTATTGATGTGAATTTTGAATTTCGATTTCTAGGAGCGAGAAATCCGAGAGAGAACTTCGTATGGAAACGTGATGTTTGAAATTAAAGGAATAGGTCAGTCTTGGGGGTCTGTTGAAGGTAGTAAGTATAAAATATTTAATAGAAATAGGTTTAAATGTTTTACTATGTAATGTACATTTTCCCTCAATATGAAAATTTCTACGTAATTCAAGTCAATGTTTACACTGCTTTACACGACAGTTACGTATATTTGATAGATTAGCAGTCGTAAAACTCTAATCAATCTAAACTCATGCCAAATAAGTTGCCCTTAAATTATACATGCATACGAAATTGGTGAAAATCATTGGGAGGATTCCAAAGATTTTATCTATATACCTAATGTGAGCGGAGGAATCAAAAGTTAAGACAGATAAAAAAACTGTTGTTAAACTATGAATCACAAGAGACTCCGCAATTACGCATTTTAATACGAATGAGATAATTTTTTATGAGTAAAATTCAAATACTCGTACCTACAGATAATATCAAGATCACCTTGATTTAATTTACAATGGTTAGTTACGTAATGTGTAAGTAATATTTACAACAGGTAATATACAAGATGGGTATACCTACCTATTGTTAATTTCATTAAAAATAATCATCAGTATCAACAATTTATAATGGCCTACTACAGGGCCAGGTATTTCATTAAAATAAGCAGTTCAATGTAGTTCAGTGCGATTTTAAACTCTGTAACGAGCACTACTAATTATAATGAAAATAATCGAAACCGACGGCTTAATGTCCTCTCTAGTGCAATTCAGCAAAGAAGTTGATGGTACTTCTTTGTTTCAGGAAATATTTTGACCCTGAATTTAACATGTTCTACCACGTTAGAAGGTCCTCGGCCAGCTATGAAATGTTTGGTTTTTTTCCATCCAAAAAAAATCCTATTGTGTCAGAGAGCTCATTAGCCTTCGGTTCAGGTTCCGATCATTATAACTGATAATGATCGTTGCAGAGTCAAACATTATTGACCTAAATCGCCAAGTCGCATGGTGAGTCTATTAAAGATTCGTCTTTAGTTTTCTTCCCTGTATAAAAGAGAAAAGAACCGTACCGTACCGACTACTAAAATTACACGAATGATAACAAAAAAAAATTTAAATAAATTACTAACATACTGAGTCGGTGGCGAACCTTTATTTTACGAGTAAAGCAGTATTTTAAGTTCAACTGCTGCAATAGATATGCTTAAGTAATTTAAAGCAACTAAATGACACAGTTATTTTTTAATTTTTAGTGCGTTTTGAGTCTATTTTTATTTAAAAATGTTTATTTCTTACTTTTTAGTGATTTATCGTCACGTATCGTACTCGTACTATACTGTCATATTATATGGCACTAGTAGCCAAAAAGCTACCTATACCGAGACAAAAACCAAATTGGCTGTAAGCGTACCTCCAAAATTTGAAGAGTTCCTTCAATTTCCCCAGGATATCATCATCAGATCCTAACATGATGACAATGGGACCACCTTGGAAGTATGACCTTTCTAATAAAAAAAGAATTATCAAAACCGGACAACTCTGTAGATGACCTCCTGTAGAGAACCTCCTCCGTTTTTTTTCGTCGGTTAAAAATACAAACAAAACTGACTGGTGAAATAAGTAAGAAGTACTTTGAAAACAAGGAACGTAATCCCAGAGTAGGTGCCGGAATCACACGCTTCGATTTAAGCAAAAGTTTGCACGCTTCTACGACGCAATTTGGACGAGCGTGTTCTAATCTAGTATTATACCAATGACTAAGGAGGAGCAAATATGTAAATAAAATGTTGTTTTAGTGTGACTGCGAAAATTTACTTTGTTACTCGTACCATTCAATCTTGAAAAACTTTAACAGTTTGCTTTATTTCAAAATTAATACATTGTTTTTACGTTGATTCAAGACATTATGGATATGTATAGAATTGTGTTAATATCAACTTGTGTGAGTATTTTTGTATTTGTATAATAGGATCGAATGCTAGGTGTGAAGAAATAATCATAAGCGCCAAAGTCATTTACCAACAATAGTCGTTACATCATACATCGGTACATTACATCCTTAATATATAGGCGACAGTTGGTAAGTATGGATGGATAGATGTTTTTACTCTTTCACCCAAAAACTACTGAATGGATTTTGATAAAACTTCACAATAATATAGCTAACATATCAGAATAACACATGGGTCACATTTTATCCCAAAATTCCCACGGGAACGAGAACTACGCGGATGAAACTGCAGGCATAGATAGTCTTCAAAACGAGTACGATGGGTGCTGAGAGAACGGCGGCTGATTTTTCCTACTTAAATGAAATGGGGCGTAGAAAGGCCAAGACTATAACTTATATATTTGTAGTTTAATTTAAATAAATAGTTTTGTCTCGTAAGTATATATATGTAATAATTTATTATCTAGATTACAATCACAGCAACTATAAATCTTTCGTTAAATATTTACATATTAACCGCGACGCAATTCTACATACCTATGCTGTAGATCTCTCTTATCGAACCAAGTGCTGTGAACAGTTGTGAGGGATTCTGCAAAACTGTCCAACTCCGTATCAGTTTTGTCACTTCTAGTCAACGGTTTGTCCATACCGACAACGGACTTATCGGGTATCTCCACGGTAACATCACCGACAACGAATGACACGACCGGTTTACGCTTCGTAGCCGAATTGGCACGCGCCCGTATCTCATGCGGGCTCAATGACGGCGACAGCGGGTAGGCGATCTCGAATTCATCCGGCATATTGACAATTAACGTAAAATATCCGTCCGATCGATCCAAGGCTCGAGCAGCTAATGTAACACACGACACATTAAACAAATGATCGTTTATAATTGTTTATTACTAATGATAACATTTTGACGGGTCACAGTTCGGTTTCTGATGTAAACTCTACATAATAATAGCTGTTATCTTCAAGTTTTCATCGAATGAGCGTCATAAATATATTGTTGAGAATATTTTAATGTTCACCCTTGTACAAACTTTAACAAGGCCTACACAAATTTGTCCACAAAAATTACTTAGCCAATCCTTTTAAAATCAACATGGAAATATTTTAATTATGCAATCACTCTCTTCTATTACAAGAAAACTAAAAAGGTATGATATATTTAGATATGAGCAAAAACTATGTAATGTAGTCAATTGCTGTAAACCAAAGTTATGCTCCCAAAAATTTTAATTCAATTAAAATACTAAAGACCAGATCATGAATTAATATTATAATAAATAAAAATTTCTCTCTCTTCTCTTTCACTGAGATAGCTCTTCAATTACATTGACTTCATCTTCTGACCACATCAAGACTCCTAACTTTTCCCAAATTTTCTTAAAGCTAGAAACCCTATTTACTCGTCCAAATCGCTGATTGTAGTATAAACAATAGAAATAAAAACATGGTCCAGAATTTGTACATTTGAAATCACTCTTATTACCAGACTGCCAAGAAGGGATATTTTAATAACTTATAGGACTATTGCAAAAGCAAACTCATCAGAGAATATTTAACAAAAATATTTTTGGTATAGTTATAACATAAAACTAAACATAAAAATCTTATTATCCTAAAAACATGTCTATTAAGTGAAGCAGTATACAAATACTTACCTATGTTCCACCCGACGGTAATACTTCTTTGACAAAATTGGATCTTGATTTAGACATTCTTTGTTAGCACACTCCTCCATGTTGTATGGTTTATTAATAATTCTCTGAAAGCTGTATGAGATAACAGGAAAAAAATTTTGGTATTTTGCAGAAAGTGGAAACCACTTCACCATTCACTAGTTCAATATATCTGAAACAAATAAAATAAAATACATGCCTAGAGAATTTAGTTTCAAATTATTATTCTTCTTTAGGTAATAAAAGTAGCCAATACTCAGGCCCCAGGAGTAAGAGAAAGGGAACTGAAAACCGTTCCAGCTACCATTTGGAATCTGACTAAATTTTTTTATGCCAATTCAAAAACTCCTTTTTTATTTGAAATTGATGAGGGCTGCCTTCATCTCCTAGGAATGTAAAAATAGCCCACAATCTATTTGCAAATCTACCTAATATATGCATAAAATGTTAAAAATAATTGGTCAAGCGTTTTGTAGGAGCTTGATAACAAACACAAGACTTTTATAAAAATATTAAGTAGGTAATAGAATTTTTTTAGTGTGTAAAAGTTTCTAATTACAGATGCAGACCTATTACTGTTTTATAGGCTGTTTTATATAAAGGTACATTTTTATAGCACATATCATACTACATACCATTGAAAAATTCATATTTTCCACGGTCATGGGACAAGATACCAATAAATATCACATATCTAAAACGCCATTAGGCACAAATCTCATAATACTATGAATTTCCATCGGATTTTGACAAACTACAGAAACATTAGAAATAATACTCTATATATCTGAAAATCGCATTGGATTCAAATCATCATTCGACATAGTAATCATAGATATCAATAAAAATATAATAATTATACAAAATGTTATGTATTAATATAATATTTATTTTCAATTTAATATTATAATTTCGTTTTCTTAACTCACCAAATGCGGCACCGGCAGAAAAAATACCAAATAACAAATAAAATAATAATTTAAGTTGAAAATTGAATGCTCAGCGTAGTCACACAATCGTATTGTGAATTTTTCCTTCTGAAATTAAATTTGCCATAGATTCTAACACAAGACAGACGATAAACAGCGATAAACGAAAAATCCAATCTGAAAATTCATGAAAGATGAAATATGAAAAGAAAATTCAAGCAACGTCAAAATTCAAATACATGTCACAGAGCAACAGCGTAATTTTAAAAATATAACTTTAGTCCATTTTATGTATTCCATGCACAACACTATCATATAGTGGATGTTAAAGTACTGTAAAATTGTATGATAAATATAAAAAATATATATTTCATTACAAAAAAATATATATGACGAGGTACTTGGGTACCTTCACGCACTTTATACGTAATGTAAGCAATTAAAGTATGTTTTACTTTACACACATTTTGAAAATGATTATTTTAGTAGTTGTAACAGTTGACTGATCTATACTGATTAATGTAGGGGAGAGGGGAGTGCAGTAAATGGTTATTGGCTTGCAAGAACCACTTGATCCATTCAATGCATCGTGCTTGATATTGTACACCTTGTTCGTTTTGTACGAGCTTACTTCTATTTAGTGAGTTTCTAGTTATTTGATAATGAAATGATATGAGCAAGATATATTTCAACAGCGATACTAGCAGAATCTTCTTGCAATTAAGGTCATTTTGTAGCTGCTTATAATGAACACATTTACATTCCTTTGGTCGAAGAAGGTTGATTTTATATAAATGAAACTAAATATTTAGTGGACTGTATGGATAAGCTGTTGGCAGAATATACTGTAAAACGCAGAACGAATCGGTGGCCTTCAGCATTTTCTTACTACATCATTTACATAGAACATAATCCAACATTCGGCTCAAGTAACAGACATAGAAAGTTTTTGAAATTATTGATTCTACAACTGCGTGTGAAAAATATATCATATATATATATAAAGATCAAAAAATTGCATTGCAATCCAAATCACATGTGAGATCGGCAATGCAGGACATGCTTGACCAAGAACTAAGGCTTTCGATTCCTTTTTGACATCAAACTTGTATAAGTCAGACTAGACGAGATATTACAGGATGTATTGCAGCAGTCGGAAGTTGCTACACATGCAGAGAACTGATACGCAAGCAAAGAAAACATGAAAAACTTTGTCTAACTACTACAATACGATGATAAGTGATGAATTTGCATTAATTCGTCCAAATTGTAACATAAGCTTTGAGACCGATGCTACGAACTAAATACTAAACAAAAACATTTCAAAACATAATTAATTTTTACAAATATCGGAGTTAAATAGAGTAAGACCTCTGCTAAGTCTATCTGTGTGTTCGCGATAAGCTCAAAAACTACTATATGGATTTATATGCAGTTTTTGTCAGATAGACTGGTGATAACTTTCTTTGTCTTCAGGTAGAAAACTACCTATTGGCTGTCCTCGCCTGTCTACAGCACCATTAGGCACCTTATAGTATTTAGATTTTTTATATAAATACGGCGATCCTTGTTTTTCTTTTTTCAGTTCATTACTTTTAAGCAGTCAGTTTCTCGTTTTTATAATACTATTTATTATTCTTAACGTTAGTTTCAATATATTGCGTAATTTTTACATTTAAATCTTATGTAGAATGCATGTCTATATCCATATTTACTTCCTGCGTTACTATATAAGGTCCTGGGGTCATAATTCGCCTTGCAGATCACATTTATTCACTTTGATTTCAAAATATGTGAAAAATTATCAAAAGCAATTGGTTGCGCTATAAAGAACATTTTTTTTGGAAATTGACTACTAAAATAGTGTTGTGACACCTGATCTTTCTACTCTTTTATGCTATACTATACTATTTTTCTCGGAGGAAAAGCCACAAATGTCTCGAAGTAGAAAAAAAAGCAATTTAAAATTTTTCTTTTATATTTAAAATAAGCAATAATTATAATGTGACAGAGTAGAAAATATCTGAAAATATATCTTGTATAGAACCTTAATAGTCCAAACCACAGACTTAAATCTCGGGTGGACTGCGTTTAAAGTCATCTCTATAGTAGGGATAAACGTCAACATTTTTATATGTTCTAAGGCTTGATCTTTTGGTCTATGACATTTGATTTGCTTGTTGAGTATGACTCAAAAGTAAAATTAAATTAATAATACAGTGAAACAGTGTAAAATTTATTTAAAATAATGAATTTGTTTGTATAGGATGAACAAATGACTAAATTGTAATATCCAATGGCTTATACAGAGAAGGTGTCCCTTAACGGCACCGCACTATCGTTTTTACTTTACGAATGTATGAATTCCGTTAATTGCCAGGTATGAATACGTTAATAAAAATTATAATATTGATTTATGATCAAATATAATGGAGTTATGTATGATATTTCAGGAGGGATTCCTTATCGGCGATGTGACTTCACAAATCACTAACCACATTTCCGACTCTCAGAATGACAGCGCTCGTTTGGACACTCAAATCGTAATAAGGACCGTGTTACCATTGCCTTCAGTTTCGTTATTTTACTTACCAACTGGCACGATAAAGGAGGATATGTTATCAGAACTATTAGCAACTGCAGCATCTGAAGTGGTTGGATGGTATAAGTATAGAAAAAATAGCAGCATTAAACCCACCTTCAGAGACAAATTAATATCGAAAGGTCTACAAAAATACTTCGAAAAGTATCACGGAAGGAAAACCTTTGTGTCGTGCAACTTATCTAGCAAAACATCTTCTGCCAGCTCTACACACACACTAATATATAGATTTGGGAAGATAAACTGTTTCGATATGTATGAATATGTCGAAGATGTAACTGCAAACTTGGGTGAAAAACTCACAGGATATAAAAAAGCTAACAGAGTGTCACCACATTGTGTATTTAACAAAATAGTCAAAGAGAGCAACGTCCAAACTAATAACACTGATGAAGCAATATTAAAAATTCAGGAGGCTGTAGATGTGAGACTTACAAAAGAAGCCAAAATAGCTGCAATCAATGAATGTTCAATCAGAGAATTGGAAGCAGAAATCAAATTGATGAGTACTATTTTGGCTGACAATCAAGTGGTAGATCTTGAAGCAGCTTATAAGAAAATTGTTGAGGAGAAATATATCAATAGAGAAGTTGAAATGGCTCAAGCGTGTGTTGAGGCCTTAAAGACGCCCACAACTGTGGACATACTGAGTGTACCTAATATTTTAATTAGTAGCATAAGCAACAACACATTTGAAAATCGGAGTTCTACCCGAGTGATAGAGAATGACGTCAGGGAGAAGAGTCCTACACCTGTACAGTCACAAAGTTCTTCAAAATCACCAAAATTAAATTATGCTGCAGTGCTCAAGAGTAATTCAGATGCAGCTTCTACAAGTGTAAGTTTATTTATACTTTTTCTTAGCTTTCCTCACATTTGCATAAAATCCTTCAGGTGCATATATTAGTAAGGGCATATATTGGTGTTTAACATAAGCATTTGAGTAAAATAAAGGAATTTTTCATTTATTTTGTACTACAAATTAACCTGCAACCTGAGCAGCTGCTGCTTGTAAACTAAGCCTACTTGAAATCATCAAATTTGAATTTAATTTGCACATTGCAATCATTTGACTGCTTCAGAGAAACAAGTATCTCAGTATTGAATGGATTCACAGTGCAGCTGCAGGGTCCATTGTGTGACAGTGAGAAAAATGTCAAACAGGTGCTCTCTTGCCCTGTAGCTGTCCTTCAAAACGAGTTGTCTTTTTGTTCACCTGTACCCTGATATTAGGTTAAAAGGTGCTCTAAGAAATGTGATCTCTTTAATAATTGTAGATATCACTAAAATTTCACATATGAGTTGAGAACCAATGTTGGAGCAGTATGATTGTGCACCCCGGTTTGCCTTGTTGTAATTGCCTGTTTGTAATAGTCTTACAAATAAGAGTTCTAAATAATGTAATAGTTAAGTAATTCAAGCTTAAGTAATTTACTTTTTTCTCTTTATTGAGTGTACAAGAACATTATATTAGTTGCCAATAATTTAATGTAATGAATCTTATTGCATACAACTTAAGGTTAAGGTGTATTTTTAACTGACGAAAAAAACGGATGAGGTTCTCAATCCGACACATATATATTTTTTTATGTATTTTGATAATTCTTTTTTTATTGGAAAGGCCACACTTCCAAGGTGGTCCCATTGTCATCATGTTAGGATCTGATGATGATATCCTGGGAAAATTGAAGGAACTCTTCAAATTGTATAGGCACACTTGCAGCGATTATGGTTTTTGCGTAAGTATCGGTAGCTTTTTAACTACAAGTGCCATATAATATACAATAACAGTGTAGTACGAGTTTGTTATGTGGCGATAAATCACAAAAAAGTAAGATAAGAAAAATTTTAACAAAAAATAGAACCAACTCAAAACTACTAAAAAGTAAAAAACAATTGTGTCGTTTAGTTACTTTAATTTACTTAAGCATACCTAGGAGTCAGTGCCAGCCAAGCTTTCTACTTTTAGGACATTACCTAGAACCCACAATCTGCTATGTTAAATAAATATTCCTTAAACTAGCTGGCACTGACTTCATAGATATGCTTAAGTAAATTAAAGCAACTAAATGACACAGTTATTTTTTACTTTTTAGTGCATTTTGAGTCGGTTCTATTTTTTGTTAAAAAATTTTATGTATTACTGAGATGCCACAAAAATTTGTGTAAATAAATCAAATGAAGTTTTTTATTATTGTGCTAAACCACTGAATCGATTTTGATGAAACTTTGTGCACAGATAGCCTAGTATATCTTGGCAAAGGATTTAGGCTACTTTGTAACCAACTTTAAAAAAAAATGGTTGTGACTATGCACAATAATCAACAGCTGTGCCGGCAGAGTCACAGGCAAAGTCTAGCCTCACATGTTAGGTAGGCAGGTAAATTATTCTATCCTACAACATTTATAGGAATTATGGGGCCCAAGGGACTATAGTCAGGATAATATTAGAAAATTCAGAGAGTGCTTGCAAGCACTTACATGGAACCATCTCTTTGATGATGCAAACGCGGAACTTCGTTTTGATGAAATTTTTAATTCTTTCTTAAATGAATTCATTTTATTCTATAGACTATGTTTTCCAGAAATTAGAATTAAAATAAATAATCGACCTAGAAAGGCTTTATGGTTAACTCGTGGACTAAAGATATCATCTAAAACAAAAAGGTTATTAAGATACAGAAGTTACAAATATAAAAGAATAGAAGATAAGAAACAGTACTTAGCATTTAATAACATATTCAGGAAGTGCATTAATCAGGCACAAAGGAATTCAAATAAAATATTTATTAGGTCATCAAGAAATAAATGCAAAGCATCATGGTCAGTAATTAAGGGCTGTGAAAATAAATTTTATAAACAACTTCACGGTCTTGAAGAAATAGTATGCGATAATGTAAGTATCAAAAGTCCTAATAAAATTTCACAGTTATTTAATAAAGCATTTATAGACTATGAAAATAAATCTAAATTGTTAAATTTTAATAAAATTACACTTAAAGGAAATCAACTTAGAGAAAGCATTTTTCTTGAACCTTGCAGTACACAAGAAGTAATTTCGATTATAAAATCCCAAAAAAACACAAATTCTGTAGGTATGGACGGTATAAATACGAAGGTTTTAAAAGCAACAGTCAATGAAATATCTCCAATATTATGTCATTTTATAAATTTGTCTTTCGTCAATGGCATTTTCCCTTCAAGTCTTAAGACAACAATAGTTAAACCTCTGCACAAAAGAAGTTGCTACACTAATATTAACAATTATCGCCCAATTTCACTTGTATCAGTGATTTCAAAATTATTTGAAAAAGCAATACACAAGCGTATTAATAATTTTCTGATTAAACACCAACTTATATTACGGGAACAAAATGGATTTCAAAAAGAAAAATCTACAACTATGGCTGTTTTCATGCTGATGAAAAATATAATTTCAATTATTGACAATGGGAATCCTGCATGTACTATTTTCTGTGATATGACTAAGGCTTTTGACTATGTTTCACATGACTTATTATTGACAAAATGCGAATATTATGGCTTACGTGGACCTTGTCTTTCATGGTTGCGTAGTTATTTAAAAGAAAGAAAGCAATTAGTAGAAATAGCCAGATTAAACGAACAAAAATTAAGGACAAATTTTAGATCTAAGCTAGAAGTAAATTCATTTAGAGTTCCACAAGGTAGTGTTCTCGGGCCATTACTATTCTTAATATATATCAATGACCTTCCCGATAGCATTAACCATAAGTGTATTATGTATGCAGATGACGTTTCCATCACAGTCCCATGTTTAAAAAATGCTGACAACTCTCCGGAAATAATGAATGCTTTAAGTAATGTGAATGATTGGTTAATTATGAATAACTTGTGCCTAAATTTAAAAAAGACTAAAATTGTGACATTTAAAAATCTAAAAATGACTTTCAAAAATAATATTGTGACATGTGCCAATGAAAATATAGAACAAGTACCTAGTATATCCTTTTTAGAAATTCATTTAGATGAGTTTTGCACTTGGGGTCCTCATATTATTCACTTATGCAAAAAAATAAATAAGTTTGTCTTTGTTTTAAGAAGGCTTTCTAAAATCACTGACCGAAATACTGCCTTATCTGCGTATCATGGATATGTTGTGTCTAATATACGCTACGGTATTATTCTCTGGGGAACGTTACAGAGGCAAACAGAGTGTTCCTCATACAAAAAAAGTGTATTAGGGCTATGTGCAATATGAACCCCATGCAATCATGCAAGCCAATGTTTACGAATTTAAAATTATTAACAATGACGGGTATTTATATATACGAAGTGGCTTGCTTTGTAAAAAGATACAAGGCTAATTTCTTTACAACCTATAAAAATATAGCATCATTTAATAGCCGACACCTGGAAAGGTTGCACTATCCAGTGTGTAAAACAGCTCTCGGCATCAACAGCTGTTATTTTATGATGATTAAAATTTATAATAAAATTCCCAATGTTATAAAGGATCTCCCGTTTCGGCGTTTTAAATTAAAATTATATGACTGGTTGATTGACAAATGCTTTTACTCTGTAAGGTAGTTCAACATTAAATTGTAGTGTGGGCAATTGTAGTCTTAATATTATTAAATTTCAAATTTATATACGACATATATTTCAAGTGCCTAATTTGTAATTTTAATTTTAATAATAATTGTAATTTATTTTGTTTTTGTATTTATATGATGTATTTGCATGTCATGCGACTAAACATATGTACATACTTATGTTTTTGGCAAATAAATAAATGATTAAATGATTAAGGTAAAAAAAGGTTAAGTATGGCTGCTCTACACCATAATTATAAATGAGAGATAGTAAAAGAACATTTTTCTTTTACAGAAACCTACTTACAGTGAGGACCTGATAACCTTTGATGTGGAAGAGAATCATCAGAAACCTATCCTTATCAATGACATACCAAGCGGAGGCGGTAGCTCCCCTGAGTAATGGATGTGCCTTATTGTGTAGAACTGTAATTAAGTTACCATAACATACTAACAATCAGTTTTGTTATTCATAAATAACTAAGGTGTAATATCATCCCCTTGATGTTAAGTTTTAAGTCATTTTCATTATATACCTGTACAGTAATTCATTATTATTTCAAGTGTTTTTTATAATTCTCCTAACAAATCAATCAAATTCTACTTAATTTTATTTTACCTGTAAATTCTGTACATGTTTGTCAAAATTTTTAATTAATAGTCTTAAGAAATCATAAATCTGACACCATATAGACAGTAATAATTATTATATTATATGTTTCCTGTACATAAATAATATGTGTAGTTTTCAAATTGTTCATAAAAATGACAATGATTATGTGAATTGTAAAATGTATTTTTGTAACAAACACATCACAGAAGTTACATGATTTTCAATTATATCTAATTTTATCAATCTTACAACAAATATTTTTTGTATTATTTGAAACATGACCTGAAATATTTACAAAGTTGTAAAATGTTATCTTTACGAGGTATAAGAAGATAAAATGCTGCTTTATTATGAAAAAACAAAGACAGATGCCTGGGAACAGTGTTATTGAACTTTATTTATGCTTCATGAGTTAAATATTTAACGGCCCGTGTGGCGCAGTGGTATGCGCATGGGATTAATAAGATGGAGGTCCTGGGTTTGCTCCCCGGCAAGGGATTGCAACATCAGTTACTCGGCAGGGCTGATCGAGATTATCTGACTCTTGGTCTGGCAGGTGTGGGGATACAGACGTGGCTACTTATTACTCTACCGACAAAGATATAAAGCCAAGCGATTTAGCGTACCGGTACGATGTCATGTAGAAACCAAGGTAGATATTATGTTAATGCTAACAAGTTCCATCTTATTGCATCATCATTTACCAGTTGTGATTGCAGTCAAATGTTAACTTGTAATGAAAAAAAAACTTATAGTTCAGAACCCCTCATGTTCTCGAAAAATTAGATTATTGTGAGGATTTACGCTGGCAGACTGGACACATAGGTTGAACTACGTATCTTTTCATTAAAAAGGGAGATGAATTTTTGTTCTAGAAATCCTGGTGCAATAAATGTACACATTTTTATTACTCTCCATTTTAAAACGTTACTTACACTCGTCTATTTATTTTCTTATGAAAGTTACGTGAAAAATTTTTAGTTTTGAGGTTAAAATGAAACCAAATAATTTAATTAGCGATTTATTAATTATTATGTAAACATACTATGGTCATTAATGTAATATTATATATTAGTTATTATAAAACTGAATGGCACATAGATATGAAGTAGATAGATTTTGTAGAGATACCTATTTCTTAAATCATATAAAATTCATACTGGCAAGAATAAAGTTTTTGGGTACAGTGTGCTGAATTACAAACAATGTTCATATAATATTTTTGACTAGATCATAATTGCTGAATCCAAAATATTTCCAATATCTAATATTCATCATTACTTATCTTCTACAAGTAAATACCTACAAAAAACTATATCATTGCGAAAATAAAATATGAAATTCATAATAAATCTTTTTACCCGATTGCGTCAGAAGGGGGGTTATGTTTTTCGAGCGTATGTATGTATGTCCATTTCTTCGGCACGCGCTACAGCCTAAACGACTGAACGGATATTGACAGGTGAGGTGTCGTTGAATTCGTTAAAATTGTGGTAGTGATATAGTATATATAAATTTTCAAAATGGTGGCTGTAAAAAGGGGGGATGTGTGTATTTCTTTATCTTATCTTAGCAATATGGGTATCAAATGAATTGCATTTGCAATTGCATTATCCGCTTGCATCACCATAAAGTATTTAAAATTTTATATAGATATAGTGATCCTTGTTTTTCTCTTTTCAGTTCATAACTTCTATGCAGTCGGGTTTTTGTTTTTATAATAATTTTATTTATACATAGTGAATAATATTCCACCTAGTAAAAATTTGGAATGTATCAGATAAACAATTATATGATTGGCACAGCCAGGAATGTAAATAGGTAACACAAGTTCTTTGCAGAACCAGAAAAGTTTCTATAAACATTCTTAATGGAGTATTTACGTACACAATGGGACATAAAAAAAAAATTTACATAACAGTTTATATTATAATGTTCATGATGTGGCATAGATTAAAGACCACTAGATGGAGTCATAACGCGTTCATTTGAGTTTTCTCTCACTTCCGCCAGGGGCGCTGGGAGGGAAAACTCACACTCAGCACTCTGGTCATTTCTGCGCCCTGTGCCTGGGCACCGCTGGCACTGCCCTAGTTACGGCATTGATAATTACACACACAGATCTACTTAAAGTAGTTTTACTTTAGATGTAGATGTAAAACTGTCTTCCCAGAAAAGGAATATTTACAGGGTAACAGGATGTGACGACAAACATATGCACGCGTCAATGAAGAATGCGCTTGCTGGCCGCTTCTTTGTCGCCGGAACCACACATCCCAGTATCACGTAGGCGAGGAGTCTGGATTCTGTTTATATATATAAGCCTTGGAAATGTTGGGTTTGGCGTATAATGTACTGCCGATGGAATGTCACGTATACAATAATCGGCGATCGGCGTAAGTGCCCGTTGGCGCGCTTGCTACGTACACCACACCTTCATACCACGTGGACGACAACTCGAAATTCATTTATGTGGTCTCAAATTTGAAATATCTTATTATTATAAGTGAAATTAATTCAAAATGTTGGTGTGGCATATAAAGTCCTATAGAATGTCGCGTTTACAATAAATCGGACGCGACGGCGGGGTTCTCGCCCGTGAACTCGTAGACGGAGTGCGCGAGGCGGCGCGCCTGCTGCACGGCGGTGGCGGCGGGCAGCAGCCCCAGGTGGATGCACACCAGCTCCTTCACGCTCACTCCCTGGCTGTCGGACGGGAACGCCAGCTCTATCAGCTGCCTGACAACAAAAACATCTGTTAGGCTACATCAACTCTTTATCCGAGATATAAGGAGGGAGGCCTAGCCCTGTAGTGGGCCCTTAATATTAATGATGATGAACTCTTAAGTAAACAATTTATCAATGACGCGAATATTAGTGTCAACTTCGCTTGACAGTCAAAGCTAAATAATCATCGTGCCTATGTGTACACTCCATATTCCTTTCGGCGCTTATTATGTATGTTTTTGGGAAAGATCAAAATAACTGTCTGTGAGTGAAGAAGAGAATTACGGCTCAAAGATATAATGCTCCAATAAGATTTGAATCCCGGTTTATGTGGCATTTTAATTATTCGGACTACTATTTATGAAACGAGTCCTTAGAAATTCGGGCCAACGGACAGTAGGAATTCGGTCGTCACTTTAGAGATTCGAGTCGGGGCTTACGAGGGTACGTACCTGTGGTGTGCGCCGAGCATGTCTGCGGGCGGCGGCAGCGCGCGCACGGCGGCGGGGTGCGGCGGCGCGGCGGGGCGGGCGGGTGCTCCGCGCCGCTCGAACCAGCGCACGGCGCACACGTGCAGTGCACCGCGCCGCCACACCGCCGCGCCGTAGCCCTCGCGCAGCGCTCGCATCGCGGTACTGAGCGTGCTGCGGACCTGCAATGTGAGCCTGTCTACTCAGTGCCTATAAATAGTCAAATGTCTGCATGTATCTTCGGAGTGCCTCATAAGAAAGCTCAGAGACATCCAGTGGGCAATGCTCGAAGTATCGCTGCGTGATCGAATCAGAAATGAGGAGATCAGCAGACTGTATCGGGTTCTTCTCACAGGCCCGCAAGGGTCTGGGGGAAGCATGTCCAAGACTTGTACGTCTTCTCCATGCGGTTTCTTCCGCGCGTCATTAAGATGACGCGGTCATTGGATATCTCCCGGGCGGGAGGTTTGAGCAGGTTTCATGTACTTATGTAACCGTCTTGTTTGGTCCGGTGGTTACCGGCGCCTCACAATGAAGTCCTTATGGGGGCTTGGCTGGCAGCAGATCTGTCTGGCCGAATCTGTCAGGTGGACGAGCGTGCCACGCTATTCACGCCAATTTGCCTTATGCCACGATTAGCAGAAGAACGCTAGTAACCGACATATCTTAACGAGTCGCAAAACTGAAGTGGCAATGAGCAAGGCACGTGGTTTGAAGAGCTGATGGACATTGGAAGCCCAAAGTGCTGGAATGGCGACCCCGCACTGGAAAGAAGTGTTGCTGGGAGCCGCTCGCCACATGCGCCTCAGGATTGTTAGTCCCTAAAAATGGCTAATCATCCATTGGCTATTAATAATGATGATGTCCAGAGTTTGTCTTAGTGTCAGTTGTGTCACCATCGATCTACGTGTACATACTATTGACAAATGAGTGCACGTAACTATGTTCGAAGTTTATATTCTCATCTAATAATAATAATAACTTTTAGACAAATGCATGTACGTTCGTGTATAGATACCCACCGTGCGCTGCGTGAGCATGTCAGCTTAGTACCTAATAATAACTTCTAGACAAATGCATGTGTTCGTGTATAGATACCCACCGTGCGCTGCGTGAGCATGTCAGCTTAGTACCTAATAATAACTTCTAGACAAATGCATGTGTTCGTGTATAGATACCCACCGTGCGCTGCGTGAGCATGTCAGCTTAGTACCTAATAATAACTTCTAGACAAATGCATGTGTTCGTGTATAGATACCCACCGTGCGCTGCGTGAGCATGTCAGCTTAGTACCTAATAATAACTTCTAGACAAATGCATGTGTTCGTGTATAGATACCCACCGTGCGCTGCGTGAGCATGTCAGCTTAGTACCTAATAATAACTTCTAGACAAATGCATGTGTTCGTGTATAGATACCCACCGTGCGCTGCGTGAGCATGTCAGCTTAGTACCTAATAATAACTTCTAGACAAATGCATGTGTTCGTGTATAGATACCCACCGTGCGCTGCGTGAGCATGTCGACGCAGTCCGCCATGTCGGGCGCCAGGAAGCGGCCGGTGCTGCGGTCGATGTACACGAAGTGAATGAGCCCGGGGAACTCCTCCACATACTTGTGTAGAGTCAGGGAACTACCCGCGTCCGGCTCACCAGTGACACCCACGTTAAGCGAAATTGATTGCAACATACTTGTAACATCACTGCGAATACTGTGATACATCGAGTGATAGATCGACCACTACAAAATGCAAACACGATGGTTTTAAACATGCACCCGTCAGAACAATTAGGCATACATGAATGGCGAGTTAACTTTATGTGATGACTGATGAAATATAAAAAACAGGCGCATGCAAAGCACCTAAAAAATATTGGTTATTCCTTTTTAGCTCTTTAATACAGTATAACTTTTTTTTTTTAAATCTTTATTTTTGAGTCTTCATCACAAAGTGACGATGTCGCTTCGTGATGATGTTTACATATTACAATCAAAATATAGAATAAACTAATAATAATAAACACTTAAAACTAAAGTAAATAAAGAATTAATAATTCAGTACATTCAATAATAAAGTGCACAGCAACTTCGCCTGCTCCGATAAGGGAAAGGGCAAGATGCTGTTGCACTGTCCAACATCTACACCTTGTTAACCGACGAAAAAAAACGGAGGAGGTTCTCAATTCGACACGTGTATTTGTTTTTTTTTTTTTATGTATGACCACGCATAACTTTTTACAGTGTTGTCCGATTTTGATAATTCTTTTTTTATTAGAAAGGGCATACATCCAAGGTGGTCCCATTGTCCTCATGTTAGGATCTGCTCATGATATCCTGGGGAAATTGAAGGAACTCTTCAGATTTCGGTTTTTGACTCGGTATTGGTAGCTTTTTGGCTACTAGTGCCATATAATATACTATGACAGTATAGTACGAGTACGGTACGTGGCGATAAATCACTAAAAAGTAAGAAATAAAATTTTTTAACAAAAAATAGAACCGACTCAAAACGCACTAAAAAGTAAAAAATAACTGTGTCATTTAGTTGCTTTAATTTACTTAAGCATATCTAGGAGTCGGTGCCAGCCAAGGTTTCTACTTTCAAGGACGTTACCTAGAACCCACAAACTGCTTTACTAAGTAAAATAAATGTTCCTTAAACTTGGCTGGCACCGACTTCATAAATATGCTTAAGTAAATTAAAGCAACTAAATGACACAGTTATTTTTTACTTTTTAGTGCGTTTTGAGTCGGTTCTATTTTTTGTTAAAAAATTTTATTTCAGTATGGCTCGACGTTCAACTGCGTTTCGTTCACACTCCATTAAAACATGTTGAACATTCTCAATGACTCCACAAACCGGGCAGTTTAGGGAATCGGATATACCCATTAAATGTGTAAATTTCTTCGATGGAATGTGACCAGAGCGCAGTCTGAATAGAGCGACTACATATTTTCTTTTTGTATTGTGATACCATGGGTAACGAAGAGGCTCACTCTGCATAGTCCGATACCAAATTCCTTTCGCCCGGGATCTTTCATCGAAGTACTCGTGACATACTTGTCTACACATATCTTTCACATTGCCCAGTATATCAGATGGCAGGGGTAAACACGGGTAAGGCGTTCCATCAAGAGCTGCTTGTCGGGCGGCAGAGTCTGCTGCTTCGTTCCCTTTTAGTCCTACATGAGATTGTATCCATTGCAAAACATTCTCAAAGACAAAATGAATATTCATAAGCTTTTACAACTTTAAAAATTGGATGGTAATCGAATTTTGTGACAGAGTTAATCTTAATATCACAAATAAAGGATAACTTTTAATGCCTTCTTCTTCAAGGGAGGAGGAGGGGGTTACAAGTTTACGGTAGTTTTCATGTGCAAATTCGCATTTGCTACTCTACTCAGGAGAGGAGATATCAGAGGTAAACACGAGCTGGTCATATACACCTTGCGACGATGGAACAAACTAAATATGTATGTCTATCTCTTTTTAATTTGTTTGTTTGTTATCTGCTACACGACTCACGGCTTCAATGCTCAAAATCAAAGGTTCGTAAATATTCGGACGGCCATTTGATTTTGTAGATATTTTTTTATTTCATTTCGCGTCCTGAAGCGCTCGAAGAGTTATATAAAGGAGATGGTCCATTTCCGCATCACTCTTGTACCACATACCATTAAAATGGAAAAAATAGAAAGATTTTATCAAAAATAAAATAAGTGAACGAAACGAACTAATAAAAACGTTAGTTAAAAATAAAATTCTTAGTTTTTGAGGTATTAAAAGATGGCGTCATTCTAATATTAGTCTGTAGGTGACATTAATTTGTCAAACTCAAAATATGTCATTTTGACAAGACTTTTCTTCCGTGTTCAGGGCTTTGTTTTTAGCTATAATACACTTTAGACAGACATCTTAGCAATATAAGAACATAACTCAATATTTTAATCTGATTATTCAGTAATCCGTTAGGTAATACCTAACCAGTAACCATCAAATCAAATGGACCATACGTCAATAAACCCTGACAGCAAAAGTCAAAACAACATCAATCCGCCACCTGGAGAATGTCTACCATAGATAATATAACTTATCTAAGATCCGCCATGATTATACGTAAAGTGTTGCATTGTTTTGGAGAGAATAAATAATATTTCGCCCAAATAAAAGTGAATTTACAGATTTGGCTAATCAAAACTAGATTAGTAATACATGTACTTTTTTTCAACAGATTATGTACAGAAAGTTGGTCTGTGCTCCATACAATTTTGGACCATCTCCTTTCATTTGTTCTCTGTTACGAGTATTTCCCCTTATTTTATGTTTTAGTACATATAGTTCAACTATTTACAAAAAAATGAAAACAAACGAGAAAACTGACAATCCGACAATCACTTAAAAACAATATAGCTTTTTGAAAAGGATATGATTCCAAACTGAAGTACCGCATCGCTTTCACCCGCAAGAACTCTAGGTACGGAGCCAAGAATGTCCTTAGCTCTTTCACAGGGTGCTCCAGCTTCAAGCTGGGTATGTCCGGCTTGAGCTGCTCTATGACGGCGTCGAGAGCGGTGTGCAGAGCAGTGGCGGTGGTCTCGGGTGTCAGCGGTGTGGTGGTGGTACATGATTTGCGCAACTCCAACATTCGGGTGGTGATGCGCGCGCATAGTGTGGAGTTGCCTTTATTTTTACGTAGCGCTTCCGTGGTCTGCAACATTAAATAATAAAAAAAATATCTAACGTGAAAACCAACCAAGTAAGTTAAAGAAATCTATAGAATATTATTTATTGAATGACCGTACTTTGAGACAGTTTAAGATAAACAAACGTTTTTGATGACCTCCGTGGCGCAGTGGTATACGCGGTGGATTTATGACGGAGGTGCTGGGTTCGATTCCCGGCGGGGCAGATTGAGATTTTTCTTAATTTGTCTTGGTCTGGCTGGTGGGAGGCTATCGCCGTGGCTAGTTACCACCCTACCGACAAAGACGTATCGCCAAGCGATTTGGCGTTCCGGTACGATGTCGTGTAGAAACCGAAAGGGGTGTGGATTTTCGTCCCACTCCTAACAAGTAAGCCCGCTTCTATCTTAGACTGCATCATCACTTAACATCAGGTGTGATAGCAGTCAAGGGCCAACTTGTAGTCGAAAAAAAAATACCTAACACAACAACAGTTATCAATACTTTTGTCCGATTGACTGCTCTTGCTTTTCTCTACTGAACAGATTTTGCCGCAGTTTTCAAAGATTTAACTAACTGGAGTAACACAGAAAAGAAATAGACGGAAATAAGTAGTACGGAAAAGGTTATCCAAAAAACAAAGGGGCCAGCATCGCTTGCATTTGATATTAATATTTGGTTACCTTTTTCAGTGTTGCTTCCAAAGAGTCGAGTGTATTTGGTAGAACTTCCAAATTCCTTTGCAACAGAAGCCGTCGCAGATTTGACAGTATTTGACTAGACATGTGGGCTGCGATGCCCACCTCCCTAAAATTTAATTACGTATATGATGTTTTTTGTATATGTTAAGACCCCATAACGTTGCCGTTAATAATTTTTTTAACACATTTTTTTAGCTGCATTGGGAATTTCACTATAAAAGAGTCAATCCTCAGAAGCATTTCTTTACTTTTGCGAAATATCGCTATTTTTACAATAATTAAAGTACAGTCAGTCCTCGTTCTTACGGCATGTTAGGTTCTCGAAATACGCGACGTAAATCAAAACGACGTAAGTCGAGACATTAACCTCGCGAAATCGAAACAATTGACGTATGTTTGAGGAATAGTGTCAAAACAGTGTTCAACGTAACTGGAAATGATGTAAGTCCAGGACTGCCTGTAATTACCTCAGTTCCATGTCAATGAGAACAGCGAACACGATGCGCGGCGCGAGCTCCGCGAGGTGCAGCGAGTGCGGCGCGCACGGACTGCCCGCGGCGCCGGCGCACAGGTGCACGATGGCGCTGTTCTCCTGCGACAGCCCTGATGACGTCATCACAACTCAATGAGAGCAGCGAGCTAGGTGAGGCGATACTATTGTGACAGCCCTAATCACACCTCATGGATTCAGCTAGGTTAATTTCAGTTTTCGCAGCAATTTATACACATCATAAACTTACATGGTAAGTGAGAATTTTCGCTTGCACTGTCGGTTTCGCGCATCTCTCTCCAATACTCCTGAGCAGCGACGCACTGCACGCTGAGCAGTATGAGATCTGGAGGCATTAGATCTTCACAGCCACGGCTAAAAAATGTGTCTCTATAATTTATCTCACAATAATTGTGACATTAATACACAAAGCATTTTTATGGTAATAATCTGACGCGCACAAATATATCGAATAACGACGAAATCTAAAATATATACTTCGAACCATATAGTTTGGCATTGAACCTTCGAAAACGCATAAATAACATGTTTCGTCGGTTACCATTAGCAATATTACTAGTGAAACTTACGCAGTGGATAAGAATACTAATACATAGGTAAGAGAGAGATAGATAACAGTTTGTTTACTGCTTTGCTCTTAGCAACTTTCGAGGGTTCAACGCCCTTTATTGCCAATCTATATGGTTCGAACTATAGCTTTCTGTTGGTTTTGTCTACAATTATACTTATGTATGGTTTACTTATCTGTATTTTTGTCTATGGCATACTGTTATTCCTATATACATTCAAAGCCAAGTTGCTTATAAAAGCTGCTTCTCTTCTGGTTATGTTTTAAGTTTATAACTTAATCTATTTAACATTACTTACTATATACTATTACATAAATAGAATTCGAATTTAAAAGTTTGCATACCTGGAGTATAAAGCCAACATCTTGTCTCCGACAAACAACAGAATATGATAGTGCTGGTGCGGCGAGCACTTAATCTCCTTGGAGACAGTTCTCAGCGCGTTGAGAGCAGCCCCGGTCGCCCCGCTCTCCCCTATCACTCCGCTGGCGCCGGGGATCGAGTCGCCTTTATCGCGACTCTCTAGCAGCACTGACAACCATTCCTGATATGTGGAGGAATGTAATCTAAAAAGTTTAATTAATAAAATATATTAATCTAATATACGCCAGCGACTTCGCCGGCGAGCAAAATAGTGTATTGCAAGCAACCATAAAGAAAAAAAAATATGTGACCCTTATTTAAAAAAAAAAAAATAAAATAAGAAAAAATCCGTAAAAGATTATGCCGCCGTAGATATTTTTGTAGTCCTAATAAAGAAAAGTTCATTTTATTAGGACCACAAAAAAATCAGCATATTTGTTTAACTATATCTCAAAGGGTTTAGTCAGCGTTTTCTATAAAAGTTCCTAGGCGGAGCGTCAAATATTGTCGTACTTCATCCAATGTACAGAAAACCTTAACAAAATGACTTGTCTGTTTATTATTGTGATTGCCCATGATTCTCTATTTTGTCTTTTTTGTGTTATTATTAATTACAAAAGTGTGCAAAAAGCCAGATAACAAACCTTTTTAGTATAAAAAAATAAACAAAAGAGAATTAAAAGAAAATATCAGAGATATTCAATAGTAACTTGTTGCTTGTAAGCAATTGGATTTCTTTCATACTAAATGACCTATCATAATTCCTTGTTAATTGATGGTTTTAATACATATATTTAATACATATATTTTATACTACTACTTGCAGTTAATTATACTTACAAGTTGATATTCTGTCCACAAATGTGCTGTACAAGGGTTTTGCAATCAAGCAGCTCTCTATGTGCATCATCAATATCATCCTCACTGATTATCATGAATACATGATCTAGCCACTGGAATTGTAAAGAGTTACTATTAAAAAGTTTGAAATACATACCTACACACAAAGTACAAAAGACATTTTTTCCAGTTAGAACTAGTTTCTATGAAAAGTTTTGGTAAAAAATAAAAACTATGCTAGTTTTTCCATTTGACATTTTATGACTCCTCTTCACAATTGTTCATGATCATTAATCATATTCTTCTTCTTTCTTCCTGGGTCTTCCGCACATGGCCAGTAAGTTGGCCTAACTTCAGCCAGCCGAGCTCAATCCAGCAACTTAGCAGGCCACTCAGGTCACCAATTGCCTCTTGGAGTGTCGCTTTGGAGCCAATGTATGCTTCACATTATACCGGCATTCCTCTCTACTACTAAATGATTACTGATATGATCCTCTACAATTAGCAAATTCATCATGATCATCATTGTGCAAGTACAATCACAGTGGACCATTGACATTGACATTTAAAACGGTGACCTAACGTCATTGTAGTAAAAAAATATATTGGTTGGTACTAGATTTATCCCAGCATAGTCACTGATACATTTAAAGTTTGCTGTGAATATAATATATAGGTTATATATAAAAAAATTCAAAGCTACCTACTCCACACCATTTATGTTGGCCTATTTTCACGAGAAGCTACCATGTCAAAAAAGGCTGCCATGGCAACCGTCAGTCAAAGCTGATTACTTATTGCAAGCATTTAAACCTTTGCAAGTTAGACTGTATAACAATAAAATAAGACATATGTTACAATGTTTTACTTTGTTTATAAAAATACAAATATTAGTATATATAAGATATCTTGGGACACTTTTGTCGTGAATTTTGCATTACACTCGAAGTCTATAGTACTAACTATTAATATGTCAATGCAGTGGACACATCACATTCTTCTGTGATCCATAAAAACTCTTTGCTTACATGCATCTCCCAAAAACTGCTAAGTCACTGATCACAGATGATGATGATCAGCATCTCCACATTAGTAAGCCATTCACACAATCCTGTCTGTAGTCCTATAGACATTTGTGAAAAGGATGCGTTGATAGATATTACCACTGCCAAGGAAAATACATACCTCATCAAATACTATGGTTGTATTATCTTTACACTGCATGGAGGTGTAGGTGTTACTGAACTGGGCTGCCATAACTCTTTGAGATGTGATGATAGGTGACAGCAGCTGAGATATGTGATGATTGTCAGTGATGTTGCCATCCTTTTCCTATCAAGAAATTTTATCTATCAATATTATATTTTAATCTAATGATGAGGTGATGATGATGTTTGTCGTGATAATTATCACGACAAAACCAGTATATTTTAAATCTGGGTATAATCTATCTCCATTCCAAATTTCAGCTTAACCTATGCAGTAGTTGTGACTCGAAAGAGACATAAACATACACACACACATACAAACTTCAGCTTTTATAATATTAGTGTGATTAGTTTGACTTCAAGATACCCACTACTATGTTAGCATGTAAACTCTGAACCGTGTTGTTTAATTTGACTTGTGGTACAAAATTATTCGCTTAATTGCCTTTTGATGAAACCAGTTTGAGTTACAACAGTTGGAAGGTTTCAAAGTTTAAAAAAAAAATATTACAATAATATTATTATATGTACATACATACATATAAAAGTAAAAGGGTTTAATAATTATTATAGTAGTATGGACAAATTCTAATTTAAAATATCAAAATTTGATGTCCCATCATACAACATATGTTTCAATACCAGTAGATATTTCACATACCTATTTAGGGCGAACTTTCTAATATCTAGTTAATTATGTAGGTATATTATTGAGACTTACTTGCCCATTAAATGATTTCATACGACTTAGAAAACTTTCATCCCATTTAGAAAATAACAGATCGTTAACACTGTCAAATATCAAAACCGCTTTCATTTTTATTGTATTTTCCTCTGAAACCAACTTAGCAATACAACAAACTATTAAAATAGATATTGTTTTATGATTTATACGAAACACTGTTGTTATTATTTATACCACAGAACACTATTGTTAACACTATGTAGTTGACACAGACGGCTATTTCAATAACACAGAACAGAAGATCATTCATTGCTATCTCAGGATTATCTTATTGACATCTCTATTTATCTTCGATTTTTAGAATCGGCCAAAGAGTAAAACAAGTATAAATCTTCTCTATAGTCTAATATAGTCTTTACTCTATAGTCAGGGTCGACAATCTTAGAACAAATAAATTGGGACTTACATTTAGTACTATTAGACATATACAGATGGCGGTGGCATGACCAAATGTCAAGGCAATGTAAATATGCCATTTTAAATTTTTGAATTTTCAGAAAAATAACGCTGCTGGTCTCTGCTAGTTGTGTTGTTTTTCTGGTGTCTTTAATTTTCTAATTGTGCTAGTGCAAGTGATATTACGCTACGTTTGTTGAGTTGAGTATTCTCCTCCAAACTAGTGAATTCACGGTTGTGTTGGTGCGAAGAGATTGAGACAGAAACTCCACTGTTTTGAGATAAGACTCCAGTTTAGTTGAACTTTGTAATTTAATGTTTAATAGTGTAGTGAACATGTCTTACAGGAAGTGCTGTATTCCAGGCTGCCCAGGTACGGTATAATTACTTATATTGAAAAGAATTGAATTATTTAAAAACATTAGTAACCTTTATGCCTTTTGAATAAATCTAGTTTTAATGATCTCTATAAGCACTGTTCTACATTATACACTTTATGAGGCCTGCGGTTTGTTACCACTTTTCATACACTACACTTATGAAAATAGTTTTTTAGCAGATGTATGTCTATGTTATATAAAGTCAGTGATTTTGACTGTGTGTTGATAGATTACTTGGTAACTGTTCCTTACCAACTTAGTAACATACCAAAACAAAGGTATAATTTCTGCATAGAGAACAATTTTGTACTACTTTATCAATTACTGTGTACTGAGCAGGCATACACTTTAATGTAATATACTATTCTCATATTCATTCAACAATAAGCTGTTTTATTAGATATAAAAGTCCAAAACAACCAACTAAAATCACTTATGCATTAAGGAATTTAAGCTAACTTATCCTTATAACTATACAAATCATGCACGCATTGAATGGTGGCTAGAATACTGGCTGCATTTCCACAATGGATAGCCAGGCTGATCCTTTGTGCAAAAAAATAAGCTAGCTTTTCTGTTAATAGTAGAGGAAACAAGCCACAGTGAAATATTTCAGAAGAATTTTTTTGCATTGTGACTTCATGGCCCAAGTGTCTTCATGGTAAAAGTAACAAATATGTAACTCTCTGTTAGAGAGGCATACTTGTGCTAGTGCCGGTTTCAGCCTTTTCTGCTGCTGCTTCCCGTCTTGATTCTGTCTCCCTGATATGACAGAGCAAATGTGTCAACGCAAGTTGTGTCACACATTAAGGCCTGCCCCACCCCAGGGAACCAGCATCAATCCATCAGCTCTTTTGCCATCATTCCAACTTATTCCTGACGGCTCTATTAGCGCAGAAATGTTTATGGCAAGAGCACTTTTTATTATATCATTATTATAGCCTACCGCCACTACTTTGGCATGAAAGCCCTTATAAATTAAAGTGCAGATCATTGCAATGACTATGTTATAAGCATTTCACTTATATTTTCACTATATATACATTTCAGGTACAGAAAATGTCCTGCATCAATTTCCAAATCCTTCAAAACATTTGGATCGCTTTATGGAATGGCTTAACCGTATTGGTGGAGATGCCTGGAATTTAAGCAATGAATTCATATATAAGAATCGAAGAGTCTGTCGCATCCACTTTGAAACAAAGCATCATTGCCGAAATAATAGACTCAGTAATATAGCTGTGCCAACTATTAACATGCCATGTAAGTTTTTTAATTTTTTCATAGACATAAAAACATTATATGAATATTGACATTTATGTTTCATTTATATTTGACTGCCTCCGTGGTCCAGTGGTCAGCATATGTGACTTCAATCATGGTCATGTTGTGGAATAGTTCTGAGTTTCACTTTTTTTATAAGAAATTTTTGGTAAAAATTAAAGCCTAGAGTTGGGAAGTTGATGGTGTTATACCTCCGTGCCATGAAGAGCATGTTGAGCCATTTGATCTGGTCTATATCATCAACATCTGACAGTGATTATTAATGAAATAAATATTATCATCCGAACACAAAGCCCAGAGCCCATTGGAGCAACATAATGGGTCTACACTCCATATCCTCTCTCTTACAAGGAGGGAGGCCTTGCTCTGTAGGGCCCATTATAGGCTGATAATAAATTTATATTTTACATATTTTACTTTTTTAAGTCTATTGCTTTTTACTTGCAGGTTCAACAGTGCAGAGGCCTTTACAACAAATACATAATTTGCCTATTAGTAATTTTGCTGCATCAAATGAAATATTCATTGAGTCAGTGCAACAAAGGCCAATACAATGTGATGTTTTCAGCCAAGGAAAAGAAAACATTGGTAAGGACCTCTGCTGAAAGCCCCATTAATGATTACAAAATTTTATTTAACTTGTATTGTACATATGCAGTATGTTTAGGTGAAATCTTGGAACAAAATTCTCATCCAGTTCCCTGAGTTCATTTCAATTAGCCCAAATAAGCTGGAAGTCAGTAGTCCAATCCCAGTCTTGTATCACATAGTAATAAAATTTAAAAATACAAAGATTTACATATACATACACAAAAATTGAAATGTATGCGTAAGCCCCAACTTAAAGAAGTATTGCCAATATAATGTGCTATTATTAATGACTATTACGTTTTACGTAATACTCTAAAATTAATACAATTTATTTATATTGATAAAAAAATTTTTCAGGACCAAGCTCTTCCAGCTCCAATGCACTGGACCACAAATCATGCCCAGACGTTGAGAACATTATTAATAAAATTCAACAGAAAGGTAAGTTTTAAATATTTTCCTCTACTCATCATAGCATATCCTCAAAGCTGGGCTAATGCTGGCGACCAATTAATTAGGAAGATAGATTATACCCTGGATTAAAACATTGGCTACTGTTTTTTCCGGTTTTCCCATGAAATATACTGCTGAAATTGTATAAGGCCAATATAAGAAAATTAGTGTTATGTTTTTTTTACTCATTTATGCTCCAGCAATTAAACTCTTTTAGTTGAATATTAGAATGGAAATATATTAAACCTTGGATTTAAACTTACTTTTTCCTGATATTCCCATGGGGACTGTGACAATGATGGTGAAACCAATGGCACTATTAGTGTCACAGTAATTATAAAAGCGAAAGTTCATGTGTATATGTAGGTATGTTTGTTTGTTATTCCTATACAGTGCAACTATTAACCTGATGTGGCTGACTTAGAATGGATATAAATGTTCACTTTTTATTCTACGGGAATGTTATATATATATCAATAATTTTTAATTATTGGTAATACTTTATACCTTCCAATGTATAAAAAAAGATATTTCACATTTGTTAAGTCTTTGAGTTTATGCATACCAAACAATTATAATTTTAAAGTATAGCTTAAAACAGGTGGAAGTTATTTTGACTTAACAGGTATGGATTTCAATAAACTTTTGGTTTCCGTTAAATTTCTAATAATATATTTCTATCTTATGTTTAGTAAATACGAAGAGAAGAAAAGTCAATTTGAAAATGACAACACGGCGTATGAAGATGACTAAATCAGAACAGCAATTATATAACAAATTAATATCAGAACAAAAGAAACTTAGGAAGTGCAAAAACAAGCTTTCATACCAGGGGGAACAAATTAAACTGGCAAAAAACTTATGTACAAATTCAGAGTTCCTTAAAGTAATGGAGAGTTTGCCATCATCTGCAAAGATATTGTTTATGCTCCAGTTTCGTGAACACAGAAAAAAGGCAAAGGGAATACATTTCAATCTCCAAGAAAAAATACTATCACTTTCCATTTTTAAACAAAGCCCTAAGGCATATAGATTTATAAGAAAATTTTTGTCTCTGCCATCACCTCAAACTTTGAAAAAACTATTATCTAGAGCCAACATAAAGCCTGGTATAAACAAAAAGATTTTTATGCAGTTAAAGAGGAAAGCATCCGAAATGAAATCAACAGAAAGATTGTGTATTTTAATATACGATGAAATGTCTCTGAAAATTAATGTGACATATAATGAAAAAAAAGACAACATTACGGGCTTTGTAAATAACGGAGAAGAAATAAAACCTATTTATGCAAATCATGCCCAAGTTTTTATGATTAGAGGGCTGCATACAAATTATAAGCAGCCAGTGTCATACACATTTTGTGCTGGAGCCACAAAGGGACCAGAACTTGCCCGGCAAGTAAAAGAAATAATTTATAATTTACAAAAAGCCGGATTGAAAGTCGTCACGACTATATGTGACCAAGCCACTAATAATCGTCAAGCTATAAGATACCTTATTAATGAGACAAGGGCTGATCAATTAAGACGAGGTGAAAGCGCAAAAGACAATGTATTTATGGTAAATGGACAGGAAATAGTGCCTCTGTATGACCCTCCTCATCTTTTAAAAGGAATAAGAAACAATTTATTAACAAAAAATCTGCAATACGAAATTAGTGGAGAGGTTAAAGTAGCCAAGTGGCATCATTTAGAATTACTCCATAAAGAAAATCCTGGCTATAAAGGTGTGAGGCTCGTACCCAAACTTACAGATCATCATATTGTTCCTCAAAAAATAGGAAAAATGAAAGTAAAATATGCGAGCCAAGTATTTAGCTCTGCGGTTGCATCTAATATGGGATATCTTGCTGGTATTTATTTTATTACTTCATTTAAATAAGTACCAAAAAAGTTTATTTATATCTAAAATTATCGCCATTTCTTTTTGATAATCTAAATATTATTATATATACGACAATTCAAAATAATAAAAAAAATATTGACTAAATATTGATATAGATATATTCTATTCTACGCTGTCATTATCTACTGTGCCATAATAATGCCATTATTTATTATTTTGTTGTTTGGAAAATATGATTGCAAGCAGTCCTAAATGTAAATCTAAAACTATGTAAACATCATTATTTTAATTATTGTGCCTGTAGTCATGATAGTCATCTTATAGGAAGAAGTTTCAACTGACAGCTTTGTTACCTTTTTACAGTAAAATTTTAAACATTTTATTTTTTAAACTTCATTGTTTTGAAAATATTAATAGAAAATATTTTTTAAATATTATATAGAAAAAAATGACAAAACATAATATTAACTGTGTAATAATATAATACTTTTACTGTTACAGACAAGAAAATTCTTCCAGAAGAATGCAAGGAGACGGCAGATATACTACTCTTCTTCGATGAATTATTTGATTCAGTAAATGGGAGTTTTGTAAAAAAGAATAAGTTTGCAAAACCACTTTTGGGTCCTGCAACGCCAACGTCAGTCCACCATAAAACATGGACCGAAGGGAAGAAAGTGTTAAAATCAATGAAATATATCAATAGAAGTGGTAAAAAAGAGGTTGTGCCTACTATAAATATTTGGTTGTGGACACTAGAAGGTATTGAGGTTTTATTAAAAATGTTGGAAAAGGATTACGGCATTACTTCAGTGTGGATGCGGCATTTTAATCAAGACCCCATTGAAAACTTTTTTGGTGCTATTCGGGCTCACGGATGCCGCAACACTAACCCGACACCTGAGCGGTTTGAATCCGCATTTGCTACACTGAACATCAATAGCCTTTCTAGTGTCCACACTCCGGGAAGAAATTGTGAGCATGATTTAGGAGAAGCTCTGATAACATTGTTTGAATTAGACGATGACTGCAAAGCTGACGACGATTCGAGCTATGTATTAGAAGATATTTTAAGTATTAGTCTAGAGCCAATTGACGCAAAAAGAAGAGATCCAAAAATATGGGCTCCGCTGCAATATATCAGTGGCTATTTCATAAAAAAAACAAAAGCAATTTATAAATCTTGCGAAACATGCAAAAGAATATTAGTTGCAAGAGAGCCATGTGAATATATAACATATAGGGAATATGCCAATCGTCGTTGGCTTTGCAGTCCGAGTGAGCAAATTATAAGCATAATCTCGAATATTCAAGATGTAGCAATGGCTGTATTACAAACAAACTTAGAAATGAAAAATATAAAACAATATTTAATAACAGTTATATACATATTGGTAGACTTAAAAAACATATCATGCCCTAGCCATAAGGATAAGGTGATCAAATATTTAATTAATGCAGTTAGTCGCTTTTTTATTTACAATTATTGTAAAATAATTAATAAGATTCTGTGTGGAAAAAAGGATGTTGATGACTTAAGTGACAAATACCAGATAATGGCCAAAAATTATTATCAAAAGTCTTTGAAAATGAAAAAGAAATAGTATTGGCTTACTTTACATCTCGTAAACACTCACGATTCCGTCCGCAACGTATTTCGTTTGTCGCTAGATCAACAAATACTACAAGCCATAAAATATTTAAATCCATACAACAAACGTGATTTTTTACCGTTTTTGCTCTTTATTAATAACAGCAACAGTCACTTGAATAATATATTTAGTTATATATTCACATCGAACATAAATATTCAAAGTAAATTAAACACAGTTACAATGTGAGTACTGTGTGGTAACATAATCCAATGTATAGTATAATATTTTGAAAAAAAAGGTTTCATTTTTTATGTGACTGTCTCAGTAAGTTATGGTTATGATTTTTTGCCCGTATCTTATGTTTGTAAATATCTTTTTTACTTATTTTGTATTTTCGAAATGGCTTGATGGGTTTGAAAATTTAGTTATCGTTACCTTCCCAAATATCCTTAAGCTTCGTCCAGAACAACTAAGTAGATCTAAACAATTTGGATATTAGTCTATACGTGCATGTAGAGAACATGAAAGAGGTTTTTGCCCTATAGCTAGTTCTGATATAGAGAAATCGTAGCCTGTGTACTCTTGGGACCCCGTGGGAATAGATATTAAATATAATAATAATTTATTCATCATTGAGAACATGTAGCGGTCATGATAAGCTGCTTTAGTTGTGGTTGCTTTATTATTGAAATAGAAAAAAAAAGGTTAAAAGAAAACTTGGGGTCAAAGAGTGGAAAGTAGATTGATCTACAAAAGGAACATACAATAAATTAATACAAGAATTGAAAACAAGAGATGTAACATATATTTTAAATTTTCTTCGGGTAGCGCCGTCACGTATAAATCTATCGTGGTCGAAGCGATTTTATAATAATAATAAACATTTATTTCAGACATATCCATCCAGATTGTTTGTATGTTAGTAATAAATTTTCCTTACAGTTAGTATCGTTAGTTAAATACATATTTTATGCTTAAATAGCAACCGCCACACAGTGGCCTAGTATGGGGCAGTCGGGCTTGGCGCCAATTACCGTTAGGATGCCATTGCTGCTAGTACGTAATTACTAGAAGAGAAACCATATTTTTACGCATGATTGCAAAAAAGTCGTTGGTGTGTCGCGTCACTGCGACCATTGTCGAGGCGCTACAGCACCACGGCAGCCTCAATAGCATCCTAAAGGTATTATTATATAGAATAATATTCTCGCACAATATCCTCGTTATTTCCTAGATCGCTCGTGACAATATGACCAATAAGCTTTAAGATTGAGGTTTAAAAAACAAAATTATTGGCACAGTACAGGTATGTTAGTACAGCTGGATTAAAATGATTTTTCTAACAAGATCATTTCTACATGAAAATAGAAAAATAAGCTACATTTTGTAATTATTATATGTTTATTACATCCACACATTTTGTCACAGTAGGTTTTTAAATAGAAAGTAAATAATATGGCATATACTTGTTAATCTAAATTATATGATATGTGATTAATTTAAACGTTAATTCAATTTTTTTTTAAATAAATTTAAACCAAAGACATTTCTTTTATTTAAAAATATGTATTCAGATTGAATTAATCTGAATGCATATTCGTATTTCCCGCCATTTCCATTTCAACGTACGAAATTTGCAATATATACTAAGTATATGTACGTATAGGCACCCCAGTATGCGCTCTAGTTCCGTTCGACAAATGCAGTTGGCGTTACTGAGCAGTTCCCAGTCCTAGGTAGAGAGATAGCTCTCTATGCCTATATATTAAAAGTACTCTGTGTCTATAGTGGACTATTTCTCATAGTGTTTATATACTCTTTGGTTTGTGGCCAGAACAAGAACCCAGCCCAGCACAATCTCGACTTCCAGTTTCACTTTCAAGTCAGTTAAAAAAATACTCAATTATATGTAAATGTTGAACTTTGAATTTTAAATTTTAATTAATTCATTCCTTGATTTCATTTACTGATTGCGTGGTCTAAAAAAGTTCACAGTTATCATTGTTTTATAACTATAGCAACTTTAGATTAATTTAATAATTTATCGTCGTAATGAGTAGAAAACAGAATAACTTGGTTTGTATACAACTCTGGATTGTTTACGTTTTTTTGTTATACAAATCAGTTTAAATAATTGTTATTTTCAGAAAAAAATTAAATCCTTGTGTTATTTGACGTTGGGAGGAACTCTCTCATATCAGCTTATTTATTTTAAAAAGGATTTCAATGGTTATTATGATACTTTCTTACGACCCTTCAGCCAACTTCTCGATCCCGAATGGGCTCATAAAATTGGTGTCGCAGCTATAAAGTATGGAATTTTTCCACCAGAAAATTATCAGGATCCAAATGTGCTTGTGAGTTGTATAACTATTTATATTCGATAATTTACTTTATGCATTCTTTAGTTCAAAAATAAGGTTATGATCTTAAACTTTCAACTATAAATTAAGTAATGTTAGTTTCAAGTTAAGCTTATTTTCTTATTCATATTAAATGATAATAGTTCTCATTAGTACATTCTTATTAAAATCTATTATTCTATTTATAGACATAGTACATCTAGAGAAGACAATATTCTTTAATGATACTATTTATCTCACATAATAAATTTTCTATTTTCAGAAAACCAAGTTACTCAAATATGAACTTAGTAATCCAATTGGAATTGCAGCTGGTTTTGATAAACATGGTGATGCTGTCACCGGTCTAAGACGTTTAGGGTTTTCAATTGTTGAAATAGGTTCTGTTACTCCAGAACCACAGCCTGGAAATCCTAAACCTAGAGTATTTAGGTTACCAGAGGACAATGCGGTTATAAACAGATATGGTTTCAACAGTGAGGGACATGATGATGTTTTGAGAAAAGTAAAAAACTTAGACAAGGCTTTGCTGCAAAATGGACTCTTAGGAATAAACTTGGGTAAAAACAAAAACTCCAATGATGCTGTTCAAGATTATGTTTTAGGAATCAATAAATTCTATGACATTGCTGATTACTTTGTGATAAATATTAGCAGGTATTATTTTTTTATTAACAGTTGACTGAAGATAGTGAAAAATGAAAATTATTGACTTTAACAGCATACTTTTTGCAATACATGCAGAAATATTCAACATCCTTTCCTTTTTTTCATTTAAGACAACACTCTAAAATTACACTTGCAGTTGAGCAACTGTATCATTAATTCTGGAACATATTTCAATCTGAAGAATGCTGTTAATTTTCAAGTTTGAGGTCTCTGACCTCTGTCACATAGAACTACTGTTAAAGATAAAGTTCAAGTGAATATGCCTAATCATAATCTTAGTAATTACATTTTTTTTATAACTTTCAGTCCTAACACACCTGGTCTAAGGTCACTACAGAACAAAGAAGAGTTGCAAAAACTTTTATCTGCTGTCAATAAAGCATTAAACACACAACAAACAAGAACCAGACCACCACTGTTACTTAAACTTGCACCAGATTTAACTATTGAAGAAATCAAGGACATTGTAGCAGTGATCATGAAAAAAGATACAAAAGTGGATGGTCTTATCATAGCTAATACAACAATAGATAGGCCATCTCTCGTGAACAAAGTATATGCTAGTGAAGTTGGAGGTCTCAGTGGCAAACCATTAGCTGATAAGTCTACAGACATGATCAAAACCGTTTATAAGCTAACAAAGGGTAAGTTTCTCAAAATTCTTGGCTAAATCTTAGTAAACTCCCGACTGTAACTTGTTATGAATTCATGATTAACAAGTTAATTAAAAAAAATAGGTGTAAAATGACTAGTGATTTCTACCTTAATTTTTTAATTTGTTTGTTGACAAACATTCTCCATCGAGTTTGGCTTTAGTATAGTAGAACTTGGCTGTGATCTAAGCAAACTATTAGCATCACTATACTGAAAAGTGTGTTATAAAACAAAATAACATTTCTAAATCTAAATTAGAGGTCGTCAAGAAATAAACTGGTCTAAAATCTGTCAGTGTTCCCTTGAACTATTTTTGACAGAATAAAAAAAGCTTCAGTAAATAATGTTGCCCTTGAGTTTTCTCCACATATTGACTCACAATAATCATACAACTGATGTGTAATATTTTTTTAGGCTCTGTCCCTATAATCGGTGTGGGAGGTGTATTTTCTGGTCAAGACGCTTATAACAAAATATTAGCTGGTGCAAGTGCTGTACAGATATACACTGCCCTCATCTATCTCGGACCACCAGTTGTTACCAAGATAAAGACTGAACTTGCAGAATTGTTAATAAAAGATGGTTACAGTAATGTCAGTGAAGCTGTTGGTAAAGGTGTGAAATAAGTCATGATGTTAAGTTTGCAAATTGATTGTATTATACAGTATAATGAAATATATATAGTTTTTTTATTAATCTTGTCTCAATTTCTTAAAGCCCAGTTGTCAAAAATATCAGTTATTTATTGTATCTTCTTTTCCTGTAAAAGAAAGTTCCAATTTAAAATGTAATTAAACAGAAAATATTTGACATAAATATTAATATACTTAAATTATTTTTACCTGGCATTTTATTAGTCACACATTTTGCTTGTGTCTCTATTGGCAGATGTCATTTTCAGTCGCTATTTAATGTGACGTCACATCTTTTACTTCACAGATACTAACATAAGGACTTTGCAAATATACATCAACTTTATAAGGTAGGTAAAAATAATTTAATTGTTATTTATAAGTTATCATTACCCAGTATTTTGCATTTTGGCAGTTGCAATTGGAGATATTGCTTGCATTCATCTAGATCGGACACACCTAACAATTTGAAGAGAACTAAAGTCTGTAGGTGTTTTAAAACCTTAATTTCCTTGAGTCCTGCATCTCTGACATTTACACATTCAGAAACTTGGACAGATGTTAATGTGGCCAGTCCATATGAAAGTCCTTTCATTGCCCTGTCATCAATGTATTTGTTATTATGTAGAATAATTTTTTCTAATTTAGTGCATCCACCTAAAAGAAATATCATAGATAAATTATTAATGCAATTATATTATATTTTAAACTAAATATAGTCAAAAAATGCTTACAGCTATTAGTACACACAAAATATGAATCAATTTCCATCAATAGATAGTAATTCAGTTGAAAGGTATAAATATATATTTTAATAATGATGATTAGCGATTTATCTATATTTCTACATGAAAATATTAATTCTAAAATGTATCACTTATTTTGGGTTAGGAAATCAGTAGGTATTATATAATAATCATGTGGATAAAACATACTTAAATGAGAAAATCCATAATGTGAAATTGATGAATCAGTTCCATCAATCACTACAACTTTAGGCACAGGCTGTGATTCTGGTGGAAGTAAGTTATAATCATCAAGTGCTTTCCCATTGGACCACACAACTTTTCCTCCATTACGGAGCACCCACTCAGCACAAGCTCGGTCTGGACCTAAGGTTTTGATGCGTTCCGGATCTGGCTTATTAAACATCATGTTTACATATTCCCAAAAATGTCTAACTGGTTGAATCTTTGGTATTAATATGTTCTTTTGAGCGTTGAAAAATACCTAGAATGCAGTGTCATTTAATATAAAATTATTTAAAAGGTAGATATTTCTATATTGCTAAAATATATTTGTTTATGATTTAATACTGACACGGCCTTTTAAACAAAACATTCTTGCAAATATTAAATGTTTTACAATGATGGTGATGGTGATTTTGTTATTAATTCAAATAAATAAATATAAAATACGGTAATTAATTATTTTTAGATATATATCTACATTATATTACACTTATAAAAAAATTGAACACAAATAAATAAATCTATTCGATCAGTAAGACTTCGACTGTCAAAGTCAATGTCAATGTTTTAATAGACATTGTGATTTATTTTATTTGCCTTAAGAGTTGGAAGATTGAACTATTAAATAATTTATGATGGTCTGGTGCTACGTAAGCGCCAATTTGGTGGGTTTTGATTATATTCCTGCTTACCACTGGATATTTATCAATTTGTCAAGTCATGTTTGTTTTATATGGTTTTTCTTTGTTCTACCCTCTATAATATCGCTTTTACTCGTAATCGCGGATGGCTAACAGACTCGCACCTCGAACCCAACTTCTCAAGGCAGCTGGCCTGCCCGTTACTCTTTTAACCCCTCAAATGTTGTCACTGTGAGGTCACAGATTTTTGCCTCCGCTGGGACATGGCTGGGACAATCTAAAAAATATGGAGGGTAGAGGAAAGGAGGATCAACTGTGTATATGAAAAAGTGTCCGTCAAAATGTATTAAATTAGGATGGCGCCACAGTTGCATCAAAGTAACTCTCAAAAGAAGCGCCAAATATTGTTAGAGTATATTTTTTTTGTTTTGAGATTTACGTCCACTTGGACAACTTTTCACAACACAAATTTTACCCATAACTGTTCTGTTATTCACTCACTTTTTCATAAAACTAAATGTTTATATATCAATAACCGTACTATTTGCTGTTTACGAACTAAAATCACTCTAAACGCACGTTTGGTTGTAATTCTGTAAGGTTATATTTACTACAATATTTTGTTCAACGTAAGTTGTTGAAGTTCTCAATAATTAACTACTTTAGTCGATAATGACATTAAATTTTTTAACTCGGCATACTTCAATTCATCTACGATTGCTACATTCATACCATACCCTGTGCATCCACTAGCGCGATTGTGGAGGATTTTTGAACTGTTATTTAACGCATACAACTGGACACTTTTTCAACTTTTCTCCCATATAAGATGACTCTCCTTTCCTCTACCCTGCAGGCAAAAAGAACGATACCTATGCATTGACAACTGACATTGGCATATTGACATTGACATTAAAAAATAGTACTTGACTGAACAGGGAAATCTTAAATCATTAGTAAAAAATTCTATTATGTTCTAATAATTATAAAAAAGAACAATAAAATCAGCCCACTTGAATTGTTTCTACAGGCATTAGTTATATAATTTCAGCATTGTTGTAATCGGCCGTGATGTCCGAATCTTACGGTAATATTATGTTGTTATTGTATGTTCAGTTTGTTTGTCGTAACAAATAAGCCTAAATAATATCTACTTACGTATCGTTTCAGAATATCTGTTTAAATTCTTAGTAATCGGAAGTGCTGGCGCAGGCAAATCAAGTCTGCTTAACAATTTTATAGGAAATAAATGTAAGTCTATATAATTATTATAATTTAATGCGTTTTAATCGCGCTTCATGTAATACTTACGCAAGTATGTAGCTACCTACTTAATCAATTTTCTACCACCATTAATTAATTTATACATTTTATTTCAGTCAAAGAAGATAGATGCCACACTATTGGTGTTGAATTTGGTTCTAAAATTGTGAATATAGGTGGTAAATCTACAAAGTTACAAATATGGGACACAGCCGGGCAGGAGAGGTTCCGTTCTGTGACGCGATCTTACTACCGCGGCGCTGCCGGAGCCCTGCTGGTGTATGACGTCACGTCGCGCGACTCTTTCAATGCTCTTGCCAACTGGCTGAGAGATGCTCGTACTCTAGCCAGTCCTAACATTGTCATATTGCTTGTAGGCAATAAAAAAGATTTGGAGGAATCCCGGGAAGTAACATTTACAGAAGCTAGTCAATTTGCCCAAGATAATGGTAAATATTTGTTAATTTGTTTTACTCTTGCTCTTTTTTTCAAGTAAATGCACCATTACTATATATTTAAAGTAATATGAAGTACAACTATTTTAATGTTTTTTTTTATTACTTATTAATTTTAAATTAATCAAATACAATTAGGGAAGTATAATTTAATTTAGTTGCAAACTTTACAAAATATTTTAATTTGCAGAATTAATGTTCCTGGAGACCAGTGCTAAAACAGGTGAGAATGTAGAAGAAGCTTTTCTGAAATGTTCCAAAACAATTCTCGCTAAAATTGAAACTGGAGAATTGGATCCAGAAAGAATAGGTTCCGGCATTCAGTACGGCACAGCAACATCAAAGAGACTGACAGCACCAAAGAAACCTCCGAGAACTCCCTCTGACTGTGCCTGCCATGTCTAAAGATAGTATACATATTAGAATTAAGTTTATTGAATATTTAATTAAGCATTGTTAATAATTTGACTTTGTCACTCTCTTTAAAATCCTTTACATGACATGACTTATCGACCTATAACTGCTGAATTATTGTAAAAACAAATTTTACAGGGGATGGTTTTTTTACATAAGCTCATTTTATCGCAAATGCCAATGTCTGATGTACCATATCAGGTACTTAAACAAGTAGTCGCTTGTGAGTTAAGCTAAAATGAATGTGATGTCAGTTAAGCTAAAATGTGAAAAATTGGTGTTTTAACGATAAAATAAATTTTATAAAAAGGGTGTTTGAGGGAAAGGTCAAGATGGATCATTTCTTTTCCATTTGAAAAAGAGTTCTTGTACTAAAATTGTTGCTTATGATAATTTGGCAGTTCTAGCTTGACATTTGTTTATAAGTTTACTTAAGTAAAATACTTTGTTGTTGTATTATAAATGCAATAACAATTTGACTAACATTCTGTGAATTGAATCTCAGTATTTCAATTTTGTTTGGTACAATTAATTTTTGTAAAGATTGTATCTCAGTGTATCTTCACATATTAATTGTATAATAAGTGATCTGTGAATATAAAATAAGACTAGTAGAATTTTCTGTATTACTTAACGATGCTATTCACCAAAAAGATTAACTATTTTTCTGATGTATGTATGATAAAGCAATTTTTAAAGTAACTTTCACAAGAGCAAAACTTGGTTTTCCAGCAAGGAAACAAAATTGAAAATATGGTTGTTTGTTCTATATCTCGCGCGAAGTCTGAACTACTTTTGAAAATTTAGTGATTTTAACTGTAGAATGAATCATTTTTGCATCATAACCTTGGCTTGTTGTAGAAGTATGCTATCAGTTTTTTTTTAATAAAATCAGCTGAATAAATATTTGAGCAATTTAATTCAAATTAAAATATCTGAATACATTATACCATTAATATTAAAATGTAACCTTTTGTTTTCTTATTATATCATCATCTTCATTATCAGCCGGTGGACATCTATGGCAGGACATAGGCCTTTTTTAGGGACTTCCAAACACAATTTTTAGTTTAAACACAGTTTTAATATTAATGCATTATTTGAATTATTTTTTAATATCATAGTTGGATTGTAAGTGAAAATGATAGTTATTATCATCATAATTATATGTTGTAAGATATTAATATTTAGTTGCAAATAAAATGTTATGATATTTGCAAACTTTTTCAACTCACTGTCCAATGGCTCTTGAATCAATGTATTTTTAATTAATTAATTGAACCACCAATTGGAAGAAGGGAATAAACGCCACTTTTTGACATATTCACTTTTATACACTTTTATATTCGTTAGACGTAGGGCTAAGTTGTGAGTTCGAAAAAAGAAACAAAGTCCATTCATTTCGTATAGATTCATGCGGCTAAAAAAATTGTTAGTTGGAAGAAGGAAACAAATCCTTCCTTTATTCCCTTCTTCCAACTATTAACTTTACGAGTATAGAAATAATATTTCTTTTTGGCTGTTTTTTTATTCGATAAACAAAATCGCATCACATAGTGGTGGGGGGCGTTATACTAGCGATCTAATAGCCGCCATTTTAGTTGTATTTGAGGCTGCATTCGTTTGGTGTCGCGTCGAGGAGATTCTTAACCTATAAAAATTATTTCACCATTAAAGTTTAAATTTAATATGACCAGTGAAAGTAGCTTTAACGATTCAACTGATAACGAGTCAGAAGCTGAGACTCCAGAAAAGAAGAAAAGAGATGTTAGAAATATCCATTTGTATAAAAAAGAAAAACAGAAGTCACAGCGTCTACTTGGTCAATCTTATGTGAGTACAAGTACTGGGAGGTTAGTGCCAGCTAAATCTAACAGTAATAGTGACTGTCTCTGTAAAAGAAACTGCACTCAGCAGTTTAGTACCGAAGAAAAACAGCAGTTGTTTGAATCGGTTTATAATGGACGACCGAAAAATGAACAGGACATATATATGATGAGTCTCATTGAATACGCAAAGATTAATCGCCACCGTTCAAAACGCGAAAATCCAAAAAAACGTGACAGCACTTTCATATATTTTGCAATGAAAGGAAATGAAAAAATTCGAGTTTGCCGTCAAGCTTTCTCCATTTTATATGCTATAAAAGGTAAGGCTATTTTTCGCCTTACCTCTCTTAAATCAGAAGGAAAACTACCTGAAGATAAACGAGGGCGGCATCGTAATCGAGGTAACGTCTTATCAAACGAAGCAATCACGGCTATTGATGAACATATTCGGTCGTTTCCATTAAAAGAATCTCATTACAGCAGCAAACATATACAGTATTTAGAAGCAAACTTAAACGTTAAAATAATGTATGAACTTTTTCTGAAAAAATACCCCCATTATCAATGCGTAAAATACGACTATTACAGAAAATATTTTAATGATAATCATGGCTACAGATTCGGTCGGCCACAAGTAGACGTTTGTTCGACTTGCGAAGAACTCGAAGCAAAAATAAAAAGCTCATCTCTCAATGAGAATGCGAAGAGAGTGGCGGTTGCAGAAAAAATCATACATCTTAAACGTGCTAAAAAGTTTTATAATAAGCAGAAAGAAGTTTTGGCCTTATGTAGAGAAAGAAAAGATGTAGGAGCCATTGTATTTGATTATATGCAAAATCTGCCCATTCCTAAGATCCCAGTTCAGGAAATGTTTTATTTAAGAAAACTATGGCTGTATGTGTTTTGTGTTCATGACTTAAAGACGAATTCAGCTGATTTCTACACTTACCATGAGGGTGAAGCTAAAAGGGGCCCAGATGAAGTATGCAGCTTATTATGGAAAACTATACAGAACATGGATCCCTCTGTCAAAGAACTACACGTTTTTAGCGATGCTTGCGGGGGACAAAATAGGAATAATACCCTTATAAGATTCTTTCTCACTCTTGTTGCAAAAAATCGTTTTGAGAAAATATATCAATACTTTCCTGTGCGTGGCCATTCTTTTTTACAGTGTGACAGAAATTTTGGGACAGCTAAAAGACTCATTAGGAGAAGAGACAGAATTTACGTTCCAAATGAATACAATAATCTTATTTCGGCAGCAAAAATCAGGGGTTTTTCAGTTAAACCTGTTTCTTCAAACGAAATACTTGATTTTAAAAACTCATGGCAGCAGTGTTTTAAGAAAACCTGTAAGTCATTAGACAAGGCCACGACATTCAAGATTTCGCAATATAGAAGCTTTGAGTATAGTTCAAGTCATAAAGGTTACTTGACATGTTCCGAATTTATGTTTGATGGTTTCGTCAAAGCTACATTTTTGCTCCAAAAACCTTCTACAATCCCGAAAATACCTGAAACTCTGGCATATGTTACTAAAATACCTATAAATGAGAAAAAAATGAATGACATAAAAAAAATAATCCAATATATTCCTGACGAATTCAAAGATTTCTACAATTTAATTCTGACCTGGCCAACTACAAGATCCGAAAGTGAAGAAATAGATGAATAACAGAGTGTCCTTACCTGTTTGTAATAAATAAATAGTTTTTGTCATTATATTGTCTATTATTTCAAATTATTTTGTACCTGTTATATGATAAATTGGAAGAAGGGAATAAATCCACCACATTTCGATGAACACACATAGATAAATATTATACATTTAAGGCAAATCTGTTGGTGAATAAATCAGGATTTATATTTTCTTAATAATCATTGATGTCCCATAAGCTTAAAAATTGAAAGTTAAAAGTTATGAAGTTTTTTTTTATTATCTCCGTTCTTATTTTTTGGATTTATTCCCTTCTTCCAATTGGCGGTTCAATTAATGTGCTTGTACTGTCAATATATTTGTGACAATAAAGAAAAAATAAATGAACATCGTTATTTAATTTGTTTACAAACTATAGCAGAGAGACGAATATCTTAGCATGGGCTGTTGGTCTACCTTATTAAGGTCATCTATGAAGTTATTAACAACTACCTCAAGGGATGGAGTATGTCCTTTGTAATCAATCTTTCTACCGAGGAACTTAAAAGGCAATGCTTCAGCAATGGTGGTTACACTTTGGCCTCTAATAGAGAGACCCAGATCATAGACCATAGTATGTAAATTTAGTATTTCGTCTCCCCAGACATAGACAGCGTCATTTGCTGGGCTTTGCCCTCAGCCCACCAGTCCATGAACAGAACTCATCCACTACATTCAATAGCTCCTGACAATGTTTTCAATTTTGAAGTAAGAAGTGATTAAATCAATTACTACATCAGGAAAATTGTACCACCTGAAGGCGAAAGTCAATAGATCATGCTGCACAGAACCAAATGCATTTTCTAGGTATAGACCTAATTACGATCTGCTGGATAGCCAGCAGATCGTAATTTGCCTCGCATATTTTCTAGCACTTGAGACTTTCGCCTAGAAGTGAATTGTGTTCCAGGCAACCAGAAATCCCGGGCAAAAACCCTTTCTGGTGATTAGGCCTGAAATACCTATAGTTTAGCATGTACTTTGTCATTTTTGTTTGCAATAGGTCAATTTATAAGACGAAGGATCTGGGCTCGATTCCCGGCAGGGCTGAATAAGATTCTGAAGTGGTCTGGGTCAGGCTGTTGGGAGGTTTCAGCTGTGGCTAGTTACCATCCTACAGACGGTACGTTATGTAGAAACTGAAGGAGTGTGGATATTCCTTCCAACAAGTTAGTCCGCTTCCACCTTAGCATAACATCAAGTGTGATTGCAGTCAAGGGGGTATCTTGTAATGAATAAAGACCTGTTCGCTAACCTGTGGCATTTAGAGAGTGAAAGTCACCTAAAACTTTACGTTTTCATGGTTTAAACAAAAACTCCTGTTACATGTATAATATCAATAGACAAAACATAATTCTTTGTGATCATAGAAAATTGTAAGATTGTTCATTTGGACTTGTATAAATATTTAAAAAAGTGAAGTAGTGGGTATTCAGAAAATAATAAACAATGCTCATTCTTTAAAAATTTAATTTTGCAATTATTAACATTATTATAGCTCTAGATTTGGAGCTAACTAAAATATAATTAAATATATCGTGAATACAATATCAGTTTATAAATTACTTAATTAATTAAATATTTATAAAATATTTCATTTCTTTTAAGACTGATCAAAAGATTTATTATTGTAAAAATAATACAAAATTGAATATTTATAGGGTCACATGGTGTTACATTTTTGATGAAAATATTTAATAAAATTACATACCTTTCATGCTTTTTGGTGGCGATATGTACATTTCTGCTTATTAATCACATCCAAGGCAATAAATAATAAATTAAAGACCCATGTTACGTCAACTTTGCTTCTCATGTGGAATGTATGAAACTTCCATTTTAAGCAGAAATATAAGAACATTCTTTTCATTTCCATCACTCTTACATATTTGTTATAAAAATTGGTAACAAGTTAAAAAGAAATTTAAATTTTGAGCAAAGCATGATAAAACAAAAAATAAATACATAAAACAATAACAAATTTGTACAATTTAAGAAAAGTAGATAGTTTTGTGTTGTAGGACCTATTTAACAATCAAAAAGTTTTTAAAATGGACTTATTGTTAATATAGTACCTAACCCAAAGACTTAGTATATAGGTGTTTATTGCTACCTAGTAACTTTGAAAAGACATACTTTAACGTTAGAATGCGAAAGAAATAAATAGAATATCACACTAATAGTCTCATACGCAATCAACTTCAAAGTATATTTCTGGTCTCTTAGCTTTGATATATTTTAAGACATTATAGGATTAGTTTTTTGTTGGTCATGAAAGTGTAGTATTTTTTATATTCAAATCGATGTGTTCAATAGGCCCAATTTCAATGATACTTGAGTAGAAACCTGCTTCTAATTTACATACCTATATAGTATATAGTAGATATTTCTGTGTTGTTACATATAGCCTGATCAGAAAAATAAAACTATAGTTCGATAGAGTCAAGAATGCAGTGAGCGCCGGTCTTACCCGGCTCCTCTAACCAATTAAATCTCTTCAAATTACAAGGTCAGGTTCACAGTGACCAGTTGGAGGTATAGGTTAGGGGCCGGCGAACAATGACTCACTGCATTCTTAACGCGAACAAACTATAGTTGTTTTAGGCAGTCTGTGCATAGTATGCTAGAAGAAAGTGGTTTATTTTTTTTGCAACGTGACGAGTTTTTGTATTTTTCTAGTCAGGCTATAATTTATAACAAACTTGACCTTACAGAATATATTTCGTGCGTAGTTACGATATCGCAAAATGTATGTCTGGGTTAATATTGAACTACCTACCTATCTAGAAAGATAAGATAATTAGAAATGATTACAAGTAAAATTATGAATCAGCCACATAAATCATGAAACTGTCTCGTGCGATAATAAAGGTGGTTTCAAATACACACAACACATTAGTTTTGTTTGAACACGTTTATTCTACGTAAGTAGATATACTGTTCATACAAAAGTAATGACGGTGTACATTAGTGCACGAAGTACGAGTAGCATGAACTATCACAAGTTCTTATAAGCTATAGGTTTAAGAATTAATTTTTTTTACTTATAAACTATTATTTAAGCACAAGTTTTAACACAAACTAAGCTTAAACTAAGTTACGCTCGATGCAGCAAAATTATCGACAAAATACAAATCTAAAATCTTAAAGTAAAATGCACCTATTTAAACTAGGAACTATAAAAATGATTTAATATAATTAACTAATATCGTAATCGTATGTAGGGTAGGTCAATATAAAATACAATAAATACCAAAGTGCGTCTTTACACACGCGATGTTCGATTTCTCTATCGTTTCAAAGTAAAACGTTTGAAACATAGGTATTTTCCCCTTCGCAAATGCTAATACATATAAACATAAGGAATATCCGTATTAGGGTATTTATCATACCCCCATCCTTTATGGCTGTAGGTAGATATATAAATTACGAATATTCAATGCAACCACCACCTTAAACAGATTAAACACACGAAAGAAATTTTGAATCTGTATTCCGAACATGTAAAACATACAAAAATTTTAAAAAAGTTTCCGGGTATCAAACCCGCTACTTATATGTATCCACGCGTAGGTACTATTCACCACATTTCACGGGCAACACAGTTCCGTTAATCACAAAACTAAAATATTTAAATTTTTACAGTAAGTATGTCCTAGTTCTATCACAGTAATATATTTAAAAACTCACTTATAAATAAATATCTAAATCTAGAACAAGAAAACAGTTCAGCCATTTAATTTTTAGAAAAAAAATATACTAATCGAACTGAATCTACCTAATATATAATTTTTATGTATAGACTTAATAGGCACATACCAAAATGTACCTAAAATGTATACCCGGGGAGTTCCATCTGAGCGGGTTATTTGACTGAAAATACTACAAGGAAAATCAGTTTTTAGTTTTTATTAATTTTTCATTCTCTGGTAAGAAAGAATAATAAACCCATTGTAAAAGAACATCGCATCTTACGCGGTGTTTTTATACAGAATTTAAAATGAAATAACGCAGAAAACGCGCAACTTTTCGTAATAAATATATACCCAAGGACAATAATTTTCTTAGTGTTCTCCTTGGTCCAACTTTTGTTCTTGGTTCTCTGTGGTTCTAACTTCAACAGACTGTTTTCTACGGCAGTTTTTAAGCCATCTGTAACTGCTGCAGAAGGAACTCGCCGTAACTGATGATCTTAATTAAAATCTAATTTCGTAACCGTCTGTCTTGATGTAGTACAAATCAAAATGTAGGTAGTAAGTAATTAAATTTTCGTAATGGAATGATCTAAATGATTCTAATGTAGCGTATTGCCAGCAAACTTACTGAGATTCCTACATTATTGCTAATTTTGCACTTAACTAATTAATTACTCAATGGGTACTTTGCAACTTTGATTTCGATGAGTTTTGCACACGATTAGCACATAAATAACAAAACAACCAGTAGCTCTATTCTTCAAGGATGTTTTTATAACTTAACTGTGCTATTAACAAATTCGTCTCTACGTCTCTTCATCTAAGGCCTGTGTGCACCAAGATTTCAGTTATGATAACCAACGGTTAACATAACTTTACTATAAATTTACAGTTCACGACAACCCGTACGCCGGTTAAGGACGTAAACCGGGCGGTTATTTTAACCGAACTTACGTCCTTAACCGGCGTACGGGTTGTCATGAACAGTGAATTTTACGTTTAGCTTATGTTAACCGTGGGTTATGATAACCGAAATCTTGGTGCACACAGGCCTTAACATATAAAGAGAGAAACAAATCCGAAACTCAATCAATTATTAAAAACATAGCTACAAAATAAGACTACTGATCTAAAAACGCAAAATATTAAATAAATAAATATATGTTCATACTTCGACAGGCTCATTCGTATAATTTCAACAATTTGGTAGATATACAGGTACAGACTACAGTCTATCTTAAACTTTTTAATTAAAATTATTTTTCAAATATTAAACCGATTAAATATAAGAAAGGAATTAATAATACTTCATATTATATTTTAAATTTTTAAACCTCGACCCAAACGTCTGTCTGTGTCATTTCAAACGCTCCATTTTCCGTGAAAACTTGATAAACGGATTAACCGATTTTGATCCAGCTTTTGATTTGTTGTAGTTAGAACAATTTTTTTTAATTTTTTATTAAAATCAGCCTTCCTCCTTCTCTCGTGTCCTTGCATCCTCAGATAATAGTGGATGGGTGATATATAAGCACTCTCTACACGACTATAAGTCGTGTAGACTAAATTGTACTATTTAAATTGTGTATTATGTAGGTGTATCGATATAGAAATTCTATCTGATGAATACAGTTTGACTTAAGTTACAAGCGAGGGATTACCGCGGTAGGGTATTAATCGGTGTTAATCTGACATAACCTCGGCAATCCTACTTTCCCGTGGCGAGAATTGAATGAGAATTTACCTACAAAAATAAAAGTAGAGCCCGACTAAAACCACATGGTATTTTACGGAGGCATGGGAACAATTTCGCTTACAATGGACTGTGTACTGTATTCATGACATAAGATGACTATGCCAGTTCTTACTTGATATCTACTGCATACTATAGATATAAAGTAGTCAAATGCAAGACATGGCCGGAAAATATTGTCATTAAGTATCATCTGACATAGTTATGTTACGAGCCGACTGTTATAGTTGGACTTATTATCGCCATTTACGCGCGAATAATCGAACGCAAATCAAATTTAAGTTTAACTCATGTCAACTTATTTTGACAGATTTCCATTGTTGTCAAAGTAAGTTCGCAAGAGACGTGCTTACTTAAAATTGATACACGTTTGAGTATTGTAAAACCACCAGTTAGTAGCCTGGAGTTCGGGATTTTGCGCATAACATAATAATAAATACCTATAATAGAGTCGAATGGATTGGCCGTGGATGGTCTCATTTAAAATCAGTCTTGAAACTATTACGTCGCCGTTATCGCGTTTTACAAACATTGAAAAATTTAATATTGTTTTGGATCCGAATACCTAGCTCATATAATAAAGTAATCGTGACTAGATTATTCTAACGTACTTAGTAATTCAATAAGTACAAAATCTTGTGTCTATTTATCCAAGTATTTTTGTTATAATTTAAATATAGTAACGATAACAAAAAGGCCTTTCAAATTGAAGACATTTTTCTATAAATAAATAATAAAATATTTTTAAACATGATTGAAATAATAATTATAATAAATCATCTGTATCCACAAGAGAGCCTGCAGATAGACTGTCTGTCCAAGCACACAGTGGGAACACCTTAAAACTAATATATAAACATATCCATTAAGTGCCCTAAAAGTGTACCTAGGTTTTCAAATTATAAAACGTTTACATCGATTTTCAAGTAAACCTATCATATCACCAAGTAATCTGTTGAAAATTCAGATTTGACAATTCACCTAAAATACTCGAATGGCCTATCCTTATAGGCTGAGCTCACATTGACGCAGAGGCAAAGCGCCGAGACGGGTCACGTATTTTGCCTGTAGCATATTTTCCCATCATTGAGGTAGCCAAAATAGAGATTAATATAATTTCCTGTTGACAAACATGATGCGTCGCTTCGCATCTACTCTGCACCAATTGGACTTGAGTTTTAAATGATTTAACGTTGAGACATTTACTGAGATCCAATAGGAACGTATTTTTTTATTGCATGTCGATGATTTTGGTCAGCCTTTAAATGATCGATTTATGCCGATGTAACATTTTGTATTTGAAAACTTACAGCATTTAAGAGCACTGATAGCCAGTCTAACCTAATATTCTACATATAACAGCAAACCATAGGCAATCTGGTATAATGTAGGTAGGTTTACACCTATTCAACTGTACAGTCTATCTTCGATCTAACGCACTTCTAACGCCACCTAGCCAAATCCAATAACACCTCTGTTAAATAAATAAATAACAATAATAAATTGATCTATTTTGTACAAAAATACAACTTCTTCAGACACAATTTTTCATTGTCTAATTTAAAAGGCATACGTAATTTACCTTTCGTACGCACGGACACTTTATACACAAGCATATTAAATATACATTAGAATGTATATAGATAACTACAGTTATAAGTAAATGGTTTAGATTTAGGAAGCTAATAATAAGACAAGGACATTTTAATAACAAGCTAAATAATCCGCAAAAAAATATCGTTACATAGCAGCTTTTATAAAACGATATTGCATAAAAAAGAGTTTTTTTTACGCGAATCTTACAGAGTAACTGAGCTGAGTTCTTAAGTTTTCGCCACATAGCACGCGGGTCGGGACGGCAACGTGACATTGGCGTGAGTAATTCAGTTGCAATATATTTATTTATTGTACAACACATCTCATTGAATCTACATAAATATTTAATAGTAAATTACATATGTGACGATACTGTAGATGTAAATTACCTATCACTTTATTTATAATATTGTCATCTTCAATAATTATATTCAATGCCTTTTAATTGTAATGTTGAATTAAAAACTTGAATCAAATACGCTTTTGTATGTGTGCAGTGCGAACGACGGCTTATAAAAATTGATCTAAACGACTATAGATAAAGTCCACCTTGGATGTGCATTGAGGTACTGTAGGTTGGGGCTCGGGTGTCTGCAGTGCGAAGATCTGAGGCGCAATGGCTGAGACGCGGTCTACGCTTGCGTCTCACGTTGCCGACACGCCACGGCCGCTACTAGCGCCGCGCCACGACCGCTGCCGTCCTCCGAGAGCATCAGGTCGAACTGAAATATAAAATAGTCTTAAATTTCCCATATTTCATCCAATTTACAAAAATTTTCTTGTAAAAATTTAAAAGCAGGGCAATATGTAGATCACCAATGTGGATTGGTGGGCTCGGCAGGCTTGTGATGTTTATTTTATACTTTTAATGAGGTAATCATTGTGTAATAATTTGAAGAATCTGTACAGTCATGGTGATGCAGTAAACAAATAGATACGCAACGCTGATACTTAGCAGTAGGTACTAATTTTGTGATAAATATTCAAAATTTAGAGATTAGGTTCTAATGAACTCTGATAACAACCCACGTCATATAAATGGGTGTGTTAAATTAATAGTAGGTATTAAAGAGAATAGTTATCAATGTACTACTAATTGCAAGTGTTGCCTACAATTTCGGCTACCGACATGTTTATATTAATGTATGAGGAATAATTATACATTATATATTATAGACTATAAAATTTCAGTTATACTAATATAGGAACATTAATAATGCCTTCCTAACAACTGATCCATTTCTTAATTTTAACAATATTGGTAAAAAAGTCTCTCTCTCTCTTCTAACATTTTGCCATAGATAAAAAAGAGTGCTACAGGACACAAGTTTGAAAGTGAGCCCAGTGTCTTTGAGGATTAAGTGATAGATTTATCTATGTCAATATTTTTTCATTACATTCTGTCCAGTGAATATTTTTTATGTAATAGGAATTTGTTTAATAAAATAATAAATAAGCTCAGATAACATTAAAATTTGTATCAGTTATTTAGCAAACCTCAGATAAATCAATTGTATATAGGCATTATAATGTCTCTTTCTAACTTTTTAAATAAATGATTTAATTAATGATAAATTTGAACACTTGGTAAAGCGAACTTATCGAAAAGGGGCTCGCCCGTCGATATCATTAGCTCTTATCAACACATACGTAAGAGCTACAATACATATCTACTCGTACACAGTAGTAATAACCTAATATTATGTTAATAACAAAAGAACGTTGTTAAAATATTTTAATAATGAAAACTAAAGCCGTATTTTTGGATTTAAAAAAGGCAGATACTTTATCAATTAAGGCACGAGTAGATTAATGTAAATTGGTATATTAACGGCAATAAATTACAACAATATTCTGTTAAAACACAGCAGGAGATTAAAATAGCAGTTATTCTGTTACTCAGAACAATCGACCTAACTAAACTCTGTGATAGTACTACAGATAAAAAATCGAATATATAGTCACAGTGATAGGGGGAAAACGGGAGGCTTGCCCACGAAACAGGGTTATAAGTTAGAACTAGCTATAACATTTATTGAATGGTTTAATAAAAATACGAAAAGTTTGTGGTTTTATGAAACCACAAAGTGATTTTAAAAAATAAATAGAGCACGAGTACATGAGAATGTAGGTAAATGCTACATAGTAGGCACGGGGCAGCCAAATTGGCCTTAGCTGCTCTGCCAAGCCACCCTACTCTGCGGAGTACGAAAAAAAAGCACTTTCATAAAAATATATTATACTCTCTATTATAATTAAAATATCGAAACAACAAAATAAATTAATCAATCTTGAAAAACTGACAAAATTTTTGCTCACGATAGGACAGAGATAATACTCGTCTGTTTACACTTACCGGTCTCTTGTTTACGTATATTCCTTTAATAAAATTGCCAAACCGTTATCCAATTTATTTGAAATAGATTCTTGTAAGGTCGTAAGCACAGTTTTACAAAAGTCTAAAATAAAACCACATGATATAAGGTGCTAATAGGAAATTGATCGTATTATTAAAACAATTCGGTACCTAATCCTTGACCTTATAAGCTGCGAGTTCGAGCCTCGAGACGAGTTCTGGGCGGCGACTTTTTAAACTTATTATACCTATGAGTGCTAATTTGCATAATAAAATTGAAAGTAAGCAAGTAGGTATGAGGAATGTTTAAGGCCACCGGGAAATCGAATGGATTCAGATCTCTTTCTAGATAAAAACTATTTTATGTTGGTGTCTATAAACCCATTTTTTGCTTATATGCTTAGGAACCGGAATAATTCCAATTTTTACTTTCATTTTCTTTTTTAGACCAGTGCATTTAATTTTTGAAACCAAATAAAATCGCAGTAGCCTGAAACCCATTGGAAAAGGAGGAGAATATCATAAAAATGAAAAAAATATATATTACGGGCGATCTGAGGTCGGGCGTCAACTCTTTTCCATAGGACTTTCATTTTGCCGGAAATCGGGAAAATTCGTTTTTTACCCCTAAACCCTCAACCCTACCCCTTCCCGCCCTCAGATCGCCCGTAATTTATTTTTCCTTTCACTATCCACTGCGCCACAGGGAGCGTCAAAACATTTTAGTAAATTTGAAATTATCGTCATCTTTTTAATGACCTACCCCAGACCTCAGGTCTCCCTTCTCAGAGACACGGAGGTGTGGCAGTGCCATTATCAACTTCCTAAGTTTATACAACTAGCAGTCGCCCGGGACTTCGTCCGCGTGAAAACCTCTTAGGTACCCTTCTAATTTTAAAGACAGACTTTCGTATAAAAAGTGCTCATTCACCGTTCCCCCTCTCAATTTAATTTTTTTACGTGTACTTCAGATCTACATTCTTGTTCAACATTGTACGACATTACAGTACCTACATTAAAATTAACAATATATATTTATATAACATGTTGACAACTGGACCGATATGACAATTTGGTTCAGAAATATGTACATGTACATAATCACCATGATGAGGAAAATCATTTTTATCTTTTTGCTTTATGTGTTGCTATGTCATAAGTAGGTAGGTAAAATTATGTATATGAATGTCATTATATGTAAGTAGGCACTTAAATAGATAACGCAATCAAACCTGATTGCTATCTATTGCCCATTTGTAGTGTTTCAAGTTATTTATCTTCCGCAAAGTCTGTCGCATGTGAGGAAGTGATATTAAACCTATTAGTTTATCTTGCTTAAATATTTAACGGAGTCACGAGAGTTGTAAAGACGCGTGTCTGATTCGAATCTCGAGTGACTTTGGGAAAGAGTTCGTTGAACTGACATTATACAGACCAAATTGATTGTTTATGACAAGTTAAAATTAAATATTTGGGACCTCTGACCCAGAGTCAATAATAATATTTAGGAATATTTGAATCAGTTTTTCAATAAAAATATTGATATTTTAGGATTGGTTTAATCAATATGGATATGAACTTTTTAGTCAGTTATTAAAATATTTAAACAAAGAAGTTGTAATTACCTTTCATACCCTTTGTAAAGTGTCAACTTTAAATTAATTATTGTAATTGATGTTTATAATATTGAATATTATTATTAATTCATTAAGTCAATTTATAATATAAATCGATCTACATCGGCAGATTAAGATTGTAACCTACATACCGCATACATATCAGGTGAGATCGCAATCAATTTGCTCTTATAACAAAATCATATTATTTAAAAACCTGTATATAAAAACAAACAAAATAATAAAATCAATTTCATCAAGCATAAAATCCTGTAGCTATGTGGTAGGGCGATCATGCCACAAATGCCAATATAACATTACATGGAGTCGGCTCTGTGATTTTTGTTATTGTTATAATATGTTAGAATATTATCTGTCTTTGTTATTATTATTGTTACACAGTTTTAAATCACAACGAAAAACTCGCAACCGGGAGTCAGGAAGTTGGTTATCATCCTATACCCGTCAATCCACGTGATGGATTTAAGCTCCGTATCCTCTAGTAGGGAGGAGTGGCCATGTAGAGGGCCGTTAAAATGAGTTGATATTAGTGATGTTACCTGTATGCCTGGGCGGACGAGCTGCGCGATCTTCTCGCACATGAGCGTGTGGAAGTGCGGATGGAAGCGGTACACGGAGCCGTCGATGCCGACGGTGACGCGCGACTCCGCCATCTTGTTGAGCAGCGTGGCGATGCCGGCCGACACCAGGTGCGCCGCGCGACGCGACACGCACTCGCACACGTGCCGCACGCCCGCCATGTCTGCTTCCGTCGCGTGCGACAGCCCTGCACACACGTCAGTACGTCAGCTGGCATTCAACATAAGAGGTCATTCTGAACTCTGAACTCGGAGCTCGTCAAGAGACGAGCTCCGAGTTCAGGGTAGAGCTATATAATAATAGTACTATCTACTAAGTACAAGTTGGTCCTTCGATGCTATCACATCTGATTTTAAGTAATGATGCAATCTGAGATGGAAGCGGACTAACTTGTTAGGAGTAGGATGAAATCCACACCCCATTCGTTTTCTACACAGCATCGTACCGGAACGCTAAATCGCTTGGCAGTACGTCTATGGTGGTAGGGTAGTAACTAGCCCCGGCAAAAGCCTCCCACCAGCCAGATCAATACAAATTAAGGAAAACTCAATCTGCCACGCCGGGAATAGAACCCAGGACGTCCATCTTAGAAATATGCGCATACCACCGCGCCACGGAGACCATCAAACGTACTTAATAGTTGAGCTTTTTGTGACACCTCACGTAGGTACAGTCATGCTGTTTTCTGCCCCCAAACAGCATTGCTGTGTTCAAGTCTTAGTGAATGGTTACTGGTGTGTTTACAGGCACGTGAGGGTACTTTATAGGGTGTATTCTTTGCACGCTCTGCGATTACTCTCTCTCATTACTAACTTTAATGGGACTTGGTTGCCTTAATATAGAAAGTACATTGCCAAAAATTGTATGGAAGTGTACTCCAGGCTGCCCAGTAATGATATATATGTCATTAAATAGTGCAGACTTTCTATTTACAGAAAAACAAAGTTGTATGTAGCTATGCAGACGCAGGAAAAAGTTATATGAAGGTTGAAAAGTTGACTTTTCATACTACGACTACGGTCACGTGATTCAGAACACAAAAAATCGATTGAAATTTTTATTTTTTGATATATTTTCAAGTGATTGCTATGAAACATGGATAGTTGTTTATAATTCATTGTGTATTTAAATAAAACAGTTAAATATCGCCATAAGTTTGGACAGCCTGGGGCAAATTTTGGCAGTGTCCTTTATTTATTTAAGACTTGCTAACAGAAGATGTTCATATCTACGCTAAAAATAGCGAATAGGCTAGCAGGGTAATAATATGAGTCACGCGTGTAAAAGTCATCAGAAATAACTAAAGGTTACGTAAATATCATTTGGGCAACATTGACTGCACACACCGGTTACAGCCTTTACGCAATGCATAGAACTTGATTTATTTCAACGAACGTTTCAATGTCCGATGTGTTAGTTGTGATGCCACGCTGCATTACATAATGTTGTATTGTATGTAAATGTTTTGCTTATTACCGCCTGCATTCTACTAAGGGTTACTGATAACGCGATATGATAAGGTATGCGTCAAATGAACATTGGTAGTTATTTTATAATAATTTTATTTATCCTTAGGATAGTTGTAGAGCAATTCTTTAAATTCCACTTCAGTTTTGAAGCCAATGTACAACGGTTGCAAATTGGATGTACGAGGTGGTTTTTTTTTTTATCAAGAATCGACATACTGAGTTTAGTCAAGTTTACAATTTATTACCCACACCGGAAATAAGATGGTATATGCGATGGATGGGTCTCGCAAACGAATGTTGCAAATGTTTTGAAAAAAAAAAACTATGGACTAAGATAAGGCTTTTTTTCTTTTGATCGAAAAGATAAGATACGAAATTCGGCATCGCAATTATTATTCTTGCATTAGGTACATAAAAATGCTTGAAATAATGAAGATAATCTTATTAATAATACAAAAAATTAAAAAAACATGAAAAAAAAGCCTAAAATGTTATTATGTATTTGTTAAAGGAAGAAAAAACGTGACGTACCTAACTGCTCATTTGGAAATCGTGAAGACATTATTAACTAATTCTGTCTACTTGACTAAAGGCAACTTACCAAGTTCTTCAAGAACTTCCATACAGCTGGTGTAGTCGCCTGGTTTGTCCGACTCGATCTCTGAAACGTATTTGGTGTAGAAGCTGCCCCTCTCGTACAGCAAGTCGGAGCCCCGCCCTCCGAAGAGCAGGCCCATCCGCGTGTACTTCACTAGCGCTAGACGGACCAACTCTCCCATGTACATCCCGGATATCATCTTCTCTTGTCTGTAAAGAGAGAAACACTAACTGTATTGACAGTATACATAATAGTATCAGCTGTAGTTTTCAAACTGCCAGGTCTCGTTGGATACAACCATGCTAAAAACGTAAAAAAGTGAGCTCAACCCATTGTCTTTCCTTCTCATACTCTTTATAGAACACTATTACATTTTATAATAACCTAAATTTTGAGCGCGCTGCGGCACAGCATTTTCGGGATTTTATGGTCAGAAGAAGAACATAATAATGTTATTAGGAGTTCATAGGAGATGAAACATATAATCCTCTTTGTAGTACCTTGACGAAGTAATTATGTAATTATTAATAATTAATATCTAAGTAGGTCTTTGCGAACTTGTTCCGCTTTATCAAGAATTACATTATAATTTAGTTTAATTAGGTAAGAAAAAAAATTCAATTAATGTTATCAATTTGTACACCCCACTTGTGTAATATTACCATAAAACATAAAATTTGATAAAAACGTTGTTTCTATTTAATGCTTTATTAATCTAACGGTATTTTTAATCATTTCAATTATGACTAAAATGGTACTTTCCTTTCTCCATTTAAAATACGCACTGTATTGATAAACTATGAATTAAGGATAGCTTGCTCACTTACACGGTTATCGAGCCTATTAACAACCAAGACATAATTAAAATTTGATAATGATTGGTGTGATGGTTAGTCAAATTATATAACACTAAACCCGTCAAGTCATCGACCCGCATTTAGGGTTGCCATCCGTCCGGGTTTCCCCGGATTTGTCCTAGTTAAGAGGGCATCCGGGGAGCGTCCGGGGAAGGTTTAATTTGTAGACCGGGTTTTAAAAAATAAATAAATAAAAAAAATTTGGGTCGCGAGACACTCACTATGCTCGCACCACACAACGATCAAGCGATGAATCAAGTATATTCACCGGTCCAAATAAAAAAAAGACGTGTGGCACTCGGAGACTACCGCGGTAAAGCTATTGCATAGCATATTTTTTATTAATTTTCTGGCATTTATCGATAGATGGAAAAACTAAACGGTTACTTTTTAGTTTTTCCATCTATCGATAAATACCAGAACTTTTAATAACTTTTTGAAATATCACGCTTGTAAAAAAAATGACTTTTTGAAATATCACGCTTGAAAAAAAAATTGCGGTACCGACGGGATTCGAATCCGCGTTTCTCTGGCAATTCGGGCACTTAGAGCGCCTTACCGCTAGGCCATGCTCCCAATGACGTCGGCGCCGAAATTATGTTTTTGATACTCAGGGGGTCTTAGGTTTTTTGTTACGGAATTTCTGAATTCGGTCTCCACGCTCAAGGCCCGCGATAGAAGCTATAATATAATAATATTATAGCTTAAAAGGTGATTTATGACATTTTCAACTATTTTTTATTACATTGAATGTGTTTAAAAGATCTTGTTGACATGTCCGGCTTTCGCATTCTAAAATCCGGGGTTTTCACGCGTCTTGTCCTGTTTTAAAAATTGGCAACCCTACCCGCATTGGAACAGTGCGATCTAAGCACCAAATCCTCTTTTCTGTAAAAGAGGCCTGGTGTTGTAGTGGGATGTCAAACAGTACAGTATTTACGTCAAATGTTTATTACAACTTATACATATTACTAAAATTAAGACATTCTCGGCTTCATTGATATGAAATGTTATGACGAGTGACGTAGCTGAGCGAACTAGTCTGCTGAATGTTATTGAGTTACGTTTGAACTTTGCACCGCGCAATATCTGACAATCATGATTCATGATCATTGATAACCCAATGCAATTTATTTAGGACCGGTTATTTTTAGGGGCATTACAAGCGGATTTTTTTATTTACCTTAAGTTAACTCTTGACTGCTATCTCATCTGGTGATGATGCAATGAAAGATAGAAGCGGGTTAACTTGTTACGAGTGGAACGAAATTCACACCCTTTTCGTTTTCTACACAACATCGTACCGGAACGCTAAATCGCTTGGCGGTACGTGTTTGTGTTTCGTATAATTTTTGTGCTTATTTTAGTATTGGTAATATCCGTAGGGTTTAATTACAAAAAACGAAAGCGTTGATTTGAATTCTTAGTATAAAAAGAGACACAGGGAAGTTATGAAAGGTCACTTGATTTGTTCCGTCATTTGCGTTGGATGTTGAAGATTTACCGGTACGATTAAAAGGACCTATCTAAATATTCTTTCTAAAATAAACTCTATGCTGAGCGACTAGTATTTTAATCCTATTAATATTATGAACGCGAAAGTTTGTGAGGTTGTATGTATGTTTGTTGCTGTATAACTCAAAAACTGCTAAATGGGTTTTGATGAAACTTTACTATAATACAGTTTATAGGTACCTACATCAGAGCAATACATAGGCTACGTTTTATCTCGCTTTTTTTACGGGTCAATAACTAAGCGGGTGAAACCGCAGGCGTCATTTAGTGAAATTATCTTCGAGTGCGAATAACCCTAAAAATAAAAATCGGATAAAATCTTGTGATTTTTCATACAAAGTAGATCTTGGCCTGTGTGCACCAACAATTCGCTTATCATAACCAACGGTTAACATACGCTAAACGTAAAATTTACTGTTCACGACAACTCGTACACCGGTTAAGGTTAAGGACGTAAGCTCTGTTAAGATAACGTCCGGTTTACGTCCTTAACCGGGTACGGGTTTATTATAAATAATAAATTTATAGTAAAGTTATGTTTACCGTTGGTTATGATAACCGAAATCTTGGTGCACACAGGCCTTAGATTACATCTTTATATAAAGTAAAGTATTCATGAAGAAAATATCATTATATATATCGATAGATTATACTTATAAGGTGTGTCTTAAATGCTGTAATTTTACAGTCAAAGGTCATTAAACCAATCATCGTGTTGTACTGTTGATTCACTGATACACACTAGTGTTAGTCATATGTTAAAGTGTTAATTGCTTCATATTGTGGTAACTTTGTCACGTTTTAAATTATCAAGGAAGTTCTTAATTCGGTGATAACATTATGTTTTCTTTAAAAAAGGATTTAAGCAATTGATTTGTTTTGGAACGGAAATAAATTGTTGATATGATATCAGTATAAAATATCGCTAGCGAAAAGTACCTCCTAACGGAAATATTTGTGTAAAGCAACTCTAGTAGGTGTACCTATGTACATACCTACTACCAAGATATCAGTAGGTTTTTTAAGTCAATTAATTGTTTTTTATAATACTTTAGATGAAAGATACAAAGAATGAAAGAAATGACAAGAAGATAATTTGCAAGGAAAATGCGTCTAATATAATTATCTACCTGATCATGTTATAAGCTTATAACCTACATTTAAAGCACTAAATACACTCTAATGTCTTCTGCTTAGAGACTTAAAGAAACAATAAAAAAATTAATATTCCCATTACACAATTTATAATTTTTTAATTTCAAAAGCCTAACCACTTAATCAGCCCATCAATCAGGTACTATATATTCATATTGATACGTGTGAAATGTAGATAATTATACATTTGTGACTTACATTTGTTTGCCTGGATTAATGGAATTGACGTCGACGTCCCGATCAAACTCTGTCCTCACAAAGTCCAAGGTTCCATCGTCTCCGAAGGCGCCCCACTCCGTGTTGATCAGTAGCTCCGGCTTGCCTGGCTCGCCGTCGAACATTTCACAGTTTTCCGTCTTCTCCACATAGCAGGCATTGCTGCCAGTACCTGATTGAACATATCAGGTTAATAAATATACAACATTGCACGTGATCACGCTGAATTCTTTGACTATAGGTAATATATAGACGGTGACCCGTCGCCACAATTGCAGGCTGGATAAAACTAGACTTGTTTATGTTTTGAGGCTAGTACTATTACTAATCCGAAGCAGAAATCTCAACAGTTCAACAGTTAAGATGCCGCAGTCAACACCAAGCGATTAAGTTCGATGCCCGCCCGTTGACTATTGTCAGTTGTCAAACACATTCCTAACACAGTCTTGTCGTGAACTTTGTTGAAGTGATTAAAAGCTAACAATTGAGCTTTTCCTCAGCAACCTTTTGAAGTTAACTACTTTAAAGCTCTATTTGTCCACAAACATTTTATAATTATTACTTCAAAATTACCCTGGACCGCCCAACTAGTTATCCCGTGAAATGGAGATATTATTTTTTTTATAAGCTTGTTACTTCCAATCCCTGTTTCACCTGTTTTGAATCACAAATTTCTTAGTTTTGAAATTTCAGTCAAAGTAAGTGGAAAGTATCAAATTTTTGAATATTGTTTAGAAGTGTGACGACCGACGCGTCTATCGATTACCTTAAGTCAAGTTTATGTTAAGTTAAAATAAACCAAGCGTATAATCACACACATAAATGCACTTCAATTTGCAGAACAGGAAAATATACAGCAGGTAGGTATTATTACTCAAATGGGTGTTATTAGAACAATAAAAAAAACAAGATTGTCATTCGCCGGTCTATGACAAAAAAGTTAAAACTGATAAAAAGCGAGTATTGACGTAAAATAACAAAAATAAACAACAGGAAATAACATCTGCGATTAGAGAAAATGAATAATCTGTTACATAGGAATAATGTTATCACTTGTGAGTTATAACAGTGCACTCTGATAAGACGATAGGACTGTCTCGTTGATTAATTTATTAAAACTGGTTGAAATTTAAATTTAATTTGTCACTATTTTGGATTTATCTACATTTTTGATCGTTTTTAAAACAAAAATTTTGATACAAAGCAAAGCTATTAAACTGATATTTCCGGTATAATAAATAACCTATGTACAAAATTCCTTAGTCTACAAACCCCCATATATTTATGTGCCAATTTCTCATTAGTACATATAGGTACAATATTGATATCAACAGTCCGTATCTATACTAAAGCCAAACTCGATTGAGAATGCTTGTCAACAAACAAATTAAAAATGAAGGTAGAAATCACTAGTCATTTTACACCTATTTTTTTTTAAATTAACTAGTTAATGACGAATTCATGACAATAAATTAGATTAGTAGTAGTTCAATATCTTTTAAATAAGATTTTTTTAAAACACCAAAACATAATTTTGAATTTATTAGGCAAAAAATGTGTTGCATTTTCTACCTTCATCAAATTTGTTTGTCGACAAGCATTCTCAATCGAGTTTGGCTTTAGTATAATTAACATGCTTAGTAAAGTTCGAATAAATTAGTGATAGTAACCATAAATGTTAAATTGTTAATGCTATTATGACTAAGACCCACAACATACCCTGTGTAAGTTTTCAAGTTAAAACGTGTCACATTGTTGGTGCCATTATAAATTTGAAAACGCTTCAAGGCATTAATTTATGTCTAATTTAGTTGTCTTTGTTATTTATTACAAGTTAGCCCTTGACTACACTCATACCTGATGCTAAGTGGTGATACAATCAAAGATGGAAGCGGGCTAGGATGAAAATCCCCACACCTGTCGGTTTCGGCACGACATTGTACCGAAATTCTACCATCCATTGCGTATACCACTTGCACCACGGAGGCTGGGTGTTTTGTGTTTCCCATTGTAATTTACAGGGGATTTTCAGAAAAACACATTCGGATATCATATTAAATGATGAAAATAATAAATTACAATATAAATGACATCTTATAAAGCATAATACGAGTAGGCATGTGACATTTGTTTCCTTAAAAACTTACACGAAGGGCACCGAAAGCTACACACAAGCACACCGCAGTAAACAAGGTAAACCTACCAACAATAAGTCCTATTTTGCAGTTGTGGTTTTTCCACGCGCAAGACATCAATGTGCCCGTTGTGTCATTCAGTATGGCGCAAATGTCAATCTGTACGTCCTACAAAAATGGGAAAAACATGCTTTTAGATGAGATATTCCTTAGACCCTCAATCTTCATTACCGGTGAATTGATGATGATTTATTATAGAGGCTTTCGATCCCGTTATGGAAACCCAGTCAAGAGAAATGCGCGGTGATTGTTGATGCATATAAGTACTATACTATGAGAGGTATCTAGTATTTAATAGGTAGATATATAACCACGATATCTCGTAGAAATTTTGAATATTTTGAATGCTAAGTGGATGCAAATGATCAAGTAATTTTATGCAATAAGTAATAATAATGTTTCGAGATGAAAATAATATATCTCGTCAGATACAGAAGTTGCGGACTCTATCATGTTTTAGTGAAATAAAATAAAAAGCCAATTATGCGGTTCAAATTTCATTTTGAATAAAAAATAAAATAAAAATATCATGCAAACGTCTCCAGCCCATACAAATAATTTGGTGATAAAAAATAAATAAAATTTACCAATAATATGAGGTTTATATTATACCGCCTATTACCTGTGCCTTTATAAAATGCATGCAAATTTTATATAAAAATAAATTAATATAAAATAAACAACACAATAGATGAGTAAATAAAATCCAGCCATATAACAAAAGAGATACCGAATTAAACTGAAAGTGTTATAGCCGTCTACATGCGTCTGACATTCTGTCCCGTTGAAATTAAAAATAAAGAATATATGCTGTTTAGTTTTGTCACTTGAGCTGAGAATCCATTAGGAAGCCTCTGTTTAACTCTCTGCGGCTCTTAACATGCCTTAGTCTAGAGAGCTGGTCATCCTCAACTCACCGATAATGATTCCTATGCGGCAATGGGGGTTCTTATGCGCACAAGACATAAGTGTGCCGGTCGCATCGTTTAATATGCCCATTACAGATAAAGCAAGGTCCTGGAAAATGTTGTTCTATATAATTTGGTAAAAAACTAAGAAATTTTGATAACACAACTCCTAACCTATATAAGTTCCCTATGTACGGCTAGATTTTACATAAGTATTAGATATATGTAAAGAAAGGAGAAATGAAAGTATGTATCTTTTAATATATGTATATGAATATTTACTCAGTTTTTCGTCAAAAAAGGTGTTAAGGACAATAGAAATTTTGGATTAATAACACAACTTTAAAGCACTAGTAAAATCATTTAAAATAGTTTTCTTGAGATGTAGGTATCGTAATTTATATCAATACGTCAGATCAAACCTCAGTAAACTACAACGAATTCGTAAATTTCATTATATTTAATTCACTTTTATTTCCTCCAAACGCAATTGTTTTAATTTATAATATCCACTTAGTTAACAATAATTGTTTTATCTCGTAGATAATTAACAATTGTTGGAAAATTATTCGAACTCAAGTACATACTTAATAAACCAGCGTGATTATTGAATTATTCAATTTTACTTTTTAAAATTATATTACATAAAATTTAGTGTAACATGTAATTTTTGATGTTACATTATAAAAAAATTGTGTAAAGAATAGTAAAATCTATAGAGGACCATCCTTATCACCCAGCGGGTTAGGGGTGTAAGAAAAAACGTTGGACTTATTATCAGATCCACCATATACATACAAAAATAAAATCATAAAAATCAACCTTTCGGAGAAGTCCGATAACAAACACGCCACTTTAATGTATTAGAACTTTAGATGGTCTGTGGTCATAATAATAATCGATAGTCTCTTAGGACAGGTACCTAAACAGAACGACTTACCCCACGTCTAGCGATAGCGTCCTTGAGTCCCTGCACGACGTCTTCGCCGACGACCCCTGAACAAGAGAACCCTTTCGTCCAACGCTGCAGGATCCCTTTGGTTAGCCCCAGCTGTTTTAGCGGGAAACTGAACGTGAACCCGAGGGCCAGGCGCTCTTCGTAAACATCGTGCTCCTAGAAAATTTAATCAATAAAATAATAGCAATCATTTTTTATATTTTCTTTCCTTATTTCCCTGTAATATAGCTAGCAATATTTAAGAATGTACTTGATCTTATTGCTAAACATTTGACTACACTACGCTAGTTTATAAGTGTAGTAAGTAATGTAACATTAGCAAAACAAAATATCATTTTAGTTTTTTTATAAATCGTAATTTTATGATGCTATTCTTGTTTCAATATTCCTAATAATTATGACTTATGTTAAGTTCAGTTTCATGCTATAACAGTCATAAATAAAGTACTGTTAGCAAAACAAAATGTCATTATAATTTTTATAACCAAAATTTCATGACGCTATATCTATTTAAATGATATCTAATATTATTTACCCAGGAATGAAACTATTATACACTGTATAATTGTCATTAATATACTACATTTAGTAAGATAAAATGTCTCCATATTAATTTTTTTTAATCGAAATGTTTATATGTAATAATTTTTAATTAAATATTGTCTAATTGTTGTAAATGTGTCTTACATAAATTAACAACATAATTACCTTCATAAAGTTAGCTAAGCACTCGGCAATGTGATCGAACAGAGCTACTCCCGTGCCGGTCATAATGTGATTTGGTATGGCGTAAATTTTCGACTGCATATCAAAGTGGTTTTCCCCTAGATTTATAATTAGTACTCTAAAGTTTGTTCCTCCTAAATCTAATGCCAAAAACTTGCCACGTTCTGCAACAACAATAAATAACACAACAATAATAAACAAGAATTTAGTTACAATCATAATAGGATCATAATTAAATATTGAAGCCTCGTTCAGAAGCGATGTTTCCATGTATAATAAGTAGATAGCACTACAATTTTCTCTAACGTATTATCAAGAAATGCGCGTACCCCAAGTTGCAGTTCTCACTAACCGACTAGCGTGTTAAGCAAGCTACTATTTCTCCGTGTAGCGATAAGAAACTTAGCTTCAATCTAGTTCACTGTAATTGAAAAACTACAGGTACCTTTTCCATTAGGTAAATCTTGAATGTAAGTGATCCAGCACTTAACAATGGAATTGGCGTGCGAGTCCTTTCCAAGACCCTTGACTAGGTCATTGTGAAGTCTGCTCATTATCTCCCTGCATTGCTTTTCTGATAAATGGAAGACTTCGCATTCCTCGCGAATCTGTAACAAAAGAAAGAAAATCAATTGGTAAATAACATTAGGCGTTCTTGCTCATCTATAGAAAAAAGGATTTAAATTAAAATTTCACAAATTAAAGTAAAACAATGTCTGATTTGACAATTGTTGTTTCTGTACCTTCAAAATAAATATAACAACTATTTTGCGTCCTATAAAAATTTTCTTACTATTAGCAATTTGTATTTGGGTACCTTACCTGTTCAAAAATTTTAAAGTGACTTGTATATAAAACTTAAATAATTAGTTAACAGTAGCAGTAATGGCATAGGTACTATTAAGTAACATTGTAGTTACCTAATATCACGAAAAACTTATGATTTTATGTTGCGGAAAAGCATTTATAATTGCATAAGAAAATGAACTTCTGTGAATAAAACTTGCAGGTAGGTATACAAATAAGTAGCCTGTAGCTAATTGTAAAATAAAGTATCATTCTCCTTTTTTGCGTGATTGTATCGCTAATAAAAAACCAAGAGAATTGAAAATAATGCACGGAAAATTATATAAGTAATTAATTTTTTCCTTAAGCACGTGAATCGAACTTGGGTATTAAGTACTCATTCTCAGATATATCCGCTGATGTTTCAGTAAATAACAATGCATAAGTCAATGCAATTTCTTTGCATACAACTAAGGTAATCGCGGTAAACTAATCGTTAATTTTATCGACAACGAGTTTCACAAGGTCAAAGCGGTCATTACAACACAACTGTCGCTTATGGTAGCTTTCCAATAAAACTCAACCCGACTTAAACCAATAGTCGCCAGATCTATTTTTATTTAAATTTGAAAAGTTTACTATAAACACTCACCCTTGGTAATTGATTTATTGCCATACCCATTTTGAAATGTATGTAAACTGATTTTTTATTGAATAAAAACACTGCGCGAGTTACGTCTACTATACGACTTGCTAAGCGGGCAAAGGAATATGGAATACGTTATATGACTTCGCCACAAAAGCTATGACCGTCGATTGTGCTTGTTTCTCACAGACTGACGCGTTCTTTTTCATTCATGGTAATAAACTGTTGTTGTCCCGCTCATGTGCGCAAATAGCCTACGTGCCGGAATAGTGCAGCATTATGTTGTGCAATGCAATGCAAAAACGGTAAAATAACCTGTAGTGCATATTTGTATATTATATTTTCAAGTAGAGTGCATTTCGAGATGTAAAAGATTTATAATTTTGCCCCCATAAATATATTTTCTATGTTCGGGACGCTATCCAATGCTTATCATAAATCCTGCGGCGCGCCTCTCGTTGTATGATTGTGATTGGTCGTCGCGTGGGCTCGCTCATGACGTCATAAAAATTCCTCGAGTCGACGTCTTTCTATATTTACAGTGCAATGGTATGGGTGACACTGGTAGAGAACTAACGCAGTGGTGTGTGTGAGCAGCATGCAGGCTGCAGAGTAGCGGCATGGGTTTACCGAAAATATCATTACAAGCTAATTTCAGTAGTAGAAAATATGTATGTATTTAGCAATTATCATATTTGGTATGTTAAATACCTATTAAAAAACTTAATTTGATCAATACTGTGACTTCAAAGAATATTTATATTAGTATAATTTGAATAAAAATGTAATTCAAAAATTTTATGCTTAATAGAAAACCATGATGTATACTTGTCATGAAAAATGTCAAGTAAAAGATTGCGGATAATATAAAATGTTTTGTTGACCCTACCTAACGATACTTTGACCTCTACCGATTAAAGGTACTGTGATATTTGAAAAAATATATAGGTAGTTATTATAAACTGTTAAGGTCAACTTTTTGCTATGCCCTATACTATGAAGGTGTAAAATATCACAAAACTCTCGAGTCATAAAGACAATATTTAGTATATTTTTTCAAAACTACTACAATATAATTAGTAGAAGTATTTTAAGTTGAAATTCTACTATTTACATCGCCTAAAATAATTAAAAATAAATATATTTTAACAATAATGACTATGGATATTTCCAATGATTTGCGAAAGTCCATTAACTTTACACTGTACAATATTTGGTTAGGGGGAGCACGTGCGTCATGTGATAAGTGTTTATGTTATACCTATTTATTATAATATGATATTATCAGTATGATAAAACATTAAAGGTTTCACTTGTCACATTATAATATATCAGCTTGTATTGTATTGATAAATAACTAGGTATAGGTTAATTTTCCATGCATCGTAAATTTATCAAACTATCTGTCTAGGCAGGGATAAACATTGTAAGTGCACTTGATATACAACATGACAGTTTCCTATTCTTGTTAGGTATATTCTCCTCTTTAATACAATACTGTAATATGTACTAGGTACTATAGGTACCTATGAGATTCTATAACGCAATATTACATATATAGCTTCGCCCAACAGTTACACCCGCGTAGATTCCGTTTCCGTGAGAATATCGAGACATCCGTTTTTAGTGAGCGTCTACATCGTGAAATAAGTAATTATGTTGAATATGTCAATCTAGTCTGGTAGTTTCAGAGGTCTCGTGGTGAGTCAATAGGTCGGTAAGGGGTATGTCACTTATACTAAAGCCAAAATCGATTGAGAAGCTTGTCAACAAACAAAATAAAAATGGAGGTAGGAATCACTAGTCATTTTACACCCCTTTTATTTTAAATAATTTGTTCATGACGAATTCATGACAATAAATAAGATTAGTAAGCTTAAAACTAATTAATACATTCAACATCTTTTAAATAAGATTTTATAAAAAAACAAAACATAATTTTAAATTTATTACACATAAAAATTCTCAACCGAGTTTGGCTTTAGTATAGGTATATCATCTTAAGAATCATGTGCTTAAATATGATTAATTCCGGATACCATTATAAGGATATCGATCTATGTATTTGATCTGCCCATACTGAACTAGTAGCGCTATTCTGTAACAATGTTTTATAACTCGAAAGTTAGATACCTAAGTACTTATTCGTAAGTAAGTATGTATTTGCAACTTTTTGAAGTGAAACTTCTTTATCAGGGTTGGAAAAAAATTTAGTGTAACATTTTTTCGTTACGCGTTACATTTTTCCGTTACGCGCCATCTTTGACTTATGGAAGTGACGTGATAAATATATATATATATGTTATATTGAAGTGATCAGCAAAATCAAAGGGTTTATTTTAATTCTAATTCCAGTAAATTTCTAAAAAAAGTAAGTAATTACGACATAAATGATAGTAATAATTCTATTACAATTAATGAAATTCAATAATAATCTATGTAGTAATATGCTAAAATGAAATAATTGTAGAATTTGTATTTATGTCTATGATAATAAAAGCCTTTTATTAAACTTTATCTAATTTAACTTTATTTAACCAAGTTCTGTAAAGTTGCATATAGTAAATTATTTTTTGAAAAATAACGTCATAAAAAAGTTTCACTTCTTACGAGTGTACGCTAGTACACGCACACATTTTTTTCTTAATCTAATATGAAACTACAAATAGCGCTGAAGATAAAGTAGTACTAAATTCACCTTTTTATTTCAGTAATCATGTTGATTTGCGTGTTGCATTTTTGTAAAGTCGTCGTGGGTTCGGCTGTACGTACAGTACAGGACAAATGAACGGAGTTTTGGCACTGAATAAATGTTGCTTGTTTATTTTTGAGTGTCTCGTGACTTCTAATGTAGCAACGTGGCCAACGTGAGTTCGTAAATAAAATACACAATTCTCCTAATAACGCATGTAGCGTCTGTACGTAGGAAGGTCTAGGTACGTTTCTTGGTCTAGGTAGCTTTTAGCAAAGGACAGGCTTCGCTCTAGAGAAGAAACAGTTTACGAATATTGTATAAATTACCACAATGTGCGCGATCGAGGCATTATACTCTAAAGATTGGGCATCTCACAACTCTTTCCACAAAGCCTGATTTTTTATAAAAATACTTAAATAAAAAGTTTTAAAAGGTAATCCGAAAGGAGGACAGCAGAAAAATTATATTTTTAAATAAGACGAAATAACAGGAAAAAACAAAACCCACTGTCTCGGGGATTTTCCTTCTAATAAAACGTGCTACCACGTTTTTGTTACTTAGCATTACGAAGCGTAAAATGAAATGGGGATGGAATCAGAAAAATGACCACGATATACCTACCTAAATTAGATAATTGTTAGAAAAAAATCGTAATCGCGGAATAATAACCAAAACAATAGCAAATTCACAAAATGTTCGCAATTTTGTGGATAACAATGATTGACCGAATCATTTGGTTAAAATTTTTATAGGCGTTTGAGTGGGTGTTAGAATGATTTATAAAATTAGATTGTAACAGTGAAGTCGTTGGACCCAGTGACATTGAAATATTTACTTCACCTTATTTACTATGCCCTTATCGTCCAACTCTATGGCACTACATCAATAGAATATGTTATGGTATTTTCTATGGTAGTTCAGTTTCTACATAATCGTATATAAAGCTTGGAAATTACACGTACTTATAAATTAAAGAGTTTGTTTGGTTGAGTCTCAGGAACTCAGATTTCAGAAATTCGTTACGAAAGATACTTTCAGCTTTGGATGGACCTTTAATTGTAATAAGCTGTCTAACATTATTTCCGTAACGGACTCCCTTTAAAAAGCACCTTTTACTGTAGTTTTTGTATGATCATTTAGGCCTGTGTGCACCAAGATTTCGGTTATCATAACCAAAAGTTAATATAAGATAACTATAAATTTACTGTTCACAACAACCCGTACGCCGGTTAAGGACGTAAACCGGGCGTTTATCTTAACCGAGCTTACGTTCTTAACCGGCGTACGGGTTGTCGTGAACAGTAAATTTTACATTTAGTATATGTTAACCGTTGGTTATGAGAACCGAAATCTTGGTGCACACAGGCCTTAGTCCTACACAGCTCTAATAAAATGTTCAGACTTCTAAGTTAAACATGAGCGTCACAATAACATAATACCAAGTCTATTACTACCATCTAGGTAAGTACTCGAGACTAAAGACAAGAGAATGTAGAGTGTATGTATAACTGATAAAACGTATTATTGGCTTTGTGATATTCATGGTGATGCATAACATTGATAAACTGTAGTTTATAAACAAACCGTTTTCTAAATTTTCCTATCCGGCCGAGAAAATGTAGATTTGTAGCTTATGTTCGTCAATTTACCTGCTATTTTTAAAACGCCGACGTAAAAAAGAGAGATGTTATGTATTATGTTTGACGTAGATATAGCCTGTTTGTCTGTGGCATCGTAGCTTGTAAGTGAAATAGTCCAGATGGAGGCTGTTTTGTACGCAAAAGATCCGATAAACGAATACATAGATTTGAGGGTTTTTCTATCTATGTTATGGTGACGAGTTTCTGGTTTAAAAGTCGTAAATTCACAAACAATCCCACTAACATCTATGTTATTTTTCTTTATTAAAACAAAGATGATCTTAACAATTGTTATAGTAAAAACAATTAGTTTATATATACCCAGGTATCTAGGCACATATTAGTACTGCATGTCATAAGTACGCAAATGGCTCTGCCTACTACTAATTATTATTATTACCATAGTAATGTGAAACATTTAGTTATATTATATGTATTGTTATGCTTATCTCGAACGTGGCTAACAACTTATCATCTATAATCACCTGTTTAAAGTATTCATGCGGACTGGTTATAACCGGACGTTCATACATTGTACAATTGATTTCTTATTGGATTGTACAAAATAGTAATTTTGAAAGTCACGTTATGCATACTATCTATGACACATTTTTTTTTATATTGTAGATTAGCATAGAGAATAGATATGTTGACTCTGTAATTATGACATCTTAATTTAAAATTATTGTGCACGTTGTGAAAAACTGTTAAAAGCCGAACATTTACTAAAACTCACAATGTACAAACAATGGGCTGGAATTAATATATTAGCAGTTGGTTTTCCTAAAAGATAAAAAAAACAAAACAATCAACTACATAGTTTACAACCAAGGAGGCATAAAATAAGATAATAAAGATATAAATGTATTTTTATATTACAAATTAAAGTCGATTGGTAGTTAAGCCCAGCACTATTAACTGTATAAGGAAGTTAATGAGAGAATAGGTTTTAAATAAACTCAAACAGATAGGTAGGTGGGTACACCATATAACGATATAGGCACGTATCTAATTTAGGAATAGGTAATAATGTACTGGCTTCTGCAATTTTCCTGGCTCACGATGATTCAAACATTTTATGTATATTTCAGGTAGTTATATATAAATGGATAAATTGAATGCAGTTTCAGCTGATGTAGTAGGTATCCATGAGTAAACATTTGACCTTGTGCAGTGACCTTGTCTAACATATCGGTTTCTGTATGACCACAGGATATTGGCGCCACACGAGATTTATACTGACTACCTACAGCTAGTAATTATTATTACTATGCCAGTTTTTTAGTACTAAGATACTACTAAAAACTACCTAAATACCTTTATCGTGCAGGTATCAACCTCTATCCTATACTAAATATATTGTTTATTCGTAAATCTTCGGTAATGGAAATTAGATTATTTTTACATAAGTGACGCCGTAATACATGTGTACTTTATGTGTTTTACTAGCAGATTTTGATTGTAGTTAGGTAGGTATCAGTAGATTCCCTCTCCTATAGGGAGAGAAGCTTGGCCCTGTAGTGGCTTACAATACTAATACTGACTAGTGGGACCATAATTACTTTTTCGGCTGATAATGACGATATACGGTAAAGTTTATCAATATAATTTATATGGTTTTTACAAGGAATATAAGACACGTGTTTTTTATATGACATGACCAATATTTCATCTAGGTACACATTGAGTTCCTCATAAAGAATATGTTAGGAACTACTGAAGGATGAAGCTTTAAAATTAAAGAAAAATAAGCTTTTCATGTTCAAACACGATACATAATTTAGGCGGGTATTGGAATATTTCAGTAAACATCCAGTGTTGATACTCACGATATCCCTTGCTTGTCGCATATCGATTTGTCGTGACAGTCGCGAAGACTGCAGCAGGTGATGGACGAGAAGCGTTGGGGTCCACAGGGTGCTGTCATAAATTCCACCGGGCAATGATGATATCCGCGTCCGAGCGAATACCGGTTGGAGCGGGCTTGTACGAAGTGAAAGGAACAGTTCGTTCGTTCGTGCAACGCGAGCACTTGTTCGACTGGCGCGCCGTGAGGTCACCTTGAGGCGGCGGCGCATGTGCACCACACCCTCGGCCTCATGCCCCCCGCCGCCCCGCGTGACGTCACCCTCGCCCCGCGTCGCAAGCCCTCTCCTTCGTGTGATGCCCTTCACGCAATACAGTGTCTAAATAACGCAACTCAATTTCTTGTGAAACATTTCAAAAGCATTCTTTACTTGTATCTATCCACGTAATCGTTAATTGAATTAGGTTCTTATTAATTTTGTTACTTAAGTGTCTATGAAACATAGGTAACTTGATCCTTTTATTTGAAACGGATGGAATTACTCAAATATTTCTTTTATTTCATTATAAATGTAGATAAAATGCATTTGAAATATGCCGCATGTTTAGATAAGAGCATTTAATCCAGTTTGACGAGATAAAGCTCATTGTTTAGGTAAGTAAACAAAACTCCGTTAAGTACGTGCTTGTAAAAGACAGGTTGTTAGATATGTAGGAATGTAAAGCGAAAAGCCTGCTGCCTGACCAGGAAACAAAACCCTGAAGAAATTAGTTCTTTTTTTATCCGCAATATGGTGAGGGTTTTTTGTTTTTCTGGTCAGTCTATACTTATACCTATCTAAGTATACCTATTCGAAATGAACCTATGATCAGACAACGCACCGTGACAACGGATTTTGGTGCAGGTAAGTACCTACTCGTAAACATGTTATCATAATTGTACTTATATATCTAAATAAGTAACTATAAAAATCTACCTAGCACAGTCATAGTATAGTATAGTACAGACATAATCATAACACAAATATGAGTTTCAGAATATTAGTAAAGTCGTAATCAAATTACATATGAACTTTATGAGATACAATCATAGTACAGACTACAAACGTACCTATTCAAATTACAAAATGAGCCTCGGAGTCAAAGTACAGTCGCATTCAAATTAGCATGGCCCTTCAGAGACGAGTGAAAGGATTGTTTGGTGGGTGTGGCGGCGCGACGTGGCGGTGTCGGTACACGTGCCCTCGCGCAGGTTAGCGAGCGCGGGTTCCGTGATTCTTTGCACGTGCTCCTAAAGCCTGTTGTCCTACTTGCATCGCTTTGAGGCAAATGCCACTAATGCATTAGCTTACCGGCTATGTGCAGATGCGAAACCTAGCAAGCGAAACCGAGGTTTTAACGTGAATTTAAGTCTTTAATGCTCATTGGATAGTATCAGAGTGCCGAGTGTGAGTTTGTTACGGAGCGACTGCGTAAAAACGTAACGCAAATTTGTATGGAATTTTAGTAGCGCCATCTAGTTTTAGCGAGTGTAAACGCTTTTTTGCTATATAATTTGACGTTATGGGTGAATACGTTTTTACGCAGTCGCTCGGTGAAAAACTCACACTCGGCACTCTGGTGTTACTTTGTGGAAATTCATCATAAATTTTTAAAATTCATTTTATAAGCACGAAATACCAACGAATCCAAAGGCGAAAACGTCATCCAGATTCGACAGAATACGCTCTACGTATGTTTTAGTCCGAATCCGGAGCATGCTCAGATGTTGACTTTACAATAGGCAATTGCGAAGTTGCACAACTAACTTCACAATTACACAGCATATGGGTGATTAAGCATGTTGATTGCTGGACCAATGCGGGTTTGCGAGCTCAGTGTAACAATGTTAATTACTTGAGATTTATAAAAAAACACCATGAACTTTCGTGTGAAGCCAATTGGTGTCCATAGCTCCAGAGTGAAGAACCTCGACACAATTCGCATCTCGATCCAAAGACAAACGAAAGTTCGGCGTGTGCAGCTTCAAAGAGGACTAAAATAGTACTGCAATAAACTAAAGTAAATTTTGTACAAGCCATACCTATCGCTATGATCAGTTATGTGTGTGTATGTGTTATGCTTAGTAGATATGTTCTGCAGCTAAGCAGAATTGCACAACTACTGGCATGGTTGATGGTAAAAGATCTAAAAGGACAGGCACCATATAATACTTAATTTTCAACAGCTATACCTTAGAGGACATTGCCAAAAACTGTATGGAAGTGAACCCCAGGCTGCCCAGTAATGATATATATGTCATTAAATAGTGCAGATTTTCTATTTACAGAAAAACAAAGTTGTATGTAGCTATGCAGTCGCAGGAAAAAGTTATGATTATGAGGGTTGAAAAAGTTGACTTTTCATACTACGACGACGGTCACGTGATTCAGAACACAAAAAATCGATTTAAATTTTTATTTTTTTGATATCTTATCAAGTGATTGCTATGAAACATGGATATTTGTTTAAAATTCATTGTGCATTTAAATAAAACAGTTAAATATGAGCATAAGTTTGGTCAGTCTGGGGTAAATTTTGGCAATGTACTTTGTTATAGTATTCAAAGAATCGCAGGACATATTTTTAACGAGTGTGCAGCTTTGTTATAGACAGTAACACAAAAAATCGAATCGACGGGCCATCGCCATCTCATCAGGTAGACAATTGTTTTCAAAAACAACAAGCGCGTCTGCTATGTCATCCAATAGCTTTTTTATTTTTTCTTTGGTACAAAATTAGGCAAGGCTTATGCAATTTAATGCAACGCTTGCGATAATCTGATTACACTGGAACAAGGGCGTAAAAGTGGTCCTACCCAGACATGATAGGATTGGAGTTGCAAGGATATTTGAAACGTAAACAAGATATAAAATAAACTAGGAAATTTCAAGTCAGTCGATGCAAAAAAGTTCGTTCATTAGTTCCACGTGGCGAGTAGGTTTTTAATCTGGTTTGTTCAAGGTCTACAGTTGGTTGTCACTCAGCAACTAAATTACTATTGGAACTTTCCTTGTTTTCATGTATATTATTTGTTTCCTGTGACAAAAAATAGAGAACTATTTTTTTTTATTTGAGGTTTTTCTAATATGACTTAGTCATATTAAAAAATACACATTTTTCCGCTTCAACTAAGTGCCTGTGTTACGAGTGAGTACCAACGATCTGTCACAGTAATCTAAATTATTATAACAAGGATCGAACACTCCTCTAATAAGTACTATCACTTCTCGATGGAATTACTACTATTTATTTTATTGAGGCTAAATTAAAATGCACTGTCGTTGCAGCATGTTTGGTAACATTTTTTAACCGACGAAAAAAAACGGAGGAGGTTCTCAATTCGACACGTATATATATTTTTTTTTCTTTTATGTATGACCACGCATAACTTTTTACAGAGTTGTCCGATTTTGATAATTCTTTTTTTTATTAGAAAGGGCACACTTCCAAGGACTTCCATTGTCATCATGTTAGGATCTGATGATGATATCCTGGGGAAATTGAAGGAACTCTTCAAATTTCGAAGGCACGCTTACCGCGATTTCGGTTTTTGTCTCGGTATCGGTATTACTTTTTAGTGCGTTTTGAGTCGGTTCTATTTTTAGTTAAAAATGTTTTAAATACTAGGTAGGTACAAAGTAATATTACGTATTTTTATGGTTATTAAAATAGGTGTTTATTTCTTACTTACTAGCAGAAATAAGCCTCTTACAGATCCATTACAGAATCCAACTTTTAGTCTTCCAACTTTTTTAATTCAGGGTGTCGTAAACTATTTTCCAACATAACCATTTTCATATAAGGTAAAGACCAAAACGAATACACCTTGCACTGGATGTATCAGATCTCAGGGAGAGCAAAGTTCCTCTACAACTCTACAAGTTCTTACTCAAACACTAAACATAGCTTACATTGTTCTACGTGAAACTTTTGTACAAACTCTACAGTTTAGTCATAAAGTCTTTTGGTAGTACCGTGCCTTTGGATGTACTGACAATTTGGAGCTTCTTTAGAAAGAAAAAAGACATGTAAGAGCTAACAGACTATAGCTAATAGACACGATCCAATGTGCCCTGAAAATAGAATGGAGTCTTCATAAGAATTTCCTGTAAATAATGTGGAACCTGAGGCTTGTAATGTTGTACCTACATAATATTATGTACTCTGTGGTGAAGATAAACTGTCTAAAGTAGGTATAATTCCCGTTTCCTTTTACATTCTAGGTACTTGTTTATTATATCAACAATGCAACCAATAGGTGTGTCTTTAGTAACGGCTACTGGGAATTACTAGGATGACATCATTGTTTCTAGCTGCACGATAAAAGTATAATGTTACTGGCTTCAACTGTAAGTTGTATACAATACCTAATTACCTAGTACGAGTCATCATCATCATTATCAGCCTATTAACGGACCACTACAGGGCCAGGCCTCCCTCCTTACAGGAGAGGAGATATGGAGAATGCGATGAAAAAGACAATTTACATACAGTCACTCAGGAATCGAACCCAGGACCTTGTGATCGAAGCCACATAGGCTTAGCAAAGTATTATCTAGGAATAATACTTTAGTCTAACTGTCAAGGGCCACACATGAGGGATTCACAGCCGAATATAGGAAGGGATTTTAAAGAAATTGGTGTAGGCAAGCTAAAATCTTTAGGTGTATTTAAGCGAGGCTTATGTCGATCACATAAGTAGGTATATACAAAATTACACAGGTGCACAATCGCGTACTCTTTAAAAACATTGCCTATATGTACTTCCATGCAGCCATCACCATCAGTTTATATTTATATGATTGGTGGCCTGTGCCCTGTGGGTTTTCACATTAAAGATAATAGTATTGAAAATACATAATGGGTATGTTATGTAAGTACTACATTATAAATGCATTGTATTTATCATTTGTAGAAATCGGAATTAGAATCACATTAAAGTAACTGAATCAAAGTAACTGAATACCTATTTATAATATGCAGTTACTTTGAATAAATATGAGTTTGAAAAATTATGACTTTTGACGCCCTCCATGGCGCAGTGGTATGCGCGGTGGATTTAAAAGACGGAGGTCCTGGGTTCGATTCCCGGCGGGGCAGATTGAGTTCAGTTTGCTGGTGGGAGGCTTTCGCTTCCACACGACAAAGACGTATCGCCAAGCGATTCAGCGTTCCAGTACGATATCGTGTAGAAACCAAAAGGGGTGTGGATATTCGTCCTACTCCTAACAAGTCAGCACGCTTCCATCTTAGACGGCATCATCACTTAACTTCAGGTGTGATAGCAGTCAAGAGCCATCTTGTAGTCGATAAAATATATAATTTTCATCTTAAACATAGAAAACTATTAACAGTTGAAAATGAGGTGCAATATAATTTACCTGATATAATGTCTACTACAAACTAATAAAAATTTGGCAAAGCAGTAAGATCACCAACTACACCAAGAAATACGTCGTACTATACGGCACTTGTAGCCAAAAATTTTTAACAAAAAATCAGTCAATTAATAACCGAGTTTGGCAAGAACGCAATACTTTAAAAGGTAAAAATTAACTGTGTCATTGTACAATGTACAATGTTTAAAAAAATTTACTTAAGCATATCTATGAAGTCGGTGCCAACAAGTTTAAGGAACATTTATTTGACTTAGTAAAGCAGTTTGTGAGTTCTAGGTAATGTCCTTAAAGTAGAAACCTTGGCTGGCACCGACTCCTAGATATGCTTAAGTAAATTAAAACAACTAAATGACACAGTTATTTTTTACTTTTTAGTGATTTATCGCCACGTAACGTACTCGTACTATACTGTCATAGTATATTATACGGCACTTGTAGCCAAAAAGCTACCAATACTTACATAAATCTTTCTAATAAAAAAAGAATTATTAGTTTTTTTTCGTTGATTAAAAATACCCAATGTGAAATCCTCGAGTATAAGTTTTAGGGAAAATTGACTTGTTTTAATTCTAATGCTCCATCAACCCTTTATTGTATGACTATCCTTTAAGCAATGGGATCAGTAGATGAGAACGGCAAGGATGTCATTTTCTCGTCATCAGGAAAATCATCGTCGTCTATTGAATGCATCACCGATAAATTGAATAAATAGGTTTAGTTACGATTGAACCTTGTTACCGCATGAGTCATTCTTATGATAGGGGAAGTCCCAACATACAACGACGCGTTTAGATTACGACTTATATAAATTGCCCATTGTTTAGATTATTTCTTAAGTCATTTTCTTATATATTTTATTAACCACCTCAACCACCATCTTTTCGTTTTTCGTCGGACACGTGAAAATGCTTTAGTTACTTATATAATATAGTGGGTACAAATGATACCTACAGTATCAATCTGATGTACCTATAGTTTTATATGGAATACAAACAAACCTTTCAACCCTTCTTTCGGGCTAATATTATAAGTTTTTATTTCGAATTTTCAGAGCCACAACTACCACACTACGCATTACTTGTGAAATATGAATTATAAATTAAAAGATAGTATATTCTTTGCAGATTATTTATCATCCATCATAATCGGTGGTATGTTGGTGAAAATCATGTTAAAATAGCTCGCTATGTGGTGTAGAATATTCACTAATCTTTATTCAAGTAGATAGTTAATTAGCTTATTATTTTCATGATGTTCTTCGCGAAAATAATATTTTATATATTTAAGTCACAGTTTACCTACTGACAAAATAAATTCAAGTGTTAATGTACCTAGTGTTTATTTATTAGTGAAAATGCCTCGTTGGTTCAGCGGTTAACCACTGGCATCAGATCATGAGGTCCTGAATTCTAGTCGAATATTGGATTCAATAAATTCTGCAGAATTCACCCCTGTGCTTCAGCACTTTGAGCCGTCAGTTTCGGTATCACTAATCTCTTCATCATCATCATCATCATCATTACCAGCCGATGGACGTCCACTGTTGGACATAGGCCTTTTTTAGGGACTTCCAAACACAACAATACCGAGCCGCCTGTAGCCAGCGGCTCCCTGGGACTAATTACTAATCTCTTAGTGATCGCTAAAAAATCTAATATAATTAATCAGCGTGCAGCTAGCTAGCAGCGTGTTGAGTCTAAGCTCCACAGCCCTTCTTCAACAAAGAAAGAGTTCTTAGTCTTGCAGTGGGCTGTTAAAAGGTTGATGATAATTATTTGGTCGATGTCAGGCTACATTTTATCAGTGAGTTATACACCGCTTTTACATAACGCTGCTCGTGTTGACAATATTTTACGGACAATTACCTACGCTAAATTACTTTGATATTGTTATGAATATGAAATACTAATGGAGGTAAAAATACAGAAAAATACTGAAATAATTCATCGTTCATGGTTGAGAGATAATTTGCAACCACACGTGTACACTTATGTGAATCTTTCAAAGTAAGGTACGAGTAGTATGCAACAGTCCTTCATTTAACCTCTACAGGTCGTTTACTGAATTTTTATGAACCAAAAGTCTTGCTGTAATATTGGTAAAGTGTGAACAAAACTTAGAATATTCTAGGAGATAACTTGGGAAAAGTTTATAATTTATTCTTGGGTACTGTTAAATGTAACTATGTATTCCGAATTTTAATAAAAATTAGAATAAAAACGAATTTCAAAGGATACCTATAAAGTTTTCTTACTTTGGCAATTTTTTAATCTAATCAAGTGTAACTATGTGTCCGTGTGTTTCCGTAGATTTCAAAAGCATTATTCGATGTACTTACAGCTTTTTTTCAAAGACTGTCGGGATTCGGGTAAAGGTTTAATTGTACCTATGTATGATAAAGAACAGATAAATCTTAAAATATCGTCTCAATTAAGATAACTAGATTTTCGTTAGCTGTTCTACTATTTAGATTAAGAGCTTTCAGGTTAAGCGCGAGCTATTCAGGCAGATATTAGGTAGGTACCTAGATACCTGTCTCCTTTAATAAATGATAAATTAGAAAGTTAATATTTTAAGCGATATTATATATTTTTCCGAGTGATTCAACTTTTAAAAGAGTGTATATTATTTTATACTATATTCTGTAAATACTCATGTATCTATTTTTATGAGAGATTATAGAGTAGACGAATTATACCAGCTTTTCTTATTATGTTTTGTGTATAATTACTTACTACTTTCAGGTGAGCTAACTATGTGACTACATAATTATGTGCTCGTTGTGTATGAGTAGGTGCAAAGATGACGTAATCTCTTTTTTTATTTTTTCCGGCTAATTGTCAAGTTTCAGCATGAATTATACCTACATCTTCACGGTTGGCTTGTAATTATGAGATGTATAACATAATGTTTACATACCTTGAAATCCACCAAATCCATTGTTTTCCGCCTTTTAAATACAGTCACTAAGTGCCACACTTGAAAGCGTAATGACTAGAATATTTTCCACACGTCTTTCTATAGCCTCCTGTCAATAAAATCCTTTTATCTTCAGTTACACAATAACAATCTTTATCTAAATTGACACCGTGAATTGCCGCAATTATATTGCACTCTATAAACAATAATTCTTATATCGATTGTTGTAAGGGGGGCATTATGAACAAATAATAAATTAATTCGATTTTATACTCGAGTTTCCTTTGACGCGTTTGTTCCTTAGTGCGATAGTGTGAAACCTAGCACAGTTTGTGCTATAGGTAACGACTTATTATTTCCACTAGGTTTATGTTGATTTTCTTTGGCACGTTTAGATATATAATAATGTTACTTGGACTGCTACCAACTAGGAATGGACTATTGACTTTGAGAACGCAGATATAACCATATGTTATGTAATTGTTTACATTTAGTTTATTGACTTATTTACTATTGCGTTTTATTATCGACTCGAGTAACCTATCTATCTATCCTATTTACTATGATAGCTTTTACTTATCTTTAATAAATGTTATGACCCATTAAATCAATAATTAATTCGATTATTATCATCCCCTGTATAAGAAAATACCCAATATGTATATAGGTCGGCCTATGTCTATATACCAATTAACTACGAACAAACTGAACGATATTGTACCCATGTCAAGCGCAAAAAGAAACAAAAGATATTCATAGTTAATACAATAATACAAGTACGTTAGCTTAGGGTACTCTTGACCTGACCTTTAATCAAAATGTCCTGGATTTGAACCAGGAACGTTTGCCTTGGTCATACGTGCCTAAGTAATTGCCTTTCGCAAATGAGGCGTGATGGTACCTTTGTACTGGTACATGATCAGTAACGGTTCAGGTACCATAAATTTTGACTATTTTCACAGGCACATTTTTTTCTTTATTAATATCTTCATACCTAGATACTAAAATAAGCTAATAAATCCAAGTGTTAATGTCAATGTTATTTTATCATAACCTTATCCTTGTATGAGCTTACCGTGGAATTAAAAAACAACTGCGGATAAAGAAATAAACGTTGAAGCAATGTAGGTAATAATGTCACGACGCTTTATCTTAATCCGTCCAAAATATTTATACCCATACCTGTTAGGTATTCTAGATTTGTATAAATTATTAAATTATATTTTCCTACAATAATTTTTATGTAAGCCATTATTAGAATTACGTATTATTCGGTCGTTCTTCAGTTATTGGATCCCGAGCACACCGATTTCAGACTGAAATTCAAAAACAGGATCCTGAGGGTAGAAGTAGTAAGAACCAATTTCAAAAATTTCGTTTTTTTTTCTGTCTGTTTTTGTCTCGACCAATTTCTGAAACTACCAGCGGGATTGTGAAAATGCTTTTTGTAGGTATAAGATGAGAAATTATACAAAAGAGCCTATGTCACTTTTCATCTACGTATACCAGGATATTCTCACTTCTTCTTCTTTTCTCTCACATCTTCCCGTTACGCGGGGTCTGCTTTCGTAATCATTCGGCGCCACTTAGATCGCTGATAAGCGTCTTCGTCAGAGAGTCCCAATTCCTTCAGGTCCTTTTAAACCGTCGTCAGCCATGTGGCCAGAGGTCTGTTACCTACCTCTTTTTATTGTGGCAAAGGATATCAGGATATTCCCACGGGAACAAAAATTAAGCGGATGAAACCGCAGGCGTTCGCTAGTATAAAGTAAATACGCAGCATGTATGTAGTATGTGCCTACCTATCATAATAATTATTATGTCTTTTCTTCTAAGACCACCCAGTTATCTTAGGTCAGTAGGTATAGTGTTTCCTATGATAACTGAACAAATAGACCAATGTAATGTAATTTATTGATTAATTGTCTAGTTCTGTCGTCTATTTCCTGAGAAAAAAATCTTTAAAATGGTGGAAAAATTATGATCGATAGCTGATTCGATGTATTTTTGACCAAAATTATTAACTTAATAACCAAAACATGGAAAGCTTTTCCAGCGGCTGGGAGGGAACCCTGTTAATAGCGCAAAAATCCATGATCATCGCAATATTTTGTTACGAGTTACGCCCTCTGTAAGTCTGTTGGATAACTTCGATATAGATGGTGACTCGCGAGTTTTGCTTATGCATTACACATTGTCTGTTACAGTAGTGGTAATGACACAAAGTGATGAAGTAGTTACTGGTTATTAAGATAGATGGCGCTAGTGACGCTAGAGTAAAAATGTTCTAAGCTAGCACCATCTATCGTTACACCATGGCTCGACATAACTACGAATTTAATTTCAACGTAGAGTCCGCGCCACAATTCAATTCTAGTGACGGGAAGTAGGAAATAGATTACCTGATGGAAGAAATGGGTATTAATATGACACAAAAATTTAAGGCATTTAGTCGATTATCATTTTGATTCTCGCCTTGTTGCGCCGCGTCTCTCGCACTTGAGTTGTGGTGCTGGCTGTAGGGTCTAAGTTAGACTTATCACTATTATGTAACAGTAGTATATCCTCTTGTGGCCTCCTCATTTTAGGGAAAAATATCATTATATTTAGCCCATTAACGGCTCACTTTAATGTCAGGCCTCCCTTCTTAAAGGAGAGGTGATATTGAGTGTAGACCCACCACTCGAGTCCTTCCATCACTCCAATGCGAGTTGGGGGGCATAGTGATATCTTTAATAGTGATAGTATTTAATAACTATAATTAATACATCAGATGTTTTTGATAGTGACCGGGATGACTTAACATGCTCTCCAAGGCACGAGGGTGTAACATCATCAACATCCCGACTCGGAGCTTAATATAGAGAAAGAAAAACTCAGAATCATAAGGGAAATTACCCCTTATGATTCTGAGTTTTTCTCGGTAGTATAGTGCTAAGGATAGTTATTTTCTATTATATCCTTCGAAGTCGGATAAGAATAATTTTACATTAGTATGTGAGCACATAACTTCGACATTACACATCATAAGTGGGGAAAAATTTAAGAAAATTAAGCTTTTATTTAAATTAAAGAGAAAGCCAAAAGAAAAGAAAAGAAATTAAATTAATAGGAAACTCCTGCGGAAAAAACGATTGATTCTAGACTTGGACAAGGTAGCTACTAATTTAATCGTTAAGGAGTTCTCTCAACTGTCCTTTGTCTACATCGCCAATCCCCTAATGATAGTCACAGCCTATCTAATATTACATATATGTAATATAATATTATCACCAAGACAATTTAATCATGCCCAAACACAAGGTAAATTGTTATAGAGAGCCCTCGTCTGTGTTTCGGCTACATCATCAGATTGACTCCAGACGTCCATAAAGTTGTAGTGCTTTGAATTACTTAATGGAAAAGTTAACAAACGCTCTAGTCCTTCCAATAATTTTCGAAAGTTCTCTCGATTTTTCCAAAATCTCAGCATCAGATACTGGTTTTTGGTTTCCTTTCTTGGCACCACCCTCGGATTAAGTCCTTTTCAACAAAAAATAAGAATCATCAAAATCGGGTCATAAACGACGAAGTTGTCCCCGAACATAACACATACAAATATACGGAAAAATGAGAAACTCCGTTTTTCGTTTAAAAAGCTGCGCACTCCTACTTATTAGGTACAATAAGAAATTAGAAAACCGTATCCTGTAGTGGTACAGATTTCTACCATTTACATAAAATAATCTACATATTTTTTTTAAGAAGTTTAAATTAATATGATAAAGATAAATTATAATTATTGTTTTGATATACAAAACCAGTTATGCAGAAATATATTCCTGTAGCTAAGTAAATTTCATACATCAGATTATGTAGATTAATAAAGACAAACGGCTAGTTTATAGCCAAATAGGCCGTTATCATGTCCATAGGCTTAGAAACAGAGATGAAATCATTGAGCGCGCGGAATGCAGTTAAGGCGTGGGAAGGCTGGTTGTTATTTAGTTAACTAATTGAACGTGGTGTTAGATGCTCCTCGGGCCGATAGAGTGGCCTTGCTTCAAGATGCGGCGTCGTAAACTATTGTATTAGGATCAACGAGGTTAACTGAGTGAAATTTAGAAATCTTCAACAAATCCCGCTTCGAATTCTATCACTGTTGTTGCTTTATCCAGTTTGAGGTCGTAAGACAAGCATTTGATTTATTTTTGTCATTTTGTACATTGGTAAAAACTATGTATTTAAATTAAATCTATAGTTTTTTGAAAAGCTATAAATATTTTTTTGAACTGTAAATTGCACTACTTTGTGAATTTTCATTATAAATAAATAGGTAATTTATTTATTTTGCTATCTTTTTTGCAATTAATCAATATTATTAGTAGATTCAATATCTCCTAAGAATGTTCCCGTTTGAAGAGAGTTGAGATTTCCGTCTGACTTTGTTGCTTGTATTCGTCAATTTTTCGCGGAAAATAGCGAATAAATAAATTATCAATTAACTGTAAATTAAAAAAGCATTTTTCAAAAGCAAGTTAACCTGAAGTGAATTGGAACATTATCGTCTATAATAGAGCAGCATTTCGTAGAGCACGCAAGGAAACTGATACAATGCGCCATTCTGTGTTTTTCATTTAAGCCATTGAAAATTCACCAGAAACCAACAAACTCAAGACTGGAATACAACAACGCTAGTGGAATAATAAGCACAGCAGTAGTACTTCCCCGGACAAGCTGTCAAAAAGAGCTTTACTAGTCATCTATTTGAAAAGCTCACTCCTTATACGAGAATTGAGAAAGATTTCGAGATTAATAAGATCCTCTACGCTCCATTGCGGGTTGGTGGATAAAGGTTGATACTTTTGATTCTATAACGATTTCTGTCAAATGTTTATGATAAAAGCAGGGAACAACGTTTTAACGTGTTCTCCAAGGAACGGGGGTCATCATCGCAAACTTTACAATTTCGGGCTTTTTCTGAAAATTTATTAGATCAACATTTCAAGCTTGACCCTGCACAACACTTTTTTCTTCAAAAAATGCCTGTTCAACGGTAAAATCCTTTCAACTCAAAGGCTATAGGGCTTTAAATCAGATTGTAAAAAACCAGTGTTTGATCAAACATTCGTTTTAAAGTATCTTTTTTTAATATAAATAGGTATATTGTATCCAATGATATACAAACTGCTTCGATGATAATGCTGAAGTAAACCCTAGAAAAAACAATTATTTTAAGTGTAAAGCATTGATACTTGAATTATGCTACACACAGACAAATTTAATTTTTCACAAGTGCTTGTATAATAGCCGACTTGAATTAAATTAATTCGAATTTGTTAAAATATGTAAACAATGCATGCTAACAATGGCACCGCATTGTGCCTGTGTCCTTAATATGATTCATCCAAAGTAAAGCCAACAAACACAACAATGTAAAGAATCACAAGAACGCCGATTTATCAAAAAGAGGTTCGTAGAAAATAATTTAATGGAATTATGTAAGTAGTAGTAGTAAGTCCCGGACACTGTCATCAACATCTAATAGTGATCGTTAATAAATGAATCATTATCACCTTAAGCCCGCCAACCCGCATTGGAGATATATAGTAGTATTTCGAAGAGTAGTACCAAAATACTTTTATATAAATCATTAGTCCTTAGCATTCTGGAATATTGCAGTACTGTTTGGCGCCCACATTACTCGACACACATGCTTAGGATTGAGCGAGTCCAAAAACGTTTTCTTGGACATCTTACGTTTTCAGTTGGTAAGGCTAAAATTTTAAAAAGTTATGACGACCGTCTCAGCTATTTTAACATTGATTCCTTGGAGACTCGTAGAAACAAGCTTGACCTTTCTTTTTTGTATAAAATTCTAAATTATAAAATTGACTGTCCGTCTATGTTAGGATGTTTTAACATCAGAGTATCGTTAAGATGCCCAAGAAAACCAAAAAATACTTTTCTGTGTTTTCCTCATCGGTCCACAGTTAAGGGTAGAAACTCGCCGATCCCGAGGCTGTGTAAGCTATTGAATAAGCTAAGTGCTACAGATATTTTTATTGGTTCATTCTCGAAATTTATTAAATCTGTTAAGTTGGAATTAAAAGCACTTAATAGTAATTAGTTTAAATATTTTCTGTTAAAAATTATTGTAAATTAATCGCATGCTGTGTTTACCTTTAATTAGTTTTACATTTTAACATGTTACTCGTATATTTTGTTTTATTTTCTATTCAATGTATTATCTGTAAAACTGTTGGTAGACCAAATAAAGAGAAAAAAAAAATATATATATCTATAAGGAGGGAGGCCTAGCCCTGTAGTGGGCCGTTAATAGGCTGATAATGATGATGATAGTGATGTTAGTAACATTTTAATCATGTGGTAGGTATAAAACATTAAAATTGAGCTCGGTAGGTGCAGTTGAATTTTTGAATACAGATGTACTAAGACGAAGATAAGACCAAGGCGAGAATCAAATCCAGGACATTCTAATTAAAAGCTAGGTCCAAAGTACCCTAAATTTATGTACTTGTGTGGAAGGTTTAATGGAGTTGAAGGAATCGAGAGTAATATGCTAGAATCGTGGAAAGTGTAAGGACGTTGTCTGTGCCTACCCTATGGGAATGAGGCGTATTGGTTCATGCAACTGTACGTACTTGTCACACACAAATTGTCTCGTAAAATATGCTAATGAAAATCACTTTGTTCATAACAGGGCAGGTAAAGGATAATAGGGCGTAGCGCCCAACCGTAGCGGTTCGTAGCGTCGGGCGGCGAGCGCGCGTCAGTGCGATAGTAGCTTTCGTTGCGCGCGCGCATGTAAACATACTCGGATTTTTTCAAATTACGAACGTTAGCAACACGACGCGCGCGCCCGTTTATTATACGTTTTGTATTTAAGTGATACTAAAGTGAAATTTTAAGTAAATTATGGTAAAAATGTTATGATTATAAAGAAGTCATGTTTGGTGTGTTTGTGTGATCGTCAACGGGAATGGCGGGCACAATGAGTCCGCCGCAGAATTGGCACAAATGGCTAGTGTTGTCACTGTTCGGATTGGCTTTGTCCGCTCGCACAATTGGCTGCGATTACGGCTCCATCACCGAGAAATTTGGAGCGGAAGCTGTGGCGCGGTGCAGCGAAAAGTGCCCTTTCCAGGTCTGTTTGATATAAATGTATATGTGATTAACATATTCGATGAATGGACGTATTACTGCTGTAGCATTTAATTATATTTTACTAATTATAATAATATTATATTTATTGCGAAAGTTTTGTTTGTTATCTGTTCTCGTGTCGTTACTACTGAACCAATCTTGGTACGGAGATAGCCATTCAATCGTTGTTTTTCGTATAATTATTTAAATATTTTTTATGTTTCTTATCATAGGTACAAATCAAACCGTGTTATTGATGATATTGAGTAAATTATATAATCCAGTCTTTGGACTTATCTGCGAATTTCATAGTAGGAATTGATTATAGACGACATAAAATTGTTTGACTGTTACCCTTTTCACAGTAAAAAGAGGAAAATCAATATTAATATTATAAATGCAAAAGTAATTCTATCTGTTACTCAATCACGACTAAAGTACTGAACCGATTTAAATCAAATTTGACACAAAGATAGTTTAGAGCCTTAGAACGGCCGTGGCTATTTCTTTCGAACTATCAGAAAACAGAATTTCTCGCGAACGGAGTCGTGACCGTCCGCTAGTCGATCAGAAACATCTTATAAGATAAGGCTTTTACATAAATTTCCAAATATTGCGAAGAAAACGTTTCATATCAGGCGCTTGTGCAAGTTCAACGCTCAACTAATTGTTGACAATTATCCGGTAATCAACGAGATCGCTAAATATAGAGGAGCGTGCTACAACTGTGTTGTCCGCAACACACGGAGCGGCCTTGGCTACACTACGCTACCTCACTGCGACTAAATAAAATATTACTACAACACAACAAAAATGACAACATTCGTTTGGAATTCCAAATTAAACTTTATATCCTTAGATTAGATATGTATATAAACTTTAATATTGGTGATAACAAAAGGCCAGGTTGAGTTTCATCTGCTGGAAGCTCTCTAAAACCCTCACAATTTTAATAAAATATTCCTCGACTTGAATTGACATAAAATAGCCGTATCTACGCCCGATTTATTGGTAACACCAAATAATAATTTATCTCAAGTTTACAAATTATCAATTTTTTTATAGCATTTACAAGTACATAGTCAAGTCGGACGAAAAATCAGTGAAGATCAGGTCTTTTGCACAGTTGCAAGACTTTCGTTACTATCATACTGTTCCATATCCTGACATGCATATTACATTATTTTGTTAATTTCAATGATAATGGTCTATAGCTTTTTAGTATCTTTTTCAGTAAGTATAAAGATGACATTCTTTAAACTAAACATATGCTTTAGCAGTTCCAAAAAAGTATTATCAAACCGTGATTATTTGTATATCAGTACGTCGATATGGTCATTTCTTTGATTAATTTCTGGTACCATATACCAGAAAATTTAGTGATATTATATTAATCAGCTCTCGAAATAAAAATAGAAAGAATACACATCATATGAAGATTGGTATTCTCCAATTTCCAATCCAAATTAGGTGCACACATCTGTACCGCCATTTTTTACATTTTAAACACGTTCCTGTAAAATACAACAATAAATAATACCCTATATCCTATTCGAGACTATAATCTATGTATATGTGTATGTGAATATTTGACGACTTCCGTGGCGCAGTGGTAAGCGCGGTGGATTTATTAGACGGAGGTCCTGGGTTCGATTTCCGGCGGGGATACCAAGCGATTTAGCGTTCCGGTACGATGTCGTGTAGAAACCGAAATGGGTGTGGATTTCATCCTACTCCTAACAAATTAGCCCGCTTCCATCTTAGATTGCAGATTGCATCATCACTTAACATCAGGTGTGATAGCAGTCAAGGGCTAACTTGTAGTCGATAAAAAAAATGTCTTTGCTTCATCCAAATCCGATTTTGACGTGAATGAGTAGGAAACATCTACATAACAAAAGTTTGGAAACTGGCAGTTAATATATTACCACAATATTACAAGATATAACTAAGATAGTAAAGTAAAAAATGATCTAGCAAAAGAGTTCTTTGTTGTAACAGAGATAAAAGGTCATCTGTTTTATAACTGGATATTGTTTTTTGAACGTTTTTTGCGAGCGTGTGAGCGGAACCAGTGCGGTCCTCCTGCACTTGTATGGTTTAACGTAATGTGATAGTTTGAGGTTCGCTTTTTGGGATTTCTCAACCCAGCATGGAATTATGTGTAGCCAGAATTTGTTTGCACAACAGGTTTATAACATAATCATTAACCTTAATTTGAACAAATTGCAGCCTTATCGATAATAGTATGTATTATGTATGTTTTCCAGATATTTAGGATTAGCAAAAAAATTTGCACATCGTACATATAGTTAAGCCTTCGACAATAGTTGTTATGTTCTATAGGTATAATAATACGAGTAAAGTTTATGTTAAATAAAATATCAGTAACTATAAACATTAGGAAAAGATAAAATCAACCGGTATTCAAGTTAACAAACAGCTAAATTTGATGTTTCAAAAGTGTTCGTAGATTAAATCTAGGGTACTCAAACCTTTAATTGATACCTGTGTCATGGTTGCTAACAAAATTACGGCGTATACGAATATAATCAGTTATAAGGAGTAACTTAGCCTTTTTTATTTTCATAACCTTATTTATTTTGATTTGACGTGGACAAAGTCGCTGGCATCCGCTAATCTATCATAAAAATCTAATCGTCTAGTTTTATAAAACCACGATACATGTAAAACTTTGCGCCGCGTATCCCCTGTATGCGATACATGTACCTACGAAAACTTTTCAGACAATTAAAAAATAATACATTATCTTTTTAAAAATTTTATTTTAAAAAGTAATTTATTAATATTAACGTTATAACATTCCTACACATCCTGCAAAGTGCAATCTATCACGGGCTAAACGCTCACGTCCTAATGTCGCATGGCACGCTCCGATGCGCACGCGCGCGCACGCCGGATGTGATCAGGTTGGTGTCCGGGGGATATTCGAGGCGGTTATTATCAAAAAAATGGATACCTGTTGTGCAAGGCATCACTGATTGCATCCGAATTTTTTTTTGTTTTCAGAACCGAACGGGCGATGGCCATTTTGATGTGAACTGCGGTTCCGACTGCAGTGTCCAGCAAGTATGTTTATTGGATTATATTATATTTTCTTTATTAGTATATCTATGGACTAGGCTAGTTAAATAAGGTAATACAAATAGTTTATTTCTTTAACCGAAACAAAAAGTAACGCAATTATCGGATACTTTAGCGCAAAAGAAAATGCCTTTGAACAATAATTTGAAACAAGCGATCATTTACTAATTGCCGCCATTATTATTTTGCTAGGAAATGCAAATAATGTATAAAACACTAATAAATGACTAAAAATAATTTACTGTATGTAATACCATTGGAAATTGACTTATTAACATTTATGTCTAAATCATATTAAATCAAATAAGGCACGCGGAAAAGCTCTCGATAGTGCTGAGCTTTCCTGTTCTGTGTTGCTCAGTTCAGCTTGTTGCAAATGCATTTAAAAGTACATTCTACTTACTCGAATACGTTACGCAATTATCAGCTATGTATTGTTTGATATTTAATTTATCATAAAAAATTTTAACTGATTCTTAGAAACGGACCAAAAATTAACGTATGACTTAAAAATAGGATGACATAAAGTTTATTTGTGAAAAAACATCACAATAAGACTAAAATAGGTAGTAGGAGTAGATCGCTGTAGAGGGGCGTCCATAAATTACGTGAGGTGTTTTTTTTAATTTTCTGCCCCTCCCTCCCCCCCTGGTGAGATGTCGTGAGATTTTATTCAACCCCCTCCCCCATCCCCGAATCTCACGTGAGATTTTTCAAAATGTGAGTTTCTTACGTAAACGCGTTGGATTATTATTGTAAAAAGAAAAAAACAAATTTGCATCGCCCTTTTATTTACGACTATTTAAGACTAGTAATCAATATTGCTGAGAGTTTAATTATAAGTGTAATAAAAATTTAACAATAGAATCCTTAAATCGTAAATAATGTAATTGAAAAAAGAATATCTACTCTAATTCAGTCCATGGAGAATCATGTACGGTCTCAAGAGAGACTATTGGAACCAACATTTCCATATGATTTTCAGTAAAATCATCTGCTTTAACTTGTCTAAGCCACACTTGTATAAAGTAACTCATTAGCTCGTCTTGTGACAATCCGTGAGGGTCGCACTTTGCGGAACATACGCGCTTGCTTAGCTGGTGCAATGTAGGCTGATCGCCTGTGCTCTGCAGCTCTTGTGCTAGATGCAAAGTAAATACCGCATGTACTGCAGCATCTTTTCTCTAAATCATCACGTACACTTGGGAAATAGAGATCATAAGGCGTGCTGATGAAACCATTCAGGTAGGAATCGGTAGGCAGTGGCGTATTAGAAATGGAGCAAATGACTTTCCGTCATGCTCTTTAATGTCCGGAATTGTCAAATGTCCATCAACTTGAGTGATAGGGTATGGAGGTAGCAGAAAACGGTCGTGAAGAATCATATGCAGATCACTCCGGCGTGGGCTGCAGCACTTCTGGTCATCGCATTTTACAACCTATTTTTTTTTAATTTTTAAAATTTCAAGGATCGTAATCGTACTACGATTACGCTTAAGATTAAATCTTAAGCATGTACAATCTGGATTAAATAGACCAAAATAGTATAAATTTTTTTGTTTCAATCTGAAAAAAAATTGCGTGATATTTGCCGAGACCCCCCCTCTCTCCAACGTAAGATTAGATGAGATTTGACTCGACCCCCTCCCCCCCCTTAAACACCTCACGTAATTTATGGACGCCCCCTAGAGACTATAGTTCGTACCATATGAATTGGCAATAAAGGGCGTTGAACCCTCGAGAGCAGAGGAGTAGACAAACTAATATCTATCTCTCTTTTACCAATATATTTGCAATCCACTGTGTAAATCTTGCTCCCAAATTGAAATTCGTGTATACAGAATAATACTTTTAGGATCCATAGATTAAATTCCCTTTTGCTTGAATTTCTTAATTGATGTAAAAATAAATTATATTCCCAAAACTTAATTACGCAGATCATAACAGTTGTACCTAGATGTTTCTTGTAATAAGATTGAATCTAATCTAGTAATATTTCCTTATAAAAAACAAGTGAGATTCTAGAGTAACTAAGTAAGTAGTGACTTTAACATTGTAGAGTTTATATTAATATCAATTATTTATTACTTCGGCATCAACTGTTTACTAAGATTTAATTACCAAGACGCATATCACTTTTATTTATGCTCAAAACACGCATGTTACTAAGAACTATATTACTATAGGTAGGTATAATACTTATTATTTTTGTTCTTGATACTATACAAACAAATCGTAAAATTCTATGCGAGGCGATAAGTTGTTTTTTATTTTTATCGTTTTTTACTATTGTTTATTTTTATCGTATTGCCTATTACTGAAACCATATCAGAGTAATGTTATTGTTTAACGGAAATTATATAATGAGGAATTAGAGAAATTTTCAAAGTGATTTCTAGCTAATGATACTTGATTGAGTAACTTTTTAACCGACGAAAAAAACGGAGGAGGTTCTCAATTCGACACGTATTTTTTTTCATGTATGATCACGCATAACTTTTTACAAAATTGTCCGATTTTGATAATTCTTGATTTATTAGAAAGGGCATACTTCCAAGGTGGTCTCATTGTCATCATTTTAGGATATGATGATGATATCCTGGGGAAATTGAAGGAACTGGATTTCGGTCTTTGTCTCGGTATCGGTAGCTTTTTGGCTACTAGTGCCGTATAATATACTATGGCAGTATAGTACGAGTACGTTACGTGGCTATAAATCACTAAAAAGTAAAAAATAACTATGTCAATTAGTTGCTTTAATTTACTTAAGCATATCTAGGAGTCGATCGCAGCCAAGGTTTCTATTTTAAGGACGTTACCTACAACCCACAAACTGCTTTACTACGTAAAATAAACGTTCCTTAAACTTGGCTGGTACCGAGTTCATAGATAAATAGTAAATTAAAGCAACTAAATTACTCAGTTATTTTTACTTTTTAGTGCGTTTTGAGTCGGTCGAGTCGGTCTATTTTTTGTTTAAAATTTTTTCAGAATACGATAGGTAGGTACGTATACGGTAACTAGCCGAGAAAAAATATTTGATTTGCTATCTATTTTTATATAATTTCTCATTCCTGATAAATATAGGTATGTATTTTTTTTATAAAATAATGTCAATCGTATCTCTCTTGAGCTTTCGTCTTGCCGGATTTAAGGTTGCACCAATAAAGACACAGAAATAGGATCACTGGGCCTGGTATAGGAATATATATACCACGACCCAACTGCGTGATTCTTTTTTGGAGTTTACAAAAATACAAAGTCAGTTAAATCACCGCGTTGTTTTGATTTGATACAAGTTTGATACGACAACAAGTGGTCAAGTGTCAAATCAAGCGTAAGATTCCGTACCTCGTCAATGTTGTCATTAAATAAAATATCTTGTTACCATAATTATAATAAAAAAATACCTACACATTTTTAACTAATAAATTACATTAATTAATAATTATTGATCACCTTGCTTAAGGATGAAAAATCAAATTTATTGTTATTTGATTTTGTTATTATAATGTTTTCTCTTGTCAATATATTTACAGACAAAAGTAAACACTTAAAAACACACAAAAATAATTATTATTTTGGGTCAGTCAGCAGGTGTTACGAGTATGTACCTCCCTCACAAATTTTACGCTTTTTCAGATTTTTCAGAATTTTTCAGATTTTTCAATGTTGCACCTCAGGATTATAGCGGAAAACTGGTATTGTCTTGCCGAAGGGTAGTTAAAGGATCCAATGATTTTTATCCTTATTCCGTACTTATACACGAATTTTGAATAATTTTTTATTATTAATATTTATTTAAGTACACATCAATTTGTTTTCATTGGTCACATCAATGTTTTTTTAATGGTGGCAAGAATACTGGCTGCATTTCCGCGTTGGATAGCCAGGCTAATCCTTTGCGCAAAAAATGAGCCAGCCCTTCGGTCACCAGTTGAGGCAATTAGGCGCGGTGAAATGTAACGGAAGAATTTTTTTGCACTGCGACTCCATGGCCCAAGGGTCTCCACGGCAAAAGGTACAAATATGTAACTCTCTGTCAGAGAGGCATACTTGTGCCACTTACCGGAGTCAATCCATCAGGTCTCTTGCCATCATCCCGGCTTATTCCTGACGGCTCGATTAGCGCAGGAACGTTTATGGTGGCAACACATCAATGGGGTTAACATGTTTTAACTTTACAGTTTTAATAAGACGACTGTGACAGACTCAAATAAGACTTAATATAATGACTTAATTAGTTTAGACGTGGATCCCTAATAATCTTCTGCAATCACTAGTACAATTACCAACATAATCAAAATAAATATAAAAGAGGCACCCAAGGGTACTCGGCTAAGAAACGCGGTTACCATACAGAAATAATTATAAACCTATCTTACGTTTATAATTACTAACAGATAACTCAAGTTAACATTTAACCTCTTTTGCGAGATAGCAGGCCTTTAATGAATAGTGGTCAAAAACATTTGATAAAATTGCACATTAAGATTGTGAATATTTATAACGCGACACTCCAAAATAACTAAGATGTCTAAATGTGTTGGCAACTGTATACAAAATAGCAACAACGACAATTTTGTTGCAAATTATGGGTGAACGAATGTCAACGATAATTTTATTATTAATGATTAATTTAGTCAACTTTTCAACAGCAAGGAAATTTATAGTGCATACGAGTAGATTAATAAAGTACCCAGACAGCCAGACACTATAATCTAAATTGCAACGGCAAGCTGTAAAAGCATTTTCTAGAAGCATATTTTTATCCCTGTTTATCCCTTTTTATACCTATATTCGCTCTGGATACTACTAACAGTAGGGAAGCTTTTAACTAGGGTTTTTCGTAAATCCTGGAGAGCGGCAGACCATAAAGGAGGATACCTTTTATGTTGTTGAATACCTTCACTAAGTACGGGCCCTTTATATGTAAATGGGCGCACGGTTAAATTAATTTAAAATGTCGATCTTCAAAAATACACAACAAGCCGTGCTCGAGTAGTTTGGGTACATCCAGCAATTATATAAAAGCTATGTGAAAGCTAATTCTTTGACATCCAATACATTACAGGTACATTACAGTAATTACTCGTATAGTAATCTGGTTTTAATCTAAACCTAGGTACGTTAATGTTTTGTAACAGGTTTGATTCAAACAAACTGAACTAGAGCGTAACTGCTATTGTGTACTGTATAGCATCTGCATCTACGCATAATATATCTATTACAATACATATATGATATCTGCACGATTTTATGTAATTCTCGTAAAACTTTCAGTCCGCTCTGAAAACGAGGTGTTTCAGTGTACCAACTAATTAATTTTTTTGGAAATAACTTAAAAAGTAGTAATTAGTGTAATACAATGTAGTCATACTTCTAAATTCAAAGAACAACAAAGACTTTCATAGGAAGTTCACCTTCTAATAATTAAAGTTTAAATTTTCAAACATCCTTACTTGGTGGTTGCTTGTATTTCAGTCACAGATAAAAAGACTCTTCACTAATCTAATTATTTATTAATTTTTAGGGTTCCGTACCTAAAAGGGAAAACACGGAACCCTTATAGGATCACTTCGTTGTCCGTCCGTCTGTCTGTCAAGGCCCTTTTTTTCAGAAACGCGTTTAGGTATTAAGCTGAAATTTATATCAAATACTCAAGTCTGCTGTCCCTTGGAGTCGTGAAAAAACAAACTTCTAGGCCAAGGCAATCAAAAGATATAGCAATATATGACGCATATCTAACTTACAACTACACGCAACTAAATCGAAACCTAACGGGTAATTCCCGTAAACTTAGAATCTTACAATTTGGTGCGAAGTAAGATCATATAGCACAGATAATGGAAAAATTACAAAAACTGTAAATTTTTAGTGACAAAATATAATAAAAATATTTTTAACAATTTTAACCCACTTTTCACAATTCAATAACTCGTGGTTTACAATTTGGGAGTAGGTACCTACGTATAGGTACCTACTCCTCGAATCAAATTTTTTTAAATGGTTGGACTATTAAACAAATTAGATCCTTTTTGGGAGTCGGTTAAAACAAGCTCTCTCCTACTTTTCAACGGATTCTCAATTCGTCAAAATCTTTTATTTCTAACCATTCATAATAACGTTATCCGTCATTTTTAGGACAAGTAAATTGACACAAAACGGCTTGTTCCCACAAACTCTGACAGTTACTACTGGTTAATGTCAAAATTATCGGTCGCGTCCAATTTATGCGCCCGCGCAACGCAAAAACACTCAAGTGGCGAGACGGGGTGGAGCGCACCCTTCGTACAGCAAATTAAGTCAATTGACTTGTTTCCATATATTTTTAGTAACAATAATGTGTATGACTTTAGTGGCATTCAATTTTGGTGTAACATTAATTTACTGGAATGCCCTCATAATCATAATATCCCTGAATTAGGGAATGCAATCCCGACTCATTCAATCCCGCGGGATCTACTTTCCGCGTTGGATCCCGGTATAGTTTTTCCTTCAGTAGTGAAACACAAGACTCAGATGACTGTGCGTGCCAGTCACTTTCATTTTGAGCGTCATTCTATAATTCATTACATTTTTTATAATTGTGTTTGGCGAAAATTGTAATTTTTAACCTTTTGTGACAAACAGACTCTTCATGTCCTCAGTAGTACAGAGCACTCTGAACGCCAAACCATCATTGGCTGCCATTCGAGAAATTATCAACTCTTTTGTTACGTTAGTATCGGATGGAAAATAATCACTGATTGTCATTTTTTTCTGTGGTGTTTCGTGATTTTCATGATCTTCTGGTGTAAATATTAGGTGGCAACGCAACTGACGACGGCTCTCTTGTAGACCCTGACGAAGTCGAAGGTAGTGCTACATTATCCGGCTCAAGTGTACTTGTTGTTCTTCCGGCGCTGGCATTCAATTTTGTGTCAATTTTATGGATTGACATCATAAGGACGTCATCACGTAAACCTTTTGTAGACCCGGATGAGGTTTTGAGAACAGCTTTATAAAAGTTGCATAGAGCTGTCAAATGATTAATCATTATTTAGATTAGATTTAGATATTTTAAGAAAGCAGTTAACTTCTTAAAATATCTACATAAAAAGTAATCACTACAACTGCACAACTAAAACAATGACCAACGTAAACAAACAATGACTTTCTCTCCGCGGGTATATACTTCTTTCTCACTTACTCGACACAGTTCTATATTATCCGCTAATATTCGGAAATAGTCAAAATAGTTATTTAACGCCGTTTGGCGTTCCTGTCGCTCGCGGCGCTTGCGCCTCGAGTGGACGTGTGTAGCGTCGCTGACTACTGCCGCCCAATCCCGTCAATCTCGAACGGGATCTCATATTTTGATCGAAAAATTAATCTATCGGAATGCCCTCATAATCATTCCCTATCCCTGAATTGTGGAGCTTGTTTGAATATTCAATGTTAGTGTTACCGATTCATTAATCGCGGAGGAATAGATATTTACATATATTTTTTTATGTTTTACGAAGCCCGTTAGAGGAGTTAAGACAATATGTCAACATTTTATAGTTACAATAATTAATTGAACAAAACTTCTCAGTTAAAGAGACGCGTACAAAGCTGCGCCAACGGATTTGCCGTTAAAGTTTTACTTTAAGCTTAAATCTAAATAAAAACCAGACACTCGTATATCAATCATCGGTGCACGAAAGGTGCAAAAGACAAAACGCATTCCCTGCAACGCAGAGGTAACCTGTTTACTTACTCGTAGTTACGGATACGCCTGGCTTGTGTTTAGATCAGTTCCTGTTGCATTTGTTAACAACCAGTTAATACTTTCGGTTTATAACAGAAATACTTATAACATCTTTCAGCTCAGGGACTTCTTGGTAAATCAACAAAATTATAAATGGTTTACTTGGATTTTTCATCTCTATCACGGTTTCATTCAGAGTTGTTTCATGTACCTCACACAGAGATAGTTATAGCATAAAATTTACCTGCCTATAGACATTTTCATTACTTCTATTTAATTTAATTTCATTACTTTTCATTTTTATTACTTCTATTCTATCTTGCATGTTTTACACACACAGGATAGAAACGTACACAGGATATAAATAGCAGCTTTATATTGAAAAATCATTATACAGTTAAAAAAAAAAGGAGTTTAAAGTATGTATATATATATAATATATATTTTTTTTTTTTATGTGTGTTCGCGCATAACTTCGTAGTTTATGATTCTTTTTTTTGTTGGAAAGAAGATAGTCCGGTGGTGGTACACAGAAACCAGGATCGATTGGAATCCTGGGGAAACCGAGGGGAACTTCCAAAAATTGTAGGGACAACAAGTACGTTTGTTAATTTTTCCGATAAGTATTTAAAAGCACTACAATTTGATGAAGGTCTGGAGTCGATCTACATATAAGAGAACTCCTTGACGATTTACTGCATTTACCTTGTGTTTGGGCTCGATTAATTTGTCTCAATGAGAACTTTACATTTAGATGGGCTGTGACTGTCATCAAGGGTCTGGCGATGAAGACGAAGGACAGCTGAGGGAGCTCTTTAACGGTTTACAGTAGCTACCTTGTGATTGGGCTCGATTAATATGTCTCAATGAGAAGTTTGTAAGGTTATAGATTTCAGTTGGTTTAATGTTAACTAAGTCATGATCTGATGATGAGATCTACGAAAACTCGAGGAAACTCTTCAAACTTTATAGGCACATTTGTAGGGATGTTGGAATGTTATAACTAGCTAGTGAATATTGGTACCTATGGTTTAGTTCGAGTAGGTCCTTTAGTATTTTCGTTGTTGATAAATCACTAAAAAGTATGAAATAAAAAAATTTTAACAAAAAATAAAAACGCCTTTAATTTACTTAATAACATCTATGAAGTCGGTGCCACTCGAGCTTTCTACTTTAGAGACTTTACCTAAACTTGGATGGCACCGACTTCATAGATGTGATTAAGTAAATTAAAGTAAGTAAATGACGTAGTTGTTTTTTTCCTTTTTAGGGCGTTTTGAAGGCGTTTTTATTTTTTGTTAAATTTTTTTTTTCTATCCTGAGTTTATAGATATGTTATGTGGCCCATAAATTTGCAGTTTAGAGTATGAAAATAAACATTTAAATTATTACAGAAGTTGACACAGACCCAATCGTTACTCAAATAATTACAAAAATTAATTTATAAATAAAATAGACGATTCAGCCTTTAGCCTCACTGAATTGTTTCATGAATATGTTATAGCTAATATCAACTGATATTTTTGCTATAATTCAGATAAGTAATCTTGGAATAACTCTTAAAATGTTTTGGCGAAAACCGTTTTGGCGTATGCTGTACCTAACGCCGTCGCTGATGATTTCCTTTAGGTGGAATAATCCGTACCTACAAATGCGACTGTGAACTCAACAGCTTTGTACTAATCTTGCAATTAAATATTTACATATTTGATTCGATATTTTAGTATTTGTTATTACAACGGCAACAAAAAATACATTATCTGTGAAAATTTCAATTGTCTAGCTATCGCGGTTCATGAGATACAGCATGGTGATAGACAGCGAAGTCTTAATAATAGGTTTCCCGTTTTGCCTTTTGGGTACAGAACCTTATAAAAGGTATTGAACCCTGTAAATCGAACAATTATCAGGTTATTGACTCAGGGAGCCCCGGCTATCCGGTGGTGGTCATCCACCATGCCGCGCGCGCGGGGTCGTGAGAGTCGACGCCGCTCGCCGGATGGGCGCAGGAAGGAAGCTGCTAGTTGCCAGCCAACTCCCCTCGGATCTATTTTAGAGTACCTCCAGTTCGTTCCATACAACGCAATCCTGTATAGAGTTCGTATCCTATATGCAATCGGATTTGGCTCGCTTACTCCAATATAATGTTATTTTATGTACCCTATTTTGTTTCGTTACGCTTAATTTCGAAACCAAATAATGTAATGTAAATTTTAACTAATTAATGAATTATTTTTTTTTATATTTTTATAGTTTAATATTTTGAGTCAAATTAACATAGAGGCAGTTTCAATTCGCCCAGAAAAAGGTCAAATATCCAAATTCCTATTTCAACACACCTGAAATGGCACATGCTAGTAGTTGCTCTTCAAAAATTAGTCTAGAGAAATGAACTCAAAACACGTACCTATTTTAAAAACAGCAGGGTCTCTAATATTCAATATTCTTTTAGTGTCATCATCATCATGATCATGAACCGATAAAAAGTAGAGTAGCAAGCTCCAAACTATATCAATCGTAAAGCTTTAAGCAGCCATTTGTGCTCGTACATACCTATCTCGTGAAGTATCATCGTAGCATTGTAGAGCGAAAATGTAAATGGATTGCTTATAAACTTTATATCACACGTGAAATATCGTATATAAATAGTAAATATGTTTCCTAATAACAAAATTAATGACGTGTACTGAAGCATGCTGACTGCTGGTTCCGATAGAATGTTTAGGAATGTTGCTACGGTCAGTGAGCGTGGTAACGACGAGTCGGAAGTGAGTTGGGAAGTTCCAATTCATTGTACTCTATATTTTATTTGATTTTGATCCATTTATCAGTTTTCGGATTTGGGAAATTGTTGTGTGGAAATATTTTTGATTAACTTCTTATTATGATTCGCTAGATATTATAAAATAAAGCTCCCTGCTAGTGCTACGTTTGTTTATCTGTTCACAATAAACTCAAAGACTAATTAACGGGTTTTACATGTGGTTTTCATAAAAAGATAAAGTGATTCCTGAGGATCTATCTTTTAAACCTGTCTATCTTTTAAGCATAGTTGCTCAATAGGAAATGCTCTCCGGACATGTAGAGATACTTCAATAAGGAGTTCACTACCGATAAACCATAAAACCTAAAATTTTAAAATGCATGAAAATAATTTATATAAACCCCGATATATTATTTATAAAGTTGTTATAAAAAATGGCGAAGAGTAAATTTCTGCGTTAAATTTGTAAAGTTTATTGTTTTTAAAAACGACATAACCAAAGTATTTATCAAACTAAAAGTAAATTATTAAAATATTTACTTAAATTACTGCACGTCCGCGCCGCTGAATCCGTAAAACTGTCACAACCGTTTCCTCCGCTTGTAGCCAAATAACTAGTTAAGATTAATATTATCAACGGGCTAAATGTCACAAGTTCAAACCAATATGGTCGCATACCCTCGTATCGCAAAGTTACGCTATTATTAAAGTAAGTGGACTGTTTTATGATTTAGCAAAGTAATCAATAAAAACTAAAATTTTAAATCTTTTTATAATATTTTCATCACATAAAAACTTCCAAGCGAAAAAGGCATTTCATCTATGGTCACGGCGGCGTCAGGAATATATATTACTTACGTTAAAACACCCATCCCAAACGACACTCTATGCCGAAGTCCTAGTCTGAAGGAAACCTTATTACAAAACTAATATTTCACGGCTATGCATTATGATTTTATCCATAATTAAATAAAATTTATGCAAATGTACTGACGAAAACGTGGGAATTCTCGTAATAGCACTGATCGAATTAGAATAATTTATTCTTAGCGCCAGTAGAGCAAAACCGTCAAAACAATGTTTCACCTAGCGGAACTAAAATGAGCTCAACCATTCACCATGAGACGCCGTATAAATATTAATATATATTATGATTTATGAATATTTATAGAAATTAGTTACGCCATTTACAATTCAAAAACGGCTGGTGGCTCTACCTTAAACCTACCTAACTACTAAAACCTAAGTATATCAGCACGTGCAAGTGTAGCAAGAACTAGTACATACAAGACTTTTGTATCCACGAACCACCACGGCCGGTATCTCATAGTATAGCTAGTATGTATTATATAATAAAATTTTTATAAAAAAAAATAGAACCGACTCAAAACGCACTAAAAAGTAAAAAATAACTGTGTCATTTAGTTACTTTAATTTGCTGAAGCATATCTATGAAGTCGGTGCCAGCCAAATTTAAGGAATATTTATTTTACGTAGTAAAGCAGTTTGTGGGTTCTAGGTAACGTCCTGAAAGTAGAAACCTTGGCTGGCACCGACTCCTAGATATGCTTTAGTAAATTAAAGCAACTAAATGACACAGTTATTTTTTTACTTTTTAGTGCATTTTGAGTCGGTTCTATTTTTTGTTAAAAATTTTTATTTCTTACTTTTTAGTGATTTATCGCCACGTAACGTACTCGTACTATACTGTCATAGTATATTATGCGGCACTAGTAGCCAAAAAGCTACCTAAATTTGAAGCTAGCTAAATTTGAAGAGTTCCTTCAATTTCCTCAGGATATCATCATCAGATCCTACGTGTCGATCATAATTGAGAACCTCCTCCGATTTTTTTCGTCGGTTAAAAATATGCTTATTGCAAAAATAGTACAATTTAAAACGATAACGTCTTACTTTAAAGACATGACATGGATGCAGTAACCGCGGTTAATCAATTTTATTTGTACCTTTTTAAATATATATTACGTTTTTAAGTAAGTTAACTTATAATAATAAGCAGACTACAGTTAAAAATGATCGCATATGACTCAACTTCACTTTGCACTTGCAGGAAGTAAGTACATTCGAAAAACATAAATGCGAGGCATTCAACTTAAGGTACAGCTAGTATAAACCTAAAGTTAAAGGTAAAGTTAAATAAGTATCTTCACTAAAGGAAAAATAAAATTCGTGTCTCTGGTATGGTTTCTTTAAATATTCAAAATGGATTATAGAGGGGAAAGACATTTTTAGGTTTTCTTAAAGTTCCTATTTAAATTAGGTATTTAATTACATAATTATCTATCTACCTTCTAAATTAGCGCAAAAAAGTAAAATGCACGTGCATATTACTTTGTCATAGTTCTTATTTCAAAAGAGTGAAGACAAAAACATTTTAAATAAATTCAAATCGTACATGAAATTTCTATTCTTATAGTAATACCAAACAATCATACCTACTACTTAGTGCATTCCAAACTTTTCTGTATACCTTCCTTCTATACTCAGCTTGTGAACTTCTATATCTATATAGATACTCGTAGATAATATTAAAACAGAATCTAAACATAGGAGATACAAACAACTTTAATATTCATGAAATATTAAAAAAACTAATTTTAACATGTTCATTTTCATATAATACTAGAAAGCTCATCTCATTTTTCACACGAGAACTTTCTCCGAGGAGCCTGAAGTACCTCTGCTTTATCGTGGCTGCTAGGCGGCAATTGGCCGGCTAATTGAAACATGCGATAATATGAAGATGTCGCTCCTTTCGTTGGGCAATGCTCTAATTAGCTTTGTTTGTTTTCCTTTTAAAGATTTCAAGCTCTATGACGTCACTGTATCATGTAATACATACTGAAGTTTATAATTAATTTACTATTTTATAATTTCAAAGAAAAGGATAAACAATCGTTAAATCTTTAATACAATACTTGTTAACGCCCGCAACTTCCCTCGCGAGATTAAAATGTATTGTAACCGCCCAATAACACCAAAAAAATTATTCGTTACACTTTTTCTTGAAGAAAAGAAAGAGTATTTTTAAAAGAGAGATATGTGCTATCGCGGACATTTTTGTAGTCCTAACAAAGAGAACTACCATGTATAAACTTTTTATAATATCTAGACTGAGCTTTCAATGAAAGCACCGCGCAGCATTTCCCACAATTATTATTATATTTGAGCCAATGTTTAAAATTTTCCTCAGAAATCACTCTATTGGTGAAAACCTCATGAAAATCCGTTCAGTAGGTATTAAATTGATTCGCGAACCATTTTGTTTGTAATACGTAGTGATGTAATTTTTTTTTATTTAACAAAGGCTAACTAGCTATGAATTTGTCAATAGATGAGTTTTGGTGTCGTTAATGATCTACGAGTAGCAAGTAAATAATAAATGTCAATTTAATAGAAATAAAAAGTAAATTCTACTAGACCATAAACACAGTTTACGATTTCTTATCGCCATTTTCCCCTCTGTGTCTCTTAACAATTGTGGACTATAGTATCTATCGTAAAATTAACTAGACTTGAAAATTGCACCATCTGTTTGCCTGTTTATATAGTTTAAATTCAGTTAAGTACAATATCTATCGTTATTAAACTTCCAGACGTCTTAATTCCTAGACTCACTACATCCATTAGCGCACCTACTTCTTGACGAGCTTTAAATGGTAACCAAGACAAACACTTTTGGTATTTCCTGGTGGCTATTTTAAGAACATTAATGCAGTTAATTTAATAAAGGAGTTATGTGATTTCAAAAAGAAGTGTACTTTTATACGTATGAATTAACCGTACATAACTTTGTTAAGTGGTGTATGTGGCAATAACGGTTTTTATTATAAAGAAAGCTCATTTAATTTTTCATCACGCCAACCAGCATTGTAGCAGCGTGGTAGGTTTAAGCTCCATACCCCTCCTCCTACAGAGAGCATCCTAGCCCTGTAGTGGATCGGTAATAACTTGATAATAATTTAATTTTATGGGAAAGTTCCTTAGCTGTTATACTATGAAGAAGACTAAATTACCTCATACCGATTTGACGACATAGCTTGCTCTTATAGGTGACCCTAAATCTCTGTTGTTATCTATAACTCCACATACTTATATATTTAAAAGTATTATACTTTGGCAAGTCATTACATTGCTACCTACTTACTTTATGATTGTAGTAACTATGAATGAGTCCAAGGACCCATGTTTGTGTGACGTCACTTCTTGCACTCGACATACAGTACGCAAGCGTCATAGACACCGCTATTATTATAGGGAAACTTAGTCTACTTTTTTAAGATAAATATTATTATTTATTTACCTTCGCTCATCAAAAATATCCTCCGTAGTCAATGTAATTGACAAGGTGATAAACCAAGGAGAGCAACCTAGTTTTTATTCAAAGCGTAACTTAATAAAACAATGTAATTTTTGCTAAGTATATTCTTTCTTGCCTGCTTCCCTGCTGCCGGTGCCCTGACAAGTAAAGCAAAGCCAAAATAATCCAAACATACCGTTGATAATAACACAAGTTTCCAGCTAGTAATGTCCACAAGAAGTGCATTCAGCTTCGTCGCCCGCTAATTCTTATTTCCTCATTAGGTAGAGCGTTCCCGTCGCGAGCGTAGCGTGTTGCATTCATTCAGTGCAAGCTTCTGTACTCTGTACTCTGCTATGTAATCCCATCACATTGTGTAGTAGCATCGCTCTGAACTTGGTGCAAATGAACGCGCTACAAGTCTACAAACTAGGCGACACAATAGACAAAGTGCTTGCGCAGTCGCAGCTGACTTAAAACTTTCTGATCCGCTTATTATACAACTAGCTTTTGCTCGCGAATCCGTCTGCGAATTAGTTATTAAGGCAGCCTAATTTTTCCAATCATTTGACTTAAAAATACGTTTTAGACTTATAGCTTTAAAAATGACGATACTTTCATACAACATTTCATCCCCACTTTTAACCACTTACAACCCTTTTTTCGCAACGAAAAATAACCTATGTCCTTTTTCAGGTTCTAGACTAGGATAGGTCTGTTATTTTATACAGCATTGGTAGCATGTGTATTATCTGCGCTTGAGAATCAGTAGTATATTTCGTAAGCATCCGCTAACAGTTTAATTTAACCCCCGTCCATCGTAAGGTCTTTTATTATTTTACCGACTACCGAGTGCGGTTCCTAAACCGCGTCCATCCGCCGAGCAGAATTGCCGCGAGTGCACTCAACCATGGAGTGTTTTGATTTATTGTCCATTTATTGGACTCTCGGCGGCGACTGCACGAATAAAAATAGAATAATTCTCCACTTGATACAGAGCATAATCATTGTGTTAAACTCCGAGCCCAACAATAATGACACAAAAGATTATATCCGTTTAACATCACGCGAGTTACATACTACGTACTAAGTATATATGTACGTACCACATAAACCGGTTAGCAATCTAGATTACATTCGCAAACTAAACAATACACTGATGCCCGAATACCTACTGAAATGTTATTTCATAATTAAGTTCATATTTGAATGATGTTTCTGTGTTTGGGCGTAAGTGGCCAATTTTTTTATTAAAAGCTAATTTTTGTTGATTCCCAATTAATTTCGGTGAAATGAAATGGCAATCACACGAATGAGCGGTCGGCTGGTAGAGGCCAGCAAGTGTACTAGAACAGAGAGCTCTCGAGCGCAGCGGGGCAACGGGAAGCTACCGGTGGGTCCCAATTTGCCCCAACATTATCCAATTGCCGGAGTCAACCGTTTGGCGTGGGCTAGCGCGTGACCTGCGCACGTATTTTGGATCTGTTAAATATTTTTAAACGGGTAACCTTTGCTCAATTATAAAATTAGGAGCAAGGTTTAAATCTTTTTTTTTATATTCGATAATTTCCGGGGTGTATCGGCATACGGGGTGGATTTATAAGACGGAGGTCCTGGGTTCGATTCACAGTCCGATTTTATAAAGCTTACTGTAATATAAGCAACCAAACACAAATTGCAATCCGTTGCACAAAATGCTATTAAAACAAGTCATTGACATTTTCGAAAGAAATCAAAATGGCGGTGGTCACAAGCCACCATTCCATACAAAAATCTTCGAACGCCATTAGTAATAAATTAATAGTTAATAGTTACAATATGTTATGTATAATTAATATGTATTAAAATCCAATGTAATGTATCAATAACAGGGCTTACATAACTTCAGTAAATTTTATGGCCAACATTTATTACTTCTTACACGCGTTTCACTATATAGATGCAGATGATCGTTTCGTGAAACAAATTAAATCTGGGTTACCACTTACTGATTATCTTAAAGTTTATCAGAGGTTAGTAACGGCTTAGGAAAACAGCAACATCCACTTATCCAGTGGCGCCAAGTTACGTATTTTATCTATCAATTAAATGATATTATTCTAAAACTGACAATCCAAGAACATAAAATCTTAGAATTGTCTGGGTTAAAAGGCGAATATCGTATCTATATAACTTGTATCTAATCGTCAAATTATATATTGCGTTTCATTAAATTACTTTTTATAGTTTAGCCAGAGAGGATAAATTGATTTCGCCAAAGCTCGATTCTACCTGAACTTGAGTTAAAATGACAATAAGCTTCAACAGTTCCATCGTTACGTATATCCAATAAAATTTTTTAACAAAAAAAGAAGACATCCAAAAATAAAAAATAACTGTGTCATTTAGTTGCTTTAATTTACTTAATCGATCATTAATTGCCAGTCCAGAACATTTATTTTACGTAGCAAAACAGTTTGTGGGTTCTAGAACATGATTTCGCTTAATTGAAGTGTAGAGGACTATAAACACTAAGTTTTGTCATGTTCAAGCATGGATAATATTTTTAAAAAATTGTGATTAGAGTACATATTTTGAGGACGCTGACAAATGATTCAGATCCCTGATTTCGTTCTGCTAGTTATTAAATGCCTTTCAAGTTATCGTTCTTCAAACCATCTGCCTACAAGGGTTTTGTAACCAAGGGCTAGCCTTGCTTTTGATATTGTAATACTAGCTATTGCTACTACTATACTAAAAAATTATGTTTTACAAAATAAAACAGGATTTGTGTTTTTTGAAATTCAAGTAAGGTTATGTAGTTAAAACTTTCTATCGCGCAAAGATTATAACTGTAACTGTTTGTTAATTGAAACCAAAAACAAACACATTACGACCAATCAAGATAAGTTTTAACATCATAATTAATAAATAAACTATGAGCGAAGTGCTTTCACAGTCCCTACATCCGGCGTTGTGCGCTCCCAATTGGACTTCCGAGAGCGTTTCCGAAATCGCTCCAGCAATTAAGTGGAGCGACAATTTTAATGAGTCCAAAGGGAGCAACTATTGTTTTGTTATTATTAGGGCACGAGACAGGATGCAGGCTAATTAGACACTAATTTACTTAGCTTTATTAGCTTAAGTGTTATCTACTCGACCACAATGGTTTTTAAAATGAGAGCACGCGACTTTTTGCTTTCGGTATAATTGATTTATGATGAGGTGTTGAGTTTAATAACAAAAAAAATGGTATTCTATACATACATGGTGTTTTATGAGCTACATTATTTGTTATGGGAGGGAAAGTAATTTTTTTATGAAGAATCTCCGATGGTTTACGCACTGTGTATCGGACTAAATTTCGTTAAAATCGGTAGAAAAAAGATTTTAATAAAAAATTAAACTGACCACAAATACTTAACATATGCGAAAACTGGGCAGTTCTGGAAATATTACATAGGTACATACGGGTCGAATTGATAACCTCCTTTTTTTTAAAGTCGGTTAAAGAACGGCTTGACATCAAACTTACTGTAAGTTTCATTTATTCGGTTTTAAATAATTTGATTCTAAATTGGACATACGGGTTTCCTTTATAGAATCTCCTTTATTCCTATATGTATCTACTAAATGTTCAAAGTCTGCTCAAAAACTCTACATTCATTTTTAAAATAAAACTTCTTCACAAACATAACAAAAATTAGACTTCAGGTATATATATTTTGACATTAATTACGATTTCTTTTAACTTTGGCCGAGGTAAAAATAAAATTAAGATATTTTAAAAGTACAAAAAAAATATTTAAAACCGTAATTTTAATTTTCTGTTGGTTCGTCTAATCGGCTATTTTATTAAAATTTTAGATTACCGATAGGAAATTCTAATACATAAATAGAGCAAAAGTTAAGCAAGTATGTTTAAAGCAAAACGATGAACAAATAATATGGAGAACTAGATGGGCGGAGAGTTGTGACAGCAGGGTTAGGAAGGGACGGAAAGGTCCTGTTAAGGACGTCAAAGCAGCGTATTATTTTAGACGAGTCTTAATAGATAAATAATTCTTTTTAATATGTTCTTTAAAAAGTTAACATTAAAGTAAAATTAAACTATTTATTTATTTACAAGTTTCATTAAATTCGTATAAAATATATTTAAAATTATGATTAAAATGCATTCAGTCTTCGGATGCAAAGCTTGAAGCTAAGAAACAGATGTTCAGGGCTCAAAAGTGAGAACCTTATGTTTGAACGCTTAGTTTCAAGAATGACTGTCATGAATTGAAACAAATAAAAATCTGGTTGATTTTATTGTGGGTTTTTCTCGCGCGTTGCTTCCAAATTAAAAAAAAAGTAATAATTTTTCGTCACATTTCAAAAGTACTAGTAAAAACTAAACCTATTTGAAACAAATAACATTGACTTTGAAATTCTAAATATTGTAATCACACCACCCAAGCGTATTATTAATTCATCATCACATCACATCAGATCTTCTCGTCAGATGATCAACGTCCACTGTTGGATTTAGGCCTTAAGTAGGGACTTCCAAATGGTCCTGAATTGCCTATATCCAGCTACGTCTTACGATTTTCATGACTTATTCATTTTCAGGCTACCTAGAGTGTACAGTCCAGTAACGTTGTTTGCATTTTCATAAATCAAATGAGGTATTACACCCGTCATACGTGTGAACATAGATGAGTGTCCAGTTAATTGGTTGAGCTCCAAGCACATTTCCGCGTGTAACCGCGTTGATTCCACTGGCCCAGTTTCCAATGGATGTGCGTCCGAGGCCGCGACCCGTAATTATTACACAGCCGAAACAAACTGCACAGATCGCGCAGTCGAGCACACTCATCCGCGCTAATTGTTTCGCGTACCGGCTATTGTGGCGGCAAAGCATTGCGAGTCATACGTATGGTAGATACATGTAGTCCTCGATGACTGTTGTCTGGTACTCTTTAAAACGATTAAACGATTGTCGTTTATGCATGCAACCGACAACTAGCGCTCATTTGGTTGCGAGTTGTCTGTTGCCGGTCGTGGATGGTTCGTTTCATCTTTATCAGTGGCCCAGAGCTGAGATGTGGATAGGACCTACGTGTCTTAGAAAGGAACACCTTAAGCAGTAACTCGCTATTATAATGAATATTAACTAACAACAGCAACATAGAATGAAATAATATCATCGAAATACAGCATAGCGACTGAAATAGCATAGCAGTAGAACTTCATCAGACGTGCTCTAATACAAAAAGCTGTACCATTACAAATAAGCTGAACATATACTCGACATTACAAGATAACAAACAAAACTGAAGAAACAAATATCAATTAAATAAGTTTCCAATTTTACAAGTTGCGTTTTTTCTTCTAGTGAAGTCTTCATTTTCCTTAATTCCGTGCTCGTAATTATATCACTTGTACTGCATTTACTCACAAGCACATATATATATATATGTAAAGTTAGTTAATTTAACTATCAAAGGGGTGCGGACAAGAAATGCAAGCACCTGCGTCTTAGTTCAGAGCTTTACAAGTCACTGTCCGTAAAGGCCGTAACTCGACCGTAAAAATCCGTTACGAAAGCGATTCACCGTGTCATTGTGGTCCTTGTGAGAATTACGTTTAAAAATATACGTTACTTTTCAAGGCCAAAGATTTTATGCCATTTTCGAAAATCACCGTACAATTCCTAAATGTTAGAAATAAACTTAATAGATATTTGTTATCGAATTAGAATTCGTAAGTATATCTAATGTAGGTCTAAGATTTCAACTAAGATTTATTTGTTTATTCAATCTATAAGGCTGAACTTTGCTGTTCATAAGTCATGCAACACTGTAGCCCAATATAGCTCATCAGTTAGCCAATATGACTTACTTATCAATAAAATAAAATCAATTACTAAAAACCCGAAAGTTTGCAAAGTGCTATCTAGCGATTATGTTGTAAAATCTCACTTTCTTCAATATATCTACAACAAGAAACTATTAAAAACGGATTGATTACATTTGATAGAACACAATTTCGATTAATATTTTCTACACTTCTAATTTTGGTATTCCTATTGCTATGTATAGAATGTTCATTAACATCCATGATAAAATAAGAGATATTATTTAACTAGGGAACCCTAAAACAGATAAAAAATAGCAATATTTCAATCTCTTGCACTTGAGTTTAGGTGGTCTTTGGTCTGCGAATGTTTAACAGAATAACATGTGCACAAGATGTAAACATGTAAACAACGCGAACCACTCGCGAACCGTTTACAAGGGCCTGTAAACATGCACAACACACATTGCCCTCATTCTGGTGTATTGGCACCTTGCTTCGATGAATGGTTCGCTTGGACAGAACAAAGCTGAGATTTCAATGACCATTAAAGTTGATTAAAAGCGATTATTCTACTTGGATGTTTATATATAGACTTTGACGAAATCAACCAACAGATATGCCCTAAGCATCCCTTAAACTTAGACTTCAGTCACAAATGCTAAAACCTCTAGGTTTTAGCTTTTCTGACTCAAGTCTGAATTAGTCGTACTGGTAGACTTCAGATAATTTTGTAGGGAGGAAAAGAAAAGTCAAGAGTAGCAAAATTTCTTAAGTAACAGTAGCTCTACAATTTTTACCATTTTTGGGTAATAAAATTGTATTAGTTTGTTTAAAACTACTGTTAGAGGTACATCAAGAACACAAATGCTTCGGTGAAAGGAAAAGTCTGCTATTTCAATCTGTAAACCTCTGGAAGCTCTATCACAACATTATATACAAAATGCAACGATATAACTAAAACTTTGACTTCAGGTTTTATTTAACTGTACTAAAAAGCATTTCCTAAAGATTTCATTAGATTATTGCTAGTAAAACTTCAAGGCAATAAACATTCAATTTGGTAGTCACAATAATAGCTAGGTAATAAACTCAATTGACGAAATACAGTAGGTATAATCTTACTGTTAAAAGCTTTTAATAAACTAATTGAAGTGAAGATCCATTTAATAACTATCTACTAAATGTAAATTTTTATGGACTTAACTTGTTTATCATCGCTTTACTTATTTACATAATTTGATTGTGGAGGTGTTAATTTTCATGAGCTTGTTACATACAAATACGTTTAATTGTTACAAGGTTTTTCTTTCATTTACTAATTTTCTCCTCCCCCATGCTCGCGGAGCATTAGAGTCAAGGGTGAGGAACCTCCTCACAATTGTCCAGTGACAAATGTTCTTTCAAGGACCAGGTACCGGCTTCTGTATCCGACTTATTATGTAACAGCCAAGCGAATGCTTTTTAAGATGTTGGTCGAAACTTTTCGCAAATAGACCGTTGAATAAATTTTATGCTATCGGAACTATAATAGTTGGCTCAACAATCTACAAGACGATAAGCTTGTGATCAAGGTTCAAGTCAATTCCATTTAATTGTTTATTTTTATTTGTTACAGTGCAGACTTGGGTGTAATCTCTGGTTAGAAGGCCTGGAAAATTCTTGCCAAACTGTTTGCGTAAGTCTTTGAATTTCTAGCACGAAACCTTACTTACATGGGCAGGTATTATCTTATACGATATTTAATCAATTTTTAAAATTGCAGAATGTAACGTCGGAAACTGTGATCTCTAGAGAGTTGTACTGTGTTATGGGATGCAACGAAGCTCTTAACACGTATTTGCAAAAAATTCGAGGTAAAATTCTAATTTAGGAACTTAAGAACTTGATTATTATTGTCTATAGAGGCTTAAGTTTTATTCTCGAAATAATTATTTTAGACCTTCTTGGTACGCCGCCTGCACCAGCTTTAGTAGCAGATAGCCTCACAGCAACGTCGCTATCCCTCGTGTGGGAAGCACCGAACCTTGGTAATCTCAGCTACCTCTTGCAATGGCGCTACGAAGAGTTGCCGGGGAGCTGGCAGTACTACTCCAACTCCAGCCATTCCGACAGATCGATTATTCACGTCGAGAATTTGAGGCCATATACAAAATATAGAGTAAGTGTAAACTTTCTTTATCTTATTTTCTATGTATAAATCTTGTAATCATTTCTTGTAATGGCATGATAACGAATGTAAAAATAACAAATTTCACTATTAAAAAAGAGCCTATAAATAGATACTACACTGGGGCAAGGATTACCCGGGGAAAAATATTCTGTACTAACTAATTTCAGGACAATCAGAATTATTAATACCATAAATCAGCCCACGAGCTATATAAAGACGAGATAGTCTTTATCTAGTCGTCTTTAAATCATCAGTTAACTATTGTATAATGAAAAAACAAATAAATTGGAGACCCTTGGGCCATGGAGTCGCAATGCCAAAAAATTCTTCCGTAACAGTTCACCGCGCCTAATTGCCTCAACTGGTGACCGAAGGGCTGGCTCATTTTTTGCGCAAAGGATTAGCCTGGCTATCCAACGCGGAAATGCAGCCAGTATTCTTGCCACCATTCCACGTGGGCATGATTTGTATAGTTATTAGGATAAGTTAGCTTAAGTTCCTTATTGTATTCTTTCTCAATAAATAAAAAAAAAAATTGCAGTTCCGAGTGGCAATATTTCTATCTGGGCACAATGGCGAACCAGTGTATTCTACGCCTTCAGTGGTAATATCGACCCTGGAAAGTGGGCAGCCCAGCTCGGCCCCGACCGCGTTACGAGCTGCAGCGCCCGACCCCACCCGGGTTGCTATCTCCTGGGAACCGGGACCTTTCCCCAATGGACCTCTTATTTCGTATGTGCTCAGACTTGCAGATACGCAACCTAACACTAACGACGCCTTAGAGGTAAGTTGTGATTGTAAAAATTATGATTAAGTTAGGCATTAATTTTTCGGTTTTATGTCTGACTTATTAATTGATTTACTGATTGAATTTCCTTCTGTCTAGAAAGTGAATTAGAAAAACATTGATTCAAATAAGTTTAATAATTAGTCTATTATCTCATAGAATACATAACAGTACAAGTTTTGTATAGATCGTTATTCTATAGCTATGTTTCGTTATAGGATATGCCGGCATCAAACAATACTTTGTTCTACATGTTTCAAAACTTGGCACCAGCTCGTGAATACGAAGTATCAGTGGCTATGCGAAATGCTGTCGGGGAGGGCCCGAGAGCCATCGTAAGAATAAAAACTCCACCCTCACCTACCTGTAAGCAATAATTTAAGATAACTACATAATAAATAATAATCATATTTATAAAATCTACTACTATTCATGTCTAAATGTAAATAGTTCAAGTTCGACACAAAATATTAAATATTAATAATTATAACTCCTACAGTAGTTTAATTTGCCTTAATGAGAGCCTGTCTTTCGAGCAGGTGGAAGAGTAAGAATTAAATTATTTTCTTCTTTATCAGCAAAATATGGATGTGTGTTAAAATCGGAATTAAAGGCAGCTAAGCGCCATCTAGCACTTTCTTGTTCTGTGATAGATTATATTAGTGGTTATATATTGTTACAGCCGTACCAAGTCAGCAGCCTGTATTAATTTTAGGAGGCGAACATAACATTCTTGCTGCACTTGCAAACGATATGTTATCTGATCCAATAGAACTTTATACCACAGAACACAACATTACAGGTGAGACCTCACTAAATAACAACAGTGTGATCTACAAAGATGACAGGGAGACTTTAACTTTAATGTTCTAATTCTTTTCAGGTGTTGGTATCGATTTCTCCAGCGATTCTTTGTTTGTATCTGTTTCAAATGGGTACGTTTATCGAAGTTCCCTAACGAAGAAGAGTTCCTCTGAGCCAATTCTTACACCAGAGCACATATCATACAAACCGTTGGATTTATCCGTGGATTGGCTCAATAAGCATCTATATGTACTTGGTGAAGTTTATTACACTAAAGAAGGTTCAAATTGGTCGAACACAAGTTTATATTCAAGTTGGGAAATATTGCGATGTGACTTCGATGGAAAAAATAAAATTGTTGCTTTGTCCGGATTCAATTCGCGTCCTATACATTTTGAGGTGGATGCTTATAATGGGTAAATATTGAAATAACAAAAGTAATTCTTTTAAATTTATGAGTAGATACTTATTTGATTCTAAAAGGCTCTACTTTTATTATTATTTTTTTATTTTTATATATCTTGTATTATTAAGTGTGTTAATATTTTTAATTGTAGATATCTATTTTGGGCACTGCGAGGAGTAGAACGTGGTGGTTTGTACAGATTAGACCTAGCAAATATTTCCAACGGAGTTAGACACGATGCTCCGCCAGAGCAAATTGTCAGAGATGCTCATTTAGGCGCCTTCACTGTAGACCATGCGGATTTCAGACTACTTGTCGCACATCTTAGACAAAACACAGTACTTGCAGTTTCCCTTGACGGGTAAAGTATATTAAACGTTAAAAATGTTTTACTATTGTATGCTTCGATATTACAAATATTTTTTATTCACTATGATTGATATATTATCTTTGATTTCAGACGAGAAGTATCAGACTTTCGTAGTAATACGCAAAAACCAATGTTTTTTTCGGCGAGATCTATAGCTTATGCTAATGGTCTTTTTTATTGGACAAATGGCCGTGAAATGCTAACGGAAGAATATCACGAGCAAAGCGACAGCTATTTTCACAATGAATACCCGTTAGCGTACAACACAAAAACAATAGCTACAAGACAAGTGTTGGTAGCATTGAGAAGTTGTCAGCCCATACCAGTTCCTGTCAATCCCCCAATATGGGTTCAAAGTATCATGGGAATAGACCGTGCAAAAGTCTCGTGGTCGCCCCCACATCTTTTAGGACATCAAGGAACAGGCGCTTGGCAGCAATGGACATTTCAATTACAAGTAACAAAAGCATCAACTGGAGAAAATCTTAAAATGTTAGTAACTTCTTCTGAAAATAAAAAAAAGCACTAAGTACTAATACAAATTTAAAGATTAATTTATTTTATTTTCTAGAGAAAACATAAAGGAATCAATGTACGTCGTGGAAAATATGTTACCAGATACCGAATATATATTTCGAGTAGCAGCGGTTACCGAATCGGGATCAGGACCGTGGTCTTCTGAATTTATTGGGAAAACGTTAACATATTCTCCGTCTACCTCACAAAGTACTCTATTATGGTCGGGCCCTGGTGGTCTGTTACAAACTGACTTGACAGGAGACAACTTACAAACTTTGATCCATAGGTAAGTATTAGAAGCATTTATTAGAACTTAACTTACACACAAGCTTAACTGTTTGATTTAGGAAGTAACTATTAACTCTACGTTCCTCCACAGAGCTTTCCTTAAAACGGTGTATATTACTGATATATCTTGGTACCGAGACAAACTGTATTTGGTCACTAATGCCTCTACTGTAATGTGGTACAACACCACGACCCATGAAATGGGTTATATGCCGAATATGGATAATGTGGGAAGTTTAGCAGTAGATTGGGTTGGAAAAAAGATGTATTGGTCAAATCCTAAACAACAATTGGTATGTATTGAAGACCATCTCATAAGTATTTAAACGTCTAACAGATAAAAGTAAAAAATGGTTGTCTGTAAAGTCGGTTTACTGACGATAGTTGAACGTGACAACGTCTCAAGAAAATACTGATGGAATGGTAGCATTTAATTGGTTATTAAAATTTTTAATTTAAGTATATTTTTATAAATATTAATTTTAATTAATAAAATAATTGATTTTGATTTTATAAATTTATAATAAATATATTAATTTATAAATATATTAATTTTTAATTTAAAATTAATATATTTAATAGACGGATGGCAAACGCTGCCGAACGCAAAGGCCGATTGTGCTTCTTTGTCGCTCGTTTTGCGCTCTCGCTTGCACTTCAAGCCTTACATGGAACGCCTCAAAGCGAGGTAACGCGGGATGAGTCATGTTTTTTTGTGCGTGCAGCCGGCTCTATCGAATTATAAGACGTTTTCACGTCAAAAACAGCATTCTAACAAAAAACCGAAAATTTATTTTAGATTACAAGAGGTAATTTCGATGGTAGTAATCGTGAACCAGTTCCAATAGTGACAGTAGCAAAGGAGCTTACTATTGATTCTTTACAAGCATACATTTATTGGAACACTGGTCACGCAGTGGAAGCGTCAAGACTTAATGGAGAGAATAAAATCATTTACTATCCAGCCCAAATTTTCAGTGGAAAACAAGGTATAAATTGTTCTTTAATTTATGAAATAAAAGAAGATGAATTATTTTTTTCGCAATCTATAGCTTTGCTTATTATATTTATTTTTAGTGATGGGACTTACTGCAGACCTAGAGAATAAACATTTATACTGGTTAGTCAGGAGCTATGATGGATCTGAATTGCATCGAGCACAAACAGCAGATCGAATATCAGCTGGTACAAATGAGGTTAGTTCTCATATTATAAAGGATCTGAAATAGAAATATACTTTCCGTTAAACTACACAATAAGACCACTAAAACAAAACTGTCGGGTAAAAACACAACAACTTACGAATAACGAATAAGGTCCCATGTAACTATAGAAAAATTGATTTTTACAGGTATCTGGGTCTTTGATGACTCGCTTTGTACGAATGGGAACTCTAGGACCACTATGCTACTTCAGTGGGAGACTGGTCTGGATACAGGATTCGTCTAGCGCAGTAGTATCAGATCTGCATGGGAAATATACTGCGAAACTAATACCCCACGTTCATGTCATTGCTGTGAGGGATCCTACACTGCATAAAGATAGTGGTAAATATACCATTTATTTACATAATTATACACAAAGTTCTTTACAAAGTTCTTTACAAAGTCCAAAAAAGAAAAATACCCCTGGGGCAGTCCGAGAGGGGGGGCGAAAGATCTGCCCATCGGTTGATAATAATGACGACTCTGGCGCGAATTCGGACTTAAGATGCCCTTCGTGCGGGAAAACTTACAAGAGACGAGCCTGGTACCAAAAACATCTTAAAACACATGGTGTTGAAGCACGACAGCCGTCGGTCAGTTCTTCAACGATCACCACGGATAGAGTTTACCCTCACAAATCCCTTGGTGAGCCATTGTGCGACAGTTACCAGGAGTCCATTAACATCAGGACACGTCTTAGCATTCCCAGCTTGAAAAATACCACCTGGAAAGAACATGACCAAAACTTGGCGGTCCTACTGGAACACCCAGGACACAAACAAGATCTGGCCGACCAAGTTTCCTCATTCCAAAATACAATTCACGCGTACTTTTCGGAATACTACCCACCACCGACTTGTCATGCTCAAAAACCTAAGGAAAACACGTTTAAATTGAGAATGCGGAGGAAGAAAAGGGAGTTAATAAAGAAGCTTCGTAAAGCAAAGTCTATGGGCGACAACCATCTTAGTCATCAACTGTCCAGAGCTTTACGATCAATCCTTAAACTCATTCAAGGAATATCTCTTCAAATATCAGAAAGCCGCGATAACTTATACAGGGCTAAACACGAAGTCAATTTTGATAAAAACCCCTTTGAGTACTCAAAAAGCATTTTCAAGGAAAAAAAGGGAAAACTTGTCCTAACCAATGAGCAGATTTACGACCACTTTAAAAGCACATATGAGGTACCAAGACAGGGGAGGCTATATTCAGATCCTCATACACTAAGGCCTAGCAATCCTCTAGCAAACTTTCAAAGTATTCCACCCACCATAGAGGAAATAAACAATACTATCAGGAAGAAAACATCTAAATCTGCACCAGGCCCTGATGGCATCCCCTATATTGTGTACAAAAAATGTGCTTCAGTCCGTAAACATCTCTTAAACATATTTAATAAGATCTGGCTAGGACAACAAATACCAGCGACATTTGGCGAAGCGATTTTTGTCCTCATCCCAAAAAAAGTCGAAGTAACTCATCCAAAGGACACTAGACCGATAGCTCTAACTAATACTATTTCTAAATTATTTTTCAGTATATTGCAAACAAAAATGACAAAGCACATGATAAACAATAGGTATTTCAGGCCTAATCACCAGAAAGGGTTTTTGCCCGGAATTTCTGGTTGCCTGGAACACAATTCACTTCTAGGCGAAAGTCTCAAGGATGCTAGAAAATATGAAAGGCAAATTACGATCTGCTGGATAGACCTAGAAAATGCGTTTGGTTCTGTGCAGCATGATCTATTGACTTTCGCCTTGAGGTGGTACAATTTTCCTGATCTAGTTATTGATTTAATCACTTCTTACTATTCAAAATTGAAATTCACCATAGCAGTAAACAATGAGTACTCAAAACCCCTACATTACAAAGTGGGGCTGTTTCAAGGTTGCTGCTTATCCCCAATAGCCTTTAATGTAGTCATCAATATTCTAATAGATAAATTAATTGTTCAAGAAAAGAAATGGGGCTATCGGTTTAAAATTAACAATAAATATACAGAGTCCATCTTAGCTTTTGCAGATGACCTTGCTTTACTGACACGAAACCCAAAACATTGTCAGGAGCTATTGAATGTAGTGGATGAGTTCTGCTCATGGACTGGTGGGCTGAGGGTAAAGCCAAGCAAATGCCACTGTCTATGTCTGGGGAGACGAAATACTAAATTTACATCTTATGATCCGGGTCTCTCTATTAGTGGCCAAAGTGTAACCACCATTGCTGAAGCATTGCCTTTTAAGTTCCTCGGTAGAAAGATTGATTACAAAGGACGCACACCATCCCTTGAGGTAGTCGTCGATAACTTCATAAATGACCTTAATAAGGTAGACCAACAGCCCATCAACAATATAAAAAAAGCGTGGGTCTATGACAACTATCTCACTTCACGTCTGACTTGGCCATTCCTCGTTTATGATATTGGCAGAACCCATCTGGAAAAACAAGATGCAAATGTCATAAAAACATTGAAGTCTTGGTTTGGTCTAGCACTCTCGGCTGACCCTTCAACTCTATTCAGAGATTACAATAATTTTGGGTTAAAACTAAAAAAACCATCGGAACTCTATAAACACCTCAGGGTTACCAGAACGCACATTCTAGTTAAGTCCCAGGACGAACTAGTTGCATCACTTCCTAAAGACGAGGGTGCCGGCAAACTTGACTCTAGGCTTCAATTTTACAAACAATTTATGGCAGGGGCTCAGGTAAATAGAACCGGGTTGGGTGCAAGACGTAAAAAGGAAGACCAAGACATAATAAAATCTTTTCTTAAACAAGATGAGGACGACAACTACAAAGTGCATGCCATGAACCTAGAAATGCAAAACGAGTGGTTAAACTTAGGCGAGTTCTGCATCCCTCTGGCTCTGAAGTGGCGCGCCTTGCTGTACGATTGGTCTCCTGCCTTATTGAAATTTTATCTTAATGCCTTTCAACTGACTCTCCCAGATCAGAGTAACCTAGTAAGATGGGGAAAAGCCTCGGAAAAATCTTGCTATACCTGTGGTGAGGCAGTGGGCACTGCAAGGCACTTATTGGTAGGATGCAAGGTGCTCCTGGACAGGGGTCTCTACTCACGCCGCCACGACAGAGTACTAGAAATCATACGTGAAGCTATAAGCCTCTCAGTAGCTAGGGCTCAAAAAGGGTTGACGACGAATAAAAGACAAACTAACTTCGTTAAAGCAGGCTCAAGTACAAATTCCACCAGCAAGCCTTATTCAATTCTGGGCTCTGCTCCTGATTGGACTATATTAATGGACACGTATGAAAAGCACTATAAAATCCCGGAAGACTTAGCTATTACGACATCTAGACCGGACATATTTCTTTTTTCCAAACAAATCAAACGTATAGTACTTGTTGAGCTTACAGTGCCGTGGGAAACAAACATCCCTAAAGACCATGTATTCAAAGTGAATAAATACTATGACCTTACTAATGAACTAACCAAAAATGGCTATGTGGTTAGTTTATACGCGGTAGAAGTGGGTGCGAGGGGTATACCAGCGAAGTCTCTCTACAACCTGCTAAAAGACCTTGGCCTTACTAGAAGTGCAGTAAGCTCCATATTAGAACGAGTGTCCAAAGCTGCACTAGTAGGGTCCTTCCGAATATGGTTGGGCAGGGAGAATAACTTGAACAGAGGAGGTGAGTGTTGACGGCCGTCACTAAGGGTACCCTTAAACCTACACCCGTGTCACAAGTCTCGGGCTCTGTTCGGAGTTTTTCTCTCAGCCACGCGATGGACCCGGCACCCGCACGGTGAATCCATGGAATGCTAAGATATTCGTCTCAACACTAGCTTAAAAATGAAATATTACTTTAATACCTCAGTTAATATTGGCTCAGAAAAGGGCTGAAAATAGCAGCTTTTATAGGCAATACTATCAAATGACTGTAACCATATAACCTTGAACTCATTTTTATTGATTAGCCCATAATTTCCTTTCCAGAATCTATAATCGCCATTCCTGAGACAATAAACTCATCGTCAATAGCGGTGAAAGGAGATTGGGACAAGTTTAATATAACATGGGCACCTGCTGAACGTGTCAATCTGAACACAAGTCGAGTGTACTATGACGTCAGCTTGCACTTCCACGGGCAGTATAAAATTGAGGTAAGACATTGCAATACCATTAAGAAAAATCATTATGTATTCTGTTTACCTTCATATCCACTAATGTATTCCGAACTTTGTTATTAATAATATTCATTTCTTATTTACATTTCTTCGGTCAATTCAAAAGGCTTTTGCGGTGCATGATTAAAATCATCTAATCATGAATTATTATAAGTCCTTGCTACCACAGTTTTTTAACATTCTTGAAACTGCTTGTTTTTCTTCTCTCTTTTTTGCTAAAAGAATGCCCAAACTGTTTAATTGGCTAATATATACCGTATTTGGGGGCACCAATTAATCACGTGTGGTGAATTTGGCATTTGTTCCCTCCCCTCTCCCCCTGATGAGATGTATTGAAATTTCTGCCGTCCCTTCACGTGAGATTGGAAAGACTCCGACGTCCTCATATATATTTTTGTTCTTTTTTAGAGAACGGTGGACGTAGCGTGGGTAGAAGTGACTTCACGCTCAGTGGCCCCATACAGCAGTGTGGAGGCGACGGTGCGGGCATACACCCAGTGGGGCGGCGGCTCCGTCGCGCGCTCGTCTCTGCGAACGCCACAAGCGCCCCCGTCCGCTCCGAGAGCTCCCCGCGTATATGTTCAACCTGCACATAGGTAGAAATTATGATTATTTCCAGTCTGCTATCGGGCCAGTCTTTCTTCCTTACAAGTTTAGGGTAATAATTTTAGATTATTTAATTATCAATCACTATCAAATATTTGTGATAAGGACCGGGACTTACCGGGGTAACAACGCCAACTTCCTAACTCTATGCTTAGATTTTACTGAAAATTTCTTAGATAATTCTTGGAATTCTTCAGAATTATTCCACAACCTGAAAGGCTAACCACTAGCAACAAGATTGTTTTATATATAGTAATAGGAGGTATTGTGTATCATAACAATTATGAGCAGGAAATAGATTTAAGTACTAATTAAGGAATATTGTTTTAAAAAAAATCTAAGAGTTTTGAGAAAAGTTTTGTTGAGTAATTTCATTTACTTCGGATATATAGAAGTTACGAGTATAGGATCCAATTCATTTATTTTAATTAATTTCCTAATAGCAGCGGTCCCCTAACTGCGACGTTCAGATGGGAAGCCCCCAGTAGGAGTAATGGCGTAATACGCGGCTACGAAGCTCAGTGCTGGACGATGGGGGTCAAGTCAGCGCGCGTCAAACCTTCAGCCTGTGCTGATGCGATGCTTTCGCCGGTGCACACACAACTCATGTTGAGGGATCTCGCACCTGATTCTACATACTTCTTTCAGGTAATATTTTGAGCTATGCAAGTTCATTATGAATGAAGAAGCTTAACCACCTTACATTTGCTACTGTGGGGTGACATATTACTTGTTACTTTCAATCGTGTGATTATCTATGCCATTAAATAATCAAAACTATTTTTCACCTTGTGAATTTACAGGTTCGTGCATTTACTGATGCTGGATATGGACAGTACTCTGAAATCGTCAATGCGTCATCGTTTGAAATCAGTCCAATCCCTAAAATAATGATATCGTCGCAAGAATCAATAAAAATCGTTGATTTAGATTCAGGTGAAAGTGAACTTATACCGAAGAGCACTGGAATACCTATAGATTTCGCTGTGAACATCGAAGAAAATGTTGCTTACTGGGCTAACAATTTAGAAGAAATATTCTCTTCTAGAATAAATGGCAGTGGGAACTATAAGGTTAGTAAATACAATTTTTTACAAGTCTACCAAATAACTTTTGCTTCCTTTTAATGTGGGCTTATTTTTTATCGTTTTATGCATATTTTAGTTGACATCCATCAATGGAACTGCAACCAGCATATGTGTGGATTGGGTTAGTAGGTCGGTGTATTGGACACAACTTGATATTGCATCTACGGAATCCTATGTAATGTATCGAGCTGACCTAGGCATTCCTAATACAAGACCGCATATAACTCGTGTTTTAGCAAGGAAACAACCGATTTACAGTTTGCAAATAGCTCCAACGTTACGGTGAGATAGCATATTTCTTAAAATTAATTAAATACCAACGTTAAAAAATATGAAGGTATGTTACTAAGCTTACTTACAATTTTTCAGATCTTTATATTGGTACGAAGAAAGTAATCATAAAGGGCTAGGGACACTTATGACTTCAAAGGTTGATGGAAGCAATATTAAACCTTTTTTCAACTATTCTGGGGATGATGTGTCTACGTTTGACTTTGTTAATGAATGCAACTGCCCACAAAATCCACATGTAACCAAAAGCTTCGTGATCGATATGACGAAAAGCGAAATCGAGCTTTATTGGGTAGATCCATGGGCACATCATATAACAGCGTCCGATATGAACGGATGCCAATGTAAAGTCGTAGTACATGCTACAGAGAAAAAGAAGTACGAGTTTCCACCAATGTCAGTTACCGTAGACAGCAAATATATTTATTGGTATAACTCTACAGGAAAAAATATATTTTACACAAACAAATTCAAAGGAAACAAAATAGAGCAGGTGAAAACTTCTTTTGGGTACAAGATCATGGCACTAGATCCTGCAAATCAACCTTATCCTCGTAGATCATGTCTGTTCCCGAATCCACGAAAACTAATTCCCCATGTAATATCTCATTCTGCGAACAGTATAACACTAAAATTTCCTAAGGTGGGCAAACCAGCGAAATGTGAAAAGCTGCAATATGAAATGACTGCCACTGAATACACTGTTTTTTACCGCATTCATCTGAAAAATGATTCGATGGCGTGTGATAAAGAAACTTGTTTGTATATTACGACTACTAATAATATCGTCGCTTTGAATGAATTGAAACCTTTCACAAACTATACAGTGATGCTTGAAGCCACGAACTACTACGCAAAGCTTCATGAAATGAAACCACTCCTCGGCGAACCTTTGATAATACAAACAGCAGCAGAAGGTAGAGTATTGTTATTGAAGGGAACATTTTCATGTTTACAACAGGCCCTCTTTCCGTTTTTAATTTTTTATATTAATTCGTGGTTTTCAGCTCCTACGGCACCAAAGGATGTAACGGTCATGGTATTGAGTCCCGTGCTCGCACAAGTGGAATGGACACCAGACCCTGGGCTGTATTACGAACTGCATTGGAGCACAGACGACTCAGTCACACAGAAAATTAAAGGTAAATATAAATTTATTTATTTTTAACCGTCGAAAAAAAAACGGAGGAGGTTCTCAATTCGACACGTATATTTTTTTTTTTATGTATGACCACGCATAACTTTTTACAGTGTTGTCCGATTTTGATAATTCTTTTTTTATTAGAAAGGGCATACTTCCAAGGTGGTCCCATTGTCCGCATGTTAGGATCTGATGACGATATCTTGGGGAAATTGAAGGAACTCTTCAAATTTTGGAGGCACGCTTACAGCGATTTCGGTTTTTGTCTCGGTATCGGCAGCTTTTTGGCTACTAGTGACGTATAATATACTATGACAGTATAGCACGAGTACGTTACGTGGCGATAAATCACTAAAAAGTAGGAAATAAAATTTTTTAACAAAAAATAGAACCGACTCAAAACGCACTAAAAAGTAAAAAATAACTGTGTCATTTAGTTGCTTTAATTTACTTAAGCATATCTAGGAGTCGGTGCCAGCCAAGGTTTCTACTTTCAAGGACCTAGAACCCACAAACTTCTTTACTACGTAAAATAAATGTTCCTTAAACTTGCTGGCACCGACTTCATAGATATGCTTAAGTAAATTAAAGCAACTAAATGACACAGTTATTTTTTACTTTTTAGTGCGTTTTGAGTCGGTTCTATTTTTTAACCGACGAAAAAAAACGGAGGAGGTTCTCAATTCGACACGTATATTTGTTTTTGTTAAAAAATTTTTTACTATCCCGATTTGAAATCTTGCAAGTTAAATTTGTAACATTTTGTTTTCCGATTGAGCTGAAAGAGAAGTTGTACATTGCTTAACAATGCAATACTATGATGACATGGAACTGATCTGATGCTGAAGCTAGAAGGTAGCAATAGGAAATCTGCAACAAAATGACACAACCCCATCTAGTTTGGACTTTTTTGCTTTGCATTGTAATTGTATATGGGAGATAACAAGGGTATGATGCTGGAAATGGTAGGTGGCAATAGGCAAACTCCTCAATGAAATCGAGTTTTGGCTTGTTTAAGGGCTAACGCTAAAACAGGCGCGGACCGCCGCAGGCCACAAAACCGCGCGCGGGCACCCGTCGCGTGCGCCCGTCTCAGTTAGCGCTGCTAGTATAATTTTATTCAATAAAATCAACAAATATTTATTTGACCGTAGCATCTATCGGCGCTCGACTGATTTGTAGAAACAAACCCGCTCGCGTGTGCCCGTCGCGGGCGCCCGCCGCGCGGTTGCGAATCCGCCACCCGCGCCCGCGCTCCGTCGCGCTGTCCATACTATTTTTCATTATACACCCGCGAGCGTGCAACCGCGTCAGTTTTAGCGTAGGCCCTAATTCGTCTTGATGACGTGTTTGATTCGTCTTTGGTCCTAGATAATATTGATAAATAAAAACTTGGAAGTTTTTTAAAATTCATACTTGTTCACATTTTAACTTTCCTTTTCCTGTCAGAGCACAACACATTCGAAGTGGCCGGCGGGCGGCGGGCGAACATGACGCGCTTGTCTCCCGCCACTGCGTACACAGTGTGGGTGCGCGCACGCTCGCCGCACAGCTCGGTTGCCGCTGATTCTGCGCCGTTGCGTCTGCGCACCTACCCGCCGCCCGCACCGCTCGCTCTGCGCAACGCTACGGCCTACACGCTCACCGTCATCTGGCCGCCGCCCACTTCTTATAAGATACACTCGTGAGTTTTAAAATAGTTATTATCACCGATATCATCTTTGATTTCATTTGTCCTTTGTCATCATTTGTTTATGGATGTCCAATGCAGGCCTTCTGTAACTATAACCCAATAACCACACTCTAAGCCTTTATGTAGCATCTCCCTGCGACCTGTTAAGATGCAGATAATTTACTAAATCGAGATTTATCAACATTGCGCTTGCCGTTGCGGTATCACCATTCAAATTTCCCTCTCTTCTCCCCCAAAAAGTCAAGATATTTACCTCTATCATCAAAACAAAACAATAAGTATGGAAAGCAGCTATACTGTTACGTTGCCTGGAGCAAAAGCTGGAATAAGTGCAATCACAAACTTTTTCTTAAAAATCCCCTCTTTCATCAGTTCCTCCCCAAAATAAAACCTAGCTACGCACGTGCTATACTTTCGTCACTTTCTTTACAGTTACGCAGTGGAATACACAGAACTGTCAAGCGAGGTGGACAACTGGACACAATGCGAGCAAAGTGGCAACGCAGAGTGGAAGGCGAGCGGGCTAAGTCCAGGGACGAGATACCGCTTCCGCTTGAATCTGCAATACGTGGAGCATGCTCGGCCGTACTACTGGCCGCTCGACGACATATTTACCTATGTAACATTAGGTACTTACTCGTTTCAAATTGGCGTTTTTGGTGTTAAATTAGTTAGACTATAAGAATTTCTTGTTAGATTCTAAGTCTTAAAAATCTATTCTTCTTTATGTTTCCATTTCTTCTTCAATTTGCTACAAAAATTTATGTTATTTTTGTTTATTTCTTCAATAAACTCTTCTTTAAGTCTATTTTTCTTTCTTTCTTCTTCACTAACTGTGTCGTTATAATTCTTTCTGGGTTATTCCAAATCTTCAAATAGGTATTTACTTACATACTCCTACTTAATAATCTGATTACATTTGAAATTAAAATGTAGGTACGTAAGCACCATTAAGATTTACTCTTTCAAAAACATTCTTGGAATGGTAAGTCTGATTAAATTCAAACAAGAAAAATCAGATACACTCTTAATTTATTTAAAATATTGAAATCTGTGCCAAATAAAAAAAAATAATATCAGCGCTCGTACTATAGTTTAGAACTTTCAAACGACTTTCAACTGTATGGGTATACAAATAGAGAAGCCTATTGACTAACAAAGTTGAGAAAACTCGGCATCTGGGCTGATATTCTGGAGCACAGGTGACGTGCCGGGCGCGCCGGGCCCGCTGGTGGTGGAGGCGGTGGGCGAGCGGATGATGCGCGCGCGCTGGTCGGAGCCCGAGACCCGCGGCGCTCCCATCCAGGCCTACCGGATCTGGGGACGACCAAACCACAGGTACCATACACATATATCAGATTTACATTATACCTATTTATTATATAACAAGATTTGTAGTATCTAGTTGACGAAACAAACAAACATACCTGATATCAAGCAGATTATTTTCTTTAACTGAGCACGAAAAATATGTTAATTCAAGGAACAGATTATACAGACTACTGTTACTATTTGCTGTTCAAAAGGGGTCATATGATGATCTGACTTCTGGCTAGAATTTTACTACCAAGCATATCTATCCTTCAATTGAAATTGTAGGACAAGCTACATATATCATAAACAAATCTTAACCTACTACTAAAGGATTTACAATGTTATCCAAAATTCTTTAAGTATTAAATTAAGTAAATACTTATAGGAAAAAGGATAAAGATCCTTACTTACTCAAGATTTTTTTATAGAACGAGCTATGACGAAGACTATATAATGAGCAAGAATATAAGCGAGCTGTTACCAGACAACTTGCCTAGCGATATTGACGACGACATGAAACTGCGCATTGTTCGCGATGGTCTCGAACTGCTGTATAGCGGGAACGGTAAGTGCTTCATCCCTGAATGCTGAAGAAGGATTATATTGAGAATCATTTGTTATAAAGCCGGTTCTAAAACCAGTTCTAAAATTCTTTGATCAAAACCGGAGATCCTCATAAGATATAGACTTTACAATGTTTATTATTATAACTAGTTTTCACGGTTCTGCATTCCAGCCTTTTTCGGTTAGTATCAATACAACACATCAAACTAAAAATATGGTTTCAGACACGTACTGGCTGATCAGTTCGGGCGCGGTGTCGGCGGGCTACGCGGCGCGCGTTCAGGCTCGCAATAGCTACGGCTGGGGCGCGCTGTCGCCGCCGAGCGTGCTGCACGCGCCCGCGCCAGCAGCCGCCCCGCACCCCGCCGCGCTAGCCGTCATCGTGGCCGCCCTCGCCATGTTGCTGCTCGGCCTGGCCGCGGCGGTGTTTTACAGTAAGTTGCCTGCAATACTTGTATCATTACTAGTATACAACAGTATTACTACAAGGGCGTACTGTCAGTGCCATTGCTGTTGGTATGCGCCCGCGCCCGTGGTCATGCCAACTCAGTTACGGCACTGAATTGGAAAATCACATCATAACTAACATAACAAACATTTTAACTGTTCCAGCATATAACAACCGAAGCAAGAAGAAAGCAGCCATTGAAAGTCAACTAACAGCTAACATCGTGCGCCGCGGCCCCGACGTGGAGCTGGCCACGCTGCGGCAACTGCCCATCCGCCACTCTACTAACATCTTATACAATCAGGTTGGTAGATTAATATCACCTAAATACTTTCGATATTTATTATATAAAATTGAAATTAAACTATAGAAATAAATAAGGTGCTATTATTTTTTTACAAAAAAAAAAGAAAATTAAAAAATTACAGTTTGTATATTTATTTTTATCGACTCTATCTGGTGCATATCTTTTATGTCAAAATCCTTACGCATGTACCTACCGGTTTACTGTTTCGACCATAGTTTTATGTACTTACCTATTCATGAATTATCTACGATAAATGGGGTGACTGATTTTATTATTGAGTGGTTATAAATTAAACAATAATTAGAATGCAATGGATAATAATAATAATGAATCAATTATTTTTATTCCAGGGAGTGCACTGTCCGTCAGACGCAGAACTGGCCAGTTTGCCTCACATCCGCAGAGAACAGATCACGCTCACAAAATTCCTGGGTTCAGGCGCTTTTGGCGAAGTTTTTGAGGGCATGGCGCGGCAGATCAATAACAGCAATACTGACACTAAAGTTGCAGTAAAGGTAATAAAACAATGGTCACGTTCTGAAAAAAAAACTGATAAATAAATATAGATTCATTGCAGGCAAAGAGTAACATTTGAAAAAGCTAAATAAAAGGTGAATAAATGCATGCAAAATCTGAATAATAACTGATATTGAATTCAAGATAATTGGGATTTGAGTTGAGAGTTAGGTAATATTAAATTACAAGCACGTTAGGTCGCTAGCCTCGGGTTGACGGGCACAGCAAAATGGTACAACGTCTGCGTGGTTGTAGCTGGCGTGACTTGTAAGGTTAGGTTTTCCACTTGGAACTAAGGTCAGAGCAAATGCAGTAAAAAGTTCAAAGAGTCATTAAAAGTTTTGTGTTTAGACGTTACGCAAAGGTGCAACAGAACAAGAAAAGACTGAATTTCTGAAAGAAGCGGCGCTGATGTCCAACTTCAAACACGAGCACATACTGCGGCTTCTGGGCGTCTGTCTCGACAACGACCCCAACTACATCATCATGGAGCTAATGGAGGGAGGCGATCTACTTAGCTACTTGCGCGCTAAACGAGCTTCTTTGGTAAGAAATCGTTATTGTTCTTTGCTGAACATAGGTTTCTTGAGGACTTTATTTTAGGATAATACCCACACTTTAGGTTAATTTCCAAGATTTTTTTAAAATAAACAATGTATTGATATTAAAAACTGCAGCTCCGACGGGATTCGAATCAATGATAGCCAAAGAGGTGTGGTGTTGAATCCTGTTGGTTCCGCAATTTTTAATATTTGTATGTTTATTTTAAAAAAATTCTTGAGGAGTGCCAAACACGTAAGTATCTACAATTTTGGGCCATCTGCATCCAGCGGATCCTTGACAACAAAGTAAAAAAAAACCCATAAGGATATACGCAGAGGTAAATCTTGCTAAACCAATAGTCCACTCTAAACCAGTGACTTACAGAAGGAAGGTAGATGAAAACATAATTAACTTAACGTGGCTCTAGTTCTTATAAGTCAGTTGTGTTAGAAATTACAAGTTTTAAAGTAAAAACATAATTCCAATACCTACTACAACCAATTTTATCCCATTTATAATTGTACAAGTAGGATAACTCACGTTTGTATGTTCCAGTATACTCCAGAATCCCTGACTCTGCTAGACCTACTAAACATGTGCGTGGACGTAACAAAGGGATGCCGCTACCTAGAAGAGATGCATTTTGTTCATCGGGACCTCGCGTGTCGGAACTGTCTAGTAGCACATCGAGCGAATGGACGCGTCGTCAAGATCGGCGACTTCGGACTCGCCAGAGATATTTATAAAAACGACTATTACAGAAAGGAAGGCGAAGGTTAGATATTGTTTTAGTATGCCAATAGCACTTACCACCCAAGAAAACAACCTTTCATTTACAAACATGGTATGTATTACGATAATCTACTTAATAAATAAAACAAAAATCAGATCTATAAAATATTAATTACAGCTGCTCCAACTGCTTCTCCAACATTGAAAAATGTAATTTAGGACAGAAAATTTTGAAAAATAACATAAATTGACCCGTTTAACTCGTACGGTCATACGAGTTTTTGAAAACTGATTAAATGATTTTTAAATAAGGACATCCTGTATATAGATACAGACATTTGATGGCATCCGTGGCACAGTTATGCACATTAGATTTATAAGACATAAGACCTGGATTCAATTCCCGGCTGGGCCAATTATAATTTTCTAAATTAGTCCAGATCAGGCCAGTGGGAGGCTTCGGCCGTGCCTACCTACCGACAAATACGTACGGTTAAGCGATTTAGCGTTCCAATACGATGTCATGTGAAATGGGTGTGTATTTTAGGTTTTACTACTAAGAATGAAGGTAGCCCGTTTCCATCTTTGATTGCATCATCACTTATCATCAGGTATGATTGTAAACTAGGTCTACAATCTATAAAAAAGACGCCATAACGAGCATACAAGATAAAGTATTTTATAAAAATTCATGTTTCCTTTGTTATAATGAAAAATTTTAAAGAAAAATAGATACCTACTTACCTTTTTCTTCCATCTGTTATCAACTTGTTTTTATTTAATTTCCAGGTTTACTGCCAGTGCGGTGGATGGCTGTGGAATGTCTCGTGGACGGTGTCTTCTCCTGCCAGTCTGACGTTTGGGCGTGGGGTGTGCTTTGTTGGGAGGTACGAATAGAGTGCGCTGAATTAATTTATACCTACTTATATTCACTACACCATATAATCCTCGAACCAGGAACAGATTTTATGACCTGGCCTAAAATTTGTAGGTTGACCCATTATTTTATAGAAAAAAAGTAGTCGATTGTACTTCAGAGTGGTAGCGTGCCAACATGACATAACGAAGATGAAAAGAGTGTAAGAAAGAGTGCAACAGAGCGTGATACAGCGCCATCTATATTGTGTTATTTAAACTTGTTCCGGTTCTGATACTAACGGTATAGCTTGGTCAATCCACGATGGCTCGTAGTGTTTTGTTTTTCAAACGCTTACAGTGCAAGTGTGCAATAAAAACTGCAAAAATGTGAGTTCTATTACTACGTAACGAGTAGCAATGTGTGCACACTCACACAAAGTGTCAAGTTAATTATGTCAACAAGAATGTCATGTTTGACTAGCAGTATGCTCTACTTTATTTTAACTCATTTTTTAAAAATGAATATGTCGTGTTGGTCCTGCACAGCAAAATTATATTGTGATATAGGTTAATATATATATCGGAGTATCACCATTCTTCTTGACATCATCTTTAGTGGTTCTTAATCTCTTGGGCGTTTTCTAGGGTTACAAAGACTTGTCTTCACGAACAGATATATTGCAAGTTCACAATGTTTTGATACATGAAATAGATTTTTATAATTCCTGACGTATTATAAAGATTCAGAACAGTAGTTTATTTACACCCATCTTACTTTACTCCCTAATTTAATTTACTTCTTAAGAACACTTTTACACTGGTCCAACTCGACCAAATATCCTCACCGCACTCCAGACACAAACTAACTACCCAACTCCTTTATTCCCCTCAAGATGGTGTAAATACTCTACTAGGACTTTGGCGCCCGACTCTTTTATTGGTTGGAGTATTAAAACAAATCAATCATTCATTCATTTATCAAATCAAATTGAATTTAACTTTGTGTTAAAGTTTTAAGTAAGCACCTATCTCATATCTCTCATTAAATGATTAACAATTAGTTCTATTTCGATTACTTTCATAAAAAAAAATTGGTTGTCTGTAAAGTCGGTTTACTGACGATAGTTGAACGTGACAATGTCTTAAGAAAATACTGATGAAATGGTAGCATTTAATTGGTTAGTAAAATTTTTATATTAATAAAATAAATTAATTTAAATTAATAAAATAATTGATTTTGATTTTATAAATTTATATTTTAAATTTATAATAAATATATTAATTTTTAATTTAAAATTAATATATTTAATAATTATATTTAATAGACGGATGTTGAACGCTGCCGAACGCAAAGGCCGATTGTCCTTCTTTGTCGCTAGTTCCGCGCTCTCGCTTGCACTTCAAGCCTTACATGGAACGCCTCAAAACGAGGTAACGACGCATGACGTCATGTTTTTTCGTGCGTGCAGCCGGCTCTATCGAATTACAAGACGTTGTCACGTCAAAAACTCGTGACATACCAAAAATAATTACATCCACAGACAGTAACATTTCCATAAACAATGACGTCTATTACAATATTACAACAATCTATTCTAAGTTTCTAGTCTAATTCCTTCGACATATATATTAACCTATTTAAAAATATCTTAAAAACACACATACCCACAATCATCTTTTGATTCATTACAAGTTAGTTTATGTAAACTAAGATGGAAGCGGGCTAACTTGTTAGGAGTAGCATGAAATCTGCATTCCTTTAGTTTCTACACGATACCGTACCGGAACGCTAAATCGCTTGACGGTACGTCTTTTTAGTAGGATAGTACCAATGTATATATAGTACAAATACCAAAGCTATTTTGCTAAGCTAATTTGGAAAATCTATATTGGCAGTAACAAACCAATCAAGTGACCTTTGTAGAGAAATTAAAGTCGAGTCGGTCAACCTGAAGGAATGGGCAACGGAACGATTCTTCTGGCTAAGTCACATTTAAATGTGTAGTTTATCATCATACGATACGTTTTTTTGACATTATAAATATAATATTGGTAAAAAAATTAAGTAGAGCATCATTCCGTTGGGTCATGACACGTAGCGATACAACCTACAATAGCCCGTGTACACCGAGCCGTGGTCGACTCGAGACTGATGTTCGAACTGTACTCCCCGCACCCTTCGGTTTCCCCTCGCGAGAAATAGTGGGGCGCGTCTTAGTGAATTGAACTATCAGTAGATGTATTTTTCTTAAATTTGTCACGAATATTTTTTGTTCTAGGTCCTGTCTCTGGGCCAGCAGCCATACCCCGCGCGCACAAATCGGCAAGTTTTATCATTAGTTCGTGCTGGTGGCACACCCGACCGCCCGCCCAATTGCCCTTCCGCCTTGTGAGTACCCTGATTTTGCTGGAATTTTCCCTACAAAGGAACAATTAGTTGGAGTTCGACTTCCAATACTTCCCTACAATAAGTTACTACTAAGTAAAGATCGTTTAATATTTCAACTTGTTCTTTATTATTTGAGGGCATAGACCTTAAAATCTTGCCCGGAACATTCTCTTGAAATATGTCTGATATTGTGATGCCTTGTGCCTGATGAATGGTGTCGTAGAGCCTTACAATGGTAGACAACTTTTATCTTAATTGGTTTAACGAGATCAGCATTGCTAATTCCAAACATAGATTACTATAAACAGCTAAACGTGGAGCCTAGGATAAGCTCCTGGAAATGACAATAAACTCAGATATCAGCTAGAAGAGTGGCTATTGTTCCTTTGTAAATTGCCATGACATTGTAAAATGCCATGAGTTATATGAGTATTACAAATGAAAATAAAAAGATTGGTTTAACGGTTGTCAGATAACCTGCGAGGTAAAATAGGTAGGTAACTGCTTGGCGGCAAAAATAGCTCGTCCGCTAGGTAGAACCTACCTACAGCAATTCAAAATATTTTTTTTAATTTTAAGTACTTAGGCTTTGTCGACAAGCAATTTTCAAACATCTAACATCTAACATGTAACACTAGTTATTTCAAGTTGTGACTAACACCAGCTTGGAAGGCATTTACTAAATAATTTTTCATTGTTCTCAGCTATGAACTATTACAAAAGTGCTGGAGCTACTCTGCGGAGGCGCGGCCGTCGTTCCGCCACTGTCTCGAAGTGGTGACGACACTGCGCGACAAGACGTCGCCCAACATCACGCTCACCGCCACCGCCGAGCCCGCACCGCACTACCTCACGCTGCTGGGAGACGGTACGATACAGCCTTACTAAACACTAGAAACAACATGTTATCAAAGGACATTGCCAAAAATTGTATGGAAGTGTACCCCAGGCTACCCAGTAATGATATATATGTCATTAAATAGTGCAGATTTTCTATTTACAGAAAAACAAAGTTGTATGTAGTTATGCAGTCGCAGGAAAAAGTTATGAAGGTTAAAAAGTTGACTTTTCATACTACGACGACGGTCACGTGATTTAAAACACAAAAAATCTATTGCAATTTTTATTTTTTGATATATTTTCAAGTGATTGCTATAAAACATGGGTAGTTGTTTAAAATTCATTGTGTGTTTAAATAAAACAGTTAAATATGAGCATAAGTTTGGACAGCCTGGGGCAAATTTTGGCAGTGTCATTTGCGAAATCGACTGTATTCTAACCCACGTCTTTTTCACTATCGCGGCAAGAGTGCCTTACCGTTGGGCAACGGTATCCGACAACCGTCGATCCCAAATTATGCATGATACGTTTAATTTTTCATTCTTACTGTGTGCATGGCCTAAGAGCCTGAGTCAGACCTTCGTCATTTTATAAATACTGAAAGTTTGTCAGCCTATGTTCCTGTCATATGTAATATTTTAAGGGTCTCTGGGTGTTGCCACAAAATTAAGCCTAACATGAATTATAAATATGCTTTATATCTACTTAATTAATCGAGGGTTGGACCTTTAAATTCTACGTACCTAACTTTTAAAAGCCCCATAAATTCAAACTCCAAAATTATATAGAGTACCAATAATGGTATAAGCTACGTAGCTCAGAGATGAATGCCATGGAACTTGCTTAACAGTTTAATATTTTGCATAGTCGGTAAAAATACAAATAATCACAATGTTAAAAGTTTTTATAACAATAAATAATTATTAGGCTAAAGCGATTTTCAAAAACCTGCTTTCCTAATTCGCGCTTACATACTTCATAAAAGAGTCAGCTAACTTAAAAAAAACTTCTGCATGCAATAAATAGTTACCTAATAAAAAGGCGCCGGTCATTATTAAAGCGATACAAGCATGTTCTAAGTAAATTAATATTAAATTTAATTATTCCTTAATACCGTTGCATATAAAATCATTTGCTTCTGAAAACTGTAACTAAATTATCATTTTATGCAGTGGGGTAAGTGCGAGTTTTTCACCGAGCGACTGCGTAAATACGTACTCACTCGTAACGTCAAAATATATAGGAAAAAAAGCGTTTACTTTCACTATAACTAGATGGCGCTACTCCAATACCATATTATAAAATTTGCGTTTACTGTTTTCGGTATCGACGCGGTAAAATCTCACACTAGCCTTACTGAGCATTAACCAAACTAATCCGCTATGTTGCATGGCGCATGAACAGACGCCGTCGACAACCGCACCTACCTGCTGGACGAGAACGACAACACGTTGGGTTAGTTCCACACTCATTACAAGGTCAATATAGAAAATATTATAGTCAACTTATTCCGGGGAATCCATTTGGCTTTGCGATACTGCTGTAAGGTGTACGAAAAGTGTTGACGGACGTGCGCACTGTGACGTTCTTTACATTACACAACAAAGGCGATGAATTTCCCACTCCCTATATCCAAAGCCAGACGGACTTCTCAGAATAGATTGACTATAACAACATAATCATATATTCATATATAGTATATAAAACAGAGTCGAGTTAAAACACAATTTGTACTTATATCTTGAACGGTTTACCGGATTATGCTTATTTTAGCCTAAATTTATAGCCCGATATTCGTGCGAACAGGGTAAAATGGTGGAACATCGTTAATTAGTTATTTATTTAAAATATTTTGTTTTTACATTATGAGATTTTGTTTAAATCTAAACTCAACAAAACAAACTTTCAATTAAAGTTTTTGTACGAATTATTATTTTAGTAATCTAGTAAAATTTATATCGTTTTATGTCATAAATTGATTAAGGAAATATTTACAGACGAAGACTTCCCAGAACACGAAATGGAGCCATCGCATCTTCTGCCACAACGGGCGCCAAAGTATCTAGAACTTATGTACGACAGCGACTCTCCAGCGAACACGGTCTGCGACGGATACGAGATACCGCGGACACCCTTTGCATACGCTCCTTTCTCTAGACATAGCATAGTAGGGGTTGCACCTAACAGGCTAATCAAACCTCCTTTGTATAGAACTCATTCGTTACGAACGAGTCCAAGGCCTCCAAATGCGACGATCATCCCACTTCGGAACGGCATAGTCAAGAGAGCCTCGTTGTGCGACCCCGGTCAGCGGTCGTTCCTAGAACCGCGACCCGGCCCGTCGTGCAAGGCCGGCCCCTCGAATATAGACTTTGATAAACACATCTTTAAGACTCCATTTTAAACTGTGATATTAGGAACAGTGGCGACGTTAGACTGAATGTGGACATCGTCGTTAATAGCTTTAATCAAGATTTTTTTAATTTACATTACGAATATTAATTTTGTATATTTGTCTCCATTACCTGAATCTCAAATTACGGATACTTAAGATTTTCGGAAATTGTAAGCAATTCAAAATTTCAGTTTAATAATATATTTATTTATGTACTTTTTACGTAACATTTAAATTATCCGGATTAACGTTTACCGGAATGCCTTATGCCAGCGACGTCGCGACGCCTAACGCCGCCACTGATTAGGAAACTCATTGTTATTATCCACCGACAAATCTTTCATGTATAATTTAATTATTTATTTTCTAGTTATTGTAAAATGTAAATATGTGGACCAATTCGATGTAAATATTAAGTTATAGGTCGATTATGGGTATTGTAGAGGGGCGCGTGTAGACAAATTGGGTACAAAATGAAACTATGATGTCATAATAGTTATGCATTTATTACAATACTTGTTCTAGAACTAATTTTATTAAAATATATGTACCTATGGTTTTCCTATGATCTGTTCTAATAAAACCAAAACATACATATCAGTAACTTAGTGTTTTATTGCTTCTTTTTTAGTTTTTTTTGGAAAGTGTTACCCACACTTAAGGGATTATTTATATTTAAAAATAAACATAATATCATACGGGATTCAAACCCGCGGCTCTTTGTCAATCCGGGCACTTAGAGCACCTTACCGCTAGGCCACCATCCCGATGACGTTGGTGCCGAAATTGTATTTTGATATTATGTTTTTGATATCCAGGTATACAGCCTGAAATGCCATCTACAGTATGAACTGAACATGTTACATAACCTCCTATTCCTAGTTATTGCTTCTTTAGTTTAAACTAACAAACGAAAAACATTTGGATTACCGATTAAGTTACATTTTATGTTTTGAATGAAATAATTTTAAATATTCATAAGTTTATCAAAGTATATACTTTACGAGTAACATACTCTAAAATTAAATAACCTAAATATTACTATTTGTTATATACTAACACTAACAAATGATTTCCTTAATACGAAAAATTTAGTTTGGAAGCTTTATACCTATCTATCTAGAGAAGATTCTAATGATTAGAATTAAAAATAAAAACACCCCAAGGTGTTTGAATTAACAACAAATTAAAATAAAAAAAAAACATTGGAAAGTGCCAAAATATTTTGCCTACTTGATATGAAGTATTTGCGTAATGCGCTTTATTATCAAAATATTTGTCAAATTATTTGTCAGCTGCAACTAAAATATACTCTTAAGGAAATTATGAAAATATTTACATTGCTTTAAACCAAATGTTCATAAGAACTAAGAACAAAAGCTTATCAAGCAACTATAAATTCTTCTTACGAAAAATAAATATCGCACGTGAGAATAGTTTTAAGGATTATTTATTGTTTCTTTAATAGACAATAAACTTAAAAGGGTTAGAACCCAGAGCAATTTATTAAAACAAAAAGTCATAATAACAAATACGAAATAAAATATGCTACGATCAAACTACAAATAAGCTTATGTTTTTTTTATATTCTTTATTAGTTGGTTTGGATTGCTATGTAGGCAGTTATAGACTTAAAACGGTTAGAACCCAGAGCCGTAAAGTCATTTTTGAAACAAAAAAAATTATATTAACAAATATATGCTACGATCAATCTACAAGTAAGCTTATGTGTATGTATGCTAGTCGCCGTCAGCGGCCACCACCTCCTTGTTCCGCTTGTCCATCTTGAGCTGGTCGGTGGTGGTGACGGCGCACGGCTCCTGGTCGTCGTCCTGCGCGTCGTCCTTGCTGTTCTCGTGCAGCAACACGTACTCGCGCTGCGAGAAGCCGAACTTGACCACGTCGCGCTCGAGCAGCTCCACGTAGCGCAGCGGATCCAGCTTCTTGTTGTTCACGAATGTGCCGTTGGCGGACTCTGCGAGCGGACAGAATAAACCGTAACTTTTGATAACAAAGGACAACGAACAAATTATTAAACAAAAATAATATTAACACATTCGCAGCCGATATCACGTACCGCGTGAAACAGTAATCTGGGTCCTAGTGACGGTTTGCCCACTAAGAAGTAGAAGTATTCTCAAAGTAAGGGCACGATTTTGGGTAAATAATAAATATATAAAATATTAAAAACAAGAAGTGTACACCGTACAAAAATGTGAGCACACGCAGAACGAACGAACCAAACTAATATTAATAAAGCTTTTTTAGTACTGTTGAAAAATTAGAAAAATATCAAACACTATTAAAAATCTGGACAAAATGCCACAATACACTCAGGGAACTCTCCAAAGAAAACCCTGTCGTGGGTTAAAGGATACGACGGTAACCTAGGAAACGAGACGGCAGACGAACTAGCACGACGTGCATCTACGCTGAAGGTCATAGGACCAAACCCCATAGTTCCTATACCCTTCAGTGAATACAAAACTTGGTAACACAAAGACACCCATAACAAACACAAAGATTTGGGCACAAACAACGGACTGTAAACACACCAAAGAGGCAATACCGCGTCTCAACACAAAACTAACCAAAAAACTTACACGGTTAACCCGCGCAAAACTCAGAACAGTCATAGGACTGATTACAGGCCACTGTCCATTAAACAAACACCTATCACTTCTAGGTATGACCGACAGCCCAGTATGCAGGGCTGTCTGGAACACGACGAGACACCGATATACGTTATGCTCAGTTGCAGAGGGGTATCGGAACAACGTGAAACACACATTGGCTCCAAAGCAACACTCCATGAGGCAATTGGCGACCTGGGAGGGCTCCTAAGCTTCTGGAGCGAGCTCGGCTGGCTGGAGTGAGTCAGCGGGAGCCTACACCAGGGGACCCACGCACAACGGCCAATCTCTGGCCAAGTGCGGAAATACCCAGGAGAAAGAAGAAGAAGAAGAAGATCTGGACAAAATAATTTGGTGTTTCACCTCAAGCCTGCCCGAAACAAAATAAAAATATTTTGCATAGCATAAATATCTACTCAAATAAGTATCTCTCTATTGAAAATAGTGCACCAAACAAACACTGGACAAGTTCAACTTCTGAGTGCGTGGCCTTATGGACATCGAAGTTGTTTCTCATAGGACGTCACTCAGAACGTAGCCCAAGCCCGCCAACCTGCATTAAAGCTATCTAATACTGAGTTTACGCTCTCTCCTGTAAGGAGTGAGACCGGGCTGTAGTAGGTGATAACATAAGTCTGTTACCTAGATCGATGATGTAAGGTCTTACGCGGCGGCCCTGCGAGCCGTCTGCGCGCGTGAAGGGCGTGGCGCGGTACTGCAGCGCCGCGTGCTGCTTGCTGATAGACGGGTGTTCCAGCGCGATGTCCACTACCTTCTTGTCGCGCCCGATCAGGAAGCTCGACTGCCGGTGGATGTACAGAATCGGGAGGGCCTTGTCACCCTTGAATGGGTAGAATCTGAGGACAAAATATTTTATGCTGTCAAATGTTTGAAAAATAAATTGTTTTAAAACATACTATATAGCCATGTTTTGTTGTCCTTTCTTTTATATTATTAAACAAATTCCCGCAGTGTCTCTTTGTCTGTTCGCGATAAAATTTAGACATTCCATTCGAAAGATTGAAAAAAATGTAATTAATATAACTTTATATCTGTAAATCTCACAAAACTGTTTATTACTGTACGAGTTATTCATCTGCATTATTCGACCCATAGAATATACACTCCTTTTGTTTGATACACTAAAATAAATAACCTCGCCATGCTGCGGAATTAATTTCTTTTACAACATTACTATGACCGACTGCTAAAAAGTACTTGTGGCGTCCCCAACTGAAGTTTTTTTTTTTTTTTATCAACTACAAGTTCCTTATCACACGTTATGTAAGGAGGATGCAGACAAAAATGGAAGCGGGAAAAGTTGTCACGACACTTTGGATCAAAGATCTGCCGCCCCTTTGATTTTCTGCACGACATCGGGGACCCGCGCTGAATGCTGTCCGCACTCTTTGCCGCTCGGGTGGTGTACAACAGCAAATATTATTATTACTTAAAAAAAATAAAATTTTATTACAATTCCTTCACTAATTAATCGAAAGGAACTTCGTTCCGTCCGGGTGTCCCTTGACACCTCTCAAATTTTTAATTTCCTGGTCAGGCTATACCAAATTATACTGACCTCCATCTTCGTTTCGGCTGCTTGGCGTCATCAGGCTCAGTGTATTTGATGACGACGCCGTTTACAGTGTTAGCGTCTGCCGTCAGTTTCCCTGACAGACCAAAGTTAGGCTTTTCTTTTTCTCCTTGGTTTTTGTCTCCATCCTTCTTGACCTCAGTTTTACCCCAACTGTATTCTTTGTCGGTCCCGTTATCGAATCTGTCAACATAAAAATACATTTATTTTGTTGTAAACACTAAGCAGTTAAATAATAAATTAATGCTATTGAAATACATATGTAATTCTGATACAAAACAATGGGGTACATAATTTCAGGGTTGGGCAAAAATACGTAATCGAATTGCAAATACGGATTTGGTATTTGTTTTTTAATTACTTCTTAAAAATATAATTTGTTATTGGTATTTTATAAGTATATATAACTTTAAGGTTTTTTTATTGACTTATTTGGCAAATGGATGGCTCCACATCAACTATACTAAAGCCAAAGTCGAAGGAGAATACTTATCAACAAACAAATTTAAAATGAAGGTAGAAACATTTTATGCCTAATAAATTTAATATTATGTTTTATTTTATTATACTCTTATTTAAAAGATACTGAATATATTAATTACTTTTCAGCTTACTTAATCTTATTTATGTTATGGATTCGTCATTAACAAATTAATTTTAAAAAATGAGTAGTGAAATGACTATACTAAAGCCATACTCGATTGAGAATGCTTGTCAACAAACAAATTTAAAATGAAGGTAGAAAATGCAACACATTTTATGCCTGATAAATTTAATATTATGTTTTATTTTATTATACTCTTATTTAAAAGATACTGAATATATTAATTACTTTTAAGCATACTAATCTAATTTATTGTCATGGATTCGTCATTAACAAATTAATTTTAAAAAATGAGTAGTGAAATGACTATACTAAAGCCATACTCGATTGAGAATGCTTGTCAACAAACAAATTTAAAATGAAGGTAGAAAATGCAACACATTTTATGCGATATTGAATGTATTATTCAACAATAACAAATTAATTAAAATAGTAGTAAAATGACTAGTGATTTCTACTTTCATTTTTAGTTTGTTTGTTGATAAACATTCTCAATCGAATTTGGCTTTAGTATAGTGATTTCTACTTTCATTTTAGTTTGTTTGGATTTAGTATAGTTACCTGCTCTTTCGTTCCCTCGGTCGAGGTGACGGGGGCTTGTTGTCCGTCCGTCGCTCAGGCGGGCGGCGGTCTCGCTCCGCGCTGCGACGCGGTCTCTCTCGTCTATCGTCCCGCTCTTCTTTGAACTTCTCCCGCACTCTCTCTTCCTTCTCCTCCTTGTACCTGTCTCGTGCTCTCTCCTCTCTGTCGTCTCTTCTCTTCTCTCTGTATCTGTCTGACTGTTCTGCGCTTCTGGATCTTGAGCGATCCCTGAACAAGTAAATGAGTGTTTTTGTTTGAATATAGCGAACATTTGTAAATAGTATTGGACTGTAGATATATGAAATAATGCTTTCATTTACAGTGATAACAATTAGCGACTTCGTTCGCGTTAAATTAAATAAGATTCCGAATATAAAAATAGCCTAAGTTACTCCTTAAATTTATACATATTTTATTATTATAAATTTATATAATAATTATTATACCAACTTTTGTAAATATTTCTTGAAAAATGAAGGACCATACAAACTTTCAACTCCTATATAACCCTATAGTGGTGGAATTTTAAAAATCTTTGTTTTATTAACATTTATCTTGTAGTTCTTATACCAATTTTCATAAAGGTCTCCAATTAAGCGACAAAAATTGAAATTAAAATTTAAAAAAAACCACCGACACAAAATCCCAAGTTACCTTTAAAAAGCAAAAAATAATAAAAGAAACTCAATCTTCTACCTTAGGTACCTACTCGTAAGTACCATCCGAAGCTATGATGCCACAGATAGAAACATCAAACTTATAACAACCCTCTTTTTGTGTTGGGGGTTAAAAAGAGACTAGCTTAAAAACCTAACTTGAAGCAAATGAAATAAGTATAATTACTTGTACTGCGAAGTCATCGGTTTTTCCGGTCGGCCAGGCCTGTCGCGACGTACATCTCGGCTCCTGTAATTTACAGTATATTTTGGGTAATTTCTCATGGTTGTAAAACATCTAAATGGTTTACAATAAATAAAAGGCAACCACATAAACTATTTTTATAAAGGACAATATTTTGTTATCCTAGTTAACAAGTGCTTTTCTTCGCCAACTTTTTTGGAACAGTTACGGAAAAATATACGCAAAGCAAGATTCAATTTGCAACAACTTAGTAGTAGCTTTTTGTGATAGAGCTCATCGAAAGTAGCAATACCTTCATACTTATTTCATTGTTGCCGGTGTTATTACAGACAACACAGGCTTGGCAGCTACATCCCACGTTATGTTATATTTGACGACCTCCGTGGCGCAGTGGTATGCGTGGTGGATTTATAAGACGGAGGTCCTGAGTTCGATTCCCGGCGGGGCAGATTGAGATTTTTCTTAATTTGTCTTGGTTTGGCTGGTGGGAGGCTTTCGCCGTGGCTAGTAACCACCCTACCGACAAAGACGTATCGCCTAGCGATTTAGTATTCCGGTACAATGTCGTGTAGAAACCGAAAGGGGTGTGGATTTTCGTCCCACTCCTAACAAGTTAGCCCGCTTCCATCTTAGACTGCATCATCACTTAACATCAGGTGTGATAGCAGTCAAGGCCCAACTTGTAGTCTATAAAAAAAAATGTTTGTCTAAACCATTGTATGAGATTCACAAATTGTCTACAAATGCTTGGATAATAAACAGTTTTTTTTAATAATAAAAATGAATGTATCCTCAATAACCAGCGATAACATAAATTAAATATAGCGTTTCCGCAAACTGGACGATACAGTACTTTCGATATAAAAAACTTTTAACCCCCTATTTGCACCTAACTAATATTAATTTGGTTTTAAAGTATTATCCAAAACGAGAATTTTAGCATAAAGTTCGTTGCTGTACATAACACGTGAAAAATAGGCGGATTTGGGCATTGTGCTTTCAGGACCGTTTCCTTGCAGAATCTGAAAAGTGTTGCTCTATTCACAGGTAGTTATATACAGATGAAAACGAGCTCTGTGTTACAGGCGATAGATTCACTCCATCCAATTTGTCAGTTTAAAATTAATTAATATAATAATTAATTAAATATTCTGCCTTTTAATTAAATTAGTCCGGCGGCTTTATTTGGTCGTGATTTTTTATTACTTAAGCATATTACTATAATTAACATAACTGTTGGCTAATTAACAGCGTAAGAAAAAGCACTTGTTAATGTTTATAAAGGTGAAAGGGATATTATATCAACATTCAATGATAATATTATTTGCTATTTAAAATAGTTTTCATTCTCAAAAATGTACAATTTTTCAGACAGATATTTTCATATTGTACTTTTGCAAATTATAAAATACGCAAAGAAAAAACAATTTAAAAAGCATGTTACACATTTTTTGAATTGGCTAAAGTTATTCTTTAGCAAATTGTAGAATATTAAAAAATAAACAACTAGAGGAATCATTTTAAGTTACACAATTTTTAATTGATTTTGACAATTTATATAATACTTATGTATAAAAAAGCCAATTTTAAACCTGGACGTTACTCATTCTTGATTGTTAATTTTAGCTTCGAAATGTAAAAATATTTGGAAGCTCTAGAACAATTTACACATAAAGGTAAACCCTGAAGTTAGCTAAGTTATAAACATGTAAAACATCCGAGCACGATGTATCAGTAACTTTGACACTCCTTGTACACTTACCGTTGGTAACACCTCAACTGATTGATGATTCACGAACATATACCTACTGCATTGCATCCAGTCGTGGATATGTCTTTTTATTTCAACTTAGTGATAAAATAAAACGCCATACAATAAAAGATTGTGTGTGTGCTTGGTTATCTTCGTAATCTCCTTCAGAATATTATTGGTTAAAAGAATATTGTAGCAATTTTTATTTGTAATTTAAACTGAAGAATCTACATATGCTATCATAAAATTCTTTGTTTTAAAATATACCATTTTATTCTTAGGCCTTTAGTAGTTTTTGCAACTGTCCAATAATCTCTTTCTGTAAAAGGTCTTTGCGAATAGGGTTTCTTGTTTGTACACCACTCTAGTCTTTTTTTGGATATTTTTTTTTAACTTTTTCAACAAAAACAGACTAAAAAGACCTTTATGGACAATCATTACTTCTTTTCTCTAATATGATATATTCATTGTTGCACTCTTAATTTTTTTTGTGCAGGAATCCAAAATTATGTTTTTCATACACATCAAAAATAAAGGCAGAATCAATCATTGAAGTTAACAGTTTCATTTGTCCAAATCCATAAAATCCAAGATTTACCAGCAAACTTATTTTTCCATGTTTTCATTATCCATTATTATAGTTCAAAATGACATTATCTCGTAAATTATTCCATTTACATTCCAGTTCCATCCATAATTCTTCACAATGAACAACATTTTCCAATGTTGCTTCTTTTTCTTTCTGTAAATGCAAATTTTTCCATTTTGAATATTGCTGCACTCATGTTGCTGCTTTTTGACTTTATTTTTATTTTTGATAACAATATCTTTAATACTTATTGTAATCTATTTCTTATAAATTCTTCCCTTTCTGTCTTCATTTGTATTTTTATAATGTTTGTTTTAACTTATTCTTGTTTATTTCTTAGTCTTCATTCTTGTTTTGAGTGTTAACTAATTTTCTTTTTTCATAAAACTATTTCCGATTCCAGCTATATATTTATCTTTCTTCTTCTAATCTATCTTATGTAATCTTTAATTTCACTGTAATCCTTTTTGTTCTTATATAATATATGGTACTTTGAATAAATCTTTCCAGAAGTATTAGATTGGTCATACTTTTGTGATCTTGTACCAATTTGTTGTTTTTTGATATTTAAAAGTCTTTTTCTTACGTAGACGCCACGAATGGTTTATTTTCCAAAATAATTTTGAAATAAATATTAATGTTGACAACTAACGAAGCTGAAGCTTGAGATTGTAAAACACAAAACATGTTCCAATATACTTCTGTAGAATTATTAACAAATAGGTTTCGATAAATTGGTTGTCATCGAAAGTATATACCATTGCAATATCAAAATATTTCGCAAGTCTCCTCATAGACAATGTGGTCACACTGAAAAGACCAATCCGAATCCTCCCATACTCTGTCCTTTCTCCGAAACACAATGTTTATCATTGTAAACGTGCTACACATTCGATTGAAATGTATATCTCATATGTGCCTAAGGTAATTATCATACAAGGCGCAAATATTAAAACGTCTTTGCAACTGCAACATGTTCTGATTGAACTCATTATAATTGTCTGTAGAGCTGTCACTGTAAAACAAATACAGACTTTAACGTCGCGAAATACACGCATCCGTGCACGCATGCGCACGACACAAACATACTAGTCTAATCGTGCCTTACAAATAAAACATTACACTATAAAGAAAACATTCACTCAGATCCACTCATACATCAATTTAACAATTAATTCTGCGATTTAGTTCCTAAAACCTAACTGAATAAACCTGAATGAACACTTCCAAAAAATGTAACATTTTATTTATGAGGCAACAAATTAAGATATTTCTTGTTAGTGTGAGTAATTTATTTATTTTTGTAAAGATTCAATGTTATCCATATAAATACGTACCGTTCTGGCGATTGTCTGTCGTCATGGTACTTATCCTTCTTTTCGTATACCTTCTCGTGGTAGCGCTCAGGTTCGGCTGGGGGGCGTCTGCGAACATTTCAAGTCCTGATATTCCGACTTATGAAAGAAATAAAAGTAATTACAAGATAATATAAGTAAAACATACCTGTCACGATAATCCCTTCTATCTTCATACTCTGGCCGTTTAATAGGTTTCTGCTCATAGCGATTGAACTTATCGCCTGAAGAAAAGAAATAACAATTTATTAGTACTCGGAATATTTTTATAACATCTTAATTTATTTCTACTTTTTGTTTGTAAATATACTCCTAAATGGCTAAACATTTTAGTATGACCCTGGCTCCCAGTAGATTAAGTCATGATCAAAATAAGGACTGTTCAATATTTGTGTTCACTAATTATTATATTGTTATGTCATGAGTGTATATTATTACCAACCTCTCAATTCTTCTCGAGGCTCATACTGTGGTTCACGCTCCCTCTTGTAATGTTCTTCTCTCCTTTGCTCTTCATATCTGTCTGATCTATTTCAATCACAAATAATGAAATTCAAATACTTGATACTTCAGAAATATGTATAACTTAACTCAAATGTTGGGTGGATTTTTGACTTAAACATTTTACAACAAATTTGTCTAATAACATCACCAAATCGTGACCCTGGCAACCACCTGTATTGGTATTGATGTGTTTCGAACAGTGAGTGAAAAAAATATTATTTGTGGAAGTTAATGTAAATATTTTAAAGTGGTTCGTTAAAAAGGTAAATTCCAGATGCACAGTGTATTATAAACATAATATATTTATTTTTATGAAACTTTTTTGTAGTTTATTGTTGTATATACCTACCCATTTAAATACATTATTATATTTGTCGCTTATTTGCACAGGTGATATTTGCCAATATAATATTAATGCAATATTTTTAAACCTATACTGTTACAAGGTCATAAAATATTTAAGTTTAAATAAAATTTCAAAGACTAATATAATATGTATTTATGTATTTAGAACCTACTATTCTAGGGAAAAAAAATAGAAAAATTAGGTTGCTGGTGATATAAAAATCCAAAAAGGAAGACTTCTAATATGATAACCAAAAAGGGTTATTTTACAACAAATTTGACTATACTATTGGCAAAACATTGTAATGGAAAGAATGTGTTTCTAAAGTCATAATCACGTCACTTTAAAGTGGTTTTAAAGTCATCCAGGCTATGTATATAAACATAATATACTTATTTTTATGAAACTTTTTTGTAGTTTATTGTTGTATATACCTACCCATCTAAATACATTATTATTTTTGTCGCTTATTTGCACAGGTGATATTTGCCAATATAATATTAATGCAATATTTTTAAACCTATACTGTTACAAGGTCATTCAAACTGTTTATTTTGTTAACACTAATTGAAAAAATACCTCTTGAAGTCGTCATATTCTCTCGGCCTCCCGCCGTATTCTTGATTTGAAGTGTTATGAGAACCTTGTCCATACTTCTCCCTTTGTCTGTTATATTTGTCATCATGAGATCCATATCTGAAATTAATGTTCATTTTAAAGGTCGCTTACTGATATTAAAACTGTAAATAACATCAGCTTCTAAACTTCAAGGTAGCAGATATTAGTGATAGTAAGTTTATGCAAATTCTTGTACAAAATTTATTCACCTAAATCATTGACATATTAATACTATGGACTGGTATAAATTTGAAGTGTCCCAAGATATTTTATACACACTAGGATGTATTTATGTTTTTATAAACAAAATAACATTGTAATGTATGTCTTATCGTATTGTTATACAGTATAATTTGCAACGGTCTAATTGCAGCAATAAGTAATCAGCTTCGATTGACGGTTACCATGGCAGCCTTTTTTTGACATGACAGCTTCTCGTGAAAATAGGACAACATAAATGGTGTGGAGTCGGTAGCTTTCAAATTTTTTTGGCATCTTATATTTAAATATTATATTTACAACAAATTTTAATTTATATTTACATATCCCTGACCTCTATATGCTGGGATAAATCTTGTACCAAATAATAATTGTTGTAATTATCTTGTATAAAATAATAATTAGTTATAATAATATTTAATTACAAATCAAATCTACAAATGTACAAAATGATATGCCACTCGATATAGTTCTTTACTTTGAAATTCAAGTTTATATTTTCCTTTTTTATTTAAACTGAAAATATATTTTTTTACTTCAATGACGTTAGATCACTTTTTTAAATAACTGTTCCTAATTTCATGTAGATAATTCTTATAGTTATCAAATTAATATACCATTATGGTCAAAGATATTTGATTAATATATATATATATTAATATATATTTGATTAATAATATTTCATGACATAAAAAATAAAAGTTGACATAATAAATAAAAATTTTTGAATTGAAAATAATCTAATTATTTTAATTCAAAAATTAAGTAAGTAAATAATTCAAATGTTAAACAACAAAATAACTCTATGCAGTCGTTGTTCTAAAACATTCTATTGCTCACGGCATGAACTAAATGTGGTTAATTAGATAAATATATACTATGACAGCGTATAAAGGACAGATAGATACTTGTGTTCATTTTGGTTGGTTATGCAATTCGTTTCTATAGTTTATTAAAATTTTAATAAAATAGCCTGTTTCAAAGCAAAATAATACTTTAAAATCAGTAAATATTTACTTACTGAAAATATGGTACACAGTCTTCTTTTCTCACCTTACTCGGGTAGTTCCTACAAGTTTTTCATAACACATTACGGCATTATTGACGTGTATTCTGTCAGTCAGCTAATATGAGACTGAATTGCGATTGGAAGTCATTTCGCGTTTTGGCTTACTTTTGGTTCGGACACTTTTTATCGCTGACCCGAAGTCCATAGTATTAATATGTCAATGACCTCAATCTAAATACAAATATATATGGTTTGTTGTTTTAATTCAATTGCTTATTAAAAATGTAATTTGTAATTGGTATTTCAAATACCTAACAATTTTAGGTATTTTGTAGTTTGTATTTCAAATACAATATATTCAGGGATTTTAAGGATGGGTAAGTTTTTTAAAAAATAGCGCTTGTGATGGCTTTCATAAGCTTAATGGCAACTGCTAAGTATGTCAATTTCATACAAACAAAGTTACTTTGGGTTGTTATTTTTACATAGATGAACACCAGTCTGTATTTTGTATTTTAAATAAAAATTGTTAAAATATTAGATTTTGTACATCAAATACACAATTTAGAATTATATTGTTTTATATTTTAAATACTATCTTGCATGTATTTAATTCAAAGCATGTATTTTTCCCAGCCCTAGGTGATGGACATGGGCAGGAGGTGAAATGCAGAAGCATCTGAACGCTTGTTGAGACATGATGGTGAAAACAACACTTTAAAAATCCTAATTTCAAAGCATATATTTTGTTGAATTGAATTTATGTTAAAAGAATAGTTATGTCATAGCATTTGCTTCTCTACCCTTGTTATAGGAGGTGTTATGAAACCCAGCACACTACTTCACTATAATTATTCTATTCTATTTTACTAATGAGGGTTGTTGGGCTGTTTATTCATATCATTGTAAGTAAAAACCTGTCAGTCCTCTCCCGACCGTAGCTGTAGTTATCTCTGTATTCACGTTTTTCTTTACTTGAACCTCTGTAAAACTTCTGGAGTTCATGTTCTCGAGTATATTCAGCAGGTGCAGAATCATGATATTCCTTCCTACAAAAAAATAATATAATTGGATTATCATCATCATTATCAGCCTATTAACAGCCCTCTACAGGGACCAGCCTCCCTCCATAAAGGAGAGGGGTTATTATTATTGGATACTTAAATTTTTATGTAAAGTCTGAAACAAGCAAAATAGTACAATAAGAACAAATTAGATTGGCATTCTGGTAGGGAACCTCAAAATTCCTTAAAGTTTCACAGCCCCGAGGGGTCCTCTGGCAACCGTCAGGCAAATAATGACAGCTGTCATTATAGCTCCGTCGCTACCCGGGTAGCCGCGGACCTCAACGAAGGTTTGAATGTCAGGCCCCCAGGGGTTAAGTATCAAAGTTCCACTTTTAAAAAGTCTGGATTCAATTCTATGACAAAGGTCATACATTTGAGCCAGACACTGCTGGACTATTGTCATCCTAGCACAGGTGCTTGTGCTGACTTGAAGGGAAAAGAGAATATTGGTCAGAGTCTGTGCTGTAAATGGGAAGTGAGTCAGTTTAACAGACAGCTAAGTTTCTTTTAAAACAAAAATCTTAATTACTTACTGGTAATAAGTACGAGAAGGCTGACTGCCAGCTGAGGAAGTGCGTCGTTCTTTCACAACACTGAGCATGCGTCGCTCACCGTGATTTTCATATCTTTCATCTGTAACATACACAAGATCAAATTGAAAATTTAAAAAACCCCTGACAAAATTGAAAATTGTTATTTCTTGTGGCATCCATTTGGATTAGATACCTTTCATAGTGTATAGTATTCTACTTTAGATTTAATACCCATATTCAGAGAGTTGTGAAAAAGTATAGAATCTTCCATTCCATAGATGCTGCCATTCTGGTCTATTTTTATTAAACACAGCTAATAACTACTGCCAGGAAACTGCCTTTCAAATTTAAAAATCTCACTGAAATTGGTCCATTTCTTTGAGTGCTATAATGCCACAAACAAGCAGATAGACATTAACATCAAACTTATAATTAATTTACTGTTTTTTCTGTAGCAATGATTGACGGGACACACTTCTTTTATGGAGAATTCTATTTCCTGTAGTATTAGCCAATAACAATTTTTAATATTAAATACAAATGCAGCAAGCACTTTCTGTTTTACAATTTGTATTTGGAAAACTATAAAAAAACGTCGACAAAAAATTGGAACAATTTGTATGACTATAATAAAGTTTGTAATGCGTACCTTCGCTCACAGAATTGTGTCGTTTGGAATGCTTATGCTTATGTTTTCGTTTTTTCTTACTGGAGATTTCACCGTCGCTTATTGAAATTGCATCGTCAGAAATGTCGTCGAGTGAATCGGCCCGGCGCTTTTTCTTGCTATGCTTCTTTTTCTTCTTTTTATGTTTGCGTTTTTTAGAGCGCTTCTGGTCCGAGTTGCTTTCTGAATCTGAAGAATCAGCGCGTTTCTTTTTCTTCTTATGTCGGGGTTCTGATATCGACGAATCATCACTATCACTTTCGGATGTGCTGCTAGACTTCACGCTAGCGTCAGACTCTTCTGATTCTTCGGAAGATTCTTGGTGACGCTTTTTGGATTTCATCTTTGATATAATCCGACTGAATAGTCTTTTCGACTTTTACCGGAAAATATGTTTTTATAATGTGAAATCACAAATTCACAACGTGAACACAAGAAAAACACATAAAATACACACAAAAAAACACGCACGCCGCAGACGGCGAAATAAAAACGTAGATCATAGAGTAGAATGACGTAGAGTAATAGAGCCATAGCCAGTCACAGATATTCAATAGCTCAGTTTCTCTGTGATTTTATTCTTTGATCCAAAGCTGTAGTCTGACTCTGAGTCTGATAATAAAAAAAAGTAAATTATATTTTTTTATTTGTACTTTTGCATTCGCTTCAATTTCAATTTTCAAATAAAAATTAAGTAATAAAAATCTAATTATCAATTCTAATTATGAAAATAATATTTTTAACCTGAATAGTAAATGGGTTTTTTGAATTGAAAGCCAAAGCAGTCAAGTCTGAAAATCATCAATAAATTATTCCAATTGCCTAGGTTTTAGGGGGTTTATTTAAATAAGAACTATGGCTACACGAAAGAGAAGTGGCTCCGGTTCTAAAAGACATCTCAAAGAGAAGGTAGTGCAGATATATGAATCATTTTTTCGTGGTGAAGACTTAACAAGTGACAATCCCACATTTTGGGATGAGTTCTTCCTTCTCAAGCCTAAGATTCCACAGCTGGAAGCGGAGATACACAAGTTAACTGTGGAACAGCTAAATAATTTGAAGGATAATATCAATTTATTGGTTATACAATGTATAGACATGCTAGGACAGGAACACCATATAAGGTATAACTTTCTAATTTTTGTTTTTAAGTTATTTAAAGATATGACATTCTTTCTTTTTTCTTTTTTCCGCACTTGGCCACGATATTGGCCGTTGTGCATGATGATATGACATGTATTTAGTAAAATAATTAGATAGAACCTAAATCAGAGTTTATAATAGATATCTAAATTTGATCATCAGTTATCTTTTCATTGGACCAGTATATCTTTCTAAGAATCTACAAGTACCCATCACATTACATATTCTTATCATATTACCTATATGTCATAAAAGATAAAATATATAAATTAATTAAGTACAATAAAGATATCACCTTGCTGATGTGTCAGCAAATAACACATTATTTTGAACATGCACAAGTCTTTTAAAAGCATACTTGACTATATTTAACTTTTTTGGTAACTTTTGGCTCTAGTCGGAGCTATATAAATTAGCAATAAAGGGTGTTGAAACAAAGAGAGCAAATGAGTAGACGATTTACTATCTATCTCTCTCTCTTATCTATGTATTTGTAATCCACTGTATAAATCTCTCTCCCTCATCTTAAATTTTGTTATTTGGCAACATTAATATTGCCAACCAGCGAAACTCGCATGTGAGACTCGCATATATATATATATATATGGTTCGGACTATAGTATCATCAACATAGATCAGAAGAAATAATTTCAAATTTATTTACCACTAAAATTATTTTGAAATTAACTTATTTATCCTATTAATTTCCTATATAGTCCAATGTATAAAATTTATGCCACAATAGCTTTTACACATAGATGCTGGACTTAATACGGAGAGGTTATGGGCTCAATCCCTGCCCAGTAGACTATCATCCTAAACCACCAGCATCTGTTTCTTAAGAAACATATTGTATGTTACTAAATATCAACTGCTGAAACCCACGTCATGCTGAAGCAAACTGTTTGCTTCACCCTATGTTGTATGAACAGTGAGCTTATGACTAAGAATCCCGAATGGCATATTCCACCAACAGTCATTTTTCAGCCATTAATATTTTAACAATACGGAAAATATTTGTGAAAGTTTAAATTCTAGTACTCAATTTTAAGCACTGCACAATAACAAAGAGTTATCATAAACTTACATCTGTGTCGCAAGTCTCAGACACTGTTCAGCTTTTTTGTTTCTGCCACATGATGGTCTCAGAACCTGCATGGTGTATACTAGTATATTATATATAATAGAAATATTTGTCTCTATGTAGTCAGAAATGATTATTAAAAAAGATATATTTTACAGGTTGGTGTATGCCCTTCAAACATTCAGTGCAATATTAACTACAATGTACCAAAGAGCTGGGCAGGATCCCAGCATCAATATAAAATCTATATTATTAGGGACAGATAATGCTAACTTGAAAATGCAAAAACTATTAGAACACTGCAGTACTGTGCTGTCAGGTTCGTAATGTATATAAGTACTACATACTTTTAAATGTTAGATTTCACTTGCTTTGTACTTTGCAATTATCAACCTGAGGCATAGCATTAAGTATAATGTTTTTTTTATTAATTACAAAGTTAGCTCTTGACAGCAATCACAGCTGATGGTAAGTGTTGTTGCAATCTAAGATGGAAGAGGGCAAACTGAGTGGGATGAAATTCACACCACTTGCGGTTGCTACATGACATCATATCAAAATTGGCTTGGTGGTATTACATTGTTGGTGGAAGCAGGCAAACTTTAGAGTAGGATGAGAACCCCACTCCTTGCGGTTTCTACATGACATCATACCAAAATGCAAAAAGGCTTACCTAGCCATGTTTGAAGCCGTCCACCAGCCTGGACCTGGACCAATTCAGAGAATCTTAATTGGCCCAACTAGGAATCAAACCCAGGACATCCATCTTGTAAGTCATCTATACATACCACTGTACCATAGGGCATCAAATTTGTAAGTACTTAATCGCCATCAAGTTTGTAATTACTCTAGCAACCACACTTGCAGATATAATCGGCTCCTCAAATATTTTTATATAGACTACTGCTTGACAACTAGCTTGCCTGATGCATCACATGGTAAAACATGTTCATCAAGAAGGTACCTATGTTACATGTCTACTGTAATCTCACCGACAACAGCAGTGCCCACAACAGCTGGATGTTATAGTTTAATTGTCATGCATATTTTTGTTACTTTTAATTAGCAGAATGCTAATGAATATTAGTTTCACTCTTGAAGACATCAGCATTGAGGTTAACAGGCAAACACAAGCTGGATAGCCATTCCAGATTGTTGCAATACATAGGAGGAACTAATTTACTTAGGACATGTTTTGGGATAACAACATTGCAATGCAGGTGTTTCTCAATATTGATTAGGTAAACAACTACTTAATGAACATAATATTTTTGCAGGTGATGTGCCAGACAGTCTCAAGTCAATGGTCATAAAGTTGCTCTTGATAATTGCAATAGGTATTGACAATATTGATGAGAACCCCCTTGTGGAATATCTAATGTTGCATTCACTGTTTGAGCCGCTGATGCAGTTACTGTGCACTTCTACTGAGAGACAACAACATGGTGTGTCAATATGTATCAAGTTTTTAGAAAATTTTAATCAAATCAATGAAAGCTTTTTTTTTATCGATTACAAGTTGGCCCTTGACTGCTATCACACCTGATGTTAAGTGATATAGGATGAGATCCACACCCCTATCGGTTTCTACACGACATCGTACCGGAACGCTAAATCGCTTAGCGGTACGTCTTTGTCGGTATGGTGGTAACTAGCCACGGCGAAAGTCTCCCACCAGCCAGACCAAGACAAATTAAGAAAAATCTCAATCTGGCCCGCCGGGAATCGAACTCAGGACCACCGTCTTATAAATCCACCGCGCATACCACTGCGCCACGGAGGACGTCAAAAATATATCAGTCTGCTAATGGAATATTTAGAATTATATTGCTATGGTTTATGATAAACCTATGAATCCAAGCAACATTGAAGTACTTTAAAGTCAAGATGAGATTGAAGATCAAGTAAACACTTATACTAAAGCCAAAATCAATGTGGAAAGCATATCAACAAACAAATTGAAAATGAAGGTAGAAATTGCAACACATTTTATGCCTAATATTAAAATTGTTTTGTTTTTTTATGAAATCATATTTTAAACATATTTAATATATTAATTACTTTTAAATTTACTAATCTAATTTATTGTTATGAATTCGTCATTAACAGGTTGATTCAAAAAATTAGGTGTAAAATGAATAGTGATTTCTATCTTCATTTTTAATTTGTTTGCTGACAAGCATTCTCTGTCGAGTTTGGCATTAGTATAATGAGGATATTTTTGTATTGGTGTGAAATTAGTTGATTTTTTGTTAGGACTATGTCATACACACAATCAGGCCCAGATGCTGATTTCTTACTTTTTTAAAAGCCAGAATTTAAAGGGCTTCGAGTGAGAATCTTGAAATTGTCTTAGCTTATTTGTTAGCCATAACATTGCCTGTTGGGCATGGTTTAATTCTATTTTATTAATTAAAATCCTGGTATTGTTATATAATGCCATGGTCCATTGGTCTAGTATCACCATATGAAATCCTAACCTATGAAACCCTATAAATTTATTTTACAGTGCAATTAATAAACCTCTACAAATATGATTTGTGCTATAAACTCCAAAATGGTTGTAGGCTGAATTTTACTATTTCAGTTTGTTATTCCTAAAATGTTGCAGTATGATTGTTATTGCATTTTTCTTTTTTTAGGTTATGATGTTGTGATGCTCCTAATGTTTTTAGTGAATTATAAAAAGCAAGAATCTGCCAATCCATATGTTGTAAAATTGTCAATACTTGATGATGAGTTGGCATTGAATGGGTAAGCTTTACAAATTCCTAACCTTAGCTAATAATTTTTAAAATATTGAATACAAGTAAAAAAGATAGACATAGAAAAAAAATAAAAAAGCAATCCTTTAACATTATACTGCGTCAATGGACATTATTTCTGAAATTTTATAAGTAGACCCACTTTTAATTCACATTGGATTAAATTTATTTTAAAGTAAAAAGATAATTAAACTTTATAAGAAAATATTTCAATTTCGAAAAAGCAGAAGCTCCAATAAAGTCGCAGCTTTATTAGTTAGTTACTTTACCTTGTTCGCAGATATGGTCAAGTAATAACAGCAGCTCTGAATGACTTTGTGATGTCAACATTTGGCGGCATGCAGGCCAGCGGCGGCGGATGGCTCTCCTCGCTCACGAGCATGGTGGGTGGAATATTTCTGACCAGTGACGAAACGCAGCCTGTTGTAAGAGGGCAGAGAAATATGTAAGTTTATCTAAAATCAAAGTTAAAAGTCAAAATCTAATGCTTTGATTTTCCATATATCATGACTATTTTCCTCCTGAGAGAACTTAACGATAATTCACATAAAACATTACACACAACGGTAGAGCTAGAGTGAGCTATAGCTAGATGTGTACATTTAGGATATTGTCTATTCGACGTCGCCGTGATCTGCATGTTCATTCTCTTCTGTACTGTGTGCTTTTGCATTAAAATTCTCCTTTTTATCTAGAGCCCCTAATACCTAAATTTTGTTTACTGACAGTGCAGTCGGCCCCTAACTCTATATACCTTACCATAGAGGTACTCGTTTAATTGCAGGGGCGGCGAAGAAGGCATGCTGTTAGCATTGTACGAGGCGGCGCACTTAAACCGCAATTTCATGACAACGCTGGCTCACTCCTCCTCCGCGGCCGCCTCCTCGGCACCCCCCTCGCCCCCCGCCACTCTACCGCCGCATCAGGTAACTTTACTTGTTTTTATTGATATGATAAAAAAAGTAATCTAATACCTTTAAACGAACAATTTTTATTTATATTTGACGGCCGAGTGGCGCAGTGGGTAGTAACCCAGCTTCTGCGTCCTAGACCGTGGGTTCGATTCCCACATCTGGAAAATGTTTGTGTGATGAGCATGGATGTTTTTCAGTGTCTGGGTGTTTATCTATATATTATAAGTATTTATATATAATATATATAAAAATATTCATCAGTTATCATAGCACCCATAACACAAGCTACTTACGAGTACGCTTATGTGTGTGTGTCTTATGATATTTATTTATGATTTGAATGTCGGAAACTGCTTCAACGATTAATTTGACTAGCTATATTTAATTTTTAGAAAATATATAATTTCCAAAAAAAGAAATACCAAACAAAGCTCGGTCAACCAGGTACTGTAGTTTAAACTAAGTAGCTGATGTCCATGATTTCGTAAATGTGAATTTAGAATTTATTACTTGGCTGTGTAGAAAACTTACAACCCATCTTCAGAAAGTATAAATATACACAGTAAATTTTATAAAAATCATTTTGGGGGAGATAATAACAAATACTGTGAGATTTTTATATATTAGATATATTTTTTAATTTGAAGTTCCTTTTCTGTCGTCTAATTCTGGTATCCTAAGCTACTCGAGTATCATACCAGATTTAGTTAGGCAGGGAGAATAATTCGAACATAAACGGCGAGCGTTAACCGGTAACAAAGGGTGCCCTTGAGCCTACGCACTCTGTTCATCGCACGTCTTGCACTCTGTTCATCGTTTTTCTCTCTGCCACACGATGGACCCCTACCCGCACGATGAATCTATGCGATAGATAAAAATGCCAAGATATGCGTTTCTTCCACAGTGTAAATCTACATTCAGATAAAGTTATCATCTATGTCTGTTTAGCCATTCTGGAGTTATAAATAGTAGTTACGATACATGTCAATGTGATTTTGTTTGAAAATAGGTGCTTTTGTTCCAGACTCCACCAAATCTAGCTCAGATCAAAGCTTTAGATAACGAGCAGCCAACGAATTTATTAGTCACATTCTTTCAATACTGGTATGTGCCCCATCTTGTACATTAAAAACACATTATAAAATATTGAGGTTTTTCTAACTTTGATTACAGATTTAGAAAAACAAACCCATTAGGGTTCAAATCCCCTCTCCTAAAAAGAGGGAGGTCTGGCCCTGTAGTAGGCCGTTAATAGGCTGATAATGATCATGATGATGATGACGATGATGATGATGATGATGAATGGGTTCAAATAGTTTGATGATTACTTTGATGAAATTATTATAGGTATTATTACATTTGGCGTTACTTTTTACGGCTGCCGTGGCGCAATTGTATGCGCAGTGGATTTATAAGACCGGTCCTGGGTTCGATTCCGAGCTGGGCTGATTGAGATTTGCTTACTTGGTCCAGGTCTCGCTGGTGGGGGGCTTCGGCCGTGGCTAGTTACCACCCTACCGACAAGGACATACCACCAAGCGATTTAGCGTTCCGGGACAATATCGTGTACATACCAAAAGGGGTGTGGATTTCATCCTACTCCTAACAATATAGCCCGCTTCCATCTTAGATTGCATCATCACTTGCCATGAGTCATTAGTGTGATTGCAGTCAGTTGTAATAAATGAATCAAAACTTGTAATAAATTAATCAATACTTGTAATAAATAAATCAAAACTTGTAATAAATGAATCAAAACTTGTAATAAATAAATCAAAATTTGTAATAAATGAATCAAAACTTGTAATAAATAAATCAAAACTTGTAATAAATAAATCAAAACTTATAATAAATAAATCAAAAAAATATTACAGTTCGATAGTAATGGCGGACACCCGGACTGAGAGCAGCATCAACAAGTGCAGCTTGTGTTTCATCACTCTCACATGTATCGTGGAAGAGCAGTTCGCTAACTCTATTATGCATGACCAAAATCTTACTTTTAAGGTAAGTGTAACAAAATCAAATGAAATCTATTTCTTTTAGTAGCATTTTATACAAGGATATTTAAAAAACGTGTGTGTGAAACGTAAACACGACCTACCGCTGCCGCATGCGTGAGAGAAAGGCAAGCGCGACGCACTGGCGCCATAGCGTGCATCCCAGTAGTACCGCATACCGTAGTTCTATAGAACCGTTGGGATATTTTCCGTGCTGTCAAATTATGTCCCAATAGTTCTATATAGTACTGTAGTATAGTTTTAGCTCTTGACTTTACTTATACCACATAAGTTATAAACTTTATATTATTTTGATTGATATTTCATTTTGTTTTTAACAAAACAAATGTCCCTTGCGACAAAAGCTAACTTGTTAAAACCAAGTAGTAGTTGTGTCTAAAAAAATATTCTCTTATTTTAGAAGTTACAGGGAGGGACACATTTTACCACTTTGGAAGTATTTTTCGCGCAAACTATTCAGTTTAGAAAAAAAATATATATTAAAAACCTCAATACCATTTTAAAGACGTTTTGTGCAATTTAAGCAAAGCTTTAATCGATATTGTATGGCGGTGATTTGTATTATTATATTTTTCGAAAAGTGGACTGTATAAAAGGAGGTATAAGAGAAGGGAATTTACCTGGATTATAATGGTTCGTTGGTCGTGTTATCACCGCACATCTTGGACAATTTCACCACGTAGGAACGATCACCTATTTTTCACTATGTATGATTTATATTTTGAGCGTTAATGACACAGCGCGTGCGTTTTTCACTCACAGCGTAATTAGAGTAATTAAAGTCCAGCGTTACTTAGCACTCACACGACGTTCGAGAGAAACGGAAGTATGGATAAGAGAGGGATGGGGCGTTAAAGAAAAAGGATGGGGATATATGGAACAGTAGGATCAGAAAGAGATGTCGCGTGTTTTACCAACCATCTCCCCCCGCGTGAACGATCGCGTTCGCAACAAATTGAGTATATAGAGCGTGTAGAGCGTTTAGTACGTGTAGAGCGTTTAGAGCATGTAGAGCGTGTATAAAATATATATAACACATGTAGTGGAGTATATTTAGCGTATAAATATTATAAGAATGAACTAAGAGATAATAGAATACTAAATAGAGCGTATTTATATTTTTTACTTAAACTAATTTATTAAATTAATAAATCTTAATTAACTATTGCGAAGGCAAAATACAGAGTTTCACCATAGGGCGGATGAAAATGCCACTTTTGGTTTTTACTTCAGCGACCCGGGTGACTCCATCCTTGCCTGGTAGTAAGCGGGTTATAACGCCCAGCGGCCATTGTAGAGGTGGAGCGTTTTCAACATTGATAAGGAGTACCGTGCCTTTTACCGATAGAGAAGTAGTAGCCCACTTCTCTCGCGTTTGTAACGTATGAAGATATTCAACTCTAAAGCGCTTCCAAAAGGATTGAATAAGCGAATCTAATAGCATGAAGCGGCTGAGTAACTGTTCTCTTTCTCCGCTTAGGTTAGGTGCAGGCAAAACCTCTAAAGGCACTCTATACAAAAAATGAGCTGGAGTTAGAGCAGAAGGCTCCGAAGGGTCCGTACTCATAACATAAAGCGGTCTGCTATTTAGTATAGCCTCGATCTGAGTCACTACCGTTAGCATTTCCTCATAAGTCAAGATTTGCCTACCTATTACTCTGAAAAGTAGAAATTTCGCACTCTTAATGTTACTCTCCCAAATTCCGCCGAAATGACTTGCAGTGCGAGGATTCATCTTCCATATAACGCGGTGTTTAGCGAGCTCATTGCTAAAAGCTTGGAAGTACTCCTCACTTTGCAATAATGAAAATAATTCATTCAAGTAGCCCTTAGAAGCGACAAAATTAGTGCCGTTGTCACTATAGATAAATTTACAGTTTGCGCCCGACCTAGCTCGAAATCTTTTATATAAGTTTAAAAATGAAGCAGAACTCAGGTCTGGAGCAAGCTCCAAGTGTACAGCTTTAGTTACCAAACATATAAAGATGCAAAGGTAAGCTTTCTGCGAGCGTATTCCTGTTCCTCTAGCAAGAGTAATGTAGAGGGGGCCCGCGAAATCACACCCGGAATGGGTGAAAGCGTTCGTTTGCTCTACACGACACGGCGGTAAATCAGCCATAAGCGGAAACGTAGGTTTAGGATTTAATCTATAACATTTTACACATTTATGTATACGTTGTTTTATAGCGCGTCTAGCAGATAATATCCAATATTTTTGTCTGGTTATGGAGAGTAAGAGCTGAGGTCCAGCATGTAGATTTAAGCGGTGATAATAATCAATTAATAAATCTATTATATGCCCTTTTCTAGGTAACAGAACAGGATGTTTATGACAAAAATCTAAGGAGGAATAAGTTAAACGACCACCAACGTGGACTATACTATCACGGATAAAAGGATTTAGCTTCTGAATAGCACGCGAACATTTAATCCCCTTCTTTAACTTTTCAATGTCGTCATTGAAATGTTTCTTTTGGAGTATCTCAATGACTTTTGTCTCAGCGAGATTTAAATTCTCCGCGGTTATAGTATTTCGTTTAGGTAATTTTTTAAGAAACTTTAATACGTATACTACCGATCTTAGGTACTTATTCCACGAGGAAAACTTAGAACTCAGTGTCAATAAAGGATGTTCTTCAACAGCTTGCGTTACATGAGATAGAGTCTTCTGTTCCGGGAGAGCAGAAGCGCTAGGCGAGAACCTCTGAATCGGCCATTCATCCGTAGGCAACGAAGCCCATGCGGGTCCCTTGAACCAAAGTTCAATAATTGCGATGGTAATAGCCCCCGAGATATATAATCCGCAGGATTCTCGGTACCAGAGATATGATAGAGGTCTTCGGTAGACAAAAGCTCTTGAAACTGCGATATCCTATTAGCCACATAAGTTTGAAATCTGTGAGGCGAGGATTTTAACCAACATAGAGCGACGGTAGAGTCCGAAAATACAAAGATATTATCTATATTATGGCGTGATATTAAAGTGTCGTAGACGTTATGAACTAATTTTGCGAGTAATACAAGCGCGTTTAATTCTAATCTAGCTAGAGTGACCAACCTAGAAGGAGACGATACGCGAGATTTAGAACAAAGTAATGAGACTATAGGTCTATTTTCCAAGCATATGTTATAAATAAGTATTTATATAAATATATTGATGATAGCATTTTCTTCAACGATTAATTTGACTAGCTATATTTAATTTTTAGAAAATATATAATTTCCAAAAAAAGAAATACCAAACAAAGCTCGGTCAACCAGGTACTGTAGTTTAAACTAAGTAGCTGATGTCCATGATTTCGTAAATGTGAATTTAGAATTTATTACTTGGCTGTGTAGAAAACTTACAACCCATCTTCAGAAAGTATAAATATACACAGTAAATTTTATAAAAATCATTTTGGGGGAGATAATAACAAATACTGTGAGATTTTTATATATTAGATATATTTTTTAATTTGAAGTTCCTTTTCTGTCGTCTAATTCTGGTATCCTAAGCTACTCGAGTATCATACCAGATTTAGTTAGGCAGGGAGAATAATTCGAACATAAACGGCGAGCGTTAACCGGTAACAAAGGGTGCCCTTGAGCCTACGCACTCTGTTCATCGCACGTCTTGCACTCTGTTCATCGTTTTTCTCTCTGCCACACTATGGACCCCTACCCGCACGATGAATCTATGCGATAGATAAAAATGCCAAGATATGCGTTTCTTCCACAGTGTAAATCTACATTCAGATAAAGTTATCATCTATGTCTGTTTAGCCATTCTGGAGTTATAAATAGTAGTTACGATACATGTCAATGTGATTTTGTTTGAAAATAGGTGCTTTTGTTCCAGACTCCACCAAATCTAGCTCAGATCAAAGCTTTAGATAACGAGCAGCCAACGAATTTATTAGTCACATTCTTTCAATACTGGTATGTGCCCCATCTTGTACATTAAAAACACATTATAAAATATTGAGGTTTTTCTAACTTTGATTACAGATTTAGAAAAACAAACCCATTAGGGTTCAAATCCCCTCTCCTAAAAAGAGGGAGGTCTGGCCCTGTAGTAGGCCGTTAATAGGCTGATAATGATCATGATGATGATGACGATGATGATGATGATGATGAATGGGTTCAAATAGTTTGATGATTACTTTGATGAAATTATTATAGGTATTATTACATTTGGCGTTACTTTTTACGGCTGCCGTGGCGCAATTGTATGCGCAGTGGATTTATAAGACCGGTCCTGGGTTCGATTCCGAGCTGGGCTGATTGAGATTTGCTTACTTGGTCCAGGTCTCGCTGGTGGGGGGCTTCGGCCGTGGCTAGTTACCACCCTACCGACAAGGACATACCACCAAGCGATTTAGCGTTCCGGGACAATATCGTGTACATACCAAAAGGGGTGTGGATTTCATCCTACTCCTAACAATATAGCCCGCTTCCATCTTAGATTGCATCATCACTTGCCATGAGTCATTAGTGTGATTGCAGTCAGTTGTAATAAATGAATCAAAACTTGTAATAAATTAATCAATACTTGTAATAAATAAATCAAAACTTGTAATAAATGAATCAAAACTTGTAATAAATAAATCAAAATTTGTAATAAATGAATCAAAACTTGTAATAAATAAATCAAAACTTGTAATAAATAAATCAAAACTTATAATAAATAAATCAAAAAAATATTACAGTTCGATAGTAATGGCGGACACCCGGACTGAGAGCAGCATCAACAAGTGCAGCTTGTGTTTCATCACTCTCACATGTATCGTGGAAGAGCAGTTCGCTAACTCTATTATGCATGACCAAAATCTTACTTTTAAGGTAAGTGTAACAAAATCAAATGAAATCTATTTCTTTTAGTAGCATTTTATACAAGGATATTTAAAAAACGTGTGTGTGAAACGTAAACACGACCTACCGCTGCCGCATGCGTGAGAGAAAGGCAAGCGCGACGCACTGGCGCCATAGCGTGCATCCCAGTAGTACCGCATACCGTAGTTCTATAGAACCGTTGGGATATTTTCCGTGCTGTCAAATTATGTCCCAATAGTTCTATATAGTACTGTAGTATAGTTTTAGCTCTTGACTTTACTTATACCACATAAGTTATAAACTTTATATTATTTTGATTGATATTTCATTTTGTTTTTAACAAAACAAATGTCCCTTGCGACAAAAGCTAACTTGTTAAAACCAAGTAGTAGTTGTGTCTAAAAAAATATTCTCTTATTTTAGAAGTTACAGGGAGGGACACATTTTACCACTTTGGAAGTATTTTTCGCGCAAACTATTCAGTTTAGAAAAAAAATATATATTAAAAACCTCAATACCATTTTAAAGACGTTTTGTGCAATTTAAGCAAAGCTTTAATCGATATTGTATGGCGGTGATTTGTATTATTATATTTTTCGAAAAGTGGACTGTATAAAAGGAGGTATAAGAGAAGGAAGTTTACCTGGATTAGAAGGGTTCGTTGGTCGTGTTATCACCGCACATCTTGGACAATTTCACCACGTAGGAACGATCACCTATTTTTCACTATGTATGATTTATATTTTGAGCGTTAATGACACAGCGCGTGCGTTTTTCACTCACAGCGTAATTAGAGTAATTAAAGTCCAGCGTTACTTAGCACTCACACGACGTTCGAGAGAAACGGAAGTATGGATAAGAGAGGGATGGGGCGTTAAAGAAAAAGGATGGGGATATATGGAACAGTAGGATCAGAAAGAGATGTCGCGTTTTTTACCAACCATCTCCCCCCGCGTGAACGATCGCGTTCGCAACAAATTGAGTATATAGAGCGTGTAGAGCGTGTAGAGCGTGTAGAGCGTTTAGAACATGTAGAGCGTTTAGAGCATGTAGAGCGTGTATAAAATATATATAACACATGTAGTGGAGTATATTTAGCGTATAAATATTATAAGAATAAAACTAAGAGATAATAGAATACTAAATAGAGCGTATTTATATTTTTACTTAAACTAATTTATTAAATTAATAATTCTTAATTAACTATTGCGAAGGCAAAATACAGAGTTTCACCATAGGGCGGATGAAAATGCCACTTTTGGTTTTTACTTCAGCGACCCGGGTGACTCCATCCTTGCCTGGTAGTAAGCGGGTTATAACGCCCAGCGGCCATTGTAGAGGTGGAGCGTTTTCAACATTGATAAGGACTACCGTGCCTTCTTTTACCGATAGAGAAGTAGTAGCCCACTTCTCTCGCGTTTGTAACGTATGAAGATATTCAACTCTAAAGCGCTTCCAAAAGGATTGAATAAGCGAATCTAATAGCATGAAGCGGCTGAGTAACTGTTCTCTTTCTCCGCTTAGGTTAGGTGCAGGCAAAACCTCTAAAGGCACTCTATACAAAAAATGAGCTGGAGTTAGAGCAGAAGGCTCCGAAGGGTCCGTACTCATAACATAAAGCGGTCTGCTATTTAGTATAGCCTCGATCTGAGTCACTACCGTTAGCATTTCCTCATAAATCAAGATTTGCCTACCTATTACTCTGAAAAGTAGAGATTTCGCACTCTTAATGTTACTCTCCCAAATTCCGCCGAAATGACTTGCAGTGGGAGGATTCATCTTCCATATAACGCGGTGTTTAGCGAGCTCATTGCTAAAAGCTTGGAAGTACTCCTCACTTTGCAATAATGAAAATAATTCATTCAAGTAGCCCTTAGAAGCGACAAAATTAGTGCCGTTGTCACTATAGAGAAATTTACAGTTTGCGCCCGACCTAGCTCGAAATCTTTTATATAAGTTTAAAAATGAAGCAGAACTCAGGTCTGGAGCAAGCTCCAAGTGTACAGCTTTAGTTACCAAACATATAAAGATGCAAAGGTAAGCTTTCTGCGAGCGTATTCCTCTTCCTCTAGCAAGAGTAATGTAGAGGGGGCCCGCGAAATCACACCCGGAATGGGTGAAAGCGTTCGTTTGCTCTACACGACACGGCGGTAAATCAGCCATAAGCGGAAACGTAGGTTTAGGATTTAATCTATAACATTTTACACATTTATGTATACGTTGTTTTATAGCGCGTCTAGCAGATAATATCCAATATTTTTGTCTGGTTATGGAGAGTAAGAGCTGAGGTCCAGCATGTAGATTTAAGCGGTGATAATAATCAATTAATAAATCTATTATATGCCCTTTTCTAGGTAACAGAACAGGATGTTTATGACAAAAATCTAAGGAGGAATAAGTTAAACGACCACCAACGTGGACTATACTATCACGGATAAAAGGATTTAGCTTCTGAATAGCACGCGAACATTTAATCCCCTTCTTTAACTTTTCAATGTCGTCATTGAAATGTTTCTTTTGAAGTATCTCAATGACTTTTGTCTCAGCGAGATTTAAATCCTCCGCGGTTATAGTATTTCGTTTAGGTAATTTTTTAAGAAACTTTAATACGTATACTACCGATCTTAGGTACTTATTCCACGAGGAAAACTTAGAACTCAGTGTCAATAAAGGATGTTCTTCAACAGCTTGCGTTACATGAGATAGAGTCTTCTGTTCCGGGAGAGCAGAAGCGCTAGGCGAGAACCTCTGAATCGGCCATTCATCCGTAGGCAACGAAGCCCATGCGGGTCCCTTGAACCAAAGTTCAATAATTGCGATGGTAATAGCCCCCGAGATATATAATCCGCAGGATTCTCGGTACCAGAGATATGATAGAGGTCTTCGGTAGACAAAAGCTCTTGAAACTGCGATATCCTATTAGCCACATAAGTTTGAAATCTGTGAGGCGAGGATTTTAACCAACATAGAGCGACGGTAGAGTCCGAAAATACAAAGATATTATCTATATTATGGCGTGATATTAAAGTGTCGTAGACGTTATTAACTAATTTTGCGAGTAATACAAGCGCGTTTAATTCTAATCTAGCTAGAGTGACCAACCTAGAAGGAGACGATACGCGAGATTTAGAACAAAGTAATGAGACTATAGGTCTACAATTTTCGTTTTTTACACGAGCATAAACCACACAACCATATGCCTTTTCACTGGCGTCGGCAAAAGCAAGTAGAGAAAGTTTTGATCCTTTCTCTACACCTAGGTGTCGCGGAATCTTCAATTTAGATAGAGAAGGCAGTTCGGATATAAATTTCGACCACGCTTCTACAATCTGAGCGGGGGGCATTTCGTCCCATGTTAATTTTGCGATCCATAATTCCTTAATTATTAATTTAGCGTATAAAATTACAGGCCCTACGAGTCCTAAGACATCGTAGAGTTGCGCGGTTGCAGAAAGAATGGTGCGTTTAGTCCAATTATAGGAGGGTGGAGATACATAAAAAGTCAATGTATCATGAGCGGGAAACCAATGTAAACCTAAAATCTTGAACGTGTGTTCACCATCGAATGATATACCTTCAACCTGTCGGTGCGTTTGAGGAATATTACTTAGGAACTCAGGCGAATTGCTAGTCCACTTAACCAAGTCGAACCCTCCGGATTTAAATATTTGAATCAGCTGTTTTGCTAACTCTACTGCTTCCGTACAGTCGGAGGCAGAAGAAGCAAGGTCGTCCATATAGACATCTCTTTCGATTACAGCTGCGGCAGTGGGCCACCTTTCTTTTTCTTGTTTAGCCACTTCGCGTAGCGTACGAAGCGCCAAAAAGGGGGAAGAGCGTAATCCGAAAGTAACTCGGTTAAATTCGTATGTATCTAACGAATCATTACTAGAGAATCTAAATAAAATTCGTTGAAATTTGCGATGCGACGGATGAATCTCAATGCACAAATACATTTGTTTTACATCAGCGAAAAACGCGATTTTATAAAGGCGGACATTAATTAAAATATTAAATATTTCCGCCTGCAAGTTATAACCCGTGTGGAGAATATCATTCAACGATAGGTTACTATCTGACTTCATAGACGCGTCTAAGACGATTCTAAGCTTCGTAGTTGCTTTATCTTCTCGTATCACCGGTCTGTGCGGTAAATAAAAACCCTTCGACATATTTTCCATCGGATCAACCTTAGATAAAAAGCCACTCTCTAAGTAATCCCGAATAACTTTGTTATATTGATTTCTCAAGTTAGGCGATTTTTCAAATTTTTTCTCCAGATAAAGAAACCTTCTTTTGGCGGGAATATATGAATTCCCTAACATGTCTGGGCTTTCTTTAAATGGAAGTTGAACAACAAAACTGCCATCGGTCTTACGTGTTGTAGTCGCGTTATATATCTTTTCACATTCTTGCTCCTCGGGGCTCAGAATGGTCTTTTGCGGTACTTCTTCAACCTTCCAAAATTTTTCTATCAGAAAATCGATCGGTTCACGGTTTAAAGCGCAGAATACAGAAGTAGACTGAGAAGGATAATCAACAGGCGCGTCACCCATAATTATGTACCCTAGCGTTGTCTCTATAGCGGAGGGCAAGCTCTTATCAGCGGTAATTTTATTGAATAGCAAAATATCACAATATGCCTTAACGCCTATCAATAAATCAATAGAACCAGGTTCAGAGAAGCTATCGTCAGCCAAAGGAATATTTTTTAATAAGCCTTCGAGTGCGGTGAGGTTAACTCTAGCGTCTGGTAATCGAGAAGTAATACCTTCTACCACCAGGGGGCGTAAATCATATACTTTAGCGTTATCAAAGCGTGAGGTGAATTTAAGGTTGGAAACTCCGATTATCTTTTGAGAAGTTCCACCTATCCCTTGAACTTCAGCGAAGCGGGTTTGTGAATGTACAGGGAGCGATAATTTTTTACAAGCGGACATAGTGATATAATCACTTTGCGAGCCAGGATCGACCAGACATCGCAGAAGGTGAGTGCGGTTATAATTATCAATAACTTTTATTTTAGCGGTGCCTAACAATGTCGTTACGTTGCTCTCATTAAAGCCACGTGACATAGTACACAACGAGCTGTGTCCCGACGCGAGCGCATCGGTTGGCGATAAATTAGCGTTTTGCTCAGTTAAATTAACTGGTTTATTAGCGGGAGAAACAAAATTAGCGGATTTATTATCGGGTTCATTAGCGGAAGGCGAAACCCTGCGTACGTGCGATGCGTTTTGTACCGTGGATTTATTATCTATGGTACTGCGAATATTATTATTAGTGAGTGAAAAACATAAGAGCGAAGCATGCCTGCGATTGCAATGTCGGCAATTGAGCGTTGAAGAGCAAGAAGAGGTTTTATGAAGTGTAGATAAGCAGTTGGTACAATAAGAATTATTTTTAACAATTTTAAATCTTTCCTGTGGCGTTAATTTCATAAAATTCTGACAATTATATAAGTGATTGTGTTTATAATTTTTACATAATACGCATTTAAAATTATTATCGTTAGACTTAACTTCCGTCGTTACAAAAGATTTGGTTAATTTACTAACCGGCGAATTTTTATTGTGCGGTTTACTCGGGGGGTGTGGTTCCAACCTTATATTCCCTCTAGAGAGAACTTTGCTTTGTCCTTTAACAAATTCCGACAACATGTCGTAAGACGGAATTTTTTCTTTACGATAAGTAATTTCAAACAGCTTAACTGTCTCAGAATCAAGCTTTAAGAGCGCTATATGCAGTAACAGAAAGTCTGACAAATCATTTAGTCTTAATTGCTTGAGCGCGTCTACTGTTGCGTTAAAATTATTTAGAAAAGATTCAAGACCTGCCGCGGTGTTATTATTCAATGGTTTAAAATTAAGTAATTGATTGACGTAAGCACTTGCCAAGGCGCGAGGATCATCAAACTTATCTATTAAATTTTTCCAAATTATAGGATAATTCTCAGGTGTAGCGGGCAGACCGGCACACACCAAAGCGGCGTTATTTTTTAATTTACTAGTCAAATAATAAACTTTTTCAGTATCTGATAGCTTGGGATTTAAGTGAATCAAATTCTTGAATTGTTGGTAAAATAATGGCCACGTATTTGAATCACCAGAAAAATCGATTAACTCAATAGCAGGTAATCTAATTTTGGGCTTCGGATCCTGAGGATCAGAAAGGCCAGCGAGTTCCGAATGTTTCTGCTTATTAAAATCATTCGAATCTAATATTCCTTTCACGAAGGAAAACATTTCCTCAAACGCCGTCCAAGCCTGATAACTTGACGGCGCATTAGGATTTAATTTCATCGAACTAACGATATATAAATCTAAATTTTGTTCGAATTCCTTTCGTAACGTTTCAATATTGGAGGCCTGCAAGAATAAATTTTTTAATTCACTTTTATCCGTCTGAACTTGTTGAGCTAAATCATAGATTCTTTGCATTCTACCGAATAATACGTCGCGTTTAGCTTCTAGCAATGCGAGCTGGCATTCATCTTGATCGTAAGCCTTGGGGGACGATAAGCCTTTTTTAGCCATTTTTTAATTTTAATTTATTAATTAATAATTAATAATAAACAAGTGCGTCAAAAATACCTAACTAAAATAATAACGAGTTACTCAACCGAGATAAACGACACAGTATGTACCTACTGTCAAATCAGAAGGTAATTCAATAATAAAATGACGCGCGACGATCCACACCTCAACGGCGTATAGCGAATAATTATAAGCGATATTTATCGAAGAAAATAACTTATTCTTCGTAAATTTGTATATAAATATATATTATAGTGTATAATCTTGCAATAAATATATACATATACAAAATATAAATAAGTTAATAGCGAACTGTGATCGATCACGGCGGGGAGATTGCGTAAATATAATTTAAACCAACTTTAAAAATGCGGCTCGAAGGACCAAAGAGTATGGCGGTGATTTGTATTATTATATTTTTCGAAAAGTGGACTGTATAAAAGGAGGTATAAGAGAAGGGAATTTACCTGGATTATAATGGTTCGTTGGTCGTGTTATCACCGCACATCTTGGACAATTTCACCACGTAGGAACGATCACCTATTTTTCACTATGTATGATTTATATTTTGAGCGTTAATGACACAGCGCGTGCGTTTTTCACTCACAGCGTAATTAGAGTAATTAAAGTCCAGCGTTACTTAGCACTCACACGACGTTCGAGAGAAACGGAAGTATGGATAAGAGAGGGATGGGGCGTTAAAGAAAAAGGATGGGGATATATGGAACAGTAGGATCAGAAAGAGATGTCGCGTGTTTTACCAACCATAGTATGTTTATAGATACTCTCAAATTTAAGTGGACATTTATTATTGCAATCAAAAGAGATTCCATATTATACTTATAAAAACTATAGGTATTTTATATATGTAACGTACAAACAAGATGTTGATATCGACATTTCTTTAATTTTGTCCCATTAGTTCTATATAGAACTAATGGGACACTAAGCACTAATATGGTGTATCAACAGTTCTATAGAACTAAAATTAGGGGGTACTACTGGGATGCACCCATTAATACAGCAATTGTCGTTTTAAAGTGCTTAAAATTTTATATACATTAGTGTTTTATTCCCTTCGTTTTCAGGTCCAATTGTATAGACTTCCCATGCGCCATAGAAAAATAGTTCCTGAAGAATCACCCTCACAACCCCTAGCTTCAACTTTAATAGGTATGTATTATACACCAGCTCTAAAACACACTTAAACCACTGCTATACACTATTTTGATACAAATAAATGTAATTATAAAGCTCTGTTTGTAATATATACTTATAATAAAATAGAAACAAAGTAAATTCTGTAGATTAAAAAATTTTTAGGGTTCCGTACCTAAGAAGGAAAAAACGGAACCCTTATAGGATCACTTCGTTGTCCGTCTGTCTGTCAAGACCCTTTTTCTCAGGAACACGTAGAAGTATCAAGCTGAAATTTATATCAAATACTCAAATCTACTGTCCCTTAGAGTCTGTCCCAAGCTTCTAGGCCAAGGCAATCAAAAGATACAGCCACTTAAGCCAAAAATATTTCCAAATTTCACGGTCAAGTAAATAAAACCTAACGGGTAGTTCCCGTAAGCTTAGTACCTTGAAATTGGGTGCGAAGTAACGTTATATAGTATAGATAATGGAAAAATTACGAAAACTAAATTTTTAGTTGCATTGTATATATATATAATAATGCTTTTAATAATTTTAAGCCTCCCCCCTTTTCTCATGAACCCGTAAAGGTATTAAATTGAAATTCATATCAAATACTTGGCTCTATAATACCTTTAACCTGTAACAAAATCAAATAGTAGTAGTAGAGAGTTGAATATAAGCAACATATTCAACTCTCTACTACTCGCAGCTAGTCCTAGAATCTTGAAATTTCGCATGTAGCAATGTTTAGGAATAATTCCGAAAAGCTTAAAATTCACGGAACCTTCGGTGCGCGAGTCCGACTCGCACTTGGCCGGTTTTTTATGATTAGGTAAAATACTTCAAAATACATTTTTTTAATTTTTCATGGTTTTTTTTTGGTAATGCATTCATAACTATTTTCAAACGATTTTTGCGAGCAGATTAAGCTTAGCATAGACACATTTTTGCATTTCTGCGGAATGCTTTGAATTCTTGTCTGTCTGTCTGCACTATTTACATGTTCCCTTACAACTCCCAAAAGGCTTAGCCGATCCCCGATATGATAACATATCCTTATAGGAAAAAGTCTAAAGAGTTTTCTTAGCTATTTCCGGTTGACCTAGGTCAATCTGAAGTGAGTGTAAATTGGAATCGATATCGGGTGTAGCAGAAGTGCAGGAGTGTGAACGGCTGGAAACCATTCTCCGATTCGAACTTAGTTTTTGTTGAGATAAGGAAGAAGTTATCGAAAAAAATCGAATTACAGGTGGAACACAGTCGCGGACGCGTACCTAAGTGTTGAAATAATTTCCTTTTCTCAAAAGATACTACACATAATTATACTACACTCACACATATATACATAATTATAATTATTATACAAAACGCAATGATCTATTTGTTACTGGTTTTTTTTTTCAGATCTTCTAGTCGAGTTCATGATGTGCCATCTATTAAAGAAGTTCCCCGGCGAGTTGTACGAGCTCTGTGTTGGAGTGCTATTGCGACTGTTGAGCTACCAAAAGCGCTGTCGCGTGCGACTGTCGCGCGACTGGCGGTCGCTCTGGGCGGCACTCATTGCCCTGCTCAAGTTCCTGGTCACCAACGAGAGCACATTGCTGAGGAGACACAATATCTTTATTATGGCGCAGCAGGTCTGGTGACTATTTCTGATATAGTTCATTTATTAATGAAATTCCCTGGTGAGTTGTACGGGCTCTGAACTGCGGGTTATTGCGACTGTTGAGCTACCAATACATTGTCGCGTGCAACTGTCGCGCGACTATACTTCTCATCGTTTTGAAAGTTTACACAGAAAAGATTTTTCTGTGTACTTCTATGACTTTTCATTAATGAAAGATATTGACATTAAGGGTGTCCATGCGGACAAAATCACGGGCGGACGGACGGTTTATAATACATTTTTCTAATTTTCGCAATTGACATAAACCATAAAATGAAGATCTCTTAAGCATGCTCCGTTTTTAGATTGATGTAAATATACTTAAAGATAAAAAATATATAAAAGGTCTGAGTAAATTTGTCTCCAAGATTTTCGCAGGAAAATAGCAATAATTATTTATAATGCACTTCCACAAAGTAGTTTCTGTTTGTTCAATGTTGCAGGTGGTAAATATCTTCAATTTGTTCATTACATTCGGCGACACGTTCCTCCCGACGCCGGCGTCGTACGACCAACTCTATTACGAACTAATAAGGATGCATCAAGTGTTCGACAACCTCTTCTATATGGGTACGAACATTTTTTATTCAATTATCTTTTCTCTTTTATCATAGTCTTGACGACCTCCGCGCAGTGGATTTATAACTGAGGTTTGGTTCCCGGCTGGGGTGATTATTATTTTCTAAATTGGCACCACCCTACCGACAAAGACGTATCGCCAAGCGATTTAGCGTTGAACGATTTCGGCCGGGGTGTGGAGTTACCACCCTCCCAACAAAGACGTTCCGCCAAGCGATCACTTAACTCAGGTGTGTGGATATCATCCTACTCCGATAAAAAAAAAAAAAAAAAAAAAAAAAAAAAAAACAAGTTTTAGTTTAAGAGCTATTAGCCTAATAATAGTCTGTAGGTGATAAGATGTGCATGATCAAACTCATAAATGTCATTTTTGACAAGTCCCGTTTTCCGGGCTTTGTTTTTAGCTCAAGTAAAATCTCTATAATAAGACCATTTATCTATCTGTTATTCAGTAATCCAATCATCACCAGTAACTCACATCACAATAAACACTATCATGTCAAAACAACATAATCCCACATTCCATAGATAATATCCATCTCATGATTATTCGTATAGTGTTGCCTTCTTTTCCACTAAAATGAATTCGGGGACTTGTCAAATAATTACTAATACATGTAGTTTTTTCCAACTTATGTACAGAAAGTGAGTCTGTGCTCCATACGATTTTGGACCATCTCCTTTAACATTCTTCTTGTAATAATCCTTTTAATTCAACCCGCATCAGTCATACCATGCTAACCTGGTACTCCTCAACATTTCAGTCACTGGTGCCACTTTCAGACTTCCTCTCATATACTCGTTTCTTATTCTATCCATTCTTCTTACATACATACATCTTAACATACTCATATCGTTAACATGCAATTTCTTTTATCTGTCTCCTCTATCGCCCAACATTTTACAACACTAAAATATTTCCTTTAATGAATGTATTTATATTAAGCTCTCCGCTACTCGACGGGCGACGGCGAGTTCAAGGCGGAGGCGTTGCGGCTCGCGAACTGCCTCGTGAACGTGCGCGCGATCATACAACACTTCTCGCCCAAGATCGAAGTGTGGCTCGCCTCGCAGAACTTGTCCACGCCGACCGAGGACCAGGTACGTCGTACAAAAGAGAATGCCAGACAACGCAACTTACATTTAGGGGGCAGCTAGGGGCTAGGAAAGAAATGCAACGATACGTAATAATTATTTAATTAATAATTAATTGTACTTTAAAAAACTTACATTAAAACCCGATTGATCTTCTAATAAAAACATATTGTACAACAATGTATTATGCATCATTTTATTGCATTTTTTACTATTTAATATAAATTATATTTAAAAGCTCTAGAACTTGGAGTATTCGGCACGGCAACGGGTAAACTGAAATCTGACGTGACCACATGACAATGGCACAGCTACATTAAATACATTTTTAAACAAACTTAGCGACTCTGGGTACTTTTGGAGCCTACTTTGGATAAAAATACAATAAAAACGACTTAAAAGACTAGAATCCAGTGCAACAATAAAGATTTAAAAATGCACAAAGAGTGTAAATTAAAAGGAAATAGTGTAATTACTTTTTTAACAGAATTTTATTCCGAAATCCAACAGTAAAAATGGCTTATTGTATAACATTTATATAATAAAGGATATTTTTACTGCATATACAATTTGTGTTCTATCTGGGTTAGGATCTGCCATTCTCCTTTGAATTATTTTATACTTGCACGCTTGCAACTTGCCTAAGTTAATCCTTGCGAGCGAGCGAGCGTTTAAAATATCAACGAACGCCAAATATTATAGAAACAAGCCGTTATGAACCCTACGTACTTAGCAATAAGGTTCTTTGCAACGCCATTGTATTAAAACACAAGCCACTGTGAACCTTGTGCATAAGGTCTTTTGTAACAATGTAAATTAACTAGAGGATTTAACCCGTGTACTTCTCTTCCTAGTGGGATGTGTTATTCTGATATGTAAGCTATATTATTGTGAAGTTTCATCAAAATCGAACAAAAGAACAAACCATCAATCCATACATACAAACTTTCGCATTTTAGTAAAGGAATTCGATTCCGAACACATTTTTTCCCTGACTTATTTATGTACCTTCCACAGATACTAGAAGTGGTACGCAAGAACTACGACAGTCTGATCCTCAAACTACAAGAGGGTCTGGAGGCGTACGAGCGCTACACGGAGCGCGCGCACCGCCCGCTGCTGTCCAAGCTGGTGCGCGCCGCGTCGGGGGCCGCGCGCCTGCGGGCCGACGCGGCGGCGCTGCGGGACCACTCCGCCGCCCTGCTCAACCACTACACCACCATCGCGTAAACGTACCGTGCTACTAGTTGGAGGCGTACGAGCGCTACACGGAGCGCGCGCACCGCCCGCTGCTGTCCAAGCTGGTGCGCGCCGCGTCGGGGGCCGCGCGCCTGCGGGCCGACGCGGCGGCGCTGCGGGACCACTCCGCCGCCCTGCTCAACCACTACACCACCATCGCGTAAACGTACCGTGCTACTAGTTGGAGGCGTACGAGCGCTACACGGAGCGCGCGCACCGCCCGCTGCTGTCCAAGCTGGTGCGCGCCGCGTCGGGGGCCGCGCGCCTGCGGGCCGACGCGGCGGCGCTGCGGGACCACTCCGCCGCCCTGCTCAACCACTACACCACCATCGCGTAAACGTACCGTGCTACTAGTTGGAGGCGTACGAGCGCTACACGGAGCGCGCGCACCGCCCGCTGCTGTCCAAGCTGGTGCGCGCCGCGTCGGGGGCCGCGCGCCTGCGGGCCGACGCGGCGGCGCTGCGGGACCACTCCGCCGCCCTGCTCAACCACTACACCACCATCGCGTAAACGTACCGTGCTACTAGTTGGAGGCGTACGAGCGCTACACGGAGCGCGCGCACCGCCCGCTGCTGTCCAAGCTGGTGCGCGCCGCGTCGGGGGCCGCGCGCCTGCGGGCCGACGCGGCGGCGCTGCGGGACCACTCCGCCGCCCTGCTCAACCACTACACCACCATCGCGTAAACGTACCGTGCTACTAGTTGGAGGCGTACGAGCGCTACACGGAGCGCGCGCACCGCCCGCTGCTGTCCAAGCTGGTGCGCGCCGCGTCGGGGGCCGCGCGCCTGCGGGCCGACGCGGCGGCGCTGCGGGACCACTCCGCCGCCCTGCTCAACCACTACACCACCATCGCGTAAACGTACCGTGCTACTAGTTGGAGGCGTACGAGCGCTACACGGAGCGCGCGCACCGCCCGCTGCTGTCCAAGCTGGTGCGCGCCGCGTCGGGGGCCGCGCGCCTGCGGGCCGACGCGGCGGCGCTGCGGGACCACTCCGCCGCCCTGCTCAACCACTACACCACCATCGCGTAAACGTACCGTGCTACTAGTTGGAGGCGTACGAGCGCTACACGGAGCGCGCGCACCGCCCGCTGCTGTCCAAGCTGGTGCGCGCCGCGTCGGGGGCCGCGCGCCTGCGGGCCGACGCGGCGGCGCTGCGGGACCACTCCGCCGCCCTGCTCAACCACTACACCACCATCGCGTAAACGTACCGTGCTACTAGTTGGAGGCGTACGAGCGCTACACGGAGCGCGCGCACCGCCCGCTGCTGTCCAAGCTGGTGCGCGCCGCGTCGGGGGCCGCGCGCCTGCGGGCCGACGCGGCGGCGCTGCGGGACCACTCCGCCGCCCTGCTCAACCACTACACCACCATCGCGTAAACGTACCGTGCTACTAGTTGGAGGCGTACGAGCGCTACACGGAGCGCGCGCACCGCCCGCTGCTGTCCAAGCTGGTGCGCGCCGCGTCGGGGGCCGCGCGCTCCGCCGCCCTGCTCAACCACTACACCACCATCGCGTAAACGTACCGTGCTACTAGTTGGAGGCGTACGAGCGCTACACGGAGCGCGCGCACCGCCCGCTGCTGTCCAAGCTGGTGCGCGCCGCGTCGGGGGCCGCGCGCCTGCGGGCCGACGCGGCGGCGCTGCGGGACCACTCCGCCGCCCTGCTCAACCACTACACCACCATCGCGTAAACGTACCGTGCTACTAGTTGGAGGCGTACGAGCGCTACACGGAGCGCGCGCACCGCCCGCTGCTGTCCAAGCTGGTGCGCGCCGCGTCGGGGGCCGCGCGCCTGCGGGCCGACGCGGCGGCGCTGCGGGACCACTCCGCCGCCCTGCTCAACCACTACACCACCATCGCGTAAACGTACCGTGCTACTAGTTGGAGGCGTACGAGCGCTACACGGAGCGCGCGCACCGCCCGCTGCTGTCCAAGCTGGTGCGCGCCGCGTCGGGGGCCGCGCGCCTGCGGGCCGACGCGGCGCTGCGGGACCACTCCGCCGCCCTGCTCAACCACTACACCACCATCGCGTAAACGTACCGTGCTACTAGTTGGAGGCGTACGAGCGCTACACGGAGCGCGCGCACCGCCCGCTGCTGTTCAAGCTGGTGCGCGCCGCGTCGGGGGCCGCGCGCCTGCGGGCCGACGCGGCGGCGCTGCGGGACCACTCCGCCGCCCTGCTCAACCACTACACCACCATCGCGTAAACGTACCGTGCTACTAGTTGGAGGCGTACGAGCGCTACACGGAGCGCGCGCACCGCCCGCTGCTGTCCAAGCTAGTGCGCGCCGCGTCGGGGGCCGCGCGCCTGCGGGCCGACGCGGCGGCGCTGCGGGACCACTCCGCCGCCCTGCTCAACCACTACACCACCATCGCGTAAACGTACCGTGCTACTAGTTGGAGGCGTACGAGCGCTACACGGAGCGCGCGCACCGCCCGCTGCTGTCCAAGCTGGTGCGCGCCGCGTCGGGGGCCGCGCGCCTGCGGGCCGACGCGGCGGCGCTGCGGGACCACTCCGCCGCCCTACTCAACCACTACACCACCATCGCGTAAACGTACCGTGCTACTAGTTGGAGGCGTACGAGCGCTACACGGAGCGCGCGCACCGCCCGCTGCTGTCCAAGCTGGTGCGCGCCGCGTCGGGGGCCGCGCGCCTGCGGGCCGACGCGGCGGCGCTGCGGGACCACACCGCCGCCCTGCTCAACCACTACACCACCATCGCGTAAACGTACCGTGCTACTAGTTGGAGGCTTCTATTTATAAAATATATGTCTATAAGGGCGTGAGAGTATAACAAAGGTCCACTCCGCCGTCTTGTTCAACAACTATGGTTCTTTCGCGTAAAGAATGCAGTGAGTTATCAATGTTTATGAACTATACATGTAGCATGCTACCTGCGGTGCGGTACATTGAAGCGCAGACGGGGTCACACTCGGGCTAATGAAAGTGTTAACACCTGATAAAAACAGATCATTAGTAATCATATAATTGTTTAGGTCTCCTTAACAAATATTCAACAATCGGAACTTGGATGATAATTTCAGTTCTTCATCTTAGTGCTGCCAAAACCTATATAATATGAATAAAAAATAAATATATTTTGATTATCTTATGTATTTTTGTTATTAATATATTATCATTAAAAAATCAATGAACCTTTGAGAGCAGATGAGAAGAGAAACCACTATCTATCTCTCTCTTACCTTTGTATTTGCAATTTACTGTGTGAGTCTTACTTCCACATAATAAGTTTTATTTTTAAATTGCCATGCGACTTTCGAGGGTTCAACGCCCTTTAATGCAATAATATGGTTCGAAGTGTATTTACAGTTTATTTAATAGTAACAATATAATAATATATTTTTAATTTAGAACATTATTATATGTTGGACTTAAACCGCCAGAAATTTGTATAAACGTTAGAAATGAGTAGCATTATTGTTTTTAATGTTATGCTATATGCATTTAGGAATACATTTAAAATGTAATAAATTGGTATCATATCATAATATGCTTATTACGTACGGAGAGTACACACATAACACATTTTTTTTCATAAAACTTTACAGAAATTCCGTAACGAAAAAACCTAACACCCCTGAGTATCAAAAACAAAATCAAAAGTTAATTTCTTCTTACTGTGTACTCGCAATAATTTTTTTTCAAGCGTAAAATTTAAAGGCAAAATTAATGACTTTTTGCAATATACCTTACCGCTAGGCCACGTATATAGATTAAAAAGCCATGTAAGCCATTATGTAAAAAGAAAGTTATATTATATTTTTTGTTAATGTATCTGTATAATATAATTAGAAATATGTATTGAGATTATTATCAAAATGTCAACTAAATCATTTTTGTTACCTATTTGAATTTCAAAACTGAGTATTTATTTTCATTTAACAAATGTTATATTTTTAATAATAAATAAAAGACTGAATGTATATTAGCTTTTTATTTATTTCATTAAATGATTAAATTAATATCTAATAATTAAAATTATTTTACAATAAATGCATCTTTAATATTAACAATATTATGTCCGACTAGATAGGTTTTGCTCTTTGGTATATTACAATATAATAAAAAAATAAAACAAACTATAACTAAAAGGCTTATTAATAATAATATTCTAAAAAAGATAATCATTTTACAAGCACTTGATTTTGAGGTATTTCAATAGATATGATGTTCAAGTAGATAGATTTTTACTCGCCCGCCGCGGTCGCCTGCGGCGGGCGACCGCCGCGGGCCACAAAACCGCGCGCGATTTCAGTTAGCGCTGCGATTTAAATCAACAAATATTTATTTGACAATATATGTTAAGATTTGGACTGTATAACCAAACCCTAACATATATTCCAAATCTTGCGTTTCTTAGATTTTAGTATTGATAATATAATTTTGCGTACTATATGCTTCTTTATTGTATATAGTTCGCAGATACGAAAAACAGTACAGTACATACATACAGTATTATAGATTGGTAACTTAAAAATTGTTATAATTATCAATTTTTTATCTACAGTAATTATTATTGAACAGATTTTATTTCAGCAAGAGCTTCTTTAACTAACTGTTCCAGCTCTTGGGGAAGGACGATTTTCTTCAAGTTTCTGTTATCGCCGCCATTTTCGTAGTTCAAATCCACAGACAAATCATCTTTGCTCTTTGACATTTCCTCCTCGCTGTCAGAAGCTATTTTATTTGTCAAATTGTCCAGAGGCTCTCTCTCAGGCTTCTCTTTGAACTCTCCCGACTTGACAGAACCAGCATCAAGAAGTTCCTCAATCAACATCTGCGAGGGGAATGATGGTACACATTTTTCACCATTGCACCAACTCTCTAATGTTTTTTCTAATTCTGTTATTCTATTTGCCAATATTCTAAAACAATTAAATGATATATATTAGAATTTTTAATTTGCTAAAAATAAAATAATTAACAATAGTTGAAAAAAAAATACTGATTTAAGTAAAAAATTGTTCTTTAATAAAAAATACTCAATATTTAATTCTAACTCTGGACATCAAAATACTTGACTTCAGATCTCAAATATAGAGTTCCATAACGAGCCTGCTGCTAGGAAAACTACAGCAAAGATGTGCTCCTGGATATAACAATAAACTCTGTCGTATCCAGCTAGAAGAGAGGTTTATTGTTCCCATACAGATTGCCATGATACAGTAAAATAAACGAGAAAAAAAATATTTAATTCACTATTTAACAGCTTCTTTAGACTGGTTCGATGATGGTGATAATTGCTTAAGCAAAAAGTATCTTGTTGACCAAGCTATGCACTATTTTTTTAAAAATCATATTTAAATACAAATCACATAATATCATCATCATTGCTAAGTAGTGAAGGAACTTAACGATAGATGGCGTGTTGCTGAATTGATTATTGCCCCCTGCATACAAAATTCATGAAAGTCATTGGAACTATTTCAGAAATTCAGATTATATATCTATCTCTGGAGAGTAAAACTGACATTTATACTAAGGCTTTCAAGGCTAATAGGAAAATAAAAATAATAGTTACACACTGGTTTGTTCTCCTTTGGTGTTGAAGTGCTATTGATTTGTCATTCAAAGCTTCAAACAATCCCAAACACAAAGATTTCAGTTCAGCAGCTGAGTTCCTTTTCAAACCTGTCTTTGAGTTGACATCCAAATACTCACGTACTGAAATGTTATCCACATATGATGTATGAGATCATGCAAAAGTTTTCAAGAACTGTTTCATTACAGATTAGTTGTGATTTATATTGAAGAGGCCTAACATGCAAACAATTTTTATTTACAAAATCATCGTGTAGAAAAATAAAATGGCTTTGAATAAAAAATAAGATTATATTACCTTGCCTTTGAGTCATAACATCTGAGTAACCTTTTCTTAAATTCCAAGATTCATTTTTGCTTCTGTTGTCCAATAAAAACTGAAAGTTAACATTTTAAAATTATATTAAACAACATTAACAAAATAAAAAACATTACAATCAAAACTATACTATTAAATCTAAATCTTTAACAGTCATTATTAATAAATCAAAATTGAATGATAAATAGTTAAATACCTTATATTTAGTCAGAGTTCTCTTCACGATTTCCTTTTCAACTTGTAGTTGTGTTATTCTCTCATGCAGATACTTATTTTCTGTCAAAACTGCATCAATATCGACAATAGGTTTTGGCATATCGTTCTCAGTCTGTGACTTTGTTCTGTTGGTCAGGATGAAGCTAATTTGATGGTTTAGTCGCTGAACCTTGTTCTTGTAGTAGTCACGGTCTGATACTAACTCTTCTTTGTCATCTAAAGTTGCTCTGTAGTCTAGTTGAATTTGTTGATACTGCACAAACAATTAACTTTTTTTTTTAAACACTGGGAAATGCATTTACGCATCCCTCTAGGAACAGTGCCAATAATGTTATCATTAACATTGTTACCAGAGGGTATGTGGGACTCGCCATTTACTGAAATACCCACTAAAAGCCAGCAGAACCGACTACATCAATAAGTGAGACACTACTGGATCACAGTTGTATTCTGAAGTGACGACTTGACAAAAAATTAATAATACTTTAAGTTGTATTTCAAAATTATTTTGTTTATGTTATGTTTGAATTTTATTTTAATTAGCAGACACCCATGACTTTATCTGCAAGAGCTTCTATTTTGTAATTGTTCAACAAAAAGTAGCCTATTTCCTTTCTCAGGCTATAATCTAACTTTTTAGGTACATTTTATTTAGTTCAGTAGTTTATGTACGATTGAGAACCAAACAGACAGAGTTCCTTTTGCATTTATAATATTAGTATAGACTACCAGATGACCACAGATTAATCTGCATAGATTCTAATCCTGTGGAAACATCAGGACACAAATTAGGCTATGTTACTCCTCATGAGTCTCGCTATCATATACAAAAAGAATTTTTACATTAAAACCCAGAGATTATCTAGAACTAAATACTTTCATATGCATTTAGTGAAATGCTGTTAATTTGAAATTACAAACACTTCAGTTTTATTACACTAATAAAAAAATAGATATCACAGGGATGTATCACCTTTTTCTTAACTTTTTCTAATTCTTGTACTAGTTGCTCATAATCATTCCTTGATGTTTGACATAATTTTTTATTTTCATTTGATTCCTCATAATTTTGCCCCTTCTGAAGTTGCTTTCTCAGTGCTAATATGTCATCATTAGAGTCTTCTAATTTACTTCTCAATGTCTCTACCTATATAAAAAAAATTTAGAACAGGTTCTATAATAAAATTGAGCACAATTAAAATTTCATGTTTTTGGTTCAGAGTCAACAAGTAACACTAAGTAAGACATGCTTTTCTCATAAGTCATAAGCAACAATTTTAGTACCAGAAGAATTTTTAAAGGGAGGCGGATTGACCCATCTTGATTTTTCTCCCCAAAACCCCCTTTGTCATAGAGTTATGCCACTGGTAACTTTATTGTGAATACAACAATATTTCACATTGTATCGCAAGCTACTTGTTTAAGCCACCTGATGTTTTACATCAAAATTTGTTGTTTGCTATAAAATTAGCTAATGTAAAAAACTTAAATTTAATTTTTGTCATTTACAATAAAATGGCAATTATGGGTCAATATTTAAACAGTACACATATAGATCATGGAAAGCATTTGGTAACAATGATACAAGTTCCATGATTTTTGTTGACCCTAAAAGTGCTCAAATTGAGCACTTAAAAAAGTTTTATTTCAGAAATTACCTCTAATTTAAGCATGTTATTTTGTTCTTTAGTCTTTGGTAATATTTCACCACCACTTATCGTATTTGTTGGAGCAAATTCCTCCCAGCTGCTGGTATTTTCTTGCATAATTTTCTTGCATTTCAGCTGCTCCACTAATATTTTGAATCTGTCTCGTTCCATACTGCATTTGTCTAGTTCCTTACTCATTATGGAAAGAGCATCAATTTTACTTTGCAGTTTACTTTTGAGGACTGAATTCTGGAACAATGTGAATCATATAGGTATCAAAGTTAAAAATTATTCTGATTAACAGAAAAAATTAAAAGTTATATGCAATATTTGGCAAAATATTTTAGGACAAAACTCATTCAAATTAAATGAAGTCATAAGTTTGTGATAGAATATAAAAATATTAAATGTTTATCTTTACCTCAAGAATGTAGTCATCCAATTGTTGATCTTGGAATTGTACTTTAAAAGGTTTAGTAAACATTGTAAATTTTACTCGCACTACTTTACAACGATACTATTGAATTTCTAAATAAAAATAAATAAACATTTTCGCTTTCGCTGTTATGAAAAAAAAGTTAATTGATGTTTGTCCTCCTTTAACTTATTCATTGAAAAAACAATAATATATTCACGCGGGCACTCGAAAATGGGCGTATTGGAAACATAATCTTATCTTGTAGTTGTTTAAAATAATCAATAACAACATTCTCGCATTTTCAAAATAAAATCCATAAATATTGAGCAGTGAGCTTTTTTTACAGCCACAGATAAACTGGATAGGTACTTAAATTAAATTCAGGAGCACATATTCTCAGAGGAATTTGAAATTGTCAATCGAGTTGTCTTGACTTGTCAAGTTGTCAATGTCAAATAGTGTTACGGTGTTTGCACTTGCACATTTTTACATATTTTAGGCATATTTGTATTATTTGCCGATGTTTAATAGATTTATCACTCGACATCATTTCGAATGCATATTCGATGCAATGTTATCTCCAAGAGAACAAAGAATTAGATTCGCTTCATCCTAACGCATGATAAGAATGGCTGCATCTGCCAGCGAGATCGAAGACTTCCTAAGCGGACCTCTTATTTCGTGGGTGAGTGGTTAACAATTTATCTCTAAGATTCTAACATAAAATTGTATTAAAAGTGTTCATTGTTAAATTTAATTGCCAGTCTTTGTTTACATGTACAAACTTTATTCAAGAAATTTTGGTTTCCCAAACAATAAATAAAATTACGAATCTATTTTTGTTTATTGCTTTAGAAAGTTAAATTTAGAATTTTTAGCTGTCGGTATATTTTTTATAACTGGAGTTTATTAAAGGGGGATTATAGGATTTTTAAAATAAAATTTCATTATTATAATGAAAAAAAAATTGTAAAGTTAAAATATTGTAAAGTTAAAAGTATCTAATGAAAAAAATATTGTAAAGTTAAAAGTAAATTTAAAATAAATGATCTTGTCCATGAATATTGTTAAAACTCTTCTGAGTATTATAGTGAAGAGCTAATATAGGAGAAATCAATAAAAACAATGGCTTAAGTTGACCTCTTTTCTGCACATCTTCCCATACTTAATACAATGATAGTGTGCAAATTCTATAAACATTTTCTGTGTATATTACTATTTTGTGTACAGTATAATACTTGTAGACCCTGATGTATTAAAATATGATGCTGATACTCTAAAATTTCTTATATTATGTTCAAATATAAACTAGTTGAGTTGAAAGAGACAATTTTACTACTTGGGTACTTACTTATTAATTCTAATTCATGACTGTCCTGCATACAAAGAATTAGAAGACCTATTCTATACTAAAGCCAAACTCGATTGAGAATGCTTGTCAATAAACAAATTTAAAATGAAGGTAGAAAATGCAATACATTTTATGCCTGATAAATTCAAAATTATGTTTTGTTTTTTTATAAAATCTTATTTAAAAGATATTGAATATATTAATTAGTTTTAAGCTTACTAATCTAATTTCTTGTCATGAATTCGTCATTAACTAGTTAATTAAACAAAATGGGTGTGAAATGACTAGTGATTTCTACCTTCATTTTTAATTTGTTTGTTGACAAGCATTCTCAATCGAGTTTGGCTTAAGTATAGTTCTTTTAATATTCAAAAGTTTGGCAATTTTCATATTCAATCCCATCCTCACCATACAGATCTAACAACTGATTTACCAGATCACTTCTGGCACACTATGCAAATTGCTGTATACAGTTCCTGTTGAGGCTTGAGTAGCCTCAATATGGAACTACATATTAACATTTTTGCTGTCATATCCAAGTTGTATGGCATGGTAACTCTATCAAGTTTGGCTGGCTATATCTTTGCAGCGTTCATTGGGGTGTGTCTGGCAGCTACCCTGTTAAACAAATCACTTAGAATGCCAGCAACACTTTTCTAAGATGCACTAGCAGACATATATCTGTGCAGAAAGACCATCAAAAGTGACAAAACAAAAAAATATTGCTGTCTCCTTTTGTGCAATGTAAAGAAAGAGAAAGTATCGATTTCGAGTTAATAATAGTAAAGAACTGGGCAGTTCTGGAAATATTACATACATATGGGTTGAATTGATAACCTCCTTTTTTTGAAGTTGGTTAAAAATAAGTCAGAATGAAACAGCTTTTTCTCTACACAAGATGAGTCTAGCAATGAATTCAACAGCAAACATTACATTTTAAAATTAAAATAAAAAATTTACAAAAATATAATGTAGTTAAAAGTAAAATAAGTGTATAAATAAATCTATAATAGTGTTTGAGTTATAAAATAAACTTACTAATTGTAGAAATAATAAAAAATGGTATAGAATGTCTAATAAAACTTTTAATTTCAGTTCAAATCATGTCTGACAGAGCCAGAAAGCATCAAGAACTACTCCTCGCTGTTCGATGGAGATATCTTACACCATATCTACCTCCAGATTGATCCAGAACCATCATTTCACATTACAAAACTAACTGGTCTTGAAGATCAAGCATTAATTTTAGGACGAGTAAAAAACTTTGATGCTATCATTAAAAATGTTAAAGCTTTATATGAGGAGGAATTAGGTATGACACTTTTGGTTGTGCCAGAATGCATTTGCTTAGGGAAGGCACCAGAGTCTCGCGAGGGATTGGAGAATATGAAGCTTCTGGCGTTGTTATTACTTGGTGCAGCCGTTCAATGTCCCAACAAAGAGCTTTTCATAACAAGAATAAAAGAACTGGACGTTGACTTACAACACAATATTGTAGAGTGTATAAAACAGGTTGGTTTTTTTATTTAATTTAAGTTGTACTGTGGAAAGTTTTCAAAATGTGAGATGTAGTTTTGACCTTTTGAGGTTTAAAACTAATACATACATAATATATATAAATATAAAAGTAATTGTCATATAGTATTTAATATATAATTGTATAAGTAATATTGGTTTTGGAGCTTAAAGGGAAAAGAAGCAAAACATTTTTTTTTTGATTTATCAGATAAAGTGTATGTAACTTTATTCCTTAAACAAATGTCACCTAAATTCTCCAACTAACAAGCTATTTGCGAGTGAAAAGCCCATTAAAATCGATCTAGCCTTTTTGGAGATTGAGACAAACATACAGATAGACGAAAATTTGTAAATAGTTACATAATTGTTCAGTTAAAAACTGTATTTATTTTCTTGGTTAGTATAATAAAGTTTTAAAGATCCCTGTTTGTATAAAAACCACTTTAATATAAATGGCCTAAATACCCTGAAATGTCCATATTAGTTGTAAATTGTCTTATAATAATTAGCAATGTGTACCAATCTAAATAGTTCTCCACATTAAGTCTGACATATAAGGTACTGGTTTAAAGCTGTATACTAGTAGCTAGTTACTGTGTGTATTTGGTAATGAAACCTTGGTCTACATAACCTTGACTCGCCTACTTTGCTATACCATGAATTTAAACAGCATGTAAATGTAACTAAGATTAGGTATGTTAATCATTTTATGTACTCAGTGAATAGTAAATAGAGTTTTTTTATGTTACTCACTAGCCCTTGACTGCCATCATACCTGCTGGTAAGTGGTGATGCAATCTAGTTTCAAGCTTCTAAACTTAGGATTAGAATGAAAGCAGTAGAATGTTTCTTCACGACATCGTACTGGAACATTAAATTAAAGTGGTGCATCTTTGTTCGTAGGGTGGTAACATTCCACGGCCGAAGCCGTCCACCAGCCTTGAACCAATTTAGAAAATCTTATGTAATCCAAAATCTTTGCTATTATACATTATTTTGGACATAATATATCTTACGGAGTACTGATTTTTTTAATTCAAAAATGGAAGGATTTTAGTCTAATTTGACTGGCGTTGTTACACGTACGTCGATATTTCGCGGAAAGTAGCAAAATATGTACTAACGAATACCCGCGATTTAACCCAGGTAGTTTCCGTTTCCGTAAGAATATCAGTATACAAATTGTCCAATACTCCTCATGAGTCTACATCATACATAGAAAGATTTTTTACAATCTGATAGATAGTTTCAGACATAAGCCAAAATAAACAGACAGATAATTTTATGCAAGATACCATGTATACTTTCATACGCATCTAAAAAGCTTTCAATTTGAAACACTTCTTTTTTGTCTTTTTGTACAAATTGAAAAATCTTTTATAAACAGTGATAGCAACGCAACCATTTTCTATTTTAGGTAACTGACATGCAAACAGTTGTCTTAACACCAGATGCAATAGATCTATTCCAGTCACCAACTATGTTTAACCACATGAGAAGACTAGCCAAAGAAAGGGATCATTATTTACTAAACTGGGCATCTTTGGTACTCAATGAAGGGCTCTGTGAAAATGAAGCAGAAAACAAAGGAGGAAAAAATAGATCAACGCAAAATGTGAATCAGAATAATGGTGAGAGTCAACATTTAGCTGTTGAATTAGCGGACTGGAAGGCAAGGCTTAGAAAACAAAGACAGGAATTGTAAGTATTATTTACAAATATATTTTTCCACAAAATTATCTCTAAAACTTCTCAGGCCAGATATGGCAAGTAGGTGGCATTCCTTCCTTGTGCCTTGGAGAGCAGATTGTGCCGTAGAATCCAGTCGCTATCATTGTCATTTAATAGTGATTGTTTGAAGCTTGAATGTTATTATCCTAAGCACATCAACCCACATTAAGGCAGTGTGGTGCTTCTAATAGCCATATCCCTCTCCTGTAACAAGGGAGGCCAGGTCCAGTTCTGGGCTGCTTGCATAGATATTGATGAATTAAATTAGTAAGTAGTAAGAGTGTTACATGTGCCTGAATCATAAAATGGTTTCAGAGAAGAAAAATCAGAACAGCTCTCAGAATGTCGGGAAGAACTTGAACATACCAAATTAGTTTTGGCTAAATTACGGGCAGATAGTCAAGAGTGGTTTAACGAAGCAAGAAAAGCAGCTGCTTATAGAGACGAAGTAGACGCTCTTAGAGAAAAAGCTGAAAGATGTGACAGGTATGTAACAGTAACACCATTTTGTTTATAAACTTTAAATTTTTCATAATGCACATTTTATTTGTACGCTCTTTAGGTTAGAACAGGAAATTCAGCGGTATCGTGATCGCTTAGCCGATGCAGAATATTATAAAACGCGAGTAGCAGAGTTACGCGAAGACAACAAAGCCCTCATGGAAACAAGAGATGCTTTAGAAGAACAATTACAGAGAGCACGAAAGAGAGCTGAACAATGCCTTACACTAGAAGCAGCTATGATTAAATTAAAAAGAGAGGCTAATGACATTGCTTTGGTAAGTAAGGAATCATTATGAATAAGATTATATTTAATTTAGAAAAATTGTTAACAATTCATGTTTCTTTTCTTGAAGGAAAGAGATGCTGACCAGCAAAAGATCCAAGAATTAATTGAAGAAAATAATCACTTGCAGTACATAACTAGATCAGTATTAAGTGAGAGCAATAATAGTAATTTAGATACGGATAATGAAGGCGAAAATACATTAGAGTCTGGTGAAAATAGTTTGTCAGAACAATTGACGAGTAATGCACAAGCACGAGCTTTAAAACTTGAATTAGAAAATAAAAGACTTCTTTCTACTATAGACAGTCTTAGAGAGCAATCGTTATTAGAAAGTAGTGACAAAGTACTTGAGCAAGAAAAAGAAAAGAAGAGACTGACACTAAAATGTGAACAATTACAAGAAAACTGTAATAGACTTAAGCAACAAAACTCAGAATTGGAAGAAGTATTTAAAAATGCTTTAGAAGAAAATCGTAAATTACAAGATTCATTAGATAAGCAGAAAGCGTTTATGGATAGACAGGCAATTGACAGAGATTCAGAAAAAAATAAGTTGCAAGACTTTGAAAGGCATCTAGAATCTTTAACAAAAGATAAACAAAGAATTCAAATGTTATGTGATTCTATACAACGACGGGCGGATGATCTTGAGAAAACTTTAGATTCGAGAACTAAGGAATTAAATCTAACTAAGCCTGAAGCTGAAAAGGTAACTAGACTTATCATACAAACAGAAGAATTAAAAACCAAACTAACTTATAGTGAGAAAGAGTCACATAACTTGCAGAGGGAGGTTAATAAATTAAGGGAAGCAATTGAAGAGAAAGCTGTTTCGCTTGATACAATTACCACTGAAATTAAACTTAAAAATAAAGAAATTGAAAGATTAGCTAGACAATTTGATATCAATCAGACATTAAGTAATAAGCTTCAAGACTTAGAACAAAAAACACAAGAGCTAAAATCTCATAGAAAAGTTGATACGGAAACCATACAAACTCTTCAAAAAGATTTGATATTAGAAAAAGTCAATTTTGACAAGTTAAGAAATTGTATGGAAAAATTAGGAGTTAATACTTCAGACATAATTGCTAAAGATGTAAATGTAGAAGAATTGTTAGAAAAAGTAATAACTAACGTGGACCATGAAACATTAATATCAGAAATAGCTGCTAAAGCAAATATCTTTAAATTGGTGCCTTGCAATTGCAACAACAAAGAAAAACCTGATATCGAAGAGAACATAATAAATCCACAAATAGAACAATTATCAGCGGATTTAGCAGCATTACAAATTTCATTAGAAAATTGCCAAGCCGAAAATGCTAAACTTCAAGTTAATGTAGCTACGTTAAATTCGCAAAATGGCTCTCTGATTTCTCAACAAATGACTTTACAACTTGCAAATAGTCAGCTAGCTGCAGAAAAGGAAGAAATTTTAAAGCAATTGGAAGTTCTAAAAGACAAACAGGATAACCTTTTGCGCGATCAAGTAGCTTTGCAAACTCTTCACGAACAATTAAATACAGAATATGAAATGTTACTTAGTGAAAAAGAACCTGTAAAAGCAGCGATTCGTGACTTGAAAACAGAGAATAGAGAATTAAAGGAAAAGTTAACCACATTCGAGAAGAAAGTCGCAGAATTTGAGTTGGAGCGCGAGAACTTAAAAATAGAGTCAAGAAATTTAACTAATCTGAGAGCCGAACATTCAAAACTAAAAGAAGATTTTAGAAACCTATTTACGGCGAGTGACAGATTAAAAAATGAGTACAGAAATATGCAAGAAGAATATAGAAACATTCGAAGTGAAGTGACACAGTTAAAGTTAAGAAATACAGAGATGTCTGGGGAAATAAATACAAAGTCTGAGGTCATCACAAGTATGGAATTAGAAATAAGCAAAACAAATCAACATTGCGATATGTTGATACAAATGAACAAAAGTTTAGACGCCGATAGGAGATCATTGATGGATCACGTTTCTCAGCTTCTTACTCAGTATCACGAGTTGTTAGCACACTCTTTGAAAGATAAGCAACATTATCATGAAGAGGAAAAAATGTTCGCCGATAGAGTAAACGCCTTGTGTCGTCAAAAAGAAAAATTGGAAGAGAAAATCATGGAACATTATAAAAAACTTGATAACTGCACTCCAAAAAGAAGAGGTTTCGGTGCATCATTCGTAAAGCGCGTGCGGAAAGCTGGCACTGACTTAATAAATAAAGTGCCCTCGAGAAGCAACAAAAGAATAGAAGATGCGAGTCGGTCCAAATCACAACTAACACTAGCCGGCTCTGAATCTGGCGAATCAGACCCTGGCAGCCAAGATCTTGACAAGCTATCCAAAATGTCGGATCAAGACCAAGGTTCTTCTAACCCTAGTGCTGAATCTCCCAGACACGGGTCCGAATCAAGTTTTACCAGGCGGTTTGATGATACTCTATTGAAGAAATCCGAAAATATGGATATGTCAGCGTCAATACATAGCTTAGACCCAGTCAGGATTCCAAGTGAAAGCAACTTCGTCCGGAGGCTGTCTTCTGCGTCTATTCACAGTGGAGGAGGGGACGATGCTCTCATAAGAGCCTCGTTACGGAGACGACCACACAAGGCAGTTCCTCCTACTCATAGGAACAGTTATCAAGGTATAGAGGGAGAATCTAGTTTGCCTGCAGGTAAGAAAAACATTTTTAAAACTAAATTTTGGTTTTTATACACTAAACAACTACATACAATTGTTTAAACTAAAACTGACATTTTTTTATGTTTGAAATCACATCATTTTTAACAGAGTACTTCAGAAATGGCCCATAGTCACCATGTTAGGATCTGATGATTGGAAGGAACTCTTCAAACTTTATAGGCTTGCAGCGATTTCGTTATTTTTAAGTGGCTTGCGTATAATGCTTGCGTACTTATAGTACAACTAGGTTTTACGTATGTTCCTTGGCGATAAATCATTAAATAGTATTACAATAAAAAAAACCGACTTCAAAAGGCACTAAAACGTAAAACATAATTACGTCATTTAATTACTTTAATTTACTTAACCATATCTATGAAGTCGGTGCCATCCAAGCTTTTCACTTTAAGGGTGTTACCTAAAACCCACAATAAACATACTTCAAACTTGAATGGCATCGACTTTTTAGATATGGTTAAGTAAATTAAAGTTACAAACAATTCCAGCCTCGACACCATCCCCTGTATTCGGAGCGGCAGGAACTCGCCGTACTGTTTACTTGGCTGACGACAACCCAGAGGTCAATCTCAACAGCAAACCACAAAGTACACCAGTCAAGGAGAACCCTATTTACTTGGTCTACAACAGAATTTCAACAGTAATCGGCGACGGGGCTTGCAAAAGTGATAGATCGATGAATGAACACCATAGAACACAGGAGCCAACTCGCTCAGTGGAAGATGATGAGGACAGAGATGATTCTCGACGGGCTACCAGTCGTGCCGACAAGCCTGACAATTCTAAAGAGACCGCTATATGGTATGAATATGGGTGTGTATAAATTACTATTGTAAAGTTGTGCTTGAATAGACTGATGGGATGCCTTGAATTTCGTGATGAAATTGGAAACGTGTGATTATATCTGTTTGATATCTATATTTATATAATAATATTTCAATTTAAGTCCGCATCACTACTTACGGAGAGACGAATATCTTAGCATTCCATGGATTCACCGTGCGGGTGCCGGGTCCATCGCGTGGCTGAGAGAATAACTCCGAACAGAGCCCGAGACTTGTGACACGGGTGTAGGTTTAAGGGTACCCTTAGTGACGGCCGTCAACACTCACCTCCTCTGTTCAAGTTATTCTCCCTGCCCAACCATATTCGGAAGGACCCTACTAGTGCAGCTTTGGACACTCGTTCCAATATGGAGCTTACTGCACTTCTAGTAAGGCCAAGGTCTTTTAGCAGGTTGTAGAGAGACTTCGCTGGTATACCCCTCGCACCCACTTCTACCGCGTATAAACTAACCACATAGCCATTTTTAGTTAGTTCATTAGTAAGGTCATAGTATTTATTCACTTTGAATACATGGTCTTTAGGGATGTTTGTTTCCCACGGCACTGTAAGCTCAACAAGTACTATACGTTTGATTTGTTTGGAAAAAAGAAATATGTCCGGTCTAGATGTCGTAATAGCTAAGTCTTCCGGGATTTTATAGTGCTTTTCATACGTGTCCATTAATATAGTCCAATCAGGAGCAGAGCCCAGAATTGAATAAGGCTTGCTGGTGGAATTTGTACGTTGAGCCTGCTTTAACGAAGTTAGTTTGTCTTTTATTCGTCGTCAACCCTTTTTGAGCCCTAGCTACTGAAAGGCTTATAGCTTCACGTATGATTTCTAGTACTCTGTCGTGGCGGCGTGAGTAGAGACCCCTGTCCAGGAGCACCTTGCACCCTACCAATAAGTGCCTTGCAGTGCCCACTGCCTCACCACAGGTATAGCAAGATTTTTCCGAGGCTTTTCCCCATCTTACTAGGTTACTCTGATCTGGGAGAGTCAGTTGAAAGGCATTAAGATACAATTCGGCGCGCCACTTCAGAGCCAGAGGGATGCAGAACTCGCCTAAGTTTAACCACTCGTTTTGCATTTCTAGGTTCATGGCATGCACTTTGTAGTTGTCGTCCTCATCTTGTTTAAGAAAAGATTTTATTATGTCTTGGTCTTCCTTTTTACGTCTTGCACCCAACCCGGTTCTATTTACCTGAGCCCCTGCCATAAATTGTTTGTAAAATTGAAGCCTAGAGTCAAGTTTTCCGGCATCCTCGTCTTTAGGAAGTGATGCAACTAGTTCGTCCTGGGACTTAACTAGAATGTGCGTTCTGGTAACCCTGAGGTGTTTATAGAGTTCCGATGGCCTTTTTAGTTTTAACCCAAAATTATTGTAATCTCTGAATAGAGTTGAGGGGTCAGCCGAGAGTGCTAGACCAAACCAAGACTTCAATGTTTTTATGACATTTGCATCTAGTTTTGCCAGATGGGTTCTGCCAATATCATAAACGAGGAATGGCCAAGTCAGACGTGAAGTGAGATAGTTGTCATAGACCCACGCTTTTTTTATATTGTTAATGGGCTGTTGGTCTACCTTATTGAGGTCATTTATGAAGTTATCGACGACTACCTCAAGGGATGGTGTGCGTCCTTTGTAATCAATCTTTCTACCGAGGAACTTAAAAGGCAATGCTTCAGCAATGGTGGTTACACTTTGGCCACTAATAGAGAGACCCGGATCATAAGATGTAAATTTAGTATTTCGTCTCCCCAGACATAGACAGTGACATTTGCTTAGCTTTACCCTCAGCCCACCAGTCCATGAGCAGAACTCATCCACTACATTCGATAGTCTGTCTGTTCATCCGTATAGAATTTTTCTGAAATTCGGAATGAACTTAGTTATATAATACTTGTAGTTAAATATAACTTGAACAGAGGAGGTGAGTGTTGACGCGCGTCACTAAGGGTACCCTTAAACCTACACCCGAGTCACAAGTCTCGGGCTCTGTTCGGAGTTTTTCTCTCAGCCATGCGATGGACCCGGCACCCGCACGGTGAATCCATGGAATGCTAAGATATTCGTCTCTTCGTCTCTATATACCCAGAATTAAATCTTGGCTACTGTTTATCGTGATACTCTCACGTTATTGTTACGCTAGTTAAATATAAAATGAGTAATAAATCACAATTTTTTGTATTAAACAAAATAATATTTATTTAATATTATTGCACATAATGAACTATTGGACTTAAGTGGTGGCACGAACTCTATATCGTGATTATATGGAACAGTATTATTCGGCATTTATTTTTTTAAACTTCAGATATGATTGCAATAGGTTATTGTGAATTTGAAATGTTGACATTGTTCGTGATTGTCTTTTTTATTATGTAACTCTTTTGTTGAGGCTAGATTTGTTACCCTGTGTGAAGATTCAGTGACCGAGTGATACTTGTGTTGTTATTGTTACATTTGTAACAAATGTCATGTTGACAATGTAATGTTATATTACACAAACACGTTACAGTGCAGAGTATGACGTTTTTACCGAGTCGCTTCGTAAAAACGTAATGTATATTTATAAGCAATTGAAGCGTCGCCATCTAGTTGCAGCATGAGAAAACACTTCTGTCTCCATGCAACTTGACGTTGCGATTTTACGCAGTCACTCGGTAAAAAACTTACACTCATGTCAGATGCTGCCTTTAGGTATGTAAAGTGAAAATTAGTTTGAGTAAGTGCTAAGCATAGAAGTGTGCGCGGTATGTAAGGAGCTGAATGAATATATGCAAGGAATGGTTATTTAACTATAACCACTGAAATTGGTTGATTGTGTGTTTCATTTAATTTACAGTATTTTTCGTCATTCAATGAAGCTAATGTTACTGCAAAAAGTTATAATCGAAATTATCATATCATAATAGAAGTTTATATTCCCTATTTTATATTATACTAGCGACCTGCCCGGCTTCGCACGACTGCAATGCTGGTACTAAAGTATGTTCCTGCATTTTGAATCTTATCTTAGAAAATATTTACTTAAATTACATGCAGTAAGGAATAATAGTGATCTATATTGAATGCAGAAAGTACATAAGATACTTAATTGGATAAGGCTTAATGCAGTATTTCTTGAAATCGCTTCGTAAATAAGCCTTTATTTTGATTGAAAGTAAAAGATTAAAAATGGTTATTTTAGTTTATCCCTAAGAGATGGACACGTACCATCGCGGACTTTTGTACACCTTTTTAAGATGTGCAATACTGTAGTTCATTATTTTGGTATATCTCGTAGGGTTTAGCCAGCGTTTGCAATGTAAGCGCAAAAAATGCGTTAATTTACGACATCACATCAGAAACCTCTAAAATTATTAGTGTTTTTCTATTATATTATGCATGTGTTATACACATAAACCTTACTCTTGAATCAATTTAATAAAATCTGTATTCCTTTCAAGTAGAGTACCTTCTACCGAATAATTTCTATACGAAAACACTTTTATATTTTAATGACGAAAAATACTGTAAAGAGCAATACTAATTATACTTATAGGTTATTCTTACTTTTTTATACATTGCTGTATCGTACAAAAATCATAGGCATAATTTTTCACATGAATTTAGAACAGTTGCTTTTTTTAAAAAGAATAGAGGATAAAAGAATTGTAAAAGAAAACCGAAATGTTCTATGAAAAACGCATGAATCTGTTCAGTTCTTCAGAGATTGACGAGAACAGGTAAGACCGAAATAAATTTTAATGATTTTCTTTTGTCACAGACAGGATAATTTTTACCAGTAAAGAATGGTGGAGTTTACTTATACATAAACATATTGAAAAATTCTGTGTATTATGTGTGTCTATAAATTAATATTATATCGACTTCCTACTCGGGTAATTTTATGTAGAGAGAACATACGAGTTGCTGTCTAGATAAAAAATGCACATATATAATCTTATAACTATTTTAAGTTATATATGCATATCAATAACGTATAGTCTGCACCAAACTTCTAGTCCACGCTGAAGTTGCAACAGACCGAACAACGCAGGTAGTTAGGCCAGGCTGTTTTTTTTAGTTACTACACATTAGCCCTTGACTGCCGCCTCAGCCGCTGTCAGTACTGTAACTAGGGTCAGTGCCAGCGGTGCCCAGGCACAGGGCAGAGAAGTTGCCAGATCATATAAAAACAATACCGAGTTAACAATATTTAGAGTCGGTTACAAGTCTGTAGGGCGCAGTTACGCACGCTGGTACAGGGCGCATAAATTACTGGCTAGGACTGTGCCTGCTGTTTTACGAAATATATCGTACACGCAGTCACACGCCTCGTATTCGGCGTGGGCTAGAAATAGGGCGAGATTTATACTCGTTTGTAAAATAATAAATATTAATAACTATGTGTCTGTAATAAAAATAATATGTTATATTAATGCCTTGCCAGTGATCTGTGACAGTAAGTAATAATATTTGGTTATCGCAACTTTTTAAATAAATTTGGCAAAATGCTCTATTATTTACCTATTGTACCTATAATTTACTAATTAATATCATTACAATTATATAATAATTTTGTTTGTGATTTTATACTGATGAGATTTTTTCATGTAGGACGATTATGAATTTGGTTTTAAGTATTACTTAAGTTACTTTTTAAGTACAAGTATATAATAATTTTAATTTTTTTTAGGAGTATAGCTACTAACTTTACTTGGTATGATGTGTGACAATAGAAGTTAATATTTTTTAAAAGTATAAACCCAGTGTACCTTTATTTAGTGTAATTATATTTAGTTGTGTTTGTAGATAGATGAAATCTTACTACAGTGACTATAATAGTTTTATTACAATTTAAATCGATAATTCAATATCACTACGTATTAAAACAATTAATGCATTTAATATTACAATTTAGTTTTATCATTACAATAAAATATCTCATATTAATTCAATATTATTTCAGTTAATAATGTCTACGATATTAATAAGAACTATGATAATAATAACAATCACATTAATAATTAATTTAATGATTATATTTTTAGTACAAAATGAATTATGGTTAAATTGAATGGATAGAATAATTTTAAGTAAAAATAATTTTATTCTTCGAGTTAATTTTGTGTGAAGGAGATTGTATTTCAATTCTTAATGCTTTGATTTTAATATTGTTTTTTTTACGTAATGACTGATCGAAGAAACTTGGTGTACTTTATGTATAATTATTTGAAATTATGTATTCACATAAACCAGATCACAAATATCATTTAAATGGACTTCAAATCACGAATTAGGTATAAAAGTAATGTAATAAGCACCTCCAATGTACCAATTAGTGTTCATTTCTTGCATTATGGTTCATGGATAAGGACAAATTCTAACATTCAGTGGGGCAAGTGTGAGTTTTTCACCGAGCGACTGCGTAAAAACGTAGTCACTAATAATGTCAAATTATATAGCAAAAAAAGCTTTCTGACACTCGTCCATTTGAGTTCTCTCTCACTCCCGCCAGGGGCGCTGCTTCAGTTCCATATAAAATTGCCCTTAACGCGAATGTGAAGTTTTCGATTGTTTTGAAGTAATCTCATACTAGGCACTCTATTTCGACAGTTTTAAAAAAAACACGTTGTGTGCTGCCATGTTAGGGAAACTGAGAAAATTATTCTAGTAGCACCCTCTTTTTAAACTTCTGGTTCAGCCACAGATATTGTGAGAATATGCTTGTCTCTTATTCATGAACTTATTATGGTCTGAGATTTCAAGTAAGATCAACCTCCAAACTGTCTAAGTACACAAGTGAAGATCTTATTTGGGACCCCCTATTATTACATGACATAGAGCAAATTACACAGAACTTGAAGGTGTTTATGTTCTGTAGTTATAAAATGAATGAATGAATTATTCCCAGATATTAATGACGAGCTATTTATTTTATTATAATAGATACGTCAAAATTGTTTGTACCTGGCACTTAAAATATAATATCAGATTTTACTGTCAGTCACATGCCAAACATCTTTTTGTTTTATAGGTAAGCTAAGCAGTAACAATTTTGAAGTGCCAGGTAAAAATAATTTATGTGTACCCACTTTAGATCAATATAGATCAGTAAATAAAAAAAAAGGATTTTGTCAATCAATATATGCACTATAATATATTTCGTCGCAATTTGGAAATTTTCATAATAGTTCGCAGCAGTTTGAAATAGGAATATTTGTAAGTTTATTGCAGGCCTAATGACTGGAGAAAGAGTTATAAAATGGTACTATCACATGGTGCTCTGCTTTACTCATAAGTAGAAAACTATTTCTGTACAATATTTCGTATTTTTTTTTTATATTAGTGATGTACTTAATTGCCTCTCACCGAATTACTTATCTTAGCACATCTTTTTTTAAATAAAACATCAATACAATATAGTCTATTTTATTTTTTAAACAGGTCTTACCAAGATTATTAGGAACATTACAATGTTAAACAGTACAGCATGAGTATTTAAGGTTATTTATTATAGCAATAACAACAATATCAGAGACAGTGAGTTTTGTCTTCAATTTATTGCGGAATTGTGACCTATCCTGCTATCCAAGTATTTATTTTTCACTATCTCTAGCTGGTTAAAATACATAAGTTGATTCTTTTCAATTTCTTTAGGAACAATCAAACAGAGATCAGAACTATGCTATTCTCTAATAAATATTGATGTTCTCATGAAGTAATGAATAATAATTTGACTATCCATGTTTAGTTAAGATATTATTTTTAATATTTCATGCAAAAATAATTTATGTAGATTTAATATTGTGGCTCAATTCAAATCATGGTGTGAATAGAACCACCTTATTCATGTCTTTAGTCCCAAAAATTTAATTTGAAATGGGTGATTCATGGCAAGTCAGTTTGTATAGGAAACCTGTCATACCTCAAGAAATACAGGTAAAGAGTTTAATAGGTTGATTAAGTAATCAGTCAGTTTCTGGTAACATCTAGTAGACTACACACAATACAATTCTCATCCTATACCAAATAAATATTTAAGAATACTGTAAGCAAATTAAATCAACTTTACGTTTTTGGTAACTACTCATACATACCTTTTGTCAGTACACAAATACTAATGAACATTTTTCATTCTATATAACTAAATCAACTTATACCTAATAATTTAATGATTTTAAAAATATATGTTTTTCTTTTGTCAAAGAGATCCATTTAAGTTAATTTCAGTTGCTACTTCCCATTGTAATACTGGTAGTGGTTGCATTGATACTTTGAATGGTACACCGGATACAACTGCTTTTTGTCCTGCTTGTACTTTTGGTGGCAGGTAAGATATAACACACTGAAAAAATGATACACATAGTTCAATAATATCTACAGATTAGTAATTTTGAGATTAAATGGATAATTTTATACCTTTGGTTTAGCTATTTCTGTTGACATGTACCCTATGCACATTGTTCTTGTAGTGTGTCCCCAAAGAAGCTCTCCTTCTCCAATTTGTGGATTAAAAGTGAGAGCTAAAGAGCCTCCAAACCTTTCTGGGATGTCCCACAGAAAGGGAGACTCCAAAAACTTTTCCTTCAAACATTTGTCAAGACCCAACGTGGGAGATGACTCTTGTAAGCTTTCAGCGGAATTTTTGGCTAGCTGAGTCCTTATCAGATGTTCACCGCATCCAGAAGTGCATGCCGCTATAGATGGTTTACTACCGTCTCGGCTCATTTCAGCCCAAACACCACTACCAAAAGAGGCTGCTTGTCCCACTCTACCCTCATGTTTTAGAGACACTCCTCCTGAACTCGCTCCAGATGCCACAACACCATTAGAATCCACACAAATAGCTCCTACAGTATCTAAGGGGCTAAACTTTAAGTCATTTTGAACAGAATACCTCTTTAACTTCCGCTTACAATGTTTATAATTACGAAAAGCTCTACTCGATACCATTTTTTGGTCATCAACAATTTGTAAGCCCATCCTTTCAGCCCATGTTTTAGCGCCTTTACCAGTGAGAATACAGGGTGGCACCCTTCCCAAGGAGAGACTCTCGCATTGTTTAATACAAAGCTGTTTGGCGAGTGTTATTGGATTCCAAACATTGGATACAGCTCCGCATGCACCAAAGTGTAAAGTTTGCCCGTTCATAATTGATGCATCACATTCTACTAGACCATCCCAACTTAGATTCGATCCATAGCCAGCGTTAGTCAATGGACTATTTTCTAATTCTGAAATAAGACGAAAACAGTATAATGAATTTCAAATAACAATGGGCAATAAAGAACAATTGGTTTAAACGAACCTATTATAGCATTTTCTACAGCATCGACAGCGTTTCCGCCTCGTGACAGGGCTTCGGCAGCTCTTCTGCATGCTGCATAGCAAGTTTTTTGATAATCTTTTCTTAACGAATCACTGTGAAACCCAGCCCCTAAAAAAGAGCGTAATATTATAATCTCTGATACAAGAATGGTTCCAAATATAAAAGCCTTACATACCACAATGAACTGCTATAAATCCATTCATCGTAAGAGCCTAAACTTTTATTATATTAGTATATTTAGAATCTCTTCATATATTATTAATTTATTAGTGAGTTATTTTCATCTCGGTAATGTAAAAAGATTATCCATTTTTTTATCAAACAAAACAAACCGCAGACAATAACACAGATTTTTTTTTTTCAAAAACTGGTTTGAGTGGTATGCGTACTAGCCTTTTTGAGATAATTATTTTTCGTATCAATAGATAATCATAGACACGTTTTCACAAAACTAGTAGATATTAAAGTTATTATTTCACACAAGTTTATACTTGTGAAATGCATATATAATTATCGAATCTATGATATTTTCTTATGTTGAGAAAGAAACATTGATACAATATAAATCACATAAAGTTAAACGTTTATCGTAGTTTCTATGAGTAATTATCTTTGGTCTAGTAGTTAGCCTATATAAGAAAGTGTTCAAGTCCTGGCCTGCATAGCTTTGGTCACGAGGTCTTAAGTTCAAATCTTGGCTTATGTTGTGGGATATTTCTGAGATTTCTTTCTTCTAAGAAATTTCCAGTAAATTTTAAGCCCGAAGTCGGGAAGTTCGCAGTATTACCTGCATCGCCGGTCCACTGTCTGATAGTGATTGATAATAAATTTTATGCCCACTACAGGTCTTTCTCCTTGCATGAGAAGGACTTAAAGCGCAGACCCACCAAGATTTATCAAAGTAGGTTGGCGGGCTTAGGGTCCAATAATATTATAATTATTAGAATATTATTTAAACATAATAGCTTTGAATGAATAAACACATGTATTATTATTTCTAGAGGGGACGTCTGTCAAGGCCAGACGGGTGGTCAGTCCTCATTAGAACCATTCCACCCAATTCCCGTGATTGAGACACAGGTTCACTGGTGTCCCGACAGTGCCCCCCCCTCAAGCCTACCTGTAGCCTTCGTGAACCTAACAATTCCCCCTATGGTGAGGTTCGTCAGGTCTGCTTTACTAATTCTATCCTTACCTAGTATCTCCCGTCTTACCAGCGCGTACATGGGACACTCAGCTAAGAAGTGATAGCTGGTCTCCTCTTCGCCACACTCTGGACACGAAGGATCATCCTTTATTCCCATTATCTTGAGATGCCTATTGAGTAGACAGTGCCCAGTTGTCATGCCTACTACTAGTGCTATGTTGGTTCTGCTTTGTGACAGTAGATGCGTTGTTTTCTTCTTGTCGTATGCCTTCAGGAACATTTTTGATTGCCTGTACTGTGTTGAGCTGTTCCATCTTGCATTCGACTCCCTTTGTATAATACCTTCGATTACCCGCTTCGTTATATTATGCGGAATGGGTAAGCAGGGCTCTGGTCCGTGAAAGTGAAGACTAGCGCCCATTCTGGCTAGTTCGTCTGCTTTTTCATTGCCGTCATTCCCTTGGTGGCCAGGGACCCAGGCAATGGTAACTGTTGTCCTTTCAGCCAGAGAGTTCAGTGTTTGCTTGCATTCTCTTACTAAGGCTGAAGTGGTATCCTTTCTGTTAAGCGCTTTTAGTGCAGCTTGACTATCACTATATATGATTACGTCATTGCTTCCTATGTCCGATAATTCTATTAGACTTGAGGCACAAGCCATAATGGCATATGTCTCAGCCTGGAAGATGCTTGCAAATTTGCCCAGACTGATGGTCTGACTCTTATTTAACATGGTGCTGTAAAATACTCCAGCACCACTGAGCTTTGTGGATTCCCGCCTTGATCCGTCTGTGTAGCAAATGATGCTACCTTTGTGAGCGGCATCAGTCTTCCATGTCTCCCTTGATCCTATATGTACTCTATATTTTTTATCGAAGATGCGCTGTCTCTTGATAAGATCACTATTGCTGATTATCATCGACAGCCTTTCTCCATAGATTTTGTCTACATCTGTGTGTCCTTTGTCCATGAAGTTGCCTTTCCATTGTTTAGACACTTTCATTCTATACCATTGTTCTAGAGCAATCTTTTTTGCTACTAAGTCCAAAGGATGCAGTCCCATTAGGACCTCCAGCGCTGCAGATGGTGTTGTCCTGATGGCGCCTGAGATCATTAGAGTTGCTAATCTTTGTACTTTTCCTAGTTCATTGCTATTTATTTTTGCTTCCGCTCTATGCCACCAGATGATAGCTCCGTACAGAACTCTAGGCAATATAATAGCCGTATATATCCATTTAATGACACCCGGCTTCATGCCCCAAGTTCTGCCCACAGCTCTTCTGCATTGCATTAGAGTTATTTTGGCTTTAGAGCATTGTTCCTGAATATGCGTCCTAAATCTTAGGGTGTTATCTAAAGTTATCCCCAGATATTTAATTTCTTTTATACTTTCCAACTCAACACCTTTAACCTTTATGGGTGTAAAGTTTGAGTTTCTCCGCTTGGTAAACAGCACTAGCTTGGTTTTAAAGGGGTCGAGGTTAAGACCTTTATCCTGACACCAAGCTAATGTACTTTTAATGCCTGTACTCATGATGTCCCTTACGGTATTAGGGTATCTACCTGTGACTAGGAGTACTCCATCATCAGAGTAGGCCTGCATATAGATCTTCATGTCATTAATTTTAACAATTAATGAGTCTAATAGTAGACACCATAGGAGAGGCGATAAGCATCCTCCTTGAGGAAAGCCTCTGGTTGATCGTATGGTAAGTGTCTCTCCACCTAAGTTTGCTGATATCGTTCTATGTGTTAACATGTTCACGATCCAGCTTTGTACTTTATCATCTGTACCATCTCGGTGTAGTGCTGTTTTTATCGCTTCTCGATTCGCCTTGTCGAATGCCCCTTCTATATCAAAGAAGCATCCAAGTGCGACTTCTTTGTTGTTAAGTGATCTTTCTATCCTGACCACTAGATTATGAAGTGCAGTCTCAGTAGATTTGCCCGCCATATAGGCATGTTGGTTATTGTGTAGTGGCCAGGTACTCAATTCTATTTTCGATCGTATGTACCCATCGATGATTTTTTCTAAAGCTTTTAGAATGAAAGACGATAGGCTTATAGATCGAAAGGATTTTGCTTCTTGGTAGGTTGTCTTTGCTGGCTTCGGAATAAATACCGCCTTGACTTTGCACCAGTTTGACGGCAAGTATCCACTAGCTAGACTTGCTCTGAATAGCGCTAACAAAGTTCCTTTTATAATCTCGAATGCTGTCTGCAGCATCTTTGGAAAGATGCCGTCAGGTCCTGCTGCTTTGTATGGAGCAAATGAGTTAATGCTCCATTCAAGTTGTCCTGGGGTGATAATATCCTCAACAGCCGCCCAGTTTAAGTCGGCAATTGTGGGCAAGTTTACTTCGTGTTCTGATTCTTGACAATCTGGAAAATGTGTCTCCATCATTTTGCTTAGTACTAGTTTCGGATCAGAAACTAGCTCACCATCTATCATAATACTTCCTAGTTTGCAAGTTTTATCCTTGGCTAGGACCCTTACTAGACGGGCCGCTTCTGGATATTCCGTTACACCCTCACAGTAAGTATGCCAGCCCTTCCTTTCTTCTTTCCTGCACTTGTTTCGGAAAGAGGTTCTTTTTCTTCTATATTCTTCCCAGCTATCATCGTCGTCATTTTTGAAAGCGACTTTGAGAGCTTTGCGCACTTTCTTCTTATCCTTCTTTAGATCTTTGTTCCACCAGGGTTGGCCTCTCCCCAGTTTTATCTCTCTCGATGGACACGCTGTTTTATAGGCGTCCACCAGTTTTACCTCTAGTTCCTTTGCGCATTCTTCAATTTCTTCTACGCTATAGTAGGAGCTGCGATCTGGTCTCCATCCGCTTAGCAATGAAGCAAATAGCTCCCAGTCCGTTTTCCTTGCGTTCCTTAATACTACTTTTTCCACATAGCTGTCTATGTGGAAGGTTATCCTGCGATGATCCGAGAAGGATTCCTCTAGATCAACCTTCCATTCTTTGATATATTTGGAAATATCATTAGTTGCTAGTGTGATATCTAGTACTTCCTGTCTTGATCTTGTGACAAAAGTACTTGTATTACCTATGTTCATAATCTCAAGACCGGTGCCTGCTATAAATTCTAATAGTAATTCTCCTTTAGTATTAGTGTTAGTACTTCCCCACGCCAAATGATGTGAGTTAGCGTCGCACCCAATAATTATAGGAGTTCCCTTACCTCTGTATTTAGTTACAGTTTCTTCAAGTTCTTTCGTTGGTGGAGTGAATTCTGTCTCGCTTGGGATGTAAGCCGAGATAAAAGCCACTCTTTCCTTACGTCCCTCATTTAGCGGAATGTTCAATTCCACGGCCACAAGGTCTCTGTAACACTCATTTGCTATTAGTCCTAATGACTTGATCCTGTTACTGGCATAGATACAAGTTCTGGGTTTTGACTCACCATCACAATGGGCGATTATGTCTCCACCCAGGTTTCCAATGCCCGCCACGCGTCCCATAGAGACATATGGCTCTTGTAACAGGGCCAGGTCAATCTTCTTGCTTACCACAAATTGACAGAACTCAACCATGGCCTCCCTGCAGTGATGCAGGTTTAGCTGGAGTATTCTTAAAGTGTGTGTGTGTTTGTGTGTGTATGAGTGTTTTTTAATTTGTGAGAATGTGCTTAAGTGTATGTGTTGAGTGTGCTAGGTGTAGTGTCTACTTCAGCACATGTTGATGTTGAGTCCCTCATCGGAATCCCTTAGAGGGTCCCGCAAGTTTCTCGCCACCACGCATGTGCTGACTCTTTTGTGTGCCGGCTCCAGCTCGTAACGGGTCCGACGTTCCGGGTGCACCCGTGAACAGAGGGCACTGTGGGGGGGTACTATTGTCCCCACTGGCACCTCTGCTGCTTTGGGAATCCGTATACGATGTTCCCGGCTCCGAGCTGCCGCCGACCACGCCCGTCGGTGGGCATTGTGTAGTGTCCACGTTCGTAGGGCTTTCTTTTTTCCGTCCTCTAAGAAGTCTGGCCTGAACTTTTGTGAGTTCACAGAAAAGCCAGACCTCGCCCTTGTCGAAGACTTTGCAGACCTCGCGCGGGATTCCCACAATCAGTCGTTCCCCCAAAGGGAGGGGCTCCCTGACTATGAGATTCCACTCGGAGATCTGCAGGTCAGTCCTTTGTTCGTTCTGGCCTTGAATGTGCGCCAGCGGCTCATCCAACCTATGTTTGGTTGCCGGCAGCCATATCGCAATCTTGGCCCTGTCTCGCCTGAGCATCCTAATCTGAACGCCATTGTAGAGACCAATACATGTAAATAATATATTAATTATAAAGTTAGGTAATAATAACAATGAATGCAGTTTAAAATTAAATTTTATTTAGCCATCTAACAAAATATATTTATTTACATAATATATCTTCAACTTTACATTAACTATAGATGAAAAATGTGAATTAACCTTTGAGAGATTTCCCAGCACCTACCACAACACCTGTTACAAGGGCAGCTATAGTGAATCCTTGGGCTATTATTCTAACACGCATCATTCTCTGTGATAATTTTGATCTTTTAGTACGGAAACACCACAAACCGTAGCCCAATGCTCCAGCAGTTGCTAGACATCCTGAAACATTAAAAAAAAAATTAATTTTTTTTTTTATTATTAAATATTAATATTAATTATTATTGTAGACTAAATATAAAACTAAGATCATTATAATATATACTACTTACAGTGCATTTGCAATTAAGTTTATATTACCTCAGTCAGGTAGGTATAAGTATAAAATACAAATCTTGATACATAATATAATAATAATTACATAATTCCAAATTGAATTAGGAGTGTAGGTTAAATAATTATGTAATTAGTTCAAAATATCTACATAAGTAGGTACTTTATTTAAAAGAAAATAGAGTTGATGATATATGAACATGGAGTCAGTTAAAGTAGCAAAAGCACACAATTGATGAATTTTGAGAATGAATTGATATTTATAGTTAACATGCTATATTAAATATGCTTAAAGAATATTACAAATTACCTATAGGTACAAAAGGATTTTCCCCAAATTTTCGTACAAATTTTTCTTTTGTTGTTTCGACATGCTGAGCTGGACCCATTTCACGACGCAATTGAACCCAATCAAGGTCCGTTGGCTCTTCGTTACTCATTTTTAGCTTATATCAAAGTTCAAATATTTAAGGTTAATATTCACAATCAAAAAACGATATTCAATAACTATTATTTAAATTTTACAATAACATAAATAGATCACCAGAATTTTGACATTTGTACCCACAGATTAGTTAGTCATTTGTATTTCGAGGTTAACCAAGAAAGAAACCTACTTATTCGTTCTCTACTTAGATAAAATACCTATAGATGTAGCCACCGCGTTGCCGCACATGAAACAGCAGTACTTAACTGAAGTGTTGCTATTACTAAGAAAATTCCCTACATTTGGGAAACTGACATATTCTACAATTACATAAAGATAAAGTATTTAAAAAGCAAATATCACTTTGAAAACATGAATGGATGAGTTGGATATTATTTCACAGTAATTTTCCTAAAAATGTTCCGCGAATTTAGGTAAACCCGTGCGCGCATTCCTAATTGCTACTGTTACATATTAATTAAGTGATTTAATATGAGGGGTATATTTCGTTTATGAAATAGAAATTTTTTATTATTTAATTTTTTTTTTATAAATTATTAATAGTGTATATTTTTAATATACATTTTATAGCACATAAAAGTAAACATAATACTAAATAAAAATAAATGAGTGAAAAAAACAATAATTAGCCCTTTATTCACAAATTAAAGTTAAAAAAAGACAAAGGATAACATACCTTGAACAGTTTTAAATATAAGAAATTAACCTAAAATAAAAAATAAACCAATTTAAATAACAGTATCATAACAGGTATGTAATAATTACTTCTAAAATTAAATGTTTAACAGTTTATAATAATAATGCTGTTTTGTTAAAATAAACATAATAAAACGTAAAAAGTCCGAGTTTCCGATTTTGAACACTGTGTATCGTCCCCTTCCACAAAATAAAAAGCTTGTGCTAGGAGTAGTTTAGTCACAAATATAGTTCAACTGGGGATCTAACGTTTATATAATTATAGTTCTCTTAGTTTCTGAAAAAGTGGCTTCGACATACGGATGGACAGGCAGACAGACTATCAAGGTTTATTATGTATATAAATCAAATTCAAAATCATAAATTTCAAGTAGGCTGTTTATCAAGCACTTTTGAAACTTTAAGCATGTCAGTACGTAGTGACCTCTCAGATCAAAGATAATTCTAAAAATCAATGTTATAATTTATACTTCATAAATTACAATTTTGGTTATCCCGTCTTGTGTGAAGAAAGAAAAGCTTGGTTCCAAGAATCTTTATCGTTAATAAGGTCATTAATTTTATAACCTTAAATTAAATAATAAATAAATTATTTAATAATCTTATCTCTATAATAAGGATATTATAGAGATAAGATTTGCCTTTTACAGTATGTTAATTAGTTATATAGTTTTGGAGATATTACAATTTTTCTAAAAAGTGCGACTTTGTAATAAATCATTTAATTCATATGCTTAAGTTTACGTCACTGTTTATACTACTAAACTTAAATCCTTATCAAAATAAATTCTTTAATAATCACAAGGATATTATAGAGATAAGATTTGCCTTTTACAGTATGTTAATTAGGAATAAAGTTTCGGAGATATTACAAAATTTCTAAAAAACTACATTGCCGCTATATCGTCCAAATTAAGTTTACCTCCACCATGTTATGTTATACGTACTAAATAGGGGTCAAGATTTTGGTACTGATATTCTTTGAGAATTCGATCTTTGATCGTTTCTTTCAATTTATTTGGCATCGCAGACCATATTTATATAATATACGAAAAAGTTTGTTCGTTTGTTTAAACGGGCTAATCTCTAGATCTGCATGTCAGATTGTAAATTATTTTGTTTATTATGAAAGCTAGACTCAAAAGTGAAATAGAATATTTAATACAAGCTATACACATCAGCTTGCCATAAATATATATTGTTAATGTTAATGTACTGAAATATCGTACAATCTTTAACAAAAATGTAGATCTTTAGTACACGGGACGGGACGGAGGATATTGCTTCACGGGAAACTATAAAAAATTAAATTGAGCGGGGAAAGAGCACACTTTATATGAAAGTCTATCTTTGAAATTAAAGAGTTACCTAAGAGGTTTTCACGCGGACGAAGTCGCGGGCGACTGCTAGTTTTATATATGAATGAATCGTTAAAAGTATGTACCATACGAGGCCTTTTGTGTGGAATTTCTGGACTTTTTGACCTTTCTTTTCTTTTCGACGCAGGTGTTATAAGTTCACTTGTTTGTGGAAAGTTAACATCTGGGTAAGTTGATTACGTGGATGGATTCTCATATTGATTTAACCCCTGGGCGCCTGACAGTTGACAACTGCTGTCAGTGTCAGTTACGGGCGTAGTGCCCTCCCGCTCGCGCGCTGTTTTCTATTTCGGTCTGATACGTTACTCTACAAAAAATTAATAAATAATCTTCTTTTAAGCCATATTTTGCCATTCTGTAAAATGTAATGACTTGATTGATATATTTCCTAACTTTTATCTATCAAAATGTTGATATAATCAAAGCTTTATATATTTATTTTACGGGAACAACATTTTGCAACTATGTTGTGCGTTGGATTACGAAAAATAAATGAAAATACAAACAAAGTCTAAAGAACTGGTGTCTATGCTATCTATTTATTGTAAATAACATAACAAAAACAATTGGTATGATCACCATAAAAACACTTGAAACACGATCCACCCGACACTTCGAAATATAAAAACAGCTAGGGATGTGTTCTTTTACTTTTGGTAATTTTATCGACAGTTATCCTTTTTGTAAGGTATTATTATATAATGTAAATAAAAATAAAATGATTCTAATTTTTATTAATTTTTACTTTTAACTACCTAAAGTATTTTCGAAATGTTAGTGTAGAACTCATTTCTCTTGTTATTTAATTTTACATTTTTTTAATACACCGTCATGACGGAGCAGGTCTTCGTCGGCGCTAATCTCAGCCTCATCGTCATAAATGAGGATGAGGATATCGGCCGGCGGGTTTTTGTCCTCTCGCCAGTTTTCTGCCATACTGTAAAATAAATAAATGAAAAGTTATTGTCATCATGTGAGCACGCGGATCTTTTGATTTTTCTTTTTGTTAAAAAAACTCTAAACATAAATTTTCAAGTAGCTTGTATTTGCTTTTTATAATTAATTTATACAAAATACAAATATAAATTGAACCAAATTTATCGACATCTTTTACACACGGCGATGTATCGATACATCATTATGTCTTACTTTACAAACAAACGGATTCTTATTGGTTACCGGTAAACCGTCCTTAGCGCTTCACAAATAAAGACCAAAATAGCTCGTTTTACCAATACCAAACGAAACTGTTTTGTTTGGTATTGACAGACCAAAACGGTCGCTTTGAACTCAAGAAACGTCAAATTTTAGTTGCACAATAATAAATAATTTTCTAATATTTTACAATAATATGTTAGTAAATACTTATGTAAACTACTTCCAAGTAAATTTTATACATTTTTAGTAATATTTACTATCATTCACATGCGCAAATAAGTCGTAATTCGGGAAGATACGTATCAGATGTTTTCATGATTTATTTAAAATTTTCGATGTATTTCTTAAAACAAATAACGTGAAAACAATCACTGTATGCAAAATAATGAGTTTTGTAATAAAAATTGTACTTACATTCAATAAATTTGCACAAATCACGAAAAAACACTCTTATAATTTCACTTTCGAGCACTGTCCAATAAGATTAAAAATAAACACAAAATAATACCAATTTCAATGTCAATGTCTTGGAAATTTATCACAGAATATGAAACAATTCTTTTTTTAAACTAAAACTTAGTTTTTAGCGCCTAATAAAATTAAACCTTCGTTGAGGCCCGCGGCAGCCCGCGGCTACCTGGGTAGCGACGGAGCTATAATGACAGCTGTCATTATTTGCCTGACGGTTGCCAGGGGAACCCTCGGGGCTGTGAGACTTTAATAGAACCGAAGAAGCCTGCAATAAACAGAGAGAGAATAGTATTATTATGAAATTTTACTAGTACCTAAGAGTTTGGAAAAATGATTATAGTTTTAGTTTTTTTAGTTTAGTTAAAATACATATATATCTATAACCAAATAGATATATATGTATTTTAAGCTGATATCTAAAGAGCTGAAGTGATAATTCAACAGTTTTTTATTTACAAGTAAGAAAAGTACACATTCGATTAAATAAAAATTGATTTAGTGGAAAAATTAAACAAGGGCATGGCAACACTAAAAGTTCTTGTCAAGAGGTTATGTTTTAAAATAAACACCATATTTAGTTGATATCTACGATATTTAACGTAAATTCTTTGTTGATACATTTGTTAAGGCATATTTATATCTGTTTTATATAATAGAATAATAAGTTATTGCATACATACGAGTGAAAAGTGACTTCATCTGCCTTTGTTTCAGTTCGGCTTTTACAGCCTAAAATACTGCATACTCCCATTATAACTAATAATGATCACACTGCACTCAACTAAAGGAGTCTTTTTCTCAAAAGTAGACTATTTATAAAACTATTAAAGACATAAAACTAATAAAGACAATGAACATTAAAAAAAGTTGGCATAAAATACACTTTGACAGCACCTTATTTGGCCAGCTTTTAAAATAGGCCAGACGAGAAAAACCGCCACGGTGAATGAGACAAAAGATGATGTTTTTTTATCTCAATATTCGCATGAAATTTGTATATACCCGTCTTACTTCTACATCCAGCATTAATTTATGGCTACGTCTATTAGTATTATGTCAATGGTTCTCTATATTTTGTTGTTTTTATAATATGTACCAATTCTAAGTCTAGTATCCTATACATGCTAGGAATTTAGGAATAGTTGGTGGGTTAGATGGGGTCATAACGCGGCTGTAGGTTCAAGCGCGTGACAGAATTATTTCATTCGGCCTTTATTAGAAAGTGATACAAGATTATTAATTGTCCCTTTCAGCGTATTTGTTTTTTTTGTTTGTCAAGAGTGGAGTTTCTGATAAACAAAGGACATATATGAGCAATTACTTGCTTTTTATCAAATTGATTGATAAATAATATAACTTTGCAGTTACGATATTAATTTAAACGTTATCGTGCTATGGTGGGTTGTAGTATTTTCAGCTGCAAAAGTCGCAGCGATCGAAAAATCAAAGCAATTACGTTTCATAAGTATGTAGGCATAAACTTCATTGATTGATGATTTAAAGCATAGATATGTTTTTAGCAAATTTCATGTATTATGCGTTTACTAAGCTATCTTATATAAAGTAATATTTCGTATTTTACGATATTTTAAAACTTAACGTTTCATGATGTCCTTTATATAAATGTTGACATGTCATGTCAATAAGGCTGTCTTGCTGTCTCACGAGTGGACACGCTATGGGCTCCATCTAATTGTCTTTAATCTATGACATATTCTAAGTTATCATATCTAAATCAAAGTACTATATATATCATTGAATTAAATATTTACAATTAAATAAATAAAAAAGTAAAAGCTTAAACACTACAATATCCTAAACTATATATAATATATTAAACAATAAAAATAAAAAAAACAGTAAAAAAACTTAGGCGTCATAATATTCCTCCGAATCGGTGTCGAGCGGTAAAGTGCCCAGAAGGCTGGCAGCATTGCCACGTTGAATGGCAATGCTGATCCTCTGTCCTAAAAAGAGCCTTCAGGACCCAAAACCAGCCTTCTGGTCACGGGAGGCGTCGATTAAACGCTTTGAGATTTTCTATATATATCTGTGGCTGGTCAGAAAAAAATAAAAATAGTTGTCTATGGTTTTCACATATTTTTATTGTATTTTTTGACGTGTAATGGTGGAGTTAGAAAACGTTTCTAAAATGGTTTTTACTAACGATTTTATTGTATCCAAAACAGTAAGTACTTAAAATGATTTAATTTTGTTCCTTACGGTCATTTATCATATATATATTAAATGACACCGGAGTTCACGTGTTTTGTTTATATAAGCTTGCCATGCAGTGCTGGTGCACGATGCAGTGATTCTATCGGACAACCGTATTGTTATGTTCAGCTTTTTAGCTCGCAATAGATCATTGAGTAATGAGTTATATCATTTATTATCTCTTGTAATACGTAAATATATACACGGGTTATATTAGTCGCAGTCTCAAGGGCACGATGTGCACCATGCAATTAAAATGGCGCATTGTTATGACGATGTATTTCGCATTCGAGATATTTCTTCAGTGTGTTTTATTGTGTTAACATTTCCAGCTCGTTAATTTGCAAAAAAATTTGCTACATTAATATTACAAAGCAATTTTGCCTTTGTAAGTGTGTAATTATGTTATCTTTTATTTAAGTGTCTTACAAAACTATTGTATTTGTAGTTTAATAACACTAACTGTTTAGAAGGTAAAGTTTGTAATTGAGAACTTATTAATTAACAATTTACAAAGTATACCCTGAATAGAGAATACCTTTTTATATACTTGATTAAAGATTAAAGATTTAGTGTTATTTAGTAAACTATTCAGATCCTGCTATCTTAAGGATACTTGATACTGAGGATTAGTACTAGTAGACAACATTACTTTCGATACCTACTATTAATGTTGAGACAGACAAATATTTATGTTTTACATTAAAAAAATATTAGGGTTGTGTACATAGAAACAGCCTGCCCGTTTGGTTTATTGTCGCCCTGTAAAGTAATCAAAGTTGTCTTACAGTAATTAAAGTGAGGTTATTGTAAGGGTGAAACATATTTTAGAATGGAAACTATACCTGCTTCTGAGAACCATAATAAAGGAGAATGCCAGATCCAAACCCAGAAAGATTGTATTATTTTGTACACAAATTGTTAAAATACTAAAAATATTCTACTATTATATAAATGTTTTACAATAAGCCATTTTTTACGGTTGGACATCAGGATAAAATTCTGTTAAGAAAAGTAATTAAACTATTTCCTTTTAATTTACATTATTTATGCATTTTTAAATTTTCATTGTTGCACAAGGTTCTAGCCTTTTAAATCGTTTTTATTGTATTTTCATCAAAAGTGGGCTCTAAAAAGTTAGTATCCAGAGTTGTTAAGCCTGTTTAAAAATGTATTTAATAATGCTTTCTGATTGTCTGATTGATGTCAGTGTGACAACTATACGGAACAACAATATGGAAACAGATGATAACCAGTGTTAGGCTTGTGTTGAATACTAAAAAATGCTATAAATTGATGCATAATACATTGTTGTACAATATCTTTTTATAAATAATAATATTATAATATCAAAAAGTGGTTGAGATTGTATTATATAGTAACAATTATCGACACATAATTGCACAAACAGTTCATGTTTACTGAAATTAGTAGGATATTGATATGAAACATTTGCACTTGTAAAACTTCAGAATTATGCAGGCCAAAGACATTCAAGTATTTTGATTAAATAGGTTGTTTCAAATGGTTTTATCAAATTAGCATGAAGATCGGAGTAAAAATTTGAAAAAATTGAGTTTTTAAATGGCATGAAGAAATATGAATTTTGGTATCTAACTTGAGCAAATAGTTTGATCTAACAGATCAAATAAATAATTTGAATGTGTGTATTATCAGTCTGTTGTAAAAAACAACCCTGTGCGGATGTGTCACATAATAGTGTCTTTTTCTAAATTCATAAACCTTACTGAGAAATAAAATATCTAGACTTTTCAAACTTTTATTAACAAAGCAAATGCCTCACTTGATTCATTTTCCCTTTGTTTCAGATGCCTCTGTCAATGTTGACTTTTAAGTCAAGTGTGTCTTGAGCACTTTTATTTATTTACTTAATTAAGATATAAGATTTTTTTGTTTCCTTCATTAACTATACTAGATTGAAGTACCTATTCACATATATTTGTTTTACATTCTCAATGTTGGCAATAATATTCGCCTTATCAGTCTGCTCAAGATAAAGCACACCTCTAAGTATCAATTTGTTCAGTATTTTGTAACAACTGCTTCAGTGATCATTATTCACATTTTATTTAATCTTATATTATTATTTTAAATTAAAATTTCTTATTGGAGTTTATAATACATACACGACAAGATGGCCTCCAGTGATCCTGAGCTTAAGGATGGATTCACTCTTCCAGTATGGATGAAATCTAAACCAACAAAGTGAGTGGATGTTTTATCATGTATGTCTATTTAGAAATAATAAATCACTGTAAGGCACTTTTATTTATAGATCTTAATATGAATTGCTTTCATACAAATTTAAAAGACAGATTTTTTTTATTTTTGTTTTATCATAAAATTATGTATTAGTGTTACTTAAATTTTATAACTTTTACAAGGGTAAAATCTTGAAAGCATATAGTTTTTTGTTGTTTGACAGTCCAGACTTTGCTTAAATTATTTGTGAAACCTGCATGAAAATTTGTACACTAAAATCTAAAGATTTGTATGTAAAAAATATTATATTTTTATTTGTATTCTATATATATTCTATTATATTTTTATTTGTATTGTATGTATGTACGATACTATGGTATTATGATTGTACGGTACTATGATTGACTTTGACTTTCCTATACTAAAGCCAAACTCGATTGAGAATGCTTGTCAACAAACAAATTAAAAATGTTTTGGCGAATTCATGACAATAAATTAGATCAGTAAGCTTAAAACTAATTAATATATTCAATATCTTTTAAATAAGATTTTTTAAATTAACAAAACGTAATTTTAAATTTATTAGGAATAAAATGTGTTGCATTTTCTACCTTCATTTTAAATTTATTTGTTGACAAGCATTCTCAACAGAGTTTGGCTTTAGTATAGCTTGATATATTTGTAATTTTATTTATAGTACAAATTTAGATTTGATATTAAAAATAATAATGTCTTAACATGAAGCATTTGAGGATAAATACCTATGTCTTTACTCTCACGTTTATTTGTTAGAATAAAGATCATAGATTTCAATTTTAAGTTTGGGTTGAAGCCAATAGCCTTTAGCTTAGCTTAGCTTTTTAGGTCTTTTTCTATGAAACTCAGAAGTAGTTAAAAATTAGATGATTATGATATAGTCATTACCCTACTGTGAATGAATGAATTAATAATTACTCTTTATTGTACACCAAATAAAAAAATGAAAATCCCACAAACAGAAAATAACTTAAATAAACAATGTACAATTGGCGGTTTTATCGCTAATGAGCGATCTCTTCCAGACGACCAATATTGAAGAGGAAAAGTGCATTCATTGGTGAGGTTCGGATGTATGTACACACCAGTATAGGAAGTATTGTATTAAATTATCTAATATAAAAAATACACTTCCTACCTAAGAAACCACAATTGGTCTCTACTAGTCTAACAATAACAATAATTGTTTGACGAGTTTTTCAAATTTTTAAACAAATCAATGAAAGCAATTCAAAGTTATGGACTCAAGACCAATATACTTCTCTTCTAAAACAAAATGTTCATGAAACTTAAGTAATGAACTTAATAATTATTATTTGTCTCCCATTATTATTCTCTACTTTGGATTTAAAAAAAATGCATGAATAAAGTGGACATATTAAAAACTTTTCCTTATGTTCTCAAGGTCAAATGTCATTTCTTAATGTTATGTCTGACTTAATAGATGTTTGGAAATGATTAGATCATATGACTAGTCTACAAAAACAGTGACTTCATTTGTTTTGCTAAATTTCCTAGAAGCTCTACCGGAACCAGTTGTGCTTCTGGGAAAACAAGTTAAAAACACATTAATACAGAAAGTGTCTTCTATAAGTGATAAAATTCTCCTATCACTTTCTCTAAATAATTTCTACTCTAAATAAGTATTTGAATAAGTAGGTTGTCTCACTTATTTATTATGCGATTTTGTCAATGTTGCCAAACAACGAAACTTGTTAACTGGGAGAGACTCACACAACAGATTGCAAATACATAGGTTAGGGAGAGATAGACAGTAGTTGGCCTACTCTTTTACTTTCGAGGGTTCAACGCCCTTTATTGCCAATATACATGGCTCGAACTATAGATTTTAATAGCTTTTGCCATCACAAATAATTCATCATTTAGAAAAAAATTGCAAGTGGTACGCGCGGTAGATTTATAAGACGGAGGTCCTGGGTTCGATTCCCGGCGGGGCAGATTAAGATTTTTCTTAATTTGTCTTGGTCTGGCTGGTGAGAGGCTTTCGCCATGGCTAGTTACCGACAAAGACGTACCGCCAAGCGATTTATTTCCGGTACAATGTCGTGTAGTAACCGAAAGGGGTGTGGATTTTCGTCCCACTCCTAACATGTTAGCCCGCTTCCATCTTAGACTGTATCATCACTTAACATCAGGTGCAATAGCAGTCAAGGGCCAACTTGTAGTCGATAAAAAAAAAAAACGGTTGTCGCAGTATGCCCGACTAATTTCGAACCCATACGGGGTCTTTAGTCATGTGCTTGCTTGTTCCGGTAACGCGGCGTGAAGCAAACTGAGTTTCAGCCGTTATATTTTAATAATATCCTTTTAGGTTTTGATTTTGAATAATCAAAAGCTAACAAAAAATACACGTCTCACGTGTTGCTAAGATAAAATCAATTTTGAATAATTATGTAACTAAAAAGACAAACAATAAATTAAATTTCAAATTATAATTTGTAATGATATTCATTTGATAACGATAATGTTGTTACCATACAGAGTTACCTATTTATATTTTTTAACGCGGACATAGAAACCGACTTACATTAGAACTGGTTTGTAAGATTTTGTAATGTTGGTAGGTATAGTATACAAGTCCCAAGGCCAAAAACCGCGGGTGTGGTCTTAAAGTTATTTAGTAATTGGTCGTTTATCGAAGTACCTATTTTGAAACGTGCTGGGTATGTGTTTGTATAACATTGAAACGTCATCAATTAGTTGCTAGCAGGCGTTAATGCTATATGACGACAATGGGAATTACGTAGCGTAGGTGATACATAACCGACGGGCAAACACTATTGTGATTCTGAAACAATTGGAGAAATAAAACGTTATATGAATCAACGTTTATATAAGCTATTGTTTATCATCATCATCATCATCATTACCAGCCTGTAGACGTCCACTGTTGGACATAGGCCTTTTTTAGGGACTTCCAAACACAACGATCCCGAGCCGCCTGTTGCCAGCGGCTCCCTGCGACACGTTTTATGTCGTCAGTCCACCTGGTTGGGGGTCGACCAACGCTGCACTTTCCGGTGCGGGGTCGCCAATCTACCACCTTGGGCCCCCAACGTCCATCAGCTGTTCGAACTACGTGCCCCGCCGATTGCCACTTCAGTTCTGCGACTCTCTGAGCTATGTCGGTTACTTTGGTTCTTCTGCGGATCTCCTCATTTCTGATTCGATCACGCAGAGATACTCCGAGCATTGCTCTTTCCATCGCCCGCTGAGTGACTCTGAGCCTTCTTATGAAGCCCGCAGTCAGCGACCAAGATTCGGATCCGTAGGTCATCACTGGCAACACGCACTGTTCGAAGACTCTCGTCTTCAGGCACTGAGGAATTTTGGACAAAAAGATGTCACGGAGTTTCCCGAACGCTGCCCAGCCAGTTGGATTCGGCGGTTCACCTCTTTCCCGAAATTGGACTTACCTAACTGGACCATATGCCCTAGGTATATACTCGTCTACAATTTCGAGAGCGAATTTCGAAAAATTCCGCTCTCGAAATTCCGCTATTGTTTATATATACTTCTAAATATATACATCTTCTGTAAATTAAATCACAAACACACAATTAAAATGTAAAGTTTATCAGATTTTGATAACACTTCTCTGTCGTGCACTTTTGGCAGAGTGGTCGTGGCTGCTAAGATGTTTCTCTACTTTTGACTGTTGGCAGCGTTGCGTGAATATTCAGCTATGGTTTGTAGAGTGGCCGTCTTCACCAGGTCTGTCCTTCGAGTTGGAGAACTCCCTCTGGACCTTTTTCCTTCTACCTCGCCCTACACCACCACACCAGACGCTCATTTATTGAGATACGGCCAAAGAACTTCAAAATTCGTGACAGTACTGTTGACGAAAGCCTTGTACGTATGTGCAGTTCTTTTAAGATGGAATTATTTGTTCTGAAGGCAGACAAGGAATCCTTAATAGACGCTTCCAACACTACATCTCTTGATAACACTGCTATGTCAAATATTTACTGTTAATACATGGTTGACCATGCTTTACACTAAGGTATTGCTTATATTAAAGGCTGAACAGTGCAACTGCTGAATTCCTTGCCGAATTTTCTTCTCATCAGCAGGAATTTGCCATCCAGTCGGTGCCAAAAAATCGGTGGTAGGGTCAGTACAAACAGTCAAACTTCACATTTCAAAAGTCTACTAGAAATAAATTAATTTTGATTTTCGATTTTGATTAGATATGCATTTAGTGAAAAGCTTTTATTTTGAAATTACAAACAGACACTTCAGTTTTATTTATTTGTATATATATAATAAATATACCTACAGGCAGTGAAACCTTAGTATCTTATCTTTATCTATACTTAGAAATGGGAGGCATTCCATGTAGGTATTTATGACGTATGCCACGATCAATCTTTATTGATGTCACAATAATACAACAAGTAGGGTTTGTTTTGAATTTCGTTGTAAGTCATTATTAACAAAATATGTAGGGAGTGTTTACTTTTAACCCAAATTAATGTTCAACATTAATTGTTGTTAGAATAAACAGAAAATTTTTTTTGACAAGAGATGGCAAGACCCTAAAGTACATCCATCTTGTCGTGTTAAAAAAAAACTTGCATGGCATGTAGTCTAAAAATCAGCTTTTAACCTTAACTAATATATTCAAATTGTCTATACTTAATATTATAAATGCGGAAGTAACTCTATTTTTTACTCTATCACGCTTAAACTACTGGACCGATTTAAATGAAATTAGTTTAGAGCCTGAGAAAGGACATAGGCTACTTATTTGGAACTATTCCAAAACAATATCTCGCTGACGGAGTGGCGGGCATCCGCTAGTAATAAAATAATATATGGCAAAGTTTTTTTTGTAAATAATATATTCATAGAAACAAATACTGTGTGCACGTATAAAACAAAATAATTGGAAAGCAAAATTATGTGTTGGGTTTAGTACAGTGATTCTCAACCACTGTGCCGCGGCACTTTTGTGTGCCGCCAAATTTTGCAAATATATAATAATGTTAATATTATATCATTTAAAAAGAAAAATATGATTAACTTGAATATACATTTAAATCCACAAAAAAATAAACTATTTTATTATTTCCTTTCCAAATTTGTGATTCACTTTGCGTCGCATTTTTCAGGAACGCATTAGCGACGCAAAGCGGGGTCTTGGTGTATTTAAAATTTTTGTCATAAACTATTTATGCAGTGTGTTGTAGTAAGTAAATAATTTTTACCTTTTTCTTTGTGTGCCGCCAAATTTTGAAATCGTTAAATATGTGCCGCAACAAAAAAAAAAGGTTGAGAATCTCTGGTTTTACTATATTGAGAAAAAAAATTTAATGAATATATACAAATCACATAATCCTTATGTACTTAGAATGTAAGAAGTACCCAATAAGATTTGCTCTTTCAATTGACAAATCACTCGTGTTATCCAACAAGTGTTGATAGTTCGATAGCTGTAATTGATAACTTGATATTGACATTGGCTGACGAAACAAAAACAATTCTCACATGTACCCGTGTAGCTACTCGTGTGGGAAAACGTTTTGATGGTAATCCATCACCGCTTAATCGTACGTTACGTGTGGCCGATAAACATTTCTATCCGATTATAAATAACTTTACGTAGCAGAGACAATGCGATTTACCTTATATTTTGAAATAATGCTACAGTAAAATCTACAACATATTTTATCATTTTCAGGTTAGAAACAATTAATCGTATGGTGGCCGATAAAGCTATCAGATTACTAATAATTTTACATATTATAAAGAGACAATACTATTAACCTTATATGTTAAGATAAGCCTACACCAAAATAATAATTAACAGCATAATTATGTTGAAGTAGTTAATCGTACTTTTTACTAGTAGTAGTGTATGGCCGATAAAACTATCGGATTGTAAATAATATTATTTACTAAACCAGTGTAGATAAGTACCAGAAACAATACGATTTACTTTAAACATTTATTTAAAAAAATAATGATTTTTGAAGACTACTTTTCTACCTCCGGTTTAGTAGGGCCTGTCTTCTGAGCCGGCGGTAGAGTCATCACAAATAGCCTATCTTGACGTTTCAAAAGTTCTTGTAAAGTAAGCCTACTTGTTATAAACGATTTTTTTTAATATATTTATTTTGAACTAATGCTACTTCAAAATAATTATAATGTAATATGAAGAAACGGTCGAGCCCGTTGCAATACATTTAGACACGTTGGTTTTGGCCCAGTAGGATTTCTTTAGGTAGAACAATATATGCTATGATAGAGTTGAAGAGTGGTAGGTAAGGGCTTGTAGAGAGCTAGAAGAAGCTTTGCTCTCCATGAAAAATGAAAACTATTTTATAGTGCAAGATGTAAAAGTTATGGCTTTAGTTATTACTTTACTAGAAATGTTTTTATTGTGGGTAAAAATGAAATCGGAACACTAGATAATATTAGATTATCTAAGCTAGCGCGCCCCACCTTACACCGCATCAACACTTAACATCAGGTGAGATCGTGGTCAAGTGCGAGCTTAGTGCACATAAAAAAAAATAGTAAGGATTTCTTCTTCAGCTTCAATTTGTTATGTAGCTATATTTCTCTGTAACTATTTATAGACATGTGTATTATTTGTGCATTATTTTGCTATTATCCGTAGTCCGATAAATAGTTTGTAAATATTGTCTCTGACGTATGTGAGAATAAACTTAGCATTACCACTTAATCTTAAAGTATTTTATTTACTACAATATAACAGTTTGAGATAATACGTTCTTCAAGTTAAACATTTTTCTTGTAATTGCTTAATTTACATTTTTAAGCTTTATTAAATTGCAATGTCTTGGCGTCTTAATCTCTTAAATAAAAATGGCTGCAGTATATATTTTGGAGTTCAAATGTATTCTCAGAACATCCGGGACAAACTGTAGCCCGGGTGCTAATAAACCGCTTGTTAATGACGTAGTATTTAAGGTTTACGTTTATATAGTGGCCGCCCGCGGTTTCACCTGCGTTCCCGTGCGAATTTTGGGACTTTAAATTACCTATGTGTTATTCTGATGAATCTTTATTATTGTAAAGTTTCATCAAAATCTATTTAGTAGTTTTTGCGTCATAGCGCTAACTAAATGAAAAAACATACATACATTTTCACAAACTTTAGCGTTTATAATATCAGTAGGATATATAATAATTATATACTATTATACTCTAAAGAAAAGAAATAACGGTCTTTTATAATCAGAGCAATGTTTTTGCTCGCCACAAAATCAAATGACCAGAAGAGTAAATACAGTTACATAACTGTAGAGATAAAATCCAAATGATTTGGATGACGTGTAGGTTCCTGGTCACCAGGAAAATACTAACTAATTGAAGGGCAAGTACACGAATAGGGTGCGTTTGAGTTCCTTATGTACAATTGCAAATAATTTCAATGCGATCGAGAAAGTTGAGGAGATGTTCTTGTACGAATGCCAATCGCGGTATTTTTAGCTGTAATAAAGCAACTCGTAACTCCTCCGCTCCTATGTACATACTCGACGTATACTAGCAGACGTCCATGACTTTGCCCGCCGGAAAAACTATTATAACCTTCCAAGAGCGCCAAGAAAATTGTATGTGACTTATATTTTCAAGAAATAATGAATAACGTGCTTTACCCAAAAAATAGACATACACCATCGCGGACTTTGTAAATCTAATAAAGAGGAACAATCCTTCAAAACACATTATTTTGTTTATATGTCAAAAGAATTACGAGACCTTTTCATGTTTCCGAGCGTCGCGACACTTCCAACAATTATCGTCACAGTTGAGCCAATTTTCATAAAACTTCAACTAGTTATATACTAAAACCTTTCCTAGGAATCACTCTATAGATTAGTGAAAACTGCATGAAAATCCGTTCAGTTGTCTTTAGTTTATTGTATACAGACCGACGCGACGGGTGATTTTGTTCTATAATATGTCATGTACCTAGCTCTTCGCAAAGACGCACTTGGCGCGTGACCAGTGCTATCAGTTAGGTGCCAAGATTTTTTAGCAGCATTTTTTCATGCTAGCACATAGTAATACGTATTTAAAAGTTAACAACTGTCTTTGACCTCTAAAAGTGAAGCGTACGTAAATATGTTGAACCGAATGTATCTAGTCATAGTCTTGTTTTACCGGTGGCTGGGGGGAGTGCGCGCGAGGCTCGCCGCCATTGGCGCTGCGATAGTGACGTCACGTGTTATTTTTGTTTAATTTACATATTATTATCGTGATAAGATTATGCTGAGCATAACATTCTGTGTACGGGTATAAGAAGTCGACGAGAGCGTTAATCGGTTTTAGTTCGCTGATAATTTCGTGACCGTATTATCTCTGTTGGTGACAGGCTACGCGTTTTTGAATTTTCGATAAAGTTTATTGTAGTTATATATACCCGTTTTTGACTGTATCAAAGTTTATCGAAGTGATTTTTTTCAAGATGATGAAGAAGAGAAATATTTTGGCACAATTCAACAATTTAAATAACTTTATCGCGTATGTATATTGTATATACTTTGATAATGTTCAGTGATAATGTGTGTCTAATAAATATTCGTACTTGTATTGTTCACGTGCTGAAAATATCTTATTTCATTTCTGTCTTACTCTCGTCTGCAGCAACTAAATTCGGATGTTTAATTACTCGAGTAGCGGTCATTATAAGTTATTCTAGATTTATCTAATCCTACCGCATAGTAGGTAAAAAGATTTTAATCTTATCGGAGGAGCTCAGTTTTCCTTTCCAAGGTTAATTTTGGAAGGAAAGCTACAGGGCAAGAGAGCACCTGGTCGTCAAAGACGGAAATGGTTGGACGACATAAGAGAGTGGACCGGACTCAATTACCTGCAACTAAAGAGAGTTGTAGAAAATAGGAAAGCTTTTCGCATAATCACCGCCAAACTTCGTTTAGAGGATAGCACCATGTGATGATGAATTCTTTCGGGGGGATTAGAAAAACAAGACTATTATTATTTGAATAACTTGTTATAGTTATTCTTATATTGGTTTTGAAGTATAGAAAAAGAAAGAAAATTGTAACTGAATTTTTTATTATAATTCTGATTAATCCATTTAATTTAATTGAGTACAGTGGATCTAGAAGAGTCGAAAGTGCATGGTCGAAACGTCATAGCGGTCCTCATATTAATTTATAATTAACTATTTAATTAATTTGTTTATGAATAAATAAAAATCATGCATCAAAAATTTTATTACAGTGTACTTTATTTGATAATATTTTGTTTACAGGGAGTTTGAACCCTTCTCCACGTCTCCCCCCGCGCCTGAAGACTCGTTCTTCTACATTCGCTACCCAAAGCCGGACGAGCTGTTCGGTAAACCCAAGTTCGCCAAGGAATTCCAGGGCGGCCAGCAACCGGAGCTGTCGGCTACCTTCAACGTCATCAAAGATAAAGATTGGTCGAAGCACACCAAACCCTGTCAGGATGTTTTGCACGGAATCGCGCCTATAAATACAGCAGGTAATTTGACATTTCAAAAATTTAATTTTGCTTATAACTGTCTTGTTAATTCAGTCGTTATTAGATCTCGAGATCCTGAGTCGGGCTATAAAACTCTAAGATTTTTTAATGCTAAATTTTTAGCCCAAAGTTGGGAAGTCTATGGTGTGATGGTGTTACACCCCGTCGTAGAGTACGTTTTTGACGACCTCCGTGGCGCAGTGGTATGTGCGGTGGATTTATAAGACGGAGGTCCTGGGTTCGATTCCCGGCGGGGCAGATTGAGATTTTTTTTAATTTGTCTCGGTCTGGCTGGTGGGAGGCTTTAGACGTACCGCAGCGATTTAGCGCGATGTCGTGTAGAAACCGAAAGGGGTGTGGATTTTCGTCCCACTCCGAACAAGTTAGACCGCTTCCATCTTAGACTGCATCATCACTTAACATCAGGTAATAGCAGTCAAGGGCCAACTTGTAGTTGATAAATAAAAAAAAAAACGTTGAACCCGGTCATTATCATTATCACCTGATAGTGATCATCAAAAGTTTCACATTATCACCTTAACTCTGCCAATCTGCATTGCAGCAACGTGGCGGGTCTATGCTCCGTAAAATGAGAGAGCCTTGGCCCTGTTAGTGGGCCGTTAAAATAAGCTGATAAAAATGACGAATTTATGCTCGACTGCCTTATTGGTTTAGTGGGCACCCTCGGTGGCTACGATCATGAGGTCTTAGATTCGATACCTGTATCCTGTTGTAGAGGCAGTAAAATATTGAATTTATTTTTATAAGATTGACAGAAAACGTTGTCAGGGAAGACGGAATTTCTCGGGCGAAGTCTCGAGAGGTTCCTAGTCTATTATATGATGTATAAACATTCTATATTATTATAAATCCATATTGAATAAGGTTTATATATATATTGTTGTTATGAAAACATTGAGTCATGTGGATGACAGGCATGGATCAGGCAAATAATATTGTTTAGTACAAAGTGCAAAACACAAGCAGCTGATTTAATTAGCATGATGTTTATCTTAAATTGTATATAATTAATGAATCCTATTACGACACCAGTTGCATAATTTGCGACATCGGTGGAATAAACCACTGAGCTTAACTAAACTTACAGTTAATTAATGAGTAAAATTTTTTTAATAATTGGCCTTGCCTCTCCGTTTTAACCTTTTAAGCCTACGAGTAAACATGTTATTACGGCTAATAAGATTGTGATGACCTGACATTTTATAAAAGTTGAAAGTTTGTCAGCCAGTAAACCTTCCTACATTAAACCGTGATCGACGGCTTTACAGGCTCTCCCAGTAAGGGGAATAACACCACTAATTTCTCTACTCCGGGTTACTGAGAATTTTTGTAGAAAAAATCAATAGTCATGAAATTTTGATTTTTCAACTTCAGCAACAAAATTATTGGAAGAACCAATAATTCAATGTTTTATAACCCAACCCAGAACTCGAACCCAGGACGTTATGATCCTCATCGTTTAACCACGACCAATGAGGAAGTTTAAATCAAGAAGGAATTTACGGTCCAGTAGTATTGGAAGGACGAACCAAACGTCACGCAAAAGTGATTTTATAGTGACGTTAGTTCTCTAGCTGACCTTTCTAACTAAACGAGGCGGTTAATTGGTGATTGCGTAACACGTCATAAGTGTAAGTATGATGACATACATACGTCAGCATCTGAATATGAAGAAAGGGGGAAAACAATAAAAATCGTGTAGGAGTACAAACAATCTACAGACTAGACTAGCAATCTTGACGTAAACATGTAAAAATGTGAAACATATCCATTTATTATTATTGCTGGAATCCGGACTAGTGTCTCTACTTGTGATTGGTTTTTGTTTCTTTTTTATAATTATCCGTTTATTGCGGTTATTGTATGGGTTTATGTACGTAAAGTTTAACATTAGGTATATAATCTAGTATAAAATAGAGAAAGGGATGCTTAGATGGTTTGGGCATGCAGAGAGAATGGATAAAAGAAGATTAACAAAAGAGATTTATGTGGCGAGGGTGAATGGAAATGTTGTGAACAGACAAATGTAAAAATGAAGGAAATCATCAGTGAATTTTAAATTATGTTAAAGTACCTGTGAATGACCGAATCATGAATAAATAGGATTAGTAGAGCTAAAAGCTAATTAAGTATTCAAGATCTTTCAAATGGAAATGTATAAACTGCCAACCCCTATGGTAAATTTATTATAAATGTCTGTATTTTCTTCCTTCAATTGAAATTTTTCTATTCGAAACATTAGTCCCTGATACCACAAACTAATGCTTTCGATGTAATAAACACACTATCAAGTTTTATGATATAAAAGAATTCGTAATTAATGTAAGAAAGTATTCAAAAGAAGATATTGTTTGTACATAATAATATTCGTATTACAAGAGTGCTGTTAATAATAAATTGTAAATACTTATTTCTAGATAGTTCAATAATCTACTATACACAGGCTGACATTTACAGTTTTTGCCTTTGTTGCGCACATATAGGTCAAAATAACTAGTTTATTTTGTACTAGTTAACTTAAATGGCCATTGAACCAAAGACAAACCTAATTATTATTATGTTTCGCGTATCATTCCAGTTCTGTTCACTAATTCACTTTAAATTGTTTGAACGTTCTCGTTCGTCCCTAATGGAGTGTTGACGTCTTTATTACCATTATTTATAGCGTATTTGTTTGAAACTTATTATACTTCTGTTAAAAAGTCATTTGCGGCAGACTATTAATTTGAACTTAATATCACGTGAATGTTATTGTTCTATTGAACTCATTTGACGGGTGTGTTATATAATGTTAACTACTAGTTGTGTCCCGTGGTTTCACTCGTGCAGATTCTGTTTTAGGTATAGCGGTATAAAACGTACCCAATGTAAACCAAAGTGTGACTCAAATGAGATCTTTGTGCCAAATTTCATCTAAATCTGTTTAATCATTCTGAAGTTACAAAAGTTTTTTCTTTTTTGATATACAGTATATTTCAATGTTTCTTGATTTATATTCTCAGAAGGTAATTTTAAAATCAAATTGTAGGCTATTACTATATCTATTACTAGTAGCCGCCCGCGACTCTATCCGCGAGAAATTCGATTTCATGATAATTCGAAAAAAGTAGCCTTTGTCTCTCTCTCAGACTCGTAAGCTACCAACCCACCAACTAACCAAATTTATTTTAAATCAGTTCAGTAGTTTAGGCCTGATTTAGTAACAAACAGATAAAATTACTTTTACATTTATAATATTAGGTATAGTTTAGTTATTGTTTTTTTTCCTTCATAACAATCATGGTAACTACTTATAGGGCAGTGGTTTTCGGCATTATGTATTAATAAGCAACGTGTTTGTTTTTCCAGTTAAATCCATCAATGTAAAACCGAAGCCCGCCGGCACTGACGATGGCTTCAAAGGCGAAGGAGCGGCTTGCGGCAGTTCGGTTGTCAAGGTAAGCTATCAATCTGTATTCGCAAACACAGTCGCTTTCAGGAAATCCACCGAACCGTTTGATATTTTGACGACCTCCGTGGCGCAGTGGTATGCGCGGTGGATTTATAAGACGGAGGTCCGAACCGTTTGATATTTATGTTTTACATAGATTTGCTATGAGATTTTTATTTAAACTCAATGATGCTGCAATGTAAAACGTACAAATGACAATCATGGTTTGCCTTTCTTCATGTCTTTTTCTGTTTGTTTTTCTTCTATTATACCTACTTTAAAAAAATACTGAATTAACGAAAATTTTCCTACTACTCTTACTATAAAATTTTTGTAATTACAAAATAAACAGCAAGTCATCCTAAATTATGGTTTATGTACTGAAGTGTGAATCAAGCCTAGTCATAGCTTGTTGTTTGTTTGGTTTTAGTGGTAGTATTTTATTAACCAACGTAAGTGTATTTCGTTGTTTTAACTGAGTCCATATATTTGCGCTAATTACACAGTCAAACATATCAATATTATGAGTGTAATATTTAATTAAATCGTAAATACTGTAATTGAAAAAAAAAAATCGGAGGAGGTTCTCAAGAGAACTATTAACCGACACGTAATTTTTTTTTTATGTATGACCACTCATAATTTTTTACAACCGAGGGTCGCACTTGTCCGCGCTTGCTTTTGATAATTCTTTTATTTGCCGAGACCCCCCCTCTCTATTAGAAAGGGCATACTTCCAAGTGATCCCGTTGTTTTAAATAACTGAGTCCAAATATTTGCGCTAATTACACAGTCATGTATTTTTTAGGATCATTCGACACGTATATTTTTTTTTGTTTTTTTTTTTATGTATGACCACGCATAATTTTTTACAGAGTTATCCGATTTTGATAATTCTTTTTTTGTTGAAAGGGTATATTGTTTGAGTCGGTTCTATTTTTTGTTAAAATTTATTATTTATAATTTTAAAAAAAATTCTACGTTTTTCGTTCATGATTTAGTTTTTGTGGCGGACTTAAAATTAGTCTGCTCGAAATCAATATTACTCATATATTAGAGCAAAATATTAAAATCAGCCAAGTATTTTTTGAGATTTAGCAACACCAATAAATAATTCATTTTACCTGATTTCAAGAAAAAATCAAGTTACGATTGTACAATGGATCGTATCAACCAGTCTGATAGCTAACTTGCAATATGCCATAAAGGTGGTTCCTATTCAAGGCTCTTCCGAGGGCATTGTTCTACTTCAATCCGCGATACAATCGCTCAGTGATTCAGCGATACGTTCACCTAGGTTGCCGGTTACTTTGCAGAGATGTTGTTTTGTGCGAAATTAAACTGTTTATTTTATTTTAGAATCAGGTTGATAAATCTGACGCTTAGATGTTAGAAAGTGATGATGTTAGATTTTAAAATGAGTCCAAGGTAATAAGACCGTACGAAACTAATTTATAATTAGGGTGTTCACATTTTGAATGTCTAGAAAAATTCAAGGTAAATCACAGTGGTCAGTGAAAATGTAATGAAACCGGTTATCTGGAAAATTCGAAAATTAAAATAAACTTTGGTTTGATGATATAATGTATGGCATCAATTTTTCGCAAAATATTGTGTCCACGATTGTGTTTACTATCTATTTTTAAGTCTGATTTTAATCCGGTATCTATGCTAATCTTAGAATACGTGACCTCTATTTTGGCGTGACTCAAATAAATGATTATAAACAACAAAGTAGGTTATATTTATATTTACCTAACTAACAAATGCCCGCGACTTTGTTTATAACTTCAAAAATCAGACCTATAAAAAGTTCCCAATCTTCCATAATAAATTTACTACAGCACAATTAATTCAAATTAAAAATTCAAACTAAAAAATTTTTTTAACAAAAAATAGAACCGACTCAAAACACTAAAAAGTAAAAAATAACTGTGTCATTTAGTTGCTTTAATTTACTTAAGCATATTTAGGAGTCGGTGCAGCTAAGGTTTCTACTTTAAGGATGTTACCTAGAACCTACAAACTGCTTTACTACGTTAAATAAATGTTCCTTAAACTTGCTGGCACCGACTTCATACCGCCCATTGCCACTCCGTCTTTACGATTTTAAGTGCTATGCCAGTCACTTTGGTTCTTTTGCGGATATCTTTATTTCGAATCAGATCGCGTAAAGATACTTCAAACGTAGCTCTTTCTATCGTCTCCCACGCGTATGTATAACTTAAATGCATGTTTTATTTGCAGGTGGCAAACCAGATGATATCCTCCACCCGGTCGCCCCGCGGTTTCGCAGTGGCAACCCCGTCAGACGACTCCTTGGAGCCCCCTTCCCGGCCTCCGTTCGGCAGGCGCGGCAGCAAGAGCCTGCCCGCTACGCCCGCGCACTCGCCGCCCTCCAGCCCCAATTCGCGCAGGAAGATGAATTACAACCGGTACATGGTTTTTCTGAAATATTTATGCCTGAACTTTGAAGGTTGTGGATCTTTAAAGTTAATGATGATTTAGCTTTCGTTGTTCACTCATTATCATCATAATCACTATCAGCGTATTAGCGGGCCACTACAAGGCTAGCCCTTTCAGCTTATGTAAAGGTATTGAAAATATATTGGCGGGTAATGTTTGATTATTTATCGATCATCATCTGATGTTAATGATAGTGACCAGAACCTACGGTTTAACTTGCTCTCTGAAGCACGGCGTTGTGATACCACCAACTTACCACTGTTATCTTTGAATTTACTAAAAATTTGCTATAACAATAAAACTTAGTATTATTCCATAATTCCCAGGGCACACACATTTATTTATTTTGTCGACTACAAGTTGGCCCTTGACTGCTATCACACCTGATGTTAGGTGAAGATGCAATCTTAAGATGGAAGCGGGCTAACTTGTTAAGAGTAGGATAACATCCAAATCCCTATCGGTTTCTACACGACATCGTACCGGAACGCTAAATCGCTTGTCGGTACGTCTTTGTCTGTAGGGTTGTAACTTGCCACGGCGAAAGCCTCCCACAAGCCAGACCGAGACAAATTAAGAAAAATCTCAATCTGCCCCACCGGGAATCGAACCCAGGACCTCTGTCTTATAAATCCACCGCGCATACCACTGCGCCACTGAGGTCGTCAATTACATTGTATACTTGTAGAAATTCCTTGATCTGAAACAATCAGCTCTTAATCTTTATTGTTAATTTGAACTAGTATTATATTATTTACTCATCGTTACAGGTACTTCACGTCTCCGTTCGAGCCGGTGGAAGACGCCAACAGTCGCTCGTGGCTGACGATGGCGCTTCTCGGTTTCAAGAAAGACATGACCGCATCTACTTCCACACTCGCCGAAGAAGATGCCCTTGAAAACAGATTGCACGGTCAGTAAGAGTTTGTCATTTATTGAAAGACACTTATCTATTGTCTATGTGAGATAATGATGTGGCTTGAAGTGCCCGTCGAGTAACGCCACGAGTTCTACAAACGTCAGGTCTTCCAACGTATTAGGGTACGCCAGGTCGCGCAGTAGGCAGTACGACTCCTCTGACAAGTGAGTCAACAGAATCGCACTTTTTTTAGATTACTTTCTATGTCATTAACAATGAAAAATTGATTTAAGCGACCTTTAAAAACTGACCACTCGCCCGATTTATATTCAAACGAGGCCAATTTTCCGATATAAGCCATTTTAGATATCACTTTTTTTTTTACACACGCGGGTAAAACACAAACTCGTCGCCAGTGAGATAAATGATAGACCGTCCCGTATTGTAGCTCGTTTATTACTGACGTTTGACGCGTATGCGCAGATACGCATCACTATGGTTATCATATTCAAGCATGTTTGCCTTCAGTATGTATTTGCTATCCAAGACTGGGAAATTGTTGTTTGCTACAGGTTAATACCGAGCAAGCGAAGAATTCTAAGGTTCATTCACGAACCAAGTTCGATAATGAGGTCTGGGCGTCGCGAAGGATAAAATTATTTGCAATCGTGCGCAACAAAAACATCGAGTTGGTAGAATCTGTCTTCCAAGTCTTTTGTATAGTCATTACAAGCAGTCAAACTGAACTTCATTGACGGCCTCCATGGCGCAGTGGTATGAGCGGTGGATTTATAAGACGGAGGTCCTGGGTTCGATTCCCGACGGGGCAGGTTGAGATTTTTCTTAATTTGTCTTGGTCTGGCTGGTGGGAGGCTTTCGCCGTGGCTAGTTACCACCCTACCGACAAAGGCGTACCGCCAAGCGATTTAGCGTTCCGGTACGATGTCGTGTAGAAACCGAAAGGGGTATGCGCTTCGATCTTAGATTGTATCATCACTTAACATCAGGTGTGATAGCAGTCAAGGGCCAACCTGTAGCAGATAAAAAAAAACTAATTTTGACCTGACTTGACATTTTCATCATGTAACATCGAGGAAACAGCTTTACTTAAGCTAAAAGTTCATTATTACATTAGGTTTGTATGTAATAATGAACTCATTCTGCCGATACATAGATTCGAAGTAGTGTCATCACACTCGTGTTTTATAATTTTTAGTTTATAACAAAGACAAAAACGAAAATAAAATTATTCTTCATCTGCCTTGCTTTTAAATTAGAACCATTTTAAATAACATTGCAGTAATTTTAATTTATTAATTACAATATTATTTTGTTCACAGGCACTCTCGCAGAATCTGTAGAAAGTCTCGGGCCGGCACCTAAAGCCGAGGTTAAAGTCCTTTCCAACGAGTCCAAGAGCCCCCAGCCTAAGTCTTTCAAAGCCTCCACCTCGTCCATCCTCCCCAAGCCTTCGGAGCTACGAGAAATGAACTTCTGGTCACCGACTTCTATGTGAAGCAACTAAAAATATTCTAATATAGTTTGGTTTAAATAGTTTGTCCCACGGATTTATATTTAGCTAGATACTGCATGATGAATAAATCAGAAAATTAGTGCCAAGCTCATATTGTTGTCCTATGTTAACATAGGAATCGGTGTTGCTAAAAATCATTTTAATCGCCATGGTAAAGGTGATTGATGAAGGTGAAAAATATATATTTTTGTAGTATCGATCATTTCAGCTGAGGTTTAAATGATTTTATTTACATGACGGCACTAGTTAATAACTCCCGTGACATCTGTGTCGGTTTAAAAATACCTTGTTGTCATTGAATGAAAAAGCAGTGTCTAACTAAATATAAGTCAGTAATTTGCCTATCATGGTATTACTTATTAGAGTATCAACTAGCAGTATAATAGCACTACGAGTACTATAATGATTAGAGCTCATTAGAGCCACCCAGCACCCGAATCTTATCACCTATCAATAATACGATGCCTAGTGTGGGTGTTACTAAGTAGCTGCGTAAAAATATAACGCAAATTTATATGGAATTGAAGCAGCGCCATCTAGTTATAGTGTGAGTAGGTTACGCTTTTACACAGCCACTATTTGCCTCTGATAATACTATATAAGGTGAGTTTATAGTCATATAGATTACAAGAAAAAAAGTTCCCAGAACCAATAAGAAAAGAAATAACACTTACGACAGTCTTAGTGCATATGTGGACATATCTACCCTACTTAGTTCTTCGAAGGTACCGTGTTCGATTTCTGACAGCCGATTGTTATTCTTTTTTATTAGTTCTGGTCTGCTCTAGTAGGAGATTTTGGCCGTTTGGCTTTTCTTTCCATATTTCGTTCGGTACCTCGGGTGACTCTACGGTTAATTTATGAATGCAATGGATGGTGCTATGCAAAATGTCCTAAGTGTGTAGATATTTTGTAGGTAATTTTTAAGTTTTTTGTTACTGGTTCTAGAAATATTTTTATTCCGCTGTAGTAATCAGTATGCATTACACTTACTCTAGTTTCAATGCTGGCTGATGATTCAAACTCACCTTATATATTTGAATGTAGTGACCGAATGTGCGGTGATTCTAATGAGATATGACTCTTATGCCATACTGAAACGTCACTCAAATCAATCACTCATTTGAAACCCTCCTGAATTTCTGACTCTCTCTTTGATTTGCTCAGTAATATAAGGGATTCTTTATATTTAAATGACAGTTAAGTATTCGGGCCGTGCTATTGTCATTACAATGCTCTAATAGTGCTTTAACTCTTATAGTTAACTCATACTAGTTAAGTTGTACGTGTTGTTATGTCCTGAATATATTATGACTGATTGTGTTTGTTTATTGTAGGGTCGAAATCTTGTACCTAAACTAAAATTGATTATTCAAGTATTTTCGTAGGGCGGTATTTTTGAAGCGATCGTACGTACATGTTTCTTTTATTTTTGATCTTGATATCAAGTTGACTTAAAATAATAATATTATAAAAAATATTTGCTACTATATCAGCATAGTGGCCTTGGCTGCTATGCCGAGCGCCTTTCGGTCCCTACTCCGCGACCGGCTTTAAGACGACATGCGATAGATTGACGATGATGAGACGATGAAAAAAAATAACTAATAATAGCTTGTTGAACGATATGTACAGGCGTAAATGCTTTGCTGTTTGTTAAAAGTCGGGGTCGGTCGCTAGTATTGTACATATTAAAAAAAGAAAGGATTATCTCTGACGTCATCCCAGAATGTAATATCGCGCCATGTTGACAGTGACTGATGAATATCTTGCACGTGATAATATTAATATGAACATATTTTTATTATATTTGCGAAAGCTATGGCGACGTTTATTTGTAATTGTAACAGTTCTGCCTTATCTGCGTTGATATTACATGACAATGTCTAATGGTGACATGATTAATGGCTGAAATTGGGAAAAATTACGGTATTTTTTTTACAAACTCTCGATATATACACACTATTATATGTTGTGTAGTTTAATGACCGAATATTTAAACGTAAATCAAAATTAAGTATGTCTTGAGTCTACTTTCACACTACAATATTCGGGGGTTAAAAAAGAAAAATCCGAAAATATGTAAAGTGTAAATCCTATAAATAAATACTCCTTATGATAATAGTTACTGAAGTTTTAGTGCAAATTAATTATTTAAAAAATATGTAATTTTGTTGACGATCTAGTGAGTTAAGCAATATTCCACTAAGGATAAGGTTCACAATTCGTTTTACATTATAAATCACGTTAATATCATAAATCCTTACTAATAATATATTATTTTATATCCAATTATGGATGAATTTTGAATGGTTCATTTGTATGATGTCGACTTGTATGGAAATAAAAATAATTGTAAAAGTAACTCCACTCAGGTTTTCGAAACTAAGATGTGTTTGTAGATTATGTAGGTTTGTACTCGTACAGCCATCCATACATATAAAACAATCTTTATTCAAGGCTACGGCTAAGATATCCCAATAATAAAAAGATAATATTATCTTACAAATAAACTGGATATAACTATAACTTTATTATATACACACCCTTATAGAATAAGGGTGTTTATATATTTACTACATAAAATGGCCGTTTAAAATATAAAATGACACTGACCATTTTTCACAATCGCTGGGCCCAAAATTTGATAAACCGTTACAATGTCCAAATAAGTGTCACTCGGTAAATAATAATATCAGTTTTAAACATGTTTAAATTCAGTTTAATAGACAATTGCATAATTAAGATATGAGCACAAATACACGAGTTAGGTTGTGGGTTATTTAACATATATGTTCGACTTTGCAATTATCAACCTATTTTTGTAGTCAGAATCTACAACATGTTTTTAAATGTGTTTGCAATTGTGAATTCTTATTATTTTTAGTGATTTTGATTTATAAAAAAATAAAGAATTTTTGAAGATACATTTTATTGTTGTAACGTGTTGGGTCCAAAATGGTCAGTCTCCTTTTGTGTAGAAGCGAAAGTTCCGTCAGTAAGTTTGAAGAGATAGCCCGACGTTATGCTAGGTATAGGTTTTACCAAGTTTGTTTGTTGAATTTTTTTCTTATTCTTAGGATATTCTTAGTGTAACATTTTAAATAAAAGTAAACGTACGTAGGCTTATTACCCAATATTGGTATAAAATTAATTATTATCCAGTAGTCATCAAATCGTTTCACATAATTATTTTAATGATGGCAAAGTTAATTATAAAAATACAACATGTAATGATAATTTGTAAAAGGACCATTTTTATGACTCATCCCAAATGTTTTATTCGTCTCATTTCCAATGCCGCTTTTTATCATGGCCTCAGATGTAATCTTATTGATAAATAATATCTCATCAAATTTTGTTTAAACACGGTATTTAATCAGATCAAGGTAAAAATATATAAAATTACTTTATCTACAATCGAAATTAATGAATTCAGATTAAAAATTATATTATTGTGATATTGCTCTATTTTTGTATGCGTTAAAGCTATTTTCATATTGTATGTAGTTGTAAAACTCCTCTAAAGTTACCTACTTATGGCATTAAGCTGGTTGCATACTGCACTAAACCCACTAGAGCCTTTAACTTTTATGAGTCTTGCGGTAGTCTGCAACTTTGTTATGTCAAGCGATTTTTTCGTTATTATAATTTATTTATTTATTTATTAATAATGACTTCATATTGCATATCATATAATTTTATTATCTGATATTATGTATTGTGATACTTATGTGTTATGTTAAATATCACGAGCAGATGTGATTTCCATAAAATGTAATAATAGTTTAATAATGAAATATAATAGCAGTTTCTTCAAAAACAGTAAAATCTAGTATTTTAAGTAAATATAATAAATTAATATCTCTCACCATCAGAAGTTTTATTTTTAATTTAAGTAATCGAACCTTTTTCACCAAGTTCAAAAACTTACGGAAACTTATTAAAAACCTCCAAAAAATGAGGAGGAATTTTGGTAAACTTTTTAAAATTAATATTTTTTTTGTTTGATATTTTTTTCACTTGTAGGTTGACTAACCAAACCAGAAAAATTTACATTTCCTCTACTAGCATAGTATAGTGCTACAAACTTCTCTGACCTCGTAGCCCAAATTGGAGCTAACGTGTTACTTTTTTGGTTTCTGTCAACAGAGTTGACCACAGCGACAGATAAGTTTGTAGCTCTATAGCACTGTGATGTGATCAGTGAACATAGACTATAAAATGTACTTGTGGCGCTTTCGATCCAGGTTTTCTTTCTGTTCCTGGTCAAGCTGTGTGTTACTGATTTAAAACATAATAATTTGTGAGGGCAAAAAAGTTTTAATATTCAGTTATAGAATTATAATATTTTTGAGGGTAGGTAAGCATGTCTGAATTCTACTGATTATTTCCTTTCAATCTATTCCAGTTAGTTTTGTAGAACAGCTGCATAAAGCTGAGCCTGTCGTGATAGGCTCGCCTCTTAACTGAGAGTTCTGAGTTTATGTCCATGTAGGAATAGACTTCTTTAGTGACTGGGGGCCATTTTACTGGGAGTAACTCTGATGTCTCCGGTGTTGGATCTCTGAAAGGGTAGAGGAAACTAACGTCATCTACTTTTGTTTATGTATATGACGACCTTCGTGGCGCAGTGGTATGCGCGGTGGATTTATAAGTCGGAGGTCCTGGGTTCGATTCCCGGCGCGGCAGATTGAGATTTTTCTTAATTTGTCTTGGTCTGGCTGGTGGGAGACTTTCGCCGTGGCTAGTTACCACCTTACCGACAAAGACGTATCGCCAAGCAATTTAGTGTTCCGGTACCACGTCGTGTGTCGCCCGCTTCCATCTTAGACTGCAACATCACTAAACATCATGTGTGATAGCAGTCAAGGGTCAACTTGTCGATAAAAAAATAAATAAATGCAATATGGTTCCCTGAGTTCGCTAACGCGTGGTAGGTCTAGGTTCCGAATTCCCTCTATTATAAACAGGGAGGTTTTATTGGGCCTGCTTATTAAATAGGGTTTTAAGTAGGTTCTACGATCTACATTTTTTTGGCTAGTCGGAGGCTTCAGCTGTGGGTAGTTACTACCCTACCGACAAAGACGCATCGCGATTTAGCGACACGATGTCGTGTAGCAAGTTTCTATCTTAGATTACATTATCACTTACCATCAAGTGTGATTGCAATCAAGGGTTGACTTCTAATAAATAAAAAGAAATAAGTGCTAGATAGCGCTTGGCACTGGTCACAACTGAAAGTGTTAGGATTTGTATCATTAGACCAAAAATAACCTGAGGGCGCTTGGTTAGGAACTACATAATTATATAGAAATCGAAATCTGCTAGTATTGCCTTTTGTAAACTGTGAATAACATTTTATGACACATTGAAATTATAAAACGATTGCGTAAACTTACCCGTATTTAACAAAGTTTGCCCAAAGTGTAGTGATCTGATCGATCATTTTTTGGTCTTCAGCAGAATGGGTCTTATAAAACGACAAATCAAATAGATAACCAAGCTCATCAGCATGCGATGCACCTTCTTCAGTCACATTATTTCTATTTTTGACGAAATTTCTTCCACCGCTATAGGAGAACATGTATTGGTAAACCTCTTGAACCTCCTTTTCGAGATAGTTCGATACAGCCCACTGCATTGGGTAATTAAAAAACCAATCTGATTCAAATTCCATTATCTTCCATCGTAATAATTCCGTCACTTCTTCATCACCTTGAAATATCAAAATTTGTAATGAATACGAGTATTTTTATTGAAGAGTTAATAGACTCAATTTTTGCATTTCTGCTATAAATTCGTGTTGTCTGTCCGCACTATTTATATATTCCCATACAACTTCTAAACGGCTTGACCGATTCCCATTATGATGACATATTCTTACAGGCAAAAGTCTGAGGAGTGTTCTTAGCTACTTCTTTTTTACTCGACTGCGCCAGGAGGAGGGAATTGTTTTTTATATGTGTTCGTGGATAACTTCGTCGTGTATGAATCGATTTTGATGATATGAATAGGAGATACTCCGGTGGTGGTACCATATCAAGAAAACCAGGATCTGATGATGGGATCCCGGAGAAATCGAGGGTAACTTTAAAAAATCGTAGGGCAACTATACTAAAGCCAAACTCGATTGAGAATGCTTGTCAATAAACAAATTAAAAATGAAGATAGAAATCACTAGTCATTTTACACCTATTTTTTTTAATTAATTTGTTAATGACGAACTCATGACAATAAATTAGATAAGTAAGCTAATTAATATATTCAATATCTTTTAAGTAAGATTTTTTAAAATAACAAAACATAATTTTAAATTTATTAGGCATAAAACGTGTTGCATTTTCTACCTTCATTTTAAATTTGTTTGTTGACAAGTATTCTCAAACGAGTTTGGCTTTGGTATAGTACGTTTGTAAATTTTTCTGTTAAGTTTTTTATAGCTCTAAAATTTAATAATTTCAGTCTGAAATCAATCTGATGATGGAGCCAAAATACAGATGAAGGCGCAGTGGTATGCGCAGTGTATTTATAAGACGGAGGTCCTGGGTTGGATTCCCGACTGGGCTAAGATTTTTTTCATTGGTTCAGGTCTGGTTGGTGGAAGGCTTCGGCCGGTGCTTGTTACCACCCTATAGACAAAGGCGTACCGAGTACTAAACGACTTAGCGTTCCTGAACGATGTATTGTAGGAGTGTTATTTCATCTTACTCCTATTAGCCCGTTACCATCTTAGATTGCATCATCAGGTGTGATTGCAGTCAGGGGCTAACTTGTAATGAATAAAAAAAAAGAATATAATATAGTACCTATGTAAAAACGGCGTACAATATCTTCCATTGCCTGAAAATCTCCGTCATAATTAAAACCCATTGCCAAAAGTTGAAAAATATTTAAATTTTTAAAAGCATCCGCCGATCTCGTTGCGGCTTGAACCAATTGCTCTTTATTATTAAAACCTGCTAAAACTCTCGTGCTTTTGGCTTTGGGTATGTCGGCATGTAACGGATGTACAGATATTACGCTCTCTACGCCATCAAATCTTTTTTCCACACACGTAACAAACAACAACGATAAATCAATAGAAGCTGCTATTATAGCTTTTGGATCTTCTTTTGATAAAAATTTCAATGCATCAGATATTTTTTTTGTTTTATAGCCTAATTTTTCAGCGATTTTAAAAGGTGCCGTTTTATCTGAAAAGGGTTCGGCTAATGGACTCAACGCGGAGGTGCTTTGCATTATAATTTGGTTAAACAATTTCTCTTGTTCCGACATAAGGTGTAATTCAACTGACACGCTGCCAGCACTTTCTCCCATTATAGTAATTTTATCGGCGTCACCTCCAAACTCTCCGATGTTGTCGTTGATCCAACGCAATGCCAATAATTGGTCTTTTAATCCCTGGTTTCCGGGTACTTCAGGTGTGTCAAGACACATAAACCCGTAAGGACCTAGTCTGTAGTTTATAGAGACCAAAATGATATCGTGTTTGACTAAAAATTTAGGACCGTAAAGAAATCTTCCCGCGAATCCTACATTGAAACCTCCACCGTAAATCCAGGCTAAAACAGGAACTTTGTTTTTAGGAGAAGCTTTGTTTGGCGCATAAATATGTAAATGAAGGCAATCGAGTGTTCCCGTAATCGTCCCATTAAATTCCTCCCTTTGAGGACAAATTGCGGAGTCGTCGTACGCGTTGAAGACCTGTTCGAATTTAGGATGTGGAAGGGCAGGCTGAAAATAAAATGAAAATTATATTATACTTACCTACCTAGACAAACGTCTTTACTATTAACATCATACTGCTGTAAATGTTACCAAATGTAAAAAATCAATTGACTTTATTGAAAAACAGAACTGTAGGAATTATTAATAATTGTTCTGCGTTCAGTGATTCATAACTTCAGTTACGGATAGTGAGGTCTAAGGGTCTAGTTTTGGGCGTCTTTCTAGTAATCTCGGCAGCAGTTGGGTGTTGAGAAGTCAACTACGTTACTGAAGACTTCCTGTACCTAATTTCTGATGGTGAAAAATAGAGCTCCTGTTGTGGAATGTAATATATCTACATCACTGCATGTATTTATAAATATCTCTTTCTACTATGTTCTCTCGAAATACGTTTAAGATATTATATCTATGAGTACTTATATTAACGAGCATTCTTACTCCAAATGGATTATCCTCTTGAACTTTTCCAAACGGTATTCCCATAAACATGGAATAGTCACCATCCTCTGCCTGCAGACCACGTATAGGACCCTGATTAGTTTGCACTAAAGGACCGACTCTAACACTGCCCTGTGCAAAGCTCAGGGCTAAAAGCAATAAAAGTAACGCCACCATCTTGTTGCCACCATTAATATCATGCAACTAAAATTGCCGAAAAAAAAGCGTATTTACGTACTTATTAACTAATCATATTAGACTAATTTAAAGATAGATTCTAGATACTTAACGTTATTAGTATCACATCGGAACATCTCATCAAAGTACCTACGCAAGTATTTATCTTATAATCAAATTAAAACATGCTGACTAATGTTATTTACGTTAAGGCCAGTTTCAGATGACAAAAAACTAACTCGTGTAATCAAGTCATGCGTTTTTTTTTTAATCTAATTAAAATAAATACCTATAGCAATAGCACTATACCAAAGCCAAACTCGTTTGAGAATGCTTGTCAACAAACAAATTTAAAATGAAGGTAGAAAATGCAACACGTTTTATGCCTAATAAATTTAAAATTATGTTTTGTTATTTTAAAAAATCTTATTTAAAAGATATTGAATATATTACTTAGTTTTAAGCTTACTTATCTAATTTATTGTCATGAATTCGTCATTAACCCATTTTTACCCAACGTTGCGCAAACGCAACATTTTATATTGGAATTTTTTTTTGTTATAATAACAAGGAAATACATCCACGAAATGTAAGCCAGTTTCAAGAACAAGAACTAAGAGATGAATTAATTTTTATTTAAATGGTTATTTAAACAAATATACATTTAATTTTTATTTTTTAAAAACTGCTAACTCAGTCACCTAGAGATCGATATAATCATCCAATCATAAAAAATATTAATTTAATGAAAACTAAACTTTTTACACTGTATAAAGCTTTAGTGATATATTATTTATAATATGAATCACTTAGTTGGACCAAACTACTTACACACATTGTTTATCTTAGAGTTCCAGGAAGCGTTGCGTATACGCAACGTTGGGACAAACCATAGTAAGTGGTTCTTGTTACACACTTTGCGATTGATGTTAGAAATTTATTACAAACAATCAGTTCTCGTTATTCAAAGAGTAGAAGCTCTTTTATTAGTTTAGTTAGTCGATCATAGAAAGTCAAGCTAACAGTGTCTCATAGTATTTACTAAAAAAAACGATAAGTAAATGTACAAAAATTAGTAAATAAAAAGTGAAAAGTTGAAACTTTATGTCTTGGAAACAAGCACTGTCTTCTCAAGAAATTTTGAGTATATTAGAAGAGGCAGAGGATTTAGAAGATGCCAGTCAAATCGATGCCGTGTATATACCCCCGATGGTTGACAATGTTACAGACGAGGAAGGCCTAGATGATGACGCGCTAGGTGATTACGACAATATTGTTTCTACTGACATCGTTGGAACGTATAAAATTCACACCGATATACCCGCAGAACCTGAAAATACGCAAGATGAGCTCGGACCTTCCACTTCGAAGAAGCCAAGACTGTCAAAGAAGTCACCAAAATGTGTTCCAGTTTGGAAAAAAGAACGTCCAACTTATACAAATTTTCCAACAAGTGACGAAATAGCAATGACACAAAATATTGAAGAACGTGTAAGTGGAAAAACACCTTTTGAAGTATTTTCCCTATTTTTTAGCGATGAAGTTTGGGAACAGATTGTAAGTTTTTCGGAAAAGTATGCTCATGACCATAACCGTCATTTATTTACTCTCACGGTGGCAGAACTAAAAAGATCATTATTTACCTGCTACGCATACATAATTGTACTGGTAATATAAATCTAGGGAGACCATTCAAAACCGCCTTACCATCCAATATTCGCTTCGATAATATTGGTAATATCATAGAGGAGCACGAAAATAAACATCGAAGAAGATGTCGACAATGTAGACGTACAAAAATTTATATGTAAAAAATGTCAAGTGCATCTTCATGCTGATTGTTTTAAAATATTTCACTCAGCTAATACTCTAGTGTCATTAGACTGTTGGTAAAATTGAAGTTCAGTAATCCCAACGTTGCGTAGACGCAACATTTCACGGAATGTAAACTAATTCATCAATATTTTTTTTGTCTTTATTTTATTCTTTTTTGATGTACTTATAAACGTAATAAACAATAAAACCATTAAATATGCATTTATTTCTCACCTTGGGAAGTAATGGGTTAACTAGTTAATTAAAAAAAATAGGTGTAAAATGACTAGTGATTTCTATCTTCATTTTTAATTTGTTTATTGACAATCATTCTCAATCGAGTTTGGCTTTTGTATAGATATTTTAATTTAGAGTATCTACCCATTTACTTTTGTTTTTCTTGAATGTAAGTCAATTGATCTTAATTAATAATTAGAGAACGCCCGCGGTTTCACCCGCGTAGTTCTTGTTCCTCTGGGAATATCAAAGTAAAATCTGGCCTATGTGTTACTCTCATATGTAAGCTATATTATTGTGAAGTTTCATCAAAATCCATTAAGTAGTTTTTCCGTGAAAGAGAAACAAACATCCATCCATACACACATACCAACTTTCGCCTTATAATTAATTGTAATTTATGTTTATTCTGTAAATTGGGTTTCACAAAATGGGGTTAAAATGACATTAGGAAATTTATTTTCTTTTTTTTTATTGAGAAAGAATACAATAAGGAACTTAAGCTAACTTATCCTAATAACTATACAAATCATGCCCACGTGGAATGGTGGCAAGAATACTGGCTGCATTTCCGCGTTGGATAGCCAGGCTAATCCTTTGCGCAAAAAATGAGCCAGCCCTTCGGTCACCAGTTGAGGCAATTAGGCGCGGTAAAATATTACGGAAGAATTTTTTGGCACTGCGACTCCATGGCCCAAGGTTCTCCACGGCAAAAGGAACAAATATGTAACTCTCTGTCAGAGAAGCATACTTGTGCCACTTACCGATTTCAGCCTTTTCTGCTGCGGCTCCCGGTCTTGTTTCTGTCTCCCTGATATGACACGGAGCCAATGTGTCAACGCAAGTAGCGTCCCACATTAATAAAATTTATTTATATATGATATATATAATATTGAAAGGTTTTAAAGAATCTATAAAAGTCTGATATTTGCGATGGCATAATGTTTTGATTATTTCCCTTAAGTCTATTCCAGTTGGCTTTGTAGAAAAGCTGCATAAAACTAAGTCTATCGTGATATGCTCCTCTCTTGATTGAAAGTTCCGAGTCTATATCTAAATAGAAATAGACATCTTTTGTGACTGGTGGCCATTTTATTGGAAGTAATTCCGATGTTTCCGGCGTTGGATTCCTTAAAGTGTATATATTATTTTTGTTAATTTTATCTAATAACTGGATTGCATTACCTGGATACTCGTTATAATAATTTTACTAAAAAATCTGGTGTTCAAAAAGCTTGTGATGGTCAGACGTACTTCGTTTTATATGTAATCTGTGTTATAATATAGCTGAGTTTGTTAACCTACGATCCTAACATGATTTGGTACAGTAGGAGAAAGCAGACCAGACCCTCAAATGTCGAAGCATATTGTAGTGGTGGTAATCTGTCATAACCTCTTAAATTTGCTGATAGGTACATAAAACCAAACGAGGCTTTATAAATTCCTAAAAGCTAAGCTGGGGCTGAATCCGAAGATCTTCCAGGAATAATGATTACAGTCTTGAATGAAATAATACTTCGTCGTACACAATACTAAGAAGTCTTTCTTACCCATATTTAACAAAGTTCGTCCAAAGTGTCGTAATCTGATCTATCATTCTTTGGTCTTCATCAGATTGCGCCTTAAAAAATGTCATGTCAAATAGATAGCCAAGTTCATCACCATGAGACGCGCCTTTTTCAGTCACATTATTTCTATTTTTGACGAAGTTCCTTCCACCACTATAGGAAAACATGTACTGGTATACCTCTTGAGCTCCCTTTTCAAGATAGTTCTTTATAGACCATTGCATGGGGTAATTAAACAGCCAATCGGATTCAAAATCCATTATATTCCAACGAAATGATTCTGTAATTTCTTCATCACCTTGAAATATAAAAATATTATATAAACGTACTAACAGTATGCATTGAGTATTAGACTATGGATACTTTATTTACGTATAATAGTTTAAAGAATCGACAAGTCAAGTAACAATGGGTATAGGTCGTAGCTTATAGATAAACTTTGAAACCCAAGATATTAATAGAATTTTGACAGAGCGTAGGATGATCCTTTCCTAATTGATTAAGGTGCCGTCGTTTGAAAGCTGAAAGCTGCTGCTACTGCTGGTGCTATCGTGTTGAAGATCTATGTCAATTAATTAATAGAATTTGGTTCTGCTGGTAGACTCACAAGTGTATGTGGAATGGCGCATTTCCTTTTTTTAATTATTATTTTTTAAAATACGTTTGACAAATTTTCTTGCATCAATACTTCAACAGTGAATAATAAATAATAGATAAAAATTTTTAACAAAAAATAGAACCGACTCAAAATGCACTAAAAAGTAAAAAATAACCGTGTCATTTAGTTGCTTTAATTTACTTAAGCATATCTATGAAGTCAGTGCCAGCGAAGTTTAAGGAACATTTATTTTACGTAGTAAAGCAGTTTGTGAGTTCTAGGTAACGTCCTTGAAAGTAGAAACCTTGGCTGGCACCGACTCCTAGATATGCTTAAGTAAATTAAAGCAACTAAATGACACGGTTATTTTTTACTTTTTAGTGCATTTTGAGTCGGTTCTATTTTTTGTTAAAAATTTTTATTTCTTACTTTTTAGTGATTTATCGCCACGTACCGTACTTGTACTATACTGTCATACTATATTATATGGCACTAGTAGCCAAAAAGCTACCGATACCGAGTCAAAAACCGAAATCGCTGTAAGCGTGCCTCCAAAATTTGAAGAGTTCCTTCAATTTCCCCAGGATATCATCAGCAGATCCTAACATGAGGACAATGGGACCACCTTGGATGTATGCCCTTTCTAATAAAAAAAGAATGATCAAAATCGGACAACACTGTAAAAAGTTATGCGTGGTCATAAATATAAAAAAAAAAAAAAACAAATATACGTGTCGAATTGAGAACCTCCTCCGTTTTTTTTCGTCGGTAAAAAATAGATCTTCAAATTAAATGTATTCTAGAACCGTTAAGCTATTTTAACTCTTAAGCTGAATTTGTCAATTGATTAGCATAAACATCTGTGCGGTGATTAACTTAAATAATTAAATGGTTATAACTATTACCTAAATAAAAGCGCCGTAAAATATCTTCCATCGTCTGAAAATCTTCATCTACAACAAATCCTAACGCCAAAAATTTAAAAACATTTAATTCTTTAAATGTATTTGCAGGTCTCGTTGCGGATTGAACCAACTCCTCTTTATTATTAAAACCTGCTAAAACTTTCATGTTTTTAACATCTGGTATATCAGCATGTAAAGGATGAACTGTTGTTATACTTTCCACACCATCAAATTTTTTCTCAATGCATGTCACAAATATCAACGACAGTTCAATTGAAGCTTCTATAATGACTTTAGGATCTTTCGCTGCTAAAAATTTCAATGCATCGTATAAATCTTTTGTTTGGTAGCCCAATTTATCAGCGATTTTAATGGGGGCTGTTTTATCAGCAAATGGTTCAGCTAACGGACTTAACGCGGAGGTACTTTGCGTTATTATTTGGTTATATAATTTCTTCTGTTCAGACATAAGATGCAATTCAACTGACACACTGCCAGCGCTTGTTCCCATTAAGGTGATTTTATCAGTGTCACCTCCAAACGCCGCTATATTGTTTTTGATCCATTGCAAAGCCAATAACTGGTCTTTCAATCCCTGGTTTCCTGGAACTTCAGGTATGTCAAGGCACATGAACCCATAAGGACCAAGTCTGTAATTTATAGTGACTAATATAATATCATGTCTGACTAAAAATTTAGGACCGTAAAGGAATCGACCCGCGAATCCGACATTGAAACCTCCACCGTATATCATGGCTAAAACGGGTACTTTGTTTTTGGAAGAAGCAATGTTAGGTACATAAATATTTAAACGTAGACAATCAAGTGTTCCTGTAATTGTTCTATTAAATTCTTCTCTTTGAGGACAAGCTGCCGAGTCGTCGAACGCATTCAAGACTTGCTCAAATTTAGGGTATGGGACGGAAGGCTGAAAATAAAAACAAAGTAAAGGTACACTAAAATCACTCTCAAACTATATAATCACTAATTACATAGTGATATGTATTTATAATGCGATAATTATTGTTTTAGTAGACCCGTGAAATAGGATAAATAATAATTAAGCATATACAAAATATGCCTAAATGTGGCGGCACTACTTGAATAAACTTATTAGTACACACATTACACGAAAAGAATGAAAATATTCTTACTCCAAATGGATTATCTTCTTGAACTTTTCCAAACGGTATTCCCATAAACATGGAATAGTCACCATCTTCTGCTTGCAGACCACGTATTACACCCTGGCTAGTTTGCACCAAAGGACTAAGACAGTGGCGGATTTACCAGCAGGCTGAGTAGGCTGGAGCCTAGGGCGGCAAATTTTAAGGGGCGGCAAATTTATTTCATAAATTTATTATTTCGGTTTACAAATTAAAAAAAAAATTATTATAACACACATAATACGAATTTCGAAAATTGGAGAGAAATTGAAATATTTAACAAAAATCGAAATATTCTCATATACAGTGCTAATTAATAAATATTTCAACATCTCTGCATAAACAATTCCTAAACGCTTTACTAATTATACATTAATGATTATGAACTTTTAGAATATCGCGATTCGATATTATAATCGAAATTTAGTAATTTTTACATATATTCTTCACTGATAACTGCTATAATTTTTTCTCCGTGTACCTAATAATTATGAGATCTGCTTACCCAATTCAATCGATATAATATCGATGGTCTAACAAAAATACTGACTAAAATTGACTAATTTTTATTAAATAAAAAACTAGTTCAATATCTTATAGAGATCATATTAATCAAATAACTGATAGTTAAACGACTGTGACTTGACAATAAAAAAATTGTATAAATGTATTTTTTTTACGTAAGCTTAATTCATATTTTGTAAGTATTGTATAGTTTTAAGACATACCTTACCTTACTTTAAAAGTGGTATACGATTGAGATATTTTTTCCTTAAAATAATGTTTTTTGATAATTATTTGCTGTAAAAATAATCAAGGATCTAACACGGTACCATAGTTCTCAATAATAATAACTATATGGGAAAAGTTGAAGTAACGAGGATGATGGGGCACAAATTATAAAGTTGGAAATTTATTGATAGAAAATTGATATGATTGTGGACTAAGATATCAAAATTTAGAGGCGGCAAAAATTGAATAGCCTACGGGCGGCAAATCTATAAATCCGCCACTGGACTAAGATTTAACTTGCCTTGTGTAAACCTTAAGGCTAAAAGAAACAGAGCTAAGACCAACATCTTATTACAGCCGTTAATGCATTGCCGAATTAAGAAACCAAATGGAATAAAGTTTATTTAAATTATTAATTTAAAGAGTTGATGATATCACACCGGAAAATCTCCTCTGTGTACTTTTGTTTTTATGTTGAATGTAATTGCTGAGGCCCGCGGTTATTACCGTGTGTAACATTGTTTTAATAGGGTTCCATACACAAACCGTAAACCTTAATATAGTTGCGCTATGTCTGTTCTTGCGTTTGTCTATCTGTCTGTCCGTGGTTAAGCTCAGGTTATGAGGATAAAAAAACTGCAACTTGGTACGGTCATATGTACCTACCTACTAAGCTCCAACTACTACTATTCCGCCAAAGTGGTAAGTAAAATAATATCTAGATTTTTTTCATTAATCAGCCCATCCAACTTCTGGTGAACGTAGGCCTTACCGAGAGCGTGCCACCAGCACCACACATACGGAACTCTTCACTGTGTATGTAATGACACGTACTTAACCGGAATTTTGATTTGTCTAGACACAAAGTAAACCTAGAGGCACCACCTTACCGTGTTAATTTAGATTTTTTTATTTAAATTAATTATGCATTATCTCCTTCGATACGCGTCATAATAATATATTCAATAATTATTTTGAATATATATTCAATATTCAGATTTCACTTCTCAACAGATTTATTATGAGTAGGTACAGATGATATTTTAAACTATGGTCTTATTTACGAGACTAGATAAAGGAATTAAAATGTTTCTAAAAATAGATTTGCAGCCATTACCAAAATAATTTGATGAATGACTCATCAAGAGATCTCTAAATCTACTCATTGACTTAATATTTAGGGTACTTTCTCATTTCGCGATGTAGACGAGGATTCAAACGGGTGAAACCGCTGGACACAGCTAGTATCCTAATAAAACGCATAGCATCGTTAACGCTTGTCAAAGTTGCAATTGGCTACTAATTATTATCAAACGCTACTTGAGATATACGAGATTTGCTCGACAATTACCGATTTAACTAATCGAGTCAGACTTGGCTACGATTTATCGATTCATTTGCGTTGATCACGTGACTAATCGATTCGTAATGTCACTGTCATACATTTCTTAGTTTTCTTTAGCGTCTACGATCAGAGAAATTATATAAAATAATTTGTAACATTAGTCTGGACCGGGCTCACTGACAAGAATGTTACAAACCTTATCTTACCTATGTATATAGCGTTATAAAGTATATATAGCGTTATAAAGGTATATAAAGCGTTTTTCCCAAGAACCTAGATTCTAAACAGACCCAACAATAAATTATAACTTTAAGAAATATTTATATCAATTTTCCTTAGAAATATTTGAAGACTGCTCATTTCTTTTTATTACTGTAATCTGATTTACATTGAGGTAACCAAGGAGAGCTTATTAACTTCAGATTAGTGAATACCAAAATTAATTTTACTTTTTTGTGAACCGTAAGAAGTTGATTGTCACTTTTAATTTACAGTATCTTCGAGTTGAATTAATCAGTTCAATGAATTATACGAGAAATTCCAAAGAGGAATGAAAATCATTTAGAATTTTGGCAAAGAAGTCAAAATAAAGTTGGTTGCATCGTCAACGGTTAAACCAATCGTCTTTAGGGCCGAACTAGCCATGGCCGAAGCTTCCCACCATTTAGACTTGGACCAATTTAGAAAATTACTTAAATTCACTGCGCAAACAACTGTACCACGGAGACCGTCAAAAACCTGTTTTGATAGCTCACTGCTGCCTGCCTGCAGCCTGCTCTTCCTTATATTAGTCGCTTAGAGGGGGAATTGGCGCTTAGACCCACAAGGTCTATGATCGGGACGATAGACTCAGGGATGTTTGACTATTTGATTAACATTAATGATCGTCATAGGCGTAAATGCTTTCTGAGGAACGTGGAGTAATATCAACACTAATATTTTTATTTAAGATTTGCTAACTTAGAACAGGACACTTGCTTTTAAACATTTCTTCTTAATATTTTCTGGGTGAAACCACCTGAAAAGTGAAAATGGAAAAAGTGAATATAGTATCCGTCCAATTTGGAAAAGGTTAAAATGTAAATGCAATGTTGAGCAATCAAAGCGAAAAAAAGCAAATGAATAATTCTTGAAAAACCGACAACATTTGCGCTAATAAGAGATAAGGACAGAGTTAATCCTCATTCTCATTCATATATCGTTCCTTTGTTTACGATTACTCATTTGATGTCCAGGGCGCACTTTATGTCTCTATAATAAAAAAAATCAGTATGGAAGGCAGCCCTACGCGCCTAATTAGACCCTACAAAGTGCCGTTTAATTCACTATGAAATTCGTATTTATTCTTCTCTTTTAATTCCACAAATTGCTCTCTTCTCGTTCGAGATAGATATTAATTTGAAATGTTATTTTATTTTCAGTGGTGTGACTGCTAAATCCGGAAATAGCTTTTGCATTATACAAAAGCTTCTACCTGGTTAGGGTTCGAATAAAGCACGATGTCAAAATCAATTTTCACATTTATAGGTCGCTATTTTCAGTTTAGCCGCCATAGGCGAAGAGCTTATAGAATAAAATTTGTTTGATTTTGTACAATGTGTTTCTCGGTCGTATTCGTACACAAATGCTTCTTACTGAACTGTACCTACTAACTGACTACATACTACTTTACGGATCCTACACTTTCTAGAATTTGTTATAAATAAATATATAATATAGGACAATTACACACATCGCTATATAGCCCCAAAGTAAGCGTATTCGTAAGTAGCTTGTGTTATGGGTGCTATGATAACTGATGAATATTTTTATATATACTATACATAAATACTTATAATATTTATAGATAAACACCCAGACTCTGGAAAACATCCATGCTCATCACACAAACATTTTTCAGACGTTGTAATCGAACCCACAGCCTAGGACGCAGAAGCAGGGTCACTACCCACTGCGCCACACGGCCGTCATAAATATAATGTTATAATAGGAACACTTTGTTGTTGATCTTTAGAGATAATGTAACAAAACTCAGCAATTGCTTATTTTAATAACAATTTATAACATGCCACATTCATCATTTACAACGTTTCGGGAGAAGATGGATAGCAATTTAAACAACTTTATTAGGAAAATATATTAGCAGAACATAGTCAATATACACATACATACACACATATTTATAAGTCAATATGTAAGTCAACAATTCGTAGGCTACAGTGTAAAACAAGCGTGTGGGGCAAAGTAGGTAGACAAAGTAGCAGCGAACTCTAGGCCTAAGTTTATTTGATTGGACTATTTGAGGAACGATAAAGTATCGCGGCGGGCTGTCCAGTCGCGTCGGCTAAATGCATCCGAGAGGCGAGAGTCAGACTGCAGCGACAGGGAACTGCACTTTGCGACTGAATTTTTAATGGCGCGGGTTATTTCGGCGCGAAGTGCCTAATTAGCCTTCGCAAATCGTCTGCTTGTGATTTGCAGATGGGATTGTAAACGGCTACAGGACTCTGCGCTATATTACGTGTAGTGCTTTGTAATTCAGTTACTGACTCAACATCCCGTCGCTTTAGTCAGTTCTATCTTTGTAATAACAGTTGGATAATTTATTTATATAGTTCTGTTAAGATACTTAAATACAGATTAGTTTAAATAGCTCTATTTAGTTACTTCTTAAAAATTAGCTTGAGCTAGCTTAAATGAGTAACTCTACACAGCGGCCATGTTAATGTTACGATTTCTTGTACTTATTAATACCTATATTAAAATGCGAAAGTCTGTTTGTTACTCAATCACGCCTAAACTACTTAACCAATTTAAATGAAATTTGGTAAAAAGTTAGTTGAGAGCTTGACAAAGGACATATGCTACGTTTTCGAACTATCAAAAAACAATTTCTCGCGGACGAAGTTATGACTGTCCGCTAGTTATGATAGACGAATCTGACTCCCTGACTTATGGGAAAATATCTTGAGCTTAGACACACCATGCTGTTACAGTGTGGGTTGGCGGGCTTAAGGTCATAATAGTTTTATGACTATTTTAATGGCCCATTAGAAGAATCTGTCTCCCTGACTTGTGGAAAATATCTGGAGCTTAGACCCACCAAGCTGCTCCAGTGTGAGTTGGTGGGATTAGGATAGTAATAGTTTTATGACTATATTAACGGCCCGCTAGAAGAACCTGAGTATAACATTGGGTTCAAAATTGGGCGCAGCAGAAATGCAGGAGTGTGAACGGCTGGAAACCGCAGTGTGAACAGTTATGACGGCCTCCATGGTGCAGTGGTTGGTGGACTATAGGGAGATCCTGTTTTCGATTGTTTTCAAGGCAGATTGAGATTTTCTAATTTGTCTCCTTGACTTGTAGGAAATATCGGTGGAGTTACCACCCACCCAAGCAGGTACGCCAAGCGATATGCGTTGGTAGGATTAGGATAGTAAGAGTTGTTGATTATATTAACTCCCACAAGTAAGCCCCTTAGTATAACATTGGGTTCAAAATCGGTCATAGCAGAAATGCAGGAGTGTGAACGGCTGGAAACCGTTCTCCGACCCAATCTTATTGTATATGTAAAGTTTCCTTAGGAAGAGTCACAAATCGGAAGACGTAGCTTGCTAGGGCAGCATTGATACACTACAAGTCGCACTACAGTGAGTCAATGCAACCCCAAGCTGCGTCAGTGTAGGCAGGTTAGGTACCTCAGAAATTTAGTGAATCTACTCTATGTATAGTCGAAGGATCAAAGAATTTGTTTCGTAAAATGAGAATTGTGACCCATCCCGCGGCGGTTAGGGGATTGCCGACATTTTGGGCTAGAAATATTTGCGTTTCATGTAAAAGCCACACATTATTGATTTTATAATCATTATAGAAAGAATAACAATATCCTTTGTCTCTGGTGTTACCGTACGTCGAAAAAATATCTAAAGAAATTGGATTACAATTTCTCCTAAATTTTTCTTCCGACATTTTAATTAGTGTCGTTTTATTACTTCAACCGGATTTGCATTCACGCCTGTCGTTTTGGACAGTCTAATTTTCATCGTTGGGAAATTGGTTGAAGAATGAATTCGGCCTTTTGAGTACCGTAATAAGTTAGGGGTGTCACTTTTAATTTAAAGTTACACAAGTTTTAACGGTGATTTATTATGGCAACTTGGAGAGTCATCAACGACGCTTGTTATATCGTTAAAAATTTAAAAGTTTTGATACGAGTTCATAACAAAAGAGACTGTATTCACATTAAAACAGCTACTTAGTTAATTATTATTTGTATGTTCGTCTGGTTTCTATGTTCTTTACCTACTAAACTGAAGTTAGTTATTACTAGCTGACCCGGCAAACGTTGTTTTGCATTAAAAATTAAAAAAAAAATGTAGATGAAAATTATATTGTAGCCGATTCTCAGACTTGCTGAATATGCATACAAAATTTGGCAGAAATCGGTAAAGCCGTTTCGGAGGAATACGGTAACTAACATTGTGACAGGGAAATTTTATATATTAGATTAGTTAGGCTGCCTGTTTGTTCTGTCAACTAGTAACGTTAGTACCTGTTAGATCCGGTATGAAGTTATGTGGTGACAGCAAACATCAAACTTTGAAATTTTTTTTTATTGATCAAAGTCTCCGCTGGAAAATTAAGAAATAACGTTTCCTAAAATAAGCCGTTACCAAAAAATCCGTGCCATTTCTTTCATTCAAGACCTTACCAAGTACCTTACACGTTAGTAAGTATAGTATAAGTAATAGTAGTAAGTACATTACAATGTAGCGATATGTTATAATAGCTATATAAATTGAAGTAAGTCAAATAAAATTTTTTGCAGTCGTTCTGCACCAGACTACTAAAGTTTCCATCCGGTTTACAAGCAATAAAGTATCAATTTTATTGCCATACCTAACGTTAGCCAGACTTTTACCGATTCTATCTATACCTTACACGTTTCCTTGTCCAGAATAGCTAGGTACCGTCTGTAGCTAAATAAAAGATAACTCCAGTCTGGCGTTAGATGGAAGGCTTTCAGGCTAATGGCTCTAAAAATATTTCATTTTAGAATTGTTTTGAGTCTGAGTAGCGCCAAGTGACAGTTAAACTGATGTGTTGTGCAATGGGACCGAGATGCGCACATTTATTAAACGTCTTGACTTAAAAATGGAAACGTAGTTTCACAATGATAAGTGTGTTGGATTATTGCTGCAGTTTAAATTTAATTTTGATTCTGTTTTCCATATAAAAGGTGTAATACAAAATCTAATAGGACATTTCATTTGGTTTTGTGCAAGTGGTAGTAAAGTAAGTCAGGTAATTAACAGGTAACAATAATTTTAGGGAATCCATCGAACCCCAGTTGAGGGGTCTACCTCGGCGGACGCCGCTGGCTGGGTTGCTAAGGAACAAGACTGGGTTTTAGAGGGTATTTCGGCTGCTTCTCAGCCGGGGAGTCCCATATATACAACGGAAGTTAGGGTTAAGGTATAATTAAGTATTAGAAAATAAATTATTAACTATTATTTTTAAAGCCTGCAAGTTTTAAAATAATCTCAGAACACAAACATTTTTGACAAATGCCACGGCTTTACTCAGGAGCTCACAGTAAATACGAGATATCCTTCAGAGTTTAGTGAACTGTTTGCTTTGCTCGTAAGATGGATGCGGTGTCCGTTTGGATTCTAAACTGCTTTATAGTACGTGTAACATTTTGTTTGAACTTTTAATCGACTTTAAGGAGAGTTATTTTTATTTATTGTGTTAATTTTGATGTATTTACAGACTTCACGCTAGCGTGTCAATTTCTGTTACTTTTGCGCGTTAATTTAGTAGTGTGATAATCTTGGTTATTGGTCCATTAACGAATGAATTGAATGAATGAATGAATGAATGAATGAATGAATTATTCTTTATTGTACACCAAATGATGAAAACAAAATTACAAAAAGTAAATACCTTAAAAATTAATGTACAATTGGCGGTCTTATCGCTAATGAGCGATCTCTTCCAGACAACCAACGATACGAGGAAAAGTGTATACATGGAGTAGGTTCGGGTGTACGTACACAAAAATAAAGAAAAAAAAGCTTATTATCTAATATAAAAATATACTTACATAAAATACTTATAATCTACATAAAAACACATATACACACATACATACAAAAATACATACATACATATATACATACATAAATACATAATTACATGTCTATACGAAAATTAATAAATAAATAAAAATAATAGAGATTAGACGAATTTCAGGAGTGAGGGGGAAGAAAAAGAGTAAACAAATAATTTAAAAAAAACAAACGGAAGAATAACTAGGCTATGGAGGATAGAAATGTAAATTCACCAGCCGTTTAAAGGTAGCTAGTGATTGCGCACGCCGAATATCAAGGGGTAAGGAGTTCCAAAGCCGAGCAGCTTTGACAGAGAAGGATTTAGAGTAAAAGGAAGAATGATGAGAAGGGATTTTTAGGAGTAGGTTGTCCTCTGATCTAAGAGAGCGACAATGAGTTAAATGGAGGAAGTGAAATCGCTCTTTTAGATATATGGGAGCAGTAGGGTTGAAGAGGACATTATACAAAAGGAATAGAATGTGAGTATTCCTGCGAATGCGAATAGAAGGCCACTTGAGTTTGTCGCGAAACATGGAAATATGGTCATATTTGCGAAGACCAAATATGAATCTTATACAAATGTTTTGGATGCGTTCAAGTTTATCTAGCAATTCTTCACTCAAATTTAGATAACAAGTGTCAGCGTAATCGAGAATTGGTAAAAGCAGAGATTGTGCAAGCACAATTTTGGTAGATAAAGGAAGAAAATTGCGCAATCTACGCAGAGACCCTATAGACGCAAACACCTTCCTACTAACTTCACTTACCTGTGGTGCCCAAGTAAAATATTTGTCAAAAGTGACTCCTAGATTTTTAACCGAGTCACAAAATGGCACACGCGTTCCATCAAATACTACATCAGGAATAGTAGCCCAGTCAATGCGTGCAACCAAATTATGACTGCCTATAATTACAGCTTGTGTTTTAGATGGATTCACTTTGAGGCCGTACGAGTTACTCCACTGTACAACGGAATCCAAATCTTTGTTTAATAATTCTATTGTATAAGGCAAATCACAAAGTTTGGACTGAACATATATTTGGAGATCATCTGCATACAGGTGATAGAGAGAAGTTAGCTTATGAGTGATAGAACTAATGAAAATAGAAAAAAGAAGAGGAGACAACACGCCACCTTGTGGTACACCGGCAGTTATCGCGCACCAGTTAGACACGGTGTCATCAATCCGCACACGCTGCCGGCGACCAAACAAGTAACTGTGAAACCAGCCAATCACTTCAGGAGATATGTTGAGAGAAACTAGTTTAGCTAATAATAAGTCGAAATCAACGTTATTAAAAGCATTACTGAAATCTAGCAAGACCAACACTGTAACACACTGGTTATCCATGCCGTGACGAATATCCTCAGTAATTTTAACTAATGCAGTAGTCGTACTATGACCGGTACGAAAACCGGATTGGTAAGGATTTAAAAGGTTCTGACGGGTAAGGAAAAGGCTGAATTGACGATGGACTATACGCTCAAAAACTTTAGAAAGGAATGGGAGAATGGATATTGGCCTATAGTCTGAAAAGCTAGAGGGATTTAATTTTTTGGGAATAGGAGTTCGAAGAAATAGAGAAATTAAATAAGGATTTAATTATAGGAGCTAAGAGGTCAATGATAGGAATAATCATCTTACGACTAATGCAATCCGTACCTACGGCATCAGAGTTGACCTCGCGAATGCTTCTCACAACATCACTGTCAGTGATTTGACAAAACATGAAAGCAGGATCGTCAGAAGTGGGTAAAGCTAATAATTGATTTTTAGTGTTTAACTTTGTGGCATCATCAATACCGCAAGAAGAAGAAAAATGGCTATTAAGCTGATCTAAATTTAAATTAACGTTTTGGAATACCATTGAGAAAAATTATATTTTATTTATAAAGGTAAAAACCTTTATAAGTCGCGGAAAGTAAGCCTTTTCAATTTGTTACTTTCAGTTTCAATGTAAGCTTTTAGTGGTTTTTACACTTTTTGCGCAGTGTTGCGATTTTTAGAGAATATCAATTTGGAAGCTTTTTGACGTTCGGTTGATAGATTGCTCGCATTAGGTGTAACGACGCGAGCCGGCATAAAGCTCGCGATGATTAATCTTGTTACAAAAACACAACAAATTTATTGATTACTCTGAAACATTGGCTAAAGTCATTGTTAAGAGTTACGTGTTAGTACAAGCAGGCAAGGCAGGCAGCAGGCAACAATTCTACGAAATACACGTGTATAACACAATTCTGTGTATAAAATATTTATACAAAGAATACTTACTTACTTACTGCTTTCAAAAATCTTTGTCGTTAATAAAGTCATTAATGTTATACAATAATTAAAATTTTAACTAAATAATATTTTCATAAATCCGTATATCCTCGTAACAAGCGTACTGATTTAAGAAAAGTTTTATAACTCCCTGGCTCCCGTGTTCAACATACGAAAGGATTATATTATACAGCGCACGAAAGAATCTGTAGTAGACGCAAAGTTTGCAGGCATGTCGACTCCGGTAAAGTACAATAGTCCAATAAAAACAAGACATGTTTGAGCGAACCTCTTTTGTGGGACTGAAGTTGTCAACTTAAGATATATTCAACGATTCGCTACTACGCTTGTTTGTGCGTCTATTGAAAGTACTTGCAAAGTTTTAATACTACTGAGAAGAAGCCGGGATGGAACTCTGTCGTAGTTATAACGCACTGCAAATAGGGGAAGGTTTTTAACTTTGTATTTTAGTTTTGATAAAACTGAAGAGGGTTTTATGTCAAACTTACATGAAATATTGGAAAAAGAATATATATGATTAGCTTGATACTTATTTTTAGAGCGATTATTATTATAATGGATGGTGAGACCCACCATAGCGGATGCTCTTCGATCTTTTGTACACGCCCCGTACTTGCCTCCCCTATATCAGTTCAAACACCATGGTTGCTTTCAGGTTGGAGGCACAGTAATCTTCTGGTAGTGGATATGCTTAGCCAATCCGTCACATTCACACAAAATGTGTTCCATGGACTCTGTGTCTTCATTGCAACATAGGATCCCCAGAAAGCAGGATTTTTAGAGCGATACTTAGGTATGAAGTATCGCGTAACTATTACGTAAGGAAGGACATTAATTAACTATTATTTGTTTAATCACGTATCTACCTAACACATTATTTTTTAAATTATTATTTGTTGCAGATCATTATTATTTGAGATGTGTCTATAGTTCATTAAATTATATATTTACATTTCATAATTAAATTAGTAAAACTAAACAACACATATAACATAATACATATATATTTTGTTAGTAGTACGATTATTTATGTCTTAAAAATTTCATTTGGTCTGATAGTAATCATTAATTAATTAGTATATGAGAATGTATAAAAGCCACAAATTTTCACAGGCCGGATAATTCATCAAGGATAATCTATTGACATCAGCATAACTGAAACACAGCGGACCCTCCCAAAACCACATACAGCACAATACGTTTCAACTTAAAAGGTAACACGCAAACAATTTGATATCCTATCATCATTAAACCAAAAGCTGATTTTACTTTGACATGTCCAATGCTTGACAGTACTACCAAAATGTTTTGTCACCCCATATAAACATTGTAAATTGGAATTTACTCCAAAGCAATAAGGTTTAAAATGATTTAAAGTACTTAATTAAGGAGAGGATTGATTGGACTCTGATTTTGCGTTGAACCCTTGTATCAAGCTTAGTGCATACTTAATTAAACTGTCAAACCTTTGTATTTCGTTAATTTTGAGTTTTGACGTATTAGATAGTTGAGATCTGTGGAATGTTATTTTAGATTTTAGATATAAATGCAATTGTAAAAAAACCTGATAGAATCATATTGTAAGGGATTTTTTCAACGGTTTATTTCTCTACTTAGAATTAAATTTAGTGATCTTGTACTTACAATGATTTTGGATCTGTCCGCATATCAAAACTTGGTACTTCGAAACATTTAATACACGAATTTTAAGGCAGAGGTCCTGGTTTACATTCCCAGCTACGCCAATTGAGATTTTCGTATTTTTAGATTGTACTAAATAAATAATAATAAAGTAACTAAATTTGAGTTGCTGAAGATGTAGGAAAACCTGCGGAACCTATAATTCAGAACGCCTGAATATGTCTGCGCTGACTTTAAGTATCCATATTATTTAAAATTTTTATGTATGTGAAACCTTACTCCTAAAAATCATTGTTTAAGAGTCAATCGTTATAATACAATATACCTGCCTGAATTGGAGCAATGTCGGGTTCAAAGCTACGGGCATAGCCAGGATTTTATATTATAGTAAGGGGAGGGTAAGGTTCAGCTGGCCGTGCCTTGCTACACCCATGGTCTAAGCTCTAAATTCCTTACACTGTATCTAAGGCGGGCGGACTGGCATTGTAGACTGTTAAAACAAGATGATAATGACGCCATCTATGCGAATGAAGATGCGGGCCCTGCCTAGTGTAGATATCAATAAAAAAAACTGTTCAAATCTGATATGATCTCGCATTAAAGTTATACTTTTAATATTAGAATCACGCATACCATGTTTTCTACCACTTCCATCAGATTACGTTTGACTTTGAGTGGGCGTAATTTTTCTGTAATAAAATTTTATTACCTAAGTACTTACGCCGGCCATGCGACAATATCGATCTCTAAAGTCCTTAATTATTAAAGCTGACCTCACAGTGACTTGCTAATTACGTTTATATTGTTATTGTACTTTATACGAGAAGGCGAGATTATAGAAGTTTGTCTAAAATTGGTCGGTTAATAGACGTTGTTAAAGAAGCTTTTAGTGTAAGAGTGAACTTGTGAGGCATGTTGATGGCTTAAGCTGATGAGTTCAACTTTATGCATAGTTTCCAAGTAAGACGTCTGTTGTTTCTTATCTCATAGCTGTGTTGTCAGCCTGAGAGCCGGAGTGAGCTTTTAGTCTGTTTCTTACCTATGTAGAGTTATGGACTAAGAAACATATTTCATTACCTTGTTTTAACGTAAGGCAGGTATCTAATGTTCCTATATTAATTTTTTTACAACGCAATATTTCCTAAGTACCTTGTAATGCAGCAAGAATTTTCTATCTTATTCTACCTACCCTCTTGAATATATGATAGCTAAATGCTTCCAAAATTAAAGGATTATTACCCACTAAAATTTAAGATTTTGTTCATTTAGTCATATTGTCTTTATTTCGTTAAGTAGTTAAGCATCATAAAACAAAACAATTCGCATTATATATAAGTAAGGATTTACCAGTCGCTCCTCATTTAGGTACGTGTCTATCTTTCTATTTCCGTTTCGAGTTATGACAGTAATTAATTTACACTTTTACGTTTCACATCAGTTTACCTGTCACTTGGCGGAACAGCCTCGGAGCTGTGCGCGGAATAACTGCGGAAATAAAATATTTTTAAAGCCATTAGCTTGAAAGGCTTTCTAGCTGCGAAGTCCAGTTATCTTTTGTTTGCATATTGAAGTTAACAAGGTATTCTGGATCGTTGTAAAATGGCATCTAATAAATTATACCTACATCTGAATGTGGCTGACAAATCCTAATATTATTTGATTAATTGTAATGAAAAACCTTCTTCTTTCTTTACGTTCATGCTCAATGAAAGAAAGAAATACAAAAATGACTCCAAGCTTTCTTCAAGTTCAAAATTTATTGTTTTCTATGGAAGTGATGTTTGGACCAATAAACATACAAATATACATTTTATATCGATTGCTAAATATCAAGTAAAAAGTGGTAGGTACCTAACCTACCACTTTTTACTTAGACGCCCGAAATAGCTTTTTAATTGCCTTTTAAAAATTAAAAACATGGTTTTATAGTACATAAAATTTTACTAAAGACTCTTAGAATTTCTTTAAAGAAAACGAAATTTCAAGATTAAATCAATCAAATTAGTAGGGTCAATACCTCTGTAACAACCAAATCTTTCGTAACAAGAATTGACAAGCGACCGCTCCCGGTCGCACGGATCTTTGAAAACATATTTGGGACCGAGTGACTTGAGGGGGAGTGGGTGGGTCACCCCCATTACAAAAAGCTCCCCCATTGATCACAGCATCGCGTAAAGCTTTAATAAATCCCGCAATTTATTTAGACCGTAGGTAACAACAGCCTTCCTTAAGAAAACGTTGGGACAGTATTTTCTGCTCACAAATACAATGCCGTCTAGATCAGATAATGAAATTATTTGATTAGTACCTAACGAATAATTACAAACTACAATTTTTTTTTTCGATGTTCATTTTATTGTATGTTGTTTGATGTACAAATAAACTGTGAGATTTATAATATTTCCAAGTATTCCTTTGCAAATCTCATTAACTTCGTGTTCTATAAACATTTTATATTATCCTAGTTAATCCTTTCATTTTGTGAACCCTGGTAATTTAATTTCAGTAAATGCGCGATTAAAGTAAGTACTTTTGTTGCTTGCTTTGCTAGTTGCTTTTTTAAGAAATATACTAGTTCTATAAATTCGAGATTAAACCTTGCGTGAGTTCGTAAAAGTTGAAAAACAACCAGTTAAATTTTATCAGATTTAAGTATTAGGGGTGCTCTGTTATCAGATTTAAGGTTAATTTACTGCGGTCACTAAACACAGTTTAGTTTTGTCGGTTAATATCGGTCACTCCTAAGCTACGATAAAAGAAAATTAAACTGAATTACTATGAAATAAAGGCAATTTAATTCAACTCTTTGTTTATTTCAAGTACGTAAGCTTGTATTTCAAACATTCATTTGAAAATTCAAATTAAAGAGGGAAAGCCCTGAATGGTCAGAGCCTAATATTTAATAAACAGTTTTTCAATTATCTGAATGTATATAGCAATTATTCTTCACGTTACGACGCGCAACAAATTCGTATAAATAAATAAAATTGAAGTGTCTGTTTGTAATATCAAATTTATAGTTTTTCACTAAATGCATATTTTGAAAGTGGTACTTAAATAAAAAAAAAATTGTCTGTCTGTTTGTTCCGGCTAAACTCTGTATCCCTGTAAACTGTTATTAGGACTGTAAAAATATTTTTGTATATGATATCCGACACATGAGGACAGTCAGTGACATGGACTAATCAGTACTTATTCTGATATTATGAGAACGGAAACTGCGCGGATGTAACCATGGTGTTGGTGCTCCGCTAATTTTTAAATAAATCTGAAATGCTGTGAACATAAAATTTGCATAGCACATGATTATCAAGTTATGCTTTATGCTCCTAAAGATATATTGTAGATGTTTAAAATAATAAATTAGGTACTAGTCGAGGGCTAGCAGTCCTCGTGGGTAGTTCAACGCGATGCGTCCGCTGCAAGGGTGTTCGCTGCGCCGCTAATGTGAATCTAATGCTGCCATAAATCCCGTCTACGAGTTCCGGTACACACCCAACACTTCCGGCTCCTCGGTAACGGCATTGGGAATTAGTAACGATTAGTATAGGCGATAATATTTCGATCTATTCTTGAAGTTCTGCACCCTCCCCTCGAATTATACCATGAACTCCCAATATATTTAGAAGATGAAAAATAATTAAAGTCCTATGTTATAGTTTTGTGAGCAATTATAGAAAGTTCGTCGTAGTAGAATTCTTTGCGATAAATCTTCTAGTAAAGTATGAATGATCTTTATTTTTTACATCAAACTGCACTATTTAGGAAGTAATGGAGACAGACAAGTTTATGCTATTTGATTTATGCTATTTGATTAGTGTTAAAGTATCGAGTTATGATATTTTTAATTTTTTATTTTGACGACCTCCGCGGCGCAGTGGTATGCGCGGTGGATTTATAAGACGGAGGTCCTGGGTTCAATTCCCGGCGGGGCAGATTGAGAGTTTTCTTAATTTGTCTTGGTCTGGCTGGTGGGAGGCTTTCGCCGTGGCTAGTTACCACCCTACCGACAAAGACGTATCGCCAAGCGATTTAGCGTTCCGGTACGATGTCGTGTAGAAACCGAAAGGGGTGTGGATTTTCGTCCCACTCCTAACAAGTTAGCCCGCTTCCATCTTAGACTGCATCATCACTTAACATCAGGTGTGCTAGCAGTCAAGGGCCAACTTGTAGTCGATAAAAAAAAACTCATGAGACACCTATGCTTCTTAGGAGAAGGTTTCCTTAGCATATCCTGCGAAGTAGTGCTCTGTTATGGACGACGGCTTTTCACTTAATTGTTCGTTTTTCCGTGAGCCTTGTACCTAGGTATAGTAACCTTCACATAAGTTACCTAGCTTAGCAAAAGCGCCAAATAAGTATTTTGTTTTACTTAAAAGTTCAAAAATAATTAAATGGCACTATATACAGGGAACAGGGATATTATATTGAGATATGAGAAGTGAATTCGCTGTATGAATATGTTTAAAAACTAATCTCAACCTTTTTATATTAGGGTGTATTGCTAAGAGTTATTTATGAACACATTATTTAAGAACATGCTACTAGTTACGTTTAATTCTGCTGCCAAGTATGTGGTTAGAGTGTAACTTTGATCAGACTTTGATTTGAGTTATAGTTGTTAGTGATATATCGGTGAAACCGGCACGTGAGACTTAAACCTACGTCTCAGATAGATGGTATCAATCTGAGGTATGCATTTATGCAAGTAACATACCTACTCGTATCAGAAGGATGTGTTTCATTTTTGCATCAGCTTAGCTGTTAAATCTCGTGAAAGCCGAAAAGGAAAAAGTATCAAAATACTTGGACCTTGCTCACGAGATTACCGCCATGTGGAATGTTGAGTCATCATTGTTCCGATAGTTATTTCAGTCAATGGTCTTTTTGCGAAAAGCTTCGACCAACACCTTAAGAAGCTTTCGCTTAATTGTTGGATCAAGGGTCGGATACAGAAGGCAAGGTCCTTGAAACGGCGCGTATTGTGAGGAGGTTCCTCACTCAGGAGCCCTGACCACCGGTTGCTTGGGCCCACAAAGGTCCCGCAAATGGAAGAGAAGATTTTTTTTATAAATTTTTAATAGTGTTTTTTTATATAATTTTGTATTATATACCTTTATATAATTTTGTATTATATATAATTTTTAACATTGTTAAAAATTAAAAAAAAATGTAATTAAAAATAAATGAGAGTATAAAGATTTCCTGTAGCAAGAGATCTTACAATCAATTTTTAGATTTCGCCTCTCGTTTGTTCTTTGCTGCATCCAAATAAGAATTGTGGAAAATAAGAGTCACTCTCACGCCGCTTGCAGGTACTCCTGCTAGGTAAGCTTTCAAACAGATTAAAGCTTTAAGGCAGCTAAAGTAACGCAATAGGTATTGGCTTAAGAAAGTAAATTGTTCACGAGAGATATAAACTACTTTGAAAATGTTACAACGTACTATTTTATCATTTTAAAATTAATATTAGTGTTGGTTTTTATTCGCTTTAAAGTTCAATACCTGTTTGTTTGCCTTGCCATTATTCTTACTTTATCATAGTAGTGCTATGATCATTCATTATATTTTTTTTTATATGAGGTCCGTATAAAACTAACAAAATGTGTAAGGCGATTAGAGATAAATGTCGCACAAATGCAGTAAGGTGCCACAAAACCTTATTATTTCTCAATTACAGTAAACGTCAACTCAGTCTTCAACCTTATCCTTAGTTGAATAGCTAAATCCTTATCTACACTGAACAACTGATCAAGATGCAGGTACTTACGGAATCCGAATTAAAAGGATAGTTACCGTAAATCGCCCCGTATATTGTGTGTATCTCAATGAAACTGTAATGCAGCTGAGGAGACTGCTAGAAAGCTCTCATTTTATTAATGTCCTCCCTTAATCCGTTAAGAGCTAGTTGTCGCAAGATTATCTTAGAATTCCGTTTTGCAACAAAGAGAACGAAGTCCGTAATTGAAGCGCAGTGATTTAATATAGAGAAAGTCAAATGAATGTTTAAAGTGTTAACTTAAACTTGTATTTTGATACAATACTTACAATGTTTTTAATAATGTTTTGTAAAAGTTACCATCAGATGTAACGATGCTTATTTTTTAGTTTTAAAAGGGATTTGTAGATTTGTGTGTGGGCGGTGGTCTATGAACAGCCGTCATTCTGATTTTCTTAGAAATGCTGCTATGTGAAATTGAGGCCATTGTTAATTGCACGACGAAATCTACTATGTCATGGTTTAGAGTTTGGTTGATTTATTTATAATAAAATCAAAATAATAACATGTAATAATACTTAAGGAATTCTGTTAAAACGTATAAAAATCTAAATAAAGGTTACTAATTTATACCGTAAAATTAAATTGATAAAATGACAAGTCATTCAGTGTCATTCACGTGTTTGGTTTGTAGGTGGCTTAATATAGAAACAAAATTAGTTTTAGAACTAAAATATGTAACACTTGTGGAGTTATTACTTTAGATATATTAAAATAAATTAACTTTACATTGATAGGTACAACAATCAAGTAAAGAGCGTACTGATGTTCCAATTCTCAATTGAAAAGCCTGGAGGGAAATCAGCGTCGGGCACGAACGAGTCTGATTTAACACGAGTTCTTGTATTACCTTGAATTACAAGTGTTACACTGAGATAACCTGTTACATTTCCAATGCTCTGTTTTTCTACTTTTTACACAAGCAAGCGTTTAAAGCATTTTCTAAACAAGCGCATTCCCATTAAAAATTAATCATTTCCAATTAGAATTGACTGACGATTTTAGTCAAGCCACAGAATACAAAGGCAAGCTCCTTATTATATATATTACGAAATCGGGTTAAAGGGTATTTATTACCACTGCTTTATATTTCAATGTTTTCAGATCCATCAGTTCGTAGATAGACCATTAGAGGCAGTACCTATGTGTAATAAATTTTAAGATGAGTTCGTAATGTGGTTGCATTAATTTATAGGAATTTAATTGAAGTAGAGGGTCAAAAAGCTTGTATAAATGTATAATAATATTTTAACCATGTCGATTTGTCTTTGAAGTAAGAAGTTCTGGGAATACACGTTAATTTATATTTACTCATGACATGACCAGCTATACTGCCGTGTATCCGACTTTTGACAGTTTAATTAAATGTTCCCGACTTTATAGGAGGGTCTAGTCTAAACCATAATCAGGGGTTAATTGTGTAACGTATTTGAAAATACAGTAACAGCTCTGATTGTAAACCACGTCGTGCAAAGCCAGAGAGCATGATATACCATTTTTTTTTATTGACTACAAGTTGGCCCTTGACAGCTATCACACCTGATGATAAGTGATCATGCAATCTAAGATGTAAACGGGCTAATTTGTTAGGAGTAGAATGAAAATCCACACCCCTTTCGGTTACTACACGACATCGTACCGGAACGCTAAATCACTTGGCGGTCTTTGTCGGTAGAGTGGTAACTAGCCGCGGCGATAAGCCTCCCAGCCAGACCGAGACAAATTAAGAAAAATCTCAATCTGCCCTGCCGGGAATCGGACCTTCGTCTTATAAACCCACCACGCATACTACTGTGCCACGGAGGTCGTCTCATATGTATTTAATACAAAAAAAGGACTTTGTAATGTTAGGGTAAATATTTATTTAGTTGATGCCTACTCATAATAATCGACGATCAACTTAAAAAGAAAACTTTGCGCTTGATCTGTAGAGCTTTGACTTATTTGTGAAACTTTTGAAATGTTAATTAAATAAATATTCTAATGTTTCATAAACCTGTTAATGATATCACAAGAAGTAATAAGGGGTATTTCAGCAAAAAATGCAAGTGAAGTAATACATTATTAATATTTTTGATATCAATTATTTAGGAAAAAAGTATAAAACGTCATATTAGACTACTGTCCATGATCATGAATAAATAGCATTTCAAAACATTGAAAAGTTTTTGGTTTCAAGATACCTACTTATAAAATGTTGATAGAAACTTTTACAAAGTTCCAGCGGAGCGCTGTTTATTTAATGACCTTACTTTTCTGTTCCGAAAATGTTTTCTTCCATTTATCTTGGTAAGTGGGGGGATGACGGACATGGGATATTGTAGTAAACTAATTAATTAGTCGCTAATGTAATTAAAGTTGGTCGCAGTCGCAAGCAAATGTTTCAATAGGACGTGTGGTGTTTTATTTCGAGAAAAAAATATATTAAGTTAAATTGACATATTTTTTTATTCTTGTTTTGTTGTTGTTTTTGTTTCAATAAAAAAAGTTAAAAAGTTATTTTTGTTTTATTTGAAATTTTTGGATTAATACCTATTTTTTTCATACCTACCTGCCTGTAATTCAAATGCAAAAAATTTTTGGAAGTTAAACAAATAAGGTTCTAAAGGCTCCTAGGTTTTTTTATTTTACAGAAAGTAAACATCTTGTCAAAGGCTAAATATTTAAGTGCATAACAAGTTTACGAAGCATTTAAAGTTTGATATAATATACACCGCAGCTTCGACAAAAGAGAATTGTTGTCAAGTCTCGTTTTCATTGGTAGTTGTACTTTAGTGGAGGCGCTTTCTATACAGTAGTTTATGTTTAAACCACCACTTGCTTTAGCTAAGAAGATCACTATTCAATTGCTTTTTACTTTTTATATAATCCTATGTAGGAATTAATCCTATGTAATATTGTGTACAATTAAAATGCATATATATTTTAAAAAATCACTAAAACGTCAAACGTCTGTTTGCAGTGACTTTACCACCTGTTTATTTGTCAACTTAGTCATAGATATTACAATTACCTAAAAAAATTGTAAGTATCTACCTAACGCTATTAAGTAGTTGTTGTTATAAGTAGGTATTAAATAAGATCATGAGGATAATAATTGTAAACGAAGATTTATCACCAAGCGATCGATTATAACTGGATTAGGAAGATGATCATTTATAATTTGAAATTAGCTTGGTCGTGTCGTTACAATACCCGTGAGGGTCGTATGCAGACGCCGCTGGTACAAGTACGAGTGTAACCCTAAATTGAAACGAGTAATAAATAATGACAAATAGCTCTGAACAAAGATTGGATATTCATATTAGTACCCGAATTTTGCCGATGCTTAGGTATTATATTTTCGTAACCCTATGATTGCCTTTTTTACTAGTTATACTTAATTCGTCTAATGTCTCCGTTCTATGTTTATCTTCGGTGTAGTGTCCAAATAAAGAATAAATAAATTAATTAATATTATAAATGAATATTGATATAAATATTTTAAAATAAATATTTAAGATAAATATTTAAAATAAATATTTAAAATATTTTAAAGAAGACTTGTGTAGCGTATATTGCGATGCGATGTAATTGAAAATGCCTATTTAAAGTTGGTACATAGTAGATCCACCGTGGTGAACTTGTTTGGTCTAATGACTCGAATAACTGCATGATAAAGGTGCTGAGCTGTGACGGAGGTCAAGAGTTTGATCCCTGTCCATTAGGAGGTTATAGCCACACGTAACACAGTCTAAAAGACTTATTGGAGAGGCAAGAAAATTTATATTAAAATATGTTATTCTTAATCAGTGAACGTATATTTTTAGATTTTTATAAATCTATGTTACAAAATTGTTTTCGTATCATTTAATTAAGTTGCAAAGTAAAACTTCTTCAAAGCTAAAGCAATCTTTATTCAATGAAACTTTTAAGATTATTTGGAATTGTAAATATGTAATTTTTAGGTCATGTAATATTAATGATGATAATTAAATTTAAGGTCGGAAACTTAAAATTAAAGCTACAAATTTTTTTCAAGTAAAACGTACTCGATTACACATATATACATATTTTGTGTCTTTCAAAGGATTATGAAAGACGCAAAATATGAAAACTCGGCTGAACTTCATATAGCCAAATTAACAAGCAACACAGTATTAACAAAAACTGATAGACAAAAATAAAAATATTTGCAAGCGTACCTAATGTTGAAAATATAAAGGCGGCAAATGTAAAAGCCAATGTAAAACTGGCTGGGGGAAATGAGAACGTGCTGTATCTACATCGTCATAAAATTAACTGACAGTTTACCTGTTATCCTGTGGTACATTCAACGTAGGTTTTAGTATTTTTTTAATCGGGCTACACTTTACTAGTATTTCAAGGGTTTACTAGATGGCGTTTAATGTGACGTAGTTAACTAAACGTAAAAATAAACTAATTTAAAAAGAAGAGTGTAAGTTTCAAAATGCTTTTTCTTCTTGTTTCAAGGTTTACCCAATCAAGATGATTTAAAGGATTTGTAGGCCCCTATTAAATTTTTTTTTATCGACTACAAGTTGGCCCTTGACTGCTATCACACCTGATGTTAAGTGATGATGCAATCTAAGATGGAAGCGGGCTAACTTGTTAGGAGTAGGATGAAAAATCACACCCCTTTCGGTTTTCACACGACATCGTACCGGAACGCGAAATCGCTTGGCGGTACGTCTTTGTCGGTAGGGCGGTAACTAGCCACGGCGAAAGCCTCCCACAAGCCAGACCAAGACAAATTAAGAAAAATCTCAATCTGCTCCGATGGGAATCGAACCCAGGACCTCCGTCTTATAAATCCACCGCGCATACCAGTGCGCCACGGAGGTCGTCAAATTAAAATATTGATAGAGATAACATATTATATTGTTAAGTATGAATGATAATTGATTCCGACTTAAGAGGCTCACCCTCAAAAGTGAAGTTAGTAGTCCAGGGTCGATAATTTTTAAAACCAAAAAAAATCATAGTAGGATGAAACCCATTTCAAAATGAAGAGAATGCCATAAAAATGAAAGGAAAAATAAATTACGGGCGATTTGAGGTCGGGAAGGGGTAGGGGTTGAGGGTTTAGGGGTAAAACACGGATTTTCTCGATTTCCGGCAAAACTAAAAGTCCTATGGAAAAGACTTGAATGGCAAAGTTGTAGATAATAAAAAGATCTAAAACTTTTGTTTCTACACTTTTTTCACATAACCTCAAAATTTGTGTGAAAAATACAAAAACCAAGTTTTTGGTTTTATATTTTTATCTTTTACAAATAAAGTTTTATTTTCATAAAATTTGGTGAAACCTTGCCTTCTTATGTCCCAAACACGCTATAATTTATTTGATTTAAAATATTTATTTTTACTCCTTATTTTGAATGAATATCGAAAAAATAACCTAATTTTCAACCGAAAAATTGTCCGTCAAAATATATTTTTTTTTCAAAAAATTATTGTGCATTCTGTTCGTTAAAATCTCTACTTTCCGATGGGGAAATAATATATATATGTTACCATAGTAAACCTCATCAGAAAAGGCTAACGGTTTTTACTGCTGCTACGTAATAGCAGGTATGTAGTAAGGCCCAGTTGAGGGTCTGGCTCGGTGGACTCTGCTAATTAGGTTACGGAAGATTTACGATGCTCCCGGCACCCAATCACCAGACGATTGGAAGGAACATCGCTTGGTTTTAGCGGGTATTCCGGTTGGTTCTCAGCCGATGAGTCCTACATACCCTCTGAGAAGTTAGCTGCCCTATATCTTTGCATAAACACATTTCCCAGTGTTAAAAAAAAAGTATGTAGACCCAACAAAGCTCAGATCCGCCTAGCCCCGTCTCCACTTTTCTATGTTGACATTGTAATGTGTACCTTTTAGTGGGCTAAAATGTTTCGTAGGTCACTCAGGTATATACCTGAGCGACTTACATTATTTTAAAATAGTAATAAATAGGCATCTACGCCTGCATTTTCATTGCAGCTGTAAAAACCGTTAGCCTAGGTTTTGCCCTTTCTGAGAAGGTTTACTATAGTAACATATATATATTTTTTCACCTTCGGAAAGTAGAGATTTTAACAAACAGAAACCATACCAACTTTTTGAAAAAAACTGATATTTTGACGGGTGAATTTTCGATTGAAAATTAGGGTGTTTTTTCGATATTAATTCAAAATAAGGTGTAAAAATAAATATTTTTAATCAAATAAATTACAGCGTATTTGGGACATAAAAAGGTAAATTTTCACAAAATTTCATTAAAAAAAAATTTTTTTGTAAAATATAAAAATAATAAACCAAAAACTTGGTTTTTTGAATTTTTCACATAAATTTTGAGGTTATGTGAAAAAAGTGTAAGAACAAAAGTTTTAGATCTTTTTATTACCTACAACTTTGCCATATAACTCTTTCCCATAGGACTTTTAGTTTTGCCAGAAATCGAGAAAATCCGTTTTTTACCCCTAAACCCTCACCCTCTACCCCTTCCCGACCTCAGATCGCCCGTTATTTATTTTTCCATTAATTTTTATGGCATTCTCTTCCTTTTGAAATGGGTTTCATCCTACTGTGATTTTCTTTTACTTTTTATTATGTTTGAGGCTATCTGCACTGGGCTATAGACACAGAGTGGATGCTCGGGAGAGCTACCCACAAAGATCTTTGCGTGATCAAATTAAAAATGAGGAGATCCGCAGGTGAAAAGTATTTCCCGAAACAGCTTAACCAGTTGGAAAGATTAGTGACAATGGGCGTAGCACATAGTTAGAAGAGCTTAAAAGGGGCTCAATGTGCTGGAATGTTGAAATCACAGCAGAAATCGCACTGGATAGAATATAGATAGACTGATAGCATCAAACTAGTTGCAGAGAGCTGGAAGCATGAAAGTTTTTTACAAGTTACAAAAGTCCTACGATTATCCAGTTGTCCAGCAGTAGACATCCATCGCTTGATCATGTTCATAATCATCAGGTGCCTTATTCAAAATGAAGTTTGGCAGTCCATTGAAGAAAATTCTTCCTGAATATATATACTATACATATTTATACATAGTATATATAAAAATATTCATCAGTTATCATTGCACCCATAACACAAGCTACTTACGAGTACGCTTACTTTGGGGCTATGTAGCGATGTGTGTAATTGTCCTATAATATTTATAATTATTATTGATGATTAAAAAACTTGAAATATCAGGGAGTGACAAGTCTAAAGGTGGCTGTAGTAGGTAAATTAACCGTGCTGTATCTACATCATATTGAAATTAATTAGAAGCTAAGTTGTACTTTTCAAGTACCTACACTTCAGAAATAAGGCTAAGCGTACCTACGTTCAAATGAGACCGTTCATTATTTTTCATTGTAAAGAAGTTTTATATTGAGAACTACACTGAAAAATATCTCCTTATTACACCTTCGAGGTAATTTGTACCTATAGTATTATTTATAAAGCTATTATAACTTTTTATTCAGTTTTGAAAATTCAATAATACTCATTTTTATTGGAACGGAACAGGCTTACTTAGAGTTTGCCTACTTATATCTAGATATATATTTAAAAATTGTAAGTGCATACAAACAACGAAAATAAGTAACGCAAAAGTAAATGAGAACGTGTTGTATCTACATCGTCACAAAATGAACAGCTAACCTGTTACTCCTTTATGTACCTCATTTAAGAGACTGTTTTTATTACATGAGCCGAAAGGAGTCTTCAAATATTACAAAAGCCGCAATATTTGTTTTTTACTTAAATACTTTGTTGAAATAAAAATAAATCTAAGTATGCAGATTTATTTTTATTTTTAAATTAAACGAGCTAAGTGACTGGTAACTGAAGACATGAATGTAATCAAAAACTTACTTTTCTATAAATTATTTCAAAGAAAATACAAGAAAGCTTGTTCAAGTAATAAGCTAATATTATCGTTTATCTTGCAGTTGAGGGTAGGTATATAGCGTTGTTAGCTGTCGGTTACTTCATAAAAGCCAAAATCATGATCAAACCATCACTTGCCCTCCTGTACCTATTTACAATTAAGCTGGCTAACAAAATTTTACCTTTTATATAATGATCAAAATCAGAGTGATAACAGGCTATTAGCAAAGTAGCATTCACTAGTTCAGATCTTCACATAGCAAGCGCCAGCAATAAATGGAAGTAGCACTACACCGAAGGGGCTCTGACATAGAGAGGGACTAAATCTATTTATTGTCATACCCCTTTAGGCAAGATCGCGATTATAATCGAAGGCTCCCCATGGATTTAAAATTCCCAAAGCTCTCATGCAAGCTGACAAAGCACCGAAATTACGTAATATACGAGTACATTTCAACCCAGCACCAACATGGATCATACGTGCACTGCAAATAAACGTTCAACACAAATGACAGAAAAATGGGGTTAATTAAATATGTATATTTAATTAAGTAAAAGCGTAGTGATGTTACAGCCCACAATTGAGGAGTCTACGGGGAAATCAGCGCCGCAACTGAACCTGATTCAACAAAACTTTGCTCTCGCATTATTCCGTGTTATTATGTTACACACATTATGAAGGTATCCAGTTCTTTTTTGTAATTAATAATTGCATTACCTACAATTTTACTATTTTTCTACTTTTAATTTATTTCCTTAATAGATTTAATGCAGTGCAGAGAAACAACCATCATAATGCAAGATGGATAGAAAGCTATGAAATCGTATAAATTATTTTAGTATTCCACTTTCAACAGGCTAAATATCATAAAAATAAAAAAAATTCAATGCAAATTAGTTTTAATTAATCTAATAACGCTTATCTATTAAAAAAGGTAGAACCATTTTATGGCTAATAAATTTAAAAGTTAAAAATCTTATTTAAAAATATTGATATACATATTCAAAAAGCTATATCATACAGACATGCATGTCATTAACAAGTTAATTTAAAAAATTAGGTGTAAAATGACTAGTGATTTCTACCTTCGTTCATCTGTTTGGCTTTAGTATAAAGACGATGTAGCGTTCATCCGTGAATGTATAAGAAAGCTTAGTATTATAAAAGTAAGAAAAACGGTGATAATTAAATATGTAAATAATTAAGCAACCGTAGCACGTCTCCGTTGAGGGGCCTGCGGGGAAATCAGCGCGAGCGAGACTGACTCGACGGAACTTAGCTCGTGTTATCTCGAGATACGCACTAAAGTCAGCTTAACCCTTTTTTGTTCTAATTACTTTGTAACTTAGCGGCGGTTCTAACAACTAAAACTTTGTTATTTACATCCCACCTTGAAAATAAGGCATTACACTTTTGCTTACTTCTATTTAAATTGAAGATATTTTTTATTTGGTGACAATTAAGCTATCTTATGTTTACATTCCACCTTGACAATAGCAAACCACTTTAAAAATCAGGCAATAAACGCTTGTCTAGTTCGATTGCGATATCGTATCGCAACGCTAAATCACTTGGCGGTACGTCTTTATCGATAGGATGGTAACTACCCACGGCCGAAGCGTCCCACCAGCCAGGATCTGGACGAATTTAGAAAATCTAATTCAGATAATCTAAGTCCAAGGACCTCTGTCTTATTAATTATGGCACTGTTTGTAACATCTAAAACTTTGATATTACAAAACTCTCTTAGGCGCCAACGTAAATCTAATTTCGATTAATTACGAGAGGATTTTAATTTTTTTATCACTTATAATTTGCCCTATTAGGTTTGTGTGACGAAAATCCACACCCCTTCGGTTTCTACTTTTTTATCACTCTACTTATAACTTGCCCTAGTAGGTTTGTGTGAGAAAAAGCTTGGCCGGACGTTTGCACTGTATCACGGTTACAGTGCAATAATTTTTTTCTTCTTGTACAGTTGCATCACACATAAAAAAATCTAGTTTCAAATGATACTTATTATTTTTTAATTCCCAAAGAGAATACGGAACGTGATCCGGGTTTGTGAAAATTCGATTGCTTGCGCGAATGGTCGCGATCACCCCGAATCAATTTGAGATTAAATCTGAATTTCATAACCTCCGTATCTAACGTTTTCGTAATGGGAATTTTATATTATGTTAATAAAGCATTGTGTAATATTTGGAGATCAGCGAATTCTTAGTAACTTTGTAGTGAAATAAGTATTAGGTACTTATTCATTTATTTGAGTCTTAAAGTTTACCTCGTTTTGATTTTGTTAGTCACCATGTGGATGATTCACTGCAATGTTTTTTTTATTATACATAGGCTAGTACTTGGCTGCAAGTACACCTAATGGTTAGCCAACACACTGTATATGATAACGTGAAAGGTGCATACTCGCTATAAAATGACCACGTAAAGAACCAAGACCACAGTGAAATGTAAATGGAGAACAAGATCAAAAGATTCAATCCTATTGACAGTGTAAAAATCGCTTTAGCAAAATGAAGGTGACGAATATACTTCAGCGTGCTACTCGTTGCGAAAGATTTAGATATTTTAAGTAAGATTTTCGTCCGTCTTCACCGTTACATCTCTGCCAGAATCCTAAATAAGAATAACGAGAAGTAGGGGCGTTGCCGACGCCCGGGCACACGCATACATTACTCGCTGAGTGCACTTTCTAACAAATTAAATTTTGATGACTGCTTGGATAACGTTGAAAAAGCTGTCTTTTTATAAGAGTAATTTCTGAAGTGCCATTTCGCTATATACATTTTTCAGTGGAATAAGAAATCGACGGAGCTACCCTGATTTTAATATTCGAGATGCACTTTTATGTTATTAGAGATTCTAGTAAGTGAAAATTTGACTTAATTTATTCAGCAATTTAATTTTAACATAGAGTCACGACTTTTTAAAAACATTTTAATGTAATCCTACTCCTTGTCTTCACTTTAGGTGTTTCAGATAATCTCTGGAATTGTGATTAACTAAATTGGAATACTTATTTGGGGCCAAATTTATAACTGTGCGATTTCTTTTCGGTTTCTTACATTTACATTTACGTGTTATGTGTAACTATCACGGAAAAAGTGCAAGTAAAACTTTTATTGAATTAGGTTTAAAAGTTATTTACATAGGTCTAACCATGTAATAAGCACACTTTTATGCAACCTTTGTAAATAAGTGTTTTAGCTTCTTTAATTCAATATTTAGTACTTACCTACATAAGCAAGAGAATATATTGGTGTTGAACAAGAAAATATCAAATTGCGTAAGCTCTTTTGCAGTCGGAAATAGGTCTAGGAAAAATTATTCAGCTGTAAATACAGGTAAATGTAATGGTCTAAATACACAAAATGTAAAGGTGTAAATATACGTACGTACCTATTCATGGATTAGTCGTCGCATGTCTAGGTTAGATTTAAATATTTTCGTTTATGTTAACTGCGTTTTACTTGAGCGCTTTCTCGTGCGCGGATCTGATAAGAGGCACGCATGATAAAGGGAACGATAACTTTCATTATAAGAGCTTACAGGTTAGTTTATTTACCTATTTTAAAAAAGAAGGAGTTTCACAGAATGAATTCTTAAGGACTCGTACAGTGAATCAGTGATCTAAGTGATCTGTAAAGTGAAAAGGTTACAGGATCAGGATTCTGCTTATCTATGTATTGAAATTAACTTCTTGAGAAAATTTATTTTGACAAAATATAGACAAGGGATGCTCGTTTCGAGGTCCTGGGTTCGAATCTTGGGTCTGGTCGTGGAATTTTTCTTTCTCATAAGATTTTTTTTGAGAATTCTTCGCTCGAAGTCGGACAGTTGGTGGTGCCATATACCTTGGCTCGGAGAGCACGTTCAACCGTCGGTTACTATAAGCCCGCCAACCCTCATTGAAGCTGCGAGGTGGGTCTAAACTCCATATGCCCTATCTTAAAAGGGGGAGGTTTGGTCGTGTACTAGACCATTAATAGCTAAACTTTGTTTAATGTAAAAATGTAGTAATGTTAAGAAACATAAATTAATTAAAAGTAATAAATCAATAAAATTAATGAAAACACAAACACATCCAAAGTGCAATACAGTTGTTGAAGTTGTAGCCCGCAATTGATCGAAACGGTCAATTCACTCAACATAACGGCTTATGAAGTGGAAAACGTGTCAAGTGCGAGCTTTAACTGTACTATATCGGTTCTGTACAACTCCGGCCAGCCTCACAAAGTTTATTCCACAATACAATGTTATTTTCTTGCGCAATGCAATATTCATCTCGCCAGCGGGTTCGATTTCCGGTCGAGTCAGTTTACGAAACGATATTTCTTAACTTCAATCTGCTTCTACTGTGTAATGTTATCGCAGGATGTTGTTCTTTTTAGACGTAGTATGGCTGCGATATAAGTTTAATTCAGTTATTTGCAGATTGAGCATACATTGAACTATAAATTAATCGTAATAACCTAAGTGCTATAGTCTACTGTAGAGATGTTTCTCTTATATATATTTTTAAAGTCCTTACTAATATTATAAACGCGAAAGTTTGTATGTATTGTACTGTACTGAATGGATTTTGATAAAACTTCACAATTATATAACTAACATAGAATAGGTCATAGGCCACATTTTATCTCGAAATTTCCACGTTATCTAGAACTATGCGGCTAAAATCGCGGGCGTCTTCTAGTAAATTTATAGATAAATAGCAATTACAATTATTGTGAATAATGTTGAAATATAATGAACTAAAGTAACAACTTCCAACGTTTTTCTGCAGTTAACCGGAGATAGATGTTGGTGGTGTAATGCTCTTAACGTGTTGGAGACGACGTTACACCGCCAGTCCTGTATTTATCATTAATATCTTATAGTGATTGTTACGTAGTCAAACTCGGACTCCATTATCTCCATATTCCCTGTCCTATATAAATCTAGCCCTAAAAGACAGTTGGCAATCAAAAATAGCTTGATAATATTAAGCAAATATATTACATCACTATAACACTAATTATAAATGCGAAAGTAGCTTTGTTTGTTACTAAATCATACCAAAACTACTGAACCGATTTAAATTAAATTTGGTACTGAGATAGTTTGGATCCTGTTAAAGGTTATTTTTTTCGAACTATCAGATATTTCGAACTATAACAGAATTTCTCGCAGACAAAGTCGAGGGCATCCGCTAGTGAAGTATTAATTCAAGTTTACAAAATCAGAATTCGCTTAAGAAATTACAAGATATTGATATAAGAACACAGATTTCAATCTTTACTTTTTAATAGAGCCGTAATATTTTTCTTTACGTTCTAGTGCAAAAAATATGACAGTAATCTCTTAAAATATAAATATTCATATTTTATTAAAATGATTTCAATGCAAGCGGAACCCTGGCAGCCGTTTTAATTACTTAGTATCAGAGGCAGCTCGTAGCAATACCCAATGCAAATGAAAAAAAAAACGACCAACCCGTTTTGCGCAATAATGGGTTAAATTGGCAAACCCACGCCGCTCTATTTGTATAACTTAATAAGTATTCTATTCAGATTGTGTGATATAATTGCAGCAATCGTAGAAAATATTATATTCATGTGGCATATTTACACATTCCTAAATTATATTTCTACGTATACATATATCAGGAGTTAAAGTATGAAATTGCCGATTTGTACTAAAAAATAAAAATTCGTTTTTTTTTAATTTAACATATTTATTTAATGAAAATAATTACCATTGCTGCCATCTAATAGAAAGCTCATTTTTGCCTTTGCGATAGAACTCTGGTGATCTAGATTCGACAAAGCATTTTGCACTGCCTCCTGAGAAGAAAATTTATTATCACGTAAAAAATTGTCCAAATCACGAAAAAAAGGAGCAAGGTCTGGCGAATATGGAGGATGACGAATGGTTTTTAATTGCAGTTCCTGCAGAGTTAAAACATAATTTTTTATTTTAGGTTTCTCGTGGTAAAGTATCGTTAAACCATGCCGCTAATTCCTGTATAGGTCTCGCTTTCACCATCTCTTTCAAATCAGTTATGATGGAGCAATAATGGTGAAGATCGTCCCCTCCTCCAAACACAACATTCATAAGTCGGGGCTGTTTAACTGCTAGTTTCGTTATCATTGTTAAGCTGAAGGTTCAATTCGAAGTACCTACCTATTACAATAAAACGGCAATTTCATACTTTTACCCCTATTATTTACACATTGTAGATACCTGCCTGTAAAAATAATTAATTAAATTTGCTTGACAGATCGATTTAGATGCTCATTTTCATTTCATAATATTTCAAGGTATTTGGAGAAATACGCTTAGTGATATAAAAATGTTTTACACCACGCTGAATTTTAAAACAGAGCAACACCAAATAGTTTTGGTGGTTGTAATATGAGAGGCAACCACACCGTTTAGAAAAAAATACAATAATGTTGCTTCGCAAAAATAAATCTGGTAAGGTTTGCTTTAGGACGGGTGTCATCTCCATCGAATCATCCTCACGTCGCCTGCTGCCATTGGAGTTGGAGACACAAAAATTACTCTGCTAAAACACAAATTACTGGTATCAGAGACAGTTTAGGTGCTATAACTAAATATTGAACATAGTATACGCAAGCAAACTGGATGAGTTCCCCAAACCGGTCAATATTGTTGGATTAACCGGCTTTATACAGTTGATGAATAATTGTGTCCACCCGACCCGGATTAAACCGCTTTCTACTGATTTAATTGACAATCCTGATATCATTGTTACCCATTGATGGTATAAATACGACATTACTAATCCGGTTAAAGTAAAGGATCTATTATTATTGCTAGTGGCCAGTGGGTCTGCTTTTATGATTACATTTAATAAAAGTGTTTGATTTTCTACTTCTCTCATGTATTGTGTTATGTCGCGTACGGTGTTCATAATATTAGTAAGGATTCCCAGTTTGGCTCATAAGAGCTATTATTGTTTGTGTTATGGAACTAATATTTTTTTAAGGAAGACAATATTCGGGCGTGGCTATTTATACATTATATCCTTCCGATGCCTTGAAGAAAACACTTCGTATGCCTCACAAGGAACACTTGTGCGAAGTGTCGCTCTGTATCCATCAACCTGAGATGTTAATTTTCATGTTATGTAATTACACAGGAAAATACATCCTTTAGACCTAAACACTTCTTGCAAGACTTCTTGCTGAGAACGAGGCAGAAATAAGCAAGCAAAAAGCCACACTTAAAAAAGTATTGCCATTCCCATACATTCTAACAGGATATGATAAATGATATCTAAGCTATAAAATATTATATTTATTAGCGTCTGAGCTGTCAATCACTTCCAGCTAATTGATTGATTGATTCCATTTTAATATTAGACCCAATGGATATTTACACCTTTATTACGTGCCGTCGATCACGAGTAGGGGTGGAGTTGTGGATCAATTTAGAGCTTTTCTTTCTTCTAACAAATTTTCAGTAAGTCAATTTTAATAAGTTGGTGGTGTTACAACCCCGTGTTTTAGATAGCACGTTAAGCCGTCAGTCTCGGTCACTATCATCAACATCTGATATTGATGGTTAATTAATGAAGCATCATCACTCTAAGCCCGCCAAATCGCCTTGGAGCTGCGAAGTAAGTTTACGCTCCAAATTCCCTCTTCTGAAAGGATTGGGGCTTGGCCCTGTTATGGGCGGTTAATAGGCAGAAAGCGATGTTGATGATGACTTAAAAATAAAAAAAAACACTCGTATCGTATCCCTGATAACGTTGCTCTGACATATTGATTGAAACTTGAAAGCGTTGCAATCATTTCCATTTACTGATACCAATAATCTGTTAGCCCAATTCACAGGTTTGTATAAATACTCGTAACGTCCTCATTTTCGGGAAACTGAAATAATTACGATATTCCACTTAAAAAAGAGAAATTTTATGCCTCTTTAACTGTAAGTGTACATATGTACTCGTAGTATAAAATATTTAATTAGCTCTATAAAATAGAAATTTATTAATTAGCCTTACAAAATCAAATTATTTTGATTTTTTTCATTTCCAATCAACCATCTTCTTAATCATTGAATTTTCTGCCAATTAAATGACGTTAAGTGATGATGTGTCATGTGGTCTAAGATAGTAGAGGACTAACTTACGAGTATAAAGAGGACGACTTATCTAGATTTTTTAAAAAAAATGTATTGTTTCTGAGTGCTAGACTAAATATATTTTAAAATAGGTGTGAACTTTTACTACTTATTACATTTTACATTTTAGCCATATTCAAAGACCATATTTCCGTGAAAATTATTCTGTGGCATACACACTTTCGCCCTCTATTTAGACCCCTTCTATTTGTATTTTTGCGAAAAAGAGTTAGTGCTGCAAAGTGTTAAAATTAATTACTATACCGAAATTAATTTTAATTAGTTTACTTAGTAGACAGACCTACTATCACATTGATATATAGTATGAATTTTTGGAATTTCACTGAATTTTCTCTAACTCAATCTTATTAAAAAGTGGTTTTTGTAAATAAGATAAACACGATAAAGTAATAGAAGTCCAGCTGTGATTCGTACGAAAATCAAAAGTTATGTTAACTAACCGAAATTCAAATTGACATTGTATAGGACGTAACAACGTGCTCGGCTATAACGACCCTTCCAAGGCACTGCGATAACGTAATTAATTAACCTTGCTTAGCAGACCTGTCTAACCGTACCCATTAATTCATTTAAGTCTTCGGTAAGCAATATATTGAGTAGGCGCGTTTATTAAAATATCACGTAACACCTTCGAATAATGCCAATACTTTCATGTTTCATGAAGAAAAGGACGTAAAACGAAATATAGCGTTGCTAATTAGTGTTAATTTCTTCTTTTTATAATTATTCTCTGAATATGCTTGTTAAAACAGTTAATTAAATATAACAAATAAAATTTTTATTAAATTCATTAATTCTAGCACCCACTCATAAACAATGTAAACTTGCAAAAGGGACTAGTATTTTTTCCTAGTAATAATTATACGGAATAAGTAGATATGGACTGATGTTAAGTGAAAAGTTCTTCGCATATAAATTATTAGATCATTGTGTTGTGACATCTGGAGATAATAAGCACAAGCTGGCGTTTTTTGTGTTAAAAATGTAATTTAGATTTTGTTAATATTTATTATTGCCGCTCATATTATTCTCTGTTGTTTGCTTTGATGAAATATATTTGTAAGAAACATTCATCAAACATTCATCGGTTCATTTAATTCTAGCTCATATAACATCGTACCCATATGTGAGTTCTCTTTTTTTGAATGTTACCTTCACCCACGAGCAACATCCACAAAGCAATCAAAGCTGCTAAGTAAACGATAGAAAGCTTACTTACTACTTACTTGTATAATTATTCTTATCGGAGATGGAGTGTTGAGTAAAGTTTAAACGTCCATTATAAGCTTTTGTCCATAGAATCGTAGCGCTTTAATTAAGAAGTTCGCTCTGTTTCGCATAAAACGGAATATTAAGATAATTTTACGGTGACTTAACAGAGGATCATAAATTGTAGAAGTTAATTTTTTTTTATATAAATAATAAAGAGCAGATTTGTGTAACTGATGCATATTTACATTTTGTAGATGTAAAGAATTAGTTAAAAAAAATATTGAAAAATCAAAATCGTATATTTCAGGTAGGCTGTGTCGTCTATTTTAAGTACAAGCAATTGACACGTCAAGTCTGTTAGTACGTAGTGACTCTACCTCCGGTTCAGAAGGCAGATCAGGCATTATGAATTATGATCATCTGTTTATGCTGATTTTCTTTTAAATGTAAGTTAGTTTGTTAAAAAACTAAAGAGTTTATTTTATACAAAAATTGTAACATTTATTTTATTCACGTCATTTTTTATTTTGAAGCAAAATATCAAGTGATAAAAACAACACCTTTTTGTTTAAAGTAAACAAGTATTAATTTACAAAAAATAAAAAAAGTTAATTTTGCTTTTCAGGCTGTTACTATACATATATAATATGATTTTAGTTTAAACGGGACAGGGTTTTCTTATTATTTCAGCATTTTGCCACGGTCCATTCGCATATTATTGAACACTTACACTGAAAAATAAATAAATTTCACACAAAAAAATAAGCTTTTTTGCTGTTGATAATTTGGCACTCTCAATTTAAATGTTCTAATTTTGGTCCAGTAACATTCGTATGAGCCTTCCATTTCAACATTTATATTAACTCTCGCCTCAGAATTATATCTTTTCTTATCTTCTTTCATCCATTCTCTCTACATGCCAGCACACCTCTATGCACAGCCAGTATTGCCTTTTGGCACATTCTCTGGCTATTTATAAAGGCAAGCAGAGCATCATTCACCATGTATCCAGCATCTGCTTTCAATATCACCTTCATATGTCCCATCTTTTGTAAATTTATTACCCAGGTATAGAACTCTTTTATATCTTCCACTTTTTCTCCATCTATTAAACTATTACAATCTTTTACAGATTTATCTCTTTCCAAAATCATCACAAACAATTTTGCTAACATTCACTTTCATTACTTTCCTTTTCAAAGCTATATTAGTAAGTTGTAGGGTTTTAAAGTGAAAGTGGAAAATAAACAAAGTTCTTTCCTATATTAGGACTCAAAATGTGGTTTCCCAGACTACAATTGATCAGTATATTTCAGGAACAACAGCGGATGCATCGTCCAGTTGTGACAGGTTAAACGCAGCCGATAGTCACTGCGGCAACACGGATCTGCACTTTACGATTGAATTTTTAATACCGCCCGTTATTTCGGCGCGACGTGCCTAATTAGCTTTCGCAAATCGTCTGCTAGGCAGTGCTGCAGTTGAATCAGCCAGTCTGTATAGTTAGGATTATCGAGCCAATTACGCTAATTAGCCGAGCCCGGCTGACGTTAATGCATTTTACAGAATGCGTTGCTTTTAATGTGATTGACGAAACTTGTGGATATGAATAACATTGTACAGAATAAACAGATATAGTATGCAAGTGTTTCTGTATGTTAAGTTTTTGTATAGGTTCAGTTGTTTTAACGAGTTAAAATTAAATTTTTAATGTACATGACAGTAACAGACGAAAAAAGGACTACTGAAGAATGGTAGGAGTATTACTACTCCTACCATTATACAGTAGTACCGTCGGTGGTATAAACTCCCTTAGATCCCCAAATCTGCTGTCCTAGGTATATGGAGAGAGGTCTGACCCTGAGTCATTAAAATAGGCTGATAATTATAATCATTATGGCTCCCATAGCAACGTAGGAGTTTGTCGTGTTTCGGATCCAACAGTAGCTCCCTCCCCCGGGTTTTTCATCCGCAATATTGTGAGCAAACACAAATGGCGGTGTAAATTTCAGCGTGATTTATTTTGAATAAGTTGCGAAGTTTGCAATATTCCCTCGCTCAGTTCAACAATAAATCGAGAACTCCCATTAGCCCCGATTTATAAACATGGACTTTTAAAAAGGTAATGATTGCCGTTTCACATTAATACTTTCGATTCGAATAAAATATTACGTTGTAATAATAATTTTACATATTTGCGATTGTTGCAAAATGCGAATCGAGCATTACCTCGGTACATTTGAACTCATTATCAGTTATTACTGGCCCATCACAGGTCAGACCACCTTCCTTACGGGGATATGACCCACCACGTTGCTCAAAAGTGCGTTGATGGGCTTGGGTTGATAATGTAAAAGTAACCGGTACTGACGGCTTAGGGTGCTCTGAGGCACGGGGCTGTAATACCACCAACGTTCCAACTCCGGGCTTACAATTGTTACTGCATTTTTTTTAGAAATAATGAAATCCACCATATTCCATAGCCTGCCCCAAGACTGATTGGTAGTTCGATGCCTCACAGGCTATCCTCTGGACCAACGCAGTGGCCAGGTACTCAGTCTACACCCACATATGTTAACATATTTTTGTAGCGGGTACGAGTAAAATGTAATCATAACACTATGTTAAAAATATATCCATATAAAAGTCAAAGTTAAAGGATAAACCAGCCAACACGCTTTTACATTTTCAATTTGGGTAGAATTAGGTAGATAAATAATATTTTAAGACAAGATTTTATTAAATTCCCTTCAAGAGCCACAGCTCATAGCAGGAAATTTAATAATCTCGATTGGATTTGCGGTTGGAATACGTTAAAAGGAAATAACATCAATCTATGCCTTTCAAAATAGCTTTCACAGGAAAAAATATCCGTCGCTCTACATAGAATGTACATTTTGTCGCTATCTCTTTTAGAGAAATCTCGTTTTGTAGTTAGGTCTTAAATGCTAAAGGTATTTATTTGATTTTCACATGTATCAATACGGATTCAGCTGTTATTTATTAGTGCGAAAGACAAAGACCGATGAACTACTTTTTCAGGAGTGTACCTAAATAAAATTAAAAACATTTCGCTCGACATTCTAGGTGGACTGAAAGAACTCTATAGGTTTTTATTTCCTTGCGAGTAGTTGCGAGTTAAATATTATGCGGCTTATATTGCAGATTCTTTTGATTGCGTTGACATGGAAGTTTGATTTTATTATAGCCTTAAGGTTTTATAGACCCTGAGTATTTGATATGAACTATAATTTAATATCTCTACGCGTTGATGAGGAGAGATAAGATAAAAATTATTATAAACATTTTTATTATATGATGTAACTAAAAAATTACGGTTTCCGTGATTTTCCTTTATCTGTGCTATATAACGTTACTTCTAAGAAATAAAGTTTTTGTAATGAAAGTTTATTTGAACCAGATACATTACACACAGGAAAATCAAACAGAACAGAAAACGTTGATCCCACATAAGTTGTTAAAAAAGTTGTTAACGTCGTACCAAATTTCAGATTCTGTGGGGCAAGTGCGAGTTTTCACCGAGCGACTGCGTAAAAACGTAACCACTCGATTATATAGAAAAAAAAAACGTTCACTCTCGTAATAGAGTGCACTGCTTCAATTCCATATAAATTAGCGTTACGTTTTTACGCAGTCGATTGGTAACAAACACACACTAGGCACACTGAGTTCATGGGAAGTACCCAGTAGGTTTTGATGCCCTAGCGAGTGTCAAAAATTGGCGGAAACTTGCGACATAAACGGCTGTAACTTTTGATCGCGTTGTCTTAGAAGTTTGATTTTTTTTTTACAGCTGTAATGAACAGTAAGCTCGAGTATTCGACATAAATTCAGCTGGATAGTTCCATGCGTTTCTGAGAAAAGGGGTCTTGACAGACAGACAGACGGACGGACAACAAAGTGATCCTATAAGGGTTCCGATTTTTCGTTGTTAGGCACGGAACCCTAAAAAAGGCACTTTAACATATATAACACATTTTGAAAACTGCTCATGCGGTACAGTGCGAATTCTAGGGGCAAATAGCATGCTGCTGAGCGTAATATTTTCAGGGTTCAATAAAATGGCAGTATTTTAAAATTTTAATACAAACCTCTAAGGAGCGCGCGTTCGCCAAAGCGCGTACTCTCTGCACCGTATTTACTGGAATTTATGATTTCATTTGGAGTCGCATATTTCAGCGATGTGCCATTTGCATCGGAATGGTCGTGGTTCGTATTGGATTTTCCTTTGTATTACTCGTACCGTATACTTTAAATACTGCATCGATCATTTTATTTTTATCTTTTAAAACATTGCTTAAGCAGGCAGCTAAGACTCCCGCATACAATAATATTGTCAATAAAGTTGATACTGTCAGTAATATGCACAATATTACTGTCAACATCAACTTTATCGAAAACTACAGGACGCCCACGGTTTCACCCGCATAGTTCCCGTTTCCGTAAAAAATTCGGGATAAAAAATAGTCTCTGTGTTAATCCAGGATGTCAGCTAACTACATAACAAGTATAATTAAAATCGCTTCAGCCCTTTAGTCGTGAAGAAGTAACAAGCATATACACTCACAATCTTTCGCCTTTTTAATATTAGTATGATATTATTGTATGTGGGGGTCTTAACTGCCTGCTTAGGACTTTTAAAATATTTAGGACATGAAACGGTCACATATACACTGTATGTGGCCCGTATTGCGTACGGGATCTTATACTGATGAGTAATATTAACAATCTTGTTGGGATAATATTATTGTGTATGATAGATGGGCTAGTGTAAAACATCATTTGTTACTACATAGTACTGAGTACTTCATAGTACCTACTGAGTGTTATATTATATGAGTATAACAGTCCGAGAAGGCCTAGCTGTTTTTAACATTGTTTTGTAATATTTGCTTACAGCTTTGATTGTTTTCTAGTGAATTTGTGAAATCGTTACCGTATTGTTAGTTCGGCTTGTCTATAAATAGGTGCTTATCGGGCACTAGAATGTGTAAGAACTCTGAAACATTTTTCACGGTTTGCGAATGTGAAATCGAGGCCACTTCTGAAAATTGTTAGAAGGGAAGAATAACTTGAACATAACTTTGTAGTAGAATTTTTAATAAAATTCTTTATTTTAAGACTAGTAATAAAAGATGAGATAGAAACTAATGTGGTCATATAATATAATTTTTGTATGAAAAATTTTAATGAGAATCTGGAATTTAAATCGCAAATATTCTAGAACTTTTTTTAATAAAAAAATAATGGAGTAATATGATAACTATATTGCACCTGTCAAATGCTTGATAAAGAACGTAGTTCCAAAATATTTTCATTACAAGCGGATATTATCATAACTTTTTTAATAAAACGTTATAAGAGTAGAAAAAAAAACGTTTAATTATACAAATTATGTTGCAATATTAAAGTCTTAATTATGTTGCCTACAAAATAAGTCGTTTCATTTTTAATTAAATTTTCGTACCGTTATTTATGCTGTAATAACTTCCATTATTTTTAATATTTGTTGTCCAGGATGGTTACCCGTGAAACAAAACAACAGATTAACATCATTTACTATGGTCGGATTAAACCCAAATGCATTGTTTTTGAAGTTAAAAATTCAGGTTAAATTTTTATTTTAAACATTATGGTGGTAAATCTATATTTTAATTGGCTACATAATTTCAAAAACACACCTTGAAATTTTTTAATATTGCAAAAGATATAAATGAAATGAAAATATACTTTCAAATTGATTTAGAAAGTTCCTATTTACGATTATGTATTGAAACCTTATAATTTTTAGTATTTACCTTAATTTAATTTACTATTTTAGTTAAAAAATTAAATTAATTTAAAATTAATCTAAAATCACGAAAGCAGTTTGATTAATTTTTTTTAATCCAAATGCTTTCGTGGTCATTTGTGCTAGCGTCCCCAGAGAATGCGATTCGATACTTTTAAGTCAGGTCAGAAGGATTAAGAAATTGTGATGAAGTTATCTCTCCTGTTCCTCAAATGTAATAGGCGTAGTTTGGCCCAAAATAAAATTATAAATAGACGCGGAAACATCCCCACAAAAGGGAAGCGGTAGGCAGTTCCTTGAACCGTAATTTCTGTAACAATCTTAACGAGCTTTGTGCATCTATTGTTGCGTTCGCGATGTTCGTTTTGTACGGACGTAGCGCGGCGGGCAACCTGTTGTGAAATTTTTAATTAAGTGTGGGGGAGTTGTAGTAAGCTCTCTCTATTCTTTGATATTGCTAGTTCCCCGCTGTAAAGCTGTTATTACTACACGCGGTTATTACTTTGTTTTTCTGGTTATGACTGCTTGTTACAAACAAGATCGTGTCGGCACCACTAATAAGAAAGAAAATGGAACTTTTTAAGTTGCGCAATTACTGTGACCCATTTAGAAAGACTTTCACGTGTTGAAAACGACAAGTGGTTTAGTTTACGTATACTTTTTATACAGAACTTGTGTCATTTGTATGGATTTGGTATACATCTGCACAGATACCTGTGCAGGTGCTATACATATGTATACAGAGTGTCCCATAAGTAATGGATAAAACTGAAGTGATACCTGCATCACCTGATTATCTATAACAGATTTAGTTAGTTTGAAAAAAAATTATATATTTAATTTTTCTATTTTTTTCTTCGTTAGCCAGTTTTTTAATGCTTTTTTGTTAAATACTGCTGATTACACTACAAATTCAATTGTATAATGATGCGATTAATAATAATGAAATTATGGGAAAATCTCTTAGAGAGAAATCATTATTTTACATTAATTTATGTGACCGGGTTAATTAGCATAGAGGTTCAGATTTTAAATATAAACACTTATGGTATACTTACCAAAAGTGAAAGTTCAAATTCAATTAAAAAGTCAAAGTTCAAGGATCTCCTGAGCTTAAGCGCTTTCAGCTACTACTGACCATCGGGCTTTGTTACTTTTTGTTACTAAGCATACCCGGGTTCTTTTTTAAGTAGGATTAAAGTTTCGAACAAGTGGTTCAGCCAATATAACGCCTTATTCATTATTATTTTATTATTTATAGAACAATTAATATAATATAACGTAGAAAACATTTGACATACTTAAGATCTGATAAGTTAATATAAAGGACAGAGAAAATTTACAAATCCTTAATAGTATTAATAACTTGGTTACAGTTTTTAGAAGACTAGTCAAATGAGTTTTACATAATTAGGTGAACGTACCACCCATTTTCTGTTAATCCATTAATAATGGTACACCCTCTTCATTACAGTGTGTATTTAGCTATACAAATTACCCCCCCCAAAAAAAAAACAAAGTGTTATTAAACCAAAATTACAGAAATTAATGAGTATGAAAAAAATGTCTTTTTTCTTGAATAACATGGTGAGAGATTCAGAATCGTATCTATCCCTTTTATATCATATATATTTGAAGACTGTTTACCATATTGATAATCACCCCATTTAAACGTAATTCCTCCCGCTCTAAAGAGAGACGAATGTTTGAGCATAAATAAGTATGAGTAAGATAGGTATACTAAGACGCCTTATACACTCACCGATTCATAACTTTGATAGCTCTGGTATTATTAGTAGCTAAATAACCTGTTTGAATCAAAGCCATCTGTTACAGGTACAATTATACAATTATCAAACAACAACTTTTCATTTAAATTAAGGGGTTTGCAAATATTAGAACTGCAATAGCAATAAGCAAAATTATAACTATCTTATTTTAGTATAAATAAAATAGTAAATTATATAATTCATTTATAAAAAAAGTATATATCCTAATGTATCGCTGCGCCACTTTATGCGCTCACGTGCCGATTCAAATCTTTGGAAGTGAACTTTGATAACGCTTTTTATTAATAATCAAATGCCCCGTTAATCAAAACCGTCTGCTACGTACAGAATTATAAAAATAAAAATATTATAACGCTGCACGTTTATCAACAATAAATTATACGCATTTAAGTACCAACTCGAATTTAAGTACCACCATTGAAAGAGTAAATTCAATGAATCATATTTTTAAAACCCACCAGATACGGTGGCCAAAAAATGGCAAAGCTCGTCGTGATAGTCCGGATATTGGCAGCCCGAGGCACCGGAAGCGCCGCCATAACCGTAACTCACGTGTGACTGCAACGCTGGCGTCACGTGCCCACTAATTTATGCGCCCACGCGCCGATTCATAACTTTGGACGTGCACTTTGATAGCTCTAATTATTAGTACTGAAATGACCAGTTTTAAACGATGAATACTTTTAAAAGTATGAAATAGCAGGCGCCCACGACTTCATTCGCGTGAAAAATAATGATTATTCTAATTTCGATGAAATTAGGATTTTTACTATCATTAATACTCGTAGACAGACAGACAAAATTTTACAAATTGATGTAAGTACCATATATATTTTCATATAAATTCAGTAAAAAGCTGTCAATTTGAAATTATAAACAGACACGACAATTATTTTATTTGTATATAGACAAAAATAATATCTACGCTCCCTTCAACAGTTTAACAAAAAAACTTAAACTTTGTGCTACAATTGGTAGCGACGAAAGTCCAGCAAGTAAGAATCGAATCCTAGAGCTTTCAGATTTTAGTCCAACCTCTTACCCGTGAACTAATTGAGGCTTAAGATGAAAGAAAACTTGTAGTAAGTTAAAGTTAAGTGGATATTTTCGCAATATTTTCATAATTTATTTTTCTTACTGTAAAAGGTCTGAACTAAAGTAAGCCAAGTGATGGTAATGCCGAGAAATGGCGGCCGAGTGCTTTAAGCTCTTCTGAGCTTTCGCAGACTTTGTTTATCTTGATTTAATGAGATATTAAAATTCTCGATAAAACGTCGATAAATTATTGTTTCTTGGTAAGCGAAATACTTGTATTTAACGTAGAAAATTTTTATCGTTATGGAAATGAATATTCTTAATGTAGTATAAAATTACATACTTTTTTATTAACTGGATAGGTATAACGTTACTCGTAAAACCAATACTAACGAACTGCATTTATTAGTATTTACTATCTGTATTTACTTTCTACTTTGTATTTTATTGCTGATTTTACTCTGGTAGTGGGTTTACATTAACTTTATTGTTTCCATCACATTGTTAAATTATTATCATCAACCTAATTTTACAGGACCACTAAAGGGAACGAACGCCCTTCTCTTAGTAGGAAATTTTGGAGATTAGACACGTCACCTTGCTGCAATGCAGGTTGGCGTGCTTGTGAAACTGACTACACTTGGAAACGGTCAATATCAATATTAAAATAATAAGTTTTGCTTACCAAAGATAATTCCTTTTAAGAAATCATAAATCGCAGCAATTTTTAATGACCCAGGACTCTAGGCTAGGACCTCAGAATTCAAACAGATATTTTTCTTTTTCTTACAAGTTTTAAGTATGATAAATATTTCTTTTACTCCGATTGGCAAAAATAGGAATCGAACCCTTGACCTCTCGATGTTAAATCTAATGCATTTAAAGTGAACACATTAAGGCTTATAACTCAAAATGCTAATCTAAGTATTTTAGTTGAGCTAATTTAACTAATAGCAATAATTTCAAGTGCTCTATGAACATGTTAAGTTAATCCAGTACGCAATACTACGTTATTGATGACATCCATGTTATTGATGATAGGCTGTTTCGACAGCTTTACGAACCCTCCGAGACAAGAAGTGGGTTAACGTATTAGCTATAATTAATACCTATTTGATTACATTACATTATACGAAGTAATATATGAGTAGATTGAGTAATTCTAAGTAGGTATTGTAGAGACAACAAATGATACATTGATACATCTCCTAAGAACCCTTGTTTTCTTTTTAATCTAGAAATCCTTATGGGTAACTTCTCGCCATAGAGTGTTATGTCAGGTGTAGCGATTAAAACACACGGTATTTCTACTCGAAGTTAGATAAATAGGTTTCGGGAATCGGGTAGGTTCTTTACCTGTCACCCTCACATATACGAATACCTCTCACCCTGTAACTCCTACCAACCACAGCATCTGTTAGTTGTTAGTAGTTCAATCATATAGGAAGTTGATACTCGCACATTGGTTAGGTACAAACCATATATCTATTCAACGTTTACGAAACGTACGAGTTCTTCATTATTCGAAGACCGTAGCGCATCCGTTACTTTTCGTAGCATGTAGCTAAACTTTTCAAACTCGGTATATAAACTGAAGCACGAAAATATTCATGCAAGCTTGTTTTCACATGACTCCGTGATAGGACGTGATATCTCCGCGCTTCGGCTCGCGAGGGGCTTCGTTCTGTTTTATAAATGTCAGTGTTTGAGCTTACAGTCCTAATGTGACGGCCACATGCTATCTCTATGGTATTGTATGCAGTACGTATACAAAATGCGTTTTTTTAGTAGTCAGTGGCGTGACATAGTTCTGCAGCAACTGATAAATTATAACTAATAATCCTATTAATATTATACAAGCGAAAGTGTGTAAGTATGGATGCATGCATGTTCGCTTTTTACAATAAACTTATTAAATAGATTTTGAAGTAACTTTACAATAATACAGCTTATATTATACTATAATAGAGATTATGAGAACTTCAGTGCTTATTAGCTTTAGAGGTAAGAGAGTTGTAATACCTAGTTATGTATTAAGTAATCTCTGAACTGAACAAGACGATATTTGGCACAGATAAAAATTACATCGAGATCGTCATAGGATAGGTACTTTAAAAATCTCAATTCACATGAATCTTACTCATCTACAAGGTTGTTACTTTTTGTCGGAAAGTTGATAAATTGAAGTACTTAGAGGAATTTTTATAAGAACAAACCTTTGATGTTTCACAAGAACTTTAAGTATTAATGACAAAGCATGTTTTGAAAGAAATTTAACGAATTATGCGAAGAACTTGGTACAGCTGTGTATTCATTAAAAACTACGCACTTTGAGCTTTTGTAGAACTTCTATTTTTTATGAATCGACCATTTGGAAGTTTGATTAATTGTTGTAAATGATTTAAATGACATAAAAGTACAGTAAGTTTTGACAGATTGAGTCAGTAAATTTTTTTGTTGTAATTGGAAAACAATTCATAACCGTTTGTATTTAATGATCTTTTTAATTTAATCTATAGTAATAATAAAACTGTAACAGGTCCAGTTCTGTACATTGAGGATATTTTTAAAATTTTTGTTGCAGGGCATTATATAATCGATACTGAAATCGAAAATATTCCTTTAAATATTGAACTATTTTATTCATTCAAAATATATCTTTGAAAATATATACGATTAAATAAAGGACACTTAAACAAAATTGTTTTAATAGATTTTGGAAAACTTTCTTCTGTTTGATTGCATACAATATTTCGGGTCTAATACACAACTTATTCTTTTGAAGAACTGGTTAAACCAATAACCACTTAACACAAATAGTGTTGTAGTAATTGTTATAAGGTAACAGTGAACTTGTCGCTTAGTATTCGTACATACCCACTCGTACATGTGTCGAGTTTAAAACAATTTCTGAACGCAATAAGCTTGGAACTTTTTTAATTTTAAACTTATTATTTGAACTTGTATAGAATAACCAATTACAAAGTTCAGTTTTATGTTTGAAACAATTGGAAAAAGTATACAATGCCAAGCATTTTTTTATTTAACAAAAATAGTTATTCATATTTAACTCCATGAAGTATGTAGTTTCAAGGTTTCTTCTAAGATTGAAATAAAACATTTTTCTTACTGCTACATTATTAAAGTTATCTATAATAAAAAATTTTCACTATAACATACCTAATTAGAGGTCCGGCTTCTTGATTTTTAAACAATTTTAAAAGAACTAAAATTATAACGGCCTATGAAAATTTAATTAGATTAAAATTTTTGAATTTCGAATTTTGGCGCCTGTTATTGTAATAATTAGTTTAAGCATAAATTAAAAATTGGTCTTTGGGTGGACTACCTCGTGGATTTGGTCGTTTTCCCAATGTGGGTTCGATAACGAGGTCCTTTGTCCAAATCCTGGGTCAAATTTTCAGTACATTCCAGCCGGGGAGGTTCTGGTGTTATACTCCCGTGCCTATGAGATCACGTTGAGACGTCGGTCCTGGTCACTATCATCAATACCTGATAGTGATCGTTAATAAATGAAGCATTATCACCTTTAGCCCGCCAACCCGCAATGGAGCAATGTGGTGGGCCTACGCTCCATATCCCCTCTCCTACACGGAGAGAGGTAAGTTAAGTAATTACTGAAACTGAATTTTTTTTACAAGAATGGATTAAGTATATTATGAAATAGAACATAACTTAGCACTCGAGGTTTATTAGTAACCTTTAATTGTAGATCATGCACGTAAATATTTATTAGTACCTTTAAAAATAATTTTTAATAGATCGATTAAGGAAGGATGTTTTCCTTCTAAATGGAAAGAAGCACATATTGTGCCGATACACAAAAAGGGTCCTAAACATCGTATTGAAAATTATCGTCCCGTTTCGATCTTAAATATATTTGGTAAAATGTTAGAAAAAATTGTTTACAATTCATTATACCCTATTCTGATAAGTGCGATCCCACCAGAACAACACGGCTTTATTAAGGGTCGGTCAACCTTATCCAATCTAACAACATTCACCGAAGATATATTGGTTTCCATGGATAAAGGTGTGCAAGTGGATGTAATCTACACAGATTTTGAAAAAGCATTTGATAGAGTCGATCACAGGATCCTTTTAAACAAACTTGAATATCTGGGTATTCATGGAGACCTTCTAAGATGGGTAAAATCCTACTTATCAAACCGCTCACAGGCTGTTGTTGTTGGTGGCTCTAGATCCGATTTCTGTGTAGTCCCGTCTGGTGTACCACAGGGATCTCATTTAGGGCCCTTATTCTATAACATATATTTGTACGACATATACGGTTGTTTTTTTAAGTCAAAATACCTAATGTACGCTGATGATACCAAAATTTATCTAGAGATTAAAAATATAAACGATTGTTTAAATTTACAACAAGACCTGAGCCGACTCTCAGACTATTATAAAGACAATAGGATAAATGTTAATATTGATAAATGTCAGCACATTAGTTTTACTAGAAACAAAAAAGTAATTGATTTTAACTACAGCATTGACGGAAAGATAATTAATAAAGTAGATAAAACGCGTGATTTGGGAGTGATACTCGACGATAGCATGACTTTCAATGAACATATTGACCAAATACTAATAAGGCATACTCAATGTTAGGATTCGTTCTACGTACATGCAAGCCATTTAAAACATCAGTACACTTAAAACGATTTATTCTGCTTACGTCCGAAGCAATTTAGAGTATTGCAGTAGCATTTGGTCCCCTTACTATATAAAACCTCGAGAAGACATTGAAAGGATTCAACGTAAATTTATTAAACATTTAAACTATCGTTATCATGTTGTCTCCTTTAATTATGAGGACAATTGCAAACGCTACGAGTTACAAACTTTAGGACAAAGGCGACAAATAGCTGATATGTTACTATTGTACGACATAATAAATGGTAAGCTGGATAGTCCTCTATTACTATCGAAAGTCAATGTTATCGCACCTCCCATACGATCCCGTCGAACATCTTTACCCTTGTTCCAAGTGCCACACAAGAGAAAAAACTACACTAAAAACTCAGTCATAACCAGAATAACACGGGAGTACAATTCACACTACACAGATATTGATTTGTTCCGCTATTCAAAAAGTGTTTTTAAGAGACATCTTGCAGTATTTCATAAGCTTCAGAACTAGTCACCAAAACACACTAACGACACATTCACACACGCACACACATATATGCACGCACACACATATACACGAACACACATACACACACGCACTTACACACACGTACTCACGCACACACATACACGCACAAGTTTTATTGTGAATTTGATTGTTTTTTCAGTTTGTAGTTATTTATTGTTTTTTTTTATTTACGAAAAATCTGTTATTGGCCTAATTTTAAGAAAAATATCTTGATTATTTTGTATATCTGGTTACGCTGTTGATTTTTCTGATTAATAAATAAATAAATAAATAAATAGATACAACCGTCGTTAATGTTATAGTTTAAATGGATTTTATTAATTATTGGTGACTTAAGAGCAAAAGTAAGCGAAAAAGAGCGAATATATTTAAAGAGTATATAGTAATAAAGATAACGAGGTGGTTAAAAATTAAAAAGCAGTAGGATATTTTGCCGAATGTTACACAGCAAATATTGCATGTACGTGACTCCAACACGCTCCAAGCTAATGTCTACTCCGTGCGCGCATTTCATACTTTTATAAAATAAAATATAGCAAGCTCGTGGTTTTTTACTAATTTATTTATAGTTCGCCACAAACATTTCGTTTCTTTGAGCAACGAAATTGCTTATTTGAGTAAATAGGGACTGGAATAGGGAATATGTTGTCCTTTTATATGTGGAATTTCCTATTGAACAATCAGACGATCGTTATAAAAGTTTTGGTATTCTTATAGAGTTCAGTTTGGTAGGTTCTGTTAATTTTGGTAAAAATACCAAGTTTTGGAATTGTAAGTGGAAACTACCTATGTATTTTCGGATCATGAGTTCAAGTGATGGGTTAGGTTACAAATAGAGCTTTGATTTCTACTAAGAAATTCATAGTTAAATTCTCAGATCAGAGTTGGGAAGTTGGTGGTTTTATCCCCCTTGTCTTGGAGAGCACGATTAGTCGCTGTCACAAAATCAATATCATGAACATCTAATAAAGGCCGATACATGAGTTAAACATTATCGTCCTTAGCCCGTCAACTCACCATATCGCTATGGTCGTCTAAACGCCGTATTACTTTGTATAAGGAGAGAGGCCTGGCCTTATGGTGGGCTATTAAAAAAAGGCTGATGATGATGAAGCCCAAGGTACAATTTATAGTAGACACTTTGAATAAACATTTACAGTGGGACTTTTTCATTTGTGCGGACCATTCGACCGTAATGGCGCATTCATTTCTTTTCCACGCAACGTTGGCTCTTGATGAATGAACTGCGTCGGAACTCGAATATTAGAATAGCCACACAATACAAGGGTCGTGTCTGACGCTAAATATCTTGCTACCTGTTTACGTGTATACTTGTAACAATATAACGTTATGTCAAGGTTCCTGATAACAAAATGGACCTCGACCACGTATTTCTTTTATTTATGAAAGATGGCTTCTGGAATTGGAAGCTATCTTTCAAGTGTGTAAATCAAAGGATCGTCGTCACAGCAGAATGCATTTTCTAAGTTCTATGAGTGACATTGAACCTCGCTAATAATTTACTTATTTTTCTTTTTTCGTAAAAAATCTACGAATCCAAGTCAATAAAGTCAATTCGTTCCGACAGGAGATATGTACTTTTACTCTGAATCCAGAGCATCCTTGGGAGATGTTGACTCTACAATGGTTAATTGGGAACTTTGCAATTGAAACTTGTTTGCCAAAAAATTGCTAATTAGTACTTAGTCACAGACAAATTACAATTTATAAGATAATTATTAGTTATTTGCTAACACTCTGTCAGTTCCACACGCAACTGTTAAATGTTTGTCTAATGTTTGTTTAAATTCACACGCAGCTGTCATTATAGCTCCGTCGCTACCCGGGTAGCCGCGGGCCTCAAAGAAGGTTTGAATGTCAGGCCCACAGGGGTTAAGGTGTTTAACCTTACACCAAAAGCCAGATATACTATCTATACCTGTATGATGTAACCAAGGTTTTACTGATAACAAGCTCGGCCTCGGCCGTGTATTTACGAGTAGGTACCTACATAATTCTCGGATTGTAACCCTTATGTAAGCTCGACGTCTAAATTACTGCAGCCTTGGATGAGACACGTTTACTCAGGTTGTAAGGCTCTGTGCCAAAAAACTCTTTGGAAGCTTTTTTGTTTTATATTTATGAAAAATGGCGTTAATAGCATGACATCTGTTGTTTTGGAGTATGCGTGGATGTGGATGTCATAAACTCTTGAAGGTAATGTTGAAAGACTCGGGTAGGTATGGCTAAACGGATGTTGTTAATGCATGCAAGTATAGGGATTCATATAGACAGTTGAAACACATAAATTATACGACTTAAAAGGTCTCACTTGTAAAACCAGTATTTGCAAGTTGGACCTCAGCCCAAGGTCTTATTGTTGTGATCTATTATTGTTTCCACCCCCGACCAAAAAAAGCGTGGTCAAGAGTCACCTTAAAAAATAATTAACGAAAAAATTTAGTTCAATTGAAACTAACTAACTAAAACAACAGGAATTTTCTCAGCCAGTAGAATTCACATTGCCCGGTGGAAGATCTAACACCTAATTTCCTGATTTCTTTGTTCCCCGGTACGTAATTAACTCTATTATTGGTTTAAGCCGTTTCAAAGAGTAACCTACTTTTGTAGCATAATGCTCAGATTTATAAAGATTTTTTTACTCATTTATACAAGTTTCGTTAACTTACTTACAATTTGTAACCTATTGTATGTTATTCAAATATATATATAGCCCATATTGATTTGGATGAGCATCATTAACATTCATCATTATCCTATTATCATCTTTCTTAAAATCGTAATAGGTATATATGTATTCTATATTTAACGTTATATAAGACCATCCAACATACCAAAATATCGTGTTAAATAAATACACATACAAACACTTGATATAAAAAGAAATTATTCACATTTCAACAAATATTTAAAATACACTTAAACTTCCTTGCACTTAGACTTCCTCAGTGTATTTAGTCAGGTTCAAGTTAACATAAATAATAATTTTAATTAGAATGAAATTAAATGAACGAGTCATTTCATTTTCGCTCATTTCGCTGAAGTTGTCGCTAAGAGTTCATCTGCCTTTCAAATGTATTCGTTAAATTAAAAACCCATTACTTGCTTTTTAATAAAACTATTTTTATTTATATAGAAACTCTGAGAATTTTCAGTCAGAAGACACTAAACACTAGTGTATAAAATGACACGTTTTAGCTAAGCGATCTTTGCGAAATAATACAATTTAATGTTAATAAAATAAACTATTACAAAATATAAAAATGGTAAATATAAATACATATATATTTCTGTATAGACATTTTTTTGAACAGGCCTGTGCTTGACCAATCATGCCTAGGTCTAGGTTAAAGCGCGGTTACCTATTCACTGCTGTCTTTATGGTGCATAAATCATACTTACCAGGAAATACATATTTATATTTTATAGTATGTATCGGCATATGTGCAACAATTTAAAATTCATAATACATTCTCATACTTTGAAAGCGTATTTGATTTGAATTCCTTTAAATAGCCAAAAATATCGGAGCTATTCGCGATGGGCCGGATATTGGCGGGCCCGAGGCGCCGGAAGTGCCGCCATAACCGTAACTCACGCACCGACTGCGGCAGTGACGTCACGTGCTCGCTATTTATGCACTCGTGTGCCGATTGATCGCCGTGGAAGATTGTTGATGTAAGGAATAGTTACAAATTCATCAGATTATAATTGGAGATTTCTACTGTGATATGATTCTTCATAATGAAGAAAGATTCCGCCTCAAGAGCTCACTATCTAGATCTGGCCATGGGAATCTGGATACAAATTACACTATGTCACTCCTCATGAGCCTGCTTGCCAAAGATTAGCCGATTTATATGTACAGATATCCATAGAATAGAGCTTAGAAGCATCACCTGGATCTGTCCAGGTTTGCGGGCTAAGGGTGATAATGTTTTTTTTTACATTCTTTATATCAGAAGTTAATGATGATGACAGTACGTTAAGATCCAGGTCTAACTATCATAAATTTAATATCTGAAAGTTATAAATTTAAATAATAAACCAACATTATCATTCTAAGACCGACAAATTGCATTGGAGCAGTTTGGTAGAGCCAAGTTCCATATTCTCTCTCCTATATGGAAATACCTCCTGTAGTGGGCCGTTACCAGGTTGATAATGATGTTGTAGTACGTAGATACACTAAACAGTGAAGTCATCATTTAGGTGGTAGGTCAGAAGTCGCATGTATTGTTGAGTCTAATATTCCCGCCGCAGTCCATTCATGCGGCGCCAGTGGTGCGTGAAAAAGAGCTGAATGCGCTGTTCCGGTCGAATTGACACCGCCTATGGAAACCTCTCCGTTGAAATGTTTGTTCAAACTTTTGGATTAAATTGATATTTATAGAAAAAAATAAAGATTTATTCGCTAGTAAGAGTAGTAAGCAATGCGCACTGTGTTTCTAAAAATCAGTTGACATTATGTTACGTTTAGTGTCATTCAAACTCAAAAAGTGCTCGACCGATTTACTGTTTTCTTCTCTTTATTTTTTTTACGTTTCAATCAATTGTTCAAATGTTCGAAGTTATGTCTATACTAATGCCAAATTCGATTGAGAATCTTGTCAACAAATTTAAAATGAAGGTAGAAAATGCAACACATTTTATGCCTAATAAATTTAAAATTATGTTTTGTTTTTTTATAAAATGTTATTTAAAAGATATTGAATATATTAATTAGTTTTAAGCTTACTAATCTAATTTATTGTCATGAATTCGTCAATAACAAGTTAACTAAAAAAAATTAGGTTTAACATGACTAGTGATTTCTACCTTAATTTTTAATTTGTTTGTTGATAAGCATTCAGTTTGGCTTACGTATAATATGCACATCTGTTTCAATACTGTTTTTTTTTCAAGAATCGACATACAAAACTGATTATTTGCAATGGCATTTACTACTTTTTCGAAATTTAGTACAATTACGTACGTAACGAAATTTAGTACGAAATTATGTAATTAGTACAATCTTTATTTTGTAGCTAATATTGAACTAATTTTAGTTATTTAATTTTATTCATTCCAGCATAAATATAAAATGATGTTTTTAAACCATTAATTCACTAGTACAACCGGTAATAAATTCGTAGCCGCTTCAGTTTGGGTCAGACGTAAGCCGGGATAAATCTCCGATGTCAATTGAATAATTTAATCACTGTGGTAAAGAGTAACCTTATTACAATAATGGTTCAATAATGGGGATTTTATTTATTGATAAGTTTAATACTAACGTAAGCTTTGATTAGGGTAATATCCTTATTTAATTTTAAATACTATTTAAATAAATGATGTTATTAAATTAATAATTATATACAGATCGAGTCCTAAAGTAAGCGTTGCTTGTGTTATGGTACTAAATTAACCGATAAATATAATATTCATGTAAACCAATTTTTCGGCTAGTGGGAGGCCTTGGTTAGTGACTAAGCTACCGACAAAAGCGTATCGCCAAGCGATTTAGGTTCCGGTACGATGTCGTGTAGAAAGCGTTCCATCTTAGATTGATTGCATCATCAGTTCCCAGTCCCAGTCAAGGGCAAATTTGAAATAATTTCAGTTGTTTTCTTTTTCTGAGTTCTTTCATGCAGTCACTGCAACTATCGATCTCTGAATAGTCATAAAAAACATTATATGAATACTCTAAAGCCCGAATTGTTGGTTTGGAAATGTTTTTAGAAATAAAATTTTTCCAAAAAACAACAAAAATGTTTCAATAACAAATTGTATTAAGCTCGATTGCTCTACATTGTTTGCAGAGAATTCAACCAAAGAAAGCTTCACGAGAGAGACAGAACTTAAAAACGGGATTGCAATATAATTTAAATACAAAAACAAGGATTGTATTGCAAACAAAATGGCTATTAGAATTCTTTCCAGAACCGATTGGGAATACGGCGTCGTCTCAACAAGGAAATTCCATTTTCCAAACACAAAACTGAGAAAAGACGACACGAACTTAAATACCTTGTAAGCAAACGAAGCGCGATAAGTAAATAACGTTTTCTGTGACGGAGTTCGAAAATAAACGGCTGATGAAAATACCGGACAATTAAGTATTGAAATCTATTGTGCAAGGTTTACAATATTTAATATCATTTATTGAGAACTAAATTATTATTTAATTCTTTGTTATTAGTACATACATTTTATTTCTTGACTTCTAAGCTCAATTTGAATTGCTTATTATTGAATATTTTACTTTATTATAAGGGGCAAGGGTAGTAGAAATTTAAATAATATGTAGCTCTCTCCTTTTATGTAAATGCTTTATGAACATCGATACTTATAAATCAATGTTTATGAACATGATTGTATGCAAAAGGTGAACTAACTATCTATTTCCTTTGATTTTTGCATTCATGTAAGTGTCTGTGACAGATAAAAGTGATTAATGTGTTGATTTTTGCACTTTATCAAAACTCCTTGAATATATAGTCTGTTTGTTTGTTAATTTTTTAAGTCAAATATGTAGGTATTTGACAAATATGTAGAAGGTAATGGTTTTAAAGAACATATAACAGGTATGGAGATTGGAGACTGACATCTATGATTCTATGAAGAGCTAGACCAAATATCAGTAGATAAACATGTTTATCTGTTTGTTGCTCAATAAACTAACATAACTGAACAGATTGACATATTACCTTAAGCTTTTAACGGATTTTTTGTATTAATCAAAAAATCTTTTTAATTAAAATAATGATAATTTGTTTTTTTTTAGTGGAAAATAGACGAATTGAAGCAACAAAGTCACCCAGATTCGACATAAAATTATTTGCGTAAGTTTCTGTCCAAAACGGATCAGTTTTGAAGATATTGATTTTACAATATTTAATTGATTTTACGGTATTTAAATGGAAAAATTGAATTGAATCAAGATTTTTAACTACGATTGAAAACGAAATATCGAGTTTAGAGGTTTATCTGTTTATTTAAATAGAAAATTCTGGGTGAACGAAGTCATGTCCTTTAGCTATGCAATATTATATCTTATATATGAATATTTTTGCCATTAATCAGTGAGCCAACGCTTATCACAGATAAGGCATATCAAAACGTTGATAGCAAAGTAATCAATATAACAAACAACTGACCAATATTAGAATCAATACTGTTTTGACTATACTGTAGTTAATTACTGTTTGAAAAATCTGTTTTGTTTCATCTGAAGATTATCTGATAGAGATTAAGGTATAGCAAATATATATCTATTTTGAAATAATTTTTTGTACAGTATTATTTAAGTTTTTCATTTGTAGTTTGAATTTTTTTTATAAGATTAGTTCAGTGTACTTATAATCAATAAATCAGCCATTAGTCATAATTATGTTACGTGACTTATTTACTAAAATTCTCAAAATTAAAACGCAGTTTCCTAATTAATAAGTGGTTACATACAAACTATGTAAATAAAGATTTTATTTACTTTTTTTATATCTATCTGCTTTGCATACAAGTGTTCGGGTAGTTTGGTCATTATTGTTTAAGTTATATTGTCGTTGTGTAAGCTAACTATTTTTAGGCAAAAAATAATTATGTGCTTTACAAATTTACTTTTGAAAAATATACCTATCTGTAACTAATTTTTTGTTGGCAGGAATGACTCCAAATCATGCTTTGCCGTGCGGCCCGTACTGCGGCCGGGGGATCTGTCTAGCACATTGCTACTTCATCAATCACCCCATTGACCCGCCGCATCTACAGACATGGAAACCGCCACCATATAGTATTCCACCAATACCACACCCTGACCCTCCTCACCACTATCCACCACCTTATCCACCACATTTCCCCCCGCACCATCCACCGCACCATCCTCCGCACCATCCGCCGCATCATCCACCACACTATCCACCACACCACCCCCCTCACCATCCTCCCCATGACTATCCACACTATCCCCCTTATGATCCAATGCTAAGATGAAGTTCAATGTTCCTTGCTCAAAAGTTTCAAATTCAATAAAAATAAACACGATATGCGTAAATGTCAATTTCAATTAAAATTATATATATATCTGTAACAACGTAATGTTTATAATTATTATGGTTACCTATTCTGATTACCCAAAATGTTGTTAAAATAATATTTACATCTGTGATATAAAAATAAAATGGTATTATCTTATTCTATGTTTTATTTACCTTTTTATTAATATCAGTACTTGAATATGAAATTAAAAAAAATGTTTCATTGCAATTACTGATTTACATACACTACGAAAGAATATAATTTTCGCTTTAATGATTTGATGATTTTTGTAAAATATAGATGCTTTTATTACGCTATAAGTTGTATAAGGCTCCTATTCCGCTATTGTAAAGCAAATAAAACATACAGTGTGATATGCGGACAAGCTATTTTTCATTTTTGAATAAAATTGGCAAAATATACAGTTAAAGGAATAAAGTAAACAAAGCGCGAAAGTTTATAAGGTTTTCCCTGAGAGGAAATAAATGGTGATGAAAATCTGTATCATTTTCCTTTACGCATTTCCTTTTAAAATCTCAGTGTTGTTTATGTAAATGATAAAATTGTGACGATAAAATCAACTTAATATAAAGAAGAGGCAATGTTATTCTAAGAAATTACAATTTATTTTTTCTTTCTCTTTTCAAATATTTATTTCACACTCAAACATTTATCACGGCAGGATAAAGGTGAATGGAAATATTGAAAGGGGAAGGCCTAGGCTAGAAATATTCCTGGATTATATTCAGGACCTTTTAAAATATGGCCATGGTCAAGAGTACCCTAAACCGACGAATTTGTATGAAAGGATTAATGAGAGTGGAAGAACCTAAGGAAGTACACAAGGGCTGTTGCAATTGGAAGGGAATGAGGCGTCATGTTATGTGTGTAAGTACATTTATCAGGTGTTGAATATTTTATCTACTTTGTTCGTATTACTCATGCTTGCTATATCATATCAGTAAAATTCAAAGATAAAAACCTAATCAATAAAATAAACACCTATATGACATCGGTGGCAGTTTGGTATGAAACATTATTCGAAAAGTTAGCAATATTTTTTATTAAGAAAGTGATCATATTGAATAATAAAAAAACAAAGGATAAATAAGGTAAAATTTTGTTTTATTACTTATAATAATTTGTTTGCAATTTGTTATTTTAAGTATAATACTTATTAGAATAATGATATCTTATTTTATACGAAGGCTTACTTTTTTGTATTTTGTTTTGTATAGGCACTTATCGAAGAGAGTCCTCTTGACGTTGTTCAATACAATTTTAATATTTATTTTATCTTATCAATATTATCGATAAACAACTTAAATATAGCTTGAGTAGGCACGTGGACGTAGTCATAAAGTGTAGAAAGTATAATATTTTCTTTGTCTTTTAACTCTAATTTCTGCGATTTTTAAATGTTACTTGTAATTTAATTTAATTAACACTATGTTTTTTGTAACGAAATAGAATCTCATTACCTAAATTTTGTTAAAATAATATGTTATGAATCATTGACCACCTAATCCTCGTACTGATCGTTATCTTATACTTTGGCTTCAATTAAGTCACGCCCACAAAATGTGATTAATGTTCTATTTTTTTTTTAACTTTACGTTTATAACTATCATCAGAACAGATTTAGTGTTTATTTTATTAGTAGCGACATCCGAGACTTTGTGTGTGAGAAATTCTGTTTTATGATAGTTTGAAAAAAAGTAGACTTTGTCCTTTCTGAGGCTTAAAACTATCGCTGTACTAAATTACATTTAAATCGATTCAGTAGTTTAGGCGTAATTAAGAAATAGTTACGAGTTACTTTCGAATTTATAATATTAGTGTAGATTATTTTCACCTGGCAGTGCGACACCTTCACACATTGTGTACAATTAATGTTCTTAAACGTAAGTCATTTAATTTCAGTGCAATGTCACATAGTCTTCATAGATACCCAAACATAGGTTTGAGATGCTAAGTAAAATTATTTATATCGCTCAACATCCTATATCTTATTTACAGAGTAATGGCGCCTCCACACGGACCTCCTCTACCATGCGGACCTTACTGCGGCAGCGGTTACTGCGCATCACATTGCCACTTCCGAAACATGCCGCCAGCGCCTTCGCACCAGCAGCAATGGAAACCGCCGCCATACAGTGAACCACCGCCTTCAAAGAACAGTAGTATTCCGAACAGACCACCTGTGAATCTTCCACAACACCGCCATCCCTCACCAGGCTTCCCTCATCCACCAATGTACCCACCTCATCATCATCATCATCGCCCCCCATATCCTCGTCCGCCGTATCCACCACCTCCTGGAGATCCATTCCCACCTGTCCACCGTCCATTATGAGGTGCCAAAATGTTTAAACATATAAATATATTTGCGGATTAGATAGGTGGGTGTAATCGGTATTCTGTTCTGATATTTGTAGTTTTTTATATATCAAGTTTAATCTGGAACTTGAACACATTTATAGTGTCACACAAAGTCTATGAATAAAATCAGTTTTTATTTAGTGTGCCGTCACGTCTTGTGCTTAATATACGGTATTAATGACGCAATGTTGGATGGTGCTTACGTGCCAAACTAAAATAATCACTGAAAGTGTAGGGTAATTCTACTATAATATTTCATGTAGTCATATTTAGATACATGATAATTGATCTATACTGTTTATATTTAGGATAAATATTACATAACATTTGTTTTTTCTATTAATGTCTGGTGTACGCCTATTTTTGTAACCGTCTAAACAAAGTAAGTTTTTAAAAATATTTTATTTATTGTAGTCCTATTTGTGTTATGATATATACGTGTTAATATTAGCGCGGAGTTTTATTTATGTTTATTGGTGTGTACAGAGTGTGAACCTCTATTAAGGGGTGTCCTGTGCAAGCGACATTTATGCGATGTGATGCGATACGACGCTACGCCACACGATATAGGATCTATATTATTTTTAAATTATAAAAAACAACATTACAATATGCTCATCATTATCAGACATTAACGGCCCACTACATGGCCAGGCCTCCCTCCTTACAGGAGAGGGGATATGGAGCGTAGTCAATATGCTCCGTGTACAATAATTGAGGTGCTGGATTTTTATTACCTTCCTCGCAATGATCCGTAAGTTGCCTACCAGATTTACCGATAGTAGGATCACTACTTTAACTTTTATAATGAAGATCTGACCTTAGCTGGTCTGTAGATCATTACTAAATGACAAATACAGCTGCTGGTCAAATTATATTATTGTCGCATAATTAGTTCATTATTCCTGCTAGAGTGGCATAGGGAACCAAACAGCGTTCTTATTAAGAAAGTTTTTTCCTATAACAAGATTACGTACGCCAGATGTGTTGGATAGCATTTGGTACAAGTAACAGAAAATAAGCGGCCGGAGCTGTTTACTAAATCGAGGTCTCGATAGTGTGTATTGTAACTTAGCAAAACAGCTTTAATTTAATATCAGGTTATTTGTACCTTTTTTAATTAAATTCAGGTCAGGGTCAGGTTTTTTTAGGAGGTTTTTGTAGAGTTGTGGTCTCAATAGTGTGTGCTGTAACTTAGCAATATAGCTTTGTTCATTTTAGTGTGGTCTATTTTATCGCATATTATTTTTTGATATCTTATCAATAGGCCAGGCTTCCCTTGTTTTAGAAGAACTACTCAAATACGTGTCGGCAGGCTTACAGTGCTCATGTTTTTACTCGTGTATAAACGATCACATCATATGTTTTTTTTAATAAGAAATAAGCTCACGCTTGACCACGATCTCACCTGATGGTAAGTGTAGATGTGGTCTACAGTGGAACGCGCTTACTTAGAAGATGCCTATTCACTCTTGTTTTAAAGATACCCAAAATTCCAGACTTTAGCTCTGCGTATAATGAAAGATGACGCAAAACGCTTTGTACGAGTCCTGAGAACATCAACGACGAGGGGTGAAATCCCACCCGGTGTCTTGCAGTGCGATGATAAAAAGGTATGAGGTTAAATAGCTCCTGAGAGCTCTCACCGAAACATTGACAAACTTGCAACCAACCAACGATGATCAAGGCTGTGGAGATTTGCAAGTAGTAAATCAAAGCCAATAAGTCTCCTGGCTCAGCCAGATGTTAATGATAAATACCCGATAGGAGTTTTTGAAGAATGCTTGTTGTCAACTAATATTTACGAATCCATTTACCAACTATAGGCCGTGTAAGAAAGCTAAGTGGACATCCCTTGGCTAGCAACTTTAAATATCTTTAGAATTTTAGTCGCTTTCAATCCGAGTGACTAAACAGAATTTAAAATTAAAGCCGCATAAAAAACGAATAAACTCTAAAAAGCGTGCGAATATTGGTAGGTTTAAATAATTCACGTTTTACAACCATTCCGAGCGATCAATCGGAGCACGGGCGCATAAATAGCGAGCACGTGACGTCACTGCCGCAGTCGGTGCGTGCTGCGTGAGTTATCGTTATAGCGGTGACGGTGCCCCGGGCCCGCTAATATCCGGATCATCGAGAATAAACTCCATCTTTTTATGTACCTCACAAATATTAGCGGCCTCGGGGATCACGTTCAGCCGTCGGTTTCAGTCATTATAATTAACACCCGATAGTGATGGTTAAAGAGTTTAACATTATAAATTAAAACCCTTAAAACTGCCTCGTTGGTCTACTGGTCAGCTATATGGCTTCGATCACGTTTGATTGGTTTCAATATGATTATTGTCATTTTAAAAATTTACTTTTTAAACCTGATCCAAATGAGTCTTGGGCTCACATACTGAACTTATTTCACACAGTCAGCCGATCTTTCGGAAAGGATGATACCTACGCCCTGGCAGCCTCTTCGGTCTCTAGAAACGCCGGACCAGTAGGCTGTATATGAGTCATGGATTGTGGTATCACATCCTTTCCTTTTTGTTTCATTCACGCAGAGCACATCTATACGTCTCGCATCCATCATCTGGCATACTTCATCTACCTTTTCGTTCATTCCTCCTCTAACGTTCAACGTAGCAAATCGACTCTCCGTGGCCCGCTTTCCGCCCCCATGAGGAACGAGACGTGATGGATCGCGAATCTCATCGCCGCCCTTTATGACATTCAATTTTTTAATTTTCATTGCGTTCCCACGAGTAGCAAGGGAAAAACAGAGTCCATTCTGGCAGAGCCCCGCATGCCAGAATAAGGCTAGCCTTTTTATGAAGAAGAAGAAGAGATTATGAAAGCGTTGAAATGTATGAAATTAGGTAAGGCTGCTGGGTATGACAGAGTGTCAGTCGAAATGCTGAAGGCTGGACGCGGTATTGTTGTAAGTCAGTTGTACTGCCTTTTCAACTTATGTTGGACGAAAGGGCAAGTTCCAGAAGACTGGACTAAGGCCGTTATTGTTCCAATTTATAAGGGAAAAGGGTCACAGCAAGACTGCAAAAATTACCGCGGAATCAGCCTTCTCAGTGTTGTCGGCAAACTGTATGCAAAGGTGTTGACTGAGAGGTTGATAAATGAAACTGATGGGAAAATGTGGGATGTGCAAGCAGGATTTAGGAAAGGAATGGGGTGTACAGATCAGGTGTTTTTCTTACGGTGTATAGCTGAAAAATTTTTAGCTAAACACCAAAAAGTCTATTGCGCTTTCATTGACTTGGAAAAGGCCTATGACCGTGTGATGAGGAATGAACTATGGTCAACATTGTCCACGAATGGGGTGAGCAGCAGTTTGATCCGAGCACTGAAATCTCTTTATGATAATTCGAGTGCTTGTGTCAGAATAAATGGGGCATACACTGAGTGGTTCCCAGTGGAGCGAGGGGTACGACAGGGATGTGTAGCGTCGCCATGGCTGTTTAACTTATTCATGGACAACTGCTTGACAGATTTGAAAGAAAGTGTATTTGGTTTAAGAATGAACGAGTTACTCATCAAATGTCTTCTCTATGCCGACGATCAAGTATTACTTGCATCGTCTGCTAATGAGTTACAGAAAATGGTAACTATTATGAATGTAGCTCTGAAAAGGAAAGGAATGAAAGTGAATGTTAGCAAAACGAAAGTAATGGTTTTTGAAAGAGATGAATATGTGACAGATTGTAATATTGTGATAGATGGAGAAAAAGTGGAAGAAGTAAAAGAGTTTGTATACCTGGGTAGTAAATTTACGAAAGATGGAACGTGTGAGAGTGATATTGAAAGAAGAGTAAATGCTGGGAACTTGGTGAATGGTGCTCTGTATGCATTTATGAACAGCCAGAAAGTGTCCCAGAAGGCAAGGCTGGCTGTGCATAGAGGTGTGTTGGTGCCCACACTTATGTATGGTAGTGAAAGTTGGGTATGGCAGAAGAAGCACAAAAGTAAAATAAATGCAGTAGAGATGAGAGCATTGAGGAGTATGTGCGGGTTAAAATTGTGTGACAGAGTTAAAAATAGTGTGATAAGAGAAAAGTGTGGTGTAAAAGAGGATGTAGTGACTAAAATTGAGAAAGGGATGCTTAGATGGTTTGGACATGTAGAGAGAATGGATGAAAGAAGATTAACAAAAGAGATTTACAAGGCGAGGGTGAATGGAAATGTTGGAAGGGGAAGGCCTAGGCGAATGTTCCTGGACCAAATTCAGGACATTTTAAATAATGGCCAGGTCAAGAGTACCCTAAACCGACGAACTTGTATGAAAGGATTAATGAAAGTAGAAGAAGCTAAGGAAGTATGCAAGGACTGTGGCAAATGGAGGGATGTGGTCTCTGCCTACCCCTATGGGAACAAGGCGTGATGTTTATGTATGTATGTATATAAAAATTTAAAATATCATGAAATGAATTCCAGCGGATAATATGCAATGTCGTAGCAAAAATCAAAAGCACTTCATTTCTATAGCGTATATATGATAAATACAAAAACGTAGACCATTTGACAAAAACTTTTGATATAAGCGTGCCATGCGCTACGTCTTCCCAATAGTTCATTTCGTATCAATAACTTAAAACAAATTCAATAGTTTCAAAGCGGATACGATACTTGTACATGCCAATGCTCGACTCGGAGCCACTTATCACAGGCAACTGCTCGTAAATCGAGTTCTTAACTGTTGAACATCACGGAACGCGCCGTCTCTTAACGTACTCGTACCTATTCCTAGGACTGTTACGTGCTCACATATCACCTGACTTGCACTAAAGTCGTGACCTTTATGCCCTATGTATACATAACGTGAAAAAATATGACATAACCGGTTTTTACTACATGCATATGAATATATATACGGTACATACAACAAAATTACATTTTTTACAATTTCTGTCTGACTGTCTGTCTATTTGTTCCAGCTAATCACAGAAACTAACCGAGTTGTAAAAAAAAACGTTTTTATATGATATCCAGACTCACGTGGAGTGACATAGGGTAATTTGTATGTAGATATTACCACGGGAACAGTAACTACGCAGGTGAAACCGCGGGCGATCGCTAGTCGTTAATATATTGAAAACATTTTACACAGCGGGGTATTTTGATATTGTTAGTAACGTTCGGAGGATATTTGATCAAGGCCTCCTACTTAAGAGAGCACATATTCCACTATGTGCAACTTTGAGTCAAAAAGCTCCGACCAAACATCTCAAGCAGTTTTGCTTGGCTACTGCTGCAACTTGGAAGAGGAAAGCACTAGACCGAACATTATGGAGAAGACTTGGGGAGGCCTATGCTGAAAAGCAAAACAATCGAACCGGTGTCTGAAAAGAATATTCTACTTACAAATTTTACTAATAATTTTCTTTTCTTTTCAACTAACAGTTTTTTTTGTTTAAAGTAGAAATAAGATCAAATGTAAATTAGTTTTAAGATTGTTAATAAAGGCTATTATTATTATTACTGCTGTTGGAACATGGGTCGGATATAGAAGGGGATAGTCCTTGAAAACACGCGTAATGTGAAATGGTACCTTACTCTGGAGTTACTCGGTAGACTACCATTTACTTTAGCACTTATAAGCCTCACAGGTAGAAAAGCAGATATTCAATTGCATTTTTAGAATTAATTAGGGTATCGATTTTAAGCGCACTGACGTTTTTTAGTAAATAGAACATATAAATAGGAAATCGTTTATTTCAAGTAGGCTAATTTTATACGTCAAATTCATCTGTTTGTAGTGACTCTACAACAGTCATGTGCTGAGGAAAAGCGGGCCAGAAACTCAACAATTACTTATTATTTCTCTATCTCTTATATATTATTAGTTTTTATTACTTTCTATTTAAATATATGTAAATACATTTTTTATTGTTATACCTATAGTTTCAAGTGAAATTATTCTACAAAATCATAGCAGCAGCAAGCATACCTACCTACGTCTGTGAACTAAGTATGACCTGAGTAAGTTTCTGCAAGAGCATACTCGCTGTAAATAATAAACAACTGTGTACCACCTTGACAACTCCTTTAACATTTAAACTATAGAACTCCCCAGGGTGAAACATACCTTCGTAGTTAGGTTATGTATACAAGTATGTATGGAACTAACTATTACTTTTTAAGTAACATTGCTTTAACTACTAACGAATAGTTACGAGTAGGTACACTTCATAAGTAATAGTTACAATTTGGTAGACGACAGAACGCAGAGAAGTAGGGAGGAAAGAAATTTTTATGTATTTCTATATAAGACCTGTGTATCCAGCTACGTCAGATATTTCATATAAATACCTAGAGCGACGACACATCGGTCTCCGTTGCTCTCTGCAGTCGGTTACGAACTCGTACCCTAATATTAGGTTTTATCTATTCATTGTTAAGTTTTCGCTTACTTTATTATTTATATTGTATTATTATTCATTTATTTCAGTACCTACACCTACAACTTGTAGTAGACGACATACTAAAATAATAACATTTACATTTTCAAGGACCATGTGTTCAGTTACTTAATGATACACACAACTTACGTGTCTATATACGGCCAAAAAAACGGAAAATGCTTTTCTAATCTTAATCGTTAGGTTGACAGGGCACGAACAAACAAACGTGTTTGACTAATACGTAAAAAGTATTGCATTGAAGCACCGCCACCTTCCAAGTATAACATTAGAAAATGCTTCAATTTCCATATAAATTGATACCTTTTGACGGAGCGTCTAGGTAAAAAACACCCACTCTGTTCACCGATTGTTTCAGCTCTTAAAGCCACACTAGCGGCGGAACTTGTAGTACTTTCCTAGAAGAGCTTTATCACATAAAGCTCTACTAGCAACACAATTTGGCAGTATAAATATAGAATGAATTTGAACGAACGCTTAATTAAAAACTTTGCAGTAGGTTGTGCATATGTATGTACTATGTACCTACTCTGTTTGGTTGGCGCGCGCAAACATTGCCTCCGCAACACTTGGACGAAGTTCTTTAGTGCTTCACACCTCTCAATGAGTAAAGCTACGACGCTATAACGGGTTTGTACTGTATGATAAAACCAGAGATGTACAAAATAGTTCCATAAAAGCATTTAAATACAAAATGCAAAATACTTTACAGATTTACTATTTCAAATGCAAAATACCAAATACTTTTGCATTTTGTATTTTAAATGCAAAATGCGAAATAGATATTTTCAAAATGCTTTTTCAAAATAAAATACCTTTTGACCAAATCGTATGATATTTTTATTTATTTTAGGATGGTTTTACTTATAACATTACTAAAATAAAATTACCCTAAGTTACTTATAACATAAGTAAATAAGTATCGAAAGATTCGTCTAAATAGGTCCAGCTATTTCAGAGATTAGCCGGAACAAACAGATTGACAAAAAATTGGTTGTTGGTGTAGTATATTAATTAGTAATTCTATAAAGATAATTTTTTTTTTGAATATATAAATTAAGAACATTTAAAAGGAATTTTACATACACACTTTCAACCCCTATATAACCCTACAGGGATGAAAAATCCTTGAATAACATATTTATTCAGTAGTTCGTATACAAATTTTCATTAACATAACTTCAAAATTTAAAGACTTTCCATAGAAACTTTCAACCCCTTTTACTCTAATTTTCGCGACAAAAACTATCCAATGCAATACGTCAAAATATGAACTACAAACGTGCCAAGTTTAATTTTAATACATTCAGTGTTTTAGTGTGAATCACGGCCGACAAAAATCCACTATTGGCCAAATTCGGCAATACAAGCTTCATTTGTTCATTTCATTTCGTTTGACTGGTAATGTTGGCTAAACTTAATCACAAAGTATTTTGCATTTTGAAATGAATTTTAAAAATGCAAAATACATTTAAGGTATTTCAAATAAAATACAAAATATTTTTGTTAAAAAGTATTTAAATGCAAAATACAAAATAGGTATTTTGCATTTTGTATTTGCATTTTAAATAGAAGTATTTCAAATAAATCACATCTCTGGATAAAACCTGTTTGTAAAATAGAATAGAGGAGATTCAGAAACAAAAAATAATAGCTACAAATATGTTTACAAAAACAATGCTTAATACTAAAAAATTATTTATTATTCCATTTATCGAGGAAGGCTTTAGGGTATGTAACATCACGCTGCAACCGACCAAGGAGCGAAGAATTAGTGGAATGTTATTATTTTCCAGGCCGCGGGTTGGTGTGAGCGTGTATGGTGACATCAAGATGTCCTGGCGAAAAAACTGTCTCCTGGCGGCTAGGCAGCACAGCAGCATCAACAACTGCAAACCTACCTTAGATAAATAAAGGGAAATATTGAATTACAATAATATTACACAGTTACAGTCCACATTTCCTCCGGTGGGAACATTACCAATTACCCAGACAACGCGGCAGTTAACAATTACCAACATTTGATAATTATTAACATTAAAGTAAAATAAGTTTGTTTTTGTATCATTCGCCATACTAATGAACGTGCGTTCATGCTGCCTGACACGCTTGCTTACTAATTACGTATTCTCTTTTGCTTTGAACATGTTTTGTGAATAGGCTCAGGGTAAGGTACGACGAAGTGCGACGTTAGAAGAACCCGTTTTCAAATCAAACGTGCCGTTTTTATCCTTTTCATTTAGATGTACGTTTCATGTCGTATAAGTTCTCGGATGTCTGGCTTGTACTACTTCTACTTTGTAACTTGTATTTAGCAATTATAATTATTAAAAATTTATTAATTAAATTAATAAATTACCAGAGGAAGGAGAAGGAAGTGAAGAAGTCGGATCAAAGAAAAGATGAGTGAGAGATAGGGCTAAAAAGTACCAAATTGAAATTCGTTTAAAAGTACTTTTAAAGTCTTGTTATTCTTTTTTTTACGGTTCTGCTAAGAAGAGCTGACAAGAAATTTGACAGTAAAGAGTGCTCTGACATAAAAATGACCAAATGGACCAATGAGAGATCAGTACAGGCCCAGGTTTTTAAGAGCTATCAAGCTTCTAATGAAATTTGTCGAAAAAAGTGTCATTGTTTTGGCTTTCTTACTAAAAGCAGTAAATTTCAAGATCCTTAACATCGTATTTACGTCTTGAATACACAAAAGCGTAGAAATTGATACTATAAATAAAACGTTATTGCTAGTAATTCTAGAATCCAAAAGTGGGTATTATAAATGTTTTATGTAACGTCTTAACTTTAATTTTATCACTTGTATATAATTTTCCCAAGAGCGGCTATTTATTTATATTTTATTGTATTTATATTCAATTGTTACCTTGGTATAAGATGACAGAGCGTCTATAATTTGCTTTGTGTTATAATATCAAATATAAATTTCGTATTCCAAAATAAGATTTTAATGATTTTAAAAAGTTAAATCAAACTTTATTTTGTTTATTTTGTAAAGGCTCACTCACGCAGATTCTAGATGTACAAATAAGTGGTACTATTTGTAAAGCTAGAGTCTGCAGTACAAAGAGGTACGAAGACCCGGTAAGAAACTCTGCAATTTTCCTATTTTGCACTATTAATATCACAAGACGAAGTATAGTTAAGCTCGCAATTTAATTATACCTAGAACTCTATTACTAAAAGCTTTTTAATAATTTATGAATCAATTAAATCAGAGTTTATAAATATGACTATCACAAAGGCAGTAGACGCTCAATAAAACGACCAGCATAAGGCAGTTAATTACAGTAGGAGGCAAAGAAATCAGGAAATAAGGTATTCGAGCTTCTTTCCGCGTCGCCCGGCACTTCACTTACTGACCGGAACTATAAACAGTGCCGCTTTTTATTTCTCTTACAAGCTTCACCAGGTTTTTATTGAATCAAATTGGATATGAACAATGATTAATTGATTTACTTTAAAGTATGATGATGGTTGTAAAAACATCAATATTAGGCGTTAACTGCTAGATATAGCCCTCTCGAAAGGACACCAGATACCACGGTCTTAGCAATCACTATCCAGTAGCTTTCTAAGGTGAGTTTGTCATCATTGTCTACCAGATCGTCTTTGGATTTTCGAGATTACTCCTTCCCCTCTTCCGTTTCAGCTACTATAATTAAAATAAAGGTATGTATGTACAATTAGCGACGGGTGAAATTTTGATGAAGGTATGCTATTCCCAAAAAAGAAATATAAAATAGTTCAAGTTTGATATACCTACGTACGAACGAGTAGAATATACGAATATAATGCATATTATATTAATACCGATTGCTTTTATATTTTATAAAAAGTGTGGTATTATTACATTATAAAGTATTGTATACTGTAATGTATATGTAAGTATGAAATATGGAGGCTTGTATGGAGCTATGGGCCCTTCGTCACTGGTGGATTATATAAAAGCCATAAATATAAGACGGAAATTATACACAGATCATTTGTTTTATATATATAAAAAACAAAAACGATTTTTAAAACTGTCTTTCTGTATGTTTGGAACAAACAATTCAATCGAGAGGTTTACAGTGACGACGACCATTCGACCGGAACGGAACGAGTCCCAGCTCTTTTTTACACAACACTGATTTACGATCAACGAATTGCGGCCAGAATATTGACTTGCTTGCATATCATAATAACATCTTTTTATATAGTAAGTAATAGTTGACGGAACCAGTGCTTGTCGACCGACCAAAACCTTCTGATTTAAAGCGGAAAACCATTAATTCGGCAAAGACAAACACACTACTAGATCGAAACACTCAAAATCACCATCATCATTATCCGTCTATTTTAGGTCTATTACAGGACCCGACTTATGTCTTAGATGGAGAGAAGATATGGAGCGTAGACGTTGCTCCAAAGCCAGTTGCTTTAGAGTGATAATGTCACCATCATCATCTTCATTAAAGTCTTTTAATGGTTACTTAATACCTAATAATGGCGAAGAAGGATGGCTTTAAAGAATTTTTTGTTCGTTATGTTCTTTTAAGTAAGAGGGTGTAACACCATCAACAAAATTTCTGAGACCTAGGACTGAACCCAGGACCTCGATTCCAAGTGTAAGAGGGGCTTGTTAAGTAAAACTACTCATCTCAGTTGACTGTCTTGAAATTAGCATAGTTAATAACTTATAACTATATATTTATGTATATATATATTTATATATATATATATATATATATATATATATATATATATATATCTACTCATTTGACGATGCAGATACTCGCTAAGTACGGTTTTCTTAATATAGGTAGGTACACGAGAACGGGATCTACGAGTATGTTGGTAAAATCAGTAACAGCTAGATTATTACATAATCTCTACACGGACGATATTCAGACATATTTTGAAACAGAAAAAATACCATAAAGCCATAAAAGATTCCAGCCGGCGAAGAAGCAATAACAAAATACTTTATGAAAGTTGCCGGTTTTATTGTGGCGCAGTAAAATTTGCATCGGGAATCGAACTACACACTTTGGAAACGGTCGTAAAGTGATCCTGCGCCGGTCACACATTTTCATGAATAAAACGTTTTCTAAAACGTAGCACCACGGATATTTGTTAGAATAACAAGATACACCGCGGTTGCTCTAAAAATATAGCCGTAAGACGGCTCTCGGATATTGGATTTTGTGTTTACAATTTTGGCAGCTACGCGTACAATAATATGAAGTTAGTTTTGTGAAACGTTTGGAATAACGACTTGACTTCTATTGTACATTTTATGTATTACTAGCGGATGCTGTTCCTGTAGAAATATTAGGATACAAATTAACCTTTGCCACACCTCATGAGTCTGGCAATCTATACTAATATCATAAGGAGGTAAAGCTTGTAAGTTTGTAAGTTTGTAAATGGATCTGTTGGGGCTAATCTTCGGAACAACTGATCCGATTTAAAAAATTCTTACACTAGTAGTATGCCACGTTATCGGTGGGTGTCAAAGGCTATATTTTATATTTGTATTATATGTATTAGTCGAGTTATCACGGTTTTTGTCGCGCGAGTCGGACCGCGATATTTATTAAATCGGCTTTATGCGCGTGCGCTGCCTTAGCTATTGAATATAATTCAAAATATTGTATGAAAACTTTATGTATCTTTAAAAGTTCTTTTATATTTTGACAGATATAGAACTTTTTGTGTTGAAAAAAATCATTTTTTTCAAATGCTTACGTTTACGTCATTATTTATACTACTAAACTTAAATCCTTATCAAAATAAATTATTTAATAATCACAAGGATATTATAGAGATAAGATTTGCCTTTTACAGTATGTTAATTAGTTACATAGTTTAGGACATAATACAAAATTTTTAAAAAGCGCTACACGCGACACGACACGTTCGTACGAGTACCTACTGAATAGGCATCAGCATTTTGATAAGTATGCTGTTTCATATTAGAAACGATAAATACGGTAATGGAATTAAGAATTCAATCTTTGTTTAATTTATTTGCCATAGAAGGCTATATCTATACTAACAATATATTATTAGTATAGATATGGTCTTCTACGGCTATAAAGCGAAAGTTTTTATTGTATGTTTGTTGCTCCTTCATGCTGCAACTATTGATCAGATTTGTTTGAGATTTTAAATAGAGATACTCTGGATTAGGATAGGCTAATTGTATCCCAAACTTTCCGATGGGATCGGGAACTACGCGTATGAAATCGCAGGCGCCTTCTAGTAAAAGCTTCTAAAATTATAGAGGGTACTTACACTAATTTTGGAGATAATGGTAATTATTAAATTTCGGTTTGTTGTTATAATTACGAGAAATAATAATTTTAGGCATTATTAAAAAAAGTTAAAAGAGGCTAAGTGAACCAAGCAATATAATAAACAAGCTTACGAACTAGGCAAACATTTTTCATGACTGAAAGTAGTTCAGAAATCTTAGCTTAGTATAAAGACGTCGGAAGTATGTCAGCTTAGTAAAAGTTGCCGGATATTGAATAGAAAGAGCACAATGTCAAGTAGGAAATATTTTATGAAAAGACTACAGCGACCCGCAGCGACTTCGTATCGCGGACACTCCGGGCTTAGAAAACTATAATAAGTATAAATTATTAATATTACCAGACCTTTATTCAGTTGAATTATTTCCATTACTTTTGTCAATCGAACTCCGTCTCGCATAACTCTTAAGTTTTGTACTGTAATATGTACTGTTTGTAACTGACGCGCGGCCCAAAATGTCTCGCGATTTCTTCTATTCCCTTAATATCCCGATCCCAATCGCTTTGTGAAATAATACAATAACGAACTTAAGCTAACTTATTCTAGCTATACAAATCACGTGGAATGCTGGCTAGAATACTGACTGCATTTCCGCGTTATATAGTCAGGCTAATCTTTTGCCCAAAATGCGGTGCAATGCGCAGTGAAATATTACAGAATGATTTTTTTCCCTTTCGACTCTCAGGCCCAAGAGTCTCCACGGCAAAAGGAACAAATGTGAAACTTTCAGTGAGACAGGCGTACTTGTGCCACTTAACGGCTTCAGCATTTTCTGCTGCGGTTCCCGGTCTTGGTTCTGTTTCCCTGATGTGACACGGAGACAATATGTCAACGCAAATCACAGCTTGGGACGCTTCCCACATTAGGGCGTATTCCACTAATAAAGTAATTAAATTAATAATATCTTAAATTTCTTTGCTCAATTTGTAATGCGCATTTCTTCTGAATAAACGTGGGTCGTATGGTATTAATTGTTTCTGTTTAGCTTGATCCAAGATAAACACTAACATAAGAGACTTACTAAGCTCTCCATTTAGTTTAGCGTTCTTAGCGTAGCTAGCGTATGAGATGTAATCGTTAGGTACAGCGCGGTGCCTGTTGTAGCGTTACGCTACGATAACGAATGAAGGATCGTATGTATATGAATTAAGGCCTTTTTTGACGCTAGCCAAAAATGCATTCACGCATTCCTCAAATAAGGCATTTGGGTAGTCAATATACGAAGTGCACACGCACTGACTACAAACAAGGTGGTAGAAAGCTATGTGACGGGGTAGATCCAGCTTCCAGCGATAGTATTCTTTTTTTGTTTGAATGAACAAAACAAGCAAATGGCCAACCTGTCCACGTAAACAAACAAACCCATAAAAATGTATGTGTATCCTGTGTTAATGGCCTTGATACATAATTTCCTTTCTTGAATGAAATATTTAAATATGAAAACGTGGCGTCGTGTCGCTAAGTCATGAGGTGTCAAGGTTTGCATTCGGCTCGTAGGTGGAATGAACATGTCTCGCGCTCGCGTATATTTGTGGAATAGTGTCGAGCGCGCCAGTGAGAACGGAAATAAGCTAGTTCGCTCATGTCTGATAGCTTTAGTAGTTTTATTTTTGTTAAACGTTATAGTTTTCATTTTTTGGAAAGGAAAGTAGCCTTATTTTCTTTAAATATGTATTTTCTCTTCCCCTCCGTGTAAGCTAAAGCCAAAATATGTACAATAATAAAGCACACAAAAGGCTACTTATCGGATTTGAATTCGACACCTTATTCATGGGAATATTGAAGCTATTGATATTTTTATTATTTAATTTTGTTTTAATTTTTTATCATCATCTTAGACAGGAGGGCTTTTTTTCTTCATTACAAGTTAGTCCTTAACTACAATAACACCTATGGTAAGTTGTAATGCAATTTAACATGGAAACGAGCTAACATGTTACTCACTCCGCTTTCAGTTTCTACACGACATCGTACTGGAACGCTTAATCGCTTAGGGGTACGTCTTTGTCGTTGGGGTGGCAACTAGCTACAGCTGAATCCTGAAGTCAATTTAGAAAATCTTAATCGGCCCAGCCGGAATCGAATCCGTCTTTTAAATCTACTGCGCTACAGAGGCCATCAAAAAAGTTAAGTTTAAGTAAAACTAATACCATTAATAAAAATTCGTAGTGGACACGAAGTACCCGTTCTTCACAGCAGGTGCCGGCTTACGTCCAGACAATATGTTACAAAAGTACAACCCATTTCATTTTACGAGCCATATGCTTTCTATCATACTTACATTTTTGTGACTTTTATATCCTACGAAATAATGGAGAGTATATTACGAGTATGTTCAAATTTTCGAACGGGTCTATTGTTATCTTACGGATTAGGTACCGTATACTATAATATATATGGAATAGGCCAAATATAAATAAATGAAATTGAAGTGATTGTTTGTAATTTCAAATTAACAGGTTTTCGCTAAATGCATATAAACGCTACTTTAGATAGTCTACCGATCATCTTTGGTGGAGGCCTTCACTCTCAAGTAGAGGGGTTCGCGCTAATTTTACTAAATACATTTTATTAAGACTTTCACGAATAAAATGTGTATAATAATTCTTTTAAATTGTCAAACACATGATTTCAATTTGTTTAATTTTTTCTTTGTTGTTTGTAAATTGTTCAAAATTATGTTGTTCTATTTTTAATTTTCCAATCTATATTATCTTTATACATATTAAAACTTCATTATGTATCTGTAAATTTAAGCGTTAAATAAAATCCTTTTTTATTTTTATTTTATCAGGCACTTACTGTGTAACAAATTCATTTAAATCGGTTCAGTAGTTGTTATATGGCACCTACATCAAAAAATTTAAATTTTTGTCTGTTTGTTTGTCTATCTGTTTGATTTGGCTAGTCTTTATCGAAATTACCTGTCGGATTGATACTCAACTCACTCACTGAAAAGATTCGACCTTCCAAACTGGTAGAGTGAGTTTAAGCAGACAAACTTGATGTACAATTCAAAAGTGGTCGTAATACAGGTCCGCTTGTAATAAACGGATTTGAATTGAACAGAAAACAGGACAGGTCAGGAGAACAATGCCATACTGCTATTCAAGGCGGACTTGATTGGAATTGTTTGGGTGCTCGCAAACATGCAATAATTTGTATTCACAATATGTAGGATAAGGTTGCCCTAAGGAAATTATCCATACTAATATTGTAATATAAAGGCGAAAATTTGTATGTATGGCCTATATGGTATCGCCTTTCTAGTACCTGGTGACCACAACGTATCTTTCAAACTATGTTTATATCATCAATAAAATTGATTGATATCAATAAAATATTCTTATGTAAAATACAGGCAACTTTTCAAACATAATGAAGTTTTCAAAGTGTCACTTAAGCTCGTTTTAAATTATTCCCTTTTGTTATTAAACGTCTACCCTGGAGTATTTTTCTGTATAAATAATGTTTGAACTTTCGAAGTCGGCGTCAGAAAGGCCGTCTAATGAAAGGTAAAAAGCGGGATGTTCCGACTTCCGGGCTATAAAACGTGCACACGCCTGCGAATAAGCTAGAGTGCCTTATTTCCTGATTTCTTTACCTACTGCTCTCGTCGTGATTAACTCTCTTATTGGCTTAAGTTGTTTAAGCAGGATGTTCCTGCTCCAAGGTTGGTTGGCTTTTATATCTGCGAAGAAATTATATTAATAATTTATATGTTTACTAGCGGATGTCCGTAACTACATCAGTGTATAGCAAACCTTCCAACAACAATACAATATCTGTATGTCACCATTTTTTCAAAGGGAGAATGCACATATGATAGCAAGCTGTTTTTAAAAGATAGACACATGCCAGCCGACTTCACTGTACTGGTAATAAATGGAAACAATTTCTACTATTAATTTGTTTATCTCAAAGGAGTTATAGTCGTTTCAGTCAACGGTCTTATAGCGAAAAGCTTTGACCAACATCTTAAAAAGCTTTCGCTTAGTTGTTGGATCAAGGATCGGATCCAGAAGGTGGTAATTCTGGAAACGGCGCGTATTGTGAGGAGGTTCCTCACTCTGGAGCCCTGACCACCGGCTGCTTGGACTCTCGGGCCCCACAGCAGGCGGACTGGATTTTTTTTTATAAATTTTATAAGCATTGTTAAAAATTTAAAAAATAATTTTAAAGAAATAAATAAAAGATTAAAAATTAAAAATATATTTGACATTTTGTAATTAATCAACAATTGGACAAATTTCGTAAAATGATTGTTTTACAAACATTTCATTTGTAAAAGTGAAAGATTTAGATGTATAGATACAATCAGTACGAGTGTTGGGTCACCTAGGTAGTAGGTTGTGTTTTCAAGTTATGAATAGTATAATTTTTTTGTACTGTCAACATCGTCATTAATCTAGTAACCGTCCTCTACAAGGCTAAGGCCTCTCTCCTCATAGGAGAAGGGATATGGAGCTTAGACCCACCACGCTGCCACATTTCGAATTGGCGGGTTCAGGGTGACAATGATTGGTTGTTTAATGATCACTATCAGATGTTGATGATAGTGACGAGGACCAACGGATACATGTGTACTCCGAGATATGGAGATGTAACCTCTTCCAGGCTTAGAATCATACTGCAAAATTCTAATAAAAAAGAAAACCCATTATTATTTATTCCGTTGATAATATCGTGTCTTTGCAAATAATTGATTTCTGCGAAACGTGCAAACCCCTCTATCGCCAGAGGCGTAGCGTGGTAGGAATAACTCATTACAGATAATCAACACAATGGTTACTAACAGTATATTCACCAGCTTATGCCAGCGACTTCGCCCACTTTATATTTGAGATAAAAACATAATAGAAACTTTCGACCCCTGTTTTATAACCTTAGAGGGTAAGTTTTGGAAAATCCTTTTTTAATAAATAACTGCGTACAATACCGTACCGGTAGCATTTTATAATATACGGATAAAACAAATATATCGTTAAAATAATTTATAGATGTCGCCACTTTTATTGTGAGGCACTAAAATTTGCATCCACAATCGAAGTACACGTTTTGGAAACGGTCGTAAAGTGATCCGGCGCCGGGCATGGGCCCATGAATAAACCGTGGCTTCTACTACAGTGTGGATAAACAAGGAAACCGCGGTGTGGTGCATTTTTAAAATTGTATGAAGCTTTCTACTCTTGGATTTCTGTACTTCTTGTTTGGTATCCCAAGAGGTACTTTAACATCTGTACAAACTTCGTTTGTTGTTGCACTGTATGAATATTTTTGAATGTAAGTTATTAAGTTTAAATTATATTGAGTGTATATATGTGTTTACCTGGCCGAAGAATTGTTGCGATGTTTTTGATTATAAAGGAGACAAAGTTCAAAAAACTACTATTTTTTTAAAACCGGAGGAGGTTCTCAATTCGACACGTATATATATTTTTTTATGTATGACCACGCATATCTTTTTACAGAGTTGTCCGATTTTGATAATTATTTTTTAACTAGCAGTCGCCCGCGACTTCGTCCGCGTGAAAACCTCTTAGGTACCCTTCTAATTTTAAAGACAGACTTTCATACAAAATGTGTAAAGGCACATATAGTGTGCTCATTCCCCGCTCCCCTCTCAATTTAATTTTTTTATAGTTTCCCGTGAAGCAATATTCTCCGTCCCCGTGCACTAAAGGTCTACATTTTTGTTAAACATTGTATGACATTTCAGTACATTAACATTAAAAATATATATTTATGGCAAGCGGATGGGTATAAATTGATATTAAAAGTAGATATATTTCACTTTGAGTTTTCAGAATAAACAAAAATAATTTTACAATCCGACACGCAGATAGAGATTAGTCCGTTTAAACAAACGAACAAACTCTTCCGTGTACTAAATAGATATTTGGACAAAAATCGAATTCTTAATTCATCATCGTATATATAACATATATCTAAACTCCCCTCCCGCACGCGCGCCCCCGCCTTGGTGACGCTCACTTCGCAACGCAGAAATAGTAATATTTTAATTTCGCCATAACTTCAAAACCAAAAGTCTAATTTTAATCTTTTAAATGCCAAATATTATCTACATAAACTGTACTTAGTGATGAAATAATTTATTTTGATGAGGATTAATAGCATGAGTAAAATAAATGCGTTTAAATGTAGTCCAAAAAAAATTTAAGATTTTTAAATAAAAAAATGGTTGTTGTGCCTCACTCGACATAGATAGGTATAGTGTGTCGCGGACTTTTTTGTAGATATTTATAAGATCTCCAATTAATTAGAACATTTAGGTTCTATCTTTTATAGTTTAGGCAGCGTACGCAATAATTAACTTTTCTGGTTGATTTTTTACACCTTGTGTCCGAAAAACCCAAATATTTTACGGAACCCTATTTTTTTCCAAAATAAAATTTAGCCTATGTTACTCGTGGATAATGTTGCTTTCGAATGGTGAAAGAATTTTTAAAAACGGTCCAGTAGTTTTTGAGCCTATTCATTACAAACAAACAAAGTTTTCCTCTTTATAATATTAGTATAGATTAGAAATAGCACACTTCCAAGATGGTCCTATTGTCAACATGTTAGGATCTGATGATGATATAGAGGTTACGATGTGATATAATTTTTTTTTCTCTTTTAATAATTCTATGTAGCGAGCGAAAACATTGTCGAACTGGCTATATAAAATACACGTAAGAGACTAAAATATAGCGATGATTTTCATTAATATTCCGTTCCGAAATAGGCAGTAAAATTAAACATTTAAATATGAGAGTGCAGATCCGTGTCGCTGCAGTGGCGTGCTGTCAAGGCTTGCATTCGGCTTGTCGGCGAAATGAACATGTCTGGCTCGTCGTATTCCTGGAACGGCATCGAACGCGACAGGTCGGACGGAAATAAAGCAAGCTCGCTGCGCTAAGTTTGGACACGTCTGCATGTCTGATGCGGCCTTAAATAAAATAACTCGTTTGACTGTTCTATTTACACCTTCCAAGTATTATTTATTTTCTTGCATCATACCGGAAATGACTGTTTATTTTGTTAAGTCACAGTTTGATGGCCTCCGTGGAGCAGTGGTATGCACGATGGATTTATAAGACGGAGGTTTTGGGTTCGATTCCCGCCGGGGCAGTTTAAATTTTTTTTTAATATGTCTTGGTCTGGCTTTCGCGGTGGCGGTTACCACCCTTTTTATGGTGCTTTGTCGTGTAGAAACCGAAAAAGAATTTCATCCAACTCCTAATATGTTAGCCCGCTTTCATCTTAGATTGAATCATCATTAGCAACAGGTGTGATAGCAGTCAAGGGCCAACTTGTAGTAACTTAGAGAAAAAGTTAAAAAAAACAATGAAGACAAAATAATTGTAACCTTATCATTTTTGGGTTATGGTTGTTGGCTCTTTATTGGGTTATGGCATATAAACAGCAGTGTATCGTGTACATACTATGAGTGTACGCATAAAGTACGGATTTGGAACGTGTAAGAGTCACGTTCCGACAATATTTGCGGCGGAAAATTCACCAACACAGTCGCTACTCCACAATACCTACAATAACATAATGATGAGAAAGCGAACAAACTTTGATTAGATATATTTATAGGAAGGCTTTAAGATGGCAATCTTGTATCTGCATATATAACTGGGTTCGTAAGAACAAAAATAATCTCTGCGCAAAATAGAGTATTTAAGAGGATGGGCATGCTACATACCCCCAAAAACAGAGGGTGTCTAAAATGTTTCGGCTCTGTTAAAAATTACTAGTTAAAAAAGTGACATATAAAGGGATGTGTGGCTTACGAAATACAATTAATATTGTAAAGGTGCCTGCTCACACTCAGCATTGGAGGTAAGGTTACATAAAGTACTTGTTTAAAAGTGCATTGATAATCGGCATACATAAGTATTCGCAATAACATTGACAATAATGTTACGTGCGAGTAGGTTCTTTATAAAAATGTCGTCGTAGCTATGTACTTCTAGATCACGTAACGATTTTCTACGAGTTGTAACATACAGCAAGCGAGAAAACAAGCTTACTTCTTAATAATGGATTCCAAGCAAACTGGTTTGAACACGTTAGAATATGAGTGACGAAGCTTACTGACATGCGAATTCTAAGGCCTCAGTCGGAGCCTGTATATATTAAGTGATAATCTCTTCTAATTATGCGTGTTATTGCCATTTCACATTCTCTCATTTTAAGTTCATAGGGTACTTCTACAAATGCGTTACAAATTATTATTCTTTTTTATTTAAGTACATAGTGCTAATTAAATAAAAGCTCTAGCACAATGTCCTAACCTCTTTTCATTAATGTATTTGCATTCTAACTACAGTTGTTTGTTCTAAGCCGAAACAATTATCCAGTTTGGTAAACGTGCCTAATTCAGCGCATTGACTATTATCTAGGCAACTCTATAGGACAATATGACAATTATCTAAACTTGGCCTATTGTTATTGTTTTAGATACTACTAATGCTATCAAATAATATCAGACCATACAGCCTTGCAGTGGGCCATTAAAATAAGATAAAGCTGATTTTTTTATATTCACTACACGTTAGCCCGTGACAAAATTACACTTGGTGGTAAGTGATGGTCCAATCAAAAAGCAAAATGTGCTAACTTGCTAGGGATAGGTAAAATGAAATCCTCATCCCTCGGTCTCTTCACATGGCCGAAGCCTATCACTAGTTCGACCTGGAAAGAAAATCTCACCCAGCCTAGTTGGGAATTCAACCCAGGCTCTTAGTCTCATAAATTCACCGCGCATACCACTGCGCCACGGAAGTTGTCAAAATAATAAAATAAAACCAAATGGAGACGTAAGAGCAAGACCAAATGAATTAATGTATGTGAGAGTAAAACTGCACTCAAAATACGCCTGATTAAAAGAGCAAGGAACAAATAAACGAAGGCTTGGAAATAAAGATCACAGAAAAGAGAAGGAAGGCGGGCGAAAAACGACGCTAACTGCAAGGCAAACTAATCTTTTTTTATGTTTGTCCGGCGCTTGTGTGGCGTTGCAAGCCGCTGAACTTGGATGTTTTAATTTACAACCCTTGGGAGGAATACTGCGTCTCACTTTTATTATTATTTATCAGGGCGTATTGCTTTTTAATACGTCATGCTTTATTTACCTTCTATACTCGTGTTCGCGCTGTAGTTGTCAACATCATATATTTATTTACATTTCTTTTTAAATTTTCAACACCTCTTATAAAACAATTATAAAAACACTATTAAAAATTCCAAACCTCCTCACAATACGCGCCGTTTCAAGAATTACTGCCTTCTGTATCCGACCCTTGATCCAACAACTAAGCGAAAGCTTTTTAAGATGTTCGTCAAAGCTTTTCGCTACAAGACCGTTGACTGAAACGACTATAGGAACAATCATTGTTGAATCAACATTCCACATGACGGTAATCTCATGAGCAAGGTCCAAGTATTTTGATACTTTTTCCTTTTCAGCTTTCACCAGATTATCATCATGTGGAACAGTAATATCAACAATCATTGCACGGCGCGTTAATCGATCAATTATCACTATATCAGGTCTATTCAACATCATATATTTTTAGCGACGCACGGTAGGCCTATTTTCTAATGGAAGGGGATTTGAAGTTTATACCAACATTCTTCATTGTGGATTGGTGAGCTGAGTATGATAACTGTACGTAATTTTTTTTCATATACTACAAGTTAGCCTTTAAATGCAATCTCACCAGGTGATAAGTGACGATGTAATCTAAATGAAGCGGGTTAAGTTGTAGGGAGTAGTATGAAATCCGCACAGGTTTCGGTTTTTTCATCGTATCATCTTACGGGAACGCATTGCATGGCTGTACATCTTTGAAGGCAGAATGGAAACACGGCTGAAGCCTGAGCCTGAGGTCAGACCAGGAACAATCAAGATAATCTCAATCAGCCCAGTCGAAAATCGAACCCAGAATCGCCGTCTATCCTTCCATTCCATTCCACTGCACATACTGGTACATTAGAAAGCGGTCAATAATTTCATAACGCTTTAAGTATAGTTGTCTATATAATGAAATATATCTGTAGATTCGTTGATTACTCTCAATCCACAAACTGAAATACTCGATTCTATTTATAATATTAGTATACATATAAGAAAATTCTCATTTCCAATATCGTATTCAGTATTTAGTTCCTATTTCCCACAATCGGAGTCTCCGAGCACTATGTTATTGACACGATCTAAAATAAAAACAGAAATCGCTTTATGGAACGCCGAGTAGAATGGAAACAAACATCGTTGTGCGGTTAGACAAAACAAATATAAAAACTGAACGAGTCTTTGCGATTTTTTGCAGTTCACTACAGATTGGATAAAAGATACAAAAAACTATCTACTATCAGATTTTATCAGTATTCTTATAACAACAATTTGTTTTTCCTTTGTTTGTCCATTTGTCGTTTGTAAAACATTCATCTGATTGATTTAATATTCGTTAAGCCTAACTGAATCGAAGCGACGCATCCATCATTTTTGCCAAAAGCAAATTTGTGTTTAAAAGTACAAAGTTATCTTAGGTATACGAAAATGGAATCAAAAGCCGCGGCTGTCGCTCCATTTTTTAATTTTCCGTATTTGAATAATACCTTAACGATTTGAAAATAGAGAAGACTATTATAATTTGTAGTTGACGAACTTGACGCTACGCTTCACTTCCGGTCTGAGTTAAGCTTACTTACTGTAGCGTTATTCTTTGACGATGTCAAAATCAAGTATTATGATTCCAAGCTCGCTAACACGCACTATCGGTGTGTGGTAGATTTAGGTTATAGGAGGTACTCCTATCATTCAAATTTAAATTCTAATTAATTTATTTCACGTAGGTTCTTATACGAATACTTTTGAAACGTTAATTCTGTCAATACCTAGTGGCTCTACCACTGTTTAGGAAGACAATGCCAACAAGAAGATGGCCTGTGTTTGTAATAGATTGTACAAATAGACTGATAATTATGTCTAAAGATCTGGGTTTAGTTTCCTCTGATTATGATAATATAATAAACTAAAACCAAGAAAAATATAAATTGATTTTCCTTCCGATAAAATAAAATGTAAATAACTCCAAATGGCAGCGGTCCGTAAACGTTTTCCATAATTTTATTAATAAAATTCACGAAAGAGGCAAAACGGATGCAGAAAGATATTAATCAGTATCCTTTATAGAACATTCATCTTAGAATACGAATTCTTTAATTTCTTTAATGCTGTGTAAATAAGAAAATGATTTCAAAGATTCATTTGTATTCGAGTCATATTTAAGATTGCGCATTTTTGGCTTTAAATAATGGTTTCATAACAATGTGTATGAAAATAGCCTGGTTCATTTAACCGCAAACAAAGGAAAAAGTTGTTCATGATTGTGATTCTTGAAAAAAGAAAACACATACTAGTGTTATAAAGCTGAAGAGTTTGTTTGTTTGTTTAAACGCGCTAATCTCAGGAAGTACTGGTTTGAATCAAAAAACTATTTTTGTCTTGAATAGGCAATTTATCGAGGAAAACTTTAGGCTATATAACATCACACTGCAACCAATAGGAGTGAAGAATCAGTGGTAAATGTGGAAAAAACACGAAAAATTGTTCTATTTTTATTTTTGTAATCTTATTTCTTTTAATTCCACTCGGGCGAAGTCGCTGGCTTCCATTGGTACTATTTATATACTCTGTGGAAAGTTGTATCTAGGATTTCATTATCTAAATCCAAATACTACAAGAAAGCTGCTCTAATGGCCTATCTGACAATGTACTCATCAATCGGTAATGACCAGATCTGACAACATGTTTGAGAGTATTACACCACCGACCATAAAATCTTACCACACCGTCACTATCATACTGACAGTCACTAATTAGAAAGAAATAAAAATGTGTATTTAGGTAAAACACCACAAAAATAAAACAAAATAAAATAGTAGTATAATTTATGTATTTGTAATAAAAATCTTACCTAAGTAAAAAACATTTTAAATTTGTATCACAAATTAAACTTAAAGAAAAACCAATTACTTTTAATTACTACACACTTAGCACTTGCAGATGCAAAAAACCCAATTAAATCGATCGTAAATCGTCAAAGAGCTCGGTAATTACATTTTTGTACTTTTTGGCGAGTATAATACTCTACTTACAGAAAATTAATTATACTCCCATGCCTTTTTCACAGAACAAGCGAGAGCGAGGCGCGCAATCGGCCGCCCTAATTACGGACAGTAAAAACTAATTGCCAATGGCTGAACGACGCCACACTGCCCGCCTATGCCTCTTCTTATCTGTGTGAACATATAAATTATGTATTATCATGATATTTGACTGCTGTGCTGGTCGAGTAGAACTAGAGAACCAGCCTCCAGTCCAGTCCTGTAAAACGTTTGTCGTTAACCTGATTGGCAACGAATTATTACGTACTGAGACGGAAAAAACCTAATTAAATCGATCGTAATAGCGATGTAGAGCATCCATAATTCAGAAAGCACTTTTAAATATGTTTAAAAAAGATATTGTCACAGGATTCATATTATTATTTTAATTTAGCATGAATTACTATTTAAGGTCATCTCAGGTAATTTCAAGATTTCCATACAGCGAGTCATACCTAAGCTAGATCAAACATTTAAATGAATTTTATTTAATTTTAAAGGCAATTTAAAGTGTATATAAGCTCTCAGTTATTCATAGTACAGCAGCGGGCGAGCCGTGTTAGTACGTGACGTCTACAGTCCGTGTACAGTACGCCGCGCGCTGCTTGGTATGCGTACGATGACGTCACGTTTGACCCTCCCACTTCTGCTCTTAGCATCCTGAACTTTGTTGTTCCGTGTACGCCTCCCGAAACTGAACGATGTAATGAAATATGACGACGACAGAAAAGATTTATAAAGAACACTTTTTTGTCGCCTTGTAAGACGACGACGAAGCCAATATTACTTTTAACTATTACATTATATTACTTTTACTATTTCTTGACAATCTTACAATAGTACCCGTACACTCTTAGCTAGGATACATCAATAGGTAAAAAGTATGGCCTTTTAGAAAAATCTGTTTGAAAATGTCAGCTGCATCCAGCAGCTGACTATAAAAAGTGGCATCTAATAGGGGGTCAACCAATACTGCTTTTCTGGTACGAAGTGCCCCATCAGTTTTGCAAGTCGTTGAGCTGAGTTAAGTTTAATATTTCATAACCGGGTGCTGAGATTGATTCCAGAACTTTATGAGTCACAACTGCATATACTCATACTAACGATTCTAACGAGACCATCAAGTAAATTAAGTAGGTTACAAAACAAACAGCTTCAAACCTTTTTAAGCACAAATAAGATTTCGTAGCAAGTGTGTATATGCCCTAAGAGCTTTTCAATCCAACCTTCTAATTCAGCGGGTTGCTTCACAATTCGAGAGCCGACCAAACATGTAAGCCAGGCTAGGTTTGCTTTCCATTTAACTTCGCTTTTGAGCTATTTTACTCCTTTTTCCACTTTTATGCTTTCACTTATTTTGTTTGCAGCTCTTCACTGCTCATATTCTTTCTTCTCTAAAATGTGGTAGATATTAAATTACTTAAATACGTTGATTTTTCTAATGGTACGACTGGTACCAATTGTATGTGTAATAACAAACTATTAGTGTCGTTGCGACACGTAGCCAGTTGCTTTCGTTTTCAGTCGGCTACTAACTCGCAGCCTAAGGATCGTAGGCCGCTTTATTTAAATAACAGGGTGTGTTCTCAGGCGCTCAGGTCACGTTTCGGCAATATTAGATGCTTAAAGATATTTACCGGCTGTGCTGCGTTCAACTCCACAAAATTTAAGTTAATGGGTATTACATTTTTAAAAGAATAAAAATCGAGGCTGCTTCTAAAAATTTCTGTGGATTATGGAAAGACTAATAATTAATAATTTGAATGTCCTGAATTATAGTGTCCATCTGTACGTTTTATTTTATGTATATGATATATATAGGTTTTATTTTATATTATATAATATATCCATATATCTTTTGAAACGGCTAGAAGTGCACTAGCTACGAAGGGGAAATATTGCACACATTTTAAATATATTGAAAATAACTTGACGATTCAATGTTTCGCAAAAAAATATTTCTATCGTAAGCGAAAAAGTTTTCTTTAGTATATTAAAGCTTTTTGGTAACGTAAGATTTCAAACAAAAACAACGTATATTAATAATCAGTCCATTTACGAGATGCGACAGACAGACAACTTAAACAGTTATAATACGCCTCTTTTTAATTCAGGGGTAAATAAAAACCGGATTACGTCAACAAAACGGTTAAACTCAACGCTATTACTAGGGTTAAACAGAGCATTAGTTTGTGCAGTTTAATGTAAACAACCCAAGTTCGTAGAAGCCGCAGTAGTTGAGACGTAGCCGCGTAGCCGCGTAGCAGCTGCTACAACTTATGATAATATTAAAATACAACTACACCCGCTACCGCGCTGGCGTGGGATTCGTATTTTTTGTAAACTTATGCCCGAATACTGAAATATCACTCAAATGTTATTAGGAACTAGCAGTTGCTAGTTTCCATTTCGATTTATAGTTTCAGACATTAGCTGTAACAAACAGGCGGACAGGCATAAAGTTTAAAATTGATACTTTGATGTAAGTATAGGTACACTTGTATTTGGTGGACGATACAGAATTTAAGCCCAGGATTTGTCGAAATCCATCGTGTTCCAAAGCGACATAAGCTAACAACTGGACCAGCGAGACAATCCAAGTTATTTTTACTTTTCGCTGATCACGCAATGCTTTTTTGTCGAGTTATTAACGCAAGATGATATTTAGTCCGTATTCAGTGTGACTACATGTATTTTGGTTTTAATTTATTTCACTTTAATTACATTATTGCATATTAAAAATTAAACACAGCAAAAAAACAGAGTAACATTAATAAGCAAAAGGCGGCCTATAATAAATACATATATTTAATAAAAATAATGTAAACAAATGCCTACTATACTAAACTATGTGTTCTTCGTTACTTAATAGAAGAAAATTGACTTAAACTTAAAATTCAAATGTTTCGTAGATGGTTTTCAGAAATACAATATGAAAGAAAATATAGAATAAGAGAAATTTTATTACATTTCCAAATCATTTCTTAATACACTTTCTTAGGTAAATTAATCGCGCTTTGTTATTACACTGTCTGGACTGTTTATTATCTACAGAAAGGGGATTACCGGCTCAACTTATCTCAGAGAGACTTTTACACAGACTGTAATAGTAGATTGTTAGTATGTTATATAATAATATAAGGGGCTAAACACACCCATTATATACGTGGCATTTATAGTTTCGAGTCGAAGGCGAGGATGTTAAAAGACGGAGTTATAATGAGTCTTTAGCTACACCTGTTACACTCTACGATTGCAGAAAATTAAGTAATTCAGTCATTTGAATTTTTAGAATATTCAATATTCATCAGAGCTTATGCCATTTGATTTTGATTCATTTTGTAGCAATTAAATGCAATTAAAATCAAATAAAAAATGAACGCATTCCACAGATCTCAACGCTAAACTTAGTTCCATTTTCAATTGTTTATTACTCAGTTGGGACCTTTTTAAATTATGATGAGTCTGTTTACAAATAAAACGTATACTTACAAATATTAAAATGACTTCAGCCCCTAAAACTAGTTTCCCTATGGAACGATAAAATGACGGCGTTTGAGCAAGACTAGCGATAAATTAAAGCATAGATGCAACTGCGATTGCATACAACAACATCGCAGTCGCTTCTACGCTTTCATTTATCATCAGTATCATCATATCAGCCGATGGAGGTCCACTGCTGAACATGGGTAGTTTGAAAGTCCAAATTTTACGGTCTAGAGCTATCTTTGTTCTGTTTGCTTTCACAGAAAGTATCCTTGTGTAACACAATCACTGTCTATAAAAATCCTAGCGTAATAATTGAGCATCGTCCTATCACCACCCATCCACCAAAAGTTTACATAGTACATACTTGCACGTCCTTCCGTCCATGGTCGTTTTTGGGCTCGCAGCTGCGGTCCAGCAAGGAGCCAAGAAATATTCAATAAAAACAAAAGAATATAAAGTTTTTTAAAAACAACATGAGCAGACAGGCAGAAAGATCAGGAGTGCAAGTATCCTTTGTGTTAATGCTGTTTTTAAGCTATGTATGTAGATCATCAATTTTTGTTTACATTTTTAGAGTAAAATATATTCATACATTCCTAAGACATAGCATAAGTCCATTGACAGGTTTAGCATGGCGATTTCTGTTGTTGTATGGTGCAGATTGTTGTTGAAATAAACATTGTACTGATTTAAATTAGCTCTTTAGTGGTTACAGTGTAATCAGCCGGCCGAGACAATTTGTTGCCTGCAACAAAGGGCTTAGCAGCCTAACTTGTCTCGGAGAGATTTGGGTGTCGTGCAGACGCGATAGTAAGACTAGAATTACGAGTAAAGTGTTATTTATATTAAAACGTTACTAAGTATACTTATATTTATACTTTAGTTCATCACAGGTTAGTTGACTGGGTAATTAGTCGTTAATTATCACCATTATTTACGTACAGAATATAACTGTATTTCATATCCGCTAAATGTCTTGTCGTAAATTATCACCATTATTTACGTACAGAATATAACTGTATTTCGTATCCGACTAAATGAATAGGATTTGATTTGATTTGACAGCGTTGATCCAGGAATATAATTTTTTACAGGTAATGAGACAAATATATTATGCTAAGCGAGTTATTCGTTCAGTTTTGACGAGAAAAACCGTAAACTTTTTAATATCTTTTAATAAAAGGTATTTGAAAAATATGACAGGAATATTTTGATATGGTCTGGTACAAACTGATTTTTTTCGGTTATTATATCTTAAAGAGTAAGCGTGTGTGTTAGATACGCCAAAAGCAGAGGATGTGTCACAGAAATCGCAGTGTGGAAACGACATGTCCGCCGTGAATCTTACTTCATTGAAACACATAAAAGTCAGTAGTGTCACTGCGACACGTTGTTCGCAGTCGTCATCTGCGGCCGGCTACGAACTGGCAACCTTAAAAAATTAATACGATGGAAAATACACGTTTCATACGATTTACTCTTCAATAGACCCTTTGCGGTTACTACTTAATCAGGCGTCAGAACAGATTGTTACCTCCACAAAGGGATTAGGGGATCAACCCGTTCCAGAGTTGACTTTTATATTATAAACTAACGACTCGCCTCAGCTTTGTACGGGTGCAGTGTACTAATGTGGTTTAAATGTCTGAGTGATTTGAACATAGCATCGCATTTTGCTTTTACGTTGCAAGAACATGCCTTTGACTTGGCTTATGAATATATAATGGAAATAAATAAATAAAAATATAATGATAAATTATTTATTTAATTATAAATTAAATGTACAATTTGTATAACTATATGTCGGTATAGAGGTTTAATGGCAACAAAAAAAAAATAAAATGGTAAAAACTTCCCCAGAGCTAAAGAAACTTTTTTTTGTTTTATTATCGACTACTATCACACTTGATGTTAAGTGATAATGCAATCGAAGTTGGAAGCGGACTAACTTGTTAGGAGTAGAATGGAAATCCACACCTTACGGTTTCTACACGACATCCTACCGGAACGCTAAATCGCTTGGCGATACGTCTTTGTCGGTAGGGTGGTAACTAGCCACGGCGAAAAGCCTCCCACCAGCCAGACCAAGACAAATTAAGAAAAATCTCAATCTGCCCCGCCGGGAATCGAACCCGGGACCTCCATCTTATAAATCGACCGTGCATACCACTGCGCCACGGAGGCCGTCAAACTATGTTATGTTATGTATGTATGTATCTTTGCTCTAGTACATCATAACCACGGATTTTTTGAGCTGATGCAGCAAACATTTATACATTTTTACATGTAAAAACTATAGCTTTAGACATTTTGTAACTGTTTCGAAGTCCCATACAAAGGTAAACATTCATCACATATAAATATAAACACAATTTACATCATGTTTTAGATCTTTCTAAAGGTTATTATACTTTTAATTCAAAAGTATTAGATTGGCACGTGATCGACTTTCGATTAGGACCCTATTATCAATGTTATGTCCATAAATAACTCAAGTACTTTTAGAGTTTCGGAAGATAAAATTCATGTAACCATAAACAAATCTTGACTATCCCTAAACCCACACTTTCTCACTGTATTACATGCACTGATTCTCATATATGTGGCCCCTTTCATGTTTTATAAATTAATTGCTTTATATTTTTCAATACACGAAGTGTTTCCCATTTATGTGGCCTCTTCATGTATCATATAATTTCAAAATATGTGATTAGAATCAAATTCTCTTAAGAACTTAAAATTCCAATCAATAATAGAGTGGTATCACAGATACACACAGAGCGATCCGAGTAAGTCCTCAGACAAACCTTTAGATCGATGGCATCTTTCTATTGAAAGATGTACATACTATTGCTCCACATTGTGGTGACACAGATACGCACGCGGAGCAATCCGAGTAAGTCCTCAGACAAACTTTAGATCGATGGCATCTTTCTATTGAAAGAAAAACGTCTAACTTAATAATTATAATATGATAGCCACACTTCGTGAATGCAGCCTCCGTTAATGTCTTTATAAACTTCGCTAGTTGCTAGAACATTCTGCGCCGACCACATCGCACAGCTCAACGAACCGTTCAAAGAACCGGCACGATTCTGTGGAAAGAATCTAATAATCGAATCTCTTATTAGAGAAACCGTAGCCCGTATACGGCACAAGTTATAGAGGTGTGTTCCTCTTTAATTTCATACCTCGATACCGAGGTGTAAGGCGTTCGAAAACAGCACATTTTATAGAGGTGTGTTCCTCTTTATATTGGATTCTAATTGTGAGGAGTTAGAAGAGAATAAGGCACTCAGTAAGTCAACATAGAGCTCAGGCAACCGTTTCAAACATCTCGTCAGATGCAGATTCAGAGTTGAACCAAATGTAAGTGGCTAGTATCTCACTCCTCAACCAATTAGATGAGTATACCTCGTTACGAGGTGTTATGCGTTCAAAAAGCTTTAACATAGATATAAATACAACAGTCGTATTTTATTGTGTAAATGCCCAAGCTGTCAAGGCATATTTATATGAAGATGTTAATATATTTATATTATTATGTGTCTTGCTATCACATAATTCAATAATTCATTTTATTAAATTCTATATTTCTTAGTAAGGGTGCATAACCTTACTTGATGGATTATTGCTTATAAAACTCTTTCCATATATGCCTTCGCACACTATTTATAACCGACCTCCTCTATGTATTATATTCATCGCTCGATGAAAAACACAGAGTAGCATAGAAACTGACACATACGCGGAGCACATAGATACAGCAGATCAGCAGAAACAGACGGAGCGGCGCCCCGCGCATCGCGCATCGCTCATCGCTCATCGCTCAAACACTGAGTCACTTTTCGTCTCCGGCAGCCGTCGGGTCGTATTTGACATACAATATGTATAGAATGAGGAGCGCTTCACGATTTTGTGTTCAATTAGAAAATACTTCTAATTACGTGTTTTATATAAAACACTGTTGTTTATCGTTTTACTATTCTTTAATAAAACACTTTTATATATTTTACATGTATATATATATTTATATATATTTTAATTATTTTTTAGTGTTATTATATATGTTACTATGTACGATTATGATCGTCACAATTTGTCCTCCATTTTCACCATCACAAAAAAATCGAACCTACTTAAAAAAATAAAAAACATTTTCCAGTTTTCGAGTATTTCCGAGACATACGTCCAGTTATTAGTTTTATATAAATTTTAGATAACAAGAGTCATGTAAGTTCTGATATAGGAACGTAAAATGTACAATAATAAAAGCATCCGTATCTCAAGATATTTTATAGCTGGGGGTAATTTAATTTGCCGGAACAAGAGGACAAGCCGTTCTCATAACCAGGTGGCCAGATTTACGACGATACACCATGTTGTAAAGGTGCAAGCTCTTTCATATCCCGGACTGTGTCTGGTTTTATAGGCACACAAAGTTTATTGGGAGACGTTTTAATCAAAATTAAATTAAAATACAATATAAACCACGCAAACGAAATGTTAATAAATATATAGGGTATAAATTAGTAAATAATTGGCTGTTGTTACTGGTATTTGATTTAATTGAAATTGCTAATATTGCTTTTTGAATTTTAACAGGTTATTGAGAATACCTGTTTAAAATTAATAAATTACGTTACATTGGCTGTAATTAATTAATTGTAAATAGGTAAAGCATATGATATACAATAAGCATTATAAAAAAGCAATTATAAATGCCGTGTACCAGATAGACTGCATGCATTTGCGGCAATTCTGACCGCATTTTATCCATACTAATATTATAAAGAGGTAAAGTTTGTAAGTTTGTAACTTTGTATGTTTGTATGTTTGTAAATAAAGTTCTGTCGGGGCTAATCTTCGGAACTACTGATCCGATTTAAAAATTCTTTCACCAGTAGAATGCTACGTTATCGGTGAGTGTTATAGGCTATATTTTATATTTGTATTGTATATATTACCCGAGTTATCAAAGTTTGTGTAGCGCGAGTCGGACCGGGAAATTTATTTAATTTAGCTAGGTGCGTACTGTTAGTCTCGGGCCCTCAGTGTTTATAAAAAAAAACACAACACTGGCTAGAAACTAATTTATTAATTATTTATATTATACTATAATTCTCACAACTTAGACGATTTACTCAAATCACTTTATTTCGCGATTCGCGAGGACCTTCAAAAGGTCTAACGGCGACTTGATGGGCAGGATCGTAGTCTTGGACAGCAATTTGACTAATTACCAAAACGACTGACTGTTTGAAGCAGAGTTAGGGTTTTTATAGCAAATATATCGCTGACTGGCCATTGACATCTGTGTCAGTCGATAGTTGCAGGTCAGCGTTATTAATGTAGAATTTAGGGATGTAACAGTACGCTGCCTTAGATATTGGATATAATTGAAAACATTGTATGAAAACTTTATGCATCTTAAAAAAATCTACAAAAAAATTCGCAATAGCATATATCTATCTTTTATATTTTGGCAGATATATAACTTTTTGTGTTTTGAAAAATCATTTAATTCATATGCTTACGTTTACGTTATTACTACTTCTAAACTTAAATCCTTATCAAAATAAATTATTTAATAATCACACGGATATTATAGAGATAAGATTTGCCTTTTTCAATATGTTAATTAGTTATATAGTTTCGAATATATTATAAAATTTCTAAAAAACAACACTGCCGCTATATCGTCCAAATTTAGTTAACCTCCTCCGTGTTATGTTACACGTACTGAATAGGGGTCAACATTTTGGTACTGATATTTTTTGAGAATTCGATCTTTGAACTTTTCTTTCAATTTATTTGGCATGGCAGACCATATTTATATAATATACGAAAAAGTTTGTTCGTGTGTTTAAACGGGCTTATCTCTAGATATGCATGTCGGATTGTAAATTATTTTGTTTATTATGAAAGCTAGACTCAAAAACTTGCCATAAATATATATTCTTAATGTACTGTAATATCGTACAATGTTTTACAAAAATGTAGATCTTAGGTACACGGGACGGAGGATATTGCTTCACGGGAAACTATAAAAAAATTAAATTGAGAGGGGTAGCAGGAAAAGAGCAAACTTTATATGAAAGTCTGTCTTTAAAATTAAAAGGGTATCTGAGAGGTTTTCACGCGGACGAAGTCGCGGGCGACTTCTAGTGTACATATACTTGTACCTATGAAATTGACAAATGTAATATTGTGCTCGTTGGAGTTCAGTCTATAGAAGGAGATACTATAATATAATTGTAATGTTGTACACATTTGACACCTGATGACTGCAATAACACCTGATAGTAAGTGATGATGCAATCTAAGAAGCGGGCACACTTGTTAGGAGTATGACAAAATCCACACTACGATGTCGTGTAGACATCACACGATATCGTACCGGAATGATAAATCGTTTCGTCTTTGTTGATAGGTGTGGTGTGTAGCCACGGCCGAAGCTTCCCATCAGCCAGATCTGGACCAATTAAGAAAATCGACAATCAGACATATTTAATCGGCACAGCCGGAAATCGAACCCAAGATCTCCGTCTTATAAATCTACGGCGATACGGAGGCCGTCAAAATTTTGTGCGAACTGAAATGTTGCAAAGAAAAGGCTTTTTCGTTTTTAGAACAAAAGTAAACACACATTGTGCGTTTGAGCGAATGTCGAATAAGCGGAAAAAGTAGCAAGAGTTTTCACAAAGTAAGTAATACCTACCAATATTTCCAAAAAAATAAAAAACATTCTATTATACCATTAATATTTTCCGATACGCCGAGTAAAAGTGCTTTATAATGCGACCGTAATCAAAACATTTACTTCAACGGGCTGCTTCACGATTCAAGAGTTGACCAAACATGTAAACAAAGAGCCGTTCCGTTTGCGTTCCAGTTAACTTTGCTATCCGTCCTCCTCTTCTCTCGGATTTTTTTACTTTCGCTTGATTTGTCGGGAATTTTGCTTTGCTTTGGAAACTCTGACTTTGAATTTTGCCGAACTGACTGGAAGATTAAAAATAAAAATAAAGAATCTTAAACTCTAGCCGGGTTCTACGAATTATTGCCTGTTCTAGAACACTGATTATTATAATGAGGACATCATAAAATCGGAAAATTTGATCTAAAGTTGTGGAAAGGTATACTTTATTTTTTTTCTGTAAAAAATCCGACGGACCCAAGTGACAAAATTTTATTCTTCGTGCGTTTCACTCCGTAAATAGAGCTTTTTCAGAAGCTTATTGAATTGCGAAGAAAAAGCCAAGAATAGATATATTGGTCCGTTGTCTGCGAATTCACATAATATCTGGAATTACTTATTATATTGTGACATTATTAAATTCATAAAATCGGACATAGAAAGCATACATTATTTTACGACGTTAAATAAATACAAACACAAAATAGCGGAACAATAGTTTTAGTAATTGTTGTTGGCGTGTCTTAAGTCTCAACACTCTTCAACCTGCTGGAGCTCGGAGAGCGGCGCCGGCGCATTGCGTCCAACTGTAAAAACTATTTACTTTCCTCTAGCAATATCAACAGTCAACATTGTTACCCATCATCATCATCATCATCATTATCAGCCTATTAACGGCCCACTACAGGGCCAGGCTTCCCTCCTTACAGGAGAGGAGATGTGGAGCGTACACCCACCACGCTGCTCCAAAGCGGGTTGACGGGCTAAGGGTGATAATGTTTCATTTATTAACGATCACTATCAGATGTTGATGATAGTGACCGGGACCGACGGCTTAACGTGCTCTCCGAGGCACGGGGTTGTAACACCACCAACATCCAGACTCTGGGCTTGGAATGTACTGAACATTTCATAGAAGAATAAAAAAGCTCAGAATCAGCTAACCACTAGACCAACGAGGCAGTCTGTTACCCATAAAATATTATAATTTTAATGTTGTATTGGGTAAAACAGTTTATAAGAAGTTTTCAAATATCATTTAACATGACAATTTGAACGACTCAATGCTCGCTGAATTTTCAGATACAATAATTCAGGAGATTCATGTTTGTACCTAAATCTGATAGTTCTTGAAGCATGCTAATAATTCACCGGGACCTTCTATAGTCATCGATTTAAAGAAACTCGCAAAGGAAAGTATGTTACTTACTACATGTGTTCGGAGTAATTCTGAAGAGTGGACAATATATCGTCAGTAATTAGGAGCGGTAATTGGGTTGGCCAACATTTTATGCCTTCAACTATTTTATTTCACTATTATTATATTAGACGAAGAAAGGAAGGCTAATTTATTGTAGTCAACCTAATAAGCTAATCATTACATTCAAGTATTTCAAATTTAAATTTCAAAATCATCAAGTAGGTTTATTTTATAAAGACTTTAGAAACCTCAACTCTGTTAGTATGTAGTGACTCTACCACCAGTTCGAAAAGCATTGCATATCAAACAGATACCTGCAAAATCGACAGGCATTTCAGTTTCAAGGGCGCAGGACAAGTTGCGTTTAGAGATTGAAAGACAAGTTCTATACCGGTTGTGCATGACAATGCGAAACTTCGTGAAGAAGTTCCAATTATTGTCAAGAACGATATAATGAAAACTGATTTGGAACTTATGAGCGCGCAATGTATTGTGGACAATACGATGAAAACGCTCTACTTTATTCCTGACAGCTGACACAATCACCGTCATATAGCCGCGCAACGCGAGCCGGTGTTAGATATAGTCGTGAACTTAGAACAGCTGATTACGTGCGTTTTAAAATTACATTTACATTGCGTTGTAGTTAAAAATCCTTATTTGTTAGTATTTAATTTGAAATCGTAAGGAGATAGACTGCATAGGTGACGCTGAGGGACTCAGAATCTATTGCTGAATCACTGGTTTATGTTTTCGTTATCATGCCCCTTGCACGCGGTATATGCATGGTTATAGTGGCTTTTTAAAAAAAACTTATCGTTATCTATTTATCTAATCTATCTTAACTATATATCTAAGTATCCTTATAGATCCACGGTCATTAGCGCGTAAGAAATAACGAACAGAAAGTAAAGGAATAGAGTTAATATACTCGTACCGCCTGCCACTATTTTTAATGGAAAACAAAAAAGTAATTATTGTTTCGTCGCTGCCTAGTTTCTTAGCATCCATTCATAATACCTAGCTGGGAGGACGGATGAAGGTCAAGGCACCAAGGAAGCAGATTAACGACCTTTCATCATAATTTGCAGATGGCCCTAATAAATAACGCTACAACGTTGTCCAGACGAAGCATAACGTTCACATAGTCGACCATTACTCTATCCATTATAATAGTAGGAGTCTGTTTCTATGATCTTCTATCTACATATAAGTTTTCATCCAAAACTCTCGCCACTATTGGAAATGCATTGATTGTGCTCTCCTAACTACTGTTGAAGTGAATTGCGGCTAAGTTCGACTAGAATGGGTATCGGATCTAGAGCTTTTACGTTAACTTTGCTTTTAAGTTGGTATTAGCTTAAATTGTTACTGTAGGTACCATGTTGGAGATAAAGGAGTGATAAGTTCTTAATCGTTACGACTTTACTTTTTACTTTGAATCTTACGTAAAAACGATAACTTTCATAGTACAAGTAACCTTGATTTTGCCATATTTTAATGGCCCACTAAAGACTTTGTGACATCGCTTACAAAATGTTAAACACCGGGACCAGGATAGCTTAACTTCCTTTTTTAGATATTACCTATGAGCTTTACGTATTTCCGTGGCACAGGGGTACATCAATTTTGAAGCTCAGAGCTGGGAATTGTTAAAAAAAAGCAAAACTCGAAATTTCATGGCCTAACCCGTAACTCAAAATCATATATCAATGCTTTATGATTTAGAAGCATAGACAGCAAATATCCACTTCACCAAAGATGTTAAAACAGCCAACTTTATGCAATTCAGTAGGTATAGGTAAAATTTTATAATGTTATTCTAGAATGAGATCATGTACACACTCGATGGCCTCAAAATAACTTACATTTTTAAAATATCAAATGCATTTCATTTCAGAACTGCGTAATACTGTGTAATTATAAATCTTTGATGTAGCATTAATTCGTAAAACATCTAAAGATGTTGTCACACGTCGAAGTGACAAAGTTAATTTAGATGTATTCATTGGATCAATATTGAGTGTATTGGCGGCTTTCGAGAAAATATTTCGGTATAAATTCTAATCCACGTTATGGTGGATTATGTGATGGGAACGTAGGCCGGCATGCTTATGCCGGGGGCTAAAAGAGATGTGAATAAGATTTATGAAATAAAAAAACCAACAAGTGCGAGTCGGAGTCGCAAATTCATACTTTACATTTAGAAGTTTGATTTTTCATAGCTTCTGTAGAGCTGTTGCTCTACAGAAGCTATGAAAAATCAAACTTAGAGTAGAGTTTTTCAAGCAACTGTAGAGCTACGGATTTTAATTTTAGTTCTATAGCTTTACGCATTTCGATAGAAGGTTTTGACAGACGGACGGACGGATGTACGACGGGCAGACTCAAGAACAAGTGATAATATATTGGTTACGGTTTTTCCTTTTGCGGTGTGCAACCACATACATTCCTTATTTAGAGAAAATTTAAACATATATTTCTGCGTTTCTCCATATAGTCACTGGTTGTATTTACGAGTAGGTACGTATGTATGTTACAGGCATTTTTTTCAAATTTATGTAAAGTAAATTATGTATTATGAAGCGCGTTCCTCTGTTATAGGCGATGAAGAAGACATCAAGCGAGTAATCTGCTTGTTCCAACAACTAATCCTATAGGTAAAATAAAAACAAAAAACATTTATTTTTTACATTAGATACTTGTAGACAAATTGATTTATTATTATTTTTTTATTGAGAAAGAATACAATAAGGAACTTAAGCTAACTTATCCTAATACCTATACAAATCATGCCCACGTGGAATGGTGGCAAGAATACTGGCTGTATTTCCGCGTTGGACAGCCAGGCTAATCCTTTGTGCAAATGCGTTAATGTCAGGTTAAGTTAGTATCAGGTTCTCTAATCTTGTTGGTGAATAAAACGTATAAAGGGATGATGCAGAAAATACTTATCACATATTCCATGATACTCACATTCTATGTCACAACTAAAAGTTTCTCAATAATACATTACACTTGTGTAACTACAGTCGGTTGAATAGACGGCTTGAAGAGTCTGCGTGGCAAGTTTTAAAAAGGCGAGAAATGTTCCAAGTGCTGGAATGAATGAGCCGAGGTTTGAAGTGCCTGTAATTAGTAGATGTACTTGGGACAGCTGACATCCACTGAGTTTCCCGAGGATCAGCTTAAGAATGAACTTGCTTAATTTTTTGTTGAAGAAAAATTCATTCTCACTGATTCAAATAGGTGTCATACATATAATTTAGGTGTTGTAGCTTTTGTTTGATATACTTAGAGTTACTTGAGCATTTTTGCCGCCAACCAGTATTACTGTTTTCCTGAGCATGGTTGCCGGTTAAATTACAGGCGTACTATAAAGAATTTGTCAGGCTGCCCTAGTACATTATGGGACGCAGATAATACTCGTCCGCTTGTACATATCAGTCTTCTGTTTTCCACACTTTGGATTAATTGGTCCACCATGTAATAATCTTGTATTAATGTTGTTTGTCCCTATGTATACTTTAATTTTTAAAACTACGCAAACGATTTTCATGCGGTTTTTTTTTATCAGATAGAGTGATTCAACAGAAAGGTTTATGTGTATAATACATGCGTAATATAGTAAAGAAACACTGATAATTTTAGAGGTTTCTGATGTGATGTCGTAAATTAACGCATTTTTTGCGCTTACATTGCAAACGCTGGCTAAACCCTACGGAGATATATCAAAATAATGTACTAAAGTATTGCATACCTTAATCAATCAACAAAAAAGTCCGCAATAGTATATGTTTATTTCTTAGGGATAACACACAATAACCGTTTTTTATCTTTTACTTTCAACCAAAATTAATGGTTTATTTACGAGGCGATTTTAAAGGAATACAGCATCCAATTAATATCTTATATAGTTTGTGCATTCAATGTAGATCACTATTGCACTTTACTGCAAGTAATTAAAGTAAATATTTTCCAAAATATATAAGATTCAAAATGCAGGGACATACTTTAGTACCAGCATGGCACCCGTGCGAAACCGGGGCGGGTCGCTATTTTATTATAAATTCACAAATAACATATATCTTGTTAGAGAGATGCAAATATTCTTAAAGCCATGTGAATTGTGATATATTGAACAATATATACAGTCCACTAGATCGACGGAGGGTTGTTATTAAATCCCTCCCCAACAGCCAACATACTTGTATAGAAAGCATGTAGAACCAAGTAGTAACTAATTACTCGCGAGAATTTTAAAAGAAACGGTGCACTGAAAGTAAGAATGGTGTCAGTAGTTCAACGCCAGTACAAAATAAAGCTTTACAAACAACATAAAACGTTGGACGCTCCTGTATTTACCTAATCTATCCTTTTACAGCTTTATATTATAGGTATTACTAGAGTTTACTACTATAGTATTACTATTATATATTAAATTTCATATCATCATCAATTTCATATATTATTATGCAATTACGGATACAGTTTGGATTTGCTTTTGAAAACATATCTTCTTATAGTTTTTTATGTACATGTGCCTGACTTAATAATTAAGGGACTATAATTATCAAAAAAGGGGTAATTTTACTTCTAACAGAATATACTTATCCTTAACACATCATGTACATACAGCAGCAGAATATATTTATTTTTTACCGAATTAAATTATTGTATTTAAGCCAAACCTAACCTTAAGATTTCCTTACTAAAAGGAAGGAAACATTAAACGTTATATCTATCTATCGTTAGAGAATTCAGTAATGTTTGTCGTCGTTCAAGACTTGGTATATCTAATTTGGTTTCCAAATATAATTAAAAACGATCTACTGAAACTTGAGTAAACATCGTCAATATTAGAATCTGTTTTCCAATAACTCTCGATACAGAAATAATTTATGTATCTTTTATGTAATAAAAAGTATTACAGTTTAGTAGTACCTACTATTCTACAGCGAAGTTTTTATAACTCGAAAGTGTGAACCTCGAATACGTTTGTCTTTCTTTATATAACCATAAAAATAGATAGGTAGAGAAGAAAATAATTCAAACCTCACATAGCGCAGTTTTAGAAACATCGTTACCGAACAGCGCTGCAGATTTGAGGGTTCAATTTTATGATACGCATAAATATTTCAGTCTCACTTTCCAAGCCAGCAATAAATATTGTCCATTGCGACGCGTACAACTTTAATTTTATTTCGCAAAAGGAATTTGTGTGCTAAATATTCTGGCTTTTAAACTTTCGCGTCAAAACTTTGTGTATTGCGTTCAACAGTGTTGCGGTCGCTTTTGATGTCTCTTCAACTCATATTTTATCTACAACATTCATATGTTTGCGTTAGTTTGCGGTGGTCGCTTTTGGTTTTGTGTGTGTAATAAAAAATCCGCTGACCAGTGTTACTTTGCCAAGTTACTCTATTTTGTTTTGCATGTATATAATTATTTGCTGACCAGAGTTAGTTTGTTAAGTTACTCTTTTTATTTGCGGGTATGTAATAAAAATTGTCAGCCAACTTATTTAGTCGAGTTATTTGAATTGTTGTTTTATACTTAGTTCATGAAGCTTTTTTAGTGAGTTGGCCTTTTTTGCATATACTTACTGAATCTCATATCACAATGCTATCTTAAGTAACTACCCTAAGTCATAATTTTAGTTTTATTTAACAGAATCGAAAATCGAGGTTTTTAAAGCTCTACCACTTTATAAATATGTTGGTAATTCTATTAAATTTATAAACGCAAAAGTTTGTAAGTATAAATGGATGTTTGTTGCTCTTTTACGCAAAAACTACTGAAATGAAACTTTACAATAACACAGCTTATATACAGGCTACCTTTTATTTCGAAATTTTTACGAGAATGGGAACTACGAGGGTGAAACTGCGGGCGACCTCTAGTCATTTTAATGATTACTAACTTTAAACTTACTGTGGTTCACCTATAATATAATTATTATTAAATACTTACTTCTGACGTTGGATTCAACATTCCGAAGTTATTTACTTTTTTCGTCCTCATTGCCGTATCTACAACACTGCACAGGGCGCAGACCCTAGAGAGGAGCCAAAATGTCCAGACCAGGACTACATAAACAGGCTTATAAAAGCTAGTTCGCTACTGCTCGTCCTATTTATAAAACATGCTGCAGAAAGTTGTAATATTTCTCAGAACGGCTTTAGAAGGGTTAAATATATAGCGTTTGATGTGGGATAGATGTGGCCACAGTTTGTGAATACATCTGGAGAATGTCACCCGTGGAAGATGAAAATCCCACCGGTCTAAATAACACGAGATGTGCATTGATCAGTGTCTTTTACGGTTGATCTTAAAAATATATTTTTGTATACTAATATTCACTTTAGGTATTATTATTATAGCCTCGTTTATTTCCATTTTTACAAGTTTTACAAATTTTTTTTTTTTTTTTCATAAATTATTATGGACCCCTTTATGAGTGAAGGCCTCCTCCATTTTCCCCCACAATGGTCTGTCATACGCTTTGGTGATCCAGTTTGTTCCCGCTTTTCGTACTATATCATCTACCCAATTTTCTCTAGGTCTACCTTTTCTTCTTTTGTTAGGCGGTCCTTGCCAGGTAGTTACTCTATGTGACCATTTTTCTTTATCCATACGTGCAATATGGCCCGCCCACTTCCATTTCAATCTTTGAGAATGTTCCAAAGCGTCTATGATTCCTGTTCTTTTTCTTATGTCTTCATTTCTAATTCTGTTTATTCTTCGAATCTTTAGTACACTCCTCTCCATTGCTCTCTGGCAGACTTGTATTATGTTTTTTATCTTAGTATTGTATACCCATGTTTGACTGCCGTATGTGAGACAGGGCAGCAAACATGAGTCCATTATTTTCCTCTTTAGTTTTACGGGGAGGTCTGATTTGAGAACTTCTTTATTGCTCCAGAATTTATTCCAAGTTATGTTAACTCTTCTTTTAACCTCATCTTCAAGCCGTGTTTTAGAGAAAGATACTTGTTGTCCTAGGTAAACATAACTTTGAACGTATTCTAACTCATTGTTGTTAACTCTTATTGGTATAATGTTATGATTTGTCATGACTTTAGTTTTCAGAGCATTTAGTTCTAATCCGACCGTATTGCTTACATCATTAAGTTCAGTAATCATTTTCTGTAACTGAGATGCTGATTCAGAGAAAAGTATAATGTCATCCGCGAATCGAAGGTTATTGAGGAGTTTCCCATTTATGTATATTCCTTTCTTTTCCCATTTCAAAGTTTTCATAATACTTTGGAGCACAGTTATAAAAATTCTAGGTGATAAGGGGTCACCCTGTCTAGTGCCTCTACAAATGTTTATTTCACGGCCCTGACTCTCTAACTTTACACAACTTTTGCTTTTGGAGTAAATGTCTTTTATGAGATCTATAGTTTCCGATGGTACCTCGCATTCTTGTAGAGCCTTCCATATGCTTTTATGTGATATAGAGTCGAAAGCTTTGGCGTAGTCTATGAATGCCAGGTAGAGCGATCTATTTCGCTCTATATATTTCTCCATTATCAGGTTTAAAGTGTGAATGTGATCAGTTGTAGAGAAATTTTTCCTGAAACCTGCCTGTTCCGGTGGCTGAAAATTCTCTGTGTATACTGCAAGACGGTTCTCAAGACACGAAGCAAATAATTTGTATATATTTGATTGCAAGCTTATTGGTCTGTAGTTTCCAATATTGGCAGGATCTCCTTTTTTATAAAGCAGAATTATATCAGATTGCGCCCATTCTTTAGGTATTGTTCTGTTATTAAGTATCTTATTAAATAAAGTTGTTATGTATGGCGCTAATACAAGTTTCCCCAATTTCAGTGCTTCATTTGAAATTCCATCTGGCCCGTTGCTTTTGTCAGTTTTTAGAGATTCTATTTTCTTTATTACCTCGTTTGTAGAGAATCTATCTAGAGTCGTAGTAGTAAAGTACTGGTTGCTCAATTCAATTTCTGTAGGAATATCTTTAGATGTGTACAAGTTGGTAAAAAATGTTGTTGCTTTTTCAATTATTTGAGATCTTGTCAATATTTTATTTCCCGTGAAATCTTCTTTTAAATACGGTATCCATCGTTTTGAGGTATCGAGATTCTTTAGACCTCTCTTTAAGCTACCTGTCAATTCGAGCTGTGTTCTGATTTCCTTCATTCTCCGTTCCGTACGTTCCCGTTTCAATAGTTTGTAGATGTGTTTATACAGGTAAGTACGTTCACCTTTTTCTTCTTTAGTCAGATTTTTCTTCCGAGTTAGTTCAGTTCTTCTTGCAATAAGACATTTTATGTGAGCAGGGATAGTCTCTCGTTTCGTTGCGGGTTCCTGTCGTACTGAATTTAAACTGGTGATTATAATATTTTTAATTTTGTTGTACGCGGACTCTACATTTTCGGTTTCCCGTATTTCAATTTCTTTTATATTAGTTTTTAAGAAATGTTCGTACTGCACTTTTTCGTCTAAAGAATTAAGCTTGGTTTTATAACTTTTGAAATTCGCTCTACTTCTTTTAAGCGGTGTGATTTGTAATTTGGTTCTCAAGAGACGATGATCGCTTGGAAATGTAAGGTTTGATATGATTTCAAAGTTCGAGATGTTTTCTTTGCTATTGGTCAATATATAATCAATCTGGCTTCTCCTTTTCTTTGGCGATAGCCATGTCCACATAGCTTTGTTGTTTTTTTTGAAAAGACTATTTGTAACGTATAATTTATTTTCCCAACAGAACTGGAGTAATCTTTCACCTCTCTTGTCTCTATTACCGTAACAGAATTTGCCCAGTATGCTCTCTTCACCTGGTAGTCGCTGTCCAACACGTGCATTGAAGTCACCTAAAACTAATTTCTGATTATTGTACTGACAATGTGCAGTCTGTAATTGGTTATAGAAATCATCGATTTCTTGATTGCTTGCGTCAACAGTTGGTGCGTATACTTGTATGATAGAGAGTTTCTTGTTGTGGAAATTGAGATTTAAAATACAGATTCGTTCGGATACTCCAATGAAGCTTTCAATATTTTGCTTATATTCTTTTTTTACTAGAAATCCGACTCCATATTGACCTTTTGTCTCCCCGAAATAGCAAAAAATATGTTTGTTTTCTTCTATAATTTGATATCCCGTTCTTCTTATTTCAGCAAGACCAATAATATCGTATTTAATTTTCGAAATCGCTCTTTTAAAATCTAGTAATCTTTCATCTGATAGTAGAGATTTTGCATTGTAGGTGCATATGTAGAGATTTTTTAATGGGTATGGAGGGTTGTAGTCTTTATCCCCCGCGGTGACAAGCCGTATTGGAGGAAGTGGAGGGGCTTCTTTTAGTAGTTTTTTGGTTGTGAGTCTTTCTCGGCCGAGCGTGACTCTGATCCATTTTTTAGTGACGTGTTGTACAAGTAGGTGGTAATATTATTTGTTTTATTTTTCTTGGGTATTTGTTTAGTAGTGTTTTCGGTAATTTCGGTAGTTTTGTGCTCTGGGGAACCAGAGTGATTCCGCTTTTGTTTGCGTATAGGCTGCGCGTTGGAGCTTCCTGGTAATGTCACTATTTTGTCGTAGCGTAATACAACATTTTTCCCCAGTTTGCGTTCTTTGTCTACCACTTCCTGCAGTTCCTTGCGCTTCAACAAAACTTTTCGTGGGAAATCTTCTTTAATGTTAACTTGTGAGCCCTTCAGGGCACCTTTTTTTTTCTTCAAAATTTCGATTTTCCGCCCAAATGTTGTAAATGTTACTAATAAAGGTCTTGTTTTGTTCTCTTTTTGGCCAAGTCGCCTCACAAATTCTATTTCGGATTGCTCGATGGAAATCTTCATATTATTTTTTATACAACGTAATAAAGTGATTTGTAGTTCTTCATATCCTTGCTCGGTCTCTTCAACTCCATAAAATATTAGATTCTTCTTTTTTGCCTGTTTTTCTAGGTACTCTATAGTTTTTTGTTGTTGGTTTACTTTTATTTCAAGGCTGCACGTTTTTTTTTCCAAAATTGTAAATTTTTGGTTGATATTATCATTTATAGCTTTGGTGATATTTTCCTGCATGTTTTTTATTTCCTGTTTTTGACTGTTTAGATCGTCTTGAATTTCTTTTAGAATTTTCATAACATGTTCCATGTTTTGGTACTATTGGCGTCCTCTAGTGGTGAATAGTTGAACTACAGTCAATGTGTAGACCGCTGTCAGATAGCTAGTCTTGAAATTTAGTTTGGAAATTCGTCACTAGATGGCGCCTTTCAATTTAAATATAACTGAATAACGGTTTGCAATTTTGTTTTTAGGTTATAACAGTTTATTTTTTCACTTTTTACTAGTTTCTTTCTTCTTTGCACTAATAATTTCACGGATTATTGATCGGAGATATCGATATATCGTTTTTCACTGTTATCTTAACTGTGGCAGCACAAAATTACAGTTATTGTGTTGACGATTTGTGATTGCCGATTATTCGTTCATTCACAGCATAGTTCTTTGAAACTCAATAATTTTCACTTATTTCTAACGTTAATGCACTGGGATTAACACTTTGATTGCGTAGATAATCACTTTTTATATTTTTATTTCGAAAAATACTACGGAGCTGAAGTAAACACGGGCACAGTAGCGCCACCTCCCTTTAGGTATACGTAACTATTTTACTGAATTCAAAATGGATGTTTTTTATTCGACCCGTATGTATAGGTAAACAAGGTACCCGTATATATAGGCAACCACATACACGTATGTCATGGTCAATCATCATCACATCAGCCGATGGACGACACACGACGGACACAGACCTTTTGTAGGAACTTGCAAAGACAACAATCCTAGGCCACCAGTGACCAGCGGCTTTCTGCGGCACGTTTAATATCTTCACGCCACCTAGTGGGTTGTCGCCAGCAACTTGGGCCCCATTGTCCCTAACCTCTTCGAACGACGTGCCTCATCCATTGGCACATCAGTTTTGAGACTCGTTGTGTTATGTCGTTATTTTGGTTCTTCTGCGGATCTCCTTATTTCTGATACGATTACGCAGATATACTCCGAGTATTGCACTCTCCAACGCCCGCTGAGTGACTCTCTAGTCTTCGAGGCTTAAAGGGACCAAATTTCGGATCCAACAATCATCATTGGTAAGAAACTGCTCAAAGACTCACGTCTTCTGGCACTTGTATGTTTGCGATATTTCAAAAAATAACTTATTTAATTTAGATATATTCACAGAAACACAGTCATTGTTAAATATTAGGATAGAGTATATATAGTAGTAGTACTCTGGTTGTTCATAATACACGTTAGCAAATAAAGAGTTTCATTTTATGATTTCAGAGTTCATTCAGTATAGAATTACCATTTATATTCTTATTATTGTTTAAATTGCCAAGTTACTTTGGGTTTTATAACATCTTGAATTAATTACGCCCAAGTTACGTAAAGACTTGTTTCCATTTTCAATTATTTATACAGTTTGCCTCCTCAATTTATTAAATACATAATTTATTAGAATTCTAGAACTAGCGAGAACAAAATCGATAAGTAATTATCAAGGTACTGGTTTTTATATTGTTGTGCTTACTTCTTTTGTTTTGTGTCTTCTACATTGTCTGCGGACCTGTCGGGTCAGATCCGCAGCTCAACATGGCTAACATTCCTACGTTCGAGTCTTGAGTCGAGCTAAATTAAATATTGGGTTTTTATTCTTTCAATAATTTCTAATTAGCAACCCGGAGTTTGTAAAGCTCTTGTGCTTAAAAGCCTTAAAGCCTTAGGTTTTGGTTATTATGATTATCATGTGAAGCCTGACAGGGTCAAACTAACTCAACCCGCCAACTAAGTTCGCCAACTCAGCCCGCCAACTAAGTTCGTCAACTCAGCCCGCCAACTCACCCAGGAGCAGGGTAGCAGGTATAAGCTTCAAAATCCTCTCTTAACTTAAATTCTCACAGTAGTGAGGGCCAATACAACAATAAAAAGTCATTGTTAAAAATTAAAAATAAAATGTAAATAAAAAGTTTCATAACTTTTCTATTACTATGTACGTACTTCAAAGGAATGCGGAATACTATTAAAGTCTTAACAATGTGATAACTATTAATTAACCGACCTTCAAACACCTACAAACAATAAAGCATTCACTCTAAAATCCATTCAGCATTCAGTTCAGGTAGATTCATTCGAAATAAGTTTTAATTAAAGTAGAATGTATGCACAGAAATGGCTTTAACAAGTGTCCGAACAGAGTCGAGACAAATTGCGTAAAGCAAAGTCCTTTAAAGTTACGTCTCTAGGGACGTGGAGGTATGGTGACTCCTTTGTTTCTCCACCGTTAAGCCTCCGCGTGTACCTAACCTGCTGAAAAGAGATGAAAATTGAGGGAGAACTTTCAGTTGAATTGTTAAACGCAATATGTCTCGCAAAGACTAGAGTATCCTCGTATATGGAAACTTACATAATTATATCTCTTATTTTAAATATTTCTTGTACATTATAAGCGCAAATGTTCACATTTGTTTACAATTGGTCATCTGTTGCAGATCATGATGATGTCGATGATATTATGCCGGTTATTATCATTTACATTTGATAGTGAAAGATACATTGGCAAACATTAACAGCCCGCCAACCGGCCCTTTACTAAAAGGAGAGAATTGTCTGAGCCTCGCAATGGCAGAGGCTAATAAAATATCTAATAATGATTACGTGGAAAATGTTGGGCACTTTATATACTGATTAATGTAGATTAAGACAACATAATTAAACATTAATCAGTAAATAAAGTCTTTGAATTAATTCATAGCCTAAACTACGTACACGGCAAAATGTTGTTGTAGCAAACTATGTAAGTTTGGGGCTAATGTGATATTAATGTCACTCCACTAATTGCCTCGGGCTAGAATGAGGTCACACTAACTTGGAATTGTTTAAATAATTACGGACTGTAGTTCGCGGCTTACCCGTAGTAGGTCTGTTCGTCCTAATTAAAAGCCTTCCAAGAGGATTATTAAGCAATTCGTGCCATGCGGACCATGTCAGTTTAGCAGAGCGTACACTACGTCTTTACGGTTTAAACCTAAAGTATTTATATATTAGATCAGTATCTATCAGACACTTGAAAAAATTGGTTTATTCTTTACACGATTTATAAGAACGGTTTAATGGATTTGGATGAAATTTGACACAAGATTTAGAACAAACAGCACAAACTGCTTTCTTTCGCAATATTCTTACTGGAAAGAGATCTAAAGATGCGTCTATACTTAGGAGCCGAGCACGAGCGGAGCATAAGCCGAGGACAAATTTGTCTAATGTGGATTGAACCACGTGCCTCGAACGAGCACGTGTCGAGCGTTCAGCTCTTGCTAGACTGTGCCCCATCAATATTCGGTTTTTCAACGAACACAAGGATAGTACTCATTGGCGGCTCATTGTACGTCCACATTTTATGCTGCGAAAAACAACGAGCAAAGCGGTTTCGCTCGTGCTCGGCTCCTAAGCGTAGACGCACCTTTAGTGGATAAAACTACCAGCTAGTTTTTAATAAAATGTCTGAAACATGGCTTGGATGACCTACCATCATTACCTAGTATCATGGTTGACAGTTATCTGATATTTATTTTAATATAACTTCAGTGTGCGGAAGAGTCTTATATCCAAGAGGTCCAAGATTCGATTTCTATGGAATGCTATATTTTCGTTGTACAGTGGAGATTACCTAATGTTAGCAACAACGATACGTTGCAGTGCTCTAGTTCATGTAGAAATTTCCTTATATTTCAGTTTCAATCGGTCACCTTTTTCTTACCGTTCAAATACTTACTTTTGAGCTGTATAGGAGCAGCGTTCATTCTTCTTCAGCAATATTTTAAACTGCTACATAATTTCAGGAATATTGCAATTTGTCCATTTTGTAAATATATATTTCATGAATTGAAATTATTAATTGCTTCACATGTTTAAGCATCAATTTGTAAGCTATAAACGAATATGTAAGCTCGTTGTTGTCAAAATTGATATCTATTAATTTTATAAAATGTATAAAGTTCCTCTGTACGTATTCCATGTTATGTAATAAATATTGATTCAGATTAAAATAAATACCTAATTGTTTCCAGAATATTAAACATTCGAGTAGGTAGTTCTGTTTGTACTTTTCTTTTGTAGTTTTCAGTTATATATTATCTTATTATCCCAATAAACCTATTTGTATAAAATGATGAATTTTTGACCTGTTTTGGGAAGCAAAACTTTAGATATACCTAATTATGTGTAATTATTGAACCATAAAAAATTAGGATCAAATATTACTGGAGCTGGGATGTTGAATATATTAATTCCTTTTAAGAACTTGTCACATATGATAAGGAAACAATCAATTTAATTTGTCACATAAGTTTATTCCCAATCTTTGGACCCTATAATGCTTTAAAACTAATTATAACATAAATACAACACTGCCACAAATGAATTATTATTGAAATAAGTTTTAATAGCGCTCACGCCCACAAACTGCGTCCATTGTAAAACCAATTCTTACGTGCGAGTAAGTACATCGGCAATATCTCACTCTCAAAAACTCGTTTTACAAGAGGACGTACAAAAGCAGTAATCTACAAAGCAATTTCCAAAGCTCAACTGTCGATATAATTATATCTAATTTTAGATATCCTAAACTATATACCTATTAATAATATACTAATATTTTTGTCGAATATAACAAGAAGATTGACGAAACAGAACAAGAGCGCAATAGCTTGTTAGAAATGTACGGATAAAATGTCTTCGGGTGCAAATAGAATAAGGCAAAGTAGAAACTGGAAACTTTAATACAATCTTCGAAGAATGACTAAGTTTGTTCGGGTTCTGTTTGGAGACTTGATTGATCGCAACTGCGAGGGGGTATCGGATGAATGAAAACTTCGATTGAGGATGAGCTCAAATTTATTTGAATTAACAATGACGTCTCCAATGCCACAATAGTCCATGAAGTAAGAAAAGAAAATCAATGAACATCTATAAAAGTTGTAATAATGGTAATAATTAAGCTAAATTTATCACTATTTTTACAATGTCATTATGTTTTTTTTTTCTTAAACCACAATAACACTTTACCTTTGCTCTAAAAGCTTTAAATAATCCAAGTCACACAAATCTAACAATTAATTACTAACTATATACTTTGTATGGTTTAATTTGCTCGATATACAAATAATTTTCCAGCAACGCACTAGCATTTGTCACCGAAAATTAAAAAACAACTTCATTAATACTGAATACGAAGCGAACTGCTAAAATATTTTGGTAATTAAGCCATATTAATCATTAGCCTATATTATTACAATAACATATAACAATTATAAATTTAAAATAAAAAAGATCTATTGCGGTAAGATACAAAACAAATTGCGCGACACTACTCGGGTACGATTCACATTTCGAAAACTAATCACCATTATTAATTGTTCAACGTACGAAAACATCACTTAGTATTTATTTGATACTCCGAACGATTATTTTGTTTTTATGCTATTCATATGTATCTCTTAGATTAGTATTTAATTATTTATTAAGGGGCACAGAATTGATATGTTTCCGGTACACGGCGTTTGTTTGATACCGCTTCACTTAACCTAACTTGCAAGGCGATACTACACCGCTACCCTACCCTATCACATACGGGCCTATGTCACGCGGCCGCAGCTGACTCCGAACGATCCACACGACACTACTCCACGGAACGCCCACCACCGTGCCGACTGTCGTCTGTGTAAACTAATACCCAAGCGAAAATATGTGAAGGCGAAGAATGCCAAGCGCAACCCGACAAAGAAAACACGACGCCGATTTAGCGTGACATACAACCGATCGCATTATACAAGTAGTTAGACGAGGATACTGAATAAAAGTCTCTATGAAACCGCTTTTTTAATTCTAATTACACATTAATATTACACGTTGATATGTATCGAGTAGTCCCGCAAATGACGTAGCCGTGTCCGCAGCCACTGGACGTCTCTTACTCGCTAGCTACGGTTGGACGGAATCGTGGCGACGCCGGCGACCCCAGCGCTCTCTCCTGCCACTGACAGTCCAGTGCCGCCGTGTGTGTACACCAATACATGGCGGCACCGGGCACCGAGTGGCAGATTGACAAACCAAAACGAATGATCGCCTCCGTTGTAACTTTAGAGATATTGACACGGGTTTGTTTTTTGTGACAACAACGTCCTAGATGTTCCTCTCAAGTCGACCCTTATCGATATTTTTGTTCCTTTTCCTTGTCTCTAGATTTAGAACCTTAGTTTATAATGATCACGTGATTCTGGTGTTTTTAAAATGTCTACAATTACACTCGAGTAATTTAAATACTCAAGAAAATTGGTTTATGCAGACGTTGAAATTCACATAGGTGTTAGTGTGTGACCAAGAACATCACCTTGGATCTAATCTATTACTGTATTTTAAGTGTCATACAAAAAAAATAAGATTTATATAAAAGACCAAGATATTGATCGACTAAAGTTACCACGGCGCTTGGAAAAAAATGTGATATAAATTAGATTGCATATAAATGTTTCGTTGTATGTTTCCGCGGCGGGGGACGCCGGGCGCCGAAGGTATGGGAGATCTCTACTACTATTACACAATTACTTACATACGAATTAGCATTATATATTATCATATTACCGAATTAAATAAGTAAACACTGACTTAGCTTAATTATTAAAAACCGACATTGAAACACGAATACGAGAGAAACCGAGATATTTGATTGATAATTTTTGGATTTATATGAAATAATAATACATTAATTATATAAATTGAACGTATTTGTTATAAATAGTTCGTAATATTATATTTAGATATTAGCTAACAAATTTAACTAAAGCCGACTTCACGCACTGGCTGTAAATATATATATACGAGTATATAGATATGTGTGTATATAGTATATCTCATTCAAATGTTGAAATAAAAAAATGTCATTAACAAAAAACAAGTATTTACCTAAGAAATTATAAGTATGATAGATAATAAAAAAACATTTAATTTTTTACGCCAGAGAACGACAAATTAGAGAGCTTAGGTTCTCTGAACATAATAGAAAATGTAGATACATTATGTAACAAAATATGTCACCAGTATGCGAGTCAACATAATGTTTGGTACGGTCTGAGGTTAGTATTAATATTATGTAAATCTTTCATCTTTGGTCTATACGCCATGACGCTCGGTATATTAACGTGAAAGTTACAGTTACTATAAATAACGTATAAAATTTTGCTAAGTCAAAAATTGACATATTTCTATTAAATATTGACTAAGAGATTTTTTCATAAGAATTTCACATGCGGATTTTCCGGTCTCTGTACGACGATCTCGTGAGTGACTCCGTCGATATCTGTCGCGTCAACATTTCAACCCGAATATCAGAAACCTTATAGTAATAGCCTAAGCAGGGATTATTTTTTTTTTTACTTTTTTTGTATAATTTTTACATGTTTACATCAGCAGAATACTTTTCTAGATACCTATAGTATAAACATTAAGAATTCATTTTTGGTTTATTGCTATTTCGCATAGAAGTTAACTTAACGTCACCGCTTTCGAACGAGTGGGTAACTAACATTGCGTTCTGCGTCAGCGACCTCTTACGATTTAGCGGAACGCGATTTTATGCGAACGGTACGTACGTAGAACACGAAATATCTCGCAAGCGTCAATACTTCTTAATAACAATTGAAACACTGTAATATTCCTGGACTAAAATATACCAAGATGTCATTCGCAATTACTTCTTTTAGAGTATTTGTGTAATTGGCGATAGATGTATTTCAGTTTATAACGAAGAACATTACTTTTTAAGTTGAAGTTTAGAACCGCAACTTATATTATTTTTGACGAGTATTTTGCTTGCGAGCAACCTTTGTAGCAAGGTATATATTGGGTACAAAATATTCGTAGCGCTGCTACGCAGGTATCAATGCTACGTAGCATGGTCTTGTCCCTTCGTATCGCGTCGCATCGCAACAAGTCGCTCGCGCAGTACGAACCTTAAGTCATTCTGCATGCGATAGTCAACTAGCTAAAAATAAAAAATATATTAAATCTTCATTTGATTAAACCTAACACAGTAAATTTAACTTCATTACACTGTTTCAATATTATGTATGAATAACTTTTTTCAATTAACATTAATGTAACTATGCTGATCCTCTACAATAAATACCCTTATCTAGTTATATATTATTCACCTAACGATTACACAATTAAAGTAACTACTAAATTTTTAAATTAGTACATTACCAAAAAGCTCGTCAAAGCATGCAAATAGAATATTTTCTTCACTATTCAGCATGGCGCAATCGCCATTTATTTAATACTAATAATTAATATAATGATTACACAATATAGTTATTTTACTCTCATAAGGCCAAGGCTAAATTCTCGCAACAAGACTGAACCATTCTCGACTTCGTCGCATCGTATACAAAGTTCGCATATAATATGTACACCTCAACTCCTAATGTACATCGAACAACTCAAAAATATTTTGATAAGAAATTTATTTTTTGAAAAACATTTCCGCAAGGCACAAGACATAAAACCGATGATACACTTGCACAAGTAAAGCACAAAATTATAGCCACCAAAGAAAATATTACTGATATCAAAATATTTGCCGTTGTATCTCAATAGAATTAAACGTTTAGTTTACATTTATGTATTTAGAGTATATGATATATATTATTAGGAAATGTGTTCCTAAAGTCACTCGTAACTGTTACGACTGTCGCTTTATTTCAAAATTAATATCCAAGCATCTTAAATATTAAAATATATAAAATTAATCTTAATTTGTTCAAGTTTTCCTTTTCTGGTATTATTTATCACATTATAAAAATTTGTAATACATACATACATGTTAGTGGTTACCGGCATGTGTATCACGGCTTTAAGGGTGTGATAATATAGGAGAAAGAGAAGAGTAAGCGAATACGATGCGACGCGAAGCGAGCGCGGCGCGATCAGTAATGTATTGCACTTCACAGAGCGACACCGAGGGCGGTCACTATCTTCACCTAGTTACAAGTTTACAATTATTGCAATTTATTTATCATTTACAGATAGAAAGGATCGTAAGACCAACACTAGAGTGCCAGCGCTTTAACGAGTGATTGAACATTATAAAAATTACTAAAAAAGCATTAGGTAAATATAATTTGAGATAGTCATGAAAAATTCATTTAAATATGCTAATATTATCGAGACTAAACAAAAAGTATTGTTATTATTACATACAACTTCATTTAAAATCATTCAACTTGAAATATTATCAACAAAACGTAATCTTTCTATGAAGGGCACCTTTGGTTTTTAGCTTATTCGAATGAGAAATATATCCTAGAGTGATTAATTTCTGATATTACACTATATCCATAACAAATCCTCTTTGATGCTACACATCGGTCGCGTGGAAACGAATGTACAAACTTCATACCGCTAGTTAATTGTAAATAAATCTTATATTACATGAAATTAATGAATTAATAAAGTAAACGCGATATACAATACAAAGGAAAAAAATTCAAATAATAATAATCATTATACTCGTGAACGGTAAACAATATAACTGGAATGTTAATAATATAATAATAATAATAATAGATTTTATTCTAAATTTGGTATCAACAAAAATACACCACACCCCCGACGCTAATCGAGAGGAAAAGTAAAATTCGGGAGACGGGAGCGCTTGCGAGGGTAGAATGAAACGTCGTTAGTTGACAGACGGTGGCGCTAGCGTCCTGCGCAAGCGTCGTAGCAAGTGGCTCCATCTCCCGGCGGTCCGCTACCGATGCGCTGTCGAGGACCGTGATAGCGCGTCCCTCAGTTAGCTGGTTGTCAAGTGCCGAGTGCCACGAACGAACTAATGCTGTTCGACCTCTTCTCCGCTTTTGGCTCCCTAATGATAAAATGCAAAATTAATATTCAAACAAAACGAAATTATGTTGATTTCAGATAATTTACATTAACTTAAAATAATGAAATAATACTGTCTTCAGGCTATTAGATCTATTGTGCATGGGTGCAAGGTGATTATAACACAATGAGTTTGAGTAATTTGAATTCCATACCAATCATATATGATTCTTAATTTGTCTCTCTTCGATATTGAAAGTGATTTTATTTATGGAATCCAAAATAATTTAAAGATACTACACGGTTTCTATCAAAATATAACGACGTATTGATCATTAATAGAACTGAGATAAACTTACGGGTAGCTACGGCAACTCCAAATATTATGTATTAATTTGAATACTCATTAAACTAAGCGCGGGGTTATGATTGTTCGGCAAATATGGGATCTATTATTTTATCGGGGAGAACTCACTCTACATAGATAACTACAGCTAGAGCTTTTACGGTTTATATAAATACGCAAAGGGGAATTTAATTGTCTACATAGATGTTTTAACTAAAACGTATGTATACGGTACTATGTTCATTAATTATTCTCGGGATTATAAGAGGGTTCGCTAATTGTTCTAATTCAATATTTGAACTAGCCCGTTGGACTGTTGTCGTATTAAATCCTAGAACACGCTAATCGTTTAAGGTTTCGCCATACAGCGGTAGGGACGCGACGGTGACGCAACATCGGCGTAAGTTATTGAGAATGTATTAAGTAAGACACGTCAAACTAGAACGTCGAGTGATTAGATTTTATAAGACGTTAATTTTTAAATTTATTATTTACTTAAATATTACTCTTATCGGCTTTTCTGAGATACACCTGAGTACTAAATGTGTTCTGTCTTAATTATAACATTACAACTCAACAAATCGCGCCGGCGTCACGAGACTACCCTGTCCTATCCGCTATGCGGGGAAATCATTAATTGAAGGGGCCGGAGCAATTAAATATATGGCTAATACTCTTTATTTGAATAAAAATAAACTAGATTTGTCTAACTAAAGCTCGAGCGATATGCTAGCTAGAAAGAAACCCGTGTGGTATCGTGGTATAGAAGAGCGCGCGTGCATACTTCATGTGCTAGTATCCAGCCGTTGTGTGCCAACTTATGCCTCGCGAATTCGAGGTGGATGGCCGTCTCAGAGCTGAGGAGCAGGGCCCCCTGCAGACGGGCCATGGCGGTGGCAGCTTCGCCCGCGGTGTGGAACTCCACGAAGGCGACCGGGCCACTGCCGCCGCCGCTACCGCCCGTCAGAAGCCGCAGCCGCGAGAAACCCGGGCAGCTGTTACCATCATACTCAGATATGTCCGCACTCGTACCTCTATAGACGTCTGTTTGATCGACTTCCAAAAAGGAGGAGGTCCTATGTATGTTTATTATTGTATAACGTGAAGCCGGTATGGAATGTTGCGCTGTCTCAATAAAGTCAATCGCTTTTGATTGTGTCAAAAACGAGTAGTAACGAATTCAGGTTTATGGCTGTTGTGTTAATGCAAAAGAAACTTTGTACGCTATTATATATTTTTTTTTATATAACTTGACAGGGTGAGCTTCGAATTGGTCTTTACCTCGTCTTGTTTGTAATGTTTGAGACCGAGAGATATAGAGACGAATTCGAAACGAATTGTCTAATTATAACAGAACCATCGTTATAGAATAGTATCTACTAAATTGCTCGACCGGATATCTCCGTAAGCGATAAACTTAAACAGGTTTTTTGACAGAATCTATATGTGATATTGGAAATCATAATGTTTATGTAGCAGAAATAACCATAACGCAACTTTTGGTGCAATTTAAACAGTTCATACATTTGTGATGTTTGTGCTGATAGCATACGACTAGTGTGTTATAGTGTAGAATATAGATGTTCGACTGTCATGCTTGAAGTGGTACAAGTGCAGGCATGTATTTCACACAAACTGAGTGCCGAGTGGGAGATTTTTCGAGTGAGTCGCTCCATAAAATGTTAACGTCAATTTATATGGAATTGAATCAGCGCCATCTAGTTATAATGTTAGTAAACCTAGAAGGGAAGGCGTAAATAGACTTTTACTTTTTAAAAAGCGACTCGGTTAAAAGCTCCCACTCGGCACTCTGTTAAAGTTGCGTCAACTTTTTCAGTTGGTGTGAAATCAAGTAGAAACATAAACAATTCTCAATAATGCACGACTTTGTGATACTCGGTGTGGACATGCACTGTGGAGAATACACATTTATATTAACCTATGTAATTTAATAACAGCGCAATTCATCGAAACAGACGATTCGATATTTTAAACATCAGTATTATTAACATGCATACATTTATTTAACTGTGCATCAAAATTGGTTCGACTGGAAACAGCGATATACTTTCAAAAGATTCCTAAATCTCTATCGCTATTATACAATAAAATGAACCCGATTCAGAGTCCTGTAGGCCTAAGATACGCTCGGAGAGGTATTTCGTGTAGACAAAATGACGTACGGTCGCTGAATAGCACGCAATCGAAAATATTGCTCTTTATCCATGCTTTGATACGAAAAAGAGAGATATATTTCCAATTTCATCGCTATAGAGGGTACGATATGTTATTTTCTCTACATACTTAGAGATACCTCTCCGAGGGCATCTTGAGGCGTATGGTGAGTGCTATAGGGGGCGCCTCTAGTTCAAACGTACGTAGACGCGACTTGCATTCATAGTGACCGCATACGCGTTTACGTACATTTAAACTACACGTACCCATGTTAGCACCCGCACATGCTGGCATTTTTTGGCCAGACAAACTAGAAATGCCCTGTATTATTTAAAAACGGTATAGAGGTCAAATAAAAAACATAAAAATAATTCCAGTCGAATCCGATAATAGTTTGGTACATACCTGCTGAATATCTCCTTAAGCTCATGCTCGGAGACGAACTGGCCGAGGTTGGCGACGAACAGTGTGGAACATGGCGGCGCAGGGTGCGCGGGGTGCGCCGGGTGCGCCGGGTGCGTAGGCGGCGCGGGTGCGTGGCCCGGCACGGCTGCACCCGGAGAACCCAGCGCCGGCGCGGGTAGCACGCACGCGCCTAGCGTCAACGGGGTCTAACAAACATAAAATAGCTATTAGATGAAAGTCTTCGCCATCGTAGCAACCAGGACCACTCTGCCAAGAGTTCACTAAGAATAAGTTGCAGTAGTTTTCACACACAAATGCGTTTGTGTTGTTATAATAGCATCCAAAAACCAAACTTTCAATCTCAACGACTAAGAGAACAGCAGTACAACGATTATAATAAATAACTGCGAGTAAAGTAAAGAGACTTACGTGGTGTGGCCTATCGGCGGCAGCTAGTCAGAGATAAGAACGCACTGGCGCCATCTGTGGGTGGATGGCGGGGTGCACCAGCCCGTGCGACAGCGTCGGCAGCTCCCCGCCGTACGCCAGCGGGTGGTGCCACAGCTCGGCCCCTCCGCCGGGGAAGAACGGACTGGCTAAGTCTGCACAGTCATAATGAGTTACAATAGTCGGAACTTGATATAAATGTCATAACGTATTACAAATGTTATAACGTAGAGTCCGCGCCACCACTCACTTTCGGAGGCTGACAGTAGGAACTAGAATATTATAGGATTATAATTTTTGAAATAAAATATTATTGTGATTAATTGAGTGTGATTATTTTTGTGTCCAATTACGACGACTCGCCGACTGTGGCATCGTAGTGGGGCATTGAATGGCACGGACTTTATTACAACTTTCATAACGTAAAATAAAAATAAAATAATTAGATGCCAGTTTATGCAAATTAGTGTAAATGGCCGAATATATTATATATTAGAGTACTTATAAAAGTTTATTTACAGTTTACAGTGTGCATAACATGTTTTCACGCTTGGTAGTCAGGCTACCCCCAGTTTCAGAAACGCTGATAATAATAAATAATTAATCGTTGATGTTGATTAACTGCATCCCCAGTATGATCTTTTATCATGTAATAGAAATAAAAAAAGTAAATCGGAATGCTTCAATGCTACTAGTTACTAAATTAAAAAAGTTGTTAAAATGGCGTATAGATTAAATAACAACATTATGATGATTGGTGATGATATCCTGAAGAAAATTGCTCGCGTTTTGTTAGATAAATTTCTATAGCTCTGTAAACCGGTCAGCGTTTGGGAAGCTAAGGTTAAGAGATGGGAAGATAATGATGGAAAATGTCATGAAAACATGTAGCTATAGAATACAATAATTATTGAGGTAGACAACCCGATAGATCGATATGTAGGTAATAGCTTCTCGGAGCTAGGCTTTGCGTGGTACGTGTAAGCGATTACATATAAGTACTTGCCCAAATTTGCGTTTGCTCGACACGCCATTATTTTACATAAATACATTTTAAAAAGCATAAACTATGTACGATTAAGTATAGTATAAACTTATTGTAGTATATAGAAGTTTTCTTGGACAGTGTAGCGATTAAATAACTACTGAGAAATAATGAACCACGATCACTTTGTGGGTTGCTTAAATTATTGTAAAGAAAACGAATCTAGTTCACAACAACTAATTAGCTCTAATAAGATTAAGATGATGTTTAGGTCCAAAACAGAGTGCCGGCGAGTGCGGGTGCTAACACTAGCGCGCGTAGTTCGAGTGTTCGTAGAGTGTCTACGAACATAGAGCGCAAGTCTGCGAAAATCTCAACTATATGCGCTTACGTTAGTACCCACGTAACGCCGGCAGCCTGAGTCGGGCCTATAGGTTCACATTCCTCAGCGGTAATGTAGGGTTCGAGGAAGTGACTGACACTCGAGGAAGTGGTGACGGTGGAATGTTATTTCTCACGAGGCCAAACTCAGGAGAGAAACGCTCGAGCAAGCGCCGGGTGGTGTGTGCGTTGGCGGTACTTACGTCCAGTGAGTGGGTGCATCAATGCAGGGTGTGCAGCTGGCGCGGCTGTGGCAACGGCCGGCTTCGGCTTGCTGACCTTCGTGTTGCTTTTAGCGAACTCCAGCCGAATCGTTTGCGGCATGTCGGGGTCGAACCGGACGCCCTGCTGTGAACAGCCGCCAGCGGTGCGGCGCTCCGATATAATGATGATGGGACATCGGTCGCCGCGCCCCCATTGGACTACGGGCCCATTTTGGAGACAGAGACGATATTTTTTCGAACACGATAAAATAAACATAATCTGATAAACCGGGCAGTTTAGATAGATGTTTGGCAACTGTCATGGATCGGGTTTTTTACTGTTGGAAGGATGTAGTAATTCTGTTTTCCAGCTGCCCGCGCCTGCTAAGATGCTGGAACACTGTGCTCGGGGTGTGACATCAAATCTGTCAAACGGTGACATGCAGTTGCGTATATACACGCTAACCTAATCGATTTAACTCCAATATCCGGGATTGAGAGCTTAGTGGCTCCGAGTTGATGACTCGACGTGGTCTATTCGATATGTGCATGGGTTTAGCATAACTTACGATGCGGTTACTCGAGTCAGGAAAATGTTATTCCAAGTACTACAATGAGAATATTAACTATAGTGCTTATTGGCTGTGTTTGAGGCTTGTGATGAGAAGAGATTTAGTAACACCGTGCGCTTTACTTGTCTTTGATATTTACAAATAGCGTATTTACTTCAGTGTTAAACTATCTCGGTTATATTGCACATATAGTGTGATATTTTGTTACATTTTAAAGTGTTCAGGAAGCAGTCCATTGAGTTCTTTAGGCGATATATTGTGTTTGTGATATCGTTTATGATATTACCTATTTAGTCTTGGTAAATACGTTAGTGATTGTTCAATTTAAATCTATAGTTATACTGTTAGATATTTTGTTATATTAAATTAAAGATTTTAATATTAATGTATAGGTGTTAATGTTACAAAGGCATGTGACGGTACCAACCTGAAGGTCTTGTTTAGCAGCCTCGGCGCCGGCCCGAGTGTGAAATGTGACAAAGCCGACAGGCTGCAATTACATATGAATACATTAATATAATGTTGGCTTAGGAGTTACCACACATAAACATACACAAATATTGCCAATAATAACATATGGTCCTAAACTTGGAGTAAAGTGTCTTAAGTTACCCTGAGTAAATATTATACTTCCGGGGTACAACTTACGCCGCGGCACAAATGTAGACAAATTCACAATAGTAGAGTAATAAGTAACGTGTTCGTATAGGCTCCTTTACATTTTTACAATGCTAACGCATTAGTACAACGCTATTTTGTTTTCGTGGTAATAAGTTATTTTAAAAAGATTGATATGATGTGTTTAATCCTTAACTTAAAATTACGAAAAGTTTTCCATCAAATCACATCACATTACAAATCCCCAGTGTAAATTTTTTAAGGTATAATATTGCGACAGAATGTTTTTACGAATCTCTAAAATACCCTGTATCTTTTGTGTTAGCGGCCTAGACGTGAAAAAAAACTATTCCAATTTAGAATATTTTATTTAAATCCAATTTAATTTTCTATATTTCTATATTGTAATGGCAATGGCAAATAAGTCTTTAAGTTTATCTGAATTAAACGCTGACCGCTAAAATCGCGAGTAATACAAAGGTAAATTACAAGATGCGTTGAACTTACAATTAGCATTTTATTATTAATAACTATATAATAAAATATTAATAAACTTACCGATGCAGTCTTTCCATTTTTGCTTGTAACCTTTAACAGCGAGCCCTCGTACCCCTAAAACAAAATGCAATGTGCTGAGTAACGCTCCAAGCGTACACATAATAAAAAGATTACGTCAAACACACAAACAAAAATGTCATTAATCGCAAATGATGGCCCGGTAAATCCATTTCGATGGAATTAAACCGCATATCATTGTAGAATGGTGTGGTATCGTACCAGACACCGATTCACCAAGTCACGCGATCCAAAAACGCCAACAAAGTTTAGGTGTTCCGATGGTACCAGCCGTGCCAGCCGAGAATCGAATAATCCCCCCTTATCGGTAGACAGAATCGATTCAATTCGAATATTACGTCCCCGGGCATGACATTTGATATTTACGACGCAGTAATCCATATCGATATATCTGGAATCGCGTGACGGGAAGGCGACGTATTGTGTTGTAAAGAAAATACAGGGGAACATTTTGAAATACCTACTAGATATTGTGTGGGGGAATTCGCGCGGAATATAATGTGATAGTAAAAAATAAGAATGTACATGGCACATTCATTGTAAATAGATACATGAAGACGATCATAACATGGATGGTATTATGTATGGAAGATACTGTAACAAAGTTGTATTTTAATCAATGAGAGGGTTCTACTTAAGTCTAACACTTAGAACTTACTCAGTAGGTATATTGTGTTTCTATTCTCCTAATTGAATTTTTCTTTCCATATTTAGATGCTACATTATTTAAAGTTAGACTGCAGTGCAGTAACTATAGCCGCGGCTGAAGGCGAAGCATTAGACCGTTTCGAATTCTAATTTATTTCAGGTAGGCTTATTTTACAACCGCATTTAAAACACCAAGCTTTACTATTTGTAGCGACCTCTACTTATGTCTGGAAAAGAAATCAACCAACTTTTTTGGGGAAACTAATTATATTTTGAAAATATATAAGTATAAACTTACTTCGTATGCTCGAAATAGAAGATACAGTTCTCGTGGTTTTGCGTCCATGGGCAGACCGCTCACGAATAGTGTCCGCACCTGCAAACAAATACAACAATTAAAAAAAAATACATAGGTACAACTGAACAATTATTCTATAATTCAATCTATTCATACAAATTACGTGGTATATATTTGTAGTACGTCTATAGCTGTATTAAAAGCAAAACGACAAATGATAATTTTACAGAAGTACCCACAAATAAAATAAACATTATATAAACTGGTGTTGTACAAGCCTGCGCCCAGCTTGTCCCAGTTGGATAAAAAGCTGTATTAAATTTACAAAACTTCATAAAAATGCTCGGACCTATTCTCGAAAGACATCCAAGACTCCGTTACACAAGAAAAAAGGAAACATTAAAATATTCCCTCAATGAAAAGATTCCCTTTGAAATTAGCTACAAGTTATTGTCCTTTCCATTTGCAAACAAAGGAAAAACATTTATCACGAACCGACACAAAGCGGGCATGGATTCTTTCAGCGGCATTCTTTGTCGATTCCTTTGGTTTTGAAACGTTTGAGCGTATTAATCCGGCGGGTCCGTTTAAGGCTACTAGCAATACCAACGAACAATAATTCTCCTATATCTTGTCAGGAACCGTTAATCGCGAGTTTCTGTCTTTTTGCGGTTTTTTCTTTAAGTGTCCTGTAAATTATTTAACTTCAAATCCTATTCACAGAATGTGTTGCAAAAGTGTTAACAAGTTAAACGTTTAAGCCGATTTGGAGCGTTTGAAAACATGTTAAAAAAGGCACCTTTTGATTGCTATATCGAAACAATATATTTTACAGAAATATAAACAGATAACTTTGTTCTTCAGAAACTGATGTTTTCTAAACATATTTGGTTCAGAGAATTTATCATTATCATTGTTATGACGTCCCACTACATATACAGGGCCAGTAGCACTATTCTGTAACTATGTTTTTAATAGAAAACATTGGAGTTTCGATTTTGTCTCTATCTCTATTTAGTATGGCATTGAACGAAGAGTTATAGGGACAAATCTGTTAATCACATAGTAGAGTTAATTTTATAGAATACATGTCTCCCTCCTTGTAGTCCCATATCCCATACATAGAGCGTAGATCCATAGTGTTGTAGCTTAGATAATGTTTAATTCATTAACTATCAGATGTTGATTCAAGTGACCGGGACCCACAGATTAACGTGCTCTCCAAGGCACGGGGGTGCAGCACCCATTTCCAGACTCCAGATAGTTTACTAAAAGTTTCTTAAAAGAAATAAATGCTCAGAATTATTCCACAATCCGAACCAGAATTCGAACTAAGGACCTCGTACGGACCTATTTAAACTACATAGGCTATCCACTAAACCAACAAGATAGTCTAGAGTCATAGTATAAAATATGTTTTTAAGCTGTTTTCGCGATTTACTTCTAGCAATCCCCTTAATTCGACGGGTCCGTTTAATGATATAAAACAGGGCCCGTGATGGCGTCGCGATTTGGCGCGTGCGGCTAATGGAGATTAATTGCAGGCAACGCGGCAACCGTCGCCATCTTGTTGTGCATTTTATTTATGCGTCTGAGACTTTTACGAGCCGCTGTCATGTCTCAAGGGCAAGAAAAGCGGTGAACTTTGTTTTTAACTAATTTGTTTAACCTTACTCAATTAACCTTTGCTAATTTAAGTAGACGGCTCTACTAATATCTACTACTCTTTTCAAAAGTAAAGGTTATTTATTATACATTTAAATTATTAATAACGATAATAAAGTAGGTACTTGCATTTTGAAGAGGTAGGTCGCTCGCAAAAAATAGATAAGAGTAAGGTCTGTGTGCACCAAGATTTCGGTTATCATAACCAACGGTTAACATAACTTTACTATAAATTTACTATGTATAATAAACCCGTACACCGGTTAAGGACGTAAACCGGACGTTATCTTAACAGTGCTTACGTCCTTAACCAGTGTACGAGTTGTCGTGAACAGTAAATTTTACGTTTAGCGTATGTCAACCGTTGGTTATGATAAGCGAAATGTTGGTGCACACAGGCCTAAGAGTATAAGAGTTTTCTGGGCATGTATGCACTCAGTTGTTGTTATATTCAGTACAACAGGAAATATCCTGTTATATGAAACTACTACATAAACATAAATTTTGAATGAGCAAGGAAAACTTGAATATGGATCAAAATCAAACTGTATAAGAATTGAACAAACGCCTATACGGCTGTAGTCCATGACTCCGGGAAACAGTAACTTGATTAATCCGAAGTCTCTTAGTTCGACGCCTACCTAACGACAAGGAAAAATTTAATTCAAAATTTTATGACACCTTATGGCACTTGCGGCCAGGGCATCGGAGCCCCTCATATATATTTTATCGCTTCCGTCGCCGGTCAGAAGCAGAACGTCGGACCTTTATGTCGGCTATTTTCCGGTTGAGCGCACGGGAATTCCCTGTATGGACGATACGTGATATTTTACTTTGGCAATCTAATATTATACTCGCGGAGCACTTTTGTGTGAAGATAATTTAATATAATACCAGTATCTGCTTTTGGTAAAGGGCAAACCCGGCATTTTGTTGGAAAACTGTTACGATCTTTTAACTTAGCAAATTTTAATATCTCTTTTTATTATTATTCATAAAATTTTTGTTTTACGCTTTTTATTTACTAATCAGGAAAATTCCGAGAATTCTGAATTCAGAGAACTCAGAATATTAATTTTGTTTTTATGCTGTAAAGTTTGACTTCTGATTTTTTTATTTTTAATGTACCTACTGTCATTCTAAATATGATAAATTGGATTAAATTCGGTTATATAGTGGTCATCGTGTGATAATGTTCACAGTAACGATTACAATCAACCATTAACGATAATGACCGGGTTTAACGTGCTCGAGGCAAAGGGGTCTAACACATGAAGAAACGACCTCCGTGGCGCAGTGGTATGCATGGTGGATTTATAAGACGGGGGTCCTGGGTTCGATTCCCAGCGGGGCAGATTGAGATTTTTCTTAATTTGTCTTGATCTGGTTGGTGGGAGGCTTTCGCCGTGGCTAGTTACCACCCTACCGACAAAGAGGTACCGCCAAGCGATTTAGCGTTCCGGTACGATGTCGTGTAGAAACCGAAAGGGGATGTGGATTTTCGTCCCACTTCTAACATGTTAGCCCGCTTTCATCTTAGACTGCATCATCACTTAACATCAGGTGTGATAGGAGTCAAAGGCAAACTTGTAGTCGATAAAAAAATTAGTATATTACAGACCGACCTAAGACTAAAACGTACCAAGAGACCTCGTGATCCGAAGCCGCGTAGCTAATTACGGAGCTGTAATAACAAAGTTCATATAAAATGAAAAGGTTGTCAATGATATGCTTATTTATTCCAGTATGTTTACATTAAAAAGAAAAAATGTTGGCTATAATCAAATACTAGTGATGTTGCAAATAGAAAAGTTTTCAGTAAAAGTGATAAAAACATGTGGAAAGTATGTGAAATTGTCGCCGAGTCCACATATTTCACCGGGCGGCCGCGTGACCGGTCACTCCGAAACGCCCCTACACGTCGCCCATTATACGCTCCGCTGCGCTCGAATCCCACCCTGCGCTGCTATTGAGTTATGTTTCATATTCCTACTCGTACTACCGGCGCCGCACATGTGACCTAAGATTTCTATGCAAATATAATGTAGTACGAGTGTGCAGTTTTTAGTTTTACACTTGTACTCATGAAAGACATGAACCTTTATCAGCTTCCCAATTCAGCCCATTGCAATTTAGCTTCCCAGAGTGAATTGACGAGATTAGGTTATCATAAACCTAAGCCCGTCAATCCACCCTGGGTTAACACTATGATGGTCAATATCGAATTAGTGACGATCATTGTCAACCCAGTAATTATTATTACCATCCGGTAATAATAATGACTCCGGTCCGGACATTGGTTCCAGTTAATTTAATATGTAGATATGGATGAGTCATTAATAGATGAACTTTTACTGCTACTGCTCATCCATCGCTATATAGTCTTGATGCCTTTTTTAATTTGTTATACCTCAATACTAACTAATCTTGTAAAGGCAAAGTTCTAGTAAACTTGCAAAAGCAAAATTATCAACTTCTCGACAAGTCCTAAAAATTCTACAATCGTCAAAAAAAGCACAGAAGGAAACCCATATGATTTACATATTGGTTTCCTTCCTTTACAATATGATTTTAGGAACTGTCCACGACAGAAGAAAGATCCTATTTATATTACCTATTTGCTATAATTTGTAGGAACGTGAAGAAATTAGACTCTACATTATTAAACGTCAAGCCATTGGAGTCCGCTTGTTGAGGCGTAATAATGTCAGAAATGAGGTTGTTGCTTATTTATCCGCTAGGCAGTAATTACACCTGACTGTAATGGTAATCACGCAGTAATTGGGTATTTGACAGTTATCAAAATATTAGAGCAAAAATATATTTTTTTAAACTTGATTCTGTAACAAATAAAATTTAATAAAACTGATTAAATTGATCAAATAAATAAAAAGTTAAAAGCATTTGAATTTGTCTGATTAGACAGAGATATCCATACTGTGGTGTGACGTCACACCACAGTATCGCCATAGTGGCTTAGTATAAATATTCGTTTTGCGAGAAAAGGACAGACGACTCCTACTCTAAACATTTAAGTGGCTGTTTTGTTTGCAAGTCTTTATCGGATTTTTATTATTGCAGCGTACGTTATTATTTTTATCTTGGTTTATAATAAAGTAATAAAAAAATCGAGTCAAATACCCAATTTCAGAGCGTGGTGCTCAACATTTTATACGTCTTAACTCTTATTAATAATGGTGAATCCTTTTAATGTATCACTACACAAAAATACGACATGTACCTACTAAAATCTCTGTAGGTACATATGTGATGCCTGCTTCCTTCCAATTCCTAGAAATGGGATCTACGCCTGTATAGCCATAAGCTAGTAATTTGATGTATGAGGTTGATTACATCTTCAAAGCATCTACGTTCCGAGAACCTGTTCTAGATATATTTACAATTCCAATAATGTCAAGCGTAAGATTTAGTCTATTTCAAGAATATCCAAGATATTAGTTAAACCTTGTTAAGGCCATAAACTATCATCCACGTTCGAAGAATCTGTTGTTCTGAAGAGTTCGTAATCGCATTAATGTCAAGCGTACAGGTTAGCCTATTTTTAAAAAAATCCAAGGTATTTGTTGAATGTTGTTAAAACCAAAAAAAAAAAAAAATTACCGGCTAACTGCGCGTCGGACTATGGATTTCACTTAAATATTTATTTGATCCTATTTTAGTATTTGTTATTATAGCGACAATTGAAATACATTGTCTGTGAAAATTTCAACTGTCTAGCTATCATGGTTCGTGAGAGAGCCTGGTGACCCGTTCCCGTTTTTAGAAGTCCCTCCTTGTAGAAGAGAAGATATTGCGAGAGACTACGGGTTAAAAGGCTGAATTCTAAAAATTGGTTGAAAGCATTTACCTTCCAAGAAGTTGTTATTTGAAGAGTTTATAATAATAATAACCGCAGCAATAATGTCAACCGTCGACGTTATCTACCCCCATAGACAGATCAGATGTTCGCTTCACTTTTGAAGTCACAAGGGCATGAAATTGAGATAAGCTTTTAATGTAAATACGTTTAATCGCGCTAACGTTTTCGCAAACAGAAATATTTAAATACATACGTTGTTTTATTCCATGTGCGATGTTAGGACAAAGCGTGGTGGCGTGATAACAAATATTTTAGCAGGTTGGTGAATGTAAGTTATGAATGTCTCTAGTTAAGTTAATGGTTAATTTAATCTACGCATACCTATGTAGTTTTTAAGATTTTAAATATTCAATCATTCTTTCTTCTAGGAAACTCTTTATCGTAGGCTGGGAAGTTAGTGTTCTTACGTCCATCAGAAGGTGTGCACGTTATTCCGTTATATCTCTCAATATCATTAGCTAGCTAGAGACAGAATTATGGTAACGGTTATAATTACATTACATAAAGTTCAGACGGCCTGTAAAAGAGTACTGCAATTTTAGTTTAGAAAACTCTTTTTTTTTATCGACTACAAGTTGGCCCATCTGATGTTAAGTGATGATGCAGTCTAAGATGAAAGCGGGCTAACTTCCACACCCCTTTCGGCTTCTACGCGACATCGTACCGGAACGCTAAATCGCTTGGCGATACGTCTTTGTCGGTAGGGTGGTAACTAGCCACGACAATAGCCTCCCACCAGCCAGACCAAGACAAATTTAGAAAAATCTCAATCTGCCCCACCGAGAATCGAACCCAGGACCTCCGTCATATAAATCCACCGCGCATACCACTGCGCCACGGAGGTCGTCAAACTCTATCTCAGTGGAATAGAAACCGACAATTTGCTCTACCTCTATAAGTTATTTTACATGCATACATTGGGCGACGTCGGGACGGCAAAATTTCGAATTCTTCTTGTACATATAATATGTGGGACTTAACAAAGCGCCGGGCAGAGGAAACGTCTAATAAAATTGTGCAATTTGGAATGACCTGAATTTTATTTCAAGCCGCAGTAACTAGGGGCATTTAATTAAAATATGTGTAAAAAAATAATATTTTTCAATAGATGTTTTACAAGCTTTTATTTAGTTTCACCTGTCCCGGCGTCTGTAATGTAATCTTGTAAGTTATATCCACTTCCCCGTTTCTGATTGAACTGTATTTTGCATTAAGCATAATATTGCGTGATAATGTAATGTTATCATGACATACATGGACCTGATTTCATGTTGGAGCTAGAAGGTGGCCATAGCAACTAAGGAATGAAACGACATAGCCCCATCGAGTTTGGGCTCGTTAGGTGAGTACTTAGATATAATAAAAGTTTATTTTAAAACATTAATATATTTTATCAAGAAAAGGTAATAAAATTTTTATAAGTATTATTTTTTTATTAAACTTGAAATTCGGAAAGGATCTGTTTGTACCTAATAAATAAAACCTTGCAATACTTGTAGACCGTCGCCTTAGTATTAAACTAGATACTAAAATAAAAGCGAGTCAAAAAATAACACTACACAACTAGCAAAGCAACAACTCTGTTAATTTGTAATTGCCTCCAGCGTTTAGCATCAATGGCAGAGGCGATTCGAGGAAGCGATTCACGATGAGCCAGAACATTGTTAAAGCCGTGACACTGAGCATTCGTTCATGAATGAGCAGTCAAAGCGTTGTTAACAAACGTCTAGGTACGTTACCATCGCGGATGAACCCGTTCAAACGTTCAGATTTAGTGCACCGGACATAACAATGATCTGTGCGAGGCTTATACTACATCGCTCTGCTCCGCTGCCGCTTCGGTACAGCTGTAGTAGTTTCATTAGGAGATACAATATAACTAGTTTACAACCGTTATAACGATATGGTTTAGATAATGTTATAGTATGTTACATTTAAATACTGTATTGACCTTATGATGTTATTTTGGACCTAAATCTACTATAACGGGCAACGACAACTTGAAACTTTAGTGATAATGATATCCTGGGGAAATTGAAGGAACTCTTCAAATTTTGGAGGCACGCCTACAGCGATTTCGGTTTTTATCTCGGTACCGGTAGCTTTTTGGCTACTAGTGCCGTATAATATACTATGACAGTATAGTACGAGTACGTTACGTGGCGATAAATTACTAAAAAGTAAGAAATAAAAATTTTTAACAAAAAATAGAACCGACTCAAAACGCAATAAAAATTAAAAAATAACTATTTCATTTAGATGTTTTAATTTACTTAAACATATCTAGTAGTCGGTGCTAGTTAAGGTTTCTACTTTAAGGACGTTGCCTAGAACCCACAAACTGCTTTACTACATAAAATAAATGTTCCTTAAACTTGGCTGGCACCGACTTCACAGATATGCTTAAGTAAATTAAAGCAACTAAATGACATAGTTATTTTTTACTTTTTAGTGCGTTTTGAGTTGGTTCTATTTTTTGTTAAAAATTTTTTTGGTCCCACAAGACCAATGGGACAATTTCTACATGACATGATAGTGGCATGTCATCTCAATTGCGATCTGATCTCTCATCATGATATCTCATGTAAGCGATGCAGTTGTAGATAATATATTGTTCATTTAGAATGTTAGGTAGGGTCAGCAAAATGCAAAATTTCATAAAGAATAGTAACACCGTGTAAGATTAACAAACACAGACATAAACACTTACGTATTTAAGACATTTATAATAACTATGTAAATCGAAGTAGTTCCCCAACGTCTTTACGTGTTCAAGTTTTCACGCAGACAAAATCTCGGGCGTTAGCTAGTGTAATAAAAATATGTTTTTCTGTTCACATTACATCATAGTAATTAATAAACATGCGGGCCATGGACGTATTAGTATGAGCGGGTATTAAAATTAATCAAAAGCTTCCATGGAGATTTGTAATGAGAAGGGTCGCGTGATTTACCGATGTCACTTTATTAGGAGAGGAAATTTAGCCGCTACATTCATTATACATAATATAAATGTCTCAATTATTCAGTGCGATAAGCAAGCCCGAAACGATCCGCTCTGATTTATAACTAACGGGTTATTGTTACACTTTGTTATGTCGATTACAGTCAAATATATCATAGTTAGACGACGTTATCGACGATGAAAATGCCATTAAAATTTTAGTGTTTAGTTAAAAAGATCTAATATAATTATCCCGTATTTTGTTGTATGTTATAAGTAGTACCTAAGAATCTACTGTATCTGTTATTTCTATTCGTATGTATACTCTATGTCGCTTACATAAAAGCAAAATATGACACTTTTTATATGAAATTATACATCATATAAAATGTTTTTAACACTATTTAACAGCCAAAGATCACAGTTCAACAGTTTTATGGCGATAAAAAAAATTGGCACAGATTTTGTGTGTGTCATAAAATAAATTCTTTTGACTGTTAAAAATAATATAATTATCGTTTCCTAGAGACGATAAAACAGAGTCGAGGTGAATGGCCTCTATTTTAGCGACCATCGAGAGCCAAATACGAAGCGCCGGCATGTTATCTGATGGGTTTAACGGAAGAAATGTGTATCCTTTCGTTGTTTAAATCCTTTTGAATAAAGGTTGGACAGGTACTGAGTATATACATTTAACATTTGTGTATTCAGTTAGAACCTATGCCACTAAATTGTCTCATGTTTGTTTGTTAGTTTTATTTAATATTAAGAACTTTTTGTGATGTGTGAAACTTATGTTTCTGCCTTTTATTGTTTATTATATTCTACCTTCTATTTAATGGCAGTTACGGAATTCCTGTGGCTACCTAGCGTTTTCATTGTCAGTAGTTCAAAGGTTTGAACTAGAACAAAAGTATAACAAAATAGCTAAATATAATATTATATGTTACAACCGGTTATTATTTGTTGACTTTTAGAAGTTAAGTAAATCATTTAAATATTGTTTAAAGAGCTAAAATTCATTTGTAATCTGATTTCAACTTGCGATTTTTGTCGATGATTTTAAAACAAATAAAATCTTGCTTATCATAAAATCGTATATTGAAATTTCGCAAGTAATGCATGTATTCAAAATTCGAAGCTATAGAATTACTTTTTTCACCAAACTCACCATTCGTTATAAACATCCACATCGAGGACATCATTCAAAAGCTACCTAAAAACTGAATAAAAACAAAAAAAGTAAAAACGGATAAAGGTGTATTCACACGATCGATCGCACAGCGTGCATCCGAGCCGAGTGGAGCAGAAACGCCCGGGGCAGTGCACAGCGAATTTATCATACGCTTACCTGTATGTACCTAACTTAGGGTAGGTTTAGACGAAACACCTTTTATTTTATTTTTCCTCTAATAATATTTTTTTAATAAAATTTTTCAGCCCGGAATTGTTGGTTGGTTGGTAATGATGTAGCTTAATAAAGAATTTTAATTAAATTGAATTGATGCATCTTCGTGCTTCGGAAAGCATGTTAAGCTATCGCTTATGGTCATTATTGGTATTAACATCTCATAGTGATAATCAAAGATCAAATTATCAAGCGTAAGCCCGCCAACTTGCTTCCGAGCCTACACTGGAGCAGCATGGTGGGTCTGAGCTCTAAATTCCCTCCCCTGTAAAGAAGAAGGCCTTGCTTTAGTAGTATTTTAGAAATTTAAATAGGCTGCTAATAATGAAGTTGAACTTTAGGGTTATATTATAAAAATTTTAATTTTCGACTATGACCCTATAATTTCTCGTCATGGGAATGAAGTTACAATTTAAAGGGAAATAATAAATTGCACAGTATTGTATTACTGACTCAGTCTAGTTTTTCACATATAAATAAGTGAACTTCCTGTACATAATACAGAGGAAAACATCCAGCCTGAACGCAGACTTAGGTACAGGTTGGTTCTCAGAGTGCAAATATTATCTGTACATGCAAGCCATCGATATCGGCAGGGAGGGGTCTTAGTATGTACAGAGATTGATGCTAATGTGAAGGAACACTAAGATACGTTTTAAAAAGCACGAGGAGGTACTAGAGTGTTAAATCTCTCAGCACTCTAGTATTGTAATAGTAGAGTGCTAAGAGACCTTGTGTAACTTTAAATTTATGAATAATATTATCGCTGCATTACATTTTTTATGTTATAGTAATAATGTATGAAAGTTAATAATCCATATAAAAGGAACAACACTTGGCAGGGCAAGCAAGGAACATGTTCTAAACTTGAGGCGTAGGTGTTAAGCCTCATGAGCCAGCAATTACACCGGTAATCATGGGGTTAGTGTGGTAACTAGTCAAGGCCGAAGCCTCCCACCAGCCAGAGAGAGACTTATTTAGAAAAATTTGATCGGCCCCACCGGGAATCGAACCCACCGGGTATCCACTGCACCACGGACTATCATTTGGCTTGAAAGCTGTAATACTACTAAATCCTATATACAAAACTACCTATACTATATCAATCGTATATAATATAAATGACAAATCCAAGAAAACCTAATAAATAAAACAAATTAAAAATAAAAATGAGTATGTTGCTCAGTTAGTCCATATTGTTGCACATCTTGCACTGAATCTGTTGAAAATCAGGAAAATGTTGTTCATTTTCAATCTCCACAGAGTAATCGTTAATCGAATCAGAGCCCGCCCCCGTCGACGCATCTATTGACAGTGGGTTATTGTTGCTGGACGACAATAAAAAAACGACAACAATGGAGCGCCGCATTCGAAACAACAAAACAAGAAAGAATCGAAATTAAATGTCAGCGAGCCGGCACCGCTGAAAAATGATAAGCAAAGAATCATTTCACTTCAGCGGGCAAAGAAATGCACAAACAACTTGCTCGTTCTGTTTTTTAGCAATTTGGTTGGTGAAATTGTACCTAAAAGAGAGAAAGCACATTATTAGTCAGCAGTATAATTTATTTTCGTGGAATGTACCAAATATTTGAATAGCTTTTTTGTTATTTGACCGAGATTTAAAGAATGGCAAAAACGATGATACGATTGTATAGTACTGACAACCAGTAGCAGTTGTAAGATGGATAACTCACGATGAGGATCAGAATTTCAACACTAGATTTATATCTAACGAGAAATATAGCAAAAACATTAATCTTCTAATCCGATTAATATTATTTCTTTTTATTAATCTGGTCCAATCTATCCTAGCTACGACTTGCTAAACTAATTAGTTTTCTATCTAATATAATAATAAATAATATATATGAATGTATGTATGCATAAGGATGTTGTTGCAGTGGACAAGGGTCTCACCCCGCTATCCCTTGGCAAAGAGAACTGGCGCAAGCCTAAAGTAATTAGTAACTCAGATCGCGTGGCGGTATGGAAGAGTAAGGAGGTGCATGGACGATTCTACAAGGCTCTTACGGGGCCAGATGTAGATCAAATAACATCAGTATCTTGGTTGCAATTCGGTGACCTCTTTGGGGAAACTGAGGGTTTTGTCTGTGCAATTATGGATGAAGTGATCAAGACGAGAAACTACCGGAAACATATTATGAAAGATGGCACTCTAGACATATGTCGAGCGTGTCATCATCCTGGGGAGTCCCTCAGGCATATAGTTTCCGGGTGTCCTTATCTTGCTAACGGCGAATACTTGCACAGACATAATCAAGTAGCCAGGATAATCCACCAACAACTTGCTCTTCAGTACGGCCTTGTCGATTTTGAGATGCCTTACTATAGGTACGACCCAGCGCCAGTTCTTGAAAATAACAGTGCATTGCTCTACTGGGATCGAACGATTATCACTGACAGGTATATTGTAGCCAATAGACCTGATATAGTGATAGTCGATCGATCAGTACGCCGTGCAATAATTGTTGATATTACTGTTCCTCATGACGAGAACCTCGTGAAAGCCGAAAAGGAAAAAGTGTCAAAGTACTTGGACCTTGCTCACGAGATTACCGCCATGTGGAATGTTGAGTCAACTATTATTGTTCCGATAGTCGTTTCAGTCCATGGTCTTTTTGCGAAAAGCTTCGATCAACACCTTAAGAAGCTTTCGCTTAATTGTTGGATCAAGGGTCGGATACAGAAGGCAGTAGTCCTTGAAACGGCGCGTATTGTGAGGAGGTTCCTCACTCTGGAGCCCTGACCACCGGTTGCTTGGACCCGCAAAGGCCCCGCAAACGGAGGAGAAGATTTTTTTATAAATTTTTAATAGTGTTTTTATGTATATTTTTGTATTACTTATAACATTGTTAAAAATTTTAAAAAAATATGTAAATAAATATAAATGAGAGAAGAAAAAATATTCTTATTAACTATCACTATCTTAAAATAGAACGTTGTTTTAATACACTGCTTTGTATGGCTCCAATAGCAAAGATAGTTTGGGTAAAACATATATAATAAAAAATGAATCACTGAATGTGTTGCTAATCTCGACAACAGCTGAACCGATTTTCCTTATACTTTTTTGTTGTTGTGTTTGGTTATTGTCTTAATTTTTAATCTAACAAATTAAGAAAATAAGAAAACTTAACGTAAGTTTATTTTTTAAGTAATGTTACTCAAGTGAACTAATGTAAATTAAATATGGCACAAAAATTTCTTTTTTCCTTTTTTATTTCTTCTTTATTTCTTAGGCTATTAACAGAAACGAGATCTACGCGGGTGAAACCGCGGGGAACCACTAGTTATTGGTGATGCAAACTCCACTAAGTCAGCTATACATACAAATAATAATTCCTGTTAGTGTTGTAGATGATGGTAAACACAACACGACTCGTATTCGGCTATGAGTAACGAATGGCACCGAGCTTCGATGTTTTCAAAACGTGATTACAAATTTACATGAGACAATTCTGAAATTCAAATTCGCGACACGATTACAGAGCGTTTCGGTAAACGAGATTTTATTGTGAATGGAAAGTTAAACGAAATTTAAAAATGCTCCAAAACCCACGGAATATGTTAAAGAGGTTTCGGAATTGGATCGAACGCCTCGTCCTTGGCTGGGTAATAAAATATTGACTCGCCAACTTTCTGTATGAAGAACTCAAAGTTTGGGGAGGCAACTTTTCTCGCGGCGTCAATGTCAGCGGCAATAATTTAAACTTTCACAACAAGATAATAGATATTGGCAGTGATGGGGCAAATAAAGCGAATAAATAATAACACAGAGTTTTTAGAACAGTTGTTGTTTGTATAAAAGATGATTTATGAAACTGAGACTTGGTCCGTTCACTATTTATTTGGCCTTCATAACAAAGCCCAGAGTTACTTAGCTCAGGAAGTTATGCTCCGTGATATCATAAAAAATAAAGAAACCAACAGATACCCAGTCAGCTTAATCTAATTCCTGGCTTGTTAATAGCAGATCCAAGCTTTTTCTATAATGTAAATTGTTCCTCATGTTTTACGTATCAATAAAATATATTATTACTACATAGAAAGCTATGTAACATTGAAACAAAATTTTCAAAATTCCGAGTCAAAGGTAAATAAAAAGAAGCAAATGCGTATAGCAAGAAAATGTAGAATACTGAAATATTAATAACGACGAAAAGGCCCTTCTCGGCCCCGATACTACGTCTTACTAAAATATAACAGTCTGTTCACCCTTACCCTCCATTACCCCTAACTTATTACGGGTACCTAACACTGATGGGATAAAACTTTACTTTTATCCTTCATAAAGTAAAAATAATCGCCCTTTCTGCGTGCCCCCGGAGCGAGGCAAGAGTCTGTGTCTTTTTAATTTTACAGATTCGTGTAATTTAACAGTAGATTAATTGTCGGACGCTAAGTTAAAACAATTTACATTCTTTTATTACTACACTATGCTGGATAAACTCATAGTGTTATTTTAATTAACAAGTGTCAATTAAAATAAAAATTCGGTTATCTAGTAGGTTTAATTTACAAGCACATTTGAACCTTAAAATTCATCTCTGGTTAATCGGCCGGCCTGAACGCCGCGAGCTGCAAGAATCGGAAAACACAGACCTTAAAGGAAATTCAGCACCCTATCCATATGTATTAGAATTGAAGACGAAAATGCTTTAATTACGTCGCTGACAAACCGAAAGATAGTGTTGTTGCATTACAGATATAAGGGAAATTCCTCTAACGAGCATTCTTTCAGAAGAATCTATCTACTTAAAAAAAAAAGATGCAAAAAAGATCTGTTTTTAACGATACAGTAAACTAAAATATAAAGACAAAAGACGTTGCGATTCCGGTAATCACGCAGCCGTCCGATCTCAGGCAGCGATCGAGTCGGATTGAGATATTTCTAATTTTTCGGTCGACCGGCATCGCAGCACCGCCGGAAAAATAGATAAAACAAACGCAAGTAGACTGGAAAAGGAGAAACGAGGGTTAAATCGTGAAAAGTAGCGCTGTTTGTGACGACTTAAATCATTGTTTAACGGGACCTTGTTTTACTAGAATGTTCTTTTTTGTACGCGTTTTTGGGTGTGTGGTTAACAGGCCGAATCGAATTTGTTTATGCTGAAAGACACGTTAAATGATCCTTTCTTTTTTATAAATATAACTTTAAATGGAAATACTGTTTTCATTATAAATTATTCCCAGAGATGGAGGTTCTGAATTTCTGTGAAAACCAATTTTCCTAACCCATATAACGGAATATTATACGCGAGTAAAATATAGCTAAAACAAACATTGGTTAAGACTGTCTGGAACCGTTTTGAAATAATAGGATATGCTTTACGACGTAATATAAGATTTTGTTAAGACTGCGATACCTATTTTAAAACTACTGCACATCATACATCATATATAGTTTGTGTTTTATGTGACGCTAAGACTATATAACACTACATTAAATCTATACATATTATACATTAGCTAAATACCACAGATCTACAGATTCATAATTTAGCATAGTTACTCATTTTGTGAAATAAACGTTCGCTAAGAACGGAATTGTCAATACGACAAAGGGATCCACAAAAGTGAAGCCAATGGCCATATCTAGCAGCTAACAATAGCCATCTCAATCAGGTCGGGATTAACCAAAAAATAAAGCGCATCATAATAGGTCTAATTGTTTAAAAGCTACGAATACACAGACATACATGTCAAACAAAACTCCCCTTCTTATGTTAGGTGTTAAAAAAAAACTAGACGTATTTATCTGGGACATTGCATAAGTGGACATTAAAGAGATGCACGTCTCACTGGACATAAGAGGAAAATTCCTCGCAGTTTACATTTTAAAAGCTAAAGCGTAAAAGCGTAAAGAGCTCTAACAGGGATATAACCGACCACCTGCTCCACTGCGATAGGGATCATAATGTTAATTTAATTAAAGGACTAATCTAAATTGCAGACGACCCGACACTCCGACGCCCATTAAAGGGATATTTCGACTGTCGGAGAAAGTTGCTGACTACATTTTAGAAAACAGGAAAAAGAGAAAAAGTTATTGCAGAAGTTACCAGTTTTGAACGCGAGTCTAGATTAAGTAACATCTTGTAATCATTAGGTTTCCTGTGGTGTATTATTACTTCAGTAGAACATGTAATTAAACATTTTTAATACATTTCTTCTAGCATTTCCACACGAAGGAAAATAATGGGGTTAAAACTTTTTTTTATTTAATGCACACGCTTGACTGCCACCTAGTTTATGCACTATGGTGGAATGCGCTTACCTAGAAGGTGCTTTTTTATTTGGAGATACCCATGCTTTACGTGGTAGTGAAACTGGAAGGGCATTTCAGATCTTTATAGTGAATATAGCAATGATGAGCATTCTGCTTAGTGAATGTCCAATGGATATCGATAACTTAGCAATGCGATAGATCTTTGTGATACGATGACCCTTACTTATGTAGAGAAAACAAACAACTTTGGCACTGATACTTTTTTTTTAAAGTTATACGCAGTTAAAAATGTTATATACAGCGATTGTATAATTATTTGGAGTTAAATTGAACTGGAAAGTGCAAAATCATGTTAATACAAATAAACTAAAGTAAATATACAAAAAAGGCACCTAAAGTTGTGCTACTGATTTTATTTTATCTAGTTGCAATTTTTTAAAGCTCATCGCAGCTGCGAGGGCTCGACGAGGGTCAACGAGGGTGCAACGAACCCGATGTTATTGATAATAAAATGTATTATCACCCTTCATTATGAATTACATCATCCATATTCATAGAATAACCTATTTATGAGATACGAAATATGGTATATTTACGAGTACATTTATCACTACATAAGATTATAAGTACGTCCCCGTCGTGTCTGTTTGTCTGTCTGTTTGCGATAAACTCAAAAAATACATAACGGATTTTCATGCGTTTTTTATAACAGATTAAGTGGTTCGTGTGGAAGGAAAGAGTAAATGAGTTAAAAGTTATATTTAAAGGTTTTCTGTATATCGGCTTAGATATGACAATAATTGATGGAATCATCGCGGCGCCTGGAAGCTTTCATTGTAAACGTTGCTTAACCACTTTGAGATAAAACAACAATTCGTATGGAAGGACTTTGTTTCTCTTTATAATGACTGCGAAAAATTAAGTATAGCTTTCCTACGTCGATAGTGTATAAACAGGCATTACTCAAAGTCTAGAGACAGATTTGAATGTACCAATTCATCGCAATTATTTATTTCTCGCAATTTAAAACGAAACGGACGAGAAAAGTTTAATTAAACGGTAAGAAGGTACATAGTTATCTTAATAGCAGACAGCCAGTTTAATTTCTATTAAAAGGGGTTCGGAGTCTCTTGCAAGAAGAAAAAGTTTCCCAGATAAGATGCCTTTGCATCTTTATCAACGCGAAACAGGACGAAAGCGTCGAGAAAGTTCGGAGCTAGCGGGAAAGAGACGATTAATCATAATCTTGTTTTTTTCTTCTCTTTTCCATGTTTGACTTCTGACACTGTAAAGTTTACAAAGAAGAATGATTTCTACAAATATGGCGCTAAAAGTTGTGGTGATTTAAGGCATCAAACTATCTTTGTAGTAATGAATAACAGTAAAATATTAAGCTATTTGATATAGGTTGGACATACTATATTATAAAATAATTTAAGGTAAAGGTTACTAATGTTTATTACGATTAAAAAAAAAAATTACGATATTGAGTATCTCACAAACTTGCCAGAACAACGTAGGTTAATGGGGTTTATAATTTACGTCTGAAAAATTAAAATATTAAAACTGGTATTACCTAGTGAGCGTCGATTAAGCGTTCCGGTACGATGTCGTGTAGAAACCGAATGGGGTGTGGATTGTAATTTATATCACTCCTAACAAATTAGCTTCCATCTTAGATTGCATCATCACTTACCATCATCATGTGATTGCAGTCAAGGGCTACCTTGTCTATACTAATATTATAAAGAGGTAAAGTTTGTAAGTTTGTAAATAAATTTCTGTCGGGGCTAATCTTCGGAACTACTGATCTTATTTGAAAAATTCTTTTACCAGTAGAATGATACTTTATCTGTGAGTGTTATAGGCTATATTTTATATTTGTATTGTATATATTACCCCAATTATCACAGATTTTGTCGCGCGAGTCGGACCGTGAAATTTTTGTGATTGCTAGTTATGTGTAAAAAACTATTTCCTAGTGAAAGTATTATAAAAATAAGCCGTCGTTTTTAAAATGATAACTAAGAAAAAGGGAAAACAATTTTAATCTGTAGAGATAAGCGATGATGCACGTAGTCGATATCAATTGGGTCGATCTATTACAGCTTCAGTGGTCCGCCCAAATTATGTTCAATGGATAATTAATCGTTTCTGTTCACTCCAATAACAATACCCCCTGTAATCGGTATGATAGCCGTGATATTCTCGCGTTAGAATAGGTATTAACTGGCTAAGTAGACGTAGATATAAATCCATAACCGAAAAATTAATACAAAATTCATATAATAAAATTCAAATATTAACAATTTGTAATTTCGCTTAATCGGATTACATCATATTCACGTTATTGAAATCGAGGATAGTATCGCCAATAAACTTATTGACGACGAATTTTAACAATTAATTTGATAAATATTTTATTCCAATATATTTTTATTACATTTATATTTTTCTTGAATTTTTTAAACTACTGGGATTTTATATGCCCAAGTAATTGGCGGCCAGGGCACCCTAGAGACGAACTTCCTCACAATTCGCGCCGTATATTCAAGGATTAGGTACCGCCATCTGTATCAGATCCTTGACCCAACAGCCAAGAAAAAGCTCAAAAATATTAATATTATGACAACAATGTCGAAGAATGTAAAAAAAATTGAAATACACTTGAAACCCAGCAGACAAAATCTTAAATTTATAAATAACAAAAGGCCGTCGTCGGTATAAAACAAAATTTAAAGGACCAACCTAAACAATTACCGCTAATTGGTTATTTCGGCTGGGCCTTAGATAATAAGCTGCGGGCTTTTTCTCAATTCCCCTCGCTCGGAACCCCTTTCGCTAAATTCGGTACCCGGAGAAGGAGTGCCGCGAAACTATTGGCCATAAACATTGGGAAACAAGTGGGTTTGTCTCATCTCGTTTGAAATTCAAATCGTTTGCAGGTGAGGATACGGTTGGTCCCAACTTACTGTACAGTTTAGATTTCCCAGACCAAATTGAATTTAACGCCGGAACTTACAATAGCCGGCCAGTTTGCAAAGTGGCTTATGACATAGATTCGTCTGTTGTATTTACAACGGTAGCTCCGAGCTTGTTTATTATCTAAAAGTCTATTTGAAGATGTAAAAATCATTAATTCAGTCGTATTATTATCGAATGTAACTATATACATGAGGGCCAATGGATGTCTTCTTATTTATCATCTAATCTGCTTTATGTAATGTTTTAAAATGGTGAATCATATGTTATCTATACTAATATTATAAAGAGGAAAACTTTGTTTGTTTGTAATGAATAGGCTCAAAAACTACTGGACCGTTTTTAAAAATTCTTTTACCATTCGAAAGCTACATTATCCACGAGTAACATAGGCTAAATTTTATTTTGGAAAAAAATAGGGTTCCGTAAAATATTTGGGTTTTTCGGACACAAGGTGTAAAAATCAACCAGAAAAGTTACTTATTTTGCGTACGCTGCCTAAACTATAAAAGATAGAACCACAAAATGTTCTAATTAACTGGAGATCTTATAAATATCTACAAAAAAGTCCGCGACACACTATACCTATCTATGTCGAGTGAGGCACAACAACCATTTTTTTATTTAAAAATCTTGAATTTTTTTTGGACTACATTTAAACGCAATTATTTTACTCATGCTATTAATCCTTATGAAAATAAATTATTTCATCACTAAGTACAGTTTATGTAGATAATATTTGGTATTTAAAAGATTTAAATTGGACTTTTGGTTTTGAAGTTATGGCGAAATTAAAATATTACTATTTCTGCGTTGCGAAGTGAGCGTCAACAAGGCGGGGGTGCGCTTGCGGGAGGGGAGTTTAGATCTATGTTATATATACGATGATGAATTAAGAATTCGATCTTTGTTCAAATATCTATTTAGTACACGGAAGAGTTTGTTCGTTTGTTTAAACGGGCTAATCTCTATCTGCGTGTCGGATTGTAAAATTATTTTTGTTTATTCTGAAGGCTAGACTCAAGAGTGAAATATACTATTTAATATCAATTTATACCCATCAGCTTGCCATAAATATATATTTTTAATGTTAATGTACTGAAATGTCATACAATGTTTAACAAAAATGTAGACCTTTAGTACACGGGACGGGACGGAGAATATTGCTTCACGGGAAACTATAAAAAAATTAAATTGAGAGGGGGAGCGGGGAATGAGCACACTATATGTGCCTTTACACATTTTGTATGAAAGTCTGTCTTTAAAATTAGAAGGGTACCTAAGAGGTTTTCACGCGGACGAAGTCGCGGGCGACTGCTAGTGTATTAATATGATGACAAACTCATAGAAACGACGAATATCTCCTCTCATATTTGAAAATAAAATACATATACGCAGACTGTCTTTGCTAAATAAATAAAAGTTATTTTTATAAGAGAACCCAAATAAAATTATATTTATTTGTCGAAGACGTCTCTATTTGTGGTATTTTCGATGAATTATGTGTTTGACTCAGTAAATTACTAGATATAAAACGTCATTTCCAAGGTTTACTTTAAATTTTTTACTAGTACTTAAAATTAAGCCCAAAATCACCTTTCACATTTTAAAGTAAATAAAAATATGGTAATAAAAAAATATTAAATTTCTCTATGATTTCAACAAATATTATAACATTTTACTTAAAAAGGATTACACCATTTGTATGCCAAGAACGTCCGAAAGTATTTGCATGAAATCTAGTAGTTACATATGTTATATATATGTGAAATAGCATTGTCGTTTTATCCCTTTATCCCAACATCCCGAAAAGAGAATCAGGAGCCAAAATAAATAGACACGAGTATTAAAATAAAAAGTTCAAAAGCTCGTGTTAATTGTTTTATAGATGAAAATAGCACTTCATGTATTCATGAAATGATATTATTTATGCACCAAATTGCCTGTTTTTTATTCCAACCAAAACATATCGAGCCGAGTTAATATCAGCTCGGATTTCATAACGCAATATTTACAAAAATGTTACTACGGCGCGAGTTCACGAAATGAAAGCCGATACGTGAATAATTGAGCGGGCATAAAGGAAAAATAGCAATAAATAACGCTCCCATAAGGGCGATTAAATTCTTTATTCTCGACGAAATAAAGAAAAGGAAATACCAGCTTGAGACGACTACATCTGCGGCAATTTTTCACAACTCCACAGCGCAGCCAGATATTTCACTTGGGCCCAATGGTTAAGCTGACACAGATGGATCATGATCGATGGACACATGTTAGCTAAATTTAAATCTCGACTTGGTATTTTATTATGGAAATCTTTGTATGAATAACATATTCAATACGTTTATTGTATGAACAAATAGAGTTCGCGAAGTTCTGAAAAAAAATTAATCTTAATATTTAACGCTAAAAATAAATGTTTGGCTATAAATCATCTGTCATCAGGGTAATTTTACGTCATAAGAAAACAGACGTCTGATGCCCTAACACTTGGACCGATCGAGCCTCTCTATTGCTTGTTCCTTAACCTCGCTTAGACATTCCACTCAGGCGGAACGTGACAATGCTTTTAACCGACGATAAAAACGGAGGAGGTTCTCAATTCGACACTTTTTTTATGTATGACCACGCATAACTTTTTACAGAGTTATCCGATTTTGATAATTCTTTTTTTAGTAGAAAGGGCATACTTCCAAGATGGTCCTATTGTCATCATGTTAGGATCTGATGATAATATCCTGAGGAAATTGAAGGAACTCTTCAAATTTTGAAGGCACGCTTACAGCGATTTCGGTTTTTGTCTCGGTATCGGTTGCTTTTTGGCTACTAGTGCCGTATAATATACTATGACAGTATAGTACGAGTACGATACGTGGCGATAAATCTCTAAAAAGTAAGAAATATAATTTTTAAATAAAAATAGAATCGACTCAAAACGCACGAAAAAGTAAAAAATAACTGTGTTATTTAGTTGCTTTCAATTACTTAAGCATATCTAGGAGTCGGTGCCAGCCAAGGTTTCTACGTTAAGGACGTTACCTAGAACCCACAAACTACTTTACTACGTAAAATAAAGGTTCCTTAAACGTGGCTGGCACCGACTTCATAGATATGCTTAAGTAATTTAAAGCAACTAAATGAGACAGTTATTTTTTAGTTTTTAGTGCGTTTTGAGTCGGTTCTATTTTTATTTTAAAATTTTTAATGCATGTAGTCGGCGATAATCGGGTTAAAAGACGTTATCACGTCAATAAATTGTTATAAATAAATACTTGTTAAACAAGATACTGATGCTAAGGCTGATTAAATATAATTTGATAAATAATAAAAAAAAGAAAATGCGGAAACAAGCACATTTTTAACTACTTATTTCTTACTCTTATTATTATAAAGTGTTGTTGTAGCTCCTAAAAGGTTATTCTTAAAACAAATTAATATATTCCGAGTGTTAAAACGTCCATATATCTGGAATTATGAGCCGGATGTTAAAATTCTCTTAATACCAACACATCCAGACTGCATCTCTCAGCTAGCCATAATGTTAACTTTAGTCAAGTAAGTAAAGCAAAACAAAAAGGGCCCCCGAAGCATTTTACAGTTAGCGAACCCTGATTACAATATTAAACAACATTATCTATACACGTAGAGCTAATATTCAAGAAGACGTTTATTTGAGACACTCGCTGTCGCTCCTACATTGTTCCCCGTTATAATAGTCTCTCTACAACAACTGCTTGGGAACTGATTGATGGGTCTAATCTCTGTTACCAGTTACCACTGAATTCTTATTATAAAAAATAGAAATAAGACACTGAAATGGGCATGCTACTGTATAAATATCTTCGCAACCACGTTTGAAAAATACTTCTTAAGGATGATTATAAATATTTTTCTGTTATAGAGTAACAAATGTAAGTGTAGTGTCCGACAGACTTTTTATAACCGGATACTAAGAATCTCTGTGTCGAATAGTGATATAACGGTATCATTTTAGATGCAGACAAGTAACACGACATCATGTAAACAAATTATTATTATACAAAAAAATATCACCTAAAGAAATGTTAGGAATTTTAATCAGAACCCAATCGATTACAGCGGATACAATCAATCCAAACACGCAGAAAATCGAACTGAAACCATCCAATCGTGGTAAATCTTGAATTCCGAGTACGTAGCTAAGGAGTCGGTCCCAACCGAGTCCCTGATTTAAATTGCAAATGTCCTCCGGGAACGAGCGACTCCCGCGATATGCTAATCATAGTCAAGCTAAGGATTATCCCTGTTTACACTCAACAAACTCACTTAATTTCGCACTGACAGACATCTTGTCATATTTACCACTTGCATTACTGAAGTTGGACAGCTGACATTTCGAAGCGAACTATGAAATCTAGAAGCTAGAATTTGCAAGGGGGAAATTGCTGACGAGATAGGCGTAGAGTAATCTGACTACACTGAGGATCAAACTTCAATTCAATCAATCCTAGATTGGAAATCTAGAAAGATGTATTGCATAAATCCAGCCTGATTTTTTAGCTAAGAGAAAATAACCTTTAATACTAGAAGAAAATCAAAATTTGAAGGTCGATTTCACCGCTGATATAATAATTGGGTCAACAATCGTTGAACATGAAAGGACTCGCGACCTCCTCCGAAACTTTTGCAAACATTTCTGTTTTATCAGCATTAAGAATTGTGTCAATGCTACAATTCTCAATTTTCGAAGAAACTCGCCGACACCTTTAAAGATGTCGTCGCCACTTAAGTGTTCATCTTTTTGGTAAAATTAACTTAAGACTTGCTATCTTTTTAATAAACTACCTTCCGAGCGTTTGTAAGCTCTTTATTTTTTATGATGTTTATTTCAAAAGCTTGTGAATAGTCTCTACCTCATTTTACTATCTTTCATTTTATAGTTCAATTTATATTTTTTTAAAGATTTTGTCTCTTGTAAACAGACTGTGTAAACTTTATTTTTTGTGTATTTTAACTTATTATTTGGTTGATAGATTATTTATTATTTAGCGCACGTAAGCTCCGTGCGACCCCAAACGCTCGTCTCTGCATTTTGAATCTTACATATCTTGGAAAATACTCACTTAAATTACATACTCTAAAGGGCAATGGTGATCAATATTTAATGCACAAATTATTTAAGATACCTATTTGGATAAGGATTAATGCTTAAAATCGCTTATCGCACTTTTGGTTGAAAGTAAAAGATAAAAAATGGTTATTTTGGGTTATTCCTAAGGGATAGACGTATACCATCGCGGACTTTTTTGTTGACCTTTTTAAGTTGTGTAATACTGTAGAACATTATTCTGATATATCTCGTAGGGTTTAGCCAGCGTTTGCAATGTAAGCGCAAAAAATGCGGTAATTTAAGACATCACATCAGAAACCTCTAAAATGATCAGTTTTTCTCTACTACATTGTGCATGTATTATACACATAAACCTTCCTGTTGAACCACTCTATCTGATAAAAAAAAACCGCATGAAAATCGTTACGTAGTTTTAAAGATTAAAGCATACATCCGGACAAACATAAAAAAGAAACTTTGTTTTATACTATGTAATGATTACTATACCGAAGGGTAATCACATTACACCACTTAGTCATAATTACACTTCACGTTTGTGTATATTTTTACGACTAACATTCAAAGTAATGTAATTCTACTAGAAGCCAAGCGATACATACAGCTAGTAAATTACAAAATTTTTCAATTTGTCCCCAGAGTCGGTACGATGCATCATGCATCATTTCCGAGCAAAATAAGCAAATATTTAGATTCAAGAGCGTGCAATAAGTACGCCGGAGACGTCGTAAAGTCGACCAGAGTTGGCACTAATACGAATTTATGTCGATGGACTCGCCCGGCCCGTCTCGATCCCTTAACAGCCTATTACACAAAGTGAGCCTCAATTTTGTAAAACTAAATGTCTTATAAAGCAAGGTAATAGAATTTTAACTTTAAACCTATAAATAAATAATCAACATAATCACACATATCTGGAGAAGGGGATAAATTTATTTCAATATTACATGATATAAAACAAAGTTGCTTCCCACGACTTTCAAACACCACCACAATCTTTTATACTATGTTATGTATTATAATGCGGTTTTTATCAATAGATAAAATGATGGTTTTTAAATAATAAAAAGTATAGGTTTATTAAAAATGTCCTCGTTCAGGGTATCCATGTGTAGAAATTCCGGGCGTCTCTATCGTACGGCTGACAACTCCAACGACTAAATAAATCTGGATGAATTTTGACGACCTCCGTGGCGCAGTGGTATGCGCGGTGGATTTACTCATATAAGGGTTCGATTCCCGGGGGGATAGATTGAGATTTTTCTTAATGGGTTCGATTCCCGGCGGGACAGATTGAGATTTTTCTTAATTTGTCTTGGTCTGGCTGGTGGGAAGCTTTCGCCGTGGCTAGTTACCACCCTACCGACAAAGCGATTTAGCGTTCCGGTACGATGTCGTGTAGAAACCGATAGGGGTGTGGATTTCATCTTACTCCTAACAAGTTAGCCCGCTTCCATCTTAGACTGCATCATCACTTAACATCAAGTGTGAAAGCAGTCAAGGGCCAACTTGTAGACGATAAAAAAAAACAAAGATATATCACAATCTGCAGCAAACAGGAATACGAAATATGCAGATGAATCCGTAGAGCATAGTAAGTAAAAAACATAAATATTGATAAGCGAAGTCGTAAGAATTATATTAACGCGTATTATGTCAGAGACGACAAATAATAAGCCAAGGAACTTTCCCGTTTAACTTATATATCGAGTTTGGAGGGGAAATCTTGGAAATTTACATGATAAAGGCCCGCCTGAGGAGGAGTTCCTGCGAGCATCTCGGTGTCTTCTAACAAGGGAGTGGAATGTTTGAGGTATCCGACGCAAGCATGTGAAATGTTAGAGGCACATTCAAATTGAAATCGCGCACGTGTTTATGCTATATTGAATTATTCTTCAGCAGTTAGGGTACAGGTGAGCCTTTTATCAACGGAATTGTTGGATGCATGACTCGTATGACGCTTTTATGGAATAACTTATCGCAAGCTTTATTGTTTAAGTGTTTGTAATAATAAAATAAGTATGTATGTAGTAGCAGTTTGCGTTTTAAATATTAATTTCGATGCTCTTAGAATGGCAAATGCAATTTTTAGATATACAAAACTTGAGGTGGAACGTAAAGCTCGTATTGATGAAATTCCGAAAGACCTTAGTAATACGCAAGGGCTTGAGAATACTTTTAGATAATTTTTCATTGACATCTAGACACGCGGTAGCGTACTAGATAGTTTTCTAAACCTATTGTCGATCCTTATTTTATTATTTCAAAATTTGGCTTGCTGGTAGAAACTAGCTATCGTATATGAGAACTAACCAAGTCCGATATTAGGCAACAATAATCCTTTCTCAACTCTCATAAAAAAAGACGAAAATCTCAAGATTTTTTTAATACCTAATTAGTACTTTAATACAATGTCAACGATCAACATGTACATATAAAGTCTCAGCAAATCTTGAAGTTATGTTGTGAAAGGCTGTACACCGGTAGGTCGGGTGCTAGGCGACAAAGTTAGCGATATGCGGTCGTGTAAGTAGTAATTAACACCACCTTGTCTGTACTCTGTACCCAAAATATTTCCCGCCCGCTACGCTGTGAGCCGCAGCGATTGAATTAAACTTTAGCACGTTTGTTGTGGCTCGGGGTCGGGATCGGTTTGGCCCGATTTTGTGCAGCTGCGATTAAACTGACAATACTTGTTCAGCGTTTATTAGTTTTGGTTATCGACTTTTTTACTTGCAATTGGGTTTCTATATTTACCTACGTATTTATAGAGGGTTTTATACAGTGGCTTATAACACTATCACTCAGCCCACACGCGCCCACTGCTGTTAGTCATGTAAGGAATTTAAAACACCAGTTTTGAAATACTGGCCTATCAAGTTACCAAGCTTAAAATATAAAACCAATTATAATGGTGTTATGTATTTTCATAAAAGATTATTTTTAAGCCTGTCTGAATCAGAGTCAGACCTCCCTCTTAATTTGAGAGTAGATTTGGACCTTAAAACCACCACACTGATAAGTGCTACATTTAAAGGCTAATAAACTACTAATAGTTAGTACAGTTAATTTTGTGGCGCTAAAAATGCCAAAGTACAAAACCATGCAAAGTAATTAACATGGGGTCGCCCTTCCCCCCTTGTACGGGCCACCATCAAACAACACCCTAACAACAAGGCTTGGGGAATCGATCTTCAGAACAGAGTCGCGTCTATTACGTCGTTTTATAGAACTACAGTAGTAAGTATCAACTAGTAGGTAATACTACTAGTATTTAAAAAGACAACTATAAATAAAGAAATTCGCAATCAACAACTTCTGTTAAAATATAGGCAAATTATTTTTCAAGATCGGTGACATTATTTGCAGTATTAATGTGTAAACGATAAACTCAATTACTTCTAGACGGTTTTCACCAATAGATTGAGTGATTCTTGAGGAACGTTTAAGTATATAATTTGTTAAAGTATTGTGTTAAATAGCTAAACTATGACAATATGTTGAGTGTTGCGCTACCAAGGAGCTTTAATTGAAAACGCTGTAACACCTTTAAGAAATAACAAAACAATGTATGGATGAATTGCTTCTCTTCATTAGCTCTACAAAAAAGTCCGTGATGGCTTTTCTCTGTTTTCTTCCTGCTATTTTAAGGATAACTTGCTATACCTATTCATTCTTAAAAAAACGAGCACGTAATTTTTTGTGTTCTTGTAAAGTTGTTAAACATTACTTTCTCGCATTCAAAGTCGCACAAAAATATTTTTTTTAATTTTCGTCTCCCTGTTCGAATACCGAAATTTCTCTACGAATTGGATTGATGCAAATTTTCACCCAGAGTCGCGGGCGTTCGCTAGTCTGCAATACATGGCAGGCTGAGTGATAATTAACACCGCTTGGTGCTCCCCTCGTGTGTGTATGTGTACTCGGCACTCCCCGCAACAGCGAGGCTCGGAACTAAACTTCAAAACGTTGCTTGCGGTTCAAAGCTCATTTTATCGTGTTATGTGCAGCTGCGTTAGAACTGCTACTAATATTTGTTCAGCGTTATGAGTTTTTATATCGCTTTCTTTTTTTTTGGTGGTCGACCACTTTTGTAAATTTTATTTTATATATTTTTATATATTTTACTTTACATATTTTGTGGCGCAGTGGTATGCGCGGTGGATTTATAAGACGGAGGTCCTGGGTCCGATTCCCGGCGGGGCAGATTAAGATTTTTTTAATTTGTCTTGGTCTGGCTGGTGGGAGGCTTTCGCTGTGGCTAGTTACCATCCTATCGACACAGAGGTATCGCCAAGCGATTTAGCGTTCCGGTACGATGTCGTGTAGAAACCGAAAGGGATGTGGATTTTCGTCCTACTCCTAACAAGTTAGCCCGCTTCTATCTTAGACTGCATCATCACTTAAAATCAGGTGTGATAGCAACTTGTAGTCGATAAAAAAATTTTTTAACGTGTGTGACTTACGAACACACGAATTTCTGGGTTCAAAACCTGGGTTGGCCTACAACATTTTAATGCGATGGCAAAGTGGTTCGTTCCTCATCAAACACTTAAGGTCGGTCTCGATCATTATAATCTATATCAGATTGTGATAAAATCGGAGTAAGACCTTTATGATTTTAAGCAAAGATGCATTAAAGCCGCTTACAACAAAAGACTACACCACTACATGGTCAGACCGATCATGTAATGGACTTTTAAAACAGACTAATGATAATTATTAATGAATTACTCCTAAGAATATCAACATCAAAAAAATTCAGTCCACGGCTATATACGGCATTTTACGTCCGGACGATAAAACGCATATAGACTTGTTCCTTTCTATAGACGTAGATTCCTCGCCATGGTGTTTGTTTGGTTTATTTTACTTTTTACCTAGCGAGGATGTATGTACGCGTAAGTATGTTATTTGGTCTTTCATGCTAAAAGTACTGAATGGATTTTGATAACACTTTATAATACAGATTATAAAATAGAATAAGACGTTGGCTACTTTATATACCAAAATTTTTACAGGAATGGGAACTACGCGGGTGAAAAGGCAGGCGTCCTCTAGTACTTTTGACGACGACGACTTAGTAGTTTTGACGACCTCCGTGGCGCAGTGGTATGCGCGGTGGATTTATAAGACAGGTCCTGGGTTTGATTCCCGGCGGGGCAGATTGAGATTTCTCTTAATTTGTTTTGGTCTGGCTGGTGGGAGGCTTTCGCCGTGGCTAGTTACCACCCTACCGACAAAGACGTATCGCCAATCGATTTAGCGTTCCGGTACGATATCGTGTAGAAACCGAAAGGGGTGTGATAGCAGTCAAGTGCCAACTTGTAGTCGATAAAAAAAAAGTACTCCATATAATAAAGGTTTCCAGTAATTTATACAAATACATCAGCACAAAATTAGAACTGTATTGTAATTTCAAAAGCCAACAAGATATACGTATTTTTGGATTGGTAATTCGAATAATAATTTTCACAGACAACTAAGGGACTGCTAAGGACATAATCAGCTCTTTGCTGTTACTGTGCTTTCTGCTGTTACGTTTGTGGAGTCTATGAGAAAAAAACTTCTCTGAGCAGTCAAATGGTCTTCGTATATAGTTCATTAATGTTAACTCTATTCAACAACATTGCAGGAAAATAAGTACAAGGTTAATAAGGGTTAGGTTATTCAATTTAGATGCCGGGGTAAGCGGCAAACACTGAATGCAAGCGCGCAAGTAATTAGCAAAGCCGCACTTTACACATTAACACTGCACTTTATTCGACAATATTGCAAGACCGTAACTTCGAGTACATGGTTAATAAGGGTTAATAAGATAAATTTAGATGCCAGCAGAGGCGCCAAAAATGGAATCCTAGTACCGGAGTAATTAGCACAGCCGCTCTTCACCCCCGCTATACGTGTCCCGTCCCACAAACTCACCCTCAGCCACCCGCTTAGAGAATTAAACTTCAGCGCCGGTGCGGTTCGAAGCTGAGGTTTTGTCGCGTTTTGTGCAACTGCGATTAAACTGGCAATATTTGCTTGGCGTTTATTAGTTTTGCCGTAGACCTTTTTGTTTGTGTCAACTCGCAACCGCAAGCTTTGATTGTATCGAAGCTCTGAATATTTAAAGTTGGCAGCCATTGTTCCAAAGGTCACTCAAGGTTATTAAACTAAAACCTTTTTAGTACTTAAGTATTTCAAGTTGTTTGTTTCAATAATGAGTTCATTATAATTCAATCAAGTTGCCCTTTTAGCCTTTTCCGAAATATCAAGTTTTCTAGACTTCCAGTGATTACGGGCAAAAGATTTAGGGACAAATTATAATTAATAGCTTTATAAAAAGGTCGCCTAAAAATTGTTTCGAGTTTCATTCAAGGTAATGGGGTGAAAACATTTCGGGGGCTATAATTACGTGTCCGCAAGAGTCGTAATTATCACAGCCTGGCCTCACCCTCGTGTGTCATTCCGCCCGCAATCTCGTCCTACGACGCGTGAGCTTCTGAGAATAAATTTAACTTTACAACGAATGTTGTTGAGCGAAGTTTGTGACGACAAAATCTGTCATGTTTTCCCGCGCTGCTTGCTGTATTTGCTTGTCGTTTATCGGCTTGCTAACAACTTTGTTTCCCTATTTCTGTGATGCTCCTTTGTTTACATTATTTAACTTTATGTGATATATCTGGATGAGCACACAAATTCCACCTTTGTGTACATCGAAGGAAAATAAAGAATCTCTACCACTTTACGTTGTTATAAAAATGAGTCAGAAATGATAAAGTTAGCATAAAGCCCTCCTGCTTTAAGTGAAACTATCGCCTACTACACATCATAAACATCATATCGCCTACACTTTATAGGCATGCGAGTAATACTTCATACAATGCGTCTTCCTGATAAATGCTAGGCCTCATATTCGACCGCTATGTTTGCTTGACGAGCACTGCTACAAAGAGCTCTATTATTACAAAAATACCGAGTCCCAGCATATAAAAATTTAAGTAATCCTTAATCCACAACGGTCTTACGACAGTACTAGTAGAAGTAGCTTTAAAATTGTTTCGTAACTTCGATGCAACTATTACTATGCTACATTGCTAACACATGTTGTCCAAAGCATTCGGGACATCGCTCCGTGGTGTGAAACATTACACATTCTCGCATACAGTGAGGAATGTGCAACGATTGAATTAAACTTCAGGAGATTGTTGCAAATCACAACCGAGGTCGGTTTCAACATTGTGCTCTGTTGAACGCGGAGCGAACTTACAGGCTGATTAATTTTGCTATTAAAGTTACAGATCAGCGATTAAATTGTAAAGTGTTTATTGTTATTCAATTTTTGGAAGTCATGTTTTGAATGTAGTACTTACCACAGCCACAATGTCGTTAAATTATTTAGAATGATATAAACGATGATAATTTACAAACATGTTTCTGTTTTGTTTTTGTTTTTGCTCTTTCAGGATCACACACAACTAAAGCCAAAAGTAAAACATCTATATAATGATATCTTCGACAGAAAAAACGCAGTTATAAAAATATTAAAATGCTCTAAGTAATAACTTATAACTTACATAACTTGTATTTATACACGTCCTAGTGAAACACGATAATCAAAAATTATAAAATATATTGAAAATGAATTTATTACTTCTATATCAGTATTATAAATGCAACATGCACTATGCAGAAGGAAACATAGTAACATACATTTGCTTCAATGTTAGTCCGTGAGAATCAAATTACGATACATCAACACAACACCGGATATCCAAGTGTGAAAACATACATTGAACTGGAAATAAACTCGGCTAACGAGGTGATAACAAAAAAACAAGAAATCAGAATTTAAGAGACGCAGTTCTTTTAGCCCCGTGTTACATAAAGCTCAATGTCAACAGTTATAAGTTTCCCCACATACAATGAACCCCGAAACGAGGAGTGTAGAGCAAGGTAGAGTGAGAGTGGAGAGGGGAGGGGGGTGCTCTCCGTAGAGCACAATTAGCGCACGCGACTCAACACGGCTTGAGTTTTAACAACGCTCGGAACACTCGGCGTCATTCACACGAGATGTAGTCCGGGGGCCGGATGGAGTCGAGTCGAGTGGAGTGTGCGGATTGTGTAGACCGCGTCAATTGATACAAGCGAGGAGAATCTTACACTTTCATATTTTTGGGGTATTGTCCGATAGCCACATACTTGTACACATGACTGCGTAGTTAGTTGATCTAGTCGTTAGCCGACTAATGATTAGGACTAATTAAAGTTATTAGAATAGTAACTTTATAGGGCGCATTCGTTGTTTACACGAGATGTGGTCCGGGCGACGAATGAAGTCGAATCGAGTGTGCAGATTGTGTAAATCAGGTCAACCAGCAGATGAAAATATGTTTATCTACGAGGTTACGTAGAAATTTAAAAAATTTAATGTGTATCTATTTGTTTGTTACAGCATCATCCAGAAAGTAATGGACCGATTTTCACGTAGTTTTCTCAGGAACACAATTGAGAACGCTTTGATCACTAAGATCGGCCGTACTCTACACAAGCGAAGTTACGGAAAGTTGCTCGTTTTGCAAATATATAAAGTGATTATAATAACTCATGTTTAGTTCACAGTTTCCATTCTTTATAAATAAGTGGGTTAGGTAAAATAAATAATTTTGTTCCCCAAGCGTCTAACGTCATAAAATTTTCTTTTGAAACGCAAGATAAATATTTTGAACGTTAAAATCCTCTATATACAAATACAACGGAGCCGTTAAAATTTCACTTCAAGTTGACGTAATTTCTGTGGCTTCTTATCCCCGGGGAGCATCACCGAGTCCCTCACAAAATTTCTCTTTAATAATAAAATCCCCTAATTTTATTTGCACGACATTCGGTTGAAAGTCTCTTTTTTTTGTTATTATTAACGTAAATAGAATCAAATCGGATTTTAATATGTAAATAGCGTTTGGCTGTAACGAAATTTAGAATTGAATAAAATTTTTCTTTTAGCATTAAATCAAACACCTTCGGCTTTATTTGCTTGAGAACTGGTTTTTACATATATTTTATCCCTGTTAGAACTTCTAAGGGGTGGAATTCTTTAATTGTATGTTTAACCGGTAATAATAACAATAATCTATATCATAATTTCCGTGAACTCGAAAAGCTTAGCTTGCTTGCCCCTTCTTGTTACCTCGTACTGTCTTGAAGTACTCGAATGTACTTTAATAGCAAAATCATATCGATATTGAAAACTGTATCCAAACATTCACAAGACCGAGATCACTTACACAAGAATTATTATGACTATTTAAGTAAACAGGTTGATTAGTCATACGAGTAATTGCATTTAATAACTTTAAATCGATATTTCTTCGATTCACATATTCTTTTCTAAATTTTACCATCTAAAATAAACTAACTGAAAAAAATACTGAATTCGCGAACTTTAAAAGCAAAACCAACAGCACTGCTTTTTAAAATATTTACCTTATTTACCCTCCCGTTAAGTAAAGCACACACATGAATATCATGCATACATTAGTTAATGTAACTCGAGGAGCTTCAGGCAAGCTGCCTCAAAATAGGTCGAGATCTGTGAAGAGAGACGCGTAATGTTATGTTTGAAAATGTTAACAAATACTGAAAAATACGAGTAATTCATTATTTTCTGTTTTAAACCCCGGACAAAAAATGTTTGGTGTCATCATCATCATCATTATCAACCCATTTTCGGTCTACTAAAGGGTCAGTCCTCCCTCCTTATAGGGTATATGGAGTTTAGATGAACTACGCTACTCCAATGGGGGTTGGTGGGCTAAACATAGAAAGTTTATGCAAGATGCTTTAGACCAAACTGCCCAAAAATAGGTCAAGATTTGTGGAGCAGTTGAAAACTGTGTACGAGAAAGACACGCGTTAAGTTTAGTTTAAATGCCAATAAACCTATTATTTTCGAAAAGTATTTTCATATAGCTCTATAAATTGTATCAGAAATAAACTGTTCTTTCAACCTGAAAATACTTTATAATATATATTCAATATGTCATCATAATAAATAATATTTAAATGACACTAAGTACGACTTGATACATATCTAGATCTGAATTATACAATACAATACATTATAATTCTATCAATATTAGAACCGTACGTCTTTAGTGTCGGTTCGCAGCGAAGAAAAGAAAAAGCCTTTAGAATAAATCGTTATATAAATTGTCTAATCGCTTTAGTCAGACAATAGAGTGTTGCACTTGTTCTCTATTGCATATAGGATAAGATTGGCATTCGGCCGAATTTCGGTTAGAAGAACATAATTCTACAATCGAACGGCTCTTTTATGAGTGCCGCAAAAAGTGTATGCACCGCACTTGTTCAAAAGTGCACAAAGTCCCCCATATTTTTAGATATCTGTCAAAGCGAAATGATGTATAACCAATTTTGCTGCCAAGAATACTGCATTTGTGTCAACTTGACTCCAGTCCAATTGTTATCGCTTTCGAGTCAAACTCGTTTTATTCTATTTCAAGTTACTTATTCACTTTAAGCGTCAGATTCTTGGAGATATTTTTAAAAGATCATGGCTTTTGACATCATATTCATAAATTCACACTCAAAATATAAGGTTCCAAACCATTTGAATATTAGTGAGAGAAGAGAAATATTCGTCATGTTTAAAATACATCAATGCTAATATTATTTTTTTGTATTCTTTGATATAATTCCTGAGAAACGGATATATCAATATTTCCTTTGATTATATATACGTTTATATAATCAAAAAATATCTCATAGGTATGGATTCTGGATTTTGTGACATCGTATTTAGCGACGACTCCTTTTGATCAATGACAACATATATATATTATATCGGGTACCATACGATGTGGTTTTTTCACTTGGCCTTGAATTGTTTGGCTATCTAATTCGATAGTACTGTTAAAACATAATATTACTAGAATATTTGTATACTACATAATTTAGAAATATAACATATGACCTATCATCGTTATAAATCTAGAAATTTAAAAAAATGTTTTTGCATTACACAACCAGTTATCAAGATTTATACACATATGCTAGACAGATTTCGTTAAAAATCAATCGAATAAAATAAGATGAATCTGACATGTCCAGTTAAAATAATAAAATATTATTTTCATAATTTCTAAAAGCTTTGATAACGTACTGTGTTATGCTTAAAGCCTCGATTATATTTTTCAAAGTATTACACGTGTAGAATAAAACCCATGTAGGTAGATAGGTACACGTTCACACGGAGGTGTATCATTATCGCTGAAAGCGTCACTAACTAGTGGCAGCGCGAACCTTAGTTGACAAGTGTATGACGTGTGTCGAGGCTTCTCCGCTGCACTCGACTCGACCTACGCCTTCAGGCGGCTTTATGAGCCTCCCTTACCATTCCTCCCCTCTTTGGCACTCATTACAGTTTTCTTAATTGCGCTGATAGAAACGTATTGGTTTTTCTTGCCACTTTAGTTTGTAAAATGATGTGAACATCACAGGCATAATAATAATAATTAGTCTAATTATTATTACTATGCTACAGCTGGAGAAACATCCATTAGAGATGGAAATATACCCTAGATGTAAGTGGACCTCCAGGGGTGCACAGGGGTATGAACCAAACATTTTTAAAATAGCACAAATAAAATTTTGAATATTTTTTATTTTTGGTATAGCCCTAGTCTCAGACATGTGAGTTAATGGTCGTTCTTTGGTAAGCCAATAGTTCAATTAAGCAAAGACAGAACATCAGCTAAGTCATTACTTTTAAACATTTTAGGACATATTAATCTATCACTATTCATGTAAGTCGAAATAGATCTGTTTTATAATACATGCAATGAGTATATATTTACATGAAATAGTATTTTGAAGAATATTTCTAGCAACAAGTTTTACGTCAGTTGATATAAACATGAAAAATTCAGAATCGAAAGTGGGTCGCATGCATAAGATGGGTCGCTATCTCTAGTTAAATTTTAAATTCCTAGTTTGATATTGACAATAAATACTCGTATTTATCAGCTAGTTCGTGTAGAATGTTAAACGACGTAACCTCAAGTCAATCTGCATACTAAATATTTTTGTTTTAGGAATTTTTCAATTTTCATTATGTATGTATTATTAATCTGCCTCTGTTCTGGACAATCTAGTCTGCCTTGTTGGTCTAGTGGTTAGCCCATGTGGCTTCGACCACGAGGTCCTGGGTTCGATTCCTGGGTCGGGTCACGGAATAATTCTTCATTCTTCTATGAAATGTTCAGTAAATTCCAAGCCCGGAGTCTGGAAGTTGGTGGTGTTATACCGCCTTGCCTCGGAGAGCACGTCAACCCGTCGGTCCCGGTCACTATTATCAACATATAATAGTGATCGTTAATAAATTAAACATTATCACCTTAAGCCCGCCAACCCGCATTGGAGCAACGTGGTGAGTGTACGCTCCATATCCCCTCTCCTATAAGGAGGGAGGCCTGGCCCTGTAGTGGACCATTAATAGGCTGATAATGATGATGATGATTATTAATTTAGATTTGGCACATCTTTTTTGAATTTATAAATTGTTGCTCCCTTGATTATTTAATTATTATTTCTTTAGAGGCTTTGACGATTTGATACAAGTGATATCATGCAGAGTGGTATGATTTATAATGCGAAAGTCCTGCATTTGATTCTCTGCTGCTCCGATTAAGATAATTTCTGATGTGGTCCAGGTCAGGCCGTGTAAAAACTGAATGCGGTGTGGATTTCATCCTACTACTACTTATTAGCACGTTACCATCTTAGATTGTATTATTACTTACTACCTAGTGTGATTGTAGTCAAGGGTTCACTTGTAATAAAACAAAACACGTAAACTTACATACATAAACGTATATACATATTACGTTAGAATGCGCCAAAAGATTTTGTTACATGGCGTAAAAAAAGGAGATACGAGTACATACGTTTGAAAAGCATAACGGTTTTTAACAGTCGGTTAAATTCTTTTTACAAACACAGAACGAAGCTCAGTCACTCGTACGTCAAGTTGATAAAGCCAGTGTTGTAACTATCCGTGAAACACGTGGCTCAAATCTAAACAATTTCCATAAAGCAAACACGTAGATCTGTTTCCATTAGTTTCCTCTCGCAAACGAACAGGTCTCCGCCGGGATAACAAAGTTAGGGATATCCCTTCACTTCTATGTCGCCACTATTTAACTATTAAAGTGGATTGGAACTAAGGTATTCATGAGGACGAAAACACCTCGCCCATTTTACGAGCGGCTGTCGTATTGAATCGAGAATGTTAGCTGGAGCCCTTCCTTGTTGAAATGTCAACGAAGGATGTGACATAACGTGGAGGGTCAACTTCACGTTTCATGGCTTAACCTGCACACGATCAATACTAATATTGTGAATATTATGGACAATAAGGGTGCTTAAAAGTCGTTCTACGGGGTATGTGATATGACATATACTTTTCAGTATAATTTTCTTAAAGGCAACGTTACCCAGCTTATGTTGATATTTACTGTGTGTGCGGGGTATAATAATTTAAATCATCATCACCATTAGATAAATTTCCTAAATCCGAGTTGACTGTAAGTACCCTATCTATAGATGTATGTATGAAACACGTCAGTGTGCCTAGTGTAAGATTTTACCGCGTCGATATCGAGAACAGTAAATGCAAATTTTATATGGAATCGGAATAGCGCCATCTAGTTATAGTGAGAGTAAACGCTTTTTTTTCCTATATAATTTGACGTTACGAATGAGTACGTTTTTACGCAGTCGCTCGATGAAAAACTCGCACTTGCCCCACAGAATCTAAATGAGAATCTATGTTCTATTATACATTTATGCTAAAAAAATGTGCATGCTTTGCCTCTTCATATTACAAAGAGTCAAAAATAAGTGTTTATATACAGTGTGAGTATTATCTCGGCATATGCTGAGGCTTACACAAATATCTGTATCTTTATGATCTCAGCCGGCTTACGTAAACTAAACCTGTGACCGTTTTCTGTCCAGACATTTAATACGTTAGCGTCTAAATCGAGCTTTGTACCAATTAGAGGGTTCGGATACAAATTGGCAGTTCGGCGTTGACAGTTGCCAGGTCGCGTTAGCAATTCAGCTCTACGTAGATACAGGGTGCGTATATCGCGTCCCTGGACATTTAATCACCTCCTTTGATGTGTCAGAAAATAATCGTAAAGCTATTTCCGAGGCCGAAGTGACGGCTACAGAAGCTTTGAGTTGAGATTAATGCTTCAATAACATACGGCTCACCGGTGTCAATCAAACGGGATGTCGTGGTTTGTTTACCTGAAATGAAACAAGTGACTGTTAGAAAAACGGCTTACTTAATACTCTGCTAAAATTAACTCTCTGTGTCAGTGGTGAATTCTTGCAACTGACATCTAAACCAATCTTTAAGCATTTACGTTGGATTTTGTAACATAGCATGTATTATCTATTTAATGATGTTGTGCCAAATACTCGTAAGTAGATGGAGGTTGAAAGCGCCAATAGCGAATCCTCAAATACTCATTATGACTTTGATGAATTTGAAATCGTTCGATTTGTTGTACAAGTATTGTAGACAAGTGAAACGGGATAATGAAACTTAAAATACTAAATTAAAGATGTTTCCGCCCGATGCGCTTGTGTTTTAAAGTTTTCTTCAGTAATAATCAAATCAATCTCTGCAGTAATTCAAATAAAAATTACAGTAGTCATTGTTATTTTGAACTAAAACCCTAACTAAAATTATCTATGTACCTAGCTAAAATTTGGATTATCAGCATCAAATACGAGAGCGTTTATTAAAATTATTAAGGTCGCCTAATAAGTTTTTAGGGTATCAGCTTAACTAAATGCAATATAACATTCAGCCTCGTATTATATTAATAAAATGATCGTAATATAAATATTTATTTCAGTGTAGGGAAATCTCTTTTATTTGTTTTATATTCGTCTCGTTATATGACTGCAGATTTCAAAGACATTAAACGCATTTCATACTCTTCATAAAGTAGTGAGCTTTCCTCCAATCTCTGTACTGTAGAGTTTACAAACAAAATAAAAATATGATGGGCGGAACCGCAGTACAACCGCATAATACGCCTAATGCAGTATTCGTGCACACTATCATACTCTTTACGTGAATATACCGTGTTATCCTATATTACTAGTTTAGTATAAAAAATCTTTTTACAAGTTAAAAAGTACTCGTATCTGTTTCATTTCAATTAGCAGTAATCTTTAAATAATCTGTAAACTACTAGTATCTTGAAAATTATAAGAAACTGTTGATTACTGTACTCGGTTGTATTGAGATCTAGAATTTAACTAGAGGAAGCCTGTGGTTTCACCTCGGTTTTATAGGAATTTCGGGATAAATTTCGTTTTAATCCAGGGTATAATCTACAATTACCTCCATTCTAAATGTCAGTTAAACAGTAACAGTAACAGTTGCGCAATTAAATAGTAACAAACATACACACAAACTTTTTTTTATCGACTACAAGTTGGCCCTTGACTGCTATCACACCTGATGTTAAGTGATTATGCAGTCTAAGATGGAAGCGGACTAACTTGTTAGGAGTGGGACGAAAATCCAAACCCCAAAAAATTTCAATTTGCCCCGCCGGGAATCGAACCCAGAACCTCCGTCGTATAAATACAAGAGCGTTTATTAAAATTATTAAGGTCGCCTAATAAATTTTTAGGGAATCAGCTTAACTAAATGCAATATAACCGTATTCAGCCTCGTTTTATGTTAATAAAATGATCGTAATATAAATATTTGTTTCTCTTTTATTTATTTTTAATAATATTCTTCCCATTTAATAATATTAGTGTGATTGGAAATTCCAGACCCTCGAACTGTATTTACAAGGATCGAGAGTATCAAGCTTAAACCTTCGTAAAAATATAAATTCTAAGGGATTCTTGCAGATCTTCCAAAATTCTCTACCTCTCAAATCGACTATGATCCAAACTTCTCAGTACCTATTCTAGCGTACTTACTGGCTCCTACGTTAAAAGCATGGGACAACAAACTTTCAGCTTTTATAAAATTACTAATCTGGTCATCATAAGGTCATAAATCAACATGATATAAAATGCGTTTTCATTGCAAAAATGAGATATTGTATGTTTCCAAGTTCATACTGTCTATATAAATCAACAAGGCAAGTTCAGTGTTGCAGGAAGCATCTGTCCGCGGCTGGATTTATCTCGAGACAAATTGCAATGGTACTATAGTCTACGGCGTCGTCGCTTAGAATACAGGAACATAGCATTCAAATATGGACTTTATTATCAATTACTTAAACATCGTTTTTAATTAAATTTAAAACACTAAGCTTACGTAGATAAGATAGATATTTCAGGTTCTAAAATTGTCTATCTACCCCAATAGATACTCTCGAACCAAAGACCTCTAAGTTATAAGAGCATACACACATGCACTAGAAAGACCGTAAAAGTATCGCTGTTGTGGTTAAACATACGTAGATCAATGTATATTTTACAAATTGAACCCTATATTTTGTAATTTAGTTCGTGTCTGTTAGAAATACTAAAGATACTGGCATACTGCCTGCTAGTCAACATAAGCATTACCTAATTACAGCACTTTGAAACCAATTGAAGATATTGGTCCAAGAAGCCATACATAGCCTTACTTTTTTATCGCTTTTTACCCGACTGCGTCAGAAGGAGGCTTATGTTTTTCGAGAGTATGTATGTATGTATATATGTATGTATGTATGTATGTATGTATGTATGTATGTATGTATGTATGTATGTATGTATGTATGTATGTATGTATGTGTGTATGTATGTATGTATGTATGTATGTATGTATGTATGTCCATTTCTTCGGCACGCGCTACAGCCTAAACGGCTGAACGGATTTTGACATGTGAGGTGTCGTTGAATTTGTCAAAATTGTGGCAGTGACATAGGCTATCATAGCCATAAAGTATTTAAAATTTTATACAGATATAGTGATCCTTGTTTTTCTCTTTTCAGTTCATAACTTCTAAGCAGTCGGGTTTTTTGTTTTTATAATAATAATTTTTTACTATAAAAAAATCTTATTAAAACTAATATTTTAATCTTACAAGAGGTCTGTAATCTGCATTAGAGTAGAACAGGAGTTCTACACTAATGCAGATTACAATTCTCCTGGACTGTAATTCAAAATTACATCTTTAAGTAGTTCCATACCATATTCATCTATAATATAACCGAACAATCTTAACAGGAAACGCGCTTTTCAATCCACACACAAATTCCCAGCGAACCCGTCGAGTAATTAGCACAGAGTAACAGTTTCCGCATTACAGAGACAACATTGTAGGCGGCCATTAGCGACTTCAGAGCCCGGCTTATACAATAACCTCAAAAACGACAGCTTTGTCACGAGACAAATTGCCTCATCTTAGGGGTTTGTTTGTAGATACTTTAATTATACTTAGATATTCGTATATTTGGAAACATTCTGATACGGTTTATGGTGGTTTTATTTTTAACTAACTGATACCGATGTCTTCGTCTGCGAGTTTTCACAATATTTCCTGAATAAAATTGTTAATTTATGGTATAATCGGTATTTTCCTATAAAATATTTGTCAATACGAGAACATGTGACTCGCATTGTCAAAAAGGTTTCACATCCCATGTATATTGTAGAGCCAAGCTTCAAGTCTACGCGCCTAACTTTAAGTTCTTGCGACTTGAAGGAGTAACAACATACATATTTATCCACAAAATTTCGACTAATTAATATATAAGATAAGATACATTTTTTTATATACTAGAAGTTGGCCCCTGACTGCTATCACACCTAATGTTAAGTGAAGATGCAATTTAAGATAGAAGCGGGCTAACTTGTTAGGAATAGGATGAAATCCACACCCCTTTCGGTTTCTACACGACAGCGGTAGGGTGGTAACTAGCCACGGTGAAAGCCTCCCACGAGCCAGACCAAGACAAATGAAGAGAAATCTCAATCTGCCCTGCCAGAAATCGAACCCAGGACCTCCGTATTATAAATCCACTGCGCATACCACTGCGCCACGAAGGCCATCAAACTGCGCCAGAGAGGCCGTCAGAAACAAGCAATGAATAACAAGCCAAAGTAACTAAATGTAGTATCAGGTTGTAAACTTTTAACATTACGTGCTGTATATGTCGTTATATAATATTATGTTTCACGTGGGTATTGTTTCTGCAATCGACAATGCTGAGCCAAGTATCCTCCGGTAACATAAGTCCTTATAGCTATGCGTGAAACATAAGCACTAAGATTTCTATGGGTAATTTATATGGGTAATATCTAATAACAAGTTTCGTTTTGACATGATAATAAGCTCTACTCGAGCGGATTTATCTTTGGATAAATTGTTTTGGCTTATCGTATATATACGGCCAAAGCGTACCGTCTCCTTAATATAGTACCGCACGTACTGTGATATATACTACGTTTTACTTGTGCATTTCGGCAATGAAAAACGGTACGGTACGGAACTACGATACCATGTTAAAATGGCTGCATCTTCGTAGATTACAGTGTATATGTTTACGGGTACGAGACGTGTTTTCTACAATAGAGTCAGTATCTATGTTTAGTGAGTGTTTTATTTTGATGTTAATTAACCAAAAACTATCACACGGCTCCTGTCAATGAAACTTCGATGTATCTTTTCATGAGTAATTATTTTAAAGATTAAATAAAACAAAGAAATTCGCCATAGTTGTGAATTAGAGTTAGCAGGTACACTCAAAAAGATGGCACCACATTATGGTAGTTTATATTGCTATATGGACAGCGCAACTGTGCAACAAAATGTGTCACGCAATTTTAAGTCACGGCATTCGAGAAAATTGCCATGCCAAGACATGTAAACACATCTGTTTACATGTCTTGGCATGGTACGTCATTAGAAAATATTCATAATTTACTTATATTTTTGGTGTTAACCTTAAAAGGGCAAATAATTCGAGATGTAAACTCTGGTCTCTAAACAAATTGTCTTATTTTAGGGGAGTTTGTTTGAACATTTAATGATCGCTCTATGTATTTAGGTACGTTGTAATTTAGGCCGGTGTTATTACTGCGTCAGTTTGGGGCGAGACAAGACGCTCAGCGTGACGTTTGACAGGTGCTCTGGTGGGTCGGATTTATCCTTAGATAAATTGGGTCGGTTTCGCTCTTGTGTGCTCGCGCTGCAAGAAATGTTTATTGATTTAATGTCTGTGGTTCTATATTACGTTATTGTTAAATTAATTCAATAACGTAATATAGAGGAATTTGGAATAATAATAACTTTTCGCTTTACTTCACTTTTTCACTTTCTCAAACGCAGAAAGATAGCAAAAATTTAATGTCTCAAAAAAGCGTGTTTTTGACGCATACTTTTCTGAACAAATGAGATAAAAAAATACTTATATATTTCTATTGTCTAATAGGTAGAATATAAACTAATGTGTCGATGTATTGTTTACAAAAATACAATAGGTACAAATTAGTTGGTTGGAATTTTATAATTTTATCACGTTTCAAATATTTCTTGACAAATAATTGCTAATTTCGTTTACTAAAACTTATATAAATACTATTCAAGACATTGAAGTCAACTTCCAATGTTAGAGTCACTGCAATTTATGGATTTGACGTTTCAAAATTGCTTGTAAATTAAGCCTATTTGAAATAAATGAATTTTGATTTTCATGGCTTGAAATAAAAGTACATTGAGTTAGTTTTTCAGTACGGCGTTTTACGCCTCCCCCGCTTGTTAAATCATCAATCTAAATAGTTTCACAATGGCCTGCTGTGCTGACTTTTCTACTGTTTACTTTGTTTGTGACGCGTTTGTGCTGTCAAAAAAATCCAAAGCTTTTCAAAAATGGAATAACTATTAAGACCACAGATAAAAGAAGTAAAAGCACGCGCAATTTTTGTTCAGTTATTATGACAGTTCTGCATTGGTTAACATTAGTTTACGTAGTGACATTATCCAGTATTCATTGTGTGCCGCGACCGCCATCAATCCATTAGCTGTATCAACAGACCAGTCGATGCAATTTCCATTTACCTAAACGAATATAATGGCGACCAAACGTCAATACGATGATCTGTGGGTTATTCGCTAACCAGTTTCTTTCGAAGGGTCATCGCTCCTGTTTATTGTTAGTTTATTACTAGAGAAAGAAAAATATATTTCTTAATTTGTTTTTAAGGGCTTTTCAAAAATTATCATGCTTGAAGGCACGGCGAAATGTGACATTGTGTACCAAAAGGGAGGTCTATATTTGGAGACAGTACTTTTAAAATAATGTACTGAAATATGATAAGCAGTCAACTATGACGACTAAATTCGTATGAAATTTACATTTTAAATGATAAAGGAATAATATGTCGGCTATCAATTTTTGGAAGAATTATTAAGCGAATTTAAATTTAGTGGAAAGGATTCGGGGCGAAGCTGGTTACTATATTACCCTACCGGCACCGACGTAATTTGGAGTTTCAGTACACTGTCGCGTGCAAACCAAGTACAGGTTGATTAAATTGTACCCCTTCCTATGTTAAGTAGATGCGCTGTCAATTTAGACTTGGCAGTGACATGGCTGCAAATTCACCAGCAATTTAAAAAACACTTGTGCTGTTATGTATTCTGTGGCATTAGTTGTTCCAAGAACTTTAAACTGTTATTCTTTTTTTTTATCGATTACAAGTTAGCCATTGACTGCTATCACACCTGATGGTAAGTGATGATGCAATCTGAGATGGAAGCGGGCTAACTTGTTAGGAGTAGGATGAAATGCACACCCCTATCGGTTTCTACACGACATCGTACCGGAACGCTAAATCGCTTGGCGGTACGTCTTTGTCGGTAGGGTGGTAACTAGCCACGGCGAAAGCCTCCCATCAGACACGACAAATTAAGAAAAATCTCAATCTGCCCCGCCGGGAATTGAACCCAGGACCTCCGTCTTATAAATCCACCGCGCATACCACTGCGCCACGGAGGTCGTCAAAATATTCGCAATTAACTTCCCGCCTGTTATATTAATGTGATACCCATTCCTCACACAGGTTGTATGACTTTTGATTGCGAGCTGGATTAGCATATTGGTTGTGATATAAAAATGATGGCTATAGTTATTTATTTTAAGATATCATTATTTACTATACAAGCTTGAATATTTGGATATGTTGTTACTAAATAACACAAAATCAGTTAAAGTCTGGAACATTGACCGGAGAGAAAAAAACATATTTTAATTGGATAAAATGATTTGCATTTGCTAGTAGGACATATATTTAAATCCAAAAGCACATTTGAAATGCATAATGAACGAATACATTATCCACGTATCCAATAAATTTTATTGCTAAAATTTAATTCATTGCAATTGCAAAAACTCTTGCCCCCGAGTCAAACAAACTCGGCCAAACAAACTATAATTACTGTAAAATAAATAGCGCACACGGAATGTGTTCCGATAATCTGTTAATTAAAATCGACTGCGATAATTATCGCTGACATCATCAATTTAAATTTTGTTTGCATATGAATGCATGCTCTGAAAAAACACGGTTCGCTTGCTCGGCAATTATTTTGATAGAGTGAAAATAATAAATTGTGATTTAATTAACCCGAGTATCATGGAGAGTGAGAGATAATTTAATTCTATTGTTGGATTTGATACACATCAACACTATTGCTAGCTTTGTTTTATTATTATTGCGAGTACGACGACCTCTGTGATCTAGTTTATTGTATACCGAGTTAGCCAACATAACTATTGTTACTCCCTAATTAGGTGTCTTTTGGAAGATAAAGTCGTCAGAGCCTATTAACATCGATAAATTAAGATATCAGATATTCACGATAATACGGCACAAATATGTATAAGACGAAAAGAACCACAAATAAATAGATTAATAGCTCTATCTTAATTTATTAAGTCCCACTCTTAGCCTCTTTATAACTTATGAATATTTTACTAGTATGTTACAATCTACTTGAGGTAAAATAAACAATTCATATTTTATAACAAATCTAACTTTCAACATAACTATCATATGCTGTAAAGGATGAAATTAAAGAATACATCTGAACAAACTATCAACTATCAAGGTTAAACGTAGCCTTTAGTATAAGTAAACTGGTGCAGAGAAAAATCCGATACATTTTCTTAAAATAAAACCTTAACACGGCACCTTATACTACGGGGAAAAAAGAATGCCAAGAATAATGGCCTACATTTTTTAATGTCATGGACTAAAAAAGGTCTTATTTAAAGGGATGTAAACATAGCCCCTTCTTGGGATAACATGTAAGGAATGTCGGGAGGTCGCAGCTGCGCGGTTTTTTTGCATTGTCAGTACGAAACTCATGAATAATTTCCATTATTCATTGTTTTATTTGGATAATTTTAACCGCGGCCTGAATTTAAGTAAGGGAAGCTAATAATAATAACAGTATAGCCACAGAGCTAATGACTATCATTTTTACGAGGAAGTCCAACTTTATTTGCTTATTTTTTTATAATTTTTATTTGTATACCTAAAAAATATAATAAATTGAAAGATATATGTTTTGATAAATATAATATATATAAAATACGTATAAGAGAAACATGAGGACACCAGATCACAGGAGGATATTATCTAATTTTAATAAACATACATTTAAATAATTTCATAATAATGACTTAAGGTGTGATGAACAAGATGAACAAATTATATGTATAGTAAAATTTTTACTCAGCTTACATTTACTGCTTACATTTAAAGCTTTGTTCCTACTTCAGAGAGGCTTTTCCAAAAGGCGCACTCAATAAGTTTCAAACTAATAATATAATTAATGAATCGAGAATGCCATTAACGAAAACACCTCGTAAAAATTACGTAAACAATGTTGAACACCATTAATTTTGATTGTGGCAGTATCATAGACACGAGACCTTGTTAATTAAATTTAACGTCCTGCGGGAGGAAGTTTGTTACGGAACGTGTCAAAGATTTAATTGCGATTGTAGACTGTCGGGAATCCCACGTAAATAGGAAAACATCTCCCAATCCTCAGCATGTAAATTACTAAACAGATTTTACTATAAAATATTTCAACAATGTCAAAACTCAGTTGTAATTTTATCTGCTGACATCGAGGATAATTATTGACCTACAATCTGACTCTTACCAGAGATCTCATCATATTTCTTTCATAAAGATCTTTACATGTAGATAGGCTGTGACTGTAATTAGGGAGATAGAGACGAAGGATAGTTAAGGAATCTCAACGGTTTATAGTAGCTACCTTGCTACTCGAAGACAACTGGACTGATTTGATAAATTATTAATATATTATATGATTTCTAAACAAATCATTTTTACATTTCTTTTAATTACGACTCCTATACAAGCACTCTCTAAAGTACGTAAGTTGCAGTAACGACTCTACACTGCCGGGTTATGAGGAAATTCAGCTGTAAAGTATACTCTTTTGTGCAAAAGAAAACATAACTGATTGCTCTCATGATACGTTTTCATGTTAACCCGTAAAACATTTTATTCAACAAGTTTTGTCACTTAAAAATCCATAAAAAATATGTATCTATAAAACAAGATACCCTAGTGAAATTTAATTAAAAAGTTATTATCATAAAAAGCACTGTGCATGCACGTGCACTAGATGAAGCGAGGTAATGGGAGGTGCTCGACGCAAGGCGGTCGGAGATGCGATCTGCATACATTACCCTAACGCCTCTTAGTTTTGACACCTGCTCTCAGCATATGAAAATGCCGCCGAGATGGATGGCGCAAACACGTCGCGAATAAAGACTGTTTCAAACTTTGGATTATAATATGAAAAGTGTTATTAATGTTTTCTTTTAGTGTTCGCGATCACAAGTTTTGTCGAGTCACCGGATTTCGGGACAATGTTTGGAATGCGTCAAGATCAATTCAGCTGTCAAGCCGCACGTTACAAACAAAACATACAAACTAATTTTTCGATTTCTTAATATTAACGCGATGGCATGGATCCTGAGACAAAGGAGTTATTTTTTACTTCTTCAGGGAGCAAGAGACCGTTTTTTAACATTTTTAAACGAAGGAGAGAAAATGTGTTAGCCTTTGCAGTTTTTTTTAAAATCCCGAAGTATTTTTTTGATTTCTGGAATTAAATTTTTTTTTATTTCTCATATACGTTTTTTCAATGTAATTTGTATCTGAACAAAATCAACATCGTTTAGCTGAAAAGACGGAAGTAAGTAACAAACAAACCCTCTTTTACATTTTCTCTTATTAGTATGATTAAAACAACTGTAGGAGGGACAGTGTTTTAGTTTTGACAGTGGCTTTCCGAGCGTAAAATACGGGAAAGATGGATGGCGCAAACTTGTCTAGAATAAGGCACTTGTTACAGCCGCAATGCTGGAAGAATTATACCTCCAGAGGAAATACCTACCACTCTTAAGTGTATGAAACACAAGGCGAATGTTACATACCTATCCTCTTACAATGAAAAAGGCAAGGAATTTTTAGCTCTGCAATGTTTATGGTATTTGTTTTGATACTGCAGAACGCTTTTGTTATAGGAATACTTTTTCTTTTGTTTTTCCAAATGAAATCACTCACATGTCTCTCAAAGAATTCAAAGGTAGATCTAAGTGATTCAATTACTTACTGCATTAAACTGGGCAATGCCAATAAAATAAATATAAAATGTACTTTTGTTAAGGGTTTATTTCAAGAGTAGTTTTGTTTAGAAGTCTTAGTTTAATTTAGTATAAATTATAAAAATTAGTTTTCCTAACGTTTTCCTAATTGTTTGGTCGCATTCTAAGGAGTAAGCTTTTAAATTATTTAGTGCTACTATAAAATACTTGGCTAATATTTGTACTTCGAACATTATGTTTAATATAATATATTATTTAAAAGAATTTTTAATAATACGCGTCGTAAAAAAGTCTTAGACGTAACCTTCAAAACTCCGCCTTTATTATAAACTTTCGTTTTATTAAGTTAGCTACCTTTCAGAGTGAATCAAGTATACTTAGGTTTTGATAAAAAACATTAAAAACTTTAGAGTAGGTAAGTATTCTGTATAAAAAACCAGTGCGTCGGCTTTTGACAGCAAGTTTTCTCCAACCGTGAAACGTAGGAAGATAGATGGTTCAAACTTATCGTGAATAAGGCAGTTGTTACAACCGCGTTGTTGGAAGAGTTATATCTCCTCCGGCTCCCGGAAAATGCTAAATTGTATGGAATGGAGGCGAATGTAACTTACTGAATATTTCAGAACGTGAATAAATTCTATTTTCCGCCTTCTATTAGGTTCGGTGTTTTACACTCGTACTCGCAAACATTACTGCGAATGCCATATCCATACTAGTATTAATAATGCTAAACTGAGTTTTTTGCATTGTTACGCCGTTTATCAAACTACCCACACGTTATTAAAATACCACCTAAGCAAGGGTACAGATAAGAACTGATACATAAGGGTATCTTTTATCCAAATGAAAAATATTTCATGCCTAGGTACAAAAATAAAACGCAAGTGTATATACCTACCTAGGTTTTAACATAGAATACAGAATGATAATACAAGTAGTCAGTAAAATAAAGAACCAACTCCAAATCCTCTAATTACTTTTTACAGGTATTTTTTATAGAATATGAGCTATATCTGCTAAGCAAAGAGCCAGTGAACAAAAAAATGCTCCTACATTTACACTAGAGACGAAAGTGAACCATTGTACAATCGGCGGGCAACTTTGTATCAGGTGTGAACACTTGCTAGAGGCGGAGAAGTTCAAACGACCAAGTCGGACGGAGCTTGTCACATCACAGAACGTTTTAATAATGCACGGCTTCGTTCGGTATGAAAATTAGCCGAGAGCTGCCCCGGTGTTGTGACAGAAACTGGTTTATTGATGCCCCTGAATGGAGATGCTCGTTTTGTATGTTTATTAAATAATTTAATATGTATAAAGTCTACAGTGTTTATGTATACAATGAACTGGGTCGTATATGTAAATTATTTTTGTTGGCACCTCAACATTCACATAGGTCTCAACTGTGCTTTGCTGGGCTGTGCTTCAACCAAGAGAATTGATGTCGCATTGTAAAATGACTGAAAATGTCATCTTGCGTTCGTTCATAGACAATATGCAACTTGTGTATATTTTTTTCATATTAATTAATTTAATACCGGTATTAGCTTTTGTTTTTTTTTTATAGACTACAAGTTGGCCCTTGACTACTATCACACCTGATCTTAAGTGATGATGAATTCTAATATGGAAGTGGGCTAACTTGTTAGGAGTAGGACGAAAATCCACACCCCTTTCGCTTTCCACACGACATCATACCGGAACGCTAAATCGCTTGGCGATACGTCTTTGACGGTAGGGTGGTAACTAGCCTCGGCGAAAGCCTCCCACTAGATTGTTGTTTATAGATTTCACAAGTAAATATGATCACTCGAATTGACCTTTTGAAAATGACGACTAACTAAAGATAATCGTATCGTAAGAACTAGTCATTTGGAAGTAAAATTTTTGTCGCACAAATGTGGTATACGATGATTCGTCGGGCATCTCTTCACAATGCTTAAGAAAAACTTGAAGATGATTTTCATTAAACTAACATATACGGTACAATGCTTACATAACGCAAGAATGATACCGCCCGTTACAATTTTTCTTCCGATGCGTATCTCATATAAAGATCTGCAGCCAATCGCGAAAAGTATCTTTATGCTATCGACCCCATACGTGACTAGATTTTCCAAGTGCCAACTACTGTTCAAAAAGTTTACCAAAAAGGGCCCACTTCCAACCAACGCTACAGATTAACTAGCGTTCTGATATTGGTAGTTATACGAGTATAAAAATAAATGCAATCCTATTGTGATTTTCATGATTGTGAATTTCAAACTCCCTAGAAGTTTGAAATCACAGATGCATTTCGCAATTTAAATGGACAAAAGTATACGGCTGGTAGGGCTAAAATGTAACCGAAGTCATACATCATCTAAGAGTTAACGAGAAACGCGTCCCATCGTTTGGTTATAATACGATCTCAATCAAAAATATCTCTCGCTCTTTCCTTGGGTTGGGGCGAAATCATCATCATCATCATTATCAGCCTATTAACGGCCCACTACAGGGCCAGGCCTCCCTCACAGTTGGAGAGGGGATATGGAGAGCAGACCCACCACGCTGCTCCAATGCGGGTTGGCGGGCTTAGGGTGATAATGATTTCATCATCATTTATTAACGATCACTATCAGATGTTGATGACAGTGACCAGGACCGACGGCTTAACGTGCTCTCCGAGGCACGGAGTTGTAACACCACCAAATTCCCGACTCCGGGCTTGGAATGTACCTATTGAGAATTTCATAAAGGAATTAAAAACTCAGAATAATGACCCGACCCAGGATTCGAACCCAGGACCTCATTATCGAAGCCAGATAGGCTAACCGCTAGACCAACGAGGCAGGTGAAATAGGGAGCAAAAGCCAGTTGATAAAGTTGGCTGTAAATTAAAATGATGATTTGAACCGTCATCTTCATTATCGTATCAACTGAATTACATCAACTGTTAAATAGCTTTTCGATGAGGACATCCAAATAACGCGGTTTTATCCACATGACGCTGATGGTGAATAAAAAAATTAAACCAGTAATTTATGTTAAAACTTAGGTTAAAAATATCTTCGGAATAAAGTTACTATAATATAATTTAATATAATGTTTGTTTGTTCAGAGACATGCGTCACGTGCCGCAGGGCTAGCAAAACGCCGAGCGAGTCAACAACATTAAAATATTCACGAGCTTGGAAATTCAATTTGTTTTCTCAACCCCTAAGGTACGATACGCTTTTAATACTTTATTTATTTTACCCAATAACAATTATTGTAATTACGAACGAATGAATTAACGAATGTTTAAACTTGTTTATCGTTGTAATTATCACACCTCAGGGGTTCATTGGTTCAAAAGCTAGATTACAAATTCGAAAAGTTCAAGGTTCAATTTAACCCGTTACCTTTGTTACTCTGAAAATTAGTAAAATCGTAAATGTAGATTCTAAGCAGTAAAATGAACATTATATTTGTAATAATAATTACCTATGTATATTTTAAGTACCTTTATAATTAAAAAAAAAATATTTTTTAATATAAAAAATAACAGTCGATGAACCCAGGGACAATCTTTGAGTATATGACACAGGAACAAGTTTACGTAAATTTATAAAATAGTAGAGATATTTGTAACAGCATTCTTTTCCAAAGTCAAAGTGCTAATGAAGATGAACACAACCATGTTTGCCAAAACCCAGCAAATGGCAGTATCAATTCGCGCCAGCCATTTTACAACATGATATCGGGCCGGGGCATGACGTTAAAAATTTTCCGGGTTCTTTAACGGGTTTCATTCATAACTCACGGCCGAGTGGAGCCATCGAATATTTCAAGTTGTACCCACCCCCATAAATTCCGGGCGTCGGGTTGCCAAATTAGGCGCGAGAAACGTCGACTTATTCCCCCCCATTACCTCGGCAGTTAAGGTGCTTTATACACGGAGAGAATCCTACTACAATAAAAATAATTGTACGGGAAATGCTACTTGTATGCACTTAATGAACTTTACATCTAAGGACGATTGACACGATTTTTGTTATTTAAGTGATGCAGTCAGAATAAGAAATACATCGTTTAGCATACGGCTTTCTTTTGAAAGCTAGTACCAAAATTTTGAGAAATATGCCTAGCGGATGCCAGCGACTTCCTCCGCGTGGAATTAAAATAAATAAGATTACGAAAATTACAATAAGTACATACCTAAGTTACTCTTTATATCTTATTATTATCTTAAGCCCTCAAAGATGAATAATTTTCCCCGTTATTTCCACATTTTCCACTGATTCTTCGCTCCTCTTAGTTGCTGCGTGTTGGTATATATATAATATAGCCTAAAGCCATCCTCGATAAATGTCTATCTAACACAAAAATAATTTTTCAATTAGCGCGTTAAAACAAACAAACAAACACTTTAGCTTTAATATATTAGTATATATTAAAGCCAAACTCAATTGAGAATGCTTGTCAACAAATAAATTTGAAACGAAGGTAGAAAATGCAACACATTTTATGCCTCATAAATTTAAAATCATGTTTTGTTTTTTATAAAATCTAATTTAAAATATATTGAATATATTAATTAACTTTAAGCTTACTAATCTAATTTATTGTCATGAATTCGTCATTAACAAGTTAAGTAAAAAATAAGTTACTAGTGATTTCTACCTCCATTTTTAATTTGTTTGTTGACAAGCATTCTCAATCGAGTTTGGCTTTAGTATAGATACATTACTTACATACAGTTAAATATTCCATATTGAAAAGCAACATATGAAATTCAGCACGTGTGCTATCACCTTAGTAGAGCGAACCGACTCGTGAGTGGGACTGGAAACTTTTCACGTACTGTCGCAGGTGCTTACAACGTTACTTCTTTGAAATTGAACTTGCAATTTTGGAGTTTTGTTGTTCCATCGTGCGCTTAGCAAACCGTCCCAAAGTTTGACTGTTTGGTCTTTACTTCGACTCTAGCTAATGCCGTTGCCTTTGGCTATGTAAACGGAAATTTTAAAACAATAACAACATTATCAATGAAAATTATAATTATCTACTAATACTCCTAAAAATAGTCCTGACAATTACACTAGGTAATCTAAATTTAATCTTAGTGGCGCAATTTCATTTGCCTTTTTTATTTATTACAAACGAGCCCTTGACTGCAATCACATCTAAAGGTAAGGTATGATGCAATCTCAGATGAGGACGGGCTTACTTGTAGGAGTAGGATGAACACCTCTTCGGTTTCTACACGACATAGTAACGAAACGCCAAATTGTTTGGCGGTAAGTCTTTGTCGGTAGGGTGGTAACTAGCCATTGCATAATTATCGTATTTCCCAAAAGATTTAACTGACATTTAGCAACAATGTTGGCACAGAAATAGATTATAATCAGGAATTGCACACAGATTTTCTCTTCCCGATAATTATACGGGTTAAAAAAAATCTGTTTGCTATTCGGGACTCGATAATTTCCGGATAAATATAAGCTAGTGGTAACTACGAATAGCTTGGAATGGAATTATACTTACTCATACAATATTTTTTAACGTTAACTATTTAGTATTACGTCTTATATTGAATAATGGAACCAACAAAAACTAACATAGATGAAAAAGAAACGACCTCGCGCGCTGTAACAATGAGTCAACCAAACAAAAATATAGACAAAAAAGATGTTTGAAAAAAAAAAAAACACCGAAAATCTACATAAAACAAATTGCCGTCTGACCTTCCATGTTACAATTCAAATTATTAAGCAGGTCACAACTGAACACAAACACATTAATGCCTACAATCGAGTAAACTTCCGCCCAATTTACTTTATGTGTAAGCCATTATAATAATTGGTTCAGTTTCAAACTTAACCGAGCGGGATATGGAATGAAACAATTGGCTCGTATAACTATAACTCTGATCTACATATTACTGGGTAATTAAAAGTTGAAACTTGGTATCATCTGTGCGATAACTTTATATTAAATTCGTGTTAAAGTAGGGATTTCTATAAGCTTTTCTTTAACTCGCAATGTTTGTTTGTTTAAAACGAGTCTTACAACAGGATTTTTACTCAGTTAACCTAAATTTTTCAAAGAGTTTCCTTATTTTCTGTAGAAACTATTCTTTGAGGTTATGTTTCGATTTTAAACCGTTATTAGTTTTTACATTGTAACCTAAGTATGCTTATAGTAGAAATGATTATTTTGTTTCCGGGACATGGCATGGTTTTTATTTGTCTCTTATGACTATAACTAAAGAGTGGAATGGATCTAAAGTTGCTACATTTAAATTTTTATATAAATTAAAAAAATAACAATGTACTCATAACTCATACTTCCCTAAGCACAGTAAAAACTTTTCAACTTTTCTTTTTTATTTTATTTTGACTCTCTACTCTGAATGTAATTACACCTGATGGTAAGTGATAATACAATCTAAGATGGAAGCGGGCAAACTTGGTAGGAGTAGGGTAAAATTTCTACCGGAATGCTAAATCGCTTGGCGGTACGTCTTTGTCGGTAGGGTGGTCGTAGCCGAAATAATTTAAACTCCAAAGTTTATTATTGTTAAACCATATGACATCAAATATAGGTACAATGCAATTTTCAATAACATTGGAAATGGAAATCGAAAATATCAACAGCAACACCGTATCCATAATGATAATAACAGTAATTTAGAGAGTAATTCGGGAGCGATTCAATTTTATCTCGAATAAACCACCCGTGACAATTTACGTAACCAACGAATCACACCAAAAATAATATGTTTGGAGAGAAATCATAATTATACAATTGCATGGAATTATGCAATAAAGCTATTCATACTTTTACTTTTTTAGAGTTCAGTAAGAATAAATGTCGCTGGTCGCTGACTGCGGGCTTCGTAAGAAGGCTCAGAGTCACTCAGCGGGCGATGGAAAGAGCAATGCTCGGAGTATCTCTGCGTGATCGAATCAGAAATGAGGAAATCCGCAGAAGAACCAAAGTAACCGACATAGCTCAGCGAGTCGCAGAACTGAAGTGCCAATGAGCGGGGCACGTAGTTCGAACAGCTGATGGACGTTGGGGGCCCAAGGTGGTAGATTGGCGACCCCGCACCGGAAAGCGCAGCGTTGGTCGACCCCAACCAGGTGGACTGACGACATCAAACGTGTCGCAGGGAGCCGCTGGCAACAGGCGGCTCGGGATCGTTGTGTTTGGAAGTCCCTAAAAAAGGCCTATGTCCAACAGTCGACGTCTACAGGCTGATAATGATGATGATGATGAAGAATAAATGTTGATAACGACTATGCAATACCTACTACACTGTACATATTATTAAGAAGGAGGACTAGTACTGACTAGACCTCCTTCTTAATATGAAAAGTTATACAGAGGTTAGACCCATCACGCTGTTCCAATGTGGGATGACATGCTGAGGGGGATAATACTTTTCCTTTTTACGATCACTGTTAGATGTTGATGATAAACAGTGACGGACGGCTTAACGTGCTCTTCGCGGAACGGAGGTAGATCACCGATAGGTAACCTCCGACTTCGACTAGAACTCCAGCATTCTGATTTAAGACCTCATACGCTAACTACAAGAACTATACAGTCACATGAGTTACATAATTTAATATTATTAATAAGCAATGATATTTTGTTTCGTATTTGTACTTTTTTCCGCGTAAAATATTAAAGCCATAATTTTGAAAATAAAACTTGGTATTTAACCGCAGTCCTTTTAAGTGAAAAATAAAATAATTACAAGCCAATACAATCAACGTCAACATCAGTGTCACAACCACGTCGCAGCCGTCACGATGAATAGGTAATAATAAAACGAGGGCGGGCGGGGCAGCGGGCACGGCGGGCGGCAGTAAAGCTGCTTTTCCAACAGGTTTGGAGAAAAAACAGACGTAGCAAACTAGTATTATGAAATCAAAAGTTTGTAAGATAGGTATGTGTATGTTTGTAAGACACTTCTTCAGGCTGCAACTTTTGAAGCTGATTGGCTGTGATTCAGAATGAAGGCAGATTTTTCGAGGTTCTCAATTCGACTGTATGTTTTTTTACTGCGTGGGTGAATCTGCGAGGGAAAGCTAATAACCTTGTGTTAGTGTTTGTTGTCGAACTCCACCGAAACGGTTTGACCGATTTATATATAGTATTTTGTGTATATTTGATATGTCTGAGAAAATAGGTCGTAGGTTATTTTTTACTCCCCAATGTGATAAATTCTCTCACACACAGACGAAACGAATATTATTTATTTATATTTTTTATTTGTACATCCCAATACATGTAAGAAATAAAAGACAGAAGACGAACAGTGCAGAAGAAGTAGAATACAAAAAGGCCGCTTTAGGATTTATATTTATTACCCGTATGTAAGCTTTTCAGTCAAGTGCCTCAGAGAGTATGTTAATTCGTAGTAATCGTTACAATATTCAAACATTATCATCCTAATCCCACCTACTCGTATTATAACAGCGTGGTGGGTCCAAGCTGCACATCTCCTCTACTGTGCAAAGAGTAAGTAACTTAGCTCTTTAGACGACTAATAAAAAGGCTGATAACGATAAATATTATGTAAAATGATTTTCAAAACTACGCAAATTATGTGCGCAATATATTTAACGACATACCAGTAGGGTTGTTTCACATTGATTGGTATTGTAGCTTTCGGCGAATGTTATTTTATCTCGACCAAACCAGCCGCAATAATTAAGGCGAAGGGACGCGCCCGACCAATATGTGTCAATACAGATGAAATGAAATGTTAACATAGACGAAAAAAAATCAATTAATACTAGTTACATAACGAAGGCTTTTAATTAAACTAACGACAAACAGTCATTAGTTTAAAATTAAAAACAGAGTATTTATTTTACCTAATTTCGAAATAGACTGAATAAATTTTTTAACAAAAAATAGAACCGACTCAAAACGCACTAAAAAGTAAAAAATAACTGTGTCATTTAGTTGCTTTAGTTTACTTAAGCATATCTATGAAGTCGGTGCCACAGTTATTTTTTACTTTTTAGTGCGTTTTGACTCGGTTCTATTTTTTGTTAAAAATTTTTATTTCTTACTTTTTAGTGATTTATCGCCACATAACGTACTCGTACTATACTGTCATAGTATATTATACTATTATACGGCACTAGTAGCCAAAAAGCTACCGATACCGAGACAAAGACCAAATCGCTGTAAGCGTGCTCCCAAAATTTGAAGATTTCCTTAGGATATCATCATCAGATCCTAACATTATAACAATGGTACCACCTTGGAAGTATATAAGAAGATAAAAAGAATTATCAAAATCGGACAACTCTGTAAAAAGATATGCGTGGTCATACATAAAAAAAAGTGTCGAATTGAGAACCTCCTCCGTTTTTTTTTCGCCGGTTAAAAATACAATACTTATTTTAGTTATTTCTTAACTCAAAACTCAATCCCTATATATAAAATGTAAAAATAAGTTTTTTCTCATAAGATATTATGAACCGAGTACCTTCCCAGGACATACATGCAGGGAACTAAAAGTGCCGCGCTGTATTAACCTGTGGAGTAAGTGTTAAACCTCTTAAGCCCGTAATTATATTGATTTCAATGCCTTTTAGACTATAACAGAGTAATGTTGCTTGGCGACATAATTAATAGGTCCATCTACAGCTATGTCATATCTCAACTGCTACTAAATTTAATATATTAGTGATAATAACAACGAATTATTTGGGTTCCATCAGGTAGGCATCTGTTCTGTTAGACATAGGCCTCTTGCCTGGACTTCCAAACACCACAGTCCAGAGCCAACTGCATCCTGCGGCTCTCATCTCTGCTTGATGTCATTAGTACATCTAATGGGGCGTCGACAAACATTGCGTTTTTCGGTGCCAGATCGCCATTCAACAACTTAGCACCTGCTTGGTCAATTATTACAATAATAAAAAAAATATTGACACCGTAAAAGTCAAGTCCCGGGTCACAACATAAATTCTAAAATAATAAACTCGCGGCACTTTGTAAATTATGAGAGTGACATTAAAAATTATGCAAATTAATTCCGGTATTGAGCATCGCGGCCATCAAATTAAAATTTCGCCCGGCGATAGGTCCTCGCACACATTGGCGCGTAATTTAGCGAGTAATCCCGGAAATTTAATTTTATCTCGGACAAACCGAGCAGCGCCGCCGTGCGACTCGACTAAATGCGTTATGATCGTTATTGACAGAGGGAAATGTTATTATGGAACACGACTTCGTAAACGTTAAAACATTTTTTTATTGCTGAGCCCTACGTTTTAATTCGGCAAGAACTCATTTCGTTGTGTATGCCGAGGTAAAAAGTAATCTGTGGGCTACTGTAGGGTAAAATCGAGTTAAACGGAATAACTTGACCCATCACCTAACATTGTTTGTTTATCGCAATGCCTATAAAACCATGAATTTGAAGTTCAACTTAAAGTTGAAGGTCGTGAAATTAAGGTGCAAGTCTACTATACTACTTGTAAATAGGGGTCCTTGGATAAAATTAACAAAACGCCGACGATAACATTAAAGAATTACGCAAATTAATACGCCATTGAGCACCGCGACCATTACGGCTAAATATTTGCCACAACAATAGGGCCGTGTACACAATGACGGGTAATTTAGCGAGTAATTCAGGAAATTTCATTTTATCTCGCTCTAACCGCTCACAATAATTCACGCGAAGCACCACAGACCGCCGGATATGCCATGAGATTATAATTACTATGAAAAATTTTGTACGTTTCATTGGTTGTTCCCAAGAGAATGTAACAACTTACGTAAAATGTAACGTTTTAGTTTAAGTTAAGTTGAACGAATTAAAGTTAAAAAACTACGTGCAACTTAGTTTTTAATGTTGTAACCAAATTAAATATAATAATTTGGTTACTGCCTTTATATCCTAACTGCTATAAATAACCATATCAGAATTTTAGTAGGCTTTTACATTATTTCGTCTAACTCAGTAACTAGATTGATTTCAAAATATAAACTTATATTCCTAACAGAAGTTGTTAGGCCCTCACAAAGTAATACGAAATTGGTTATTTGGAGGGAAGGCATCAAACACAAAGGTAACAAATCCCCGAAACGGAGTTCGCAGGCGTGATGCTTTACATTAAATACGGAAGACTGAACAGAGCAATAGAATTAATTCAATCTCACAACTTTGAATTCGGCCTCAAAGACGATTGTTCCTATTCACGACGCCAGAATAAGGAAGACCTCAAAGGGTTACAACAACAATTCCCAGTATAATTGATAGATAAGGCTGAATACAGACCTCGACCCGCTATTAACTTTACGATCCGAAGAGGCGAATAAAATTTACGAAAACATTTGGCTGGAAAATACATGAAGTCAAGATAATGATTACTAGTTACAAATTTTGTTCGCATATTTGAAAGATATTGAATGGTAGCAGTAGGCCTAACTTTTGCGCGAAGGGATATCTTTTATAGAGAAATCGACAAACGACGCCTAATAGCGGCGAATCTCTCTCTTTCACCAACGCAACTAATGAGAGAAGTTAGGCCTAAAGGTTTTGTTTTAGGAAGGGACATAAAATAATAACAACAATGATTAGATGCTGTCCCGAAAGTTTTCAGACATTTAAAATGTGCTATCTGTTCAAGTGTCATTGTAAGAAAATAAGTAGAAAAATAATTTACCTTACTTACCCCAAAATATAGTATAGTACAAGGATGTAAAATAATAGTACAGTAATAAATTATTTGATTATTCATAAATCGCCAAGTAAAATTAATTCATGAACTCAGTCTAGAGTATTTAAAACATAAGCTCAAACCCGTATTTTTCAAATATTTCCTTTAATGAAATTCATAAAATCTCTCCGTCTATATTTAATGAAAAAGTTATAAAAAAATACGGCCCAATTTGTAACAATTGTCGGAAAACGTTCAAATTTTCACGTCCAATTCAATTTTTTCTTTCGTAAAAGTTCGTCGATTTCGCTGTGTTATTTTATAATATTTAATAAAAAGTTTCTGTTTCATTCATGAATATAAGTAATAAGTATTTTCAATCATGAAAGTTACAGGTAATTTTTTATTCAATTGAGTATGAAGTAGAGCTTTTATTATTTACTTTGTTAAAAAGCAACATTTAAAGTCAATAAATATACATTTTCAAACTTATGCATATAGAATGCGCATTATTCACACCTCTTATTTTCTTTATCATTTTAATTTTACTTAGGGCTAACGCTAAAACTGGCGCGGTTGCACGCTCGCGGGTGTATAATGAAAAATAGTATGGACAGCGCGACGGAGCGCAGGCGCGGGTGGCAGATTCGCAACCGCGCGGTGGGCGGCGGGTACACGGCGCGGGCGCCCGCGGCGGGCACACGCGAGCGGGTTTGTTTCTACAAATCAGTCGAGCGCCGCTAGATGCTACGGTCAAATAAATATTTGTTGATTTTATTGAATAAAATTATACTAGCAGCGCTAACTGAGACGGGCGCACGCGACGGGTGCCCGCGCGCGATTTCTTGGCCCGCGGCGGGCGACCGCGCCAGTTTTAGCGTTAGCCATTAAGTTCTATGACAGTTTTGAATATTTATATTTTTATGGTATATTTTTGTTTTGAACATTTTTTGCCATTATGAAAGCAAAAGTATGTGCATGATAATTATTCCTTCACGCTGTATCATTTGAGCCGATATGGTGTTAAATGGAAAGGAATTAATTTTTCCTATTATATCCTGAATTTGAAATATAAAAGAAAATAAGCGGTTAAAATTATGGACAAAGGATAGTTAAATAACAAAAGTAACTTTTTTGTCATCAAAAATATCTAACATAAACAACAATTTTAATAACAGTATCATCAACCGTGATATTGAAGTAATTTACTTAAATGACTCATTTTATGTTCCTCGTTTGGCTGAGTGCCACTTTTAAAAATATTGCCTAGTAGAGAAAATATTGTATTTATATACTTTTTCATAAATGTGTATTCAACATTTTTAGAATGTTTTAATTGTATATAAAATCTAACCACTGCATCTTGTACTAGTGCTGGAACTAAGTGAGGGAGATTGCACAAGCGTCAGAGAGAGAAGAATATGTATCAAATAAATATAATAAAGGATATCATTCATTTGTATAGCGTTCGTGCGACAGCTTTCGAATTTTTCTTAATAACCAACTATTGTTATAGTATTCGGTGCTATAATGTTGCCTATTTATATTTGGTTCTAATATGATAATATAATCTATTATATAAAATTTCCCTGTCACAATGTTAGTTACCGTACTCCTCCGAAACGGCTTTACTGATTTTTACCAACTTTTGTATGCGTATTCAGCAGGTCTGAGAATCGGCTACTATCTAATTTCATCTCATTTTCATCTAAATTTTTTTTTAAATTTTGAATGCAAAACAACGTTTGCCGGGTCAGCTAGTAATTATATAAAATAAAAAGGAAAAAGACAATGTTTACAAGTATGTAATTTCTAGTAAAAAAATAGAATGTATTACTAACATGACATACGATGTTATAATTTTTTTATGTATTGTTATAAAAAGTAGATACTATTCAAGTTTTCAATAATATATTTCTATAATTTATGTGCTTTATCCAGAACCATTCTAGAGTTACAACGAAACCTACTGTTTAATATATTTTAACAGTACAAAAAATATGAAGAGATTTACATAAACAGACACAAAAAGTTCTCAAACAAGCAGGATTATAAGTATAATTTTTAGCCTCGTGTCCATCCAAAGAAAAATGAAAACTGTAACAATTTATCTGCCATAACAAACAGGAAAAAGAAGTCCCTCCCTGGGGCATTATTCCACGGTTTCTCTTCAGCCGGTTGCAAAATAAGAGTTTGCTTTAACCACTTCTATAAAAAAAAAGTATCGACTTTATCTGTCAGCACTTCATTTTAATATTTCAGTTATGGAAAATTGAGCCGTATCCGCTCCAATTAGCGGGAGTTTGTTTTGCATTTCCCGTGCACGTCAACAAGGAAGACTTACCGGCGTCATAGACCAAGAGCTGGGAGCAAAACATTTTACGAAAAGTAACCAGTAAGGAAGATCTCGATTCGACAATAGCTGGTTTTTAGTTTTGTTCTATATTCGTTACTTTCATATACTGGTTTTACTACAACTTTATCTAGTTAATTTAGAAACTCAGTATTACTATTCATATTCAATGTAATGAATGTAATTTAAATTACAGTAATTATACTATAGTTTATAGCATAAATATATATTTGCTATCAGAATAATCCATGCACAGTCTAATTTCATTTGCCATTCTTTATTTTGTCATTAAAGCAGTATTTAAATTGACGTTGGAAGTAAAGCATCAATACAAACCTAATTCAGAAATAGGTAAGACAATAATTCGATTAGTCACACTATCAAAGCGTAAGGCTAAATACTCGTGGTATGAGACGCATGAAGAAACAAAACTAAATAGTTAATGCAAGTTTACAGACATATGTCGCATTCTAAATTTTCCCTATCTCGTCAATATGTAATTACGTCTAAAGCTCTTCGACTATAAAATAAGACCGTCACAATTCGGATCACGTCACGGTGGAATTATCTCGCAACGGCAGCGACGATCAATTACATTGACAACGGCCCACGTGGAAAAAGGACGGAACGCTACTCCTAAGGAGGATTTTATCTGTTACCCTCTTATACTATGTTAGCTTAGAGCGCTTCTAGTCGTGTACTCGTTATAACGAATTAGCATTTTTCCTGATTTCTTCATTCTTTACCGTTTTGTTGCAATGTTGTTAATTTTGAATTGATAACGAATAGAAGAACTTTATACAGATACTGTGGCGTAGTTAATAACTATTACGATGGTTTTATAACTTGATAGTAATTCTCGAAATTTAAGTATTATTTCTATTTTTTATAAACTTTAATCAAATAAAACAAATATTCTAAAATTATTTTCTCCCAATTGCAAAAATTCTTTACACCTATTCCTGCAATTACGAGTATCATAGTATATGGAAATATTTTGCTAAAATTATAAGAGCCTTCTGTAGTGTTTTAAGTTTTAATCCAATCAGTATATATTGGAACATAAAATTATAGTAGGTATAAGATAAGAAATTATCTGTCAATCAATTCATTATTTTAATTAAATTACTCAACGTAATTACTAAGGCAGCTATTCAAATAAAGCAATACAAATTAATACCACGTATTTCAAAGCGTAAAGAGCAATTAATTTGAATACAAAATAATATAACAGGTAAGTCGTTTTGTCACTGTAACAGGATTAGAATTGCGTTATAAATTGTATTGTAACAACGCCTTACGCCGTCGGTGTAATGTTAGGGCGCACTCCCACTATGTCGTGACGGCAGACTATCGTGCAATTTGAAGTGTTGTGGCAAATTGGGATATTCACATTAGAGACGGCACCACCAACTGTCGTCCACGACTTTTTGCTATGACCATAGATTTGTTTCAAGTTTTGTAATTCACTGTTGTGCTAGCCATTCCATTAGAACGCCCAACAGTCGTAAAACGAAAAAATATCACAAATTATTCGAGACAGCAAATCCTATATCAATCCTATTACTATTATTATAAAGGCGAAAGTTTGTATGGATGTATGGATGTATGGATGTTTGTTACTCTTTCACGTAAAAACTACTGAATGGATTTGAATGAAACTTTACCACAATATAGCTTATACATCAGAATAACACATAGGCTACATTTTATACCGAAATTCCCACGGGAACGAGAACTACGCGGGTGAAACCGCGGGCGTCCTCTAGTATTGCATATATCTGTCGTTCGGAGATACAAAAAATAATGACTACACAATGTCAAAGGTTATTTGTTGCAGGTCTGTCGTCCAATGGTAAATGAATAGTCACGACATAGTGGGTTCGCGCCCTTAGTAGGTAAGTAGTATACCTACTGTAGGTAGGTATGTAGGTATTCATTTGCAGAGAAAATTAACGGAAATTACTATTGATGACGCCGCGTTTGATACCGTCTGGGGTATTCATTAATTATTTTGTTTATCGCCGAGGGAATCACGTGCGCATTGTAATTAACATGCCTACATATTGTTGTTATTAATATACGCAATAGCGTCGGTTGCAAACGATAATGACGTATGATTTATAATTAAATAAATTATTATGATTTGACTTTTCATTTCGAGAGTCCCTTGAAGAATTATTTTCAAAATATATTTCAAGTAGCGTAAGTTTGCGTGGACTTGAATGTCTACAAGGACGCCAAACTTATCGTTTTCAAAAGTAGGAATAGTGTCTCTACTACAGTTATGGAAGGCTCTTACTAAGAAGACTGAACAAGAAGGTCATTACTTGTTTTATTAAAATAATCATTGTTTAAAGTAATAAACAAACAATACTATATATTAAACTGTCATTATTAATTTTACTTCATGTGTAAAGATCTCAACGTAATCATGGCATGGCAAATTGCGCCCGAGTATCTTTTATAGAATATATAGTTGGAAAAAGATATATCTTTAATTATTATTTTTAATAATTTATATATTATAATTTGGTTTATGGTTTTGTTTTTTGTAGCCCCATTAGTACAAAAAATTAGAAGGTGGCCTAGATTTTGCGTTGTTTATTTCTCTTTACCTTTATAAGTGGTTATTTTTAGTAGAAATGATGAATCCGTTGACATTTCAGCGAGTCGCAACAAAAACCCGCAAATGCCACGAGGCAGACAATAAAACAAAGACACGAGACGAGATCCAGTCAGTACGAAATAATCTCGTAGAAACGTAGATCAATTTGGGCGCGCCCCGGAATTAGGGCCCCGCTGGTAAACCATCAAATTGGTGAAGATTTACGAGGGTAAATTCGGTGCCGGTTTAATTGTTGATGCTGTATTTGTTTAGGCAAGCACTCTTTCGCTGGGCGCTAACAATGGTTTTAAGCTGTTTCGATTCTGTTTTATGACCTTTTTTCGAGTGTGCTTGCATTCGATTTTTGTAAGCTACATACTGTTGTTTCTCAAATTGTTTTGTCTCCCGTTGACCTTTGATAAAATGACTATATTGTTTTAACAATGTCAACATGATATTTTAATCGCAAAACAAAGACTCATTTGACAAACACAGGAGTTCGTATGAAAGGAGGGAATATTGATTGAGTAGGTAAATATTAGATTGATATTTTCGTTCCATAATCATCATGAAAATCATTATTACCATGTAGTTTAATTAATACTAACATTATTAATGTGAAAATAGGTGTCTATGCGTATTGCCTTATCACTGTTAAATGGAGTAATCAAAACGAGATTAAAATTCATTACATAGATTAAAAAATATATATAAGGGTGTAGATGGCGGAAAGCAGCTGTTACATAATGTTAAGTTTACAAAAACACTTATATTCTATGTTTAAGAAGGGTTGTGACCGACCTCGTCCTGAAAAAATTATCGCAAAACTTTTATTATTGCATTCAGCATAATCAACATATTTCAGTCTAAAAGGCACGGCTAAATGAAAACTCAGGTTTGATGATATCAGAGTTAATATAATACATATAATTATTAAAGCTCGTGTGTTTCATTTTCCTCTACTAGGAACATATCGTACAAAGCTTTTCAAATAACATTGGTATTTATTACACATCGGTATCGGTAAATGGTATCGGTATTACAATTATTCAGCTCCAATAACGTTTTAACCGTTCACAGAAGCTAGGCCATTACGTAGCTACATACATACTTTGATACATTATCAAAGTAAAATACCTAACAGATAATTTGGAGAAGCCCCTAATCATGAATGTTTGGGCTTATGTGGGGAGTAATTATCTTCTGTAGCATATATTCGTAATTATAGGTTGGATTATCCGTAATAGCACAGTCTAATGGAGCGGTAAACGTGGAGAGAATAATTATATAGAAAGTTATATTGACTGAGCAATGACTGAAATTGGGTTTCACGTCGTCTGTTTTTGTGATAAATTACTAGTACGTTAAATAGAAAACCGCTCAAAACAGCTCTGTAATTTCGATATGCACGTATTTCAGCCTCACTCACACATTTGTTGACATGAACAAGTTTATGATTAAGAATCTATTCAATTTTACGATTTATTTGAATTCCAAAATCTTATACGATAAAAGATCAAAGTTTGAACGTAATGGGCAATTAAATATTTAAAACTGAAAGAAAGATAGCACTAACTAAAGCTTGTGAACCAAAATACTGTTATGGCCAAAGTCTGAACCCGCGTTGAAATCTTGATAATAGAATTGTTGTCACATCGAATTTCACAGATGGACATTCCACAGGTGCCCGCATAAAGTATCACCGAAGATACAAGGATATTAAATAGCACTATGTCGTCCGTTGCAACTTAGATTTATTCTGAGCTATAGATAATAGTTACTTGTTACATACCTAAATAGTAAAAATGACTCTTAACTTTCTTATAATAATTCTAGTTTAGTGTATCAATTACATTCCAGTTAGGCGCGTGTTGCGGTATGCTATATCTTGGAGCGGCCGAACGCGGATTAAATGCGAAAACGCCGCGATTACGAAACGAAGCCGACCCTGCGGCGCTATTAAGAATTCAGCAAACGAATTGGGGACATCGAATCGACAAAATTGTGCCCGACTTATCTTTTCTTACATCGTGTATTTTCTTTTCCGAAAGACGGATATTTTAATTTTTTTCCCCTCCCGGGTCTCGAGGCTTGGGGAAAACGACCGCTGTTTTGATCTACTACGGCTCGAAACACAATTCTTTATAAACATACAGTATTCTTTATACTGTTCGGAACTTTGTGAATACGTCTATCGAAGATACACAAGTCTTTTATGAATGAATGATCTAAAGATCGTAATAGTTCACTGACTTATAATATTTTCTCAAAGATAATATTCTTTGCCGTTCTTAGAAAGTCAGGCCGAAAAGAACAAACAATCTACTGGAATGCCGAAAAGAAATGAATATAGGTGTATTTAATTACATTGTTTTTTAAAAGTTGTAATTTGTTTCAGTTTTAATACATAAAATCATTATTGGAAATGTATGAAATAACCTACACGTGCTGTGAGAAATAATATGTCTTCACTAAGGCCACATAAGCTGTATAAAGTTTCTGAACTTACGCTCCTGGGGGGCTCACACATCTTGGAACTGTGGAAAATGCATTACCTGGAACAAACATAAAACAATCCGATTAGTTCGTAAGCTTTTCTTAGATATAATTTGTTATAATTAAAAACAGAATTAATATTTTACTAGCGATCCGCCCCGGCTTCGCACGGTTGCAATGCTGTACTAAAGTATGTCCCTGCATTTTTAAACTTAAATACCTACATTGGAAAATATTCACTTAAATTACGTGCTGTAAAGGGCAATAGTGATCTATATTGAATGCGCAAAGCATTTAAGATACTTAATTGGATAAGGATTAATGCAGTATTGCTTAAAATCGCTTCGTAAATAAGCCTTTTGGTTGAAAGCAAAAGATAAATAACCTCCTTTTTTGAAGTCGGTTAAGAATGGTTATTGTGGGCTATCCCTAAGAGATAGACATATACCACCGCGGACTTGTTTGTTGGCCTTTTTACCCGACTGCGTCAGAAGGAGGGTTATGTTTTTCGAGCGTATGTATGTATGTATGTATGTATGTATGTATGTATATCTATTTCTTCGGCACGCGCTACAGCCTAAACGGTTGAACGGATTTTGACATGTGAGGTGTCGTTGAATTTGTCAAAATTGTGGTAGTGACATAACCTATATAAATTTAAAAATGGCGGCTGTAAATGGGGGAAAAAAGGGGGGATGTGTGTATTTTTTGCTCTTATCTTAGCAATATGGGTACCAATTGAAAGGTCGTACAAAGACCATTTCAAAAATATAAATATCATATCATGTTCGTACTACTTTTTTAACAAAAAATGGCAAAAAGTGTACTAAGTGTACCATCTCATTTCTATACCATAAACTAAAACTAAAAAGTCTCAAATAAAATTATTATTATAAAAACAAAAAACCCAACTGCTTAGAAGTTATGAACTGAAAAGAGAAAAACAAGGATCACTATATCTGTATAAAATTCTAAACACTTTATGGTGTTGCAGACGGGGACAAACGTAGTTTTGGTAGATCTTTCTTTCCCCGCAGGTTAAAGTATTTTGTCCCTGTTTGCAGCCCCAATAAAGTATTTTGAATTTTATACAGATATAGTGATCCTTGTTTTTCTCTTTTCAGTTCATAACTTCTAAGCAGTTGGGTTTTTTGTTTTTATAATAATAATTTTTTAAGGTGTGCAATACTGTAGTATATTATTTTGATATATCTTGAATGGTTCAGACAGCGTTTGCAATGTAAGCGCAAAAATGCGTTAATTTACGACATTACATTAGAAACCTCTAAAATTATCAGTATTTTTGTACTATATTATGAATGTATAATACACATAGACCTTTCTCTAAAATCACTCTACCCGATAAAAAAAACCGCATGAAAATCGGTATACAGGGACAGACAAATGAATGCGATTTTGTTTTACACTACTTATTTAATGATAAAAAGAAATACAGAATCTATATTTTTAAATGAATTCGTATGTAAGGTACTTTTATATGTATGTATGTATGTATGTTATGTATGTATTTATGTAAATATGTATGTAGGGCATAAGTATTTTATGTAAGTATATTTTTATTTGATAATTTGTTACTACAGTTCCTTTATTTGTGTGTACGTACACCCGAACCTTCTCTAATGGATGCACTTTCCTCTCCAATATTGTTTTTATTCCTAATGTATTTTCTATTTTGTAAGCTCTTTTCTTTGGTGTACAATAAAGAATATTTCATTCATTCATTCAGAAAAGAAAGACATACCCTATTACGTTTAGCAATTTTCACCCATTTGTACAAATTTTTAGATTGGAACCTTCACACTTGGAAGTTCTCATTAATTCATTATCAACTAATTTTATTTTTATATCCACTACAGGGCCAGATCTCTTCTAATAGAAGAGGGGGCACAAAACATAAAGACACCATACAGTTTCTTGCGGGCTCAGCGGGCTTAGGGCTTTTTGTAACAATCACTAATTGATTCCAGTTTTATAAATGACAAGTTTATTATTTTACATTTAAAATTCTACCCCGTGTTATAATGCTAAACCTTACTTAGTAAGCATCAAAATGAGCGTATCATCTTGAGAAGTGCACGTATGAGCATGATAAGCCGCAAGAGCATCGGGCCTTTTGACCTGCAGACCGCGCCACATCGACCCGCCGCACACCGGAGCACCTTCCGTGATCGGGGTCAAGTGGCTTAATTGTCTGCTGCACGAGGATGTGTCAAGGAGCAGCCAACGTATGGTATTGTATTAACATATTTATACTTTTAGCAGGTTATCTTACTTAGGGCTTAGGAATCTAAGTTATCACATCAAAATCTTGTGTTTAGATTTAATGAAGGTATTGCTTTTAAGTTTTCCTTTTTAAAACAGCAGCTACTAATGTATATTATATTGTATTTAAATTACAGTTATGCTGTATTTACATATTTATAAATATGTTATCTTTTAACTTAAAAGTAGGAGTTATTGCACCAAAATTTTGTTTAGATATAGAACTTTTAAGTTTCCTATTTACTTGGAATAGCTGCTATCATACGGTATCAAGGTTATATCTCGTACTCTTTAGAACTTTTCAATCGAAGTTAAGACAGGGCTGTGACACTTCCTATAGGATCCTTGAGTCGTAAAGCATCCGAAAAAAAATATTATAATCGAATTTTACTCGAACGAAATTTAATCTACCACAACGTACGTTTTCCTCAAATTTGTTTCATTTACTCTACTCATTTCTCTTTTCTATTTCCCCTCTATTTTTTATTTATATGAATTAGTTCGCTGTGTTTATTGAATTGTTTTTTTATTCACTGAAAAGTTTGTGCTTGATTACGATCTGACCTTGGACAAGCTGTCTATCATTTTGACTTGTGAATGATACACAAATATATTTATCTTCATTAGAAATATTTATATTTATATGCCCTTAAATAAAAGGCACAACTTAATTTCCATATTCTTAATGTACGTGATTGATCGTATATTTAAGTACCCGAAAATTCAATAAGAAACAATTTACTAAAACAAACCAGTATAAATATAGGTACAAATGTATGCTCGGCATTGAAGTGGAAGATAGAATACATTACGTCCCAAAACACAAAGGGTATTCGTAAATCTCGGAAGGTAAACATTAAGTGATCGAGCAAATGGATTTCGGGGCCTGATAATCTGTATATATGTGTGAAATAAAGTTCTAAAAAAGAGATTTGTGTATTTCAGTGTCAAGAAATATGTTTACAGGGTTACATCGTCGTAGTTCAACTTTTTATTTCAATTTCTATTATTTCTTGTCTGATGAAAACGGACAGTTTACATTGTGAAATATTCAATACAAACCGAGCAAATTTAAAAGCCGTATTATGTTGATGTAGTTAAGAAAATAAGTTACGGCAAAATGTAAAGTGCAAATCATAGGCTAAACGATTTCGTTACATTTCTCAGCGCCGCAAAAGAGCATAAATACATAAAGAACAACACAACAATTTCCAGAAAATGAAACGATTAGGGCAACAAAGCGGAACATAAATTCCTCTGTTACAAGCAAAAGAAGTTATCTTTATTAATGTTTCGTTCACTCAATTCCATTACTAGCACAAAGGGCGGTAAAAAATTGCGTCTAGAGTTATTTCACAGACACAATGCGAAAATTGGCAACAAAAACGACCTACATGATGTGGTGTCAACAAAGATAATGTATATCGCGATATCGGGGTGTCTCAGTTGCCATTGTTGCCCCTAAACGCGGCCCTGATCTCGGGATCGTCAACCCTTGGCTCGTTTGTCCGGGATATCCTTGCGCAAACATCCACGAAACCCGAGATTCACTAGACCTCACTCGAGAGCATTGTCGAGTCGCCACAGGGTATGAAATATAAATAAATATATGGCGCCCTCGCTTACATTCCCCGTTACTGTCGACGATGTTTTCTTATTGCTTCATATTGTTTTCGCTTTCTGCGAAATTGCAAATCCACGTCGCGTGTTTCTTACTAGCTTTCGTGTGCTTAAAAAATATGTTGCTTGGGATCGTATGAATGTTGGTTATATGAATGCTATAAATCTTAGCTGCGATTTTGTTCTACGTAATTTCAATGTTAAATATGACAATAATAAATTCATTTCAATTTTCAATTCAAAAATTAGCATAGTTTTCAATTTTATATGATTTGTTGGATGTGTGGATCTTAGGTACTTACACGAAATTTTATACCTGAAAATGACAGAGAGCACTAATACATACTATTTCATCACCCTTCTAATCAGCTTATATATTAACTGCTTATTACCGGGCCCCACCGTCCTTATAGGTGACGGGAAAATAGAAATAATAATGCTTAAAGCATAACATACATTCAATAAAATTTTAGAAAGTCAAGTATAGATATTTAAAATATTCTCTTTTACATGCACATTCGGCTGAAACTGAACTTGTGTCACAAAGTATCGTAAGAGCACTCGAAGGCGATACTCGGCATCGAGCCCTCAATTCAGAAAAGACGACAAAGGAAACTTCCTCGGAAACATCCAATAAAGAGTGTTGCAGAGCACCTAAAAACTTCGCCTCATGTCGACCTATCGATCGCAAGCTAAAACGACTTGTCCCAACTTCGATATTAGTTCGCGCGTGATCGATTCCGCCGGGCCAGTTTGACAGTTACGACGCCTCACGCCATAACGCGCCGGTGATTTGTCTTTGACTTCAGTCTTACCGTTGCAGACGACGGGCCGGAACTAATTTGTGAAACATTTTTGTTTAATGTGTATTGTATGTTCATTTTTTAATGCTTTGAGAAAAAATACTTTTGCAACAAGTTCATTAACTATAATTTATTAGGACTAGTTTAGTATTTGTACTATTTTTTATTAAAACTGCAGTATAATACTCTAAGACCTTGAATTATGACGTATGATATACTTTTTTGAAAAATAAACAATAACAGGCAACTAACTTGTTTTATTTTATTTACATATAACTGTACATCTTAATTTCTTAAATTAAAAACTACAATACTCAATAATCAGGTAAAAGAAAAATAGTACTTTAGCTATTTTTTGTAGTATGCTAATAATTTTATAACGTAATTATAATTAGACTACAGGGCAGCGGATAAAGCTAAGAGATAATTTATTATGATTAAAAATTGTAAACCAGATTTCTATAGAAAATAATAAATCTCTGAGCGCGTAAATTATATATACAATTTTCAAAGAATATTTAGAAGAATATTTTACTTATAAAGAATGACTAGACAATCCCCACCTTATTGTATAGCAATAATTAGTTTAGCGTCGTGGTGGGGAGTTTTGCGGCAGTTTGCAGGAAAGTGTTAAACGCCTTTAGTGTCATTCCAGTGATTAATTTGTGTCGGGCCTGTCGTGCTAATGGGCTAAAATAATTTAGTGGGCGACGCTGCTTTATTTATTATCGGGCTATAGTATGGGCGGCCTCGGAAAATACCTCATCGTTAATCTATTGGATGTCTATATTGTTTACCTACTATCGAGCAACGTGCACTTCATTCCGAAGTTCGATTACGCCCGAAATTTTATGTGCAGTATGTCTTAAATTTTATTTTTCGAATATTCGCTATGTGGTTATATTAGTGTATAAAAAATATTAAAAGGCTAGCGTAGATTGTTGTAAGAGTAATAAAATAACAGATGAATATACATAGATATTTTAATAAACTGCTCAAACTGGGGAAACCATTGTCAACTATCATCTAGGTAGTGTTACAACTACCAAAACAACTATCCCATACCATCCATCGTCATTATTTGTAAATTTTCAGGTCCTGTCCTATACCCAAAATTGTCAGGTCATCGCTCAATAAACCAAATATATTTCCAAAATCAATTCAGAATTAAACAAAATACTACGTTATCATCCTAATAAGAAACATCCTTGGTTATTCACTGTAGGTATATTCTATTTGCTTTCATAGAATCTTAATATAGAAAAAATACAATAGGTACATAGATACATGTGCAAATAATATAATTTGTTCATCATCCGGTGAAGGTACATGCTAGTACGTAGAATAGTGTATAGTAGTTATCAGTTTCGATTACATTAAACTAATAATTATAATAATACGTCTATACGTAATAATGTACACATATAATTGTGCTAATATCAGCATAACTAATTTGTTTGTATAACTATAGGGCTTAGGTTACCGTTTAAATAACTGAGGTAATCAGAAGCAATTCATACAAAGCTCTCATGGGGTGAATTTACAAATTCCTTGTTCTATGATGAGAAAGAGGTTCACTAGTAGATTATTTAGGCCTGTGTGCACCAAGATTACGGTTATCATAACCAACGGTAAGCTAACTATAAATTTAATTTTTACGACAACCTGTACGGTTAAGGGTTCATTGCCACTAGTTCCATTACAAGTTCCATCATGGAACTAGTGATAACAAAAATTATAATTTTTGTTATCACTAGTTCCATTTTAAAAGGAATACGAAGAAAATGGAACTAGTGTTGATTTATTTTATGGTTAGTTGCCACTAGTACCATTAACAGTTCCATAATGGAACTAGTGATGATTTTTTTAGTCACTAGTTCCACATTATTATCTTAAGCACTTTAGGCACTTGCGAAATTTTTCAAGGGTGTAAAAACACTATAGTTAAAAACACTTAGGTTTTATTATAATTTTATTCAATAAAATCAACAAATATTTATTTTTTCTTACTTTAATTAGTTTTACTATAGTACACTGGCTAAACACTACGATATATATATCAAAATAATTTAGTACAGTATTCCACACCTTAAAAAGGTCAACAAAAAAGTCCGCGAATATACGCGTTGTCGGATGGCGGCGACATCTTTTCGACAAAAAATGGAATCATATTTAAATTGAGACAGACTAATATCTTAGAGTTTAAAGGATTCATCGTGCGGGTGCCGGGTCCATCGCTTGGCTGAGAGAAAAACTCCGAACAGAGCCCGAGACTTGTGACAGGGGTGTAGGTTTAAAAGAGATCTCTTAGTGACGCGCGTCAACATTCACCCCCTCTGTTCAAGTTATTCTCCCTGCCCAGCCAAATTTAGGGATGTTTGTTTATTACATTTGATCCAACAAATGAACTAAGGAATAATCACAATAATGACCAATAACAACCAATTAAATAAAATATTCACTAATTGAGCTATTAATAACAATGATCAATTAGTCTGGCGTGATCTGAGTCATGACTGAGAGATGTGGTCGCAGTGAACGCCACGGAGAGAATCAGCCTCGACTCTTTTTTTTTTTTCTGATTGAGTAAGTGCCGTAGGCTCCATACGGGACCACAGCGGCGTCACCGGGGGGGTTGGGCGAGCGCAGAAGCATCGCCGGAGAGTGCCTGAAGGCGAAGAAAAAGTAAGAGGGCGTAACGACTCTCTAAGGGCGTCTCCTGTGAGACTCGGGCCTCGGCTTAGAGCGACGTTTGGAATGGGCATGTGGTTTTGGCGTGACTGTTAAATCAGGCCAAAGCGTCCCCTTAATGGACGTGGGTGAGTTCCACGTCCGGGTGACGTTAAGAATCGGGGTCCTCGACTCTCCAGACCGCTGCTATATACGGCATCGATCGGTCCTCCCTGCCACTGACGAACTCCGCCGAGTGGCTGTCATGGTACTACTCCGAAATACAAATATAAAATATAGCTTATGGCACTTATTAATAAAATAACTTTCTATTGGTGAGAGGTTTCTAGAGGTTGAGGTGATGTCGCCGCCATCCGACAACGCGTATATTCGCGGACTTTTTTGTTGACCTTTTTAAGGTGTGGAATACTGTACTACATTATTTTGATATATATCGTAGTGTTTAGCCAGTGTACTATAGTAAAACTAATTAAAGTAAGAAAAAATAAATATTTGTTGATTTTATTGAATAAAATTATAATAAAACCTAAGTGTTTTTAACTATAGTGTTTTTACACCCTTGAAAAATTTCGCAAGTGCCTAAAGTGCTTAAGATAATAATGTGGAACTAGTAACTAAAAAAATCATCACTAGTTCCATTATGGAACTGTTAATGGTACTAGTGGCAACTAACCATAAAATAAATCAACACTAGTTCCATTTTCTTCGTATTCCTTTTAAAATGGAACTAGTGATAACAAAAATTATAATTTTTGTTATCACTAGTTCCATGATGGAACTTGTAATGGAACTAGTGGCAATGAACCCGGTTAAGAACGTAAGCTCGGTTAAGATAACCGCCCGGTTTACTTCCTTAACCGGCGTACGGACTGTCGTGAACAGTAAATTTATAGCAAAGTTATGTTAAACGTTGGTTATGATAACCGAAATCTTGGTTCTTCTTAATGATCTTGGTGGTGGTTAAACTTGGTGATCATTAAATTATAGAAAATATTCAGATTAGTAATAGCGTAAATTATCAGAATAATCTTATTTATATTTTCGACTGTTTTATGAATGCTTGAAGTTAATAAAAAAGAGTTTAATAACAATAATTAGACCGAAGTCCTGGGTTTGATTCGGATTTTCTAAATTTGTCCAAGTCAGGGTCAGGGTTCGGCCGGAACTAGTTACCACCCTACCGACAAAGATACGATGTCGTATGATGGTTCCGGTAAGAATCCGAAAGGGGTGTGTGTAGATTTCATCCTACTCACAACAAGTTCGTTTCCACCTTAGATTGCGTCTTATCATCAAGGGCTTGTAATGAATAAAAACTCTTAATTGTATTGTTTGTATGTTTGAAGTCTGTTCATAATCCATGACAATAGCAGCGATACGCAATAAACAGAGTTACCGTCACAAACTTCACCGATTGACTTCAAAAGGCGGCCTGACTGTGGCGGCAAAATGAAACTTTTTTGACTGTTCCAACAACAAAGCTGAGGTCGATTGAATAGCACGCAACTTGGAAGTGAAAAGCCGATGGAATACGATATAAGTTGTCTGATTTGGAAACTTAGCCGAAATCGGTCGACTCGCCGTCAATTTCTAAAGGGTCGGAGGGTGAGCAACAATGAACGGCAAAACAATGAGACTTTATGAATACATACTAGATGTTTCCCGCTGGGTTTTTCGCTTATAATTATGGTATGAAACTGAGGAATAGGTACTCTACTTTTTTGAATAGAGTAATATTTTATTATTGAAATGAATATTTTCTTACATATATTATATGGTGATACGAACGGTGATTTATAGTATATGTACGGTGTGGCAATGCAACGAATATGCCTTGGTTCAAAGGAATTTGGACCATAGTATAGGATACGCAATAACTTGGTGACATGGTATAAGTTGCATTTTCTACTTGTTTTTATCTTTATAAAGTATCAAAAACCATGTAGGTATTTTGTCCAATCGGAACGAAAATGTATTAGGATGTATCTAATTTAATTAAATATCAAAACACTCATAGAGGTGACATTTTTTAATTTTTGATTTGGTGACGTTTCGACACTCTCTGCGAGGTCATTTTCAAGCCTTAAACACAGAAAAGAAATCATTCCTCAAACTTGCTTACAAATTTTCAACTACACAAATAAATTAAAAATTAAATTAAGAATTTATAAATTAAAAAACAGTTGGATGCATACCGAAGTCCGTTAAAACAACATTCATCATTATTCGTTATAATACTCGTCAACATTGAAAATTTATTAAACACTGTGATATTCACTCGTCAAAACACATTACAATTAATAAATTAAATAATTACAATTAAAAAGTTACGATAATTAAAAGTCCAAACGGTCAATAACTGGCAGGAAAACAAAAAATGACATTGACATAGTTATGGTTGTAGGTAGCCCGGTACTAGCGCCAACTAGCGAACGAAACAGCAAGTAGCCAATACCTTACAATATGCCCATATATGTGGCACTAAGATATATAATAACTGACTTTATCTTTATAGTGAGATCTCTAAAACTATACTTTCGAATGACTTGTAATTTGTATATTTGTACTCATATATCGCAATGTATCTAAACGCTCCTAAGAACGATCTCGTATAGTAAACCCATACAGTAGAAGGTCAATGATATGTTCGAAAGGTTAAATAAATAATAATTTATAGATAGACATTTTGGAATTTGATATTATGTGTTCATGGAAGAGCCTTTGTTTGTCTATGATTCCCATTGTTTGAAAATACCGACCTGCCTATTATAAACGCGTGAGGGAGGCATTCTCCAAAATTGATCAAATATTGTTATTACAAACAATATAATTAAAACTGTTACGGGATATATACCATAAATATGATGTACAGTGTACCTACTTATTTTAGAAAAAAATATTTTTGTATCCCAAAAAAATGCGAATAAAATTCGTTTTAATTCTGCATTTCGGCTAAATGTAGTGCTTTAGTTGTAATGAAAAACTGACATTAACTTGATTAATAACTAAAGAATAATAATATGCTCTCGTTCTATGTTCTTCGCGAAACTGAAACAACAGAAAAATTAATGGCTGAGGATTTTAGTGGAATTTGTTAGAAGAAAATTACTGTTTTATTGCCCAACTCAAACTCAGACTTTCGTGGTTTACAGCCCCATAGGATTATGGACAAATATCTATCAAAGAGCCCAGTTAAATAAAAGATCCCACTACAATACAACCCACCTTCGAGACGAATAATTGCGCAGACGAAAAACACACATCATCTTACCGTAATAAATAAAAAGTGAAAAAAGAAAGAAAAATGGCGGCACATTCTACCCGCAGCCGTATTCGGAAAGTATTCCTTTTATTATATCACAAGTATTCGTGTTTTCTCCTTTTTCTCGATGAATTGTTAGGCCCCTAATCCGGAATTACATGAACGATGACTGTCGTATTGAGAGGGAATACAAATAAATACAGTTTTTGGATTAAAGCGGGAAACACACAGTTGGTAGGGTGGGACGTGTAATCTATAGCAAATTTAAGCTTTTTAAGGATAACGGAAAAAAAAAAAAATTTTTTAAATAAAAAAAGAACAAAAATCTTATTATATTTAGCATTTACTCACAATAATTTAAGCGAGATCAATATTTTTTTACAAAATATAATACAACTAATAAAAATGCCTAGTCAGCTCAGCGCAGTGGACTCAGCATTTTGAATATTTTGTATTTTATAATAAACTAGCTTTTGCCCGCCACTTCGTCCGCGTGGAATTAGTTATTATGGCAGCCTAATTTTTCTAAGCTTTGAATGTCATATTTATTAATATCTAATCAACTGCCTAAGAAATAGGTCTTAAGCTTTCAAAATGACGATACTTTCATACAACATTTCATCCCCCCTTTAACCCCTTACAACCCTTTTTTCGCAATTAAAAGTAGCCTATGTCCTTTTCAGGCTCTAGTCTTACTGTGTACCAAATTTCATTTAAATCGGTTCAGTAGTTGTAGAGTGTAAGCAAGACAGACAGACAGACAGAGTTACTTTCGCATTTATAATATTAGTTAGGATATACAATATACTCATAATATATTAAAAGCAAAATAAATTTAGTATAAGTATTTCATGAATTTCATGAGCATATTAGCTATGCAAGCTTGTCGGATTTAATATCTGTTATAATCCACTGTCTTACCTTTGTTACCATAAGCTTTTCTTTTCATATATGATTTGAATAGTTTTAGTAACGTTCACTCACGTGTCGTATTAAAATATACCCCGTAGCGTTATTGAAGGTGACGTGCTTCACACAAAATCTAACTATTCAAATATACCCCAGCTTTTGTGTGTTGTGCTTTAATCTCTTCCAAATGTTGATATAAAAATCCAAATTTCTTTTATTTCATGAAATTGTTTACAAGCACTTTTGAAACATCATGTTAGACTTACTTGTAGTGATTCTACCACCGGCTTGGAAGGCAGGTCCTTTTGGAAAGAGCCGGCAAGAAATATATTAACCATAATTTTACCACTACCTCCTCCCTGTACAAGAGAGGGTATGTGGAGCTTAAATCTGCCAAGCTTCTCCAAAACTATCAAATGTTGATGACAGTGACTGTACCTGATGGCTTAACGTGTTCTCCAAGGCACGAGGTTGTGATACTACCAACTTCCCAACTTCCGGCTTAGAATTATACTTAAAATATTTTAGAAAATATCCAGGAATCGAACCCAGGACGGATGTCGTGAAGCCACATAAGCTAATTATAACACCAATGAGCCAGACAGTCTATTTGATTAAAAAATAATTTGAAGCCGAATTTAGTCGTTTCAACAAACACGACCCTATGAAAAATGGGAGAGACGTATTTGTAACACTCGTTACGAAAAATGCCTCGACCCTTGAAGGGCTTAGCGGGGTTTGCGGAGATCGATGTACCGAGTCCGCGTTGACTTACATTCCCACTTGTACCAATCTAGACCGTGGGAACATCGTATTGATACCCAGCTTAAATATCTCAGACGTAAACCAACTAAAGCTGAGTTAAACTTAGTAAAGTTAGACAGTTAGACCCATTTCGTATGTTTAAACGTTAAAGATTATAAGTTACTTAATTAACTTTAAAATATTAATTTACTATTATTCTTCCGTTTGTTCATGCTATAACTACTGTAAAAAGTTGTCTGGAATTAATCACTTTAAAACACTAAGACCGCTCTTGCACATTTCTGTATAATTTGTAATTTTGACGGCCACCGTGGCGCAATGGTATGTGTGGATTTATAAGACGGAGGTCTTGGGTTAGATTCCCGGCAGGACTGGTCTACATTTTTTGAATTGGTCCTGGTCTGGCTGGTGGGAGGACTCGGCCGTGGTTAGTTACCTCCCTACAGACAAAGCATTACCGCCAAGGGCTAACTTGTAATAAATAAATGAAAATTGTTCTTTACATTTTTCTTGTTTTATTTACCTTCCAATAAAGAATAAATAAATAAATATTCCCGATGGAAGTGTATCTACTTTTGCAGAAAGCCTTCGTTTTCCCTACCACTATTAAAGTTATGGATGTTCAGAAACGGCAGCTTGAAAGGTTTTTTTACATCGTAATAGTGCAAAATCAGGATCGGAGAACGCGCTTAAAAGACATGAACTAGATACGGGTAAAAGACTATTGAGTACCTACCTACCACAGAAAGGGAACAGAATACTGCGTAGCCTGTTAGTCATTGGTAAAAGTCTAGTCTCCCACTCAGTGTGAGAAAATAGATCCAAAAGTTTCTCCATACAATAAATCTTGTAGAGAACCGAAGTTTACGAAGGGCATTGTGTACGCTACATAAAACAATTAAGCCGCGTCCCAACTACACGGCATACCTTTTTTTGAAAAGACAAATTACACGCTTTGCGGTAGCGGTTACGGCAAAGTAGCGAGTGTAAATTCGGCAATTCGGTTACGGGGCAACCCTTTCTGGCTTCACACGGCACAGTAATTGTGTCTTTTGTGGTCAAGTCAACGTATGGCCTTTAATGGGACCAGACTTTTTTCCCTATGATTTACATTTAACGTTCTGCATAAATCCAGATGCCAAATTATATTTTTGTGGTTGATGGTGACATGTTCCGCGGAAGTGAAGTTTAATAATTCACAACTTATAAAAAGAATTTGCTATAATTTCTATCGATACATACTAATTAATTTTGATAGTAAAGAAATATAGAAATAAACACACTTTAATTTTAGCCGCGACTGGATTTTAATTTAGATATAATTGATACCTGGTGGTTAATAACCACCAAAGTAACGAAATCTGTATAAATAAAGCAAAATCGAGCTAAAATGATCTGGTTGAAATTCGCCATAGAGATAGATTCCAGTCTGGAATACGAACAGGTAATCCAGATATCTACGTGATAAAGGTACAATAGTTTAATAAATAAATACACATCACAGTTACTTCTTTCCGAAACTACTATGCTTTCACATTATAAAGGTAGGTATAATTTATTATTTCTACGTCTAATGGCAGTAAAAGGGAATAATAATACGGTGGACAAAAGCGGCCTTACGACAGCGGATATGTAGGGCGTGGAAAATTGTCTCTAATGAAAAGGGAAAATTTTCCATCGTCATATTATTTTAATAAGCGCTATTACCTACTATGAAAGTTCTTTGATGTGTTTCGAGCGTACACCATTGGCTATATTTTACGCTATGGAGCAATTTGGGCGTGTACCATGCCAGTGTTTGCACCCCGTCGCTAGGTGACATTGGCGGGCAGGTGTTTCGATCCCATGGCGTATCGATTTTATTTTATTACATCACGTTTACTGTTATCACTGACTCTGTTTTATGTGCATGCGTAGTATTAGCATAAATACGACTTTGGGATATAGATATCGATTGGGTTAATTTAATTATATCGTACCCAGTGGATGGAGTGGTGTGACCTAGTTGTGCTCGTATCTGAGCGTTTCGTCCACAAGGGTGTCTATTCCCTTAAGATTAAGCCACGAAACTAATGCCCGTAGAGATGTCTATTTGGCACAAGCGTCATTTACTCGTATCATTCGTAATACATACAGTACATACAACACATTTCTTTTTTTATAATTATAAAGATAGTGGAGTTTGTTTTTATTCTTAATAGCAAGCATTAAGGTAATAATTTTTTATAATAATTTCCGAATTATTTATAAGTATTGGTGTTAATTTAAAATTGTTTTGAAAATTAAAGCAATGAGGATATCAAACACGCCTTGATCCGAGAAGAGGCAACAACAAATTTGAGATTTGCTGCTGTCAACTCTCGGGTGAAAGTTTTGTTATCATGCCCTGCAACAAGCACTAAAGTTAAAATTGAAATGGGCCGGACGTGTGGCACGCCTGAAGGATAACCTATGGACAGAAACAGTATCGTCGTGGCAGGGTCCTGTAGGCAAGCGGCGTAAAGGTATGCCTTGTACGCGCTGGGAGGATCATGTCAAAAAAATAGCGGAACCAGAAAGGAGAAGAATAGCTCAAAATAGAGAAAGGTGGCAATCATTGGAAGAGGCCTTCACCCGAGGGGGGTTCCCAATACAAGATTAAGAATATCATCACATTGTAAAACCATTTTTTTTTATAAACTACAAGTGGGCCCTTGACTTTTATCACACCTGATGTTGAGTGATGATGCAATCTGAGATGGAAGCGGGCTAACTTGTTAGGAGTAGGACGAAAATCCACATTCCTTTCGATTTCTACACGACATCTTACCGGAACGCTAAATCGCTTGGCGGTACGACTTTGTCGGTAACTAGCCACAGCGAAAGCCTCCCACCAGCAAGACCAAGACAAATTAAGAAAAATCTCAATCTGCCCCGCCGGGAATCGAACCCAGGACCTCCATCTTATAAATCCACCGCGCATACCACAGCGTCACGGAGGTCGTCAAATACTTAATTGATACTGCACTACTTATAAACTGTAAACAGACTATATTGATAGTTATTGAGAAATAAAAGGCTTTTTTATTTTTATTTATTTTATTATTGCGCCTAAAAATAAGATATTATTAATTATTTTCATACAGTCTAACAAAAACTGTTTATCCTAAATGGTATTTATATCGAATACTGTATAATAATATAGCATAATCCACAAGAATAAAACCCACATGAAAGCTATACATATACGTACAAAGAATCGGAACACAATTTTCACAATCAATAACAGGTATTCTTTAGCGATGGAATATTTATAAATAGACTTACCTTCAATACATCTATCTAATCCACAAAATAACCAAAGATATTCCTTTTCATATAAAGCTCAATGAAACAGCCGAAATGGAAAGATACAATGTTGTGTATACACGTTTTCCTGGGCAGCCATTCATCACGTTAATTCGTAACCTCCCAGGAGAAAATAAAATAAGGATATTGGCATTTAGCGGAAAATAACTAGAGATAGGAAAGAATGTAACTAATAAGTTGTATTACCGGACATATCGATACGATGAAATTATATTAATATTGTATTAGGTACAAGGTTTTCAAGCGACATTATCTGAGTGTAGATACTTACTATGGTTTTTAAATGCCGATACAATTATCATATTTCAAGAAATTAAGTATTACAAATAACCTACAAAAATTAGTGCCATCAAGTATTTATACGATTTAAACTTATATAAAAGTTTAAAAATCGGTATTTTCGCTATATTCCAAAAGCTTTTAATATTTTCTCTGAAACAACAACAATTAAAGAAAAAATTACGCTTGAATTGAAATAAAAAGCTTTGTTTTCTTTTGTAAATAAAGAAAATTCTAGGATTCTTTTGTACGATGGGATAATAAAGCATACAGAAATCCACGCATGTAAAGCCCGGACTTAGTAAAAAAAATAATTACGCTTAACGTTAATCTATGGCTGTAATAAATTTTAAAACTTGAATGCTATAAACATGCTGAAATATTTCATAAATTCGAAAATCCTATGGACCACAAACCGCAAACTTATGAAGTAAATTAGCTCTTAACAACAAAGCGTCAGTGAGTGATAAAAACAAATGTACTGCATTCAATTACAATGGTCAGGAACAACGCTGCAAATTACAGCTATACTTGCAGTGCGGTTTGAGTATCTACCAAAAATATCTTTAACAGAGCCTTAGCTTTGACGTTTAAATTCTTGTTTTGAAAGTTGCTTATTCAGCGGTCTAAATTCAACAAAAAAAAAATTGGTTGTCTGTAAAGTCGATTTACTGACGATAGTTGAACGTGACTACGTCTGAAGAAGATACTGATGGAATGGTAGCATTTAATTGGTTATTAAAATGTTTAATTTAAGTATATTTTTATAAATATTAATTGAAATTAATAAAATAATTGATTTTGATTTTATAAATTTATAATAAATATATTAATTTATAAATATATTAATTTTAATTTAAAATTAATATATTTAATAATTATATTTAATAGACGGATGTCGAACGCTGCCGAACGCAAAGGCCGATGGTGCTTCTTTGTCATTCGTTCCGCGCTCTCGCTTGCACTTCAAGCCTTACATGGAACGCCTCAAAGCGAGGTAACGTCGCATGAGTCATGTTTTTTTGTGCGTGCAGCCGGCTCTATCGAATTATAAGACGTAGTCACGTCAATAATTTAAAAATTATTGTCACCTCGTTTAGAATTTCGGACTTTTCTATATACATTTTTAATAATATGCAGTTACCTATATTTTTCTACGAGTGGTCTATATTTTAACCGTTCTTTGTATAAACATTCTATACAAACATAATACAATTATATTTAAAAGACATGGAGGAGTAATTTTCTCTCACTAAGTAATTTAACATACCTACTTTTAAATATCAGTCTTCTAGGTGTATACTTTAAATGGAGCGAAAGATTTTGCTTCACATATTAAATACGTTTATAATCTCACTCCGTAACACATTTATTATTATTAACACAAATGATTCCAAATTGTATAGTAATGTTTTAGTGGGATGAGCGAGCAATGGACAGGTTAGCACGTCCCTTGTCATCCTGGCTTAGCGCGACACCTAATCTTGTGTATTCTGACACAACACGCATTACAGTGACGCAATCTCACTGATAAGCAATGGAGGCTTTATGTTGCGTACAATGTCTACGACTCAGCCGCTGACTACGATATTGTACACGTCCTGTCAAAATAATCATCTCAAAACTGGCATAATAAACTATTTATTTATGTTATATGAAATACGTAACATGAAATCCTTTACATAATAATTTTAAATATTTTATTCACTTCATTATGGATAGGGAATAACTGATTTATTCAGCTATTTAACCGGCAAATCCAACAAACAAGATACTGTTTACCAACTGTTAATTTCACTCTGTAACCGTAACATTTTCATGATACGTTAACTCTGCACTGTTAAATCCTTATTAATATTATAAATGTGAAAGTTTGTACCTATGGATGGATGTTTGTTACTCTTTCTCGCAAAAACTGAATGGATTTTTAAGAAACTTCACAATAATATAGCTTACATATCAGAATAATACGACGACCTCCGTGGCGCAGTGGTATGCGTGGTGGATTCATAAGACGGAGGTCCTGGGTTCGACTCCCGGTGGGGCAGATTGGGATTTTTCTTAATTTGTCTTGGTCTGGCTGGTGGGAGACTTTCGCCGTGGTTAGTTACCACCCTACCGACAAAAACGTACCGCCAAGCGACTTAGCGTTCCGGTACGATGTCGTGTAGAATCCGATAGGAGTGTGGATTTCGTCGTACTCCTAACAAGTTAGCCCGATTCCATCTTAGATTGCATCATCACTTAACATCAGATGTGATAGCAGTCAAGGGCCAACTTGTAGTCGATAAAAAAAATGCATATTATCCCGAAATTCTCACTGGAACGAGAACTACGCCAGTGAAACCGCGGGCTAGTATTAAAACCTTGTCTAGATTAGCAATAAACTAGCATTTGCATACCAAAATCACGATCTACCAAAAACACTCCACAGCGGACATAAACTAAAACACAAGAATCATTTGATTCTTATAAACAAATATGTTTAGTCAGATGGACCTTTAGTCTAAAGTTAAAATTATTTATATACAAGACTAGCGGCCTGTCCCGGCTTCGCACGGGTAGACATAAATAGGTACAGATATTTAAGATATAAGCATGCTAATTAAAACGACCATGAATAAACGTTCCAGGATTTTCTTTTTTAGGAAAAATATTGGATCTTCGTTAAATTTTTCGTGGATGGCCAGGAAATACGAAACAGTACTATAATTTCATGATATCTTTTGTATGGAATGTCCGATTTCAATAATTCAAAAAGTAATTATCGGGTATTGAGACAGTCTTGAATATTAAATTATTTATTTGTATAAAAATTTACAAATGATCACTTTTGAGTCTAGCTTCATAATAAAATATTTTATTACAGAGTCGCACTTTTTAAAAATTTTGTAATATCTCCGAAACTATATGACTAATTAACATACTGTAAAGGGCAAATCTTATCTCTATAATATCCTTGTGATTATTAAATAATTTATTTTAATAAGGATTTAAGTTTAGTTGTATAAATAATCACGTAAACGTAAGCATACAAATTAAAAGATTTTTTAAAACACTAAAAGTTATATATAAAAGATAGATATACGCTATCGCGGACTTTTTTGTAGAACTTTTTAAGATGGAAAAAGTTTTCATAAAATGTTTTCAATTATATCCAATAGGTAAGACAGCGCACGCGATTTACGCCGATTTAATACATTTCACGGTCCGACTCGCGCGACAAAAACTGTGATAACTCGGGTAATATATACAATACAAATATAAAATATAGCCTATGTTACTCAGTGATAATGCAGCTTTCTAATGAAAAAAGAATTATTACAATCGGTCCAGTACTTTTTGAGTTTATTCGTTACAAAAATACAAATCTTTCCTCTTTATAATATTAGTGTACATTTAGTGAAGATTAAGTTGGTGAATACTTCAATAGGTTAAAATAAATTTAATATATTAGATCAAACTACGAGTAACAGATGTAATGGTTAACGTTTAACCTAATTGTCATTTCAGTCTGTTGAGGAAGCTTAACTTGCACAGTACCACAGATTACATAACACATCTGTTATTCTAACACTAACTGCATTTATGGAGTTCGCATAACTTTGATTAACGAACCCAATCATTTGGATAAACTCTCTGGTTCAAATGGTCTCTTCGCAAAAACTCTAACAATATTTATCGCTTTTAAATTTACGGCGAGCCGTTACTGTATTCAGGTCGACCGAAATAATCGAACACAAATAAAAAATCTTTTTAGCTTATCGGTACATAAACTTAGCTCGGGAATAAATCACGGGGAAACTTCGTTTGAAACAGTGGACCACGGAAAGTACGCTATTTTCATAAGGGGAAAAACAATAACTGGGGGGCGAAGAACGAGGGCCGTTTTTAAGGCCCATAAATCAGAGTATGGACAATATTTTCGGTACAACGCCGGGCGAGCCACTTTCGGTGGGGTTTTTTCGGGACAGGATAGGATTAGTGTTGCCTTTACGATTCACCACTACTTCCTTTTGTTGCTTTATCGAAGCGCTCGTAAAACGTTGTGATACGGGGCTACGACGTCGACGCTACGGACTGTGACTACACGGCTTTATGTTGTTTGCAAAAGTTTATCGCCCTCTTTATTTGAGGAAGGACCTATTTGCTGTATATAGATCGCTCTTTATTGATAACATGTTAACTGTTGACTCGTCTTTAGTGGTGGTTTTGACAACATTGACAACTTATTGTATACACGAGTTGCTCGTAGCTCGACTTTCATACAAATATGTTTTCCAACTCTTGGATTAATATTTATACTAAAAATATAATACTTCACAGAACATACGTCCTTAGCTACGGCCCTGTGTCTATCTATATGAGGTACTTAGAAATCTGATTTATTTGTACAACAAGGTTCTATAAATTATGTTACTCAAAAAAAGCATGCCTTGTCATATTTAAAAATAAGAAACACATTTTTTTCACAATACAATTTCTTTAACACTAGTTTAAAAATGTGCATACAAGATTTGCTTTGTAGAATTTCCACTCATTGCAATGATTCAATGTGTAACACGGTACTCGCTCTAAGAGCATGGCTGCAGGCACGGACGGAATGAGATTCTTCCTTTGTGCCCTCATATTTCATTCACCTAGCTCAGCACGCACCCGTCATATACGTAACATGCTTATAATAAACTTTATCCACTAAATATTAGAGTCCATTTTAAAATGCACGCGCTACTAACAAGTTACACGTACTATGCAATGAACGTAGGAAATTTTGCTTTTACGAAATTCGGTTTTAGAGAGGATAACAAAACTGATAATTTAGTGTAAATCGATTAACTCGAAGCGAAGCACGTAGTTTAATATCCACGGTCCTGTTAAATTGGAATTTAATCGGCGTTTAACTTTGCGGCCATTACTTAAATCGTCGCATTTTTTATTCGGTTAATGTAACAAGATAATCTGTGTTTAATAAAACGGGCACTTAACGATGTTTATGTACATGAGACCCTACTACACTTTAATTACCTACCTGCACAAGAAGTACCTATTTATATTTAACTCTACAAAAAAGGTGTATTTAAGTATTATAAAATGCGAGATAATTTGCATTGATAGAAAATATAAATATTCTATTGCAAAGAGAAATAAACTATCAGGTCAATGTCAAACAGTCCAATAAAATTGAAAACACTTCTACATAAGTGGGTACTTCGATAATCTCGGTATCATTCTCTATCAGATATTTTCCAAATATGTAATATGTTTTAAACAGAGAATAATTTATTAATTTTGATATGTACCGTAGAGTCACAGGCGACATACCGCTATTTATGAATTGAACATTGTAGAGTTCTCTATTTCTTATTTTTTGTTGGCATTGGTCACTAAGTATCGTAGGTTTTGTAAAAAAATATCAATAAAGATATAATTCACTTTTTATACACTTCCGGAAAGCCTCCGTCTAACAAATTTTCAAAAGATGCTACAAACATTGCATTCTGAAAATGAGCACCGTATTGTATAATAAAGTCGTATTTATAGCAATATGTTATATAGGTGCTCGATATCAAGATTCCCAAGAATCCACTCCTCGTTATGACGTGACAAATTGGCAACATTTTTTCTCCAAAGCTTCGGGAATTAGCGTGATCAATTGCGTTCTTCGGCACATCTTAACGCCTCCTTCCTCTTACGAACTTGATATACAATCGTCCCTTTCCGACCAGTGTACGAGACCTTTGTATAGGCAAATCTATACACCTAGAGAGGGTCCCATACACATACCAAATATTTTACGGGCAGAAGTCGTTCAGACTAGGATTATCTGTGAGTAATGGGGGTATAGTAATGGTTAAATAAGTATTAGTTACGGGTTGGTACCTCACTTTCAAATAGTTTTCATAGCATCTTTTTTTAAATTTGTCACGAACGAAAAAGTTCTTTATCCACTCAACTATTATGACTAAAGTTTGTTTTGTTATTTAATCTCTCAGTAACTGTATTTACAATGATTCTTAGGTACTTTACGAGTAGTACTTACTTCCTTATTTCCGCTACAACTTTTTGGAATCTTGACTTCGACTTTTTTCCATTTGATTACTTACCTTACTTGTTTATTTCGCTCGAACAAGTACAATCAATTAGAAACAGAAAAATAAAATGAACAGGCCATATTAGTGTCGTAATTCAAACTCTGAGTCGGAGTAACGACACTAACAATAGGAAGGAAGATTATTCAGCCACTTCTGGAGAGTATTGTCTCGAAATCTGCCGGCGACAATTATGAGGCCGCTGTTACGGATCGGAGGGTCCCAGGAGCCCAGATAACGCAATTACCTCCCGTTATTAAGCGACACCCATTATTCATCGCTAAGACCCTGTATTCATCAGAGAGCGTGGTACATCGTGATATTTCCACTACGGATAGGTGGAAACCACTCTTCGTTATACAATTATTTATTAATGTAGCCTGCTGGTTCCTGGATAATGGATTTCTCTATCAATCACATGTTTTTACGAGTTGTTTTTTTTATACATTTTTATTCGATTGCAACGATTTTGTATCAATAAAAAATATCACTAAATGAAAAAAATGTATTCGCCGCGTTTGTCTATTCACGATTAAAACCACAGATTGACCTGAAGTTTTCACCAATACAGTGATTCCTGAGAAAGGCCTATAATTTGCCAACGTTTTATGTACATTATCTGAAATCTGATGATAATTATTGGAAGAGTAGGAACAATTAAAGCCGCCTAAAATATATATTTTAGTATTGTATGTAGGTAAGTGCTTAATCAACAGTTTAGAGTTTGCCCATAGAATATTTTATTTAAAATTAATCTTTATCAGCATATTTACGGTCCATTATAAGGCCAGGGATTAGAAAATATAATTACAATATTCCTTATTATAAGGAATCCTACGGAGGATCCAGACAGAACAAATCGTAAATACACTCGTGTAAACTGTAGATACGTCACAGCCCGTAATAGCTGGAGCATCGGTAAATAAATACCGAGATGTAAAGAAAACCAGTCGTTAAGGGAGTTTTCTGTTCATACCCCGCGGAGCTTGGAGAACAATAAAAACATGTGAAATAAGGTTAGAAAGCGAGCAGAATGGATGTAATAAAGAAATAGCTTCGGAGAGACGGACTGCGCGTGAATAATTTGGTGCTTTCGTCCTTGGTGCACAATGGAAGCTACTGTTCCAAAGAGAATAAAAATATTCATACAAGTATTTTTCCATCTATTCGTCCATACAGCAAAATACACATTTTAAATTTTGTAAGCCATTGAACATAATATATGTAGATTTTAAAGCATTTTATTTTAACAAATTAATAAAAAATAAATTAAAAAATCTTTTGTAATATAGTTTTACATAATTTAACTTTTCGCGTGTCAGAAATATATACGATAAATTGTTCATGTTTTTTAGGATAATTTACATCTTTTAAAGCATAATCGATAAGAAATGATATTTTTAAAGACGTGATCTATATGGCTAATAATTATTTTTATACAAATAAATAAAAGCAAATGACTATCGCATGTTTTGTGTTACTAAACCATTTATCCAATTGCGATGAAACATTGTTGTCTGACACGTGAGTGAAGATTGTTAGATTAATGCGATTATACTTAGATGGCACGCAAGTGTTTGTTGTCTATGAAACTTTTCAAAGTACATATAGTTTAAATTAAAGTTACTTTGCAATAAAATGTATTATTCTATTTACAATACGTCATACCTGCGTCTAGTTCCGCTAGGCGCAGGCATAGGTGTTATAACCTAATGTGTCTGTTCACAATCTTCATTATCAGCCATTAACGACCGACTACAGAGCCAGACCTCCCTCCTTATAAGAGACTGGATGTTGGAGCTTAGACTCACCACGTTGCACAAATGCGGCTTAGGGTGATGATGTTTAATTAATTAAAATCACAATGAAATGTTAACGATAGTAACTGGGAACTACGTCTAATCATGCTTACCGAAGCACGGGGGAATAACACCGCCAACTTCCCGATTCCAAGCTTAGAATATGCCTACTAAAAAATTTCTTAAAAGGAAGAAAAGTTCAGAATTATTCCACGACCCGACCCAGGATTCGAACCCAGGACCGCACGATCCAATAGGCTAACCACTAGAACAACGAGGGAGGCAGGCATAGTTATATGAGATATGATATAAAAGACCTCTGATCTCGAAGAGTAAATATTTATCTTGAAAAACATGATATTTTAGAGTACTGTTTTATCAAGCAGTAAAGATCTAAAAATCAACAATAAATTACTAAAAGTTTATCATCAGGGAAAATGTATTTACTATTTCACACTCGTTGGACGCCGATATTTTTCTTATCTGTGGTAGGGTGGACGAGGGGAGGGAAGGTGAAATTTATCGCAGGTGGCTTGTTAGCTTGTAAATGTATTGCAGCTTGTTAGCGTTCTTATCACACGTTATATAATATACCTAATGAGAAAACGTTTGCTACTATAACTTAAAGTATTCTGTGTAAAAAGATATATCTTTTTATGTGAAAATATACCTAACTATTCCTAGACTAGATATATTGTGATGTTAGAAGTTTGATATTTTCATTTATTTGCTATATTATTTTTAATTGTTACAAGTATTTCACAAACAATTATTTTTTTTAGGTTTGATTTAGCTACAGTTTAATCACATATATATGATGTGATAGTAAAATATTGAAAACTAATGCTATGCAATATAAATAATTACTTTGTATATAAAACCGTGTATTACCATTTGACACCAATCGTTAATAATAATTAATTAAATGTTCGGATTGACGTCCTCATAAACTCATAATTTATCTAGGCTCTACTGTAGATACCTGACTATCAAATTACTTAATAGAGGTAAGATTATAGTAATGAATGTAATGATAATATATTATACAGTTCCCAATGGTGCTATAATCTGAGCATTACAAACGTGAATTTGTCTTAGAGAATATATTGATTCCCCAACCCATTAAGGATGTTTTGTCCATGAAAGCGTTTGAACGAGTTAAGCTTGGTTTATACGAAGCAAGTGGATTGGCGCAGGTGTTGGCGAGAGAAGTTCTTCTTGAATTTTTTTATAGTGAGCACACGTTTGAAGTTTATATAAGAACTAATAAAATAAATTAAAATGTTCATTATGCACCAAAAACCGTTCTTGCCTTAAATCTATCATATGATAGACAAATCCGGTTGCTAAATTAAATGTTTGATAAATATCTGTACTATTACTAGAAGTGTAGATTAATATGTTGGAGGAAAATATGTAAAACGACTTTAGACAAGAGAACGGCTAAGTGATAGATTCCTAACTGTAGCCTCTGATTTTTGCTACAACAATTCAGATTTGAAGATTTTTGTGAGTATAGATTGTGAGTTGGCACCTAAGAGTGCAAGTTCGTAGCCCACCGTAGATTGGCCAAAGGTAGTTCATTAGAAATTCATACAAACTAGTAGCTTACATGCAACACGTCATCTGTGGTCGGTTACGAACTTGCACCTTTATACTGGCTTCGTATAAACTATACAATAGTCGAGTGTGTGTTGAAGATATAAAATCTTCAACACACACTCGACTATTGTATCCACTATCCATTGAATAATCGTAAGCTAATACTCCCTAGAGACGCTGCGTCTTCTCAGTTTCAGCTGATAAATGCAATCTTAATCAATCCTGAGCTCCTCGCATCCATTGTAGGCGACCGCACTGTCTACGTCTGCTCAATATTATTATTGTATATTCAAATCAACGCAGACAGTATTAACGACGGTGTTAGGGGCTTGTGAATACAGTATGTGTGTAAATATCTGCTAGACTTTGGGTAAACGGTAATAGTTAATACAAAATAAAGTCTGAATTAACCAAAAAATAATGACAGGTATGGTCAAGAGCAAGGAAACTTTATAAAATATTGGATAAACTTTAATTCTCAGCTCACCCGAATTTAAGGTATCTTTCAAGAAACTTAACTTAAATATTATGCTGTTGGGTCTGGAAGTAAATTTTGCGAAAGCGGTGTAGTTATCGTAACCGACGTATTTATTTTTCTTCCTAATTATAATTATCTACTCAGGCTGCATATTCATTAAATAGCAACAGGCAAAATTATATCCATAGCCTACTCTCGATTATTTTATATAAAAATAAGAAAATTACACCAAAGTTAATTTATAAATTAATATTTTCTCTGTTTGAAGTGTCGAATGTTTCGCCGGTTCATCTCAGCAGAACCTTTCTTTCGAACGGGGTTATATTACATACAAATAGTTAAGCTTGATAAAAGTACTTGTACACTAATCCTACTTGAAATAAACGACTTTTGAAATTAAATTTTTATGGCTCGTTTCTGGGAGTAACCTTTTTTTTTTTTTTTTTTTTTTTTTTTTAACGCTGGGAAATGCGTTTACGCATCCCTTCCGGAAGCAAAACCGGAGATCGAATCTGCTTCCAGGAGGGTATGTGGGACTCCCCGGATATCCGAAATACCCACTAAAACCCAGCGGACACGTCTGCGTCAGTGGATGGTACGCCACAGGATCGAAGTATACATTCTACTGTGATGTACCGACGTTACCGGCATCTGTTCTTATTCACTGTCAGAGTAGGTGCGCATAGCGACGCCTTCTTCTGCCCTGCCTTCGTCTTCGCACAAGAGGAGCGCCTGGATCCGCTTCCCTCGCCCTCTCATCGGCCTCCTTTAGTGCGATCACTGATTCACAGAATGAAACAGCGGCCGCCCAACACGTTTCGCTGCCAATCATAGCGTTCACTACACTCGGCAGTGAGATGTCTCCGTCCAGAATGGTTGCAAGTGAATGTCTTTGCGGCTCCCAGGCAGTGCACTCAACGAGCGTATGGTGTGCAGTATCCTCTATAGCCCCACACTGCTGGCAAGCTGGCGTCAACTCCCGTCCTATCCGGTGCAGATACTTGCCGAAACAACCATGTCCCGACAGTACCTGAACCAGACGAAACGTCAGTGATCCGTATTTCCGTTTCAACCACTGCTCCAAGTGTGGTCGAATTGCCTCTACTGTCCAGCTGCCTGCAACGGGGGATTCGAGGACTTCCTTCCATCGATTTATTAAAGCAATTTGAGCCAGATCTCTGATTCTTTCTACCCGTTCTGCTGCAGGCACCTCACCTCGGGCTCTCATAGCCGCTCGATACCGGTAAACCTCTGCAAGAGTTTCGGCTTGGAGTTCCCAGGGTGGTTCGCTGGCTAGTAATGTTGCCGCAGTCCACGAAACCGTGCGATATGCTCGTATGGTTCGCACCGCTATGATTCTTTGCGGTTTGTGCAACAGACGTTTGTTGTGCGAAGTCATAGCGTGCACCCAGATAGGAGCACCGTATAGCGCCATACTTCTTATAATTCCTGCATACAGATGCCTGCAAGTTGACTCTGGTCCCCCGATGTTAGGCAAGAGTCTGCCAAGAGCCGCTGCAGCATTTACAAGCTTGGGACCAAGCAACTCAAAATGCGATTTAAAACTCCAGCGTCCGTCTAGTGTGAGCCCTAAATATTTCATATGAGCCTTTACTTTAACCTCGGTACCCTGAATGGAGATGTGCGTATCTCGTGGTGGTCCTCTACGTGGGCCATGGAATAAAAGAGCCTCGGTTTTTGATACAGAGACTCTTAGGCCCAGCATCTGGATTCTTTCTACAACCATAGAAGAACCAATCTCAGCTAGGCGTATTGCGTCCTCCAAAGTTTTTCCACGGGCTGTTACAAGAGTGTCATCTGCATAACAGATGACGCTCATTCCTGGAAGTAGCGGGCCACGTAAGAGCCAATCATAGCCTATGTTCCAGAGTATCGGGCCCAGTACCGATCCCTGTGGAACTCCGCTGAAAACACGGCTCCGGTGCAAATTCCCATCTCGCCCCTCCCACGTGATTTCCCTATCGTGAAGGTATGCCTTCAACAGTCTGCAGAGGTACGGTGGCACTTCATGATATCGAAGTGCCTCCAGCAGAGTCTCGAATGGGAGACTGTTAAAGGCATTGGCTATATCAAGTGAGACAGCCAGAACCACCTCTCCTCTTGCGATCGCTTCAGTGGTCAGACTTTTAAGAGCGTTCAGGGCATCCAGGGTAGAACGTCCCGCTCTAAAACCATACTGCGCTTCAGACAGAGCCGGACCGACTGTATCCAGGTGAGAGATAAGACGAGCAACTATAATTCTTTCGAATACCTTGCCTATCTCATCGAGCAGAATTATCGGCCTATAAGCCGCAGGAGAGTCCAACGGGCGGTCTTCTTTTTTTAATAGGCACAACCTTCCTAACTTCCAGCTCTTTGGAAATTGCCCATGGAGTAAGCACCTATCAAACAAATCCCTCACTTGCGCGTCCATAAATTTCAAGGCAATAAAGACCACTTTACCAGGGACTCCATCGGGCCCTGGCGCGGTTTTTTTACCCCTCAAGCGGTCGCGGGAACGTTCGATCTCCTCTTCTGTTATCCGAGGTACTACATCTACATCCGTGTTACTAACTGAGGACGTCATTATCGGTGGAAGGTGGCCTCGGGAGTCAGGGAAAAGATCCGCCACCATCTGGAGCAGGAAATCCGGCTGCATACTCTCCGTTATTGGGGGCCCCTGAGCGTGCATTTTGTTTCGCACGACTCGATAGGGACGTCCCCAAGGATCTCTATCTAAGGATTTCAGCAATTCCTGATGGGCCTGTTCCTTGGCACGACTTATTGCCAGCTGAAGCGCTTTTTTGGATTCACGATAAGTATCCCGTAGCCTGTTTTCCAACTCTGCGTCAAGACCATTTCGCCTTCGGCAGCGTACGAACTCTCTGCGAGCCCTGTTGCATGTCCTGCGGAGCTCGGCAATTTCCAGTGACCACCAATAGACGCAGCGGCGGTTGGGCCCACGCCTGGCTCGCGGCATAGATGTATCGCAGATATTCTTAAGAGCATTGCGCAAACGTTCTGCTAGCTCCTCGACGTTAGCATCAGCACTATTTCTCGAACTCCACCGCTGGACAATAGCAGATTCCTCGGCGATTTCGCGATCCAATTGGCGAACGCTCCAGCGCGGGAATCGACTTGGTCGCACACAATGAATTACAGATCCTGGAGTTAGGGTCAGCTCAAAGCGAATGTACAGATGATCCGACAGGGTCTCTATCTCTTTCTCAACCCTCCAGTTAATGACTCTACTAGCAACCGCTGGAGTAGCAAAAGTCAGATCCACTATGGACCCTCCCTGTTGCCTAACACAGGTGTTCGTCATCCCTTTATTGAGGAGGGATAGACCCGAAAGAAGCGCCCAGACTTGCACCGCCCTACCTCTTGGATTAGTTTCTGGACTTCCCCATGCTCGAGACTTGGCGTTAAAATCACCGAGGACGATAATGTGACCCCTCTGCCTGAGAATGGCTGCCCTGACGGAGTCCAGATAAGATTCAAATTCTGCCAGAGTGCGGTTGGGTGAGAAATACATTCCGACTACAATGTATTCTCTCCAACATGTCACCACATAGCCCGATCCTCTTTCGAGTGTCAAGAGTGGGGAACTGGAGTTGTTCGCAGTCAAGACGACTACCGAGCTGTCTAAGTCCCCCACCCAGTGAGTTTGAGGCGGAATAAAGTAGGGCTCGCAGGCCACCACTAGGTCGGTTTCCCACTCGGCCATGGACTGCAGAAGAAGATCCTGAGCCGCAGCGCAATGATTGAGATTCGTCTGGAGAAAGTTGATATGTCGTTGCTGATTCATGATGACATATCAGCTCCCTCCGATCGTTGTTGACGGCCTCCTATCCCAATATTAGTTGCAAGTCCCACCATTGCCCTGCCTTTTGTACGGGGAGGATTACAATTTTTCCCACCCATAATATGGCTAGAGGGTAGACCTGCATCTACACAAACTGCACAACGCATTTCGCGTTCACAATTGGAAGACCGGTGGCCTTCACCCCCGCATCGGAAGCACAGGTTACCTCGATCCACTGAAGAGGGACAGACGGGTCTTGTGTGTCCGATAAGAAGACACTTGTAACAGCGTAAGGGGCGCTGTTCTAAAAGCTGAACCTCAGCCGAAGTCCAACCGACTAAAAGTTTGCCAGCATCGTGAAGGGACTTTGCTACCTCAACTGGACAGTGTATTGTAACAGAACCCATTCCTCTGGGACCAGGCTGTATTTCTCCAATCTTAAGTGACTGAGCGGAACAATTACAAGCGCGCGTAACAGCATTGGCTACTTTTTCCTGAGTAACGGAATCATCGAGACCAGATAATCTGAGAGTCGCAGATTGTGTCGGTCGGACGACATCGGCAAGGCCATCTAAAACCGTCCGAAGTTTGCTCGCCAGCAACTCAGCTTGGTCCGGAGTTTGGTTTTTAGGCAATTCTAATAGTCGGGCTCCTGTAGCGGCTCGGCGGATCTTCATACCCTCACCGATACCAAGCTCTTCCAAATTAACATTTTGTTCAGCACGCTCAATAATTTGAGCATAGGTCACACCTTTTGCGGCTGCTTCCGGCTGCAAGGTCACCATAACCGCTGAGGTTTTTCGAGGAGCTAAGCGAGGCCCGTCCGTTGATTTGGGCTTAGCGGCTGGAGCAGACGTCGTCATCGGCTGTGTAGAGAGAGGGGCGGGTGGAGTGGATTTCTTCCCTTTTCTTCCTTTCTTTACCACCGTGGCCCAGTCAGTAATAGTATGCGATTGGCTAGGACCAGCGATATCCTCAGAAGTTATGACTGAAAAAGGAGTGGCCGTAGTGGTCGGAGGTACAGGTCTGGGCAACGGAGAGGCGGAAGACGCCTGAGGAGTACCTAGCGTACCTAGTCTCTGTTTGTCGGCCATTAGAGGAGGACGGAGCACTCTCTCCGGCAAAAGCCTTTCTTCAATCCCGGCAAAACGTGCATCTAACATGACGCTTACAGAAGACACAATTGAGGCCTTCAGATCCTCCATGACATCGTTACTCAAGATGGGTGTCGCGACACTCTTTGCCGTCGCCATAGAGGACCTCATCTCTGCAAACTCTCGGCGATGAGCCTTTAGGTCACTCTTTAAGCTCTCAATTTCATTGCGAAGACGGACGTTATCCGCTCTCAGTCGTCGGGTTTCATCAGCCTCTGTCCTGGAGGCTAAATCATCAATAATTTCCTGCAACACTTGTGCGGCATCTTTAAGGCGTTTAACGAACGTGCCCTTTAGATTACCCGACTTAGTAGCAACATGCAAGATATTGGCTACATTGTGACCGCCAAGAGCCCTCAGCTCCTCCGCGCTGAGCTTAGAGGAGTTTTCCGGGTGTTGTACCTCATTTAAATCTTCAACGACTAAAGGATCTTTTTTAGCTGCACATTTTTCCTTTCGGAAGGCCCTGTCTCTAAGGAGTTGGTTAAAGGCTTCCTCCTTAGCTTCCTCTTGTTTCTCCTTCAATTCGGCTCTGGCACGGGTAATACCAGTGCCGCGGCCCCGAACTACTGAACGGCCACGATTAGCGGATTTACCTATGACTACGGAATCCTCCGATTCGGAGTCCGTGTCCTCATACTGAAATATGGGACTCCGTGTTCGAGATTCATCTCTACGACTATTAGAAACTCCTCGAGACTGAGAAACGTCCCTCGAATCCGATAGGTTGTTCGCTCGTCGGGAGGAATCTCTCGAGTCGGCCATGTAGGAAAGTTTTATTTACAAGACCAAAAATAATGATAGAAATAACTCTAACAAACAACTTTAACCAAGAATTAAAACTAAAACCACTAAATACATGAAAAAGAAACTACTAATTAATTCGAAATAAATTCATGCAACATTTAATAACGACACTAGTATAACGACTCCCCGAGGGAGTATTGTACCCACAAAAACCCGGGGCCCTAGTGCCCCGGGCAACTTACAACAATCGACCAATAAAACAGACAGAGAAAAAACTTCAACAAGCAATGTACAACCCAGCGCGCGCCTCGCGCGCTCAACGCGGAATCTATTTATAGACACTCGTTAGGACGCGCTTGGCGGGCGACTGAGAGAATAACAATCTAGCCTATTAACAGAAAAAACAATTAAACAATATCATCAACTACCACAATTGTAATAATAACTACAAGGTGGCCCTCTTCTGGGAGTAACCTAACCTAACCTTTTTTTTTCGTGGCGAAATCCTCATCCTCTCGCTGCGGGGAGGCGAGGAGGTTATGTCGGACTCTTACCGACTAAAACTCCACGGTGTTCCTACTCGTCGCATGAAAATTGAACCACGGAAACGAAAAGCCGCTTCCGAGATCCAACAGCGAACCTAACCTAATCTAACCTAACCTTTCACCTGCCCGCTAAAACATATTTGACGTGCACCACAAAGATCATAGAAACACGGATTCCTAATATTAACTTCATTAGGATTCCGCGCAGGGCGCTCGTTATCGTGAACGAGGACTCTACACAAATTATAGATCACCTCAATCTGTCGGGGACAGCGTAATAGAATTGATGAAAGCGGCTGACCGCCTCGCCCTGTTATAACCTGTCATTCACATTACCGATAGGATTATATCAAGTTAATAGCATCTTGGAAACTTGCAGAATTACATTTTCCTCTTACTACACTAACTTTAATGGTAGGCACCTTTGTTTTATTAAAAAAAGGAAAGTTATGAGTCACTAAATTAGATGTGAAAAATCTTATTAATAAAAAGTTTTATTCGATTAGAGCGATAATGTTTTATTCAGCAAACGCGATCTGTTGTTTGGATTTAGATTATTTATTATTTCCTGTAAAATTTCAGCGCAAACGTCATGATATCACAACGTTTACCCGAAGTGAGAGTATCATAGAAGATGTCCTGAGTAACACTGTCTGTTCGCATACCTATATTCCTCAAGCCCTCAGACCAAACAAAGTTTTGCGCTCGCAAAACCTCACGGTAACACGGCAACTTAATATTACATTAAGAAATCAGCTAAAAAATTGGTCATGGCGTATTCGATGTACCATTATCAAAAAAATTGATTAATGAATCGATCGCTTTATAAGCATTAAGCAACGACGTCATAGTGTACGAAAGATTTGTTTCTGTGTACCTTTCTAATGTTAACCATAAGCCTTTTAGTGTAAGCAGTTACAATAAGTTTTGTAATACATACATAAATTGTGATTTTAAAAATGTTTGTCGTTTCGCTCCTAAATCTTAAAAAATACGATATGTGCGAAATCCGATCTAATTCTGCATCTACATAGCGAAATAAGTATCTCTGCTATTTCACGATCTCGCGATGAATCTGTAGTTACTCAGTTTCGCTTACATACGTATAGATTATTTATTAATAATATAATATCACAAAGTTGTTCAATAAGAAACCCCCTGAATTATTAACATAGAATTGAACGAACTTTCAAAGTTTGTACACCAAAACTTTCCCGTCGCACGTCACCGCGTCGAATAAAATAAAGAAAACCAATTTCATCGGAGTAATGAAGCTAGAAACCTCACCGTTCAACTTACTGTTCGGTGTTATTGTGAGCGGACGAGTTTTGCTTTTGTTCCTTACATTCAAATTTTGTAACAAAAACGTCAACCTACATTTGAGGAGGACAATCTATATGAACATTATAAAGGTGAATAAAGCGCGTTCAGGGATCACAATATTGTTGTATCATATATCAAACATCCTGCGTGCGGATGCAGGAGACATCAAATAAGAATGCCGCTTACTGTTTTGAGCTCTTACGCAATATAAAAGTATATTAGGGCAAAACTTAATCCCTACCTCATCCATAATTTTTTTGTTACAGATTGGTAATATCGAGCAGAAGGTTAGGTATCAAGTAATTCCACTAGAAGCAAATCATTATCATCCTTCCATTACGATAAAAACATCTTCTCACTGAAAATTCGTAATTTTAAGACATTTGCGTCACTCTACGCTAAATCATTGAATGTCAGGGCCTTCCTATATTTTGTTCAAAAGCGTTTATATTACGGAACAAACAACGTGTATGGAGTGCACACTACATAAGTTAATTTTAGAAGCTCACAGCTACGAACACCTCACGGTAGTATTGTCTAACTTCGCTGAGCCTGCGTTCACTCGGAACTTAGGAGCTTCTACCGGCGTGGCTACGAATGCAGAATACGCAAACCATTGACCGAAATGAAACACACGAAACTGAACTGTCTATTTATCTCACATGGTACTATTTAGAGGGAGATAGAGTAACATTCGTAACTCACACAGTAAAATTATAAAAACATTATACACTCGGAACGGAGAAGGTTCTCTTAGCGTGACTATGAGAACTGAACACGTAAAACAAAAATAAACAAACACTAGCGCAATTGAGTAACAATGTTTTTAATCTCGACAGTATGTGTTTCTTATCTAATCTAACTGAAATGGAGAGAGGTAAAAACAAGCTAGAAACTTACACTTTTGACATTGTTACAGAATAGTACTAAGTACTTACTGAACTTCAGCTGTAGCTCAAATAGAGATGCAAAATACCAAAGTATTACACCCGTAACTTACCTGTTCATTGTGTTAGGAAAAAAGGGAAAACCCAATCAATCCAATTCCCCTCTTTGCTCGCTTCGCTTTTGTTTAATTTCGACACGGGCCCCATCTCGTTTCCAGCTGCGTACTCGTACTTTGTAACGATTCTGAACTAACATAATCGAACTTGTCTGACGTATCCTCTAACAATGTTCTCGGCTTACATCGCTCGTTTTTGTTTGTTTTGCTCTCCCGGCAGAAAAGTTTCTTCATCAATGTACTAATTACCCGACTAGCCGAAGAGTTAAAACTTTGTTAGAAATCTAGCTGTAGAGTAGACGTTAGATATGAATGAGCTAAGTATAATTCTCGGTGCCATTTAATCTTGAAGTTAGATCAAAGCCAGAAATGACTTCATAATTCGTACCTACACTGGATTTATTCAACACGGATCATCTTTTTAGAAAGCGGTACGGATTAACTTAATTGAGTGTATTTGTCGTATTTCTGTGGCTTACACTGAAGCGTTTATGATCCAGGAGCTGGTAGACATATTTTGGTAACCAGTTTAGGCAAGCGGGAAACTTATCCTATAACTCTGCTACATATAATATTACGCTAACACAGAACTGAAGAACTGCGGTGAAGAGTGGCTTGTAGGTTAAACAAACAGTAATAGTTATTATTAGTTTAAGAGTTGTGTCAATTCTTTAAAAAAGAAACCAAAGTTTTCCCTTTGTTTTATTTTCACAACACAACGCATTCGTTAAAAAATTAATAATCACATTAATTTTTTAATGAATACTGATTATTAACTTTAGGTAAAACAACAATAATTTTTATCAACAAACCAAAGTCTACTTCGGTGACCGCCGTGTCATTTACCTTAGAGCAAAGAAATTTCCCGATTTATAGCTCGTTCATTTAAGAATTTATTTTAAACCTTTTGCTCGATATTACCTAACTATAAACATAAAATAATGGATCTGTTTAGGTGATATGAAATTAGGTAGCCCTAATATATTTTTATTTTGCGTAAGAGCTCAAAATCTGTAAGCGGCATTCTTATATTATGTCTCTTGCATCCGCACGCAGGATGTTTGATATATGAGTATTTCATGAAACAATATTGTGATCCCTGGAACACGCTTGGAAAGCTAATATAATTTTACGTGAAACAATATCTTTGTCAGTGGAACACGCTTGAAAGGCTAATATGATGCTGATATACTTCGTTATAATTATATTCTTTCTATACTTTTTGCATCGCGTGAAAAATGCTCGAGTGTCATAAAATTCATGTTAATAAATATATTTGTGTTTCAAGTTACTTTCTTTTATGAATAATTTTGTAGCAGGCTAAAGTAAAAAAAGTCAGAATGTATTTACAATTAACATGACGTGATATTAATAATAGTGTTTCGTTACAGGGTCAAAATTATAACACTAATTTGTACTTAAACAATGTGATAGCCAGATCCAAATACCCCATTTACCATAAGAGAGACCTGTCACCCATAAGGATGCAAATTGAAGTTACATAGTACTTATAATAGGATCTTAAATTAGTGTAGCGCATTAATGAGAATCTATCTATTCGGGAGTCCATTTCCAGAAAGAATAGCCAACACAGTGCTAAGTGTTAGCAAACACACCTTGCATTTTCCGAGAGCCCCTGCACACAGTGAAGTAACGAGAAAGAATTGCTGTAGTATCTAAAAAAACACAAAGCCCGCTGGAAGTTGAAAAACTAAACATCAAAGCAAAAGCCGTCCGAACTGTTGTATCTACACTCCGTCAGTTGGGGCAGTTAATTGTTTGCGGGGTCAGGCGGAGGCACACATCGCTACACTGTTATACGTATAGCTATTGTGTTTGTGAGGGTGTCGGAAGTACGAAACCGTCGGAACTGGTTGAAAGTTCAAATCTTACATAATGTAGAGCTTTATTTTTCTTTTTTGGGATTACTAACATATAGAACTTTTTCCATTGTCATAATATTTTTCATCAATCTATCGCACATCGCACTACAACCAGCCACAGTAAATTGAAAATCTCGGCAGAGCACTAAAGTTCAATACAGCGACGCCTATTATCCTACGTCTTTTGTGATCCACTCCGTCATTCAATAACTTTACCAGTCTAACTGTAGTATTTATACTGTGGCATTCTTTACTGAGGATCAAAATGTCACTTTTAACTTACTATAACTTAACTTAGATACAAAAGACTAAATTTATTGAAAGTACTGAACTAGAAATCACTAAGCTATAAAGTACAAGCCTCTCAAATTATTCTTTTAACCTATAAGTGGAGTTCAAAAACCGGGATCACGAATTTATGAACTACTAGTTGATGAATATTCAAACTTGTTTTCATACATTACGTTGTACTCGTATGCACTGTGTAAACTTCAATACGGTGTCGATATTTCTTACCTGTAACAAAAGAAAAACACTAATAAGTGTTAAAGTAGATACAATAAAAATGAATAAAAAATATTATTATTAAAGTGTGTTTTATTTTCCAACCAATTTTTTTAAATCCATCTATCGTTTATGGCGTTTTGCAGCCGGTCGTGGAATAAGGGCACAGTAAAAGGTGCTCGGCAGAGCAGCCAAAACCATATGTGGCGGCACAACGTTTCGGTTGCATCGTGATTTCATAAAACTACACAATTAGTATTCATATAAACGGTTTTTAGCAAAATAAACCAAAATTTTTTAAATTATGCTTACAGAAATAATTTCCTCATAGGCCGGCGAAACATAATAATTGCAAAGATTGTAGTGACACTTGAATATTTGTATACACTTTGTATATTTGCCATGTTGCTAATGTTGTGTAATTATGCTTAAGATAGTCACTCTAAGCCAATTGGTATAGATTAAGTCCTGTTGTTTAGCAACATAGCTTTTCTTGCAATAATATTGAATTGTAAAATTTTCACAAAATTGTATGTAACTGATGTAGAAACAAAAATATGGATATTTACACAACATCAATAATAATATGGGCTTCAAGTAAAACATCATTAAATGAATTTCCACATACACAAAACGCTTTTCAATAATCATCAGAAACATATCGTAATATCGATGCCATATGGATGAGAGTTTATCCAAAAAAAGCGTACATAAATTCAATAGTTTCGTATCTCCCGATACCGTGATCCCTAGTGAACAGTGTGTCAGTTGATTGGACATGTGACAACGGGCCCGAGCGTGAGTGGATTGATTCCTCCCCTCCCGCCCCTCTCGCCAGGCGGTCGTCCCTCGCCCCTCGCCCCCGCCGGCTCGCGTCTCGTGGAATCCGCGACAAATGTTATTACTGGATGCTGGAACTGTTTCTTGCGATTATTGACCCCGTTCCGCGTATGTGAAGATGTTACTCGTCAACTTAATGGATAGTTTTATATAAGCAATCTATCGATATCAATGTCGGAAAAATCGTTTGTTTCAAGCACGCTCAATAAATTTGAAAAGTGACTCTACTACCGTTTATAAAGCAGAATGTACTAAGGGCGGTGTGCATAGACTTTACTTTAAACGTCGGTTAAATGAACGACCGGTAAACAAGGAGCGTTTATTTATTGTTCATCACACGCATTCCAACTTCGTTTACGTCCTTTACCGGCGTGCGGGTTGTCGTGAACAGAAAATTTATAGTAACCGACGGTTAGCTTATGATTTTTTTTTATCCACTACAAATTGACCCTTGCTATCACACCTGATGTTAAGTGATGATGCAGTCTAAGATGGAAGCGGGCTAACTTGTTAGGAGTGGGACGAAAATCCACACCCCTTTCGGTTTCTACACGACATCGTACCGGAACGCTAAATCGCTTGGCAATACGTCTTTGTCGGTAGGGTGGTAACTAGCCACGGGGAAAGCCTCCCACCAGCCAGACCGAGACAAATTAAGAAAAATCTCAATCTGCTCCGCCGGGAATCGAACCCAGGACCTCCGTGTTATAAATCCACCGCGCATACCACTGCGCCACGGAGGTCGTCAAAATAATAATTAGTGAATCGTACTACTTCTTTTTGAAGATACTGAAATATTTCTGGAAGCTAAAACTGTTTCTTGCGATTATTGAAGCGGATGTGGAAATGTTACTCCTCAACTTAACGAATTGTTTCATAAAAGTAATAGATATATCGTAGAGTTGTAAAATAATCTGTGGAAATATTCAGAGCTCTGTATTGCCTGTTTCTTACAACTTGGGTATCTTTAAATTAAGATTGAATAGTCATTTTCTAAATAGCCTGTTCCATCATGTGCCACATCTTCGCTTACAATCTGAAGCAATTGTGGCCAGGTTTAATATAGTATTTATTATCTTTCATGCAGATAAACCGTATTATGCCTGGGGGATAAAAAATAATTGCACACTTTTTAAATAGCGTACATTAGTTAGAGCATTTTCAGTTCGTTGATAATTTTCTTATTAACTTTTAATCGTTAAACTTCGCTGTCAACGTTCATTTGAATAGTTAAAATCACTCACTAATTATTATTCTGATCTATAAGAAAATTAGATATCAACTATGAATTAAGAGTTAGATACAAAGTATCGTATATTTAAGAAAAAACGTTTTACCTATCACAATAAAATAATAACGTAAGCGCGTATATAAGAACGCAAAAAAGGCTGTAATAAATTTCCCATAACAAAACACGTTCAGACACTTAACATCGTATGAATAAAAGATCTCGAGAATAAAATTACATACTTGTGACATAATAAATAAGCTGCTAAAAGAGAACCATTTCTCACTGATGGTGACGTGCAAAATGCTTACACAAGAAAACTTTCACACAATCAATATACACCGAATATAATATGATACGTGTAACGCCTAGATACTGGAAATAAATAGAATAGATTAGAAAATGATTTACTGATCTATAATATTATTATTTTTTTTGTTAATTTGATAATAATTTGACTAGGACGTGATAGGTCTACCGCGTCCATGTTGCTTTCATATTTCGAAAAATGGCTTGTAAATTTCGTTGTGGTTCAGGAGGAAGAATTTACCGATTAAAGTTAACTAAATTAGTGATTAAAATATTTCATTTATATTATTAGCAGTTTGAAATATTAATACTACATTGTCACCACGGACTCTCTGTCCTAAAGCGTTAGTTCAACTAAATCCAAGACCATCATTGCCATGAGTGCCATTGCCGACTTTCAGAGCAGCATAGTAATTTATAGCATAAAGGATATAGCATTTATAGTATGTTAGATTTCATCTATATAAGTACACAATATAATACAACATAGGTATACAGTAACTGTTAGACTTGTACGGTTTATCAGACGGTAGGTTTTTTTCAACCATGAGTATGTCCCGTAACCTACGTTATGAGATTATTAAAAAATTGCAAAACAGAGATGTCTTCAAAACCCATCACAAGCAGTGACATTTCAATTTCATCAAACAAAAAGCCCATATTATCCCCACGTCACCGCATCTACGACGGAAATCGTTTGTATCAAAAAAACGCGGCCCGTAGATCGCAAATTATTCCACCGCAAAGCGATACTGCGAGCTATATATCACTCGTTCGAGTTTTCTACGCAGACGTATGAGGAAAATATTTGCCAAGTCAACTTGTACGCGAGCGTTTTCGCGAACGTTCCAAAGCCTACGTAGGCAGTTGATGTTTTCTACATCGAATTACAAAAGCCTTGAATTTTTTGTCTGTGACAAGAAGACATACGAGTGCAACTTTGTAATTGTACGTAGGGTTGAAAGTTCGTTTGTGATGTAAGGCGTATTATCTATTGGAATATTCCGGAAGTATGTTTCTTGCCTACAACTTCAGATCTATGTATTTATTATTAAAAACTTACTTTCGTAAGTTTTACTTTACAAAAAAATTTTGATAAACATATCTACAATAGACAAACCGACATAGGGATAAACAGAAGTGATACAGGATCCGATTTTCATCTTTTAAGAAAAGGAACAGATTAATAATAAACACAACATTCACTTGAGAGACATAATTTATAATAAATTTAATTTCAAAAAAATATTTTGGGTTTCCTTAACTTCTCATAACCATGTAGGTATTATCTTTCTAAATCAATACTACGATGCAGCGTACGTTACTAGCAGTAGTTGTGTAACTAGTGTCTATGCGTTATAACAAAGCTCCCTACTTAGCCGCGGGTGACCGGAGCTTCTTCCACATTATTTATTATGGAGGTGACGTGACGGCCGCTCTAATTCACTCCCCAACACAATTTTGGCTCCAGCCGATGGATCAAAATAGATTGTTTGATGTATTGCCGAATCATAGTGACAAGCAATTTTCGTCGATGTTCAGCCGCATTGTCGGAATTTGATAGGTATTTACGACACAAGTAGATACCTAATATAAGTATGTTGTAATATTTTATTTTCGAATATTTGTTTTGTTATAAGTTTGGTAGACATTTTTAAAGAACTCGTCAGCTTTCTGTAATTTTTCTGATTGCTATAATTTTATGTGCTCTGTTCCTAGAAAATCTACAAAGCTGGGTACAAATATAAGTTGCTGCAACATTATACTTTTAATGCTTTGTTCCTGGAAAACCAACCTAACTAGCCGGATATATTTATAAGTATGCGGATGTTGTACTGATATTTACAGCCACCCGATTCCCACTACTCCTAGACAGACGTCTAGTCTAGTCGGCGCCTTTGACTCGTATGAAGAATTCGAGACCCACCCTCTCTCATTTCTCGCGAGGAATATTCAAAAATAGAACGCCCCTTCTCCACCGCCCCTGGAAGTAATGATGCTTACTTTATAAACGATTTTATTGAATTTCATACATCGTGGAATTTTATTGGAGAGGTCACAATTTCCTCCCAATATTGCTTCTTTTAGTGTAGAAATATGAGTTTTATTTCGTCAAATATATTGTCAGTTGCCTTTTTATTATCAGGAATTCGCAAAAATGGCGTATTACCACGTTGGTGACTGTGTTTTAATATCAGATAAGGCAAGGATTTCAAAAGTTTTGTATTTTTCGTTTATCGAGTTTTACGTGTGTTCTTAAAAATATACTCGTAGAGACTGAAATCATAAAATTTTTCTAGGGCAACATTTTTCATAATTTCTCTTTCTATATTATTTCAATACTAAAAAATATTTTCTAAGCGGCAATCACGTAATTATTAGCGATGTTGCCTGCATACATATTCATGTATTCCCCGAGCGGGATCTATTTATTCCGTGCACGCAACTTCCTAATTAGAAAATATGGTCGCACTGGCAACACTTATCAGGGTGACCACACGCTCGTCGTGTTTGTTTAGGACTGTTTTCGTAATGGACACGAGAATGTTTTCCCGCTGAGTTTCCTTCGCAAATTGCCAGTGTCGATGCTGAGCCGGTGGATTTGTTTATTAAATAAATATCCGAATATTTTTTTCTTTCTTACTGATAGTATCAAATACTATATACCTACCTACTATAAGATTTCTCTTTTTATCTACGTGTATCATTTATTAATACCTAAAAACAGTTTTGAGAAGCTGATAAAAGCTAGAAGAGGTTTTTATATACAGTAGATAATTAATGAAAAAGTGAAAGTTGGGTATAGTAGAAGAAGCACAAAAGTAAAATAAATGCGGTAGAGATGAGAGCATTGAGGAGTATGTGCGGGTTAAAACTGTGTGACAGAGTTAAAAATAGTGTGATAAGAGAAAAGTGTGGTGTAAAGAAGATGTAGTGACTAAAATTGAGAAAGAGATGCTTAGATGGTTTGGACATGTAGAGAAAATGGATGAAAGAAGATTAACAAAAGAGTTTACTAGGCGAGGGTGAATGAAAATGTTGGAAGGGGAAGGTCTAGGCGAATGTTCCCGGACCAACTTCAGGACATTTTAAATAATGGCCAGGTCAAGAGTACCCTAAACCGACGAACTTGTATGAAAGGATTAATGAGAGTGGAAGAAGCTAAGGAGGTATGCAAGGACCGTGGCAAATGGAGGGATGTGGTTTCTGTCTACCCCTATGGGAACAAGGCGTGATGTTTATGGATGTATGTAGATAATTAAATAGCTTAGTCGATTTTACGAGCATTTTTTTAATAATAAAATTAAAAATGACAATAGTCAAAGAGCTTAAACAATCAAATGTTTACAGAATGATTAAAAGCGCAATTTAAAAAAAATATTCAAAACATATATAGGTACTTTTTTACCTACAGTAAAGACGAAATTAACCCATTAGATTTGGTACGTAACGACATAAATTTTCCCATCAGACTTCGCCTCAAGTATGTCTACGAAATTTATTGAGCAACTTGATAGATTTCGATACTTCATTAGCCACGCTCTAATAGCAAAACTTTCTGAAGCGGTAAATGTTCCACGTTTATTTAGGTAAATGACATTGCGTGTTAGATGATTATTTACAGAACGAGTTGTATATACAGCGTTTAAAATTAACGATAAGGACAACAAACACAGCTGATGTTGGGTGAAATGGGATAACATGGTAATTTAGTGACACTTATAGTATTTTTTTAATGCCTACAAGTTGGCCCTTGACTGCTATCACACCTGATGTTAAGTAATGATGCAATCTAAGATGGAAACGGGCTAACTTGTTAGGAGTAGGATGAAAATCCACACCCCTATCGGTTTCTACACGACATCATACCGGAACGCTAAATCGCTTGGCGGTACGTCTTTGTCGGTAGGGTGGTAACTAGCCACGGCGAAAGCCTTCCACCAGCCAGACCAAGAGAAATTAAGAAAAATCTCAATCTGCCCCGCCGGGAATCGAACCCAGGACCTCCGTCTTATAAATCCACCGCGCATACCACTGCGCCACGGAGGTCGTCAAATAAAATATTAAATACTGAATAAAAAATAGTCTATTCCGTATGTCAGAGTAAAATCTGTTCCTGTACCAATTTTGTTCAGATTCATTAAGCCGCAAATGAGTAACTCAAATTCGCATTAATATTATCAATTTAGTTTAGTTAATATAAAAATGTAATAATTAATTTGACGTTTCTGAAGTGATGGAAAGAATGAACTTTGAATTTACAAAGTATTATTAAGCATTTGTCAAGCCTCCGTCCACATTTTTCCACCAGCTCTCAAGTAATACCGCAAATTGGTTCCGTACAATATGCAGGCACAGCTTCACTACGACGCACTGATTGCGTTACCGACTTTGCATGTGTGGTAAGCCGCGCAGAAGCCTCCTAACTACTGGATAAAGTAAAAGCGCACACGACTTAAGCTAACGACATCTCTTACACTTTGTTTACGTTGTGTAGAGAAAAGTGTTACTAACTTTGTTATCAAAGTTTCTTTATTTTATTACTTGGGATTTACTTATTTAACTTAACAGTAATGAATTATGTATGCATTGGTCAGTATTGGAAGCTAAATTATTTGAATTAAAATTCTCAAATTAATTTAAATTTCTGACGTCCGATTTGTTTCAGGACATATTTGACGGCCGAGTGGCGCAGTGGGTAGTGACCCTGCTTCTTCGTCCTAGGCTGTGGGTTCGATTCCCACATCTGGAAAATATTTGATGAGCATGGATGTTTTCCAGTGTCTGGGTGTTTATTTATATATTATAAGTATTTAGGTATAATATATACAAAAATATTCATCTGTTATCCTGGTACCCATACTACAAGCTACTTACAAGTACGCTTACTTTGGGGCTATATAGCGATGTATGTAATTGTCCTATAACATTTATTTATTATTTATTTATTTATATCTTCGGTGACATAGCACAAAAGAGCTCGTACGACGATGATCTCGGAAGGTTGTTATAGAAACTATTAACTTAAAAAGTTACATCTATCGCTTTTGGGATACACTTAACAAACACTTCAGTGAGTGCTAAGAGTACTTAAATTACCAATACAGCTTTTTTGTAATTTTAAAGTATTAAAATAATAATAATTTAAATGAATTGTTTATAAAATTTTAAGTTGCTTTTTAAGCAACGGAAATGTTATCATAATTATATGAAAACTAGCTATTCAAAAATTTTCAATTTACTTTACAATTCTAACCTTAAACTATTCAGGCTTTTATTTATAAAACATCAAATGTCAAAAAAAGAAAAAAGGTAAAGCTTTCCCTAAATATTGTGTAAAAATAAGAGATAATCAATATAAAAAAGTATATTGATGTTAAAAGTATTTCTTGAGAATCGGCTTGTAATTCTGGTCCTTGCTTGGTATAGAAGTTCCGAACTCGAATTAATGATTTACTTTCAAAGTAAAATTAAGCCTCGTTAGCTCTACGGTAAAAGGCCGGAATTCTCTATAGAACTGAGAAGTCTGGTGTTCGATTCTAATAAATAGGTATTGTAAGTCTCAAGTATTACAAATTATTTCATACTAGACAATGACCGCGATTTCACTCGCGTGGTCCTCGTTCGCGTGAGAATTTCAGAATAAAATGTAGCCTATGTGTTATACTGATATGTATGCTACATTTTCGGGAAGTTTTATCAAAATCCATTCAGAAAAAAGTATTGGCGTAAAAAGGTAACAAACTTCAACCCATCCATACATACAAACTTTTCCTTTATAATATAATAAGGATGAATTTTCAGAAATAGTCAAAGTAAAATTACTCTGAGGCACTAAATAAGGCTTAAGTCTAAACCAATATAATTGAAGTTAGAGTAATAAAAAACTAAATGATCCAATGATCTGAATGTAAAAGTAAAAATGTATCAGTTATAAAATATTTGATATGATCTTTGAGAAGCAGGCAACACTAAAACTCCTCCGAGACGCCTTATAAACAAGGCTTAAGTCAGCAACAAATATCACTGAAATACATTAAAGGCAAACAGTTCAGCTCACTTACAATACACCCCCAATTCCCAGAGTACCCACTCGATACTGTACCATCTTGAGAGTTCAGCCATTCTTGATACTTTAGCAGCCATATTTTCACCTACTTTAAAATAAATTGCGAATTTTACGTTGAGGATATTTTAACTGAATTTAATGCCGATGAAATAACAGTACCTCATGGTTTCAATTTATTTACAAATGCAAATGTATTTAACTTTTTTTTCTTTACACTGAACTTGGAGAGAAACCACAGCATGGAAGTTATTTTATACTAATTGTTTGTATTTTAAGGTAAAATGTTCAAAACATGTAGTTTGTTTATTTATTCATTCTTTACTTATATGTCACATAAAACAACAAAGCCCAAAATTGTAACTTTAAATTCAAAATATATGTATTTCAAGTAGGCTGTTTTACAAGCACTTTTAAAACGCCGAATCCGTCAATAGTGACTATAACACCGGTTCTAAGGCAAACACTATTTAATAATTTTGATCTTGTTTTTAAAAAGGTGGTCTTATCACTCAATAAACAAATACATAGCTGTTCTATGATTCATATGCTGGCAAATCGGTCCTGTCGTAGGTTAGGTAAGCTTAGATTACAAGATATTTTGTTACTAACACTAGCTTTTTAAGTTATTCGTTACTAACACATAATATGATCCATTGATGGTCGAAATTTATTATTTATTATTATTATACACATGATTAAAAAAATTAAACTTAAAAAATAGGCTAATAATGACAATTGAGAATAAAAATATGATAAGAAAAATAAGACAAGAAAGCAAAGAGGCTTTAAGACGCCTCACAACACGGACAAAGTCAGCAACAAATATCAAAGGAAAGCCAAACACAAACAGCTTCGTCCGACACTCACGATACACCCCCAATTCCCCGGACGCCCACTTGATACTCGGTATAGACTTAAGCCAGTCTTGAGATCAAGGGGTATTTTATGTGTGTTATAATTTATTTATATCAACAACAGCATAAATCTAACGCTTAAATGCCGTGCCCCTACATATTACCGAAGTAGACCTAACTAGTATAAATCCTAAAAACTTTAATACCGTACTGCTCTACATTACCCAAGAATCTACGTATATCACTATCACTACAGATTATAAATATAAACTTATTAATTATGTTATTAGTAGAATTAAGATGGGTATACGGTTTTCTTCTTTATTTGTTGTACCTATTCGTCGTTCTTTAATCTTCTTCCGCTGCTAATGGTAACTGGTAGAGATCTCTTAAAGAGATAATTGTTTCGTTGTCCTTTCTTTTTTGTTTCTTGATCTTGTTCGTTGTAACATTAATTACTTTTTCAAAATAAATTAAGAAAACAACTAGCACAAACAATTCACACCTAATTGAAAACCACCCACTATTTGGAAGTCAGTTAAAAATAATGAATGTTTAACTCAGATTACGCTGACACAAGCCTATTCGTTAGCTTAATTAGCTGCCGCTGATTAAACGTTACTTACTGTAACAATTAGTTAACTAAAAGTTACGTTAAATCGATCTGTAATTAAAAAAGTTGATTTTATTGAGTAAGAACAAGAAACTATTTACATATTGATTTAAAGATATGAATAAAATAATATAATCAAATATGAATACGTTTACAAAGAAGGAAATCGAAACAATCAAAACTCTCCCAAGCGCGCAAAGCGGAAGTTAGCTATAAAAGAATCCGCAAGAAACTTCCAATAATCGTGCACTACAACTTTGGCACCGCGAAAACCAACAACGGATGTTTACACACACACGTCCGCGTCGCCATGGCAACCGAGACGATCCCTCGGGAGTGAGCAATAACTCGCGCCTGCTTAATAGGATGTCGTCAAAATTAGGGAAAGCACCCGGTCTCTTAGCTCTTAGATTACATGTCGGGAAATGCGGAAAATTACTTAAATACTTGATAGCACTGTTCCAGCTCGCCCTATAAATATTTACCTTACTACGCTCGAGCCATAAACGAAGTTCGTTGCCGTGCAAAGTTTGAATTAACAACCTGAGAGTAAACACATGTTACACTAAAAGCATTTTATAGTCATTCATATGAACCGTTGCGTTTAAAATGTTGTCTATTAAAGCAGAGATGTTCTATTTCATATTTTTTATAGTTCAACCCTTGAGTGCTCCATGTAACCCTCTTTATATCAATGAAGAGGTTTGTGGATACAGAGGTTGAGGACTGATAGTGCTCTCTTGGTTCTTCATAATATTATGTCAAACGTTAAAACACACGCAGATAAAACGCCTGACCAAAATATTATAGCAAAAATTTACCGTCGTGTCAACGCTACACTATAGCTGATTAAAAAAAATTAAAATACTTCATTGTATTGATATTGTGCACAATTTAAGTAACTATACTAGCGGCTTGTATTGGAATACTACTAGTACCTAGTACTATTTCCACGATCTAATTTAAATTAAAAAGGATATATCAAGTATTACTTCCTTGCTTTTATCTTTATCGGTGCATCGGTGTCTCTATTCGACACGATTTATTCCAACATATTCAAAAATTTTATAACATTATATCATAATGTGTATTTATAATTTCAAAAACTTCGCTTATCCGTAGGAATTATTCAAGGAATAGGGCCTGTCGAACCAACAGCATTTTGGATGAATTAACTACTAGTACAAACTCGAATGTAATATTAAAGCAGGCAACACTTACAAGGTGAGCATTCCCTTGTTTCTTTAATAATAATTGTTCGCAATTCGCAAACAATTTGGAGAAAACATAGAACTGTAATGCGATTAGTGGTAACGAGTAGCGCAGGGGGAAATATATTTACAAACAAGCGAAACAATGTGAGAAACATTTGAACGTAACCTGTTTGTTTAACATTTTAAACAAAAACTTCGATTGAAATGTTAAATGAATTTCATAAAATCGTGTTTTGTTTTATCAGCAACTCTCGTGTCGTTGACTACCTCATTATTATGATATATTTTCTAATCACTCGCTTTGCTTATAGTTTAATCCTAGATTATCCTACCTTTACCTACTTACTTGGTTTCAACATAGCTTTGTAATCTTACATTACACTAAACAAAATAGATTAATTATTGAGTAGAAAGTTAATTAGGCCTGTGTGCACCAAGATTTCGGTTATCATAACCAACGGTTAACATAAGCTAAACGTAAAATTTACTGTTCACGACAACCCGTACACTGGTTAAGGTCGTAAGCTCGGTTAAGATAACCGCCCGGTTTACGTCCTTAACCGACGTACGGGTTTATTATAAGTAGCAAATTTATAGTAAAGTTAACCATTGGTTATGATAACCGAAATCTTGGTGCACGCAGGCCTAAGAAGTACTGATTAACTGGAGTTACATAGCAAATCAAAACATCAGGCTATATAAGTCATAATTAAAGTACACGCAAGTGAAACCGCGGGGCACGGGTAGTGGTTTTATACTTTGTGTATTCAAACTAATTGTACATTGTCAATATAGTACTCGTACTACGAGATCAAACTCATATTCAATTGTAATTTTAATAATCAAATGTAATTTTAATAGTCAATAAGTATGACGAGGAAGTTAAATGCGTTACGAATCCTACGTAATTGTAAATTTTCGTCCCTATTGAGAGCACAGCGAATTAATTTGAGCAACTCGAGATCCGTCTCAGAGCATTCACGGTCTGGGAGACCGGATTGCAAGAATACTCTCGGTACGGGACCAAGTTTCTATTGAAACTTACCGCGAGATGAGATATAGTTTGGCAAGGCGTTTGTGGCTAAATTATATTCATTTGAGAGAATCAAAGCCATCTTAGATAGCGCACTACCTATTGATAGCCTCTATTTTATTATACCTAAGATACATGTAGTCTCGCTGCAAAACGAAAAAAAATCTTTAATCCACGTTCCTTTAGATATAATATGTATTATATATATGGCTCGTTTAAATAAAACAAAGATGTAATTCGCAGGCTCATAGGAAGGTAATCTCAACTTACTTAAAATTACACAACAACAACAACGTACTTAAAATTAAAATATACGCTAAGTAATCTACGGGATGTCAGCTACAATTTCCTGGTTTTTATAGTTCTTTGTACTATAATATTTTAGGGTTTTCTCTGAAAATCTCGAGAAAATGTTAAAATAGCACAAGGTTCAATCCTTTCATTGATTCTCATATAAAAAGTGTTTTATGGCGTGTTTCCTTTTAGCTTTCATTCGACAGAGGAAGGAAGGGCGCTCTCGGCTTTGATAAAGTGAAAAATAGCATCTTGGGAACACGTAACTTGTTTACCCTTTAAGCCTCAGGGGCCACAACTACATCCTAACATATTTTGTTTAGAAGGTACTTTTTTATATTTGATTTACATAATCTTTAAATACATATTTTACTTACGATTTGATGTTAAATAGAGGGCTTTTTTTTATGGAAGTTTATTATGAACGACGATGTGTCTTGTTGACCTGTTATCGTGAAACTTTCGAGGCTAAACCACTTTACAGTTTAAAACAGTCGATTTAAATCATCATCATTCTATTCATTTTAAATTATTATCATTTTAAGCTGTTTATATACATTAGTACTAAGTTAGGTATTTGTTAGCCGCCGTTAACATTAAAAGCCGCAGCGCAATATTACGCAATATACGTTTGAGTGTAAGAAAGCGCCTCTCAAAAACTTCCTTCACCTGTTGAAAAAAAAAATCTTTAGTGACGCGAAGGTAGACTCGTCATCAAAAGCACTTGAGCGGGGTCGCGTGTTAACAATGTGCCCGCCCCTCACCCTTTGACCTGCCTTCTTTGTCGTGAGGGCAGATGAGATGACATCAAGCTATAACGCAGTATATATGTTTTGAAAAACTGCCTTCACATTGACTTGTGTCACCGCACGGTTTTGAAGTAACTTATTTTTATTTCATGTTATTGAAGGAGTAAGACGGCATTACCTACCTGATGTGAAAATGAATGAATGATAAAATGACTGCTTATAACGAAGTAGGTAAACTGTTAAGGTATACTAAAGTATCACCTCGCATGATATGCATTTGAAGAACTCTACATCCATAAATAAGTACGAAGATTAAATCACGTATTTCAGATTTTTTCTTATAAGTTAAAGGGTGACTGGATAACATATTATAGTTTATTATAAAACTTACCTTTATATAAATAGCTAAGCTTTGTAATTTTGTAATAAACTATTTCTTCTAAAACTGTACTTACTTAGGTTATTTTAAGTTTAAACTAGATAGGTAGCCAGTGCAACGGCTCATTTAATACTCGTAGGAACTTTTCTTGGCATAAGTATTATATCTTATTAAGTGATTTGCTTTCTCAATTCAAGGAACTTGGTTATGTTTTGTAGATTTTATTTAACTAACGCAACACAGAAAGGTAACGCTATTGAAGTTTCTTGAAAATAATCATGCTTTTAAGATTTTCCATCAAATATAGGTGCATTTAAATTTTATAATTATTTGCTTTATACAAGTAACTTGTACATGTGAGATTATTCCATATAACCAATGTGAAAGCGGTCTTACAAGAATCTTACGGAGAGCGCGAACTTAAGAAATAATTGGCGCATGTTAATGGTAAGCTAAGAAAGCGCGTCTTTAGGACTCAATTCCTGGGGGAGCTTTGCACGCGTCACCGTGATGACACATTTCTCACATAAAAGTAGTTTTACTTGTGCTCAAGCGGTAAAACGCTTACTATGTAACCTCACCTACAATAGTGTCACGAGTAGGTTACACGTATTTACGGAGTGTTACATTTTGAATAATTTATGAAAATCTGTCTATAAAAATAATTATGTATATAAAATAAATACTAAAATAATATCTATTAAATAATAATAGTAGATATTCGTACAAAAAAGATTCAATATGATCTTTACTTTCCAACATAAAAAAAACAAAAATGCAGGAAAATGTAATTAGATAGGTTTCGATAACGTAAACTACCATAAATAATTAGTAGGCTAACATTTAAATAGAATATTTTTTAATATTTATATGTCAAGTTGACCACCCTGAATATTTGTACTTAGTTAATTACTATATAATAACTAGCCACGGTTAAAGCCAATAACTAGACTATTTAAAAAATTATAAACTTGGTATCAAATCCAAAACCAACCGGTGAAGGTGCTTATTAAAAGAACTGCATTAGAAATCATCAAAAGACTGATGCTTGACCCTATAGAAAGTGATGACAAAGTCTTAGATGAAACAAGGTTTTCTTCAAGACGCGTATTAACTCATACATACCTAAGTACTTACTCAAGTTTAAGTGGTCGGCAAGCGAAACTGGAGGGGCACCTTCACCCCTCACCTGAATGTAATTTATTACACACTTAACAGTAATCACGGGGTGTAATTATACAAATTTAATGATAGAAATCTCATTCCGTTAGCAGCGACACTTAACAAATCCCAAGTTGGTACAATGTCGGCTTAATAATCCAAACGGAAAGGTCAAAAGTTTCGTGTTTTCCTCGTTAAGCCCTTACAACTTCGGAAAAGCAATATTACTTAGAGTTTTACGCTTTGACGTCTAGTCTTACGTATTATAAACTTACTTATTACACCTCCATTATTACGAAACTGTAATGATGTTATCGGTGAACTGTATATTGAATTTAAGGTTGTAATTTTTCAAAGATGTTTTACGTACCGCATGTAAATAATTAACCTAAGAATTCCTAACTGGTGTATGATCGTTTCACAGGTTAACTAAATTCTGATATTTAACAATTACGAAGGTTACCTTTCAACCAATCTTCTACGAGAAAATCTCGAGTTAAGAGCACTACCCATAAAAGCATTTCTTGTCAAATAACATAACAAGTACTAGGTACACGTCGCGGAGTTGTCCCTAGGTTATGATGAAAACGGATCAATAGCGACTTTTTCAGCAACGTCGTATTCGGACGCACAGTCGGTTCACGGGCCCATTAAAAGCTTGTTTTTAAAATAAAAATTATTTGAAGCGTAGTAGAGTTGAATGCAAACCGCGCCGGTATATTTATTACCGGCAAGAATAAAACGTCCACATTTCACGATACACGGCTTCTGTGAAACGCACGTCGAGAAGTCAAGAGCCATTGCCGACTTGCCGCTAGGTAAACAGAGCGGGGCATTTATAACGATTCATAGTAATTTACGTCCATTTTACGCGTTTTTACTACCTGCACAACTGGTGCGGCTTTCAATAAAACACCTTAAAATGTTTTTTAAAGCAATAAATATCGATGCTTTAGCCCCCAGTTGAAAACTACGTTCAATTCATCGGTGCCGATAACAATGATTAAGCCCTGTCCTGATATAGCTTCGGGGGTACATAATACATTATATGATTATACTGAAAAATGAAAAGTATGAAAGTAATATTGGGTAAATATCTACTGTATATCATAATTACCATCAGCTTATACTCTGTACTTAATGGCAATGTTTGACTTAGAAACGACAACTAAGTACCTGAACTCTGTTACTATCTAATAACATAGTTCTATGTCTTAACGTGGCTGAAAGTGCAAGGTACGACATCGAAGCCGATGCACACAGATGAGAACTGCAGACAAGGTGTCGCAGTGACACTACTAATTTGTATGTATTTATACGGAAACGATGAACACCATAACATCGCCTATAGTCGGGACGCTACTGAGAATTTAATTTAAATTTTGTTGGAAAAAAACTCTTCATTTCCCATAGCCTGTCACATGACTTGAATCCATTTATTCCTTAGTTAATACTAAGTAAGTTAACACTCAGTTTCAGTATTAACCGACGAGACAGGAGTTACTGTACTCATCTCGTTAATCCGTGATAGCTTTACCAGATTTTATGTCTTTAAATTGTTAACCAATATTGACATATCTGCACGAGACGTAGACGGATAGGTAGTTCGCGAGTTTATTGGAAAATTTTCCGATAATTCATTACCGCCATGATAAATGTTCCGCGCCGTTTTCCCATTGAAAGCGAGCCCTTTTTCACTTCGACGGTGATACGCAAAAACGGGTTAAAAGGGGCCGGGAGTACCGGCGGATGATATATTAATCAGGGTTGGGTTGTCCCTCTTCGCAGACGGATGCCTATTGAGGTATTGTCGTATGATTCAATGTCGTTTGTGTGTGGGTCGAGACTCGAGTGACGTAACTGCTGAAAGGTTTGTTGTGTTCCCTGTGTACAGACACAGAGAAAAACGTTATAAATAGAAAATCGATTTTATTACACACAATAGCTAAAACACTAAAGTTTTAGTGTTTTATATAATGTTCCATTCGTTTATAACTGTCACTAAATAATATTTAATCAAAAATACAGATCTAGATATAAAAAAAACAATGAAACCTATTGCATTCAAGTATATACGATTTTTTCCTTTAAAGACAAAGGCCTGAGGTGAGCCTTTTTTCTCTGATAATCATTATCAGAGAAATAAGGCTCACCTAAGACCTATCAAACGATGTGGTGAGAGGAAAAAAGAGGTTCATCTAAAACGTTAATAAATTTTAACAAATTCAATATTTGTAAAAAAATATCACCAGTCAGCCTTTCAAAACTTTTTCACTTCCGCATACAAATATCGATGTTCAGTTAAGTTAGGAAAAATGAATCAGGGATACACAAAACTGATACATAAGCTATACTTACAGCATGCATAGCTGCCGACGTGCATGATAAGGTAAAAAAGGCTATGTTTCACGTAAAAGAAATCAATTTAATGAATTCAATATTTGTTAAATTTTTATCACCAGTCAGTTTCAAGCCTTTCAAAGCTTTTACACGTATCACAAACACCGCCATTTCAACATCCGCATTCAAATATCGGCGTACAGATACGTTGGGGAAAATAAATCAGGGGTGCACAAAACTGCGTCCGGTACATGCGCCATCGAAATGTCACCTCCATGTCGAACACAGCGTGTATAGCTTCCGTGGTGCATGATAAGGTAATACAAATCACATGTTTGCACACGTGTTGAGGAAAATGCGTTGGAAAATTATTAAATCATGGTATCAGATTTATAAGTCCTCTTAACAAATGATAAATCTATTCTGGGAAATCATAAATATTTGACTAGTTAAACAAAGAAATATATATATCTAATAATGATGAACTATGGAAACAAATCCTGTGTGCATTTGTTTTCTTTACGCGAAACGAATTATTTAAAAAAAATATATTTTTTGTGAATTAAAGATTTGAGGGAAACAAATAAAGTTAAGTGTTATCTTCATGTCTTCGGCATAATATCGATTTATGTAATAAGTAGGTACAAACACTGCAAAGCATTATTATGTTAGCCCATTAAAAACCTTTCTGTCAGCACAAATATAGTTTTTTGTTCTAATGACGTAAGGTTGGTATGGAGGAGACACATGGTGTAAACACTATACAATAGGTTGACTATTGTGATTGAAACCCATCGAAACATGTCATCCTGCCGCCAGCACGAATGTAAGCCCCGAATACATGACCGACAGCAAAATCGTGACAAATGCGCGCCGCACAAATATATATGCCAGCTGTATGTCTTCATGTACAAGCTAAATGATAGCACTCTATTATACTAAAGGTTACATTCCGTATGTTCTAACGTTTGATGTGTTTGTTACGTGTTGAAAATCAGAAATTATAATAAACAGTTTAATATGGGACGACAAGAATAAAATTATCCAACGCAATAATTTTAAAAGAGTAACCGGCTCTTAATAGAATTTGACTTAAAAACTGATAGCAAAGTAACATCTCACTTGGCGTTTTAAAGGAATGAATTATTTAAAATACGGACTTTAATTTATTTACGTATAAAAATAGGTTGCTCTATAACTTCGAATAGACTCAGAAAAGGAAGTGAACTTTAAAAGCTCTTGGTTCATTGGACCTGGTTAATCGAAGATTAATAAAACGCAAACACTTACGAGGTAAATGAAATAACAATTAATTAAAAATAAAAATAAAAACGAGGCAATTATTCTCTACTCCAATAAAAATCAAAGTAGCTACGCATTAACTCGTAGTTTTTGAAACTCGCACAATATTAACATCAACAACGCACTACATAATGCAGCGTGGAATTATAATTATACATTCCATACATTATTCACATAGGCATTACTCATTAGCGTATATTGATGCAACCAAACCGTAGCCTTAATTGAAAATTTAATCAGCTTATACAGATGCCTTAACATACTAATTAATAGAGAAAATTTCTATTTTTTTTTCAAGCTGCTAGTTTTCTAAATACGCAAACATGTTTTAGCGTACCACAATTCTTGCGTGGTCAAAATCTACAAGCTCTAGGTTTATTTTACAAAGTTCACAACGTCTAAAAAGGAGATTCACAAATTTCAACTACATGGGTGGGAGGAGATATGAACATAAATCGTTATACTGGGAAAATTCATCTTAAATAAGCAAAAACTTGGTTCATGTTTTTAGATTTTAAAATTTTGGAATGGAATCGGGCTGGGTCAATTTGTATGATAGAGAGACGAATATCTTAGCATTCCATGTATTCACCGTGAGGATGCCGGGTCCATCGCGTGGCTAAGAGAAAAACTCCGAACAGAGCCGGACACTTGTGACACGGGTGTAGGTTTTACACAGGTACACTGTTTATTTGCTTACTTCAATTGTCGGTACTACTAGCAAGTGTATTTATCAAAGTTTCTTTATTATTTATGTTTACTATTCTCAAATAACAACGCTAAAGTTTAACATAACAAGCTCATATTTCGTTTTTCGGAATGAGTGCAGTAACCGAGTAGGGTTTACAATTGTGTAAAGTTTACCAGGACAATGTAGCTATAATCGTGTACGACATAATGAGTCATTTTTCAAAATACTTATTCCGAGATTATTTTTGAGATTACTTATTGCGTAGTTACGGTGAAAATATAAGAAAGTAGAAATTTCATGGTAAGAAACATAATTGAGTTCGCTATGGTAGGGCGCCATTATGTTTTGATGTCATGATGTTTGGCGTTTTATAAAAACTGATAATTTTTAGCACATGTTGCTACTGGATTCCTATAGCTACCTATTTTACGTTAAGCAACTATGAAGTTTGGTCTAAACTCCATATTTGCCTAACTGACTTTAAGGACACGTTCCCTTAGCTACAATGAAAGTAGTAGAGCTAACAGACAACGTCCAACGTTTCATAAGTGCTCCTAAATTAAGGCCTGTGATAAGTATAATAGAAACGAATTTTAATTAAATTTCATTGAAATTTAACAAGACCTATTGGAACTTTAATATACAAACAAATCCGGAATATATCATTGATTTATTCTACCAATGCCAGCGTATAGGATTACATAGTAGCGTTTTAGCGAATCGTACGTACTCCGTGCTCCGTGCTCCGTGCTCGCATACACAAGGCGGGAATGCGACGCGTGCCAACGGTTCAATACACTACATTAGTAGAAATTGAAAAACATCGAATGGAACGTTAGCATACATGAAAATTATAAAAGATAAATCCGCGATAACCCATTGAGATGGTAATTCTAGCAATGCGAGCGCATCGGAGTACATAGCAGCGTTTTAGCGAGTCGTACGTACTCCGTGCTCCGTGCTCGCATACACAAGGCGGGAATGCGACGCGTGCCAACGGTTCAATGCACTACATTCGTAGAAATTGAAAAACATCGAGTGGAACGTTAGCGTACACAAAAATTATAAAAGACAAATCCGCGATAACCCATTGAGATGGTAATTCTAGCAATGCGAGCGCATCGGATTACATAGCAGCGTATTAGCGAGTCGTACGTACTCCGTGCTCCGTGCTCGCGTACACAAGGCGGGAGTGCGACGCGTGCCAACGGTTCAATGCACTACATTCATCCTCGCCCCGCTCGGCGCGTCTGCCTGAAAAAAATGTACCTTCGCGGTTTTAGAATTTGCATCGTAATCTTTGTAGTTGAGAATGTCTTAAACACTCAATATTTATACTGTACTATAAAATTGTAATAACAAATTAAAATCGGTATCATAATAATTATCATCATCTTTTTAATAATTAAGTGTAATTAGAATTATCTACGAACAAGTGAGGAGATGTACCTAAATCTTACTCCCACTAGGCTATTTTAATGTTGGTTGGCGGACATGTAGAAACTTGATATAACTTTGGAATGACGGCTGATAAATGATGAGCGGTAGTAACGTATGCCGCTATGTGTAAATTCAAAAAATTAACCCAAGAAAACTATAGATACATACTTGTGTTACAAATGTCCTAAAAAAGAGTACTTTGATATCATACGAAATTTTACAAATATATCGATACCTAATGTTTTGTGTACCGAAATATCCTTTTTAAAAATATTCCAAAATAAAAATTAGGTTTTCTGTAAGTTTGGTTATAAAGGTTTTAACAACCTGCTCAGGATAAGAATAATAAAAAAGCCATTGTTCTAAATTAAAACCTATTAGTGATGTCGATACTATAAAAACAATTAGCATAACTCGATGGCTGGCATTCTGCAGATACGCCATTAGTCTTTGAGTCTGACACATCGCTATTTAAACAATACCTACACACAATTAATGCAATTCATTATATACCTAAGTACTTAAAAGACGAAGCAATAATATAATGTATTAATTAGTCTGATTTATAGTGTATGTAGTTGACTGAATGTCTACTGATGGACTTAAGGTCTCGTAATTCTAACCCTTGTGCAAGTCTTCTACACTATTTGTTTTTTAGCTTTGCTTGTAAAGATTTTTTATAATTTTGAATTACTTTTACTATTATTCATTGTTGGTTGTTCGCATTCTCTTAGAAGAAAAGTGATATTCTGCCTTCTTAACCGGTGGTAAAGTCACTACAGACAGTAAAAATTGATGTTTCAAAATGCTCTGTGCTTGTAAACAAAGCTAACAGAAATGAACGAATTTTGAACTCGTCAAATGACGATACTCTAAAACTAAATAGGCACACACCAACAAACCTATGTGAGTTTAACTAAGTTATACTTACTCATTATATAAATTGAGCTAAGTCAGCGATATTAGTATGCCAACATCTGCCTCCAGGGAGTTGCTAAACAAATAAATTACTCACTAAAACGTTAGTTCGCTGATAAAGAAACTATCCGAACTGGAGCACTAGTCGTTAAGCATTCGCGATACGAAATTTTACCGATTTCATTACCTAATGGAACAACTCAAGAAAATTGCCCCGTCTTGGGTATAGGAGGTAGTTCGAATTTGATCTACCCGGTAATCAAATTCAAATAGGTTAAAATAATGGGCACGGGAGCTGAAAGTCGATTTGGGGGATATCTGTGGTACTCTGTCAAATGGAAAGCGGAATTTATGGGAGAGTGGGGCGTGGCGAGAATTTTCCACTGTGAACGAGAGCTTTAGCGGTCTCTACTAACGTAAGCAAATTGTTGGCAATTCGAAATCGGAAAATAAGCTTTATTTAGATGAATCGCTGTAGACTGTAGGGAATATTATTTGCAGAAAATGTAATGATGTGGATTATTCTTTTTTAGTAATATTTGACGAAACAAGCGGATTGCCCACCTGACGGAGAGTGGAATCCCATCTTCTATGAACAGAAGGACACCTCGCAGGACATGCAAGGAACACGTCCAAAAAATGCCGCCCTTTGTCCATCTATCAACCTGAGGCTGGACTATATTAGTCTATAGTTAATTTTCTGTTGACTACAACTTCGTAAGAATGTTTATACAGATAAAAACCATCTGTAAATAAAATTGTAAAGTACACGCAACCCATCAGTAAAACACATATTTCTCCTTCAAGCATTGCACAACCACGGATATTCGTAAAACATTGCGTTAACGATGTTCATTAAATAAAAAATATCTCTTAGCGAGCATCATATTATTGGAAGCGATTGCGAGATAAAACTGAAATATTACAGACATTCTAAAACTGAAAGCAACATACTATTCACATGAACAGCGTAAAAATAAAACAAACTTTATATTAGTCAATAAAAAATACTTTTTAGACGGATTCAGATTTAATTAACACGCCTACCGTTCACTTTTATATATATAGTTTGTAAATATCGTGAAAATTGAAATAACAAAAAAAAAATAAACGAAAGCAGCGAGGTCCAATATCTCGTACCATGCTGGAAATTTCTTTTCAGTTATATGAGATACGATAGCCCGATACAAGAGCGAGCGTCTGCCAGAATATCAATAACATTACGTAAAGGACACTAAAATAAATTCAGATCTTGAACAGATACCGCGCTAGTATATGATCGCCATCGACGTATTTCTGTCATCGGTCCTACAATTAGATGAGGCCGGACTCTAGAAAATTTCTACGCTGAATAAGTCACGGTTTACGATGTGTAATAAATCTGTGGTATGACTTCTAAATGTATAGAGGTTAGGCTGGAAAATATAAAATATTAAAATATACGTACTAATACACGAAATTAGGACATTGGTGTTAACCAGCTATGATTTTGGGTTTGGGTAGTGAATTCTTAAAACATGGATGATCATTAGCGGCGCCTACCCTTTCTATAGTTTTGTACTCGTATGTTTATTGGAATGCTTAATTTTAATTTCAAGTTAAAAAAAAAATTGGTTGTCTGTAAAGTCGGTTTACTGACGATAGTTGAACGTGACAATGTCTTAAGAAAATACTGATGGAATGGTAGCATTTAATTGGTTATTAATAATTTTAATTTAAGTATATTTTTCTAAATATTAATTTAAATTAATAAAATAATTGATTTTGATTTTATAAATTTATATTTTAATTTATAATAAATATATTAATTTTTAATTTAAAATTAATATATTTAATAATTATATTTAATAGACGGATGTCGAACGCTACCGAACGCAAAGGCCGATTGTGCTTCTTTGTCGCTCGTTCCGCGCTCTCGCTTGCACTGCAAGCCTTACATGGAACGCCTCAAAGCGAGGTAACGACGCATGACGTCATGTTTTTTCGTACGTGCAGCCGGCTATCGAATTATAAGACGTTGTACGTCAAAAAAACTATGCTAATTGATCCACCTGTCCATTTGCTCCTAATGTAAATAAATTAAATTGTGATGTACGAGTTTGTCTGTACGTTTACAATTTTGTTCCTAATATTTATTTTGTATTATTCTACAAAAAAATTATATACGTAATCTGACGAAAATTAAATCTACCGAGCTTTATAAACATAATATAATATTTATAAATGTATAATGAGTTGATGCAGTGCAGTTATGTTACGAAATATTATTTTATATCAGTCAATAAACAAGCAATGCATATCGTACTAATGTGAAATGAGTTATAACCTAACTGACGTCGTAATGGTTGGAAGAAAATTGTAGCTTTATTTTAATTTAAAGAGGGATATTTAGTTATTTAAAATATTATAGGTAGCTACGTTGCTATGTTTATGACATATAATGAGATTAATAATAGCGAATCGGTACTTTGGACACAGAACACAATATAGCAAGGCATTTTATGACTTCCTGTGTCGTCGGCGTTAGGCGTGACCGAAATGTACCGAAAACCATCAAAATACTAACTGGAATAAACTCTAAAAATATGTGTGACGAATATCGGTCGCATAGCGCTACATCCTCATTAAAATTAGTTCAAAACAAATTCTTATTATTTTATTTTGACCTTATTATAATTTAATGTCCTCCCGACCGAATTTCGGCCACGGCCAATTTTTGTGGAAATTATCTATGCGGGTGACGTAGGTGAACTCTCTATTCTCCAATCAATTGGAATGGCAGATCGACACAACAACAAGATGATGTACTGACACCGCCAGCTACTCTATTACAGGCCAACGTCGGGCTTAGATGTTGATGAAAGTAACCGGGAGCATTGGCTTAACTTTTCTCTGAGGCACGGAATACAACTGCTTTAACTTGGCAACTCTGGACTGAAAATTTTACTAAGTTTCTATGGTGACAAAAATCAATATCTAGGACTCGGACACAGTAACCACTGGATTAACGAAACTTTTTATTTTTATATTAAAAAGAGATTCTAATAATCTTATAACACCACATTAATTTTTACCACATTTACATAAACATAATTTGAAGGTAAGTATACAAGAATACGTAATGTTAAAAACAAACACTGAGATTTTTCTTCATTTGTTATGGTCTGGCTGGTGGGAAGCTTTTCGCCTTGGCTAGGTACCACCCTACCGACAAAGACGTACCGCCAAGCGTTCCGGTACGATGTCGTGTAGAAACCTGTAAGGGATGTGGATTTTCATCCTACTCCTAACAAGTTAGCCCGCTTCCATCTTAGATTGCATCATCACTTAACATCAGGTGTGATAGCAGTCAAGGGCCAACTTGTAGTCAATAAAAAAAAACAAATGGATTTTGAATTTGAATTTTGAGGTGTTATATATATTTCACCGTATTTAGCTATCCATCTATCTGTACATGCGTATAGACGCGACGGTGAATCATGCACGCCATCATGTCACGTTGCGACCTCGAACGCTACGTATAGGCTTGGGGCTATTTTAGCATTATCGATAAAAATATTTAAACCTCTTTTTAAAATTGACCTCAGTTATGGGTTACCAACATTGCATAAAGCATTAATTTACTACTTTAACAAAGTATACAAGTCTCAATACAATTAGTTACTGGAAATCTTTATAGCGAAAGCAGCAAAAGGGGCATCAAATATTACGCAAACTACAGAAGTAAGCAGTTCTCATCACAATAAAGTAAACAACATTACCAATAAACTCAGCCGCCGGTACAGTAGCACCATTTAAATGTACTATTAAATACATTGCTGCAATTGCACGATTTCCGTGAGACGGTTATTAAACGTCAGCGGCGGCATCGTCACAGTATTTAATTTTGTACAATATTATTCTAAACGCGACTTTTATGTGTTTATGCTTTTGAATTTAAATTTACGACTTTTTCAGTGTATCTTTCGTAACAGAATGTATGATAAATATGATTTATTTCATTGATATTTTCCAAATATCCTTTTTGAGTGTTTATAAAACAATGAAAGTAGCTTTTTTGGACCTGATCCGAGATTCCGAATAATATACCAGCAAGACACTTAAAGAAGAACAACATTATAAAGGAATGTCTATGTTTGATTAGATATCTAGACTTTAAACTTATAATAGTAATTAAAATATGGAATACCAATGTCTGATATAGACGTTAGCATTACATGGATTCACCGTGCGGGTGGCGGGTTCCATAGGGTAACAGAGAAAAACTTCAAACACTTCCAGACTCTTGTATTGTATTAGATTTAAAGTCACCTTTTAGACACTAATATAAAGAAAAATGATGTAAAAATAATATCGATACATTGCATTGCAGCCAAGTACACCACTAGAGTTATGCTAATCTGTGGCTCGGATGTCATCTTACGCAACAGGCGACCGCAGCGCGTGTGTACGCGGCTTAACTCCGCACTAGTTGATGCCCCACTTCGAGTTTTAACCACTGTCATCCGTAAATGCAGAAGTACGAGGCTGGAATAATTTTTAGATAAGTCGCGCGTGACAAATGAGAGTCCTTTGTTTCGCGGGACTATTTTCTTTGGGAGGTGTAATGTTTTGTTAAATCGAAATTACCTCATAAATAGAGTCTGGCTTGGATTCCAAAGTTTTAATTCGCTGTCCATTTTGATGTAAAATATTAGAATGTGCAATATTAGTCTTGTTTACTTTTTACAATTCTACCTTTTTTTTTACTTTACAAAAACTTAATAAATAAACTTTGAATGTCATATTTTTTAATAACTGATTAAGATGAAGGCTCTAGATTATCTATGTGCAAAATTTCATTTAAATCGGTTCAGTAGTTTTAGTGTAAAAGCGAGAAAGACAGACAGACAGATAGAGTTATTTTCAAATTTATAATATGAGTTAGGATCTACGAATAATGTAATAATAATGTAAGAAATGTAGTGTTGATCAAGACAAAGTTTTTGTGTAATTAACATGGATCAATCTAATAAACAAATATAATATAGTTCTCGTGATTGAGTACTCTGCTCGCATTTATTGTGTTAACATAAACCCCATTTGTGAAAGCAAATATAAAACACAAAAACTCAACGTTTCGACGGTTTTAAACTCTTGTTTTTCCATTTTAAACGAATCACTGGGTATGAATGAAAATTAAATTTTCACCTACATAGTTCGCGTCCGGGATTTGAACGCGGCTATTTATGATCCTTGTAAATTAAATACCGTACATACATTGGATAAACATAAACAAAGGTTGTACACTGATATATTATTGTGTAAGGGGATATCTGTGAAGTTAACTCCAATCTAAATTAGTATGAAAAGAGGGACGAGTACGAGTAGAGCTTACTGGAAGAGGGTTCAGTATCTATCATGTTTTGTAATTTCTTATATTTGTTTAAGGTCATAGACTTCTTTTATAATCTTAATTATAAGTTTATTATAAATTAGCAGTCGCCCGCGACTTCGTCCGCGTGAAAACTTAGACCCTAGTACTCTTAGGTACCCCTCCGATTTTAAAGACAAACTTTCATATAAAGTGTGTTCATGCCCCGCTCCCCCTCTATATTTAATTTTTTTATACTTTCCCGTGAAGAATATCCTCCGTCCTGTCCCGTGTACTAAAGATCTACATTTTTGTTCAACGTTGTACGACACTACAGTACATTAACATTAACAATATATATTTATGGCAAGCTGATATGTATAGCTTGATATTAAATAGTCTATTAGACTCTTGAGTCTAGTTTTCAAAATTAACAAAAATAATTTTACAACGCGACACGCAGATCAAGAGATTAGCCTGTTTAAACAAGCGAACAAACTCTTCCGCTTTATATTAATAGTACAGATATGGTCTTCTATGGCAAATAAATTGAACAAAGATCGAATTCTCAACTTTAATTTTTTAAGTTTATTTAATAATTTAAGTTTAGTTGTATAAATAATGACGTAAACGTAAGCATATGAAATAAATGTTTTTTAAAACACAAAAAGTTTTATTTCCGCCAAAATATAAAAGACAGATATATGCTATTGCGGACTTTTTTGTTGAACTTTTAAAAATACATAAAATTTTCATACTATATTTTGAATTATATCTAATAGCTAAGGCAGCGCACGAGCATAAAGTCGATTTAATAAATTTCACAGTCCGAATCGCGCGACAAAAACTGTGATAACTCGGCTAATATACAACACAAATATAAAATATAGCCTATGACACTCACCGATAACGTAGCATTCTACTGGTGAAAGAATTTTTTGAATCGGTTCAGTAGTTCCGAAGATTAGCCCCAACATATCTTTATTTACAAACTTACAAACATATAAACTAATTTCCCTTTTATTACCCGACTGCGTCAGAAGGAGGGTTATGTTTTTCGAGCGTATGTATGTATGTATGTCCATTTCTTCGGCACGCGCTACAGCCTTAACGACTGAACGGATTTTGACATGTGAGGTGTCGTTGAATTTGTAAAAATTGTGGTAGTGACATAGGCTAAATAAATTTTCAAAACGACGGCTGTAAATGGGGGAAAAAGAGATGTGTGTATATCTTTCTTCTATCTTAGCAATATGGGTATCAAATGAAAGGTCGTAAAAAGACCATTTCAAAAATATAAATATCATATCATGTTTACATTGCCGTTTTAACAAAAATGGCATAAAATGTACCGAGTTATTTCTATACCATAAACTAAAACAAAAAAGTCTCAAATAAAATTATTATTATAAAAACAAAAAACCCGACTGCATAGAAGCTACGAACTGAAAAGAGAAAAACAAGGATCACTATATCTATATAAAATTCTAAATACTTAATAACTAAATACCGCAGAAAATAAAGTATTTTGTCCCCGCTTGCATCTCCATAAAGTGTTTAGAATTTTATATAGATATAGTGATCCTTGTTTTTCTCTTTTCAGTTCATAACTTCTATGCAGTCGGGTTTTTTGTTTTTATAATAATAATTTTATTACAATTTTGAATTCATTAGAAGTTTCGGAGAGAATTAAACATTTTCTTTTGTTATATAGTATAACATAAAAACTACGTATTTAGTTCATAATTATATTAAAAAGTAAGTATATGAAAGATCTCAAATACACAACAAACGCTTTCTGTTGAAGTCTCGCTATACAGTTTGCGTTATTTTTTTTAATTTTCTATCTTTCTCTCAAGCCCCAATATACAGATTCCCTTTGTTCACGTTACATATCTGTTTTGGTCACAAGGATATTGAATCAACTAAGTAACCTAATCAGTGTATTAGATAAGAAAAAATTACTAAGTATGAAGGACGAACTTACGAACAAATGTCCCAAAAGGGTTGCGTTTGTATTTAGTCGCACATACCGAACCCTAAAAATCCTATTATAAACAAGACGTCTCACCTGATGTTTCGCTTCGGGATCATGAACTATTAGACTCTTGAGCGATTTATCGACGTACATTACTTTTTATTGAAGCATCTAAAATATAGTAGTTGATGTAAACACGATAATGTAATACGTACAATAAAATATACACCTGTGGAGACTAACGTAACGTAACGAAGGCGAAGTTCTAGTTTATCCAAACCGTGAAAATAAAATGTCCAAATTATTCATTGTAATATACGAGTAGTTTGAGAGCTTATAATCTAGAGTTTAATATTAAATGTTCGTGACTTTATAAAAGCTGAAAGTTTGTTAGTCTAACTCCTACCTACCATAGACAGGTAGGCACAATAGAGTTTGTTAACTTTAAACTCTACTGAAACATCGACATATAGTTCGTATTCTTTTACAATACGATACGACACGACGATATAACTCTTAGACATATATAACTCGCCACACCTTGGCAACAAAGCATGACGGGCGGAAGCGAGTAGTTTGGGCCAGGCTTGCCTATTGTCACTTCTGCCTATAGCTGCATTACTAAGCTTTAGGGCTAAACTTACCGGGCTAAATGTGCGAATGAAACCTTTGAAAAACACAACGGGTGACTTTACTTTTAACTCCTACCTACCATAGACAGGTATAGGTAGGCACAATAGAATTTGTTAACTTTAAACTCTACTGAAACATCGACATATAGTTCGCATTCTTTTACAATACGATACGACACGACGATATAACTCTTAGACAAATATAACTCGCCACACCTTGGCAACAAAGCATGACGGGCGGAAGCGAGTAGTTTGGGCCAGGCTTGCCTATTGTCACTGCCTATAGCTGCATTAATTACTAAGCTTGAGGGCTAAACTTACCAGGCTAAATGTGCGAATGAAACCTTTAAAAAACACGACGGGTGTCCTTATCCTACTTTTGGGCTAAAATGACCGGGCTATATGTGCAAATGAAACCTATATTAAACAAGGCACACCCATAACATAATACCAAATCCGCGCGGGCGAAGCTAATGACAAGCGTAACAAAGAATGATGAACACAAACAGGCTTTTCAAATCATTAACCCACCACACCTTGACAACAAAGCGGGTCGGGCGGAAGCGAGCAGTTCGGGCCAGGCCTGCTTCCTGTGGTCGCGCGCCGCTGCATGCAAATAGGCGGGCGAGGCGCACGCGTCCGCTTGTGACGAAAGCTATACGAGCTTTATAAGGAGTGCTCCTGTGATTGAATGCTGATCGACTCTAATCATAGATACCAGTATGTTAGTATATACATTCTATTTTATTATTGGTTGTTATATAAGTTGGACTAGCGTGTTTGTGTGTTTTTTATTCCAGATAGGCTCGCGTTTAACTATGATCTCACCGGAAGATAAGGCACGCTTGCCTAAAACTGCCTCTTGTTCTAAAGAGACCCAGGTTATAAGAATCAGGGAACACAGACTTCGGAAGATCCTCACTCTTGCGTAATTGTGATGATTGTTTGAATCTAACACGATAAGAGAGCAGAAGTATTAGAAAGTTGTTCGTTGTTCTGAGACAATGTCGAAAAAATTACTCGATTGTAATCAATGAAAGAATCAGTTATGTACTTTCATTGATTTCAATCGAGGCATTATAAGCAGAAGGTGACAAATAGATAAGTACATTTGATAAAATCTTAACAAACTAGGAGATCTTAAGCTATATCTATAGATATATACAAATAAATAAAATTGAAGTGCCTGTTAGTAATTAAAAATTAACTGCGCCACTAAATTCATATGAATTTGTATACGGTATTTACACTTGTCTGTCTGCTTGTTTATTTTGGCTAATCTCTAAAACTACCAGTCGGATTGCAAAAAATTTTGACCAAAAAATAGAACCGATTCAAAACGCACTAAAAAGTAAAAAATAACTGTGTCATTTAGTTGCTTTAATTTTTTACTTTTTAGTGCGTTTTGAGTCAGTTCTATTTTTTGTTAAAAAAAATTATTTCTTACTTTTTAGTGATTTATAGCCACGTAACGTACTTGTACTATGCTGTCATAGTATATTATACGGCACTAGTAGCCAAAAAGCTACCGATACCGAGACAAAGACCGAAATCGCTGTAAGCGTGCCTCCAAAATTTGAAGAGTTCCTTCAATTTCCCCAGGATATCATTATCAGATGCTAACATGCTGACAATGGGACCACCTTGGAAGTATGCCCTTTCTAATAAAAAAAAATATCAAAATCGGGCAACTCTATAAAAAGTTATGCGTGGCCATACATAAAAAAAAATATACGTGTCGAATTGAGAACCTCCTCCGTTCTTTTCCGTCGGTTAAAAACTCTTTTTGTCACTCCTCGTGAGTCTTTTAGATATCCCCAGAGGAACGGGAACCGTTAGCATATAAAAAAGATGCAGTAACAAAAAGCAAATAATATTGTCGAATTAAAATAAAAGCCTTCAAAAAAGGTTCCATAATGAAAACTCAATCTCTACGCCTAGTTTTCCCAAGCACATGCCATTTTCAGCTGGACTACTATTTAAATTCTTAATTTTTTGAAGCAAAAAGAAGATCGTGAATATCGTGCTAGCGTTTTTGAGAAATGAAGATAGATCATTATTCGAACGATTACTTGTACAAAATGATGAATGATCAACGAGGGATCTTTATTCGACATCCGCACTGCGATAGGTAAGTACATAGTAACGTATCTACCGTTCGTTAGCCGAGCAATAATGAATTTTTTATTCCCTATTATTGCCATGTACGGTACTCTGGCCGTTCTCTTTAATTGCATACATGGCCCACTAAGACGTGAGCTGGACTACAAATTGTTATAATCTAACCCGGATTCTACCAGCTAATGGTCTTCGAGTCTATATTTCGATGCAATAAAAGAAACACCAATAAATATTAATTATTATCTATATCTATTAAACAAAGGAATGTTGGTTTTGCTTAGGTATCATCGATAAATCCAGTAGAGCTGAACGGATCTAAATGTAATCTGGCACAGAGATTATTATAATCTGGACTAGCACATAGGTCACTCATCAGCCTTTTAACGGCCCACGGTCTCCCTTCTATTGTATAGGAGAGGGCATATGGAGCGTAGACCCACCACGCTGTTCCACTGCAGGTTGGCGGGCTTAGAAAGTATAGAAAATGTTTCATTTATTTATGTTAATAATAGTGACCGGGACCGACGGCTTAACGTGGTCTCTGAGGCACGGGGTGTAATACCACCAACTTCCTGAGACTTCGGGCTTAGAATGTACTGAAAATTTCAAAAAGGAATGAAAAGCTCAGAACTATTTCGGTGACACGACCCAGGATTCGAACCCAAGACCTCGTGATCGAAGCAATAAAAAGGCTACCCAGTACGGGCTAGTCATAATAGGTGTCGCTATTCTTTCCAAATCCATTCATTATTTTCTTTAAAAATTGTTACTAATTTACTTATATCAAAAATATTTCTCTGTAGTTCTGTCAATATGCAAGTTATCATTTATCAATTATCAGCTCAGTATACTTACATTCACATAAAATATAAGAGAAAATCTGCAGTTTTATGAAAAAAAAATACAAAATAAAACAATAGCTCTTACACTAATTTCAAGTATGCCACAAATCAAAACAAGATTACTATTTGACAATCCACTTTGTTCCAATCTTATCTCATTATATCTCGATGATATCTACAGTGCAAGTACTTAGTACGAGACAAATTACTGAGCGAGATTATCTAAAGCTGTAAAAAATAGCCTCTACATTAGGGTATCCATATGCATAATGTAGGTCAGGACAGTTAATTAAATCCTAAGAATGTTATTGGAATTATATCATCATAATTTTTGTATTGTCTGATATATTATCTAGTTCCCCCCTCGCCCTTTTACCATAGAACTGCTAGGCATCGTAGTAGTCTGCACCCATACGTAGTCGATATTCCATGGACGCGTACGTTTTGTACGCGTCCATGGAATATCGACGGTTTCGGTTTCTCGTTCCTGATTTGAACTGCGAAAATAAAGAATGCCCTTCCAGCTCACGTTTATCCTACCACCTACAATATGGCTATCTTCAAGTCAAGAGTGAATAAGCACCTAGCGCGTTTCACCGTAGGCAGCATCTTCGCTTACCATCAGGCGTAGCCTAGCGCCAGCCTATACATTATAAAAAAAAAATAAAAATAAAATATTTTTTCGTGGTACCATCACGCTACCTATGGTGTTAGGTTAGGTTTTGGCTAATTGAAATCCATTTTACAAAACATCTAGCAATAATATGTATGAATGTCATATACATATTTTGAATTATATATGTCTATTTATTTGTTCTGTTAGCAAATCTATTTAATTCTATTAAGTATTATTTGATTGAAGTTATTATATAATTAAATTGAAACATAACCTCATTCAGATTTGCGTTTTTAAAATTAAAAAGCTAGTAGTTTATCTATAGACTAACGCAATTCTGTAACGTATTTCTGAGCGATGCTATTCTTGTTGAAATACAAACAGCTTAGGATTTATCCCAGCTTAACATGCTAAATGGATACCTTAGTCAATAAAGACATGGGATTGCGTGTAAGAATCCAGCGTAGAACAATAGTTAGTCGGCCTTGGGCGGTACACTGTAATCACCACCGGGCGAACAAAGACGATAGCCTGCCGCGCGGGCGGACGCCGGCTGAATGAAATTGTAGGAAAACAATTCGGTAGCCGCTTCACTCTCAAATGCAGATATTTCGAGCTAAAAAGCGCTATCCCTTCAGTCTTTGAACGGTTGTTTATCTTTTATTATTGCCTGAATGAAAGAATAACGAAGATTGATGACTTAGATCGTCTAGAATTTATAAAAGATAACAGATAGTGATTGAGTGAAAGATGATTTTATGGACTAAAGCATGTACGAAAGATTAAACTGTACAATTTAATTTAGACAGAGATTTTTGTTAAAATAATTTTATTCGAAGATTAGCGGTGAGATTTGAAACACAACGAAGTTTCTATTGTCAAAAGATATTTTGACACATTATACTAGATGTTTTACGTTTAAATTGTTAGAGCTACTAACATGCGGCCAGAATATTATCTTTTTAGGAGTTTTAGTAACAAAACTTCAACTACTTACTCACTGTGACGACTTCAAGGTTATGAAATTCATCACCTTAGGTATGTCAATAAGCGCTAGTTGCTATTTCATATTTTGTGATTGTTTTTACAATACGTATTGGGTTTTGGCTATTTACGGATACATACGTCGTACAACCAAGCATACTTAGATTGAGATGTTCAATTACTTTTTTCTAATCGTCTTTTATTTGCTTATAATAAGATTAAAAAACAACATAATCACGATCTAAGAGCCCAAATACAAAAACACTAGAGCTACAATATCAAAGCACATTTTACTTATACTGTTAGAATATTAGGGTAGGTTTTAGATAGTATTTAAGGATGCTTTCATCCATGATAGATGTACATGGCTTAGATGGAGCTCTTTACTTATATTTTTCTAAATCGTTTTTTAAAATTAGACTAAGAGCATTCTCTTCAATATTCTTATCCATGTAAGTGATCCCTTTCTTTTTATTCACAACAAGTTGCCTTGACTACAATTCGACTTGGTGGTGATGGATTCGAAGATGGAAGCAGATTAACTTGTCAGGAGAGGAAAATCCAAAACCCTTTTGGTTTTAACATAACATAGTACTGGAACGCTAAACTGCTTGGCGGTATATCCCTGTCGGTACGGTGGCTAAAGCTTCCCACCAGCCAGATCTGGACCATTAAGAAAATTTCCATTGGCTCTGCCGGAAATCGAAACCAGGACCTCTGTCTTATAAATCCATCGCGTATACCGCTGCACCAAGGAGGCCATAAAAATTCTTATCTAACCCAAAAACAATATATAGAGCTTTAAAATAAAACGTGGCAAATTTATACAGCATGTAGTTAGGCAAGTACAATCTGCTATTACGTTTATCTGTGCTCACGCAGTCCCTCAAATAACTGTAATTTTATTCAATGTCGTGAGAAACTCCGTTGAGTAAACCACCGATCTAGTTCTCACTCGATCCTAACAGCAATCATTAACGCCTGTCGGTAAACCACAAGTGTGTTTTATTGCATTGTTAAATATTTATGATACCGTTAAGATAGTGATATATTCGAATTCATATAGATATTTGTTTTAACCTCCGGCAAAAAGCAGAGTTTTGTCATTTTCACGTGTCTTTCTATCTATCTATCTATCTATCTATCTATCTGTGTGTCTGTCTGTGGCATCAAAGCCCCCGAACGGATGAAGCGATTTCAGTGTTTTTTGTATTAAAGGTGACTTATGTGCGACTGTTCTTAGACATGTTTGATGAAAATCGGTTAGACCGCTTAAAGGTTGTGGGGGGTGAAAGTGGGAAAGAACAAAGGAATGTTTGCATATACTTGAGTGTATCACGTGCACATTACACAATAATGCGCTCAACGATAATCGATTTAGCTGTGAAAAAGTTCTGTTGGTAAACTTGGGAAAAATACTAAATGTCTGCAAATATATGTGCGAGGAGAGGAAATGGGGATTGAAATCCGAATTAGCAAGTATACTCGAGTAGAGTCGCAAATAAAATAGCATTATATTCACTTTACATAAATACCTATAGTATAGATATAGGGCGATGTCCATTACAGTTCTATGATACTCCAGATTGATGTAACACAGCTTTAGCACGGTCATGTACGCAAAACAACATTGACCAGTTCCAATCAGAAACTTAATCAGTCGGCTTACAAAACCGACACGGTGCAATCCTATCCCCGTTGAAATGGAGACCGCCCCGATAGTTGCTGTACTCGTAAGTGAAACCGTATACTGTGCAACTTCCGTCCACAATATGTTAGATATCCGATGACCGCCCGGTAAGGCACGGCCCGTTGCTGTTGCGGTTGCACACGTCCATCTAACTTACAGCAATACGTAATATGTCAACATCCTATAGCGTACACAAAGTACATATTTTACTCATACAACTTTTAATTGTCATTTGGGTAACTCAATTCCGCTAATAGTTATTCCTCTGTAGAAGACAATTGACTTGTTATTATTAAAAAATTACATATATTTTAGTCTAGTTAACAAGTGCCTTTTAGGTCAAAATTTTTGCGCCTTCTTCGAAAATTATGATTGAGGTGTCATTCGATTCGGAATGGCATGTAGATAGTTTTTGAGAAAATGCTAAGCCCGCTCGCAAAAATTGCAATAGTTATAAACAATTAATTGAAAAAAAATGGGGTTTGGTTTTTCGTTAATATCTCAAAAACTATTTGAGAAAATTTAAATTTGAAAAAAGATTCAAAAAGAGGAAGAAATTTCCTAAGAAAAGTCTTGACTCCCAAAATTGTCGGACTAATGTTTATAATTTTCCCAGAGGGTTGAAAATACGCTCGAAAACGGGTACTCCGGCTTGCGCAAGCCACGCCCCCATCGGACCTTTAATGAATAAATATTATTAAAACTTATTAAATATGAAAATTGAAAATTGAAAAAATTCAGGCGCCTGTAGGATAGATCAATGAACAATAATCCGTGATCAAAAAATTTTTATCGCGATTTTTCAAAAAGTTATCCATTCATTAATTAACAATTTTTTGTAGCATTTTTTTTAGGATTTTTTTTAAAAATCATAGGAAATTTCTTCCTTTTTTTGAATCTTTTTTCAAATTTAAATTTTCTCAAATAGTTTTTGAGATATTAACGAAAAACCAAACCCCATTTTTTTTCACTTAATTGTTTATAACTATTGCAATTTTTGCGAGCGGGCTTAGCATTTTCTCAAAAACTATCTACATGCCATTCCGAATCGAATGACACCTCAATCATAATTTTCGAAGAAGGCGCAAAAATTTTGACCTAAAAGGCACTTGTTGCCTAGACTATTTGACTTTCGATTGGACTCAGATATAAAAGCTTATCTGATATAATGGATAAACTGGTCATAGAAACTTGTATACTAAATGAAAATTAAAAAGGTACATAAAAAAATCAAAGGTGAACATTTTGAACCTTTTTTGAATCATAGGTGAACATTTTGAAACTTGCTACCTCCCTAAGCGTAATCCAAACTTTATAGTTGCTTATCTTGTTTAACTATAGTACGAACAAGAGCTGACAAATTGTTGGCTTGAAAATGACGAAGGTCTGGCCATCATTGGATCTTAGACCATAAGCCCCACTTGAAATAAGTTTCCTAGAATTATAATGAGACTACATAGTAGGGAAAAATACGGTCTGAATGAACCACAAAAATTAAATATGCGTCCGACCAGGCGACATATTCAAATTTCTGAGTAATAAAGAAATTATTAACATTACCATAAAATTAAACATTCGTACTTATTTGAGCCAATTCTCGCCGCCATAAAACGCCGTGGCACACTTTATTTTTTACGCCCCACCATTATAATAACACTGTGTTCGTAAAACTCCCCAGTTCTGGCTTTAATAAGGTCTCAGCGATGGAAAAAAAAAGATCGGGATTATACGGCCATACCTAGATAACTTCTAAGAGAGTTACGAAAGCCTAATAAAAAATACATAACCGAGCGCCGCCGGCAAGCGAACAGGGACGTTTGCCGTAACAAAGTCTCCAGGGAACAATATAAGAGTGATACAGCGCTTGCAGCGGTGTCGGAGAAGGAAAATCGATTGAAGAAAATGTCAAACCGGGCAGATAGTTACATTACGCTGGTCATTTCGCGCAACGTCGAAAAATATTTTATATTGTATCCATAGCTTCTAACGAAAACATATATTTTTATCCTAAACATAAAATGGGTTAGGCTTACCAAAGCATTTTATAGGAAGTTGCAGGAGTTTTAGCTGGTCTTACCTGCAAAAAGAGAAATATTTTTTATGAGAGACTAAACAATAATTGTCGAATAAAAATAATAATCAATAAAGTATACACACAGCCTTTTTATATTACAATAAATGCATTAATTAAAAGTAAAAGTAAAATAGTAAGTGCGGTTCCTTAGTATTTTAATAAAGTCACCAATTTTGTAAAATCTCGGAAAGTTTAACAAGCCAAACTACCAAATGACTGGTTTAATTATTTTACTTAATTACACCTAAGCATTGTCCACGTATAACTACATAGTAACAACAAAAGTATTATAAATAATGAAATTACACAATCTTTTGCGTGACTCTAGAATTTGCCAAAACATCCCAATTATAACTGTCATAAATTCACTCACTTATTGTTAACACTAACTTATTGTTAACTTATTATTTAACATATTGATTAACAAAAAAACAAAACAAAGGATGTTTTAAAATCTACGGGCCGTTCTACGGATAAACTTGCTCTCAACAAAACCTTGAGTATTAGTTATTTATTTTATAGCTCTACAATGGTAACAATGGTAAAATATATGTAACGTTAGGTTACGTATTTGTAATGTTTACATAAAACAAATTTTGATGAAAACCAATTGGCTCATTGATCATATCAACAAATTAGATACAGCGCTCGGGCGTAAAGATAATTTAATTTGTGCAAATGCTAAATTGTTACCACGAAACGTAATAATTGTATATTTGGATTTATGTTAAAAATATTTCTTATATAAGAGTAATTTTATTAAGTTTGAAACCCAAAAAGTTCCCATTGCCCGCGGTGCCTAAGTAAAATCGATGTCATTAAGAATAAATTATTATAAAGAAATAACAAAAGCCGGATCAAAGGGTGTTCCAAAATCTGCGAGTAGGTAACCTTGGTGTCTATTTATCTTGGCTGCAGTGGCCATTGCGATGTGTTACTAATTTAATAGGTTAGGATTATACAATGTGACGCAAGTACGAGTGTATTCATATAAAACACCTTTGATGATAACCAATCGGTTGCATTCTTGTTAACATCAACACACTGGATGCGTTCTGTGCAATTGGTAATATATTTATTTGTATATTTGACATACATGTAAAACTAACCAAGCTAATTCCCAACTATTTCTGCAAGCGTTTAAAATTTTATTGCAGTATCCAGAAAATAAGTTATTTTTTATTACTTTAATTTTCAACCTTCGAAAAGAAGCCTGAAAATAATGATGAAAAATTAATGAAATGTTTTTTTTTTATTTTGTACCAAATGTTACAAGTTACAAGATTAAGAACAAAAGAAAGTTCACGCGTTAACGTATTGGCAACATTTTACATGAAAATATTTTTGGTGGGTCAAAAACTTTCATCCAGCAAATTAACATCTAGAAAAGAACAAAAAAAAAACAAAAACGTTTACACGAGGGTGAAGTAACGGGCAATAGCTTCTAGGCTTATAATTCATGGTTAAACTCGATGCTAGCTCTCGTTCCACGTGTCACCTATACGTACACGGCTCATTTTTATCACGAAACAAAAACGAAGGAAACAAGAGCGACTGTAAAATTTCAACGGCCGCTGTTTACGTCCAACCTTTTTACGAGCGCGTTAACTGTTGATTCTTTTTAAACATCTGCGTCACCAACTGTAAACTACATTGTTCGCGGTTTGAGCGCTACGATCACACACTATTAGCTACTTTAAGTCCGATTATTACTTATATGCAAAGCGATCTCAAATACTCATTAATAATTTTACAATTCAAAGTGTTATACAATGTACAATTACGTATACATGTACTTTTATTATTTTAATTATTTTTGATTGTCATAATCAGCATATAGCAATAAGTAACACGAAATATAGTGTCACATTTTCCACGATCATATTATGATAGTATATTGAAATAAATATATCCTCTACAGTAACTGATTAATATATTAATATAACACATAAACAGCTAAATACGACGACAGCTAAATTTGACGACCTCCGTGTCGCAGTGGTATGCGCGGTGGATTTATAAGACGGAGGTCCTGGGTTCGATTGCCGGCGGGGCAGATTGATATTTTTCTTAATTTGTCTTGGTCTGGCTGGTGGGAGGCTTTCGCCGTGGCTAGTTACCACCCTACCGACAAAGACGTATCGCCAAGCGATTCAGCGTTCCGGTAAGATGTCTTGTAGAAACTGAAACGGGTGTGGATTTTCGCCCCACTCCTAACAAGTTAGCCCGCTTTCATCTTAGACTGTATCATCACTTAACATCCGGTGTGATAGCAGTCAAGGGCCAACTTGTAATCGATAAAAAAAATACCCTACTTTATGTAAATAAAAACGGTCCTTATTCAATATTAAACTATTTAATGTAAAAAATCAAAATATTTTACATCACGGCCACAAAACGGCGCTCCGCAGTTGTTTGACAACTACGTCGGTTGACATACCTAATGTTAGTTTTAGGATTGTCGCCAACTTACAACAATTATTAGTTAATTTGTGTGACATGACAGTTGACAGTGTATTAGTTATTCACAAGTTCAACAACAAGGTTTCTTCTATGACCTTGCACATCTACATACGTAGGTATAAGCAAACTGCTACTGATGCAGATCATTTCACGATATAGACTTAAAAGTCTTCTTACGGAAAGCGGTTCCACGCGGATGAAACTAATATATAAAGGAAATAAATCAACCTTGATATATTAACAAATACAAGCTATTCGCTATAAAAAAAGCTAATTACATTAAAATCATAAAAGTAACATTAATTAAAATCTATTAAAATAAATCAAAACATCATTTTGGTACCAAAATAAGTCATGGATTTAATTATTTTAAGTTCTGAACTTTTCGGTAAACTTCTTTGTACTTGAGTATATTATTTCACGTCGCGAAAGATAGAGGCGAATTTACAAAGCTGTCCTTTGCTGGTCGGAGAGGCACTCAAAGAAGAAGAAGAAGACAAATATTACTAAAGTTTATGTCGTAAGTATGATGAGGAACTAAAATGAGGCATGTACGAGTATGAAAAAGTATGAGAAACACAATAGTGATAAAATGATGTAGAGCATGTATTGATGTAGAGCAAAGAAAGTTACAGTAGTTTAATAGTACCAATAAATAATAACATACAATCAATAGATAATAAAACGCATTACATAAATCGGAAGAGAAATAAATAAAAGTAAACAACTAGACCAGTTTACATAAGGTAATTGTTGATTTGTCGCGCAACAAATTTCCTTCTTTCTCCGTCCCAACTACGAGTACGGAAGCTTTAATCGCCTCCAGCGTCGATACAATTTAAATCGGAATAAAACGAGCAAAACAAATCGATCTCTATCGTAACGGGAGCAAATCGCTCGACTAAAGACGTTCTCGAAAGCGGAATGCTAGCCGCCGAGCGATTGGAAATACTCGCCTGAACTTGCGACTAAAAAAATTAATTGATATCTTTTTGTCACTGAACTTCAATATCCCGTTGTAGAGAATAATCTCACAATTGTACAGACTCCAGATTGAGACGTTCAATTTGCCGTGCTTTTTGCGAAATCGCGAAAGTTGGCCCAAAAAAATCGGAGCGTCTTTTTAAGAAATACGGAAAGCTTGCAACGTTCGAGTATTTTTTGACGAATCGCAGATACTTACTCGTACATTCAGTTGAGACGTTGCGGCGATAGGAGGATGAAAGGACGTCTACTTGAATCGTAAAAAACAAAGCTTCAGAGAATAGAAATTGGATGTTTCGTCGTTGAATAATAAATCAAAAGCCGGCTCTTCTGTAAGTATAGATATCAAAGAGATCTTCAAAGATTTCACGTAATACTTTTAAAGGACCGTGTAAATAAAAGATAAGTGTACAAATTACATCACATCAGCAATTGCAAAACATGAGACTATAGAGCTTTTCATCAGATTAGTAAAAAAAGGTCCATTATTATTTATTACTTTCGTATTTGTTGAACGTCTAAGGGTTTATTGTCTGCGTATTTTTATAAGGAGATTTTACTAGAACTCGATACTCGGATATGGCTCCAACGATTTCTCGATTTCGTATTGTTTCGGGGCTGAATAATCAATCTATCTATTAGGTTTCATTTTTGGAAAACGTATAATTTCCTTTTAAATTATTTATCATTTATCATTAATCATTCAATCAAGTCATTCAGTTGTAGTTAAAATAAATTTATTAATTATATGACGCCTACGAACCTAATGCATACATTTAATTCTTGTACATAACATTGAACATTCCTTGGCATTAGAACAGTTGCATACGAGTCCAGAGCACATAGCGCAACGTGACATGCGCCATGACGGGCGCCGTCGTACGCGCGCACGCTTGGCCGCTAATGCTCTGCCTTGCCATCGGTAAATGCCTTTGTTTCTATTCGATAACAGTTTAATGATTTTTGAGCTGGGTTATTTTTAAACGCGTGTAGTTAGTATATGTGGCTTCAGATCCTGTTAAGTTTTGTTTTCGAGTATCTGAGTAAGGCTATGTATACGAGAAAACACCAAGACAAGCGTAAGCGCGCACACTTGGCAAATGCGCTGTCTTGCCATCGGTAAATGCCTTTGTTTCTTTTCGACAACACTTTAATGTTTATGGGTTATTTTTAAAGATCTCGATTAGTAGTTAGAATATGTGGTTTCAATTCATGTTAAGTTCAGATTTTGAGCGCATACGATATATGAGAGAAAACAAGACAGGCGTACGCGCGCACGCTTGGTCGGTAATGCTATGCCTTGCCATCAGTAAATGCTTTTGTTTGTATTCGATAACAGTAAATTAATGTTTATTTACTTAAATTATTATTTATAACTGCCTCTTTGCTCTACCTAGTAGTCAATGCAGCTTCCGTTGATGAGTCAGGTTTAGGCTTCCTTCCTTCCAAGGAATTTTCGGATCAAATTCTTAGCCCGGAGTTCTTGGTGTCATTCCCGTACCACGTTAAGCTGGGTCCCGGTCAGTATCATTAACACCTACGCCCGTCAACCCGCATTGAAAGCTAAGTAGTTAGCTACACGTCTCTTCTCTTATAAGGAGATAAACCTAGCCATGGCCGATAGAAATAATTGAACTGAATACTTAACTAAATAAAATAAATAAGACAAAAAGGTGAATTGTTAAGCAACAGCTTCGAAGTAAATAACTTTATGTGCAACGCGCAAGACACGAAGAAACAAACTGAGTTATTAAAGTTTCAAAACTAGAAATGAAGCGTAAATTTCTAAGTAGCTTTGCCGTGTTCAGCTATCAACTTGTATAAAATGATAGTAAATCCTTTGTTAGTACAATTTTCTGAATAACAGTACATAATTTTCTACAAACGGCAAATAAAAAAGCTCTATAATTGAATTTTTGGTACTGACAAGTAAAGGACATCATTCAAAACGTACCAAAATTTCAAAGTGCCGGTAATTTTTGTATGCACCATGAATGATGTTATTTATAGTGGGATTTTTAATCTCTGCTTATTGATATAGCGATTATCTTTATACACACATAAACAATCCAAAAAATATTAAGATTTAAGAGTGCCTAATTCATTTTACCAATTTATGTGATTGGTACAATCCATGTAAACATTAACTGAGTATGATTACAATTATTAAAACAACAAAAAGAACTCTTTTTAAATTCTTTAGTAAGTACGAGAAGGTATGTTTGCATAATCTTAGAAACAGTGGAAACAGCGAGTTAGCTTGCTACCTATAAGTCATTGGTACATTGAATAGGGCGTAAAAAAACGGATAATAGTTAAGTACATAAATATATCGCGTGTTACATTCGCGTGCACCTTGTGTTTACTAGTAAGAAATAATACTCCATGTTTAGTTGAAGTACCTACCATAAGCTGATCCCTACTACTGATAGCTCATTGTAAACGCCGACTCACTCAGATCACTTTCATGTTATTTGTCCAATCTGGTTTTACACACACAATATACTCGTACGAGAGTAACTCACGCATATCTGCCATATCTATCTACTATGGACTAATGTTTTGACCACGAACTTCTTCTTCTTCGTCGTTACACTCTTGACAGAGTGGTCGTGGTCGTCACATCAGGAGTGGTGACAAGCTTCACAAGCCGTCGCCATTGCTCCCGTACTGCTGCGCTTCTTGTGCATTCGTGGACACTTCGATTTAGGGCAGTCATCACTTGGTCGGTCCAGCGCATTGGTGACCTGCCGCGCGCTCTTGTACCTTCGACCCTTCCCTGAACCACAAGGCGTTCTCTGGATGTGTCTCCTCGGCGAGTAATATGTCCAAAGATGGTGAGAATGCGACCTTGAACGATGGAAGGCAGACGCTGTTTGATGCCGAGTTCCTGGAGGATTGAAACGTTGGTTCGGAATTGTGTCCAGGATATACCAAGCATTTTTTCCAACACCACATTTCTAAAGCGTCTATCTTCTTTTTCTCACTTTCTCTTACCGTCCATGTTTCAGCACCATAAAGGAATATGGGAAATATTAACGCCCTTACAAGTCGCATTTTTGTGGCCTTTGTGATGTTATTGTTTCTCCATATCCTCTTGAGCCGATCCAAGGCGGATCTTGTTGTGGCCATACGTCGCTTGACCACGAAAGAATGAAGAAAATTAGATGGACTGAATAACTTGGCACGGTTGATGAGTGATTGACGGCCGTTAAAATTGATGTGGAAAATAAAATACACTCGATAGTGAAACGTTCAAACAAGCACTATCTCGTTCCCGCAAATCGGAGGCTTTTAGATATTATATCTTGTAATATTACACTTATAACGAACATTTACATCAACACATACCAACTGTATGGCTGCCGAGATAATCATGGTTTATCTTTTCATCGCCTTCAACTCTATCACAAAGAACTCTATTATTACTATACTAAAACTCTCACATTATTTCACCCTCCATTGTTTAGTTATATTAATTAAATTAATAGTTTGTTTCAGAGCATTACCATACCTATTAGTCAAATAGAAACAGCTTTTGCTCCCGTCTTACTTTTGTCAATGAGCGCGAAGTTATTTATTTCATAGAACCTTCACAAACAGCCAGAGGCCATGATTACATTTTCGCGTCACTGTCAACACAGAACAAAGACAACGCGAGAAAATCATCAGTCATTATCAAACAGAAGAACAATAAAACAGCGAGTCACTGTCGTTAGCCGAATAACCAAATTTAAACTAGGGGACTCATCCACGCAAACGGCCTCCGTGGCGCAATGGTGTGTACGTTTTGGGTTCGATTCCCGGCGGGACAGATTGAGATTTTTCTTAATTTGTCTTGGTCTGGCTGGTGGGAGGCTTTCGCCGTGGCTAGTTACCACACTACCGACAAAGACGTACCGCCAAGCGATTTAGCGTTCCGGTACGATGTCGTGTATCCATCTTAGATTACATCATCACTTAACATCAGATGTGATAGCAGTCAAGGGCTAACTTATAGTTGATAAGAAAAAAACGTCTTAAATTCCCGACTGGTCCGAATGAAATCTTCTTAGTTGGTGCAGTTTAACTATTTAGGCGTGTGTGCACCAAGATTTCGGTTATCATAACCAACGGTTAAAATAACTTTACTATAAATTTACTATTTATAATAAACCCGTACGCAGGTTAAGGACGTAAACCGGGCGGTTATCTTAACCGAACTTACGTCCTTAACCGGCGTACGGGTTGTCGTGAACAGTAAATTTTACGTTTAGCTTATGTTAACCGTTAAACGAAATCTTGGTGCACACAGGCCTTTGTGTTCCAGTGTCATGTAGATACCGAAAGTGGTGTGGATTACGTCCTTCCTCCTAACAAATTAGCCTGCATCAATTTTTGATTGCTTCTACACTTACCATCATATGGCATTGCAGGCAATGATTAACTTGATATAAATACAAAAGAACCTATTTTCTATTCAACATCATAAAATAATGTTTATATAAGAAAATAGGTATAAATAATAGTATTTCAATAGATGCCATAAATGGAATTCAAGCATCCTTATTTTCTTTAACTCGAGTACGATTCAGTTAGACTGAGTGCTCGTATTCATTTCCATATTTTGTTCTTTTGTAAATAGAAAAATCTCATCGGATTTTCTATTACTTATTGATAAAATAAACAACATAGGTATATGCTGTTATAAATCGTTACTAACATTGTAAAGGCAAAAGATTGTATGTATGGATTGGATATATGTTTGTTCCTCTTTGACACAAAACCTACTAAATGAATTTTGATAAAACTTGACAATAATATAGCTTACATATCAGAATAACAATAACACATAAAAAATATTGACAATACAAAGAAATATTTAGATTAACACACTTATTATTCATATAGGCTTTATATGAATAAAGACGCATCGCCAAGCGACTTAGCGTTCCGGTACGATGCCGTGTAGAAACCAAAAAGGGTGTGGATTTTCGTCCCACTCCTAACAAGTTAGCCCGCTTCCATCTTAGATTGCATCATCACGTAACATCAGGTGTGATAGCAGTCGATAAAATATATATAATTAGTCGATAAAATATTATTATTTATTAATAACCTTATCTAGTTTAAATATATTCCATTTATTTTGTAATAAATTAATAATACAAGTGCGTTAACGCCTCAAGCTCAAGTAGAGAAGAGAAGCGTATAAATGACTTTAAAAAATTACACTGTATTTTGATGTGATTTAAATTTTAATACAACAGTACAAAAGATCAAACTACTAATCAACAACAAAGCAATCTATTTAATTAAATTTATTTAGAATCCGTACGGTCATTTATTAACAGTAGAGTAATTAATTACAATAATGATTTGAACATTTTTATGCCGCTATGATACTCGTACTTGGAATGTTTGCGTGATTTTAGTCAAATTATATATTTTTTTATCCTCGTTATTTAATAGCGTCGACGCGTACATTACTTTAGCCAAACGAGAAAGCGCATCACGCCATAATGATCTCTGCGATTGTCGAGATAAGCGTCAAGTTTGAATGTAGACGGCGTAAAGAGAGTGGTTGCGGCGAAGAGACCATTAGAGCAAATGACTTTACTACGAGCGTTGCTGACACTGCCCAAGACCCGGACCGTTATATTCTAAGAGATTTTCGTGACGAGATCGCCGCTTCAAGTAATTGCTAGGCTTGTGCTGCGGCTACCGTTCCGGCTAGTTGTATAAAAAATCCAGTATTCAACATAGTTTTGTTGTACAAATTTCAACTTTTTTAAATTCATTACAAGTTAGCCCTTGACTGTAATCACATCTAATGGTAAGTGATGCAATCTAAGATCGAAACGTACTGGCGGTACGTCTTTGCCGGCAAGTTGGTAACTATCCACGGCCGATTTTACGATTATAGAAAATCTCAATTAGCTCCGTCGGGATCAAACCCAGGATCTCCGCTTACAAAATCACTGCGCATACCACTGCGTTACGGAGGGCGCCAAAACATATTTTATTTTACCTACATACTTATATAGGATTTTTATTTTCATCAATAAAATTAATTGTAACTAGCCCTATTACCACATGAGTAATAGAAGGAACGGAAGTGATAAAATTTTTAACAAAAAATAGAACCGACTCCAAACGCACTAAAAAGTAAATAATAACTGTGTCATTTAGTTGCTTTAATTTACTTAAGCATATTTAACGTCGGTACTGCATCTAATTTTACATTTATTTGTACGTAGAAAAGCAGTTTGTGGGCAAAAACCGAATTGCTGTAACGTCCTAAAAGTAGAAAAGTTGGCTGTCAACTCCTAGATATCTAAGACAATGGGACAATGATGACAATGGGACCACCTTGGAATTATGCCCTTTCTAATAAAAAAAGAATTATCAAAATCGGACTCTCTCTCTCTGTAAAAAATATACTTGTCGAACTGAGAACCTCCTCCGTTTTTTTTTCGTCGGTTAAAAAGGAACAATTTTGCACTTTCTTCAGATGCTTTGTCTCTGTTCCTTTTATCTACACATGTGCTATTACCTACTATGTATAAGTAGGTCATATTTTGGAACATTTAGATCACTTCCTGTAAGCTTTTTTGCTTGCAATTTCAAGTCTAAATTACCTCAACAGTTTATAAGTTTCATAGTACTATAGATAAATAAATATTAATTCATTTATCAATGTCTTTTTATTTCATTCGACAAAATAATATAGCCTGAGAACGTTAGGTATATGATCCTGTTTTATTTAGGTAGATATTTCTAATCAGCCTTAAAAGTAAAAACAACAACACTGATTATTATTTTATTCAAATGCAAAAGAATAATGACTTCCTACGCCAAAGTTCGCACAAAGCGTGCGAACGTGTTATAATTTCCGCCACATGTTATAAATATACATAAATATTCACGAAATAAGTAGGTACCCTTTATTTGGGACGACCGATTGAACGTTGTGTTTATTTTTAATGCCAAACAAAACAAACACACACTGAACGCATTGGGTGCAATATGATGGGTATAAAATTATGTGAGAAAGATTGGAGTCTTTCGACAATCGCTTTGGTAGGTACAGTGGCGCTACATAAAATACTTGAGTAGTTATATAAAATACTTGAGTAGTTAGGTATTTAGAAAATACTAATATTATGTTAGACTGTATTTACCTACTGATACAATTTCAGTACAGATACTCGAAGACCTGCTTAATATTGCGATTTCTAATGTAGGTAATGATTTTTAGATACTTTTTCAAAGTCGGACAAAATCCTCCCTCCAAACCAACAACTGTAGCAAATATTTTTCCGAAAACCACATTAAAATCGATTCAGCCAAACGCGAGCAAACAAATTGATAACCTACTTGTTTAAAGTCGGTTAAAAATTAAAAACCAACCATGCCACTCTTGACGCTAGATTTGAACCATCATAAAGAATACATAGCGTTAATCAAATAAAAAAAAACAAATTTAATGATAGTCAGTACAGTCATGCCCTAGGGCCGAGCGTAAGGTGATCATCTCGAATCACGAACGCAACAAAACAACAATAACCAGTTTTGAAGTCGTGCTTCAAAAAACGACACATGATTCATTGCAGTAGGTACCATCTACTTTCTAAACTAAGTATTCGTTGAGCGCAGACCGAAGATAAAAAATCCCACAGCAAAAAACGGTCTAAACTGTTGAAAAAGTCCAAGGAAAAATGGAAAGTTACCAACGGGAACACTAAAAAAGTTATAACTAGCTTTGTTAAATTGGCCTTTTTAGTTTAAAAACGAAGAGTAGGAGAAAGCGGGCAAAAACGACGGACTTTATTTGTTTAATAAAACGAATACTTATTATGTTATGTTTAGGTAGTTATTTTGACGAACAAATATTACAGTTGCAACTGTTAAATTAAGCTATTTTAAAAACTGCTTTTCTTTCTTTCTTTTTGCATTTTTGATGGTTGAAGTTCTGTTTTAATTTGTCCTGTTAGTAATGTATGTTAGGGTCATTTTACTTCCAAGGTTATGTGAATATTTACGTTTATTTTGGATTATGCAAAGTTAAATTACGACGAAGTTTGTAATAAAGTTTAATTATAAAGTACGCCATGCGTGACAGGCGCGTTGAACTTTTTAACTTAATAAAATGTGAACATGTTCAAGCATGTATAAGGAATTTTAGCATTCAGAAATGTAAAAAACTGAATTTATTAAAAAATCAAAATTGAATAAAATTACAAAAATATATAAATTTTTTCAATTTGTCAAGAATAATGAATCCGAACTTGATAGGTATCTTGAGTAGTTCAGGATATTCTATTGCCAACTTTCCGCTCCATCATAAATTATTAGACAAACCAATAAACCCAATTCAAGTACAATTTAACGTGAGGAAGAGATTCTTATTAAGATTATATTATATATTATATTATTAATATTATATTATATATTATAACAAAATCACGCATTCAGATAATATTCCATATTTTCTTAAAATACTGCACACTTTAGAACACTGTTCCAGTGTTTCAGCTCTGGTGTGCGGTCACTCTTGCTGTAATTATGAATCATATGTCAAATAGATCAGTCGTACAGCCGTACAGCCTACAGTGACAATAGTGTTACAAAATACGGCGTGCGAACAGGTCATTGCCCCGCAGGTTCAGGCGATAGTAGATAAGGAACAATCAACATGCGCCGTATAAACAAAGGACGCACTGTTTTTCTATATTTCGCAATGGGAATATTCGCCGGAGACTATTTTCCGGTTCCCATTCAAGAAACTAAAAGCGAATTCAGTTTGAAACGTTTATATTTTTATTTTTACCCACGACTCGACCGTGATATATTTGTTTGTTTACACTCAGTGACAGGCCCCATGGCGTGAAGTTCTGGGAGATAACATCTTGGGTTCAAGTGTAAACATTATTTTTCCTCATCACTTTCGAAGATGGACATTATGAGGGTACAGTGCGGAAAAGGGTCATTAAATAAACAAGTTTGTATCCTAACGCAATAAAACCGATTTAAATATTTGTAATCGTTTTCTGTAGCTAATATAAATTGTTGTTTAAATAATATATCAAAGCCTTTATCCTATTGTTCCTCCTTTGCTTAACGTAACACGGCTCATTAGTGACTGTTTGTGAGAAAAAAGATACCAGTAGTGAAGAAATTTGTTCAAATATCGATATAAACATTAAATTATTGGTATTTATAAATAGTGCAAATAAAACAAAATAGGCCAATTTCAGTACAAAAGGCGTTAAACAAATTATTTTTGAAATTGGAGTTAAACTTAAGTTGTATGTACATGTAAATTAAGGTAATGTAGGTTAAGAATGTATTTAGGTCTAAAGATTTCTTCGAAAGTTCAAAAAAAATCAACTTTTTCTTAAATATTAAATGTAACAAATATATTACAGCAACGTAAAAAGAGTATTAAAACACCGCCTTTAAAGAGGCTAAATTAAACAAAGTTAAACGAAGTAACAATACCCATTATGTTTTAGTTATAAACTTGTTAATATAAAAGAAAAGATTTAACCTTGTTTCAAATTATGGGTCGTTCGTGATTACATTCACGATGATTAGCAGTTAACTTCACAGCAGCACCATATCGTGATAACTGATAACTGAAGTTTCTCACGCGAACTATTTTAACATAATTGCTCTGAATTATGCATCTATAATTTTGATGAATCATGTATTTAACGTGAAATCATTCAATCTAAACGAGTATTTATTATTACTTGAATTTTCACTAGTAAGTAATCCACGACTTCATCTGCTGATATTAAATGTTATTGAAAGAAAGGTTTTTCTCTTACATTTGAATTTAACCTTAATGGATTGAATTTAACTTCCCATTAAACACGTGAATTATCATTATTTTATTGTTAATTCTATTCAACAAAAATCTTAGAACAAATACTCTCATTATAATCATTAATAGTAAAATGACGTTATTTGATAGTGACTACAATACAAACGAATGCAATTAATTTTATCGCGTCCTTTTCCATTAGGATTGAGATCACTCAAATTGGTAGTACACACGAGGAAAATCGAGTACATAACGTAAAGTTTATCAGCAACGAGTATCGACGTTTATATTTATTCCACGCCAAACGGAACAGCACTACCGGATTGCAGCGCCGCGTTTACAAACAACAGCGGCTGCGAACGAGTGAATACATACGAATAATCATGAATGCCCGTAGTTTCAACACACGTGGGGAACAGAGTACGCGGGCCTAGGATGTTGTTTGAAATGTTGTACAGGTTCTCGAGTGTTTCGTATTACATGTACCTACATTATATTGTTTTTAGCGGGACTCTTTGGGATTGATGTCGCCGGATTCAGTTGGCTTAAGACCTTACTGTATGGTATGACTACCGAAGGCATATGTCCTGTAGTGGACTTCTGATGGCTATGATGATGATAATGATGATGAAGGTGACAATACTCTAAAAAATTACGAACAAAGCCTTGGTGGTTTGCTTGTAGCTCCGTTTTATACAATACCGCTTTCTACTTCTTACTACTTAGCACTAAGTATAAATTAGTTACTGACAGAAAAGAAATAGATAAGGCAGAGTAATAGAAGGATTTAAACATCACTCATAGACATTAAGTTTTGCAAAAAATTTTCAGACAACACTGGATGGACGGTTAAATAAAGCCATGATTAAAAGAATTTTTACCTAATACTTTTTTAATACAAGATAACCTCGAGTGTTGAGCAAATCACTCGCAAATCTCAGCATGACCCTCAACTGTTTTTTCGTATACAACGTTTAGATAAATCGCCCGATTAAATCATAATAATCGCTTAAATGACACAACACATTCGTAATAAATGTTAATAATGGATACGACCATTACGGTTATCACGATTTCGAAATGCCCACATCTCAACATGCATAGGTAACTAGTTCCTATTCTGTTTTAATTCGACTGCCATTTCGTTATTACAACAATAAGTTTTTATGGTCGACATTTACATTTTGATTGTTATGACTATTTATATTGCGGTGGCGCAACGGTACAAATTTACGCTTCGCTAATATCCAGTGTCGATTCCTTGTTGGGAAAAATCTAAATAAATTCTGATCCAGTTTAATATTCCTACTACTGTGCTACAGTTTAACCCGCGTATATCCCGTTCTCGCGATGATATCGGAATAAAAACAGTCTATGCCTAGTGTAACCTATTCCAGACTATAATCTATCTTTGTACCAAATTATATACAGAGCCGTCCAGTCGGTCATTGTTAGAGTTGTACAACGTATAAGTAACCCGACTTTGTTTTAACATTTGTAGATGTATAGAAAGTCAACCTTTTATTTAATGAATTTTGCAGGATTTGTTCTGCCTATTAAAGATATGGTTGACTTTTGTTAGAAACAGGTGATAGTGTATCTGCACTGGTTTCTGTAATCTTTTGATATACAGTATAATGTACGGCTGCAGTTGTCCCTACTTTCCATTGGAATCTATTCATTCGTAAGAATAGCATTAAATATTTGTTTGGTTAGGAGCAGTCTTCTGACAGTTCCGATTATAGTTGTTAATTATTTCATAAGCATGATTAATTATCGATATTTAATAGTATCTATATATTTGGTTTACTGCACAATTTATGTTTCTATTTTTGCTTTAGGGACCATACACGTAGTTATATTTTGCGTCTATAACATTGTCTTAAGTTTAAGTTGGTTTGATCACAAGCTTGACTATAGCAAGCTATTCAATTTTATAATATTTACCAGTTCTTCTATAATTTCGCAATTTCCACCGACAAACTTTCTCTTAATAGCAAATATCGAGAATAAAGGTAATTTAAAAATATAGTTTCCTAAGTAGACGCAAACGGATATTAAAACCCCATTATTCGGCGCTATACTATAGCTGCAGTGAGCACTTAAATCATTTCATAATGATCATCAAAGCTGATGAAATTTCTAGTATTTCCTAGTTTAAATTAAAGCTGCACTTGGTATTTTTCCACTTAAATAATAAAAAGATGTTTTACTAGTAACGCTATCTCGAAAATTTTGAGATCTTAGTATGTAAAATAAAAAGACCTTAATTATTTTTTTATTCTTCATATTACTATATCTTTCAACCCAATATATCATAAGAAATAGTACATCGACCATGTTCGGGATGGCGCTATAGTTATTTTTGAAATAACACGATGTTTCCTTTTATCGCGATTTATAAAAATGTGAAGACGAATTTTAGAAGCAAACTCTTATTAAAGTACAAAATTTAATTTAAACCCGTTTTCGAAACAACAAAACATACTGTATCCAATACATAAAATGTCCCTGTCACAATGTTAGTTACTGTACTCCTCCAAAACGGCTTTACCGATTTTTACCAAATTTTGTATGCGTATCAGCAGGTCTGAGAAACGGCTACTATCTATTTTGCATCTAAATTATTTTTAAAATTTTTAATGCAAAACAATGGTTTTTTTTTTATCGACTACAAGTTGGCCCTTGACTGCTATCACACCTGATGTTAAGTTTGCATCTAAATTATTTTTTAAATTTTTAATGCAAAACAACGTTTGCCGGATCAGCTAGTATTATATAATTATAAACATGACTTTTTCACTTAAATAATATATTACATTAGGAACATGCTTGTCAATCACTCTGCAGTTTTAAAACAATTTAAGAGGAGTTGTTCTTTGTAAGAATGTTCGAGTTCGGTTTCCATTTGAAAAAGTAATGACATCATCTTTAGCAAGAAAGTTGAAACAGTAGACAGGAAAATTAAATACTCAATATTTATTAACATAATAAGGATGTTCTTTCAATTTTGAAACCATTTTGTGTTTCAAGTCGTTTATAATAAAGTATCAAATAGCTTTAGCTTTTTCACACCCGTATGTAGTTGGAATGCTTCCAAAGATGCGTAGAAATATTTTAATGCATTCACTACTTTATACAACGTTGAATATGATAGCTTTTATCGATATCGGCTAATTAAATTCTTTATTAACCTACCGTACAACATAAACCACTGATTATATTTTCCTATTTAACCTTCAACATAAAATAATATTAGGTAAATGTAACATTTGATCCAGACATTTTAAAAGTGAGTATTGTATATTACCTAAGTAGTGTATGGTGGGGATGTGTACCATATTACGGGCCATATACCTCAAGTGACGATCGCTTGACGTGAAGAGGAGAGGGGTTCACAAGTACTTCATTTTATTCCTAATAAATAAGCTCTCTTCCATCTTAGATTGCATCGTCACTTTCCACCATGTGTGATTGCAATCAAAGGGGTAAAAATTTTACTGATTAAAAAAACTTTTTTGCTACAACAACCATCGGCCCATCAACAACTCGTAAAGTAACGAAAAATCGTTGCCGTAAACAATACTTACTCCAATAAAGGGAAGACTATAAATAGACGTCACATATACGTACGTGCTTGTATAGCCGCGCGAGTAATGTATTATTTTTAAAGATACACGCAACGCGACATAATTTTACGACTTTTATCATAAAATTCTCGCGATCATAGCGTAAAGTTATAACTGGAAGCAATGCTGTGGAACGTTGCAACGTTATTCGAAGCAAATGTTAGAATAATGGGCCTAAATCCTGGACATGGAATATATCAATAGCTAAAAATTACATGTCATAATGTATAAGAGTTCCGATCACAGTAGATACAAATCATGGATCACAGTAGCACAGATTGAAACTGAATGAAACGACTAATAGAGAAAATGTTGGTTGATCCCACATTCCAAACAATATGTTAATAGCGAAAGATGACTTAGCGACATAATGTACAATTCGGACTGATCCAAATACCTTCGATCGCAATGGGGCAGGTCGAAGAACAAAGGAAAAAATGGGGAATATGTTCTTTGATCCTTATCGGTAGGTGTCGATAGCGAAAGAATGTACATTCCTGATTAAGCGCGAGCCGGCGTCTCGCAGGAGGACATATTGAAAGACAATGCAACGAATATGGTAAAAAATATCTTTACATAAGTAATATTAGTTAGGTATATATTCCACCTATAATATACGATTTTGAGTCCTGATACGTCTAGAAGCGCAATGGAAAAAAATATAATTGCACATTCTATCGGTCATAAATTATTATGACCACGCATATTAAATAGAAGAAGTTAAAGTATCATAAAGGGAAAACTCTACATCTCTAATAAAACTACTCATTTAAATCACTGTCACTGAAGTGCTGTGATGACCAGACCTTCGCCATTTTATAACGTAATAAATTTTTGAACTATCATTTACACATTCGTACTATAAAAAAAAACAATAACCCGCGGTACTAACGCTAACTAAGAACGTATTACTCGATACTTCCACGACATAAGATCTTCTCGGGTAAAACAGAAAAGCTCGGCAAAGTTACTACCCTTATAGGGCTGAAAATGCCCCGAATTGCTCACCCACTAGCATCAACGTTACTTAACCAATGTAACCGATACGCGTCTACGCATCTAGGCCACACATAGGAACGCGTAATTATTCACAGTTAAATATCTTCCGTTGGCCTAAATTATAATAATAAACTTAAATGTCACGTGCAAAATTTAACGTCTGATTCATAAGATAATAACGATAGTGAAATATTACGTAAATAAACTTAGTAAATCATCCGGTAATTATACTAAGTACACCCGACGGCCGGTGGCGAGTTAAAATAAACCCAGCGAATGAGATTATTAACTGCACTAACTGCGGGATACTAAGTCGATTGCATACAAGAGTATGGTAATTATTCAGAGACATCTCGACTGCGTATGTAGATGTTACCCACTTACTCACGGGCTATTTAAAAGTAAAATAGTTCGACTATTGCTAAACACAACATACGTTAGGACCTTACACCCAATATATCATTACCTTACCCCCAATAATTATTATTATTATTTCAAATGAGTCATTAGGTACACCATAACAAACATTATTAGAAAACTTCAGCATTTTTAATTTTCATGTGTAATTTCTAGGATGTAAAATTTAGCTCTATTTCTCTTGACAATAACGTATTCTCTACTAAAATGAATTTTCACCTCGTTTATCCAGATAAATTAAGCAGGAGCTAATACTAATAAGCTTTGTTTCATTATTTTCTAATCACTTTTTATTTAAATAAAACCGAATTCCACAGGATGAAATCTCAAAGGCGTGAATACTAATAAAAAATAAATTGCAAACTTTGATACGTTGACACAGTTGACTAATCTAGTCAACATATTTAGTCAACGTTATTAAAACCAGCAAAAGTTAATTCCGCGCGCAACCCTTTCGATTTCCGACAAAAGAAATTCCGATTCTGACATCGCAAACCTAATTCCAACAACGCAACATATTTAATTTATCGCGCGCGCACTTAAAAATAACTCGGGCGGAATCCGCAATTTGTATAATATCATACGCTTCGGTATTACATAAAAAATATAAAAAACATCTGCTCCGAATCGTTCCGTAGTCCGTACCACGGCAGATGCCCGACATCAAGACGTTACGGAGGGTAATCCGCCTCGCGCGGTTTACGTAAAAACGATCGCTTGTATCCGTATCTGATACGGGTACGTACGATGGAAACTATAATATCTTTGCGGGGAATTTTTTGCGGGATTTCCTCGTACACTATTCGATAAAATAAGGCGCGCGTACGTAAGTGCCTCGCTATTCCAGTGGTTAGGTATGTCGCTTCGGTCCATGTGGTCTTGGGTTTAAGTTCGGAGTGGGATTATGAAATAAATAATTTCATAATAAGAATTATTCTTTTCTAGTATTTGCCGTAGTCGAATTTGAAAATTTGTAGTAAAGAAGATATCCCCACCTTTCCTCCGAAAGCACGTTTAGCTATTGGTCTCAATGTGCTGTTGAAATCGGAACTTGTCGTTTACTAATATTAACATCTAAGAAAAAAAGGGCAGCGTGGTGGATTTAAGTTCTAATTCCCTCCCCATAAGTAGAGAGGCCTGCCGTACTGAATCGATTGTAAGATATTGTATGGTAAAAGAGAGAAGCAATAGCAAGGTCGTGAAATTCAAATATTTTACTTTGCATGTAAAAAATCAAGTCAAGCATTTCACAATTCAATAAATATTTCGATCGTCTACCGGGAATACAGACTGTATACGACATCAAAGCCAAACAATTCAAAGACAAACGACCGTGTATGTTCGTGTTCTCCTTTGTAAAACATCTAAATCCAATCTAATATTTCAGAGAAAGTGATTTGTCAGATGTAAGAAATAGCAACGCTTTGTCTTTCCCTTACAGTTTCGATACGAGCTGATACAAAAATCTGTAGTTTAATATTTTATTTCGCGAAGGTAAAGGTTACTAGTTTTGTCGAAATAAACATTAATACGTAACGTTTTTTGGCAGTCGCTGTCATCGTAATCATTATCAGCTTCCCTCCTTATGTTAAAGCGGACATGGCGTTTAGATCCATCTAGATTCCCCGATACAGATTGGCGGACTGAGAGTGATCATCTTTGATTAATTATTAACGATCACTATCAGATGTTGACGATAATGACCAGGACCGAAAGCTTAAGATACTCTCCGAGGCACGGGGGTGTAACACTAGCTTTCGCTTTTTAGCTTAAAATTGCTTTTCAAAAAGAACATTTAGTTTTAAGTATATCACTTTTAGTGATAAGGTCGCCCTTTGCTTTTTCACTATATCTTGTTGTATTGTACCTTTCTTGTTTTTGTTTGTGCAATAAAGTTGTTTATTATTATTATTATTATTATATCTTAGCCAGGTATCTCTACCCAGGACCTCGTAATAAGAAGCCAACCAACCAGCGAGACTTGACACTTACATTTTATAAGCGAATCAAAAACTAATTAAAAAACAGTTCCAATCATAAAATTAGTTCGACGAATATCCGACGAATGTACGCGCGCCATAACCCAGTCAGCATGTTAAATTAATTTATGATGTCCTGATTGCTATCATAGCGTATGTTTGAAGCGATAACTAGGTTTGCAGATTAAACTATCTAGATCTGAAAGCAAGAGAAAATTTAGAAGCTCACCGCGCTATTGCTCATTCTATATTGGCGTTTGTGTTGTTTTACTTAATATGAGGAATATAAGTATGTATCTAACTTTTAGAAGTATGATCGTAACTTCAACGAACGAATTTTTTGAACACAATAAGAAAGGTAAATTACATTTATAAATCAATTGCGTTACACAAAAAGCGTAATAAGCAAACTCATAAATAGTTCACTTATCGGCGCAATTACCCTACGCAGTCCCTTTGCATAAGCTATAGCACAACTGTATCAAGGTTAATGTGACTCCACCTGCGGCAACCGCTGAGCGTTCAACCTAAACACAGAGCAGCCTTGCGGGAACGCTCGGCTTGCAAAATCTCAGAAAATCCGCCGTGTGACACAATTCCGGTGATGATCCCCGATTTGTGCGTACCAAATTCAAAACACACGAATTGTTCGATATCGGCGCGATTATCCGACGCAGTACGCGTAGGCTATGCCACAACCTGCGGTCTCCGACAACCGCTAAGTACTCATTCACATTGACTCGCGGGCGCGGTGGCGGGCGCGGTCACGAAATATCAAACATATGGCGTTTATATCCAAGTGTTCACATACGAAACGCACGTGCGGTCTAAGTAGCGGGCAACTTAGCGTCTGTCGCGCGCGCGCCGCTCGCGGCAATATCAAACGCGTGAGATGTTTGTGTGTGTTCACGTCGAACTAGCGGCGAGCGCGCGATTCACTCGCTACGTCAGGTAAGTTCAACCAGTATGAACTTGTCGCTAGAAACGGTAGCACGTCTTCATCATGTCTTTCAATACAGAAGAGTTTATTAGTGCTGTTCAGGCTAGAACTCCGATTTGGCAAAGTAAACACAGGCATCATATGAACAGAAATATTCTCAATAAGCTATGGAAGGAAATTGCGAAATTGTTTCCGGATATGGAGGGTGAGTAAATGAAATATTGTGGGTACCTACCTATTTTAAACTTTTTATTTTTATATAGGAATATTATGACAGACTTCAAAAGATACAAAAATATATTACAAAGATGGCGACGTATATATTAAACGATTGTTCTCCCAAAAATATTTCGTGTATAAACTCCGAATTTGTTTAGCTCGATTTGATGGATTGTTGTTTCTTCCAGTTTGTCGCCTTTGGTGCTGAGTTTCAGTTGTTATCTCATCATTGCAATTGTAACCATCTATATCAATTACAATATTATGCAATAAGCAAGCGGTTTTTATAATCAGGCGTGCATGTTTAACATCAGTTTCAATAGGTTTTAACAAAACTCGCCATTTATTGCATAAAATTCCAAATGCACACTCCACGGTTTTTCTCGCTCTTGACAATCTATTATTAAAATGTTCTCTCTCTTGATTCAATATTCTTTGTGGATATGGACGCATTAGATACTCTTTAAGAGGATAAGCTTCATCGGCTACTATAACATATGGAGCTGTAATGTTAGAATTGGGTAATGTTCTTGGTTCTGGAATATTGAATGCGCCTCTTTCGAGTAACCGGTTCAGGGACGAGGCGTTGAATGTACCGCCGTCGCTTTGCTTTCCTCTACCTCCCACTTCAATAGTTAAAAATCTTTTGTTCGCATCAGCCATAGCTTGCAAAACAATAGAGAAATAATGCTTGTAGTTAAAAAATGCCGATCCTGATTTTTTCGGTCGTTTAATTCTACAATGTTTACCATCCAAACTGCCAATGCAGTTAGGAAAGTTCCACATTTTCTCAAAATCTGAAGAAATATGCTTAAGCTGGTCTTCAGATGGCAGTGGCATGTGGACATTCAAATTTTTTTTCCAAATAGCTTCACAGGTACTATAAACAATCTCAGACACTGTACTAACACCCAAACGAAAGCTATAAGCCAAAGATCGAAATGCCAACCCAGTGGAAAGATATCTGAAACATATGAAAAAAAATATGTTGTATATTCTACTGTTTGTTTCCTTGTTTCTGTGGTGTACAAAAATGAATAAAATAAAGAAATAAATAATTATTATGTAAAATTTAATATGTATGTAATGGTATATGAAGTAATTCTTCTTCTTCTTAAGGTGCCACTTCTAACGAAGGTCGGCGATCATTTTGGCAACTTTAATTTTGGACACACACAGCATCTCTAAATAGTGACCGAGTGCTCTTGTTTTTCTCCTACCCACGCTCCTTTCGTAGATATATCTATACTAATTACTTCATATACCTACTAAAATTATAAGGCATCAACACTAAACAATATTTATTTTTTATAGAAAAGGCTTTAAGAAAAAAATGGAAGAATATTCGGGACCAATTTATGAAAGAGTTAAAAAAAATTCCGGTTTCTCGTTCTGGTGATGCTGGAACTGATCAAAACACTTCAATGTGGCCATATTTTCAAATGATGCAGTTTATAAAAGATGACGTTACCCCAGAATTAAATGAAGGCAATTTAGATGAAACTGCTGATGGAAACTGTAGTGATAATAATGAGCGGTCCCCAACTCCCCAGTCAATAGCTGGTTCATCTACAAGTACACAATATACGAGCACCAAACGTAAATGTGCACAAGATATAAGACAGGAGTTCATGGAATTAGAGAAGAAAAAGTTGGAATTATTACAAATTAAACTGTCGCAAAGCAGCGAAAGGCAAGAACAAGATTGCGAAGATCTGTTATTTTTTAAAAGTCTGTTGCCGTATATGAAGCAGTTCACTCCTATGCAAAAATTACGTACGAGAAACAAAATTACAGAAGTTGTTATGAATGAAATGAATGGTGTCACGACCCCGGCTTACCATGGTTACAATACTTACGAATATAACACATCAAATTATGGAAATTAAACTTTAAATACTACGAAAATTCTTTTTTTAAAACTCACCTTATAGTTACAAATAGTCTTTCATCGGGTTTTATGCTTTTATGAAAATTTGTGTCTTCTTTTGAAATCTCACTCCTTATTGAATCCAATATGTAATCAAAACAGTTAACAGTCATCCTAGTATATCCAAAAAATCTTGAAGGATGTTCTCTCAAATTACTATATAAAGTATGAAATTCACCATACTGTTCTCTTTCTTTATTAATTTCGTGCACACCAATTCTAATTTTTATCATCTCCCACTTTAGATATGAATTTTCGGTTAAAAATAAAAGATCGTCGTCCATGTTTACAATATCTGACAACACGTCAAACTCGCACAAACGCCTGGCGGCTAATGTGAACACGAACTCGCCACATCTCCGCGCCCGCACCCGCCGCCGCGCCCGCGCTTTCCAACGTGAACAAGTACTAAGCGTTCGACCTAAACACGGAGCAGCCTTGCGGGAACGCTCGGCTTACGAACTTCTCAGAAACTCCGCCGTGTGACGCAATTCCGGTCATGATCCCGACTTGTGCGCTCCAAATTCAAAACTCTTGGAGCTAATTTCCGAACGCCACTTTGTTCTTTATTCAATTTCCGATATTCGCTTTATTACGAGAACGAGAATTCGATTCCTATTCTACGCCGCCGTCTCAAAGGCATACTAAACGTTAAGCGCGCTTTATTGAAATATTTCGATTGCTTAGCTTATTGCTAAAGGCTCTCATTAAAAGCGGCGCGTATATTTAACATGAAACGCTACAAATCTAATTAAAATTCTCGACGTAAACAACTTAAAATAGCCGTAGCCGTTAGTTCCGAGAAAAAATGCTAGGCGGCTAGGGGTGGGTACACGATAAGAAAAGAATCAGGAATCAACTTTATTTTTAAGAACATCTGAAGATCAGTTAACTAAAGGAATGTTGAATGAAACAACAGAACATTAGTTATGAACTAAAATAAAATGAAATTAAAATTTAGTGGTTAACCATACTATTTACATACCAATATAATATACTTAAATTACAACTGTCAGCTTACGTTTCAAAATTGTCTCTCCTTTTCTCTATCTAATAAGATGCCATAGATAGAGAAAGACTGAGGCAAGTGTCATTAAAACTTATAAATAATAGTGAATATTGTGAATTTGTATGGTAACTTGGTAGCTTTACAATTTATTAAAATAAAATGTCTTTGTTTATTTTTATTAAATATCGTTCAAGTTATTTATTAACAAGATTAGCGATATTTTTTAAGCAATAAGCTAAAAAGTGTTAACCTGTCTACCTTGTTCATCCCTCCGCATTCCTTCCCTCCGTCACAATAGGGCGAATATTAAATTTGTTCCGTCAGTAAAAGCTATGAGCACGTCATATTATTATGACTTTTGTTTTAACGTTATTCACGCAACACGTTTTGGAATTTTCCTAAAATTTAAAAATTGTTTTAATTACCTACATAAAACTGTTTTAATAATTAATTGAACCTAATGGTAGATTCATTATCCATGGCAACATTGAAAAACCTTATTTTATACCTATGTATATTATGGTCACACATTGATTAAATTACGATATATTTCTGAAATTTTGTTACCAATATTGGATAATTTTCCAACTTAAAACAAAATTATCAAATCTGTTTTTTTCTACGTCAGAATATTGTTCAAGCTGTAACAAAATACAACAGTATATATCTTAACTCTATAACAGTAAATAATAGCCTTGTGTACAGAGTTATATCAAGGTACCTATGTATTTCATCGCTAAGATAAAAAAAATCTTGGGAATTCCCGTAGAAATAAATAGCCACGAAGGCCAAATCATCAATTCCTACGCATACATTTAAAATGCAATAAAACTAAATAAAACACCGTCCACCGTGGAGAAAGATTGTCACGAGGTTGATCTAACACAATAAAAATTCAGGTATTACAAAGCTTTTTGTTTTATTTCGCATCGCGCACTCATGAACAACGATAAATCATTGCAAATTACTACAAATGTTCGAAGACATAGGAGATATTATAATCGTTAATTTAAAAAAGAAGAGGCACTCATAAATAAAAAGCAATGTGTTTTACAAATAGTCCAATGCCTACGACTTGAATGTAAAAACAGACAAATCCTAAGATTCTCTAAATAACTCGTGTATGATATTGTACACATAGGTATAATATACGAGTACATTAGTCCCAGAGCCGGTGGCTTCATGTCTAAATTATTTATACATCCATCATTAACTAGTAAATCACGAATGGGTACATCATTCATCGCTAACAGAACTGTGGTTAATAGACTTAGTTATAATGCACAACGTCGAACATCATAAATACATTCATAAAGTTTAGTTATACTTTGTTTACTAAGCTTTGTCATAATTGATATATATAATAGATCAAAGCTAAAGTACTTAGTAATCAAGATAATATTGTCTACGAGTACCTGTTGCTTTCGATACGATTAAAGTAACCTTGATCTAAATTCTAAGCATTTTATTGTTTTGTGAACACATTTAAAGCTACAGTTTACAACTGTTTCGAATCATATACCTATTATTAATTTTTAAACTGTTAAGATAAAAACTGTGCTTTAAAAATAACCTACCATGATGTAAAATAATAATAATTAAGTATCGCAACAGATGCGATAGTAGGCATAAAAGTAAAAATTCTTTCTTCTTCAAAGCTGTTTTACTTTACTCTTTTTCTTTACTTTAAAAATACCGCCCTTTCACCTACACTTTTAAAAGAAGAATTATCAAAGTTATTTTTCGCCTGTATAAGGCAGGCAAGTAAATACAGTGGATACACTACAAGTTTGTTGGCACATACCTATCTATTGTAAGAAAAGAAAGTTTTTATTTAAGAAAAGATTTTACAGTGGTCTCTCAGCGTATTACTAATACCGTCTGGACACGCTGCAATAAATAAGATTAATTGCAACTCCTGTCAAAGTGCTAAGTGACAGTGTATGACGAGTGGTGCTAACCACTTACAAAACAAAAAAATAAACTCGTTGAAATAATACTGGATGGATAACACCTACAAAGCGATTAAGGTGTTATCATACTAAGTAGAAGTGAACTAAGTTTAATAAATTGGAAAAATTGTCAGAATGGAGGCTTGTATTAATAAAAACTTGAACCACAGGACGTCTCTACTATATACATAAGCTTTTATCGCATTAAATGACTTATACAAAGATTTAGGCTATTATTTCATACTTTAAATATTTATTGAGTAAAAGAATAAATGTTGAATTCATTGTCTGTCCATTCAGAATTTAAAAAAATATGTAGAAGTATCATTTTCTCCGAAAAAAATAATTATACTTTTATTTTTCATCATAGACTTTGCATAGAATGTATCTTTAATAATATGCAAATATTCTATTATACATAGCTTGAAATCGACGTTCCGGATAGCAACATCTATCTGTTCTACAGTTAGAGAAGATCGATCTGCCTCCAAACGAAACAGATACTTGGCACCGACTGTGTGACAGGACTTTTACTTTGGGCCGTCCGTTACTACGCAATTAGGGCCTAAAGGAGTAAAAAAACAAGGTGAAAAAAAAAACAAAAAAGTGCATGCCCCGACAGATGTTGGCGCAGTGGCGCTGAGCGATCGCGACAGGTGCATGTTGCGATAGGGTTGGCACGAGCTTTTTGTGAAAAATATGCCGACTTTTATCCAAAGTCACTTTAGAATAACTTTTTATTATATCAACATCGTCACCATCCTTACCAGCATCGGTTCGATAATACTAGCACTTCATGCAAATCGTTATTTATGTCATGGATTAGTCTAAAGCCGCCAACTGCCCTAGCATTTCTTTTATATTGTATTTCATTCTTAACTTGTATATTGTATTGAACTTTAAATATTGCTTACAAACAAATTAATTGTTGAATATAGCTTCCATCTATAAACTTGGCTATTTAAAACTACTGAACGGTTTTAATGTTGTTTTCTGCAATACATACAGCGAATTAAGAGGAATTATAAGTATATTGTCTACTTGAGTTAAATAAAATCGTGGTCCATTACTTCTATTTAAGGCAAGTAACTATTGAAATACTTGGTCTAATAATGCTATATAAATTAGTTCAGTAATGTAAACCTTTGTATAATAATTGGCTATAAAGTAATGATGAATACCAGTGAATTGTAACAGGCCACTATTTGCAATTTGGCAACGCTGACAAAATATTATGATCAAAGTTAGCGAACGTAAAACACAATTAGTGCATTTGCATACGTAACAGTAAAACGCGCATTTGTCGGCTTTGGTTTCGGATAAAACTAATTGAATGGATAATATTAAGCTTACTTTAGAATATCAAATTAATATTTCAGCTCTCATTGCTATTATTATTATTATCAAAATAGTAAATTCTCCGCTCGCTTTACAAAATTAACTGAAACAATAGTCTGTAGAGGATATTTAAATTATGTACGACATACAAATTCAATGAAAATAACCTTTTTGCTCGTTCGTTCTCTGATCGAAAGTATCTGTGAAATAAAGAACTAAGAAAGGAGATGCGATAGGAGAATCTACAAACGATATTACCTCTCATGTAAGGAGGTTAGCCTGGCCTAATCAAGGAGATAAAATAGGCTGATAATGATAATAATGACGATGATTTATAAAACGATATTCAACTTCAGGCAGATTAATATGTCTTACCTCGGCTAAAAATATTATATAATTAATTTACTATACGATCACCTAAAATGACAACGCTAAATGTTAATATGAGACGACGAAACAAGACCACATACCGATAGGCTACGTGTTTCAACCATTAGGCTTAAGTATTTTACACGTAGCTATTGGCGTCTGACCTCTGGCCATTATCGGAGGATGTTAACGATAATAACCGATGCTAATGTACTCAATAGCAAGGATAGCCATAGGAAATAGTGCCTAAAATCTACCTCTTCTGCTATTCAATAAATTATTATATTATATTATTTACTCATATTGAATTTTATTATCCATTATTGCTATTAGAAAATATTATAAACGCGAAGGTAGGATTGTTTGCTTATATTGTGTTGTGTTTCAGGCTTTTACTAATAAACTGTGCATCAAAATTTCCTTTTTTAAAAATTTCTATTAAAAATTATTAAAAATCTAATTTCTAAAAATTTCCCGACGACTTGTTCATGATATCTTTTCATTGATGTTGGAATTTGAAAGAATATATCTTTAAAAAAATTTTAATCTTTAAATAAATCTTGGACCACCATTATCATTAAATTGCAATTCATTTATTTACATTAGGTTTTTATACAATCATTTTTGTAAAGTCAAAACTGTCAGTGCGTAGTGACTCTACCACCTGTTCGGAAGGCAAATTCCGCCGAGAGATTAAAAAATATGCACTATAATAATTATATACCCTGTATGCAAACGATAACAGTAAATGAACATAAAAAAAAGACATGTGGCACTCGGAGACTGCCGCTGAACGCTATTGCATAGCATTTTTTATCAACTTATTTTTACCTACCGACGTCATCGGGAATGTGGCCTAGGATTGCCAGAGAGACGCGGGTTCGAATCCCGTCGATTGCGCAATTTTTTTTAAGCGTGATATTGCATAAAGTCATTAATTTAAAAAAAAAAATAATTGCGGAACCGACGGGATTCGAAACCCGCGTCTCTCTGGCATTCCAGGCAGTTCGAGCGCATTACCGCTAGGCTACGTTCTCCGATGACGTCGTTGCCGAAACTGTGCTTTTGATATTATGTTTTTGATACTCAGGGGGTAGTCCACGCTCAAGGCCCGCGATAAAAGCTAAGCAATAGCTTAAAAAAATATTTTCTTTAAATCACTTGCATCTAAAGAAGAATTAGATTATTATTTGTGCAGACAACAATAAATTGAGACGTCCACAAAGGTTGACAACCCTGTAGTCTTTTTAACAGTGGCATCAATTTTTATTAGTAACAACACAGCATTAAAACAAAAGAGATCGCAATGTGACATCCCTAATAAAATGATTGACCTATTGGCAGCGGGCGAGATGGTAAGCCAGTACTAATCGACCTACAAATCAGACATAATTCTGTAGTGAGTCTTTCGCTTTCAGTCTAAATAAAATATAACGGATCACTGATGCCGATATAACTCGTCACTTGTTTTTGTCATTTCTTTTTTGTTCAAGGAATTGCCGTCTTGAAAAGGGTGAAAATAACTTAGTTATGTACTTAACCATAATAGCTCATTAGCGTTTAGTATCATTTTTTCTTATTGAGATAATTTGTATGGAACCTCGAAAACAAATGATACTCGCTGGATTACTTTGTTGGCTGTCCGTTCGTTTGTCTATCAAGATCAAAACCTTTTATCTCGGGAACGTTTGGAGGTATCGAGTTCAAATTAAAACCATTCACATACAACCTTTCGTCTTTATAATATAAACGTAATTATATGATAAAGAAAACAATAGCGATTGCATTGAATAAGATCATACGGTAACTTTAAAGTAGAATTCCTAAGTTCTAAAAATCCGCAAACAACACGGAGACTCTCGAACGCGGACATTCCGCAAGTCCGGCTTACAACAAGCGGCCAACCCCGTTTCCAGCGTTGTTTAATTCCATTAGAGCACCCCTTTTATCTCCACCACTTTTATCTTTCACTATTGGATTACTGTACAAAATGCCGTGGAAAAGACACACGCAACTCGCCTTTGCCATTACTTCATCTCTATAAATAATAGCCTTTTGCGGCAACTCCGCTTGCATTTGTTTTTTGCACGAGAATATTGTGTTTCGAGTTTTTAATTTTACAGTATTTATTTATATTAGGACATTCGTATCTAAGTTTCATTTAGATTGTAAGTGAGGCTTTGTGAACGTCCATGTATGTTAACTAGAAATCCCTTACCTTATGTCTTCTACAAGTAGATTTGTTTCTTTTTTTACCGACTACAAATTGGCCCTTGACTGTTATCACACCTGATGTTAGCGAGCTAACTTGTTAGGAGTACGACGAAATCCACACCCCTTTCGGTTTCTACAGAACGCTATAAAATACAAAAATGAATCTAGTATCTAAAGGTACATTAAATATGTTATTAACTACATAATTTCAATATTTCCGTAGTATAATAACGCATTCCGGGTACAACAACTACAATTAGGTACTCATCGAATTCTCGACAATTTTCAAAGTATTCGAGTTTATGACTTAGTGAATCTTTGTTCAGAGTATCAAAGACACGAGTTTATAATAGATGTTGGTATCAAAGTGATAGTTAAACTTACCGTCGGTTGATTAGGGTGAGTGAGGAAACTAATTTCTAATATGTTTCGTTAACGACAGTTCACGAGTTTCGCCTTGCCGACAAATTTCGTTGGTTATGCGGAATAGTTACTCTAAACTTAGTCGATAGATATTGATAAATATCCTTTTTTATATTATTTACTAGTAAGCTCTTGACTGCAATCACATCAAGTGGTAAGTGATGATGCAATCTAAGACGCAGGAGGGCTGACTTTTTAAGAATAGAATGAAGTCCACAACCCTTTCGGTTTCTATACGACGTCGTACCAAAACGCTATCTTCCCACCAATCAGACCTGGATCAGTTTAGAAATTCTCAATCGGTCTATCCGGAAACCCAGAATCTCCGCCTAATAAATTCGCCGAAGTTAAGTTTAATATTTAATAATATAAAATTTACCGTTCCCTTTCTTACTAACACAAACGTCTAGGTGCGCTAACTCCATAAACAAGTATCTATCTATATTACTTGGAAGTTTGGAAAGTTCTCGCACGGAACATGCTTATTCGTAAACTATGAAGTTCCAGGTAGATACGTAACCTAACTTGCTCCCTAAGGAGGACGGTTAGTGAGGGGAGTACGGAAGGAATTCGACCAGTTAAGCACGTAGGTATACCTACTTATTAAATTATATTACAGAATGTTTCCTAAGTTGGTCCAGTGATTAACCTGTATGGCTTGAGATCAAAAGGTCCCGCGTTCAAATCTTGGGTCGGCCAAGAAATTATTAGCACAAAATCAGGTCAGAATTGGGAAGGAGACAAGGCAGTCGGTCCTTATATTATTAACATTTGATTATACCTCATCATTGCAAAGGAATTGGAAATCATAGATTCAACATCAAGATGAAATTAAACTAAGGGCAGTTTTTTGTCGGGTCTGTCTGGTTTAATGGCTTGTATTTCTCAAGTTTACAGGATGAATAGCAAATAAATAACATATGTACTATTATTACTCTGTTTCTACTAAGAGCTCAAACATAGGGCTTCACTTTCAACGTCTCGTAGCCCTCCGCATTAGGAATTTGAAGGATCACGCGACAATCGACACACGCAACCAAGTGTGAAAGAGTATCAAGTGACCGGTAAGTACGGTGCCTACATCCTTATCCATTGGGGCCATAACCTTTGTGACATTACTATAGTTAAGTATTCATTTTTACATTTTATAGTACAGCGTTTGGCTGCAAAAACCACCTGGTGGTAAATGGAGATGCATTCTATGATAGAACGCGGTAGCCTAGAAGGTACCTAAATTTTATTCATTCTTAATTGACAATACCCACGCTATAGCTGGGAGAAAAGGAAGCTAGAAGAGCATTCCATAATTACGAAGTGCGAATCAAGTACGAAGTTAACAGTAGTCACATCTTCTCAACCTTAGTAACTTACCCGTTACCCCTTCAAATAAATGACAAACTTGAGTCCAGCCTCTAACATCTCTCACCCAGATCTAATTAAGATAAAATGTAATAAGAAGTGCAAATTATACAACTTGATGGTAAGTGACGATATAGGCTGGTTCTGCAAAATACCTAACATAATTTGCAAAATGATCGAATGAAGTGACGACCTCCGTGGCGCAGTGGTATGCGCGGTGGATTTATAAGACGGAGATCCTGGGTTCGATCCCGGGGTAGATAGAAAGTACAAATCATTTGGTAAGTAACGATATCGTGGGGCGATAGGGGTTGGACTAACAAGTAATACCTATCATAATTTGCAGTGCAAATGATCAGCATACCAAACTAAAATAATTATTATTTTGTCAAATAAAATTATCACTTTAGTGTTTTCGCGAATAATTATAACTATTACACTTCAATGTCATAGTGAATTGGCGGCCGCAAATTCTAGACATATTAAACTAAATATAGAATTGAGTAACGAATTCAATGTGCATTCTTAGCGCAACGGCTGTGGACATACAAAGAGAGAATGCGTGTGCGAACGTGGTTAGCGTGCATTAGTACTTAGGGTTGCCATTAACAAATAGTGTAATATATATCATACTACTATAATAAAGGCGAAAGTTTGTCAGAGTGTAAGTTTGTTACTTTTTCAGGCTGGAGCGATTTGAATAAAATTTGATATGGAATTAGCTGACACCTATTTTATCCCGTTATTTCAACAGTAATGAGAACTACGCGGCTCAAACCCCGCGTACAGTTTAGTAGTACAACAAAAATAAATTCAAAATATTGTGTACTCGTAATCAGTCAAAAAAAACGCGTATTTGTCTACAAGGTTAGAAATTTTTACCGAAATAAAAAGAAAAAACATATATCTACGTCTGTTATCTGTAAGACGTTCAAACTATATTACGCACGCTAGGTACATTTAAAGTTTATTCAACGTATACATTAACATTTACACATAGACAAAATTTATAAATAATTCGATTAAAACTTACCGGTGTTAATTAAAATGCGCGGTTAATTATTACCGTCACATTCTTAATTATCACATAAATATATGACGTGTTAATCAAAACAAGTATAAACTTGTCCATTCAACAAACGGATAAAGTTTTATATGGGCATTCGGTATGATTATTATAAAACTTTGGTGAATTGTTGTGCAAACAAACAGAATGATTCCTGAAACCAAAGACAAAGAAACAGTCCTAGAAAATCAACTTTCAGCATTATTGGTAATGCAAATATGTTTATGAAAGTGTAAATAAAGTATTATGTCGAAATGTCTAATATTGAATTGAATTGTCGAATTTTCAATAACAATTGAGTAAAGTTAACTCAAAAGTAATTTCTACGTAGCGTCGTACCAAAAATGCTATAATTAATGAGGTAATTACTTTCGATCAATTTACTCTTTTCGAATTTCTATGAGGACCGCCAACAGACAAACACCTGCCTTACATGCAGCATTTATACAGCACTGAACAAGTTGTTACTATTAAAAATATGCATCTTATAGCTATAGTAATAACACAGTAAAACCCCTACTATAATGATTTGTCTGTATTAGTATGTCGATTTTTACGCATGTTTCAACCCTACAAGACCACGCATTACGTTCATACTACCATATTCAAACTGGCCACTCACTTTCTTGCGCCGGCGCACCGAATTGCATTGACTTAATTACTAACATGCAAGTAACATATTTTAACGTTTTAAGCGGTAAAAGGAAACGTAACCTACATACATAACATGATCTCAGATACGATATAAATCAAGTCGAATAAAAATGCTAAAAAATAATTATAACTTAGGTATTGCGTCACAATTAAATCAAGATAAATCCATAGGTCATATAGGTCGATAAAGATACGAATAGATATAAAACAAAAATAACAATCAAAACCTAAAATACAAAAGGCGAAAAACGTTTAATAGCTGCAATGCCGAATCTATAAATAACGGAGAAACATTCGCATTAGATAAGAGAAAATGATTGGTTTTTGTTTGATAAAATTTGTAACAAAGCCGTCTGACCAAATCTAAAGGCCGTTTGATTAATCGTAAAACGGAACGAGACCGAAATGGAAAACGTTATTGGCATACCAACGTAACAATTAATGGGTACGCTACTCCTGTGACGTAGACGTTTTAAAACGCTTTGTGATCGGAATCACTTTGGTGGGAACGGAATCGAAAGCGGAAGGATAATCGGAGGATTCCCAGTGACATTTGACTACTGTATTACATTAATGGTATGTATATTCATCTACTGGTATATACTATCTAGAAAATTTTTCCTAAACAAATTTTTAACAGCGATATTTGCAAGAAGCGAATTTATGAAATCACCAAAGCATAACGAGTCCATGACGTTCTTATGAGTATCCAAAGGAAATTTATGGGAATCTACGACTCATCAAATCAATGAACGCAACTTAACAGAATTGGTTCCAAGCAAACGAGGATATCAAATTCATGGTCTGGATATGAATGCTTATTTTTCGTAAATGAAGGTAATAAACAAGACGATAAATTGGAGTTGTGACATAAATCACATCTTAATGATGAAAAAAAACTGTGGTTTAATATTAAATTAATTTTAAATTTATTACTTTCATTGAATTCAGAGCAGCCATCTATTCAGTTACAGCGATGAAAAAAAAGCGCAACATAATTAAAACACAAATGAAATAATGTCGGGCCCTTTCATTACTGTCTGTATAATTTCACTCTGAAAAATTTGTGATAAAAAACTGTGCTACATTTCCATTGACTCCAATGGAGGTCTTTTAGAGAGCTCGGTCTATTACAGCCACATCCAATTTCCATCTAAATGAAATGACGTGCCGCTTAATGTTGCTGCGTCATGCACTCTATAATCTCTCTGGCTGGGAGGCTGTGTGGCTGTGTGCAGTCGGACCTCAATCGGTGCTGATTGAAACGAAGAGATTTGTGCTGGCCCCGCGCTTTGCCTGTTTGCAACGGATTTACTTCTAAAGCATCGATTGCGTCTTTAAAGGATCTATTAATTTTAAATTATTCAATAAAACAAAAAAATAATTGGTTTGATATTGAAAACTCTATTACGGACTAATAAATTAAGGACGAAGCTTTCATAAAATTAAATTTTAATAATTCCTTTTCCTACGAGTAATTATATAAAGGATGAATGGTGCGAATCGTTCTTTAAATCCAACTGATTGAACTCCGAGATTGCAGTTTACGTATTAATATTGAATAAAAAAATATATGAATTTTGAAGTATGATTTCGTTTAGTATAAAATATTTTAATGACTTTTGAAGTTATTATAGTATAAAGTAAAATATTTTAAAAGTGTTGGTGTATATTGCAATATAAACGTATAAACTCGTTTCCACTTCAAGAGGATTAGGTAACCTTAGGAATGCGCAGAAACTTTTCAAATTGAACAAGATATCCGCACTTTAATCGCTGAAAACAATCGGGATTCCTCCGAGCTCGTGTAGAAACATTGAGAGCGTTTAAAATCTGCACGGTGTCGTTTAAGTGGCGGATAATTTATTCCACATCGAGAAAATACCGATAAACCCGTCTCGCTTCCGAGACACCCCTCTAATCCTTTGATGGATTCTACCTCCAGACGGCAAATACCGGAAAAGTGTCCTCTTTCATGCGAACGAATAACACAAAAACTTATTTTTTTTAAGATTTCATATGAATTTCGCGTTCTCTCCTCTCTCTCACGTCTTATGTGTGCAAACGTTTCGTCGCTTCGGAGATTAGACAAACAACTTACTCTGACAATTTGATCTTTCTCCACTAGAATAAATCCTAATAGTATGATTGTTGTTTGTAGCATATTCCAAAGTTTAGGATAGTATACTACCTACTATGGGAATATTTGATTCTTTGATACTACGATAAATATTATGTTCTTAGTATTAAGAACATAATTTGACCAGTATTTGAAGTGTATAGTCCTAATGGTAAATTCAAAATACATAAATAATAAAAAAAGCTTCACAACGCGTGAAGTGCGTACTTTAAATCCTTTAAATCTGTGTGAAGTAAATCCACTATAGTCGTTGCATTGAAATATAGTTTCTCCAACAATAGATGATCTTTGGCCGAATATTTCTATAGATAGAAATATGAGTTTCGAGTTAACATATAATTCTTCTACCAATTATATACACTACCCCTTATTCCTTTGTAACCTGTAAAAAAGAAACGCTACCAACATAATAACTAAGCAATGGAAGTAGCACAGCTAATTAAAAACGTATCCCATAATGGAATGCACTCGTGTACCTCAGCGCCGCACTAGCGACGGATTCAACCAATCGTCGCTCTTCCCGCCGAGTCGATGACCCAGCAGGCCAATTGCAACGTAACGATCTGCAGCTTTAGCATGAAATTGCTCACCTCGCAAGTGTCGATAGTTGTAGAGTATCGAAACATAGCTTCAAATAGCGTAATAGTATAATGTTACAACTCTACATTGCTTACTGTACGAGAGTTTAATTTACTCTAAAGGACATGATATTTAAAACCGTTAACTAAGTCTTCATTATCAGCCTACTACGAGGCTAAGCATCCCTCCATACAGAAGAGGGGATGTGAAATCTTATATCTACCCACCACGCTGCTCCATTGCGAGCTGGTAGGCTAAGGGTGATAATGTTTGATTAGTTAACTATAACTATCAGGTGTTGATAGAAACGAGGATCGACTGCTAATGTGCTCTCCGAGTCCCAGGGGTGTAGCACCACCAATTTCCCGAATCCGGGCTTGGTATTTCACTGAGAATTTCTTACAAGAATGAATAAAATTAATATTATAAAAACAAAAACCTGACTGCTTAGAAGTTATGAACTGAAAAGAGAAAAACAAGGATCACTATATCTATATAAAATTCTAAATACTTTATGGAGATGCAAGCGGGGACAAAATACTTTATTTCTGCGAGGAAAGAAAGATTTACCAAAACTACGTTTGTCCCCGCCTGCAGCACCATAAAGTACTTAGAATTTAATATAGATATAGTGATCCTTGTTTTTCTCTTTTCAGTTCATAACTTCTAAGCAGTCGGGTTTTTTGTTTTTATAATAATAATTCTATTTGAGACTTTTTAGTTTTAGCTTATGATATAGAAATGAGACTGTACACTTGGTACACTTTTTGCCATATTTTGTTAAAACGGCAATATAAACATGACATTATAACATTCCATTTGACACTCATATTGCTAAGATAAGAGAAAGAAATACACACGTCCCCCCTTTTTCCCCCATTTATAGCTGCCATTTTGAAAATTTTTATAGCCTATGTCACTGCCACAATTTTTACAAATTCAACGACACCTCACATGTCAAAATCCGTTCAGCCGTTTAGGCTGTAGCGCGTGCCGAAGAAATAGACATACATACATACATAAATACATTCATACATACATACATACATACATACATACATACATACATACATACGCTCGAAAAACATAACCCTCCTTCTGACGCAGTCGGGTATAAACTAACTACTATTCCATAGCTCGACCCTGGATTCGAACCCAGGATCTAGTGATGAAGTGCGCACCAAGAAAGTCATCAGTCATAGGTAATAAGTAAGTTTTGGGTACTTTAAAATGAGCAGTGCTTGCATATTCAAATCGATACAGTGTTCGATATGCATAAAACACCGACCGATATGCAATCTCGTACTAAGAACACAGATCTACATTTCGTCAACCGAAACAAATCGCCGATATTGTATTCCTTTTTTCCACGACACGGTTGTTGTCGTTTTGGTTATCACGCGAACTGTTCTATTCAGTTCACATCGCTCCAGTGAAATTGGATTCCACAGCACACAGTACTACAGAGCTACGGAATGTGTTATTAGAAATGTGTGAACGTGTCTATGTATTGTTATTAAATTAATTATTTAAAGTACGCAATTATCTAGAATCGATAACGGGTGTAAATGTAAATGCGTAGTCGTAATAGACGATATAGACTGCCTCTTTAGTCTAGCGGCTAGCCTATCTCCTTTCGATCACTGGGTTCGAACTCTGAGTCGGATCAGGGAATAATTCTGATTTTATCATTCTTCTATGAAATTTTCATTTAATTCCAAGCCCCGAGTCGGTGGTGTTACACCCCCGTGCTTCGGAGTACGTTAAACTGTCGGCCCCGGTCACTACCATCAACATCCGACAGTGATCGTTAATGAATGAAACATTATCACTTAAGCCCGCCAATCCGCATTGGAGCAGCGTGGTGTTCTTTATAGTTTCCACAGTCCCACGCCTTCGATTGGTTATATAGTCTATGTTCCAGATCAGACATTAGTTTGACTTATCATGAATCTATGAATTTACACGACATCTATATCTTTTTCAGTCTTCCTCTTACTCTGCACGCATATTCAACATTTTTTTATGATTAGGGTTTATTGTTAAAAAGCTCTAGTCTCAAAATTGGTTAAAGTTCCCGAAGCAAAAGGAACACAGAGCTAGGGTATACTGTATTCATGTCTGTCATTATCTATGGACCTTCACTCCAGGTCATGGGGGCCTTTGTAGGCCTTAAATACCACGGTTCTGAGCCTTCATTCGGCGTCTCCTTATCATCGTTGATTGGGGGGTCAACCAATTTTGCGCTTTCAAGTGCTGGTCGGTGCTTTGGATCCCAACACGCATCGACTCTTATATTGTGCAGTTAATAATAGTTCGCGCTTACGTGTTGTTACAAAATTAATTATTTAACATTCGCAATTCTGCAGGATCGATAGCGGGGGTTATAAATGCGTAGCTCGCAACAGACGTTACGCTCCAAGTTCATAACGCCGCTCGTGCGCGCCACAGCGTAGCGATCTAACAGTGTCTGCTATAATTATCATAGCGGCACCGAGATAATAATTATGCATCGCATACTATAAATAACAATGGATTAACAATGCTACGAGCCTGTAAGATGCATGTGGTGGCCAATAGCCAAAAGTCAGCGGAGCGAATAATGCGAACCAAGCCCACCCCGAGATTAACAATTTGGTGGGCAGTTTGTTAGCGATGAAAACATTAATTCACGCAATCAATTCTGTGCCAGTATCTGATACTTGGATACGATTTATGAGCGTCTTGATTTGCTAGATGCATATATCACTCGAATACGCGGTGAGTTCGCGAAATGAAATACTATTGCAAATATTTCTTTGTCTATGTTTCAATCGTGAAAATAGTTGTGACTTTCTGGTTACCATCATCATCAATATTAGCCCAATTGAAGTCACAGGGCCAGGCTTTTTTCTTTTTAGCAGAGTTCTTAGACAGATCACGCTATTACAATGGGAGTTGGCGGACTTTTTTTTATCGACTACAAGTTGGCCCTTGACTGCTATCACACCTAATGTTAAGTGATGATGCAGTCTAAGATGGAAGCGGGCTAACTTGTTAGGAGTGGGATGAAAATCCACACCCATCCACGATTTCTACACGACATCTTAACGGAACGCTAAATCTCTTGACGATACGTCTTTGTCGGTAGGGTGGTAACTAGCCACGGCGAAAGCCTCCCACCAGCCAGACCAACCCAAATTAAGAAAAATCTCAATCTGCCCCGCCGGGAATCAAACCCAGGACCTCCATCTTATAAATCTACCGTGCATACCACTGCGCCTCGGATGTCGTCAAACTTGTTTTTTTTACGGCCATTATCATATTATATTTTATATTTTATTGACAGGCAGCTTATTATGGTTTCCGAGACACATGGATGTAGTCACCACCCGTTTCCACGCTAATAATTTTTGCTAAGATTTTTTACTGAAATTTTCTCTCTTTCGTCTCGAACCCACAACCTTGCGATCTAAAGCCAAATAGGCTGACTACTGGACCAACGATGTAAAACTTTCTTTTAGTGTAATTTAAAACAGAACCTATAAAAGCAGAACACGCCCATTCCAATTGCAAAAGTTTGGGTAGTAAACCCAAGACTCGTTTCCAGAGGTGGCCGCAAAACAAACACGCCGTCATCAAAGACAGACATTGTGTTATGAAAACAAGCAACCGAGAGCAAACACAAACACGCGAAACAATTGATGAGAAAAGGTGGGGGGAGGAAAGAGAGGGGGGATACTCGTTACATGTGTATTCATTACTTGATGAGGAATTTCTTCACTCGTAAAAATGCCAATCCACGTGTTTACGTCTTATTTTTATAGTCCGACGTAAAAAGAGGGGTGTTGTGTGTTTGACTTATGTATCTGTCTGTACCGTTACAGTTCCTAAACGAGTATATCAATTACAATGCGGTTTTCTTGTACGGTTCTGACGTGATCTAAGCTATAAACAATGAAAATTAGATAAGTTCCAAATCCTTTGTTTTGATTAAAAAAAGATTACAAAAGTCGTTAGTTATTTGTAGCAAATGAATGAATGAACTCGATTTTATTTTTATGTTAACGTTTCTTTATTTATTTTTTATAGTAGTTAATAATTGACAAACAAGCACATTCCACTTACAAATAGGTGGCCCACCTACAGGTAAATGGAAAACCATCGTCTTAAAATAGAGCAACACTTCGCAGGGCATACAATCAACAAATTGTAATTTACAGTGAATATAGCTTTTCCTAGAACACTTAGAACACTCACTATTAACGGCGATTAAATCACGTGGGTTGCACTCGTTAAGAGGGTATTTATTTCCCGGTGAAATAAATACTCTTCTAATGAGCATCTTCTAAAGCTGGCATCACTGACAATTTTGGCTGTAATGTAATTTCAAATTAATTTATCAGATATTATGTTGAGCTTATCATATTATAAGATGTTATGTTGAAATTCAGCCAATGACAAATAGGGTTTAAACAAGAACAGCTTTGTACTTCTTACTTTAAAATTAAATCGATAAAGCTTAGATTATTAAGATCTAGTAAAAGTCATATATTTAGTGTTCCATGTTTTTATGATTTGTTTATATATAAATACGACAGTAGGAAGGCATTCCTAAAAATGTTTATCTCCCTATAACGGATTTCGAGATTAAGCTGTTAGTGGACTTTATGCAAAAGACTGGATAGAGAAAATGATAGTTGAAACCAAGTATTAGTATTTCATTGAAAATGTTTTAGAAAAGAATTCTAAATTAAGAAATTTTCAATAGATATTTCAAGGTGCAATTTTTGTAAAACCTCACTAAAGCAATTATTGAATAAACCAATTCAGAATGGCTAACTTTCTTGTTAGTAAAACTTTGTTGTGTATTCTACAGTACCGATCTTTTTTATCGAGTCCATTTGGCCGAGACTACTCTTTTTAATACGTGCTTTAATTTTATGTGCCTGTATCTACGGGATTACGGCTTAATTGAGGTTTTTCGTACTCGGGACCTCGTTAATACCACTCAGTACGTAACGGAATTGCTCCAAGAGATATTTGTTTTCATTCTGACCAATTATACGATGTAGGACGTCGTTCTTAACCGAATTGTTATGTTAATCTCCATTTGAGATATTACGGAGCTAACTTGTATACATATGGTAGAGTTACTAAAATATGAAAATGGTGCGGAAAGGACATTGCCAAAATTTGCCCCAGGCTGTCCACACTTATGCTCATATTTAACTGTTTTATTTAACATACACAATGAATTTTAAACAACTACCCATGTTTCATAGCAATCACATGAAAATATATCAAAAAAATAAAAATTTCAATCAATTTTTGTGTTCTGAATCACGTGACCGTCGTCGTAGTATGAAAAGTCAACTTTTTCAACCTTCATAACTTTTTCCTGCGACTGCATAGCTACATACAACTTTGTTTTTCTGTAAATAGAAAATCTGCACTATTTAATGATATATATATCATTACTGGGCAGTCTGGGGTACACTTCCATACAATTTTTGGCAATGTCCTTTAGTAGTAATTAAAAATAGAGGCTTACTAAAATCGTCATAGCCCTTATTATCCCATACAAAGATGGGTCACAACACATTATGTCTTAATAGCTTCCTTTATAGAAAAAAATATATACGAAAACAGTAGTATCGTCTGCGATCGACTACGAACTCCACCCTTAAATTATTATATGGACCAAATTCAGGGCATTTTAAAGAATAGCCAAGTCAAGAGTATCCTAAACCGACGAACTTATATGAAAGGATTAATGAGAGTGGAAGAAGCTAACGAAGCACGCAAGGACCGTGGCAATTGGAGGGATGTAATCTTTACCTACCCCTATGGGAATGAGGCGTGATGTAGGTATATATGTATGTTACAGATTCCAGCCATCTCTTTTTCAATATTCCACTCCACTTTTGCCTTTCCCCATTCATTTTTTTTAACCAGACTTAGTATATTCCATTGTATACAATGCAAGAAAGAGATTAAAAGCTTTTAAAAGCTCTAGTATCAAAATACGTAATAATAACTGTTTAAAATGCAAAATTGTCGGGCCGCAGAAGTTTTTACGAGACAATTATTTAAATGGCCATTAAAAAACCACAAACAAAGAAAAGAAGCAATATAGTATAGTGAACGATTACGCAAGTCTCGTAAAAGTGCTCGTAACCGTTAATACGATAATTCAGCCCGCCCTAATAGCGGCAGAGGCCACAAACAAAACAACACAATAGTGCGTAAATCTACGCAAATCAACGTCAATCTGCCAGGTGATTTTTATAGCCCGTAGCGGATAATGAAAATGTTTGATCATCGAAGTCGGGTTTGATTGTTTTCGAGTCGTTAATGATTGTCAGTGTTACGTCGATGCTCCCAATTGAGTTATCTTGTTGGCTTTAAAATCATCGGACTGTAATTTTAACGAATACGCCAAACAAACTTTTTTGACGAACCAATCATTTCTCGTGTTTTAACTTTTACAGTGATTCGGCAAACAGCTATCGGGGAGTAATTTGATGATTAAAACCATTGTCGTTTTTAACAATATTTTTCGAGTCCGTCATTATCTCCTCGCAGATAGTTTTGAAATAAAAACGAAGCGAAAGAAACGTGTCGCGGGACGCCCGACAGAAGTGATAACGTAAATACGGCTAGCGCCATAGGTTAGAGTGAGAGGCCTACCTACTGTTGCCGTATGCGTGAAAGAAAAGGCCGTTTATCCTCCCTTAAGAAGTTCTAAAATCTACTCATACAACTTGAGCGCACCAAGGTGACCAAAAATTTAAATACGTATTAACAAAAAACTAATACACATGTATTTGTAACATACATGTATGCACATTTTACAAAATTAATTATTTTTTCTAAATTTTAGTTAATGGAATAAACATTCTACTAAATATCTTTCAATAGTATTAATAATTTATGTTCTTGTTTCCGAGTTGTCCATGCTGATACCTAATTCTTCTCTAAGCGGGTTAATGCCCATTAAATATGGATTGTAACCGTGTGACACGGCTAGGAAAATGAATTTTTCAATTCGGACTGGTAAATCCTGGGATTAACGTGTCCAAACATTCAAAACAAAACAGTCACAACAATAATTAAATTTATAACAACAGTTGGAACGATAATTTTAAATTTTGATTTCAGTGAATGTAATTTAAACAGCATAAACGCGTGTAAATACTTTAGTAATGAATACCTTTTTTAATAAATACTTTATTTCAATTGCAAATACAATTTGCGGTTTTACACATACTGTAATATCAATGATGAACTGTTTAGTATGATGTGTGAAATTCCCAAAAACTGATTTAGTAATTTTTATATTTATTAAAAATTACTCAACATATCAGTGTTTTAAAAAGTATTAATAAAATAGAGACGGCTGAACCTCACGTTACTGTTGTTTGAGTATGTCCGACTAGTTTCGAACGCATACGGGGTCCTTAGGCATGAACAAGCAAGCTCATTAGCAAGGGTCCCGTAAGAGATAACAAATGTACGCGACTATTACCGTTTTAAAAATCAATAGAGTAGAGGTAGGTACATATAATGGCCTTTAAAATTTTGTTATTATGGAAACGAAATTGCAGTATGCCCAAAACTAAAAGTCGGTAATACCTATTGGACAAGTGACTCGTTTATATTTATAGTTACAGCCATAGCAATTAGACATTATATATGTAGAGACATACATAATATATGTAGAGTTTTAAATGCACGCATGCAGAGTTCCACATCTAAACAAAAGATAATGTAAACCTAAACGTAAAATAGAAATAGGTAGTCCATATTTTATGTTTAAAAATATTTTAAAATAGAATAGAGTTCATGACAAGTCATCTTAATACAAAAACACCTTGTCAGCGCTAGGCGATGAAATATCACCAAACGGAAAATCAAGCTAGTGAAAAACGGAGTCATTGCTACCAAAAAAATAGGTCTACCATCACGATCGGTTCCCGGCACAATGATTCAAACAACAATGGGACACTGGTGCACAGAATGAATGGAAAAAATATGTCAAACTGAGCCTGAAAAGACTATTATTAAAAAGTATTATTTAGTAGCGAGTAGCCCGCGGCTTTGTTACACTGCGCGAGTGCTTTAAGAGGTTGCCTTTGTTTTTGCTGGTCATCTAGCCGTCCAATAGTGATTGCTCCACAATTATTTGTACATTTGCCGTATAATACGGACGCGGAAAAGCGCGCGTAACGTTGCGCCTATTTATCAATAGGTTACGTATGGCATTGATGGATGTAAGACTCCTAATTACCTATTATTGTACACGAAATTGACTAGACTACATTTGTTATGTGAAATATATTCATATTTACAGGGGTAGGCACATTATTGGCCGAGCGTTATCATTAATAAGCAATGGGCATAGATGACGAGTGAATCATAGGAGCCATACATGAGGTGTATTTCCAGCACTAGCATATAATGACGATGATGACGACAATTATGATGATAGTGCTTCGATTGTTCGTAAAAATCTCCAAATCAAACAAAATTTTACAAAAACAAAACAAACAAAAATTTTAATCAACGGGCCTAATATAGAGCACTTTCCTAAAGGACTATACTTAACTGCGAAGTGACTGTCACAAATTCACTAGTAGTAAAGTTAAAGAAAATGTCTTAAACCTAAAATTTAACGCTTAGTATTCCGTATGAATATCTTAGTGCATATAGACCCTTAGAGGGTTTTAGTATTCAAAATATAATTTTAAGTGCTCATGTGTGCTATGCTACCCTCAGTTAAATTTAAGTGGCTTCACGCTCTGGCCTTTCCGTTGGGAGACCGAGTTATATGTACTCGTAAATAATTCCCACTACACTGTCATAGCGCCGGGAATAAACTTGTTTCAATTTCTTAGTAAACGTACAAAGATATTTTTTTACACATTTGCCCGTAAAATTACGTTACCGTTCTTCTTAACTTTAGTGTAACGGCAGATAGTGCAAAGTCAGACTACAAAAATTAAAGTAGATACTTATTTTGCTTCGAAAGAAAGGCTTAGTAATATTTTTGTGGACTTCTTCAACAAATGTAAGAAAAAAATTGTAAGACAAACCTATCAGTAACATCATATTCATTAACAGTAACTGACTCGCTTATGATAAAGATTTTAACAATTTTCAAATTGGAAGAAAAATCAATGAGCTATTTATAAAGAACTATTTTGCTTCGAAAGAAAGGCTTAGTAATATTTTAGTGGACTTCTTCAACAAATGTAAGAAAAACATTGTAAGATAAACCTATCAGTATCAGCATGTTCATTAAGAGTAACAGACTCGCCTATGATCAATGTTTAAGCAATTTTAAAACTGGAAAAAAATCAAGAGGCAATTTATAAAAAACTTGTAAAAGCATGCTATCGATACGTACGTAAAAATTGATAAATTCTAACATAACCAGTTACAAATTTAACGTCACATTTCCGTGGCACGCGCGACATTGTCGATAAGAATCGTTACATCCTGTAGACATTTTCTTTCTGCACGTAACTTGTAAACCGGTATCAGATGGCTCTCGGCACTTAATGTAATAATCCCACTGTAAGCGTGCATCAATATCGCTTAATACTTGTAGACCTTGGGATCACCCACACTTTAGCTCAATGTCTAGGTAAGACGGGTTGGTGGCAGGGTTGCCAGCCGCATTGTAATGCTAATTTTGCATTTTTACATTAACAAAAAAGTTTTTGTTGGTGTTAATCCTCCTACATCTATGACAGAGTTTTGTCTCTTCTTTTATAATGGGTTCTATTGGGTTCGTTCGAGATGGTTTCGATGTAAACTGCGCATTGAAACCATCTCGAAATGAATTTAACATTTCTAATTTTTAAACGACTTCAAAAAAAGGTGTTTCTCAATTCGACCGTATATATTTTTTTGTATGTGTTCGGGGATAACTTCGTCAGTTATTAAGTAACTAGGTTTCTCTTGTAGCAAGTTCACCGCGAATCATTATTATTATAGCATTCGGATATCTTGCTACGATGAAAACAATCAATGATATTTCTTAAATAATCTGTAACTGTAGGTACGAGTAGGTATTACAACCATGGTACATGTAAGATCGATATCGTTATCACTCTACTTGATTGTTTAAAAAAAATAAATTGATTCTTAAAATATTTATTGGATCTTTATATTTTTTAGTTCTTCCAATTATTATTATTTTCTTATTACTAATAAAGTCAAAACAGACTGTTTCGCGTAATACTAAAATGCTTATGAAAGTACTATGGCTTATTATTTTAGAGCTCTTTTCTAAAGTGTAAATACTTTCCTATTCAAAAAGAGGTGGTAGCCCTTACTGTTTGGTCGGGGGATAAGAGTTTTATAGCATTATAATCTCTATTCCGAGAGCAGCAAGAGCCACGACTAAGTTATAACGAGGCAGGATGTACATGGATAACTAGTCTTCTCATTTTACAATGGTAGGATGCGTCAGCTGCGTTCAGTGAGCGAACTAACTACGATGTTTACATTTTCTAGACAATGCTGTGAACTAGAAAAAAACCTAAACGATGTTCAAATATGCAACGATATAACTAAATATTTAATAAACTATATGAAGAAGCTGTATTTCTATGACTTGCTTGGACTATCATTATATGTAAGTAAATTTTCAAAGCTAAATCTACTGACGCGCTTCCTAAATTTAGATTAGACTTATACTTTGTATACTTATGTATCTATCATGGTGTCATTTAAGAATAAAAAAGTCGAAATAATCGGAAGTTACTAATTAAAACGTTACAAGTATGATACTCGTGAACAACCAAATTGGGCTAAATTCTAGTGTAAATATTCTGGAGCTCCATAGAAGGGCATTTAAATATGAAACTGCTACATTTTCCCGTTTTTTTTTAAAAAAAAACATTTGTACAATAACGTTTAATTTATAGGATAGCGGTAAGAAAATTACAGATAGATAAAGTCATTGATTAGACAAACCATACATTTCATACTCTGAACGTCTTAAAGCTTCAGAATTGTACGCACCTGATTAGAACTACCTCCTGATTAGGGCTCAAACGTGACGTCACACCACCCTAACCCTTCCCCGGCATTGTCTTTAAAATTCATTACTCGACGGCAGTTAAATAATAAGTGCCCCCATGACAGGCGACACGGCGGGCACAAAACAAGTAACATTTAATATTTCCACGTGTCGGGGGAGTTTAGCGTCTGAAGGGGGATCGGCAGGTGAGTGGGCATATGCCCTCTATAAATGCCAACGACCCTTGGACACCGGGAACATAAAATGTGCTTCACTAGTCGTTCCCGTGACTTAGCCGCATGGTATTTATGTAGGACAGGTAATGATTACTATTTTATTAAAAAGATCTTACCCACCCTAAAGTCAGTAATCATAAAGGGGACAAAAATTCATACATCACTGAAATTGGACAGCTTTAATAAATAGAAGGTTAATGGTTATTATTTAGAAAATACCTAACCGAAGAGTTTAATCTATACATAGCATATCTAACTAGCAGTCGCCCGCGACTTCGTCCGCGTGAAAGCCTCTTAGATACCCTTTTAATTTAAAAGACAGACTTTCATATAAAGTGTGCTCTTTCCCTGCTAAATTTAATTTTTTTATAGTTTCCCGTCAAGCAATATCCTCCATCCCGTCCCGTGTACAAAGAGATAGATATATATTGTCGTGGACATTTTTTTAGATCATTTCAAGAGGAATAATTTTTTCAAATATTTTTGGAAAAGGTTGCAGCGCACGCCGAAAGTTTACTCCTTATACTTGCAGCTATGTTATATATCCTAATAAGTGGTCTATTCAACACAAAAATATATTTTTAATTAGAGTTACGCGTTCAAACAAACAAACAAACTCTTCAGCTTTATAATATTAGTATAGATAAATGTTACGTATAATGTTACTTAATAGGTCACGTGTACTTTTAAGTAGAAATAAAAAAATTAAATATCGTTTTTAATTTGGACCCATGGCCAACAGTTAATAAGCACAGCGAATATTAACAAATATGGTATTAAGGTTTTAAATATGAAATAGTGAATAAAAGACAATATTATGTAAATTACGTAATATATTTTATAACTACTTATTCCTAATTAACCTTTGCGTAAAAAATGAGCCGCCCCTTGTGTCATACGAAGAGGCAATTAAGAGAACTTTTACATCGCATAATAATTTTGCATTAACGAATAAATTTATATTACATTCGACATAAATATATTGTAGTCATTTGCCTAGATATTTTATGTAGGTGGATAATGAAGGTCGGCACGCAAATTTTAAAGCATTATTAAAGTCTATAACGTTGGAAGAATTTTTAATTATTATCAATGAAGACGTATATTTTATGATAGAACTTTTATAATTTATTTGTTATTTAAATCCATCAAAAATTTTTATTACTTTTTAGCATTAGCATTAAGTTACTTGCTACGAATATATTAATTAATGAATTTAGTAATCTCAAAGTCAACTACGTAAATAGTAATTGGAAATCCGATTAAAACTACACGGCATGTTACCTCCACAACTGAGACGAATAATCCTAATGTGATAAAATTAACGATTTGATTTAGGCTTTAGGGCATTTTTGACATTCATACAAAAAGTGCTGTCTTTTAACCCTAGAGAGCTAACCTTCCTATATACCCCTTTAAAGCTAACCATTCGTCGGTTTGACGAGCAATATTTGAAGTATATAAATTTATAAAACGATACATTTATCTGAACATTTTAATCTTTAATTACGTTAATCATGTATTATTCTATTGAATAAAACAATATTTTTCTATATTTTAATAAAAGTATTTACTTTGTTCCTTATAAACTAACACACTAGTTTTTTAGAGGTCAAAATAAACCCTTACTTGAAAAAAAACTATAAAAAAATTTACAACAGAAAATCCCATCTTTTCTTGGACAAATATAAATTATAAGAGTCTCATTTTATTAGAAAAAATATAAAACCTAAAATTTGGAAGCGCTTTTGTGGTAAAAATCAACTTTGTGTTCACCACAAAATACAGTGTGGTGAACACTAAGTATATACGCAATATATCCTGTTCTGTGGGGACAAATACCACAAATTTTACTTCTTCTGCTGTTTGTAGCTTCAGTTGATATAAGACTGATTGACCAGTGACTCTCACTTCACCTTCATCACTCTTCAATCCTTCTACTTTCTAGAACTCTTTATTTTATTATTCACGTGTGGGCATAGTAACCATTTCCAGCTGGCCATGCAGTTTCTTTACAAATATATTCTATATCCGGTATATTTCTTAGAGTACGCGTTGGTCCGCTGGCGACATCTACAATATTTATTGCAGTTGCTCTATTTGAAACACTCCCTTCCTGGTCGACCAAACATGACAACTTCAACTTCGGGTATTTTAACTAACAAAGTGAGAAAGTTAAAATACTGGAGTTAATATCTGGGTTTTTCACCGAAGACGAAGGTGAAGAACGATTTTGGTGGTATGGAAAACTTTCTTCATTATTAGAAAGCTCATATTGAGTATCGCTTTCTACTTCATCCACTTCCAAATTATCTTCTGTTTAGAGCAATCCTAGTATCAGTCCACAATGTGGACACGTCCGCTGTTACGATATCACCCTCTTCTAATAAAAGCCTCGCAATAACTTCATCTGGCAGCAATCGTTATCGGTAAAAACCGAAAAAAAAGAAATACGTTAGTTACAGTAATAATATACACAAAAGCTAACCATTCGTCAAAATGACGAATATTTTTGTAATGTATCTGTAAATCATGTACTTACCGGCAAAACGCCGTCGTCACCTGCGAGCACTCGGCGGACACTATGTTGACTAGAGTCGGCAAAGCAATTAGCGCGCGCAAAGAAAAGAGAAAAAGATATTTCTATTTCGTGTTCGTCAATTTGACGAAGGTTAGCTCTCTAGGGTTAATTTAAACTTATACCAACGTTGTAGTACTATTTTTATAAGCAATGTATTGATTTTTTTTTATTGGTTTTCTATCCACCCTCTAACCGGTTTAACCTAGGGTTGGTTCAAATTCCAATTAACTAATGGCATTATACAGGAGATCATTAACCTGATATTTAACCCCTGTCATGCTGCCAAATGTCGTATACGGAAAGGTCAGATAAAAAAACTTATAAGGGGAGCATGCCAAATAACATTCACAAATGCAAAGGTTTTTTCGGAAGCCAAGTTTCAATATCGGTGAAACCATAAAGGAGTTTTTGTTTTTTTTTTATTTTTACGAAACCTTTGATAAGTTTGACTATTGTTGGTAGTTTTTACGAGTTCGCCCTCGTTTAGTTTCTGCTATTGGTCGCAGGGTCAATAGAGACCACGTAATATTATACACATAAATACTTTTCGCCTCTTAAAATTATCATTTAAACATATTTCAAAAGGTCTACACGCAGTCTATTCAAACGTTAAGGAGCTGTAAATAATTTTAAGTTAAATAAATTTAAATTAATAACTTTAGCATTAGAGATAACTATAACATCAGAAAACGTCACAATGCACGTTATACGATAAAATTACAGTGCGAAAAATTTGTGTTGGAAGTTAAAAGAAGTTATTCCAAAAGTTATGCAATTAACACTTACCGAAGTCAAGAAAGTTCAAGTACCCAATTGAATAAATTAAACTTCAAAGTCAAGAGCTAATAATAGTGAAAGTCAATTATATCTGATACTAGATTCTGTTCGCGATTTTGCCCTCCGTCGTAGACTTTGTGTAGGTACAGGTTTCACTTTTCAAAAGAATTAAAAATTTCCCTGAGATAATAAACTTTCGCTTAATACCAAATACTAGATTCAAAGTGCCGAGTGGAATTTTTTACAGATTAATCCGTAAAATGTTAATTTAGATTATTTATAAGGCAGTGTTTTCTTACGCTAGAACTAGATGGCGCCGTGTCAATTTCAACTTTTTACGGAGCGTCTTCGTATAAATCTCCCACTCAGCCATCTTCAAAGGAATTTTAATACATATTATATATAATTAAAAAATATAAAAGCTTGATTTTTCAACAACCATCGCATTGATAATATAAAGACTTCTAAGAAGAGCTTAAAGCTTAAAGAAGCTTTTAAGAAAGTAAGCGACGTGCTAATATCACAAGTCATTCGGTTAATATTTGCATTAAAACTTCTCGTTCCACATTAGAAGTAAAATATGAACGCATCCAAGATGCAGTTTGTTTGTTGTGTTAACAGTGTTTGCCTTTCATCAGTTAACTACAAATTAACACTCGCTAAGTTTTGTCGCGAGCAAACACAACTTGTGTGCAGTGATTATTGTGGCTGTACTTCAGACCGAGGATATAATATTCTAAACTGTAGAGCTGTTCTGTACTCGACAGTGCGAGTTCTCGTTGTTTTAAATGAAACTTAATCTTGAAAGTAGTTAGTATGAAAGAGTTACAAGCATCTTAGATATGTATGATTGTATATGTATTTTAATCTTCTTTCTTTTGGACTAACTTTTTTATTTCTTTAATAATATTCACTTTGTATGTATAGTAGTAGTAGAACTTCTGTGACAGGGACGTACTACCGCCATGATTAATTATGTCACCAAGACGCATCGCTCTGTTCCGTTTTGAAAAATTAGCGTTAAAATTACAAAATAAGTAATTATATAAAAGAATCATAAAGACATATTTAACTTTATTCAAAAACACTTGTAAAGTATTATTTGATATTTGATAGTTACTACAAAAATGAATATCTTTAATGTTCTCTTTATATATCGTAATTGTACCTCAATTTGGTCATTATTTTGAAACATTTATAGACTTTATAATATAAGCAATTAATTTTAAAACAAAACTAACATCAGCTGCGGAAGTTTCTTATAGATTCATCGAATATAGCTGGCATTGTTCATGTCCAACGAACTCAGCGACTTTAAAAGTTGCAACAATTTTGCTAGTGTAGCAATGTGCGACGAACATCATACCGTTTTTGTTTTGATCACAACAACACACTACATTCGCAAAACACAACAATAGAACAACAAAAACATTGCAACAACCACGCTCGCACTAAGTACTTGTTCACGTTGGAAAGCGCGGGCGCGGCGGCGGGTGCGGGCGCGGAGATGTGGCGAGTTCGTGTTCACATTAGCCGCCAGGCGTTTGTGCGAGTTTGACGTGTTGTCAGATATTGTAAACATGGACGACGATCTTTTATTTTTAACCGAAAATTCATATCTAAAGTGGGAGATGATAAAAATTAGAATTGGTGTGCACGAAATTAATAAAGAAAGAGAACAGTATGGTGAATTTCATACTTTATATAGTAATTTGAGAGAACATCCTTCAAGATTTTTTGGATATACTAGGATGACTGTTAACTGTTTTGATTACATATTGGATTCAATAAGGAGTGAGATTTCAAAAGAAGACACAAATTTTCATAAAAGCATAAAACCCGATGAAAGACTATTTGTAACTATAAGGTGAGTTTTAAAAAAAGAATTTTCGTAGTATTTAAAGTTTAATTTCCATAATTTGATGTGTTATATTCGTAAGTATTGTAACCATGGTAAGCCGGGGTCGTGACACCATTCATTTCATTCATAACAACTTCTGTAATTTTGTTTCTCGTACGTAATTTTTGCATAGGAGTGAACTGCTTCATATACGGCAACAGACTTTTAAAAAATAACAGATCTTCGCAATCTTGTTCTTGCCTTTCGCTGCTTTGCGACAGTTTAATTTGTAATAATTCCAACTTTTTCTTCTCTAATTCCATGAACTCCTGTCTTATATCTTGTGCACATTTACGTTTGGTGCTCGTATATTGTGTACTTGTAGATGAACCAGCTATTGACTGGGGAGTTGGGGACCGCTCATTATTATCACTACAGTTTCCATCAGCAGTTTCATCTAAATTGCCTTCATTTAATTCTGGGGTAACGTCATCTTTTATAAACTGCATCATTTGAAAATATGGCCACATTGAAGTGTTTTGATCAGTTCCAGCATCACCAGAACGAGAAACCGGAATTTTTTTTAACTCTTTCATAAATTGGTCCCGAATATTCTTCCATTTTTTTCTTAAAGCCTTTTCTATAAAAAATAAATATTGTTTAGTGTTGATGCCTTATAATTTTAGTAGGTATATGAAGTAATTAGTATAGATATATCTACGAAAGGAGCGTGGGTAGGAGAAAAACAAGAGCACTCGGTCACTATTTAGAGATGCTGTGTGTGTCCAAAATTAAAGTTGCCAAAATGATCGCCGACCTTCGTTAGAAGTGGCACCTTAAGAAGAAGAAGAATTACTTCATATACCATTACATACATATTAAATTTTACATAATAATTATTTATTTCTTTATTTTATTCATTTTTGTACACCACAGAAACAAGGAAACAAACAGTAGAATATACAACATATTTTTTTTCATATGTTTCAGATATCTTTCCACTGGGTTGGCATTTCGATCTTTGGCTTATAGCTTTCGTTTGGGTGTTAGTACAGTGTCTGAGATTGTTTATAGTACCTGTGAAGCTATTTGGAAAAAAAATTTGAATGTCCACATGCCACTGCCATCTGAAGACCAGCTTAAGCATATTTCTTCAGATTTTGAGAAAATGTGGAACTTTCCTAACTGCATTGGCAGTTTGGATGGTAAACATTGTAGAATTAAACGACCGAAAAAATCAGGATCGGCATTTTTTAACTACAAGCATTATTTCTCTATTGTTTTGCAAGCTATGGCTGATGCGAACAAAAGATTTTTAACTATTGAAGTGGGAGGTAGAGGAAAGCAAAGCGACGGCGGTACATTCAACGCCTCGTCCCTGAACCGGTTACTCGAAAGAGGCGCATTCAATATTCCAGAACCAAGAACATTACCCAATTCTAACATTACAGCTCCATATGTTATAGTAGCCGATGAAGCTTATCCTCTTAAAGAGTATCTAATGCGTCCATATCCACAAAGAATATTGAATCAAGAGAGAGAACATTTTAATAATAGATTGTCAAGAGCGAGAAAAACCGTGGAGTGTGCATTTGGAATTTTATGCAATAAATGGCGAGTTTTGTTAAAACCTATTGAAACTGATGTTAAACATGCACGCCTGATTATAAAAACCGCTTGCTTATTGCATAATATTGTAATTGATATAGATGGTTACAATTGCAATGATGAGATAACAACTGAAACTCAGCACCAAAGGCGACAAACTGGAAGAAACAACAATCCATCAAATCGAGCTAAACAAATTCGGAGTTTATACACGAAATATTTTTGGGAGAACAATCGTTTAATATATACGTCGCCATCTTTGTAATATATTTTTGTATCTTTTGAAGTCTGTCATAATATTCCTATATAAAAATAAAAAGTTTAAAATAGGTAGGTACCCACAATATTTCATTTACTCACCCTCCATATCCGGAAACAATTTCGCAATTTCCTTCCATAGCTTATTGAGAATATTTCTGTTCATATGATGCCTGTGTTTACTTTGCCAAATCGGAGTTCTAGCCTGAACAGCACTAATAAACTCTTCTGTATTGAAAGACATGATGAAGACGTGCTACCGTTTCTAGCGACAAGTTCATACTGGTTGAACTTACCTGACGTAGCGAGTGAATCGCGCGCTCGCCGCTAGTTCGACGTGAACACACACAAACATCTCACGCGTTTGATATTGCCGCGAGCGGCGCGCGCGCGACAGACGCTAAGTTGCCCGCTACTTAGACCGCACGTGCGTTTCGTATGTGAACACTTGGATATAAACGCCATATGTTTGATATTTCGTGACCGCGCCCGCCACCGCGCCCGCGAGTCAATGTGAATGAGTACTAACTGAATTAATAAACCGCGTGCTGTAGCAAAAAAAAAACAACATGGCCGAAAAAACATACGAAAACTGCGCGCATTTCGTATCAACCGGATGGTAGCGGGCATTAATTAATAACTTAGTTAAGGTACTAAAGTTTAACACTGGGGTAGGAAGTTCCGGTTGGAACCCGCGGCTCGCCCGCAAGCACTTCCGGCCGAAAGTCCGACATGTTTCCATACGCGAATTATAATTGTTATAATTTTCTGCGAAAAATAAACAGTCGGTCTCTGCAAAATTAAACTTGAATCACGATATGGTAAACACTAGTTGTAATATGAATTCCATTTAACTTAAACCAAATTTACGTATTCGCATTTCAAAAATTAATTAGGTACCTATGTAATTGTTATTTTATTTACTTGGCCTAAAAATGTTTTTCTGCATTCCCATGGTGACTGATGGCAATTATGTCAGTTTCTCTATAGGTACCATTACAAGGTATTACAATTGAAATGGTACCTACATCTTCAAAATAGGTTTTGTCACGTCGAGTAAGTCTCGAAGTCGTATACATATCTTTTTCTTCATTATCGACGACCTCCGTGGCGCAGTGATATGCGCGGTGGATTCATAAGACGGAGGTCCTGCGTTGGATTCCCGGCGGGGCAGGTTAAGATTTTTCTTAATTTGTCTTGGTTTGGCTGGTGGGAGGCTTTCGCCGTGGCTAGTTACCACCCTACCGACAAAGACGTACCGCCAAGCGACTTAGCGTTCCGTTACGATGTCGTGTAGAAACCGAAAAGGGTATGGATTTTCATCCTACTCCTAACAAGTTAGCCCGCTTCCATCTTAGATTGCATCATCACTTAACATCAGGTGTGATAGCAGTCAAGGGCCAACTTGTATACGATAAAAATAATAAAAATTATCAAATTTATATTTATCGAATACTAATAGCCTGGCTTCATACGGCTTCTTCCACAATTTTGACCTACTATTTTATGGTTTTAAAATTTTTACTAGTGCCCAGTGGTTTGGGCTGTGCATTAAAATGTCAGTAATTTTCCTAGTATATAAAGTACAAATTAATTATTAGTTTATGCAAAACATCATAAAAATAATTACGTACTTATGAACTAGTTTAGTTACGATTTCATAAGAGGTAGAAATACTTATAAAACCAGTATCGCGTTACATAACAGAACATCCTGTACGTGGGTACGATAAATGGACGTCCGTTTTAATAATGTGTACAAGCAGGTCTCGACCTTGGCAGATAAAACTCTGCACGGTGAATTGCAAACTTCCTAGCTAATTACCTATAAAAAAAGCTTTACGATTCAATAAAAAGATTAATGAACGAATTCACACGACTAACAGACGCTAATATATATTTCAAGGAGAACTGCTATGTGATTAATAGTTGAAATATGACAAAGGTCTTTTGTCTATTCAAGCGCCGTTGTTATAGTATCTACTATGTAGGTTTGCATGGAAAGTCGAGTGTAGAACTTTATAAATTTCAATAAAAAATTAAATTTATTAACTAATATAATTATAACTTTTTATAACATAATCTAATTAGAGATGTAGTCATACATTGTAGAACGGATAGATCACATGGGGTAAATTACTTGAGTTTCTAGAATTATACACAAACTCATGAAATGTTCTTACTTTAAAAGCTTTGTGATGAGCTTATACAAGAAACTTGAACTCCTTAAGTTTGCATAGATACACAATGCGAGAACGAACCAGAAAGTTAAGTTATCCTCCATGCATTTAATGCATGAACATATTAAGTAATTCGTATATTACTGTTACCAGACAAATGCACGCGACTTCGTCCGCATGGAAGCAACGAACCAAGACGATCTTTACGTATAACCCTTCGTTCTTGAACCATATATTTCTACGATACAAACTCTAATTAAAGATTATGTAATTTGTATTATATTTATAATCATTGTAATTGTTAACTAGGACTCGATGGAGCTAACATTTTAATGTTGAATAATTATTTTGGATCAAAACCAGTTTAAGAGAAATCAAAGCACATAGACAGCGAGAAGAGATTATGTTTTATACTATTTTTAAGATTATTTATTTACTACTATGATATTGAATTATACATCGATAGAGTGTAATTACGTGTCGATGTGGAGTGCGGCAGTATCGTGAGAGTCGGATTGCCTGCGGTTACAGTTGCAACGTTACGTCGGTCAGTTGACCTACACTGAGAACAGATTAATGGACATTTGAGAGTTAGAATTAGCTGTGAAGTTAGCTAGTAGTGTGTATTTTGTGTTATAATCAAATATATCCGATTAAACGTGTCTTAAACACGTACAGATGTAGATCAATTTAAGAAGATGAAAAGCTTAGAAAAGCAACGGCTAACCAAAGCTTCATAATGAGTAAAATTAGTAAGTCTATTAACTTTCATTATCAACGAACTTTAAAATGAGAATTGCCTACCCTAATTCACGATATGAAAATGAATGCCTATTTATAGCAATCTAGTACTGTTAAACCATAGGACTATGTATATTTTCTAAACTTGGATATTTTAATATTTCGTATATATAGGACATAGAAAATAGGTTATCTATATCAATTGAATTTTTCATATATATATATATAACATTAAACTCCTCTCAGTTAATATTGTAGGTTGCTGTCGCTTAGGCAGCCATATTGCATGACCCGTATCATTAACAGTTACACCGAAGCATTCCTAGTCACAACTGTCACCCCGACAAAACCTAATCAAATATGAAAGAGCCGCGCGCCAGGTGAAGGGTGGCAGGTGCTTCAGATATTCTTTATCCCTCTCGCTCCTCAGCATATTCGTATCTCCTACACACCTCCCGCACTATTGCTGTTATATTATTATTTTTTCCCGCGATATTACTTTTTGTTGAGGGTGATATGCATCGGGTTGTTGCGCCGGGTATTATTTGACTTTTCATCCGTTCCCGTCATGCATTTCAAAAAATTGGCTTTTGAGTTAGTTGGTCCCATTGTCTTTTTGCCTCGCTCCAGTTTCGACTCGCAGTTTCTGCTTGCATTTAAATATATATAAACATCTGACATATTAAGTCATAAACCTTTTCAACTAACTTCAAAAATGTAATGTTTTTGTTCAGGCTCCTTTACCTGTAGAGGTCATTATAATACCTAATACCCTATACTGCGGTTCACAATGTCAATAACTCATTTATTTTGTTATTTTCCACGAAAAAATCAACGAATACAAATTACAGAGTCAGCAAATTCACCGAAAAATAGTCCGATTTTGAGTTGGATATGGGGGACTTTGTCTCTTACTTATAATGCAAAGCAAAGCAACGCCTGCTTCTATTCAATTTCCAGGATGTAACCATTAATATGTACTTACTTATACTAAAAAATAAAATAAAATGCAATATTTATTCTTATTGTTCGGTGCTTCATTTCCTGTACGTTTTGTGAGGTTTTACAGTAAAAGTACTTTCATTCATACATTTGTTTCATTCATAAAAACATTATTAAGTACGTAAAGGCTTTACTTTGTGTCATCTAATGTATCCTTTCTGATACTGCGAGCTTTTAACATGGATTGTTTAATAGTTTCCTTTTTTCTAGATTTTATTTAATACGATTATAAAAATACGAGGAAAACTTCCTTCTACTTCTATGTAAATATATCAGAGAACTAAAACACTCTTTCAGAACTGAAACTGAAACATTTTCTTTGCTTAATCGTTAATAAATGAAACATTATGGGTGCATCCCAGTAGTACCCCCTAATTTTAGTTCTATAGAACTGTTGATACACTTTATTAGTGCTTAGTGTCCCATTAGTTCTCGATATCAACATCTTGTTTGTACGTTACATATAAAATATCTATAGTTTTTATAAGTTTAATATGGAATCTCCTTTGATTGCAATAATAAATGTCCACTTAAATTTGAGAGTATCTATAAACATACTACATCGAATACAGCTTTGCTTAAATTGCACAAAACGTCTTTAAAATGGTATTGAGGTTTTTAATATAATTTTTTTCTAAACTGAATAGTTTGCGCGAAAGATACTTCCAAAGTGGTAAAATGTGTGTCCCCTGTAACTTCTAAAATAAGAGAACATTTTTTTAGAAACGATTACTACTTGGTTTTAACAACTTAGCTTTTGTCGCAAGGGACATTTTTTTGTTAAAAACAAAATGAAATATCAATCAAAATGATATAAAGTTTATAACTTATATTGTATGATATACTACAGTACTATATGATGATGATGAATGATGCTTTAATGGGATCCAACATTATCACCCTAAGCCCGAACCGCAGGTAGGTACACACACTTTTTGTATTGTCCAGTAAGTAGGAAGAGGCGTAGTAGGTAGTTAAAATGTGCCTTAGTAAAAAGGTACAATTAAAGTAATATAAATAACAAACAAAAGCACGCTAAAAGCCCGTATTAATCAACTATAAAGTACATTAGAGGAAACAAAGGATAGCTTTATTATTGAGGTAACTTTGTTTGAAACCAGCAAAGGCTCTATAGATAATGTAGGCGATAAGTTATCAGCGGATCAATAAATCATAATGCATGTTTTGTAACAGTGTGTGCCTCATACTAGATACTAGATAACATCGTAATGCGTGGGTAGAAACAATTTAAGCGCTAAGGTAGAATATTCAACGTGGATTGTGCAACTTTCATAATAACGTCGAAATTCGTATATTGTTGAAAATCAGGCGTAATTGTGAAAACGAGCTTTAAGTTTAAAAAAAATACAGAGAAAAATATAAAGTAACTAAAGGACTCTTGTGGTATCACCTAAATAGTATTCGTTCATGTAGGAATTTTAGAATAAAAAGTAGTCTATGTTTTATTCCAGGGTATAATCTAAGTACCTACATTTTAAATTTCAGCCGAAGCGAGGCGTGAGAGAGTAACAAACATCCACCCATACATACATACATACATACATACATACATACATACATACATACATACATACATACATACATACAAACAAACTTTCGTGTTAATAATAGGTATTAGTACTGCATTCTTTTTACCAATTATTATATTGAGTGTATTGAAAATAACCAAAACTGCCAAAGAGCCTAATAAAGTTAGTTATATCAGTTTAACTATATATACTATACCTCCGTGGCGCAGTGGTATGCGCGGTGGATTTATATGACGGAGGTCCTGCGTTCGATTCCCGGCGGGGCAGATTGAGATTTTTCTTAATTTGTCTTGGTCTGGCTGATGGGAGGCTATCGCCGTGGCTAGTACCACCCTACCGACAAAGACGTATCGCCTATAAGCGATTTAGCGTTCCGGTACGATGTCGTGTAGAAACCGAAAGGGGTGTGGATTTTCGTCTCACTCCTAACAAGTTAGCCCGCTTCCATCTTAGACTGCATCATCACTTAACATCAGGTGTGATAGCAGTCAAGGGCTAACTTGTGGTCGATAAAAAAAAACTTATAACACTCAATACAGTTACGATAGCGTTTCGTGTTTCGAGTAAGTATAAACGGAACGTACGAGAGAGTCTTCACCGCGTGGAAAGCATTATGGACATTAAATTGACCGTATCAGTGTATTTTATAACCTTTCAACCGAATCGCGGACGTCTGCTGGTAATTACACAAATGGAATTGCAAATTGTTAACTCATTTGTATGGCGCGTAGATCGTTTCGCGCCCGCGCCCGCAACGCAGCTCCGATAAGGATGAGAGATTGCATCAATTCCTAATGGAACTTTCCGTCGACTGTCCAACGGGTGGGTATCGAAACGATCCTCTATTCCATTGAGCTGTGGACTATATTTTTTTTATAATAAAGCTAGCACTTGACTGCATTCACACCTGATCTTAAGCTAGGTATAATGTAGACATAGTAGTTATAGAACGCAGTTGTTTAGATGATTCATATTGAATTGAAGATACCTAAATTGTAAGTATCTTAGTCTGTAAATTATTTTGAATCGTATCGTAATTAATAGTATATACAAGTAAATAAGTAGCTATCAATTAGATTAACCGTTAATGCTTAAATGATTAGACCGAAAGTAGAAAGGTAAAATTCGAATTGTTTAGATTGCAGCCGCTCTCATTTCTAAAATTCTTAGCAATACTAATGCTTTTTTAAAAGCAAGCAGTGCGCAACTAGGGCAGTGCCAGCAGTGCCCAGGCACGGGGCGCAGACCCTGGAGGTGCGCAGAAATGACCAGACCATATACAAACAATACATTATTTAGAGTCAGTTACAAGACTGTGTGGTACAGGGCATATAAATTGCTCTGCCAGTTAGTACCTATTTTTAGTAGATAAAAACTTATACATATTTTATTATCACAAAATAATATAATTATACAGTAGCAGATACAAAAACCATAATGACATACCAAAAAAATTATGTAGATCCAAACAAAAAAAAACACCTTGCTCACCGGATGTTACTAAATAATTCTCTCGCGGGGTTTATTTTTTGTATGTCAACCAACACAGCCATAAAAAGTGGAGACATGGCTTGCATTATATATGAGTGCGTATGAAATATTCTCGCTACTAATGGGGTGATCGCGTGCGGCCGCGCCCTTACGTCCAAACAGCTTCCTAGTATGACCACACCTTTATACGCAACATTAATAACTATTTAAGAGTGCAGTAAAACATTTATGAATACCGCATTATGCTTACACCGCAATGCCGCGCTTTATAATGTGATAGGTTACCATTTCAGAAAGTTGGATATATAACTAATTAGGCAAATAAAAAAGCTTCTGCTATGGATTCTAAACACACCAAAGTTTTAGAATATAAATGATGATGTAATAAAAATTTTTAACAAAAAATAGAACCGACTCAAAACTCACTAAAAAGTAAAAAAATAACTGTATCATTTAGTTGCTTTAATTTACTTAAGCATATCTATGAAGTCGGTGCCAGCCAAGTTTAAGGAACATTTATTTATCGTAGTAATAGATCCTCCTAGATGTAGCCAAAAAGCTACCGATACTTACACAATAACCGAAATCGCTGCCGTGTGCCTATAAAATTTGAAGAGTTCCTTAAATTTTCTCAGGATATCATCATCAAATCCTAACATGATGACAATGGGACCATCTTGGAAGTACCCTTTCTAATAAAAAAAAGAATTATCAAAATCGGACAACTCTTTAAAAACTTATGCGTGGTCATACATAAAAAAACATATACGTGTCGAATTGAGAACCACCTCCTTATTTTTTCGTCGGTTAATGAGATGTAATATGAAGTTAAAACGGCAATCATGTTATTTAAATTATTCGGATCAAGAAATCTCGGATTTGAAAATGAAACCAGTGTGAATAATACTAACGATTAAAGCAAACTAAACGGTGGATAAAATATGATTGACAGAACCAACAAAGTAATTTAACAAAGTAACCACAGTACTAAAAATATTATAAAAACGAAAGTATGTGTATATGTGTATGCTTATTACTCCTTTACACTGCAACTGTTGACCCCATTTGGCTGAAATTTGGAATACTGGTATATTATAACCTGAATTAAAACATAGATTACTTTTTATTGCGATAATACCACGCAACTATGCAGACGAAACCGCAAGACAAAGTTAGTAAATAACTGAAATGTGGGAACGTCAAAGCACTACACTAGGCTATATCAAACAATGCTTCAGCTCTCGAGCTAAGAAAACAATAGTTCTATAAGATTGATTCAGCTAACACTAATGTAAACACTTTTATTGCGAACGCAGAGCTCGCCGCTAGGTTAGATCGAGTCGGTTTTCTATTGGAAAACGGAAGTGGAACAATAGAAGTCTACATTTGCGATATATAAAACAAAGTCGAGCTAGTTATACCATTATTATAACTTGAGAACGGTTGGACCGACTTTTATGATCTTTAGTATTTTGTTGGATTTGTTTTCGCCCTGAAGCACGCTAATATTATATGTATGGATGGAATTATTGTCTGTGCAAGTGTTTGAGTATGTATGTTTGTTATTCCTTCAAAGAGAGAAAACGTTCTAGAATTCTACCTTTACACTAACTCGCAGATAGCACACGGTCAGCCCACTGTACATAAGTTATAGAGAACGCAAAACGCAGAACGCAGAACGCAAAATTCAGAATGCGGAACGCTTTTTGCCTACACAGGATTCACGACCAAGTACGTACCATCCAATATTTCAGCCCGCTACGACTATCAACAGAAACTTCGATCCAACCAGTACATAATTAATCGACCAGCATAAGTTTTGGTGTAGGTATTACTATTTGGTTCAATATTATTCAGTTTTGAAACCGTGAATAACCTCTTATCAGAATGTCTATGCAATGCCTTTCATTTGTCTGAATGACACAATTTCCTTTTTTAACTATTGAAATACATTAAATGAATAATTATATTATATTAAGCGGTCTCAAGGTGGGTATTTGCTGGAAATATAAAGTGTTATCACTAACCTGTTAAAGTATAATTTGACTAATTCAATATACTCGTATATTCTCAGGATTTCTTATTAAATTTATGAAATTAATTTCAAGTCGAACTATTATAGAAAAATCACTCTATCAATACTTTGGAAATAAAATAACATAAAAAAACATGGAAAAAATTCATTTCATTATAATTACAGCAGTATAAATCCTTTCAACTTTGCGTTTGAAGTGTCTATTCAGCCATAGAAAGAGTATCCAACTAACGAAGAGCTAAAACTCTATTAGAGATGGCGCAGCGAATACTTTAGACTAAGAGAACTATATGAAACTGTTATAGTTAAGTCAGTAAATAGTTAAGCACTTGCGTTTGTTGATAAATGTCACAATTATGGAAACTTTGAGTTAAGTTTGTATATCTTAAGTGTAAACTTTAAACCAAGTCAGAATATACTTATTACCACACTGTAGGTACCAAACTTTGGTATCGGTATATTTGTATGGCTACAGATTATAAGGTGCGAGTTCGTAGCCGACTGCAGACGATAATATCAGACGACATGTCGTAGCGACACTACTGATTTCTGTGTATTTATATGAACTAATCCTATTTCATAGAATTACATACGAGCTAGTTCTGTCGCAAGGACACGTTACCTGCATCTGTCGATTACGAACTTGCAGCATTGTTGTCAGAATTCAAATCAAATATGAGTATGAATAAAAAATACCTACTTACTATATCATAACCTACATAACTCTACATAACCATAGACAGACAACTTATCAGATGTTATATAAAAGAATGTAATAATGTCATTATATTTTAAAAGAATAATATACGTTTATATGTTGTTGTTAACCTCAATAACGTTTACTTATTATACTACTTATAATATGTCAATTACGTCTAACATATTTACACATTCTTACATCGTGTTTATAAATGTTTGAATACTTTTAAATGACGGAAATGATATAATAACTGTATTCCGTTCCTCACCGACTTTGACATTTACTTAATCTGCTCATTTAAGATAAACAAGTAAATAGAAGAATAATTTGAGAATTTTTACATTATTATCCTAACTTAACTTGTCCATGGATGACAAATCACATGTTTCGGGCATCATGGAGAGCAAAACTCTACACGGCTTTAATACCGTTTAACAGTTCGTGCTATAGCAAAATAAATACGGTAGAGATGAGAGCATTGAGCGGGTTAAAACTGTGTGACAGAGTTAAAAATAGTATGATAAGAGTAAAGTGTGGTGTAAAAGAAAATGTAGTGACTAAAATTGAGAAAGGGATGCTTAGATGGTTTGGACATGTAGAGAGAATGGATGAAAGAAGATTAACAAAAGAGATTTACAAGGCGAGGGTGAATGGAAATGTTGGAAGGGGAAGGCCTAGGCGAATGTTCCTGGACCAAATTCAAGACTTTTTAAATAATGGCCAGGTCAAGAGTGCCCTAAACCGACGAACATGTATGAAAGGATTAATGAGAGTGGAAGAAGCTAAGGAAGTATGCAAGGACCGTGGCAAATGGAGGGATGTGGTCTCTGCCTACCCCTATGGGAATAAGGCGTGATGTTTATGTATATATGTATGTTCGTGCCCTTGTCTAAAATCAAATGTATGGCTTTTTAAAATCAACGTCTAAAATGTGTTTTTAATGTTTGCTTAACCCAGAACTCGACCATTTAGGTTCCATAAATGACAAACCATTAGACCAATTTTGCCGCTACCAGTTACCACCTTTAGAATATATTTGTCATAATATACTAAGTACACTTTTAAAAGGCAGCACCGATTTGTATATGTTACAAGTACGGCATGAAACATGATTAAATGTTCTATGTATGAGTAAATACAGCAAAAGCAGATAGCATAGCGAACAACGTACGCCACTCATGCGTTCTTGGTAAGAATTTATCTCCTTTGTTTTACACAGTAACACAAATAGTGCTAATAGCGTATTAAAGCACTTTAAGGCCAAACAGATGGAAATCTAAACAGCGGAGCCGTTTCTCACTATTGTCGATTCATTCACTGTATCACTAAAAACTAGGACAGACGGACAAAACGGTTGCCATTTTACTGTGTTAAGTAATTTGTTTCATCTCGGATTCCGCATTTGTATTCAAATGTATATAGCTATTTACAAAGCTCATTGGTCTACAAATATGGAGTTAACAACACGAAGATGTTTTTCATTTCGTTATCCATTTACGAGTTATATGTATCAAGGAATTCTTCAATATTTCCTTTTAAAATCCAAAATCTCTTACGGAGAATTCCATGATCCATTTCAAACTGTGACATTTTCACCGGTTTAGCGGGTGACCAATGCGGCTTTAGATCATGAAGACCTTATATCGAGACTTTTTCTTCCTATTTCTAGTAGCAGGTAGCCCGAAGTTGATAGGTCGTTGGTATGTTAAAATCCAGTACCATAAGATGCAAGCAGGCGGTGAATGTCATTATCAATAACATCTGATTGTGTTCGTTGTATAGTCAAACATTATCCACCTATGACTGTCAAGCAGAAAAACCAAATTTACTATAAGCAAAGATGCTTGACCCAGCAGTCGACCATTAAAAAAGCTTTGCATCTAAACCAATACGTAGAGAGGTCTGGTCCAGTAGGCTTTTATAAATAGGTCTATGATGATGATACTTTAGTCAGTACGCATAAATCACTACGATAGCGAATAAATCACACAGAGATTGCATTTTCGCACAGATTATTCGCAATAATTCGGCGAGCGGAACACACGTGGGCAAACAATCGCGTCCCGTCAGCGAGCTCCCAGAGCGGCGCATTGTTACAGCCACGGTAGGTACATTGTCTTGTGCAATATTACTGAAATCGCTTGCGAAACGTCTGCACTGCACGCCCGTCCGGCTGTTTGTCCATTCGTATTGTCACGCGTTATGGTATCCGTCAATGAGACCGATCGCTTCGGCGAATAATGTCGTGTTAACGTCAGACGATCTTCAAGCGAACTGTTACACCCAAGTGGATACATCGTTAGGTTGCAAGTTTGTAGTCGAGAGCAGACGACTACGCAGCTACAATACCTAAGTGTTTGTATACGTATGGAATTTGTGGCGAGCGACATGTCGTTTCCATGTAAATAGTAAATACATATATAGAAATCAGTATGTCGCTGCGTCCAATCGTCTTCTATTGTCGGCTGCGACTTTGCACCCATCTTTGTTAACAAATTATAAATATATGGTACTACAAAGATGGTCTAATGAGAGTCTGATAATTGTCAAAGGAACTCCTAATCTAAATTAAGTAAGTCCATCAAGTTTACGTTTATTTAGTTCTCTGCTTCTACATGTTCGATTATTTGTATTAAAAGCTTGCTCTTCATACAAATTTTGAATACCAATTTAGGATGTCAATAAAAATTTAAATGATTCGATATGCTCTGTAGTGTGAAGGTTAATCATACAACATTAAATATTACTCATATATAATGTTAATAATAATTATTTGCTCTAAAGTTAAGGTATGTTAATTGCTAATACGTAATCCAAATTAAAACGAATTATATTTTTCATGCTATTTCATACACGTGGCTTCAATTCCAGTATATTAATAAACGATCTATGTTTATCCGTAAGTATTAAAACAACATTATTAAGTATCAGCAAAACCAAGTTTTTGAAAATATTAATACTTTTTCATTTTAAATAATACACCTATCTACGATCCGCGTGATAGCGCACTTTTGTCTAAAGCTGCTCGCGCGTAAAATAAAAAAAAAACATCATGTTATATAGGTAAGTTTTTTCGCGCGAGTGCATAACTATTATTATCAAAGCGCACAGGTACCGCCTGAGCAAACAATGGACATGCGTCGAGTAAACACGAACGGTTCAACACAAACACCACCAAACTAAACAGCGTATTATACGTATCTTAGTTTATTAAAATAGGAGCTTAGTTTCCTCGCAGACGTAGGCGCGTAACTGCAGGAGCATTTATAGCCTGCAAATAACGCTAGGCGAACAATGGCTGGTAGGAAACACGTGTATTACACCTGACTACTAACATTTCAGTGTGTTTATTTACAGTCATTTCACTATAGTTTCTTTAGTGTAACTGAGGGACACTTTATTCTTAGTTTATTTAAAGTAGGATCTAAGCGGAGAAGGCGTCTAGTGCTTCAACATATTTTATAGTCTGCACATGACGCTAGGGCGAACAATGATTGAGAGGAAACACGTGTACACCTAATTACTAACATTTCAGTGCATTTGTTTACAGGCATTACACACTAGTTTCGTCAGCGTATATGTGAACGTATAGGTACGTACATATAGTAGGTCACTCAGCGGGGGATGGAAAGAGCAATGCTCGGAGATATGATGATATGCTCAAAGATACCTTTGCGTGATCGAATCAATAATGAGGAGAACCGCAAAAGAACCTAAGTGACCGATATAGCTCAGCGAGTCGCAGAACTGAAGTGACAATGGGCGGGCACGTGGTTGTAAGATCTAACGGACGTTCGGCCCAAGGTGCCTCCTCCGCCGACCTCGCACCGGATAGCGCAGTGTTGGTCGACCCCGCACTAAGTGAACTGACGACATCAAACGTGTCGCAGGGAGCCGCTGGGCACAGACGGCTCTGGATTTTTGTATTTGGAAGTCCCTAAAAAAAGCGAAAAGCGGTAGACGAATCGGCTATTAATGATGATAATGATGATGACATGTGGACACTATTTTCTTTGTCTATGACAATAGGAACTTAGCTTTTTTGCGTAAGCGCATAACTCTTGAAAAAAGATTGCAACTTTCATAAAAAGTGAACATCGGACGAATTTATTTACAGCCCTTTCACATTCGTCTATTAAGACTTTCTATGGGGAACTATAAAATTAATTTAAATGTATTCAACGCTAAAAATATTAAAAAATATTTTTTGTTGATTAATTCAAAATGCTATCGTTCTTATGTTTTTTTTACGTGTTAATCAAATATAAAATATGGCAGTGACCTCATCCGGGATTCTGAAAATCGTTAAATAACTGCGTGTACACTGCACAAAATAGCAGTTCCGAGAACCAGTAACGGATACAGTGTCCATAAATCTCTTGATAAAAATATAATGGTTGATTCGTTAAAAGCAAAATACTAACTCAAACAAAGTAATATTAAGTAATAAGAGTAGGCTTCAAGTACTAACCAATTAACGAACAGTTTACCGCTTCCAAATTCGTGATGCATACATACATACATACCATCATGCCTTATTCCCATAGGGGTAGGCAGAGACCACATCCCTCAATTTGCCACGGTCTTTGCATACTTCCTTAGCTTCTTCCACTCTCATTAATCCTTTCATACAAGTTCGTCGGTTTAGGATACTCTTGACCTGGCCATTAGTGATGCTCTCCTACTTAATACCTAAATGGTTATTCGTAATATTTACTCACATGTATGTTACATCTAAGATAGGGACAGAGTTAGGTAACTAAGGTTTACAACTATTTGTACTATACTGGTCGATAAAAATGTAGAGTCCAGCATTGTTCTTACCTGAAACAAAACAAACAAGAAATTATTATACTGCAGCTGCAAAGCACAGGGCACAGAGACTGAAGGGAGCATTAATGGCAAACAAACAATACCTACTTTATTTATATTAAATAAATAATACATATTGTGGGACAATTACACACATCGCTATATAGCCCCAAAGTAAGCTTAAGTAGCTTATGTTATAAATACTTGATAATATATAGTAGATAAACATCCAGACACTGGAAAACATCCATGCTCATCACACAAACATTTTCCAGAGGTGGGAATCGAACTCATAGCCTAGGACGCAGAAGCAGCGTCACAACCTACTGCGCCTCTCGGCCGTCCGTTATAAACTCAGGTACAAATCTGTAGGGCGCAAATATGACGCTCGCACGAGGCACATAAAAGCTCATAAAACATCATATGTGTGAAACTAATTGAAGTGATGCGGAAGTCTTCATTGATTCCTACTCAATCCCAAATTAAAATACGGCGCTATGAAGCTATGATAATTAGATAATAAAATAAGATAACACGAATTTACATACAATACGAGTCACCCGCGTTGGTATAGTGAACTATTAATAATAACAATTAGTCATTTAAGATTATGTACATACTTCTATTTATCTATATGTACGTAACAATTTTTATTAACCAACGAAAAAAAACGGAGGAGGTTCTCAATTCGACGCGTATATTTTTTTATACAAAGTTGTCCGATTTTGATAATTATTTTTTTTATTAGAAAGGGCATACTTCCAAGGTGGTCCCATTGTCATCATGCTAGAATTTGATGATGGTATCCTGGGGAAATTGAAGGAACTCTTCAAATTTTGGAGGCACGCTTACAGCAATTTCGGTTTTTGTCTCGGTATCAGTAGCTTTTTGGCTACTAGTGCCATATAATACACTATGACAGTATAGTACGAGTACGTTACGTGGCGATAAATCACTAAAAAGTAAAAAATTAATTTTTTTAACAAAAAATAGAACCGACTCAAAACGCACTAAAAAGTAAAAAATAACTGTGTCATTAGTTGCTTTAATTTACTTAATCATATCTAGGAGTCGGTGCCAGGCAAGTTTTCTACTTTAAGGACGTTACCTTGAACCCACAAACTGCTTTACTACGTAAAATAAATGTTCCTTAAAGTTGGCTGGCATCGACTTCATAGATATGCTTAAGTAAATTAAAGCAACTAAATGACACAGTTATTTTTTACTTTTTAGTGCGTTTTGAGTCGGTTCTATTTTTGTTATTATTTCATAGAGTCAATTTTGTACTTTTACTTAAATATCTAAACGAAACTTGGTTATAAAACTTTAGAGTAAGATAAAGAAGAGTAAGTAAGTAGTAAGAAAAAAAGTACAATAAAATTCCCTTGATAACAGGAATGCGAAAGATTGTACGTATTTTTGTCCTATACAATATAGTCCTACAAGGATGGAGGCTTGACCCTATCATCATCATTATCAGCCTATTAAAGGCCCAGTAAAGGGCCAGGCCTCCCTCCTTATACGAGGGGATGTGGAGCGTAGACCCATCACGCTGCTCTAATGCGACCCTGTAGGAGGCCGTTATTATAATGATGATGATATCGATATGAAGGTACGCCTAGCCCTGTAGGGGGTCGTCTGATGATGCAAATGATGATAAACCTGGCAGTGATGTTTATTAAAATAGGCTGACAGTGATGAACCTGGGACTCAGTATTCGCAATTGAGTATGCCAACAGCTAAATCCAAGCAGTTCAATGTATGTATTATGGTATCAACCATCATTCACGATTATACCAATTGTCCATCAAACGATCACACGCCGGCCCGCCGCCGTGTCGCGAATGAGTCCGAAATGAGGCAAGTGAGCAATTACGCGCTCGCAAATCGGGCTCCATTACACGCGCGTATGAGATTTCAAAACTGATGGAAATAGTCTAACGCATGACTGGACGCAATGCGCTCGTGAAAGTCACACCTTTTATTAAGATTTAACGCACGTGTGATATTAATTACTTATTACCTCTAATGAAAAGTCAGCTATCTATTTTCACAAGGGAAATTCTTTTCATAGCCTAATTCTTTTTATATCAACCCTTATTGGACACTCCTAATAAAGCGATGCACTATTTATTAGCAATCACTTTCTGTGAGAAAAAGCACCACTTATTAACATTTTAAGATTACTTAGTTAACCAATAATCTACAGGCCAGACAGCTGCCTCTCGGAGTCTAAGGCCTGTGTGCACCAAGATTTCGGTTATCATAACCAACGGTTAACATTAATCTAATCGTAAAATTTACTGTTCACGACAACCCGTACGCCAGTTAAGGACGTAAACCGGTCGGTTATATTAACTGAGCTTACGTCCTTAACTGGCGTACGGGTTGTCGTGAACAGTAAATTTTAACACAGAACAGTAGATTTATAGTTAGCTTATGTTAACCGTTGGTTATGATAACCGAAATCTTGGTGCACACAGGCCTAACTCGTCTAACAAATGCTCAAACGCAAATCAAATTTAAGACATGTGTCCAGTATCATATCAACGTTGACAGTGTGTACTTAATAAAAATCTGACAAAATAAGTTGACATAAGACGTTCTTAAATTTGATTTGCGTTTGAGTTATCGAGCGAGAGTACCTAAAGATTTAAACAATGTCGCTAACATGTTGCAACAACTTAGCAACTGTTTATGCTAAGTGTTAGCACTAAACCCGTGTGATCAAGCCGTGTGTTAACAAAACAATACCGACGTGGGATTCTAAGAACGAGTGTCCGTTTTAGGACACAATAAAGTTCCTACTGTGTTGAAACACGCCGTAATCAAACTGCTAACTATTTAATACGCGTACAAAGCTAAACTATAAAGGCAACTTATAATAGGTACGTGTTGTGTATAACTCGATTACCATCGTCACAGTATATTATAAAACAACGTACTCTACCATGTCTATTGTCTAGCTTTAACTCAAAAATTACTGAACACATTTTATACGATTTTTACCAATGGTCACGAATAGTTTTAATGTAAATGATGACGATGATGATGATGTTGAAGATATCAGAAAGTACCTAAGGATGTATCACGTAAACCAATGCAGTTATAGTGATAAAAGATTGATTTGTTCAAACTAAGCCATCATTCACTGTATATTTTCAAGGCCATTACATAACTTTGAACCAATTGTGAAAATTAGAAATTTCTTTTATAAGTGCATTTTTCTAATAAGAATTCTGAAATATTATGCAACGTTTCGCTTCCCTTACGAGTAGAGCATATTACTAAAAAATTAAAAATGTACTTTATTGCATCGATTCAACTTGTAATGCTTGACCTAACTTGCTCTTCGAAGCAAAAGAATATGGATAATAGAATTACCACCAACTCAGGCCAATAATATACCTAGTTAAACTATCTTATGTGTGTAAAGTGTATTATTAGATTTTTTTTACTAATTTTTATATTTGAAAACGTGAACTTTTTTACCCGACTGCGTCAGAAGGAGGGTTATGTTTTTCGAGCGTATGTATGTATGTATGTCCATTTCTTCGGCACGCGCTACAGCCTTAACGACTGAACGGATTTTGACATGTGAGGTGTCGTTGAATTTGTAAAAATTGTGGTAGTGACATAGGCTATATAAATTTTCAAAACGGCGGCTGTAAATGGGGGAAAAAAGGGGGGATGTGTGTATATCTTTCTTCTATCTTAGCAATATAGGTATCAAATGAAAGGTTGTAAAAAGACCATTTCAAAAATATAAATATCATATCGTGTTTATATTGCCGTTTTAACAAAAAATGGCATAAAGTGTACTGAGTCACTTCTATACCATAAACTAAAACAAAAAAGTCTCAAATAAAATTATTATTATAAAAACAAAAAACCCGACTGCATAGAAGTTATGAACTGAAAAGAGAAAAACAAGGATCACTATATCTATATAAAATTCTAAATACTTTATGGTGCTGCAGGCGGGGACAAACGTAGTTTTTGGAGATCTTTCTTTCCCCGCTGAAAATAAAGTATTTTGTCCCCGCTTGCATCTCCATAAAGTATTTAGAATGTTATATAGATATAGTGATCCTTGTTTTTCTCTTTTCAGTTCATAACTTCTATGCAGTCGGGTTTTTTGTTTTTATAATAATAATTTTATTTCTCAAAATAATAATACTTCTTATAAGAAACATTACGAATTTGCATCCCAAAAAGAATACTAATTAAATAAAATATATTATAATGAAGATAATGAGGTAGGTATTAGAGTAATTTCAGCGCCAGATCACAGATTAGGTAATAGGTACAGACGCGTCGCATAAACACAAGCTCAATTTTACGATGCACATACATTTTGGCTAAAATGTTTACGAAGGTTAAATGTACAAGGTAAGAGATATTAACGCGATAAAGGATGCTGCAACCGTTGAACGTAAACCGCGAAATTGTATAAAGTTTAGATTTTATGACGTCATAACAGCCTGTATTATCATAGCCTCGTTCTGAATATTACTCAACGTGGTACTATTTTTGACATTTGAATAAGCATAATTTAGAGACCGTTTCTGTTCAGTGGGCTCTTTGCATTTTTTATTCGCTTGTGTAAGATTTCTTCATGATTATTTTTTCTATTCTATTAGCTATAAAAATACTTTTTTCAAAAAATATTTTCTTGATCACTTACTACAAAATGTTTTAGAAACATGTTATATAGAAAAAAAACATAAGAATCTTTTATTTTATTTTTATATACTGTCGTTTATATTTTAAACAATTTTAGTAATTTTATTTTAGATATCAATTTTAAGCAAAAGAAATTAAATTACGGCACTATCTACTCAAACTACATTTCTTTTAAAAAATAAATGAAAAACTAAACGAAGTGACATAGAATTAGATTAAAAGAAGCTACATGCAGAAAGGTTTGAGAAGTTCTCAATTGGCACTGATTATTTATAAGCAATATTTTCTCAATAAAGTGGTAAACTATTCCAGGGATCGCTCGTATGGAGCGGGTCTACAATTTCGCCAACAAAACACATAAGGGATCGAATTTACATAATCTGCCCTACCCGCATGGGGTTGCGCCGATCTATTCAGATTTTCTTTATTATTTCACCTTGCACGATCCGTATCGTAATTTTTGATCTCAAAACAAATCATATCGATAACAGTGACCGGTTTCCAAAAAGAGGATCCACTTTTATATTGGCTGTAATATATAAGCATACCTATGTATTTTTTACTTTCATTCATGACTACTATTTTTGTTTGTGAATTAATTAGACAATTTTAAAAAGTTTCATTAGTAAATAAACAATTTTTTAAACTAATGTGGGACCTCTATTAAACAACAGAAATTTAAATTTTTAATGTTACTAATTTTTATCAGTATTTCAAGATAGATTTTACTAGGCGTGCCTCGTCATTTCCGTCTCCAGGGTAAACCATTTATAAGTGTTTTTCCAAACTGTAATATATACTAGCAGTACTTAATTTCTTAAGTTCATAATACCGTACAAGTTAAAAGATAGATCAGAAGAATGATAAATAATGTAAACACAGATCTGGCCATTCCGGCGTTCTATTTCTTGTATTTAACAGTAATTTCTCTGCAAAGGTCCTGATGAGAGCATAAAATAAAACGAAATGGTCAGTCGGCATCCAGCGACACAGCGTTGGTCGGTCGCCAACTGTCCATAGACATCGATATAGGTACGACCATAGACCAGCCACATCAAATAACATAATTTTGTGCAATATTAACCTTTACTCCCATATATATAAGAGTCATCCATGCACTCGTCTACTGTAAGTTATATTGAGGCGTCGTTAAGGCACCGCACACACTACCTGCAGATTATTGAACCACGTGCTTTGAGTGGCACTCGGTAAATAAGCTGATTAGATGCACCGCCTACGTATCGCGCCCGCTTGGTAAGTAATTTATGGCAAATCTCGTTGATGTGAGATTGATAACATTACTTATATTGATAGATAACAGTAGATTGTTATTTTAATTAAAATTATTTAATTATTTAAATTAAAATAAGTACATCTATGAAGTCGGTGCCATCCGAGATTTCTACTTTAAAGACGTTACCTAAAATTGTATGGCACCGATATTAAAGTAACTAAATGACGGAGTTATTTTCTACTCTTTAGTGCATTTTGAAGGCGTTTTTATTTTTATTAATTTTTTTTAATAAATATTAACAGGTATAAAAAGGTTAGGAAACCCGATTAATTATAAGAAGAAACCACAGTGTATTTTCACAGATTTAACCAGCACATACTAATAGAGTAAGTTTAAACAGTTTAAATATAAGCTTGTAAAAAAGTGTTTAAACTATTTGCTTGTACATATACAGACATACGTTGAAATTTTAATTTGAACGCAAATCGCGCGAACTATAAAACGACCGCAATACACGCGCGGCTTAATTAATTGAACTGGCCAGTTTATTTTATTTTCCCGACGCCACCAATTACACTTAATTGGCATTTCCTATGCTTTTGGTGTAAAAATAGCAGGCACAGTTATCGGAGGATGGAAACAAATTGGAAAATTCCATAACGTATGCTTGTTACTAAGTAGAGCATACTAGTTTACGTACACAGCTTTTAGTATACTAAGTTATCTAATAGTAGTTTGAACAAATTGTAAACACACGATTTGTTGCTTAATTAAGCACTTGTCGTAGTTAAATACACGTACATTGTAATGTACGAAGTATATCAATTTTAAAGCCATTGGTTTAATCGTTTGTCACTACACCAAATAAACATGTTTTAAAGCCATCGTTCCTTAATCGTTACTCTATTTGATGTATGACAATAAAAAATTTAAAGTTCCGCCAAATAGCGAACGGTACGGGACGGCAACGCAACGCTGGCATGAGTTAATGTTTAAATTACAACCGAGTAATTATGATTGACGTAATATTATGCGACGTATATATCAAAAAGTTGTAGAAAATTGGTAAGCTTTTCGCATAATGACCGCCAAACTTCGTTTAGAGGATGGCACCACGTGATGATGATGTATATCAACTAGATCACTTCGAGCCAAAGTCGCGTTGCCGTTTCGCCCCGCCGCGTTGCTAAAACCCTATATAAATACAACTAACATGAGTATGTTTTCATAAACAAAACTTGTTAAATAATTTGACTGGTGATTTGAAATTGAGTCAAAAACAATAGAAATGCTAATTTGACGTTTGTCTTTAATATTTAATTTTAAATACTAAGTATTTATGAGAAAAACGATCTGGTTTGTCACGAAAACATTTGACAAATGTAAGTCAGCCAAGCATCCATGATCCAGTAGCAAAGAAAACATAAATAACAATACAATAAGACTCGGCAGTGGGACGCACTTGGTGAAACGCCGCGTTGAATGATAATGACGCCAGAGACAAAACTTCCACTAGTTACTCTATATAGACGTGCTGTGACGTCTTGTGACGTCCTTGAGGCGACACAATACGTTTATTGTTATTATGAACAACAAAAAAGTGTTTTAGCTTTTCTGTACTAGCTGACGGAAGAAACTCGACAGTGACCAATATATGGCTCTCATAGGCGGTAGATTCCAGCAGGTCTAACGCGCCATCAATGCACACAACATAGCCTACGCAATGATAGAATTATTACCTTTTATTGTGACATAAATACTTATTTGACTTATTATGACATAAATATTTACCACCCAAGCGAACTATACTAGAGCCAAACTCGATTGAGAATGGTTGTCAACAAACAAATTTAAAATGGAGATAGAAAATGCAACACATTTTATGCCTAATAAATTTAAAATTATGTTGTTATTTCAAAAAAAATTATTTAAAAGATATTGAATATATTAATTAGTTTTAAGCTTACTAATCCAATTCACTTTCATGAATTCGTCTTTTCTAGTTAATTTCAAAAAAATGGTGTAAAATTACTAGCGATTTCTACCTTCATTTTTAATTTGTTTGTTGACAAGCATTCTCAGTCGAGTTTGACTTTAGTATAGTAACACAAGCACGCTTAAGATTAACTCAGACTGACGCAGAGGTGAATCGAAGCGACGCGTAGATTCTTTTGCCAAAAGCTTTTTATCCATTGCTAAAGTACAAAGTTGTATTATCCAATAAGTAAGTACTTAAAAAAAGGGGATATGAAAAGATCGAAACAAGAAAATAATTCAGGTAAAACTCTTGAAATGCATAAGTACACATACGATTATGGTAGAGTCGCGGTCGCAAGCACCTAATTTACGTAATCGGGCTAATTATAATGTGTAGGTTGGCCAATTTAACGCTTCGCTTTCTTTTCCTGTCTTAATTAAGCCTCAAAGTTCATATCTTCAATGGTATAAAACCATTTCAATAAATACAAAACCATCTTCATCAGCAAAATTGATATCATTGATTTTTTAGGTGAATGACGAGGTAATAAGTTGAATACATTATACAGTTATATGTACCTACAATAATAATTGTTTTTCAAAACATAAAAACACTCTCCAAATAAAAATAAATCCTACTTTGTGTTGCTAGGATTTTTGTTTGAATTCTTTTGCTATTTATCCAGTCAGTTCGCCACTATTGCCTCTCTGATATTGTATGCAAGACAGCTCTGTAAATCATAACACCTTTTGTTTTGTCCGCGCGCTCTACCGGTTGATCTCTAGATAAAGGTTAAAATTCAAAATTCGTTTCTTTCAAATAGGTTTACTTTACAAACATTTTTGAACTGTCATGTTAGACTATTTGTAGTGACTCTACCACCGGTTCGGAAGGTAGGATCTGCTGAAAAGAATCGGCAAGAAACTCAACCGTTGAGCTTTTCAAATATTCATAGTTTACAATAAGCTTAATACTGACATAAAGTTTATTTATTTACAAATAATTATACCGGAAATGTACTGACTACACTTTAAAAATATACATATACGGGATAGATTCTTTGTTCTCATAGGCCAATAATATGCTAAGTACCCTCATATTGTATGCGATGTAAATCTTAGCACCATTTTTGGCCTGCGACGTCTGCACGTCATTTCCGGTGTATACGTTAACATAATAATTATCCTTATAAGCAAACTCTTTCTCCTATACGAGCATTTGATCAGGGTAAACACTAATGCAAAATGTCCTTTATTTTTTAATATAATATACCTATTCAAAATAAATAAAGTTTTATCTCAAATTTGTATCAGATCGACGAATTATCGATTTTTAAACGTAAATTTATATCTACTCTATAGTAACATAAAACCTTTTAATTATAAACAAACAACACGGCCGAAAGTAATATAAACGTAAAATAAAATCAGAAAACTTTGTCACCGGCACGTGAGATTTAATTTATAGGGCGGATTCTGAATACCGACCCCGGCGTAAAACCGACAACGAATTAACATCACAATGAAGGAATTATGAAACTTGTGTCGCACATATTGTTACTGGGCAGCACGGTGTATTATTGAAAAGATTACATTTTATTGATCGATTGATAATCAGATTACGAGCTTTTATTAGTAGCCTAAGTAAGAAATTCCACGCACTTTTTCACACATTTATTTTTGTTAGCGTAAAGCCTGAGGGACAGCACTGATAGAAAGCGCCTGATAGCAGGTCAGACCACTGCCAGACTGACTGTCTGTGCGTTCCTATGAAGTTACATACAACAGATAACGCAGAAGCCAGAACGTAAAACTCCGCACGCGAAACTCGTGCGATAGAGCCTACCAACAATCTGCATAAACAAAACAAGTAGATACCTAAAGACAATAGGGAATAAAGATATTTTTGATTGATTGTTTAAAAACCTGTACTCATAAAAACAAAACACGAGTAGGTAGATTCGCCATGAAGCTTGCCGAAAAAATACGCACCATAAATAAATCAAGCTGACACCAAAAGCTATCATACTACCTATTATAGAGGCAGAAGTTTCTGAGTGTGTGTATGTTTGTTACTCTTTCACGCAATAACTACTGATCGAATTTTGATGAAACTTTATAACGATATAGCTTACCTATAACACATAGGCCATATTTTACCCCAAATTCCCACGTAAAAGAGAACTACGCGTGTTAAACCTCTAGTAATAACCTCTATTGAAATATTTCTTTATTCTTTGTTTATAAAGATATAATTTTAACGCTTTCAATAAATAACAATGACGTGAGCTACAAAGGAATGATAAGATCATCATACTTAATTATCACCGCCCGTTAATAATTAATAATCGAGGTGCATATTGAATCATGATCAATAACGGAGGGCCTTGTGTATCTAGGTCTCACCCCACATACTGCTGACCAAATTGACCGCATAAACCAATCAAATATGTATCCAATATGCCAATACAGCAACGCCAGAATAGTCTGACCAAGTTGATGCAGTATATCAGGTGCGAACGTCGGTTTGCCGATATACTGACCTTATCCGTGTAATAATCTACATTGTAACACCTTACCTATGGGGCGGTTCAACCATCAAAGGAATAAAGAGCCGATACTTACAAGTGGACGAGTATTATTTTTGTCCTTATCTTTCGTTGACAAATTTGCTGTCAGGTTTTAGAGAATGATTCAATCTTTCCATAGCCCAGCTAGTTTTATTAAAGCGAATATACATTTTTCTTTCAAACAATCGCATCGAAGTAGGCTTAGCTTAAAAGACCTTATCCATCGACCAATAGTAAGCTGTGTTTGAATAAAATTAATATTCAAAATTAGTTTACTTCAGTAGTCTTCGGTCACAAGTAAGCGACTCATTGTTTGTTTGTAAGGTGTATTAATTGTATAGATTTTATTGGAATAAAAATAAATTATTTATCTCATTTATTTTTATTTACATATTTTTTTAAAATTTTTAACAATGTTATAGGTATATAATACAAAAATATATAAAAAAACACTATTAAAAATTTATAAAAAAAATTTCTCCTCCTTTGCGGAGCCTTTGCGGGCCCAAGCAACCGGTGGTCAGGGCTCCAGAGTGAGGAACCTCCTCACAATACGCGCCGTTTCAAGGACTACTGCCTTCTGTATCCGACCCTTGATCCAACAATTACCCGAAAGCTTCTTAAGGTGTTGGTCGAAGCTTTTCGCAAAAAGACCATTGACTGAAATGACTATCGGAACAATAACAGTTTATTATATTAATAATCATTATTATTATTAAAAAAAGTTTCTCTTTTTAATACGTAAATACCTTAGTTTGCAATAATAATTTTTATTATGAAATTTTACAAGTACGTTTGTCAAGGGTAGATACAAAAATTACCTAATGTTTATAATTACAATATGTTACATCATTAACTTCTAATGTTGGCTTCAATCCGGCTCTAGTCATAATTAAGGCATTATATTTTTTGTAGGTTTTATTTAGATATTACTCATACAAATATTAAAATCTCTCTTACTCGTATAGTATAAATTAATCCCTATTTTCCTTAGTCATGCCTTAACCTGAATAGTAGATACTTTTTAACCGATTTCATTTTTTTTAAACGTTGCCTAATACTTAAGAAGGTTTTATTAAAGGAACGATGTGTGGTACTCAATCACGGCTCAATGACTCAGTAGATCTAAATCAAACTTTGCCCAGAGGTAGATATTGTTTGTTATTGTATCCCGATGTTTCCACTGGAATGTGATGTACGAGGGTAGAGCCGCGAGGCACAGCTAGTCATATAAAGCAGGATTGTTTGCGTATGCGGACACCAACTGATGAGAATCTGAAACTAATACCACATTGTCGTGTCGCAATCTACAAAGTTACAACTGCATGCAAATGATCGCTCTGCTTACGCAATGCAAGTACTGGTCTGGTTACATTATCACTATATAATTATTATAAAACAAGTTCCCCCGCCGCGTTTGTCTGTTTGTCTGTCTGGCTGTTTGCGAAAGACTACTTAACAAATTTTCTTAAAGTTTTCACCAATAAATATAGTAATTCGTAAAGAAAGTTTTAGTATATAATTTGCTAAGGTTTTGTGTAAATTGGCTCAAAAATGAAGATAATTTTCAAGCTTCACAGTTGGGCCGCCCGGGAGCTAACAATGAAAATGCTGCCTAATCTATTTGAATCATAACAAAACAATTTTTGGAATATTTGAACCTCTTTATTAGTATAACTTGCTCCACAAAAAGAGTCACGTATTTTTTTTTGGTTTTCTTGGAGTTCACCATATACTATTTTGCACGCAGACGAATTCGCGGACGTCGCTAGTAAAGGTATAAATAATGCGCGCTGATCTTAACGTAACAGGTAACAAGTTACCGAAGATCGATATACAATACGAACCTTCTAAACCAATTTAATATGTATCAAACACATCGCAGTATTACCTTGAGAATAGATTATTGTGACACACCTGATGTTACAGAGTAGAAATACTTAATGTGGACATGATTTAAGCTTAGAATAAACAAATAAGCTTAAGAGAGATTTTTTTGCAACAAGAAATTAATACAAATCTGATATATTAAGTAATGAAGATAAGGTATTGACTAATACTGGAGGTTTAACTAAAATAACCGTGGTATTTAAGGTAACAGCATTTTGTAGCATACTTTAACCAATTCTTAAACAAAAAATTGAAAAAAGGTGAACACAACTGTAAGTCTGTGACTAAGGAAGTCATACAATAATAATACATAAAAACAACAAAGTCATACAACTAGGAACTTTTATATAGAAGTAATTAAATTAAATTGCTCTTGAAATAATGAAAAAATAAATTAATTTTTGTTTTTAAATATCATAAATTTGACCCAACCCTAGAAAGATCCTCACTTAATTAAACTAAAATTTCAATAAACAAAATTCCACTAAATGTATCTAAAATGGCAAATCGGAATATTATGTACGCGTGGTAGCGTTACACAGAATGGAACACAATTATTGAATTCAATGGACAGTGCAATGAAATTAGTTTGAAAATCCATTTTCACGAGTACTCCGCAATTCAAACCGAGAATTATACATTTGTGGAAAAATGTCGAATGATTAGTGCAAAATATTAATCCTATTGCAAAATGTAAAGTAAATGCGTCGCTTTGTTATAATTTAATTAATAAAACGTAGTCTTAATAGTGATGAAATAAAAATTTTTAACAAAAAATAGAACCGACTCAAAACGCACTAAAAAGTAAAAAATAACTGTGTCATTTAGTTGCTTTAATTTACTTAAGCATATCTATGAATTCGGTGCCAGCCAAGTTTAAGGAACATTTATTTTACGTATTAAAGCAGTTTGTGGGTTCTAGGTAACGTCCTTGAAAGTAGAAACCTTGGCTGGCACCGACTCCTAGATATGCTTAAGTAAATTAAAGCAACTAAATGACACAGTTATTTTTTACTTTTTAGTGCGTTTTGAGTCGGTTCTATTTTTTGTTAAAAATTTTTATTTCTTACTTTTTAGTGATTTATCGCCACGTACCGTACTCGTACTATACTGTCATAGTATATTATATGGCACTAGTAGCCAAAAAGCTACCGCTACCGAGTCACAAACCAAAATCGCTGTAAGCGTGCCTCCAAACTTTGAAGAGTTCCTTCAATTTCCCCAGGATATCATCAGCAGATCCTAACATGAGGACAATGGGACCACCTTGGGTGTATGCCCTTTCTAATAAAAAAAGAATTATCAAAATCGGACAACACTGTAAAAAGTTATGCGTGGTCATACATAAAAAAAAAATAAATAAATATACGTGTCGAATTGAGAACCTCCTCCGTTTTTTTTCGTCGGTTAAAAAGAAAACAAGAGCTGATATTTTTGATTTGATTAAATTTATTTTAAACTAGCTGACACAGTTAATGCTCTGCCATAAAAATCTTTCATACCAAAAATAACTTTACGATTTATTCTCAAATCTAACGAAAATGCAAATGAAATCTACAAACGTCACACGAGATTTAGCTACATACTCGTACATTAGATTGAAATGAAAATATAAACTCACCAACATGCACAGTGCAAGAGAAAACAGTATAGATAGAGCCCACTTTAATAGAAAGGCTACAGAAAATGGAAACCAATTCAATACATTCGAAGTGTAGCGAACCACGATTCTCTGGCAACTATGTAATTACATCGTAAGCAATTATGAAATGCACAACGTACAGAAGATATTATAGAGCAGCTGGAGCAAATTCTTGCATCGCATTTTATTTGTAAAATTCCATTCGTTTTAGTTATGAGTCATATGATTAAGTAGTTATGACTAGTTATTAGTTCAGTTATTGCTGATTTGATCACTGTTTGATCTTTTTTGTCAGTAAAATGAAATTCGTATACAAGTTTGAGCACCTAATTAAAAGTTTTTATTTATCTAACCCTGATAGCACCAAACATTGGAGGCTAAATTAGAACCACTTCCTAACGTTGGAACTTAGTTATAGTAAGGAGTTTTCAACTGCGATGACTAATCTTTTACGATTGAAGACTGTAGAGTCAACATCTCTTGAGGACGCTCTCGTTTCGGAGTGACCCTAGAGTAAAACAGGTGTAGGTAAAAGGTTTTTTGTCGGATCTAGGTTTATCGCTTGCGTTCGGTCGTTTTTCGACAAAAATCGTATAATAAATAGAATATTTTCTATTCTACTTCTATCCAATATTTAATTTGGTATTCTTAGGTATCTTCGGCGGAAGTATAATAATGATACTATGAAGATTTGGCGAAGAAGTGAAAAGGCTGCCAATATAACTCTTAAGCTAAGCAACTCGAAATCATTCAGAGTATTTGTCTTGGCAAACACTATGGTGCCAAATGGTAGAAGTAGAGCATTGTAGAGCATTTATATAAAATCCTGCTACACAAAATTTATTTTTAATCGTTAATTTAGTTACAATGATGGTATTTGCAGAGTATTATTAAATTACTCTTTGGTCAGATGTCTTAGTGTGCATGTCATTGTAATGGATGTATCCCACACGTGGAAATGCAGTCCGTAGCAAAGTACGCAGCAATTACATTGTAATTATCAAGTTCGGACGGTAAGCGGAACACTTTAGTGCAACTCTGCCTGTCTATAGATAGAATATTAACTACTAGCTGATATCCGTGACTTCTACTGCAAGGATTTAAATTATTAACAATCCTTTGCTCTTTAGTTTTATATCCGGGATAATAATTAGCCATGTGTTAATACACTCTATCTTAATTACAAAAAGGTCAAATTGGTTCAGTTATTTTGTCATTAATGAGTAACAAACATACTAATCCCGCCTTTAACCCGATTAGTAGATATCATATAGTTAGGTACGATGTTATTTTTTGTGTGTTCAGTTGAGTTATTTTTGAAAAATATTTTTAATATGATGGAATCATCTAACCACAATACAAAATAACGGGGATATTTAATTTCATCGTCTGTGACATTGTTTATTGTCAACTGTCAAGACAATCTATACTAAACTTTCATTTTTTTTCTATAAATAACTCTGTATTATACCATTCTGTATCATCTATATCATGTTATTGAGCATTCAATAGTGTATGTGCAGTTATATAAATCTTGCGAAAGTACCTGTAAGTAAGCTTCGATCTAATCTGTAACGACCGCCGCATAAATATAAATGCGAATTGAATGACACTGCTAGACAGTAAGTCTTACAGTGAAACTAAACAAGTTTTTGCCACAGTAAGAGCAGATAAGTAATAAATCAAAATATAGTAAGCGATTAAAACTTTAATGCAACACTTAAGTGCCATACAGAACCATAATTTTTTCAGAATTTCATTGCATTTTCAAACATTGTAAATGTGATGACATAGTTGGCTAAACTAAGGTGTCACTTAAAACTTTCAGTTACTGTGAAGCATAGAAAATTGTCGTTGAGATCTTGTAAGTTCATTCTAGATGAAATCCATCGCGACAAATTGGTTGAGTCGACGCGGCGACAATCGGATCGTGCGTGCTCACCAACGCCACGCTCGATTACAATCGGGTACGCGGCAATATTCATGACCCACTGTCGTCGGTTTAATATTCAAGTGTCGCTTGACAGCGGCGCACGCTTTGCCGTAATAAAAGCACGCTCCGTCGCTTAACGAGCTAGACCGATGAGCTCCTTCGTATTTCAAACAAGTCTGCCCCTACGTGACCGCTGCGAGGCTACATCTTAATTTCTGCGGTAATGTTGAGATTGTGAATTATTATAGTTGATAATGCTACATGTCTGCTGGTATTATGGTCCCCGTGGCGAAGCGGAGTTTACATAAAACATTGTTAGTTCGTCTTACTCGCTAACTACGAGCAGAAGATGCTTGCTACTTTGTCAGTGTAACATTGTTAGTTTTTAAAGTTCTCTAATAAAACAATAAGGGTTGTAGTTTAGCTACGAGTATCACCTACTGAGGATTAATTCAAAAAAATCTTGTGGTACTAGAATCGAACTTGTCTAATCCAAAAGGATAGTAACCCAAACTAGACATTATAAACTTAACGTAGTAGGACGCATTGCTATAAAAAGTCTTTATTATAAGGTGTTATGGTTAATAATCTTTACTACGAGTATTTTCATACTATCTAGGACTGCTACTGCTGATCGCAGAAAACTCAACTAAATTCTAAATAATTCATTTTGAGCAAATAAATAAACTTAACGCAATTTTAAAGACTAGTCTCTGGTAGTACATAGACAAAATAAATTAAATTACTTAGCGGAAAATATTCAAATAATCTACCCTCTCTGAAAACATCTAACAAACCTGCTGTTTTGTTAAGATTTACCATTTCAAAATTTTAAAATGTAGAAGTCAAATATATGTATTAAGTTTTTGTAAAGTAATCTCATTCAAAAAACTTGTTGTATCAAACTCTACAAAGGGGAAAGAATTTTTTCCGAGCCTCATTTTTAATTGAAATCCAAAAGTTAGGGAAAATGTAACTCAAAGAAATTCTAAACGTGACTCACATTTCAAATAACAAATTCCTTGAAATTCACCAACTCGGCAACAATGGGGCTAATCCTATTTTAATTAGTACACGTACAATTAATTTTGAAGCAACTCAACATAAGTGGGAATTAAGAAGATACTCTTCGTAATTTTCCGTATCTTATTTGCCTTCGTTATTAGAAACTAGTTACAAGTGGCGTGTTCCTTCAAGGGCGGATATCCGACCACAGTTTCCAACTCAAACTCTGGAACTGCAAAGAAAGTTATCAGCAATCGAGGGTCCATTGATTGTGCACAAAGAGCTTTCGTCTCGCGACATTCCAGTTCGATTTTCCGCTAACAATGCGGGTCCCGTTTTTCGTCTTGCATTTGGTATTACAGAATCGTTCGTTCGGTCCCCGTTTATATTGTTCGCTCTTTTCACATTGCCTACTTATTAAGAGATACTTCTCAGTATTATTATATTGAAAAATATTAAAACGACGTGCCCGTATAATGAAGTCCATAAAATTTTCTTAATTTCTGGAGATCTTTATTATAAAATGATGAAAATTCCCTTTATTTGCAGAGCTTCATGCAAATGATAATGACACCTTACTATCGTATAATCATCTTATAATCTCAACAGTTGATCGAATAATAACTATTTCATTTCTTATAAAACTGAAAATATAAGTATTATAGATATATAACTTAAGTGTGTCTTAAGGTCTTCGTCACAGAAAATATTAGCAACTCAATATATTAGACCAAAGCGCGAAGCTCTAAGTCTGCTTGGCTGGGGGCCAATGTACTTACACAATTCGCAATAAATACCTACAACAATGACTACTCTTAATTACTTCACTACCATTTCACTAGTTCTACTAAACACTAAACGTAAGTTAAGTATTACAATAGCTCAAAGCTATGTTGAAACGAAATTACCAGTTAAATGTGCTTTGTTACTCTATCTACCAGCATCTTCGCTACATTTAAATTCTGATCGCGTATCGCTACCTTCATATTAAACACCGTTAAAACTGTATTACATATTTCAGTTGTTACTTCTTCTTCGTTCGTTAATTGTACATTGTCGATAATGCTCTGCTCATAGACACATAGTTATTCTTAATGTCATTTTACTTGGAGAAGCTTTGTTGAGTCATGAAAATAACTACTAATGTTACGCTAAATTGTTTGTTTGTTATTTAAAAAAACCTTGATGTTATACAAAACTGCAACTCAATTTTTATTAGGAAATTCCAGCTAATTTTTTTTCTTGTTAGATTATTTTATAATAACTTTAGACAAGGCTACTCCTGCAACCTTTAAGTTTTAAAAGTTGCTTTAGGATAGGTTACGCACCTTTGTGTTCAACATCGTAAGATCGAATTATGATTCACTGACCCGTGAAACCAACATAGTAGGTATGAAATAAAGTAAAAGATTTTTCTTTCATAATATTTGACCTATATTGTACGTAAGCCCAACATTAAATTATTGCTACGAATGCAACAAGCACCTCTTAAATTTGAACACATGAAAGCCCCCTCAAGCCGTTGTTTTTGGATGTTTATCCATCCGATTGGTAATCCTATTGCTGAATGAGCTAGCAAGCAACAGTTATTGACCGAGCCTGTGTGTCCACTCTATTGTTCTCATCTCAAGCCGATATTGCAGATTTCCTACGCCGTCTATTTCACGTGCTTTAATTCATTCGTTTCGTGAAACCTGTATTTTGTAACGGTAGAGAAATGTTTTAGATAAGTTAAGATGTCATTTCGATAGGAATTATGACATTTTGAGTTCAATGTTGGAGTCCTAAATAGCCTACAAATTTTATGAAACTAAAATAATTATTTTTTTTTTAATAAATATTCTGTTGAATAGAAAATGGATTAAAAATAATAATTTAATATAGACGTCTTTATTTATAGAGCAGGCTCGTGTGTCTAGGCCCTATTATAAATTTAAAAAGAAATTCTCCCCCTCCAAGTAATATATTTTTCACAAAAAGAAAAAGGATCTTACTTCTTGATTTTTAGATTTCTTTGGTAGCTTCGTTTGAATCAGTCAGGCAACAACTTTTCTTTTACAAACAAGATTATTTCATTCATCTAACATTGTAAATTGTGAATTGTTTAAATAATGAACGAGAAATAGATACCCTTTATCAACAACGATAACATGATATCAATAGTTGCATCTAGTCTACAAATTCAATGAGTAGATACTCTCGAATCCTTTGAACACTGGATCTGGATTATCAATCAGCGTTGCAATGCAAAATATCCAATTAAATTATCTGCGGTAGTAATCATTGCCACCGTAAACCTCGACAACGCTGCAAATGTTATTAATTTATTGCTACTTAATGCCATAATACCCGTAATATTGATCTCACAGTCATCATGATCATTACATCATTAATTTACTTGTTTCTCTTTTGTAGGAGATTTCAACAGTGTATCATTAAAAAAGTTTAAAAATTAAAAAAAAAAAGCGGCGTCTCCTTACTTCATAACTGGATGGCGCAGTTTGTATTCCATATGGATTGAATACAAACTGCGCCATCTCATTAACTCAACAGAACGCATGACAGTTTTTGTTATTCTACCCGCAATTTGTCGAAGAATTTACCCAGATTAAGAAACTGAGAAACATAACATTAATTAAAGATGAAAAATTGAATATGGGTACCTACTGGCATCTATGTATTTGTATTAAATACTTTTTGTGGCTAGCGACATGTCGTGTCGCTAGCCACCTACCTGTGTCGCCTGCGGCTGCTTTCTGCAATCGACTACGAATTTGTACTCTTACGAACAAACTTTCGATATGAGCACAGAAATCACATCCAGAAACATAAATGAAAATTTATATATTTACAGCTTTTCATTATGTTAAAATTGTATTTATTACATAGAGCCGCGGCGCCAAGAGGCGGTACTTCGCGGTCGTAATAACATGACGTAGGGGTGGCCGATAATGGCTGCGAATCACGACTCCATTAACATGGATAATTTTAATGAAGAGTCTGAAAATGGAATTTTTGCGTATGACGTATGCGTTATATTTACGTTATTACTCATCATTATCTGTCTACTTTAACGGCCCACTAAAGGGGTCGGGCCTCCGTCTTTACAGGAGAGGTGGAATGGAGCTTACATCCACCACGAATGCTCTAATGAAGGATGATAATGGTAAATGACCTGAACAGATGGTTTAACATGGTCTATCAGGCAAGGGAGTAGGTAATAAAACATTTCCTCTAAGCCTAATAAGACTTCTCGATACTTACGATAAATAAACACTACAAAGTATTAGGTAGGTAATTTAAAATATGTACGCAAGAAAAAAATATCTTGAAGACTGTTAAATCAGTTAAAGTTAAATAGCTATATCTTTTATTGTTTCTCTAAGACAATTTTCTAGAATTTAAGTTAATCATCGGTAATCATAAAGACCTAAGGCAGAATTGATTTCTTTCTCAAATACACTAAATTTAATTCTGAATCACTGAAATTGAATTGTTAGTAGTGACAATTTAGTTAAACTGAACATAAATATTCTAATTTACTTAAAACTTTATTTGTCGAATTGATAATGGCGTCAAACTAAAAAACTGAATAGGTTTCTCTTACAAGAATAAATTCCAAACTCTCTGATTGGAGCATCAAAGTTTGTACGTGAAGTAAACTTCGACACGTTATGATTAATTAATTAACTGATAACTCGTAACATAAGACTTTCCTAACAGGTAATAACGAAAACATGTTCAGCCGGCTTAATATTTTCGACGCATTAGGTAAAGGGAAGACTTCATGCTCAAAATTTCAAAGTAACATCGGCGTGTAATAAAGTTGGCAGACAGGTAAATTCATAAGCGTAACTCTGTAAAGCGCTCCGAAAAATTGCTCTCAGCCACAACACGATCCCGTCAAAAAGCCAAAATCGACAAACAAATTCAATTAAAACTTCGCCGCGAGTTACCCAAAGCGAGTAACATTACACAAAGCTCGATTAATTATAACAAAAGAACCTATAATATAACATCGCCTCAACAAGATTGGATGCTAGACAGGGGGTCAAAATTACAGGCAATTCACGGAACTTGAAACAGCAGAAACTATTTCACTTTTTCCTTCAGTTCATTAAAGAAAAGCCGCCACAATTTTATAATTTTCAGAATGGGCAATTTACAAATAGTGTCATTAATATAATGCACTTTTTTTGAATTATGAAAGGAATAAATCTTACTCGTTGACGGTCGCTCATACTGTAAGCAATGTATTCCGTTCTAAACCTTTAGGTCATAAAGCAACTTTGCGAGTTATATTTATAATATGACACTTAATTATACGCAGTCTGTGAATTTGTTGAAACTCCAAAATATATACATACAAATACGCTTAATAACATATGCACCGAAAGAGGTAGTCGAGAAGTTTATACTCTCTGTAAAGTATTTACGAACATTAACATATTACGCTTCTGGGCGTGTAAGTAGACGCAGCACGTGATTATTGAAAGTACACAATTCTTACAATTCAATCATTAGAAAAGAATCTGAGATCTATAGCTACTAAACATTTAATATGTTATATGTGAAGCAATAATTTTGTTGCCAAGACATAATATAATGGCAAGCGCAGAAGTGCCGTAAAATAGAAACCATTTTGAGTCCACTACTTTTATAGATTAAGGTTTTGTAGCGACAGTTTTTAGTTCAGTTTTCATTGCTCACACGACCAATATATGAAAGGATTTGATAAAAATTATTGTTTTGGTACTCTTGGCAGACGTTCAAAATTATTTTCGATTGTCACATCATATTTTAAACATTATACTGTTTATGCAGCTTTCAGATTCATGATATTTTTACCAACGTCTGATTCTACTAATTAGAAGAAATTTAGCTACATATAGATTGCAATTATAATTACTATAATTATAATTGCAATCTGTATGAGCAAAGATGTTACAGCAGAAAACTTATATAAAGTATCTTCCCATTCCGATGTTACAGAATAATTTCTCTGAAATGTGGTTTTGTTTAAGGCACCCCTAATAATCAGAATATACCTACCCTTGTCTATCGGAGGGGAAAACGGAAGGGAGGCTATTTGTTTTTACAGCCGAGCGCCGTCGAACAAATTAGACGGGCAAACTGTTGAAGCGGCCGAGGTGTCTATATTCCAAACTACGGGAATTCTTCTCTTAAATTCACTAAGAGAATGTCCCCGCGATCGACTTCGAGTGAAGTAATAATTTTCTCTTTAGAAATGAAGATATCGGTTGGAAACATTCTTGGACTCTTTGAAGATTAAGTTATATACGACTGCATGTAATAAAATGAAATCTTTATAGATTTAATACTACGTTGACCGAGTATGTGCACAGCAGATTTGTTTGCGCAAATTATTATTGCCGATGGCCGGATGATTAAGACTTAAATATTTTATTATTAAATACAACAGTAGATAAAGCGGGCTACTTTATTTCAATAAACAATTCACGCGCATGCCATAACCAATCTGGCGGAGAAGACAGTTTGCGTTTATTTCTAGTACCAATACGCAAATTCCCCTTTTTAATTATGACGCTCCATGTTAAAATAAATCAATTAAACAAACAGCTAAGCATAAATAAATTATTTTTACACATTTAAACACGGTGTTTTATATAATGTTTCTGAATTGAAAGACTGGACATGACGTAGAAAAGGGACTTGAAAAAGTTTAGTTTATAAACAATATTAATTACACAAGCACAATGTATATGAATGTGTTGCTAAGTCAGATAAAAATAGATATAAAAAGAAATAAATAGTAGTGACAAAGTATATTCATTCAAGAAATAGCACCAAAATGTATCACAAACTGCGAAACAACAGATATAATAGTTAAAGGTTTCACGAAACCTTACAGGTGTCTTTCGTACATGAACAGAGCCGACACTTCGACAAATTGGGCGACTAGTTGCACGATCGGTCGGCAATCGAGGTAATCGTCTCACATCTCAAAATTCAATAACACTGAGGAATAACATAAAATTGGAAACGTTTTGGAGGATATTGAAAATACGAGTAGATACTTAGATGAAATGAAAACGGGTTAGTACGTCTGTAATATTTGTAACATAAACAGGATATTCTTGATATTAAGTATATATATATTTAAGAAGAACTGTAAACTGTAATATAGTAACAGAATTACATGATTATTAATATCACGTAAAACAAAATGGAATCTATTAACCGTCTTTTCGCTCAAGAATAACTGAACTAATCTGGTTAAAAATTATTTGAATAGTGATAGATATTTAAAAAAAATTGAATAACTATTAGATAATTTAAAATCATCGTTACCAAGGTATTTTCAACTAGCTGATATAGTGTCAGACCTTTCTCTAGATATATCTATCTTAAAAGATTACGGACGGGGGATATGGATCTTAAGGCACTTCTCAATGCTCCAATGCGGGCAATACGCTATATGAATATATATATATATCTATTGTATGACAAGGTGATAATACAGCAGGGATTTGTTTATAAGTAGAAGTATGTATTCAATACCCTATGTCATGTAGGCGGTCAACCAATCCATATTGTTGAGGAGTAATTTGATTGTTCCCACTAATTGCGGTCCCAAAACTATCCCTCGTCTTTAGGCTGCCCTACGTTGACAGACAGGGACACACGATCAAGTTTGGTAGTCTTGTATTATACAGTGTTATGAATATTTGGGCTTCAGATTGCGAAAATAAAAATACAGTATATAATTCGAGTGTAAAAATAGAAATAGGAAACCTTTTTAAAATCTTACTGATAGATAATAATAAAGGCTAAATATTAACAGAATAGATAAGAGTTGCTCTTACACGCAAAATTACTATTTTTTTTAAACTTTACGAATTTAACAACTTCACTTCGATACATTCAAATCTAACGAAAAATGATGCTTATCCAGATCTGTTTACAATTCCTCTCGGCTCTACAATCTCGCTCGGTAAATTATGGTGGTATTTGCAATAGCACATACATGAGGATATTTTTCCGCAACTGTCACCGAGGAGTTGTAAAAAGCACTGTCAGCTTCCGAGCTGCAAGATTGATTTTGTTGTATAAATTCAGTCGCATTAGAAGTTCAATTATAACGTTAGTTAAGCACGTTATTCAACACCCTGTTCGCAGATGTCCAAAAATCCGCGTGCGGCCAAATGAACCGGAAACAATGTTCACAGACAGAGTGTAGTCAGTGGTACAACTTTATACACAGAGCCTACGTAATATTACAAACTTTTTCGGGACTCTTGAAATTTTCGTTTCAGCGTCTCTGAAGGGTGTGGAGAAGCTATACAAGCTAGGGTTTTAAGATTAAGGGAGATATAATATAGCAACATTCGCATAGAAAATGCATAATATCGCACGTTATGAAGTACTCCGGGTATCTACTTAGTGTGAGTTTTTATAGAGCCATAACGTCAATTTACATGGAAGTTTAAGTGTTTTGTCACTAGATGGCGCGTTATTTTCATACAAATTGGGATAAAATTTATACGCAGCAACTTAGTATAAAGCTCACATCAGACAGCCAGAGTACTGAATAACGTGCGTTATAATGCAACTTCAGATGTCTAAAGTTCCGCTGCAGTCGCTAAAAACAACATTCTGCGGGCAACAAACGTCCACAGTTAGCGTGCGGGCAAGTGAGCCGGAGCTAAAACATTAATGTTCTCAGACGGAGTGTAGCCAGTGGCGCCAGACGACCAGGCGCCGCCACCCCGCCGCCTTTCACGCTCAAACCGGTTATTATCTATACCATTTTGTACTATACTTGTATTACAGTTGTACTATAAGTAATGGCTTGGATGATGGATAAAAGATGTGGATTTCACCGTTTATCTAAACCGTATGTAGTTCAACTTTTAAGGTTAATATAACTTGTATAATGTACATATTTTGTTGAATTCCATAGCTACGTGAACATTTAATTTTTTTTTGTGACTCTATTTTTAGTCATATGCTAAATAACTTTGTATTTGTTATCTACTGATCGGATTGTAGGCGGTGCCTTTAAGAACGAAACGGAACTTCACTTTAACGTTTATCTGTCGTTAAGTAAAAGTCCTTTTTTCAGTAACACCTAATTCGGTGCTTTCATAGTGCTCGACTAGGCACTTAATAATATAGCGAAGTTCACGACATTTGATATTTTTAAGTACATACATACATAACATCACGCCTTATTCCCCTAGGGGTAGGCAGAGATTTTTAAGTAACTACATAAATTTCAGGGTGCGCGTGCTTTTTTTGCACTTAGCCATTTTTTAAATGCTTTTATAGCAATACTAGACGGAAGAGTTTTAAAACGATTTTATTTAGATTGTACTTATCCAAATATTGTAGTAATTTTAAAGCCTCAGTTTTGTACAAAAAGAAGATCTTTTATTCTGTCTGAGCTTTTTAGCCAGTTAACCATCTAATCCAATTTCGACACGGCTCTACATTCAAGTCGCAGTTTTAATGTTGATTGCAAAAACATCTTTGTTTTTATTATTGGAATAGTAGCAGTAGATATACAGTTTAATTATGAAAAAATTATGTAATGTATTATCAAAATCTAGCCATACAATATTACAATAAAAAATCATATATTTTTTCTATAAAATACGAGTGCCAGAATCTACTCTTTGTTACGACATCCAACTTTATCAAGTGACATGATGTATTAAGTAAACTTTTATAATGAAGATATAAGAAAACTCTAATTAAACCTTCAAAATTAGAAGAGACAAGTTAAATAAATAAATAAATATAGGACAATTACAAACATCGCTATAGGTATAGTCCCAAAGTAAGCGTACTCGTAGGTAGCTTGTGTTATGGGTACTATGATAACAGATGAATATTTTATATATATTATATATAAATACTAATAATATATATATAAACACCCATACACTGGAATATATCCATGCTCATCACACTAATATTTTCCAGATGTGGGAATCGAACCCACGACCTAGGACACAGAAGCAGGGTCACTACCCACTGCGCCACTCGGCTGTCAAACCATGTAAAAAAATGTCCCAAAATAACACACAAAACCGCGCTACATTATAATCACACGTATCCAACAACGCCGCGGCTTAATAAACCGCGCCTAAAGCTGTCGAGTATAATACATTACCTAATTAAATTTTCGTATACTCAAACATTGAGCAAAGTAGGCATTCGAGGTTTTGATGGAATCGAAATATCAACACAAACCGTGTAGCTAATTAGTTATTCAAGCCAATTCACATATTGTTTAGTCTAGACCGAAACATAATTTATGCCCGCGGAGCTTTCCCGTTGATATTTTGACTCCCACTGCATTGTTCGCGTAACTAACTTTTGACAATGATAATCCTGACATTGAATTACTAGTGGATGATAAACACGACTATTCTTAGGCAAACAAACTTGGTAGCAACCATTTGTAGCTAACGACGTACATTTGAACGTCAAACTTTGATTTTCATATCACGGAACGAAAATGTTTAAAGGAACGTTGGTGAAATGTACCTAAAAACGTTACCCGGGTGCCTCTTCAGTTCTGACTCAAAGCTTTAACAAATCCACATTAATCAGTCCATTAACAACCCACTACAGGACCAATCCCTCCTACTTTTCAGAGAGGGGACAAACTCAAAATTGTGCGATCAAGGTTCCAGTATCCGTTGTACTGTTACCCCATTTTACCCACTACTACCATTAGCTTTTCGTATAGTAGAAGAAACATTACCTTGACTTTAGAAATACGAGAGAACATTCGTAGTCTGTTAACCAGATCCGTAATAAAATAATTTGATTTCATTTGAGCTTTATAATTTGAAATCTATCAACTATAGATCCGAGAGAGTACCCGTAATCATAACAAACTCTCATGGTATAACGAGGCCACAATTTCGACTCTTCAAAAGCACGCGGTCATTTTCCATGCAGCTATAATTGAAGTGTTCGCCCAGTTGGAAAGTTGCCTCACGTTACTATTACCAACCGATACCAACCTCTACACTATCATTATAAATACGCTTCCCTGGTTTATTTATCTTGCTTCAAAACTTGCAACGCGCTAAACACGATGGATAGAACGCCGTGAATACTCGTAGGGCTGTTACGTTGAAGAGTAATTCTGATTTGTAATACAAACTCAACTGACAAAGGCCTAACTCACTACGAAAAGGACGGTTCTCAATTGGATATAACGGATTTCGATTCATATTAAATGCAAGCAAATGAGTTACCTGAAGGAAAATGGAAAATCATCCGAACAAAGTAACATTTTGCCAGGAGCACACCTACAGAGGGTCGGTTATATCGGGCAGCATATCATTGGCAACCACAGCCTACAGACCGGAACATATCAATAATACTTGACGGCTCCTTGTAACAGAAGAGCTCTTTATAAAGAAGTTCGTCCGAAGTATTGCTACCGTTATGCTAATTTCTGCCACCTAGCAGCATAAGTGTATTATAGTGCACATCCTGCCAACTGGTTTCAGACTTCATATGCAGTGGACTATCTTTCCTTGTTCGATAAACTATTTGAAAATTATCTTTCCTACCATTTCACACACACTACCTCACTACACACCTATCTGATAGAAAATCAGCTTTACCCACTAGTTAACTCAGTGAATACATGTTCGAAACAAACCTGAACATTATACATGAACAGAGCTCGCATACCGTACAAAGCACGCACGGCTAGTCAATGTAAGTTAATATTAATAAAGGAATATCCCCGAGTGCCACAAGTTAGCGCAAGCAGTACGTAGCCGCCCGAATGATTACTCCTCCGCTATGTATACAAAGGGTCTTGCCCATAATCCTACCCCTTTGCTTAGTGCATGAACTCACATCAAAGCGAGCCATATCAACGCAAACTTCCAAACACGCTGGACTTGCTGGCTACATAATAATTTACAAGTCAATTAACGTTTTCATGTACGTAATGTTTTTGAAGTGTGCAGACGTTTATTTTTATGTCCTCAACGTAGTCCAGCTTAAACGTTTATGGGTTTATTAACAAGCAAAATATTTAGAGCTAAGCGTCTTTATTTTCATCTGAAAATTTTAGTATTAGCATTTTGACAAGGTGCATGCTACAAATGAGAGTACTAAGAGCTTGTGATGTTCAGACGTTCATCATTTTATAAAAGCAGAAAGTTTGTACCTACAATAGTCAACTCTGGAGTTTTGTAGGGTGATGGCTTTGAGAGCTAGTCAATTTTAAGGGTCCAGGCATTTAACTCTCCAAATGAAATTTTCTATTTTGTTCAGGTTGATAAGGGCTTTTAGATTTATGTGAAAACTGAGTAGGTAAAACGGGTACCTAATCATAGATCACAAGATCCTGGGTTCGAGGGCTAGGCTACGGTATAATACTGAGTTTGCTTTCTTCCTGCCAATTGGGATCAGCGGGCTGGTTGCTTTATATCCCCCCCTCTATATGGAGCACAATTCCCTGCAGTGGACGGTTATTAAGCTGATGATTACGTATACACTATCTATTTTAATACCAGAGAAAATTTACAGTTTACACTTTTAGTACTAGTTACTGTCGATGACGGTCTTCGCATGGCGAAAACCAAAACAATACAATATAAAAGCAATCAATTTACAAAGCTCTCCGGCCGAGAGCAGAGCGCAGCAAACGACATCCACTCTATTTGTCTCGCTAACACAACCACTGCCCACTTCTCGCCTGCACACGTTACTGCGACAAATTTATCGCTATTTCTTTAAAGCCTTCGCTTGGCTTTTCACATTACGTTATACAAACGCGAATTTAATTACGCTCGAACAACAATTAAGACTTTTCGCGGGCTTCGTAAAACAACGAGTTTGTCGATGCGATACATACGACTAGGTACGTTTTTGTACGTTTCAGTGTTGTAAATTATAAGTTATAAAGAACTTTACTAGTAATACCTGTTTACAACGTAAATACAGGTATCTGCATCTTACTACGTAAATATCTGCATATCATTTTGTACTGGTAACTAAGTAAATACTGGAATTACTTTACCTACTGCAAGTAGTTCAACCTGTCAGCAACTAAGTATCAGCATCTTTATTACAAATTACTAAGTTATACGAGTTTAATTTTATACAAGTATCTTTAATACGAATTACATAATTATTTGCAGCTTCAATACAAAATAAAGAGGTAAATTTAATATACCTACACGGATTCTCCATTTTATTTTCGAAAAGCAACAAAGAAAAGATTGATGATTTGATCTTTTAAATAAGTATACTTAACAATTAACTTCTTGACTTCGTCGTCTACAAGTCTTCTAATTTCAAATTACTCTACAAAAGCTCTAGAACAACTAAACAATTTTAACATATTTATATCAAAGGAAAGAACTATCGATAAAAATACAACTACAAAGTTACCCCCATAGTACATAAAGTTACAAAGTTAGTAGCCCCATGCAGTAGCAAACAATAGTGCTAGTAGTATTTGGAAAATCATTTATCGCAGGCAAATTATTACAATGCCGCGAACCATACAGCTTAAATGCAACAGTCGTGAGGAAAATTTTCTTTTATTGTGTTAGTGAACGCCTATTGTGTACCGGAACGTTTCCTCCATTGTAATGGCTATCGGGCCGCACCTCTTAGTAATACTTTGCAATTGTTCGATGACAAATCGACTGAGTGATATATTAAATCTTCCTTAAGAGTACTTAAAGTGAAGGTCTTAATTCAGTTCGAGAAGAATTTTCACCCAACTTTTTATAGCTCAGTCAAGTTCTCATCTATAAAAAATGCGTATACAATACTGGTAAAATAATATAGATATATGTAATGAACATACCTCTTCCTCAGTGGTGGCGGTGTTGACGGAGTCCATGCTCTGACACAGCGCGAGCTCCATGTTCTTGTGCTGCGGAGACGCGGCCCGCGGCGACGGCTGCTGTGGCGGCACCAGGGCGCCTTGTGTCGCTGCTGCTACCTGCTGCGTACCCACGCCGCCCGTAGCCGCCGGGCTCTGAGCCTGCAGCCCTTGCGCCACTTGGAGGTTCTGAGCCGCCTGCAGACTCTGCTGGGCCGCTTGCAAGCTCTGCGCCTGCAGGTTCTGCAGCGACTGGTGGGCCAGGTTCAACTGGTGCTGCTGCACGATGCTCTGCTGCACTATGCTCTGCTGCACCTTGATGTGTTGGTGCACGGCCAGCTGGTGTATCGGGTGGAGGGGCGAGGGGGCGGGGTACGGAGGGGAGAGCCGCTGCCGCTTCACTTGCGCACTCTGAAGCGCTTCGTGCAGCCTCTTCACCGGGAGGGGGCTCTGGCCGAGGTTATCCACGGCTGTGTCGGGGCGTGCTGGCCGAGTCGCGCGACTCCGGCAAGCACTGACACTGGCGGCGACAGGAGACTAGAGCGCGCACGACGCGACGGCTTCTCAGTATCGATATCGGCTCGTCGACAACGGCGCGGCACTACGCTCGGTGCTACACCAATTTTATTTACGTTAAACTATAAGAATGCTACGCGCTAATGTATAACTGTTTCTTTTGTTAATTTTAGCGCTCAAGCACTTTGTTCTCATTCGGGCTAGTTGATGCTCTGCTTGTAAACCGATCCTGGAAAAGAAAAACACGTATAAGCTTTAAAAGTAACGTCTAATGGAAAACGGAGTCGAATAAAAAGCAACCCGATGTGAATAAACAGACTGTATGGCGGTTTCCAGCGATAATTCAAATACCAACTTCCAGTTTTGTCAAAGCCCAATTAGCAGGAGAAGCCGCTCACAACCCTCTCTCTCTCTATCTATAAATCGAAACTCTCTGATGTATTTTACGCGGGTCTAAAAACCGAATATCCTAAAGTGTATTATTAGCTCATTATTAATTACTTCATTTATCGTGAATTTTATGTACCTAAAATATGAAATAGGTCAAATAGAGATCACATAAATTTTAAAAATGCAAAAGTGATTTTTTGTTTTGAAATTTGACACATAAATAGATGGCATCCTCAAGGCGGGCTTTTCTTCCATAATTCGTAAAAATTTTGAAAAATATCCTTATTCCGGTGGAAATAGTCACAATAGTCAATACGTGAAATATAATTGAGAGTCTTTTCTTAACTTTTTTCGTAAACTTTACACTTGATTTACTAAGCTAAAATTCTTGACTGTTGTGTTATAAAACGTTCAGAGGCCTACTCAGTAATTACCAATTGGTCTTCACAAATCGTATTAAATTCCTAATTGCGATCATTCCAATTATAGCCAACAGCGGCTCTAAATATAGTCAATTGATCTTTATCAAGATAAATATATACGTATTATTCTCGTAATAAAAGAGACCGATAGTGTTATTGAAATTCACGACTGATGGCGCGCTGCTCGTTGAAATGGATTCTAAGATTAACGCGTTAAGGTTCAATTTGGTACTGGAGCGGTTATTTTGAAATGTCAAACAGAACCGATTGCACACACGTGGGTGTCTGCGACCATTTAGATGGTTAGTCATCGCAATAAACACCTAGAATCATCTAAATTAAAGTATGCCGGTGACATCACGGGGAATTATTTACGCCGCTAATGAGAAGACAATTATGCTCCTGGTGGAATTCATCGGATGCCAAAACTAGATTATTACTGTCAATAAAGAGTTAGAAATTATTTTAGGTAGGAAATCTCAGTTGTCGTGGCAGAGCTTTTAAGCTCATAATGGCGCAAAAACAATTCACTTATTTTGAGGAAGTTAGGCCAAATATCAGTTATTCGACAGATTTTACCTAAGTTTAAGCTTTCAAACCCTTTAGTCTCTATATTTTAATTTAGGACGACAGTTAATAGCAGACGATAGCAGCAAGCGACGTGTCGCAGCGATACTGTATATGCTGTGCACTCGCACCCTACGCATGACTACCGAAAGCAAGAAACGAGAAGGTAAAGTAAAGTACTGTGTAAAACGTGACTGATTTGTAAATACAAAATCAATTTTGGGTTTTGATACCATACCAAATTACGGACGTATCATATTGTGTATTTATTTCTATCAGCGTATATTCATAGTATAACATGAATTCAACTTGTAATTGTTCCAGTGCCAATCACGTGTTACTCGTAGCGCATTAGTTACAAGGCCACGTTTTTGCTTTTGTAACGTGACTAAGCCGAGAGCAAAAAATGCTGAGAATTCTTTAAAGAATACTTGCTACAGTAGGTAGTACACCGCAGGCTATCTTACGTCGAGATTTTAATAATATCTCGCATTGTTCACAATTGCTGCAAATTAAATTAAACATGTTTGTATGTAGCTATTGTAGTGTGTTAAACAATATAATACACACTAGTAATACAGAAGCGAAAGAGAGTTGCTGTGTTTGTTTGTTTTGTACTCGTTACTTAGTTTGTCGTACTAGTTTTTACGAAGTGACTTCACCCAGCCTTAGATTTAAATTGAACCAGTACGTACTCACAATTGATGTTGTATGTGGGACGTAATGTGGAAATTGAAGGTAGGTACTTTTAATTAACATCTAAAAATAGAATTACAAAAACGTCACTTAGCATATAGTCTTTATTTATTTAAGAAATAAAAAAAAATTATTAAGTATATATAATTTATTAAGAAACAAGCTCATAATTATTATAACTACATATGTTTTGTCAAGAATCGACGTACAGAATACAGTAGGTAAAGCTGAAAAAGAGGTAAAGCAGTCTACTAACACTACTTTATTGATTCTTCAGTACTAAATCATCATCATTAATATCAGCCTATTAACGACCCACTACAGGGCCAGGCCTCCGTTCTTATATGAGAATGCGTGTGGTGATTAAACCCACCACGCTACTCCTGGAATGTGTAGTATTTGTGTAAGTGGTACGAATAGGTATTCCAGACCCTTAGCTATAGCTACATAGGCTCACACCTTGACATCTAGACCACTAGACCGCCGAGGAATTCATGAATTTAGCAACACCAGTATTTAGCAGCCAGTATAGAAACTCTACGAGTATGTTCGATAAGAAAATAATCAAACTCAGATTTTGCAATTACAGTCTAAAACCACGCGTATTTTAGTATATAATAAAATTTTATGCTGCGTGTAATACCGCCTAATGAGCCTTTGTAGAAAGATTTAAGTAGTAATTTTAAAATCAACGGATTACCAGACATTCTACACGGTTTTTGAGTACCTAAAGTATTTCCTCATTTTCATATTCTTTGTAATTAATTAGATGAGCTTCAAGAAACATGCTTCCATATACTCTGTGATATAGAAAAAGTAAAACTTAGACGCACTGCGCTGCTACAATTACCTATTGGTACAATTTATAATAAGTAAAATATATTATGAAACCGAAATAAAATAGAAATTTTTTTTTATTGATTATGTTAGCCCTTGACTGCTATCTCACCTAATGATAAGTGATGATGCAATTTAAAATGGATGCGAGCTAATTTATTGGTAGGATGAAATCCACTCCCCTCTTGGTTTCTAAACGATCTCGTTCTTGCCGACAGGATGGCAACTAGCCACGGTCGAAGCCTCCCACCAGCTAAACCAGACCCAATTAAGAAATTCTCAACCGGCCCTGTAAATCTATAGTGCACACCACTGTGCAATGGAGGTCGTCAGAAATCTGGTGAAAATAATTTCATTCATCTTAGAGTAGAATTTTAGTGAACTATTTAAGCAAAATCAACCCATTTAACATACTTGTATCACGTAGGGACCTAATTGCATAGGATTTGTGTCTAATTTGGTATTAAACACAACAATAATTACGACTTAATCGACCATTAATGCAATTAACATAATAATCGTAATAGAGAAATGCGTCGTATATGACTTTAGAGATAATACATAAGCTATTGAGCTATTAGGGGTTAGAGTATGAAATTACCGATTTGTACTGAAAAATTCGTTTTTTTTTTAATTTAACATATTTATTTAATCAAAATAATTTATGCCTTTGCGATAGAACTCTGGTGATCTTGATTCGACAAACTGTGTGAAAGCATTTTGCACTGCCTCCTGAGAAGAAAAATTTTTATCACTTAGAAAATTGTCCAAATCACGAAAAAAATGGTAGTCCGTTGGAGCAAGGTCTGGCGAATATGGAGAGTGACGAATGGTTTCTAATTGCAGTTCCTGTAGAGTTAAAATGGTTTCTCGCGCTGTATGAGGTCTCGCGTTATGATGGAGCAATAATGTTGAAGATCGATTCATAAGTCGGGGCTGTTTCACTGCTAGTTTCGCTATCATTGTTCGGAGTTCGGCGCAGTAGACATCTGCCGTTATTGCTTGACCAGATCGGAGAAAGCTATAGTGAATAACGCTGAGACCACCAAACAGTTACCATTACCTTTTTATTGGTAAGCTTTGCTTTAGGACATTGTTGCGGCGTTTGACCTGGGGTCAGCCATTGCATTTTCCGCTTACGATTATCGTAAAGAATCCATTTTTCATCACATGTCACAATTAGATCCAATATTCCTTCATTTCTGTATCGATTCAACAAGGCAACGCAAGTTTCAACACGCGTTTCTTTCTGCAGATCAGTCAAATTATGAGGCACCCATTTTTCATTTTTTTTTTATTTTATTGATTTGACGCAAATGAGTCAATATTGTTGGTAAAGTAACGTTAACCCATGCCGCTAATACCTGTGTAGTTTGCCTCGAATCGGCTTCCACCATCTCTTTCAAATAATTGTTATTCACCTGTGTGGGCGGTCTTCCACGTGGTTCGTTCTTCAAATCGAAGTTTCCACCACGAAAAAGGTTTAAAACCAAAATCGCACAGTGCGTTCATTAGCAGTCCCCTCTCCAAACGCAACATTAATAAGCTAAGCTGAATAAAAAAAACAACTGAAAGTTGATAATCGAATGTTGCATGTTGTTGTTCTTTAAAAGAAGAACTACACAGGTACCGTATGAAAAAAGTTTGACTTTAAAATCTTAAGCCATGAAGGTTTTATGTCAATTCGAAGTACCTATTACAATAAAACGGCAATTTCATTCTTTAACCCCTATTATTTCGGGTTCCATTAGAACCTGTTCTAACTCTACCTTGTCTCAATAGCCTTTAATTTATCAATTTAAGGTTAAACATTGCCGATGGTACATTTCTGGAAGAAGATTAAAAACACTTGAAAAATCTTGACGGCACTATTTTCGAGTAAGAACCAAATTATGTTTCTTTTCTTTCAGATTTAAAGTAGTAAAAAACCAACTTTTAAAGTAACTGTTTTGCAAATAGAAGTTGATTTATATTTCATCAAATAAATCTGATAGCAATCTATTTTAAGATACCGGACATCAACCTTGCAAGTTGACTTAAGCAATTAGCAGGAAAGCTAAGAAGTTAACTTAAACTTTTTTTAAACAGAAATACGACACCAATCAAACTCTACCAAGCCAAGATTAACAGGGACGAACGACCAAAGATTTCCTACGATTCCTCAGAAAAACAGCCGAAGCAAACTTGGAAAACTATTGAACAAAAGAACAAGATTCCCTTGCTCAACAAACTTGATACAATCGCGTAAAAAATACAACAGATGATATTTTCCTAACCGCTGAATACTTTAAGCCAGGACTGTATTTATGCTGCGGTGAAGTCGGTAAATAAGTCCCGACCAACTTTTCCAGTTCTCATCTATTATAAGTCCCAGGGGATCCTTAACTTCGTCGACGCTTTGATATGTTATAGAGCTGTAAACAAACTCTGCTTCGTATTTTCTGCTAAGAAAAATTATCTTGAATGAAATAAAATGTTTACTATCTATAAAGGCACCGCGAGATTAAGTCCCAATTTTGTTACGTCTGCGGACAGGATCGTGTTGTTCCTCGAAAAAATTGCGCTTTTATCGGCTTTCTTGATAATATTTAGTTTATGGCGTGGCATAAAGCGACAATATTTATGTCGCAAAAATATGTCCCTGGGATATTTTTACAAAGCCCGGTAAGAAAATAAACATCACATCAAAACATTAAGTATATAATCATGGGCAATTTTATTTACTAAACAAGTTACAACAGTTAATTTCATTGCTAACTGTATTTTTTTTCGTAATAATGGTACATTATTTTTGATTATTCGCCTTCGTCCTCTATCCTCGCCTCCAGGATAGGTAAATATTATAAGAAAAATAGAAATGTCTATTGAAGCATCCTAATACTCGTATGTACCTCAAACTGCAGATCCCGAACGCTGAACTTGATACAATAAACTCGAGTCCGTTTTGTTTTAGCATTCAATAAATAAAATAAATTGAGAATCAAGGAAATAATAATAATAAATTGGAACAAAAATAACGTTTTCCAGTGTAGATAATGTTGCTCATAGAGGTAGAAGCCCCAGCGGTGCAGGTTTACAAATAAGTCGATTAACGTGTCGCCAACCCGCTTCTAAATTCATTGGATTATATATAAAACTATTCACAATAATAATAATACCTATTAATCAACATTCATGTAACTACGAGACTTTACACGAGTGATTTTATCATTTTGCCCGCATTTTTAAATAAAATACACAGAATTTTTAAATAAAATAAATAGAAAGTGGGGGGTAGGTAGGGGTACGCACGCCGTCCTCACAACAAGTTTAATTCCAAAACTATGAGGCTGGGCACAAAGAAATAGTTTCGCGGGGTTGTTAGGAGTTATTTTGAAGATGAATAGGCAAAGGGTTCACAACTCCCTCACGAATTTCTCTGTAAAATGCTTCTATGATTTGATTTCTTAGTTAGGTATTTTATGTTCCAGCATTTGTAAAACACGAATAAAAGCGTTATGTAGGCAGATGATGCAATATGTAAAAATATATCATCAATATTCGTTTTGAAAAAATAATACTTGGATCTCAATTAGGTATCAATGATTAACTATAGGTTTAGGTCGCCCTCATAATTAAAGAGGGGATATGAAGACCCACCACGCTGTTCCATAGCCTTGTGGTGACAATATTTGACTCTTGTATTGATCACCTTCAGACATTAATGACGATGACTAGTGGATTAACGTTCTCTCCGAGTCGCGTAATACCACTATCTTCCCATCCAATTTTGGCTCAGTACTTCTTATAAGAAACCCGATCACAGACCTCGTGATTCGACACAACAAGGATATTCTAAGTACTGGACCAACGAGGCCTGTTTTGTTTATTTAAACAACTTATGAACTGATCCACATCTGCAAAACAAGCCACTAGGCCAGCAAAGCAATTCATAGGTTAAAATAAAGAGTTCATCAGTATAATGGCGGAACATCATTCGATAAATGTAGCTCACTAACTAACCCATTCAATTAACTGCACCGTAACGTTGGCAATTGAAACATTCGAGTAATGAAAGTTCCACTGAATAGACGAAATAAAACGTCAGCAATATGACTCGACTCTATCAAAACAATGCGATACGTACAAAACAGATGGGTTATTTTATATTTTGATGCAAGTCTAACTTTACATACAATTTGAGAGGTCTATTTGTTGTTGTAATTGTATTGAAGTGAGTTGAAATGTTAGGAGGACTATTACAGCGGATTTTGCCATTTTTTCAATACTGCAAATGAATATTCCATATTTCGTGGAAATGGATGGTACTAGTTAAGATTTTGTTTTCATTTTATCCTCTCAAATGTGCATATTTTTTCTGTATATATATGCACTTACCTGATGTATTTAACTGTAACTGTAAAACTATTTTTTTCTCTATTAATTACAAGTTAGCCCTTGACTGCAATCACACCTGGTATGGAATGGAAGCGGGCTAACTTGTTAAGAGTAGTACGAAATCCATAACCCTTCGGTTTCTACAGGACATCGTACCGAAACGCTAAACGCTATAAAAATAAAAGTAATACGTTAAATTATTATATCTAATACACTACCAATACAAATATTGTACGCAAAAGTTTACTGCTATAAATAGTTGCTGCTGATGCCATAATGAAATGAAAAGTTTGTATAGCAGCTAAGAACCAGTGAACCTGAAACGCTCTTACGCTAGAAAACAGTATGAATATTGGTAAACGCAAATTTATATTTACAGGTCAACTCCCAATCTAGCTAAACCCTCGAAACTGGAAACTGATAATATGTCCCGGGGGAAATTCTGCTATATTGTGCAAGTGTGTGTAACTCACACTAGTATTTTACGTGAAGACTTAACTTCGTATATCCCTTTCTTTAAGGGGAATAGACTCCTCACAGAAACTCCCTTTGCTCAACAGTGCGACATTAATACGTTTGTATTTGATGTTATTAAGTTACAAATAAGTGTTTCAGTCTTACGTCTAAGTACAAACTTAGTATTGTTAACTTGACAGAGTTACAAAGCCATATTATATCTATTGTTATATAGAGTTGGTATTTTATCTTATTCTTTAACATTTCTAGCTTAAGTGTGTACAACAATAGATTAAAAGCTGGAATTAAATCTACGACGGCATTGATTTTAACAGGCTTTCTCCCAGCAGGATTTCTCGTTCTAAGCAAATTTTAGTAACTAAACAATTAGCATATTTCTTTAATATAATAAAATAAACGTGCCAATATTACGAGTCTATAATGTACTATAAGACATTGCTTGTTGTACAAGTGAGTAAAGAGGGCATGAACCAAAGAAGTGAACTTTCTCCGTGGCTAATTACGAAAACACCCAGGGGCATTAGCGCTTTTACGGAATTTCGTCACTCCGCGTGTTCGGACTAATTTCAAGAGAAATGAACCTTTGTTAGTTTCGGTCCCATATTCATAGTGCCCGCTCTGCAAATTGAATCTAATTGCCACAACGAAGTGTTGAATCAGGCCAGCCGCCGCAGCTTCGCTGGCCTAAATTGCGCCTATTTACCCACTTAGGATAGCACACCCACAGTCCACCTGATAATGGAATGAGTTTCCATGACGCGATCAAAAAATCGAATCGAATCGTAAATATTTTAGACCAAAAAGGTCTTAAAACTGTACAATATTAATAGGTGAGAAAAATTAAAAAAACTCACAGTATTTGCATTGCTAGACTTTTCGTTAAATGTGTTTCAAATGAACATTTGCACGTAAGCTCAGACTCAGAAGAAAAAATAAGAGATCAGAACATTCTGATCTGTTATTTTTTCAGGTTTGCTTCAATTTAGTGATGCAGGAAAGTAGTATTTTTGAATAAATTCAATATTAATTTAATAATTAAAATCCAAACTAACTTATTTTAAGTAGGCATTTTTCAAACTCTTAAAAAGCCTAAAGATTCTACCACCGGAAAGCAGATTCTGCTGCGAAGTGAGAATTAAAAATGGATTTAATAAAGTCAGTGAGACATACAGAACGCGTGGCAAAAGTGTAACAATTTATTTCGAAACTAAAACAACAGCGAACCATTGCATCGCATTGCATTGCTGTAAAAGAGGTCGAGCCGCAGAAAGCGTGACAAAGCAATATTTTTTTATTGCAAATCAATGCTATCCGAACGTACACCGGAACACACCAAACAAATTGCTTGTCGACGAAAATCCTATTGCACCAATTTGGTAAATGCCTATCTTTATGTACACAACATAGACGAGTGACATTTCATATATTGTATTCATACCAAAGGTCTGGATTTGTTGGTGATGGGTAATTTACCAATTTTAAGTTCCATTTAAAAGTTAGTGTTTATTATGAAGGTAGTTAGAAGTTATCATTACTCTAAACAACAAGACATTGCGAGTACCCTTAGCTACACTGTAAAAAACCTTAAAGTATCCTTTAATTTATTTTACAGATTACCTTTACTATCTCTAATCTTTGTAAAATACTTTTTGAGCAAGAGTACAAAATTCAAAAGTCTGACTGACAAGGACAAGTTTATTAGAGCAATAACAAATTATCACAGTAATCCGTAACAAAACACCCACATCTGAAGCAACGTATAAAATACAATGACGTGCCATAAAGTCGAGTGCGAGTTATCAAATTCGTCACATACGCTACAAACTGTTCGTACGGTCCAAGTGTTGATGTAATTAAAACTGTTGATTTATTGCCCGAACAAATTGCCTCTTACATTATATAAAAAGTTATCAAGACCCACCTTTGGTACACCGCATACATCAAAATGTCATGCATGGAGCAAAATATCAAGCGCAATTAATTTAACAAGCTAACTATTAGTCGCTCTCACGGACAGTCAGTTGCGGTCTTGTCATGACGTGACGCAACCACGCTTCACAATGGCGGGCCTTGGTACAAGAGACTATTCCAAATGGACTCGCTACAGTAATTACTGCAACAGAAGAGCGGATTGACAACAACAACAAAAAAACCACTATAATAACAGACACACACGTAGATGTGCTACAAAATGAGAACGCGTTTACACATTGTACAAAACATGCTAAATTATGATAAATGAAACTCAACGGGTCATTTTAGAGACTGCAATGCGTCAGGCTGGAGTAGAATACGCCTTAATTATTTGCTTCACTTTTCTCTTTAGTATTTACTTACTGAAATTAAAATGCATTAAACAAATTTGAGTCCGCCGGAATTTTGTTCGCTGAATAAATATTTCCAGACATGTTTTCATTTTACATTTGAAACTTCGTCTATCTTCATTAATAGTTATTTATGTTGGGAACGAGCAGTAGATGATACAATAGGTAAGCGTTTTATGTGGAGATGTGAAATGCGTATATGTATAACTCTAGACTTTCGATTAACGCAAGAAAAGCAATAGGTAACATTCAGTTGTATTGTTTACAAATGCGCACATTCTACAAGTATCAGTTTACTCATAAGGCTGTATTTATTATAGGTGATAGCCAATACTTTGTACAAGCAACATTTTAAAAACTAATAAATCTCAGAATTAGTGTAATAAAATCAATACAAATTTAGCAAATATACAGATCCTAATTATTAATAACTATTTCCTTATTAAAATAGAGAAAAGCCTCATCAAAAATATTTGAGGAAAAATAAATAATTTTGCAATTATTTTTGAAGCTATTGCTAGTCAACAAATAATATTATTTTTGGGAACATGTGCCCAAAGCGCTGAACTGTGTGTAAGAACTGAATCATCAAACTTGTGTCTACTTTGTAATTAAATACAATCAATGTTAATAAATATGAAACGGCAGCAAAATTCATCGTGAACATTTGTGACGATGAAGCATTTAAGGGAATTGAAAGTATTCAGAAAAACTAATCTAACGACGTTAAACGAACACGTTTTAATTGATCATCAATATTAGTGAGGGCATAGGTGCTTCCAATTGCCTCAATCTCTCTAGGCGGGCTAAATTACAAACGCTCGTCATAGATGACATGTTCATCTAATTCGATTAACCTCTCCTAATGTCGGCAAGTAGTTAAATTTGATGACGCCACGGACATTCTTAAGGTCGTATTTATTCATTGACATCAATTACATTAAGTGTTGAGGGTTTACAGTTCGGGATTAAATGATTTTGAAAGAAGATTAGTGGCTTTATTTCCAAATTGCTTTGTTTAACTCTGCCATTTCCTTAAATTCAGAGCAACTTAAAATATTACTTTTATTAACTCACTGTTGGCCAACAATTCGAAGTCATTTAAATGTAGACTGAGTGAAACTTTACAATATTATAGCATACATATCTGAATAACACATAGGCCACATTTTATCCTAAAATTCCCGTGGGAAAATAAAATGTGGACTACGCGAGTGAAACCACGGGCATTCTCTATTTTCTAATATAATATGTCTATCATCTCTTGCCAGTTCTTGGCGAACTATTTAAATGTCGCTGATTGGACCAATATTCCTAGCCTCAATTAGGTTCTATTCATCTACTCTTGCTTTAATATAAAATGCTCAAATATTTATACTATCTATCTACTAAAAGTATGCATAACACAAACTTGATTAAGAAATATTCTCCCACTAGCGTGGAAATGCTTCGTTACTTAAAAATGATTATTCGCTTTTTGCTCTTAGACGCAAATTATATTCAAAAGATAACTTAATAGAATCAGCTTTATAAAACATATCTAGTAAAGGAAAATATAAGATTCTAGGATCTTTAAAAGTAAACAATCTTCGTTATTTATCCATCAACTTTATTTATTCTGATAGTTAAATTTTATAAAATAAATTATCAATTTTTGTTTGCTCATAGAAAATATATTCTGTGATGTTTGTTTCTCTAATGGAGTCTTTCATTCGGCAGATGTATGTTTTATGTTGATGTTCTAATATTGTTTTGCCGTGAACTGCAATTTTTCCGGTCTTGCAGTATAATGCTAATTTCTTACGTTGTCTTAACTTGAATTGATTTGTAATAGGTTTTTATGTTTGTTCTTGTTCCTATATCAATTCATAATTCATATTTATATTTAAGTAATTTTAACAAAATTCGTAGTCATGAAAGTAAATTCTAATTCGATCGTTTATTTAGATGGATTCAGTTCTATACTAAGTATCCACTTTCTTGCTTTAACTATTTTACAATGTCAACATACAACATAGTAGATATCTACCTACATCCTTTAGTTTGTTATGCTTAACTAAGCGGCGCGAACAATTAACGGATCATAAATTTGTACTCAATAAAAGATTTGCACGTTCACAGAGCTCTACATATCGGCTTTATGAGTTTGTACTTTATTAAGGTATCGCAAACTAATATTTTCAGGATTTAGGATAAAATTAATAACAGTAAAACTAAATCCCGCCAATAAGTTTTCCCCTTTTTGCACATCGCTCGTAACATCGGGCCGCCTTTTTCCAAGAGTTATCTCCATTACCTAGAAAACAACAGCACATCTCACTAGCACACACACTGCTCTCGTCGGAAAACGCACATGCACAATTTTCCGAACACCAGTTACGGACACCGTGTCGGTCGCGACAGAGCAAAGGGCGGCACGTACGAGCGCTGCCTCTGCGCGCGATAGACTGACGACTCTCAGGCGGGCCCACGCGTGAGCGGGACGCGCGGCGGGCGTGCCGGTACTCTGCGCGCGCATAACACTTCTCACTCTCACCCCTCGGCTCCACATATAGTCATCTCTTCCCGGCACGCGCGAGCACACCTTTCGTTCCCGAGACAGGTGTTCCTATCTGTGTGTGCGTCCCGATATGGAAGGCTTCGTATGTTTGCGCGCTTCCTGCGACGGATCGTTTTTTATGCCCGGCAGAAATTATAAAAAGTAAATGGAGGGAAAATTAAATAAAACGTTTACAATGAAGCGTTTTCCTGTGCTCTTTGAATGATTCAGTGTGCGCTATTTTTCAGGTTGGGCATTCAGCGGTGGGCCGGTGTCGGAGTCGCCGCTTTGCTTTTAACGGATGTTTGAGTGACGTAGGTGGGCGTAATTAGGCATGGGGCGGAAAGGCATATTGATTGCGGTAACGCGGCTTTGTGGAAGAATCGATATTTTTGTATTAAAGGTGGCACGCGACGTGTCCGGCGTGCGTCCGTGCGTCCGTACTAGCCACACGTTGAAGGTAACCTGTATATCGATCCGTCCACAAGTTTGACCCTAGTTTATAGGCGCGCTATAACTTAAAGAGTTGAACCACACTTCAGACGACATCGGGGATCGCAACTCCAACTTCCATAAAACTTCTGTCATCAGCAATGCACTAAAATAAACCGTTCATGTCTCACTTTATGAGTTTAAACTATCAAACCGGTTAGAATGACTTGGAATAACTCTTCAAGAAGTTTTAACTGTTATATTATTTTAGTAGATTACTTGAAATTGTAGTTTGCCTTCTACTTAATTACTTATTATACAGAAGTTTTACTACGAAGGTAGTTGAGGAGATTATTTATTTTTCATTTTTAAATAAAATTATTTTAACTTTTACCAAATGATGCCATAGGTACTTAAATTATTACAAAGTTTACTTAAATAATTTATATTACGTAGCGTATAGTACAAACAAGATTTTTGCAGTATAATCACACGTGTTTTTAGATGACTCCGCATACCTAGCGCCATCTAGTGCTTTCCTACTCGTGGGTCGTGGCGCATACGCAACAGGTTTCTGAATTTTAGGACAATTATTGTGATTAAGTTTAAGTTTTACTAGTTTATTGTATTACTAATGTAAATGTGATTTGTTGATTTATTTTTGTCTTTGAGTCTAAGGTTTTGGATGAACTGAATAATCTATTGTTGAGCTATCGACAGAATAAATGTAAACAAAGGACCAGTACGTAAAGTGGGCAAGTCTTATCTCTGTCCTTATCTCTCGTAAAGATTTTAAATAATTTATTTGTTTTAATTGTACAGGTATTTAATTCACGTTAAAAAGGAACTAAATAACAAAGCTCACTTCGTTCGATCTATAAAATACATCGATTAATAATACTAATCTACCTACCTACTACATTTGATAAAATGGGATTACTTTATGCTGTTAACATTGTAACGTTCAAAATTTATGCGTATACGTTAATCAGCATTAAATGTAATCAATTGTATGACAAATTATTCACTTTAATAAATTGAATGTTGTGATGTTTTGTCATTAATGTGATTGGAGCCCGGCGGCTATCACACTAAAAAATTAATTAATCCACATACGAGTAAACCTTTCACAACAATTCATAACGATGAAAGCTTTGGTTCTTTATTTCTTCTGTCATAAACTACACGTGTCTATCTGTGCACTTATATGTAATCTGTGGCACCGCAGTTTTTTAAACGAGGGTGGTACCATAAAATACTAACACCTATACTAAAGCCAAACACGATTGAGAATGCTTGTCAACAAACAAATTTAAAATGAAGGTAGAAAATGCAACACAGTTTATGCCTAATAAATTTAAAATTATGTTTTGTTTTTTTATAAAATCTTATTTAAGAAATATTGAATATATTTATTATTTTTAAGCTTACGAATCTAATTTATTATTATGAATTCGTCATTAACAAGTTAACTTAAAAAAGTAGGTGTAAAATGACTCGTGATTTCTACCTTCATTTTTAATTTGTTTGTTGACAAGCATTCTCAATTGAGTTTGGCATTAGTATAGTAAAAGGTAATATGTGAAAGTTTGAATTCTGGAGTGATTATCGGACTAAATGAAAAATTTAAATATTTATTTCCACGGAAATCATTTTCAGCATTATCAGCCTATTTTTATTTTTTTAATGTCTAATTACAGGCTTCGATAGTGGATGTGGAGCTTAGATTCACCGTGCTTATCTAATGCGAGTTGGCGAGCATAACATGCTCTTCAAAACAGGGGTGTTATATCACAACTTACCGAATGCGGGTGACTATGTACTTTGAACTTCTTGGAAGAATAAATATGGCAATATCTTTTATTGAGCGACTTAGGACTAAATCCTAGGTCCTCCTCCTCCTTATGATCCTGTAGCCGAACAAGCTTATCAAAGAAACCAGTAAATCAATTATACACAATATTATATATAATATTATAAGTATGATTTTAAATAACAAAATAAAAAATATAATGAAAAAAAAATAAAGCAAACTAATCAAGTCTCTAACAAAAGTGACTCTTACAGAACTTTTTGGGAAAATGTACAACTGCGTATCACAACATCAAAGTGGTGTAGGTTTCCATAGAACGATGTGAACTGCACTTATTAACCCCAGGCATCATTTTGCTCAAAGCTTTAGAGAATTTAGCTGTATTAAATGCAATGATATCAGCCAAGTCAATTCATTTTAAACAAAGCTCCGACATTTGAATTCAATATAAAATATGAAAACTTATTATAAGCCCGCACATAGCCAAACTAAAGTTGAACGACGCCACTATTTCACGGCTCTTTGTCATAGTAATAGTATTTCGCCGTGCCCAGATGTTGAAGCACTTAGCGGCTTGCACCGGTTTTATTATGAATAGCAACGGAACTAGTATTTTGTGGTTTCCCTCCGGAGCTAGACCCAAATTAATGCCCGAGCTTTCAGCTGGAAATTAATGTAATGCACCCAGGTTACGTAGCCAAATTGTTGGCGTTCAGTAAATTTTGCATCACGCAACTAGAAAGTTGGGAACTAATTGAATTTTTGATGCGTCCGCTGCATCGTACACGTGAAAACTGACACTGTGTGATATCGTGTCACCTTTCAAAACTTGTAATTCGTTTATTTCAGACACAGACGTAGTTTACAATATAGCCAGCTGTCGCATATTGTTATGTGGTTTACAAGCACTTTTGAAACGTCAAATTCATACGTTTGTAGTGACTCTACCAAAACCGGCAGTATAAAGCAGAAGTGCAGGGAAGAACTGAACAGTTGCTGTTAACAAAAATCATATAATATTAACCTTTTGAAGTATTCTACTTACTGTTTAGAATATCATACATATCATACGTATATATATATACACATAATCGAGCCTTATTCCCATAGGAATAGGCAGAGACCACGTCTTGTCACTTGTCACAATCCTTGCATAAATCTCTCGCATCTTTCAATTTTATTAAGCCTTTAACCTGGCCTTTAATCAGAATGCCCTGAATTTGATCAACGAACGATCGTCCTGGTCTTCCGGTTGCAACATTTCCATTTACTCTCGCTATATAAATTTATTCTCATAATTCCTTTAATTTTCACAATATGACCAAACAAACTCAGCATACCTTTCTAGATTTTAGTCACACAGTCACAAGTTTTCTACTTTAAGGACGTTACCTAGAACCCACAAACTGCTTAACTACGTAAATAAAAGGTTCCTTAAACTTGGCTGGCACCGACTTCATAGATATGCTTAAGTAAATTAAAGCAACTAAATGACACAATTATTTTTTACTTTTCAGTCCGTTTTGAGTCGGTTCTATTTTTTTGTTAAAATTTTTTTCGTATCCGGGATAAAAAAAGTACCATATTTTTATATTCAATACAAGTTAGCCCGAGACTGCATTTACACCAAATGCTAAATGGTCTCACTTGCTAGGAATAGGATGAAATCCACACCTTTCGGTTTCTACACGATATCGTACCGGAACGCTAAATCGCTTGGCGGTACATCTTTGTCGGTAGAGTGGCAACTAGCTACATTGCAACAAACATACAGAATAACACACAACCTTTAATGTGAGTGTGATATTTAAAAATAAAAATGTCGATAGGTAGATTAAATTAATAATAATTATTTTGATACCCTGATGATGAAATATGGCGCGCTAACAAAACCATATACGCCCAGTCTGACAAATAAAACTATCATATCAGATAATGTATTAAAAATAGAGCTGCAAGGTATGTATCTAATTAACCCTTCTGTAAGATCATAGAGTGTTCATTGGATCATCAAACAGCGTCCACCGATCAAATCATAGCAGAGTCCTCATATCGTCATCTTCCAATAATGTAATTCCATTTAGCCTTGCAAGCGCAGTTCATGCAATGAATTTGAATTCCGTACGACTCTGTTTACTCAGTCCCTGTGTATCAGACAGCGGAACGACTCTTAAGTCCACGATATTCATTCTCAAAGCCGTTGAAATTTATTAGTAGCAATGTTGGGATGTCGCAAAGGACCGAATCGTTTCCATTATAATGTTTTGTGAGTATTTAAACTGGTGCTGTTCTCTTGAGTAAACCTTACTTAATACTTTAGTGAGTAGAAAAAAATCCAGATGTTAATGCGCCTTTATCCTAGCCATACAACATGGTCATCGAACTATGGACGTCAGTGAAGCAGTGGTACGCGTAATGGATTTATGAGACTCAGGTCCTGATTAAGATTTCGTTATTTGGCCCCGGTCTGGTTGATGGGAAACTTCAGCTAGACAGGGATATACCGCCAAGCGATTTAGCGTTCCGGTACGATGTCGTGTAGAAATCGAAAGGGGTGTGAATATTATCCTACTCCTAACAAGTTAGCTTGCTTTCATCTAGATTGCGTCATAACCTACCACCAGATGGGATTGCAATCAAGGGCTAACTATATAGTAGTAGTATGCACTCTTAATACTAAAGTAAGTCTACTGAAACACGTTTACTTTACTGTCGTGGTGTTTCTATTTTAAGAATTCGCGCATTTTTTACAAACAACGGAGAGCATTAAAGTGGAATGTCTGAAGTCTTATTATCTAAGAGCCTTTTCGTAAACAATGATTCATGGTGACATCATACGGCGCGCCCCGTGGCGCCAAAACTCGACTCGATTTTCAGCGTAACTTCGCCAAAACAAAATTTATTTGTTTTCAACCAAACTTGATTCTGTGTAATAGGATAAGTGAAAAGTCATATTTTATATCTTTTAAAAATACTTTCACTTTTATGTAGATAATTGAAAAGTGGTAGTGTGGGAGATTTGAAGTTATGAAACTTCGGAAAGTAATTTCTGTCAAAAAGAATCAACAAGAAACTTATTTACAATGCGTTATTAACACGGAAATGCTAAAATGAAATGCTATCCTGTTTTGTATGTATAAAAAAGTAGATCCATTTACTTTCAAGAATCTATACCATAAAGAAAGTCATCAATTATGTTATAGTACTTTGTAGCAAATGCAACCTCAACTGCAGCAGGGTTCCGTAACAAAAGAGTAAAAACGAGACCCTATTACTAGAACTTCGCTCTCTGTCCGTCTGTCTGTCTGGCTTTGCCTCAAAAACCGTGTTACCTAAACAGTTGAAGTTTTCATAAATTATGTATTTCAGTTGCCGCTATAAAAACAAAATAAAATAAATATTTAAGGAATACTCCCATACAGCAAACGCGATTTTTTTTGCACTTTTAGCTTGATATCAATTAATGGTTATAGGTAGGCACATGAAATATTCACAAAATACTCTGTTGTATAAAAGCTTTATATCATTGTACAATCTGAATGTTGCAAAGTGCGAGTGTGAATGCAAATACCCATGTAAAGCAAAAACTTTAGCAACACTTAAAAAGATTAAACTTTTATAGTGTGAATTTTGAGTCGTTGCTCGTTTTTGTCCTCTTAAGGTATATTCTAACATATCACGATCGCAGTCCATATTTCAGACCAGAACTACAAGACAGCTTGAAGTTGAAAACAACGAGTTATTGGCAAATCTAAATTCGATTATCTCTTTAAAAAGTACTTATGCTGAAAATTAGTAAAGTAACTCTGTATATCAGTAAATACTAACACTGGGCTTGCTGTTTTGATTTCAAATATTAAAAAAGAGTAGGTGGGTTCAATTAGCAAAGTCCCTGACAGAACCTCATACGACCTGAACCTGATTTATGTGAATGGACCTTTATATGGGGCTTTTTACTTTTCTTGCCATCAACATTATGCTCTCTAAGAGATTAAATTTATAAAAGCCGCCCAATAGAGAACCCTTTACAAACTACCTTCTTTATAACTATGTTATGTGATACCTTCATATAGAGGTAGGTGGTCTATATTTTTCCTCACATTTATGGGACGTTATTGTTATTAAAATTCTATTTTCCGCCTGCGACTACGCCTCCGTGAAAAACAGGAAATAAGTGTTAATAATCGTAATTTTCATCAAAATTTACAATGAATTTACAATTCATCCTCTATTTCGCTAATTTACCTATTTATATAGTAACTTAATTTATATAGCAATATTTTTAAATATAATTCACCTTACAATATTATATTATTATTTTTGGATAAGCACTGCTATACCTATTTTGGATATACCTTTTTTTTTATTATTTTTATTTATGTGCATACCGGCGTCTCCTGCCGCCGGTTCTTCTTCTGCGGAGCGGGTGAGCGTCAGCCGCCTGCTCTCTCTCCCGCTCCGAGGCCTCCTTTAAGCCGATTATAGTCTCGGAAAAGGAGGCAACATGGGACCACCCTTCCTCGCTATCGAGCATGTGATTGACGACACTCGATAGCGAGAGGTCTCCGTTTAGAGTACACACCAGTGAGTGCCTTTGCGGCGCCCATGACGCACACTCTGCCAGAGTGTGATGCGCCGTATCCTCAGTTGCTCCACACTCGTGGCATACCGGCGAGACCTCCCTTCTCGCAACCCCGTGCAAGTACTTAACGAAGCAACCGTGTCCGGTAAGCACCTGCACGAGACGGTACGTCAATGCGCCATGACGCCGCTTCAGCCACCGCTCTAGGTGGGGCCGGATTCCTTCGACCGTCCAGGAGCCGGCTACCGGGGACTCGAGGTCTTCTTTCCACCTTTGGACCATGGCCGCACTCCCGAGGGTTCTTATGTGTCTTACCTCCTCAGGCCCTGGTCGTTCACCTCGTGTCCTCAGCATTGACCGGAACCGGTATACCTGGGCGAGTAACTCGGCCTGCAGTTCCCAAGGCGGGTCGCCTGCCAAGAGCGTGGATGCCGTCCATGACACTGTACGGTACCCCCGGATAGCACGCACCGCAATAACTCTTTGCGGTCTTCGCAGAAGTGACACATTCTGCGGAGACAGTGCGTGCACCCAAATGGGGGCACCGTACAGCGCCATACTCCTGACGATACCCGCGTACAGGCGTCTACAGGCTGAGTCCGGCCCCCCGACATTCGGCAAAAGCCTTCCTAGAGCGGAGGCTGCACCGATGAGCCTAGGGCCCAGCAGCTCGAAGTGCCTGCGGAACGTCCATCTACCATCCAGGATTAGGCCCAGGTACTTCATTTGGGCCTTCACCTCCACTCTTTCACCCTGGATGGTGATGTAGGCATCTCGAGGAGGACCCCTACGGGGGCCGTGAAATAGGAGGGCCTCGGTTTTGGAAGCCGAGACCCTCAGGCCCAACATTTGGATCCTCCTCACCACCAAGGACGTTCCAGCTGTGGCCAGCCGGGACGCCGCCTCATAGGTGCTCCCGCGAGCCGTGATGAGGGTATCGTCCGCGTAAGAGTCCTTCGTCCCCTGCGGCACACCGTTCAGCACCTGCCGTCGTTCTCTCCGACCGTCACTTCCTATCCAGGATATCCATCTATCCCGGAGGTATGACTCCAACAGCCTCCCGAGATATCGAGGCACTCCATGATATCGAAGTGCCTCCAGTAGAGTCTCTATGGGGAGGCTGTTGAAGGCGTTCGTAACGTCCAGAGAGACGGCTAGGACGACGTCTCTTCCGGCCACTGATTTTGGATATACCTAGGTTAAAGGTTGGATTAAAGGTATGCCGGAAATAACTTTTCAAAATAATGTTTTTGTCTTCGCCCTCTTTACCCTCAATTTAACATAAGTATGTATTTATAGATTAATGTTGCCTTTTCCTTTTATAACTGACCTTATAATATTATTATATTTGGAAAGGCACTGCCCTGTAATATACGGATTTACATATTTTAAGAGGCAGGATAACATTGTGAAATAAAATTCATATTTCGAAATTGAGATTGATATTTCTGGAGTGTTTTTCATTTAATCATTTCATTAATAAATATTTCTCAATAATGAAATAATTCCAATGAACAAAAGGGTAATTTCAGTTCACCATAGCTACCTTATAATATGTGGTAGGGATGTAAATTTAAAATTAAATTAAAATCCATGCCTTAAAAGTTTCTTTTAAAAATTAAGATACAATAATTTAATAATGCATAGTATATCATAAGATATTTAAATGCTAAGGTATGTTGCCGCGTTGTAAGGGAGAGTTGTTTTTATTAAAACAACATCTGGTTCACATCCAATGCAATATGAATCCATTGAATTCTTTAGATACGTATCTAATGCAGCTAACAGTAAAAATATTTTATTAGTACCAACCTCCGAAAACTTAAAGTACATACATACTCGTAAATAAGTATACAGTACTTATTTACGAGTATGTATGTACTTCAGAAGAGTCAATAGAAGAATCAAGTAAGTAAGTTAGGACGGAGGTATGAAGACTTCATGAGCAATCCACAATACATAACATTTGTTATAGATACCCGTTGTATATATTGTTTTGTGACATTGCATTAATTTATGATCCATCCATTATCCGAAAGTGTCTCAAGCGCAAACTGTCTCAAACTCGACCGTAACTTCGTAAATCACATCCAAAAATTATCAACCCCCCTTAAACTAATGAAACGTAGCCGGTGATGGTGTTAATAAACTTGTGAAATATTTCGCAAACGATGTAACGAGCCACCGTCGAAGTGACGAAGTTCCCTTTCGTAGGGCGACCATGTCATGCAAATATTTCACATTCTGGGCCAGATTAAGAAATCAATTATTGACGCTAAACTCGTCCATCAAAATTAATTTTAATTATGACTTTGCTTATTAAAAAAATATCAAAACCAAACCTCCCCTCCCTCCCCATTTTTTTATTAATAAAAATATTTTGGTTATAATTTTCCCCCGTCTTTGTTAGATAATAATAATTGAAGCTTTTCATTCCACATTTTAAGAAGCTTTGATGTTGGTTCAAGGGTCGGATACAGAAGGCAGTCGTCCTTAAAGCGGCGCTTATTGTGAGGAGGTTCTTTACTCTGGAGCCCTGACTGCCAGTTGCTTGAACACCCAAAAACTGCGCAAGCGGTAGCAGATTTTTTAATTTTTGTTTAATTTTTAATAGTGTTTTTATATATATTTTTGTACCATATAACATTGTTAAAATTTTTATCTATATAAAAATTAATGGGAGAAAAAAGATTGAGGCCTTTTATATAGTAGTATTCGAATACTTTTTTCGTCATACTTTAGCCTTCACAGATAAAATATGAGATTAGAAAAATAAGGAAGAAAATTTGCAAATAAATGGTTTTATCATATTTAATTAATCTTGCAACTAGTAGGTATGTCTACGTATTTAAAGTGCATTCAACTTGCAACCATTTCACAAGTATTCTAAATGATTACTACTAGTAAAAAATAAAATTAAATTATTGCTTTAAAAATACTTATATTTACGTACTGCATGTTTATTTATTATCAGCGAAACTTCGTTTTGGAAGTTGAATGTTAATTAAGTTAAAAAATCGATTCCTGCGATATGTTAGGCGTAATATTGCCACTCTACATTATGTACGGAGAATTTCACAGCAGCTAATAACATGTAGCGAAACGGTCGCAGCTCGACGGTATGGCAACAATTTTAATAAATAATTATCCTCCCGTTGCCTCGTTCCTCGCACGGATAAGCAGCCTTAATTCCCTCCGCCACTCGTGTAACGAACACTGACTCTGTTCCATTTGCTTCGTGTGCTATTACGAACATTTTGGCAATTGTTATATAATTAAATACATGTGAATTTTTGCCATTTGTTAGTTTACAGGATGTTTAAATTAGCTCAATTGTCTTTAAAATCTAAATATACAAGTATGTTAGTACGGATGACTATAATTAGCACTGCAATGGTACCTACTTACCTACTAATATTAATTATCAAATTAACACTTAACTGCAATCTTAACTATTTATCTGATATTTAGGCTTTATCACATCGGACTATTACGTATTATGTGCTGGCAGTTACAAACTTTTACAATCATAATAAATCCTTTGGCATCATACTTATAACTTTCAATGAAAATATTTTTAATGTGTTTGAAGTACCTACAACACTTTATGTGTCTGTACTAATTAGCACGAGAATCTATTAAAGCTATAGTCTAAAAGGCACAAAAGCAAAACCTAAAAAGAGTTAAGCTACGAGAGGCTGAAAGCCGGTAAACTCCGACGCGCTAAGGGTTTTCATCTGACTTAAAAATTTTGTAAAAATGTTTTCATAAGAGTATTTTCATTCATGACGTCGTTTTTGTTTCCCATCGCATTAAAATAAACGATGTTCGCACAACCGGCACTCCTAAAAAGCTGATGCTAATTGCAGTAAGATACCGTCCTCTGCTAATACGATATGTGTAACACGGGGTGCGGTGTCAGGCCAATGTGTTTTTAACTCAAACCAACTCAATTCCCAGGGGACTTTCGGTCTTAGTTCAGCGCGTTTTAAAGTCGCAATCTGAAAACTGTTAGAAAAATTTGGGCCGTTCCCGTCTCGGCGCGCCTTAATGGAAATTGTGAGCCGTGCCCGCGTCGTTACGCGCGGCAAATGTACATAATGTGTCGTCAAAAGGGTGAAATATACTTAGCAGGCCGTGATTTTGTTCGTTGCGAATTGGGTTTAACAGCTTTTTAAAGTTTATTCGATTTATTATTTCAGTCGAACGCCTCTCGCATGTTTGGAACGGTACCTAAGTTAACGACACTTCCCTAGTTGCGCGGACGGAAGGGGGAACGAAACTACGGAAAAATACGTTGCACCCGCATCCATCATACTTAATTATAGAGGCGCTAAGAGGTTCAACGAGTTAGTCTTGAAAGTCTTTTACACAACTATTTAGCTTGTACGTTGATAGATGTTGTTTTAATTTTATGAAATTGATTTCACCTTTTGCTTTATTAAAAAAGTGTTTACAAAAACAATGCTTTTATTAAATTCTTCGTGCATTATCTAGAGGGAGGGAAAATGCTCCGGCTTAAAAAGAAAGCTGAGAGAAAAAAGAAAAGAAAAAACTTTCGCGCTTTTTCACTAAGGAATTTTATTAATGTTTTAGTATTATTCAACGCAAAGATATTTTTGCTTTCAGTATTTCATCATAAATATATTTTTTTGCTTTCTGTTATTATGTTAAAATATAAGACAGACGGCTGCTCTAATGTAATTTGAAAAACAAATAAGAAAAATGATGATTTTTTCTATAATGTTTAAGGTTCAAACAAAATCTTAGCAAACTTGACTTTAACAACTACTTCGGTGTTTTAAGTGGAAAGCTGATTGCTTAGTCATATGTCTCTGGGATGTATCGAGTCAGGCCTGTTCTATATAATGATTTATATAGTTTTTTTTGCAAATAAGTAAAAGTTGTAAAATCTACAAGTTAAAAATTTACACCGTAGAATACATAATTTCAAAGAAACCCTATATTTTTTATAGAAAAATTCACATAATTCCCGTTTAACATTTATAAACGAAAGAATATAAAATATTGGTCGCAGTAAACCGTTTAGAGCAATAAGCAGTATAAATTTTATTTTAACCCAAGTGTAGCTTTCCGGAGCACAATATAGGTAACCTGGTAATGTTCCAAAAAGCCTATTAGGGTTACGCCCGCACCGGCCGCGTATGATAAATGTCAAAAAAGACGCCGCAATGCAGGATAAGAGCAGGCAATTTGTAACGCGCTCTTTTAAAATATTAATCATACAACACATTCTACTTTACTAAGTAACTACTCAAGACGCGTATAGTCCTTAAGGATTTCAGATCATAAAATATTCATTTACAAGCATTAAACATATGAATATTTTGAGAATGACAAAATGAGAATACCAAAGCCAGCAATTGTTCGCTAAACCAATGTAAACTACGCGGTTAGTTTTAAAATAATAAGTTAGGTAGGTATACCACATTTAGGAATTTATAAATGTATTATTCATGTTTTATAGACATTACTAAAAAAATATTGCCGATATACAATATACGAGAAAAATATTTGAGTTTCGTCCAAAGTAATTGACAAAATTGAAACCTTTTTTGTTATATATAAATGTACAAATATATGTTATATATGAATATCAACTATATACGAATATATTTTGTAAACTAGTGTATTTTTGCTACAAGATGATATTGTAATTATGATATTAAAATGTCATACACGTACTCAGTTCAGTGCTGGAGAGCAACAATGTTGGAAAATTGCGCGGTAACTAAAATTTAAAGTGCACTTAAGTTTGATCGTTATATTTTATTCCATCTTCTACTATATTGAAAGTAAAGCCATCAAACAAGGATCTTATATTTGAAAAGTGTGTTATCTTAACTTATATGTAGTAGTTAGCATAATTATGTGGTTTCAGATCATGAGGTCCTGGGTTCGATTCCAGTGGGGCAAGTGTGAGTTTTTCACCGAGCGACTGCATAAAAACGTAGTCACTCATAATGTCAAATTGTATAGCAAAAAAAGCGTTTACTCTCGCTATAACTAGATGGCGCTAGTAAAATCCCATACAAATTTGCGTTACGTTTTTACGCAGTCGCTCGGTAACAAACTTATACTCGGCACTCTGGATCAGACTATGGTATGATACTGTGTGTTTTTTCTTCTAAGACATTTTCTGTGAAAGTGTCAGGTCGAAATATGGATGCGTTCCACTCCGTACCTCGGAGAGCATACTAAGCTGTCGGTCACAGTCATTATCGACAACATGACAGTGATCGCTAAAATCAGACATCACCGCTAACCCGCATTGGAACAGCGTAGTATATGTCCATATCCCCTCTCCTATAAGGACGCCTGGCCATAAAATAACTCATCATTATCAGCCTATTTTAAGGCCCACTACAGAGTCGGGCCTCCCTCCTTGTAGGAGAGGGGATATGGAGCCCACTACGCTGCGCCATAGTGGGTTGGTGGGTTTAGGTTTATAATAAATTCATTAACGATCATTATCAAATTTTGATGATAGCGATATGGATTGATGGCTTAACGTGCTCTCCAAGACACGAGTGTATAGCAACCACCAACTTCCGAATCCAGGCATAGAAATGAATGATTTTTTTTAACAAATACTCAGAATTATTCCTAGCCGTGTAGTGGAGCGTAAATAGGCTGATGAATGTTTAGATATGTAATTTTTTCAGTTGGTAGAACGCTCTGATCGCGACAGTCAAAAAGATTCGGATACCGCCGGCTCCGCAATTTTAGATATCACGTTTATTATCAAAAATTATAATAACCTAAAAATTTGGTTAACACTATGCAATAAAGATTTAGATATATTGTAGTTGCGAAATATATCCAAAAAAAGAAAATCTTTGCATAAAATATCACATACTCGTATATAAAATATTCTGCCAGTTCAACCGTTCGACGCACCCGCACTAAGCCCCGGTAACGTCTATAATTCCAGCGCACACACGAGCAGTTCCTTTTATTCTCACTCACCCTATTTGTGGACATGAAACATTTCCATATATTTGCGGGCCTCACGTGAATGCAAGGATCTAAAGCTGAAGTATTCATAACGGCGAGACTAGACTAGACTTTTAAAGTTAGGGATGTGATGCAAAAGAAAACCCAGCGGCGCGAAAAGCTTTTACTTATATTGATATTTTTCTTACACGTAAAGGACTTGGTGTTTATAGTAGGTGGTTATTTTTTAATTTAGCATCATTCAATTTTAATGATGTGAAGTAGTAGCCGCAACACTATCGAAACTATGCATAAGCTGGTCCAATATTCTGTAGTATGTTAACTGTAGGAACATAGGCTGCCGATTCGTAGCCGATCGTAGAATAACAAAAAATAGAACCGATTCAATACGCACTAAAAAGCAACAAAATGACACAGTTATTTTTTACTTTTTAGTGCGTTTTGAGTCGGTTCTATTTCTTGCTAAAAAATTTTATTTCTTACTTTTTAGTGATTTATCGCCACGTTACGTACTCATTCTATACTGTCATAGTATATTATACGGCACTAGTAGCCAAAAAGCTACCTATACCGAGACAAAGACTGAAATCGCTGTAGGCGTGCCTCCAAAATTTGACGAGTTCCTTCAATTTCCCCAGGATATCATCATCAGATACTAACATGATGACTATGGGACCACCTTGGAAGTATGCCCTTTCTAATAAAAAAAGAATTATCAAAATCGGACGACTCTGTAAAAAGTTATGCGTGGTCATACATAAAAAAAATATACCTGTCGAATTGAGAACCTCCTCCGTTTTTTTTTCGTTGGTTAAAAAGCAGGCCAGATGTCGTAATGATATTACTAATTTTTGAAAACGACATGTTGCTAGCCACGAACAGTTTTTCATAGAAACCACAAGTTCACTACGACACGACGTCTGTAGTTGTCATCTGCAGTCGACGACGAACTTGCACCAAAACTTCAATTTTATTTCATGGAAAAGCGACAAGTTATGCACTTAAACCATTCCCTTAAAAACATATGTATTTAACGAATTTCAAAACGGGTTAAAAGTGTTTACATACGGTCGGTTACAATGTATATCCATTTAGTTTACTATATATTTGCTTTGAATAGTTTAAACATAGTACAGATAAAGTTAAATATTAAATAAATATTATAGGACAATTACACACATCGCTATATAGCCCCAAATTAAGCGTACTCGTAAGTAGCTTGTGTTATGGGTGCTATGATAACTGATGAATATTTTTATATATATTATATATAAATACTTATAATATATAGATAAATACCCAGACACTACATCCATGCTCATCACATAAAAATTTTCCAGACGTGGGAATCGAACCCACAGCCTAGGACGCAGAAGGGTCACTACCCGCTGCGCCACTCGGCCGTCAAAGTAAAGTATTCATAATATTAAGCATTCATAAATAAAAAAATAGTGTGAAATCGATACCCATAGTGATTATCTACTGATATGAAACTGTTGTGGTTATCAATCAGATAACATCATTATCAGCCGCTCAACAGCTCAATACTAGCCACTCTCTCTCTTTATAGGAAAAGGGATATGATGCGTGAACCCACCACGCTGCTCCAATTCTTGGCAGGCTTAGGGTAATAATTTGTTGGAATATAACAAAAATCCAAGTCTATGGAATGGTTTAATAGTCTGTGACGATATTTAGTTGTCTGTGGACATATTCGTTCCAATCAGTCAGTCTCGTACATTCAAATACTCGTAGTTCAGTTAATCATTCATTCTCTGTTCACTTGTTGTTCAGTATTTCTTATACTTTAATTAATCACACGGTCCAGCAGTGCAAAACGTCTTTTCTTTTACGTGCTACCTACTTTTACCAACATAATTTTTATTTAAATAACGATCATTATCAGATTTTTATTAAAATACCCGTGATTGACGGCTTGACGTGCTTTTGATTTTTGATTTAACACCACCAACTTCCCGACTGAGCCCTTAGAATTTACGGTAACTTTATGGATGAAATGAAAACTTCCAAAAATCGACCCAGGATTCGAACTCTGAAATTTGTGATCGATGCCATTTCGGCTAACAACGAGACAGACGTATTAATCTATTAATATCACTATAAATATACGCCTCGATGGTACACTGATTAGTCTATCAGGCTTCGGGATTCTGGGTTATTTTTTTATCAGCTGCTACTTGGAGTTTTATAGTCAAAAGTACTTTGTCCTCCAAATCCAATTTTTATTATTTTCGAAAATGTATTTGCTACAACACCGCTTGTTTTATGTGACTGAATGGGAGAATCGTGTTTGAAAGTCACCCTGCCCTACGGGGTAACACGGGGGCAATCAGTGAAATTGCGTGAACCACTGAAATATTAAGAATTCAACTTCAGTAGCATAAATAAATTAGCTTTTAGTATGACCTTAAAACAATTCAATATTTTTATAACAGAATTGTTTATTTTTATCAGCTAATTTGAGTGGCCCCCTCACAGGGCGAGGAGAGGCGCTTTGGAGTTAATATCCACCATGTTGGTTCAATGCAAGTTGGAGTCATAACATTTGATTCCGTTACAATCAATATTAACGTGCAAGTTTCTAGCCAATCGTTGACGGCAACTGCAATGTGTCGAAACGACGCTACTGGTTTGTTTGTATTTCTGTGAAAAAGTCACGACAGACACTGACGTCGTCCACATATAAAAAACAGAATTCGTTATGACACGTCGTCTATGTATTATTATCATTAACATATAATGAAAATAATACATATTACCAATGGATTATGTATTCTCCGCGGTCACAGAGGTGTAATACCATCAACATTCCAAGTTGGCACTACTACTAGGTATCGGAAGAAAACTATGCTCATTATAATACGCCCCGACCTAGGACTGTCACCACTGGACCAACGGGACAGTGGCATTGTAAATAATCGACCGGAATAATGAAAGAAATTATTCATAATTATGTACGGCATAGTTAATAGCTATGGATAATATAGCAGGTATACGTATAACACAAATATTTCAATAACAGCTATCGGTGACTAATTGTGTAGCAGTCCGTTGGCTTCAAATATAATTCAACGAAATTTACATTTTAGATTAGATTTATATCCGAGCTTTCATTCGAGCGATTACTTTGGGTTGCTGTTTGTATTTTTATGTTGTTTTCTCGATAAAAGATATTGTAATTAAACACGAAACTGGTTTTTTATGTACTTGTAATGTTTATGAAATGAAAGACCCCTACTCTGCCTACAATATCTGATATGCCAAATTATAATTTCAGACTTACTTTTTCAGTTATTTTCAAACGAAAAGTCATATCATTTATTTGCCAAATTGAGTAAATTTTAAAATCTACCAGCAGTCATGTTAAATCAACATTTACCAGTGGATGTAATAATATAATAAATGAAAATTTTCCTGGTAATCGTCGTATTAATAAACTACAGAGCTACAGGGATCCACCATGCTGCGTTACGGTTTGGCGTGAGAATTTTTGACACTGTAGGTAATTATTGCTATCAGACGTCAATAAGAATGACCAGGACTGAATGTCATTTAGTTGCTTAAACTTAAGCAACTAAATGGCACAGTTATTTTTTACTTTTTAGTGTGTTTTGAGTCGGTTCTATTTTTTGTTAAATTTTTTTTTCTTTTCTGCTTTCCTTTCCCTATAATGTATATCAGTAGCTTCCGAAGTTGGGAAATTGGCGGTATTAAGACTCCCTGTTTCTCAGAGAACGCTTAATTGTCGGTCCTGGTCATTCTTATTGACGTCATGCTTTAATTTACTTAAGCAACTAAATGACACAGTTATTTTTTACTTTTTAGTGTGTTTTGAGTCGGTTCTATTTTTCGTTAAAATTTTTTTTCTTATCTGCTTTTCTTTCCCCATAATGTAAATCAGTAGCTTCCGAAGTTGGGAAATTGGCGGTGTTAAGACTCCCTGTTTCGGAGAGAACGCTTAATTGTCGGTCCTGGTCATTCTTGTTGACGTCATGCTTTAATTTACTTAAGCAACAAAATGACACAGTTATTTTTTACTTTTTAGTGCGTTTTGAGACGGTTCTATTTTTTGTTAAAAAAATTCGTTTCTTACTTTTTAGTGATTTATCACAACGTAACGTACTCGTACTATACTGTCATAGTATATAATACGACAGTAGTAGCCAAAAAGCTACCGATACCGAGACAAAAACTGACATTGCTATAAGCGTGCCTCCAAAATTCGAAGAGTCCCTTCCATTTCCCCAGGATATCATCATCAGATAACAATGGGACCTTGGAAATGTGCCCTTTCTAATAAAAAAAGAATTATCAAAATCGGACAACTCTGTAAAAAGTTATGCGTGGTTATACATAAAATATATATATATATATATATATATATATATATATATATATATATATACGTGTCGAATTGAGAACCTCCTCCGTTTTTTTTCGTCGGTTAAAAATGTTACACTCCAAGCCATTCTCAAACCTACGCTCTTTCAATTAGAAGCCACATCGGCTAACGACTGAAGCTACGAGGCATTTACTCGTATGATACAAATACAACACGTATCATTTGTGTTATACAAAAGGGTAAAACGATCTAGGAAGTGAGACGTTACGTTAATAAGCTTAAAGTTGTCGGTGTTATCAACAGATTTCAGCCCTTACCCCCTATTAGCGAGGGAATTTCAAACACGCCGTACCTAAATACGGGTTTGGGGCATCCAAATAAAATTAATTAAAACTTATTTGCTCAAGCCTTTGTTAACACTTCTTTGAGCAGAGGCATATTTTGTATAAGGTAAATATTTTTAATTTGAGTCTTATTGCAGTACTATTTGTATTGTGTGTTTGTTATCTATGTATATGCTAATATTAAAAAGTGACAAACACAGACGTCTGTGTGACTTTAATGATAACTCATATATCGAGTACATTAATTTTGAATCGTCAATCATTTTTATGATTTAGTTTAATTTATTTAGTTCGTTGTTTCCGCGAAAAAGCCACAAATCCAAGCGACAAACTCATCATGATCCACAGAAAATCCACTAAGTATATTTACCTCCGAAACCGGAGCATTCTCAGGAATGGGAGATGTAGACTCTACGGAAGTAGAGTGTTAGGATTTTAGAATATGTCGGATTTTAGCTGAAAATAACAAAATAAATAAATATAATTAACTATTTAGGTATAATGAATTTAAAGTAAGCTTCTATTCAATAAGCTGTCTTCGAGAAATGTATGGTTTTTCGCTGTTTCGTCAACCAATGGTTCGATTTGTGGAAGTACCTGACTACTAAGTACCTGCACTAATTTACATAGGTATTAATATTACATTGTATGATGCTGGTGCATTCACATTCACTCTGTTATGCTATCATGTTATTTATTCACATACATTCTGTTATGCTGTCTTGTTACTTATGCACTAGTTTCGACAGATTAACGCAACTACCCTCAAATTCGTGTGTACACTGAGTTTCTAATGGTAACGACTTTTTTAATAGGAGGAGTGGAGAGGTTTTTTAAAGACCCCAAACACACACATACACCTAATTGTCAACAAAGTAGTTATTGCTGTAGGTAATATTGCTGCTTGTTATAAAGGGACACGCTTTAATACCTTTTACCTACTATTACCCACATTGACACTGGTACTGCCTGTGTGCAAATGGGCTCAAGCAAGACGATCTCTACTATCTCAAACATCAATAGCTAAGCAATCTTATCTTGATTTATTCAATGTTGTTCTTGTTAAAGATTTCGGGAATCTAGTTCACTGTGAAACAAAATTCCATCCCTTCAATATTTAGGTTACAAAATGAAAGAGTATAGGCCTGGCCAAGTCGTACAGCATTGACAGCGCAACCCGCGGGTCGGCAGGTCAGCTGGAGGGGTGGCCGGTGGGCGGGGGTGTTGCCATGGCAACGGCGCCCCACAACACGCCGCCGTGGCGCCGACCGTCTATACCCCACTTATTATATATGTATGTTTTATGAGTTTGTTGGTACCAATACAACATAGGTGTGGATAAACAACACGGACGGGAAATAGTACGTATGGTTTTAATATTTAAAAAGTGTACAGTGTAGGTTGTTCCGAATGACGTAACTAGTTTGCCATTTTAAATAACAGGGCGTGTGTCAGACTGTGCGCTTATTGCATAACTAACTTAGGTACCATGGTTTTGACTGACCTTGAAATGTCATCACTCGGTATCTGAGGTATATATCTTGATCCCCTATTAAATGCAATCATTATAGCATGTTTTTTTAACTAATTAACATACAACTGGTGCTTCCATTAATGAAAGGTTATTTATTGTACTTTTATATCAATTATCCAGAAATAAAGCTTAAATGTGAAACTGAAAATATGAGAAAATGTGATCGAAAAGAGAATAGGAGGAGAGTGAGACGGGCTAAAATCTATTTAGATTAGGTACTAATCGTAGCGGCAAAGACGTGACAAGTCAATTTTTGAAATGGGGTTCAGTTTCAAAAATTGATTATTTAGATAACAGAATTAACTAATGAGAAATACCTGCTGAAACAAGCTAGGTACCTAATTATTACTCGATAACAGCGAGCTATCTTCAATTATTCCATACGGCGAAAGGAAAACACTAACTCCTCACAAATTGCGCATTTCGAGGAATTACATCGACGTAATGTTGTAATTGGTGCCATAAAAGGTAGTTTACTCAGGGCAGCCATTCTTATAACAAATTTTGCCAAGGAAACTGTTTGCCGCACGCATAGTCTTAATGTTGGGCTTAGGGAAAAGTACTTAACGAGTTTTCTTCGAGGAAACGTAGGAAAAGGATGGTCGGAAGTTCTGTTGTACTACTAACTATTATTATCATTGCTTATTCTATTTCACATTAAAGTACTTGTTGCCGACGGTTCTACGTGATGGAATTCCTATAGAATTTTCTGTCTATTTTTAGAGACTCTACTATCGGTTTCTGCTGAGATGAGCCGAGAGTCAACAGTCATAATATACAAAAATCATTACTTATTACACTAGCAAACGCTTGCTGTCTTGCCTACAAGGATAATAACCTTCTAAGCCAGCACGAAGGAGTGCTTAGCGGTCTGTGCGGACTAAGGAGTAATAGGAGGTTATTTTTAGTCCGTGAGAGATGGACATACCCTGGCATATGACAGATATCTGTATCTCACTATCTATTGGTGAAAACCGCATCAAAATCCGTGAACAGAAAATCAGACGCGGCGGAGCTCTATCTTATTATATGTAGAGATAGTAGTATAGTAAAATCTATTTTACGTGTGGTAAAAATGAAATCATGGAAGTAGGTACAACCTACAAACTGGAAGGATTTTTTGGCAACGTAACTAAAACATTAACAATTTAACACCGACTGCGCTGTAAAGCATCACTTTACGGATTACATATTAAAGCCAAATAAGCCCGCATATTGGATTTTGCTCATTTTGCCCATTCACTAGGTACTCCCACTAATTCTCGTGACACGTAGTCATAATACTCAGCCTGAACTATGTAGCATATTCGAGCTTTACTTAGATTGATCTTAGATGTGTTGCTACCAATCCAATTTCGGGTTTTGGCACTGACCTTTGTCAATCAGCTATATCACATAGATAGATACCTAGGCTAACTGACACTATGTGTGCCTAAAATGACCAAAATAATATTGAGAGCAAAAAAACATTTATCTTTTGTTATATTTTCAAATCAACATCTCCGCATACACGCAACGCATTCCTATTCCTAATATCAAATGTTAAAATAAGAGTTTTTGCCTATTTTGGAAATTGTTCTAACAGTTATGCTTTCTTAGCTTTTATTTTGGGCCTTTTCTGAAAGTGATGGCCAACAAAAAATGGTACATATCGATAAAACTAGCCATTTGGAGCTTGCAGCAATGGTTAATATTCATAATTTTCAAACAAAATGTATTCATTTTTGAAAAAGCCAGCCTACGATAAACAATATTATATATCGTTAGAACAACTTATTTGAAGATATAGCTAATATGACACAAACGTCGTGAGATTGATCTGAGCCAAGTAACAGATAATATAGATATTGGGTCAGTTTGATTTTTGTTTTTGATGGCCGGCACTTTCAGAAGAGGCCAAACAATGTTTGAGCCTGAATGTCCTCCTTACTTAGCTACACCTTGTGACTGTATATTAGGAGTCTTGCCGTCATTAATAAATCATCCAGTTTAGATTGATGTTTGCTGACTGGCATTGCCGCCGAGTACAGACGATCCCTTGTTATACTGTACGACAACAATGACATGGATTACGACATCGCTTAACGAAATGCAATGGCGATATTGCAATGTGCATGACACATAATTCGAAGAACCAATAAAGTTGCAAGTGCAAGATAAGCGCAGTGTTAGTCCACCCCCACTTGATATATCTACAGACGACATCAAAGGTCACAGGGAGTCACTAGACTTCGGGGTCTTTATCCTTGCAAAAGGCAGCAGTCCAGCAGTGGATTAGTCATCGGCTAATGTGATGATGATGATTATGATAATTGCATACTTTATTTACAAATGTTACACTCGAATACAAGGTAGGTATGAATACATGGTTTTAATAAACAAGCACATTTCGATATCAGCGTATGATAAATCGGAATGGTGATTAAAATTTTAAATGCGCACTACACTTTTTTCAAACAGAACATTACATAAAAAATGAACTATAATCGATAAATACCCCCAACTTTATAAAAGTGCTGCAATCCCTAAAAATTCATGAGACTAATAATTTTTGGTCATAGTTTTTATACGTTTTTAGTTATAAAAAATGCATTTTTGTGAAAACATTACTACCTATAATATAAAAAAATTGCAAATATCAAACTGAGTTATTATATTTGCACTATAATTTTGAGAGTGAATGATTTCAGTAACTTTCAGAATTTTCAGAACTGAAGACTACTAGAATTTCTAGTAGTCTTCAGTTCTGAAAATTCGCCATAAGTTGTACATGACAACAGTAACCCTATTCTGTAACTATGTTTTTACATAGTATGTTTCGGACTTGTTTCTATCTATCTTTTTCTATAGTATCGCATTAGGCGGAGAGACATAGAGACGAATCATCAGTATCATTAATAATACAGTCGAGTGATAGAAACGTCCTTACAGAATAGCCCCTCAGTCGAGGTATTAATAATGTGCGATGTGCTTCGGATGTTTTTATTTTGTAAGTACCTACTATCTAATCGTTGTTATAAATGTGAAATGTCAAAATAAACATCTAACGTATGTAAAAAATACGTATATTTAATGTTTGTTTGTAAAATTAGACGCACACTACAATACCCGAATGAATTTGTTTTTAAATGTGTGATACGTACACACAAGCAATACATTTTCATGTACAAGTACCTAACCATTGAAATAACTAATTCAGCAGAGGCTTTCTGATGGATGGCAAGAGTAGTTGAATTTGTTTATATGACCAATTACATATTGAGCAATGCAAAAATCAAAACCAATTGCACATTGAGATACCTATATATTTTTAATTACAACAAGTTAGCCGTTAATCACACCTAGTGGTAAATGATAATGCAATCTTAGCTGAAAGCGGACTAATTTGTTAGCAGTATCGTACAGTATGAAATCCTCACCTCTATGGGTTTCTACATGACATCCTACCGGAACGCTAAATTCCGGGATCTTTGTCTTATGAAATCGACCACGCATACCAATGCGCCATTAAATCCGTTAAACAATCTAAAGTCGCCATCGCCGAATAAAAAAATAAAATGTTTATTTGTTTATACTCTTTCCTCACGTGAATCCGTTTTCAATATAGAAATGTATCACCGTTCTAGAATCGGAATGGAGTGAAACCGCGTGCTACACGCATGCTCCGTCATTAAAACGTTTCAGCCTGTCACATCGCCCACGCAACAAAAATAATATCCGACTTTATTTATGAAGATTTTTTCTTTTCATAAGAAACATGTACAACGTATTTATAACCTTTCCGTGACACCAGTAACTTTGCTTTTTCTGGCGCCTTAATATTATATATAACGAGATTATTATTTGAGATATGAAACGCCACTTTCTCTTTGTTTATAAAATAATATCAAATTATAACTGTGTTTATTTTGGCGTGACACCTGATAAGAATTAATTTAAAAAATATTTTATATTTGGTATAATATTCGTCAACTTTTACCTAAGATAATCTTTAAAAATTTCGTACATCTGAAGTACATACATCAAAAAAGCCTTTATACATCATTTCGGAAAAGACCTGATACTCTTACACTGCTGAACCGATATTAACCAAAAACTACAGCTAAGAACGACCGCAAAGAAACTGGCCTTCAAATGATAAAAACCGCATAAAGATCGGTCCATTCGTTTCAGACAGCCATCTTTATGCGTTTATAAATATAATGCTAACTCTTTTATCATTTTTCACTTAAGCTACATTGAAGTTGGATTTAAAAAGGTACGCAAGCAATATAGGCAACAATCGGTAGGCATCATTGCTAAACCGTCGCCGGAAATTGGTCCACGGGTCAGCGCGCGCGCACGCCGGAAATGAAATCGCGTCCGACATACATTGGCCCATTGTGAGTTGTGTACGCTGCATTGAATTTATTGTGATCTATTATTCTTTAAATATATAATAGATGTATGATATGTGCAATCCTTTGACGATCCTTAACTATATATATTAGGTGTACCTACATTAAAACATCATAGTAATGTTATAACATACCTAACTTATTTTATAGAAACCTAACAAACCATTATCATACTTTAGAGTTAAAATAATGCAAAAGGATATCTTAATGTCCATACTAGACGCCGCCTGCAGTTTCGCCTGCGTAGCTCTCGTTTTCGTGGGAATCTCGGGGTAAAATCTATGTGTTGATCTGATATGTAAGGTATATTATTGTGAAATTTCATCAAAAGTAGTTTTTGCGTAATATCCATACATACAAACTTTCGCTTAATATTAGTAAGAAAAATAAAATAAATAAATAAACATATTTTTATGGTTATAATTAAAAAAATTAATTTATTAGTTTTTTAGTAGTTTGTTTCTTCTCTCCCTCCAATATTTTAAAAATGAAAATAATCATGACAGGAACAAAATATTCTCTAATTAAATTAATTGTTAACAAAGACTAATTAATAAACGCAGTAAAACTAATGCTCCGTCTTGTAACAATCGTATTACAAAAATCCCGGTTGCTGATTTCGGTTACGGTATAGTTAGCGGATTCGAAATCGCAACCGGCCGGGTCGGCGATGCGATCCGCGCCGTTGCCCACGTATCCGTTACCTATTAGCAAATTCTGTTTCGTTAGAAGCATAACTAGTTTTAATACTGACACTAGCACGATGCAGAAAAAGGATCCTACTGTTTTTTTTATTTAGGGTGCGAATTCGTAACCGATTTCTGACCACAGCAACAGACGACGTGTTGCATGATCACTATTGGTAGATAAGAAATGACGAAACGATCATGAGCCTCAATGGCTTGTAATTTAGCTCAGCGACAAATATTAGCGTCGCGGTAGTGCTTCCCAAACGAGCTCTTTTACAAAGGGCTCTACACAACATCATCATTCGTTATCAGCCTATTAACGGATACCACAGAGCCAAACCTACTTCCTTGTAAAAATTGAAATATGTAGTTTAGACCCACCATGCCGCTTTTTTGCAGGTTGGCGGGCTAGCTGTTCCACTTAATACTAATCAAAATTTTAATAAAATGTATTTTTATGCTGCATGGAAACATGTTCCTAAACATTCTATTAACTTACGTACGTCATACAATGTTCAGAAAAAACAAAGTAGCGTTATGAGCAAAAAGCTCAATTACCACGGGACACGCGAGCCGCGCCCTGTTACTGCTAGGGTTACCGGCTGATGTCATTTGCTAAATTATCAATACTCTGTAGGTAGGTAGGTACAAATATAATAATCATCTAATACTATATACTATGGGAGCCTAAGTTCTTGCAAATTAACCTTTTCTATCTATTGATTCAGCCCGCTTTTAGAAATATTTAAAGGCCCGGGTGAAGTAAAGTACAAATACGTACCTAATATAACTTAAAAAGTTTCAGTAGTGCCTACCCACTACGCATTTACAGTCTTGCATATTATGTAATCTGTGGTGCTAGGTACATAAAAAACGACTCGCGCGCCACCAGTGGAATTGGATGAACTCATACAGAAACCTTCACCCAAACAATGATTGCTTTTTTTATTTTAAAGATAGAGAGGTATGTACAAAATTTATTCAAGCAACGTTGATATTTTTATTTAAATCGGTAGTCGAAAATGGTCGTAGGTACAAATGTCTACTACATATTGTTTCATATGAAATTAATAACCCTCGCTTTTTCTCTTTAAGGAATATCAAGAACGTATGAAATTCAGCGCGAGTACTGTCGCATTTTAAGGATTCCGTGCTTTAATTATAGTGATTAGGTTACTGTTCATATAACCTTTACCACGCCATTTGAAAAGAGCCTGAATTAAATTAATAATAGAAAATATAATTAAATCTTTCGGTGACACATACATCTAAGAACAAATTGAGGGGTGCAAGTTCGTACTCGATTGAAGACAGCAGCAACAGGCCATAAGACGCTGCGGTACTACTAGTTTCTACGGATAGGTACTATCCCATACAAATACATAGGAACCAGTAGTGTGATCGGCGGTCGGCTAGGAACCGACACCCTTAGGCTCAACTCAGATTCGCGCAAAGTCTAAACGAAGCTACGCGTCATGTTTTTTTCCAATAGCATATTTATCCCATTATCCTATCATTAAGGTACAAAGTTATGTTACACAATTAAAAAAGTAATTAGGAATATCGTATATACCAGTAGTTATAGAAAAGGCAGTCTTGGTATTTCCTGTATATTCCAACCCTTTTCTCATCCTTAAAAAATAACCAAAAAGCATCAACGTCAATCTTATTAACAATAAACAGTATGGTAACAAAACGCCGGGTCACGGAAAAAAGTAATTCCATGTTGTGCCAACACACCTTTGTTGGCTTCCCGTCAGTTTGTTCAAGTTATCACTTTGTCAAGGAAATGTGTAAGCAAATAGATGCTAATGTGTTTCTTATTACTTTTACCCCATGTAAAAATATCGAATAAGGAATTCAGCTACGAGGAACAATATTATAATCTTTCTTTAAAAAAAACAAGATTATATATATCACTCCACCAACCATCGATCAGCTGGCCATTTCACTATCTTTGGAACGATTTACGAGGGTGAAATTGCGGGACACAGCTTGTGTCAATCAAAATAAAAGTTTTATATAGGGCACTGTTTTTATTGTGGGTCATCAACAATAACAGTCAGCAAGCTACCAGAAGGCGCCATGTAGTACTGGGGAAAGTCGAAGACACAAGAGTGCACGGCATGTCGCCTAATGCCAAAGAACTATTATATAAAAATATAAGGTGTGTTTGATTTATCAGCCAGCGGCGAAACTGGAGCAAGTCTTATGCATATAGATTACAATAGAAAAAAAATTGTTCCCAGAATCAATAAATAAAAAATTATAAAGCATAACAAAATATCTATTCACTTACGACAGTACGCATAACGCCATCCAATACATTCATAAATTAGCCTAAAGCCAGCCCGCCATTAACCTCAAGGCAGTTATGTACCTACGAGTACTTACACACTAGAATTGATCAAAATAACAAACGTAACAGCAGATCGACAACCAAAGTCAATGTACTTTCCATTAATAGATTAAAACTTAGTTTGAAATGCCGGCAGTGAGCGTACAAACAGGCGCGGTGCGATTGTCGGCCTTCTAAAAGACCGACAACGGCACCGCTCTTTCTGAACGCTACCGCAACAAGGAACGCCGACAAACACGCACATTTAAACACTTGCCGCCCGCGTTTTACAGCAGGTAATTCAACAGGAAAGTTTATTGAACTTGGCACAGACATCAGCTGATTTAGTTTTAAGTGCTTTTTTAAAAGTTTATTTCGTTATTCATTTATTTATTTTTTACCAGTTCTAAAGTGTGTAGGTGGGAACATATCTACCTATTTAGTCCTTCCAAGGTTCCGTGTTCGATTTCTGACAGCCGATTGTTATTATTTTTTTACACGCTTTATATTAGCTTCACTTGTATGTCAGTTTGTCAGTTTGTCAGTTTGTCAGTATGTCAGTATGTCAGTATGTAACTCGTATGTGTGTTCGCGCATAATTTCGTCGTTTATGAACCGATTTTGATAATTCTTTTTTTGTTGGAAAGTAGATAGTCCGGTGGTGGTACCATGACAAGGAAACCAGGATCTGATGATGAGATCCTGGAGAAACCGAGGGGAACTTTCAAAAATTGTAGGGACAACAAGTACGTTTGTTAGTTTTTCCGATAAGTATTTAAAAGCACTACAATTCGATGAAGGTCTGGAGTCGATCTGATGATGGAGCCGATCTACATATAAGAGAATTCCTTGACGATTTACTGTATTTACCTTGTGTTTGGGCTCGATTAATTTGTTTTGATAAGAACTTTACATTTAGATGGGCTGTGACTGTCATTGAGGGTCTGGTGATGAAGACAAAGTACAGTTAAGGGAGCTCCGTAACAGCTTACAGTAGCTACCTTGTGTTTGGGCTTGATTAATTTGTCTCGATGAGAAATTTACATTTAGATGGACTGTAACTGTCATTGAGGGTCTGGTAATGAAGACGAAATACAGTTAAGGGTGCTCCGTAACGGCTTACAGTAGCTACCGTGTGTTTGGGCTTGATTAATTTGTCTCGATGAGAAATTTACATTTAGATGGACTGTGACTGTCATTGTAGGTCTGCAGATGAAAACGAAGGACAGTTAAGGGAGCTCTTTAACGGTTTACAGTAGCTACCTTGTGTTTGGGCTCAATTAATTTGTCTCAATGAGAACTTTACATTTAGATGGGCTGTAACTGTCATCAAGGGTCTGGCGATGAAGACGAAGGACAGCTGAGGGAGCTCTTTAACGGTTTACAGTAACTACCTTGTGTTTGGGCTCGATTAATTTGTCTCAATGAGAACTGTACATCTAGATGGGCTGTGACTGTCATTGAGGGTCTGGCGATGAAGAAGAATGACTGCTGAGGGAGCTCTTTAACGGTTTACAGTAGCTACCTTGTGATTGGGCTCGATTAATATGTCTCAATGAGAAGTTTGAAAGATTCCAGTTGGTTTAATGTTAACTAAGTCATGATCTGATGATGAGATCTACGAAAACTCGAGGAAACTCTTCAAACTTTATTTTTACACGCTTTTTATTAGCTTCACTTGTATGTCAGTTTGTCAGTATATCAGTATATAACTCTCCGTGGGTAATCATCTGCGCGCCTGCGGCCTTCCTTGGTTCTGGTAGCCGTTTCTCAGGCTCCCTCTCCGAAATTGAACTCTGATTCCCCGTATTTATAATATTTATTAAATAATTATTTTATTCTCACTAATAAATAAATTACTAGCGACTGTGTGGCCGAGCGGTTTAAGTGCTAATCTGCCCGTACAACAGTCGCTCAGGCGTGGGTTCGAGCCCTGGCAGTCGCAGTTTTTCTGCGACTTCCAAGGCTCGCTCCCGTGCCGACTGTACTCTGGCCAGGTTTCTGTGGTTTCCTTGGTCACTGTGCTAAGGGTGGGGCACAGGCAAATGCGGGTACAGATTGTAAGTAAAAATAAGAATTGTAAACATCGAATGTGAATTCGATGTCGACGCTTACTATGAAACATAGTATGAATATTTTTGATAATCAACAAATAATAGTTTAAAAAAACTAAAAAATCACGCTTTTATAAATAAACCAAACTAAATAAACCAAAAAGTAAAAAATAAATAATAGTTTAAAAAAACTAAAAACACGCTTTTTATAGAAACCCAAACTAAAAAATAGAAAATAATTTTAATAAATTTAAATTAAGAATAGTGTTAAAATTTTCATTAACTATAAATTAATAATAGTGTAAATAAAAAAAAATTATTTTATTTTAAAAAAAGCGTGGGGTGCTTTTTAAGATATTATCAAAATGATATTCACTCTACTCATATCTGTCAATAAAATATTTATAACTATATTGACACCATGCACCCCACGCTTTTTTAAAATAAAATAATTTCTTTTTATTTACACTATTATTAATTTATAGTTAATGAAAATTTTAACACTATTCTTAATTTAAATTTATTAAAATTATTTTCTATTTTTTAGTTTGGGTTTCTATAAAAAGCGTGTTTTTAGTTTTTTTAAACTATTATTTATATTAGTTCAGGTCTGGTCTAGTGGTAGATTTTGGCGGTTTGGCTTTTCTTTCGTATTTTATTTGGTTGTAATCGAATGTTTAAGACATACGTTCGTTCGGTATCTTGTGATTAATTTATGAATGCCATGGATGGTGCTATGTAAAATGTGCTAAGTGAGTAAACATTTTGTAGGTAATTTTTAAATTTTTTGTTACTGGTTCTAGAAATATTTTTATTCCGCTGTTGTAATCAATTACTCCAGTTTTGCCGCTGGCTGATAATTCAAACTCACCATATATTTATAATTATACTATATAACTTGACTGGGTGACGAATTCGTCTCTATGTCTCTTCACCTAACGCGACAACAGATAACGAAAGATGGAGACAAATTCGAAACAATGTCAACATAATTTCAGCATAGCAACATGTCTCAGTACGGGAGGAATGGCGACGAGTTGTGAAGCTTGACACCACTCCTCATGATGTGACGACCACGAACTCTCTGTCAAGAATGTGATGACGAAGAGGAATCGGCCAGAAAGATGCCAATCTACGACCTACGACTATGTTATATTCTGTTTCAGCGAACAACTAAAGCTAAACGGAAGAAAATGCCTCAAGGCAAATATGCCTTTGTTCATTTAGTTTACAAGCAATTGTGCACTGAAGCATTCATAAACAAACTGACCAGCGCTTGTACAGAATCAGAGTAAAAAGTTTTTGTAATATAAAATTTTGTGATAGAACACGTTTGGGGATGTACTACAACAATGCTCATTCCTGCCACTTGGAAAACTTTTTTCAAACAAGAACGCCCGCGACTCCGCCCGCGAAAAATTCTGTTTTGTTCGATAAAAGTAACCTATGTCCTTTCTCAGGCTCTAGACTATCTTTCTACGAAATTTCATTTAAATCGGTTCAGTAGTTTAGGCGTGAGTAACAAACAGACAGAGTTCACATTTTATTAATATAGATTAAAATTCCATACTATAATATAGCACCCAAACCTAAGTACCTAAAGTAGTTATCTTTGCGCCAAATTTCATCCGAATCTATTCAGACGTATTATCTTGATGGAGAATAAACATACCTACTAATATACAACTTTCACGTCGCTTGGGAGTACGTCTTTCACGGTAGGGTGGTAACTAGCCGCATACTCATACTACTGCGCCACGTTGGTCGTCAAATGTACAAAAATTTTATACACATTTAGGGTGCTTGTTCGTAGCCGACTACAGACGACAACAGCAAGCAACTTATCGCAGCATTACTACTGATTTCTCTGTACTTACATGGTAGCAAAGCATTATTATATCGCTCCTCAGGAAAGTTATTTCATAGAAATACAAACTAGTATGCTTCCGACATGTTGCCTCCTGCTGTCCCCTGCAATCGGTTACGAACACGCACGCTTCGAGTGCCAGTTTGTATCCAACCGTATTTATATGGAAACGATGTGTCGCACGTCACGAAAGTAATGCTCTGCAGTCGACGACGAACTTGCACCCTTAAGATGATGATGACCCTATGTTATCTAATTCTAGTTACAATTAAAACATAAATAAACACTTACCAAATTTTCTTCAGATGATTTTATTTTGTAAATCGTATCGTATAATGTAACTGCGTAGACGTATATGAATGTTCCACCAATATATCTATAAAACGTTATGCAAATATCAATTTAAAAGTGAATATAATGTAAAATGGTAATTAACTCTACAGGCACAGTAATGATATGTATTCTGTTGATTTCCTTTACAGATTTAACTCATCGACAATATCTTAACCCTAAGCACCGCTTCCTTGCACTTTGATTGTAAACATAGTCAATATTCCAGTCCAAAACGGTAAATGTTCATCTACATTTCACAGTTTGCAGTCTTGTTATTAATTAGCGAAGTCATCTTTCGACGAAACACACTTCAATTATTTGTTATCACTTGTGTTCACGATAATGTCCAAGTTATGGCGGCTGTTTAGTTATTACGGTAATAGAGTTAGTAAAACACGAAAAAGTCACTAAAGGAGAAAATTACTATGATTTCTGTTACACTACCACAAAAGTCCATGCAAAGGAATTAATGTGCTTTCGGAAAATATGTGCTTAGAGGTTGTCGTTGTGTATGGTTTCTAAAGTGTGGAAATCCATGTTTTAATGTCAGATACGTCAAAACTTCGCGCATGCGCTGAGCTTATGTTTTGGGTTGACACGCTGGAAACACGAGGTCGATAAAACAGTTCGCTGAAATGCCGACTTTCTACGTGAAACCTTTAAACTAACCCAATTTGCATAAGCGTTGTATAAGCTAACATTTGACTGTGGCTTTGACTTCAAGGAATGGGTATTTTAAAAATAAAGAAGAGCTTAGTACCTACTAAAAGGAAAAAATTGTGAACTCATGGGATTATCGTTACACTAGCAGTCGCCCGCGACTTCGTCCGCGTGTAAAGCTCTTAGGTACCACTCCCCGCTACCCCTCTCAATTTAATTTTTTTATGTATACATATATGTATACATATATTTATAACTCTTAACAAATGCATTAATTTCGACCAAATTTGATTACCATAAAAACGGTTCTAGTGAGTTAATCTTAAAAGATAGACATATACTGTAGTGAACATTTTTTTTAGATAATTTCAAGAGGAATAATTCTTTCATACATATATTTTTGGTATCTTAACCGTTTTCGCAGCGCACTCAACGGAAGCCCTCAAGGATGAATAATTTTCCCCGTTTTTTTTCACATTTTCCGTTATTTCTTCGCTCCTAATAGTTGCAGCGTGATGTTATATAGCCTAAAGCCTTCCTCGATAAATGGTCTATTCAACACAAAAATAAATATTCAATTCCAACCTGAGATTAGCGCGTTCAAACAAACAAACTAACAAACAAACAAACTCTTAAGCTTTATAATTATAATAGTAGTATTTATTTATAACTCTTAACAAATGCATTAATTTCGTCCAAATTTGATTACCATAAAAACGGTTCTAGTGAGTTAATCTTAAAAGATAGACATATACTGTCGCGGACATTTTTTTAGATAATTTCAAGACGAAACACAAAAACGATTTTTCAATTCGAACCAATAGTTCCTGAGATTAGCGCGTGCAAACAAACAAACAAACTCTTCAGCTTTATAATAACGGTAGGTATAGATATAATTTCATTGTATTTGGGCTTTCGTGACAGCTCGTCCATGAATGTACTAGCATGTTTATGTTAGTCATTAACCAGCATTAGCCTATGTGGCTTGGATCACGAAGTCCTGAGTTCGAATCCTGAGTTGAGTCACGGAATAATTCTGAGTTTTTCATTCTTCCATACAGTATTCAGTATATTCCATACCCGGAGTCGGGAAGTTGGTAATGTTTCACCCCCGTGCAACGGAGAGCGCATTTAGCCATCGGTCCCGCCCACAGTTATCAATATTTGACAGTGATCGTTAGTAAATAAAACATTATCACCCTAAGCCCCCCAACCCGCATTGGAGCAACGTGGCGGGTCTACGCTCCATATCCTCTCTCCTATAAGGAGTTAGGCCTGGTCCTGCAGTGGGCCATTAATAGGCTGACAATGAAGATGATGGTTTGCTACGTTTACTTATACCATCAGTTAAGCCATCTGTTTCGTATATCAATTGTTATCGTCTATAAAAAGATATTGATTATGATAACAAAAAATGACAAACAACTGAGCTTTATTTCAAAAAGTAACCTAGGTAAGTTTCATGTAATAAACTTATATCACAGAAAACATAATAGGTAGTACAAGAACTTATTGACTTATTTAGTTTTAAATAGTTATTAAAATTCCATGTCAAAGTTAACACGTTTAGTATTTGAGGTACAGCATTAACTGTAACATACTAGAGTCATCACTGCCTTATTCCAATCTAAATTCATGAGCTAAACGCAGTCCAAATAGCGATTAATAAAACATTTGATACCTTCACTGACACGATTCGTGAATGTAGTAAATATTCGTTGCAATCCACGTAAGGTGACTACCAAGATAATATTCAGAAACCTTTCTCAAAATATTATATACTACAATTAGCAGTGTGGATGGCCATGCCAAAGAGGCAGAATGGGGAAGGTTTTTCAACCAATAGGCATAAAGACGCATTAGATAAAGTCCAGGATCGTCGCGTGCCTTCATGGAGACAACCATTCATAGGCTATATCTGACGAATTGCTTGAACTAAAACGAAAAAAGCAAACATACTCGTAACGTCTGTTCTACTATAAGAAAAGTGCTCTGGGCTAGCAAGATTATCCTTTAAGCTAAAAAGCGCCAGCTTGTAAGGTCAGTTAATGTAAAGACTAGGTGAAATAATTCGTTTGTTAAATGCATTTATCTTTGGTACGTACTATCCAGTCAAAACTATGAATGAACTACCAATAAATATTGTGACTAAAATTGCTATATTTTTACGTATATTTATGTAAAAAATAATGTATTTGCGACTTGACTTTATGTTTTATCGACTTTTAATAAAAAATATGTACGTTTCAGACAGCCTGTGGAAATGTGCAATTGTCATCAAGAGAATCATGTTGATTAGTAAAGTAGCTACAATAGTAATGTAGATACGGCAATAGTTCAGCAGCACGTATGAATATTGCATCCAGCGCCATATCGTTCCGAACCACTGGAGATCAACAAAGAACAATAAGCCATTAGAGCGAAGACAGTTTATTGCCGGGATCGACACAATGCACAAGACGCGCCTTGCGAACTGATTATTTCATTTCGTGTACATAATAGTGTTTAAGATTTAGTTACCATGTGGCCTATTTGACTGCCTCCTTGGTCTAGTGGTTAGCCTCTGTGGCTTAGATCACGAGGCCCTGGGTTCGAATCCACGGTCTGGTTGTGGAATAATAATAGTTTTTTTTTCTTCTAAGAACTTTAAGAGTTTACGACCTCCTTCGCACAGTGGTATGCGCAGTGGATTCATAAGAAGGAGATCCTAGGATCGATTCCCAGCGGAGCAGATTGAGATTTTTCTTAATTTGTCTTGGTCTGGCGGGTGGGCTTTCGCCGTGGCTATTTACCACTCTACCGACAAAGACGTACCGCGAAGCGATTTAGCGTTCCGGTACGTTGTCGTGTAGAAACCGAAAGGGGTGTGGATTTCATCCAACTCCTAACAAGTTAGCCCGTTTCCATCTTAGATTGCATCATCACTTAACATCAGGTGTGATAGCAGTCAAGGGCCAACTTGTAGTCATTAACAAACCTTTTACTCATATGCCTGTGGTTTCACCGGCAACCAAGCCCTTCAAATCACTGCATACAGCAGTAAACATGGCTTGAACTAGCTCTATCGCAAAGAAGATCAGCTACTAATCGTATCACTATACGATGAGAATAACATAATGTTCCAAAAACTGAAGTATCTTGTAATAGAAATAAGTACCTACTTCTTACACCTAAGCGTATAAAAACAGTTACTTTCTATTACAACAAATGTGACACCACAACCGCCAGAAAACCATTACAGCATTAAAAATATGAGTAAAATAATATAGAAAGCCCGAAGTCATCGCATCAAAGCACTCCCTGAAGGATACATTTTTCCCTACATGAAAAAACAAGCTTCCCGCATTACACATTTACAGACTGGCCGCAAGTCCCGGCGCAATTTACATTTCATATTAATATTTAAAAAGCTTTGGATAGGTATGTTCTAGACATTTTATTTACAAATGGAATATTTAGTTTTGCTCTCATAACGTACGATCCACAGGCGAAAAACACTTAGTTCTAAGTAGGGTTGTGTTAAGGATTGGGTCACATTATTTTTTAATGATATTACTTTATTTAATCAGTAGCTGATGCCACCAGCGACTTCGACTGCGTGGAATTAAAATAAATTAAAATTAAAAGTTTACGAAAATAAAATTTCTTCTTCTTCTTTTATTTCTTACTTTTTAGTGATTTATTGCCACGTATCGTACTATACTGTCATAGTATATTATACGGCACTAGTTGCCAAAAAGCTACCGATACCGAGACAAAAACCGAAATCGCTGTAAGCCTGCGTCCAAAATTTGAAGAGTTCCTTCAATTTCCCCAGGATATCATCATCAGATCCTAACATGATGACAATGGGACCACCTTGAAAGTATGCCCTTTTTAATAAAAAAAGAATTATCAAAAACAAAATATATACGTGTCGAATTGAGAAGCTCCTCCGTTTTTTTTTCGTCGGTTAAAAAATAAGAGAATAGTCGCAAGCCTAAACTAGTTACAGTAAATATACAAAGGGTCCTTGAGCATAGACAACGCTAAGTGTTTCAATTAGAAATCGGACTCAAATATGATTACTCGCTGCTAACAATTAGAACTGCGATCTAGGCTTCCAGGCCAAGTTTCACTTACTTACTAAGATTATCACTATTTGTAATCTAGAACTGTTGAATGTCGATAGTGACTATTAATTGTTGTAGCTGAGCAGGTCACCATCGTTATTAGAAACATGGACAGGTGCATTTCCACTTCGGGACATGTTTTTTGTGAAGACGGCCTCCGTGGCGCAGTGCATTAATAAGAAGGAGGTCCTATGTTCGATTCCCGGCTGGGAAAAATTTTCCTATTTGGTCCAAATCGGGAAGCATCGGCCGTGGCTAGGCTACTACCCTGCTGACAAAGATTTACCACCAAGCGATTTAGCTTTCCGGTAAGATTTTATGTAGAAACCGAAGGGGGGATTTCATCCTACTCCTAACTAGTTATCCTGCTATCATGTTAGATAACATTATCACTTACCACTAGGTGTGATTGCAGTCACCGGCTAACGTGTAGTAATAATAATAAAAAAGAGACTTCCAAACTGCGGTCTGAAGTAATGGTGAACTCGGTACTTGATCGTGGTTGCAAATATATTTAAGTGTAACGATCGATAAATGGATCTACGGGCTCATCGGGCTCATCCAACACTGCGCTTTCCGCTCCAAGGTCATTATTCCAATCCTCATTTCTGGTACGATTCCATAAAGATTACTCGAACCATAATTCATAGTTTCACAACATTGCCTGCTGAATGGCCCGCAGTAAACAATTTTATTATCTTTGACTTTGATCCGTGAATAATTGTTACTAGTCAACATTGCAGCATTTTAAACTTGACACACTGTAGATATCACTATATTTAGTGAACAATAGATGTTAGTACTCATATATCTGACACACAGTAGTTTCAAGTATACCTACCTACATAGAAGCTGTACGTGGTTCTACACAGTATGTTCTGTATCGCCGCGTACGCAACACAATCCGCGCATCCAAGAACCAAGATGGCCGCCGTACATAGAGCACAGCGCACACGCCGTGTCCGTCACGCTCGACCGGTCAAGCGTGAACCTGTTTTTTCTACATAAATATTGTTCGCGGTAGAGAAATCGACGGGCGTAACTGTGGCCATTGTTGTACGCTTTTGAACGCCGAGAATATTAGAGCGTGATGCAGTAAAATAATGGACGAGCTTAGGTACTTTACAGTAAATTTATTCTATGAAATGATCATGAGTTTTTTGTGTTGATCTGTGTTAGTTTTAGTGGAATTTTCCCTAAAGCTCTATCAAAAATACGTCCATCAATGACACATATACCCAAAAGTTGGTTTTACTTGGTATTTTAAGCCAGCAGATATAGTAATTCACTAGTCACTACCTAAGTACCAATCTATTTACTTAGTAAAATCTCATCAAATATTATGCACATTTTTGTTACACTATAAGTTAGCCATTGACTGCAAATATACCTGATGTGATGGTAAGTACCTACCATAGACCACCAAGATATAATGCAGTCATAATTGATTCAGTGCTAACATTCTACTACTTTCTACAAGGCATCGTACCGCTATCGTAAAACGCTAAATCATTTTGCAGTACGTCTTCGCCAGAAGGGAGAAACGCCAGCCAAAGCCAAGGTAACGATTCCCGCTCCTTAACCAATGAAATCGCGCGTCGCGTTTGAACCTATGCCTTCAACTGGTCACTGTGAACTTGGCCTTGTAATTTAAAAATATTTGATTGGTCAAGGAACAGGTATAGGCCAGCGCTCACTGCATTCTTAACGTGAATGAACTATAATGCAGTTGGAAGGCAAATAGGGTAGGGTATAACTCCATGACTCCTGGTACTGAGAGTTGATATTATATGTACCTATTTATATAAATATATTCCATGGCCAAATTGTTTTTATTATTATTGTACCTACCCGTTATCTCTGTAAACACGTTTGTAGTTCATTACAATATCCGTTGTTGAAGCTTGTTCAGGCGTGTCTATTGAAAATTAAAATGACTCCTATCTATGCGCATACGCAATGAACCCGCATTTCGTTAACTCAGACATTATCGATCTTAGAGTATCTGCAGGTTACCTTACCGTATTACTTAGTAGCTTAGGTACCCAATTTTACAAACTAGCTTATTGAAAAATCAAAGTAGGTAAAACCGGACTCTATTAGCTAAATACAGCCTTCGCTACCAGCTTCATTAATATCATATACAATTTTTTTACCAGACGTCCGAAAGGGCATGTACATATTAGGTACCTATCTCGTAAGCTCCTCCAAATGACCAAACCCGCAGGCGCTGAAGACCAGACGGACGACGCAATCACCTCATGAGGACATGACGCCAACTTGAGGCAAAATTGTGATGGCACATGACAGACACCCCGCGCCATCTGTCACTTGAATATTGGTCCAAGCACACTTGGATTTTACTTAAGTACCGGACCTCCAAGGGCCAAGGGCCCTAAAAGGGGCTGGATCATAGCTTTCTTATGGGAAGGACCAAGGGCCAGAAAAGGCTCTCTTAATTGGGGTTCCAAGTGTCCAAAAATGATAAATTATAGGTAGCTTTTGCCTTAGTCTCAAGTCCAAAAATTCTTAATGTTTTAAAAATCTTACAGTTGCGATACGTGAACATTATTTTCTCTAATATACATCAAATTAAAAATAATTCACGATTTTAATTACTTACGTTCTGGCCGTATATAAAATGCTGGTAGGGGTAGTTCAAACCCCAAAGATAGAATGTTTATTTTATTAAAATAAACATTCAATCATCAGTTTTGTTAACTTAGGTAAGAATTACACGAACTACCTATTCGTAATATCCACAGACGGAATCACGCGATTCTACCATTTTAGTTTTCACTGAATCATCGATATTTTAGAATCGTAACTACGACGATCAAACATCTATTACCTACCTACCAACCTGATTACAAATTATTATTATTTATGCAGTATACTTTTTTCATCATTATTATTACACGGGAGCCCTTGAGTGCTATCACACCTGATGGTAAGTGATGATGATCTAAGATGGAAGCAAATTAGCTTGTTAGGATGAAATTCACACCTTTTTTTTAACAAGACATCGTACCGGAACGCTAAATCACTTTTTTTTGACGCTGGGAAATGCATTTACGCATCCCTCTGGAAACGGTGCCAGTAATGTTATCATCAACACTGTATCCAGAGGGTATGTGGGACTCGCCAATTACTGGAATACCCACTAAAACCCAGCGGAGCCGACTGCGTCTGTAAGTGAGACACCACTGGATCACTCTCGTATTCTGCAGTGACGTCTCGACGATAACCTTCATGAGTCTTCCTAAGAATTAGAGCCATATGAGCCTCACATTATAGCGACAGCAGATGCGCGTATCTACGCCTTCTTCTGCCCTGTCTTCCTCTGCGCATAAGGTCAGCGCTAGAATCCACTTCCCTTATCCTCTCCTCAGCCTCTTTCAGGCTGACCACCGACTCACAAAATTGAACCATGACTGTCCAGCATTCCTCGTCACCGATCATTGCGTCTACTACGCTAGCAAAAGAGACGCTACCGCCTACAATGGACTCCAGAACGTGTCTTTGTGGACCCCAGGCCGTGCATTCAACCAGCGTGTGATGCGCGGTGACGCTAAATCACTTGGCGGTACGTCTTTGTCGCCAGACCTGGATCGATCTACAAAATCTTCATATGTCCAGCCAGAAATCGAACCCAGTACCGCTATCTCATAAATCCGTGGATTTAAATCTCCTCTTACTCTTATATTTTTATTGTAATATAGTGAATAAGAGAGAACTTCTATAAGTAGGAGATGATGGTGGGCCTGCAGCATTGACGTGTTGTTGCTACTTCGGTCCAGTAACACCAACAAGCGTTAGATAGCTGATAAAGTACTTACTTTATGTTTAGAGTAGGGAAATGTTTTTGACTAGAGAAAAGAAAACCGTAATTACTTTTTACCCATAACGAACAAAAAATAAAAACCATCGGTTATAAATACATTATTTTATTTCTGTATTTTTAACAATCTTTTATTTATATTTGCCTTGTTTTTATACCGAATCGCTGCGCTAAAATACTTATAATAATTAACGTGATTGAAGCAGCGCCATCTAGTTATAACGTGACAAAACGCTTTAAATTTCATATATGTTAACGTTTTCACGACTCGGTACAATCTTACACTCCTTACTTACACTCTGATTTGGTGGCGCATTCGCATGGTGACAATGTAAAAATATAGCACCCGGGGTTTTGTCTGATTTCTAATACCGATGACCCGGAATAGGGCTACGCCTACGGGAAGTCCTTAAATTAAATAAGGTTTTGACGATGGAGACGGTAGTTAGTCATAAAATCTTCTGAACTTTAAAAGATAGGACCCATTGTGTTTAGGATCGTATATATTACTTATATCATATTACACATTATCTTATACCTTTAAATGAGCAATTCTTGTATATACGCACATATATAATTTAAATCTCGGAAACGGCTCCAACGATTTTGATGAAATTTTGTCTGCAGGGGATTTCAAGGGCGATTAATCGATCCAGCTAGCTTTCAATTTCAGAAAACGGATAATTTATTTATTTAAAATAAACAGGTATTTCGAAACAAGGTAAGAAATAAAAAAAAGAATTTCATGTATAAAATATTTAATGAACAAAACAAACAATTACATACTATAATGTATGGTATTCACATTGAGATCAACTATTTGCTTTAATTACATAACATTCTTAACATAAAACACACTGGAACGCAACTATAATACGGCCTATATAATAAACAATAATACTTAATAAATTAAAGCAGGCCACATTTTAATAATAACTATATATGTCTTTATATTGTTGTATAGACAAACAGAGAAACAAAAGGCAAAGTAAAAAAATACTTTTACAATCATAAGTGATCATTCTACTTACAAATGGGTATTAAAAGAATATATCATTTCAAAGTATCAAAATACCTAGAAGGTTTTTGATACTTGGAAATTAGTATCGCGGAAAGTTTGGGTAACCCTTCATATAGAATGTTTAATTTCAATAAATAAAATCATATTCATGGTATGAAATTTTTATAATTAACAAAAAGTGTACAATAGCGTTGTATCGGTACGCTCGCAGTATCTCAAGAGACATTTTTGACGGCCTCAGTAGCGCAGTGGTATGCGCGATGAATTTATATGACGGAGGTCCTGGGTTCGACTCCCGGCAGACCGGTTGAGATTTTTCTTAATTTGTCTTGGTCTGGCTGGTGGGAGGCTTTGGCCGTGGCTAGTTACCGCCCTACCGACAAAGACGTACCGCCAAGCGATTTAGCGTTCCGGTACGATGTTGTGTAGAAACCGAAAGGTGTGTGGATTTTCATCCTACTCTTAACAAGTTAGCCCGCTTCCATCTTAGACTGCATCTTTACTTAACATCAGGTGTGATAGCAATCAAGGGCCAACTAGTAGTCGATAAAAACGACATTTTCTTGGATTTTGCTATACCGTCCGCTGTTATCCACCAGAACATTATGGAAATGAAATACATGCTTACATATTATAAAACAAAAGTGCCCAGCCGCAATGATAATTATTGAAAAAATCTGGGAGCTTTCATCGAAAACGCTGCTTTTCTATTTGAGATATAACGAAACAATATATGGATGAATCGAGTTTCTTTATTAGGACTAAAAAAAAAACCTGTTTTGAGGATCTTTTCTTAAAAAAGTTTTACGTAACTTTCTTTTATATTTGGTGCTTTTGGGAGATTGCAACACATTATTTGCCACGCGGGCGAAGTCGCTGGCGTCTGCTAGTAAACTAACCCATATTGCTACTGATGTGGTCGTATAAAATTTAATAATTTATATTTCGTACATTAACCAAAAAAGGCACTTCATAAGTAATTTTTCTTCCTCCTCAATATGGATCAGACTATAATTACTTTGGTTAATGTTTGTGTCAAATATAAAAGAATTTAGCAACTCTATTTCTTACTGTACCTCTACATGTTTTGTACCTATTTGACTAGACTCTAAGCCATAGATTAAAGAATACTAGATAGAGCCCATAGCGTGTCCACTCGTGAGACAGCAAATCAGCCTTATTGACATGACATGTCAACATTTAAAGTACATCATAAAACGTTATGTTTTAAAATATCGTAAAATACGAAATATTACTTTATATAATATAGTTTAGTAAACGCATAATACATGAAATTTGCAAAAAAATAACATATCTAAGCTTTAAATCATCAATCAATGAAGTTTATGCCTACTTACGTATGAAACGTAATTCCTTCGATTTTCTGTTCGCTGCGACTGTTGCAGCCGAAAATATTACAACCCACCATAGCACGATAACGTTTAAATTAATATAGTAACCGCAAAGTTATATTATTTATCAGCAAATTTAATAAAAAGCTAATAATTGCTCAGATATGTCCCTTGTCTGTCACAAATTCCACTCTTGACAAATAATAAAAACGAACACGCTGAAAGGGATAAAAAATAATCTTGTGTCACTTTCTAATAAAGGCCGAATGAAATAAGTCTGTCACGCTCTTGAACCTACAGCCGCGTTATGACTCCATCTAGTAGTCTTTAATCTATGCTCTAAGCAATATAATACAATCTACATGATCATAATAAATCTATACATCATATTGGCAGTTTTCACAGTAAAGGTGACGGTTCGTAGCAGGCCGCCGACGACAACTGTAGGCGGCGAATTGCACCGACACTACTAGTTTGATGATTTATTTATTTCTGCTATATTTGTAAACCAAATTATAGAAAAACAATTACAACAGACATATTTTATAAAGTAGGATACAAAAGGCGATCGTATTGCCAAGTAGTAATTTCTTCTAGGCAACCTTAGGTTTAGGAAATGACGACTGCAAAATATGGTTTAAAACAAAATATATGTTTCTATAATACGCTACAATATGTCGCCGGCGATCGGCTACTTACCGTCTTCCATAGTTAATGTAGATCCCTTCTTAAATATTTGTAAAACCATGAAATGTTCTATACAAAATGTAAGCTATATTCTCTGTTATACACATTTTATTTTTACGATTTTGACATTCAAACAATACAAAGTCCATACCAGCTTATTTGAAAGGCTCACTACTCCAATGCGGGATAGCAGATATATCGATCACTAACACTATATATCATAAAACAGTCACCCAACGTCTGTCAGTTCGCGCGAGGGTACACCACCAAATTTTCAAATCCGGGCTAAGTCTAAATAAATTTCTTAGTATAAAGTTTGATATTTCCTCTCTCAGCCCAGGACCACTGGTTCCGAAGACATTTGGGCCATCACTTTGCCAAAAAAGAGAGGACGAGTTACAGGGTGTGACGAGGGTGTTACAGAGCAAAATATGCTGGATTAAAATTGCATCAAGTCATAATTACAAAAAAAATCAAGCAAAGCAGGATGTTTTACAAGCACTTTTGAAACGTAGAGATTGTCAGTACGTAGCGGCTTTACCACCGGTTCGGAAGGTAGATTCTGCCGTCAAAATACTCGGCAGTTTCAATTAATATTACAATTTGTATTTTATAACTTACAATTTTGGTTATCCCATCTGGCATGTAACAATTTATAATAATCGATTAGTTTTTATAAATAATAATAAATAATCTTTTATTTGCAAGAATTTAGTTACGAGTATATTCTATTTTAATCGTAATTATCGGAACAAAACATGAAATACGAGGGGTACGAAGAATTGTAATTTAATCAAATAGTTAATACCCAAATAATATTTGACAAACAAAATCAGCAACGCTATGGTAATTTTAGGCACTTTTGCCTCACACGATTAACTCTAAATATATTATCTAATTGATAAATGCACACATATTGGTCCACATAACATAAGCTTTACACATTATCACTATTTTACACACGATAATATTACAATACATTTTATCCAACGCTCTTTGGATAAAATGTATTGTAATATTAAATAAGGTTGCAAAGGTATAAAACCTACAGAGCTACAATTATATGAATAATGTTAGGACTTTTAACAACATTACTACCAGAACCTAATGTACGTTATAAGCCACCAAACTTTATTATTAGAAATTTTTAAATCTATATTTGAATTTTTTACTACAGTTAAACAGAAAACTGAAAAGTTGCAACATATTCAGTCTTACTACTTAAAGATTAAAGTATATTTTTTTTAAACTTGCATTCGGTTAGAAAATAAAATAATTAAAACTCAATCGGCGTGCACCGCCTTTTGTTTAAAATATTTTTTAAGTTGGTTTTACATTTAAAGTGCTTTACTCGGAACCATTTATTGGCAATAAAGGGCGTGGAACCTCCAAAATCGCAAAGGAGTAGATAAATTACTATCTATCTCTCTCTTACTTATGTATTCGAGGGGTCAACAGCCTCTATTGCTAATCTATATGGTTCAGAGTATATAAAAAGGAATCAGATTTTGTTTAGAACTTCTAGTACCCATAGTAGTATCCATTGAAGACATTTGAGCAACACATTATATGACTATAGTTATATGTTTTACTAGATGAATTTAATCACATAACAAGGAACATAACAATGTAACAAAGATAATATAACTATATAACTCATATACGACTTAGTCTGAGAGATAGCTGCAATAATGGTAATGGATCAATCTATCTATAGTATCCTTACTTGGCCTGACAGGTGAACTATACTAAAGCCATACTCAATGTAGAATGCTTATCAACAAACAAACTAAGAATGAAGGTAGAATCACTAGTCTTTAATATACAAAAAATTAGGTGTAAAATACTTAATTTTTTTAATTAACTTGTTAATGACGAATTCATGTCAATAAATTAGATAAGTAAGCTTAAAACTAATTAATGTATTCAATATCTTTTGAATAAGATTTTATAAAAAACAAAACATAATTTTAAAGTTATTAGGCATAAATGTGTTACTTTTTTAACATCATTTTAAATTTGTTTATTAATATGCTTTCCAGATTGATTTTGGCTTTAGTATATCTTACCTACACTGATTTTGGTTATACTCCGAACCATATAGATTGGCAATAAAGGGCGTTGACCTCTCGAATATATTAAGGAATAGATAGTAGTTTTGTAGGACGTGTATAGGGCGCTTTATTATGGACTACACTGTTATCTGTGGCCAGTCGGCGCCCCGTACTCGTTGTCTGTGACGCGTTATTTCTTGACTGTTTTTCAGGTGGTCAACGCTCTTTATTGCTAATCTATATGGTTCCGAGTATAGAATATTGATATTTGAACTGTTGTTTCATAATCATGAATACTATTAATTATTTTCATTTCGTTAATTCAGTATCTGTAATTATAAAAAAAAATGTACGATAATTATTTTTATAATTACAATATCAAACTTTTGTTTTATATTATAATTCATAATTTTATGTATTCCATCAGTCAGTTCGGACGGACTGTTTTTTATATAACGGGTACTAAAAAGGGGTTTAAAGATAAACGATCTATAACCGGCTGCCATTTTGACTTTTTCGATCGATCGAAAAATCGGACCTTGTAATAATAACGAAATGATTTAATAGATTTTAAGTTAGTGTAAGTGTTACGTGCAGCCAAGTCAAGGCTGCTGTGTAAGCGATGCTGCATGAGGCCCTAACCTCTAAAATTAGGAGCCTACGAAAATCACTTTTTGTTCGATCGCCGATTACCTTAGAATTAGCTAAAGTTAGGTTCTACTTGTAAAATGTAGAAGATCAATAGCTGATCTTTTACTTAGTCACGTAGTTTAATTATTTTTTTTAATGTAATTATTTATTTATGGTATAATTATTAAGTTATCATTTGCATTCATTTATAACCTTTTAGTTGAGCAGGTAAATTATTGTTTTACAAAGGCGCCCGCCTCATGCAACAACATGCGAAATATAACAAAAACATGGCTGGCTAAACCATACAATAATCTTCAAACCCCTGTCTGAGAAACCACATTGTGAACTATTTGTAGCTATCTCTTACACTATATTACTTGTACGTTACCACGATATCCACGGAGGTTGGTTCATCTTGCCTATCGGCACGTGTGTCATGTTGACTGGTAAATTAATGACTGCGTATGACTTACGCAAACTCTTTAATGTTCTGAGTATGGTTGATCCACTTCGTCCCAGAAGAAATGCTGCTGGTATGTTAATATCTACTTCCATTCTGAAATTATATACAAATTGATGAATTATATTCTTTTAATTTGACGACCTCCGTGGCGCAGTCGTATGCGCGGTGGATTTATGGGTTCTCTATCTTGGTCTGGCTGGTGGGAGGCTTTCGCCGTGGCTAGTTACCACCCTACCGACAAAGACGTACCGCCAAGCGATTTAACGCTACGGTACGATGTCGTACAGAAACCGAAAGGGGTATGGATCGTGACATCCTACTCCTAACAAGTTGGCGCGCTAGATTGCATCTTCACTTAGCATCAGGTGTGATAGCAATCAAGGGCTAACTTGTAGTAAGAAAATAAACTATTTCTTTATTTACGTTCGTAGGCTTCCGTGGAGCAGCCGTATGCGCAGTGGATTTATAATATAGTCATGAATTCGATTCCCGGATAGGCCAATTAAAATTTTCTAAATTAGTCCAGATATGGCTGGTGGAAGGTTTTCTACGGAGCTAGTTACCTTCAAAGCCAAATGGTTCAGCATTCCAGTACGATTAATATTATTATTCTTTATTTGTAATCCACAGCACAATAAAAATGCAATACAGAAAGACATTTAATATAAGTAGGACACCAAAGGTGGCCTTATATCGCTTAGCAGCCAGACAACCTTAGGTTTAGGAAAACTATTAAATAAGAGACTAGCGGTACACCACATAACATACATTCATACACACTAATACATAAATTAGACTACGCGCGTATTACCTGCAATAATTATAATCCTTATATATTGTCAAACAAAGTCCCCCGTCGCGTAAAAGTACTGAACGGATTTTGATACAGTTTCCATTAACTAGAGTGATTTCTGAGGAAGGTAAATTGGCTCAGATATGACGACAAGAGTGGGAAGGATCGCAGCGCCTGGGAGCTTAAATTGAAGACGCTGCCTAATCCTTTGAGGATATAACAAAACAATCTATGACATAATTGTTTTATGTATTAGATGTATAAAAAAGTTCGCGAGGGCATATATCTATCTTTTGAGGATAGTTGGCAATGCCCATTCTTTCCTTTTAAAAAGGTAACATTTGTTTTAATTTTGTAATACACATTTTTACACAGACGAAGTTGCGGGCGTCTGCTAGGGCAGTGCCAGCGGTGCCCAGGCACAGGTCGCAGAAATGACCAGATCTTATACAAACAGTACCTTATTTAGAGTCAGTTACAAGTCTGTAGGGCGCAGTTACACACCCTGGCACAGGGCACATAAGTGCTGGTTTCTTTACTGTCTGCTAGTATAATATTTGTATAGAATAGTGCACTTACTTATCATCCACCATTTCTATTAAATGGTCTAAGGCATCATCAGATTTGTCAATACTTTCTGTAATAATAACAGCCTGCGCCCCGGCCAACTGCGCCGTCAGTGTCTTGTGAACAAAAGTACATTCTCTGGAAAAAATATATCAATGTTTTCGTAAAAAATGAAATCTTGGTGTGCGTTGGCACAACAAGCAATGCTGTAGAGCAACCATAATTTTGGCTTCATAGCATCAACATGCTATGGAGCATAGCATCTCGGGACTTTGAAAAATAAATAAAGTTAAAGAAATGCAGTATTACATAGCAGAACCATTATTATAGTTGCTCTACAGCATTGCTTAGAGCAAAAATGAAAATAAGCTGGGCACTAAGCGCGACATAAAGGTGTGCGATGGAACCACCGCATCACATAGTGGAAGTGCACATTAGAGGAAGAAAAATGTCAGAAGACAAAAAGAAAATGGGCGGACGATGTGTAGCGTCTGGCTGGAAAAAGCTGGTCAAGTAGAGCTTCACATAAAGAGAATGAGAAAGAAGATGGAGAAGGTTTTCACCCGCAAGGGGCCACTATAATCACGAAGAATGGAAATGAAACTATCCACATGTACATATTGTTAAAATAACATGTATTGTTATAACATCATAAAAAGTGCAGGATAGAGTTAGTTGAATAAGACCAAAGATAGAAAGAAATAGAAAAAGATATAGGAGGCTTTTACCCATACAGGGGCCACATAACAAATAAAATAAGAAAATAATATATAATTAGATTGTATATGTAAATTGTTAGTGGAAAATAAAGCTGTAATAAATAAATAAAATTGTTAAATAAATAAATGTAAAGTGGATTAATAATAAATTGTTATTAAAAAATACTAATACACACAATACATGTTAAATGACAATTAATTGATAAATACAATAGATGATATAACTTCCTTAATATAAGTATCCAATGACTTTACTAGAACACTATGAAATGTTTAAAGTCCATGATGAAGCCACCACATAAAAATGGCAAATTGCATTTTTGTCAGGAGTTTTATAAATTTTTATTTTAATATCATCTCATTCCATCTTATCTAGTCACTTATTGTTTAATAGATAGACAGGAATTTGAGAAACTGACTGCCAATCTTCACTAGTCGGAGCTCTTATCATCATAGCTTGATTTAAAAGAAAAAATAAAGGCAAACTGAGCCAAAATCACTAGTCATTTTACACCTAATTCTTTTATTTAACTTGTTGATGACAAATTCATAACAATAAATTAGATTAGTAAGCTTAAAACTAATTAATATATTCAATATCTTTTAAATAAGAGTTTATAAAAAAAACAAAACATAATTTTAAATTTATTAGGCATAAAATGTGTTGCATTTTCTACCTTCATTTTAAATTTGCTTGTTGACATGCTTTCTACATTGATTTTGGCTTTAGTATAGATCTTTTATTTATTCTCAAAAACCCCTGCATACAAATAAATTTCATGAATATAGATTTTTTAAAAATAGAGATAAAAAATAATAAAAGGTATTTCTTACCCTCTCTCTGATAATGCTATGTTGCCAAAGATTTCATCTTTGTTCTCAATATCTGTACAACCATGAAAAGGTTTTGTTGGAACCAAGCGGGCCTTCTGAAAATTAACGCTGCCATTCTGAAATAATGAAATAAAAATAGCTTTATTTCCTTACAATCTTAGCAAGCAACACAACCAATCTTTTTTATGCAATACAATTAGTTTTAATGATTGTCAGGTGGTAGTTAATTTGAATCTAAAGCTATGTTAGTATTTTTAGTTTTTAGTTTTATTTCTTTCCTTTTTTAGTCTAAATGATGGAATCATCACATTCAGTGCCATAACTAGGGCAGTGCCAGCGGTGTGGCAGACCCTGGAGGGGGTCTGCGCCCTGGCAGACCCTGGAGGGGTGCAGAAATGACCATACTATATACAAACTACCTAATTTAGATTCAGTTACAGGTCTGTAGGGCGCAGTTACACACGCTGGCACAGGGCACAGAAATTGCTGGTTACAGCTCTGATAACATTAATGTTATAAATGAAGTTTGAGTGTAAGTACACAATATTTGATACTCCTGTACACCATATTACCTTGGCTGAAATGTGAAATGGAGATACATTGTGTATTGGGTTTATAAATATGTAAATTTTTATGTCAGAAAGCTTAAAAGTTTTTACAGTATAGTAAATTCTCAAAACATGAAGACAAAGTTACTTGCATCAGCTATATCTATACTAATATTATAAAGCTGAAGGGTTTTTGTTTGAAATAGCTCATTCAGTAACTACTAGTCCGAAATGAAAAATTCTACTTGTCTTCAATAGTCCATTTATAGAGGGAGGCTTTAGGCTATATAACGCTGATTGAGGACGTAAGCTCGGTTATGATAACCTCCCGGTTTACATCCTAAACCGGCGTACAGGTTGTCGTGTACAATAAATTTTACGTTTAACTTATGTTAACTGTTGGTTATGATAACCGGAATCTTGGTGCACACAGGCCTAAGGCTTGGAAGTCCTCATTTGTATTCCTTTAGTAGACTTTGTAACAATGATTTAAAATTTTAAAACTGACTTTTTCAATGAGAGATAAGGACAGAGATAATATTCCTCCAATTTCAACTACCGGTTATTTGTTAACATTTATTCTTTTGGCTAAACTATACCCAATACACATCTAGGTATGTACTTTCTCGAAAAATTAGTCTTTTCAAACGCTGAGTGTACTTACAAAAGCTGCTCCAAAATCCTTAGCTGGCCTTATGCGATACGAATAACTCAACTCCGGAGGGTCTATTATTTCAAAAAACACGTCTCCGGCTATAACATCAGCTGTGGATGAGCCATCGTTGAAATGCAAATCGTTAACTGCAAAATGTATACTGTTATTGTTCAGCGGCATTTCGAAAACTCAAATAAAAAATAATTACATATAATATTATACCTCCAGGCGATGCTGTTTTCGTGAATAAAATAAAAAGAACACAAGTATTTCTAACAAAATAGTTAAAAATAGTACTACGTATTCCAGAGGAAGACATTGCATTTGAATAACAACCACAGATTATTATTAAATATTTAAAGAAAAGCCATTGAAAGGTTGCTGGACACAGAATAAAAAACTATATATGTCAGATTCAGGATAAACCATAGATTGACTAATATAATATCTAATGGGCTGGAGTCGACAAAACAATCTTAAAACAGGGTGCTAGAGCTTAACTTTACAAAATAAAAGTAATATAGATGACTACGCGTGGGTATAAACATCTAGATGTAGAACATAATAAAAAAGACGCTTTAAGTGCCACGTGTTGCGTTTTCATTGTCCAGTGTTGTTGTAATTTAATATACACAGTTTCCTTTATATTACCATGTAGAAAAGCACCTAGGTACTACATCCATTTGATAAAATGAATACTTAAGCTTGTTTGCCATGGCCATAAAGAACCTAAGTGTTCCTAACTTAGCAACAGGTGAATACACATTTGAAATACCATCCTGTTCTCAAATCCACGAGCTACTAACCGAACTTTATACATAATTCCTTCATTCGTTTCCTTAATTTTGAAACTATGATGATTTCGTAGATATGATGTTTGTGTTATTTAGCATTTCGATAAACACTGTACAAGTATTATTTAATTTTAAGGTATCCATTTCTCTCTGAATTGCTTCAATCCATTTATTTTTATCTTCCCTTAAAATAGCCTCTTCATACTGGTTCATTATATAATATCACAAAACCTGTTTCACATTCATCGAGCCACTGAGCGTGTTACCTTTTTCCTTTTTTGATGACTTATGAACTTGGACTTCTTTCTGAATATTTTCTATTTCTGGATTGTTGACATTCTGAGAACATTCTAGTTTATTTGAATGGTCATCATTATCATGTATAGAACTTTCTACATCCCTCTGTAAAATATGATCTTGATTTTCTTAACAACTAGAATTAAATCCTGCATTGTCCCTGATGTACCTATCCCCTTCATAAAAACTATAAAACTCATCATATTGCCTTTGTTCTAATTCTTCTTCAAGATATTCTACAGGCCATTCGTTTTTTTCTAATATATATTCCTTCAATAACTTGTTTTCGCCTTGTTTTATAAGTATAACCTCTCTTTTAATCATCATAATCATCATAAAACATCGTTTTTATCTGGAAAGAAAATCGTATACCCCTTAGTATTCTCACCATAAGCTACAAAATAACCAACTTCAGATTTTGAATCCCACAAACCATTTTGGTATGGAACATGAACAGAAACGTTTGAACCAAATACTTTTAATTGTTTAATGTCAAATATACTTTTATTAAACCATAATATATAACATGTGGTGTTACCTCTTTGACTTTACTCTTACCAGTTCTATTTAAAATATATACAACTGTATTGACGGCCTCAGCCCAAAGACGTTTATCTAAATTTGAACTTAGTAACATTCTAGCAGACTCAGTTACTGTCCTAATTTCTCTTACTGCACATCCATTTTGTTCAGGAGTATATGCACAACTTGTTTAATAAATAATACCCATTTTATTTAAGATAGATTTCATTTGTAAATTAATAAATTCTTTATCATTGTCAATTAACAGTTTCTGATTTATTAGCCAGCAAATACACAGTTCTAAAACGAGAGTAATCATCCTCGATTAGAAGATAATAGTATGCACCTCCCAATGAACTAACCTCCATGGGTCCACACAAGTCCAAGTGTAACATTTCTCCAGGTTGTTGACCGGTGACTACACTCAAAGGATATGGTTGCTTATGTAACTTGCTTTTAAAGCAATCTTCACATGTAGACTTACTAGTACATGATGATACGTTAATATTGAATCATTTAAAAATATTTTTAACCTGCTCAATGTCTTGATGGCCCATTTTACGATGCCACTCTAACAGGTTATCGCTCACTTTACCTACACATGCTGTTTCAATATTCTTATACCTAAATTTCATTATAATATAACTTATAATATAAATTATAATTATTTCCAAAAATACAATTGTTTTTATTCATTTCTAATGTATAACCTCTATCTGTAGATAAGCTGACCGAAAATAAATTTAACTTCATATCGGGAACATATAAAATACGATTTAAAGTTGTTTTTTTCCAGTCAGAACCATTAAATGCCTCTAAATAAATATCACCTGAACGTATTGCATGGATAACTATACCATCATCTATTATTATTTGTTTAGGCAATGAATAACTTTTATAATTTGCAAAATACTTAATATTATGGCACATATATTCTGAAGCGCCACTATCTGTAATCCATACATCTCTACTTTGACATGTTTGTGCATTAAGGGCTGGAGACATACATTAAAATCATTACTACCTTTTTCACTTTTATGACATGATATTTCAGGTTTTGACTTATTTTTAAACCAACTTTCACTTACAGTATGATTTCACCGTTTATAAAAATTACAAAACTTATTTTTCTTAAATGTTGATTGACTTTTAACACATTGGGATTTATAATGACCTTCAGCACCACACTTGAAGTTGTATGTTTTTTTTGAAATAGGTCGGGAAAAGTCTTTTCGCATTATAATACATACTATACGGTATGGACTTGTAATAAAATTTCTTTGGCCAGATGTAAATAATATATACTATTTGTATCTGGCTGGTTTTGGTATCATCGAAAGAACATAATTCCAAATTCAAATTAGTAATTTTCGTACTGTCACGATGAGTGAATTTAATGAAGAAATTCGATACATTTTAAAATTTTATTCCAAAAAAGGTAAAAATGCAACACAAGCCACAAAAAAAAAATTGCGATGTTTATAGGCCTAGTGCAGTGTTTGTGAGAGTAGCACGTATTTGGTTTAAGCGTTTTCAATCTGAAAATATTGATGTCAAAGATGCACGTCGCTCTGGTCGCCCTATTACGGATAAAATGCATGCGATTTTTGAAAAAGTGGAGCAAGATCGGCTTATCAGTAGTTACGACGTAGCTGAAGAACTAGAAATTGGTAACAAAACAGTTTTGGCACATTTGAAAAAAAACTGGGTGCACAAAAAAGCTCGATACTGGGGTACCTCACGAGGTCACTAAAAGAAACCTAATGAACCGTGTACTCGTTTGTGATTCTTTATTACGACTTAATGAAATCGAACTTTTGAAGAAGCTGATAACTGGTGCTGAAAAGTGGATCACGTTCGACAAAAACGTGCGTAAAAGATCGGGGTCAAAGGCTGGTCAGGCTTCACAGACTGTAGCGAAGCTGTGTGCTGGTGTGGTATTGGAAGGGCATTATTCATTGTAAGCTGTTACCACCAGGCAGAACTATCGATTCTGAACTCTATTGCGAACAACAGCTGATGAGATTAAAGCATGACGTTGAAAAAAAGCGGTCGGAATTAGTTAACAGAGCTTGAGCGGTTTTTCATCACGGTAACACTAGACCTCACACATCTTTAGCCACTCTGCAAAAAATTAAGAGTTTGGCTGGGAGGTATTAATGCATCCGTTGTTTAGTCTTAACCTTGCAGCTTCAGATTTACACCTATTTCGGTCTCTTTATTCTATAGGCAGTGTCAGGTTACCATCACGAGAGGAGTGTCAAAACCACTAGTCATGGTATTTTAATCAGAAGTTCCAAAATTTCTATAGTAATGGAATCATGTCCCTACCCCTACATAGCAAAAAGTTATCACACAAAACCATATTAAAATGTTTTAAAAATTCTAAGAAATTTTTGCCACAATCTCAAAAACAAAATTGTAAAAAAAGATTAGGTGTAGATTTGTGTAGACACCCTTAACATTTAGGGGGATGAAAAATAGATGTTGTCCGATTCGCAGACCTAAACCGATATGCACACAAAATTTCACGAAAATTGGTCGAGCCATTACATTTACGGAGGAGTTTAATTATAAACAACGTGACCTGAAAAATGTATATATTACATTTTAATGGCAACATTTACCATTTAGTGGGATATCCCTGAACCATAAAGTTCACTGTTAGAAGTACTAGTGTTCTGTGTTCTGTGGTTCAGTCGGTCCAGTGACGGTCATTCATTCATCATTGGTCATGGAGTTGATTTTGATTTTTAAATGCATTATTGGATTTCAACATGATTTTTCTCAGAAGTGCAAGTTAGTGCATGCAATGCATTAGGGTTTTGTGAAATATTACAAGTCCTTTAAATTTAAAATTTATTCGTTTAATTCTTGAAATTCATAGGTTTGTCTCGTAATTTCAGTGTAAGTTTCTGCAGTTTTTCAGTGTAAATATAGTATAGAAAATATTATTAGCTACATTTACGGTGAATGGACGAGTGTGTTTTTTAAACCGGTAAGAATATAGGTATTTCCTTATTTTAAAATCGGATATATTTTAGTTTTTTACCGCTTTTAAACAGATTTTTAACATCGCTTAAAAAATATGTAGAAACTATCGTATTATATTCTTTGCTATCAAATAATTTTATTGAATAATAAATTGTGACAGCTATGAGCTAATGCAGTAAGCTAACTTACAACAATCGGAGCATGTTGACAAATACCGGCCTATAAATAATACCGGGATTTTCGGTTCGCTGTTTGTTGGTACTTATAATAAAATAGCTCAGGATTATATTATTTTTCCGTTTAATGCCTTACATTTTTGAGGTTTATGCTTGCTGCTTTTTAGTTACAATTACAACTTATTTTACTAGCATTTCTCTGTGGTTTCATCTGCATTTATTCCATTCCTGTGGAAATAATTACAAACCAGGATAAAATGTAGCCTATGAACTGTTCCAGACTGTAATCTATCTGTTTTCCAAATTCATTCAGATGCAATCAGTGATCTGAATTTATAAATGGTGTACTTAAGTTAATTGGTTTATTATAGTTATGGGCTTATTAGATAAAACAGCTGATGAAACTTTGTCTGTGTGAGTCTAATCATAACTTGGTGATTTCTTCAGAAAAAGTTTGGTGGGCAATATGAGTAATATAATAGTAAGCTTTCTTGTTATCCAAAATTCGCTTTAATTGGGGTTCTTCAAGTCTGGTCTACTTTCTTATGCATACAGCCATTTCCTCCATTGACAACCAGCTGCTCTCTCGCACAGTACTCACCTCTCTGAGCACCTCTGCAGATGTCCAAAGAAGCTCAGTTTCCTCTGCATGATGGTAGACATAAGCTCTCTGAGTATATGATTTAAATTATAGGATTTCCAGTTTTGGGTATAAAAAGTAGTATGTCTTTTTCCATTCACATTGTGTGTAGATTTATTTACTATCAACAGCATTAGTCACACAGAAATTACTACATATTAATTCCTCTGGCAGCTGGCGTGGATAAATAGAACTGAAAATGGCACCTGGGTGCCTCTATAGTTCAGTCTCAAGTACAGTAGTCAATGAAATTACAGTTCATTACATATAAATATATTAATAATTTACTTCGCAAAAAGGAATTGCGCACTAATGTACAAAAACTATCAGAATCAGAAATGTATATTAACTCAGGGTAAATACATAATAAAAAAAAAGGAAAATAGAGTGGATTAGGATGAATGAATATAAACCTAGCTTTGTAAAACATGTAACCATGCTAAGCAAGTTCTTTATTGTGTCATAATTAGAAACAGCTGGAAATGATTGTGCAACACTTTCTTTTTGCTTGCTCTTGAAATTGACACTTGAACAAACTTTTTGTATACTGAAAGGTGAATGCACCAATATCAGATTAGCTTGTGTTAAATTCTTAAGAGGTCTATGTTATCATTAAAAGATAAAAATGCAATTGCCAATTAAATTGTTTAACATTAACAATTTAAAATTAAAAACAATTAAATAAAGTGGATAATTGAAATTGAATTTTTAAATTTCAAACGTTCTATGTGACAAAAATTGTCACATATGTGATATATATATATATATATATGATATATATATATATATATATATATATATATATACTCAAATTTGCTCTTCCTTAGAGTCGTGAAAAAATCAAGCTTCTAGGCCAAGGCAGTCAAAAGATACAGCCGTTTATGCCAAAAATTTCCCCAATTTTCGACACTGTCAATTAAATGGAAACCTAACGGGTAGTTTCCCTAAACTAAGGATCTTGAAATATGTTACAAAGTAATGTTATATAGATAATGGAAAAATTACGAAAACCGTAAATTTTTAGTTGCATCATATAGTAATAATACTTTTAATAATTTTAAGCTTACCCCTTTTCTCTTAAACCTGTGGAGGAATTAAATTGAAATTTATATGAAATACTCGGGCCTATAAAACATTTAAGCTGTAACAAAATCAAACTTTTATGTCAACACAATCAAAAGATATAGCAATATAAGCAGCATATTTAACTCACAACTAGACACAACTAAATTAAAACCTAACGGGTACTTCCCGTAAACATAGAATCTTGAAATTTGGTACAAAGCAATGTCATATAGCACAGATAATGGAAAAGTAACGAAAACTATATATTTTAAGTTACATCATATACCAAAAAATATTTTAAACAATTTTAAACTTACCGCGATGCGTAGAGGTATTCAATTGAAATTTATATCTAATACTGAAATCTATTCATGAGAATATGTTGAATTATGAAATAAGTTTTAGTTTTGAACTTTTTGCTGTGCCATTTCTAAATGCAATGCATATTTCTGGTGTAAAGCTGTTTACTGTGTTCCAAAATTAATAGAATTAGAAGGGGAGACCAAGAGTGGAATTTTAGAAAAGAGTCACTGTGGGTACAATTGACCAATTAAGCATATTTTATTATTAACTACTATTTTACTCTAATATGAAATGAGATACAAACTTAATTACTTTTATGTATGATCCCATTTAAATATTTAATGTAGTGGACTATCAACTAATAATTTTTACCCCTATATTTCTAAATTTGACTAGAGGTTTCAATGTCTGATCTGTCAATGTTCTAATGGTTAACAATATAAAGAAAACTAAGTAATATTTAGAAATTATTTATTGCAACAATTTTTGTACCTATATAGAAAACCTAACATTAGTGTGTAAATTCAAATTGGTCAATTACCCATACATGGTCAATTATACCTATGTTGACCCTACTCAAGTTCATTTGATGAAGGTAGGAGAGGATATCTTTCATTTTGATGTAAGAGCCCTTTATTTAGAGTTGCACGTTTAGACAATAAGGACTGTCACAGGACTAAGCACATAGTGCAGTCCTGTGACAGTCATGTGCATGTCAGGATGTGTTCCTTTAAAGTGTTATAAGCTTGTAGGCAAAAATTTCTCATTTACCCAGGTGAGCCATCTGCTTGGTCCTTCAATTATAACTAAGAAATATAAATATTCATTTGCTTAATTATTAGATTTTGATTAGCTACTCAGTTTGGCTTACCTGTGCAGTTTAGAGTGGGAAAGAAGAGACTATACCATATATAATTTGTTTTTCAATGGTTGCTTTTTGTTTCAGAGCACTACATAATAACAAAATGGAGGGAGACGAGCCAAATATAGAATTTACACCAAGAGTGTACCAGGCGGAGCTTGAAGAAATTGCCGTCAGGAAAAATATAATTATTCATTTGCCTACAGGTATGGAATACCACTTATTATCTGGCTTAGTGCAGAAAAACCCAGTAAGAAAGAAGAAGAAGGATGTATATTTAATTTTTAAATTAAAATAATACTTTATGATGAATAATATTAATTATGTAAACTTTTTATACTGAACTATTGTTACTGTGACACGTCTCCTGCTGCTATCTACGGCAGTCAGCCATCAATGTGCACCCTATTAATTGAAAGGTATTGGTGGACCTCATGATGTTAAGTAGGAAAAGTTGTCTATAACAGACCCAAACTTCCAAGGACATTCTAAGAAATAATTGTATAATGTGCCACTTGTCAATCTGAAGTATATTCATACTAAGGAAGAGGAGGCTGGGAGGCAATTAAATATAATTTTAATAGCAATTGTTTTTTTAGGTTCCGGAAAGACTTACATTGCCATAAGGCTTATTAAAAGGCTTAGAGACACATTACAAAAACCATGGAGAGAAGGTGGGAAGAGATGTTTTTTTTTAGTCAACACAGTACCACTTGTTATTCAGCAGGTTTGTTGTTGCCTAGACTTACTTAAGTTAAGTAAATTATTTTTAGTGTGCAAGCGAATTTTAACTTTCTATGATATAGTCTGTTGTGTTATTATCGCTACATATTATAAAACAAAGTCCTCCGTAGCATCTGCATGTCTGTCTGTTCTAATCCTAAAGACTTGAATGGATTTTCTTGCGTTTTTCCCCACTAGATAGTGATTCCTGAGAAAGGTTTTTAGTATATAATAAAGTTTTTGTATAAATGGGCTCAAATGTAACAATAATTGTTATCTGTCGGAAGAGTTATACATATGTACATAGCTATAGTACATCGAAAGCGCTGCGTAATCTATTGAAGATAAAACAATATATGAAAGAATTGTTTGTATGTATTAGATCTACAAAAATAACAACATCCTTTAAAACATATATAGATTCCTATATTCATTATTATGATTGCCTCGTTGGTCTAGTGGTTAGCCTATCTGGCTTCGATCACGAGGTCCTGGGTTCGATTCCTGTGTCGGGTCACAGAACAATTCTGAGTTTTTCATTCTTCTATGAAATTCTCGGTACATTCCAGGCCCGGAGTCTGGAAGTTGGCGGTGACACCCCCGTGCCTCAAAGAGCACGTTAATGCGTCCCGGTCACTATCATCAATACCTGATAGTGATCGTTAATAAATGAAACATCATCACCCTAAGCCCGCCAACCCCGTAAATTGGAGCAATGGTGTGGGTGTACGCTCCATATCCCCCTCCTATAAGGAGGGAGGCCTGGCACTGTAGTGGGCAGTTAATAAGCTGATAATGATGATAAAGATGATGATTCATCCTTTCCTTTATAAAAGGGTCCCATATGTTTTTTTAAGGTTGAAATATGTCGCAGTCGCGGGCGTCTGCAAGTTATTAATAATACAATTGGAAGTTTGGTAAATGTTTGACTGAGTATACTTTCAAGCTGTGAAAACGTTCATTGTTATTATTTTCTACCCGATGCATGCTAATGTGTGCATGCATTTGAAATTTTTGCTATCATGCCCAAACTCTTTAGTTTTTTGACATAAAAGATACCCTATAAATTAATATATTTCTATTTTATCCAAATTATTTCATTCGTTGTGGCAAATTACAGTCACAAGCAAACATAGAAACATCTATGTGATAAATGTTATTATGTATGGTTATAATTGTAACCTTTATAAACCTACCTAGATTAAGGGTTGGAATACCATTGTAAAAACTAATAACAGGATAAATAAAAAGTATCCAAATACTTAGACCTTGCCACAAGATTACTGTGAGGCAAGTGTGAGTTTTTCACCGAGCGACTGCGTAAAAACGTATTCACTCATAACGTCAAATTATATAGCAAAAAAAGCGTTTACTCTCGCTATAACTAGATGGCTCTACTAAAATTCCATACAAATTTGCGTTACGTTTTTACGCAGTCGCTCGGTAACAAACTCACACTCGGCGCTCTGACGTGGAATGTAGAATCGATTGTTATTGTTCCGTTAGTCGTATCAGTCAATCCATCTGCCAGGTATAAGGGGCGCATTAACAAACATCTTTTAAATTTTTGGTAGCGCCTTTCATGATTAATTACAATGTTTTTTTAAATTTATAATTACAGTTTTAAATCACTTATGTTGGACTACATAGATGATTCAATGCTGTAATTATTTAAAAAAATCGTTATCATTATAATAAAAATTAAAAACTAACAAATAAGCATTTTAAAGTAAAACTAGAAATAATAAGTAATTTAAATGTAATTTTGAATCACTTTATCAGCTGTTGTAAGTTTAATAGAGTTCACGACTCTACACCTATACCTATGTACACACTGGAATGCGGTCCGCGGCCACGTCGCAGGCAACTGTTAGGTTTAGACACCCTACCGACAAAGACTTAGCGCCCAGCGATTTAGCGTTCCGGTACGATGTCACGTAGAAACCGAAAGGGGTGTGGATTTCATCCTACTCCTACTACTACAAGTTAGCCCGCTTCCATCTTACCTTACATCATCACTTATCAGGTGTGATAGCAGTCAAGGGCCAACTTGTAGTTGATAAAAAAAAAGATTGCGGATCGTTGTTACCGCATTAACCGCAATACGTTGCGCGCTGAAAAAATTAAAAATCAGTAAACCCTAATTTCCGACATAAGTGATATTCGTTCAAGACAGTAATTGCAGCCTCTTCAGGAAATGATCTTTATCATTATGTAAAAGCGAGAGACGAATATCTTAGCATTCCATGGATTCACCGTGCGGGTGCCGGGTCCATCGCGTGGCTGAGAGAAAAACTCCGAACAGAGCCCGAGACTTGTGACACGGGTGTAGGTTTAAGGGTACCCTTAGTGACGGCCGTCAACACTCACCTCCTCTGTTCAAGTTGTTCTCCCAGCCCAGCCAAATTCGGAAGGACCCTACTAGAGCAGCTTTGGACACTCGTTCTAATATGGAGCTTACTGCACTTCTTGTAAGGCCAAGGTCTTTTAGCAGGTTGTATAGAGACTTCGCTGGTATACCGAAGTCCGAACCCACTTCTACCGCGTATAAACTAACCACATACAACTCACTAATTAATCATGAAATCGCAGAAACTGTAACACGTACAAATTTAATATTTGGCAGTTAAGTTCCTTATAAGGTGTAGACTGTAGATGTTCACTTGGAACGGATATTACGAAACTCTTGCCCTTTAGGGCTGGAAGTTTATATGAAAGTTTTATGTTTTTGAAGTAATAGACTTGAAATTTAATATGTAGGCTTTTCTTTAAAGCATACATTTTAATTTTATGCTTTAAAGAAAAGTTGTATTATTAGTATCTTTAGAAATCAACCCCCTTTTTGAGTTTAAAACGGAATGAAACCGGCACCTTCACGCCGCAACTATTGACCCAATTTGGCTGATATTTGGATCAGAGGTATTTTATACCATGAATTGAAGCTTTTTATCCCATAATTTCCAAGGGATCAGGGAATGTGGGGGAAACCGTGGGCACGTCCAGCGCCTTAAAAAGCATTCTCTTGTTTGTTAGATAAGTGTCGGGCACAGAACGCAGTAGTAATCCCTGAAATCGATAGAGCTTATAAATGTTTAAGTGTTTTTTTATATTTTTATACAATCATTGTTTCGAAAAAAATGTAAATATAAGTAAATACTTCTATATTTCAGAAAAAAATGGTAGAGTATATGTGCCCTGTTAGCGGAGTGGCTGGATTCAGCAGTGAGAGCAAAGTCGATTTATGGGACAAAGCCAAATGGGACACTGAATTAAGTAAACATCAGGTATTAACTTCTTAATTTTACTGTTAAGACTTATAGTAGTGACTATTGTTATGGAAAGCAAAAGCATTAAAGTTTTGTTTTTTTATATTATTTGTAAAAGCATCGCATAAAAAATGTATTACTGTGTAATGAATATTTGCTCTTTAACATTAGTGGTGTTTAAAAGATTTCTGTTCTTGAATTATGGAATATTGTACATAATTTCATTGTTAAGGCGTTAGAATCAAATCTGAAAGATTTACGATCCTCTTGAACGTGTTTGCCACAATAGTATACTATTATGGCAACATCTCCATTCCACTAAATGAAGTCGGTGCCGCCCAAGCTTTATACTCTAACAGCCCTATTAATAACCGTAGACTAGAACGAAACTAACTTTAATACAAGTTTTTAATCTCTACATAAAAAAAATTGTATTAATAAACGCAGAGAAAAGAATGAGTAAGCAAGTCACTCTCTACTACCTTAATAAAAGTTAATCATTGGTGCTACATGGTTAAGCAAATGAGTAGTTCACATAATTGTAGTTTTTGACGCTTACAGCGTCTTGTCTTCTGTTATTTGTCTCGATGTATTGTGGTGGTTTATAGTAAAACATAATTAAATTGAAAATTCATATAACAAGATGGACAGGGATTAATATATTATATCGACGATTTGAGAGCGATAAATGAAATTAATAATATAAGAAAATAATAGACACGTCAAACTATACGAAATACGCTTCAATCCATTTGAATAACTGCAAGAAGCCGATTTTAAAACAAAATATCGATTCCATAGAGAAACTGCCGTTTTTATAATTGACATGATCAAAAACAATTTAGTTGGAGATTCCAGAGGTGGTTTCATACCACCACACATAAAAGTTAACGGAACGAATACGCTTATCACTCATTGTTAATATATATATAATAATAATAGACTATTTGTATAAATAAATTTTATAATATAAACCTATGTAAATTGTTGGTCAAAATAAGGAAATCATAAATCGGTTAGTCACTACACAATACAACTTTAAGTTTAAACTAGTTATCAGAAATATTTTTATGTTATTTATGTCATAACTACAGATAAAATAGGGTAGTTGAGCTTTAAATTCATTCCATATTCATTCATAGACTCACTCTTTTTACTTTTAAAAAATGTGGGTTGCCATATTGTACGCCTTAATACCGGTTTAAGAAAAGTGTAATTAGTCAGAAGTAACTCGCAAGTTTATTAATAACGATCTTTCAACGCTGATAGTACTTCGTTTCTCTGATAGTTACTAGTCTGAGAGTAACGAAGAATTATGTATAGATTAAGCGTTTTTTATTAATAAGAGTGTAAGGATGTTACCTAGAAGTGATTTGCTACTTCTTTAAATAAACGTTCCTTTAACTTGGATGGCATCAACTTTATAAATATGGTTAAGTAAATTAATGCAACTAAATGACGTAATTATTTTTTTACTTTTAATCGCGTTTAGAAGTCAGTGCAATTTTCGTAATATATTTTTTATCTCTACGAGAGATATCTCTTTGAGCTATGTTAGGCCTACAGATCGACAAAAGATACTGAAGCCAAACTCGATTGAGAATACTTGTCAACAAACAAATTAAAAATGAAGGTAGAAATCACTAGTCATTTTACACCTAATTTTTTTAGTTAACTTGTTAATGACGAATTTATGACAATAAATTAGATTAGTAAGCTTAAAACAAATAATATATTCAATATCTTTTAAATAAGATTTTATTAAAAAAACATAATTTTAAATTTATTAGGCATAAAATGTGTTGCATTTTTAACCGACGAAAAAAAACGGAGGAGGTTCTCAATTCGACACGTATATTTGTTTTTTTCTTTTTTTTTTTATGTATGACCACGCATAACTTTTTACAGTGTTGTCCGATTTTGATAATTTTTTTTTTATTAGAAAGGTCATACATCCAAGGTGGTCCCATTATCCTCATGTTAGGATCTGCTGATGATATCCTGGGGAAATTGAAGGAACTCTTCACATTTTGGAGGCACGCTTTCAGCGATTTCGGTTTTTGACTCGGTATCGATAGCTTTTTGGCTACTAGTGCCATATAATATACTTTGACAGTATAGTACGAGTACGGTACGTGGCGATAAATCACTAAAAAGTAAGAAATAAAAATTTTTAACAAAAAATAGAACCGACTCAAATCGCACTAAAAAGTAAAAAATAACTGTGTCATTTAGTTGCTTTAATTTACTTAAACATATCTAGGAGTCGTTGCCAGCCAAGGTTTCTACTTTCAAGGACGTTACCTAGAACCCACAAACTGCTTTACTACGTAAAATAAATGTTCCTTAAACTTGGCTGGCACCGACTTCATAGATATGCTTAAGTAAATTAAAGCAACTAAATGACACAGTTATTTTTTACTTTTTAGTGCGATTTGAGTCGGTTCTATTTTTTGTTAAAAATTTTTCTACCCTCATTTTAAATTTGTTTGTTGACAAGCATTCTCAATCGAGTTTGGCTTTAGTATGAGGTATATGGTCAGCTAGAGATCATGTTTTTATATCATTATGATTCCAGGTTATTGTAGCAACAAGTCAGATCCTGTGCGATATGCTCACCCATCAATACATAAGTCTCAGTGAAATAAGTCTTATTATATTTGATGAATGTCATCACGCAGTTGAAGACCATCCAATGCGTCTTATAATGAAGCACTTTGAAAATTGTCCAAAAAATGAACAGCCCAGGATTTTAGGTGAGTGAAGTGTCCATGATTATTATTTACAGGGCCGAAATAACTTTTTTTGGGAAAAGTCCATGACAGTCAAAATACTAATCTTAATCGACAAAAGGATAATAGAAGCCGCAGAGTGATTTTCTTGCATTTTTTATTAATAGTATAAAATAACCTAAGCTTATTAATTTTTAATTGATTGTTATTTTTAATTTGTAGGATTAACAGCCACTCTTCTCAATGGTAATGTAAGGTTGAACAAAGTAGAAGAAATATTACGTGAATTGGAAACGACATTTCACGCCAACATTGCAACTGCTAATGATATGGGAGAGGTTGCTCTGTAAGTCAAAAATTTTTTAATTCAATAGGTATATTTATAAAATAATAATCAAAACTTTTCTTTAATACAAAAAATGTTCAAAAACGATTTTTCTAAATTCTACTTCTAAGATAATACATCTTTGAAGTCAGTTTTATTTTTTTAATACTTTATTTTGTCCTTTTTAAGTGTTTTTGACGACCTCCGTGGCGCAGTGGTATGCGCGGTGGATTTATAAGACGGAGGTCCTGGGTTCGATTCCCGGCGGCGCAGATTGAGATTTTTCTTAATTTGTCTTGGTCTGGCTGGTGGGAGGCTTTCGTCGTGGCTAGTTACCCTACCGACAAAGACGTACCGCCAAGCGATTAAGCGTTCCGGTACGATGTCGTGTAGAAACCGATAGGGGTGTGGATTTTCCTCTTACTCCTAACAAGTTAGCCCGCTTCCATCTGAAACTGCATCATCACTTAACATCAGGTGTGATAGCAGTCAAGGGCCGACTTGTAGTCGATAAAAAAAAAAGTGTGGCATAAATCACTACAACCAATATCACTAAGAAGTTCCCCTTTCCGATTTCATCATGTGATAATAAAATTTATTGGGACTATTTAGTGACCATCATAAGCCTCACAAAAAAGTCGCAGAGACTGTCGGACGCCAGTTACGTGGACGACATAGGTTTTTCAGTAAACTATTGAACCGATAATAAATTAACACCAAACTATTGAACCGATTTTTATGGGACTAATTTGGAAGCATACTCTTGCGAATAAAACAATTTTCAAAATTGGAGGATGGAAATGATGGAGTTTTTTTTATTTTTATATCGACTACAAGTTGGCCCTTGACTGCTATCACACCTGATGTTAAGTGATGATGCAATCTAAGATGGAAGCGGGCTAACTTGTTAGGAGTACGATGAAATCCACAGTCCTATCGGTTTCTACACGACATCGTACCAGAACGCTAAGTCCTTTGGCGGTACGTCTTTGTCGGTAGGGTGGTAACTAGCCACGGCGAAAGCCTTCCACCAGCCAGACCAAGACAAATTAAGTAAAATCCCAATCTGCCCGGGAATCGAACCCAGGACCTCCGTCTTATGAATCCACCATGCATACGCCACGGAGGTCGTCGAGTTAGGAACAAACAAAAAATATATAATATATGTCGGAAATTAAGATAAAATTGATGTAAAGTAAAGCGACATCTGTTGGTGAACTAAGATATTGCATCATAAAGCGACCTCTATCGGTGAACACGGGCGTTGTATCTTTGTTGTCTGTAACTCAATTACTCAATTGACTCTTTTTGATATCTTGATCCATACCTGGATAGAGTTGGAGGGGCGGTATTGGCAGGGGATGTTGACAATGTGGAAAGCAGGGCCGAGGCCCAACAGTCAGTTTACGGACAGGCAGTGAGTGTTACGGTATACTACCGTCAAACCTATCATTCGCAATAGTGCTATAGTGATTAAAGCGTACTGTGGTGATTATTGTGTGCCAATAAATAGTGTAATCAGTTTTCTCGTGTTTATTTGCCCGAGTACCCACAACATACTGCAAAGAACATGCCCACAATGACCAAACAGCTAATCTACCTTCGACATATATATTATGCGTCGAATTGATGAACTTTTTAAGTCTGTTAAACTTCAGGCATAAAACGTTGATATTACATATAGTGAAAGCGGCCGAGTATTATGTCTGTCCTTATCTCGTAGTAAAAAATGTTAGTTTTGAAGAATGAACACTTGTTTTCTGTCGTTCCGACGGCTTATTGACGTGACAACGTCTTATAATTCGATAGAGCCGGCTGTACGCACGAAAAAACATGACGTCATGCCGCGTTACCTCGCTTTGAGGCGTTCCATGTAAGGCTTGAAGTGCAAGCGAGAGCGCGGAACGAGCTACAAAGAAGCACAATCGGCTTTTGCGTTCGGCAGCGTTCGACATCCCTCTATTAAATATAATTATTAAATATATTAATTTTAAATTTAAAATTAATATATTTATAAATTAATATATTTATTATAAATTTATAAAATCAAAATCAATTATTTAATTAATTTAAATTAATATTTATAAAAATATACTTAAATTAAAAATTTTAATAACCAATCAAATGCTACGTTGTCACGTTCAACTATCGTCAGTAAACCGACTTTACAGACAAGCTATTTTTTTATGCTCTCTTTTGCAGCCATTCAACAAATCCTCGAGAGGTAGTACAGTATTACACAGCACACGACCAGAGCTCTGCCTGCCAGGAAGCTATAGAACTTTTACAGATTTTACAATCTATTATTGTTTCTGTTAAATTGCCACATGAAGCAAATAAAAATGTTCAGTTGCGACCGGGACAGTATGATATTTCACAGCAAAATGCAAAGAAGGTATTATTTTGAATATCATTATCATTGTTTTATTTTTGACGTGACAACGTCTTATAATTCGATAGAGCCAGCTGCACGCACGAAAAAACATGACTCATGCCGCGTTACCTCGCTTTGAGGCGTTCCATGTAAGGCTTGAAGTGCAAGCGAGAGTGCGGAACGAGCGACAAAGAAGCACAATCGGCCTTTGCGTTCGGCAGCGTTCGACATCCGTCTATTAAATATATTAATTTTAAATTAAAAATCAATTAATATATTTATTATAAATTTAAAATATAAATTTATAAAATCAAAATCAATTATTTTATTAATTTAAGTTAATATTTATAAAAATATACTTAAATTAAAAATTTTAATAACCAATTAAATGCTACCATTCCATATCAGTATTTTCATAAGACATTGTCACGTTCAACTATCGTCAGTCAACCGACTTTACAGACAACCAATTTTTTTTATTGGAAAGTGTTAACCACACTTTTAGGTTATTATAATTTTTGAAAATAAACGTGATATCAAACATTGCGGAGCCGACGGGATACGAACTCACATCTCTTTCGAGTGTCGCGGTGTCGCGTTCTACCAACTGAACCACGGATCCTATACCGCCAGCTCCGAAATATGTTAACGTTAATTTTTTTTTTTTTTTATCGACTACAAGTTGGCCCTTGACTGCTATCACACCTGATGTTAAGTGATGATGCAGTCTAAGATGGAAGCGGGCTAACTTGTTAGTAGTGGGACGAAAATCCACACCCCTTTCGGTTTCTACACGACATCATATCGGAACTCTAAATCGCTTATCGATACGTCTTTGTCGGTAGGGTGGTAACTAGCCACGGCGAAAGCCTCCCACCAGCCAGACCAAGACAAATTTAGAAAAATCTCAATCTGCCCCGCCGGGAATCGAACCCAGGACCTCCGTCTTATAAATCCACCGCGCATACCACTGCGCCACGGAGGTCGTCAAAAATAATATTAACGTGCACCCAAATCACTTTCGCTTTCTAAACGACATCGTTCAAGAAAGCTAAATCGCTTGGCGACATGTTTTTGTCTATAGCGATTTATACCATTATTTTTAATTTGCTTGTTCAGATATATTCAACTTAGAGTTTGGCTTTAGGTTATAATAAGATTTTTGTATCAATATTCACAGATAACAAAGGAATTAAAAAATATGGTAGCGTCCATGATATTGACCATACAAGAGATGGGTGCGTACGGCGGTGCGGTGGGCATTCTGGCTTACGTCATCTCTTTCGAGAGACGGAAGCGCTGGTCGCAGAACGAGGAGGAGGAGCTGCTGTTCAACATCGCTATCACCCACTCTCTGGAGTAAGTCACCATCACTCAATAATAATATCTTCATTAAACATATGGAAGGTCTTGCGAGAGGCCTATGCTAAAAAGCAAGACAATTTACCGTTATCGTAATATACTATGTACATAATTAAATTGTAAAATATAAACTTATGTAAATTGTTGAATAAAGGCTATTATTATTATATATTTACTCATCTCAGAATTGGTAAAAAACCATAAATCACACAAGTTTTTACTAATTTTTGTCTGGGCCCTTTTTAAAACATCAAAATGACTCGAGATCATAATTACCATAGATTTAAGACTACTAGATGGAGTCATAACGCGGCTGTAGGTTCAAGAGCGTGACAGACTTATTTCATTCGGCCTTTATTAGAAAGTGACACAAGATTATTTTTTGTCCCTTTCAGCGTGTTCGTTTTTATTGTTTGTCAAGAGTGGAGTTTGTGACAGACAAGGGACTTATCTGAGCAATTATTAGCTTTTTATTAAATTTGCTGATAAATAACATAACTTTGCGGTTACGATATTAATTTAAACGTTATCGTGCTATGGTGGGTTGTAATATTTTCGGCTGCAACAGTCGCAGCGAACAGAAAATCGAAGGAATTATGTTTCATACGTAAGTAGGCATAAACTTCATTGATTAATGATTTAAAGCTTAGATATGTTATTTTTTAGCAAATTTCATGTATTATGCGTTTACTAAACTATCTTATATAAAGTAATATTTCGTATTTTACGATATTTTAAAACATAACGTTTTATGATGTACTTTAAATGTTGACATGTCATGTCAATAAGGCTGATTTGCTGTCTCACGAGTGGACACGCTATGGGCTCTATCTAGTTGTCTTTAATCTATGATAATTACGCAGTTCCCGCTATCTTGGCTTGTCTATCTTGACAATGTATGTCATTGTCAAAATAGAACAATGCCTGACATTGAAGTTTCGTCATAGAGTAAATAACGCAAATTTGTTTAGAAAGATTCCTTATTATATTATTATTATTGAACATACTTAAAATTAACATTTGAGATACTCCTTAAAATTCAACACAGTTCCAATGAAGGGTGCATAATAAGGTCTTAAGGAGTGCTTGGACACTCGCACTAGAAAGATCACATTTTTCAATGCTGAAGCTGCTGAGCGGTACCTTTATATAATATAAATTTATAACTACTTATAGATATACATTTTGAAAAATATTTTTATTTAAGCACAATAATATTTTTTTAGAGCACGAGTGGTTCTACTACAGTCAATGGAGAAAGAAACAGGATATGATAAAATTTTAAAACACTCCTCTGAGAAAATTTTGCAACTACTGAACATTTTGAAGGAATATAGCCCAGGTTATGGCTCACAAGTGGGAGGTAAGATTTTTTTTATCGACTACAAGTCGGCCCTTGACTGCTATCACACAGGATGTTAAGTGACGATGCAGTCTAAGACGGAAGCGGGCTAACTTGTTAGGAGTATGATGGAATCCACACCCTTTTCGGTTTCTACACGACATCGAACCCGAGCGCTAAATCGCTTGGCGGTACGTCTTTATCGATAGGGTGCTAACTAGCGACGGCGAAAGCCTCCCACCAGCCAGACCAAGGCAAATTAAGAAAATCTCAATCTGCCCCGTCGGGAATCGAACCTGGAACCTCCCTCTTATAAATCCACCGCGCTTACCACGGCGCCACGGGGGCCGTCAATTTAATTTCACATAAGCGTTTGTTTTCAGCTGTAAAGAAAGTGAATCAAGGCAAGGACGATGCGCTGTGTGGTTTGATTCTAACACGACAAAGATTCACTGCCAAGGTTCTGTACAACCTTCTCAAGGATGTCAAGGAGTTAAATCCTATTGATTTTGGCTATTTAAAACACGATTTTGTTATTGGATTCAATATCAATCCTTTCACCAATGTTAGGGAGCAATACTATACTAAGAAGATTAACGAGCAAGCACTTTTGAAATTCAGAAATGGGTATGTTATTTTGTAATATTGAATTGGGTATTTGACACTAATCAAAATATTAGTATTTAAATTTATTTTTTTAAACTTGATTCCATAAGAAATAAAATATATTAAAACTAATTAAATTGATCAAATAAATAAAAAGTTATAAACATTTGAATGTCTGATTAGACAGAGACAGCGATACTGTGATGTGACGTCACACAACAGTATTGCCATAGTGGCTTAGTACAAATATTCCTTCTGAGAGAAAAGGACAGAAGACCCCTACTCCAAACATTTATGTGGCTGTAACTTTGCAGATCTTTATCGGATTTTTATATTTTTTGTAACATATGTTATTATTTTCATCTTAGTTTATAATAAAGTAATAAAATAAATTGATTCAAATACCCAATTGGATATTTCACACAATATATTGGAGTTTTAATATCTTTTATTAATCACTTAATAACTAATAAAATTGTGACAAGAGAGAATAAAGCGATGAAATAATTAAAGATTTTCAGGAATGAGTGGTCAAGGTCAAATTTAAATTCAACTCATTTATTTCAAGTAGGCTAATTATAGCACATCTGAAACGTCAAATTAGACTATTTGTAGTGACTCTACCACCGGCTCGGAAGGCAGGTCCTGATGAGAGGAACCGGCAAGAAACAACAGTTGCTCTTTTAAAATAATTAATTTTTGCAATACTAATTGTATAGTTCATTATCAGCCTATTTAACGGCCCACTACAGGGCCAGGCCTCCGTCCTTATTGGAGAGGGGATATGGAGCGTACACCCACCACGCTGCTCCAATGCGGGTTGGCGGGCTTAGGGTGATAATGTTTCATTTATTAACGATCACTATCAGATGTTAATGATAGTGACCGGGACCGACGGCTTAACGTGCTCTCCGAGGCACGGAGGTGTAACACCACCAACTTCCAGACTCCGGGCTTGGAATGTCTGAACATTTCATAGAAGAATGAAAAAGCTCAGAATTATTCCGTGACCCGACCCAAGAATGGAACCCAGGACCTCGTAATCGAAGCCACATAGACTAACCACTAGACCAACGAGGCAGTCAACTGTATAGTTACATAAAATTATTAATTACACTTTGTGTGTGTAGTTGAAAGCCAAACCAAAGGCCTCTCAACATCATGGTCATTAAAAAATTCAAAAACATACTCCAGTGTGGGTTACTCTGTTAAAAAAAAGCATGATAATTTGACTGATTTCCATTTTAAATTTCAGAAATTTAAATTGCTTGATATCTACGAGTGTTTTGGAAGAAGGGGTGGATATACCGCAATGTCTCCTCGTGATCCGATATGACTTACCCTTGGAGTATAGATCGTATATCCAGAGTAAAGGTATTTAAATAATTTACTTTTTTTTTACCGAACTACGGCGAAATCGAAAGAAATATATATGTCAAAAATCAGTTGGGGAGTTGTTAAAAAAAAGGCAAAGCCGCTGACCTTAATAAGGCCATCGGCTCTTATTTTACAATAATTTATTATTTCACATCGTAAAACACACTTATTTTCAATTTGGTCAGCTATTTAATGAATGACAGCAATTAACTTGAATTTGGTCAACAACTCAATGAACGATAGCAGGGAACTCTTATTTGGTCAGTATTTCAATGAATAATCATAAAACAAAGCAAAGGAATTAAATTTGACGGCGCACCCGGAGCGCCATCTAATATCTCGCCTTCAACGTAGTTTTAGTACCAAAAACGTAGCACCGACCGCTAGTGAGGTGGCTGTGCGTGACTTTTGGAAGAACAAAGTCAGTCGTCCGGTAACTGCTCAGGCGCAAACACGTCGGTAGATTCGGATACGCGCACAACTACGTGCTCGGTGAAACGTGGCTAGGTTATCTTAAATTGTGATTTAAGTGTGAACTATAATTAAGTGATTTGTTTAAACAAAGTACAATTATACTTAGTGATTGTGAAATAAGGTGTTCAATTAACTTCTTTGGCCTATAACCTCACGCCCCACTTTGAATACTCCTGCTGCTGAGGCTTCAGTGCCTTCAAATTTATTTAAAACAAGTAAAAAAAAACTTCTTTATTTAAACCACCAGAGGTTCTACTTACAATGTTATCTGAACGAGTTCCAACAGCAGACTGAGCGCTCCGCACTCAAGTCACGCCTTTATAAAAGGTTAACAATGATGACGTCACAAAGGAGTAGCAAAACATCTTTTAATAAAATATTCTATTAAAAGCAAAACATCTTTTAATATTTTTAATTTGATCAATGTCATAACGAAAATACGTTAATTATTGCTAGTAATAAAAACAATTAATTATTATTTAGTTCTGGGCTTATTTATCTTAATTAACAAAATTTAGTTTATAAACATCCTAGAACAAAAGACAATAAATTTGCAAAATCAAAAATAATCAATAACTCATCAACTCTTTTGTTTTGATTAAACTTAGCTAGTTATGTTTATAACAATTATTTGATTGTAAATAAGTATGTAAAATAAACTTATTTTATTGTTAATTATAATTGTCACGGCGACATATATATTTTTTCATTACAAGTTAGCTCTTGACTGCAATTACTCCGTATGGTAAGTGATGATGCGATCTAAGATGGAAGCGGACTGATTTGTTAAAAGTAGGATAATCACCACACCCCTTCGGAGTGTACACGATATCGTACCGGAACGTTTAATGGCTTGGCGATACGTCTTTGTCGGTAGGGTGCCAGACCAAGAGGGATTCGGGTAAAAGCTATCACCCCGTGCCAGGAAACTCCATTAAATGTACATGTATATTAAACAGATTTGGTCATCTTAGTTCCAAATAACTTTTCCAATAGACCGGTTCATTTCAAATAGGGCGGTTTTGATGATTCTTGTATAATAATATTTTCGCATTTGTAGGTAGAGCAAGAAGCAAGAAATCCAGTTACGTGCTATTAATAGACAGAAATAATAGAGCAAAATTTGAAGCACAATATTCAGAGTTCCAAAAAATAGAAGAATACGTCCATAACGTAAGTTTTATTTTATTATTAATCTAATATGTATTGTGTGTGTTTATTAGTGTTTGTTGCAAGAATGGGTTTCGCGATGTGTAGCTAAACACATCGCGAAATGCTAAATTCGATGCAATAAAGTGTACAGATTTTTAGATCAATACTTGTAAACTAAGCCTACTTGAAATAAACGAAAAATATAAATGCACCCTAGTACAAAAATAATGAAACTATTTATTATAACAGAAAATGTCAGCCGGCTGCCGTTCAGGATTTGAATCTACAAAACAAATATTGTTCTAATCTTTGTTACAGTTGCTACACGGAAGTACAAGTGTTCGAGATGCGCCTACTGAAGAGGACATTCAAGAGAGCTTGTACGAGGCTGACGAGGTGCCTCCTTATTGTACTGAATTTGGCAGTAAGTTTCCTCTACGTGTCACCGTTTTTTTTAAATAGCATAAGTATTAGAGTCTAACTGTGGGCCTCATTAGAAGGCTCAGAGTCGCTCAGCGGGCGATGGAATGAGCAATTCTCGGAGAATCTCTGTGTGATCGAATCAGACATGAGGAGAACCCAGAAGAACAAAAGTGACTGGTATAGCTAAGCTAGTCGCAGAACTGAAGTGGCAATGGGTGGTGCACGTAGTTCGAACAGTTAATAGACGTTGGGGGCCCAAAGTGCTAGAATGGCGAACTCGCACCGAAAAGTGCAGTGTTGTTTACAGGGAGTCGCTGGCCAAAGGCAGTTCTGGATTGTTGTTTAGAAGTCCCTAAAAAGGCCTCTATTCAGCAGTAGACTCCATCGGCTGAGATGATGAAAAAGTTTTAGAAGGGGGAAAGGGTCCTGGAATCTTTGTTTGTAAAAATATAAAATTTTCAGACGTAGTTTTCGCTCGTGTCCTTATGGAGATTGCAACTAGACAATCAAAACTTCTTTTAAAAAAACTACACAATCAAATTTCGTAAAGCTTTTATTTTGCAGTATTTTCTAGGACCGAAGTGCTCATCAAGACAAATAAAACAAACCTAAACTTGATTGGTTGTGTTGTTTTTTGTCGGCCAAAACATTTCAGTTTCAGTATCAGTAATATTGAATTATCACGCAACACATGTATGCTAAATGTCAACTTAATCGTTGGTCGGGTTCCAAAATCTGACAACCCGGACAAGAAGCATAGAATATCTCGGAATCCAATAGTGTTTTTAAATTTTTAATTCGAGTTAATTAGTAATGTAGCGCTCAAGTCTTTTGAGAAACCCGGACTACAACTTAAACCCCGCCCGGTTGCGCCCCGATCGCCCTCTGAAGTAGGAGAATAACTTGGTCGAATGGCAACTTACTATTTTACTTATAAGATTTATAACTTAATAAAACCTTGTAAAACAAAAAATTCCAGCGATTTTGTTGGTTTCAGCTCAACTGATGGCTGTGGATTCAATACGCCTTTTGGCCCGTTACTGCAGCGTGCTACCGCACGACCAGTTTACGAAGATCGCGCCGATGTGGGTGCAAGAGAAGATAGAGAAGAATATGAATACGCTGGATCTCATTACCATTATCATGCCTTTGCAGTGTCCGGTCAAAGAGCCTATAAAAGTAAAGTACATACATACTCGTACCATAACCGATAACTCTTAGTGATAAGGCCGCCTTTTGCTTGTTAAAGCTACTCTGTTCTTACTGTGTTTATCTTATGATATGCAATAAAGGTATTAAAAAATACATTCATACATGCACTCACACGCACGCACACGTACATGCATACATGCACAATAACCAACTAATATATATACATAATAAAATAGTTATACCAACTAATATGGGCAATACTGTGTACTCAGTTAATTTAGAAGGGAGGAAAAAAGTCCGGTAGTGTGTGTGAAAGTGGCATTTATGCTAAATTGTAGGCTCTACAATACTTTTTTTGACGGCAAAGTGGCGCAGTGGGTAGTGACCCTGCTTCTACGTCCTAAGCTGTGGGTTCGATTCCCACAACTGGAAAAATGTTTGTGTGATGAGCATAGATGTTTTCAGTGTCTGAATATTTATCTATATATTATATGTATTTATGTATAATACTTATCAACTATCAAAGTACCCATAGTATACTTCGAAAATAGTCATCCTGTTAGTATTTGATGAAGAGATCCTGGGAAAATCGTAGGAACTCTTCAAATTTTATATTGCAGCGATTTCGGTATTTTCTTAGTGTCGCCAAAAAACTACCGAGTTTTTTGGCTACTAATAAAATTTTAATAAAAAAATTTAACCGAATTCAAAACGTACTAAATAGTGAAAAATAATTGCCTCATTTAGTTGCTTTAATTTAGTTAATCATATCAATTACAAAAAACTTGTTGACATGTCCGGGTTTTGGAAATTTTAGAGATGGCAACCCTAGGTAAACTGTTCTCACTGTCACTGCTTGTTTAAAATACCATGTATAGTTCGTTCGCGTTTAGAGTGCAGTGCCAACCCTGCTTCCTAACCAATCAAATTACAGAACACAATCGTCGCGTTCCAAGCTATGCCGTCACGTTCGAACCTAAGGCCAGTAGTACACGGACTGCTTCAAGCAGTTGAGACCGACTGCTTAAAGCCGCGACCGCGCGGTGAACTATAGTCATTCATTCGCTGCCGTACACACGACTGCTCGAGCAGTCGCGACCGCTTCAAGCCGTCAACTGCATGATGAAATTCCATCGTGCCGTCGACCGCTCGCGAGCGGTTGCGAGGCATACACCGACTTCGAGCCGTTGACTGCGCTAGAGCAATCGACAGCTCTCCGACTTCCCTCCCCCCGCCCTTTGCGGCCTCGCGGCGTCTGTTTGTCTCGTCTCATTTGCCGACTGTTTTTTGAACATGCGCGTGTGCGATAGTGATGCGCTTATTAGTGCAATTAAAACGCAAGAACTTATTTGGAACTATAAACTTAAGGAACACAGCGACAAAATAAAGAAGAACAATGCATGGGCTATTATTTGCGCCCAAGTAATTGAGAACGTTGATGTGGTAGAAAATCAACTGCTCGAGCAGTTGGGTAGCGTAGCTCGAGCAGTCAACAACCGACAGCTCAAGCAGTCGACGCCGACCGCTCGAGCGGTCCGTGTATTTCGCTCAGCCGCTAACTGCTCGAGCAGTCCGTGTACGGCCGCCCTAAGCTGGTCACTGTGAACTTGACCTTGTAATTTGAAAATATTTGATAGGTTAGGGGGCGGGGTTTGTCGGTGCTCACTGCATTCTAAAGCGAACGAACTATTCGCACGTAAAAATATATAACAGTTTTACGATTTGAATGAATGATTAAATTATCATTATTGGGTATTTGACACTAATTAAAATATTAGAGCTTAAATTTATTTTTTGAAACTTGATTCTATAACAAACAAAATATGTTAAAAGTAATTAAATTGATGAAATAAATAAAAAGTTAATAAGCATATGAATATTTCTGATTAGATTAGACTGAGACAGCCATACTGTGATGTAACGTCATAGTGACTTAGTACAAATATTCGTTTCGCTTGCGAGAAAAGGACAGAAGATCCCTACTCTAAACATTTAAGTGCCTCCTGTAACTTTACAGATCTTTATCGGATTTTTGATATTTTTGCAGCTTATGTTATTATTTTTATCCTACTTTATAATAAACCAATAAAATAAATTGAGTCAAATACTCTATTATTGCAGGGTGCACCGTATGCCAATCTGAAGTCTGCTAAACGTTCAGCAGCCCTCAACGTCTGTAAGAAATTGCACGAAGCTGGAGAGCTCGACGCGGTGACTCTACTGCCGCGACTATACGGGTAATACTGGCTGTCAAGTTTTCACCGAATCGCTGTGTACAATCTTAGGTCTATTTATTTGGAATTTAAGCAGCGCCATCTAGTTATGACGTGAGAAGACGCTTTTTCATATAGTTACTCATTATATAACAAATCGCCCGCAGCGTCTGTCTGCCTGTTAGCGATAAACTCAAAACTGTGTGCCTAGTGTAAGATTTTACCGCGTCGATATCGAAAACAGTAAACGGAAATTTTATATAGAATTGAAGTAGCGCCATCTAGTTGTAGTGAGAGTAAACGCTTTATTTCTATATAATTTGACGTTACGAGTGAGTACGTTTTTACGCAGACATTTGGTGCAAACTCGCACTTGTCATTGGTCACCAATATGAAATGAAAATATGTATTGAAAAAGTTTCTCTTTATTAGGAATGCAAAAAAGTCAGCGACGGCATATCTATATCTATCGTTTCAGGATATCTTGCTATAAACATTTATCTTAAAAAAGGCTTACATAAATTTTTTATGTTGTGGCCTGTTGATGTTGAAGAATGAAGTTGCAACACACAATTTACCACGCGGGCGAAGTCGTGGGCATCTGCTAGTAAAATATTAATTGACGTTGTGTAGTTACGTTTTTACGCAGTGACTCGGTAGAAAACTCACAATAAGCATTCTGCATACATTTCGAGTTTGTATTAAAATAATGTCGTACTAAGGTCCTTGCTATACCTAAGAAGAGTATCAAAATACTTGCACGAGCACACGAGATTACCGCCATGTGGAATGTCGAGTCAACTGTTATTGGTCGTTTTAGTCAATGGTCTTATTGCGAAGAGTTGCGACCAATATAATAAGCTATTGCTTGACTGTTGGATCGATGGTCGAATACAGAAGGCATTGATCCTTGAAACAGCGGACATTGTGAGGAGGTTGCTTATTTTGGAACTCAGACCACCCATTGAGCTTAAGCATTTAAAAGCTCAACTGGCTTGTGTACATTTTTTAAAGTATTTTTTATCTTAGCACATGTGAAAAATTAAATAAAATGTACAGTAATGTGATGTTCTACAGAAGTATCTCTTAGAGTAGGAGCGGTTTAGTCTAAACTCAAAATATTCTCCTAAAAGGAGACGGACTTTATATACTACAAGCCCCGTGATTTCCTTCGGATCCCGTGCCCGTGGGCATATAATAACAAATATTACAGTGATAATACAGGGATACCTACCTCTATAAATCCTAGTCAAATCGGTTAACTAGTCCAGGATACTGTTTCCACGTACATTTCTGGGCCTTGAGTGATCTAGTAGTTGCGGTGTGAACGAGTAACAACGTAACCTTGGCTTTTTACACTCATTTATTTATTTACAATTATTTTAAAAAATTTTAACAATGCTTCTAAAATTATAAAAAAAAACACTATTAAAAATTTATAAAAAAAATTCATTCCGCCTGCTGCGGGGCCCGGAGGTCCAAGCAACCGGTGGTCAGGGCTCCAGAGTGAGGAACCTCCTCACAATACGCACCGTTTCAAGAATTACTGCCTTCTGTATCCGACCCCTGATCCAACAATTAAGCGAAAGCTTTTTAAGATGTTCGTCAAAGCTTTTCGCTATAAGACCGTTGACTGAAACGACTATAGGAACAATCATTGTTGAATCAACATTCCACATGGCGGTAATCTCATGAGCAAGGTCCAAGTATTTTGATACTTTTTCCTTTTCAGCTTTCACCAGATTATCGTCATGTGGAACAGTAATATCAACAATCATTGCACGGTGCGTTAATCGATCAATTATCACTATATCAGGCCTATTGGCTACAATATACCTATCAGTGATAATTGTTCGATCCCAGTAGAGCAACGCACTGCTATTTGATTATTAGTTTGGTATTTTTTTTAGGAAAATCGATTTTGACCAAAAAGATGTTAAGGAATGCTTCCCCAACTGGAAAGAGGAGGACGATCACGTGCAAAGCGACGTACCAAAGCCGGGCTTTAAGAAAAGGGTGCGGAAACACTTGAAAGTTGTACGTATTTTTTTTTTAAAGTTCATTTTATTATAACGTCTTTCTCTTTCCTCTAAACTTCCTTCATCTAAGCGAATGTATTTCATTTATTAGGTGTGGATACTGTATAGTCAATTCCGTTAAAACAATTCAATTTAATTTTAATTGTAATTGTAATTCTTAATTAATAATTTTTAGTATTTAATTTATATTTACTTTTTGTGTAATTTTTTTAGTACCTAGTATAACTAGCGGCATGTAAGTCTAGCGCTGAACGTAACGTAGAAGGGATGGCTGCGCATCGGTACCGTCGCGTACGCAATACAATATTTACTTTAATTACCTAATTAATAGCCAGATCATGTTACAACATCGTTTTAATCTGTATGTGTGTGTGTGTGCGTGCGTGCATACGTGTGTGTGTGTGTATGTGTTTGTGAACGTTACGTGCGTGTTTGTGCTTATATATGTTATAGTTTATAGTTCTAATTTTCAAAGATTTCGTATTACTTAAGACATAATTATATAGTATAGATAGTTACCATAAATGAATAAATAAATTTTGAAAAGCTTACGGGGAGTAGAGAAATAAAACATTATTATATTGTCAATTTTTATTTTAGATATAAGACTAGTCTAATCTGAATCAGGCAATGGTAACACCACCTGGCGTCGCAAAACGGTATTTCTTCTAGGTATATTATTCCCTTAAATTCATAAACAAACTTAATAAAACAACAAAATATATAATTATATTTAACAAACCAACTGACATTTAACAATAATAACAATGCAACTCAGAGCGAGACTGTACACTGGAAGTCCTCGGTGCGTCGTTTCGGTGCGGGGGACGGAATGCGACTGGGGAGCCACTCACCGCTTCGCACGCCCGCCCTTCATTCCTCAAACTCCCCCATGATACCTAAATTTTTACTTCTGCGCAATAACGGTCAGCGCTAGAGTTTCGTGCCGCTACTTGTAGTAAGTTTTTTGTGTAATTTAAGATAAGTTTGTTTTTATGTATTCATTCAAGAAAGTAGAGTTAACTTTCTACTTGACATTTGTATTGTGTGATTGATATGAGCACTTTTGATTGATATAAATATCAGAAGTTGTAATCTACCTATTATTTAATAACAATGTTAAATATTTATATTGTTAGCGTTCTTTTAAATAAATAAATAAATAGTCAAATACCTCCCTGAATTCCCTGGAATTCTGACAAATGTCACTTTTTAACGTTTCTGATGTCGCAAACATTTTTACATTTTTTTATCAAATCAAATAAAAAGTCGACGTAAAGCGATAATTGATTTCATCTATATTTATTACTTAAATTGAAACTTTTATAATTTATTTACGCAAAATTTAAATACTGCATACATAAAAATTTGATATGAAGTAAACCGCTTCTTTAATTACTTTATATTAGAATTTGAACTATTGTAAGTATTTTCTTGTTGGAGTATGCCCGACTGGTTTCGAACCCAAACGAGGTCCTTATTCATGAGCTCGATTGCAACGCGGCGCGAAGCAAAATAGGGACGTGAGTTCCGTTTATACTTTTTTTAGTTTTTCGTAATTTCGTAACCTACTCTCCTACGTATGTTTAGTTTAGTTTTAAAAACAAATCTATCAAACATGTATGTCTTCTAACTTCCTCAATTGTCGAAGTACAGTAGCTCTCACTGCATAGAAGCTTCTATATTTAATTAAATTTTTTTTTCAGTATCCAAAATGCTTAGATGGTCCGTCAAAAGGGTGGGATCACGACAACGTTTTATATTTGCATATAATCAGAATATCCGCGGCATTCAAAGAGCCCACGGACTCTCGAGAGCGATCCCTATACAATTTGTTACAACAAAAAGAGGGCTACGGATTCGTAACCAACCAACCTTTGCCCGTTCTATGCGCTTTCCCAATGTACCTCACTGTCGGTGAAGTTACAACCTCTCTGGAAGTGAATTATGCCAAGATCGTCATTACTAAGGATCACTTTGAAATGATTAAAAGGTAAGGTCAGTTACGCGTCAATAAAAGCTTTACCATTCAAAAGTATCCGGTTGACCGAGTATTTGCCTACATATAAGGCTACTTTTATTTTAGAATTTTGAATTTATTGAAAAACTGATAGTATTTTTGCACGAGAGATAAGGACGGAGATAATACTCGTCTGCTTTTGCGTACCGGTCCTTTGTTTACGAATTTTCTTTAATTTAAATTTTCTTTAATATAATAAAAAGTCAAATACCGTGTTGTTTACATGGTGAACAAATTTGAAAAGATATTACTAGAACTAATCTGATCTTACTAGATAGACTTGCAGTTTTCGTCAGGCCTTGAAGACCTCGAAGGAGGTTCTAGAATGATTTTGCTGATAAACCTCTCGCCCCCACTTTTCTACTTCATATAAAGTAACTACATAGCTATTTTAGTTCATTAGTTTATTACTTGGAAACAAACATATGTAACCGCGATGTCGTTTCCATAGACATAGAACATCTAGATTTGACCATATTAAACTTTATTTAATTTTCACGTGTTTGAGAGCATAACCGTGTAAAAAATTTTCAGGTTCCATTTCTTTGTTTTTGATCAAATCCTTGATGTGGCCAAAAAGTTCCTCGTGTTTGATGGTGAGGTCGACAACCTGTACGTGGTCCCACTCAAAGTGCTAAATGACGGCTATGACATCGATTGGACGTTTATTGGAACGCATCCTGAGATACGACCTGTTACCTCGCCCACAGTCAGTGTGAGTAAAGCTTCATTAACCGACGAATAAGCGGAGGAGGTTCTCAATTCGACGCGTACATTTTACGCGTATCCCAAAATTAGATTGGGAAGTTCTTTGGAGGGCTGCGATAGCTTTGGCTGTAGCGAAAGCCTGCCGCAGCTTGTGGAAACCAACTATGAAGACAACCAGGAGTTTTTGAAGAGAGCACACAAAGTTCTACTTGAAATATTCTACTTCAAGTTGAGGAAGGTTACTTAACATGTCCTGAATCAGGGCGCGATAGCTTCAACATGTTGTTAACTGAAGCTGAGGTGCAATAAAATTGTAATCTTTTTTACGTATAACCACGAATAACTTTTTACTGAGTAGTTACTTTTTTTTATTAAAAAACTTGTACTTTCAAAATAGTCATCGTGTTTGGATCTAATGATGGGAGCCTGGAAATATCGAAGGAACTCTTTGAACTTTACTAGCTGAAATCGCTGCAACACTTGCATGTTTTTAAGTCGTATTTCGTCTACAATTGCCGTATAGTGGTACATTTATGTATGTAGTAGTATGAGAAGGTTTACATATGGCCGCTGTTGATAAATTACTATAAAGTAGTTTGACGACCTCCGTGGCGCAGTGGTATGCGCGGTGGAGTTATAAGATGGAGGTCCTGGGTTTGATTCCTGGCAGGGCAGATTGAGATTTTTCTAAATTTGTCTTGGTCTGGCTGGTGAGAGGCTTTCGCCGTGGCTAGTTACTACCCTACCGACAAAGACGTACCGCCAAGCGATTTAGCGTTCCGGTACGTTGTCGTGTAGAAACCGATAGGGGTGTGGATTTCATCTTACTCCTAACAAGTTAGCTAGCTTCCATCTTAGACTGCATTATCACTTAACATCAGGTGTGATAGCAGTCAAGGGCCAACTTGTCGTCGATAAAAAAAAATATACTTAGCAAGTTACAATACTTTTGAACGCCCATATAACAATGAAGCTCGTTTAAAGATGACATTTTCCAATTTTATATCTTATATTTTTGTTAAATAGTGTTACCCACATTTTAGGACAGTTTGTATTTGAAAATTAACATAAAACCAAAAAAAACTTAAAAACTTGCTTATTAATTTTCAGGAAAGAGAATCTCTGGAAGTCACAAAGGAAACTTATCTTAACTCAGTGGTTACTCCGTGGTACAGAGGAAGTCTATTACCCGACAGGTAAATCTAGTATTGTGGTCAGTTTATCATAAAGTGAAGGTTATGGTGGTATGGTGTGGTTCGCGCACGCACTGACAGTTTCCATTAATGTATTAACGCGCCATTTTGAATTTTATACACATCGCATTCCATTTACCTATAATTTGTCAATTTCATTGATAGTTTTTTGACAGCTCGACGACTGACAATTATTGATAGTGACGTCATTAATAATTTTATTTATATAATATTTAATTATACTTTATTTGTACACCACATGACGTTAAATAAAAACTAATAAATAATACTATAAAGGAAGGAGCGGTACAATAGATGGCCTTATCGTTTTGTAGCGATTTATTCCAGGCAACCTTGCTCTTAGGAAAATATCAGGACCAGACTGCGATTGTAATAAGTGTATTTTAATAAGACACATACATTGAAATAATTACATACTAATACAGAAACAATAAATATGATAAGATAAACTACTACATAAGTAATCTATAACTATACTAATATTATAAAGAGGTAAAGTTTGTAAATAGGGCATCTGCTGGGTCTTTCACCAGTAGAATGCTGCACTACCGGGCTATATTTTATATTTGTATTATATATATTAGCCGAGTTATCTCAGTTTTTGTCTCGCGAGTCGGACCGTGAAATTTATTACTAAATAAACTATTGGATATAATTGAAAACATATGAAAACTTTATGTATCTTTGAAAAACTCTACAAAAATGTCCGCGATGGCATACATCTTTTATATTTTGGCAGATATAGAACTTTTTGTGTTTTAAAAAATCATTTCATTCATATGCTTACGTTTACGTCATTATTTATACAACTAAACTTAAATCCTTGTCAAAATAAATTATTTTATAATCACAAGGATATTATAGAGATAAGATATGCCTTTTACAGTACCTAATTACATATGGTAACTAATTACATTTAGTTTAGGAGATAATACAAAATTTCTAAAAAGCGCGATACTGACGCTGTTAAGTCCAAATTAAATTGAACTCTACGTAAGTACGAGTACGTACTAAATAGGGATCAGCATTTTGGTAAGGATATTCTTTCGGTGATGGGGTTGAGAATTTGATCTTTTTTTAATTTATTTGGCATAACAGACCATATCTATACTATTAATATAAAGCAGAAGAGTTTATTTGTTTGTTTAAACGGGCTATTCTCTAGATCTGCGTGTCGGATTGTAAAATTATTTTTGTTTATTTTGTAAGCTATACATATCAGCTTGCTATAAATATATTTATTGTTAACGTAGGTGCTGTAATGTCGAACAATTTTGAACAAAAATATAGATCTTTAGCACACGGGACGGGACGGAGGATATTGCTTTACGGGAAACTATAAAAATTTATTAAATTGGGAGGGGAAGCGGGGAATGAGTACTTTTTATATGAAAGTCTGTCTTTAAAATTAGAAAGGGTACCGAAGAGATTCCACGCGGACGAAGTCGCGGGCGACTGCTAGTATGATATAAAGGAAATACAATCCAATAAATCGTCAATACTACTCGTACTTAAGATACTATGACTTACCAGCCTTTTAAAAATGTTCAGTGATTTTGACTGTCGCATGTCTACTGGGCGTGCATTCAATTTTTCATGGTCGTAAAAAAGTATTAAAGTCATTGTTGTATTTAGCCATTATAACAGTGTCTACTTTACAAAAAAAATACTCGTGTTATAATGACACTTATAACTTGACAGAGATTTAAATATCTGTTTCAGGTACATAGTTTCTGCTGTACTCGAGTACAAGACGCCGCAGTCCAAATTCGAATCGGATTCTTTTGAAACTTTCGAAGACTACTACATGAACAAACATAACTTGCAGATCTTTGGTAGTAAAAATCAACCATTGCTTGAGGTGAGTGTGTATTGTTACAAACCCATTTTATTTTATTTTATTACCAGGGGATGCCAGTGAGTTCATCCGTGTGGAAAAATATCTAGAAAGTTTACGAACTTTTTATAAAAACTTTCTACCGCTATATAATATTTTAGGGGTGAGATTTTAAAAGTCCTTGAATCACGTTATGTTTTATATTAATCCAGTAGTTCTTATACCAATTTTCATAAACATACAACAAAAATGGAAGACTTTCCATACAAATTTTCAACCTCTTCTATTTTAATTTTCGCGATAAAAAGTATCCTATGTAATACCTTACAATATGAACTAAAATCGTTCAAGTTTCATTGAAATCCATTCAGTAGTTTCGGCGTGAATTGCGGCCGATAAAAATCCAGACAGACACAAATAAATGTTACAAATTACATTTTTGGATTCAGTATCGATTATATAGTGCCCTCTAGTTAAAATTTCAAAAATATTTTCAATATACAGAATTGGATCTGTTACAGTTTTATTTTAAGTATAGATTATTGAAATATTTTCCATTATACAATATTGTGGAGTTTGTATTTTGTTTGGCAAATAATGAACACGGGCTCTTTTTTTCTATTACGTAGATTTTATTTTATCTTAAAGTTCTAATGGCCTCTGTGGCGCAGTGGATTTATAAGATGGAGATCCTGGGTTCGACTCGGCTTTAGCCACCCACCAGCCAGACCTGGACTTGGCTTCTGGAGAGATATCGTAGAAACACCAAAAGGCGTATGGATTTTATCCCACTTCTAACTATGTCAGCATGCTACCATCTTATATTGCATCATCACTTACCATTAGGTGTGATTTCTGTTAATTGTTCCGTATTGAATCCATATTAAATAAACAAATTGCCAGGTGCGAGGTATAAACTCGCGGATGAACTGCCTGCTGCCGCGGGCCGCTACCATCAAGGCGTTGACGGACAAACAACGGAAACTCATCTCGAGCGCTCAGGGCGACGACAACCCGCGCCGCTTCGACGAGATATTTATACCTGAGTTTTGTATTAGAGACGAGTACCCCGGTGTGATGTGGTACAAGGCCATGATGCTGCCCAGTATCATGCATAGGTAAATATTCATACCTGAGTTTTGTATCAGGGACGATTACCTCGGTGTCATGTGGTCCATGGCCATGCTGCTGCCTAGTATCATGCATAGGTAAATATTCATACCAGAGTTTTATATCAGGGATGATTACATCGGTGTCATGTGGTACAAGACCATGCTGCTGCCCAGTATCCTGCATAGGTAAATATTCATACTGGAGTTTTGTATCAGGGACGATTACCTCTGTGTCATGTGGTACATGGCCATGCTGCTGCCCAGTATTCTGCATAGGTAAATATTCATACTGGAGTTTTGTATCAGGGACGATTACCTCTGTGTCATGTGGTACAAGGCCATGATGCTGCCCAGTATTCTGCATAGGTAAATATTCATACTGGAGTTTTGTATCAGGGACAGGACAATTAACCCGGTGCCATATGGTACAAGGCCATGATGCTGCCTAGTATCATGCATAGGTAAATATTCATACCAGAGTTTTATATCAGTGTCATGTGGTACAAGGCCATGATGCTGCCCAGTATTCTGCATAGGTAAATATTCATACTGGAGTTTTGTATCAGGGACAGGACAATTACCCCGGTGTCATGTGGTACAAGGCCATGATGCTGCCCAGTATTCTGCATAGGTAAATATTCATACTGGAGTTTTATATCAGGGACGAGTACCCCGGCGTCATTTGGTACAAGGCTGTGATGCTGCCCAATATCCTGGATAGGTAAATATTCATACCTGACTTTTGTATCAGGGACGAGTACCCCAGTGTCATGTGGTACAAGGCCATGATGTTGCCCAATATCCTGTATAGGTAAATATTCATACTGGAGTTTTGTATCAGGGACGAGTACCCCAGTGTCATGTGGTACGAGGCCATGATGCTGCCCAGTATCCTGCATAGGTAAATATTCATACCTGAGTTTTGTATCAGAGACGAGTATCCCGCTGTCATGTGGTACAAGGCTGTGATGCTGCCCAATATCCTGTATAGGTAAATATTCATACCTGAGTTTTGTATCAGGGATGATTACCTCAGTGTCATGTGGTACATGGCCATGCTGCTGCCCAGTATCATGCATAGGTAAATATTCATACTGGAGTTTTGTATCAGGGATGATTACCTCGGTCTCATGTGGTACATGGCCATGCTGCTGCCCAGTATCATGCATAGGTAAATATTCATACTGGAGTTTTGTATCAGGGATGATTACCCTGGTGTCATGTGGTACAAGGCCATGCTGCTGTCCAGTATCCTGCATAGGTAAATATTCATACTGGAGTTTTGTATCAGGGATGATTACCCCGGTGTCATGTGGTACATGGCCATGCTGCTGCCCAGTATCCTGCATAGGTAAATATTCATACTGGAGTTTTGTATCAGGTACGATTACCTCGGTGTCATGTGGTACATGGCCATGCTGCTATCCAGTATCCTGCATAGGTAAATATTCATACTGGAGTTTGTATCAGGGATGATTATCCCAGTGTCATGTGGTACAAGGCCATGTTGCTGCCCACCATCGTGCATCATGATAATGTATAATGTAAACTCTATTGCTCTCCGAGATAGGAACAGATTTAGATGGTCCTTCTTCCCGGCCAAAACTTGTAAAATTGGATGTCGTATTTCCGTAAAATAAAATTATAAAATACAGATAATTACAACGAATGACATAGCTGTTGATACACCGGTTTAACTGTTTCACTATATCTATTAGGAATAATTTACAGATGTCATCATAAGATTTGTTAGATTATACACTGACTGAAAATTATATAACATTAAACAATTGTAATTTATATATTAACAATTTCTCAGAATATCAATGCTTTTGACGGCCGAGGAACTCCGTGATCAAATTGCAAGGGATACCATAAAAAACTATAGACCAATGATGAAAGGTAAATATTTTCTCTCTTTTTTCATGGAATCCGTAGTGCGCAATGGTATAGTGGATTGGTCGCACAGTGGATTTATAAGATGGAGGTCCTGGGTTCAATTTTCTAAATTGATTCAAATTTGGCTGGTGAGTGGCAAATAAGTCTCGCCAAGTGATTTAGCGTTCTGGTACGATGTCGCATGATTGCAGTCAAGGATAGGATAGGATAGTTTATAGTGAACAATAAAAAAATGTACCCTAAAAAGTTTTTTTTATCAAGATATTATTATATTACTTTGGAGGATTATTTAACAGAGATATATTTATGAAATTTCACTATACCCAAGTACTAAAATAGTCTCTGAGCAAACCGCGAACAGATAGACAGACGGACGGACATGGCGAAACTATAATGTTATGGAACCCTAAAAAAAGAAATATATTAGTAAAAATATACTGAACAAATTTTTTCGTTTCAGGAGAACAATGGATGCCTATAGACGTAGACATGAATGTGGCGATACAGTCTTTACTATCTAATATTGAAGACCAACCAGCCGCGGTAAACAGTATAGATAGGTGAGTAGTCATTTCATCATCATCATGATTATCATCTTACAGTATACGATGTCTTCTTTTAATCTGTTACCTATCTATCTTTTCCCTCGTGGCGCAATCCGTCATTCTTTTTCCACTCATCTCTGTCATGACTTAGAAATATAGTGATCTAATTCAAAGTTTTAGCCCCTTATTAATAGAACTACCGAAGTTCATCGACCCATAAGAATAAAACTCTACCTGCCAGTCGAAAACCATTTCTTAAGATCTAAACGAAGATCACGATTCAAATTTTTAATTAGTTCACTATAATTGTAAGCGTGCGATTTATAAAACACAAAAGCTTTTGTATTTCCAAATCTACTTCAATTACGAAGAACATTGTAGTATCAACGTCTACTGAGGATACTCCTGTTTTGGAGTGGAACACACTAAAGGCTCTGTACTAATAATCATTATTAACACTCATTAATGACATTCTTGTTTGGGAGTGAAACACACTAAAGGCTCTGTACGAATAATCATTATTAACACTCATTAATGACATTCTTGTTTGGGAGTGAAACACACTGAAGGCTCTGTACTAATAATCATTATTAACACTCATTAATGACATTCCTAATGACAGAATCAACAATCCGATCGACGCTGCACCCAGAATGCCAAACATTATGACCGTAAAGGAAAGCGTATACCAACTACAGAAAAAGAAGCTTGAAAAACAGTACCCGTGGGAAGTAAGTTGTTTATTTTGTTTATAATATATTTTAAGCCAATCTTGTTTTTGAAAATAAAGGTTGAAAGATGTGTCAATAAAACAAAATGTAGAGTTTTTTATTTAGCACTATCGGATGCCAACGACTTCGTCCGCGTGGAAATAAAATACTGAACTTAGAATTGCTTAAGTTACTTATAACATTATTAAATGAGTGATTGAAAGTCTCGTCTAATTCGGTCCAGCCGTTTCAGAGATTAACCGGAACTAACGACAGATAGACAAAAATGTAAAAATCGTCGATAATTAGCACATTTTTATCAATTTTTTTAAAGATATTTTGATTTGAATTAAGAACATTAATTATAGACTTTATAACCTTTTGGGGGTAGAATTTAAAAAATTGTTGAATCACATTATATTTTATATCTAACCTCCAGTTTGTCTTCCAATTTTTATAAAGAATTCTTGAAAAATTAAGCAGTATCCATACTAACTTTCAACCACTATATAAACCTTTAGGGGATGAATTTTAAAATTTTTGAATCACGTATATTTAAAACTTTATCACTACTATTTTACACCAACAAACATACTTCTAAAAATGTAGAACTTTGCATAGAAATTTTCAACCCCTTTATAAGCCTATGGGATGAAATTTTAAAAATCTTTATCGTTATTTATTATTTCTTAAACGTGTTTTACATAATTTCTTTAAGACTAACAAAGTATCCAAATCAAAGTAAGCTATGAAAATAATATTCTTTAAAATAAAACTAAAATACTCTACTTATAAAAATCTTTAGTTAAAACTATTTACTTATATTTTCGAAACAGTTATTGTACGTAACAAAAATTCGAACCAACTTTTTTATTTCAGGTTTTTAGTAAACTTAGAGGCATAATTGATAACCTTTGACTAGGTAATTATGGGTTATTTTATACACTTGCTGTAGAGCACTGTTGAGTCTAGTGCACTTTTAAGTAGGAATTATAAAATACATCTGTATTACATAATTAAATTCAGCCGTACGTAGAAGCAGCTTTGTAGAGAGAATTGATGATAGAAAATTTACATAAGAGATTTTGAAGCAATTTTTGAATGGAAATGTTGAAAAGGGAATGCCAAAGCGAATGTTCTTGGACCAAATTCGGGAGATTTTAAATTTTTTTTTTATCAACTACAAGTTAGCCTTTGACTGCTATCACAACTGATGTTAAGTGATGATGCAATCTAAGATGGAAGCGGGCTAATTTGTTAGGAGTAGGATGAAATCCACACCCCTTTCGGTTTCTACACGACATCGTGCCGGAACGCTAAATCGCTTGGCGGTACGTCTTTGTCGGTAGGGTGGTAACTAGCCACGGCGAAAGCCTCCCACCAGCCAGACCAAGACAAATTAAGAAAAAATCTCAATCTGCCCCACCGGGAATCGAACCCAGGACCTCCGTGTTATTAATCCACCGCGCATACCACTGTGCCACGGAGGTGTACAAATATGGCCAGGTCAAGAGTATCCTAAACCTACGAACTTGTATGAAAGGATTAATAAAAATGAAAGATGATATGGAAGTATGCAAGGATCGTGACAAATTAAAGGATGTATACTAAAGCCAAACTCAATTGAGAATGCTTGTCAACAAACAAATTTAAAATGAAGGTAGATAATGCAACACGTTTTATGCCTAATAAATTTAAAATTACGTTTTGTTATTTTAAAAAATCTTATTTAAAAGATATTGAATATATTTATGGGTTTTAAGCTTACTAATGCAATTTATTGTCATGAATTCGTCATTAACTAGTTAATTAAAAAAATAAGGTGTAAAATGACTAGTGATTTCTACCTTCATTTTAAATTTGTTTGTTGTCAAGCATTCTCAATCGAGTTTGGCTTCAGTATAGTCTGTGTCTACTCCAATGGAAATAAGGCATGGTGTTATGTTGTGTTTAGGAGACACGCGAGCCGATCGACATCGACCGCTGTTTGTCCACGGTGACTCTAATGGACATTGAGTGTTACGACGCGTTCGTTATGGCACCGCTTCGGGAGACCAAAACCACGAGCCCCATTCGAGTGCTATCACCCCCAAAGGTCGTGCCGGGCTCGGCTGCTATACTTCCCCCGCCTGTAAAGTAAGTGGTTTTGGGTTTTGGCTTTTAATCACACAAGATACTCCTGTGTGGCTAGTGTGAGATTTTACCGCGTCGATACAGAAAACAGTAAACGCAAATTTTATATGGAATTGGAGTAGCGCCATCTATAATAAAGCCAAACTCGATTGAGAATGCTTGTCAACAAACAAATAAAAAATGTAGGTAGAAATCACTAGTCATTTTACACCTATATTTTTAAAATTATTAGTTAATGACGAATTCATGGCAATAAATTAGATTAGTAAGCTTAAAACTAATTAATATATTCAATATCTTTTAAATAAGATTTTTAAAATAACAAAACATAATTTTAAATTTATTAGGCATAAAATGTGTTGCATTTCCTACCTTCATTTTAAATTTGTTTGTTGACATGCTTTCTCAATCGAGTTTGGCTTTGGTATAGTTACAGTGAGAGTAAACGCTTTTTTATCTATATAATTTGACGTTACGCTGTCGTTCGGTAAAAATTCGCACTTGCCCCACTGGGTCCAATATAATAGATATTAAAATGATTCTAAATGAATTCGAAAGAATATCATCTTAAAATTGAAGAGCTTGTGTTAAAAGTTCATACAAGATGGCATTATAGGCATTACGCACGTTGTAAAAAGTTAAACATGTATAATTTCGGAACAAGCGCTCCAGGATCCGTGATCCAGCGGTAGGATGCTCCGGCCGCGATTGCCAGAGAGACATGTGTTCGAATCCCGCCGACTCCGCAATTTTTGATATTACGCTTATTTCCAAAAAATATATCCGAAAGTGTGGTTTACACTATTCAATAAAGAACGATGTTTCAGTATGTGCCAAAACCTAATATTTAATCACAGGTACGACGATACAATTGGGATCCTAACGAAAGTGCCGACCACGCGCGGCCCAGAGCTCCGGGACATCGTGGCAGCTCTCACTACCATCTACTCGCACGACACCTTCAACCTGGAGCGCGCGGAGACCTTGGGAGACTCCTTCCTCAAGTTCGCGGCCAGCTTGTATCTGTTCCACAAGTTCCCGGCATTGGACGAGGGTCAGTTGACTAATATCAAAGGACGGCTCATTGGCAACAGGTACATAATATTTTCAAGTCGAAGACACATTTTTGACGTGAAAACGTCTTATAACTCGATAGAGCCGGCTGCACGCACGAAAAAACATGACGTCATGCGGCGTTACCTCGCTTTGAGGCGTTCCATGTAAGGCTTGAAGTGCAAGCGAGAGCGCGGAACGAGCGACAAAGAAGCACAATCGGACTTTGCGTTCGGCAGGGTTCGACATCCGTCTATTAAATATATTAATTTTAAATTAAAAATTAATAAATTTAAAATATAAATTTATAAAATCAAAATCAATTATTTTATTAATTTAAATTAATATTTATAAAAATATACTTAAATTAAAAATTTTAATAACCAATAAATGCTACCATTCCATCAGTATTTTCTTAAGACATGTTGTCACGTTCAACTATCGTCAGTTAACCGACTTTACAGACAACCAATTTTTTATTTAATAATTTAAGAATGTCATATTTCTTCTTTTTTATTCGAAAACTTATTTACTTTTAAGCATAATTTGAGGGTCACTCTATCACGCAGTATACAGTCAAACGTGCCGCCCGCTCAGTGAACTAACGCGCGGTTTGTTTAATAATAATGTGTACTTTTTTTTACCGACTACAAGTTTGCCCTTGACAGCTATCACACCCGATGTTAAGTGATGATGCAGTCTGAGAATGAAGCGGGCTAACTTGTTAGGAATAGGATGAAAATCCACACCCCTTTCGTTTTCTACACGACATCGTACCGGAACGCTAAATCGCTTGACGGTACGACTTTGTCGGTAGGATGGTAGCCACGGCGAAAGCCTCCCACCAGCCAGACCAAGACAAATTAAGAAAAATCTCAATCTGCCCCGCTGGGAATCGAATCCAGGACCTCCGTCATATTAATCCACCACGCATACCATTGCGTCACGGATGCCGTCAAAATCATCAAATCGTCGCTTAAATAGAAAAGTGGCATTATTCAAAAATATCAATTTTGTAGTTATGACCATTTAAAGTTTTTAATTTTTTTTAACTCGTTTTTCTTGTTATGTATTATATTTATATCTAAGTGTTATATATCATTTAAAAGGTATTTACATAAGAAACAAAACAGTGTAGTTATTATAGTTGATTTATTAAAAAGGGGGCATTAATAACAGGAAGTGTCTTTTTTCTATATAAAATTGATAATACTATGACACGGATTTTCTAAAAAATTAATCAAATTATGTAAAATAACAATCAGTAATAAACCCTATATGAACGTAACTCCTATTTATTATATAAATCAATGGCAACAATATTGATATCGATGAGTTTTAACTTAAATCTACATAATTTCTTGATTTTTTATAATAATATAAAACCGCAAATAGAAATTGCAAACGTCCGAACGTTTAAATGTCCTGAATTTGGTCCAGGAACATTCGCCTAGGTCTTCCTCTTCCAACATTTCCATTCACTCTCGCCTCATAAATCGCTTTTGTTAATTTTCTTTTATGCATTCTCTCTACATGCCCAAACAGATGGTTTGGACTTTCAAACTTTCCATATTTTGTAAATTTACTACCCAGTTCTATAAACTCTTTTACTTCTTCCACTTTCTCTCCATCTATCAAAATATGACAATCTGTCACATATTCATCTCTTTCAAAAATTACTATCGTTTTGCTGACATTCATTTTCATTCTTTTTCTTTTTACAAAGCTACATTCATACTGGCTAAAAATAAGTTTTCGCTTCTCCTCACTAATTTTGTAATAATATTTCAATTCACATTTTTTCAGTACATGTTACTTTCATTTGTCTTTCTGGCATTTGTTTTTGTAACTTAGATGTCGATATACCTATACCCTTTTCCAGAATTCCTTAATAGTTTAGCTATACTTATTCTGGATTCACTCGGCGCAGCTTCTCTTTTTATACATGCTTTTTCTCTCTTTTTTTAACTTCATCAGCTGTAATTTTCTTAATTTGTCTTGGTCTGGTTGGTGGGAGGCTTTCGTCGTGGCTAGTTACCATCCTACTGACATAGACGTATTGCCAAGCAATTTAGCGTTCCGGTACGATGTCGTGTAGAAATCGAAAAGGGTGTGGATTTTCGTCCCACTCCTAACAAGTTAGCCCGTTTCATCTTAGATTGCATCGTCACTTAACATCAGGTGTGTTTTTTTCTTACCCTTTGCAATCAAATCCTAGCACTATTTTGAGAAATAACACTTTTCTACAAGAACGCACATTTATTCAACTTCGTAGACAAGTTGCAAATGGCAAAGTGTCATTTTTCTACAATCAAACTGGCGAATAACCGCAGAATACCGAAACGACACTTGTGACATCTAGTGAGCCTAACGTGTAGTTTATGAAGTGTCTTTTATCCACATGATAAAATGATGTCAACTGATTCGTTTTATGAAATAACCTCATTTTCGAAAAATTTTGAAAAATGTCACTTTTCTATTTAAGCGACGAAATGTGTATATCATTTTGTCATTGTACCAAATGTATTTTATTAAATGTACAGAACTGTTAGTTGATTTTCGATCTATTAATGATATAGAACCACAAAAATAATATCCGCACTTAAATATAAATCTCTTTTGTTAATCTTCTTTCATCCATTCTCTCTACATGTCCAAACCATCTAAGCATCCTTTTCTCAATTTACAAGGGGAGGGTGAATGGAAATGTTGGAAGGGGAAGGCCTAGGCGAATGTTGCTGGACCAAATTCAGGACATTTTAAATAATGGCCAGGTCAAGAGTACCCTAAACCGACGAACTTGTATGAAAGGATTAATGAGAGTGGAAGAAGCTAAGGAAGTATGCAAGGACCGCCTACCCCTATGGGAACATGGCGTGATGTTTATGTATGTATGTATGTAAATATAAATCAACATTATATTACTGAACTGCTTTTATGTGTCTTAGGTTTGACTCAAGATCGGTTTTGAGCTAGGGTCTAGAGTTTGTATTTTTTCCAGAAGTCTGTAGTAGCATCTAAAAGCTCCTAAAAACCCTATGTCCTGCAGTGGGCGTCTATCGGCTGTTAATGATGATTCAAGTTGCAATAACTTGTGCTGGTTTCTTGTTCGCAGGAACTTGTTCTATGCAGGCGAGCGCGTGCAGTTGGCTGGACGCATGAAGGTCGAACAGTTCAGTCCGAGAAGAGACTTTGTTGTCCCCGGCTTCTCTGCCCCGCCGCAAGTCGCCAGCTTCATAGAAGACAACAAAGTGAGTATGAGCCCAATTTCTTATAAATAAATTAACAAATGTTCGCGATTTTGCTCACGAGAAAAATAGAGTACCTTCCAAGAACATCACAGAAAAAATTTGTTAAAGAATTAATAGGCATAACAAGCTATCCTTAAAATATTGATATATGCCACCGCGGACATTTTTGTACTCCTAATAAAAAGGAATAATTCTTTCATACATTGGTTTGTTATATCTCAAAGGGATTAGGCAGCGTTTTCAAACAAGCTATCCTTAAAATATTGATATATGCCACCGCGGACATTTTTGTACTCCTAATAAAAAGGAATAATTTTTTCATACATTGGTATGTTATATCTCAAAGGGATTAGGCAGCGTTTTCAAACAAGCTATCCTTAAAATATTGATATATGCCACCGCGGACATTTTTGTACTCCTAATAAAGAGGAACAATTCTTTCATACATTGGTATGTTATATCTCAAAGGGATTAGGCAGCGTTTTCAAAACTCCCAGTCGCGCGACACATCAAATTATTTAACTTTATTGTCATATTTAAGGCAATTTACACCTAAACAAATTATACGCACGGTAATCTGTATCTGTCTTTGAGTTTATCGCACAGACAGACGTGGCGGGAAACTTATTTTTATAATATGTAGTGATCTTTAATATCATAGCATTAACACCTTGGATGTGTATCGGATTCTATGCAAAACGACCACGATCGATCATGAAAATATACCAGGCTCAATTGATTTAAGTACAATTTACTAATATTAATATACTGTACTTAAATAATAACTTATTATAAATACTATACTACTATTGTATAAGCAGAAAACTACCATTATCATTTTTATCAAATTGGCGTGGTATGAAAAATTATCATTTTTTTAATAGCTTTGGTTATGCCTAGACGTCGTAATTTATCCACTTTAAATTCGTACTATTTTAATACTAACTGGCAAAATTTACAATATGTTTGCCTTAAACGAGCAAGAAGAGAATAATTTCCAAAATTTAGAAAATGTATAATTTCCAAAAACTAATACCGAGCAAAGATCGGTCATCCAGATACTTATCAACATATTTACTTAACGTGCTGTTTATTTTTTTCGTGGAATTCAATAAATGCGACCGCAGATTCAAAAATATCATCGACCAACTCCTTAGGTGTTAGCATTGCGGCGAAATGTCCTCCGAAGTCGTGTGTCGTGGAATGTACTAGATTGGGGAATTTGTCTCGAAGAATCCAATCTGGTTGATAGAACACTTCGTATAGGAAATTTAAAGCGGCCGTTGGTACATACGTTGGGATGCTGGAATGTAAAATTACGATTGTTAGTATAAAAAACAAATCGAAAGTTTATTTATTGAAATAAAATATTCTGTAGTAAGTTGGGTCTTGGGTGTGGCAGTATGACAGCACTAACGCGATTATGGTATGAAGAGCATAAGAAATTGTTAGATTGTTAAGAGTGGCATAGGGGGCGGTATTGTTTATTAAAAAACTGTTGCTTAGTAACCACTCACGGACAAGTGGTAATCAAAAAGTTTATACTCATAGACCTAGTATTATATAGACAAGACATGAAAGAATTATACTGTGAACGATTGAGATACACGAAACCCTTTAAAAGTGACAGAGCATGATGGAAGATGTTTGTCACTAGTCTTGTCAGTCAAACAAACTTTGTAACATTCATGTTAAAGTATATATAAGGTGAGTTTGAATTATCAGCCAGCGTCGAAACTTTTGCATATAGATTACAATAGAAAAAAAATTGTTACCAGAACCAATAAAAAAAGAAATAAAAAATATAAAATATCTATTCACTTACGTCAGTACGCATAACACCATCCAATACATCCATAAATTAACCCCAAAGCTAGCCAGCCATTGACCCCAAGGCAGTTAGGTACCTACGTACACAATAGAATTGATCAAATTAACAAACGTAACAGCTGATCGACTACCAAGGTCAATAAATTTTCCATTTATAGGTTGAAACTTTGTTTAAATTGCCGGCGGCGAGCATACAAACAGGCGCGGCGATTGTCGGCCTTTTAAAAGACCGACAATGGCACCGCGGCGCTTTTCTGATCGCTACCGCGGACGCCGACAAAGACGCGCATTTAAACACTTGCCGCCTGCGTTTTACAGTAGGCAATTTAACAGGAAAGTTTATTGAACTTGGTACTGATATCAGCTGATTTAGTTCTAAGTGCTTATTTAAAAGTTTATTTCGTTCTACATTTATTTTTTACCAGTTCTAAAGTGTGCATAATTATGTGGAACATATCTACCTACTTAGTCCTTCGAAGGTACCGTGTTCGATTTCTGACAGCCGATTGTTATTCTTTTTTATTACTTCTGGTCTGGTCTAGTAGGAGATTTTGGCCGTTTGGCTTTTCTTTCCGAATTTTAATTGGTAGCAATAGAATGTTTAAGATATACCTTCGTTCGGTACGTCGGGTGACTCTACGGTTAATTTATAAATGCAATGGATGATGCTATGCAAAATGTCCTAAGTGAGTGTATATTTTAAGTTTTTTGTCACTGGTTCTAGAAATATTTTTATTCCGCTGTAGTAATCAGTATGCATTACACTTACTCTAGTTTCAACGCTGGCTGATGATTCAAACTCACCTTATATATAAAATATATGTATATATATATATATATATATATATATATATATATATATATATATATATATATATATAAAGTACAAAACCTTACATTTCTAGTATTATCATTCTATCCCTCCTTAACATGATGACTATGGCACCATCTTGGAATCCTTCAAATTGAGAACTTGTTCCGTTTTTCTGTCAGTTAAAAATGTATCTATGAAAATAACTCACTTATCAACAATGTATCCTTCTGGCCACGCGAACGCTTCTGCGTATATCCTCATAGCGGTGGTAATCCGTTCGTTTGTCCACATTATAGTAACGGTGTCCAACAAATCATCGATATTGATAGCTTCCAAGCCCCCGTGAGGTGTATTCAGCTGATCCCTATTGCTGCCAACTGCAATTTTCTCTAGAATATACGCTGCTAAACCAGCTGGTGTGTCTGCCAATGCTGCACCTGTAATATATATCCACCGACAACGACAAAAGTATATATATATATATATATATATATATATATATTTACATCCCAGTTCCAATTCAGCGTCCCCCCAATTTACATCAGTTTTACGTCCATGTCTTTCAATGACATTTGTCTTTATATCTTTGCATATACTGCTTAATAATCCTATAAAATATTGTGTGATGAATTTAAAATAACAAGATTATAGGTATACATCAATATTCAATTTCTGTTCATTCTGGTACCTATTGAGACCCACATTTATATCTACGCCTACATGGCGTCACCGTATATTTCGACTATTCCCCCTTCTTTTATGTACAATTGACGTCCTTGCTGTGCATACTTTGTTGCGTGCTGTTATGAAACGTTGTATTTTTTAATCAAATTAAAAACAGGTGGAGGTTCTCAATTTGTCTGTAATTTTATTGTTTTACTAGCATCCGCCCGCGACTTCCCGCCCGCCTATCCCTTCTATCCCGCCTTCAATTAAAAATAAGGGTTTTATTTGATTTATACTGAACCCTAATTATCTTCCTAGAATTAAAGTAGCCTATATTACGCGCAAAGTTATCAGATAGAGACCATTCAAGTATTATATAAACACTTAGGAGGGGTGGGGGGATCTTTACTATGCTTACTTTAGAAGAAATTACGCATGATATCCAGAGCATATTTGCTGACAAAGGGGGAAGGGGTCTAAAATTGCAAAAAAATCTGCTTACGCAATACTCGAATGGCCCCATATCTGCTAGTGAAAGTCCCATCAAAATCGGCCCAGCGGTTTCAGAGATTACCCCGAACAAACAGACAAAAATTCTAAAAAAGGTTATTTTGGTATATGTATCCTGTATACATACCTATGTACTTAGTAAAAAACGATTATTTTAATATTAACAAACAGACATTCCAATTTAATTTATCTGTATAGAAGATGTATGTTCACAGAGGTTGTGGCTGGAAGTTATGTACTAATACTCGAGCCGTTTACCACCACCACCACCACTCGGTGGAAAACTACTTTTATTTAGTGTTTTGAAACTATTTTCTTAAAACTATTACGTTTTACTTACTATTATATAAAACACAATTATTTATTGAATTGTTTATTAAAAAACCAACAGCGATACATACTTTTATTACATTTTCGTATAACCATAATAGAGCCAATAACAGGTTTCCGTTCATTTTAACGTATATATAACTATAACGGCTTAAAAAAGAGGATGCCAATAGTAATGCTAGTTATACAATATTAATGCAGCGCAAAAGAATGTTATTATAAATATAAAATCTTGTAACAAGGTTGTCATCATCAAAAAATCATAAAACAGTATAAGTAAATTAACATTGAACTATTTCTTTGCATTGATTATTATCATCAAAATTATTACTCCAAATTGTAATAATGAAATTGTCAAAATAGAAATAATGAATAATAATTCAATGCGCTGGAGTGCTATAGTCACTTTGTTTATGACTGTATTATCTGGCACTGGCCCACCGCCCTCCTGCGTCACCACTGTTCTGCTGGGTGGTAGATGCTGGGCTTGAATCGTCAGGGGCTTCGGTTCGGGCTCTGGCACCATTTCCACGTATGATGGCGACCGGCGGCAATTAATGCTTACGCTGCTTGTGCCTGTGAAACAAAGTTAATAGCTGTTAAAATGCTAGTTAAGATTTACTAATTGACATTGTCCATTTTTTTCAAAAGTTTTAATTCTAAAATCATTTTAAGGGAATAAGTTTATCCGTAGTTAAGCTGCATTTTTTTCTATTCTATTCTATAAATAAAATAATTGTATTAAAATTAGTTTACTCACCTAATTGCTCCGTTTTGTCCGAGATATTCAGTGAATTAGGAGGAGCCCAACGTCCTTCTTCATTACACGCCATATTTAAATAATAATGAAGCAATAACTACTTTTAACTTATGTTATTGTAAATACTTTGGGTGTCGTCTCACCAAGACTATTAGATAGCAACTGATGTAAGGATGAGGCACTCTCCTCATTCCATACGAATATCACTACAAAGTATTTTAGCAACGAGTGCATTCAAATGTTATTGTCTAGACTATTATTATAAACAGGAAATATTTACAGCGTATGCGCCTCTCACCGCGAGGTCTCGAGTTCGATTCCCTTTCATTAGAAAGTTCTGAATAGCAGCATAGCACCACGGAGTTGGATTTGTGCCCGGAGGATGGCGATAGGCTCACCCCCTATCCCATGGGACTGTGGGTGTTATACACCTCTGCCTTCTGGGTAATATAGGCGTGATGTTATGTAGGAAATATTTGATAGGTAATATTATAGTAGATAAGTAATATTTTTACAACGAGGGCGCTTTTTTGAAGCCAGAGCGAAGTGAGGGATTCTAGAGTAGAACCCTGAGCTTCGCGAGGGATTCTTTACTAGAATCCTGATTCCACTCTACTTTTTATCACCCACTATTAGAAAATAAAAGGCGCCTCAAATTCTGAAAAAAACTTGGCGCCTCTAGCAATACTCCATTCAGTAAAATTACCATAGGTTTTTATATATTTTTACCGTGTATTTCTGTCCTTTATAATTGATAGAAACGCGGGCTGTACATCAATATCTTATACTGGCAATGTATAGGACATTACCAGTATAAGATGGTCTTGCGTTGTATAGGCTTCCCGTGCAACGCGAGACTAGCGTGTACTGGAAATATATGATGGTTGTTCGCTGACCGTGTGTGGTGTACATACATCGCGCGTTCTTAATTTGATTTTTTTTTATTCAGCCGGCCGCGTGACTATGGGCCTTCGTATTATCATATAGTATTTTTTCAAAAAATATTTGCGTTCTCTGTTCTCTTTGACGCTGAACACTAAGATGTTCCAAATTCAAATAGCAGGTTTAGAAGAGGAACTTTTAGCGGGAAATAATGAAATTCCATATAGTCCTGGGTTCGATTCCCGGCGGGGCAGATTGAGATTTTTCTTAATTTGTCTTGGTCTGGCTGGTGGGAGGCTATCGCCGTGGCTAGTTACCACCCTACCGACAAAGACGTACCGCCAAGCGATTTAGCGTTCCGGTACGATGTCGTGTAGAAACCGAAGGGGGTGTGGATTTTCGTCTTACACCTAACAAGTTAGCCCGTTTCCATCTTAGACTGCATCATCACTTAACTTCAGGTGTGATAGTAGTCAATCTTTGAACGGCAAAACTGTCATATGTGCCTAATTTCCGGAATCTGGAGTGGATTAGTTCTACAGGTTTACTACTGGCATACATGTTCTCAGAATTATTCCATGACTCGACCCAGGAATCGAACCTAGGACCACGTGATCGAAGCCAGATATCCTTACCTACTTACTTACTTAGTTTTTAGTCCCTAGGGATTAAAAATTATATGGAATTTCATTATTGCCCGCTAAAAGTTCTATAGATAAAAAAGAACAACTTTGGGCGCACGTAAAGGCGGACAAATTTGACCTTTTCGAATAGGTGTGATGAAAGCATTCTTTCACCATTAGGGAAGATTTATATTAAACCGTGCCGTGCCCGGGGCGTCCCGTGTACGTGGCCCGGACGGGCTACGGATTTGAAACGTTACATACATTTTATATGAACCAGTTTACATTACACAGTGTATAATCCGTGTCCCGTCCGGGCTCGGACGACACTCGTCTACACCACGGTAGTTACACTGTCCCGCCCCGCCCCCTCCACGTCCCGTCGTAATACGAACACTCTTCCGTGCAGCGCACGGGCAGTGAGCGGCGAACGTTTAGTGAGGGAGTACGCACGTTCATTTGTTTCACCGAAGCTCAGTTTCCTTGTGATTCAGAAACAAAAAATTCATTGTTGCATGATTTTGGGGATAATGGACGACGAAAAATTAATCGAACATGTCCGAAAGTATCCTGAACTTTATGACATGACGCATCAAAAATATTTGGATACAAAATTCAAAATTGCCATATGGATTTTAATTGGAAATGAATTAAATGAAACAGGTGAGTACATTATTTACAATCAATTTATTAAAATTATGTATGTATATTATTATTATGTATATTCATTTTTAAAAATGAATTACATGTCAAAATGTGGCGTCCATATCAAAAAGGTAGTGTAAAAGGTGGTATAGTGTGCGGCAGATTTGCTGACGTGTCTTTTATGATTTTTTGTTTTTTTTTCTTTCCGAACCATAGTGCGCTACTCGGGGGCACAGTTTGTCTCATTCAATCTCGTGAGTTTGGGTGAGACAAACCGTTAATACGATGTAAAAAATCGTTGCATAGTCCCCTCCACTACATCACTCAGCGCTAAACTTACGTGCCACCACGACTTATTGACGATATAGACACTTTCCTTAGGTTCTTATTATTCTTCTTAGGTTATATTAGGTATTAAAAATGTCCGGCCGGTGACGAAAAGTAAGTTTTAAAATTTTCTCTGACCGCAAATGCATCGTTAGTAGATTGTCCGTGATGTTGGGGTCGTAGTGGATCAAGTATGGACCGCCTTAATTCTAATGTTGATTGTTCTGTGTCACGTGGTGTAAAAGTCATGTCATTTTGGTTGCGTAAATAGTTATGAAGTGTGCAAGCAGCTAATATAACATTATCAACATTTTTTGGGGCCATTTTGATTCTTCTAAAAAACAATCTGAATCTTTGAGCTAAAATACCAAAAGCACATTCAACTAAACGTCGTGCTAACGTTAATCTATAATTAAAATATGTTTTAGCAGCATCTCCTATTGTTTGGCTGCCTGGGTAAGGTCGCATTACATAAGTTTTTAAAGGAAACGCTTCATCGGCTACTATAACAAATGGTACAATTATATCCGAGTTAGGTAATTGTCTTGCTGCAGGTAGACTCAGCGTTCCATTTTCTAGTCGTTGTCCTAAAGAAGACTTTGCAAAAACACCACCATCACTATTTCTTCCATATGATCCAACATTTACTGTAGTAAATTTATAACGCGCGTCAACAAGCGCTAATAGTACGATTGAGAAAGTGTTCTTATAGTTATAAAATATAGATCCGCTATTAGGTGGTGCCTCAATAACAAAATGCTTTCCATCCAATGCACCAATACAGTTTGGAAATTTCCACATAGTTTCGAAGTCATTCGCTATTAATTTCCATTCATCCTCCGACGGTTGTGGCATTACTTTTTTCATAAGTACGTTAACAATAGCACGACATGTGCTGTTTACAATTTGATGAACTGTCGTATGACCCAACCGAAAACTGAATGAGATGGTCAAGTAGGAATCTCCTGTTGCCAAGTATCTGTAAAAAAAAAATACATATTAATATCTAGTACATCTTCTAACGTAACCTAATTTTCAGAATGTTATATAGTATTAAAGAAAGGGTTCCATTACTAATAATATATAATACATATATGTACCTATGTTTGTTTCAGCTAATGCTTGTAAATCGAGATGGACAAACATTAGAGACCAATTTAAAAAAAACATGAATAAAAGACTACTAAAAAGTGGACAAGCAGCAGCCAAAATAAAGAAATATAAATATGAGGATTTACTCCAATTTTTGGTTGTTCATATTCAGGACAGAGAAGTGATTGAAAATATTTCAAACGACAATGAATCTGAAGAGACGCTTCAAGATTATACTGATATTCCAGCAACTTCACTAACTGATACCCTAACAACTGCACTAACTGATACTCCAACAGCTGCACTAACTGACATTTCAACACCAACGCTTTTGCCCCAATACCACAGCACGTCTACAACTTCTCTAAATTCGCTTCAAAATACAACTGCACCTACAACTTCACGTCATTCGTCCCAAACTACTAAAAAAAAAACTCGTCAGCAAAAGCAAACGTCGTCACAACCATCGGCTGCAGCTAGTCTAATGAAATATATTATTGCAAATAATAAAAACAATCAGGAAACTGATCACATCGATGCTTTTTTCAAGGGTTTGATACCTACGATACAAAAATTTTCGCCTTATCATCAACATTTAGCAAAAGGGAGAATATTCCAAGTTGTTCAGCATTTAGAATGGGAACGGTTGAGCTCTGATCCTCACACATATATATCACCATCGCCTTCATCATCACCATCAACGTGTACGCCAACACCTCCGCCGCCGTCAACACGGCCACCGGTGGCACAAGAAGATAATTCTATAGATTCAGATCTATCAACATTTTTTACGGAGTATAACCCCTCCAGTAGCTCTCCCCAAAACCCGACTTAATATTTATAATAAATAATAATTTAATTTTTTTTATTATAAATAATAATAATTTAATTATAATAAATAATAATAATCTGTACCTACCTGTGTTTTATTATGATATACACATACACACACGCACACATGTGTGTATGTGTGTTTTATGTACCTAGTGGTAAAGTGGGATAAATAGAAATCAATAGATGAATATCAAATGTATTTTTTTAGAGGATTTGTCAATATGTATAATTATGTTAAATAGGTACTTAAAATATTGTAAACTAAATTATTAAAAAAATTCTAACGAACAGTTTATGTCTATTCACCCATTAATTTCTATTCAACCCGTTTTACGGTGTAATAAGCTAAACTTACCTTATGTTTACACTCTCCCGTCCGTAAGCAATTTAATGTTGTTGTCTCAAGTGTATCAAATTGTACACTTGAGACAACAAAATTAAATGATTGATTGATTGACTATTGACTAAAATGTAAGTACCTACTTAAATTGCAAACAAGATTTGTGAAACAAAACAATAAAATTGCTAGTAATTACCTGAGACATACTGCTAATCGTTGTTTAGGTTCTATCGGTGTCTTGAATCTTGTCTGCTGTCTTGTAAGAGCGGGCTTTAGCTCATTTAGTAAAATGTCAAAGTTTTCCTTGGACATTCTAAAATATCCAAAGAATTTATCTTCATCGTCCGGTAAGTATTTACATAGAGTATTAAATTCTCCTTCAAATTGACGCCTTTTCCAAAGAGGATGCACGCCCCATTTCCGTTTAACCTGGTTCTTATTAGTCCTTACTTCTGCTTCCTCTTCATCAATAGCTATGGCAATAGCAGCCATCTCCAGTAAAGAAAACTCCATTATTATTAATTTCCAGTCATTGAGAATTATTTCCATCACTATGCTATATTAAAGCAACCGTGGCGGCTGATAACTCGTTTAACACTCGTTGTAGTATAAATCATGCAGCACGGACGGGCTCCGCCCCGGCCCCGCCACGGCCCGGACACGGAGCGGCCTAATATAAATCATCCCTTAGAGAGCTACGTTATCCCTGAGTAACATATGACCATAATTATGCAATACCAAATGCCCAGGAGTCCCTGGCTAGCCTGTAGTGGTAGCGGAGTGCTCTGTAAAGAGGGCGAAGGAAGGAACAGAAAGGACATTGCCAAAATTTGCAATGATGATGCCCAGACTGTCCAAACTTATGCTCATATTCAACTGTTTTATTTAAATACAGGGCAGCCTGGGGTACACATCCATACAATTTTTGGCAATGTCCTTGAATGGAAGTGTACCTCAGGCTGCCCAGTAATGATATATATGTCATTAAATAGTGCAGATTTTTAACCGACGAAAAAAAACGGAGAAGGTTCTCAATTCAACACGTATATATATATATATATTTTTTTATATGTATGACCACGCATAACTTTTTACAGAGTGGTCCGATTTTGATAATTCTTTTTTTATTAGATAGGGCATACTTCCAAGGTGGTCCCATTGTCACCATGTTAGGATCTGATGATGATATCCTGGGGAAATTGAAGGAACTCTTCAAATTTTGGAGGCACGCTTACAGCGATTTCGGTTTTTATCTCGGTATCGGTATAATGATAGTATAAAAAATAGAACCGACTCAAAACGCACTAAAAAGTAAAAAATAACTGTGACATTTAGTTGCTTTAATTTACTTAAGCATATCTATGAAGTCGGTGCCAGCCAAGTTTAAGGAACATTTATTTTACGTAGTAAAGCAGTTTGTGGGTTCTAGGTAACGTCCTTGAAAGTAGAAACCTTGGCTGGCACCGACTCCTAGATATGCTTTAGTAAATTAAAGCAACTAAATGTCACAGTTATTTTTTACTTTTTAGTGCGTTTTGAGTCGGTTCTATTTTTTGTTAAAAAATTTTATTTCTTACTTTTTAGTGATTTATCGCCACGTACCGTACTCGTACTATACTGTCATAGTATATTATATGGCACTAGTAGCCAAAAAGCTACCGATACCGAGTCAAAAACCGAAATCGCTGTAAGCGTGCCTCCAAAATTTGAAGAGTTCTTTCAATTTCCCCAGGATATCATCGGCAGATCCTAACATGAGGACAATGGGACCACCTTGGATGTATGCCCTTTCTAATAAAAAAAGAATTATCAAAATCGGACAACACTGTAAAAAGTTCTGCGTGGTCATACATAAAAAAATAAAAAAAAATAAAAAAATAAATATACGTGTCGAATTGAGAACCTCCTCCGTTTTTTTTCGTCGGTTAATAAAATATAGATGACAGTATAATACGAGTACGATACGTGGCGATAAATCACCCAAAAGTAAGAAATAAACATTTTTAAATAAAAATAGAACCGACTCAAAACGCACTAAAAAGTAAAAAATAACTGTGTCATTTAGTTGCTTTAATTTACTTAAGCATATCTAGGAGTCGGTGCCAGCCAAGGTTTCTACTTTAAGGACGTTGCCTAGAACCCACAAACTGCTTTACTACGTAAAATAAAGGTTCCTTAAACTTGGCTGGCACCGACTTCATAGATATGCCTGTAGTATAAATATTCCTATAGTAGGTACATACATCTTTTCCAATAAATAAATAATAATTAACATTGGTTCGCGAGATATTGAAGTATTCTTCCATTTATCGCTCACATAAATTTAAGACATATGGTTTTGTCACGGAGGGCCGATGGGACTAAAGGGAATTATATTATGGTATGGTACAAGGTAACGCAACAAATCTATACTTATAATAAAACTGTTGAAGGGTCAATTCTGTACATTGAATATATTTTGAAATTTTTAATTGGAAGGCATTCTGTTAACGATACAGAAGGCAAAAATAAAAAAAAAACTTTGCTGTCTGTCTGTCTGTATCTTAAACGCGTTTACCGTCGAAGGTACTGAACGGATTCTGATGAAACTCAGCATGGACAATGGTGTAGCATCTTAGCATACTTTTATACCGATTTTTTTTACGCAGGCGAAACCATGGGCAAAAGTTAGTTCATTTCTTTGAATACATTTATCTCAAAAACTAAAGTTGGATTTGGATAATTCTTTTTTTATTAGATAGGGAATTTATTGACCGACGTTACAAGCTATAAATCATCATGCTACTGTCAATAGGAGCGGAGAAGCAGTGAAATAAGTTGTAAGAACAGGCTTAGTGCGGGAGATAGCGTGGATGGGTGAAAATCTGACAGTTTTTTTTGTAATTTTGGTGGTGCCACTAAAAATCTCTGTGAGACTTTGACCCGGGCAGAAATCCGTCAAAATCATAGAATATCGTACACTAAACAAGTGCAGGATATTCTATGATATTGACGGACGGCGAATATCACGTCGAACGGTGTAACTGGTTCAGTATCGACTGTATAATAACTTAAATCAATGTGAGGTTCATTTTTGCACAAGCCATAGTTCACTAGGTTTAAACACGCCAGGCGTAGGCGTAGGCGTAGGAAGTAGATAAGCCGAATTCTAAGTAATAAACAATGTCAACGGTCGCATTCATTCGTTACATTGTTGTCAAACGTATGTATATCTCGCGCTACAGCAGCGCTACACGTTATAAACGAAATTGACAAGAACTAAGCGAAATACAATTTCATGCATTGTAGCTGTAAAGTGAAGTCCAATTTTTTTTTTTATTACAAAGTTCACATAGTACTTTAGACCAAGACGCGTGGTTTGGCAATGTCAACCAAAATGACGTCCGTATATGGGACGCCAAAAGCAGGTGGACGCCATTTTAAATGCATTTAACTCCACATTGGACGCCGAAACGGTTCTAGGATATAAATATATATATATATATATATATACTTAAATCACATTGTTTCATATTTATGCAGTACTTTTTATACAAATTTTTATGAACATAACTTCAATAATGAAGGACTTTCCATACAAACTTTCAACCCCTTCTATAGCATTTAATAGAGAGAGACGAAGATCTTAGCATTCCATGGATTAACCGTGCGGGTGCCGGGTCCATCGCGTGGCTGAGAGAAAAACTCCGAACAGAGCCCGAGACTTGTGACACGGGTGTAGGTTTAAGGGTACCCTTAGTGACGGCCGTCAACACTCACCTCCTCTGTTCAAGTTATTCTCCCTGCCCAGCCAAATTCAGAAGGACCCTACTAGAGCAGCTTTGGACACTCGTTCCCCCATATGGAGCTTACTGGCAGGTTATAGAGAGACAAGTGCGGTCCAATAAAAAATTTCATAATATCTTCAATGTACAGAATTGGACCTGTTACAGTTTTATTATAAATATAGATTTTAAGGGTTTATTATATGAGAGTAGATAAAAATATAGAAAAAACCAGGGCTTTAATCGATTGATTCCATTAAATATCTACCTACCTATTGTATCCGGTTTCGTAGCTTGCAAATGAAAGTAACCACTCTCCCTCAATAAAATTGAGACTAAATTTTTTAAGGAATACATTCTTTGTCTGTTTTTGTCTTGTGTAATACAACTAGGGACCAGTGAACCAATGATAGTTTTGATGACACTTATCGGTCTTGAGGATATTGCCATACTCGTGTGGAATCTGCAAAATAATATAAAAAGTCATGATCATTAACATTAACAACCTATCTTAACGGCCCACTACAGGGCCTCCCTCCTTAGCGGAGGGGGATGTAGATATTAGATCCACCAAGCTACTCCAATGTTGTTTCTCAGTAATAATAACTGACATTTTAACGGGTAACCAAGACACGGGGGTATAAACGAGCGCCAACTCAAACTCCGGGCTAAGAATTTTTACTGAATATTCCTTTCTTTTTATTCTCCTCTCCTATATGGAGGGAGGCCTGGCCTTGTAGTTGACCGTTAATATGCTGATGATGATGATGATGATGATGATGATGATGATGATGATGATTTCTTAGAAGAAAGAATAGCCTGGCCAAGGACGCAAACCCGTGATCCATCGTTACATAACACGATATGCACTGATCCCCAAATATGCATATAAGAAATATTCTATTTTTATTCTGTGGTTAAGACAAGACGAATATCTTAGCATTCCATGGATTCACCGTGCGGGTGCCGGGTCCATCGCGTGGCTGAGAGAAAAACTCCGAACAGAGCCCGAGACTTGTGACTCGGGTGTAGGTTTAAGGGTACCCTTAGTGACGCGCGTCAACACTCACCTCCTCTGTTCAAGTTATTCTCCCTGCCCAACCAAATTCGGAAGGACCCTACTAGAGCAGCTTCGTTCCAATATGGAGCTTAGAGTATACTTGCGATTTCGACTAATTTATTGCAAGTTGCTTGGTGTATTAGCTTTTAAGCTATCAGTAGTTATATTTACGTATTTACGAGATAGTTTTTCTATGTTATCGTACCCTAGTACTTCATCTTGAAAGACTGTAACCAGATGAGTTGCCACCTGTGAGCCCCAATCGACTGCATGAATGTAGTATTTACTGAAGCCGAGCCGATTCATCAGGTTTCTCATTATTATACCCATCTGTAGAGGACTTAGACCTGGCTTGTTTGTACCCTGAAAGATAATAGTACGGTACTGAATCTCTTTCTTAGAGCTGCTAATGACGGCTCGAAACACATTGGTTACTTGTCTTTTAAATACAGCAACTCAGGAAAAAGAGCATGAAAATAAGTTAGAAACTGTGGAATACGAATATGGATACATAATATTCTTGCTTTAGGCAAATAAGTTATGCATAATAATGAATTTCTATAATATGCCCTTGAACAAAAAGAAGAAGAAAAAACACTTTCTTGCACATAAAAATAGATATAACAGATACATGAAAAAAAAGGATTAAAATAAACATGCAAAGGCGGCCTTATTGCTAGTAGCAACCTACAGGCAACCTATTGAAAGGAAATTTGAGTATCGTAAGCAGGGTAGTGCAATGAGAAGAAATTACTTAAATTTATTATAAAAATAATAATATTAAAAAAAAAATAAACTACATGAAAAAGTAAATATTATATATAAATGTACATAAACAATATTAATATACATAAAAAAATACATATTATTATTTTCTATTTAACGACAAATAGTAGCTTTTCTAGCGAGACTTAAAAATGGGCAGCGAATTACTCGCGCGGACCTCGGATGGCAGATTGTTCCACAGCTTAATAGATTTGAAAGTGAAAAAAAGATTAAGAAAGGATTTGATAAATCCCAAAAAATTCAGTATAGTAACACGTAAACATCTCTTTACTTATTTAAATTATGAGATGTTCGTATAGGCATTTGAAATAAACAATACCTACATTTATTTGCTTGAAGAATTTAAAATTAATTTCAAGTTTGCATGTTGCATATTTATGATAAGAAATAGAGGATAGTTTTTGATGATTAATCATTATTATTATTCATTATGTTTTTGTGTCTGTTTGACATGAGCAACAAAAAATACACGTGTAAAGTTGTAAGTATGGTACAAGGTGTTTCATTTGAAAACGTTTCATAACATTTGAGACAATTATTCCCATCCAATTAGTCGTGCAGGCGTACCTCTGAAAATCCAAAGCCTGGTAAATCTACAGCGATAACTTCAAAAATGAAATCGTATCCTCTTCTCGGAGTCGTGAGCATAGGTATCGCTACATCAAATTCCTTGGAGGAACTTGGCCATCCGTGTATGACTAGCAAAGGAAGTACTTTAACATTTTTCGCTCCAGGCTTCACCCTCATGTAATGGATGTCCAGTCCTTGAATATTTGTTATATAATGTGGAAAACTATTCAGACGCTTGGCTCTCTCTGTGAAGTTATACTGGTTCGTCCAATAGTTTAATATCTTTTCTAAGTATATTGTGTTCATGCCATATTCGGACTGCTTGCCCTCCATTGGTCGGGTGTATGGACGTCGATTGTTTACCCTGCTTTTCAAGTCGTCTATCATCTGTAATCACCCGTAAAAATTTAGGATTAAAAGATCTAAACAATTCATAATATACACATAATTTTATGATAAAAGGAGTTAATTATGATTTATGACAAAATACTTCTTTTATTAATAATAAATTATACTTAAGGACATTTTAAAGTGTGGCCAGGTCAAGAGTACTGTAGCGAGTAGGCGAGTACGCTTGCTCGCTACAACGAAGCACAAAGATCATACGATGTGGCGTGATCGACTACGTCATGCGCCGGCGGCGAACAAGCTCCGCCCTATTCGACGCCGATTGGTTGATGCGCGGGCGCCGGCAAGATGGCAGCAAGCGCATGTATTGTTCGGTGCCGGCGGCCATCATTTTTTGTGTGCCACCTCGCCCGTTGAGGCCAAAAGTCGGATATAAAATGCTTGCAGGTAGTGGGTATTAATTAATTAAGATCGAAAACAATTGTAGTTAGGTGGTCAAAAATAATAAAACAGTTCGAGTCGTTGTACGTAGTTTTTATAACCGCTCCGCCTCACATATTAGTCCGGTCCCGGGTTCGATTCCTGGTCGTGAGAAAGTTATCACACGCAACCAAAGACCTCTTCACTGGTGACCCCGACGCTCACAGATATCCAGAATGCAAGGGACCAAGGACGTTTTGGGAGAAGCCTGCCGGGTTGGAGTAAGGACCCCTCCGTTCAACCCCAATGACCCGGAACTCTGGTTCGCACAGCTGGAGGGCCAGTTCATGCTCTCCAACATAACGGCGGATGCCACGAAATTTTATTTCGTCCTGGCGCAACTGGAACCTCATCACGCAGCAGAAGTAAGGGATCTGGCAGTTTCACCACCCACCACAAACAGGTATGAAACTCTAAAGGCGGAACTGGTACGACGACTGTCTGCGTCCCAGGAACGGAAGATCAAGCAGCTGTTGATGCACGAAGAGATGGGAGACCGAAAGCCGACTCAATTTCTCCGGCATTTGCAACATTTAGCAGGTGACAACGTTCCTTCAGAATTTATTCGAACGATGTGGGCTAGCCGACTACCTACACACCTGCAGACCTGCATAGCAGCCCAGCAGACGAAGATGTCGCTAGAGGACCTCGCCGAACTAGCTGACCGGGTAAATGACGTCGTGCCAGTAACCATGCAAGTTACCGGGCAAGTAACTGGTCAAGTACCCAGTACGTCCGCATTAGCAGTAGGACCTGGGAGTGCTATCGAGGCATTGACGCAAGTAGTTGCCGAGCTTAGCCGCAAGGTGGAGGCCATGAGTATGGAACAGCGCAGACGTCCCCGTTCTTATTCTAGAGGACCAAGAGGGAAGAGCAGTCAACGATCCAGATCTCGCCCACGCGACCACCCACACTGCTTCTACCACTACCGGTTTGGAGATCGCGCACGCAAATGCACCCAACCATGTACCTACCAGAAGAAGGAAAACTTCTCAGGCAGCCACTAGTGGCGGTAAACGACTGCCTAGTAATTACGAGCCGCCTGTTCATAACGGACCGCAAAACAAAGATGCAATATCTCGTAGATACGGGTTCAGACCTGTGCGTCTTTCCGCGATCCGCTGTTCGGGAGCCCCGTACCAAAACCCAGTACGAGTTGTTCGCAGCCAATGGAACAGTCATAGCAACGTATGGTTATTTACCTCTGACACTAGACTTAGGACTTCGACGTGCTTTCACTTGGCGCTTCATAGTAGCCGACGTGTCGAAGCCAATCATCGGTGTTGACTTCTTAGGCTACTACAATCTACTAGTCGATTGTCGCAATCAACGTTTGATTGACAACGTGACAGCACTGAAAGCCGCCGCACTAGCTGAACCGTCTACGGAGGCAATTTCTTCGGTTCGTACTACAATCGACGATTCTGCCTATCATCGTTTGCTAAGAGAATATCCTGATGTCACTCGCCCTGCTGGGAAACCTAAGGTAACGAAGCATGCTACGGTGCACTATATCCGTACAACACCAGGCCCACCGGTGTCCAGCCGTCCACGGCGCTTAGATCCGGAGCGTTTGAAGATTGCGAAGCAGGAGTTCGATGAGATGCTACAGAACGGTACAGCACGCAGATCTGACAGCCCGTGGTCTTCACCGTTACATCTGGCCCGGAAGAAAAACGACGGTTGGCGTCCCTGTGGAGATTACCGGTCACTGAATGCTCGTACAATCCCTGACAGATACCCAGTCAGGCACTTGCAAGATTTCACTCACCATCTAGCTGGAAGTACTATCTTCTCCACCGTGGACCTAATAAAGGCCTACAATCAGATTCCAGTTTATGAGGATGATGTGGCTAAAACGGCAATCACGACACCCTTCGGCCTTTACGAATTCCCGTTTATGACATTCGGACTTCGTAACGCCGCCCAAACGTTCCAGCGCTTCATGGACGAGGTTCTGCGGGGCTTGGACTTCTGTTTTGGATATATCGATGACATTCTGATCTTTAGTTCCAGCAGTCAACAACATCAGGAACACCTAAGAATCATCTTTCAGAGGCTGTCTGATTACGGCGTGTTGATCAATACTGGCAAGTGTGTCTTTGGACAAGCACAGGTTGAATTTCTCGGATTTTCGGTTTCAGGAAAAGGAATCAAACCATTGGATGCCAAGGTTCAAGCAATTCGAGAATTTCCAACGCCTAAAACAATCAAGGAACTCAGACGTTTCCTAGGTATGTTGAACTTTTACCGCCGTCTAATTCCAAAGGCAGCCACCATTCAAGCCCCATTGAACGAATTGCTTGCCGGTCCCAAGACAAAAGGATCGCAAGCAATTGTTTTGACACCTGCACTCTTAGAAGCAGTCAACAGCTGCAAGAACAGTCTGTCAGAAGCCACCCTATTAGTGCATCCAGACCCGCGAGCAAGATTGGCAATACAGACCGATGCTTCAGATTCGGCGATTGGAGCCGTTCTTCAGCAACACCAGGAAGATGAATGGAAGCCGCTAGCATTCTTTTCCAGGAAGCTCAGTCCAAGTCAAAGGAAGTATAGTCCTTATGACCGAGAGTTGCTAGCCATCTACGAAGCCATAAGACATTTTAGGCACATGGTGGAGGCGCGTACTTTTTCGGTGTTAACGGACCACAAGCCGTTAACGTTCGCCTTTACAGCACGACGTGAGAATTGTTCACCGCGACAGTTCCGATATCTAGATTTCATCAGCCAATTTACTACGGAGATCAAATACGTTGCCGGTAAGGATAACATCGTAGCTGATGCCCTTTCACGTGTCGAAGGAATTTCTATGCCCATAGATTACCAGGCCCTAGCCAGCAACCAGTATATCGACCAGGAGTTGCAAGAGCTCCTGAAGTCCGGTTGCGCCCTGAAGTTGGAAAAGTGCGGCGTGACAGATGACAATCTCCAGATTTACTGTGACGTATCGACTCCAACTCCACGACCATATGTTACCCCTTCGTTTCGCAAACAGGTATTTGACGCACTACATAATTTGAGTCATCCAGGAGCGAAGGCGACTGTCAAGCTGGTAACGCAACGGTTTGTTTGGCCAGGAATTAGACGAGACTGTCGACAATGGGCCAAGGAGTGTCAGCAATGCCAGCGATCGAAAATCTCCCGACACACAACAGCACCGCTGGCTACCTTTGAACCTCCATCAGCTCGCTTTCGTCACATCCACCTTGATTTAATAGGACCATTACCCTTATGTTCTGGCTACAGGTACTGCCTCACGATCGTCGACCGCTTTACGCGTTGGCCTGAAGCGTATCCACTCCAGGACATGACTGCCGAAACCTGTACCAACGCCTTAGTCACCGGATGGATCTCGCGCTTTGGTTGTCCAGAGCACATCACCACAGATCGCGGCAGACAATTCCTGTCCAACACATTTCGAGAGCTCACCGTGCTGGTTAGTGCATCACATCACACAACCACAGCGTACCACCCAGCAGCCAATGGCTTGGTGGAAAGGCTACATCGTCAACTTAAGTCCGCCATCACCTGTCATGCATCATCTAACTGGGTGGAAGTCCTACCATGGGTCCTCCTCGGGATCCGCAGTGCATGGAAGGAAGACTTACAAACGTCCGCAGCAGAACTCGTGTATGGTGAACCACTTCGTTTGCCTGGACAGTTCTTCTCTCCCGCACCAGAGGAAGAAATGGACATGACCTCTATCACCAGCCGACTTCGAGCACACGTCAGTAAGTTGGCGCCAACTCCAACATCTTGGCATGGCAGTTCCAGCCGAACCTTTTATGTGCCCAAGGAGTTAAAAACATCAGACCATGTTTTTGTCCGCCAAGGTCCTGCAAGAAGACCACTGGAAGCACCATACTCCGGACCGTTTAAAGTGCTAAAACGCGATCTGAAGACCTTCGATGTGATGATGAACGGGAGGCCGCAGAGGATAACGCTGAACCGCCTGAAACCAGCCTACATAACAAGAGAGACCCCAGAGGCGACTTTTCAACCCAAGAAGGACGAAGGCGCAACCGCTACCAGAACCACAAGGAGTGGGCGGAAAGTCAGGTTCCCAGACTACTATCGCCCGTAGTCACGGTCTCAGCGGGGGAGTAGTGTAGCGAGTAGGCGAGTACGCTTGCTCGCTACAACGAAGCACAAAGATCATACGATGTGGCGTGATCGACTACGTCATGCGCCGGCGGCGAACAAGCTCCGCCCTATTCGACGCCGATTGGTTGATGCGCGGGCGCCGGCAAGATGGCAGCAAGCGCATGTATTGTTCGGTGCCGGCGGCCATCATTTTTTGTGTGCCACCTCGCCCGTTGAGGCCAAAAGTCGGATATAAAATGCTTGCAGGTAGTGGGTATTAATTAATTAAGATCGAAAACAATTGTAGTTAGGTGGTCAAAAATAATAAAACAGTTCGAGTCGTTGTACGTAGTTTTTATAACCGCTCCGCCTCACATATTAGTCCGGTCCCGGGTTCGATTCCTGGTCGTGAGAAAGTTATCACACGCAACCAAAGACCTCTTCAGTACCCTAAACCGATGAATTTGTATGAAAGGATTAATGAGAGTGGAAGAAGTTAAGGAAGTATGTATTCTAGCAAATGAAAGGATGTATTCTCTGCCAACCTCTATGGTAATGAGGCGTGATGTTATGTATTAATTATATTTTACGAAATTAATTTATTAAGTCACGAACTCCAATTATTCATTTAAGCAAGCCTGACACACTTCGCAGTTTAAGGGGATTAGATAAAAATTGATGGGAGTCTCATCTTTATCTCTTTGTGTTTGATGTAAATACATTTTGATATTTACATTGCGTAAGTATTAAAATGATGCGACGAAAGGGATAGTGGGACGGTCCAGGCAATGAGACGCATTCGTTAGTTTTTATCAACACGCCATACGAGCGTACTCGCAGGCAAAAGAATTTATACTATGGCTGCTGCTTTAACTGCGGGCTTCATAAGAAGGGTCAGAGTCACCTAGCGGATGATGGAAAGAGCAATGCTCGGAGTATCTCTGCGTGATCGAATCAGAAATTATGAGATCCGCAGAAGAGCCAAAGTAACCGACATAGCTCAGCGAGTCGCAGAACTGAAGTGGCATGGGGCACGTGGTTGGAACAGCTGATGGACGTTGGGGGCCCAAGGTGCTAGCATGGAGACCCCGCACCGGAAAGCGCAGTGTTGGTCGACTCCCCACCAGGTGGAGATGACGACATCAAACGTGTCGCAGGGAGCCGATGGCAACAGGCGGCTCGCGATCGTTGTGTTTGGAAGTCCCTAAAAACGCCAGCATATTAACGGCCCACTACAGGGCCAGGCCTCCCTCCTTATAGGAGAGGGGGCGTCTACCGGTTGTTAATGATGATGATGATGAAGTTTGTAAAGTTTTATTACCGTACTATTGAAAACAATTTTGAATGGTCTAATCGACTTGTCTTCTTGTATTGGTTTGTTGTCGTCTCCCCACCATCTGTCTAAGTCAAGCTCTGGTAGGTCGGGAACTTTCTGAAGTTGGTAATATTTAGCACCCATGCCAATGCATCCAGCTGCAAAGGCAATGGACAGTGCAATGGTTTTGAACATCTGAAATATCAGTAGATATTTCTAATTTATTTTCTATAAAAAAAATTAAACCGACTTCAAAACTCACTAAAAAGTAATAAATAACTGTGTGATTTATTGCTTGCGTGAATTTATAACCCCCTTTTTTGAAGTCGGTTAATAAGGGACATTATTTCTCATATTATGCCAAAGAAAATGCCGCTTTATGCTTGGACAGTTCCGGATCTGGATATCAGTTTGTTCAGCCTTCAAACTGGAATCCAGATCTGAAGCTTGCTATCTCCTCCCAAAACCTCCACTGCGCCACTCGGCCGTCAAAGTCTATTCTATTGCAGTACATAATAAGATATATTTTTGATTTTAATAAAGAAAGTATGGGAATAATGTCTACACTTAGGTAGGTTAGGTACAATATAACGTTCATAAGTCCGGTTTAAGTTCAGAATGATATTTAATTACATATAATTAGTTACGTACGTATCATAGACGTATGTGCAGCAAAAAAAATACACCAAGTTTTCAATGTCACAAAAGTTAACAGAATTTGATATGCCTTGTTCTTATTAAAAATTACTTTGGATTTATGATATTAGAAATGGAAATTTTGCTGTAACACACGAAAAGAACTGCGTTACATTATTGAACGGGCGCAATGAAAAAAATATATCGATACCATAAAAAAATAATAATGTATGATAATAGGACACGCAAAACATAAATGTTTGACCTTAGGGTACCAGATAATGTTAATACCAGACTAATGTTAAGTCATTGACATATTAATAGTCAGTACTATGGACTTCGTCCCGATATATCCTATATATACTAGAATGTATTTGTCTATACTAATATTATTCAGAGGTAAAGTTTGTATGTTTGTAAATAGATCTGTTGGGGCTAATCTTCGGAAGTACTGATCCGATTTTAAAAATTCTTTCACCAGTAGAATGCTACACTATCGGGGAGTGTCATAGGCTATATTTTATATTTGTATTATATATATTAGCCGAGTTATCACAGTTTTTGTCGCGCGAGTCGAACCGTGAAATTTATTAAATCGGCTTTATGCGCGTGCGCTGCCATAACTATTTGGAATAATTGAAAGCAATGTATGGGAACTTTATGTATCTTAAAAAGTCCGCGATAGCATATATTTTTTATATTATAGCAGATAAAGAACTTTTTATAAATCATTTAATTCATATGCTTAAGTTTACGTCATAATTTATACAGCTATACTTAAATCCTTATCAAAATAAATTATTTGATAACCACAAGGATTTTATACAGAAAAGATTTGCTTTTTACAGTATGTTAATTAGTTATATAGTTTCGGAGATATTACAAGATTTCCAAAAGGCATGTCCAAATTTAGTTGACCTCCTTCGTGTTATATTATACGTAAATTCTAAGACCTACGTAAATAAATACGATAGAAGTGTATTTTTGAGAATTATATTATTAATATAGATACACAGACAGAGCAGGCGCATAAAACCGATTTAATAAAGAACAATGGTCCTAACAAATTTTTTTTGCGTCTATTAATAGATATTATTAGTAAAAATATAAAATTATAGAGAAATTATTTCTGAGCAATTTTTTTTTAAGGTTTTATACTGTGTGAAGTCTGGAATTAAAGATATTTATGTTTGAAGTTTTAGACAAAAAAGCGAGTATCGAGTACATTCGATACATTTACTCGATAGTTTTCAGAAAATGACTTAAAACTTAATTTTAATTATATCGGACATACTAATTATACATTAAGTTACCTCTAAAATACTTATTCTTATCATCTTCCTTTCCTTCAAAACATAACCTACTGCGGTACTTTTGATACTTGATATTATATTTGACTAATATTCGTTTATTTTCTTAGTATAGTATAAAATAAGATTGTACTTTGGCAGTGAATAATTGTCATGATTAGGAATTTAAATGCATTACGCGTTTATAAAAAAAAAATTATTGACATTTCAAAATAAGTATTATTAGTTCGCCATTCTATTGAAATTAAGCTAAAATCATTGAACACGAGTAGTTCGGCACACAAAAGAGTTAGTAATAAGTATCGATTTGATTCGATACTACTTATGTGTACAGTATCGATACTTTCTTTTCGATATTCTGTCCCTAGTTGACCGACAGATGTCATATTGAATCTTTCTTTGTGTTATTATTGCTTGGTTGCCGTACTCAATTATGACAATGTAATGACTGATTTTTTATTTTATTTAAAGGACTTATTCGGACCTTGTATACAGATTGCAAAAATAAAATAAATTATTTTACGTAAACTGTAATAGTTTACATTTGTAGAAGCTTACGAATTCCATCAACAAATATCAGACCATTGTTCTTTCACGGTCGGACTCGTGCGATAAAAACTGTGATAACTCGGCTAATTTATATAATACAAATATAAAATATAACCTATGACACTCACCGATAATGTAGCATTCTACTACTGGTGAAAGAATTTTTGAATCTGATCAGTAGTTCCGAAGATTAGCCCCAACAGATCTTTATTTACAAACTTACAAACTTTACCTGTTTATTATATCAGTATAGATTAGTATAGACGGAAATTAAACGAACGTACGGACACTACAGCGAGGTTGATACTTCAATACATCGGCGTTGCTTTAGGCTTACCTACCTAGAAATTTGCAAACCTGCTATAAAACATATGTCTTAGGTAAATAGAATGACATCCCGAAACGTACTGATATATTTCTATCTTGTTAACACTGTGTATAAAATAATCATTTTAAATTAAAAAATCCATACTAACATAAACAAAAAGATTTAACACCTTAAAGATTTAAAGAAATTCTTTTCCACATATCTCCATCAGGATTCTGCCTAGAGAGTTAATTTTTCTGGGCATCTATTTTCTTCTCCATACTCCTAGTTTACGGTTTGATAGAGTATTTACCTAACACTTTGTATACTTATATACGGCCAAAATGAGAAATTTCCTTTTATGAAGTCGTTTAAAAATTGGTGACATCGCCTCCATGACATCTGTGCAATTCAGTGTGTTGCAAATTCAAAATCTTCAATACCTACCATACCTGAATCTTTAAATTTTCACTTGTTCCTGGTATAGCCAAAATTGCCTTCAAATATTTTATTACTTTTTGTCTAAAAATTGTTAATTTGCTAATAATAAACACGTCATTCACTTAAAAAAAAACACAAGTATACGTTAAAATTAAATATTTTCGTATTTATTTATTTCCGAACGCTAGTAGGTACCTACTGTGCACGTGCAAATGCCAGTATATTATTACCGGAATGTTATTTTATACAGATTTAGGAGCTGTCTGATAAAATCTATAGTATAAACTGGCAAATACTAATTTGGTAGAACATGACCGTTAGTATATATTGGTAATTATATTGTGTTAACGAGGTTCTGACATACCTCTTATTTTTGGTAGACTACCAAAAACAGGATGTCAGTCAGAAATTAATTATAAGGATTTGCTCAAAACCTTTTTCTATACAGCATATTGCTGCTGGTTTTGCTGGATAGAAAACACGGCAAGTGGCACGGGGTTCCGAGTATAACCCCTTAAATTTCAGAATAAATAGTATAAAGTTTTCCTTTTAGTAATCTTTCAGTGTATGTAGGATGCACCCAGTAGCGACTTTATCGCTAAATATTATTTTGTGCATACGAGAGCTTATATTACAACAATCTGCTGTACCAGTAACAGTTACAGTGAGTGTATTATGGCCGATTTCCCTTCTTATAGGAGAGAGGTGTTCAAGCTTAGATCAAAATAATCTTTTTCGCTGGTGAGTTTGGCTTTGACCTAGCATAACCACCCTACCGGTAAAGCCTACCGATTCCTAGCGATACCTAGCGATTTAGCGTTCCGGCACGATGTCGATAGAAATCGATAGGAATATCTGTATAAGCATGTGTAAATGGTACCTATACGTGGGGTGGGGGGTGCGGCGAATTTTTAAGTGTTCTCGCACTGTGTAATCAAATTAGCAATTTATAGGCTAATCTTACCTTAGACTCGCTCGCAGAGCTGGTTAGATGAAGATCTTCAAATCACATCACAATCTGGACATCTGGAGCTTAGACATGCTGCGTGGGTGGGCGGGCTTAGCGTAATAATTTTTATGACTATTTTAACGGCCCACTAGAAGAACCTGACTCCCTGACTTGTGGGAAATATTTGAAGCTTAGACCCACTATGCTGTTCCAGTGGGGGTTGGCGGGATTAGGGTTATAATAGTTTTATGACTATTTTAATGGCCAACTAGAAGAAGAACTTGACTCCTTGACTTGTTGGAAATAACTGGAGACTGAGGTACAGGCGGAGGTATAAAAAATTATGCACAAAGTAGCGCCGCAAAAGATAGCAGGCAGTTCCCGACTTCACAACATCGAAGTTGGTTGGGGCTATAACCTCACCGTCCGCGTCGGGGCGCCTGGGTTTGCCAATATGAGGTTGATATTTAAGTAAAGTATAACATTGGGTTCAAAATCGGGTGTAGCAGAAATGCAGGAGTGTGAACGGCTGGAAACCGTTCTCTGACCCAAGCTTATTTGTTTCTTAATTAATACGGGTCGTAAGGTGGAGCCCGTGTTGCAGAGGGCGCTTGCCGATGAGCCTAACTTAAATTAAACTTACCTTACCTTAAATTAAACTTACACAGTGCTTAGATGTCATGCTTTTATTAGAACACGCGCGAACAATATCTTCCTTCTTCTAGCAAGATATACCGCTTCCATCTTAAATGCGTCATTTACAATCAGAGTAGAGGCCGTAACGGTGTGCGATTCAAATTCGTATAATTACGTCTCTCTCCATCTAAAGCAAATTTTATATATAGAGAGAGACTGAGACAGATTTGAAGCGGACACTGTAGTGACATTACATAATTGCTCTGCAGGCATTGACATATTAATACTATGGACTCCGGGTCAGCGATAAAAAGTGTCCGAACCAAAAGTAAGCCAAAACGCGAAATGATTTCCAATCGCAATTCAGTCTCATATTAGCTAACTGACAGAATACACGTCAATAATGCCGTAATGTGTTATAAAAAACTTATAAGAACTACCCGAGTAAGGTGAGAAAAGAAGACGGTGTACCATGTTTTCGGTAAGTAAATATTTACTGATGATTTTAAAGTATTATTTTGCTTAGAAACAGGCTATTTTATTAAAATTTTAATAAACTATAGAAACGAATTGCATAACCAACCAAAATGAACAAAAGTATCTATCTGTCCTTTTCCCATACGCTACCCGCGTATAGGACAGAAGGAGTGCAATATGTTTATCTAATTAACCACATTTAGTTCGGATCTGCCGTGAGCAATAGAATGTTTTAGAACGACTGCATAGAGTTATTTTGTTGTTTAACATTTGAATTATTTAATTACTTAATTTTTGAATGAAAATAATTTGATTTTTTATGTCAACTTTTATTTTTTATGTCATGAATATTAATCAAATAACTTTTACCATAATGGTATATTAATTTGATAACTATAAGAATTATCTACATGAAATTAGGAACAGTTATTTAAAAAAGTGATTTACCGTCATTGAAGTAAAAAAATATATTTTCAGTTTAATTAAAAAGAGGAAAACATCAAGAACTTAAAATTTCAAAGTAAAGAACTATGTCGAGTGGCATATCATTTTGTACATTAGTGGATTTGGTTTGTAATTAATTATTATTATAACTAATTATTATTTTATACAAGATAATTACAACCATTATTATTTGGTACAAGATGTATCCCAGCATATAGAGGTCAGGGATATGTAAATATAAATTAAAATTTGTTGTAAATATAATATATAAATATAAGATGCTAAAAAAATTTGAAAGCTACCGACTCGACACCATTTATGTTGTCCTATTTTCACGAGAAGCTGTCATGTCAAAAAAAGGCTGCCATGGTAACCGTCAATCGAAGCTGATTACTTATTGCATGCAATTAGACCGTTGCAAATTAGACTGTATAACAATACGATAAGACATACATTACAATGTTATTTTGTGTATAAAAACATAAATACATCCTAGTGTGTATAAAATATCTTGGAACACTTTTGACGTAAATTTTGCATCAGACCCGAAGTCCATAGTATTAATATGTCAATGCCTACAGGTGTAATTGCAGTCAAGGGCTGACACAAAGTAATTAAAATAATTAATATGTTTCTGTTGTGCTGAGGTTCCTTTGATTGTCTTCTAATCTTAATGTGTATAACTTTTCAGATTCTGAGATAACAAATGATTACACGATATTTTTTTAGAAACACACGAGTATGTCTATACTAATATCATAGAGGTAATGTTCGTTACTTAATTATGTTATGGGTCATGTCATGTCTTTTGACAACGAGTTAAGAACAATGGCAAGATTATACATGTGTGATTTTGGAGGCGTCTGCAAATGTGACTTATAAAAAATAAGTTAGTAATTTAATTCGTTATTATTTTATTCTAAATTATAAAAGCTGAGATTAAATTAATCAATAAATGAACATTAATTTGATTAAATTCATATGCGATGGTGGTTCAGAATCACAAGAGTTGCCACTTTAGAAAACGCACGCTACGCTATGCTATTTTTTTAATATTCGTTGGTAGAAATATATTTAAAGAAATGTTCTGTCAATTCTGGTTAGCATTGTGTATCAACATAATATTATGAAAAAACGTTGTTTTACCGAAACGTTCGCACACAATACTTAATGCAAAGGGATGTATTTAATTATAAGTAAAAATGTATGTGGTAAGTAAAAAGCTATAATGGCAACACTTGTTACAAAGTCATGTTGACAAACAAATGGCAAACCATAGAGGAGAATACATATATGCGGCAAACTGCGTGCTTTTTGTCATAACTTACTGTGCTTGCCTATTTATGTTAATATCTTTTTTTCGTGGCCTCGTCAAACGAAAAATCTTGGTAATTATGTTTCTGTAATAAAACCACTATAGTTTTTACATTTTTTCCTATATAGACGCTTCAAATAGAGTTGAGATAAAATGTTGTATGGGATCTTTCCATTGTTCTTTAAAACTTTTAGTAAGGCTCCAGCTTACTGTTTGTTACCTACTTTTATGTTACTGAAATAAACTATGTTTATTTTATAAAAAACGATACACAATAGTAACGTCTTTGCAGGGTCTCACCATTGCGCCCGATCTATATCAGTACAAATAAATAAAATTGGAGTTATTGGTATTTTCTTTCGGTTTCGGTTCCTGTTGTATTGTAATATAAACATGACTGGTTTATAAGAGGTTTTGGAATTGACTTTATTACTACATTTCTCCTAAGACTCTTCTAGATTAATACCTACGCTCAAAGGTATTCCAGTTTGTTTCAATTTAGTTTAGAGAGATGTATAGAGCGGAATAGCCACCAGTTATATGTTTCAAATTTCAGTAGGGTTGTATTATCATATAATGTAACATGGTATTTTATTTGTGGACTGTATAAACATACAGTTATACGAAGGCAGTAATAATTGACAAGGCGTTCTTAAATTATACAGTTGAGTAATTTATTATTTCTAAAAAACAATGAGCCTATATTAAGCATAAAAATTAATGAAATCTAGTTTAATTTATTGTTTCTTTGCTCGTTGAATTTTATGAATTCGACTACAGATTCAAAGACATCATCGACTAGTTCCTTGGGCGTGTGCATAGCGGCGAAATGACCACCGAAATCGAGGGTCGTGGAGTGTACTAGATTAGGGAACTTGTCTCGTAGAATCCAATCAGGCTGGTATACCACTTCATATAGAAAATTTATAGCAGCCGTTGGCACATACGTTGGGATACTGAAAGTAAAAACATAAAAACTTAACACATTTCTGTATATACCGTTAGATTGTTTTTGTTTTTACCTTACATACAAATATATGACGTTGATTTTTAAAATCAATTTTAAACATCACAATGAAGTGAAACAATTTTTAAGTATTAATCTCAATAAACTATTTTTTAATTCTGAGTTTACTTAACGTCTCTTAAATTATTTAAGTGCTGTAAATCTTTTTACCTTGTTAACTAAATGATCTTTGCATAGGTAGATAAATAAACGCTCTGAGCAATTTACACGTTTTCTCTGTCTCAAAACTACTATCCAGAGTGCTTAGGTTGAGTTTTTTTTACTGAGTCTCTGAGTAAAAACGTAACGCTAATTTATATGTAATTGAACCAGTGCCATCTAGTTATAGCGAAAAATTTTTTTCTATATAATTTGACGTTACGAGTGGTTACGCTGTCGCTCGGTGAAAAACTCACACTTTCCCCAAAGATCAACTCTTGCAAATGTTTTTCATGTAAGTTTTGAATCATTTCAAAATTATTCAGTTTTGATGGTCACATTACCTATCGATATTAAGGGCTACTTACTCGTGAACAACGAATACATCTGGCCATGCGAATGCTTCAGCATATACCCTCATCGAATTTGTAATCCGTTCATTGGCCCACATTATAGTGACGGTGTCTAACAAATCATCAATATTGATCTCCTCCAAACCCCCGTGCGGTGTATGTAGCTGATCCCTATTGCTGCATATTCCTATCTTCTCCAGAGTGTATGCTGCTAACCCAGCTGGCGTGTCTGCTAAAGCAGCACCTGTAATAATAAATTCTTTGTTTAATAATTCATCAACATCATCATCATCATCATCATCACTGTCACCATTATCATTATCAGGTGATAGATGTCCATCACCACTTTCCTCATATTTAATGAGTGAAAGGCTAGACAGAGGCCTTTTGTAGCAACAGGCTCACTGTAACCTGTTCAATATCGTCGGTTCAACTAGTCGATTGTTGACCAACAGTGTGATTTTCGGTGCAGGGTTACAATTTGAACACCTTAGAATCTCAACGCCCATCGGCACTTTGAATTTAGTGCCTCGCCTATTGTCAATTCAGTTCAGATTAATAATAATTAGTTAGTAAATCATATAAACTCGATATAAGTGATTATTGGTATGTATTAAATGAATGAGATTGTTTCTTGACAATCTATGTTACTATACTTCAGTATAATGCATACATTTAGTGGAGTGGCGTTCTAACATAAATAAATGTAATATATAAAATTTGTGTCACAATGTCATTATACTTCAGTTTACTGATTTTTACCAAATTTTGTATGCGTATAGCGTTCTAACATAATAATATCTAATTTTCATTCTAAATTTTTTTTAAATTTTTAATGCAAGACAAAGTTTGACCGGTCAGCTAGTCTTATATATAAAATTCTCGGGTCACAGTGTAAGTTAACATACTCCTCCGAAAGGGCTTGACCGATTTTTATGAAATTTTATATGCATATTCAGTAAGTCTGAGAATCGGCTACTATCTATTTTTTATACCTCTAAGTGATATGGGTTGTCCACCCCTAACATTGTATTTTAATTTTTTGGACAATTTTTTTTATAGTGTGGCATTAAAAAATACATACAACCCTAAATTTTCACCCCTACACGATCAACCCCTATATAAAAAAAATATTTACTAGAAATAATATACATGGCAAAACTACATTTGCCGGTTACAGCTAGTATAATTATATAATTTATATATTTTGGCTGGTGGGAGGCTTTCGCTGTGGCTAGTTACCACCCTACCGACAAAGATGTACCGCCAAGCGACTTAGCGTTCCGGTACGATGTCGTGTAGAAACCGATTGGAGTGAAGATTTCATTCCACTCCTAACAAGTTAGGCCGCTTCCATCGTAAGATTGCATCATCACTTAACATCAGGTGTGATAGCAGTCAAGGGCCAACTTGTAGTCGATAAAAAAAAATTATATAATTTCAAATTAATAAAAAATAAATAACTCAGCTGTTGTAAATCTTAATAAATTAACATAGGCCAAGGGAGTTTAAAGAGCTGCAAGCCTGGACGGTACAGACGGAAACCAGTGGCGAAGTTCAGAGCATGGCGGCACCCTCGAATGCCTTGAGGCAGGAAACGTTGACGCCGAAAAAGCATTTTCAAAACCTTAGGTCTTTATATGGCTTTGTGGAACTCTTAATCTTTCAGTTAAATTTAAATGACAAAAGCAAGTTGATTACTTTCGTTATTATCGTTAGTATCGCAAATATTAAAATATTTAACAACCTTACCTATTGTATCTGGTTTCGTAGCTTGCAAGTGAAAATAGCCACTTTCCCTCATTAAATAGGAGAACAAATTCTTTAGCGGATACATCCTGTGTCTATGTTTGTCTTCGACAATAAAACTCGGAAATAGTGAGCCGATTATATACTTGAGGTTACTTATGGGTCTTGAAGATACCGGCATATTCGTGTGGTATCTGCAAACAACATTTTAAATAACAACATCACACTAATATTATAAAAGCGAAAGTTTGTGTGCAGATCTGTTAGTGAGTTCGAATCCTGGGCCTTCCAAATAAAACTGAGTTTTCCTTTCTTCTAAGGAATCAGTAGGTATAATTCTATGCACGGGGTCGGAAAATTGGTGGTGTTTAACCCCCGTGCCTTGGAGAGCATGCTAAATCGTTTTTAGGGGTATTTTGGTGGTTATAGATACTGAGGTGTGCTCCGCTAAGGCCAGGTTATTAAATGAGTAGTCACACAAACTGGTCACTTATTATTGTTATTTATTAAGCGTTGGACACAACGGAAATATATTAAAGGCTACCCATTAACGACTGAATTATTGCGGGCGAATCCGCCCGCCGTCGCTACACAAAATGCTTATTTTACATTTCACAATAAACGTTGGTGTGTGTGCGGTGTACGCAGCCACCACCCGTTAAAAAGTCAATCATTATCGCCCTAAGCCCGCTAGCCCGCATTGGAGCAGCGTGATGGCGATATGCTCCATATACCCTCCCTTATACTCTCTCTTATAAGGAGAGAGGCCTGGCCCTGTAGTGGGCTGGTAATAGGCTGTAGGTACAGAATTGACTTCGTTACTATTTTACCATATACACCTAGTAGGCATAGATAATATGTAATTATTTACGTCGTGCGTTACAATTTAACATTATCTCTCAATATTAATTTATCACATTATTTCAATCGCATAGATCATTATGAAAATAATGATTCCGGTTATTATCTGTTAACTGGCTCACGTGTTATAGGTTCATTATTAGATAAATAACGTGCTAAACGTGCCAATACCTACTTAGACTGTAAACGTACTGGTTATTATAGATAGTTAAATTCATTTGTGCGCGCGGTTCTATGTGTAGATAGCACTAACACTTGCGTTTACGTATAGTGAGGTTGTGTGCGTAGCTCATGTTGCTTGGACGACGACTGAAATGTCACTGGTCACACAAATAAGTAAAATGTGTTATCGCACGTACACGCACACGTTGCACCACGCGCACAAATGAGTTGATCATCTATCAGTATGAGTATACGCGACTAGTTTTTGCTTTACAACCGTGGCCTTCACCCGTCCCATATGAAGGAATGAAAGGTGAATCTCACAATACGTTGTTTACGTTTTTTTTTCAGTTCTGTGCTGTCTGTAAGACGGTACTAGTACAAGTCTCTCTAGCATGTCTCAAAATAATATAGAATTAAGTATTTTGTGCTAGCTTTTCCTGAATAGTGTTTTCACTATTATTTAGACCAATTTTGTTTTCCAACCTGTGGTCCGCGGACCCCTGGGGGTCCGCGGTGTCATTTCTGGACCATACGTAAATGCTAATAAGTCTCGTAATCGACTTACTGCTTACTTAACAATAAGTAAGCAGCGCTACGTTTGGTGGTTAGGAGTCGGTGCCAGCCAAGGTTTCTACTTTAACCCCTGTGGGCCTGACATTCAAACCTTCTTTGAGGCCCGCGGCTACCCGGGTAGCGACGGAGCTATAATGACAGCTGTCATTATTTGCCTGACGGTTGCCAGGGGACATGGGGCCTATGACCCACAAACTGCTTTACTATGTTAAATAAATATTCCTTAAACTTATTAGCACCGACTTCATAGATATGCTTAAGTAAATTAAAGCAACTAAATGACACAATTATTTTTTACTTTTTAGTGCGTTGTGAGTCTGTTTTATTTTTTGTCAATTTTTTTTATTTTATTAAGGGGGTCCGTGAAAACTATGCTTGATTCCCTAGGGGTCCGTGCCTGAAAAGGGTTGGGAAACAATGATTTAGACTAAAGATTTAGTATATATATGCACCTATATTATATTTCTAGAAAGTATATTGTTGAAAGTATCCTGGACTCAGGTTTCCCAACTGAGCAGTATTTACTGTTGATTGATGTTATGCTGATTCTTCATATCCAGACTTATCAGGTTACCTTAACATACTAGATCGGATACAAAATGTAGTCATCAGATTTGTATATGGTTTAAAGAAGTTGGATCATATTTCACAGTATTGCAAACATTGAAATAGGCCTGTGTGCACCAAGATTTCGGTTATCAACCAACGGTTAACATAACTTTACTATAAATTTACTGTTCACGACAAGCCGTACGCCGGTTAAGGACGTAAACCGGGCGGTTAAATTAACCGAGCTTACGTTATTAATCGGCGTACGGGTTGTCGTGAACAGTAAATTTATAGTTAGCTTAACCGTTAACCGTTGTTTATGATAACCAGGAACTTGGTGCACACAGGCTTTACAATCCGATATCGACGGATAACTTCATCTTTCTATTCTCTTTCATGCTCATACCTAAAAGACACTTCTTTGCAATCTGCTTTCGCAGAATGACAGTAAACTGGAAATTTCAATATGCTGTATGAACTGTGTCGATTCTTGAAAACTTTAGTTTTAAAGCCGATGTACAACAAATGTAACAGAAATCGGTATTCTCAAATGACATTTTGCCATACTAGACTGACTATTGAATTGAAGGTGATGATTAAAATTTATAATAAAATTGCCAATGTTATAAAGGATCTCCCGTTTCGGCGTTTTAAATTAAAATTATACGACTGGTTGATTGACAAATGCTTTTACTCTGTAAGGGAGTTCTTCAACATTAAATTGTAGTGTGGGCAATTGTAGTCTTAATATTATTAAGTTTTAAATTTATATACGACATATTTCAAGTGCCTAATTTATAATTTTAATTTTAATAATAATTGTAATTTATTTTGTTTTTTTATTTATATGATGTATTTACATGTCATGCGACTAAACATATGTACATACTTATGTTTTTGGCAAATAAATAAATGATTGATTGAAGGTGGACGATAGACGCGATGTAAGCGAGATGTTCGTACGATACATTTATTTCTAGAATCGACATACTGGTCAATTAAACTTTGGAACAATCTGCCGCAATATACTAGAATCTCAAAAATCATCTTTATTTTTAGAAAGCGTCTGAAAACTTATTACCTAGAAAGTTACAACAAGTATCTGATATCAAACTTTTATTTTTTAATGATACACACACGCCTGGTTTTTAGCGCAAACTAGAAGTTTGGTCAGATTACATAAATTTATTTTGACGGCTTGCGTGGCGCAGTGGTATGCACAGTGGATTAATAAGACAGGTCCTGGGTTCGATTCTCAGCTGCATCGATTAAGATTTTCTAAATTGGTCTAGGTCTGGCTGGTGGGAGGCTTCGGCCGTGGCCAGTTACCACCCTACCGACAAAGACGTATCGCCAAGTGATTTAGCGTTCTCGTGAAATGTTCTGTAGAAACCAGTAGGTGTGGATTTCATCCGATTCCTAACAAGTTAAACCGCTTAGATCTTAGATTTCATCATCACTTACCACCAGGCGTGTTTGCTGTCAAGGTATAATAAAAAAAAAGTTTTCCATTCTTACCCTAACACTTCATCTTGAAATACGGTAGCCAGATGTGTTGCCGCCTGCGAGCCCCAGTCGCCGGCCTGAATGTAGTATTTACTGAAGCCGAGCCGATTCATCAGGTTTCTCATTATTATACCCATCTGTAGAGGACTTAGACCTGGCTTGTTTGTACCCTGAAATGTGATTTTGTTAAGCACATTGAATTATTTATTAGTAGTAGTAGTGGACGCACCAGACGTTCTCCTGTCTTAAAGTTGCCGTATTTTTCGCTGGGAAATGCAATTACACATCCCTCCTGGAGATATCGCAAATATAATTATGGTACCCCCGAGAGGATATGTGGGGACTTAATTACCCATTAAAACCCAGCGCAGCTTTCCGCGTCTTAAGACTTGAAGCTTCCGTGCCATCGATTATAATAGTGTATTAAAAAACATGAGCAGGCGTTGATCAATTTATAAAACCCTCATCATCATCCTCATCAGCCACCAGCATCCACTGTTGGACATAGGCCTCCTTTAAGCAGCGCTAACCCACTCTATTGCTGGTTTTTGCATCTAATCGGTGCCAACCACCTTCCGGATTTCGTCGTTATATCTATGATGAAATGAAAGTTAGCAAATCATTTTTTTGACGACCTCCGTGACGCAGTGGTATGCGCGGTGGATTTATAAGACGGAGGTCCTGGGTTCGATTGGCGCGGGCAAACCCTTTAAACGATGATGAGATTAAATTATTCTTAAATTGTCTTGGTCTGGCTGGTGGGAGGCTTTCGCCCGTGGCTAGTTAGTTAGCAAATCTTAAAAATTCGGCCCTACCGACAAAGACGTACCGCCAAGCGATTTAACGTTCACGGTACGATGTCGTGTAGAAACCGAAAGGGGTGTGGATTTCATCCTACTCCTAACAAATTAGCCCGCTTCCATCTTAGACTGCATCATCACTTAACATCAGGTGTGATAGCAGTCAAGGGCTAACTTGTAGTCGATAAAAAAAAAAACTTAAAAATTTCTTGGTCACGGCTTCAGAATCTAAAGTACTAAGTTGCATCATTATTGTCGCAGGCAAATGACTTGTGGTTTCTTTATTAATATTGTAACTAGTATGGCATGGGAGTAATTAGTAGTTTGTGTAAAAAATTATAAACGATGATGGATTATCCATCCATCATTTATAATTATTAAGAAACTGTTGTGTACTTTGCACTGTGAAAATAATTAGGTGTAGTCAACTTGCGTGTTATTCTATAATCTATTCCACTTTTATGATTTGAAAGCGTATTAAATACGATTAATGAGCTTATATAAAACGACAATTGCAGTAGAACAATTCGTGTGCAATTAAGGCACCCACAAGCCTTGCCCGTTTGCTAATTTACAAAGAAAGGGTTTATGTTTCATTATCAACATTATCAGCCTATTATAGGATTGCCAACCTCAAATTAAAGAAAACAGGATTTGAAGTTGGAAAAAGCAGGACAACTCCGTTTAAAATAGGACGCATTAATAGAGTTGCAATAGTTAAATGAATTCAAATAATCACATTTTTAAATAAAAATACTTGAATAAAATTATACGAGTTGAACACTAGTTATTAAAATATAAAACAAACACTTTAGTTTATAACAAATTTTTGAAACAGCACAGCAGCGCGGCATCTCAATTACGACTACTTGCGAGTTGTTAGGCCGCTCGTAGCGTAAAATTTTGAGAAGAGGCGCGTGGATTCTAAGATATAAAAACCCAGGACGCTGCATAAAAACTATTCAGGACGTCCCAGGACACTACAAAAACTAGGACATGTCCTGGGAAAACAGGATGGTTGGCAACCCTAGCCTATTAACGACTCACTACTCTTGCCTTTACTTCCTACAGGGAGGGCCAGGCCTCGCTCCCTATAAGAGAGGGGATGTAATATTCCCAGTAAAAGTCGTCTATTAGTATATTTTAATTGCTATACCTTTTTGTGCCCGATTATAAGAATATTATATTTCACATCGATCGTACTTTCGATCGAGTCGATTGTACTTTTGTACCTACCTCCGAAAACCCAAAACCTGGTAGATCGACAGCGATAACTTCAAATATAAAATCGTATCCGCTTCTCGGAGTTGTAAGCATGGGTATCGCCATATCAAATTCTTTCGAAGAACTTGGCCAACCGTGCAATAATAGCAAAGGAAGTACTTTAACATTTTTCGTTTCAGGCTTCACTCTTATGTAATGGATGTCCAGTCCTTGAATTTTTGTTTTGTAATGCGGAAACCTATTCAGACGCCTGGCTCTCTCTGTGAAGTTATACTTGTTCGTCCAATAGTTTAATATATTTTCTAAGTATATTGTGTTCATGCCGTATTCGGACTGCATGCCATCCATTGGTCTGGTGAAAGAACGTCGATTCTTTAATCTGCTTTTCAAGTCTTTTATCATCTGTAATTGTGCAGAAAGGAACATTTAGATAGGCACTACTTATAGGTTACTTCTCAAATATCGATAACTATACTAAAGCCAAACTCGACTGAGAATGCTTGTCAACAAACACATTAAAAATGAAGGTAGAAATTACTAGTCACTTTGCATCTAATTTTTTTAAATAACTTGTTAATGACGAATTCATGACAATAAATTAGGTAAGTAAGCTTAAACCTAGTTATATTCAATATCTTTTAAATAGGATTTTATTAAAAAAACAGAACATATTTTTAAATTTATTAAGCATAAAATGTGTTGCATTTTTTACCTTCATTTTAAATTTGTTTGTTGACAAGCATTCTCAATCGAGTTTGGCTTTAGTATAGAGGACAACAACCAAATTGGATCAACAGTTGCGGTGTGAAGGAATAACAAATACACAAACAGACACACTTTCGTCTTTATAATTATAGTGAGATAATTTGTTTCATCTTTAAGTTTTTAAATAAGTAGATGTCGCTTCGATTCTCACGGATTTTTACTTTTTTTTTTCTTTTAAAAAAATACCAAATAAAGCAATCTTTTAAACTAAACAAATCTTATTAACCGTTATCCTTAGTAAACTTCAAAATTATTTAAAGATTTAGGTATTAACAAGTCATTTAAAAAACAATTGGAATTAAAAAATAATAATTTTTTTTTATTATATAAACTACAATTTTTTTTATTATATAAAAATAGTAAGATTTTTCTCGATTGCTTACCGCATCTTCGAAGATAATGTTAAACGGTCTTATAGACTTGTCTTCTTGTTTCGGCTTGTCACCGTCTCCCCACCATCTTTCTAAGTCAAGCTCCGGTAAATCCGGAACGCTTTGAAGTTGGTAAAACTTAGCACCGATACCAATGCATACGGCAGCAAAGGCAATGAACAGGGCAGCCTTAAACATCTGAAATATTAATAGCATCAGTTCATAGACCATTATCAGCCTGTTTTTAACAGTATAGCTAAAACTCACCACGCTGATTTTATGCGGGATGGCGGGCTTAGTTTAATTAATTATTTAAAGACGACTATCAGATGTTATTGGTATGTATTTACCAGGACCGACGGCTTAATGTGCTTTTTGAGGCACGGGACCTAGGAAACCAAAGTTTTCCAACTCCCGACTAAGAATTATTATAAATTTCTTAGTTGAAAGAAAAGCTCATTATTTCATAGCCTGATCCAGGAATCGAACTCAGGGCTACATGATATGGAACCACATTGGCTAACCACTGGACTAACGAGGCAGTCGCGTTATTTTCTCATTTAATATGATTCTTGTCATTTTTTTAACCGACGAAAAAAAACGGAGGAGGTTCTCAGTTCGACACGTATATATTTTTTTTTATGTGTCATACATAAAAAAAAATATATACTACACGCATAACTTTTTACAGACTTGTCCGATTTTGATAATTCTTTTTTTATTAGAAAGGGCATACTTCCAAGGTGGTCCCATTGTCATCATGTTAGGATCTGATGAGGATATCCTGGGAAAATTGAAGGAACTCAAATTTTGGAGGCACGCTTACAGCGATTTCGATTATTGTCTCGGTATCGGTAGCTTTCTGGCTACTAGTGCCATATAATATACTATGACAGTATTGTACGATACGTGGCGATAAATCACTAAAAAGTAAGAAATAAAAATTTTTAAATAAAAATAGAACCGACTCAAAACGCACTAAAAAGTAAAAAATAACTGTGTCATTTAGTTGCTTTAATTTACTTAAGCATATCTAGAAGTCGGTGCTTCGTTTCTACTTTAAGGACGTTACCTAGAACCCACAAAATGCTTTACTACGTAAAAGAAAGGTTCCTTAAACTTGGCTGGCACCGACTTCATAGATATGCTTAAGTAAATTAAAGCAACTAAATGACACAGTTATTTTTTATTTTTTAGTGATTTTTATATTAAGTAGTTTTAATTTCTATTAGAGTGACGTTTTAGTTTTTCAAGTTAAACATATTTCTGCTTTCCTAATGGTCCATGATCCGACTGTTTGATTCTGCATTTTAAATTAATGTTGAGGGTGTATGCAATGGATTAGTCTATTAGGTTGCTTATCAAAAATTTGTCGTAAAGAGTTGTAACTTATTTTTGATAAATTCATTTCCTGATATTAATTGCAATTACATGTTTATTTAAATCAACTATGTCATTGTTAAGAGAATGGTGTAAACAATTGTTAAAAAAATGGTTGCCTGCTTTAAGTTAGCCGCAATGTTGCCAATCCATAGCATACTTCCTGAAAATTCATTTAAAATTAATGGTTTTTTTTATCGACTACAAGTTAGCCCTTGACTGCTATCACACCTGATGTTAAATGATGATGCAGTCTAAGATGGAAGCGGGCTAACTTGTTAGGAGTAGGATGAAATCCACACCCCTTTCGGTTTCTACACGACATCGTATCGTAACGCTAAATCGCTTGGCGGTACGTCTTTGTCGGTAGGGTGGTAACTAGCCACGGCGAAAGCCTCCCACCAGCCAGACCAAGACAAATTAAGAAAAATCTCAATTTGCCCCGCCGGGAATCGAACCCAGGACCTCCGTCTTATAAATCCACCGTGCATACCATGAAGGTCGTCAGATGTAGTCTTGTTAATTACAGTAATTTAGATTAATAAGCTCATAAAAATTAGATATAGTTAATATCTTTTAAATAACGCTTTATAAAAAAACAATGCATCTTTTTTAATTTATTACGTACTAGAGCCTGCGGTCGCATCCGCGTAGTTGTTGTTCCCGGGGTAAAATGTTTTCTAATACTTAGGTGTAATTATGGTATTTATTTTTCCACGTTATTTAAAATTAACCTCAGTTTTTGATTGTATTTTTCAATACACTAACACGTGGGTGTAATTATGGTATATATTTTTTCTAATACTTGAATGTTGATAAGTTAGTTAGTTTCACTTCTTACGAGTGTACGCTAGTACACGCACACATTTTTTTGTCGATAAGCTACACGCTCTACATTGATTTTGACTAGTTAAAACTTTGCTAATAACCATGTGAACGAGAACAATTTGATTTTCAAGTGTAAAATGGCATGTAAAAGGCAAATTTTTATGAAAAAATATATTCTTAGTCTCACTGTTGCCTTTACGGACGAAAATGTACCTAAAGTTTTAATAGTTAGACAGACGATCATAATTATTATTGTAGTCACGATTCACTATGTACACTGAGCTACTCTGATTTTGATGTAGATTTATAATACCTACATATTATTAGGGTTGCCATCTCTAAAATTTGGAAAACAGGACAAGACGCGTGAAAACCCCGGATTTTAGAGTCCGAAAGCCGGACATGTCAACAAAATCTTTTAAACATATTCAATGTAATAAAAAATAGTTGAAAATGTCGTAAATCACGTTTTTTTTATTTGTAACGGTGCGAGCATAGCGCGTGTCTCGCGTGCAGCCCAAATTTTTTTCATTTATTTATTTTTAAAACCCGGTCTACAAATGAAACCTTCCCCGGACGCTCTCCGGATGCCCTCTAAACTAGGACAAATCCGGAGAAACCCGGACGGATGGCAATATTACCTATAAGTTTTACCAATGCTTCCTTAACCTATCATAGAATACGATGGTTTGTTTTAGGATTATAACCAGTAATAAAATAAAATGAAGTATGTAAATAACATTTTATTCAATTATGTAGGTATCTAATATCATACAATTTAAATTAGTTAACCCATGCTTAAACAAACAAAGTGTAAGGATAATATTGAAATAAAAAATACGTTTCAGTATTAGGTAATGGACGCCCAATGCTTGGCATAGGAAAGGGGTAATTTCGAATTTTATATTGCTGTTGAGGACAATCATAAAGCAATCATATGCCTAAGTATCTAGTTTAAGAATAATATTTGACGGACGAAGCAAATGGGCCACCTGATGATAAGTGGTAAACAAACCATCGCGAATATACAGCAAATACTTTGCAAAGACTCAAAGAAAACATAAAAATTATTAAATCTCAAAGAGAAAACGAACGGATTGTGATTATTCAAACGCATGATCTTATTTTACGATTCAATAATTTTAGCTGAGACCATCTCGATCACGCCGACTTTAAAACAAAAAACCGCATCATTGTCAGCGAATTCGTTTAGAATCACAATGACAGACACGTAAATCTTATCACATGCCTCTTTTTTACTTCGGGGTTAATAATCTATAATTAGCTGTGGCATGTAAAATCTTGATTACCTATATAATATATATATATCTTACAATAATATTCACATTATTGTATTAGCTACAGTGGAAAAAAACAGATTACATTTTTTTAAACCTTCCGGTCTGAAAACAATGAACCTATTTCCGTGCAAGTGCGATAAAAGATTTATTTTCTTTACTTAGAAAACAACTATTAACTTATTTTTTAAACTTCGTCCGGCTGTAACGGTAACTTGAAATATTCAGGTCATGCTGTGATCGCAAATAACTTTCACTTATTTTATCTCAACAAAACCATATAATTCAAAACAAAATACACATTTAACTGTTCTTAACAGAAAGTATACTAGTCGTACGAAGATTATATATGAAAATGTATATTAACCTTAAAAATATCACAGTCACTCGAAGTTATTCACGAATGTTCACTCGTTGGATATTTTTCACATTGCACATAATCGCGGGTAAGCGCGTGCGCAAGAGCCGGCGTTCCACGGCGAAATTGTAATAAACACTGCTGGAACAGCGTGTGACATCCTCACTAGAGGTGTATTCGGTTATCTAAAAACATCGTCTTATACAGTTATGTAGCCTCGACCTTGCAGATTTAATAATATTGCTAATATTGAATGTTTACTCATATATAAAAATGCTGTTCGTTTGTCTCGCTGAAATTCTAAAACGGCTCCACTGATTAGGATATTTTTATTGTTTTGTTATATCTAAAATAAGATTCCGACCCTAACTATATATATAAATAATTTAAAAGATTTTAATGAAAAAAGGTTTTTTTTAAGTTAGATAGGCTTGCGCTTGACTAAAATCACGCCTGATGGAAAGCAGTGATGAGGTCTTAGTTGGAATGCGCTTACCTATACTAAAGCCAAACTCGATTGAGAATGCTTGTAAACAAACAAATTAAAAATGAAGGTAGAAATCACTAGTCATTTTATACCTAATTTTTTTAATTAACTTGTTAATGACGAATTTATGTCAATACATTAGATTAGTAGGCTTAAAACTAATTAATATATTCAATATCTTTTAAATACGATTTTATAAAAAAGCAAAACATAATTTTAAATTTATTAGGCATAAAATGCGTTGCATTTTCTACCTTCATTTTAAATTTGTTTGTTGACAAGCATTCTCAATCGAGTTTGGCTTTAGTATAGATGCCTATTCACTCTTGCCTTGAACACGGTCAGGTTATAGGTGGTAGGAAACACTGACGCTGGGAGGGCATTCCACACTTTTGCTGTGCGTATAAGAACGTGGATGCAAAACTTTTAGTACGTAATTTAAACTTAAGTGATTTAAGAAATTCCAAAAAAAGATATATGTAGCTGAAAAATCATCTTGTCTGTAATGATTTCTACGAATCCTATCGAAATCTACAAAAAGTATCCCGAATAAATGTAAAAATAAAATGCGCTTTGTGCTTGTTGTTACTGTTACTGTCAATACCACCATTTTCCGGAGTTCATATTTATCTACCATATTTGTAGAAGCCTGCCAACCTGCATTGGAGCAGCGTGGTGGGTCTACGCTCCATATCCTCTCTTATGAGAGGTCTGGCCCTGCAGTGACTAATGTTGACTTATATGGACTTATAAACTTTCAGCTTTCTGTTATTCTTTTTGTCTATAGGAGTTTGAGTTTTAATTAAAATATGTTCCTCGTATGTAATATGTAGTATCTTGAGAGATAAAAAAAATCAATTAAGTAATTTTAATTACTTCGTTAATTATAAAATAATATTACATATTAAAAATTGTTTTAATTTGATGAAAACTTTAATTTATCTGAATAGGTCTTGAGTTATCTATGTTTATCTGATTAGCGAATCCTGTTTATTGATTATTGTAGATATTAAATATAATGTCCGATTACGTAAACTTTACCTACCTTAGCAAATAAAATACCATAGTCATTACACATCACATTTCTTTATCGTATTTCACCTTATGCAGGACGGTAGCTTAGAAGAAAGAGATCACGTCTATTGATAGAGCCCCGTTACACCAATTACTATCATTATTTTTGTTTGTTCTTTTTTTAGTCAATGTTATTATGTTATTTGGTATAATAAAGACTTTTATTATTATAATAATAGCAGATACCTCTACAGTATTCACATAAGTCATCGTTCATTGGTTTTTTCGGATATGTTTTGACGTGACAACGTCTTATAATTCGATAGAGCCGGCTGCGCACGAAAAAACATGACGTCATGCGTCGTTACCTTGCTTTGAGGCGTTCCATGTAGGCTTGAAGTGCAAGCGAGAGCGCGGAACGAGCGACAAAGAAGCATAATCGGCCTTTGCGTTCGGCAGCGTTCGATATCCGTCTATTAAATATAATTATTAAATATATTAATTTAAAATATAAATTTATAAAATCAAAATCAATTATTTTATTAATTTAAATTAATATTTATAAAAATATACTTAAATTTAAAATTTTAATAACCAATTAAATGCTACCATTCCATCAGTATTTTCTTAAGACTTTGTCACGTTCAACTATCGTCAGGAAATCGACTTTACAGACAACCAATTTTTTTTTTCATTATTAGATGGTATGAGCAACTTCACACGTGATACCTACCAGTATTCCGTAAAAACCATTAATGAAAAAAATATCCGATAAAACGGAGACATGTGTGAACGGGCTTTATTTTTTCGATATAGCCGCATTAGCTGATCGCGTATTTAACGGAACAGTTAAGATAAACTGCAACAAAGTCATCTAGGAGTTATTATAATAATCATTATTATAATCATTATTAATCAAGCGGGACTATTATGTTGCATGACCTTTGTGCTATATCTAATTGACGCTCATATACGGTCCTTATCTTCACTCACTCTGACCTAATTTAGCAAACGAGTTGCTTGACCTGCGAACTTTTCTTTTTCGCTGAGAAAGGGTTCTTTATTTCTTTTATTTTTGAATGAGTCAGTTAAAGATGATCGCATATTTATGCGCATCATTACCTTTCGCCGCATCGTGCGTGCTATAAAGTGGTTTGCAATGCTGAGATCATTGACACATGCATTCATAATGGGTTTGTCGATGGCTAAGAATGGAGGTAGCTGTAAAACTATTATAGGCGCATGAGCAGTTTTCTATGCTAAGACGGAAATAACATTTCTAGTATTATTCATCTGAATCTTAATGGACCAAATCTAATCTGACCGCTTTAAGTAAGATATAATATAAAAATTAATAATAAAAATAAAAATTTATAAAAATCTAGCAATATGGCTGCATTATAAGTAAATACTTAATAGGAAATTCGGCATATTAAATAATTATTTGGACAACCAACAAAATTATATGAATACAAACTTAAAATATTTTACAAATTGTGTAAGCAGAAACACATATAATTTCACTTACATGTAGCCACAACATGCAAACAGACTGAGTCATACGAAAAACTTAAATTGACAATTAAAAAGAAAATACATAAATTTACATCTATAATAATATTATAAAGAGGTAAAGTTTGTAAGTTTGTAAATAAAGATCTTTCGGGGCTAATCTTCCGAACTACTGATCCGATTCAAAAAAATTCATTTACCAGTAGAGTGCTATATTTTATATTTGTATTGTATATATTAACCGAGTTATCATATCAGTTATACCGAGTCTGACCGCAAAAATCTGTTAAATCGGCTTTATGCGCGTGTGCTGCCTTTACTATTGGGAATAACTGAAAGCAATGTATCGAAACTTTATGTATCTTAAAAAGTTCTACAAAAAAGTCCGCGACAGCATATGTCTATCTTTTAAATTTGGCAGATATAGAACTTTTTGTGTTTTGAAAAATCATTTATTTCATGTGCTTACGTTTGCCTCATTATTTATACCACTAAACTTAAATCCTTATCAAAATAAACTATTTAATAATCACAAGGATCTTATAGAGATAAGATTTGCCTTTTACAGTATGTTTATTAGTTATATAATTTAGGAGATAATACAAAATTTCTAAAAAGCGCGACATACTGAATAGGTGGCATTTCGATAAGTACCTACTCTGTTACATGTTAGAAACGATAATGCTATTAATATAAAGCGGAAGAGTTTGTTCGTTTGTTTAAACAGGCTAGACAGCTAGACTCAAGAGCCTAATAGACTATTTAATATCAAGCTATACATATCAGCTTGCCATAAATATATATTGTTAATGCCGTACAATGTTTAACAAAAATGTAGATCTTTAGTACACGGGACGGGACGGAGGATATTGCTTCACTGGAAAGTATAAAAAAATTAAATTGAGAGGGACAGCGGGGAATAGAAGATCCGGAGTTGGAAGGGTACCTAAAAGATTTTCACGCAGACGAAGTACGTTATAACGACGTAGGTTATAAAAAGAAACAAACAAGACGAAAGGAAAATTCGGTTATACATCCAGTATGCGATCGGCTTAATTCGCCCCATTTAAATAATTATGAGTAACAACAATAAGTTGAAAATAAAAATAAAACACGGTCATAAAAGATGGTACACATTGATGCGATGAATATGAAAATATAATAATTATGTCAGAGACATTGTACTTAGTTGCACAGCGTGGCTTGCGTGCTGATTTTTGCACTCATGAAAAATGATTTTTACCTTAATGGTATCGAGTAGAGAAATACACAAATTCACATAGTATTTATAACTTACAATATTTATTTACTAGGCTGGTAAAGATTTTAGCTGTTGCTGATAGCCTCATAGTGTCGCTGAAGAAGCAATGTAGGTTTCTCGTTGCTCTCGTACATTTCTGCAACAACAACATGTATTGTAACATGTATCGGAGTTTCGTTTCTTTTCATGCAGGCTCTGCATAAAGTATTTTCAACTATCAAAAGTTGTTGATGCTACACACGTGTGAAATTTATCGACAAATATTTTTATAAAGCCTGAAGCAGGACTCGTACCCATACGAATTAGCCAAGACCATTAGAGCACAGGGTACCCTCGAATTTTTTTTTTAATGCCTACAAGTTGGCCCTTGACTGCTATTACACCTGATGTTAAATGATGATGCAATCTAAGATGGAAACGGGCTAACTTGTTAGGAGTAGAATGAAAATCCACACCCCTATCGGTTTCTACACGACATCGTACCGGAACGCTAAATCGCTTGGCGGTACGTCTTTGTCGAATCCAATGAGGCAGTTATTAGAAGACAACTAGACTACCGCACAGGATAACCACATTTATAGAGGCAGTTAATACAATTAAAATATAATTAGAGATACATTAAATGCTTTTTGAATTTAACTACTGAATTTATAAACTGACATTTATCTTGTCTCTAGATTCGTCCAACTTTCCTGATCGGCATGCATTTCCCGACGGAGGACGCATTGAGCGGGGAACTTTCCGAAGAAAGCGGAGACCACATGAGGCAGTGGTTCGAAGACTGGGAGAGCAGAGCTGAAACAGAGCCGGTTGGACGCGCTCAGAACTCCATGCAATGCTACATACGACACCAAGCTGTGTCTGATAAGGTACGTGTAGTTCTTTTGTACAGTCAATCACCTCTCTGATGAACAGGGACCGCAGAAGTCAGTGGTTCGAAAACTAGAAGATCACATCAAAAACTCCATATGACACCAAGCGAATATATTAGATACTAGCAGTCGTGAAAATCTCTTAGGTACCCTTCTAATTTTAAAGGCAGACTTTCATACAAAGTGTGCTCATTCCCCGCTCCCCCTCTCAATTTAATTTTTTTATAGTTTCCCGTGAAGCAATATCCTCCGTCCCGTCCCGTGTACTAAAGATCTACATTTTTGTTAAACATTGTACGACATTTCAGTATATTAACATTAACAATATATATTTTTGGCAAGCTGATGGGTAGAAATTGATATTAAATAGTATTCTCTCTTGAGTCTAGCCTTCAGAATAAACAAAAATAATTTTACATTCCGTCACGCAGATCTAGAGATTAGCAGAGAAAGCGCTGTATGTGAAAAAAGATTTTCCCGCTTTTCTGTTGAAATTTTTCCTGAATTTTCTTTGCTATAAACCTCACGGAGCCCGAGACTTTCGCAACGAATGCAACACCGTGGAAATCGGTTCGTGCGTTCTGGAGTTATAGCGTCAGGAAGGAAAACCCGACTTAATTTTATATAATAGAATACTGAAAAAAAAAAAGTTGAGAGGTGTCAAGGGACACCCGGATGGAATGAAGTTCCTTTCGATTAATTAGTGAAGGAATTGTAATAAAATTATTTTTTTAAGTAATAATAATATTTGTTGTTGTACACCGAAACACCAGAGTGCGCCACGAGAGCGCGAGACAGCATACAGCGCGGGCGCCCCCCGCCGCTCACGCGCACACACATCAAAGGCGGCGGCAAGATCCTTTGATCAAAAAGTGTCGTGACAACTTTTCGTATGAATTTTTTCCGTCTAGCCCCCTTTCACAACGCGCGATAAGGAACTTCGTTCCAATAAATTTAAAAAATCACAAGCTTAGCTTTTTTGCAATATTATCTAAGACCAAAGTATTCATCAATACAAATGTGACGAGCTCAAACTTAATAAAGTTGTGTTCTTTTATTGCGACGTTCTTGTGCATGCAACATTTCAACTCAATAAGAAAATACATACATACATACATAGCATCACATCTCTTTCCCATAGGGGTAGGCAGAGACTACATCCTTCCATTTGCCACGGTCCTGCATACTTCCTTAGCTTCTTCCACTCTCATTAATCCTTTCATACAAGATCGTCGGTTTAGGGTACTATTGACCTGGCCATTTTTTAAAATGTCCTGAATTTGGTCTAGAAACTTTCGCCTAGGGCTTCCCCTTCCAACACTTCCATTCACTCTTGCCTCATAAATCTCTTGTTAATCTTCTTTCATCCATGCTCTCTGCATGCCCAAACCATCTAAGCATCCCTTTCTCTATTTTAGTCACTACATCTTTTACACCACACTGTTCTCTTATTATAAGAAAACGAGAAGTCAAATTTAACTTAGAAGATTTAATTATAAATAAAGTATAGTATAAGTAAAATTTGAAATTGGAAAAATATAAAATACTAACTCTGATTGTGCACTTGCCACAAAAACTTTGTTTCAAACAAATAAAATACCTTGGTGTAATTATGTACCTACATTGTATTTAGCTCTTTTTTTGTATGTGTGATCTCACTTGGTTGAACGTAGTTATGTAAGAATCCGGAATCAAAGTTCAAAATCAAATTTGGAGATTAGTGTTCTTTTTTTATTGTAAGTTAGCCCTTGGCTTTAATCGCACCTGATTGTAAGTGCTGATGCAATCTAAGATGTTAGCGGGCCAACTTGTTAGGAATATTATGAAATCCACACCACCTACGCGTATTCGTAGCGGAACGCTAAAGCGCTTGGCGGTACGTCTTTGTCGGTTGGGTGGTAACTAGCCACGGTTTAAGCCTCCCAAGTTAGAAAATCTTAATTGGCCCAGACGGGAATTGAATCCAGGACCACCGTCTTATAAATCCATTGCACCATTAAGGCTGTCAAAGGCCGTAGGGTAGTGGAATATTCTTTCTTGTAAATTGAATTAAATCTAATTTGGAACACATGATATTCTGCGATATGATGATTCCATGGATTGACAATATGATGTTGGGATTTCTCTGTAGGAATTCTTTAACTAAATCTGATAAAGCTATAAAGTTCTTATGTCTTGGCAAACTTTCTGACATGTTTATTAAATAAAAATCTCCTTTTGAAATACATTTTGATATATTTTTTAACCGATGAAAAAAACGGAAGAATTCTCAATTCGACACGTATATATTTTTTTTTATGTATGACCACGCATAACTTTTTACAGAGTTGTCCGATTTTGATAATTCTTTTTTTATTAGAAAGGGCATACTTCCAAGGTGGTCCCATTGTCATCATGTTAGGATCTGATGAGGATATCCTAGGGAAATTGAAGGAACTCTTCAAATTTTGGAGGCACGCTTACAGCGATTTTGATTTTTGTCTCGGTATCGGTAGCTTTTTGGCTACTAGTGCCATGTAATATACTATGCCAGTATAGTACGAGTACGATACGTGGCGATAAATCACTAAAAAGTAAGAAATAAAAATTTTTAAATAAAAATAGAACCGACTCAAAACTCACTAAAAAGTAAAAAATAACTGTGTCATTTAGTTGCTTAATTTACTTAAGCATATCTAGGAGTCGGTGCCAGCCCAGGTTTCTACTTTAAGGACGTTACCTAGAACCCACAAAATGCTTTACTACGTAAAAGAAAGGTTCCTTAAACTTGGCTGGCACCGACTTCATAGATGTGCTTAAGTAAATTACAGCAACTAAATGACACAGTTATTTTTTACGTTTTAGTGCGTTTTGAGTCGGTTCTATTTTTATTTAAAAAATTTTTATTTTATATAAATTATTTTTATTTTGATATATATTAATTTACTTACTATTTATTTTCATCATTACCAACTTATTATTAAAAGCCCACTACAGGACCAGGCCTCCCTCATTCTAGGAGAGGGGATATGGGACGTAGACCCGCCACGTTGCTCCAATGAGGATCTGCGTTGATTTTGGGTGAAAATGTTTAATTTCCACGTACAGCGGCCCACTTGCTGGCCAAGTACGGAAAAAACCCAGGAAGAACAAGAATGTTTAATTTGTTAATATTCCCGGCCACTATCATCGACATGTAATAGTGACCGGGACCCAAGACTTATCGTGAATTTACCGAAAATTTCTTAGAAGAAAAACTCAGTATTATCCGACAACGCGACCCAGTATATAATTAATATAAGTAAGAATAGTTTTGTGTTACTATTAACATTTGTTGTTGTTACAGTCTGTCGCAGATTGCGTGGAGGCGCTGCTAGGCACTTACTTGTTGAGTGGAGGAATTACATCGGCTGTGAGCTTCTTGGAATGGATGAAAATATTGCCACCACAGGTACGTGTAACCAAAATATATAAAATAGTAGGGTGCATCCCAGTAGTACCCCCTAATTTTAGTTCTATAGAACTGTTACGATACGACGAGATACACCATAATAGTGCATAGTGTCCCATTAGTTCTATATAGAACGAAATGTCGACATCAACATCTTGTTTGTACGTTACATATAAAATATCTATAATTTTTATAAGTATAATATGCAATCTCTTTTGATTGAAATAATAAATGTCCACTTAAATTTGAGAGTATCTATAAAAATACTACATCGAATACAGCTTTGCTTAAATTGCACAAAACGTGTTTAAAATGGTATTGACGTTTTTAATATAATTTTTTTTTAACTGAATAGTTTGCGCGAAAGATACTTCCAAAGTGGTAAAATGTGTCCCCCCCTGTAACTTCTAAAATAAGAGAATATTTTTTTAGACACAACTACTACTTGGTTTTAACAACTTAGCTTTTGTCGCAAGGGACATTTTTTTGTTAAAAACAAAATGAAATATCAATTAAAATAATATAAAGTTTATAACTTATATGGCATAAGTAAAGTGAAGAGCAAAAACTATACTACAGTACTATATAGAACTATTGGGATTATAATTTGACAGCACGGAAAATATCTCAACGGTTCTATAGAACTACGGTATGGGGTACTACTGGGATGCACCCAAATAGTAACAATTATTGTCGTGTAGAAACCAAAAGGTGTGTGGATTTTCGTCCCACTAACAAGTTAGCCCGATTCCATCTTAGACTGCATCATCACTTAACATCAGGTGTGATAGCAGTCAAGGGCCAACTTGTAGCCGATAAAAAAAAAATATAAAAAAAAATCAATAGTATCAAAAATCACGCCTCATTCCCATAGGGGTAGGCAGAGACCACGTCCTTTCACTTGCCACGATCCTTACATGTTTTTCGCTTCTTCCAATTTCATGAAACGTTTCATACAAGTACGTCGGTTTAGGGTACTTTTGCCCTGGCCTTTATTCAGAATGTCCCAGATTTTGGTCCAAGAATGTTCACCCGGATCTTTCTCTTCCAACAAGACTCGCTTCATAACTTACTCCACATGACCAAACTATCTCAGCATACCTTTCTCTATTCATCAGTCATATTTTCCATGCCTCTATTTTTGACCTGTCTGCAGTCTAGAAGGCCTCCATGGCGCAGTGGTGGCTTATTGACGATTCCTGGATTCGATTCCGAGTTTGTGCTACTGAGATTCTTGATTGTGCCAGGTTTAGCTAATGGGAGGCTACGTACCACCCTAATGGCAAAGACACGCCGCCAAGCGATTTAGCGTTACGGTACGATGTGTAGAAACTGAAAAGTAAATTTAATGCAGTCCATATCCAATTTCTAGTCCGTTCCGAGATGCGCAGGATCATGGCCGCGTTGAGAACTATGTTATACTAAAAAAGATAATTTATACGCTGGAATAGAAGTTTGGTGAAACATATAACTTTTTGTTTGTATATTTGAACCATTTTTCTGTTTCTAGGATAATTTCATGGGATATTTAAATAAAAAAATGGAGACTGTGATCTCGCAAGGAAAAAATACCGTGACCGAAGTGGAGTGGCTGCTCAACAACTGTCGCCAGGACATCGAAGCTATTATCAACTACAAGTTCAAGGACCCCGCTTTGTTGCTTGAGGTGATTACTGACTATTTACTATAATTATAAGTTTACTAATTTAATTTAACTTTACTATTTTAACGGCCTCCGTGGCGCGGTCCTGGGTTCGATTCCCGGCGGGACAGATTCAAATTTTTCTTAATTTGACATGGTCTTGCTGGTGGCTAGTTACCAGCCTACCGACAAAGACGTACCGCCAAGCGATTTAGCGCTCCGGTACGATGTCGTGTAGAAACCGAAAGGGGTGTGAATTTCATCCTACTCCTATCAAGTTAGCCCGCTGCCATCTTAGAATCCATCTTCACTTATGTTTCAATTTAACATGTTATTGTTATTAATTATTGAATGAGTGGAATTTGATTACGGAGTGTCCTGCGTGAGCGACGAACGCGATCAAAACAACCACATTCCTTACTTATGTCCTATGTAGTAGCAGTTATATAAAAAGCCTCCCGTTGCGTCTGTTTGTTCGCGATAAACTCGAAGACTTCTGAATGAATTTTCTTACAGATTTCACCAATAGACAGAGTAAATCCTGAAGCAGGTTTTAGTATATAATTTGTTTAGGTATTGTGGAAATTGGCTCAAACATGACGATAACAGTTGCGATATCTGGAACTTTTCGTTGAAGATGTTTGCAGGAAAGTTGCGGGTGTTTGCTAGTTACTCATATTAAAAAATATTATCGACAGAAAACTATATGCTTTTGACGTGACAACGTCTTATAATTCGATAGAGCACGCACGAAAAAACATGATTCATGCGGCGTTATCTCGCTTTGAGGCGTTCCATGTAAGGCTTGAAGTGCAAGCGGGAGCGCACTCATATTAAAAAATATTATCGACAGAAAACTACATGCTTTTGACGTGACAACGTCTTATAATTCGATAGAGCCGGCTGCACGCACGAAAAAACATGATTCATGCGGCGTTACCTCGCTTTGAGGCGTTCCATGTAAGGCTTGAAGTGCAAGCGAGAGCGCGGAACGAGCGACAAAGAAGCACAATCGGCCTTTGCGTTCGGCAGCGTTCGACATCCGTCTATTAAATATAATTATTAAATATATTAATTTTAAATTAAAATTAATATATTTATTATAAATTTAAAATATAAATTTATAAAATCAAAATCAATTATTTTATTAATTTAAATTAATATTTATAAAAATATACTTAAATTAAAAATTTTAATAACCAATTAAATGCTACCATTCCATCAGTATTTTCTTAAGACGTTGTCACGTTCAACTATCGTCAGTAAACCGACTTAACAGACAACCAATTTTTTATATATTTCCAGGCTCTGTCCCACGCCTCGTACATACGGAACCGCAGCACGAGGTCGTACGAGCGCTTGGAGTTCCTCGGCGACGCCGTCTTGGATTTCCTGATCACGGCGCACATTTTCGAGAACTCTCCCAAATTGAAACCAGGAGAGTTGACCGACTTGAGATCTGCTCTAGTGAACAATGTCACATTCGCCTCCTACGTCGTCAAACTGGGATTGCATAAGTGAGCATTATTACTATTTATTTTTAACCCGGATTTACGACATTGGTTTATTAAACTAGAGGACTTGGTACCTATAAGTCTACACCTATAAATAAATAAATATTATAGGACAATTACACACATCGCTATATAACCCCAAAGTAAGCGTAGGTAGCCTGTGTTATGGGTACTATGATAACTGATGAATATTTTTATATATATAACACATAAATACTTATAATAAATAGACTATAACCCAGACACTGGAAAATATCCATGCTCATCACACAAATATTTTTCCAGACGGGAATCTAACCCACAGCCTAGAACGCAGAAGCAGGGTCACTACCCACTGCGCCACTCAGCCGTCCTTGTAGATAGAGTTCCGGGAGTTAGGACTTTTTTATTGGAAATTTCCTCCACTTTAACGAGGGTTTTTCAAAATTGCTTCAAATATTTTTTAAGTTATTACCAAAACACTAAATATCATTTTTTTTATCTTATTTTGTTAATAACAATTGCAATTTTTAACCTGCACCAAAATCCTTCAAAAAAAATTTTCTAGAGGTGATTCCGTATCGAATGAGCCATCGCTCATATTTTTAGGACCTCTATTTTTCACGTTTTTGAACTGATCGACTAGAGTACTAAGCGGGTTAATTCCTCGTTCCTTATACGCACTGCTAAGATAAGGAATGCTCTTCCAGCTTCCGTTTTTCCTACCTCCTACTATTTGGGTATCTTCAAGTCGAGAGTGAATCGGCATCTTCTAGGCAAGCGCGTTCTACCGTAGGCTGCATCTTCGCTTCCATCAGGCGTGATTGCAGTCAAGAGCTAACATATAACATTTTGACGACCTCCGTGGCGCAGTGGTATGCGCGGTGGATTTATAAGACGGAGGTCCTGGGTTCGATTCCCGGCGGGGCAGATTGAGATTTTTCTAAACTTGTCTTGGTCTGGCTGGTGGCAGGCTTTTCGCCGTGGCTAGTTACCACCCTACCGACAAAGACGTACCGCTAAGCGATTTAGCGTTCCGGTACGATGTCGTGTAGAAACCGAAAGGGGTCTGGATTTCATCCTACTCCTAACAAGTTAGCCTGCTTCCATCTTAGATTGCACCATCACTTAACATCAGGTGTGATAGCAGTCAAGGGACAACTTGTAGTCTATAAAAAAAAATATATAATATAATATATATATATATATACGTACAGGCAGTCCTCGACTTACATCATTTCAACTTACGTCGAACAATGTTTTGACACTTTTCATCAAACATACGTTTATTGTTTCGATGTACGGCATAGAATAATTTACTTGTCGCGAGGTCATTGTCCGCGGGGCGGGTGGGGCGCGCTGTCGGCGATCGGGTACTAACCCACATATGCTGCTGATTTTGTTTAGTTAATTCAAGGTCAACGGACAATATTACGGTAGTAGTACGTAGCGTTCTCGTAATGCAGTCCCAGGTGACGAGCTAGAACACCGTGGGGTTTTAGTCAGTACAAGTCTGACAAAAACTTCTTGTCTCCCTCCACCTATGCCGATTTGCATCCATGAGGATTTCCCCACGTAAAAAAAATCAGAGGCAATAGTCAAACAAGACGTAAGTTTTTATTTACATATTTAAGTGAATTTTAATTTAATGCCACCTAAACAAGGCAGTAATAGTACATTTGTTATAAATGCAGTGGTTATTTTTTTAAATTTTGTGTTTATGTGGAACCTCCTAACCCTTTACTTTTACATGTAAACATGTAAAAAATATATCTTGACGTTTTCGTCGCGTATTTCGAGAACCAAACATGCCGTAGGTATGAGAACTACCTGTATATATAAGGTGAGTTTGAATTATTAGTCAGCGGCGAAACTGGAACAAGTCTTATGCATATAGATTACAATAGAAAAAAAAAATTGTTCCCAAAATTAATAAATAAAAAATTATAAAGCATTACAAAATATCTATTCACTTACGACAGTACGCATAAAGCCGTCCAATACATCCATAAATTACCCTAAAGCCAGCCAGCCATTAACCTCAAGGCAGTTATGTACCTACTTACACACTAGAATTGATGAAAATAACAAACCTAACAGCTGATCAACGACCAAGGTCAATGCACTTTCCATTAATAGATTAAAACTTAGTTTGAAATGCCAGCACCGCCGGCGGCGAGCGTACAAACAGGCGCGGTGCGATTGTCAGCCTTTTAAAAGACCGACAACGGCACCGCTCTTTCTGAACGCTACCGCAACAAAGGACGCCGACAAACCCGGACATTTAAACACTTGCCGCCCGCGTTTTTATAGTAGGTAATTTAACAGGAAAGTTTACTGAACTTAGCACAGACATTAGCTGATTCAGTTTTAAGTGCTTTTTTAAAAGTTTATTTCGTTCTTCATTTATTTATTTTTTACCACTTCTAAAGTGTGCAGGTGAGTCATATCTACCTAGTTAGTCGTTCGAAGGTTCCGGGTTCGATTTCTGACAGCCGATTGTTATTATTTTTTATTAGTTCAGGTCTGGTCTAGTGGGAGATTTTGGCGGTTTGACTTTTCTTTCCGTATTTTATTTGGTAGTAATTGAATATTTAAGACATACGTTCGTTCGGTATCTTGTGATTAATTTATGAATGCCATGGATGGTGGTATGTAAAATGTGCTAAGTGAGTAAACATTTTGTAGGTAATTTTTAAATTTTTTGTTACTGGTTCTAGAAATATTTTTATTCCGCTGTTGTAATCAGTATCCATTACACTTACTCCAGTTTCGCCGCTGGCTAATAATTCAAACTCACCTTATATAAATACAATAAACATAATCAGTTTTAATCATTTTTTTATTTACATGTAAGGTTCCTGTGCACTCAAATGAACCCCAGCTTAGAGAACGCGATCAAGACATTTGTGGAGCATCAGGAGGAGAGGGGGCATGAGATAGTGGAGGACGTGCTGTATCTCATCGACGAGGAGGACTGTCAGATTGCACAGTACATTGACGTGCCTAAGGTAACCATTTTTTAAAATATTTGGCATATCTTTCTATTATTACTAAGAAATATTAGTCATGTTAGTATAGCGTGTTTCAAAATAGTACAACGGTTGTATAATAAGTATTTATTACATAAAGTTGTTTTTTTAAATATTACATATAATTATTAGTATTTATTATATAATAATATGTATTTAAGAATAAATATAATATCAAAAATTGCGGAACCGACGGGTTCGAACTCGCGTCTCTTTGGCTAACGAGGCCCTGCGAGCGCCTTCACCTCTAGGCTACGGTGTCCGCTGACGTCGGTGCCGATATAGTTTAAATTTATTTAGCAAGCATTAAAGCAGTGTGGTGTAGTTCTATCCCTCTCCTATACAATCCTATAAAAAGGGAGAGGGAGGCTGATAATAATTCATTTATTTTAAATTCCTTTTGTCGTATACAGACTCTCAGCGACATATTCGAGTCCATAGCCGGCGCAATATACCTGGACACCGGCGGGGACCTGCAGGCAGTGTGGGCGGTCGTGTACCGCATCATGCACAAAGAGATCAAAGCCTTCACGCTGAGCATTCCCAAGCAGCCGGTGCGAGTGCTCATAGAGACCATTCACGCTTGCGCCGTGTTCGGGTAAGTTATGATGTACCGCATCATGCACAAAGAGATCAAAGCCTTCACGCTGAGCATTCCCAAGCAGCCGGTGCGAGTGCTCATAGAGACCATTCACGCTTGCGCCGTGTTCGGGTAAGTTATGATGTACCGCATCGTGCACAAAGAGATCAAAGCCTTCACGCTGAGCATTCCCAAGCAGCCGGTGCGAGTGCTCATAGAGACCATTCACGCTTGCGCCGTGTTCGGGTAAGTTATGATGTACCGCATCATGCACAAAGAGATCAAAGCCTTCACGCTGAGCATTCCCAAGCAGCCGGTGCGAGTGCTCATAGAGACCATTCACGCTTGCGCCGTGTTCGGGTGAGTTATGATGTACCGCATCATGCACAAAGAGATCAAAGCCTTCACGCTGAGCATTCCCAAGCAGCCGGTGCGAGTGCTCATAGAGACCATTCACGCTTGCGCCGTGTTCGGGTGAGTTATGATGTACCGCATCATGCACAAAGAGATCAAAGCCTTCACGCTGAGCATTCCCAAGCAGCCGGTGCGAGTGCTCATAGAGACCATTCACGCTTGCGCCGTGTTCGGGTAAGTTATGATGTACCGCATCATGCACAAAGAGATCAAAGCCTTCACGCTGAGCATTCCCAAGCAGCCGGTGCGAGTGCTCATAGAGACCATTCACGCTTGCGCCGTGTTCGGGTAAGTTATGATGTACCGCATCATGCACAAAGAGATCAAAGCCTTCACGCTGAGCATTCCCAAGCAGCCGGTGCGAGTGCTCATAGAGACCATTCACGCTTGCGCCGTGTTCGGGTAAGTTATGATGTACCGCATCATGCACAAAGAGATCAAAGCCTTCACGCTGAGCATTCCCAAGCAGCCGGTGCGAGTGCTCATAGAGACCATTCACGCTTGCGCCGTGTTCGGGTAAGTTATGATGTACCGCATCATGCACAAAGAGATCAAAGCCTTCACGCTGAGTATTCCCAAGCAGCCGGTGCGAGTGCTCATAGAGACCATTCACGCTTGCGCCGTGTTCGGGTGAGTGATGATGTACCGTATAATGTACAAAGAGATCTTGCTGGGAACTACCTGTGCTGTGAACATGGTGAATTGTGCTCTGCATACATTTATGAATAGCCAGAAAGTGTCCCAGAAGGCAAGACAGGCTGTGCATACAGGTGTGTTGGTGCCCACACTCATGTATGGTAGAGAAAGATGGGATGGGCAGAAGAAGCATAAAAGTAAAATAAATGCAGTATGAGAGCATTGAGGAGTAACAATACTATAATAAGAGAACAGTGTGGTGTAAAAGAAGATGTAGTAACTAAAAACAAAAGAGATGCTTAGATGGTGTGGGTATGTAGAGAGAATGCATGAAAGAAGATTAACAAAAGAGATATATATGGCGACTAGAGTTCCCTAAACCGACGGACTTGTATGAAAGGATTAATGAGAGTGGAAAGAGCGAAGTCAAGTTATGTAGTCTCTACCTTTCCCTATGGGAACGAGGCGTGATGCTATGTGTGTATGTCGATCTTCGCCATCACGCTGTGCATATAATGTACAAAGAGATCCTTCACGCTGTGCATTTTCTATTTACACAATTACTATAGTCATATATGTTGTTTCCAGGGATGCGAGCGCAACTCAAACAGGCATCCCAAAGGTGTTGATACCTGTCACATTCACAAAGGAGGGCAAACAGAACATTGCGTACGGAGTGGGCACGAACAAGGCGCAAGCGAAGCGAGCGGCGGCCAAACTAGCGCTCAAACTGTTGGCCATCTAAGAGTTCTAAGAGCGTGCTTATTTTACACCCTCCGTGGTGCAGCAGTATGCGCGGTGGATTTATAAGATGGAAGTCCTGGGTTCGATTCCTGGCGATTCGATTGAGATTTTTCTTAATTTGTCTTGCTCACTAACCAAGACCTCCGGGTCAAATTCAGAAAATCTTATTCGACTCTACCGGGAATCGAACCCAGAGTCTTCTTTTCATGTACCTTGAAATTGTGCAAGCCGCTGTTGTACCAGCGCAGACAACTGTTATTTAGACAACTTATTTATCGCGATTTATTCAATTAATTTAAAATTATGTGAAATTCAAAATATGAAAGTAAAAATTAAGATGAGTTTGCTACCGGAAAAATTGAGGACGTGTCGCTTTGCTTCGACGCCAATGAGTTAAACTAGTAAAATATTTATTTATAATTATTATATAAGGTGAGTTTGAATTATCTGCCAGTGTTGGAACTGGAGTAAGTGTAATGCATACTGATTACAACAGCGGAATAAAAATATTTCTAGAACCAGTAACAAAAAATTTAAAATTACCTACAAAATATTTACTCACTTAGGACATTTTGCATAGCACCATCCATGGCATTCATAAATTAACCACAAGGTACCGAACGAACGTATGTCTTAAACATTCGATTACTACCAAATAAAATACGGAAAGAAAAGCCAAACCGCCAAAATCTCCCACTAGACCAGACCTGAACTAATAAAAAATAATAACAATCGGCTGTCAGAAATCGAACACGGAACTTTCGAAGGACTAAGTAGGTAGATATGTCCTCACCTGCACACTTTAGAACTGGTAAAAAATAAATAAATGAAAAACGAGATGAACTTTCAAAAAAGCACTCAAAACTGAATCAGCTGATATTTGTGCCAAGTTCAATAAAATTTCCTGTTATAAATTACCTACCGTAAAACGCGGGCGGCAAGTTGTTTATCGTGTTTGTCGGCGTCATTGACATATTAATACTATGGACTTCGGGTCAGCGATAAAAAGTGTCCGAACCAAAAGTAAGCCAAAACGCGAAATGATTTCCAATCGCAATTCAGTCTCATATTAGCTGACTGACAGAATACACGTCAATAATGCCGTAATGTGTTATAAAAAACTTGTAATAACTACCCGAGTAAGGTGAGAAAAGAAGACGGTGTACCATATTTTCAGTAAGTAAATATTTACTGATGATTTTAAAGTATTATTTTGCTTAGAAACAGGCAATTTTATTAAAATTTTAATAAACTATAGAAACGAATTGCATAACCAACCAAAATGAACAAAAGTATCTATCTGTCCTTTTCCCATACGCTACCCGCGTATAGGATAGAAGGAGTGCAATATGTTTATCTAATTAACCACATTTAGTTCGGATCTGCCGTGAGCAATAGAATGTTTTAGAACAACGACTGCATAGAGTTATTTTGTTGTTTAACATTTGAATTATTTAATTGCTTAATTTTTGAATGAAAATAATTTGATTATTTTTAATTCAAAAATTTTTATTTTTTATGCCATGAATATTAATCAAATAATTTTTACCATAATGGTATATTAATTTGATAACTATAAGAATTATCTACATAAAATTAGGAACAGTTATTTAAAAAAGTGATTTAACGTCATTGAAGTAAAAAAAAATATATTTTCAGTTTAATTAAAAAGAGGAAAATATTGAGAACTTAAAATTTCAAAGTAAAGAACTATGTCGAGTGGCATATCATTTTGTACATTAGTGGATTTGGTTTGTAATTAATTATTATTATAACTAATTATTATTTTATACAAGATAATTACAACAATTATTATTTGGTACAAGATTTATCCCAGCATATAGAGGTCAGGGATATGTATATATAAAAATAAAATTTGCTGTAAATATAATATATAAATATAAGATGCCAAAAAAATTTGAAAGCTACCGACTCCACACCATTTCTGTTGTCCTATTTTCACGAGAAGCAGTCATGTCAAAAAAAGGCTGCCATGGTAACCGTCAATCGAAGCTGATTACTTATTGCATGCAATTAGACCGTTGCAAATTAGACTGTATAACAATACGATAAGACATACATTACAATGTTATTTTGTGTATAAAAACATAAATACATCCTAGTGTGTATAAAATATCTTGGGACACTTTTGACGTAAATTTTGCATTAGACCCGAAGTCCATAGTATTAATATGTCAATGGTCGGCGTCCCTTGTTGCGGTAGCGTTCTGAAAGAGCGGTGCCGTTGTCGGTCTTTTAAAAGGCCGATAGTCTCGTCGCGCCTGTTTGTACGCCCGCTGCCGGCATTTCAAACTAAGTTTTAATCTATTAATGGAAAGTTCATAGACCTTGATCGTCGATCAGCTGTTACGTTTGTTATTTTGATCAATTCTAGTACGTAGGCACATAACTGCCTTGGGGTTAATGGCTGGCTGACTTTGGGGTAATTTATGGATGTATTGGATGGCGTTATACGTACTGTCGTAAGTGAATAGATATTTTGTAATGCTTTATAATTTTTTATTTATTGGTTCTGGGAATATTTTTTTTCTATTGTAATCTATATGCATAACACTTGCTCCAGTTTCAACGCTGGCAGATAATTCAAACTCACGTTATATAGCGTTATATAATTTGTTATTTTAATATAAACTTTTGTCGTTCAAAGAGGCCGTAACAAACAAATTCACATTCGCATTTATATATTTTTTAGACATGTGAACGTAATCAATTATTAGTATTTAATTTAATGCGTTTGTGAAACTATATTTATCTATAGTTTTAGCATGGATGAAGTTTATATATCTGTGATGGATAAGTATGCCAAATATCTCATCAAAATCTGCAAGTATAGGGTTACAAATATCATGTCTCAAATTAATATGTGTAACTTTGTGTTGAAAATATTAAAATTGTCTTTTATTTACACATTTATATTATTACTATTTTTATTTAACGTAACTTCAGAAAGTATGTAATTCATTATTCACTAATTTTATTGTATAATTACATGTAATGTTAAATAATATAATAATGTAAAATATCGTTTTTAAAAAAAACGATATTTTACACAAATGACTTAAAACGAATGAAAACCAATTTTATACTTTGGAAGAGGTGGTTCAAATTTAGTTTCCAAAAATTGATCTAACACATTAAATAAAAGTTTGTATAATACATCGCTGGGCACAGATTATTAAGGTATAAGTGCAGAGACAGACTGATATAGTTAAGATTTAACTGCGAGTTTGTATGGTGTTTAATCTTTTACCAATAACCTTATGTATGTAGTATAGTATAGTTATAATGGGCTCAGTGGTGGCCTTAGTGTATATACATCTATTGGGTATTTGACTTAATTTAATTTATTACTTTATTATAAACTAGCAGTCGCCCGCGACTTCGTCCGCGTGAAAACCTCTTAGGTACCCTTTTAATTTTAAAGACAGACTATGAAGTGTGCTCTTTTCCCGCTACCCCTCTCAATTTAATTTTTTTATAGTTTCCCGTGAAGCAATATCCTCCGTCCCATCCCGTGTACTAAAGATCTACATTTTTGTAAAACATTGTACGATATTACAGTATATTAACATTAACAACATATATTTATGGCAAGCTGATGTGTATAGCTTTTAATAGTCTATTTAACTTTTGAGTCTAGCTTTCATAATAAACAAAATAATTTACAATCCGACATGCAGATCTAGAGATTAGCCCGTTTAAACAAACGAACAAACTTTTTCGTGTATTATATAAAATATGGTCTGCCATGCCAAATAAAAAAAAAAAGAAAGAAAAGATCAAAGATCGAATTCTCAAAGAATAATCAAAATCAAAATGTTGACCCCTATTCAGTACATATAACATAACACGGAGGAGGTCCACTTAATTTGGACAATATAGCGGCATTGTCATGTTTTTAGAAATTTTGTAATACATATCTCCGAAACTATATAACTAATTCACATACTGTATAAGGCAAATCTTATCTTTATTATATCCTTGTGATTATTAAGAAATTTATTTTAATAATGATTTAAGTTTAGTTGTATAAATAATGACGTAAACTTAAGCATATGAATTAAATTATTTATTACAGAGTCGCACTTTTTAGAAATTTTGTAATATCTCCGAAACTATATAACTAATTAACATACTGTAAAAAGCAAATCTTATCTCCATAATATCTTTGTGATTATTAAATAATTTATTTGGATAAGGATTTAAGTTTAGTTATATAAATAATGACGTAAACGTAAGCATATGAATTAAATGAATTAAATGATTTTTTAAAACACAAAAAGTTATATATCTGCCATAATATAAAAGATATAATAATATATAATATGCTATCGCAAACTTCTTTGTAGAACTTTTTAAGATGCATAAAGTTTTTGTACAATGTTTTCAATTATATCCAATATCTAAGGCAGCGTACGCGCCTAAAGCTAAATTTAATAAATTTCACGGTCCAACTCGCGCGACAAAAACTGTGATAACTCGGGTAATATATACAATACAAATATAATATATATAGTCTATAACATTCACCGATAATGTAGCATTCTACTGGTGAAAGAATTTTTAAAATCGGATCAGTAGTTCCGAAGATTAGCCCCGACGGAACTTTATTTAGAAGCTTACAAACTTTACCTCTTTATAATATTAGTATAGACTAGGATAAAAATAATAACGTACGCTGCAAAAATAATAAAAAACCGATCAAGATCTGCAAAGTTACAGGCACTTAAATGTTTAGAGTAGGGATCTTCTGACCTTTTCTCGCAAAACGAATATTTGTACTAAGCCACTATGCCGATACTGTGGTGTGACGTCACATCACATTATGGCTGTCTCCGTCTAATCAGAAATGTTCGAATGCTTATAACTTTTTATTAATTGGATCAACTTTATTAATTTTATCATATTTTATTTGTTATAGAATCAAGTTTCTAAAATAATAAACTCTAATATTTTGATTAGAGTCAAATACCCAATTGGCCTTATCCTCGTACCAGACATAACTTTAAACATTTAAATACCGACGGACTTTGTACACATGTTTGTACATCTGCCAGAGCTTTGGAAAAACATCTTTCCATAATTGACTAACCACCAACATGATGGCAATGTGCATTTCTTTGTACACTTATTTGATCAATAGACATTTGGACACTTTAATGAAGCTATGTCTGGCTTGGTCTTTAGGGTCTATGCACACTACGTTTCTTCTGTATATCTGTTAAAATTAAAACACGCTGATAACGCGCTCATTTAAATTACGTCGTGTGCATAGGTCCTTAGTAAAGTAAAATCAATTCGAATACTATGTAACACTTTTGTTTCGCCTTCTGTGTATAGCAATAAAAACTGCAATTAATGACAATTTACTGTGGTGCCACGTATTTCTAACTTTTAATTACTTAAGCAAAATTTACTTGATATTATTTTTTTAATTATTTATGAATTGTAATATCAATATAAGTGTTTAACATCTGCCAGGCGTCCTATGAGGCAAAACTTTTTTAATCATTTTGTGGCACTTAAAGTCTGAAAGGCCAGTGTAACTTTTTTGCCTGTTAAACAGGTACATGTCGAAGGGCCTGGCAAAGAAAAGCAGAAAGACAAATTTCTTATACCTTGTGCCATATCCTGTTACTAAGGCTGCCACTGAAAATAATAGTTATAGGTTAGTGGATCTTTAGAATCATTCCACCCTATCATTCCCTTGCCATTCCCCCGCCGATCACTACTAAAAAAACATTTAGATTACTTCTGCGAAACTTAAAAATTAAGCTGAACGAAAAGTAACTTATAGTAAACATATTACATATTGGTCTCGTTCGTGTTTTTGGATATGTTGTTCTATTTCAATTGTATGTTTTTTGCAGTTTGTAATTAACGATTCCGCTTAGTCACGTATCTTTAATAAAATATCGATGTTGTGCCCCGTTTTGTAAAACTAATTATAAATCTTCTATAGTGTTAGGTTCTTTATTATCGTATATAGGTAACTAAATATATTCGATATAACGTAATAGTATTTTTAACCTTCGTCGCAAAAGAAAGTTTATTGTGTGTCTGTGTTTCAATCGTTTGTAGCTCTCCAACTTATGAACCACTTTGAATACTAAAATATTTTCGTGTGCGAGCTATGGTCACCTTATGGTCCTTTCGCCAACCTCGCGTAGTCCATCTGGGAGCCGGAAGCGGAGTTGATGTAATGACCGTATGCCCATTATTATTCTATAAAGAAAAAAGGAAAGTGAAAAGTGAAGTGAAGTGAAAGGAGAGTGAATGCTGATTAATTATCTTAATTCTTATCTTCACGAATAGCCAGAAAGTGTTCCATAAGGTGAAACTGGCTGGTTAGAGGGATGTTAGTGCCGACACTGAAGTATGGTAGTGAAAGTTGGATATGGCAGATGAATTACGAAAGTAAATTAACGCACTAGAAATGAGATAATTGAGGGAGTATGGGTGGAGAAAACAAAGTGACAGAATTAAAAATAGTTTGATAAGAGAGCAGTGTGGTAGAAAGGAATACGTTAGTGACTAAAATCGAGAAAGGTATGCTCAGATGGTTTGGACATGTAGAAAGAATCAATGAAAGGAATTTACCAAATTTATAAGGCGAAAGGGAAGGGGAATATCAAGGTAAACGTTCCTGGATCAAATCCAAGACATTCTAGCAAAAGGTCTAGAGTACCTTAAATCGACGAGCTTGTATGAAAGGATTAATGAAATTTGAGGAAGCTAGAGATACGCATGGTTCGTGACAAGTGAAAAGACTTGGCTTCTGCCTACCCGTGTGGGAACGAGGTGTGATGCTATGTATGTATGAAAGAAACAGAATATTATCTGTTACTAGCGGCATGGCGGTCGAGTCAGACTCCGGGTGGCTTCAATGAGCTCTCTTTAACTACACACGTTTATTAAATGGAATATACCTATTTTTTATGTAATACAAAATGATTTTTTTTTTATATTTTGCAAAGTTTTAGTTCTTTTTATTGTTGTGTTTGAAACTTTTTTTTACATAAGTAGGTACCTAATATATTCGAAATTTAATTAATAATAAACCATATATATTTTTTTTATTTACAAAGAATATATGTATTTCAACTTGACATTGAAACATTTCAATGAAATAAAGTACTTACCCTATATTTTGTCCTACTGAATTAAATAAGTGTTAATACGTTTTTTTTATATATTTAGATTCTACATTGTACTTGATATTAGATGTCACATTATATTTTAAAATAAACGTAAAAAAATTATTGTATTAATTGGCTGTTTTATTGTTGCTACTCGTAATATTAAATATAAGTAGTTATACTACACAAATGATCCCATGTAAATGTACGCGTGGGATTCCATAATCTTGTAGTGCATATCATATAATCCCATACAAATGATACTGGATATAATTAATAGTGAGCATAGGGTTTTTTTTATTGACTACAAGTAGGCCCTTGACTGCTATCACACCTGATGTTAAGTGATGATGCAATCTAAGATGAAAGCGAGCTAACGTTAGGAGTACGATGAAATCCACAACCCTTTCGGTTTCTACACATCGTACCGGAACGTTAAATCACTTGGCGGTACGTCTTTGACGGTAGGGTGGTAACTAGTCACGGCGAAAAGCCTCCCACCAGACAAATTAAGAAAAATCTCAATCTGTCCCGCCAGGAATCTAACCCAAGACTAAAAATCCGTAGGTACTCTAATAAAGTCTAGCTATATCTTAACCAAAATTTGGGAACGGTATCAAAAGTAGGTATCTACTTACCACAATTGCGGTACCTAGTTCTTACAAGGATTAAATTTTTTTTTTATAGACAAACATCAGATACCTTCGTGACACTATAAGAAAACTGATGTGGTCCTAAAGGTTTAAAAACTACTGAACCGATTTTGATGAAACCTAAGTAGAATTTGAAAAAACTATTTCCCAGTTGAAGTATACATAGCACAACTAAAAATTATGTTATTTGAATTAGTCTCCAACATATGCAAGGACAATGTTTATATTTCTTCTTTGCAACCTCTTGAGTAAACTTTCCCTGATGTTCTGTTGTTGTATAAAATTATAGACTTTTTAAAAATAAAAATTGTACTACAATATACATTTATTATTAAAAAAAATATCGACTATTCATCGTAGAAGTACGTCCATCACTAGACACGTCTATGGCGTTACGTTATACGTTACAACACTTTGCTTAATTTTTTCTTTCAATTTGATTTTATTTGTAGACTAGAACATTCTGGCTGGGTTTAACGGTTTTAAATTTAAGTTACTACAGCTATTAACGATTTAATATATTACGAATTTCCTTTCCTTTCCTTTGCTTCGCTAGCTGCTCCTTTGCTTCGCTAGCTGCTCTCCTGGTACCGGTCTGTAAGCGTACATTGCTGTCTCAGTTAGCACATCGGACGTCGCGCTCTGCCGCCTATTGTTAAATACGCCGGTGCGCGCACGCTCCCATAACTGATAACTACACTACTGCACATCATCTCTGACAGCACCGTTGCCGTACGAAATGGAACCTTCCTCTCTACAAAATAAAATTCACTTCGCCTCGGACTCTGATAGTTCGAATAAACCCGAAGCGTCACAAACGCGTTCAAAGAGAACAAAGCGCGTTAGCGATGACCATCCTGGAGACAATTTCACAACTTTCCAGAATGAAATCAGGGATATGTTAAGTACTTATATGACAAGTCAGAACTCACGATTAGACACGTTGGAAAAGTATATAAGTGAGATTAAAGTGCAAAATGAAAGTATTAAATCAACAAATACTGATATCGAAAAGTCACTTAACTTCATCTCTGAGCAGGTTTTGGAGTTACAGGCAAGGATTATTAAACTGGAAGATAATCGCCAATTACTGTCCCAAACATGTAATATACTGGAAAATAAGGTTGATCTACTAGAACGCAACATAGTCAAATCCATGATCGAAGTGAGGTGCGTCCCTAAGCGCCAGACTGAATCTAAACGAGATTTATACTCTTATTTGCAAAATCTTTCTAACCACCTCAACATCGATCTAAAGACTTGCGACTTGAGAGATGTGTCGCGTATTCCAAACAAACGAGACCAACATGACTCCATTTTACTTGTGGAATTCGCAAGTACCTTGTTGCAATCGGATTTCCTTAACGCAGTCAGATTATACAGAAAAAATAGGCTACCCCAATTAAATTCATCTCATCTGGGCCTTCAAGGAAGCATACAACCTATATACATATCAGACCACCTCACAACGAAAGCGAGGAAATTATTCTATCTATCCCGGCAAGCTGCTAAAACAAAAGGGTACGACTATTGCTGGACGGCAAATGGCAAGGTGTACATGCGAAAAAAGGAAGGCGCACCTTACATACACATTAATACCGAAGATCAACTGTTATCGCTCGATGGCTCTTCGAATACCGCATGACTCATACTCATAGCAAACGAAGTCTTACGTACCTACACGATCCGCACTCGTTATGATATTTTAGTTATTTTTTGTAAAATGCGTATTTTTTATTTTATAAAACATACTACACAAGCACTCAATCACATTATTAAAAAATATACCTTAAATTTGTACTATACTACATATACACTAACTAAATATACATACACTTTCACGACTACATATAATATACACATCATTGTAATTTCACAAAATTCTGCAAACCAAAAAATTAATATAACGCCTACTTTAAAAAAAGTAACACTCTCGCCTAGTCTATATGATACATATTGTGAATACCTACTTGTTCTAACATTCCACTATAAACCTGTTCCTCAACTGCTGGTAGATACTTACTATAACTGTCATGGCTACTAATACAATGTTGATAAACGAATTAGACAATAATATTTCTGCTGCGTCAAGTTTATACGTTGAAGAGCCTAGCTTATGTATCCAACATTTAGGTGACACAACGCATCAAATAACAGTTCTGTCACAGAACATACGTAGTATACGCAAGAACATGGATTACTTAACTATCTTTATTCAAAACTTATATTTTCAACCAGACCTAATTATATTGACGGAGTGTTGGCTAACAGATAGCGCTAATATTTACCCACTTAATAATTATGAACAATTCAACTCTAAAAAATATCTCAATCAAAATGATGGAATTGTAATTTATTTTAAAAAATGCTTTAAAATAAATATAAAAGAGCCGTCTTTCTCAGAGGCAAATTGTTTAGTTCTGGAGTTAAATTCCACTATATCAATCGTGTGCATCTATAGATCCCCTTCGTATAAAAATATAAATAACTTCTTAAATTCACTGGAAGGCATAATAAAAAATATTAAAAGTGAAAACTGTTTTATAGTGGGTGATGTTAATATAGATATTAAAAACGACGTCAATACTATTAAATCAGAAGAATACCTAAACTTAACGGCCCAGTACGGCTTTACTCCTGGCCATATGCTTCCAACTAGAGGCCCAAGCTGTCTGGATCATGTTTTGATTAAGTCACGGTTACCAGTTACCATTCTAACTTGCAGATCAGATATTAGTGATCACGATTCTGTGCTGTTTTCAATTGGGAAAGCGAAAAATAGTACTTCAGCCCAAATAAAATACTCTAAAAAGGTCGACTACGACCAAATATCAAGCGAACTCAAAGATATGGACTGGACTATGTTTTACAAGCATACTGATATTAATGTAGCCACTGACAATTTCCTAAACATACTAAACGCGACAGTAGCAAAAAACACAAAGATGCGCCCTGTTCATCGATCGCAATGCATACTCAAACCGTGGATGACTTCAGGTCTCCTTAGATGTGCCGAAAAGCGCGACCGCCTCCACATTTCATTACGAAAAAACCCTAACGACTTAAATAAACTAAATGAGTACAAAAAATATAGAAACACCTGTAATAACATCATCCAAAATCTCAAGGATACTCATGAAAGAAATAAATTACTTAAAAGTAAAGGTGATCGTAAACAGACTTGGGAAGTACTTAAAGATATCTGTAACTTAAAAAATAATAAAAGTAACCAGCAATTAATTCTAAATAGTTCGCAACCAAAGTGTATACTCGATGATGCAAATAAATACTTTTCCAACATAGGTGAAAAACTTGCTAATAAAATATTAAGTGATTTTAGAAAAACTGAATCGGAACTAACAAAAAACTATAGCACGAACATGATTATTCAAAATAAAAATCAACATTCTTTCTTTTTCACGCCGACTGACGAATTCGAAATTTTACAAGTAATTAATAGTCTTAAAAATAAGTCAGCATCAGGTCTAGACAACATAACTAATGTGCTCCTAAAACAATGCAAGCTCCAACTAGCTAGTCCTCTCGCTTTTTTATGCAACCTCAGCCTCTCTACTGGTATTGTTCCAAAACAGTTTAAGGTAGCTAACATATGTCCCATATTTAAAGATGGTGACCCTGCGGAAATATCAAATTATAGGCCTATCTCACTCCTCTCCAATGTATCCAAAATTATTGAAAAAGTTGTAAACAAAAGACTCCTCAAGTATTTAGAACTGAACAATCTCATCTCAACAAATCAGTATGGTTTTAGGGCAAATCGTTCGACAGAGGATGCTGTCACTGACCTTGCAGACTACGTGGCTATGAAAATGGACGAAGGGCATAAATGTATTGGTTTATTCCTAGACTTAGCTAAGGCCTTCGATACAATATCTCGAAAAATATTGATCGCCAAATTAGAGGCACTCGGAATACGTGGTGTGCCTAAAATCAATCTTATCTCACTGGCCGAAAACAAAGGGTCACTGTGGGTGAGTTATCAAGTGATCAAAAAGAAATACATTTTGGGGTTCCACAGGGCAGTGTGCTCGGCCCTACCTTATTTCTCACCTACATCAATGACCTTTGTGCACTTAATGTTAATCAAGGCCGGCTATTTAGTTTTGCGGATGATACAGCTATTATATTTCATGGGGATAGTTGGGAATCAGTTAGACACTTATGCCAACAAGGCTTACAGGAAGTTTTTTCTTGGCTTAGAAGCAACTTACTGACTATAAATAATAACAAAACCAAATTTATAAATTTCAGGATATCAACTAGGACAGATTCGAAACAACAATTACAAATTCAATTACATTCATGTCAAAACTATTAAGCAAGTAAAAAACATTAAGTACCTAGGTGTCATGCTGGATGAGGGACTAAGATGGAATAAACAAATACATGCCTTGAGTAGTAGATTAAGAAAACTCATGTTCATTTTCAAAAAACTACGTAATGTCGCCAATGATGAGGTTATTAGGCTTGTCTATGAATCTTTTTGCCAATCTATCTTAACTTATTGCCTTCCCGCTTGGGGTGGAGCTGGCAAAAGTTACTAATGCAGTTTGAAGGCTGCCTACAAAAAGCCGTTCCGTTATTATATTTGCGGGTTAGGCAATTATATGTAAAAACTGTTATCCTAAGATTCCACAAATCCGCAGCACTTACTGTAATTAAATGCTCACGCCTGCAAAGGTGGAGATGTCCACGATTACGTACACAATTTGCTCGTAGATTTTTTGCGTTTACCGGACCATTCTTATACACGAAAGTCAACAGAGCTCTCAAAATCATGCAAGTGTGTAGGTATAGATACTGAAAAACTACTGTTAGTTAATTAAATCACACCCATAGTGCACACACACACACACACACACACACACACAAACACACACACACACACACACAAACACACACACACACACACACACACACACACACACACACACACACATAGCATAACTAAAAAAATGTACCCTATAAACTAATGCTAACTACCTAGGTACCCTTTATAGGTTACCCTTTTCAATGTACTACATTTCTTCTTGTGTCTTAATTGTTTATTTTTCTCTTTTCGTAATTATTGTTAAACCTAGTGTAAGTAAGTAACATAATTATCCTGTACCTATAAGGAAGGAAGTGAGTCCCACGACACAGGGAATCCTAGTGTGGGAGTCACTGCTACTGTAATTGTACTTTACATGTAAGATACTTGCCAATAAAGATATTATTATTATTATTATTATTTGGAACAGCTGAAATACTAAGTCATAATTTGTAAATCGCTTCAACTTTCAAGAGTGAAACGGAAAGTTAATGACATATGTCACAGGCACCATGTTAGAGCGCAGGCACTATAATTGATGGTCTAGATCTAGATTAACATATATGTATAAAAAAATTCGAGTTGGTTATTTGGTTAGATATACAGAAAGACATTTTTTATATTTTATAAAAAACGAAATTTAAGAATGACATATTTCTCCTTTTTTTCTCGAAAATAATAAAATTATCGTTCACTAAAAAACCTTTGAAGGTGTCAAATCAACAAACCAAACAAATCACGCAGTATGCACGCAGTACACTGCCAAACGTCTTACAAACCGTGGACGCCCGCTCAGTGAACTTACGCGCGGTTCGTTTGATAAAATCATGTGTAAATCATTTTATGGTCAGAAATTGAAAAAAACATTTCATAAAATGTACAGAACTGTCGGTGGATTTTCAATCTTTTAATTGTATAGAACCGCACATAAATAAAAATCACATAATAGACTTCTGACATAGATGGGATGTTAAATAAAAGAAAACATTTTTATGTGTTTTTTATTGTATTAGACAAATAAATTACAAGAAGTATGTGCTGGGCCTCTTGTACGCGAAGGTGTTGAGTCTCTTGTAGTGGTGCACGCGCTTCGGCAGCGGGAACTTGATGCCACTGTTGTGGAACTGCTTCACCTGCGGCCGGCGGCACGCGGCTGCCTTGATGATCTCCACTTTGATGATCTGCAATCAAAACATTGATTTGATGACTAAGCAAGCATAGACTGATTGAGATAATGTTAGTTGTCTTTGGAAGGTTGTGAAAGCAAAACCACATTTATGTATAAAAATTAAAGGACTGTCAACACATAATTAGTTAAATTGTATGTGACTATGATACCTAAAACCACTACTCAGAATAGGCACTCAAAGAAGTTTATGAATATTTCAAAGGCAGGTTTTCTTGTACAGTTCAGTAGGAAATAGGATGTGCTTTACCAGCTTACACTAAAGTTGTGCTATACAAATTCGGTTCAACTCACGTCTTGTAAAATTAATCTTTATGTAAGTTATCTTTATCACTACATATTATAAAGAAATGTCCCCCCGTCATGTCTGTCTGTCTGTTTGCGATAAACTCAAAGACTGCTTGATGGATTTTTATGTGGTAAGAAATATTTTGTACTAAGTCAATTCGTATACTGTGCAAGCATACACGTTGTTTGCAGAGTTGAATCAGTTTGACGAGTTATACCTGGATAGAGTGTGCGCGTGCTCTGTGTCTCGCGCCCATGTCTCGGTAGCACTGTGTGACGGCGCCGCCCACGCTCAGGTCGCGGTACTCGCGGTACATGTTGTGCACTCCAGACCGCGACTCGTAGCGCAGCCAGATGCCGAAGTTCTTGATCTTGACTGGGCTCTTCTCAGGGATTTCCTGCAATTTAAAACAAAAACTTAACACCTGTTCTGTGACTTTGGTGGCACTTGTTAATACTCTCCAATTGCTTTAGATGGTGTTCTACCAGTTTACTTCAATTAGCGATACTTCGGGTCGCTTTTTCAAAACAACAATTATGTGTAGACAATGTGGACCGAGATGTAAAAAGTAGAATGAATGCAGGATGGATGACATGGCGGCAGGTATCAGGTGTATTTATGTGACCCAGGCAGGGTAAGACAAATGTTAGGCCTATCACATTGTATGAATCAATGTTGAGGGATAGAGACAGATATGCATATAATATGATAATGCATGAAATGCGAATCTTATAATGAATGTGGGGTGTAACAATAATAAGGAAGTCTGAACATGGGGTCAATGTCTGAAAAGTGAAGGACTAACAGGTTAGTACGGTGTGGGCATGTGATGCGGAGGGATGAAAGGGATACTATTAGAATGTTAAATTTGTCTCTGGAAAACAAGCTGCTTCTGTATAGAACTGTAATCAAGCCCATATGGACGTATGGAATCCAGCTATGGGGCTCAGCATGCGACTCCAATGTCAACGTAATACAGAGAGCACAGAATTATGTCCTGAAACAAATGTCGAACGCGCCATGGTTTCTAAAAATGTCTGAAATCCATGAACATCTACAAATGCCAACAGTAAAAGAGGAAATAAGAGCAAGTAGCATCAACTACAAAGCTAGACTCATAAAACATCCGAATCATCTGGCTGTGCAGTTAACGACACCACAGGCGATTCGACGTTTAAAGCGACGGCAAATTCCAATCTGAAGAGAAAGCCGCAATTGAAAGTATATAGAGCATCTCCCGCTGGGGAGGTTATCTCTGATCGCCAACTCTCTTACAACGCCTCTGCTCATAGTCATCAGACTGATGGCATGAGTTAAAACAGAAAAAAAATAAAAAAAATTTGCAAGTGGAAGGACACAAGAGAGGAAAGCCCAAAGAAGAGATAGCTGGAGTGTGCAAAATATGATATGTATGTAAAGGTAGCATATGATGATTTGACGCATGACGGAAGTGAATGAAAGAGAATAGCATGTTGTGTCGATCCCACTTGAGTGAGAAACCAGCAAAACAATGGCGACAATATTAAACTACTAAAATGTTGTCTAGAAAAGGAAAATATATAATACACTTTTTCAAATAACATCATACAACGTCCCATTGATTGCTCACTTTTTATTAGCCAATAAGCATGGACGGACTGGGTGGTAAACGAGACAGTACTGCGAAGAATGTCTTAAAAATTTGGAAGTTCTAACTGAAATTAAATGTAGAAAACTTCAGTATCTGGGACATATAATGCATTATGATAAGTATAGGATTTGCAGCATGTCATCCAAGGCAAGATCCAAGCCGAAGACCTGGCAGTTGGGGCACTTCCTGGCTAAAAAATCTTCATGACTGGTATCGAATGAGGACAATATTGTTGTTCCGAGCTGCCGCTTCGAAAGTAAAACAGTCAAGACAGCTGTAATGCTCTCCAACCTGCATAGACATGGCACTTGAAGAAGAATAGTCTGTTTTTTGATCATGATGAAATCAGAGATTGTTTTAATTGGCACACTTACATCTTGATATGGACCAAATAAAAAAACAGTCTCGTCACCAATTATTTTAGTTTTTTTCCAAAGGTTCACATGTTGCAATTTTTATGCTAAAAATTTGATACATATAGCTAGCTAGAGTAACCCTGCAGAAACCTACACCAATTGACCCATCCACAATAGCCAAAGGCTTGGTCAACTAAGGAATAGAGAAGTTTCTGGACTAGATTCATGAAAGATGAAGCACACCTTCTCTCATTAGCGATAAGACTGCCAATTGTACATTGTTTTTATTTTTAAGATATTTTCTATATGTAAGTTGTTTAATTTGGTGTACAATAAAGAATATTTCATTCATTCATCACACATTGGGTTGTTTTGTAAACAACAGAATACAACTACTAGGGGTATCAAGTGATTTAGACATTTTATACTACTATTTCTACTACTATCCTTAAGCCAAACTCAATGAAGAATGCTTATCAACAAACAAATTAAAAATTAAGGTATAAAATGCAACACATTTTATGCCTAATTAATTTAAAATTATGTTTTGTTTTCTTATAAAATCTAATTTAAAAGATATTGAATATATCAATTAGTTTTTTAACAAGTTACTTAAAAAATTATGTGTAAAATTACTAGTGATTTCTACCTTCCTTTTTATAGCTTGGTCAATCCACGATGGCTCGTAGTGTTTTGTTTTTCAAACGCTTACAGTGCAAGTGTGCAATAAAAACTGCAAGAATGTGAGTTCTATTACTACGTAACGAGTAGCAATGTGTGCACACTCACACAAAGTGTCAAGTTAATTATGTCAACAAGAATGTCATGTTTGACTAGCAGTATACTCTACTTCATTTTAACTCATTTTTTAAAAATGAATATGTCGTGTTGGTCCTGCACAGCAAAATTATATTGTGATATAGGTTAATATATATATCGGAGTATCACCATTCTTCTTGACATCATCTTTAGTGGTTTTTAATCTCTTGGGCGTTTTCTAGGGTTACAAAGACTTTGTCTTCACGAACAGATATATTGCAAGTTCACTATGTTTTGATACATGAAATAGATTTTTATAATTCCTGATGTATTATAAAGATTCAGAACAGTAGTTTATTTACACCCATCTTACTTTACTCCCTAATTTAATTTACTTCTTAAGAATACTTTTACACTGGTCCAACTCGACCAGTGTAAAAGTATATCCTCTCCGCACTCCAGACACAAACTAACTACCCAACTCCTTTATTCCCCTCAAGATGGTGTAAATACTCTACTAGGACTTTGGCACCCGACTCTTTTATTGGTTGGAGTATTAAAACAAATCAATCATTCATTCATTTATCAAATCAAATTGAATTTAACTTTGTGTTAAAGTTTTAAGTAAGCACCTATCTCATATCTCTCATTAAATGATTAACAATTAGTTCTATTTCGATTACTTTCATAAAAAAAAATTAGTTGTCTGTAAAGTTGGTTTACTGACGATAGTTGAACGTGACAATGTCTTAAGAAAATACTGATGGAATGGTAGCATTTAATTGGTTATTAACATTTTTATAAATATTAATTTAAATTAATAAAATAATTGATTTTGATTTTATAAATTTATATTTTAAATTTATAATAAATATATTAATTTTTAATTTAAAATTAAAATATTTAATAATTATGTTTAATGGACGGATGTCGAACGCTGCCGAACGCAAAGGCCGATTGTCCTTCTTTGTCGCTAGTTCCGCGCTCTCGCTTGCACTTCAAGCCTTACATGGAACGCCTCAAAGCGAGGTAACGACGCTAACGTCATGTTTTTTCGTGCGTGCAGCCGGCTATCGAATTATAAGACCTTGTCACGTCAAAAACTCGTGACATACCAAAAATAATTACATCCACAGACAGTAATATTTCCATAAACAATGACGTCTATTACAATATTACAACAATCTATTCTAAGTCTCTAGTCTAATTCCTTCGACATATATATTAACCAATTTAAAAATATCTTAAAAACACACATACCCACAATCATCTCAGTTAGGTACCTAGTATATCTATTTTTCTTTTGTTTAAACAGTTTAATGATTGAGCTCAACTCCACGCTGTCTTGTCTACCATACCCCTAGCGTTTTTGTAAAGCGTGAACCCATGATATCTATTATTATTTTGATTCATTACAAGTTAGTTTATGTAAACTAAGATGGAAGCGGGCTAACTTGTTAGGAGTAGCATGAAATCTACATTCCTTTAGTTTCTACACGATACCGTACCGGAACACTAAATCGCTTGTCGGTACGTCTTTTTAGTAGGATAGTACCAATGTATATATAGTACAAATACCAAAGCTATTTTGCTAAGCTAATTTGGAAAATCTATATTGGCAGTAACAAACCAATCAAGTGACCTTTGTAGAAAAATTAAAGTCGAGTCGGTCAACCTGAAGGAATGGGCAACGGAACGATTCTTCTGGCTAAGTCACATTTAAATGTGTAGTTTATCATCATACGATACGTTTTTTTGACATTATAAATATAATATTGGTAAAAAAATTAAGTAGAGCATCATTCCGTTGGGTCATGACACGCAGCGATACAACCTATAATAGCCCGTGTACACCGAGCCGTGGTCGACTCGAGACTGATGTTCGAACTGTGCTCCCCGCACCCTTCGGTTTCCCCTCGCGAGAAATAGTGGGGCGCGTCTTAGTGAATTGAACTATCAGTAATTTGTTTGTTGATAAGCATTCTTTATCAAGTTTGGCTTTAGTATAGATTCTAGTAGTTGCTTTCTGTAGACTTTTAATGTGCAGCACATAAATCGTAAATCACTTGTATAAAATAAGAAATCTATAACAAATTCAAGAATATAAGATTCTTACTCTTATAATTTAGAGCATTAATCTTTGTCTAATATTATTTAGAAAAAGACTCAATGTCTACACAAAATAGCTACTTTTACAAAGAATATTTGCCTACCAAATATTCCCATTTCACTATATATATATTTTTTTTAAATTTACTACAAGTTGGCCCTTGACTGCTATCACACCTGATGTTAAGTGATGATGCAATCTAAGATGGAAGCGGACTAACTTGTTAGGAGTAGGATGAAATCCACACCCCTATCGGTTTCTACACGACATCTTACCTGAACGCTAAATCGCTTGGCGGTACGTCTTTGTCGGTAGGGTGGTAACTAGCCACGGCGAAAGTCTACCACCAGCCAGACCAAGACAAATTAATAAAAATCTCAATCTGCCCCACTGGGAATCAAACCCAGGACCTCTGTGTTATGAATCCACCGCGCATACCACTGCGCCACGGAGGTCGTCATATATAAAACAATACTGAACAGCTTTTATAGCCAATTTGTTTGGAGTAGCCCATTTGTTTAATGTAAAAAACAAAATCAACACTAATGCACAAACTTGTCTATGATCATCATCATCGTTATCAGCCAATGGACATCCACTGCTGGACACAGGTCTTTTTAGGAAATTCCAAACACAAAAATCCTGCAACACATTTAATGTTGACAGTCTTCTTCTGGTGTGGGGTCGCAATTCTAGCACCTTGGGCCCCCAATTACAATCAGGCATTTCAAACCAAAATTTTTACATAAATTATACCATGTATAGCCAAACACTCTTCCCAGAATAGATTGAATGTACATATTAGGTAATATTGCAGGCATTTACCATGCTATACTACATAAAGTGAGTTTTGATAAAATTGTTTTCTTAGTTATGTTTAGCAAATTAGATTTACAACATACCTTAATTGATACTATTTCTCCGGTGGTCTTTTTAAACTTCTTCAGTTGCCGCAAGAAGTACCAAAAGCGGGACTTTGCTACAATGGGGTCTGGAGAGAAGATCCTCATTTTGTATAGAGGTGGTTTGGGCTCGCTGTTTGAGGGCAGCTTGCGCCCGATTACCTCATATTCTCTCAACTGAAACGAATAATTATGTAGCTTATTTAATATAATAATTATAATAGTAAAAATTAAAATAATTAAGAGGGCTAGATTTAGAACGGTCGTCTTGACAGTGAGTAAATAATGGTTTTATTTTAACATCCCCATCACACCCTTATAATATCTGCTAATCGAGCCGACCCATGTCTGAACTTTAACGCTACAAATACACTTCTTCTAAAACATTTACTTAATTTTTATGAAATTTTATATTTTCATTTCATTGCAGTTAAGTGCAACATGTTTATAACAAACATGACCTAACCTATAAAATAACCTACGACAAAGTAACAAAAAAGTAGAATGTCCCAATCAAATTAAAGGTTATTTTTAGTGGTTATGTTGCTTATTTATACATTACGTGCTCACAGCATCATTTACACTTCACTTTTTTCACAATTTCATTTTTAGTTAAGACGCGGACAACGTGTACCGATCACACAACTTTTCTCAACATTATTTCATTGCAACTTTTTACTATTTTAAAGTTTTAATTACAATACGCAGTTATAATTGTAAGGATTTTAACTGGAAGTTTCATATTTTCACATAGTAAACCATTTTATTTTCAAAACTTACCTCTCCTTTAGCCTTCATTTTGGGAGATTTTATGAAAAAAGAACTGTCAACTCAACGGAAACGGAACACTAGTGTAAAAGTATGGCATCTTCTTATTTATTGCCATTACAAAAAAAATTTAAACCTTAATAGATAAGGCAGTTGACTTGAATTCAATACCAGAACGTTTTTGAAAAATGTTAATTTGACTTATATGAAAGGTTATTATCCTCATCGACGTGGCTGTAAATTTGTTTTAGCGAGAGCTTATATCACAAAATGTATACTATGACACTTACATTTCATTTATTTCAATCAATCAAGATTTAGAGATCTCGTGATGTGTTAATAGGTCATCACTGGTACTTTGCTTTATTGTATAGATGAGCCTATTCACAATTATTTCGCCTCGCGAAAAATTGAGAGGAATTTGCTAAACTGACTGCCAACCTTCGCTAGTCGAGAGGCACTCAAAGAAGAAGAAGAGCTTATTCAATATTAATAAAACTGTTACGTTTGGTTGCGTTTACTATAATCACAGATTAATACGAGCTGAGAGTCTGTGGAGCGACTATGTTTGACATAGATTAAAGACTACTGGATGGAGTCATAACGCGGCTGTAGGTTCAAGAGCGTGACAGACTTATTTTATTCGGCCTTTATTAGAAAGTGACACAAGATTATTTTTTTGTCCCTTTCAGCGTGTTCGTTTTTATTGTTTGTCAAGAGTGAAGTTTGTGACAGACAAGGGACATATCTGAGCAATTATTAGCTTTTTATTAAATTTGCTGATAAATAATATAACTTTGCGGTTACGATATTAATTTAAACGTTATCGTGCTATGGTGGGTTGTAATATTTTCAGCTGCAACAGTCGCAGCGAACAGAAAATCGAAGGAATTACGTTTCATACGTAAGTAGGCATAAACTTCATTGATTGATAATTTAAAGCTTAGATATGTTATTTTATAGCAAATTTCATGTATTATGCGTTTACTAAACTATCTTATATAAAGTAATATTTCGTATTTTACGATATTTTAAAACATAACGTTTTATGATGTACTTTAAATGTTGACATGTCATGTCAATAAGGCTGATTTGCTGTCTCACGAGTGGACACGCTATGGGCTCTATCTAGTTGTCTTTAATCTATGATGTTTGACGTTTAATTCTACGTTTGTCTCCTCGCGTGTCAGTATGATGTCTGTCAACTTCAATTCATTTCTGTGGTGGTCAAGTTCACTGTTCAGTCAATTTGTTGTGATGTTGAACTTTGCTAGGGCTCTTCAGTTCAACTCTGAACTTCAAAGTTAAGTTTAAATAACATGTACTATTTTATTCTAAGATAGACTAATATCGCTTTAAATATGATGTCAAAAAACTTGAGTAGAATCATTAAATTTTCGCTATTCAGTGGCGTGACCATTGGAAGTGGTTTTGTGGCTCTAAAATATCATGATGCTGATTCCTTAGCTATAGTTAGGCTTAGCAGAACTGCGTACACCGCTGTTGACATAGGTAGGACTTATCAGTCCATGCTGTATAGTAAGGAGTGGGACAAAAGTTCCAAAGAATATTTAACAATCAAAAGTGAGGCTCACCAAATTGGGGCAGAGAAACTGCTTAAATTATGCAAAGCCAACAAAGGTGTGTACATAAAAGTTGGGCAGCATGTTGGCGCTCTGGACTACTTGCTACCTAATGAATATGTGCAGACTATGAGAATTTTACACAAAGATGCTCCTAAGAATACTGTTGAAGAGTTATATGATGTGATAAGAGAGGATCTTAAACAGGATGTAAGTAAATTTAAGGCTTATCTATATTAAATATATGTATAGTAATGATTTGTATTGTAATAATGTGTAACCTGTTATAATGTGTATTACACAGTTATTGCATAAGCATGTATAAGGTAATGCAGTACATTTAAAGTTAATTGGTTTGTTATAAGTATAACTCAGTATTCATAATATACTAGTAGATTTGTAAAGTATAAAGTAAATATACTAATAGATAGAATAGAAAATATACTAATAGATTTATGAAGTATAAAGTAGATCTTTGGATTTTTTGGAAATTTGTATAAATGTCTATGTCTAGCAGTGGACGCCCATTGGCTGTTAACTATGATGATGATGATACCTACTGTACTAAAGCCAAACTCAATGTAGAATGCTTATCAACAATCAAATTTAAAAAGAAGGTTTAAAATCACCAGTCATTTTACTCCCTAATTTTTTTAATTAACTTGTTAATGATGAATTCATGACATTAAATTAGATTAGTCAACCTAAGACTAATTAATATATATTTAATATCTTTTAAATAAGATTTTATAAAAAAAAAATTGGTTGTCTGTAAAGTCGGTTTACTGACGATAGTTGAACGTGACAATGTCTTAAGAAAATACTGATGGAATGGTAGCATTTAATTGGTAATTAAAATTTTTAATTTAAGTATATTTTTATAAATATTAATTTAAATTAATAAAATAATTGATTTTGATTTTATAAATTAATATTTTAAATTTATAATAAATATATTAATTTTTAATTTAAAATTAATATATTTAATAGACGGATGTTGAACGCTGCTGAACGCAAAGGCCAATTGTGCTTCTTTGTCACTCGTTTCGCGCTCTCGCTTGCACTTCAAGCCTTACACGGAACACCTCAAAGCGAGGTAACGACGCATGACGTCATGTTTTTTCGTGCGTGCAGCCAGCTCTATCGAATTATAAGATGTTGTCACGTCAAAAACAAATTAAATTTATTAGGCATAAAATGTGTTGCATTTTCTACCTTTATTTTAAATTTGTATGTTGATAAGAATTCTCGATCAAGTTTGGCTTTAGTAGTAAGTCTAGGGATTTATTTAGATTTGTTGGTGTTTTTGTTAAATATGATTTTGTTAAATTTATTGGATGACAGAAGATGATGGAGGATAGCAATGTGCATGTCAGATTCTATTTCCATTAGCAGATCTTTACTTTTCATTGGGACACTTAAGAGTAGCCAATGTTGGTGATTTTACAATAACAAATTATAATGAGTAGTTCATAATTTTAAAAATATGAGTACTAAACTGCAATTATAAAGTTTAATATCAAGTTTTATGACTTATTTATATTTTTTAGTAGGATTATAAATCTTGATGCAACATATTTTTACTTGAAACAAGTTTTTAATATCAAATATAAATTATTAATTATCTTTCAGCCACAGGAATTATTTGAAGAATTTGACCCTGAACCATTAGGAACAGCCTCCCTCGCTCAAGTCCACAGAGCAAAATTAAAAGATGGATCAGAAGTGGCTGTAAAAGTGCAGCACCATTTTGTGAGGAAAAATACTAATTTTGACCTCAAATGGATGGAGTTTATTATAAACACAATGTCAAGGGTGTTCCCCGATTTCCAAATGCAATGGCTCATTGATGAAACTAAGAAGAACATTGCAAAGGAGTTGGACTTTTTGCAAGAAGGAAAAAATGCTGAGACAGTTGCGGAGTTGTTCAAAAACTACACTTGGCTCAAAGTGCCAAAGATTTACTGGGATTACAGTACAGAGAGGGTTTTGGTGATGGAGTATGTCAATGGGGGTCAAGTCAATGATGTTAATTATATTGATGTAAGTCAACATTTCATTTTACTTGCAGATATCTGTAAAAAGCGTCACTGTTTTGATGTTTAAATGACTTCATATTCAAATATATTACTGGTTTGATATGTTAAACTTTAACTGAAAGCTATTAGTATGACACACCCAGATTTGATAAGTATGTAACAAACTGCTAGATATTTTGTCAAGTAGTCTAGGTCATAGGTCTAGATTTGGAGTCAAGTATTTAGTGAAACCATTAAAATATAGATACAGTTTAATGAGATATAAATAAAATCCATCAATGTACATGTTTAGATAATATTAAAATACCAAAGATAAATATATCATTGGTATTTTAATTAGAATTTTTTAAACATAACAATAGTTCATAGTGTGAAATATTATGCAATCTTCCTTACTAATTTAAAGTACTTTTCAACACAACATCTTTTAGATCTTGTAACCAAATACATCATTACAAGTCTGATTAAAACTACCCTTATAGATTGGTGTTAAAAGGCATTGACCCCTTGGATATATATACATAGGTGAGAGAGAAATAGATAGTAGTTTGTCTACTCTTTTGATCTCTTAGCGAATTTTAGGGGTTCAACTCCCTTAATTGCCAATTTATGTGGTACCAAGTATTAGCAAGTCATACATTTTTTTTTATCAACTACAAGTTTGACTTTGACTGCTTTCACACCTGATGTTAAGTAATGATGCAATCAAAGATGGAAGCAGGCTATCTTGTTGGGCTGGTGGGAGGTTTTTCGCCGTGGCTAGTTACCACCCTACCGACAAAGTCGTACCACCAATCGATTTAGCTTTCCGTTACGATGTCATGTAGAAACCGAAAGGGGTGTGGATTTCATCCTACTCCTAACAAGTTAGCCTGCTTGTATCTTAGATTGCATCATCACTTAACATCTGGTGTGATAGCAATCAAAGTGTAGTCAATAATAAAACAAAAAAAAGGATGAAATCCACAGTCCTTTCGGTTTCTACACGAAATTGTACTGGAATGCTAAACTGCTGGGCGGTACATCTTTGTTGGTAGGGCAAAAGGCATACATAAAAGGCATTTATAACTGCAAACTCATTTATGAATGCCTTTTCCTGTCTCCAATGTTGTATCCATTCCTTAATAAATAATAATTGTCAGTGATAATTCCATCATCGTTAATAGCAAATAAAATATTGTTACAGAAACACAAAATAAGCAGGCCTGACTTATGTACCAAGTTAGGTGATCTGTACTCGCACATGATATTTGTGACTGGCTTTGTGCACAGCGATCCACATCCCGGCAATATCCTGGTGAAGAAGGATCCACAAGACAAAGATGTCACTGTGTATTTGTTGGATCATGGTTTGTATGCAGTAAGTTGCAAAGTCTATTAGAGCTTAAACTGTTTTTTTCTTTTATTAAGAACTAAGTCAAACAATTTTTTTAAATTTCATATATCTTCAACACATTTTTTTAAAATTAGATATTATATTTTCTATTATTTATTTATTCTTGAGGATTTTATACTGCTATGATTTTGTTTATCAGTGCAATTTACTGTGTTTGTGTCTGTTACATCATGTCAACAAAAAATAATTAACAAATTTGATGCAAATTATTAAAAGCATTTTTGTATATGCTCAACGCCATCAAGGCCAGTTATTTTAAACACAAGATAAGCATTTTTCCATTAGGATTTTGTTCAACAAAAGTTGTTAATTTACTGTCTGGGTCTTTGTAGTTTTTTTATTTCGCAAACATTGACATATTAATACTATGGACCTCGGGTTAGCGCTAAAAAGTGTCCGAACCAAAAGAGGGCTAACACGCGAAAAAGATTCCAAATCGCATTCAGTCTCATATTAGCTTACTGAAAGAATACAGGTCAATAATATTATAAAACAACAACTGCATAGAGTTATTTTGTTGTTTAATATTTGAATTTTTTAATTCCTCCATTTTTGAATTGAAATACTTTTTTTAATATTAAATTAATTTTTGAATATTAATCAAAGAAGTTGGTCCGTCCTTCACACTCGATTATTTTGATAACTACAAGTTTGATAATATAACAGTTATTTAAAACAGTGACCTAACGTCATCGTAGTAAAGGAAAATATTGGTTGGTACTAAATTTATCCCAGCATATAGAGGTCACTGATACATTTAAAGTTTGCTGTGAATATAATTAGGTTAAAGATGCCAAAAAAAATTAAAAACTACCTACTCCATACCATTTATGTTGTCCTATTTTCATGAGAAGCTGCCATGTCAAAAAAAGGCTGCCATGGCAACCTTCAGTCAAAGCTGATTACTTATTGCAAGCATTTAAACCGTTGCAAATTACACTGTATAACAATAAAATAAGACATATATTACAATGTTTTAGTTTGTTTATAAACATACAAATACATTCTAGTATATATAAGATGTCTCGGGACACTTTTGTCGTGAATTTTGCATTACACCCAAAGTCCATGTACTAACTATTAATATGTCAATGTTCGCAAAGGTAATATTGGTTAAATTGAAATTACTCAAAATATTCAAGTTAAGATTGTAAACTTTTCATTTATTTCTAGCAACTATCAGAAAAATTCAGATACCACTATTCAAAACTATGGCTCTCAATTATATCGAGAGATAGAGACCAAATGCGGGTGCACGCTGAAGAATTGGGGATACAGAGCAATCTGTATGGATTATTTGCTTGCATGGTCACCGGCAGACCGTGGGATGTCATAATCAAAGGCATTGACAGAACCAAGCCATCGTCTGAAGAGGTAGGAGCTTAAAAAATATGTTTATAACTAGCGGCATGTAAGTCTAGCGCTGAACGTAACGTAGAAGGGATGGCTGCGCATCGGTACCGTCGCGTACGCAATACAATATTTACTTTAATTACCTAATTAATAGCCAAATCAAGTTACAACATCGTTTTCATCTGTATGTGTGTGTGTGTGTGTTTGTGTACGTTACGTGCGTGTTTGTGCTTATATATGTTATAGTTTATAGTTCTAATTTCCAAAGATTTCGTATTACTTAAGACATAATTATATAGTATAGATAGTTACCATGAATGAATAAATAAATTTTGAAAAGCTTACGGGGAGTAGAAAAATAAAACATTATTATATTGTGAATTTTTTATTTTAGATATAAGACTAGTCTAATCTGAATCAGGCAATGGTAACACGCCTGGCGTCGCAAAACGGTATTTTTCTAGTTATATTATTCCCTTTAAATTCATAAACAAACTTAAAAATACAACAAAATATATAATTATATTTAATGAAAATTAACAATAATAACAATGCAACTCAGAAATGCGACAGGGGAGCCAATCACCGCTACGCACACCCGCCCTTCATTGTATTTTAAGTTGGCTAATTCTGACGTTTTTTAATGTTTCTATAGACAACACAGTTCCCAAAAGATGGTATTCTAAAAAAAACACAAACTAGTAATTGGATTCTAAGAATAAAATTGGAATGAAAAATTTGAAATGAAATAATTGAATCCCCTTTGTCCCTTTTTGTTGTATGCAAAATTGGTGACAGATTTTCAAGAATGGTTCATTTGTTTTCTGTTGTTTCATTGACTATACTTTAGATGAAAATAAAATATAGAGTGACTTGGTTACAACTGCTTTTAGTACTTATTAAGTTTACTAGAAATATTTTTTAAATTAACACATTAAATCTTTAAAGGGAAATTATAATAATTAATGGAAAAATATTTCAAGTAAATTAAAACATTTACATACTCCCCACTAATAATATTATACCCAAAATATGTTGAAATGATTTCCTAATCATTGCATGTACACTGTATAAGGATAATGATTTTGTGTAGTCATGATGACTTGCATAACTTTGTCTCATGTTGCATTTGTGAGTCAGTGATATGCTGAGTGCATGTAAATTAATATAGTTGTTTTTCTCAAAATAAACATTTGACTTTATAAGTGCTGTATAAGAAACACATTACACCTGAAATAAATTTGAGGATAGTGTACAAAATCTGATTTTATTCAATTTGGTAAATGATGGTGCAGTCTAAGATGGAAGCGGGCTAGCTTGTATGAAATTCACACCCCTTTCGGTTTCTATACGATATTGCATTGGAATGCTAAATCGTCTGGCGGTCTTGTTGGCAGGGTGCTAACTAGCCACGGCCGAAGCCTCCTTCCAGACAGACCTGCATCAATTGAGAGAATCTCAATCTTAGCCGGAATCGAACCCAGGACCCTCTGTGTTATTAATTCATCGCGCATTCATGGCGCTACGGAGACCGTCGAAATGCAAACTGCTATCGAACCTTTGATTGAAAGAAACTAACATAATAATGAGACCAAAAATTGTACCGAAGTGTTGCCACATAGACTATAGGTTGACCCCTATTAATTGGAAATATGAAAGGGCGTTGAACCCTTGGAAGTAAAGGAGTAGACAAACTATCGTCTGTTCAATATCTTCAGATATCAGATGTAAATACGGCTGTTCGCAGCAACGACGGAACAAACAAAATATGTCTATCTATTTCTGTCTTATTTACTTGCTATCTGTTGCACTGCTCAAAGCTTCAAAACTCGGGGTCAAAACAGTTCATGGCGGGGGTCGTCGTCGGCTATTTGATTTTAGATATTTATTTTATTTAATTCCTTGTGCTGTGTACCTTAGTAACTAAATGCAGTTTCAGGATGTCATTAAAAAAAACTCATATACCGTATTAGAAAAAACGTAAATTTATTTTACATTTAAAAAATTAGTGTAAGTTTAAAAAGTGCGCACAACCCTGCGTAACGCATAAGCGAATGACCTTGCAATCTTTTACGTCTGGTCTCGCTTCTCCTTGAACGGACTATTTATAAATTTCACTCCCAAACCATAAGTTTCGTCTGTAGACAATACTGTCAATAGGTTGTCTATTCCTTTACTTTCGAGGGCTCAGCGCCCTTTTTTGCCGATCTATATGGTTCGGACTATAGCCCCTAGATCAAGAGACTACACATTTATTTTTAAATTATTTTCAGAAATCAACATTTCAAAACGAGTTACCAAACTTTTTGCACCACGTAACCCAGTGTTTAGAGAACGTGGACCGACAGGCGTTGCTCGTTCTCAAGACTAACGATCTAATACGAAGTATAGAGTACGCTCTGGGAATGCAGGAGAGAATGTGCGGCTTTATGGTCATGACCAAGTGTTGTATGGAGAGCATATACAAACTTGAATATAAGGTGAGTGATATAGTCACTAGAGCCACCCAGTACCCAACCGTCTGGCTTTGACAGACGAACGAGGCGATGCCACAAAACATAGTGTGAAATGAGACTGCCAGTCAGATGATAGTTATGCCTTTATTTTGTTTCTACCTTTCTTATTTATAGTTATGATTTTGAAGCGTTAATAGATAAACTTGCATATGACGTTTTATTTGGTGATAACAAAAATAATACCTGACTGAGTTTGTTATGAATTTTTATTAGCTTTATAGACTGCTACAGAACGCCCTCGGTTTTGCCCGCGGCGTTCTTCTCGTGATAATTTTGAGATAAAATTTGGTGGTGTTATTCTGATATGTAAACTATATTATTGTAAAGTTTGATCAGAATCCATTCAGTAGTTTTTGCGTGAACAAAATCCATTCCCCCATACATACAAACTGTAGCCTTTATAAAGGATTCTATTGAATCGCTATTCAACAAATCTATATTTTTGGATTTTTTATAGTAGAACAAATCTTATTTTATTGATTCTTTGTATTGTAATTAGGATGCTTGCATATTTGTAAGGAGGAAACAAATTCATGACAAAAAACGTACAGTATATAAGGAAGTCAAGTAATGTACCTGCACTGAATACATAATAAACTTTAATATACATCATACATACTTACAGCATTACATGCGTATGCGCAAACGCCTGTAACCTTGTATCGCGTGGAATATAGTTAATTATTATATAACCTACTATATAAGGATGTTTTGTAATTTTCTCAACAACAAATGATTTAGATGAAGGTTTTCGTTATAAATTTAAAATTATGTTTTGGTATTTTTATTAAAAGATTTGAATATATTAATTAGTTTTAAACATACAATCTAATTTATTGTCATGAATTTGTCATAAGAAGTTAATTAAAAAAATTAGGTGTAAACTGACTAGTGATTTCTACCTTCAATTTTAATTTGTTTGTTGACAAGCATTCTCAATCGAGTTTGGCTTTAGTATACATAAGGATGTTTTGTAATTTTCTCAACAACAAATCCGATTTGGATGCGGTTTTCGTTATTTAAATTCGTATTTTTAGTAAAGGTATATTTTTTTAGCATCTCTTCGCCCTTGTTTCAACCACTTTATAGTTGTTAAAAAATAAGACTTGTTATAACTTGTTACGGAAAATGAAATTCACATCCATAAATCAGTACACTCAGCTAGCTATTATTTTTGTTATCACCATTTTACAATGAAACCTCCACCGGCCAGACTTGGGCTAATTTAAAAATCCCAGCCGAGAATCGAATCTAGCACCTCCACGCATGCCGCTTCACAACAGAAGTTGTAAAAAAACTGGGCTTGTTATATACTGTTACTGAAAATCTGTACTAAATCTATTATTTTTGTTATCACCATTTCACAATTATACTATATCGAACATATTATTGCTGTTGAGTATTTTGCCAGTTCTTCTCGACAGGATCTGCCTTCCGAACCGCTAGTAGATGTACTGACTGACTTGATATTTCAAAAGTGCTTATAAAACAGCCTACTTAAAAAAATTGGTTGTCTGTAAAGTCGGTTTACTGACGATAGTTGAACGTGACAATGTCTTAAGAAAATACTGATGGAATGGTAGTATTTAATTGGTTATTAAAATTTTTAATTTAAATTATATATTTATAAATATTAAATTAAATTAATAAAAACTTGATTTTCACCTTATAAATTTATAATTTAAATTTATAAAAATATATCAAATTTATAAATATATTTATATTTAATTTAAAATTAATATATTTAAAAACTGATGTCAAACGTTGCCGAACGCAAAGATTATGCTCATTGTTTACTTCGAGCTCTATTGCACTTCAAGCCTTACATGGAACGCCTCAAAGCGAGGTAACGACGCATGACGTCATGTTTTTTCGTGCGTGCAGCCGGCTCTATCGAATTATAAGACGTTGTCACTTCAAAAATATTTTGAATTACATTCAGTAAATTGTGGGTGTAAAACTCTAACCTTACGTCATGTGAGATCACATTCAAGCGCTAACAAGATGTCAAATAAAACAAAAATTTACACTAAACGTTCTTTTTTCACGTTTCAGAACGAGAGGTCAATGCTCAAGAGACAGTTTCTCAACACCAAATACGTGTGGTCACTATTTGTACTATACATTTACGGGATATTTTTGTCGTTGCGAATGAAGTTCAACATAAGCTAATGTTAAATAGGACACTCAGTGTCAATAACATGTGTAGACTTTAGAATTCAACATCATGAAAATTGTTCACGATAGTTAAATCGTGTTGTCAATATGTGTCAATATTATTGACGCTGACTGTACCTACCTAGATTTTGTACGTGCTCCGATGTTAACCAAATATATTTATTAAGCTTGCGACGCTTTAAATATTTAATATACTATCATGGTTAATGTGTGTGTCACGTAAAAAGGACGCTTTAGGATTAGGACAATCGAATTAAATGAATCATAATTCTTGTATGATACAGAAACTATTTACAGTTGAATCTCTAAAAGCTATTTTCTAACAACAACATTTATTAGTGGAATGTGTTTATGGCTAATCAGTGAAGTGCGCTGAGTTTTGGGGCAATTTAAGCTCGTAGACGATATAAAAGCCTTATTTAATACAATAAAAACCTTAACGACAAGCAGTCTGACTGTGCCTATTTTCTGTATTGCGAATACTACGATAATTCTAGCAGTATACGCAGTCTTATCTTATGTTTAATATTTAACTTATAATATTACAACAATTTACAAAATTTTAATTTACAATTGGCTGACTTTATTAGCTTCTTTTAATTATATTTGTAATTTTTGTTATATCTGTGATGTAAGAAAAATTGCCAGTGTCCTTTTTATGTGACACCTGATAAGGGTTGCTACTTTAGTTGTAAATTATAATAATTATATTATTTTTTGTAATATGGAGTTATTTACAAAGGCTGAGATTAATGTTCTTTTCCGAATCAAGGTAAATGCAAACCAAACGGACCTGTTTGATTTATCTATTTCAGCCTCAAGGATTAAAAATTATTACGTCTATGTATAATTTTTTCGCCATAAAATAATTAAGTAAGGTATTTCGATCGGGTCATCATAAAATTATAAAATATATAATTTATAAACTTCATTCAATTTGATGTGGCCAGTGCACAAACATCTTCTTGCCAGTGCACGAACAAACATTAATACTGTACGAAATAAAGAAAAATAAGTCCTAATTAAAAATAGTCGATGTGGAAGCAGATTTCCTAGTCACGCTCAAGTAAGCTTACCTCAAATGACTACCTACAGCACATTTTTATACCTTTTATATTTTGTATATAAATGTAAAAATATGAATCGAACCATATAAAGTAAATGCGACACGGAATTATTTTAACAAAGGTATTTATTATTTATTGTAAAAAATAATATTTTGAGTTTAATAAAATTATTTTAATAAAATATCTTGTTTTATTTATGGCAACATTGACAAAAATTTATACATGTTTAAATGAAAAATATTCACACGTGTATCCGATTTTCCAAATCTGATAGTTTAGTACCTAAAGTAGAAAGGTCGCTTTGTATTTTCAGTAGAATGTTGACGAAGTTATCTCGGCTTTTCCGTCCGTGAAGTTTAAAGAATATGGACGATGACGACATCTTGCATGAAAGTTCTGATTTCTTGTAGTCAGGAAGCTTCTTGCAATCTTGCTTTTCCATTGAACATTGTTTATTCAAGTTGATAGTAGTGTGTGCTGCATTAAAAAATATAATCTTTAGTTAAATTATTTAAACTCATTAATAATTAATAATCATTAGTAATTTTTGTTATATCTGTGATGTAAGAAAAATTGCCAGTGTCCTTTTTATGTGACACCTGATAAGGGTTGCCACTTTAGTTGTAAATTATATTAATTATATTATTTTTTGTAATTGGTTTTTACAAAGGCTGAGATTAATTTTTCCGCAGAGTTATGCAAACCAATGGACCTGTTTGATTATTATTTCAGCGTCAAGAAATTTACCGCAGGATAAATCCTAATATTTCATCCGCAAATTAGCTAGCTGGGCAGTTAACGTAAAAAATATAGCAGGTACAAGTATTTCGACGAAAATATAAATAGGTTTATATTATTGTTTATAGGTGCAACATTTAAAAGAACCTAAATATAATAAATTGCAGTAAGGGAACAAAGTTGCAGCAACTGATGAATAATTTATTGCATTTTTATATACATATGAAAGTTGTACATAATAACTTTTACTTATCCCAACCTGTACATAATTACTTAACAATCTTAACCGTTTTGTATTCGTAACAAAAAAATATCTTACAGTTTTCATTTTCAAAAGATTTCCTGTTGAAGTCACAATTAGCAGTCTCTTCGATAATGCTATTGTTTGAAGTAATACGATCTTGAGATAAGAAGTTGTTTACAGTTTTGCTATCACCCATCGTCAGCATGTTGTTGTGTATTGAAGCTGCACCTTTAAAACAGTGTTAAATGATATTCATATTGTACTTAGCGATAGGTAATTGGGTATTTGATACTAATCAAAATATTGGAATTACAGACTATTTTTAATATGACGAATATTAGCATATAGCTTAGCATTCCATGGATTCACCGTGCGGGTGCCGGGTCCATCGCGTGGCTGAGAGAAAAACTCCGAACAGAGCCCGAGACTTGTGACACGGGTGTAGGTTTAAAAGAGTAGTCTTAGGGCTAACACTCAACTGCTCTGTTGCAGTTTTCTCGCTGGTGTAAATTGGAAATTTAAATTATGAAAATACGAATTAAATTGTTCCATTAACAATAAAGGTATAAGCAATGTTTTTGAATATGCAATATTATGCAATGCAATGCCATAGTGTCTCGGTATAAATTATTGTTTTGCGCAATGTCAGAAGACCTCCAAGAATTCAAGTGCCTGTAACTTTGCACAAGACTGCCGTATTTAAATTTTTAAATTTTATTGTTAGCGGTCGTCATGATTTTTATCCTAATTTATAATAACGTACTTAATAAAACAATTTAATCAAATACCCTATTGCATATTCAATATATGGACACATAGGTACGATGCCGGTAGAAAAAGAAAGGTGTGTTGGTTTTACTCTATTCCTAACAAGTTAGCTCGCGTCCGTCATCACTTACCACCAAATTTTATTGCAATCAAGGGGTAACTTGTATTGAATAAAAAAATGCTTTCAATGCATAATAAACGCTACGGCATAACCAGCTGTAACTTACATATCTGACTCCCTGGTAGCCAAACTTCCATTACGTAAGGATGTTGCGGGTCGTTGCCTTTACGGAGATCGGTGAGTGGTATTTCGTGGTCCTTATCATTTTTCAGTATTATAACCTCTTCGCAGTAATCGGGGAGGTCGAGTAGGTGCCAAACCTTTTGCCGCAGTTGGAATATTGACGCTGAGGGTCTAACGGCTATGTAGTGGAGTTTTTCGTCGATAACTTGTAGGAAAATATGTAAAGTGTAAGATAGGTAAAAGAATCTGTTTTTATTTCAAATTTCATTATTATATTCTACTTTAGCGACAGTTTATAGTTTGTCGATATCTACATTTTGTAATGTAACTGTACAAAAATAATAATGATTGTATTGTATTCCTCCTATTATAAATCCCACTTCTGATTGGTGACACGGCGGGCTGCGGCTACCAAGAATTTCATGTGGCAGTGCAAAATACCATAAACCAGGTTCAAGTTTCATGGACTCTGGCACATGAAATTCCTGGTCGTCGCATTACATTGTGGTTATTTTAATAAATATTGTTACTACAGGGAGCTGCTGGTCACAGGCAGCTCAGAATCGATGTTAATGATGATTGTGATGATCATCACTGTTACTATTTAAACTTTTCAGGTAGGGTTTGAAATCTATAACATAGCTGGTACTAATTGAGTTTTTCCTAAGGAATGCACTGTTATTGAGATTAATTGAACTGAAATTATTAGAGGTCATTTTATATTTAACCCAATCACAGTAGCACCAAATTTCTAGTATACTCTAAAGTACAACATGCGGAACTGCGCAAGTCTTGGCTGTGAACTATTTTGTACTACAAACTCAATTTGTAATCTGCGGAGGCATATTCCTCGTATTCAGAGCGAACTCCAAGTTTCTTAAGACTTATTAGGTAGCTAGTATGACCCTACATTTTCTGTTACACGCGGTTCGTGCTTTCAGCAGGGATCGTGTTAAATTAATATATTAGTTATGTAACTTACCGCCCAGATCAAAGCGTTTTAGTTTTAAGAAAGTGATCACATCCTTTTTGAACAATTTGGTCGGTGATTTGAGAAGCTTTATAAGAGACATCGCTTCTCACTCATCAGTCACAGTTACGATATAATGCATTGCATTGTCGAATAAACAAATCCACTGTAAATGCCGGTAAATATACGTACCGGCAAAAAGAGTAGGAATACTAACAAACCATTCAAGGGAATTTATACATATTATATAAATAATCACACAAAACCAAAAGTTTCAGATCTTTGACTTATTTAACAAGATGTCAGTCAAAAGGACTTTATTGACATCATTTCATTATTCAATTCTTTATATAGGTACTCTGTAAACCATATTGAATACTTAGATTGCGTCTTTAACGCAAATATTGATTTAAATCCTCTTTGACACAAAGTACCTGAATGTACCTATAGATTTTAAAGAGTATATCAGTTTGTTAGGTAAATATAACAAATATATATATATATATATATATATATATATATATATGACGACAACTCGCATGTAGCGACGAAAGAAGTCTGTGAACTGCACGTGCACCAGCTACACCCTCTTTGACTGCACATGTTCAACATTCCAAGTACCCCATAAACTTGCGTATTTAAAGTTGTAAAAAAGGAAAGAGTACTTTTACAACTAGTTTAGTAATCGCATAATACATTGAAATTTGCTAAAAACATAACCTATACAACTGTTAAATAATTAATCAATGAAGTTTATGTCTATTCTTACGTTGAGACGTAATTTTTTCGATTTTCCGTTTAAATTAATATGTAGACTGCAAATTTATATTATTTACGAGCAAATTTGTTAAAACCAAAATTTGCCAGTTTTCATTGTAATTCACTGTTAATTAAGCTTTCAGTTACCTATTCGTGGTTTTGTTACAATTACTTGGAATACAAAGGCTTACCCTATTATTTTATTCACTATGTCCGATACTTTCGACATATACATATCTGAAACACTTTGTGAAATTCATAATGAGCGGTTGGGGTGGCACGCGGAGCATGCGTGCGCCGCCGCCGTTAACAGCATTGCACCCGTGTGAAGCCGGGGCGCGTCGCTAGTAAGTGTATATTATACACTCAATTGACTTGAAATTGATTGGAGCGGGCTCTACGCGGGGATTATAATTCAGTTTAATCTTTTCTGAACTGTAATTAATATTGTTTACAAAATTATAAATGGGTAAAAAATAAATATTGAAACTACTAAGTATTTAAAAATAAAATTAAACCAATATAAGACTTCATAATATATTTTTTAATCACAATTCTTTGCCTAAACATACGTTTTCTACCCAACCAAGCAACTTTAAATTACATACAAAATTACTTTTCGTCACTTATACAAAAATAGATTTTCAAATCTTTGTCTAAAATTCTGTACCAACTAAATAATACTATTGATATTCATGTTTTAAACATTTAAAAATGAATTGTGCAGTATATTAAGACCATTTTAATAGAAGTCATTCTATTTTAAATAAACCGCCACAGCCTACTTGAGATGGTTCATTGCCACTAGTTCCATTAAAAGTTCCATCATGGAACTAGTGATAACAAAAATTATAATTTTTGTTATCACTAGTTCCATGATGGAACTTTTAATGGAACTAGTGGCAATGAACCCTTGAGATGAGTCGTTACCATTTTTAAATAAACTAAATGAAGCAAAAAGTACAATTTCGTCTACAAGTTTCTTAGCCTGCAAAGCGTAGTGTGTTTTACCCGGATATATCAAGACTATCCGTATGTAAATAACCCCCCACAACCCAACTGAGAAGCAACCGATTCTAAATAAAGTCAAATAAATCGTAGACGTCGTAGCTGCAAAGCGTATAGTGTGTTTTACCCGGATATATAAAGACTATCCGTTTCTAAATAACCCCCCACAACCCAACTGAGAAGCAACCGATTCTAAATAAAGTCAAATAAATCGTAGACGTCGTCTATAAGTTTCTCAGCCTGCAAAGCGTATAGTGTGTTTTACCCGGATATATAAAGACTATCCGTTTCTAAATAACCCCCCACAACCCAACTGAGAAGCAACCGATTCTAAATAAAGTCAAATAAATCGTAGACGTCGTCTATAAGTTTCTCAGCCTGCAAAAACCTAGAAATCTCATACTGTCCATTTTTTATTAACCCGCAATAGCCTAACGGAGACATAACCATTTCTACGGCCTCTGTGAACCAAGATTTCGGTTATCATAATTTTACTATAAATTTACTGTTCACGACAACCCGTACATCGGTTAAGGACGTAAACCGGACGGTTATCTTAACCGAGCTTACGTCTTTCACTGGCGTACACGTTGTCGTGAACTTGTTACACGTAAAACTTGAACGTGTAAATTTTACGTATAGCTTATGTTAACCGTTGGTTATGATAACCGAAATCTCGGTGCACACGTCTAAATCAAGTCGATTAAACAGAAGACTTTTCGTCTAGAAGTTTTTCAGCTTGCAATGCATATATGAAGGTGGTAGAACTAGACCATGTCCACCGGTTGACGACCGGGTAGTACATTATGCCGTGGATCACTTGCACGTGGCAGTTGTCTGAAACAAAAGGAACATAGAATTAATAAAAAAGTTTTTTTTTATTGACTACAAGTTAGCCCTTGACTGCTATCACACCTGATGTCAAGTGATGATGCAATCTAAGATGGAAGCGGACTAACTTGTTAGGAGTACGATGAAATCCACACTCCTATCGGTTTCTACATGACATCATCGGGCTAAGTCGCTTGGCGGTACGATCTTTGTCGTGTGGTTGTGTTACATAATCCACCGCGCATACCAGGAGGTCGTCAAAATATAAATAAATAAGATAGATAAATATAAATTAATCTAAGGAATGGAAATAGACAGTGGACAAGTTTTAATTTATCCTAAATGTGCGTACATGAATTTTATATTGTGTATAGGTCGGTTCATAGGCTGTAGACTCTACATGCGCCATTATTAAAAAAATTGTTATAATTAAAAAAAAAGCACCGAGCAAAGCTCGTTCAACCAGCTACTATACATTTATATTGTTTAGTTTATCAAAGCATGTACATTAAATTTGAGTCTGTCAGGAACTTGCTTACTTTTTTCTTCAAAGATTTGACCAAGCCGCAAAGAATTTGATTTTTTAAATTAAAAACTATTGTTATTCTGTGATGTATCTAATGTACGCGGATAAAAAAAAATATTATATAATATTTCAGGACTTCATTAAAGAATAATTGACATAAATCTCGTGAAATTACCTGTATTTGCCAAGAAGAAATTGCTTACAAAGCGATATGGCCGCCTTTTGTATTCTACTTCTTCTTGTCCTTCATTTATTGTTTTTGTTTCTTACGTGTACTGTGGTTTACAAATAAAGTATTTAAATAAATAATATATATACTCACTCCTCTCTAACAAAAACGTGAGTTCATTCGGCGTTATAAACATTTCGTAGTCGTGAGTATTGACGGGCACCGCTCTCAGTATGTACTCGGCCACGCATATGCCGAGCACTTGCATGGGGCGCGTCCTGTTGGGGGTGGTGATGAATATCTTCCCCCCAGGCTTCACTGCTTGCACGAGCGACGAGACGAACAGTTCCTTGTTCGCTACGTGCTCTATTACTTCCGATGCCACGACTGCGTCGTAGTTGTTAGCGAACTTTTGTGAGTGCTCCTGAAAAAACGTTATTTTTACGCACGTGTTCATGGAGGAACTATCGTGTTACTGCAACTTTTTAATTTTTTTTCAATGATCTCTTATATAAAATACGGTAGATATACAAAGTATGGTGCAACGTCGACGTTTATTGAGTTAGACAGAATTGAAATAATTAATTTACAATATAAGTCCAAAAAATACAATAATATCAATTAATGAAATAACTGAAAAATGAAATACAATTTTATTATAAGTAATTTCCTATATAAAATGCCTGTGATGAAAAAGCTTAATCAAGCATCAACAAAGGCCTATAAGAGGTGGCTGTGAGCAGTTAATCCCGTCCGCGTCCGCGCGAGCACGTTAAGCCGCGCGCTGTTGACACTGCACTGATCTGCGGCCAATTGCCGGCTTAGCAGCAACGCTGACTAAGCTAAGACCGAAAATGTACTTATGAGATATTCGCGATTATTTGAACTACGACAAGCGATAATAAGTCGTGGCGTAAAGTTCTTAATGAAAGGAGTGTGGATATTAGTTTGTCACGGGTTCGATTCGTCGTGTGTTTATCTACGCCATTATTTTGCAAAAGTCTATGCATTCGTAAGATTAAGTTTAAACCATGCTGCCAATAAATATTGTCATTTATGAGTATAATACTTATATACTTACTTCAGTAATCACATCAAAAACTGTTGATTACTTCCAGAGATTAAGGCAGACACACAGAATACAGACAAATAGAAAATATTTACAAAAATTGCGTTTTATGTTTCCCTATTTTTTTTGCCTTTATTTAATTTTAGGTGACTTTATTTGTAGTTCACATGAAGTTATCCGATTTCTACTATTGTATTGTATTTAAACAATAAGATTAATTCTATAGTCCGAACTATATAAATTGGCAATAAAGGGTGTTGAAACCTCAAGTGCAATGAAGTAGACAAACTACTACCTATCTATCTCTTGCCTTTGTATTTGCAATCCACTGTGCGAATCTCATTCCCACATGATACTAGTATTCTCCCGTTGACAATATTATCAAAAAACTATTAAATTGGCAATTATACTATTTAAACATACCTCAACTGTAGTGCAATAGTATGATGGTCTATTGTTAGCTAGCTTTGGGTTTAGTTTACAATGATCAGAGGCGAGCTCGATCAATTCATTGCTGGCATCTATTCCCGTCACATTTGCCCCTAGTCTAGCAATTGCCTGAAACAACATATTAAATTTTTAAAAGTCTAATTATAATGAATTATTCATCATTATCTTGTATTTTATTCAGTACAGTTTCATTTGATTTGGTTAAAGAAGTGGTATATGTGAAATAATATAGTGGTGTGATATAAATCCCATAATATGTCTAACAGTGGTGTTATAATAAATTGATAATCTGATTCAATATTAAACAACAAAATTGTAACTACAGCAATTAAAGCACATTGTTGTTGAAATTACTTTAGTGAACACATACTTTTAATATTGCGATTTAATGAAATAATCTGTTATATTATAAAATTCTCGTGTCACAGTTTTCGTTGCCATACTCCTCCGAAACGGCTTGACCGATTTTGATGAAATTTTTTGTGCGTATTCAGCAGGTCTGAGAATCGGCTACTATCTAATTTTCATCTAAATTTTTTTAAATTTTTAATGCAGAACCACGTTTGCCGGGTCAGCTAGTCTGTTATATTATACAGCAGATTATTTTACATATGGAACAGCAAACTTATAAAAGCTAAAGTAAGAATTTTTGAAACATAGGTTTTTACAGTAAAAGTAACTTAGTTAACCATTTAATTGGCTGGTATCATACAGAATCTTACCTCTGATAGTATACCTCCCCCACAGCCTACATCTAATATTTTCTTGTTAGACAATGGCGTGAGAGTCCTTCTGTCTAGATGTTCAATGACTAGACCATCTCTTATAAAGGGGACCCTGGTAACAGGATAAATCAAATCAATCAAATTTAAAGGTAAATCAATGAAAAAAGGGTAAATTAATTAGTATGGACACAAAGCTGCCTCTGAAAGCATCTATAACATTGTAATGATCACCATATAATATTAATGAATATGACCAGGGACTAAAAATACTCTCTCGAGGCACAGTATTGTAACATCACCAACTTCCCAATTTTTTGGCAAATGTCCCATTTAATAGGAAATTACTAACAAGGCAGTTTAAAATAACAAACATAATTGGAAATGTAAAAATCATAATATTAAATTTACCTAAGCAAATTGTAACTATGGAGTGCTACCATTTTCCCAATGTCCCATTTACTAAGAAATTACTAACAAGGCAGTTCAAAATAACAAACATAATTGGAAATTTAAAAATCATAATATTAAATTTACCTAAGCAAATTGTAACTATGGCCCATTTACTAAGAAATTTAGTTTAAAATAACAAACAATATTAAATTTACCTAAGCAAATTGTAACTATGGAGTGCTACCATTTTCCCAATGTCCCATTTACTAAGAAATTACTAACAAGGCAGTTCAAAATAACAAACATAATTGGAAATTTAAAAATCATAATATTAAATTTACCTAAGCAAATTGTAACCATGCAGTGCAACCATTTTCCCAATGTCCCATTTACTAGGAAATTACTAACAAGGCAGTTCAAAATAACAAACATAATTGGAAATTTAAAAATCATAATATTAAATTTACCTAAGCAAATTGTAACTATGCAGTGCTACCATTTTCCCATTGGGGTCCCACCACTCCTTGGCAATTTTACTGTGCTTGTCCACGTGGCTCTGGTCAATTGTTGTTTCTTTGGCTGCTGTATTGGTGTTAACCATTGCTAATCCTCTCGCAGGAAGTTTCACACTCTGTGCTGATCTGAAAACATTAACTTAATAAGCCTCTGTAACTTGATAGGGTGTATAAAGTAATTTGTGTGTCGATGGTAAATGAAATCTATGTTTAAGTCACAAGCTCTTTCAGCTATTTATTTTTTAACAAAATGTTTATAGCCGAGTGCAGGCTATGACTGCAATGTCACAGTGACACTAAGAGTAAAATCAACTCGTCAACTCAAACTCATCTCGAGTTTGAGTTGATGAGTTTGAGATGTGAATGAGTTTCTAACAAGGTAAGGTAAGGTTTCTAACTAAGGTAGTAACACATTGTTTCCATATAAGTGCATAGAAATAAGCTTTCACTTGATATATAATTGCATGTAAGTAGTTGGGTACAAACTCTACTTGCCTGTATAATTTTTGTAAATCTAGCTTCAGACCAGACTTAAATCAATTTTGAAAATATTAAATTGATTGATTGAATTGATTACAATCAAAACATGGGAATTCGCTTATGTAAGCCAAGGTGTTTTATATTATGAAGTGCATCCAAGAGGTAGACAAATAGATTTGTTCCAATCCACCCACATGAGATAAATACATTGATTATGAGGTGCGTATGTATCAGCTCTTAGGTAATTTAAGTTATTTTAGAGGAAATTACGAATGTATGAAAATTAATTTTAAGAATTTAAGGATACTTACAAATTTCTTGATAGAAACATTTTTAATAAAGAGAGCGAGTGATTTCTCATCGCGTTTTTTTACTTTTTGGCTTTCTTCAATATATTGAAACAGTTTATCGTCTGAAAATATAACTGAATAGCAAATTATGAGAAATTCGGCTAAGCGAAAAATTCAATAAAGGTTAATTAAAAGATAAAATCCAGGATGCTAAAAGATATACATAAACAACAATTGTAAATTCGTATTTATTGTAAAATAATTAGGAATAGCTTTTTAATTAACTAAAACAAGTACATTTAGTGACTTTACATTTTTATATTTTACTTACCGACAAGGCTAGATACTACAGAGATATAAAGAACATATTCAAGGAAACCACCGTTCTAATAAATAAAAAATTACATTAACATAATTTTATGCAATCTCATTTGTTACATAGTATCTTTACAGGGTTTTTAATTTTTATAATTTTAAATCTCTTGTTTTGGTAGGTACCTAGTAACTTGACGTTTACATTGACAATGACGCAAGGCAAGATTTTGACGTTGACATTTAACATTAACATCAGATACTATATAACTATCACATTTTACTTCAGAGGAATTTAAGCGTTTCATCTAGAAACAAATGATTTAATTCCTGAAATAGCGCGAATTTTGAAAACGGGATTGTTTTCATTAATACTTTTATTTTTTGAAGTTGTTAAAAATAAAATAAAATGTACATTTTTACAAATTAGAGTTTAGTAGGTAAGTAAAGTGATTTATGTTTCTTTTACTTGAATGTTCTTACTTTGTGTATCATAAATCTTGTTATTTATTTATTTTACCAGTTAATTACTTAATGGTAGTAGTATAAATAAGTAAGTAGGTAAGTAATTTACTAAGCGTTTGTTTTTGGTGGAGTTGTGTCTACTGTAGGGAGGTAGTTGAATTAGGAAAGTTTTTGCTTGCGTCAATTCCAACAACTTTAGTTTCAAACTTTGCTAAGCCCTAAAAAGGAATTTACCGTTAATCTTATTTTTGGATAAAGGACAAATCAATTGAAATCAAAGTTTCTACACAGCTATTCCGCATGAAGTCGAGCATTCATTTTTCAATGAGTTTGTATAAAGTTCGTTACCGTTGACAATCCAAAGAAAGGTTAGCTTTCGATTAAAATAATAATGGGTAATAAATTCAATAATATATATATTTTTTTAATTTTTAGTAATGATAAATAAAATATTGGCAGAAAACAGTCCTCTACATGTGGATCTTAATCACTACCTAAGCAACATATGCTGACGATTGAGGTATCTTCTCAGAAAATGCACCGTCTCGCAAGGTTATCTTCTGTATATGATCCATGATCTAACAGTCAAGCCAAAGCTAAGATTTTGGTTGATGTTTTTGGCTATCTACCATTGTCTAAAACGATCATCGGAGCAATAACCGTGGATTAAACTTTATTACCTACCACCTACAATTAGTACTTCTTGGTTTCAAGTTTGAACGTTCTTCTGGGTATATAATATAGTGATATACGATATATGTTTTGAATAAAACGTAACTGTGAATATTAAATTTATTAAACTACCGAGTTAGGAAAATATTTTAAAATTCAAACATTAGACAGCATAAAAAGTTAATATCAACATAATTACATTGCAGGCACACATTGTTCCTTGTTACTGAAATTAGATTATTGCATCTTCAAGTGGGCGAGACGGAACGCACAACTCAAGTCTAAAACTCTTTAGTTCCTCGTTAGTCGGCATTTCACTTTTGTAAGGTGCTGTATTGAATTTACTTGCCATCAAACGTCCAATTTTTAATAGAGTCTATAAGTAAAGATATAATATTATAGATAAATAATATGCACCTTAAATTGGAATAAATAGAAATATCAAAAGTACAACTTACAGATTTTGTCGGCAATGGTAATGAAGGCTTAACATAGATTTGAGGACAAGCTAACAGAGTATTTATTGGGACTAACATCTTCAAAATATAAAAATCTGAAAAAAGGATAGATAAGTTTGAATTAGCAATATTGACAAATTACCTATTATCATTATCGAGATAAGTATAAGTATACCAGCATAAATTCTATCCATGTGCAGATCTGAACATAAAAATAATGACCTCATTTGTGGGCATAAATCTGCGGACAACTTTCCAACAGTTAGAATTGGCCCGTCTTTCTGGCCTTCGGCATAAAATATAATTTCATCGATTGTGTCCAAAGCAAATCCCGTTAACAAGTCATTGATGGCCTCAGTAGAAATAGCATTATTATTTATTTCTATAATTTTTTGTAATAAAGAATTTGAAGCTTGTGGATCACTTGCAGAACAATAAAGTCTGAGATATCTATGAGTCAACTTCTGTGGCCGGCATCCAACGACGCCTATTGATACATGTAAAGTCATCTCTGCTTGTAAAATTATTGAAGGTTGTATAATAATATCAGGTTCAATAGTTTGTTTTATTCCATTTATATCATTAGTGCAATTATCTTTCCGATCTCTTTCTTTTAAAAAAGATTTCAAAGGGTAAACACAAAACTCTCCTCTGACGATTCCGTTCGTTTCTTTAGCTAATGAGCTTGCATCAATTTTCGTAACAGCAATTGCAACTTCTTCATCAAGTCCCCGATTGTGAACCTTAGAAGGTAATGCAAATCCAAAGCTTATATCATTTTTGTCATTTCCAAATAAACTTGCATTATGATGAATTGATTTTGAATGAAGCACACTACAGATCTTAAATACAGGAAAATTGTAATATCACTTTATGGAGAATTATTGTATGTGTGTTTACACACACATACGATAAAAAAATAACAATTAATTAATTTTAGACTATGTGCTACAGACTAAGACCGAGCTGCATCTTTTAGTTATGGAAATATTATAAACAACAATTAAAATAATGTAAGAAAAATTACATTTAATAAAATGAACTCTATTATTTAATATATCCATAAAAAGGAATAAATAATATATTTAGTTGAACAGCTAAGATTAGCTTATATAAGGCTAATTAATTATATATTACTAATAATAGCTAAAGATTACCTGATAATATTTTAAAATATTACCTGTATCTCAAATGGATTGTCTAAAAACGATGCAATAATTTCAGATGCCTTAGAGAATTGTAGAGGAACTGTGTGATGGTCATTAATGTTAACAATATTTGATAATTTAATATTCTGTTTCATGGAATCGTGTTGCTCTTCCCCGATTTTCCATCGTGTAAATATTTGCGAAATTCTGTGTTCAAAGTGAACTAAGTTTAATAAATAAATAATTATGATAATATGATGTTTTATGGTTGTTTTTGTTGTTACCTTGACTTTTTAAGCTCCTGGATAGGGATGTCGTCTAATGTTTCTATGTTCACAAATATAATCGGATGATCATCTTCTGCTGGTAAATTATTACTAGAAATTATGACAATTGTTGCACTCTGATCTACAGGACGCTCACCGATAGTTTCAAAACCAATAACTCTTCCCGCCCCTAATTTAATAAACAATAATCTTTAGAAAACAGAAAGTAACATACCAAATATTTTTAAGTATGGTTAAGATAGTTGTTAACGATAAATTTTTTTTAAAATTTTATTATTAGATGTTTTACAGAACCATTATTAATAATTTTTTAAAAAGTTGTATCTTGTAATTTAAATACTGAGCAAGAATTATATATGCATTTATTACCAGCCAAAATATTATCTCCTGACAAATAGATAGCAAATTTTTCTTTTTGTTCTTCTACTAGTTTTTTCTTTTCTTTAGGGGCTTTAGTATCTCGTCCTGCTTTTGATTTATTAATCAATGATTCTTCATGTTCAGCTGGAAACGTTTCATCTTCAACTGTCTGACATTTGCTTAGTATACTTTCTTGTACTTTAGATAATATTGTGTCTTGGTGTCTCACGTCTATATCAACAAATATTATCTTTAAATTCTTAAAATTTTATATAAAACATTTTTTTAACCGACGAAAAAAACGGAGGAGGTTCTGAAATCGCGAAATATAACCACGCATAACTTTTTACAGAGTCGTCGGATATTAATAATTCTTTTCTTATTAGAAAGTCGAAAGAACTCATCAAATTTTATAGGCAACGCCTTTATAGATGTGCTTAAGTGAATTAAAGTCGCAGTATTTTTTTACTTTTTAACCCGTTTTGAGTCAATACACATTTTTTACTAATTTTTTTTATGTAACTTAAACATACCTTTTGTACTGAAAGGTGTATCGAATATCCCATCCAAATAAGAAGCAGGTATATGTTCCTGAACTTGATTCCATAAAATTGTCTCTATAAACTGTTCGTTAGTTTCTTCAGTTTCTAAAACTGGCCCAAAATATCTCCGCTCTCCAAATTTTAACGGTGGCAATATTACTTCAACACTTTTGTCATTTTTTGCACTAAAATTAAAAATGAAAATATTGATATTAATTTTTATTTTGGTTTTCCTGTGGTGTAATTTATGCTATTTTATATTTGGAACGAGAACCAGTTAAATTGAATCCCCGATATAAAAAAAAAATAGTGGTATTAAAAGTATTACGTGTATTTATCTGTGTGGCTGTAATTTCGTACCTCCAAAACGAACGGACGAAATTGGTATAGGTAATACGTAATTTTAGTCAGAAAGCTGACGTCATAAAGAAGGTACATACAATGAAGTTCCGAAAGACCAATCCAAAGACAATTATTTTACGATGAAACAGATTTCTGATGTTTGTCTGATGTCTTTATTCAAAATTAATTTATATCTGTTACAGACTAATTCAAATTTATATTATTTGACTTTTATGATTAGATGTTTAGGTCCTCACTTTGTACCAAGACTTCCAGATCCCATAGTACATGTGATTGTTGCAGTATGCTTTATCATTTCATGTACTCTTACTGGAAAAGCGTGTCGGATGGAAAAAGTTAGCCAACGTTCTTCTAAAAACTGCCATGTTCTTACATAACCGTACTGATTTCCATACCAAATCTGTAAACAATTTAGAATTGAGAAATAATGAGGTATCTATCTAGGTACGGATACTTACTAAGTTTGTGGACTTTGCGGACGGACGAGTTTGAACATTTTCAAGGTTTTGTTTATGTTTCCGTATTAGAAAATATTACCTTTCATATATATCAGGTAAATAACTATTATATAGGTATATATACATCCTTAGTTTTTGAATTAATGTTCACTTCAACTAAAGGGTACCTATAGCTGGCCGATTGATAATTACCTATCTGAATATAGTATAGGCAACTTTTACTTTGACTTTTCAAAAGCTATATTAATTATTTATGCAAACTAATTTACTGTTGTAACTAATTTAATATATAGGCTTCACTTAGAGAGTAAAGTATTGGTCACGTTTTTTAGTTTAAAAAAAAATTAAATATATTTTTTAAAATATGGCTACAAATATAATACAAATAATACACAGTAATACACACCTTCGCTACATGGGGCCAAATGAGAATATCTAGCTCGAAAGATTGTCCCGGATATAGCTGATAATTAAGCTTCATAGCTTGTTGATAAGGACCGAGTGCTAGTCTTTCTTCATTGAGATCTTGCCATACATCTATACCAATTATTTGTACAGCAAACGTTAACGTAAAAGTGCTTTTATAACAATTTGTGACATCTGCTATTAATGTGTTCTTACTTGGAACTGGTTTACTCATGGTTCCATGAATACCTATTTAATATTATTATCGTTTATTTATTTTAATCTATTAGAAATTAAATAAATCTTCAAATAATAGACACCCTGTCTACGTGAAATAGTCATTTTGACTTTTAATTGTCAAAAGATTTTAGATAAACCATAAAAACTCCGAGGGTGTGAAAATCGTAGACCTCTGAAAAATCGATAATTTATTAATGCGTAAATTAATTTTTTAATTCAAGCAACTGGCGTATTATGCCGGTGACCCGAAGCGTAGGTGTTAAGCTTTGTATGCCTGTAATTTTACAGGTAACCATAATCTAAATGGGACACGGCAATACTGCATGCTACCCGGCAAGAATATAAGCATATTGATAGCACCTAGTTCTCCAGACAAGTTTAACGGATTATGTGGCGCAAGTGGTAATTGCGCGGTTGGTTTATAAGACAGTGGTACTGAGTTTATTTCCCGATTGGGCCGTCACCGTCAAGCGATTTAGCGTTCCGATACGATGTGCAGAAACGAAATGGGGTGTAGATTTCATCTACTTTGTAACAAGTTAGCTTAATATAATAAATACGAGGTAATATATTTTATGTTAGATAGCATCATCACTTACAATCAAGTGGGATTGCAGTCAAGGGCAAAGGTGTAGTAAATAAAAAAAGACATGTGGCACTCGGAGACTGCCGCGGTAACGCTATTGCACAGCATTTTTTATCGACTTATATTTACCTACCGACGTCATCGGGACCGTCGCCTAGCGGCAAGGCGCTCTAAGTGCCCTAATTTTTTTTAACGTGATATTACAAAAAGTAATTAATTTAAAAAAGAAATGACTTTTTGAAATATCACGCTTGAAAAAAAACAAAAAATTTCGGAACCGACGGAATTCGAACCCGTGTCTCTCTGGCAATCTGGGCACTTAGAGCGCCTTACCGCTAAGCCACGATGACGTCGTTGCCGAAATTGTCAGGGGGTGTCAGGTTTTTTCGTAACGGAATTTCTGTATTCGGTCTCTACGCTCAAGGCCCGCGATAAAAGCTGTACAATAGCTAAAAAAAAACAAGTTACTTGTATATTACAAAAATATACTCGTATACCTAGTGTAGGTACGTGTATTTGCTAATAAACATGTTATATCTACTATATTTTCTAATAAAAATCCAAGCGAGACACATACCTTAAATTTCTATCCACGTTGGGTAATAAACTGTACTAAAATAATATGAAGCAATATGAGCCCTTATAAATTCGTTCCCGTCAGTCCATCTGACGCTTACACCTTCTACAACACAACATCAATCACGTTGAAATTTCGCCAGCGAAGGTTCTAGATAAACGTGACGTCACGTATTCCAATATATTCGCACACACTTCTTTTGTGTCTTCAAAATAATAAATAATACTGGACATTGTGTGATTTCTGAAATACTATTTGTGCTATGGTATCTATCTATTGTATTTTTCTGCAAAAAGGTTTTCTTTTTTTTGCATTACAAGTTAGGGCTTGACTGCAATCACACCTGATGGTAAGTGATGATACAATGTAAGATGGAAGCGGCTAGGCTAAAATCTGCACCACTTTCGGTTTCTACACGACATCGCAACGGAACGCTAAATCGTCGACCAGGCACCTAGATCAATCTAGAAAATCGCAGCCGGGAATTGAACCCAGGACCTAATAAACCTACCAACTGTGCATACCACTGCGCCACAGAGACAGTCGTGTGGTTGTTTTCCAGTTTATTTAGCTGTGCCCTGTGGTAGACATAATCTCACGCCTCATTTCCAAAGGGGTAGGCAAAGACTACATCCTTCCACTTGCCACGGTCCTTGCATACTTCCTTAGCTTCTTCCACTCTCATTAATCCTTTCATACTAGTTCGATGGTTTAGGGTACCTACTCTTTACCGGGTCATATTTTAAAAAGTCCTGAATTTGGTCCAGGAACATTCACCTTCTTTCAATCAAATATACAAAATTTCCCTGTCACATTGTTAGTTACCGTACGCCTTCGAAACGGCTTTACCGATTTTTACCAAATTTTGTATGCGTATTCATCTAATATATAAAAGTCTGTCAGAATGGCTACTATGCCTTAATTTTCATTTTACCAAATTTTTTTTAAAATTTTTAATGGAAAACAACGTCAGCTAGTATTTATATATACCCTCGCCTTATAAATATATTTTGTTAATCTTCTTTCATCCATTCTCTCTACATGCCCAAACCATCTAAGCACTCCTTTCTTAATCTTAGTCACTACATCTTTTTTTTAAATAAACTTAAAATATAAACGAAATACGGATCTTTAAAACTATACATTCTTGACTTGTTTAGCACGGAAAATTATAATATTCCACTTTATTTTTAATACAACTTTCTTCCTTATCGTACAAAATTGTATTATTCAAATACGGAAAATTCAAAATTGGACGCAACGTCACTTCATTCTATTTTGTATAACAGTACTTTAGTGATGTGAAAATAGAGTCAATATTGCCAAAATTTATAGCACGACGCTTCGCTTCGCTTCTACTAGTTGTGTAGGTATTTTGCGTTAACATTACTGTTAGATAAAGTAAATTATGTGAAACTTTTGTTTACAAAGCTTTTGAAATCAAAGCTGCACAGACGCAAGGGAGCTTTTCTGAAATATTTGGAAATTTTTTGTCAATGGAATTTCGGCCTTTTTCATTTGGTTTTAATTGCGCTGCAAGTTACATGCACAGAAAAAATTAAAAAAGGCAAAGAATTCTAATTCGCTTAAATTACTAGATTATATTATTTTCTCGCAATCGTAGTGAAAAGTAGAATGTAACACTTGGGGCTAAATTCCATTATAACTCGGTTCTATTTAGCGCCCTCGCCTTACGGATTAAAAATACTTTTTAGCCCCTTGTATAACAATATATGAGATAGCCAAAAATGTGAGCAAGGTTAAATTAATTTCAGTATTAGATAGTTCCTAATGCAATAAAACTTTATGATCAAGTACGAGTAGGTATGTAACTATCTCTCCATCGCACATTAGGACAGTTTGCTAATAAATTCGATCTATCCCAATGTCCGGCACCTAATACTGTAATGCTAGTCATTTGTAAACGGCAAATGCGGTTTCTGATTCACGTAATCGCCATATTCGCTATCTAATTGATATATCTGAGTAGCGCATTGTGGCTTACTGTGTAAATATGCATATCTGAACCGCCTTAACTGTGCCAAAGTTCGGCATAAATGAGCAACGGTCAACAGAATTAATGTTGTGTGCTTATGGAGCTACCACACTGCTGTTTAAAATGCCTTTAAATATGTTTGAAGGAAACAAACATTAGTAAACGATCTCCGTGGTATATAAGACGGAGGTCCTGGGTTCGATTCCCGGCGGGGCATATTGAGATTTTTCTTAATTTGTCTTGGTCTGGCTGGTGGGAGGCTTTCGCCGTTGCTAGTTACCACCCTACCGTCAAAGACGTATCACCAAGCGATTTAGCGTTCCGGTACGATGTCGTGTAGAAACTGAAAGGGGTGTGGATTTTCGTCCCGCTCCTGACAAGTTAGCCCGCTTCCATCATAGACTGCATCATTACTTAACATCAGGTGTGATAACAGTCAAGGGCCAACTTGTAGTCGATTAAAAAAAAACGTGTCCTAAGGAATATTTGATCACAATGTTAGAAGCCGTTGGTTGTAGGTTGTACCTACCGTTGTAGGTAATTTTTTACGTCATTTTTATAGATGAATAGTTTCTTCGTTTGGTAATTACGCCAATCTCGAGAACAGGTGGTTTAAATTAAAAAGAAGCTTGATTACATCAACTTTCAAACAAAAAAACTGCATCATAATAGGTCCATTCTTAGTGAGGTTACAGTAAATTGTGACAATAACCGTGACCGACGGCTTAGCGTATCCGAGGCACGGGGTGTAACACTACCAATTTCCCGACTCGATCCAACTTAAAATGTACAAAACGTAGAATAAAATGTAAATATTGAAAATTCTATTAATAAAGGTATTAAAAAATAAGATAATAAAATTTGAATTTTTTTAAAACCTTTCAAATTTAGAAGCTTAGATTATTATAATAAGTCTTGCTAAAGCGAAACCAATATTAAGTCTGTGTTAAGAAGATATCCACTTCAGTACTAACTTTATAACTTGCCATTTATCAAACAAACATTAACCTGAAGAGGACACGTTACGGGGCAAACACGGCCGAACCACAGATGACCAAATATCATGATTCGACGTTATACATATTTGGCGCAGTAACGTAGTTACGTTGCGAACGCGGTGAGAACAGAATTGTGACATAAATCTAGCGTGGCACAGAGCTACGCGTGCATCATAAATTTTCCCGATGACCATCCGTGCATAGATGCAAACAGAATCTCAACGAATAGCAGATGTTATGTTCCGTTTTTAGAGCTACTCTGGCTGAGATGCGAGGTTTGTGGCTTAATCTAAGTACCCAAAGAGATTATAAAGAACATACAGTAAAAAAAAACTAACATGCATTGTATTATAACTATATACATATAGAGATTTTAAAATAATATTCTGATGTCTTCAAAATCGTTTTATTCTTTCGTAATACTCCAACGCTTTTCAACCTATATATTAAGGAGTTGTTCGATGAGCTCAGCACTGCCAGAATCGGGTGTTACATAGACGGCGTTTGTGTAAATAACATAAGCTACGCCGATGACACGGTGCTGCTGAGTGCATCTTTTTGTGGCTTGCGTAAGTTGTTGGCCATATGTGAGAATTATGTGGAAAGACATGGGTTGATTTATAATGCCAAGAAAAGTGAATTATTGGTCTTTGAGGCTGAGGGTAAAACACCAACAAAAGTTTTGCTAAACTTCACTGGTTGACTCCCGACCTCAAAGACGACGTGAAGGTTGAGCGGGAGCGGAGAGCATTGTCAGTAATTCAAATTCAAATTCAAAATCGTTTATTTCAAGTAGGCTTATTACAAGCACTTTTGAAACGTCGAATTGGACTATTTGTAGTGACTCTACCACCGGCTCGGAAGGCAGGCCCTGTTGAGAAGAGCCGGCAAGAAACTCAACAGTTGCTCTTTTTATAATATTATCAATTTTACAATATTAAGTGTGTTGTTACATAAAGTTATTTATTTTACTTCCTGTGTGAAGTTGCAAGCCTATCCAATTGCCTTTGAACATCTTTGTCATTTAAAAATTCATCGATAGTATAATAACCCTGACTCAGTAAGTGAGTTTTAATACATTGTTTAAACTTATGCAATGGCAGATCTAAAACTGAATTGGGCATCTTGTTGTAGAAGAGTACACCCAATCCTACGAAAGATTTTTGTATTTTTCGGAGGCGATAAGCTGATATGACTAACTTATGTCCATTTCTAGGAAGACGGTCGTTTAAATCCTTTTTCTGTTTATACATATTTATATTTTGTTTAACATAAACTAGGTTATTAAATATGTATTGACAGGCTACTGTAAGAATTCCTATTTCTTTAAATTTGACTCGAAGGGACTCGCGTGGTTTAAGTTTATAAATCGACCGAATTGCTCGTTTCTGAAGTATAAAGACAGAATTTATGTCAGCAGCCTTTCCCCACAACAAGATGCCATAAGACATCACACTGTGGAAGTAAGCAAAATAAACCAGTCTAGCTGTTTCTACATCGGTAAACTGTCTTATTTTTCTCACTGCAAATGCTGCTGAGCTAAGTTTAGCTGTCAGTGACTCTATATGAGCGCTCCACTGAAGTTTACAGTCCAAGGTCACTCCTAGAAAGACTGTAGAACTTTCCATCTTTAGCGTTTCACCATTTATCATTAAAGACTTATTTATTTTTTTTACATTCGGTAAAGAAAACTCAACACATTTAGTTTTCTTTGAATTTAATAGTAAATTATTAGCAGTAAACCAATGCGACACATGCGATACAGCACGGTTTACATCGTCAAAGTCACATTTATTTCTATCAGTTTTAAAAATTAAAGATGTGTCATCAGCAAACAGTACAATTTCACAAATGTCGCTAACATGGTATGGTAAATCATTGATATACACTAAAAATAGAAAAGGACCCAAAATTGAACCCTGTGGAACGCCCATTTTAGGAGATGAGCCACGTGACTTTATATCATTAATGCATACCGTTTGAGTTCTTGAGTTGAGTAAGAGCCAACATGCTCGCTCGCAGGTTTGCACGCTGCACAAATAAAGTGAAGGTAACCTTGTTTAGGGCATACTGTACCGTCTTTTACACTTGCAGCCTGTGGGCTAAATACACACAAAAATCGTACAATGCTCTTCGTATCCAGTACAACAACGCGTTCAGGGTGTTGTTGGGGCTGCCTCGATTTTGTAGAGCATTAGGGATGTTCGCGGAAGCACGAGTTGATTGCTTCTATGCTACAATGCGCAAAAGATGTGGGTCCTTGGTGCGTAGGCTGAGGAGCAGTTCCAGCAACATTTTGAATTTAATTGCTAGTAGACTAGATTGCTCTTACGTGAAACACTGCTGTGCCGTTTCTAGCTGGCTGACGTAGAAGTGTTTCTCGTAATATCATAGGTTTAAGTTACTAACATGGAGAATAACTAATGGTTACTAACAAAATATTAGGTTTAAGGCACTAACATAGAAATAAGCATGTCAAATCTCGAGCATGCACAAAATTACTAACATTTTATTCATAGCGGCAAATTGTTTAAGATTGGTATTTTGATCATAAATAACATAGCAGACGGGCGCAGAGGGGACAAAATAACTTCAGCTATCTATCATGGACTTGATTATCCTACCCTACTCTATCTTACTTGTACAATATTCGTGTAAGAATGGCCTTTTTTGATCGATGTAAGTTAACTTTTAGCTTAAAACTTTGTCCTTTTCCTTTCTTTTGTATTTACTTGTAGTCACCACAAATAAGTAAATAAAATATCCATGTATGACGATATAAGCGTAACGGCTTGTTTTTGGCTTAAAACTTCCTTGCGACCGCTGAGGGTAGTAGGTAACAGAAAGTGAATACCCTCAGAACTTGACGGATAATTGATGCTGTAGGTAGTAAGTATATTAAATAACTGCATCTAATTCCTAAGTCCGTGGGTTCGATTCCCACGATTGCAGAATATTTGTGCGATAAAAACAGATGTTATTTAATGTGTGGGTCTGGAAACCTTGACTGCCTTCCGAACCTGTGGTAGAGTCACTACAAACAGATGAATTTAACATTTCAAAAGTACTTGTAAACTAAGCCTAATCTAAATAAACTATTTTTTAATTTTAGCCCAGAGTTTGGATTATAATCACGTGTGACAGAAAGCAACCATGAGAGGTGTAAGTTTGAACGTTCTATCCTAGATGACTATTCAATCTTGCCTTGAAGATGTTTAATTTGTAGGTGGTAGGAAACACATACGCCAGTTCGGCACGATCGTTAGGCACAAGTAACAATATTCTATCAAAATGTTTTTGGATCCGTTCAAATCTATGCGAGCTGGTTTTTGCTCGTGTTTGCGGCGGGGAGCAGCCGCGTCGCCGTGCAGCGAGCGAATTTACTCAGCAATGAGCGGAATTAAAGCTGTAAATTAGAATTTAAGCGGCTTTCACAAATGCTGTTGAACGTTACGATTTGATTGTAACATTTGCTTGTATACGTATTTAAAAAAAAACTAGTGTGCTCTACTAGTGTTAAAATTGTTGACACTAGAGGACGCTATGCTAGCTATAGGTATTATTGTGAAAATCTATCAAAATCCATTCTGTAGTTTTTGCGTGAAAGAGTGACAAACATTTATATTATTTATTTATATCTAATATTAGTAAGGAATAATATTTTAAATACCTATTCTAGAATAATAAAGGTTTATCAGAATTATGCATCTGCGAACAGAAAAGAAGATGTATAACTTGTGTCTTTATCATCGGTTTGTAAAATTCTTTTTAACCGACGAAAAAAAACGGAGGAGGTTCTCAATTCGACACGTATATTTTTTTTTTTTGTTTTTTTTTTTTATATGTATGACCACGCATAATTTGATAATTCTTTTTTTATAACAAAGGGCATACTTCCAAGGTGGTCCCATTGTCATCATTTTAGGATCGGATGATGATATCCTGGGGAAATTGAAGGAACTCTTCAAATTTTGGAGGCACGCTTACAGCGATTTCGGTTTTTGTCTCGATATCGGTAGCTTTTTAGCTACTAATGCCGTATAATATACTATGACAGTATAGTACGAGTACGTTAGGTGGCGATGAATCACTAAAAAGTAAGAAATAAAAAATTTTAACAAAAAATAGAACCGACTCAAAACGCACTAAAAAGTAAAAAATAACTGTGTCATTTAGTTGCTTTAATTTACTTAAGCATATCTAGGAGTCGGTGACAGCCTTGGTTTCTACATTAAGGACGTTACCTAGAACCCACAAACTGCTTTACTACGTAAAATAAATGTTCCTTAACCTTGGCTGGCACCGACTTCATAGATATGCTTAAGTAAATGACACAGTTATTTTTTACTTTTTAGTGCGTTTTGAGTCGGTTCTATTTTTTGTTAAAAATTTTTATTTTTCGTAGATAGCGTATTCGCAAGTTATTAAATAAAACAAAACATTAACAAAGGCAATAGAAATTGTTTTTCTTTGACCTAATATAACACTGTTTTTTTGATGACTAAACAACATCTGGGAGCGGATATTGGAAGCAAATACTATGATTAATAACATTCTGTTTTTCTAATCCCATGTTCCGGGTAGATACAACACATAGTTACTGTTTTTGCTGTAACAAAACTAAAGCTCAATTCGGAATCATTTCAGAAAATATAAAATAACGAAGGATTGTAAAATGCATGCTCTGTTTCAAGTGATTGTGTTTATATGCCTTGATTCGGTGGATTTTTATTAGATCTGCTACGTATTAATATTTTTTTCATAGTTTTTAGATAAAACCAGGATGTATTAAAACTGTGACAATATAGTTTGAAATCCGTGGCTTTCGCATATTGAAGAAGTTTATCTACAAGCCTTTTATGGTAGGTCCGTGGCGCAGTGGTCTGCGTGGTGGATTTATAAGACGGAGGTCCTGGGTTCGATTCCCGGCGGGGCAGATTGAGATTTTTCTTATCTCTCTCTTTTGTTTTGGCTGGTGGGAGGCTTTCGCCATGGCTAGTTACCACCCTACCGACAAAGACGTACCGCCAAGCGATTTAGCGTTCCAGTACGATGTCGTGTAGAAAACGAAAGGGGTGTGGATTTTCATCCTACTCCTAACAAGTTTGCCCGCTTCCATCTTAGATTGCATCATCACAAAAGGTAGCAATTTCTTTATAGTTAGTTAGGTACCTACGTCCTACGTAGGAAGATTTTTAAAGTTAAATTATTAATTAAGTCTTGTTATCAATTATTAATTTAGCTACTAAGCACTAAATGTTCACGATTTCGGTTCAATCCATTTTTTTTGGCAATTTTTGTATTTACACAGCTCTAAAATTAAACGTCTTTTTAGAACTATTTATTAGGCTAATAACTATTAGAAAATAAACATAAACTGTGTTAAAACAGCTTCGAGTCCGTGGTTAAAGCTTCGTCCGTGGTTAAAGTTTCGGAGAAAATTTGCCCGATTTTTGCTTCAACCATTTGTGGTAGTTTCCAGCGGTCCGAGCTAATTTACTCGGCGACACTACAGAATTAAAGTCAAAAATGAGAACTTAATGCTACTGTAATTTTTGTCTGTTCATTTCGCGCTTTCTATTTTTTGATATGCGAATACGTGAACTACATTCACGGATTCACTGAATTTTTGTTTTCATAATGGTTTTGAATGCATTTCGTAATAGGTACAGTGTGTTAAATTTTTACTTTTTGGAAATGCTGTAGCTCTAATAGCACAACAATGAAGATATAAATAGGTAAATAGATAAACAGATAGACCCCTAAAAAGTGTTTGCTTTTTTATTGCACGCGCGTACATAGGTACTTACATATATGATACAAATAACCCATAATGCCCCCTTATTTGTCACCCCTCATGACTTTGGGTATCATATATGTCAAATATCAGTCGGGGAGTTATTTAAAAAAAAGCAAAGCCGCTGACCTTAATAAGGCCATCGGCTCTTATTCTAAAATAATTTATTATTTCATAGCGTAAAACACATTTATTTTCAATTTGGTCAGCTATTTAATGAATGACAGCAATTAACTTGAATTTGGTCAATAACTCAATGAAGGAACTCTAATTTGGTCAGCAATTCAATGAATAATCATAAAGCAAAGCAAAGGAATTAAATTTATTTAAAACAAGTAAAAAAAACCGTAAAGCAGACAATATTTCTTTTTTTAAACCAACAGAGGTTCTACTTACAATGTTATCTGAACGAGATCCAACAGCAGACTGAGCGCTCCGCACTCAAGTCACGCCTTTATATAAGGTTAACAATGATGGCGTCACAAACGAGTAGCAAAACATCTTTTAATAGAATATTTGATCAATGTCATAACGAAAATACGTTAATTATTGCTAGTAATAAAAACAATTAATTATTATTTAGTTCTGGGCTTATTTATCTTAATTAACAAAATTTAGTTTTTAAACATCCTAAAACAAAAGACAATAAATTTGCAAAAACCAAAATAATTACTCATCAACACTTTTGTTTTGATTAAACTTAGCTAGTTATGTTTATAACAATTATTTCATTGTAAATCAGTATGTAAAATAAACTTATTATTATTAATTATAATTGTCGCGGCGACACGGCCATACTGATGCACGACGCGTGCCCTGCGTCGTACCCCAATAGCTGTAACAAGGGAAATATAACATCGTGAGGCCATGTACTTCCACAGTACACATAGCTCTATTGATTAAGTATTCGGTTATTAGTAATAATGTAGTTCTGCTCACTCCACGTGACGGCAGATCTTTAGAATAGCATTGCAGCGGCTTGTGACAACTACGTGCCACTAGCATTTTTTTTGTGTGCAAACGCATCTTTTCGTGTGCAAAAGCATCTTTTCGTGTGCAAAGGCATCTTTTCGTGTGCAAAGGCATCTTTTCGTGTGCAAACGCATCTTACCATGTGCAAATGCTATTATTATTATTTTTTAATATGTGCAAACGCATCTTTTCGTGTGCAAAGGCATCTTTTCATGTGCAAAGGCATCTTTTCGTGTGCAAACGCATCTTACCATGTGAAAATGTTATTATTATTATTTTTTTTTGTTTTGTGTAAACACATCACCATGGAGTACACAAGTAAATGGGCAAGACAAATTCATTATGGAAGGTGCTCACCGCTGGTATTTTATGCTTGTGAATCTGCGGGCAGCGATGCATCCGTTGCGGTCGACTGCAGTGAGGTTGCTGTAGCGCCAGAGAGATCTGCCTGCTGATCGTCATGGGCTGAGGCGTTCGTCTGCGAAGTCCCCATGGTGAACACAGTGTCAGACGGACCAGCCTGGGTGTCATCATCCTGCGGCGACGCGGCTATCTGTAACATGTCACCGGGCTGGGAGGCCCGTCGAAGTTGCTCATGTGCTACCTTTCGAGGGCGCCCATGGTGCCCTAATACCTTCTACACGAGATAACGGTCGTTGTCGAGTACCCTGTGTATTTTATAAGGGACACTGAATTGAGACGTTTGGTTCCTGGGGTTATTTTTAACTAAAACAAACTCTCCTCTTCGGAAGCGGTAAATATTGGCTCTGCCCTTATCAAACCTTGCTTTATCCTTAGCAGACATTTGTGTCATTTTTTGTTGTACGTGTCGTTCTAAGGCTTCAATATCAAGCGAGGCGTTATCTAGGTTCACTAGATTAAGCAATTCAGGTGGTACGCAGTTGCGATGTCGCGTCAGTAATGTGAACGGACCCACACCAGTAGTGCTGTGGACTGTGCAGTTGAGAGCAAGCTGAAGACTTTTTAAAGCTCGTGCCATTCCGGATTCTCGTAATTTTTTTATCATGACGAGACTATTCTTCAGCGTTGCCATAACACGTTCCACCTGTCCATTAGCTCTGCTCACGCCAGGTGCTATGGTGATGTTGAACATATCACAATAGGTTTTGTATTCGCCAAGAAATTCACGCCCACCGTCGACGATAGCTTGCTTCGGAGCTCCAAACAAATGCACAACCTGCTTCAAGCTCGCCAGGGTACTGTATTGACTTTTGTCATTAGTGTAACGCAACAGTACATATTTAGTATAAACATCCACCGTGACCACCACGTACTCCTGTTCGACGTCGTTCGTACCCAGCTTGCCCGTGACGTAAATATGTATGACTTCAAATGGAAAGCTGGTTTAACAATGGAGTGTAGCTGCACCGGTGTGGCTCCGGACGTCCGTTTTGATGTTCGATAAAAAAATGCAGTTGTCGACAAAATCACATATTATGATACTCATTCTGTTGAAGTGATAGGTTTCCCTTATTTTATGAAGGGTGTTTTCCCAACTGGGGTGTTTGAGAGCGCTGTGAAGGTGCGTACGGATTGCACACTAACTGATTATCGAAATAACGATTTACGCCAAGATGCATGGAAGGCAATTTCAAATGAATTGAAAATTCCAATAGGTGAATTTAAAAAAAAAGATGACTACTTTATTAGCAACTAATAGAAAAGTAAGGAGCAAAATCAAAAAAAGTTTAGTAATAGTCATGGCGAATGACTGGGGCTCGCGGAGTGCTCTGGATCGATTGACCTCGCGTACAGGTTCGCGGCGGTCCGTACAGGAGCTGTACGCGTATCCAATTTACGCGTGGACAGTGTTTCCCAACTACGCGTAACACAGGAACGCGCTATCCGTACGCAGCTTGAAAGGTTTTAAGTAAGCTCCACTGAAAAGATTTCGGCACAACAATTAATTTCTGTGGGCCTAAGACAGAATCTAGCTGTTCGAATTCAAGGACGCCTTCTTCTTCGATCTTCAAGGCTATACCCAGGGATGTTTTCGCCGTTATGCAAGGCATCTATCATAGACCGCAACTGACTGTCGCGTCTTTGTTCAACATTTACCCAATCAAGGTTACTAGACAAAACATTCAAGGGGTCCGGGTTTCTTTCTGCTTAGATAGTCTGCGTGCTGCATCCGCTCGCCTTTCCTGTACTCTATTTCAAATACAAAATTTTGAAGATACGACCACCATCTATGAATACGGGGTAGCGAGTCCTTTTTGTGTTTCGAGGCCTTGAGAGCATTGCAGTCGGTTATTATCTTAAACTGACGGCCGTAGAGGAAGTGGCGGAAATGTTTGATGGCACGAACTACAGCCAACGTCTCGAGCTCGTACGAATGGTACCTACTTTCTATGTCTGTCGTACGCATGCTAAAGTAGGCGACTACATGCTGGCGACCATTACTGATCTGAACAAGTATGGTCCCGAAACCAGGGCTGCTGGCGTCAGTGTACAATTCGATAGGCATAGTTTTGTACTCGCATAAGCCGTCAGGAGTGACGAAAGCAATCTTTTCAATAGACTCGGGTGCAATAGGGATCTGGTGAAACCCAGAAGCCATATCCCACGTAGTGTAATATCGCCTACCAGCCAATTGGTCTATTTGGTCACCGATCAGAGGGAGTGGGTAATGGTCCCGTATGGTGTTTGCATTAAGCTCGCGATAATCGACACATAAGCGATCTTCACCGTTTTTCTTTTTTTTACTAAAATTATTGGGCTCGAATAGGGAGATTTACTTTCTTGTACAATATCATTATCTATAAGTTCTTTAACAATTCTCTTTACTTTCTCTATTTCGACTGGGCCTAATCTATAGGGTCTCCTACGAATTTATCGGGATTTTTCAAACGAATCTCTAATTGTCCCGTATTAACGCGCGTTTTAGAAAATCTGCGGGTAAAAATAATGGAATATTTGTGAAGCGAAGTCAATAGTAGGTCAATTTCAGGTGAATCACGTAAATCGTGGTTAATATTATCAAAAAGACCCGACGTTGATTGAATATGCATAACACGAGGCTGCAAACACAAAGTATTATCTTGGGATGCGATCGGAGTTAAGCCTGATCCGTGTAAAATATTAGCACCTATCAATACTTCTGAAGTCATCTCGTAGTCGGGCAGTATTTAAAATTCAATTTCTATGGTTATATTGTCAATAACGCAAGCTCTAGTCAACATAACAGTGGAAATGACAGAAAAAGGGCCTATGCCGCGCAAGTAATTAACTACCTGCTGTCGCTTTCCCGGTAACTTGTTTGCGGTAGACTCGCGCAAAACAGAACATTCGGCACCACTATCGAACACCGTGTCTATAACAGTATCACCCACCATTATACGCATCGTATTTAAGGTACGTTAACTTTTTAAAACGGAGTTTATATTAGAGGTTATTTGTTTTTCCCGACGAAAACAAGTTTCAAATGTGTGACCTGGCTTGGAACAAAACGAACAAAACCTATTATCACTTTGTTTAGGTAAAGACGGTCCAGGGACGTTATAAACGGTTTTATCATTATTTCCTTCCGTTTTATTTTTATCATGACAATCTCGAAACGTATGCTCTGATTTCTTACAAAAATTACAATAAGGAGTACTTCGACTGTCGATAGAAAATTTTGTACGCTTGGGGGCTGGTTGGTTGCCAATGTGTGGACCAGGGCGCTTGGCGCGAATAGAGGATGCTACAGAGACTAATTCCGGTACGGAGGTGGCTCTGGCGTTCATTCGATTCGGAAACGCTCATCATTAACAGTTCCTATAACAACCTCGACTGCATCGTTATCATCCAGCTTGTTTCTTGTAACCCGCTTCCACCCGCACAAAATCTAGGACTGTGACAAGAACCCAGCTATATCCTTGCTGGAATCGTATGTGTTCCCTGAATCTCAACACATCCCTGGAGTACCGGTTCTCAGGTTCAAAGGTAGTTATGATGTTTTGACGTAACTCTTCCCAAGTGGTCGTAGTGACGAGCCAGTTATCAGCCCAGACTTTGGCCCGGCCCTTCAGTAGGCTAGTCACTTTCATGCGAACGTCGTAATCACTTAGTTCATAGTTTGTTTTGGCAGAAGAAATATGATCACACCATTCACGAACCCCCAACGTTACCATCCGGGTCATAGGAGGGCAAAAACACATCCGTGATTCTCACTTAGTCAAGTTGTTTCGTTAGCCTTTCACTCATATTCTGCACCATATGCAAGTAAAATTCAGGGGGTTCGTTACCGCCTTGCTGTACAGGTACACTGACAGTAGGCGCAGGTTGACCAGGGTTCTCAGCACCTGGCACGGACACATTGTGGGCTGGCGGGGCAGCCGGCTCTCTTGTTTCTGTTAGCTCGTTGCGATTCTGGTTATCCATTGAAGTGGGTACTCGGCAGCACTCGTCTGATGTAGTAGCACAAACCTGAAGCAGAAAATAAAACGAGACAGAAGGCGTTATGGGTCATCCCACTTCTGATGTCAAATATCAGTCGGGGAGTTATTTAAAAAAAAGCAAAGCCGCTGACCTTAATAAGGCCATCGGCTCTTATTCTAAAATAATTTATTATTTCATAGCGTAAAACACATTTATTTTCAATTTGGTCAGCTATTTAATGAATGACAGCAATTAACTTGAATTTGGTCAATAACTCAATGAAGGAACTCTAATTTGGTCAGCAATTCAATGAATAATCATAAAGCAAAGCAAAGGAATTAAATTTATTTAAAACAAGTAAAAAAAACCGTAAAGCAGACAATATTTCTTTTTTTAAACCAACAGAGGTTCTACTTACAATGTTATCTGAACGAGATCCAACAGCAGACTGAGCGCTCCGCACTCAAGTCACGCCTTTATATAAGGTTAACAATGATGGCGTCACAAACGAGTAGCAAAACATCTTTTAATAGAATATTTGATCAATGTCATAACGAAAATACGTTAATTATTGCTAGTAATAAAAACAATTAATTATTATTTAGTTCTGGGCTTATTTATCTTAATTAACAAAATTTAGTTTTTAAACATCCTAAAACAAAAGACAATAAATTTGCAAAAACCAAAATAATTACTCATCAACACTTTTGTTTTGATTAAACTTAGCTAGTTATGTTTATAACAATTATTTCATTGTAAATCAGTATGTAAAATAAACTTATTATTATTAATTATAATTGTCGCGGCGACATATACAAACTGGAAGTTTTAGAGATTACCCGGAAGAAAAAGACGAAAGATGAAAATTTTAAAAATAGATTTTTTGATGTACTCTATGATGAGAGTAATTTGTTGATGTAAAAATCCATTTAGTCATCATCATCATGATTATCAGCCTATTAGCGGCCCAGTACAGTCCTTATAGGATCTATTTAGTAAAAAGTTGTAATTTGAAATAACAAACGGACATCAAACGTACATACTTACCTAATTGTACAGAATAACAGCATTCGTATAAAAATTTCTTATGTGCCAGATGATAATCCATCTCTGTGCCATATTTCATTCAGATATGCTCATCTGTTAACCCTTGGTTGAGTAACAAATATCAATAAAATAGTTTTACAATTTTCTTAATATTTTTTTTCATAAGAACCTTTTCCAGGCAGTAACAAACACAACAAAAAAGAAGAGATTTGCGCTTAGCAACACATTCAGTGAATCAATTTAATATAATAGATAGATGTCTTTATACTAGACTTACACCTCGTAAGTAATGCAAGTGTGTTATTGAGAAGGCTATGAAATCAAAGATTGTCAATCAATCGAAGCAGAAATGGTGTGTGATAATTCCCGTTGTTAGATTTCCAAACGGCACAGATTGGGATCGTTCATAAATTAGATCTGCCGCAGTGATATCGTAGTGTCCGTTACGTATGTGTCTAGTTGTACATACGAACTTGTTTCAGTGTTGAGGTTTCGTAAAGCCGTAGATTTTGTTTCCTACAAATTACTTGATTGTAAACACACCTGATGGTAAGTGATGATATAATCTAAAATAATATTAATATAATTTGGGCTGACTTGTTAGTAGGCTGAAATCCAAACCCCTTTCAGTTTCTACAAATGATCACGCCAGATCGCTAAATCACTTGGTAATACGTCTTTACTGGTAGGGTGGTAAGAAAATCTCAATCGGCGCAGCCTAGAATCCACCGCACATACCGCTACGCCACGGAGCCTGTCAATATTATTATTGGGTCAGGCTAAAATAATTTTAATGACTAGAAATGACATATGTACATACATACAAACATACATATTTCTTTCGGTACATACCTTTTTGACGACCTCCGTGGCGCAGTGGTATGCGCGGTGGATTTATAAGACGGAGGTCCTGGGTTCGATTCCCGGCGGGGCAGATTGAGGTTTTTCTTAATTTTCCTTGGTCTGGCTGGTGGGAGGCTTTCGCCGTGGCTAGTTACCACCCTACCGACAAAGACGTACCGCCAAGCGATATAGCGTTCCGGTACGATGTCGTGTAGAAACCGATAGGGGTTCGGATTCATCCTACTTAACAAGTTAGCCCGCTTCCATCTTAGATTGCATCATCACTTAACATAAGGTGTGATAGCAGTCAAGGGCCAACTTGTAATCGATAAAAAAAAAAGACCTACAAAAATGAAGGACGAAAAAATAGCATGTAGTAGGACATGCTATTTTTTTCGTCCTTTTTTTTAAGTCTATTAAAAACAAAAGTAGTTTTGAAGTTCGTCTTAATTCTCTTCCGGATGTTAAATCTACAAAAACAAACCAAATTGAAAAAACAAAACGAGGAAAACCTTTTTTGTAAATTCCGGTCAGCTTGCTCAGCTGTGTTTGATTACTCTACCCTCCTTTGTCGCAATCGAGGATATTGTTTAGTTAATTTAGGCCGTACCTATTACGAAGACCGAGTTAATTTGAGGAAATCTTCCTTTCAACTGATTGGCTTACTCGATCTTTCTTTGGAGTGAAATGGGTGAAGGATTCATTTTATAACTCAATAAGCTTGTGAATTCCTATTATTTAATTTCTTTGTTATACCTGAGTGTCTCCATTAAGTTCCATTCTAGTTAGGTATGAAACAAACAAATTAAACCACTTGATAAAAGAATACAACAGAAATAAATAAACGGTTTTCGAGCTTTAGTGAGACAAAGGAACAGGAATTCTATTTCTTTTTGTATAATAAATAATGAAAAATATGACCTTCTAAGATAAGATAAGCTAAGATAAACTTAGATCTCCTTTGTCAAGTGACAAAGTTTATATGAAAATCCATTATTTTTGAAGAAAATGGAACATTCCACGAACAAGTCTATTCAGTCTAGTTATATCTCCTCAAAGAATCTACCTCTTTAGTTTGTTATCTATTACTTGCAAAAATATTAAAATTTTGTCTTTTTTAATGTTTATTTAAATTGCTCTGCTTCTTACTACTTAGGTACTTATCTGACAGGCTCTTCGAAGTTTATTCCGAGTTAAAAGCCTTTGGTTTACAAATATAGCTCAAATTAATGCACCATCATCAAAATAGGCGAACTATATAGTACCTAACGGGTAAAAATAACAGAATATGCAAATTTATTTCGGTCCCTGGTAATGATTTATTGTTAGAATTCAGTAGAGTATTCATTTTCAGCGCTATTATTCTTTCATATTATCATTTCATCTTCAGTATAATGCTTCTCGCTTTGTTTGTGCTGAGCGAATGCGAAACAAAAGAAAATGGACGCAAAGTCAAATCTGCTACAATTTAGGTCGTCCTCGCAACTTCGTTAGCTTACGTAGTACGGCTCTAATTTGTTGATACAAATCAAGGCATTTACCTAATTGGAGGGTGAATTTAAAGCGTTTAAATGTTCGGTGGAAAATTAGGTTGATATAGAGTTCATTGGAGAAAAAAAAAACAGAGATTTTACCAAGAACAATGTGCTTTATTTGTAACTTTAGTTAATTGTCCATAATTGACATTTAGTTTTTTTGTTAAAAAATTATTATTGTAAAAACAAGAAACCTCCGTGGCGCAGTGGTATGCGCGGTGGATGTGTAAGACGGAGGTCCTGGGTTCGATACTCGGTGGGGCAGATTGAGATTTTTCTTAATTTGTCTTGGTCTGGCTGGTGGGAGGCTTTCGCCGTGGCTAGATACCACCCGACCGACAAAGACGTATCGCCAAGCAATTTTGCGTTCCGGTACGATGTCGTGTAGAAATCGAAAGAGTTGTGTATTTTCGTTCCACTCCTAATAAGTTAGCTCACTTCCATCTTAGACTGCATCATCACTTAATATCAGGTGTGATAGCAATCAAGGGCCAACTTGTAGTCAATAAAAAAAAAAAACCCGAGTTGGAGAATTTACCCGAACACATAATGGACTGAAAAGAGAAAAGAAGTATAATAATTTTAAGAAAATATGACTCTTACGATTTGCATAAGTTTGTATGTATTAAAAAATATTGTTTTATTAGTGGTAAAAAACGAGCAAAGCTCGGTCAACCAGGTGCATTTTTGTTATAATAATACGACTGTTTTAAAGTAAGTGTCAAAAGAATATATTAATGAAACTATAGTTATTAATTGACGGTTGCTGTTATGATAGGTAATGCCATTCTATTGTCATTACATTGCGATGCGTGAAGTAAAGCGGCTTTTGTTCTAAAAGTGGAAATTAAACGAAAAGGCGAATAGATTTTACGCTATTATAAGTAATTTTTATTAGGCTTAACTTACAAAATTAAGTTGTCTTACTAGTATTTATAGAAACGAGTACTTTTGACGTAGGCGTCGAGACAAGAGTCGAAACTTATTAAATAGCCGGAATAAACCTTTGATGAGACCTTTGCAGACATGCGAAAGGATAATTTCACATTTTCATGTAAAGTAAGGCAAACCGAATGCAGATCTGATGGAGAACAAAGCTCCTATTATCATCATCACCAGTATCAGTGTATATATGTACGAGTATATATGTATATGTGACCTTAGTCAAAATTCAAGGCTTTAATAATTAGGTACATTGGCTACCGTACGACTGATAACATCACGTTTTTTCTGCTGTTAAAAGTCACGCACCATATACATTATAATGAAATAATGTGTTGAAATATGAATGATTTTATTTCTACAATATACTATGCATTTTATACGTTTGCAGGATTACAGAAGAACAAAGCAAAATAAGCAAGGAGTTGCTTATTTGCCAGTTTGGAGTTAATTCGCAGATAATGTACACACAGAGGATTTGCGAGCGCGCTGTGTTTAACGTTAACGAAGTTAAATTAAAATATTTTGCACGCGATTCAAATATGAGCTGATACAGGAGCTAATGTTAACTTTGGCTTTCTTGTTAAATTTGAATTCAATCTCAAATATTATTTTGATTACGTGGTCATTCATATGAACTATAGTAAGTATTACTTATACATAGTCGAATACTTGATTTGAACTACAAAGTATTAAATATGCGTATAGAAATAAAATGATATTTGACAGGAATGAAATTGTTAGCAAAAATATTGTATAACCTTACGAGCTGATGTTATAAATAAGAACGCATAGATACCTATTTCAAATTGACTTAGCTCTTTTGAAATGTCTAGTTCATCTGTTTAATTAGTGATTTTACTACTATGTCGTGGGCCTAGGGCACTACCAATACGGAAGGCAGTTAAAAATGAATTTCTTGTTGATTTAAAAATATTGCTAGTGTGTAGATAGCCTAAAGCTTTGGTTTTCAATCTCATCACTTTGAAACAATTATGTTCGTTCTGCGTGAAATCAAAGCCTATTTCACATTTGAGTCACGCAAGTAATAAAGGAACTTCTAATATCGAGCCGAAAGTTTATTCATGTCTTTTACCGAATACCAATTTCTACCGACAATTTATTACCTTAAAGTATTCTACCACAATTTTACAATATTAGAGATTCGAAAACCTCAAAAAATGTAAGCTTTTACATCGGGATAAAAATATGTTTTGATTTTGGCTGTAATTTTATTGAGTTGACAGTTCTTCTCGGCGTGGAAGGATAACAAAATATTAAAAAAAGAGTTGGAAATCTTAAATAGGGCTAGTGCTGTAGATTACAGTAAAAGTGGAGGAGCCTGTCTACCGCTGCCGTATGCATAAGCGAAAGAGAAGCCAGACAGAAGTGGTAGCTTCAACAGGGCTAGTGCTGTTTATTACAATGAGAGAGGAGGGGGCTGTCTGTCGATGCCGTATGCGTGAGAGAAAGGAAAGCCAGATAGAACTGAAACGTTAAACAGGGCTAGTGCTGTTTATTAGAATGAGAGAGGAGGGGGCTGTCTATCGATGCTGTATGCGTGAGAGAAAGGAAAGCCAGATAGTAGTGATACGTTAAACAGGGCTAGTGCTGTTTATTAGAATGAGAGAGGAGGGGGATGTCTATCGATGCCGTATGCGTGAAGGAAAGGAAAGCCAGACAGAAGTGATAACTTAAACAGGGCTAGTGCTGTTTATTAGAATGAGAGAGGAGGGGGATGTCTATCGATGCCGTATGCGTGAGGGAAAGGAAAGCCAGACAGAAGTGATAACTTAAACAGGACTAGTACTGTTTATTAGAATGAGAGAGGAGGGGGATATCTATCGATGCCGTATGCGTGAGGGAAAGGAAAGCCAGACAGAAGTGATAACTTAAACAGGGCTAGTGCTGTTTATTAGAATGAGAGAGGAGGGGGATGTCTTTCGATGCCGTATGCGTGAGGGAAAGGAAAGCCAGACAGAAGTGATAACTTAAACAGGGCTAGTGCTGTTTATTAGAATGAGAGAGGAGGGGATGTCTATCGATGCCGTATGCGTGAGAGAAAGGAAAGCCTGACAGAAGTGATAACTTAAACAGGGCTAGTGCTGTTTGTCAGAGTGAAAGAGGAAGAGCCTGTCTATCGATGCCGTATGCGCGAGAGAAAGGGAAGCCAAAAAGACTAACGCCATAAACCGTTACTCTCCTTAAGAAGTTATCACTTAGAAACATACAGATACAAACCTCCGGCTTTGTAACAATAGTGTGATAACCTAAAACATGACTTATTCCGTTTCAATAACACTTTCAACATGAAGGCGAACTTCGAAGAACCCACGTACAGCCTATTTGTTAGTACCCTGTCAAGCAAATAACCCTTACATTACGTGAGAAACCAAACAGATTTCGATTTGAAGTGGGTCTTAATGGACATATCTCGTAGTTTTTGGGTAAACCGCGTGGAAATGAATTTAACTGTGTGAAAATATCCGCCTGAAAAAATAAATCTTGATTTTTTTAAACAATGTGATTGCAATGCAAGTATATCCTTACTGATATACAGGCGAAAGTGTATATGTATGGACGGATGGATGTTCATATTTTTTTTACGCAATAAGTACTAGATGGATTATGATGAAACTTTATAATAATATAGTTTACATATGTTAATAAACAGCCAGAAGGGAATAAAACTTAAAACACTAAAAGGCAAACTTAATAGGAATAATTTATTTACAAAGACATCAAATATGATCAAAATGAAACATTGTTACAGTAATTACTTAATTAAATATTACACGCACAGATTCTTAAAATAGTTAAGCAATATGACTGCACAAGACTCGGACACTAACGTGAATGACCACAATTTTCCATAGGGGCATATTTTATAGCCTACCGCCCGCCATTTTTGTCGACGAGTACCGTCCCTAGTCTATTATCTATAGTTTAAACGCAGTACCACAATACAGCAAATGAGGCCACTATATTGTCTATAGTCTTTTCAAAGAGGGTATACAATGCTGTCAACACATATCAGAATAACAAATAGGCCACATTATATCCAGGGATTCCCATGAGAACGAGAAATACGTGGATGAAACTGCAGGCTGGTATTATTATAATCCTAAATCATCATTATTAGCCTTAGCGGCCCACAACAGGGCCAGGCCTCCCTCCTTATAGGAGGAGATATGGAGCGTACACCCACCACGCTGCTCCAATGCGGGTTGGCGGGCTTAGGGTGATAATGTTTTATTTATTAACGATCACTATCAGATGTTGATGACAGTGACCGGGACCGACGGCTTAACGTGCTCTCCGAGGCACGGGGATGTATCACCACCAACATCCCGACTCCGGGCTTGGAATTTACTGAGAATTTCATAGAAGAATGAAAAAGTCAGAATTGTTCCGTGACCCGACCCAGGATTCGAACCCAGGACCTCGTGATCGAAGCCGGATAGGCTAACCACTAAACCAACGAGGCAGTCCTCGCAGGTCATAATCCTAAATACCTACTTATATTAAAAATACAGCAACTGTGTTTGAGCAAATGAGAGATCACATCGTGGAATTTAGCTTCAGAATCTTATAATGTAGATAGAGCCTGTGATAGCCAGTCATGATGTGATGTGTGTCATCTCCTTAGTCATCTTCTCAGTGTAATAAGGTAGATACTGCAGGCAGCTAAGGTTAGGACCATGGTGGTTTTAGGAGGTACGTTTCAATTCTAACGGTTCGATACATATTGTTGGCATTAAGCAAAGTACATAGGAGTATATCCTACGGAGCAATTTGAAACAATATTGCCAACTGCTACAATAACTGAAATTGCTTGAGATTTATTTGACCCCGATAAATCTATACGATGGGCTGACGAACTAAAGAAAGACAAGATGAACTTCTACACGATAGCGAAGATGGCTACCGATAGAAGCTGGTGGAAAAATGGACCAGTTCGAGGTTGGCAGGACGATATTTAGGAATGAAGGAACGACTGCGGAGAGAGAGAAATCTATACTTGTTGTAAAAATCCTGTGTAAGCGCACTTTTATGTTAATCTTCAATCCCAAATTCAAGCTACAAAATATGAACAATTCAATGAAAGTCCCTGAGCGACAGATTCAAATATAAAATAAGTGTCAAGGCAATAACCGTAAGGCATAGTTCGCACGCACACGCCATCCGTAAGAGAAATCTTCAAGCTCGTTTATTTAAATGGTAATTGGATCCGAAACTCATGAAGCATTCGATATTACAGACAATACGATCGCAGATAGTGTGTAGGCAATATTGCGAATAAGTGTTCGTAGAACTTTCAGCATGGTTGTACTGTACGTGGCTACATTAAATATTTACTACGATATGATAGTTTTCACATTATCGCACACCAGAGAATAAATATGTCAGTATTCCCAAGGGAAAGGTGATAGAAAGAGATATTCGATACTCAGATTACTACAGGAATTTACGTTTCGGTGAAAGAAATAAAACTGGTGAATTTGTTTACTTGACTTTAGGGAAAGGTCTTCTAAGCTTGACGTTAGTATTTTACTGGTAGTTTTTACATTGTGAAAAAATCATTTTCCAAAAAATATATGTCAGGTATAAAATAGTCTTTATGGAAAATATATCATCTAAGAGAAAGTAATGTAAAACTGGGATTTAGTGGCTATAATTTTCGAAATTAGACAACGTTGTCACGTGTGCAGAAAATATGAATTCAGAACTTACTTGGACAGTAATTTAAACTCAATGAAATCTAATATTGCAAATGGACGAAACATAAAATTAGCACATCGGTTCGGTTTAAAGATGTTTATTTCTCCAAAAGAACGTACAGCTTACTTAAATACTCATAGAGATTGTTATCTCCTTAGATTAATAATAATTATTAATAGGTCTCGCTTCGTGACTACAGACCGAGACGATTGGTTTATTATAAAGCCAGCATACTATCGCGCGTAAATAACAAATAAAATAATAACATGTAACTCATTCATTTTTTCCGATTCAATAATTTTAAAGTTCAATAACACATACAATGTACGGATCATTTTATTAATAATGTATTCATGTATTTTAACATTGAAATACATATATGAATTTTTCTGAAGTTTATTCGGTGTAATGAACCCGTTAAGACGAAAACATTTTTATACATTTGCATGCGATTGTAGTAGCAGACGTATTTATTCGAATGATACCATATATAGACGTCTATTAAATATTATTATGCGTTCAGGATTTCAGATATCATATAATTTTGAAAGGTTAAAGTAAAACATTTTTAGAAGTACGATAAAAAATGCTATATAAAAGCTCAGATGGAGCGATCAGTTGTGGAAATGGATTGATTAAATGATCCAATAAAATCCTTTGAAAAAAAGTAACCACAAAGCTTACTAGTAATTAAGCCCAATGTGTGCATCATTATACCGGTTACCATACTCTACAGACCGGAACACAGCAACGGGTGGGACCAACGGCCTACGAGGATTGACTTTCCAACTCTGAGTTTAGAATTTACTGAAAATTTCTTGCAAGGAAGAAAAAACTTAGAATTAATCCACGACTCGACCCAGGATTCGAACCAAGGACATCGATCGAAGCCACATAGGCTAGAACAGTGATTCTCAACCACTGTGCCGCGGCACTTTTGTGTGCCGCGGCACTTTTGTGTGCCGCCAAATTTCAAAAGTGTACCGCCAAATTTTGCAAACATATAATAATGTTAATATTATTAAATTATATCATTTAAAAACAAAAAAAAAAAAATTTTATTATTTGCTTTTAATCGTTAAATATGTGCCGCAACAAAAAAAGGTTGAGAATCACTGGGCTAGAACAACGTGGCAGTCATCGACATAAAAATATGATAATAGTTATTAAAAGACATATTTCTTTAATTTCTTGCAAATAGTAATTGAAAGAAAGTAGTGGAAATGATCAGTTAAACGTAAATGTAGGTTAATCGTAAAAGAAAGTCGGTCATGGAGATAAAAATGTCAGTGCTCATTTTTATATCAAAAGCAATTGCGAATATTCAGGCATAATATCATAACTACAATTAAAGCTGCTAACACAAATGTATTCTCATTTTTTCTAAAAGTACATTTTTTAAGAACTTGCTACTTTTTTGAATATATTTTTAGCTAACCAAATACTTTCTTATTTTGCTCACATTATAGAATAAGGAATCTTTCTAACTCTAAATTTGCGTTAATTACTCTAAGTATTACGGAACGTCAATGTCAGTATGTGAATGACTATTTTGACAATGACATACACTGTCAAAATAGACAAGCCAAGATAGCGGGAACTGCGTAATTATGCTCTCGAGTAATTTTGGATGTTTTGAAAAGGGTCCGGACAAAAATTAGTAAAACTTGTGAGAATTATGGTTTTTTACCAATTCTGATTTAACTAAATATAGCATAATAAACCTCGAGAATCCTCTTTTTGTATTATTATCCCGCCAACCCGTATTGGTGCAGCATGGAGGGTCAATGCTCTATATCCCCTCTCTTATGAGGGGGCCTGGCCCTGCTCTGGGCAGTTAACGATGATGAACCTTAAATTATTAAAATGCTAAGTTAGAGTTATATTTAAACTGAAATACATTGATGGAATAAGATATTGTGTAAAAGCCTAACTTCCCCACTACAACTGTTCGGTTTCTAATAGATCTCCAGTAAAGCAAACCGACAGAGAGCAAAAAGCAGCATTGAAGTTGGATTTTTTTTTTAGTTAGCCCTTGACTGCTGTCACACCTAGTGTTAAGTGATGCTGCAATCTAAGATGGAGGCGGACTAACTTTTTAGGAGTAGGACGAAATCCACACCCCTTTCGGTTTCTACACGACATCGTACCGGAACGCTAAATCGCTTGGCGGTACGTCTTTGTCGGTGGGGTAACTAGCCACGGCGAAAGCCTCCCACCAGCCAGACCAAGACAAATTAAGAAAAATCTCAATCTGCCCCGCCGGGAATCGAACCCAGGACCTCCGTCTTATAAATCCACCGCGCATACCACTGCGCTACGGAGGTCGTCAAATTACTCAAAGGTGGAGATTATAATGCAAAGAAAATATTTACAGCAGGTGTATTACTTCAAGTATTCTAAAATATAAAAATCACAATACTGCAAAGTAATTAAGTTTTTAAACTATTTTAAATTAGATGTTCTTTTCATTTTTATGTAGTTACAATCTCAAGTCAATCCTGTGGTTAGCTCCTATGGTTTCGGACTAAGAGTATTAATATTATAACCTCTACGGGTATTACTCTAAGGTTTCGGATTACCCGAGGTCCTGGGTCGAGCTATTAAATATTGAGCTTTTCTTCTACGAAGAAATTCTTATCTCGGAGTTTGGAGCTTGCTTCGAAGAGCAGTCAGTTATTATCAAAAAGCTCTAATAGTAACAAAATAAACATTATTACCCTAAGCTTGTCAACTCTTACTCAAGCTGCGTGATGGGTTTAAGCTCCAATTATCCTATCCTTTAAAGGAGACCTAGCTTTCTAGAAGGCCATTAAAATAGGCACAGTTAAAAATTTGTAATATTCGTAGAATGTCATCGTACCTTCTGGAAGTCTTGAACGGAAAGCTCAAAATAACTGTTTAATCTCCTAAATGCCCATAATTCGCGTCCATGATACAATCATGAATAAATAATAATCGGGTATCAAACGACGACACGGGTCTCAATGAAACCGCACACTATATTATACTCGTATAGGAAGACGAAGTGAACCCTCGTCACACTGTGACCTAAATTATCTGTACTTACCCGCGTTTATGTTATTTATGACTGTATTAAATCGTTAATTTGGAATTTCAATCATGTAATGTAATTTTATGATCATCATTATCAGCCTATTTGCGGCCTGCTACAGAGTCAGGCTTTTTCCATTTAGGGGATATGGAGTGTATATAAATAAAAAATAGCTAAGAACTCTAAATTAAAAAATAATAGTTTTCTATATATATAAAATGATCAAATAAAAATTTTATTTTCTACTGAGGCAATTAATATAAACAAACTCTACATTAAAGGACCCGATTTTTTTTTTCGACTACAAGTTGGCCGCTTTCACACCTGATGTAAAGTGATGATGCAATCTAAGATGGAAGCGGGCTAGCTTGTTAGGGGTAGGATTAAATCCACACTCCTATCGGTTTCTACACGACACCGTACCGGAACGCTAAGTCGCTTGGCGGTACGTCTTTGTCGGTAGGGTGGTAACTACCCGATGTGGAAGGATTATTTTTAAAATACGAAATCGACAAATTGTTGAGAAAATCTGGTTAAATAGTGTATCACATATCCAATTATATTGCGTTGTATAAATTGTAGGCTAAATAAGAGTTTATAGTTAAAATTAAAAATTTATTAAAGGCTTAAGGATGAATACGTAACACAGCGATGCCTGCAGATCATTTAAAATGTAAATCAGTGTGGTTTATTGCGTAGCGTTTTATAGTCACCTTCATTAAAGACTTGTATAATATGTAATTTTTAAATCGAGATAAATAAAACATTACCAAATAATTAAATCCCTAACCTAATAATTGATTTGTTAACAATACTAGTCAATAATAAGTTTAAATAACACACCACACAATCGCATCATAATCGGTCCGTTAGAAGTGATGATGGTACAGGTACAGACATGATAAACTTCAGTTTACTACCCTCTATTTAACATACATACATAGTATTACGCCTCGTTCCCATAGGAGTAGGCAAAGACCACTTGCCACGATCCTTTAAATAATATCTATTATATTAATTTAGACGGCCGAGTGGCGCAATCGGTAGTGACCCTGCTTCTGCGTCCTAGGCTGTGGGTTCGATTCCCACATCTGGAAATATGTTTGTGTGATGAACATGAATGTTTTCCAGTGTCTGGGTGTTTATCTATATATTATAAGTATTTATGTATAATATATATAAAATATTCATCAGTTTTTATAGTACCCATAACACAAGCTACCTAAGCTTACTTTGGGGCTATATAGCGATGTGTGTAATTGTCCTGTAATATTTATTTATTTATATCTCTCGCTTTTTTTCCAATTTGATAAAACCTTTCATACGTAGTACGTTGATTTAGGGTACTTTTGACCTGACCTTTAATCAGAATGTCCTGAATGGTTCAGGAACGTTCGCCTTGGTCTTCCCCTTCAAACATTCTCATTCACTCTCGCTTTATAAATCGCTTTCGTAAGTCTCCTTTCATTCATTCTCTACATGGCCAAACTTTCTTAGCATACATTTCGATTTTAGTCACATCTTTATACCACACTGCATTCTCTTATCACACTATTTTTAATCCCCTATTTTACGACGGGAATTAAAAGTACGCAAACGATATTGGCGTTGGGTGAAATCGACATCCAGATTCGATTCGAATATTCTAATGGTTTTCTCGAATTAAATGTAGTACGGAAAGAGCCTACGTACAATTATCCCCACAGTCTTCAGCCCCTATACCAACACACATGCCACGATTAATAAGTCAGACTAATTAACTAGAGTGAAGCTCCGACATCTAAGTAAACTCGTGTTAATTTCTCCGCCCAATTCTCTACCATATTCACTGATTGGATCACACGTCATCTATGAAATGCCGTTTTACTTTATAGTGTAGAAACTAGAGCGGGGCTTATTGTCTTATTCTTTGTCTAGTTTTATGTATTCTATTATTAGACGAAACATGGCCCACTCAATATTTTCATGGTAAATAGGATTATGTTTGACTGGGTACAATTATACCTAAGGATTAGGTCGTCTTATTGGGCGATTATCTTAAAGGAGTATATAAAATTAATAATTGTTGGTGGCAGGAAATCTAGATCCTGGAAGTGCATTTCTAAATAAATTGATAAACCATGAATGAATGAATGAATGAATGAATTACTCTTTATTGTACACCAAATAATAAAAATCTTACAAATAGAAAAGAACTTAAAAAAAAAAACAATGTACAATTGGCGGTCTTATCGCTAATGAGCGATCTCTTCCAGACAACCAATATTGAAAAGGAAAAGTGCATTCATTGGAGAGGTTCGGGTGTACGTACAGTGAAGTATAGGAAGTTATTGTATCAAATTATGTAATATTACATACTTACATAAAATACTAAATAAATACATACATACACAAATACATACATACATACAATAGTTCCCATATAGTAACCATCGCGTATAACAAACCATATTCCAATTTGCCGAGCTAATGAAATTTGGTTTCGAAAGTTCTACCGATCCTACTTCTAATCCCGAATCTGTTCCACATTGCAAGCCTGATGTCCTATGTGTAGTAAGTAGAAGGACCTGGCTGGGGGACCGAGAAAGTCTCAAAGTCTTCGAAATACATATTGCATCCCTGACGAAAGTGGCGCTGGCAGGACTTCTCTATCTAGGTCCGGGTATATATTCCTCCCTAGGTTAAAAGCAGCCAGAATACTAACCGCACAAAATCTATGGATCGACAAACTGAAAGAAGAACTTCCCGTCCAAAGGGAGACATATGAACGCTATTAATCATGAAATGAAATGCATATTATATAAAGCATCATCAGACTGCGTTAAGTGCAAGTACAATCAATGTGGGTTAATCGGATAACCGAGTACGTATTTAGTACTAGCTTTTGCCCGCGACTTCGTCCGCGTGGAATTAGTTATTACGGCAGCCTAATTTTTCTAAGCTTTGAATGTCATATTTATTAATATCTAATCGACTGCCTAAGAAATAAGTCTTAAGCTTTCAAAATGACGATACTTTCATACAACATTTCATCCCCCCTTTAACCCCTTACAACCCTTTTTTCGCAATTAAAAGTAGCCTGTCTCCTTTTTCAGGCTCTGTGTACCAAACTGACTGTGTACCAAATTTCATTTAAATCGGTTCAGTAGTTGTAGAGTGAAAGCAAGACAGACAGACATACAGAGTTACTTTCGCATTTATAATATTAGTTAGGATTAAATATAAAATGGTGTTTTAGCTTCGATAGCATTACAGTAGTATTTATTCCCTTTTTGTGGTTTGCTGCTAATAAGTATTTAAAATAAATGGATACTTGCAAATTATTAATACAATGTATTGAAATGCTGCAGTGCCTATTCTGTTTATCTACTTTATTTTTGCTAACGGGTATAAAGCATTGTAATATTTACAGCTTTGAATTAATTGAAAACTTTTTATTTATTTTAAAGCAAATTTTTAGTTTATAGTTGCATAAAAGTTCATATATTATTTTCAACCATTTGATTTTTATTATTGCTTTTTATACAGGAAGATTTGGTTCACATCCCTCGAATCATAAACCAACTAACATTTTTTCATGACTAGGTACTTATGACCACAGAATCTCTTAGTGTGCTGTCCATATCCATACTATTTTTATTAATGCGATTGCTAATGCTTGCTCTATTAAGTATATGTAAAAGACAGACCCTAAGCCCACAAACACGTATTGAAGAAGCGTGATGGGTCTTACGAGCAGCGAGTAGAGAGTCAGATACTCTCTTCTGTAAAAAGAGAAACAAACTTGCTCACAGCAATCAAAATGCAGTTTAAAGCAATAAAATTGCTAAAAAGCTCGTTTGGCCTTTTATTAATAATTACAAGTACATGAACCGCGGTACGGCTGTCGGCAAGAGCTTCAGTCGAGCCCGTTGTTTTATTCATAGTGCGCATCAGGCCGGTCTTAACAAAATATTATTCTACACCGCTCAGTGGCTTTGTGGTTGAGTTCAGCGATGAAATGGATTACCTTCTAATACCCGCGCAAACCCTCCTTTAAAATAACTTTTATAAAGTGGTATAAATAATGAAATACTCGTACGCGTTTGTTTTTTTTTAAATATGTTGCGCAATGGCTATGACGTGCGGCTTAATCTGCGTAAATTACGTTCATATATAAAAACGCTGTAGTTACTATATTATTTCAGAAGAACATTGAATAAAGAAGTCTTCTTTAAAATAAACTTTTTTAATTTTTTTTCTAATATCGAAGTCTATTATAAATTGGATCAAAATATTATGTCAATTATTTTGTTCTGTGCGTCTCTCTGACAACATACATTATAAATAGTGATAAAAAGTGTTTATTATATGAATAAGTAACAGTAAATCCTCAAAAAGACAATTACTAGTAAGTTTTCGTAAATGTCAGAAAAAAGGATTCTTTTAAAATAACAAAATAGAGCTAGACTGTAATTTACTTAAAAAAGCTGGACTGTAATTTGACCGGTTAATAAGTAGGTACCAACCAACGTACCAATCAGTACCAGTAAGTTCAGAGACAATAATCTCTCATTGTCTTAAGGGATTCAAGAAAATTGCCTTGGTCTGGCTTTGCTGGGAATATTGTATTTAATTTAGAAAATGAACAAGGAAATAACGAGATATTATTTATATTTGACAAAGCTATTAGCTGGTTATTACTCTTTAATAACTCCGCCTAACTACCGTACGAAATGTACTTTTGGATCTCTTTTCAAATAAAAATGTTTTTTATATACCTACGAGTATTTTACTCGTTTTTAAAACAACTCTATGTAGTGACTGCCTTGTTAGGATCACGAGGTCCTGGATTCAATGATCTTCACAGAATAATTTTGATTTTGATAATTAATGAATTAACATTATGGGTGCATCCCAGTAGTACCCCATACCGTAGTTCTATAGAACTGTTGGATACTTTCCGGGCTGTCAAATTATGTCCCAATAGTTCTATATAGAACTGTAGCATAGTTTTTGCTCATGACTTTACTTATACCATATAAGTTATAAACTTTATATTATTTTGATTGATATTTCATTTTGTTTTTAACAAAAAAATGTCCCTTGCGACAAAAGCTAAGTTGTTAAAACCAAGTAGTAGTTGTGTCTAAAAAAAATTCTCTTATTTTAGATGTTACAGGGGGGGGGGCACATTTTACTACTTTGGAAGTATCTTTCGCGCAAACTATTCAGTTTAGAAAAAAATTATATTAAAAACCTCAATACCATTTTAAAGACGTTTTGTGCAATTTAAGCAAAGCTGTTCGATATAGTATGTTTATAGATACTCTCCTATTTAAGTGGACATTTATTATTGTAACCAAAAGAGATTCCATATTATACTTATAAAAACTATAGATATTTTATATGTAACGTACAAACAAGATGTCGATGTTGACATTTCTTTAATTTTGTCCCATTAGTTCTATATACACACTAACTAAGCACTAATATGGTGTATCAACAGTTCTATAGAACTAAAATTAGGGGGTACTACTAGGATGTACCCAACATTATCACCTTAACTCCGCTGATTGGAGCAGTTTCGTGGGTCTAAGCTCGAAATGCCCTCTCTGATAATGATGACACGTTCCTAACATAATTATCCGATTGTGATGAAACTTCGCTTAGCTGTTTGGTGTAAAAAGTATTAAAAAGTGTACAAAAATGTTTAACGAATGCCACAGGGCCTTGTGGTAAAAAAAGGAAAAATAATTTTACTATGTCGTGGAAGGGGTGAGTGGATTTCACCCTACTCCTAACAAGTTAGCCCGATTCCATCTTAGATTGCATCACTTCCTGTTAGGTGTGAATGCAGTCAAGGGCTAACTTGTAATGAATAAAAAAAGCATTTATAGAGTACTAAATGGCTGTAGTTACGGCGTACCCGTACGAGTTCTGTCACAAGAACTCTAATTAAGCTACAGTAAAATTAATGAAACTGAATGTATCCAGAATAAAACTTAATCTCATGACGACCTACTCCAGGTTTAATCTAACTTCAAAATATATTTATTTTCAATTCATCATAATACACAAAACAGGGTAATAATATTTTAGCAGAGATTGCGATATTAGTTCGATAAACTTCCGTCTCAAGCATTAAAAGGTTATTACTAACGGTTGAAGTATTTTATATGTAAAAGTTACAAAACTGATGATGCAGAAAGCTATTTGAACTTTTGCTCAAATAGACTAGGCCTGTGCTCTGTTAGTAAATTGAAAAGTTGAGTATTATACTCACTTTAATATCAGTGAAAATATTTTCTACATTTCATACTTTGAATTGAAAACATGTTAGAAACATTATGAACTAACTTTAAATAGAACAAGGCCGTAGACTAGTATTTATAGAGGCATTCCTATTTTTATTTATTTTTCTTACATTAAATATTAGATAACCATCTATATACTTATACGATATCACTACTTCTTCTTTTTAAAGTGCCTCATCATTACTGAATCTCAGTGATCAGCTTTTTGAACTTCTTCTTGTCCATGACTAGGCGGAATAGTTTTTCAACGAACTTTATGCCAGACCACTCCTTATGTTTCGCAGCCAGGACATATTTCTTCTTCTTAGTCCTCTTTTTCTTGCTATTATACCCATCATGATGATCTGCAGCAAGCGGTACCTATCGTTTCGTAAAATATGTCCCAGGTTCGAGATCTTCTGGTGTTTAATGGCTTTAACTATATCAGTCATTTTCTGCATTCTGGCAAACACCTCAGTGTAAGACACTTTAGCCGTCCAGTTTATGCGGAACATCTTACGGTATGGCCACATTTCAAAAACTGCAAGCTTTGCGTAGGTCTTAGGCTCCACAACGATGTACCTGATCTGAACCTTAATAACAAAAAATAGAACCGACTCAAAACGCACTAAAAAATAAAAAATGACTGTGTCATTTAGTTGCTTTAATTTACTTAAGCATATCTATGAAGTCGGTGCCAGCCAAGTTTCAGGAACATTTATTTTACGTAGTAAAGCAGTTTGTGGGTTTTAGGTAACGTCCTTAAAGTAGAAACCTTGGCTGGCACCGACTCCTAGAGTTCCTCCAATTTCCCCAGAATATCATCATTACATCCTAACATGATGACAATGGGACCACCTTGGAAGTATGCCCTTTCTAATAAAAAAAAGAAATATCAAAATCGGACAGCTCTGTAAAAAGTTATGCGTGGTCATACATAAAAAAAAATATATACGTGTCAAATTGAGAACCTCCTTCCTTTGTTTTTTTTCGTCGGTTAAAAAATAATTAGTTGAATTAGTTTGTTATTATAGCTTTTGATTATTAAACTTGCATGTTAGCAGCTATTTCTCTTTTTCATTTGTTATTTAAGCATAATTATGCATTATCAGATTATATATAACTATATAAATAGTAGCCTTTGTTTAATGCAGGTTATATTATTTTAATAATAAGCAAATAGGGTCAATAGTTGCGGCGTCAAAGAATAACGGACATGCACTCAAAATTTCGATCTTTATAATATAAGTGTCATTGTAGATACCAATACGTATACTAAGTTTTACAATAAGCCGGCAAGACTTCCTTTAACCCGAGCCAATTATTCTTATTACTCCAAGCATTGACATATTAATACTATGGACTTCGGGTCTAATGCAAAATTTACGTCAAAAGTGTCCCAAGATATTTTATACACACTAGGATGTATTTATGTTTTTCTACACAAAATAACATTGTAATGTATGTCTTATCGTATTGTTATACAGTCTAATTTGCAACGGTCTAATTGCATGCAGCTTCGATTGACGGTTACCATGGCAGCCTTTTTTTGACATGACAGCTTCTCGTGAAAATAGGACGACATAAATGGTGTGGAGTCGGTAGCTTTCAAATTTTTTTGGCATCTTATATTTATATATTATATTTACAGCAAATTTTAATTTATATTTACATATCCCTGACCTCTATATGCTGGGATAAATCTTGTACCAAATAATAATTGTTGTAATTATCTTGTATAAAATAATAATTAGTTATATTAATAATTAATTACAAACCAAATCCACTAATGTACAAAATGATATGCCACTCGACATAGTTCTTTACTTTGAAATTTTAAGTTCTCGATATTTTCCTCTTTTTAATTAAACTGAAAATATATTTTTTTACTTCAATGACGTTAGATCACTTTTTTAAATAACTGTTGCTAATTTCATGTAGATAATTCTTATAGTTATCAAATTAATATACCATTATGGTAAAAGTTATTTGATTAATATTCATGACATAAAAAATAAAAGTTGACATAAAAAATAAAAATTTTTGAATTGAAAATAATAAAATTATTTTCATTCAAAAATTAAGTAATTAAATAATTCAAATGTTAAACAACAAAATAACTCTATGCAGTTGTTGTTCTTAAACATTCTATTGCTCACGGCAGATCCGAACTAAATGTGGTTAATTAGATAAACATATTGCACTCCTTCTATCCTATACGCGGGTAGCGTATGGGAAAAGGACAGATAGATACTTTTGTTCATTTTGGTTGGTTATGCAATTCGTTTCTATAGTTTATTAAAATTTTAATATAATAGCCTGTTTCTAAGCAAAATAATACTTTAAAATCATCAGTAAATATTTACTTACTGAAAATATGGTACACGGTCTTCTTTTCTCACCTTACTCGGGTAGTTCTTACAAGTTTTTTATAACACATTACGGCATTATTGACGTGTATTCTGTCAGTCAGCTAATATGAGACTGAATTGCGATTGGAATACATTTCGCGTTTTGGCTTACTTTTGGTTCGGACACTTTTTATCGCTGACCCGAAGTCCATAGTATTAATATGTCAATGACTCCAAGTTTTCTTATTTAAATTCATTGTGTGCTGGCAATGCGTGTAGGTAAGGCCAAAGTTATTCGCAGCGTAATTAAATTTCTAGTTATAGGTACGAATTAATTTCGAGGAGTAATTTATATTCTCTTCTATAATTACCTTTTGTTGTAATTATGTTATATACTTAGGTGAATACAGAATTTCAACGGCTATAAAGAAAAGTCAGAGGGTGATGGAGAAAGTTTTATTTTTAATTGTGACAGAATTAGGAGCGAGGAGATTCGTTAAATAACTAATATAATATTACGAGTATAGCTCAACGAGACTCAAAGCTGAAGTGGCAATAGGAAAAGCACATAGTTCATACAATGGACGGACGTAAGGATCTCAGTGCTAAAATGGTGACGCCCTAAAAAAATTTTCAGTGCGCTAGATGTAAACTGCATCTATTTATTTAATACGCCACTCGACGGCCGAGTGGCGCAGTGGGCAGCGACCCTTCTTCTGCGTCCTAGGTCGTGGGTTCGATTACCACAACTGGAAAATGTTTGTGTGATGAGCATGGACGTTTTCCAGTGCCTGGGTGTTTATCTATTTATTATAAGTATTTATATATAATAAATATGAAATATTCATCAGTTATCATAGTACCCATAACACAAGCTACCTTGTAACGAAACGTTACATAATTTTATTCTATTATTTTACTTAATTAAATACAATTTAATTGTATGAATATTAATAGATTAAATTGCTGGAAACTCAGTAAACATTCTTTAATTGCGCCGGCGTTTTGGTACAACCGAACGTAGTTTTACCGTTAGGCACACAGTCGACCTTCAACAAGTCAGTTGTCACCGATAACTATAACAAGCGGTCACGCCAACTTGTCTCGTTTACTTTAATTATTATAGCGTGATATTATTAGCTTATTAAATCGGATAATATTTTCTATTGTGTTATCTTTCTATATGGTGTTATGCTAATTATTTTCCCGCTCTAGGGAACGAACCTACGTTTACGTTGCTCACCGATTCACCGCTGGGCCATACCACCATTTACATCAGCTGAGGACGGATTTACGCCTTGGCGGAGTTGCGTGTTCCCGGCACCTACCTACTTACAAGTCGCACGCCCACGGCCTGCTGAGTCGGACCATTTATTCACCGCTGGGCCGGACCACTGATGACAACAGATGAGTACGAACAGCGGAAGAAGTTTAAAGTAGTTATTAAGGCTCGTACCCACGATATATAAATTTAGTGTCCCGCCTTTTTTTATTTAAGGTAGACAAAGATAAAAAATGAAAATTTAGTTGCTATGTTAAATATTATTTAATAATAAAATATAAAAGGAAAACGAGCGGGGCACAAAATTTATATATCGTGGGTACGAGCCTTAATAACTACTTTAAACTTCTTCCGCTGTTCGTACTCATCTGTTGTCATCAGTGGTCCGGCCCAGCGGTGAATAAATGGTCCGACTCAGCAGGCCGTGGGCGTGCGACTTGTAAGTAGGTAGGTGCCGGGAACACGCAACTCCGCCAAGGCGTAAATCCGTCCTCAGCTGATGTAAATGGTGGTATGGCCCAGCGGTGAATCGGTGAGCAACGTAAACGTAGGTTCGTTCCCTAGAGCGGGAAAATAATTAGCATAACACCATATAGAAAGATAACACAATAGAAAATATTATCCGATTTAATAAGCTAATAATATCACGCTATAATAATTAAAGTAAACGAGACAATTTGGCGTGACCGCTTGTTATAGTTATCGGTGACAACTGACTTGTTGAAGGTCGACTGTGTGCCTAACGGTAAAACTACGTTCGGTTGTACCAAAACGCCGGCGCAATTAAAGAATGTTTACTGAGTTTCCAGCAATTTAATCTATTAATATTCATACAATTAAATTGTATTTAATTAAGTAAAATAATAGAATAAAATTATGTAACGTTTCGTTACATTACCCCCCCCGGCCCATTAGAAAGCTTAGTTGGACTTTGATGTCAGTCGCTAGGTTTAAATGGCTCAAGACTGTTGTAAGTCCTTACTTTCCTTTTTATGCCTAGCAGTACTTTTAATGGCTGATACATAGGCATGATGACAATAATAGAGAATCACTTAATTTATGGTTACATTGTAGGGCTAACGCTAAAACTCGCGCGGGTGCACGCTCGCGGGTGTATAATGAAAAATAGTATGGACAGCGTAGGCGCGTGCGACGGAGCGCGGGCGCGGGTGGCGGGTACACGGCGCGGGCGTCCGCGACGGGCACACGCGAGCAGGTTTGTTTATACAAATACAAATCAGATGAGCGCCGCTAGATGCCATGGTCACACGCGTCGGAGGCTAGACTAGGCTACTATCATGAACATTGATACAAAGCGCGTAATAATTGAGGTGCAATTTCGGCCATTATTATGGAATATGGCGAATGAATTATCGAATTCTCCGCTGAGTAACCTACTTATCAAGAACAGGTTATGCAGTCGACGTTGTTTTCGTTGACGTCTTTTTGCCAAATAATAAATTTGTAAATAATCTATGGTAATCTACTCCACACAACTGTACACGCTCGACATCAAAGTTATACTAGCAGCGCTAACTGAGGCGGGCGCACCCGCACCCGCCCGTGTTTTAGCGTTAGCCCTTATAATTTAGTACAAAATATGTACTTATAACTACCACATTTCTATTTTTCTTTTGACTTTTCAAATTATATACTCCCCTCTTATTGCGTATATGATGATATTGATACTATTTTAGATGTAAGCAACACCACATTGTCTCGGCTTTAAAATATTTTTTTTAACCGTTTTGAAATGTTTATTTACTATGTTAATGCGTCTATTTTTTTATGATAAGATTACACCTCGGATGAACATTGTAAAGTTAACAACTAAGCATCTTGAGAATGTTCTGGTTTTGAATTCAAACATGTTATATTATTTTAAGGATTTTGTATGAATAATTGTCATTTATAATATTAGGACAAGTTCCAGCAAAAATGTAGCATATAACATGTGATTAGTAGGTACCTAGGAACAAAAAAGAAAAACCAACACAAAAATTTTTCAACATTTACTTGAATGTGTTTGCGTATTGTTATCTTACAAAATATTACTACATCATTACAATGTGCTAAACTTAAAGTATAAACCTAGTTTTGTTATCATGTCTTCAATAATTCCTTGCAAGCAGTCCTTGTATAGATCACAATTTGTCCATCTGTATATTAAAATCTTATGAGATCTCAAGGGGATTCCCCGAGAATCAATCATTGTGCAAATTTAATTACTAGGCCACCACCTTCTTTATTTATTTTAAGACATTCAATAAATATGTTTATATAATATAAGAATTTCTGGCAGACAAGCTGATAGGTATAAGCTCAAAAAAATGTACAACTTTTAATTATAATAAAATATAAAAAAAAAAAGAGGACGGATTTACGCCTTGGCGGAGTTGCGTGTTCCCGGCACCTACCTACTTACAAGTCGCACGCCCACGGCCTGCTGAGTCGGACCATTTATTCACCGCTGGGCCGGACCACTGATGACAACAGATGAGTACGAACAGCGGAAGAAGTTTAAAGTAGTTATTAAGGCTCGTACCCACGATATATAAATTTTGTGCCCCGCTCGTTTTCCTTTTATATTTTATTATTAAATAATATTTAACATAGCAACTAAATTTTCATTTTTTTATCTTTGTCTACCTTAAATAAAAAAAAGGCGGGACACTGGCGCCCTGATCGTGGTTTAACAGCTTTAACTTCTATCGCATTTTTTTTTGACCTACCTAACAGGTTTTGTGGATGGGTTTTTTTATTTTTTTTGTTAAACGCTTTAATTTTTGGTTTGCAGTAACTAAGGTGAACGTAGTAAGTACCTATGTACCTGTTTTTTTTAAGATTGTGAAAGTACCATACCTTAAAATATATAATTTTTGAAATTAAATAATAAATATCCAGTTTTTTTTACTTTCTGGTTAATGTGTAATTAGTATAATTCTTTTCTCACTTTCATTATTGTTAAGTATTGTTCTTACATTATTGTAAAGTATAAAGCTCCGTTCACACTAGTTACAATTTTTTTTTCTCATATTTTTTTCTTTTTTTCTTCTACCTTGCTTTTGCTATCTATTTCATTAATTTCATCATCAAACCAAAGCGTTCTGTTAAAGTGATTGTAACAGAACGGAATACCTTTTTTCTATTCTTTTATAGTTTATTTGTGGGCCATTCACATCTTACCCGTACTTTTTTTTTATTACTGTTTTTCTTTTCTTTAAATTGTTTTTCATTTTATTTTATTTTTTTGACTACTCCATTTTTTTTTAAATTATCATCATGTCCCATGCGATAAAGTTTTTTTCCTTACAAAAGCCCGAGCTAGAATATGAAGTGGCCATTAGAGGTGAAACACCTGCCAACACTGTTGCCGAGCTTAGGAAACAAATAAACAAATTATCTCAATTATATCCCTCAGAAGAAATTCTTTGTTCGCATTTGGATCCATCTGATGATTTAACTTGCACCTTAGAACTCTTAGATAAAATTAGTTTAACCCTTGCGGAGGACGTTGATGACAAAAATGTATTGAATCGGATAGAAAACCTTCTTTTCCACCTCTACCACAGGCTCAATAGAATAGAACCTGATAAAGCTTCTCTAGATAAACACACACAGTGTAGTGTACTTTACAAAAATTTATTTGATAAAGTACTTAATTTAAAATCTAAAAGTATTGACCCCCCTCGCGGTTGCCGGTACTAGCACAGATAATCCTTTTGTGCCCACACCGATCAACGTGACCGTTACCTGTGATGGTAACAGTAGATTCCCGTCGGAAATTGCAAAATTAAAATACGACGGAAAATCTTGTGTGCGTTCCTTTATCGAGCGTGTTAACGAATTTACTTTTGCTCGTGGCATTTCGGGATCAAAGCTCCTCACTTTCGCTACGGAGTTTTTTTGTTGACGATGCGTTGCACTGGTTTCGTAGCATAAAAGACCAAGTAACGTCATGGGATGAACTGGTCGTCCTTCTCAAACAGGACTTTGATAAACCCGATTACGATTACCGCCTATTAGCCGAAATTCGATCTAGAACTCAGGGCGAAACTGAAAACATCACAATTTATTTGTCCATTTTGGCCGGTATGTTTTCACGCCTGTCGAAATCTCTATCGGAGGAAGACAGACTTGAAATTATATTACACAATATTAGGCCATGCTACACAAGTACACTTGCGTCCGTTACAGAAATTAAAACTATTGAACAGGTACGTTTAGTGTGTAAAAATTTTGAAAATCTCCAATCACGCATGGCACAATTTCGGGAGCCTGTAGCCGGTGCATCAGATGCTATGGTCGCACCAGAGTTCGCATATAAATCAAAAAAACACAAATTCACAGAAGCAAAATATTAATCAAAATTACAATTATAAACAAAGCAATTACAAAAAAATCTAATACTTACACTAATTCCAATATCAACGTTAATGAAAAATATATACATGCTATACACAACAATGATTCTAATAATGCTATTAAATTGCCCTATTGTCCTAGATGTCGTAACAATTCACATAATTTTAGAAATTGTGAAAATACAGAGATATTATGTTTTAAATGTGGACACAAAGGTGTTAAGAAACCTGAGTGCCCTAATTGTAATACTGCTTCAAAAAAACTAATTTCTCAGAATTGTGGCAGGCCTCATTCTACAACTGATAGAAAAGAATGGGAAGAATGGTTAGTAATTGTTCGTAGGTTTTTTTTAATACTTACAACATTGCTACAATTCTGAATAACAAACCATTAGATGATACACGACCATACGTGAATATAAAAATTAATAACATTACTGCTTCAGGTCTTCTTGACTCAGGGTCTAGTATATCTATACTTGGCAATAATGCACACGAAATTTTATTAAATGACCATAAGCTTTGTACTGATGATAAGTTATCTTTAATAGCGGCTGGCGGTCAAACACTGCAAAGTATAGGGTATATCAATTTACCTGTTACTTTTAACTCACAATTTCGTATTATAAAGACTTACGTTGTCCCAGAAATTCGTTACTCACTTATATTAGGGATTGATTTCTGGCGGGCTTTTCGTTTATGTCCGAAATATTTAGGGGCTCTGCAATTGGGTTCAACGGCATTAATGGGCTTAAATAACGAAAATCATGTTAATAGCCACATTTGTTCTTACGATAACCTGGAAAATTCCCAAAAATCCATCGCAGATGATATTATTAATCGGTATAGCAACATTTCTTTTGAAAAAAAAGGGTCTTGGTCGGACACATCTGATCACTCATCACATCGACACTGGTGATTCTCCTCCTATTCGACAAAGATACTATAGGCTATCGCCAGAGAAACAAAAAAATAATTATCGAACAGGTGGATGAAATGCTGTCCCTAGATGTAGTGGAGCCCTGCGAAAGTCCTTGGCAGTCTCCTGTCCTTCTCGTCACGAAGAAAAATGGCCAGCCTCGATTTTGCCTCGACAGCCGGAAACTCAATTCAGTCACAAAACGTGACGCATATAATCTGCCATACATATCAGAGATCTTGGATAATTTACGGGACGCACGTTTTCTTAGTAGTCTAGATTTATCCAAGGCCTTCTGGCAAATTCCTATATTAGAGAAGGACAGAGATAAAACCGCATTTTACGTTCAAGGCCGCGGCACTTTACGATTTAAGACCGTTCCGTTCGGTCTGACCAATGGGCCAGCGACTCAGCAACGATTGGTCGATGCATTATTAGGAAATGTGGATCATCGAATTTTTGCTTACTTAGACGATATTATCATAGTCAGCAGCACTTTTGATGAACACGTTTCACTCCTGCTTCGTGTGTTAGAGAAACTAAGCAAGGCCAACTTGACCATCAACTTAGAAAAGTGTGATTTTTTTTCGAAGTCAGTTGAAATATCTGGGTTATATAGTCGATGCTAATGGGTTACGGACCGACCCCAATAAGGTCGAAGCCATTCTGAACTTTGCGACTCCAACCAATCGGAAAGAATTGAAGCGATTTCTAGGTACCGCTACTTGGTACCGTAGGTTTGTCCCAAATTTTAGCACGATTGCAGGACCGCTTAACAAACTGACCACGAGTAAAAAAAAACGCTCCACCTTTTCAGTGGAATGAAGAATCGGACGCGGCTTTTAAAAAAATTGAAAGAATGCCTCGTGTCCGCTCCAGTTCTTTCATGTCCCAACTACGACCTGCCTTTCGATGTTCATACCGATGCAAGTAATTATGGAGTAGGCGCGATGCTTACGCAAACGGTCAATGGCCAAGAACACCCAGTTGCGTATATGAGCCGAACACTAACGGCAGCTGAAAAGAATTACAGCATCACCGAACGCGAAACCTTAGCAGTTTTAACAGCATTAGAACATTGGCGTTGTTATGTAGAAAATGGGAAAACATTTAACGTCTACACTGACCACAGTGCGTTAAAATGGTTCCTCTCGATTAACAATCCAACTGGTCGTCTTGCGCGTTGGGGCTTGCGTTTATCGGCATTCAATTTCGAAATTAAACACCGTCGCGGTGCGGATAATGTCATTCCAGACGCTTTATCTAGGGCAATACCTGTATCTGCTTTAACTACAGCCAAATCTGTCGTTACGACTACTGACGATTGGTACAAGAACATTTATAATAATTGTACTACAAATTCTAAAAAATTTTCCTAATTATAAAATTAAAAATGATTGTCTCTTTCGATTAACTAAAAAATAAATGTCACTTAACAGATGAGTTTTCGTGGAAGGAAGTAGTCCCATTAGAACTTAGAGAATCTATTATAAAAGAAAATCACAATGAACCCACTGCTGGTCACTTAGGGATTTTTAAAACCTATAAACGCCTTACCCTGAGATATTTCTGGCCAGGCATGTTCCGCGATGTTTCAAGTTACATAGGCTCATGCCAAATCTGCCTACAATATAAGATGCAAAATCATACCACACTAGGTGACATGGGCCGGCCCAAGCAGTGTTGTCGCCCCTATCAGATGTTAAGTGTCGATCTCATGGGACCTCTTCCTATTACACGTAAACAAAACTGTTACATTCTAGTAATAACCTGCTGTTTTTCAAAATTTTGTCATATCTTTGCTATTAAAAAAAGCAACTTCTGATATTATCGTTAAAATTTTAGAAGAACAAATTTTTTTTAGTTCATGGGGTTTGTCAAACAATTATAATGGACAATGGCCCCCCAGCTGATAAGCAGCGTTATAAAGAATTTTTTTAAAAAAAATACAGTGTACCTAATGTATTTTATACACCTAAATATACCCCCCCCAAGTGAACACTGTGGAAAGGTATAATAAAACTATTATTACGTGTCTCTCTTCTTTTGTCGATAAGGATCACCGAACCTGGGATACTTTTATACCAGCAGTTCAATTCGCTATTAACAACTCGGTCAACGAAGCTACTGGATTTACACCATCGTTCCTAGTTTTCGGCCGGGAAGTAGTTATTTGTGGTTCACACTACCTTGACAACGATGTTGGGGATGAAATCGTGTTTATGCCAAGAGACTTGTACGCTGAAAATCGTGGGTGCATGAGTAGGATATTTGATGAAGTACAAAAATCCTTATTCCATGCACACGTAAAAAAACACGCAAAAGTATAATTTACGCAGAAAAGCTTACGAATTCAATGTAGGAGACATTGTGTATAAAAGAGCTTATGTCTTGTCTGATAAGGACAAGTTTTTTTAGTAAAAAAATTAGCGCCTAAATATATTAGGTGCCGAATTATTGAAAAACTATCACCGCTTGTTTATATACTGGAGGATATGTCAGGTACTAATTTAGGAACGTGGCATATTAAAGATTTAAAAATAACTTATAATAATTAACCTATACTGTACATTTTAGTTGTAAATACGAGGTACATAACGCGGATTTTATTTTTAAAATAAAATCCTTCTAATGGGCCGGGGGGGGGTAATGTAACGAAACGTTACATAATTTTATTCTATTATTTTACTTAATTAAATACAATTTAATTGTATGAATATTAATAGATTAAATTGCTGGAAACTCAGTAAACATTCTTTAATTGCGCCGGCGTTTTGGTACAACCGAACGTAGTTTTACCGTTAGGCACACAGTCGACCTTCAACAAGTCAGTTGTCACCGATAACTATAACAAGCGGTCACGCCAAATTGTCTCGTTTACTTTAATTATTATAGCGTGATATTATTAGCTTATTAAATCGGATAATATTTTCTATTGTGTTATCTTTCTATATGGTGTTATGCTAATTATTTTCCCGCTCTAGGGAACGAACCTACGTTTACGTTGCTCACCGATTCACCGCTGGGCCATACCACCATTTACATCAGCTGAGGACGGATTTACGCCTTGGCGGAGTTGCGTGTTCCCGGCACCTACCTACTTACAAGTCGCACGCCCACGGCCTGCTGAGTCGGACCATTTATTCACCGCTGGGCCGGACCACTGATGACAACAGATGAGTACGAACAGCGGAAGAAGTTTAAAGTAGTTATTAAGGCTCGTACCCACGATATATAAATTTTGTGCCCCGCTCGTTTTCCTTTTATATTTTATTATTAAATAATATTTAACATAGCAACTAAATTTTCATTTTTTATCTTTGTCTACCTTAAATAAAAAAAGGCGGGACAACCTACGCTTACTTTAGGGCTATATAGCGATGTGTGTAATTGTCCTATAATTACAAGTAGTGATCCAAGTTGATACCGACTTACTTTGAGACGATTATAAACACAGCCTAAAAATAACAGAGGGTAAATGAGTCGCAGAGCTTTTGCCAAAAACGTTAAGTTCAAAAATTAAAACATTTTAATTCAGCGCAAGTGGAAATTTTGCTAAAGTCCGCGCCCAAAAAACTCTAATTTACATATTAAAGTTACCAGACTTAAATAGTTACCATTCTTTTCCATGTGATTTCGCTCCTAGTGATTTAATTTTTCTACTGTTTTAAGCAGTTCTTTGCTACTTTAAATTCTCTCGAAAGTTATGAAGGAAATTTAAAATTTAAATTGACAACAAAATTCGTCCTTCTTATGGTAATGTTTAATGATTTCAATATTAACAAAATATATAAAGCATTTGTAGAGCTAAGTATACATCTACTTACTTAGGTAACTACTTCTTAATTTCTACTCCATACCTCCACGCGCTCCTCAAATAAATGGTCTTGACATACCAACGAACGGACGGACAACAAAGTGATACTTACTATAATGGCCCCGTTTTTTCCTTTTGACATTCGGAACCCTAAAAAGAATCGATGACGACAAATAACAAAGAAGAACATTTAAAAATAAAATTGTTACAATCCATACCCATAGCACTTAAAATTTGATTGATTGAATGATTTAGAACAAAGGTCTAGGCGCCGAAGAGCGTAATAAAATTAGTAATTCTAGACATCTGGCAATTAAATTTAATCATGAGTGTTTTTGATTTACAATAGAAGTCTACTAATACAATAAAAAGTCGACAAAGTTCAAGTCACTAGCTTTCGGAGAGTTCCATTCACTCTCCTTAATAAGTTCGTAACTAAATGGTATCCTTATTTATTATTTAAGCAACTAAGTTGTTTTTTATGTTTTATATAAATTGTCTTGCTAAGGTTGCACTTTCCGATTTCTTTAGTTATTGGATCTAAGATCCGATGAACTAGTATAAATTTATTTCATACGCAGAAGAATGTGGGTTTTTAATCTGTAGGAGTCCAGCACTAACCAGCATGGATGTATTAGGAACAGGGGAAAAAGGACTCGATCACTGTATTTCGTGATCTGGGACCAGTGGATCAAAAATGCAGTTGTCGTTGAGCACGGAACTCTGAAAAGGTGCTCTCAGCAAGAATCTACGACGCAATAGTACGTGAGCGCCATTATCTACAGTGCTGTCTACTTGTACGAGTACGTACATATTGTATAATGTTCCAAGCCATTAGTTTGCATAAAAGCCAATATAGGTTAATCGGAGAAGCTTTGTGTATGTAGGTCATGAAGATGGAAATACGAATCACGTTATAAAACCCATGTTTGCATGCATGACTGAATTAGTGTATCACTGATGTTATATAATTAATTTTTTAGACACTGTTTATACCCAGATAGACGTCCCATTAAAATTAGGTAACCAAAAAGCGAAGATAGTTCTAGCATTCCAAGTATTTACCGTACGGCTGGTATGTCGCGTGACAGAGAATAAGTATAGTTTAAGCAGGTTATAGAGTAATTTTGCTGGTTACTTTCGCCCTTCCACCACTTCTACTTCATATAAACTAACCGATATTATTTAGTTCGTAGTAGTTTTAGTAGAAATTGCAACACATTTCATGCCTAATAAATTTAAAATTATGTTTTGGTTTTTTATAAAATCTTATTTAAAAGATATTGAATATATTAATTAGTTTTAAGCTTACTAATGTAATTTATTGTCATGAATTCGTTATTAACAAGTTAATTAAAAAAATTAGGTGTAAACTGACTAGTGATTTCTACCTTCAATTTTAATTTGTTTGTTGACAAGCATTCTCAATCGAGTTTGGCTTTAGTATAGTAGTAGTAGTTTCTTATTTATTACGCAGGTACATGTTTTTCGTATACTAAACGCAATAAAGACGATATTTAACAACTAGCAACATAAGATCAGAATAAATAACGAACACGTCCTTTATAATAAATATATTATTAAAATTTATTTTATACAGAAGTATTATGATGCAAACGAGACCTAGATTAAAATAAGCCCGTACAATACATTTAGATCACATTTATTAGACAGGTACACGTTTTTCGTATAGGCACTAAACGAATTAATAAAACAGACGCAATTTGACAACAAGCAATAAGGTCAGTTAGTTAATAAATTACAAACTCGTCCATTAAATGAAATATGTTGAAATTCATACTAAAAAGCTGGATATTTTCCTACATTAAGTCAAATACGTCATAGATAACATTGAAACGATCCCTAACCCCTACCTTTTTATACAGGATATATCTTTTCAGGAGCAGCCACTGTGTTAAGGAAGATATATGACGCAAACATAGCACCTAATACTCGGAAAAGGTAAGGCGTTCATCTCAGATTAAATATCTCACGTTTTTACTTGACTTTAAAAGAATACATTTTTGCTTTTTCTCGCTATCACGGTCGTATTTTTCGAGATTTTCTCTTCTTGACGTATATTCGTATATTTATTAACACTTTATTAAGATTTGGTAACAAAGTTGCATTACAAAAATATGAATGTGCTGAACTTAAGTAATAAAGTCACTTGGATAATACATGCCTACATATTACTGAAGGGGAAAAAACAATCTAACTTACCATAATCACTATTGTGATATCTACCTGTTCATTTCTTACGCTTAACAAAACTTCAGCGGCTGAACATGAATTCAGCCGCTGAAGTTTTGTTGGATTTTGATAAAGTGGTTGGTATGTTTCATTGAACAATGTGCTAGGCAGAAGTCACTACATTTTTTTGATTCGATTTCGATTCGGTTTCAAGCTAAGGTTTAAATTTTACCCTTTACTTAAAATTTAGTCGAAGTTTAACGGCTGATGATGATAATAGTTTGTAAATATCTATGCATATTTTATTTATTCCCATAGGGGTAGGCAGAAACCACGTCCTTCCACTTGCCTTCTTGCATATTTCACTCGGTTTTTTCAACTTCATTAAACCTTCATACAAGCACGTCCCTTTAGTGTACTTTTCTGGCCTTTAATCAGAATGTCCTGGATTTGATCCAGGATCGCCTTGGTCTTTTCTTTCCAACATTCCCATTCACTCTCGCTTATTCCATTGAGATCCAATTTTTAACCGACGAAAAAAAACGGAGGAGGTTCTCAATTCGACACGTATATTTTTTTTTATTTATGACCACGCATAACTTTTTAGAGAGTTGTCCGATTTTGATAATTCTTTTTTTTATTAAAAAGGGCACACTTCCAAGGTGGTCCCATTGTCATCATGTTAGGATCTGATGATAATATCCTGGGAAAATTGAAGGAACTCTTCAAATTTTGTAGGCACATTTTGCAACGATTTCGGTTTTTGTGTAAGTATCGGTAGCTTTTTGGCTACAAGTGCCGTATAATATACTATGACAGTATAGTACGTTACGTGGCGATAAATCACTAAAAAGTAAGAAATAAAAATTTTTAACAAAAAATAGAACCGACTCAAAACGCACTAAAAAGTAAAAAATAACTGTGTCATTTAGTTGCTTTAATTTACTTAAGCATATCTAGGAGTCGGTAGGCACCGACTTCATAGTGCGTTTATTTTTTACTTTACTCAAAACGCACTAAGTTTTGAGTCGGTTCTATTTTTTGTTAAAATTTTTTTATGAATCCATCCTTAATCCTTATAAATAGTTAAATAGGATAAAACACAATTAGTGAGGATCATTAATGAATGTGACTGTTGTGTTTTACTTATTTAGATATTAAATGATTTTCTAATTTAGTTACTCGCTTATTTAAATAAAAAACATCTATTTTTTTTAATAACGTTATGATAATCAGACTTCGTACAGAATCTTTATGATAATACAGATTGCGGATAGTATTTGAATGCGGAGCCTGACAGCGAACGCCTTTTGTAAGATTAATTTAGGTTTTTTGGAGTAGATAGGTTGGAAAACAGTGATTGTACGCTTTTATTCACGGCTCACTTCGCCTGTCGTTTGTCAGTGTCTACTTATCCGAATGAATTTAAGAAAAATCGAGTACACAAGGAAATGTATACAAAGATTTGATTGTATACTCGAAATGCCGTAATCATTTCGTGTATAAAGCAATATGAAAGGATTATTTTCCATGTTGGACGCAGCGAAATTAACAACGATCTAACGGTCAAAAAATCAATTAGGCATGTGTTTATACAATTTTACAAAATTAAGATATGAACATGATGTTAAAATTTCAAACTACCAGTAATAAAAGTCTCGTTTTACTCAACCGAGTGAAACCTGAGGTTATTCTACAAGTTGTTTAATTTTTTTGAAATAAATTATGTGAGTTTTATTTCGGTAAGGACATAATTGATTAATATCTCATCTTCCTAGCACGATGGGCTGTGCGGGCGCTGCTGCTGCGTCAGCGGAGACTCTCAAACGGCGCAAGTACAGTAACCTCGTCGGAGATTATGTATTTGAGCCGTTTGGAGTTGAAACGCTGGAATCGTGGGGTCCGAGTACTCGCTTTTTTTATAGAGAAATCTCAAAGCGTTTGATCGACGCCTCCCGTGACCAGAGGGCTGGTCTCTTTTTAGGTCAGAGGATCAGCATTGCCATTCAATGTGGCAATGCTGCCAGCCTTCTGGGAACTTTAACACTCGACACAGATTTGGAGGAATATTATGACGCCTAAGTTTTTTACTGTTTTTTTATGTATATATATAGTTTAGGTTATTGCAGTGTTTAAGCTTTTACTTTTTATTTATTTAATTGTAAATATTTAATTTAATGTAAATATTTAACTGTAAATATATTTAGCATGTTTAACCATTAATTCCTGAAATCTACATATTGATAGAAAAATAAAAATAACGAAATATTGCTCAATTATTTTACTTTACCGAAAGTTCCTGATCATATCGTTCTAGAAATGACGCGATATATATAGATATTTATTATCTATACTAATATTATAAAGAGGAAAACTTTGTTTGTTTGTTTGTTTGTTTGGTTGTAACGAATAGGCTCAAAAACTACTGGACCTTTTTTAAAAAATCTTTCACCATTCGAAAGCTACATTATCCACGAGTAACATAGGCTAAATTTTATTTTGGAAAAAATTAGGGTTCCGTAAAATATTTGGGTTTTTCGGACACAAGGTGTAAAAAATCAACCAGAAAAGTTACTTATTTTGCGTACGCTGCGTAAACTATAAAAGATAGAACCATAAAATGTTCTAATTAATTGAAGATCTTATAAATATCTACAAAAAAGTCCGCGACACACTATACCTATCTATGTCGAGTGAGGCACAACAACCATTTTTTTATTTAAAAATCTTGATTTTTTTTTGGACTACATTTAAACGCATTTATTTTACTCATGCTATTAATCCTTATCAAAATAAATTATTTCATCACGAAGTACAGTTTATGTAGATAATATTTGGTTTTTAAAAGATTAAAATTGGACTTTTGGTTTTGAAGTTATGGCGAAATTAAAATATTACTATTTCTGCGTTGCGAAGTGAGCGTCACCAAGGCGGGGGCGCGCGTGCGGGAGGGGTGTTTAGATCTATGTTATATATACGATGATGAATTAAGAATTCGATCTTTGTTCAAATATCTATTTAGTACACGGAAGAGTTTGTTTATTTGTTTAAACGGGCTAATCTCTATCTGCGTGTCGGATTGTAAAATTATTTTTGTTTATTCTGAAGGTTAGACTCAAGAGTGAAATATACTATTTAATATCAATTTATACCCATCAGCTTGCCATAAATATTTATTTTTAATGTAAAATTCTAAAATGTCATACAATGTTTAACAAAAATGTAGACCTTTAGTACACGGGACGGGACGGAGAATATTGCTTCACGGGGGAGCGGGGAATGAGCACACTATATGTGCCTTTACACATTTTGTATGAAAGTCTGTCTTTAAAATTAGAAGGGTACCTAAGAGGTTTTCACGCGGACGAAGTCGCGGGCGACTGCTAGTATTTGATAAAGTTGTGATATTACCTTTTTGTTAACAAGCTCCAACTTATCTATCTTTTCCGTCATCATATCGAATTTGTAAATACGTGGAACTGTTATATTTTATACCGACAATTTAATATTGCAAATATTTTGGTTAATCCATTGTAAGCCGCTTGTAACTATATCCCACTTGGAAAATAATATTTTTATCCATATTATTTTAATAACGATCGACCAATATCAGCGTGCACTTTATAAATACATAAACGCACTGCCTACTCTGAGGACACATTACGAACTAGTATTGGAGAAGGACAGAATACTGTAATATTTTATCATAAATCTATTTACCTATATTCCTATTCGTGTAGTCAGTGCCTACCCTTGTTATAAACCTTGTGCACTCCATTGAATCAACGGGTTGGGGATCGGACCCTGAATCTGGAATCAAGACTTTTAAACGTTTTGAGGTTTTAAATATAGTAAAGAATAAATTTTGGGGAAAACATTTTAAAAATCCATTTGTCTGTCCGTAGTTGTCACCGCTTCGACAAGGAGGTTCTTTACAAAAATAACAACCTACTGGGAAATCTTTTATCGGGCTATCGTATAGCCATTATTTTCATTACGACATTAGTCGAGACAGTTTGATAAAGTAGGTAGGTATATATTTTTATTGCTAGAAAACGATCGTCAATAGGAATATTTATTGCTAACGAATTCAGTATTGGGGATTGTATAGCATCTTCCATTAAAAAAAGATAGCTTATTTAATAGACTTTGATAACAGTTTCCTTTTAGTGCTAATAATTAACCAGTCTGTGAAAACTAAATAAAGTTTGCCTGTTTATTGCTTTAGCAATAAGGCCGCCTTAGCATTATCTTTGACATTGTTTTGGTTGCCTTAAATGAAATAGATAGGTAATAAAAAAGTTCATTAAATAAATAATTATAAAACACGCATTTGTTTGTGGAGAGTTTTTACCAGATCACAAATAAGAATATGCTAAAAGTGTGCTTCAATTGTTTGTAAATAAAGATTTAGGCCTGTGTGCACCAAGATTTCGGTTATCATATCCAACGGTTAACATAAGCTAACTATAAATTTACTGTTCACGACAACCCGTACGCGGGTTAAGGACGTAAGCTCGGTTAGGATAACCGCCCGGTTTACGTCCTTAACCGGCGTACGGGTTGTCGTGAACAGTAAATTTTAAATTTACTTTTTGTTAACCGTTGGTTATGATAACCGAAATCTTGGTGCACACAGGCCTTACTGTATATTGTTGAAGGAAATTACCTACATATCGGCGAGGCTGGGCAAACATTTGATACATGATTCTAATGGGATATGTATGATATTCATGTTTAGGAATTAATACTTGTAGACTCACATATGCTATTCTGTCATATAGACATCTAAGTACGGGTAGAATAGATAAACTCCTTTTTTGAAGTCAGTTAAAAACTGCCATCGTTTTAACACGTTATACATTGATCTACTCATCCATAAACACCGCAGTTTTTGTTAATACGTTCGAGTATAATGGTGAATGTCGAAACAGCAGCTCGGTGCCGCGTATTAAACATTGTGGTTTACGGTTAATAGTGTAAGTTAATGGCCGTTTTATCTGGTTACGAACATTGAACAGTTTGCGGTGGCGGAAATTGAAAATTATTTCAAACGCCATTATGCTGGTTAAAACTACGGTGGCAAAAGACTGTAATATTCTATCATAAATCTATTTACTTATAAATATTGTACATTTTTTAATATTTGCATATTGAGTGTGATCATTTGCATGTAGCATTCTCTTGTAACGACGTTTTCATAACTCGACAGTGTGTTTCCAATTCACGGTTATCTCTCTCATAGTTTGGTGTTATAGTATATAATAGTAAAGTCGAATTCGAGACTCACAAAAAAATCTTAAAAGCAATTGCCCTACATGAGGTTAAAGAACATTTATTTCTCTTTAAAAATATTTAAATTTTCGCTTACAGAGAAACATTAAAACTTATTCTAATTAAATTTAAACAATCTGCTTGAATCAAACGTTTTTTTAAAATTATTTTTTATGATCTACTTATAGCCCGTGCGCGACAATTTGAGACTCCCCTGGAATGCAACCTTCCGCCCGCTTCCCCTGTAACTTCTTTAAAATTCACAATGTTTGGATACTGGTGATAGTAAAGAATTGCTGACATGTGGTTCTGTACTTACTCCCTTGCATTTCTCTGTCTCTTGCTAGAAATAAAAAAACCTGCATTGACTGCTTTTAATTTTGAATTATGCTTGAAATCTAGTTGGACAATACCAAGAAACAGCTGTCGCCAACTGCGGGCTTCATAAGAAGGCTCAGAGTCACTCAGCGGGCGATGGAAAGAGCAATGCTCTGCGTGATCGAATCAGAAATGAGGAGATCCGCAGAAGAACCAAATTAACCGACATAGCTCAGCGAGTCGCAGAACTGAAGTGGCAATGGGCGGGGCACGTAGTTCGAACAGCTGATGGACGTTGGGGGCCGAAGGTGCTAGAATGGCGACCCCGCACCGGAAAGCGCAGTGTTGGTCGACCCCCCACCAAGTGGACTGACGACATCAAACGGGTCGCAGGGAGCCGCTGGGCACATGCGGCTCAGGATCGTTGTGTTTGGAAGTCCCTAAAAAAGGCCTATGTCCAGCAGTGGACGTCCATTGGCTGATAATGATGATGATGATGATGAAGAAACAGCTGTTTAAATAACTCGTATCACATAAAACCACATATTAGGTACACACACAAACATTAAGCAACTAAGTATACAATTTTGAAGAACTACAATGTTGGTGGAATACAGACAAGTAATTTAACAAGTCATATTAAATTATAAAGTGTAAAAAGATCCGACAGTGCAACATAGTAAGACTCGGTTAAAAGTTTTGATAAGCAACATTCATGCATGTAAGACTTTGTAAATAAAATCCAAGAAGACTTAATTCAGCGTGCATCTGGGAAAGTTTTTAATAAGGATGCTTCCTTTAACTTCTTCCATTTATACTTAAACTTGGTTTAACTTTTCAATAGGGTTTGGTTATGTTCTTAACAGACAATGCAGTTATAATAGAAGCTCTGTTAAATTGTTGACTCTATTAGATTGCTTGTATTATATTTATTTTTATTTGTATGTAATATGTAAGTATATATCTTATCTGCAATGAGATGATTACTTTCAGACGTTGGACGTCCACAGCTGGACATAGGCTTTTTGTAGGGACTTCCAAACATAACGATCGTGAGCCGCAAGTGGCCAGCGGATCCCTACGACACGTTTATGTCGTGTTCAACTAGTAAGGAGTCCACACTGCGCTTTTCGGTGCAGAGTCGCCATTTCAGAATCTTCAGCACCACTCCTTGGGTATTTAACTTTCCTGTGGTGATTAAATATGTAGACTTCCATATGTTAAAAAAAGATTATACTGACGTTCAGTTAAGTAGGTAGTAAGTATTTAAAGATACATTATTTTCCGGCAGAAGTGCGGTGCAAACTCTCGAAGCACGGCTCAATTATATTTTACTAAGACCAGTTTCGTCGTTCTCTATGAATAAAACAATAGCTTTTACAAGCTCTTTTAAGCTGTTGCACATTTTGCTTAAATAATATGAGTAATTACAGGATAAACAAGCAAGGTACACAGTTTGTAATTTTAAACACTCTCTCTTCTCACTAAGCTCTTTCGTTGCTACATTTTCGTATTTATGTCTACTACATTTTTTATTCATTACAAGTTTGTATGCAATCTATAATGAAAGCGGACTACATTGTTAGGGGATGAAATCCACACCTTTTTCGGTTCCTACACGACAATGTATCGGAACGTTACTTCGTTTGGCGGTATGTCTTTGCCGGTGGGGTGGTACTTAATCACACCCGAAGCTATCCCGCAGCCAGATCTGGACCAATTGAGAAGCTCCGTACCGTTGCGCCACGGAGGCCGTCACATTGAATATTTTGGTTTAGGTAGAACATCTAAGTAAATATTTTCAATTAAAAAAATCATCAATATGTCATAGTTGTATCATCATCAAAGTTGTATCATAAATATGTTTTCCCGTGGTTTTTATAAAACTTACCTTCAGTAGAATTTCATAAAATTGTGCTCTATAAAATTTTCTTCGTACATAGGTGAATATAAAATGACTATAAAAACTATTTCACAAAGTATGAGGCATATACACGGTATAGAAAAACGTCCTTTGAATAAAAAATAGGTTATCGTGAAGAAAATCTGGTGTGTATCGATTTATCATACCACAATAGAGCTCGGTGGTTAACACTAAAATCCATTATGGGAAACCTGTATAAGGAATACAAAGGACCCGGCTATTGCTTTTTCTCAGAGGAGAACGTTCTTTTCTTTCAATCATTGAGTTCTTATGCTATTGTGCAACTGGCTTAAATAGTTGTTGGCTGCGTTACCAAAGTAAGGCAATATTTTTTAATTTAATTAATGGTGGATTTTTCTTCTGACATAATTAGTTTATATTGAGAAGAAATACAAAAAAATATATGATTTTATTAGTGCAATAAATTTTAATATTAACTTTATCTTTATAACTATCTGTAAGAGATAGATTTAGATGCTGTAATTTAAATGTTTCACCAAATCATATTATGTTTAGATGCAGGATCAAGGAATAAATTATACCTTCAAAAACTGAATTGATTTGCCGAAATGTGTAATGGAGCGGGGAAGAAGGAATGATGAATTAATATTAATTTCGTAACGAAATTCGAATTGGTGGAAACGTGATCAAGTTTATAAATACTGAAATTATGTGAGATTTAATAAACATAAATGCTTTCAATAAAATTAACTTACTTTTCAATTTATAATTAGGTATAAATATTGCGGGAGCCTAAATGATGGCGAAAACCGTATTTACATGTTGTACTAGAAGACGCCCGCGGTTTTACCAGCGTAGTTACCGTTTTCATAAAAAATTCGGGATAAAAAGTAGCCTATGTGTTAATCCAGGGTGTCAGCTGTCTCCGTACCAAATTTTATAAAAATTGCTCCAGCCGTTTAGTCGTGAAGAAGTAACAAACATACACACTTACAAAATTTCGTCTTTATAATATACGAGTATGTAGTATGATCACTTAGTCGCAAGCCTATTTCAAAACATAGTGCACCATTCTTTTTTAACCAACTTCAAAAAAAGGAGTTTATCAATTCGACCCGTATGTATGTAATATTTTCAGAACAGTTTTTGCATATGTTAGTCTATATCACCGTCTGAACAAATGAAATCTGATTGAAACAAATGAAAAATGAAGTCGGTGCCATCTGTAACCTTTCTACTTTAAGGACGATACCTAATTCACACAAAGTGCTTTGCTAAGTAAATTAAAATAACTAAATGACGCATTTATTTTTTACTTTTCAGTGCGTTTTGAAGTCGGTTTAATTTTAGGTTAAATTTTTTTTTCATACATTTTCTACAGTACGATTGTACAGTAAGCCCAGTTCTAATATCAAATTCAAACTATTCTTATTGTCGTCTGTGAACTGTATTCGCCGATACGGCATATAGGTAGTGCTATACGAAATTAAAAGCAACCAAAATGTTAAAAGGTGTAATTTTATTAAATACTTTGTACTATTATGTATTCTGTGGTAGTACACACTAAATCTCTAACCCACTGAGTGTTTTGCAGATTTACGTAAGAGCTTTATCTAACGGCTAATGTGGATTATGCCCTTTATTCTACTTCATGTCTAAACAATGAAACCTCAAAAGGTCACTTACGTTGTCTAAACTTATAGCTTTTATAAATTTCCTTTTATTTTCTTCTAATTTTATTTCTATTTCTAAATTTTGATCTTGCACATTGCACATGATTTTGCATCACATTCGAATCTGTTAGTGAGTAACAAGTATAAAACATTAAAAGAGCAATTTCTTGCTGGCTCTTTTTAGCAGGAATCTACTCTACGAATCGTTGGTAGGGTCATTCCTAACAGTCAAACTTTATGTTTTAAAAGTGCTTGTAAACAAAACCAACTTGAATTAAAAGACAGATTGATAAAGGTTCGGGCGATGTGATACTTACTTAAGACGGCAAGTACATGTGATAGCAAGTGAGAACTAAGATGGAAGCGAACTTACTTAAGACGGCAAGTACATGTGATAGGAAGTGAGAGCTAAGATGGAAGCGAACTGACTTAAGACGGCAATTACATGTGATAGGAAGTCAGAGCTAAGATGGAAGCGAACTTACTTAAGACGGCAAGTACATGTGATAGGAAGTGAGAGCTAAGATGGAAGCGAACTTACTTAAGACGGCAAGTACATGTGATAGGAAGTGAGAGCTAAGATGGAAGCGAACTGACTTAAGACGGCAATTACATGTGATAGGAAGTCAGAGCTAAGATGGAAGCGAACTTACTTAAGACGGCAAGTACATGTGATAGGAAGTGAGAGCTAAGATGGAAGCGAACTCACTTAAGACGGCAATTACATGTGATAGGAAGTCAGAGCTAAGATGGAAGCGAACTTACTTAAGACGGCAAGTACATGTGATAGGAAGTGAGAGCTTAAATGGAAGCGAACTTACTTAAGACGGCAAGTACATGTTATAGGAAGTGAGAGCTAATATGGAAGTGAACTTACTTAAGACGGCAAGTACATGTGATAGGAAGTGAGAGCTAAGATGGAAGCGAACTTACTTAAGACGGCAAGTACATGTGATAGGAAGTGAGAGCTAAGATGGAAGCGAACTTACTTAAGACGGCAAGTACATGTGATAGGAAGTGAGAGCTAAGATGGAAGTGAACTTACTTAAGACGACAATTACATGTGATAGGAAGTGAGAGCTAAGATGGAAGCGAACTTACTTGGAAGGAGTATGATGAAATTCACATGCCTTTCGCTTTCTACACGACATCCTAATGGAACGCTAAATCGCTTTTGCTGGTAGGTTGCTACGGCCGAAGTACCCCACAAGCCAGACCTGGACAGTTTAAAAAAATCACAATTGGGCCAGCTGGGAATCAAATCTAGGACCTCCATGTTATAGGTTCACCACGCAATTGTGTGAATTATTAATTTGTACCTACCTAGAGTATGATCAATATTTGATCAATCACTGAAAGCAGCTTAGAAGCCACAATAATCACTACGAGCATTGACTACGAGTGATAGATTGCTGACAACTAGCTGTCGGCCTTACGCCGCCGCGATGCCATAAGCTGATATAATTTATAGCTCCATATTTTATTTCGCAACGACAATAAATAAAACAAATTGCTCATAAAAAGAGCTGTAACTTACAATAATACTTGTATTACAGCAAGTTTCTAAGTTTTAGTACGATGTTGACTAGGCGGGACCTAATTTAGATGAAATGCCTTCCTCAAATTAAGCACCGACTTAAGTAATGTACAAAGCAAATTATTTGTGTTGAACTTAATAGGCACTTACCGTAAAAACATGAAAATCAACGAAATTTTACACTGTAGGGAAGACCTTGGTCCAAAAAATATAACTGTCAAGAGTAGTACCTACAGTTAAAGAAGCCGTGGAATTTTCATGTGCATAATTATGCATATGTTAAAAACAAGAAAAAGCATTTGTTTAAAAGTTCACAAGTGCATAATTATTACAGCTTGGATATATTTATTTACTCATAATATCTACATGTTTTGCAAATATTTAGTGTCGTGAATGTTTATCGAAAATTATTTATATTGCCCAAATTATTTATATAAGCCTTGAAGGTTGAGAGTAGTGAATATAAAGGTTAAAAATACATGTTTTGCAAATATTTAGTGTCGTGAATGTTTATCTAAAATTATTTATATTGCCCAAATTATTTATATAAGCCTTGAAGGTCAAGAGTAGTGAATGGAGACGTATTATTCTTTGTTTACAATGAATTAATTTATACCATGCCAATAGAATCTACGTGGGTGTAACAACGAGAATTAAGTAGTAATTATGTTATAAATGGAATCTATACTTGTAGGTGGAGAAATACTACTGTCTGACCTAATGATTTATCACAAAATATCTAAAAATTTTCTTAATGTTTCAAAAGTGCTCGTTCTCTATGTTTTTTTTTACTCCAGTGACTTTAAATTTAGTATGAATAATAAATAAATCATCATTATCAGCCAATTAACGGCCACTAACTACAGGGCCAGACCTCTCTCCTTATAGGAGAGGGGATAAATAAATTTCTTTATTCAGACATCTAAGGCCCCATAGTGAAAACTTAAAAATTATGTTAGTAAGATACAATGCATTAAATATTTTAACTAATAATGTAAACTTTTAGGCAGTTAAATAGGAACGGAGCGTCCGATTTAGCTGCTAACATTTTCAGAATACTAAACTGTTGGGACTTGCGCGCAAGACTGCGCGAACACGGATTTTTTAAAATTCAATACAAGTTAGCCCTTGACTGCAATCACACCTGATGGCAAGTGATGATACAATCTGAGATGGAAACGGGCTAACTTGTTAGAAGTAGGAGGAAAATCCAGATCTTAGGTTTCTGCACGACATCATACTGGAACGCTTAGTCGCTAGGCGGTACGTCTATTCCGGCAGGATGGTAACTAGCCACGACCAAATCATGCGGTCTTTTTTCATGTTATGATATGTAAATCATTGGTTTGCTCTTGAGCAACCATTCCAGACGCTTAACAACCCAACAGCTCCCGAATGCTGGTATTGGATTGGACTCTGCGCATCTATAGCCTTCTGCGCACAGTCAACATCTTTATGGTCGTCCGCAACAAAATGCCCTCAATATTTAAATTGGGTTATAGTATATTTAATCATTTTGCGATGTAGATGCTCACTACATCGCAAAATGATGGGAACGGGATCTACGCGGGAAAACTTAGTCTGTTATAACAACAGGGATAAAACTTAAAATGTTAAGTAGTACTTGAATGCAATTATGTTAAAAGCAACTTGACAAGTAGACTAAACATCACCGTCAGTCGGAGTTTAACGAGATTAAGTTGAGACGACAGACTCGAATTATGTATTCCGCAGTGTTAGTTCCTCCTTTAAACTTGTTAAAATCAACAGGTATTGTATAACACAAGTGAAAGTTACAGTTAGAAAATAACAGATTCATATATAATAAAGTTTAGAAGATATTGCGCATAAACATGAAGTCAATGTCCTTAGAATTCCGAAGACTCCTGTTCTTTGAATGAACTCTCTATAAATAACAAGCTAACCCCATATTGTCCTGCCATACATCGCTTTTAATATAAACTACATTTTATGTAGTTTTCATCGCGGACTTTTGTAGTTCTAGTATAGAGGGTTCATCCTTCTATACATTGTTTTGTTATGTCACGTAATTAAAGAATTAGGCAGCATTTGCAATGAAAACTCTGGGACACTTACACTTCCAACAGTTATCGTCATATCCGAGCCAACTTACACAAAATAAAAAAAAAAAATTATATACCAAAAGTTTCCAGCAGGACTTCTATTTCTTTGAATGAACTCTCTATAAATAACAAGCTAACCCGACATTTACATTTATTATTGTTGATTATACTTTTATAAAATAGCTGTTTTCAAATATGTGGAGATAAAAAATGTATAACAGTCATGCATGGTGAAACTAAACGTCCGCATATTAACTTTATGAATTAATTCAGAATTTTATGTATTATTTATATTATCAAACTATATTTATATTATCAAATCAAACAAGTTAGAAAAAAAGCAAAGAAGCCGTTGTAGAGATTTAGCCTGGCTAATGAAAAACTATTCAGTATATAATACTGAAATATTTTTAGTTATCTCTTTTAATTAAGTATTACTTAATCATTTCTATACCAGTATAGAGACTATTTACTGTTGATAAACTTCACTCGAATGATAGAGTATCCGTCCACACAATGAAGTATATTAATGACTGCATAGAGCGAAGAAAATGTATAAGCTAATAACTTCACTTCGGTATTCAGAATATGAATATACGAGTACGAGTGTTTTTAAGAAACCTGATTTGTGTTAAATCAATTGTGTAATGTGTCGGTACATTAAAAAGGAATATGAATTTGGAGAAATCCTTGAATAAATATCAAATAAATTTTAGTCGTTTGTTAGCCGTAACAATGTTTTTATTATTCAGGACCGTTAATACCAATTTATTGGAATATTTATTTTTGTGGTCAACAAAGTTGAATGTCTAATTTCTTTTTATTTAATAGTGTTTATTTTTAGATATACATAAGTTATCGTATATCCAGTTCTACAATTGACAACGTATACCTTTGCTTAAACCTATGTACCAAAAAAGGGGATTTTGATTTTGTTATAAAAATATATCTTGAGTATTTGACGGCCTCTGCGACGCAGTGGTATGCGCGGTGGATTTATAGGACGTAGGTCCTGGGTTCAATTCCCGGCATTTCATTAATAATATTCATCATTCATCACCATTATCAGCCTATTAACGGCTACTACAGGGCCAGGCCTCTCTCCTTATAGGAAAGGGGACATGGAGCGTAGACCCACCACGCTGCTCCAATGCGGGTTGGCGGGCTTAGAGTGATAATGTTTCATTTATTAACGATCACTATCAGATGTTGATGACAGTAACCAATTAACAATATTAGTTACGATTAATTGAACTTTGAATTTCAGAATAGTTTTATTTGTTGTCAATTTTCCAAATATCAAACATGACTGACATTTCAAAATAGAACATCCTCTACAATTCTACCAGCTGTTATGAATAATTGCTCTCCACACTTTTGCATAGCAAAGAAATATGGCCCGAATGTGGATTTCACAACCAGTTGGGTTTTAATTCATCTTGTCACTGAAAAGCGTGTGAGTCAGGTCTTTGTTGAATATCGGGAAAACGCTAGGCCGAGCTGAGCACTACGAATGAATGAAGGTCATAAGAAAAGGCATTAAAAGAGATGAAAAAGTTTCCTTTCAAAGCTTTATAGTCCAGGATCCGGCGAACATAATTATCTACTGTTAATTACTATCAAGTTAATTTTCCATGAGTAGCTTCATCTTTAGGTATAATTTAATATTAAAAAAAATCTCGATATTGGGATAGCAAGGTATATAATTTATTAAAAGTACTGATTAAACAAGCATAAAAAGCCGCTAATAAATTAAAATTTCTAATGAAAGTATCAAACTAAGTTAGAAGTTGTGGAGGTAATTAAAAATTATTACTAACTAGCTCATTTTCATGGTAGAATAATGTATTGTTAGAAACCTCCATCAGAAGAAGAAAAAAGACGAACTTTAATCGGAACAATTTAATTACCAAGACATCAAATATGATCAAAATGAAACATTCTTATGGTAATCACATAATTTACTTAACGAGCGCTTATTTACATTTTATTACACTTTAACTTTTAACAAAATTAACTGGCAGCATAACTGCACACAAAAAGAACACATCAACATAATGATCACTTCACCATTAGGGCTTCTTTTATACAGCCCGTAACCGCCACTTTTGCTACGATCTGTGATTTATACTTCTAAACCAACAACACATAAAATCGGGACTTTTATAGTCTATGGTTCGCAGAGCTGCTAACAGTATATAATTTCAGCTACATTGATTTACAAATCACGTGGTAAAAAGTACACATCAAAATAAAGCTGCCCATGAAAAATTAGCTTTAGTAATCGATAGTAAAAATGTCCACCAGATCCTGGACTATTAGGTGTGTTCGTGACACTGCGGCCGCATAAAATGGCATTCTAGTGCTGACGTGCCAGGTTTAATGTCTGACGTCTCAAGATACGTGGGGGAATTAGTTACGGCGGCAGAATGAGGCATTAGAACCTTCACATAGATCCCCGGCTTGCTGTCTAGTTAATTATTCCACTTCAGGTGATTATTAGATTACAACTCAACTTTGTGGCTTGACTATATAAATGTTAAGCCATTGTTGCTATCACGTTTTTCTTAAGATTAAGATTTGATGATGATGATAATCTTTGATGTTTTAGCAAGATATGTATTGGTTCTATGGTCCAGTATGTATGAAATCCTGATGATACGTAGCCAATATGGCTTCGTATCATCAGGTTTTTTTTTATCGACTACAAGTTGGCTCTTGACTGCTATCACACCTGATGTTAAGTGATGATGCAATCTAAGGTGGAAGCGGGCTAACTTGTTAGGAGTACGATGAAATCCACACTCCTATCGGTTTCTACACGACATCGTACCGGAACGCTAAGTCGCTTGGCGGTACGTCTTTGTCGGTACGGTGGTAACTAGCCACGGCGTAAGCCTCCCACCAGCCAGACCAAGACAAATTAAGAAAAATCCCAATCTGCCCCACCGGGAATCGAACCCAGGACCTTCGTCTTATGAATCCACCACGCATACCACTGCGCCACGGAGGTTGTCAAAAGTTCCTATAAAAGGTTGGGCTATAAAAAAGCCTTTCTTTTAAAAAAGTCTCAAATAAAATCATTAACTTCTGATAGTCATTGGGAGGTACCTACAAGAATAAAAATGTATTTCTCTAAGCCCATAAATTCATATTAGAGCAACGTGGCAGGACTAAGTTACATTTAGCCTTGATTGAAAAAGGAGGGGGTCTTGCCTTTGGGAAATAAATTTAGGATGATGAATTTCCATACAGCAGCATACTTTTTTAATGTAAGAAAATATTCAAATGTAAACATTATTGAGGATCAAACGAGACAACATATTATGTTAAGGCATTAGGAAAACTCTATTGTTAACAAACACTCGTATATGATCAATACCAAGCGGGTAACATAAATAAAAATAGACCGATTTAAAATGAGTTAGTATAAAAATAATTTAAAAAACATGTATTCAAAAAATAAAATCCATTTCAGTCAATATGGGATGAAAAAGCACACAATGTCCCTTTTATATGGAAATGGGTAGCAAACGTAAATTCACAGTATTCAACAGTGTGGTGGAGCTTGAACAATCGCCCGCCTAGTTAGCTGACTTGCAGTATGGATGAGTTAGTAAATGTCTGATATTACGCCGACGATGTAATAACTTTATACACATAGAATAAAATTGAAATTTTGCATATTGGAACTTGGGTTCCATAAATGAAAAAGCGGAAGTGGAAGTTCCTACGTCACTAATTAGCTTGCCTGACCTTTTGGGATACATTGCAAAACAAAAGAAAACAAACTGTTTTAATTTTTCGCAGGTAGTAGAGTTTAATTATCTACAATTATGTATAGGCTGACTAATTACGAAAACTTTTAAATTCGAATGACTTGAGGCATTGTTATTATTGTTGTTGTTATCAACTAAGCACGGATTTTGTATACTTTCATGGGAATCTACGTGGGCGATCGAAGGCACAAGAGCGCGCGGCGACCAAATGAGGATTACCTTAAATCAAAGTGTCCCCAAATGCACTAAAAGTGCTACAGGACGCTAGCAATGGCGATGGTGTGGAGCTTGCCATCCTTCCTGTGTGACCACCACCACCGCTCTGTCAAGAGTGTGACGACGAAAAGGAATATTTATGATAGTACTTCTAGTTGGAATAAACCTATACTATACATAAAGATAATTCTTTTGTTCTGAAAATTAAAGAATAATATTTGGAATACGATTGTGGATTTAAGAATCGGTTTGGCTGGATAGTAGCCGTGGCCGTCATCCCGACGAAAGTACCGACTTTGCATAATGAAAACAGTATTATGCACTTATTTTAATTTAAAAACTGTAAACCAAGTTTGCGGTTCATTCGTACTTTCTTTATTTTGGAGTTCACGAGCTTACGGAGTTAATAAAGTATAGGAATGCTTGTATCCATAGCTTTGCTTCTTTTTCGTTATTATTACAAACTTAAAACTTTAAGAGGATAAAATGTTTAATTTTTATTTATTGTTTAGTTTTACTTAAGAAAAAAAATAAGGAAAGAAAACGTTTTAATAAATAAATTGAATAGGTGACATACCTACTTAATTTAGTTATTAAAAACAAATCATTGTAAAATATAATGTTGGCAGAAAATCATCGTCTATGATCAGAACATCACTTTCCAGGGCTAGCAAGGGACACGTCTTACAAAGTGCCGCCATGTGTTAAACTTGATAGGTTTATAAATCAGCATTTTGGTTTTGTTTATTAAATTTTAGCTCTGGACTACAATCTTTTTTTTTATGGACTACAAGTTGGCCCTTAACTGCTATAACACCTGATGCTAAGCAATGATGCAGTCTAAGATGGAAGCGGGCTAACTTGTTAGGAATAGGATGAAAATCCACACCCCTTTCGTTTTCTACACGACATCGTACCGGAACGCTAAATCGCTTGACGATACGACTTTGTCGGTAGGATGGTAACTAGCCACGGCGAAAGCCTCCCACCAGCCAGAAAAATCTCAATCTACCCCGCCGGGAATCGCACCCAGGACCTCCGTCTTATAAAATCACACCTGATAGTAAGTAAACATGCAATCTAAGATGTAAGAGGACAAACTTGTTAGGATAGGATAAAATTCACACTCCTTTCAGTTGCTACACAACGTCCTGAAAGCTAAATCGCTTGGCGGTACGTCTTTGTCGGCAGGGTTGTAATTAGCCATGGCCGAAATCTTCCAGCAGCCAAATCTGATTTGGAAATGACCAATCTAGAAAATCTTAATCGGCCCAACCGAAATTGAACTCAGGATCACCGTCTTACAAATACGATATCTCTCTCATATAATACACCACGAAGGCCGTCCAAAGTCAAAAGCCGTCTCATGACAGTAGAAAACCGCGGACACATCACAAAAATTATTATGACTGTAACTAATAATCATTTGTTAATAAAGTTAACCTCATTATTTTTATATGTATAACTTTAATCTTGAAAGTCTAATGACACAACTCATCCTCCTTTAACGATATATTACACAGGTCTGTAAGTAAATATAAGGCGAATAAGAATATTAGTAACACAAACGGTCGTGCGAAACGACATTTTGCTGTCGCCGCCAAGATTAATACCTAACTCCGCCAGATTCGGCGATAATGGCTGCCAAGGCGACATTTGGATGAAGAATTAAGCCTCATTAACGTAGGGTGAGAAGTTCTGAACAACCTGACCTATCAACCTGTATATTTTCTCTATCTTAACTAAGTTAAGACTTCATTTATTTAGCCTTTTTATCTGACTGAGGCAAAGCCAAAAAAATATATTTTATGTCTATGAAGATTTTTCTTACTAGTTTTTGAAAAATTTTTTAACAAAAAATAGAACCCTTGGCTGGCACCGACTTCATAGATATGCTTAAGTTAATTAAAAAAAATGACACAGTTATTTTTTACTTTTTAGTGCGTTTTGAGTCGGTTCTATTTTTTGTTAAAACTTTTTATTTCTTACTTTTTAGTAATTTATCGCCACGTAACGTACTCGTACTATACTGTCATAGTATATTATACGGCACTAGTAGCCAAAAAGCTACCGATACCGAGACAAAGACCGAAATCGCTGTAAGCGTGCCTCGTGCAAAATTTGAAGAGTTCCTTCAATTGCTCAGGATATCATCATTAGACCCTAACATAATGACAATGGAACCACCTTGGAAGTATGAAAAAAATATATATACATACGTGTCAAATTGAGAACTTCCTCCGTTTTTATTCGTCGGTTAAAAATACATAGTTTTGTAAATCAGCAGTATCCATGGGCGCATGGACGTATATCAGAAAGGATCATTAATTTATTCATTGGATGAACATTAGATAAAATATATTATAACGTTCTGTAAGATCTGCGTAAAAAAAATTGTGTTTTATTGGGGAAATTAAGCCAAGAGCTACGTGATTTATTATTTTTAGATCCTTTAAACATAGTCCGCTGCAGGATTAAAAATATTGAGCCGATTTTAATGAAGGAGGCCTAAAATGATTTTTTATTGTGGTTCGGATAATATAGGATAGCCAAATATAAAAGAGATAATTACGCGAAATGCAACAAGTATTGTAGTGAAAGATTTTTTTGCAAGTAGGTACTTACCGTACTTATTACGTTCGTATATGACTTTATTATTCCAAATGGCAAAATTGTAAATACAGTATTATTATATTTGAAATATTCCGAAAATATAATAACATGTCATTGAAACATTCAAGCAATTTAAATTTGAAATGTTCAAAATTCACCGTAATGCTTGCAAATCGCCTTTGATAAGCACCTCCGGACGTCCGGTGTTCAAACTAGAAACAAATCCGCCCAAATCCGGACAGATGACAGCGCTGAGCACAATAAATAAACTTTATTAGCTTTATTGCGAGGAAAATGCCAAAATCTGCTTATATTTTGTTTGGCTTTCAAAAACCACATCGCTTTGTGAAATAAAATTATTCAAAATAGAGGGATTTAAAGAATTTTATTTAAAAATGAGTTCGAGTCTGGGACGGACTATAAAGTATAGAGCTTCTCTTTCTTCCAAGAAATTCTCAGTAAAAATTCTTGGCCTGGAGTTAGATACTTGATGTTGGTGTTAAAACCCTCTGAGAGCACGTTAAGAGGTCGGTCTATATTAGTAATATCTGACAATGATCTTTAAACGTCGTACTGGAATGCCGAAAAGCGTGGTGGGTGTAAAAGGAGGCTTAGTCCTATGAACAGCATGGTGGGTCTAAGCTCTAACGGGAGACCTGGTTCAGTAATGAGCCATTAAATTAGGCCAATAAAGGTGTGACTGCTGTGCTTACCCTAATCAAAAGCCTTGTGCATGCCACTGACTATCTGGCACATACATTTCTATACCCAAACCCAACAGCATACGCCTCCGGGATGATTAATTCCCGCACTCCTTGCGTATATTAGATAGATTGGAAAACTGTGATCGGACACGTCTATCCGCCGCTCAATTCCGTCTGTCGTTTGTCACTGTCGCATTTTATTGAAGAGGAAATTCCTCTACCAAAAGATAATAAAGCGCTCACCTATACTAAAATTAATTAATGTCTCTATTCTTTTGCTTACTCAGAGATTTGACGATCAAGTGGCCAATATTTTTACCCAGGTTAAAAAAAGGACATTAGCAATTCGACGTATGTATGTAATTTTGTTTGAACTGCTTAACAGTTAGTTTTATTGTATATCTTTAAATATATGTACCAAGTTTCATGACTTTATGTGTGTTCACATATATCTCAAAGACTAAGTCGGATTACAATATTTTCTTATTAGTTGAACTAGGAACTCCAACTTAGTGATTATTGCAAAGTTCCATCATAATCGGTTGTTTAGTAGATACCTATTTGATATGTAGAGTTCAGAGTATATCGGGCATTACGAAAACAACTCGTCGGTCCTATTTCATTGTAACTAGTATCATTAAGGCATTAGCCGGTTGAATTTGTTTACAAAGATCTTATTACTTGTAGGTATCCCAAAATTGTTTTGACGAGGTATTTTTTAAGATACTTTTACTCTAATCCAATGATTTCTTATGCCCTCATACAGGCTTTATTAGATAAACCTAATTGTACACGCAGCCGCTGTAACCTACATACTAGCCGTAAGGCTATAAGACCTGTGTTTAGGCGTAACGATGCTTCAAGATCTAAACCACTTTATCAAGCGCCGACATTCTGGGATATATTACGTGTAAGCCGCCGACCCGCATAGTCTTGTTAGATTAAGCCTTTATATTGGTCTAAGATCCGAAGAGAGGTCGTCCTTCACGCCTTGTCCGTATATATATTATATCTGTCAATCAGATGAAAATAAGGTTTTATCAAACAAAAGCGGCACCTCGCGGTTTTACCCGCGTAGATTCTATAAGAGTATCGGGTAATAGTCAATGTTTTAATCCAGGGTATAATCTAACTGTATTATAAATTTTAGTCACAACGTCGCATGTTTGATGGTTGTTACCGAATATACTTTGGAGAGTGTGCTAAGGAACACCGCGTTATAAAGCTATTGCATAGCTTCTATCGCGGGCCTTGAGCGTGGAGACAGAATACAGAAATTCCGTAACGAAAAAACCTAACACCCGCAAAAAATAATGACTTTTTGAAATATCACGCTTGAAAAAAAAAATTGCGGAACCAACGGGATTCGAACCCGCGTTTCTCTGGCAATTTGGGCACTTAGAGTGCCTTACCGCTAGGCCACGGTCCCGACGACTTCGGAAGGTAAACATAAGTTGATAAAAAATGCTATGCAATAGCTTTACCGCGACAGTCTCCGAGTGCCACACGTCTTTTTTTGCTTCTCCCTTTTAGAAGAAGCCGAGAATATTGGCATCCATACGTAGTAGGCATCCAGGTAATCCGCACTAAGCGTTTCGGTTCAAAGTTTCTGAAGCGAATGACCAGAGTGTGGAATGCTTTTTCGGTGCCTGTATTTCCGGCCATTACAACAAAATCATAATACAATAAATAACATCAAGACAAGAGTGAAGAAGCTTTTTCTAGGCAAGCGCGTCCCATCTTAAACTACATCAATGCTTACCATCAGGCATAATTATGGTGATGCGAAATCCATAATAACCGGTTCAATAGTTGCAGTGTGAAGGAGTAACAATGAGATTAAGATTGCATTCCACATGCATAATATTAATGTGATCATTAACTATGCTTTTAGTGCAATCACTTACTAATCAATAACTTATTGAAGCCATAATGACGTGAAATAATTTTTACTTCTCTGTACCACTATCAATCAAAAACATTAGTCCCAGAATTGACATGATGCCAACTATCAAATAAATATACTTAGCAAGATTGATGTTTACATAACATTTTCTTTTATACAATAAAATAAATAGCAGTAAAACGGTAGTACGAGATGTATTTATACGATATAGGCCGGTTGGGAAACTCTATAAGTTTATGATGAAAATGGGTAACTTTATGGGTTTCTACTATCTTTTGGAATTTTGATATCCTTGTAATCAGATTTGTAAACTGTGTTATTACTTACTTATTTTTCTCTCATTTATCTTTATTTACATATTTTTTTAAAGTTTTAAAAATGTTATAGGTATATAATACAAAAATATATTTAAAAACACTATTAAAAATTTATAAAAAAAAAATCTTTTCCTCCATTTGCGGGGCCTTTGCGGGCCCAAGCAACCGGTGGTCAGGGCTCCAGAGTGAGGAACCTCCTCACAATACGCGCTTCAAGGACTACTGCCTTCTGTATCCGAACCCTTGATCCAACAATTAAGCGTAAGCTTCCTAAGGTGTTGGACGAAGCTTTTGACTGAAACGACTATCGGAACAATAATAGTTGACTCAACATTCCACATGGCGGTTTCTCGTGAGCAAGGTCCAAGTATTTTGATACTTTTTCCTTTTACTTACATGTTATTATTATTGTGATAGTATATCAGACAAAATGTGCTGCTTGGAATTATTTTTAGTTTAATTTTAGACTCATCAGCATCTCTGAAATATTATAACTTATTTTTGCCCGACTACAGCAAAGCCAAAAGGAAAGGTAAAGATTTTGAAAGTCTGTGTATGTATGTTCCTCTTACTTATTATACTTATATTACATTGGTTAGAAGTAAACGCGACTATTTTCTTGTATCGTCCCATTTAAACTCTTTTTTACTTAGTCGAGATGTAATTTTTAAACTTTAATTTTTTTTCTTATATATTGTAATCTTCTTGAAACAAAGAATTTTAATTTGAAAAAAATATATGTTAATTCTATTCAAAATACTTGATTTCTACTCTTGTATTATAGTACAGACTAGCGGTTGCCCACGACTTCGTTTGCGTGGGATTCCTAATTTCCCATGAGATTGGGATTGCATTCTCCGTGCATAATAATCACGCCACTCGAATCTTTTGAACCCTGCAAGATGTCGCTCGGATTGAATCTAGTCACTTAAAATTTACATGCAACAGGAGATGGAAAATTGATTAATTATTATGAACATTTATCGATTAAATTAATAAATCAAAAATATTGGATATATTGGAAATATGGTAATCTGATAAAAGACTGACACTTCTGTAGTAACAGTAGCTAGCGGGCAAACGCAACTTCGTCCTTGTATGATTTTTTTACTTTGCTTGCTTGTGAAAAATCACATGAAAATTGATAGATTACCTAGTTTCAGAGATTAGCGAAAAAACAGGTAAATTAAAATTTATTTCATGATTTCGCCCTTTAATGAATTTTTGATAATTTTACTGTAAGTAAAAAAGCTGCTATTCTGTTTCTGCTATCTAAAAAAAAATGTAAATTACATAATAATGTAAGTAACTAATTTCATTCCAAAAAATGTAAAATATTTACATTGTATGTATATGAGGGCGCCTGCGTCATCGTACGCGAGTAGAAAGAAGTCTGTGAACTGCACGTGTACCAGCTACGCCCTCTTGCGGCTGCGCATCGTTCGATACCCCCACTCACCCCACTACTTGAGTCATTCTAAGTTATATAAAAGGAGAGGTTTTACAACTAGTGGGCACAGTCTGGCATGGCGCGGTGCAGATCGTTGTACTTTGCTTATCGCTTAACCTGACACCTCTGTATAATTAATTTGCGCAAACAAATTCGTCCTTGTGTGAATTATTACTTTCTTAGCTTGAAAAGTCGCATGTCTTGGGGTTACTAGTTTCAATTAACACGAGACGTTACGTACATTACAATTACCATAATTTGCCTGTAGTGAATCTCTGTTAATTATGTTACTAAAAACTTTATTCTTTCAGCTATCTAGTAGTGGGTAAAGTTATAAGACTGTAAGTACAAATTTACCAATATAATATTTACATTGTATGTATCTAAATTTTGTTCGACATACATAAATGTTAAATGTTACACAACATCAAGTAGGCGTTTTTCTTCTTTCATTTGTGTCTAATTCCTAATTTCGAATAAACAAATAACCCTGTATTGTTTTTATTCAAGATTCCCAATTCAGAGCATGAATGTCACGCAGGTTATTCCGGCTTTGTCTTTACAGGCAATTTTCCTTATCTGGCACTCATTCCCTTTGAGGCAAAAGAAATTGTTATTCAAATCCCAAACAACGCTTTGTTTTCAAAGAGCCGATGTGTTATGTGTGATTTTAATTTCGCTCGGTAGATTTATTATGACAGGCTTAATATGATTAGGGATGATGAAGTCGTAAAATTGAGTTTTTAAATACCTACTGAATTTTCTTTTTTCAATATTTTTTCCGTAATAATTCTCAGCCTGGAAGAATTGATGGTGTTATATGTGTCTTAGAGTGCACGTGTCTTCGATTCCGGTAATTATGATGCACTACTGATAGCGATCATCAGTGTCAAATATTGTTAGCCAAACCGCATTTAATTGTGATAGGTCTAATAAAATACTCTAATATCGATAATTCAAAAAATATTCTTTAAGAATTCACTATCGTTTATTTTTATGCTTCAATCACTGGCACACTACCTACGTCATACATTCATGTGTTTCCTGTTTTATTACGTGGATTTGTAATATAAAGGAAACAGGAAGAAAACATTTACCGCCGGAAGAGTATTCCAAGGTAGGAATAGGTAAATACTCGTAAGAACAGCGCAGAGTTATTTTAATGTAATACAAGTTAGTCCTTGACTGCAATTTATTTATTTTTTATTTTTATTTAAACAAAAATATACATTTTAATACAACAATTACAAAAATTGTTAAAACGGTGCAACAAAAACTCATCTGAGTTTGTCCGTACACCGGCACTCGTCGTTCAGCACTCGTAATTCCTAAATATACTTTTAGGTAGGTAAGTAAGTACGATATGCGTAGATGTGTAATTAATAAGAACATAAATATGTGAGGGTAGTTACAAAATAATACCGATTACAGGTGCCTCGCTGCACTGATGTGACGCATTAGACCAGTTTAAATAAACAAAATAAATATTACACCTGATTGTAAGTTATGGTGAAATCTAGGTGGAAGAAAGCTAACTTGTAATGAGTAGGATGAAATCCACATACCTTATGGTTTCTATACGACATCGTCTCGGAATAGTAAATCGCAAGACTGTACGCCTTTGCCAGCAGGGTGGTTACTAGACCGAATCTTCCCAACAGTGAGAACTGGACTTATTAAGATAATCTCAATCGGCTGAGTTGGGAATCGAATCCAAGACCTACATCTTATAAATCCACTATCACATATAGAGGCCGTTGCTGTAGTATGGGTATTTTGGATTTGAGTTAGTAAAATAAAACCTCGTCATGTAATTCAAAGGAGCTTTACGGAAATCCTTGTTAAAATACTTTCATCATAAATTATGATTTGTCCCATCCAGAAATCCATTAAACTTTTCAGCAGCGTGCAGAAGCTGAGATGATTGTGGACCCAAATATATGCGAATTGAATCTGGCGACCGTTTCTTTGGAACATTTTTTTAAAATTAAACGAAATGGTTTTTATACTTGTAGGTATTGTGTGTATTAGAAATGTGAATTGCCGCAACTGTTCAATCAACATTTTTAAAATTATTTGTTTTTTACCATACATATCATTTATCTTGAATAGTTATTATCTAGGCGTATAATATTATTTATAAATAAATAAATATTGTAGGACAATTACACACATCGCTATATAGCCCCAAAATAAGCGTACTCGTAAGTAGCTTCTGTTATGGGCACTGTGATAACTGATGAATATTTTTATATATACTATACATAAATACTTATAATATATAGATAACCACCTACACTGGCAAAACATCCATGCTCATCACACAAACATTTTTCTAGATGTGGGAATCGAACCCGCAGCCTAGGACGCAGAAGCAGGGTCACTACCCACTGCGCCACTAGGCCGTCAGAAAATAGATCATCATATTTATCATTACCAACCTATTAAAGTCTCCCGCCTTATGGGAGGGGGGATATGAATGGGTGCACCTACTACGGTGCACCAATGCTGATAAGCGGGCTTAGGGCGTTGATCTTTGACTCTATCAATCACTACCAGATGTTGATGATAATGCCCGGACCTGACGATTTAATCTGTTATCTGGGGTGTAACTCCACCGAATTCAACTCCGGTCGCTTAGAACGTTTACTGAATATTACTTAAAAGAAAAAAGAACGCAATATTTATTCTCAGCTAAAAAGCATTTTTTACTATCAATCTCCATTGTATCCATCAGTCGTTAGTGACCTGATAAATACGTGGGCATAATTTTTCGATTATAATCTTTTCACAAGAGACTGTCAGAAGAAAATATACCTACATTCAAAATTGTTAATTCTCGCTTAATTTGTTAAGATATATGTAATTAAACTACATTAGTTTTACGTTCTTACAATATTAGAACATTATCTGTATAAGAATTTAGCAAAACAAGTTGCAGGGCGGCCGCAAATAGGTACACTATATAAATAACTTTCTTCTCTTCTCACTATTCCCAAGTTGCTGGTAGGTACATAATTAATACGTTATGCATTTACTTAGCAAAACGTTAATTCCTTCTTAATTTGTACACACACTAATGTATCTCATTTGAACATATGTATTTCCTTGAATGTAATAGGTTTACGTACTAACCAAGTGTTAACCTTAGAATTTAGCAAAACAAGTGAATATCAGCCTTGCGCCCGCTCCAGGGCGGCCGCAAATGCAATTTATGAACGCGCCGGGTGCCTTACAAAACTGGGGCCAGATTTATGAGCGGACAGCTTTAACGTTCGGAGTTTCCGTAACTATTAAAATCTGGCTCTGTGCACCATGTCGTAATGCTAAAATCACACCTATTAAATTAAAGGAAATACTTTAATTTAATAATTTAATATAGTTCTTCATATAATATGAGAATTTTTTAACCAATTGAGCTTCCCGTTGCTTGATTTGAGAATTATTTTTGACGTGACAACGTCTTATAATTCGATAGAGCCGGCTGCACGCACGAAAAAACATGACGTCATGCGTCGTTACCTCGTTTTGAGGCATTCCATGCAAGGCTTGAAGTGCAAGCGAGAGTGCGGAACGAGCGACAAAAAAGCACAATCGACCTTTGCGTTCGGCAGCGTTCGACATCCGTCTATTAAATATAATTATTAAATATATTAATTTTAAATTAAAAAAATAATATATTTATTATAAATTTAAAATATTTATTAAAAATTTATAAAATCAATTATTTTATTAATTTAAATTAATATTTATAAAAATATACTTAAATGAAAATTTTTAATAACCAATTAAATGCTACCATTCCATCAGTATTTTCTTAAGACATTGTCACGTTCAACTGTCGTCAGTAAACCGACTTTACAGACAACCAATTTTTTAATTTACAAGTTAGCTCTTGACTACAAATATACCGGGTAGTTAGTTATAATGTTATCTAGGATGGGAGTAGGCTAACTTGTTCGGAGAAATTAGAATGAAATCCACACATTGCAGCATCTGCACGACATCGTATCGGAACGATGTCATACGTATTTAAGCAATCGGATATGCGTCAGAATAAAAATGATACCTTTCTCTGGAATCTAGGAAGCCATAACAGCTTTGACTTTTTTAAACGGAAAATCATGGAAACCTTATATTTTAAAGTTTATTTATAATTTTAGAATGAAATCAAAATGTTTCATTCCCATTTTTTCAAATTCTCTTCCACTCCATAAAACATAAAAACAAACAAAAAAGATCGTTTCTGTCCGCATGACAATAAAACCGACTCGCGATTTTTATGGGTACTTCAAGCAATCATACAATGCACGAAATCGAATGACCTTTTTTTTAAAGCTGTGGCTTTTATCCAATTCCTTTTAGCCGCCAATAAACATCTACAAAATAGTTGAATTTAAAGCCAAATATTTTCCATATTATTAAAATAGAAACGCCGGAAACTCACGTCACTGTTGCCAGTTGTTTTAGGAGGGAGGCCGAGGCTGCATGAACAAGCGATTTCATGACTAAGGACCCCGGTTCCAAGCTAGTCGATTTCCAGCCGTCTCTTTTTTAATAACATAAAAAAAATAGTTAAGTTTTCTCAAAATTTCCACAGCAACCAGTAAACAAAAAATGCTATTACTAAATTTTCGAAAATTGAGTTTGCAATCAACGTAAATATGATAAGCCCAGGTAATTTGTTATTTAATAAGGATTGTTCCTTCAAATTTATAACACACTTTGTAAAGTACGTGGGTGAGGTGACGATGTGAAGGAATCACATACGTAAAATAATATTGTTATTCACAGAATCGTGTTTCAAATTCATTCCAGCTGACATTAGCAACAATTACATTTACAAGAGAAACAGGTTAAATTGTGAAAATGGAATAAAGAAGAAGGATAATCACTTACTCGTATATACATGTTTTTACAGAGTAGTAGACGCCTGTAATTTATTTTGCGTAGCGTAGGATTCCTTCGGATAATTTTCTTTTCTGTACGTTTGATTTCAATATCTATAGATGGTCTTTATCTTTATTTATTCATCATCATCATTATCAGCCAATAGACGTCCACTGCTGGACATAGGCCTTTTTTAGGGACTTCCAAACACAACGATCCTGAGCCGCATGTGCCCAGCGGCTCCCTGCGACCCGTTTGATGTCATCAGTCCACCTGGTGGGGGGTCGACCAACACTGCGCTTTCCGGTGCGGGGTCGCCATTCTAGCACCTTCGGCCCCCAACGTCCATCAGCTGTTCGAACCACGTGCCCCGCCCATTGCCACTTCAGTTCTGCGACTCGCTGAGCTATGTCGGTTATTTTGGTTCTTCTGCGGATCTCCTCATTTCTGATTCGATCACGCAGAGATACTCCGAGCATTGCTCTTTCCATCGCCTGCTGAGTGACTCTGAGCCTTCTTATGAAGCCCGCAGTTAGCGACCAAGTCTCGGATCCGTATGTCATCACTGGCAACACGCACTGTTCGAAGACCTTCGTCTTCAGGCACTGAGGAATTTTGGACGAAAAGATGTCACGCAGTTTCCCGAACGCTGCCCAACCGAGTTGGATTCGGCGGTTCACCTCTTTCTCGAAATTGGACCTACCTAACTGGACCATATGCCCTAGGTATATATACTCGTCTACAATTTCGAGTGCAGAATTTTCAACAATAACTGGGTGGAGCGAAACATGAGCATTACACATGATCTTTGTCTTGCTCATGTTCATTTTAAGGCCCACCTGTTGAGAAACTCTGCTGAGGTCATTGAGCATATTATTAAGGTCATCTAGAGATTCTGCCATTATCACTACATCGTCGGCAAACCGCAGTTGAGTGAGGTACTCGCCATTGATGTTGATGCCAAGTCCGTTCCAGTCCAAGAGCTTAAAGACGTCTTCCAATGCGGCGGTAAATAGCTTCGGGGAGATAACATCTCCCTGTCGCACGCCTCGCTGCAATTGGATTGGCCTCGTAGTCTCATCCTGTATACGGACTGACATGGTGGCGTTTTCGTACAGGCACTGCAACGCTTGGATGTACCGGTAGTCGATTCGGCACCTCTGCAATGACCTTAACACAGCCCAGGTTTCCACCGAATCAAAGGCTTTCTCATAGTCCACAAACGCCAAGCAAAGTGGCCGGTTATACTCTTCGGTCTTTTGTATAACCTGCCGCAGCGTATGGATGTGGTCTATGGTACTAAAGCCTTGTCGGAAACCGGCAATATAGATGGTCTTTATCTTTATTTATTAACCGACGAAAAAAAACGGAGGAGGTTCTCAATTCGACACGTATATTTTTTTTTATACATAGTCTTTGAACTTACTCCGGTATTGCACCTAAGGTAATCTGTAGCGCATTTTTGTTCCGATATTTCTATAACTCAATATTGTAAGGTTAGAATTCGTCTGTTTTTCTCAATAGTGGCATCTTAGGCCTGTGTGCACCAAGATTTCGGTTATCATAACCAACGGTTAACATAAGCTAAACGTAAAATTTACTGTTCGCGACAACCCGTACGCCGTAAGCTAACGTTTTTAACCGGCGTACGGGTTGTCGTGAACAGTAAATTTATAGTAAAGTTATGTCAACCGTTGGTTATGATAACCAAAATCTTGGTGCACACAGGCCTTAGACAGAAAAAGGTAGAGACGAATACGATATTCACACTATTAAGTTACAGAATTGCGTTAATGCTTGATAAAACGGTTCTTTTGACATACATGCCATCACGCCTCATTTCCACAGGGGTCGGCAGAGACCACTTTCTTCCACTTGTCACGATCCATGCATATCTCTCTCGTTTCTTTCAATTTCATTAAACCTTCCATACAAGTTCGTTGGTTTAGAGTACTTTTTACCTGGCCTTTAATCAGATTGTCCTGGATTTGATCCCTGGAACGTTCGCCATGGTCTTCCCATTCCAACCGTCCCATTCTCTCTAGTCTTTTAAATCCCTTTCTTAAGTCTCCTTTCTTTTTTTTATTGACTACAAGTTAGCCCTTGACTGATGTTAAGTGATGATGCAATCTAAGATGGAAGCGGGCTAACTTGTTAGGAGTAGGATGAAATCCACACCCCTTTCGGTTTCTACACGACACTGTACCGGAACGCTAAATCGCTTGGCGGCACGTCTTTGTCGGTAGGGTGGTCACTAGCCACGGCGAAAGCCTCCCACCAGCCAGACCAAGACAAATTAAGAAAAATCTCAATCTGCACCGCCGGGAATCGAACCCAGGACCTCCGTCTTGTAAATCCATCGCGCATACCACTGCGCCACGGAGGTCGTCAAAATTTCGTTCATTATTTCTACATAACCAAATTATCTCATCATATCTTTCACCAGTTTTATACCATATAGCTCTCTCATCTCACTATCCTCAATTCTGTCACACAGTTTTACTTCATTGGTGGCGTGAATCTAAGCTGTATATTCTTTCTATTATAAAGATTTATAAGTAATCAGCTCATTACAGAGGCAGGGCTTTGTAATGCGGTAATTTATAAATTATTTTGTAACGCCACATTTAAATTGCCACGTTAAATAATACTCGTTTCGCCTAAGGGGCATGAAATCTCAGTCTCATCGATCGTGTGCTTGGAACGTAATAAGGTTTCGAGTATTCTCTAGAATATGACCTCATTCGAAAGCTGACCCAAACGAGACAATAAAACATTATTGCTATAGAATATGTTTTGCACAAAATCTTGATACAGAAATCATTGCCGAGATCGAATATAAGGCAATTTACGATTATCGTGTATTTTGATTCTTTTTTATGAAAATGGGACGTGGTTATTATCATTTTTTTAGTGGAGACCAGAAGAAAATCTACGGAGGTTGATTTATTAATATAAATAGCGTTTTAAAATATCTTTATTCCGTACATATCTCAAATAAGACATACCTAAGCTACTTACCCCGAAAAAGTCTCAAATTCACTCGATGGTCGTTAGTATCAACTAGAATTCAAAAAGCGATAGATTGTCTCACGCAAAAATTACTTCTGGGACATTAAAGAAATCTTGCACAAAGTTTTTTTGAATGTTAAATGGCACATAAATATTGTCAATGCGATTCGTCCCCCGGTAACAGGCACAACATTATTATTTCCGCACCTTGACCTACATATTGACAATATTACAGCGTACTAGAGGTCGTCCGCGGTTTCTCCAGCGTCTTTCCCGTTCCCGTAAAAAAATCTGGATAAAAAGCAGTCTATGTGTTATTGCGATATATAAGTATTGTACACTTACTTAAAAACTTATCCATACTTACAAACTTTCGCGTTTATAATTATAATAGAATGTTCGGGCTCCCATAACTTTAACGGAGGTGGTTCTTAATTCAACGCGAATATGACAACGCATAGCTTTTTGCAAAGTCCGATTTTGATACTTGTTTTTTTTTATCAAAAAGTGGTTTTTTTATTAGAAAGGGTATACTTCCAAAATGTTATCATGTAGTCACCATTTTAGGATCTGATGACGTGCTGGGAAAATCGAAGGAAATCTTTAAATTTTATAGGCACACTTGCAGCGATTTATGTAATTGTTAAACTATCGGTAGCTTTTTGGTTACAATCCCCTTATACTGTAACTCATATAATTTAATACAAGTAGGTTTTCCCATGTTAATTGTCGATAAACCATTAAAACGTAAGAAAATAAATTTTTTAATAAAAAAATTGAAACGGCTTTAAAACTTACTAAAAAGTAATAAAATAATTGCGTTATTCAATCATCATCATCATCATTATCAGCTTTTTAACAGCTCACTACAGGGCCAGTCCTCCCTTCTTATAAGAGAGGGGATTTGAAGCGTACACCCACCACGCTGCTTAGGGTGATAATGTTTAATTTATTTAACGATCACTATCAGATGTTGATAATAGTATCGGGACCGACGGCTTAACGTGCTCTCCATCATTTAATATTAAGTACTTAAGCAAATCTATGAAATCGGTGCCACCCAAAAAATCTGTAGAGTTCTCGCGGTTAAGTAATAATACTAAACTCACGCTAACAAAATCGCTCCTCTATCTGTCGATGCTATTTGTAAATTTATTTCCTTTTTATTCTAGAAACTGTGGGCATACGGACTGAAAAGAGCTAATCAGCTTTTCTGTATCTTTTTTCAACACGATATCTCTGAAACTGTACACTCAATTGACAGATTGGCTCAATGTAGACTCACTAAGAATTGATTTCTTGTTACTCCCTCGGGAAAGAGATATGCGTAGGTGTAACCGCGGGGTACGGCTAGCATAAAATGCTAAAGCCGAAAGTACATTATGTAAGATCATTGTTTTGGAACATCAGGACTAATGTTCATGAAATTTTTGTTGTTTGAGAAGATATGCATGATTTTGATTTACATTATAATCCATTAAACAAATAAATAATCTTTTATTTACAAGAATCTGGTTACTAAAATATTATGTCCAATCACATCCTATTACATACATGGTATGCAAAATAAATTAGCGTAGGAATCTCGGATTTGTTTATTACTACAGTTATTTTTACTTTCAGTTATCGCGTATAGGTATACGTTACAGGTCTCACTAAAAATTGAGTCTCCTCGACCTTTCTATACCCATAACTACTATTAAAAAAATGGTAGGAAAGTGTCATTTTTTAAAAATTGTCTAAAATAGAACACTGTTTCGCAGTAACATCTATGTTCGTTCTCGACTTCAGATCCGTAAAAAAATAAAATTTATTACACATTACAGAACACTACAAAATATTTTTTTAACCAAACTTAAAATTCATGCCAAAACGGAAGGTGGTATGCGCGATAACATTTTTTCACTAATGACTTCCGAAGCGCTAGCGTACCTGATGTTGTAAAGTGTTCAAGCGTTTTCAACCCTATTTCAGTTTTGTTGGAGTTCAATTTTGCTTATTTTTGATGATATTAAACAGAGACTAGGATTTGTTTTGAAACTAAGCGAACAGATTTTGAAATTATAACGTATGAGGTGGAAACTCAGCTTGGCGGTTTTTAATTTTAATTTGAAATCCCTAGAGGAACGGTTTAGGCTTTGCAAAATTTTTATATCTAGTGTCTTCCAAACTGTAGTAAAATCTGATTTTATCATACTTTTTAATCACATTCTAAAAGCTAGTGATTCAAAATTACTTATCAAGCCCAGTGGAGGGGGCATGGGAGTTATGAAATTCCCAAACTAGAAACTCAAAAAATCACATTAACAAAGAAAATAAAACACTATCACTGTCGCTAAATATTATAAATATAAAAAAGTCTGCATGTCTGTCTGTTTGCTATAAGCTTACCGCACGGGTTTTCTTGCGGTTTTTATCAATAGATAGTGTGACTCCACAAGAAGGTTTTAACCCTGCAGTAGTCGCGCACCTAAAAGTAACGGAATAAGTCGCGCGGGCTACATATGTAGTCCGTTTTCACATTTAAATAAAAAAATATATAAGCGTAAACTGTTTATTATTTCTATGAAAATATAATCAGCATAGTTTTTTAACGTAATATAATTAACAAAACGTATTTCACAACCTCTGTGTTACAAAATAATTACCAAAAACAAAAAATCTCTCCAAATTGGTACAAAAATCACATGATTCGCTCTAACTGAGATAACAAAAAACTTTTAGTTGAAACTTATTTCTTAATTACATTTTCTGCACAGAATAGACACATAATCTTTAGATAATCCCCGCAAACGAACTTGTTGCAGGCGGTGAACATCTTTCTGGTGCTCTTACTGCGCGCTCTTCCACAGTCATGGCAACGGCGTACAATGTTGGATGTCGACCAATATGTTTTACCAATCACTCTAGCCATTAGTAATATCCAAATGTAACAGTTTCATTCGTTTGTTTAGCATCTCGTTCTTAATGTAGCCATTTTTTTATAAGTATGTTTGGTAATGAGGTCAATTATTTGATCATCAACAAAAAGTGGCACACAGTCTTTTTTGGCGAGCTGTCCCTTTAGCTCCAGGAGGCAAAATTACTATATTGTGACTTCGTGTTCTGCCTTTATGCAAAGGAATTGTTTTTGACCACAATGTATTGTCAATTCCGGTATAAAAGTCAGTACGCCGGCGTCGCTGAGGCAGTTCATCATCTTCAGAGCTTTCGCCTGACCCTTTACCTGGGATATCCTGCTCCTGTTCGGACTCCGATTGATGGTTCTGCTTTTCTAATTCATAAACTTCCTCGCCAGAGCTCGACTGAGCTTCATAAGCTTCATTTTCCCTATTAGCTTCAGCCAGCTCTAACTAAATCTGTGCAGCTTGTCGATCATCCATTTTAATGCTTAAAATAAAGTTACATTATACTATTACCATCCAAGAATACGAAACAAAGTTTAATAAAGCACAAAAGTTACTTTTAACTCATAAAAAACTAGACCCAAAAAAAAACGATAGGACAAAAATACTTACCTAATAAGTCGCGCGGGCTACAGTCGTAGTCCACGCACTTTGCTGAGCTCCTATTATACAATGGTACGCGACTTGCGCTTGCGCTGCACTGAACACGGCCCTCAAACATTCATTTAAAAGTACCTAGAGGCGCATGAAGCTAACGCTAACCGAATTTGAAAAATTGTAGATTTTGTACTGGTGGACTACAACTGTAGCCCACGCGACCACTCCAGGGTTAATATGTAGTTTGTTAAGGTTTTAAGGTTAAGGATAATAGTAGGAATAGTCGCACTTATCATGACAGTCTATATGTATCTTTTGAGAATAACTTGCTATGCCCTTTTGTTAAAAACCAGAGTTACGTACATTTTTTTTGGAAAGTCTGTTTGTTTTTGGAAAGTCGCAGCACACTATTTATCACGCGGGGGCGAAGTCGCGGACGTCTGCTAGTAATAAATAAATCAATACAAGAACTAGCTCTATCTTTTTAAAATTTTTTGGAACATTCAACAAGAGTTAATGCAAAAAGTTGAAATTTTCAAGCATTCAATACTGAGAGCGACACAGCGACAAATAGCAATAGCTTGAGAGCTGGTGGAAATGTTTGAGTAAGTTTTTGAGGCGAGCTAAATACTTGTCCTATGTCTATGCCCTAAAGGCGCGTTCCAACTATGTCGTGGCGACAGATTACCGCGCAGTTTGGACTGTCGTGGCCTACATATTTAAATGGATTTGTTCACATAGAACAGATTGCACGTATTTGTTTCCCAATAGCTTGTTTTTTATTGTGTCAATTGTAACGACTAAAACGACATAAAAATGTCACAATAAACCAAGACTTCAGTGTCATGTTTTAGCTGTGGCTATTTAACACCTTGTCGACAAAGACGTATCAACAAACGATTTAGGGTTTCGATACGATGTCATGCAGAAACAGAAAGGTGTGTGGAATTCATCTTACTCCTAAAAAGTTAGCCCGTTTTCAACTTAGATTGCATCGTCACCTACCAACAGGTATGATTTAAGTCAAAAATTAAAAATCTAAATAAATATGCTTACCTACTAGCTCTCTGACTACAATGTTTCATAGGAACTCTGATCAGTTACTTCCTTTTAATCTTTTTCTCTTCACTTTTACGCCTCTATTTCGATCCGATGCCAATTGGATTTTTTCCTTTTTTTCACGTACTAATTCACACCAGTCCATAATTTTACTCGAGCTTAAAATACGTGTGTGAATTTTCTGTACCAGAAACATTTTACCGGCAAGGCTGTGTCAAATTGTACGGTGTTTTTTACTATTTCACGTAGAAGGTTGTTTTCATACTGTGTAAATATATTGACTGCCTGGTCGGTCTAGTAGTTAGCATAAATGGTTTCTATAAAATGGTCCTGGAATCGAATCTTAGGTCGGGTTGTGAACTAATTATGAGTTTCCCTATTTTTTATTAGAAATTTTCAGTATAATTCTATTTTCATTAATCAGGGAAATTGGTGGTGTTACACCCTCGTGCCTCGGAGAACACGTTAAGCGGTCTGTCTCGGTTACTATTATCAACATCTGATAGTGATCGTAAATATATTAAACGTTATCATCCTAAGCCCGCCAACAAACTAGAGGCAGCGTGGTGAGTCTACGCTCCATATCCCAAAAATTAAATTTAATAGCTAAAAATAGCTAACAAAAATATTAGGCGTATTAACAACATGCATGTACAAATTAAAAGATAAAATGCCGTTCATATCAATTTCGAAAACAAAGTTACGTTACTTAGATTTGAAAAATATAATTTTTAGTTCTATAAAACTTAATGATATAAAACATTTATCTGTACTTTGACTTTCTATTATCTAGATGTGTCTTTTAACTTTGACAACAAAGTTAAAAAACACATTTAGATAATAGAAAGCTTAGATATCTAAATTAAACAACTTTATTCAAAGAAAATTTTCATAATGAAGTCAAAGAACACAATTAGGTTTTAAAACATGGAAATAATATGTTAAACTAAAGATACTTATGTTTATTTTAATAGTTTCTTAATAAACGTAATATTTTTATTAAAAACTTTTGTTCGTAAATTTGCGAGCTTTTACGAAATATCGCTACGTGAATCGTAGGGCGCCATCGAAATAAAATATAACTTTATTCAAAGAAAAAGGAGATGGTCCAAAATTGTATGGAGCACAGACTCACTTTCTGTACATGAGTTGAAAAAAACTAAATGTTTTTTTCAACTTTAAATTTATAATCTAGTTTTGATTAGCCAAATCTCTGAATTCATTTTTAGTTAGGCGAAATATTATTTATTGACTCCAAAACAATGCAACACTTTACGTACTATGATGGCGGATCTTAGATAAGTTATATTATCTGTGGTAGACATTCTCCAGGTGGCGGATCGATGGTGTTTTGACTTTTGCTGTCAGTGTTAACGTATTGACATTACGTTTATTGACGTATGGTCCATTTGATTTGACGGTTACTGGTTTTTTTTTTTTTTTTTTTTTTTAGTTTATTCACAATTGCCCTTTAGCGCAAAATAAAGAAAAAGAAAGGTTGACAAACATAAACAATAATACTATCCTAATAGGACGCGAGCATTAAGGTTTCGCTATTTGATACGATACCTACCTTATGCTAAGTACTTAAGACTAATTATTAATTAAGACTAACACATACTTAGAACTAGTTAGTACCTACTTAAAACTAATGCTAACATTGCTTTAACTAACATTCAAGCTAAAATTAATTTTATGGATGCCGCAGATTATGGGATACAATTGTTAAAACATTTCAATTCGTTTAGGACGTAGCTGGCAAACTGGACAAATGACTCTAGTGCAGATTTCTTTTTCATTAATTCGTCTAGCTTGAAAGGTGCAACTCTAAGGTTGTCACAGATCATTGTGTGATTGAATCGCTTCGTGCCAAACCTTGGACAGCTCTCCAAGAGGTGGTCCAGGGTTTGGACGACAGAGGCGTCGCACGGACAAATGTTGTTAGTTGTAATTTTAAATCTGCTTAAGTATTCTTTGTGAAAACCATGGCCTGTTAAGATTTGGGTGAGAAAGAAGTTACGTTTAGTATGTTTGAATAGTTGTGTAATGTCAGTAAGATTTGGAAACAGGTGGCGTGTGCGTTGAGCAGTAGCAGCGCTTTCGTACCGAGACTGCCACGTGCTCCGGTTTAGCTCGCGTAATTCGCGCTTTACAAAACTAAGTGGAAAGGTGCAGTATGTAAATCTAGCACGCATGGCAGCAGCACTTTTGGCCGCTGCGTCAGCTGCCTCGTTACCGGTGATACCCGCGTGGCTCTTGACCCATTCAAATCGTGAGGAACCTGGTGTGCGTGTGTGAATGAGTGCATGTATTCGTGTGACTATTGGGTGTGTACTACTCCTATTCCGAAGTGCCTCAAGAGCCGCGCGGGAATCGGAGAATAGAGTAAATGGCATCTGAGGATGTTTTGTATTGGCCCAAGAGCAGGCCATATCTATTGCGGTGAGCTCAGCCTGAAAGACCGAGCATGAATAATGCAGTTTGTATTTCTTAACAACAATCTGTCGGTCCCCAGAGTAGGCGACGAAAGCCGCTCCAACAGAGGAGTCCTCCAGCTTGCTGCCATCGGTGAAAATGTTAATAGTGGTCTGAGCAGGATCTGAGAGAGATTGTCCACTGGATTGAGGAGAGATGATGGAAATTCTGTTAGCAGGATGTAGTAATTTGTGTGGAAGTGTAGGGCGTTCAAGTTCTATATCGTCCGGAAGAAAATGAGTGATGCCTGTCAATTTAGATTGTTCCAGGGTGTATACTTCTCGAATTTTGAGATCTAGAGGGGTGAGTTCAGCTAGTGCAAGTGCTGCTATAGTAGATACGGTCCTAAAGGCCTTGATGATTCTGATAGCAAAGCCGCGCTGCATTGCCAACAATTTCTTTCGGATACCTTTTTTAAGTGCCGCCTGTCCCCACACACCGGCAGCGTATGTTACAGTAGGCTCGATGACCTGTGTGTATATGGTTTTAATATTCTCGGGATGTATGCCCCAAGTAGGTCTGCAGAAGAGGCAGAGCCTGTTAAAAATTCGCGTGGCTTTGTCGATCGTTTGTTGCACATGTTTGTTGAAAAGCAATTTTTCGTCTATCAATACTCCCAGAAGTTTAATTTCTCTGACGAATGTAAGCTGGTTGCCATCCATAGTGATGGTTGCATCTTTGGCTTTTGGCGTGAAAGCGATCATCTGTGTCTTTGCCGGACTAAAGCTCAGCTTGACACTTAGGCCCCATTGAACAATTTGCTTAAGGGCTGCATTGACGATCTCCTGGAGTTTGCTTACGCTGCAGCCGTGCGCGACTAGGAAAACATCGTCCGCAAATGCCTGTATATGGCAGCCTTCAGGGAGATGCATCTCCAGCAGCTCGTCTAGAATGATGTTCCACATGATAGGGCCACAAGCCGACCCCTGGATACAACCTTTTGACAAAGTCTTGACCACTCGCTCACCAGCATAGCACAGCACGGCTTTCCTATCTCGAATGTAGCTTTCAACTAGGCCGAAGATGTTCCTTGAGCAGCCTACACGTCTGAGCCCATCCAAGAGAGCAGGCCACCAAGCATTGTCAAATGCCGCCTTAATATCCAAGGAGACCGCAATTACCTGTTCCCTGTTTCGTTTAGCAGCGAGGATTACTTTGAGAGCAGTGGATAAAGCCACTGTGGTGTTGGTTTGCTCTCGGAATCCAAATTGACGGCAGCTAAATTTACCTGCTAAGGATGCAGTGAACGAAATTCTATTAATAAACAGTTTCTCCATTAACTTTCCGAAGACAGGTATAAGTCCGATAGGTCTGTGTGATTCGAGCGCACTATAATTAGGTTTTTTAGGTTTGGGGATAATTTTTACAAAGGCCTGCTTCCACTGCTTAGGAAAATGTTCTAATTTAAGACATCTATTGTAAATTTCTGTAATTAGTTTCGGATATGCTATGGTAAATTCTGAGCAAATATCAGCGGTCAGGCCGTCCATGCCTGGTGCCTTCTTAGCATTCATGTTTTTGAGTTGTTCCAGCAACTCCTCGGCAGTGAAAGGAGGCTCATCGGCGGTGTCGGGTCTCTCGTACATAAGTCTTCTCAAGTGCTTGTGTCGCGCGGAAGTGTCAGGTGTGTCGTCTGGGTAGAAGTGGTCCAGAAGAGTTTTGGCTGTCTGTTTGGCATCAGTTGTATATCCGCTACCTATATTGAAGGTAGTGGGAGGTCGGCGGGGTGTCGAGTCTTTTAGAAGGCGGTTGGTCAGTGACCATACGTTTTCTTTGGTCTGCAGGTTGCAGAACTCGCGAAAGTTAGCAGTCGAAGCTTCCCTAAGTTCTTGAGCAAATGGTGGTTTTTGTTACGGCAAAAAGAGTTGCGCCGCCTTGCGGTATGTAGATTACGGTGTAAGCCAATGACCTCTTGTTTCCGATTCTCGAGCTGGTCGGTCCACCAGGGGGGCTTAAATCGGCCACCATGCCCCCTGGTTGGCATAGAGTTTCTGCATGCTGCATGTATCACTTCGGTAAGTCTGTCAATGAAGATTTCTATGCCGTTCAACGGTTACTGGTTAGGTATAGGTACCTAACGGATTACTGAATAATCAGATCAAAATATTGAGTTTTGTTCTTATTGTAGCCAAGATGTGTATGTCTAAAATGTATTATAGCTAAAAACACGGAAGAAAAGAGTTGTCAAAAATTACATATTTTGAGTTTGACAAATCAATGTCACCGCATCTTTAACACCTACAGACTAATATTAGAAAGACGCCATCTTTTAATACCTCAAAAACTAGGAATTTCATTTTTAACCAACGTTTTGTATAGTTCGCTTCTTTCACTTATTTTATTTTTGATAAAATCCTTGTATTTTTTCCATTTTAATGGTATGTGGTACTAGAGTGAAGCGGAAATGGACCATCTCCTTTCAGAACAAAGTTAAAGAACGAAGAAAGAACATAGCTTTATACCTCTATTTACACATGGCAATGAAAACAAAGTATCATTAGTTTAATAGTTTTTAAATACACATATAAACTTTAGATCATAAGTTTGCAAGCTTTTATGAAATTTCGTGACGTAAATCGCAGGGCGCATGCGTAATAAAGTCCGCCTCACTTGTGAACCAGTTCGTCCCGAGATTCGCTGGATAGCGCTCCTGACCCTTAGAAATGTGATCCGTATCACGAAATAACCGCGAAATTCGAATATCGGACTCGTATAACGCAAATCGAATTGTGAATAACATAGTTTATGACAGGCATAATAAACTTTTATTGTTATAAACTATTGTATAGTTCTTATGATATTTTAACTTTTTAACGGGTTTTTAACAAAGTGATGTTTTAGTGTTTAAAACTTTTAACAGTGTATTAGTACTATTATAGTTTAATGATTATAACAATATCGTGAAGTTAAAAGTTATTCAAGCATTTGAATAACAATTTTATTAGATTTTTTGTATGATATTTTTTGGTAAGTACTTTTAAGAATTAAGCAAATATGTTACTAATAAATCCACTATCTATTTTAGAAAATATCTGCATAGATTATTGTTCACATTATTTTTGTTTTTAAATTGAACAATATAGGTACTAGGTATGTGATTTTTAACAAGATTAGATAGTTTGATTAAATATTGTTTAAGTGAATGATGATGATATTAAATATTTAATTATCTCAATTTAAGATTAACTTAAAATTATAAAATATATTAGAATAACTGCTAGTCTAAATAACTTTCCCCAACTTAGGTTTCACTACGAAAAGCGTAATCTTGAATCATAGTTATTGAAACCAATCTACAGTTTATTGCGGGTATCGAACCGGGGTTTCTAAGTTGCGAAGTTCCAATCAAGTTATAATTATTTTAACGCTTAGTATTCGAGCTACGGAGAGGCTAATATGATTCGATTCGGAATAGATGTTTAAATATATATAATTACTAAAATATTAGTTTACTGATATTTTAGTACAGATTTTTTGTACAGACTACGTCCAAGGATGTAAATATTTCTTTCATCAAGAAGGTATGTCGTCTTCCGGTCTGAGAGGCACAGTATAATTACATGTTCATAATCTACATCTCATGATTGGTGACGCACTTTCTAGGACGTGTTCTTTGCATAGCGTGAGTGTTACTCTGTGTGCCTAGTGTAAGATTTTACCGCGTCGGTATCGAGAACAGTAAATGCACATCGCGCCATCTAGTTATAGTGAGAGTAAACGCTTTTTTTATATAATTTTTTTTATTAACTACATGTTGGCCCTTGACTGCTATCACACCTGATTTTAAGTAATGATGCAATCTAAGATGGAAGCGGGCTAACTTGTTAGGAGTGGGACGAAAATCCACAGCCTTTCAGTTTCTACACGACATCGTACGGGAACGCTAAATTGCTTGACGATACGTATTTGTCGGTAGGGTGGTAACTAGCCACGGCGAAAGCCTTCCACCAGCCAGACCAAGACAAATTAAGAAAAATCTCAATCTGCCCCGCCGGGAATCGAACCTAGGACCTCCGTCCTGTAAATCCACCGCGCATACCACTGCGCCACGGAGGTTTATCAATTTGACGTTACAAGTGAGTACGTTTTTTCGCAGTCACTTACCATAAGGTGGGCCATTTGCTTGATTCAATTGTCGCTGAAAAAAGATTATATTTGTATAAGTATGAAACATTGCTATAATTTTAATTAATAAATAAACGAGATGGACCCATAAATAAACCTTTTAAGTCTAATGCTGCATATGGAACAGTTCAGAAGTGAAATACAGAAAAATAAGCCTATGATTTGATATTGTATCCATAGGTATAATAGCGACATTATTATGTTGAACTCCTCAAGCCAAAGGGTGCAAGTTCGTAGCCGACTGCAGACGACATGTCGCAGTGACACTACTGATTTCTTTGTATTCATTTGGAAAGAACGTATCGCTCGCTACGAATCTTATTTCAATTCAATTAAATTATTTTTTATGGCTTTCATTTGTTTCAACTGCTTATCTCGCTAGTGTCACGTATAGGGTGAAGGCACAAAGGAATATATGGTGAAAGCTGTTTTTTTGTTTAATTTTGATAAAAATTTTAAATAGTTGTGAATCTTATTTCATAGAAATATACACAAAACTAGCGTCGCTGCGACACATCAACTGCATTTGTCGTGTGTCGTTTACGAACTTGATGCAAGTTATTGCACGTTTATATACATTGCATATGCGGGTATAAGCCCTCATATTGCAAGTTAGTGCATCAATATACTTAGCAACACTACAAAGCCAAAAAATACAATGAACACTTCAACGTACGCGTATGCCTTTGTTTTTTATTTATCGAATAATAATACAGTACATATTTTTGTTCATACTATGTACATACAAAACATAAAAATGCAAAATGAATGTGGACCCAAAGTATTCATGGTAAATTCTGTGGTAACATTTGAAAACAACTTTTAAATAAACAGTACGATGGACTATGAGTACCTCTGCTACAGTCGAACTAAAAGCGTTTTGCATTTTCCACTTCTGTATCTTTATTCGGTTACAAAGCTTTCATGCGAATATATTAAACGTAACAAAATTTATCAATACTAATTGATTTCGATACGGTGGAAAAGTAGGCTTTTAAAATAATTATGTTTTAGATTTTCCAACGAAGGAAAATATCTGTGCTGTGTGGATCCTTTGCGAGGTTTAATTTATCGAAATCTTATGGAAAAGGTATTTAAATATTAATTTTAAAAAGTTTATTAATTAATATGGAAACTTTAAAACTTAACAGAATATATAAAACTATTTATGTGAGGGTCTGACGAAACCTTGAGATCGTAGTTAAACAAAATAAATTCGCAGTTAAAAAAAAATCATAGTTTTCAAGTTCATTTGTCTTGGCAAATTGTCTGGTACGATAATAATAATTATGATAGAGCGAGCATTGCGGAACAATTATTTTTTGTATATTTATTATTAATATATGAATTTAGTCTATGGGTATCTTTTATTTTTTTTCAAACCAAGTCCCGTGTCATTTATGGTTAGTGACCGCTGCTAGATGAAATGTAATATTACAAAGTGAATTACTTAACAAATTAACAGTATGTTCGGTTAGAATTACATGAAGCACCGTACAAGGGCAGCGGGTGGCATGACTTCAAAATATATAGTTTATATGTTTACTTAATATTTAGCAAATAACTAACTAAAGATGTAAATTATGTTAATAAATGGATTCTACAAGGGTAATGTTTATTTAGGCCGGAAACCTTCTGCTTTTATTGAAATAAATAGGTATTAGACAAACGTGGCCCATAAATCTAATAATTAAGTAATTTATGATCTAATATATTTTATATTTAAATTGTATATTTGTCAGTACATAAAATTACGCATTCTGTACCTAGGTATACCTAAATACATAATTCGAATGCCACATGTATTTAATGATGCATTAAAACTCGTTTTTCTTAATTGTATAGATAATACTTTAAGTTAGTAGAAATTTATTTTAATATACAAAATTATTCTCAGTATCTTTATTTTTTATATTAAATTAAGATTTTTATTGCAAAAAGAGCTCAAATTGCTAAAAAAAATGTTTTGTATAAATGGTACAGATATCAGTGTTTGTAAAACATAATTAAATACTGTCTCATAATAACATGACTATACTTAAGTACCTACTCAAAAAGAAAGATTCACAAAGTGGAAGTAGCAATTAGGACGCACAATTTGAGGAGACGATGGACATTGAAGTTCTAAACGCAGTTCTGTTCGATGTTCCATTATGTAGGTTATAACTTACAATATAAGCCGATGGTTGCAGGCGGCTCTAGACCGTGGTATTTTAAAGTGCTTACGGTGGATGTGATTCAGGCGTTTATGATGATTATGCCGACGTTTATTGCTACAGACACAATGTGATGCATTGCAGGGTTGGGTTCTGCTCCTCATTTTTGATTCGATTACGCAAATTATATATTATTCCAAGCTCATTTCTTTCAAGCGTTTGCTGAGTGATGTACCCATCTCGTAGGTGGCGTCCAAGCTTAAGTTAAAATCCCAGATATGGTTCCTTATATGGACCACAGCTTAAAATAAATTAATAATTCCTTATTTCAAAAATAAACATGTGAATCAGCTAGATGAATTGGTAGAGTTTGAGTGGTCTGCATTTAAGTTGAAACTTAAATACAAATCAAGAGATATTCCGTAGAAGTTTTATTTAACTTACTGCTAAATGCAAGTATACCTATCTATATTTATAGGTACTTTATGTTGGCCGGCTGGAGTCTTGATAAACATGCTATGAATATTCAAAGACTTCTATGTAAGTACTTGTATTTCTATACTGGTTGTTCTGAATAATACACCTAGTTGAGCGGACAGGAAGGAGTCGGGTAAAGTAGTTACATAGGTTTTACCGCAACATAGTGAAAATGGTCATCGTATAAATATATTCACTTTACGGTTGTGTAGAATAATTTATAAAAGATAAAATACGTTCTATAAATAAAAACTTTTGGTTTCTTTCATGAAAATCTCAGTTTGCAGCTCGGTATTGGTCATGTCACCTCTTTAACATGAAGAGCACGTTAAAATAATAAACCACCAATACTATACTTTTGAGCAGGCTTGTGTTTAAGATCGTAAGTAGTAGATAGTGATTTAGTAGGCTCTAAAGAATATGGCCCCTCAATCTATACTAATATTACAAAGAGGTAAAATTTGTAAGTTTTGTGTTTGTAAGTTTGTAAATAAAGTTCTGTCGGGGCTAATCTTCGGAACTACTGATCCAATTTTAAAAAATCTTTCACCAGTGGAATGACACATTATCGGTGATGGTTATAGGCTATATTTTATATTTATATTGCATATATTACCCGAGTTATCACAGTTTTTGTCGTGCGAGTCGGACCGTAAAATTTATTTAATTTAGCTTTAGGCGCGTACGCTGCGTTAGATATTGGATATAATTGAAAACATTGTATGGAAACTTTATGCATCTTAAAAAGTTCTACAAAAAAATTTGCAATAGCATAAATCTATCTTTTATATTTTGGCAGATATATAACTTTTTGTGTTTTAAAAAATAATTTAATTCATATGCTTACGTTTACGTGATTATTTATACAACTAAACTTAAATCCTTATCAAAATAAATTATTTAATAATCACAAGGATATTATAGAGATAAGATTTGCCTTTTACAGTATGTTAATTAGTTATATAGTTTCGGAGATATTACAAAATTTCTAAAAAACAACTCTGCCGCTATATCGTCCAAATTAAGTTGACCTCCTCCGTGTTATGTTATACGTACTGAATAGGGGTCAACATTTTGGTACTGATATTCTTTGAGAATTCGATCTTTGATCTTTTCTTTAATTTTATTTGGTATGGCAGACCATATTTATATAATATACGAATAAGTTTGTTCGTTTGTTTAAACGGGCTAATCTCGAGATCTGCATGTCGAATGCATGATTGTAAATTATTTTGTTTATTATGAAAGCTAGACTCAAAAGTGAAATAGACAATTTAATACAAGCTATACACATCAGCTTGCTATAATTAATGTTAATGCCATGGTTAATGTTAATGTACTGTAATATCGTACAAATCAAATCAAAATACAAACATACAAATTAAATCAAATTAAAAAATCTCTGTATCTTACGAAACCAAAAGAATATCTAATTGTTTTGCTCTAGTAAACACTTGAGCCTTTTTACAAGTACCGGCGGTGAACGGTGGAAGAGGTCTAATTCTCCGTCATAGCCTGTGAAATCATTGAGCAGGCGCAGCGCATGAGCTAGCGGCGCATGCTGACTTGCTTTTGTTTTAGCATGCGCTATGACAAACAAATGGCGGCGCCGTGCCGTTACATAATTGTCTGGCACATGTAAACCTATTGAATCCAGCAAAGTAGAGTTACATTTTTTGCCCTGAATTAAATGTATAACATACTGTAGCAATGCTACATTACGTCTCAACTCTAATTTCTCATATCCAGTCATGCCAAGCAGAAAGAGGCTTGGATATATAGTAGGGTACCCTACTGAGTACCCATACTGCTTTCTGTACAACCAACGAATAAACTTTTTTTGTATTTTTTCAATCATATTTACGTACTTTATTTCGAATGGATCCCATATTACAGCGTTACACTCCAGTTTACTTCGCACATATGCATTATACAAGAGCTTTATATAGATCTTTAGTACACGGGACGGGATGGATGATATTGCTTCACGGGAAACAATAAAAGAAAAATTAAATTGAGCGGAGAAAGAGCACAGTTTATATGAAAGTCTGTCTTTAAAATTAAAAGAAAAAATTACCTAAGAGGTTTTCACGCGGACGAAGTCGCGGGCGACTGCTATATAGCTATAATGACGTAAGACACGTTTTTTCTAATGTTCACCTCCTTAAGGAGTCAAACGGGAGTTCAAGTCTACAGCAAGTTTCACGCGGACGAAGTCGCGGGCGTCCGCTACATAGCTATAATGACGTAGGCGAGCGCTAAGAAACGTATTAAAGTAAAACAATTTCACTAGGATAAACTATAATGACGTTCGGCAATCAGTTTTATTGAGTTGGAAGCTAGTATTAAATAAAATTAACTGGTGGACAATCAATATATAAAGGCTGTGTAAGTGCTATAAAAAGCAATCAATTTCATATTATTGTCGGTGTGTATGCTCCAAAAACGATTGTTAATATACTTATCTCTGTTTGTATCGATTTGAGTAGGGTTAAATAGCAATAGTAGAGATATTTTTCGTAGATCTTGGACAGGTAAATGCTATCACCATACCTATTTTTTTCTATAAATATTATCGCAAGGTTTATATTCTACTAGCGGCCCGCCCCAGCTTCGCACGGGTGTAATGCTCGTATGTACCAACGGAGGCACACGCACTGAACGCTGAACGCACGTCCCTGCATTTTGAATCTTACATATCTTGGAAAATTTTCACGTAAATTACATGCTGTAAAGGGCAATGGTGATTTATATTGAATGCACAAAGATTTTAAGATACTCAATTGGATAAGGATTAATGCAGTATTGCTTTAAATCGCTTCGTAAATAAGCCTTTACTTTTGGTTGAAAGTAAACGATAAAAAATGGGTATTTTGGGTTATCCCTAAGAGATAGACATATACCATCGCAGAATTTTTGTTGACCTTTTTAAATTGTATAGTACTGTAGAACATTATGTTGATATATCTCGTAGGGATTAGCCAGCGTTTGCAATGTAAACGCAAAAAATGCGGTAATTTACGACATCATATCAGAAACCTCTAAAATTATCAGATATTCTCTACTACATTGTGCATGTGTTATGTACCTATAGTATAAACCTTCCTGTTGAACCACTTTATCTAATAAAAAAAACCGCATGAAAATTGGTTGCGTAGTTTTAAAGATTAAAGCATACATCCGGACAAACATAATAAAGCGACTTTGTATGTACTATGTACTATGTAATGAAGAGACAGACAAGTTATATGTCCCTAAGCTATTGTTTTCTAATGTTTAACTATGTTAACAACTTGTTTGTTCTTCGAAAGAAATAAAAATTTTACTTTTTTTATATAGATGAGCCTAACTTTTTATTGAAATAAGCCTTTCAACCTTCAGGAGAAAAGTTTTTTGGGGCTACACATTGACTGAAAGTTGGGCTTAGCCCCGAGCGAATATCGGTCAGCTTAGATATTACCTACCACTTTGTTGAGTTACGAACCGGGACAAAAAAGTTGGCACAATGGCTTATGTACTTTTTTTTTATTTTGAATTAGACGTAAAATATTCGGCTTAACTTGAGAAGCTTGGCCACTTAGGTTAACATTGCTTAATCAACCCAATGTTTTTGTGCAGCAAAAGTTAAAATTGACATAGTGCTAAGATAAGATAACATAAGATCAGTAATATATATTAAGTAATACATACATAATAATGATAATACGTCAAACTAAGTACACGGTAGTAAATACCGAGACTAGATTTTAAAGTCCAGTAAAGTGAAAGTTTAAGTGAAAATAAGCTTTCAATTACAAGGAATCTCTTAAAAATGACCACTACTGACATCCGTACGACAAATCCCGAGTCTGGACATTTTCTAAAACGAAACTCGAAATTTGCGGTACCTACGCAGAAATTGTTCTGAGCTCAAGAGAAGTGAAAATAAACATATGACCAGCCAGTAATATACTCGTATAACTTAAGTAACGGCCACTAATGCCCGTACAGTAAATTCCGTGATTGCTCTTTTTCTAAAACGAAACTTGGAATTTGCGGTATTTACTTAGAGTTTATTTTCGTACCTCGTCAACTTAGATTTCCATATCAGAATCAATCCAATCTTTTTGTGCAAGAGAAGTGAAAATAAACATTGTACCATTAGACCAGCCAGTAATATATCTCTTAAGTAATGACCACTAATGACAGAACCGTACAGTAAATTCCGAGACTGGTCTTTTTCTAAAACGAAACTCGGAATTTTCGGTATTTACGTAGATTTTATTTTCGAAGCTCGGCGACCTAGATTAACATATCTGAATCAATCCAATACTTTTGTGCAAGAGAAGTGAAAATAAACATTGTACCATAAGACCAGCCAGTAATATATCTCTTAAGTAATGACCACTAATGACAGAACCGTACAGTAAATCCCGAGACTGGTCTTTTTCTAAAACGAAACACGAAATTTGCAGTACCTACGTAGAACTTATCTCGGAGCTCGGCGACTTAGGTCAACATTGCTTAATCAATCCAATCTTTTTGTGTACCTACTCTATGCAACCGGGTCACGTTGTCCTCAAACACATTTGTAAAATAGATTGGATACACTGCATTTGATTCCGATAGATTCCCAAAGGTACCGTGATTGCTATACTTTTCTGCTCGGGAAAATCTAGAATGTTTTTCTTTTGCGCAATTCAATTTCAAGCCAATATTGATTTAATTTATTTGAAATAACAAAATTTCGTCCTACAATCTTTCTATAACACGTAAATACGTTATAAATAAAATGTAAATAAAAGACAAATATTTTACATGTTTGACGTAAAGTAAACGTGCGGAAATTCTCATGAGGATTTTTAAAATTCCTATTTATTATTTACTAGAGCATTTCCAATGCAGGACTCATGTTTTTTTTAATTAAAACAAAGTTTCAATTAGTGTAAAAAAATTCTTATATTTCTTTTTACTTTTGACACAATAAAGACTGATGTTATAAGTTTTACCTATCTATCTGTGAATATGTGTGTCTATCTGTGGCATCTGAAATCTGTTTTACCCACTATTACCTCACGGTGCAGAAACCAGCGATCGTTTTATTACTTAATTTCCGCCGCGCACCTGCAATCTGGGTACCTTCAGTGTTCTCACACTGCTACAGTTTGGGATTATTTAGGTGGCGAATGAATCCTTTTAAACCCGGCAACGTTTCAGTGGTTTTTCAGGTATAACAGATGTTTAACATCAGGTGACCCATTGTTTCGCTGGTCGTTTGTCCACAATTTATATAACAAAGCTATCATAAAAATATCCCAAGTCACTATATTGAATAATCCTCAACAGACATGATTTATATTCGCTAATGAAATAGCGAATAACGCACCCATATATTTGGATTTACTTATTCATTATTTATTATTATTTTACGTTTTACTAGTAGCCAAAAGCAATCTATTTCGTAACAAAAAAACTCAGCGCCACAATTGGTGCATTCACTTAAAAGCTATAATGCTACAGATTGACAAGCATGCACACAGATACATAAGTAGACTGTCAATTTTATAGAACACCTCACTATTAGGTCGGAAGTTATATAAAGTTTGATTATAATCGATGTATTACATAACAGTATTAATTACTTACTACTCGTAAGAAGACTCAGAGTCTCTCAGCGGACAATGGAGAGAAACAATATCAATATAGCTCAACGAGTCGCAAATCTGAAAGTGGCAATGCGCGGGGCACATAATTCGAAGAGCTGATGAGCAAAGGGATGTTAAAATGTCCACCCCGCACCTGAAAGCTCAGTATTGGTCCTCTCATTAGTTTGACAGACGACATAAAGCGCCTAGTGGGAGCTGTTGGATGCAAGGTGGCTCAAGATCGTAGTTTTTGGAAGTCCTTAGCAGAGTATATAGCATATAGTATTGTTGAAATTATTTTATGCGTCCTCAAATACAATGCACGTAAAAATATAAAATGCGCATGTTATTCGTTGGAATATGTATATGAAACAAATCAAATTACCATACCGCTATATATCTACATCCAATTTTATTGATACTATCGATGGAAACGTGTAGAATAATTTGTGAATTTGAAAAAGTATTTCTTATACAGCGCTTTATTTTGCACGTGTAAAGTATAGATTAAGTCGTATGCTAATTTTAAGGAGTTATTGTAACAGCAAGATTGCTGATCTACTATGTAATATTGAAATATTAATTTCCTAGTTGCCTTGGTCTGTTGATTTCCATAAGGGAATTAGGTGTTAGATTCCGCGCAGACCAAGACTATAAATATAGTAACTATATTAAGATTGTCATTAATTTTTCAATAACGATTTATTTTATACCCTAATCACAGTATTTAATGTAATTACCTAAGTATATTCGTATAATTAGATACCAGATATTTAATTAGATGAAACTGACTTTAGAATGCATTGACATATTAATAGTTATTAGTATTAATTTTTTTTATCAACTACAAGTTGGTCTTTGACTGCTATCACATCTGATGTTAAGTGATGATGCAATCTAAGATGGAAGCGGGCTAACTTGTTAGGAGTAGGACCAAATCCACACCCCTTTCGGTTTCTACACGACATCATACCGTAACGCTAAATCGCTTGGCGGTACGTCCTTATCGGTAGGGTGGTAACTAGCCACGGCGAAAGCCTCCCACCAGCCAGACCAAGACAAATTAAAAAAAATCTAAGTCTGCCCCGCCGGGTATCGAACCCAGGACCTCAGTCTTATAAATCCACCGTGCATACCACTGCGCCACGGAGGTCGTCAAAATTAATATGTCAATGTTAGAATGGGAAACACTTGATGAGAGAACGTACCCATTTTACAACTATCACTAAACATGCATATGATGTTTTGCACAGTTTATCTAAAAGTTAAAACGTGGTAGGTATGTAGTTTCAAAGTGAATATGCAGGAATCCGTATAATATTTATGCCATTAAACTACGGGCAAGTCCAACATGAAATCACAAATCTTGAAATAGTCTAGAAAATTGAAGAAGTCATAGTTTAACGTAGAGACATAAGCGGTGCACTCAGCCTCATATCAAACTTATTCTCTTATTCCATATCAAACTTTCCACAATCCAAGTTTGAATGCAGTCTCGAAATTAAACGAAGGCTTCAAATGATTACGGGTTGCACGTGTGCTGCGGTTTTAATATCCGGATATTGCGAGTGTCGAGTTTCAGGATGACGAAATAATTAGTTCTGTTTCTCTTGGCAGTGCATTTTGTGCTGTGTTTAGATTAGGAGCCGCTTGTGACTTCATTCGGGCGAAATTTGAATTTGTTTTAAATCTGTTCAGGTTAAGATAGGTTTAAAATGGGGTCCTATTAATAAGCATGCATTGTCTGTCTGTCTATCCGTCATCAGGTTGGATCTCAAGAAGCGTTATAACTAGTCAGTTGAAATTAAATTGACAGATGATGTACGAGTATTTCTGATACCTATATAACACAAAAATAATAAAAATAGAATAAAGTAATTTAAGGGAGGCGTATTTACGTTGTCATACAATAAAGTGAGATTTTTGCAGTTTTTTGCTGAAACGAATGCTAAATAAGGAAACATTCGTGTGTGTTTTGTTTCTTATCGTGTAAATTAGAGAAATACCCGTTAATATGGTTAGCTTATATGGCTTGATCGTTTATAATAAGTTTGGCCACTTGATTCTGATCATTTGAATAGACTGGTGACAAAGAAAAATAAAAGCGGTTAACAAAGATCTGTGAACGCCATAGTCTCACGGAAAATATGGTACATATTTTAGCGCATGTGTGAATCGGGTAAAGCTAAACCAAAGGAGAACTATTTCTTTAGACCAATTTTAATAAATTAAAGTTAAGAGTTGATTCAGACTTAACAAACTTTAAAACCTAATGAAAATCGATTTAATAGCTCAAAAGATTGGTGTGAACAAACATATTGGGAAAAATTTAAAGACTGCTTTCTAGTGTTTTTTGTTATCGTTCATAATAATTTTTGGACATTTTATTTAAATTATAGTCATAAACAATTTGGTTGAACATGAACACTTGTTATTAATCAAATGTTCGCATGCTTCTTTGTGTCCATTATTATAAAAACGTTAATCAAATGAAAGTCGATAGGGTTGCTTTCTCGGGTGTTTTCATAATGGAGGGAAACGATAATAAATCTAATATGGGCGGTATCGTATGAAATTTCAGACTCGACCGAATTGTTTTTCAGCTAATGTATCGTTTATTTTTTTTGTATTTTATTAGAGCAGAACTCTTGTTGAATTCTGTGTTGTAGAGGTAATAAGTTGACAGTTGACAATTATAGTTAGTGTGTGATATTTTATTTGAGAAATAATTTATCAGCTGGCAATAGAATTTTCCCTGCTATGTAAAATCTGTATAGTTTTTAGTTGTAGTTCCGAAATAAAAAGTATATGGTCTCTGCGTTAATGTCGAGTTGTCTCCATTCCAAAGGAGAATGCCAGATCCTAACCCAGAAAGAACACACATTGTAAATATACTAAAAATATCCTATTATTATATAAATGTTATTTAGTTTATTGTATATTAGTTTATTGTATAAACTATTTTTACTGTTGCACCTCGGAATAAAATTCCGTTAAAAAAAGTGATTAAACTATTTCTTTTTAATTTACACTCATTACGCATTTTTAAATATTTATTGTTGCACTGGGTGGTAGCCTTTTAAATCGTTTTTATTGTGTTTTCATCAAATGTGGGCCTTAAAAGGCTAGTATCCAGAGGCGTTAAGCCTGTTCAAAAATGTATTTCATGAAGCTTTGCTACTGTCATGTAAGTGTGACAACTATACGGAACAACAATACGGAAATGGACGATAACCAACGTTAGGCCCTTTTCGAATACTCCGAGTTCTAGAGCTTTTAAATGTAATTTATATTAAATAGTAACAAAAATGCAATAAAATGATGCATAATACATTGTTGTACAATATGTTTTTATTAGTGGGTTAAAGTCCTATACATTGATTGGCATTCTCCTTTCAGCTAAATCGGTTTAGTGGTTGCTTGCGGCGTTCGTCTTTATAATATACTACATTTGGTCGCGGTTTTATCCTTGTAAATCTCGTTCCCGCGGGAGTATCGGGATGTCGGATTTTAGTAAACGTCTACGTGACAAAATGAGAGAGATCGGCTCGGAAGGCAGGCCCTGTTGAGAAGAGCCGGCAAGAAACTCAACAGTTGCTCTTTTTACAATATTATCAATTTTACAATATTTAGTGTGTTGTTACATAAAGTTATTTATTTTACTTCCTGTGTGAAGTTGAAAGCCTATCCAATTGCCTTTGAACATCTTTGTCATTTAAAAATTCATCGATAGTATAATAACCCTGACTCAGTAAGTGATACATTGTATAAACTTATGCAATGGCAGATCTAGGAATTGGGCATGAAATTACACCTACTTTTCGGAGGCGATAAGCTGATATGACTAACTTATGTCCATTTCTAGGAAGATGATCGTTTAAATCCTTTTTCTGTTTATACATATTTATATTTTGTTTAACAAAGACTAGGTTATTGAATATGTATTGACAGGCTACTGTAAGAATTCTTATTCTCACCACTTCGATATCTACACGACATCGTACCTGAACGCTACATCGCTTGGCGATACGTCTTTGTCGGTAGGATGGTAACTAGCCACGGCCGTAGCCTTCCACCAGCCAGACCTGAACTAACTTAGAAAATCTTAATCGGTCCAGCCGAAAATCGCATCCAGCACCTCCGTCTTATGAGTCCACTGTGTATACCACTAAGCCACGGAGTCAAAATAAAATAAATTTCAAATCGATCAACTGTAAAGTTAAGTAGAGATCTCAGTAATGAGACTGCGATATTTTGATTTTGTTACGTTATATTATGTAAATATAAGAGTGCGATATAGTACGTAAAGCACGTTTATTTAACAAAGTTCAAATCCAAATCCGCCAAGGAGCTGAATTTGATTCTTATCAATGTTGAAGGTTCGTTCGAAGTGTGCGATGATAAAACCATCGGTCGTCCGTGTCGACGCCTTATTTTGGGCTTTGTATGACGTTTTTCCTTTTGCGGTCTTATCGGGCGACGTGACGTAATATGCTTTTCTACATGGTAAGGTAAATGTACTTGTTCAATGTATTCTTCAATACCAATGTGGTTTACCTATATTTAATACAGGCTGGTAATATTAGTTAGCAACTCGGTGTTAGGAAGCTAGTGGTGTCACACTTCGGTACCTCGGAGAGCACATTAAGCCGTATGTCCAGGTAAGTATCAATAACATTTAATATTGATGTTCAAACTATTTAAATCACCTTAAGCTCGCAGTGTGGTGGTATATACGCTACATCGCATGGCGGTACGTCTTTGCCAGTTGGGTGGTGGGCACACACAGTGGTAAGTAACTACAGCCGAAGCCTCCCAACAGCCAGACCTAGACCAGTTTAGAAAATCTTGGCCCGGCCGGGAATCGAAATCAGGACCACTGTCTTATAAATGCGCATACCACTGCGCCACTGAGGCCGTCGATAACGTAACAATCAATAACGAATACTACAAAATTTTAATAACAATGACCGAAACCGAAGGCTTAACGTACTCTCTTAAGCACGAGGTGCAAGACTATCAACTTTCCAATTTCTCGGCAGAAAGAAATACTTATTAAATATTTAATTACCAGCAACTTAGAATTTGCCTTTAAAGAAAATATTAAGCAAAAAAGGCTTCAAATTGTTAAAGCGTAAATGGATTATAATCTCTGTTGACCGGTCTTTGCTGAAAAGAGAGATAGGGAAATTATTGAGAGCAGTATTTATGAACACGTATTTTATCCGGGTCCTTAAAATACAATTATTTTGAAAGTCTACTTCAATAAAATTTTACTTGCGGTTTGTGCAAATTTAAAATATTTCATACTATCTGTCTGATTAAAAGAAATTCTTATAGAGGATTTTAAACGTCAGAGATTCTTGGATGCAATTGACTTTCACACAAGACAGTATAACTTTTTTAAATATATAAAATAAATAAAAAAAAATAAAAAAGCCTTTATTACTAGTATTACAAACTTTCTATGCTAAAGCTATGAATTTTAAAACATTAAATTTAAATTAAATACAAGTCGCCTCTTTGGCGTAAGCCTCCCCCAAATCTTTCCAATTTTTCCTGATACGCGCTGTGCGCATCCAGAGCGGTCCGTTTACTTGAGAGAAGATTATGGTCTCTAGGTATCCATTCTGAAACTCTTTTAGTCCATCGTTCGTTTTCTAGTCTACAAATATGACCAGCCTATTTCCATTTTAACAATCTAATCCTTTTAATTACGTCTGTTAGTTTTTGGTTCTTTTCCTTATACTTTTATTATTATTAAATATATACTAAATTATAAATTTATTAAAATTAACTTTATTTTATAAATTTGTAATTTATAAAATAAAGTCAATTTTCAAAGAGCATCTATTGAGTTCTTTGCTGGCTGTTCTTGGCAAAATCTGCCTTTTGAACCGGTGGTAGAGTTAGGAGGTTGAGTTCACAATGCACGTCAGTGACTTCACTTTTTAACTGGTGCTCATATGGCAGCCTAAATAAAAATAAAGAAAAAAATTGGCAGTTTTGTTTTTCCGCTGTATATTTAGGTTCTCTGTTTTTCTATTATTATAATGCACAGACGCCATTCCATGCATTTTTATATTGTGTAAACAACAATATGACTATTAATTAAATCAGTAGAACAACGCAGTAAGTAGAAAAATATTGTACCATTCTCATATTAAAATATATTGGCATAGGATGCCAATCTGAAATTGCGTATCATTTCGAGTGGTCAACCCCTATAAATCAAATTTCGGTGATCCGCGAATCAGATTTTGCGGTGAGTACAAAAATTTAAATTGGCAACAAATTGGCCAATATAAATCATCCAATTGTGTTTTGATTACATTGTGCCTGGTTATGTTGTATGTATTAATTTTATTATATACATAACCATTATTAAATTTACTAAAATAAAAACTTTTGAAAAGCATCCAGCTTTTCGTAAAATTGTATGCCACATCCGTAATGTTGCGATAACAGCAGCTGTTACAAAGTAATATTTTTCTATGTAGATAAAAATTCTCATTAATCCAACTTTCAGACCTTTTTTCTGTCGTGTTTACTGGGCGTAAAACTGGATACACTCGCTTGGAAAAAGGTAAGCGGAATTAATGCGATAAAAATAATTTCTGCAAAATGGTCTTAATTAAATAATGAAAAATATAACAAGATTAAACACCGCTGGAGGAATGCTTAACCCTATTTCAGGACTATCATTTTTATAACGAAACTTATATAATATGAAATGTACCTCGATAATACGATGAGATTTTATTGTCAATATTAAGTACGTAACCGATTTATTTAATTAATAATAATTATCAACCGTTTTATTTAATTAATAATAATTATCGTCTATTAAATATAATTATTAAATATATTAATTTTGAATTAAAAATTAATATATTTATAAAATAATATATTTATTATAAATTTATAAAATCAAAATCAATTATTTTATTAATTTAAATTAATATTTATAAAAATATGCTTAAATTAAAAATTTTAATAACCAATTAACTGCTACCATTCCATCAGTATTTTCTACAGACTTTGTCACGTTCAACTATCGTCAGTAAACCGACTTTACAGACAACCAATTTTTTTTTTAATTTTTAGTTAGTTTAGTTTTTTATAATTTTTGTAAGCATTGTTAAAAATTTACAAAAGAATTGTAAATATATAAATGATAGAAAAAAATATCATGATATTCAACAACTACAAAATACATAATATGAGTATGAAATTTAACTACACCTACAAGACAACTTACAGTTCTGGAGATTTGAACCAAGTAATTCCACAAGGACATGCAGTATGGCATTTGCTTTGTATAACTTAAATTATTAAACAACATACCTACTACATTTTATAAGCCTCTTGAAGTCAAGTAGAATTAACTAATGTAGGTAACATTAGTTAATTCTACTTCGTTTAAACTCTCTAATAAGAAAATACGAGTAGGTACTAGTAGCATGATACAAATTAAGTCATGTTAAGACAAGAATAAAATTATCATCATCATTATCAGCCTATTAACGGCCCACTATAGGTCCAGGCCTCCCTCTTTATAGGAGAGGAGATATAGAGCGTACACCTACCACGCTGCTCCAATGCGGGTTGGCGGGCTTAGTTTGATAATGTTTCATTTATTAACGATCACTATCAGATGTTGATGATAGTGACCGGGACCGACGGGGGTGGACATTTCATAGAAGAATGAAAAAGCTCAGAATTATTCCGTGACCCGACCCAGGAATCGAACCCAGGACCTCGTGATCGAAGCCACATAGGCTAACAACTAGACCAACGAGGCAGTCCAGAATAAAATAAGAACCTATATTTAAAAAGAAGTATTAAGGAAATTTATTTGATCTCCGATATCAGCGAGTTTATGTTTAACATTGATACAGTAGGAATGAAAGTAGATCAATCAGATATATTGATGTTTTATTAACACAGTCGGTATTAATAAAAGGCGTATCTGCTATCTCTTCGCCAATAAAATTTTGCGAATTAGATCAATCCATCATTCGTGATACTCCAACAACTCAGAATGTGTGTTCCATTGAAAGGATTCATAATTATTTTTTTATATTTTTCGAACCATTAAGGTATAATTAAGGAACCTATTGAAAAATTGTAAATTGGATCCATTTGCGTACCTAAAGGTGATACAACTTTGAACCTACTTTATTTTTTTTTAGCGACTACAAGTTGGCCCTTGACTGCTATCACACCTGATGTTAAGTGATGATGCAGTCTAAGATGGAAGCGGGCTTTATTTATTTTTACCGGAACGCTAAATTGCTTGGCGATACAGGTAGTAACTAGCCACGGCGAAAGCCTCCCACCAGCCAGACCAAGACAAATTAAGAAAAATCTCAATCTGCCCCGCCGGGAATCGAACCCAGGACCTCCGTCTTATAAATTCACCGCGCATACCACTGCACCACGGAGGTCGTCGAAGTGGTGGGAAAATGTAGATGATTTTGCTTAGGCAAAAATTATGACGCGACGCGACGTTTCGCCTCTGTGTCAGTCTGAGTCTGAGAGCCTTGAATATCGGAAATTTTAGGAATATCCATATACTTTGGGTTTGTTATTGTAATGTGTTCCTTTTTTCTACAGATTTCTTCGATTATTTCTCTAAAACTAAGCTTGAATACATAATTATGTATCCAATCCATGTATCGGTCGGCATCCAGCTACCCACATTGAAGCAGCATAAAAACTCAAAATTGAAGTCCAATAGGAGAGAATGGTTTGGACAAAGAAATACTTTCGTCTATACTTTTACGAATTCCGAAATTCCTAGGCCTTGTCTCCCGATAAAAGGTTCAACTAAGCGTTAAGTGTTTGAGGGCTACGTGGAAGGAAAATGTCCAGTTCCAAAGCGGCAAGCCATAAACTAATAGGCGAGTAAGTATTCACACAAAATAACCAACCGCTCTTTTTTAAATAAATATCTTAACCTCTTTAACACAAGGTTGAAAGTTTGTATGGGGTGAATCGAAGGCTAAATTTGCTGCCGTTCTCCCCTCTACTATGTTCAAGATCTCTTGTTGTCTTGTAAAGGTAGTCTTCTAAGTCTATATATGTGAAATTAAAAGTATACATAAAATCAATAAGTAAAAAAAAATACAGCCGCAGCAGGAGAGAGTGTAACGTTCCCGTAACACAACCAACCGTCAAAAGTGATAAACAAGTGTTACGGCCGAGTGGCGCAGTGGGTATTGACCCTGCTTCTGCGTCCTCGGCTGTGGGTTCGATTCCCACATCTGGAAAATGTTTGTATGATGAGCATGGATGTTTTCCAGTGCTGGGTGTTTATCTGTATATTATAAGTATTTATGTATAATATATATAAAAATATTCATCAGTTATCACCCCACACAATATATAAATAATAGTACCCATAACACAAGCTAGTTACGAGTACGCTTACTTTGGGGCTATATAGCGATGTGTGTAATTGTCTTATAATATTTATTTAAAAAAAAAAGTATATTAAACCCCTTCTTGGCAGTCGGCTAATAAAATAGGCTGTTTAAAATGATAGTGATCAATATACGCCTTGTCTCGCTGTCATAACGCGTTGTAATCTCGATCATCTTTTCGAGTAAAAGAGGTCACTTGTCGACCTCTTTACGTCAAATAGTGCATCGTTCTAATGCCACGCCGTAATAGTGTCAAGTCTCACTTTGACCGTAACGAACTATGAACTGTATCCAGTTTTCTTTCTACGAGTATATTCACACTGTCGTGTTCTGGCTTAACATGTTTTGTGGTTTTTGTAACCCCGACTTTTATTAGAAAAGTTACACAGTTACGCGATGCACCTAATAGCTGTACTTGATAACTGTGTCAATATATTTTAGCGGCGCCAGCTACCACTTTTTTTGTTCTGTGAGTTTATTAGTAGGAAAAGCTTTTTCTTGACCAGTAAAATAACTAAATGCTGACATTAAGCACCATTGCTGTGTTCCAGTTTGAAAAGTATTAATTATCTGTAAAATAACAGAAACATCAGAAGCTTAACATCTATATTGAATAGGCGCAGTGTTTTCTAGGACATCTCAATTTAAAAATACCATAATACTTAAGTGTTTTTAATACTTCAATACTTAATACTACCATAAAACTTACTTTCGACGAATCTATAGAGGAATTTACTTTTGACGACAACTTTCGATTCGTTTTTAGTCATAAGCTTGTTCATGCAACGTGGCACTACAACTAATTAAATCACTAAATGATTTCGGTGGCATATCTAGTGGACAATAATCACGTAGCCTATTTCAGTATTAAGTCAACTATTTGAAGCGATATATGGCCCGCTACGTTTGCAAATTACATGATGTATGGCTTCACTTAATTTACCTGTTAACTATATGTATAACTAAAATATCGACATAGTTGGTTCAAACGGACGCCTTTTTTTTTACCCGACTGCGTCAGAAGGAGGGTAATGTTTTTCGAGCGTATGTATATATGTATGTATGTCCATTTCTTCGGCACGCGCTACAGTCTAAACGGCTGAACGGATTTTGACATGTGAGGTGTTGTTGAATTTGTCAGAATTGTGGTAGTGACATAGGCTATATAAATTTTCAAAATGGCGGCTGTAAATGGGGGAAAAAAGGGGGGATGTGTGTATTTTTTTCTCTTATCAATATGGGTACGAATTGAAAGGTCGTAAAAAGACCATTTGAAAAATATAAATATCATATTATGTTCATATTACCTTTTTAACAAAAAATGGCAAAAAGTGTACTAAGTGTACGGTCTCATTTCTATACCATAAACTAAAACTAAAAAGTCTCAAATAAAATTATTATAATAAAAACAAAAAACCCGACTGCTTAGAAGTTATGAACTGAAAAGCGAAAAACAAGGATCACTATATCTGTATAAAATTCTAAATACTTTATGGTGCTGCAGGCGGGGACAAACGTAGTTTTGGTAGATCTTTCCTTCCCCGCAGGTTAAAGTATTTTGTCCCTGTTTGGAGCACCATAAAGTATTTAGAATTTTTTACAGATATAGTGATCCTTGTTTTTCTCTTTTCAGTTCATAACTTCTAAGCAGTCGGGTTTTTTGTTTTTATAATAATAATTTTATCTCGCTGGGAAATGCATTTACGCATACCTACTGAAGGAGGGACCAATGGATCGAAATAAACATTCTACATTGGCGCTGTGATGCATTCTTCAATAATTTCAAGGCTTACGCAGGAAGCATTAAGTGGGCGAACCTACGTCTCCTGCCACCCGTCCTTCTTCTACGGATCCGTGGGGCATCAGCTGCCATCCCTCTTGCACGCTCAGCTGCTTCTTTTAGCCGCATTAGTTCCTCGCAGAATAAGACCATTTCCCGCCACCTACTTTCATTGCTGATCATTAAGTGTATGATGTTCGGCAGCGAGATGTCTCCATTAAAAGCAGCCAGCAGCCCAGGCCACGCACTCCACTAATGTGTGGTATGCTGAGTCCTTCTGTGCGTCACACTCCCAACATCCCGGAGTAACTTCTCTCTTCGTTCAAGCGGACGCCTATGGTTACATTATATTCCTGTGAGATTATAAGGATACAAATAAGCCTATGCCACTCCTGTTGAGGCTGGCATATAAAAAAATAATTTTGACTGTCATACCGGAAGTTTCAGAGATTAGCCAGAACATATTATAAAATCTTTATTTTAATGTAAGGAACATAATGCAATGTAGTGAAAAGCGGTTCATTTAAAATTACGAACATGCACTTAATTTTTTTAAGGCAAAGAATCAGTCTCCATTTGTACCTACTCTTAGATATTTAAAAATGCAAAACTTGAAATGGTTTTTATCGCGATAAATGCGGAGAAGCATCACTCCTTCCACAATTTCCAAACCTATTAACAATTTAAAATAATGAGTAGAAATAAATGTAAATCATACAAACTTATAATTTATATACTAGTTTACGTCTGGGACGTAAGCCTAAACGAGGAGTGAGGGTGGGCGACGGCGTAAACATTACGTTGACCGGGCGCGGGCATCGCGTCCTCACTGTGCGCAGAAGTGGGCGCCACGGCGAACAGTTACTCTGTCCTTGTCGGGAACACTGTCAACAGGCCCTCGCTCACTCTCTTCCACCTCATTATTCTCTTCCCCGCCTTCCGGTGCGTCAGGCACAGTGTTCGCGACACTCGGCTGATCATTCGCGACTTCAGCGGTACCACCGGATGACGATGACGGAACAGGCGGAGAAGTAATAGAACCTTGCATATAATATAACATGCACTTAATTTTTTTGTATTTGTATGGATAAGGCAAAGAATCAGTCTCCATTTCTATCTCCTCTTAGATTTTTAAAACTGCAAAACTTGAAATGGTTTTATCGATTGATAAATTCAAGAGAAGGTTCAAGGTTTCCACAATGAAAAAGTCGAGGGCGTCCGCTAGTAGTCAATATAACTAGACGCTTTTGAATAAAATGTCTGAAATTCCGCAATATCCAATAAATTATTCATTTACATTGCTGAGTGATTGCACTCTGCACCGCATTAGCTAGAGAGGCGTGGAATCTAATATTATGAATATTTTGTGCGCAGCTCTTGAATGTCACTAAAGTATTAATTTTAGTTGGAAATGCATAGTGTAATGCTTACAATATAGAGGGGCAGAGTTTCACTTAGTGTAGTTTTTAAAGTCAACTTCTCATTGTTCAGTTGAATAAACTATTAGAGTGCGATACTACGAGTACATATCGATAAATCGTAAGTATGTAAGTGCCAACATCGCAGTCAATGTAAAAATTCCATGGGTTAATTTAAATAATTTAGTTAAAGTAATTTGCTATCTGCCACATGATCCAAACTCAATAGTAGTCTATCATCTATTATCAGGGCATGGGATGTACCAGTTTTTAGTAAGTAGGTACATTCTAACTAATTTTCAAGTTTTATAGGCCATCAAATTAATTGCATTTCAGACTTGTTATAAAGGTATAGAAAAATGTAGCAAATTTTTTGATATAATATAATGTTAAAAAAAAACATTATCTAAATGCCTTTATATGAGCGTTTCAAGTTTGTCTGAATCTCAGAAACGACTTCAGCGATTTTCTTGAAATTTTGCGTGTAGGGGGTTTCGGAGGCGATTATTTGATCTAACTAGGTTTCATATTTAAAAAATCTATAATTTTCAATTAAAAATACCGAACAATCTCGGTCAACCAGGTACTGTTTATTGATACAGAAAAGCTTTTTTTACTGCTTTTCCCAAAAGACTTTCGTAACCAAAGAAAATCTACATTAAATCCTCAATAAAGGTTAGGTTAACCCCAACTAATCCTAATAATATGGGATTGAGGGAATAGCGCATTTATCTTCCACGTCAGCCGTGTAGCGCCATTTTGCGCACCCGTTGCTCTTTCAAACAAATATTTAATGGCTAGAACAAAATATAAACTTTGTAACGTTTTATAGCGTGGTACATTAAAATTGTGGAAATACCTAGGTTTAAATTGTGAAACAGCGTCAAATTTTCATTTATAAAATAGCATGTACCTACTTATATAATTTTGAAATTTATTTGGATTGCTTGTCCTCAACTTCGAAATGAACAGTACATTTCAGTTTTCATACATATCCATAGATTCGTCATTATCATCATTAACTCACTGCTGAACATAGGCCGTTTTAGGGACTTCCAAACACACTGTCTTCCATAAAAAGAAGGGCGGGTTGGTCACCGCAGGGCTGGACTATTCGAACCAGTGTCACTGCTGCCAGACACTGACCTCATTTTACAGTCTAGCCTATTCGTAATAGTCACACCGCAATTCTTCGGTCGCAACACCCTCGTCGGTCCGTCTGCAGGGTGATTGATTTTTCTTAAAATACAAAATAATAGTCAAAATTGAGCCGTAGTCCTATTTTTTTATTGTTAATAGTGGTAATGATTTTTAGTGAAATACATTTTTAGAATGAAAAAATTAATGTGTGTAATGTAAGTGCATTAACATTGCTAATAAATCCCTTGATTTATTCAGGGGGATTATTTCTTGTACACATCGAACATAAACAAATTAGGAAACATCTATTACACGGGTCAAACCTGTACCCGGCTCAAGAATTTACATTTTATTAATGGTAGATACTTACGTTGATGTATTCAGAGGGTAAGATGTTTTCTTTTTATTTACACTAGCATAAACCTACTTCAATATTGAATTGTAGGCGCAAACTGTGATTATAGATCTACGCAATGGGAACTTATACTTTTATTTTCAAAACTGGCCTATGCCCCGCGTAGTTCCCATTCCTGGGATCTTATCGTAATCAGGTCAAAAAGTAGCCATTTTTAGTGTATAATCTATCTCTATTCCAAGTTTTGACCGTAATAAGGAGCATAGAACATACACACACAAACTTTTGCTTTTATATTATTAGTATATATAGCATGGGCCAAAGATTTTATGGGATAAGTGCAGGAACAGGTACAAAAAGGTACGAAAAATAACAGTTTGTTAAAATATGAATTTGTTTTTTTTATGACTTCAGTGGCGTAGTAATTTGCGCCTCTGATTCATAAGACGGAGGCCCTGGGTTTGATTCCCGGCTGGGCTAATTGAAATTTTCTTCTTTGGTACAGATCTAGATAGGGGAAGGATTCGGATCTAGTTACCACCTTACCGGCTAAAACATACCGCCAAGAGATTTAGCGTTCCGGTATGATTTGCAGAAATCGAAAAGATCTTATTCAGTATGTCGATTCTTGAAAGGAAATAAATACATCGAACGATCATCTGGCTTACATCTCGTCGATTATCCCACCTTCAGTTTATTGGAGAATACCGATTTTTGTTATTTCTGCTTTGCAACCGTTGTACATCAGCTTCAAAATTTTTAACAAAAAATAGAATCGACTCAAAACGCTCTAAAAAGGAAAAAATAACTGTGGCATTTAGTTACTTTAATTTACTTAAGCATATCTATGAAGTCGGTGGTAGCAAGTTTAAGGAACATTTATTTAACGTAGTAAAGCAGTTTGTGGGTCCTTAAAGTAGAAACCTTGGCTGGCACCGACTCCTATATATGCTGAAGTAAATTAAAGGAACTAATTGACACCGTTATTTTTTACTTTTTAGTGCGTTTTGAGTCGGTTCTATTTTTTGTTCAAAATTTTTATTTCTTACTTTTTACTGACTTATCGCCACGTAACGAACTCGTACTATACTGTCATAGTATATTATACGGCACTTGTAGCCAAAAAGCTAGCGATACTTACACAAAAACCAAAGTCGCTGCAAGTGTGCCTATACAATTTGAAGAGTTCCTTCAATTTTCCCAGGATATCATTGGAAGTGTGCCCTTTCTAATAAAAAAAGAATTATCAAAATCGGACAACTCTGTAGTAAGTATGCGTGGCCATACATAAAAAAAAATATACGTGCCGAATTGGGAACCTCCTCCGTTTTTTTTCGTCGGTTAAAAACTGACGTTTTTTTGATGAATCGACATACAGTTCGCTCGCTTCCATCTCAGATAGAATGCTCATAATGCACTCCTATTCATGTTAATTGTTTGTTTTCATGATGATTATTTGAGTTAAGCAAACAAACTCATACACAAGAATTTTCATATCAGGATTCGACGTGTGCAAAGTTCTGGGCATCAATCAGGTTGTTTGTACCGGTATCCCGTGGTAGAAAGTCTATCGGAAAATCGTTACGCCTCGGAAAAGCGCTTTATTACTGGCTTTGAATTGTTTTTCCGAAATTGTAAATTGAATAACTTGAACGCTTTCACAAATCCGAAAAACATTGGCATATTGGCGTTCATTTCGTTATGAATGGGGGAATATGAAATCATAGGCAGCGGGGGGAACTTTTAAAAGCAATCGTGTGGCAAATGTGAAGCTTAGCTTTTTAAAACCACCTTAGTTAATATCTGCTGTACCGTTATAAATTAGTAGAAAGAAAATTGAGTGCCATATTTCACTTCTATTGCTCAAAAAGTACATACCTCATTTTAGAAATAATTTATTTTGCTGTATAGTATAATCATTTGGTCGAAGAAATAGAGATATAAAATTTTATAGATTTTGATATGCTCTTTCCAAATTTCAACTTTGCCACCTCGTATGTTTGCTGCTCGCGCCGCCATATTGAAAAAATGGCGCTCAAAGGCAGTTTTTTGATAATAACTCCTTTCCGACGCATTTTGCAGAAAAAACATATCTACACATAATAAAAGTAGAGGAAATTGCCTACAATTTATGTCATTACCATTATTTCCCTAAAATTAATAGTTTCGGCGCTCCTACGCCGAAACTATCTATAAAATTACTAATTAAAATCTATAAAATTACCAATTTTCAAAACTCCCGGAAACCTTTCCAAGTAAAAATACTAAATGACTGTACTAGTAAGAGTAAAATATTTTTTATTTTCGTCTATTTGAACTAAAAAGTTCATAAGTAGAGTCAGAATATCGAATGTTTTGAATTATTGTGCAAATTGAACATTTAATTTTCAAGAAAACGCCCGCGGTTCTCACACGCGTGGTTCTCGTAGGAATTTCAGAATAAAATGTGGCCTATGTAAGCTATATTATTGCGAGGATTTATCAAAATCCATTCAGTAGTTTTTGCGTAAAATAGTAACAAACATCCATCCATCCATACAAACTTTCGCCTTTATAGTTCCTATTAGTTCAGATTGAATCATTTTTTAAGCTATTGCATAGCTTCTATCGCGGGCCTTGAGCGTGGACCGAATTTAGAAATTCCGTTACAAAAAAATCTTACACCCGCTGGATATCAAAAAAATTATATACAAAGCATAATTTCGGCGCAGACGTCATTTGGAGCGTGGACTAGCGGTAAGGCGCTCTAAGTGCCCGAATTGCCAGAGAAATGCGGGTTCGAATCCCGTCGGTTCCGCAATTTTTTTTTCAAGCGTGATATTTCAAAAAGTCATTTTTTTACAAGCGTTATATTTCAAAAAGTCATTATAAGTTCTGGTATTGATAGATGGAAAAACTAAACGGTTACTTTTTAGTCACGCTTAAAAAAAAAAATGCGGATTCGAACCCGCGTCTCTCTGGCAATCCGGGCACTTAGAGCGCCTTGCCGCTCGGCCGCGGTCCCGATGACGTCGGAAGGTAAAAATAAGTTGGTAAAAAATGTTATGCAATAGCTTTACCGCGGCAGTCTTCGAGTGCCACACGTCTTTTTTTATACTTTGTAAATTTACCTTTGGAATATATATAGGTATATATTCCTAGAGATCTTTTAGCATCTTGTACAAAAATCTTCCTGCTTCGTTGGTTTAGTGTTAAATGACAGATCCAAAAGTAGTAGATAGTTCATGTACCAAGTAGGTAGATGTTATGTAGGTTGTATGTAATTAGTGGATGTATTGTGATGCCGTTTATTTAGCACGAGCAAGCCTGTGTTCATTATATAAAGTGGGAGAGCATCATAAATCAAAGCCACGCAACTGGCAGTCATCCGCGTATCAAATTCCGCGGTGCGTGCATTCAACAAGAGCTGTAAACGAAATTTCCGTGAAAAATATTCAAATGGTTTTGTGTGATAAAATAATCTTATGTACCATATATTTATTTAAACAACAGCCTCCGTAATGCGCGGTGGAATAATTGACAAAGTGCCTGGTTTGATGTCTGGTTTGGTCGATCTATTTCCTATTGATGATGGTAACTTTTTATGGCATGACTCGATAAAAACTCCACTCGGCACTGACTGACAGCCTAACTTTTTCGATACAATACTGCCAACTTAACAATACTGGGCCATAGTGCCATAAAAGCAATCATATCGACGCTTGAAAGGCAATGCTTACTGACATATGAGTTATAATTACTTATTATCCATTCATAGATATATAAAAGAAACATACCGCTGACTGTCTGATAACGAGATCTCTATAAAATATTATATCTTTAATTGTCACTCATTACAGATTTAAATGTGCACCATGAAATCATATAACAACAACGCCAACTTCCTGACTCTGGGCTTAGAATTTACTGAGAATTTCATAGATGAAATGAAATGAAAAACTCAGAATTATTCCGTGATCTGGCCCAGGATTCGAACCCAGGACCTCGTGATCGAAGACAGATTGGCTAACCACTAAATCAACGAGGCAGTTAAAATACATATTACCTATAATTAAAAACATACAGGAATAGTAATAAATTGATAATGGTAATTAGTTTTTGGTCCCATTTAAGTTCAAGCGAACTGTACTAACTGAACTAAACTAGTATCACTGTGAAATGTTTGAATAGGTACGAAATATAATTCACTGCTAAAATACGAGTATATTTATCATAGTCTAAGAGATAGTGATGACCAGACGTTCGGCGAATTTATTAAAGCTGAAAGTTTTAACAGCACGTGCTCGTACGATTGCTTATACCTAACTATGAAATTTGGGTTATAGTGACTTTAGTTAGTACACTTATTATGTTATTCAACTCTTGCTCGACACCGTTAAAGATGTATAAAAGTGTCTGACTGTCTGGACTTTGAAAATAAAGATTTCTCATATTCTCTCGAATAAAATTCAGTATTTCACAGGATATATTTCGGAGAGTGCTCCCAAGAATCTCGTACCTCCTTCACCTTTTTATCATCGCACTGCAAGACACCGGGTGGGATTTCACCCCTACGTCGTTGATGTTCCCAGGTTGCGTACAAAGCATCTTTTATTATACGCATAGCTAAGGTCTGGAATGCCCTGCCAAGGTCAGTTTTTCCTCATTTCTAGTAACTTGGGTATCATTAGAACAAGAGTGAATAGGTATATTTTAAGCAAGCACGTCACACCTTAGACTACATCTACACTTATCATTAGGCGAGATTGTGGTCAAGCGCAAGCTTATTTCTTATAAAAAAAAATACAACGAAAGTTCAAGGTACTATGAATTTTAGTTACTATCCATCTTTCAAAGACGACATAATTCGAGCTCCATTCTTAGTAGTGCTTACCTATGAATAAAGTATGGGCTGTTAAACTTTCGAGCATTGTAAATTGTCATCCGAGTGGTACATCGGCCCATGGGTTCGATTCCCACGTATGGATAATGATTTTGTGATGAGCAATATTTTACAATTTCTGTGTTTGTATCTTAGTACACATAACATAAGCCACACTTATTTTAAGGTTACATAGTGATGTGGTTATTGTCCTATATACTAATAATTTATTTATTTTAATTGACAAAGGTCTGGCCCTCGCATGCTCTTGGTCTATTAGTATAAATCAGCAGTAAACGCACTCACAGGTTAAACCAAGCATGTGATACGGCTAACGCTAAAGTAATACACGTCAATATCTACTAATACCCATGCTACTCTGTTGTTTATTCCGCAAATGCGTATTTGACCCAGATTCCACCCCAAGCGATGAATCCCTATTATTACTTGGCGCTCTGTATAGCTAAAACTCCCTCAAGCACTTAGGTAGGTTATTGAAGTGTTGATAATATTGGTATAGCTTACTTGTTGATCTAATCGGAAGTCAGATTCTATGAATAGCTGTGGTACCTACGAGTGTAACATAAAAAATAACTTTTTATTAATTTAACAGGCGTAAATACTGAGCGTCTGTTTATACTCGTATTAAACTATAGGTAAGTGGATTTTATAGTACTCCTAGCACTGTTAAGTTACTAAATGAAATCGGGCTTACTTGCCCAGTTAGCCCGCTTTCATCTTAGATTGAATTATCACTTACTACCAAATGAGATTGCAGTCCAGGCCAATTTGCAGTAAATAAAAAAACTAATCTTATATTACTAAACAGATTTTTCTGCAGGTTTACATATTGCAACTATCAACACATAGCGATATTTTTTAAGGAATAAATATACATGTATTTCTTTTATTTTAAGTACAAGAAACGACATAAAATAAATTTAAGAACAAAACAATCTATTTTTTGTTGACTGGAATTATAGACTGTATGTAAAGAAAAAAATATTTTTAAGGAAAAATAATCACCTCTTACACAAAAAGCTAACTTTTAAACTTGGTGACCTAAATAACATCTTGCGCGGTAAGAGGTAAAAATGTAAAATATGACCGTCATCTCCTTTCTATAAAATGTTTTTCATTTACAGTATTTATCTAGGACCGCAAAAAAGAGAGTGCATTATTAACTTGAAAATGAAAAATATCTTGTTTCCGCTAGTGAACGTTTTATATATAAAATTTGTTATTTTTTGATAAAAGTAGGACATTTAATTAACCTGTATGCCGTATGGATCAATAACATCGATAGTAAAACAGTATTTTAACCTCGTATCTATTTGGAACAGACTTTACCTTTACTTTACCAGAGGATAATTAATTTTGCAGTGAAGAGTAAAAACAATTCATCTTTCGAACTTATCCGTCCATGTACGTCCATGAGTTTAATCCAAAATTTAAATGTCATTGCTCACTAAACCTATATCGTCTTGCTTCGAGTGGAAGAGCAAGTTCTCCACGCACAGACGGAGTTTGTTCGCAATCTTGCCTTTCGTATTAACAGCGCATTGATAACAAACGACAGATTTGTGTATATGCGATTTCCACTCGCTGACCATGCGATATACTCTATTCAACCACGTGCAGCTTATAAGAGGCAAAGAAGCTCACACATGGATATTATAGGGAACGAATCAGACGACGAACACATTTACTCGTAGTATTGGTCACGTGCCGAGTTGCTCAAATGAGCTATAAACCTAAATAGTATTGATGATTGCAATGAGCTTTAAATTACATATTTATGTAGAATAAATCTAAAAGTTTTTATATAACGGAAATTTGGAAATTTTATGTAGACTATTTATAAAATAATTTAAATGTGCTTACCTTATCAATAATTTGAGAGGTATAAATGATTACATTTATAAATGGGAAAGTATCTATCTGTTTGTTATTCAATCACGCCTAGACTACTGAGGCGATTTAAATAAAATTTGGTACAGAGTTAGATAGTTTAGAGCTTGAGTAAGGACAGGGTATTTTTTTCGAAATATTTTAAAACAGAAAATCTCGCAGATGGAGTTGGGTATCTGCTAGTATCTTATAAATACAGAATAAAATCTTATAGTCGTGTTGAACAGCATGAAGCTCGAGGCATTACGTAAAATGTAATTAAATTATTATTTCCGTTTACAACTCACTCAAGTTTTCAGTTCAGTATTTAAGTCGAGTGATATTCAAATACATTTAAAATGGAATTTGTTTTACAGGCTCTCAACGAACCTTCCACCTTTAATACGGTTAAATTATAATTTTTATGGCGAAATTTTCATGAATAAATCAACAGATGAAATACGAAATTTTATACTTCATAATAAGAAAATATTTACGGAAGCACTTATTAAAGTCTATAAACTTTTACGTAAACGTCTCTCCTTACACTTCTAATATGTTTTCTGGTCAACCACTTCAACAAAAGGAGGTTCCCAGATTGACCTGTAGGTATGTTTGTACGAGTACGCATGTACCTAATGTGATTTATCTCGAGTTTTGGTTTTGGTATTTGTAATATACTTCAAAAAAAGCAGATTCTCAGTTTGACCTATATGTTTTTTTGTATGTTATAATTTGAATATGGTTCGTGTGTCTTGCTGCAAACAATTACAATTAAGGAATTCACATCAATTGCATATAAAACAGCAGAATCCACGTGTTAGTAATATGGTGCTTTGGTAGGTGCTGGTTTTAATTATCATCATTATCAGCGTATTGACGGCCCACTATTAGGCTAGGCCTTCCTCTTTATGAAGATATGTGGAGCGTAAGGCGTAAGAGGGGATATGGGTTGGCGGGCTTAGGGTGATAATGTTTTATTTAATAACAATCACTATCATATTATGTTGACGTAGGGACCGATACCGACAGCGAACCTTCACCAACCTCCCGACTCCGGGCTTGGGATGCGCTGTAAATTTCACAGAAGAATAAAACACTTAGGAGTATCCGTGACACGATCCAGGATTCAAACCTAGGACCTTTTGATCGAAAAACGACACAGGCTAAGCACTAGATCCACGAGGCAGTCTAGTTTTGTTATATCACTAGCAGTCGCCCGCGACTTCGTCCGCGTGAAAACCTTTTATGTACCCTTTAAATTTTAAAGACAGACTTTCATATAAAGTGTACTCTTTCCCCTGCTACCCCTCTCAATTTATTTTTTTTTATAGTTTCCCGTGAAGCAATATCCTCCGTCCCGACCCGTGTACTAAAAATCTACAAACAAAAAATTTTTAACAAAAAATAGAACCGACTCAAATCGCACTAAAAAGTAAAAAATAACTGTGTCATTTAGTTGCTTTAATTTACTTAAGCATATCTATGAAGTCGGTGCCAGCCAAGTTTAAGGACCATTTATTTTACGTAGTAAAGCAGTTTATGGGTTCTAGGTAACGTCCTTAAAGTAGAAACCTTGACTGGCCCCGACTCCTAGATATGCTTAAGTAAATTAAAGCAACTAAATGACACAGTTATTTTTTACTTTTTAGTGCGATTTGAGTCGGTTCTATTTTTTGTTAAAAATTTTTATTTCTTACTTTTTAGTGATTTATCGCCACGTAACGTACTTGTACTATACTGTCATAGTATATTATACGGCACTAGTAGCCAAAAAGCTACCGACACCGAGACAAAAACCGAAATCGCTGTAAGCGTGCCTCCAAAATTCGAAGAGTTCCTTTAATTTCCCCAGGATATCATCATCAGACCCTAACATGGTGACAATGGGACCACCTTGGAAGTATGCCGTTTCTAATAAAAAAAGAATTATCAAAATCGGACCACTCTGTAAAAAGTTATGCGTGGTCATACATAAAAAAAAAAATATATATATATATATATATATATATATATATATATATATATATATATATATATACGTGTCGAATTGAGAACCTCCTCCGTTTTTTTTCGTCGGTTAAAAATTGTTAAACATTGTGCGATATTACAGTACATTAACATTAACAATATATATGATATTTATGGCAAGCTTATGTGTATAGCTTATATTAAATAGTCTATTTCACTTTTGTGTCTAGCTTTCATAATAAACAAAATAATTTACAAAATATTTATAATATTAGTATAGATAATCATATCAAATAACGCATCTGCTACGGCCATTTACTATCTAGTATAAAACAAATCTAGGTATGAGGTAGGTTATTTATCAACATGCCTAGAGTCTAAATATGGGGCGAACAATCTGAAAAATAAACAAGTAAAACTCATGAAAGTCAACTTGTTATATACTCATAAACATAATAATTACAATTCTAATTAGAAGGCCGACGATTAATGCTGTAGATACACGAAACTTATTTTCCGATGGAAAAGTTAGAGCAATAAGTTACAACAAAGTTAATTAACGGACACGAGAAAGTTATCTCAACCGAAATCAAAGGTTGACGTGTTGTAGCAAAAGGGCCTTCATAAAACGTTGTAGTAATTTGTCTTAAATATTGATGGCCTCCGTAGCGTGGCATGCGCAATGGATTTATAAGAAGAAGCCGTGGGTTCGATTCCCACGCTGGGCCAATTTTTTTAAATGGTCTAGGTCTAGCTTGGGAGGCTTCAGTGGCTAGTTACCACCCTACCGACAAAGTACCGCCAACCGATTTACCGTTCTGGTACGATGTCATGTAGTAATCGAAATATTTAATAATACTCCTAACAAATTAGTCCGCTTCCATCGTAGATTGCATCATCACCTACTATTAGGTGTGATTGCAGTCAAAGAATACCTTCTGCTTAATAAAAAAAAACGGCCAAGTGCGAGTCAGATTCGCGCACCGAGGGTTCCGTAAATTTTAAGGTTTTCGGAATTATTCCTAAACATTGCTTCGTGCGAAATTTCAAGATTCTGGGAGTAGCTCCGAGTAGTAGTGAGTTAAATATGCGGCTTATGCTGTATCTTTTGACTGTGTTTACTTAGAAGTTTTATTTTGTTATAGCTTAAAGGTATTATAGAGTCAAGTATTTGATATGAATTTCAATTTAATACCTTTACGGGTTTATGAGAAAAGAGGGTAAGCTTAAAATTTTTAAAAACATTATTATTATACGATGCAACTAAAAATTTACAATTTTCGTAATTTTCCATTATCTATACTATATAAGGTTACATCGTACTAAATTTCAAGTTTCTAAGCTTACGGGAACTACCCGTTAGGTTTTGATTTACTTGAGCGTGTCGAAAATTGGGAAAATTTTTGGCATAAACGTTTCTCTTGATTGCCTTGGCCTAGAAGCTTGATTTTTTTCACGACACTTAGGGACATCAGAGTTTAGTATTTGATAGAAATTTCAGCTTGATACTTCCACGCGTTTCTGAGAAAAAGGGTTTTGACAGACAGACGGACGGACAACGAAGTGATCCTATAAGGGTTCCGGTTTTTCCTTTTTAGGTACGGAACCCTAAAAAAGAAAACAAAATAGGCTTGGCCCTTTAGTGGGCTTAAAACAAGGATGGCGGTGAATGGACGTAAGCCTTCTTTGAGTCATATTTAAACTTCGATCAACAATAATAATGATCGAAGGATTTATATATATAGAAGAAGAAGGATAAATAAAATATCCTTTTCCTTCTCAGTGCAGTAAATGTATATGCTATATTTGTATATTATGAGGCGGCCTGTGACCAACAATAGAGTATTAATTAGGGTAATGAGAATGATGATTTGAGGTCGTCGGTATCTGTAGAATTACGGCCTCTATAGGTAGCCTAATTACCGATTAGTACTATAATGACTAATCATTCAATTATGATCCATTGTGATTAATCATTTGTGTTATAATCATAATACGTCATCATCATCATTATTATAGAATATATGGCCGCCGCTCTTCTTTTAGGAGATAGGATATAGAGTTTAGACCCATCACGCAGCTCTTATATGGGTCAACGGGCTTAGGGTGATAATGTTTATAGTAACGATCACTGTCAAATATTAATGGTAATGACCAGAAACGTCGGCTTCGAGGCATGGGAGTTTAACACCTTCGACGTTTCATTTCGTGCTAACCATTTATACTGAGGATTTCTTGTGCCATTTATTTAATAACATAAATCATGATGATTTTCAGTTTTTTTGTACAAACAAGCCCACGCTTAAAAATTTTTTGGTACAGCTAGTCGGGCAGTGCAGGAAGTACAAATTCACTTGAGCTTTATTTCAGTTTTATATAAAATAGTTATTCATAATAGTTTTAAAATAAGCAATAAATTATTATCTGCCTCACAATTTATTATAAGTTGATGATTAAAGATGTAAGATGATTAAAGATTACATCTTTATACTAAAGTTAGTATAAAGATGTAATCTTTAATCATCTTTATTTCATAAAATGTTTTTCTTGTGAAAACTTAGTAAGCAGGATTAACTTCTATTTTGTTAAAATTATTTTTGTACAAAATATATTAACTGATGCTTTTGAAAAGAACTTAAACGGTTATTCTTAAACAGTTATTTAGTATTCTATAGCAAAAGAAAATTATTATAATACTATATCTTCAAAAGTAACAAAACAGTACAAGTCATAATTAATTAATAATTTACATTATTAATTAATTGTAATTTAAAAATTACTAATGCATCATTGTTTTAAAAAAAAGTACTGTTGAGTTACAAGTTAGGAATTCATATATCATTTATATTTTAATTTACAGAAAGTTATATTATACACTAGCGGACGCCCGCTGTTTCACCAGCGTATTTCCCATTCCCGTAAAAGTTGGGGATAAATAGTAGCCTATTTGTTATCCAGGTTGTCATTTAACTCCACAACAAATTTTATTAAAATCGCTGCAGCCATCCGGCCGTGAAGAAGAAACAAACATACACACACACATTCGAGAATTTTCGCCTTTATAATAACGTATGATAATGTTCTGTGAATTGTGAAAATACGTTATGTAAAAATGTATTCATCCCCAATCATTTACGGACATACAAATTGTTTTAACGGACACAGACATTTTATTTTTAAACCAATGAAAGTTCGTGATGAAATAGTGCTATTCGAGATGCACTAAAAGGTCTTAAGGAATTGGAAATTCAAGGAGCCACAGTCGTTTCAATTGCAAAAGTTTCTTACCTGTTGGGAGAGCGGTGAAGTTGAAAGTTTGACTTCTTTATTCAACCATACACCTTATTATACTGGTTTGTAGGAAAGTTTTAGCATATTTTCAAACACTTTAAGCCTTTTGATGCATTATAACTTATCATGGATAAATCAGGCGCTAGTTTTCGATATTTCATTACGAAAAATGAATAATTGATTTAATTTTTTACTAAAATCCAGCCTATCCAAGTACTAACGACCCGATAAAAAATTACAAAATATATTTCACTCCGAAGTTTTCTCGTGATTGACCCTATAATTCTCTAAAGCCAAATGGTAAGTTACATATAAGTGACAAAAGAAATATAGACAGAATTCAATAATCGCCTTTTCATCAGACTATGAGAGGACTGATAGTAGATACCTTGCGAAGGTTTTTCCAGATAATATTTTACCTCACCTGAACGCTATGAAAGGAAAGCTATATTAAGTCCGGCTTCGTTCTGCAAATTAAAGTAAATTTTATTCGACGCCAGGAGCTCTGTATGCGTAAAATTATTTTTTCAGATATCTTTTTTATTTCACATTCAATCTGATAACTTGCTCTTGGCATAATTTATCTGAAAATAAACAATAATGATGAAGCAAGGATTTTGAAAATTTATTTTAGTTTCTCATGATCATCTAATTTTTCAAGATTTTATTTAAAGTTCAGTACACTATTATTAAAGAATAGAATTATAGACAGATTAGAAAAAAATCCGTCATCTTTATATCGCGGAGTATTATGAACTTTCCAGTCGGATCTGCGTGTATTTAGGTAGTAGTAGTAGGCAGGTGCTAGGGGATTCGTAAGTTTTTAGCGGAAAATAACTAAGTAAGTAAATTATTAACCATTTATAACAAACTTCTGCGAATTAACACTTGCTTCAATTGCCGAACTACTTACTTGTAATAATATAAGTTCAGATATTTGTAATACAAAAATAATATAATATGTCTGTTTTGCGTGCGTACTCGTTTTTATTTGAATGTAGATCGGGCAAGTGCAGGTGCTAGTGGGGTCGTTAGACGCCGGGACCGCTTGTTATTTGCTCAAGAACGGCTATGCGGGTCCCATTGAGGGTACACATCGCAAAACAAAAGGAAAATATTAAATAAAAGTGTTAATTTTTGTCGCTCGCTACTCGCCCGCCCCCGGCGTGTTTGGACACCTATGCGGGTTTGTCTGACCATTCTTTAGCGTCCATTTTTACACTTTTTCTAGATAAAGCACTGTGGTGGAGTAAAAATAATAGATTATGAGACGGTTGCTAGTTTTGTCTGTAATAGAGACGGGTGAAAATCAAGTTGTGTAAAGTTTACGTATATACCCGGCATGAGCTGTAAAATAAAAAGTTACATCTCATGCCGGGTATATATGTGACAATAATAATTGAATAAAACAGTTCTTTAAGCGAGACTCAAGAAACATAAAATTCTAGTAAATTTCGACGGCCTGATAACAGTCAAGGGTCAACTTGTAGTTGATATAAAAAAATCATGCGGAGATATGAATGAAATGAAATGAAAAATAATTTAAACTCGCAGAAAATACATAAGCTATAGGTAAATCCGATGGGTATAACTAGTAATTTACTATAATGCATGACAAGAAAGCAAAAATTGTACTTTTAATACGTCATATCAAATTCTCCGGGCTCTTTTCAAATACAGCTTTACTATTCTTAGTCATACAATTTCTAAAGTTGCTACGACTATCTTCAAACCAGTCCTGTAATTAGTAAATTAAAGTAAATCAGCTCAACTCATGTGATTTTGTCGTAACGTGCTCGAATAGTTTAGTTAGAAGTAATTAGCGGTTTTAGATAGGGCTTGTTTTAGCAGTACATACAAAACTACAAAGCGGCTAGATCCACAACAGCTTTTGAGTGAATCTCTTTGTTTCCTCTGGAGCTTAACAAACGGATTTTATCAAAGCGAGATCGTCTCTATAAAGAAAAACATTGGTGTAGTAACAATGGCTCTCGGTACAACAGATTATGCTTATTAGCTTTTGTCTACTTCTTGTGTGTCATCATCATCGTTAGCCGATGAACGTCCATTGTTGTATAATGGCCTCCTGCAAGTAGTTCCAAACATATCTCTTCTTGAGCCGTTTGTATCCAGCGGCTTCCTGTATTTTCTCTGTCATTTAATGCTGTCTGTCCACCTATAGGGGGTATAGGCCTACTGTAAAGACTTCTAAACGAATCAAGACCATACTTGATTCGTTTATATCCAGAAACTTTCTACGGTCGGTATTTTGACGGGCTCCGTCGCGGAGAGGTGGATTTATAAGACGAAAGTCCAGGTTCGATTGTGATTTTTTAAAATGGTCCAGGTCTGGCTATTGGGAGTTCTCGGCTGGGGCTAGTTACCACCCTATCGACAAAGACGTACCGCCAAGCGATTTAGCATTCTGGTACGATGACGTGTAGAAACCGAAGGGGTGTGGATATTATCCTACTTCTAACAAATTAGCGCGCTTCCGTCTTAGATTGCATCATCACTTACCATCAGGTGTGATTTCAGTCAAGGGCTAACTTATAATACTGCGCTATCCGGTGCATTTCAGCCCTCAACGTCCATCGGCTCAATGTGTCCCGCTTATGCTTGGGGCTAGATCTCTCTCTGCAGTCGTTCCTTCATGACTGAAGATCGCGGTCCTGGTACGATCCAAGTCTCGAACGAGTCCACGCCTTCCACCTGCTTCTGTTGGTGGCCATCTTTGCTAACGAATAGAATGATTGCTTGGACTCGCTCAGATACATACTCGTAATTAGAAAGCTGGCAGCACGCAGTTGTTACGTGAAACTATAACGCAATTTAAACTAAATTTATGTAGTAATTATTTTCAATTGTTGGTGACTTGTTTTCGACCATTTAAGTATATATAACAAATCATATTGTTCTCTATGCTAATTATATCAGTGTCATATTATATGTGCTATAACAATAAATTTTTTTAACAAAAAATAGAACTGACTCAAAACGCACTGAAAAGTAAAATATAACTGTGTCATTTAGTTGCTTTAATTTACTTAAGCATATCTATGAAGTTGGTGCCAGCCAAGTTTAAGGAACATTTATTTTACGTAGTAAAGCAGTTTGTGGGTTCTAGGTAACGTCCTTAAAGGTAGAAACCTTGGCTGGCACCGACCGATGCTTAAGTAAATTAAAGCAACTAAATGAAACAGTTATTTTTTACTTTTCAGTGCGTTTTGAGTCGGTTCTATTTTTTTTTCTTACTTTTTAGTGATTTATCGCCAGGTAACTTACTCCTACTATACTGTCATAGTATATCATACGGCACTAGTAGCCAAAAAGCTACCGATACCGAGACAGGGACCGACATCGCTGTAAGCGTGCCTCCAAAATTTGAAGAATTCCTTCAATTTCCCCATATCATCATCAGATCCTAACATGATGACAATGGGACCACTTTGAAAGTACGACCTTTCTAATAAAAAAAGAATTATCAAAATCGGACAACTGTTTAAAAAGTTATGCGTGGTCATACATAAACAAAAAAAAAAAATATACGTGTCGAATTGAGAACCTCCTCCGTTTTTTTTCGTCGGTTAAAAATAGGACTCTTGTATAGGGATGTGTAAAAAAATATAGGGTATTAGGTAGCAGGAACGGTAACGGCACGGAAGACCGTTGAATTTTTTAGCCAATAAAAGTAGCACGTGTGTTACAAACTGGTGAACTGCCAATAAAACAGCACAAGCTTTCTGAATCATTCTTTTTACAGCCTTCAGTTCTTGAAAATTCAGCAATAGTGCATAAAATTGTTGTGTTTTACTACACTAAGTATAACCTCGGTAGTAGATATATTAAAACACATATTATCATTCTGATTAATATATATCATACACGGCCCGGCTTCCCCCTCTCCCAGGAGGGGAGAGTTTGTTACCCCCACTGTGTTACCGATCATTTCAAGATTTAGCTAAATATGATTCTACTAAATACTTAACAGAACGGCTTACTAAGGCATGGGGGTGTAACACGCATCAACTTTTCATTTCCGGCCTAAGATTTTTTACTAAGAAGAATTTGTTAGAGGAAACAAAAACTTAATATTTGTTAATTGGAACCATAACATCCCAAGTTACAGGCTAAAAAGTTAATTAATCGCCTACATACCAAATTTTAATTAATTTATTGAGTGTTGCTATTGATTAGTAAGAAAATAGAGCATATCGATTCTGTAACGTAGCTTGACAGTGCGAGTCTCGACTTCGTTTCTATATCTGTTTATCTATAGTATCGTGTTAAAGAGAAAGAGATATTGAGTCGACGTCAAATTTCGTTACAGAATCGACATGGAGACGATTATTCATTTATTTTTAATATTACATATTTATTTTACAAACATTCATCTGAATAATTTCAAAGTGAAAGGTAAAACAAACCTAAATCTCTTTTACAGCAAGACAATGGCACGTAACGACTGACCCTGTTTCAATAAAACGTCACAGCTATGAGACAGAAAGCGAGTGTCTTAACGATCCCTTTGATGTGAAGACACCTTTTCAACCGTAATAAACGTTAGCATGTTAATAAATAATAGTTTAAAAAAACTAAAAACACGCTTTTTATAGAAACCCAAACTAAAAAATAGAAAATAATTTTAATAAATTTAAATTAAGAATAGTGTTAAAATTTTCATTAACTATAAATTAATAATAGTGTAAATAAAAAGAAATTATTTTATTTTAAAAAAGCGTGGGGTGCATGGTGTCAATATAGTTATAAATATTTTATTGACAGATATGAGTAGAGTGATTATCATTTTGATAATATCTTAAAAAGCACCCCACGCTTTTTTTAAAATAAAATAATTTTTTTTTTATTTACACTATTATTAATTTATAGTTAATGAAAATTTTAACACTATTCTTAATTTAAATTTATTAAAATTATTTTCTATTTTTTAGTTTGGGTTTCTATAAAAAGCGTGTTTTTAGTTTTTTTAAACTATTATTTATTTTTTTACTTTTTAGTTTGGTTTATTTATAAAAGCGTGATTTTTTTAGTTTTTTTAAACTATTATTTGTTGATTATCAAAAATATTCATACTATGTTTCATAGTAAGCGTCGACATCGAATTCACATTCGATGTTTACAATTCTTATTTTTACTTACAATCTGTACCCGCATTTGCCTGTGCCCCACCCTTAGCACAGTGACCAAGGAAACCACAGAAACCTGGCCAGAGTACAGTCGGCACGGGAGCGAGCCTTGGAAGTCGCAGAAAAACTGCGACTGCCAGGGCTCGAACCCACGCCTGAGCGACTGTTGTACGGGCAGATTAGCACTTAAACCGCTCGGCCACACAGTCGCTAGTAATTTATTTATTAGTGAGAATAAAATAATTATTTAATAAATATTATAAATACGGGGAATCAGAGTTCAATTTCGGAGAGGGAGCCTGAGAAACGGCTACCAGAACCAAGAAAGGCCGCAGGCGCGCAGATTACCCACGGAGAGTTATATACTGACATACTGACATACTGACAAACTGACATACAAGTGAAGCTAATAAAAAGCGTGTAAAAATAAAGTTTGAAGAGTTTCCTCGAGTTTTCGTAGATCTCATCATCAGATCATGACTTAGTTAACATTAAACCAACTGGAATCTTTCAAACTTCTCATTGAGACATATTAATCGAGCCCAATCACAAGGTAGCTACTGTTAACCGTTAAAGAGCTCCCTCAGCTGTCCTTCTTCTTCATCGCCAGACCCTCAATGACAGTCACAGCCCATCTAGATGTAAAGTTCTCATTGAGACAAATTAATCGAGCCCAAACACAAGGTAGTTACTGTAAACCGTTAAAGAGCTCCCTCAGCTGTCCTTCGTCTTCATCGCCAGACCCTTGATGACAGTCACAGCCCATCTAAATGTAAAGTTCTCATTGAGACAAATTAATTGAGCCCAAACACAAGGTAGCTACTGTAAACCGTTAAAGAGCTCCCTTAACTGTCCTTCGTTTTCATCTGCAGACCTTCAATGACAGTCACAGTCCATCTAAATGTAAATTTCTCATCGAAACAATCAAGCCCAAACACACGGTAGATACTGTAAGCCGTTACGGAGCACCCTTAACTGTACTTCGTCTTCATCACCAGACCCTCAATGACAGTCACAGTCCATCTAAATGTAAATTTCTCATCGATACAAATTAATCAGGCCCAAACACAAGGTAGCTACTGTAAGCTGTTACGGAGCTCCCTTAACTGTACTTCGTCTTCATCACCAGACCCTCAATGACAGTCACAGCCCATCTAAATGTAAAGTTCTTATCAAAACAAATTAATCGAGCCCAAACACAAGGTAAATACAGTAAATCGTCAAGGAATTCTCTTATATGTAGATCGGCTCCATCATCAGATCGACTCCAGACCTTCATCGAATTGTAGTGCTTTTAAATACTTATCGGAAAAACTAACAAACGTACTTGTTGTCCCTACAATTTTTGAAAGTTCCCCTCGGTTTCTCCAGGATCCCATCATCAGATCCTGGTTTCCTTATCATGGTACCACCACCGGACTATCTACTTTCCAACAAAAAAAGAATTATCAAAATCGGCTCATAAACGACGAAGTTATGCGCGAACACACATACGAGTTACATACTGACATACTGACAAACTGACAAACTGACATACAAGTGAAGCTAATATAAAGCGTGTAAAAAGGGACACTGTCACATATGGCTCTATATTCCTCTTTTCACAAAACTATACAAAAATGTCATATATGAGCCCATAGTCTAGCTATATCTCATGAGCCGTGTAATTTTCACATGACTGTGATGTATATCTGGTGCCGCGATAAAAGAAAAAATAATTAAGTTGTGCTCCCGTACATCAAACGTGATTTTATGCTATTTTGTACGGAACCCTCGCTCCGTGAGTCCGACTCGATCTTGGCCGGTGTTTTCGTAATAACAGTCATTTTTAATTAACTTAAAATATATGGGACGAATTTATTTCGGTGTTGAGTCCATCAGAGCCTTTGTAGGTGTAACTGCATCACGAGTACAGGTTATTTTGTTCATCTATTTATCGATATACTCATCTTTCAAACTCAAGTAAGGATAGCACATGTTGCCAGTGATGGCAACGTCCATGGATCTGAGAGTGGATCGCTAACGATGTATGTCATAAAAAGGTTCACAGTCACTTAGCGCTCGAGAGAGCGTCGAGGTATGTTCGGAGTATCTCTGCGTAATCTAATCAGAAATGAGGAGATCCGCAGTAAAACCAAAGTTACCTATTTAGTTCAATGACTCGTAAAACTGAAGTGGCACACATTGTTCGAAGAGTGGATAGAAGTTGGGACCCCTTGCTGCTGGAAAGGTGACCCTGCAACGGAAAGTGAACTGAAGACATTAAACGTGGTATAGAGAGTTTCTGGTCACAGACAACTCAGGATTTTTGTACTTGGAAGTCTACGAAAAGCCTATATCAGCCATCAGTGGACATCCGACGTGTTAAATTAAACTTAGGTAAAAAACTACAGTGCATTATAATTTTAACTGCAACGCTGACTTAATAGTAGGTTATATAGCTATAAAAAATTAATGCATATAAAGCCAAAAGCAATATGACGTCCAACCTGTGTGAGTACCACAAATATATTATTACCAGTCAAAAATAAATAAAGAGCGCGCTGCACTCAGTTTCGTCAAATATTTTAGCTTGAGTACTTTTGTGTACTTTAGTGCTGAATATGGGACAGATATTATATTTTAAAGTACTAGGAGAGTGGTACGTATCTAGTTTTACGAGTTGTGTTTTAAATTGTGCAGCAGTTGCTGTTATTTTTATTGGTAAAATAAATGACACTATCTAATTAGAAGCCGCTGGCAACTACTGGTTAAGTGAAAAGGAATGCCTTATTTTTGTAGGATACAACTCTATCAAATTTGACGACCTCCGTGGCGCAGTGGTATGCGCGGTGGATTTATAAGACGGAGGTCCTGGGCTCGATTCCCGGCAGGGCAGATTGAGATTTTTCTTAATTTGTCTTGGTCTGGCTGGTGGAAGGCTTTCGCCGTGGCTAGTTACCACCCTGCCGACAAAGACGTATCGCCAAGCGATTTAGCGTTCCAGTACGATGTCGTGTAGAAACCGAAAGGGGTGTGGATTTTCGTCCCACTCCTAACAAGTTAGCCCGCTTCCATCTTAGACTGGATAATCATTTAACATCAGGTGTGATAGCAGTCAAGGGCCAACTTGTAGTCGATAAAAAAAAGAAAGAAAATTAGCTAAAAACCATGTTTCCAATATTATGAAAGATACTCCTAAGTAACAGCTCGGAGACTTTAATGATAGTTAAAGATAGGTATACCGTACCGTGTTGGGTCTCAGCTCCAAATTCTAGCCTAAACGCTGTAGTAGTTCATTAAAAATATAATAGGTATGATAATCATAACAGACAAAAACTTAACAATATACCTCTGTATTTTATCTTTGATATTCTCTAGTCCCCTATTAATTGCTTTGAAGTAAGGCACTAAAACTTCGAGCATTTCTTTTTGACAGGCACAGTGGAGAAAATAAGAATTATAAAACAATTCGCATTTGAAATTGCAGCAGCTTTTTAACTTCTGTACAGTTCAAAGTGGAAAGAGCTGGGTCTAATTAAAACAGGGTCTGATTGCTCTGAAGGAAGTGAAAAGGCAAGAAAATACTTTTGAGACAATTAAACAAGGCCTATGGGTGAGTTTGTAAAATAATATTGATGTTTGTTAAAATTAATGAGCTAGTATTACGCTAACATTGTTAAACATTTAAAAAAATATTTTATTTATTTCCTATGTACAGATTTGTTTACAAAAATATTTAGCTTACTGGCGTTCGAAAAACATTCGGGTTGTTTTGTTCTCTGACAAAGAGCTAATGAATTAAATAGTTATTGTCTCATTCATTTACATACCTACTAGTTTTTTTCAAACATCAACCTAGTCCTTCGTATTTTGATATTAGCTAATTCAAACTGGGTCAATTACAGGTCAATTACAGAAGGTTCCCTTCTTTTCAAGCTGATTTCGTGCTTAGGCTTTAAGGGGCGTAGATAGTGTTTGACTGTGATCCAACGAGTTCGAGATGGTTCTTAGCTATAAAAAATGAAGATAATTTATATGATTAGCCAATCTATTATTCTATTACGATAGATATAATCTATATTAATAACTAGCCGCCCCCGCAACCCCCCTTGTGGGTGGAATTTCGTAAAATCCGTTCTTAGCTGACCTCTACTCGGCGAAAGGAATATTCCTACCAAATTTCAAGTCGCTACGCAGAGATATCGTGATGAGTCAATATATAGGTAGGAATCTCTTATATATATATATATATATATATATATATATATATATATATATATATATATATATATATATAGATATAAATCGGGGCGTCACAAAATCGCGGGCGTCTTCTAGTTTCTAATAAAAAAGTTACTTCATTAAGTCTGCTCCGGGACATTTAAATTTTTATTTTAAATTGTTATAAAACCTTTGTTACATAAAACAGAACAGGATTAGTCTGGCTATCCAACGTAGGAAATGCAGCCAGCACTATTTAAAGTAGGCTTGATTTGTTTATTAGGATTTGTTAGCTTAAGTGTATATTCTTTCTCAAAAAAAGAAATGTGTATATAATATTTAAAAAAAAAACGGAACATAATCGTCATCTATTCCGTATATTCACCACTTTCTTAAAAATTCTCTTAGCCTGTAGCTGGAAAAAAAGAACAACACAAAACCAAATTGCCTCGTAAAATATTAGCATAGACAAGATTCTTGAGTGATATGATCCGTGTTTATGCTGCAAGATAAATAATGTATACGGTGTTGGAATGTAAACGACTGAAATAAATGTTTTACGAGCTGCTTACACGTTCACGTAAAAGTTATAATGTTTAAGTGCTTCCTCTTCGACGCCTTCTTGCCAAATGCTAATAGTGTTATTAGGTAAAATCTCAGCTTAGGTTAGTAAAACTACCAATGTGTATATTAATCGCTAATATACCTATTTAATATATTTTGCCTCGAATGGATAGAAGGGCTAGCCCGTTTTTTGCGTAATTCAGCCTGGCTATCCAACGAAGAAATGCCGCCAGTATTCGTGCCAGTATTACTCGTTGGCATGAATGTATAGTAATAAGGATAATTTTGCTTATATTTTGTATAGAATACGAAATAGTTTATGAGTAATTATATATGTAATACTTTACTTTCCAAAAAAAAATCCAAATATGATATGAAATAATGATTATTCTGTTTACGAATAAAGATTTCTAAGGTACTTAAAAAATATTTGGTGGTTTAAGAGCTCGGATATTGTCAAAGAATGGATTAAGTTTTTCATTGATTAAGTAATTGCATCAAGATGTATAGCAGTTGACGCTGATTTTATAGATTGTGTCGATTAAGTAGGGAAACATAGGTACGCTGTAAGCTATTTTGAAATATTGAAAATAATTATATTTTTTATACTTTTTCCTCATAACAAAAATAGAAATAGAGTAAAAATCTTGTATTATCTAATGTATACGTTTTCGTTGTTTTATTTATTCAGGAAAACCAACTGCTAATACATAAATTCTAGTCCATTGTTCGTACACTATGAACTTTAGCGAATGTATAGCTTTTAACAGCTTTTCACAACGTTCACAATAATTTTAAAATAAGATGTCATAATTACAGAGGCAATATACTTATTAATCTAACTACGGCAGAAAAAAAAATTATATAATGTTAGTTTATAGGATAACATAAAATTATTTCATCATAATATATGACAAAGGAAAGGGGGCACTTAAAGTTTAAATAAGTGAAAGTTTTCTATTAAGATTATCTCTGTTCCTGAATTTTATGTTCATTGTATTTAAGATGGTTTTAATTAAAGCATAAAAGATTTTCTAGAAAGTACAAAGTGACTACAAAACATGTATTTGCCTGCGCAACATTACGATATATTAATACTTTCATTAATAGAGAGCGTGTGAGTATAAACAGAGACAAAGAGATATCTTTTCCATTAACCTACCTGATATCAAGATTAGATTTTCATTATAATGAAAACACAAGACTTTGTCCGTGAGGTCATAGGCTTTTTTAACCCCCGACGCAAAAACGACGGGGTGTTATAAGTTTGACGTGTCTGTGTAAATGTGTATGTGTCTGTCTGTGGCATCGTAACTCCCAAACGAATGATCCGATTTTAATGCGGTTTTTTTTGTTTGAAAGGTATATCAGTCGAGAGTGTTCTTAGCTATGTTTGGTGGAAATTGATTCAGGTTTTCAAGGTCATCGGGTCGTTTGTTAGGTGTGATAGAAATGTTACACACTCAGTTTGCTTGAAAGTATGTATGTGATCTGACATTTGAAACACTAATGTCCACTGAGCTGGTCTGATTATAAGGCTCGAAGGTAGTAGACGTAACCCTGGTCTACCTTTTTAGTAAACCCATCGAGTTTGGGCTCGTTGAATTTCTCTTGACTGGTTCTTTTCATGTTTCTCATTTGGTTGGGTTTTTAAAATTTTAATTTAATGTTTTATATCTAGAAAATAACAATTTTACATAAGTTATAGGTATATTTACACTAAATTATAACGACTTAGAAACATGAGAAAGCTATACTGGAATGGTTTGGTCATGTAGAGAGAATGCATGAAAGGAGACTCATAAGAGGGATGTATGAGGCAAGAGTGAATGTAAATGATGGAAGGGCAGAAGGCAAATCTTATTATTATTATTTGATTGCATCATTTCTCAACATGTTTTTTTTATGCCTCATTTCCCTTTTATCGCCTACAACTTGGCCCTTGAGTGGTATCACACCTGATATTAAGTGATGATGCAATCTAAGATGGAAGCGGGCTAATTTGTTAAAAGTAGGACAAAATCCTCACCTCTTTCGGTTTCTACACGACATCGTACCAGAACGCTAAATCGCTTGGCGGTACGTCTTTGTCAGTAGGGTGGTAACTAGCCACGGCGATAGCCTCTCACCAGCCAGACCAAGACAAATTAAGAAAAATCTCAATCTGAACCCAGTACCTTCGTCTTATAAATCCACCGCGCATACTACTGCATCGCGGAGGCCTCATTTGTAGCTACGAGAAAGCTCAAGTTTATATTAGGTATGCTAATATTAGCGCTTTTTCATGTATCCAAAATTTCAGCTTAATCGAAAACACCGAGACAGTTGTTAGTTAATAAAAATTTGTAAAATGATTCTCATCCATCTTATAATAACCCAACATAGATTAATCTTGCTTAGCGGAGCGAAATCAATGTCTAATCCAAATAGTTAGAAAGAAACTTTACACATTTATCAAGGACCATTGACAGTGTATTCTACTTTTTGTCGTAAAAAATTAACTTAAAGGGGTGAAATAAGCGGTAGAAGGTAGGTATTTTAATAATAAATATTATACAACAACTACACACGTCGCTATATAGCCCCAAAGTAAGCGTACTCGTAAGTAGCTTGTGCTATGGGTGCTATGAAAACTGATCAATATTTTTATATATATTATACATAAATACTAATAATATATAGATAAACACCCAGATACTGGAAAACATCCATGCTCATCACACAAACATTTTCCAGATGTGGGAATCGAACCCACAGCCTAAGACGCAGAAGCAGGGTCACTACCCACTGCGCCACTCGGCCGTCAATTTTAAGGAATATAGCTTTAAAGTGTGCACATGACGTATTGAAATCCATGTTACACGATTCCTAATGGCTTCCAAAACTAGAATTCATACCTCTGAATTTGAATTGAAGCATTGCGAAAGCACTTACGGTGAACTTTCAACAATTGCAGCTCGAAAACGTAAAGTATCACTTGTGTTCGGACATATTCGAATAGTAGCTCTTTGTAAGTTATTGACTTGTGAAACACTTGGGAGTAATTTGTTTTGCTGCTGCAAATGAACAACGAGATTGATTTTGAATTTTGACTGTCTTCAGACAAACTTATGGCTTTGAAAACTACTAGTATAATTTTAATTAAAATCTTATTTCTAATGAGAACTTGAGTACTGTTATAACTTTACTTTTTTTTGATCGAGTTCAAAAATAAATAAAATATTATTATGAGTAATTTAATTTATGTATATTAGCTTTATTTTGGATGGTGGGAAGCTTCAAAGACTTACCGCCAAGCGATTAAGCGTTACGGTACGATGCCGTGTCATGTATCGATAGGGTGTGGACTTCATCCTACACCTAACAAATTAGCCCTCTTCCATCTTAGATTGCATCATCACTTACCTTTAGGAGTGATTGCAGTCAATGGCTAACTTGTAATGAGTTAAAAAAATAAGGTTCTCTATTCGTCGCTTACTTTTTACCCGAATGCGTCAGAAGGAGGGTAATGTTTTTCGAGCGTATGTACGTATGTATATATGTATGTATGCATGTCCATTTCTTCGGCACGCGCTACAGCCTAAACGGCTGAACGGATTTTGACATGTGAGGTGTCGTTGAATTTTTCAAAATTGTGGTAGTGACATAGGCTATATAAATTTTCAAAATGGCGGCTGTAAAGGGGGGAAAATGCTAGCAATATGGGTACCAATTGAAAGTTTGTAAAAAGACCATTTCAAAAATATAAATATCATATCATATTTATATTACTTTTTTAACAAAAAATGGCAAAAAGGTACCATGAAAACCTAGTACTACAAACTAAAACTAAAAAGTCTCAAATAAAATTATTATTATGAAAACAAAAACCCGACTGCTTAGAAGAAATGAAAGGTTTGTTACCGCAATCTATTTATTCACTGCCTTCAATGTGATCAGTACAGCGCATAGATACGATAGTATTTTTTGCTTTAAGAGGTAGCATATCTTAGTACTTTTATGAAGTCAGTTGAATTCTTTAAGTATTTATATGTTAACTAGATGCTACGATGTTCACCAGAATACCTAATATTTGCTTTTACAACCAACCTGTTAAATAGATTTCTTGGAAAACATGTTTACGAGTGCACAAAGAAGCTACGCTTAGCCTACATCGTACGCTATGCCTTTTCTATTGATTACTAGCCCACATTATTTACCGCTAGAAAATCAGTGAGGAACGTGACCAACGAAAAAAACGGAGGAAGTTCTGAATTCGACATATATTTTTTTTTCATATGACCACGCATAACTTTTTACAGAGTTGTCCTATTTTGATAATTCTTTTTTTATTAGAAATGGCACACTTCCAATATGGTCCCTTAGTCATCATCTTAGGATCTGATGATGATATCCTGGGAAAATCGAAGGAACTCTTCAAATTGTATATACTATAAGAGTATAGTACGAGTAGGTTACATGTCGATAAATCACTAAAAAGTAAAAAATAAAATTTTTAACAAAAAATAGAACCGACTCAAAACGCACTAAAAAGTAAGAAATAACTGCATCATTTAATTGCTTTAATTTACTTAAGCATAAGTATGAGTCGGTGCCAGCCAACGTTTCTACTTTAAGACCTAGAACCCACAAACTTTTACTACGTGAAATAAATGTTCCTTAAACTTGGCTGGCACCGATTTCGTAGATATGCTTAAGTAAATTAAAGCAACTAAATGACGTAGTTATTTTTTACTTTTTAGTGCGTTTTGCATCGGTTCTTTTTTTTTGTTAAAAATTTATTGAAGATACTAAGGATATGGTAAACTCTATCCCTATAAGACTTTCTCAGACTTCATTGTAGCCCTAAAAATGAGTTACAATCCTACTTCAGCTATGTGTTGATAGATGAATAAGTTGTCTTTTATGTAATAAACAGACTATAATTGTTGTTGTGATTCACCCCATAGTCTTTACCATCATGTTAGTAGCGAAAACATTACATGTAAACGGTCTTTCTTATCAAAACAATGATCCCTTGGACCCGTTTCTGAAGACACGAAATTACAGCGACACTTAATGTAATAGGAACATCTATTAAGTTTAATTAAACCCGTGAGATACTCTCGCAAAATACGAGCTTGTAGGATTATTGTTATTCTAATAAGGTTTTAGGCGGAGTTCGTGATACTCAAACATTCTGTGTTTTGATAATATTAACTTTTCAGGATCCCTGTAATAAAATTGAGGTTGTTTTAAGCTAGGATTTATGGCACGCTGATTTTGGAGGTCGGTTTACATTTAGGATTATCAAAAATTTTAAAATATTTTAATTTAAAAGTCGGTTTGTAATGTCTATAGAATAATTAGGTAGTATTAATATGCTGTGCCCAGCAGTTTTACCAGCGTAGATTTTATTCCCGTATGAATATTGAGAAATCCGTTCTTAACGAGCGTCTGCAGCCCGTAATGACTATATTAAACTTTAAATATATCGAGTATTTAATCTTAGAAATATCGTGATAAGTCAGTGATAAGTAAGTACTTTGTTCATTTATGTATAGCAGTCGCCCGCGACTTCATCCGCATAGAAAACTCTTAATTAAGTGCCTACCCAAGTTTAGGTACCTTCTTAGAAGTTGATTTTTTAAATACTTTCCCGTCAAATAATATCCCAGAATGATATTAGTATATCCACGTCATCGTGACCTGAGTAGGTGTTTATTTGTATTATTTTCAAATAACATGATTCAAAATTGTATATCTTTATAAATTTGTACCTATTACCACTCCCCGATAACGTAGCATTGATGGAGGAAATTCTTAAGTCGGATCAGTATTTCTGAAGATTACCCCATTTGAATCCATTTACAAACTTACAAACGTTACCTTTTTATAATAATAGTATTATAGAGTCACATCTATACTCTATGTATTTTTATTACTGGCTGCCTGTATGTATAGTAATTGTTCGAGAACCAGAGAAAAAGGATTGCAAGTTAATTTTATTAACATATACTAAAAACATATTTTATTAACATTTTATTAAAAAAAAACCATATACTCGAAATATGTTATATAAATTACCATAATAATTGAGCATGATGCTCAAATAAATAGTTGATAACGTCGCAGGATGCTATTTATTTCGCTAAATAAAGTCAAGAGTGAATAGGAATCGTCTAGGCAAGCGCAGTCTTCCTTAGGCTGCATTTTCGCTTACTATCAATCAAGCGTAAGCCTGTAGCATTGAAAAAACAAAGTTCGATAAATAAATGTTGAAAGTAATTATCTAAGTAACATAATTGTATATAAACATATTTATTTATTATGTTTATGCGATATTCATTAGACTTTTGGTGGTTGAAAAGCGTGATAATGGTAATTTTTGACTATAAACGGGTATATAAAATTATTCGCTTGCTGCATAGACATCTGTGAAAGATAGATTTTCCAATAAACCATTGTCCAGCCGTAATTTATGGTGGCTTTATATCTTGCGGCTGCCGATTGCTTATTGATTTACTACAATTTTCTATAACCAATATGTACACTCTGTAGTCTATTGATATCTTGTGCCTATTTTTGTTAGTCAAGTCTTGTTATTGTGCTAGGAAATAATGAGTTATTTTCTAATCTAAAGGTGTGAGTTCGTAGCCGACCGGAAACTAGAACTCCAGACGACGAGTCGTAACTACATTACTGGTAAATGAGGCGTCGAGCGTAGCGACAGATGATAACAATTTTTAACCGACGAAAAAAAAAAACGGAGGAGGTTCTCAATTCGACACGTATTTTTTTTTTTTTATGTATTATTTATGTATGACCACGCATAACTTTTTACAGAGTTGTCCGATTTTTTTGATAATTCTTTTTTTATTAGAAAGGGCATACTTCCAAGGTAGTCCCATTGTCACCATGTTAGGATCTAATGATGATATCTTGGGGAAATGAAAGGAACTCTTCGAATTTTGGAGGCACGCTTACAGCGATTTCAGTTTTTGTCTCGTTATCGGTAGCTTTTTGGCTACTAGTGCCGTATAATATACTATGACAGTATAGTACGAGTACGTTACGTGGCAATAAATCACTAAAAAGTAAGAAATAAAAATTTTTAACAAAAAATAGAACCGACTCAAAACGCACTAAAAAGTAAAAAATAATTGTGTCATTTAGTTGCTTTAATTTACTTAAGCATATCTAGGAGTCGGTGCCAGCCAAGGTTTCTACTTTAAGGACGTTACCTAGAACCCACAAACTGCTTTACTACGTAAAATAAATGTTCCTTAAACTTGGCTGGCACCGACTTCATAGATATGCTTAAGACACAATTATTTTTTACCTTTTAGTGCGTTTTGAGTCGGTTGTATTTTTTGTAAATAATTTTTAATTGTTTAAATTCTGAATGATCAAATTCTTCAACCGATTTCAAAAATATTTTTAATCGAATTCTTATTAAAGTTGTTTAATTAATTACTTCAAAATACTTGCGAAATAGAATTTAATTTCTCATTCCATGCTCATTCAGTCGGATTTTCGTAAGCAATATTAATTGATAAATGATATTGAAATCGTATTTCTAATGGGACATCACTTGGGTATTCATTACATCCCATTCGGTACATCGTGGGTTACACCATAATTAATGATCCTAAAAGGGTAAAGGATAACGCGTCCTTTCTATTACAGCTGATCCCTTTTAAGATGTTTGGCTTTGTAAGCCATGAAGATTTTCATTTAATAGAATACGTCGCTTCTTCTTACAGTAAATACCGCCTGAGTGAGATTTTAACCATTTGCCATATTTGGCATAAAAAAAATCGATGTCGTGTCAAAATAGCTAGTATAAATATTTCATTTTTTACGACAAAATTACCTGTTTTATTTTTCTGCAAATTAAAACTTAAAAAGTATTGTTTTTATAATAATTTACTCTAGCTCGTCTTAACTATTTCACGTAAAACTAGGTAAATTTTGCGGTTAAAGTCACCGGCTTAGTGTTTAAATAAGTTAACAAGATATTAAAAACAATTACTGCAAAAATAAAGAAACTCAATCAACGAATGCTGAAAAATTTACACGAATTGTTCAAGGTCTTCAATTAGTACCAGCATTAGTTAATATTTTAATAAATAATAATTAATGTATTCGTTCTATTTTAATTTTATCCTCTTTTATCTTGAAAGCTGAAAATTGCTACTCTTATTCAAAAACATTTTTTGCTCAACCCATTATCTTGTTAGTAAAGTGCGGATGCTTTTATTTATAATACTATGGGACTTTTATTAGAATATTATGTTCACTGTGACTATTTTCTTCATTATCTTGGGTTTATTACTTTTCTCGTTATTCCAAAATGTATAATAATATAAAAATTATTTCTTAGTAATAGGTAATATTTAGTTTTATTAGATTTCATACTAATATAATTATATAATAAGCATAATTAAGTAAAAGATTTAATCGTACTTTTATAATTCGTTTAGTTATTACAATCTAGTATTAAGTCTTTTAATATTTTTATTTGATTTGCCAATTTTTGTACATATATATTTTTTTATTTGACTAAAGTTGGCCCTTGACTGCTATCACACCTGATGTTAAGTGATGATGAAATCTAAGATGGAACTTGTTAGGAGTAGGATGAAATCCACACTCATATCGGTTTCTACACGACATCGTACCGGAATGCTAAATCGCTCGGCGGTACGTCTTTGTCGGTAGGGTGGTAACTAACCACGGCGAAAGCCTCGCACCAGCCAGACCAAGACAAATTAAGAAAAAATCTCAATCTGCCCCATCGGGAATCGAACCCAGGACCTCCGTCTTATAAATCCACCGCACATACCACCGCGCCACGGAGGTCGTCAAAATTAATTTCCGTGCAAAAGAAATATATCGTTTTTTGCATGAAAAAAAAAAACACGGTATTATAGTATATAGCTTGGTCAATCCACGATGGCTCGTAGTGTTTTGTTTTTCAAACGCTTACAGTGCAAGTGTGCAATAAAAACTGCAAGAATGTGAGTTCTATTACTACGTAACGAGTAGCAATGTGTGCACACTCACACACAGTGTCAAGTTAATTATGTCAACAAGAATGTCATGTTTGACTAGCAGAATGCTCTACTCCATTTTAACTCATTTTTTAAAAATGAATATGTCGTGTTGGTCCTGCACAGCAAAATTATATTGTGATATAGGTTAATATATATATCGGAGTATAACCATTCTTCTTGACATCATCTTTAGTGGTTCTAAATCTCTTGGGCGTTTTCTAGGGTTACAAAGACTTTGTCTTCACGAACAGATATATTGCAAGTTCACAATGTTTTGATACATGAAATAGATTTTTATAATTCCTGACGTATTATAAAGATTCAGAACAGTAGTTTATTTACACCCATCTTACTTTACTCCCTAATTTAATTTACTTCTTAAGAACACTTTTACACTGGTCCAACTCGACCAGTGTAAAAGTATATCCTCTCCGCACTCCAGACACAAACTAACTACCCAACTCCTTTATTCCCCTCAAGATGGTGTAAATACTCTACTATGACTTTTGCGCCTGACTCTTTTATTGGTTGGAGTATTAAAACAAATCAATCATTCATTCATTTATCAAATCAAATTGAATTTAACTTTATGTTAAAGTTTTAAGTAAGCACCTATCTCATATCTCTCATTAAATGATTAACAATTAGTTCTATTTCGATTACTTTCATAAAAAAAATTGGTTGTCTGTAAAGTCGGTTTACTGAGGATAGTTGAACGTGACAATGTCTTAAGAAAATACTGATGGAATGGTAGCATTTAATTGGTTATTAAAATTTTTATATTTTTATAAATATTAATTTAAATTAATAAAATAATTGATTTTGATTTTATAAATTTATATTTTAAATTTATAATAAATATATTAATTTTTAATTTAAAATTAATATATTTAATAATTATATTTAATTGACGGATGTTGAACGCTGCCGAACGCAAAGGCCGATTGTCCTTCTTTGTCGCTAGTTCCGCGCTCTCGCTTGCACTTCAAGCCTTACATGGAACGCCTCAAAGCGAGGTAACAACGCATGACGTCATGTTTTTTCGTGCGTGCAGCCGGCTCTATCGAATTACAAGACGTTGTCACGTCAAAAACTCGTGACATACCAAAAATAATTACATCCACAGACAGTAACATTTCCATAAACAATGACGTCTATTACAATATTACAACAATCTATTCTAAGTCTCTAGTCTAATTCCTTCGACATATATATTAACCCATTTAAAAATATCTTAAAAACACACATACCCACACTCATCTCAGATAGGTACCTAGTATATCTATTTTTCTTTTGTTTAAACAGTTTAATGATTGAGCTCAATTCCACGCTGTCTTGTCTACCATACCCCTAGTGTTTTTGTAAAGCGTGAACCGTGCATGATATCTATTATTATTTTAATTCATTACAAGTTAGTTTATGTAAATTAAGATGGAAACGGGCTAACTTGTTAAGAGTAGCATGAAATCTACATTTCTTTAGTTTCTACACGATACCGGAACGCTAAATCGCTTGACGGCACGTCTTTTTTAGTAGGATAGTACCAATGACCAAAGCTATTTTGCTAAGCTAATTTGAAAAATCTATATTGGCAGTAAAAAACCAATCAAGTGACCTTTGTAGAAAAATTAAAGTCGAGTCGGTCAACCTGAAGGAACGGGCAACGGAACAATTTTTCTGGCTAAATCACATTTAAATATGTAGTTTATCATCATACGATACGTTTTTTTGACATTATAAATATAATATTGGTAAAAAAATTAAGTAGAGCATCATTCCGTTGGGTCATGACACGCAGCGATACAACCTACAATAGCCCGTGTACACCGAGCCGTGGTCGACTCGAGACTGATGTTCGAACTGTACTCCCCGCACCCTTCGGTTTCCCCTCGCGAGAAATAGTGGGGCGCGTCTTAGTGAATTGAACTATCAGTAGGTATACTCCCGCACCTCGGAGAGACTCATCTCGCGTCATGGAGATCGTACGTCTCGTTGACTCGAGAACTAAGACACTTATTCAAGACATAATTAAATTCGATTTGTAATTAAGTATTCGCACATAAGCCCAAAAACCTCGCTTTGGAGCAGCATAGAACGTAGTAGGCCATATAAAACTGTTGATAATGATGATATTATTGATATAAGGTAGTAAGTAACTACATAGTTTCAGTTGTATAGACTGTTCTATACAACTGAAGTCACTAATGACTTTGTCGAACTCATCGCAATTACTCGAATATTCGGATTATTGGGTATGGTCAACCATTCGTAAATACTTTGGCAGTTTGTGTGAAGAAACAAGTATTTCAAAACATCTATGCGAATGTTATTGCGTAACTTATTGTTGTGTGCTCTCTAGGCATAACAATAATTAATTACGTATCAGCTCAGCCGTATTAAACAACGCTATCGTGTATACATAATTATATCTGATTTCATGTGTTAGTATGATTAATCATCCTTACACGAACAACGTTGGCCTCGTGTTCAGCCTATAAGGCTTCAGATTACGAGGTCCGAAGTTGGAGCGCTGGGTCGGGGTGTAGTATTGACATTTTCTTTCTTTAAAGAAATTCTCTGTTAATTCTATGCTTGGAAATGCGATGTTGGCGGTGTTACACCTCCATGCGTAAGATATCACGTTGAGCTGTTAATTCTATGCTTGGAAATGCGATATTGGCGGTGTTACACCTACATGCCTAAGAGATCACGTTGAGCTGTTAATTCTATGCTTGGAAATGCGATGTTGGCGGTGTTACACCTCCATGCCTAAGATATCACGTTAAGCTGTTAATTATATGCTTGGAAATGCGATGTTGGCGGTGTTACACCTCTATGCCTAAGAGATCACGTTGAGCTGTTAATTCTATGCTTGGAAATGCGATGTTGGCGGTGTTACACCTACATGCCTAAGAGATCACGTTGAGCTGTTAATTCTATGCTTGGAAATGCGATGTTGGCGGTGTTACACCTCCATGCCTAAGATATCACGTTAAGCTGTTAATTATATGCTTGGAAATGCGATGTTGGCGGTGTTACACCTCCATGCCTAAGATATCACGTTAAGCTGTTAATTATATGCTTGGAAATGCGATGTTGGCGGTGTTACACCTCTATGCCTAAGATATCACGTTGAGCTGTTAATTCTATGCTTGGAAATGCGATGTTGGCGGTGTTACACCTCCATGCCTAAGAGATCACGTTGAGCTGTTAATTCTATGCTTGGAAATGCGATGTTGGCGGTGTTACACCTCCATGCCTAAGATATCACGTTAAGCTGTTAATTATATGCTTGGAAATGCGATGTTGGCGGTGTTACACCTCTATGCCTAAGAGATCACGTTGAGCTGTTAATTCTATGCTTGGAAATGCGATGTTGGCGGTGTTACACCTCTATGCCTAAGATATCACGTTGAGCTGTTAATTCTATGCTTGGAAATGCGATGTTGGCGGTGTTACACCTCCATGCCTAAGAGATCACGTTGAGCAGTTAATACCAGTCATTAACATCTGAAAGTTAACGTTTAAGAACATATCATTTATCATTGTCACCCGTATTAGAGGAGCGTGGTGGGCATCAGCTCAATATCCTCTCTCTTTAAGTGCATATGAGTGTATAGATATCAAATAATCTATTTTTGAACTTATCTGTCGGAATTGATTAATGAATTTACTCATTATAATATTGTATACCAAAATAAATACATGTACATGCAACAGTAGATTTTATTTAAAAATTTTTTACGTAGAAAGTTAGTGTCGGCTAATCTTTGAAACTGCCAGTCGGATTAGAAAAATCATTTTTGTATTTGACATAAACTTATTTGTGACATTTTCACGGGAACGGTAACTGCGCGATTGAAACACGCGCGTAAAACATAAAATTCGAGTTAATGCTAATAAATGTGATAAAAGTCTTACCTTCTATTGACTTTAATTTTACCTAATGGATGTTCCAATTACTCTATGGGCACAACTGTAATTGATGGTCTTTAGGGAGCAAGGGATTACGGACCCCTTTGATTAAAAACCACTTCTCCTAGACGTGATTTAGATAAGTAAAGTGGACCCTTTTTAAGATATTTAGCGTAATAAAAGCGATTAGGTACGTTAATAGGTTCTTTCTGTGGTTATTTTTTTCTAAAAGAAGAGTGTTTAACTCTGTTATAAAGCTACAGCAGTTAGCTTAATTAGTGTATTTTTGTATTTGTTAGTCAATTAAATTGAATCAAGTTCTCTATAAGATTGTGTACTACAAGTTGAACAGTAATTCAAAGGTTCACCTTTTCATCCTTAATAAATACGAAATAAGTTTTTTTTTATATTTATACAAGGTTCTTTTCCATCCTAAAAACCCATTATAGAGGTTGCCTAAAAGATGAAAGAAATTTAGATTCATTAGAGCTTTCTACAAGTATTAGAGCTATCTAGACCACTGCACTATAAATCAAATATTTTATTAAAATAGCTAAGCTTTAACAATTATCTATTTTAAAATGTTTGGTTCTGAGAATCAGTCTATATTTTTTATTTTTATTTAAGGTATTTTTGTGGTTCAACTTCAGAAAAATATCAGTTATTTTGAAAATACAGTTCGCGTTCACACTCATCGGTGGTTGACCCATTCCATAGAGTGCCGAGACCGTATAAAAGGACGAAAACTAGCCTGAATAGAGGCGAGGGTACTTCACTGTTGGAATGTCACTGGTGAGGAACGCTCATACTGCAAACTATTTCACAGTATACATGTGATATTTGTATTTAGATTCATATTTAATTTGTAGAAAAATATCTGTCTGTAAATAAACTGGAAGGGGAACACCCGCCTAGGTCCTGTTCGAGTGCCCCGTTGGTCGGGGTTTGAATTCTGGGTCGGGTATTTGGAGATTTAAACCCCCGTTCCTCGAAGACCACGTTAAGACGTCGATCTCAATTCGTCGATTATCAACATCTGATAGTGATCATTAATTAATTAAATATTATCGCGCTAAGCTCGCCAACTCGCGTTGGAACAGCATGGTAGGTACATGCTCCATATAATTTCTTTTATAGGTTGGGAGGCCTGGCCTTGTATTCGGCTGTTACTACTACTACTATTAACTACGCTGATAATGATAAACTTCTGATCCCGTACGAATTTCTGAATATATAGCGTATATTTTAATCTAGGATATAATCTATATTCATTCAAAATTTCAGCCTCATCATCATCATCATCAGCCTATTGACGGGCCACTACAGGGCTAGGCTTTCCGTCTGGCGTGTAGTAGTAACAAACATCGACGCACACAAACATTCACTTTTATAATATTAGTGCGATCGATTAAAGTGACGCAAGGTAGGAGTCAGTCAGTGGCGCAGAGTAGTATGCGCAGTGGATTTTACAAGTCCCGGGTTCGATTCCCGGCTGAGCCGATTTAGATTTTCTAAAGTGGTTCAGGCCTGGTTGGTGGGAGGCTTCGGCTGTGTAGTTGTCATCGTACCGACAAAGACGTACCGCCAAGCGATTCGTTCAGTCAAGGACTAACTTGTAATGAATCAAAAAAAATTTAATTGCTGTAGTTTTTATATTGCGACGTAGGTAAGCGAAGTTGTACGCAATTAACTTATAAAAAGGAGCAAAGAAGAAACAGCGAAGAAAAGTTCTACCGCAATCTTAGCGGGCGATTAAAACAACACACAAACTGAAAATTAGTATACAGCGAGAACGTGACGAACTTTATTATTTTCAACATAATGAGGTAGACTACTCGTATATATTATATTATAATATGTACGAGCATTTCCTGTTCGGTACACGCAAAGCTTTAATTTAATGTTGTTTTTTATTTATTACATTTTTTTACTACCTTTTTATTTAATTAAATAGATTGAAGATTTAGACCTTTTTAGAAGTTCTTTTTTTAAATTCTTTAACTTTTAAGGGCTTTTTATTTTTTCAAACAGCCCTATCGTAGCTTAAACTTAAATACAGTAAATTAATTCTACTAACTTAACTACTACTACTACTAGCTTAAACTTAAATAACGTAACATAAATCTACTAATTTTTAAAATAAAATTCATATACCATTTTTGCTTCCTCTGACATTGGGAAAGCTAAAATAGTATTAAATAATCCAATATCGTAAACATTTAACTTAAAATCACTTAATATACGTTTTATTAAAAACAAATAATCATACCATACATTACTTTGTTATAACTCAAAGGGAATAGAGCATGTTTTCGATGAAAGCTTTCAGGCGGCTCGAGTATTTCCGGAACTTCCAAAAAATCTATTTGAGCCAATTTATACAAAACTTCAGTCAAATATATTAGAACGTTCTTTAAGAATCTTTCTATCTGTAAGTAAGTGAAAACCGCATGAATCCCTTTGGTAGTCTTAGTTTATCGGAAATACAGACATGCAGACAAAAATCTCATAATTTATTAAGCACCTACATCTATAAAATTTTGATGGTAACCTATGATACAGCCAATTGTGGAACATTATTGCTTAAAATATGCCTTTGTTGAACTTTAGAACTAAGACTTTTATAAATATGTAAAAGAATTTCTGAATGTATCAGCCCTGTTTCAAACAACTTCTTAATTAATTGATAATTTATTTTCTTAGACTCTCCTACTTTCTTCAATATAAAAGAGATTATTTTGTTAAAGTATCCAGACACTTATAAAACTTTCTTGCTGTATAAATAGTCTATAAATCTTAGCTACATAATATAAATTATTCATGTAACAAAACGTGTTGATTCTTACAACGTTTATTAAAAGCGAATCTCACACGTGTATCGGGTTTATGCTAATATTTTTACCAACTCATTTGAATGTTATTGCTCCGGGTAAAGCGTGTAAGATGTCGAAACTTTAACAACGGTTGAACAATAATGTTTTTATGGTATAAATTATCATTAATTTTATCTTCTTGAGTAAATATGCTAGTTACCTACTAGCCGCGGGGGCGCGGCGCGAAGCGTCGGTTTGACAAGATACGCACCAAAGATTCCTCTGTATACGATGCTCTCCAAGTAACATCGTCAGGGCGAATATCATGACCTCTACCGTCCTTTAATTGGTAGATAAATAGGTAGGTATTAATAACCCCAGTTAAAATGATTTAATTTTACTGGGTTAATATTGTCTGTATGGTTCTCAAAAATAACGCCTCAAGAATTCTACTAATGAGAATTTTTCTGTAAATAGTTGCTCGAACATCGCCTCGCGAGCTGTAATCCAATTCATCCATCACACTAACAAAATTTGTTACACGAAGGTATTGCATTACCTCAGTTTGCTCAAGTAACTGAACAGTACATACAAAAAACCAGACATGTGCGAGTCTGACTTGTTCACCGAGGGTTCTGCACATTTACTATCGTTGATTAATTAATAAACGATTGTAAATGTGCAGAACCCTCTACTAGAGGGACTAGGGGGACATAACTATTTAATTACAAATGATAGTTGTCAGATTTTTCCCCTATTTTTGTTAATTAATTTCGCATTTGAACATTGTACCGTCAACATCTCCAGAGGATGATTCGGCTTTGGAGTGAAATGCACGCAGAAGATTTTTTGTCCGATCTGGATGACTTTGTCGAGTATATTCCGAAAGTGGTGAAATAAATAAATTATCAGCTACTTATAATAAAGTTCCTGAAAATAACACCTGCTCCGATTTAATTCTATCCAATGTACACGGCTTACTGCCAAATTTTATAGTTCTAGGTCAACCGTAAATATCCTATAAATTTTAATTCTCTTGAGAGTGTCGAATAATACGTTTTTTGCGACATAAACGATCGAATCTTTTTTAGCATTAGCTTAGAAGTTTGATTTTTCACAATGTGATTTATTTTACAACTGTAGATCTGAGTATGGTTTTAATTTTAACTCGATATCTCTACGCCTTCTCGAGCTTTAGAAAGACAGATGAACGGATGGATAACAAAATGATCCTTAAAGGATAAGATAGGTTCCGTTTTTTCCTTTTGAGGTATTGAGGTACGGAACCCTAAAAATGTAGAGACCTTAGTAATCCGTATACGTCGTCGCTCGACAGGAATATGGAATGTTAGAATACGCTAGAAGGCAGGCGGCTGTATGAATATTTGAACAACTTGTAGGCATTCACTTCATATTTATGTTAACTTTTAAACCGACATTTCGTCTTTTTCTGCTCTGCAAATACATTTTTACTATGTTCTTAAAATACGCTGTATTTTTTAAACAGCTGCGCGTTATGTATCATGTGTCATATTTATTTAGATAGTACTTCTACTGCATCTGTCTGATTGTCTGTTCGCGATAATCTCAAAAACTACTGAATGGAATTTCGGTCAAAACCAAAGGTAAAGGACATTTCAACTACAAATAGATGACGTTTAAAAATTGCTTGTAAAATATTGAAGCTACTTGAAATAAACGAATTTGAATTTATTAAAGCGCATAATTGTAAATATTGGCTCAAAGCAACTAACTAATTAGAAGTTAGTTAGTAATAAAGTCAATTAAAGCTTTGAAAAATATAATGTACAGTTCATACACAATTTTCATTGGATACATATACGTTTATTATAGCGAAACCCACTTTAACAATTCACTATTAGTCCAGTCATTTTAGGTTTTATCTGCGGAAAAATTCCTAGTGAGCTGAATTTTTGTATACACCTTTATTACGGCATTGTAATGAAGATGTGAAAAATCGACAGTGATATCGTGCCGGCTAAAAAAGTTATAAAGGTCAAAAGATCACGAAAACCATTTTTTCGCAAATATCTCGCGATCTATTGCTCAGAGGTCAATAAAGGTCGTTATAAAAATTGTTTGTCGTGAAATTGTCTACAAAATATGTCTCTTGCATTTTTCTGTAGAACATTACAATCACAATTGCGAGTTCGTAACGTGCGTTTAGTTAATTTCTTCAACAATATACAATGCCCAAACTACAAACATTCCGGACCCTAGACGTTCCAGCTTAGCGATGAGTAGTTCAGTATTGTTCAATTGTATATTTCATGTAACCACGGGTATAGGGTACAAGAACACTCCGAACTTTACTAAAGCCAAAATCGATTGAGAATGCTTGTCAACAAACAAATTAAAAATGAAGGTAGAAATCACAAGTCATTTTACACCTTATTTTTTTAGTTAACTTGTTAATGACGAATTCATGACAATCGATTAGACTAGTAAGCTTAAAACTAATTAATATATTCAGTATCTTTTAAATTAGATTTTATAAAAAACAAAACATGATTTTAAAATGTGTTGTATTTTCTACCTTCATTTTAAAATTTGTTTGTTGACAAGCATTCTCAATCGAGTTTGGCTTTAGTATAGCTAAATTCATATATTATTATTTGTTATTATTACGGTCCTTCGATATATCCCAAACATTTACATAATTATGTACTTATAGATTTAAATAACTTTGCCAGTAACAGAACAAATAAAACACTTTCAATTGTACCGTAAACAAATTCATCGTAGGAGAGTCATGTAAATTTCATTATAGCGAGGTAAGCGATAAAAGTGAATCACCAAAGTTATCCAGGTAAGTGGTTTCGCGGTAATAGCATTGCTGCAAAGTAATACCACGTGATTGTGTGACTGCCGTTACTTTTTATACCTCATTACCTACGCCTATATCAAGACTGTTGCAAAATCTGTAGAGATCTGGGGCAAATTGTATTAGTAAGTGTATGAAGTACTTGCACAATTTCATTTTGTTCTTATGCACTTTTTTATGCACACCAACAAAAAGGAGGAGGTTATATGTTCGACTTTGTTTGTTTTTGTTGTGCCCGCTGATTGTATACTGAATTTAAAAATTATTATTTAATTTGAAACGATTGAATTTATTTAATGTTTCTAAATTATAATATTGTTTATCAATATAAAGGCTTAACTTTTACTTCTTACTTTGCAGAAAACACGTCATACAAAGTGCCACCTGTATGAAGGCGAGGCTTACCTTATCTACCTGTAATTCAACTGGCAATTATATGCCCTTCTGACCTTCACAGCACAAATACTCATGGCAGTAATACTTCCCCAGCTCTACTAACTACTACTACTTATCCCTTTTGAGTAGCAACTCGATTCAAATTCAGCAACAAACACCAATTTATTACACCTTTTATTTTGAGCATCATAACGTCCTGATTTGGAATCCTAAAATTATATAAAGCTTTCCTGTCAAGTTATCGCAGCTGGAATTTTGAAAGTTGATGGTGTTCAGACGTGGAAGTCTTAAAAAGCACTTAAAGACTATGTTTTCCAGTACAATTTTATAAAGAAGAACCCGTTTGACACAAATTTATTTTCTTATTTAAAATATCTTGAAAGATACAGCTGTCTAGCTCGCTGACAGGGTCTTATGAATGGGGAATAGGAGTTACTCACCCACATTACTATGCTCACGTTAGAAAAGTAAACCTGTTATTTGTTTTAATTTTTCTATGTAGCTTTGTTTTTTAACGTATAATTTAGTTTTTCTTTTTCTGGTTGCTGATTTTAAGCCTTATACATTTAGTATACTTTATTTCCTTCATAACATTCTAATATAATTAATTTTATTTAATTCTTTTTATGTAAAATATACATAAATGAAATATAGGAAATCAAAACTACAATAATGGACAAAACATAAAACATGGAATACTTTAACGAAAATGAGCTATTCGGGAAGTTTATCGTAACAACGGATGTTCGCTGTTAGATTTATTCTTAACGAGTGAAAATATGAAAAAATCTGTCAAAAGTTTAGTTACTTAAGTTCCGTTTTTACTCAGTTTATTAAAAAAACATATATAAATAAAATGTAAAAGTTTTTACAATTGTGTCGCTTACCCTTAAGTGTAAAATAAAGATTCAGATTTCAATAATATAATATCTTGTAGCTTAAATGATCTAAGATTTTATGCATGCAATATTATAGACGACTGAAAAAAATCTAAAGATTAGTTTAAAAAATATTATCACAAGAACTTTTCGTGTGTTTGAAGTAACTTTGGAGTAGTTATTGTACTATAATTTACTACAAGAATTCCCGTGAAAGCAATTATACTGGATGGTAAGTGATAATACAACCTAAGATGGAAGTGGATTCATTTGTTAGGAAAATCCACACCCCTTTCAGTTTCTACACTATATACCGAATCGCTAAATCGCTTGGTGGTAAATCTTTGCCAGCAGGGTGATAACTAGGCACCAGACCTGGACTAAGTAATTAATTAATTGGAAACAGGACTTCCGTCTTAGAAATTACGAATACCACTTCGTCGTCAAACTGTTACTGTTTTCCATCTTTGTAGTAGGTACCTACTACTACCTAATACCAATTCGGAAAGCAGTAGGTAATCACGTGTTCCAAATCCCAATTATGTGTTTCGTCAAAGATAACCTAATTCCTCAAACAACACCGTTCGCACCTAAATTGTATCTCTCGGTACAGCCGCACAGTGCAACCGGAAATTAGATTCCCCAAATGTCTTATGTCGGTAGAGATTTGCGCGTGTTGACACGGTTTAGAAAAGGCTTTTGTGCTCAACATTTATCTTGAGGTGATATCTTACTTTTGTTTTTTATATTTAATTTAAGGTTTGGTTTCGTTTATTTCGAAATTTAGTTTACAAGCAATTAAGAAACGTCTTTTTAGACTATAGGGACTCTACCACCGGCTCGGAAGGTAGATCGATATAACTATTGTTAAGTGAAATGCCTCAAATAAATTGACAACATGTTTTGAGCTTTCGCCACCTAAAACTCTGTCTGCGAATAATTCTGTTTTTATTTTTATTTATTTGTTACGGTTTTGATGAAACAGAACTAGGTTTGTTGCACCAATTTTTGCGGTTCGGATAAGTAAGAGACTTAATTTCACATTTTTAATAAAGTATAGAACTTTTCTTCCAAAAAAGAATATTGTGTTTACCAGATGTTCAGTTATTTTTAAACATAAAAAATAAATTTTACGTTTTCCTCCCTAAAACATAATGCATAAGTTGGCCAGAATAAGGGATTCTTCGTAAAGAAATTACGAAACTCCATTTGGGATAACAGTACATATTGAGAACATTTTACGAAATACGCAGAGGAAAGGTGTAACAAAATTAGATTTCGCTTTGAGTTTCCACAAATGTGGTTTCGCTCGTCAATTATATAAACAAAAGCAAATTTTTTAAATGTGTTCTTTACCTTTTTACAGTTTAATTAAAAGTTCCATGATGCAGCGGATGGGACAGAACGGCGTCGTTATAGCTGGCGCGAGTTATTGATTTGTGTTTACACCAATACCTCGTTCGCACTTATCCGTTGTCCGCCCGGATTTTAATCGGATGTTCCCGTGATGGAGCATTGTGTATGAGTTCTTGTCGGCGTCGAGCATAATCGGTTTCCGATAAACGTGAATAGCTTCATGTAGTGTGCCACTGGAACATCTGGACTTCGTTATCCGAGAAGTGGGGACGAGGGGTAAGACCCCAGATGCCCTGTTACCTTATACGTCACTTCGCGCTTACGCCGTTTTGCCGTGCTGCCCGTCCGCTGTGCGGTGATACCATTTATATTGTTCTCATAGTTATATTTGGTGAACCAAGCAGTTGTCAGGAGGGTCTTATTACAAAGTTAACCAGTTTTACGGTGATGGCTGTTACTAATGCTAACGATGCTACAGACAAGCTACGGATGTGATTAGAACGGGGTATTGGCTACTGAAATGCAAGGTAAATAATAGTAGGCTTACAATTTGATTACAGCTCCGTTTACCTTGAAAAACTATAATCTATTGGTAGCCTATACTGATCGAATTAGAATGGAGTATAGGGTACTGAAATTCAAGAAATAAGTAGGTTTACAATTTGATTACAGTCCCGTTTACATTAAATAATCGGCTAAGTGCGAGTCGGACTCGCGCACCGAGGGTTCTGTAAATTTTAAGGTTTTCGGAATTATTCCTAAACATTGCTTCATGCGAAATATCAAGATTCTAGGGCTAGCTGCGAGTAGTAGAGAGTTAAATATGCAATTTATGCTGTATTGCGTTGACATAGAAGTTTGATTTTGATACCGCTTAAAGATAAAAGTAGATTTCAGTATTAGCTATAAATTTCAATTGAATACCTCAACGCGTCCATTAGCAAAGGGGGTAAGTGTTTTTTTTTAATCGACTACAAGCTAGCCCTAGTTGACTGCTTTCACACCTGACGTTAAGTAATGATGCAATCAAAGATGGAAGCGGGCTAATTTATTAGGAGTAGGCTAGGGTGGTACCTAGCCACGGCGAAAGCCTCCCACCAGCCAGACCAAGACAAATTAAGAAAAATCTTAATCTGCCCCGCCGGGAAATTGTTAAAAATATTTTTATTATAATTATTAAAAGCATTATTATTACACGATGCAACTAAAAATTTACGGTTTTCGTAATTTTTCTATTATCTATATAACGTTACTTCGTACCAAATTTCAAGATCTTACGGGAACTACCTGTTAGGTTTGATTTTCTTGACCGTGTCGATAAATGGGGAATTTTTTAGCATAAACGGCTGTATCTTTTGATTGCCTTGGCCTAGAAGCTTGATTTTTTCATGACTTTAAGGGACAGCAGACTTGAGTATTTGATATAAATTTCAGCTTGATACTTCCACACGTTTCTGAGAAAAACAGTCTTGACATACAGACGGACAACGAAGTGGTTCTGTTTTTTTCTTTTTAAGGTACGGAACTCTAAAAAACTGATAATATTTATGGGTCGAACCTACTTATAGTTTCTTCGACCCGATTTATTTACTTGTAACTTGTTGTGTTTTTTCGTATTTTAATTTCAAGTGCTATTTTCAGTATGGAAAGAGATCTTTAGTGTCTTTTTAAATTTAATTTCAGTTGTCAGTGAATCGCAGTTCATAAAAAGAGAAATTAAGTAGGTCACAAGCTAATTAACAGTGGAAGTAGCCAACTGAATAATGATGTCTGCTGGAGATTGCTTGATTATTTAATTAAATACAAACTTAGAACTGACCAGGAACGTGTATTTAGCTTGAAAGGACATAGGTAAAAAAATGTATGGAAGTCTGCTTCAGAGATGTCCTGAGATGATATATATGTCATTAAATAGTACAGATCTTCTATTTAAATAGTAATAAAGTTACTTGTAGCTAAGCAGTCGCTGATAAAAGTTATGAAGGTTGATAAAAGTCTTAAGTAAGACTTTTCATATTACGACGACGGTCACATGATTCAGAATACGAAAAATTGATTGAAATTCTTATATTTTTGATATATTTTCAAGTGCTATGAAACATGGGTAGTTGTTTAAAATTCGCTGTGTATTTAAATAAAATAGTTAAATATGAGCATACGTTTGAACAGCCTGGGGCAAATTTTGGCAATGTCCTTTCAATCCGTGTATAATTGCTCGAGGGTTTATAACTTTTCTATTACTACAAAGCAGCCGTTTACTCCAATTACACATGATGGTAAGTGATGACACTAAGATGAAAGCGGGCTAACTTGTTATATAACAGAATTTTTAGTGTATGGAAAAATACATTATTTTAATCTATGTTGAGATTTCAGATCGTAAACATTTTATGTATACTCTAAGGCTTGCCTCTATAAAATGGGATTTGCTATCTTATCTCCGCGAATGTAGGCTTACACCACAGTTCTGTTAATGTGCATCCAAGTTTAATATGTAGTATCCATTTCCATGTTTGTATTAACATTTTATTTTCGTACGTTATGTTTTCTAAATAGAAACCTATTTAGAAAACATAACGATAAAAGGTTTTTTGGTCATCTTATTATTTTTTGCAAACACAGTATTAACATAATTTGCTAAACAGTTTTACTGCTTAAGGTTTACTTTAAATGCCACTGCTTTAACGTCTCGTAAAATCTTTTATTTTCATTACGGATTTATTATATACATTTTAAAATATCAATTACATTGAATTTTGGACGCGATCGGCTCTGTCTTCTTTTGCGCACCAGACAAGATAACACGAACAGTAAATATTTATTTTAAAATTACAATCTTACCTTATATAACCTTACTAACATTATAAAGGCGAAAGTTTGTATGTATGGATACGTGGATGTTTCTTACTCTTTCACGCAAAATAAATGGATTTTAGTGGAACTACAATAATATAGCTTTCATATGTAACTCATTTATATTTTATGATGTATTTATATATTATTATTATGTCTAGACGTCACCTCATCTGACGTACTTTACGGAAGACCAGCGCGGTGTCCTGAATGGCACTGCAAAATGCTGAGTGAGGTCCTATTTGGGATCAAATCACTTTTCCATCCTGCATTTTATTGTATTTCATTTGTATTAGTGGTGTTTTTCCGAAATAAATATTTTTCTTTTTCTTTCTTTATATAATAATAACACATAAGACACTTTTTATGCTGAAATTTCAAGGGAACGAGAGCTACGCGAGTGAAACCGCGGACGTCCTCTAGTTTATTTCATAAAGAGCTTCTGTAGAAGGGTAATGTAGAAACGAGGTCACCACTACTGTTCAATTACTTGGTAACTATTCACGGCATATTTTGGGTATCAAACCGGTAGAAGAGTCGTTTTACCTTCAAACAGATTTGTGTTTTTACAAGTAGGTAATTGAAAAAAATTAGTATAAAAAGTATTATGAAAGATTAGCTAAAAGATTCGTCGCATATTTTCTCAATATAGAATCAGGTGAGACTGTAGTAAAAACCCATCATCGATAAAATCAAAATACCCTAAAGGGAACTCGCAAAGTAAACACGGAGGCAATATTCCGAAGTCGCCTCCATGTTCCAAAGAAATAATGAGATCTTTTCCTTGTCACGCTGTGATTGAAATACTGTCATACAAGCTTTGAACGGAGATTGAAGTAGTTATCATCCATAGAGACATAACAACTTGTTAGGGTCTCTTTATTGTTGTTACATAATTCTTTATTTTTACAATAATACTTTATTGTAGGAATAGTGGAGCACTTTGAACACGATTTAGTTACATTGTCATTAATATGTCAGTATTTCTTTGGAATGCCGTAAAAACTAAACGGCTGTTTGCATTGTAGCTTGAAAGGTGTTGTTAGGTTCCTCATTATTATTCCTGTTAAGCTGCATCCAGCTGATATGAGGGAATCGCCAAATGCCGAATGCTAATCCAATCATAATCATATGTAGACTCCTACAATCCGCCGAACAACGTATGCTCTCTATTCGCATATGCAAAATGCAAAATGCCAGCAAATAGAAATGTTCGCTATTTAGCGAATACAATATATATTTCTTCAAAAACTTTAATGCATAAAAAAATAAAATGTTTAATTAGAAATGCTTCATTAAATAAAGTTGTAAGGTTTGAAAGGAAAGGAATCCTTTGAAACCTTACAAGATCTCACTTACATTAGATAATTAAAAAAAATATAAAGCGTTTAATCGACGCCTCCCGTGACCAGAAGGCTGGTCCCTTTTTAGGACAGAGGATCAGCATTGCCATTCAGCGTGGTAATGCTGCCAGCCTTCTGGGCACTTTACCGCTCGACACCGATTCGGAGGAATATTATGACGCCTAAGTTTTTTACTGTTTTTTTTTTATTTTTATTGTTTAATATATTATATATAGTTTAGGATATTGTAGTGTTTAAGTTTACTTTTTTATTTATTTAATTGTAAATATTTAATTCAATGTACATATTTACCAGCATAAATATAATTTGGATTTTAAAAAAATATTGGTCGTTATTTGGTATAAGGAAAATTTTTCACGTATTTCAACGTGAAAAATTTTCCTTAATGAAAAAATCATTACTTTACTTACGAAGTCACGTTATTTACATTGTAAGAAAGTAGCTAAAAATTCGAAGTATCCACTACAGTTATCTCTGGGAACCTAGTTAAGGAGCTAGTTTGAGAATTTCAGTTGCGCGGTCAGCAATACGCGGGCTCTGGAGAAAATTTACCTAATTGAATGTTATCCGAGCAGTAATTTAGCGACCAATTTATTCCTTACTCAACTAGCTCACGAATAAATTGGAGTTAAAAGTGCTTGACAATTTAATAACTTGGTCTATCAGTAAACGCAGAGACTTCTTTTGGAATTATTTACTATCCATACTAAGATAAAATACCTAATAAAAACGAATGTGTACTTTGAATATAAATAAAAATCCTGTAGGGTGGTCAAACTAGAGTAGCAGAATACAAACATCTATACTAAAGCCAAGCTTGATTTAGAATGCTTGTCAACAAACAAATTAAAAATGAAGGTAGAAATCACTAGTAATTTTACACCTAATTTTTTTAGTTAATTTTCAAGACGAATTCATGACAATAAATTATATTAGTAAGATTAAAACTAATTAATATTTTCAATATCTTATTTATATAAGATATTATAAAAAAACAGAACATAATTTTAAATTTATTGGGCATAAAATGAGTTGCATTTTCTACCTTCATTTCTAATTTGTTTGTTGACAAGCATTCTTAATCAAGTTTGGCTTTAGTATAGTTTCTGATTATATTTTTGCATGTGTCTGATTGTTCACGTCACGCTAAATTTCAAAATGAAAAAATGAAATGATCTCGGATCACCGTAAATCTAGTACTTATAGATATATAGGTTTTTTTATAATTAAGATTAAGAAGAAGCGGAAAATCAAAGCTATTAGAAAGTTCATATTGTTACTTGAAAAACTAATAATATTAAGAAAAATGTAGTCCTTTAAATTCATACATAATTGTTAATCCCATGACATATCATCCTATTCCTATGTTTATACACGTATGCCAATATTGTAACCTTTGACGTAAATCAGGGTATTTACGTCAAAGGTTTCGATATTGGTATACGTATTTATAAAATATATTGACTTAACGCTACCTCTTGGTGTGTAATAAATTTCTACTTAGGGTTCACGCAGACAAAAGAGTTGAATAGTTCTGCGCTACGTTTTTAATACTTAGAGCTCGATATCGAAGCGACGCGGTTCTATGAAATACCATATGATATTATAGTGAACGCAGAACGCCGTCTGCATAATTCAGAACGTGGAAAACTTACTGTCTGTGCCGGCTCTTAGGTCTTCAAGTATTTCTACTAATGTAACTTTATAGCACCGCGTAGATAGCAGACAGACGGCGCCTGTTACCTGCGCGGTGGTATACAACCATTTGACAATCACAAACGTTGTTCAGAACGTAGAACACATAACTTAGAACGCAGAATTTTTCAGTCTGCGCGGTCTGGTCACGTGCTATCTGCGCGTTGGTATAAAATCATTATATTGTTACAAACGTTGCTCAGAACGTAGAACACATAACTCAGAATTCTTTCTGACTGCGCTGGCTCTTATGCTTTTACTGATGTTGATTTAGTGCACTCGTCTATAATTTTCTAAATGGATGCATTTACATAAAAGTACCATGGCGGGTTTTCCAACAGCGATTTAAAACACAATGCAATTGAGACCGCATCTGTTAGTACCCGGTACGTTGGTATAGAATTGTTGTGAGTTGGCAATCTTTCTACGGCTTTTCTGTTGTTGTATAATAACACGATGCTTCTTTTGGAAAAAATCCAAGTGGATATGCACTTAAACCTATTTGAAATTCAACGAGATAAGTAAAACAATAAATATTATGGAGTTCATTTTTCTTTTTGCATACGGACTTTTTCCGTAGATAGAAAACGTTATTAAAATTACATTTGAAAACAAAGGATTTTCACTAGACTTTATAAACGCGAACAATAAAGGAAGCTTTAGTTCTTGTGTAAATTTCATGAATAAATTACTGAAATATTATCGCAGCTTTGAAGGAGAAGATTGGAGCTAGTGTGCTTTTAATAATTATAAAATAAATAACGTCGTATTTTATACCGGTAGCTCGGGGAGACGGTAATCATTTTCCAGAGTATACAACTCATAACATCATAATATAACCAAGACCACATAATTACAGTTAAAAAGTCTTGAACTTTACAAAGTTAGTTTTAGTCTTGCTACTGGAATCTGAAATTAAATTTCACGCGACCTAGTTGGGCTAGTTACTTAAATCAAGTTAGTGAATACTAAACTAATAACTTCTAGCTGAGTCAGCAAAGACGAGATAATATCAGAATCCCTCTTTGAAGATCAGTGGCGTATAATAAATCTACCATTGCTACAGATTTATGATACCCAAATACTATTGTATTTAGTATAGGTAGTATGGCGATAGAACTTTCTAAACCAAATGTTACTATAACATTTTTAGTAATGAATATACACATGCTTTTTTACTTCAACCACTGTACAAAACCTTTTGTAAAATCTTCTAAATTTCACGGCCTTGAGCCGTCTGCATCCAGCGGCACCCTGCAACCCGTTTGATGTCATTAATTCACTTCTAAATAGAGTTTAATTACAATCACGCTTGACGGTAAGCATTGACACAGTATCGAGCAACGAGATTGCTTAAAACTTACGTCAACTTACGTCTATTCACTTGTCTTGAAGATGCCTAAATGGAACTAGAGAATTTTCTCCGAAAAAGCAATTTCCCCAATATCTTTCGCTTGGTTATTAATCTTTTTCTACAGGTAGGCATTTAATCAACGAAGTTTATTTAGTTTGATATACGAAACAAAGAAACTGAAAGCGGAATATAATTATTAGATAGGTAAATTATTTGCTTGATATTGTTCTTCGTTTCCATGCGGCCATAGTAAAATTCATTTGACTGTAGTTTTACCTCATATTATTTAACAAAGTGTACGAGTATCTACATACAACTTGAATAAATAAGTAAATGCAGAATGCTTGTGATTATACATATATTATCTAAGCATTTTGTACATTACAACGATACAGTATGAAAAATTTGCTCCAGTAGGTATTGCCAAATATCCATATAAGTTAGTTAATTCTTTTTTGGATAAGATGATCGAGTACGTTGGGAATGTTTCAATCTTAATGCATAAATGGGATTTTCGGATCACTTTCATTTTATTTTACAACAGCTCTTGGGGCCTGGAATACGTCGGGAAACTTTAGAAGGAATAATCTAATAACTTTCGGAGTATTATTTTTCATTTTAAAATTTTTGGTGAATAATCACAACATTATTTTGCAAAATGAGTTATTTAATATTATTATTGGTAAGAGATCGAATATTTCATGTCAACCGATGGCATAAATATAATTGTCTATGAGCAGAAAATTTTAACTATTAGGCGCAGCTGTACTATCCTTTCCTAGAAAAATTAAAAAATTACACACTTTTAATGATTTTTTTTGTAAAGATATATTGACTTTGAAGCTATCGAGGCATATTTCACAATGTGGGCGAATGATTGCGATACTGTACCGCATTATTGAACATAGTTTTATTGAGAGCCGAAATAAATTACTAATTAAATAGAATTACATGCTATAAATTATTTTATAAAAGCAAGCTGCTCACCAAGTTTACTACTTATAAACAATAGTAATGAAGCTAGAATTGCTAAAACTCGATTAGCATAAAAGGAAAATTGAACTAGGTCGGGTGAAGATAGGCATCATAAGCAATAAAAAAGTCTAACAAAAAGTTAATAGTGCTTCGTTGATAAGTTATTGGCCATATAAAAATCGCGTGTTTTGGAATAGTTTTATAATAACAGAAACGTGCTTTAGCGTTTGTTGTCATGAAACTTGTATTTCTTTGGTTATGGAAATAAATATGAAGGAAAGTTGTTATTAAAACATAATTCAGCTTTTATTTCGTTATAAACTTTGCGTTGAAATTGTTTACTTAATTACAAATAAAACTATGCGTCTCTACGTTTTACATAAAGTACATTATTATAATATTCTCCGATGCCAATTACGAATATATAACTCGTAATTGTTTAAGATATTTACACAAATTACTAGGATTGTATATTATATGGATTTTACCACTATATAATTATTTATTCTCTTTTTTATTACATGTTAGATCCTTGACAATCTGAATTATATTATTAATTATAATACCTGATTGTAATGAAATCTAATATGGAAGTAGGCTAATTTGTTATGAGTAGAATGTAGTATCAACACCACTTTCATTTTTTATAAGACGTACCGGAACGCTTAATCACTTGACCGTACGTCTTTGTCGACATGGTAGTAACTATGTATTGAGAAAATTTCAATCTGGATTGTACCCAGGACCTCCGTCTTATAAGTCTACCATTCATATCGCTTCGCCACAGAGGCCTTGTAGTCAATAACTTATGAGCAGCTTTTTGCTAAAAATAGCACACCGTTCTTGTAATGCCTAGTGCAAAAGGACCGACAAAAATTGATATTTGAAAACAAACTTAAATCTAGAAACAAAGTAAACTGTGCTTCGGTTAACAGAGTATATTATGAGCTGAATGTCTAAGTTAAACAGTTTCAGTTTACCCAACAATTTTCTTTCGGTTTATAATTTGCAATTGGGTTCTGGCTTCAATGGGAAATGGAATTTAGAGGTAGATTAAGCGAAGTTAGGAAGCAACAAATAGGTATTTTGTTTTATCCAGATAGAATTTTTTTTTATCGACTACAAGTTGGCCCTTGACTGCTATCACACCTGATGTTAAGTAAAGATGCAGTTTAAGATGGAAGCGGACTAACTTGTTAGGAGTAGGATGAAAATCCTCACCCCTTTCGGTTTCTACACGACATCATACCGGAACGCTAAATCGCTTGGCGGTACGTCTTTGTCGGTAGGGTGGTAACTAGCCACGGCGAAAGCCACCCACCAGCCAGACCAAGACAAATTAAGAAAAATCTCAATCAGGACTGCCCCGCCATACCACAAAATGTACGATAAAAAATGTTTTTCGAAAAAACATTTTCATTTGTACCTACTTAATATTATATTTGGATCTAATAGGATTTTGAAAGCCTCCGTGGCGCAGTAGTATACGCGGTAGATTTATAAGGCGGTCCATGCCTGACCGATTTAGCATTCCGCTACGATGTCGAATAGAAGTCGAAAGGGGTGTGATTTTGTGTACAAATGATTCATCTTCTTCCAGCTTACATTGCATCATTACTTACTTGAGATTGAGATTGCTGTCAAGGACTAACTTATAGTTATAAATGAAAGGACAATGAACTAATTAAACAGAAAGTAACATAGTAATGTATGTTTATAAGATTATGTATTTTTCTTTATTATTCTAAAACAGCGTAGGTACTCAAGGACTTTCCGAACAATGTTATCATTAATATACCAAGTAATAATGTAAGAGATATCAACACTGGGTGAAACTGAACTATTAGCTTTGAGATTTATTATCATAATCACAACATACGTAACTCCCCTATCCTGTATTATTCGACTGAGCGAACATATTGTTATTTCTGATATTATCTACCAACGTGTTAACGTTAGATCGTTGATGGCTAACTAACAAACTACCTACTGATTACATTGTTGTAAATAAAAGGAATTGCGACGGGTAAATTATGAAAATACCTTAACTTAACCCAATATTTTGAAACCATACAAACTCAGTCTGTGAAGAAGTCTTCTATATATTTTTTTATTGATACTATATAAATTGCTGTTTCCATTATATTATTGTTGTATATATGTTTTTATATCGATCCAAAAGAGCTTGTCGGCTTAAGGTAAAATTGGTTAAAAATAAAGTGCACTGTTAAGTTGCTGAATAAGTTAATATCTTAAAGGAACATTTAAGGAGGAGTTGATCTAGAAGCTAGACTAAAGAGCTACAAAGTTCTACAGGACCTTGTATATATTGCCTGAAATACTTTTCAGGCAAATATGGCAAATATAACTAACTCTACCTTTTTACAAAATTTTCATATTTCAAATATAACGTGATAAATTTTATATCGCCAATGATCCTTGCTCACGTATGAAATTTATTGGAAAAGCCCGACTAGTTCCAAAGCCTTTCGGGGCTGTTAATCATGACCTTGTTACGTGACGGTGTAGTGACATGAACTCGCGATACGTTTTGTAAGTTATAGACGGAAAACGTTTAAACAGTTATTTGAAATGTACCTAATAGAGTTAAATCTAATATATAAAATTTCCTTGTCACAACGTTAGTTAACGTACTTCTTCGAAACGGCTTTACCGATTTTTACCAAATTTTGTATGCGTATTCAGCAAGGTCTGAGAATTGGCTACTATCTAATTTTCATCTAATTTTTTTTAAATTTTTAATGCAAAACAACGTTTGCTGGGTCAGCTAGTAATATCTAACTATAACAAATCTTGACTACTACTACTTGACCTTTTTTTATCTAGCCTGCGATGAAATAAACAATAAAGCCGCTTTTCTATTCTACTCTAATTTTTGTAACTCAAGTAGGCTTAGTTTATTGGCACTTTGAAACTTTTTGTTAAACTTGTATTTAAAAAATAATGTTTTATAGTCGGAAATTTAAAATTAAAGCTAAGGTTTTATAAGCCAGGTTTTATTAACACTTTATTTAAATTGTTCCTTTAGCACTATAAATGAAACGAAAATGATTACGAAGTAATAGTAATTTAATATACAAGTAGGTACGGTTGGTGCTAATTAGTGAACACAAATGAAAAAAAAAATAGTATTATAATACCAACATTTTAGTGAATTCGTTATCAAGTCTGTATCAAAAGGAAAATCAAATTAAGTATAATATATTACTACTGCGTGTGGAAAAGCGATGTAATTTTTTTTGTTTAACTAAAAAACCTCTGGAAAAATATGCCTAGTCTTTGAGTGAGTTGTTAGAAATTACCTTTGTTACAGTTCAGTGTTTGCTCTCTCAAGTTTACTCTTCTATTTCATACAGCATTAATTTTCTGTGAATCTTTTTTCTATTACTAGATTGTATTTCAAACAGAATATAAATGATATGAGTAATTAGTTTCAGTTCAGTTACAGTCAGAGCTTTTTTTTTGTTAAAATTACTCCTGCCTCCTCCAAATATTAAGTATTTGTTACAATACAGACAATATCATACGAATATTCTCGATTTGTCTCATTCGATTTAATCATTCACTTCTTTTTTTCACGCGATTAGTGTCTATATGACTTTAACTAAATAAGCATATTTAGTGAAGTGTGTAGAGTAATAATGCACCTAACTTTGTAATCAATAATTAAAAAATGTGTTGACTTATTCTGGCCGTGTCTTTTCTCGTCATGAATACTTTTCGTAATAAAATAATAAACGATATTGAAGATTTTGGTGAATATTATTTCAAAACTCAAGAGCATCACTACCGTATTTGCTGCATCATCACTGTGTTCCTGCCTGAAAAACATGGCTTCCATTGCAATTACAGATACAATAGGCTTAAGACATAGGTGTTAAGCCTAAGGCATAGGCCTTGGATAGATAAACACAGGGCGGTATTTTAAAGAACGTGTATGTATATTCTGGGAAGTATTGCTGATAGTTGAGTGTTGATGTGTTGATGTGATGATGTTGATGTCGATGAGTTTTCACCTACCTTTAGATGAGGCGTGCTTGGTTCGTCAATTAATTATTACTATTAAATTCATAATATATATTCTCATTAATAATTACGCAATGAAAAATTATAAAATAATTAAACAAGCGTACACGGTAACAAAGATACAAAGTGCCATTTATAATTACAATTAAAAAGATACAATTATACTAGCCAACGTAAACGAACAATTTTATAATAATAATTTTAATATTGCGTTAATAATATCGTGAAAATTACTCGCAAGCTATAATGAAACGTTGTTATTAATGCGCAATGGTAAGGAGGTCAGACAACAATAATTGCTCCGTATATTTAATTGGTCTGGCTCGTTAAAAGTCCAATTTTATTATACTACCTTCTGGAGTGCGGGCGACGATCAATGCACGCCTCGAGCAAGCTTCTCAATTTGCTCGAGTGCTATCATTGTTCTCTATCTTAGCTGGAGTAAACCTTCACTTAGAGGTTCTAGATTTAAGCGGGTGGAGTCCATTGTAGTACTAGCATAAGCTTTCCGCTTAGTTGGAGTGGAACGAGATAAGTTTTATTTAAAAACATGGTTTATTTATAATAAAAAAATATAATATTATGTTGTAGACATGCTCAAATTCGAGTCGTTTATAGTAAGCTTAGAACTAAGTAAAGTTCCCTTAGGTGCGATGATATGGAAATAACTTTATTTACTGGCAATGGTAACTAAACCCCGTAAACCGTAAAATAGCGGCAAAATTTAGCAGTATTTTCTAGGATGACTTTGTATTTTCTAGGATTTGTTGATTACCTACTTTGCAAATACTTTTAAACATATTTTAAAGTTGTACTCGTAAAAATTACGTGAAATAATGTTGAACTAAATTAAATAAAGGCAACTTAGAACGTTTTAAAATGACTGTTACTTACTCATTTATGTTTAAAATAACAACGAATATCTTTCAGTCACGTTCTGAAATTTTAAAGCGCAGGATTTAGCCTGGCAGTGTTTCTAAGCAGCTTTAGTTTAAAATAACTTTAGTTTTAATATAAGTTTAAGAAATAGTAGTAATGAAACTGAGCAATGCAATTGGATATTATTCCATTTAGAAGTTTTCCTTGAACTTAAATACAGAAGAAGGAAAACTCGGACTTAAATCGAATTGTCCGTTGGTGCGTTTGATCTTTGTTTCGTATTTAAACTATAACATTTACACTTGGGTTCCTCAGATTATATGTGAGTGCTTAAATGTTTCCCTTAACAGTTATACCCTAGTACTTCGCTAGATTTTCGTAACCTATATAAATTAAAATATAATTAACTGTTTATCTTCCTATGGTGGTAGGTTAGGTAAAAGAAGGTAGTTTTATATTTCTAGATATGTATACGAGTATCGTAGCATGTAAGCGTTAAGGGAGACATGACAGATGGTTCTTAACAAAATACGATGATTAGTAAAGCAAATCCAAAAATATTTAATACTAGAGGACGCCCGCGGTTTCACCCGCGTAGTTCTCGTTCCCGTGGGAATTTCGGTATAAAATGTAGCCTATGTGTTATTCTGATGTATAAGCTATATTGTGGTAAAGTTTCATTCAAATCCATTCAGTAGTTTTTACGTGAAAGAGTAACAAACATCCATACATCCATACATCCATACATCCATACAAACTTTCGCCTTTATTATAGTAATAGGATTGTTTTTTTTTATGTACAAATTCTAACTGAATTTCTTACAGCTAAATTTATGACTGTCTCGTTGGTCTAGTGGTCAGTCTATCTGGCTTTGATCACGAGGGCCTGGGTTCGAATCCTAGGTCGGGTCACGGAATAATTCTGAGTTTTTCATTCTTCTATGAAATTCTCAGTACATTCCTAGCCAGAAGTCGGGAAGTTGGTGATGTTACACCCCCATGCCTCGGAGAGCACGTTAAGCCGTCGGTCTCGTATACTGTCATCATCACCTGATAGAGATCGTTAATAAATGAAACACTATCACCCTAAGCCCGCCAACCCACATTGGAACGGCGTGGTGGGTCTACGCTCCATATCCTCTCTCATATAAGGAGGGACACCTGGCCCTGTAGTGGGCCGTTAATAGGCTGATAATGATCAAAATTTATAAGTGTTGATGATTTTCAAAATGATTAATTATTATTTGTTTTTAGGGTTGTTTAGGGGTAAAGAAAAAACAAAACTCTTATAAGATCACTTTGTAGTCTACCCGTTTGTCTGTCTGTCAAGACCCTTGTCTTTGGACGCGTGGAGGTATCAAGCTTAAATTTATATCAAATATTTAGCTTTACTGTCTCTTTAAGCTGTGAAAAATCAAACTTTTAAGCCAACGCAAGATATCTTTCCGAAAATTTTTGAGGCTCGCATAGGAATCAAAACCTACTTCCCGTGAACTCTTGTGAAGAATTTTGTAAATTTAGTTCGAAGCAACGTCTTATAGTACAAATAATGAAGAAATTGCAAAAACCGTAAATTTTAGTTATACAATAAAAATATTTTTAATAATTTTAAACATACTCCTCCTAATTCCTCATGAACGCATAGAGGCATCAAATTGAAATTTATATCTTATACTCAGGTCTATAATACCTTTAAGCTGTAATAAAATCAAATATACCTACAGGTTTGTACGGAACCCTCAGTGACCGAGTCCAATTCGCACTTGGCGGTTTTTTATTTTATTTGTTTTATCTTTAAAGACACTTTTTACAATTAATTTTTAATCTCTTAACGATTTTAAATAACACAGTAGTTAATTAAAAATCCTCGAGCTTTCTGTAAACATTTTCATATTCTCTTATTTTGTGTTGCTGAAAATAACTAGTTAAATATCTCCAAACATAAATACAAACACCAAATTTTCACCAGAGAGCATACGCAAGAAATTGCTGATCGTAAATAAAACTTTGTACTCTAATAAATTCCATGATAACAAATAAATAAAATAGGAATTTGCTTTTCAACCAATAGAATTTAATCCTAAGCTTATTTTTGTCAATATACAATTATCATCAAATTGAATTGTGATCGTTGTTTTTCAGCATATCTCCCAGTACACGCAACGAACCGCAAACAATGAAATATTAAATATATCCCGAAAATGTGTTCAGGAGCGAGGAAAAAATGTTTGGGGAACTGAGCGCGATTAACTGATTTAATGCCAAATGAATCTTTACCACAAGCAATATAAAAAAATAGAGGCCAGTGCGAATTGAACTCGCGTGAAGCGAGTTCCATGTAATGTAATACAGTATTTGTGATTTACCATGTTATTTTAAGATTATGGAGATTTTAATAGATTGAATCTCCTAGTTTATAAAAAGAAATGTTATTTCGTTTAGAAAAATAGTTGTAATTTTAACCGACGAAAAAAAACGGAGGATGTTCTCAATTCTTTTTTTTTTATGTATGACCACGCATAACTTTTTACAGAGTTGTCCGATTTTGATAATTCTTTTTTTTATTAGAAAGGGCATACTTCCAAGGTAATCCCATTGACATTATGTTAGAATCTGATGATTATATCCTGATGAAATTGAAGGAACTCTTACAATTTTGGAGGCACACTTACAGCGATTTCGGTTTTTGTCTCGGTATCGGTAGCTTTTTGGCTACTAGTGCCATATAATATTCTATGACAGTATAGTACGAGTACGTTACGTGGCGATAAATCACTAAAAAGTAAGAAATAACAAAAATAAAACGTTTTGAGTCGGTTCTATTTTTTGTTAAAAATTGTTGTATGTATAATTTAGAATAAATTGAAAACTATTTATTTTTAAATCACAACAAGCCCTATCCTAATCTATTTAATAAGACACTAAGTAGTTCGCTTATATTTAAATTTACCATCTTGCCCTTCATATGATCCTCATATTAAGATTTAGTCTTTTCAAGTCACACCTCTGCATTTAGGTCACAGAAATTATAATGTGTATATATATATATATATATCTTTTAACTTACGAGTAATTGGTCTGACAGATTTGGAACGAATGACTATGACGGATAGGCAGACCCGAGTGAATAAAGTAAAAATTCCGTGTTTTTAAAAATTCGACCCCTCATTTTATGGAGTGACGACATTAAATGTATCGCAGGGAGTCGATGGTCTCAGGCGGCTCAAGCCGTTGTGTTTAGCAGGTCCAGTGACTTTATCGGTTATTATATATACTAATGAAGGAATCCTAAAAACGGATATTATATTTTCGGTACAAATTTATTAAGCGTGCCGCACTGAATCTTAAATATTGGTCGATGTTTACGATGCTCCCCCGTTACGACGCCATTATCATAATTCTGAGTTTCCATCGCTTTACTCCCAGGTGCGCCGGCAAAGCGGACGGGAATTGCTACTGTTAGTATGTAGTACCTACTAATGTAGAGTCGTAGAATTCAACTACTAACTACTGACTGACATTTCATTCCCCTTTATTAAACACAAGCTGCGTTTCTCGGTTCCGTACCTATAGATTAGTTCTCGTGGAAGTAACGGGATAAAAATAGCCAAGGAGATACGTCGTGAAGGAACTAAGACTAATGTCGCCCAACAGCGGCGAAACCGCAAACATAGCTCTCTCTTTGATCTAATTAAGCTTTAATTATATTTACTTAACAACTAATTATATACGAAATAAGGTTTCTGTTATTTTTTTTAAGAATTTCTATTAATTAGCTCACTTTCAATATAATTAAGTCAACATTGCTAAGTAAAAACAAAGAACACCAGTTTTGTGACTTATTTTAGTGCAATGTTATTTTACTCAGAGTGCTGGCGTAAGTTTGTTCACCGGACTATTTTTTACCTGACTTACAAAGAAAGGTTATTTCACATGTATTTGTTGAAAGTTTGGGTTTCAACAAAATAAAACTACGTTACGTTACAATAGTTACTTTAAAATAGTGAATAACTCGATGGAAAATTTTGAATACAAGCAGTTGATATTTAATGAAAGTTACAACTATTTTTATATAGGTTTTTTATTTATTACGAAAATAACTTTCTGCTTAAACCAGACAAAAGTATGATGATACCTATTATAGATATATTCATTACCAGTTTTTTTAACGTTCTCATCGCCTTTCCGTGAAATTTATTTTTGTTACCCATATTCTCTCGTTGTGCAAGTAGTAAGCTTTGGCTTACGGTGTTCCCAAAATTCTCAGTAAAAAGTCTCGACTTGGAATTAGGCTTTAGTGGTATCTACACGAGTTCCTCATTACCAAATTGTAATATATAAAAATCTCGTGTCACGGTGTTTGTAACTAAACTCCTTCGAAATGGACCGATTTTCCTGAAGTTCGATTAGGTCTGCAAATCGGACAACCTCTATTTATCATCCCCTTAAATGTTAAGGGTGGTCCACCATTAAATTCTTGTTTAATTTTTTAGACAAAATTTTTGTTTTTATTTTTTTATGATACAAAATACAAAAATAAATACAACCCTATATTTTCACCCTTCGACGATTATTCTATATTTTTTTGTTTCCTAGAAATAATATATACATGGCAAAACAACGTTTGCCGTGTCAGCTAGTATTATTATAACCTCATTGTTCTAACCTTCTAACAGCATTGAAGCGTGGTTAGCTATAACCTATATCCCCTCTTCTATAAGGAGGAATACCTGGCTTTAAAGTGGATCATCAAAATAGGCTAATAATAATAGATTTACGGAGATAAATACTCGTAGCTGAAGGTTAGAATAATAAGCTTCCGCTCCGAGTATGAGGATAACATGATTTACAACCTGAATGTGTATTGTTTGATTCAGAGAGACTATGGAGTTAACCTTATCTAATTGTTATTGTCCGTTTCTAGCTAGCTTAGCGATGTAGATAATATAACAGTCCGTAGAGGTGACCAATTGTGTGTTGTTGTTGACTTGGGGATTGTTTCTAGGAAACGTACAAGACAATTGTCACGTTTAGATATTCTCTGTGTTTAGCTTTGATTTAGGTCGATTGCAACATAAATAAATTTGTAGTTTCCTAGATTAAGTATAATTTACACTAACGTTTTCAATGTTGGTATGAAATATTATATTTATTTTTATACTTTTCTTGAGGGCATAAACATAATGAATGGAAGAAGGAAATCCAACTAGTACATTGAATATAAATAAAATGTATTAACGACCTCTCCGTACAGGGTATACTGAGGTAAAAGTATACCATTTAATAAACCAGTTTCTTAATTTATTTAAAATTTACATACAAATTCATTCAACAATATTTATGATTAAGTTAATAAAACACAAAAAGTAAGACACACACAATATTTTGGCTCATATTATTTTTCATGTATAGCTAGGGTCTGTGGCACTCGGAGACTGCCGCGGTAAAGCTATTGCATAACATTTTTTATCACCTTATGTTTACCTACCGACGTCATCGGGACCGTGGCCTAGCGGTAAGGCGCTTTAAGTGCCCGGATTGCCAGAGAGACGCGGGTTCGATGATAAATACCAGAACTTTTGATGTCTAATTTAAATTTTCCAAAAAAAACTGTCGAAATTGTGTTTTTGATATTATGTTTTTGATATCATGTTAGTTACGGATTTTCTGAATAGAAGCTATACATATCTTTAATATTTTTAATAAAAGTAGAATTTACAACGTAACATAAATAGATCAAAGTCACGGAATCTCGTTCCAGCAGATTACATATAAGGTTGTTATTAGTCGTAACATCTATAACTCTCTTGTCCAATATTATTGCGTCAAGGGACAAAGTTATTCGAGGAATGGGGACACATATCTGTATATTATACGTTTATTGTTCCTCGTAATATTATTTGAGCGATTTCGGAGAGATTTCATAGACCGTGACCCGGGCCGTGGACACATGAAAATAAACAGAGCCGAATGGAGAAATATGAGACCTTCTGTTGATGTCTCAAACATTGTTGTAGGCTGTAGTGTAGTTTTCTGACAAAGTAATTAATAAAATGAATTTGCAACAGGTATTTTATATAGTTATAGAAAAAAAAATAACCGGGATTGAAGGCGCCCCGAGTCTCTGTATAGAGTAGTACCTAGGTACTCTTAATAACTATTAGTTCGTATTTTCCACAAAATGGCGAAATTTTCTATTTTTCGGATCGGTCTTTACATGGTAATAAATGATATCCAACCAACTGTTATAAATGATATCAAAATGAATTATTGGCATCTCTAAATATTGAAATGTTGTCTGTCATATCTGCCTACTTGTCATGTGTCACTATGTCAAATAAATGGCAGTAGGATTTGAACCACTAAACGTGCGTTTCATTGTGAATAATTACAACTTAGTTGTAATTCGTGTCTTACATGAAATACAATAAAATGAATAATAAAATATCGTATATCCAGCCTGCAACAAGAGTAACACAAAAGGTATTATTTTTTGTGTTTCTCTTGTAACTAAAGTAATATACCAATATTAAATTTAAACTAATTTAATATACCAATATTAAATTAAATTCGTTACAAAGCTTTCCACAAACCTTGAAACCAGTATTTTTATTTTTTATTAGGTATTAGGTAACCGAGAGCCCAGGCATCGCCAACTACAGATGAACAACTACAATGCCTACACTTATAATATATTCGGCAAAAAATAATGTAAAGATAAAAGACAGATTATTACTTATTCGGCTGAATGGGGCGCTGCCTCAGTTCGATACTATAACACCAAGTGTGTATGACCCAGGGTGAGCTCATGGGCCGATCGAGTAGGTACGACATATTCAAAAGAGCAGCAATAGTAACATTCTTAATTTTTTAGTATGTCCGTATAATCAAATCTCAAGGGGCTGGTTTTATTCGTAGACGATGTGATAGTAGAGTAAATTCATTAATCACTATGATCAGAAATTTTCAGCAGAAAAATCTTAAACGACACTGTTACATGCCATAGGTAAAATCAAGTAGAATTCAACTTTAAATGATAAAAAGTACTGTAATTTTGTAAGCATTAGAAGAATTAAAAATTCATTTATCGAGTTTCAACGTTATCACAATATGGTATACGTCGTTAAAATACAATTAAGACATAACTATTATGTAAACTAAATATAATAATGATTTGACTGTAACAAAATTTTAAAATAAGTTTTTGCTAAAGCAGTAAAATCCCTATTACTGAACAAAATAATTCGAGAACATCCTAACCTCATTTAAAAGTTGGGACGTGTTGCAATACTAATTACTTACATAAATATATTATCATGTTTGATAAATATCTGGAACGTTTATTCGTGTTAGTAAAATTATGTCGGCTGACTATTAAATTTTGTAACCTATTTGTGGACTGAATAACAGGGTGCATCCCAGTAGTACCCCTTACAGCAGTTCTATAGAACTGTTGGGATATTTTCCGGGCTGCCAAATTATATCCCAACAGTTCTATATAGAACTGTAGTATAGTTTTTGCTCTTGACTTTAATTATAGCATATAAGTTATAAGCTTTATATTATTTTAATTGATATTTCATTTTGTTTTTAACAAAAAAATGTCCCTTACGACAAAAGCTAAGTTGTTAAAACCAAGTAGTAGTCGTGTCAAAAAAAATATTCTCTTATTTTAGAAGTTACAGGGGACACATTTTACCACTTTAGAAGTATATTTCGCGCAAACTATTCAGTTTAGAAAAAAATTATATTAAAAACTTCAATACCATTTTAAAGACGTTTTGTGCAATTTAAGCAAAGCTGTATTCGATATAGTATGTTTATAGATACTCTCAAATTTAAGTGGACATTTATTATTGCAATCAAAAGAGACTCCATATTATACTTATAAAAACTATAGATATTTTATATGTAACGTACAAACAAGATGTTGATATCGACATTTCTTTAATTTTGTCCCATTAGTTCTATATAGAACTAATTGGACAAAATTAAAGAAATGTCGACATTAAGCACTTATATGGTGTATCAACAGTTCTACAGAACTAAAATCAGGTGGTACTACTGGGATGCACCCGAATAACAGATGAACGTTATTTTACTTAAAACTTAGCACACACTGAATCGTTAATCTTTGAATTTCGAATTAACATATGGTCAAGGTAGTAACTTTCAGAATAATAACATACTGTGCCAACATTACATGTCATAAAAGATGATCAAGTTTTCTGAGTACAATACCTCAGCTTAATACTACAGCTAACAGTATAAAGGTATATACACTGTAGTGCTGATTTTCAGACATGACCTCAGGGTGAGCTCACGGACAATTCGGGTAAGCCTTTGCGTCGTTTCGCTATTTTTAGCCACATACAAAATAATAAATGTTATAAATCGTTAACTACTATGTTTAATAACTGAAATTATCATTATCAGAATTTTCAATTATTTCAATATAATAAATAATATAGAAAGCACACAGCTATAATAAAACATGAGTTGTGAAGAAAACAGTACTCAGGGCGCCTGAACTGCGCAACCTCTTAAGAGCCTTTAAGATTCTGTAGTCTTGCTTCTCACAAAAAATCACGTGAAGTAAGTAAATAAAACGATACTTCAAATCCGCGTGCCCTACGACTATAAGAGTGAGGAAGGTCAATGTTAAATGTTGAAATATTGGCGTAATATATTTTGTCTGGTCGCTTAGCTTCTACCAACCCCTTTACCAACAAAGATAAACCGCCAAGTGATTTAGCACCGCGCTGAAACCATTGTATCTCTTTCAAGTTAGCCCGCTACCACTTTACACTGCATCGTCGCTTGAAATTAGGTGAGATCGAAAACAAGAGCTTACTTATCGCTAAATTATAAAAATAAATGTATTATAATTTTTTTTTAATAATATAGAAACAAAACCACTCACTAAAATACAGCTAATATTGGTAGCTGTTCTCGCTACATAAAATTAATTTTTATTTACATTTTCGAAGGCCCTCGTAGCGCAGTGGTATGTACGGTGGATCTATAAGACGGAGGTCCTGGGTTCGATTCCTAGCTAGAGTTGAGATTTTCTACAATGGTCCGTGTTGTAATCAAACTCAATATCTCTCTGTGTTCTGCTTTATTAATAACACTAGCTGACCCGGCGAACTTTGTTCCGCCTTAATGGCAATAAATAAGCAGATTTTTTTTTATTGGAAAAAAAATCCAAAAAAAAAATTTAATAACTACATTAATCATTCATTATTATTACGATTTACGAGCTCTCCATACAGGATATACTGAGGTAAAAGTAGGTATACCATTTAATAATCCAGTTTCTAAAGTTTACAATTGTATTTAAAATGTACATACAAATCCATTCAACAATATTTATGATTAAGTTAATAAAACACAAAAATTAAGAAACACACAATATTTTGGCTCATATTATTTTCCCTGTATAGCTAGCTAGCTAGTCTGTTTTTACCGATTTTTACAAATAATAAAAAATAAAATTGAAATTCCAAAACAAACACGTTCCATTTTAGGCCACTCCACACTTACCATCAGGTGAGCAAGCATATTTTAATTTTACAAAAAGAACTAACTTTAATATATTTATTTAATAGAATTTACAACGTAACGTAAATAGACGAAAGTCACGGAATCTCGTTCCAGCAGATTACATATAAGGTTGTTATTAGTCGTAACATCTATAACTCTCTTGTCCAATATTATTGCGTCAAGGGACAAAGTTATTCGAGGAATGGAGACACATATCTGTATATTATACGTTTATTGTTCCTCGTAATATTATTTGAGCGATTTCGGAGAGATTTCATAGACCGTGACCCGGGCCGTGGACACATGAAAATAAACAGAGCCGAATGGAGAAATATGAGACCTTATGTTGATGTCTCAAACATTGATGTTGGCTAGAGTGTAGTTTTGGGACAATGTAATTAATAAAATGAATTTGCAACAGGTATTTTATATAGTTATAGAAAAAAAAATAACCGGGATTGAAGGCGCCACGAGTCTCTGTATAGAGTAGTACCTAGGTACTCTTAATAACTATTAGTTCCTATTTTCCACAAAATGACGAAATTTTCTATTTTTCGGATCGGTCTTTACATAGTAATAAATGATATTTAACCAACTGTTATAAATGATATCAAAATGAATTATTGGCACCTCTAAATATTGAACTGTTGCCTGTCATATCTGCCTACTTGTCATGTGTCACTATGTCAAATAAATGGCAGTAGGATTTGAACCATTAAACGTGCGTTTCATTATAAATAATTACAACTTAGTTGTAATTCGTGTCTTACATTAAATACAATAAAATGAATAATAAAATATCGTGTATTCAGGCAGCAACAAGAGTAACACAAAAGGTATTACTTGTGTTACTCTTGTAACTAAATTAATATACCAATATTAAATTTAAACTAATTTAATATACCAATATTAAATTAAATTCGTTACAAAGCTTTCCACAAAACCTTGATTTTTTATTAGGTATTAGGTAACCGAGAGCCAAGGCATCGCCAACTACAGATGAACAACTACAATGCCTACACTTATAATGTATTCGGCAAAAAATAATGTAAAGATAAAAGACAGATTATTACTTATTCGGCTGAATGGGGCGCTGCCTCAGTTCGATACTATAACACCAAGTGTGTATGACCCAGGGTGAGCTCATGGGCCGATCGAGTAGGTACGACATATTCAAAAGAGCAGCAATAGTAACATTCTTAATTTTTTAGTATGTCCGTATAATCAAATCTCAAGGGGCTGGTTTTATTCGTAGACGATGTGATAGTAGAGTAAATTCATTAATCACTATGATCATGTCAGCAGAAAAATCTTAAACGACACTGTTACATGCCATAGGTAAAATCAAGTAGAATTCAACTTTAAATGATAAAAAGTACTGTAATTTTGTAAGCATTAGAAGAATTAAAAATTCATTTATCGAGTTTCAACGTTATCACAATATGGTATACGTCGTTAAAATACAATTAAGACATAACTATTATGTAAACTAAATATAATAATGATTTGACTGTAACAAAATTTTAAAATAAGTTTTTGCTAAAGCAGTAAAATCCCTATTACTGAACAAAATAATTCGAGAACATCCTAACCTCATTTAAAAGTTGGGACGTGTTGCAATACTAATTACTTACATAAATATATTATCATGTTTGATAAATATCTGGAACGTTTATTCGTGTTAGTAAAATTATGTCGGCTGACTATTAAATTTTGTAACCTATTTGTGGACTGAATAACAGGGTGCATCCCAGTAGTACCCCTTACAGCAGTTCTATAGAACTGTTGGGATATTTTCCGGGCTGCCAAATTATATCCCAACAGTTCTATATAGAACTGTAGTATAGTTTTTGCTCTTGACTTTAATTATAGCATATAAGTTATAAGCTTTATATTATTTTAATTGATATTTCATTTTGTTTTTAACAAAAAAATGTCCCTTACGACAAAAGCTAAGTTGTTAAAACCAAGTAGTAGTCGTGTCAAAAAAAATATTCTCTTATTTTAGAAGTTACAGGGGACACATTTTACCACTTTAGAAGTATATTTCGCGCAAACTATTCAGTTTAGAAAAAAATTATATTAAAAACTTCAATACCATTTTAAAGACGTTTTGTGCAATTTAAGCAAAGCTGTATTCGATATAGTATGTTTATAGATACTCTCAAATTTAAGTGGACATTTATTATTGCAATCAAAAGAGACTCCATATTATACTTATAAAAACTATAGATATTTTATATGTAACGTACAAACAAGATGTTGATATCGACATTTCTTTAATTTTGTCCCATTAGTTCTATATAGAACTAATTGGACAAAACTAAAGAAATGTCGACATTAAGCACTTATATGGTGTATCAACAGTTCTACAGAACTAAAATCAGGTGGTACTACTGGGATGCACCCGAATAACAGATGAACGTTATTTTACTTAAAACTTAGCACACACTGAATCGTTAATCTTTGAATTTCGAATTAACATATGGTCAAGGTAGTAACTTTCAGAATAATAACATACTGTGCCAACATTACATGTCATAAAAGATGATCAAGTTTTCTGAGTACAATACCTCAGCTTAATACTACAGCTAACAGTATAAAGGTATATACACTGTAGTGCTGATTTTCAGACATGACCTCAGGGTGAGCTCACGGACAATTCGGGTAAGCCTTTGCGTCGTTTCGCTATTTTTAGCCACATACAAAATAATAAATGTTATAAATCGTTAACTACTATGTTTAATAACTGAAATTATCATTATCAGAATTTTCAATTATTTCAATATAATAAATAATATAGAAAGCACACAGCTATAATAAAACATGAGTTGTGAAGAAAACAGTACTCAGGGCGCCTGAACTGCGCAACCTCTTAAGAGCCTTTAAGATTCTGTAGTCTTGCTTCTCACAAAAAATCACGTGAAGTAAGTAAATAAAACGATACTTCAAATCCGCGTGCCCTACGACTATAAGAGTGAGGAAGGTCAATGTTAAATGTTGAAATATTGGCGTAATATATTTTGTCTGGTCGCTTAGCTTCTACCAACCCCTTTACCAACAAAGATAAACCGCCAAGTGATTTAGCACCGCGCTGAAACCATTGTATCTCTTTCAAGTTAGCCCGCTACCACTTTACACTGCATCGTCGCTTGAAATTAGGTGAGATCGAAAACAAGAGCTTACTTATCGCTAAATTATAAAAATAAATGTATTATAATTTTTTTTAATAATATAGAAACAAAACCACTCACTAAAATACAGCTAATATTGGTAGCTGTTCTCGCTACATAAAATTAATTTTTATTTACATTTTCGAAGGCCCTCGTAGCGCAGTGGTATGTACGGTGGATCTATAAGACGGAGGTCCTGGGTTCGATTCCTAGCTAGAGTTGAGATTTTCTACAATGGTCCGTGTTGTAATCAAACTCAATATCTCTCTGTGTTCTGCTTTATTAATAACACTAGCTGACCCGGCGAACTTTGTTCCGCCTTAATGGCAATAAATAAGCAGATTTTTTTTTATTGGAAAAAAAATCCAAAAAAAAAATTTAATAACTACATTAATCATTCATTATTATTTATGTATTTTAGTAGGTACATAGGTTGCTCTTCACTTAAGCACCTTGTGATACACGACATTTTTTGTTTTATTATCAGGCGCAAAAACAACCAACGCAGATGGTCTTCCGACCCGTGAACATGCCACGTATAATTGACCATGGGAAAAACATGAATGTTCTAGATTTAAACCACAAACTTTTAAGGATTGGCCTTGTGATTTGTTGATGGTCATGGCAAATGCAAGACGTATCGGAAATTGAAGTCTTTTAAATTCAAACGGCATATCGGTTGGGATCATCGGGATCCTCGGAATGAGAACTTCCTCACCTTTGAATTTTCCTATCATTATCGTAGCGTAAATTACATTGTTCATCAATTTACTAACCACCAAACGCGTACCGTTGCACAGTTTTGGTTGGTTTATGTTTCGAAGCATGATTACTACGGAGCCAACCTTTAGGCGTAAATTGTGCGGTGGTAAGCCAGGCACGTCCAAAGAGTTTAAAAATTCAATTGGATAGTTGGTGGCTTCATCTTCATTTGTGACGCAGTCAATAGATTTGAATGAATGCATTGTTCCAATGATCTTATTTTGAATTATGTAGTTCAGGTCATCTACATCTTTATTCTTAGCCGCTAAAATTGCTCGCTCACTCAACCATTCATTATTTTTGTAGTTAGAAATAATATTTGGAAATACATTGTTGATAAGTTCGTCTTTTGATGAGACAAAATTACAGAAATTATTTGGAAATGAAATTAATCCGCTCGATTCATCGACAGGTACTTGACCATTACCGATAGTCAGCAGTTGCTCCGAGAAATCTTCAGCAGATGTATCATTAAGCAATGTAACTCTCATGTTTGTTGTCAGCTGCAGTTTCTTCACATAGCGCCATAGATTTGACGATTTGAGGCAAGCGTTTATTTCGTCGGCAGCCGTAGATCTTGGAATTACTGGCAGTATTTGGCGGAAATCGCCAGACAGTAAAATCATTGCTCCTCCAAAACATCTCGAGTGATTGCGTAAATCTTTTAATGTTCGGTTAAGTGCTTCTAATGCACGTTTATGCGCCATTGTGCATTCGTCCCAGATGATGATTTTCGATGCCGCTAAAACTTTGGCCATTGCTGAGTGTTTTGCAATATTACACGTTGGTTCTTCAATAGTTTGAAGATTTAACGGTAATTTGAATGCTGAATGAGCTGTACGGCATCCTTCTAACAATGTGGCTGCTATTCCAGAAGAAGCAACTGCAACCGCTATGTTGGATCTCGCCCGAACAGTTGCTAAAACTAATGACATAAGGAATGTCTTGTCAGTTCCACCAGGGGCATCTAGGAAATATAAACCACCATTTTCATCAGCGATTGCCTTCATTAAAGTATCATAAACTTCCTTTTGTTGGTAATTCAACAGGGGTACATTCCTTTGAACTACTAAATCTAATTCCTGGTGATCATATTCACGTTCCCGTTCCAATTCTCGATTAAATGCGTCATTCATTTCACGATTTGGCGCTGGCATTCCTAACCTGATTAATAAATTACCGCACATGAGATAACACATATCTTCGATCAAAAGTAAAGCACGATTATGTATCTCCTCATTCATCTCAATATCGTGATTTCTGGAACTGACACGACTTTGATGTAAAATATCTTCTGACATACTATCCTTGTATTTGTGCCACAGGTTACATGGGTTTGATGGAAAACATGTCGAAATTATGATAGCGAATAATGTGAGTATCTGACTTGGAGATGCAGAGATAATGGCTTCAGCGATTGTCGTATCCCAATGGGTATCGTTTTCTAATAAGTTCAATTCTTCACATGCAGCACGATATGTTGGGAATATAACACCATTAACAGTTCGTAGTGTCTCAGATGAAGTTGGCCCACGCACATTTACCAGCAACAACCGCAAATAGAAACATTCATCATTCTTTGGATGAACTGTATACATACGACCAAGAGCATCAGTAGAACGCACATCTGGATACCCAGGAACAGCATCACCTTGCTTCCGTCTTTGAAAATTCTTGGATGAAGCATTCCAAGTATAATAACGTGGCATCTCCGAGTAAAGCAAAGTTCTTGCAAACTGATCGCTTTGGCAGATTGCAAAAAAACTGGTCAATGTAGTTGCTGGAGGTGTTTCAGCACGTTGCATAGCATTTGAAGCCGTGAAATATACTCGTTGACCATTCTCCAGATGCACCGCCAAATGTATAACAGTAGGATGACGTTCGTGAATGGGAAATGCGAATATACGCCAAATCGCTTCATTACAGTTCACATAACGACCAACTTGATAGCGTGAAATTTCATCGTTGGTATTCGAGGATTGCAATCCAAAAACCGCCATATCACTGCCTTTCGTGACATATTTGCAAATATATTTTATGGACTTAACTGAATTGCAGTATTCAACGTTGCAATGTGTCTTGAACGTTTTAGAAATAAGTGGTGAATATGGAACAATCCAACTGTTGTCGACAACGAAATTTTCACTTTCGTTGTGACAGTTCGACCGTTGTCATCTGGTGATCGACGCCGATACAGCGGATACCCATCGTTGCCAGTGACAGTCTCCGCCGTTAATTTCCGTGGATATCGTTTAGAGCACTTTCCATCGACCATGCAAGGTGATTGGGGGTTGATGGCACCACACGGTCCATGAATCATATTAGTAGTAACAACATCATGTAGGTCTGGATCGACTTCATGATCAGGAATCTCGGCACATATGATATCATCTATTTGGTCAGGCTGAATTCTTTCCACTAACCAAATAAGAATGTGTGCGTGCGGCAGGCCTCGCTTTTGCCATTCGATTGAATACATCCAGCATCGAGTATCTCCAAAGACGCGTTGTTTAACAATAAAGTTCATCACGGACCGAATTTTTTGCCTGAATATACGTGCTGTGATGTCGTGTCTATCATTTGATGTTTGTCCGGGAAGCAGCAATTGAGTAATTTCTATCCATTTTGGATTACAGGTAAAAGTAATAAAGAGATCTGGCCGGCCGTAATGACGCACATATGTCATTGCATCTTGTGCATATTCATGCATATGACGTGGGCTACCAATGTACGTCGCCGGCAGTATAGTTAATCGACCAATATTAGCTGTATTTCCTTCAGTACTAACTGCATCACGTAAATGGATGTACTCCTCAGAACGCAGTTTGGCTTGGTTCAACCTAATAAATGTTAAACGTTCCGTTTCTATTTTTACATACATGTCAACGCAATACTGCTGAAACAATCGACGAAACCGCAGCAAATAGTTGTCAGCATTTTGACGAATCATCAAACGATATGCATAATAATTCATTGAGCTAACTTTCTTTGTAGTTTCTTCACCTGAAATTAAAAATTTGATAATTAACCATTTCAAAGGCAAATAATACAGACATTAACCATTATTAAGATACTGATACTTTACCATTCAATGGATTTATCATTTTAATATTAAAATAATATCCATCTTCTCCTTGCCAAAACATCAGTGGGTATTGCAATGCGTCATATGATCGATGAGTTTCAGATATTTGTTGCAGTTGCCCAGTATCGCGACGTGTAAGCACAATATCGCGTTTTTCCAATTGTTCACCAACAATCAGGATGGCAACTTCGTCTACTGTTGGAGCATTAAATGTGCGTTCGTGTGATGGTCGTTTATCTGCTTTGATGACAACTTTATAGTCATCATTTGGCATGCGCTCTAAAGCACTCTTAAACAACCTGACCAACGCATGATGTTCATGAAGCAGACACTGCAAGTCTTGAAGAATTGCTCGCTTCATTCCTGCATTGATCCCTAGGCGTCGATCAAGTTGTTCTTCCATGTTGCCCATGAAATATATTTGTAAAAATTTATTCTGTGTATCTTCGAAAGGTAGTAATGATCCAATTCGATGGTGAATCTGTCCTTGTATCTACAAAATAAAAACCAGACAGTATTAACTGGGTTATAAACACTTTTTCTGTGGGAGAGTAGAGTTCAGTATTAGCAAATATAATACATACCAATAGATAAAGTAAGTTATTCTTTAACTACATTCTATGTAAGTACAAAAATAAATACCTTAAATGTCGGATTAAATCCTCCTTCTTCGATAATGTCTGCCCCAAATGACGTCATTTGGAAACAACTATTGTATTTTCGAGTATTTGCAAGAAAGTGGCGTGATTCTTGTGTTTCGCCACAAAGCAATGAATACAATGGCTCATGTGGCGGAGTCAATACTGGCAATTTCACTTTACCATTAAGGCAGCATAATCCAGGCGTTTCTCCGGAAAACTTTAATGCACCACAATACTCGCAAACAACGTCCATTTGCCCAATGCAAACGCTAGGATGCAAGCTGTAATCATTGCTGCAATCGTATCGAAACGCTGCTCGATTCAAATCAGCTAAATATCTTGTTCTGCGTCGCAAATTATCTATTTGTTGACTTCTGTTGTTCGCTCGACGATTCTGCATTCCCAACCGAGCTGTTTCACGGGCTGCTTCACTTTGCTCTCGTGATTGAGAAGCACGAAGTCGAGCCATACTATCGCGGCGCTGTTCACGTGCAATTTCTTTTTCTTCTTCAGTCCTTTCATTTGCAGTATTTTGTATTCTTCTTGCATTACGGCTTTGTCGGGAAAGATTCGATCGTCTTGGTCGCGGCATTATTAATTAAACTTCACTTCACTTCAATCCACTTGTTAATTATTTATTTAATAGAAATAGTTTTAATGTTGATTTCTTACAAATATCAAATTGTCATCCATACGTCATTACATAGCTGTCATTTGCGTTTTGTTATTCCAAGTCTGATTCTTTTTTGTTATACCACGTTTTATAGTGACTGACGTTTCATGTCAAGTCACACGGGAACGCTGTCGAACGGGATAAAAAGTATCCTATGTCCGTCTCCTGGCTCTAAGCTACCTCCCTACCAATTTTCAGCCAAATCTGTTCTGCCGTTCTTGAGTTATAAGTGGTGTAACTAACACGACTTTCTTTTATATATATAGATTAGTGACATACCTTTCATAGCATCGATAAAATACTAAAAAAATTTTAACAAAAAATAAAAACACCTTCAAAACGCACTAAAAAGTAAAAAATAACTACGTCATTTACTTACTTTAATTTACTTAATCACATCTATGAAGTCGGTGCCATCCAAGTTTAGGTAAAGTCTTTAAAGTAGAAAGCTCGGGTGGCACCGACTTCATAGATGTTATTAAGTAAATTAAAGTAAGTAAATGACGTAGTTATTTTTTACTTTTTAGTGCGTTTTGAAGGTGTTTTTATTTTTTGTTAAAATTTTTTTATTTCATACTTTTTAGTGATTTATCGACAACGAAAAAAACTAAAGAACCTACTCAAACTAAACCATAAGTACCAATATTCACTAGCTAGTTATAACATTCCAACATCCCTACAAATGTGCCTATAAAGTTTGAAGAGTTTCCTCGAGTTTTCGTAGATCTCATCATCCGATAATGACTTAGTTAACATTAAACCAACTGGAATCTATAACCTTTCAAACTTCTCATTGAGACATATTAATCGTGCCCAACAGCACAAGGTAGCTACTGTAAACCGTTAAAGAGCTCCCTCAGCTGTCCTTCGTCGTCATCGCCAGACCCTTGATGACAGTCACAGCCCATCTAAATGTAAAGTTCTCATTGAGACAAATTAATCGAGCCCAAACACAAGGTAGTTACTGAAACCGTTAAAAAGCTCCCTCAGCTGTCCTTCGTCTTCATCACCAGACCCTTGATGACAGTCACAGCCCATCTAAATGTAAAGTTCTCATTGAGACAAATTAATCGAGCCTAAACACAAGGTAGTTACTGTAAACCGTTAAAGAGCTCCCTCAGCTGTCCTTCGTCTTCATCTGCAGACCTTCAATGACAGTCACAGTCCATCTAAATGTTAACTTCTCATCGAGACAAATTAATCAAGCCCAAACACAAGGTAGCTACTGTAAGCCGTTACGGAGCTCCCTTAACTTTACTTCGTCTTCATCACCAGACCCTCAATGACAGCTACACCATCTAAATGTAAAGTTCTTATCAAGACAAATTAATCGAGCCCAAACACAAGGTAAATGCAGTAAATTGTCAAGGATTTCTCTTATATGTAGATCGGCTCCATCATCAGATCGACTCCAGATCTTCATCAAATTATAGTGCTTTTAAATACTTATCGGAAAAATTAACAAACGTACTTGTTGTCCCTACAATTTTTGAAAGTTCTCCTCGGTTTCTCCAGGATCCTAACATCAGATCCTGGTTTCCTTATCATGGTACCACCACCGGACTATCTACTTTCCAACAAAAAAAGAATTATCACAATCGGTTCATAAATGACGAAGTTATGCGCGACACATATAAAAAAAATATATATATACGGTCGAATTGAGAAACTCCTTTTTTTTTAAGTCGTTTAAAAATAACATATAGATAGACAACATCACTACAGTCCAGAAGGTTTTCGGCCGTATCTTGTTACTACCTTACTAACAAAGACGGACCACCAAGCGGTAAAGCATACCGGTACCATGTTAAGTAGAACGAAAACGACCATGGAAAGAAAAAAAAAACTTGTAGTACTTAATAAAACAATGTTATATATACATTTATATTGATTTTCAGTGCGGCCTAGAAACTCAGAAATACTCTCAATCAATCGGTAGACCGCGTTACATTCAAGGAATGTTCCACTCTAAAGTTTGCGTGCGGTATGAATTGCTCGCGTACACTTGGAGGCTAGTGATTAATTGTGGAAAATTCGTTTTGTCTCCAGTTTTCCGGCCCCTAGGGAGCGTCTGCATTGTAAACAGCTTACTCTAAGCAAATTCATTTTTTTTTTATCAACTACAAGTTGGCCCTTGACTGCTATCACACCTGATGTTAAGTGATGATGCAATCTAAGATGGAAACGGGCTAACTTGTTAGGAGTAGGACCAAATACACACCCCTTTCGATTTCTACACGACATCGCACCGGAACGCAAAATTGCTTGGCGGAACGTCTTTGTCGGTAGGGTGGTAACTAGCCACGGCGAAAGCCTCCCACCAGCCAGACCAAGAGAAATTAAGAAAAATCTCAATCTCCCCGCCGGGAATCGAACCCAGGACCTCCGTCTTATAAGTCCACCGCGCATACCACTGCGCCACGGAGGTCGTCAAAATAGTGCTATTCTGAAGCAAATTTGTCTATCTGTCTGTGTCTAAAGCGATATAAATAGAGAGATATAGAGACGAAGAACTAAATATGGCACATTATTCTTGTTAATTATAAAGTGTCTATAGATTTTTATTTCTGATTGAGTAATTAACGTAGGCTCCACATGGGACCACAGCGTCACCGGACTTATAGAATATTAGCTATTTGTTCAGCTATGGATTATTATTAATCTTTGTTAAATTAATTAATTATAAATACGTTTTAGAAAGGAGAGTAACACTAAAACTACTGTAAGTCTTTATTCCTTTAAGGCTAATATAACCTCATGTAATACTCTCGGTAGGGGGGAGTCGTAAAGTCAGGGCGGTCTAATAAAGAAACGAATGCTTGTGGAGACTCGTTCAAAGTATGTTTTATTCATTAACCCCACGTCTCTTACTCGCTAATTTTACTATATAAGCAATAAATAAGCACTATAAAGTTAATTAATAATGTTACCTTCAAATAGACATTTATATATCAGGCATATGCCGATTAGCTTGATTCAGTACGTGGTATTAATTGTATGAGTTCTGTTTTAACCCCCGACGCAAAAACGACAGGTTGTTAAAATCCGTAACGAAACGAAAATATATAAACGACGGGCATCGTAACTCCCAAACGGATGATCCGATTTTAATGCGGTTTTCTTTTGTTTGAAAGGTATATCAGTCGAGAGTGTTCTTAGCTATATTTGGTGGAAATCGGTTCAGGTCTTCAAGGTCATCAGGTCGTTTGTTAGGTGTGATAAAAATGTTACACGCTCAGTTTGCTTGAAAGCATATGTGTGATGCATGGATGATATTTGAAACACTAATGTCTTCTGGAACCACTGAGCTGGTCTGATGATAAGGCTCGAAGGTAATAGACGTAACCCTGGTCTACCTTTTTAGTAAACCCATCGAGTTTGAGCTCGTTGAATTTGTCTTGACTGGTCCTTTTCATGTTTCTAATTTGTGTCGGGGGTTTTTAAATTTTTAGTTTAAGTTATATATTGTGTTATTTATTATAAGTTACCCCTTGACTACAATCACAACTGATGATAAGTGATTATGCAATCTAAGATGGAAGCGGGCTAACTTGGTAGGAGTAGCATAATATCCACACTCCTTCGGTTTCTACACAACATCGTATCGAAGCGCTAAATCACTTGGTGGTACGTCTTTGTCGGTAGGGTAGATACTAGCCACGGCTGAAGCCTCCCACCAGCCCAATATTTATGGTGTGAGTTCGTGACACTAGACGACAGTTGCAGCAGGTGACATGTCGTAGCGACACTACTAATTTGTATCTATTTTAATAAAATACCTTCCGTCATTTCCATACAAATACGTCCTATAAACCAATACTGTCGCTGCGATTCCTCTCCTGTCGCATGTCGCTGTCGTCTACTGTCGGCTATGAACTCGCATTTTCATGGAAAGTGATGGATTTAATGAAAACTAATTAAAACACATCTGTTAATTCATAATAGGCAAGCACTAGTAAATTTGAATAGGTGTCAGGTAAATTAATTAAGTTATACGATGCTATTTAAAATATATAAATCTTTAGAGAAATAAAATACTCACACCAAAAATAATAAGACATAGCAGATTGAGTAGAAAGTTGCCAACTAAACCAAGCTACAAGAAAATCGTTTTTATATTCTGAGGGAAAAACATAACATTGAAGTACTTTTCTTACTAACAAATGATAACTGGAGAACTTAAACAAATACTACCAAAATATTTATGATTCTTACAAAGTTCCGTTGAGCCTGTGTTACTTACAAATAATCATTATTGTAACTTCCCATTCCCCGAAATTGTGCTGATATAACACACGTGGATTGCCCTTAATGCTCGAAATACAGAGTGAAGAAACTTTTACATTATTCGTTACAGAAGAAATTGAATATTTTTGCAAGCGCTGACTATTATTGTTTATCAGTAATATACAATACAACCCTACAGTAAACAGTTTCGATAACTTAGTCGTAGGTATATATATTTAGTTTAGCTATTAGTAAATCTATCTATATTTTCTCTAATATATTCAAGATAGCTTGGAATAGCCAAAGTTAAAGTTTGTAACAGGTTTATTATTTTATTTATAACCGTCGGCATATAATATTGTAGAATAAAATACATTATAAAAAATCAAAGAGACATATCTGCGCATTCCACGGATTCAGCGCGCGGATGCCGGGTCCATCGTGTAGCAGAGACAAAAATTCAGAACATAGACCGAGATTTATGGACACGGATGTAGTTAATAATTCTTTGGTGACCAGTCAACTTTTCTTCTATGCTCGGGATATTCTCCCTATGTATGTTTATGTATTTAAAATTGTAATTAACCTTTATAGGTCTAAATCTATGACCGTTAGATAATAATTAGACCGATTAAGAAATTTAAAATAAATATCTAATCTATTATAAATCTTTGCAGGTACACTACAGCAAGCATTGACCAAATACACTGATTAACAAAAGTGACAGATTTGTTTTGTGGTGATGTGAAAGCAACTTCAGCACCGATGAAGCTTGTCAACCATGAGTGCTTGGTGTTACATCGTGATCATGATGGCCACGATCAACACCGGCGTTCTTTCACCGGCACCGATGAACGCTGAGGTTAAGGAAACCTACGGTAGGTGTCATTTTTGCTCTTAAGTATACGCGATCTAAAAGGCAGACACTGTACGTTCTCGTTTACCATCTCATTTCTCCACGCAATATCAGTCTTAACATAAGTAACAGACCAATATCTTACCATTCCATTGATTCACTGCGTTTGCCAGGTCTATGTGAGACAGAGAGAAAATCTTCGAACAGAGCCCGAGTGCGGCAGAGATGTAGCCTCAAAAAGCTCTATTATACATATTTTGTATATTATACCACAACTGCAATGTTTATAGTAATAATTGAAGGACCAAATAGATGGCTTACCTGATGGTAATGGATAAGGTAAGGTACAATGACCTACAAACAGAGTAAGCGACAAACACGTCCAACGAAATGCCGCTCTTTGCCTATCAACCTGAGCGGTACTTGAAGGTGTTAAGCTTTATGTTGCTGTCTAACAGTTTTAAGTATAATATACTATACCTGATGGTAAAAAGAAAACAATCGCCAATAAACAGAGCATGCAAAGAACACGTCCTACAAAGTGCCGCGTAACCCTAGTACCTGCAGGTGTTAAGGCACATGTGCCTGTCGTTACTCGTACACTGGCGACCAGGCTCTCCAATACCGTTACCCTCTCCCGGACAAGCTTAATCATACAAAGCTCTATAATTCTTAAAATTGATTGTTTTTCTGACGAATTTTATTCAATTTTCAAGCTGTTACCTAAGTCTAACCAATAATTCTGTGTTCGAAATTATCTTCGCCAGACGTTGAACTATAAATCAGAGGTTTAAAACCTTGTTGTTTGTCAGACTGAACAGCTTAACTTGAGTGGGGACGACAAACGGATTTCCGAGAAAAAGTTCGATGCACTTTCATTCAATGCTCTTTTATAGAAATCGTCTGAGACTTGAGTTCAAGTTTGAATTTACTAACACTTTTATTCTATTTACTAAGTGACTTTGTCCTATGATATCTGGTTTAAAACAATAGTTGTAAGGTGCTAAAGCTTTTTCTGACAAAGATTTTCTTGTTATCCGACTGCGTTAGAAGGAGGGTAATGTATTTGAACGTGTGAGGTGTATTTCTTCGGCACGCGTAGAGTGACCTAGGCTAAACGAATTTTGACATGTGAGGTCTTCAATTTGGGTAAATTGGGAAAGTAACATGCTATATCAATTTTCAAAATGGGTGCAGCAAAAACCTTAAAAAGCTGCATTGCAGAAATAAAAGTATCATAGTTTTATTACTGTTTTTCCTAGGTAGTAAACTATTGTGATCCTTGTTTTTCTCATTTTAGATCATTACTTCTAAGCAGTTGGGTTTTTGTTTTTATAATAATAATTTTTTCACTTTGTAATAAAAATATTTAAGTAGCCTATTCCCATAGATTAATGATAAGTATTGCTGTTTGATAAAGTAAATGTTTAATTGTCTGTGCTTATATCTAACCTTAGGCACCAATCCACGCGTAATAGCAATTTTGTTTAAGTACTTGTGAAAGTACACACACAAATACACAAATTGTCGCTTTTATATTATTAGGCCTTCGTTTTCCAGCAGTATACTCAATTGATTAATATGTTGAGGGTCTGATTCTCGACTGGACCAAATAATATTTTCTTAGTTGCTTAGTTTAGCTAGAGCTAGGTTTCGGCCGTGGTTTGTTATCACCCAACAAGAACATACCGCCAAGTGTAGTCATGTAGATATCGAAAGGGACGTGGATTTAATTCTACTCTTAACAACCCACTTTCATCCTAGATTAAATTTTCACTTACCATCAGGTGCAATTGTAACTAACTTGTAGTGAAAAAAAAATGTGATAGATTTGTACAAAGTACGTGTGGTAAATGTGAAATGAATAATAAATAATTTCCATCGAAACAATTTAACACGGCGCAAAATCTGCTCGTCGGTTTTGTTTTGTTCAACAATCGCGTTGATAAATGGTTGTTGTGAAAGCGTACGTTTGGGTTCTATAACTACATTTGATATCTATGTACATTGTACATTGTATTGTACAGTGTTAAGAGGACTTTGTTATTTACTGGCGTGTACTGTACGTCAGTAACAACTCTCTAATGAAGCCGTGTCGACTTGAAAAGTAACAGAGGAGTCTCGTAAATTAAGCAAGATTATGGAATGCCTTGTTGGTTATATGGTTTCTGGTCTTGAAGTGAGGAGGAGATTTGAGTCCTGGGTCGTAAAGTACTGAACTTTAGTCCTGATATTTTCCTAAGCCTAAGGTTGCCTGGAAGAAATCGCCACTAAGCGATTAGACCGCTTTTTCTCACTCTACTTTATTCATAATATTATTTCTGTTTGTTTTTCAGAAATAAACTTTACTTTAATAGAAACTAAAAAGTGAAAACAGAATATAATAAATATTAAAGTTTTTTTTTCATAACAAGTTAAAAATTCATGTCATTTTATATTTATTTATAGTAAATGGTTTTTAACACACAAACTAAATCGAGGTTACTATAACATGCAAAACCAAACAAATTAGAAATGCTATACTCAAACGAGGTAATTGCAATGTTATCATGGGATCTTAATACCCACTGGTGTATGGCAATTGAGAACCATTGTGATTTTATTATATGGGATAATGAAATGGGAACAACGTTCGATGAATACGTAACATGTCAAAATAATTCTATTTTGCTCTCTGTGTGCGTTAACTCCTAAAGTCCATATATAGCTTCTCAACGTCCAGGTCAAAAGTACCCTACACAATACTCGTCGAAAAGGTTCAATGTGAAGAACCGAGAGTAGTTGCGTCTAATCGTCAATGGCTTGACGAGGATCTGAGGTAACGACAATTATTCAGCCACTCAGAAATGCTACTTAAATAAAGTAATTGGAAATGTTATCACGGATTGCTGTATACTTGTTTAAAAGGCAATCGAGAACTATTGTGATTCGTTCTATGGGACAACAAAATGGGCACAATGCTTGATGAATACAAAACATATCCAATTAATCCTAGTTTACTAAGTCTGAGTTTATATTACGCATTAATTCTACTATTTGCTAGTTATTCTAATATTAAATCATTGTTAAGAGTAGTAAAGCCATAGATTAAAGACTACTAGATAGAGCCCATAGCGTGTCCACTCGTGAGACAGCAAATCAGCCTTATTGACATGACATGTCAACATTTAAAGTACATCATAAAACGTTATGTTATGAAATATCGTAAAATACGAAATATTACTTTATATAATATAGTTTAGTAAACGCATAATACATGAAATTTGCTAAAAAATAACATATCTAAGCTTTAAATCATCAATCAATGAAGTTTATGCCTACTTACGTATGAAACGTAATTCCTTCGATTTTCTGTTCGCTGCGACTGTTGCAGCTGAAAATATAACAACCCACCATAGCACGATAACGTTTAAATTAATATAGTAACCGCAAATTTATATTATTGCTGATAAATAATATTAAAATTTAATAAAAAGCTAATAATTGCTCAGATATGTCCCTTGTCTGTCACAAATTCCACTCTTGACAAATAATAAAAACGAACAACGCTGAAAGGGACAAAAATTAATCTTGTATCACTTTCTAATAAAGGCCGAATGAAATAAGTCTGTCACGCTCTTGAACCTACAGCCGCGTTATGACTCCATCTAGTAGTCTTTAATCTATTAGTAAAGCCTTTTGTGACAGCTTCAAGTCAAAATCATATAAATATTTCAAATAGGCTTAGTTTACTAGAACTTTTGAAAACGTCAAGTTAAATTATTACATAGGTACACCAATGTAATGGTGATAATGTAAGGAAGGAAAATTAAAATTAATGCTACGAGGGTTCTAAACGCGCCTTGATGAACGTGCGCCGAGGAGAGCCTACAACAAACTGAGCTACGATTTAGGGTGTAGGTACCTAGTCAGATAGAGCAGTGCATTACTAAGATTTTTTTATCGTTAATATCCTCGTCGTCTTCCTTATGTTTGAGGGTCGTGACCACCTCCATTTTCTTACGATTATTACCTATTACTGGCTGTTTGAAGAGCGTCATACATCGAGGAGTCGAGTGTGGTGCGGATCTGTTCAGACCAAAGCATCGGGCTGCGGCCCCGCGGCCTTTTTCCTTCCACTTTGCCAGTGACCTAGTTTCTCTACATTATCTCCGTCTTTCCTGGCAATGTGTCCAAATGGCAGATGGTGGAGAGCCTTGATTTAATTTTGAGCTAAGCAAGTATGGATGCGTTAGTCCGAAATGCTGTCCATGGGATCCGGAGCATTTTTCTCCAGCACCACATCTTAAAAGCGTCTATTCGTTTGCGATCAGTAGACTGTATGGTCCATGTCTCAGCCCCATATAGACAAATGGAGAAGACACAGGGCGTAACTTTGTAGGTCGTGTTCCTTGCATATCCTACAAAGTGTTCATATGCAATAATTTTCTCCTTATGATCATCGCGGGTTCGTTAACATCTGCTTGAGTTCTGAAAAGAGAAAAACAAGGATCACTATATCTATATAAAATTTTAAATATTTTATGGTGCTGCATGCGTGGACAAAATACTTTACTACCAGGGAAAGACAAATCTACCAAAACTACGTTTGTCCCCGCCTGCAACACTATAAAATATTTAGAATTGTATATAGATATAGTGATCCTTGTTTTTATCTTTTCAGTTCTTAACTTCTAAGCACTCGGGTTTTTTGTTTTTATAGTAATCATTTTATTTGAGACTTTTTTGTTTTAATTTGTGTTAAAGAAATGAGACGGTACACTTTTTGACATTTTTTGTTAAAACAGTAACATAAACATGATACAATATTTATATTTTTGAAATGGTTTTTTTACGACCTTTCATTTGATATCCATATTGCTAAGATAAAAGAAAAAAATATACACATCCCCCCTTTTTCCCCCATTTGCAGCCGACATTTTGAAAATTCATATAGCCTATGTCATTTCCACAATTTTACCAAGGACAACGACACCTCACATGTCAAAATCCGTTCGGCCGTTTAGGCTGTAGCGCGTGCCGAAGAAATGGGCATACATACATACACACATACGCTCGAAAAACATTACTTTCCTTCTGACGCAGTCGGGTAAAAAAAATACAATTCTAGATGTGTGTGGTGTTACTTAATACAAAGGTCAAAGTTAAACATGGGAGGGTGCGCCCTTCAAGGCTTTCGAGCTTAGAAGACTTGACTCAGCAATATTTTCTGGATTTACACATTTATGGTGATTTATTGTCTAGGCAGTAGTCGAATACTGAAAAGGTTAAACTTGTACAGCCATCATACCTATATCTACTTACCTATTATTATGTATTTAATTGTGATAATGATTAAAATTAAATATACGAGTTGAAAAATGACATTTCAACATTCACACATCAGTCATTAGTCTAGCTAGAATGTCAGAAATCCCTTCATCATAATATCGCTTAAGCTCAGAGATGTCCTAATCCCTTTGAACTATATTAAACCAATGTATGGTCCGATTGTTTCTCTTTATCTTTTAGCAGTAGTACTAAAACGTCTCGAATCGTCTGGTTATATGTATCTTGTAAGAATTGATATATTCTTTCTTAAAAATTGGTCACGTGTGTACTTATTGGCGTGACAACGTCTTTTCGATAGAGCCGGCTGCACGCACGAAAAAACATGACGTCATGCGTCGTTACCTCGCTTTGAGGCGTTCCATGTAAGGCTTGAAGTGCAAGCGAGAGGGGGAGCGACAAAGAAGCACAATCGGCCTTTGCGTTGGGCAGCGTTCGAAATCCGTCTATTAAATATAATTATTAAATATATTAATTTTAAATTAAAAAATAAGATATTTATTATAAATTTAAAATAATTAATTTATAAAATCAAAATCAATTATTTTATTAATTTAAATTAATATTTATAAAAATATACTTAAATTAAAAATTTTAATAGCCAATTAAATGCTACCATTCCATCAGTATTTTCTTAAGACGTTGTCACGTTCAACTATCGTCAGTAAACCGACTTTACAGACAGCCAATTTTTTTTTTTTGGGAGTCTCCAATGCACTGTTTATCTTGCGGGCTCGGGGACGTCAGCTTTTATGCTTATAATTACAGTTAAGTAATATTAATTTGCCTTTGACTGCCTCGTTGGTCTAGTGGTTAGCCTATGTGGCTTCGATCACGAGGTCCTGGGTTCGATCCCTGGGTCGGGTCATGGAATAATTCTGAGCTTTTTCATTCTTCTATGAAATGTTCAGTACATTCCAAGCCCGGAGTCTGGAAGTTGGTGGTGTTACACCCCCGTGCCTCGGAGAGCACGTTAAGTCGTCGGTCTTGGTCACTATCATCAACATCTGATAGTGATCGTTAATAAATGAAACATTATCACCCTAAGCCCGCCAACCCGCATTGGAGCATCGTGGTGGGTGTACGCTCCATATCCCCTCTCCTGTAAGGAGGGAGGCCTGGCCCTGTAGTGGGCCGTTAATAGGCTGATAATGATGATGATGATGAATATTAATTTATTTCAAAAACATTTACCAAACGCTATAGCAAGTTATATTAGCGTAACTCTGGTTCAACATTCCTGAACAGCAACAGAAGTTTTGTCCAAGTTTGTATTCGAAACAGAAGTGTTTGTAAGATGTAAGCGATGCGCTGCGAATGTCTAATTTGTATGCTCTGTGGCCTTACTACCTGCTTTTATAGTAGTAATGTTTCGAAACATCCAACTGTGATGTCCTTAAATGTACCTATCTAATATTGTTTTGTTATGCAGTTTTGTGACGTCATCGACTTCTTTTTTTCTTTATCCTCGCTTTATCCCGTTTATACGGTACCATTTCCAAACCATATAGCGCCATTTTATTTTTTCTGATTGATCATCATCTACCTACGTGACTTTAACGATTACATCTGTTAAATTATTTTATATGATCCATGAATTGAAAAGCGATGTAAAAAGACAGCTATAGGGGTCGGTCGGTGTACGAGTATCTACATCTCCTTTACTCCGACAGTAATGAGTAAACATATCTAGAAATCATTTAAGGTGTGAGTTTTTAGTCAACCGCAAACGAGAACTGCAGGCAGCTTGTCGTAGAAACACTATTGATATAACAATTAAGGCAATACTCGTCAAAACAAAACGGTCGTGAACTATGATTGTTTTGTTAAAGATGGTAGTAAGGCCCTTAGACTCTTGTAGATCCGTGTACAAGGTTACGTATGTACACTATTCCAAAGTTCTAGATCTAGGAATAAAGTTCTAGTTAACTATGTTAAATACCAACAAGTAATAGAGGTTGATTGCTCGTCTGTCTGTATTCTAGAAGATGTACTTCTGAGTGTGTGTATACATCTTTAATCGCATTCGTCTTTAACCGGCAAGGTAGAGATCTATAATGCTATTCTTTAAGGATGTTTTGATAACTCAACAAAAAAAGTTTTAAATTCATCTGTTTCTCTCTCTGTCTAGAATGATATTATAGATAGAGAGAGGTGAAAACGAATTCATTTCTCAAACTGTCGGATTATAAAATAGTTATTGCACATGAGGCGAAACCGAAAAGAACAAGAAAATTCATTAATCAATCTATTACTCTTGTCAAAAAGTTCAAAAACATGAAAAATTGAGATAAAGGTCCTAAAAATATGAGCGATAGCTCATTCGATTTGGAATCCTCCTCAAACCTCTAGATAAATGTTTTTGAAGGATTTTGGTGTTAATTGTTATTAACAAAAAACAAAATAAAATGAAAAAAAAATGATATTTCGTTTTTTGTTAATAACTTAAAAAATATTAACATTTAAGCAATTTTGAAAAAAGCTCGTTAAATAGGAGGAAATTGCCAATAAAAAAATCTTAGCTCCCGGAACTCTATCTCTATTATTTATAATTTTAATCAGACGTTGAAAATAGCGCTCCGCGCGGCTGTTACGGCATGCGCGCGCCGCCGCTAAAGAGAGTTCAGCAATAAAAATATTTTTTTTATAACATAAAATGTGAAAATATTCTAGTATCTTCTTAACACTTGAAAGAATCGAGCCCTGAAGAAAAAAAAGTTTAATCATCATTTTTCAAAAAGTTATTCAATTGTTTACCAACAAATTTTTTCCCAATCTCCATTGGCATAAACAATGGAATAAAAGATATAAGTAATTGGCTTAAAAATTTTAAACTTCGTGGAGCCCTTTTGATATATTATGTACTTTATAAGTAAATGTTCATAAAAGTTTATTAATTTGTTAATTAATTATGATTTTTCAAAACTAAAAGCTAAAGCTAAAGCCTTGTTTCTAAAAATGCAGCCGGCTACAATAACTTTTATTGTTAAGGTGGTTATTTTGTTCCAGATCGCCAGTACTGGTACACCCAAGCGCAAGAGACTCTACAGAAACGTCTTCAGTACGCATCGGAAAAAAATCCTATTGCGAAGTAAGTGTATTCTTATATATGTATGATATGTATAATATTGGTTGTCTGTAAGAGATCGCTCACTAAGCGATAATATCGCAGATTGGACATTGTTTTTTTAAGCTATTTTCTGTTTGTAAGTGTTTTCATTTGGTTTACAATAAATAATATTTAATTCATTCAGACAGACATACGCTAACTGTTGACGACGTGTCGCAACGACATACCTTAGTATTTATATGGGAACAGAAACTACGCAAACGTACACGTCGTAGACTATAGAAATACATACAAACCAGTAGTGACGCTGCAACACGTCGCAGTCGTAAGAGCTTCTTGTTATATAGCTCGTTCAGGGAATTACTACCCCCATACTATAAACCTATGATTCGTATATAGAATAAGAGGTAAGAGTGTAAGAGGCTCATGAGATTTAACACCTACACCTCAGGTTTGAAGACACGAAGCAGCACCTTGTTGAACGTATTCCTTGCATGCTATACACATTTTCTCTGTTCGTACATCCCTGGCTCTGTTTTGTAATACCTTTATATCAAATTAAAGTATTAATAAATTGTATTTTAATTTCCATTCCAAAACATTAAGCGCACAAAGTAAATCGCGTATTTATTCCGACTGTTTACCTATTCAGTTACTGAATAACGTACTCTAAGTTAGCTAAGTTATACACTTATGGAACTTAACATGGATAACAAAAATCCGAGCTTCCTTTCCTATGTTAATTCCGATCGCTCTCTTCCTACTTAATGCAGATGGTGTAGTGATTTGCTGTACGATTTGCTCAATTCTACATACAGAATAATTTATTATCCCGGAAAAGTTGTTCTGGTCCCAAAAAATGTTGCTTTTTGTCACCCGTGTGCGATATTATTTTTGTCTGAAGTTGGACTTTATGTACCTTCTACTTTTTTTATCTGTAGAGTCAAAATAGATTTTAGCAAGCGATTGATTTCCAATTTCTACTTGTAGGAGAGGGGATATGGAGATCAAAGCATGATGTGATAATGTTTTTAATTCATGAACGATCACTATCACATATTGGCGACAGTGGCCGGGGCTACTGGCTTGATCACTCAAGGTGAAGGCTTGGTGACTGAAATGTACGTGATTGCGACATCCGGCTGCCCCTTGCGCTTGGAGGCGCAAGATGTATCAACACCATATTCCCGATACCGGGCCTAGAACTTTACTGGAAATTTCATAGAAGAAAGAAAAGCTCCATTACCCCAGATAAGAACTCAAGATCAACGATGCTGTCACAATAGCTTATTAGTTTAAAGTAGAATTTGAAACTAAGCTCTGGGCTCAAATTGTTTTAAATATTTTTTAAACTTGTCTCTCTTAAACGATTATTTTTTAATTGACTTGAGTCAATTAAAAAATAATTGTCACAATTACAAACGGCTTTATAGGTCTTGATAACGATCGAAATTAAGCTACTAAATTACTTTGTGATTTAATGCAGCAATATTAGGCAAGAGCGTAATTTACTCGGGTACCCAAATTGTTTATAAATGATTATACTTCGTACAACATGGCAAGATTTTATCTGAATGCCTAATTTAATTTTCATGTGGGTGAAACCGGGTTCATGTGGTTTAGCTCGATTACAGTTAGAAAAGGGGTTAATGTTCGTAATTTGGTTAAGCGCATAAAGCCTGCTGGTTTATTAAGCGGGCTTACGTTGTAACTCTATTACAGGAAAAAGAAATGATTATTGTACTGGGTATTTTTTATTTTTACCGTTAAAAATTTCTGTTAACTTTACTCTATTTCAAACAAAGTTTATTTAAATATTGGGTATGCCGCCATGTTGGATTTAAAATTTGCATAGTTAATATGCATTGTCATCCAAACTGAATGTGTATACAAAATTTAAGCTCAATTAGTTAAAGTGATCTGATTCAAAATTGAGTTGCAAGATTTCACCAGAACATATTTACATACACATATTGCAAGTTTAGTAAAAGCTTGTTAAGTTTGTTTCATGATCCATTCCTGTGTATGATATACGAGTTACTATAGAAACCGATTTATAATAAGTTTTAAGTCTAACAGTTGAGTTCAAATAAAATTGTTTTCCTAAGGAGAATAAACATGAGCCGCAATTTAAAATAATATGTTTTATTTTTGAAAATGGAATTAAAAAATGATTGCTTAGCGTTGCGGCTGTAGAAACAAAAATACTTTTATCGTACAGGAATAATTTACCTTCAGGGTAAAAATGCCGTTTTATCTCTGCTCTAGTACGCTACAATGTTGCAGAGATGTAAAAAAATGTTTTGTAAAATATAAGTCAGAAAAAGTTTCTAGTATCAATTTAGCCTGAAGTCACGATTCTAGAATACTCGCTTTAATAGAGATTTCTATTCCGTATGCAAGAACTCCGATAAAACACACGATGTTTCTCATGTTTTATTTATTAAGAGAACCCTCGTACATCTATGTCACGAACTCGCGACGCCCATTGTAATGAATCACAAAATATGTGAGATACCTACTTTGGGAAAGTCTTCACGAGCGAGAGAATCGCGACGTACTTGTGCTTATATCCCCGGATAGTCTCCGCGAAAGACTGATTATTCCACCACGTGACCATACATTTTACCGTTATGCAATAGCATAATATTCAGAACTAGTTGACGCCCAGTTTCATCAGCATGGTTCCCGTTCCCGTAAGCATTTCAGTATAAAAGCAGCCCATGTGTTATCCTGATAAATAAGCTGTATAATTGTAAAGTTTCATCAAAATCCATTAAGTAGTTTTTGTCTGAAAGAGAAACAAAAGTACATACATCCGCACAAACTTTCGTGTTTAAAATATTAGTAGGATAGTGGCCTTCTTTTGACAAGGCTGGCGAGGCTGGTGCGCCGCAATAAGTGACGATATCGTTGCGATTCGACTACGCTCGTCGCATCGCTGCAATACCATCGCCATGTGAAGACATCTTCATAGAGAGTATATAGCAATTTGAAATATGTAGCACGACAATATCGCGGCGATTAACTCGCTCGTGAAAATGCTCCCAAAGTGTTCTACGGATGTCACAACTCTCAAATGGAGTTCTGTAGGCTTTAGTGTTCCCATAAGGTTTAACAAGAAACAATTTACCCAAAAGCACAATGATATATCTTCATTGTGTTTTCAAACAAAGGACTGTTTTGTTTAAAATACGTATTGTATTTGTGCTGGTTTTCTATTCATTTCCTTGAATAACTGGTATAAAATTCCCCGTCGTAGATTAAATTACTCGCATATATTCAAATATCAATAGCAATATCAAAGAGACTGGTTATAGCGAGGCTTGATTTGTATTGATTCATTGAGTTTGTTATTGGAATTTTATCCGATAGTATATCGTTGATATTAATAGTTTTTTATTATACTTTCACTTAACAATACCTAGTTGATCAACAAGTGTGAACAGTTTATATATTTAAAATGTTTGCAGAAAATTAAATTCCAAAAATAAAATGTTACTTTTTAGTAAATTGGTAATATCTTTTTGCGAGCTGAATTTTTTTTTTCAGAAATTCATTTACATTTTCAAATCGAATAATGCCAATTGCTCCATATTTTTCAAACGCTAACAAGACAATTATTACACTTGATGTATAATAAAAATAACATGGTTGACATACAGGCAATTTGCACTAAACGTTTTCTTCAACGTTTCTAATGGAAACAGCAAGTGCGGAATGACTTTACGGTGTATTCCTTACTGTTACCTATAACCTAAACACCTTTAGGCATTTTCTAGGCAAGCGTATCCTATTTTAGACTATCATTTCTATGCATCTGGCACGAACGAAAGCAGTCAAGTGCAATATTATAAAATATTTGAAGACCTCCGTGGCGCAGTGGTATGCGCGGTGGATTTATAAGACGGAGGTCCTGGGTTCGATTCCCGGCGGGGTAGATTGAGATTTTTCTTAATTTGTCATGGTCTGGCAGGTGGGAGGCTCTCGCCGTGGCTAGTTACCACCCTACCGACAAAGACGTACCGCCAAGCGATATAGCGTTCCGGTACGATGTCGTGTAGAAACCGTAAGGGGTGTGGATTCATCCTACTAACAAGTTAGCCCGCTTCCATCTTAGATTGCATCATCACTTAACATCAGGTGTGATAGTAGTCAAGGGCCAACTTGTAGTCGATAAAAAAAAATATTCTTATGCATGTAGTAAAAAACGGTTATTTCAATTTTATCACAATTTTGTTTGTATCTATAGATGTAAAAACAACTTAATATGTTCTTCAAACTGAAATACAGCGGTATAAAAGAGTTGTACAACAACAAAACAAAACAGAGCGTGACGGCAGAAATAAAAGTAGCTTAGCGAATTTTCACAAAGTTCTATTATGTAGGGTATTACATATTAACAATGTAAGCTGACCCGGTGAACTTTGTACATTTACACATACAAGAAATACGTCGACAATTTATATCTATTGAAAGTTCTAATCCATACACAAATTTATCGTGAAACTGAGATTTTAAAATTTTTCAATTTATAACTGCTCTTTTCTATTTTCTCCGATTTTATATTAGAGTAATTTTCTATGCGAACAAATTCGTGGACGCTTGCAAGTTATTAAACATGAAGTGTCAGTTTGTAATTATGAATTAGCAGCTTTCACTAAATGCACAATATTATGTACGCCACTACTTGGGAATTCGACAAATTTATTTTAAATTTTTTGTCTGGCTATCTATCTGTTTGCTCCGGCAAAGGAGATAGTCCATTTCCGCTTCACTCTTGTGCCACATACCCATTGACTAGTATTAATATGTCAATGCACATACCATTAAAATGGAAAACATACAAGGATTTTATCAAAAATAAAATAAGTGAACGAAACGAACTATATAAAACGTTGGTTAAAAATGAAATTCCTAGTTTTTGAGGTATTAAAAGATGGCGTCTTTCTAATATTAGTTATTGATAAAGATGCGGTGTCATTGATTTATTAAACTCAAAATATGTCATTTTTGACAAGTCTTTTCTTCCGTGATCCTTTTGTTTGTTTAGGCTTTGTTTTTAGCTATAATACATTTTATACATACACATCTTAGCTATAATAAGAACAAAACTCCATCAATCCGCTACCTGGAAAATGTCTACCATAGATAATATAACTTATCTAAGATCAGAGGCTTTTTTTTTGATTTGGCTAATTTGGCTAAGATTTGGCTAATCAAAATTAGATTATTAATACATTAAGTTTTTTTTCAACTCATGCACAGAAAGTGAGTCTGTGCTCCATACAATTTTGGACCATCTCCTTTCTTAACCATACTCGTTTTTTACAGGACTTTCACTCGCAGATAGCTAAAAATAAAAAAAAAATCTGAGACAACTTTTATTTTAGAAAAAAAAAATATTTTCATATTGTTAAAATATAAAAGGCTGAAACATGAGGTCGCTTGGTCATGCAACGCCGCGTGAAGCAAACAGTTTGAGTTAAAATTATAGCATATATTAACATTTTCTTCTACGCAGACGAAGTCGCGGAAATCCGCTAGTACTTTCTTTTTTTAATGACTGTAAGTTGGCCTTTGACTGCTATCACACCTGATCTTAAGCGGTGAAGCAATCTGAGATGGAAGCGGTCTAACTTGTTAGGAGTAGGATGAAAATTCACACTCCTATCGGTTTCTACACGACATCGTACCGGAACGCTAAATCGCTTGGCGGTATGTCTTTGTCGGTAGGGTGGTAACTAGCCACGGCGAAAGCCTCCCACCAGCCAGACCAAGACAAATTAAGAAAAAATTCAATCTGCCCCACCGGCTATCGAACCCAGGACCTCCACCTTATACATCCACCGCGCATACCACTGCGCTACGGAGGTCAAAATAAATAATTTTATTTTTCATAGGAACGTGATACTAGTGGTGGGCGACGGCATGAGCTTGACCACAGCAACGGCGGCGAGGATATTACGCGGTCAACGTCGGGGCCAATCCGGGGAGGATACGGATCTCGTGTGGGATACATTCCCCGCTGTAGCTCTGGCAAAGGTGAGTTTTATTACACTTGAGGCTTAGCAACTACGCCTTAGGTAGACGGGACACAGGGCGTAGGACGTGCCTTGCACCTTGCATGCGTTACGAAGTGTTGATTTGTTTATAAGTTCTTTTACTCAGACATGGCTTTGATGGCTTTCCATTAAGGATGGATGCCATCTGATTGGCCCGTTTATTACCTAAAAATACTTATTTTGGTGTCGTGTGGTGTTTATTACCTAAAAATACTTATTTTGGTATCGAAAAAAGTTTCGAATCTTCGAATATTCTATAATTTTCCTCAGTTCTCTCGCAAATCATCTTTTTATTATCACATGAGACACATTAATTCAATCTATTTTCAAATATCAATTACAAAAGTAGTTAATTAAAATGACTTCTTTAGCTTTATTACGTCGTTGGATAAATAAAACCGTACTCAAACACTTCTAATAACTAAAAAAGGTACCATGATTTGATCCCAAATTAATCCTGTCCAGACACCAAACATCAAGTATAATTGTATTACAAAACAGGGTCCGTCGGAGATCAAAGTACTTATTACTCATAAACTTAATTAAAACAAAGTTAATACCAAGTGTTGTCTTCCACGAGATGATGAAGACCGAAAAGGGCAGGATATTATGTGTTAGGTACATATTTTGTTACATAACACACTAGAAGAATATTTATTTTATCGGATTGCCGGGCTACAGGAAAATAGGAAAGCTAACACTGATGTTGAATCAACATGACTGATGTTTTGTTAGTAACTTTATTATGAGCCTTATTGTGTGTACAAAGATAAATAGGATTAAACACAATATGTGATAAAGAATTGTGGTAGAAAACATTACAAATATTATTGTTAGCGTGGCAACAATAAAGTGGTTTCCTATTTCAATTTAATTAGCTAGCGTTTGTGGATAGATATCAGCCTATCAAGTTCAATTTAGCGAACATATTAATTATTTATATAGCGAACATATCAATTACCTGAACTACAAAATGTTTAGAATAGATTGGCCGTCTACAAGCCGAAAAAATCGGATCGGGGCTTTTTCGGGTTAATAGTGAAGGAGTAACACTATGCATGCACAGACACACATACAAATTATCGTTTTTAACCCTGGAGTGGTCGCGTGGGCTACAATGGTAATCCACCTGTACAAAATCGACATTTTCTCAAAAATGGTTGGCGTTAGCTTCAGGCGCCTCTAAGTATTTTTAAATGAATGTTTGAGGGCCGCGTACTCTGCAGCGCAAGCGCAAGTCACATGCGGTTGTGTCATAGGAGCTCAGCAAAGTGCGTGGACTACGATTGTAGCCCGCGCGACTTATTAGGTAAGTATTTTTGCCCTATCGTTTTTTTTTGCGTCTAGTTTTTTATTAATTAAAGTAACTTATGTGCTTTATTTACACTTTGTTACTTATTCTCGGATGTTAGTAGTATAATACAACTTTATTATTTAGCATAAAAATCGAAGATCGACGAGCAGAACATTAGAGTTATGGCTGGCTGAAGCTAATAGCGAAAACGAAGCTTATGAAGCTGAGTCGAGCTCTGACGAGGAAGATGATCAATTGGAAGAGCAGAACCATCAATCAGTGTCCAAGCAGGAGCAGGATATCCCAGTTGAAGAGTCAGGCGAAAGCTCTGAAGGTGATGAACAGCCTCGCCGACGCCGGCGTACTGACTTTTACATTGAAGTTGACAATACATAGGGGTCAAAAACAATTCCATTGAGTAGAGGAAGAACGCGAAGGTACAATATAGTATTTATGCCTCCTGGACCTAAAAGGATAGCTCGGAAAAAAACTATAGAAGAGTGTATGTCACTTTTTGTTGATGATCAAATTATCAATCATACTAATAAAAAAATTGGCTACATCAAGGAGAGATATGCAAGAGAACGAGATGCTAAACAGACGAATGAAACTGATATCAGAGGTTACATTGGGATTTTACTATTGGCTGGAGTGATTGGTAAAAAGTCAAGTCCTGCTTAATTAATATTTAAATACTGTGGTATAGCGCGCAGTAAAAGTACCAGAAAGATGTGCATCGCCTGCAACAAGTTCGTTTGTGGGGATCATCTGATGATTATGTGTCTGTCCTGTGCAGAAAATATAATTTAGAAATAAGATTCAACTAAAAGTTTTTTTGTGATCTCAGTTAAAGCGAATCATGTGATTTTTGTGCCAATTTAGAGAGATTTTTTGTTTTTGTTAATTATTTTGTAACACAGAGGTTGTAATTTAGTTTTGTTAATTATATTATGTTAAAAAACTGTGCTGATTATATTTACATAGAAATAATAATCAGTTTATGCTTATTTATTCTTTTATTTGAATATGAAAACGGACTACATATGTAGCCCGCGCGACTTATCCCGTTACTTTTAGGTGCGCGACTACTGCAGGGTTAAAATGTTTGTGCTATAACCCTACACTCATTGACATATTAATACTATGGACTTCGGGTCAGCGTTAAAAAGTGTCCGAACCAAAAGAATGCCAAAACGCGAAAAAGATTCCAAATCGCATTCAGTCTCATATTAGCTGACTAACAGAATACACGTCAATAATGCCGTAATGTGTTATAAAAAACTTGTAAGAACTACCCGCGTAAGGTGAGAAAAGAAGACGGTGTACCATATTTTCAGTAAGTAAATATTTACTGATGATTTTAAAGTACTGTTTTGCTTAGAAACAGGCTATTTTAGTAAAATTTTAATAAACAATAGAAACGAATTGCATAATCAACCAAAATGAACAAAAGTATCTATCTGTCCTTTTCCCATACGCTACCCGCGTATAGGATAGAAGGAGTGGAGGAAGTCCATAGTACTAACTATTAATATGTCAATGCCTACACTTGACTGAAATCATGCCTTATGGAGTGCTATAAGTATGTGGATAGGAAGTAGACGCCGAAAGGGTATACTTTAGCTGTACGTCCTCTAGTTTCATATACTCGTAATGTAGTTACGGTAAAATAAATATTGGTAATACAAATTGACAATTTTGATATAAATGACGTGTTTTAACGATTCACACCGCGTTATGTTACGTGCCTTAATTAAACTAAAATTAAAATTAAAATTAAAAACCTTAATGAAATTCCCGCTCAGTTTGCTGGGAATAACCATCACGGTTATCACTGCTGAGCGGTGTATGCTTATGGAATATTAAAGGAGTGCGCCGCTCGTAATGGCCTTTTAAGTGGGAATTATGGGAACGAAAGTTGTATTCATATATTTTACTGTGCGATAAAATAACGCTCGCAGCATAAAATAGTGTCCATGAAAGTTATATTTAGTGTAAGATGTAACATTAAGAGCTACGTGTACACAAAATTAGGAAAACAAATGAGGATCATTTAAATGTATGAGCACTTGTGTACATTCTAAGCTTTATATTTACATTTGGGGAATCTTCTTGGTGACAATAACTTGGTCTGATAGAGGAAGCCTGGATTTGATTTCCAGCTCGGGGAAGGAAAAGAAAACAATTTAGGATTATAATTATATATAATATATATGATAAATATAATATATATAATAAATATAATTATTATAACACTGCCTCGTTGGTCTAATGATTGGGCGGTCCTGGGTTCGATGCCTGGATCGGGTCAGTCGTTTTCATTCTTCTATGAAATGTTCATTATATTCCAAGCCTCTCTTCTCTCTTCCAAGTTCTCAGAGAGCACGTTAAGCCGTCGGTCCCGATCACTATCATCAACATCTGATAGTGATCGTTAATAAATGAAACATTGTCAACAAAGCCCGCCGCATTGGAGCAGCGTGGTGGGTGTACGCTCCATATCCCCTCTCCTGTAAGGAGGTTTGGCCCTGTAGTGGGCCGTTAATAGGCTGATAATTATGATGATGAATTATTATAATTCGGCTAAAGTATAATTTGGTTGAAGGCTTTGGACGTGATTTACATTTTACCAGAAAACATGTGCGAGTAGGTACATATGCGATTGCAGTCAAGGCCTAACTTGTAATTATTAATAAATTAAAACATTACAGTTGTACAATTTGCCTCTACGAGCTTTAAAACTATTAGGACGTATTAAACCCTGATCAGAAAAATTAGTTACAAAATAAAATGCTAACCATTTTGGGGATAAACAGGCCAAAGGAGACCATTTATTTTACTAAATTACTATGCACAGCCCGCTCAACAGTACGTACGTGTTGCCCCACCAACCCTGATTTTTTATTTTCTATAATGAATTTTAGATATCAACTTAGGTAATAAACATTAATCTTTCAATAACTCCATACAATCTAATTGAAACCAAGCACATGATCGATTTACGTACTCTGGTGCTTTAGCATAAGCAATTTCATAAATGGAAACTGCTTCTGCGAATTTCTTGATAGAGAAACCCATTAACAATTAGCCAGACTTCCTGGAGCTCGAAGGATATATGTCCGTTGCAATCAAACAACTAAGACTGTTTAGGCAGCTCCGACATGCAAAGCCCTAATACTAAACTCAACAACAAGTAATAGTCTTTAAAAATAAATTTAACTGACTTCTTTATATTTAATTATAATAAAATTGTTGATATTGTTTATAATTAAATGTAAAAGGTTTATTTGGAGTATTCTACCTATACTAAAGCCAAACTCGATGGAGAATGCTCATCAACGAACAAATTAAAAATTAAGGTAGAAATCACTAGTCTTTTTACACCTCATTTTTCTAATTAACTTGTTAATGACAACAAATTAGATAAGTAAGCTTAAAACTAATTAATATTTTCAATATCTTTTAAATATACAAACATATTTTAAAACCCGCGTAAGGTGAGAAAAGAAGACGGTGTACCATATTTTCAGTAAGTAAATATTTACTGATGATTTTAAAGTACTATTTTACTTAGAAACAGGCTATTTTATTAAAATTTTAATAAACTATAGAATCGAATTGCATAACCAACCAAAATGAACAAAAGTATCTATCTGTCCTTTTCCCATACGTTACCCGCGTATAGGATAGAAGGAGTGGAGGAAGTCTATAGTACTAACTATTAATATGTCAATGCCTACACTTGACTGAAATCATGCCTTATGGAGTGCTATAAGTATGTGGATAGGAAGTAGACGCCGAACTAGTACTTTAGCTGTACGTCCTCTAGTTTCATATACTCGTAATGTAGTTTCGGTAAAATAAATAAATATTTATTTCAAGCCTCAAATTGGTAATACAAATTGACAATTTTGATATAAATGACGTGTTTTAACGATTTACACCGCGTTATGTTACGTGCCTTAATTAAACTAAAATTAAAAACCTTAATGAAATTCCCGCTCAGTTTGCTGGGAATAACCATCACGGTTATCACTGCTGAGCGGTGTATGCTTATGGAATATTAAAGGAGTGCGCCGCTCGTAATGGCCTTTTAAGTGGGAATTATGGGAACGAAAGTTGTATTCATATATTTTACTGTGCGATAAAATAACGCTCGCAGCATAAAATAGTGTCCATGAAAGTTATATTTAGTGTAAGATGTAACATTAAGAGCTACGTGTACACAAAATTAGGAAAACAAATGAGGATCATTTAAATGTATGAGCACTTGTGTACATTCTAAGCTTTATATTTACATTTGGCGAAGCTTCTTGATGACAATAACTTGGTCTGACAGCCTGGATTTGATTTTCAGCTTGGGAAAGGAAAAGAAAACAATTTAGGATTATAATTATTATAATTATATATAATATATAATTATAATTATTATAAGACTGCCTCGTAGGTCTAGTGGTTAGTCTATGTGGCTTCGATCACTCGAGGTCCTGGGTTCGATCCTTGGGTCGGGTCAGTCGTTTTCATTCTTCAATGAAATGTTCAGTACATTCTAAGCCCGGAGTCTGGAAGTTGGTGGTGTTACACCCCCGTGCCTCGGAGAGCCCGTTAAGCCGTCGGTCCCGGTCACTATCATCAATATCTATTATTATCACCCTAAGCCCGCCATACCGCATTGGAGCAGCGTGGTGGGTGCACGCTCCATAACCCGTCTCCTGTAAGGAGGGAGGCTTTGCCCTGTAGTGGGCCGTTAATAGGCTGATAATGATGATGATGAATTATTATAATTCGGCTAAAGTATAATTTGGTTGAAGGCTTTGGACGTGACTAACATTTTACCAGAAAATATCTACGAGTGGGTGCATATGCGATTGCAGTCAAGGCCTAATTTGTAATTGTTAATGAATTAAAACATTACAGATGTACAATTTGCCTCTACGAGCTTTAAAACTATTAGGACGTATTAAACCCTGATCAGAAAAATTAGTTACAAAATAAAATGCTAACCATTTTGAGGATAAAAAGGCCAAAGGAGACCATTTATTTTACTAAATTACTATGCACAGCCCGCTCAACAGTACGTACGTGTTGCCCCACCAACCCTGATTTTTTATTTTCCATAATGAATTTTAGATATCATCTTAGGTAATAAACATTAATCTTTCAATAACTCCATTCAATCTAATTGAAACCAAGCACGTGATCGATTTACGTACTCTGGTGCTTTAGCATAAGCAATTTCATAAATGGAAATTGCTTCTGCAAATTTATTGATAGAGAAACCCATTAACAATTAGCCAGACTTCCTGGAGCTTGAAGGATATAAATCCGTTGCAATCAAACAACCAAGACTGTTTAGGCAGCTCCGACATGTAAAGCCCTAATACTAAACTCAACAACAAGTAATAAAGTCTTTAAAAATAAATTTAACCGACTTCTTTATAATTAATTATAATAAAATTGTTGATATTGATTGTTCCTTTATTTGGAGTATTCTACCTATACTAAAGCCAAACTCGATGGAGAATGCTCATCAACAAACAAATTATAAATGAAGGTAGAAATCACTAGTCTTTTATTACACCTCATTTTTCTAATTAACTTGTTAATGACAACAAATTAGATAAGTAAGCTTAAAACTAATTAATATTTTCAATATCTTTTAAATAAGATTTCATTTAAAAATACAAACATAATTTAAAATTTATTAGGCATAACGGCGGTTGCGGTACCGTTAAATTTTTAAAAACGATGACGTCAGCGTAGCTGACGTCATTGTTATTATCACCTTCACAATTTTCCATGTTACAGTAATTAAAACGATTTTATCAACGAGAGCTCCTCACACTTCGACTGTCTACGGTTGAATGCCCGGCGCGGCGATATTCAGTCGTATTTATACTCAGTCGAAGAGTGGGGTAATTACAAATGCTTTGAAAAGTAATTAAATAACAATTATTTATGAAAATATTATTTGAAAACGTTATTGAAATTAATTTTAATGCTAAACAATAAATAATTAATAATAATAGTTTAAGTAACTAATGTTGTTGCGCCGATACGGCCGTTCTGACCGGCGGTGCGCGCTCTGCACCAGCCGCTTGTTTGCCGATGTCTCACCGCCATATCTCTGAAGTTTATCTGGAACTAAATGAATATCTTTTGAGATTGGTATCTGTGTACCATAATGATATGAATAATTTTCATTATGTTGTGATAACGTACACTGTGGTACTTTGTATTGTTAATGCATACACTGTGGTATTTATATTGTTACGTAAATTGTGGTATTTTATGTTGTTGCATACACTGTGGTACTTATGTTGTTGTGTACACCGTGGTACTTTTGTTGTTGCGTACACTGTGGTACTTTGTTGTTGCGTACACTGTGGTACTTTGTCATTGCGTACTCTGTGGTACTTTGTCGTTGCGTACTCTGTGGTACTTTTGTTGATGCGTACACTGTGGTACTTTGTCATAGCGTACTCTGTGGTACTTTATTGTTGCGTACTCTGTGGTACTTTGTCATAGCGTACTCTGTGGTACTTTATTGTTGCGTACTCTGTGGTACTTTGTTGATGATGCGTTGTTAATTGTGTGATTGTTTTAGTTAGTTTAATAATAAATAAAAGCATACCATTTGTTATTAATTCTTTGAGCCTTGGTCTTACTGCTCGGCCCTGCTGGCTTGGGAAGTGGATGGTATAGGCTCATTGGGTATTGTTACTGGGTCCTCTTCTTGCGCCGATACGGTTATCTGTTCGCCAGGTTGAGGTGCCTTACGGAGTTGGTCATGAGCGACTTTTTTTGGACGCCCTGAACCAACCACCTTTTTACTAAATATCGATCACTGTCCAGAGTCCTTATTATTTCATATGGTTCGCTGAATTTAAGATCTAAAGAAGTTTGATTCCGTGGATTGTTTTTATAAGCACATAATCACCACGCTGGAAATGATGGATCTTTGCTTTTCTCGAGTTAAAGCGTTGCCTGTCCTGTTCTGCATTTTGTGACATCTTTTGTTGAACATGTCTAGTAAGGGCGTTAATATCAATAGTCTGTTCATCGGTGTTTACGAGACTTAGTAGCTTTGGTGGAACACAATGTTTGCGCTGCGTAAGTAAAGTAAGCGGTGCCACTCCTGTCACACGCTGAAGCTTGCAATTGATAGCTAGCTGAAGTTCTTCAAGCGTTGTGTGCCACTCTTCTGTTTCGTAGTTCTTGATTATAATAAGGGCATTTTTGAGCGTAGCTACGACGCGTTCTACATGACCAATTGCCCGGCTGACTCCTGGTGATATAGCGTGAATATCTATTCCAGCTCGATCACAGTATACCTGAAATTCACCCAGGAAGTCTCTTCCGCCGTCGACTATTATTTGAACTGGAGCCCCAAATAAATGAACTGTGCGTTTTAAGGCAGCCAACGTGCTGTGTGGATTCTTGTTGGTTGCAAAATAAAATAGCACGTATTTTGTAAAAGCGTCTATGGTGACAATTACGTACTGTTGGTCGTCCGATGTTCCCATTTTTCCCGTAATATCTATATGTATAACTTGGAAAGCAGCAGTCGGTTTTTGAATCGGGTGCATTTGTGCTTGAATGGCACCAGACGCTCCTTTAGATGTCCTGCAGATTACGCAATTGTCTACAAATTTTCTGACACTTGTGCTCATTTTGTCAAACCAATAGGTATCCTTTATTTTCTGTAATGTCTTTTCCCAACCAGGGTGTTTCAATGCGGTATGAAATGAGTTTATTAAACTCCATTGAAAGGATCTGGGAACCACTGTGCAGTAATTTTGTCCAAAAGTTGGGTCCTGTATTATGCGCTTGAGAACATTGTCTTTTAATATGTAACTATTCCTTGGGATGTTATTAATCATACCGTCCATTATTGATCGAAACGATTCATCGCGTCTTTGCTCAACTTTTAGCCAGTCAAGATCTCTGGTCATCATGTTCACTGTATGTTCTACTGGATTTCTGCTGAAGTAGTCGGCGTGTTGAAGCTGTGGGCCCTTCCGGTATTCAACTTCAAAATCATAATTTTGTAAAAATGCCCACCAGCGATGAATTCTGGGAAGCAGATCCTTTTTATGCTTTGAAGCTTTCAGTGCATTACAGTCTGTGATAACTGTAAACTTACGTCCATAAAGATATTGACGGAAGTGTTTTATCGCTCTAACAACAGCCAAAGTCTCTAATTCATAAGAGTGGTAGCGACTTTCGGTTTCGGTTGTCCTCCTGCTCATGAAAGCAACTGCGTGTTGTCGTCGTGCGATTACTTGCACCAGCACTGCTCCTAATCCCAGACTACTTGCGTCTGTGTATAATTGGATTTGTGCTTCTTCTTGAAACAACGTAAGTACTGGAGTTGATGTTAAACACTGGATGACCGTTTCTCGCGCTTTTTCTTGGCGCTCAGACCACTCCCACTTTGCTCCTGGCTTGGTTAGTTCATACAGTGGTATCATTATACGCGAGAAATTTGGAATAAATTTCCTGAAGTAGCCCGCCAATCCACAAAACTGCCTAACTTGTTTTGGTGTTGTAGGTACTGGCGCTTTTACCAGAGCTTCTATCTTCCGTGGGCTTGGTCGAACTATTCCATTTGATACGACGTTCCCCAAATATTCTATTGAGCGTTTGAAAAAGCTGCATTTATCAGCATTAATGGAAAAACCTGCATTCTGTAGGGCTATGAGGATACGTTCAATGTTTGTTAACCCTTGTTCAATATCCTCGCATTTGCTAAGTACATCATCCACATAAACTTGAGCCACATTCCCTACTAATGGGCCCAGAGCTCGATTGATGCATCCTTGATAGACCGAACACGCATTACTCAGTCCAAATGGCATAGTCATATATTCGTATAGCCCATCGGGCGTAACGAAAGCTGTCTTTTCAATCGATGTGTCTGCAATTGGTATTTGGTGGAAACCAGCAGCCATATCAAAGGTCGTGAAGAATCGTCCTTTAGCTAATTGGTCGATCTCGTCTGAAATGAGTGGTAATGGATAATGGTCCCGTAAAGTATTAGAGTTAAGTTCTCTAAAGTCCACACACATACGGTCATCGCCATTCTTCTTTTTTACCAAAATAATGGGGCTGGAATATGGAGATTTGCTTTCACGTATGATCCCATGATCCATTAATTCCTTCATGATGGCTCGGACTTTTTCTCGTTCAATTGGACTAAGTCTATACGGTCTTCTCTCAACATACTTGTCTGGATTTTTAAGACGAATTTCTAGTTCACCAGTCTTGACCCGAGTTGTTGGGTATCCCCTGATAAACAGATGCTGATACTTGCTTAGAAGCGTACGTAACTTCGAGATATCTTCTTTACTTGTTAGGTCACAGTCTAATTTATCGAAGATCGGGTTCACATATTGAATTTGATTGAGATTATGGTTTCTTGTTAGTCTTGTGCCACCCGAAGTAATTATCATAGTAAGGTTCGTATTGTTTATCAAATTCATGCCTATTAATATGTCAGTAGACATTTCATAGTCTGCAACTATGTAAAATTGAAGTTCAACGTTGATATCATTAATAACTCCAACTGTCACTAGTGTAGTTATCGAAAGAACCGGAAATTGTCCGATTCCTTTCAAGCAATTAGCTGTTTGCAGCCTTTTTCCTGGTAATTGGGCTGCAACAGATTCTCGTATAAGTGAACATTCTGCTCCACTATCAAATATTGCTTGAAAAGTTTTTAGGCCAATTATCACGTGAATTGGAGCCAGTTTAGATCCAGCAATTAAATTTATGTTTGAAGATAATAATCGTTCACGCTTCAAGCATGTTTCAAAATTATGACCTGGAATTTTGAAAAATGAACAAATTGTTTTTCTGTTCCCATTAGAACTTAATTCTTTGATATGGGCTTCAGTTTTAGTATCCTTCCTCTGTTCTGGTTTTGGTTCGGTATGCTTGTAAAAACATTCGTTGGTTGTGTGATTGGTTCTTTTACAGATGCGGCAGCATGAGCTCGATGGAGTAGCGTTCGAAAACCGTGGTCGCTTACTTGTACCCGGATTACTTGAAATCGGGGGAGAACGTTTCCTGGTTCTTATTGATGCTGCCACTGATATCAACTCTGGCACTGTTGTTGCCCTTGCATTTAAAAGCTCAATCCTAATTCTCTCATCATTTACACAACCAATAACTGCTTCTACTGCATCTTCATTAGATAATTTGTCCTTCGTGATCCTTCTCCAAAGGACCCAAGCTCGTGATAAGAATTCAGATATGTCCTTTGAAAAGTCGTAAACATGTTCTCTGAATCGAACAACATCTCGCGAGTAACGATTTTCTGGTTTGAATGTAGTAATGAGGTTGTTGCGAAGCTCAGCCCATGAAGATGTAGTGACCATCCAATCGTCAACCCACATCTTTGCTCTTCCTTTTAGAAGACTGCCAACCTTCATGCGTATATCAAAGTCTTTCAGTTTGTAAGTTTCGATGGCCTTGTCGATATGTTGACACCACTCACGTACTCTTACATTGGTGTCGGGATCAAATGACGGTAGGTAGATGTCGTTAATACAAGTTTTAACTTCTGCTGGTGTACTCAAACGTTCCGACATTTGTTGCATTACTTGCATCATTTGCATGATAAGTTGTGGTGGTACTCCATTCATTGCTCCATTAAACAATGTTGATTGTGATTGTTCTTGCCGCAAAGATGTTCCTGTATTGTTTATTCCATGGTTTGGTTCCATTTGAAATACGGTATCAGGCTGATCTTGAGCGGAAGTGGCTGGTTATCCCACTTCTGATAACGGCGGTTGCGGTACCGTTAAATTTTTAAAAACGATGACGTCAGCGTTGCAGTAATTAAAACGATTTTATCAACGAGAGCTCCTCACACTTCGACTGTCTACGGTTGAATGCCCGGCGCGGCGATATTCAGTCGTATTTATACTCAGTCGAAGAGTGGGGTAGTTACAAATGCTTTGAAAAGTAATTAAATAACAATTATGTATGAAAATATTATTTGAAAACGTTATTGAAATTAATTTTAATGCTAAACAACAAATAATTAATAATAATAGTTTAAGTAACTAATGTTGTTGCGCCGATAGGCATAAAATGTGTTGCATTGTCTACCTTCATTTTAAAATTGTTTGTTGATATGCTTTTCACATTGATTTTGGCATTGGTATAGGTAAGTATGAAAAATGTCACAAAACTGTACAATTTTGACACACGTGGGTCAATTGCATACATATGGGTCAAAATGACAACCTTCTTTTTTTTAAAGTCGGTTAATAAACACGTTTCGGTTGAAAAAAAGTTTGAACGTAAAGCGCAACGTAGCGTACTACGACTACCGTAGACAACTATTCACGTAAGAACAGGTTTACTGCTACAGCTGTCTCACCGGCATACTATATTGCTTAATATTGCTGTAGCTTTAAGTTTTTATAGCTCACATACAATGTAAACTAATATCATTATTTGACTACTGATATATAATTAAACATTTTTTTTTATCAACTACAAGTTGGCCCTTGACTGCTATCACACCTGATGTTAAGTGATGATCTAAGATGGAAGCGGGCTAACTTGTTAGGAGTGGGACGAAAATCCACACCCCTTTCGGTTTCTACACGACATCGTACCGAAACGCTAAATTGCTTGGCGATACGTCTTTGTCGGTAGGGTGATAACTAGCCACGGCGATAGCCTCCCACTAGCCAGACCAAGACAAATTAAGAAAAATCTCAATCTGCCCCGCTGGGAATCGAACCCAGCACCTCCGTCATATAAATCCACCGCGCATACCACTGCGCCACGGAGGTCGTCAAAAAATAATATAAATGTAAAAAATATATTTATAGTTCCTTATATTATGTTAAAATACTGAATTGATTCACAGTACTTGGAGTATGCTTAAGTGTAATATTTTATATATTTATGATTTATTGAAGTAACTTATGGTATTGTGTATGTTATCTACAAAAATGATGCAATCTGGCAACCTACACTCCTAATATTTTGTATAATATTCTTATTATATAGATAAAAGAAGTCAAAGTATTGTTTTGTCTGTTCTTAACACTATTTTTGTTGGCAGACCTACAACATCGACGCTCAAACAGGAGAGTCCTCTGCTTGCGCCACTGCGCTCCTATGCGGTGTGAAGGCTCGATACGAGACATTAGGTTTGGACGCCGGCGGCCGGTTCAACAGCTGTTCGTCGGCTATCAATTCTAAAGTCACTTCACTTATTGATTGGGCGCATGAAGCAGGTAAGCCAGTTTGATCAGCTTGTTAACGGCTTAATACAAAACCAGATCTCCCTTCTTATTGGAGAAATTTAGCTGGTATGCCGCATAATATCCCAATGCTGGTTGGTAGGCTAATGATGCCGGTTCAAGGCCGACTGCAGACGACATCTGCATGTGACGTTTTGCAGCAACACTACTGTTTTATGTGGCGGGAACCTACATATTATATGTAATTAAATTTAGCCTATAAGGGGGAGGAGGGATTAAGTGGGGGGCGCTTTATACGAAAGTTCGATCTAATTAAAATTTTTAAATAAAAATAGAACCGACTCAAAACGCACTAAAAAGTAAAAAATAACTGAGTCATCATATGCTTAAGTAAATTAAAGCAACTAAATGACACAGTAATTTTATACTTTTTAGTGCGTTTTGAGTCGGTTCTATTTTTATTTAAAAATTTTTATTTCTTACTTTTTAGTGATTTATCGCTATGTATCGTTCTCGTACTATACTGTCATAGTATATTATACGGCACTAGTAGCCAAAAAGCTACCGATACCGAGACAAAAACCGAAATCGCTGTAAGCGTGCCTCCATAATTTGAAAAGTTTCTTCAATTTCTCCAGGATATCATCATCAGATCCTAACATTCTATGTATTTATGTATTGTATTGTATTAATTTCTAATAAAAAAAGAATTATCAAAATCGGACAACTCTGTAAAAAGTTATGCGTGGTCATACATATAAAAAAAAAATGTATGTGTCGAATTGAGAACCTTCTCTGTTGTTTTTCGTCTGTTAAAAATAAGAAGACTGCTACTAAAGGTTTTTCACGCGGACGAAGTTGGGAGTGACGGCTAGTTTTTTTATATTTTTATCATAACTTTATTACACAGGTATCATGACCCGGTAAACCGGAGCCAGACCGTTCGCTAGGTTAGAACTAATAACAAGTAAAGAAAGAGAAGAAAGTATAACTAGGTGTTTTTAATGAAAAAGTTAGCACTAGAATAGTTTCTTTACATTGAAATCATAACGAAAAAGACACAAGAGAAATTTAGAAAAAAAATGAACTGAGATTACATTTCACCAACGTTACATTTATGCGGAGATAGAGAAAGCGCAATTCCAACTATTCAGGATAAGTTTTCCAACAGTAAATGACCGGTGAATTATTCATTTTTTAATAAAACACAAAAAGTATTATGATTGTCCATTCCTCCGATTACGTGACTTAAAAAACATTGACATAAAAAATATAAACTGAATTCTTATTTGAATAGGTTGCTGTTTTATTTTAGCCTCCATGTATACTAATATAATTAAAGTAGTGTAAACAAGTATGAAACCGCCTTATTCTTTCAATAATATACGTTTATTTTGTGAAAATGGTCAAAAATTCAATATTCAAAATATTGTTCATCGCTAGTCCAACTCTTCCCCCATTGTTGTGGCAATTCACGGATACCCTTTCTGAAAAATTCCACCTGTCTGTCCGCTATCCACGAATAGATCCATTTTTTGACTTCTTTTTAATTGGAGAAGTGCTGGACAGCCAGGTAATGTGCCATCGATCGGAAGAGATAGTAATCGGAGGGTGCAAGGTCTGGACTATACGGCGGGTGTGTTAGAACTTCCCATTTGATCCTTTCTTAGTATGTTTCAACCGGCGCCGCAACATGTAGCAGAGCGTTGTCGTGTTGTAAAATAATTTTGACGTGTCTATCGGTGTATTGCGGCCGTTTTTCTGGCAATGCTATGCTCTAACGCATCAATTGTTGTCGGTAGACCTCTCCCGGGACCCTTTTACTTGGTTTCAGCAGCTCAAAGTACACTACAACCAGCCGATCCCACCAAATACACAGGACATGAATATTCTGAACGGCCGTCGATGATGAAGCATGGCCAGAGTATCCATACGTTGCCAGACGTTTTGGATTATCGTAATAGACCCATTTTTCGTCGCCAGTAACAATTCGATGCAGAAAACCTTACCTTTTGTGCCGTCCGTTTTGTGTTCGTTCGAATTGTTTGGACGTAAAGAAACGGCGTTCATATGGCACCGAATTGCCTATCTATCGGATCATTCCCATTACTTTAAAAAGATTGAAAATGGCTTTTTGAATGACTCCAAGTACTTTAGCGAGTTTTTTTTGGATTTGCGATGGATTTTGAACGACTAATTCCTCCAATTCTGCATTTTTAAACTTTTTCGGTGGTCTGCCATTTCTCAGTCAAACTCGCCACTTCGGAATTTTCGAAACCACACTTTGCACTGTGTTGCACCAAGAGCATGCTCACCGTAAGCTTTAACGAGCATTCGATATGATTCTGCAGCAGTTTTTTTGAAATGGTAACACAAACTCAATTGTATCCGCAAATCATTATTTGTCGGCACGTAATTCGACATTTTTAAGCACGAATAAATTTCTTTTTTTATGTGAGTGTTGACAAATTGAGAACTGGATATTGTTGACACAGGACAAATGAAGAAATTAAGATATTTGGTAGGGTCGGGTTATACATATATGTATAGTTTAGCTATTGAAATAGAGAGGTCGGTTTCATACTTGTACACCTTTTACAATGAATTCTGCGTGCGTAATTTCTCCAATCTCCAGAACTACCAGTAAATTTTAAAATAATTTGCACGACACAGTGTGAAACTTCGACGGTCAGGGAACAGTGAGGTTTAACTGCTTTCTGCATTCAATGGCTTTGATTCCCAGAGTTTTATGTTATAAGTATTGATCACCATGCTTCCTTGCGGTTTGGCGAACTTAGTATGATAATGTTTTCATTTTAACGATCAATATTAGATGTTAAAAATTTTGGAATATTCATCACTTATCTTGGTAGTCTTATCACTTATCTTGGTAGTCATAACAAGCTTAAGCTTTTAGTACTTTGGCACTTGAGGGCGATGTGTGTATTTTCATATAGGCTATCTCCCCCTAGTCATTATAATAGCATGGCACTACGTAAGTACTTACAGAATTACATGAGCATTCGTTTTCTACTTCCCAATTGCACTCAAGTACTCTGTAATTACGGTCATTATCAGACTGTATTAGTGATAATGAACGGGACCGACCCTAACCCAACTCAGAATCTCTTTATAGATAAAATCCAATAAACTGTTTTCTTTATTCAGTATCCGAAGACTCAGTCTGATAGACACGCAGTATAGTCTGTTATATAGATAGGTAGGTAGGTGTAGGTAGCGCAACAGAATAGCACTACAGGACTCGTGATCAGAAGTCTAGGCTACTCGACCAACGAGGCAGTTTACTTAGCACTGGTGAAAAAAAGACATGGTGCACAAGAAAATTAACTTAAAACAAAATTTCTGTACAGGAAAGTCTAGCGGCATAGTGACGACTGCGCGTATCACACATGCAACCCCAGCAGCACTCTACGCCCACGCCCCCTCTCGCTACTGGGAGGACGACAGTAGAGTGCCTCCGACCGTACGACGGGACTGCAAGGATATAGCCCTGCAACTTGTCGAGAACGAGCCCGGCAGAAGTATTAATGTGAGTCAATTTAATGCAACTAGCAATCTTTGCGACTTACTAATAACTTCACAGTAGAGTGCCTCCGACCATGCGAAGGGACTGCAAGGATATACTCGTAGCTCAACATCTTGCCGAGAACGAACCAGGCAGAAATATGAATGCAGGGCAATTTAATACCACCTTAACTAAACTAGCGTACTAGGTGGGTTTACAGTTCTACCGACCATGCGACGGGACTGCAAGGATATACTCGTAGCTCAACATCTTGCCGAGAACGAACCAGGCAGAAATATGAATGCAGGGCAATTTAATACCACTTAAACTAAACTAGCGTACTAGCGTGGATTTACAGTTCTATCGACCATGCGACGGGACTGCAAGGATATACTCGTAGCTCAACATCTTGCCGAGAACGAACCAGGCAGAAATATGAATGCAGGGCAATTTAATACCACTTAAACTAAACTAGCGTACTAGAGTGGGTTTACAGTTCTACCGACCATGCGACGGGACTGCAAGGATATACTCGTAGCTCAACATCTTGCCGAGAACGCAGAAATATGAATGCAGGGCAATTTAATACCACTTAAACTAAACTAGCGTACTAGCGTGGGTTTACAGTTCTATCGACCATGCGACGGGACTGCAAGGATATACTCGTAGCTCAACATCTTGCCGAGAACGAACCAGGCAGAAATATGAATGCAGGGCAATTTAATACCACTTAAACTAAACTAGCGTACTAGCGTGGGTTTACAGTTCCACCGATCTTGCGACCGGACTGCAAGGATATAGCTCAACATCTTGCCGAGAACGAACCAGGCAGAAATATGAATGCAGGGCAATGTAACACCACTTAAACTAAACTAGCGTACTAGCGTGGGTTTACAGTTCCACCGACCATGCGACGGGACTGCAAGGATATACTCGTAGCTCAACATCTTGCCGGGAACGAACCAGGCAGAAATATGAATGCAGGGTAATTTAATACCACTTAAACTAAACTAGAGTACTAGCGTGGGTTTACAGTTCCACCGACCATGCGAAGGGACTGCAAGGATATACTCGTAGCTCAACATCTTACCGAGAACGAACCAGGCAGAAATATGAATGCAGGGCAATTCAAATACCACTTAAACTAAACTAGCGTACTAGCGTGGGTTTACAGTTCCACCGACCATGCGAAGGGACTGCAAGGATATACTCGTAGCTCAACATCTTGCTGAGAATGAACCAGGCAGAAATAGGAATGCAGGGCAATTTAATACCACTTAAACTAAACTAGCGTACTAGCGTGGGTTTACAGTTCTACCGACCATGCGACGGGACTGCAAGGATATACTCGTAGCTCAACATCTTGCCGAGAATGAACCAGGCAGAAATATGAATGCAGGGCAATTTAATACCATTTAAACTAAACTAGCGTACTAGCGTGGGTTTACAGTTCTACCGACCATGCGACGGGACTGCAAGGATATACTCGTAGCTCAACATCTTGCCGAGAATGAACCAGGCACAAATATGAATGCAGGGCAATTTAATACCATTTAAACTAAACTAGCGTACTAGCGTGAGTTTACAGTTCCACCGACCATGCGACGGGACTGCAAGGATATACTCGTAGCTCAACATCTTGCCGAGAACGACCCAGGCAGAAATATGAATGTAACAAAATTTAATATAACTTACTTACTTCTTACTAGCTTCATGTTCTCGTGTTCTCGTATTTGCCAAGCGTAATAGAAACCGCACAAGCAAGCAACGTGTCGAAATTTACTACGGCTTCCATACTGTGTTTGTGTTTGAGTTGGCTTCAAATAAAATGATACTGTTTATTTTTCTGTGTCTGTTCTATAACTAGTCTTGGTTGCAATTTGTGAGCAATAAAGGTTTCGTTACACAAGTATTAACATAGATCATTATTTTATTACAATAGCAATAGCTGAAACTCACGTCGGAGTATGCCGACTAGTTTCAAACTCATACGAGGTCATTAGTCATTAACTCGCTTGTTCATCCAACGCGGCGTGAAGCAAACTGTGAACCACGCGCGTGACGTGCCACCGCACACGTTTACCTATATTATCATTACCTATCAGTATTATCTTCTATATAATAAAATATTTCCTTTTTATAGAACATTTTTATATTATGCTAAAAAACAACAAGTGTTTATTCAGAATACTACATATTTTCTTATAGTAATATTATAACCAGTTTACCTGCAAATCAGCAAAGGCAGCCCAGTTACTGATGATTGACGTGGGTTACGATAATTATTTTTCCGATAACCTATTTTCCCTTAGAACGTAGAAAAATACAAAGGATTAGAAAAATACATAGGTATAGGTTAGAAAAATACAAAGGATTGTATTTTTCCATGCTCTATGTAAGAGGGAGATGGAAAATTATGAAATAGTTCTATTTCCATTATTATGAGATAATGTGATGTGGTTTAATACATCTTTACCTACATACTTAAATGTATTTATAGGTATTTACGAGTATGTTATGTAGTTTACCTACATATCTTTAGGTGTGTAGGGCCAACCGTAAAAAATATTAAAAGCAAAGACATTAAAATAAACTGCCCGTAGCTTAATCCAAAATCGTTATACTGTGAACAAATACCTACCCATTTATATAAATATACTTTTCAATAATTAAATGTTCTTCGAATTTGTTTAGTTCGTATGGAAAATGTTCGGTTCATATCCGCGTTTAATTGGTAAGCTACTTAAAGCGAGCTTGAAAACGACCGTTGAATCTTAATGCTTGAAAAGGTAATTTGGAACGGTGTTTGGGTTTTAAGATCTTAAAATACGCATAATTCACACATATAATGAAAACGAATATATCCGTTACATAGTATATTTTTATGCAGGATTATACCTTCTTGTATAGGTAGGTGTAATAGATTTATATAGATGATCTTTAGACACTAGCAGTCTTCATGTAAACTAATTTTCTATCTAGAAACATTCAGTGTTTCTTTGTTCTTGAGGTATAATAACGATGGAGTACTAAATTATAAAAAGGTAATAGATAACTAGGTATGATTAATATCGTTTATGTTGTAAGAAAGTCTAATATTTAATATTGTCTTAACAGGTGATAATGGGGGGTGGAAGACGTCACTTTCTTCCAACCGTAACTCCAGATCCTGAGCATCCGAATCGTGAAGGAAGAAGACTCGACGGAAGAAATTTAGCGGAAGATTGGGCAAGAGAAAAGAAGAGAAGGCGGCTACGGGCGCAATACATTCACACAAGAGAACAGCTTGCTAAGTTAGATCCAAGAACAGTAGATTATTTGTTAGGTAAGTTATATTTTAATACCGCAACAAAACTTACATTCAAGCACAGGTGAATTTACGATGTTATACTTTCCGAATTGGCTAAGATTTGCTCTAAAGCCTTCCAGCATGTCGATTCTTGAAAAACACGTCAGTTTTGAAGCCGATGTACCACGGTTGCGAAGCGGATGTAATAGAAATCGGTATTCTCCAATGACATTTTGCCATATTAAACTGACAGTCGAACTGGTGACACAATAGACGAGATGAAAGCGAGATGTTTGTACGATGTATTTTTTTTAAGAATCGACATACAGCTTTGACTGCATGGTTGGTTAGTTACCAAAATACTCGCAAAGTACCTCTAAGCTATTTAGCGTTCCGGTATGATGCAGTCCGATGCGGTTTGACCCCTTCCTATTATTTATTTATTATTATTTATTGTATTTATAAAAAAAAAACAAAAACTATTCTCAAATAGGTGTCACAAAAATTTCGTTGATTAACCTCATGAACTTTATATAAAAACTTTTTATTATAATGGAAGCGCAGGTGTCAGGATATTAAAAAATATTTAATACTGCAATTTTTTAACGGGTGTAAAAAATTTCATTGACCATGTATGTAGCCAGGTTCGATACTAAAATGTGAAGTGCCTTTTGGAATTTTTAGTGGAAACTAAATTTGTTTTCCGTGGCTGAAAATTAAAAATGTGAACTATAAATTACCAATACAATCACGACAATAAATTGGAGTGGCAGTTTGATGATTTTGTTGGTTTGATAAAGCTATTAAAATTGTTTTTAGCTATATCTAGATTATTTTTATCTGCGCCCCGTTAAATATTTACTGTGTTTATTTTACTACTAGCTGATGTCCGGAGCTTTGTCTGCGTGAATTTAGATATTTGGGGCTTGGGTCTTTTTTTCAAACAAAATAAGCATTTTTTTCCAGCCAAATTAGTATAGTGTTGTTGTGTGAAACAGTAAAAATCTTACATATTTACATACAGTCACATTAACGCCTTTTTAATTGACTATTATGATTAAACGACTAAGAGGATTTTAACCTAGAACCTCGCTATCCGGCAGTTAGCAGGGCAGCACTTATTAACAGATTATATAATTAAACATTATATTTGCCGCTGCTACTTTTATAGCAAAAATTTTATAATATATTTGTAAAATTTGTTGCGAAATAATGACTAGAAAGACACAAGAGAAGAGATTACTAAGAAATTAAGTAAACTTACATTTTAACAACGTTAGATAGGATAGGGAGATAGGGAAATAGTTTCAATTTCAACTATTCAAGATAAGCTCTCAAACAATAAACGAACGGTGCATATATGCATATAATTATTAGAACTGACGTATTACTACGTCACTACTAATATCAAAAATCATTATTAAAAATTTTTGCTTTTCTGTTTCTTTCGGCTAACCTTTGAAACAGCTGGGCCGATTTAGACGGAGCCTTCACTCGGAGATATCTGTTATTAAGAGTAACTGAGGCTGCTTTTCTTTTACTATTATTGATTTTCGGCGCAGGCGAGTTTCAAAAACCGTCAATTTCGCCTTAATAATTTATATAGAATATAAAAATAATGCGATATTGACGTGTGCCTAAGTATGTATGTTTGCTATTGCTTCACGCTACAGCAACTAAAGTTTGACTTAAAATGAGTGACATCGCGACGTACACATTGCAGTCAAAAATTCTGCTTTTTAAACCATTTGTTTTTAACTAAAATTTGACTTAAAATGAGTGACATTGCGAGGTACACATTGTAGTCGAAAATTCTGTTCTTTAAAACTATTTGTTTTTAACTAAAATTTGGCTTAAAATGAGTGACATTGCGAGGTACACATTGTAGTAAAAAATTCTGCTCTTTAAAACTATTTGTTTTTAACTAAAATTTGACTTAAAATGAGTGACAGCGCGAGGTACACATTGTAGTCGAAATTCTGTTCTTTAAAACAATTTGTTTTTAACTAAAATTTGACTTAAAATGAGTGACATCGTGACGTACACATTGCAGTCAAAAATTCTGCTTTTTTAAACCATTTGTTTTTAACTAAAATTTGACTTAAAATGAGTGACATTGCGAGGTACACATTGTAGTCGAAAATTCTGTTCTTTAAAACTATTTGTTTTTAACTAAAATTTGACTTAAAATGAGTGACATTGCGAGGTACACATTGTAGTAAAAACTTCTGCTCTTTAGAACTATTTGTTTTTAACTAAAATTTGACTTAAAATGAGTGACAGCGCGAGGTACACATTGTAGTCGAAAATTCTGTTCTTTAAAACCATTTGTTTTTAACTAAAATTTGACTTAAAATGAGTGACATTGCGAGGTACACATTGAAGTAAAAAATTCTGCTCTTTAAAACTATTTGTTTTTAACTAAAATTTGACTTAAAATGAGTGACATTGCGAGGTACACATTGTAGTAAAAAATTCTGCTCTTTAAAACTATTTGTTTTTAACTAAAATTTGACTTAAAATGAGTGACAGCGCGAGGTACACATTGTAGTTGAAAATTCTGTTCTTTAAAACTATTTGTTTTTAAGAGTGCTTACTCTTACCTTGAAAATATATACGCGGGGTATATCTTTAATTAAATAAATTACGTATAGTACGCGTAGGTACATAATTAATAACTAAGAAAATTAGAGAGTACCCAGTTTTAAATGTCTTATTTGAAGAAACACGAAGGCGTATTTTTCCTCATTACTTATAATGAACAAACCACATTAAAGGCCGTCTAATTGCAGTAAGGAGCTTTGCCTGTATTAAACTAATTATACTGAGTTGCCTATGCAACACCTAATAATTGATATTAACATATTTTATCAGTATATGGACTGCCATATTATTATGGGATATTAGCGAAGCAATTTAGTCGGATTGTTATGCAAATTGATTATGATATAATAGTGTATGACGCTTGTGTATTATATTTAGGTAATAGTATATTATGAAAAGTTTGCATTTTATGCGAATGAATTGAGTTTTACAATAGAGACACGTGATATTAAGTTGTGCATCGTTTTGTAATGTATTTTATATAATCTCATGCAATAAATATTAAAAGAATATTTTTTTAGCAACAGAAAACAATGCACAGCGGATGGTTTAGTGGACTTATATCACGGAGTCCTCGGTTCGATTTAATTGGTCTTGGCTTAGCTTGTGGGAGAATACGTCCATAGCTAGTTACCACTCTGCCGACAAAGGCTTGCCACCAAGCGATTTAGCGTTCCACTACGATTTCGTGTAGAAAGGGGTGTGCTTAGATTGTATCATCATTTACCTTAAGGTGTCAGGGCAGTTAAAGCAGTGCCCAAGTACGTATGTAGACCTTAATGAAACGCAGAAATGACTGGGACATACCTCACTATTGTTAGCTATCAGTTGTAAAAAGCTAATTACAGCGCTGAACACAGCACAGAGCTAACTTGTACTGAATAAAAAAACTAAGAAGAAATGTAATTATTTAGACAAAGAGTTTTCGTAGAATGAACTTGAACTAGAACACGTTGTAAGTCAAGAGGTATTCCAGCGAGTATTTAATGTTTACAAAAGGAGTATAATATCCCTTTATAAACATTTGCGTCAGACTTAATTTAGCTCTGTTTACATTATAACCACAGCGGCTTTTCTGTATAATCCTCTTAAACCTTTTTAATTCGCGTTCACTCCTCGACTTTCTTCATAAAATAATGTGTTCAGATTTTAATTAATCTTTTAAAATAATATTAGAAATTCTGTGTCACAACGGAAAATAATAAATTGATCTTCTCAAATAACATCTGTATCTTGGTTGCAATTCGGTGCCCTCTTTGGGGAAACCGAGGGTTTTGTCTGTGCAATTATGAATGAGGTTATCAAGATGAGAAACTACCGGAAACATATTATGAAAGATGGCACTCTAGACATATATCGTGCGTGTCAACATCCTAGGGAATCCCTCAGACATATAGTTTTCGGCGAATACTTGCACATACATAATCAAGTAGCCAAGATAATCCACCAACAACTTGCTCTTCAGTATAGCCTTGTCGATTTTGAAATGCCTTACTATAGGCATAGACCCAGCGTCAGTTCTTGAAAATAGCAGTGCGTTGCTCTACTGGGATCGAATGATTATCACTGACAGGTATATTGTAGCCAATAGACCTGATATAGTGATAATTGATCGATCAACACGCCGTACAATGATTGCTGATATTACTGTTCCACATGACGATAATCTGGTGAAAGCTGAAAAGGAAAAAGTATCAAAATACTTGGACCATGCTCATGAGATTACCGCCATGTGGAATGTTGATTCAACGATGATTGTTCCTATAGTCATTTCATTCAACGGTCTTATAGCGAAAAGCTTTGACTAACATCTGAAAAAGCTTTCGCTTAGTTCTTGGATCAAGGGTTGGATACGGAAGGCAGTAATTTTTGAAACGGCGCGTATTGTGAGGAGGTTCCTCACTCTGGAGCCCTAACCACCGGTTGCATGGAACCCCGGGCCCCGCAGCAGGCGGCCTGGATTTTTTTATAAATTTTTAATAGTGTTTTTTTTTTATAATTTTCTAAGCATTGTTAAAAATTAAAAAATAATTGTAAATAAATAAATCAGAGATTAATTGATCTTCTACATTCTACATTATCATTAGCCGATAGACGAAACACGAGTCTGTAAACCACTCGACGTAATTGTTAAATGTATTGTTTAGCCAATAAGTATTAATAGTTTCACGGTTAAATGCCTGAACTTACCACAGTGACGTCTTGGGTTCGGTTTCTACTACTATTGAGAGGTTTCCACTTACAAATACGAACCCTAAGTGCCCCCCAAGTAACCTTTTAACATGCTATTACTTGACCATTGTATGGGCTCGCCTTTTTCTTCTCAACTTCCAAACTTTCAAATATATTAAATGTTACTTGTTTTGTGCACAGGTTTATTTGAATACTCTCACATGGAGTTCAACGCAGAGCGCGGCGCAGTGTTAGACACTGAAGAAGGTTCGTCTGCCAGCACATCTGTCAAAGCAGACGACCCCTCACTGGCTGACATGACTCGCGCTGCTCTTGCGATACTAACAAAAAATGATAAGGGATTCTTTCTCCTTCTTGAAGGTAAGAAATGTATTGATAAATTGCAATCTTAAGTAGTCGAATATGTGTTGCATTTAAAAAAAAAATAATACAAGCATAATTGATGGAAAGGTGTTGGTTCCGATTGACCTCTGGACCAACGCCCTAAAGCAAAGCAACACTTCACAAAGTATGCAGGGAACACTTTATAGAAAGTACCGCACTGTTTCTATCAAAGTGAACCGTAGGTGATAAGCCCTATGTATCTGTATTTACAACGTCAACCATAACGTTCAGACAGGAACACAACAATGCAGCTGCTTGGTGGCAGAAATGAACATGGACTATTGAGGTTAGATATATTCTCCGAACGAACGTTGTCGTAAAAAGGTCTTTTTCTACTAAATAAAACTAGAACGATTTTTGCTGTCGATTAATTGAACTTAATAATGTTAAATGTAAATACATCCATTTATGGATTGCGGTCTTAAAACTTTAAATTATTTTAGGTGGAAGAATAGACCACGCTCACCACTACAATAATCCATACAGAGCACTTGATGAGACGTTGGAGTTAGAGACGGCTCTGTTAGCAGCTTTAGAGAAAGTGAATCCTGCGGAGACTCTTATAGTCGTGACAGCAGATCATGGTCATGTCATGACATTTGGCGGCCAAGCTACACCGCGAGGACATCCGATATTAGGTAATATATATAAATGTAATAATATCATTATAATTGTTAGTTATTGTAAAGAGTGATTATTAAAAAATATACTGTATAGTTGTTCGCTGGGTCTTTTCAGCAAACATGACGTTTTAAAAGTGTTTGTTTTTTAATTAAGCCTATATGAAATAAACGATTTAGAATTTGAAGCTTTTAAATGATCGCTACATCATTTCCCTATCACTATTTCAATGAAGCAATACAGTAGCAAGCCTCTTTTCTTATAGAAGAGGAGTTTTGGAGTTAAGACCACTAATGCGAGTTAGTGCTTCTTCCACTTACCAAGTAGGTTCAATTCGGGTTGAAGTGCTTATGATCTGATACTGAAACGTGACTCTATCATTAAGAATCGCTTATGCATCTGAGCATCTACTCATCTCATCTACTGAGCATCTCCTAAACTCCAACCAGACAAAATTAATATTATATTATCATATTGTTTGATAGGTGCTGATACAGTGGTATCAGATATTGATGGGCTCCGCTACACAACGCTGTTGTATGGCACGGGGCCAGGCCATTCCGAGCCTCGTGCTTTGCCATTAAACGGGACATCGACCATCCCTGCTGACGCAGTGCATGCTGCGGCCGTGCCGCGTCAGTGGGCGACACACGGTGGAGAGGATGTGCCTATTTATGCTTTAGGTAAGTAGATGCATTTTAAATCGCATATTATCATTATGAACCTCTAAACGGCCCAATATTAGGCCATGCCTCCCTCCAAGCAAGTGAGTCGATGTAGAGCTTAGACCCACGACGCTGTTCTAGAGCAGGTTCATGGGCTTTAGGTGATGTACGATACACGAATACGCGGTACGATGACGTGTAGAAACCGAAAGGCGTGTATTTCATCCTACTCCTAACAGATTAGCCCGCTTCCTTTTTAGATTACATTTACTTAACATCATGTGTGATAGCAGTCAAGGGCCAACTTGTAGTAGATAAAAAAATGTGGATTTTTTAATTAATTAACGACCGGAACTAACGACTTAACGTGCTCTCGAAACACGGGGCGTGACACCACAAACATTCCGGTTTTGGAATTTAATAAAAAATTGTTAAATAAGAAGAAAATTTCTTGAATATGAAAGAAGAACTCAGAATTATTCCTCAACTTAACCCAGAATTAAGCCTTGTGATTGAAGTCACATAGGCTAACGCGGCAGTCAGAAATAATCGCGTGAAGACGATGTTTAAGCTAATACTTCTCAATTGATGGGTATAGTTATTCTATTTTGAAACATGATTTGACTTCCGAATTATAGATTATATAGATTTTTATAAGAAAGTTTTTCATCTTGAAGATAATTGTTTTTCAGTTTATACCAACTTACCTTTTTAAGTAAACAAATAAATATTAATTTCTTACTTTATTCACATCTCGAGATGGACAAATTGTTTAAAAGCAGTTTAACTAGTAATATGACAAGAATTTTGATTAAAGAAGCAATTAATTTTGATTTCATTTTGTCAAAAGAGATAATAATTAAATTGTTATCAAAGTTTATGATGTAGCTTCACAGAAATGTATTAAATAACTTTAATTAAACATTACGCAGATAATGGGAGACTTTATTAAATTTTCGATATTTTAGTAAAATACTTTGATCAGCATTACATCAACGTTATCATTTACCTCAGTCTACTTTAATTACCAACCATGCCAGGCCTCTCTTCTTTAAAGAGTTATATGGATGGATAATGTATTCACTCTTGTGTCAGTCACTGTCACATGTTATTGATAATGGCTGATACCGACGGCTTAACGTGCTCTCCAAGGCAAGGTCTTCTTAACTTCAAGCTGAAAGAGACGAACGAGAGCTGGATGAGTGTCCATCTTTTGGCAGAGAGGGAAACACCGAACTGAGTCCGAGAGTCGAGAATTTTATTAAAAAAAAATCTGTATTAATTTAGCAGGAAGAAAATCTCAATATTTCATAGTCCAACTTAAGAGTCCTTGTGATCAGGATGCGTGCTACATACCGACGAAAGGAAAAACAAGAACGTCAATACCTTGCCCGAATTACTCATTAGATTAAGAATGACGTCACCAAATCTAACAAGTAATCGCTCTTGTATGTCTATAGGACCAATGGCAACGATATTGTTCGCGGGCGTGGTGGAACAGAGCTACATACCGCACGCTATAGCGTACGCGGCGTGTCTCGCTCACCAGGCAAGGCGGTGTCAAGAGAGTATTTTTAATTTCACGAAACCTCAGGTGAGTTACTCTTATATGTAAATTTTTACCCTGCATCTTATTTTGTTCTCTATGTTCGTGTATAATGACGTGACGTCACGTTTACCCTAGTTAACAAGTGCTTTTTTGGCCAGCAGTAACAAAAATATTATTATGAATTCAATAATACCCCGCTTTACGCGACCCCGTTATGTGCGGTTTCACTATAACGCGAATTTCTAATTTCAAAGAGTATGTATTAACATAATTTAGTCATCAATTTCACTACGATTGCGCTTCAAAGTCTCCCGTCCAATGCAAAGCACAGATAAGTCTTCCCAATAACCCAGTTGTGTGGGGATCAAACAGAAAGCGTGGATTTTTCAAGAATGGTATTCGAATAGTTTCTGCCTGTCAGTCAAATCCTACTGTGAATGGGTTTAAACCTAAAGTTGACTATGTTTAATCAAAAACCTCGATATACGCGATTTTCAGTTAACGCGATTTTTTCCGGAATGTATCCCTCGTGTAAAGCAGGGTATTACTGTACTTTTTTACTATTAATTATTACTATGCTATTGCAATACGATTTAAAATTACTAAAATAAAAAACAAGTACCACACGAACTGTAAGTGTCGGTTATAATTTCAAAAGCTTTTTCTTTTTTGCAATTTTAGCAAGCGGAACTTGTTTGATTTTTTTCATAATTTAGTAAATTAAATGATTTCCGGTTCATATTTTTTATGACTGCCAATAAACCTTGTTTCATTTCGACTAGTTATTTTTTATAACCTACAAGGGCTAAATAATTGTAGTTATGCGTTTTTAAATTTTATTTAACCCTTGTAGGATCGGACTTTTTATGATTTTCTAACTTTATTATATACTTTTAAGGTCAAAATACCGAACTGTGTTCCGCCTGAAGTCAGCAGCGTATCAGCAGCTGAAGAAACAAGAAACGAAGGCTCGAGTGGACGCCGCGTTATCGTCGCTTCGAGCGTCATGTCCGACGAGCGGGTGCCGAGATCGTCCGCTTCGCTTGTCGCTCCGTTTGTCGCTCCTCTCATGACGTTGCGCTACCTTAAAGTATTTGCTCTAAACCTCTTAAGTCACTTAAGTGTTCTCTGGGTTAGTGTTGATAAATCTGTGTGATGTCAAACTCAGACATACTTGTAAGTAACTAAAATAACCTTTTTGTACAGGGGTCGTTTGTAGATATAAATGGCACTAAATCACTGTAAATATTATATTATTTATTTGATAAAATATGTAAATAAATTATTATAATTCATGTATGCTGTGTTATTTATCGAGTCCAATTTTTACTTTTGATTCAAATTCAAAATCAATGAACTCCACAGTTACTCTTTTTCAAAACCATAATTAGCATCTAACGTCATGGTGTTTGTAAATATCTCTAAGCAGGTCATCAGCATCGACAGGTCCAAGCTAGATTAAGGGAACTATCGAATTGAGAAACCAGTCCTTAAAGTCTGCTATTCGCTGCAGCCCATACTGTACAGTGATTATATGTATTTTTTTACGAAACGTTCTTTAGTTAAAGGTTGAACGTTAAACGTTCGTATAAAGGTTGAAGCTTATCCGATGGTCTATAAGCACTGGTAGGTCCAAAACTGTTATAAGCGCTATAGTATAAAAGACTTCGCCCAACCTTAAGAAGACTTATTATGAACTTTTAGAAGGCAACGAACAACGTGAAAGTACAAAATAATAAAAACCACTCAATAATTACTTTTGCGGATATTCTTTATTTAATACTAGCAGTCGCCCGCAACTTCGTCCGCGTGAAAAACTCTTAGGTACCCTTATAATTTTAAAGACAGACTTTCATATACAGTGTGCTCTTTCCCCGCTACCCCTCTCAACTTAATTTTTGTATAGTTTCCCGTCAACCAATATCCTCCGTCTCGTCCCGTGTACTAAAGATCTAAATTTTTGTTAAACCTTGTACGATATTACAGTACATTAACATTAACAATATACATATATTTATAACTCTTAACAAATGCATTAATTTCGACCAAATTTTAAAATTACCATAAAAACAGTTCTAGTGAGTTAATCTTAAAAGATAGACATATACTGTCGTAGATTTTTTTTTAGATCATTTCAAGAGAAATAATTCTTTCATACATATATTTTTGGTATCCTGAACTGTTTTCGCAGCGCACTCAACGGAAGCCCTGAATGATAAATAATTTCCACCGTCTTTTCACATTTTCCATTATTTCTTTGCTCCTAATAGTTGCAGCGTGATGTTATATAGCCTAAAGCCTTCCTCGATATTTGGTCTATTTAACACAAAAATAATTTTTCAATTCGAACCAGTAGTTTCTGAGATTAGCGCGTTCAAACAAACAAACAAACTCTTCAGCTTTATAATATTAGTATAGATGTGTTCTATTCTAAAACCTTAGAATATAAATTTTTCTATTAGACAATGACTTAAAAATATCTGAAACATAAAAACTGACTGTCTGTATGTAGTATAATAAAATATAACTATGAAAAATGTGTACTCCTTTTTTAGCCTTTACGGTCGCTTTATGTAACGTTTGACGTTATTGGAAAATATCGTTTTAGTAACCATCAGCCTTTTTATAGTATAGGTTTTGTGTCTATATTTTTTTTTTATCGACTACAAGTTGGCCCTTGACTGCTATCACACCTGATGTTAAGTGATGATGCAGTCTAAGATGGAAGCGGGCTAACTTGTTAGGAGTGGGACGAAAATCCACACCCCTTTCGGTTTCTACACGACATCGTACCGGAACGCTAAATCGCTTGGTGATACGTCTTTGTCGGTAGGTGGTGAAAGCCTCCCACCAGCCAGACCAAGACAAATTAAGAAAAATCTCAATCTGCCCCGCCGGGAATCGAACCCAGGACCTCCGTCTTATAAATCCACCGCGCATACCACTGCGCCACGGAGGTCGTCAATGTTTATTGTGTGTGTTGTGTGTGTGTGTGTGTGAAGGGCACTGTTAACGATTAAATATTCCTGATATTTTACGTATTTGATAAATATATGTACGAATTTAAAGAGTAGACGGCTTTGTTTGTAGCATTTGTTAAACCTTCTACGTCTTTGATGGAAATTTGTTTCATCCTTGATTGAAAAAGAATTTAAAAAGTAGACGGCTTTTTTTGTAGCATTTGTTAAACCTTCTACGTCTTTGATGAAAATTTGTTTAATCCTTGGTTTGAACGTCTGAGCTTTTGTTTGATGAAAACGTAAAGTTTGACATACTAAGTCAAACATGAATTAGAGTTTCAATTGAAAATAGAAAACCATCATCTTTAAAAATAACAACACTTGCATGCAAGAATAAAGTGCCGTCTATAAACCTGAGGCGTAGGTGTTAAGCTTCGTGTGCCTTTAATAACACCGGTAATCTTGCAATGACCGGATTACACCAATGCTACCTGGCAGCAGAAAAAACATGGCGGTACCTTGGACGTAGGTGGTAATCGTTATATGCCGGTTATTACACCGGCAACAGGCCGAAAGCAATGCTGCTTTGCGGTAGAAAAAAGCATACATGTTTGACAGTTCTAGTTAAATAAAATTATTATTATAAAAACAAAAAACCCGACTGCTTAGAAGTTATGAACTGAAAAGAGAAAAACAAGGATCACAATATCTGTATAAAATTCTAAATATTTTATGGTGCTGCAAACAGGGACAAAATATTTTAACCTGCGGGGAAATAAAGATCTTCCAAAACTACGTTTGTCCCCGCCTTTTTGCCACTTTTTGTTAAAAAAGTAATATGAACATGATATGATATTTATATTTTTGACATGGTCTTTTTACGACGTTTTAATTGGTACCCATATTGCTAAGATAAGAGAAAAAAATACATACACCCCCCCTTTTTTCCCCCATTTACATCCGCCATTTTGAAAATTTATATAGCCTATGTCACTACCACAATTTTGACAAATTCAACGACACCTCACATGTCAAAATTCGTTCAACCGTTTAGGCTGTAGCGCGTGCCGAAGAAATGGACATACATACATACGCTCGAAAAACATAACCCTTCTTCTGACGCAATCGGGTAAAAATACACAATTAGATTTACTTATTTACTGCTAAAAATACAGACATTGCCATTTTGGATAGCTAAATAAATATTTGGATAAAGCAGTCTGAACTTTAAATATTCATAGATAACTAAAATACTACAAAATGATTTTCGTACCTTCATCTAGTATTTGGCTAATTCAACGGCGCTCTATTTAATCTTTAAAAGCCGGAAAGCAGTTTCTCTTTGAAATTATGCGAGGGAGATTAATTTACGGAGTCACGCTCGCTTATAGCGAGTTAATTTTAATGAAGGCTTAAGTAAACGGTAGGGAATGCAAAAAGTTAAATTTAAATGATAAACGTGTCTCACAATTGAATTTTCTTCAATCTATTACGAGTAATTATAAATATAAATAATTGGCAAACTAATTCCAAAATCTCAAAACCTCTTTGGTCTAGGTTTAATTGGATAGACTTATAATTTTTTATTGCATCGCATACTATAAAATAATAAGAAAGTAAAAGAAAATGTAATATACGATATTGTTATTATTTAAACATAAATTTCGTCGATCGTTTTAAACAATTGTCGAAGTTTTTTGGTCTGCCTCTCTGTTCCCTGGAGCCTTTCCTTTATTAAATAATTTTCTCCGTGACTTCTTGTCTTCTTTCAATTTTAATTCCCTAATCATAATTGAATTTAAATTTTACTTGCCTAAATCGTTGAACAAATTGTTCTTTTCCATATGCATTTATTAATTTAGCATTTAAATAACCAAATTTTGTCTATATATCGGAATCTATTCTGCATAATATTCCAAAATTATAACTAAGTTCATTTTTTATACAAATAAAGAGAAAGTGCAATAGTATTTTGAAGCATTTACTTTGCAAGGAACATTAGATTTAATGTTAAATTGAGGATCAATATATTAATTAATTAAATAAATCAATATTGAGACGTCATATCGGCAAGTGATTGTACAATTAATGGCCCATTGCTCAATAGATCAGTGCTCTCAACACGTGATGCGATTTATAGCATGCCCTTGTATTACCATTGTAAAGTAAGGAGAATGCCAGACAATGTATAGGACTTCAACCCACTCATATAAACATATTGTACAACAATATATTATGCATCATTTTATTGCATTTTTTACTATTTAATATAAATTACATTTAAAAACTCTACAAGTCGGAGTATTCGCTACGAGCCTAACTTTGGTTATCGTTTATTTCTGTAAACAACCACATAGCACAGCAGTCACACCAACATGACAATCGCAAAGCTTCATTAAATATATTATAAATAGGCTCAACGACTCTGGATACTAGCCTTTTAAAGCAAACTTGACGAAAATACAATAAAAACAATTTAAAAGGCTGGAACCCAGTGCAACAATAAAGATTTAATAATGCGTAAAGAGTGTAAATTAAAAGGAAATAGTTTAATTACTTTTTTAACAGAAATATATTCCGATGTCCAACAGTAAAAATGTCTTATTGTAAAACATTTATATAATAATAGGATATTTTTAGTATATTTACAATTTGTGTACTTTCTGGGTTAGGATCTGGCATTCTCCTCTGGTAATTAAGGCATAATGCATATAGAAAATATGTTATAATGGTAAAAAAGATAATTTTTCATTTCAATCTAGTGCCTACTTAATTAGGTGAGGACCTTCCCACGGTAAATAAATCTTACTATACAATTTGCCAAAAAAATTATATAAATTATAACGAATTTAGTTTAAGAGTTAACACAAGTCGAAAACTGACAAACAAGTGTAGCAAAATTGTCCTGAATAAGGTTATTAATTCTGTTGATAATGTATTTATAGCTCGTTGATAAATCGATTGCTCAGTTTACACACAGTAGAATCCTCCCGTTGTTATTAAAATCTCTCTAAAGAAAATATTGTCACATAATAACAGTGTCAAACAAAAAAAGTATTGAGTATCGGTGATCATACTTGGGTAAATGAGGTTATTTCCTACAGCGGCAAGATACACGAGGGAACCGACAGCCGATGGTTTTTATACAAATATTTTTAACACGATAAATCCTACACGAACACAATGTAAGCTCTGGGTAATAACAATTTTCATAAAAATATTCGTAGAATACCGGTATAATAGGTTTAACATAATCCGAAAAATGATTTTAATATCATATTTGGTTAAAACAATATTTCAGTTTTCCTCTGCTCTCACCTTTTCAAGGACTACCTACTGCTTTCTATATCCAACTGTTGGTTCTACAGAAAAACAAAAGCTTCTTAAGATGTTGGTTGAAGCTTTGCTATAAGACCGTCGACTGAAACTACTATCGATGATGGCGAAATTACAGTTGACACAACAATCCACACAATGACGACCTCCGTGGCGCAGTGGTATGCGCGGTGGATTTATAAGACGGAGGTCCTGGGTTCGATTCCCGGCGGTGCAGATTGAGATTTTTCTTAATTTGTCTTGGTCTGGCTGGTGGGAGGCTTTCGCCGAGGCTAGTTACAACCCTACCGACAAAGACGTATCGCCAAGCGATTTAGCGTTCCGGTACGATGTCGTGTAGAAACCGATAGGGGTGTGGATTTTTGTCCCACTCCTAACAAGTTAGCCCGCTTCCATCTTAGACTGCATCATCACTTAACATCAGGTGTGATAGCAGTCAAGGGTCAACTTGTAGTCTATATAAAAAAAAATTATACTAGTAACTTATTAATTATTAGCCTTATACTGTTCCCGTGGGAATAGTGAGCGTTTATATCGCGAAATGAGTAACGATATGGAGCAACTAAAATTTAACTCATTTTCTTTGAGAAAGCGAGCTTTGAATTTGCCAGTAAATTAAGAGCGAGACAAACGGTGTGAGATAAAGTAGATCCACTTCTCTTTTGGATCTTTTGTATTCGTTCTATTATGGTTTGGTCAAAAGGAAGCTCGCAAAGACCCACTATTTCGTCGCTGACCCTTCTAACTTCAAAGAACAGTTTTTTCTACAAAGTTCCCTCTATAGTTGAAATTTTCAAGAATGCTTTCTTAATAGGTCTCTGTGTCACATAACTACTACTGTCCAAACTGTGCTAGCAGTATTTTCAGCTGTGTTTTCATATAATAATCATTCTATACTAAGTACAAATCTTTAACCAAATTAAAGGCCGGGTAGCTATTACGCTGCAGCTTAAAATAATTTATGAAATTAATTATTAACTAGGTACAGTTAGGTACTTTGAATATTAATATTATTTCCAAAATTACTCAAGTTATTTTTTTTTAGACTGACATCATTAATAATTATCATCAACGGCCAGGGAACTATAATTCATATCAGATTATAAAGGTGTCCTATAATTATTATTATAATTGAAGTATCACATTGTTGTCATAGATGCATGTTAAATGACGGTAAAACTAAAACGATAATTACATGCGGTATATCTTTGCTAGAAGGTGGCTAGCAAATTAATATAATAATACATACTAGATATGTATATAATACAAACATTTTTCTTAACTTCATCATCATTGCTTTATATATTCTCCGTCTTTCCTTAACTTAAACTCATCAATGCGGGTTGTCTAGAGGAGTTCGCTTTTAGCTTTGCGCATTTTTCTTTTGTTTATGTTTTGTATCTTAACTACTTTATATTTTCTGCGGGCAAAAAATAATCTATCTATCTATCTCTTTATATTTTTTATGGCCCACTACAGGGCCAGGCGCCCTTCCTTATAGTAGAGAGCATATGGAGCTCAAACCCACCACTTTGCTTCACTGCGGATTGTCAGCCTTAGGGCTTACTTTTGTAAAGACCATAATTTGGGTGAAGGATATTGATGGGAACTTAATAGTAAAACGAACGATTATTGTCTTTAAATTTAGTTATTTAAAAGATATCGAGGTGATAATGTAAACTCTTGTATCGACCTAATACAGTAAATACCGTTACAATACTGTAATGAAATCGGTACCGATTATAATAGAAATTAGCGATATCTATTGGCTTAACGAATCTTATATAGCAAATAAGCATTGTCTGTCACATTAGCTTATAAACAAAAATCGCGTAGGTAGGTAAATATCTAATTATATTAATTGATATTTATCTAATTAGCTTGAGTAATTATCTAATTACATGAATTAAGTGATTATCCGTCCATTCGTTGACCGGATTTAAATTGAGAGTAGGAGAAGCAACAATTTTTGGAGTTAGAGATATATGTAATATTACCGACCGTATCATCAACTGTTACAAGATTTGTGAAAACAAAATCAGAACTGTACGCAGGTAAAGTCGTGAACAAAAGGATGTCGAATGTAAATAATAGGATACAACCAAAAATAGCGAAGGATTTAGGTGTATTTATTTTGTGGTGACTCGTGCGTTAGGTATTAACATGAAAGCTGGCGTGGGGTTTACACAACCCACATTCAGTGCCTTTAATCCGTCGAAGCCAGGTATATACTTGGTATAGAATAACATAGGTAGATAAAATGTATGTAGGAAATTTTCCAAGGATTACAAATTAAAATGATTTCGTGTCGGTTTTAAAATGTTAAAAAAAATTTTTAGTTGTTTATCATTTTTTATGCAAAATTGTGAAAAAATATTTTTATAACATATACGTGTATATCTGAATGTTCAGCGTCTTTCTGTAGCATCGTAAATTCTGAACGAGAGAACCGATTACTATGCGAACATTTCGGTTGAAAACTAACTAGATCAAGATGCTGTAAAACTGTTAGTTTAGTTTTCGCATTTTCTGAGAAGGTTTACTATAATAATATGTATATATTTTTTCATCGTCGTAAATTAGAGATTTCAACGAACATATAGCGCACCAACTTTTTAAAAAAAAATTGATATTTTGACGGCTGAACTTTCGGTTGAAAATAAATATTTCAAATCAGATAAATGATAGCGTGTTTGGGACATAAAAAGGAAAGTTTTTATTAAGTGTTGTGAAAATAAAATTTTATTTGTTAAAGATAAAAATAAAAAAGAAGAAGAAGAAGAAGAAGAAAATCTTTATTGCACACATAATACATAGACAATCACACAGTAAAAAATAAAAATAAAATAACAAACATGAATGCATGCAAAGGCGGCCTTATTGCTTGGAGCAATCTCTTACAGGCAACCCTTGATGATAGGAATTATGCAAGTGAAAGCGGAAATGGTGCAAGACAGAATAAATCATTCAGATAAATAATATATATTCACACAATACATATATATACACATATACATATACATAAACACTCCATACACATATATACAATATATAAATATATATATATATATATATATACATACATACATATAATATACTAAATATTTAACGATAGATAGAATTTCTTGAGACGATGCTTAAATATAGGCAGAGAACTACTTTGTCGAATCTCTGACGGCAAATTGTTCCACATCACTGTCGACATCGAAGTAAATGATTGACTGTAAAACTTTGATCTACAGACTGGAAGCAACAAACGATTATCGTGGCGAGAGCGAAGATTAAGTTGGTCTACGTCAGAAATGAAGCGAAAACGGCTTTTGAGATAAGGAGGATATGAAGAATTATAAATGATAGAATATAAGAGACAGAGAAGGCGATAGTTACGGCGCAATCTAATTGGTAACCATTTAAGCTGAGCTCGATATTCGGACACATGGTCAAACTTTCGCAGACCAAAAATAAATCTAATACATAAATTTTGAAGGCGTTCGAGTTTATTTAGTTGAGCTTCTGTTAGATCAGGGTAACTTGAGTCTGCGTAGTCAATTACTGGCAACAGAAGTGACTCTGCGAGACAGATTTTGGTTTTTATTGGAAGAAAGTTTTTGTATCGATTTAACGACCTAACCAGCGCAAAAACTTTACGGCTCACCTCACCCACTTGAGGCGACCAGGACAATGAGTCGTCTATAAAGAGACCCAGATTTTTAACACATTTGCTAAAAGGTAAATTTACGGAGTTAAAACAAACTGCTGGTAGGGTACTAAAGTTCACTTTGGCCAGCAGTTGGCGGCTGCCTATTAATATCACCTGCGATTTGGAAGGGTTTACACATAAGCCATATGACTGACTCCATGTATAAATCCGTTGCAAATCGGCATTCATCTCACAAATACCGCTAGGAACGCTAGCCATCGGGACAGCAATATAGACTTGAAGGTCATCTGCATAGAGGTGAAACGAGGAGGAAAGATGTGAAGTGACAGAGTTAATAAAGACAGCAAATAGGAGAGGAGAGAGAACACCACCTTGAGGGACACCAGCAATGAGCGAGGCATAAGAGGAAAGTTTATTGTTACTAAGAACACACTGCTGGCGTCCATTAAGGTAGCTATATAACCACTGAAGGGTAACCTGAGATAAGTTAAGGGATTTTAGAAGAGCTAGAAGAATATCAAAATCAACAGTATTAAAGGCATTGCTGAAGTCTAATAGGACAAGGACAGTGAGAAGTTGTTTGTCCATGTTGGAACGCAAGGTATCACACACTTCAACGAGGGCTGTTACAGTGCTATGCCCACGTCTGAAACCAGATTGGTAAGGACTTAGTAAGGAGTTTTTGCTAAGGTATAAGCTAAGTTGGTGGTGTACAATACGTTCCAAGACTTTAGACAAGAAGGGAAGAATAGAGATAGGCCTATATTGAGAGAAGGAAGTGGGATTTTTAATCTTAGGTATAGGAATAATGTGAGCTTTACGCCATAGAGATGGAAATTCACCAGACGATAAGGAAAAGTTGTAAATATGGGATAAAATTGGTAAAACATTATTAAGTACTAGCAAAATCATTTTTCTATTGATACCATCGCACCCAGTAGCATCAGATTTAATTGCCAGGATATGTTTTTTGATATCAGAGGGGGAGACAGGACTGAAATCAAATTGGGGACAGTTAAGGGGAGCTAGCGTACTCAGGTGGGTCAATGTATTACGCTTAGTTTGCAAATCCATTGGAGCTATGTTGGTAAAATGGCAATTAAGGGCATCAATGTCTAAATCCCAAGAGATATCTGAGCGTTGCCGACCAATACCGAGAGTCTCAAGGAATCTCCATACCTCTGAACTAGCTTTGTTCTCAACAGAAGCATGGATATAGCTCCGTTGAGCATCCCTGCATACTTTATTGCAACGGTTACGGAGAAGTTTATATTTCAAGAGATTAGCTTCAGACGGTCTCAGCTTGTACTTCGATTTAGCCACATTACGCTTAGTCATAAGAGCTCTAATCTCAGGCGTTAACCATGGGGCTGGAAGATGTTTGAGCTTTATTGGACGGAGAGGAGCATGCCTGTCAAAGAGCTCTGTCAAAATGGAGTTAAATATGCCCATCTTTTCATCGACAGTGCCAGCAGAGAATATCAAATCCCAGTCAATGTCATTTAGATCCGACATGAAATTTTGATGGTTGAAATTTTTAAAACTACGCCTCATAACAATAGTGGGTTTAAATTTTGGTGTACGGATCTTATATGACATAAAAACGAGATCGTGATATGAGAAAGCTTCCGCCGGGAACTGTCCATGAGTTGCAACCAGATCTGTGGATGACGTAATCATTAAGTCCAATTGAGACGGAGTGCAGTTTGGAAAGTAGTGAGTGGCCTGTGTTGGGAGCACATGTAAATTAACACTATTGATTATATTAAGTAGTCGTTTAGCCCGTAAGTCATCTTTTATTAGGCACGTATTGAAGTCTCCCATTATAATGGTGTGGTCAGAAGCGGGAATATATTGTTCTAATAGATGTTCAAAACTGTCAAAATAATCAATAGTGAGCGATGGACTATAGAACACACCTAGTAAGAGCTTCTGATGGCCAAAAATAACTTCAATAAAAAGATGTTCCGCTGACTCAGAATAACATGACGGGGAAGAATTTAAAATAGTAAAAGGTAGATGACTACGAAGGTAGATGGCAACACCCCCTCCCCCTTTACCAGTGCGATCATTGCGTATCAAATGAAAGTTAGGCAAAGAAAATGAAGTCGAAGGAAGGTTTGGCTTAAGAAAAGTTTCTGATACCAGCACAGCATGAATATTTTTGTTATCAAACGTATCGACTAGGTCAGCGAAATGCGAAGGAATGCTTTGCGCGTTTATGTGTATGACATTAAAGTTCCTGGGTAAAGGGGAGAAAGTTGAGTCAAGAAGAGAACTGAGAGGTGCTGAAGCACTGTGGAAGCTTCCATTACTTGATGACGAGGAACAGGCCGAAAGAAAGTCGTCATTATCACTACCAGAAAAACTATCGTTAAAACTCATAACTAAAATATATATAAGCAAGTTAAAATGTTAAATAAATATATATAATAATAAATAACAATAATAATAAATAAATATACAAAGTAAAAAATTAAGGTCCTAATTATTTAGTGCTTAGGCACTAAAACAAAACTTATTAATTATCCTCCCTGTACGTTTACCATCAGCAAGGCAACCATAAGAGATTGCTAAATAATGAATACAAAATAATAAATATAAGTGTAAAACCTACAAACAGACAAAACATTTAAAAATAAAGAAAAAATAACAATATACCAAAAACAAAATTTAACTAGGGCGGTAATTCGCAGCGTGAATTGGAACATAAAAGGTTGTGAAGTTAGGTATACATTAACTGTGGTCCGACACTATGGTCAACGTAGAATAATAACAGTGAACGCTACAATTGACATTAAATGAACAACATATTTTCAATCTAAGTTAACTGTTAAAGTGACAGCTGACATAACGACGTTAAACTTACACATCAAAACAAAGGAATTTTAGGTTGACCGTCTATAAAAACAAAAAGGAAATAAAGTGAGCACAAAGACATATAGAATTGTATAGTATACTAACTTCTCAAAGAAAATACCTAACTGAGATAACAAAACATAGCCCGGCCAACTAACAATCTAAAGTAATAATTTATACACAAATAACAATGATAAGTAATAAGAAAATTATCACTGAACTAAAGAATCCAAAACGCAGGCTAAGTTTAGCCTAACGTTTGGTCAATTTTCTTGGTCGGACCACTTTGGCTACATTACTACCAGCACCTGCAGGCCTCGGTTGAGCAGCTGGGGCCGACTGGCCAGGAGCAGAGACGTCCTCGGGAATAAAAGCATTCAGCTCGTCCACAGTGCAAATGTTCTTGCGAGATCCATCGGGCCCTACAGCTACGATCCGCCCATCTTTGGTCCAGCACTTAGTAACTCCAAGACGCTGGCGTGCTGCCATGAACACATCGTGCCGTTCTTTCGTCAGAAATTCGGAAAGTGTGATGCCAGTGCCTTTGAAGCCAGTTTTACCAAACCATATCTTGTTTCTGATGTTTAAATTTGAGAATTTAATCAGTATTGCTCTAGGCTTATTAGATCTGGAGCTACCTAACCGGTGACAGCGACTAATACCATCTATAGAAAAATCAGGAATGGAAAGATGATCACAGAGTACCTTTGAGACAACACTGGCTGCCTTCTCGGCTTTATTCTCCGGAACACCATGGAGCAGTAAAATTTTCCTCCTGCTTCTCATCTCCATCTCTTCTTGTTGTCTGAATAGGAGCTTTACTTGCATTTGAAGTGATTCAAGAGCTGAGAGGATGAAAGTACGGAATGTAGTAAACTGGGCCGTGATGTTGGAGGTTGGACTTGTTGCCGGTATTGAGCTCTGGAGACTACGCTGGAATTCTGCCATTTTTATGTTGAAGTGTTCTCCCAATTCAGTTATTGATTTTTGTAGTGAATCCATGTTGTGCACAATGTTGTTAGGTTAGGTTTTAAGATGTAGTAAAAAATGTTGATAAAACAACTTTAAGACAGTGATAAAAATATAGGAAAACACTGCTGCTGGTATGTACAATACTTTTAAAACATTTATATAACACTATATTATCAATATATAATAAAAAACAATTAAAATTCAAGAGCACCAAAAAACATGTGTTATGTGTTTAACACCTACCCGCGAAAAAAAGTAGGTTTTTGGAATTTTTCACATAAAGTTTGAGGTTATGTGAACAAAAAGTAAATACAAAAGTTTTAGATCTTTTTAAACGACTTCAAAAAAAAGGAGTTTCTCAATTCGATCGTATATATATATATATATATTTTTTTTTGTGTGTTCGCGCATAACTTCGTCGTTTATGAACCGATTTTGATAATTTTGGAAAGTAGATAGTCCGGTGGTGGTACCATGACAAGGAACCCAGGATCTGATGATGGGATCCTGGAGAAAACGAGGGGAACTTTCAAAAATTGTAGAGACAACAAGTACGTTTGTTAATTTTTCCGGTAAGTATTTAAAAGCACTACAATTTGATGAAGGTCTGGAGTCGATCTGATGATGGAGCCGATCTATATATAAGAGAACTCCGTAACGTTTTACAGTAGCTACCTTTTGTTTGGGCTCGATTAATTTGTCTCAATGAGAACTTTACATTTAGATGGGCTGTGACTGTCATTGAAGGTCTGGTGATGAAGACGACGTACAGTTAAGGGAGCTCCGTAACGTTTTACAGTAGCTACCTTGTGTTTGGGCTCTAATAATTTGTCTCAATGAGAACTTTACATTTAGATGGGCTGTGACTGTCATTGAGGGTCTGGTGATGAAGACGAAGTACAATTAAGGGAGCTCCGTAACGTTTTACAGTAGCTACCTTGTGTTTGGGCTCGAATAATTTGTCTCAATGAGAACTTTACATTTAGATGGGCTATGACTGTCATTGAGGGTCTGGCGATGAAGAAGAAGGACAGTTGAGGGAGCTCTTTAACGGTTTACAGTAGCTACTTTGTGTTTGGGCTCGATTAATTTATGTCTTAATGAAAAGTTTGAAAGGTTATAGTTTCCAGTTAGTTTAATGTTTACTATGTCATGGTCCAATGATGAGATCTACGAAAACTCGAGGAAACTCTTCAAACTTTATATGCACTTTTGCAGGGACGTCGGAATGTTATAAGTAGCTAGTGAATATTGGTACTTATGGTTTAGTTTGAGTAGGTTTATTAGTATGTTCGTTGTTGATAAAGCACTAAAAAGTATGAAATAAAAAATTTTTAACAAAAAATAAAAACGCCTTCAAAACGCATTAAAAAGTAAAAAATAACTACGTCATTTACTTACTTTAATTTACTTAATCACATATATGAAGTCGGTGCCACCCGAGCTTTCTACTTTAAAGTCTTTACCTAAACTTGGATGGCACCGACTTCATAGATGTGATTAAGTAAATTAAAGTAAGTAAATGACGTAGTTATTATTACCTGCAACTTTGTCATATAAATGTTTTCTATAGGACTTTTAGTTTTGTCGTAATTCGAGAAAATCCGTTTCTTACCCCTAAAACCTTATCCCTTCCCCCTCAGATCGTCGTAATATATTTTTCCTTTAATATATATAATGTTCTCCTAGTATTCAATTTTTTTGGTTTCAAAAATTAAATGCACTGGTCTAAAGTGATAACTATGTATTATTTTATTTTAGTAACCGATAGTCGTGTACAAGCGCAAGTCGAAATATACACCAACTTTTATACCTAAACGAAGTAATATCAAACGTTAAGCTAATAGTTTATAAGCCGTCTTTTGGTGACATAAATCAGAGTCTCAAGTAACTATTAATCTTCATCAACTAACCGCTATCTTTATGAAGGTACAACTGAAACAGATAAGGGTCGGTTCCTTGAAGGGTCGACTTCATCGTAAAAGAAAATATCTCCGATACCTAAGAGCTTTATGATAGTCTATAATAACAATTATTGATGAACAAGTTGAATAGATAGACGTTGTCCTGCTACAGATCATCTAAAAAGCTTTGTAATAGTTAATTTAAAAAAGCCAGTAGCATAATTAAATAATCAAGGATAATTATATTATAACAAAGCCTAAAAAATGGTAGATCGAGTCAATATAATTTTTTTATAAAGCATACTCGTTTCTACGTCACCTCAGATAATATAATTCACTGAATTATACTTACAATTAATTAAAGTCGCCAAAATTCTATCCTTGTAGAAAATACCTGCTATTATAAATCTGAATCGAAATTCAGTTTGTGACAATATGTCTGAACCATATTGAGAAAACTGTGTTATGTCTTTAACATGCCTTTTTTATTTTGTTGACAAAACTTTCAAATAAAAAAGAAATATTCATAGAGCCTGTTTTTTTACAAGGTAAGTTAAAAATGAAATTTGACTTTACTATAAGTATCTGTTAATAATATTCGAGTCCAAATCTGCTGGAGAAGATGACCTTGATGATGCCAATGTGGGATTGTAACAAACAAAGTAAGCGTCAGTTTTATAAAAAAGGTAAGAAAACATCCAGGTTTGAATAAATACAAAAATTTTTAACAAAAAATAGAACCGACTCAAAACGCACTAAAAAGTAAAGTAAAGTAAAGTTTTTTACTTTTTAGTGCGTTTTGAGTCGGTTCTACTTTTAGTTAAAAATTTTTATTTCTTAATTTTTAGTGATTTTTCGCCACGTAACGTATTCGTACTATACTGTCATAGTATATTATACGGTACTAGTAGCCAAAAAGCTACCGATACCGAGACAAAGACCGAAATCGCTGTAAGCGTGCCTTCAAAATTTGAAGAGTTCCTTCAATTTCCCCAGGATATCATCATCAGATCCTAACATGATGACAATGGGACCACTTTGGATGTATGTCCTTTCTAATAAAAAAAGAATTATCAAAATCGGACAACTCTGTAAAAAGGTATGCGTTGTCATACATAAAAAAAATATACGTGTCGAATTAAGAACCTCCTCCGTTTTTTTTCGTCGGTTCAAAAATTAACACTGAAACAAAAAAAGGACCATTAGGCACTATATAATACAGATTAAGTTTTGTACTTAAATTAATGGAAATAAATATGAAAAGAAAACAAATTACAAAAATAAGCTTATTTTTCAATAAAGTTTACTAGAAACGTAATTTAAAAATATTATTGAAACAATAATTATAATTATTGTCTACAGAAAAAAAACTGTTGTAGAAAATAAAACAATGTTTAACATTATACTCGTAAATATTATCTACTTACGTAAGTGTTCTGAAAAATAGACCACTTAGAGCTAAAGATGATACGCTTATAAAACAAAGTTCCTAGGAAAGTTTATTACACGAACCAGAGTAAGTAACTAAATAGATAAATGTGGGTAGTTAAATAGATTGCTGTTATTTCACTTAAGCCTGTATTTTACGTAAACACTTTAATCCATCATGTGACGAATGCGTACGTTAAACCCCGCTTTACCTATTTTGTTAGTATTTGGAACTTTATGTAGGTATTTAGGTTTAATCTTTGATTTAATTTCAGGCAAATTTTAATAAAATATAAATCTATTTGTAGTGACTCTACCATCGGTCTCTACTACCATCCAGACAGGTATTAAAAGATTTATAAAAATCAATAAAAACGAAATGATTATTTCACTCAATGCATCTAAAAATGTATGGTACTTAGATCGAATAATCGACTGTTAAATTTTTGTCTGTCTGTCTTTTCGTTTGTTTGTCATGACACTCCGTAAACTACACAAAGCACGCCGTCAAATGTAAACTATATGACTTCTTTCTGATTTGTGATTTCACTTTAAATTTCTCTGTATGTCTCTGGAAATAGATTCGCTCTCGAAATCACATCTTGCTTGGATTCAATTTATAAAACACACAAAGTATACGAACATTTTAATGACAGTTTAATTCCGAAAAGAATTTATACTATGCCAATTTTTTTAAATATCTAGGGTCTTAAATGTAGAATTTTATAAAAATACGAATAAACCAGAAGACTTTAAACACAGAAGTCAATATTTATTAACTTTATAAAAATAAAAAATGTACATACAAAGTAACAAGTAGTAAGTACAAATGTATGTACAAAGTAGGGGGTCATTTGTAGGAGAGGGGAGCTGAGGCCCAACTTCAATGAGAGTTGGCGGGCTTACGACGATAATGTTTAATTCATTAACGATCTCTATCAACTGTTGATGATAGTGACCGGGACAGATAGATAGCTTATGATAGAGGTATGGGAGTGTACCAACACCAACCACCACGATGTACAGTCCGGTGTACAAACACAAACTTTCCTAATCCAAGCTTAGACTTAACGAAATTTTTTTTAGAAGTAAGAAAATTTTAAATTGGGTGTATTGTATAAAATCTCTTTCATTTAGTGTTTCATGAGTGTTGAGTTAATTCAACGAAAGCAAAGTCGCGAATGAAGAATAGTTGAATAAAAAGTGATCAATCGTACAACAGTTACAACGAGCGAAATAATTTGGAATTTTCATTAAAAATAGTTTCACTACAAAAAGGTGTTCCCGCTCCATCGCAAATAAAAAAAATTACTGTAGCGGAACGGATCAGTATGAGTACGTACGAACAAACATGCTTTTACTGGCTTAGTTCACTTTGTTGCGTTTTTATTGAGGGAGGTGGTACAAAGTACTTCATGGAGGCTTCAATTTAAGTTACACATAGTTTTATTTATTTACATTCTAACCTATACTTCTTCTTCGCAACTCCGCGTTCTCTGTGACCTACTTATGTAATTTCGTAGCACTTCGTAGCGCCTTCTATTCGTGCAGTGAGGTATAGAGTGATGACTTATGCTGTAGGGCTTTGATTCACGAATCACTGTGCATGTATCCTGTCAGATAATGTCATCAACTTTAGTATTACACATGTACATTCGTAGGTATGTATGGAAATAGTGATAGTGTCAATCTCAGTTTCTATACCAACTGAATGCTTCACGATAGGAGACTAATGTACACTAAATCCCAAGGATTTTATATTTGAAATATAAATTAAATAGAAGCAGATGTAAATTTCCTTAAGTTCATTATGAACGATAAATAATTCATTTATTTTTATTCTCCGATTACTTAAACCTAAGCATACTCGTCGATAATGTCCCTATCTTGAAAAGACTAAAAAGACTACTTTTGTCGGGGTTTTTAGAGTAAAGCAAAATAAGTTAATTACCGTTTGTACAGGCTATCAGCATGTAAGCATGATGTGCTTCGTAAGTATCTTACTTACCACATCATATTAGTGATATACAGAAAAGTTACAACAAAAATTAGAAAAACCCTCAATATCACGTACAAAAAGCATTAAAAAATACCGCAAAATGCAGGCAAATGCCCTTTTTTTTTATCACAAACACTTTACATTCATGAGGCGAAAAAAATAACATTGAAAAATTCAACCACTTCCTTTGCTCTATGAAACCCGCAAAAACCGGAATGTAGTGTTTTTGGAATTCGTATGGAATTATTATTATGCAAAATTGTTTTATTTTAAATAAAATACAGAGAATTTCTCTGCGGTTTCAAACCATAATTCATTTTTTGAACAATAATTTTTTTTACATTTTAGCTTTATCAGTGGTTACAATGAATAAGTCCTTTTTTATTTATTTAGTCTTACTTAATAAATATACTAAATGAGTAATTTTTGTATATATTTAAGTATTATATAAATTATATTACCGCATGCCACAGAAATGAGACTATTTAGATAAAAATTTTAGTTGGACAAATAAAAATCAATGGAAATACAATTTACTTGCTTTTCAATTCAATAATTGGTTTGTTTTTGAGAAGGTAAGTGTTCATTTTAATTTATCTCAATTAATAGCTACACCAAAGTTACACGCTGCGATCAAAGAGGCCTTTAACCGTAAAAATATAAAAGCAGAGACGTATTATTTATGGCGACTCTATTTTTATTATCGCTTTGAAGTCGTTACATAACATACCAAAAATAGCTTTCCATCGTACATTTTAGATAATAGACACTTAGCTAAAATGTGTCGTAAATTGGGATCGTTGGTAAGGGACAATCTTAATTCTGGAAATAAAAGACTTCAGCTTTTGTTAGACAAAAAGGGCCTAAGAGACTGTGACGGACCTTTATATGACCTTACCTGACGGCCGAGTGGCGCAGTGGGTAGTGACCCTGCTTCTGCGTCCTAGGCTGTGGGTTCGATTCCCACATCTGGAAAAATGTTTGTGTGATGAGCATGGACGTTTTTCAGTGTCTGGGTGTTTATCTATATGATATAAGTATTTATGTATTATATATATATATTAAAATATTCATCAGTTATCATAGTACCCATAACACAAGCTGCTTAAGCTTACTTTGGGGCTATATAGCGATGTGTGTAATTGTCCTATAATATTTATTTATTTATTTATTTATATATTTATAAAAACACTTCTTACATCTTCTTCTCTTCTCTTCTCATGTTCTTACTATTGGGGTTGAGATATTGCGATAAATACATACATAACATCACGCCTTTTTCAGGGGTAGGCAGAGACCACATTCCTCCATTAGCCACGGTCCTTGCATACTTCCTTAGCTTCTTCCACTCTTATTAATCCTTTCATACAAGTTCGTTGGTTTAGTGTATGTACTCTTGACCTGGCCATTATTTAAAAAGTCTTGAATTTTGTCCAGGAACATTCGCCTAGGCCTTCCCCTTCCAACATTTCCATTCACCCTCGCCTTGTAAATCTCTTTTGTTAATCTTCTTTCATCCATTCTCTCTACATGTCCAAACCATCTAAGCATCCCTTTCTGAATTTTAGTCACTACATCTTCTTTTACACCACACTTTTCTCTTATTATATTTTTCTCTTATGATTTTTAACTCTGTCATACATTTTTGATCCGCACGTACTCCTCAATACTCTCATCTCTACCGCATACTAACTTTATGACTTCTTACTAATTGAGAAAGTAAATACAATTCGCAAGTATAGTTTATATCGTTGTGGTTTTGGGTGTTAGCAGGTGTCAAAGGTATCAAAGGAAACTTTAAATCATTCAAATATATATAAGGATATCTTTTTATATTTTTCCTGAATACATTGCGGAGAACTTTGTAGATGTTTTCTTTTAATTTCAGTACCAAGCAGCTAGCGAGTATATGCTAATTCACAATATTTGAATTAATATAATACATTACTACTTCGTTATTGGTCACTGTTCGCCAGAATATCGCCTTTTTCTCGATGAAAGCTAACCTGTGTTTTACGTAAATCCATGCAAAATTTCATTATGATTATTTAAGGAGTAAAGTAAAGTTTATAGCCAACAAACTAACGTTCTACCTTTTTCTTGTACAGTCCTATGGAGTATGATATTTTTGTCACGATATTAGGGTATGGAAGATTAATGTTACATAACAAATGAGTCTCTTAAGTGATCCTCTGAATTATGTTATCCCCGATAAGTAATAAAATGTGAAATGGATGCTTTTACGTCGACTTTCCATAAAAATTTCGCAATACCTATTCTCCGTTGACCCTTACAAAGGGAGCATTTTTGGGGTCACTTTAAAAATGTCCGTGCTCCAGATTTCGGACTATTGTCCCAGCGACCAATTCTTAGGGGAGCAATTGGCAAGATGTTTATTGACCCCGTTTATGTTGAAAGTCTCTTAAAAACACGTTTTTGTGAACTAATGTTTATGTATTCAGAATACTCTCTTATACTGTAGGTGATAGGTATTATGTAGGTTATATTTCATTAAAAATAAATAAATATAAATATACATAGTCGCTTTATAGCTTCAAAGTACTCGCAGAAGCAGGATTACTGCCCACTGCGCTGTACTCAAATTATATTTCTCACATTATTATCAGTGGATTGTCATCATTGTTGGACACAGGGTCTCTTGAAAGAGCTTCTAAAAATCACGATCTTGAGCTAACTGCATAGCGGTTTTCTGTAACCCGCTTGATGTCATCAGTCCATCTAGTTAAGGGTCGACCGACATTGCACTTTCATGGGCAAGGTTGCCAAACCAGCACCATTTTGTGTGTTACATATAAATTTAAATTATAGATTGAAGAATGTTTATTTTAATTAAAGCACAGTTAACAATGATAAGAGAATACTATGATAAGTGTAAAAGAAGATGTAATGACTAAAATTCAGAAAGAGATTTGTGAGGCTAGGGTGAATGTAAATGTTGGAATTGGAAGGTCGAATGTTTCTGGAACGAATTCAGAACATTATATGGAATGACCAGGTTGAACTTGTATAAAAGGATTAATGAGTGTGGAAGAAGCTAAGGAATAATGCAACGATTAAGACAAATGGAAGGATGTAGTCTCTGTCTACTTCTATGTGGAGGGATGTTATGGATGTATGTTGTAAGAGGAATCATATCCTAAGGCCTGTAAATGTAAAATTTATCGTTCACGACAACCCGTACGCCGGTTAAGGACGTAAACCGGGCGGTTATCTTAACCGAGCTTACGTCCTTAATCGGCGTACGGGTTGTCGTGAACAGTAAATTTTACGTTTAGCTTATGTTAACCGTTGGTTATGATAACCGAAATCTTGGTGCACACAGGCCTAAGTCGCCAGACGCTTGCTTTAAAACAACCGGGTTACAAATTACGTCAGGTACCCTTTAGATTTTTAATAAGTTACTATCAGCTTTTACATTCTCAGGCTCATAGACTATTATTATACTTATTTCATTTGATAAATCCAAAATGAACTCTATTTTTCTGTTACTTACATATTCACAAAGAACCACTAAGAAAGTTATTGAATTTTGTAACAAAGAATACCCTAGAGTTTACCTTGTAACGTTAATAAAACTTGAAGAGGGTTAAAGTTTGAGTGGTGTAATTTGTATGGATACCTACTTTTTACGAATTTTAGATGACACCAAGATAGCCTAGATAGATACGGTAACCTTTATGCGAGCACCAACTGCTTATAATGTTATATATGTTATGCTACACGTGTTTTAAAAGTACAATAAGTTCTTGTTCATATATCTTCGATAGCTCCTTAGTCTCAGGGTGGATTCAATATAGAGAGATCGTGGATTCAGCCCAATCTGTTGAACTATTTTCATTTCTACTACGTACTTACGTAGTCTTTAAGTCAGTTTCAGTACTTTGTGGTGTAAGCGAATTTTGGTCATATTTTAAAGTTATGACTATACTGAAAAATAAAAAAAACTCTGTATGTTCGCAATAAATTTCAAAAACTACTGCACGTACCGTCATGCGGTAAGAGTGGTTCCTGAGAAAAATTTTAAAAGTATATAATTTGTTAAAGCTTGTGAATTTAATGAAATATGCCGATATAATTCTTGAAAAAGTTTGTGTAATTTAAGCCACCTAGTAGCTTTCATCGGAAACGCTGCTTTATCTATTTGAGATATAACGAAACAGTATAGAAGTCCTGTAACTACTTTCTTATTTCTTTTCACTTAAAAATAATAAAATAGTACTTAGTTATAGTTCCTGTTGTTACATTACAAAACCTTTTAACAAATATCGCATTTAAGGACGTCATGGTACGATATTTTGAAACATTATTTAAAAAATACTGCGTAAAGAGCTGGTATTAAGTCTCAGGTCCTTGACGGCAGAAATAAAGTTACCAGATATACTCCCACATAATATAAATATATTTCTGAAATGAGAAAATTACTTTGAAGAAGAAATAACGAAGAAAATGTGGGCCGTGACATTAAGAAAAGCCCAGTATCATTAATACTGTATTAGCAAAAAACGTTCCGTGAATTATCCTGTCGCAGTCTCCTTTTACGCTTCGCGTGCTCTTAGATAAGGTGGTTTTTACCATTAACAGTACTTTGTAGTTTCATTCAAATATAAGTACTACTCAGAAGTGGGACATAATGTTAATGAGTTTTAGTAATATAACTGTATAACCTTATAGTCATACATGCCTTACCATTAATCTAGGGCTGGTCACCTTTGAATAATCCATAAATAAGTGTGATGTGAATTTCCTGAAATAAACTTTCATCATTTATGAAAAACTAGAGGATACCCGTGGTTTTACCTGCGTAGTTCTCGTTTCCGTTGGAATTTCGGAATTAAGTGTGGCCTACTGTTATTCTGATATGTATGCTATGTTATGCTGAAGTTTCACCAAAATCCATTCAGTAGTTTTTGCGTAAGTAAGAGTACAAACATCTATCCATAAAATATAAAATTTGCCTTTATAATATTAGTCAGAATAAAAGATTTATCAGCCCATGCTCCTGCTATAGATTACTTGCGAATTTTTTATATTTTTTTATTTCGTCATAACAAAAAATCATAACATTTTATATTTGCTTATAAAATTGGCAGACACTAAGTTTAGCATTAGCATTTGTTAAAGTATAAATTTTTAACCTTATGACCGGCTTTATAAATATTCCTCTCCTATAGCAATAAAAACGAAGGTTTTAAAGAAACTGACAATACTTGCCCCGGTGGAACAAAAACAAAAACTTTCATACCGTAAATTTATTTCAAAGTTATTTTTCACACCGGCTAACTTTTCATAAGTATATTTTCTTAGTAGCCACTAACTCACCAACCCGCAGAGGAGCTGCATGTCGAGATAATGTACACTCTCTCATTAATAACAGATAAATTCTCCGCGCACGCTTTTATTCAGGTACTTTGAAAACATTTTCCGAGCGTATTGCTACATAAACCACTTGTGACATTTGAAATTATGCAGATAATAAACAAATTTAATACCGCTTTTTATATTTTATACATTCATAACGTAATATTTTTTTTTTTGATATAAATGATTTCAGTGCGCATTATTCAATATAAACATATAAAATAATTCGTAAAAAAATGGAGGAGGTAGTATATTTTATGAAGGCTCAACTTACATCAGCCCAGAGTCGAAGTATCGGACGCCTCATGTTTTTCAACAGGCGGATGCCTGCAAGTCAGTATGAAGTTTTTGAAAAATATACATCGTACGAACATCTTGTTTATATTTCGTTAATCATCCCACCTTCAGTTTCAGTATGGCAAAATGTCATTGAAGAATACCGATTACTGTTAGGTTTTCAACCGCAACGGCAAAAATTGACATACAGTTCTGCATACCTACCATCAACTATAATAGCGACTCAACTGTAGATCTAAACTGAATTGCAGTTTAGGTTATTATTACGCAATAACGTCAGTTGATTGTCTAGTGTGAGCTTTCACCAAAACAAATCGAAAACTTCACATTCGCGTAAAGGCAAATTTTATATGGAATTGAAGCAGCGCCCCTGGCAGTATCGAGAGAAAACTCAAATGGGTGAGTGTCAGTGTCATATAAAATTTGCGTTTACCGTTCTCGATATCGACGCGCTAAAATCTTACACTAGCCAGTAGTTTTGGTCTACAGTTGAGTCGCTATTATAGTTGATGGTAGGTATCCAGTTAAAATTGGCGTGTGACGAGTCAACGCTAACCGCTACCTAAACTACTAGAGATTAATGTATGCTAATATTATAAATGCGATAGTAACTCTGTCTGTTTGTTACTCAATCAAGCCAAACTACTGACTACTACAACTACTGAACAAATTTAAATGAAATGTTGTACTTTTTTTTTAACTATCATAGAACAGAAATTTTCGCAGTCGAAGTCGCAGGCGACCGCTAGTATGCTTTGAGCAAAAACATGACACGTCACGATGCTTCCACTTTATGCCAATGTGAGTTGAGCTTAAGTTCTACTTAAACGCGCGTAAGTTTAATTAGGTAATTAATTAGGTTATTTTTTATGCAAATATAACTAAAAAATAAAGCTGATTATTACTCAATTTTAAACGTGGCTCTAACAGAATCAAAAATAAAAAGATTGCTTTTAAGAATATAGTATTTTGATATTATACTTCACTTACACTTCATAAATATTTTCACCAAGATAAAATTAATTATTTATTAACAAAAAAAGCAAAATATTGCTTGAGAAATATATTTTAGAGTAGAGCATACTATTATAAAGTAAAGTCTCCCATCGCGTTTGTCTGTTCGCAAAATATAAAAGACTACTAAACGGATTTTTATGTGGTGCTCACCATTAGATACAGAGGTTATTGAGGAAGCTTTGGTGTAAATTGGGTCGAATATTGTTCGAACTATCGCGCTACCTGGAATCTTTTATGATCTTTTATTGAAAACACAGTCTTTCTTTAAAGTTGGATTTAAAAAAGTTTAAGGTGCCTGTGTTTTTGGATGCATGTGGATTGCAATACATTTTCTTCGCAAGGGAAGTCGCGAACCTCTGCTAGTTAATTAATAAATATTAGCAGCTATTGTAAGGCTGAAAATTTTGGTATGTACTGAAAGTGGAAGCCGTGAAGCTTTTATTAAAATTGCTAGCAGTTGATTAAAGATTCACATCAAAGCTTGGGTTCGTTCGGCAGACGGTTTTCCCTCAAGGTAATGAAAAACGAGTGTTAAATTGGGCGTATTAGTCTTTCGGTAGATATATTTTATAAAACAATTTTTTTATTTAATTCATTTTTTATAATTTAATATTTGGACACATTTTTTTGCTCATTATCAACTTATTAATGGCTCACTATAGGCCAGACCTCTCCTTTAGAGGAGATGTCCTATAAGGAGAGAGGCCTGGCCTATGGATATATGATGCTGTGAAAATAATTAAAGTAAACGAGCCTGGCAGTACGAATTTTCTTAATCGGGTATCCAGCAAAGACTATTAACTTGTGAACCCCACTGAAGTTTAGCATCAATTGTCATTCCGAGAAAAACTGTCGTATCCAGAAAATCCAATTTCCCATAATTAAGTTGTACATTGCTTTCTAAATTCATAAAATTTGGTAATGTGAAATTTATACATTTTTTTTATGTGAACCAAATTTTTGTAATTTTTTTATTATTTCATAGGAATAGGTACCTTATGATCACTCACAAGGAACAAGTCAGTGTGTTTTCTTAACACATAATATAGGTCAATAACTTGTGATAGTTAAATGTTCTTACTTTAATGCTTGATTTAAAAGCTGATTGAACGAATCTGGTGAATTTTGTTTGGGTCATGGTGGTTTTACGAGGTAGCAAGTAACAAAGAGCTAAGGCCTTAATGCCCTCAATCGTAAAAATAGGAAGTGTATTTTTTTATAAGAAATCCTATGTGCAGAGATGTAACATAACTTGAGGTTAGAGTCCGTTTCATAAACAAAATATTAACAAATAAAAATATAACAATTTTTATTGCAATAATTTCTGAAAGACCTATTTTTTAAAGATCAAGTTAATTAATATAATTAAGCTGAAAGCGGAATCTGAAAACTTAAGACATTTTTTACAACAAAATTTATGTGTTACCTACTTAGCTACTAACCTCCAAATAAAAAGTGTTGCCACAATCCTAAATAAAATACAGCGCTTACCCTTATAATTTTACGATAAACAAAATGTTGTTTGGGCAGTTTTATAGTCAAAATCCATGGAATGTTAATTTGACAAAAAACACCTGTGCTTCTATGTATTTAATCCATATTGAATTATATTAAAGTAGGTACGGGAAATTTTCATGACAAGTCGGTATCAGAAAAATTAATTTCGATGTTGATTTTATTATTGTTGTTTGCGATCGTATGGAAATCCATTTCCAAGTATAACACTGTAGCTGAATAATAAACGTGACTGATACATACATTTGAAATGGTTAAAAAATAGGGCTGTTACAAGTTTGACGTCGATGTCTGTCTATCTGTCTGTCTGTGTGTGTGTGTGTAAGTGTGGGTGCGCGCGCGCGCATGTTGTGTGTGTGTTTTGGACTGATTTCGATGCGGTTTTTTTATTTGAAAGCTAGTCTCCAGACAGTTGTTTGACGAAAATTGGTCCAAAATAGCTGTCGCTATAAAATGGCGGATTGCATATTTTTTCACAACTGCTTCAATATGGGTATCAAAGCTTGATGTGTAGAATACTACACGCTAGGAAAATTTCAAATCCAAGGTTTCACCAACCAAGGTACTTCCCGTGGAAATATCAGCATACAAATTAGTAGACACAGCAGAGCAGACCAGTCAAAAAATTTAATAATTAGTTTGTCTATGTACCATATATATTTACAAATGCATTTAGCGCAAAACGGTTTATTTGAAATTACATCTATTTTAAACACACAGTCACATCCATTTAATTTATTTTTATAATATAGATCAAGTACGGGAGCTTACTGTAATAATGTATGGTTTAATAATACATCATTATTACAAAATAATACGCAACAGCCCAGTTTTGATTATTCTCTCTTATTTTGCCTTTACAGATCTCTAAAGTAAATAAGAAAGCACATTAAGTTGCTTCGAGGAGAAGCAACGCGAAATAATGTTGTTACCATGCACTCAGTTGCACTTAACTGCTATTTCATTAGTGGCGTATAAAATAGACTGAAGCGACTATAAGATACTAGTAACGGTATTCTGTAACGATGCTTTCATTACTCGACAGTGTGTTCAAGTATTTTGTGAGTGAATAAAAAAATCGCTGTTTAAAACATACATATATACAAACTATTTTTTTTAAATAGTGCGATAAGAGAAAAGTGTGGTGTAAAAGAAGATGTAGTGACTAAAATCGAGAAAGGGATGCTTAGATGGTTTGGACATGTAGAGAGAATGGATGAAAGAAGATTAACAAAAGAGATTTACAAGGCGAGTGTGAATGGAAATGTTGGAAGGGGAAGGCCTAGGCGCATGCTCCTGGACCAAATTCAGGACATTTTAAATAATGGCCAGGTCAAGAGTACCCTAAACCGACGAACTTGTATGAAAGGATTAATGAGAGTGGAAGAAGCTAAGGAAGTATGCAAGGACCGTGGCAAATGGAGGTATGTGGTCTCTGCCTACCCCTATGGGAACAAGGCGTGATGTTTATGTATGTGTATATATACAAACATAACATCAAATCTCATTGCCATAGGGGTACAGGATACAAATAATAAGTCTATGACACTCAAGAGATTCCCTATAATATACCTATACAAAGGTAGCTTAAGAAATTAATCCGGAAACAGACAAACTGACAAAAATTTTGAAAATTTCTTAATTCAACACAGATTTGTGTTAAGCTACTGGTCAACATCAATAACGTGATAATGATCAATTTATATTAGAGCAGGGTGGTGGTACTCAGCTCTATATCTCTTATGTATTGCTGTATGGCCCAGTATAGGGCGATAAAGTTAAATAATAATGTTTAAAATGCATATTTTTCCATCAAATTAGATCCAAACTTTAAAAATGACTCCCTCCAGCGATATTAATCACTCGGTGACAATCCCGTAAGCCTTAAAAAAACACAAGGAATAAAAATTTCATTCACGGATCCCATTAAGCATTGTATCAAACTAAAGTCATTAATACCCATCTTTAAAGAAGGAAAAAGTCCCTAACTTCTTTTGAAATCGAATTTGTTTTACCAGTGACTTCCATCAATTCTATTGAGGGTTTACAGTTCCCTTTTCTTTTTTATAAAATAGTATTGATAGAATCTTATATTTATAGGCTGATTCGTTGGACTAGTGGTTGGCCAGATGCTTCGATCACGATAGGTTCAAATCATTGGTCACTGAATAATTCTGAGTTTTTCTTTTATTCTTCTATGAAATTTTCAGTTCATTCCCGGAGTCGGGAAGTTGGTGGTGATACATCTCCGTGCCTCGGAGAACACGTTAAGCCGTCGTTCCTGTTCACTATCATCTGATATTGTTCGTTAATAAATGCATTATCATCCTAAGCCCGCCAACCCGCATTGGAGCAACGTGGTGGGTCGACGATTCACATCCCTTCTCCTATAAGGTGGTGGTGTCCCTTAGTGGGCCGTTAATAGGCTGATAATGATGATGATAATTGTTGATATAATCTATAAAATAATATGTATTTAATATTTTTAAATCTCTGGTTAAACTAGCTAAAGAATACACCCTTACAATCGTAATCTACAATATTATTAAATCAAACCTTTTCGTATTATTAAATAGGCATCTCATTACTACGTTATACTCAAAGCAAGTAGTTTGAGTTGGTGTCCGATGTCCCTGCTGATATCAAACTAAAAGTGTAAATTAAATACATTCCACCATCATTAGGACGTGTAAGGGCTAAAAAAATTCAAAAGTCTTTATTTATTTTTCAGTTTTCATTTAATTATTTAATATTTCAAAAATTTAAACTATAATTATAATGAAATTTTTACTAACTTGATGATTTGTTGGCGAAAATGGATAAAATCTAACTTTGAATTTACTCGGTAAGTAACTTTCAAAATATTCTAAACGGATAGCGAGTAGCCCGACAGTAAGTTAATTAATTCCCCAATACTGGACACTCCCTTGAGTCAGCTATATCAGTCCTTCCACTTTTGTATAATCGCTCTATTCCAATTAAACCAAATTCTATAACTACATAAACTATGTAACTAAATATACATAAATAACTGAATAAACATAGGGTGTCATTAATGTCAAGTACTTGACTGGACTTGACATTTATGACATAATTATATGGATAAGTAAATATCTGGACGACGAAACCTCGTTTTAGCCCAGTGCAGATAGCCTCAAACATAATAAAAAGTAAAAGAAAATCACAGTAGGATGAAACCCATTTCAAAAGGAAGAGAATGCCATAAAAATTAATGGAAAAATAAATTACGGGCGATCTGAGGTCGGGAAGGGGTAGAGGGTGAGGGTTTAGGGGTAAAAAACGGATTTTCTCGATTTCTGGCAAAACTAAAAGTCCTATGGGAAAGAGTTATATGGCAAAGTTGTAGGTAATAAAAAGATCTAAAACTTTTGTTCTTACACTTTTTTCACATAACCTCAAAATTTATGTGAAAAATTCAAAAAACCAAGTTTTTGGTTTTATATTTTTATTTTTTACAAAAAAATTTTTTTTTTAACGAAATTTTGTGAAAATTTACCTTTTTATGTCCCAAATACGCTGTAATTTATTTGATTAAAAATATTTATTTTTTCACCTTATTTTGAATTAATATCGAAAAAACACCCTAATTTTCAATAGAAAATTCACCCGTCAAAATATCAGCTTTTTTCAAAAAGTTGGTATGGTTTATGTTTGTTGAAATCTCTACTTTCCGAAGGTGAAAAAATATATATATGTTACTATAGTAAACCTTCTCAGAAAAGGCAAACCTAGGCTAACGGTTTTTACACCTGCAATGAAAATGCAGGCGTAGATGCCTATTTATTACTATTTTAAGATAATGTAGGTCGCTCAGGTATATACCTGAGTGACCTACGAAACATGTTAGCCCACTAAAAGGTCACATTACAATGTCAACATAGAAAAGTGGAGACGGGGCTAGGCGGATCTGAGCTTTGTTGGGTCTACATACTTTTTTTTTAACACTGAGAAATGTGTTTATGCAAAGATATTGGGCAGCTAACTTCTCAGAGGGTATGTAGGACTCATCGGCTGAGAACCAACCGGAATACCCGCTAAAACCAAGCGATGTTCCTTCCAATTGTCTGGTGATTGGGTGCCGGGAGCATCGTAAATCTTCCGTAACCTAATTAGCAGAGTCCACCGAGCCAGACCCTCAACTGGGCCTTACTACATACCTGCTATTACGTAGCAGCAGTAAAAACCGTTAGCCTAGTTTTAGCATTTTCTGAGAAGGTTTACTATGGTAACATATATATATTATTTCTCCATCGGAAAGTAGAGATTTTAACGAACAGAAAGCACAATAAGTTTTTGAAAAAAAAAAAATATTTTGACGGACAATTTTTCGGTTGAAAATTAGGTTATTTTTTCGATATTCATTCAAAATAAGGTGTAAAAATAAATATTTCAAATCAAATAAATTATAGCGTGTTTGGGACATAAGAAGGCAAGGTTTCACCAAATTTTATGAAAATAAAACTTTATTTGTAAAAGATAAAAATATAAAACCAAAAACTTGGTTTTTGTATTTTTCACACAAATTTTGAGGTTATGTGAAAAAAGTGTAGAAACAAAAGTTTTAGCGCTTTTTATTATCTACAACTTTGCCATTCAAGTCTTTTCCATAGGACTTTTAGTTTTGCCGGAAATCGAGAAAATCCGTGTTTTACCCCTAAACCATCAACCCCTACCCCTTCCCGACCTCAGATCGCCCGTAATTTATTTTTCCTTTCATTTTTATGGCATTCTCTTCCTTTTGAAATGGGTTTCATCCTACTATGATTTTTTTTGGTTTTAAAAATTATCGACCCTGGACTATTTAGTATTTTTGTAACAGTGAATTTTGCATTGAAATTACTTCAGCCGATTAACACCCCAGACAAGGACAATATTATCCTGTTTTCACAAGCAGTGAGCTAGTCTTAATGCAACATAATATGAGCTATTTGTATATATAAGCTATTTGAATGATTTCGTCGTAGAAATAAACTTCATGAGAAATGAACCAAACTACAATCGATGAATCAATGCAGAAGGTGACTCAGAAAGCTAGACTGGCTGTAAATAGAGGAGTATTATCGTGACAGTTGGACATGGCAGAGAAAGCTTGAAAGTAAAATAACCGCAGTAAGAGTAAAGAGAGCATTTATTAGTATGAGTGGAGTAAAACTTACACAGAATTAAGAATAGTATGATAAGAGAGAAGTGTGGCATAAAAAAGATGTAGTGACTAAAATCACTGAGATGGTTTGATATTTAAGGTGAGAATTAATAGGAATGTTCAAATGTATCATTCCTAAATCGGAGAATCCTTGGAAAATGTAGTCTTTACAATGTTCACCCTGAAGCCCCAAATGTATATAGCCCTTCTCCAACACTGAAGAAACAAATATTTTTCACCAGAGGACTCCCGTGGTTTCACTCCGCGTAGTTCTCTTATCCATGAGAATTTTAGCATGAAATGTGTTATTCTGATATGTATTTATGTATTTTATTGTGAAATTTTATCAAAATGCATTCAGTAGTTTTTGCGTGAAAGAATAACAAATATCCATACTTATAAACTTTTGTCTTTATAATATTACTAAGAATACAAACTCTTACGTATAACTCTTGGTCTCCTGCCTTATTGAAATTTTATCTTAATGCCTTTCAACTGACTTTCCCAGATTAAAGTAATATAGTAAGATGGGGAAAAGCCTCGGATAAATCTTGCTATACCTGTGGTAAGGCAGTGGGCACTGCAAGGCACTTATTGGTAGGATGTAAGGTGCTCCTGGACAGGGGTCTCTTTACTCACGCCGCCACGATAGAGTACTAGAAATCATACATGAAGCTATAAGCCTATCAGTAGCTAGAGCTCAAAAAGGCTTGACGGCGAATAAAAGACAAACTAACTTCGTTAAAGCAGGTTCAAGTACAAATTTCACCAGCAAGCCTTATTTATGGACACGTATTAAAAGCACTATAAAATCCCGGAAGACTTAGCTATATATCAAGACCGGACATATTTCTTTTTTCCAAACAAATCAAGCGTATAGTACTTGTTGAGCTTACAGTGCTGTGGGAAACAAACATCCCTAAAGACTATGTCGCACCTCTATATCTAAACAGGTATTAACTCAAAAAAGCTCATTTTACAGGAGAGACAAAAAACTGATTGCAAAGTCCCTATGCATTGCAGAACTTTTCTGTAAATATATATGAACTTTATTTTATACCTGGATGTGATAAATATTAAGAATCTTGGGTTTTAATAAAAGGCTGGGTCGTAATTTTGCATTTTGATAGTTGTTTCCTTATAGCTTATCAATGTTTCTATATTTTTTGTATCATTTTGAGTTGAACCCATATTGGTGAATTTCGTTTTTAGTTAGCTCCCTTTTGTAGGTGCAAAGTATGCATAAAATATGATATCATGTATATTAATTATAATTTGTATAACTCATAAAGTGGTATGGTACTAGCATTAGGGGTATAAATTACCATATTGAATGGTAATTTAGCATGAAAACAGTTACCAGTAATGAAATCAATCAATATTCTTTATTAATAGTACTATAAAAACATTTAGTGACAGTCTCTCTAAAAATTATAAAAGTATAGGTACTCTAACAAATAAAAGGTTTCACGAAAACTAATAAAACTTGAAAACATAGGAACCTTCTGTTCAATAAAAAACAAATTAAAAAGCATATGAAATCTCACATTTCATTGATATTTATTAACTACCACCACAGTTGATGAAGTAAAAAATGACGTCTATTTCTCTACAGGAGTTTTTGATTACCTTTGATTTAATGTAGGCAAGTATGCAGCCCCTAATTTTAACAGCTCCTCTCTTTCCTGAAGTATCACACTACATCTTTGCCTTTAAAGCATTTCGAAAGAAGATTGAAACACAAGATTGACACACTTAATCCTGAATTTATAAAAGAGTAGAGATATTTGTCCCTTTAGAGAGACGAATATCTTAGCATTCCATGGATTCACCGTGCGGGTGCCGGGGCCGAACCGAAAAAACTCCGAACAAAGCCCGAGACTTGTGACACGGGTGTAGATTTAAGAGAGATCTCGGCTGTCGACACCGACACTCACCTTCTCCCTCCCTGAAAGACCCTACTAGAGCAGCTGTGGATACTCGTTCCAATATGGAGCTTACTGCACTTCTAGTAAGGCCAAGGTCTTTCAGCAGGTTACAGAGAAACTTTGCTGGAATACCTCTCGCACCCACTTCTACGGTCTACCGCGTATAAACTAACCACATAGCCATTTTAGTTAGTTCATTAGTAAGGTCATAATAATTATTTATTCACTGCAATACAGCTTGTAAGTCGTAAATTGCCATCATAATACCGTCTGTCTTATTCTTGTCATTTTATTTTTCAGTTCTTGCTAAAGTCTTTTCTATCAGATGCTTTCTTGACATTACCTGTGCTTTTCAACTACGTCTGATTTCTTATATCCTTCACACAGATCACAATGATCATTGAATATCCTGTTAAATGTGGATGACGTGGCAATAGGTATCTGTTCTTTTTCACGAAGTATCAGCCAATCATTTATCCCTTGAAACTAGTTCTCTTGTTGTTCGAGCTTTTAGGAATCCTTGGTATAGTATTTATGAAAGCTATAACGCTGTTTTATTGTTGGGTCAATAGTTGGATGATAGTTATGTTTACCTCTTAAATCAGGTAGATCCTGAATACATGCTTTGTAGCTAAAGTCCAGAGTGGATTTGAAAAATAGCTTGCATACTCTAATTCTGGAGTCATTTACTTCAAAATGAAAAGCGGTGTTCAAAACTTATATGATAAGTTTTGATTTTTGAAGAAGGTTAATTGAACCAAATATGAACGGAATGGAATGAACGGTAAATAGAACTGCATTAAAACGATAAAATAATCAATATAATACATTGGTATGATCCACTGCAGGAAGTGGCTGAGTTTGAATGTTGATCTTCCATTGTCACCCGTTAGGAAAATTCCTTTTCGACGATGCGAATATTTGAATTTAGATGTTCATTTATTCTTCTATTTTGCAGACAAGATGTTGAAACATCCTTAGCGTAAAAAGAGGTTTGTACTAGGATGCCACATCACCCCCTAGGGAGAAAAAATCATCAATATCCCAAAAAATTTCAGTTTTAACACTTTGAATTGGCGAAATAATATAATTATTTGCTGCATCAGTCCTCCGTTGTCTAGATGAGCCTAAAATTTATTCATCAACCAGGGAAAGGTCGGTATAAACTTTTTTAGGAGGGACTTCATCATTTGATGACATCACATACTTAGCCATATTATTGAGTTACTTGTCCATTTATTTTGCCATATTTACAAAAAACCGCACGTTTGATTGTTTGGCTGAAACAGAAAGTATTAATTAATGTAACTTATTGGGTAAAATCTTATTGTGTCTTACTTTTTCAATCTCAATAGTAATTTAGCAACCATGAATTTGGCGGCAACCATCTAAAGAGGTCTAACTTTAAAAAAATCTCATTAAAACGAAACAATCTCTTTAATTGCCAAAATGAAAACAAAATTATATTAGCGCAGAAAAAGCTCTCCTTTTATAGTAAAAAACAAATGATATAGTTACATTTTCTAAGAAATAATAGAGTTTGAAAAATGATTCGACAACACAGAGTCAACTTAAAATTAAAAAATATTTCAGCTATACAGTAATAATTCTAAATAAAAATAAAAATTGTACTCACCCTGCCAGTAATACTGGTTCAACTCAAAATGTTTCATTAATTAATTCATCACTAACTATGAAAATGGCGATAATTCGAAATAATGCTATTTCAAATTTCAACAATACGGGTACTACTCAAAATAACTCCAATTTGCTCACACCGGGTACGTGCGTTCCACTTGTAAATTTGAACCCAACTGGAATTGTCGCTATTTTGGATGCGAGGAAGTGGGGTCGCTCGTTCAACAATATAGATATACAAAGACATCTAGCGGCGAATATTGGCAATAGCTTTGAATCTGATTTATTGGTCGATAGGTATTGAAATGGCGAATTCGTAGGCGTGCATAACTCAAAAATCAAGAATTTTGAGTTAGTTCCCTTTAGATCTAGGGGTGCGATGTATTCAAAGTGAATAAATATTATGACCTTACCAATGAACTAACTAAAAATGGCTATGCGGTCAGTTTATACGCGGTAGAAGTGGGTGCGAGGGGTATACCAGCGAAGTCTCTCTATAACCTGCTAAAAGACCTTGACCTTATTAGAAGTGTAGTAAGCTCCATATTGGAACGAGTATCCAAAGCTGCTCTAGTAGGGTCCTTTCGAATTTGGCTGGGCAGGGAGAATAACTTGAACAGGAGAGGTGAGTATTGACGGCCGTTACTAAGAGATCTCTTTTAAACCTTCACCCGTATCACAGGTCTCGAAGTTTTTCTCTCAGCCACGCGATGGACCCGGCACCCGCACGGTGAATCTATGGAATGCTAATATATTCGTCTCGTCTCTAAGAGCAGCACTAGGGTGAAGCAAAGGCAATTTATTTTCTCAAATCCGACCATCGCATCTTACTTTTATTAATGTTCCTTACCACAAAATTGTTATGAGTATGCATTTTCAAAATTACTTTCACAAACTCAAATAACAACTTTCTTTGATTATATATTAAATTCTGCCTACAATATTATTCACTAATTCTATTTTGATAAAATAATTTCATTCAAATTGAATAGTTTAAGTTCTTTGATAAATAATTTGTTGAATATTTTATGTTAGTTAACTGTTGTTTTTAAAATACCCTATTAGAGTTTTTTTTTACTTTTTAAGTGATACTTTGTTAGTTTTTTATTAATATCAATATATTTATCAATAAAATAAAAAAATAAAAATCCAACATATTCAAATCTACCTATAGGGCAAAGACCAAGTCTTAAATCACAATACAAATTGTATAAAAAAAAGGTAATCCACGTGGACTACAAGTAAATGACTTCGACTTTGGTACGAGTAGACAAAATAATTTTCGTCTAAATTGGATCTTAATAAAATAGTGGAAAATGGACTCTCCATTTGATTAAATTTAATAAAATATAGTCTTTGATCCTTCCTATTGTTTGAGAGGGCCAAGATAGGAATTTCCAAATTCACAAAGCTTCCGAAGTTTCTAATTGGATATTGAAGGCCTATGACTAATGTCGGCTCAGAATAATAAACTACGTCCCTAAATATTGTATCACGGTAATTATTTATTAATAAGTTTGATGAAATTTTAGCTAAATATAGGATGAAACTTTCTAAATGCCAACGGTAATTTGTTAGAAACAATAAACAGGTTAAGTAAGGAGAATTATATTCTTCTTACTTAACATAATTAGTACATTCAACAATGAAATAAAAAATTTTTAGACTTGTGGAATTTTTGAAAAGGGAAAAGCTGTCACTAAGAAATTATAGTAATAGAGCTTTTTATGACAGAGTTCTTCACTAGTCTAATTCATTTAATACTAGCTCTCAAGTCTGAGAATGTTTCATAACCGTTTCGTAAAGTAAACACGTTCATCGTACATGTCTTGTAAAAATAAATCATTAAAAAGTTTTTTGCTTAATATTTATCGTTTAGCAAGTTGGATTGAGTAAATAATAGTGAAATCTATATGATCACTTAAGAAAACTATCTCGTCTCCAAAAACTAAAGCAAATATAGTGTAAAAGTGTTAACGTAAACAGACGTCAAATCAAAGTTTTATGCTGTGAGTAAACTGAACTAACTACCAAGCTAAAGTGTTTTAAAATCTGTGTTGACAGTGTTTCAATATTGCTGAACTAAATTTTAAACGGAACTTTTAAATTAAACACAATTGTTTTATCCATCACGCAACTATAATCCGTAATTTTTATGCCTACCTACACGATTCTAATAAAAATATTTTACGGAACGACTTTATTACTAAATCAATAATAGGCTCAAATACGTGAAATAAATTGAGTTCGAGTATTTCTTCGAGACAAATTGATAAAATATACCTAAAATATGTCGAGGAAAATAGAATGCGGTAGCGGTTGTGGTCATCCACTTACTGAGAAGTCACTCATGATCTGTCGACTTTGTAAGCAAACTTATCACTGCGAGTGTCTAAATATCAGCCTGCATCAATATTCATCTCTTACAAAAGATGACTTGGCCTCATGGCAATGTCCCACCTGCTGCAATGTGACCCGTCGACACAGGGGCGACCGTGAAAACACACCAGTTCGTAGTGCAATCATCCCTACTTCTAAAGATTCAGTAACTTGTATTGTATCTGATAATGGAACCGCTTGTCACGAGGACTGGCGCAACTTCCAGCAAGAACTACAAAGTATGCTCAAGGCATGGCACCAAGATATGGATAGCAGTCTCGGCAAAATCAGGGGTGATATTCATAATGCTTTGACTGAGATAAAAAATGAGATTCATGTTCTTCGCAATGAGCAAGACAACATGAAGATTGGATTGGCAAGTTTAACCAAAGATGTCACAGAGCTGAAGAACGCCTCCCAATTTCAGGCCGAACAGAATAGTGACTTGGAAAAAAAAATCCGCGACCTGGAAGGAGTTAAGAGTGGCACAAGCAATGCCATGGACCTCGTCAATGCCATGGAATTCAAAATAGACAGCTTAGAACAGCAAGCGAGGCAGTGCAATATTGAAATCTGTAATATGCCAGACCGAAGAAATGAAAACCTGTTGGGTATTCTTGAGGCTCTTTGTTCCCAAATTAAGTACCCTATACAGCAAAGAGATATTGTATCTATACATAGAGTGCCTCACGCCAACCAACAAAACAACAAGCCCAAAAATATCATTGTTAAATTCACTTCGCGTATTCTTCGTGATAATATTTTGAGTGCATTTCGCAGAGCTAGAGGAGTAAAAAGTGACCAGTTGGGTATCTCTGGTCAGTCGCAACATATATATATGAATGAACATCTTACATTAAAAAATAAACACCTTTTTCGAGAATGTCGTGAAGAAGCAAAAAAGTATAAGTTCAAGTATGTATGGGTCAAAAATGCGACAATCCTCGTGCGACAAACGGACACCTCGCCGGCATTTGCTGTGCGGTCTATTAAAGACTTTTGTAAATTTAAGTGTCCCAACAACGTTAGCGATAAAATGGACACAGAAAAGTAATAATAAGAATTTGTCATGTTGTATTCTATGTGCTACTTGTAATTTTCTACTTACATCTAAGTTAAAGTTATTTTTTATTACGCTTTGTATATATCGGCTCATATTTAAATTTATCTGTATAATTTCAGTGCTAACTTATAAATCAGTCTTTAAGTATTACGGCTCTCAAAAAAGTAAATATATACTCATAACATTATGTGCATATTATTATACTCATAAACAACTAGGCATACAAAGAGTTAACAAAAATGTTGTATCAAATCGTATTATTTATAATATTTTACGAAATTACTACTCGTGTCCAGTACAATTATTACAATTATTAATCCTTTTAATTATATTTTTCCTTATTAATGGATAAGGTTCTCTCAGTTTATTATCAGAATTGTCGAGGAATTCGAACTAAACTCCACACAGTCTATATGAATATACTTATGTATGATTACGATATAATATTATTAACAGAGACGTGGTTAACCTGTGACATTTTTGACAATGAATTTATTGACTCGCGATATCACGTATACCGTTGCGATAGGAATCGAACGGCAACCGGGCGGCAAGATGGTGGTGGCGTTCTGATCGCCGTGCGCCGCTCGTTGTCCGCGGCGTGCCACGCGCCGCCGCCCGCGCACTCCACCGCAGCGCCTCCATCGCCGCTCGTGGACTATCTGTTGGTTGAGCTACGCACGCAGAGCGGACGCCATATCGTGGGCGTAACATATATACCGCCAAATCTAAGCTATGATATATATTCAACATATTTTGACCATTTACATGAAATTTTACAATATAACTCTGATTGTACTATTCACCTTGCTGGCGACTACAACCTGCCATCAATAAAATGGAACTATAACGGTACACACATGGAACCGCTACTATTGAATGCTCAATGCTTAGCTAGCCAACATCTTTGTCAATTTTTGTCAGCCTTGAACCTAATACAATTTAATAATATAGAGAACGATAATGGTCACCTATTAGATCTATTTTTCTCCACTGAACGCGAATGTATTATATCAAACGCGCCAACTACATTAGTACCACCTGATAGGCATCACCCGCCTTTTTATATACTCTTTCCCTTTGCCGATAAATCTTTTATTCCCACAAATATTCAAACCCGCTACTGTTTTCAAAATACTGACTATACTATTACTATAAAATCCCGGAAGACTTAGCTATATTATATTTCTTTTTTCCAAACAAATCAAACGTATAATACTTGTAGGTGCAAAGTATGCATAAAATATGATATCATGTATATTAATTATAATTTGTATAACTCATAAAGTGGTATGGTACTAGCATTAGGGGTATAAATTACCATATTGAATGGTAATTTAGCATGAAAACAGTTACCAGTAATGAAATCAATCAATATTCTTTATTAATAGTACTATAAAAACATTTAGTGACAGTCTCTCTAAAAATTATAAAAGTATAGGTACTCTAACAAATAAAAGGTTTCACGAAAACTAATAAAACTTGAAAACATAGGAACCTTCTGTTCAATAAAAAACAAATTAAAAAGCATATGAAATCTCACATTTCATTGATATTTATTAACTACCACCACAGTTGATGAAGTAAAAAATGACGTCTATTTCTCTACAGGAGTTTTTGATTACCTTTGATTTAATGTAGGCAAGTATGCAGCCCCTAATTTTAACAGCTCCTCTCTTTCCTGAAGTATCACACTACATCTTTGCCTTTAAAGCATTTCGAAAGAAGATTGAAACACAAGATTGACACACTTAATCCTGAATTTATAAAAGAGAGAGATATTTGTCCCTTTAGAGAGACGAATATCTTAGCATTCCATGGATTCACCGTGCGGGTGCCGGGGCCGAACCGAAAAAACTCCGAACAAAGCCCGAGACTTGTGACACGGGTGTAGATTTAAGAGAGATCTCGGCTGTCGACACCGACACTCACCTTCTCCCTCCCTGAAAGACCCTACTAGAGCAGCTGTGGATACTCGTTCCAATATGGAGCTTACTGCACTTCTAGTAAGGCCAAGGTCTTTCAGCAGGTTACAGAGAAACTTTGCTGGAATACCTCTCGCACCCACTTCTACGGTCTACCGCGTATAAACTAACCACATAGCCATTTTAGTTAGTTCATTAGTAAGGTCATAATAATTATTTATTCACTGCAATACAGCTTGTAAGTCGTAAATTGCCATCATAATACCGTCTGTCTTATTCTTGTCATTTTATTTTTCAGTTCTTGCTAAAGTCTTTTCTATCAGATGCTTTCTTGACATTACCTGTGCTTTTCAACTACGTCTGATTTCTTATATCCTTCACACAGATCACAATGATCATTGAATATCCTGTTAAATGTGGATGACGTGGCAATAGGTATCTGTTCTTTTTCACGAAGTATCAGCCAATCATTTATCCCTTGAAACTAGTTCTCTTGTTGTTCGAGCTTTTAGGAATCCTTGGTATAGTATTTATGAAAGCTATAACGCTGTTTTATTGTTGGGTCAATAGTTGGATGATAGTTATGTTTACCTCTTAAATCAGGTAGATCCTGAATACATGCTTTGTAGCTAAAGTCCAGAGTGGATTTGAAAAATAGCTTGCATACTCTAATTCTGGAGTCATTTACTTCAAAATGAAAAGCGGTGTTCAAAACTTATATGATAAGTTTTGATTTTTGAAGAAGGTTAATTGAACCAAATATGAACGGAATGGAATGAACGGTAAATAGAACTGCATTAAAACGATAAAATAATCAATATAATACATTGGTATGATCCACTGCAGGAAGTGGCTGAGTTTGAATGTTGATCTTCCATTGTCACCCGTTAGGAAAATTCCTTTTCGACGATGCGAATATTTGAATTTAGATGTTCATTTATTCTTCTATTTTGCAGACAAGATGTTGAAACATCCTTAGCGTAAAAAGAGGTTTGTACTAGGATGCCACATCACCCCCTAGGGAGAAAAAATCATCAATATCCCAAAAAATTTCAGTTTTAACACTTTGAATTGGCGAAATAATATAATTATTTGCTGCATCAGTCCTCCGTTGTCTAGATGAGCCTAAAATTTATTCATCAACCAGGGAAAGGTCGGTATAAACTTTTTTAGGAGGGACTTCATCATTTGATGACATCACATACTTAGCCATATTATTGAGTTACTTGTCCATTTATTTTGCCATATTTACAAAAAACCGCACGTTTGATTGTTTGGCTGAAACAGAAAGTATTAATTAATGTAACTTATTGGGTAAAATCTTATTGTGTCTTACTTTTTCAATCTCAATAGTAATTTAGCAACCATGAATTTGGCGGCAACCATCTAAAGAGGTCTAACTTTAAAAAAATCTCATTAAAACGAAACAATCTCTTTAATTGCCAAAATGAAAACAAAATTATATTAGCGCAGAAAAAGCTCTCCTTTTATAGTAAAAAACAAATGATATAGTTACATTTTCTAAGAAATAATAGAGTTTGAAAAATGATTCGACAACACAGAGTCAACTTAAAATTAAAAAATATTTCAGCTATACAGTAATAATTCTAAATAAAAATAAAAATTGTACTCACCCTGCCAGTAATACTGGTTCAACTCAAAATGTTTCATTAATTAATTCATCACTAACTATGAAAATGGCGATAATTCGAAATAATGCTATTTCAAATTTCAACAATACGGGTACTACTCAAAATAACTCCAATTTGCTCACACCGGGTACGTGCGTTCCACTTGTAAATTTGAACCCAACTGGAATTGTCGCTATTTTGGATGCGAGGAAGTGGGGTCGCTCGTTCAACAATATAGATATACAAAGACATCTAGCGGCGAATATTGGCAATAGCTTTGAATCTGATTTATTGGTCGATAGGTATTGAAATGGCGAATTCGTAGGCGTGCATAACTCAAAAATCAAGAATTTTGAGTTAGTTCCCTTTAGATCTAGGGGTGCGATGTATTCAAAGTGAATAAATATTATGACCTTACCAATGAACTAACTAAAAATGGCTATGCGGTCAGTTTATACGCGGTAGAAGTGGGTGCGAGGGGTATACCAGCGAAGTCTCTCTATAACCTGCTAAAAGACCTTGACCTTATTAGAAGTGTAGTAAGCTCCATATTGGAACGAGTATCCAAAGCTGCTCTAGTAGGGTCCTTTCGAATTTGGCTGGGCAGGGAGAATAACTTGAACAGGAGAGGTGAGTATTGACGGCCGTTACTAAGAGATCTCTTATAAACCTTCACCCGTGTCACAGATCTCGGAGTTTTTCTCTCAGCCACGCGATGGACCCGGCACCCGCACGGTGAATCCATGGAATGCTAATATATTCGTCCCGTCTCTCTTACGTAAGAGCAGCACTGGGTGAAGCAAAGGCAATTTGTTTTCTCAAATCCGACCATCGCATCTTACTTTTATTAATGTTCCTTACCACAAAATTGTTATGAGTATGCATTTTCAAAATTACTTTCACAAACTTAAATAACAACTTTCTTTGATGGTATATTAAATTCTGCCTACAATATTATTCACTAATTCTATTTTGGTAAAATTAATTTCATTGTTTCATTTTCAATCAAATTGAATAGTTTAAGTTCTTTGGTAAATAATTTGTTGAATATTTTATGTTAGTTAACTGTTGTTTTTAACATACCCTATTAGAGTTTTTTTACTTTGTTAGTGATACTTTGTTAGTTTTTTATTAATATCAATATATTTATCAATAAAATAAAAAAATAAAAATCCAACATATTCAAATCTACCTATAGGGCAAAGACCAAGTCTTAAATCACAATACAAATTGTATAAAAAAGGTAATCCACGTGGACTACAAGTAAATGACTTCGACTTTGGTACGAGTAGACAAAATAATTTTCGTCTAAATTGGATCTTAATAAAATAGTGGAAAATGGACTCTCCATTTGATTAAATTTAATAAAATATAGTCTTTGATCCTTCCTATTGTTTGAGAGGGCCAAGATAGGAATTTCCAAATTCACAAAGCTTCCGAAGTTTCTAATTGGATATTGAAGGCCTATGACTAATGTCGGCTCAGAATAATAAACTACGTCCCTAAATATTGTATCACGGTAATTATTTATTAATAAGTTTGATGAAATTTTAGCTAAATATAGGATGAAACTTTCTAAATGCCAACAGTAAATTGTTAGAAACAATAAACAGGTTAAGTATTTTATTGTTAATTTTTGATGAAAGGGAACAAATTTAATAACGAGCTTTTTATAAAAAATTCCTTCCTATTGTTTGTTAGAGGGCCAAAAGGAATTTCCAAGGGAAACAGCTGTCACAAAGAAATTATATTGTAATATTGAAAACTATTACTAGTCAAATACTAATTAAATTTAATACTAGCTCTCAAGTTTGATGAATTTTTAACCGTTAGGGTAAAGTAAACACGTTCATCTACATGTCTTGTAAAAATAAATCATTAAAAAGTTTTTTAAGTAAATTATTTTAAAAGTAATAAAACAATAAATCCGCGACTTTTTACTTAAAATAGTTGTTTTATATGATCATTTAATAAAAAATATCTCGTCTCCAAAAACCTAAAGCAAATATGTGTAAAAGTAAAACGTGTCACAAGAAATTAATCATTATAATAGACGTCAAATAGTGCAATAAATTTAGTTATAGAAAGCTTTGATTGAGTAAATAATAAAGTGCTCCAACTAAATGTTTGTATAAAATCTGTGTAAACAGTGTTTCAATATTGTTTGATAAAAGCTCCATGTTGGAACGAGTATTGCTCTAAGGGTCCTTCTGAATTCGGCTCAGGATGAATTTGAACAGAGGAGGTGAAATGCTAAAAACACGCAAGTCATTGAATCCATGAAATCTAATATAAATAAGAGCAGCACTGGGTGAAGCAAAGGAACTCAAATCCTACCATTACTTCCTTACACAAAATTGTTAAGTATGCATTTTCAAAATTACTTTAGTAATTAAAAAATGGTAAATAATTTGTTGAATATTTTATGTTAGTTAACTGTTGTTTTTAACATACCCTATTAGAGTTTTTTTACTTTGTTAGTGATACTTTGTTAGTTTTTTATTAATATCAATATATTTATCAATAAAATAAAAAAATAAAAATCCAAAATATTGAAATCTACCTATAGGGCAAAGACCAAGTCTTAAATCACAAAACAAATTGTATAAAAAAAAGGTAATCCACGTGGACTACAAGTAAATGACTTCGACTTTGGTACGAGTAGACAAAATAATTTTCGTCTAAATTGGATCTTAATAAAATAGTGGAAAATGGACTCTCCATTTGATTAAATTTAATAAAATATAGTCTTTGATCCTTCCTATTGTTTGAGAGGGCCAAGATAGGAATTTCCAAATTCACAAAGCTTCCGAAGTTTCTAATTGGATATTGAAGGCCTATGACTAATGTCGGCTCAGAATAATAAACTACGTCCCTAAATATTGTATCACGGTAATTATTTATTAATAAGTTTGATGAAATTTTAGCTAAATATAGGATGAAACTTTCTAAATGCCAACAGTAAATTGTTAGAAACAATAAACAGGTTAAGTAAGGAGAATAATATTCTTCTTACTTAACATAATTAGTACGTTCAACAACGAAATAAAAAATTTTTAGACTTGTGGAATTTTTGAAAAGGGAAAAGCTGTCACTAAGAAATTATAGTAATAGAGCTTTTTATGACAGAGTTCTTCACTAGTCTAATTCATTTAATACTAGCTCTCAAGTCTGAGAATGTTTCATAACCGTTTCGTAAAGTAAACACGTTCATCGTACATGTCTTGTAAAAATAAATCATTAAAAAGTTTTTTGCTTAATATTTATCGTTTAGCAAGTTGGATTGAGTAAATAATAGTGAAATCTATATGATCACTTAAGAAAACTATCTCGTCTCCAAAAACTAAAGCAAATATAGTGTAAAAGTGTTAACGTAAACAGACGTCAAATCAAAGTTTTATGCTGTGAGTAAACTGAACTAACTACCAAGCTAAAGTGTTTTAAAATCTGTGTTGACAGTGTTTCAATATTGCTGAACTAAATTTTAAACGGAACTTTTAAATTAAACACAATTGTTTTATCCATCACGCAACTATAATCCGTAATTTTTATGCCTACCTACACGATTCTAATAAAAATATTTTACGGAACGACTTTATTACTAAATCAATAATAGGCTCAAATACGTGAAATAAATTGAGTTCGAGTATTTCTTCGAGACAAATTGATAAAATATACCTAAAATATGTCGAGGAAAATAGAATGCGGTAGCGGTTGTGGTCATCCACTTACTGAGAAGTCACTCATGATCTGTCGACTTTGTAAGCAAACTTATCACTGCGAGTGTCTAAATATCAGCCTGCATCAATATTCATCTCTTACAAAAGATGACTTGGCCTCATGGCAATGTCCCACCTGCTGCAATGTGACCCGTCGACACAGGGGCGACCGTGAAAACACACCAGTTCGTAGTGCAATCATCCCTACTTCTAAAGATTCAGTAACTTGTATTGTATCTGATAATGGAACCGCTTGTCACGAGGACTGGCGCAACTTCCAGCAAGAACTACAAAGTATGCTCAAGGCATGGCACCAAGATATGGATAGCAGTCTCGGCAAAATCAGGGGTGATATTCATAATGCTTTGACTGAGATAAAAAATGAGATTCATGTTCTTCGCAATGAGCAAGACAACATGAAGATTGGATTGGCAAGTTTAACCAAAGATGTCACAGAGCTGAAGAACGCCTCCCAATTTCAGGCCGAACAGAATAGTGACTTGGAAAAAAAAATCCGCGACCTGGAAGGAGTTAAGAGTGGCACAAGCAATGCCATGGACCTCGTCAATGCCATGGAATTCAAAATAGACAGCTTAGAACAGCAAGCGAGGCAGTGCAATATTGAAATCTGTAATATGCCAGACCGAAGAAATGAAAACCTGTTGGGTATTCTTGAGGCTCTTTGTTCCCAAATTAAGTACCCTATACAGCAAAGAGATATTGTATCTATACATAGAGTGCCTCACGCCAACCAACAAAACAACAAGCCCAAAAATATCATTGTTAAATTCACTTCGCGTATTCTTCGTGATAATATTTTGAGTGCATTTCGCAGAGCTAGAGGAGTAAAAAGTGACCAGTTGGGTATCTCTGGTCAGTCGCAACATATATATATGAATGAACATCTTACATTAAAAAATAAACACCTTTTTCGAGAATGTCGTGAAGAAGCAAAAAAGTATAAGTTCAAGTATGTATGGGTCAAAAATGCGACAATCCTCGTGCGACAAACGGACACCTCGCCGGCATTTGCTGTGCGGTCTATTAAAGACTTTTGTAAATTTAAGTGTCCCAACAACGTTAGCGATAAAATGGACACAGAAAAGTAATAATAAGAATTTGTCATGTTGTATTCTATGTGCTACTTGTAATTTTCTACTTACATCTAAGTTAAAGTTATTTTTTATTACGCTTTGTATATATCGGCTCATATTTAAATTTATCTGTATAATTTCAGTGCTAACTTATAAATCAGTCTTTAAGTATTACGGCTCTCAAAAAAGTAAATATATACTCATAACATTATGTGCATATTATTATACTCATAAACAACTAGGCATACAAAGAGTTAACAAAAATGTTGTATCAAATCGTATTATTTATAATATTTTACGAAATTACTACTCGTGTCCAGTACAATTATTACAATTATTAATCCTTTTAATTATATTTTTCCTTATTAATGGATAAGGTTCTCTCAGTTTATTATCAGAATTGTCGAGGAATTCGAACTAAACTCCACACAGTCTATATGAATATACTTATGTATGATTACGATATAATATTATTAACAGAGACGTGGTTAACCTGTGACATTTTTGACAATGAATTTATTGACTCGCGATATCACGTATACCGTTGCGATAGGAATCGAACGGCAACCGGGCGGCAAGATGGTGGTGGCGTTCTGATCGCCGTGCGCCGCTCGTTGTCCGCGGCGTGCCACGCGCCGCCGCCCGCGCACTCCACCGCAGCGCCTCCATCGCCGCTCGTGGACTATCTGTTGGTTGAGCTACGCACGCAGAGCGGACGCCATATCGTGGGCGTAACATATATACCGCCAAATCTAAGCTATGATATATATTCAACATATTTTGACCATTTACATGAAATTTTACAATATAACTCTGATTGTACTATTCACCTTGCTGGCGACTACAACCTGCCATCAATAAAATGGAACTATAACGGTACACACATGGAACCGCTACTATTGAATGCTCAATGCTTAGCTAGCCAACATCTTTGTCAATTTTTGTCAGCCTTGAACCTAATACAATTTAATAATATAGAGAACGATAATGGTCACCTATTAGATCTATTTTTCTCCACTGAACGCGAATGTATTATATCAAACGCGCCAACTACATTAGTACCACCTGATAGGCATCACCCGCCTTTTTATATACTCTTTCCCTTTGCCGATAAATCTTTTATTCCCACAAATATTCAAACCCGCTACTGTTTTCAAAATACTGACTATACTATTATAAATAAAGAAATATTAAGCCTTGACTGGGATAAAGCTTTTGAACACAAAACTGCTAACTGTGCTGTCGATATATTTTACGAAATTATTTATGGTTTTATTCGCAAATACATACCGTTCAAAATAATAAAATCAAATAATTTTCCCGTTTGGTTTAATTCCCCTTTGATCAAAATATTTAAAAACAAGAAACAAGCATGGATAAAATGGAAAAAATATAATAACATATCTGATTATGAGGTATTTAGCATGTTTAGAATTCGGTTTAAAGTTCAATCAAAACTTCGCTTTGATGAATATATGAACTTAGTCGAGCACAGTATTAAAGTTAACACAAATTTCTTTTGGCAATACCTGTCAAATAGGAAAAACGGTCTATCCATACCATGCAATGTGTTCTACAAAAATGAAATAGCAGGCAATCCCACTGAAGTCTGTAAATTATTCTCGGATTTTTTCCACTCTGTTTTTGTGCCCTCAGATCTCACTGACGATTTCAATTTAGAGAATGGTATCCAAGAGCGTGATAAAGCTTCTTGTGATATTATTAACCACGTCACTATCACAGTTGACAACGTACTGCAAGGACTACATAACCTAGATATCACTAAGGGATCCGGGTTAGATAATATACCACCTATCTTTCTCAAGTCAACTGCAAATACTATTTATAAACCGTTGTACATTTTATACAGCATGTGCATTCAACAAGGCATATTCCCCGCTAATTGGAAAATGGCACGTATAGTACCGGTGCATAAAGGAGGTTCGAAGAAAAATGTAGAAAATTACCGTCCAATTTCTATTTTACCTGTGGTTGCTAAGCTTTTTGAAAAAATTGTACATAAGTCCATTTATCCGATCCTACATAAAATAATTATAACACAACAACATGGTTTTGTCACAAAGAGATCAACTATAACTAACCTTCTTGAGTTTACCACTAATCTTTTTGAAAATATGGACAACAACAAACAAACGGATAGTATTTACACCGACTATAAAAAGGCTTTTGATAGAGTAGATCACAAAATAATGCTTGAAAAACTTGCTTACAACGGTATACGTGGTAATCTATGGAGATGGTTCAAATCGTATATAACAAATCGAACTCAGAAAGTGGTTATTAACGGATATGAATCGGGTATGGTTGTGATCACGTCTGGTGTACCGCAAGGGTCGATCCTAGGACCTCTATTATTTATTATTTTCATAAATGACGTTCATAAATGCTTTCGCCACAGCAACTTCTTACTATACGCCGATGACTTGAAAATTTTTAAAACCATCAACACACCTGACGATCATCACAACCTTCAGGCTGATTTACACAGATTTACTCAATATTGTTTTGAAAACAAACTTAGTTTAAGCCTAAATAAATGTAAGTTCATTTCTTTTACTAAGAAAAAAGCAGTAAGTAACTTTAAATATTCACTGTGTGGTGTTGACCTAGAAAAAGTTAACACCATCAGAGATCTTGGAGTTACGTTAGATTGTAAACTACACTTGGACACGCATGTTCAAAATATTATAAATAAATCTTATAAGATGTATGGCTTTGTATTGAGAGCAAGCAATAATTTTAAGAAAGCATCAACATATATTCATTTATATAAGTCACTGATACGTTCACAACTCGAATATGCTGTTGCTATTTGGAACCCTCATTATGAAAAGTACGTGAAGAGCCTTGAGACCGTTCAAAAAAAATTCTTAAAAACTATGCACTACAAATGCACGAGAAATCGTTTACCTTATGACCAACTTCTACAAAAGTATAACCTACTTGACTTAAAGTCTAGGCGTCAGCAATTAGAAGCCATGCTTTTATATGATCTGTGTCACAATAAATATGACTGTATAGCTTTAACGCGTAGACTTTGCTATCGTGTGCCGTATAATACGCATGTACGTAGTTGCCGAGTACATCGGCTGTTTGCACCAACTAAATGTCGCACGAATGCTGGTAAACGATCACCGATATTTAGAATGACACAGTCATATGACAAGCACTTCAGTGACATTGACATGTTCGCTACTCGAGTCGGCACTTTTAAGAAGTTGGTCGTAAGTACACTGAAAAAGTGAAATGAAAGTTTGAAATTTACTCGCTTTGCTTTTTATTGCTTTTAAATCTTTAATTTTATTTAATATTTTCTTTCTTTGTATAAATTTTTTCTTGTTTTTTTAGTTTATGTTTGTTATTGTTAAATTTAACTTTTTTACACTAATATGTTTTCATTTGCCCCATTAACATTTTGCTAATTAATACGTGGATAGTGATGTGGGATGTGTATTTTAACTAGTCTGTAATCTACTTTATTTTTAATTTAAGACATACTTGTACACAACTGTTTTCTATCCCAAATAAATAAATAAATAAATAAATAAATAAATAACCCTTTTTTATTCTGTATAGGCTAGCACTTGGCTACGATCACGCCTGATGGTGGCAAAAATGCAGCCTACGGTGGAACGCGCTTGTTTAGAAGGTGCATATTCACCCTGGACTTGAAAATACTCACATTGTAGGGGTTGGGAAAACGATAGTTGGAAGGGTACTCTATAATTTTGCAGTTCGACTCAAAATCGAGGAACTAAAACATTTTGACGTCCATGGGATATCGGGATATCGACTTCGTATGGGTGTATTACGAGGCCTAGGAGTCCTATGGTAGAAAAGTGAAGGGAAACTTGATCTCAAAGATCCTGAGCACTGTCCAAAATAAATTCTGTAGAAAAGTGACAGACATGGCCCAAGAGCCTGCGACGGCCAGACCTTCCTTATTTTATAATAGTTGAGCGATGAAAGCGAAGAACGACCAACGACTATAGAGTTTGGGTTGTGGTTACTTGGGCAGGTAACAGGTAGTAAAGGTGTAAAAAATAGTACTTAAAATTGTTAGAGCATAAAGCTCAATTTTTTTATATTTTCTACGGGATAACTGTAGAAATCTCGTCATCCATTACCGGACACTTATGACAGTTGCTACCCCTTGCCAGACACCCCTAAACTTTGATAAATTACAATTATACTTTCGTTATAGTATAAAAGCTAAATTTTATATATGTTACTTGGGGACATATAAAAAGATGTTACCTCAATAGCCGGACAGTTTTTACTACGTATTACCTGCCAAAGTAACCACAACCCAAACTCATAAACTATAGTCGCTGGTCGTTCTTACCTTTATAGGAGACTTGTACAGAGAAAATTTCAAGTTTTATAAAATAACGAAGGTCTGGCTGTCGTGGGCTCTTGCTCTAACAGGCCGACAGGCCGTTTTAAAAAGGCGGCATTTCAATCTTTGCAATTTTCACCATTTTTAGCATGCAAGACGAATATTAGTTAGTGGGTTAAATTCTTCACACAACATCAAATAGTCAAACATTCGATGAATAAAACAAAGTGTTTCAGAATACTTAAACATCCTCATAAATGGAGATAACAAATAGAAAATCAATTGAAAAATATGTGTAAAGTGCGCAAATACTGCTATAATAATACGGTCGCTAATCAGTTTGTGCAAAGTGAACATACAAACGTAGTTAACTATGATCGTGTGTTATTCCGATCATTATGTTGGTGAATTCGATACCGGAATACGAAATTATGAGTCGGCTCTGTGGAAAATTATTCGTATTGGCAACGATTTCGCAGAAATTGATTGTGTATACGAAATCAAAAGTAGCGTGAAAAATGATAATAATATTTTACGAGTAAATTGTTTTTAAAAGTAAACTGTCTTGTTGGTTTAGTGGTTAAAAACTTCAGTATACTTAAATATCGGCATTTAAACTATCGGGAGTATTTCTATATGTTGGCAACATCGTGTTGCTTACAGCTGTTTACACCCGCGGTGTTGGCAATGCCGCGTCGTAGCTGATATGATTGTGATGGCAGCACTGATCAACGACCACTCCACTATAGCTACACCCCTTCTTGATTACGAGAATTCTGACATAGCGGACACATTTTATATTGCTCTCAGCAAGCAACACGAGTTAGAAAGAGTATTAATAAGTGTCTTAATAATACGAGTTAGAAATAGTGTTGAGAACATAGTTAAAATATATTGATAAAACTTAAATGGCTGAAACTCACGTGAAACTGTCGGAGTATGCCTGACTAGTTTCTACTAGTAGTCGGCCATATTCCGACAACAATGACGTGAGCTTCAGCTGTTTGTATTTAAAACATACTACGTAAAATATCCATATAATACTAAAATATCAGTAACAAATAGAAAATCTATAATAAATATGCGTAAACTGCGCTAATCCCTATTCTAATGATACGGCTACTAATCAGATTGTACACACAAACGTAGTTAACGATGATCCTGTGTTGTTCCGATTATTATGTTGGTGATTTTGATACCGGAATACGAAAGTATGAATCGGCTCTGTACAAATTTATTCGTATTGGCAACGCTTTCGCGGAAATTGATTGTGTACGAGCATTTTTATACCCAATGAAAGGTGTTGCGTGAAAATGCTAATAACAATTCATTTTCATGGAAATTTTATTGAAAATTGTCTATTAGTATTTCGTACATTGGAAAAGAACGAGAATCGCATGATCAGAAAATTTTCAAGAAACAATTCAAAATAGGCTTACTTTACAAGCACTTTTAAAACATCTTTAGACTAGTACTATATTTATTCTTCTTAAAATACAAAGGTTTTATTTATAGAAATGAGTTTAAGATTATGCTGTATAGAAAATATTAAAAAAAGTTCCTTGAATTCTTTGAAGCTTTTAGTTAATTTATTCAAAAATTATTAAGATAATTTGCTACAAAAATGTTAACCTATTTTAGTTTTAGGTACGTACTTTTTTTGAGTGATGATAATAACAATAACAGCACTTTTTATAAAAGTTATTCAAGAGGTCTCTTTAACCTTCTTGTTGATTTTATGTACCTACCAAGTTATTTCAACACATTCAGTTAAAATTGAGGTGTTCCCAATTAAACATTAGCATACCCCTTAAAATCATGAAGTCCGCATTAGAAAAAATGTCCCGTAAATTATCCAACCGCAGAATTGCCGCCACTTTCACGCTTCGCAAGTTTCAGCTGTGGCAGCCTTTTAAACCATTATTAGTTCCACTCCAATAACATTACGACTTTGTAACTTTTCTGCAATTCTAAAACACCTGGTGGTAATTTTTAGGTGCAATTTATTTTCTATATATATTTTTAGCCGATACCCTCGTACTCATCTGTGTGTATTTAGAATATTCACCATGCGCTCAGTGGGGCAATTGCGAGTTTTCACCGAGCGACTGCGTAAAAACGTACTCACTCGTAACGTAAAATTATTTAGAAAAAAAATTGATTGTCTGTAAAGCGTATACTGCCAAAGTTGATTGAGAATGTCTTTAACAAAATACTAATAATGTTAGCACATAATTGGTTATTAAAATTTTTAATTTAAGTAACTTTTTAAATACGAATTTAAAATGAATAAAATAATTAATTTTAATTATAAATTATTATTTTCAATTTATAATAAATTTATTAATTTTTAATTTAAAATTAATTTTAAATTTATTAGACGGATGTCGAACGCTGCCGAACGCAAAGGCCGATTGTGCTTCTTTGTCGCTCGTTCCGCGCCCTCGCTTGCACTTCAAGCCTTACATGGAACGCCTCAAAGCGAGGTAACGACGTATAACATATGTTTTTTGTACGTGCAGCCGGCTTTTTAATTTAGCTTTGTACGCCAAAAAAGCATTTACTCTCACTATAACTAGGTGGCGCTACTCCAACTCCATATGAAATTTGCGTTTACTAATTTCGGTATCGACACGGTAAAATCTGACGGGCTTCACGGAAGACCAGCGCGGTGTCCTGAAGGGCACTGCAAAATGCTGAGTGAGGTCCTATTTGAGGTCACATCACTTTCACATCCTGTATTTTATTGTATTTTGTTGTATTTTATTTGTATTACTGTTGTTTTTCTTAAATAAACATTTTTCTTTCTTTCATTCAAAAACGCAAAACACATCTACTCGTATTTCTATTTTTTTCACTCACCTAGGCACAGAAATTCACATTAGTAAGTATTCGGTTTATTGTTAAGAACATAATCCTCCACAGCAATTGGACCTTTCGTTTGAACTCCGAAAAATCGTCCTATAAAGCCGATGGTAAATAAAATATAAGGGCAGTAAATAAGATCAATGTACGCATGACCGGACTTTTTCAAGATACTGGAATATATATATTTTTATTGAGGCTATCACGAAATAAATTTTTGACATTTCGAGTCTAGTTATTCTGATAGTTTTCTATTTACAACTTCAACTACTAGAACATCTACCGGTCAAACATAGATATCTCTAGTCAAAAATTGTATTTCGTATTAGGGGAACATAGCAATTTATAATGATATCAGCCTCACACACATCACACCTGATGTTAAGTGATGATGCAGCATAGGATGAAAGCGGGCTAAGTTGTTAGGAGTGGGACGAAAGTCCACACCCCTTTCGGTTTCTACACGAAATCGTACCGGAACGCTAAATCACTTGGCGATACGTCTTTGTCGGTAGGGTGGTAACTAGCCACGGCGAAAGCCTCCCACCAGCCAGATCAAGACAAATTAAGAAAAATCTCAATCTGCCCCACCGGGAATCGAACCCAGGACCTCCGTCTTATAAATCCACCGCGCATACCACTGCGCCACGGAGGTCGTCGCCTTAATTAGTCAATTATAGCCACGGTGATCCTATATATAATACAACGAACACCATAACAGGGTTAGAATTTATTAAATTAAATGCATCTTTCCGCGTCAGCTGTTTCTTTATCAGGTAAAACGAAGTATTTACCGCTTAATAATTCCTGGAAGTATGGAATTGCGCTGCTCTGCGAGACTGTGAGAGCCGTGACAATGGGACCGAGGTACTCGTATTGTGCTCGGCGACCGAGTCCGCTTCAGGAAATTGGATTTGTCACTAAAAATGCGAACAAATAGAATAGAAAAATCTTATCAATGTTCCCTCTTCGATTTATATAAAGCGTAATGTGAAATTATTGCTAAAATATCTCTAAAACAGCAAACATCAATCATGTTTTCATTTGCATCTGGTTTTATAAATTTCCAAAAAAACAGGAGGCATTTAATAGAAGGACTATGTAAGTTTATTGTATTTTTATCTATTTTACTGATTTATGAAAGTACATGATAGTCCTATATCAAATAATCTCTCTAAGTTTACATTAGTATCTGCTTCGAACTGTTCTACTTAGAACTGCACGACTGTAGAAATTGCTAAGCTTTTAATAGTTAATTCGTTCATTAAACTAATTACAGCTAATATCTCTCAATTCAACGTTGGTTCTAATTTTATAGGAATTTCAAGCCATGGGAATTAAACTTGGTACTAAACAATTACTATTGATTCTAACTAGATTAATGAACTCCTGGAAAGTCTTCAATCCTGCAAGGTACTGCGATGCTAAGCCGTGGAAATTATGGCATGTAGTGTAAATATTTATTAAGTGTCGTATCTAAGATGTTAGGATATATTTATTATTGTCGGCCCATTAACGGCTCACCTCTCTTTTTAAACCACCCTCCCTCCACAAATTTCTCTTCGAACAGTGCGTGTTGCCAGTGATGACTTACGGATCCGAATCTTGGTCGCTGACTGCGGGCTTCATAAGAAGGCTCAGAGTCACTGCGGGCGGGCGATGGAAAGAGCAATGCTCGGAGTATCTCTGCGTGATCGAATCAGAAATGAGGAGATCCGCAGAAGAACCAAAGTAACCGACATAGCTCAGCGAGTCGCAGAACTGAAGTGGCAATGGGCGGGGCACGTAGTTCGAACAGCTGATGGACGTTGGGGACCCAAGGTGGTAGATTGGCGACCCCGCACCGGAAAGCGCAGCGTTGGTCGACCCCCAGCCAGGTGGACTGACGACATCAAACGTGTCGCAGGGAGCCGCTGGCAACAGGCGGCTCGGGATCGTTGTGTTTGGAAGTCCCTAAAAAAAGGCCTATGTCCAACAGTGGACGTCTACAGGCTGGTAATGATGATGATGATGATGAAATTCCCAAGCTTAGAATTTTACAACAAAGTAAAACTCAGTAAGTATTATTCTATAGTCTGACCCAGGATTCAATCCACGGATCCCGTTATCGAAAACCACAATTTGACTGGATGATCAAGGCAACCTCCAGATAATTTTGACGGCCTCCGTGGCGCAGTGATATGCGCGGTGGATTTATAAGACGGAGGTCCTGGGTTCGATTCTCAGAGGGGGGCAGATTGAAATTTCTGACTGTCTTGGTCTGGCTGGTGGGAGGCTTTCGCTGTGGCTAGTTACCACCCTACCGACTAACTACCTAAGAATTCTTAAATCTATTGTTTCTAAGTCTGTTAAATTGAAATATAAAAATAACGAACATGGCCTTTTTAAACACTGTGGAATACTACCTGTACAACAGAACTTTAGATATTCTATTTTAAAAGAGCAATTTTTCAACGAGACCTTACGAAGGAAAATAGATCATTCTATACGTACGCGAGCGATAACTGCACAACGCCTGCAAATTGTACCGGCCAACAACGCGTACGGCGAAAGGACAACACAGTACATCGTTCCTCGTTTACTAAACTCAATGCCTTCTGCTGTGTCAGGAGCGATAACGCATTATAATATTAAGCGTAAATTAAAAGAATATTTTGTATTATAAAAGGAAATGTATATTAATGTAAAGACGCAGACCGATACATGTTCTGTCAAACCTCAGTGGTTATTTACATGTATCCTTATTGATAAATAAATATATTTGATAAATAAATGAAAAAAAAAATAAATAAAAAAGACATTAAATTTATTTATTTTACAAACTGACTTATACACCACTACAAAAGACAAAATTTATTTTTAGAAGTAGTGTAGAATTAAACACGGAAGGTTTTGTGCGAAAGTCGCCTCGTATTATTGTTGCTGTCAACTTGCTGTTCACGTTTATTGGTATTTAAATCTGTCCATATAATAGCTCTGGGCCATAGCTCAATACCAATTGCTGTCAAACCGCTTTATAATCGGGCAGTTAAACTTGTGGAAAATCCTAAACTATCGAAGTTTGAAACTCGAACACCACAGAGACTGTAGTTACCTTTGTGTGTTCTATCGTCTCTCTATATATATTTTAATCATGTATAATATAATCAGGGCGTTTCCAGAAGTTATAACAAATAGTTCTTGAACTTTGATAGTTTTGTAAAATATGGTTGACACGACCATACGGTTCATCACGTTAAATAAAATTTTAAAAGTATTATAGCTGTTTGTAACAGTGTGGCTAGTGTGAGATTTACCGCGTCGATACAAAAAACAGTAAACGCAAATTTTATATGGAATTGGAGTAGCGCCATCTAGTTATAGTGAGATTGAACGTCTTTTTTTCTATATAATTTGACGTTATAAGTGAGTACGTTTTTACGCAGTCGCTCGGTGAAAACTCGCACTTGCCTCGCTACACGCACTTTACTGAGCTCGTCTTATGAAGTTCTACCACTATACTTATTTCTACATCCAAGTAGTATTGATGTGTTTCAATCAGAAGGGTATGGATACAGTTAGTGATGTATGGCGATATATGCCATCGCGGACTTTTTGTATTCCTAGTAAAGAGTAACAATCTAAAAATCTATAATAGATAGCGCGTTTTCAATAAAAGCTTCCAGGCAGTGCGACTTTCTCAAAAAATATCATCATATTAGAGCCAATTTACATAAAGCCTTAATAAATTATATCAGGAGCTACTTTATTGGTGAAAACCGTATGGTAGTTTGTTCAGTAGTTCCAGCGGGGAACTTTGTTTTATGTAAGGTTAACATGTAAGGAAAGGAATAAGGATATATAGCGATTTAAAGATGTACCTCTACATTGCTTTCTAAATCCCAACTGAATTATAGTATAAGTAAGATGAAGGCAAAATAAAATAGTCCTTTTTGTTGGTAGCGGTTTAGATTATCTCATTTAAATCTGTACGAAGTAATTTCGCTGTGGGCAGAATTATCCGACTCTCGGCGGGAATAGCAAATGGCGTTAGTATATGACGTTGACATCGTTGCTACTAAAATTAGAAAATGACCTGGTTTTAAAATATTCTGTTTCTTTGCTTTGAAGTAAATCTACATATTTCTTTTTACATTTTGAAAAAGTACTTTTACAACTTTTTTACAAATACCATGTTTTTACAAATTATGGATATGAAAATATATTAACATACGCATTGACCTCGAAGTACTATTGTCGTTAGTTGCTTTTAAGTACTCTTGCAAAACGGTGGTGGGTTTTACACAGTAAATTTTAATTCCATTAAAAACATTTTCATGTAGTTATGCCTAGTCTACCCGCTACTTACAGTGTAACAAAGTTTTCAGATCTCATAGGTAGCCAGCCTCTTAGCTTTTCACACCCTTAACTGATTCTAGTTTTATATTTTCTCCTAGCTAATTAATCTCTATATAGACCTTTTTCACTCCCAGATATAGCCGAAACCAGAACAAGCTGCTAGTGCTGTTAATTTAAAATTATAATTACAAGTGACAATCAACTGTCCGCGGCTACGATTTTTTTTCGTTCGCGATAAATTCTGTATTTCGCTTTCTAGGTTAACTTATTCTTCCTCAAGGCCACATTTATCTTTGTACCGAAGTTGATCAAAATCGGTTTAGTGATTTAGCTGCCGATACAATCAGGCAGACTTAGGTGCCTTGGCATTTGTAATGTTAACACAGAATATATATTAGACCAAGTGGTGGCTAATTTATCATAATGCCAAAAAGCGCTAAAAGCTTGGAGGCTAATAAAACCCAGACACTATAAAAAATATATAATTTTCCGCTACGCTATACTGTAATGTCTTCACAGATTATGGTGTCTGCCAAATCACTTCTTTCATAGGAAAAATCAACTTTTCACATCTCATTAACTCCCCGGGTAATTTACAGTAATATCCTATTTGCAGCATATTTTTATATATTTACAGCAGTAAATATAGTCTAATGAGTTATGTCATATCTAAACTTTGACCTTGACTGTCGTATAGTGGGTTTACGGTTCAATTCTAGGTAACTCTAATAGTATGGCATAACCCTTCTCACACCCTAGTGTTTACGCGCGCGCATACGTTCCAGCCTGTCATTTTTTTTCAGTATCTCCACGTTTAGCATGGAACTCTGACCTAGTCGTGCTGACTTTCTAGATCTCTCTTTCTAAAACGACTTCAAAAAAGGAATTTCTTAATTCAACCGTATATATATTTTTTCTACCGCCTGTTCCCTCTCCTCTCTTCTTACCATAGTGGCTCGGAGGTTGTCGTAGTATCTTCGCCATTCTTGCTCTTATTCCAACATGCATATTACGAGGTTTTGAACATCTAGTTTTTCCCTGCGCCAGCGTGCCTGCATGCGTACATGTGTGTGAATATACGGACATGTGTGTATTGTGTGTATGTCTATTTATTTGTCTGTATGTAAGTTTCTAAAGTATACGGATGTCGTTAGTTAAAGTAGGCACAACTATATTCAAATTATTCCTACTACATTAACAAAAGTAATAATTTAAAACCTAGAAAATATGAATTTTTTAGAAAACGTACACTTAGATCCACTTTTCTACAATGTAGTGTAGTGCATGTAGTGCATTAAGTTTCATTCCACATTCATTACACAGACCTTGACGTACTTTAACGTAACGTTTTAAACAAAAAGAAAACGTATCTGCGATACTTATTCTCAATCCAAAATTCATATTAAGAGTTTTTTAAATCTACTAATAATTTACCAGGTCCAGTGTGCTTGATGCGATTAAAAAACATATGAGTGAATATACGGACATTGTGTAGTGTGTGTATATTTTTTATTTGTTCTATATAAATTTCCGAGTTACACAGTTTTTAAATTATGAACAACTTTATTCACGTGATTCTGCATTAACTATTGTAATAATTTAAAATCTAGAAAAATTATGTATTTTTTAGAAAAGTTCAACAAAAGATCCACTTTTCTATATTTTATATAGTGCAGGTATATTATTGTTTTAAAAAATTCCAATTCATTACACAGACCTTGACGTACTTTAACGTAACGTTTTAATCACATGGAAAACCTACCTGCGATAATTATACATAAATAAAAAACTATTTTTAACAGTGTTAAAATATTTTCATGTGAAACTTTTTTTTATATCAAGTTATCCCTTGCCTACACATCTATTGTTAATGATAATGTACTAGTCGTACAATGTTGAACAAAAATGTGCATCTTTAGTACACGGGGCGGGACGAAAATATTGCTTTCGGAATCTAACAAAAAATTGAGAGGGGAACGGTAAATAGCACTTTCTATACGTCTTGTTTGTAAGGTTAACAGGGTACAGTGAAGGCCTCCCACCAGCCAAACGAAACTTAAATAAATAATAAACAAGAATGATTTTACATATTTTTATTTAATAGGTAATCATACAAATATAATCAAAAGTCCAAAGTTTGTGAGTGTGTGTTTGTTACTTCTTCACTTCTAAGCGGCTGGAGCGAAATTTAATAAAATTTGGTATGGAGTTACCACGTAGGCCACATTTTATGCTGAAAATTCCATGGGAATGAGAATTACACGGATGAAACCGCGAGCGGTTCCTCCTCCGCTTCCTTTAGTTCAAATATAACTTCAAAAACTTAAAGATACGCATCAGATGGATCCCGGTTCCAGCGCTGCAAAAGGAAGCCAAAGTCGAAGCCTACCAATGGTATAAATAAGAATTTTCCTAGACTGTATATTTATGAAATTTTCATTTTAATTACAATTATGATAATATAAAACTTTGTTAAGCCACTCACTTTGTATCACTAACCAGAAAAAAAGTCAAAGAAAGCACTGCAATTAAAAAGTTCAAGAGCTGAGACAAAAGCAAACAATTTGGGTCAAAACGAAAGGCCATTTTGTTTTTCTTGGTAGAGACTAAAAATACGGCTGAAGTGGTAGATACCTATTAAAATGTTGGTAAATAGGGTCTTTCGGTCAATTATAGTATTTAAATTCATTTGCGTTCGCTCCACGTAATTACTCTGAATTGAGGAAACGAATTACGTTGCCATTCCATCTATGTCCCAGCACTTAAGAGAAATTTTCATTTAACCTTTTAAGTATCGCAATGATTTTATTTATGTAGACTTGCAGACACCAGCGACTTCGTACGTGTGAAAACAAAATTAAGATAAATGAAATTTGTAAAATAAAAGAAGCCTCAATTACTCTTCAACAATATTAACTATCTGCGATTTAAAGTATCATGAAAATAGGTCCTGCCATTTCAGGGAGTAGCCGGAACAAACAGACAGACAGATTAAAATTTAAATATATAATTCTATGATATTATAAGTACCGTATACTTACCTATACCCTTTGCATTTAGTTTGAAATTTGAAATTACACATACACTTCAATTTTGTTTATTTGTATAGAAACATAGACTCGAAAGGAAAGTTATTTTAATAATTATATTTTTAACGATGTCCTGCAGGTTAACTTAGTTATGTGATTTTTAATTTTATCCCGGAAATCTGTAAAAGGCATGCGGTCTGTATTTGGGCATTAAGTTTGAATTTTTGTTACGTGCTACCTCCCCTCCCTGAATCACTTGGTAGGTCTCTACTATCTATCTACCTTTTCTATTGTAAGCTTATGATCAAAACTCTTCCAACTGACATCAAATTATGAAGGCTATCATAGACTCTTTCCATATCATGAACAAATCTGTGAACTTAAGAATCCGTCTGCCTAACATCATTGTGGGTATAATAGATTTTGTATACGGATACAGACGCCGAGCTAAAGTGCTCGGGCGTATTAAACGTCTGAAACCTTTTAGGCTCTGCCGTAGATAAAGTTGTTAACTTGAATAATTATTTGTACAATTTACGGAAAAGATTTATCTTATAATACCTAAAAAGATTAAATAATAAATAAATATAAATAAATCTTTTATTTGCAAGAAAATAGTTACAATGTCGATGTTAAAGTCAAATTACAATTAGCTCCTTTTTTGATGTCGGCTAAAAATATGTCCAATCGCATCCTACCACATACATGGTGTGCAAAAATGTATTAAAATTAATTAAGAATCTTCTCTATCTTTCAAGTGCTCTATCAAGTAATTTTTCTTATAACTATAAATTAAAATAAATATATGTGTGTAAAAGTGTGGTGTAAAAGTAGTGACTAAAATTGAGAAAGGGATGCTTAGATGGTTTGGACACGTAGAGAGAATGGATGAAAGAAGATCTCATTAAATTATCGATAAATTATATTTCAATATAACCATTACCAATCATTTTGTAATTTATTTACCCTTTTCTGTCTATACATAAAAAACGTCTTTGGATCGTATTGTGTGGCTTATGTCCATAATTGAAAATAGGCCTTCGCTCTGTAGCCTTCCAAACATAACTATTCTGAGCCATCTGTGATAGAAGCTTGCCTTTTGACACATAATGTCGTTAGTCAGTGTCGTAGAGGGATCGATTTACTGTGCTTTCCAGTCACCATAGGACCTTTACGATCATCGGCTTTACGACATAAATATGTTCCCTGCCCATTGCCAATTTAGCTCTGCTTACTTTGAATAATGTCAGTGACTTCTGCGGATGTTTTCATTTCTTCACATTTAATCACATAGATACATTTATATATTACTCTGAGTAAAGAACTACATTGCCCTCCCAGTGATTTAGTTTTCTTATGAGCTTTATAGAACCGCTACCAATTGAGTATAATCACAATATCTGGTTCAATGTCCTCCAATGAATAATAACCCTTAATATCTTACTCCACTTGAAAGTTGCCTTTTGGTGTTATCGCCAAGAAACTTCGCCTATTATCTATTCATGCCTATTCCAAACGACCGGGTGACCTACATTATAATCAGCTAATTACACCCTTATTACTAAACTAAAGGAACATCTCTATAGAATAATAATTTTTACTTACCATAAAATATTTTTGTATTTGACGATATTGTAAATAGGCGCAATTTGGAAAAGTTATATTTGATTTTATTCGAAACTAGCGAATGCCCGCAGAGTTTTACGCGCGTATTTTCCGTTCTCGAGGAAAATTCTCGAGGATACAAGTTCCTATGTAATTCCTCGTGGGTCTAGCTACATCAGTATATCAGTATATTCGGTTTATCAAAACGACAGACAAACATTTTAAAAATTGTTTCTTTATCCTACCTATTTACTTTCTTGTTCATATAGTAAAAAAGAAAATCTTTTTCTAAAAAGAAAATTTCAAATTACAAACAGACACTTAAATTTTATTTATTTGTACAGATAGCATAAGAAAAGGAAGCAAGGAATACCTATCGGCTCCTACTGGATCAATGTTGAGAATTGTTAGCAAACATTCCATTTGCAGCATGTTCATATTTACTTGTACTTTTTCTCACAATATTTTAAGTTTATGTTTTATATAAGTTTCTTCTTGATATTCACGGTCAGACCATACCTAAGCCGCGCTTAGCTGACGTAGAAGCCGCAGCTGTTCCAAAGCAAGTTACGATGACAGCGATGTGAGACGCGAGCGTTGTTGCCTTGTTTAAGTCAAAACTTTGCCAACAAACTGCTGACTCGGGTTTTATAGTCAAAGTTGCCGATATGTATGTTTTGTCGCTGTTTTCTCTCCGCCCTTCAAAGATAAAACTCTCGTTTGATCAATTCCATAACAATCTTTGTGGCCTTAAGGGGAAATTGTGTAAAGGTATTACTTTCACTTGGTTACATAATATTATTTCAAAAGAACAATATGAAAATGTTAAATATGTGAGATTTTTGACAATCATCAACATATTATTAAAAAATATAACGGCAGTAACGCGGGGTTTGCTTCGTGCCGCGTTACCGGAATAAGCAAGCTTATGACTAAAGACCCCGTGTGGGTTCTAAACTAGTCGGGCATACACCGACAACGGTGACGTAAGTTTCTGCCGTTATATTTTTTAATAATATGGATAACACTCGCGATAGTTTAAATTCTAATCATCAACATCTTAATCATTAGTTATATTATCACCCCATAAGAAGGGCAGACTTTCCTCTTTCATTGATATAAAGCTAATATCTCCTTAAGCTCATCATATCAACCTCAAAGAGGAAGCCATTTTTTAAACTGACACCATTTACACTTAATTGATTATGGTATCAACACTACTATCAGGAGTAAAAAAATTTAGGATCGACGGCGATACAAGATATCAGTTTGTGCATAGTTTTATGTAAGTTGTAAAAAATAGTGCCTTTTTTCAGTAACAGTGCGAGGTTTTTTATTTTTGGGGTCATTCTATACAGACCTATATATCAATATTTGATATTGAAAATCATGCAGAACTATTGAAACGTGTTTAGAAACATTTAAAATGTACCTGCACGTAAACCATGCAACCTTGTGTTCATATAATATTTTATTAAGTAAATATACCTACTTGTTAAATATCACCCCTTAAGCAAGGACGTAATCAATCTAAGTGACCGACACAAGGCCATGATAATGTAATTATGTGATTGATTGATTGCCGACAACCCACTTCCAGAGTGTCATAATGCCGGATGTATTATTATTATAATTACTCCGAACGATAAATAAATCATCGTAAAATAGGATTACGCAGAAAATACTGCTAATACTAATTAGAAAATTAACTCATGAAAGGATCTTTTTTTACTATGGGAATAGCAGATAATTGGTCTGATGTTAAGTAGAAAGTCACTGTCAATGACAAAGCAACACTAAAAAATGTCCTACTAAGAAGAAAATTTGCGGAAATATAAGGCTCCTTATCTTGTAACCGACTTATCTTATCACCGATAACCACACCCTGTAGTGTGACTGAAAGTACCACAGTGATAGCTTAGTGTGTAAAAATATAGCAGTCAAGCTTAAATTAAATTCGATCTAAGCAATTAAATAATTTTATCAAAAATCAACAAAAACACGATGCATAAAACATAACTATCAGTATATCGGGAGTTGGGAGGGGAGGGGTCTAGGTTACTTGATTAAATATTGTTAAGGATTTTCGTTTCCCTACTTGTAAAAAAAATATTTTAGACAATATTTCTCAAACAATACGCTTCTTACCCTAATAACTTTAAAATCATACCCAATTTAGACAATAATTCTGAGTATCAAGTTACATAAATTTAAAAATCTTTAAAATTAATTTACAAGTAGCGGCACGAAACTCTAGCGCTGACCGTTATTGCGCAGAAGTAAAAATTTAGGTATCATGGGGGAGCTTGAGGAATGAAGGGCGGGCGTGCGTAGCGGTGATTGGCTCCCCAGTCGCTTTCCGTCCCCCGCACCGAAACGACGTACCGCGGACTTCCAGTGTACAGTCTCGCTCTGAGTTGCATTGTTATTATTGTTAATTTTCAGTTGGTTTGTTAAATATAATTATATATTTTGTTGTTTTTTAAGTTTGTTTGTGAATTTAAAGGGAATAATATGCCTAGAAGAAATACCGTTTTGCGACACCAGGCACGGAAAATGGTGTATGACGTGCATTGTTTTTTAAAAAAGGAATCCATTGAATTTATTGATTTTTTAAAACAAATTAAAAGTAAGATTGATGAAGCTACAAGTACTTTACTTAATTTTTTGGATAGCAACATTAGAAATTTAAGCCAGATAAAACAAACTGCAGAAGTTATTAAGGCAGAAAATGTGAAATTAAATGAAAAAATCAGTGATTTAGGGAAAATTCAAAAAAGGACAGCAGAGTCTACACATACGACAATTGCAACGGTAAGGAACATTAGCACTCAAGCCAATAATTCCGATTTGATCACAGTGTTTAGAACACCTGGTAAAAACGTTCCAGAACCAAACCGGTCACAAATAACGATAATTTCGATCAAGGAGTAATAAAGAGATGCATTCATAACTTTCACCAGATAAATAATGAACTTCCCACCGTTGGAAAGTTGAAAAAAAAGCTAGAAGAAGACATAAATTTCAAAGGCTCAGAACGTAGTCTTCGAAGAATAATTAAGAATTTGGGGTTTCGGTGGAAAAATACCGAAAACAACCGGAAAGTGTTGATTAATACTTCAAATATACGTTTCCAACGTATCGAATATTTACATAAAATAAAGCAATATCGCCAAGAGGGAAGGCCTATTGTTTATACCGACGAATCTTACGTAGATTCTTCGCACTCGTCTTTAAAAGCCTGAACCGATGGTACCACTCAAAAAACCTATTTCGAAAGGACAGCGAGTTGTTATTGTTCACGCAGGGTCTGAAACTGGGTTTATACCCAATGCATTGTTAATTTTTAAAGCAGGTACAAAATCAGGTGACTACAAAGACAATATGAATTTCGAGAACTATGAAAAATGGCTCAGAACTCAGTTAATGCCTAATCTATCACCGAATTCCGTCGTGGTAGTGGACAATGCGGCCTATCATAATAAACAGTGGGATCTTGCACCAACCTCTAATACTAAGAAAGCTGATATGCAGGCTTGGCTTACTGAAAAAGGCATACAGTACGAGAAAATACAATTGAAACCTCAATTATATAATTTAATAAAGGCAAATAAAGGAAAATTTAAAACATTTTGTATTGACCGAATCCTAGCTGAAAAAGGCCATCAAGTGCTGAGACTACCACCATATCACCCTGTAACAATATCTAATGGGTACTTACCTACTCGCTGACATAAAATTACATTTGGAAATCCCAGAACCACATCTGGTTATTGCATTCGCTAAAAGGCTTCAACAAAAAACATTTTAACCATCCCAAATACCATAAAAAACACTCTAGGTACACACAAATACAGAGCGGTTTGTGGATTTTTGGCAGCTATTTGACATCTGGGCGACAGACGACAGTTCGCTTCTGACGTTTGTAGGGTTCACGTGTGACTTGCCTTGTATATTGACGTGTATTTAAGAATTTGTAGAAAGAAAAAAAGAAAATATTTACAGCGTGGTTTAGGAGCAGAAAATTTCTGTAAGTACTTTTTATTAATTCTATATAGCTCGAGTCGACTTCCATAAAACTTGCATAGTTTAAACAGGGCTTAATACATGGACGGTTGTTTATGGTAATTAGGTCTAGATATTGTTTATCTTTAAAAAAAAAAAAAAAAAAGGGAAACATAATAAAATTATATACCCATTGTAATTTAAAAATTAGTATGTTGAAATATTACATCACTTGACTAATATGAACGAATTTTGTAGGTAACTATTTAGTTAAGTGATTTATCGGGTCTTGAAGGTTAAGTGCTTTGACTCTTCGGAGAGGTTGACGGGGTAATAAATAAATGAATTTATGTAGTCAAGAAAAAAAAGGGGATACATTTTAAATCGATATTTCGTTTAGAGTGGGTGGGCACTTGGCACTTTAGCGCCATCTAGTAGATAGATGCAACACCACGTAGATCTCTAAATCTATATTGTAAATCATAGGACGAGGGATAGGTGGCAGGCCTTGGTAATTAATAGATCTTTAATGATCAACTAGATGGAGCGGTTGTAGGTTTCTCTCTCTCTCTCTAAATAGGTATATAGTCAGAATGTAGGAATTACTAAATTACGATATTATAAATAGAGTAAATAAAATAAGATCGCTTACGTCATAGTATGGAAATTGATTCTGTTCTTATTGCATGATATCAATTGACTTGTAAGAAGTTTCACAGTTAACTTGTTTTATTGTTAAATTTAAATTTATTGAACGGTTATAACACTATAAATTGTCACTATAGTTTCAATTCGTTGTTGAGAGCCTATCATCGATAGTAACACTATGTGATTTCGTCGACTCCGTGATTTTGATCATCAAAATAGAGGTGTCTTTATACAATGATGTTGGTACTATAGTGGCCATAAAATATAGACATCGTCGTGTAAAAATATGAAGTGTCAATTTGTTGGGAATGGAATCAGTTTCAATTAATTAATTAATTAGTTATTATTAATTATTTCTCTACCTTATTTAATGTGTTTGTCTATCTGATGTCGGAATTTAGTAATTAAACCTCAAGTAGCGGACGGATATTTAATACGGTAGAACAATGTGGGTCTTAGTCGAGAACTGGCCAATAGTAATAGATTTATGCCACATATTATAGCGTGGACCATGCGTATCAGGGCAAATCATTACAACCCAGATCTAAATCCTATCATAATGGCATGGTCCGATATAAAACAATATGTGGGCAGCAAAAATGTGAAATGGAGTATCACTAAATGTACAGAGCTAATTCAAGAAAAAGTTTTACTGATGGGTGAATGTGATTGGCAAAAGCTATGCAAAAAAATGACAGATATAGAAGAGCAATACGCAAAAAGTGACCATGTCATGGATTTGGTAACAGAAGAGTTTATTATTCGTATTGATGGAGATAGTTCGGAGGAAAGCCTTGGTGAGTCTGATGACGACGACGCTGCTAGTGCCAACGATAGTAGCAGCTCTGAGGCCGGACCCTCAACAAGCAAAAGACCCTGTGTTTCCATTGAAGGCGTGTTACCATTGCCTGATTCAGATTAGACTAGTCTTATATCTAAAATAAAAATTTACAATATAATAATGTTTGATCTTTTTACTCCCCGTAAGCTTTTCAAAATTTATTTATTCATTTATAGTAACTATCTATACTATATAATTATGTCTTAGGTAATACGAAATCTTTGGAAATTAGAACTTTATAGTTCTAATTTCCAAAGATTTCGTGTTTGTGTATATATGTATAACATATATACACAAACACGCACGTAACGTACACAAACACATACACACACACGCATGCACGCACGCACACGCACACACACAAACACACACACACACACACACATTAAATGATGTCGTAACATGATTTGGCTATTAATTAGGTAATTAAAGTAAATATGTATTGCGTACGCATTGCGTACGCGACGGTACCGATGCGCAGCCATCCCTACTACGTTTCGTTCAGCGCTAGACTTACATGCCGCTAGTTATACATAAGTTAACGAACTGAAACAAAATTGACCAAAAGTCAAACAATATTTAGCGAAAACACAAAAGGATCGTAAAATACTTCGACAATCCAAAAGTCGTATATTCACAGTGAACCCTCGTTGAATAATAATGGCGAGACGTTTTTTCAAGTCACCAACTGTAATAAAAATACCACGAAAAGATCCCCAGGAATTCGCTTTTTCGACCGGGTATTGTGTTCGGAAAGAAACTATTCAGTGTTAAAAAAAACAAAGTATTTTACTTTTTGATCCTTTCGAGAATATAGTTATGAATAAAATGTCAAAATTGTTGTGTATTTAGGAACTATAGGAATTCTGTAGGAAGCAGGAAATGAGAAAATGTTTTTGTAATACAAACATCATTATTTCCTTCTTCGTTTCTGCAAACGTAAAAATGGTACGCTGCTAATGGTAGGGCTAAAACTTTATCTCAAAGTAATGGAAGGATACGCGAAAATGTTTTTACTGCCGGCCAATGTTTGACCGTGGGAATAGAGGCATGTGGTTTTACTAGGATTAAGGATGAATAGCTCTGGCTTTGTGAATTACATTCACGGTCTACGCGCGAAGTTTTGAGTGTTTGTACAGAGGGATCGCTTCTATGTTTCGTTTGTATAAATTTAAGTTTTACACTTATTTAATGTGTTTTTTTTATAATGACGAGACTGGTACAAGAAATCAAAAATTTCAATTAGAATTTTACGTAAGTATTTTGAGTGTTTGCTTCTTAAATCCCGTCCTCACCTTTCCAAAACGGCTTGACCGATTCACGTCTTGGGCTCTCGAACGGTTTAAAAATACTATGCTGATTCCTCTTATTTGCTTATACTTCATTTTTAACTGACCCAAAAAGCGGAAGAGGTTCTCAATCGAATCTTCAAATCGACACGTATATATATATATTTTTTATGTATGACCACGCATAACTTTTTACAGAGTTGTCCGATTTTGATAATTCTTTTTTAGAAAAGGCACACTTCTAAGGTGGTCCCATTGTCATCATATTAGTATCTGATGATGAAATCCTGGGAAAATTGAAGGAACTCTTCAAAGGTTATAGGCACACTTGCAGCGATTTCGGTTTTTGTGTAAGTATTGGTAGCTTTTTGGCTACAAGTGCCGTATAATATACTATGACAGTATAGTACGAGTACGTTACGTGGCGATAAATCACTAAAAAGTAAGATATAAAATTTTTTAATAAAAATAGAACCGACTCAAAATGCACTAAAAAGTAAAAAATAACTGTGTCATTTAGTTGCTTTTATTTGCTTAAGCATATCTAGGAGTCGATGCCAGCCAAGGTTTCTACTTTAAGGACATTACCTAGAACCCACAAACTGTTTACTACGATAAATAAATGTTTCTTAAACTTGCTGGCACCGACTTCATAGATATGCTTAAGTAAATTAAAGCAACTAAATGACACAGTTATTTTTTACTTTTTAGTGCGTTTTGAGTCGGTTCTATTTTTATTAAAAAAATTTATATCTTACTTTTTAGTGATTTATCGCCACGTAACGTACTCTATTTTTTGTTAAAAATTTTTTGATACAGCAATACTAGTAGGAATAGGTACACATTTTAAAAAGAACTTGCGGTTGTGTCACTGGATTTATAAATCATTATTATCGATTTTCGCTGATAAATAATTTGCCAAAATACCTACCATAAATAAATTACTTTCGAGTACAAAGTGTGCCTATCTAAAATATTTTACAGTTTTGAAAGCTTCTTAAATCTGAAATCTCTACTCACTCAATATTCCACCCATACATTTTATCTTAGATAAAAATATTCATCTTGAATTTTAAATCGCATAGGTTAGGCGGATAAATCGCTTTTAGCCGGGAAGATGATAGAGTTGAAAAACTAAGGCAAGTGCGAGTCAGAGCCACCCACTGAGAGTTCTGTACAAAGTAGGAATTATAATCTATATATAATCGATAGTGAAATGGCAAAAATGTTATGTTTTTCAAAATAATCTGTTTAAATTTTTTTGTAAAGTATAACTGAAACAGAAATATGTATAGTTTAGCTAACTGTCAGTGGACTCTTAATAAAAGAGTCCCGATTTTATTTTTTATTTTAGTGTACGAATTCCTAAAAACTGGAACAACTGCTGAGACTTTACACATCATTAAGCAATGTCAGCAATTCTGTAATAAGCTGGTCTGGCCGAATGATAAAATCGTTTCCGTAGATTGTGGCCGATACATTGCATAGCTCTGTAATACCGGCGCAGTCAATGAAATGTAGATTCCGCATCGCTTGCGTTTTCCACGTAACGTAGTACGCGATTCTAGAGGTTTATCTATGGTAGATGTTTATTACTTTGCAATAGGGTACGTGCGATGGAAATCGAGTATTGTTTCTAAGTTTAACCTAAAATACTTTTATGTAACATTTTTTTTAGTCAAAAAATTAAAATATTTTTGTTTTGAAAACTACAAGTTCGTCTATCACTAAAGGTTCTTTCTAAAAGACTTCTATACCTACAGATTACAACTGACACAACTTTAAAGGGTGAGTAGATACTAATTCAAATCAGCGGAGGTCCTAAATTCAAAAACATACTTTCTATTTTCTTCAAAGTTAAGTTATCGTTTTACACAAATTTGAACAATAGTAAAACTTTGTAAACGAACTTTTGAGCATGAATATTCGTAGAATTTATTAGCATTAAATAATAAGTGACTTTTCCGGGGTCAAAATTGAGTTACCAACGACCGCTTGGTAGTAATTCAATAAACAGCGCAGGGTTCCCCAAATTGTGTATAGAGTTGGGATGAACCCTTTTTAAATTGTTTTTCAAAAGGGATTTTAATTCAACACAACTATTTTATTTGTAAATAATTTCATTTCAAAGTCTGTTCAAAGAAGCTCAGATTCACAATACGCTACTCCAATTATACGGGTTGGCAGCCTGTCACCCCAATCCATTTAATTATAATTATTTATGTATAATATATATAAAAATATTCATCAGTTATCATAGTACCCATAACATAAGCTACTTACGCTAACTTTGGAGCTATATAGCAATGTGTGTAATTGTCGTATAATATTTATTTATTTAATATGAAATACTTTACCTGGTTAGCAACATGTCGTTTTTACAATCACATAGAAATCAGTAGTGTCTGCGACACGTAGCCTGTTGCTGATTTGTGTAGTCGGCTACGAACTCGAACCCAACGAACTAATCGTTCTAGAAATTAGCGACGTTAGATATTTTGTATGAAAATACTTTTAAAATAATAAACCACCATAGCTAACGGCTGCATATAAAGCCGAGGAAAGATGTTAGAGCTAAATTTCCCTTTTTTATCGTAGCTTGTGAGCTGAGGGTAAGTCCGTCGGCCATTTTTAAAGGCCTCGAATTCACGCTCGCTTGGATTATCTGAGAGATGATGGATAGCATCCGACATACGTCGCACCTTTTCTGCCTTTCCTCTTTACTTCTTTCTCGTTTTTCAAAATCCAAACTACGTTTAATTTAAGTAGGCTTAGTTGTGTTTAGTTCGTCTGTTTATATAAAATTTTATTGATATAAAGTCATGATTACATTCTTAATGATAATGTTTATCCATTATTTTTACCCGACTGCGTCAGAAGGAGGGTTATGTTTTTCGAGCGTATGTATGTATGTATGTATGTATGTATGTATGTATGTATGTATGTATGTCCATTTCTTCGGCACGCGCTACAGCCTTAACGACTGAACGGATTTTTAACATGTGAGGTGTCGTTGAATTTGTAAAAATTGTGGTAGTAACATAGGCTATTTAAATTTTCAAAACGGCGGCTGTAAATGGGGGAAAAAAGGGGGGATGTGTGTATATCTTTCTTCTATCTTAGCAATATGAGTATCAAATGAAAGGTTGTAAAAAGGTTCAAAAATATAATTATCATATCATGTTTATATTGCCGTTTTAACAAAAAATGGCATAAAGTGTACCGAGTCATTTCTATACCATAAACTAAAACAAAAAAAGTCTCAAATAAAATTATTATTATAAAAACAAAAAACCCGACTGCATAGAAGTTATGAACTGAAAAGAGAAAAACAAGGATCACACTATATCCAAATAAAATTCTAAATACTTTATGGTGCTGCAGGCGGGGACAAACGTAGTTTTGGTAGATCTTTCTTTCTCTGCAGAAAATAAAGTATTTTGTCCCCGCTTGCATCTCCATAAAGTATTTAGAATTTTATATAGATATAGTGATCCTTGTTTTTCTCTTTTCAGTTCATTACTTTTATGCAGTCCGGTTTTTTGTTTTTATAATCATAATTGTAAAATGCACTCAAGTGGAAAAAATGCCTACAACTGTTTTTTTTATTCATTACAAGTTAGCCCTTGACTACAATCACACCTGATGTTAAGTGATGATGCAATCTAATGTGGAAGCGGGCAAAAATGTTAGGAGTAGGATGAATATCCATTTACATCTCTTTCGGTTTCTGCGTGATATCGTACCGAAACGTTAAATCGCTTGGCGGTATACGTCTTGTCCGGCAGGGTAGTAGCCACGAACAAAGCCTCCCACTAGCCACACTATTTAATAAACTAACAACTAAATACCATATTTCCAGAAGTTTTCATGTTTCGTAAAACCCGTGTACTGAAGTGGTAAAAAGTTTCACGTGTTGTGTGTTCACTTCAATCTAAAATTTAAATTAAAATATTTTTTTCATATAATTTAGTTACAAATTGTAGGCGAAACGAGCTCGTTTGCTTTTGAAACGAAAAACCTTGGCATTAAAAATGAAAGCATACATTCTATGTACTCGGGTGTGTAATACCACAGAGTTACAATAAAAGCATAGCGAATATGCCTCCATATAATAACCTGGCGCACCTTGGCCTAGTAAGCACAGCCAAGTAGGTAAGCTATTGAGTCAAAGCCGTCATTTCAATGTCAGAACTCAAGTTAGAATATCTTTTCAGAAGTAGCTGAACTAAGCAATTATGACACTTGAAAGCTCTTTAATTCTATGACTAGTGTCATCATTGTGTACCTACTTATGAGGTGAAGAGAAAATTTTATCTTTATGTTCAATATACTCAACCACATAGATTTAAGTAGTCCAGATAGTTTTTCCAGATAGCTTTCCTAGCTAGAGTTAGTCCTAGATTCGAGTTATGGAATGGGCTATGAAATATTGATTTTTTTTCTTTTAAGAATCCTCAGCAGCACGTGGGTTTTGCACTTTACCTCGTAAACAAGGACCTCGTAAGCTCGACACCCTTATAAACTTCAAGGCCTTTAAAATAGGTAAAATAATGAGTGCTTATATTATAAACATATTAAAATAATTTTTACAATGTCACTCGTATATTACTTACTGACCTATCAGTCCTCTTGCACCAGCGGGCTGGCGGAGGAGTTCGCGCACTATTGGTACAAGATGTGGAATGTCTCGGAGCGATGAATACAGGGCAAAAAGGTGATGCAGAACTGCTATGGACCGCGACGTCGCGAGCGAGTTGCGTAGTGTGACGTGCATGCCCCAGAAGGGGGAGAGTGTATCATAGGAACAAGGACGAGAAGATAACGGGACGGGTTGTCCTCCCGAGATTGGGCCCAAATGGCCGAGGAGGAAAGAGCCGTGGGTGGTGGTGGGTTGGGGTGCATCCCAGTAGTACCCCCTAATTTTAGTTCTATAGAACTGTTGACACAGTTGTTAATATTAGAGTTTATTGTCCCATTACTTCCATATAGAACTAATGGGACAAAATTAAAAAAATGTCGATATCAGAATCTTGTTTGTACGTTACATATATATACTTGTAAATTACCTAGTTTTTATAAGAATAATATGGAATCTTTTTTGATTGCAATAACAAACGTCCACTTTTTCATACAAAAATAGAAAAAAAAACAATAAATTTTGGGGGTTCCCCACTTATACTTACCTATACTTAGAACTGGAAATCAAAAATTTTTTTCATGAAAATATTATATTATATATTATTATATAGATAGGTCTTTTAAAATGATATTGAGGTTTCTAATATAATTTTTTTCTAAACTGAATAGTTTGCGCGAAACATACTGTTTGCGTAAAATGTCCCCCCCTGTAACTTGGTGTACTTGGTTTTAACAACTTAGCTTTTGTCGCAAGGGATATTTTTTTGTTAAAAACAAAATGAAATATCAATTGAAATAATATAAAACTTATAACTTATATGCTATAAGTAAAGATAAGTGTAAAAACTATACTACAGTTCTATATAGAACTATTGGGATGTAATTTGACAGCCCGGGAAATATCCCAACAGTTCTATAGAACTACGGTATGGGGTACTACTGGGATGCACCTGTGGGTTGAAATATCACTGTTCTTTGCTGCTTACTTTTGTCATAAAATGTAAATAATTAAATAAAAATAAATAAATACATTTCTACTCGTATTTATGAAAATATTCTATGAGAGAAATTTCTTGAAAAGACAATACGAAACTGAGTTAGCCATTCTGGACAAAATACAGAAAGAAAAGCAATTTGCGAAGTTCTTTTTTGAAACCGGTAAAATAAATAAGCTTACGAGATTATCCTTCTATAACGATAAGTTATTGCGCAATAAACTTCATAAACCTCGGCTTATCATTGTTGCAAAAATACGAGAACATCTATCTAAATATTTTATTACTTGTAGGTTTTGGCTACAGGCAAAGGTGTTTTATTCAGATGTAACACCTAAGTGCTTAAATAAATATGAATTACCGAAAATTTACCGTTTAGGCGATAAATAGGCAAGACTGTAGATCTATTTCTTTATTCATTTACCGCCATAAATCAACCGCCTCAGTGGTGCAGCGGTGTACGCGGTGACACGCGCACATCACTGACGGAGGTCCCAGGTTCAATTCTCGACTGGGCTTATTTATTAAACGATTGATTTTTATAATTAGTCCAGGTCTAGGGTTTTGGCCGAGGCTAGTTACCAACCTGCCAACAAAACCACATCGTCAAGCGATTTAGCGTTCCGGTAAGACGACGTTTGGAAAACGAAAATGGTGTAAATTTCTTTTTTTACTTGTAATTACATACTTTATTGCATTCGAGACTGTGAACAGTTGAACCGGACAAGTTATTAGTAAAAGAAAAAAAAAACCATCGTTCTAGATAACAACATACATAATCGACAAAAGTGTCATAAATATTTAAAGAGTTTTTTCTACGAAAGCACAAAGCCAATTCCGAGCGAACTAGCAGCAATTATTCTGATTTGCAGATCCTAAAAAATAAAGAGGCAAAGTGAAGGCAAAGGGATGCAAACGACAGCCGCTATTCATCATAGCCCTGATCCGTACGCCGCGTGAAATATTTTTGACGCCTTAAAAAATGAACAACGAATTTGGTGGCCCAGAGATGAAATTTGAATTGATTAAGGTGAGGATTTGGTATTTTAATACTTCCGTATATCTTTAAATTTTTTCTAGCTTTTTAAACCAGACATCTCAATATAACCTACTAAACTTTATAGTTGTATATCGAAAAAGAGGTGTATCTAGTTAAGTAATAAATTATTATTTATTTATTTCATGATTACTATTATTCGTATAAGTTTATTCGTAAATTGCGTCATATGTTAAGATGAGAGAGGGTATGGGGGTGGAAAGCTAAAAGCATGAAAGCTAGATTTAATGACGTCACAGTTTGAAATAGATTTACCGTCTTTGAGCCCTTTCGAAAATGATTAGTCGTGGTAGTTAGTTAATTTTGATGTCACATATAATCAACGCGGTTTCACTCGCGTTGTTCCTGTCGTGTATGGTTGCTGTGCTTGCTATAACAGATTTTAATCTATCTCTGTGCCAAATGTCTATTAAATCTGTTCAGCCATTGAGCTACAAACGTGTCTAAATACCAACAAAGAAGCCATTGAATATATTACTTACATAATACCAACGAATTATCTTAGTTGAATTTTTCGATAGTTGAATAGTTAATCTGCTGATCGAAAAAAAATAAATCTTACAAATCAAAGTTCTAGAAAATCGGAGAGCAGTAAAAATATCCAGAAATTTGTGTGACGTAATTTATGGATTGCAATCTTGGGCAATTCTATAGCAATACCCATGAGATGGTCGTTTACGCAGTTCCAATACTGATATAGCGCTAATTCAATACGTTACATCCCGCGGGTGAAGCCATTGTTCTGTGAAATTAGTTTCAGTTCGTATTGTAACAAATCAACTCTACAAATAATACTAATAGTTCATTGTTATTTTAGCTTAGTTACTAATATTTTGATAACTGTTAGTTTGTTATTTTAATAACTGTTACTATTGTTTTCAAATATGTTTAACTTTGGTAGATAATTTTAATAACAGTTTTTTTCGACCTTCACCGTTTTACATTATTATGAAAAAATAAGTCGGCAAATTGGTGTTATGTCACGATCATTGTGTAAATTAGTAAGTAGGAACCATATATTAAAGTCGATGTCTTTAGGGTGCTAGTTCGTAAGCGACCGCGGACTAAAACTGCAGGCGAACTGCTAGTTTGTATGACTTTCCATATAATACTATATACATATTTCTAACTATTTTCTAACTAATATTATAAATGCGAAAGTAACTCTGTCTGTCTGTCTGTCTTGCTTTCACTCTACATCTACTGAACCGATTTAAATGAAATTTGGTACACAGTAAGTCTAGAGCCTGAAAAAGGACATAGGCTACTTTTAATTGCGAAAAAAGGGTTGTAAGGGGTTAAAGGGGGGATGAAATGTTGTATGAAAGTATCGTCATTTTAAAAGCTTAAGACCTATTTCTTAGGCAGTTGTTTAGATATTAATAAATATGACATTCAAAGCTTACAAATATTAGGCTGCCGGAATAACTAATTCCACGCGGACGAAGTCGCGGGCAAAAGCTAGTACTATATACTCGTAGGTGCTTATTCACGCTCACGGGGAAAATTGTTGCTGGTATTTGCATAAATTAAATTAGAATTTATACTAAGCTTTAAGCAAGTTGACAGGAAATAACAATTTCACGCCGGAACAAGCGTTATGATAATATTGATATTGATTAAAGTGAATATAAGCATAGCATTATATAAAGTGCAGATATCCCTCTAGGTAAACTAACGACATCAAACGTGTCGCAGGGAGCCGCTGGACAAAGGTGGCCCAGGATCGTAGTGTTTGAAAACCTGTAAAAAAGGCCCGTGTCCAGCAGTGGAAGTCCATCAGCTGTTGTTGATGATGATGATGATGTAGCTCAAACATCTTGATTTTAATTTTTCGTTAATGTTTATAAACGAAATAGTTTCGTTGGTCTAGTAGTTAGCTTGTATGACTTCGGATCTTAAGGACCTGCCAAATAAAGAGTCAAGTTATTAAGTTTTTATTTCTTCTAATAAATTTTAATTTTGGGTTTGACATTTTGTGGTGCCATTGCACATTGCAGCTACATTTAAGAATATGAAGAAGATCAGTGCTCTTACTACTGCTTTGTCTCGTCTTTGTTTTCAGAGAAATTTTCCTGTCTTTCCATGTTTTCGGAAACTGAGACATGGCACTCTTGGTAATCCTGACTTTTCTGCAATCGTTTTAAAATGCGATACAAAGGCCTGTAGTGGATCATTTAAATGAGCAATTAAATGGGAAAATGAATAGCGATAAAAATCTTGCACTTACATATAAAAATGTATACGTCCATAGATACATATTAGACACAATATTATCAAATAACTTACTAATTTCAAAGCAGAGAAATTCTGCGTGATTTTCTTAGGTTTCAGCCATGCGACGCAATTTAATTACCTACTTAAGCTGCGATACAAAATTTATGTCGAGCATAAATAATAACTTTGAAAAAGTTTCCATTCGTAAACAGAATTTATTAAAATCCTCGACAGTACAAATCTAATATTTTTCCGCGAAAGATTTCACCAAATCTCATCCAAGATAAAATTAATCTTCAATTGAGAACTAATATTATTATTATTTTAAATTTGTGAAGTCAACGAACTTGGTCAAAACTTAAAGTATTATAACAGGCGCTGTTTAAATATTTAACTTATTCAAAATCATGAACTATTTTTTAATAAAACGAAAAAACGGAGGAGATTCTCAATTCGACGCGTTTATTTATATATTTTTTTTATGTTCAATCACGAAAAACTTTTACAGAGTAGCTAATCCGATTTTGATAATTGTTTTATTGTTGGAATGGGTATATTTTCAAAATGGTCCCATAGTCATCGTGTTTGGTTATCATAATGAGATCTTGGTAAAATCGAAGGAACTCTTCAAAATTTACAAGCAAACTAGCAGCGATTTCCATATTTTTTAAAGTTTTGTGGCTTTTTGGCCACAAGTGTCGTATAGTCATACTCTTTATAGTTTAGTACGAGTATTCCAATGGTCACTGTCGTGAAGTGTAGTGTCCGGGACCGATGACTTGACGCACTCTCCGAGGCACAAGGATGTAACCAAGGCACAAGGGTGTTGAAACACCACTAATTTCCCGACTCCGGACACTACTGAAAATTTCTTAGAAACGAGGAAATTTCAGAATAATTCTACTATCCCACCCAGATTCGAACCCAGGACCTCGTGATCAAAGGCCAGAAAGGCTAACCACTAGACAATTGAGGCAGTGTGTTTTATACAGCTCGTAACATTCCTATTAAGCCTATTATGTTTTCATAATAATTGTATTGTGCTGTTAGGTCAACACTATAAGTATCACTTTTAGCACGAATAACACGTAATTAAATAGATTTTATGCCGTGACACAGGTTTCCCATTAGATTAACCAACAGGCGTGGTAATTTATTATGATTGATGTTTCACTAACAACTCGCTAATGACTTGCCAAATGTCACCTGAAAAAATATAGTTGACTATTTTTATTTCATATATACATATCACACTAAGATAATTATGTTGTAATATCTTAGTTTGTTCATCATTAACAGCCATTTTCGGTCTAAAAAGCTTCCATCCTTATAGGAGAGGGTATTTGGCCTTAGATCACGCTGCTCATAATAAATAGGCTGGCGGATTTATGGTGGAATTTTGTCTTTTACGATCACTATCTGACGTTGGTGATAATGGCCGGGACGTACGTCTAAAAGAGTTTTACTAGGCACAAAGGTGTAACACCACCAGCTTCCCGATTCCTTGCTGGGAATTTGTATTAAAATTTTCGTGGAAGCAAGAAAAGTTCAGTATTTCAAAGCATTTTTATAAACTTAAAAGCTTTTATAAAATAAGTATCTAAGGTTCAATTAAATATTTCAGGGAAGAAAAGCCCCATATTATAAGTTTATCTATTTAAAGGTTTACTATATTCTTCATAGATGGTAGGCAGCATAACATTTACATAGCGGGAGGAAGCACGAAGCTCTTAATAGCACGTGGCACACTTATCTCAACCGCGCTATGCCGATAACTGCTGCGTGCTCTGTATTTTGCATGCCAAACTCCATACTACTAATAGCTAGCATGCAGCCAATTTTCCAACTATGATCAAACGAAATGAGCTCGCAAGTTGAATATTTCCGATATTTGTTTTCAACGTTCGTTTATTAGCTGCCTCGTTGGTATGATAGTTATTTATCCGGCAACGAATCGTAATATCTTGAGTTCAAAACTTTTAATTCGGAAATAGCCAAAAAGCTACCGATACCGAGACAAAGACCGAAATCGCTGTAAGCGTGCCTCCAAAATTTGAAGAGTTTCTTCAATTTCCCCAGGGTATCATCATCAGATCCTAACATGATGACAATGGGACCACCTTGGAAGTATGCCTTTTCTAAAAAAAAATAATTATCAAAATCGGACAATTCTGTAAAAAGTTATGCGTGGTCACACATAAAAAAAATATATACGTGTCGAATTGAGAACCTCCTCCGTTTTTTTTTCGTCGGTTAAAAATTGAAAAGGTTGAAACATACTGTTATATCCCTTGCCTGTACTACCTTCTGCTGACTCAACAGCTCTTTCTTGCCAACTAAGCCCTCTCCTCATGAACCTGTATCGCCCATGCATCAGCCCCAGTTAGTTCTTTCTCCGCTTTCCAACCAGACGGTCGTGTTCCAATTTTAAATTGTGTTTTATTAATTTCTAATTTTTTTTAAAAAGGCTAAGTCCTAATCCTTCATAACATTGGTGGCAGCGTAAAGGGATTAATCGGAAAATCCCCGGTACCGTCTCCGTATCCTTTCGTAACAGTAAAAATCAGTAAAAACTTGTGAAAAGAAATCCGTGAAAATCAGTGAAAGTTCTGTGTCTGTGAAAAGTGTTCGTGCAAGTTCCTGAGAAATTCTGTGCCTTGCCCAGGCCCACTGCTGCGCACTGTTCGCGCTGTAGCCGGCCTTCTCCAACATAAATGCCCACTGTCACGCACAACAAAGTGCTGTGACCGGCATTAATCGACGAGTAGCAACGCACAACGAGCAGCAACCTTATCCGGTACACCTACGGCTCATAAGAAATGCTGATAATTATTGTCTTGACTCTGTCATTCAAGTAAGTGATTCTTGGACATTGCGATTCCCAAAGTTTGTACCGTAATTTTATTTCTTTATTTTCACATATTAAATTGTATTATTATAATAAATATTAAATTAAATTAAAATGGAAAGTAGATCCCAGAGTCCTAAATTCGAGAAACCTGAGGTGACAGTGACTGACACAGAAGAAGAGACGTTTTGCCCCCCAGGACCTACAACTAGATCAGTGTCAAAAAAGAAAATTACTTCAGTTAAAGTTGAATTAGAATTATCCACATTATTAAAATTTATAAAACCATTTGATGGTTCTAGAGAAACTTTAAATTCATTTTTAGTAAATTGCAATAACGCATATGATTTAGCAACCGAACCCCAAAAAGATGTTCTTTTTAAATATATATTGTGCCAACTGCAAGGAAAGGCGCAAATTGCATGCTCCGTCAAGGAATTCACTAATTGGATCCAACTCAAAGAGTTCTTAAAAACACAGTTCAGCGAGAGAAAACATTATACCCACTTGCTAACTGATCTCCAAGAATGCAAGCAGCTAAATAATGAACCGGTCAGTCAATACGCCCTTAGAATCGAAACGTGCTTATCGCGATTATTAACAGAGATATCGATTTCCCATGGCCATAAAAGTAGAGAAATGGTAGGACGCACAGCGGCGATGGAGGAGTTAGCCCTTCATCATTTCCAAATGGGATTAATTGCTCGCATATCCAACATCGTTAGATGCAAATCCCCAAAAACACTCAACGAAGCCGTGAACATTGCTATTTCCGAAGAAAAAATACAACAATATCTGTTTAAACAAAATTCATCTAACACACGCGAGAGGCATATTTTTCAAAGACCCAATACACAACTTACACGCCAAGTACAACAACAAAGCCAACACCCTCCATCTTACTTCAATCGCCGTGAGCAAGGTCAACGTCAGTTTCCCAATCAACCTAGGCCGAGCTTTCCCAATGGCTCCACTTCCATAATTTGCCGATATTGCAAAAACCCGGGACACACTCTAGAACAATGTCGTAAACGACAGTACAACAATGATCGTTTTAGACTCGAACAAACCCCATTAAGGCAGCCTCAACGAGTCCATTTCACGTCTCCTGAAAACCAATACCAAGTCGATATGGAAACACAAGGGTATGATACCGTCGATGCCGGAACCGAAACAAAAAACGAACAACCATCCCGCCTCGGTGTCGGACGGGACTTCATAACAGAATAAATGACACCCTACACTGTACCCCAAAATCAAAATCGAGTCCGTTACATGGAACTCCCACTGTATCCAAAAAATCATCATTGTATGATAATAATTCTGAATCCACTGTATCCAAACGTTCATCGCTACATGATGACAATAATTCTAAATCCTCTGTATCCATGCAGCCCAAAGCGTCTGCTAAAGTATTCGAAATCTCAAATGATCCTGCAATCATGCTCTTACCCCATGTACTCGTAGAATCTCCAATGGCCGACTTACCTTTATCCTTACTGGTAGATTCGGGATCATCTATTAGCTTGTTAAAGCACTCTTGTCTCCATCAAAAACACCCTAAACTTATAAAAGATATCATCCAATTAAAAGGCATTGATTCAACCCAAGAGTCCTTAGCAACTCGAGGGCATTTCCAACTAAAAATGCAATTACCAAAATCAAACATTACACATCAATTCCACGTTATTGATAAAATACATTTACCATATGATGGCATTATTGGTTCAGATTTGCTTAATACACACAACTGCAATATTGATTACTCCAACAGCTTACTCCACATCGGTAAATCATCCCTACAACTACATTTCCACGATCCGTCCTATTTAATACCTCCAAGGACAGAATATATCATCGAGTGCTCCGTCCAAAACCCAGAAATAAAGGAAGGAGTAGTATTAGATCAAAAATTATCCGATACTCTGTTAGTAGCAAATAGCGTAGTCCGGGTGAAAGATAACAATAGAATAAATATATCGGTATTAAACACATCTGAAAACCCTGTAACCGTAAAATCAGATCTCAACCTAAAGTTGACTCCTATCAAATCATCTGAACTCAAAAAGTACCCTAATATCCCAGTAAACCATGTTGACACCTCATTTAATAGTTTTGCCCGAACTCAAGAGGTCTTGAATAACCTAAGGATATCACACCTAAACTCTGAAGAAATTGGCTCTCTTTACAACCTCTGCTCTGAGTACTCTGATATTTTTCACCTTCCGAATGAGAAGTTGACTTATACAAATGCCCTAAAACATTCGATTAAAACTACATCCCAAATTCCTATCCATGCTAAGTCGTATCGTTTTCCAGAAGTACATAAAGCAGAAGTTAAGAAGCAAGTTGACCAAATGCTATCCCAAGGTATCATAGAACCATCACACTCTCCATGGTCTGCACCCATCTGGGTGGTTCCTAAAAAGTTAGACTCATCCGGCCAGAAGAAATGGCGCATTGTAATAGATTACCGTCAGTTAAATGACATTACTATTGGAGACACGTATCCCATTCCACAAATAAACGAAATCTTGGATCAACTTGGTTCTAGCAAATACTTTAGTACTCTCGATCTCGCTTCTGGCTTTCACCAAATTCTTGTAGAAGAAGAAGATAAAGAAAAGACTGCTTTCTCTGTTCCTGAAGGTCACTATCAATTTACCCGTATGCCATTCGGTTTAAAAAATGCCCCTTCAACCTTTCAGAGATTAATGAATACAACACTGTCTGGTTTACAGGGCACCAAGTGTTTTGTATATCTCGACGATATCGTTCTTTACGGGTATGACCTTAATCAAGCCATAAACAACTTACGTTCTGTCTTCCAGCGTCTAAGAGATTCTAACCTCAAACTACAACCCGACAAGTGCGAATTCCTGCGCAACGAAGTCGCATATCTAGGTCACACAATTTCAGATCAAGGAGTAAAACCAAATCCTGCAAAGATAGAAGCAGTTACTAATTTTCCAAGACCTCAGAATCCAAAAGATGTAAAATCCTTTCTTGGCTTAATATCCTACTACCGCCGATTTATTCCAGACTTTTCAAAAATTGCAAAACCCCTTACTCAACTCCTAAAAAAGGATACTATCTTCGACTGGCAAAACCAACAACAAATAGCTTTCGATGAACTAAAAACTAAACTAACAACTGCTCCTGTTTTAAGTTATCCTGATTTCACAAAACCTTTTATACTGACTTGTGACGCTTCAAATCATGCAATCGGCTCAGTGCTCTCTCAAGGTCCGATAGGCAAAGATAAACCTATTGCTTATGCATCAAGAACTCTCAACAAAAGTGAATGTAATTACAGTACCACTGAAAAAGAGCTCCTTGCTATCATTTTCGGCTGCAAAAATTTCCGGCCTTATCTATATGGCCGTAAGTTCCAAATCATAACAGATCATCGTCCATTAAAATGGCTTTTTAACCATAAAGATCCTTCTAGCAAACTTCAGAGATGGAGACTGAAACTCGAAGAATATGATTATGAAATTGTCTACCGCAAAGGGAAATTAAACTCAGCAGCAGATGCTCTTTCTAGATATCCTGTAAATCCCATTCTTCCTGAAAACAAAGATAATTTAAATCCTAACCCTATTGACAATACTCACCTTGATTCCGACACTACAATGCCTACAGAATCTCCACTCCCTGAAATTACTCAAGAAAGCCTTGAAGAACTGTTAGGAACAGCCATCAGTCCGCTTGACAACACTAATTTCGATTTCGTCCCTCTAAACCTTCCTACTACTCCAACAGAGCTCATACAACCTGTAAATACGCCCGATATAAATGATTCTTCTGCTACTGCAGATCCTCTATCAACTTTGAATGAACCCCAACCAGATCCTCAACCTTCAACCAATTTGCAAGACCAAAACACTTTACCTGAAACTATATCTGAAAATAACAGTCCAACTTCTCCTATTTCAATTCCTGAAGACCTACCTTCTCCAATTTCTGAAAACTCACCTTTATCTGACGAAACATATAATAAATTCTTAAAATCGACTAAACAACTTTATAACACCAATATTACAGAACATAATGAAAATCTACTAAAAGGAACACAAAAGTTAATACTGATACCTACCTCAATAGACATGGATGAATCTATGCCTTATGTACAACAAATCCTTGCTAATTGTACAAAGGACGAACTCGATGAATTCCTACAAAAGGAAAGAGTCCTACACACCCTTCTTCCACTTACTGTTAAAGATAAAATTTACTTGTTTCTCTATACTAAAGTGCATCATTTTGATGACAACTCCTATCCCGATATATTCAAAAGTTTAAAATATGCCCGTGATGAAATAATTATGTCTTATCCTACAACGAATGAAATAGGTATTTCAGATTTCAAAAACCCTTTTGACAGACACTCTTTTGCAAAAATCTACAACATGTTAGCCTACCTGTTTGATGGTAACAATATTGACATCCATATTTACCACGATAGCATCATATATCCATCACCTAGTGAAGTTCCAAAAATACTGAAAGAAAACCATGACATCCCCATTGCTGGACATTTAGGAACTTCTAGAATGTTAAATCGTATAAAAGAAAGATATTCATGGAAGAACATGCGCAATGATATAGAAAACTATGTAAAGAACTGCCAATCATGTCAAACTAATAAAGCCCTACGTAAAGTTAATAGAGCACCCATGGTAATAACATCAACCTCTACATCACCCTTCGAAAGATTAGCCATTGATATTGTTGGTCCCCTGCCAGAATCCGGTACTGCTAAACTCAAGTATATATTAACTATGCAGGACGACCTCACTAAATTTTCATTAGCATACCCTCTTCGCAGTAACACAGCTGCAGAATCAAGTGATTGTCTTCTTCATTTCATATCCCTGTTCGGAATACCTAAGTATATTCTCACAGATCAAGGTACCAATTTCGCATCTGATCTTTTTAAAAGAACATGCGACTTCCTCAAGATCAAAAACCTATGGTCAACACCCTACCATCCACAAACACAAGGCGCACTAGAAAGATCGCATTCTACATTAAAAGAATATTTAAAATCGTATGTAAACGAAAATCAGGATAATTGGCCGCTATATGTATATACATCCATGTTAGCATACAACACTGCAATACACACAACAACACATTATTCCCCGTATGAGCTAATGTTCGGACATAAGCCCCATATACCAGACTCGATTTACAACGAAAACTCTACAGCCACTTATCCCGACTATGTAAAACTTCTACAACACAGGTTAAAACACGCACGCGATAAAGCGTTACAATTCACACGTAAATCCAAAGAAACCTCTAAAGGTTACTATGACTCTAGAACTCGTCCGGTTGAATACAAAGTAGGTGATTATGTCCTATTGAAAAACCATCTTAGAATGCGCAAGGCTCTATCTCCGGTGTGGAAAGGACCATTCAAGGTCGTGAAAATACACGGCAACCACACGCTGTCTCTACTCATTAATAGAAGACATGTAAAACATCATTATGATGAAGTAAAATTGGCAGAAGTTTCAACTTAGGTTAAAGTTTAGAATAAGTTAGGTTTAATGATATTTCAATTTCCTTTTATTAGTTATAACTTTTCCTTACAGCATACTGGCTCAAGGACAACAGTATGTTCACCCTATCAACGCAAGCGCCGGTATATATTTCGATCCTATGGGCAAACTTAAAATAAATAATGGTCACCTAGATGTGGTCACCCCTTTCGACATTTCACATATTGAGCCCCATATAAAAAATATTAACTCTGTGTTGGGCACAATACGTTTTCTGTGTAATCAAATTGAAATAGAAACGACAAGCCAGTTAGAATGCCACAACGCATTAGAACCACTCACCGTTAGGTATAACGACATATCATCTTCATATTCTTCCATTGCTCACCTTATGAGTAGTAACAGATATAAACGAAGTGCCTGGATAGGTGGAGTAGGCACTTTATCTAAAACCATTTTCGGAACCTTAGATGAAGATGATGCTATTAAGTATGATAACGCCATTCAAAATCTACAAAATAATGAAAAAAGGCTAGGTTCATTAATAAAAGAGAATGTCCTAGTCACAGCTTCTATATTGTCTAGGGTTAATAATACTATGCATTCAATAAAAATTAACGAAGCTAGACTTAACGAAGGACTCGATATCCTTTCATTTAAATTAAAAAATGTAACGAAAAATTATAATAGCTTATTAGTAAAATCAAACATTGACTCTATCCTCCATAGTTTGGAAACCTCTGTCCTAACTTTATCATTTCAATTAGAGGACATTATAAACGCTATCATGTTCAGTAGTCACAACATTTTGCACCCAGCTGTGCTGACTCCCACGCAACTATACCAAGAACTTGTCGATAATATTAGACACTTACCTACCGATCTTAAATTACCTGTAACTTTAGAGTTAAGTCGCATCCATACATTAATGAATGTATCGAATGTAATTTGTTATAGTTTAAATAATAAGATTATTTTTGTTTTAAGAATACCTTTAGTATCCTCTAAGGAATATAGTTTATATCATAGTATAGCATTACCTACACCCCATAATAGTATTAAGCCAGATTCGTTTATATTTATAGTACCTAGCAGTAAGTATATCGCATTGACTAAGGATAAAACTGAATATTGTAACCTTGAATCACTGAAAGTTTGCAGAGTAATAACCCCCAATGAATTTTTATGTGACGTTACAACAGTTTACTCAACAAGTGCCAACCCTAGTTGTGAAAGTGAACTATTATCTAGTGTAATAAGTGCTTTACCTATTAAATGTCAAACTGACCTCTTATATGGACATTTGGACATTTGGAAAAAACTTTACAATAATAATTGGATTTATATACTGTCAGAGAATAATAAATTATATATAGAATGTAGTTCAGGGAAAAATGTAGAAATTAACATAATCGGAACAGGAATTGTAAAATTACCTAATAATTGTAACGCCTTCTGCAAATCTACTAGATTAATTCCTAAATTCAATAACATATTAATTAATGTATCCAATTTTCATAGTGATTTTAATATTATTAATGATTCTTGCTGTAACGTAAATAGAATTAAAAACCAATTGAATTATGAGTCTCGGATTAAATTAGAAAATATCGATTTAGACACTTTTACCCCTGAGGCCAGAACCAAATTGAAATCAATATCCACTGAAGCAGATAAAATAATAAATTCACACAATATCATAAGATACGAGACTCATTTTACAATTACCCTAGCGTTAATTATAAGCATTATTATATTATTCATTATATTCAAAATGTTTCTTTGTATTAAAGCGCACAACCGTCTTTCCTACAGCTTTCCCACGTTTTTCCGGTCATCCCCTGTTAGCACCCCTGTTGAACAAGTAACTAAACATGACCCAGTTATCCGCGATAAACCCAGTAAAATAAACCCAGAAACTCCAATAGAAATCCCTTGTCCCAGTACACGACGACAAATCTAATCTTCTACTCCTTTTCTTCCTAAACTTCGAAATTTCATCCCCGAAGTTTAGTCTACCCCAGGGAGGTGTTATATCCCTTGCCTGTACTACCTTCTGCTGACTCAACAGCTCTTTCTTGCCAACTAAGCCCTCTCCTCATGAACCTGTATCGCCCATGCATCAGCCCCAGTTAGTTCTTTCTCCGCTTTCCAACCAGACGGTCGTGTTCCAATTTTAAATTGTGTTTTATTAATTTCTAATTTTTTTTAAAAAGGCTAAGTCCTAATCCTTCATAACAATACGCGACAGTCAAAAATTTGTCTGTAATTTTAACGACTGAAGCTATGACATACAGATCTGGGATGCGCTCGTTAACAATGGGCCTTATAAAAAGGCTCAGTCGCTCAGCGTGCAATGCAGCGAGGTTTATCAAATCAGAAAGGATGTGATTAGCAAAAGTTACCGGCGTAACTCAACTCTGTAATGGCAATGAGCGAGGTACATAATTCGAAGAGATGATGGGGGATGGGGGTAGGTGGACTGACCACTTGAAGCGGAAAACAGCTGGATGCAATTGGTTCAAACCATAATCTATCCATCCATATCCTTCTGTGAACGTCTATCAGAAGATAATGATGATGTCCGAAATACCATAATAATAGTAAAATGACGATAATTATCTACAACTAAGATACGTTTCAAACTGGTCCGTTTTGACAATCGCTACAATATAGTTTAGAAGCTATGATACCAGAGATAGACACCTATATAAACAGACAAGTGTTACCTTAGTCTTATCTTATAATACCTGTCTTTTTTGCTATTTCATACTCTTATTTATTATTAGGGTTAGGTAACTAAGACTATTACTTACCTGCCAATAATATATTTGGTCAAATAATTAATTACGAACAGGATAATATAATTAGAGCTTCTATATCCAGTTCCCGTTTTGTAAGCTCAGGGGAAGCTAACAAATACCCACTTCAAAGAGAAACAGATTTTCCTTGTTCAGCAAACAATTTGGTTACTAGCTTCGGTTGGGAATATTAACGTTACAATACACGTAATTTGTGACTTAATAATAGGTATTTAATACCGCCTCGACGGTCCAATATAGCCTATACTCGTATGGCAACAAGATGCGTTTTACAACAAGATGCCCAATTCAGTTTTAGATCTGCCATTGCATAAGTTTAAGCAATGTATTAAAACTCACTTACCGAGTCAAGGTTATTATACTATAGATGAATTTTTAAATGACAAAGATGTTGAGAGGCAACCAATTGTCTGCTGATCCAATTCAGCTTTCAACTTCACACAAGTATTAGAATAAATAATTTTATGAAACAATACAGTTAATATTGTAAAAATTAATAATTTTAAAAGAGCAACTTTTGAGTTTCTTGCCGGCTCTTCTCAACAGGACCTGCCTTCCGAGCCGATGGTAGAGTCATCACAAATAGTCTAATTTGACGTTTCAAAAGTGCTTATAATTGGCCTACTTGAAATAAATGATTTTGAATTTGAATTTGGCTTCTGATCACAAGGTTCCGGATTCGATTCCTGAGTTTTCCTTCTTCTAAGTAATTATCACTGAATTTTAAGCCCGGAGTTGGGAAGTGGACGTTTTTACACTTCCTTGCACCGAAAAGCACGTTAAGCGTTTGATCCCAGTTATCTTCATCAGGCTTCCATCTTAGATTGCATCATCATTTAACATCAGGTGTGATAGCAGTTAAGGGTTAACTTGTAGTAGATACACCCTAAAACCGTCAACCCGCATAGGAGCAGCATGGTGGGTATAAGCTGCATATCCCGCTCCTATAAAGAGGAAGGCCAGTCTCTGTAGTGCGCTGTTAATACGGTCTGTTGCGATAAGACCGTAAATACCACACTAATAAGCGAGACTCTATAAATCCCAGATTTCACGGATGAAAATCCAACAGTTGAGTTATTCTGATCCATGCAAAGTGTAATTATTGTATCCAAATTAAATGGAAATATCTCTGAAATAGTTTTGAAATCCCGCCAAGTTGTTTCCGGAGGCCGCAGCCTTTTCAATCTTCGATTTGTCTCGAGCAAGATGTAAACTTCAACCGACCGTGAAACAAGTTTTAAATTAATTCAAACAAGTAGGCTTATACACTTTTCCTTTCCATTTACACTGGTTATTGGAATCCAAGGCGGAAACGTGCATTCAAGTGTTGAGATTGAGATTGTTGTTAGTTGCACATGAGTTTAGAATTATATTCTTTCCAATTGAAATGTTGATACATGTTGCTTAGCGTATTTTGTGGCGGTATTTTAAATTCTATATATACTAATATTTTAAAGGCGAAAGTTTGTATGTAGAGATGGATGTTTGTTCACGCAAAACTACTAAATTGATTTTGATGAAACTTTACAATAATATAGTTTACATATTAGAATGACACGTTATTTCTTTAATGAATTAAAAAATAGCATGGTTAACTTTAAAATATGGCACAAAAACACATTGTTTTTTTTTATCGACTACAAGTTAGCCCTTGACTGCGGTCACATTCCGGATGTAACGAGACTGACTACGCGAGTAAAACCGCGGGCGTTGTCTAGTGTAACAATAAAAGTGGCGTTTTTATGGACGCGTCTTATAAATCCACCGCGCATACCACTGCGCCACGCATGTTATTTCTTTAACAGTATTATTTTCAGCCACTTGCCAAAAACGTCAGAGTGGTTATGCTTATCATACAGACATGGTGATGATCCTAAGTTGCCAAGTAAAAACAATTTACATAAACCATATGAGGAAACACAATATTTCCAACGATATAATATATACAAAACCTTGTTCATTTATAAAGAGCGAATGTAAAAAGTGTCTAATGGGTTTGCCAAATGCAAATATTTTACAAAATTACACAAGCACGAATAACCAATCTTTATTACGGTGAAATTCTCGTATTAAAGGATTATAGGATTTCCAATAAAGCACTACAACGGCAAAATTTTCAATAACATAAAACAAAATTAGGGACGGGAGAAAATTCGTTCCTAAAATAACAAACCTGATCACAATGTTAGGCAAAGACTACACGAGAGTGTCCAAAATGTCCACTGTCGGTTACACACATGTCATACATTTAGTTTAAGACGTTGCCTATTGTAAATTGTAAAAATTTCGGCCGTGGGCAGTTATCACCCTACCGACAATAAAATTAAAAATTCGTTTATTTTGAGTGTTTGACTGTTTGCAATGACGACTGGTTTCGAAGGCAAGAAACTCAGTTCCTTTCTAATAAGAGACGGCAAGAAACTCAGTAGTTGCTCTTTTTCACTAATGATCAGTCACGATGTTCATTAAATCTTATTAACCGACTTCAAAAAAAGGTTATCAATTCGACCCGTATGTATGTAATATTTCCAGGTTAATTAAATTAAAGTACCTAAATGACGCATTTATTTTATACTTTTCAGTGGGTTTTGAAGTCGGTTTAATTTTTTATTAAATTTATTTTACATAAGTGTAAATTCACAAAATCAGTTTATTAAAGAATCTTCCAATCTATCTAGCCAATCTGACTCCATCCAAATATCATCATTATCAAAAAAATCATCAAATTGCTAATTAGATACCAAGACTTAATAACTGAGTTTTAAAACATATTTTTCAAACTTGGTATGTCCAGAACCGCTAGAGGTTACCTTTTTATTTGGTAAAAATTATTATACGTACTCTACATTAAAAAGCACTGCTACTTAGTAAATTAAATCTAAAACCTCCTCGACGACTGATGCATAGTGCCTAAGATACAAACTAATTCGTTGGCCAAAGTAGCTGCCAGATACATACGTACTTGTACCTACATATTTTCGTTTACTATAAGTGCCTCTGCTCTCTCACTCTACTACAGGTACTCCACTTTTTTATTTTGTAAAATAATGAAATCCAACTCAAACTATAATACCTTACCTGTATTGCTCGAAACCTATCTTCAACAGACACACAAATGATTCTACTAATATCTTAAAATAACTCAAACCTCTTGAATTCGAATGTAGAGCGTAAATTAGTAAGCTACTGCCACCTGCGTCCATGGACGACGCTTTCGTGTGGCCTTCGCTTAAATTGGTTTTAATATTTACCCACATTTAGAAGGCAAGTTGAACATGACACAGCATATTTGATCGGTAAATCTTTTGAGCTTGTTTTATTCTATTAAATTATATGAGTAGAATACAAACTCGCCTTGAAAGAACATCATTATTTGATTATTCAATCATGACCAAACCTTCACTATTAAATTCTTTTGAAAATTCGATCCGAATTCATTAAACAAAGATGCAAAAAATAAGATCGTACCTAATTTTTTTTTTATAAAAATAGCGAGCAAATGAGCAAGCGGATCACCTGATGTTAAGTGACTACCGCCGCCCATGAACAACCGCGATACCAGAGGCGACACTGATGTGTTGTCGGCCTTTGAGATGTTTAAATGTTATCTAGACTTTAAACATTTACGGAGGCTTTAGTTTTGTTTAATGACACCGCCTTCAAACCGATTACTAAATGAATACATAGGTACGATACCATTTTTTGCTTTTTAGTACTTAATCGATTTCTTTTTAATTTTTATGATTTCGTTTTAATCTGAAACTTTAAAATAAAAAAATCAGTGTTTGAAATTGTTAAAGAATTGACGGAGCTATGAGGTGATAAACATAAAAAATACGCCTCGAATAAATAACCTCCTCCTTTTTTGAATTCGGTTAAAATATAATTTTTATCCTTGACATTGTCTGACGATTCCAATTTTCCTAACCATTTGTACAAGAAAGCAATAATAAGGTATAAATAAGTATTTATAGCAGTGGGTAGTGACCCTGCTTCTGCGTCCTAGGTTGTGGGTTCGATTCCCACCTCTGGAAAATTTTTGTGTGTTAAGCATGGATGTTTTCTAGTGTCTGGGTGTTTATCTATATATTATAAGTATTTATCTTCAATATATAAAAATATTCAGCAGTTATCATAGTACCCATAACATAAGCTAACTAAGCTTACTTTGGGGCTATATAGCGATGTGTGTAATTGTCCCATAATATTTATTTATATTTATTTATTTTATTAGAATTTAAACTTTTGCGAGTATTTCCATATTATTAAAATATAAACTCACGTCACTGTTGTTGGAGTATGTCCCACTATACTAAATCCAAACTCAATTGAGAATGCTTGTCAACAAACAAATTTAATTGAAGGTAGACAAGCATTCTCAATCGAATTTGGCTTTAGTATAGTTTCGGATCCATACGGGGTCCTTAGTTATAAGATTGCTTGTTCCTATAACGCGTCGTGCAGCAAACTTGTTCAGTTTATTCCACATTAGAAATATATGTTACCTGTTGTTCGCTTCACAGATAAATTAATCTAGATTAGCGTAAAATTAGATTGAATTCTAAAGAATCACATGGCATACTTTTTATACCAGAAATCAAAAACTTACTAAGTGGCTGGCATCAAGCATGCTCATGCGACAAGCATACATATGCAAATCACATGGTAGGTATATTTTTAATACCAGAAATTAACTTGCCATGGTATATTAAAATAAACATGAACAAAGTCGGTAACATCTTCTACCTACTGTCAAATTAAGCAATTTGGATTTATCATACAGGTATAGTACTAAATTCACCGCCGCTAACAAAATCTTTAACAATAAGCAAGTAATATTCGGAATTACATCATTCTGCGGCAGCCATTTCACAAATGGAGGCAGAATTTTTATTACACCTAATTTCACACCCTTGGTCCTTTGTATTTTCTTTCAAAATAGACTACGTTTCCTTTGATGTGTTAATCAAAAGGGGAAAATATGTCAAAATATATTACATCCTTTGCGATTTGTAACTGACTGGAGAAAATGATGATGCTATTTATTACTCCGGAAACCTGAAACGGTGACATCAATGTATGAAAAATTAGAACATCAATCTTTATTCTTTATTGCGCCGTGTTTCTTCTATCTTTTTTAACTCTTTTATGTATCCATATTTTGCTATTGTACCTCACAAATGCGAAGTTTGGAATACGAACTTAGTTTGGGAAGTATAAAATTGAATTATACAGCACCTACTCAGAATTTTGACGGCTTAGTCGTTTTTGTTTTTTCCTTAGATTAAATCAGATACCTGATTTCAATAACACTAAACTATTATATATCTGTTCTGAAGTTGATTCTACCCGCTTTTAAACTGGCTAAAAAACTGGGCTTTTCAATTAAACTTGAAGAAAATCAGACAAAATAAATGTACTTCACTACTACAACTAGCGGCATGTAAGTTTAGCGCTGAACGAAACGTAGAAGGGATGGCTGCGCATCGGTACCGTCGCGTACGCAATACAATATTTACTTTAATTACCTAATTAATAGCCAAATCATGTTACGACATCGTTTTAATCTGTGTGTGTGTGTGTGTGTGTGCGTGCGTGCATACGTGTGTGTGTATATGTTTGTGTACGTTACGTGCGTGTTTGTGCTTATATATGTTATAGTTTATAGTTCTAATTTCCAAAGATTTCGTATTACTTAAGGCCTAATTATATAGTATAGATAGTTACAATAATGAATTAATACATTTTGAAAAGCTTACGGAGAGTAGAAACATAAAACATTATTATATTGTCAATTTTTATTTTAGATATAAGACTAGTCTAATCTGAATCAGGCAATGGTAACACCCTTGGCGTCGCAAAACGGTATTTCTTCTAGGTATATTATTCCCTTTAAATTCATAAACAAACTTAAAAAAACAACAAAATATATAATAATATTTAACAAACCAACTGAAAATTAACAATAATAACAGTGTAACTCAGAGCGAGACTGTACACTGAAAGTCCGCGGTGCGTCGTTTCGGTGCGGGGGACGGAATGCGACTGGGGAGCCACTCACCGGTACGCACGCCCGCCCTTCATTCCTCAAGCTCCCCCATGATACCTAAATTTTTACTTCTGCGCAATAACGGTCAGCGCTAGAGTTTCGTGCCGCTACTTATACTTGCCTTTAAATATTAAGGCATTTGTTTGAATAGTATTTTCTTCTATGTAACTTTAACATACCTTTTTAAAATATCATAACATGAAACAAGCAAATACCTGATGATAAGTGGGAAACAACTGCTATGTAATACTTCGCAGGCTATGCTGGGAATATGTCGTATGTACAATGCTCTACCGTGGCCATCACATTCAGGCTATGCTGGGAATATGTCGTATGTACAATGCTCTACCGTGGTTACCACATTCAGGCTATGCTGGGAATATGTCGTATGTACAATGCTCTACCGTGGCCATCACATTCAGGCTATGCTGGGAATATGTCGTATGTACAATGCTCTACCGTGGCCATCACATTCAGGCTATGCTGGGAATATGTCGTATGTACAATGCTCTACCATGGCCATCACATTCAGGCTATGCTGGGAATATGTCGTATGTACAATGCTCTACCGTGGCCATCACATTCAGGCTATGCTGGGAATATGTCGTATGTACAATGCTCTACCGTGGCCATCACATTCAGGCTATGCTGGGAATATGGCGTATGTACAATGCTCTACCGTGGCGATCACATTCAGGCAATAATGAAATGTCATGCGCCTGTAATTTTAAACCGTCAACCATAAAAACGGACAAAGAGGAAGAGATATATATACTTAAACCAGAACCTCTAACTAGTATCTAAATCTAATCAGAAAGTTACTATATACAGCAAATAAGATGGTACGGATCGTTTTAAAAAAGTTTTACAGACTTTTCCGCCTGTTGTCGAGTCAGATAGACAACTACATCATATTTTTATTTCCTTTTGAATGACACTCCAGTTTGGTTGAGTTGGTATTTTTTAAAAGTGTATTTGTTATATTTCAATCAAGTAGAAACGCGCTGCGAATAATTCAGCACATCACGAGGCCGTTATTGTGATGTAATATATTTTTATGAAATCATTGTGTCATTTCGAAAATGGCGTGATTTTATTTTACGCTGAATGAATTATAACTTTAGTTTGGTTGTATTTTTCATCTGAATTCATTTTATATAATATTTTATTTATATTGGTTTGTGTTTACTCTTACATATAATTATAACCTTCAGCTTGTATTTATTAGTAGTTGGGAACGATGTTAGGTGAATGGTTAAATTAAAAATACAAACGAACTGAATTTATGATTTATTCAGCATAATAAAATAAAAAATACAGAAAACAAAACTGAACTCCCAGGTTATTATACTGTATTAAAATAAAATGTAAATTTATAAAAAAACTCAATTTGAATCTCATCAAAAAATAAATTAGTAAGCAAAGATCATTTTATTGTGCAAATACTAGAAGTTGAGTCACTAAATACTAAACTAAAATGGAAAAACTATAAATTTTAATAAAATAAAAAGATTTTTGTTACATAAATAACTCTACTATGAAAACTCGCTGTTCGCTTTTAGAATAAGGAATCTCAGAAGCAATTAATTCCTATGCAAAATTTCTTCAACAGCGTGTAAGCTGAAAATAGCTAAAAAATAAAGAAACCCACTGTTCCATTTATTGACAAAGTTGAATCTGTAAATCATAAATCAAATCACAAATAAAACAATACAATTACCTGTGAAGCAATGTAAATACCAAAGCCAAATTAAACGCAATTTACTTTTGATCGAATTAAATAAAATTGATTGGGTTATTCAAACACGTCCAAATAACATAAATCTATGTTTTGTAAAATACATTTACTTTCATTTTATGCAGTATATTTTCATGCCAAAAATCCCGATCACCAAAAACCTTTTTTTTATTTTTTTTTATTGACTACAAGTTGGCCCTTGACTGCTATCAAACCTGATGTTAAGTGATGAAGCAGTCTAAGATGAAAGCGAGCTAACTTGTTAGGAGTGGGACGAAAATCCACACCCCTTTCGGTTTCTACACGACATCGTACCGGAACCTTCATTACAAGTAAGCCCTTGACTGCAATCACACCTGATAGTAAGTGACGATGCAATATAAGATGGAAGCGGGCTAACTTGTTAGGGGTAGGATAATATCTACACTTCTTCGGATTCTAGACGACATCGTACCGAAACTATAAATCGCTTGGCGATACGTCTTTGTCGGTAGGGTGGTAACTAGCCAGGGCGAAAGCCTGCCACCAGCCAGACCAAGACAAATTAAGAAAAATCCCAATCTGCCCCGCCGGGATCGAACCCAGGACCTCCGTCTTATAAATCCACTGCGCTACGGAGGTCGTCAATACTATATTACTACGTTCATCTTAAATTCATATTTATCAGTTTTGATAATTAAAATCTTGGCAACTAACGAATTTTGAAGCTTTTTGAAAGAAACAAATTCTTCCTTAATAAATCAAATTGATTGGTAATATTAAAATTATGTTACAAAAACAAACTTAAGTAATCAAGTATTGAGTTTCCAATTGAAATGGCTGTCTCCAATTTCTTTCAAGAAGCTCACTAAATCAAACCATTCGCGAATAAATCAAAACTTCGAATTTTATAATAATGAATTTCAAATATTTGCCAAGGAATTCTAAGAAAAACAAAGTATTTTGCGGTAGGGTAGGTAGTTGAAAATTTATCGGAAGTTTGCCTACAGGTGGAAAATCACCCGAAGCGATTCTCAAAGGGAAATAGGATGGATGGTGCAAATTGCGAACCCCTACAATAACGCTTTGTCATTTGGCATTCCATCATCCAAACTCTATTCAATTTCCTTGCATCAAAGGACTTATAAATAACTACTCGTGCCTATCGAGTCTGAAATATTTTGGGTTCATTGAGAAAGTGCAGAATGTATATTTTATTTATGTTTACAGTTTCAATATGTAAAATTAATTAGCTATCTTTCTTAAAATAGTATAAAACTGCAACTAAAAGCCAATTTAGATGTAATTTGAAACCGATATTGATCATACTTTTGTCTGTCATCTTGCTATTATTATAAAAGCAATAATTAGTGTTTGCATGTATGTTTGTTACTCCTTTACGTCGTAACTGAAATATGGAACACATATTGACCTAACCTGGATTACCTACTCTGGATTAAATTATAAATCATGGAACTTTTTATCTTTATATTACCACCGGAACGGGAAGTACGCAGGTTAAACAGCTAGTTATAAATATACGTTAATCTTTCAAACAATTCATGTTCAATAATGTTGATTTCTTTTTATTTTGTTCGTCTAAATTGCGTAGTGTTGATGCGGAATTTTGAAATAATATTCCGATGTCTTCAAAATCATTTTATTCTTTCGTTAATCTTTTATCTACCGCCGTATCAGAAAAAGCAGTTCGTGCCGAGAAAAGATGCGGCCAGAATAACTCGACACATGCCCTTTTAAGCACTTAAATATTACAAATATACTTTATTTTACAATAATCATTACACTAAAAACATGCATACTTTGTAACAATAAAAAGAACAGTAAGTTACACTACTCGCGACTATTCTGACATGTCAATTCTTATAATTTTTTTTTAGACCTGGAATCAAGTCCTTTCAGTTATTACATCATCTGATGGTCGACAGACATTATCTTACGTTACCACACTATACGAGTGTGGTCTATGGTTACATATTTTAAAATACTGTTAGTAGTTTAAAATAATTAATTTATTTTATAAGTCCTTAACACTAATTAAAATTAGAAACGAAATAATTTGTCCGAGCATTAATTTAAGAGAACTGAATTTAATAAATAATGATTTGCGGTATGAGATAATGGGAATAAAAAATTATTCAATAAATTTCAATATCCGTAGCTTAAATAACATCTTATAAACGCGCACCAAATTATTCAGTAGCAAAGGAGACTCTTAATAAATGTGCGAGTAATATTTTTGAAGACTTTATTGTGCACAGCCATTTCCCAAATGGACTCATTTCATTCTACCCGATTTCTTGCATAATATTTCTTTTCATCTTTTATACCTTTTCTGTAATAGCTATAAACAGGCTGTATTAGTTGTAAAAAGGAGTAATAATACTTAAGGGTATAGCGAAAAATTATCGTTCGATTTTGCAACAAGTAAGTAATTAAAAAATCAAAATTTGTTTATTTTAAATATTTATTAAATGCATTATTTTTAATATTTGTTCAAAAGCATTTTTAAAACGTCAAGATCGTTTATTTGTAATGACTCTACCACCGGCTCGGAAGGCAGATTCCGTTTATTTTGTCAGTGTGCCATAAACCAATTTTATTCCTGGCAATATAGTAAAATTTACTTTGGTATATTCATTAGTTTTTAACCCCTGACAAATCTGTCTATGTATTTGTGTAAATGTCTGTAACGTCGTAGCTTCTAAGCGAATGTACCAATCAACGCCAATCATAATTTAGGCTGGCCTTAGCTACGAAGATGATTTTCGAATCTTCAGACTTTGATTTTATCGCTAAGCCAATCCGAAAATATCGCAGTTTTCTCATGAAATGATAGAAATTATGACTTTGGCTAAAGTTGTAAGTTGATAGCCATTGTAAATTAAGGGAAACTCAGCACGGCAAAAACGCGTAGTAAAATTATTTAGCCTGATGATATATCGGGAGAGGAGTGTGACATCAACAACCGTTTACCAAAAAAACGCTTTGCTGAGGGAGGAAAAACATGTTCATAAATTTTAATCAGCTGTTAAAACATTGACAAACAGCTGTTGGTATATTACAAACATGTTTTTGCTTTACAAACACTCTTCCACTTTAATACAGTTTGACAGGCTCCGTTGCGTAGTGGTATGCGCGGTGAATTTATAAGATGGAGGTCCTGGGTTCGATTTGCAGCAGGGCTTATTTAGATTATTATATTTAGATTATTTAGTCTGCCTGGGATGGCTACTTACCACCGTACCGACAAAGATGTACCGCCAAATGGTTCCGGTACAATGTCGTCTAGAATACTATCAGGTGTGATTGCAGTCAAGGGCTAACTTGTAATGAAGGTTCCGGTACGATGTCGTCTAGAAACCGAAGAAGTGTAGATGTTATCCTACCCCTAACAAGTTAGCCCGCTTCCATCTTATATTGCATCGTCACTTACTATCAGGTGTGATTGCAGTCAAGGGCTAACTTGATATACCGCCAAATGATTTAATGTTCCAGTACGATGTCTTGTGTATGTGTGAACAAAAACACACATATACAAAAATGTGTAGATAATATCCTACTCCTAACAAGTTAGCCCGCTTCCATCTTATAATGTGAAATACCCGACTACCAAGAGTAGACAATCTTTGCAAGAATTGCAAAACACGTACATTTCTGTAGGTAATGTAATGTAGTACGATTTAATTTAAGACGCGGTGTATACCAGTACAGTACGCGGGAGTTTGCGGCTCTCACTGCAACCGACAACTTAGAACGTTTGCAACCGACAACTAAATGTAACTGTAACCGCGACGGCTATGAAAATAGCATGGGAATGCGATAGAGTTTGATGAGCTATGACTGTTCCGAATTACAATAGAAATTGTGCTTTTTATGATTGTGTTCGTCTGTATAAGTATAACTGCCATGCTAATTTATGTTATATCAGGCACATGAGGCTTAATACCTGCAGGTTCAACGACCTCCGTGGTACAGCTATATGTGCGGTGGATTTATATAAAACGGAGTCCCTGGGTTTGATTCTCGATTAGGCTGATTAAGTTTTTCTTAATTATTCTCGGCCTGAATGATGAGAAGCTTTGGTAAGTTACCGTCCTAGGATACTGAAAGGGGTGTGCTTCTGTCTTAAATTACATGATTACTCACTAGCAGGTGTGATTGTTGTACGGATTTCACTTGTGATGAATAAAAAATATTTTAAAGTTGTTCGTTTTTGCTTCTGTTGTTATTACATAACGATACATTTTGACCATAACATACCCATAGAGATTATTATTATATATTGTTTACATGTAGTCCACACAAAATAAAAAAATACAGTACAGAAGAAAGTCATAAAATAAAATTAGGACGCAGAGGCGGCCTTATCGAGGAGGAGATTAAGTATGGTGAATAGTAAAATAATATGATATTTATTTAAATATTTTCAAATGGTATGAAATAAAAAAATACTCAAATCAAAGTCTTAGATAATTTTCAAAAGAGATTGCGCCTTTTTTACTAATGGACCAACTCTGAAAATGTTAAGTAAGCGTCTTTGTGAAGCGACCTGTTAGCGGCGCTTTTGAGTATAATTGGATTGCAAAAGTAAACGTTTGGATGCCTCATTATAATGTGATCACGACTGGTGCGATGTTGTTCGGCTACATTATTATTTTTTTTTCATAAAAAATATACTTTGTCAAACACACAGCGACGACCTCCGTGACGCAGCGGTAGACACGGTGGATATTTAAGACGGAGGTCCTAAGTTCGATTCCTAGCTTTGATTTAAATTTTCTTAACTTGTCCAGCTCTAGCTAGTGGAAGGCTTCAGTCCAGGCTAGTTACCACTCTACCAGCAAAGACGTATGCTAAGCGATTTAACGTTCCGATATGATGCTGCCTAGTTAGAAATAATTTGAAGGTAGGTACGGTTTGAAAAATGTATCTCTCCCAAGTTGACGTCATCGTTTTTTGACATCAGGTGAGGGACGTGCCAATAATAAAAATTAAAACATATACAATATTCAAAATATTATGAAACACTAAATTCAGAAATTCATAAATAAAAAGTAGCCTAGGTATATTTCCCGGGCCATGAAAACAAATCGATTAACACCCTACACTACACAATACCATATACTAAATAGTTTTGTCGTTATAGAGAAACATATATTACATAAATATAAACATAGATAGATACATTGACTGCTAAAATAATAACCATTCCTTTTGCCTTCGCCGTAGTCGAGTAACAATACAGTCAAATTAAAAACGGGTTCTAGTTTGAAGTAAGTTAAAATATACAAAGAGAAATGGTAATGGTGGTTAATTTTCTGTTAAAATCGCCGGAAAAATCTTTTCATAAAATACTTAATTGTAACGCTTCCGGTGTAAAAAGATGGAGCAGTCTAACTTTGAAGTTCGCTTTTTATTTTTTCTTTGCAAACTTAATTACTCACTTCAAAAGTACCTCTGACACTTTCGTAGCCGCCACATTTCAAATTTGAAACCTTTTATTTCTCTTTATTCTGCTTTTATCTAGATGAAATTAAATAATATGTTATATGCGTGTAAGGAATAAAATATAGTTACTTTTTACGAAATCGTTTACTCAACTCATTGCTCGATAAAAAAACTATTCAAAAGAGTTGTAATTGAAGATAGAATTAATAAATCGACTTTTCCGAAATGATAAAGTTTGAAAGTTACTCGCACGGAGTTGTAACGCAACCAACTTCCTGACGCCGGGTTGAAAATTTTATGAAAGACTGAAAACTCAGTACTCCGTAGCCCGACCTTAGAGACGAACCCAGGACCTCAAGATCCGAAGCCACATAAACTGGACTGAACCAACCAGTATCTCTATTATATAGAGCTAAAAAACAGGAGATAAGGATTAAATTCTCAAATAAATAAGCGTACATCGTAAACCTTTCAGTTACGGATCAAAGGTCCATTTTATTTGGAATCGCCTTAAAAATCTGGGAGTAAAGTAAACAGTGCGAAGATCCTTCAGATTTCAAATGAAAGCAGTCTCAGCGAAGGCTTTTATAAATCTCTGCCAAAGCAAGGCAGCTGTGTAGGCATGAAATGAATACAACATATTGTATTTTTGTACCCTCAGTCATAAGTATATTCGCCTCGTCTTTTTTACCTTTGCTGTATGAATGTGAGTAGGTAATAATATAAAAGACTAGCTACCCACGATTTCGTACGCATAGACTTCGGGTGTTTTTTTGAATAATAAAAGCTTAAATATAATAATTTATATCCCTATAAGAATTCCGTGTACTCCATCTATACTAATATTATAAAGAGGTAAAGTTTGTAAGTTTGTAAATAAAGATCTGTTGGGGTTAATCTTCGGAACTACTGATTCGATTTCAAAAATTCTTTTACCAGTAGAATGCTACACTATCGGGGAGTGTCATAAGCTATATTTTATATTTGCATTATATATATTAGCCGAGTTGTCACAGTTTTTGTAGCGCGAGTCGGACCGAGTAAATTTAATTTGAAAGCTATACTCAGCTATACTAAGAGCCTCATAGACTATTCAATATCAAGCTATACATATCAGCTTGCCATAACCATAAATTATTAACTAAAACTTGATAGGACTGTCGATGTCCTATTAAGTTTTAGTTATGTGAAAAACGAGTAACCAATACATGTCCTTTTCTGCCTCGTTATTAATGAGAAAACTCATAGAAGGATTGAGCCCTAGAATTAGACTCTTAAAGATAAGAATTAGACCTTTCTTCCTTCCAAGAAATTCTCAATTCTTGGAAGGAAAAACACTAATCTATCTATCTACACTAAATCTAGACCTCTTATTTTTAGATTATTTTATTATTGAAAATAGAATTTTATTTTAATATGCAACTGATATTGCGATAGTCAGCCGGCGCTTTTATTCATAACAGTGCCCGATCAAGATAAGCTTTAATAGTCACTGCCCTGTGAAGTAGAATGCATTTCCCAGATAAGGGTTATATTATGTAGCTGTACCTATTTACAAAGTTTAATCTAGATTTGGTGGCACATTGTAATAAATTTTACAAGTTCCATCTGATAATTATCTTTCCAAGATCCTAATTTAAACTTTTCCACTGTTCTTGAGGTCTAAAATATGGCGCTAATTTAATTGGACTTCTGTTGTTATAATTGGAGTAAGATAGAAGACTTTTAAGAAAACTAATATTACTACACAATTACAACTTGTTAACAAAATATATTGAGGATATAAACTGTATTCAATAATAGTTTAATATTAAAAAACCGAATATGTACATAATGTGAACATGTATTTCATTTAATTTTGACACGTATATTATCTGTGTACTTACTTTGCACCAGCGTCACTTTATCACATTAGTAGACAAAAGGTACAGAGAGAAAACTTCATACTACCGCGCTAATCGGTTGCACTACTACAAGCACGCGGAGCATGTGCGAGTGACCACCAGCCGCTTGTCACGTACGCGACGAGACTAGAAAAAACCGGTTTACACTGGCGCAGTTAGTTGACAATCTTAGGGTCATGTCAGTGCAACACGTAGTTTGTTTGGTTGTTTAATTTGTCTTAACCTATTGTGACAACCCCACTAAAATAAGTAACAATTTTGCACGTTCTTAAGAGCTTTGCTTCTGTTCCTTTTATCTACTCATGAGACGTTACCGTTCTGCTTCAGCAGCTGCCAGCCCAAACTGTAAGAAATTTTAAATGCTAATTTTAAGAATTTTTAGATACACAAAATTAAAAAAGGCTTTAATAAAATTTTTGTGAGTGAGGTCGGGGTTTCGTTATTAAATAATTTAAGTATGTGCTTACTGATGCTGTGAATATAATAAAGTAAAAAATATCAATAAACTTATTAGCAAAATCCTGGAGCAATATCTGTTTCACGACACTGCAGGATTTCATCATAATTCAGTGGACGTAAGATATTTTTTAAAAACGACAATTTTTCGATGACAACGCTGTACACAGCAGTTTCATAAATTGTGAGGAAACTTTACGACACCCAATTTCATGGGTGGTAATTTTTTGTCATTCTGTGTCAACTGCCTTGCTAGGGGAACTGGTTTATTGGTTTGAACCATGGACTGAATTGAGACTTTCCAGGTAGGAGTTGCTAATGTTTACTTCCGAGTGTACTTGTGTGGTCCATTCATATCATTGATATTATTAACTGGTGAATGCCCATAGGTTGACTGAGGTCATCGTCATTACCAGCCTATTAACTCAGCCAAGCCTCCCTCCTCGTAGGAAAGAGGATATGGAGCGTTTATCCACCATGCTGCTCCATTCAGTTTGGCGGACTCAGGGCGACAGACAGTAACGTGCTCTCTGAGGTTCGGGGGTGTAACACCACCTTTTTACTGAAAAACTCGTCGAGGAAAAAAAAATCAGAATGACTCCACAACCCGACCCAGGATTCGAACCCAAGATATACATAGAAGAGGCATTAAAAAAATTTTAATGATAGTTAATTTGCAAAATCCATCCATGAAAGAATGGCGCTTCCTTTGAAGTTCTAAAGCGCAAACTTTGACGTCTTGCTTTTGAATTTCCCTTTAAGAGCTTAATCAATCTTAAGTTTTCAAGTTAGTGCCAGATACTTAATCCGTTTATTCCGAGATCTAAATGGTAGATAATAAATTCTTACTTAATGCATTCTCAAATTACGACGCGATATTTACACTGTGGTAATTTGTTTTCTATTACGGTATTTTGAGTTTTATAAATTGAAATAAAAAAGCATAACGAGCTTAGTTAAATTTACCAACTATAAATCGAGTAATCTCTTGATCTAAAGCCAATTTAACTTCAGTGCAGAACTGCAGTTTTCAATGATGAACTATGAAAATATTCAATGAGATATTTGAGTATAAAATTGCGGGTTTAATACGGTGTGGAGCTATAATTTAATAAATTGGATTTCGTAGTTGTTAAAAACAATTTGTTTATGATTTTGTTAAAATATAATAGAATTGGCTTAAATATATTTAAGCAAGATAAGACGTCAATAATAAATACTACTAAAATTAATTTAACTATTTATTTAATTATTTTTAACCTTACAATTACAGAAGAATAAGGAAAATATTGTTTATTAGCTAGATTAGTATCAGAAAGTATTTTTTCAGAAAAATTTTGATCACCATACTAAGAACAATAAAACTATGACGTTTTATTCATCTGCAGTCTCTACATATATTTTTGGAAAAAAAATGGACATGCTTCTACTTACTTATGTGTGTGTGTACATCGCAAATACCCTCACTCACGGCAGAGAAAATCCTTACAAGAAAGTAAATTGATGATGACTTGATGATAATATTGCCCGACCCGACTTGTACCCGGACCCTTGTAATCCGAAGCCACGTGCCAACCGCTGGACTAACGAGGTAGTTATAAACAATATATATAAATAATAGGGGTTAAAAAATGAAATTGCCGTTTTATTGTAATAGGTACTTCGAACTTGACGTAGAACCTTCATGGTTTAAGATTTTAAAGTGAAACTTTTTTCATACGGTACCTGTGTAGTTCTTCTTTTAAAAAATGTGCAACATTCGGTTATCAACTTTCAGTTGTTTTTTTATTCGGCTTAGACAATAAAGATGGATACTTCGAAAATTCGTGTGATTTTTTAATATGAGTTCCGACGCGGAACTAACGCGGCAGAAACAGCTCGCAATATTAATGTTGCGTTTGGAGAGGGGACTGCTAATGAACGCACTGTGCGATTTTAGTTTAAACGCTTTCGTGATGGAAACTTCGATTTGAAGAACGAACGTGGAAGACCACCCATACAGGTGAATAACAATGATTTGAAAGAGATGGTGGAAGCTGATCCGAGGCGAACTACCCAGGAATTAGCGGCATGGTTTAACGTTACTTTACCAACAATATTGACTCATTTGCGTCAAATCAATAAAATAAAAAAACATGAAAAATGGGTGCCTCAGGATTTGACTGATCTACAGAAAGAAACGCGTGTTGAAACTTGCGTAGCCTTGTTGAATCGATACAGAAATGAAGGAATATTGGATCGAATTGTGACATGTGATAAAAAATGGATTTACGATAATTGTAAGCGGAAAATGCAATGGCTGGTCCACAAACCCCACTACCATTTTTTTCGTGATTTGGACAATTTTCTACGTGATAAAAAGTTTTCTTCTCAGGAGGCAGTGCAAAGTGCTTTCACACAGTTTGTCGAATCTAGATCACCAGAGTTCTATCGCAAAAGCATAAATGAGCTCCCTATTTGATTGCAGCGATGTATAGATAATAATGGTAATTATTTTGATTAAATAAATATGTTAAATTAAAAAAAAACTAATTTTTATTTTTCAGTACAAACCGGCAATTTCATACTTTAACCCCTAATATAAAACCTTATTAGATAAACGCTGATCCAAACCGTCATGTATTCAAAGCCATTCTGCCATTCGCTGCGAAAAGTCACGTGTAAATTCGCGCGATCCGACAAGGGTCGTTTTAATTATATCAGGAATTTATTATCCGTGAGTCGGCACCGTCAATTAACTTTAAGAATTATAGACGATTTTTACTTTTCTGATGTCGTAATATTGAATAGGGAGACTTTTAACAGATTTTAATAAATTAAATTGAAAATTTCGAAAATTCTCCGACGGATATGAATTTAAAATAACAATTTTTATATTAATAATTCATTTTATTTTTAAGTAACACCAGCTGCCAATGTATGACTTATTGGATCTTTAGTGTACCTCAATCACATTAGCTTTCAAACATAAATTACTAACATTTTAATCTTAATTTGTAACTCAAATAATTATTATAATGCATGTAAATAATTGTTTTGATTGTTACGTTATAAATTCCAATTCCAATAAATACTATGTTTTGCTATGTATAGAAGAAAGAGCAAGGCGTTCTAACACGGGTATATTCTTACCTACGAGAAGGTCTTAGCTCCAATTAAATTAAAGTTATAATAATGTAAATTGAAATTGAAAAAAATAAAATAAAAAATGAAAAAAATAATAAACTGCACTGCACCTCGAACTCATTCCCACTTCAATAATCATCACAATCACTACATATTATTATAAAATAAAATCGCCCGACGCGTCCCTCTGCCTATTTGTTCGCAATAAGCTCAACGACTACTAAACAGACTGAAGCGATTTTTACAAAAATCTTATTCAAATGGCTATAGAAAAGTCGGAAAAATTCAAGCCGTTCCTTGCGGCTTCCGGCCGTTAATCCGTTTGAGATGTAAGAAAGCAATGTAGGAATTGTTCTTCTTAATTTGTATTAAAAAGTTTCCGATAGCATATTATATATCTCTTTTAAAGACAGCTTGATATACCAATTACATATTTTTTTACATATTGTTCTTGGTTGCATATTGTTATTTTCCACGAGGGTGAAGTAGTGTAAAAAAAAGTATAGTCAAAGTATAAAAAAACGCCAATATCATCGAATTGCTTTGTTGGATATTTATCATGTAACTATTTCCATCAAGTCAGATTTCAAACATAAATTCTGAATTTTAGAGCTCGTCCACACTTGTCGGGTGTCGGACCCAGATTTCAATCGGATGTACAAATGAGTGTTAACAAACAGCCAGAAGGGAATACAACTTAAAACACCAAAAGACAAACTTAATAACAATTTATTTATAAAGACATCAAATATGATCAAAATGAAACATTATTACAGTAATTACTTAATTAAACATTACAAGCACAGATTCTAGCAATAGTCAAACATTATGACTTCACAAGACTTGGACACTAACGTGAATGATAACAATTATCCATAGGAGCATATTTTATAGCCTAACGCCCGACGAGTACCGCCCCTAGTCTATTATCTATAGTTTACCCGCGGTACCACAATACAGCAAATAAGGCCACTATATTGTCTATAGTCTACAATGCTGCCAACACGGCCCTCCTGATATTGGGTCGCCCTCGACCCAGGCATCTCCGGAGACGTGACTGGGACCAGCAACACCAGTCACTGACGACTGCACCTGGAGCCGCACCATTAGCCTCTACTATAGAGGCCTGTAGAGCTCGTAGTGTCTGACACCTGCATTGAAGAAGTGCAATGCACATTCATCATCGTCACCGTCATCTGTGAAGAACAATATATTAGAAGGCAAATTCAACATTCTAAATTTTATCTTCCAACTCTTGCATCCTGTCATCACAGCAGTTCCTTCAATTAACTCTTACATCAGACAACTGAATCATTTTAAATGCATTCTTACAGGTTTTATCTGCGAGGGGTCTCAAAATAATAAAAACAATTTGATACAGTCCAATAGTTGTCCGTAGAGATAAAAGACTAAAAGAGCACGATAGAGGTCCATGAAGTCTAATAGAGACCAACAGAATCTAGTATCGCCCTATAACGAATAGAGCATACTTGATATTTTAATAAGGATAACAAAAATAGTAAAAGTAATCAATGGTATTGAAAATAAGTGGTTAACCAAGCCACCACATGCATGAAGACAATCGTTCAAGGAGCGTGGTGCACGCGGCTAGAGGTGCGCCAACACCGCGGATGCAAACAGCTGTCAGCAACGCAGTGTTGCCAACACGGCCATGCTGCACGGTGCCTGCCCCGGGCACCCCACGAGTCGAGATAAAGTCACTGTTTAGAAACAACAGATTACAGCACACATATACACATAGATATATACAGATTAGACGCTCCTGAGTCATGTTTTGTAAATTTTGCGTAGTTTTTAGAGGAATATTCGACAATCGACTTTATTTATTTACTTGATATTAACTTTACTTGATATATTTTATACTCTAAACTTTAGACTTAATACTTTAACCATCAGAGACTCTTAAAATACCAGATTATTTATTGCTACAAAGTTGTCAACGGAATATTGTCCTTTCGTTTTTACTCTCTTACGACAATCTCTTACATGATCTCAAACTCGACTCCTACAACATGACCACCCGACACCTAAAGGGAACATAGCCACACTTAGGATTCCAGATTCGCCATTATTGTAGACCATTTTCACTTAAATTCTTTACGACAAAGAAGCTCTTACAACATGACCACCCTTCCCTAAAGGGTCATAGCCACACTTAGGATTCCGGATTCGTCATAGTTGTAAACCACTCTCACTTAAAGAGCATGTATCTCACTTAAGCTGACCAAGTTGGTGAAGACATCTTGTACTTAAAGAGCATGTATCTCACTTAATCATACTAAGATGCCTTCAAGCTTAAATGTCGTTTTGTGTTTCTGCAAATTACTCGTATATTCTTAGACCAATATTCCGTTTCAACTAACATTCTATTATTTTATTACAGCTCGCTACATCTACATAATTATGGTTTACTACTAGATTTATACCAGAAAATACAAAGATAATTACTTTTCACTTATTTACTTCCAATTCCGAAAAATAAAGATAGAAACTTTTTTTTTTTACACAGGTGGGTACTTTCAAAATTAATAACTTAGATCGTTATAGCTCGGTCAGCCCTGACCTCAACTTAACGTTTTATTTTACTTTGCAACTTATAATAGATACTTTTACTAATAACTTTTTACTTTTCGTTTAATAATAAAACTATTTTTCTTACTAATCCTGGTCAACTTTACCGAATTTCTTTTCTCACAATATTCTCACACAGCCAGCCAACTGATGTCCACAGCTCATCATTTTGTCATCAGCTCATCATCATTTTGTCACGTAGTATCATCAACAGCATGCGACAAAGCCACCATTCTGTAACCTTTAAAAATCTATGTTAGAAAACATCACACAAACGCCACACTATAGAGCAATAGGTACTTCTTAACCGATACATTTTAATTTTAGATTGCTTAATTAGACATTGAACACTAATTTATTCTAAAAATGGTACTACTCATAAGCGAGGCAAAGTCTTTCATTTGATAAGTACACAAACTTTTTTTTTTTTTTCAAACAAACCAGCATAGCAACAAAGGTAGTCGTAATTGTGTCGAAACAAATTCTCGTAATTTCGTTATGACCGTTTATTGTTAACTCGTTCTTTGTTCTTCAACTACCCTCATTCGTAAATAGTTTCACGTAATAATCTTTTCTTATTGCAATAACTCAAACAGGTTACTCTTAATAGCAAATCGACTAGTAATAAAACAAAATATGCAACTTCACACAATAATACCGTCAAACACAATGTCTTTCTTTTTCTTACCAACCATCGTAGCCACTGTCTTACTCACAACTTTCTCCGATTATCTTCCGTTACTCACAATTCCTCGTTACTTTCCGCCACATGAGTACTCAGCTGCAGTAAACCACGATGTTTGCGGCAACGTGTGTCAGAGGCTCGCCCATAAGAACCCAGACGTACGCAAAATTACACTTCAATCCCGAATCACTACTTTTATAAGATTTCATTTTGATAATCATTTTAATTTCTGTTTAAACAAAATTTTTTTTTTTTAATTTCTGTTACCTTTTTGTGGGCATTAAGATCCATACCACTTCTGATGTTAACAAACAGCCAGAAGGGAATACAACTTAAAACACCAAAAGACAAACTTAATAACAATTTATTTATAAAGACATCAAATATGATCAAAATGAAACATTATTACAGTAATTACTTAATTAAACATTACAAGCACAGATTCTAGCAATAGTCAAACATTATGACTTCACAAGACTTGGACACTAACGTGAATGATAACAATTATCCATAGGAGCATATTTTATAGCCTAACGCCCGACGAGTACCGCCCCTAGTCTATTATCTATAGTTTACCCGCGGTACCACAATACAGCAAATAAGGCCACTATATTGTCTATAGTCTACAATGCTGCCAACATGAGAAAATTTTATATGACGCTGGCACATAATCGGTTTCCGAGAAGTATGAATAGCTCAATATAGACTGCTTGGCTACTGAAACATTGGAATAAAATCAGGACTTACGCCCGACGAGTGGAAACAAGGTACTAATCGGTCTTTGACATTCTTTTTTACCCACTGTCACTAAAAAAAATCTGGTAATTTCAATTTTGATCAGTGTCAAGAGTCAGTATCCAAACTATTTCAAGTTGTCACAAACTAGTAACAAATATATAAAAAAATTTTAATAAAAAATTTAACCGACTTCATAACGCACTGAAAAATAAAAAAAAAGTGTCATTTAGTTACTTCAATTAACTTAACCATATCTATAAACTCGGTGCCATCCAAGTTTAAGAAGAGTTTACTTAACAAAGTAGCAAAGCACTTTGTGTGTGAATTAGGTATCGCCCTTAAAGTAGAAAGCTTACAGATGGCACCGACTTCATAGATATGGTTAAGTAAATTAAAGTAATACAATAAATAAAAAATGACTCGATTATTTTTACTTTTCAGTGCGTTTTGAAGTCAGTTTAATTTTTTATTAAAAATTTTTTCATACTTTTTAGTGGTTTTTCGACAACGAACATACGTAAAACGTACTCGTTCTAAACTACGAGTACCAATATTCGCCAGCCTCTGTGCCTATGAAGTTTGAAGAGTTCCTTCGATTTAAGCTAGATGCAGGTGTACCATTCTGTGACTATTCTTTGAAAAGTTATGCGTGGTCATGCATAAAAACATCCCTATCTCAAAAACTTCTGAACCAATTTTGATGAAACTTGCAATATTCCCTAAGTTAAATAATACCTAGTACAACAAAAAAAGAATTATTTAAATCGGACTTGTAGTTCCGGAGATCTTAATCCGAAGAATACAAATATAAAAACATAAAAATTCCCTATCTCCAAAAACCGATTTTAATAAAACTTGCAGTGTACTCTAAGTTGATGGATGTATTTATGTTTGTAGAGGCATATCTCCGGAACTACAAGTCCGATTTAAGTAATTCTTTTTTTGTTGTACTAGGAATTGTTCAACTTACATTGCAAGTTTTATCAAAATCGGTATATACATACAAACATGCATATATACATACATACATACATACACTTTTGAAATTTGGCACATTTGTTCAGACGCTGATATAGACAAACATATGCGAAAACTGGACACTTCTGGAAGTATTACATACATACGGGTGGAATTGATAACCTCCTTTTTTTTGAAATCGGTAAAAATTAAGTTGTAGTCTGTTTTGACTTAACTCATATGAAAGTATCTATATGCTTACAGCTGTTATTAAAAGATAAATTTTAAAAAAATGTCTGTCTTTTTGTTTCGCTAATCTCTGAAACAACAATTCGTAATGTAATAATTTATTTTGTATGCGATATCCACTAATGAGTGACGTGGGCTAAATTGTATTGTATTGCCAGACATTGCCACGGGAACCGGAAGTACACAGGTAAAACCGCGAGCGTAGGCTAGTGGTAAATACGACTAAACAAAACTTGAATACCATAACAGAGCACCGCAATGTCAAAATATTTAGCAGCACAATTTGCAGAGTAACAACTACATTGCGTTAATACCTAGAATTACGTAGTGCGCGCGACAAGCAAAATACAGCCTGCCTCGACGTTCTAGTTTCACTATTCGGGAAAACTCGACCGTAAACATTTATCCTGCAGATTTAGCCCGGACCGGATTTGTGAGCAAATCAGACCGCAAACTGCATGTATACATCAAGGTATTCGCTTAAGTTGCGTCTATTTGTATGAGTAAGTTTTTTTTGGCCCTTGACTGCTATCACACCTGATGTTAAGTGATGATGCAGTCTAAGATGGAAGCGGGCTAACTTGTTAGGAGTGGGACGAAAATCCACACCCCTTTCGGTTTCTACACGACATCGTACCGGAACGCTAAATCGCTTGGCAATACGTTTCTGTCGGTAGGGTGGTAAATAGCCACGGCGAAAGCCTCCCACCAGCCGGACCAAGACAAATTAAGAAAAATCTCAATCTGCCTCGCCGGGAGTCGAACCCAGGACCTCCGTTTTATAAATCCACAGCGCATACCACTGCGCCACGGAGGTCGTCAAATATCAAATAAAAAAGGAATTATCGATCACATTTCTTTTAAAATAGCAATGTTACCAAAAAAGATACAAAATGGAACGTAAAAGGACTCAGACTGGTGCTGATGCGAAACGGCGCGTCGTGTCTCGATTTTTATCTGTAACAAATTCATCTCTATTTTTTTACCACTAACGTACGATTTGTATTATACAAAAATAAAATCAAGCACGTTTCACTTATTGGTCCATTTAATATTTCTATAACACAAATTTGTACCTTAATTATTTGAAAATAGAGATTAATTTACCTAATTTGTAGTTGACGAATTTGGCGCGTTGCTTCGTTTCTAGTCTGAGTTTCGGGTTCGCGCGCGATCGCATGCCGATCATAACCAAACTAGTCTAGGGCGAGCGAACTAACTCGAGCGTCGCCGAGTGCGATGGAACTGAAAAACAAGACGCGTCGCGACGCTTCTACTGTGCCTTAGTATGAGTTGAGCCTTACAAGGCAGACTATAGAATTAAGAAGGCCTGAACACTTTCTGATGGCGTGAGCTAAAAAATTGTCAACTTTTAACTGTTTGTTTTGATATTCGCGAAAGAGTTATAGCAATTTATTTAAATTAAAATGAATAATGTTTTTTGACTGTTGACTTTTATAAAATGGTGTACAGTGCGCCGATCCAACGAGCTCTTTTTTGAACAAGTCTTCTTCAAATAGCAGCCTTTTCTGAAAGTTCTTTCTCCATCTAACTGAGCTCAAAAAGTCTGTACTTTTCATAGGATTTGTTTCCAACCTTTAACCGTTGAGGTATCTATAGATGCTGAAAACTTTGAACTTATGCAACTATAACTCAGTGGGTAGATATGTAGTAAAAGTTCAAGAGCTCTAGGCTATGTCTTTAGTCAGGCAAAAAGAAAGTTTTTATGTTTCTTTCTAGAAAAGTCTCAATGGAAGTTGGCGCGTTGGTGGCGTGCCGAGGCGAGTGTAATGCAAACACAAAGTGCAGAATATGTATGTATTTGAAAATGTCAGCGCATTTTTTAACTTCTCATTATTAATATCACTGGTTAAAGAATTTTTTCTAGAACTTATTTGTTTTTTTTTACAATTTCTATTTCACTAGCGTATGCATACATATTTACAGATCCATATAATAAAAATATTGATTTCTTATTGATGCACCCAAACGTCATCACTAAATAAACACCAAAAACAGGTTTTGGGTGGACTTTTCAAGTAGTTTCAAGATTAGCCACCAGCCAGACCTGGACCCAATAAGAAAAATCGGCCCAACTGGGAATTGAACCTAGCACCTTCATATTATAAATTCACTTCACACTTCGCGTTGTGTCACCTGCTATCTTAAATAATATGGTATGTATCTGTGGAATTTGCATAATGACCATCACAGCCTCTCACTATAATAATATAACCTCTTAAGATTTTATAATTCTGTTATTACAGGAGGCTTGCTGCAAAATGTTTCGTCTTAGCGCCATAAAACAGGAAATCATTTGTATTCATCAAACATAACAAGTTTAATCTCAGTGCCTACATTTTATAGCCGTCACAAAATGCCGGATGAATAAGCGTATTTCAGATTTTCAGGTCATAAAAAAATAATGCGGCAGAAGCGAAGAAAGGAGGGAAGGCTATTCATCATGGCCTTGTTAATCTGTCTCTACAGTCGAATATTGCTTAACTGTCTGAAAGCCGAAAAAAGAAATATCGGCTCTGTTTTTGGACGATTTTATTAAGCTCCTCATAAGCCGCTTACCATTAAAAAGGACTTGAAGAACTATTTAAGTAAATACCAAAAGTCATTTTTTATGACAGTTTGTAGCAAAAGGAGCATGTCAGATCCTAACTCAGAAAGACCACAAATTGTAAATATACTAAAAATATCCTATTATTATATAAATGTTTTCCAATAAGCCATTTTTACTGTTGGACATCGGAATAAAATTATGTTAAAAAAAAGTAATTAATCTATTTCCTTTTAGTTTACACTCTTTACGCATTTTTAAATCTTTATTATTGCACTGGGTTCTAGCCATTTAAATCGTTTTTATTGTATTTTCATCAAAAGTGGGCTCTAAAACTAAAATCCAGAGTCGTTATGCCTGTTTAAAAATGTATTTAATGAAGCTTTGCGACTGTCATGTCAGTGTGACAACTATACGGAACAACAATACGGAAATGGACGATAGCCAACGTTAGGCTCGTGTCAAATACTCCGAGTTCTAGAGCTTTTAAATGTAATTTGTATTAAAGTTTCACAGCCCCGAGGGGTCCCCTGGCAACCGTCAGGCAAATAATGACAGCTGTCATTATAGCTCCGTCGCTACCCGGGTAGCCGCGGGCCTCAAAGAAGGTTTGAATGTCAGGCCCACAGGGGTTAAATAGTAAAAAAAATGCAATAAAATGATGCATAATACATTGTTGTACAATATGTTTTTATTAGTGGGTTAAAGTTCTATACATTGTCTGGCATTCTCCTTTATTAGTCAAGACGTCTTATGGGTTCATAGGTTAACCTATGTTACTTTAGACCTTGTGGTCCTTTTGACGAATCCTGAGTTGATGGGTACGATGGCTACTGAATAATACTGTATTTTGTTATGTATTAGTTTCGTCTCGGAAATTTTCTGTGAATTCTAAGCCTAGTGTTGGAGTTAGTGTTAAAAGCTCATAAGCACGAGTACATTGTTACGCGGAGCAACTCATGTAGGAACAGCATGGTCGGTCCGTATGAAATCGCTTGCATTCATTGAGATATGCTTTTAATGGCCCACCAAATGGGTCCACCGATATAGATACTAGCCCAGTAATAAAGATAAAGGTGATGATGATCAATACATTGCAGAAATATGAACACAGTCTTTCTTTAGAAGATTGTAATTTGCCAAAAATGCATGGCTGCCCTTTTCAAAATAGCATGTACGGGAAAGTAGGAGGTACATGAACGTTTTAAAAGTTGCTGAAAACTATTCGTGACGTGCGTCTGTAACGTTGGAGTGCTCTTGAAAACCGCGCCAACGTTTGAAATCTACATTAATGATGTCATGCTCAATGTAAGCAACACGGTTTTTGTTTACACAAGCGTAAAAACCGAGGTCGATGAACTGTGTTACGCTTACATTTGTTTACGAAAACTCATAGGACTTTAACTCTTCAGGCGCCAGGCGTGTAGTGAAAAGGAACTGAACAAGTAAGCCGGCTGACTCTCAGAGTCAACATATCCATTTACTACACAAGAACAGCAAACATTTAATAATACTTACACTTTGTTTTAGTTTATTTTTATAGCATTGTTTATATTAAAGAACCTTGCTTAGCTTTTCAATCTTGTCTGTTTTAATTATTATAGGTAAAAGAAAACTTAAATTAATATTATTTTTAACTTATCTAAAAATTTTCTTTTAAATCAACTAATTTACATAGTTATTAGTTGATTATTTAGTTTTAAATTATTTTATTTATCTGTACATAATATATTTAAGTTATTCCTTATTATGAAATAACTTTTTTTCCTAATTTACATAAAAACATGACTCCAAAAGTTATTTCATAAATAACCATTGTTTAACCCTTGTAAAATAATGGTTACACAAAGTTTTCACTTCGACAGGGTTGAATCAAAAATAGCCATACAATAGATCTTTCAAAATAACTTGAGTTTTGATATACATCTTTGTTGTAAAGTTTTACTCGTTTGCCATTGTTTATTTGGTAATTATATGTTGTTTCAAAATATGTAGCTCATTGAATCTTTAAATTAAGTTCATTTTGTATTGTTTTAATTATCGTACCGAAAAGAAAATATTGTATACCTACTTAATAAAATTTCGGCTTTCCGAGGCCTAGTTTGTTTTGGCTATATCAATAAGCAATGATAATAATTGTTATTATTCCCCGAAAATATTTTATTTTACAGACAGACTGAGAGGGCGACACTTAGGGGTTAAAAAAATAAATTGACAGAACTTCTGACCTTATTTCGGGCATCGGTTCTGCGGTTATTATAACGTGGGACTTAAAGAGATAAAATTGAAAGTTAATTTGTTTACTGTCCTATTATCGTACTATTTTTTATGGATACAAAAATTACAACTAGAAATGTCATTCTTGTGTCCGAAAAGAAAAAATGGACTGTAGGTGGTGCGACCGGCGCCACAATATTTCGCGCGGCGTAATTTTGATGCCGCGAACGAAGGCGTATTTTACCGCGACTAGGCCGAGAGCGAATGTCGTTGTCATAGTTGCTTCGATTTTGTTTAGAAAGTTATAATTTTGTGAACATAATTACTTTTTCTAGTAGGCATACCAGTCTTGAAAAGTTTTTTTTTTAATTAGGTATATTTTCTATGTACCTACTACTTTCCTAGGTTACATTTAGACTTTTCAGTTTTTACAGTATCAGAAAAGCCAATGACGATGAAGCGAATATTGAAAAGTAATAAAAGAAGCAGAAAACACCACACCAATCAAAATCTATTCAAATAGTATGCTAATAAAAATACCTAATGCATTTTTAATAGTTCTTTTGGACTGGAAATGCGCAGATATCTGTTCCTAACATCTAATTTCTACACATTCCCTCTTGGCCCAGTGCCAGTCGCTTAGTTCGTGATAAAAGGCATTTAAAATGTGATATTTTGCTTTTTACCTCATTCCATATTGAACTTCGGTAAGTTTAATCTTCAATGAAATCAGTGATAATAAGATGAAAATAGTAATTACACGCTACAAATATATTATACTAGAGGACGCCCGCGGTTTCACCCGCGTAGTTCTCGTTCCCGTGAGAATTTCGGTATAAAATATAGCCTATGTGTTATTCTAATGTATAAGCTATATTGTGGTAAAGTTTCATTCAAATCCATTCAGTAGTTTTTACGTGAAAGAGTAACAAACATCCATACATCCATACAAGCTTTCGCCTCTATAATAGTAGTAGGATGACTGTCACTTTTTTTAACGCTGGGAAATGCCTTTACGCATCCCTCCGGAGAGAAGCGTTCATTCCAGAGGGTATCCAGCGGCATCCGGCGTCATCACTATCACTAATCACTACATGTTATAAAACAAAGTTCCCCGCCGCGTCTGTCTGTCTTGCTGTTCGCGATCAACTCAAAAGCTACTAAACGGATTTTTTGCAATTTTCACCAATCGATAGAGTGATCTCTGAGGAAGGACTATATATATCTACATCGATTAGGATTACGATTACAACTACATCGATATTTATGTTTTTTAATCTATTAATCGGCCTGTCTCGTTGGTCTAGTGGTTAGCCTTTCTGGCTTCGATCATGAGGTCCTGGGTTCGAATCCTGGGTCGAGACACGGAACAATTCTGAGTCGGGAAGTTGGTGGTGTTACACCATGTGCCTCGAAGAGCACTTTAAGCCGTCGGTCCCGGTAACTGTCATTATCACTGTCACATCTGATAGTGATCGTTAATAAAGGAAACATTATTACCCTAAGTCCGCCAACACTTAATGGAGCAGCGTGGTGGGTCTACATTCCATATCCCCTCTCCTATAAGGAGGGAGGCCTGGTCCTGTAGTGGCTCGTTAATAGGCTGATAATGATGATGATGAATCTATTAATAATTATTATTATTAACAATAATTAGAATTCTATAATTAGCTTTTAATTCATAAAGTAGTTTTTGTAACTTCTGGTCAAGGGTATCCTCAAACAACAAACGTAAGGATTAATGAGAGTGGAAGAAGTTGAGGAAGCAAGGACCATGGCAAATGGAAGGATGCAGTCTTGAAGAAGGATGCCTACCCTTATGGGAATATGGAGTAATGGATGTTGCATGCTGATAATTCGGACTTTGGCTGTTCATTATTTTTATTTTATAGGTATTGTATCACAGAACGGATATCACCTTTACTTGTATGGATAACAGTTTATTGAAGCAATTGGTATCACTGATTGGTTATGTCAAGAAGAATAAAATATTTTGTATTTTATAAGTAAATGAACAATAAGAAAATATTACTATAAGTAATAAGAGGAGACTGGCATTTTATGACACCAAGTTAATTCCCGAACCTCTGGGAACATACGATAAGTAATAATGTGCTGTCATATTCAAGTATCTCCATTTAGAACAGCCGGTGGGCTCTTAAATTTCTCAATAATATTTGAATATGTGAATATGAGAACCTAACTAAGAAACTTTCCGAAGGTTTTTTATTAAAGATTTAATTGTGTTTGTATTGTATTAAAGTTAATCTGATGCCAGTCATTGCTGTGTTCAGGTCTGAACGACACAGCCCCCGGTATAATTACAGGCATATAATGCTTAATTATAAACCACATGTTGATGGACACTGGGTGGCATTTTGCGGGAAGTGTTCATCATATTTGCCATCTACTTGGTCCTTCAAAAAAACCTTTCAAATACGTGTACGCAATCCTCACAAATATATTTTGAAGTAAGGTCAAAAGAAATCTCGTTCAATCTCAACCAAAAGAAAACAGTAATAAGAAAAAGTAGGATAAGATACCACACATCGATCTCCAACTCAATAAATTACAGTAGTAAGTCAACAGGGTCAGGAACTATTGGCATTGGCCCAACATCTTGACATATTCTGGTACTGCTTTTGCAAGAGCTTGTGAGCAGTTTATCACACGAAACTTGCCTTTTCCTACGCGTGTTGTATGCGAAACGGAAAAATTGTACCGAAACGAAATTGGACTGATAGAATATCCTTCTGCACCATGTTACCAAGTTGTTAGATAAAATAAAATAAGAATTCCATGGATATTATACAATGCGAATTTTTTGTAAAATGAATAGAATTTCGATGTTATTTCATAGAAAAAGTGCGTAAATTTTGATAAAGTCGGTAGGCAAATCAAAATAAGACAACAATTCTTTTACCGCAATGAAACTAACATAAGATTGCGTCTTTGCTGATTTGTGAAAAGTTAATAAATTTAGGTAAATCGTAATTTAATGGACTAGAAAAAAGCAATTATGTAGACAAATAACATTAAAACGAGTGTCAGACATCAAAAATAAAGTTAAAACAAGAAAAGCCTCGAGGAAAACTTAATTTTAACGTATCGTTATCGGTGTTTATATCCTTAAAAGTAGGTAACGGATTTTAATGCGATTTTCAGCAATAAATAAAGTTTATTAGAACGAAGGTGTATACGTACTTGTGTAGTGTAGTTTAATCATGTATTTTGTTCAATAAAGAATGTCATGGTTCAGAGATTTAACGCGGACGAAGCAGCGGGCGATCGCTAGTTACTAACATCAATATCTTCAATTGTTCGGTACAGTGATTTACAAGTTGTTGTTTTCTCAAGTCGTAACGGTTGTCCGCAAGTGATGGATAGCGTGAAAGCTCGTGAAGTAAGTGGTTTTGTGGAGACTTCGGTTTCAGTAAAGTGCTTTCTAACTGTTCCAGTAAATTACACTATACTCGTAATATTAAAGCTTTGTTAAGATCGGATGATAATAAAAGCACAATGAGATATCATAAGCAAGCAAGTATTTTATTGTTTAAATGATTTAGCCGCACTATATAAATATCTAATATCCTGGGCATTATGCCTCATTGCAGTGGAGTCGAGGAGGTTTATAATTTAATTTAGTTTAGTTTTAATTTGGTTCTTATTATTTTAGCATATATTTTTAGTTTTTTTTAACAGATATAGAACCTTTTATGTTTTAGTAAATATTATGTAAATATTTAATTTTTTTATTTATGTATGGCGTGTAATGTTTAATTGTACTTTTACATACCTCCTTAATTTTATTTGTATTTATTTTATACATGACTGTATTATCATTGTTGTACGCTAGAAATTGCCGTATGCATTCTTAATGTTTTCACATTTCTTTTTCATTACAAGTTAGCTCTTTATTGCTATCACACTTTACGGTGAGTAATGATGTAATCTGAGATGAAAACGAGCTAACTTGTTAGGAGGAAATAAAAATCCAGTGTGGCTAGTGTAAGATTTTACCGCGTCGATACCGAAAAAAGTAAACGCAAATATATGGAATTGGAGTAGCGCCATCTAGTTATAGTGACAGTAAACGCTTTTTTTTCTATATAATTTGACGTTACGAGTGAGTACGTTTTTACGCAGTCACTCGGTAAAAACTCGCACTTGCCCACAGACCTACCTACCAAAAAAGCAGTTTCTCTAATTTAATATTTTTTTTATTTTTATGTTGGAAAAGGTTTCGTTAATGCATTCATTCCTAATCTGTATTACCAATGTCATATAATTACTCTCACTGAAAATTAATTTACTGGTAAAATGTACAAATAATATTAAAGCTTTATTAATTGAAAGTTAATACGTCGCCGGAAAAAATATATGTGGATTAATATTTTACCAGTATGATAATGTATACAAAGTTATAGATTCATATACAATATGGTCGCGGAGAGCAGGATGCATTTTTTTATTATTATAAAGTTTATTTCATGTAGTTGTACAATATGTTACAGTATTACTGTAGTTGTAACTCTACCAACGGCTGGGAAGGCATTGTAAAAAATAAAAAGACTAAATATTTTACTACTGAAACAAATATATTGAGAAACCCTTACCATGAAAAAATATCCATACTTATGCATAACTACGAGTACATCATTGATCCAGTAGTTGAGTTATGTGGTTTCAGATCACTAGAACCTGAGGTCGGCTGTGGAATAGCCTGTGAAATATTGAGCACATTTTCTCCCGAAAAATTTGCAGTAACAGCACAAGTTGAAAGTGTAACACTTCTCTGCTTCAAAAAGCAAGTTAAACCGACGGCGTTAATCGCATTAGCTAGTTATAATAATTTTACCCGACTTCCAAAGAAGAGAAAGTTTTTTATTTGGCTGCATGTTTTTTAATAAAAATATGCTTTCATGATAGTATGTTAAAAGATAATGGTCTCATAATAAGGTAATTTTCCGATAGTTTATTCTTAGTTTAAGCCCAAGAGACCACTTGCTTTTAACAAGGTGTATTAATGACCACGCCACAATTAATTGCGACTTTAATGGCGCCTTAATGTGCTTCTAAAAACTTTATTTAAAAGTGTTTTAGTACCAACCTACTTTACCTTATGAAACTTTCACAAGAACATTCAGTGCTTTCCAACAAATATGAATTACGTAAGTAAATTTCCCGCCACGGTGAGAAAACACTTCATTGTTTTTAAAGGTTAAAAATGTTACTGCAATTCTTTCAGAATTTATGAGTTATTGTAAGTGATCGCTAAGTGAATCTGAAGTTTCACCTCCGTTTAGATGAGTTGCTTTAATGAGAATGGGTATTTTTTAGTAGTTTGATTTTTGCATTATTGAAAAATTATTATTTTTATTTATCCTTTATTTATACGTGGCTGGTTATCTTGCCAGCAAAGACATACTGCCAAGTGATTAAGTATTGCGGGTTGATGTCGTGTAAAAACCAAAAGGAATGTAGTTTTTATGTTAGCATGTATAACCTCAGCAGCAGGGAGCGTTGGTAGCAAGGAATACTCAAACTTGTATAAATTCATTTATTAAATTACAGAAATTACACAAACAGTATCTACTTGAACGTTACGATTCCTTCAAAATTAGAAAACACAATGAGCGCGCCACGTAGCCAAAAACCTTACATCTCTTTTTGACGTAGAAGGGGAAAGTGAACTCCGATTGATTGCCGCCTTTTGCGTTAACCAATCACAAAATGACAGCTGACTATTCTGTACGAAGAGTTATGTTGCCAACTTAAAAAATAAAAAACGATATAATTTATCGATTATGATACGATTAACGCTAATTAAATTATGATCCTAACACATGCTTCCATCTCAGATTGCATCATTACTTCCCTTCAGATATGATTACAGTCAAGGGCTTGTAGTAAACAAATTGAAAAATGTATTTTATAAATCTTACAAACTTTATAATATAAAAAAGGTATTCTTTTATAAAACAAGCTATAATTACAAGAAAGTAAGCAAAGAGCTGAAGCGGTTAATTATTGTCTGCCGATGAACTCATAGTAGAACCACCGCCATCTTCAGTTCGCGGAATATGAGCATCTTTGACTTTGTATAAAATAAGCGAGCGCCCTAAGGCTAAGTTTATATAATGCATTGCGCGTAATATGTACGTTGTAGTCGTATATGCTTAAACATAATATAACAACGGTATCTGAAGATGAAACTTTAAACTCATTATTAGTAATTTGACAGACCAATTGCTAGTTACTATACTAGTAAATCCATACTTTTAAGCATTTTCACGATGCTCAAGGTCGTGTAGAGCCCTTTCAAGGCTATATGGTGGAAAACGGAACCATGTCCGAGTACCCAAGTGTGATATTATAATAGATTTTGTCGTCATTCAGCATTCATTTGATGACCTCCGTGGCGCAGTGGTACGCGCGGTGGATTTATAAGGCGGATATCCTGGGTTCGATTCCCGGCGGGGCAGATTGAGATTTTTCTTAATTTGTCTTGGTCTGGCTGGTGGAAGGCTTTCGCCGTGGCTAGTTACCACCCTACTGACAAAGACGAACCGCTAAGCGATTTAGCGTTCCGGTACGATGTCGTGTAGATACCGATAGGGGTGTGGATTTTCATCCTACTCCTAACAAGTTAGCCCGTTTCCATCTTAGATTGCATCATCACTTAACATCAGGTGTGATAGCAGTCAAGGGCCAACTTGTAGGCATTAAAAAAAAATTCATCATTATCATCCTATTAACGGACCACTCCGAACCACGGGCCAGGCCTCCCTTATCTTAGGAGAGGGTAAATAGAGCGTAGAACCCCTACACTTACTTCCAACTGTTAATGAAGGCTACGTTTTTTCAGAACAACGTTTCGTACGTATGTAAGGCTTACGGGACATAATGCACAAACGCGGAACAAAATTAGTGTAGCAATAGAGGAAAAACTTAAGGAAAAGAATAATTATATTAACATGAATAGAACAGTATTTTTGCGTGTGAACGTAGCCTAGACCACTAATGACGTAACATTGCGTTTAACGGTGGCGCCGCGCCGTTATAGTTCTTACTTCCCAAGTTTTATGACTAACTAACTTTGCCTATCTTTTAGTAGTTTTCACTTATGGAAGAAAATGAAAGCACTAAAAATGCTTTTAAATATTTTACTAGTTCTTTTTAAATTTTGTAGTACAGTAGACACCAGTAGGCAACGAATTATAATTTTGTATAAATTCACAACTTTTCAATTACGCAATAAATTTGATTGTAGTAAAAATGTACCAGATTCAGGTATTCTAAAATTATCTGTCCATTTTATTGACCCAGTCATCATCATCATCATCATTAGCCTATTAACGGCCCACTACAGGGCCAGGCCTCCCTCCTTACAGGAGAGGGGATATGGAGCGTACATCCACCACGCTGCTCCAATACGGGTTGGCGGGCTAAGGATGTTCGAGCACAATGCTCGTACAATGAACCGGTCTGCGGGGCGCGGGTCGCGGGGGCGACGGCGCCGGCGGCCGGCCACTAGCGAGCGGACAGATGCATTCACTGGACTGGACTCGCGGAATTAACATTGTTTCTATATACATCCAATAAAAGCAGTTCACGAAAATACCAGCAAATTATCATTTTAGTCCATAGCTACACAGTACATAACATTTTGGTCCTTCGCCCTTCAATACTTCGTGGATTGTGGATGAATATTTTACACAAGAATTCAAAAGAGAGCACCGCGGAAACAAAGGACAAGGGACACGATACTGAGTGAGTTCGTTCCATATCCTTCTTATTTTTCCGTCTTCCTTGCCTTCTTTTTGATCAGACATCGCGATCCTCTTTTAAAGTATTCATTGTTCCCACTTCGACCGCTCGGCCGCTTGGTCCGAAAACCGGTTCCTTATCGCTAGCCACGCAGCGCGCGCGGCTCGCTTGCTGTCAATTCACAATTGCATTGCAAACTATGAATGACTATTACACTATAACAAGATTTAATTATTACGCACTGCTTTTTACGCGTGGATTTCTTGTAGGTTTCTTTTAGTTGCATATTTATACTGTAGATTATTATTTTATTTTCCTATAGAACGTTATTTATAATTTTTTTTTCTTTTCTTCATGCTTATTTATACACTAAAACACTGATAATTCATAGCACTTACTCTTACCATACATCATCATCTGCACTTATTTCAAATTGTAAATATTAGAAGTACATCATTACATCATTACATATTTTATAAGATTCTAGCTTTGTAGCTAAGTTTCTAGCTTTTTTATATACCTACTTCTTTCAAAATTATACCTATTATTTAGCTGATGTGTTTAGATTTTGTGAATTAACAATTGTATCGTTGAATTAATTATTTATAAATAGTAGTAGTAGTAATAAATAGTAGGTAGTAGTAGTAGTAGTAGCCGCTTTAATACAAGATTTTTTTTAATTTAATTTTGTCACACTTTTACAATTGTTAAAAAATGAGTGATACAAAAATAAAAGACCTTATAAAACTTCGCGGAAGTGTGAAAGGAAAATTAACGATTTTCCAAAATTATTTGAGCGGTATTGATGGTGATCATTTGACCGAAATTCAAGTTAATGAACTCGATTGCCGCTTAAATAAATTAGATAATTTACATGTGGAATTCGACAAATTTCAGACCGAGCTAGAAATTTTGACAGAAGATCCCAGTCAATTAGTCATTGAACGGGAGGAATTCGAACAAAAATATTTTTCATTGGTAGCATCGGCAAGAACCATCATGAACAAGAGCAGACGTCAACTCCAACGAAGGCTTTCGGTGTCCGAGTCGAGTGAAGGGAGTGTAAGCAGAGATGGAGGTTTGCGAGATTTCGTACGTTTACCCAAAATCTCCCTCCCCTCTTTTAACGGCGAAAAAATGGATACTTGGCTGGAGTTTAGAGATACGTACCTGTCTTTAATTCACAATTGTTCAACCATTGGCAACATCAATAAATTTCATTATTTAAGAGCTGCTTTAAAAGGTAGTGCCTTAACTGTGATACAAAATCTCGAATTCACTGCCAAAAATTATGACTTGGCTTGACAGTTGCTTTCCAGTAGGTACGACAACGAACGCCTTCTAGTTAACATTCATGTAAACGCATTAATTAATTTCACACAAATTCAACGAGAATCTGGTAAAATATTAAGAAATTTAGTAGATACAATTAATAGAAATTTATGTGCATTAAATACTTTGGGTCAACCCACTGATCATTGGGACACCTTGGTAATACATTTGATGAGTAGGAAATTAGACAGTGTTACATATCGTCATTGGGAGGAACACCGTAATTCAATAAACACTTCTCCTACATTAAAACAATTTTTAACGTTTCTAACTAATCGAGCTGACTTGTTAGACACGATACAGTTGGATGACACGCAGCGACAGTCAACATCACAGTCAAATCACTTTACACACAACACACATATTATACAGTCAAAACACACAAATTATAATAAAACTAAAAATATTGAAAATAAAAATATCATGGTATGCCCAATGTGTAAGCAAAACCATTTCTTATTTAGTTGTGCTGAATTTAGACAGTTAGATATAGATTCACGCTTGGAAAAAATTAAATATTTTTCTGTCTGCAAAAACTGCTTACGCCCTGGCCATAAAGAAAAATTTTGCCGCTTAACGCATTGCAAATATTGCAATCTTAAGCACAGTAGCCTGCTTCATAAAGATACTGAACAGCAAACTACTGTCGCTTTATCTTCATCTATTGTCGCTAACAAACCTCTTACATTGCTTTCCACAGCGTTGGTGAACGTGGTAGGCGCAGACGGAAAATTACACACCGCTCGCGCTCTTCTAGACAATGGCGCCACTGCGCACTATGTCACACGGGACCTCTGTGAGAAGCTGGGTTTGATACGACGCGCCGTAAGCTCCACTGTTACCGGTATAAATAGTCAATTGTCCTACAGTGCAGAGGCTTGCATCTTACCCATAAAGAATAGAAGATAAGAAACAGTACTTAGCATTTAATAACATATTCAGGAAGTGCATTAATCAGGCACAAAGGAATTCAAATAAAATATTTATTAGGTCATCAAGAAATAAATGCAAAGCATCATGGTCAGTAATCAAGGGCTGTGAAAATAAATTTTATAAACAACTTCACGGTCTTGAAGAAATAGTATGCGATAATGTAAGTATCAAAAGTCCTAATAAAATTTCACAGTTATTTAATAAAGCATTTATAGACTATGAAAATAAATCTAAATTGTTAAATTTTAATAAAGTTACACTTAAAGGATATCAACTTAGAGAAAGCATTTTTCTTGAACCTTGCAGTACACAAGAAATAATATCGATTATAAAATCCCTAAAAAACACAAATTCTGTAGGTATGGATGGTATAAATACGAAGGTTTTAAAAGCAACAGTCAATGAAATATCTCCAATATTATGTCATTTTATAAATTTGTCTTTCGTCAATGGCATTTTTCCTTCAAGTCTTAAGACAACAATAGTTAAACCTCTGCACAAAAGAAGTTGCTACACTAATATTAACAATTATCGCCCAATTTCACTTGTATCAGTGATTTCAAAATTATTTGAAAAAGCAATACACAAGCGTATTAATAATTTTCTGATTAAACACCAACTTATATTACGGGAACAAAATGGATTTCAAAAAGAAAAATCTACAACTATGGCTGTTTTCATGCTGATGAAAAATATAATTTCAATTATTGACAATGGGAATCCTGCATGTACTATTTTCTGTGATATGACTAAGGCTTTTGACTATGTTTCACATGACTTATTATTGACAAAATGCGAATATTATGGCTTACGTGGACCTTGTCTTTCATGGTTGCATAGTTATTTAAAAGAAAGAAAGCAATTAGTAGAAATAGCCAGATTAAACGAACAAAAATTAAGGACAAATTTTAGATCTAAGCTAGAAGTAAATTCATTTGGAGTTCCACAAGGTAGTGTTCTCGGGCCATTACTATTCTTAATATATATCAATGACCTTCCCGATAGCATTAACCATAAGTGTATTATGTATGCAGATGACGTTTCCATCACAGTCCCATGTTTAAAAAATGCTGACAACTCTCCGGAAATAATGAATGCTTTAAGTAATGTGAATGATTGGTTAATTATGAATAATTTGTGCCTAAATTTAAAAAAAACTAAAATTGTGACATTTAAAAATCGGAAAATGACTTACAAAAATAATATTGTGACATGTGCCAATGAAAATATAGAACAAGTACCTAGTATATCCTTTTTAGGAATTCATTTAGATGAGTTTTGCACTTGGGGTCCTCATATTATTCACTTATGCAAAAAAATAAATAAGTTTGTCTTTGTTCTAAGAAGGCTTTCTAAAATCACCGACCGAAATACTGCCTTATCTGCGTATCATGGATATGTTGTGTCTAATATACGCTACGGTATTATTCTCTGGGGTAACGTTACAGAGGCAAACAGAGTGTTCCTCATACAAAAAAAGTGTATTAGGGCTATGTGCAATATGAACCCCATGCAATCATGCAAGCCAATGTTTACGAATTTAAAATTATTAACAATGACGGGTATTTATATATACGAAGTGGCTTGCTTTGTAAAAAGATACAAGGCCGATTTCTTTACAACCTATAAAAATATAGCATCATTTAATAGCCGACACCTGGAAAGGTTGCACTATCCAGTGTGTAAAACAGCTCTCGGCAGTAACAGCTGTTATTTTATGATGATTAAAATTTATAATAAAATTCCCAATGTTATAAAGGATCTCCCTTTTCGGCGTTTTAAATTAAAATTATACGACTGGTTGATTGATAAATGCTTTTACTCTGTAAGGGAGTTCTTCAACATTAAATTGTAATGTGGGCAATTGTAGTCTTAATATTATTAAGTTTTTAAATTTATGTACGACATATTTCAAGTGCCTAATTTGTAATTTTAATAATAATTGTAATTTATTTTGTTTTTTTTATTTATATGATGTATTTGCATGTCATGCGACTAAACATATGTACATACTTATGTTTTTGGCAAATAAATAAATGATTGATTGATTGATTGATTGATTGACACGATTTTGGGAATTAGAATCGGTTTCTTCTAAATATAACTTAACACTAGAAGAACAGGCTTGTGAGAAAAGTTTCGCAGAGAATACTCGACGCGACAGAGATGGTAAATTTATTGTTACTATACCTTTAAAAGAGTCGCCCGATGTTCTCGGCGATAACTATTACTCGGCAAAAAATCGTTTACTAGCGCTTGAACGTAGATTTCAACGCGATCCTCTTTTAAAAAAGAGATATTTAGATTTTATGACAGAATATAGGAATTTAGACCACATGAGTGAATCGTCAAAATTTACTGAACATATTTCACAAAACCGATACTACATTCCACATTTTCCTATAATTCGAGAAAGCTCAACAACGACGAAACTTCGCGTAGTTTTTAATGCTTCGGCGGCATATAAGGGTAAGACCTTTAATGATATTCAAATGGTAGGTCCTGTTGTCCAAGACGACCTACTGTCTATATTGTTACGCTTTCGTCAACACAAATACGTTGTTTCGGGAGACATAGAGAAGATGTACAGAGCCGTTTTAGTCGAGCCTTCACAACGTTCACTTCAACAAATTTTATTTAGATTTGATCCAAGTGAACACATTAGATCATTTACGTTAAATACGGTTACTTACGGTACAGCATCTGCACCGTACTTAGCCACTAAATGCTTGGTTTCACTGGCAGGACAATGTTCGGATCCTATTGCAAAAACAGCTATTGCTAGGGATTTCTATGTAGATGATTTTCTTAGCGGTGGAAATTCTATAGAATCAGTCATTGAACTTTGCAAAAATGTTAATAAAACCTTACTGTCAGCGCAATTTAAGCTACGTAAATGGCAATCAAACAGTTCTGAAGTATTAAAATCATTAGTTAAAGACAATTCGCTTGAACATAATATTACTACGAACAAAACCTTAAATCTTGATGAAACATTACCTTGTAAAACGCTTGGGCTTCAATGGGATTGTAATTTAGATAATTTATTATTTACTATAACTTTAGACACTAAAATAAAAAAAAATCACTAAACGAAAAATTTTATCATTAATAAGTCAAATATTTGACCCCCTTGGCCTTTTAGGACCTTGTACTGTTCAAGCTAAAATGTTCATGCAGAAACTTTGGATTGATAAATGCGGTTGGGATGATGAAGTGTCAAAAGAAACACAGAAGACCTTTTTAAATTTCATAGATTCTCTTAATTCTCTTAAGTCACTTCGTATTCCCCGTTGGGTTTCTAATGACAACATAACCCTGTTAGAATTGCATACCTTTTCAGACGCATCAGAACGCGCGTACGGAACGTGTGTCTACATCAGAACGGTCGATACAAATGGCACGGTACATATTCGCCTTTTAGCTTCTAGAAATAAAGTGGCGCCTTTGAAACCAACCACTATCCCTAGACTGGAGCTTTGTGGTGCGGTTCTCGCCACCAGGCTTCATGCTAAAGTGATTTCATCACTAACACTTAAGGTACATAATTCTTATTTTTGGACTGATTCCACAATCGTGTTGGCATGGCTTAAAACTCAATCAAATCAATTAAAAACCTTCGTACGAACTCGTGTGAGTGAGATTCAAGACAGCACTGCGGGTCACAGACGGAGCTACGTTCCGTCAAAAGAGAATCCTGCTGATTTAGTATCTCGTGGAGTTGTGGCGAACACCATTAGCTTATGTCAACTATGGTGGTGTGGGCCAGATTTTTTAAAGTCTAGATACATACAATTTCCTGTGTTACCAAACACACAAGCATATACATCAAATATACAGACACATTCAGAATCAGAAATTGTTTTACACACTACAAAAACACAAAATAACAACACAAATTTTATACATGAACTCACGCAAAAACATTCGAATTACACACATTTAATAAGATCTTTTGCATACATACAGAGATTTATATACAATTGTAAAAACCCTACTAATAAATTTACAAAATCTTTATCTACAATAGAGTTACAAAATTCTGAAAATTACATATTACAATTTGTCCAACAAATTATGTTTGCTGATGAATATATATTATTAAAGGCAAACAAGCCTCTTCCAAAAAACAATAGATTGAAATCATTAACCCCTTTCATGGACTCAAATAATGTAATAAGAGTTGGTGGTCGTTTAAATAACTCTTGTTATACGTTTGATGTCAAGCACCCTATTTTATTATGTAGCAAACATAATTTGACACAAATCATTTTTCAAAAAGAACACTTAAAACTCATGCATGCCGGACCTCAGCTTCTTTTGTCTCATATAAGACAAAAATATTGGCCACTGGGGGGGAGGAACCTTGCTAGACGCGTCGTGCATAGTTGCGTACGTTGCTTTAGGTTCAAATCTAAAACACTACAACCAATTATGGGTGACCTACCCAAAGATAGAACGCAACTAGAGTATCCCTATTTACATTGTGCCGTGGACTATGGCGGCCCTATTTTAATTGCGGACCGTAAGGGCAGGGGCGCGAAATTGTCAAAAGCTTATATTAGCGTCTTTGTTTGTTTTAGCATCAAAGCGGTGCACTTGGAGCTCGTCACAGATTTGACTAAAGAGGCCTTCCTCGCAGCATTTCTTAGATTCATTAGTCGGCACGGGAAGCCCTCGACTGTCACGACAGATAATTCAACAACGTTTCTTGGGGCCAGCAATGATGTGGCCAGGTTTTTCGAAAATTACTCAGAGGATATTAAAGCGGATTTGAGTAATAGAGGTATTGAGTTTAAAACAATTCCCCCATATACTCCCCACATGGGTGGACTGTGGGAGAGTGCGGTAAAGTCCGTCAAATACCACTTAAAGCGCATTTTAAATTTAACACATTTAACTTACGAGGAGATGGCAACATGTCTAGCTCAAATCGAAGCCATCCTCAATTCAAGACCCCTTACCCCTCTATCTTCCGACCCTTCCGACCTATCTTGCCTAACTCCAGCTCATTTCCTCATTGGGCGACCACTCTTATCAGTTCCTCGTCCTCCTGTCAGTGATGCTAGGCTTAGCACCTTGGACCGCTGGCAGAGGATTGAGAAACTCAAACAACACTTTTGGGACCGCTTTTCCCTCGAATACGTTTCTCTGCTTCAGCAGCGGACCCGTTGGCAGTCAGCAAGTTCGGAGTTGCAGCTGGGCAGCTTGGTCCTCGTAAAGGAAAAGGGCCAGCCACCACTTCTATGGTTGCTAGGAAGAATCGTCAAGGTGCACCCGGGCAGAGATGGTGTTTCCCGAATCGCGGAGATCAAGACCAAGAGAGGCGTCATCACTCGGGCTTACAACAACATCTGCCCACTGCCTCTTTGATCTTCGGCAGCTTGGGCGGGCAGGATGTTCGAGCACAATGCTCGTACAATGAACCGGTCTGCGGGGCGCGGGTCGCGGGGGCGACGGCGCCGGCGGCCGGCCACTAGCGAGCGGACAGATGCATTCACTGGACTGGACTCGCGGAATTAACATTGTTTCTATATACATCCAATAAAAGCAGTTCACGAAAATACCAGCAAATTATCATTTTAGTCCATAGCTACACAGTACATAACAAAGGATGATAATGTTTCATTTATTAACGATCACTATCAGATGTTGTTGATAGTGACCGGGACCGACGGCTTAACGTGTTCTCCGAGGCACAGGGGTGTAACACCTCCAACTTCCAGACTCCGGGCTTGGAATGTACTGAACATTTCATAGAAGAATGAAAAAGCTCAGAATTATTCCATGACCCGACCCAGGGATCGAACCCAGGACCTCGTGATCGAAGCCACATAGCCTAACCACTAGACCAACGAGGCAGTCCCAGTACCTCCAGGAAAATTTGTTTGGATATGGATCGTAAGGTCCAGGGTATGAGTGGATGGACATCAGTCTATGAAAATTATTAAGATTTTCTTAGAAATTTTCAGTATATCATAGTCATTATAGTCAATCATATGATTAACTACCTGCCCACTGTTTTACCCATTTCAAAAGCCTCAAACCTTCTTGGACTAATGCACATTTCGTTAGGAATCCTCGTAGCTTTAATGTTAAGTTAACGACCTTAAATTATCAACAATACAATAGAAATCTAAAATCTTTTAAGTAATATAAAATTTACATATTACGATTCGAAAATTGTAAAGATATCTTTGAATAAAGATACTTTGACTTCGACTCCTCCATCATGAGATGATGATGATCTCAAAACAAATATCAACGATATTTTTCAGTATAAACATTTTGTTCGTAAACATAATTAAACTTGTAGTACTACTAGAATTTAATATTACAACTGGAATATATATTTCATTTTGTAAGGAAGAATAAAGACCCGTGTCTGCGGTTGACTGCATACGGAGTTCGCGTCTCGTGCCTCAACTCTGTTCTGTAGACGGAGTATATTTAATAAACCGCATATTTATTATATTGCAGCTGATATGGTTGTAAACATACTGTTCAATTTTGTTTTTAATATTTCAATGTTTTTCTTTTCAATTTTTTAATTTTCTGTAATACATATTTCGCCGCGGCTTGGCTAGTGACATAGAGACATCTCGTGCAAAGGATTAGGCTTTGATGTTAGGTGACGATTCCTGTGGGCTAACTTTATTTCAGATAGCTTATCACGAGTTATATAAGAACGCTACACGGGTTTGTGGTTATATTTGCCAGTGCGGTGGTAACTAGCCACAACCGGAGCCTACCACCAGACCAGACTGAATCTAGAAATGGTAGCCTTTATTTCTTTATACAAACACTGTTAAAATAGAAATATTTAAATAAATAAATCAAAAATTAAAATGAAAAATGCTTGATTTAACATTGTAATAACGTCGATAATCGGTACCCCAAAGCCTGAAGACCAAAATCTTCAACGAGTGTGTCCTGCTATTAACCTGCTGTCCTGGTATTAACTTATGGCACAGAAACGTGGCATTAACAATTGGCCTAGTTCACAAATTCAAGGTCGCCCATCATGCTATGGAGAGAGCTATGTTGGGTGTATAACGAGGAAATCCGAAGGACAACAAAGGTAGTGGACATAGCTCAAAGGACAAGCGAGTTTAAGTGGCAGTGGGCAGGCCATATAAGTCGCAGAACAGACGGTCCCTGGGGCCGGCGTGTTCTGGAGTGGAGACCACGTACTACTAAGGGCAGTGGAGGACGCCCTCCAGCTCGATGGTCGGAAGAACTTAAAAAGGTAGTGGGAAGTTGCTGGATGACGAAGGCAGAGGATCGTGTGTGGTGGCAGGCTCTTGAGAAGGCCTATGTTCAGCACGGATACAGGCTGATGATGATGATGTAATAATATTATTTTGGCTCATATATAATAGAATTAACATGATCGTCAAAGCCATATCATCGTCAATGTCCTGGAATTGATTTTCTGTATTTAATAGCCACTGCTATCAAATGCAGACACCGATTTTGTATGCAAAATGATAACCCGTATTATTCCGGGCTCCAGCATAATTTGTTGTTCAAGATGAATTCAATAGTGCTCAGCGATCAGTTGATCTCAAAATGACTATTCAAAAGGATAATACTCGCATAAACGTGTTTTGATAAACTGATAATATACCGAACGACCGATTTATAAGTCAGTTGTGACTTGCGTTTAATGTATTCATTTTACTATTTTCCGCGAAAACCCGACAAATCCAAATGACAGTCACACAACTCGACAAAAATCCTCTATACACGGTAGACTCCGAAAGATCCTCCGACAATTTTGATGCTCACGTAATGCGTAAAGTCAAATACAAAAATATTTTAGTGATATTTTGTAAGAAAATCAACCGATTTCCAAAACTTATAATCCTCGATTCAGCACCTATGTTTTTGTGAATATTCCTTATTTTCCTCGAGACTACAGACGATTTGAAAAGATTAGTAACTTATGTACAAAAGACGCCAGCCATGCTCATAGATTTTTTTTTATTTTCTGTCAAAATACTAGTGAAAATATTTACTGGTATAACAAAAGTAATCCAAGAAAAGGAGCTTGTTACCAAAAAATACATGTTTTAAATGTACCTCGGTTTTAAGAATCCACAAAACATGCATGCTGGATCTAGTCCAAACCCGTTGAAACACGCGAAACATTTTGTTCGAGTTGGTAGAGCTGTAAACAAGATGATGACAAGTGTATATAAATTAAATTGTATGCATATAATATAAATCGGAATTATACTAAGTGTACTATATTTTATGTAAGTTCTTGCTCATGCTATATTTATATAAAGCAACATTGCAGTGCCGAGTTTAGAGGAAAGTATTTCAAGTACAATCACGTACCCGTTTGATGTTATGCGCTATCGTTGCTGGTTTTCTTTAGTTTTATATCTGTGAGCAACAATTTATCTAAAGTTGTATCGGATAACAATACTGTATAATACACCAATACTAACCGATGCTCAGGACTTTCTCTGTCTCGAATTTGTGATTTTGTAGTACGATATAGAAACATTGGGATTCTTCTTAACCTAAAGAACATGTCACTTGGAAAATACTTTAAGCCATCGATACCGATCATTGTCATTAATATTACTATTTGATAGTGATTGTTACTGGATAAATAAATAAAATAAAAATTAGAAATTATGAAAAGAATGAAACTTAAGTACTTAACGAAACGTAACTTGTAAGCTGCTGAGAGTTGAGAAGCAGTGATAAAATAGGCTATATGACTAACATGACATTTAAAAAGTGCTTGTTTAATACGCCTTCTTGATATAAATGAATTTGAATTCAAATTTCATAAGTCTTAATGTAAAGTTTGACTACAGAAAAATAAATTCTATTGTGCAGAAATGCCTAATTTTTAGACGAACATTTATTTTCAAATTCAACACTTCAATATTAGGTATCTAAAAATATTTAAAGCAATCTTTGTGAATTAACAACAAGTAGATTTATTGACGCAATTTGTCGGGTTCTTTGGTGGCGTTTATAAATTATTTAGTGTCGAATCGTGAAGCAAAGTAAACGATGTAATTTATGTCTCCAATAAACATTTTATACGTCTAACACCCAAATACTCAAACGCAAATCAAATTCAAGTACGTCTAGAGTCAATTTATTTTGACAGATTTTGACAAATTGTAAGCAATCAATGTTCCTCGTCCTCCTGTCAGTGATGCTAGGCTTAGCACCTTGGACCGCTGGCAGAGGATTGAGAAACTCAAACAACACTTTTGGGACCGCTTTTCCCTCGAATACGTTTCTCTGCTTCAGCAGCGGACCCGTTGGCAGTCAGCAAGTTCGGAGTTGCAGCTGGGCAGCTTGGTCCTCGTAAAGGAAAAGGGCCAGCCACCACTTCTATGGTTGCTAGGAAGAATCGTCAAGGTGCACCCGGGCAGAGATGGTGTTTCCCGAATCGCGGAGATCAAGACCAAGAGAGGCGTCATCACTCGGGCTTACAACAACATCTGCCCACTGCCTCTTTGATCTTCGGCAGCTTGGGCGGGCAGGATGTTCGAGCACAATGCTCGTACAATGAACCGGTCTGCGGGGCGCGGGTCGCGGGGGCGACGGCGCCGGCGGCCGGCCACTAGCGAGCGGACAGATGCATTCACTGGACTGGACTCGCGGAATTAACATTGTTTCTATATACATCCAATAAAAGCAGTTCACGAAAATACCAGCAAATTATCATTTTAGTCCATAGCTACACAGTACATAACAAAGGATGATAATGTTTCATTTATTAACGATCACTATCAGATGTTGTTGATAGTGACCGGGACCGACGGCTTAACGTGTTCTCCGAGGCACAGGGGTGTAACACCTCCAACTTCCAGACTCCGGGCTTGGAATGTACTGAACATTTCATAGAAGAATGAAAAAGCTCAGAATTATTCCATGACCCGACCCAGGGATCGAACCCAGGACCTCGTGATCGAAGCCACATAGCCTAACCACTAGACCAACGAGGCAGTCCCAGTACCTCCAGGAAAATTTGTTTGGATATGGATCGTAAGGTCCAGGGTATGAGTGGATGGACATCAGTCTATGAAAATTATTAAGATTTTCTTAGAAATTTTCAGTATATCATAGTCATTATAGTCAATCATATGATTAACTACCTGCCCACTGTTTTACCCATTTCAAAAGCCTCAAACCTTCTTGGACTAATGCACATTTCGTTAGGAATCCTCGTAGCTTTAATGTTAAGTTAACGACCTTAAATTATCAACAATACAATAGAAATCTAAAATCTTTTAAGTAATATAAAATTTACATATTACGATTCGAAAATTGTAAAGATATCTTTGAATAAAGATACTTTGACTTCGACTCCTCCATCATGAGATGATGATGATCTCAAAACAAATGTCAACGATATTTTTCAGTATAAACATTTTGTTCGTAAACATAATTAAACTTGTAGTACTACTAGAATTTAATATTACAACTGGAATATATATTTCATTTTGTAAGGAAGAATAAAGACCCGTGTCTGCGGTTGACTGCATACGGAGTTCGCGTCTCGTGCCTCAACTCTGTTCTGTAGACGGAGTATATTTAATAAACCGCATATTTATTATATTGCAGCTGATATGGTTGTAAACATACTGTTCAATTTTGTTTTTAATATTTCAATGTTTTTCTTTTCAATTTTTTAATTTTCTGTAATACATATTTCGCCGCGGCTTGGCTAGTGACATAGAGACATCTCGTGCAAAGGATTAGGCTTTGATGTTAGGTGACGATTCCTGTGGGCTAACTTTATTTCAGATAGCTTATCACGAGTTATATAAGAACGCTACACGGGTTTGTGGTTATATTTGCCAGTGCGGTGGTAACTAGCCACAACCGGAGCCTACCACCAGACCAGACTGAATCTAGAAATGGTAGCCTTTATTTCTTTATACAAACACTGTTAAAATAGAAATATTTAAATAAATAAATCAAAAATTAAAATGAAAAATGCTTGATTTAACATTGTAATAACGTCGATAATCGGTACCCCAAAGCCTGAAGACCAAAATCTTCAACGAGTGTGTCCTGCTATTAACCTGCTGTCCTGGTATTAACTTATGGCACAGAAACGTGGCATTAACAATTGGCCTAGTTCACAAATTCAAGGTCGCCCATCATGCTATGGAGAGAGCTATGTTGGGTGTATAACGAGGAAATCCGAAGGACAACAAAGGTAGTGGACATAGCTCAAAGGACAAGCGAGTTTAAGTGGCAGTGGGCAGGCCATATAAGTCGCAGAACAGACGGTCCCTGGGGCCGGCGTGTTCTGGAGTGGAGACCACGTACTACTAAGGGCAGTGGAGGACGCCCTCCAGCTCGATGGTCGGAAGAACTTAAAAAGGTAGTGGGAAGTTGCTGGATGACGAAGGCAGAGGATCGTGTGTGGTGGCAGGCTCTTGAGAAGGCCTATGTTCAGCACGGATACAGGCTGATGATGATGATGTAATAATATTATTTTGGCTCATATATAATAGAATTAACATGATCGTCAAAGCCATATCATCGTCAATGTCCTGGAATTGATTTTCTGTATTTAATAGCCACTGCTATCAAATGCAGACACCGATTTTGTATGCAAAATGATAACCCGTATTATTCCGGGCTCCAGCATAATTTGTTGTTCAAGATGAATTCAATAGTGCTCAGCGATCAGTTGATCTCAAAATGACTATTCAAAAGGATAATACTCGCATAAACGTGTTTTGATAAACTGATAATATACCGAACGACCGATTTATAAGTCAGTTGTGACTTGCGTTTAATGTATTCATTTTACTATTTTCCGCGAAAACCCGACAAATCCAAATGACAGTCACACAACTCGACAAAAATCCTCTATACACGGTAGACTCCGAAAGATCCTCCGACAATTTTGATGCTCACGTAATGCGTAAAGTCAAATACAAAAATATTTTAGTGATATTTTGTAAGAAAATCAACCGATTTCCAAAACTTATAATCCTCGATTCAGCACCTATGTTTTTGTGAATATTCCTTATTTTCCTCGAGACTACAGACGATTTGAAAAGATTAGTAACTTATGTACAAAAGACGCCAGCCATGCTCATAGATTTTTTTTTATTTTCTGTCAAAATACTAGTGAAAATATTTACTGGTATAACAAAAGTAATCCAAGAAAAGGAGCTTGTTACCAAAAAATACATGTTTTAAATGTACCTCGGTTTTAAGAATCCACAAAACATGCATGCTGGATCTAGTCCAAACCCGTTGAAACACGCGAAACATTTTGTTCGAGTTGGTAGAGCTGTAAACAAGATGATGACAAGTGTATATAAATTAAATTGTATGCATATAATATAAATCGGAATTATACTAAGTGTACTATATTTTATGTAAGTTCTTGCTCATGCTATATTTATATAAAGCAACATTGCAGTGCCGAGTTTAGAGGAAAGTATTTCAAGTACAATCACGTACCCGTTTGATGTTATGCGCTATCGTTGCTGGTTTTCTTTAGTTTTATATCTGTGAGCAACAATTTATCTAAAGTTGTATCGGATAACAATACTGTATAATACACCAATACTAACCGATGCTCAGGACTTTCTCTGTCTCGAATTTGTGATTTTGTAGTACGATATAGAAACATTGGGATTCTTCTTAACCTAAAGAACATGTCACTTGGAAAATACTTTAAGCCATCGATACCGATCATTGTCATTAATATTACTATTTGATAGTGATTGTTACTGGATAAATAAATAAAATAAAAATTAGAAATTATGAAAAGAATGAAACTTAAGTACTTAACGAAACGTAACTTGTAAGCTGCTGAGAGTTGAGAAGCAGTGATAAAATAGGCTATATGACTAACATGACATTTAAAAAGTGCTTGTTTAATACGCCTTCTTGATATAAATGAATTTGAATTCAAATTTCATAAGTCTTAATGTAAAGTTTGACTACAGAAAAATAAATTCTATTGTGCAGAAATGCCTAATTTTTAGACGAACATTTATTTTCAAATTCAACACTTCAATATTAGGTATCTAAAAATATTTAAAGCAATCTTTGTGAATTAACAACAAGTAGATTTATTGACGCAATTTGTCGGGTTCTTTGGTGGCGTTTATAAATTATTTAGTGTCGAATCGTGAAGCAAAGTAAACGATGTAATTTATGTCTCCAATAAACATTTTATACGTCTAACACCCAAATACTCAAACGCAAATCAAATTCAAGTACGTCTAGAGTCAATTTATTTTGACAGATTTTGACAAATTGTAAGCAATCAATGTATGTCGACTAGAGATTTTGCGTTTGAATAATCAAGCGTTATATTTGAAGTGAAACAGAATTCTTATATACAATTCATCAATATGAACGGGTGCATCCCATTAGTACCCCATACCGTAGTTCTATAGAACTGTTGGGATATTTTACCGGCTTTCAAATTATATCCCAATAGTTCTATATAGTACTGTAGTATAGTTTTTGCTCTTGACTTTACTTATAGCATGTAAGTTATAAACTTTATATTATTTTAATTGATATTTCATTTTGTTTTAAACGAAAAAATGTCCCTTGCGACAAAAGCTAAGTTGTTAAAACCAAGTAGTAGTCGTGTCTAAAAAATATTCTTTTATTTTAGCAGTTACAGGGGGGCCTCTTTTTCCACTTTGGAAGTATATTTCACGCAAACTATCCAGTTTAGAAAAAAATGATATTAGAAACCTCATTATCATTTTTAAAGACCTATCCATAAATACCTCACACGTATGTAGTTCTATATAGAACTAATGGGACACTAAGCACTAATATGGTGTATCAACAGTTCTATAGAACTAAAATTAGGGTGTACTACTGGGATGCACCCATATGAACTTTGTAACTTAGGTAGGTACACAAAAATAATTTATAATATGTTAAAATTAAAATCCTGAATTTAGCTACATTAATGCAGCGTAGGCAGTATTTGGAGAGTTATTAGAATAAGTTAGCTTTTTCATTCCATCTTTCTCAATAAAAATAATTACTAGCTTACTATGACATATTTTCCATCTCATCAGAAAAAGCATCACTCATCGCCAACAACGGATGTGATCACATCAGCTTTAAAACAAAGAAACCAATTGGTCCTTTGTGCTATGAAATATTGAGCTTCTCTTTATTGGCAGTAGATCGAAATTAGGAAGTTGTTGACCTTTGTCTCATTTAGCCGTCGATTGTTCCAATATACAGTCGAACTAATTAATTAAATTATCTAAAATATCACCTAAATCCGTCAATCACATATTACAGTAGCATAGTGGATAGAATTTTAGAATCCCCGCTTCTGATGTCTGGCGCTGTAGTGTTTTTATTTTTATCGACTACAAGTTGGCCCTTGACTGCTATCACACCTGATGTTAAGTGATGATGCAGTCTAAGATGGAAGCGGGCTAACTTGTTAGGAGTGGGACGAAAATCCACACCCCTTTCGGTTTCTACACGACATCGTACCGGAACGCTAAATCGCTTGGCGATACGTCTTTGTCGGTAGGGTTGGTAACTAGCCACGGCGAAAGCCTCCCACCAGCCAGACCAAGACAAATTAAGAAAAATCTCAATCTGCCCCGCCGGGAATCGAACCCAGGACCTCCATCTTATAAATCTACCGCGAATACCACTGTGCCACGGAGGTCGTCGAAAACCACCATATAAGTAGACTGATGATAATAGAAGAAAAAAAAACCTACACTTATCTATACAAATAAATAAAATAAAGGTCCTATTTGTTATTTCAAATTAAATTTACTAAATTTTTCAAAATCTATCTGTATGTTTGTTCTGTTTTTTCTGTTCTCTGAAACAGCTAGAAAACTAATGTCACTAAAACACTTAAAAAATTACATCATCTATGAATATTTAAAATTTTCTGTGTTTGTGGCTGCCTGTTTGTTCATTCAAATCTCTTAAACGATTTAATCTATTGTGATACGACTTTTACTTGCAGATAGCTATAAAGTTTTAAGGCTAGTATTCTAATTTGTACCTCGATATTTTCACCGGAAAAATCTTAGGGCACATCTAATAAAGAAATAAAGATAATAACAATCGCAAAGTGTAAAGTAAAGATAATATTATATTAATTATGAATAATCGCTAAGAGAATGAGAAAGTTATTTGTCTATAATAGCGAGTCTGCGAACTTATCCGTACAGCAAAGATCATGATTGACTAGATTAAGCTATCTGAAGTATACTTGTTATGTGTGATACTAAGCGTTTCTGATAGTTTCGCCTGCGGGAACTCTCAGCCTGAATATACAGTCGTAATGTTAATATAACTAGAGCTATTTGTGATAGAAGAAAGTTCTTACTTTCATTATTACTGAAGGCCTATTTGAACCAAACAGCATTTGAAAATTATGGTTCTTGGTGAAATTTTCAAAAAAAGGCTTTAGATAAAGGTTTTTACCTGGGCCTGTGTAAGTTTTAGGCTTCATAGTATAGTGTAGAAAGTAGCATATCTTCCAATAAAGGAGTCAGATTAGGTGGACAATCTGATTTAATTATTATCTTCTCATTAGGTTTGGCTATACAATATTAAGTTCCTAGCAAGTGGAGAAGAAGAAGAGAAGTTGCTGTTATACTGTACTTCGTAGGTCCCGGTCATTGTTACAAAACAAACATTAAAATATACTCACACTAAGCCCGCCAACCGACATAGTGGGTTTAAGCTCCAAGTCCCATTCCGTAGAGAAAGAAGCCTAGCCATGTTGTGGGCCACTAAAGTAGTAATTAACGTGGATGAGGTAATAACTTTAATTTAAAATAATCATTAAAATAAACAATAAATAATAAGTAAATAAACTTGTACAATAAATCACGGTGCATCGGCGAGGCAATCTGTTCGCGACTGTCAAACTTTGCAGCAGTTTAAATTTTGAAACTAAAGTCGTTAATCATCATTTAAATATACAAAATATTATACACTTTGATCAATAGCTACTTAACAATCAATTGTTTTCAAATTTTATGTTTCAAGTTTGCAAATTTTGATTGCAACTGAGTCCTTCCCAAGGTTAATGCTTCATGATTTTTAAACAAAAAGAAAATTGATGATATTAGATAATTATAATTAAATACGAAATATAATGTAGAAGTTGTATAAATATGTAGTAATAGATTAATTATAATGTAATTCCAATGCTACGTACCAGATCTTATTTTTTATAAACGTTGGCAGCATTGTATATTCTGTGTGAAAAGACTACAGACAATAGTGGCCATATTTGCTGTGTTGTGGTACCCCGTGTAAACTGTCGAACAAAAATGGCGGGCGGTAGGCTATAAAATATGCCCCTATGGAAAATTGTTATCATTCACCTTAGTGTCCGAGTCTTGTGCAGTCATGCTGTTTGACTATTGTAAGAATCTGTGCGCGTAATGTTTAATTAAGTAATTACTGTAAGAATGCTTCATTTTGATCATCGTCATTTTACAAAGACATCAACTTTGTAAAAAAATTGTTATTAAGTTTGTCTTTTGGTGTTTTAAGTTTTATTCCCTTCTGGCTGTTTGTTAACATAAATTTTCATCAACTTAGCAGTAGAAGTAATTTCACTTAAACGCACCTAAAATAAACTTTCGTTAGTATCGGAAAATTTCTGAAAATATGTACTCTACTTATTCACTTATCATAATTTTGGAGCCCACTCATCACGAAAGCTTAATAGATGCTGAAAGTTAGGCGCATATATAGCGCAAATCTTCCTAATTTCACATAATTTAGAATTCAGAAAGTTTGTAAAGTTGTTTTTCAATAACTTCACAAAGTAGGAGTTATTCTAGCTATTTCTCGGAGTTATTTCTAACTCCGACTTCCACGATCGTTTTAAGAAAACAATGAGTTAATGAAGTTTTATGATATTAATTTAATACTTAATTATGGAATTGTGGATTGTTCTAATGTAATAAAAATGTAAATTTTTTTACTGTTAATCTCGTATTACACACACAGGATTTCGAGCGCTACTTTCGAATTCATGCCGCAATCCTGTAAGTAAAATACAAAGTTCACTACCAGTAAAGCAATCATACAGTTGATCAAAATATTGAAAAGCAAAGATCTTAGTACATCCAGGTGAAAGACAAACATCATCAGCATTGTTAACATTGATAAGATGTTGATAAAAAATTAGTAGATCCAAAAAGAATTTATATTGAAATAAAGGAAAAGAACCCTTTCACGTGATTATTGTAAGTTTGGTTTGCTTCGTGGTGAATGAACTTATGACTAAAGGCCCCATTAGGGTTTCCAAGTAGACAATATTGACGACCTCCGTGGCGCAGTGGTATGCGCGGTGGATTTATAAGACGGAGGTCCTGGGTTCGATTCCCGGCGGGGCAGATTGAGATTTTTCTTAATTTGTCTTGGTCTGGCTGGTGGGAGGCTTTTGCCGTGGCTAGTTGCCACCCTACCGACAAAGACGTATCGCCAAGCGATTTAGGTTCCGGTACGATGTCGTGTAGAAACCGAAAGGGGTGTGGATTTTCGTCCCACTCCTAACAAGTTAGCCCGCTTCCATCTTAGACTCATCACTTAACATCAGGTGTGATAGCAGTTAAGGGCCAACTTGTAGTTGACAATAATCACGTTAGTTAAGCCGTTTTTTTCTATTTTAATATTATGGAAAGAGAAGTAGTTTGGATTCTAAAATTACAAGAATATTTGCTTTTGCTTGTAATTTCAGTCGAAGTCCATTGGATATTCGTTTGTGTTATATATACAACTTCTGTATGTTCTATTATCCTTTATTCTTAATGAACTTTATCTATAAACGTTAAAATCCATACCTTAGTTTAAAAGATCTATGCTCACAGACTGCAGGCAGTGAGTGATTGTTACAAGCTAAAAAAATACACGAACTGTATGATGGTTACACAGCTGAGTTTAGTAGTGCATTCGAAATGTTAGTGCAGTAACTGCGCCTCAGTTCGCGACTACAGTACAGAGTAGTGTTACTGCTAGTAATTTGGCTCTAAGTGCATCGGGTATTCGGGTGTAAAGCGTTCTGCTTTAATTTTATCCGAGCCCAATGAAAACAAACCCATTTCATGTTCGGGTACACAGTCTAGATACACAAACACAATCTTGTTTGAGTTTTAGCGTTATACTTTCTATGGCGGAATTGTACGCTTAGTGTTGTCTTTTGTGTGAGCTTTAAGTTTTTGTTTTTCTTCTAAACTCAATGATTGATTCATATAAGAATACTAAGATTATTTTTTGAGACTCATTCAAGGGTGACAAGCTTCACCTCAAGGCCTTGTTGTTACTTCAAGACTTTTGTTAAACACAACTTATAGAAAAAGCTGTATAGTGTTAATGCAAAAGATTGTATTAACAATAAAAAAAGCTTGGGAGTCCACTGCTCTTTGTAACTTGGTATATTTAGTTCTAAACAAATTGCGAAATGGTCATAATAAAAACCTGGCTGAGTTTGTTGTGGGCTCTTCGCGGAGCAAGCCTTGGTCCGTATAAAGGTTGGTTAAAAAACTTAAATTTTAAAGGCCCTGGACTTAAAAATGTAAGTCAAGTTTTTGCTCAATATTCCCACGTAAATCACAAAGTTAATTACGCTAGTTATTTTGAACAAAGTGATTTACTTATTTCCTTCGTTCTATCTTGAAATAACAATAGATTAAGTTTAAGTTAAGTTAAACCATGCAGGTAAAACGTAGCGTGTATTGCATGGGAACCTACAACGTTCCGTTTCTCTTAACAGTTCTAGTAAATATGTCAAATGCATTCGTACGTATACTACATACACGCTTGGCTGTGCCCAGGGGTTTCACCCGCATAGATTCCGTTTTCTATAAAGATTTTTAAAATCGGGAAATATTTGATTTTCATGATTTTTTGAAATGGAGTTTCACTGAATCTTTACTTTTGAAGTCTAGTGTTTAATATTTTTTTAACTGACGAAAAATCGGATGAGGTTCTCAATTCGACACGTATATTTTCTGTTATTTTTTATGTTTTTTTATTAGAAAGCGCACACTTTTTGTTATTAAAATGTAACGTCTTAAGCACATCAATATCGGTTTTTGTGTAAGTATCTGACCATATATACCGTATATAATGCCGTACTATAATAGTATAGTACGTGTACGTAGAAATAAAGTGATATTCCTGCCTATTGAGCATTTCTTTTACAATAGTAAAGCAGTTTGTGGGTTCTAGGTAACGTCCGTAAAGTAGAAATCTTGGCTGGCACCGACTTCATAGATATGCTTAAGTAAATTAAAACAACTTAATGACGCAGTTATTTTTTACTTTTTAGTGAGTTTTGAGTCGGTTCAATTTTTTTTGCTAAAAATTTTTATTTTATTAAAATTGAATGCAGGCACAAGTTCAACCAGCGTAACAAATTAAAATAATTCTTGAAAATCTGACAATATTTTTGCTTGCGACAAAAAGGGACTCGTCTGCTCGCGCATAACGGTCTATTGTATATTCTTTTAATGCTTCGGCCGCACTATGATTAAAAATAAAAATAATAACCTTTTTCAATAAATACTTATCTATTACGTAATAATAGGACAGATTTTTACGGTGCCTGGCGGCACTCGTGGTTAATCTGGCTCTTGCCATAAACATTTTGTATTTCATCAAATGTAGTATAATGACAAACGATATGAAACAGGACCGCAAGCTGTGTGCTTATCTGAAATAGGTACTCAAAGCGCGTATAAAGTGAGGCTGTAACAAGAAACGGTCAAAGTTTAACAGTTAAAGTCGCGTTAACTGTGCCCGATCCGAGTTATGTCGTAATAAAAAGGGTTTCCTTTTGTTAGTCTCCGAAATCTTGTAGACTTGAAGGGTCATGGATGGCTCCATTTTGTTGGTTTTAAAAAACATTCTAACATTTCGGAACATGAAAATTATCGTACTACACGAGATAACAGTTGTTTTATTCAGAAAATATTACAGCGTTTTTATTAAAACATAAGTACTTTTTTATATTTGTATTAATTGATCCGACAGATATTGTTGCAATAGATCAGTTTTTATAGCAATTACAGTTATTAATTTAAAATTTTCAATTAAATTAATATTATAAAAACAAAAACCTGACTGGTTGGAAGTAAGGAACTGAAAAGAAAAAACAAGACACATTATATCGGAAAAAAATATAAATACTTTATGGTGCTGTTTTATATAGTCTGTCATTACCGCTGTAGCATGTTGTAGCGTGCTGTACATACATACGCTTGAAGAACATTACCGTCCTTCTGACTAAGTCGGGTATAAAGAAATAGCGAGTCTGTCTTGGTGCAGCTATCAAACTACAGAATACAAGAATATTCGCCATGAATGTCATTTGTTTAAACTTTTAATGTAATTGGCAATATTAACGCTATTGAACGTTGTGTTGTAAACATTTACAACTTAGTTTCACTAAGGTTATCTAATATCTCTCCCTTCTACTAAAGAAGGTTGTCAAGTAGAGAAAGTAAATTTTAAAAATAATAATATTATGTATTAAACTTTATTTATTCATAAATCAAGAGTAATATTACAGTTTAATAAACCTTATTATGCATTTATCAAAGTTAATACGTATTGTAATATTGTAGTATTATACAAAACTTCGCTCGCTATTGCCTGCGGTTAGACTAAGAGAACGTTCGTTATAAGTTTCACTGAACGTACGAGTGGATGCTTGTTTTGCGATGCATTAGCATTTCCTGTATGTATTGAAATATTGTTAGATATCGAAAAATGTCGATTATTTAATGTTACCTTTCTTAGCTTATCTCAAGTTTCTCATAGTATAAAACAAAGTCGTATCCTGAGCAATATTATTAGATCTATTATACGTGGCAACGGATTTTAATGGGTATTTTCATTATTACACTCTTTCAAAATAAGAAATTTATGAGGTAGGATAATACGTATTTTTTAAAAAGTTTTAGTTTCGGTTTTCGTGTGGATGAAGTCACGATGAACTCGTTTCGTCTTGTTTTAATATAAAAACACGAAAAAAATAGGCAATTCATTAATAAAAATTAATTATGAAGTTATTCAAGGTCGGCAGTTGTAAAAGAGTAAATAAAGTTTAAAAAATTGCTTCAATGGAACTCATTGTACAAGGTATTTAAGAAGATTTTCTCTATGGACAGATCAGTAAGCGTCTTTTAAATTGCTCCCCAAGGGGATGCCCGTGACTCGGACAAAAGGCTTTAATCTGGAGCGCGGCAAATTTTTAAACGCCCCCAGCAAATACTTTCTTTGTATAGGTCAACAAAGATTAACCGTTGTTGTGTTGAACTGGAAAATTTAAAAATATTTCGTTATTCTACATTAAATAAATGCTATGATCGTAGACACAAAGAAACTTGTAGGTTTAATGCCATGAAAACATCAATGTGTATTATTCTCTCTACTGCAGTTATTATATAGTGTACATATTATAGTACATTATTCTCTCTAGTATAGTAGAGAGGATGAATAAAAGAAGATTTACGAAAGGAATAAGGTGAGAGTGCATGGGAATGTGGTAAGGGGAAGACCAAGGCAAACGATCCTTCATTAACTCGAGGACATTCTGATTAAAGGCCAAGTCAAAAGTGCCCTAAAGCAACGTACTTGGATTAAAGGTTTAACGAAGTAAAAGAAGAAGAATGTTTGTATGTATGTGTATTATATATAATATATAGTATAAGACTTATCTCCAGTCTGAGATAAGCCTTATAGTGTATTTAGTGGCGAAACAAAGCATCAAGCGATGCGCGGTGTTGTTCGTAGACGCTTATTATTTATTGATGGGAAAATCTAGATTAATTAGCCATTGGCAAAAATGCTACGCGTTGCTTCGAGTCGCCTCTTCGGCAGTCTGAGTTTCGCATAATATCTACATTCATAATACAAGATCAAGTAAGAATAACCCTACTAAAATACTGTGTCCAACTATACTACCTTCATAAATAAAGATTGGTAAAGTACCAGTTTTGATGAGTGAATTTATTATTCTATTCCGTAAACGGTTGAAGCTATTCTATCTGAACGAAAGAATACTTCAGTAGGAAATTGAAAAAGGACTGCGGATGAAAACGCAGGTATAATTTAAGGTATGCCCACACTAAATAACGGCAATAATTTTGTGAATAGGTACTTTTACCAAGGTAGGCATTTTTATACGACACTAGTGGCTAAAAAAACACACATGCTTCTTACGAGTATGTGCCACGTAAAGCATAAGCCAGTAGACTGCATTAAATATGACGTTGGTTGTTGAACACAACAATTGATATATATTAATTTAGTCAAATTAGTGAATTTCTTTTAGGTTAAGTAAATATATAATTTATTTGTCTACATGAATCACAGTCGCTTTTGTTGAAAATCATGATAAAAATCTCTCATCTGTTGAATTCAGACTGTCGAATGTGGTCGCAGGCTTTTGTTTTTTAATTTTATAGGTCACGGTCGTTGTGTAGTGCATGGAAATATACCTATTTTTCTTATGCCATTCCGTCTCCACACTGGATGAAATTTTTTCGTTCATCAATTTGTCTTATTTCTATTCTTTCAACACTAATTTACCAACATCTACTCGAACAAACGGGAAATATCTGCGTCTGAACCTTGTTATTGAAAATATACTGGTAGCGTATATTTCAATAATACTTAATGCTTATATACGAGTACCTGGTTGACCGAGCCGTGCTCGGTATTTTTTTTTAATCCTAGCTAGAACGATTAAACGCCTCCTAAACCTCCTGCTCGTTTAAAGGTTTTAGATATTGCACAACATATTTATGAGTGCATGCTATCTATACCAAATATTCTGTTTATGTAGCATAGTAAAAGTATACAATACGTACGCAAAACAACAGAGAGCCTCCAAAACACATTTTGCGCACGTTCCACTGTGTCTCTAGAGCATCTTCTGTATATTGTGTTGACTCCACAAAACATTGCAATATTGTGTGGGAAATAAATGCCGCATCTTGCACTAAGATTTATCTGATGTTTGTGGATATAGTAAATTAAAGTTATTGATCCCCTTACGCGGAAACTTTTGCAATTTGAGAGCACCGAGTTACAAAGTAACGGTGAACCGTTATTTAACTGCGCTTCACTACTTCAGACGTACTTCACTAGTAACTATGTTAATATTTTACTAGGAAACCTAAAGTGGATAGGTACCCGAGATTTATATAGGACTTATGCGAGATATCAAAAAAATTGGAGGAAAAATTAAATAAATACATCAAATTAATCACTTTAATTTTATGAAATCAAAAGTTTGCGTATGTTTGTTTCTCCATCACGGCGAAACTATTCACCCGATTTGGCTAACATTAGAATGAAGACAGATGATTATAAAGGTTCTTTTTTAATCCATTCATCCAGAGAACCGCGGGCGGGTTGCTAGAAAGATAATAAAAGCTTGGCGGTAAACTGTTGTTTTAGACAGAGTGTAACCTGCGAGTTTTCCTAAAATAGAATAAATATTTACCCAAAACTACTATTGAACGTGTATATATTTTCTTAATAATTTGGAATAATTATTTGAATTAAAAGTACATAGCAAGCCGACTCAAGATTCATCAAAATATTTTATTTTGCAATACAATCTTCGATCAACAATAGTAACTATTTTTAGATTTTTTAATCTTAATGTTAATTTTTAACATAAAAATATATAAAAACAAAAACTACTACGAAATTGATAACAAAAAATTGTTCCTCCGCTTGCGGGGCTTTTGAGTGCTCTAGCAACCGGCAGTCAGAGCTCCAGTGTGAGGAAACTACTCACAATACGCACCGTTTCAAGAACTACTGTCTTCTGTATCCGATCCTTGACCCAACCCATGCGAATGATTCTTAAGATGTCGGTGTAACCTTTTCATTTGTCGTTTGACTGAAACGATCGGAACATTACAGTTGTCACATCAGCTACAATAAATAAACATATATTGAATGAAATTGTAATATTAAATAAAAAAAAAATATTTTGATACTGTGAGATTCATTTTATGACGGAAGGAAGGAAGGTATTCTGGTAATATTGCATACCTACGCTAAGTAATTAAATACGCAACTTTCATCAAAACGTCTCTCTGAAAGTCGTTTAAGCCTGTTTTACGTCTTTATATAGGACATGTTTATTTAATTTTAGAAACACAGAACTGTCGAACTTTGATAATACTCGCTTTTAAATGAAAATTGCTCAATGTATTTTCGTACTTTGCAATTTTAATGTTAGGATTTCTATGTCTAAAAATTTCTATGTCTAATAAAAATGTAAAATATTATCGCTGAATTTTATATAACTATCAAGCTGTGCCCAGCGGTTGCATCCACCGGTAGGTCCCGTCAACTTGGGAAATTTGTTTTTAGAGAGCGTCTTAATCGCGAAGTAAGGAACTATATTATATTCAAGTTAATTGAGTTATGTTATATACTCAATCAAGTTTTAGAGCTTACGAGACTAGACATCGTGGTAGGTTTTTAGGTTATAGGTACCTAGATGTTTTTGAAGTTTCCGTCCATTAAAAAATCTCAACCTGATCGGTACAGGTGTATTGTATACTTAATCTTGTTGATCAATACATTTCAAAAAACTTGCAATAACCAAAAACTCTATAAGCGGCATCTTTTAAATCTTGTAACCAATTATCAATTAAATTTTTAAAATTAAATTCTATTTATTCTTATTTCACACGTAAAACACATTTATATTTATATATAATTAATTATATATTATAACAAAAGCAAGATTAAAGTGGCGTGTATAAATAGTGCATGATTAGAAAAGCTGACACCGTCGTAAACGGGATAAGGCTCTAGGCCAAAGAAGAAGCACAAAAGATAATTCACTGAAACCGCCAGCAACAGTTATAAGGGCTTGGCATTAAAGTTTTCACAAGGCGAGATAACATTATTCAGAATGCAAAACATCCCAGGAATTACGCTGTAATAGCATCATGATATCACAATTGCAAGGAAACAAAGTTGGCACAAACCAAGTGAGATTGCATGAGATAACGTGAACTTTAATTCTAACTAAGTGGCATGAATTAATGACTGCACTTGAATGCTTTTAGCGTAAGGCCTTTGGTCCGTGCATGTTAAATTTTAACATGTTAATTTTTAACGTGGTGGGAACATACGTGTAAATTGTTTAAAGGTGGTTACAATTCGTGCAGCATGCATTTTTAAAAAATATATTAATTTTTTCTCTATTAGACGCGTATTTGGTCTTTGATTGTTAATTTTGAACATGTACATTTTGAACGCAAACATATTAATTACGATTAAATAGTTTTCAGATGGTTTCAAGTCATTGAGCGTGCAGTTATTGAAAACTGTTATACTTAGGTTAATATAAATATGATAGAAACTATTATTATATTTATTTTTTACCGTTTTCAAATGTTTTAATGAAGAAATTCTCATTATTTCATAGAACCTTCACAAATATATTAATCAGCGCGTAGTTTTAAAAACTTTTATTGACTGAAATAAGTATGTACTTACTTATATAGACTTTTTCCTCTGACTTGTAGTGATGTTTATGTTCACTCCAATTGTCTCTCGAGTACCATCTTAGCCGGAAGACAAAGCTGGAAGGTAGAGATAAAAGGAGGAAATGCTTAGTATTATACTTGAAGTGTTGAATGTTTATATATATGTATATTATCTTGCAGCCGTTACCAAATAGCATAGCATTAGCAATTACGCAAGCTAAGCACGACAATTCACACACTAATGAAATTAACATATTACATATATCGAGTGCATTACATACTATTGCTTATTAGATCTTACTTTAAAATAAAGTTAGTATGTTAAACAGTGACTTTGCGTATTAGAATATTATTAAGTAGTTTTGACGACCTCCGTGGCGCAGTGGTATGCGCGGTGGATATATAAGGCGGAGGTCCTGGGTTCGATTCCTGGTGGGGCAGATTGAGATTTTTCTTAACTTGTCTTGGTCTGGCTGGTGGGAGGCTTTCGCCGTGGCTGGTTACCACCCAACCGACAAAGGCGTACCGCCAAGCGATTTAGCGTTCCGGTACGATGTCGTGTAGAAACCGATATGGGTATGGATGTTCAGCCTTCTCCTAACAAGTTAGCCTTTAGTGGTGCTTCCATTTCAGATTGCATCATCACTTAACATCAGGTGTGATAGCAGTTAAGGGCCAACTTGTAGTCATTAGAAAAAAAATGTACAAATATTTCCGGCATGGTACTTTAATAATTAATTGTTACACCTATCATTTTATACTCTGTTATCATTCAAAGTTAAATTATTGTTTGGCAAATAAAAAATAATACAGCCACACCTTTACCGTATCTGATGTTTTAAAGTATAACCTTATAATTCAAAACAGTATACGCGATAAAATCAAAATTACTGCAAGTGGAAAAACTCGCCTTTAGTGGTTCAATCTATAAGTTTAAAGAAGGGAAAGTAACTTCTGTAACAGAAATCTTAAAGTGGTCAATTCCTGAAGCTAGAGAGCGCTGACTTTAACATCGTAACCGTCTATTTGTGAGCAAATGGACTCAAATAATAATCTGATCTAGATCGGAAAAAGTGGGTTCTACTGAGACTAGAAGCTCAGGTAGCTAAACCGAATCAAACCCAATCAAAAATGCATAGAGTACCTACTACGTATGAATGTTAATCATAGGTTTCTTTATTGTTTTTTTAAACACCTATTATTGTTATTGCCTAAATAAATGCACCGATTAACTGTTTTTATTGTTTGATAGAAAGGATTCTGATGTGTGCATAAGGTTGGTCTGTTATAGGCACTAAACACTACCACCACGAAACCCCAAGCGTTAGGCGTTCAAGTATTCTTACACAAAAATAAAAAAACAATATGTTTTTAGTTGCAATTACAAAGAGCAAAAATTTTCTACCGCGAGAGATCTAAATGGATGATAAGAGTTAGTGCAGAAAAAGAACAAGAGTTAGCTCGTTTAAAGTGTGAAAGTCTCGCGACTGCAGCTACAGCGCGAAGACATTAAGCATAATTACTGCCTGAAACTACTCGTTTGTAAGTTTCTTTGTATTCAATTTGCCATCGTTATTTTAAATTTTCCTCTCATTTTAATTTATATATTTCTCTTCTAAATATAATTACTATAGACCAGTGCATTTAATTTTTGAAACCAAATAAAATCGCAGTAGGATGAAACCCATTGGAAAAGGATTCTCCTCCTTTTCCAATGGGTTTCATTCCATTTCCAATCGATATTCATTCATTCCATTTCGATATTCATTCAAAATAAGGTGAAAAAAAAAAATTTCAAATCTAATAAATTATAGCGTGTTTGGGATATAAGAAGGCAAGTTTTCACCAAATTTTATGAAAATAAAATTTTATTTGTAAAAGATAAAAATAAAAAACGAAAACCTTGGTTCTTGAATTTTTCACATAAATTTTGAGGTTATGTGAAAAAACTGTAGCAACAAAAGTTTTAGATCTTTTTATTACCTACAACTTTGCCAGTCAACTCTTTTCCATAGGACTTTTAGTTTTGCCGGAAATCGAGAACATCCGTTTTTTATCACTAAACCCTCAATCCCTACCCCTTCCCGACCTCAGATCGCCCGTAATTTATTTTTCCTTTCATTTTTATGATATTCTCCTCTTTTTCTGATGGGTTTCATTCTACTGCGATTTTCTTGTACTTTTTGTTAATTTAAAGGCTAATTGCACTGGGGTACTATGCTTATTTCCGCCACCAAGCGGAATTTTGATGTTCCTATCTAAGGATATTTGCTGCCGCTGAGTATTGGTGGTTATTGATGGTTATTGCTGCTGAGTAATCACAGGTACATTATAATTAACACCCACACTTCGAAGTTTTAACTTCAAAATTTTGAAGTTGCGAAATATTTCTCTGTTATAAACGATGATTTCCTCTTACCAACTAGATCATCATTTCATTCCATTATTAACAAAAAAGTACCAAAACTTTTGTACTTTTACACAATCATAAAGAGCAAAAAATTTCTATTGCGAGGGATCTAAATGGATGATAAGAGATAGCGCTAAGAAATAGAACAGGAGTTAAAGTCATTTAAAGAGGGAAATTCCCGACTGCAGTCACTGCAAAAATATATTAAGCATAATAATTATAACCCGTAAACTACGAGTTTGTAAGTTTCTTTGTATTCAATTTGCCATCGTTATTTTAAGTTTTCCTCTCATTTTACTTTATACATTTTTCTCTTAAAAACTCGTATTTAACCACAATCTAAGTACCTTGTTAATTTATTTGGTATCCTAAGTGATCTCAGATTCACGAAGTCCGAGTCGAGGTGTGAAATATTGAACTATCGTTTCTTCTACAAAATTCTAAAAATTATCAGACTGCAGTTAGGAAGTTGGTGGTGTTACCATGCCTAGGAGAGCATGTTAAGGTCGCATTTTCTTAACGTGGTGGGTCTTAGCTCTATGTCACATATAATAAAAGGGAGGTCCAGCTCCATAAAATAGGCCAAAAAAATAAAATAAAAAAAGAGTACCAGTTGACTCAGATTTTGATTTAATTAACCGACGAAAAAAACGAAGGAGGTTCTCAATTTGATATTTTGTATGACCACGCGTAACTACTTACAAAGTAGTCCGATTTTGTTGTAAAGGGTTTAAAAATAACAAATTGTTTCTGGGCGGGTTTTTTGACAGATTTCGGCGCAACTGTCAAGGGTACTCATAATTAGTGACATAATTTTTTAGGACGAACTAGATAACACCAAAGAGATTTATGATAGCTTAAATTAAACAAGTCCAGTAAATTTCTCCCTCTTGAGATTCTTAATTAAGATTCTTTGAGCAACAATATCGCTACAGGATATTGTGAAACTTATAACTTCCCTCGCGATTTGACGATATAATTAGAAAATGGATACCTACTTACTTTTTAGTATTACGACCCACCCCGCCTTCACACGTATACTAGGACATTATACCTACATGTTTGTCTGTCATAGGGTCCCATTAGCTTAATGTAGTAGTAGGGTTCTTCTACGCTCAATCACGTTATGGAATCTTTCGAGCCAAGCTTCTTGTCCGGAACTTCCAGACCATGTCGGGGGTTAAGTTTTCGCCTATGGGTCGAATTTGTGGCTTATAGTGTCAAATATAAGGAACAATTTAACGCTTAGCCACCTACTCCATATTTTAGGCTCATAACCACTTACCTGCGGTCTCAATAACCTCTGCTAGACATTTTTGCTTGTCGCAGCCTAATGCAAGGTTTGGTAAGGCAAAATTGAAATTCACAAATACCACATTAAAATCTATAAAAATTACAAATTTTCATAACTCCCATATTTTTTTCCAGCATATCTACCCCTTTTTGGGCACTTTATTTGATTTTTTTCTCAATTGGTCTGTATTTGTCAATTTCGTCCATAAATATTTACAAGAAAATTGCACGTACATTTTATACAAAATACCGATAACTTTTGTGTTTTTTTTATTATTTCCAACAAACTGGTCGGAATTGCTAAATTTATACTTTAACTTCTACCAATTCCGTCTTTTCAAAGGGATAAAAATGTCCGTAACGGAGCTTGTTACGGAGTACGGAATTTATAACATTTCCAGACGGTGAGGCAAAATATAAAAGGATTCCAGAGACCAATCTACGGGGCGAAGGGGCCTGGTAAAATATGATACTCGTATGAGCCACATTTCTATTGAGCCAATTTGGTAAGCGTTCATAAAGTCAACCGATTCATAAAAGCTTGTTTAACTTGTTAAAAATATGTTATGGTGGTAATCTGATTTAGCTATTAGGAAAAACGCGTAACGGAATATATAATAATAGTTATTATGTGATTTCTGAAATCATCTAAAGTTAGTTTCTGTTTTTTCACATTTAACCTTTAACATTTAACCAAAGTGTAATAATAAAGGTATACGTTTAGATATATTGAGCTAGCAAACTTATGGATTTAAAATATCCTGAAATAAAATAAAATATCTTTAAAGAATAACAAAATATTTTATAAATATTATAATATTTAAGGAAAAAAAGAAAATAATATGAATGCAAAATAAGCCAGCTATAACCACAGAATAGTCAGGACCACAAAAATTATATTAAGAATCTAAAGAACAAAAAATTTTTAAATAAAAATAGAACCGACTCAAAACGCACTAAAAAGTAAAAAATAACTGTGTCATTTAATGCTCTAATTTACTTAAGCATATCTATGAAGTCGGTGCCAGCAAGTTAAAGGAACCTTTATTTTACGATGTAAAGCAGTTTGCGGGTTCTAGGTAACGTCCTTAAAGTAGAAACCTTGGCTGGCACCGACTCCTAGATATGCTTAAGTAAATTAAAGCACCTAAATGACACAGTTATTTTTTACTTTTTAGTGGTTCGGTTGGTTTTAATGAGTCGGTTCTATTTTTATTTAAAAAAATTTATTTCTTACTTTTTAGTGATTTATCGCCACGTATCGTACTCGTACTATACTGTCATAATATATTATACGGCACTAGTAGCCAAAAAGCTACCGATACCGAGACAAAAACCGAAATCGCTGTAAGCGTGCCTCCAAAATGTGAAGAGTTCCTACAATTTCCCCAGGATATGGTCATCGGATCCTAACATGATGACAATGAGACCACCTTGGAAGTATTCCCTTTCTAATAAAAAAAGAATTATCAAAATCGGACAACTCTGTAAAAAGTTATGCGTGGTCATACGTAAAAAAAAATACGTGTCGAACTGAGAACCTCCTCCATTTTTTTTCGTCGGTTAAAAAGCAGCTGAAAGAACAAAAGTTTGTCAGAATAGTTTTCAAAAATAACCTTAAAAAGTTTTCTTGCACTAATTGCACTGGAAGTAAAATGCATTTATATTTTTATTAACTATATATTTTTAGAACAAATATCTCAGTAATAAATCGATCGAACCTCACTCTGTTCCAGACAAATATGAATCGTGATATTAAACTAGTTTTGATAGCGGAAGTCCATGAACTAAGTTCTAACTCAACCACTAACTCCAGTTACTGGTTATCAAGATATTCCCGTGATGTAGAACTTACGTATGTATATGTTAAGTTTAACGATTACCGCTCCTTCATACCAGCGTTTTGATAACTTTGGTGTTCTTCGAACATCATCATTGTTTTTATATCCACCACGCTGCTCCAGTGCGAGTTGGCGGGCTTAAAGTGATAATATTTAATTACTTAACGATCACTATCAGATTAATGTCTGTGATCGGGAACGACGTTAATGTGCTCTTCGAGGCACAGGGATGTAACACCACCAACTTCCTGACTTTGAAGTTACAGAAAAACTCTTAAAATAATTAGAAATTCAATGACCCAGGGTTCGTACTGCACCGTGATACATGACATTATTGCTCTGTCATTAAAGGGACGTAAGATATCAAAATTTAGCAACGTCAGGCACTCATTGTAATTCAGCTTCTAAGGTTTTGACTCATAGAAAGAGAACATGCTAAATTGAATTTTTACACCTGCGCAGAAGACGCTCGTGAAGACATTAACACTAAAACCCATATAATTTTTTATAAAGTTAATATATAGAAAAGTACCAAACGCTACTTTGCTTGATCGTAAAAATACTCGTAGATAGTTTCGGTACTGCAGCACATAAATAATGATATAAATAGTCGGATTCCGCTCCTTGGCAGTTTAATAGTCTGTCGAATCGCACGAACTTACTATAGCCATCTAATGTAGGTATAGAAAGGATTTAGTATTCTCTACATTGAGCTACCAAAGTTTTATGGAAATCCGAAACTTTCCGATTTAGGATACTAACCTAAACATAGCGGATTTTTTTTGTAGATTTTAAAACCCGAATCCAATCTTAATATTGTTTAATGTAGAGGTAAAACTGTCTCCTATCTTAGCAACGAAATGTTGCTAAGATAGGCGGGAAAATATATTTTTCTTATTACCTACATCCTATGCTTGGCACTTGAAGAGGCTCAAAATATTTTTATGTTATCAATCAATTGTTCATAGGTTAATGCAATTTATGCCTCTCTCCTAAAAAAGGAGGTTTAAAATAATACTTAAGTCCTATCAACATGGGTAGTATAAAGATGATAATTTATAAATAAGCTTTTATTAAGCTTCGACCAACATCTTAAGAAGCTTTCGCTTAGTGGTTGGCCGACCCTAGATCCAACAACTGTATCCAAATATAGAAGGCGGAAATTCTTGGGACGGCGCGTACTGTAAGGTTCTTCATTCTGGAGCCCTGAGCATCGGTTGATTGGGCCCCGCAGCAAGCGGACTGGATTTTATCATAATTTTTTAATAGTATTTTTATAATTTTATAAGCATTGTTTAAAAAAAATGAATAAATAAATGATAGAAAAAGCTTTTATTATAAGTGAGTAATCAAATGAGCCACTGGAACACAAGCTCAATTGAGTTTTGTCGTTTTATTGCGGTATTTTTACGACAAACTTCCAGCTCCATGTCATCATAATATTGCAGTGTTACGCGGGATACATATGCGTGCAAAATTTGAGCTTAAAGTGGGTCTTTTATTTTGAACATTTCATTACAGAGGCCGAGATAATATGAACGTAATTTTAACTTTTTTAATTAAGGAAAAAATCATTATAAGCTTTCACGAAGGTTAGTTTAAGAGTATAAAATATATGCACTTTTACCACGTACAAGTATAAGGGTTTAAGAATTCAGAGCGCGTGAGTCATTCTTAAGGAAGTTAACGTTCTCTCCGTGAAAATTGTCGCTTGCTCGCTGCGCTGAGAAAAATTGCTTTCAGTATCAAGACATGTTCACATTTTCCGGATATTTAACTTCTTATTTCATCCTATATTTTGATCACCTCCATGTATTTCCGGTAGTTATGTTATACGAGAATGGAGAATGTTATACTTAGAAAATATGTTACATTTGATTTACCTTGTTCGGTTTTCAGCGCAAACTTTTGTGGTAAAAACTTGGTTTTATTTCAAGAATTTATATATTAAGTCATGTTAGATGTAATACTTATGTATATTAACTGCTTTGTTGCTACAATTATTGGCCTATGTGGCTTTGCATAACAATTGATTCGAATCCGAGCTGAGAAATATTCAGTTATTTTTCTTCTAAGGTATACTCATTGAACATTTAAGCTCAAAATAAAATAATCAATATTCGCTTTTTATGTAGGCTTGGTTTATAAGCTCTTTTGAAACGTTAAGTTCAACTATTTTGTAGTGACTCTACCGCCGGCTCGGTAAAATACCCACCACGCTGTTCCAATACGGCTTTGTGGTTTTGCGAGCATAATAACAACGACAGCAACCAGCATCTTAATTCGTAACGTATTGTCCGAGGAACACGGATAATGAAAAATACTTAAAATTTCATTGAAGAGAGAAAAGCTATTGGATTTCCATTTCCAAAGCAATTTATAGCCTAACTTAGAACTTGTGCCTAGGTCCTCGTGGTCTGCAACCAGTTAGGCTTAGCACTGGATCTACGAGTTAGCAGTAATAAATCAAAATTATGTCAACAGTAATGTATGAACAAATAGGTCAATAGTCGATACTCTAATGAAAGTTATGCGTATTATGCAGTAGGCTACAATGGCCTATGAAGCTGTCGCAAGCACTATTAACGTTCATTTGTAAGCATAGCCAAATGTGTCACTGGGCAATTAGAAGCCGCATTGTATTGTAATAAACGCACTACTTGTAGCAATAATTGAAATTCAATTCTACTTGTTACTATGCGGAGACTGCCTCGTCGGTCCAGTGGTTTGCCTATGTTATAATAACTCTGAATTCTTCAAAGAAGTTTTCTGTAAACTTCTAAGCCTGGAGTCACGGTTCGAAGTTGATGGTTATAAAACCTCTTGCCTCGGATAGCACGTTAAGCCGTCGGTCCTGGGCACTATCTTCAATATATAGTAAAATAAATATTATAGGACAATACAAATATCGCTATTGAGCCCCAAAGTAAGCGTAGCTTGTATTATGGGTTCTAAGTAATTGATGAATATTTTTATATATATTTCACATAAATACTTTTAATATATATTTATAGATAAACACTCAGATATTGGAAAACATCCACGCTTATCACACTATCTATTGGCTGGTGGGAGGCTTTCGCCGTGGCTAGTTACCACCCTACCGACAAAGACGTACCGCCATGCGATTTAGCGTTCCGGTACGATGTTGTGTAGAAAACGAAGGGGTGTGGATTTTATCCTACTCTTAACAAGTTAGCCCGCTTCTATCTTAGATTGCATCATCACTTAACATCAGGTGTGATAGCAGTCAAGGGCCAACTTGTAGTCGATAAAAAAAAACTAACATTTACCAGATGTGGGAGTCGTACCTACGGCCTTATATCTGCGTTCTGCGCAGGACTACCCACTGTGATAATGTTCGATTAATTAACAATTAATCAAACAGTATCACCCAAATCCCGCCAGCCTGCATTGGGGCAGCGTGGTGAGTCTAAGCTCCACATCCCCTTTCCTAAGGAAGCCTGACCCTTTAGGAAGCCGTTAATAAGCTAATAATGACAACAACTTTATACAGTTACAAAGATTGAACGAATCCATAAATGGAAAATTTGGCAGGCATTTTTCACAAAACTGGTTCGTAAAAAAATTCCCAGAATCTGTCGTAAATATTGGAAAGTTATAGTTTCCATGCCAACTCAAATAAGACTCCTTTGATATACGAGTCTTTGACGCTGTAATTGTGTAACAACTTGTCAGCACGAGGAATTGTGATCTATTACTGGTACTGTGAATATAGCTCAAGAGTGTAACTGTAGACAAATAGAGTATGTTTCATTTTATATACCTATACAAATAAATAAAAATTAAGAGTCTGTTATATATTTGAAATGTTAATTTCAACTTTTTACTAAATGCATAAATTATACCAGTTTATAGGTACGGTACTCGTACTTACAACAAAAAATCAATTTTTAAAATTGAAACTATAAGTTGGATCTTGACATTCGGCAATCAAATATAGATAGTAGAATAGAAAAAATAGCTCTCCGCCTTTGTCTAAAAGTTATTTTAGGCAAATTTTAGATTCATTTTTAGGCACATTGAATTTGCTGTAGCAATTTTGTTTCTGAAACTTTTTTTTAGATGCTTAAGATATCAGATACTCGTATATTTATCTTTTTGTACCAAAAGATTAGATAAGTATTGAGTAATTTAAATATTTTGTTTTTTTATGTAAAGGTAACTTGCTGAACGTATTGAACAATTTATGTAGCTTAGCTGTGACTTGTAGAAAACCAAAATCAAGTAGGTATCTTAAAGAAAGACGTATTGAGGTTCATCTTGATTTATTATTCACAAACAGTCGTTCATTCTAACCTTAATAGTGCTTTCAAAGACAGATGTATGTTAGAGTTTGGGAAATACCCTCACATTTTTTCGAAATGTGTTAACTTGTAATTAGAACTCAGCCACAATGCACTGTAGTTAGTTAAATCTAACGTTTACATTTTTGTCCAATTTTGGAAAATGTTATTTCGTGTATTACAAGTAGGTATAGCTGGAGAGGGCCCACTGGTCCAGCAAAATTTTGAAAATGGCCTATGAGAAAAAAGTTTGAGAGTCTCTGATTTATATAATATATGCACTAATATAAAATATTCTATGCCTAGTGGGTCAATTTTTAGTCATTAATATCAGTCTACTAGACTGGCAAACTATAAAGTCTGGACTGCCTACTTAAACTCGCTCTGTGTCTGCTTCTCACTGCCTCCACCAAGCAATTACTGATGATGACTAAGAGCAATTCTTTTTGACATGCTTTTCCAAAACCACAAACTTTCCAACTCTGGGCTGCTAAGAATTTCTTGAGAAAAGGAAAATTCCATAATATTTCTTAGCCTTTATAGAAAAAAATAGTAGCAAAAATTGGTGCGCAAATTACGATAAATATTTTAATTTATTAAGTAAAGATCAAAACATAATATGGCTTCAGTTTGAAAACATAGAAATGCCATATACCTAATTCAAACGGAAAATTTTCAAATAAGATATTAAATTGCAAAAATTTTCCATTAATACGAAATATTTGTACGAATAATATATTGAAGAAAAAAGTTCGTAAATTGCTTCATAAAGGCCGATAAGGTTCATCGCTATTTTTTATTAAAATATACAAAATCTGCAAAAAAATCTTTTATGTTATAAAATTAAACTTTAAGAGCCATTTATTATTTACACACGCGTAATAATATTGTCTACATTATGTAGGATAAGGGTAGACTTACGCCGTGGTACGACTTAAAGCAACTTACTATGCCCACTTTAAAATATTGTTAATATTACTTGTTGTTTATAAGCACGTTTAAAACGTCAAGTTGACAATATTATTGAATGTATGAGTCACGTATTATAAGTAAAATAGTAACTATAAACTTTCTAACATACGAAGTCAAGGTAACAAAGGGTGGAAATACACGTAGAATTGCTCTAGGGAATGTTCATTTCACAGTTCGAGCAGTTGGCTCTTGACCGTTCCAGTTTCATAACTCGTATAAATACGGCAGCATATATTAGTCTAAGAGCCTGTAGTGACCAGACCTTCATCATTTTGTAAAAACCGAAAGTCTTAAATTCTACCATAAGCTAGTACCTAGTAGGTGCTTACTGTTAACAACTATGGAGTTCAAACCAAAGTAGCTTTGGAAACTACTAGATGACCAAAATGTATAAATTACAATCAAATTCTTTTCATATATTCTTTGCCATAATATGAGAAATAATAGTGTCGGAAAACAAGCTTTTATGAAAAACCTTGTTTTCCGACACTGAATAAATACGCTTAGTTTGTAGTTAATTTTCTGCAACTCAAAACCATAAACCTAATTTGATAATAAGGTAATTGAAAACATAATACATCCCTTTGGTATAATAGTAAATTGACAAACTTTCAGCTTTTATAAAATGACAAGGGTATTTGCATTACAGGCTCTTGCTCTAGTGTGCTATGCGTAAGCTCTATTCATTAGATCATTTGAAAGTTATATTGGTAGTAGTTTAGAATCAAGCTCCTGTCTTGTATGTATTGATATTCTAAGTATTTTTTACAGAAGGTTGCAGCTTATTTTGATTAGCTCATAACAGAGATAGCTTACTTTTCGTATACTGCGTTTAGAGAAGAAATTCACCACGCTGATGAAATCCTTGTTGACGGGCTTAGGGCAATAATGTTTAGATTCTGGAACTATCACTATCAAATGGACAGTCTATAACCATAACCAATATTTTTAATTATAAGTATATTTTAAAAGAACGAAAATTCCAATATTTTATTGTCTGATCCAGGACTCTAAACTAGGACTAGATGTTGTTGTATCAGTTAATTTATCATATCTTATATTTTAAATATTATACAACGCGTGTGACGACTTATTTCTTATACTGTGGTATACGGTACAAAAATAGAGTTTTTTTTAAGACAAAATATTAGCAAAGAGTTAACGCACTATTTTAGTTTCATAATTTAATATTCGCAGTTGAAATTTGTATTCCGTATCTTTTAAGTATGCTCACTGCTCAGGAACAACTAATAAACTTTGAACTTCCGAGTAACTTTCCTGTTCCTCGTAGTATGCTTGTACTCAGTGAAAAATAAAATGAAACAAAACTTTCGAGGTAACAAGAACTCGCGTTACCAAAGAGTTGGAATGTTATTTCTCAAGAGAACGCTCATCACAAGTTCTAGAAACTACAACTTGACCAGTCCTATAGATTGGGTTTGTTTGGATAATTTTGATCTTCAAAAAAATATAATGTATATAGGTAGATGCAAATCTCTTTACAACTTGTCCAGGGCAGTCAAGCATCCACTGCTAATATATGTTCCAATGTTAGATCATGGTCGGTGAAATTTCTAGTAGGTATTTGAGTTCATAAAACACTGGCGGCTTGTTGAATTTAGACATCTAGAATAAATATCAGTTGGTTATAACCACGATAATTTTATGCCGTAACAAGAAAAATATAATTAATGTTACGTTACTTTTATTTATTGTCTTTTTAAACAAGATTTTAACAAAACCTGACACAGTGATGTATGATGTACCACATGTAAATATGTAACATGTTTCATAGCAGTTCAAAGCCTATATAAACAAATAAAAAGCTTGTAATCTGGGCTCTCACTTTACTACTTTAATTATAAACGTGTTTCGTTTAAACTTTTTATCAATCCTCTTCTAATAATTATGAATGGAAAAATACTAGCGATGGAATAATTCAAATAAAACGGGACAAATAAGCAGAATATTTAATACAGAAATTATATGAAAAGAAACCCATACAGTCAGGTAGTAAAAATTGTATCTCTCGAGAACGTTCGAAGCACTTGACCGACGTACAGTTTCATAACTCGAATAAAAGCTCGGGCGAACGCGTCGAGCATTGTGAGCCTCTTTGTCTGAAATTTCCCGAAACATATTGAAATCTTTTACAATATTCGGATATAAATGAAATATTGGATGGCGTATAACAGCTACATTTTTTTAAACAGAGTATATTGCTGGCGAGATTGATATTCACAATGCAATACCGTAGAAAGAAATATCTTGAACTCTACATTACTAAAGTTTCCACTCATAAAAATAAAAATAACTTTAAGTTTTCAGTTACTTATAGCTTGACAGTATGATAGTATATCATCTTTTAAGTGTGTTTTTTTTACTTGATGGAATAGCACTATTGCCTAACACGAACCTAAGCTGAGCTTAAGTAGAAAACCATCACCTTACCCTTAGAGTGTTTTTCCAACACTTTGTGCGTAAGCAAGTCACACTTCCTAACGTAACGTGGAATGTACGAAATCTAACTCTAAGGTTTATAGATCCTGGATCTCATTCCAATCTCAATGCTTTCTTGCGGTTGGCGGCATTGTGGGAACACTCCATCGCCTTACGGGCTAAGAGCCTTTAAAGGCTTCACTTACATCGCTGTGTATAAAAACCGTTAACACTTTTTTCTATGCAAGCTCACTAGTGGTATACTGTGACACCGAGTTCACGAGTTGACGGTAGCCAATGCTTCTTATATTTGTACTTTTAAACTTCTCCAATACTTCCATGCAAGTTCACTACATAGGCGTAGTTCTAGCTTTGTCATAGCAGGTCCAAGGGTCGAAAATTGATGAATTAGGTAGTTTTTTCCTAAGTCTCCGCAGTAAAACATAATTCTATATCTAAACATCTAATGCAAATATTACAGTAGCGATGCGTGAACATTATATTATATTTTGTCTAATATCCATGTTGAAATGAAATGAATAATTCGCGATTTTAACTGTGCTAAAGAAAGTCCAGAATTTGGCCCCCCTTAGTACAGAACTGGTTTCGTTTTTTAGGTGATTCCCCTAAACCCCTCCCCCTTATATAAGCCCATGGTTCACTAGTGGCTAGTGGCAAAGAGTGATGTAGTGTTTACTGTAGCAAATGTTTTTATATTCATACACTTAACTACCTGAAGTTCTTTGTCTTTAATCGCGAGCAATATTCTTCTATCTTCTTCAACTAAGCGAAAAACGTATTCTTAGACTATAGTGTGGTCTTTTCAAAATTAAAACATTTTCAAGCTTTTTCCATTTAAGCATAGTTTACAAATTACTTTCGAAACTTCAGGACAGACTATTCTGTTATGATTCTATTACCGGCTTGGAAGGCATGTTTGATACAATAATTCAACGGGCACCAGAACACCTCTTAACTATGAGTCCATAAGGGGGCATTGGAGTTACGTACAAGTGGGAAAGAGAAGACAAATTCATCGCCAGACACGTAGTCGTACATCCAGTGCCCCTATAAAGCAAACAAAATAACCTGTCAACAGCGGGTGCGGGGAATGGCACAGTTTGCAACTAATATTTTATTTTTGTTGTTCGTTTCTCTCATTCAGACATATAAAGGCCTTCACTTTGTTTATACGTGTAATCAGTCATAGTATGTGCGATTGCTATCTGTTGCGTTATTCTGTTTTTATTCTTAAATACGTAATATATAATTAATAGAACAGAATACTAATTGGGGCGCCGATAAAACGTCATAGTATTTTAAAAGATTTCGTTTTAGCAGCCAAACACAACATTACGGTCAAGGCGGTCAAATTTTTGACGTTAGATGACAAGAATTTTATTGCTAAAATGTAAAAGTTAATTGACACACCAAGTCCACATTTTTTTGACTGCATAATTGGCCCAGTAGAGTCTAAGTAATGGATCAAAATACTTGACAATTTGTCCCAAAATGATCATAGAGAATCTGTAATATAACCTTGCTAACACAAATAAAAGCCTTGTTTTTCCAAACAAACATGCAGTACAAACTATTCTACAAAATGAATAAAGGATTTTTGATTGCATTAAGCCGCATCATAATTTCTGGACCTAATTCGCAGTTGAAAACCACGAAACCAACGCAGTTATATACCAAGCAGTGTAGAGCGAAGTGGTTACTTAAGCTTTTACTGGCGCTTACATTGCACCATTATTGGGTTAAAGTAAAACGTCCTTTCGAAGTAGTGTCATTTTGCTTAAGTGCATTCAACTGGAACTGAATATGTAGATTGAGGAGTACCGTTCCACAAATTGTACTGCATTTTGCTCAATAGCCTTGATCTTATTTTCTAAACGGGATGATATTTTGAATACCTTAATGCAGGGTGCACTCTTCCTCTCTCCTACTACAGTCGTTTTTGATCTTAGTTCAATGCTGTTCGTCGATCTTACAGCGATACTTTGTAATGATCAATGATTATGACCAAGTGCAGCTCTTCAAGACACCATCAATCCTAACTTCGGGCTGTTATAGCGATAGTTTTGGAATAAAAGGCTTCATAGACCTACCACTCGACTAACGAATTTTAGCTGAAAATAAGGGTCTTAATGGCATTACCGTACTACATAACATGATCGTAATATCCTACCATATTTTCAAATTCAAATTCCAAAAGTGCTCCAAAAATAATTGGAATCATAATTACGTACATATTCGAAATCCAACTTGGATTATGTTTATTCAAAACACAGAGAAAATCGTCTCGGCAATGATGGTTCTGCCTTGAATAACAGCAGATATTTTTGTACTCTGCAAATAAATAGGACTTGATCTTAAATAAGATAAATGCAACCTTATGATCTAGGACATTAGGTTGCTATTTCTTAAAATCTCAGCTACTAAACGACAAATTGCACGCACATGCTCGAGATGGAATTCAAAACACAAATGGGAAACAAATGCCGTTGCCTCGAAGTTCTGAGATGGGAATAACAGCTTGCATATAATTTAAGAAAACTCGTTAACTCTAACGAAGGGAATATCGAATATCAGAACAATACAACACATAAAAAACGAAATAAAAAGGCTAATCTATTGCGAAATTTTGAGAAATCGGTGCAGATGTACTACTATTTACGAGACAATGGCCCTCTAAAACATGAGTCTGCTAATTTGGCTGCAGATTATAAGGCCCTGTATTCGAGGTTGGGGTGTTCTTCTAAATAATTCTCTGTAGCAGCTCGTAGAATTTTGTTCGTGTTACACCTCGGTCCTTAAGATAACACCACGGTTGAGTTTCTAGCCGGCTCTCCTCAGCATTACTTGACTTCTGAACCAGTGGTAGTCACTATAAATAGTCTGCTTCTAATAAATAAAGTATTTGATTTTAAAGACCTGCAGAGATTAAAAATCGTCACTTAACATATTATCAATAAAGTTATTTTATATTAAATTACCCTTAAAATACTTAAAGATAACTTTCCAACAAAAAACATGTTTTTCAATTTGAAATGACTTTCTGAAAGTATATTTTCCTTAGAGACACAGCAGTCACTCTTTTTTATTCAAAATTATGATTTACAATATTATCATTCTGCCTGGCTGATGATTATCAGCACAAATATTGAACGTAGCTTCATGTCTTCGTTTTAAAGCCAGTAAAAAACACATTATATTCGTATTCCGAGGGTACGATTGCTATCGGTATGACATTGCGTAAGATAGCAACGTAAAAAGTGGACTATAAATTATCCGTATAAATCATGGCTATCAGATAGTTCCGAGTGTGCAGCCAGTTAGAGGGTATTAGTGCTGCCACAAAACCGACCCAAACGTCCGTGCGTTGTAATTTACTTTCGTTAGTTACAAATCCAAACTATCATTTAGTACTGCATGATTATTCTCTTTTTAGAATTCCGCGAGTACCCAAAACGTAAAAACAGGACAAAATATGATTCAAAGAGCATAATATTATCATATTATGACAATGTGTTATGATCATTTCGTTCAGATTTCCAAAGAAGACATTATTAACTGGACTAACGCACATATAAAACTAGTACGATAAAATTCGGAAATTGATTGCATTTATTACAATATTAAGAAAGGATCTCTTGTCTTAATTTCTTGTTGGAATAGAAGCGAGGACTCATCAGTCTCTTTATAGTTACAAACTGTGATACTTTCCACGAATATGTGTTTTACGAATATTAAAGCCATAAAAATATGATAGAGCCCAATTACGGAACTACTCCTATGGTCCCCTCTATGTCCCGATCTGAAGGTTAAGTTCCGGTGTAATTACTTACAGACACGTGGGGCTATGTATGTACTGGTCACGCGGCACTTTGTAGGACCTGATCCTTGCTCATACTACAAAGTGTTTCCATATGATGGCTTTTACCCACCATCATATTGGCTATCTGTTTGATCCGGCTATTATTAGTACAAAAACATGTACTAAGTAGACAACGGGATTTTCGAAAATAAAAATCTACTTCGTAATTTATTATCACGTGTATTTTAAAAAAATATAATATTTTTAGGTATAGTTAACACTATTCAATCAATATAAATAGACAGCAGGATTCTTGAAACATATATTTTGAAACCTAGTACACAATATTTTAGCGTCCACCAGCTCCTAGTCACAATACATTTATTGAAGCGCAGCTTTGCATTTGAAGTACCACTTAAGCAATACATTTTATTCAAAGTTTAACTTAAGAAATCTTATGTTGAAGCGAGCGAGCGAAATCGATACCTGAGTAAGCACACTTTTACCCTATACTCACCGACCCGCTTTGAAGCAGCGTGGTAGGTCTAAGCTCCACAACTAAAACGCCCTGGTTGGTTCCTTGTTGAGCAAAAATAAAATGGGCTAATAATAATGATGATGATGCAATATAATTTCAATTGAATTAACTTGACCTTTCTTTTCTTCACTTTTTGACTTTCTACCGTGTTGAAAGTTCTGTTTGCTTGTTTTTTGAATCTTAATTATTAGAATGTGAAGCAATTATAAAGATTTTTTTTAATGTTTTCTTTCATAAACCAATATTGCAGTTTTATAACAAAATCAAAATAACTCAATTATTTTAAAGCTGATATTTGGTTTTACAAAAAGCATAACAATATTTCCTTTACTTTACGTAAATTTCAATTTTTTTATACTTTATTCGAAGAAACATTACATTTTAAATTTTTTTTCAATGATGTCCGTTAAATTGCCTATTGGCCTAATTAGCTTGTTAAATGTTCCAAATATTTTTGAATTCGTTAAATTAATTCTTGTTCGTGTCTTTTCCTGTAACAGATACTGCTCTGATGCTTTTCTTAGACAGGCTCATTTCGTATTGCGCAGCGCAGAGAGGGAAAATGGATGACCCCATTACTGTTATTTGGGGATATTTTTCACTGGATACAACCGTATCTATTCATACCTACAAGTCCATACAACTAGGTCAGAGGTTCCCAAATTTATTTTTCTCATAGAGCGCTTTTAAAATTTAGCTTTGTCCCGTGAACCTGCCATTTCTACCCTTTTCCAAAGCTATAAAATGTGAAGATTCGACCTTTTAAAGGATTTTGAAAAAGGTGTGTATTGGTTGAAAAAAAAAGTTGAGAGGTGACAAGGGACACCCGGATGGAACGAAGTTCCTTTCGATTAATTAGTGAAGGAATTGTAATAAAATTTTATTTTTTTTAAGTAATAATAATATTTGTTGTTGTACACCGAAACACCAGAGGGCGCCACGAGAGCGCGAGACAGCATACAGCGCGGGCGCCCCCCGCCGCTCACGCGCACACACATCAAAGGCGGCGGCAAGATCTTTTGATCAAAAAGTGTCGTGACAACTTTTTGTACGATTTTTTTCCGTCTAGCCCCCTTTCACAACGCGCGATAAGGAACTTCGTTCCAAAAAAATATTCCGCTGCGAGTAGATGTCAAAAAATGCAACAATTTAGTTCTGGACTATGGAGCCAGATAAATTTTCGTGAACCCCAGAGTATTTGTGAAGATCCATGATTAAATCATGCCATCGTAGACCCGCCTTCGAGTCTGGAAGTTTACTTGAACCACTTTGGGAATCAATGGACTAGGTACTTTGTCTCTTGTACCGTGAGTTATTTTTGGTCTACTCTCTTCGCCCAATGTAAACACCCTCACTTTCATACGTGTATTTTATGGAATGGAACGCTGTCTTTTATGTTTTCACGCCTAAGCAAAATTGTTGAGGTGTGGCTTATATTAATATACTTTAAAATATTAATTAATGTTAAAGTCCAGTTAAATTAGGTCTGAATTAGTAATTCAAAATTTCTTACGTTTTTTACATTAAAGAAACTAATAAACTGAAAGCGGTTTCAGATAAAAATTGTTGAGCTTAAAATTTTACATGACCTTTTCTTCCCTTAAAAATTAACTGAATTAGAGAAATTTTAGGAATTTATGTGACAAGTATTCTGGTGATCCTTTCAAAATCGTTTATTACAAGTAGGCTTAGTCAAATACTATTGAAATGTCATTTCTATCAGTAGTTGTGACTCTATTAAGGCTAGACCTGAACCAATCGAGAATATCTGATATGATCCCCTCTAGAATGGAACCCAGGACTTCGTTTACTGCGGACCTGCGCTACTGTGGCGAAAAGGAGGCTAAAGATTTGAGAGAAACATAAGTACCCTGCCGATCTACAGAAAGAGAGCATTATGGGACAACTTTTAAAAATTTGTCGCGCTCCAGATTAAAACCCTTTGTCCTTGGACAAAGGAGACAAGGCTCTTGACTCGATGCGAGCACCTCGAAAGCCTTTTGAGAGTCGTTTACCGATCTGCCCAATGTTGAAATGTTCTTAAATATTTAACACCTTAGATATCTTTATATATGTATGCTGTAATAAGAAAGTATAAACCCAAGGTTTGTACTTTGAACAAAATAAATAAAAAAATATATTTGCCGGATAAAAGAAGAGTAGTGGAAACCAGCAAAATATTTGTTTATTATCACTAAACACCAGATTAATCAGAATTTGGAGCAGTAATAGGCTTTATCAAAGTACGGAGAATAATTTAAATAGAAATTGAATTTCCCATAAATAAAGCTGCCATCCAAAAGTTTCCAAAAGTGATTTCAAGAGGTTGGGTATTTCTAGGAACTACAACAGAAAATGTTTCTAAGTAGTGTAACTAACTCGACTCTGTTCTATGTGTGAGTATAATATTATGAAAATTATATTATGACTGTAAAGATACGAATATAAAATGAAGTGCCCAAATATATCCATCAACTTTATGACACAATATTTCTTCCTTTATGTTCGATAACATTTTGAAAGAGCAAGTAACATGTCTACATTTTCACAAAAAATAACATTTCACAGCTGAGAATATGAGAGAAAAATAATGTCGAGGGAGAATCACTTGACCTTATTGGTCGGTCTGAGTTTCTTGAAGTAGCATTTAAGCTTCAGTGCTTTTGTAAGAAAATTTTGTGGATATTATTGTACTTGAAAGCGTAATATTAGAATTTATAGACAAAATATTTATCAGTATTATATTTTAATATTATGGTAATAATAGCAGTAGAAAGGTGAGAGCAATGTGACACAGTTAAGTATAGTATATAAAGAGAATGGTGTGGTGTAAAACAAGATGTAGTGATTAAAATTGAGATAAGGATTAGATAGTCTAGATAGGCATATAGAGAGAATAGATGAGATTAACAAAAAAGATTTATGAGGCAAGGGTGAATGGAAATGTTGGAAGGGGAACGCCTATGCGAATGTTCCTGGACCAAATTCAGGACATTTTAAAATATGATCAGGTCAAGAGTACCCTAAACCGACGAACTTATATGTAAGGATTAATGAGAGTGGAAGAAACTAAGAACTGTGGCAAGGACCGTGGCAAATAGAATAATATAGTCACTGCCTACTCTTATGGGAATGAGGTATGATGCTATGTATGTATGTATAACAGTAGATAGTAGATATATTTCATAATTAGTTTGAGATGACCTACTGGACGCCCGCGACTCTGTCCGCGAAGTAGATGACTGTTCAGATATTTCAGGAAATCGTTTTTACGTCACTGATTTTAATGAAATAAAACATTAAAGCCGTCAGTCAGTCCATTGGCATATTTAATACCAAACAATTTCAGAGGTAAAATTAAGAATTTTGGTGCATAAATAAACAAATAAAAAAGAAAACTGTTTCATACGAAATATTAAGAAATTTTATTCGTGTCTTTGAAAATGCGGAAAGCCTTTGCTTTTCAATAAACAATAACTTACTATAATAAAACAATAAAGTTATCAGTAGTTGGATCTGAAAATATCAGTTCAGAGTTTCCAAGCCAAGGTTTAAAGAAATACGAATCAATTTTTTCCGTTTTGTTGTTTATCATTTCTTATAAATAAAACTAAAGTACGAGCTCTCGAAGAAATAAAAATCTTGTTTGCAGGCTCTTGGTAGCTGTTCTCATGTTCCTTTATTTTCTTTTTAACTGCAACTCGCAGAATTCTCCAAATTTATTGTTCTCAGCTTAAAATATAATAAGACGTAAAAATTCAGAATCCATTCGCTTTGCTGCATTCATACAAGACACTGCGATTGTAAATTTCATAAAACTGCTTGTTCTTGCAAAAATATTTTTATTTAAAAACTGAAGTACTCCAAAGTATATACATCTAAGCAGTATATATATATCCTGTCTGTAAGAGTATTGGAATATAAAGTGACTAAGTGCTTCCAAACTATAATCATCGCGCTAAATTTTATCCAAATCTCTTCACCCATTGAGCCGTAATTGAGTAACAAACGTGGCGAGATATCGACAACAAATCCGTTGCATAAAAATGTACGTATTTTTTTTCTCTTTCATGTATCTAAACATTAAAAAAAACAGTATTAAAAATTTAAAAAAAAAATCTTCTCCTCCGTTTGCGGGGCCTTTGCCGGTCCAAGCAACCGGTGGTCAGGGTTCCAGAGTGAGGAACCTCCTCACAATACGCGCCGTTTCAAGGACTACTGCCTTCTGTATCCGACCCTTGATCTTCTGCGCGAAGCGAAGCTTCTTAAGGTGTTGATCGAAGCTTTTCGCAAAAATACCATGGACTGAAACGACTATCGGAACAATAATAGTTGACTCAACATTCCACATGGCGGTAATCTCGTGAGCAAGGTCCAAGTACTTTGATACTTTTTCCTTTTCGGCTTTGACGAGGTTATCGTCATGAGGTATTTATTATTGGGTTTAGAAATATTTTAATAGTTATTCTTTTGTTCAGGATGAAAACAAATCTCTCAATGAAAATCGATACAACTACCCTCGAGTTAAACTGTTAAAATTAACGCTCTTTACGGTAGGCAGTTCAATCATATAGAAAAATGTATATTGTTACTTACTCACGGTTAGATGGCAGTATTTGAACAGGAAGATAAATTAGGCCAGCTTACTTGAGCCTTACCCATATTTCATGTGGAATGCTGTCGTTAAAACCATTGAATGTAGATAATACGTGCGTCGTCTTTGGAAACTTTAATCTGTACTTACCATTATAAATACGAAAATAAGTCTGTCTGTCTGTTTGTCTTTTACCTTTTTAATCCAGGAAACACTGGGCCAATTTTAATAAATTTTGTAGAGAAATAAATGAGACCCTGAAAAGGAACATAAGCTACATTTTGTAACAAAAATAAAAGCGGTAAAAACGGGGCTTAAAGTTAGACAAGTTATTTAAGAAAATTATTACACTATTTTTTTGCAAACGATATCGCTAGTATTCTATATAATTATAATAATAAGGTCTACAAAAAGACAATTTTAATTTGCAGGTTACGTGTACCCAAAGAAATTTTATACAAACAATGTTGCGTAACAAAATTCGTGTCGTAAAAGAGCAAATGGATTTGATTTTATTGGAATCGCATAAAAAGCTTTACTCGAACACCCGATGCACTTGCACAAAATTACTGCAAATACGTGAGAACTGTATATGTTACATTTTCTACAATGTTAACTTTTAGTTCACCAACTTACACTGATACAGTGGGTGGGTTTAGAATTATAAAGTGGTGTAAGCTCTTCTATCTCTAACATATGTAATCTCCATTTACATACGGACTACAAAGATGTAAAGACCTTTCAGTTTTCAGCGTGGGTATCTTCAAGAGTTCAAGCCAAAGGGGAATCAGGCGTGGTTGTGATATCGATCAGCTACTTAGCCCAGCCTACATATTTTTGTTACACTTCGACAATGTGCTAAATCTGCAACTTAACAAAGTTATTATTAAACAGTCGGGTGCATCCCAGTAGTTCCCCATACCGTAGTTCTATAGAAGTGTTGGGATATTTTTCGTGTTGTCAAATTATTTCCCAATAGTTCTATATAGTACTGTAGTATAGTTTTTGCTCTTGACTTTACTTATACCATATAAGTTATAAACTTTGTATTATTTTGATTGATATTTCATTTTGTTTTTAACAAAAAGATGTCCCTTGCGATAGAAGCTAAGTTATTAAAACCAAGTAGTAGTTGTGTCACAAAATATATTCTTTTGTTTTAGAAGTTACAGGAGGACACACATTTTACCACTTTGGAAGGATCTTTCGCGCAAACTATTCAGTTTAGAAAAAAATTATACTTAAAACCTCAATACCATTTTAAAGACGTTTTGTGCAAATTAAGCAAAGCTGTATCCGTAGTATGTTTATAGATACTCTCAAATTCAAGTGGACATTTATTATTGCAATCAACAGAAATTCCATATTATACTTATAAAAACTATTTTATATATAGATATTTTATATATAACGTACAAACAAGATGTTGATATCGACATTTCTTTATTTTTGTCCCATTAGTTCTATATACAACTAATGGGACACTAAGCACTAATATGGTGCATCAACAGTTCTATACAACTAAAATTAGGGGGTACTACTGGGATGCACCCAAACAGTCAAACACAACTAACATCTGACATAAACATGTTTTTTAGTTGTCTCCTGCTTTAAAACGTCTTCTAGGTACTAATTTAAGTACCTTCCAAAAATTATGGAAATGTGTTTGGTTTTATTACAAAATAAGCCTTTACGATCAAAGCCCTATTTTCTTTGAACCTTAAAAATGTAAGAAATCATAACAACTTTTTCTAGTCTTTTTCTTTTTTAATTTTAGACCTACAGTGTTTAATCTCAAAGGAATTTCAGAGATCAGATTGCGGCTTTGTGTAAAAGTTGGCGTCCTGCCAAAAATGGTTCGAAAAATTCATTGGTTAAGAAAAATAAAAAGGCTCTATATCACGACAACGTTCCTATTAGATATTGCTCCCGGATAACATTTCCAACTCTCACATTTACCCTTAACAATGTAAAAACATGTGAACATAGAGTTACAAATGCAGTTTATTTTTAGAAATAACTAATTAATTTGTAACGCAAAAATAAAAAAAAATTTAAAAAGTACCTGTAAAAATCGGTGTTATAAATTGGAAACAACTCTAAAATAAAATTAAAATAAATAAACCTCTAAAATTTTTGAATACATAATTTGACGCCAACACCCTTATATTTTTTTTAAAGAAGTTTAACCAATTTTCCTAATCATAATATAGATACCTACAAGTTTTCACTCAACACATGACCGACGAGACCTTTTCGTAGTACCTGAAATATAAACTACTTTGAACTCTATTCCTCATAAGCTACTAAACCAATTTTGATGAAAATTGCATTATTCTCAAAAACTTTGAAATTTGACTTGATATATGATTGCTCGAATATACAAAGAATCATACTCGTTTGAAATTTGACATACATGTTTAGAAGCTGATCTAGACAAACGTTGGCAATGATTGCGTAATTGTTACAATATTTTACAAATACAGATTGAATTAGTAAACTTTTTTGATGTCGGTTAAAAAAGAAGCCACAAAAACGGAAATGCTTCTATTTCCTTGCGCGAATATTGTACGCGTGGCTGTATTTACTCGCAGCAATTCGACACGCCATTAAACTTGTATGGGAGTGGAAGCTGGATGTTTGTATCACGATTTATGTGCTGCAGCCTCGAAAATGTCTGCTTTCACGATCTGGCACGTAGAGATTGTTGGCTGGGCTCACATTTATCAACAGTCATTTCTGACCGGCATGAAACAAAATAAGGTATTTAGCCCGACTCATCTTCATTATCAACAGACATTATGACATTGAAAATTGTCGTCGGATTTTGATTAGTTATAGACTGTGGATATATCTATTAAACTTGTATGAGAGTGGAAGTTTTTTTGATGTTATACAGTAAAGAATATTTCCTTTAATGCATTCCTAAAATTCGTAGGTGTAAGCCGTGCTACGAAGAGTCATAATCATTAGCACCCAGCGTTATCTTATTTAGTTGCCTAAACCATTTAACACTCAAATATAAATCCTTATAATTTGTAGCCTATTTCAATGGCCCACGAGAACGAGGCGAGGCCTCACATCCATTTCGCCCTAGTCTAGAGAGCTTACGCAAAAAGTAAGCTGATAATAAAACTTAAGCTTTACTTAGTTCTGACCTAATGTGAAAATGGACCACTTTACGTGGCAGGCCCAGCTGTTTAGGCTCAGTCAGTCAGTTTTTTTATTAAGGTTTAAAGACTAACAGTGCATCACAGTTTCATTCGCAAAAAAGTAGCCATATTTTGTTACAATCAGTTCAGTTAGTAAAAATTCATTGGAAACATGACATGACGTGTTATACTTCCGTATAAATGTGAATAATTATAATTACCTACATTGAATGATGACAATTGGAGCCTAAAATTAAATGATTGTAATATGAACACGTCCCCAAGTGTATTAAAGCTCGGCAAGCACTCTGAGAAAATTGAGCGCTACGTAAACCTAACCTTTCCTCAATTTAAATAATCCGTGCATGCTCCGACGGCTCTGCAGCGACTATATAGATAATATTATGTAACGTTTGCCACGAATACGAATACATTCAGATCAAAGAGCTTCCTTTTAAAAGGCTCTTTTTAAATAGTAGCCCGCTCTTTAGTAGGTTTATTTAGTATTTTATAACAATTCGGTCAAAAATTTAGTTTCATTTCAGGAAATTGTATGTTTTAAATTGGTTCAGGTTTGGTCTTGCGATAATTGGTCGGGTTCAGTAATTATGGGTAGTAAGCGCCCTGATTGTAATTTGATAATTAACTAGTTTGCTATTTTTTACTGGCAGTACCATTTTGAAGATTTATTTTGATGATATAAGTATGCTGTTCATTATGTTTAAGTTATTTTCTACAACGAGATACCTTTAACTAGCGAGCTAGATTCGAAATCAACCATATGCCATTTATCATAATAGAATAATAAAAAAAATACCTTATCAAAGTTCAACATCTTTTATCCTTCAGTTTTTCATCCCGTTTATAAAATATGCATAATATTCTCGTAAATAAATATATGTGCTTATACAAATATATATTAGCTGATGTGATCTAAATATTAAAAAGGCACAAAGAATCATAAATAAAAATAATAACCTACAATCAGTGTAATTAAATCGTTATAATTCGTTTAAACGTGTTGCCATTTTCACTAAATAAATCAGGCGTGTATGACACATCACCTTACAAACGCACGTACGCTCGGGGTTTGTATGACCGAGTATAATATAATGAGTGCAATCAGTCAGACGCGTGTAAGCATAATACCTTCGAGTACTTTACCCGTGTAATGATCCCGCCATAACGGTGAATGCGAAAACTTGTGATATCCATTTGTGTACTACGTGGATAATAAATTCTAAGTTCACATGATGTTTTGCTGTTTAGTTTCTCTAAAACTAAAAAAGTCTTGACTGAGAATATGAAATATTTTTATGGAGTGACTTTAGATTACGTACTAAAAATCTAAAATTATTTTTAGACTACGTAAGAACTATTAAACTCAAAAATGGCTTAAGTTTGACTAAACTCAAAAATAGCTTAAATTCGATATTCTTTTATCTTTTGATATATTTTTTGCTGGTTCTTTCTGCTTCGGCCGTGTCTAGTTTACCGTCAAGCGATTTAGCGTTCTGGCTGGATGTCGTATAGAAACCTTTCATTTTAGATTGATTGATCACTTACCATCAGGTGTACGTATAGTCAATGACTTACTTGTAGTGGAGTGAATGTAAAATAAATGAAAATTTCATTCACTTCTACGGGCATAGGCATAAAACTTAAAAAAAATATGGTACTTCGCTGTACCATATTTTTTTATTCGTAACAGGAGAAACAACGAAATAAATTATTTTTAAAGCCAAGATTCATCAGATCTTGTCTCGGAATACATGTATGAATAGATGAAACATGAACGTAATAAGGTCAGGAAATTTCTTGACCTTCACGTGTTAAGATCTACTCTTAACACTACTTCAATCGCCTCGCGCTATGAGGCGTGAGGTTGCGGACTATGAGGCGAAATGTCAAGAGGATGGCAGTTTTAAAACCATTAGCCACAAAGCCAAAGCAATGAAATTTTTGCGGATTTAAGACTATCGGCAAAGTGTTCCTCACCCCATCATCGTTTTTATATTATAACTATTTTGTATACTTTACGTATAGTATACACTATAAGTACTTTATTAATTATAGTGTATTATAATATCTTACCAGGTTTCTCCATATATCTTATTACTTATGATATAGCTTTTATTGAAACAATTTAACTTATTAAGAGCTTATGAAAATAATTAAGCAGTGTTCAGGCTTGGCTGATCATAACAATATTGTCAATAACGTTACTTGAACTGCCGAAGGAAAAAATGTAATATTGCTAAAATACGACACAAGACTAAGCTAACTCAAGTTATTAATTGTATTGTATTAATGTTAGGTATTGTGTTTGTGCAAATGACCTATCTATATTATTACAGTAATATTTATGACGAATATATATACATATAAGTTAACTAAACTACACTAAGTTTACTAAACAACATATAAAATGTTGGGTATATCTCAGCTCTTTACTCTATTTCAGATAAACATAATAAAACCGTGTATATGCTCCGATAAATACAGTCAAATCTTATTTGATTTTACATTCAGTTGCCGCCGCATTTGTCGACACCCGACAGGAAGGTACAGTCGGTATTCGGGCAACTTTCCTCTCGGGAATATTTTGTGTATTGGCATACTTCCATATCAATAAAGTGACATAAATTTATATTTCATATGTAGTTGATAGCGACTCTGAGGCTTTTTATGAGGTGCACACTCAGTGACCACGTAGTTAATTATCATGAGAAGACTTTGAATCACTCAGCAGTCAATGGAGAGTTGTTCAGAGTATCTCAGCGTGATCGAATAAGAAATGAATGGAAAAACAAATCAAAAAATGAGACGCGAAGCTGAACTGGCAATATGCGGGGCACATAGTTCGAAGATGAACGGTGAGGTCCCAAGCTGCTAGAAAAAAACCACCCACCGAAAACATGAAATGAGATGGACCGACGACATCAAGCGGTTTGCAAGGAGCCGCGGGATTCAGGTGGTTCAAAAAATCTGAAAGTCCTTTGAAGTGGTCTAGGTCCAGGTGTGGACGTCCATCGGCTGTTACCGATGATGATGATGTACTTGGTTGATACATTGTTAGTACAGTACAGTTGATATGTTGTACATAATATTATAAAACAAAGTTTTCTACCGCATCTGTCAGTCTGTTTATAATAAACTCAAAGACAAAGGACGTTTAACCGATTTTCACCAATAGATAAAATTTTGAGGAAGGTTTTAGTACAAATATAGCGACGTATGTTGATCGTGTCGCGGCACTTGGGAGCTTTTATTGAAATCGATGCGGTGTAACAAAACAATGTATGGAAGAATTGTACAATAAAGCCTGTGATAACATATATTTATATTTTAAGACTAGTTTGGTACATCCATTCTTTTCTTAATAAATTTCTTAATACACACATTTTTTTAAGTTTTTGGAAGGTCATTCTCGCGGGCAAAGTCGCGGACGTTTCATAGTATTTTTTAAACCATTTTACATTTACCCTGAACAAAAAGATTTCACGCTTTTCTCGTTTTTTAAACATTTTTATGAAGTCTAGATAATACTTTAAACTTTGAGGTTACTGGATAAAACTTCTTGTTTAAAAAGTTTTATAACAGTTTTTCATAAAATTTTCAACGCGACCAGGTCAAAATGAAACAAGGACCTAGGTAAAATAAAAAAATTCAAGAATATTTTTTAAAATTTTAAAACAAACTTGAAAATCTCTTGCGCTTACATTGAATCCGGTTAGGTTCAAAAAATAAGAGGTTAAGTATAAAAAAAGAAAAAACAAATCCTTTCTTTGAATAAATCTCCAAATGTACTAAACAAATTAACTGGTTCAGTAGCTGTAGTAGTAGTAATAGTAACTTTTTTTTCAGATCGCAAAATCAAGAGTTCGAGTGTCGATAGGATAGAAAATATTGCTTTTCTTCCTTACAATTTTTTTTTTTGGCCCTTGACTGCTATCACACCTGATGTTAAGTGATGATGCAATCTAAGATGGAAGCGGGCTAACTTGTTAGGAGCAGGATGAAATCTACACTCCTATCGGTTTCTACACGACATCGTACCGGAACGCTAAATCGCTTGGCGGTACATCTTTGTCGGTAGGGTGGTAACTAGCCACGGCGAAAGCCTCCCACCGGCCAGACCGAGACAAATTAAGAAAAATCTCAATCTGCCCCACCGGGAATCGAACCCAGGACCTCCGTCTTATAAATCCACCGCACATACCACTGCGCCACGGAGGTCGTCAAAAATATGTTTGGAGTTGGTGGAAAAAAGAAGCAGCGTGATGGCCTAGTAGTAGACCGTTGAAATTAGGTTATAACGTTTGATTCTGTAATGGTATCTATGAGCTGTTGTTAATGATTAGATAGTTATTTAATGATAATAGCTAGGATCGAGCAGGATAGGATGGCTTAGGTACTCTCTGACTGTATTGGGGCTAACACTTCCCACCTGATCCTAAGAATTTATTACAAGAAAGCAAATCTCAATATTTCATAGCCATATCGAATATTCTAGAGCAAATATGACTCCGTTGTTAGAAGCTAAATCTCATGCAGTATTGCGATACAGTTAGCCAGAACGTCCTTTGAGTTTTAATAGCCGCTTGCCGCTTACTATCGCAACGCCATTTGTTTGCTAAGAGGCTTTGGACGACTACAGATTTCAATGGCTAAAGGCAATCCGAAGTGTACACAAAGTTTAGGGTTGTACGGTTATTTGTGCAGAAATACTAAACTACTAACATAGTTTACATAAACAAATACAAATGTTCTCAAACTGTTATGCGTACACACTGATAGTTAGACCCCCTTTTACGTGCAAAATGTTGATATAGAACTTATAATTTCTTGCAAATATAATTATTCTAAACCGCCGTATTCCCTATAAAGTTAAACTGATGCTTTATAATAGTTTTGCACATGCTTACATTCAGTATGGTCTCAGCAGCTACGGTCGTACCTATAACACCCATCTAAATAATATATATAAGCTCCAACTAAGAATTCTTAAATCTATTGTTTCTATGTCTGTTAAACTGAAATATGAAAATAACGAACATGGCCTCTTTAAACACTGTGGAATACTACCTGTACAACAGAACTTTAGATATTCTATTTTAAAAGAGCAATTTTTCAACGAGACCTTACGAAGGAAAATAGATCATCCTATACGTACGCGAGCGATAACTGCACAACGCCTGCAAATTGTACCGGCTAACAACGCGTACGGCGAAAGGACAACACAGTACATCGTTCCTCGTTTAATTAACTCAATGCCTTCTGCTGTGTCAGGCGATAACGCATTATAATATTAAGCGTAAATTAAAAGAATATTTTGTATTATAAAAGAAATGTATATTAATGTAAAGACGCAGACCGATACATGTTGTGTCAAACCTCTGTGGTTATTTACATGTATCCTTATTGTACTTGTTTTTATGTGTAATTTTTATTTGATAAATAAATGAAAAAAAAAAAAAAAAACTATCGAAACTATAACTTTTTTAAAGTTATTATATTAGGTATATTTTTTATTTAAATTCGATTTTATAAACTGATCCCCTCTAAAATACTTTAAGGATTGGACTTTGCACATCGTTGCTACGATCTCAAATTTAATAATTATAATCTGTTCAGTCATTATAAAACTCTAACGTAGAATCCAAATTCGATGCAATAAGATAAACTACATGAGATCCAGTCTCTAGTAAATAATACATTACCTATTCCGTAGGTAACACATACTAGTTCTAGATTTATTACGAGTTTAACTTCGACGTATTGTTATATCTTCACGCTGGTAGGGTAGTTAAACCGTTAAACATTAACCGCAATATTCGTCACGTATGAACGGTAATAAATCTGTCCAAATGTGACGTCACACGAAACAATTAATGCAAAATTTGCTTGGCTTCTGAATTACAGTAATGTAATGGCGGCAATATGGCAGCAATAATTCAAGGCAATAAATGCGCAATTACCACTAAAGTTACAAACAAATTTCGCTGTTGCAATATTTCTACGTGTGGGCCTATGTATGCCAGATATAATTGGGATCATAAAACAAAATAAATATAATGCAATTTGTTACGTTATTTTTTATTTTTGATATGACGACAACTGTGAACATTTATTTTTTTAAGTACTCGGATTATTTATTTATTTTAAAGATATTTTATACATCAGGATCATCATCATCATAATCATAATTATCAATTTATGTTATTTTTTATCTATATCAACTGTTACTTTGTGAACCATTGCGGTAATATTTTATGTAGGTGACTAAATATTTTAATATTGTAACAATTATTATTACTCATTTGCGTTGTTGCTCTAGCCCATTGATTCCCAAAGTAGTCCAGGTAGATCCAAGGGTCCGAGTGAGTAGCGACAAGGATCTTTATTGGCGTGACAAAAAAAATGGGGCTTCACTATTCGTAAGCATAAACCATTACATTTTTCTTAGGCCTGTTACTGCATCATTAAAATATGCAAACAGAAGAACTTAATTTTTCAAAAAGCTGAACTGTCTTGATAAACGAATTTAGAAATTTGAATTTAAGACAACAAAATTTTAAATTATTCTGTAGCTACTACTTCCCAGAATACACATTTCGACGAAAGTGAAATCTCTTATTCTTCTTACAATTTTCTCTAATAAACTTCCAACAATATATCTCCTCTTTTTAAATAAACTCTATTTATTTTACCTTCCAAAGAAAAACCCAAAGGCCGAAGATAAAGCTGATTTAAGCATTTACTTCTTTTAGATCTAATTCATTTGTTTTATTTATTTTCCTGTTTTATAGAATCGCTTTATCGCGAAAAGTCGAAGTGAAAGTGGAATGGTCATGGGAAAGATTGCACATGTTTCGAGAAAATTAAATCCTGGATTACACACTTACTCATTTACGAATGTAAATTTTGTTTAATTTTATTTTTTATCGACTACAAGTTGGCCCTTGACTGCTATCACACCTGATGTTAAGTGATGATGCAGTCTAAGATGGAAGCGGGCTAACTTGTTAGGAGTAGGATGAAATCCACACCCCTTTCGGTTTCTACACGACATCGTACCGGAACGCTAAATCGCCTGGCGATACGTCTTTGTCGGTAGGGTGGTAACTAGCCACGGTGAAAGCCTCCCACCAGCCAGACCAAGACAAATTAAGAAAAATCTCAATCTGCCCCGCCGGGAATCGAACCCAGGACCTCCGCCTTATAAATCCACCGCGCATACCACTGCGCCACGGAGGTCGTCAAAAAAATACGTCATAAAATTACGTATCGAATTCATTAGGTAATATATTATTTTATTAAAATAATTATTTCTGTAAGGCTATATATTTTTTTTAATAAATTAGTAAAATAAAAAGAACCCGGATTAAGAGCGCCACAAGTTCTTTTTAGCAGTCTATATGCATAATAAGTTAGTAATTAGTTTATTTTTTATCCGCAATATGGCGCGGTTTTTTATTTTCTGGTCAGGCTATACATATTTTTATGAGTTTTTAGAATTTAATAAGACGAAATATTTTGTCATTTCAAATTAAAAACAAAGTAGATTTCGTCATTATTTAACTCTCATTTATCTTTATTTACATATATTTTTTAAAATTTTTAACAATGTTATAGGTAATACAAAAATATATATAAAAACACTATTGACGGCCGAGTGGCGCAGTGGGTAGTGACCCAGCTTCTGCGTCCTAGGCTGTGGGTTCGATTCCCACATCTGGAAAATATTTATGTGATGAGCATGGATATTTTCCGGTGTCTGGGTGTTTATCTATATATTATAAGTATTTATGTATAATATATATAAAAATATTCATCAGTTATCGTAGCACCCATAACACAAGGTACTTACGAGTACGTTTACTTTGGGGCTATATAGCGATGTGTGTAATTGTCCTATAATATTTATTTTATTTTATTTTACTATTAAAAATTTATAAAAAAAAATCTTCTCCTCCATTTGCGGGGCCTTTGCGGGCCCAATCAACCGGTGGTCAGGGCTCCAGAGTGAGGAACCTCCTCACAATACGCGCCGTTTCAAGGACTACTGCCCTCTGTATCCGACCCTTGATCCAACAATTAAGCGAAAGCTTCTTAAGGTGTTGGTCGAAGCTTTTCGCAAAATCGGAACAATCATAGTTGACTCAACATTCCACATGGCGGTAAGCTCGTGAGCAAGGCCCATGTATTTTGATACTTTTTCCTTTTCGGCTTTCACGAGGTTATCATCATTATTCGTCATATTATTACTGATGTCCTGTTTGTTTATTATCTACTTTAAAAAACTAAACCTACTCTATTAATTGTACCGGATTACCTAAATATTTACTTGATAATATTTATCTTTAAGCTATGATTGTATTTTTCTGATCAACAGATATAATAATGAAAATTTTAGTAATATGGAGTTAACCTAATACTAGCGCACTCTCTCGACTCAATCTGCGAGAAAATCTGATTTCTGATAATTTGACAAAAGGCTTGCTCTAGACTACTGTACTAACTTCATTTAAATAGGTTCTCTAGTTTAGGCGTGATTGCATAACACATAGACATACTAACTTTCGTATTTGTAAGTACATAATTATGGTATAGGTGATAAATATAACGACAAATAACATTCTGGTGCTCAAAATGAAATATATTTTGACGAACGACTAGTTTGCTAGTTGGGCGCAAATGAAATATGTATTCCTTTAGAATGTGGAAGAGCAAGATGGAAAGATAATGGATGTGGGAAGGTTCACAGTTGCGATGCGGTGGAGAAGAGTAAATTTTCCCATTTTAACTAGGAAAAACTTTTAAAAAACTTTCAAAAGAACTCTCTACAGCGTAGTTTTACTAGAACGGTGAGCTTTGTGAAAGAAATAGAAATTCCTCGGAAAGTATATTTTACTTTGTTGTAGGCACTTGCTACTAGTGTATTTCGTATTGTGCTTTTACTTTTAAACAATGCTTTAACTTCATCTGTCTTTGTTTTGTGATAGAAATTTGTTTTATATAATTTGTATATAGATATACGGGAATTATAGAAATATTTTAACGTTATTTAACTGGACTTAGCAATACTGTTTAACTTTGCTTGTAAGCGATGTTGTATTGTTATCTTTTGTCATTAAGTACAGTTTCATGTTTGTTGCTACAATTTTTGTCAATTTTTAATTTTTTTAAATAACTTTATTACATCTCATAAAATAAAGACAGTACAGAACAGGCGGCCTTATCACTAAAAGTGATCACGTCCAGGCAACGTACTGTAAATAATATAAATATGTTGTAAACCGGAAAATTGCAAAAAAAAAGTAAAATTACAATTACAATTTACTTGCATCTATTAAATACATATATGGCAAATTCAACAAATAACTAGAGATAGATGTATCTGGAGTGTAAACCTATCACGCTGCTATAATGTAGGCTAACGAGTTTAGGGTATACTTTACAGGATTGTAACTATTACTAGGTGTTCCCCGCGCTTTCACGTACGAATATCGGGAGAAAACATGCTTATATATGAACAGTACCTGTAATCTAGTTATAACTGTACCACATATTTAATTCACATCAATTCAGCCGTTCAACCGAGATTGAGTAACAGTAAATTAAATCGTTAGTAAATACTCATTAAGTTTTTAAAATTTCTTATTTTCAAATGCTTTTCTTTTTAACCGACGAAAAAAAACGGAGGAGGTTCTCAATTCGACACGTATATTTGTTTTTTTTTTTTTATGTATGACCACGCATAACTTTTTACAGAATGGTCCGTTTTTGATAATTCTTTTTTTATTAGATAGGGCATACTTCCAAGGTGGTCCCATTGTCACCATGTTAGGATCTGATGATGATATTCTGGGGAAATTGAAGGAACTCTTCAAATTTTGGAGGCACGCTTACAGCGATTTCGGTTTTTATCTCGGTATCGGTAGGTTTTTGGCTACTAGTGCCGTATAATATACTATAACAGTATAATACGAGTACGATACGTGGCGATAAATCACCCAAAAGTAAGAAATAAAAATTTTTAAATAAAAATAGAACCGACTCAAAACGCACTAAAAAGTAAAAAATAACTGTGTCATTTAGTTGCTTTAATTTACTTAAGCATATCTAGGAGTCGGTACCAGCCAAGGTTTCTACTTTAAAGACATTACCTAGAACCCACACACTGCTTTATTACGTTAAATAAATGTTCCTTAAACCTGCTGGCACCTACTTCATAGATATGCTTAAGTAAATTAAAGCAACTAAATGACACAGTTATTTTTTACTTTTTAGTGCGTTTTGAGTCGGTTCTATTTTTATTTAAAAATTTTTATAAAATCCTTTCAATAACAAACACGACAAAAAAGAATTTACGAAATCGTTCCAGCAGTTTACTGGTGATGCTATGTCCATGGTAATTCCAAGACCAAGGGATTAATTTTTTAATGTAATGTATTAATTAATGTTTAATATTGGCTTAAAGTGAAATGTTATTAGAAGAGAAATCGAAGATCTGTTGGACCACAATCGCTATGCTGCGATAACCTTCCATTATCTTGTAACTTAATTTAACTTGGCTGTTTAATACTAATTAGAACATTTACGGCTATGTAACTTACACAAGTTTCAGCAACTTTGCAGATAGCTAACTTTGTGGAACTTTTGACAACTTTGATTGGGGACAAATTAACTTTCCCAAAGGGCTTTACCTATTCTTAAATTCGCATTATACATAAGAGGAATAAAATATTTGTCACAAAGTGGACCTGTCTTATGTAAGCGATTCAGTTTAAAAAGGTAAATTATTTCGCAATATCTGGAAGTTGAGAAGTTTTAAGAGTAAAGAACCTTGGAATGTTTATGTGGTATAGAAGGGCAGGATGAAAAGTACTCGGCCTAAAAATAAAAGAATTTCAGTAAAAAATTTTTTTATTTTTTGCTTGTTTTCCCCTACCTTTAATACACCTAGCATTTTACCAAAGTCAGTTTTTTTCCATTCTAAAAGATGGTGAAAACAGTAATTTACGCGCTCTCTACTTCTAGCCCTGCTCTAAGCTTGCTGCAACCAGGCTGACTGAAGGGTTTGCGTACAAAGCAATGAGTGCCCGGAACAATAATTAAAGTTAATTCCTGGGGAATCGCTCCTATGAAACATTCCTTCTAACCTGTGCAGCTAAAATATCTTGTAAGGCCTTCCAAACTCCACGTTCTTGTGCTGACTACATCCAGCGATTTCCTGTAACCCGCCAAATATCTTCGGGGGTCAATCAACAGTGCGCTTTCCGGTACGCATAATATGGCCGGTATTAATTCGTTCAATTTTGTTTACGAAGTATAGACAAAGAACTCACACATCTATAAAGCGCAGCCTCAAATGTATCCGCATCCGATGTCCCGCAATCGGCAATCCCTGGCTGCAAATGTCGTAATAACATTCAAATATCATACGAGTGCACATATACAGACCACAACCCCATACTGTTATTATTACGTTAGCCAGGCTACACTCGATAGCTGGACTCGATATTAAATTGGCTCGTTATCTGAGAGTTAATTGCCCTCACACTAAAGTTGTTTCAAGTCCCCTTAGTTGGCTATCAGCAAACTTTGGTTACGCCACCCTTAGTTTACATATCCGTAGGTGGTTAACTATTTTAATTGTTAGAAAACTTCCTCTAAACTCGTATCTCCATATAGCAAAATACGCCAAACTCATTTTACTTAAGTAAAGTTTAAGTCATCTTTAGGATAGAGATAAAATGAGCTATAGTTTCAAATTAGAAGTTGAGAATTGGAGAACTATTACTTCATTTGTTGCTCTTGTGAAATATTCAATAAAAATTCGTAATATATATTGCTCTACAAGTAAATAATTATTATAAACAGTCTCTATGTGTAAGAATCTGTAGCACTTTTCACAAATTATATATTATAATTGCACCACCTGCTGTCTATTATTTCACTTTTCCTACTAAGGTTGCCTGGAAGAAATCGCCCCAAATCGATAAGACCGTCTTTTGTATTCTATTTCTGTCCTTGTCTTCTGTCTTTTTATTTCTTACATGTATTGTAGTGTGCAAATAAAAAATATATAGATAAATTATTATTGGAGGACACGACCCTGATTTACTTATTGCCCTTGCGAAACATTACAATAATTATGTACATAGATAGTATCTATGTATGGGTACCATAAAATTAACTTTAAATATGTCAATGCCTAAAGAAATAGGTAATAAATTTCACAAAAGTATTTGACTAAGAAATTGAGACAATTTCCTTGATCTGGTATTCTTGAGGAAAGTTCAAACAATACCGCTGGTCGTATGCGAAACACTAAATAAGTTTAAACTGTCTTTCTCTCTATTCGGAAATACGTACCTACATTACAAATTTGCTAACTGAAATGTACACTAACGAAAAGTTTAGTGACAACAATTTACTGACTAGAATATTTACTGCCACGCCATAATACGTACACTAAAATGGGAAGTTTGTTGAGTTTTGTTATCCTAACAATATAATAAATGAAATGGAAGTTTATTTGTTACACTTCCACATCTAGATTCAATACATTATCATGAAATTATACTTTGATGGCCTCCGACGCTTGGCTTTTGCGCAGTGGATTAATAAGGCCGAGGTCCTGGGCTCGATTCCCGGCTAAGCCGATTAAGATTTTCTAAATTGGTCTGGCTGGTAGGAGACTTCGGCCGTGGCTAGTTACCATCCTACCGACAAAGACTCACCGCCAAGCGATTCAGCGTTCCGGTACGATGTCGTGAAGAAATCGAAGGGATGTGGGTATTATCATACTCCTAAAAAGTTAGCCCGCTTCCATCATAGATTGCATCATCACTTAACATCAGATATGATTGCAGTCAAGGGCTAACTTATAAAGAATATTTTTTTTTCATATAAGTCTTTATATATAAAATGTCATAGGTCTTAAATTAAGATTAGTTTCTGAACGAGCAGATACTTTGTCCTCCTTGTATTTGTAACAAAATGATAAATACAGTAGTTTTAATATAAATATTGTTGTCAGAGTTGGTTATAGTAAAGCGTAACCAAACAAACCACGGAATTTTTGGCGATCTCCGTGGCGCAGTGGTATGCGCTGTGGATTTATAAGACGGAGGTCCTGGGTTCGATTCCCGGCGGGGCAGATTGAGGTTATTCTTAATTTGTCTTGGTCTGGCTGGTGGGAGGCTTTCGCCGTGGATAGTTACCACCCTATCGACAAAGACGTATCGCCAAGCGATTTAGCGTTCCGGTACGATGTCGTGTAGAAACCGAAAGGGGTGTGGATTTTCAGCCCACACCTAACAAGTTAGCCCGCTTCATCTTAGACTGCATCATCACTTAACATCAGGTATGATAGCAGTCAAGGGCCAACTTGTAGTTAATAAAAAAAAATAATTAGTCTTAGATTCTCATTGAGCATGCTCGTCAGCTCTAGAGCATGTACTTTTGTCCGTGGTTCTCCTTCTTGTTTTCCAATATTTTTATGGTGTAATGCTGTTAATCGTTTTTATTTACACTAAAACATATAAAAAGCTCTTAGTTTTTCGCCCACCATGAGACTCGCATTTGGACAGTAACATCAATTTTTAAGATTACAATACTCTTACTTTTGTAAATTCCCTTATTTCTCCGTTTAATACTTTAGGTATTAAAAGCTTCGGTAGGCTGTAAATCCTAAGAGAAAATCCAATTCAAGGTCTATTTACACAAAGTTTAGGGTCGTACTTAAAGTTGCTATAACGGACACTTCCAATGTCGAAAGTTAGCCGAATGGCATAATCGTTTGCATAAACAAATACGACTGTTTCTCATTGCATCTAAAACTGCTATAAAGTCCTTTGAAGCACCTAATAAAGGATTATTATCATTAGATACGGTGTCTCTTGGATCTTAGACTCTAGGTCTAAGAAAGGGTGTTTAGCGTAAGTTGCTTTGCAAGCTTTTGTATAATCAGAACTTATTTACCAGGTAAAAAACTATGTGGTCTTGAAGAATATAACGTGATTATTAAATAAAGTTAAATCACAATAAATACATATTTTGTGTATAAATTATTATTTGCATTACGATTTTTTGTCATACCTTGTCTGGTCAGAGCGATATTTAAAGTTATACATAGCAGTCTCTGTGTTAGTAGTGCTTAAGTCTTATTTATTAAGTTTTACTCCAGTCCTTTGTCATTTCTTCCACAGTTATATTTTGATGGCGTTTATATTTTCGTGGCGCAGTGGTATGCGTGGTGGATTTATAAGACGGAGGTCCTGGGTTCGATTCCCGGCGGGGCAGATTAAGATTTTTCTTAATTCTGGCTGGTGGGAAGTTTTCGCCGTGGCTAGTTACCACCCTACCGACAAAGACGTATCGCCGTATAGCGATTTAGCGTTCCGGTACGATATCGTGTAGAAACCGAAAGGGGTGTGGATTTTCGTACTACTCCTAACAACTTAGCCCGCTTCAGTCTTAGACTGCATCATCACTTAACATCAGATGTGATAGCAGTCAAGGGCCAACTTTTTTTTTTTTTTTAATCTTTATTGAAGGAGCTTGGTCCAATCGGACTATGCCGCTCCGTAAAGAAATATCTGTTATACATAAAGAATTCACATTAAACGCTAAATATAAAATAGAAACTTAGAAATAAACATTTTTATAATCAACTAATTAATTTTTCGTAGTGATTTTTTGTATAGCCGTAGCAGGGCCCTGGCTTCATCCGATTGAGGATTGGCCAGGGCAATGTTACAACCACCAAGCTCTCCGACTATAGGGAATCGCAAAATGACCTCACGTCGCTCTGCTTCGTTTCGGACACACTCCATCAATACATGGTATATATCCTCTGGCTTGTCGCAGTCTGGGCAGTTAGGAGAAGGTACCTTGCCCATTAAAAATCCAAATTTATTGAATGGAATGTGTCCGGATCGAAGTCTCATAGTGTGTACCGCGTCCGTTCGACTAAGCGAGCAGTTGTTAATCCAACTACTAATCGGAACAGATTGTACTGTCTGATACCATATACCTTTACATCTCGAGCGCATGTCGAAATATTCGTGCCATAGGTCTTTGCATTTATTTTTAACCAAATTTATACAGTCAGTATAACATGGAGCTATTTGTATAACGTCACCGTCATATGTAGCTTGGTCAGCCAATTGATCTGCCCTATTATTTCCGCTAATACCTATGTGAGATGGAATCCACTGAATCTTAATAGATTTATTTAAGGATTTGAGTTGTAAAATAATTTTAATAATTTCGTAAGCTACAGGTAGTCCTCGAAAAGTCGAGGTGCATCTAGCTAAATGTTGAAGAGCACTTTTACAATCAGTTATAATAACGAACTTATTATAGTCAATGGAGTTAATATAAGACAATGCTTCAACTATTGCTAACAGTTCCACACGCATAATGGAAACATTAGATTCAATTTGGAATTTTGCCTCAATTTCCTGTTGTGGATCCAAAAAAGCTGCGCCAGAACCAATGGTGTTTTTGGAACCATCTGTATAAATTTGGTAAAAATCAAAGTAATTTTTCTCTAAATGCCTTTTACAAATTTCGTTAAGATGTGTTACATTATATTTACTTTTAGCCTGAGACATATCTTTGACATTTAAGCACAATACATCATTAAGATTAATTTGACTAACCCACAAATCCATACTATACATTTCCAATATTTTACTGGTATGTAGTGGTGTGTTCGTCCAGTCACTCAGGACCGAAGCAAGTAAAGGTATCTTTTTTCTTTTCCATAAATTAGGAGTACATCTGGATAACAATAACTGCAAATTACCTATTAACTCATATTTATTTGATAAAGATTTGGATTTTAATAAAAATTTACCTGCTAAAAATGTTCTACGAATGTTCAATGGTTGTAAATTTAATTCTGCTTCCATAACATGGATAGGTGTACTTTTTAAAAAACCGCCTATAACCCGCATTGAAATGTTTTGTACTCTATCTAATTTTTTTAAATGCGAGTTACAGCTATCTGAGTATAAGAAACAACCGTAATCCAACCGGCTTCTAATAATTGCTAAATACAAGCGTCGTAAATGGCGAGGATGTATTCCCCAACTTGACCCAGCTAATATTTTAAAGATATTAAGAAATTTTAAAGTCTTCTCTTTAATTTCATCAATATGTTTAGACCATCTTAATGAACGATCTAACCACATTCCTAAATATTTTACACTAGTTTCTGTATTAAGAATTTGATTATTAATTTTTATTATAACCGGAGATCTGTTTGGTCCCTTTTTAAACACGCAAATATTACTTTTAGATGTTGATATTTCTAAACCTAAGTCAACTAATAAGATATATAATTTATTTAACGCTTCTTGAACGTTTAAAACACTTTTATTTAGTATTTTATTCGTAGAATATATGGCAAAATCATCGGCGTATTGTAAAATTTTAACGTTAAAGTTATTAATTTGACTACAAATATTGTATGTTGCTATGTTGAATAGTAAGGGTGATAATGGATCTCCTTGCGCTAATCCCCGACCAGTACTACGTGACGTAAAATAATCGTCTGATTTTATTCTTAATTTGCGGTCTTTTAGAAATTCCCATAAATAATTACAGATTTTAACACCTACACCTAAATCGTCTAATTTACTTAACAGGGTAATTATATCAACGTTATTATATGCGTTATCTATATCAACAAAACATCCTACTGTAATTTCATTTTTGGTAAAACCCAATTGTATCTCTGATACTAATTTAGCTAGTCCATCGAAACAAGAATGGCTATGTCTAAAACCCACAGAATTTTCTGAAAATATATTATTTTTTTCCATGAACCACTCTAATCTCTTATTAATTATAGAATGAAAAATTTTACAAACACAAGAGATAAGGGATATCGGCCTTAAAGACAAGTAACTATCTAAATTTCGACCCGGCTTTGGAATAGGTAAAACATTGACTTCCCGCCATTGCACAGGTACAACACTAGTTGATAAAAATATATTGTAAAGATTTGCCAACCATTGTTTAGCAATTAATGGCATGTTATGAATCATTGTATATGAAATATCATCGCATCCGGGAGCTGTATCCTTAGTTTTTATGGATTTATTCAGCTCATTAACCGTTATGGGTATTTCTAGAAGGCTGTTGTGGGATTTAAATAAAGGTTTACAGGGAGAAACGTAGTCCGGACATAAATTTTGTAAAAGAGCGTTGGATTTATCCGGGTCTATGTGTTGTCGAGGAATTTTGTAACCTTTGAGCCAGCTCATACGATACCACATATCACTTGTCGATGTGACTTCATCAATCGAAGAGCAAAATTTTTGAAATGATTTGGACTGTTCACGTCTAATATATCTCTGTGTATCTGCAACAGCATCTTCTAAATTCCGGAGGTTAGTTGGAGTTGGGTTACGTCTAAACTTACTTAAGGCTAATCTTCTTTTCGCAACCGATTGAGATAGATTAGGATTCCAAAATTCTCTAGGTTTAAAATTACTTTGGGGATTTAAACACGTTCGAATAATAGGGATATGTAGATCAGCTGCTTCATTAATATTTTTAATGAATAAATTATATGCTGTCTGAGGATTTTCTGGAAAGTCCAAGTTTAAAAACAAGTTTTCAAGGCATGTGTGATAATCTTTCCAATTAGCCAATTTGAAATTTCGTCTTTTATGAATTTTAAAATTAGATATGTAAGACGTATTAAGTTTAATAACAAGATGATCACTACCTAGTGATTCATTTAGTACCAACCATCTAAATCTTAATGCCACATCAGAAGAGATTAATGTAATATCTGGCGAGGTCTCACGTAATTGACCATCAACGAGCTGAAAACGGGTAGTAGAACCATCGTTCAGTACAACAAAATTGCTCTCAGTTATTGCATCGAAAAGTTGGGCACCTCTGTTATCAGATTTACTTGACCACAACGAATGGTGTCCATTAAAATCACCAAGTAAAACAGTTTTGGTTAAAGCTATGGAGAATATTTCATCCCAATCAGCTTGCGTAGTTCTAATGTCCGAGGGACAGTACACACAAATAACATTCTGGATTATATGACAATTTGTTATTTTTACATGTATTATTTCTATTCCAGGATTTAGAACTTCTACTCTACATTTATATGCCTGTAAGGATTTGTGAGTTAGTATAGCTACTCCGCCATAGGACTCATCCCTATCACAGCGAAATATATTGTAATCCCTGACCTTTATACACTTTCCAGCATCAAGCCACGTCTCGCATACCGCTGCGACATGAATCTTTTGTTGGATTAACAACTGTTCTAATGTTTTCAATTTATGGCTAATACTACGGGCGTTCCACTGTATTAAATTTAAATTAATATTTTTTAGGGCGTATTGATCCATAATATTAAATTAAATTAACAAATTTACTATATTCTTAACCACTGGGAGTTTTGTGATAACATCTTGAAATACGAATTTTACCCACTGCACAAAATATTTAAAACCTCTCTTGAATTTTTCAATCCATGTGTCCTCATTCTTACTAAATATGACTGACTTAAGTTTCTCAAGTAAACAATTTAAGTAAACTTGAAACTCTGGTATTCTGTCCTCCTCTTTGTCTTTTCCTTTTTTATCAATATTTTCTTCACTCTTTTTCGAATGAATGCTCGTGTCTGATTCATATTCCGACTCCGACCATTCCATTTCTTGCTCTTGATTATCTATTGTAAAAATTACTTTCTTTTTTTTCTTTTTCTTCTTTTTCTTTTTTGTATGTTCTTCAAACTTAGACGTATATTCTTCTGTTGTTGATTTGTTGTTATCAAAAGTCTGAAGGAGTGGAGAAGGCATTGATGTGGTGTGTACGCTGTAACCAGTTTTCTGAGATGGTTCTCTAATATTCGAAGATTTCGGAGGGGGAGCAGGTGGGACATATAATAAAACTGCTTTCTGATACGTAAAATTGTATTCAGACATCAGTTGGCGAATTTTTTTTTCTTTAATATAAACTGGGCATATTTTTGATAAAGACATATGATTCCCAGAACAGTTACAGCATTTAAATGTAGTGCGTTCACAGTTAGCGTGGTTATCTCCGCACTTAGGACAACGTACTTTATTCGAAGGGCACATTCTAATGAGATGTCCAAATCGCCAGCACTTGGAGCATTGAGTGACCGGAAATACAAACGGTTCGACGCGGATACGCATATGGTGAAGGTATATATAAGGGGGAAGTTTAGATCCTACGAAACCAATTCTAACTTTCTCACTTGGTACCCACTTGCCTTCATCGGTTCGGCGATTTAAGCGTTTTGCAGAGATTATAGCTTCTTCAGATGACACATTCTGTAAAAATTCTTCCAAAGTAATTTCTAATTCAATGTCTGAAACCATACCGTAAGATACACCCACTTCCCATGTTTTTTGAATTCTCCAGTTCAACTTCTTGAATTCTCCATGACTAATTAATTTTTCTGCATTTTGTTCCTTATCAAATTCAACTAATATTTTAAACGGGTTAATATACTTTACTCGTGTAATACCATCTATATCGTGCAAACGAAATAATTTTGCCAAAGCAAATTGTTTGGGTAACTTTTCAGAGTAAGTAATACATACTTGGGTTTTAAACTCATTTTGATTATTATGCTGGCCTCTCTGCTTCCTCTTCGAATCTCTTGACACATGTTGCCACTCACCTTCACTGTCTTCATACTCCTCCCTCATTCTTCTTTTTCGTCCTGTCTGACTGTTCTCTGGCTCAACTTCGATATCACAATATTGAGTATTTGCTGCATAACAATCGCCCGACTCGTTCATCGGACCGCAAAATACCTACAAATATAGGTAAGCGGCCGGCGGCCAATTGGCCGGTTCGCCGAAAACACAAATTAAAGTGACGTGTGAAGGGCCAACTTGTAGTTCATAAAAAAAAAGATAAGGAAGCTGAATATCTCCGCCTTAGACTGACGGCATAGTAACCTGTCCGTACTATAGAGAACAATAATTTTCTCAAAACGCTTCTTTACAAGCTGAAGTTAGTGACCCATTTGCTTATTTCATAAAAATGGTTCTTGTTTTATATTTTAATCATCATCTTGGTTTTTAATGAGATACTTTGATGACACTTTGCTGAACAGGTATGCTCAAAATTTGTTGTGTGACAAAAGTTCATAGATAGTAAACTTCTCGAAACTTTTGGCAACTTTGATTGGGGCGCAAAATTAATTTTCCCCTGGGACAACCCAATTTCATTTTGAAAGCAATTAACAAGCAGTTTAGAAACATTTGTATTTGCCACAATACTCGCTTGCCAGCTACATTATCATACAAAGGAATGGGTGTGCAATTTCTGGTCTAAATTTAAAAACTGGAATATACTGATACTAATATGATTACAATCTAAACTGAAGTATGACAATTTTCCACAATATTTTAAGCAATACGTATTAGTATATCTTACTCAAAACACAACGATATTCCCCAGAGATTTTTGACCAATAATAAGTTTGTAATACTGGTACAATAGTATGATTATAATTATCTACATTGATCATCCAATTTAAATTCTCAGCAGCCATCTTTAGTTGGTGAAGTTACACCGCTGTGCCCCGGAAAACATTTAAGCATCGGTCTTGGGCAGTATCATTAACGTCTGTTAGTGATCGGTATGGGGTCCAACAAAAGCACCCTAAATCTATGAAGAATCATTGGAGCGGGCAGCATTATCGTCTAAGTTCTACATTATTTTTATCTTCAATAAGGAGAAAAGTCCAGTTCTGGTAGTGGTCCGTTTAAAGTGGGCCGATCCTACATTTACTTACACTTAGTAGGAATTATAAAATCGTGTTTGTAAAATAATATATATTTATCAGTACAAACCCAGGTACATAAAAGAGTAAAACTAAAGTCTTATAGTAAGTTATCTTATTGCTCAGTAACAGATTCTACCGGCGATTCTTCTTTAACCACAACTACGTGCTTATTAGCTCGTCTTCTTGCTGGACCCAGTCTTACTCTTGAGTGTTCGACAATTCCATCATCAGATACCTAAAAACAACGACATTTAAATTTTCTTTCTATATTGTGTGCAAAATGCTACGTCCCGTACATCTGAGGACACGTTAGGCCACAATGCTGGTCATAATTATCATTAACATCTGATAATGATAGTTACAAACTATAATAATGTAGCTCTAACCCCGTCAACCCGCTTTGGATCAGCGTGATGGGTTTAAGCTCAATATACGCCATAACGAGAGCAGTGTCGGCCTGAAATGAGCCACTAATGATGACAATTATTGCATGAAAACAAAACCATCTTTAAGATGATAAACCTGAATTATTTATATATATATTTTTTTGACTGTCCCGTATATTCTGATGGTGTTACATCCCCTTGTCTCGGAGAGCACGTTGAGCCATCTGTCCCAGTCACTGTCATCAACATCTGATAGTGATCGTTAATAAATGACACATTATCACCCTAAGCCCGCCAACTTGCTTTGGAGCAGCGTGGTGGGCTCCATATTCCGTATCCAAAAAAGGAGGTACACCTGGCCATATAGTGGGCCGTTAATAGGCTGATAATAATGATGATGACGATGATGATGATGATTTATATTTTAATAGAGAATATTCTAGTACTTCTAAAGTATACAGTTGAAATTTCTAAGCCGTTTAAAAAAATACAACAAATTTATTTATGTAAGAATTATCGTAAAATTAAAGATGAAAATTAGAATCTGGATTACTATTCGGCAATGTGTTAATCTTGTGCTGTATTAAAAACCGGCCAAGTGTGAGTTGGACTCGCGCGAGGGATCCGTAAATTTTAAGGTTTTCGGAATTATTCCTAAACATTGCTTCATGCGAAATTTCAAGTTTTTTAGAGCTAGCTGCGAGTAGTAGAGGGTTAAATTTGCGGCTTATGCTGTATCTTTTGACTGTGTTGACTAAGAAGTTATATTTTGTTATAGCTCAAAGGTATTACAGAGACAAATATTTGATATACAGTACAGTAATTTAATACCTTTACACATTCATGAGAAACGGGAGTAAGTGTAAATTATTAAAAATATTTTTATTACATGATTTCGTAAAAATTTACAGATTTCGTAATTTTTCCATTATCTATATGACGTATTCTAAGTTTACGGGAACTACCCGTTAGGTTTTGATTTAGTTGTGTCTAATTGTAAGTTAAATATGCGGCTTATATTGCTATATCCTTTGACTGTGTTGACTAAGAAGTTTTATTAGTTACAGCTTAAAGATATTATAGAGCAAAGTATTTGATATAAATTTAATATTTGATATGGGTTTATGAGAAAAAGAGGTAAGCTTAAAATTATTAAAAGCATTATTATTATACGATGTAACTAAAAATTTACAGTTTTCGTAATTTTTCCATTATCTATACTATATAACGTTACTTCGTACCAAATTTCAAGATCCTAAGCTTACGGGAACTACCCGTTAGGTTTTGATTTACTTGACCGTGTCGAAAATTGTGGAAATTTTTGGTATAAACGGCTGTATCTTTTGGTTGCCTTGGCCTAGAAGCTTGATTTTTTCACGACTCTAAGGGACAGCAGATTTGAGTATTTTATATAAATTTCTGCTTGATACTTCCATGCGTTTCTGAGAAAAAGGGTCCTGACAGGCGGACGGAAAATGAAGTGATCCTATAAGGGTTTCGTTTTTCCCTTTTTAGGTACGGATCCCTAAAAATACACATTTGCTTTTACTAACAAAATATAAAATGAAATTTTTATTACCTGTACTGATTTCCTTGCCGGAACATTATTTTCTAGGAATTTGTTAACAGCACTCAATGTATTAATAGGAATCTAAAAGATGAAAAATAAAATGGTTTTAATATTAAATTATATTTAAATAATAATAACTCGATGTCCCAGGATCGATTTAGTGTTATAAGCATGTTTTATAAAATCTAATCTAAGATTACTTACGGTAAAATCTTACACGCCATATTTTAGCCCTTTAAAATACCCACAACACTTTGTTAAAATATGTAATACTATCTACAAATTCAAACAAAGTATTAAAAACGTTAATAATCAATACACATTACCAAATAAGCAAAAAATAACACACTACACTTCACAAAACAAGTCATAATAAAATGGTGTTAGTATAATGGATTTAGGAAAAGCCACAACATAAATGTGTAATAAATATAGAAAATCAAAATTCCAAATAAAAAATATAGAAGCAGTAAATCCCAGGATTAAGCTTATAATTAATGTTATCAATGAATTTTGAAGTACGAATAAAAAATAAGAAATACAATATACGAGTATAGAAATAGCGAAGCCTACAGACAAACTTACAGCTATTATGTCATCAATGAATTTTGAAGCGCTCGGTGTCTCAACCGATATGTGCGCTGAGGACGAAGAAGAAGGTGATGAAGATGATGATGAGGATAATGGTGCATGTTTTGATGTAATGGCGTCAGATTCTGTAAAATATTAAAGTTCACGTTACAAAAATGTTATGATATTTATTGTATCTAGTGAAAAGGTTAATAAAGTCCAATATATACTTTGACAAAAATAATAAGCAAGAAACTAAAAATATTGTAATATGATTTAAGAAAGTGATGACATTCATATACTAGCTTAATATAATAAACGTTCATATTTGTTGTGACGAATTTCATGCGGTGTAGGATTTTGGAATCAACATTTAGGTTAGTTTGCATTAGGGTTGGAGGGAAACAATTTATATAAAAAATTGTATGTTTATTTATCTAAACACTATCACATCTATCCTCTACTTCAGCTAAGACCAACTTTATGACAATACTGGATAAGATAATGATCTTATAAATAAATTACTTTTACAGTACAAAATCATTTAATTTTTGGCTTATAAACATTTAATAATAACCACCTGCTTGTATATGCGCAGATTTTTCTACAGAAACATGTGTATTTGCGGCTGTGTTCCTAAGTAAGTTGCTGACTGCTTTCAACGTAGAAATAGGAATCTGGAAAATAAAACAACATGAAGTTGAAACACTCATATTTTTTGATAAAGTTATGAATTAAAAGTTTGGCAATTAAACATTTAAAATATTGACACAATATAAGGGAACATAAGTTTATTTATAAATATAATACATTTCAAAACGTTTTAAGAAAACGTATATTATATCTATGCTAGCTATCCAGTTCTAAAATAGTATTTATGAGTAAATGTGGAAAGAATAATTAGTCGAATTAAAAAAAACGGCTAATATTATTGCTAATAAAAAAAGGATGTTTCAGGGATTCGCTAGCTACAAATATAATTAAAAATATTAAAACTCACGTCAAAAATGTCAGCGAAAAATGTTGGATTTTTCTGGACAGTCACTTCTTTAGTGTAAGTGGTTCCCACTCCTCCATTAACACCTCCAGCTGCTGCTACACCAGCATTAGCTGTTGCAGCTGTGTCTACATCAACGTCAATTCGTTTTTGAATTTGAGGAGGTCCAACAATATCACCTTGTCCTCCTACATAACCGCCAATGAAAGCTGTTTTACGGAAATGGTGTCTGCGGGGCTTATAGTGAGTGTGTATAACTTCTTTTTCCACTACTGCGGTTTTAGGAGCAACATAAACCTGCAATAACAGATCTACATATACATCTTTATTTAAACAATGCTTTTTATATTTATTAAAAAATGTTAGCACAATTTCCACTTTGAAGTAAACAAGAAAGTGGGTACTTTCACTTAAAAGACTCGTAAAATAAATAGCTTGCTTCATAACAGACAAACATCGATTTGTAGCGTTTTCTGTGAATCGATGTTTACAAAAGCGTTATTTTCTTTTTGTCGCATAATGATGGCTGTCTTAGTGCCATTGTGTGCTATATCAGTAAAACTTAAAACAAACCTGAGAAGAATAATAACTTTGTGGGGATTTATTCCATTGACTTTGAAAACCTGCGGCAAATGCTGTGTTAATTAAATGATTAAAAAGTACTCGAAAATTGAGATTCACTTGTCTTAGTACTTCTATGCTGGGCTCCCAGAAATTACTCACTTCTTTTACGACGACTGGTTGTACAGTTTCATGAATAACTTTTTTTTCTACTTCAGCAACTGGTTGTACTTCATTTACTGAGTCGATATTGATCTCTGTATGTACTTTTTTATGAATAGGTTTCACTTCAACAGGAACGACTTCTTTAGTTCCCGAGAAAGAGTATCCTGAAGAACCTTCAACAGAAGTGGCACCTCCCTAAAAATTAGAAGGAATTAAAGTATTTTACTTATAAGAACGATATATAGTAAAATTATATTTAGGCGCATTCTCAAGACAAGCGTAAAAATAGTGTAAATGTGAAAATCAAAGCACACTCTCTTGTGATAACATGCGTTGCATATAATATTTTATTATATTAATATTCTGCCACACACACACGATTACATATGCATGCAAGTTGCATATATTAAAAATTTCTTTTACCTTCATCAGTGGACTTTTAAATCAGGGGTTAATTTCTGTAGATATATATAGAGAAAATTAATAATAGTAAGAGTTTAGGTATCTTATAATATTTATTGATGAGCAAACAGTACATTAGTAACTAACTACTTCTAATACTAAAAGAACCTCGGCCATGGTTAAAGAATAGATTGTTTATAGTTTCTTTTGTTCAGCACGTAACGCCTTCTCCTTTGCCTTCAACTCCTTCCTCTTTTGCTTTTCTTCTTTCCATTTTATTCTCATTCCGTTTAAATTATTACCTACCATTCCAGTTGCAGCATAATTATTTCCTGCTTGAGCTGAAGCGAATCCTGTTCCAGCAGCTGAATTTTCACCATTTACTCCTCCAGCAAGTCCAGCCTGAGCATTAATACCATTACCAGCAGTTGCTCCAGCAAACAGTCCACCTGCAATTGTTTCATTTTTAATTTATAATTATATATTTTTCGATTTTCAAATTCAAAAATATTCTAATAAATACTGGGTACAGGAATTGTTTCTTTTCTTTTTGCCAAATGGTCGATTTGGACTTTAGATCAATATAGTTTAGCGGGTGTTAAACTAACCGTTTAATATTTTTAATACAAGTACCTATTGTCTTTATAAAAGAAGAAATATTACCTGATGACCCTCCATTTTGACCTGCAACACCGCCTCCAAGACCTGCTATCGCAGATTGGCCATGAGGGGTTCCAGCTTCAGCGTACAAGCCTCCGGCTGCATTTCCCCCTGTAACAAATAATGTTCAAACTATTGTCCATGAAATATTACACTATTATTTTCATTATTATCTATGACTAAGCTTAGTGCAAGATGTACAAAGAATACAACATCGTAAGTTTTACATATTTACTAATTCAGATTGTGGTTATGAATACCGATGGTATCCCAACGTTACATTGCTCTCTCGTTAGTCATAAAAGATACTTTGCGTATAGTTATGTATATAATACTTTCAAACGAGCAATTCTTGTATTTATAACCTGAATGTCTGAAACGGCTCCAACGATTTCATGATGATTTTAGTATATTGATTTGTTAAGATTATATTTCAGGAATTTAAACAAATTAGCTGAAATATAATGATAATAGTGTGCCTTATCCCTTTAAGATATAACAAAACAATGTATGGCAGATTTGTTCCGTTTTATTAGGACTACAAAAAGTCCGCGATTAAAAATAAAGATCACATATTTTTGATGATCTTGGAAGGTTGCATACACTATTTTTCCCGAGGGCAATGTCGCAGGCGTCTGCGAGTGTTTGTTAATATTTCAGTTACTGTCATAGATAAGTTATTTTTTCTTTAGGTTTTTGACAATATTTACTAATACAAAAAAATATTAATAATTAAACAAGTTTGGTTACCAAAAAGACCCCCAAATCCTACGCCAGCGTGGTAGCCACCGAAGTTGACTCCAATTTTCCCATCTTTGAATGTCAAAAACTGGGGAGCCTGTAAAATAAATTATTTAAGGTTACTGGATGTGCCAAGGTAAGTATTTTTTCAACTATACATCGAGATTTGATACAATAACAAAATATAGAACCGACTCAAAACGCACTAAAAAGTAAAAATAACTGTGTCATTTAGTTGCTTTAATTTACTTAAGCATATCTATGAAGTCGGTGCCAGCCAAGTTTAAGGAACATTTATTAAACGTAGTAAAGCAATTTGTAGGTTCGTAACGTCCTTAAAGTAGAAACCTAGGCTGGCAGCAACTCCTAGATATGCCTAAGTAAATTAAAGCAAATAAATGAATCAGTTATTTTTGAGTTTTAAGTGCGTTTTGAGTCGGTTCTATATTTTGTTAAAAAAATTTATTTCTTACTTTTTAGTAATTTATCGCCACGGACTTTATTTTAACTTACACGCACTATACTCTCATAGTATTGTATACGGCACTAGTAGCCCTAAAGCTACAAATACTTACACAAAAACCGAAATCGCTGCAAATGTGCCATTAAAATTTGAAGAGTTCCTTCAATTTTCCAGGATATCATCATCGGATCCTAACATGATGACTATGAGACAATCTTGGAAGAGGGCCCTTTCTAATAAAAAAAGAATTATCAAAATCGGACAACTCTGTAAAAAATTATGCGTGGTCATACATAAAAAAATATATACGTATCAAATTGAGAACCTCCTCCGTTTTTTTTCATCGGTTAAAAATTAAATATCAGGATCTTGGGTCGAAATTGAAACGGATATTTTTTATAATAATAAAAATGCAATTACACAGAATATGAGAAGGTATTTAAGCAGGTATTTAATAGGCAACCACATAAAAAATCGCACTTTGTACACCTTTAAGTATTATTCCGTCGAAGAGCATATCAATTATAATTAAATGCTGGGTTTTTCCTAACAATACGATGGCGAATTTCATTTTAAAACATTAATGGAGAGTCATTATAGTGTCATTATGAATTAAACATATGCGTATAATATATTGCTTATTATATAAATATATATATTAAAATTAATTGCTGTTCGTTAGTGTCGCTAAACCTAACGATTGATTAATTGTCTAGTTCTTTGAAAGCGCATTCAGGCGGAGAATATTTGTTGACACTGGATAAGCCACGTATTCAATGAACAACAATTTACTTATTCAATGAATTTTAATGCAAAATAATTCGTTTCTATTCATCTCTATCTATAGTATTGTATTAGACAGATGTGACAGACAGTGTGATAGAGACGACGTCGAGACTCGTATTATAGAATTTTGTTATGGAATCAACTTGCAGTTTTCAGGCCCATACGAGCCTGAATGCGTGTGGATATTATTTCTTATACCTTTAATTTTTTTTAATTAACAGAAATATTTGAAACGAAGTTATCATTGTGAAACTACTTAATATCTGCTAATTACAGAAATAAATGAAATATTATATGTGATTGCTGTTGTAAACAGCAGTTTTCGAAACTTTGTTTAACTATACCTGAAACATTGCTTCTGAGTGAATACGCGGCTTAAGGCTTGATTAGCGAATACAAGCGCGGATGAAATGAACGTAAAACGTTTGTCTGTGATGAATGAAACTCTCGTTATAACGCATCGCATGACCTGACATATGTGGGTCAGGTCATGCGATGCCAGTCCTAGCCTACAGCTTCCAGGTTGCAACACTGCGCAAAATTATTTAATGTAGCATAATTATATTTAATACTGCCTGGTTGGTCTAGTAATCTAGCCTATGTGACTTTGACCACGAGGTGCTGGTTTTGCATTCAGGATCGGGTCAAGGAATAATTCTGAGTTTTCTTTCTTCTAAGATCCTAGCAACACACCTAGCCTATTGCCTCACCTAAGTTCCTTCACTACGAAAATTAATTAAATTTAATGTTAAATAACAAGTATTGATTATTATATTATACATAGTTTCGATGGGAATTTTGAGATAAATAACCTTTGTTTTAATCCAGGGTATAGTTTATCTTCTAACAGAATTTGCAGCGTGAAGCATTAAGAAACACATACTAACTTACGCCTTAAACAACTTTTAGCCTTACTATTTGAATCATATACGTGCCTACTATCTGTCTTTTTTATATATATAAAACGTAACAAAGAATCAATGTCGTAAATCGGTTTCATGCATAGCTGCGTACTCAACAAGGTTTGTCTTTTGACATAACTTAAAGACGGCCCTTATGGATTCGAAACCAGGCGGGTGGCCTTTGACAATAATCACAAGTTTCGCCGTTTTTTTTTTTTTCAATATTATGAAAAGCACGATATTCTTCAATTCTCAAAAATTATCTGTTTATTTTACCATAATTTATTATAACTACTTAAAGATTATACAGAAATGTAAGCAATCGTGTACTAGACTGATCTTTAAGTATAAACAACTTTCTAAAACTTAACCGGCAGTCCGAACCGTGACCTTTAGTGGTATTTATTTAATATAATAAACAGTTTCGTCAATTACAACTTACTGGTTAGAGCTCTGTGTAACATCATACGAGTTGCGTATATAAAAATATTAAGATTTCATACTATGATATAAATTATTGAGCGGTTTGGAGTTTTGGTTAGTTACGAAAATAACTAGCAGGCATGTTAATTTTCAACATCTCTGTTTGTTATTAAAAATAAATCACGTCGCAATATTTAAAAAATATCTAAGTGCTTGTTTGATTGTTTTTCTTCTCTTCTCTTTCTGATCTTTTTCAAGAGTAATAGTTTTGTCGACGATTATTGTTCCTATAGTCGTGTCAGTTAATGGTCTTATAGTGAAAAATTTCGACCAGCGTCTTAAAAAGCTCTCGCTTAGTTGTTGGATCAAGGGTTATATGCGTATACACAAGGCGGTAATTCTTGAGACGGCGTGTATAGTGAGGAGGTTCCTCACTCTGTATATCTGACCACCGGTAGATTGGACCCCCCTAGCACCGCAGCTGGTGGACTAAATTTTTAATAGTGTTTTTTTAAATTTTTATAAGATGTTGAAATTGAAAAAAAATTCAAATAAATAAATGATAGATGAAAACTAATAATAACAATACGTACCTACTTTCTCTCCGGCATAACAAAGAAACGGTTTTTAAATTAAAAGCACTTATTTTTCCATAGATAGTTAGATATGCGCGACGCCAGCAATTCACGCCAAACATGCAACAGAATGAATTAGGAAAGCAATATTCTATTGTCTACGAAATACACCCCGCATTGCACAAGTTATAGATGTAGTTTGTTGTACTGCCATACGATCATAAATTGCACCACAATCACAGTATGCAATAGGATATCCTATAGCCGGTTGTGTTTGTACATCAGAACTAATTTCGTTATGACCCCGCGTTGTGCAATTTACAAGAGGAAACTGGGCGATACTACAGAGTAGTAATAATAATAATTTATATTGTTAGATGTTGTTCAATACTGTCACACATTACAATTATTTAGTTTGCCCTGTCCCGGTGTAATCAAATCTTGCAAATTTTTGAATTTCAGATTTATCTCTAAACCAAAATTCATCCAAAAGCGTTTAGTGGCTAAGCCTTGAAAAGATAGCAGACAGACAGGCTTACCTTCACATTTATAATATTTATATGGATAGATAGTAATGCCGTGGTTCACCATTGTAACGCAGACAAAGTTGCGGGCGACCGCAAGTAATTCATTAAGTAGGTACTCGTAATGGATTTCACGTATAAATATATGTGAAATGCCACTGACTCATCACAAGATTTATAAAACTGTAAACTAGATAGATTTGTAATTAAGCATAGTTACTCATTTTGCAATATAAACGCTTACTAATAACGGATTTCACGATATTACTACGGGAACGTAATTTACGTGGGTGAAACCACGGGACACAGCTAGTAATTAATTCAGATACAGCATCATCAAAACTAAGCTTTGTTTTTTTTTCTAAAAATAAGAATACTATCGCATACCAATCAAAACATGTAATATACCTATTGTCGCATACTAAAACACCATGTAACATTTTATTTCAAACATGATTTAAATAGAAACTTGAGTAAGAAAGATGATTGAATTTACTTTGGTATAACGGGTAATTAGCACTTACACGAAATGAGTCTACTAGAGGGCTTATTACGTCAAAAAGGGTGTTGTCGGTGCTAACGACTTTCATCCCTTTGACGGCAAAGGAAAACTGCAACTACTAGTTTAACCACCGCACCTACAATGAATTGAAAATGTTTTCGAAAATACTTGTCAGTCAGTACTCTAAAAATGAAACGGAATTTTCCTTTCGTTCTATGCCACAAAAGAATACAATTGAATTATGATATTAAATTAGAAATTTGTTTTGATTTACTTAAGTCAAGGTTAGAGATCTTCAAACTTCTTTTTCTTATTTTAAAAACATATATATAAAATTCTTGTTATTGTTATTAGATAGTGTTAACCACAATTTAGAATATAATTTTATAAAATAAACATAAACAGGACCCGTGGTCCAGCCATGGAAAGGACACTTTGGCCGCGATAGCCAAATAAACGAGGGTTCGAATCCCGCCGGCTCCGCAATTTTTAAAAAAATATATTCTAAGGTGTGGTAAAGCAAAAAATCTCCGTGATTTCTACACGCGCAATTAGATTTATTTAACTAACGAAAAATTTCCAGTGTTGGCTAATTGGGTGTTAGTAAATAAGTGACAATATTTGAGTTACCTAGACCTACTTTGTAAAGTAATTCTCAATTTTCTGTTGTTTTTGTAGTTTTACTCCTAACTGAACAAAAAAATTTTAAATAAAAATAGCACCGATTCAAAACGCACTAAAAAGTAAATAATAAATGTGTCATTTAGTTACTTTAATTTACTTAAGCATATCTATGAAGTCGGTGCCAGCCAAGTTAAAGGAACATTTATTTTACGTAGTAAAGCAGTTTGTGAGTTCTAGGTAACATCCTTAAAGTAGAAACCTTGGCTGGCACCGACTCCTAGTTATGCTTAAGTAAATTAAAGCAACTAAATGACACAGTTATTATTTACTTTTTAGTGCGTTTTGAGTCGGTTCTATTTTTATTTAAAAAATTTTATTTCTTACTTTTTTGTGATTTATCGCCACGTAACGTACTCGTACTATACTGCCATGGTATATTATACGGCACTAGTAGCCAAAAAGCTACCGATACCGAGACAAAAACCGAAATCGCTGTAAGCGTGCCTCCAAAGTTTGAAGAGTTCCTTCAATTTCCCCAGGATATCATAATCAGATCCTAACATGATGAAAATGGGACCACCTTGGAAGTATGCCCTTTCTAATAAAAAAAGAGTTATCAAAATCGGACAACTCTGTAAAAATTTATGCGTGGTCATAAAAAAACAAAATAAAAAGAAATATACGTGTCGAATTGAGAACCTCCTCCGTCTTTTTTCGTCGGTTAATAATATTAAGAATTTTTGAATGTCCTAAACAAGTTTGCAATAATATGCCGAAATATTCGGAATAATGGATCTTACTATGTACAAATCCAACCGCGGTTTTTAATTATAAGCACAAAGTTCTTGCAAGTCGGACATAATTTTCCGAAAAATTACTGTTGATTGAACCTTATATTTATTTATGGTATAGATAAACTTGCGATATCTTAATTAACAAATGAAAAAGGTACCTTTTATTTATGGTACATTTTGACTGATAAAAAGAAAACCTAAATTCACACATATTAAGGGAATAGGTCTCAATTTTATTATTATTAATATATTATTCAACATCTACTTGATATCTACGTAACGTCATAAACCTCACAGGTTAATAAAAACCATTCAAATTGATTAAATAACAATACTTTACAGTACCTACCCGTCGTAAGGCTGCGCTTACACGGTAATTTTATGCAGCAAATGTTGCTCCATAAAACAACGTGTATGCATCAATCTGGAGGCAACCTGGAGCTGTTATGTTTTAAAATGCTCCATATATATTTAATATTGCTCAATGCCACCGGTCGCTCTAAAACCGGGTTACCTACCTAATTGGTCTTAGTTGTACCATATAACCATATTCCCCAATACGGTGTCGTAACGTCATAAAAAACCATGTTCTGTATTACTCTATATTTCTCAAAACGAGGAATATAGAGTAGAGTAGAAGAGTAGGAGAAAACATGAAGCAATTTTAGAGATGTTGCAGAAATTGCTGTATGTAGACGTAACGTTATAAAAAAAATTGCATGGAAGTATTATTAAGGTGCCCATGCAAGTGCACCTTAATAATAATTACTGACGTTTCCATGACCTAAGTCACACACAATTACACCATGTAATTATATCTTGCCGCAACACTTCTGTGATGGAAACATTGTATCGACATAACAGATTGTTGTTATTTCATTTTAATATTGCGTTATTACGTCTATTCATAATAAGATATTAAAATACAATTAGATATTGGAGACAGGCGGCTCAAAACCGTAGCGTTTAGAAATTGACGTCCATCGGCCTATAATGATGATGATGATTTAAATGCATTAAACAGAGTTTGTAACTCACATCAAGATCAAGAGTAGAATTCAAATTCAAAATTAATTCAAAGTAGGATAACTTCAAATGATTTTTTTTATTATAGTGCCTCTACCATCAGTTCAGTGGGAACGTAACTCAACTACTAGCATTTTGAAAAGTTAAGTCTGTCTCTTTATAGCCACTCTAGTCTCTACCAGTGACCAATTTGAAAAACAAAATGTACTAAGAAGAGACGGTAAAAATCTAGCGACCTAATTTAAACACTTAGATACCTATCAAATAAACTAACAAAGTTTTATTTGGTAGAGCTAATTGATACTTTATTAATTAAAATAGATACTTTATTTTATGTTGAAACCATTCCGTTACATTTTAATATTATTAGCACTAAGTAATATGAAATTGTAGAACAGGAAAATAATTTATTTAAACACGATAGCGCTATAAAAATATTGTGAGAAAACACATTAAAAAATAGAGTTAAAAGCTTCCATAAAAGCCTCTTTGTTTTGTAACGTGGGGATTTCAATACTTTTTACTCACTCCATTTACAAACTCAGTCTCCAGGCATAAGCAGTTAACGATTCTGGGGCATTCGATAATCTCTGCAACAATGATGCCGGCACAGAGGTTTTGCCTCTTTCATTTTTTCAAGTGACTATTTCAGTTTTCTGTTGATAAAACGGCGTTAGGTAATCTTTGGTCAGACTCGAGTAAATAAATGGTATTGAAAATATGTGGCTTTATTATACTTCCTACAAAATAATAATAAACGCAGACGAGGTGTTCTGTAGTACCTACCTAGGCAATTAATATTTCACATACAGTAGGATGTTTGCTATAAGAAAATCTAATAAAATGAATCAATATGCCCATATTGCTAGTTTCTACAAAAAAAAGTGAAATCCCACCAAAAACATTCTGTAAAAAAGCTAAGTCTCGATGGAGCTGCTTGTTTATCTCTAAAAAGTAATGACATCTAGACAAAGTCGCACCAAGTCTAAAGTTCCTTACTGCGATTTCTTTATTAGTATAGTTAATGTTGTGTGACTTGGCCGTTGAATGTCTATACTACTACTATAGGAAAGTTTGGAATATTTTAATAAAGTGACACTAAGGTCAGAAACGAATTGTTTATGTTTACTTAGTTCCTTATTTGTACTTATAATGCAACTCTGTTCCATAATGATAGGAAAATAATTGTGGTACTGTATGTATGGCGGACTGCCACGGTGGTCTACTATCCTATCCGGCTCCGATCACAAGGTCCTAGGTTCGAATCCTGGTTTTTTATTCTTCTGTGAAATTCTTAGTACATTCCAAACCCGGAGTCGGGAAGTTACACGCCCGTGCCTCGGAGAGCACGTTAAGCCGTCGGTCCCGGTCACTGTCATCAACATCTGATAGTGATCGTTAATAAATGAAACATCATCACCCTGAGCCCGCCAATCCGCATTGGAGCAGTGTGGTGGGTGTACGCTCCATATCCCCTCTCCTATAAGGAGGGAGGCCTGGCCCTGTTAATAGGCTGATAATGATGATGATGATGTATAGTGATAGATATTAGCAAAAATCACACCGCGGCGCGATACTTTGCCTCTGCTCCGATGTGAGTTAAGTCTAACGCTGCCATTCTTTCCACACACATGAGCCATTCAAACACTACTATACTATATACTATACTTACTATACACTACTATACTATATACTATACTTACTATACACTACTATACTATATACTATACACTACTAAACTATACTTTGTCTCTACATCTTCCTATTACAATCAAAATTAAAGCGTCTTCCGCAGTTAGAAGATCTATATTATAACAATATTAGCTGTTGTTATTCTTTTTTACTAAAATATGGATTAGGTACATTTGGATGCAGATAATTTAATAAAAGCTATTTCCTTAGTATTTTCATGTTAAAGCCAAACATTAAGTAAGAATAATTCAAAATTAAAATACAGCATTGTTCCAGTTATGTCTATCGCCTGAGCAACGTCAACTAGACACGCGATCTCGCAATCAAATACAAGAAATCCTTTTCTTTAGAAATAATGTAATAGTTTATCCAGTGTACATCTAGTTCATTTTATACAAAAGATTAAACGTATATAATAAGAATTAGTGATTCGTATCAATGTAAAAAATATTCACAAAATTATTTCCTATCTCACTAACACTTAATTCCATTTATTTTAAGTCATAGACTTACCATTACGTGTGATATGTGAAAGTCGCTGATATAATATTATTACTTGAAATCAATGAACTAGCAGCAGACACCCGTCTGTGAAACCTGAAGAACTGATTTTCAAACCAAGTTCCCCCTCCTAAAACCTCCCCACTCCAAAGGTATAAATTTACTGGCCTCGTAATTACAACAAAAATTTCCTTTCAAACTTCATATTTCTAGTTGTAAATATCATTTATGAGTATGATCAATATATTTCATATACTAGCAGTCGCCCGCGACTTCGTCCGCGTGAAAACCTCTTTTCATTATATTATAGGTATCCTTTTAATTTTCAAGACAGACTTTCATATAAGTGTGCTCATTTCCCGCTACAACTCTCAATTTAATTTTTTTATAGTTTACCGTCAATCAATATCCTTCGTCCCGTCCCGTGTAGGTACTAAAGATCTACATTTTTGTTAAACATTGTACGATATTACAGTACATTAACATTATCAATATATATTTGTGGCAAGCTAATGTGTATAGCTTGATATTAAATAGTCTATTTCACTCTTATGTCTAGCTTTCATAACAATCATAAATTTATTTGACGTGTCGGATTGTAAAATAAAATAATAATACAATCCGACACGCAGATTTAGAGATTAGCCTGTTTAAACAAACAAACTTTTTCGTTTATTATACAAATACGGTCTGCCATGCCAAATAAATTGAACAAAGATCGAAATATCATAGAATATGAGTACCAAAATGTTGACCCTTATTCAGTACGTATAACATAACACGGAGGATGTCAATTTAATTTGGACGATATAGCGGCAGTGTTATGATTTTTAGAAATTTTGTAATATCTCCGAGACTATATAACTAGTTGACATTCTGTAAAAGGCAAATCTTATCTCTATGTTTTGATAAGGATTTAAATTTAGTTGTATAAAGAAAAAAAACGTAAGTATATGAATTTAATAATTTTTAATACACAAAAAATACAGTACTGTATCCGTTAAAATATAAAAGATAGATATATGTTGTCGCGGCCTTTTTTTTACAACTGTTTAAGATACATAAAGTTCTCATACATTGTTTTCAATTATTCTCAATAGTTAAGGCAGCGCATGCGCATAAAGCCGATTTAACAAATTTTTGCGGTCCAACTGGCATGACAAAAACTGTGATACCTCAGTTAATATATAGAATTTAATATATACAAAAGATTTATTTAAATCGGATCAGTTGTTTCGAAGATTAGACCTAACAGATCCATTTACAAACTTACAAACTTTACCTCTTTATAATATTAGTATAGATTGTACATACAAGTACGAGTTTTCGTAAATTTTTCCCATACTACTTGTCTCAAAATACCTGAATTCAATTATTTAAGAACAACTAATTATTATATTTACCTACTGTTTTACTTTGTCCTTTCTAGAATAATATTATTCTAAATTTTTTAGTCCTTTCTTTTAAAATTAAAGGCTCAAAAAAGTCGAGGGCCACATTAACCTTTTCCTCTTTGGATTCACTCTTTGAACTCTTCAGTGATTGAGTATAGAAAAATAGCATCGAATATACCTACATTTTTACTCCTCAATGCCATTTTAAGTTGCAGTGAAATTTTACGTCTCCAAACTTTTTAGATATTTCCATCGTGCAACTTTCCAGTATTTTTCTTTTAGTACGTATGCATCGCCAAACAGTGCTTTCCAGACACCATTGTCATCTTTTCGACAGACACATCGACACACAGCTCCTAGGAGCTTTAAATTATTTTAAAATTTTCAAATATATTAAAAACAAGCAAGCCTCTACATGTTTGCAGCAATTTTATGTATGTATGTAAATAATTAAAAAAAAGGTAATATTACAGAAAATTATTTTTAATCCATGCTTCCATCGTGCAGCGGTATGTAGATTTTTAAGACCTGGATTCGATTCCTAGCCGTGTCCTCTGAGATTTTGTTAATTGGTTCAATTCTAGCTACACGTAGGGGGGAGCGTCATCCGTGGCTAGCTACAACCCTGACAACAAAGAGGAACCGCCAAGCGATTTAGCATTTCGATACTTTACAGTGGAGAAACCGAAAAAGATATGATTTTATCGTACTCCTGATAAGTTAGTCCGCCTCCATCTTGGATTGCATATTTGGGTAGTTACTACCATAATAGCGGTCAAGAACTAACTTGAAATAAAAACTGAAAAGAAACTGTTGTGTTGTAAAATAAAAAATAATTCCTCCCACGTGGTTATTGTTGCGTTACACCGATACAATCAAACAAACGAGCATGTCGTTATTCGCGCTCGCAGCTACACGTGGTTTTTGTTTTCCAATTATTATATCGGCGTAACAGAATTTTTACACGCCATGTAGGTTTCGTGTATAAAACTACGCTTTATTTAAATTTAAGCTTAAGCACTATGGCGAAAATTTTTATTGTCTATTTAAGTCAAATTTTTGAAAAAGATCTATCTATGGTTTTTAAGTATGTACCATGTATACAAGAAGACAACTTTCTGTATGCCACCATGTTTGAATTTTATCTGTATGGGGTTTTGTTAGTATCATCACTTCGTATAACACTTCAACTATTTTAAAGGTTTTTTTAAGTTTCATAATTATTTTTTTTCATGGATTACAAGTTAGCCCTTGACTGCTATACCTGATGTTAAGCGATGATGCAATCTAAGATGGAAGCGAGTTAACAGGTTAGTAGTAGGATGAAAATCCACACCCCTTTCGACTTCTATACGACATCGTACCGGAACGCTAAATTGCTTGGCGGTACGTCCTTATCGGTAAGGTGGTAACTAGCCGCGGCGAAAGCCTCCCACCAGCCAGACCAAAACAAATTAAGCAAAATCTCATTCGGCCCTGCCGGGAATCGAACCCATGACCTTCGTCTTATAAATCCACCGCACATACCACTGCGCCACGGAGGCCGTCATGTAACATTATTAGTATTTATTTATTTATTTTGAAAACTTACGAATAGCCTTAAGAGTATATCTACTTATTTCATACTAATGTCAGTAATCGTACAGACATTAAGAGTATTTATCTGGATGGAAAAATCGCATATTATTTAACTAAAAACATTATGGCGTAAACATTCGTGTATCATAGACATTGTTTTATTTATGCACGTTACCATAACATCTAAAGTTAAATATAAACCTACCAAACAACTATTTTTATTGCCTCTGAATGCTATTTCAAAATATGTCCTCACACTTGTATTACTAGTGCGAAAAATTATCACATTCATACACGACAGTTAACATAATCTTGTCATATAGGATATAAAAAATAATGTCTGCGTCAAGACAATACAAAGCGAGCTAACAGTGTTGTAACCATGTTATAGATGCTCAAGTATATCTTCTAACGCCTCGTGGAAGTTAGATAAGATCTGTACCTAGATAACCCTATAGTGTTTTTTTGGATTTCTTGTATTGGAGTTTCTTGCCGTCTCTACTCAACAGAATCTGCCTTCCGAACCGGACTTTTCCAAAGCACTTTATCAGATTACTATTTTAATTAAAAATACTCATAATGACATATCAGAGTAAAAATATTAAGATTTTGGAATAATTAAAAACCGACTCAAAAATAATGAATATGCGAGTCAATCATTTTACTTAAAATATATAACTAATTTCAAGAATGGTCCAATTGATTCACAATTTTTATATCTTATTTATAAGCAAATAATGACAATAAATAATTTCTTCTAATGTAGAAATCAACATGTCAAAGAAGATCGCAAATAAAAGGGATTTCATTACACTATAGCTTGTGAAGGATTATTTAGAATAAAATATATCAAAAAAATTCATTTGCTTCGAAATACGAGTATATACCTTTGTCGTAATTCTATTTTAAAGACAGGAATATATTGTTATACCTTCTTACGTCATTTACAATTTGGGAAACAAATACCGACTTATTAACACACATGAACTGTTTACTTTTGTTAAAAGCAACCTATTGCATTATTTTATTTGACGATATTACAAAAAAATGCGTGAAAAAACAGAGTATGTTTGGAAATATCCAGCTATAAGTACTCGTTTCTAGACAAGGCCAAGTAATATAAAAAAACAACTTGACAGATTTATTTCTTCTACGTTGACAACTTAATTGTGACTACAGCTTATAGCTGTATGTCGATTCTTGAAATAAATACATCGTACAAACATCTCGCTTGCATCTCGTCGATCACGCCACCTTCAGTTCGACTGTCAGTCTAATATGGCAAAATGTCATTCGAGAATACTGAATTCTGTTACATCCGCTTTGCAACCGTGGTGCATCGGCTTCAAAACTGACGTTTTTTCAAAAATCGACGTACAGTATGTCGATTCTTGAAATAAATACATCGTACAAACATCTCGCTGGCATCTCGTCGATCATGCCACCTTCAGTTCGACTGTCAGTCTAGTATGGCAAAATGTCATTCGAGAATACTGAATTCTGTTACATCCGCTTTGCAACCGTGGTGCATCGGCTTCAAAACTGACGTTTTTTCAAAAATCGACGTACAGTATGTCGATTCTTGAAATAAATACATCGTACAAACATCTCGCTGGCATCTCGTCGATCATGCCACCTTCAGTTCGACTGTCAGTCTAGTATGGCAAAATGTCATTCGAGAATACTGATTTCTGTTACATCCGCTTTGCAACCGTTGTACATCGGCTTTAAAAGTGACGTTTTATTAAAGAATTGACATACAGATTATACAGATAAAGCATGAGGTGTTAATGTATTTTTTTACTTGTAGAAAAACTATAGAAAAGTGCCACATTGCAAGCAATCGCCTCTACAAAGGCTACAGAAAAAAAATTATGTCATCCTTAAATTGTTTATTTTCCCAGGCGAATTTACCCTTCAAACTGTTCTTTATTATCTTTTTGTAATAGAACTCATCAACTATGCAAACGTTACAAAGCACTACTGTTAGTCATCCTTAACCCAAAATAGGTGTTAAAACTCACAATTGTGTCTATATTTTCTAGCCACTACACCCTTCAAATTATTCTTCTTCTAGCTGAGATTAATTATCAACTGATAAGGCTAATTTGACTACAACTTATGTTCAAAATTCTCATCCCCCAAAAGAGGCTGGAACCATTCCTGAGGGCGATATTTTCCCCGCAACCTATCTAAGTAGAAGAAGAAGTATTGGAAGAGATTGTTCACACCGCTAAATTATTCACCGCTACGAAACAGTGATTGTGAACTCATATCACTGATGAGTAAGCTTTTGTTTGCCCTTTATTTTGTCCTGGATACTTAGTTGGAACAAGTTATGTTTAGAGTTTCGCTTTATATAAACCAGGTACTCGAGCTTCCTCTGTTGTGTACGCTTCAGAATCTCTGCGGGCTTTCATATTCTTCCGTTTAAACAAAGACATTTTATAAAACTACTTATTACAAAGTTTCCACACCATCGATGCAGTTTTAATTTATGCATTAGTTTGGGTAAATATCAGCATCCCTTCATCAAAAATACTAAATACTATTATGAACTGTTCACCGCTACATAATTTATGAAACAAAGTCCTCTGTTACGTCTGGTCGTTTGCGATAAACAGAAAAAATATTTTATAAAATTTCACGTAGTACATGCGTAGTACCTGTCTATCTATTCACCAATAAATTGATTTTTTCGCGGACGATGTCGCGTGTCTTCGTCAATAATAATTATGAAATCGTACAAAAACTGCTAACTTCCCAATATTTGGCCAATGTAACACAAAAACTGTCAAGTTTTATATCTTACAAAAAACTTGACATACGAATAAAACACTCAACGTGAACGTAAATAATATGGTTATTGCAATACCTAAATAATTATTTTATACACGTACATACGCAGGTACGTATGTTTATTTCATTTATATTCAAAATAAAACGTGAATTGAATGTTTACGTATCTATAATTAAATCAGCCTCGTTTTAAACGCGCCATATAATTTTATCTCTACTTATATATAAAATGTGCTATTTATGTACATCTTAACATAAAAAAATTTAATTACACAGTAATTATATCATAATTATAAGTATTATAGAGAATTTATTTAAATTTGCATATTGTTGATATTGCAATAAGACTCTTGGTCAAACCAAGCAGTATTTTTCCACTGAATTTTGTATCAATGAAAAATGTTCTAAATGATTCACACCATGCGTGATTAAAATATCGAATTTAAATAAGAACCGATTGTTAAATATTAGCGGTACAATTTCAATACTCTATCATTTCCGTTTTGCGACATTGAAAGATATATTTAAATATTTTTTGATTGCTTTTTCTGAGGCCCCTATTCCACCAGCGTTTTGCGAGCGTCAGCGTTCCTTGAACGTCTGCGAAAAAATAGTCTCCGACAAGAATCACTACTCGACGAAAATAACGTAAAATAAAAAAAGAAATTATCATCGTAAACTATTAATTATTAATAACTTATTATTCCACCATATCGATAATAATCGGCCAACGTTTGTATAAGTGTTTGTAAGATCACTATTTGTTTGTATGTTTGTGTTTAAAGCGTTGTTCAAAGTATTTTAATATTTCTTACTCTTTCACTAGGTCATTGCAGTACATGCAAAAGTTATGTGTTCTCTGGCTTAAATTATGTGGATTTCAAACAAGGAAAATTGAGCAATCTTAAGAACGTCCACCCTCCAGACGTGGTCCATCTAACTTTAATTAGGTATCAACTCTAGACAATTCATAGTGAAAACACAAAGTGAGCGAACAAAGGATATTGCAATCCAGCAATCTTTATCAAACAGTTTTCTACAGAAAGAATTCTTTTTATCTCAAGTGGAACAATTTAGTTGCTGTAGTTATTTCAATACTGCAATGATAATAATTTTTCGTTGTACCGTACCTACCTTTGGCCTTCATTAATGACGACAACTTAACAGTACAGTAACAGACTTAAATCTGTGAAATTCTACGTTGAAGTATGTATAACAAAAATCCAAGTCTTTGGAATGGTTTAATAGTCTGTGACGACGTTTAGTTGTCTGTGGACATATTCGTTCCAATCAGTCACTCTCGTACATTCAAATACTCGTAGTTCAGTTAATCATTCATTCTCGTCCATCCATCTATCCATAGATACATACAAACTTTCGCCTTATAAAATGATTAAACTATTGTTGTACGTGTTTATAAAATGTATGTAATTGTTATATTATACTAGCGAACCGCCCCGGCTTCGCACGTGTGCAATGCTGGTGGTGGCTTAAAGTATGTCCTTGCATTTTTAATGTTATGTATCTTGCCTGCCTCCTTGGTTTAGTGGTTAGCCTATCTGGTTTCGATCACGAGGTCCTGGGTTCGAATCCTGGGTCGGGTCAAGGAATAATTCTGAGTTTTTCATTCTTCCATGAATGATCGTTAGTAAATGAAACATTATAAGGAGCAGCGTGGTGGGTCTACGCTCCATATCCCCTCTCCTATAAGGAGGGAGGCCTGGCCCTGTTAATAGGCTGATAATGATGATGACGATCTTGGAAAATATTCACTTAAATTACATGCTGCAAAGTGTATATGCTACATAGTGATCTATATTGAATGGCTATATCGGCAATGTAATATAGAAAAACCTTACACGATGACTATAAAATTAATGCTAATAAAAAAAGAATTCTAAAAATCGGACTACTCTGAAAAAGTTATGGTTGGTCATACATAAAAAATATATACGCATCCAGTTGAGAACCTCCTCCGTTTTCGTCGTTTCAAAAGCAACTATACAATTGTGAAATTGTATTCATAATGAACTTTTATTTGCGACATAAATTCCTAAACTCCCATAGACTAGACAGCCGCACCGCAATATGAATTTCTAGTGTGGAAAATGGAAATAATTAAACCAGAGCTCTTAGGCAAATTCGAGCTGCTACCTTAATTAAAGGTAAACCTCTCAGGTTGTCATACGCTGTATTAATATAAGTTAATTAGTTTGTGCAAAACGGTGGCGTTTAAATTTGGTAACATTATATTACATAGAAGCCATAACTTGAACTGAAAAGACTGATAATTACTAATCTATTAATTATACATTCTTGTGAAATCTACAAGGTATAAATGTTTGAATACTGCCGTGGAAAACTAATAGGTATACATTGCTAATTTACTTTTACCTACTAATACGTCAGAAAATTTTCATAATACAATATAAAATTGGATATATCGAACATCAACGAATATAGCTGAGAACCAACTTGATAATGACGGCTTTACAAACAAACATAATACTGCATTATAATCGGCACATTAGCTTCAGCTACAATGCCACAGACAGACACACTGACACACACTTCAAACATAAAACGCCCCTCTTTTTACACCGGAGTTTAAAAAGAATATACGTTAACATTTTATAGACAAAGAGCTAATTTGAACAGTCATGACCTTTTGGTAAATATTTTCCCGCTTTGTATATTTACTGAAATAGATGTCGAATTGGATTTATAAATAGCTTTGTCTTAGGTTACGGTTGAAAAGGTCACTTACGAGAACGTCTCTGAAAAAAAATATTTCAACGAAAAAATGTTTTTCCGACTATAAACTTTCTACGCGATCTTGGTTTCTATTGGGTTCTGGTCAAGGTTCGGAATCGTGTACCTACTATCATCTTGGATGACTGACATTATTTAATAAGATAAAAGTAGTTAACATTAAGATAGTAGTAGATACCTAGACTTGTTAAGATTTTAAATACAAAAGAACTTATATTCTTAGTTGTATCAATTGGTGGTGACAGAAAGGCGCGTTTTTTTGCGAAAGCAACAGTTTGGCTATCCAACGCTTAAACGCAGCCAATATTCATGCCACCATTCCAAGTGGGCATAATTTATAAAGTTATCATGATCAGTTAGCATGTTTCTAATTGTATTCTTTCTCAGTTGCGTTTGTCCTATTTTTAACCGACGAAAAAAAAACGGAGGAGGTTCTCAATTCGACACGTATATTTTTTTTACGCATAACTTTTTACAGAATTGTCCGAATTTGATAATTCTTTTTTTGTTGGAAAGAGCACACTTCCAAGGTGGTCCTTCGTGTTAGGATCTGATGATGATATCCTATGAAAATTGAAGGAACTCTTCAAATTTTATAAGTACACTTGCAGCGATTTCGGTTTTGTGTAAGTATCGGTAGCATTTTGGCTACTAGTGCCGTACAATATGCTAGTTTAGCAACCAAGGTTTCTACTTTAAGGACATTACCTAGAACCCACAAACTGCTTTACTACGTTAAATAAATGTTCCTTAAACTTGGCTGGCACCGACTTCATAGATATGCTTAAGTAAATTAAAGCAACTGAATGACGCAGTTATTTTTAACTTTTTAGTGCGTTTCGAGTCGGTTCTATATTTTTGTTAAAACATTTTATGTATTCTGTGGTTGCGATTGAGTGTAAAGAATGTGATTTATAATTATTTGAAAAATTATCATATATCCGTGCGGAGCATAAAATTGTTAGTTGAGAATTTAGAAATATACCAAGGCTTAGACAATTTATACCAGATCACATTTACCTTGACTAATAGGTGAAGTATGTGACTGTTTAATACAAATAATTTTCTTAATGTGTGCCTAGTTTAAACCTCAAAGTAATTGAACATCAGAAGCTAAATCTAACACATAATATTCCCTAACGGTTATAAACGCAGAACATGAAGACCATAAAATTACTTTGCAATGTACCTAATATAATCCCGAACGGCGTACAATAAACAATCAGCGTAAACACGATGTAAACATTTTTTGATACAAAATAAAACATTTACGAGCCTTTTGTGAAATAAAGCGAAAATGAAATTGTACTTACGCTCTGTGTTTGCGAAATTAATACCGCCAGTAATATGACCGAAGTTGACTTTTTCATTTCGACTGAAACAAAAAAATAGAAATGTTACAAATTGATATAATGTACGTATTTTATTACATAAGAGGAGAGGTAATATTTCTGAATTCGTTATTTTTGGTTCCATTTTGAAGTTACTGTACGACTTATTTCGTTTGTGATTTGTGCAATATATTTATTTTTACGTATCTGTAACCAATTTTCTGTATCTTAAAAGATTTATGAATTGTTTTAGTTCCATAGTAGCGTAGTAAGAATTTAATCAGTTGAGAGCAGCCACGTTGTGATATTTCAAATAACCTGCAGTTCAATGGTGTCATTATCCAGGCTCCATTATGAAATAGCATTTAATAATTAATTGTAGCCTAGTCAGTATTTTGAGAAAAATGTCAGAATTTAAGGAAAAATATGGACGATAACACATCCGACGTGAATTCTGAGTGTTTTTGCAAATTTTAATGATCAAAAAACAAAGACGAAAATTAGGACCTCGTTATTTTTTCCTTCTGTTTTGACCATTATTCTCAAGAAATCGAGGATTTGACCCAACTTTATATAATACGCAAACCTGACTACAAATTATAATCATTTATTTCATACTCAAGTAGGTATGGTATTTTTCCTTATTACATTGTTATTATTTATATTAAAAGTTATATTTATTTTAATAGTGTAATGATCACTTTTTGTGTATTTACATAACTAATTATTAATTTTAATGATGCTTAATAGCGCTCGTTAAACAAGTTTTGTAATGTTATTTTAAATTAAACTTCAATATTAATAAATATACATTAGTAGATACAATTTCACATCAACAATCACATCATATTAATAGTTTTTATCTGTTCTCATATTATGAAATCCAAATAAAAATTAAAAAAAATAATATACATGGCATGATATACCTACCTATTCACATAACATACAATTAATATTTAATAATCAACAATTACTATTACAGTATAGATAGAGGTAAAGAATGGATAGGTTTTGGAAATATTTTGTTATTTATTTGTTGTCACGTGACAAGCTCTATAAATTATGTTCTTTGGAATTAAAAATCTGAAAGCCCAGCTACCAAACTTCGATGCCTGGAATAACATTTACGATATTTATTTAATTATTACTTGTTTAAGTTACAAGCACTACTAGCACTTACCTTTACCACACAAGAAATCACGGAAATTACGTTCAGCAAGCAGGTTTGTGTCATAAGGAACTACTAAAACTTCGATACCTTTTATAAATTGATATTCTATTTTGTACTTATTGTTATACATTATTTAAAAAAAAAAACAATAATTTTGTTTTTTATTAAGTTACGATTAAGTAAATTTGCATTTTGAATAAGGTAGTACAAAGTTCTGTATTCTCCATGGACCTGCCCCTAAATCTCGTCTACTTGGTATCGTTGTGCTTACAATTTTGTTTACTTTATTATAAACGAAAATTGAACTTGGCGTAATCCAAGAATTTGTTCGACGTGTTTCTTTAGAGCATCTTAATGTCAACATTTTGTAAGTAATGCCTCGGTGCTTGTCACCTTGTATACTTTCACTTGACACCTTACGCCATTTAGTATCCATTGTTAATTGTTTACATTATAATAAACACTATTTTACGAACAAAACAGAGCATTAAATAAAATTATACATAATTGTTTGCTTATCCGGCAATTAATTAGTGAATTTGTGTATCCGACGTCAAATTGATATACATTTATAAACTCACTAATGGACGCACATGACGTCGCCCGTTAAAAATTAAAATAAAATGATTTCCGAGATAAAAGACTATTAAAGGTTTTATAAGGAACCTTAGTTCCTTATAAAACTATTTATCTGCTTGTAAAAGTCCCGTTCAAATCGGTCCAGCTATTTTAGACAATATACGGAACAAATAGACAAACAGCAAAAAGAATGAAAATTGAATGTAATTAAGTGTAGATATACTTTCATAAGCGTTTAATGTAAAGCTGTTATTTCAAAAGTTACAAACAGATACTTAAATCTAATTTATTTAATTTAAATTACAAAACTTCACATTTTATTTATTTGTACTGATAATAGTTTAAAATGGTTTCCACGCGGTTTACCGTACTAAAACGAAAAATCTACTTGGTGGTAAATATTTGATAGGTACTAAACTAACCTGTACTTACTAGTCTTTCAGACAAAATATCAGTGGCCCTAATCCTAACGGTCCTAAGGTTGAAAACTATAGAGATCTATCTAAAACATTCCCACTAGACTCGTTAGCTTTACCACACAGGAAATCGCGGAAATTACGGTAAGCAGGTGTGTGTCATAAGGAACTAGTTAAACTCGATACACTTAACATGCTACGTGTCAATTGACGTTTATTTATTTGAATATAATTAATGTTCTTATTCGGCGAATTAACGCGGTCTTTGTGTCCATAGAACCCTCTAAATGTAATAGTTTATATTTCAGTTGAGTAATTGTTAATTGTTAGTTGATAATTAAATGTATATGTTGAGACCGTAATATTAAATCATACAATTAATTACGAAGACTAAGTAATTATTTATTTATTATGTAATTACCACTGCATTTTCAAGATCCTCTTTTTGTGTTAAAGAGTCCCCTACATTTTATTCCTAAGTATAATATACTTTGGAATAAAATATAGGAATCCCTGTGCATTTCATCCACATTAGTGATAATTGTCCATTTAAACTTGCTTATTTATTATTAGATTATACCTAACGATGACAAGAAGGTACCTCAATCGCTCAGCTTGCTTTAGGTATTTGTAGCTGGCATTTTTTAAATATTAGGATTTATTTGATTTAAAGAAGTGGCAAAAATACAAAAGTATCAAAATTACTTTTATCTTTTTGTCACACCTTTATAGTAGGCATTAGCATTGGGTTTTTGCGCATTTAACGATCAAGCGTCACATGTTATCGACCGTGTGACGCCAGAAAGAAAGATATAAATAAAATTCAAAGTCACACTCAGCTGATGGTGTGCTAGTGCGTTAAACGTATTGACGTAACCGTTGAAAGTTCAACGTATCTTACCCATTGACATATTAATACTATGGACTTCGGGTCAGCGATAAAAAGTGTCCGAACCAAAAGTAAGCCAAAACGCGAAATGTGTTCCAATCGCAATTCAGTCTCATATTAGCTGACTGACAGAATACACGTCAATAATGCCGTAATGTGGTATAAAAAACTTGTAAGAACTACCCGAGTAAGGTGAGAAAAGAAGACGGTGTACCATATTTTCAGTAAGTAAATATTTACTGATGATTTTAAAGTATTATTTTGCTTAGAAACAGGCTATTTTATTAAAATTTTAATAAACTATAGAAACGAATTGCATAACCAACCAAAATGAACAAAAGTATCTATCTGTCCTTTTCCCATACGCTACCCGCGTATAGGATAGAAGGAGTGCAATATGTTTATCTAATTAACCACATTTAGTTCGGATCTGCCGTGAGCAATAGAATGTTTTAGAACAACGACTGCATAGAGTTCTTTTGTTGTTTAACATTTGAATTATTTAATTACTTAATTTTTGAATGAAAATAATTTGATTATTTTCAATTCAAAAATTTTATGTTTTATGCCAACTTTTATTTTTTATGTCATGAATATTAATCAAATAACTTTTACCATAATGGTATATTAATTTGATAACTATAAGAATTATCTACATGAAATTAGGAACAGTTATTTAAAAAGGGATCTAACGTCATTGAAGTAAAAAAATATGTTTTCAGTTTAATTCAAAAGAGGAAAATATCGAGAACTTAAAATTTCAAAATAAAGAACTATGTCGAGTGGCATATCATTTTGTACATTAGTGGATTTGGTTTGTAATTAATTATTATTATAACTAATTATTATTTTATACAAAATATTTACAACAATTATTATTTGGTACAAGATTTATCCCGGAGGTCAGGGATATGTAAATATAAATTAAAATTTGCTGTAAATATAATATATAAATATAAGATGCCAAAAAAATTTGAAAGCTACCGACTCCACACCATTTATGTTGTCCTATTTTCACGAGAAGCTGTCATGTCAAAAAAAGGCTGCCATGGTAACCGTCAATCGCAACTGATTACTTATTGCATGCAATTAGACCGTTGCAAATTAGACTGTATAACAATACGATAAGACATACATTACAATGTTATTTTGTGTATAAAAACATAAATACATCCTAGTGTTTATAAAATATCTTGGGACACTTTTGACGTAAATTTTGCATTAGACCCGAAGTCCATAGTATTAATATGTCAATGATCTTACCACATTTATGAGAGACTATTAAGGCTTAGTTCAGACTGGTAGCGAAGCGAAGCATCAAGTTCTTCAACTAATTAAAATACATACATTTTTAATGCGATACGACAGGATTCCATTGTTGTACAATATGCTTTAGGGATTTAGGGATTTTAGGGATGCAAAAGAATGTAATAAATTTTCTATTGGCAAGATTGATGACGCATCGATTTGGCACCAGTCTCAGTTAAACCTTAAAATAAAACGCGGCTTTTGCGCTGCTTGTATTGTTAAATATAATTAAGGATATTATAATCAGGATGCGCAATTCCAGATTAACCACAAGTTGCAATGGGTTATGTATGAGAGAGTACAAATTGGTAAAATGATTACGAAATCACATATTACTTAGTACCGGTTATCTTTGTTACCGGTTAGAACACCATTATTCTTGCAATGAACGTAACGTAATTATATACACTAATCACAAAGTATGACATAGTATTCCAATATACTGGCTGGCGAAAATCCCAAGTTTCGGTGGCAGTTGGGTTGATTAAACTTTAATTATGCACACACATAACATCACGCCTTATTTCCGTAGGGTTAGCCAGAGACTACATCCTTCCATTTCCAATGGTTCTTGCATACTTCTTTAGCTTCTTCCACTATCATTAATCCTTTCATACAAGTTCGTCGATTTAGGGTAGATACTCTTGACCTGCTTGCTCGAACGATCTAAGCATCCTTTTCTCAATTTTAGTGACTACATCTTCCTTTACACCACACCGTTCTCTTTCTTTCTTCTTTCACACTCAGTTTCATTCCACACATACTCCTTAATGCTCTCATCTCTACTGTTTTTATTTTACTTTTTTCTTCTTCAGCTTTACCCAACTTTCTCTACCATATATAAGTGTGGGCACCAACACACCTCTATGCACAGCCAGTTTTGTCTTTTGGAACACTTTCTGGCTATACATAAAGGCATGCAGAGCACCATCCCTTTAATTTATTACTATTATTCGACAACATGTTACTGTTTACCGATAACTTATATTCAAAATGTGACCGCCGAATGGTCATATCATCAGCTGAATTTATATAAAATATAATGAGTGGGTTATTGGAATGGCAGGGCTTAATAACAATAATTATTATGGGGCGCAGTTATAAATGTTGAAACATGAGAGAATACTCCAAACCAACGCAATACATACAATTATGAATCAAAATTGCCTCGATGTTTAATGTCCACAAATTGCTTTTGTTATTTTGTAACTATGACTTTTGAAAATTTAATTTTAGTTCATAATTATTTGGGCAGCGTGATGCTGTGTATGTATGTATTTATTATTTGGGATGTAATGATGATATTCACATTAGATCGGGATCAAAGTTATTTATGCTATGAATTTGTTTTATTAATGAAAAATTCAAATTTTTTTTCAAGTAGTATAAAGGTTGTCCGGAGGACCACGGAGGTCGTCAGATTATTATGATGTAATAATTATATTAAAAAACTGAGTAAATAAGAGCAAAAGTAACATTTCGCTTTGGGACGTTACATTTTCAACGAAATCAATTTGCTCTCGTAAAGGCCACGATTGAAATAATTGCAATATATCTTGCGCAGCATGCGGAAGCTTCGGAATGATTGCTACGTACTTGTTATAATGTATTCATCGTTTATTTTTCCATAGTTCTAATAAAGTTTCTAGTAGCACCTGGAACTATTACGGGAAAATTCCAATGCGAAATTAAGTCAAAGCCAAAAATGTTTATTCAAAGAAATCCGTAAAAGGTTGAATTGTCAATAAGTGCCTAAGAGTTAAAAGATCATTTGCTTAAGTTCTATCTTTTGAACTAAAGTCGCTATTATCCGATAATATCTGACGATAAATAAATCATTAAATATTACACTACACACATCGGTATCTAAAGCGCCAAAGTAAGCGTAGCTTGTGTGATGGGTACTAAGATACCTAACGAATATTTAATTGTATATTATACATAAATACTTATATAGATGAATATCCAGACACTAAAATATCCATAATCATCACACAAAATTTCTCCAAATGTGGGAATCTAACCCACTGTGCCTCTTGGCTGTCATAATAATTCGTAGCAAAATAACACTGACCTATTGACTCCCGAAGAGAAAACTATACTCGATTGAGTAAGTAATATTGTAAAGGCCGCCTTATACAGGTATTATTAATAAATAATATTATTAATTTTGCATCTTTTAACATAGCCCGAAAAATCCCAGCAAGAAAGTCACCCAAAAATCCTCAAACTACATTTCACTCCGTAACCGGACCATCCTCTTTTTTTGACTCTACAAAGAAAAAATTTAAATTTATAACAACAAATCATTTCCATGAACATATAAACATAATGCAGAAGTTAATATAACTATTGTTAATTAGAACCTTTAGCAGTAATATTAATTTCTACTACCGACTTTATTGTTCTGTTTATCTGATGCCCATTGTAAGCCGGCTTTGATAGCTGACTAGAATCCAGAATGAATCTATTGTTTTGCTAGATAGCCTTACAAAGCCTTTAACAATAGCGAGTCGGTACTTATAATTGTTCGTATCAAAGGACTTCGGCATTTGAATTACGCGTCAAGGAAAATACACGGTGAAGTGAAATATTATTGGTGTCGTAAAAAAACGCAAAGAAAATAGATACCTGTTAGATAATAAAAGCAACTATGAGATTTTATTACATAGTTAGCAAGGTGAAAAAATGTATAAGATAACGACTATGAATTAAATTTAACCACAAATAAAATCACAAAGAATATATTATGCTTGAGCACTCAGAAGCTCCGCAGCTAAAGATTGTTATTGTCCGAATATTATTTATAATTTTTAATAGTGTAATTTTGTGCTTTTGCAAATTATTAATACACAAATTACATATTTGCAAAAGCACAAAATTCGATCTAATTTGTAATGGGTATCTGAATAACTATTTGCTAAAAGTTTTATTATAGAATTAAATATATTTACCATAAAAAATATTTAATTCTATTATCATTTTGTAAGTAGCTATTATATTTCTAATCTCTCAAGCTTTAGTTATATAAAAGTTAAGCCCGGAAGAGACGTTAAAAGCGTTCTCACCGGGTGTAAACCCAGTATTAAACATGAAATTTTAAGGTAGCTTTACGATAAATCAAAGCTTTTCAATTTATCGTAAAGCTACAATCAAAACGGTTTAGTTAATAAAAAATAAGAACTTAATTCTACAGTGAATATAACTTAATTTTTGAGAGATTTTTTGAGATTTAAAAGGAAGTGGATGTACACAATTTTTTTTTTTGGTAAAAATTATAGATTTTTATGAGAACAAGCAGCCGTGTTATCTGTTGTTAAGTTATTACTGCCACCCATAAACACCAGAAGAACCAACGATACATTGCCCGCTTTTATAGAACTGCCAGTCTAAATGATAGCGATTTAAACAAGAGTTGCACACTCTGCATATTTGTTGTACTTTTACTATCAAAATTAAAAATATTTCATTCAATATAATGTATAAGAATATTCTGAATAATCAATAAAAAATTGTTACATTATTAAAGTCTATAGTGATAATTTAAATTCATAAACTCGAAGCTAAATATAGGAGGACACTAGACGCAAAGTCTGATTAGATCCATACAGTACTAACGAATGAATAATTAATGCCTACCTGTTTGTAAGTTATGGCACTTAAACAAAACTCACACGATCGCGTAAGAGTATCAAAACCACAATTGCTGTCTGTTGTGCAAAAGGTACGCAATGCAACGCCGCGTGCGCAGACGAAGGCTATGCGGTACAAACTACGGTCATAGACTATGCCATTCTCCAGCTATATGACCAGTCACACCGGCATCGACGAAACGAGCCTCATTTACACCGAACACGATAATTAATATGAGATTTGTTTTATCCTTTGTTTACTTTAAATATTAGTAAAGAATGCCCGCGAATTCGATCACGTGGAAACGAGGAATACGGCTTTTTATTCTTTGTTTGTTATCTTAACATAGTATCACTATGAAACGGTTATTAATGTTGTTTTAGTCAATAGATAGAGTGATTCAAAGGTTTATCAGTTTCAGTAAATGTAGTTTTCATGCAAACAAATATGCGGGCGTAAGCTAGTGACTATAAATAGTATGACTAAACTTAGCTTATGAAATGGTACTTGACCAATCACACTGTAGACTGAACTGAACAATGAATAGTTGACCTGCTTGTCGGTGCAATAGTTAGTGTCTGTTACTGTATCACGATATATTGAGGCTTGAAATATGGCAAGGCTCAAGGCTAGTCAAGTCCCTAAAAAGGCCTAAGTCCAGCAGTGGACAGCCTGCTAAGAATTTATGAGTATCAGTATCGTGTTAAGATGTTGATGGTGTTGTACGCACCCAGTTTTTTGGTGAAATGCCTGTCGCAGTCATTATATCATTTATGTCTGAAACAATACAAAATACCAGAAATTACATATTTGGTAAATAAGGCATCAAAATAGGGCATATTTGGATGCCTCAGTAATCCAGTGGTAGAGCTACGAGTTTATGAATTCAGATCACCAGGTATTGCGTTTGAATCGTAGGTCATGCTATGGAATAATTCTGAGCTTTCTTTCCTTTAAGAAATTTACCTTCAAATTCTAAGCCTGGAGTAGAAAAGCTGTCGGTTCTGGTCACTATCACACCTGATAGTGATGGATAATAATGAAACATTATCACACAATGTACACCAGCATTAGAATAGCACGTGGGTATGAGCTTCAAGTACTCTCTTCTATAAGTAAAGGACTTGTAGTTTCTCCGTTAATTCTAATCAAATAGATTTACTTTAGCAACAAAATATTGGACTGTCTGACAAATGCCGGTATGCCCTATTTAGGAAAAACTTTAAGTATTCGATTTAGAGAATGTGTTAGACTTTAGTTTAAATTATTTAACATAATAACGCTCTATAATGCATGATATGAATAAAATTGAAGATAAAACACAGGTGAATGTAACAATAGTTATGTACAAGCTTTTTACATAATACTAGCTTTGCCCCGTGGTTTCAGTCGCGTTGATTTCATAACAATATAGGGAATACCGTTGTCAGTAAACGTCTACATCATAAAATGAGTAACTATGCTATATCAAGTAAATTGAGTGTACAGTTTTAGAGATCTCATGATGAATCACGATGATATTTCGCTTACGAGGTATCCAGGGTAAACGACAAACGCGACGCAATGCGACACAATGCTACGCGACACGACATGGATGTCACCCCCATATATATAGATATACCATTATATAGATTATAGTCAATCTATTCCAGAAAATTCTGGATGAAAAATTTAGAATTATTTCACAACTCCAGGATTCGAACCCAGGACCTTGTGATATAAAGCCACAAAGGCTAATTACTGGGCCAAAGATGCAAAGAAGAATTTTCTTAACTGTTCAAAAATTTTCCTTGCATTACGGATGCGTGAACTTTGGATATATTTCTAGTTCCTATTGCATCTTCAGTAAATCACTGGGACTTTTATAGCTTACGTAGAAGAATTTAGAAGTTCTAAAAATATTCCCTTATATTATGAAAAGTATTTAATAGTAATCGAACTTGTTTATACGGAAATCCTTCCACACTTCCTTTAATTATAATAGGACCTTGCTTTAGTAGCTTTAATTTTATTATTGAAACTATAAAAATAAAGCATATTGCCTATAGGAACGAGAATTACGCGGGTGAAACCGCGCGCGGCCACTAGTTCATTATATTTTAAATATCTTTTTTATAAACTAGTAACAAAATACTAGTAAACAGAAGTCAATCATTATTTCTTCTTCTAAATCTTTATTATTCAATCGGCAATGAATTACAAAATTATTTGAAGCAAAGTTTTCTTTTGAATTAAAGTACAAGTCAAAGTCAAATTAATTTGTTTCAAATAGGCTTAGTTTAATAACACTTGAAACTTGTCTTGTCATGTTAGACTATTACTTATTTTAAAGTCATGGTGATGATTTAAAGTTATAATTGATGACAGAAAACAAATGAATCATCCTTGAAAATCTAACGCCATTTTTGCTTATGACAGACAAGGACAGAGATAATACTCATCCGCTTTCACATACCGGATACATTTGTTTACGTTTATTCTGTCGTTTTGATGTCTCAACAGTAGGTAATTTTATTTTTCTCTTATTACAATTATTTGTATAAAATTTTACGATCTAAGGTCTGCTGAGAGGTTAGGTAAGGTTAAAACCTCTATTACAATTCATTTTGATAGATTTTAACTGCCAATGGAACCTAATGTATCAATTTACGTTCCTTATTAACCAGTATCCAGTATAATTATTATTTAAATGAAATGCAAGACTGGTGGCAAAACGTAAAAACCCGAAGCTTGTTTTTAAAGGTATCTCGTCGGAAAAAAACAGAAGCAAATAAAGTCACTATCGTATTCATATAAGTAGAGCTAGGTCTTGTTTATTTTGTACAAAGTTTAACATTAAAATAAATTTTAAGCGCAATACACACTAAAGCCGTCGACCCGCCGACATTAGTTGGCAACTTTTTGTCGGCGGGATAGTTGTCGAGCGACGGATTGGGTAGTTTACATAGATGGAAATTATACTACACGATAGATTGGAGACTAATTTAGTACCCTAAATAATGCTACTAAGTGATATTTTGTATAAATAACTGCTTGATTCAAAATACAGTTTACTAATTAAATCGAATTCGCCCTCTATTTCAGTTGGAAAACCTTTGTCGGCAATACCAAATGAGCAATTTTTGTATAGCAAACTACATGAACCCCAAATTGAGTGTCGCCAGGCAACTACATGCACAACTTGTCAATATATCTACTAGTTGTACATAGGGAGCTGCATATCGCCGACATAATTATTTTGTGAAAGCTGCTTTGTCTTGTCAGCAGGCAATATCGGCGATTCGGCGGCATTGATGTGTATCACGCTTTAAAGTGATTTTTGCATGACGTCCTTCCTAGGATAAAATATTCCATGTACGTACGGAAGTAGATCGTAAAAAATGCACAATAAAAAATGTATAACTTATATTTTCACACTTACGTATATAGAATAGAGACGATTTTTGCAGATCATGTTCTTGTTTACTTTTTTTGTGCCCAGTGTAAGTATATTTAATGTCGTTGGTATATAATAAGATTGCGTACCTATACTGCTTGTAGAGATCTTATAATTATTACTATTAAATGAATGATATGAACATTCGTACGTATGGACTATATAGGTATTTATATATCTTTAGGGTTTTCCACACATATAATGGAAATTTAACAGATGGAAACTGTAATATGCATTTGTAGAACAATAAAAATACGGTTTACCCTTCCATAAGGTGTTTGTTATCAATTCAAAAATTAAAATAGTACTCTTCACCAAAGTAAAATTGAAAAAAATATGAGGTTTTACAAGAATGTATTCACTGTTTTAAGTGTCAAGTCAGCATGTCTACTTAGGCGTCAGAAGAGCTACATGAAACAAGAAAATGTGCTCTATAAAATGCAAAATTCTAGCTAATCCATATACTTGAATATAATAATAAGTAACTCTGTCTGTTAGTTAGCAGGTCTAAAAATGTCTTAAGAAGACCTCTCTAAAAACAGTAAAAGTTGTTGTCCTGTTATAGTTTCTTGACCTTCGAAATCCATTTGCTCCAGATACTTTGCATAAATTTTGTTTTCCGCTTTATTTTTTGACCATACATGCAAAGGTATTGGTCGTAGATGCGTATTTTTTACCCGACTGCGTCAGAAGGAGGGTCATGTTTTTCGAGCGTATGTATGTATGTATGCCCATTTCTTCGGCACGCGCTACAGCCTAAACGACTGGACGGATTTTGACATGTTAGGTGTCGTTAAATTTGTCAAACTTGTGGGAGTGACATAGGCTATATAAATATTCAAAATAACGGCTATAAATAGGTGAAAAGGGGGGGATGTGTATATTTTTTCTGTTATCTTAGCAATATGGGTATTAAATGAAAGGTCATAAAAATACCATTTCAAATATGTAGATATATATTGTTTTAATAAAAAATTACAAAATTGTGCCATGAACACCTAGTACCACAAACTAAAACTAAAAAGTCTCAAATAAAATTATTATTATGAAAACAAAAAAACCCGACTGCTTAGAAGAAATGAACTGAAAAGAGAAAGACAAGGATCACTATATCTATATTAAATTCTATATACTTTATGTTGCTGCAGGCGTTGACAAACATAGTTTTGGTAGAATCTTTGCCCGCAGGTAGCAGACAATAGTTGCGCCTGCAGCAACATAAAGTATATAGAATTTAATATAGATATAGTGATCCTTGTCTTTCTCTCTTCAGTTCATTTCTTCTAAGCAGTCGGGTTTTTTTGTTTTCATAATAATAATTTTATTTATATTTTGTTTTACTCATGCCTTGCACAAAACAAAAAGGCGCTAGCTTGTTACAAAAATTATATATTATATTTACAGCGTTACAACGTTTTCTTTTCAATTTAAATGCTTCATTTTAATACAGCCTTAACACTTCTAATTATGGCCTTACCAATGACACTATTATTCACATCGTTTTTTTAGGGAATCCTCGCTGATCACGTCCGAATCGCACTTATCCTTTTTTTCCATTTTGATCACTTTGCGTTGGCAAAACCCCAGTGAACTTGTTTAATATGAAAATAACCATCTATATTTACATGATCAAAAATAAGTAATTTGTAGGCTGACTCTCGCTGACCCTGGCACAGACCTCGGTCTATCTATCCTGCATATATTATTATACTACTCCGAAAATAATCCAATTTCGTAAAGTTCTACATCGAATTAAGTATGTACAGGCTCGTTGACGTTTTTACTAGTTCATTTTTAGGGTTTCTTTGCCAAATGGCAAAAAAAGGAACCTTTATAGATTCGTGAAGTCCGTCCTTTCGTCTGCCTGTCCAATTTTTCCAAAATTATCAGATTTATACTGTTGAAACTTAGTAAATAGATGTGTACCAAATATATCAATATACCTACAGGTTTGCACGGAACCCTCGATGTGCGATTCCAACTCGCATTTGGCCGATTTTTGTCTTTTAGACTCATGTAAGTCCATGTCTAGGTTTTCCTAATTAATGTTAAATGGAGCAATACCTCCTGAGAGAATTTGCGATATGCGCTTATTTCTGTCTGTCAAATATTGTTGTATAAGTACAGAGTATCGATTCAGTTCAATATACGAGTAACATGACCCGTGTCATTATTTCGTACCGAACCTTATAGCTATTAAAAAAGCGGTCAAGCGCTGTGTTCTCTTGTTATATTATTCATAAAATACCTGCGGTCTTTGAACTCCATAAATTATTATTTTGCGGGCATAATGGACCCGGTTTACGCATAAAGATTAATATTTAATATCAATGACGTCTACAAACGAGATTTCATCAAAGAAACGAGCACGGTTTTCTGTTTGCAGATCATTGGGTTTGATCTCTTTGATATAATATTTTTTTATTTGATTAGGGCTGAACAAGATTATTGGAAAAGCCTCACTGACCACAGTTTGTTTGTCTATTTTTTCCATATTAAGCGCATACATAGCAGGCGCAGCCAGGTTTTAGTAGGTTTCAGGAGGTTTAAGAAAAATCCCGTCATTTTTCGTGTTTGAATGCGAGTTCAACTGGAATGAAGAGGGTTCCTTTTGAGGATGGGATTTAATTCCAAAACCTTCTGCCTGAATAAAATAAATAAAATTAATTATCAGTCGATTTGAAAAGTCAGGCTTCTGTAAGAAATTAAGATAATATCAAGGTTAGATCAAGCACTATCCAATGCAAAATGTAGTTATTTTTTTTACTCTTGTAACGATCCATATCAGATATTAACCTTTTGAATCTGGAGCCACTTTCAGATCATAAGATGACTGTCTATCGACTCTTTCTTTCTCTATCTCTGCAAATGTTATTACACGTATTGGTATACCAAAGACAAACATAATTCCATACAGATACAAAATCCACCGTCTACAAAATATCAAACCTGATGCTTTTTGACGCTATTTGAGTTTTACATGTGTGTGTGTCATCTGGCAGCCCGCCATTTAAGGCCTCCATAATCTTGTTACTTTATTTAAAAGTAAAATGTTTCTTGTTGAAATTCTTAACAATCCAGCTATTTTCTATTATGATTACGAATACACATTATTACTTGCTATAAACTTACTAGCTGTGCTCAGCGGATACACTCGCGTACAACACATTCAAGTTGGGGTTTTGAGAAAGCTTTTGTTAGTGAGCATTTACATCTTCAAATGAGGAACTATGCTTAACTTCATGTCAAGCAAGCGTATTTATAGATGTCGTCCGTCGTTCACTAGCTTATTATTAATTAATGTTTCTAAAACGCAAAAGATTTTTAGTCACGTCAGTCAGTAAAAAACTGCATAAAATTTCCGTATGAAACTCACGGAAAAATTAAACATCCGATTAATTTATAAACGTTCATTAAGGTTTTTAATGACTATAATTTATTTCTCACAACTAATTAGCATTCGACTTTTTCTACACACACATGCCCACTTAGTGTCGATCAAGTTAGACCTCATCTGACATCTAGACTTGTTGAGATACCTACGGCTCATTCAATCAATACCTACTCCAAGTTTTTTCATTACTTTTCATAGCAGTCTTTGAACTTAATCTTAAGAGCAAATATTCGAAGTGTAAATATTTTATTGTAAAACTTAATTAGTTGGTATAATATTAAACTTTTCGTACACTATTGTACAAAAAAAGTACCTTTTATCAAGAAAAAAGGGATATTTCTGATTGATAAAAAATCTTTCAGGTATTTGTAACATCAAATTCTATAATAACCCGTGTTAGCAGCATTGTATAGTCTGTTTAGATTGTATTGTTTAAAAGACTATAGACTATAGAGAGACCATATTTGTTATGTTGTGGTACCCCGTGCCAAGCATAAACTAAAGACTGTAGTCGTCGAACAAAAATGGCGCTGCTATAAGAGGGGCCAATATGGCAAATTGTTTTGATTCACCTTAGTGTCCGAGTCACGTGCAATCATGCTGTTAAATTATGGTAAGAATCTGTGCGCGTAATTGTTAATTAAGTGATTACTGTAAGAATGTTTCATTTTAATTATATTTGATGTCTTTGTAAATAAATTCTTCCGATTAAGTTTGTCTTTTGGTGTTCTAAGTTTTATTCCCTTCTGGCTGTTTCATAACAATGTAAACCTGTTGACAAAATACGAACATCTATTTTGCTGTCACGTCCAGAATCTTTTGATGACACGTCGCCGACCAATTATTAAACCATAGTCATATCCTCTAGTATTTTTAGAATAAAATTATTCAGTTGAGTATCACTTGAATTGTTATTTATAAACGATAGATTGTGTTTATTACGTTGATAAAAATTGCATTTAATTCCTCCATTATATCCGCTTGCATAATATTAACATTATAGGGGTATACGGAATTGCAGTGATTATAAATATTGCATAATTGTAGAAGAAACGATAATGTCGGACAGACATTTTTACGTCTTATCTTTAAGCCCCCATTTAGTTTGGACTTTAATTATGTAATAACCACAATGTCATTATTCTTAGGAAGATAAAGAATATAATTATTCACGAATTTTCAGGAAATATGCATCTGTTATCTTTTATGATTCTACTATATTAACTTTTTGCTAAATAAACCTGTAAAAACAATTTCAGAAAACGTATGAAAACAATTTTGGGCTGTTACACCATTCTTAAGTCTAGAAATGCTGAACGCATCCGGATAAAAAATTACCCACAAATATTTAGTAGGTACCGATATTTCAATGATAAATAATTAGAATTATTCATATACATCACAAGGCATAGATTGTGCACAGATTGTTAATATTATAATAAAGTAAAAAATTAGATATTTTTGTACTCAATAATATTATGTTACAACATACTTTCCAAAATTTAGCGCAAGCTGTTTGGAAGTTCTCTCAATCAGGAAGATAAACATCCATCAGAGGTTTTTGATCAAAGGAGCCTTCAGTCAGGTTTTAGGAAATTCGCAATACCTCTAGTACCTACCTACCTCTACCTCTAGTACCCAAATTACCAGTAGTAGGTTCAGTTATCATTTGTTCAGTGTACCCAAATGAACCTACATTTACTTACCTTAGCCTTGGCGTTAATCAAATTAGAGTCAATGAACTTTAATTTGATTTGACAAACAGCATTAATGGTTAAAAAACAGACCTATCAAAATAATATAGATACCGTCACCAGTAAAATATAAAATTACGAACGTTGTAAAATATTGACGTAGATTCATTCTTGTCTGCGACTGGCGAAACCAATTAGCATTGAGGATTAAGGAAAACGGATTTTAGTAATAATAATACTTAGAAAGCCATTTTTAATAACTTTTGGGCTCGAACGTCCTTGACATTTCAATAAATCACGGTCATTTAAGATGATTACATGAGTATGACAAAATTGTATTTGGTTAAAGACCTATTTGTATAAGTCCGGTTGGCCAAAATAATATTCGATATATTAATAAACTGACTGGAAGACTCAGGCCTGTGTGCACCAAGATTTCGGTTATCATAACCAACGGTTAACAAAAGCTAAACGTAAAGTTTACTGTTAACGGCAACCCGTACGCCGGTTAAGGACGTAAGCTCGGTTAAGATAACCGCCCGGTTTACGTCCTTTACGGCGTACGGGTTGTCGTGAACAGTAAATTTTACGTTTAGCTTTTGTTAACCGTTAGTTATAATAACCGAAATCTTGGTGCGCACAGGCCTAACTTTAGTAATCAAAATTTTCCGGCAACTTTTGTGCCTCTAAAATACATGTTTTACCGTCGAGCCCGTTATAACTAATTTTTAGTAAAGTTGATGGAATTAACACTATGTTAATTCCATCAACTTTATGGTCCACCAGATTTTAGGTAATACCATCATGAGGGTAAACAATGTTTAATAATTATAGGTAATTGATAACATATTTAATACAGCGTTTTTTAGTTTTTTCTTGATTGACCTCAGCAGTATCTGGTTTCTGGAACGGTTGTAGAGTCACTACTGAAGGATCTAACTTTTCAGAATTACTTTTTGTAATGAATAAACGGATAATTGCCTAACCTAATATATTATATACTATACTTAAGCCATCGTAAAGAAACAACTGCCTCGTTGGTCTAGTGGTTAGCCTATGTGGCTTCGATCACGAGGTCCTGGGTTCGATCCCTGGGTCGGGTCATGGAATAATTCTGAGCTTTTTCATTCTTCTATGAAATGTTCAGTACATTCCAAGCCCGGAGTCCTGAAGTTGGTGGTGTTACACCTCCGTGCCTCGGAGAGCACGTTAAGCCGTCAGTCCCGGTCACTATCATCAACATCTGATAGTGATCGTTAATAAATGAAACATTATCACCCTAAGCCCGCCAACCCGCATTGGAGCAGCGTGGTGGGTGTACGCTCCATATGCCCTCTCCTGTAAGGAGAGAGGCCTGGCCCTGTAGTGGGCCGTTAATAGGCTGATAATGATGATCATGATGAAAGAAACAATTAATGAATAATTCTCGAAAAAATTGACAACTGTTAGGAAAGATAATACACGTCCGCTATCACATAATTGGACCTAGGTATGTACACGTACTCGTATATTCTATTAATGCCTGGACCGCATTTTAGCTCAAAAGAGATCAGGTTCCTTTATTGGGTCCTTACAAAGGGCTGATAATGATTAAACAGATACCTACCTACTTGAATTTCTAAAAGTGCTGGAAAATTCGGCCACTTCCAATAAGCGATTTACAGCCTGAATATAAATTTAAACTGAACATCACCTCGCAGTAACATACCCTTAAATGCACTGGCATGCTCCATTCAAACCGAGTGTGAGTCGCAGAGTCAGTTGTTCCGGCAAATTATATAATATTATAGTTTGCCTTCCGTTGGTCGTCGCATACAATACAGAAGTTTCTGAATGGAGGTGACTTTACTCAGTAATGCGCAAAGCTTAGCCAACGGCTTTGTATAGCTCAAAGCCGTGTCATTTTATAGCTCAGCATATCCGTATGTGTGTTACTGTTTAGTTTTGATATTATGAATTAATTTCTTTTCTTCTTTAATTGTTATAAAAATTAAGTTCCATATTTTTCCTTTTTTACATGGCCGGATCTAGGTCTTTTTGGGCTACAGACTGGGGCCCCAAGACACAAAAGGGCCCCAGTCTACGTTGAAATATTACTCACTGCATTCTGAGTCAGAGTGTAAGCCCAAGTTAAGTTTGTGTTTTATGTATAGCACAAAACTATACTTTATGACATTGACATATTAATACTATGGACTTCGGATCAGCGCTAAAAAGTGTCCGAACCAAAAGAGAGCTAAAACGCGAAAAAGATTTCTAATCGCATTCAGTCTCATATTAGCTTACTGGGAGAATACACGTCAATAATGTTTTAGAACAGCGACTGCATAGAGTTATTTTGTTGTTTAATATTTGAATTTTTTAATTCTTCCATTTTTGAATTGAAAATAATTTTAAATAATACCTTTATTAACTTTTATTTTTTATGTCATGAATATTAATCAAAGAAGTTTAATCATAATGGTAAAATGGAAACCTTCCGACCGTCGGTTCGTCCTTCACACTCGATTTATTGATAACAATAACTTTGACTATAATTATTTACATGAAATTTGGAACAGTTATTTAAAACAGAGACGACAATGTAGTAAAAAATATATTGATTGGTACTAGATTTATTCCAGCATGTAGAGGTCACTGATACATTTAAAGTTTGCTGTAATTTGTGAATATAATATATGGGTTGAAGATGCCAAAAAAAATTCAAAGCAACCTACTCCATACCATTTATGTTATTCTATCCTATTTTCACGAGAAGCTGCCATGTCAAAAAAAGGCTGCCATGGCAACCGTAAGTCAAAGCTGATTACTTATTGCAAGCAATTAGACCGTAGAAAAGTAGACTGAATAACAATAACATAAGACATAAATTACAATGTTTTAGTTTGTTTATAAAAATACAAAGACATTGTATATATAAGACATCTTGGGACACTTTTGTCGTGAATTTGGCATTACATCCGAAGTCCATAGTACTAACTATTAATATGTCAATGCTTTATGATATAACTGTTAATATTTTTCGAATAATTAATTAATAAATTTGCCGTACAAAATATTGTTTGTTAACACTTGTCAAAAAATTATTCTCTTAGCTTCTGTTCTCTTACCTTTCTGTACTCTTACCTATTTTTATTCATTATAAGTTAGCCTTTGACTGCAATAATAAACCTGATGCCTGATGGTAAGTAATGATGCAATCTAAGTTGGAGGAAATTATCATAAAACCCATTCATAGGCAGATGATAATTTCATATTTATTGTGCGTTGCCGATATGTTCCTTCTATTTCATACCAACACGCCTGTTTATACAACCTACGAGCACAGTCAAATCCGAACTCTCTTCCAAAATTAGAAATTCTATACTTAGGTACTTATAATTTAAAGACGAATTACGTTAACATCTACGACACAGTTGAGGCAGCTTCAGTGTTTGAAATTCTGTTCGTCTTCACGATTAGCGCTCTAGTTAGGAGTGAATAGGCAAGCTCTAATTTAATTCAGATGAAACGCTGCATTCCATGCGTACATTCTCGTAGATTACCGAGGCTTCTAACTTAACTGTAATTAAACAAATGCTTTATTATGCATTCTTGGCTAATCAATTAAGTTCATCAAATAGACTATTTAATAGCTTAGCTGCCGATTTGGGTCTTTCAAATTCATTTATTGCTAGAATGTGGTAATACATGGTTGTTTTTTTTTATCGACTACAAGTTAACCCTTGACTGCTATCACACCTGATGTTAAATGATAATGCAATCTAAGATGGAAGCGGGCTAATTTGTTAGGAGTAGGATGAAATCCACACCCCTTTCGGTTTCTACACGACATCGTACCGGAACGCTAAAACGCTTGGCCGTACGTCTTTGTCGGTAGGGTGGTAACTAGCCACGGCGAAAGCCTCCCACCAGCCAGACCAAGGCTAATTAATAAAAATCTCAATGTGCCCTGCCGGGAATCGAACCCAGGACCTCTGCCTTATAAATCCACCGCGCATACTACTGCGTCACGGAGGTCGTCGAAGGTCGTTTGTACAAATAAAGAGAGGCTTATGAACATTCTGCCAAATAGGCATGTAAACAAATTATCCTTATTAATTTATAAAAACGTTACAATAATTAATTATTGTATTATTATGATAATGTTAGTTAATAAATTACATTATGTTAATCAAATATTTGTCAACAAAGAACTCGTCAACAGTATAATAACCTTTGCATGATTTTCGACACGGTCAAGTAAATCAAAACCTAACGGGTAGTTTCTGTAAGCTTAGGATCATGAAATTTTGTACTAAGCAACGTTATTTAGCACAGATAATGTAAAAATTACGAGATCTGTAATTTTTTAGTTACATCATATTATAGAAATATTTTTAATAATTTACACTTTCCCTCTTTTCTCATGAAAGTAATCGTATTAAATTGAAATTCATATTGAATACCCGGTTCTATAATACCTTTAAGTTGTAACAAAATAAAACTTTTATGTCAACACAGTCAAAAGATACAGCATAAGCCGCATATTTAACTGTCTACTACTCGCAGCTAGTCCTAAAATCTTGAAATTTCGCATGAAGCAATGTTTAGTAATTCCGAAAATTTTAAAATTTACGGAACCCTCGGTGTGCGAGTCAGACTCGCACTCAGCCGGTTTTTTTCTCATGTATCTCGGTTTTCATTATTATATATGCAGAAAGTGTTTTTTCTTCTTCTTCTTCTTAACCTTTATACCAATAATATTTTCAACATTCTTCTTTTGAATTGCGCCTTGCCTTGGATTTTGTACTGTTCTCTTTTTAAAGAACTTTTTTCAGTAAAAATCTTGTCCTTGAGTAAATAAGTAAGGAGGCCTTGTTTTGTAGTGGGCTGATAAATTGGGCCGACAATGAAAAAAACGATAATGGCCCAAAGTGCTAGTTGAAAATCTGCGCTGCATGCTCGAACTAAATATGTTTGGCTGATGAAGCTCAGACCTTTTTAGGGTTCCGTAGGTACTCAAGACGGAACCCTTAGTTTTTGAGATTGTTATCATATATAATAAGAGCCGTGTCATTCTATGACTTGATTTTTGGTCAAGTACTTGAGGCAGCAGGAAGAGCTAAAGTACTGTATACAAATATACATTATTTTTCTTAACTATGCTCGTATATATTACTAAACTTTTATAAAATGATTTTTTAGGCTTGCGCATAATTACAATAATTCCTGATAGAAAGCGGTTAGAGGTTGGAACGCGTGCCTGAAATCCATTAACTTTGGCATGAAGATGAACATTTGATCAATAATATAGATTGAATTCAAACTGTTACAATAACAGACACGTGTAATATTATAGACTGGTTGTACCATAAACGCACAACTTGAGTCTTCATTTAGTATGCTTAGTCGAATAAAGCCTGCTTTCTACACGCGTATCTCATCTAAATGTCAAATGTCGCACCCATATCACGAATCTTGAGCTCCAGATGACGGTCTTCATTTACGCGGCTTTCACACAATCTCAGAATACCTTATCTTGCCTTTGTATCAAGACAATACAGAATGTTTCCCCCTTTATAGTCACAGAGAGGGTCGAAACATTTCTCAATAGATCGAATAACTGAAAATCAAGGCAAAGTGAGAATATCTCCAATCGTGGAAGCTTGTGAGATTGACTAATTACTGCATGCTTGGGTTTAATCCGCCTTTTGAGTCGTCTACTGCGATTCATTATCATTAAAAACAGATTTTAATGCTAACTATAATTCAGCCATCGAAACGAAAGAAAATAAATGAGTCATTCTTGAAAACTAACAACATTTTTTTTAACAACAACAATACTAATACCTAATACTAGCTCGCTTAAAAATATGGGTTTTTTGTTTACGATTATTCTATGCATGAGCTGCACTCTAGATGACACCCCTCGTTTTTACGTCGGGATATTAAAAAACAAACTGACATCAGTAATACACACACACACTAAAATTTACCACGCTTATATTCTGATTTGATAGATTCAGATACAAACTTTATATGTTTTTTAAATAACAAAACCATTCATTATTAGTGGACTAAGAATCATAGAAGTCCTCCTAGGTTTTTCGACTTCACTGTTTACCTATAAAATTACTTAAAATTACGTCATCTGATTTTTATAAATGTCGCAGTAATTTTCAGAATATTAAACAAAGGTCAGACAAATAGTTACTTCGAGGAACAAGGAAAAAACATGCATTTAAATATGACTGACATAACACACACAATTTTTTAAAAAGTAAAGTCAAATCATTGAAGTGGCGAGCGCATACTTGAAATATGAAACCATTTAAAAAATGCCCGTCCATAAAACGTTTTCCTGTCTGTATTTCCATTTTTCATAACACCGGAATGGACGTTTAGGAAATTAAATTGGTGTATATAAATTCACCACAAATATCGACGATAAATTTACAATTTGTAAGCGTTTAGGAGGCTATTTGTATGTTAATCCCTTCATAACCCATACAGTTTACATAAACTAAATTGTTTTGAAATACGAACTGCATTACCTTTAGTATCACGTACTACGAACTCTCGAAACATTAGTGTTTTATTCCACTTCATCGACCTAAACTAAACCCGCCAACACGCCTTGGAGTAGCGTGATAGGTTAAGCTAAAGTCCTTTTTTTTCCTAAAAGGAAATTGCCAGGCCATAAAAAGGGCCATGGTCACATATGCTGATTGACTTAAATAGTCATGCTCGTTAAAAACATTATGCTCGTCGTCGAGCAAAATGCAACGTAATGTTTTGAAATTTAAAAAAGTGCTCGAGGTCCGAGCTAGGCCTTACTGTTTTTTAGTTGATTGAGAAATATCTTTTGTTTTTAGAATAATAATAATTTGAATTGTATTTAAGTACCTATTAACTGTTTTAGTCTAACGTTCGATAAATACTTAGACAAGAAATGATTAAGTCTAATTCATTATATATTTATCATTAAGCCAATAAGGTTGATGAACGAGTTTCGGACGTTTGACGGAGTTATAGTCACAAAAACTTATATCAATTATAAACAGATTTATCAGAATCAACATGTCGACGTCTGCTTCCATATTTGAATAAAACAACTTTGCGCCTTAAAGGTGGGAAAATTAAATGAGTAAACTATATTAGAATTTAAATTGTCACAAATATTTTCCATATTATTAAAATAGAAACAGCTAAAAATTGTCGGAGTATGCCTGACTAGTTTCGTACCCAAAGTCAGGCTTTTTAGTCATGAACTGGATTTTTGACGCAACGCGGCGCGAAACGCACTTACTAAGGCCCCGTATGGATTTTTTGGCGACTATAAGCTGGCCCTTGACTGCCATCAAACCTTATGTAAAGTGATGTGCATCATCACTTTACATAAGATCTATCTAAGATGGAATCGGGCAAACTTGTTAGGAGTTAGACGAAATCCACTCTTTCGGTTTCTACACGATATCGTACCTGAACGGTAAATCGCTTGGCGGGGCACCTTTGTTGGTAGCTTAGTAACAAGCCACGGCGATAGCGGTTCACCAGCCAGACCAAGACAAATTAAGAAAAATATCAATCTGCCCCGCCGGGAATCGGACCCAGGACCTCCATCTTATAAATGCACTGCGCATACCACTACACCACGGAGGCTGTCATGAGTTACTAAACTAGTCGGCCATAATTCAACAGTAATAAAGTGTGTATGCTACAGGCAAAAAACGACGCGTCGCGTCGCTTCAACTCTGCTACAATCTGAATTAAGCCTCAAGAATAACACACTACAACTTTAAAAACTACTTCTTTTTTTTTTTTATCGACTACAAGTTGGCCCTTGACTGCTATCACACCTGATGTTAAGTGATGATGCAATCTAAGATGGAAGTGGGCTAACTTGTGAAATCCACACTCCTATCGGTTTCTACACGACATCATACTGGAACGCTAAATCGCTTGGTGGTACGTCTTTGTCGGTAGGGTGGTAACTAGCCACGGCGAAAGCCTCCCACCAGCCAGACCAAGACAAAATAAAAATATAATCTGCGCGGTCCGTCTTATAAATGCACTGCGCATACCACTGCACCACGGAGGCTGTCGTGGGTCACTAAACTAGTCGGCCATAATTCAACAGTAATAATGTGAGTATGCTACAGGCAAAAAAACGACGCGTCGCATCGCTTCAACTCTGCTACAATCTGAATTAAGCCTCAAGAATAACACACTATAACTTTACAAAATGTGGTCTCCAAATGTGGTCTCCAACACGCGTATTGAACATCAAATATGAATTCAACTTGTGCGCAATCAAACGGAGCAGCAAATCGAATCAGTTTGAATCAAATATACGCAGATTGAATTCGTTCACTGCATTTATTGTTTAGGTTTTTGTTTTGTTTCGTTTATTGGTTGTTTGTTTTCCCGCTAAAGAGTGTCCGGCTGTTAAAACAACATCGAGTTTCAAATGCATATTTTGCATTGCATAAATACATTTTTAACCGACGAAAAAAAACGAAGGAGGTTCTCAATTCGACACGTATATATTTTTTTCTTTTTTTTATGTATGACCACGCATAACTTTTTACAGAGTTGTCCGATTATGATAATTCTTCTTTTATCCATTATCATCATGTTAGGATCTAATGATGATATCCTGGGGAAATTGAAGGAACTCTTCAAATTTTGGAGGCACGCTTACAGCGATTTCGGTTTTTGTCTCGGTATCGGTAGCTTTTTGGCTACTAGTGTCGTATAATAATATACTATGACAGTATACACCGACTTCATAGATATGCCTAAATAAATTAAAGCAACTAAATGACACAGTTACTTTTTACTTTTTAGTGCGTTTTGAAACGGTTCCATTTTTTGTTAAAATTTTTTCACCGACTTCTTAAAGGACGTTGTATTAATAATGGTTGTTAGTGTGTTATTTTGTCAAAAACGACTGATCCGCTTTGGATGAAATTTTTGTGATGTAAATTTTTGTGGGTAAATTCAAATAGTTTATTTACCCTAAAAAGATGATTCATTTAACCCAAAGTCCATAATATTTGTACTATTAAGAGGGCTGACTGAGTTTAGTGATAAAGTATATTAAACGGGCTGCATTATGCCTTGCGCCATTCAACTTGAGGCATAATTGCCATCACCATTATCATCAGCCCATTTACTTCATGGCCAGGCCTCCCTCTTATAGGAGGGATATGGAGCGCAGACCCACCACGTTACTCCAATGGCAGGTTTAGAGTGAAAATGTTTCATTTATTATCAACGATTACTATCAGATGTGGATGATAGTGAACAGTACCGACGACATGACGTGCTCTCCAAGCCAGTTGCTTACACTTTCACGCCCATCCCGATTCCTCGCTATAGGGATATGGAGCGCAGACCCACCACGTTACTCCAATGGCAGGTTTAGAGTGAAAATGTTTCATTTATTATCAACGATTACTATCAGATGTGGATGATAGTGAACAGTACCGACGACATGACGTGCTCTCCAAGCCAGTTGCTTACACTTTCACGCCCATCCCGATTCCTCGCTATAGGGATATGGAGCGCAGACCCACCACGTTACTCCAATGGCAGGTTTAGAGTGAAAATGTTTCATTTATTATCAACGATTACTATCAGATGTGGATGATAGTGAACAGTACCGACGACATGACGTGCTCTCCAAGCCAGTTGCTTACACTTTCACGCCCATCCCGATTCCTCGCTATAGGGATATGGAGCGCAGACCCACCACGTTACTCCAATGGCAGGTTTAGAGTGAAAATGTTTCATTTATTATCAACGATTACTATCAGATGTGGATGATAGTGAACAGTACCAACGACATGACGTGCTCTCCAAGCCAGTTGCTTACACTTTCACGCCCATCCCGATTCCTCGCTATAGGGATATGGAGCGCAGACCCACCACGTTACTCCAATGGCAGGTTTAGAGTGAAAATGTTTCATTTATTATCAACGATTACTATCAGATGTGGATGATAGTGAACAGTACCGACGACATGACGTGCTCTCCAAGCCAGTTGCTTACACTTTCACGCCCATCCCGATTCCTCGCTATAGGGATATGGAGCGCAGACCCACCACGTTACTCCAATGGCAGGTTTAGAGTGAAAATGTTTCATTTATTATCAACGATTACTATCAGATGTGGATGATAGTGAACAGTACCGACGACATGACGTGCTCTCCAAGCCAGTTGCTTACACTTTCACGCCCATCCCGATTCCTCGCTATAATGAAAATTTCTTATAGGAATTATTCCACGACCCAACCAAGGATTCGAATCCAAGACCTCATAGGCTAACCACTAGATCAACGAGGCGATATTTATAAGTGTAGAGGTAGCTGTAATTTCAAAAAAACCATACATTTCAGACGAGAACACAGCAGCAGTTGGCAGTAGAAATAAGCATGTAATAATTACTACTTTCCCACACATGAGTGCTGAAATACTTTGTGGTATTTCAGTATTACTAAAATTAAATTATCAAACCAAAATTTCATCTGAAAACGTAGTCTCGCCTGTTCCCGTATTAGGTGGACATTGAGCGGAAGCAACTGGACACAGGTGACGCTACACCGTGGCGCAACTCCTTAAAAGAAACCTATGCTCAGCAATAAGTATCCATCGGCTGACATTAATAAAGATAAAGATTAAAAGCTATCAGACTAAACTACATATATAAAGCTATAAGTTTCTTAAATGAAGCCCGCCGATCGATGTCGATAAATATACACCGCTGCTGGATATGCGATAAATATTTATTTAAAGTCTCGTACGAATAGGAACACGTTTTATAAAATTCAATTTCTGATAGGTAAACTCTGCTACAGAGTGAATCTTTTATGTTATTCCTCTTGTACTATATTTTTAGTAGTATTGGGGCATTTGGGAAAAGGTTTGCATAGAAATCATAATGCTCTTTCTAAAATCCATTTACATGGAAACGTTGTACCACTTACAGAAGTGTGATTTAAAATTTGTTTGAGGAAAGTTTCCTATTCCATAAACAATATTAAGAAATGTTTTCAAATCTACGTGACTTTTCACATATTTTCATCAACACTACAGAGCCAGGTATTTTTTCTTATAGGCGAGAGGATATTATGGATTATGTTTGATTTTCTAAGAATCACTTCCTTTTAGATGTTAAAGACCTAATGACCTAATTAACTAAATCTTAGCCACGAAGACTAACCCCTGGACCAACGAGGTAGTCCAAGAATGCGTATAAAGTTGAAATTCATACCGAATACTCAGTCAGTGATCCCATGTGGAGCTCAAAAACATAAAGTTTCTCAGTCAACGCGGTCAAAAAATTACGCTGCATTCACGATATTTAAAAGGGAATATCAGTACGAGTGCTTTCATTTTACTTAGAAGCATAAAAACTGGCAAAGACGAATTAAATTTTATAGCACAAGAAAAAACAAAAAAGGTAAAGTAGTTGAAATGCTCTACATTTTTCTTGCTGCAATGCATACAACGTCAGCAAAAGCTAATTTTATATATCAGGCGTGCTATTATTTTTGTTTTACCTCCTGACTGTGTTTTAAGTACATCACATAATTATTTAAAGTAATAAATTTAATATAAGTGAAAGCGACAAAAACAAAAGAGACCAACAAGATACAAAATGTCTTGCGAAATTGTTAATTAAATTAGCCCTAACACTGTACTACCGAGGAGACGCTGTGAAAACATCCTATTTGTAGTAAGACGGTACATCAAAGTGACAGAGATGCGCTTAATTTGTGCCTAATAAGTGTCGAGAGAGACCCTTGTCAGTTGCTACATAATCATAATTATAATAGCGGAGGGGGATTTCATCCTTTTCCCCCATTTTCCGCAGCGTTGTGCTTCTTTTTATTACTTAATCAGCCCTATTACGTGAAAGGACTGGCCTTTTATCGTGAGAGGCAAAAATGTATAGAGAATAACTGTATAAATTAACGGATATCTGACTGACTGGCATATCAATGTCCAGTCGAAAGTAATAAAGTTAGCAAGCTTTAAAGAGCAAGTGCAAATTCGTAACCGACCACATACAACATGTCGCAACGATTCTTCTTATTCCTATGTATTTTGTGGACACAGCAGTGTCGCTGCGATACGTCGTCCGCAGTTGCCTTTTGCGGTCGTCTACCAACTGGCACGGTCAGTAATTTACTGACGTGACATATAGATTCATATGAACGGTTTTTTTTGGAAATTAGTCCTAAGTATACAAAAACATGACAGTATTATAAAAAATTGCTGTGAATTAATTATTTTTTATCTCACTTAACTACTGTACCCATCTTTGGAAGTACGGTAGCTCTATGCACCGAATTAGGTATAATGTATTTTTATACACTTTATTTGTATCAAATCATTTTTAACTGACTTAAAAAAAAAGAGGTTACCAATTCGGCCCGTATGTATGTAATATTTCCAGAACTGCCCAGTTTTCGCATATGTTAGACTATATCAGCGTCTGAACAAATGTGCCAAATTTCAAAAGTGTGTGTATGTATGTATTTGTTTGTGGAGGCATATCTCCGGAACTACAAGTTCGATTTAAGTAATTCTTTTTTTGTTGTACTAGGTATTGTTCAACATAGGGTACACTGCAAGTTTTATCAAAATCGGTTCAATAGTTTTTGAGATAGGGAATTTTTATGTTTTTATATTTGTGTTCACATATCTCAGGAACTACAGGTCCGATTTAAGTAATTCTTTTTTTGTTGTACTAGGTATTGTTCAACATAGGGTACACTGCAAGTTTTATCAAAATCGGTTCAATAGTTTTTGAGATAGGGAAATTTTATGTTTTTATATTTGTGTTCACATATCTCCGGAACTACAGGTCCGATTTAAGTAACTCTTTTTTTGTTGTACTAGGTATTGTTCAACTAAGGGAATACTGCAAGTTTCATTAAAGATATAATTTATTAGAAAGGGTACACCTCCAAAATGGTCCCATAGTCATTGTGTTAGGATCTGATGTTGAAATCTAGCTTAAATCAAAGGAACTCCTCAAACTTCATAGGCACATTTGCAGCGATGTCGGTAGTTTATTATTGGTACTCATAGTTTAGAACGAGTAGGTTTTACGTATGTTCGTTGTCGATAAACCACTAAAAAGTATGAAAAAAAAATGTAATAAAAAATTAAACTGACTTCAAAACGCACTGAATAGTAAAAAATAAATGCGTCATTTAGCTACTTTAATTAACCATAATATCTATGAAGTCGTTGCCATCTGTAAGCTTTCTACTTTAAAGACGATACCTAATTCACACAAAGTGCTTTGCAACTTTGTTAAATAAACTTTCCTTAAACTTGAATGGCACCGAGTTAATAGATATGGTTAAGTAAATTAAAGTAACTAAATGACGCATTTATTTTTTACTTTTCAGTGCGTTTTGAAGTCGGTTTAATTTTTTTATTAATTTTTTTTTACTTTATTATGGAGAATATGGTTTTTTAAAACAAATATTTTGCGGCTATAATAAGTTTTAATAATTACATGTACATTACATAAGTAATTTATCATATTTTAAAAGTAGGTACCTAGATGAATGTTTATTAAATAAGGTTTCCATAAATTATTATTAAAGAATCCATCTATAATGCTTGAAAATAACGATTGCTCTTAGGAAAGTCTGGTTTATCTCGAACAGAACATCTCATCAAATATTAAATCTGCCCTCACAACCTCTTCTTTATAAACAGGAACGGAGTCCTGTTAAAATATTTGCATGTACCGTTTTAAATTATTCCTTCGCTTTTTAAATTATGTTAAACTCTATCTCGTTAAGCCACCATAAGAAAATTTAAATGTTTTATGTAGGTTTTTTTGTACCTATACAAAAATGTACAGGTACTGTACAGAAAATAAACAAAAAAATAGCACCGACTCAAAACGTATTAAAAAGTAAAAATAATTGTGTCTATAATACGGCACTAGTAGCCAAAAAGCTACCGATACCGAGACAAAAACCGAAATCGCTGTAAGCGTGCCTCCAAAACTTGAAGAGTTCCTTCAATTTCCTCAGGATATCATCATTAGATCCTAACATGACATATACAATAGACAATGGGACCACCTTGGAAGTATGCCCTTTCTAATAAAAAAGAATTATCAAAATCGGACAACTCTGCAAAAAGTTATTCGTGGTCATACATAAAAAAAAAAGTCGAATTGAGAACCTCCTCCGTTTTTTTTCGTCGGTTAAAAAACTAAATAATTGTAAACAATAATTTTCACTTTAAATGACTTTTTTTTATCGCTATTTAAGCGGGCAAACGAGCATGCGGGTCACCTGATATTGAGTGATTACCGCCGCCCATGTACATTTGCAACACCAGAGGCCCTGCTAATGCGTTGCCGGCCTTTATGACGTAGAATTTTTACAAATTCAAATTTATTTATTTCAAGTAGGCTTAGTACTTTTGAAACGTCAAGTAATAAGTTCTAATTGTAACAACTCTACCACCTTTTAGATTTGTATCGTCATATACTTTAATTCATCCACGTTTATTCTTCTTGAAATTACCAAATAGGAAACAGAAAAGAAAGAAAGGTTATAAAGGTGCTCTATCAGCATTTTACTTTCCTATGAGCACTTCGGCAAGAGTTCGTTGCCGAATTGGTCTTCATAGCCAGTGGCTATCAATCCAGAGGGTATCCCAAAAACGGTCTGTAAATTAACTAGATGAAAACTCCTTGACTGACTGACTGGCTGACTGAGGGTTCACGTAGAAAACTTGCGAGAGCTTCTTTGGCAATGTTTGAAGTACTTTGTAGCATTATAATATCACGTCAGTAGGAGTTAGAAATGATATTACAGAGAACGACAGAACGCAGACTCTTGATGCGGAGCTTCTTCTGCCAGTGTGGTCTGTATAAAAAAAGTCAATCATAAATGCCTATATCACGGTTGCAACTCTTATAGATAACTGGTTGACCCGGCAAACGTTGCAAAACGCATTAAAAAATAAAAAAAAAAAGTTGAGAGGTGTCAAGGGACACCCGGATGGAACGAAGTTCCTTTCGATTAATAAGTGAAGGAATTGTAATTTTATTTTTTTTAAGTAATAATAATATTTGTTGTTGTACACCGAAACACCAGAGGGCGCCACGAGAGCGCGAGACAGCATACAGCGCGGGCGCCCCCCGCCGCTCACGCGCACACACATCAAAGGCGGCGGCAAGATCCTATGATCAAAAAGTGTCGTGACAACTTTTCGTACGAATTTTTTCCGTCTAGCCCCCTTTCACAACGCGCGATAAGGAACTTCGTTCCAAAAAATTAGACGAAAATTAGATAGTAGCCGATTCTCAGATCTCCTGAATTTGGTAAAAATCGGTAAAGCCGTTTCGGAGGAGTACCGTAACTAACATTGTGACAGGAAAATTTTATAGAGATAATACTTTAAATCAAGGTAAATTAGGCATTAAAGTCTTGCGCGGAATAAACATTTTACGAAAAATATCATCTGAAGGAGCTTCTTTGAAAAATTTGCACAGAAATGAGGTGAGGGCTCTGAGCTGATTCAAGAAGATGTTTACGGTGAAAACACTGCCGCGGTAAAAATGTAAGGCATCGTTCACAATATCTGGCGGTTTGAAATAAAGTAACGTCTACTAAGCTATTGAAGTCATATTTTGTACTGTTGTAAATATATAAATATTTATAATTTAAATTATTAACCAGCAAACGCGTTCATTATTTCTACTGTACTAGAGGACGCCCGCAGTTTCACCCACGTAGTTCCCGTACCCGTAAACATTTCCGAATAATAACAAAAAATCGAACCGACTCAATACGCACTAAAGAGTAAAAAATAACTGTGTCATTTAGTTGCTTAACTTTACATAATATTCTATATATCTATGCTTATGTAGGTGCCAGCCAAGTTTAATGAACATTTATTTTACGTAGTAAAACAATTTGTGGGTTCTAGGTAACGTCCTTAAAGTAGAAACCTTGGCTGACACCGACTCCTAGATATGCTTAAGTAAATTAAAGCAACTAAATGACACAGTTATTTTTTACTCTTTAGTGCGTTTTGAGTCGGTTCTATTTTTTGTTAAAAATTATTTCTTACTTTTTAGTGATTTATCGCCACGTAACGTACTCGTACTATACTCTCATAGTATATTATACGGCACTAGTAGCCAAAAAGCTACCGATACCGAGACAAAAACCGAAATCGCTGTAAGCGTGCCACCAAAATTTTAAGAGTTCCTTAAATTTCCCCACCCTAAGCCCACCAACCCCATTGGAACAGGGTTGTGGGTCTGCGGTCCATATCCCCTCTTCTATAAGGAGGGAGGCCTGGCCCTGTGGGCCGCAAATAGTCAAGCTACTGTAAAATGCGAAAAAATGTTGTTCGGGATTCCATGTGGATACGTTAATAGTTAGAACAGTTTCAATTAATTAGATAGATGATAAGCGAGAACACACTACATGATAATAGAAACAATTCATGCGTTAGTTACGTAGAACCCTCCCGAGGCTATCACAAAAAGCTACTACCAAAACATTGTCCACAAAACTTAATAACCGAAAAAAATAAGATAACATTATCCTCGCAAACAAGATTCTCTTTTATATTACCTACAGAGAACAATCATTGAATAATGCAATCAAACGAACAAAAGAGCCGAAATATCTTAATCCGGAAGTGTGCGAGATAGAATCACAGCTCAATTCAACGATTTTGTTCAGCGACAAATCAAATTAGATTCCTTCTGAAGCCAACCAACTGAATGCGTTTTGTGAAATAATAGGCCAGACTCACAGCGATATGTGCTTACAAGAGTTCGTTGAAATTGACTTCATTTCCGATTCCCTCGCGCTTTCGTTCTGGACTCAAATCGTAAACTTAGTAAACATATTGCACTATCTTACACTTTGAAAAACACAAATCTTCTACTGTAAATACTGCCATGTCCCTTATTACCATCTTTTATTATTTGATTTATTGTTTATTCTAGCACCTTGGACCCTTGTATAGAATATAGATGTGCCTTCCAGTAAACATCTTTTTACGCAAAACAGGTATATAAAACATAACTATTTGTTCAAACTATATTTAGACAAATATTTGTGTGTAATATTTCAAGTCGTTAGATATTATGTTTTATATGAAACTCATTCATTGAAGCATGTTTCATGTTACTTATGTAATGTTTGTATGTTTCTAACTTAAAATTAATACTAAAGGCACCTTTGAAGCCGATACATACTATAATAATATAATTATTTCAAGCTAAGCTAAGCTTTAGGTGCACGTAAAAATAAGCAAAACGTTTAATAATTTCGGAAATTAATAGAGAATCGTTTATCTTTTGACTTAAGACGGCACGCCCATTAGATTGTTATTAACGATAGGTACATAATTACTACTACTAACTACCAATAACAGGACAGGAGGTTCTTGACTGCAATAACTGGTAGACCGGTAACTAGCTATGGCTGAAGCTTCCCACCAGCCAAACCTGAACCAAGTGAGGGAATCAAAAACATTAAATATTAAATAAATAAATAAATATTATAGGACAATTACACACATCGCTATATAGCCCCAAAGTAAGCGTACTCGTAAGTAGCTTGTGTAATGGGTGCTATGATAACTGATGAATATTTTATATACACTATACATAAATACTTATAATATATAGATAAACACCCAGACACTGGAAAACATCCATGCTCATCACACGAACATTTTTCCAGATGTGGGAATCGAACCCACAGCCTAGGACGCAGAAGCAGGGTCACTACCCACTGCGCCACTCGGCCGTCAAACATTGAACACGACGTCTGTCTTGTGAATCCATTGTGAATACCGCTGCACCACGGAGGCCGTCAAATAAAAACTTGAAATAAATATTTCCCATTCATTATTTTACCACTGCTGGTATAGTCGTCGTATTTAATTCTCAGGGCTGGTTAATTATGTACTTTCACGACAGCAAAATAAATTCTGACCCGGAGACCACTTCAGTGTACAAGAGTCCTGAATCTCGTTGCGATGGACGAAACTCTTTAAAACTTGTTTTTATCTTTCTGCATTTGGGAAATGTAATTACAAATTTTAAGAGATGTTCTACTTTTTTCGTTACTTAATATTGCGGTTTTTCTTTTCAATTCTAAACTATTCAACTCTCTCGCTAGTCTACCTATTAGTCTACGCGACTTTGAATTAGAAGGTCCAGGGCTTGGGTGGCAGGGCGAGATATTGAGTTTTAAGTTTAAGTTTTGGAAGTTAGTAGCGTTAGCCTCCTTGGCTTATCATTAACATCCGATAGAGCCTGTTAACCCGCTTTCGAGCAGCATCGTGGGTCTCAGCTTTCTATAAAAAGGGACGCCTGACTCTGGAATGGGTCGTAAAATTGTGATGATATTAGATCCTAAATCTACATTTCACCACCACCAACCCGCACTAATGCAGCAGGTGGGTCTTAACCCCACAGCTTACTTATACACGGAGCCTAAACTTGCTGCGGCCTTCAAAAGGAGATGAAGATTATAATAAATATATTCAGTCGTTGCATTATATTTGACTTGACGTATCATGGGTTGATATAAATGACCATCATTTATTTCCATATCATATGGTGATGCAGCCATTTTTCGTAAATAATAGTCCAAGATCCCATAGAACATTTTTAAAAGTGAGCTAATCAAAGTAATTTTCTTGATAATACACAATTTAATTTTATTTACAAGAACGTCTCAAATGTTGTAGCTAACAGTTAGTACGGAGAATAAAAATTTCTGAGCAAAGACACAAAATTGGACACCACATAATTTGTAAAACTATTTGGCCAATTATTGTTATAAGTATCAATTATATCACAGCTAAAATGTTAGCTGGTTAGTATCCATTTTCAATGACCTCCACTGTAAAACCGTTCCACGGATCCTGGACTGTAATACTTCTTCCCTAGGGATTTGCCTGGCTGGACTGAAATTACCTCATTAGCACCAGCTTCGCATTTGTTCTACTCGTAAGAAACAACAATAAAGTTAAATTTCGTATTCTGTAAACTCCACTAAATATCAAGTTAGTTGTACAATGGGGAATATTTACTGACTTGCTTTATAATTAACTGTTCCCACTATTCAACTACAAATGAGGTCAATAATAGTCAAGAAGAAAGATTTGCTTTCTGAAATTTTCGACATAATTAAGGAACATTATATACTAATAATAAATATATAAATGATTTAATTTAATTAGAATAATAAATACTGGTTTGTACGTATTTATATGAGGCCGACATGTGTTTACGATTTACAGGTTTTCTGTAACAATTAGCAAAGGAACTTTGCTTAGTTTGGAAGGAAAAGGAAACATCCTAAAATTATCCAAAATTCTTGGCTGTCTTCCGTGCAAACTGTAGCTCCTCATCGTAGCGTATTTACGTACATGTCGCTTCTGTGAGGCCAGCAGTTTATTACAAAGATGATTTTTTGCGCATAGGTTTTATTTTATATGCTATGGGTTCTATCGCAAGTCGTATCAGATTACTAGAACAGTTTGTAACAAGCGGATTCTTTATCCAATAAAATTAATGATAGCCAAATCTTCAAATTATATCCAATATTCCTTTTTCCTTAGTTTTAAAAAGCGTGTTATGAGTTGGTATTATACCGGCGCCAGTTATAGTTTCAAACATTTGAACACTTGAATGAAGCTATGTCTGACACCAGCCACAATAGCCCAGTGACCAGGGGTGTAACTTTAGATGCTAAATGTTGATGCCTTTCAACGGTGGATTAAATGAGGTTTAAAACTAAACCCTATAAATATTATTTCGTATTATCATTTTAATATTTTTTCTCAAAAATATATTCCCCGAAGATATTCCATGTAGAAGAATAAACTACAGTAAGTTATATAGCTAATAAATCTGATTCATTTTTCCGTTCGAAAATATCTAGGGTATGAAACTCATATTTTTAAAAGCAATTTAAAAATTCGTTTTCCAAAATCAAAAAGCTTTTCACGTCCGCCTCATTCACTTATAAAAACAGGGGCAGGTGCTGGTACGTTTATTTAATATTTCCCTTCGTATTAAAGGTTCCCGCTGGCCTTTTGATTCCAATATCAGCGTATTCCAGCTGGATTGGAAAGTTAAGCCATCTATTAAAGCCGATGTAATTAAACCTATATTTATTTAGTTAATTTATTTTTATATTCAAATAAATATACAAGTAATAAAAGTCCTATTTCTTTAGTAAATGCAAAAACCTTCGTATCACGTAACTATCACGTTTACTACATTGTCTACCTGCCTGCGTCGTTACTGACTACTTCATTGGTCTAGTGGCTAGTCCTAGGTTGGAATTCTGCGTCTGCTAAAAAAAAAGTATTTTTTTTTTCTAAGAAATTTTCAGTAAATTCTAGGTCCAAACTTGGGGGTGTTACGGGTAAATCCACGTGCCTCGGAAAACAAGTTAAGCCGTCTGTCCCGGTTACTATCAACAATCACTGATAGTGATTGTTAATAAATAGAAACATTATCAACAACCCACATTAAAGCAGCGTGGTGGGTTTACGCTCCATATCTCCTCTCCTACAAGTAGGGAGGCCTGGCCCAGTAGTGTGCCGTTAACAGGTGCATGATGCAACACGTTCAACTTCCTCGTTGGTGCAGTGGCTAGCCTAAAGCTTTTGTCTCAATAAATTTTTAAGCTCGGAGTTGGGATATTATGGTTTTACAACCCTTTGGCTCGAGAGAGTACGTTAATCCCGGTTATTATCAATAACATCTGATTATTTGATTGTGACGAAATTTAACATTGTTATCTTAAGCCACCCGCATTAAAGCAGAGTGATGGGTCGAAACTCCGAATCCCCAATATTTTTTTTTCATCATAGAGGTACTATGATATACCTCTACCTACTGATGAGGAGTTAGAAACTTCAACGCAATGGATACACATAACGCAGTCGATATTAGTATACATTATTAATTTGTTATCATAAATCGAAGACAAAGTTATTGTTTTCATTTTGACAGGGGATCAATAACCTAATTATGAGTATCTATATCTCACAAATATGGGGCTATTAAAGTTTCACAGCCCCGAGGGGTCCCCTGGCAACCGTCAGGCAAATAATGACAGCTGTCATTATAGCTCCGTCGCTACCCGGGTAGCCGCGGGCCTCAAAGAAGGTTTGAATGTCAGGCCCACAGGGGTTAAACTCAAACAATTCCACTGTTAGATACTATTTCTGTCGTAATAATTCTAACCACAGATATCCTGTAATTTTGTCCCCTATTTATGATGTTGTCAATGTTAAAACAGTTTGCAAATGATGTTGTGGTAACTATTCATGATAGGTACGAGTATCGCTGCCTATAGCCATACAAAAATATAGCATCATTTTCATCATTATCAGCCTATTTTACGGCTCACTACAGAGCCAGGCCTCCCTCTCTTTAGGAGAAAGCATAATATGGAGCCAAAATCTACCATGCATTTTTTTTAATTTTGTTAAGAAAAAAAATTATACTTAAAATAATATATAATAAGGAATCTTTCTACGGAACGTTACTGTCAGTATGTCATTGACTATTTTGACAATGACATACACTGTCAAAATAGACAAGCCAAGATAGCGGGAACTGTGTAATTATGATCTCGAGTCATTTTGGATGTTTTAAAAGGGACCGGAAAAAATTAGTAAAACTTGTGAGATTTATGGTTTTTTACCAATTCTGAGATACCTAAATATGTAGCCACCTCGACTGCCTTGTTTGTCTAATGCCTATGTAGCTTTAATCACGAGATCCTAGGTTCGAATCTCGGGTCGCTGAATAATTCTGAGTTAGTCTTTCATCCAAGAAATTCTCAGTAAATTCAAAGCTCAGAATCTACGCTCCATATCCCCTCTCTATCTATCTATAATCTATAAGGAGGGAGGCCTGGTCCTGTAGAGGGTCATTAATGGACTGATAATGATGATAATGATTATCTAGCTAAACTGGAAAACTGGTCTGTTGGCGATTTGGCGCTTAGTCCTGGTGACAGGCTTAGGGTGTTAATGTTTGATTCATTAACGATCACTATCAGATGTTAGTGATAGTGATCTGAACCGATGGTTTAACGTGTTTTCCGACGTACTTGGCTATAACACTACCAACCTGACTCCGGTCTTAAAATATACTAAGAATTTCTTAAATATAAAAAAACTCAGTTATATTCCTCTACTCGAGGTAGTCCCAGCCTTATTGCCTGTCTAAAAAAGCGAAAAATGTTTTGTTGTTTATTTTCCCCGTATTAATTGGATTAAGGGAGGACCATTATTTATAGGAAGTATAACATTTCTTTCAACGTTACTTTTCCAAGTCAATTATTCTTAATTATCAAACTCCTACAGAGTCATTGATCCATGAAACGTATACTAAAAGAACTCTATATAAAAGAGCAAATGAAACGGACGTGACTTGACGATAAAATTACGATATTATTATACTTTTGCTGTAGGTAAATTACTCTGAGTAACAATTATCTTAAGCTTTTCTTTGAAATTTCCTAATTAGATCGGAATTTTCGATTTCATATTATTAGCAAGGACTAATATTATAAAATCGAAAATTTGTATGTATAAACGGATGGATGTTTGTTGCTCTTTCACGAAAAAAATACTGAATGGATTTTTATGAAACTTTACAATAATATAGTTTACATATCAGAATAGCACATAGGCTTCATTTGATCCAGAAATGTCTACGGCAATGAGAATTACGCGGGTGAAACCGCGGGCGTCCTCTAGTCTATGAGATCTAGCATTTTATTTTCTTGATAACTTGATATTCGAGTTATTACTATAGCATACCTTTTTGTCGAACATTTTCATTTCATTTTACTCAAATAGTACTAAAAATATAACTTCTCTTACTGTGCTATATTTAGGAGCAATAAGTCTTTTACGACAGTTTTATTGCGTCTAAATGAAGCTGTAAACTTTTATTATATTCTGTAAAATGTAGGGATGAAAACAATTTAGAAAACAATGTATATCTGGGGCTTTCATTCCGTGGATGTGTTCTATGTAGTTACAGTTTTACGAGTATGGTAGATATACCCAACTTTTCCTTAAAATATTTCTACGATTGAAATACATCAGTAATTCTTACAATTAATTTTATCACTGTGAAGTATTACCTACAATGTCATGTTTTCTGTGATAATCTACCAAATTTATGATAGGTAAAATTCCAAGATTTGAAAATTGTTGAACCATCTTCTACACTGACAAACACTTGGGAATAATTCGTACAACTCTAATTCCTCCAGTGACATCTAATTTCGAAACATTAGATTTGATCTGGAATATAGGCAACTTACCGTGTCTCTGGGAGCACGTTAAAAAAAAACAATAAAAAAAAACATGATTAAGCCCGCCAACCTTCAGTAATGGAGGGACACTTGAAGAGAAAAAAGAATTCCTCCTAAAGCTCCTTGGATGTCCGCTGTCCGATCTGAAAACAGACCCAAAAATAATAATCCCTGTGTGTTTCCCTGTAAAGTAGGTTGCGGGAACTTACCTCAATGTTTGTTACCAATGAAAAGTTAGATCAAGGAGATACGAGTAAAGCAGAAGAAAACACTCACCCTATTCTGCCGATTGAAATACCTATACAAAACGCTCACAGCCACCACAAAACTGTTCATTCATAAATGGACCACGATCACATTCTAGACTGCAGTCGGCAGCAAAAACAAAAACCATTTACTGCCGAAAAAGTTCCAACCTGTGTCTACGTATCTAAATGAACTGAGTTAAAAATTGTAACCTCCTAGTTACAAAACGAAAAAAGGTCCAGTACAAGGCAATCGCATACAAAAGTTTTCGGAGCAAATTTAAATGTCAAGTTGTTGCCAAATTTTTTTACGGTCCACGAATTAATTGAACGAATGCAGTGGTTGTTTGCGTAACGTGTTTACAGAGGCTCTCGTTATTTCATTAGCACCGTTTGAAAGAGGTGCTTATGCATATTTATGCTACCCTTTTTTGACGGATAACGACGGACGGACGGACGTACAATTTCTTTTGACAAGTCAACAAGTAGAGAAAATAAAAGAATTTCAAACCAAAGTGTGTCGAGTATTAAGAAATGTTAGTAAACGTGCATTCCATAGCCGAAAATTTACAATATTATTCTGTTTTCATTTAGAAACCACTCCTCAAATTTTTATACAGCTAAAGTAGCAAAATAAAGTATTAACACATTATATTAAAATGCATTTAAAATTTTACATGTAATTATTTTTACAGGATTCAAACGGGTAGCGGGCCTTGTTATTTCATTAATACCGCTTGAAAGAGGCAGTACGGGTAGTAGGTTGAGTAATATAATATTGTGTTTTATAGCAGGTACTCCCTTGGGACGGGTCGAGGGTTATGTGTAAAATAAGTAAGTGTACGTAGTTTTAACGCTTGTTAAAATTAAATTTTTAGTTGAGTAAAAATATCTTTAATTAATATTTTTTTACGTTAGTATTTAGAATCATCATCATTCAATCATTAGTTAAAAATCTGCTAAAGTAGAGATTTTTGGCAACACTTATTTTTAAAAACACTTGTAATGACGACACCACTTAGGTTTTACTAAGTAAAGTAGAAGAAATTGTAGCTCTGATAAATCGTATATCTTCAACACATAGTGAATAGGAGGTCTTCTAGGCAAACGTGCGTGAGATGAGATTGTGGTCAAACGAAAATCTATCTGGAAGTAAAAAGTAAACCCAATGCTATTTAGGATATTGACCGAACAAAGGATACAAACAACAATATACAATATTAAGTACTTACTTGTAAAATAGAAAGCTAAATCGTTGTAAACGAAAACTAAACGTCGCCACATAACCACGATGGAGTGAACAGCGGCCAGTCGACTGATTGGTTCGTGAACCAATTACATTTACGTGTGAAGTCCGAGTCGGGGAGTGAATGCCGCATTTAAATAAAATACGTGAAAATTTTCGCCCGAAGCAAACGTTATAAAAGTTTTACGAGTGATTTCCCTTGTTACGTGCCAAAGTTATTTGTTGCGCAAAATTTTTCAGTGTCCTCGACATAATTGAATGAATGCAGTGGTTTGTTAGCGTAAATTCTTTGACGGGACCTTTGTTATTTCATTTATGTAGGGTGAAACCGGCAGGGACATGAATAGCTATTTATGCGATCGTTTTGAGTAGGGTCGACGGTACGAAGTGCTGAATTAAATATATTCTCGGCTTACCTTTGCATAAGATGAAACATTGTACTCGTATATTCTCATAGCAAATTACTTTGTAAAAATAGTGAAACAATAAAAAAACCACTATTAGTGTTCGTGCATTCTGTTCTCTTAAATCTGCAAATATATTCAGATGATTCTTCACAGGGAGATAATATTTGCCTATTCTTTCTGTAAAATCTTCCCAGAATCCGCATTATTGAGGTGGGATTTTTTACGAATTAATCCGATGCAGACAAAGTCACAGGCGTCCACTAAGCTATATAATATGTATGATCATCATCATATTCTCTATGAATACCCTTCGGCCCTCGCAGTAGGAGCCTGGATGCGCGACCATCATTATCTTTAATATCAGTCAAATAATATTCAGTCCCTATTACCTACTCTGAGCTCGCCACCCCGCGTTAAATAAACGTAGTGACGGATTCAAGCTCTAATTCCCTTGTACAGGTATAGGTACAAACACCGAATTAAAATTCAGTATAGCGTGCCTACGATATCTTTAAACAAAATCTTCTCCTGTTTAATCTAAAGGCTGCATACGCCTTATAATACATGTTTCAATTTAGATACCTCGATTAAGCCCTTCCCTTATTACCCAACTCTTAACCACCCACTTCAATTAAGATTTTAAAAACTGTTAATTCGATGACTGACAAGGTATATTCAACCGGATAACCAGGTTTTTTTTTTTTTTTTTATCGCCTACAAGTTAGCCCTTGACTGCTATCACGCCTGATGTTAAGTGATGATGAAATCTAAGATGAAGGCGGGCTAACTTGTTAGGAGTAGGATGAAAATCCACACCCCTATCGGTTTCTACACGACATCGTACCAGAACGCTAAATCGCTTGGCGGTGCGTCTTTGTCGGTAGGGTGGTAACTAGCCACGGCGAAAGCCTCCCACCAGCCAGACCGAGACAAATTAAGAAAAATCTCAATCTGCCCCGCCGGGAATCGAACCCAGGACCTCCGCCATATAAATCCACCGCGCATACCACTGCGCCACAGAGGTCGTCAAAATGGAAATACGAAAATGGAAATAAAAATCTTCTTTCGTAGCTGGTTACGAAAGCGACAAATTAAGTCCGTTGTCGTAGCTGGTTATCAAAGGAAGAAAAAATTCCATGATCGTAACTGGTTACGAAACTTCGGTTACGAAAGTGGACTGAACCAAAATAACTAAGGAATACGTGTAGTGACCATCACAAGTTCAAGGGTAATCAAGCGTTTCAAGCCACATTATATATCATGTGAAGTTTATTCAATAAATTTTAATATATTCGTAACATTACGCCACCAAATTTAACATAATATTGTCTGCGGTTTCATACAACGCGCCAATTATAAAACCTGTATAATTGCGTTATTAATGACTGTAATTATTGACATGAAAAGTTACTGAATCTTCAATTCAATGGAGAATTTTGTTAATATAATTATGTGTCATTATTATGAATTTCCTTAAATCATGTAATGTATACTGACACGAAGCAGTAGTTAGGATAAAGAGATTCTAAATACTTGTTGTTGAATAAAATAATTTAGGCACCTTATATTAATTTTCCAATCTAGTTTAGTGACACGTTCAGAAACAATCATAAACTTAATGTATATTTTGTAACTTATTGTATTGTATGTAAGAATTCAGTCACTCAACGAGCGATAGAGAGAGTATCTTTGCGTGATCGAATCAAAAGTGAGGAGATCCCCAGAAGAACCAATGTAACCGACACAGATCAACAAGTCGCAAACTTGAAGTTGCAGTACGAGGGGCACGTATTCCGAAGAGCTGATTGATGTTGGGGGCCCAAACTGCATTATTGCTTGACCCCCTATTAAGTGAACTGACGACATTAAAGTTATAGCAGGGAGCCCCAGGATCGTCCCCAAAAATACCAGGCCAGGCAACATGGGCCTTTTTTGTGATGAAATGTGTCTGATGTGATGAAATATTTATTAGCTAACGGAAGCAAATCTGTGTTTCGCTCAAATATTTTACGACATCATAAAACTAATATAATAATACCTTTATTGACAAGTATCTTACATGTAAAATAGAATTATAGTAGCAGTGACTCCCACACTAGGATTCCCTGTGTCGTGGGACTCACTTCCTTCCTTATACTGGATAGTTATATTACTTACTTACACATTTACAATAATTAGGAAAAGTGAAAAAAAAAAACAATTAAGACACAAGAAGAAATGTAGTACCTACATTGAAAAGTGGTAACCTATATAGGGTACCTAGATAGTTAGCATTACTTTATAGGGTACATTTTTATAGTTAAGCTAGCGTGTATGGTGTGTGTGCGTGTGTGTGTGTCTGTGTGTGTGTGTCTCTCTGTGTGTGCTACTGTGGGTGTGATTTAATTTATTATTTTCAGCTAATAATAAGCAACATTTTCAAGTGGTTACTGATTACCCTTAACCTAAATAGATATAGATAATAGATACACTGCTTACTAAAAGTAAATTCTTAACTAACCAACGGTTTTGTTAACTAACCAAAAACCAAATTTGTCGGGCAGATTTGTAAACTGATATGACAACCCTATATACCCTACACAAATATTTAGTTGATCGGCATTTTCCCGTACAAATGCTTTCCGTTACATGATTATCTCTACATTGTTTCAGACCCGATATCTTGGACCCTCTAAGCTGTATTTTTACTTTCTTCATAGTACACAGTTTAATAGAAATTTTTGGCTAAGCACCATCAAGTTCGACAGAAGCCAATATAGTAATTTGTTGTAAACCAAGTTAGTCTACTTCCCGAAGATGTTTGTCACACGCGTCTCCCTGTTTAATTAACTTAACAACGAAGTTAATAGAGCTGATGAGCAGATGAGAGCGAGATCAAAAAACGTGTAGTACCTAAAAAACCAAAAAAAATTTAATTAAACGCGATTATTTAAAATTAAAAAAAAACATTAGAAGATCAAGTCCTCGAACAAGTGGAATACCACAACCTATTATTATTTGTATATTTATTTTATTGTGTGGATCAACTGTCCCGACGGCTTTGAAATAGTAGTCGATCTTTTATAAAAACCATTCCATCCTATTTCTCTGATCTTCGGTCTTAAATGTCGATCCCTTTCCCTTCGAATTCAAATATCTAACAAAGGCTCAAGACTATCTGCTCGATTTAAAAGGTGACATATCTCCTTTTCTATTAAGAAAAAAATACATTTAATACATAATATTATTATAATCCATATTATTATTATAAAGCGGAAAAGTTTGTCTATCAACGGTGGAAGGGGCTAATCTCAAAAATTGCAAAAATTCTTACAGTATAACCTTACTTGATACTTAAAAATATAGGCCATGTAGTACTATCTTTTACATATAAAAAATACCACTGATTCATCACGAGATCCCTAAAACTATAAACTAAGTTAATCATAACTTGAGATTAACCCATAACTAAATAACTCATTTTGCGATGTAGACGCTCACTAAGAATGAATTTCTAGATATTCCCACGGGTATGAACCCGCTGAGCCATATTCACATAGCCGCAGAGCGATATAATATATACAAGTAAAACAGCAAAGCACTACTAGTACACTTAATATAGTTAATTCTATAAAATATACAAATACGGTAATCTTTTATTCCACCCATGACATATAGAAGTGATCCAAACTGATTCACCCCCCAAGGCGGATGTGAGAAGATCGAACAAATTCACTTTGGAAAAGATTAACGTGTCTTGCATACACAAGCTTCGATTTAGCTCTCGTAGCTCGTACCTACAATAAGTATCATTTTTAACATAAAACTTATACATGTTTAGTTAAGAAAAATACCTATACCTTTGTAGTCTTACCCGGTAGGTTTTGTCTTTATTTTTTCGACAGCTGGTTTTTTTTTTTATCGCTATTAAAGCGGACAAACGAGCATGCGGGTCACCTGATGTTGAGTGATTACCGCCGCCCATATACATTTGCAACACCAGAGGCACTGCTAATGTGTTGCCGGCCTTTGAGGAATTGGTTTATTCGCCCCTTAAATACACCCATGTTAAAATTGGCAGGAAATACCGCAGCAGGAAGTTGGTTCCAGTTTCTGCATGTTCGCGGCAGAAATGACCTAGAAAATCTAGTGGTTGTAGAAAACCAGCCATCCAGATGCTGTGGGTGAAACTTATTTCTACGCCGCAAGTTCCGCTGAGAGAAGACAGAGGGTGGTATAAGTTCGAACAACTCCTCAGAGCACTTGCCATTATAAAGACGATAGAACACACATAGAGAGCTGACGTCTCTACGGTGCTCTAAGGTCTCCAACTGGTTTGTGAGTTTGGAATTGTCAACAAATCGAACTGCCCGCTTTTGGATGCAATCAAGTGGAAGAAGTTGGTATTGAGGTGCTCCGGCCCATAGATGTGAGCAGTACTCCATGTGCGGACGTACTTGGGCTTTGTAGATTAGGATTACTTGTATAACTGTGTGTATTACCATATTTCGATAAACTGATGGACGTTGGGGTCGCAAATAGCTGGAATGATAACCTCGCGCCGGAAAAAGCAGTGTTTGATGACCCCGACTAGGTTAACTTAAAACATCAAGCGGGTTATATGGAGCTGCTGGATGGCTTAAAGTAGGCTCAACACTGTGTTGTGTCGAAGTCCTTGCAAGTATAGGCTGATAAGGAAAATGATGCTGATGATGATTATAGCTTAATGGTAGAGGTTGAAATTAACTGAGGAAACCTATTTTTAATGTCAACCCATTAATAATACAAAATGACACATCTGCATTTTTAACGACGTCTGTGTAACCCATAGATTAAAGACTAATAGATAGAGCCCATAGCTTAGATAAAATACCTATAGATGTAGCCACCGCGTGGCCGCACATGAAACAGCAGTACTTAACTGAAGTGTTGCTATTACTAAAAAAATTCCTTATATTTGGGAAATTGACATATTGTACAATTTCCTAAAGATAATTATTCAAAAAGCAAATATCACTTAGAAAATATGGAAAATATAAGATGGGCTGGACATTATTTTATAGGAATATTGCAAAAAATGTTCCGCGAATTTAGGTTACACAGCGCGCGCATTCCAAATTGCTACCATTACATACTAATTAAGGGATATATCTCGTTTACGAAAAAGATTTTCTTTAAGTATTTAATATATTTTTTTTTATTTTAATATATATTTTATGTTAAAAATTTAAAAAGAAATAATAATAAATTAAAAAAATAATAATAATAATTAGCCATTTATTCCCAAATTAAAGTTACAAAAGTTATAGACATAGACAGAAAGAATAATTTAAAATAAAAGAAATTAGCCTAATATAATAAATTGTAAATCTGTCAAAATACTTTCCAACTGGACATTTTTCTTCTTTAATCGCCGGTTAGATTCCAATAACCTACCTGTACATTGTTGCTTACACTTTTGCAATTTTTATTTTAAAATCTCTCTCTCTTTCTTTGAAGTTGTTGTTAAGATCTGCAATGAAACAATAAAATATTACTTCTTATAAATATTAATAGAGTTTTTAAAAATATGTATGGACAATTCTGGCCAATAGCCAATATCCAAGCTTGTTACAAATTCATAATCTTAAGAAATCTACAATTTTTATAGAGTACTATTATTATTAAATTTTACAAGGACCTAAGAATTTAAGAAATTATTATAGTTTCCATTGGTTATAGATATATATTTATTTCAAGCTGATATCTAAAGAGATGAAGTGATAATTCAACAGTCCTTTATTTTTAAAAGTACACATTCGATTAAATAAAAATTGACTTAGTGGAAAAATTTCACAAGGGCATGGCAACACAATAAGTTATTGTCATAAGGTTATGTCATAAAATAAATACCATATTTGGTTAAAAATCTACGATATTTAATGTAAATTCTTTGTTGATACATTTGTTCACGCATATTTATATCTGTTTTATATAATATAACATTAAGTTATTGCATACTTACGAGTGAAAAGTGACTTCATCTGCCTTTGTTTCTGTGCGGCTTTTAAAGCCTAAAATACTGCATCCTCCTATTATAACTAACCGTGATCACACTACACTTAACTAATGGAGTCTTTTTCTCAAACGTACACTAATTATCAAGCATAAAACTGTTAAAGACAATGAACATCAAGGAAACTTTGCAACAAAATATACTTTAACAGCTTCTAATTTGGCCTGCGTTATAAGTAGGCCAAATAAAAAAAACCGCCACGGTGAACGAGACAAAATATAATATTTTTTGTCTCAATATTCGCATGAAATTCGTATATACCCGTCTCACTTTTACATCCAGCATTACTTTATGGCTACGTCTATTAGTATTATGTCAATGGCCCATAGCGTGTCCACTCGTGAGACAGCAAATCAGCCTTATTGACATGACATGTCAACATTTAAAGTACATCATAAAACGTTATGTTTTAAAATATCGTAAAATACGAAATATTACTTTATATAATATAGTTTAGTAAACGCATAATACATGAAATTTGCTAAAAAATAACATATCTAAGCTTTAAATCCATTGACATATTAATACTATGGACTTCGGGTCAGCGATAAAAAGTGTCCGAACCAAAAGTAAGCCAAAACGCGAAATGAGTTCCAATCGCAATTTAGTCTCATATTAGCTGACTGACAGAAGACACGTCAATAATGCCGTAATGTGTTATAAAAAACTTGTAAGAACTACCCGAGTAAGGTGAGAAAAGAAGACGGTGTACCATATTTTCAGTAAGTAAATATTTACTGATGATTTTAAAGTATTATTTTGCTTAGAAACAAGCTATTTTATTAAAATTTTAATAAACTATAGAAACGAATTGCATAACCAACCAAAATGAACAAAAGTATCTATCTGTCCTTTTCCCATACGCTACCCGCGTATAGGATAGAAGGAGTGCCATATGTTTATCTAATTAACCACATTTAGTTCGGATCTGCCGTGAGCAATAGAATGTTTTAGAACAACGACTGCATAGAGTTATTTTGTTGTTTAACATTTGAATTATTTAATTACTTAATTTTTGAATGAAAATAATTTTTATTTTTTATGTCAACTTTTATTTTTTATGTCATGAATATTAATTAAATGACTTTTACCATAATGGTATATTAATTTGATAACTATAAGAATTATCTACATGAAATTAGGAACAGTTATTTAAAAAAGTGATCTAACGTCATTGAAGTAAAAAAATATATTTTCAGTTTAATTAAAAAGAGGAAAATATCGAGAACTTAAAATTTCAAAGTAAAGAACTATGTCGAGTGGCATATCATTTTGTACATTAGTGGATTTGGTTTGTAATTAATTATTATTATAACTAATTATTATTTTATACAAGATAATTACAACAATTATTATTTGGTACAAGATTTATCCCAGCATATAGAGGTCAGGGATATGTAAATATAAATTAAAATTTGCTGTAAATATAATATATAAATATAAGATGCCAAAAAAATTTGAAAGCTACCGACTCCACACCATTTTTGTTGTCCTATTTTCACGGGAAGCTGTCATGTCAAAAAAAGGCTGCCATGGTAACCGTCAATCGAAGCTGATTACTTATTGCATGCAATTAGACCGTTGCAAATTAGACTGAATAACAATACGATAAGACATACATTAAACATAAATACATCCTAGTATGTATAAAATATCTTGGGACACTTTTGACGTAAATTTTACATGAGACCCGAAGTCCATAGTATTAATATGTCAATGTTTAAATCATCAATCAATGAAGTTTATGCCTACTTACGTATGAAACGTAATTCCTTCGATTTTCTGTTCGCTGCGACTGTTGCAGCCAAAAATATTACAACCCACCATAGCACGATAATGTTTAAATTAATATAGTAACCGCAAAGTTATATTATTTATCAGCAAATTTAATAAAAAGCTAATAATTGCTCAGATATGTCCCTTGTCTGTCACAAATTCTACTCTTGACAAATAATAAAAACGAACACGCTGAAAGGGACAAAAAATAATCTTGTATCACTTTCTAATAAAGGCCGAATGAAATAAGTCTGTCACGCTCTTGAACCTACAGCCGCGCTATGACTCCATCTAGTTGTCTTTAATCTATGGTGTAACTCAAGCATCATTTGTCATATGTGCAAAACGCGTGTTAAATGAAGTACAGAAAAGTATTATGGAAAATCAGTTGTTCGAACTAAGATTCTATTAGTAAGAAACTAATAGTTGTTATTATTCAAGAGAGTTATATCTTATACAGTTTCAATTATCTAGCTTTAAAAATCCGTTATAGTAACATATCAAAGCGATATTAAAAATACCTTACCTTAAGCTCTAGAGTAATGAGATTTTTTTAATTTAACTTATGTTATTAACAAAAACAGTAAGCCTCTCTATTAAAAATAAAACCAGAATTGTACAAATAGTACATTCAATTTTCAAAAATATTTTATTTTCTCGCAATCGTAATGGAAAGTAGATTGTAACCATGGAACACGCGGCGCCTAATGGTCCTGTTGTCGGCAATTGATTTTTATTGATATCTAGATGAAGCCATTTCCCCCCTCGTTATAGGCTCGACTCAGATTGGAAGCGAAGCGACGCGTCAAGTTCGTCTGTCACAAATTATAATATTCATCTACGTTTTCAAACCATTTAAGTACAACGTTGTATTATTCAAATTTGGAAAATTCAAAACTGGAACTGATTCTTTATTAATACATGATTGTGTAATACTACTTTGTACTCAGTGATAAGAAAATACAGATGATTTTGCAATTGACAAAAATGATGACGCAGATAGTCATTTAGTCAATCTCAGTTAAGCCTTAGTCTCTTCCTTTTAAATGCGAGATTGCAGCAGTTTTGCACCCGGTCTGACACCTCTGTTTTTACGGTTTACATTTTTGATGCGGTCAGTTGAAATACACCGCGAAAATCTGAAAAATATCGCTCTATCAACGGCTGTAAGCTTTTTCGAGCTCTGTACATTTTTTATACGCATACGTTTACACAATAGGGTGACTAGTAAGATAATCCGTGTTAATCCGTGTAAAGCTTAGAACGGACATAGGACTGATTACAGGGCACTGTCCACTAAACAAACACCTTTCAATTCTATGTATGACCGACATCCCTCTATGCAGGATATGTCTAGAGAGTGACAAGACGCAGATACACGTTATGCTCAGTTGTAGAGGATTATCGGAACAACGTGAAGCACATTGGCTCCAAAGCGACACTCCAAGAGGCAATCGGCGACCTGGGTGGCTTGCTAAGCTTCTGCAGCGAGCTCGGCTGGCTAGAGTGAGCCAGCGGGAGCCTACACCAGGGGATCCACGCACAACGGTTAAGTGCGGAGAAACTCAGAAATAAAGAAGAATGTTGAGGAAATAACCATGCAGAAGGTTTACTTAGAAGCACTTCAACTTAGTTCTGCTAAAAAAATGATCTCAAAGGCTTCATTAATAAGCAATTGATAGATCCATACTATGCTTCCTATTATAATAGTATGTTATCGTAATTTTAAAAGATTATTAATATTAAAATTATAATGTAATTTGTTGTTTTTATGTTTATATGAATAATGAATATGAGAAATTTAGTTAAATTATTACTTATAATAAACAAATTATTACTTTCAGTTAAATTGTCATTTTATTCATAAAATAAAAATATAAATAATGCAGTTTGTTTTAGTGTAATACAGTACCAATTATATTTAAAACTAAATAATTACAGACACTTTAGTCATATATAGGAAGAAACTTAAAAAGGTACTATATTTCATTTGCGTTTTTAAGTACTATATAGGCCTAACTTAACAATGTATTTTAAAAGCTTGTAATTTATAAACTATTATAAGTATTTTTATTATTTTTATGCTTACTTATAAAGTAGCTATCAAATAACAAATTTGTCGATTTTCACATTTATAGTTCAAATAGTACGAATTTTATTAAAAAAATAAGCTGATATGTTGGAATCCGGAATCTTTAAACGCGATTTCCCAAAAAACTACTTTTTTGGATTATGCTTCTATATTACTGAAGGTGCGATGTTTATTGTATATATTACCCGAATTATCACAGTATTTGTCGCGTGAGACGGACTGTGAATTTCATTAGCTTTATGCGCGTACGTACCTATTGGATATAATTGAAAACCTTGTATAAAAACTTTATGTATTTTAAAAAGTTCTACAAAAAAATCCGGGATAGCATATATCTATCTTTTATATTTTGGCAGATATATAACTTTTTGTGTTTGTTTACGTCATTATTTATACAACTAAACTTAAATCAAAATCCTTATCAAAATTAATTATTTAATAATCACAAGGATATTATAGAGATAAGATTTGCCTTTTACAGTATGTTAATTAGTTTCGGAGATATTACGAAATTTCTAAAAAACAACAATGCCGCTACATCGTCCAAATTAAGTTGACCTCCTCCGTATTATGTTATACGTACTGAATAGGGGTCAACATTTTGGTACTGATATTTGCCATGGCAGACGATATTTATATAATATACATAAAAGTTTGTTCGTTTGTATAAACGGGCTAATCTCTAGATCTGGGTGACGGATTGTAAATTATTTCGTTTATTATGAAAGCTAGACTCAAAAGTGAAATAGACTATTTAATACAAGCTTACATTGGCTTGCCATAAATATATATTGTTAATGTTAATGTACTGTAATATTGTACAATGTTGAACAAAAATGTAGATCTTTAGTACACGGGACGGGACGGGGGATATTGCTTTAAAAAAATTAAATTGAGAGGGGTAGCGGGTAAAGAGCACACTTTATATGAAAGTCTGTCTTTAAAATAAAAAAGGTACCTAAGAGGTTTTCACGCAGACGGAGTCGCGGGCTACTGCTAGTCTAATATAAATTCAGCAGCAATTTAAACTATTTTGCATTTCCATAATTACTATTTTCAATTAATCTTCTCATTATTTATGGGACTTTCAACAAAAGAGGTAATCAAATAAGTAACACAATTGGACAAATTATTTTCAAAATTTAATTCAAGACATTAATCGGTGCTAGATACATGTACTAAACAATAATAGCCTTATTCAATTGAATTCATAATTTTGCTTCGCAATAACCATTTCGGAAAATGTGTTTGAAAATTAGAATGACTCCGTTTTGTGTTTCAGTTGGATGCTTATTCCCATTAACATTTATAACAAGAAGTAAACTTATTTGTCTTAATTTCATTTATTTACATGTCTGTAAAAGGAGTTGGTCAAAAATTTAATGAAGCCTAGATCTAGTCCTTGCATAATAGCATAAAATATTGTAAGAATAAATCTACGAATGCAGCTCCATTATTTGGTAAAATATTTGTTATCTTAGATAGATAGATAAAATCTTTATTGCACACACAGAAAAAATAACAAATAAAATAATACATAATACAGTGATTAAATATGTACAATATCATAATAATAATATAATATGATAATATGTTATCTTAATATGAAAATGTAATAGTTTATGTAGGTAAGTAAAGTTTGCTCGTAGTTCAAGCCTGCTTTAAATATGATACCTATGCACTGTACAAATTGATTTTAGTACATAATAGTTAGTAGCGCCTTAATGACAGCTGAGCAGTCCGGCGTGTTGCAACTTCAGAAAGGACAAGATGATTGATTAAAATTATACGTACACTAGCAGTAGCCCGCGACTTCGTCTGCGTGAAATATCTTAGGTAATCTTTTAAGTTTAAAGACAGACTTTCATATAAAGTATGCTCTTTTCCCGCTACCCCTCTCAATTTATTTTTTTTATAGTTTCCCGTGAAGCAATATCCTCCGTCCCGTCCCGTGTACTAAAGATCTACATTTTTCTAAAACATAGTACTATATCACAGTACATTAACATTAACAATATATATTTATGGCAAACTGATGTGTATAGCTTGTATTAAATATTCTATTTCACTTTTGAGTCTAGCTTTCATAATAAACAAAATAATTTACAATCCGACATGCAGACCTAGAGATAAGCCCGTTTAAACAAACGAACAAACTTTTTCGTATATTATATAAATATTATGGTCTGCCATGCCAAATAAATTGAGAAAAGAAAAGATCAAAGATCGAAGTCTCAAAAAATATCAGTACCAAAATGTTGACCCCTATTCAGTACATATAACATAACACGGAGGAGGTCAACTTAATTTGGACGATATAGCGGCATTGTCAAGTTTGTTAGAAATTTTGTAATATCTCCGAAACTATATAACTCATTAACATACTGTAAAAGATAAATCTTATCTCTATAATATCCTTGTGATCATTAAATAATTTATTTTGATAAGGATTTAAGTTTAGTTCTATAAATAAAGACGTAAACGTAAGCATATGATTTAAATGATTTTTTAAAACACAAAACGTTATATATCTGCCAAAATATAAAAGATAGATATATGCTATCGCGGAGTTTTTTGTAGAACTTTTTAAGATACATAAAGTTTTCATACAATGATTGCAATTATATCCAATATCTAAGGCAGCGTACGCGCATAAAGCTAAAATTTAATAAATTTCACGGTCCGACTCGCGCGACAAAAACTATGATAACTCGGGTAATATATACAATACAAAAAAAATATAGCCTATAACACTCACCGATAACGTAGCATGCTACTGGTGAAAGAATTTTTAAAATCGGATCAGTAGTTCCGAAGATTAGCCCCGACAGAACTTCATTTACAAACTTACAAACTTACCTCTTTATAATATTGGTATAGATGGAAAAAGCAACATAAACTAAGTTAGGTACCCTTTACTCCAAACCATATAGATTGGCCATAAAGGACGTTAACCCATCGAATATATATACATAGGTAAGAAAGTGATAGAACGTAGTTTGTCTACTCCGTTGGTCCTTAGGGACTCTCCGTGTTTACCGTCCTACTTTCCGAGTACAGTGAAAAATATTGTTTTTTTATATCTACTACAAGTTGGCCCATGACTGCTATCACACCTGATGTGAAAATGCAATCTAAGATGGATGCGGGCTAACCTGTTAGGAGTAGGTGGTATCCACACCCCTTTCGGTTTTTACACGACATTGTACCGGAACGCTTAATCGCGGGTAGGGTACAATACACACAGGATAGTTACGGTAAAATTAATTAATTTGATTGTATCGTTTAATTGTCAATTATAATTAATTTTCATTATTCACTGCAGCGTAAGCACTGTATTTTAGTTGGCGAAATATTTGCCATTGTGGTATATGCTGGGTTGTTTGAGTTCCACTATTTACTAGCAACCGTACTAAACACACAAGTCAACTGTACCAAGTGCAAATAAATATTGACCTCGCACTGTGTAACTTCATTCTGAGTTACATTCAAACTCGAAACTCAAACTCAACTCAGTCGGTATTTCATTTATAAAAAATCGTATTTCGTGTCCTCTATTCGCTAAGTCGGTTTATTAGAATCATCATCACCAACACAAAAACGGCCCACTCTAGGCCTTCTTTTTTCCCAGCGTCAAAAAAGGCCTCCTTCCTTGTTGGTGAGGGAATATGGAGCGTAGACTCGCCACGCTGCTTCGTCGCTGCGGGTTGGCGAGCTCAGGGTATAATATTTAATTTATTAACGATCATTATCAGATGTTGATGACAGTGACCGGGGCTGACGGCTCAAAGTATTCTCCGAGGCACGGGCATGTAACACCACCAACTTACGACAACACCGGGCTTTGAATTTAATAAAAATTTTAGAAGAAAGAAAAACTCAACTTATTAGCTGTCTAAAGTTGTCAATAGTAAAGATTGAAAAATCAAAAATACACTTAGTTTTAAATTTAGGAAAAGATAGTTTGAGCATGTAGGAGCAATTTTAAGTTTTAAAACTTTGTTATCACTTTTTAAAAAGTTATTTTTCATCAAATAGGACTTACAAGATGTTTTAAGAAGTTCCTTTGAAATTCTCTCAACTTGTAGGGACCCAATTCCTGTTTGCAAAGTTTCTCGTATGATACTGGAGCATTGGCTTTGTAAAAGTATTATTTAAACTATGTAGATATTTTATTAGGTTATGAAGGTTAGTATTTTGACGACCTCCGTGGCGCAGTGGTATGCGCGGTGAATTTATAAGACGGAGGTCCTGGGTACGATTCCCGGCGGGGCAGGTTGAAATTTTTCTTAATTTGTCTTGGTCTGGCTGGTGAGAGGATTTTGTGGCTAGTTACCACCTTATCGACAAAGACGTATCGACAAGCAATTTAGCGTTTCGGTACGATGTCGTGTAGAAACCGAAAGGGGTGTGGATTTCCGTCTCACTCCTAACAAGTTAGCCCGCTTCCATCTTAGACTGCATCATCACTTAACATCAGGTGTGAATTGTGATAGCAGTCAAGGGCCAACTTGTAGGGCCAAAAAAAAATTTAAACGGCTTCGTTTTGTTCAGTGGTTATGTATGTGTTAGCATGTGCGGCTTCAGATCTCAAGTGTCTGGATTCAGGTACTGGATACTGGCTATGGAATAATGAGCGTTCATACTTTTAAGGAATTGTCAAAAAAAGGGAATTGTCAAAGTTGGGAAGTCAGGGTGATTTTCACACTCCGTGCTTCGGAAATTCTATGTCCTGATCATTAAGATAATGGACAAGTTAAGTTAAGCCACCTAGCCACTTTACCTTAACGGGCGTATTGCTTGATAAATGGCATTTATAAAATAACTCTCTCGATCTTATTGGCTAATGAATCGACGGTCGCGTTTGTTGACCTCCATGCCATCATTATCGAGTCAGATCCCGAGCGGCAGTTAGCTAACATTTTCGATTAATATAAACACTTCACATTTACATTGTCAGTATGGCTAGTGTGAGATTTTACCGCGTCGATACCGAAAACAGTAAACGCAAATTTTATATGGAATTGGAGTAGCGCCATCTATTTATAGCGAGAGTAAACGCTTTTTTTTCTATATAATTTGACATTTGTACGAAGTGAGTACGTTTTTACGCAGTCGCTTGGTGAAAACTCGCACTTGCCCCACAGATAACAATTTAAGCCGTAGATTCAACACATAATTACTACAGCACCATGGTAGACATAACAGAGGCTTAACTATCATGTTTTATTCGAAAGAATAAATAAATTGAGTATTTTTATTACTGCATAACAATGCCTTTTACTCTGTTCGATTTATTGCCATTGTTATGGGACTTGATTTATTATTTTGCGTAAATGAATTATTTTGATATATTATAGTTATATGCCATAGCAACAGCTATAATATTAGACCCAGATAACAGCGTCGGGCCCCATGGGCCATCAAAAGCCCATTTGAGCCAGATGAAAATTATCAGCATTTTTATACCTCATGGTGGAAAGTATAGCATCAGCATGCGGCGTCAATGGAAATGTTCCTAATATTTCACAGCACGACTCAGGACTTGTACACAAGACCATATCATCCGGAGCCACAAATGCTAGCCACTGGATCCGGAAGGGAGAAAACTTGTGTCAGTTAAAACGAAATCGTTCTATATCAACATATTTAACACATCAATTATAATCAGACATAGAAGGGAAATTTGGTGGAGGAATCTAATAATATTATTTGAATTATGTTACTGGAAAGACTTTGTATTTTAATCCTGACTTATTAGTTCATTTTCGAATTAATACCATTTACGAGCGGTCAAATTTCTAATTTGAGATTTTATAACTGTCCTATACTAAAGCCAAACTCGACTGAGAATGCTTGTCAACAAACAAATTAATAATGAAGGTAGAAGTTACTAGTCATTTTGCACCTAATTTTTTTATTTAACTTGTTAATGAGGAATTCATGACAATAAATTGGAATGTAAACTTGAAACTAATTAATATATTCAATATCATTTAAATAAGATTGTATAAAAAAAAAAACATAATTTTAAATTTATTAGGCATAAAATGTGTTGCATTTTCTACCTTCAATTTAAATATGTTTGTTGACAAGCTTTCTCAATGGAGTTTGGCTATAGTATAAATTATCTATTTATCTGTTCGTTGGTGAAATAGTTAGCGTGTGGCTTCTGATTTTGAAGTCCTAAGTTCAAGTCCTGGGTTGACCTGTAAAATATTGAGCCGTCTTTCTTTCTATAAATTCAGAATATTCCGGATTTGGGAAGTTGTTGGTGTCATAAAGCATGTTAAGATGTGGGTTTCTTTCATAAACTTTAATATCTGATAACGATCGCTACAAAATACATTATCTAAACCCGCCAACCTGAATATTCAATAATCTTCTATTCTATTAGCAAAGAAGATATTTGAATAGTGCAAGGCCTCCCTGCACTGTTGTCGGCTATTAAAATAGGCTGACAATGACTGATGACTTACTTATCTGATTAACAGCTTTAAGTTGGGAAAAATGTGACCGTAAAAATACCAGATCAATAACAGATCTTCGTATTTCAGATGGGTGGTCCAGATTGCAACGAGAAGATGGATTGAAGCGATTGGATAACGGAGAAAAAATGTTTCGGATGCGACCTTAATACGGAAGTCTATATCGCTTTGATCAAGCCGAGTTTTAATAGCCCATAAAGTACGATAAGGAATTGTCACTAGAATTTCTATAAAATATTTCTAATAAAACATTTTAATGTTGTATTTTTTAAGTTATAGTCTGGAAAAACTTCTGAATGATAATTCCAATTGATTGGAAAATTCTAGCGTCTAACTGTGACTAGACCAACGATTGCCTCGTTGGTCTACTAGTTATGCTCTGTAGCTTCAGTTCCGAAGTCCTAGATGCGAATCCTGGGTGAAACTGGAGATGTCTAACCCCCATGTCTCGGAGAGCACATAAAGCATTCAGCAACACTATCACTATCTGATAGTGATCGTTAATCAATAAAACAATATACATAGGGACTATCATGTTTTTACAAAATTCAGAAAGCCTCCCAAAACGTCTCAACGCTTCGAATTTAATTGTCCTAAATACACAACAGGCTTTGTGGGAGATACAGCGCGAGCGTTATTTGTACAGCATCGGCCATGCACAAAGCCTTGCTGCTATAAAGACGACTGTACTCCAAGTGACAAAGCGCCACCGTAGGACATTTGCTGTTTACTGCTTCGGATATACGTGATCGCATGGTTTTTTGCTATATTTTCTACGTTGTTACTTCCTCCACTTTTGTTATTACATTTTGATGGTTTTCTTAAAACCATAATGACAGATTATTCAGTTCAAATTAAATAAGGTAACCACAGTGACAACTTTCGTATTTTTTTTTTAATTTTAAGAAATTCCTGCTCCTGTCCTGTCTATCAAAGAGGACTGGAACCAAGAGTAATGAGAAGCAGAGTTGTGGACTTTGTCTGTCAATAGAATGTGGAGATAGTGGAATGCAACGTGAAAGTATATTTGCGTACCGCAGTCCATAGTATTCTGACACCAATTCCTCGCTCCATGTCATTGCCCCATCTATGAGTTTTTACATTATTTAAATTTATTCACAACTCCTTGTGTGTGTGGCTATTTTCTAAAATTCTACTGGTGGATTTTACCTCGCTTACCACTGTGTCATTTTGTTCCGCTCTACTAGACATGCAGCCTTATAAAACACATCAGCGGTTTGTCCTTTCAATATAGTTTTTTTATGGATAGGTTTGCGCTTGACCACAATCATGCCTGATGGGAAGTAGTAATGTGGTCAAAAACTGGACACACTTGCCTACAAAATACCTGTTCCCTCTTGTGTTGAAAATGTTTAATTTGTAAGTGGCAGAAGATATATACGCTGCATCAGCACTTTGGCTATTCTAAAAAGCAGAGCCTAAAGTTTCAATCTCCTATATCACATAGCTTAAATTGCTTTATTTTGTCCTCTGTAATTATATACCCAACTAAACACTCAACTGTTCATTAAAACGTACTAAATTCTCATAATATGTGTTAAAACGCAAATGAATTCCATTGTGTGTCGCTCTGTAAACTTGAACTGTATTTCCCTGTTGCCATATTTACACTGCGATGGTTAATTGAAAATTGGCCGTTACAAATTTAACATGATTACGAATGAGATGAGTATTGTGTAGCCTGTGTCGAGAGTTTCTGAAGCGCAGTAGTATGCGTGGTGGACTTATAAGACCGATGTCCTGAATACGATTTCTCCCCTAGGCCGATTGCATTTTTTGGGGTTTGGCTGGTGAAAGGCTGCAGTTCTGGCTATTTACCACCCCACCGAGAAAGACGTACCAACCAGCGATTTAGCGTTTCTTGACGTCAACGTGTAGAAAATGAGAGGGGTGTGGATTTCAGCCTCCTAGTTAACCCGCTTCCATCTTATATCGCATCATCGCTTGCCATCTGTTATGATTGCAATTAAGGGCTAACTTGTAGTAAATAATTAAAAAGCCTACTTTTACTGCATTACTGTTAAACGCCAATAGCTCTAGAGTTAAGAGGCCGAACTGAACACCGAGAAGTCATGGGTTCCATTCCATTCCATTCCATTTCAAACGGCCGGGAATAAAAGCCTAAACAACTAATCGGTATATGGAAATGTTGATTATATTAAAAAAATAACGGAGAACTACCTCTTGATGTTAAATTTCAGGATACTTGGTCGGAATCGAAAAGAAAACTCAGTATTTCAATTGAGATTTCTTTCTTTCAAGAAATTAAAATTGGATATTAGCTAAGCCTTTATGTTTTTTAAATTGAATAACATTTTGTTTAATTTAAAAAAACAATATTTCTTTTTGTTAATCAAAAAAAATAAACAAAAGTTATAGAAATAAATAAAATAAATAAGATTCCAAATGGTCTCTAGGATTTTTATTATTAACGAACTCTCCCGCAATATTTCAGGAACAAAATAAACTTCGTCACTCTGCAGATAAAAGATTTTAGGTCAAGTTAAGCACTAGGCCGAATTATATCTTATTTGCTGAGAGTGTCTCTAAAATGTCATTACGGCCAGACTGAACTTAATGCATAATTAGGTTTCATGAAAGGCAAGTAATTTTCTCAAAAGTTCGTTCGTTCCAGATAAAAAAGGAATAAAGTAGTCACTACATACTTTTTTTTTAACAATCTCATCTATTTTCATTTTTATAGTAGTAGATAGTATCAGATATTACTAAAAGTTTTAAATCATTAAGGTTGATGTAAGCCCTTTGAAAATTGTAGCTTTCAGGTAGCTTTTAGTTAGCTTTAGGGATCCTATTAAGATTAATATGGTGTCAGATTATATAGGTTCAATAATTGCCTCTAGAGTGCTATGGTTAAATTGTATAAGACTGATAATATATCATCATCATCATTACTAACAGCCGATGAACCATCAGTGGTCCTTTTTAACCGACGAAAAAAAAACGGAGGAGGTTCTCAATTCGACACGTATATTTTTTTTATGTATGACCACGCATAACTTTTTACAGAGTTGTCCGATTTTGATAATTCTTTTTTTATTAGAAAGGGCATAAAGGGCTTCCAAGGTGGTCCCATTGTCATGATGTTAGGATCTGATGATGATATCCTGGGGAAATTGAAGAAACTCTTCAAATTTTGGAGGCACACTTACAGCGATTTCGGTTTTTGTCTCGAAATCGATAGCTTTTTGGCTACTAGTGCCGCATAATATGACAGTATAGTACGAGTACGACACATGGCGATAAATCACTGAAAAGCAAGAAATAAAATTTTTAAATAAAAATAGAACCGACTCAAAACGCACTAAAAAGTAAAAAATAACCGTGTCATTTAGTTGCTTTAATTTACTTAAGCATATCTGAGAGTCGGTGCTAGCCAAGGTTTCTACTTTAAGGACGTTACCTAGAACCCACAAACTGCTTTACTACGTAAAATAAAGGTTCCTAAAACTTGGCTGGCACCGACTTCATAGATATGCTTAAGTAAATTAAAGCAACTAAATGACACAGTTATTTTTTACAGTTATGAGTCGGTTCTATTTTTATTTAAAATTTTTTTTAGAAAACACAACGATCCTGAATCGCCTGAGACTCCCTGCGACACGTTTGATATCTCAGTCCACCTAGTGGGACTAACGATATAAATAATATATTGTTGGCAGCATTGTATGCTCTGCAAACCATAGACTATAGAAGTGCTGATTTTCTGTGTTGTGGCACCCCGTTTAGAAGCGCAAATCACAGACCGTAGCAAAAGCGGCGGTTACGGGCTATATAAAAGAAGCCCTAATGGTGAAGTGATCATTATGTTGGTGTGTTCTCTTTGTGTGCAGTTATGCTGCCAGTTAATTTTGTTAAAAGTTAAAGTGTAATAAAATGTAAATAAGCGCTCGTTAAGAAAATTATGTGATTACTGTAAGATTGTTTAATTTTGATTTGATTTAGAGAAGTTTTGTAATAAAAATGTGTTGATATTTTGGTTAATGTTCTTTTGCTGCTTGTGCTTTTTGATCCCTTCTGCTGATGTTGCTAAAAATATAATAAATAATAATTAATCAGTCGTTTCATATAGAGTACCTAACACTTTTTAATTTAATTCATAATTGTGTATGCGTTTAAAATTTAACCATGGCATTATTTACACAGTAGCAAATAATACTAAAATACAATTGTTGTTTTGAACTGAACGCAATCCATAATTAGTTATGTATCTATTCAATGAAATGTGAAATCAAAAACATCCTTAACAAATAACAGTACGCGCTAAACTAACGGAATATCAATAATAAATTAATTATGAATTCATTGAATCTATTCTATTAAACATATAGTAGGCTTACTATAAATGTACAATTTATCGGCAATAATACGGGCAAAACTTAGATATTAATAAATAATTTGACGGCTTAAGTGGTATACGCAAGGCATTTGTAAGATGGAGGTCCTGGGTTCGATTCCCGGCTGGGCTAATTAATGTGGCTAGTTACTACCGACAGTCGTACCACTAAGCGATGTAGCGTTCCGGTACGATGTCGTACATTGGTAACTTTTTAGGAAAGAATTTAGGTCACAGGATTAGTGACTAAGACAACTGGGATAACTGAACTAATGAACCACTACTCACCAGTCAGACCTTTTTCACCTAATCGGACATCATCATCGTCATTATCAGCCTATTAGCGGCCCACTACAGGACCAGGCCTCCCCCCTTATAGGAGAGGGGATATGGAGCGTGCACCCACCATGCTGCTCCAATGTGGGTTGGCGGGTTAGGTTGAAAATGTTTCATTTATTAACGATCACTATCAGATGTTCCAGCTTCCAGGCTCCGGGCTTGGAATATACTGAACATTTCATAGAAGAATGAAAAAGTTCAGAATTATTCCGTGAAATGACCCAGGAATCGAACCCAGGACCTCGTGATCGAAGCTACATAGGCTGACTACTAGACCAACGAGGCAGTCGGACATAATTTGACAATAAACAAATAAACTCCTTTGATTGTAGCTACTATTCTGCATTATGATTCCACTTAAAATTTAATGAAATTCTCTAACCATGTTAAATATTAATGATTATGTTACACTTCTGAATCTTGCCAAAATAAAGCCAAGATTACTTAAGGTCAAACTTTATCAATCTTAGTTTATATTGGTATAGAAAGGGCTTATAGAAATTGTCGTAGATTCAAACTACAACAATTGGATTATCGCGTACCAACTCCTATTCCAAAGTTCCGTCCCATTCATCATTTTGGCCACAATTTACCAACAACATTAATTATGTCCAAATGTTTTGATTAAAAACAGACAAACGAGGCTAGAATAATAAAAATCTGCGCTAAAATATTGTAACAAAATATAGTTATGTTGGCATTAGTGTTCCGTAATAATTTATTCCGAGTGCGTCTACAGAAATTAAGGGACATTTGGTGTTGTCATACCAATTAAGACTTCATCAATCATAGCTCCGTGTAGCTCATTTTATTTGTAGAGATTACCCGTGACGCAGCGTTAATTCGATTCCAATTGCCGAATAATCTTCGGCTCATTTAGCATGAGATATTACGTATGATGGGAGTATTGATTACACTGTGCAAATTGAATAATGAAACAATCATTTTAACTCGATAGGTTAACCATAAGGAGGCAATATCGTAGCCGATCGTAAACACTACTGATTTTTATGTATTTATATGGAAGCAAAGTGTCTTCAGCTACGAAAGGTAGGTTTTTGGCTGGTGAGAGGCATTGACCGTGGCTGCTTACTACTTCAGCGACAAAAACGTACTGCCAGGCGATTTAAAGTTCTGGTACGATGTCGTGTAAAAACCGAAGGGGTGTTGATTTTAACAAGTTAGCCCGTTTCCGTCTTAGATTGCATCATCACTTACCACCAGGTGAATTTGCAGTCAAGGACTAACTTATAATGAATAAAAAAGGCAGCTTTTTATAGAAATTCGTCGTCAGAAGACATTCGTCTTATTACATCACCGCGCATATCGCTGCGTTAGAAGCCGTCTAATATGTATTTCATTTTTACCCAACTGCGTCAGAAGGAGGGTTATGTTTTTCGAGCGTATGTATGTATGTATGTATGTCCATTTCTTCGGCGCGCGCTACAGCCTAAACGGCTGAACGGATTTTGACATGTGAGGTGTCGTTGAATTTGACAATTGAAAGGTCGTAAAAAGACCATTTCAAAAATATAAATATCATCATATCATGTTCATATTACTTTTGTAACAAAAATGGCAAAAAGTGTACTAAGTGTCTCATTTCTATACCATAAACTAAAACTAAAAAGTCTCAAATAAAATTATTATTATAAAAACAAAAAACCCGACTTAAAGTAGTACAGATATAGTGAGTAGTCGGGTTTTTTGTTTTTATAATAATAATTTTATGTTTTCTGTAAAACATTTGCTCAATATATTTTCAAAGATAACCAAAAATTAATTGACTTTTGATTGTTCGTCCGTGAGTACAATAGCATGCATGTGATGTAAGGCCCATTCGGTGCTTAACGAGTTTCAATTTGTAAAACTGCCAACACCGTATCCCAGTCAGTGCGGTTGCGTCCAGCGGGGATATATTACACGAATTAAAACCGTGATCAGATATAAATTGCACATTCATTCGTTTGTGGAATGAAAACAGAATCTGCAGCTAATTTGTGTTCAGTGAGATTCGAATGATTTGAAAGCTAGATTTCGGGTTAGTTAATCTAATATGTGTCAGATTATGTAATATCAGCTGACCCAGGGAAGTTCGTACATCTAAACTTATCTATATAGTTATATTTCCTCATATTCCCTAGGCTTCTACGAATATTTCAAAGCCAAAATTAGACAAATAGGTCGATATCGTTTTTTTGTTGCGTTAACCAAACTTTAGTGTAGTTTACAACTGTAATTGAGCCATCGAAACGACAGAAAACTAGTGAATCATTCTTGAAAGTCTATCAACATTTAACGACCTCCGTGGCGCAGTGGTATGCGCAGTGGATTTATAAGACGGAGGTCCTGGGTTCGATTCCCGGCGAGGCAGATTGAGATTTTTCTTAATTTGTCTTGGTCTAGCTGGTGGGAGGCTTTCGCCGTGGCTAGTCACCACCCTACCGACAAAGACGTACCGCCAAGCGATTTAGCGTTCCGGTACGGTGTCGTGCAGTAACCGGAAGGGGTGTGGATTTTCTTCCTACTCCTAACAAATTAGCCCGCTTCCATCTTAGATTGCATCATCACTTAACATCAGGTGTGATAGCAGTGAAGGGCTAACTTGTAGTCGATAAAAAAAAAGATTTCGAAATATTTAGGTTATGAATCGTTCTGGTACGATGTCATGTAGAAACCGAAAGGGATGCGAATTTCATCTTACTCCTTTAATTTTACAAAAAGAAAACAAAACGATAACAATTTATTGTACAAAAAAAAACATTTAAAATTAACGAAATCAGTTGGAAATTAAAGTAAAAACAAAGGGCTCAGCGAGTTTTTCACGGTATTCGCTGCATTGGTTCGATTAAAGTACGTCCGGGAAATTCGCTTACAAATTACATTATCATGAAACAAGGGAAATCTCTCGTAAAAAGTGTTCCGGGTACCAGCAACCAGTAACTTATGCATAAAATGGAAGTTATACGCGCACGGTTAATTTATTATTTGTAACACATTATCGGCTCGGTTAAATGTACGTTTATAGCTTTTGTTCGATACATTGTTTTAGTTATTATTTATTTATTTTATTTAAACCCTATTTATAATGAATAATAATGAAGAGTAATAAATCTAATGTAAATAAAATAATATTTTTTTAAAACGAACTTTAATCATGTATTAAATAAATTAATTCTATTTTACGCATTACCGCTATTAAGATTTCAAGGTGTTCCTCTAATTTTATATAGGAGCGGGCATAATAAAACAGGTGGTGATCAAATCATAGACGTAATATTCTCTGCCTAATTCCGGCCTCAGTCTTTATTTATATACGGCTATTTATTTTCACCACTGACTAGGCAAAAAGACCTTGTTAAAAATATAAAGCTAATATATTAAGACTGGTCACGACAATACTCTATTGGGATTCAACTCGTCTATAGACTGGAGTCATGCTATCATAAATAACTGAAGCAGTTAGCCCACCTAAGCGTCTTGTTCAATTTGTGGAACTGGTAACGGATATTGTGGTAACTGTGACTCTATGTAGCAGTTACCGTGGTAAGTACTTCGCGAGTACTACAGTCTGTTACTTTTACTGAGTATTTAATAATTGTTAGCAAGATATTTCAAAGTGTTCCCCACAAACTTAATTCTGTACATCTATCGAACTCATTATTATTATGGTAAAGCACGTCATAGCGAATGCACTTCGACCTTTTGGATCTTTTGTATTAAAATTAAATTATCGAAGCCCTGAAAATATCGAACCTAAGTCATGGGTAAAAAAACTATATTTATCTAATATGACGCCTACATAAATATTTACAATAATTGACCATTACCTACAAATAGGTATTAAATTATTGCAGAATTAAAAAACATATTTATTATTCATCATATTTTGTCTAAGCTTATATAATTACAATAGTCTATAAGAGTGTACTATATGAAGTAAGACGTCCAATTTAATATTTGATAAATAAATAAATTCTCATAATTATAAAAATTGGTGCTTTGCAAATACAGTAGGTAGTCACTTAATATTAAATATTTATTATTTGACTTAGTTTACGCTTGACTACAATCACGGATTATAGAAAGCAGCCCAGGCATAATAATAAAGCCTTAGTTTAAAAGCATAAATAGCCCCTCGGTAAAGGACTGGAATCAACGCCGCGAATAAGTTACGGGTTCAAATCCCATCGAAGGACAATTGTAGCTTCTATTCCTGACGCATGCTATATGGCTTTTTGGAGAGGCAAAAATATTTTTTTTTACATAGAGTGCGTTGGCATATGTGGTATTTCGTAATATTGCTGTTATTTTTCTATGGAAATAGCAACGACTAAAGCCCTAAGCAACTCCGCTACTTTAATATGTACAAGTTTCCTACATACAAACAACCTCATTAGTCTTCCGTGAAATATTAGAGAAGCTTTGGAGCAGCCTCATACAGTACACTATTCGTATATCGTAAGAAGTGTATAGTCGTGTCTGAATTTTGACATATTATATTACTTTGCCAACTTTACTACTGCCTTAGTACTCTGGTACTATTTAAAAATGCTGGACATGTTAAGTTTATATATTAAAAGTCACGCACTTTGCATTATATGACGTTCTTGATTACTGTACAATATTATTACACACCACTCCAACTGGTAGAATATTTTTATATTACTCGTACCTTTGAATAAAATGACTAAAGGCGAAAAAAGAGCTACTGGACGCAGACGGCTCCGAACCATTGCATAGCAGTGAGATAAATTGATCAAAGAATACCTAATAAAACAAAAATAATTGTAAATAAACAATTAAATTAATTGTATTTACAAATAATTGCAGTTACCACAGATAGGTTAGGCGGAGTCTAGACTAGCCTTTGATTTACTACAAATGAAAGTTGTAAAACATTTACTCGGACCAATTCACATACGTAGGAATAAATGAATTCATTAAAAAATAACTTGTGAAATTGTGTTTCACATTATGTAACCAACTGACATATATTCTTATCTCTTAATTAATTCAACGCTGGGGTGTTTGATACCCGAAATGAAAACCAGTTAAATCCCATGTTATTATAAAAGTTCGATGAATCGGAAAGTTTTAATATTCCTATTTTGACTATGCAGTCATTTGGAACTAAACAGTGAATAAGCGGTTTTCGGATGATATCATTCACACGGGGGTTGAGTCGGACGCGATCGGACAATGGGAACAAATGAAGGAGAATGGAAACTGTAATATTAATGAAATGGCAAATTCTCTCAATAGTAGTTCGTACTAGGAAATATCTGATGTTTTAATTTATACTAACTACTACGAATCAGATATTTTTGTCTGTTCTCTACGAACGTTATAAAAAATATATTATCTTATATTATATAAATGACTTCTTTGTAGAAGCCCGGTGTTGGTTGCTAAGCCAAGAACAAGAGCTAACTTTTACTAGTATAGTCTGTGGCCGTGATGATTATAGAGCCCAACATTATTAATCTAAGCCCGCCATTACAACTTAACTTTTAGTTTATAACTTAACTTTTATGAAAATCTAGTTTTTATTGGTAATTTCCGTTACTTGTTACGTTTTTGTTTCCTTTACTTGATTCTAAAGTGAAATAATATAATTTAATTCTAAAGTGAAATACATTAACACAACATATTAACAAATCATTGATTAGGAATGAATATCGTTAAGTAATAAACTGTTTATTATTGCAAATAACCATAAACATAATATCTCCCACTATAAATTAAGAATAAAGCAATGTATTTTTTATTTAGCCTCATATATCCCGAGCTACGGGCTTTAAAACACCGCCACGTAACTTGTATATCAGAGCAGTAATTAAGATTATGTGGTGCTGGGACGGTAACAAGGATAAATAGCCGGAATGTTGTAATGGGAATGGACTCTTTACGGACTTCGCTTTACTTATAAACTATTTATACACCTCCAACGTGTGGCGGCAATATTTTACCTCGTTGGTTTTTATTTTACACCAAGTTATCGCTTCAGTGTATTTAGGATATTCAGAACCCATTTCTGGTCAGGATACAACTAATTTATTACATAAACTATAAAGGTTCCTGTTTGTAACCGACCGCCTTCGACAACTTGAGATGACTTGTCGCAGAAACAATAGGTACTTCTTTCTATTTCCACCGAATACAACAAAATAGATACGTCATATTACAATAATTATTTCTATGAAATGTGAAAATGGCAGTCGGTAAGGAAAGTATGTTACAAATGTGGATTTATTTACCTATGTAGGCATCTATTTAACTTTCATAAATATTTTAAGTAGGTACATAGGTATTGCAAGTGGGTGTGATACCCCTGTGCCTCGGAGAGCACGTTAAGCCGTCGGTCCCGATCACTATTATAAACATCGAATAGTGATCGTTAATAAATGGAACACTGTCATCCTAAGCCCGCCAACTCGCATTGGAGTAGCGTTGTGGGTGTACGCTCCATATCCCCTCTCCTGTAAGGGAGCTGATAATGATGATGATGATAATATAGGTAATGCATAGTAAAATACAATGTTTTAAGATACCACTAAAACTATCAACATTTTGGTCAGTTAATTCCTTTACCAAAGAATGTAACAAACGCCTTTCTATTATAATATTAAGCATCTATAAATTGAAAACTTGTCTCCGACCATTTCTACCTGATGCTTTGTTACAATGATATCTGGTACAGCCTACAGTGCGCTATCCGGATCAAGGGAAGATAATTTACCTTTGTCCGGGGTCCATGTGATGTCAGCTCGAATAGCAACTGATTTCTATAGGTACATTCTAGATATTCAAATTCTTATTGTTACATTTTCAGATACGGCTGATTTGTTCTACATATGGATTTTATAAAACAGTTGTATGAAAAATAATTATTTTTCATATAATTATACACCAAAAAAGAGATTATACACCAAAAAAGTAAAAAAAAAATGGGTCATTTAGTTACTTTAAAGTCGAATTTTAAGCAATGTTTATTTAACGAACGAACAAACAATGAACGTGAATTTTTTGCCACATTCTATGAAACCTTTGGTACGCAAGTCTGAGTCGCATTTGGCCAATTTTTTCAAGAAATTTTTCAACGGATAAAGAAAATCTTATGTGATAGTCCATTGTCTTTCTTATTAAACGATATATTTAAAAAAATCACACAAACAACTTGTACAACAGAATAATCCGTATGAAATTCCAAACTGCGATCGCTATCGAGACTTCAATTTGAAACTTTGCCAAGCGAAATCAATGACGACTATTAGTTCCTGACAACGTATAAACTTTCCAATACACAGAATGTACTGAGACCCTTCAAACTCAGCGTAATTAATAAAGTGATTCAGCACAATATCAATCAACGAGGACTTGGGGATTGTAATTTCTTGTTAATGCTTGGTTTCAAGGCCTCGAATAATAGACGCTTCAAAATTTATCTTCGAGATAAAATAGATAGTAAATTGCGGTATGCCCTTTGATAGTGTAAGGTTTTTTGCTCTAACTGGGAAGCTACCGCTTTATAATCATCATCAATATCAGTCTATTTACTGGCAAGGGCCTCTCTTCCTCAGTGGGGTAGGAATATGTAGCCATTACCCACCACATTGCTGCAATGCGGGTTGGAGTATTTGGGGTGATATTTTTTTATTATTTAACGATCACTATTAAATGTTGCAGGATCATTAAGGACTCGCAGTGGTATGTGCGATGGACTAATAAGACGGAGGTGCTAGGTTCGTTTCCGACAAAGTTGATTGAGATTTTCTGAATAGGTCTAGGCTAGCTAGTAACCACCCTACCGACAAAGAGATACCGCCAAGCGATTTAGCGTTCCGGAAGGATGACATGTAGAAACCGAAGGGTGTGTTGATATTATCCTACTCTTAACAAGTTAGAATGTTTCAATCTTAGAATTCATCATTTCATTTTCATTCATTTCATTTACTTACCATCAAGTGTGATGAGGTCATCATCAGGGCTTATTTGTAATTAGATAGAGGTGAAACTATACCAACGGATATCCAACGACTCTAACATATAGAATACCTAAGTTGATTTAGGTTTTTTAAGGGTCGATTCAAGTTTCTTACGAGTATATTGCATTCGATTAATAAAATTAAAATAAATTTGCAACGAAAACAACTTGCACATAACAACTTTTTATAATATTATGGTATAGTCAACATAAAGTTTGTACTTAGTTTCAAGATAATCTGTCATAAAAACTCCCATAGAGTATTTTATACCTCACCCTTTAGCCCCTTCTAAGGGCTGACTTTGAAAATTCCTTTTCTAGTGGGTCGTAAAACGAAACTGCTCTCTCTATTTCATAGCTTGCGTTTCCGTGTTAGGGTGTTATGGTGAGCATATAGATATAAACGTAGATTATAATCTAACTGGATTTATAACTTAAAGGTTAGTATTTACCCCATATGGATTCTGTTCACGGGGTCCATGATTCAACTCCTGGATTGGACTACGAAATATTGATCGTCATGATTATCTTTCGTCCTGAATGTTCTTCATAGTGAAATATTCAGCGCGGGATTAAGAGGTTGGTGGTGTTACAGCCTCGGAGAACACGTTTAGCTGTAGGTCCGGGATCTGATAATATGGGTATTTAGAGCCGAAACATTAACACCCAAAGACTGTCAATCCATTGACTGCTACTCCTCCAAATGCGTCTGATCGCTATACTTATACCCTCTCGTATCTAAAGGGATTGCCTGGTCTTGTGCCCTTGGGCCTTGGGGCTTGGACCATTGATGATGATGATATCATAAAGCCGTGTGTTTGAATAAACAGAAATTGTGTGATGTTTGTAACTCAAACATCATCAATCGTCATCAGCCTATTAATAGCTCAGAGACACCCGGACCTCCCTCCGTATAGGAGAGGGGATAAAGACACTCACTTATACAACTCAATGACAGTACTTACGTATGACGTAACTTAACTCAAGAACAGATCTCGATTAAAGGACATTGCCATATATACATAAAGGAATTTGCCCCAGGCTGTCCAAACGTATGTTCATATTTAACTATTTTATTTAAATGAATTTTAAACAACTACCCATGTTTTATAGCAATCACTTGAAAATATATGAAAAATATAAGAATTTCAATCGATTTTTTGTGTTCTGAATCACGTGACCGTTGTCGTAGTATGAAAAGTCAACTTTTATCAACCTTCATAACTTTTATCAGCGACTGCTTAGCTACAAGTAACTTTATTACTATTCAAATAAAAGATCTGTTCTATTTAAAGACATATATATCATCTGTGGGGCAGACTTCCACACATTTTTTACCTATGTCCTTTGGTACAGAGTTATTGAGCAGCACATTTTGTTCCGATATTCCTCAAGAATGGGATCTAGGCAAGTGGAACCGGATGTCACGGGTAGTTGTAAAAAGATTGCACAGTATAAACAACATATTATCTTTATATTCAACAACAGAAAATTCATTCAAGAAAGGTCGTTGCTTATGAAAGCTTTTGATCCGCGCTACTATCGCGTTATTAAACCGGGTTGGAGCATCTTTTATTAAATTTGCATACTTATAGCCCTAGCATGACCTTTATATTCAGAGTATATTGATCAAAGAGAGAAATTAAAAATTATATCTGCTGCCAGGCTTACGAACACCGGAGAAGAACAATAAGGAAAAGAAAGAAATTGTACATTTTTCTCTTGCCACAGGACTTTAATAATACTCTTACTTACATTAGACGCTGTAATTTACTAATTAACATGTTTAATTTTACACATCAGCATCGTTTAATGTTTCAAACTCGAATACTGTGTTCTATTGAGTTTTATACAAGGAAAACATTTACATTATTATATACTCTTCTTCATTATTATGTACCTATCCGGCTTTTATATTCTATTTTACTTATTGTAATTTTTACTTGTTTATGGTGTAAAAATAGATAATTCGTTTTCAAACACAATCAAACATTACTCACCCTTAACTCGTGAAAGATCGAAGCGGCAAAGTGATGCCCGTCAACTTGCATCGTAGTAGCATCGTTGCTCTTATCATCTTATCTTTCACAGCGAAACTTGCGCGGTAAAATCTAATTTCACCCATACAATCTGGATGGCTGGTTTTGCACAACCTCAACATTTTTCAGATCGTTTCTTCCGCGCGCATGTTAGCTATGGAATTAATTCGATTTCCTGCTGCGGTATTTCCTGCCAATTTTAACAAGGGGGTATTTACGGCCCTAATAAACCAATTCCTCAAAGGCCTACAACGCATTAGCAGTGCGTCTGGTACATAGGCGGCGATAACCACTTATTATCAGGTGACCCACATGCTCGTCAGTCTGCTTTAACAGCGATAAAAAAATCTTCGATGATCACACCAAATGTTACAACACAGCTAAAATCAGATTTATTATAATAACATGTTACGATATAAAGGACCGTAATATCTTACTTAGTCACAAACTTGTGTTAATTGTTTCGTATTTCATTAACATACGTTCCATTTCCATGTTTCACCACAACACTGTCTTTAGAGGTTAGCTCACTAACAACTCGTATCTCATCTCGGCTTACCGCAATGCATAGGAACACAACATGATAATCTAGAAATGTCTAATCTAGTGTAGTTTCCATTTTAGCGTTTAGTACGAACTCCAGATTGCATGGATAGTTATTATGTATAAAAGCCCACAGCTGGGCATCCTTATAGGACATGGAACTTAGACTTGCCACGCTCCTAACGTGTGTGTTGGCGGGCTAAGGGTGATGTTTAAATCTTTGAGCGATAACTATGTTATATCATGAAATATTGTTTATAGTTACATAAATTTTTAGAAAGTACGGAGTCGACAGGATTAAAACCCGCGCCCCTTAGGTATACCTATAACGAATACACAATTTATGAAAAAATAAATATAAGAATGTAATTTGTAAAACACCAGTATGAAAAACGAAAATAAAAAATATTATAGAACTTATCCGTGCCGATTCTTTGAATTAATTTTTCAGTGAATATTCAATATTTTCGAATTGGAATGCTGTTCAGTGTTCCAGTGTCAATATAAAAGGTTTTTTCAATCGGAAACTTTTAATATTCCGCGTTTAATGATAAGTCTTTGTAATTTATTCGTTGGATAAACGTTTTGCGCTGATTTAATTCCATTATACCGTGTACTAAGCTTGTCAGCAATAATTGGAAGGGGTTTAATATAAAACAAACGCTGTGAAGAAAAATGTAATTGTGTGATTATAAAAGGAAAATAATCATCATTATACCTATTAACGGCCCACTACAGGGCCAGGCCTCCCTCCTTATAGGAGAGGGGATACGGAGCTTAGATCTACCACCTGGGCTGGCGGGCTTGCGGTGATAATGTTTCATTTATGAACGATCAATATCAGATGTTGAAGATAGTGACCGGTACCGATGGTTCAACGTGCTCCCCGAGGTACGGGAGTGTAACACCACCAACTTCCTGATTCCGGGCTTAGAATGTACCTACTGAAAATTTCATAGAAGAATGAAAAACTCAGAATAATTCGAACATTGAACCTCGTGATCGAAGGCTAACAACTAGATCAACGTGGCAGTTCTAATACCTATTAGTTTGAAACAAAGCTAATATCCTAAGGACCTTCATCAAGTCACGGTAATCATTACTAAATCAACCTCTCTCTGGTAGGACAAAGTAATTTATAATTTAGATCCATTGCGCAGTTTGGTGAAATTACCGGCACTGACGCTTTAACTTGCCAAAGTTTCTTATAATATTATATTAAGAAGATCAACACTGAAACATTGTTGTGGAAAGAATCCTTGCGCGAAACTGTGAGTTGTTGCTGTAAAATCAAACAGCGTGTAAAGTTTAAACAACTTTAAACATGTTATGTAGTTTTACAACAGCGTGTTGATAACATGTGGTTGAGTTAAAATACTTTGTCCAACTATGTTATAGTTAAGCGATCAAATTGGAAAATGGAAATTGATGGATTACAAACAGCGTGATAAAAGGTTACGTTTTAACGATAATTATGGTGATTAAATTTTTTTAAAAATGCTTATAAAAATTATTTAAAAACACTTATGAAAAATTAATAGAAAATCAGTCCACCTGCTGCGGGCTCCAGAGTATTGAACCTCCTCACAAGAGGCGCCGTCTCAAGAGTTACCGCCTTCTGTATCCGACCCTTGACCCAACAACTAAGTGAAAGCCTCTTAAGGTTTTGGTCAAAGCTTTTCGCTATAAGACCGTTGCCTGAAATGACTATAGGAACAATCATCGTTGACTCAACATTCCACGTTCTAAACAACACTTCGCGAAACACAGTCGCTAGAAACACGTCCTAAAGCGTTGCTTAGTTGATATCTGTCAACCTGAAGCATAATTGTGTTGCGTGATCTCGTACTCACTTTTGTACACTATGTAGTTTGTACTCTTGTACTACTGCGCTGTCACAATCTTCAAATATTAGAAAAATAAATTTTATTTTTACTCTATGTCAACAAACCTGATGTGTCTACAATTACATTTACCATTAAACCAAAATACAGCATTGCAGCTTGACAACTTAAACATAGCGATTGTACTTCCATGAACTTAATATTTTTATTAAAGTTGCTTAAGGTAGGTAATATTAACATTTTTAAAGAGGTGCTCTGTGGATACGACTATCTACAAGTATTGTAATACTGTGTGCTATATATAGCAAATGATTGTAATATTATATGTATAGGTATTTATGCTTTAAAAAAAAGATTTGGAAGTAGGGGAGCTAAGAGTGTTTATATTCTACCTACAAAGCACGTAGACCCTACTAATCAGAATATTATACCAGTATGTATGTGTGCGAAGAAAAAAGCAAAGGATTTACTCAGAGTGAAATCTCGTGCAAATAAATCGTTCACATAAAAAATATCTGGGAGCCATATCGACTGCCGTTAAAGTCATTCCAGTCGAGACCGTATCGAGGACTGTACGCTTAAAGGCTTCCTCTTAAATATGCGGGTCAGGAAGCGGGTTAGAGGCTGATAACTGCATGGAATTTATTCCTAAGAATATCCCAAGACTTTCTAAGTAGGCGCTTACGGCTCACCTGAGTTTTTTATATTTATTTTATTTTTTTCTTATGTGATGACAAAAAGCTTATACTAACTTTAATTATTTACTATATCAAAGTTGTAAGGTAGGATTTGGTCATTACAGGTTTTTTTTGCTCAATAATATGTTGCCAACGCCTTCTGCGGTGACCAAAAAGACCATGGTATGGTAACGTTAGTACTCACTTAACCCCGATAAGGTCTGAATGCATAGACGGTAACCCACGGGGGACGTAACCCCACTCAATTCCTTGGGATAGAGCCGAGATGACCCACACATCACTAGCGTTAGTTTAATTTTTAACATAACGTACTGTGCAATAGAAAAATTGTAGTAAGTAGTAGTAGATAATCGTTTTTTTCACAGCGTTGGCAGCACAGATTTATATACCTATGTTACGCTTAAAACACGTTTTTTAATTAGGACGCGTTTTTCCTAGAAACCTTAAGATATGTGGATTTCACCCTACTCCTAAAAAGATAACCCGCTTCCATCCTTTCGCATCATCACTTATCGTCGTGCAGCCAAGCGCTAACTGTCGGTTACTTTGGTTCTTCTGCAGATCTCCTCATTTCTTATTTCATGACGTAGATTTTACAAGAAAATATTTAAGCCATTGTATTCTTGAAAGTAAATTTTTGCTCGTCTTTCTATAAGCCCGTACCATATATCCTTACAACATGTGTTTGACGTGTTTATTACCTTGCCTTCAGTCACTTTCTTTCTGAAATTGAACACGTCTCAAATGTTAGTAACGCGCTCACAGCTCTACGTAAAGGCGTGCGCCCTAACGCTATTGCTGGTACGTGGACGTAATGCCGAATAGCTGCAGGAGTCAGAACGATTTGGCGTTGAAACAAAATACCAGCTGTAACTGAACTATTTTTAAAGCGCTTGTGCATTGTTTAATCTCATAGAAAAGATTGTCCAATAACCTCAACATCAACCTAAGGTTTTGCAAAGTAAAATAAATGTTTTGTAATGCCCGAAACCGTAGGTAGTAAGTACGTTTGGTAAAAAGACTACCGAATTTTCTAGTAGTATCTGTCCAAATTTGGCTGGGTAGGGAGAATGACATGAACAGAGGAAGTGAGTGTTGATGCGCGGGTCTCTTTTGAACCTACACCCGCAAGTCTCGGACTCTGTTCAGAGATTTCTCAGTCACGGACCCGACACGGTGTACCTATAGAATGCGAAGATATTCGTCTCTCTATCTTGAACTCTCTGATCAGACTGAATCTTCAGAAAAAAAAATCAGTATGTCTAGTACCTAATTGACCGTAACTAAAACTAAGGTACATCTACAAGGAACTAAAAGATGATTTTGCTATAAATAATAGATTATTGTTTATTAAATGTCATCGTATGTACTCAGTGCACAAGTGCCCTTACTATAGCTGCCATTTTGTAATGGCCAAAACGACGAAGTCGGTATTCGGACAAATAAAGATTTCCGCCAGTAAAAATAACGATCGAAAAAATAAAAGAATTCAAATGAGGAATCTTCAATAAACACCATTTAAATTAAAATGTTTATGCACACGTTATATACTTTTACAGTTACATAGAAACTCACAAAATATAAACTAAATAATATTGATAAAGCGGTGAAGTTTGTATGTTTTAATACGCTAATATCTAAAATTGCCTGTTTGATTGCAAACATTATTGCCTTATTAGCCAGAATTATGGAGGATCAACATCAGGTACACGCTAAATGTAATTATAATAATTTTTATATGCAAGTCAAACCTCAAACCTCGGGACTCAGCTAGTTATATACCCATAAAACTAACATTAAATCTAAATAAAGTATGACTGCGCTGAGAAAAATTACAAGAGTTATTTCATTTAATGCAGCGAAAGACTAGAGAGGCAACAGAGCGAAAAAATTAAATGTGCTTAGTACTCGACTCTTGCATGAGATTTTCTCTTTATAAAATCGCCTTTTCCCCGGCTCGGAAGCTGAATTGCAAAATAGAGTATCGAGAGATCTGCAGAGATTAATACGAAAATAAACAAACGTATGATGTTGCATACATCACTGCTCTATATGAGCGAATTAACATTGCTTCTTCTTGATATATTAATATGGGTATTTTTGCACGCTCGCGTGAAAATATTGGCATAAAAAGTAGCTTATGTGCCAGACTATAATCTGTCTCTGTGCCAATTCTAATCTAGATCTGTTGAACGGTTGAACCATGATTGAGTAAGTTTTAACTAATCTTCAATTTTTTATTTTATTAATCAATCAACTAATTTATAAAATCAGTTGATTGTTTTCGTAAATCATATTTAATTATTATATAAATGATCATCATTGGTTCAAAAAGATATAATATTTTGCGATGTTTTACTAGCTATTGCCATTCGTGATATACTCGTATTTTAATCTAACAAATCAAAGTTCATGAAATTTGGTTTAGCCGTTCTCGAGTTTTACGTGTTGTAACCATGTTGTAACTAACAGTGCCGCAACTAGGGCAATGCAAGAAAATATCAGCGCAGGCCCCCAGACCAGGTACTCTTATTTATAGAGTCAGTTACAACTAAATAACTAACTGTTAACAATAGTTTACGATAAATGTTGACATCACCACTTAATATAATAATTACCTACTACGTAACTAACACATCACTCCGTAGAAAATCTGAACTCGGGCTGATAGGGGCACACGCGTCGAAATTTCAGCGATACAGTCGAGGCGCAAACAAAGTTAATTAAGGCACTGGCAACTAACTCGACTTTATTTTCAACACACTTTTTATAACAAAGCAAAACCGTCATCACAAAATAGAATATCTATAATCTAATTCAGGTTAAAATTATTTGCATTCAATCAATCGGTTACGGGCAAAAGTTAATCTCAAGTCCATTAATGAAACATAAACTCTCCGATATTCCATTAGCTTTAGAGGTTTTGTGGTAATTTGCTATGAAAATATCGAGTATACTTTCGAAACTGGCCGCATTTTTAACCGACGAAAAAATACGAAGGAGGTTCTCAATTCGACAAGTATATTTTTTTTGTTTTTTTATGTATGACCACGCATATCTTTTTACAGAGTTGTTCGATTTTGATTATTCTTTTTTTATTAGAAAGGGCACACTGCCAAGATGGTCTCATTTTCATCATGTTAGGATTTGATGATGATATGCTGCGAAAATTGAAGGAACTCTTCAAATTTTATAGGCACACTTGCAGCGATTTCGGTTTTTGTGTAAGTATCGGTAGCTTTTTGGCTACAAGTGCCATATAATATACTATAAGAGTATAGTACTTGTACGTTACGTGGCGATAAATCACTAAAAAGTAAAAAATAAAAATTTTTAACAAAAAATAGAACCTTTGAGTCGGTTCTAGTAAAAATAGCGGTTCTAGTAAAAAAGTAAAAATAACTGTGTCATTTAGTTGCTTTAATTTACTTAAGCATATCTAGGAGTCGGTGCTAGCCAAGGTTTCTACTTTAAGGACATTACCTAAAACCCAAAAACGGCTTTACTACGTTAAACAAATGATCCTTAAACTTGCTGGCACCGACTTCATAGATATGCTTAAGTAAATTAAAGCAACTAAATGATGCAGTTATTTTTTACTTTTTAGTGTGTTTTGAGTCGGTTCTATTTTTTGTTAATCCATACTAAATTCAGAAGTTATTTACTCGGTTTTGTGGTTTCTTATTTAATAATTTATTTTAGTATATCTATTGTATAAATTAGCGCCGGATTTATACATTTTCTGTTTGTAGGCCACTATATTTCCGCCGCCTCGTGTACCATTCTAAAATAATAACAATAATTTATCCTCTCCTAATAAGCTAGCGTCCACTGAAATCTGCCGCCCTAGGACGCGGCTTGTACGTCCTATTGACAAATCCAGGACTGGTGTTTTAAGCTAAGGAGATAATACTAGTTATGGTATAGTAGCAAACTTCATATAAATGGTTGGGATAATATTTCAGCTGTCTGGTTAAAATAGACATACACATTTCTTTTCCAGTTCCTATGCGTACCTAGCGTCAAAATAATCCTAGCATGTCTTCCATTTTGATAATTTAATAATGTACATTTTTTATGGAAACACTAATGGTGGGCATTTATTCCGGATCCTATATGAATTTCAAACCTTCATAAAGACGTAGAGTAATTCTCAAAAGCAATCAGTTTATTAAAGGCAATTGCTAATTTATTACTGGGTTATCTGTCTGATTGAAAAAAATCAACACTATACCGTAAATCTGCGGAATGCTGGCTCTTAGTCTATAAAATATATAAATATATACCACTGACTGACCTAGGTCCTTAAACTATACTCTCGATTCACTTGTAACGCATACTTACCTACCCAACTCATCTGTGAAGAGTAGTCGCTCACTAAAAACGGATTACTCGATACTCTTATGGGAAAGGAATCAATTTGAAAGAAACTGCTGGCCGTTAATAATACCAAAGCTTGCGACTTCGTCCGTGTGGAAACCGATATAGACTCTTCACTTCTTCACCTTAAATCATGTAATATTCTATTATTGAATGAAATCCGTTGGTTAAGCTTATTAGAAATGCTAAATGTACAGACGGCGGATATCAATTGCTTTATAATATACTAGCGGACGTCCGCGACTTCGTCCGCATGAAACTCGGTGTAAACTTGAACTCCCGTTTGACCCGTTCAGGAGGTCAACATTAGAAAAAACATTTCTTAGCGTTCGCCTACATTATTATAGCTATATAGCTGTCGCCCGCGACTTCGTCCGCGTGAAACTTGGTGTAGACTTGAACTCCCGTTTGAAGGAGGTGAGCATTAGGAAAGACGTTTCTTAGCGCTCGCCTACGTCATTATAGCTATATGAAGTGCACATTTTATATGAAAGTCTATCTTTAAATTATCCTTGTGATTATTAAATAATTTATTTTGATAAGGATTTAAGTTTAGTTCTATAAATAATGACGTAAACATAAGCATATGAATTAAATTATTTTTTTAAACACAAAAAGTTGTATATCTGCCAAAATATAGAGATAGATATATGCAATCGCGGACTTTTATGTAGAAATTTTTAAGATGCATAAACTTTTTAACCGACGAAAAAAAACGGAGGAGGTTCTCAATTCGACACGTATATTTGTTTTTTTTTTTTTTTTATGTATACCACGCATAACTTTTTACAGTGTTATCCGATTTTGATAATTCTTTTTTTATTAGAAAGAGCATACATCCAAGGTGGTCCCATTGTCCTCATGTTAGGATCTGCTGATGATATCCTGGGGAAATTGAAGGAACTCTTCAAATTTTGGAGGCACGCTTACAGCGATTTCGGTTTTTGACTCGGTATCGGTAGCTTTTTGGCTACTAGTGCCATATAATATACTATGACAGTATAGTACAAGTACTGTACGTGGCGATAAATCACTAGAAAGTAAGAAATAAATTTTTTTAACAAAAATAGAACCGACTCAAAACGCACTAAAAAGTAAAAAATAACTGTGTCATTTAGTTGCTTTAATTTACTTAAGCATATCTAGGAGTCGGTGCCAGCCAAGGTTTTTACTTTCAAGGACGTTACCTAGAACCCACAAACTGCTTTACTACGTAAAATAAATGTTCCTTAAACTTGGCTGGCACCGACTTCATAGATATGCTTAAGTAAATTAAAGCAACTAAATGACACAGTTATTTTTTACTTTTTAGTGCGTTTTGAGTCGGTTCTATTTTTGTTAAAAAATTTTATCATACAATGTTTTCAATTATATCCAATATCTAAGGCAGCGTACGCGCATAAAGCTAAATTTAATAAATTTCACAGTCGGACTCGCGCGACAAAAACTGTGATAACTCGGGTAATATATACAATACAAATATAAGAGCCTATAACACTCACCGATAACGTAGCATTCTACTGGTGAAAGAATTTTTAAAATCGGATCAGTAGTTCCGAAGATTACAACGGAACTTTATTTACAAACTTACAAACTTTACTTCTTTATAGATAATGTTATCATTAAGATACTTAATACCTACCACTGAATACACAAAAGCACAAGTAGAGCTCGTAAAAGTGTGTATTGTATCTTATTGCTGAAACAATAGAATGTAAGTGCAGAATAGTGTAAGAATTAACACCTACTTTGGCATAAAGTCGTACTAGCTCAAGTATGTAACTTTGCTTTAGTTTAAACACTTTAAATAGCTCTGCGTATTTTGTAAAGTACCTATCCTGGCCCAAGAATAAGATTTAATTTTCTGGCATTTCGTGTATCGCATGAGGCGTACAATTTATACAGTTTTTAAGCCTCGATAGCTCTACGGTTGAAGAATGCGCACTCAATACCGAAAGGTTCGATCCCCACCCGTTGTCGTAGCCAACTACTCCTGACACAAGCATAATTTTTAACCGACGAAAAAAAACGGAGGAGGTTCTCAATTCGACACGTATATTTGTTTTTTTTTTTTATGTATGACCACGCATAACTTTTTACAGTGTTGTCCGATTTTGATAATTCTTTTTTTAATAGAAAGGGCATACTTCCAAGGTGGTCCCATTGTCCTCATGTTAGGATCTGATGATGATATCCTGAGGAAATTTAAGGAACTCTTCAAATTTTGGAGGCACGCTTCCAGCGATTTCGGTTTTTGTCTCGGTATCGGTAGCTTTTTGGCTACTAGTGGCATATAATATACTATGACAGTATAGTACGAGTACGTTACGTGGCGATATATCACTAAAAAGTAAGAAATAAAAATTTTTAACAAAAAATAGAACCGACTCAAAACGCACTAAAAAGTAAAAATTAACTGTGTCATTTAGTTGCTTTAATTTACTTAAGCATATCTAGGAGTCGGTGCCAGCCAAGGTTTCTACTTTCAAGGGCGTTACCTAGAACCTACAAACTGCTTTACTACGTAAAATAAATGTTCCTTAAACTTGGCTGGCACCGACTCCTTAGATATGCTTAAGTAAATTAAAGCAACTAAATGACACAGTTATTTTTTACTTTTTAGTGCGTTTTGAGTCGGTTCTATTTTTTGTTAAAAATTTTTTACTTTTGAGTGCGTTTTGAGTCGGTCCTATTTTTTGTTAAAAATTTATTGTTAATAGCTTATTTACGATCCATCAATGGCCAAGCCTGGTTCCATGTAGGAGAGGGGAAATATGACATGATTTATAACTAATTTTCTATCGATCCGAGCATTCGTATATATCTTGCATGCATTGCACATTTTAAGCAATTTTAAATCCCTATATTTAACACATCTCAATAATCGATTCTGTTGTTTTGGAGCAAACAAATCATTCCTCTACTTCCATCAGATTTCAGCGTTTTTATTTTGTATGCATTACAATAGTTTTTGTTAACCTATTAGTTATAAAATATACGCCACATTTCTCCAATAAGTCGAACCTCTTTCCTTACTTTTTCTTACTTATAAAGAAAATAGTTTCCAAAGTTAGGATATTAGTTGGAGCTAAAGTGACAACTTAGATTGAAATTGTTTTCAATTTTGCCCTTCAACAATCACATTAACGAACTGCTGTAGACATTCTGAAACTAATATCGAACAGTCTAAAGTCAACAATGTAAGGGGCTTCAGCTACTGGCCAGTTGGCTAGCTTAGAGGGTAACCAATAATCTTGTTATTTCAGGATTAGGTCACTTTTATCTTTTCGCATTGAACTACGGACGTCTTCCTATTTATTACGGAGAAGTTGGCGTTTTTTACAACCGACTTCAACCATTAAAGCAAGTTCTTAATTTGACGAGTTATTTGTATATTACCTCATATTTCTGTTATTTAGAACTCACTACAATTCTTTTTTATTTGAGAAGGGCTTTCAGATTGGTCCCATATAATTACCTGTAGCTGGGTTTTAAATAAAATAACTGTAGGTACTGTGAAAACTGCCGTAGACACTGAAACTCGTATCGTCTTAAGTCATCAATGCAATGTGCTTTAACTACTGGCCAGTTGGCTAGCTTAGAGGGTTACCATAATTTTGTATCATATTTGTTACGAAAAAGTTTGCGCTTTTTCAACCGACTTCAAAAGGTAAGTCCAAGTTTTTCAATTCGACGCGTATATTTGTTTGTCTCATAACTCTGTTATTTAATAACTACATTTATTTTTTAATTTTAAGGCTTGTATTATAATAATTGCTGTAAAAACTGTAGACATTTTGGAACTTATATAGAACAATCAAAAGAACAGTACTTACTTAGAAGCCTCTGTGCTATTTGAGCTTATAATGTCCTTTTTTAAAGAGTTAATAAAGACTCAATAAAGACGTGTTTATACATTATAAATGGTTTATCTAAGATATTTTCATAAATTATACGAGAATACTCATATATAAATGTAATGATTACACCCTATGTAACAATTAAGTGCATTTTTGCAGATATGTACTATTAGAATTCCTTATTGTTTTAATGGCCTGTGTATTTTTATCGACAAATTTTATTAGGTATAATAACAAAATATATTAAGTATGATTAAATGTAATACTAAAACATTTTTTGGATTCTTATTTTTTATTATGCAATAACGTTAATAAAATAAATGAATACAAATTATTTCCGTCATTTTGTATGTTTGATTACGGCAACCCTAGTATAAAGTGACTTTAATTGGATTTAACGCGCCATATGTGAGACTCATACCGCTCATAAGCAATGTGCACGTTCTTCGTGCTAAGTTCTTAACGTAATAATATAACAATGAATTAATAATTACACTTGCATTGTGTATCACACAAATGTTAGTTCAGTAGTTAGGCTGTAATTAGGTCCTGAATTCGATTCCTGAATCGGGTTTGTGAAATATTAAGATTGTTTTTTAAAATATTATCAGGAATTTTAAAATTAAAGCAATGAGGATTCGGGCCGCTCCAATGCAAGAAGAAAGCAAAGCATTGTTCTTATTTACTTACTTGTTTTGACGATTTCCCTGGCGTAGTGGTATCCACGTTGGTTTTATAGGACTGAGGTGTTGGATTCAATTCCCAGCTAGGCCGTTTAAGGCTTTCTTAATTAATCCAGGTCTTGCTGGTGGGAAGTTTCAGCTGTAGCTTGTTGCCACCCTGCCGGTAAAGACATACCCCCAAGCAATATAGCGTTTCAGTAGGATGTCATGTAGAAACCGAAAGAGGAAACCGCTTCCAACTAGACTGAATCATCACTTACCATGTGGTGTGATAATGTGCAGTATAAGGTTATATATAAATAAATAAATAAATAAATCATCTATCTATACTCAATGTTCTAGAACCAGAAGTGTCAACGACAACAACCTACTGTCACTTATTACAGTAAGTTATGCCAACTTCTGTACCTACATCCGACATCTCAATACGCAATAAACACACTCGAGGATTCCGGGAATTAGATAGGGTTATCCCTGGGGTGAATTAATATTGCTCACTTATCGAATTTGGCAGTTTTCGTAAAGTTTGTGTTGTGTTTGTGTTAGCTAAAGTTGCTTGGGAGGTTAAAAAAATAATGCTTTCTCATCATTTATCATATTACAGCTACAGGGCCAGTTCATCATTGATGATGATGAGTAAATGTGATGAGTAAATGAGTAAAGGTGTCGATTCTTAAAAAAATATTTCGCTGACATCTCGTCTATGGCTCTACCTTCGGTTTAGCTGTCAGTCAAATATGGCAAAATGTCATTGAAGAATACGAATTTCTGATACATTCGCTTTGCAACCGTTGTACATCGACTTCAAAACAGATGTTTTTTTCGAGAATCGACATACCTACTGATATTAATGACACAGACCAAGATAGACCGTTTAACGTGATCTCTTAGGCATGAGTTATTACACCACCAAAATCCAGACTAAATTTTTTTTAATCATTTCTTAGAACAAATCTGAAAATTTCATAGCCCGACTCAGGACTTCAACCCAGGACCTCGTGATCCAATGCTGCATAGGCTAGCTACTAGACCGAAGAGGCAATTAATCTCTACAATAAGTAGCAGTGGTCGCTTGCGGTTTTACTCCGGTTTCAGTTCCCAGTAAAAATTTAGAGATAAAAAGTAAATTTATAAGCTATATTATTGTAAAGTTTCGTCAAAAACCGTTAAGTAGTTTTTGCGTAAAAGAGTAACAAATATCCATCCAACAATACTTACCAACTTTCGCGATTAGGTATAATAGAATATCAACAATATTAACAACACACAGTACAATTACAACATACAGTATCAACCAAGAAGATTTTGCCATCACGATACTAAAAAATGAATCTTAAAAAAAATACGTAATCTTTAAACAGAAACCGCAATTCTCTTTGACTGGGCTCTCCTAAATTCGGTGAACCTATTAATTTATATCGATTAGTGATTGTGGCAAATTTAATTTTCAATTTAGTTTGGCCAACAATTAACTGTGCAAATTGGAAACCAGCACAAAGGCGAATTTTGTAGATGAGGCCGATAATTCAATGATTTAAATTAATTGCGAGAGGCTTCAAATTTTAATAAGCCAGTAAGTAAATACTTTAGAATATTTGAACACAACGATGTCCTATCAAATTTGATGGAAGCCATTTATGAGGAAAATATTCAAATGAATCCGGGCAATAATGAAACTCTTCATTAAATCAGGTGGAATAAGTATTTTTAGAAATCAAATTTGGGATTTTTTTCCTAAGTGATTCGCAAATCTTAAACCGAGAATATCTACCGATCTACTTACGACTAATAAATTGAAACGCACGAATTAAATTTGAGAACCTACTCCTAAAAAATATTCTCTCTCAAATATATTAGCGAATTAAAGGCCTTAACAGTGTTTTTAAATATACATCAATACGAACAGGATATACTTAAAAATACTTTAACTTTATTACTTTGTTTTATGACCTACAAATACAGAAACACATGCTCAAAATATTTAAAACCACAATAAGAAGCTATTGTTTTTGAAATTTTACTTTCTTTTCATTCATTGCAAGTGTAAACAACTTGGGTTTCAGACAAGAAAACTAAAAATAAATATCACATATACATACATACACTTCGGTCCCATAGGGGTAGGCAGAGACCACGTCATTCCACTTGCATATCCATGCATTGTATAATATATCACCCGCTGCCACCAATTTAATCAATCTTTTTAACCGACTTCAAAAAAGGAGGTTATCAATTCGACCCGCATGTATGTAATATTTCCAGAACTGTCTAGTTTTCGCATATGTTAGTCAGTTCTGTTCGTCTGAACAAATGTGCCAAATTTCAAAAGTGTATGTAAGTAAGTATGTATGTATGTATTTATGTTTGTGGAGGCATATCTCCGGAACTACAAGTCCGATTTATGTAATTCTTTTTTTACGCATAACTTTTCTAAGCTATATCAATAAACTTGGATGGCACCAAGTTTATAGGTATGTTTAAGTAAATTAAAATAACTAAATGACGTATTTATTTTTTACTTTTCAGTGCATTTTGAAGTCGGTTTAATTTTTTATTAAATTTTTTTTATACTACTTCGTCGATTTGAGATACTCCTGATTTAACCTTTAACTAGAATATTTCGGGTGCGGTACAGGAACGTTTTCATTGTAAGTACATATTTTACGTGGTAACAGATTTAATTAAAACTAGAACTCGAAAAGAATAGGGCCATATTACAATAATTATTATAACGGAATAGCGAAGCCTGAAACTCCGTGTTGTTGAAATTGTTAGTTATTTTTCAATTTTTAACCATTATTGCTATTTCAAAACATTTTTGTGTAACTTAGAAAACTGACCACAGTAATAGTCCTTACTAACTTCATACCACGCTTCAAGATCTCGGAAGCTGCCATATTTGTTCTCTAAATCCAAATCCAATTGCCCCACCGTAATCGTATGGGCAAAGTAATTAATTTCCAATCATATGGGTCTGTTTAATCAAGACAACTTGAGTCTTGATTAAGACCCACCTGGCATTGACGTGCTCGACGATATGTGCAGGCCTTTACATCGTTTGGTCAGAGTTTGATTATATGACACTCTATAACAAGATAATTATTATGATGAACACGAATTAGTGTTGCTTCCTAATTAATAATACGCAATCAAATGTTGGCCTATTCGAATAAAATGGAATTATAGTCTATTTAATTTATGACTAAGCTAGTTTGATTCCCTCGATTTTGACCACATGAAATTTTACTAACATGAAGAAACTCTATTTTTTATATGAAATGGGCCCTTTAAACATTAGTATATAAACTGCCTCGTTGGTCTAGTGGTTAGCCTATGTGGCTTCGATAACGAGGTCCTGGGATCGATTCCTGGGTCGGGTCATGGAATAATTCTGACCTTTTTCATTCTTCTATGAATTGTTCAGTACATTCCAAGCCCGGAGTTTGGAAGTTGGTGGGTTACCCCCCCCCCCCGTGCCTCGGAGAGCACGTTAAGCCGTCGGTCCCGGTCACTATCATCAACATGTGACAGTGATCGTTAATAAATGAAACATTATCACTCTAAGCCCGCCAACCCGCATTGGAGCAGCGTGGTGGGTCTTCGCTCCATATCCCCTCTCCTATAAGGAGGAAGGCCTGGCCCAGTAGTGGGCCGTTAATAGGATAATAATGATGATGATGCTATAAATTCAGAATACAAATTAGTCTATTCCACTCCTCATGAAACTGGTTATTTTTACAATCCGACTGGTACTTTCAGAGATTTAATGTAAGTACCGTATATACTGTTATAAGCAGCGTAAAGCTATTGATTTAAAATTACAAATAGATATGTCAGTTTTATTATTTTTATTTTGTTTAGATTAAGACAACAAATTCAAATCCAAATATTTTGCACATAGACCAATGCATTTAATTTTTGAAACCAAATAAAATGCAGTAGGATGAAACCCATTGGAAAAGGAGGAGAATATCATAAAAATGAAAGGAAAAATAAATTACCGGCGATCTGAGGTCGGGAAGGGGTAGGGGTTGAGGGTTTCGGGGTAAAAAACGGTTTTTCTCGATTTACCTTTTTACCTAATTTTCAACCGAAAAATTTGCCGTCAAAATATCATTTTTTTTTAATTTGTATGCTTTCTGTTCGTTGAAATCTTTACTTTCCGATGCTGAAAAAATATATATATGTTACTACAGTAAACCTTCTCAGAAAAGGCCCAACCTAGGCTAACCGTTTTTACAGCTCTTCCATAGGACTTAAAATTCCTACGGAAAAGAGTTTTTAGTTTTGCCGGAAATCGAGAAAATCCGTTTTTTACCCCTAAACCCTTAACCCCTACCCCTTCCCGACCTCAGATCGCCCGTAATTTATTTTTCCTTTCATTTTTATGATATTCTCCTCATTTTCTGATGGGTTTCATTCTACTACGTTTTTCTTGTACTTTTTGTTATTTTTAAGGCTAATTGCACTGGAGTACCTAACACCTGACATTCACAAGCTAACAACAGAACACAAGCTTAGTTAATAGTTAAACAAATGACGTTGCTCCCGTAAACTAACAGAATGTACCTATTATATGAGTGCATAGTGTAGTGTGTACGTTGCGGCGAAGAGCCCGTCTAGCCTACATGAGCCTCCAGCTTAGAGACGTAATTACGCGGTATGTAGCCTGCCGTAAACGTGTATTTGACAAGCTGTGCAAGTATTGTTAGCATCTAAATCATCAATGTCTGTCTATTTTAACGGTCCACTACATGCCATCCCTCCCTCTCTTTAGGAAAGGGGAAATAGTACACAGATCTACCACGCTGCTCCAATACGGTTTGACATTTAAACTCTGTAATATGTAAAATTTTACCCATACCACATCAATATTTACACCATAAAGTACTTAAAATTTTATACAGATATAGTGATCCTTGTTTTTCTCTTTTCAGTTCATAACTTCTAAGCAGTCGGGTTTTTTGTTTTTATATTAATAATTTTATGATTGGGGTGGTTGCGTAACTTTATCATTTGTTAACTTCTATGCTGAACTTCAATGATGAAAATGTGTCATTTTAATGTCAAATGTCTTAAAAAATTGTCAGTTAAAGATAATGGAATAAAATTGTATGTCAGCCAATACCCAAAAAAGTCACATACAATGTTCTGTTTTGGGTGTTGCTGGATGCTGGCAATACACTGATTTTGTCCGATAGTAACAATGAAAAATAGAAGATGGTGAAATAGGGATTGAAAATTTGCAAAAGTGTTAGTTGTTTAGGGTTCCGTAGAAAGAATCCCTTTTTTTTTTTTTTTTTCCGCTGGGAAATGCGTTACGCATCCCGGTCGGAGACTGCGCAAAAGCCTGCGCAGTCCGGCAGGGTATGTGGGACTCGCTGGCTAAAGGTAGCCAGAATACCCACTAAAACCCAGCGGAGCCGCCTGCGCCCTAGTTGGGACGTCAAAGGATCAGACGGTTATTCACTTTGACAACCCGGCGCTCCCGTCGGTGCACTCAATGGTGGTGCAACTCACTACAGGGGTGGCAGAAGATGCGCATAACGGCGTCTCCTACCTCCCGTTCTTCTTCTGCGGAGCGGGTGAGCATCAGCCGCCTGCTCTCTCTCCCGCTCCGCGGCCTCCTTTAAGCCGATGATGGTCTCACAAAAGGAGGCAACGTGAGTCCACCCTTCCTCGCTGTCGAGCATGTAATTGACAAGACTCGACAGCGAGAGGTCTCCGTTAAGGGAAGACATCAGTGAGTGCCTTTGCGGCGCCCATGACACACACTCCGCCAGAGTGTGATGCGCCGTGTCCTCTGGTGCACCACACTCGTGGCATGCCGGCAATTCCTCCCTCCTCGCGATCCCGTACAGGTACTTACCAAAACAACCGTGTCCGGTAAGCACCTGCACGAGACGGTACGACAGTGCGCCATGACGTCGATTGAGCCATCGCTCTAAATGGGGCTTAATGCCTTCAATCGTCCAAGTGCCGGCCACTGGAGACTCGAGATCTTCTTTCCACCTTTGGACCAGGGCCGCACTCCCGAGAGTTCTTATTCGTCTTACCTCCTCAGGCCCTGGTCGTTCTCCTCGAGTCCTCAGCATAGACCGGTACCGGTATACCTGGGCGAGTAACTCAGCCTGCAGTTCCCAAGGCGGGTCACCCGCAAGGAGGGTGGACGCCGCCCACGACACTGTACGGTACCCTCGGATAGAACGCACCGCAATAACCCTTTGCGGTCTCCGCAGAAGGGACACATTCTGCGGAGACAGTGCGTGCACCCAGATGGGGGCGCCGTACAGCGCCATACTCCTGACGATACCCACGTACAGGCGTCTGCAAGCCGAATTCGGCCCCCCAACATTCGGCAAGAGTCTGCCTAGAGCGGCGGCTGCCCCGACGAGCCGAGGACCCAGCAGCTCAAAATGCCTGCGGAACGTCCATCTACCGTCCAGGATAAGGCCCAGGTATTTCATTTGGGCCTTTACCTCCACTCTTTCACCCTGGACAACGATGTAGGCATCTCGTGGAGGACCCCTACGTGGGCCATGAAATAAGAGGACCTCGGTTTTGGAAACTGAGACCCTCAGACCCAACATTTGGATCCTTCTCACCACCAAGGACGCTCCAACCGTGGCCAGCTGGGTAGCCTCTTCGTAGGTGCTCCCGCAAGCCGTGATAAGGGTGTCATCTGCGTAGCAGAATACCCTCATCCCGGGAAGCAGTGGTGTCCGCAGGAGCCAGTCGAAGCCGATATTCCAAAGAATCGGCCCCAAGACCGATCCCTGCGGCACGCCGTTCTGCACCTGCCGCCGTTTTCTCCGCCCGTCACTTCCCATCCAATATATCCATCTATCTCTTAGGTACGACTCCAACAACCTCCCGAGATATGGAGGCACTTCATGATATCGAAGTGCCTCCAACAAAGTCTCGAAAGGGAGGCTGTTGAAGGCATTCGTGACGTCCAGGGAGATGGCGAGGACGACGTCCTTTCTGGCCACTGCATCATCTGTAAGGGCCTTCAGCGACTCCAGGGCGTCAAGAGTAGATCTACCCGATCTGAAGCCGAACTGTGCATCCGAAAGCCCCGGACCGACAGTCTCAAGGTGCTCAACGAGACGGTCAGCAATAATTTTCTCGAAGAGCTTTCCGACTTCGCTGAGCAAGACTATCGGTCGGTAGGCTGCCGGCGTGTCCGCCGGGCGGCCCTCCTTTCGGATGAGGCATAGCAGGCCCTCCTTCCAGGACAGGGGGAAATGTCCAGTCCGCAGGCATTGACTGAACAGTTCTCTCAGACGACCTTCGTGGAATTCTCGGATCATGTAAATGACCCGACCCGGAATGCCGTCCGGTCCAGGTGCAGTCTTCTTGGACCGAAGACGGTTGAAGGCCACGTCCATCTCTTCCTCAGTTACCAGCGGGACAGAACCGCTTTCCTCAGTAGTCACCGAGGAGGACATCATCGGAGGAACATGACCTCGTGAATCCGGAAAGAGTTCCTCAACCACCCGGCGCAGGAACTCCGGTTGAAGAGTCTGAGTTATAGGGGGACCCTGGTGTCGGAGTTTCCTTCTCGCAACGCGGTAAGGGCGTCCCCAGGGGTCGCGATTTAGGCCTTCCAACAGCTCCTCCCGGGCCCGTTCCTTGGCGCTGCTTATCGCCAGTTGTAAGGCCATTTTGGCTTGGCGATAAGCCTGCCGCAACTGCTCCTCTAGGATTATATCCACGCCGTTTCTTCGGCGACAACGGACATAGTTCCTCCGTGCTCTGTGACTGGCGGTACGGAGCTCCGCGATTTCATCCGACCACCAGTACACGCATCTATGGCGGCGCCACCGGCGGGCTCTTGGCATGCAGGAATTACATATCGCAGTCAGGGCTTCGCGTAAACTGTCCGCTTGTCTGTCAACATTCGTGTCTGTCTCAGAGTTGGAGAAAGACCAACGGTGCACAATGGCAGCCTCTCTTATCAACTCTCGGTCCATCTGGCTCAGACACCAGCGTGGAAATTCCGCACCCCGAGAGGGGACCATAGGGACAACAGGAGGGGCAGATACCTCGAACCTTATGTAATTATGGTCCGACAAGGTCTCTACCCCATCCTCCACTCTCCAGTCGGTAATTCTGTCAGCAACTGAAGATGTAGCGAAAGATAGGTCTACAATAGACCCCCCCTGCGCGCGAACACAGGTGTATGTTGCACAGCCCACACCTGTACTGCCCTGCCTCTGCTGTCTGTGGCTGGACTCCCCCATGCTTGGCACTTGGCGTTAAAATCGCCAAGTACCAGCGTGCGCCCTTCATTGTGTCTGCAGACAGCCTCACTGACGGAGTCGAGAAAGTTCTCAAATTCCGCCAGTGTGCGATTAGGAGAGAAGTACACCCCGACGATGGTGTACTCGTGCCATCTCGCCACTGCATAGCCCGGGCCCCTCTCAAGAACAGAAAGAGAGGGACCAGAGCTGTTTGCAGACACAACCAGCACTGAGCCATTAGTGTCCCCAGCATAATGTGCCTGCGAGGGGACAAAGTATGGCTCACAGGCTACGGCCAGATCAATCTGCCACTGCGCGATAGACTGCAATAGGAGGTCCTGAGCCCCCGCGCAGTGATTCAGATTCGTCTGAAGGATGCTAATAGGTCGTGACTGGTTCATGATGACATATTAGCATCCTCCTGCGCTGGGCTCTGCCCCTCACTAGACCGTGGGCCAATCACACCTTTAGTAGTAGGGGGGTGACAACTATTACCTCCCATAATGTGCCCCGACGGGAGACCGGTGTCGGTACATATGGCACAGCGCATAGTGCCTGTGCAGCCCGCTGCCTTATGCCCTTCTCCACCACACCTGAAGCATAATTTGCTCCGATCTTTCTTGGAGGGGCAAACTGGGACTGTGTGTCCTAGTCCCAGACACTTAAAACAGCGTAAGGGGCGCGTCTCAAGTGCTCGGACGCCAGCTGAGCTCCAACCGACCAGTAGCCGCCCGGAATCGCAGACCTTTTTAGCTGCTTCCACCGGGCAGTGGACAGTGGCCGAACCCATTCCTCTAGGGCCCGGTTGCACTTCATTTACCTTCACCGAGGACTGGGAACAGCCCCCGACTCGAGCTACTGCAGCTGCCACCTTCTCCGCCGTGGCGGAGTCATCCAAGCCGGTGACTCTAAGGGTCGCTGTTTTTGTTGGACGGGTGACTTCTGCCACCCCATCCAACGCCGTTCGTAGTCTGTCAGCCAAGACCTCAGCCTGCTCTTGCGACTGCCCCTGGGGCAATTCTAGCAACCTAGCTCCCGTCGCAGCGCGGCGGATCTTCATCCCAGCGCTTATTCCCAACTCCTGGAGGCTGACTCTACGCTCAGCCAGCTCCAGAACCTGAGCATAGGTCACCCCCTTCTTCACCGCCTCCGGGGACACCGTGATTAAGACCGCAGCAGTTTTAGGTGAGGTCAAGTTGGGTTCAGCCCGTTTTGGATTAGGGGTAGGGGTGGCCTTCGGGGGGGCCGTCGAAGCAGAATTGGCAGCTGTTGCTGGACGGGAGGCCTTCTTCTTTTTTCCAACGACAGTGGCCCAACTCTCTGTGGCGGGGGGTGTTCTGCTTGGGCCTGCCGTCGCTGGTGCAGATCCAGTAGATGTTGGTGCTGCATCATCGTGATGAGGTGTCGGCGCTGTTTGAGTTGCCCGGGGGGCCTGCGTCGGCTGCGGTAGGGGTCCCGGCCCCCTCTTGTCCGCCGCAAGGGGAGGGCGGAGCACCTTCTCAGGCAGCAGTCGTTCTTCGATACCCGCAAAGCGGGCATTCAGCATCGTTCCCACTGAAGTCACGATGGAGGCCTTCAGTTCGTCTATTAAGTCGGGGCCCACGGGAGGCTGGGCAGAGGAATTTTCCGTCGCCGAATTTTTTGAAGCCGCCATTGCGGTTTTCATTTCTGAGAATTCACGACGGTGGGCTTTCAGCTCCGCTTTGAGTTGGTCGATTTCCAACCTGAGGCGGGCATTGTCTGCCCTAAGCCTGCGTGTTTCCTCACCCTCCGTGCGAACAGCAAGCACGTCTACAATTTCCTGTAGCTCTTTGGCAGCATCTTTGAAACGCCTCACAAAGGTGCCTTTCAGATTGTTAGACCGTGATGCCATCTGTATGATTGAGGCAGAGTTTCGTCCTGCTACTGCCCGTAGCTCTTCCGCGTTGAGCCGCGATGGATCTTCTCGGCCAGAGGTCTCGCTGGTCATACCTTCTTCAGGATTAAGAACTATATTCATAGCATCCTTAGCCTCCTTCCTGACGATACGGTCTCGGAGTAGCTGGTTGAGAGCGTCCTCGCGAGCTTCCTTCCGGGCTGTTAATACTTCAGCCCTAGCAGCAATTACTCCGGTAGCCCTGGGCACCGGCGTTAGTGAGCGCGGCACGGACGAGTCCCGTGAGCTCGGTGACAAAGATCCTTCCCGACGCGAGTAACGCGTATTTGGGCCTTGGTTACCGAGGTTTCGAAAACCTGGCCCAAGGCGTCGATTCCTGCGTACAGGAACTTCCTCCTTTCCTGACGAATGCTCGTCATTCATTTCTGAGTTACCCGTCTGGCAAGCCAGACGAGCCAGCGATTAATGACTACCAGGAAACAAAAGAAAATACGACATAAGCTAGATAGACCACTCCAAAATAACAGATAACAACTAATAAAAATTACAACAACAATGAAACGTAACAACTAAACAACTAACCAACTAATGGCCCTGAAAAGGGCCTTTGAATAAACTGAATAAACTACGACACGCTCGGTGCGAGCGATATAGTTTTAACTCGCACTACGTCTACACTCAGCGCTCGCGAAAGGCACTGCACGCACACACTGAGAATTATACACAGCGTACGCGCGCAAGTCCGATCACTTTCGCCGCTCAAAAACGACAGACCCTACGATAATTATCAACAATAACTACAAGGTGGCCCTGAAAAGGGCCGGGACTGACAAGATTTATAAGACAACGATAACGTGAAACGTTTTTAAAGATTCCTAACAACGCAGTACGAACCGACTGAAGAAACGCACGCGTCCGCTCGTCTCCGCGTTCCGAACGCGACTCGTAGAAAGAATCCCTATGCCAGATAAGGATGCATCATTATCATTAGTTTGTTAAAATCCACGATTAAAACAATACAGTCCAGGATTTTCTTTACTTTCTCCTCTCTGAATAGAATCCTGGCTACTGGCAAGAAAAAGTTCTCATACCTAATATACATTCTAATATACCAAAATATATATAAAAATCAGTCAAGCTCTCCTCATCTTCCCTCTCCAACTCGTTTAAGCAGGCTCTCTAGTAGTTCCATAAAGTAGGCTGATAATGATGAATGATTTCTCTCAAACCGAGCATGTGAACATTTACTAGATGTCAACTCAGAAAGCTAGTTTAAGCTCATAGCGTGAGTCACGACTTCACATTCTCGCAGGCACTTAGCATTAATGAGATGTGTTAATTTCCAAGTTCTGCGGTGAATGAAGGCGTCAAGGGAGACCGCACTTATTAGTATTCTAACCTCAAAGTGTAGAGTTGCAACTAAACGCTAATCAGACATCTAAATTTAATAAAACCTTTTTACATTGAGTTGCAAATGAGTTATGGACGCCCCGTGATTATGCGTACTATCATTAACATCTGATAGCGATCGTTAATAAATGAAACAATACCACCCGCCCGCCAACCCGCATTGGAGCAGCGTGGTGGGTCCACGCTCCATATACTCTCGTATAAGGAGGGAAGCCTGTCTCTGTAGTATAATGATGATTATGATGTTGAAATATTAACTGGGGGCAAATTTGAACCTAAAACGATATCTAAAGATACACATTTTCATGTGAATGCAAACCAAACCAATACCAAAGGAATGCAGCTTGCTGTTAAATAAACATTATTTTATTTAGTAAACGTATAAAATAAAGTAGCTAAAGCTTGGAGAGTAGATAGTTTGAACCACGACCTTTTTTAAACTATAAGTCCTTGGTCTTGACTCACTCTATGTATTAATGAAATGCTCAGAAACAGGAGGATGTTTAATCTCATTCCCCCATCGCCGTTCTTTCATAGGACTGCCAGGCATCGCAGAGATCTATCTATTCTACTGCATCTTAGGTAGTCTATATCTTTTGGACGCGGTTTAGTTATTCATTCCTCATTTGGAATGACCTTCTAGTTTTCTCTACCACCTACAATTTGGATATCTTTAAGTTTTAAGTGAATAGGCATCTTCTAGACAAGCGCGTACCGCCGTAGGCTGCATCATGGCTTACCATCAGGTATCATTGCAAGCAAGCATTAAAAAAACCGGGAAGTAGGTCAAATTTAAATTTCTTTCATTACAGACACAGATTTTAGACGTACCGCCAAGCGATTTAGCGTTCCGGTACGATGTGTAGAAACCGATAGGGGGTGTGGAATTTCATACTACTCCTAACAACTTAGCCCGCTTCCATCTTAGATTGCATCATCACTTAACATCAGGTGTGATAGCAGTCAAGGGCCAACTTGTAGTTGATAAAAAAAAACACCGCTACAGATGAAACTAAATAAAAACTTGAAAAAATTGTATTTAGAAAAGACAACTTAAACTGAACAACATAACCGTGGTCGCACAGACCTTCCTATCTTGCCTTTAAATTTCAGTTACAATCTAGCTGAATTTCTGTACCGAAAATTCGAGCATATTTACCTAAGATTATTTCACAATATAGCTCCATTTCAGCAAGGCTTTCTCTATTAATTTTCATGAAGGCAAAATGAGATGCGGACGGAGCGAGGCAGTTTTTAAATAATTATTAATAATGACATTCGTAAAAGAAAATGTTTACATCGCGACCATTTAATATTTGTTACTCGGATCATAACAATTTGTAAGAATGAGCCTTGCAAATTGGAATTTCTCGTATTTCGCATTACATCCCCATCTCTCACTGAGGGGCTTCAGCGAATCTTTATTAATTTTATACTTAAATCTCAAAAGAATATAAGTAATATATTAGATATTATTGTTAATTTGCTGGATTATTAGTAATGACTATTTACGATATTTTACTTAATGTAGTCATTTTCCGGAAAGATCTTTTTTTTCTGTTCCGCAAAACAATGTTTATTGCTTTTTAGTATTTAATAAATTTTTTGGTGTTTTTTTTTATTTAGCTACCTTGAAGTGAAAGGTTCACACAACAAATTTAACAGCTATATAAAAAAAAAATCGATGAAGTACTAACTAGTAATTTCCAAATAGGCATATTCTTTTTCTCTACTCTCTACTTAATCTTATTTTTCTGAAGCGAATGAATTACCTACTATGGTGTGTTTACGGAAGAGGATTATGTGATCCTTAAAATGCTCAGTTGCAAAATAATTATCTGCTATGTCGATGGCAATGCTGATGAGAAAATATTAAGCTAAAATGTTAGTCCTCACAATTCCAGCCTTACAACAAATATAATTTCTATATTCGGTTTATGATTGTTAAACATTTCAATAAGCTGTGAATGTTTCACATTTATCGGCCGTTAACTGGAATGGGTCAACAAATTGTAACAGATGCGCACGGGGTCGACAGTAATTTCAACTACCGAGTATAAACAATAGACTATATTCTGTACTGACGACGTTATCCTCTTATAGTCATAAAAATATGATTTAGAATCAGAAAATTAAGTTAAAATTCGAATATATACATATATTTCTCGCACATTATTACCCCTAAGCCCGCCAACTCGCAGATCGACAAAGAACGTGGCCTGACAGATATAGTGGGCTGATAGTAGGCTGATAATTATAATATGATCATGATGCGATTTATTTAACGATAAACAATAAGTATCTATTGTGAAAGTTTGTTTCGTTACTTATATCGTAGACAATAATTGTTTATATTTTGTTTAATATTTAGATTATACGAGTACAGTAGGTTGTCTGAACAACAATGGTTTTTAATATCTAATATATAAAATTCTCGTGTCACAGTTTTCTTTGCCATACTCTTTCGAAACGGCTAGACCGATTTTGATGAAATTTTTTGTGCTTATCCGGTATCTATGAGAATCGGCCAACATCTATTTTTCATCCCCCTAAATGTTAGGGGTAGTTGGCAAAACAACGTTTGCCGGGTCAGCTAGTTAAATTATAAATTTGTCTTTTTAAGATGTTAATTTATATCCTTTGTGAACTCTATGTAGAGTAGAACAGATCAACAGTGAGAAAAGAATACGAGAAACAAAAAACTGGTCAAGTGCGAATCGCACTTGCACACCGAGGGTTCCGTAAAATTTAAGATTTTAGGAATGTTTCCTTTTTCTGTGATGTAACATCAAGCATCATGCTAAATTTTAAGATTCTAGATCGACTGGAAATATTACTCGAAATATTGACACTGACTCCAAAATTTATTAGCTTAATTAAACTGCCTAACATTTGATGAGTTCAATGCACCTATAATAATACTAGTAACAAACACTGTTTCTAAGCAGTGATGAAACTACATTCCTAGGTTGGGTGGGCGAGTAATCAGAACAATTTGTATAATAATGACCACTTTTTGTAATTTCCTGGATCGTTTAGTAATTTCATGTCCGGTCTCATTTGTACACTTATTTCAATTAATTAATATTTTCTGATATTTACAATATCATATCCGTCATTTTTCTTACATACAAATAAGTAGGTTAGGTAGTACAAGTTATTAAAAGGAAAGTCAGGACTAAGTCGGGATGATGGCAAGAGACCTGATGGATTGACGCTGGTTTGGAAGTGGGACGCTACCTGCGTTGACATGTCAACAGTATCAAAATCGGGAGCTCCAGCAGAAAAGGCTAAAACCAGTAAATGGCACAACTGTGCTTCTCTGACCAAGAGTTACATATTTGTTACTTTTGCCGTGAAGACCCTCGGGCCATGAAGTGGTAGACAGAAGGGCTAGCTTATTTTTTCGAATAAGGAGCCGCCTGGCTTTATATCTTGCCACCATTCACGTGGGCATGATTTATGAAATAACTTCATATTATAAGTCGAATTGAAAGCAAAAACAATATCAAGACTATTTCAAGGAGCTAAGTTACAAAAAATATACATAACACAGAAAAATGCAACTTATAATAGCAAAGAATCTGGTTATTTGAATAATACAAAGTTGATTATAGCTGACCACGTTGTTGAAGCTTTCCTGCTTTAATCTGTTGATACACTTAATAAATGCATGGGCACGGAATGTACTAATAAAATAAACTATAATTCCCCGCATTTGCCGTTATAATCTACGGTTTGTGCTAATACTTTGGCTTAGACACTGTTGCAAAATAGCTTTGTCGGCATTAATACTGCGAATGCGAAAAGTTATGTCTTTATTTTACTTGAACTGAGAAACTCGCAAAAAAGTTCATACATACAGTTAAATTAATTGTATTAAACTTGGCCTACTTTTCGATTTCCTATTGAGCTGAAATATATATGTATATCACTTGCAATCAGGTTTTAGCTCTCACAACTCTTTCTTGTGAGCATTGCGGCGAGAAGTGTCATTCTCGAATTTTCCTTTACAGCCGTCAATCTAGGTGTTACTTCAAAAGATACCGCTTAAATCATCTGTCACAGACATAAAGGTCTTGACTGACGAAATGATAATGCAATATATTTAAAAATATGGAGCTGAACTGAAGCTGAATCCGGAAGGTAGCTCTAAGGGCTCCGCAATATATCTCGCAAAATACATGTTGTCGTCTGCAATAGGCTACGAAGTCGCACCTTTAACTAAACTGCAAGTTGCAATGTAGTAACTACTTTAAGTACTATTATGTATTCTGTGGTTTAAGTACAATGCATTAACAAAGAGCAAGCACATGAAATCTTTCAAATAAATCACATTTAGTACAGGTTTATAGATCCTTTAGAAACTCGTGTACTCTTTTCATAGCCCATATACCAAGTGAAACGTTATCGCTCCGTGTAGCGACGTTCAAAGGGAACCTTTTAAATATTCAGGTCACAACCTAGCAAAGCAGACTGGATGGTGATAACTGAATCCATCCCCTAAAACATCCATATTAAATCACCCAAATTTGATTTACTCTAGTAATATTATTTCAGTCTAAAACTAAATTAAGATATACCAGACTGAGGTCGATTTACTTACCTACTGTGTAAATAGATCACTTTATTTTATTTTGTTCTGAAAAAATATTGCAAAGATTTTCAAATTCATGATAAGGTTGGTTTGCAGTGAATAAAATATCTCCAATACATGAGCCTCGGTACAGAAATTGTATACTTTAACCTTTTCCGCAAATATGCCCTTAATTTACATAAACCATAACCTGTCTTCAAACCATACCAGATCAGTAGATTAAAAAATTGCAGACTGAGCACATAAGTACGTTAAAGAGCTCCTTCAGCTGTCCTTCGTCTTATATATATATATATATATATATATATATATATATATATATATATATATATATATATATATATATATATAGGCACAGATTTATTTAGATATACCACTATTATAAAGGCGATAGTGGTGGTAGGATTTAGGATTGCCACATTTTATTTCGAAATTCCTACGGGGATAAGAACTACACGATTGAAACCGCAGGCATCATCTAATTTGTTTATAAATGACGACCTCCGTAGCGCAGTGGTATGCGCGGTGGATTTATAAGACGGAGGTCCTGGGTTCGATCCCCGGCGGGACAGATTGAGATTTTTCTTAATTTGTCTTGGTCTGCCGACAAAGACGTACCCCCAAGCGAATTAGCGTTCCGGTACGATGTCGTGTAGAAACCGAAAGGGGTGTGGATTTCATCCTACTCCTAACAAATTAGCCCGCTTCCCTCTTAGATTGCATCATCACTTAACATCAGGTGTGATAGCAGTCAAGGGCTAACTTGTAGTCGATAAAAAAAAATCTACATATCGAATATTTAAGTTTATTTTTTAAGTCGGTTTAAAACCGTGGTTATATGAACGTGTTCAGTGCTAAACAAACAATTTTATGAGATGTTTTGATAAAATTAATTAGTTTTCAGAGGATCGTTTCGGCTAACATTCAATCGTAACAGTTATATTTTATTTCTTTCTAAAATTGATCACGTCTCAAACGCCTATAACACTTTTACAGCCATCCAATATAACAAGCTCTAACGTTGTACTGCGCGCGTGGATATAATTTTAAGTAGACACAAAACTTAAAAGTATATAATATATAATAATAAATAGATAAAACTTTTGGAATGGAAGACTTTGAAGGTCGGTTCTTCGATATTTTATAAAAGCTGAAAATCAGTGCATTCCTCACTGGTAAGCAGTTGGTATAGTAGACATCCAGGACCATGGTAGAGACGCCTTTGGGAGAGACCGGACACCCTTTTGGTGGTCTCCACTCTATCTTTAACGCTGACCAACTTGGCCCAAAAGTTGATGTAAATGTTCTTGGCTCAGAGACCATTTTTACTTATCAGATACTTGTCTCTCTCTCTACAGTCGTTTCCTTATTTCTGATGATCGTGATCATGGTAGGACCCAACCTCAAACGGGTTAATTTTTTCCATCAGCTTGTATTGGTGGCCATCTTCGCTAACGTGTAGAAGTCCATCTTATTATTTTTCTTGAGCTAGTCAGCCCAACATATTAGAGAGCGGTCACTAGATCTTTTCTCGAGACCGTCTTTTTATTCTTTTTTAGGTGCGTGTAAAACTGCTTAGGTATATTTGACCGTTACTATGCCGTTACTATAAAAAATGCAACATTAATCTGTCATTTGTTTTGAAGAGCATTATCTGTACAAGTGATGTCAAAAGTTATCACCGCAGCGCAACCGTCGCAGATAGGGACGTAATTATTCAATTGTGCTAAATGATTTAATTTTTTGATGACTTCCCATCGCAATTTTTAAGACAATCGGTACAGTTCGTATTACATTGGTTCTCAGTATTTTTTTGTAAACATTTGCAAAAAAATCTTATAAAAATGTATTAAATAAATATATCAAAATGTATTTAAATTACAATATTTTGACGACCTCCTTGGCGAGAAACCGAAAGGGGTGTGGATTTTCGTCCCACTCCTAAAAAGTTAGCCCGCTTCCATCTTAGACTGCATCATCACTTAACATCATGTGTGATAGCAGTCAAGGGCCAACTTGTAGTCGATAAAAAAAAGATATGAATTTGAAATACGTATTGTGGTTTTTTCTCATTTTAAAAGATGAAACCATTAGATTGCCGTTTTTTAAATAAAGTACATCCTTACTAATATTATAAAAAAAAGTTTGTATGTATGTATGGATGGATGTTTGTTACTCTTTCACGCAATAACTACTGACTATATTTTGATGAAACTTCACAATGAAATAGCTTACATATCAGAGTATCACATAGGTTACATTTTATCCCTAAATTCCAACAGGAACGAGACCTGCGCTGGTGTAACTCCAGTACATAATATTATGTTATAGTTATGTCATGTTATGATATTAAGATTATACTTTGGTCAATTCACTAAGATGCGCCCCACTATTTGTCGCGAGGGGAAACCGAAGGGTGCGGGGAGTACAGTTCGAACATCAGTCTTGAGTCGACCACGCCTCGGTGTACACGGGCTATTGTAGGTTGTGTCGCTGCATGTCATGACCGAACGGAGTGATGCTCTACTTAATTTTTCTTCAAAGGTCACTTGATTGGCTTATTACAGCCCATATAGATTTTTCAAATTAGTCCAAGTCTAGCTGGTGTAAGGCTTTGGTCATTGATAGTTACCATCCCACTGACAAAGACGTTACGTCAAGCAATTTAGCGTTCCACTACGGTATCGTGTAGAAACTGAAGGAATGTAGATTTCTTGCTACTCCTAACAAGTTAGTCCGCTTCCATCTTAGTTTGCACTGTAAACGTTTGAAAAACAAAAAACGACGAGCCATCATGGATTGACCAATCTATACTGATTTCCATCATCAGCTTATTTGTATGGAATTTGCAGGGGCACTCTTCTTATTTAAGATACATATTTCCATAATCATAAAATGTGTAATGAAAGATTTCTGAAAAAAAAAACGAAGTCCTCACGGCCGGAGTCACAGGTATAGAATAGTATAAACTATTTGTTTGTTTTCGATTTATATTATCAAAATCATTTATTACCATAACAACAAATGCATGCCTAACAGTTAAATATTGCTTACGAATGTTTGTCCCTCTTATTTACCGAGTCCCGTGCCAGTGAATCACTGATAATTTGTGACCTGTGTTCTGATCTCAGTAATTTTCTTTATAACGATATTATATTTGCACTGGCATAATCTTCCCGTATATAAAATTGTCGTGGGCCGTGGCGTGTAGTTTTAGTTTGGCCTCAGTTGTCTAAGAAGACTGTCCGATTTGCAGTATGGTGTATTTAAGTGCAGTTTTATTACTATTTTATTTCACTACTGTTCTTTCTGATGGAGGCAAGTGCATATGTTTTTTATATACTTACTATTTTTATTACACACAATAATCATTGGAAATAATTGGTTTCTCTCGCTGATTGATTTCAAATTTGGTAATTCAGAATTAAAATTTTCTTAAGATACTCTGATTTCGAAGAACATATTTACATTCAGTTCTGATAGAATTTCTGCTGAAATTCGTTGGCAACTTGTGGAGAACAGCAATAAAACTCGATTGTACACTACTCATAATGAACTTCCTGAAAGTAACGCCTGTTGTTATTCCTGAACTTTATGTTCACTACACAACATTAAAATGAATATTATGGGTATGAATTCAAAATCACACAAGATTTACAATAGGATAAAACAGCTCTTTACAAATTTTAAATACTTACAAACTGCACGTCTCATAATGTTTGCTTTAATTCGTCGTCATTTACACAGAATAGGTACATATTAGTGCTTAGCTCTTTGTCCTAAGCAAATGCCTTTCGGTCTGGACTGGACGATGGTCCAGACCGTTCCTTCCAGTCCTTTTTAATAAATTATTACGTATAACCTAAAAATTGTACAGAACATTATTAATAATAATAAAAATAAAATATTTTATTTAGCTGAAAATAGTTGTACAGTACATAGCTTAAAAATAAACTTAGAACTAAAGATACAACTAAAAAATCTTGAAAGAAAAGCTAAATTAAATAACGAATACAAATCATCTCAGCTAAAAAGGTTACTGCCTCAGCATGTTGCTGCAATGTTCGCCACTGCAGCGCTGGTTTTCAGGCATAACCTTAACCATTACATATCTTTATTCTTATTTCTACTTGAGAACAGACCGGTGTATTACGACAGAATACAAATACAAATGTAATACATTGATAAGCTACTAACAACTAGCAAATGCCTACTACTTACTTACAAAATTTACTACAAACTTCCATCCCCTTTCTCTACACAACACGTTAAATCTTTAAAAATGACGCATGTTAAGATAAATCAGTCAGTCAGCCAGCTATAAATAATTAAAAACATTAAAGAATCGTATATGTATAAGACAATTTCTATTTTGTATTAGGAATTAAAATCAAAGGAACGAAATTTAAAGTCTATTTGTATCAATTCGTTTTTATTATAACTTTTAGCTCATTTTCCTATACGATAATTAAACATGATAGCTCTACTCTGTACTCTTTAGCATCGGACAGCTCTATCTATGAGTCTAAGTAGCCAGTAACTGCTAACCTTAAAGCGATATACCATATACATTAAAGAAATACAGTTTCTTAACATAGGTAATATGAGTTCGTTTAAACCTTGTAATCACAAGACATGAACATAATATCAGAGTAGGTAGGTATGTGAGATATGAGAAAAATCGGAATGTTATAATTGTATCAACAACACTGGTCATTAAATAATATTACTACATATTATGATATCAGTTTGTTATTACTATTTGCCACGTGTATACTCAGATAGACTAATTAAAAACTTGATTTTTTTCTTAATTTCACTTTATTCTAATATAAATAACACACATAGACATCATGGCCGCAGGCAGGATCGTTGTTTTTGAAAGTCCCTAAAAAAGGCCTATGTCCAGCAGTGGTCGTCCACCGGTTGATAATGATATTGATGATGATGATGATGATGATGATGATGATGATGATGATGTTACTGTTCCACGTAACGACAATCTGGTGAAAGCCAAAAAGGAAGAGTATCAAAATACTTGGGCCTTGCTCATGGGCTTACCGCCATGTGGAATGTTGAGTCGACGATTATTGTTCCTAGTCGTTTCACTTATAATGTTTTTAAAGTGAAAAGCGTCGTCAAACTTCTTGAGAGACTTTCGCTGAGTTGTTGATTCAAGGGTCGGATACAGAAGCGGTATTTCTTGAAACGGCGCGTATTGTGAGGAGGTTCCTAAGTCTGGAGCCACAACCACCACCGGTTGTTTGGGCCACATTTAAATTTCTTACAGTTTTTTATCATTTTTATAAAATGTTAAAAAAATGTAAATAAATGATAAATTCAATAAATAACTAAATTAATTTCAGTTACATAGTTAACATTCGTCATAGAGACCTCACGCAATAATTACTTGAATCTTAGTAAAACGTCATTGTGTTTGTGTGTGTTAAATGTTCAAAGTTAAATTAGAACCGTTTTCTGATTTTACTTTGACTTGAATTATATACTTGCACCAGCGGACGCCCGCGACTTCGTCCGCGTGAAACTTGGTGTAGGCTTGAACTCCCGTTTGACCCCTTAAGTAGGTTAAAAAAAACGTTTCTTAGCGCTCGCCTACGTCATTATAGCTGTATAGTAGTCGCCTGCGACTTCGTCCGCGTGAAAACTTCTTAGGTACCCTTTTAATTTTAAAGACAGATTTTCATATAAAATGTGCTCTTTCCCTGCTACCCTCTCTATTTAATTTTTTTATAGTTTCCCGTAAAGCAATTTCCTCCTTCCCGTCCCGTGTACTAAAGATCTACATTTTTGTTAAACATTGTACGATATTACAGTACATTAACATTAACAATATATATTTATGGCAAGCTGATGTGTATAGCTTGTATTAAATAGTCTATTTCACTTTTGAGTCTAGCTTTCGTAATAAACAAAATAATTTACAACCCGACATGCAGATCTCGAGATTAGCCCGTTTAAACAAACGAACAAACTTTTCCGTATATTATATAAATATGGTCTACCATGCCAAATAAATTTAAAGAAAAGATCAAAGATCAATTTCTCTAAGAATATCATTACCAAAATGTTGACCCCTATTCAGTACGTATAACATAACACGGAGGAGGTCAACTTAATTTGGACGATAAAGCGGCATAATTGTTCTTTAGAAATTTTGTAATATCTCCGATACTATATAACTAATTAACATACTGTAAAAGGCAAATATTATCTCTATAATATCTTTGTGATTATTAATTAATTTATTTTGATAAGGATTTAAGTTTAGTTGTATAAATAATGACGTAAACTTAAGCTTATGAATTGAATGATTTATTACAGAGTCGCACTTTTTAGAAATTTTGTAATATCTCCGAAACTATATAAATAATTAACATACTGTAAGAGGCAAATCTTATCTCTATAATATCCTTGTGATTATTAAATAATTTATTTTGATAAGGATTTAAATTTAGTTGTATAAATAATGACGTAAACTTAAGCATATGAATTAAATTATTTTTTAAAACACAAAAAGTTATATACCTATCTGCCAAAATATAAAAAATAGATATATGCTATCGCGGACTTTTTTGTAGAACTTTTTAAGATGCATAAAGTTTTCATACAATGTTTTCAATTATATCCAATAGCTAAGGCATCGTACGCAAAATAATGCCGATTTAATCACGATCCGACTCGCGAGACAAAAACTGTGGTAACTCGGGTAATATATACAATACAAATATAAAAAACACTCTAAAAGACACTCACCGATAACGTAGCATTCTACTGGTGAAAGAATTTTTAAAATCGGATCAGTAGTTCCGAAGATTAGCCCCGACGGAACTTTATTTACAAACTTACAAACTTTACCTCTTTATAATATTAGTATAGATTATGCATAGTAAATCGGTATGCCATAATTTACTCTAATTCTGATAATGTACTCTATTAACACAACATTATTATAGTACTAAAATTACTAAACTATTTTAGTGATACATGTTGCAGCTAAAACTTTACTTTAAAACGTGAAATACATTTACAAGTATAGTCTCTCTAGTAGATACATCACTTGATGAAAAAGAAGCATTTTGTCAGCCTGAAGCGGCTAAGTAACGAAAATTTCCATTTATATTTTGCTTACAAAGGAAATATTTTTTTAGAGACTAGGAAATAATGTCAAATTATTATAAAAGGATTAAAATTACTGAGTGTCAATTTATGACTTTAACAGAAAGTAGACGTAAAAATAAATTGTTTCGCACAAAAAATAGGTAAAGTAAAGTAAAGTAAGTTTTAATTTGTTATATTTAGAACAATTTCGTTTATTACAGGCTCATTACTCACGCCATGCAAAGTGGACGACACCGGGTGCCTGAGTAAAACAACTCAGCAATTCCTAGAGAAGACGTGCCAAGGTATACCGCAGTACGACATAAAACCTATCGATCCACTCTTCATAGATCAATTGGATATAGTAATTGGAGACGATTTAGAGACTATACTGCACTATAAGAATATAAACATAACAGGATTGAAGAACCAACAGTTCTCTGATATGAAGTAAGTTTACTTTTGTGGTAATATTACTAGGCAGGCGTAACTGGCAGCATACATTTTCAAATGAATCTTCGGTTTTTTATGTAATTTTTTTCATGGTAATTTTACTAATACGGTTACGTACTTTAGATTTCAGAGTATATAATCTATAAAGAAAATCACTCAGCTTTGGATAATTTTATTAAAAGTATTATCTCTGTCCTTATCTCTATCGTCAGCAAGAGATGTTGTCAGTTAACTTATATCTATACAAATAAGTAAAAGTCTGTCAGTAATTTCAAAATAACAACTTTTCACTAAATGCACATGATGGTATCTATATACGGCATCTGCGAACTTACATTAAAAATCAATTTTTTATTTATCTGTCACTTCAATTTTATTTATTTATATATAAATGTATGGGTAGATGTGTATCGATAATAATTCCTGAACATGTTGCAAATATCAAATGGCAATCATTCCACAATTGTTATTTTAATGAATGTAAATGGATGTTTATAGATTTCTTAGTTGGTATCAATAAACAGCAATTTATGTGAAACGATCCTGTAGTTGACTATCAATAATGACTAATATGCCTCGTTAGTCTAGTAGTTAGCCAATGTGGCTTCAATTGCGAGGTCCTTGGTTCAAATTTCGGGTCGGGTCACAGAATAATGCTAAGTTTAAATTCTTCCATGAAATTTTCAGTAGATTCTAATCCTGAAATTGGGAAGTTGTTGGTGTTACACCCCCGTGTCTCGGAGAGCACGTTAAGCCGTCGATCCCGGTCACTAACATCATCATCTGATAGTGATCTTTAATATCTGAAATATTATCACCCTACGCCCGCCAACCCGCATTGGAGCAGCGTGGTGGGTCTACGCTCCATATCCTCTCTCCTTAAAGAAAGGAGGCCTGGCCCTGTAGAGGGATGTTAATAGATAATGATGAATACCTGATATGAATTTTAAATTATACGTAAATAAAAGAGTCAGATAATACAAGCTTGTATAATAAGCTAATTCCCTATTGTACCTATCTATTGCAACATTCCATGAACACCCAAAAAAATTATTAACGTGGCCCTTTTCTTTAACGAAAAAAGGATATGGCCGGATTCTGCCCCCAAATTGAATGGGATTTGTAATATTTATTAATATGTTAAAAAGAATAAAAAAATAAAGTAATATTTAAGGCAAAAATTATATTTTTCTATAACATTCGAGAAATACGCATTCTTTTTTGTTTATTTTGGATATTTCTTTGACTCGCATTAGCTTACGTGTTTGGATACACATATAATACATATTCTATCCGTATTTAGGACTTCAGTTTGTAATTAAATATAAAAAATACGACTAACAAAACACTATAAACTAAAGTAAATATTATAAACATAATTATACGCTTTTTTTATTGTATAAATATGTTACGATTGTTGATGCGGCTGTGCACAACCACGCGACATGCAAAAGAGTGTACAAGTATCCGATCGTATTTTGACAGATTTGAAATGGTTTTTTTTTATATGGAACAGTCATATGTTAATAATAATGACCGGGATGAATTAATTCGCTTTGATAAACTAGAATAAATGTTTAGTACCAACTCAATCTCCTTATATACCAATGATCTTAACCCATATAGCCTAACTATTGGACCAGTGAGGTATTATTTGCTACTAACTATATACCACTTTGGTAAACGACAGTAAAATTATTGCTATTTAAAATAATTAGGCGCCTTTTTGTAACATGTTATTGAAGACTCTCAAAAGTTCTTTGATCACAAAACTTAAATAGCGGTATTCTAATACTCGTAAGCTTTAAAATAAGGTACTATATGTCACTACAAACGAATTTGTTTTTCGGGGCACAGCTCCATACTAATTCCGGCCATGTCCTTTGTCCATTGGCTACCCTTAAGACGGATAGATATTTGCCATCGCGGACCTTTATGTAGATAGCACTTATGAAGAGGGAGGGAGGGAGAGGGAGGAGGCGAACAATACTCCATACATTGTTTTGTTATACCTCAAAGGATCCTCGGCGCCGCGCCAGTTCCCACAATTATCGTTACGTTTCAACCAATATAAACAAAACCTTAACAAATAATATACTAAAACCTTCCTCAAGAATCACTCTACCTGTTGGTAATCGCTTGATAATCGTTTCAGTAGTTTTTAAGTTTATCGAAAACGGACAAACACACAGACGATGCGAGTGACTTTGTTTTATTAATATGTACTCAACTCAACATTCAACAGGATGGATACATCAGCAAAATCAGTAGCGTTACAAACCAGAGTAAATTTAAACATAGTCGGAGACGTAACTGTGGAACTGGGCAAACTACAGAAGTCACTGACAGGCTCCTTTACTCTAAAAGCAAGTAAGTACCTACTATTGTACATTTATCAAACAAATATCTTAATTGCGTATTTAGACCACAATTAGAAAGTATGTTGGTATGAACATTAAAATAATTATATAATAAAATATAAATAATTATATAAACATAAAATCTGTGTTTATTTATTAAATATATTAAAAACTTTTAACATTTTTAACTCAAAATGTTAACGAAATCTCGTAGATTTTTTTATATCTGTGTGCTTCAAAAACAACGTTATGATTGCGACTATATTAGAAAACCTAATAAGTAATATTTTCAAATTAAGAAATTATATAGTCTTCAAGATGTGGCAGATAGCTTGATTTTTATGTTTATTTTCTTAAAACTCGTATTTTATTGAGGATAGATTAGAATAGATGGATTTCAAAAGCAAGAAACGTTATGTTGAGCAATTGTAATTTAGCAATTTAATGATACTGATTTTTTTACCTTATCACGAATAGCTAAGAAAAAATTAAGATTGTTTATCGGTATCAAATACAATACAGTAGGAATGCGAACTTGGCACATAATATGTTTGTTGGAGCCGCAATCCCAACCGCTGTGTCCAACTAAGGCGTAGGCGATTAGTCTCAAGTCCAGTACGAGGACTTCGAATTTCTCAGAGCTAAGCTGTAATTTTAATCTCTCGAAAACAAGACTTTGCTTTTAAGGGATTTTAATGAATATTTGTTTAGATCAAATTCAATTACTTATACTAAAGCCAAAGTCGATGTGGAACATTTATCCGCAAACAAACTAAAAATGAAGGTATACGCATGTCATTTTATAAGTAAAAAATAAGGTAGAGCTATCGTGTTTTTATAAAATGTAATTCAAATTATTAGCTTACAACAACAATATCACAAACAATTAGAAATAATATCTAATTGTTCTAAGCTCAGCTCAGCTAATTATATAATTTATTTTATTAATTTGTCATTAACAAGTTATAAAAAATTATTAGGTGTAAAATGATTAGATTTATACCTTAATTTTTAATTAGTTTGTTAATTAATAAACATCCTACATCGAGTTTGGTTTTAGTATACATGCATTGTAATTTAACACAAATATTTAAATTCAAATTCCTTTATTTAAACTAAGATTTTATTTATAAGTACTTTTGAAAGTTCAAGTCAGTCAGTGCAAAGTAACTCTACCACCCATTCGTAAGGTAGATTCCGCCGAGAAATTCATCAGTCGCTCTTCCAAAATGAGGTTTTGACGACCTCCTTGGCGCAATGGTATGCGCGGTGGATTTATAAGACGGAGGTCCTGGGTTCGATTCCCGGCGGGGCAGATTGAGATTTTTCTTAATTTGTCTTGGTCTGGCTGGTGGGAGGCTTGGTGGCTAGTTACCACCCAACCGACAAAGACGTACCGCCAAGCGATTTAGCGTTCCGGTACGATGTCTCCTAACAAGTTAGTTCCCTCCCATCTTAGATTGCAATATCACTTAACATCAGGTGTGATAGTAGTCAAGGGCCAACTTGTAGTCGATAAATAAAAAAAAAAAGGTTGCAATTTGTATTTTAAAATTAACGGACTAAGATATCTTTTCCTGTAGCCATGCAGAGAAGCTTTCCTCTGTAAAGCCTATAAAATCTTTGTCGATACGTAATATTTTTGAATTTAAAGGTTTAATTCGTCATACTTTTTGTTGTTTTCAGCTGCGTTGGGGACATCGTCTTATGGATATGATTTCAAGACTGATGACAAAGGAATAGAACATTATGAAGTTGGTCCAGAAACAATTTCATGTCAAACCGTAGACGAGCCAGAAGTTGTACTTAGTCCAGAATTGAGACAAGCGATAGATCAGGGTACATTATTTCATATTTTTTGTATTCATAACAAGTTAGTTCTTGACTGCAATCACACTCGCTGGATAAGTGATGATGCCATCTAAGATGGAAGCGGGCTAACTTGTTAGGAGTAGTATGAAATCAACACCCCTTTTCGATTTCTACGCGACTTGATACCGAAACGCCAAATCGCTTGGCAATCGTTGTCGGTAGGGTGGTAATAACCACAGCCTAAGCCTCTTATTTTGCCCAGCCAGGAATCGAACCGAGGACTTCCGTCTTATTAATCCATTGCGCATACCACTGCGACACGAGGCGCAAAAAAGTTCTTAGTAATTTTAAATTAGAAGAATATTTTAGAAACTTTAAACTCATAATAAATTGTAAGGGACTGTTTGAAATTCAAATTCTTCAAATAGTTTTTACATTTGATAGTCGAAGTTTTAAATAATGCCAGTCTTTTCTTAGTTGGAACGGTAAAAATATATTCAACTTTTAAGTTTTAAGTTCCAGTTCTTCGCATGACACGATGTTTTTTTACACGCTTTTTATTAGCTTCACTTGTATGTCAGTTTGTCAGTATGTCAGTTTGTCAGTATGTCAGTTTGTCAGTATGTAACTTGTATGTGTGTTCGCGCATAACTTCGTCGTTTATGAACCAATTTTGATAATTCTTTTTTTGTTGGAAAGTAGATAGTCCGGTGGTGGTACCATGACAAGGAAACCAGGTTTACGAGGGGAACTTTCAAAAATTGTAGGGACAACAAGTACGTTTGTTAGTTTTTCCGATAAGTATTTAAAAGCACTACAATTCGATGAAGGTCTGGAGTCGATCTGATGATAGAGCCGATCTACATATAAGAGAATTCCTTGACGATTTACTGTATTTACCTTGTGTTTGGGCTCGATTAATTTGTTTTGATAAGAACTTTACATTTAAATGGGCTGTGACTGTCATTGAGGGTCTGGTGATGAAGACAAAGTACAGTTAAGGGAGCTCCGTAACAGCTTACAGTAGCTACCTTGTGTTTGGGCTTGATTAATTTGTCTCGATGAGAAATTTACATTTAGATGGACTGTGTCTGTCATTGAGGGTCTGGTGATGAAGACGAAGTACAGTTAAGGGTTACCGAGTGTTTGGGCTTGATTAATTTGTCTTGATGAGAAATTTACATTTAGATGGACAGTGACTGTCATTGAAGGTCTGCAGATGAAAACGAAGGACAGTTAAGGGAGCTCTTTAACGGTTTACAGTAGCTACCTTGTGTTTGGGCTCAATTAATTTGTCTCAATGAGAACTTTACATTTAGATGGGCTGTGACTGTCATCAAGGGTCTGGCGATGAAGACGAAGGACAGCTGAGGGAGCTCTTTAACGGTTTACAGTAACTACCTTGTGTTTGGGCTCGATTAATTTGTCTCAATGAGAACTTTACATCTAGATGGGCTGTGACTGTCATTGAGGGTCTGGCGATGAAGAAGAAGGACAGCTGAGGGAGCTCTTTAACGGTTTACAGTAGCTACCTTGTGATTGGGCTCGATTAATATGTCTCAATGAGAAGTTTGAAAGATTCCAGTTGGTTTAATGTTAACTAAGTCATGATCTGATGATGAGATCTACGAAAACTCGAGGAAACTCTTCAAACTTTATTTTTACACGCTTTTTATTAGCTTCACTTGTATGTCAGTTTGTACCGTACCGACTGTACTCTGGCCAGGTTTCTGTGGTTTCCTTGGTCACTGTGCTAAGGGTGGGGCACAGGCAAATGCGGGTACAGATTGTAAGTAAAAATAAGAATTGTAAACATCGAATGTGAATTCGATGTCGACGCTTACTTTGAAACATAGTATGAATATTTTTGATAATCAACAAATAATAGTTTAAAAAAACTAAAAAATCACGCTTTTATAAATAAACCAAACTAAAAAGTAAAAAATAAATAATAGTTTAAAAAAACTAAAACCACGCTTTTTATAGAAACCCAAACTAAAAAATAGAAAATAATTTTAATAAATTTAAATTAAGAATAGTGTTAAAATTTTCATTAACTATAAATTAATAATAGTGTAAATAAAAAAAATATTTTATTTTAAAAAAGCGTGGGGTGCTTTTTAAGATATTATCAAAATGATAATCACTCTACTCATATATGTCAATAAAATATTTATAACTATATTCACACCATGCACCCCACGCTTTTTTAAAATAAAATAATTTCTTTTTATTTACACTATTATTAATTTATAGTTAATGAAAATTTTAACACTATTCTTAATTTAAATTTATTAAAATTATTTTCTATTTTTTAGTTTGGGTTTCTATAAAAAGCGTGGTTTTAGTTTTTTTTTGAACTATTATTTATTGGAACTAAGAATTTTTATTTAGCCATCGATTTTTTTTTCCTTGTTGAATGTCAAAAGTATGATTTTAGGCTCTATTTATAATGAAAATTTTTAGTGTTATTCCTGGTGTGTTATTTACTAAACAATTGGATTTATTTGAAAGAAAAACGAACTTTTTTTTTCACTGATTTTGAACTGACATGAGTTATGCTGTGACATCTACAATGATTGCTCGTTTAAATATACATACCTACCTACTCGTAGTAGATATTTTATACGCTATATTTCAATTTATTTTTCTTGCAGATGAGAGCCTGAAGGAAAAGAAAGAAAATTTCAAACAAAAAGAGTTGCAGAAATTAGTTTTCTGCAAGATGGTAGAGAAAGCGTACGTAACCGTTGTCCATAACATAAGAGCCGCGGCAAAAATCTTGCCTAAAAGCGCATTCTTGGACGGAGTTTAACATGACAGTAACATAACAAAAGACAAATTCAATACAGAGAAATATCGAGAATAAGCTTACTGAGCTATGACCATAATTATGACGATTAAAACCTAAATAAATGGCTCTATTGACTTACGTACACCTAAGGTCATTTTATTTATATTTTGTCCTGGTAACCTAACTTTAATAATTCTTCTGATTAGCTGAAATTATAAGTGAATGGATGTATAGTTGAAATAAAACTATGTTGTTTAAACTTGTGAGTTCTTTCCAAAAAGACGAGGTTCTATGTTCGGTTGTGTGTATGGAATTCTAATGTATGTGTATGTTTTTCTTTCTGATGAACTGTAGTAAGCTCCATTTTAGAACGAGTGCCTAAAGTTGCTGTAGCAGAATCCTACCAGATTTGGTTGGGCAGAAAAATTCGAGCAGAGAAGGCGAGCGTTGACCGGTCACAAAGGGTGCGTGCCGCAAGTCACCATCTTTCAATTTCATCCTCACCATCTGGATGCCTGGTATAGTACTACCATCCGCTATACTAGGAATTTTCTGCCTCGCACCTGTAACATTTGGAATGAGCTTCCATCCTCGGTGTTCCCACAATCTTATAATTTGGGGATTTTCAAGGGGAGAGTAAATAAACACCGGCAAGGCATCAGTGGCGCCTCTGGTGTCGCAGTTGTTCATGGGCGGCGGTAATCACTTAACATCAGGTGATCCGCATGCTCGTCTCGGATTCAGTTTGGCATTTTTCTCTGTGTGACTGTGTTCTCCTTAGACCTTTTTAGCTAAAAAAGGTGAACAAACACTGACACAACCGGAACAAATAATATAGGCGACAAATTATTTTGGTTCCCTCCTTGTTGAATTTGAATAAAAAATTATGCAAACGGTTCAAATTTAAGGTAAACATTGTGTAGAGGAATGTGGTTAGTAATGCATGTAAATAAGGGTCGTATTTGTGCGAAAACGGTTTTAAAGAGTTTTTATTTTGACCGGACACTCAAATGTATATTTTACGGAACATACTCGTACCATTTGTTTTTCGAGTATACTGGGGTTGGAAATAAATTTACATTCTTAAATTAACCTGTCCCTTAACAAAGGTATCTCACTCTGAGGTCACTTCACTGTAGGTTCGTTGCCCGAAACAAAACTTGGTCATGTTAATCCAATATGTCTTACACTCCAGATATCAAGAACTTGCTCCTGACATAATATGAACTCGAGTTTAACTTTAATGTTTTATTTTCATTTCGTCGATTCGTCGAAGTTTTGCTTCAATTGTAATTCAAACGTTTAAAATGAACCTATTCATTATAGATTTAAAATTTAATGGTGCCTGAGTCGTTTGAATTTACTAGTTACTTTAATATTAACATTTAAAGACGTCACACATAGCCACGCCGAACGCTGTTGGACGATCTCAATATAGATGATCTCGAGGTGCTGGTATGGCGACTCCGTTCTCCAACCTACGAGGACATCAAGTGATTTGCAGGGAACTACTGGATGCAGGCACCTCTCTACCGTAGTATTTGAAACTCTTTAAGTCCAGCAGTGAACATCTATTATCAATTTTCTTCCGAATACAATACCTATAATGACACTTTTACACGAACAATCTCTTCTCATTCAATCTTGTCATGTCATGATGATATCGAGTACATATATTTAAACCGCACGAAAAATAAGTCACTACACGTACTGAAAACGACAGTAATGAATCTGACCAGATATCGAATAGCCGGTTTTTTCTGTCAGGCCCGTTATTTATTATGTTCGCGAAATATGGTTATTACTCCCCACAAGACTAATAACGTTAATCTTGCTGAGTATTTCATGAAATTTCATTTTTGGCAGCGGCATCCACCACGTGAATAACTTATGAGCGTTCACGGACGTAATGTAAGCCGATATAATTTGACCCCTAATTTAATATAATGAGGCGAGATTTGTACTTTTTAAAGATTATACTTCAGAGCCACGTTGAGGGCATCTGCAATAAATTTACGAAATAAGATGTTAAGCTTCTCACAATGAATACGATGGGCTTTGATTTTTTTAGGGTGTCTACCTATAATATTTATTAATGGGTTGAATAAATTTTACCCTAAAAATAAGTCAACGTAATTTTTTTGGAAATCTTATTTCGTCAATATATCCGTCATTTTTACCCAATAAATTACGTTTGCGTTTCTTGGAGATTATAAATATTTACTTCACTGAAATAAAAGTGAATTATTAGATTTGAATAATAGTTATTCAATATTTTATTTCCCAATTCGGTGTAATAGATCCATAATGAACAAAAATAGGTACATTTAGTTTTATATATATCATGAGTCAAATCCTAAGCGGCAGCCGGCTGACATTTCCAGCCAAGCCATGGGCCTTCTACCAAAGGGCCTGAGTCGTTGGTCAACTCCTGTAACAGGCTGTTTACACAAACAATAAAGTAATTAAAAGATTTATTTTTAATTTTGAACTAAGAAACTTCGCGAACGTCTACACTCGGTACGTTTTCAGAATCGAACTACTATACGTTCCTTAATAAGTTCCTTAAGGACAAACATACAATCATTCATCTTTACTTATACAATAAATGAATTCAATCCGTATGACGCAAATATCTTACTCAATATTCTTCTTTCTATATCATTATGACTTTATTAGTTTGAAGGGCAAAAGCTCGATGTTTTAGGCGAGTCGCACTGCAAAGCGTTGCATAACATGCTGATCGCCTTATACTTTTAAAATTTGCGCTTAGCCTTGATCTCAAATGATGAGCGATGACTGTTAATAAATTCCTTAGATTTGGAACACAAAATAATCTATAATACCACTAACCTATTGACTCTCGAGGTCTTTTAAAATGATACTTACTCTATTTCTGTTCCCCGAACGGCTGGACCAATTATGTTTTGTGCACTTTTTATTGTCAGAGGTATATAATCGAAATATAAGATATATATATATAGAAGAGAAATATTTGAAGGATATTTGTGACTTCTACGGAAAGGAATGAACAACGAAACTAACTTCTTTGGCTAAAACAAAATTGATGCAATAAAAGAATAGAGCAGGAAAATAAAAAACATTTTTAAGATTTTTTTCTGTACTTGCCCTATATGTGCCCTAAATGTTCGTCAGATTTTTTGTGGTTTTTAATTAAAACAAGAATTATGGTGTATGTGAATTTGAATAGAAAGAAAGAAATTGTAAATAGAGGGATACAAGAGGGCATAAAAGAAAAGGATGAGATGGCTGACTACTACTATGACGTACATAAGCGAGTGGAAATGGGTGACATAATTATAGTGCAGTGGGGCAAGTGCGAGTTTTCACCGAGCGACTGCGTAAATCGTATTCACTCATAACATCAAATTTTATAGAAAAAAAGCGTTTACTTTCACTATAACTAGATGGCGCTACTCCAATTCTATATAAAATTTGCGTTTACTGTTTTCGGTATCGACGTGGTAAAATCTCACACTAGCCACAATGGCGTCATTTAGTGAGATGATGTACGTACTCGTATGAAAAAAATATGCGAACGGATTCACGAGCATCTACTAGTATTTCAATAATACATACCAAAGGAAGTAAATCAATAAAATTAATTCAATGGACGAGGATAAATCTTTAAGCTTCGTTAAACTAATATTAAAACGAACTTAAACGTGACATTATATCAGGCCTCGGGGGTTTTAATAGTTCAATAGGTTGTTATTAAAAAATATTCGGAAAGATATCGTGTGATAAGATTACATTACAACTTACAACCTTTCTGATGCGCGGCAACCTTAAAAGTTTTGTAGTGAAAGAACATATTTCAAAGAAATATCAAGGTCTTTAATCACGTTCAAATTACATCCCATCTTCATCGACAAATTTGATCAGTAAAGTTATTGATTAAGTTAGGAAATGAAGATTGGGTAATTAATTAAATTGTTGTGGTATTGTGTAATGTGATTGTTATTATAAATGTGAAAATAAGTTTGTTTTGTCGTTTATTTTTGAATTAGCCGCCACCTGAGCCGATTTAGATTTCTGGCGAACAGTTAGATTGCATCCTGGAATTAGACTATAATGAGTCTCTGCGAGATTAAACGAAAACTAAACTTACGCGGATGTATTCGCGAACATTCACTAGTACGTAGATATTGAATATTTTTGTGGCGGAGCAAATATTATCCTTCTGGCAGCATCATCTAATGGACATGAGCCTTCTGAATAAAATCGCCACAACGGCTGGTCTAAGTTTATTTTTATTCTTGCAATTTAGACGTTTGAATTTGCCGCCCTCTCAATTTGCCTCCCGGCACTACACCAGCCCATGCCTTCCTCAGGGTCTGGAGGCTGGATTCGCTCATCAGCCTCATGATACAGGACAGATCTACAAATGAACCCTTTTAGCGGTATCGTTGTAAGTAAATCTTTATTTTTTCCAGATGTGGGAATCGAAACCTAGTACGCAGAAGCAGGGTCACAAACCACTGCGCCACTCGGCTGTCAGATAACTCCGAAAATACAGTTTCTAGGATACTTTCATCGTTATCGCAATAATTTACTAGTAGCTCCTAACCTTGCACCTTAATGAAACATCCAGTTATGAAAATGATATTTCGCACAAAGAAAACGAGAGCACAAAAACGGGCGTAGTCGTAATTCTGGCGGTTTTACATTGGCCACTACATGCATGACTGAGTTATTGTACCACTGTGTATCGTTATATCTATACGATATGAATTATTTATTGCATATAATTATATCAATACTTTTTGCAATAAAATATATTGGTGTAAACATTATTTTAGTTACAAATTAGTCTGATTATACAAAACTTCGATAAGTTCAAATCAATCAACAAATCGTATGATTAATATCGTAATATCTTTATCTGGGAAGTAGATAGTCTGAACCACGACACTCTTTTAACTATAAGTATTACTACTACCTTAGTCTTGCTTCACTCTAAGTATCAATAAAATGCTTTAGAACTGTTTGATGTACTCGTAATTCCTCCATCTCCGTTTTATCATAGGACTGCCAGGCATCGCAGAGATCTACACCGTTACGTAGTCGATGTCTCTTGGACGCGTACTAAGTTCCTCATTCCTCATAAGCACTGCTAAAATTTAGATTACCGTTCCAACTTCCGTTTTCCTTACCACCTACAATATGATTACCACCTATAAATACAATAAGCATCTTCTAGGCAAGCGCGTACAACCAAAGGCTCCATCATCGCTTACCATCTAGGCGTGATTACAGTCAAGGGCTAGCCTGTAGCATTTAAATTCCGCATTAAAATCCATTGCGCAATTTAGAAGAAATAGTAAGACAGTGGAAAGCGAATGTGTTTTATTAACCAACTTCAAAAAAGGAGTTTATTTTTAGTTTAGAATGTTTAGATACGAATACATGACACAGTAATCTAAGACTAAGAAGGAGGAATTTTTGGACTTTTTTTTGAGATCATAGGAAGAGACGACGACCTCCGTGGCGCAGTGGTATGCGCGGTGGATTTATAAGACGGAGGTCGTGGGTTCGATTCCCGGCGGGACAGATTGAGATTTTACTTAATTTGTCTTGGTCTGGCTGGTGGGAGGCTTTCGCCGTGGCTAGTTACCACCCTACCGACAAAGACGTATCGCCATGCGAATTAGCGTTCCGGTACGATGTCGTGTAGAAACCGAAAGGGGTGTGGATTTCATCCTACTCCTAACAAATTAGCCCGCATCCATCTTAGATTGCATCAACACTTAACATCAGGTGTGATAGCAGTCAAGGGCTAACTTGTAGTCGATAAAAAAAAAAAGATTTTTTATTCAAAGGCAGATAAGTCGCAGTACTTTATACATACTATATTATGAATGTAATGAAAAGTCTTTTAAAATATTTCTAAGTAGATATGTAATTGTATATACTTAATGTACGTCCGCATGTTTCTTTGTCTTGTATATTTCTTTATGGGATACTAATTTCACTGCGACATTTTAATTACATCAAAGACACACCGTTAAGGCATCTAATTTGCTTGTGCCCTTGGCATTTCAAGTACCGTAGGCGGTAAAGATCATGTAGATACCATCCTAATGGTCATACACCTACCTAATGTTTTATTACATCCATTTCCATGTAATTTTATAAAACCAGCAATTGCAGCACTGTAGTCATAAAGTTTTTACAACGGCATTTTTGGAATTTCTTGGTATCACACTCACAATGAAATATGAGTTTGTTTGTTACATTTTTTCGGACGAACTAATCTTGAGTAAAAAGCACAAAGATTGTATCCAATGTCAGGGACATACTTATTACTTTTATCCCTGGAGTCAAAGATTTTATTTAGACACTTGAGCATTGTATGCAACATATACAAAGTTTATTACTTATAGTATTAGATACTATACTAGAATATTCCTAACAGACTCCCGCGACATGGACTAACTTACGTATACTCCAAAAAATATTTACTTGATCCTCTTTCTAGAAAGAATGGGTACCTATAGCAAGTTATCCTTAAAAGATAGATGGTATACGCGATGGCATATCTCGGACTTGTAGTGCTAATACAGAGGGATGATCGTTCCATAAAATAACGATAATTCCAACAAGTATTTGTGCCAATTTACACAAAACCTCAACAAATTATATACTTAAACTTAGAAACAATTTAATGCATGAAAATGCGTTGAGTAGTCTCCAAGTTTATCGCGAAAAGACACACAGACGCGGTGGAGGATTTTGTGTTATAATATGTAGGTGTTAATGTTTTTATCGATTTATTAATTTTCTTTAATCGATTAAGTATATTAATTTTCTTCCAACAACCATTTTTAATGATCTTTATTATTTCGGTAGCAGTCCTGTGGCTCGCAATATTACCTGCATTCGAATTCAGATTCAATTTCAGACATAAAATACGAAAGCTTGAAATCCTTATCGACGGATTCCACATTCCGCTGGCGGGTTTTAATTGACGTTGCGGCAAACGTCACATTGCATCAAGGTATGGTGCATCGCCTGTCGTATCTCCATAAAATCCCACGATATTCAATTACAGTAAACTAAGGCTTAACTCAGACTGGCGTATAGGCGAAATGAGGCATCGCGTCTTGTTTATTTACCTCTAGCATAGTTATTCCTAAATCCTATCACTACGCTATACAATACTGCAAAGTTGTATTAAACAAAAATCGAGTCAATGTCGACGCGCGTCGCTCATTTTTTAGTTATGTATGTATGTATGTATGCCCATTTCTTCGGCACGCGCTACTAAACGACTGAACGGATTTTGACATGTGAGGTGTCGTTGAATTTGTAACAATTGTGGTAGTGACATGGGTTATATAAATTTTCAAAACTGCGGCTGTAAATGGGAGAAAAAAGAGGGGGATGTGTGTATTTCTTTCTTCTATCTTAGCAATATGCGTATCAAATAAAAGGTTGTAAAAAGACGATTTCAAAAATATAAATATCATATTATGTTTATATTGCCGTTTTAACAAAAAATGGCATAAAGTGTACCGTGACATTTCTATAGGTACTATAAACTAAAACAAAAAAGTCTCAAATAAAATTATTATTATAAAAACAAAAAACCCGACTGCAGATGCAAGCGGGGACAAAATACTTTATTTTCTGCGGAGAAAGAAAGATCTACCAAAACTACGTTTGTCCCCGCCTGCAGCACCATAAAGTATTTAGAATTTTATATAGATATAGTGATCCTTGTTTTTCTCTTTTCAGTTCATAACTTCTATGCAGTCGGGTTTTTTGTTTTTATAATAATAATTTTATACATTAATAATTACAATATAAAGATGACTAAATAATTTGTAGTTGAGGTAGACGCATCGGTTCGCTTCCAATCACAGTTGAGCCTAAGGAAACGAGTATATCCCAATTACTGAATTTGATTTAAACTTACATATGATGTGTTTATTAATAACTTAATAATTTAATATTTATTAGAGTGCCAACTGGTTATTAACCACAGAATATATAATACTGCAACTACTTACTATAACAAAGTTTAACATAACAATAATTAGAATATTTTGTTACGTCATGTGACAGGTGGGCTTAAAATTATATATATTTTGTCGGTTCAAGTAACTTTGTCATAACTAGATCTGTCAACGTAATTCGTAAGGTACACAAAATCTTGACGTAAGTATTCGTAAGAAAGAAGTGAAACGTTGTTCGACTCCAGACTAGGTGTTAGCCATTGCCGAAGCCTCCCACCAGCTAGAATTAATAAAATTTCAATAAGAGAATCGAACCCAGGACCTCCGTTTTACAAATCCACCACTGTGCCATGGACGCCGTCTGAAGATTGAATATAAACCTATCCCACAGGATTGTTGGATGCAATGGCTCTACAACGTAGAGTTTCTAAGTTCCTTCAAAAGGTCACTAGTCATTCAAATGTACCTATTACCTACGTCCAACGTTTATTTCTTCTAACGGCTTAGAGGATAAAGAGAATATTTTTTAAGTGCATGATCTGTTGCCGAAAAGAAGAAAGAAGAAGATAGTCAAAAAATATTCTTACTATGGGCCGGCATAAAGGGTAACTTCGCAACTTACGTCATAAGTTTACCTAAATATAAATACCTACCAACAATTATGAGACATAGGTTGGCAGTTCTGTAGCAATATGTAATGTCAGTGTCAACTTTCTACTGCAGGTACCTACTACAAACTAATTATGACATAATAATGCAATGTATCTTAATTATAATAAACTTGTGAAAGCTTTAACGAGTTTGCTATAACCATCTAAGAAGAAATATACCGACTGCATTGAAAAATTTGAGCTTTCGGCATATAAACCTAACACATGATAGAATCAAATGATAGACAAGAATACTGGCTAAATTTGAAACGTTTGTATTAAAAAAATAAAAAGCAAAAAATTTACTACCTTACACACAAAAAGGAATATTTTATTTACACTTGAACAAACAAACGAATATTTAACACTACGACCTATTAGTATCAAATAAGACGTAGGCAAATAAACCTCAAATCCTTCCCTTGCCACCTTGCTATGATTGAATTCTAACTCAACATGACTCAAGTGTAATGCTGCCATTGGCAGTTTAGGCTCGTTGTAACTGGCAACGCCTGTAACCTACAATATGATGCTACTTCAACTTTTACAAGTCACACTTTTATTCCATTCCGTAATCGATTTAACTTCCAATTCCGAATGCATGAAAAAGCATAGCTTCAAAAATCATACGGACAAAGTGATCATCTTTCGAGTTACAATAAAACATTGGCCATCATAACGGCATAAATTTAAACGAAACGAATGAAATTCTATGCCATAGATTAAACATTAATTTCTCGAGCGAGAGTTCTATATCTATAGTTCTAACATCAAAATCAAGCACTTTTCCGAAATTAATTTAGGTTTTGAGAAACATCGTGAGGCACTCACTGTTACCCTCGATACTACTAAGGCCTTTGGGTATTGCATTCAATTTGCATGAAGTCTTCTTAGTAAACGTACGAATTACTCTGGAGCTCGATACCTTACTTTCTGATGGTAATTTCTAGTAGGCATAAAACGGACCTAAGGCTGTCAATGCCAACGTTCTTTAGAGAATTGTCTTTTCAATCTCCTGGATCTCAAAGCAAGCATCAGCAAAAAAAAAGCCAATAGACTCATGATTCCTTCAACCCGAATAAACTATTTAAAGTAGGTGCGCTCTATGCTTAGATGTTTGAGAAATTGGACTTCAGATCAGAGAAACACGACCGATGAAACCTTTGTTACTTGCGACCACCTAAAGTAACTAACCATGGTTGAAACAGCAAAGCTGCAAACTTATCTTAGCTTTTCGCCCCACCATTATATATACTAAGATATATTACACAGATAAAACTGCAAAATATTCGATATGTAGACTGTTATAATACTGTGGAGCTCAAAACCTAGTCTAGTAAAATCTTTTTTTTTTTAATTAAAGCGGCTTTTGAAACACTTCCGTTAAACTGATTATTTAGTATCACAACTATACTACTAGGGAATCGTGAAACACGCCCATAATTGCAAACAATACTAATTGCGAGACCCGATTTTCAGGGATCGATAGTGAACTTTAGTAACACTTCCGTTAAACTGATTATATTACAATAAGTGATACTAGGGAATCGTGCAACACGCCCATACCTGAATTACAAGCAACAAGCTAATTATAAGACCCGTTTTCAGGGTTCGAGAGTGAACGTTAGTAGATAATTTATACTAGGGGAATCCCTTGTTTCCCAGTAATACAAATATTTTTCGCGATTGTGCAATTACGCTGTTTCACTAAAATATGTTTACTGTTTGTAGAGTGTATTTGTATATTTTAACTAAATGTGAAAGCGGAGTATTATTAGGTATAATATTCGGATCGATTTTTACTTTTACGTTTAAAATTATTCATAGATATAAAATAAAAAACTACTGCACAGCAAAATGTCACGTAAGTAGTAAATTAGTAAGTGTATTTTTACTTTTGTTGAAAATAATTTACCATTAAATTAAAATTAAAAAAAAAATATTTAAATTAAAACAAAACGCGCCATATATTCAGACCCTGTAGTTAATTTAAATTTATTAAATAAAATAATATTGTTTGCCCATTGTGGCATAGCTGTTATAGTACTATAAATTGAGCTATAGCCAATACACTAAAACCTTTTGCAATTCAGGTACTTTCCCTCGGCTAGCCGTGAACTGTGTGTGATCTTACTCCGAAATAGGTAAGCCTGTTTATTAGATATTGAGATTCTAAGCCAGACGTAGTAACTTAACAAAAATCAATTTAACTGTACATAGAAAACAATGTTTACAAATACAGTGTTCACTGTCAAGGTATCTTGATAAAGTTACTCGGTTGCGACATAATACGGAACCCCTTATTTATAGTTCTGTTGAGTCTTTCTTTTTTAACAAAAATAAAAGGTCAGTGTGTATAAAAGTGGTGCGAACGACCGGCGTTTTTCTTGGTTCTTATTAGTATCGGCAAGATGTTACTCAATTGCATACGACTTTTTGTTTGTGCGTTTTGTGTGATTTATTACACACAGTGTTGTGTCGGACAGTTTATAAATTTTAGAAATTATGACACGAGTGAGTATATTTTCTATGATTATTTTTGAAATTTTTTATTACGATTAATTTAATTATTTAATATTTTTGAAGAATTAAAAATAATTAAATATGTTTGAGGGCTTAAAAATAGTTAAACATTTTTAAATTTATATCAAATATTTTTGATTAAATTTTATCCGACCAAAGTTAATTAATTGAAGTGTTGCTTGAGCAATGCAAAGATTTTTTAAATTATTTTTTTTCATTCAAACATGGCCTTATAGCTTCTTAGTTAACGTATAAAATATAGGCAATAGTGTCTATATTTTATACTTTAATTTTATAAAAAAATATAAATTTAAATTATCTCAAAATATTCTGTAAAATAGTTTTTATTTGATCAATAAATTTCGTAAGCTATAACAAGTTATCTTGAAGATAATTTTTTATTATTTATTTTTTATTGAATTACTACTTTGTACAAAAGCTTTTTTATATTTATCATTAAAGTTTTTATATTATATTTATTGTTGAATGTAGGTACTTGGGGCTATGTTATATTTAAAAGCATTCACAACAAATTAATGACTATATGTTAGTTCTATTTAACCACTTGTTTTCATTTATGACCAAAACCATTGTAGTTTAAAATTAATTCACATACTTTTAGAATTCAAAACTGTGGTAGGTACAGCTGTGGGAAATACGTGAATAATACAATTAAGACTAAAATCGCTGCAATATTAACTTAATCTTATGTCACCAAACATTTACATTAAATTCCTATATTCGTCTGATTGATAAAAGGGTGTAGTCCTGACAGTGATTTTGAATCACTTTTGGACTTAGGTACGCAATGATCTCAGCAGATTATCTCAACAGGTGGGCCTTAGAATTAACATGACGAAGACAAAGTTGGTTGTAAATCTCATTTAACCCCACCCAGCTATAGTAAAAACTCGAGTATTGAAATAATACATATATAGCGTACCTTAGGTGAGTAAGGTAGCTTAAACTTCGACTTAAATCTGAACTGCTAAACCCAACAGCGTTAAGGAAACTCAACACCTTTTAATCCAAAATCCAAGACTTGATTAATACCTAGGGGCTTCATAAGAAGGCTTTAGAAACACTCAGGAAGCAATAAAGTGAGCTGTATCTCTATAATTTTTATTTTATTTATTTAGTTTGAAGAGCCAACCTCGCATCGAAGAGCATAGTGTCGGTCGGTATAGATGGACCGATCTCGCCAAGCGGGGTATAAAAAGCTGGATGCAAGGTTTCAGAACCATATTGTTTGAAAACCCTTACGTGATATATTTATCCGACAGTAAACGTCCAAAGTCTGAATGACATCAGAAGTAGGAATTAGATAAAAGAATAAGACTATTTCTTAATATTTGTAAAATAGACATAAAAATATAAAAAAAACGTCCTACTTTTCCTACTTAGAATTAAAATTAGGTATTGGATTTACCATTGAATAAGAGATATTTGTGGTTTACCCAGCGTTAATTTTACCTTAAGATGATACTTAATCGTTCATTAAAAGTCCACCGTTAATCCCAGGCGGAGGATACTTCAATATTTTTGTAAACGAAAGGAAAACCAAGTTAGATATTTTTCGGTTATATTTCCTGCAACAATTATAACTCTACGATGTATATACTAATAGTATACAGTTCAACCTTGAATATTTAATATCATTCTGCTTCTTTCTTCTAAAAAATATCTAGCCCGAAGTTATAAAGTTATCGGTACAAGTACTACCCTGCCCTCAAAGAACACGTTATGCAGTAAATCCTGGTCATTAACATCTGATTAGATCGTTATAAAGTCAAAGCGTGGTGGGTCTAAGCTCCAAATCTCAAAAAAGAGAGAGGCCTGTCCCTGTAGTGGGCCATTAAAAATAAGCTGATTATCATCATCATCACGATAATTTATCGTAATATTGTAATCTGCACCGTTCATTAGTTTCATAAAAAGCTCTGTCACAGATTCGCTTGTATTATAGATTCGATTTTATCTTGTAAGTATATTGAGATATTGTCACAGCAAATTGATAAATTAGCGCTTAATTATAAGGCACAATAAAAAGGTCCGTCACCATTGAAAATAACAAGACAAGTAAGAGTCAGATTGTAAAGTTTAATTCCGTATTTAATAAACAAAAGAAAATGCTATAATATTGTTTATAATTAAATACATATTTTGACGACCTCCGTGGCGCAGTGGTATGCGCGGTGGATTTATAAGACGGAGGTCCTGGGTTCGATTCCCGGCGGGGCAGATTGAGATTTTTCTTAATTTGTCTTGGTCTGGCTGGTGGGAGGCTTTTGCCGTGGCTAGTTACCACCCTACCGACAAAGACGTATCACAAAGCGATTTAGCGTTACGGTACGATGTCGTGTAGAAACCGAAAGGGGTGTAGATTTTCGTCCCACTCCTAACAAGTTAGCCTTCTTCCATCTCAGACTGCATCATCACTTAACATCAGGGGTGATAGCAGTCAAGGGCCAACTTGTAGTCGACAAAAAAAACATGTAAATAATAAAGCAGTGTATGCTATTAACCCTACTTTACATATGTACGCTGGAAAATGCATTTACGCATCCCGGTCGAAGGTGCGCAAGACAAAACTGCGCAGTCTCCGTCCGGGTATGGTCTAGCTGAGAAGTAGCCGAAATATCCACTAAAACCCAGCGAAGCCTGCGCCTTAATTGGGACGACAAAGGATCGCGGAATCAATTACTTTGACGACCCGGCGCGCTCGCTGGTGCACTCAGTGGTGTCTACAGGGGAGACAGGAGATACGCATATAATTAAATATCCTGTTTTATTTTTTTCCAACTTGCTGGACAAAATTTGTCATAGCTCGGCTATGCATGCTTGTAACACTCAAAGATACAATTTTAGAATCTGATTAGTAGTTTCGAATAAGTATTACTTACTTCTTGATACCATTAGTATAGATATAGATAGATAAATGGACTGATTGTTTAGTTTTGTAATCATCCTTCTTTTAAACAGTTTGTTTCAAGATGCCATTGTAAGTACGAAGTATTCGGAAAGATAATCGCGATAGATTATCGCTCTAAAATGAATTCATCAACGTTATTCGTGATTGATTTAGACGAAATACTATGTGCTAATATTTTATTTCAAATTTCAAGGACTTCAATAAAATGTAAAGGGTATTATGACCTACATAAAAATTTAAATCAGACATTTATGTAGCCGTTCATTTTTGTAAATCGAAACAAAAAATAAAATGAATAATGTTTTTTTTTTTAATTTTTTAAATGACGCCTTCTTTAAACATTTTTCCAACCAAGCTAGGTAAATAGAATTTTATACAGATGACATGAAATTAAGGTTAAGATATGCTAACTGCTTTTTAATTGTAAATTCAATAAAGTATCGGTGATAAATATATCTAATTACAAACTATACTACCTATAATAGTTTCTGGTTTCACTACGAATCTCTAAACATAAGCCTAATAAAAAAATCCATTTGACAAACAGTTAAAATGGCTATAGCCATGAACCAGCCAAATCTAATTATACTTCCTATTACCAGAGTTGAAAGTAAGAGCAAAAATATTATCATTGACTCTGACATTCTTGGGGTCTTGCTACAAATGTTCGGCCGGAAATACGTTCTATTCTCGCACTCTTATAAATCCTAGGTAACGATATATTTTCTGCATACATATATACATAAACCATCACGCCTTTTTCCCGTAGGGGTAGGTAGAGACCACATCCCTCCACTTGCCACTTCCTTAGCTTCTTCCACTCTCATTAATTCTTTCATACTCTACAACATTCAATACAAGTTCGTCGGCTTAGGGTACTCTTGACCTGGCCATTATTAAAAATGTCCTGAATTTGGTCCAGGAAGATTCACCTAGGTCTTCCCATTCCAACATTTCTATTCACCCTAGCCTCATTAATCTCTTTTGTTAATCTTCTTTCATCCATTCTCTCTATATGCCCAAACCATCTAAAATAGTGCCAAGGTTTAATTTAAGGTACCTCATAATTACAAAAAAAAATTAAGTATAAATGATTTAATAAACTTAAAGTAATGGTCACAAAGAGAACTAATCCGCACTGAGAAAAGCTCAGCATTTAAAGTCAAGATATTAAGAGCAACTGCTGAGATTCTTGCCGACTCTTCTCAGCAGGAATCTGCATTCCGAGTCGATGGTTGAATCATTACAAACAGTCAAACTAAACAAAGCCTACTTGTAATTAACGAATTTTAGTTTTGAAAGGTTATAGAAATATGATGATTGTACCTAATAAAAAGGTTATTCAGAAACAGACAGTAAAAAATCGGTAATGTCTATCATTACCGATTTTTTACTGTCTATAAACCGGCCGCTTTAAGGTATAATTTAAATTTTATAGCGTATTTTAATTCCGAACAAATGTGTAGTGACCCTTTCACGAATGCACTAGTTTGTTGCGTACAAACCACGACCGTTTGCATAAATGAAAGGTTATGGCCATAGAGCATCTGTAAGACACTTATTTCAAAATACCGTAATCTTCGTTAAGAAATGAAGAATTTGATTGCGAAATTTTTTTATTGTTTCCAAAATCTCTTTCATTACCTTTTGACCTATTGTTTGTATACACCACGATTGTTATACGTCAGATCGAATTAGACATGTCGCCGGATGTTATGAGGGTAATGTGAATTATAAAGCACTAAATAAATCTATGAAATATATATTTCCTGCATTATATATTTAGCATGTCATAAAAAGCAATACGTTATACAGGCGACAATGTTAAATGATTTATACATTCACCAGCAAAAAATCTTAATAGGTGTCTACTAACTTTTCACAAAAGCCTATTCCTTTAATAATATAATATTGCTAAGAATTAAATCTTTTTTTTTATCGACTACAAGTTGGCCCTCGACTGCTAGCACACCTGATGTCAAGTGATGATGCAATCTAAGATGGAAGCGGGCTAACTTGTGAAGAGTAGGATGAAATCCACACCCCTTCGGTTTCTGCACGACATCATACCGGAACGCTAAATCGCTTGGCGGTACGTCTTTGTCGGTAGGGTGGTGACTAGCCACAGCAAAAGCCTCCCACCAGCCAGGGTTCGGGAATCGAACCCAGGACCCCTCTTACAAATCCACCGCACACACCACTGCGCCACGTAGGTCGTCAATCAAGACAAAGTTACGCAAAGACTCAGAGAGATATTAAATTTGGATGAAAGTAATTATTCTAATTTGATGATCTCGCTCCCTTAAATAGCAAATTCCGAAAATCCAATTCTTTTTTACTTTGTTGCCTATGCACTATACTTACACAAATATAATTTCTTAACCATTAATGAAGTTATTGAAGCATAACTGTGGAACAAACAACCGTTTATATTAAAGCGTAAAGTAATATGGAGAAATAATTGCAACAAATTAAATGCCACTTAGGTACACGACAATTTTCGTACTGTGTAGGTATGCACATTGCACAATACTTTTTAAGCCTTAAAATTATACCATCTTGTGTAATTTTTGTAAAAATGGAATTGGGTCTACTAAAATACTTACACATAATTGGATGTTATTTTATATTAACTCAAAACGATTACGTATAAAGTAAATTAAAACCCATATTTTTAAAAGAACGTAACGTAACGGTCACTTTTTAAACTTGTGACATTATTTTTTATTAATAGTTTCGTCTTGGGTATAAAAGATGATTGGCTTAGATTTATATACTTATATTCGCATTTTGATCTCAATGAAATGAAAACCCTAAAACGTTAACCAATACAAAGAATGGGAGTTAAACCTAGGACCATTTTGAGTTCTATGAAGTTTTAGCCAATTAATTATTGAGCCATATTTGGTTTGTAGATAGGCATATAACCGAAAAAAATATAAATAAATTGTTGCAATTATGAATAAACACAATTTTTTTTTCTGTGTTTCAACATGTCTACTAATATAATTTTGTATACGATCGATCGAATTGATCGATGAACACATTGATTATTATCCTCCTCAGACATTATAATATTTTTTACGCCCAAACAAATTCTTCAATATAGTATATTGACCTCTGTTAGCAAAATACTTAACATTAAAATATACCGATACGGTCCAACCTAAAATATACTTACATTGTTTGAGAAATGGATAAAAAGGGTCTCTCTGTATCACTTCACGCCCACACGCACAGATTATACGATCCGTCTCATTATGGAAAATCACTGAAAATTTCACAGTACCTTCAACAACCTAAATACCTTTTTGGCAAGAAAAAATCCCTAAGGGTACCCTCTTGCAAAAAGAATACAAGATTATATAAGAGACTTAACATTATATTCCTACTTGCTACCTGGTGACAGCCACGAGAACTATGGCTTAGTACCATCAGTTTTATTTTATACCATTTATTTTTTATATTTCTTCTATAATATATGATGAGAGCTGCAATAAATATTATGTACATTATCTGCCGACAGATGTCCACTACTGACATATATTTCTTAAGCCGCCTCTATAATTATAGCTCCCGAAAACCCGCTTGATATTAATCCTCCTTATGGGAGTTCGACCAAAACTCATACCATCGCTTTCCCCCAACCAAGACGTGGGTCTTATTGAGCAATATCGAAATCATTGGTACTGCGAGACCATAACATTATTACATTGTATATTTTAATTGTTTTTTAGAAAATGATTACAGAAATAAATATCTTGCAAAAATGATTAAAAATTACAGAAAACTATTTCCTTTCTAACCATTCTAATTTCGAAATAAAAGAGCAATTTAACTGCACTTAAATGCATATTTTTCAAAGATTAGGTTAATGCGAATAATTTAGTAATTTACTAGCAAGTCTGAAATACATGTTGTTACCTAAAAGCATACCTAACTAGTTATTCTTATACTTTTGATTAAAACATTTACTGTATTACATACCTAACGAAAGTTGCATCATTGTAAAAACCTTGCTATAGCCTTCAAATATAAAACAGTAGGTATTAATATCACCTTTATTTCCCAAAATGGCGTCATCTGATCGCAAATTAGGATTATTGCAATCTGACTTAAATATATTGTTGTTTATAAAAATGTTCTGTTAAAATGAAAATGACTCAAGTCATAGTTTTAAGACTGTTACAACATAGGCTGAGCAACTATAACATTAGGAATTTGCGCATAGATACTATTTTAGTGATATAAGTATATATTTTTATTTTCAATGTATAGGTACCTATTAGCAGATGCCCGCGACTTCGCCCACTAGGAATTTAAAGTGTTGCAATCTGCCAATAACACAAAAATGACTCGTTCGAATCCTGGGTCGAATCCCGGAATAATTCTTTATTTTTTTCATTCTTCTATAAAATTTTTAGTATATGCGCGGTAGATTTATACGGAGCTCGATGTCGGGAAGATTGTTTTTGTTATACCGACAAAGACGTATCGCCAAGCAATTTAGCGTTCCGGTACGATTAGACTGCATCATCACTTAACATCAGGTGTGATAGCAGTCAAGGGCCAACTTGTAGTCGATAAAAAAAAAAGTCGAGAAGTTGTTGGTGATATACTCCCATGCCTCGGGCAGTACGTTAAGTTCCGGCCATTATCATCAATATAAGATAGTGATCGTCAATAAATGAAACATTATCACCCTAAGCCCGCGAATCCGCATTGGAGCAGCGTGGTGCTCCACATCCCCTCTCTTACAACGAGGAAGGTTTAGCCCTGTAGTAGGCCGTAATAGGCTGATAATAATGATGGAATCTTATTTCAATCAGGAATCGCAAACCTGTGTTAAGTACAAAATAAGTCCGGGTATCGGGAATCGAGCTCTAGAGCTGTAAAATTTTGAGTCCGTCCCCTAATCGTAAAACAACTGAGATATGAATTTAAATTTGAGCAACGAATATTCGCAGATATAATTGTTCAAGTATCACTGCTATGACCAAGATAACATTACAAAACCGTTAGGCAATGAACCTCTGATGTCATTATAACAATCTTAAGCTCCTAGTTCTCACGGAACATGAAAAATCCATACAACCAATGCAAATCGCAATAAAAATATCCCATAAAAGAAGTTTAACGATCTGTAATATTTTTTTTAATTAATTCAATATCATCATCGTCATTATTATCGACCTATTAACGGCTCACTACAAATATAATTCTTGAGGAAGAACTTTTTACCGACTTTTAATAGTGAGGTTCTGTTTTCAACACTAACTTCGTAGTAAAATTTTTCAGTCTGGATAAGGAAAGTTAATGGATGTTATTACTCCATTTTTAGAGCATAAAGTGTGATCCCAGTGATCGCCAACAAAGCTAGACGGTCAATATGCGAAAAACAATCCTATTATCCACAATTCTCTTTAATTGTGAGTCCGGTCCACTCTCTTATGTCATCTAGCCATTTCCTCCTTTGACAACCAGGTGTAGGCCCTTTAAAAACTAAGCTTATAATCCGTCACGCCCAAAGGATCGCTTAGCGGTAGGTAGTAATTACTACATTAACATTATGTTTTCTGTGATACTACTAATTTTATGCTATGCATAACACAATAACTTTATGGATAAGTAATCATTAACGTCTAGTACAGGAAGATAAAATAAATTTGATAATTTACTTAACAGTAATTTAACTTTTTAATGATTATGCAAATTGACTTAAATGTAAAATACTTTACGGCCTGCACGTGATATTAATGTAAAATTAAATTGCCACCGACAAAAATCAAAGTCATTTTATCATACACTGGTTGATAATAAAAAATTAAACGACCTTAATAGTAGATAGGAATCCACGTGGAAATACATTTAAAACTTCGTACAATCTTTTCCACGTCTTCATATAATCTTATTTTTTTATTTTGAAGGAAAGCAATAAGCAATCAATATCTGAAAAAATAAAATAACAATACTGAATTTAAATACGTACAATTACATGTTTACAGAAAAAATATATTTTATCAAAAAGCTCGCAAGGTCGCTCTGTAAAATAATAAAAATGTGTAAACTGACAATATAAAATTAAATAAAAGATTAATTTAAAAGAAAAGGTATTAAAATATTTGTTCATTCATAAGAATGAATGAACAATATTTACTAAGTAAAATAAATAGGTAGGTTACTACGATGATAGTCCAAAGAGCGGGAATTAAATCTAGACCTTTTTCCTTAACCGTCGAGATATTAAGAATTTTAAGCTTTTTTCTGCAAGTTATAGTGTAGGTAAATACATAGCCAAGCTTTAACTAAGTTACATACATCATTATGACTTGTACATTAGATCTTCGATCAATTATTTTTTTGCGCTCTTCTTTACTACCAATATAATAACTACCTAACTAGTACCTACTCATTCACCACCTTTAAATGTTTCCCATCACAGTCGTTGACCTAACCCATGCCGTTACACTTAAGTAATTATACTGATGAAATGATATGGCTATTGTAATTAAAACAAAATAATAAAATATTCTTTTGCAAGACATGGTCATAAGAAATGGGGTAGTTGGGATGACGCCGAGATAAATGAATCGATTAAGGCCTGTATGCACCAAGAATTCAGTTATCATAACCAACGGTTAACATAAGCTATACGTAAAATTTACTGTTTACGACAACCCGTACGCCGGTTAAGGACGTAAACCGGGCGGTTATCTTAACCGTACTTACGTCCTTAACCGGTGTACGGGTTGTCGTGAACAGTAAATTTTACGTTTAGCTTATGATAACCGAAATCTTGGTGAACACAGGCGTAAGTGCGAGATGAATTCGCATACCGAGAGTTCCATACAATAATAATCCAGTACCTAATGTTAAGTAGTAGTTTTTCGTATAGATACTAATGAAAACTGACGTTCATTTTTGTAAATAGGTTTTATTAGAAATAAATATAAAACCTATGATATTTTTAGGGTACCTAAGTTAGCTTCAGTTTCTTATTGTATTATTTTTAAATAAATAAATACATACTTTGAATAATAATTAAAAAAATAGCTATACCTAGGTACCATTTTAGGAAATCTTCTAACGTGGAAGTAGAATATATCAGTTTTGATTTTGTTATTTAAAATGTCACGTCAACTATCGTATTTAGAATGGGTTGATATAGATAATACCTATTATGCCATCATGTAATGAATGTTATAGTTACTGGTTATATCTGTTGGTGCAAAAATTCAAAAATTACACTTATAAAGTACAATTTTTCTTTCAACCAGCTACAAGCCCGCCCTTGCCCTTCCCAGCTTGCCAAGCCGACAATATCGAATGTCTCCGACGGGGGCTACGGACGTTCTTCTTCCTCATGGACTCCGGCCACTATGGGATGCAGTCCGTGGACCCTATGTTATTAAACAGCCTAACAGTCGCTCTGCCCGAAGAGCAACTGTCATTTTTAATGAGGCGCATCAACGTTACCGGCGCAAAGTGGACGAAACTAGCTGAAAGGAAGTAAGTAAAAAAAATTCAAAATTACCTTACAAAGTATATTCGTATCAAGTTCTACTTATTTATTTGTTAACTCCTTGGCGAAGGTTAGAGACCTTCGTAGAGCAGCCCGGAACGATGTTTTTATTCATCCGGTATCACTTGTGGCGATTTTTAAGGGAGGTGCGTCGTCTGGTAGGTCTCGGGATTCCCTGGATCTTGCCTTGTAAGTATTATACTCTGCAAGATCTCGTATGAACTTAGTTTACAATAAAACTAATTCCTAAGTTCAACCAGATGATGTTGATTGCGACCCCAATGTGAACTTTAAACAAGTTGCTAGGTGCAGCTGCTCGATGCAAGCGGCTAAAAACTCTACTTGAATAAGATAAATATTTCCATATTCATCGGAAATGTGTCCTAGTCACAGATAATGTCTACGGTTCTGGCACAGACCCGCAGCGCAGTCTAATCTGATCTGAGAGCTTAAAAATGCAATTAAATTAAAGAAGATTTAGTAGGTACCTTCTAAAAATGTTCACGCAAACGGGTGTATCTTTATTCAACAAACGTAATACGAGGAGATACTTATTTTTCACCCAAGTACTCCCAAGAATATAATCAGTTAATATAGATCCTTGAAAGCACTCTACAAAACTAGTAATTTCATAACAAATACTAAGACTACAACTTTAAAGTTCAAGTGTAAATTACATATGGGTTAGTAAACTTAGTTTCAAAAGCAATAAAGTTTTGTAACTTGGCGCATACATTTGCGATGTTATCTTTGATTGACATCTAATGACTTTACTTATACCCATACACCACGATATTAATATACATAAGGTGCAATGCACCATTTCCAATCACAAGATGTCAGGATACAAGACGTTAGATTAGCTAAGACACTCAGTACAAAAGAATTATGTTTGTCCACAAAACTATTACACATTTTTGCTTTACATAAAGATTATGTATGGACTGTCTCATTGGTCTAGTTTAGCGTATGTTTTATTTTTAGGTCCGGGTTCGATCCGGATTCAATCTGGTCGGGTCATGATGGTAAATAAATATTCATTCTTCTATGAAATGTGCAGTACATTCCAAGCCCGGAGTCTGGAAGTTGATGGTGTTATACCCCCGTGCCTGGAGACCACGTTGCTGTCCAGGTCACTGTCATCAACATATGATTGTAATGTTAATAAATGAAACATTATCTCGGACTCTACCCCAACCCCATTGGAGCAGCGGGGGTACCTCCATATACCCTCTCCTATAAGGTGGGAGGCCTGGCCCTGTAGTGGGCCGTTAATAGGCTGATAATGATGATGATGATGATAAAGATTAACTGTGCCCTACAGTTTCACCAATGTAAATCCCGATCCGTTCAGAGTATCAGGAACTCTGGTCGTGAACGTCCATATTGCGAAAGAGAGAGTAAGAGATCTAGCGTACAGTCAGTCGGTCAGTCGTATTTTAATTGAAACAAAAAACATTATTGAAAACTGATATAAAAATCTGGTCTTCAGAGCATGGCTTGACAGCCACAGGAACTGGCGGCCTAGGGACTGCAAAGTGAGGAAACTCCTCACAATACGCGCCGTCTCACGCCCTCTTTTGTATCCGATCCATGATTAAACAGTCACGCGACGGCTTCATAAGATCAATACTTCGCTATTAGACCATTGATTAAAACGACTGTAGAACAAAAATTTTTGGCTCAACATCTAAAGATACAAATTAAAAAAATTGAAGTGCCTATTTATTGATTTCAAATTAACAGTTTTTTGACTAAATGCTTGTAAAAATAAAAGTAAGTACTTAAGTACAGCAAACAAACAATCTTTAAAATTTTTGTCTCGCCATCTATTTGTTTCGGCTAATCTCTGAAATCAATGACAAGCTAATTTGTATCCTGATATTCCCACAGTAACGGGAACTAAGCGGGTGAAATATTGCTAATTATTGATTTTTCCGTTTCCAAGATTCAACTTGCCAGGCGGAAAGAATGGCGTCCGCTTCATAAACAACTTGCACGTCACTGGAGAGATTACAATGATGACGGCGGCAAGAATTGATCCTTTCTTCGCGCAGATTACGATGGATATCCGTAAGTTATTAATCTCATCGATCCTCACTATTGCGAAAGCCTAAAATCCTATTTACTGTCTCGTCGGTTGAGTGGTAAGCCTATGTGGTTTCGATCACGAAGTCTTGAGTCGGCTCGTGGAATAAGTATCGTCGTCGGCAGTAAATTCTAAACCGGAGTTGGGGAGTTGGTTGTGTTACAGCCCAGTGCATCGGAAAGCGCGTTTTTTAATGGGTGATAGGCTTGCGCTTGACTACTATCACGCCTGATGGAAAGCAGTGATTAGGTCTAAGGTGGAACGCCGTCGGTCCTGGTAGTGATCATTGATAAATGAAACTTTCACTCTTTTTTTTTATTAACTACAAGTTGGCCCTTGACTGCTATCACACTTGATGTTACGTGAGGATACAATCTAAGTTGGAAGCGGGCTAACTTGTTAGGAGTAGGATGAATCCACACCCGTATCGGTTTCTACACGACATCGTACCGGAATGCTAAGTCGCTTGGCGGTACATCTTTGTCGGTATGGTGTTAACTAGCCACGGCGAAAGCCTCCACCAGCGATACCAAGACAAATTAAGAAAAATCTCAATCTGCCCCACCGGGAATTGAACCCAGGACCTCCGACTTATAAATCCACCGCGCATACCACTGCGCCACTGAGGTCGTCAGACTCCAAGCCCACCAACACAACTAGACACGGCCGAAGCCTCCCGACAGCAAGTTCGGACTAATTACAAAATCTTAACTAGGCTAGCCGGGAATTTCAGGACCTCCGTCTAATAAATCCACTGTGTATACCACTATGGAGTATTTTTTAAACAAAATATAGGTAAGTATCGTTAATAATTAATTATAAATACTTACTCCTGAATTTTTTTGACGCAGGCTAGGCATACTCTACCTACCACACTTTGTAGGCTACGTTAAGTTCCTATCTACGAAATCCCTTGTTCTTTCGTCCTCGTCTTTACTGCCTACGCAATGTCAAACGATAGTTCAGGATAATTAGCTAGGCATCCGTGGCAAGAGGAAATTCCTTGATATTTACTCAGAAAATATTAGGTATCCACTTATACCTACTATAAAAGTTAATGAAATGCAAAGTGTCACGGAAATTAAAGAACGTGTTTATTTGGACGAAATATATTACCTTAGGCGTATTATAGGTGCCTACGTTTCATATAAATACTAATCTTATAATGGATTCTTAATGTAAGTTCGATAAGTACAGACAATTTTTTATTGTAACAATACTGGAGGCTGTGCAATAATAAATCACGAACAAATTCCTTAACGGCTTCACCGTAAAATATATCAGTATCGTAGGAAACCCGATATTCTACGCCAACGAAATCGCGGGTAGGATCTTTTTTAGCATGTATACGTAGTGAAATCTTTCGACTATCTTCGAACAGTGCTTGTCGCCAGTGATGGTTCTAAGACTTAGTCGCTAACTGTGGACCTCATAAGAAGGCTCAGAGTCGCTCAGCTGGCGATAGAGAGAGAAAATGCTCGGAGTATCTTTGCGGGATCGAATCCAAAATGAAGACATCCGCAGAACCAAAGTAACCTACGTAGGTCAACGAGTCGCGAAGCTAAAGTAGCAATGGGTGAGACACATAGTTCTAAGAGTCGATAAATAGTTATTCATTATATTGTATTTAAAATTATCTCCTAAAGTTGCCAGATGTCCACACAGTCAGACATAGCTAAACTGTTTAGATACTGAGTCCAGGCAAATAAGTGACCAGTCAGTCCGGGTCTGTTAGTTTTCACATTTGAGAAAATTTATTAATTTCACAGCACAATAGACTTTTTATTTATTACAAGTTAGCTAAAATCAGACCTGATGTACTCTAAAAAGGAAGCGGAATAACCTTACAGGAGTCGGAGGAGCGCTAAATCGCTTGGAGATACGTCTTTGTCGGTACGGTGGTAACCTACCGACATAGCCCAGCCTGGCTAGCTGGAAGGCCATGACTGGCATAAATTAGTTGGTCTGTCTATCCTGCTACCATTACGTAGGTGTCTACTAACTACCTACGATTAGCAATTTGGATAAAAACGGTGAGTCATTAAAATACTTGGGTATTTCATTACTGGCCTTTCCTCCTTTAAATACTTGTCCCATAGAATAATAATAGCGTGTGAATTTATAGTTTAAATAATATGACAATAAGAACCTAGTAAAATCACCATGATGGAGTGCCTTTAATTATAAGTTAGGACATTAATTTATCGACTCAAACCTGTATTGTACTTACAACCAGTTGTAGTGAGTGTATAATTATAATAAAGCTAAATACTACTACAGGCTAGATACTCCTCGCGCGTAAATACCAAATGCGCCTAAAAAAATAGGAATTTACCTTCAATTGAACAGGTTTTACCTGTCATTGTACTCTGATTTCCTTATAGGATGGACGCAAGGCCGTGAAGGTATTCACCTATTTAAATACCAACTACTTTTGAAAATTTCATCTTGAAGGTTTATTTCAGAATAACTGTTAAAAAATAAAATAAAAGCGGAATTCCACACTGCAGCAGCGTAAACAAAGAACCGATTAAGAGCTACTTTGAAACTAAGATGGACTTTGTATTGACAATGCCAGTAACGACTTAAAAATAAAATTTTGAAAATCCCCCGAATATCAGGAAGTTTTTAGAATTTATCTAGAACTACTTTAACAACTACTACTTTAGCTTTACTTTGTTTCGAACAGCTGATGGATGTTGGTTGCCCAGCTGCTGCAAGCAAGTGTTGGTCAAACCCCCTTTAGGTGGACGACATTAAACGTGTCGCATCGCAGAGAGCCACTGGCCACAGCTCACTCGGCTCAGGATCGTTGTGCTTGGAAGTCCCTAAAAAAGGCCTATGTCCAACAGTGGACGTCCATCGGCTGTTCACCACGACGATGATGATGGTTAAAGTAACCATCGACGTACAAATATTTTATTTTTATCATAAAAAAAAGCTGATGACTATTCGGTTTGGTTGCTTAATAAAGATTGGTTCATCATACTCATCATTAAGTGGGTTTTTATTAATTTTTAGAATGTTGATGGGCCAACAACTTACATACTTACAGATAGACACCTACCTGCCTATATGTAATTATTTCATTGTCCATAAGCTAAATTATTTATTGAATGTTAACCAGTTTAAAAACAGGTCAATAAAGAAAATATAACCACTATCGCCATATTAAGTGCAAACAATACTTAACTATATTTATGTTATGCTAAATTTTTCTTCCACTTCTATATAAGTGCGACTATTACTACATTAGGTAGACATTTACCTCAATCTTGGGTTTAGCATCGTCATTTGGAATGCCGTCTCAATAGTCATTACGTCTAAGTAGGTACCTAGGTTGAGATGTTTCGCTAGATGGCCTATTAACTGTGAGACTGATATCTTAAGTGACTATCGCTTGGGAACAACACTGCCGTCCTAATGAAGAGTGCAATAAGTCGAGTTTTTGTGCAAATTGACTTAAGTCCATATCCGTTATCAGGAAAATGAGCTCTATATTTTCGTCTTAGACGACTTTTTTGTATCTTTTATAGTTTCGGTTTTATTGGTTATCATAACTGCAATATGTAATATTACGATTTGTAAGTAGCTAATTATAACCGAAATATCTTGAGTTATGACTTGGATAGCTATTGATATTTTGTAGTATTACATAAAATAAGCGCAATTAGTCCAGTTATTGCACTTATGACTAGTACGTTAACTAATTTTTGGCACATTTACTAGTCATAAGCGCAACAAGTAAGAGAAATTGCAGTTATCATTAGGAAACTTTTTATTTAAAATGTCTAGCGTACTAAATGTATTATACTAAAGCAAAGTTATTGCACTTATGTTAAGGAAAACAGATGATTCCAAATTGTTTATACAATTAAAATCGCAATTTATCATGAAGTTATTGCGGCTACCAGTAGTAAAAAAACCCCGAGGGGTGCGAGGGGAAGCAACATAATTGCAAGGAGACACGCGCCCGTTTAGTTTTCATCGAAAGATCGAAAAGAAAGAATAATGTATTACAATAACAATGCTTTTAAAGTTGCGATATATTATTTGGAAAGTCATTTCGTTCTTTTATGTGGAAATGAAAGACAGTTTTGACAAGAAAAACGAAATGACTTTCCGAACGACCTATTAGTTTACTACAATCGTGATAAGACTGATTTAAAGAATGATCTCATAAAGTGCCTTATTAGATTAAGTACTAATGTTCTTTTATGTAAACGAAGGGAAAATATTCAAAAAGATTGTTTAGTTTGTTATTACTATTAATACGAGTATGTGTAAACACAGATTCTAAGTTCTGATTTGATTTAAGGTGGCGTGCATAGACTTCGGTTAAGTGAACGGCCTATAAACAAGCAGCGTTTATTTACTGTTCATTACACGCATTCCAACTTCGGTTTGTTAATCGAGAGTTTGAACGAACGGTGAATGAACGATTTGTGAAAAATATTACTTAACAAATGTATTTTACTTTTGAATAGAATGGACGTACCTATATATCAAAGAAATCTCAATTTGGCATCGTAACAAATTTTGTAGACACAATTTGCTGTTTGTCACATTCTAGTGCATATTAATTTGTTTTTAATGAATTTAAAGGCATCGAGTCCTTTATGGCCGCATGTTAATTTGTCAAAGAAGATAGATATTCACATTATTATCTACGTTGGTATCTGTGGGTGGTAAATTTTGTGGTAAATGAAAAAGTAAAGTAATAGGTATACTAAAATTTAAAATTATATTGTTTATTGCACTGTTAGTTTTATTTTAAAATAATACTACATCAAAAAAGCGTACTTCCAGTGTTAGTAGAAAAATAAAATAAATGATACAAAAATATAAGAATATCATAGAAAATAAGCAGATAGACTAAACAAAAAATGCTAGGAAATCACTACAAATAAAATATATATTAGAAATGTATCTGTCAAACTCTGTAACCGAGGGATAACCGGGGAATGCGAGCTCGGTTAAGATAAACGCCCGGTCTACGTCCTTAACCGGCATACGGGTTGTCGTGAACAGTAAATTTATAGTAACCGACGGTTAGCTTATGTTAAACATCGGTTATGATAACCGAAGTCTTGGTGCACATAGGCCTAAGTAGCTGTTTATTATATTAGGAAAGAAAACACTTATTGATTTTATTTTCGAGAGGTAATTTTTTAAGTATAATATTTTCTGCAATAAATAAATACGTAGGTATCTAAGTACTTTAATTAAATTAAGACTGATTCAAAGATGGGTGATTTTTTCTTTCTTATTATTAAGAAGGAGATAAAAATTTTGTAAAAGAGAAGAAATAGAAGAGAAGTTTGTTGTTTTTTTAAAAACATTTTTTCTATTAATATGTGAAACTACCAGAAATTCTAAGTTGCATTTTTTTATTTTTGAAAGTAATTATTATGTAAGTAAAAAGACGCTTAGTGATTTCATTGATAACATTTGTTTAGATTTTTACAGTTTCATTTAATTGAACTTTATAAATAAATATTTATTTTCATCTATACTAATATTATAAAGAGGTAAAGTTTGTAAGTTTGTAAATAAAGTTCTGTCGGGGCTAATCTTCGGAACTACAGATCTGATTTAAAAAATTCTTTCACCAGTAGAATGCTACGTTATCGGTGAGTGTCATAGGCTATATTTTATATTTGCATTGTATATATTACGATATTACAGTTTTTGTCGCGCGAGTCGGACCATGAAATTTATTAAATTTAACTTTATACGCGTAGATATTGATACTGATGTGCTTACGTTTACGTCATTATTTATAGGACTAAACTTAAATCCTTATCAAAATAAATTGTTAATTAATCACAAGGATATTATAGAGATAAGATTTGCCTTTCACAGTATGTTAATTATACGTACTGGATAGGGGTCAACATTTTGGTACTGATATTCTTTGAGAATTCGATCTTTAATCTTTTCTTTCAATTTATTTGGCGTGGCAGACCTATATATATATATATATATATATATATATATATATATATATATATATAAAATACGAAAAAGTTTGTTCGTTTGTTTAATCGAGCTAATCTCTAGATCTGCGTGTCGGATTGTAAATTATTTTGTTTATTATGAAAGCTAGACTCAAAAGTGAAATAGACTATTTAATACAAGCTATACACATCAGCATGCCATAAATATATATTGTTAATGTACTGAAATGTCGTACAATTTTTAACAAAAATGTAGATCTTTAGTACACGGGACGGGACGGAGGATATTGCTTCACGGGAAAGTATAAAAAAAATAAATTGGGAGGGGTAGCGGGGAAAGAGCACACTTTATATGAAAGCCTGTCTTTAAAATTTAAAGGCTACCTAAGAGGTTTTCACGCGGACGAAGTCGCGGACGACTGCTGGTACCAAATTATTTTGTTTTAATATATTTTCTTATAAACTTATTATGTTCTTGCAATAAACCATCTCTACCTTTTATCTAATTAAAATATTTCACTAAGGAAACCTGCAATAATTAGGACAGTTATTGCACATATGGTTGGAAGAAACTATAGGTCATTGTATAGTTTGTGCTACACAAAAGAGCAATATGTCGGCTTACTAACAGAAACTGCAATAAGTAGCGTTGTTATTACAGTTATTATTAGGAATGCTATATCAAAACAATTTATATTTCCTAATTATAAATACATAATTGCGTTTTTAGTGTGTATATAAACTCATGTACAAATATAATATACGACAGAAGATTAAGCATTATTTTATCCGTCGTTTAGTAAAAGTTTGAAATATATAGCTTAAATAGTTACGAAGATATACATAAAACAAAAATTAAATCTTTAAACGCGATTATCTCGAAAGTAGTCAAAACCTAGTTATTGCACTCTTCGTTATGACGGCAGAACAGTATCTTTATATAAACATCATTATTATCTGTTTGAATGGCCTACTACAGATTATCCTTAAAAAAGGTGTTTTGAAGCCTAGACCCACTATGCTGCTTCAATTTGGGGTGGCAAGTTTATGGTGACAATGTTTAACTCTAGATTACTTACTAGCATAATATTCAAGAGTGGGACCCACGGCTTAACATCACTACTTTTAAAGCTGCAACTAATAACTTTTTGGAGAGAGTAACAGTATTATTATTTCAAGGCTCAACCCAGGACTTTGTGATCCGAACCGACATAGGTCAGTGAACCAATGAGGAGTTATATATCTCCCTACGTAATAAATATCGTGGAGATAGCCAGACTTAACACATCGACCACTTGGAATCTATCGTACGCTACGCCTATCTTTCCAAGTACCTTTTTCATAGTGGAATAGCAGTTATCTATGCGTTTTTCGCTGCGGCTTTTGATTGCCATAACTCATGGACGTTTTATAGGCAATAACTCGAATATCGCAATGTGGATATTTGACCATAACGCGTTCAACTTTTATTCACTCACTAAGCGTTTTCAGTCTTTGAGTCTAACTAAATAGGAGTAGGTACAACAAAAGGACCCAAAGTGGATTTAAAATTTTTGTCTCTTTGCATTGTCAAGTAGGTATCTATTAGGTAAGTCATTACAAGTAATATGACGTTTCAAAGAGCTTATAAACTTATATTAAACGAATTTGAATTAAATTACATTTTTATGGGTAGATAGACATGACTTGGTTTGCTATAGCAGACGCATAAAAAGTAACGTTTAATGAGTAACATTACAAATAAGAGGAAATTAAAATAATCTCTAAAATAAAAGAAAAAGATGAAATTACAGGATCATACCTACATATTAGTAAATACATACAACATCTCGCCTCATTCCCATAGGGGTAGGCAGACTACATCCTTCCATTTCCTTGCATACTTTCTTAGCTTCTTCTACACTCGTTAATACTTTCGTACATGCATGCAGAATCTGGAACCAACTTCCTGCTGCGGTATTTCCTGCCAATTTTAACATGGGTGTATTTAAGGGACGAATAAACCAATTCCTCTAAGACCGGCAACACATTAGCAGTGCCTCTGGTGTTGCAAATGTATATGGGCGGTGGTAATCACTCAACATAAGGTGACCCGCATGCTCGTTTGCCCGCTTTAATAGCGACAAAAAAAAATACAACTTCGTCTATTTAGGGTACTCTTAACCATATTTTAAAATGTCCTGAATTTGGTCTAAGAACATACGCCTTCCTCTTCCAGCATTTCCATCCACCCTCGCCTCATAAATCTCTTTTCAAACCATCTTAGCATCCCTTTCTCAATTTTAGTCACTACATCTTCTCTTACACGACAATGTTCTCTTATCATACTATTCGTAACTATGTCACTCAGTTTAGTTTTAATCCGGATAGTAAATCTCTTCGGACTTTGTTTTAGATATTAATAATCAGCCTTACCCTTAACATTTACAATTACTTACACTATCCTAAAATAGCATCAGGGTTATTGGGTATTAGATATTTAGTTATTCAGTTCTATTTCAACATATCTGATTAATGTCTCTTATCTGATACTTGTCTCTTTGCAGTCTATATTTTTTTTATCATTATATCCGCATAATACAGACGGCTTAATGTGCTTTATGAAATATGAAAAGTAGCCTGTCTACTTAACTATAACATTTTTGAACTAACTGAACTTCTATTATAGTACGATTTAGCTGGTGGGAGATTTTGGCCGCAGCTAGTTACCACCCTACCGATAAATACGTACCGCCAAGCATTTAAGCGTTCCAGTTCGATGTCGTGTTGAATTCGAAAGCGGTGTCGATTTCATCCTACACCTAAGAAGTTAGCCCGTAAAAACTTCACTGGTAACGTCAAATTCTTAGAAAAAAAAGCGTTGCATCATCACTTAACATCAGGTGTGATAGCAGTCAAGAGCTTACTTGTAGTGAATAAAAAAATCTTAAATCTAACATGAAAACAACTTTATAACAGCTTACATAATTAACGACGCGTATATTTAAAAGGGTTTTTATTGTTGTGATACCTTACAATTTAACTACTCACTAATTGAACCTGCCTATACTAATAAATAATTATTAAGTTGCATAAAAAATAAATAAAATCCTTAGTAAAAAGTAACCTTGTTATAAAAAGAAAGTAGGTATATGACATTGACAAATAAACGACGAAACAACCCACATTGGAGCGGCGTGTTGGGTCTAAGCTCCAAATATTTTCTGTAAGAATATTTGTCACAATGGTCTGAATGACTGTAGTGTTGATGGATTTTTTTTTATCGACTACAAGTTGGCCCTTCGCTGCTATCACACCTGATGTTAAGTGATGATGCAGTCTAAGATGAAAGCAGGCTAACTTGTTAAGAATGGGACGAAAATCCACACCCCTATCGGTTTCTACACGACATCGTACCGGAACGCTAAATCGCTTGGCGATACGTCTTTGTCGGTAGGGTGGTAACTAGCCAAGGTCATAGCCTCCCACCAGCCAGACCAAGACAAATTTAGAAAAATCTCAATCTGCCCCGCCGGGAATCGAACCCAGGACCTCCGTCATATAAATCCACCCCGCATACCACTGCGCCACGGAGGTCGTCAAAATGGTGGTGGGAGGTGGATTTAAATGATTGGCTCGCGATACCTGATGACTTGCGTTTTTAGGTTCTTTTTATTAAACACGCAAAGACTTGAATACCTTACTGTTATTAAATTGATAAGATCAATGGATTCTACCTAATCAGCAAAACATCGATTAGTTTATTTTTTTTTATTAATTACCAGTTAGCCCTTGATCGCAATCACACTTGATGTTAAGTGATGATGCAATCTAAGTTGGAAGCGGGCAAACTTGTTAGGAGTAGGATGAAACCCCTTTAAGAGTTCTACACATCATACTGAAACCCTAAATCGCTTGGCGGCACGTCTTTGTTGGTAGGTTGGTAACTAGCCATGGCCGAAGCCTCCCACCAACCAGACATGGACCAATTTAGGAAACCTTAATTGGTCCAGCCAGGAATCGAACTTAGGACCTACGCCTTATAAATCCATTGCGCATACCACTGCGCCACGGAGGCCGCCAATCGTCTGGGGATCAGCGGAACCTTCAAAATAATGACCTGATCTACACGTTTTACATGATTAAATCGATCTTCCTATTGCAGAGGACGTGGAGAGTAACATAACATACACGTGGGCCGGACAGCGAGGCTACGACAACGAAGATTATATCTTCATAGGACCAGAGAGGGTAGCCGTAAGAAACTCACGGGCGCCGTTCTTCTTTGTGCAGTCATGTAAGACAATATTAATTGACATAACCTAAAATATGCAATAGTGTTAAGACTTTTTTATCAACTACAAGTTAGCCCTCGACTGCTATCACACCTGATGTTAGGTGATGATGCAATCTAAGATGGAAGCGGGCTAATTTGTTAGGAGTAGGATGAAATCCACACTCCTTTCGGTTTCTACACATCGTACCGGAACGCTGAATCGCTTGGCGGTACGTCTTTGTCGGTAGGGTGGTAACTAGCCACGGCGAAAGTCTCCCACCAGCCAGACCAAGACAAATTAAGAAAAATCTCAATCTGCCCCGCCGGGAATCGAACCCAGGACCTGAGTCTTATAAATCCACCGCGCATACCACTGCGCCACGGAGGTCGTCAAAAAATAATATCCCTCTACCTTTTCAATTAATGAAATAAACAGTTACGATACAAGTTTTTGTCTCTACCTACCAGTATTTGCTACATGCAAGATTATTTTATATTTCATATCATAACAATAGGAAACTAAAAGATAAACTTCGACCAACATTTTAAGAAGTAAGCCCATGACAACAATCACACCTGGTGGTAAGTGATGATGCAAGTCTAAGGCAGACAAACAGATTAGGATAAAATCCAAACCCTTTCTATATTGTATTGTACTGGAACGCTAATCGCTTGATGGTACGTGGACGTGTCGCCACGGCCGAAGCTACCCACCAGCCTGTCGTGGAGCAATTTAAGAAAATCTTAAACAGCCTAGCCATGAATCAAACTCAGGACATTGTTGTGTTTGGTCCTAGAAGTCCCTAATAGGCCTTTGTCCAGCTGTAGATGCCCATCAGCTGGTAATGATAATGATGATAAAATAGTATGAAGTGATGATTGATTGATCATGATTTTTTGCTTTCAGCTGACCAAGAAGATGGGAATATAATGGAACAAATGTTGTTGTCAAGACCAACAATCCTTGACCACTTGTGTAACGAAATAACAATAGCTTTAATGCATGCTATAGTCGATAATTTTAGACTGTTTGCTAGTAAGGTACCAGCTAAAAACTATTATGTTTACGCTGATAATAATAACAATATTAGTAATAATTAAACAGTATTCATAATAGGAGGAATGTTTTATTTCAATATAACAAATAATTGTTTATTAATAAATCATTAATGAATTATATAAATAACATAAAAAACAACTGATGATAATATTTAGGTAATTAATTGCAAATTCAAAATAATTTAACAAAAATCTGTGCAATCTGTCTGTATTTTAATTTAAATAAATAAATAAATATTATAGGACAATTACACACATCAATAGTAAGCATACTCGTAAGTAGCTTGGGTTATGGGTGCTATGATTACTGATGAATATTTTTATATATATTATACATAAATACTTAATATATATAAACACCCAGACACTGGAAAACATCCATGGTCATCACCCAAACATTTTCCAGATGTGGGAATTGAGCCCACAGCCTAGGACGCAGAAGCAGGGTCACTACCCACTGCCCCACTCGGCCGTCAATCTACTGCTTTTTAGAGGATTAATATTTATTTAGCAAGGCAAAGATTTTGAAATTTTTTAAATTAGAGAACAATTAAAAAAATATTATAAAATAATGATGAAACAGTGAAACAGGTATATATTACTGTCTGTATGACAATAATATTATGGAAATGGCTATACAAGAACAAGATTTACAAATGAATTAATGTGAAAAGAATCTATTAGAAATGAGTTTCTTTTTAGGAACATGATATTTATTATTTTATAAGTCAACCTCCTTTCCTCCACCTCCTTCAATAAGTTACAGTAAAAAAAAGGTAAAAGTGCTGTTTAGTTTAGGAACCCTGTTAAATGAATTAAAAATTAAAACAGTAGATCACTGTTTTAGCAGGGCTCTAAGTTAATAGCTCCAAATCCCACCAGAGTGTCACAAATACTGTTTTTTGAGTTCTCAACATAAGTAAATGTTCGAAAAAGTTAAAATTAATAAATATATCACTATAGATCACATCAGCGATTCTTCAACATACTTTTTAAATATCGCCATGAATTTAGCTACAAAAGCTTCAATATGAAATATGGGTTTGTTTCCAAGCCTCATTCTGTGTTCATACTGAGCTGCATAGCTCACTACCTGGCATTTCATAACCATATCACAACTCTGAACCAACTCTTTAAGTAGCCCGGCAAAAATCATATCTGGTGGAACTCCATGTATTATTAATTCATACAGTTTTTGCCGTACTTCACCAAGCTTCTTTGGAGACTGCTCTGATAATATCAATGCTGCAGTGTTCTTTATAAAAGTTTGCCAGTCAGGTTCCGGCACCTTCTGATCAGATGTGAAAGGGTATTGCTGAGCTTTGCACGCCTCACACATTAACAGAGCACGGCGCAAGTTTCTATCTGAACATTTTGCAATTCGCATACCTAAGTCTGTTGGCAGATTTAAACCTTCTTTCTTGCAAACTGCTTGTAACACATTAGTGATTTCGGCTTCTGTGGGTGCTGGTACTCTTATTGTCAAACATCGAGACCTTATAGCAGGAATTACTCGGGATATGGAATTAGCAATAAGAATCAAACGGCAAGTGGTCACGTACTTCTCCATAGTCCGACGTAGAGCATGTTGAGCATCTTTCGTTAAATCGTCAACTTCGTTTAATATAACAACTTTAAATTCACGTTGCCCTGAAGAGTCGATTTGATGAGTTTGAGCAACATTCTTCACTAAATCCATAATAACAACACGGTCGTGTATGCCGACGTCCGTTGGATTGACTTCTATATGATAATTGCTACTTACAGTCATAATTTCTATTTTCTTGTTAGAAGGTGTTGTGAAATGCATTGTTTCTTGTCTCAAACGTTCTGCGCCAGAGCCGTAAAGTTCTCTCAGCAAACACATTATTCGAGTTTTCTTACCGGCGCCTGAAGGCCCGTAAACAAGGAGATGAGGGAAATCACTTTGTTGCACTAGACTTTTTAACCTTGTGGCTTGGTCTTTATGGTAGTCTAACTTCATTAAATCTTTTGGCCGATGTTTATCTACCCAAAGACTCATTGTTAAACTTAACAATTATCACGAGAATCAAAAAATTTAAAAATTTTGCCTTTTCTTTTATCAAACTGACACTGACAACTTAAAAAGCCCGCTTAAAATGCTGTCAGATTGACAATCACAGATAATATGGACAATTTAAACTGAACTATAGAGAAAATAAATTATGGAAGTCTAGCCAGTCTAGGAAAGTAAAATCCTGGAATGGTGGTGCCACAAATATCTAAATAGAATAAATTCGTTATTTTCCTATCCTGTGGAAAACGAGGTTTTTTCTGGTCAGCACCTCCTCTGTCTCCCTTTTTTGTTATAAAGTCTTCTTTCTACTTTCTTGTCTTTGGCACTTTGTTCTTCTTTTTCGTCTATCAGAAGAAAGCACGATGACAGATAATGACAATTGACAGTTATTGACAAATTGTCTGCTTTGCTCTGTGGACTTGTGTTGCACCTGGAGTTTTAGAAGCCACTCAAAATCATATCTATAAAAAGCATATTTAATTGTAATTTGCAATGTAATAATAGAGGTCTCTATTGAATGTAACTAATAAACATGTTATAAATTTATTTATTTTATACAAATCAGTCGCACTGTATTTCAATATAGGCATGTTCTAAGAAATATCTATGATGTTTGTAACAAGTTTGAGTTATTTTTTTCTACTTGTTATTCTAAATACAACATCTTGTGAAGAATTTAATCTATATGGAGAAGCAGGACAGGCCTACGCACTGGAAATCGACGTTGGTCACCCTGTGCAAAAGGTACTTTTTCTGAAATAACTTCTAATATGACCAACAACTAAAGTGCTTTGCTAGCAAAATGTTTGCATTTCGGCATTATTTTAACATTTCAAGTGTCATAATTGGTATTTAGTTCATCTGACACTTCAATTAAACTCAGTAAAAACTAAACAGGCATACTTGCAAAATATTAGATTCAAATAAATTAAAAATGTATTAAGCCTACAGTGCACCTTTGTAACTTCTAAAATATACGTATATACCTATATACGCCGTTTGTAATTATAATTGATTAATTACAAAATTATGTTATATTTTTCAGTTAAATGTTTTAGTGGATACTGGAAGCACTACGTTGGCTATAGCATCTTATCCCAGGAAAGATAGCAACAAATATTTTCGATCTAAAAACTCTACAACCACTTACAACAGTGAAAGAGAGGTAAGTCTCACTTCCATTTAAAAATAAAATAGAATATAACATTAATGAAATAGTAGAAATATTTTTGTTAAATGACAAATATCTTAACATTCCATGGATTCACAGTGCATGCATGCTGGGTTCATCGAGTGCCTGAGATAAAATCTCTGAACAGAGCCCAAAACTTGTGACACAAGTGTAGGTTTAACACGTTGACTGCTGCCCTATGATGAATGAAATGCATCGAAACTGCGGAGCGCCACACAATAGTTGTGTTGTCAGCAGCCGTGGAACAGAATAAATTTAGCGCAATGCGCATGCGGGCCTACGCACGTGGCGCGATATTTCAGACGCTTTAGCTGTGCGGTTAACACACGCAAGGCGCGATGCTACTTGGAATATAAATAAAAAAATTGCATCTTTCAGTTGCTTTCATTTACTTGAGCATATCTATGAAGTTGTTTGAAGTCGGTAATTTTTTTATTAAAAACATTTTTTTCTAATTTCCCATTACAGACAAAAGATTATAGTTTTAGTGTCGAAAAAATATTTTTATCTCATATTATCTAAACAATAGGCATTTCTTTATTAGTGGTACCGCATCCAGGTGGTTTATTGCACTAAGCTCCGCCAGCAATGACGAAAAGTAATGAAAAGAAATAAAACAATTACTTAAGTTGTTTATTGTTTCACCTATTTTGTTCTTTCTATTATTTTCTAAGCCATACATATCGAAGGTCCCAGGAAATCATGCAGCTGCTATTTTAACCGACTTAAAAAATAAAAACTTTATCAATTCGACGCGTATTTTTTTTAATTGAGTTAATTTATTTTTATTATATTGAGTTATAATTCATAACTCCATCGTATCTTTACCGATTTTTGAAAATAGTTTTCTATTTGAAAGGCATTTCCAGATAGGTCGATAAAAATTATCGACATAATATCATAGGTAGGTATATGTCCCCGGCTTAGCTGTAGCGCAAGAAAAAACACACTGTCTGTGTTCATCGAGTGCCTTGAAACACAACTTTGTGGGAACTGAGACCCAAAAACCTTTCACACGCGTGTCGTGCTCTCAGCAGTCAACGTGTTAAAGGGGATCCCTTAGTGGTGTATATGTAAACAGTCACCTCTGTTCAAGTTATTCTCCCTGACCAGTCAAATTTGGAAAGACCATACTAGATCAGCTTTGGAATCTCATTCTAATATAAAGCTTGCTGCATTTCTAGTAAGGCCAAGGTCTATTAGCAGGTTATCAAGTGATTTTGCTGGTATACCACTCACATCCAATTCTACTGCATATAAACTAACCTCATAACCATTTTTAGTTAGTTCATTAGTATGGTCATAATATTTATTTAGTTGAAATTAATAAATAAAAAGCCTTGTATTCAAAGAGGATTATTAGTTTGGTGAAGTAATATAGTTATTTATAGCTGCTTGTTAGAGGCAGTACATAAATTTGTAGTCATGAAAAATCCAGCAGTAGATATGTTAAAAATTGGCTTATGCAATAATAGATATTACTGTCCAAGTTCAACTCGCAAAAAAAACTATTTTTACTACATTTTGCATTGTTTAATGTTCAATTTTTGTTTTCCTGATTAAATTTAATTCAATGAGAATACTATTAACAACTTGTTCGTTAAAACCTCTTATACAAATTGAATCAACATATTATGTAAATAACCAGTAAAATGTTTATTAAATAAAGAAATTAAATTTTAGGTGCAAGCAAAGTACTCCCAAGGGACGTGGATTGGACACTTGATTTCTGACATTGTTAAATTCCCTTCACTACCAAAAGTTCCTGAAGTACGATGTGACATTGCACTTATAACAAAAAGTCATAAATTCTTTATGAATGGCTCTGGATGGCAGGTATGCTTTACTATATAGTTTTTGAAGTTATATAAATGTGACATTGAAGATATTTTACCTAATTGAAACTTTGTCAACTCTAGCTTAGCAAATTTTCAATAATCAAGTAAAAAATAAAAAATAAAGCCAAATAGTTTTTCACGTTATATAACTGAGCATTGAACGAGATATTTTCCAGACAAGCCCTGCATAATGGGCTGTCAGTCATACCTAGAAGTGAGAGGTGTTTGTTTAATGGACAGTGGCCTGTAATCTCTAGGTTAGTTTTTGCTAATTGCCTCCTTGGTGTGTTTCAATAATCAAGTATCAAGCACCTCAATCAAAATGAATATCTATATATTTATTTCAGAAATTATCTTGAACATGAATAGAGTTCAGTATGAATATATTTAATACCATTTTAAACATCCAAATTAGTTTAAGTGTTCACATAATTGAGTTACAAATAAACTTGTTTTGTATTATCTGCAAATGAATGAATGCTGTCCAATACACCATTTTCAAACACTTTTCATGTAAAGTTAAATCACAAAATGGATGTATGAATGTGTAAAGAAACCATGTAAAACCAATTCACTTGTAATAACAAAATGATTGTATATTTCAGGGACTCCTGGGCCTAGCATATTTACCAGTTGGTGCATGGGGTGAGAACGTAGTTGTTGGCTCTTGGCTGGATTCAGTGGAGAAGGCTCTGAACAAGGCCATGTCTTTCCAACTCAAGTTGTGTGGTGTGAAGGGTGCCACAAATGCAACCCATTATGGAAAATTTGAGATGCTTGGTATGTATAACAGCAATTGGTGTAGTTAACTGAAAACATCCACTTAGTTTGTTTATATGCCCATGCAACTTCTTCTTTTAAGAAAGATTTTTTGCACTAATTAATTAAGGCACCTACTGCTTGGTATACTCTTTCTTCTCAAACCAACATAGTTTCTGATAATACTGTACATTGAATCCTTTTTGGTAAACTACATCCAGCGGCCTCTGTGGCGCAGTAGTATGTGTGGTGGATTAATAAGATGTCCTGGGTTCGATCCGTTCTGGTACAATGTCGTGTAGAAATCGAAAGGGGTGTGAATTTCATCCTACTCCTATTCTCTATCTATTACAATAAAGAACAATAAACAGTTAGTTCAATTTACACTAATTAGCAGTAGTTTCACATGAAACACATTAAACACTACACTTAATTAAGAAAAAACTCATGGTTAAAAACATGTACAGCTATGATTGAATAGTGAACGTTCACTAATTTGACCCAAACAAATTTCAAAACTGTAAGTGACTTTACTACTTTTTTTACAGAAGACATAAAATAACTAATTTATTTTAAATATACACTTGTAGATTTTAGGTTAGATTATCTCAATTTTGGACAGTTAGTGGGATATATCTAACTACCTATTAGAAACATGTTTAAGTTTAATGACACTGAAATCTGAAAAAATCTCAAACAAAATTTATTTTTTCATTTCTTTGGTTGGTGTGTGTTGGTTTTTTAAATAGACTTGTGTTATTTTTTTATTGCCATTCTTAGATATTGTTCCTGTGACAACATTGGTATATTAGTAAAGTAGCCTATGTACTATACTAATGTATATATAATATGTACTTTTCATCCAGATTGAAATGTACAACAAAAAGATATTTTTTCACAATATTTTGTAGTTTCTCTTGTATTTCTTCATTTTCGTTTCTTGTTTTAATACTTATCAGCTATTATATGCGACAAAAATAAATCCAACAATTCACAGATCATAAAAATCGGTCCAGTCGTTTCCGAGTTATAAGTGCTGTAACTTGTAACAAATCTGACTTTGTATTGATTTATATAAATTAACAAAAAATTCATTTTTATTTATTTTTTAGATGACAACACAGTATCATCAAATCATAATGTGGAATACCGCACGCCAATACTTCGTAAACGGTGGTATGAAGTTGGAGTGTTGTCAATCAGAGTGGTGACCAACAGAACATCACTCAACAATGTTACCAGTAATTTTACTAAAGATACTGCAGAAAACAGTGATATTGATCAAGAAAGTTGTATTAAACTCAATGAAGAAAAGAGCATTGTTGACAGCGGTACTACAAATATAAGGTTGCCAGATGTTTTGTTTAGAGAGGTAAATATAATATATAAATTTTCTCAACTTTTAAATAAACTCCATTTAACGACATTTAGGCAGATTTTTCTGAACGGGTTTAGAATTTCTAGATTAATGTAAACACTCAGTTCGAGAAACACTCAGTTATAAGATTGCATGTTATATTTTTATAACTCCATTTTAAAATGACACAATCTAATGCAATTTTGTCCATAGAATAAATGTCACAAATTAACTAAGCAACACACATGGAACACAGATGGTGAATCAATAATGTTTTTCCGCAGAGCAAATGCTTATTTGGTTTCACAAATGGGCTACCCTAGTTTATCTTTACAGTAGTACAAACAAGGCGCAACCTTCATAGTAAACTAGATTGTCTATTACATACATACATAACATCACGCCTTATTCCCGTAGGGGTAGGCACAACCCTCCATTTGCCACGGTCCTTGCATACTTCCTTAGCTTCTTCCACTCTCATTGATCCTTTCATACAAATTCGTCGATTTAGGGCAAGAGTACCCTAAACCGACGAATTTGTATGAAAGGAGGACCTAGCCATTATTTAAAATGTTCTGAATTTGGTCCAGGAACATTCGCCTTTGTTAATCTTCTTTCATCCATTCTTTCTACATGCCCAAACCATCTAAGCATCTCTTTCTCAATTTTAGTCACTACATCTTCTTTTACACGACACTTTTCTCTTATCATACTATTTTTAACTTTGTCACACAGTTTTAACCCACACATATTGTCTATTAAATATGTAACTTATCAAATCAGAAAAGAATTTTTTTTTTAAATTATAGGTACGAGTATAAGGAATCTTTAAAAATTTAACTTTATTTTTAGGTTGTAAATGAATTGAGAAATGCAGCTCAAACATCAAACATGTTGATTTTAGATGAATTCTGGTATCACGGTGAGGTAACTATATTTTCAATTTCACTTACACTGTAGTCAAAGACAGAAAACAATTAAAGTTTTACTTGAAAAAAATTCAATATAATTGAATAATATTATAGTATTGTTATACTTAATTATGTACATATATATGTTCCATAAGCCATAAGTGTGAAATACTAATTACAAAATACCTCAGCGATAGATATTTGAAATACCAAATTACTTATATAAGTAATTGAATTACAAGTAGTTAAAATACTGTCCATGTCTATCTGTACATCTTGCAATTATGTACGACCAAAGCCAAAACAAACTTGTATTGAAAAGTCAAGAGGCAAGAGATTAGGGAATAAAAAACATGAAATTATGTTTATTTATGTTTATAAATCGGTTGTCAAGAAATTCCCGGCATTTTTAAAGCAAATATGAAAATATATATACTGTTTTCCAGGCTGCTTGCTGGCCAGAGCCCCAAGAATGGTCTCTACCGTCCATCACTGTTGATCTCCTGAGCACTGAAGCCGATAATCAATACTTTTCACTGGAAATACCTCCACAAGTAAGTTTATGTTCTGTCTACATAATAATGTAAAGTTAATTTATTGTTATCTACTAATTACCCTCACTGCAAACACACCTGGTGGTAGGTGATCATACATAAATTGTTAGGTGATGGATAAAATCTATATGAAATCGTAACGGAAAGCCAAATCGCTCAGCAATACATCTATGTCGATAAAGTGGTAAATAATCACGGCCGAAGCCTCCCATAATCTGGACCAATTAAAAAACACCAACCTAGGAATAGAACCCGGGATCTTTTTCTTATAAATTCACAGCACTCCATGTGCACCCATACCCTTACTCCGAGGAGGCAGTCAAGATATATTATCTGTTAAGTGTTGTTTTATCCATACTTACTTACTTACCATTAAGTGAGCCTTTTATCAACAGATGATGGTTTTTCTCTTATCATTAGGTGAGCCATCTGCTTGTCCGTCAATCACTAAATAAAACAAATTCCACTTTAGTTAATATTTTTCCAGAACTTCATGCGAGTAGTGACGGCTAGGAACAACAGTGGGGAGGGCGGCAGCGTGTCGGAGTTTTGTTACAAGCTTGGTTTGGAAGCGGGAGGAAAAGAGACCGTGCTGGGATACACTGCTATGGAGGGATTGCAGGTATTAACGCAATATATTGTTATTGGTTAGTGTTGATCTCAATTTAGGATTTAATTTTTGGAAACAAATGCAATATCAGAAATTGCTTGGAGCTCAGAGCTGGTGGGATTCGAATCTATGTCTCTTTGACTGCCAAGGAAAGAGCGTCCTACCGTTGGACCACGCATCCTGTACCGCCAGCAGGGCAAAGAGAATAAAAGAATTATTTATTAACATAACATTAGCATTAATTATTAACATTAACATTAATTATTATTTAATGTACGCGTTTGGTTCTGTCCAGCATGATCTATTGACTTTCGCCTTGAGGTGGTACAATTTTCCTGATCTAGTTATTGATTTAATCACTTCTTACTATTCAAAATTGAAATTAACCATAGCAGTAAACAATGAGTACTCAAAACCCCTACATTACAATGTGGGGCTGTTTCAAGGTTGCTGCCTATCTCCAATAGCTTTTAATGTAGTCATCAATATTCTAATAGATAAATTAATTGTTCAAGAAAAGAAATGGGGCTATCGGTTTAAAATTAACAATAAATATACAGAGTCCATCTTAGCTTTTGCAGATGACCTTGCTTTACTGACACGAAACCCAAAACATTGTCAGGAGCTATTGAATGTAGTGGATGAGTTCTGCTCATGGACTGGTGGGCTGAGGGTAAAGCCAAGCAAATGTCACTGTCTATGTCTGGGGAGACGAAATACTAAATTTACATCTTATGATCCGGGTCTCTCTATTAGTGGCCAAAGTGTAACCACCATTGCTGAAGCATTGCCTTTTAAGTTCCTCGGTAGAAAGATTGATTACAAAGGACGCACACCATCCCTTGAGGTAGTCGTCGATAACTTCATAAATGACCTCAATAAGGTAGACCAACAGCCCATTAACAATATAAAAAAAGCGTGGGTCTATGACAACTATCTCACTTCACGTCTGACTTGGCCATTCCTCGTTTATGATATTGGCAGAACCCATCTGGCAAAACTAGATGCAAATGTCATAAAAACATTGAAGTCTTGGTTTGGTCTAGCACTCTCGGCTGACCCTTCAACTCTATTCAGAGATTACAATAATTTTGGGTTAAAACTAAAAAGGCCATCGAAACTCTATAAACACCTCAGGGTTACCAGAACGCACATTCTAGTTAAGTCCCAGGACGAACTAGTTGCATCACTTCCTAAAGACGAGGGTGCCGGAAAACTTGACTCTAGGCTTCAATTTTACAAACAATTTATGGCAGGGGCTCAGGTAAATAGAACCGGGTTGGGTGCAAGACGTAAAAAGGAAGACCAAGACATAATAAAATCTTTTCTTAAACAAGATGAGGACGACAACTACAAAGTGCATGCCATGAACCTAGAAATGCAAAACGAGTGGTTAAACTTGGGCGAGTTCTGCATCCCTCTGGCTCTGAAGTGGCGCGCCTTGCTGTACGATTGGTCTCCTGCCTTACTGAAATTTTATCTTAATGCCTTTCAACTGACTCTCCCAGATCAGAGTAACCTAGTAAGATGGGGAAAAGCCTCGGAAAAATCTTGCTATACCTGTGGTGAGGCAGTGGGCACTGCAAGGCACTTATTGGTAGGATGCAACGTGCTCCTGGACAGGGGTCTCTACTCACGCCGCCACGACAGAGTACTAGAAATCATACGTGAAGCTATAAGCCTTTCTGTAGCTAGGGCTCAAAAAGGGTTGACGACGAATAAAAGACAAACTAACTTCGTTAAAGCAGGCTCAAGTACAAATTTCACCAGCAAGCCTTATTCAATTCTGGGCTCTGCTCCTGATTGGACTATATTAATGGACACGTATGAAAAGCACTATAAAATCCCGGAAGACTTAGCTATTACGACATCTAGACCGGACATATTTCTTTTTTCCAAACAAATCAAACGTATAGTACTTGTTGAGCTTACAGTGCCGTGGGAAACAAACATCCCTAAAGACCATGTATTCAAAGTGAATAAATACTATGACCTTACTAATGAACTAACCAAAAATGGCTATGTGGTTAGTTTATACGCGGTAGAAGTGGGTGCGAGGGGAATACCAGCGAAGTCTCTCTACAACCTGCTAAAAGACCTTGGCCTTACTAGAAGTGCAGTAAGCTCCATATTGGAACGAGTGTCCAAAGCTGCACTAGTAGGGTCCTTCCGAATATGGTTGGGCAGGGAGAATAACTTGAACAGAGGAGGTGAGTGTTGACGCGCGTCACAAAGGGTACCCTTAAACCTACACCCGTGTCACAAGTCTCGGGCTCTGTTCGGAGTTTTTCTCTCAGCCACGCGATGGACCCGGCACCCGCACGGTGAATCCATGGAATGCTAAGATATTCGTCTCCCTTAAATAATAATTTTTGACATAAATTAGGCATTACCATTTACCAAAAGGCTGACGAAGTTTACGTACGTATGACAAAATAGGTCTTGCCATCATTAGCTCTCGCTTCACAATAAATTAGCAAATGTGATACAAAAGTTATTTACGATGTTATGGTTCCAAATATATAATTATTTATTTATGTAACTGTGTCAACGAAATTATCAATATTTTTGAATTTAAAACTGTTTTTATACAAATAGTTATGTATATTGATTTCTTCACCCAGTCAAATTATCTACTGCTATTATATAACTCAATATGATTGACATGACAATTACGTAAAACAGTTAAGCAAATGCTTTATATATATATTATATAAAATTATTATATGTACGCAACTTTATAAAAAAACCATTTTTTAATTTTTTGTCTGTCAGTCTGTTTGTTCTAACTGATCTCAGAAACTACCAGTTGGATTGTAAAAAAAATATTGTTGTAAATGAAAACCAGACTCATGAATGAGTGACAGGCTAATTTGTATCCTGATATTCCCTTGGCAACGAAAACTAAGCGAAAAATGTGGGCGTCCTTAGTTTTTAAATAAATTGTTATATTACGTAAGTCTATGGAATTACCTATTGTGTATATCAAAGGTTTCATCAGTAATATTAAAAAGAAAGAAATGTTACTCATATTTAAAAAAATTATTATTATAAAAAAAAACACCCGACTGCATAGAAGTTATGAACTCTATATCTATATAAAATTCTCAATACTTTATGGAGATGCAAGCGGGGACAAACATAGTTGTGGTAGATCTTTCTTTCCCCGCATAAAATAAACTATTTTATTTTATGCGGGGTATGTATGCTAGTGAAAGTTGGGTGTGGCAGGCAAAGCATAAAAGTAAATTAAATTTGGTAGAGATGAGAGCATTGAGGAGTCTGTGGATTTAAATTGAGTGACAAAGCTTAGAATAGTAAGATTAGAGATTGGTGTGGGGTAAAAGCAGATGTAACATTGAGAAAAGGATGCTTAGATGGTTTGGGCATGTAGAGAGAAAGGATGAAAAGGGTGAATGGAAATGTTGGAAGGGGAAGGCCAAGGCAAATGTTCCAAGACCAAATTAGTACATTTTATAGTATTGTCAAGACAAGAGTAACCTAAACCGACGAACTTGTATGACTATGAAAGTATTAATGAGAGAGGAAGAAGCTAAGGAAGGATGTAGACTCTGCCTACCCCTATAGGAATGAAGCGTGATGTATATTATTTGTATTATATAAAAAATATTTCGTTTTTTTTTCAAGGTACTGTTCAACAGATCGGCCGGTTGGATAGGCTGGTACCCGTCCGACTGCGGTCCTAACGTACGTATTACTGGCCCATATAACATCTCCACGTCACTGCTATCACTGTGTCAGCTCACCAAACCAGTGCCGGACGTCGCTGTGTCCATCAAAGCAGCCCAATGGACCCTCTGCGCTATATCTATCATTGCTGCAGCTGTTTTAATATATTTACTAGCACCCTGTATAAAGATGATGATGGCAACACCTTTGCCGATGTCCCAGCAGATATCATTATCGCAAGCAGCGTTGGTGGAACAGGAGGCTACATAAATTAATATGGATAATTATTTAACAGCCGTAATATATTGTACAGTAGAACAGTAGAACCTCTTTAAGTCGAATTTAAATTTCACCAAAAAAATTGAGTTGTAGAGTTTTCGACTTATCGAAGATTTCAATTTAGGCAAATGTTTGTTACATCCGAAGTAATTTTTAACGATGAAAGAACGGAAGAGATTCTACATTCAACGCCTATACTTTTTACAAAGTAATTTGATTTTGACAATTGTTATTTACTTATTTTGTATGTATATCTACAGTTAAAATGTTCGAGTTAAAGAAGTTGTAAAGTGAAGTAAACAACACTGATTGGGTGGGCTATGATTGAGATATAGTGCTCAAATTAAAATTTATCGAGTTATAGTGAAAATATGTACAAACATAATTTATTGATTAATTCGATCTACAGAGAAAAAATAAAAAAAGTGTAGTGTAAGGGCATTTAGGAAACAATTTATTCGAGTTTTGAGTTTTTCAAGTTATCGAAGTTCGACTTAAAGAGGTTCTACTATGTATAAAAAAACTTGGCACCTCAATACACACTTGTAGTGATTATGAAGTGAAAGAGGCAATTTCAAAGTGACTGAAAATGATATCTTGCGTTGTTTCATAGTGAATACATAAGCACAATGCATAAATGTGTTCATGTACTTAAGCCTATGAGGCACATGTTTTAAAAAGTTGTCTGTTTCCTTTAAAAGGTTGACTGCATTAAGTTATGATTTATTACAATTCTTATTGTTATGGCATAAAATTAATCTCAGATAATAATAAAAAATCTTTGACAATGTTCTGAATTTTGCAGCTTGTCAAGATTTGTCGTGAGGTATTGTAAAAATAGGGCTGTTTCTGTTTATTTATAAAAAAAACATTGTAAAGGTTTTATTTCAGTAATAATACTCTATTTCTATTTTTTTTATTGAATCTTGTTCATCAGCATATAAAGATAGAAGCCTAATATTTATAATTTTAAAACATAGCTAATTAAATAAAATGGTAAAATGCTTATTTGAAACCGCATCTTGGGCGTCCTAGATCCAGTACTTTACCAGTAAACTTTTTACAATTCAGTGAACAGAATTCAAAAAGAAAACTTTATGCTTTTTGAATAAGTCTATTTAGCATATATAAATTAGTTCTACCGTCAGTATATTTTTTTGCATTATATTATATAAAAGGTTTGAGAAACGCGCATAATGTTTTTTATATTCTTTTCTTGTATATTTCGCGTGTTCACTGTTGATAGTTTTTGTTAAACCACGTGCAGATGTATCTCAATGTCACTTTTTATTTATTATTTATTTGATAACCGGTTTATTTTATAACGTGATGAGTATGTACATATCTACCATAGAATTAACAAGGCAATAGAAATGGCATGTACGCGTCAACTTGCTGTGTAGGGGATAAATACACCTGAAACATGGACTTGTTGAACTGCGTCTTGTGTTAGATAATCAGTAGGCCTAGGATATATATAAATATATCTTGACAAAAAGACATTGTCCCTCTCTATTTCCTTGTGAAGAGACGAAAGAGAGAGCGATATTATCGATTTCGTTATAGATTCACAATATTCTTTTTCTACACGGTATACATCTATCAACGCATCATAGACCTACTGGAGTGTGCCGTTGTATAATATATTGTATGGCTCACTGTGTATTGTATTAATGCTCAAGACTATGTGTTTTTTTATCGATATAAAAGCGATGTGTTGAGCAATTACCGCCGCCCATAAACATTTGCAACACCAGAGGTACTGCTAAAGCGTACTGGCCTTTGAGGGAAGTGTTAATACGCCCCTCAGCTAACCCCATATTATTTATAATTTACAGGAAATACCTTAGCGAGAAGGTTTGTGTGTTTACCTATACTTCTTTATTAATATTATAAAGAGGGCAGATTTGCTTGTTTGTTGGCATTGCATTGGCTCCGGAACTGATACTGAACCAGTTTGGAAAATTATTTCATTTAGGAAGCTACACTGTCCCCGGGTGACGTAGACTATATTATATTTTCACGCGGACGCGGAGTGACTGCGTGTGTTTTATATAGTTTGACATGTACACGTCATTTCTATTAACTTTATGAGAAATGTCTATGGCATATGCTTAAAGAGACTACCATAATATTATTATTATAGCGCACAGCCAAATGTTGCTTGGTAAAACCGTGACTCATTTTTTTTTAATTTTTTCGTTGGGCGACCACAAAGACACTTCGTGTTAAGTCACCGCGCCGGGATATGATGCGCATGGCAAGTTGCAATTTTCTTCGTAGAAGATACTTCTTGCGAAATATTTTTTAATATAATTTTTTTTGTGTTAATCAAAACAAAAATCATGTAATAATTAATTCTTTATTGACAAAGGTGACGAACATTAATGGAAATTCTTATGAATTTTTTAAATTAGTTATAAGACAGTATAATGTTTAATTTATTTATTATTTTTTTTATAAAAATATTTTTTGGAAATATCTCAGATATATTTTGTTCACTGACACTAGCTGGCTAGCTGAGCCATGGAATCGAGAGAAAAACATTTTTGCTTACGAGAGATAAGAACAGAGATAACACTCGACTGCTTGCACTTACGTTTGTTTACGTTTATTCTTTTAATAAAATGGCCAAGCTATATATGGCCAGAAAAGTACAGATTGTATTTATTAATGCTTAAACTTGAACGTGACATATTTTTTAATTAAAGATGGCGGCTATATATGGCAGTCACATTATATTTGATAGTATATTTTTTATAAAAAATGAACATTATTTTAATTTTCATTAGAAATTAAATTAAATTTTAGATAATTATAATAAGCTTTTATTATTTATTATATTTTTGTGATTAGTCTGGGCATTTTTATAAGTACTTTATATCAAGATTATGTATGTGATTGGAAAATCTTGAGGATAATTTAAATTATCTTAAATTAATATTTTAAGTTAACTTTACACACCAGAAGTATTATTTCATTTTTTTACAACTCATTAAATATTAAAATGTAATAGAACATGTTTTTGAACTTACAGTAGAATATTTTTGTTGATTTAATTAAAAATCTGATTGGATTATAATTGATAATCAGAGATATTTGTGTAAAATAACTGTGTTATCTAAATTTTAAGACCTGAAGAATCTGATTATTCTACTAGAAAAAATAAATTAGGCCAAAAATAGTAATAATAAGTAGCAAAGCTATTTTTTTTGTAGAATTAAAACAAAAATCTTTCATTTTCATCGTAAATAATTCGTATTTGAAATGTAAACTTAAATTAAGTTAATATTAATACGACACAATCTGGCACCTAAAAGTAATATATTTTATATCAACTGGCACTATTTTTACTACGTTTTATAATATTAATAATATCAATAAGGGTAGATAAACGAATTCTTTTCATATACATTAAGTAAATCGTGCAATTTAGACAAAGGTCTCTGTTTTTTTTTTAATTTTCTCTAAAATGGAATTTACTAATTGATCCATACATGTATTTGTGTGTTTTTGTGTGCGAGAGGTTATTGTTAAGGTGTTTGTTTGTTTGTGTAGGTATTGTTGAGTGAACATAGAAGAATTTTAGTGATTAAGTAGATAGGACTTATGAATGAATTATGAATTCGTATTATTTTATTTTTTGTACTTACTTAACTATAAAATTATTCGCGTGAAATCAGACACTGGAAAATGTTTGAAATATCTTTAATTAAGCTCGCCATTAATTTAATAATTAAGCAAAACTATTTCTACCTACTTGTACTTAAGAGTAGAAGTTTTTCTGAAGTTTTATTTTTCGTCTATTCAAATAGGTATGTTAATATTCAATGTGCGGGAGTCTTGAATAGCAGTTAAATCGCTTGAACCATATAAACATAAAATATGATGGACAATTAGTGTTAATATCAATGTATTCTTTTAGATAGGATACAGAGGGCCTAGTGTGAGTTTTTTACCGAGACGATGCGGTAAAATTTAAAGCTGTATATGGAATTGAAGCAGCGCCATCTAGTTGTACAGTCATTAAACGCTTTTGTTTTTGTTTTACGCAGTCACTCTGTAAAAAACTCACACTATACTAAAGCCAAACTCGATGGAGAATGCTTATCAACAATCAAATTTAAAATGAAGGCAGAAATTGCAACGCATTTTATGCCTAATAAATTTAAAATTATGTTTTATTTTTTTGTAAAATCTTATTTAAAAGATATTGAATATATTAATTACTTTTAATTTCTACCTTCATTTTAAATTTGTTTGTTGATCACAAAGTTTGATTTTAGTATAGTTCCTGCGTATTTTAATTGATTTACAAACGCCTGAATACAAGATCATTACAAGAGCTGAGCCTTATCTAACAACGCCCTATCCACTGTTGGTGCAATAACTATTCAAGATTTTAATTCACTTCAAAGGTTAATTTGACCGAAATACAAATAAAGTTCTGATTTTGCGTGAATGAAATTGTACTAAGGTATTACTTTATATGCATTTTATACTAATTACTCAACAGTCCATTCAAGAAGCTTGCCATACACAAGTATTGTTACTTTTAAATAGGATTTAAAGAGAGTGTGTTATTACAAAATGCAGTTTGGATGCTAATATAATTATTATGTAAACTTAATGAATAGGTAAAATGAACGATACACACCATTCCAGCACACTTCCAGACCAGTAGAATAAGCACGACCTCTAATATATAATAAATGTCTATTAAGTTTAAGTTTACTTGCATTTGTTTTTGTTACTTGTACAAGTTTTTGGGTTTTTAAGTCAAGGATTCGATATCAAAGAATAGGAAACACTTGATCCTGAACATTTCTCAAAAAAAATATTTGTCGTGGTCACCTAAAATCGTTATTTGACTTCATCGGGAATTTTAGCGTCGACGACTGCACTAGCTGTGTGGTAAAAACTGCTTAACAATGAACATTTTACTGAACTAACTGTAGTTATGAAAAAAATTGTATCCAATCAATTCCTTTTTTAAATGATAATAAACTTACTGGATATAGTTGCAAGTTGCTGTAAGAGTGTGAATCGATCATTATGTAATGTAAATTAAGAACAATCACATTGTTTTGAAATTTTGAAGCACACATCGTATGAATTTTTATATACTTTTGAAATTATGATTAAGAATTTATTTCTGACTTTAATAATAATGTGACCAATTAGGCAAAGGGGTTTGTAAGATAAAATTTTGTCGAATATCAGATAAAATCTTATATTTGCAATAAATTATTAGGTTACGATTGAAAACATTCGTTTTATTTTTAATGACTTTAATATTACCTAGAAGTTACTACTAGTAGGAAAAGCTCCTCGTGATAAAGCCGCCTGGAATATATAGCGCCTCGCTATTTACGAGCAGCATTGCGATGTGCTGAACGTAAAAGTACTACAGTTGCTTTTAAAATTACTGACACATAGGCTCTAAAACCTTTACCCCAAATTCACATTGCAGCACATTATGAATGAGTTCATTGACCCTGAAAAGTCTTGCTTTAATATAAGAAATGATTCTTATATTATATCATGTGTTAACTTGTTGCAACTGCCTTGATAGTCCAGTTCGTAGCCTATGTGACTGGTCTTGGATCGGGCTATAAAAGTTTAAACTTTCTTTTTCCAAGATTTTTTTTTATTAATTACAAGTTATACCTTGACTGCAATCACACCTATGTTAAGTGATGATACAATCTAAAATGGAAGCGGGCTAACTTGCTAGGGGTAGGTTGTAAACCACACCCCTTTTGGTTTCTACAAGACATCGAACCGGAACGAAAAAGCGCTTGGCAATGTCTCTTTGTCGTTAGGGTAGTAACTAGCTACGGCCGAAGCCTCCCATCAGCCAGGAGCCAATTTAGAAAATTTAGCTGGAAATCGAACCCAGGACCTCCACTTCATAAATACACTGCGCCACGGAGACCGTTAAAAAGATTCAGCCTAAAGTCGGAAAGTTAGTGTCGGCCCCGATTGAACTTGCCAATCTTAGCTTACCTAATGGACTATGGAACCTCAAAATAGCCCGATAATAATGGATTATCTGCTAGTTCTACTAATTATTAATATAAAAAAACCTAATTAGTGCAAATACTCGGGGTTTTATACTTAATACATTCCTAACTTGTTATTATCATTACTGATTAGCATTTTACCTAATTAAATCAATGCAGTAACTATGTCACAAAATACCTTAGAGGCTTGAGGAAAATAGTTTGTACTTAGACTTACGCCTAGATATGGTGTTACGAAATTTGTCTAGTAGGAGCAAGTTATTAGCCGGAAAGTCCCTACAAGTTTGCTTTTGCTTGCTTTTAAGTTAAAGCTCATTCCACTATATATATCCGAATAAACTATTTAGATAAGTACTGTTCCACAATGATTGCTGAAGGAAACGGTAAGTGTAAGTTATATATTTTTAAGTTGTTAAAGATTTTTAAGTTTAATCAACTCCATTATTTTATCCTACGTACCTAATACTGAGGTGACCGCTTCTAAAAATCTTAGTGACCAGATAATATTTCTGGAGTCGGAGAAACGTTCGTGGTAATAGCCTAATAGTTGCGACTCTCAGATGCGAAAGTAGGTACCCTCCTAAGGCAAACTACCTGGGCGCAACTATTTAACTAAATATTAAAAAAGACATGCGTGTCTCGGGACGCCCGACAGAAGTGATAAATTAAATATGACTAGAGCTGAGAGAGGTGCCACCTACCGCTGTCGTGTGCGTGAGACTAAGGGAAGCTAAACTGTGGTAAAGGTAAACGAAGTTTACATTTGCCACACTTGTAACGCCAACAGTTTCAATCAATCTTTATATTATCTATCTTCTACCTTTTTTTTTCGCTGGGAAATGCATTTACGCATTCCGGTCGGACACTGCGCAGGCTGAGCTGCTGCGCAGTGTCCGACCGGGTATGTGGGACTCGCTGGCTGAACCAGAATACCCACTAAAACCCAGCGGAGCCGCCTGCGCCCCAGTTGGAGCGTCAAAGGATCGAAAATCATTCATTTTGACGCCCGGCGCACCCATCGGTGCACTCATTGGTGTCTACAAGGGTGGCAAGAGATGCGCATACCGGTGACTCCTGCCGCCCGTTCTTCTTCTGCGGAGCGGGTGAGCGTCAGCCGCCTGCTCTCTCTCCCGCTCCGAGGCCTCTTTTAAGCCGATTATAGTCTCGGAAAAGGAGGCAACGTGGGACCACCCTTCCTCGCTATCGAGCATGTGATTGACGACACTCGATAGCGAGAGGTCTCCGTTTAGAGTACACTCCAGTGAGTGCCTTTGCGGCGCCCATGACGCACACTCTGCCAGAGTGTGATGCGCCGTGTCCTCTGGTGTACCACACTCGTGGCATACCGGCGAGATCTCCCTTCTCGAAACCCCGTGCAAGTACTTACCGAAGCAACCGTGTCCGGTAAGCACCTGCACGAGACGGTACGTCAATGCGCCATGACGCCGCTTCAGCTACCGCTCTAGGTGGGGCCGGATTCCTTCGACCGTCCAGGAGCCGGCTACCGGGGACTCTAGGTCTTCTTTCCACCTTTGGAATCTATCTTCTACCTAGTACAAGTTAGCACTAAGGTACATTTAAGTTTACACAAGTGCTATAATTTTAAATGACGTAAACGTATTTAGGACGTATTCCTCAAATGGCCTGTGGAGTGTTGCTCTGTTTGTTGTTGCCTAGGTGACGGTTTTCAATTTACCTACCATCAGGTGAGCCATCTGACTATGAGGCGTTGATCATGTAGACCTGAGTTCATATCTGGCTGGGTTGGGATGTGGAAAAATTCAGTTTTTTTCTACTAAGGAAATTTCAGTAAATTCTACTAAAGACAAGAACCCCCTCTCCCCATTCTACTAGTATTTGATGAACATAAACATCGTGAAAATAATAATAATACTCATTAACCCCTGTGGGCCTGACATTCAAACCTTCTTTGAGGCCCGCGGCTACCCGGGTAGCGACGGAGCTATAATGACAGCTGTCATTATTTGCCTGACGGTTGCCAGGGGACCCCTCGGGGCTGTGAAACTTTAAGCTGCTGACAGACAGACGGACGAGTGGACATGGCAAGATTTGAAGATATTGGTTACTATGAGCCATCTGCTTGGTCCGTTACCTGTCTATCTATAAATATAAAAAACGTAAGTAAGTCTATGTATGCTACCAATTTAAATATCAATTCGTACTCAATTTTGGAGATCTTACCAAATTAATGAAATAAATAACCGTATAAATACGTAATTTTTATAATTAGCATATAATGTATGAACCTGCCTACGTACCCATAAGGTAATGTCTACAAAAGAACAGATAGCCCATATCTTCCTACCAAATATGTATTAAATATAACCTATTCAGTACACTTGAAAGGTTACATTGTATCATTCGGAAGGTTAAACCTTAAAAGGTTTCACCAATCGGCAAAAAACAGTTCTAAAACTTTAAAATTGAAAAGAATTCATTTGGACATATGACTTTATGAATGAACCCACATTTATGAAAAATAGTGTTCGAAATTGTGAATATTATAAAAAAAATATCCTAATTATTAATAAAATTCATTTAATAAAAAACAATTATATAAGAATTTATATTCTTTGCGATTCTGACTCTGTTCGATTTAAACTTTACTTATTTTTTTCTTAAGCACAACATAATTAGTATGTAGGTATAATGAGTGTTGCTATAATTATGTAGAGCTTTAATTTTAAGTTTCCGGTTTTTATCCTTTTTTCCAATGAAATTCTCATATAAAATTTTTTAACAAAAAATAGAACCGACTCAAAGCGCACTAAAAAGTAAAAAATAACTGTGTCATTTAGTTGCTTTAATTTACTTAAGCATATCTATGAAGTCGGTGCCAGCAAGTTTAAGGAACATTTATTTTACGTAGTAAAGAAGTTTGTGGGTTCCAGGTAACGTCCTTGAAAGTAGAAACCTTGGCTGGCACCGACTCCTAGATATGCTTAAGTAAATTAAAGCAACTAAATGAAACTGTTATTTTTTACTTTTTAGTGTTTTGAGTCGGTTCTATTTTTTGTTAAAAAATTTTATTTCTTACTTTTAAGTGATTTATCGCCACGTAACGTACTCGTGCTATACTGTCATAGTATATTATACGGCACTAGTAGCCAAAAAGCTACTGATACCGAGACAAAAACCGAAATCGCTGTAAGCGTGTCTCCAAAATTTGAAGAGTTCCTTCAATTTCCCCAGGATATCGTCATCAGATCCTAACATGCGGACAATGGGACCGCCTTGGATGTATGCCCTTTCTCATAAAAAAAAAATTATCAAAATCGGACAACACTGTAAAAAGTTATGCGTGGTCATACATATAAAAAACAAAAAAAAAAAAAAATATACGTGTCGAATTGAGAACCTCCTCCGTTTTTTTTCGTCGGTTAAAAATAGCGAGTATGCAATAAAGATTCTTAGACTAGTAGACTTTTCCACGTTCGCCATCTTAAGTAGGTACACAGATAGTCTTCATCGAATTTGATGAATCCTTACAACGTAATTACAAATAACGCATTCACACAGACTCGGGACACTATAATTATTATAATTGGGTACGGACCTAAATTGGTTAAGAAATGATTTATGTACAAATAAATCTTATTAAATCTATGCTTATATTATAAATGCGAAAGTAACCCAGTTTGTTACTCAATCACGCTAAAACTACTAAACCGATATCAATTTAATTTGGTACAGAGATAGTCTAAAGCCAAAGAAAGGACATAGGCTACTTTTTTTAACCGACGAAAAAATACGGAGGAGGTTCTCAATTCGACACGTATATTTTTTTTTTATGTATGCCAGCCAAGGTTTCTACTTTAAGGACGTCACCTAGAACCCACAAACTGCTTTACTACGTAAAATAAATGTTCCTTAAAAATGGCTGGCACCGAGTTCATAGATATGCTTAAGTAAATTAAAGCAACTAAATGACAGTTATTTTTTACTTTTTAATGCGTTTTGAGTCGGTACTATTTTTTGTTAAAAATTTTATATCGAACTATCACAAAACATATTTTCTCGCGGATGTTTGCTAGTATGAAATAAGCTCTCGCCTAACTCTCATCGTAGCTAATTAAGTGTAGATATGGCTTTAGATGAAAATTTAACCAGTCTTAAACATACCCAAACTGTAAGAAACTGAACAAGAAATAGAACTATAGACCAGTGCATTTAATTTTTGAAACCAAATAAAATCGCAGTAGGATGAAACCCATTGGAAAAGGAGGAGAATATCATAAAAATGAAAGGAAAAATAAATCAGATCGCCCGTAATTTATGATTGATTTTTATGATATTCTCCTCATTTTCTAATGGGTTTCATTCTACTGCGATTTTCTTGTACTTTATGATAATTTTCTTTCTTTTCGTCAGCCTAGACGAGATTAGTATGGCTCTCGAACACCTAAAGAACAACAAGGCGCCAGGTGATGACGGAATCACAGCAGAACTCCTGAAAGCGGGTGGTAAACCGATACTTGAAGTCCTTCAGCGATTGTTCAATTCCGTCATTCACGAGGGCAAGACGCCTGAGGCGTGGCACAGGAGCGTGGTTGTTCTGTTCTTCAAAAAGGGTGACAATACCTTGCTGAAGAATTACAGACCAATCTCGCTGCTGAGTCATGTCTACAAGTTGTTCTCCAGAGTCATCACGAATCGTCTCGCTCGTAGGTTTGATGACTTCCAGCCTCCCGAACAAGCCGGCTTCCGACAAGGCTTTAGTACCATAGACCACATCCATACGCTGCGGCAGGTTATACAAAAGACCGAAGAGTATAACCGGCCACTTTGCTTGGCGTTTGTGGACTATGAGAAAGCCTTTGATTCGGTGGAAACCTGGGCTGTGTTAAGGTCATTGCAGAGGTGCCGAATCGACTACCGGTACATCCAAGCGTTGCAGTGCCTGTACGAAAACGCCACCATGTCAGTCCGTATACAGGATGAGACTACGAGGCCAATCCAATTGCAGCGAGGAGTGCGACAGGGAGATGTTATCTCCCCAAAGCTATTTACCGCCGCATTGGAAGACGTCTTTAAGCTCTTGGACTGGAACGAACTTGGCATCAACATCAATGGCGAGTACCTCACTCAACTGCGGTTTGCCGACGATGTAGTGATCATGGCAGAATCTCTAAATGACCTTAACATTATGCTCAATGACCTCAGCAGAGTTTCTCAACAGGTGGGCCTTAAAATGAACATGAGCAAGACAAAGATCATGTGTAATGCTCACGTTCCGCTCCACCCAGTAATTGTTGAAAATTCTGCACTCGAAATTGTAGACGAGTATATATACCTAGGGCATATGGTCCAGTTAGGTAGGTCCAATTTCGAGAAAGAGGTGAACCGCCGAATCCAACTCGGCTGGGCAGCGTTCGGAAAACTCCGTGACATCTTTTTGTCCAAAATTCCTCAGTGCTTGAAGACGAGAGTCTTCGAACAGTGCGTGTTGCCAGTGATGACCTACGGATCCGAATCTTGGTCGCTGACTGCGGGCTTCATAAGAAGGCTCAGAGTCACTCAGCGGGCGATGGAAAGAGCAATGCTCGGAGTATCTCTGCGTGATCGAATCAGAAATGAGGAGATCCGCAGAAGAACCAAAGTAACCGACATAGCTCAGCGAGTCGCAGAACTGAAGTGGCAATGGGCGGGGCACGTAGTTCGAACAGCTGATGAACGTTGGGGGCCCAAGGTGGTAGATTGGCGACCCCGCACCGGAAAGCGCAGCGTTGGTCGACCCCCAACCAGGTGGACTGACGACATCAAACGTGTCGCAGGGAGCCGCTGGCAACAGGCGGCTCGGGATCGTTGTGTTTGGAAGTCCCTAAAAAAGGCCTATGTCCAACAGTGGACGTCTACAGGCTGATAATGATGATGATGATGATGATGATAATTTTAAGGCTAATTACACTGGAGTACCAGGCTCATACCAATACAAGAAAAATGGGAAAAATGAATGTAGATTAACTCTTAGGGAAATCAATGACAGGGATGAAAACCCACCTGACATATTGCACTGCGAATAAACATTAGCTAAATTAAAATCAATCAAGAAAGCTCAAGGGAAAATCCCTCTGTGCACGACAATGCACTGTGAGAAAAATGTATTTTTACACTTAACATTTTATTAATTAGATTTAATCGCAAATAACGTGCTACGAATAAATAATTGAAAAACGATCTTTATTCAGTGTGAATAAGTGTTGTTATTGCGTGTGCTTGTGTACTTCACGGGTGGTTGGATATGCAGCGAGCTTTGGTATGGTTTTCCTCGGTGTCGTCAGCGCCGTGCGGGCAGTCGTCCGATGTATATACGACGGCTGAACGAAAATGATCCAATACGTGTTTGAGCGCAGCATCGGTCGCTGCGGCACACGTTTTTGAATTTTCTCGCCGTTTTGTGTGAAATTTATATTTTGTGTTACACAAATTACCTGAGGGGATCACACAAAAGTAAGTTTAGCTAATTTATTTTTTTATATAGATCACATTAAACAAATTACTAAATATTTTGGTGTAAGTAGGTACACATTATCCTAATTCGTTTTATAAGTGACGGAAGATATTACAAAAAGTTGTAATTCGGTACCTGTTTTCAAAATTTTCTAAATAAGTCATAAACTAAATAATTCTATTAAGAAGTTTTTCCAAATAACAATACGAGAATATTTTTAGTTGTTTATAATGGTTTCATTTGTTGAGTACGTAAAATTAAATATCTTACTAAATTAAGTGGAATTAACAACCTTCTCTTGTGAACTTGTGAATTAATTATTAATTTAAGTAACTGCACCTTCTTTTTACTGTTAGGTTCTACTAAAACGTGATAATATATTTATTCAAACATCTGCCTAGATAATTATGAAGACCCTAAAGTTAATAGGTAAATTATATTGTAACTATGAATGCGTAGACTGGTGAAGCCTCCCACCAGCCAGCCAGCCAGACCGGGAAAAGTTTAAAAAATCTTAATCAGCCCAGCCGCGTATCGAATCCAGGACCTACGTGTTATAGATCCACCGTGCATACGGCTGCGCCACGAAATTATTATAATCGGAGCAGTCATATTCACCGTACACCTATTATTTATACAGCATCGCAAGATACGTTATTAGGTATACTTTTGAGTCGATGTAAGTGGTTCTAATTTAAATTCCACAACTATACACAACATAACAAGTTAAATCAAACTTAAAAATAAATAAAGATGAAAAAACTCAGTAGAAAGTGATAAGTGACCTAACATTTTACCTAGTTAGCTAAAAAACTGAAGATAATTACGCGGAAGCAGTTCCGTGTCAACTTCCGCACACATTGAACTGAATGTCAACATCCTTCGCGAATGTTATCGAGACACATTTTATTGCATTTACTTCATTTTATGTCTGATTTTTCGCTAATAAATAAATACATAACAAATTAACTGATCGGTATCGATTTCCGGATAAATTAAATTTCTTCCTGGGCCCGGACTCTACGACATTGGAATCTTAATTACACACAACGTGATATTTTTTTAAATAATTTGGACACGCACTTTTTCGCAACTACGAGTACCTATGCTAAATAATCGGATGTCATGTGATTTGAAAGTGAAATTAGGATCCGAATGTCAAGCCGTCGAATGAAATAATTTTTCTAATAATTATAATGGATCGATTTTGGTGGGAGGCTTGGGCCGTGGTTAGATACCACCCTACGGACAAAGACGTACCTACTGCCAAGCGATTTATTTAGCGTTCCGGTATGATGTCGTGTAGACCTTATACCGGAATATTTTGACGACCTCCGTGGCGCAGTGGTATGCGCGGTGGATTTATAAGGCAGACGTCCTGGGTTCAATTCCCGGCGAGGCAGATTGAGATTTTTCTTAATTTGTCTTGTTCTGGCTGGTGGGAGGCTTTCGCCGAGGCTAGTTACCGCCCTACCGACAAAAACGTACCGCCAAGCGATTTAGCGTTCCGGTACGATGTCGTGTAGAAACCGATAGGGGTGTGGATTTTCATCCTACTCCTAACAAGTTAGCCCGTTTCCATCTTAGGTTGCATCATCACTTAACATCAGGTGTGATAGCAGTCAAGTTCTAGGCATTAAAAAAAAAAAAAGAAACCGAAAGGGCTATAGATTTCACCCTACTCCTATCAAGTATGTCCGCTTGCATCTTAGATTGCATTATCACTTACCACCAGGTGTCATTGCAGTCAAGGGCTAACTTTTAACTAATACTAAAAAGACTGCGCGAGCATATTGCTCACCCGTTTTTAGAGTATATCGTAGCCTAGATGTAGATAACTACCATAGTATCGCCTCGTAGGATTTATACGCCTTAAAAACAACATGCCTTACAAACCATTTTCACCACCCGTTATTCAACAGTATCCTCTTGCACTTGTTATTTCACCGGCGACTATATCTACACTTTAAACTGAAACTGCAATGTTACTATTCTACAAAAATAAGTATTACATAATGAAGTACACCTACACTCTTTTTACAAAGAGCCCTAACTGCTCGAGCGCCTTGATTTGTTAAAAGTAAGTGAAACCCTATATCTTGTCTGTAATTTATTTCTTTTTGCTATCGAAGTTCAACGGTGCATAAAAAATAATTTACCTATGTGTTTATTTAGGGTATAATCAAATCAGCCAGTAGTGGAGGTATGAAGGAAAAAACAAAGATACACAAACTTTGGCATTTAAATACAATTTCAGATTAAAGGACTTTTATTTTCTAAAAAGAACACAACATACAATTCATTTACATGAGAATTCAGCAGTTCATTTTGTTTAGTTACATTTTTATAGTTATCGTATAATCTCACACTTAATAAAAACATATATTAATTTAAGTAAATAAATGAAGGTAGAAGAAAACGATTTGTGTCACAATAGGGGCGATTGCAAAATTAGTGTTATAAGGGATATGGTTACATTACACAAGCGGAGCGGATTCAACATGTTTAACGAGTCATTTAAATTAGTGTGATAATCCATACACCAGAACTAGTTCTTCGTATACTAAGAGTATCGGTTCCTTAGATAGCAATTACGTAGTCCATTGACACAGTTCGATTCAGCTCAAGGCCTTAGGATATCCCAATAATGACCATCACCATAAACAAAACGACAAAACAAGTTGGTTTTGAATTTTACCTATTTGTATTTTTGTAGATTGATTGCATTATGTTTCACTGTAACTGGATCATCAGGTATTAAATGGAATAAAAATTAAATTCACGGAACATTTTTGACACGTCCTTTATTGCGCCATCTTGCAGAGAGAGAGCGAGAAGGCAGATGTGCGAGCAAGACGACGAAATTCACGTTCAGAATTTTATTCAATCAATTATTACAAATTTGATGATTTTAATTACAATGATACGATTTTATAATCTCATTCCGAAAATGTTTAAAAAACCATTTACCACGTAGACATTTCTATAAAATTAATGACTTTATTAAGGACAAAGATTATTTGGAAGCAATCGGCTTTTCTTTCTACACACACAAAACGGGATAACCAATCTTATAAATTATAAAATACAAATTGTAACATTGATTTTTTAAAAAGACCAATTGCTGGGTTTCTTGCCAGACTTCTTAGCAGGATCTGCCTTTCGAACTAGTCGCTACGCACTGACGTTTCAAAAGTGGTTGTAAAACAACCTACTTCAATAAATGATTTTGAATTCGAATGTTTTTGCTAACCGAGATAAGTAGCATTGTTTTGTTTGCTAGTAAGTATGTGCTAGGTATATCAAATTTCTTAAAACGGTCGTAGAACTCGTGAAATGCATTTTAGATCATGAATTTCGTAACCTTTGAGATAAGGTTATCACTAGTTTGATACGTATGAAGTAAGAAGTTATATCATTTCATCATCTCTCACCACCTATTTAAAGTAGGTGGATAGGTAGATATGTAAATAAATAATAACTAACAATCATAAGGTAGGGTTCCCAAAAAATTTAACAATCTTTTAAATTTAAATTATCTTCTCAACTCCGAGCTTAGAATTAACTGACAAGTTCTTAGAACAAAGAAAAATTATGAAGTATTCCAGACCTGACAGACCCTGGTCTTGAACCTACTTCCACGTGATATAAAGCCAGGCTAACCACTAGGCTAACGATTTGTAATAGGTTTAGATCCTTAAATATATCTACATAAATCTGAAGATAAATTTTAGATCAACGCGGTAGTCAAATTTAAAAAGTACTTTTTGATGTTGACAGTTCGGTCTCTGAACTAACTTTAATAAATAAAATATCTTTGAAAAAATATTTAAGTTAACTTAAACTTAAATATTTTTTCAAAGCCTTTTGCAAGATTTACTTAGATTAGGCACGTTGGAATTAAAAAAAATAGCTACTTAACTAATTTTTTTTTAATTGCTTATACTTCAAAACTATCAACCTACGTTTATTTTAAAACAAAATAAACAATTAATAAAAAAAAGTTTAAATATATATAGGTATAGGAGCACTGCGTTATTCGATGTTAATTTTGATGACAGGAATGATAAATGACACGCGGTAATTTACTTTGAAGCGTTTTGATGGTACTACTCGTAGGTATAATTTTCAGGCGGTCAGTTGTTGTGATTTGCCTTTTTTACTGGGACTTTGACCTGATGCGCTGTTTTTATTATAATAGCTAATTTGTTTGATAATTTTCAGGTACATTATAATATGATATAATATAAATAATATGATATAAAAATGATTATTTTAATTTAGGCATTTATATTTTTTACTTATAATTTTTATAGACCTAAAGGAAGTCAAATTAAAAATACTACTGAATGAAAAAACATGTAATTTACCCAAATATAACAAATGTTAGATGCTTATTGTCACTTTTAAATTATCTACGCATTTTGTTTCGTTACACTTTTAAATATAGGCTCTTCTGCTTCTCCCTTTTCAGCTAACAAGTGTTTGAGTTTCTGTTATTTATTTATTTTTTCGTTTATTTCAAGTATGCACTTTACAGTTTATAAGCACTTTTGGAACTTTAGACCATTTTGTTCTGACTCTACCACCGGGTCTGAAGGAAGGTTCTACTGAGAAGAGCCGGCAAGAAACTAAATAGTTTTTTGCCTCTAATCATCATGAGCTTCACTATAAATTTTTAAATTTTTTTTATTATAGCAGGGTTTAAAATTATTGGTTCTATTTTTTGTTTGTTTATTATGAAAATCTAAGTATTATGTTATCCGAAAAAGCCGGTAATCGGAATTTTTATTGCCTCTAATGATCATTTGAGATGTTCAATTACTTCTCGATATATAAATGTACAAACACACGTTTTAAAAGCTTTAATTTTTTTAATTTGTAAAAATAGAAAGAATCGTAAACACTTTGACAGGTCTAGCACGTATATATTTTTTTTTTAGTATGAAGCATAATTTTTCAGAGTTGTTATTTTGTAATTTTTTTTATAGGGCGTCACCATTTAATACGTTTTGTTTAAAATTATGCTAAAAATATCTAAGTTTAATGTTATCAAAAAAATTGTCTTTAGTTGCATTTACTTAAGCTCGGTGCCAGCCAAGGTAGGACGTTACCTAGAACCCAGAAATACGTTAAATAATTGTCTTCAAACTTGCTGGCACCGACTTCATAGATATGCTTAAGTAAATTAAAGCAACTAAATGACACAGTTAATTTTTACTTTTTAGTGCGTTTTGAGTCGGTTCTATTTTTTGTTAAAAATTTTTTATACTTTTTCAAGACTAGAGCGCGCTCGCGTTTTACCCGCGTATTTCTTGTTCTCGCATAAATTTCGGAATAAAATGGGACATACTGTTATTTTTGAGAGGTTCAATTACTTATTTGTTTTTTTTTTTTTTTTTTTCTATTACACTAAATATTCAACGTAAAAACACAATTATTTTTAAAACTCTCAAATTTACACGCTTCAATTTCGGTTTTTAAGTTTGTGGCGATAAATCACTAAAAAGTAAGAAATAAAATTTTTTAACAAAGAATCGTAAACAGTTTTTATAGTTGCTTTAATTTCTTAAGCATATCTAGGAGTCGTGCCGCAAGGTTTCTACTTTCAAGGACGTTACCTAGAACCCACAAACTGCTTTACTACGCAAAATAAATGTTTTAAACTTGCTGGCAACTTCATACATATGCTAAGTAAATTAAAGCAACTAAATGATGGTTCTATTTTTTGTTAAAAAATTTTTCATATGTAAGCTATATTTTTATAAAGTTTCATTAAAATAAATTAAGTAGTTTATGCTTAAAAATGTAATTTTATTAGTATAGATAGAGGAAGTTACTAAGATACATAAAATACGTTATATTCAATTATGGGTACTACAGTTCAGTAAGTACTTATTTTTCTAAATTTACTAAAAATTCACTATGTTAGTTATGATTTATGTTTCTATAAAAACCAAATTAGTTAAACACTTCGGCCATTTGCACACCTCCATTACAGTGAATTGGTTATGACTTACTTCACAGGCGAGTGTGAAAATTATAAATACTAATTTCACACCTGGATGTAAATATAAGTATTTTAAAATGTAAGTAATGACACCAGTCATAAGAATTTGATTCCGGTTATGCCTTTGTTATTTAAACAGCTGAAACCGAATTAGTATGTAGGTAAATAGTAACTATCTCAATAGTTAAAATAGTACACAGCCTTCGTAACATACGTCAACCTTTTTTTCGCTAAGCTTTATAACTCAAAGTTAAAATAGAAAAAATTAAATGCCAATTACAAATCTACAACTTCTTGAAATAAAGGAAAGCTAAATATGTAACTTAACTTTCAGGTATTAATTAGAAACACTTACGTTCGATTAGAACCAAGGATCTCCGTATTATAAATCCACCGCGCATACCACTGCGCCACGGGTTTTAATTAATAATTATGTAGTATTTTAAACATCAATTTAATTTTTGACTGTGGACACCCTAAATTAAAAATAATTTACGACTGCTATAAAAATTTGTAGTCATAACAGATAATATTCGTAAGGTTATCAATTAATTTAATTGATGATTCAGTCCTTAGTGTGATGAAATAATATGTCTAATTACATTAATAGGAATCAACTAATTAATAATTAAAGATATTAATACTTATTAGAATTGAATTCTTTGAAAATAGTGTAAAATTTATACTTATACTTTTAGGGCTCGAGAATTATAAATACTCACTAATCATTAAATAAAAAGAACCATTAGAAAAATTATAATCAAGAATTAGATACCCACTTATTTTTAACTAAATATCGAAATCGAAATTCCCATAGACAAGTTTCCAAACTTATTCCTCTCATAGACCACGTCCAAAGTTTAGTTGGCTCAGAACCTCCTTCAGCTTCATTTCTACCATTTCCGAAATCTTATAAAAATGTGAAGGTAAATGGATATGGGATATTCAAGTTTTTACAAGTAGTAGTCGCCGTCGTCGTTTAGTTCTACACTTTAAATGTAGGTAAATAATTTTTCGTGGACTACTATGGACTGTAATCCCATGTATCCTTATCTTTATCCAACGTTTGTCTCCGTCGAGTTTCCTGTAGCCTCTTGGGCGTCCAACTAAACCGCTTTGGAAATCAATCCTTTACTAACGAGAGTGTTAATTTGTATTTCCCCTTTTTTATAAATTGGAAAACAACTTGTCAACAATGTCCTATAGATAACATCATCACAGATATCATCGCTGTTTAGTATTATACCTACAATGGTCCCATATCTACAAGTCAAGCCAGGGGTCAGTCTGTAAACGCTGTGAAAAACCGTAATTTATACAGACCAAAGAGCAACGTTTATTTCCTCAAATAGGTACTCGTATAACCATCAAAGAACTTTATTATAGAGATCCGGGGTTCGAATGCTAATCGGGTTGTGGAATAGTTCTGAGTTTTTCTTTATTCTTAGTAATTTCCAGTAAAAGTTTCAGTCGGGAAAATGATGGTGTTTCATCTCCATGCCTCAGAGAGCACGTTGACTGTCGGTCACCGTTCACTATCATCAACATCTAATAGTAATCTTTAACATTTAGGCATTTTCACTCTAAGCCCGTCAACCTTCATTAGACCAGATCGAGGATCCCGCATGACCAAAATGAAAAAAAATTATCTATTATTTATTTTATTTATTATTTATTTTATTAACCCAGCTAAAATCCAGTTTAGGATTTTTTTAAATAGTAGATACCTACCTATGTTACCACAAAACTCTGTAACTAAACATACATTTTTTTAATCACAAATACGTCGTCATAATATTTCATGCGTAACGGATATAATGTGTTGTTATTATTATAATTTTAAACGCAATCATGGCCCGACATCATGACTGAACATCTCATACCCACCCACAGTTTATTCCGCAAAACGTATTTACATAGAGCAAATGATACAGCAATCCAAAACATAAACATGAACTTTGTTATTCTATTAAGTATTGATGAACACGTACTAGACAATTATGTTAACAGTTATAGATAAAAAAGGTCACAATAAATAATAATTACTTGAAGATCAAGTGCATGATTGTCAACATTCAAATGATCTTTGACAAAGCAATGCTTGTTTCGACCATATCGCATTTGCATACCTTTAAGTAAATTCCGCGAAAAATTATATTCAAATTGTTAGTTACATAGATACAACAAGTTAATTATAGATATAAGAATAAATGACTGGCAACATCAATAAAAAGTAAAGACACTTGTATTGTATGAAGAGCTACGGGTAGTAGTCAATTTTAGCGGTGCTGATTTGACTATTGTCAAAGTTATCTTTCTTAACTCTGTTAAGTTCACTGACATTTATATTTGTATCTCGACGAAGAATTTATGGTAGCTTCAAATCATTTCCATTAACAACTTTGCCAAATGTCATAATTGGTCCCTTGCTCTCTCATCTTAATTAATTTCAACACATCAATTCATTTAAATTTATGGGCTACTATGTTTAAAAGTGGTTAACTTTTAAAACATATTACAAACACTACGGTCAGACAATAGCTGGCAGATAATTAGTCATTAGAGACAGTATACGTACTGTACTGCAAATTGAAGTCAACATTTAAGCAAATAGTGGATTGATCTCCTGGCCAGCTCGCAACGCAATTCACCGCAAATTAAAATTGCAGCTATTAACTACAGCGGCTTGTTATATATGTGTAGTAATAACTGCTACTTAAAATGATTGCTTGCAAATTTGCTATCTAGTTTTTTAGTAATTTTTTTAGTATTATTATTTGTATGATCTGCCAGGCCCAGTGATTAGTCTGTCTTCTCAGTCGTGCACTCTTGGCATAGTGGTCGTGGGAGCTACGATGTTACTCCACTTTTGAGAATTGGTAGCGTTGCATGAACACTCGGCTATGGCTTTTTGAGTCGCCGCCTTCACCAAGTCTATCCATCAAGTCCAGACCATAAAGGAAAAGGAAATAGTTTCAGGGAGGGAGGTGGAGACGTCCCTCCCTGGACCTTTTCCTTTTACCTGGCCCTGCACCATATTATTCCTGAGAATTGCTAAGATGAGTAAAGACTTATTCATGTAGCTACAGATTATAAGGTTCTGAGTCTAAGCTCTGTATATGTTCGCGCTATAATAGACAAATGATTAAAATAAATAAATCAACGGGATTTTACACTGTAATCTCGTTATCTCCTAAGTAGTCCTTCACCCTTCTTGGTAAACAGTGCTTACAGTAACGCATACTATAAACATTAGGATCAGATAATGATTGCCGGATCATTAGACAATATTGCTACAAATTGACACGACAGTTAGCTAAGTTTATCCCCTGTTCAGGTCGCAACGCAATTCACCGCAAATTAAAATTGCGGCTCTTAACTACGCTGGCGTGTTCCGTTTATGTAGCAACTACCATAATTGTTTACGAATTTGCTATTTTGTTTTTCAGTTATTACTCTTTGTTATACCTTATTTTACTGAGCATACTCTGCGTTTGCTCCAGAATGTGCTAGCTAATAAATGTCGCAATGAGATCATTAAATTGACAAATCCAATGCGTAAGACCGGAGTGGGGCAGTTTATATCTGACAGGGAGAGCTAGTAGAATTAAGAGCAAGAGTTCTAAATAAAATGTTTGGTCCAATATGTCTGCGAATCATTAGGTCTCGATTTAGTTGCACTTAAACAGATTTGGAGAATCTTATTAGGAGGGAGGTCTGGCGCTTTAGAGGGTAAATTTAATAAGCTATTGAAGCTTTTACTTTGATCTCTAATAACAAAGAACTTTTGAAGATAGTTACAACTTCCATCATAAAATTTTAGGAATCTATCAAGAAGACATTGCATAATCTGCACAACTATTTCACTGCATATAGCAGACTTATTTTAAAATAAATAAATTTTATTGGACAATTACACACATCGCTATATTGTCCCAAAGTAAGCGTATTCGTAAGTAGCTTGTGTTATGGGTGCTATGATAACTGATGAATATTTTTATATATATTATACATAAATACTAATAATATATAGATAAACACCCAGACACTGGAAAACATCCATGCTCATCACACAAACATTTTCCAGATGTGGAAATCAGACCCACAGCCTAGGACGCAGAAGCAGGGTGAATTAATACTTATTAATTTCTTATTGCAATGCGGTTTTTAAAAAAGTACATCACATAACTTTTGAATACTATATAACTAGTTCTAGCAAACTGGGTAGATCATACATAAAGTTCAAAGACCATTATGCAACTACCGGGTTGCAATTTCAACAGCCTGATAGGCATAAACTAACTGTAGTCACACTTGTAAAACGCCACTCTAGTCTCTACCGTTACCTTACGCTTGTATTGTATCAAATCGAATCAGTTGCTGTTTGACTTTCGTATAACAGACGAAACATGGCAACTGATTTGAGCTTAATTCTGTTCGTTCATTTAATGAGTTAAAAATTAGAATTGCGTTTTGTGAGTGTGTTTCGTACATTACTTTGAACGTTTGTGAGGTTCTATGGCCGACCCCATTCATTGTTGTACCAGTCGTTTGGCGACAGTTGAAAACAACAGCATTTCGTTACGTTACATGTAAAAGCTCGTTTTAAAAAAATGTGCAAAAAATCATTTGTATAAGTCTTTGGTTAGATAATATCTCAGAATTTAGGAGTTAATTCATTAGTCGGTTTACGAGTAGCTGTGATTGCTGTGAATTTACCAATTTGAAATCTAAAATGTCTGGTACCGAAGATTTAAATTACGAGCCAGAATTCACCGCTGAACACAAATTAGGTGAGACTGTAATCAATTCCTTACCCAATATATATTCCCTTAAAACAACTTATAAACATAAGCCTATTCCTCGCAACTGACTTTCCTGAAGAAGGAATAACCCAAAAATTGCATGTTACAAATATAAAGAAAAAAAGTTTTTATTACTACTTCATGTAAAAGTTTTATTGCCCTGTTTTGTGTTCCTTTATAAATTAAATTATGTAAAACTCTAAAATACCTAAGTATTCAAAAATTAATAAAAATTAAAATTTTGTTTTGATTTTTCAGACAATATTAATTTCATCCTTTTGCTCCTTCTTACTATTTATTGAGAATCTTGTTGCTTTAATTAACCATAATCCCTTGTTAGATCAATAAAGACACCTTTCAATATTATATTTATTTAAAAGCATTAGGCACTGAATTTCTAAAATGTTTATTTATAAAGTCTTGAATAAATAATTATATTATTAATATAAAATGATATATTAGTCTAATACTTTAACTATAAGAAAAGCTCTAGAATTGCACGTTAAAATTATCGTGTTTACCTCATTTACGCCGTTTTCCTATATTTTTATCTTTACTAACGAATATGATACGAATTACGACCTCATTTATACGTTACCTCATTTACGCCGTTTTCCTATATTTATATATTTACTAACGAATATGGTACGAATTACGACGGTTATGGGAATTATGGTATAGTAAGTACATATGACTAACTGCTTTTTAACAATTTGTTACTTGCCACATTACACGTGTTATATTTTTTGTGCTACGTGTATGTCCAAATAAATACGCACTTAACAAACAAACAAGTCCTACACACAACAACAAACAAAAACAAGTCCAACAAATGTTAATTTGGTAAAGCTATGTACCTACACATGATTCATGATAGTAGGCCAATCTACATATAGTTTTTTGACAACGCTTTTGTTTGTTCCCTGTGATAACTTATTTAAAAAAAATTAATAAAAAATTAAACCGACTTCAAAACCCACTGAAAAGTAAAAAATAAGTGCATCATTTAGTTACTTTAATTTACTTAACCATATCTATTGACTCGGTGCCATCCAAGTTTAAGAAAAGATTATTTAACAAAGTAGCAAAAGCACTTTGTTAGAATTAGGTATCGTCTTTAAAGTAGAAAGCTTACACCGTGGCACCGACTATGGTTAAGTAAATTAAAGTAACTAAATGACGTATTTATTTTTTACTTTTCAGTGCGTTTTGAAGTCGATTTAATTTTTTATTAAATTTTTTTTCATACTTTTTAGTGGTTTATCGACAACGAACATACGTAAAACCTACTCGTTCTAAACTATGAGTACCAATATTTTACTTATAAACTACCGATATCACTGCAAATGTGCGTATGAAGTTTGAAGAGTTCCTTTGATTTAGACTAGATTTCATCATCAGATCCTAACATGAAGGCTAAGGAACCATTTTGGAGATGTACCCTTTCTAATAAAAAAAGATTTTTCTAAATCGGACTATTTTGTGAAAAGTTATGCGTGGTCTAGCATAAAAACATCCCTATCTCAAAAACTACTGAACCGATTTTAATGAAACATGCAGTATTCCCTAAGTTGAACAATACCTAGTACAACAAAAAAAGAATTACTTAAATTGGACTTGTTGTTTCGGAGATACGCCTCCATAAACATGCATACATACATACATACATACATACACTTTTGAAATATGGCACATTTGTTCAGACACTTCTGGAAATATTATATACATACGGGTGGAATTAATAACCTCCTTTTTTTGAAGTCGGTTAAAAATCCTTTAAATACATACAATGTTTGAAGTGGTAACTAAATATTATATATTATTATATATAATTATTTTGATTGTGTTATAAAACGCAAATAAAACATCTTGATTGAAGGATAGAGCCTTAACTTTAACGAAACTTAAACTAGTACCTAACTAGTTACATAACATATAAAAACAAAATTATCATAAATTTAACTTAATTATAATACAGTACGAATAATGTAAAATCACCGCTCAGTTGCAATGATATAATGGTAGGCTGGTATTCATATAGATTCTGTTGCTAGGTCTGGATAGAATGGCCTAAGACGAAAGCAGAGTGAAAGTTATACGTAATAATTGCAACCATAATGTAATTATACCTACACACGTTTCGTTGTAACATTTTTTATATTTATGACCGCTCAATTCATCGGCACCAAAAAAAAACTTGGATCTCGTTGGCGTTTCTAATATTGTTTTCTTTCTTTACAGTGTTGGAGACCGAAATTAAAGATACTACTGGAAGTCCGAAAATAGTGGACCCGTTAACGAAAGCTATTGGAGAAATCGGAAAGTGGCAAATATGGATATGCTTTGTTGTGTTCCTCGTGAAATTCCCAGTCGCCTGGCACCAAATGAGCATTATCTTCCTTGCGCCTCCAATGAAATTTACGTGTACTGAAAATGGAACTTTCGATTCCCAATGTCTATCCAATTGCACTGAATACAAATACGACCACAGCGTCTTCGGCGAAACCATTATTTCACAATGGGACCTTGTCTGCGACCGACAATGGCTCAAAAATTTAACTCAAACCATTTTCATGCTCGGGATTCTCGTCGGCAATATGGTCTTCGGTCATCTTTCCGACAGGTTTGTAAAGTAGAAATCATTTATTAAGAGAGTTGTCATTATTTGATGCATTAGCTAAATTGACACATCCTGCACGGTCTCACATCTTACAAGTCAAAATCACACGGGGGACCCGGATGAGAGTACTTTATTTAATGCCACTTAATAGGACGTCGTCCCAGTTGAGGAGCGCCTTTTACGGACATAAAAAATTTATAAAAGAAGATGAGATGAAACTGCACTTACTTAATTCATGAGTCTGTTATGATCAATAAGTTAAAGTCCATAGTTTAGATAAATTACGGTTCTTTCCGATACAACATTACAAACACGTGTACGTATTTTGTTTACATTTCATATTGCTTATAGATAAATCATGACATAATGTAGGTGTCATTTGTATCTTATGTAAACTGATTTTGATAAAACAGAACAATCATTAACTTTACATAGTTAATTAAATCTTTATCCAAAGATTTATGGCTCCATTTCACTCCTTTCGCCTAATATTTTTAATTTTAGTTCTTGATTGTCTTTTTCTTACTTACAGATACGGGCGAAGATTGCCGTTTTTAGCTGCTGTATTCTTGCAACTAATAGCAGGAGTAACGACCGCTTACTCAGTCAATTGGTACATGTTCACAGCCCTTCGCTTTCTGTTAGCCATAGCTACTGGAGGCACTATGGTCACTAGCTTCGTCCTCATTATGGAACTTATTGGATCAAGATACCGAGATACAGTTGGAATACTTTATCAAATTCCTTTTAATTTCGGACATCTTACATTACCTCTGTTTGGCTACTACTTACGAGATTGGAACATGTTTCAACTAGCAATTTCACTGCCATCCATCTTGTTTCTCAGTTACTATTATTTACTACCGGAGTCGCCAAGATGGCTTTTAACTGCTGGAAAAACTGACGATGCCTTGAAAATTATTAAAGTAGCAGCAAAAAGGTAACTTATTTTCTGTTTTTATTTAGAACTTTGAGACCTTTGAACGTCTACTAAAACATTTAGTTTATGTCGCTTATACTTGTGTGTGTAGCTTGACTACCTTATTTCAACTAACCCCAAAGATAATTAAATAATATCTCATCTTAATATATGAAAATAACTTGTCTTTGCAATGGAAAATCAATTCCATAGTTATAAATATAAATAGATAAGATAAGAAATAAATTTTGAGCAAAGACTAATCTGTATTAATTTTCTTTGTAAAAAGCAACAAACTTTAGTCTTCTGTAAACAATTACTTGTCTACTTATTTCTTGGAATGTTTTCTCTTGGAAAATTGGAAATTGGAAAAATGGATAGGTAAACTATTTCAAAAAGGAATAATTTTTTTGTTAACAGAAACGGTCGACCAACAGAAAATATAGATTCATCAATCCAAAAAATGGTAGTTGAAGTTACCAGTACACAGGAGCGAGCGTCTCTGATAGCGCTATTCCGCACTCCACGATTGCGTACGCGCACTCTTGCAATTTGCTACAATTGGTTCGTCTGTGGATTCTGCTTTTTCGGAGTTTCGCAATACATCGGTCACGTATCTGGGAACATCTTCACAAATGTTGCTATTTCTGCTGCTATTTTGGTAAGTTTGATGATTTTCCTTATCTAATCTAAATAAAATGTTTTTTTATTCATGAATTACTATTTTTATTGTTATATTTAGTTACAGCCAAAATGCGTCCAATGATGGATCTCCTATTTTTATGTGTTCTATTTTTCTCTTCAGATTAAATTTTGATTATGCTAACAGCATTGCGTATATAAATAATTATAATAATATTAAAATAATGTTGTCTTTGTTACAGGTACCAGGAACGCTACTGTCTATCTACGCCAACCGTGCTCTTGGTAGGAAAATAACACTCATAAGTTCCAACTGTGTCACAGGCCTCAGTTGTCTCCTTATCATGTTTGTCCCTACTTCAACAGCAAGTCACCTTACACTCGGCTGCACCGGCTTGTGGGGCATGAGCATATCATTCGCTACCGTTTACTTGTATGCCGGGGAATTATTTCCTACTGTTGTAAGGAATTCTGGCGTGGGTTTATCATCTACTGTTGCTAGGATCGGATCTATGCTTGCACCTTTTGTTGCAACGTTGGCACATACAAGTGCTTGGTTACCACCACTTGCTTTTGGGATTGTGCCACTGGTTGGTTCCGGTCTTTGTATTCTATTACCGGATACACGCGGAAAGAAACTTCCAGACACTTTAGAAGAAGGGGAAGCGTGAAGCATTATGACCCTAAGTTATTGAAAACTAAAGTATTTAAATATACATAAGTTCTAAGACATGTGTGCATGAAATAATTTTACATATCAATATGTAATATTTTAAGATTCAAAGATTCTGTTGTTGGTTTTGTAAATCGGATGGTACGGTATATTGATAGATGTCGCTGTTAAATGCTGTAATCATAAATTAAATATTGTTTTCGCTCAGCGAGGCATTATTATTATATGAATTAACTAAACTAAATTTAAATAAAATCATGTAGAGGCTTATTTAAAATGTTGCAAATGTTGTTGTTGTAAATAAAATGCTGGAACTTAATTTATACGATTAGACGTAATTAAGACCAGATCCCACACCTATTTCTCGTGCTATAGGTACCATAAACCCTTGTGTACAACATATGATTCAAATTAAAGTTATACGGATGTGAAAAGGAGTAATTATTAGTAGTCATAATTCATAGTAGTAGTAGAATTATCTACTAATCATATTTTGTGACTGTGAAGCATTACCGTAGAATAATCATTCTCTAACCTACGTTCATAGATTTATATTTTTGTTGTGTTCAATGACATCAAACAATGACAACGACTTGAAAATAGTAGATTCTTAATCTCCAATTTTTGACGGCCTCCGTGGCGCAGTGGTGTGAGCGGTGGATTTATAAGACGGAGGTCCCGGGTTCGATTCCCGGCGGGGCAGATTGGGATTTTTCTTAATTTGTCTTGGTCTGGCTGGTGGGAGGCTTTCGCCGTGGCTAGTTACCACTCTACCGACAAAGAGATACCGAAAGGGGTGTGGATTTCATCCTACTTCTAACAAGTTAGCCCGCTTCCATCTTAGACTGCATCATCACTAAACATCAGGTGTGATAGCAGTCAAGGGCCAACTTGTAGTCGATAAAAAAAAATTAAAGTAGTCTTAAAATAGAGTAGTACTTTTTAAAATAGAGTATTTTTATGAACATTTACGTTCATTTTCCATATTGCGTAGAGCAATGTCATGAATATCATATATGAGAAAGGTCATTATGTAAATAATTAGCTAGTAGGTGATAAGAATGTTTTTATATTTTTGTTCAGCCTGTGAAAAGTGCAGAGCAAATTCATGTGCCAGTATAACCTTATATTAAAAAAAATCATCTACACTGTTTTGGTCTTTGGCATATTATCAAAAAAACGACGAAGAAAAAATTATTATTGTCTCAAGTAATTTTTCCCAGTTTTAAAATAGTCGTTCCTATTTATTGAAAATTATAACTTGGACATCGTCACACTCACAAAACATCGATTTCATACCTACACACGACACGCAATACAAATTAATTTATTTAAAATGAGAAGTCTATAATTGAATAGGCTGTGATAATTTAGTTTTAATTTATTAATTAATTATTGTTTATTAATAAAATATTTATTTACTTTGATATGATTCTTGTTTTATTTTGTTACAAAAATAACTTGGTTTAGTTTAAGTATACCTATTACAACTATTTTTTTTTATATATCTATTACCTGTTGCTTATGAAAAGTAAGTCTTAAAATGATTTCTTTAGAACCCCTTATATTTTGGGCATGAAACTACTAATTCGTCTTGGTACTTCACCGGAGGACATGCGTTTTGGTAACTCTAACTACTAGAAAGTGTTTGAATATTTTGATTTGATTTGTCAATGACTTTTTCAATTTTAATGTGATCTGTGAATAAAATAAAACGATATAGGTCTATTAGGCATAGATTAAAGACTAATAGATAGAGCCCATAGCGTGTCCACTCGTGAGACAGCAAATCAGCCTTATTGACATGACATGTCAACATTTAAAGTACATCATAAAACGTTATGTTTTAAAATATCGTAAAATACGAAATATTATACAAATTATACAAAATATCGTAAAATACTTTATATAATATAGTTTAGTAAACGCATAATACATGAAATTTGCTAAAAAATAACATATCTAAGCTTTAAATCATCAATCAATGAAGTTTATGCCTACTTACGTATGAAACGTAATTCCTTCGATTTTCTGTTCACTGCGACTGTTGCAGCCGAAAATATTAGAACCCACCATAGCACGATAACGTTTAAATTAATATCGTAACCGCAAAGTTGTATTATTTATCAGCAAATTTAATAAAAAGCTAATCTTGTGTAAAATCAAATAATCTTGTGTCACTTTCTAATAAAGGCTGAATGAAATAAGTCTGTCACGCTCTTGAACCTACAGCCGCGTTATGACTCCATCTATTAGTCTTTAATCTATGCTATTAGGCCAACGGCTTAGTCAAAAAATCATAGATTTTATTTATTGTGTGACACTGTGACAGATTACAATTTTGGAATTATTAAAATTTCCTATCTTTAGTGTCCGACCGATCCATCTTCGGTTTCGGCCGTTAAATGTAGTTTCAGTAGTCGGCTGCTACCTATGTTCTTAGCACTACGCAAATGAAATGAGATGCTAACATGCTCTTTTATTGTTGAATTCGCGGTAACCTTAAATCAAATATGCAGATATAGATAAGAGCTACGTTATCTTTTCAAGTCACTTCTTTTATTTATCTTTCTGTATACCCTGTTTATATTTGATTCTATTATAAGAAATACTAAAAAATGGTCGCTAATAAACTTAAATATAAGGATCAACATGTGTACTGACTACTTAACTTCCGGTTGTATCTAGTCCCGATGAAGCATCCGCAGATTTTTTCTGCACTACCAGCACAGTAGTTTGTGCAGTATCTACAATAAACTCTTGTGGTGAATCGTTTATTTTACCTCGGCCAGAAACGGACTATCTAGAACTAGATACTTATCCTTAAAAAGTGTTGGAAGAAATCAAACGTTTGTTCACAATAACTGTACTACCGTGTGTAAACACTTTGTATCTAGTACTCAATCTACTTGTCATGACTTTTAATACATCATTATACAATCACGATGTATTTAACATTGGGGATTACTAAGTTTTTATATACTGTTGTAGGTACTTTTAGGAGCGTTAAAACAAACGTTTATTGCATGTCTATAAGTGAGGACGTAAATAAATAACACTAAGATAAGAAGGCTATTACCACAAATTGTAGTTTAGAAAAAAGAACAGGAAAATTCTACTCATGACTTACTAGTGTCGTAAGTAAATGTAAAATGTCCGTCAATAATAGTTTTAATTAACTAAAAATTTTCCGAAATTTTTAATTAACTAAAGCAACCGTCCAATTCTGGCTTTTTTTGCTGTTAATTAATTTAAACATTAATTGCTTGAGAACATTTTCCTCGACATCTTCATTAACTATTAACATAGAAACAGACTAACCAATCGAAGAGGTGCTCTTGATAAAGACTTTTGAGACTTAGATAACCTAAATACCTAGATTTTTAAGAATTGCATTTCTGAAAAAGAGGGACAAGTTATTTTAATTTAAAGAAAACTGGATTTGATTCGAATTGAATGTACAACCTCGTTATTTTAATTCTTCGTCCTAAACTTATCCATACTTACCCTACTTAAATGATTAATCTAGAAATGTTGCCAAATTAATTAATGTTCAAATTAATTAGACATCTGTATTTAAATCGCCGCCACCAATAAAATAATGTGCTGAATTACCGTTACAAAATTTTTGAGTTTATAAAAATATTACAGACATTGATGTATTATTTTACTTGATTAGAGATAAATAGCAAGTATTAATACACAACCTTTACAAATCGAACTTAAAGGAAAAATCTAAAAAAATCGAGCAAAAGTTTTACAGTTTATGGCAACTTTTGCCATAGACGAATTTTGTGACTAAATAAATAATCAAATCTAGACTAATAAGTGTAGGGGTTCGTCGTAACTTAGTTCTAGTTATGGAGGTATACTCGTAACATGTACCAAAACGGTGTGTAGGAACTCTTTTATTATTTCGACACAAATTCTCGAAATTTCGCGTTAAAATTAAAATTATGGAAGTTTTATAAGTCTTAAAAGAAATGGAAAAATTTGAGAAATATTGTTTGTTCCCTTCCCTTCGTTTTCGAATTATTTCGGTTGGATATAAAAATGTTCTATAGGATTTTAATATTTAGAGCCAAAATACAGTATTATTAAAACTGTTAAGCAAAAATGAACTTTGTGCGTCTACTACCGTGCAGAAAGATAAACGTTTGCTTATGTTACTCGTATATCTAAAATACTTGTAGATTACAGATTGCTGTTAAGACTTTGACTAAATGCATCTTACTCGTAGATTTGCAATCAATCGTTAGGTACTATCGAATGTACTTTTATTGAATTTAAAATTCATTAAGTATCATCTTTTTTTATTTCAATGAATAAACCGATTCGTGAATTCCAATATTGGATTTGTTTTGAAATTGTGAGTAACCTTTTCTTTTCATCTCGGTACCTTACATTATTTTTATTTTTATTTAATTATTTACAGTTGCGACTCCGGTCTCATGTAATTTCGTTTTGTTTTAGATTTTTTCATGTCTTTACATATAAATTTTACAAATAATCTGTACTCCTGACAATATACATACTATTTATATGTGAACGTGCGTGGAGGTAATAGTGACAGGTCCAGAAGAATAGAGATAGGAAAGAATATCAGAAAATATGGTTTTAGTTTTTTTAGCAACTCTAGTCTAGCTTTAAATTATTTGTGTAAAGAAAAGATAGTTGATGCCCGTGGGTTTAACCAGGTTATGATCAATGCCTATTGCCGAAGATAGTCCTATCCATTTTGGGCCGAAGATACTTAGAGTATCACGATAGCATTTGTTTGTACTAATTCCAACTATTTCAGATTCGAAATGTCAACTGACGATGCCATAGAAACTATCATTGGCCGTTTTGGAAAGTATCAAACATGGATTTGGATATTAATAGCAATAGGCCGAGCACCCACAGATTATCAACTAACCAACGTCGTATTTCTAATACCAAGCGTTGATTATGTCTGTTTGGACGAAAAGGCCCACAATTTAACTAATTATTGCCCTTGTGATAATCCTATATACGACCGAAGTGTCATTGAAAGCTCTGTGACAACTACATGGAACCTAATATGTCAAAAAAGTCACTATGCAAGTTTAGCACAATCTATGTTACAAATTGGAATTCTCGGTGGCAGCTTGCTCTACGGTCATATATCTGACAGGTATGATTCTACGTTTTTCAAATTCAAAATTGTTTTTTTTTTAATGTTGAGTTCTAAATAAATTATTTCTTACTAATGTTATTGTTAAGTGATTATTATAAGTAAAGTCGTTTTAAGTTTAAGTAGAAAAAAATATAAAATAAGAATCTTACCTAATCTGATAAATACAGTAAACATTATGATCTATACTAAAGCCAAACTCGATTGAGAATGCTTGTCAACAAACAAATTAAAAATGAAGGTAGAAAATGCTACACATTTTATGCCTAATAAATTTAAAATTATGTTTTGTTTTTTATAAATCTTATTTAAAAGATATTGAATTTATTTATTAGTTTTAAGCTTACTAATCTAATTCATGGTCATGAATTCGTAATTAACCATTTAATTTAAAAAAATAGGTGTAAAATGACTAGTGATTTCTACCTTTATTTTTAATTTGTTTGTTGACAAGCATTCTCAATCGAGTTTGGCTTTAGTATGGTATTATTATGATCCGAGTGGTATGAAAAGTTTTATTTATTTTTCATATATTTCCATTTCTAGATATGGTCGTCGACTTGCTTGTTTACTGGCGCTTTTCTCTGAAGTTCTATTTGTAGCGTTATCGTCAATAGCATCGAAATTGTGGATGTTTATTGCTCTGCGTTTTTTTATCGGCACGGCAGTCGGAGGAACAATGCTATGTTGCTTCGTAATTCTCATAGAACTTAGTGGAAAATCGTTTAGGCCATACATTACATCCCTCAGTGAAGTATCGTATCTTATTTCTTATTTCACACTGCCTATTATAGCATATTTTTTGCGAGATTGGAGAAAACTACAGATGGCAACATCCTTACCATGGATTTTTGTAATACTTTATTATAATTTGATACCTGAATCACCCAGATGGTTGATTACGAAAGGCAAAACGGAGGAAGCTATTGAAATTTTAACAAGAATCGCGCGAAGGTAGGTACAAATAATTTAAATAATCTACTAATATTTCATGTTGAAGCATCCTTTAATAAATCATTCTTTTTTTATTTTTAGAAACGGTCGTCCAACTGAGAATGTTCGAGAGATCGTAGAAAATATAAACGAAGAAGCAGTAGCTCGAAATGAAAAAGAATCTTATTTAAATCTATTTAAGACACCGAAAATTAGATTATACACATTAATACAAGCTTACGTGTGGTTGTGCTGTGCACATACATTTTTTGGTATAAATCAGTATATAGGTCGACTACAAGGGAACCTTTATCTAAATGTAATGCTGTCAGCAGCAAGTCTTGCGCCAGGATTAATCTTAATCGTAGTGGCTTGTGTCTATCTAAATAGAAGAGTAACAATCGTAACAAGTTTCGTCGTATCTGGTTTATCTTTACTTGTATTCATATTCATCCCAAGCAATATGAAATCTTTAGAGTTAACATTTGCTATAATAGGTCAAATAGGCGCTTATACAGCATTTTGTCAAATATATTTGTATTCTACCGAGATATTCCCAACTGTAATAAGAAACTCTGCAATGGGTTTTGCTTCAGTATTTGCTAGATTAGGAGGTTTTATTGCACCTTTCGTTGTTAATATTGGAGTTGAATGGATATCTATAACGATATTTAGTACTTTGGCCTTATTGGCCGCATCTTTATTTTATTTCTTACCTGAAACTAAAGACGTTGTACTATTAAATACAATCGAACAAACAGAAAAATCAAAATCCAAGATTTGAAAATTGTAATTTAACAACTAATTAATTTAATCTAACTTTTTAATCTTTATACTTTTAAGCTATTCGTACCTAATAACGTAGACTATAAGGATAAATCGTTATGAAGATATAAAATCATTTGATTGTACAAAATTCCTCGGTTCAGTTAATTTCACAGTGTGTGTGTGTGTTAAAGTGTTTAAATATGATTTGCTTATATCAATGCGCATCTCCAGATTACAACAATGTCATCAACAGTAATCGTTCATTGAATCGTGCGCAGATGTGGCGTAGTAATATGATGAATTAAAAGTCACTATGTAAACCAATATTTTTAAACATAATCATAGAAGAATATTGAATTTTGTTAATATAAAACTTGAAAACATCTCAAGGTGGATTCGGTTTAAATTTTGTAGTAATTATAAAAATTACATATGTTGAACGTATATAGATAAGTTTATCTAGAATTTTTCCTTATACTTGTACCTAACTATCTAATACCAGATTTGCAATCATATCCATTTGCTCATGGGACTGAGACGTATCTTGAGCAAGTTAATCGGTGTATTTAAAAGTCGGTTAATACTTAGATATTTACGTTGTATAATAGTGTAATATTTGTATCCGATCTGTTGACATAGATAAACATGCTAAAATAAGTTCAACGTACTTATTTAAATATACAAAAGTAATGATAGTTTAAATAATATTCACTATTGAAACCCAATATTGTTAATATCTATAAAAAGTTAAAGACTACGGATAAAAACCGAATTAAATAAGAATGTGTGTTTTCATAAATTGAGGTTCAATTATAGTTATCGTGTTATTAGGTACGTATGACTTTTCTCTATTTAAACGACTTCAAAAAAAAAAGGAGTTTCTCAATTCGACCGTATATTTTTTTTTTTTATGTGTGTTCGCGCATAACTCCGTCGTTTATGAACCGATTTTGATAATTCTTTTTTTGTTGGAAAGTAGATAGTCCGGTGGTGGTACCATGATAAGGAAACCAGGATCTGATGATGGAATCCTGGAGAAACCGAGGGAAACTTTCAAAAATTGTAGGGACAACAAGTACGTTTGTTAATTTTTCCGACAAGTATTTAAAAGCACTACAATTTGATGAAGGTCTGGAGTCGATCTGATGATGGAGCCGATCTACATATAAGAGAACTCCTTGACGATTTACTGCATTTACCTTGTGTTTGGGCTCGATTAATTTGTCTTGATAAGAACTTTACATTTAGATGGGCTGTGACTGTCATTGAGGGTCTGGTGATGAAGACAAAGTACAGTTAAGGGAGCTCCGTAACGGCTTACAGTAGCTACCTTGTGTTTGGGCTTGATTAATTTGTCTCGATGAGAAATTTACATTTACATGGACTGTGACTGTCATTGAGGGTCTGGTGATGAAGACGAAGTACAGTTAAGGGAGCTCCGTAACGGCTTACAGTAGCTACCTTGTGTTTGGGCTTGATTAATTTGTCTCGATGAGAAATTTACATTTAGATAGACTGTGACTGTCATTGAAGGTCTGCAGATGAAGACGAAGGACAGTTAAGGGAGCTCTTTAACGGTTTACAGTAGCTACCTTGTGTTTGGGCTCAATTAATTTGTCTCAATGAGAACTTTACATTTAGATGTTCTGTGTCTGTCATCAAGGGTCTGGCGATGAAGACGAAGGACAACTGAGGGAGCTCTTTAACGGTTTACATTAACTACCTTGTGTTTGGGCTCGATTAATTTGTCTCAATGAGAACTTTACATTTAGATGAGCTGTGACTGTCATTGAGTGTCTGGCGATGAAGAAGAAGGACAGCTGAGGGAGCTCTTTAACGGTTTACAGTAGCTACCTTGTAATTGGGCTCGATTAATAAGTTCTCAATGAGAAGTTTGTAAGATTATTGATTCCAGTTGGTTTAATGTTAACTAAGTCATGTTCTGATGATGAGATCTACGAAAACTCGAGGAAACTCTTCAAACTTTATAGGCACATTTGTAGGGATGTTGGAATGTTATAACTAGCTAGTGAATATTCGTACTTATGGTTTATTTCGAGTAGGTTCTTTAGTATTTTCGTTGTTGATAAATCACTAAAAAGTATGAAATAAAAATTTTTTAACAAAAAATAAAAACGCCTTCAAAACGCACTAAAAATTAAAAAATAACTACGTCATTTACTTACTTTAATTTACTTAATAACATCTATGAAGTCGGTGCCACCCGAGCTTTCTACTTTAAAGACTTTACCTAAACTTGGATGGCACCGACTTCATAGATGTGATTAAGTAAATTAAAGTAAGTAGGTAAATGACGTAGTTATTTTTTACTTTTTAGTGCGTTTTGAAGGCGTTTTTATTTTTTGTTAATTATTTAGCAGTGTTATATTTTACGTTGGCAAGAAATGAGCGTCTCTATACCCAGAAGTGGTCCACTCTTTTTGTACAAGTTAAGACTCTGGTCTGGGTTTGAGTCTGTGTCCTGATCACCGCATTTAATTTATCATCAATATTTTTTAAAGAATGGGTCACAATAACGACAAATTAAATTATAATTTCATTTTATTAAACATCATTCCTTGGATTTTTAGCTGAGAAGGCCGTGTTTTATAAGATTCTACAGCTTTCGGCACTCATTCTGCTCAACTTTACTATACAGCTCGTTCTCTTGCAAGTTACCTCTCTATCTTGAATGCCTTAGACTACATCGTCACTTATCATCAGATGAGATCGCAGTCAGCGTAAAAAGATTATAATATAATCTCAGGTGAATTGTCCTAGCTTTACAACCTATCTGATGATAGAGGTGACACGTGTCCATAAGTAAGAGTAGTTATAGATATAGATATATTACTAAGATAAAACTCTTTTCTCCGATTAACTGTATCAATTATTTTTAGTTTATGTTATATCTTCAGGTAAATCATGTCAGCAGAAGATGCCATAGAAACTATTATTGGTCGGTTCGGAAGATATCAGACGTGGATTTTATTTTTAATAACTTTGGGACGTTTTCCAGCGGAATATCAATTGGTTAACGTTGTTTTTATTCTACCAAACGTTGAATATGTCTGCACGGATGAACAAGCGTATAATATCAGCAATCACTGTCCCTGTAATAATCCACAATATGATCAAACATACATCGTAAGCTCCGTGACATCTAGTTGGAATCTAATATGTGAAAATCGTCACCTAGCAAGTTTAACACAATCAATGCTACACGTTGGTATACTTGCTGGCAGCATATTATATGGCCATATTTCTGACAGGTAGGTCATAATCAGATCTAATTTCGGTTATTTTTTTATTTTTTCTACTTGAAACACTAATTAAAGGAACACAGATTAGTGACATCGCAGTATCTAAAATAGGCTCTACTTCAAATTTTATAGGGAAATACTGTATACACTGGTATACCCAGAGTCGTGAAACTAGTGGAAATATTTCAGACAAACAAAATGTAAATTTGTATTCATTACTTAAATTTTACTTGGGTTGGTAACTAGTTTTCAGTTTAGTTACTATTTATCGATTGTTTTAAGTTTAGGTTCTCCGTTCTAAGAAAATTTCTTATTTTGTTACAGATATGGCCGTAAACTTGCCTGTTTGATAGCACTTATTTGTGAAGTAATATCCACTGGATTATCGGCTGCAGTAACAAAGTTCTGGATGTTTGTCGTACTCCGCTTCATTATAGGAACAGCTTTAGGAGGAACAATGTTATGCTGTTACGTAATATTGATTGAACTAAGCGGAAAATCTTTTAGACCATATTTATCAGCGCTACTCGAGATATCATACGTTTTGTCATACTTCTCACTCCCCATTATCGCTTACTTTGCACGAGATTGGAGACATCTTCAGCTGGCCACTTCTCTACCCTGGTCATTTGTTATTGCGTACTATTTTCTTGTACCAGAATCTCCAAGATGGTTAATAACAACAGGCAAAAAAGAAAAAGCTATAGAAGTTTTGACATACATTGCCACTAAGTAAGTATAAATACCGCCTTAATTTAATATTCAAGATTTGGGAATAAGATTTAATACGAAGGTATAATTAATTTCAGAAATAAACGACCAACGGAAAATATTAGAACTGTTGTCGAAAAAATTCAAGAAGAAGCCAACAGCAAGGATCAAGAACAATTTGGATCCTACATAGACCTGTTCAGAACACCAAAAATCAGGACTTACGTATTGGTGACTGCATGCGTTTGGACATGCTGTGCTTTTACCTTTTTTGGTATTAATCAATATATCGGCACGCTGCAAGGAAACATTTACCTCAATGTAATGCTTTCTGCTGTTTGCCTCATACCCGGTCTGGTGCTCGTCGTTATTGCTACCTTGAACTTTAGAAGAAAGGTAGGCGTCGTAACTAGTTTTATAGTCGCCAGTGGATCGTTGTTAATAATCATTTTTATACCAAAGCACATGGATACTGTTCGATTAGTATTTGCTATCACCGGCCAAATAGGCGCTTATACAGCTTTTATACAGGTATACTTATTTACATCTGAAATTTTTCCGACAATAGTAAGAAATTCAGCAATGGGTTTTGCATCTGTATTCGCAAGACTAGGAAGTTTCACAGCGCCATTTGTGGTGAATATAGGAATAGAATGGGTTTCTGTTACCATATTCTGCATTTTGGCTTTCCTTGCCGCATCTTTATGTTATTTCTTACCAGAAACTAAAGATATTGTACTACTAAATACGGTGGAACAAACAGAGAAATTAAAAAATAAACCGGTTAGCAGATAACATAGGCAAGTTTATGTGATTATAAAAATGTCTTATTACTGATATTTTGTGGCATATCTTTCATAACAATATTGCAGGAAGAAATAAAAAGTACTTATCTTTTTCTTTTATTGTTTAAATAATATAATTACCTACTTAATATTATTTATTTTGTGTAGATATTCGATAACTTACATAATTTATATTGGTAATAAATTTTTATGCAGTGTAATCCGTAATTGCGTACGAGATCGTAGGCCTATCTACTATATTTCAGTATGTCTATGTACCTAACCTAAACAGTTTATTCGCACTAGTTATTTTGTTGATGTTAAATGTCTTCTCTTCTTATTCAAAAGAACTTTTCACAAATATTTACTTTGTCTAAGATTCTATATTGGATATTGTGAAAGCCGCCAAAGTATTTTGTGACAAAAATAAATAGCAAAGTGTGGTAGATAACCCAAAACTTAAACAAAACGCTAAATAAAATACAGTAAAGGAACAACATATCAATAACAGTCCAGAAAATAAAACCTATAATCGCATTCATAAGCGACTTGGATTCATTCTTCTTTGGAGGATTTTTTGTTACGAAGTCTATGAAAGTACCTGAAACGGATAAATAAAATTATATATTTTTTTTTAATAAAATATAACTGCGTTATTTAGTTACTTTAATTTACTTAACTATAGATTCGGTGCCACCCGAACTTTCTACTTTAAAGACATTACCTAAACCTGGATGGCACCAACTTCATAGGTATATAGATAGATTTAACCCTTATTCACCTACTTACTTGGTTTTCATGCGGTGTTTAGTGCCTGACCAGGAAAAATTAAAAAATAACTGAATACGCATCGTGGCTAGGAATTTTTATTTTTTTTTATCAGGCTCAGGCTATACCTACTGATAGATAAAGTGATAGCTGAGGAAAACTGTCATCATCATCACGTCAGCTGATCCACTGCTCGTTTCCACTGCTTCATTCTTTCTTTGTTTTTATTATTATTTAGTACTAATACGTAATTTATTTAACTGACTATACAGACTAGACTGTACAAGTTATAATAATAAGTTCTTAAACCAAAAAGGAAAAGTATCATAATACTTGGACCTTGCTCACGAGAGTCAATGATTATTGTCCCAATAGTTGTTTCATTCAACAATCTTATTGCGAAATATTTCGACCAACACCTTAAGATAGGCTTTTGTATCAAGAGTCGGAGAAGGTAGTACTTAGTTCTAGAAACATCGAGTAATTTGAGGTTTCTCACTCTGGAGTCCAGACCACTGACATTTTCGTAATTTTTTTTCAATGTTTTAAATGTTTTATATTTTAGAAGCAGTTACATTTTTTTTTAAATATGTAAACAGATAAATGAGAGATAAAATATATGTATTCCTCGTACTTAATAAACACAGTTAATTATCCTTCAGACTCGCTGAATTAAGTAGATAGTATTTTTAAATAAAATACCTAATTACTTTTATGGCAGCAAAGTATTTTAGACCATAATTTTATTTTATTCGTGACTTTTAAAGTCTTGAAATATAAATTCAAAAAACCAAGTATGTTAGGTACGTAATATAATTAACTTGAAATTTTGTACGCGCTGCTTAAGAATTTTGTGTTTTATTCATCAAATTCGCAAAAATAATTATTTTAATATTTCTTAATTAAGAACCGTCCATAATATAATGTTTTATGATTTGTGATTAACTTTAAAGACGTTAATTTTTCCTTAAATACAAAAGTACCTACATAATTCTAATTAAATAATTGTAATATCTATACTACGGATAAACAATTGTCAAACTTTTTGAAATTAGTTATTAACCATGTTCTAATATTACATGACTTTTATTCCCCTTTCCTCTACTCAAATTATTTGATAGGTACTAATACCCACTAACGTAGCGAAAGCGGGGTTCGAACCCAGGCCCTTTGATTTGTGTCAGGCCCTGGTCCGTCTTTAATCTGTCACTGGCTTTGTACTCGCGCTGCGATTACAAAGATTAGATTGAATGTTGCATCAACATTCAACGTCGAGGAACAATCAAGGAGTATACTTTCATTGAATAAAAAATCTTAGTGAAAACAACGAACATAACTGAAATTAAAATAAAGCATAATTCATCGCCATTACACAGTTTAACAATTACCATCTCTGTGAAATCTTTCCAAGCTAATATTTTTTTCCTTCCAACGATCTTGTAGCCAAATTCTTAGTTCGTCCTCCTCACAAGGCAATTCCTCTATTGGATGGCTGAAACATATAGTAAAGTTAATTAAGGGGAGGCGCAATGCAACAAAATTTTTTCCGTAATTATTCACTGCGTCTAATTGCGTCGAATGGTGACAAAAAAGCGGTCTTGTTTCTTGCGCAAGGAATCAGCCCTACGCGGTTGTCCGCGGAAATGCAGCCAGTATTCTTGTCACTATTACACATGGGCATGATTTGTGTATAGTTATTTAGGATAAGTAAGCTTAAGTTATATTATTTTAACCATTAAAAATAGGTATTAGTGCCTACTCAGTAATTTAAAAATACATACATTGAAAAAAGAAATTTGTTATCGTCTGCCTGTTGTACCTTTAAAACCCGTTTCTCTTGTATTCATGTTTTATTTTAACTATCGAGATGCATGTAAAATTTGGCAATGACATTTTATTTATATTTTTTTTATGCAGTCTAAACTGGTTGTACAATGTATACTTTACAAGGTTTCAAGTTGGTCGAACGCAAACATAATGCGTATAGTCCCGGAAGCGTTTATAATACTTCCGAGCATCTTTTAGAAGCTCTAAAATAAATTGTTAATAACACAATGTTAAGATTGGTCACTATTACTACAAATTATTTTGACGACCTCCGTGGCGCAGTAATATACGCGGTGGATTCATAAGACGGAGGTCCTGGGTTCGATTCCCGGCGGGGCAGATTGAGATTTTTCTTAATTTGTCTTGGTCTGGCTGGTGGGAGGCTTTCGCCGTGGCTAGTTACCACCCTACCGACAAAGACGTACCGCCAAGCGACTTAGCGTTCCGGTACGATGTCGTGTAGAAACCGAAAAGGGTGTGGATTTTCATCCTACTCCTAACAAGTTAGCCCGCTTCCATCTTAGACTGCATCATCACTTAACATCAGGTGCGATAACACTCAAGGGCCAACTTGTAATCGATAAAAAAAAAAGTTAGCCCTTGATTGCAATCACACCTGATGGTAGATGATGATACAGTCTAAGTAGAATGAAATTAACACTTTTTCGTTCTCTACACGCTAAATCGCTCGGTGACACGTCTCTGCCTGTAGTACGGCTGAAGCCTCCTGCCCGACCAGGACCAATCAAAAAAAAAGACGTGGCACTCGGAGACTGCCGCGGTAAAGCTATTGCATAGCATTTTTTATCAACTTATGTTTACCTACCGACGTCATCGGGACCGTGGCCTAGCGGTAAGGCGCTCTAAGTGCCCGGACTGCCAGAGAGACGCAATTTTTTAAAGTGTGATATTGCAAAAAGTCATAAATTAAAAAAAAATGACTTTTTGAAATATCACATTTTTTTAAGCGTGATATTGCAAAAAGTCATTAATTAAAAAAAAAATGACTTTTTGAAATATCACGCTTGAAAAATAATAATTGCGAAACCGACGGGATTCGAAACCGCATTTCTCTGGAATTCCGGGCACTTAGAGCGCCTTACCGCTAGGCCACGTTTTCCGATGACGTCGTTGCCGAAATTGTGCTTTTGATATTATGTTTTTGATACTCAGGAGGTGTTAGGTTTTTCGTTACGGAATTTCTGTATTCGGTCTCCACGCTCAAGGCCCGCGATAAAAGCTATACAATAGCTTAAAAAAAATCGAACCCGGAAATCTAACCCAGGACATTCTTCTAAATCCACCACGTAGGTATACAGTCTATGTTGACGGAGGTGCATTACATTGTAGGACACTAGAGCCTGAGCTCTAAATGCAGAACTTATCTACTTAACATTAGCAATAAATACTCTGCATTACCAATAGGTACATATTTAATAAGTGCTTAAGTACTACGTATTACCAGCATTCGATTCATATTGAACTTCACGATGAAGAAAAACAACTTTTAATTGTTACGTAGAAAACGCACACAAATAAGACAACCTCTTTAGTATTTATAATCAGTATTATATATGATTAATAGCTGATGTCCAATCATCATAATGTTGCATAATTATTATCTCTCTAGCAGACACCGCGGCTTGGCCCGCGTGGCAAATAGCGTGTTGCAACCTTAGAAGAATACCAAAAGTAAAAAAAAATATGTAAACGTTTTTTTAAGAAAAGTGTATAATAAGTTATCCTTAAAATATAGATATATACCATGCAGGTTTTTTGTAGTCATATAATTGATTTGCTTATAAATAACGTCATAATTATTTAACTAAAATTATTCGAATTTCTGAACATATGAATACTAAATTATATATTGATACAAAATTAATCCATTTGAGTGACATATATATACCAAATGTGGCCTGTTAGAATGAGATTACTGTTTTATTTTTGCTCTGCGGTTGGATATTTTCCTTATTTGTTTTGTTGATACAAAACGAAACAATACCTTAATTTTTTTAACACAAATATCTAGAATTTATGATAAAACGGAAACACGTACCGTTTAAAATGGAAATGCACATGTTTGGGCAGTTTCCCTCTCAACAAATCCAGTTCAGTTTGAGCTGGGGCGTCGTAAGCAACAGTGACGTCATAAACTGATGCCAAGCCTGAGCTCCTCATCCGTGAACACAACACCGCCCAGCCAGTTGTACGTGGATGCAGCACGTAATCGTAATTCTACAAGGAACCAACAATTTAAAATTCATTTAAAGGATTTGACATACTTGTAGTTGTACTTAAGAACATATACAACTCAGTAAAAATGCCGACTTGTCACTCATTACATCTGCTTCAATGTTCAGCGTACGTTGACCCACGTAGGTCTTTAAGGAGTTAACCCAAGTCCAACCCATATATTGTGACGTAGACAGTCCTGGATTTGTTAATAGGGCGTATAGGCCGCGGCCTTAGGGTGGCAGATTTCAGAGCACACACACACGATTTCAGAGGATTTAACTGCTAATCCATTCGTATATTACTACAAATGGAAAAAATAATTTAGAAAAGTACATAAAACGGTGGAATTCGGTAAAAAATATAAATCCGTTACTGGACTTAGGTGTAGGGTGGCTAAGAACATTTAGATTTGTTCTCCATGACATCCATGAGTCAATATTTTTTTCTGTATAGCTTTACTTCTTTCGATGAAAATTTGGTGGGATATCTGTCTCAAATTGTACAGAATCTATTGTCCACTGCGTGATGAAACTTTGTTATAACTGGTAACTTAAGATCGAGTGGGCCAACTGGTTGTTTCGTTAACAAGTAAATAACTTCCAGTGTTGAACTAACCGGTAATTTTTTCGAGAGTGCATATTTCTGGCTTTTCCTCTTATTGTCGTCGCTCAAATCTGTGCCTTCAGGAAACAAAACCACCCGCTGATGGTATCGGAGCCGTTTGTAGTAATCCACAAACTGTGACACGTTCAGTTGGTCTTCCTGCCAGTTTCTCTTCACGTAGAGGAAGTAGTTTAATTGCATTATCCACCCTGTAAATCCAAGTAACAATTTGATTACCTACTGTACATATTACACATTTTTTTGAAAATGTATAAGATAATTTATTGATCTGGCATGATTTGTATATCATAAATATACCTACAATACAGGCAAAAAATAACGTTATGAATTATCTAGTTTTACGAAATAAACTTTAAACGAACATTTTTTGTATATATGTATCTAAATATAAAATCTGAATCTCAAAAACGACTCCTACGATTATATTCAATTGTTTATGCATTGTCATGGGGTTACGGAAACGATTAATCTCTAGCTGGTTTCATGTTTGGAAAACCTATAAGTAATTTACAAAAAAAATACCCAGCAAAACTCGGTCAACCAGGTACTAATTGTAATATGTAATGTTGTTTGTACTAATTAGACTGGTTGGAATGAATTTTTGTCTAACGTAAAATTGTTGCAATGTTTTAATTTAAGATAACCTGAATAAAAAATACTACGATAGATATATACGAGTTACTAAGAATTACAAATACTACCTACTTCTCAAAGTTAAATGAAATTATAAAAATACTTATATAACAATCTATTATATATATAAAGTTTAATTTATGACGTCAAAAACCGCAGGGTCTCGTTATTTTCCTTAACATTGAAATCTATTACTTTGAGAACATAGATGTTTATCAAGAACTATGTTTATCAAGATCAATATAATTACTGTAGGAAGGGACAGAAAGATAAAATAAATGTCTCTTACTTCCTGGAAATCCACTAGACCTTCCAATATTGTTTCTACTTGTTGCGCTGTTTTGAAGAACCTTTCTTTTTTTTATAATTCATCATCATCATCATCAACCTGTATCCGTCCACTGCTGGACATAGGCCTTTCCTAGAGCCGGCCACCAAATACAATCCGCCCTTCCTTCCTTCACATCCAGCTATTTCCCACTACCTTTTTGAGGGCGTACTAAGCGGTGTGTAGGACGCCCTCAAGCCTGATTTTATTTGAATCACAATGACACGTTATTGCAAAGATGGTACAACAGCCAAAATTAGCCTCCATTTCTAAGAATCAAACCCAAGACCGCAAACTTAATCGGCTTATTCGTTTTCGTCCAACTCACCCATTCCAGGAATCACCTTGATTTCGTCTTTCAAAACAAATTTAATCTTCGATTTTCCTCCAGCCATGACATGTAGAACATCTCCATTTACATCTGGCGGCTTATCAATAAATTTCCCTTTGCAGATGCACTCAACATTTTTATATGGCTTTTGTGTTGCGTGGTACAAGGCGATCCAGACATAATTCCAATCCACTCTCGTACGGTGGTTCATAACAATGATAGTAGTTTCATTTGGATCAACGTAATCGCCATAATGATGTAGTTTCGTGCCGCAACAAAATTGAAATAAGCCCTGAAGAAATTATTTCTAACTGCAGTAAATTTCTAACAAGCCAATCATATAATAAATGTTATTGAATGATTTACCACTGGATAGAGCTCCCATAAAGCGAATAGTGCGTCCACAACTTTTCTATAAAATATGTGATTGAGGAACATAAGATACATTACGGGGCAATAGAGTATATAAAAACCTGTAACACAGATATCTTGATAAACAAAACGTAAAACAACACTGTTTATAAATAAAAAAAAATATCTTTTTTTAATATTTCAGATTAAAAAGTCAGAAGCATTACAAATGGTCAAAAAAGGTGACGATACAATTATGTCGGTGTTGACAAAAATGATCATTTTTACCAAAGTCAATCAAATCAAACAATATTGATATATACAAACAATACAATGAGACTATACATTAGATATGTGGAAAATTAAAAGAGTTCACCATACCAGCTAAGATGGTGTAATACCAGGCAGCACAAACCAGTAAACCTACCGCCATGATGGCCGGCTTACACTGGCGAGGGGTTAAAAAGAAGCCATACAAATCCCTTTAGATTAGAACCCTTATAACCTGAGATCCATTGCATACATTACATAACGAGTGCAGTGTTATGAGACATCTACAAAAAAAATCTACTATAAAGTCAGAAAAAGCTTAAATTATTTCATCTATGACTTAGCCCTTTAGCCGGACTAAATAAATGCGGAAATCCAGTATCCTTACCACCATTCCCCGTGGGCACGATTTGTAAAGTTATTAAGATAAGTTAGCTTGAGTTCCTTATTGTATTCTTACTTAATTGATGATGCAATCTAAAGTGGAAGCGGACTAACTTGTTATGAGTAGGATAAAATCCACACCCCATCGGTTTCTACACGACATCGTACCGGAAAGCTAAATCGCTTGGAGGTACGTCTTGACGAACCCAGGACTCTTGTCTCATAAATCCATAAACTGCCTGCATGTATACCACGGGATCATGGAGGCCATCAAATAAAGATTAATCCTAAATGATGGGAAAAAATCGAGTTACTTTAATTTTTTTCCTTATTTGCAGTTTCGTATAACAAAACATTAGATAAATCATTGTTATTGTAAAATAAAACGTTTTATTGACATCTTATATCATCAATTTAAAATAAACTTTACAGTTATTATAATGCTTGCTTTGTCTCCTGTGATTTTATTGTTATCAACGCACGTGTATGCTCCTTTGTTTTATTTTGTAGAGTTTTATCTGTACTGTTCATGAATATTAAAAACGCATTTGCAATAATACAACTTCTATTAAAACATTATTTCAAAACATTGTATATTTAAATACATTTACATACGCTTTATTTATTATTATTTATGTTCTTATTTGAATTACCATCCCTCAACTCGCTTGTTTGTCTTCTGCGATTATAACTGTTTCTTCCTAATTCTGCATTTTCTTCTATAGTCAACGATAATTCAACTCCTTTCGTCTCGGGTAGTAATAAGCACACCATTGCAGCAATAATCGGAAATAATCCAAATGCTATCGGAGCACACCATTTTCCGATCGGTCTTAAACTAGCTACAAATGGAGCTATCATAGACCCAATTCGAGCCGTCATTGATGATATTCCAATCGCTGAGTTCCGGACAACAGTTGGAAACATCTCCGTACAATACAAGTATACAACGATGTAGGATACAAAACTTAATAAGACACCGGTGCAACCCATGATAACAGATCCTGTGCCTTCGGGTATAAAGGCAATTATTACGAGACATACGCTACAGGTGATGTTAAGGATGATTATTAATGTCCGTCGTCCAATCAATTTAATTAACGGTATGGCTAAGAAACATCCGATCGTGCAAACAGCGCTACTAGCTAAAACGTTGATAAATAAATTGCCTGTCAGGTGGCTTATGTAGTGTGATACTCCATAATAACAATAGCTCGAGACAAACCAAAGGAATGACATCAGCAGAATATTCTTTCTTAAGTAAGAGTTACGAAATAACTCCAAAGTATTTCCTTTCTTTTGATTCATGTTTATTGACTGTAATTGATATGTTTCAACCTGTAGTCGTATATCATCTTTAGGAAGATTATTTCTGTAATAACATGAAAAACAATTTTAAATATTACAAGTACAAAAGAACCATATTTTTGTAAAAATTAAATTAACGCAAAAAAGGAATTATGCAAATTAAATTATATAAAAGGCCAGATGATGATTAACACTAACATTTCCGCAACATTCTCCATAATTTTGATCGCTTCAAATATTTTGTTATTAGCTAACAACCACCTTGGCGATTCTGGTAAGCAACATATATAAATCAGCATGAACAAATTTGCAACAGATATGGATACTTGGAAAATAACGTAATCTCTTATGAAATATCCGAAAAGAGCCACTGACATATGACCAATTGTGAATGGAATATGAAACAAAGCTGATATTTCGTCTCTGTATTTGGTTCCAACATACTCCATAAGTAAAACGAACCCAGCCACCATAACACCTCCAACAGCTAATCCCAAAAAAAATCTTATGATTGTAAAGCTCCAATATTCTGGCATGAAAGCTGCTATAACTCCAGTAAACATTTCCAATACGGCTGGTACCAGTAATGCCTGTTTTCTACCATATCTGAAAGCAAGACTTTATTGAAAATACTAACTAGTGGATACCAGAATGTGGAATTAAAATAAGTAAGACAACGAAAATAATATTAGCCCTCAAAAAAATTAATAAAAAATTAAACCGACTTCAAATCGCACTAAAAAGTAAAAAATAATTGCATCATTTAATTGCTTTACTTAAGCATATCCATGAAATTGGTGCCATCTAAGGCTCCTACCCTGCACAGGACACCCTTTAGAAATTTTTGACCCATGCGTACACATATAGACAGCCAGACAGACAGACGAAAAAATTACTCACCAGTTGATCACCAGTCATCCTCCATATTAATTTTGAATAATATTCAATGTACAGAATTCACCTCTCTACAGATTTATTATAAGTATAGATATTGTACATTTAACTTATCTTTATTTACTTCCTAATGAATATATAACACTTACTTATCAGAAGCAATGCCGACTAATAAACTTCCAATAAAAACACCAAATTGAAATATAGTTTGGGTGAAATCCTTAAGCCACGCCTTCCCACATATTAAATTCCACTCTGTTACAATAGTCCGAGTAAAGACAGATGTATCATAAACAGGATTCTCACAACATGCAGCATTGCTAGGGCAGGTGTAAAATGCGGGAGGTGCTAGAATAATTATGGCCATTTGGTGCAGCCCCACTCCGTATTTACCGACGAATATCAGAAAACAAAGCCAGAAATGGTATTTCCCAAAATTCCCAATGAGATCATTTATGTGAACTTGGACCATATTAATACGAGTAGGTCAATAACAGTGACAGGCCAAGATAAAATAGTTTTAGATTAAGTTTATCTAAGGTTCTCGGTACCAGCGACGTCAATTGAACGTAATCGCGATGGCTTAACCTTAAACGAGAAATGATTATACGTATTTGTAGGTAATATATAAATAACAAAACAAGTACCCATCAGTCTATCATTAAAATTTTTGTCTATGTTGCATCATCAACAATTGAGAGAGTTACTAATGGAAGGCTCGTTACGTATATAGTAAATTTTTAGTGTCAGATGATGATGATATTGATCAAATCTGAGCATGCAGGGTATTTCTGCTCATCAACATTTAAAATATTTTAACGGGTTACTCTGAACGCCCTCCTCAATAAAAAGGGCTCGTAGTTGGTGAAAGCAATCAACAACATAAAAGGTATCGACCCTTATTTTCATCTACCGGGCTCGAGTATTTTGAAAAATCCCGTCTTCGGTTCTCCTCTTTACAGTTTACTTATTTTAGCATAAACTCAGTTTAGCATAAAGTCTAAGTTAGAATCCAAATATCTCGCATCTGGGCATTTGTAGGTACCTACTTCTACAATTATCAAGATGCGGTAGAATTTATTTTAGATTTCAATTTTATTAAAATTACAGCTCTTAATAAAAATTTCTGCTTTTAATACGAATTTTTAAGGTATTTATAGATATCTTTGGTGTTCCAGCGGTCATAACAATGGCTTGCGCAAGATCATTAATTCTGCATGCCTTATTAAATATTCTCATCCTTAAAATAATTTTAATTATTTTATTTAATTTAACTACGAAGTGACCTCATTTAGTACGTACTAAGGAATAACATATTAGGTACCTATATATAATAAATAAAGCACGCTCCTTGTCCTCAACAATTTTCAGGAACTGAAAAGATGGTTACCATTCTTGACTGTTTGTCAAAGATTTTCATGAACTGTAGTTTTATATACATGTTTTGGTAAATTATCTGATGATACCGGGGAAAAAGAAGACCATCTAATGAAGAGTGTAAGAGGTACAAACAGCATATGTCGCATAGTGAAATGTTATCATTCTGCATAAGTCTACTTCCGTCATGATCGTTGTACTTATAGTAGTTCGTAGCTCTGTTACCCTTTGACTAAAATTCATCCAAAAAAGGGGAGAACTTTTCTTTTGGTTATATTACAGATGAACAAAATGCCATAGATATTACATAAAAATTCTTGAAAAATTTGAACACATTAAATGATACACGTAATTACGAATTTAAAGTTGCATATTCATACACCGATTGGCCGTAACCTTGAGTGGCCTATGCTGTGACGTCATACGGACTGACCATACTACTATCACTCATTTCACATCAACATCAATATTCAATAGTATGGTCAAGAGGAAAAATTTTGGTATTATTTCTCCGAATAGCCCCGTCTGATATTTTTACACCTATAACAACCGCGCCTGGTTGGTCCATTACAGTTTAGATCACATAACCCAAAAGAGGTATGAAATGCTTTTATTCTCAATAGCGGCCAAGTTGGTGGTCCATCTTGTTATCTCTTAGAGAAATAGAAAGGCAGTTCAAGCCGTGTAGTGCTTCTGTCTGGTAGACACCTAGTGTAGTTACTGGGGTCAGAAAATTATTATTATCAGTAGTGAAATGACGATTAGGAATATAAGGTAGTTTTTTTATTAATTGCAAATTAGCTGACTTGACCGTAATCACGTGTTGATGTTAGTGATGACGTAATGTAAGATGGAAGCGGGCTAACTTGGTATGAGTAGGATAAAATTCTACACCCCTTTCGGTTTCTACTCGACAGCGTACCGGAACGCTAAATCGCTTGGCAGTACGTTTTTATCGGTATGGTGGCAACTAGCCACGGGCGAAGCCTCTCACCAGCCAGACATGAACTACTTTTGATAATCTTAATTCCCAGCGGGGAATGGAACCTCTGTCTTATAGCTCCGCCGCGCATACTACTGCTCCATGGAGGCAAGATAGATAAGAGGTGTACAATGGACACTTTCTCTGAAACAAACTCAGCAGACTAAATATTTAGAATCAAATTCATTCACACCCATTTAATTTAGTACTCTTATTTAATAAGTTGTTCTGCTTCAATTGATGGAAACAAAAGGAAAAATCAATATTTATGGAAAAGGCGTTAACTCCATTATAATAGCACTTGCATATTAAATCAACAGTAGAATTTTACGTAAGTAGGTACTATGGGCGGTACTCCTATAAGAGATAAACTAATGATAGCGTACTCTCCAATGCCAGTGAGATTAGCTTTAGTAAATAGCTACTTAATATTGTAACACAATATAATACTCGTATCTCAGAGCCACTGCAGCTGGGAAACGATGGGTTAGATACCTACAAACAGCAATTAAGGTCGATTATTTCTATGCGGCTAAAATATGTACTACAAAACATGGAGTTACTACAAGTAAAGGTAAAGACTGAGCACACTAAATTAACTAGGTAGATACTTCATTACTCTCATCATATTTATCTTTTTCATTCTTCCATTAAATTTTCAGTACATTTCTAGCCCAGAGTCGGGTAGTTAGTGGTGTTACACCCGGAGTGCACGTTGAGCTTTCGGTTCCGGTCACTATCATCACATGAAACATCAATCTTAGGCCCTTACGCCGTTAAAACTTCGGGTTTGTCTGTTTGAAGTGACTCTACTAACTATATTTATTTGAAATCTTGTATTACGGAAGGCAGATTCCACTAAAAAAAGCCATTAAAACTCAGCAGTTGCTCTTTTAAAATAACAATAATGATTTATTTTCTACAGATCAATTATTATGATGTAGGTACAAATTTTTATTACTTCTTTCTGTGTGAAAATTCCCTTCTCACTGAGACAATCTTACTGCACTGCATCCTTATCACTGAGAAAATCTGTCTGTTCTTCACAATGACATTAACCCTGCTTTATTGTTTTAAGTTTTAAGCTTTGCTGCGAACTCTTTAGGAAAATCTACGGAAATTAGAGTAAAATCAGGCAGAATCCCTAAAATTATTTTTTTAGTGTCGTGTATCAAAGGAAATCAAACACAAGTTACTTTAAGTTACACCAAAGCACATCGTTATATCATCTTTAAGCAATATCTTGTCAACAACTAGTTACTTATTATAAGTGCAACTTATTTCCCCATCTGACACAGTTTCTATTTGGGTAGTTATTACGGGTATAATTCAGAAAATTATCTAGACTTTCGCAAATGAAAATATGTGAATATATGAAAAATATATGATATCTGTATTTAATAAATATCTTGAAATTCAAGTACGAATACCTAGATAACTCTTTGAATGAATTCGATCAGTCGTATATTCTTATAAAAAGAGCAAAAGCGATGCTTTGAAAAATAGAAAACAACGATCTCAGGTTGGATTTAGCGAACTTAGGTATATTTTAAAACCGTCGGTTGTTCCTAAGGTCGTTAATCCGGCATATCCTCATTAAATATTCATTCTCAAAAACAACTAACGTTCTAGGTATTTAAAATTTTAAACGATCTCATTCAAATGTATTAAACAGTTCTACTAACATTGTACTTACATCAAATCAGAAATTGGGAATGAAAAGAAACAGAACCAGTGTAGCAAAGAATCCTGATTTACGGGATTCGCCGCCACGGATCCCGATTTCGCCCCCAGGCAAAATTGTTGTCTTGTAGTTTCTACAAGTGTGGAACCTGTTATCATTGGTGAATGTCTAAAAATGGTTTGTTAGTACGCATCAAGAAATAAGGAAACTAGCTACTTAAAGATACAATAGCACAAAGGTGAAGGTAGTCGAATAGTTTCAAAATACCTATCTACACACTCCAAAATATCAGCTTATAAGATATCGATAAACTAGTAACCTTCCGGCAACAATTGAGACGTTATTTAACTTACACTTATTGATAATAATATTTCTCAACGCCTACGTATTGATCTAGATTTTAGACAATTATCTTAAGAGTTCGATAAGCGTGACGAGATAAAATTATATCTACATTCAGAAACGTGGATATTGCAGTACTTATACAACATATAAACTTTTGAATAAGAAAGATTGCATCTACAGTATGCGAACAATATGGTCACAATGAGTAGATACCGATAAGCCTACATCCGTGTCATAAGTTGCTGACTTTGTTCGGCGTTTTCCTCTCTGCCACGCGATGGACCGCGCGGCCAATCCGTTCATTTAATAATACCTATTAATTTCATAAACGAAAATATTTTTTTACAAGAAATAGAATATCTCGGCTCAGCTAATTAACTTTTAGGTAGACATATCGTTATGGTTCAGCATCTTTTAAAGAATATTTGTCTTATAAGAAAAGGCATGCTTTCTCCGACAAAGCTTTAAGCTGGTGCTAGAAGTAGACACGAAAATATTCCAAGAGATGGGAATTGAACTCAAAACTAAAATCTTTGACCTAAACTATGGAATTGTTGAGGCTTATCTCCTAAATGACAATTTAGTTTTACAGATTTGCACGAGAAAAAATTCTTCACAATTATTGTTAGTAGGTAAAGATAATTAGACTCGTAAGTCGTAAGATACATAATCTACTACTAAGTTAAACGTAAATATGTTTTAAAGATAAAAATGTCATAGAAATTTACTCTGAACATCAAAACATCGAATTCGTTTCAGATAAACTAATTCAAGACAAACACCGTTGAAGGGTAAATGTTAAGAAGTACTTAAGATTTTATTATAATATTTTGAAGTAAACATTTTATCAGTAAATACGAGTATATACTCAGACGGGAATTAAAATATTTACGGTATTATCTACTTCGCCGTTATCGAAAAGCACGTTAAGCCGTCAGCCCCGGTTATTTAAATAACATCTTTGATCTTGTAGTCGTCCTTATGAATTCAAACATCATCCTAAGCTTGTCAAAAAAGGAGAAAAACCGGGTAATGTTGTGGGCCTTTAAAAACTAACAAAATAATATATGTACAAGATAGGTACTGTATTAGCCTAGAGTAGGCTAACCATCGATGTCACAGCCTCGAGCCTGGGAATGCACATAAAACATGCGCCTCCTAACTACTCTTCCACCGACAGTGTTGGTGTGTACTATCTTATTGACGACTGAAAAATTAGACAAAGAATAGTGCTCTATTATACTTGTAAGCGTAGATGACAAGTTTTCTTCTGGATGGCAAAAGATGCAATTTATTTTTCATCTTTCACACTTTTATAATTAATCGTTTCTCGGCCATTAAGCGAGAGCTTTAGGCAAATAATTAGCTTGAACTACTTACAAACAACGTATCAGTTCTTAAATATCTACAAGGCGAGTTTTGTACCTTCCTGCCTTTTGACCTATAATATGAATCGCCTTTGACCACAATATTCGTTAATTTAAGTAGCTCATAAAGTTATGAGTAACGACAATTGAAAAACAACATTTGCATAAATTGCAACAGATCATGTTACAACTCATTGTTTCGAACGAATTGTGACAAACTTTACTAGTAAAACGGAAGTAACCAATCGTACATAATTATTAACTGTGTCAACAATTGGTTAATTGGCGTTTACATGTAATATTACTTACATCATTCACGTAACTTTTGAATATTTCATTCTGAGGCTTCGCAAAAGTTCATTCATTTTAAAATACCTTTTATAAATTGTAATCTAGCTGTCTGTCGTTGGTCAATGAAACGCCGTAAATATTAAATTTGATTTACTTATATTTACAAAATTATATTAACACAATATGCGTATAGTTAAAAAATAATAAATACTAGTTTTTATTATCACCTGTAGTTTTCTTTTTGCCGAATTGTTCCCCTTCTTCAATCGTAGTCATGAGCTCACATCCTTTAGTTTCAGGAAGTACTAACGTTACAAACGCGGCTACAAGTGGGAATACGGCGAATCCCACCGGGGGCATCCAAGCCGAAACGTCCTTCAATTCTATTATAAAAGGTGCCAACATAGAACCCACTCTGGCCATCATCGACGAGAAACCTATAGCCGCATTACGTACTACAGTCGGAAATAATTCCGTACAATATAAATATACTACAACAAAGTTAATGAAACTAGCTACCACACCTATACTAGCACACACAACTGATCCATTCCCTTCAGGAATAATCGCTAGTATAAACAAACATAAAGCACATATGAAATTAAATATTACTAAAATTGTTTTCCTACCAATTACTCTCATCAGAGGAATGGACATAATTGTACCAAGTAAGGTAACACTAGCACTAGCTGCAACATTAATGAAAACATTTCCACTCAATTGTCCCACGTACTGTGATACACCGTAGAAACAATAACTGCACGTTAACCAATTGAATGACATCGCAGCGATATTCTTGCGTAAATTGGGCGTTTTAAACAGATCCAGTATACTGCCTTTCTTTAGTTGACTTTTTTCTACTGACTCTTGATATAACTCGACATCTCTTCGTATATTTTCCGTTGGACGATTATTTCTGAAAAAAATACCTTCGTTAATTTTAGCTTTATTTTAAGTATCTAACAGTGAAAACATGGAAACCATGAAATCCAACATCGATATAAGTTTTTCAATTGGAACCAGCAGTTCCTGTGTTAAGCGGAAAGAGACAAACTCGTTATCTTTACAATATTAGTATAGATTTATACTTACACTTTAGCTACTCGTTCCAAGACACGTACAGCCTCATCTGTTCTCTTTACGGCTATCAACCACCGCGCTGTTTCTGGTATCAAAAAGATATACGACAACAGAATTATTGTCGGCAATGATATTGCAAATTGAAACTTCGTATAGTCCCTGAAGTAGTATCCAAAAACTGGTAACAACATGTGTCCCAAATTGAAAGGTGTTTGGTACAGCGCTGATATGATGTCTCTATACTTTGTACCGACGAACTCCATGACGATTACGAATCCGACAACCATCGTTCCACCAACAGACATCCCCACTAGGAAGCGTATAAATGTGAATGTCCAAAAATCGGGAATATACGCTGCAGTTATTCCCATAGATACTTGTAAAACCACTGCCAGTAAAAGTGGCTTTTTTCTTCCAAATCTAAAAATAAATTGCTTTTATAATTTTTTGTCAATTGATTATTCTGATAAATTTACTTCAACCAACAATACTTTTTCTTATCACAGGTTTAGTAGATCGTCAACTATGCAAGTTATTTTTATCTAGAACATCACGGCTGACTCAAGGAATTTCCTTGCTCAAATTAAGTAGTTAACTATATAACAAGGCATCTCTCATCTTGATACCTTCCTGTTTCCTTCCTTCTTCCATAAGGCGAATATAATCATCTAATATTATTGAAATACTTTAAATACTTTTTGTTATTGTGATTTTACCTGTACGAATCATCTGATTTCACTGATTTTTTAAGCATAGTCCTATTAATTTTCTGAATTAGAAAACTATTTTTGTCATACTGATTAGGGGAAACGCGATCTTTTTTCTCTTGACTATTTAGAGATTAATAAATCCCTAAATTTGCTTATTTTATGAATTGATGGGTGATACGAATGAATGAAAGGTATATTTATACATATCTGTTATTTAGAGATATAAAATGTTATTACCTTACCTATCTGAAGCCATTCCAAAGAATACACTGCCCAGTAGTGTTCCCAGTTGGAAGAGCGTCTGTGTGAAACTTGTCAGCCATTTTTTGTCGCAAATTAAGTCCCATTCCATAATAATCGTATTGGTAAATATTGAGGTATTGTAGACCGGCTCAGGGCACGGGCATGTTGCGTTATTTGGGGAGTTATTACAAGTATACTCTACTTTAGGTGAAAGGAATATAATGGCCATTTGATGGAAAGCCACTGGGAATTTGGTCAGAAATATCAGTAAACAAAGACATAGCTGATATTTGCCAAAAGAGCCTGTTGCCTTCTGAATGAGATCTTGTGTCGGTGCTCTTGCTGTAGGTGCGTTTGTGCCTCCTGTAATTAAAATTGTGTTTTAAAGATTTTGTCCAAAAATTCAAAATTCGATTTTTTCATGTAGTCGGCTTTGACTCTACCACTGGCTCAGTAGGCAGGTTTGGAACACAGTAATCTGCTGTAAAGAGCCAGCAAAAACTCAACACTTGTACTTTTATAAAAAATCATATAAGCCGTAACGAACCCATCCAGGTCGATTTTCCTGTCCAAAAAACACCGTTATACTTGCAAATGCAAATCAATCGATAGCATATAAATAGGTTTGCTATGCATAGATAATTCGTCTTTTGGAAATATGAAGAAAAAATATCTAATTTTGTCCCGATTTTTTAAATACCTGATATTAAGTTATAGAAAAATCCTACATGTTCGAGTAAGTACTACCATGCATGGAAAATTATGTATATATACGTGTATGCATCTGTTTACACAACGTGTGCAATCGTTGAATTGTTTATTATTTTTGTTTTGTTGCTCCTGATATGAAAGTAGGTATCTCAGTGAACTTTGGACAAGAGAACATCTCTCGGGTCAGATACACTGTATCTGTCACATAAAAATAATCATAAATACTCATAGGCCCTTTTACTAAGAATTGTTTCAATATAATGATGGTGATGATGATGATACGACACAATTATTTGTAACAAGACGGTTAATAGCCATCATTATCATTCTTAGCAGGCTGATAATAATAATAATAAAAATAACATAATAATAAATAACAAAAAAAAATGTCTGTCTCCTTTTAAGGTCAGGGCCCTGATATTGTCGCTGTTAACGCTACGCGCAAAATAGGTATCTACCTACATTTCGTAAGGTCAAAGTTCTACATTTCATTTACATTTTTACCTATATTCAGTCTTTTGGCTGAAATTTAGAAAGCATATAGATATTGCATTACATTAAGTATGCTTTTTATAGCGATATTCCATTTACATGAACGGGATCTACACGGGCGAAACCAGAAGGCATATTTAGTATAAGATAAATCAATTTATAATTATTACAAGTACAATACTTGGTAGGTGTGTCACTGCCAACCAACAATGTTATTTATTATTTATCTATAGTGTCAAAAGTCAAATTTGACGTCACAAAATGCGGTTAGATACGAATTACGACTCGAGTTGAATGACTCGAATGTTATGAATGACAAACTGTCTTATTATGACGATAAGTAGAACAAAATGTGGTTGTTTTGCTACGCCTTTTTACCAACAGTTAAAAGAGGCCAAGGTTCTGAATATAATAGAAATGAAAAACCCATTGCCAACTTAATTAGAGGAGAAACTAATTTAAAAATTTTAATGGTCATCAATTAATAAGATTAGAATGCTTGTCAACAAACAAATCTAAAATGAAGGTAGAAAATGCAACACATTTCATGCCTAATAAATTTAAAATTATGTTTTGTTTTTTTATAAAATCTTATTTAAAAGATATTGAATATATTTATTCGTTTTAAACTTACTAATCTAATTTATTGTCATGAATTCGTCATTAACAAATTAACTAAAAAAATTAGGTGTAAAATGACTAGTGATTTCTACCTTCATTTCTCATTCGGCCGGCATAAATTCTGTTTCCCCTTAGGATATTTGATGACGAAAAATACTCATCTCAAATCAAATCTGTCATATTCATCTCTGTACCGAAATTCATCGATATCGATTTAGTGTGTTGAATGACTGGGTAACAAACTGACAGACAAACACATTTATAGGTAATATTAGGATACCTAGAAGTGAATAATAACATAAATAAGTAGATATAAAGATTCTCTTAAAATACCAATGTAATAACTAATAACATAATTTACTGGTACAGGAAAGTGAACCACACATTGTGTATTCACAATACACATTCAAACAATTCGCAGTATCAGTGAGGACTGTTGATCATATACAGTAGATAGATTATAAAACTAGAACAAGTCCACACTTCAAAACTCTATTAACTACCTACAGTTTGGCAAGTAAAGATAGGTAAGTACATTAGTAGTAATGTTCTCTAGTTGATTTTTTTAGTGTAATAGTTTTCCATAGTGATTTAAAAAAAATATGAAGCACCAGACGTGCTTAGATATTTAAACTAAACAATGGTGAAGCAAATTACTATTTCAGCCGAAGCGGTCACAGTAGATCGAATCTTGAATGAAAAGTTTAAAAAGGACCACCGATATCAAAATGAGAAAATTTAAGTAATACGGAACAAAGTGATTTTCAATTTATATACAAGTATAATAAATAGGTATAAGTACTTAGGTATTGTGTATCATAAAGACCCTATTAGTTTATAATTTAAATATTAAGTAATTAGTTAATAAACCTTGCTGTGATTTAAAGCTTTCCAGCCATTTCTATTTTCTTTTAAGTAGGTAAGTATCTTCAATTACTGGCGTGCGAAAAGTAGAATAAATTGGTTTTTTTTTAATAAAATACTATTTACGTATGAAGGCGAAGACACTTATTAATTGGGAAGGCAAGTACAAAAAATATTCGTTACATCCGAATGCAAACATTCGAAGTCTTTTGTTTACTTCCTTCGGTTTACTATACTGTATTGTCAAGGTTCAAAGGCACGATATTCGCAATATCGAGGCCAACAGACGCTAACGTACTTTCACTGGGTACTTATTAAGTAAAAACTCTTACCGTTTTCCTCCTTAGTTTGCAGTTCCATGATGAGTCTGTTATCACTGGTAACACTGTCAAGTTATCACACGCGGCTGGCTGCACTTAACATTGGAAGCAGAGAATGCTCTCCCAGTGGCTTACGGCAACAGACTGGTATTGGTATTTCACATTCACGTTTTGATAGTGCGCGCGCGCCGCAAACCGCTCTCGTGATGTTGTAGAATATTATGGGACATTTTTTATACTTGCAGATAGCGGAAAACGGTCAGCAAATTGCTCCGTACTGAATACATTTCTATACTTTGTCTCATGTATTTTGTGGCTGTGTATGAAAATCTTTAACTTTATTCGTAGTAGGTAAGTATTGTGTATGTACTTAATAAAACACAGCACCTTCACAACAAAGGCTGCATAATTGCCTATTATATTTTTGTTAAATATTTAAATATAATTATTTAAGATGCTTTTTAGCTTAATTAGGCAGACCTATAACATCCTTTATCGTTTCGCGAGCAGATATGCGGAATCTTTGATACCTATAAGCTATGAAGACAATTAAGAATGTTTAATTTTTTTGCAAATTTCCCGAACCTTTTTTACAAACTTTTTTTTATTACAATATTTTTTATAAAAGTCAATTCGTGTAAAGTTAATTTGAAAAGTTGTCCTGAAGCGATTCAGCTAAAATTTTATAGGCACATTATTTTTCTTTGGTTGATATTGACAAGTGACGTCACTGCAAATCAAATATGGCGGATCCCAAATAAATAGGTGAAGAAGCAGTCATTTTAACGAGTCGCCTTTTAAAAGGTGACTGAGAATAATATGACGTCACTGAAAATCTTTTTTAGTTTTAATTTATATACATGTACGAGAGGGTAGTCGACAAAAGGGCAGAAGACGGAGGTTTAAATAAAAGAAAACTGTCTATTATATTCGAACTTTATTTCATCATTTATACACATCTGTTTCATTTTATCAGCTATGTATTATGTACATAAAATTATAAAATTCTACCGTAATAAAATAATAGCTTTGTAATGTGACGCCACTTTCACAATTCCACTATTGTTATAGATATGTTACGGTTAATACAAGTGACCAGGGTAATTCGCGTATTGACCGGTAGATATCATCAATGCGCGTACTTTTAACAATTAGAACTCTGAAAATACGTGTTCTAACGCCTATATTATGGTCTGGTGACAGGGTAATGTCGCTTTGTAACGATTATCGACCAGTGTACTATTATTATTCAGATAGAGCAATAAATGCTCTCCGCTAGATTTACGCGACCATTTTTATGCATTAGAAAGTTAATATTTTTTCATAATACATGACTAATGTGATTATGAATGCCCTTTCTAAATCAGCCTATTATATATGAGCATTATCCAGTTGTTACCACATTTAACCATTTAAATAACGTAAAGTTGTTGTTAAAAAAGTCAACACTGTCATAATCACAGATTAGTGATATAGTATCTACGAGTCATTATACACCAAAACACAAGATAATTAGCAAATTAAAAAACTTAAAAAAATATCTAATACACACGTCGCATTTTAACCGGTGAAAACGCAAAATACCCACGCGTATTAACCGTAACATAATATGCACTATATACATACGCTTACAACACTAGTAACGTGTACTCTGAACTATCGAATACGAACATTTAAATAGGTACCACAAGTTTATTGCTTCATACATTTCACGATATTTTTGTTAGGAGATATAAATTATTATCAATATTAATAATAATAATAAAATGACAAAAACAAACACAAAATATACCAAGACCGCAACTTCAACCTAATAAGCAATGAAAATCAAACGGAACCAATGACATTATTACTATCTATATAAAATCGCAAAGTTGCAGCCGTACTAACAGCAGACCTTCTCTTAACCATTCTAAATGCTCTTAATATTATTTAGCTGTAACAAACAAAGGCTTTACATAATTAGATTCAGTCTCCTATTAGTACGAATGCAACAAAACTATAAGCTAATAAACGGAACCATTTCATTTATATAATTAATTTATTCCAAATCGTAATATTATTTATATGTACAGCAACAATATTATAAAATGGGCAACACGCCGAAGTTAAATATGATCTACATCTTAGTAGTTATGTCATGTCGTATAAACTTAAAATATCACTTAGCTAATTTATTATATAATGCAACATAATTTTATTATATTTTCATCATTTATTCCTAATAACAGATAACAGTGAAATATCACATGATAAAATGTTTAAACATTATATTATTAACCCTTCAAATGGCAAATTACAATAAACATAGACAAAGGAACATCACTAAAGTCGCGTTTTGACTGTGCTCGACTAAGAAAAGGAAAATACAGAACATTCAATAAAAATAAATTAATGACAAATTATGTTTTTACCACCAAAATATTAATATTTTTTTAAATAAAACTAGGGCAAGCATAAAATAAACAGTCGATTTCACAAGAGTATCCCGAACATGGTGCGAAACCTTACAATATGGCTGGGAGTCACCATTCAATTATAATGTCACCATTCAATTTTACTGTGTCACTATTTAATCTTAGTATGTCACCATTCACTTTTCATAGTGAGCCTCTTTCATCAAAACAGTACAAAGTACTGTAACAGTAAAGACTACAAGTTCTTTTTTTTTAATTCATTACAAGTTAGCCCTTGACTGCAATCACAGCTGATGATAAGTGACGATGCAATCTAAGATGGATGCGGGCTAACTTGTTAGAAATAGGATGATGGTTCGGCCGTGGCTAGTTACTACCCTACTCATAAAGACGTACTGCCAAGCGACAGCGTTCAGCGTGTAGAAACCGAAAAGGGTGTAGATTTTATGCTACTCCTAAAAAGTTAGCTCGCTTCCGTGTTCGATTGCATCATCACTTGCCATCAGGTGTGATAGCAATCAAGGGCTAAGTTATAATGAATAAAAAAGCCACAGACTAAAATTGTATGGAGCTATATTTGGGATAGTTTCATACGCTTTTGAATATATCTCCTCCTTATATAACTTAGTACTTAATCTGTGCCTCACCCTTGTTTTTAGAATGTTTGTCAAAATCTTCGCGGCTACAAAAAAATCTTAGATCTAAACTACATCAGCGCTTCTCGCTCGACTCAAAAGAAATATTAAAATTTTTTTTGCTATTTATTTTACTATACCAGTTCCTATTATAAATATATTATTGGAGTTTGAATAATGAGGTTAGGTTAGAGCGTAGACTCTAACGGGATCGGTATTTAAGTACTCCTAATTATTATTGGAAGGCACTAAACCCTAATCTACAATAGAATTTCTGTACACAGTATAAAAATTTCATTTTGATTGATACAAATGTTCAGCACTGTCACAGACAATAACAACAACGGAAATTAAAATCATTATACAATTATTATTTAAATTAAATTTCATATTATGTGGAATTAATATAGTACGTAGATCGTCTATTAATTGTATCACATGTACCACATAGCCAATTCCAATATATAATGATATTGTCTCCAAATCTTTAAAACAATTGATTTTTTGGTAAATATTCAAAATCGGTATAGTACTTAAGGTCAAATAAAGTAACAAACGAAAATCTAAAAAAGAAAATCTCTTTCGTAAACTCTACTAGGCATGATGACTAGTTTTGAACTAACTTAAACTATTATATAATGTTCGGGAGTGTTTTATGATTACAAAAATAATTATGTCTGATATGATTACAAAAATAATTATGTCTGTATAAAATAAAGGATTATTATTAAAAAAATGAACTTTTAGTTTACATTCACACATTCGCGATAAAAAAGTTTTATGTGTCATGGCGTCTGCTCATGACGTCAGAAGAACTTCGAATAATACAAACAAAACATAAAATAAAACATATTAAAGCAGTTTGTGGGTTCTAGGTAAACATTACCTAGAACCTAAAGTAGAAACCTTGGCTCGCACCGACTCCTAGATATGCTTAAGTAAATGAAAGCAACTAAATGACACGGTTATTTTTTACTTTTTAGTATGTTGTGAGTCGGTTCTATTTTTTGTTAAAAAATTTTTAATTTACCTAAATCATATAATAAAACCATAAATAAAATAATTCTGTTATTATTGTCATCATGCCTATTATTAACTTTACTACCTGCATTTGTTTTTGTCATAGATGAAAGTCTGCAATATTATCAAGCAATGAAATCTGATGCAAACAGTTTTTTAACCCTGTACATATAACTAATCGTCACCAAGATCAACTCCTGACCCTATCTAACCATGTGACACAATTAATAGTTTGTCCCAAATAAAATTAAAACATGATTTAATTTATTTGAAATAAAAACAATGTCATAAATAATACAAATTCTTGATTGTTTTGAAGATGTTAAAAACGTATGGCAGCTGAATCGAATCACATTATACCAAACACCAATGCTCCTGACATGCGCAGCCTTAAATTAAACTGTAAGGTGCGACACAATTAAAAATGGTCAGTTTGGATTCAAATCAAATTGTAAGGAAAGTTCTTCATTTTTTATTATGGTTATGACAATTGAGGACTATACAAAATTGAAGAGTATGTTTGTATTTTTGTGTCTGTCTGTTGTTGTTTCAGAGATTAGCCAGAACAGTTTGTTTTGGCTAATCTCTCAAACGGCTGGACCAATTTTGACAAGACTTTCACTCGCAGTCCATCCAACTGCAGGTCTTTGTTACAAATGGTAATTTTTGTAACTTTGTAATAAATAGTAAAGGGGTAAAATAATAAGGGGTAATATAGTAGGCCAATGTAATGAGTTTCGATACAGCACCTTATTAAACGCATTATGAATTGTATCAAATTGATTTTCGATTATGTATACGACTAGCCAATTCTTTAAAAGTATATACAATACAAATAACATACAATACAATGCAGCAAAATGTATAACAAACTATATTAATACATAATATTATGTATATGTCGCAGCTCAATGAGCACAAACTACATTAAATGCATGTTCGCTCAATGACAATACTTATTTACATGACTACTAATAAATTTATCTTACACGAGAAACTGTAAAATCACTTGAAAACTCGAAATGGTATTTATTTTGAAATTTAAATCGATTTTGTTTAAGTCAAGTTTCCAATTTTGTACCTAATTTCATTGTGACCAATTTCATTATTATGCAATATATTTATCGGAGATTCAATTTGTTGTAATCATGCAGTTTTCCATAGGTAAAGATAAATTATTTTGAAATGCTCTAGAAATACTTGAAGCAAATGCTAAACACTATAAAAATAGAAACTCATAGTTTCAAACCTTCAAAGTGTGCGCAACTAGGACTTAGGTGCTATAATGTCGACGGTTTTTTATCTTTGATACCAAGTTGCAGATTTTCAGCGCAGGGCCCAGCTTCAGGCCCATGTACTTCATCATCATGTCCGAATTCAGCAACAACAAGGCCTTCCCGTCTATTTCCTGTAAAAGATTCATAATTTATGTAATAAAATATCTCTATATTACTAGTACTTAGGTACCCTTTTAATTTTTAAGACTGACTTTCATATAAAGTGTGCTCGTTCCCCGCTACACCTCTCAATATAATTTTTATATAGTTTCCCGCCAAGCAATATCCTCCGTCCCGTCCCGTGTACTAAAGATCTACATTTTTGATAAACATTGTACGTTATTACAGTACATAAACAATATATATTTATGGCAAGCTGATGTGTATAGCTTGATATTAAATAGTCTATTTCACTCTTGAGTCTAGCTTTCATAATAAACAAAAATAACTTTACAATCCGTCCGTTATGCTTTTTAGAAATTTTGTAATATCTCCGAAACTATATAACTAATTAACATACTGTAAAAAGCAAATCTTATGTCTGTGATTATTAAATAATTTATTTTGATAAGGATTTAAGTTTAATTGATAATGACGTAAACGTAAGCATACGAATTAAATGATTTTTTAAAACACAAAAAATTCTATATCTGTTAAAATATAAAAGATAGATATATGCTGTCGCGGATTTTTTTGTGGAACTTTTTAAGATACATAAATTAAAATTGACAATAATTGAAAGCAATGTATTGGGACTTTATGTATCTTAAAAAGTTCTACAAAAGGCAGCGCATGCGCATAAAGCCATAATCGGATCGGTAGTTCTGAAGATTAGCCCCAACATATTCATTTACAAACTTACAAACTTTACTTCTTTATAATATTAGTATAGATATTATAGATTAAAGTCCCCTGCCAGAACCGTCTTTTCGCGATGAACTCAAAGAATACTGAGCGGACTATCATGCGGTTTTCACCAATAGGTTTTTGAGGAAGGTTTTAGTATGTAATTTGTTAAGGATTTGTGTAAATTGGATGAATTATAACGAAAATTGTTGAAAAAGTTGCGAGAAATTTAAGCAACCTGGGAGCTCCATCTTGAGGACAGGGAGCCACTATATAGTATCAACTTACATGTTTCCTGAAGAGATCCTTGTGAGCCGCCAGCGCCTGGTCGGCGGCGGCTATGAACCCGATGACGTCCTCCACCGACCAGTCGGCGGGCGCGGCAGCGGGCGATGGCGGCGGCGGCGCGCCCGTGGTGGACGACGCCGGCTCCGGCCGCTCGGGGGACACGCGCGCCATCTTCACGCCTGATGGCTCCCCGCTGCTGCTGCTACCGTTCACAGTGCTCCGTGTTGGAGATTCCTGGAAATTATTTTTATCGATAATTTTATAAATTTGCTGCAAACTTTTCAATTTATTTATTTATATATTTGCGAGATGATGGCAATTAAAACTTAAATAACTGCTATATTGCTAGAATGGAGATATATTGAGACAAAGAGTTTTTATTACTTTAACAATGACATATGACGTATTCCGCCCATATCTCACGCAGACACGCACGCACTGCACGCACCTAATTAATAGTCATAATGAAACAATTTTGTATTATCTTTGAAGTCTTTGAAATGGGCAGTGTCAAATGCAACTCAGCCTATGTTACTATTGATGTGTCACCCTTGCCATTATTGTATGCTCATTTTATTTAGGTCCCAATAGATATTTTAAATGTTGAAAAAATAAATTATAGACTTACACTCTTAGGCCTTTTAACTGCAAATCCAGAAGTAACATTATTGGAAGTAGACTCCCCACAGAGCGTGCACGGCCGGCCGGCAGCCTCCCCTGTGTCGATCTCTATCATCCCAATGCAGCAACCAACACCAGTGCATACTAATTTTAACCAATTCTTCAATTCCTCAGTAGTTAGTTCTAGTGGTAGTTTCACAGTCAAGTTCTTTGTAGCTGGTAAGACCTGAAACTAAACCAAGCTTTCTTGAGACTTTGTATAACTTTATTTAATAGACCTCCAATAAAACTTTAGTTAGTCAATATAAAATATATTGAAATGAGTCAAAATCAAAAAGTCAAATTTGATGTAATAAACTGACATGATTAGACACAAAGGTCAAGCTTTACTTTGAAACTTCTAGGATATGCGACTAGAATGTTTGAATGACTACACCATTGTAGTCCTTCAATCAATCTAATAACCTAAACATAATATGACTCTTGAGATAGAAACATAATAGGTATTGGCTCCTGTACCATTTAGTATACCTAGAAGAATCTCTAAAATGGCCGAATAAACTAAAATAACCTAGTACTAATAACAATAATATCTTTATTGGCAAGTATCTTACATGTACAATACAATTATAGTAGCAGTGACTCCCTACTATTCTATAGTCTGAAGTAATAAGACGATTATTGGTAAAGAGCAAGTCTTCAATCAAATTTTTCATTTAACAACTGATCCATATTGATATGAAATATTTGGTCCAAAGATAAGTTCCCAGAGATGAACCAACTGATGAATTGAAATAACAATCTTTGTTTTAATTTTTTTTCTTATTAAATAAATACAATTAACTCACCTGCAGACATGTATTAGTTGTATAGCTACTAGAAGCACTCAGTATAGCTCTGGACAACTTCTGTGCATCTAAGTCACTGTCAAACAACTCCATCACAAGACTCTTGAGCACACCGGATGTTCCCACCCCTGTCACAGAAGGGGGCAAATCTGGACTGCCCCCTGAACAGCTGCCACGGATGTGCAGCACAATGTTAGCTGCTGGAGTCACTGCACTAGTGCCATTAGTATTCCCAGTACCAGTGGATCCACCTTCCGGTAATGCAGGGTTTGGGATGCCACTTGGCCTTTTGAACCTGAAGATATAACAATTGTAATATAAACATTATATTATCCTGTTTATGATATTATTTACATTGCAGAGATGCTATGGATAATCATTTTAAGACCATTTAGCTTTGGTTGTAAATGTTATCTGTAGATGGCATGTATGGTGGTTTTATGAGTGGAATTTCTAGGTTAGATTCTCAGCTGTGCTAATTGATTTGATGATTTTTTTTAATTGGTCTGGGTCTGGCTGGTGGGAAGTCATCCATGGTTATATCCTTCTGCCAAATATATACCACAAAGTGAGTTTGAATCTCAGTACATTTAGCAGCAGAAACATGTCTATACTAAAGCCAAACTTGATGTAGAATGCTTATCAGCAAACAAATTAAAAATGAAGGTTAGAAATCAGTAGTCAATTTACACCTAATTTTTTTAAGGATGAATTCATGACAATAAATTAGATTAGTAGGCTTAAAATTTATTAATATCTTTTAAATAAAATTTTATAAAAACACAAAACATAATTTTAAATTTATTAGGCATAAAATGTGTCGCATTTTCTACCTTCATTTTAAATTTGTTTGTTGATATGGTTTCCACTTTGATTTTCGCTTTAGTATATTCAAACCATCATCCACCTGCAAGTGGTCACTAAGCAACAGCTATTTGGTAAACAGACATTGAATATCTGTATCACATTAAATACTAATCAGTTAACAATATATTTTAACTGCTGATCCTTTAGTTAACACACACAAATATATTTGTTTTCATCTTACTACTACATACAAGAACAAACTGTCTTCAAAAAATAGAACAATATACACATCCTTACAAACATAACACATTTTTTATACAGCAAAAAAGAAATGCCTACAAAATCTTTCCTGGTTTACTTTCATACTTCATTATAAAATCTAGACTGTAAACAACTAGAACAAAATAGTATAGAAAGGTTAAACTGAATATTTTTTAGAGTAGTTACTTCTCTTATCAGTGTTTATTAAAACCAACAATGCACATAATTACATTACTCTAATACACATTGCATGAGTGAGATTATGACATAACATTATGTAAATTAACTACAAACATTTTAGTTCCTTGAAGTAATAACTGTTTCAATTATAGGTTTCTATAAAGGTAAAAATACCTAAATATTTATTTATATTTCTATTGATTTTATTTATTTCTACAATCAACCTACCATTTTTAGTTTGTTAAAATATTTGTTATCAAATTAAACTAAAAAGAAATAGAATACTGACCTAGAAGGAGCTGTAGCACTTTTTTGCCCTGGAGGTTGCAAAGGATGTCCAGCCCTCGCACACCATCCTACGGGGAATATGTCCCTCGAGTCATATCTACACCAGTAGTCAAAAGCTCCTCGCCAGCCATCAAAGGTCACATGTATCTGGTCATTCTTCACTGCACCCACTGTGGCACAGCAAATAAGCTGAGGGTTCTTTTTATCAACAGCCTCTAGTTTCTGCCCAACAACAAAAAGATTAGATTTAGGAGTAGGTGGCTCTGGTTGGAAGACCTTCGATGGAGCCATTTCAGCCCCATTTAGGGTTTTCAATAAAAACATAGGCCAGCTACTAGCGTTCATACGAAACCCGAGGGGTGGTTGCAACATTCCATCATTCTTTTCACAGTAGCCAATAGTATGTATATCTCCCGCATCAACGAGTCTCCAGAAATCATTTTTATTGTCACTACCGTCAAGCCTCAACCTTAATCTCGGCCCTAACACGCCGACGACTGTCGCTATGCAAGTGGATGTTAGGTTTCTGGGATCCAAAGCTTCCAACTTCATATTCACTTTGAAATCATTCACGGGTGGTGTAGGCGCCTGTTTGAAACACTCCTGCGGGGCAGCGACACTGTTCGTTTCTTTCATGTAGTCACTCCAATCGAAAGATTGATAAATTTCATAAAAAGATCCAGTGGAGTTGTTGTTGGGATGATTCTCTGAACCGTTGGCTCCATTGCCCGATTGGGGAGATGTCGTTCTTTTTTCATTCTTTTTCTGGTATTTATTCAAGCAATACGTCGAACAAAAGTTTTTGCTGCTGGGAGGAGCGTTGCCGCGAATAACATTATCGCAATGTAGACAGGCGCCTTTGCTATATGCTTGTCGAAATTCCGACAAACATGTTTCGGAACAAAATTCTTTTTTTCCATTTTCCGTTGGTAGAACATACTTTAATGGAGTTTTACTTTCGGCGCACCATGTGCAAGTACGTTTAGGGGGTCTTCCAGGTCCACGTATTTTGCCGGGAGCATGTCCCGACGAGCCGACAGTATTGTTTGACATTGTTTGTTGCGTAGCTCCTAAAACATTATCTTGTACAGTCCATTTACACACTTAATTCAATCATTACATCGTATTTAACACTCACTGCTAATTAGAATTGTAAATATTGTACAATATCTTTAAATTAGTTTTTGCATAAAATATAAACAACGTCAGTAAGTATTTATGACGCCATTCTATCAGCCATATTGGATTTAGTTTTTTTAAGGAAATTTTAGTGTTGCCACTTTATATCTTTACAAATGCCACGTTTAGAAAAGAAAGAAATGTATATGAGGGCGCTAGTGTCATTCTTTTGATTTAATAGCACATGGGGAGCCTTATGGGGAGCACAATGAGTAGCACTACCGCTATATATATATATTTAATATTATTTATATAGAAAGGATATGGTGCATATTATTTATTTCTATATATAATTACTTCTTATTCTTAAATACGGCTATCGCTGTGAAGAGGAAGAGCCTGCCTAACTTTGCCATCTATGTAAGGAAAGGGAAGCCAGACGGCTGGTGGCATACAGCATTACGTAATGAAGTATATTGTAAGAACATCAACAACAAGGCTTACATAGAGAGGAAGAGCCTGCCTACCTTTGCCATCTATGTAAGGAAAGGGAAGCCAGACGGCTGGTGGCATGCAGCATTACGTAATGAAGTATATTGTAAGAACATCAACAACAAGGCTTACATAAAGTAATAAAAAAATAAAATGGACGAGGATTAGTTACTTTATTATTTATTGTCGTATTTAGTTCAGAAAATATCAGATCCAAAAAAATTCTGCCGTCCAATCGTTTGCATCCGGCACTTACCAGAGGCAGACGTCAGACACGACAGAATCCTGATAGTATGCGGGGATGATGCGGGGTCTATAACAAAATATATGACCAGAGTGCGTCCGGCGGGCGTCATTTTTCTGACAGAAAATTCTTGCAATATGCGGCCGATCTTACCCTTACCCTTGAAAAAATAATTTACAACCACTTTAAATACCACTTAAAAAAATAATTTACAACGGACAACTCTTATCACTTCGTTGCATTAGAAATTGGTCATGTCATCTTTATAATGTTACTTGATCTATGATGTCATCTGTCATCTGCTCACCTGTGGCCTGTGGGCTGCGGGCAAAGAGAAGAGTAAGTATATGCTGTGGGTTTGTAATATCTCATTGTGATTGGAAAGGGCGGGAATCGAGTGGCGTGCTTTATAAATTGAAAATTTTAATTTATAAGTTTTTAAACCTCTAGGAGTAATATTCCAGTGTATATATGTAAATTAAACCAGGCAAAATGCCGTCAGATAGTGATGGCGATGCCCATGAGAGATTAGAGAGGAAAAAAAGGAAAATGCAAAAGTCTAGTGAAGACGATGGTTCAAAGTATAAACCATATATTAAGCCGGGATATCGCAGAGCCTATATGGACAACAGCACCAATACGGAATTTCCTGTGTTTGTTGAAAGTAGTGAGGTGGACGTTAAATTGGGTAATAAAAACCCATTAGTAGTTTCTAAATACTTCAAACAAGTGAAAGGTATTCATGAAAGCAGACGCATCAATGCAAGTAAAATAATGTTAGTCTTCAAGCAAGCAACAACAGCTAATGATTTTCTCAAACACGAATGCCTATCTGTGTACAAACTTCGTGCATTCATTCCAGCATCTTCTGTGGAGAGGGTAGGGGTTGTTAGGTTTATTCCTAAGGAATCCAGTAATCACGAACTATTTAATAAACTCTCTTCTGAATGTGAAGTTATAGGAGTAAGGCGTTTTATGAAAAAGGTGGGGGACGAATTTGTTCCCCTTACAACTATAAGTGTCATATTCACTGGTACAAATTTACCGCAGCATATTTATTTAGATAACTGGCGTTATAAAGTATACACATATACGCCTCCCTTAATGCAGTGCTTTAACTGCATGAAGTTTAACCATTATGCCAAAATATGTAAAAATAAACAGGTATGTTCACGTTGTGCTGGGGAACATCACTACAAGGACTGCGCTATAGACATTCTCAAGTGCAGTAATTGTGGTGGTGCTCACTTAGCAATATCAAAAACATGTCCCATAAAGGCAGCAAGAATAGAAAAGCAAAAACAAACTTATGCTAAGGTACTCCAAGTTAATAGTGTAACTTTTCCTACACTCCCAAAGCCTCAGGCTCAGGTTCTGCAAAAAAATTATCAAACCAACCAAGACATCCCAGACAAGAAAGATATGTCTCATTCAGACATTATAAATAATAAGAAAGTAATAGCAGCTATAATAAGTACATTAGTTACAATAGGGAACTCTAATGATATAAAGTCTACTAAACAAATAAAAGAAACATTTTTGAAACATTTTAACGAATCTTAATGGATTCCAAACTCAGCATTGTACAACATAATATCCAGAGCATTAATAATAAAAAGCCCTTATTAAAATCATTTTTAACACAATACAATATTGATATTTTATTACTGAATGAAACATGGCTAAAAAATACTAGTAGTATTATAAAAATTCCAGGGTATAATTTTGTAGGACAAAATGCAAAAAATGAGCATGGAGGTGTAGGTATTTTATTAAAAAACACATTAAGGTATAAATTGTTGCCAACAAAATTTTATGAAGACATTCAATCCATAGCAATTTCTTTAGAAACTAGTGTTGGCGTCTTGTCAATTTTATGTGTTTATTGTCCTCCTAGAAATAAAAACAAATGCAGAATCAATAAACTTAAAAATATTATTAATGATTTACCAAAGCCCTGTTTGGTATCAGGAGATTTTAATGCCCATCATATTGCTTTTGGTTGCCATAGTACTAATTCAAGAGGTAGATCCCTATTTGACATATTTGATGAAAACGATCTGTGCATATTAAATTCTGGTATGCCTACAACTCTACAAAGGCCAAATTCTAATAGTTCTGCTATTGATGTAACAGGAGTGAGCCCAGTACTAGCACCATTGTGTGAATGGTCAGTCGGTGATGATACATTAGGTAGCTACCACTATCCCACGTTTACAAAAATTAATTTATCTCCATCTAAATATGCTGTTAACAATAAAGTAGAGAAATTTTTATTTAGTAAAGCAGATTGGATCAAATATTATAAGAAATCAGAGGAATATTTTAATTCTTTAACATTTAATGAACTAGAACCTTTACAGTCATACAATAAATTTTGTGAAATTTTAAATATTTTAAAAAAAGACTGCATCCCTCTCATTAAATTTGAGGTTCCTGGAGTTCATAAAGTACCTGCTCCTTGGTGGGATGAAAATTGTGCTGTAGCAGTTAAAAATTCCAAATTAGCTTTACAACTATATAGAAGAGAAGGGTCAATTATGAATTACATAAATTATAAAAAGCTAGATGCATTGAAAAAAATAATCATAAAAAAGGCAAAAAAAGATGGTTGGGCGAAGTTATGTACATCATTTAATAGATACACTCCTATTTCTCATGTATGGAATTATATGAAAAGATTTAAACGAATAAACATCCAAACTCAAGTTAAAAATGATGTATGGGTTCCAAATTTTATTTCAAAATTTAAAAGTAATAACTGTAACATAAAAGTAAGGAACTCTATTTTTGAATACAATAATAATAATGAAAGTTCTATGTTCCTATTAAAACCATTCACTTTTGTAGAATTTAATATAGCACTTCAATCAAGAAAAGACTCTACACCAGGCTTAGACAACATTCCTTATATAATGCTTAAAAAGTTACACAAAGTTGGTCAATTGGCTTTACTTAATATTTTTAATAGATTATGGCTGAATCAATGTGTTCCAGAGAGTTGGAAGATTCAATGTATAATACCAATTTTAAAACCAGATAAATCTCCAGATGACTGTGATTCTTACAGACCTATATCATTAACTTCTTGCATAGGAAAATTGTTTGAAATAATGCTTAAAATAAGAATAGACTATTTTGCAGAAAAGAATAATCTTTTACCATGTTTCCAATATGGTTTCCGTAGGGGTAAAAGCACAGCAGAAAGTTTGACTTCATTTATGTATGATATGAAGAACTGTCAGTTCTCTAGATCTACAGCAGTTTGTGTATTTTTAGATATAGAAGGTGCTTATGATAATGTTGACTTAAACCAGCTCACAGTTTGTCTTAAGGATATCGGCATTCCTGGAAAAATATTAAAATGGCTTGCAAATTTTTTAAATAATAGACAGTTTTATGTAAAATACAATAATATACTCCATGGGCCTAATTTAACAAGTAAGGGTCTTATGCAGGGTGCATCGCTATCACCAATTCTGTATAATTTATATACCTCGCAAATTGAAAAATTTATAACTAGCGATGTTAAAATTTTACAGTTTGCTGATGACTTATTGCTGTACAGTGTAGATAGAAACATAGAAATAGCAAAAAATAATGTTACTTCAGCACTGATCCAGTTGCAGCAATATTATAAAGATTTGTTAAAATTAAATATTAATACCTCGAAAAGTTCATGTATGATTTTTGGTAGCCCAATGGGAAATCACATAAAGTACAACAATATAGATATCCCATTTGTAAAAGAAAAGAAATTTTTGGGTGTTATTTTTGATACCAAATTAAAATTTGATAGACATATTAATTACATTAGCAAAAATGCGTTAAAAAGTATTAATATTATAAGATGTCTGGCTGGGACATTTTGGGGCTCTGATCCTAAAGTTTTAACTCTTTTGTATAAGAGCATGGTTAGAAGTCACTTTGATTATAGCTTTCTTGCGTACATGCAAGCGAATCCAACCTTACTAAAAAAACTTGATGTTATTCAAAATATTGGCTTGCGAATAATTAGTGGTGCTATGAGATCTACGCCTATTAATTCCATGGAAGTCGAAACTGGTATTCCTCCGTTATCTGTAAGACGTATATTTTTGGCTGAAAGATTTTGTTTAAAAGCACTGACATCGAACATTTCATTAGTAAACAAACTTGTACTCCCTAATAACCTGATGGCTATAACAAAATCTACAGTTGAATCCTTAGAAGTAACAGCTAGTTCACTTCTTGCCGGTAAACAACCTACCATTTCTATTATAATGACATACATGAATAGTATTGCCACTAACATTAATGTTACTAGCATGTGGCCTATGTATTCTTGTCCTTATGAGGGATTAATTTTGGAAAATACAATTCATTTGACGAATATTAAAACAAATATAGACTTCCTAAGATTTATAGATAAGAATTGTAAATATTATTATAAATTATATACAGATGGATCTAAAAATCAGAACCTCGTGAGTGCTGCTTTTTACGATCCACAGAAAACATGTAGTAAGTCGTTTAAGCTAGATGTTCGATGTAGTATTTTTACTGCTGAATCATTTGCAATTTTAAAAGCATTGCATTATATAAAAGAAGTAATTTCAGATAATGTAAATAATTGTATTATGGTAACTGATTCTAAAAGTGTTCTTTTAGCAATAGGTAATTTCAATTTTAGTTATAAGTGTTCATATTTTATTTTTCGAATAAAAAAATTGTTACTAGATTTAAGAAATACTGGAATTAATATAGAATTCGTTTGGGTACCCTCCCACAGAGGCATAGTGGGCAATGAAATAGTTGATTCTATACTAAGGCAAGGATTGGTTAATGAAGATTGTTCAGACAGTTTTCAGATTCCGTTTACGGACTTATACTACGAATTGAATAAAAGACAGAAATTGCTTTGGTATAAATATTGGAAAGAAACTAGTCAAAGTAAAGGACGTTGGTATGCAGATATACAAAATGAAATACCGGTTCGGCCTTGGTATATTAAAATGAACTGTGATTCAAGAATATTCGTATCAGTAATAAACCGACTAAGATTTGGTCACTGTTCAGTGCCAACTCATTTATACAAAATAAATATTTACAAGGATAAAACGTGTCTCTACTGCGAAAATGAAGAAGCTGACATTAACCACATAGTTTTTAAGTGTTCTGCTTTTGGCTTGCAAAGATTATTATTAGCAAGTTCCATAGAAGCAATTAAAGAAGAAAACAAACTTGAGTGTGATACCCGCCATATTAAGGACTTGTTAAAAAACTGTTTATTTTTTAGGCCTATTTTTTATTTTATCAGTAATACTATAGAAAAATTGTAAAAAATATTTAGGAGGTAATATTGTAATGATAATTTTAAGAGAAATTGTAACTTTTCATTAATGAAAGGCCATAAAGGACTTGATTCCAGGCCGTTAAATAAATTAAAAAAAAAAAAAAAAATCATTGTGATTGAGATTTTTAGGTTACAAGTTTTTAAACTAAAATTAATGTATCACAATTTACAATAATATACCAATTATTTAATAAAACTTGAAGAGAAGTAAAAGTTTGAACTCATAATATATGTCCTTTCGAACCTTTGTTAGAAAAATGTCCCAGAACGTAACTTCCAAATTGGTAAACAATGCCGATAAGGCTGAAAAACGCTTATCTGAACTTAAAAGCAAGGTAAGCATTGTGATGTAATCGATTGATTCAATTATATTTACTAGTTAATGCTAGTACTTCTACCTAAGTACTTCTACATATTCATGTGTTTGTTGAAATGTACTTATTTGAATGGACCAGCTGGATGTGAAAGTACTCTAGCCGCCTACAAACGAAGGTTCCTATTTTGTAGCATATTCTAATCTATAGCACTCCCCTTAACCTAAACTGTTAAACAGTTTTCAATATTCTTCATTAAACTATGCTTATAAATTTTCACTTAACTAAATATTGAAATAAGAAAACCATTGCAGTTTAATAGTACAAAGCGTACCTACAGTCACGGCGGAAAGCGTCTTTATTTTAAGCTATGCTAAGATTTAATTAAGAAGAATAATGAACCTAAAGCTCCACTAGAATAGTATTTTAAAGACAAATTTATGTAAGATGAAATGAAAATATGTATTGACTAGAGGACGCCCGCGGTTTCACCCGCGTAGTTCTCGTTCCCGTGGGAATTTCGGTATTAAATGTAGCCTATGTTATTCTGATATGTAACCTATTTTATTGTGAAGTTTCATCAAAATCCATTCAGTAGCTTTTGCGTGAAAAAGTAACAAACATCCATACATCCATACATACAAACTTTCCCCTTTATAATATTATTATATATATTGATAAAGCAAAACAACTCAGTAATTTATAAATATCATTTATAAATAATAAATATTTATAAAAACATAATAAGATTCTAAATGACTTTTGGGTAATTCTGTACTTAAATCAAAATATTAATAAAATAATTAAAATTAAACTGGAATTTGGAATCTAATTGGAATGAATATATATAAACTGTAAGTTATATAAATTAACCAATTGTTTTATTATTTAAGCTAGAACAAGTCAAGAAGTTTAAAGTAGAAGATAAAATCAAAGAGTTGACTCAAGAGAATGAAATCCTTTTGAAAAAAGTTGAAGAGGCAAAGTTACAGTTAATAAAATTAGAAACACAGAATGGCAAAAAACAATACCCTTTGCCTGGTAAAACAGCTCCTTTAGCTAATAACTTAAGCATACGTGTTGTAGAGCAACAGAATGAAGAAAAACAAGTGCCTGCTACTAAAAAAGAGAAGAAAGAAAAAGATACAGCAAAAAAACCCAAAGAGAAAGCGGCACCTGCTTTAACCAACATTATTGACGTAAGGAAATTAGATTTGAGGATTGGTAAAATTGTTGACATAGGCAAACATCCAGATGCTGATACACTTTATGTGGAAAAGATTGACTGTGGGGAAGAGAACCCTCGAACTGTAGTGTCAGGTCTTGTGAACCATGTACCCATTGATGAAATGAAGGAAAGAATTGTTATGGTCTTATGTAATCTGAAACCTGTAAAGGTAAATATCTCACTAATCTCTTTTGTTAATCTTCTTTCATCCATTCTCTCTACATGCCCAAACCATTTAAGCATTTTCTCTATTTTAGTCATTATATCTTTTACACCACACTGTTCTCTTATTATACTATTGTTAACTCTGTCATTCGGTTTTATTCTGCACATACTCCTCAATACTCTCATCTCTACTGCATTTATTTTACTTTTATGCTTCTGCCATACCCAACTTTCACTACCATACATAAGTGTCAAGAGTACCCTAAACCAATGAACTTATTTAAAAGGATTAATGAGAATGGAAGTATGCAAGGACTGTGGCAAATGCAAATGGTATTTTTCTGCCAACCCTTATGGTATTTTTCTGCCAACCCTTATGGATGTTATGTATGTTTTCCAGATGCGGGGTGTCACTTCTGAAGCGATGGTAATGTGTGCCAGTTCACCTGAAAAAGTGGAAGTGCTCATTCCACCTAATGGAGCTTTGCCGGGTGATCTCGTCTCATGCGAAGGGTACCCTCGGGAGCCAGAGCCTCAGCTCAACCCTAAGAAGAAGATATTTGAAACATGTGCCCCAGACCTTAAAACCAATGACGACTGTGTGGCATGCTACAAGGATATTCCTCTAGTCGTGCCTGGTAAAGGCCCAGTTAAAGCACCTACACTCAAAGGAGTGAATGTTAAATAACTTTTATGATGTACATGTTTTGTGTAATTTAGATGTTTTTAAAATAAATTATTGAAATTTTCGTGTTTCTATTTAATTATGCAATATAAATAGCCTTATACCAAATTATTAACTTAAATCAAACCTAAAATTGCAAGTGTAAAAGGTGTAACCCATGGCCGAAGCCTCCCACCAACCAGACCTGGATAAACAAGAAAACTTCATTTGGCCGAGCATGGAAACGAACCCAGAACCCAGTTCTATAAACCCACCGTGCAAACCACTTCAACACAGAATCTACAGTAGTGAAATAAAACAACAGTTATAAGCAATATCAACAATATATTACATTTTGTAATCATTATATATTATGTGAGCCTACATTAACAAATTACTGTTAGTAAGTTGATTTATATTTAAAAGATAGAAAAATAGACAGATGTGATAAAAATAACGTTCAACATCAACACCACAAACTACCTATCATATAGCATTCATGAATTATATTCTGTGGTCCTGTTTACATGTAACTTGTAACCTTTGTGTATAAAATTATTATTTTCATTTGTGAATAACAATTTGATTAAAGTGTCATAGAAAAAAACTACATTTGTGTAGGTTAACTAGTAGGAAAATATTCATCTATATTATGTAATTATTTAACAATTATTATTTTTAATGTGCAGGCAAGCATCATCCATCCATGGACGTATAAATTTTGTTCTTTAATATAATAACTGTGTCATTGAGATCTACTTGATTTTTTTACAGTGATAGTGAAAATTTTAATATCATTTTGTATGGTGTAGTTGACTATTGAAGCAACACTGATTATCTAAAGATTTTCACCCCACCACATTGAACCATGCCATTTCCTATGCCCGTACTATAGTCCACAATACATTTTCTATACATAGTGTAAAATTTCAACATTTAATAGAATGAAAGCTCATTAAGTTTCTACTCATCCACACTTTCAGAAGAGGAGTTTTATTTTTATTTCTTTTAACCCATCTAACTGCATATATTTGACACAGTATGAAATGCAGTGGGCAAACTTGAATCATTGACCGTCGTAAGACTTATTGATAATATATAATAACATGCCACTGGTACAACAAACTAAATTATTTATTTTGTGAATTGGCATCGATTTGTCGAAATTGCTTAACTTTATTTAACAGAAATTATTTCTAATACCATATTTTGTTTATCCTATAATACAAATTATCTTTAGATGCGTTTAATAGCTCGTTTTCGTGTTAAATGCACGAATGAACGTTAACATTATTTGAGCATATATATTTATGTTAAAATTTATTAATATGTATACATAATATTTACTGTCATGTTAAAAATATTCCATAATTTAAATAATTGAATTCGCTTACAAATTCTGCTTATGTGCAGTAACTTTAAAGTTTTGTTTGTTTTAAGCCTCGTATCCACTAGGCAATTTTTGACGTGCAACATGTTGCACTACATTGTTGCTTACGGAAGGTTCGGTTAACAACGTTGTTAGTCCACGTATGACCTGCCATCGACAACATGTTCCCAGAAGAACCATGTTGATCTCAGGCACTCCACATTCCACACATTCAGAACATTTGAGACAACACACAACGCTATCTAGTCCCACAGTACGCGTAGTTTATATTATAGGTTCTAAGATAACTCATGAGCATTAAGATAAACACTCAGACACTTGGAAACGTTCATGCTCATCATACAAACAGAGATGAATCTAGAATTAGCATGTGGGAATCAAAACGACGACGACCTTCGTGGCGCAGTGGTATGCGCGGTGGATTTATAAGATGGAGGTCCTGGGTTCGATTCCCGGCAGAGCAGATTGAAATTTTTCTTAATTTGTCTTGGTCTGGCTGGTGGGAGACTTTCGCCGTGGCTAGTTACCACCCTACCGACAAAGACGTACCGCCAGGGGTGTGGATTTTCATCCTACTCCTAACAAGTTAGCCCGCTTCCGTCGTAGATTGCATCACCACGTAACATCAGGTGTGATAGCAGTCAAGGGTCAACTTGTAGTCATTAAAAAAAAAAACCACGGCCTTGCACGCGGAAGCAAGGTAAGTAACTACCCACTGCGCCACTCGGCCGTCATTTAATCTTAATATATAAAACTCTTCCGTTACTGAGTGATGTACTGACTGACAGACAACGCACAGCCGAAACTACTGGCCGTAGAGAGCTGAAATTTGGCACGTATGTTTGTTAGGGGGAGTAGGCAACCACTAAGAGAGGATTTTACAAAATTCCCCTCCTATGGGGAGAAAAAGGGGGAAAACAGAAAATTTTAATTTCTTAATGGATTCACTTAAAACTTTGTATGTAGGTTCCACCAGTGACGCAAGTGACCACTGAGGGAGGATTTTTGGAAATTTTTCCCCCCTAAGGGGAGAAAAGGGGGTAAAATTTTAATTTCTTTATGGATTTACTTGAAACTTTGTATGTAGGTTCCACCAGTGAAGCAAGTGAGCATTGAGAGAGGAATTTTGGAAATTTTCTCCCTTGGGGGAGAAAAGGGGGGTAAATTGAAAATTTTAATTTCTTATTGGATTTACTTGAAACTTTGCATATAGGTTCCACCAATGAAGCAAGTGAGCACTGAGAGAGGAATTTCGGAAATTTCCTCCCTAGGGACAGAAAAGGGGGGTAAATCGAAAGTTTTAATTTCTTAATAGATTCATTCAAAACTTTGTATCTAGGTTCCACCAGTAAAGCAAGTGATCACTGAGAGAGAATTTTCGAGAATCCCCCCTCTAGGAGGCGAAAAGGGGGTAAATTGGAAATTTTAATTTCTTAATGGATTCACTTAAAACTTTGTAGGTAGGTTTCACCAGTGAAGCAAGTAAGCACTAAGAGAGGATTTTTCAAAATTCCCACCCTATGGGGAGAAAATGCGGGTAAATTTAAACTTTTAATTTCTTAATAGATTTACTTGAAACTTTGTATGTAGGTTCCACCAGTGACGTAAATGACCACTGTGAGAGGATTTTTGGAATTTTTCCCCCCTAAGGGGAGAAAAATGAGGTAAAAATTTTAATTTCTTGATGGATTTACTTGAAACTTTGTGTGTCGGTTTCATCAGTAAAGCAAGTGAGCATTAAGAAAGGATTTTTGAAAATTTTCCCCCTAGGGCGAGAAACGGGGGGGTAAATTGAAAATTTTAATTTCTTAATGGACTTGTTGGCGGAGTAGTATCATGACAGCCACTCGGCGGAGTTCGGTAGCGGCGGGGATGACCGATCAATGCCGATATAAAGCAGCGGTCTGGAGAGTCGATGCTCCCAACACAGACTCCGTGACTCAGTACCGACCAGACAAAATCGGAGCCTACTCTGGACCCTCCAGAGACGTTTTAAGCGCCGCTTAAGACAACTCCGTGACGGACAATGGGACGACAAGCTGAGACAGATCGAGCCATCGCACCTAGCGCATTTCCAATTGGCTCGCTCTCTCAAAGCCGACCCCGTCTCGGCCACTCCACCCTTAATTCGCCCCGACCTCCCGCCCGCGTTCGAGGATATCGATAAGGCCGAGTGCTTAGCGGACAGTCTGGAAGCTCAATGCTCTCCAAGCACCACTTCCGTAGATCCAACTCACGTACACCAAGTTCACTCTGAACTTGCTTCCATCCTCTCGCTCCCTCCCGACGGAGATGAGATTCCCCCCACGACCTACGACGAAGTTTCTAGGATCATCAAAGGGTTAAAAAATAAGAAGGCCCCAGGCCCAGACCAAATCAGTAATAAAGCTCTAAAGCTTCTCCCAGTTCAACTAATAAATCTATTAGTTATCATATTTAACATGTTTTTAGCCCACTGCTCCTTCCCTCCTGAGTGGAAGGAAGCCACAGTCATAGGCATCCCAAAGCCGGGCAAGCCCCGCAACCTCCCAACTAGCTATCGCCCCATCAGTCTTCTCAACACCCTCGCCAAGGTGTATGAGATTCTTATTCAAAATAGACTCAAGGCTGTAGTCTCCGAGAAGAAACTTCTCAATGACCCACAATTCGGCTTCCGAGCCAAACACTCCTGTGTCCAACAAGCTCACCGCTTAACGGAACACATTCTAGCTGGCTTCACCAGATTTAGAAATCCAATTCCCACTGGGGCCCTCTTCTTCGACGTAGCCAAAGCGTTTGACAGGGTCTGGCACGAAGGGTTGCTATTTAAGCTCCACACCTTTGACGTGCCAAATAAACTCATCCGATTACTACACAGCTATCTCACAGGCCGTACCTTCAGGTACCGCCTTGATGGCACTCTCTCCTCCCGCAGGCCTATCCGAGCGGGAGTCCCTCAAGGCTCAGTCCTAGCACCGCTTCTCTACGCACTCTACACGAGTGACATTCCCGATGACATTCCCCCCGACGTCCACGTGGCACAGTTCGCGGATGACACTGCACTATTCTCCACATATAAAAGCCATCGAGTAGTAATACCGAGGCTTCAAAAAGCGGTCATGCTCCTAGGACAATGGTTCCGTCTCTGGCGCATCGAGGTGAACCCCGAGAAAAGTGCTGCCGTACTATTCACGGGCAAACCTAAGTGCAGAAACAGAATTTATCAAGAGGTTTCCCTCTATGGAAAACCCATTCCCTGGCAATCCGAGGCCAAATATCTCGGAGTAACCTTTGATTCCCGCATGAGCTTCTCGTCACACATCCGGAAGGTCACAAATAGAGCCAGATGGGTGTTAGGTCGTTTCTACCCACTCCTTTGCTCTTCAAGCAAACTGTCACTCAGACTAAAAGTCACCCTTTACAAGGTGTGCATCCGCCCCATTATGACCTACGCTAGCGTAGTGTTCGCCCACCGTCCCAAGAGCGCAATACAGCGCTTACAATCGGTACAAAACAAGTTTATGCGCCTTGCCACGGGCTCCCCGTGGTTTGTTCGCAATAACGACCTCCACCGAGACCTGGATCTACCAACCATTACACAACACATGAAACAGCTATCGAAAAATTACTTTTCGAAAGCTACCACACACCCAAATCCACTTGTGGTTCAAACGTGCTCTTACACGCCCGATATAGAGGCCGACTGCACACGCAGACGCCCTAAAAACGTCCTTTACGACCCAGACGACGACACGACTACGGACAACGCCTCTCAACACACATACACACAAACACAGCGTCTTCGCCGGCGAAGACGAGGTCCCCGTTTCCTAACGTCACCCGGACGTGGAACTCACCCACGTCCAGTAAGGGGACGCTTTGGCCTGATGTAACAGTCACGCCAAAACCACATGCCCATTCCAAACGTCCCTCTAAGCCGAGGCCCGAGTCTCACAGGAGACGCCCTTAGAGAGACGTTACGCCCTCTTAGTTTTTCTTCGCCTTCGGGCACTCTCCGGCGATGCTTCTGCGCTCGCCCAACCCCCCCGGTGACGCCGCTGCGGTCCCGTATGGAGCCTACGGCACTTACACAATCAGAAAAAAAAAAAAAAAAAGAGTCGATGCTGATTCTCTTCGTGGCGTTCACTGCGACCACATCTCTCAGTCGTAACTCGGACCACGCCACATTTATTAATCATTATTATTGATAGCTCAATTAGTTAATATTTTATTTAATTGGTTATCATTGTGATTATTCCTTAGTTAATTTGTCGGATTATTGATCGGATGTAACAAACTAAATTTGGCTGGTCAGGGAGAACAACTTGAATAGAGTAGGTGAGTGTTGACGGCCGTCACTAGGAGATCTCTTTTAAACTTACACCCGTGTCACAAGTTTCGGCTTCGGCTTCGGAGTTATTCTCTCATCCACGTTCGGAGTTATTCTCTCAGTGTTTTTCAATTTCAATATGATTCCAGTCTTTGTACCTGCGTCGAAAAGATGTCGCTGCCATCCGACAGGACTTACTTGAAATTGCTTTACTGGTGGAACCTATATGCAGGTTCCACCAGTAAAGCAAGTGAGCACTGAGAGAGGAATTTCGGAAATTTCCCCCCTAGGGACAGAAAAGGGGGGTAAATCGAAAGTTTTTATTTCTTAATAGATCGCACGCGCATAAAGCCTATTTAATCAATTTCAAGGTCCGACTCGCGCGACAAAAACTGTGATAATTCGGGTAATGTATACAATACAAATATTAAATATAGCATATGACACTCAACGATAACGTAGCTACTGCTATTGCTACTGGTGAAAGAATTTTTTAAATCGATAGCCCCGACAGATTTTTATTTACAAATTTACAAACTTTACTTCTTTATAATATTAGTATAGATAAACATAATATCAAAAATTGCGAAACTGACGGGATTCGGACCTGAGTTTCTCTCACTCACTTAGAGCGTCTTACCGCTAGGCGGTCACGGTCCCGATGACATCGGTGCCGAAATTGTACTTTTCATATTATGTTTTTGATATCCAGGTATACGGCCTGTAATGCCATCCACAGTATGAACTGAACATATTGCAATACTATTGAAGGCTCATATTACGAACGAAGCTCTTCAATTCTAAAAATGATATATTCCTATTTTATTCTTTTTTAGTTTTTATTGAAAAGTGTTACTCACACTTAAGGGATTATTTATATTTAAGAATAAACATAATATCAAAAATTGATTTGAACTCGCGTTTCTCTGGCAATCCGGGCACTTAGAGTGCCTTACCGCTAGGCCACGGACCCGATGACGTCGGTGCCGAAATTGTGCTTTTGATATTATGTTTTTGATATCCAGGTATACAGCGTGTAATGCCATCTACAGCATGAACTGAACATGTTACAATACTCCCGCAATTTTTGATATTATGTTTATTCTTAAATATTTATAATTTGAAGTTCAGGTTTCCTTACAAAGCTTTCCTTCACCGCCTGTCAGTTACGTCCAAATACTATAAAAAAGTACATTTATTTTGGAAAAACTAAAATTGGTACTTGCCAAGTTTCGAACATGCACGAAAGGTGGGCCTTAACCTCCGGGCCTCCACGACGCGTACAAGAACAAATAACGGAACCCATCGTAGAAACACTCTGCCCTCTGATCGCAAATTCACAAACTGCGCCTAACAGTGAATATGAAGGCACAAATTGGTGGATATTCACAAGCCCAAAAATTCTATGTTAATATTCTTTTGAAAGTGGGAGAAGGTACTTTACCCAAAGATAATGGGTTATCAGACGTGACACGAGAACTTGGTAGGGTAGAAGATTTGATTCGTCTAGTGTATGGAGATGCTAATCAGATACCACACCAACCGAATCAATAGATTTGCGAGAGGGTGTTTTAACACCAAAAACTGATCAAAACGTAGCTGTTAACGAAAGCATTTTCTCGGAGTTTGAAAGGGACGAAAAGTTCTTTCTCCCCACAACTACTCCTTCCAGTTCAAGTGCCTTCAATTTCCTTTGAGCTTATGCTTTGCCATAATTATTAATAAGTCACAAGTCCAGACACTAAAGACTGCTGGAATCAAGCGCGGATCCAGAGAAGGGTCATGGGGGTCATGACATCCCTCCGGGCTGGTCCTATGTCTGTATGTTTACTAAACATATTTAATACTTGCTCCTCTCATTTTATTTATCTTTTGAGTTTCGCGATCGACCTTAGGTCGTGCCAAAATCACCGGCGTATGACCGCGAGCTGCCCTCATAACCCGTACTGAGGCTTATCCCTGCAATGTACCCAGTCTTATATTTTATATGAAATTCGTTAATCCTCTGATATGCGCGCGCGAGTCGCCTGAAAGTCTCCAACCTGCTGTCAGGAGTTTGCTTTGCTCTCCTTTCTTTTGGATTACTTCTTGCACCAGACAACTGTGATGCCTCCATGCCTCTCGCAAGTTTAATATAGATCAAGCCAGTGTTATTTTTTTAATTGGGGTCAACAACCAGTACACGAACAATATTACTTACAAATATTGATATACGCATTACTTATACGTAAATCAGCACCGTTAACCATATACCTATTACTTAAAACTTAACAAAAACTAAAACCTTGCAGTCCTGCGCCAGCGCTCTGCGATGTGCCCACGTGCCTGTCTTATTTTTTGTGTGGAATCCGTTGTGCTTACAGTTATACTAACAAAGGTCGCGTGCTACTTTTGGCCACATCACCCAGTCAGAGTTTTCTTTCGGACCCTGCCTTGCACCAGAGCTCTACGATACCTCGTGCCTAACTCATTTTTTATGTGAAATCCATTCGTAATCCACCGATTTTAGCACAAGACCTACGGTCGCGTTAAAGCCGATCTGCCATCAAGGAGTTGTTCTGGATAACGTCCTGCGCTAGACAACTCTGATGCTCCCATACCTCTTTCAATTTAGAATAAGAACAATTGTAGAATAAGCAAATCCCCAAAATTTTTCGCCAGCTTCCTGTCTCGAGCCACTGGTTTGCTCTCGCTCTCTTTCTTACAATGCCTTGCACCAGAACTCTCACGTACCTAACTCATTTTTTATTTGAAATCCGTTAATCCACCGATTTTGGCGCGCGACCCACGGTCGCGTTAAAGCCGCCCTGCTGTCAGGAAATTGATCTGGATTACGTCTGCCGCCTGACAACTATGATGCCCCCGTAACGCTTTCAATTTTAATGTAGTCTGTAAATCCCCGAATTGTCGCAGGCGTGAGTTTTGGTCGCGCCAAAGGCTCCTGCCTCCAGCTGCGGGATTTTGGCCGATTGGTTTTGGCACGGGCTTATGTGAAAAGCTCCACCCAGCAGTCGGGGGTTTGCTCTTCGTTCTTCCAAACCCAGTCCCGCGCCAGCATTCTGCGACGTGCCCACGTGCCTGTCTTATTTTTGGGGTGGAATCCGTTGTGGTTACAGTCATACTACTAAAATTACGTATGGTCTTTGTAATTGTCACTTCTAATAAAGCCAAAAAACCCGTGAAAAATTTGGAGCATGAAATGACTATACCAGGACTGAAACTCCTCTAAGTTGAAAGCTGGATCCACCACTGGCTGGAGTCGACCTTAGGGCAAGCAGCTTCTCACATGGACAGCTTTACGTTGCGTGCTCTTGCGTCACCAGTCCAGATTCACTTTACATTCTGGCCTCCGAAAGCACTACATCAAATGTTAAGTATATAGAGAAGCTTTGTAAATACTTTATAGCAATACTAATTTTATTTATTTATGTCAATACTAACTGTATATACTGGTTACTGAATCGAAGTCCACGCGGACGAAGTCGCGGGCAACAGCTAGTACTCAATAAAATGTTACAAGAAACAAACAATAAGCCAGGTCTCAAGTCTTAGGTTGTTGTACAACGTTGCCGCATTTGTGGAGTATACTGTTTGCGTTTCAATCTGCGTAGTGGCGAAGCTACGATACGAGGCTTTATAGGAATGATTACATGTTATATATATATTCGACCAACATAAATTTTTCTTGACTTACGACCAGCGTAGTAGATGAAATATTTTCTTTTATATTGACATTTATCATGATAGGTAAATAAAGATTGAAATGAATCTTGAATTTGACAATGTTCAATATGATATGATAATAAAATGACAGGCGTACCACCAGATATGTACCAATATTATTTCTAGATAAGATAGAATTATTTTATTTGATAGTATTATTTACTGTACCTATTTTGATTAAGCGACTATTTCTAAATTTTCAATTCCATAAGTTGCTTGTATTTTAATAACTATAGTAGTAATTATTTCTAGGATAAATAGTTTTACAGGCAATTTAAAGAAGTGAAATAAAGATGCAGAATTGTTTTTGTTTAATATACTAATAATAATAATAGAGAATAAAATGTATTAAAAATGTGGCATTTAACTTGTTAATCTTTACTAAAATAAGTTCAAAAAAAAGTTTAAATAAATCTTTTTGATAAATCTATAATTATAATAAATCGTTTGTTCATATACAGAAAATTGTGGATATAAGTTGAGTTGCCATGTAAAAATAATATAATACATACTATAATGATTTCCAAAGTTCCGTAATATTTAGTTGTATTGTATCTAAACTTTGCATCTTTATTTCACTTTCGACAAAACTGATTACATGCTTATATTATGCAAAATAACAAAATTAAATTCATTAAAGTGTGCGTAGCAATAGGATATTATACATTTATATTATTATGCTATGATTTAAAAACTAAAAATTTTAAATAATAGTCCAAGGCCCTATACAAATTGCTCTTTATTATTTTACATTTTATTTGAGCAGTTGAAAAATTAAAAAAAATCATTTGACAGTGAAAAATACATTGATATTACATTAATTTTTTTTAATTTTAATAATAATCATGATAATATTGCAGCAATCATGTAATGTAAAATTGAATTGAAAAAAACTACTAGAATATTTCTGGTTACGACGACGTAATACTGATTTTCTCTAATACCAATATTTTTAGAATTCCATTGTTTTTGTACTCATGATTTGCATTGAAATCCAACATCATCGTAAAAATTGACAAACGTTAACATATGTACAAAATATATTTACTTTGTATCACCTGAAATGTTCATACAACATTGGCATTTTTTGCTTTTTCGGGATGGCTTGTCCTGAATTTATTTTCGAGTTTTACGGAGACTAAAGAACAGCAAAAATATTAGGAGGACCTCGGACGTATTACTCGTATATGAAGACACTGCGTTATAAAAACATCGTATAAGTACGATTGCCAAGTATTGTGGTCAAAATCTCAAAGCGGCTCTGACATACAATACAGAACTCGAGTCCGGCAAATGTTCAACAATATTTAATTTCTTACACATAAAATGTTAATAAGTATGTTAAACTTACATCAATATATACGTGCGTTATGCGTAAAGTATATAAAATCTTTGGTTAAGTAAATCTACTCTGAATAAGCACAAATAGTATAATTATTTTTAAGTTTCTTTATTATAAATATTTTAATCACACACAAACTCCCTTGTGACATCGTAGTTGTTTTAGTAAAAATCCCCAACTTATTAATTATTGTTCATGTCACTGCAGCCAACATTGTTTATTGCCTTTAAGTTTGTATAATATAGATAAAAATGATCAAACAAATAAAACGTTTCTTTTATTAAACAAATTTTAAATATAAATCAATTAAAAATATTTATTTTTTTGGTACAAAAATTAAATATACTAATTAAATCTATATTTAAAACTTCAATGTCAAAAGGGACTTCTTATGTAAAAAATGTATACGACCATCCACTCATTTTTAAAAGCAAAACTATATAGTCCGAACCATATAGATTAGCAATAAAGGACGTTGAACCCTCGATATTTGCTAAGTTGGCAATATTGCACACCGACGAAACTTATTATTTGGGTGTGTGAGTCAGGCAGGAGATTGCAAGTATATTGGTAAAAGAGAGATAGATAGTTGTTTGCAGAGCCATAACTAGGGCATTGCCAGCAGTGCCCCGACTCAGGGCACGAACCCTGGAGGGGCGCAGAAGTGACCAGACATATACAAACAATATCTGACTCAGTTACAAGTATGTAGGGCGCAGTAGCTTCTGCTTTCGAGGGTTCAACGCCCTTCATTGCCAATCTTTATGGTGCGGAGTATAGACATTGCATTTACAAATGAGTGAACGTTGTTATAACCATTGTTACGAAATCTAAAAATATACACATATAATAACATAACCACCACCACAATTAAAATACCTACATTATTAAAAAATATATACTCAATAAAAAGATATACAGAAAGTAAAATGGCTGCTGTATCAGCTATATATAAGAGTGAAGATTAAAGATTTTTTATAAGTTGTATTACAGAATCCTCATTTTTAGATTCATTCATTATAGAAAAGAAATGGTGGTTATGGCCGTTATAAATATCTGCTTATCATACTAACACTAATTAAAGCATACAACAAAATAGACATTGTTTACTTACTATCTAATTGTATATAACATGATTGATGTTAATACTACGGGAGTGGAAGAATTAACTATTTTAATAACCGATATTCTTTGTCGGGCATACGCCGACAATATTTATGTGAATTTACCCATTTTTAGTTTTATAGGATCTGTGCAGTGCAAGATGTGACGTCAGGCGTAAAATTGCACCTTGATTAACTTGTTCATGAAGAGAAGTTTGGACTTCAAATACAATTTTTGAATTCATAACTTATAGGTGGGTATATCGCGTCGTTGCCTTGCTTTCCTTTCTCTCGCGCATACGCCAGCGGTAGGCCGGCTCCTCTTTCAGTCATCACTTTTGTCAGGCGTCCCGAGACGCACATATTTCATATAAATAGCTGTTCTGATATAGTAATAGTAACCGCGAAAGTATGTGAGGATGTAAGTATGTTTGTTGCACTTTCACGCAAAAATTTCTAAATGGATTTTGACAAAACTTTTCAATAATCATTATTATTAATTATGTAGTATTCATCCACTCCCGTTGTCTATGGTAAAACACGCAACAAATACATCGTGAGCATGTTAGGCCATTCGTTAATGTATGACAGATTATACGATTACAATAATAGACAGAAGAAAATACAGACCACAAACAAACTACCTACAATATAAATATACTCATCTCGTAAATCTCTTTTTAAAACTTACACGCCTAACTTAAACTAAGGAATAATTACTTTCTTACAAAAATATAAATTATAAATTTTTAATAGAGTTTAGGAAGTATAATAGAACTTGTGACCGTCCAGTCAATATTAATACTGTATAAAATCATTATATATAGACAATAGACATAGAGATAGTATAAGAAAGACGTAAAGTTATTGCACAATTAAAAAATTTATTCAGTGGGATTTCAGAGTTTTAAATGGCACAGATAGACTAAAACAGAGGTGGGTAAGCAACGAGTGGCTTAAAAAAAATATAGTATCTCTCTTACAATTTAAATATTTTTAGGAAGACAACTTGGCCTATATTATATACTCGTAATTTATATTTAAATACATTTCTATATTACTAACTAAATCGTACACGGAAAAAAAAATGGAATGTGACCAAAAACTTATCCAAAATTAAATGCAATTAATTTATTTTGGGGCGCTGGATAAGTATGAAATAATTCCATGATAGTTTATTATTGGTGATTTTAAGTAATAATTTCTTTTTTATAAAAAAACAGCGAAATCATTTAATAAATACGATATCGATTTATAATAGGATTGAGTATAGATTTTATTCGACTATAAAATTTTAGTTGCGTCACTAGCTAATTCATATATGTGATGTATAAGTTAATTAAACTAAAAATTTACTACTAGTGAAGACAGTTTGAAATGTTTTGGACGTAAATAACTAAAAATATTTCGCTTTCGTATACCTATTTCTGAACGAATTTAAACTATCCATTGTGATTGTTTAAACAGCTCAACTCTATTTTATAAGAATAATAAAGTATTAAAAACTTCCGTGGTATATTTAATCATCAGCTTGAAGCATGCATACAGCAAGAATTTTTTTTGGTACATAATTTTTAATATTGTGTAAATAAACAAAATTTAATAATGACGTATATTTTTACTTTTTTAACTCAAAAATAACAAAATTATCGTTCTTTAAAGTTATTTACTTTTAAACAGAATTTGAGAGTCACCCTATCACGCAGTACACAGGCAACGTGTCGGCATCGTACAAACGAGCCGCCCGCTCAGTGAACTAACGCGCGGTTTGTTTGATAATAATGTGTCCAAGATTTTGTTATTTTTGAGTAGGAAATTGCAAAAAAAAATGTATTTCATAAAATGTACATAACTGTTAGTGAATTTTAAATATATTAGTCATATAGAACCGCCAAAAAGAATATCCGCACTTAAATAAAAATCATCCTGTATATTGGTTACTCATGAAAAGAGATTGGCAAGGGGTTATTTTTTTATTCTGTTTTCGAACAATTTTTAGATTTTTGTAGTTTTAAGATAGGGTAAGTTGAGCTGTTTATTTCCGATTGCATTGATTACCACAAATATAGAAACATTTTATGTACAGCCAGCCGACACATATTATTTTACTTATTAATATAATAAATATTATTGTTTTATTATGTTGCAATTTATTACTTATCGTCGTTGTTTTGTAGTAAGAATAGCAAAATACAATTCATTTTTGAGATCTGTGCAATTTGTACTTCGATAATATTGTATTGATTGCTCACATGAAATTCTCTCAAGTTCATACAATACTTTGTGCTTCATATATTTTTATAATTTACTATGTAATGTATATATTAGAGATTAGCACTCAATTTTTTTTTCACAAATATTCATTATTTTTGTACAGTGACTGTACTTATCAACTACACATTGATTGTTTGAAGAACGTAAACCACGATAGTATATAAAAAAAGTAAAGTCAATCTATTCCGCGAAGTCCGTTTGGCTAAGGTTGTAGTGGTAGTTAATATCATTGTGTGTGTCAATTAAAGGAGCGTCAACACAACAGAAAGACACTGTTTAAATTGTGTAAGGTATTTACTCGACCTTTGCGGTCCAAAACTTTTACGGAGAATGCCGAAATCCGCCGGCATTTTCACCAATTATGCACATTAAACGATTTTATGGTTATATTTTGGCTTTGAATAATACTTTAGAACAAAATTAAATTTCGCCAGATGCAAACAGGGGCTTGAAAGTTATTTAAACCAAAAGTAATGTAAGCACAAACAGAAATGTCATATTTTAATCGTAGCGTTGATATCTTTGGTTATTGAGGATACCTTTACTATAATAGAAAAAAACGACGTTTCGAACGAAAATTTGCAATTTATGAAAACGTTTCTGTTTTGCAAACGCTCCTTCAGTTTGAAAACCATACGCGCTTGTCAACCCTTTATTGGTACATCAAACAAATACGACCAAAGCCTAATCGTCTCCCAAGAATGTATTAGGTATAACATTGTATAGTATAACATTATATACCTATCCAACCGCCAAGTATAATTCAAATACGTAATATACCTCTTTATCTATACTTGTGTGGGTGGGAATCGTCGTTGCGGTTTGATTCGTCGCTGAGCAAGTGTCGACTGTGTGACGGGACCCAATATGTGCGGCGTTAGAGGTGCAGATGTCATCGCCTGGAAATATAACAAAATCATTTGCTAGTATGGCAACCCCGCACCGGAAAGCGCAGTGTTGGTCGACCTGATTAAGCCAAACGCAAGTTATGCGCGCATACATACTTAAACTGAAAACTTCCTTTTGGTACGTGATATCTAGAATTGGCTGAATTTATGTTATGGCGGTCGTTGGATGCGGCCCTGGATAGTCTATGACTTACTCGAGCAATAACTAGTGACGATGTAAACTTGTCGTCACCTGGAAAGTGAGGTCCACAGCTCGCCTCAAGTCCTGCTGCGGCGGCTCGTCGTCGGGCGGGTGCGCGCGCGGCGCGACGGGCGGCGGCTCCGGGTCGTCGCGACTGACATGGCTCGAGCCTATGATGATGTAAACTTGTCGTCACCTGGAAAGTGAGGTCCACAGCTCGCCTCAAGTCCTGCTGCGGCGGCTCGTCGTCGGGCGGGTGCGCGCGCGGCGCGACGGGCGGCGGCTCCGGGTCGTCGCGACTGACATGGCTCGAGCCTATGATGATGTAAACTTGTCGTCACCTGGAAAGTGAGGTCCACAGCTCGCCTCAAGTCCTGCTGCGGCGGCTCGTCGTCGGGCGGGTGCGCGCGCGGCGCGACGGGCGGCGGCTCCGGGTCGTCGCGACTGACATGGCTCGAGCCTATGATGATGTAAACTTGTCGTCACCTGGAAAGTGAGGTCCACAGCTCGCCTCAAGTCCTGCTGCGGCGGCTCGTCGTCGGGCGGGTGCGCGCGCGGCGCGACGGGCGGCGGCTCCGGGTCGTCGCGACTGACATGGCTCGAGCCTATGATGATGTAAACTTGTCGTCACCTGGAAAGTGAGGTCCACAGCTCGCCTCAAGTCCTGCTGCGGCGGCTCGTCGTAGGGCGGGTGCGCGCGCGGCGCGACGGGCGGCGGCTCCGGGTCGTCGCGACTGACATGGCTCGAGCCTATGATGATGTAAACTTGTCGTCACCTGGAAAGTGAGGTCCACAGCTCGCCTCAAGTCCTGCTGCGGCGGCTCGTCGTCGGGCGGGTGCGCGCGCGGCGCGACGGGCGGCGGCTCCGGGTCGTCGCGACTGATCCACGGCTCGCGCAGCAGCTCGTGCGCGCGCGGCCGCATGGCGGGCTCGAGCTGCAGCATGCGCCGCACGCACGCGCGCGCTTCCGCCGACACGCTCCGCCATGCGCCGCCCGATGTCTCCACCTTTTGTAATGTTAACACATTGTTATTTGAGTCTCCCTTCACCAGATGATGTTAGTTGATATCACTTGAGCTGTTAACTATCGACATTATATACTCTATACTAGCACTGGTACGTTGGCCCATTTATAAGAAAAATATGTTTTTTTTATTGCGGTGTATAAAAAATAATAGTTTATATATAAATAAATTACATGCTTGGTTTTTAAACAAACAGCGTCTTGTTATAATTAATTATAATTATTATACAATGGACAAAACTGACTTCGCTAATAACATATTATAAGTTCAATCGTCATAATTAACACGCAAATCTTGTTTTACTAAATGCATCGTCTACCATAGAGTTGTTCCACAATGGTACCAATAACTTTACCATTCAAGCCATTTTCTGGCTTGGTTAGTTTTTTAGTATGTCTCCAGCACCAAACATTTATATTATAATTATTGCCGAAATTTGCCGAAGCCTAAACATTTATCGTAAGTTTATATGATAATTATTTGATCGTAAAAGGGTCACTCCGATTGTGTAAATACGTCCATTCCATGAAGACCTAAGTGACCAATCGTAATATAAGTAGTAAACAGAGTTTTGTTTGCTGATACTTCTTTCTATTCATTTATTATTAAATTGTATACAAGTATTAGCTAATCTGGTTATTAGGAGTATGTGTAGTGTTTATGGTTATCAAAGTCTGGCGCTGGAGAAGCGAATCTAATAATAATAATAATAAAAACTCTTTATTACACCAAGGAACAAAACATTACAGAAAATAAAAAAGTATAAATATAAACAATGGTGTAACGGCGGCCTTATCACTGAAAGTGATCTCTTCCAGGCAACCGTTATGCCTGAGGAGAATTGAACAGAAAACAGGTGGTTGGTGTACAAATAAAAAAAAGTTCAAAAATATCAAATAAATATACTTGCATAAAATTACATATACTATAAGTTACACAGTAATACATGTATATATATATAGATATATATATATATACTTAAAATATATATTTATAATATATACATGAAAATAAACATACATAAATCTGATTACATTCGAATACATATATATTACATAGACAAATAGTGGTTTTTCAGACGACGCTTAAATGAATGGAGTGATTTTGAATGCCGAATCTCATGCGGCAGGGCATTCCAAAGTATCGCTGCCTTTACAGTGAAAGACTCGCTATAGCGTTGAGTTCGACTGAATGGGATTGACAATTTATTATCGTTGACGGATCGGTGGTTGAAGTGATGGCTAGATCCAAGAAAATTGAACCTTTCTTTTAGATATTGAGGAGTGTGATAATGAAAGAGTACAGAATAAAGAAGAGAAAGCATGTGGAAATTACGTCGTTGAGACATAGTGAGCAATTTAAGTTGGACACGGAATTGTGAGACATGGTCAAACTTTCGTAAGCCAAAAATAAATCTAATGATTAAATTTTGTAGACGATCTAGTTTAGAAAGGAGAAATTGTGGCAAATCACAGTATGAAGAATCAGCATAATCAAGAAGGGGAAGTAATAGAGATTGGGCAAGAGAAATTTTAGTTTTAATAGGTAACAAGTTTTTCCATCTCTAAACTCTAGCTAAACTTCTTACTTTCTCTTTCGTATATGTAAACAAAACAGCATGTGAGTGAAAGGAACGGAAGTAAGCTTGAATGAAAAGGCAGATGCGAGAAGAGAAGCGTGTATCTATAATATAACATTTTAGTATAGTGACGCTCAGTGCCACGTTACGTAGATGCACGCGTATGTAAAAACTCGCAAGCAGACCTAGAAGTACGCACACGCACATAAATACGTACGCAAATATAAATACGCACACATAAATGCTCACACACGTATACGAGCAATAGGTATGTGTGCGCGCTATATAGCTAAATATTTAGAAGTTTAGCTGAATTTGAGTTCCCGATACGAAGAATATTGCTTATAATTAATAAATAATTAAATTATAATTGCTTTAAACTTTCACTATCTATTTATATTGAGGCCTCTCTGTCATAATAATTGATTTAGCTAACTTTAGCTTCACCGCGAGTCAATTTATACAATTGGCTACTCCGTTTTAATGCCAACTGGTCATCATAATCATCATCCGCCCGCCAACTCGCATTGGAGCAGCATGGTGGGTCTACGCTCCTAATCCCCTTTCCTATAAGGAGGCATGGCCCTGTAGTAGACCGTTAATAGGATGACAATATCTCTGGATACGATTTATAAGGTTTAAAAGGTCCAAATATCATTAATTGTATTTATACCGTACTGATACCTAGCTACATACTAAAATAGTAAGTGTAAAGTAATTTTACCTTTCCTGATTCAATTCTAGCTAAAATGGCTTCCGGCGTGTCGTCTCCAGTGGATGCGAAGGGTGTTCTGCCAGAGAGCATGATATACGCCAACACGCCTGTAACAAAATTAATTACTTTGAAATCTTCATAAGACCGAATTAAATTTAGAAAAGCCAGTAATTATTTACAAGACTTTTGAGTCCCATAGCGTTGAAATACTTCGTCGCTATTTTTATGATTTTGAAAAAAAGATAAGAGTTTCTGTTAATAATTATAACTGCAATCACCAATAAAGTCCCAACATTTCGATTTTAACCTTAGTTAAATACAAATCTGTTATTTTATAGTTTTTCTACGGTAGCCGGGCAGAAATCGCTGCCTTTTGAAAATCTTAATCGGCTCAGCCGAGAATATAATCCAGGACCACCGTCTTATAAATCCACTGTGTATATCACTGCGCCATGGGGTCCGTTAAAAAGGCATACATTTCCGACAAATTATAGACATGAATTGTAGCCTCTTCCTCTTTTCGCTAACGTGACCCTTACACGTTGTATATAATAAAACATCTCAATATGAATAAGTTTCAGTCACCTAAGCTCCAGATGTCGCAGGCGGCGTCGTAGCCCGCGCGCTTGAGCACCTCCGGGGCCACGAAGTTGGCGGTGTAGCACGGCGTCATGAGCAGACCGTTCTCGGCCCGCAGTTGCTTCGCTAGCCCAAAGTCCACGAGCCTCACGTCGGCCGCTCGCCGATCCGCCGTCGCGAATAATATGTTTGAAGGCTTTATGTCCCTGTTGAGTAAGATCATGAAAATAACAATTAATTAAATATAATCATTGGTATTAATAATTTATGGAATAATTTTGACTATATACGGGAAAAACTCTCAGTATTGCATTACTATACAGTAAGGCATATTTTTAATACGCACTTAAATTTAAAAAAAAAAATTTTTTTACTCAAAAATTTTTTAACAAAAAATAGAACCGACTCAAAACGCACTAAAAAGTTAAAATAACTGTGTCATTTAGTTGCTTTAATTTACTTAAGCATATCTATAAAGTCAGTGCCAGCACGTTTAAGGACCATTTGTTTAACACCGTAAAGCAGTCTGTGGGTTCTAGGTAATGTCCCTAAAGTAGAAACCTTGGCTGGCACCGACTCCTAGATATGCTTAAGTAAATTAAAGTAACTAAATGACACAGTTATTTTTTACTTTTTAGTGCGTTTTGAGTCGGTTCTATTTTTTGTTAAAAATTTTTATTTCTTACTTTTTAGCGTAACATACTCGTACTATACTGTCATAGTATATTATACGGCACTAGTAGCCAAAAAGCTACCGATACTTACACAGAAACCAAAATTGCTGCAAATGCTGCCTATACAATTTGAAGAGTTGCTTCAATATTCCCAGGATATCATCATCAGATCCTAACATGATGACAATGGGACCACCTTGGAAGTGTGCCCTTTCTAATAAAAAAAAGAATTATCAAAATCCGACAACTCATGATGAAATCAAAAGTTATGCGTGGTCATACATAAAAAAATATATATATACGTGCCGAATTGAGAACCTCCTCCGTTTTTTTCGTCGGTTAAAAATAATAAACTTTTTATTATTTACTTTTAAATAGAAAAGTCCATCTGTCATATAGTATACAACCAAAAGAGTCGGCGTCGTACAAACGTGCCGTCTGCTCAGCGAACTTACGGTTCGGTTTGTTTGTTAATAATGTCTCCGTTTTATTAATTTTGAGTCAGAAATTGAAAAATATACTTCATAAAATGTGCAGAGCTGTTAGCAGATTTTCAATTTATTAATGCTATAAAATCGCAAAAAAGAATATCCGAATTTAAATCAATCTCTCGCTCGCCCAGGTAGCGCCGCTGGGTGATGTACTCCAGCAGCTCTCCGCCGCGACAGTGAATGACATTACCTGTGCACAACAGTGTGTCGATGCAAGTAATGCACAGCGTGTAACACGTTGCGCAGTATGGGCGGGCAGGTAGCGCCGCTGGGTGATGTACTCCAGCAGCTCTCCGCCGCGACAGTGAATGACATTACCTGTGCACAACAGTGTGTCGATGCAAGTAATGCACAGCGTGTAACACGTTGCGCAGTATGGGCGCGGCCTCCCGCTCGCCCAGGTAGCGCCGCTGGGTGATGTACTCCAGCAGCTCTCCGCCGCGACAGTGAATGACATTACCTGTGCACAACAGTGTGTCGATGCAAGTAATGCACAGCGTGTAACACGTTGCGCAGTATGGGCGCGGCCTCCCGCTCGCCCAGGTAGCGCCGCTGGGTGATGTACTCCAGCAGCTCTCCGCCGCGACAGTGAATGACATTACCTGTGCACAACAGTGTGTCGATGCAAGTAATGCACAGCGTGTAACACGTTGCGCAGTATGGGCGCGGCCTCCCGCTCGCCCAGGTAGCGCCGCTGGGTGATGTACTCCAGCAGCTCTCCGCCGCGACAGTGAATGACATTACCTGTGCACAACAGTGTGTCGATGCAAGTAATGCACAGCGTGTAACACGTTGCGCAGTATGGGCGCGGCCTCCCGCTCGCCCAGGTAGCGCCGCTGGGTGATGTACTCCAGCAGCTCTCCGCCGCGACAGTGAATGACATTACCTGTGCACAACAGTGTGTCGATGCAAGTAATGCACAGCGTGTAACACGTTGCGCAGTATGGGCGCGGCCTCCCGCTCGCCCAGGTAGCGCCGCTGGGTGATGTACTCCAGCAGCTCTCCGCCGCGACAGTGAATGACATTACCTGTGCACAACAGTGTGTCGATGCAAGTAATGCACAGCGTGTAACACGTTGCGCAGTATGGGCGCGGCCTCCCGCTCGCCCAGGTAGCGCCGCTGGGTGATGTACTCCAGCAGCTCTCCGCCGCGACAGTGAATGACATTACCTGTGCACAACAGTGTGTCGATGCAAGTAATGCACAGCGTGTAACACGTTGCGCAGTATGGGCGCGGCCTCCCGCTCGCCCAGGTAGCGCCGCTGGGTGATGTACTCCAGCAGCTCTCCGCCGCGACAGTGAATGACATTACCTGTGCACAACAGTGTGTCGATGCAAGTAATGCACAGCGTGTAACACGTTGCGCAGTATGGGCGCGGCCTCCCGCTCGCCCAGGTAGCGCCGCTGGGTGATGTACTCCAGCAGCTCTCCGCCGCGACAGTGAATGACATTACCTGTGCACAACAGTGTGTCGATGCAAGTAATGCACAGCGTGTAACACGTTGCGCAGTATGGGCGCGGCCTCCCGCTCGCCCAGGTAGCGCCGCTGGGTGATGTACTCCAGCAGCTCTCCGCCGCGACAGTGAATGACATTACCTGTGCACAACAGTGTGTCGATGCAAGTAATGCACAGCGTGTAACACGTTGCGCAGTATGGGCGCGGCCTCCCGCTCGCCCAGGTAGCGCCGCTGGGTGATGTACTCCAGCAGCTCTCCGCCGCGACAGTGAATGACATTACCTGTGCACAACAGTGTGTCGATGCAAGTAATGCACAGCGTGTAACACGTTGCGCAGTATGGGCGCGGCCTCCCGCTCGCCCAGGTAGCGCCGCTGGGTGATGTACTCCAGCAGCTCTCCGCCGCGACAGTGAATGACATTACCTGTGCACAACAGTGTGTCGATGCAAGTAATGCACAGCGTGTAACACGTTGCGCAGTATGGGCGCGGCCTCCCGCTCGCCCAGGTAGCGCCGCTGGGTGATGTACTCCAGCAGCTCTCCGCCGCGACAGTGAATGACATTACCTGTGCACAACAGTGTGTCGATGCAAGTAATGCACAGCGTGTAACACGTTGCGCAGTATGGGCGCGGCCTCCCGCTCGCCCAGGTAGCGCCGCTGGGTGATGTACTCCAGCAGCTCTCCGCCGCGACAGTGAATGACATTACCTGTGCACAACAGTGTGTCGATGCAAGTAATGCACAGCGTGTAACACGTTGCGCAGTATGGGCGCGGCCTCCCGCTCGCCCAGGTAGCGCCGCTGGGTGATGTACTCCAGCAGCTCTCCGCCGCGACAGTGAATGACATTACCTGTGCACAACAGTGTGTCGATGCAAGTAATGCACAGCGTGTAACACGTTGCGCAGTATGGGCGCGGCCTCCCGCTCGCCCAGGTAGCGCCGCTGGGTGATGTACTCCAGCAGCTCTCCGCCGCGACAGTGAATGACATTACCTGTGCACAACAGTGTGTCGATGCAAGTAATGCACAGCGTGTAACACGTTGCGCAGTATGGGCGCGGCCTCCCGCTCGCCCAGGTAGCGCCGCTGGGTGATGTACTCCAGCAGCTCTCCGCCGCGACAGTGAATGACATTACCTGTGCACAACAGTGTGTCGATGCAAGTAATGCACAGCGTGTAACACGTTGCGCAGTATGGGCGCGGCCTCCCGCTCGCCCAGGTAGCGCCGCTGGGTGATGTACTCCAGCAGCTCTCCGCCGCGACAGTGAATGACATTACCTGTGCACAACAGTGTGTCGATGCAAGTAATGCACAGCGTGTAACACGTTGCGCAGTATGGGCGCGGCCTCCCGCTCGCCCAGGTAGCGCCGCTGGGTGATGTACTCCAGCAGCTCTCCGCCGCGACAGTGAATGACATTACCTGTGCACAACAGTGTGTCGATGCAAGTAATGCACAGCGTGTAACACGTTGCGCAGTATGGGCGCGGCCTCCCGCTCGCCCAGGTAGCGCCGCTGGGTGATGTACTCCAGCAGCTCTCCGCCGCGACAGTGAATGACATTACCTGTGCACAACAGTGTGTCGATGCAAGTAATGCACAGCGTGTAACACGTTGCGCAGTATGGGCGCGGCCTCCCGCTCGCCCAGGTAGCGCCGCTGGGTGATGTACTCCAGCAGCTCTCCGCCGCGACAGTGAATGACATTACCTGTGCACAACAGTGTGTCGATGCAAGTAATGCACAGCGTGTAACACGTTGCGCAGTATGGGCGCGGCCTCCCGCTCGCCCAGGTAGCGCCGCTGGGTGATGTACTCCAGCAGCTCTCCGCCGCGACAGTGAATGACATTACCTGTGCACAACAGTGTGTCGATGCAAGTAATGCACAGCGTGTAACACGTTGCGCAGTATGGGCGCGGCCTCCCGCTCGCCCAGGTAGCGCCGCTGGGTGATGTACTCCAGCAGCTCTCCGCCGCGACAGTGAATGACATTACCTGTGCACAACAGTGTGTCGATGCAAGTAATGCACAGCGTGTAACACGTTGCGCAGTATGGGCGCGGCCTCCCGCTCGCCCAGGTAGCGCCGCTGGGTGATGTACTCCAGCAGCTCTCCGCCGCGACAGTGAATGACATTACCTGTGCACAACAGTGTGTCGATGCAAGTAATGCACAGCGTGTAACACGTTGCGCAGTATGGGCGCGGCCTCCCGCTCGCCCAGGTAGCGCCGCTGGGTGATGTACTCCAGCAGCTCTCCGCCGCGACAGTGAATGACATTACCTGTGCACAACAGTGTGTCGATGCAAGTAATGCACAGCGTGTAACACGTTGCGCAGTATGGGCGCGGCCTCCCGCTCGCCCAGGTAGCGCCGCTGGGTGATGTACTCCAGCAGCTCTCCGCCGCGACAGTGAATGACATTACCTGTGCACAACAGTGTGTCGATGCAAGTAATGCACAGCGTGTAACACGTTGCGCAGTATGGGCGCGGCCTCCCGCTCGCCCAGGTAGCGCCGCTGGGTGATGTACTCCAGCAGCTCTCCGCCGCGACAGTGAATGACATTACCTGTGCACAACAGTGTGTCGATGCAAGTAATGCACAGCGTGTAACACGTTGCGCAGTATGGGCGCGGCCTCCCGCTCGCCCAGGTAGCGCCGCTGGGTGATGTACTCCAGCAGCTCTCCGCCGCGACAGTGAATGACATTACCTGTGCACAACAGTGTGTCGATGCAAGTAATGCACAGCGTGTAACACGTTGCGCAGTATGGGCGCGGCCTCCCGCTCGCCCAGGTAGCGCCGCTGGGTGATGTACTCCAGCAGCTCTCCGCCGCGACAGTGAATGACATTACCTGTGCACAACAGTGTGTCGATGCAAGTAATGCACAGCGTGTAACACGTTGCGCAGTATGGGCGCGGCCTCCCGCTCGCCCAGGTAGCGCCGCTGGGTGATGTACTCCAGCAGCTCTCCGCCGCGACAGTGAATGACATTACCTGTGCACAACAGTGTGTCGATGCAAGTAATGCACAGCGTGTAACACGTTGCGCAGTATGGGCGCGGCCTCCCGCTCGCCCAGGTAGCGCCGCTGGGTGATGTACTCCAGCTCCAGCAGCTCTCCGCCGCGACAGTGAATGACATTACCTGTGCACAACAGTGTGTCGATGCAAGTAATGCACAGCGTGTAACACGTTGCGCAGTATGGGCGCGGCCTCCCGCTCGCCCAGGTAGCGCCGCTGGGTGATGTACTCCAGCAGCTCTCCGCCGCGACAGTGAATGACATTACCTGTGCACAACAGTGTGTCGATGCAAGTAATGCACAGCGTGTAACACGTTGCGCAGTATGGGCGCGGCCTCCCGCTCGCCCAGGTAGCGCCGCTGGGTGATGTACTCCAGCAGCTCTCCGCCGCGACAGTGAATGACATTACCTGTGCACAACAGTGTGTCGATGCAAGTAATGCACAGCGTGTAACACGTTGCGCAGTATGGGCGCGGCCTCCCGCTCGCCCAGGTAGCGCCGCTGGGTGATGTACTCCAGCAGCTCTCCGCCGCGACAGTGAATGACATTACCTGTGCACAACAGTGTGTCGATGCAAGTAATGCACAGCGTGTAACACGTTGCGCAGTATGGGCGCGGCCTCCCGCTCGCCCAGGTAGCGCCGCTGGGTGATGTACTCCAGCAGCTCTCCGCCGCGACACAGCTCAGTCACCGCCAGTATCCGACCGCCCTCTTCATACACGCCGCGCAGTGTAATTATATGCGGGTGTTGGCTATACCTGTAACAGTCAAACTTATTTACTCTATTTCACAGGACCAACAACGTAGTAGTGGAAATTACTTCGTTGGTCTATTGGATATCATATGCAACATCGAATCTTAAGATTCTTGTTTCCATCCATCTATTCTATTAAGTAGGACTGTGCAAAATTTAAATCAAAATGACAGTCAATTTTTTTTTTTTACATTTACAATTCCAATGATACCCAGCAGGTTTTGATTCTGAATTAGATTTCCGAAAAATGTGAATGACATTACCTGTGCACAACAGTGTGTCGATGCAAGTAATGCACAGCGTGTAACACGTTGCGCAGTATGGGCGCGGCCTCCCGCTCGCCCACGGAATGCTAAGACATTCGTCTCTAAACTTGACTTGAGAAAGATTATTTGGTACAAAATGGATATTGGATTTGTGCTTTAGAAATTACGGACATCAGAACACTCAGTAAAATGTTAGAAAACGATCAGTAATAAAAAGTCAGAGAGGAAAACGCCGAACTGAGTTCCAGCGCGGCATGGATGTAGGCTTAAGGGTACTGAAAAAGATTTTTCGTATGAGTTACTTCGACTTTCTGTGGGATGAGGACAAAAATAACTACCCCAAATGTCACCGGTATTTTTGTCTTGACCATTTATCTTATCCTTAATATGCTCGAGAGATGTTTTCGAACTGAAGCACATTTTTTTTATGCAATATATTTCATATTGATTTGATTGTTTAATTCCTTTATGGTAGGTGGAGTGCTTTTGTTATTTTTTATCGACTACAAGTTGGCCCTTGACTGCTATCACACCTGATGTTGAGTGATGATGCAGTCTAAGATGGAAGCAGGCTAACTTGTTAGGAGTGGGACTAAAATCCACATCCCTTTCGGGTACTACACGACATCATACCGGAACGCTAAATCGCTTGGCGATACATAATTTGTCGGTAGGGTGGTAACTCGCTACGGCGAAAGCCTCCCACCAGCCAGACCAAGACAAATTAAGAAAAATCTCAATCTTCCCCGCCGGGAATCGAACCCAGGACCTCCGTCTTATAAATCCACCACGCATACCACTGCGCCACGGAGGTCGTCAAAAAAAAAGTCGCTTTGAAAGTTTGATATAGGATTATAAGACCAAAGTATATTTGGGTCTGAATATAGCCTCCCATGTTTAGGTATTTTAAATGGTCTTAAATCTGCTCATTGGTCAAGACAAGTTTTCCTTTTTGTTCCTCGAAAATGATTTTCAATAACCCAAATTTAAATTATCGCGATTTTTTATTATTTGTAGCGATATTCCCTGAGTTATTTTGAGTATTGATCTTAAAGCTCTGGACAATTGATGACTTAGATGGTTGTCACCTATGAATTTAACTTAATGAAGTTAATTTATCACTCTCTTTTCTTCCCCCGCATTTCACTCAAATGGTATTTTGGGATAAAATGTATCTTGTATCCAACCTCACAGTATAAACCTAAATTATGTTCAATGTAAATCAAGTTTCATTTCATTTTAGTGATGTACAGCCTAGGAAATTACGAAAAGACAAGTAAAAAAAATTGGTTGTCTGTAAAGTCGGTTTACTGACGATAGTCGAACGTGACAACGTCTTAAGAAAATACTGATGGAATGGTAGCATTTAATTGGTTATTAAAAATTTAATTTAAGTATATTTTTATAAATATTAATTTAAATTAATAAATTAATTGATTTTGATTTTATAAATTTATAATAAATATATTAATTTTTTATTTAAAATTAATATATTTAATAATTATATTTAATAGACGGATGTCGAACGCTGCCGAACGCAAAGGCCGATTGTGCTTCTTCTTTGTTGCTCGTTCCGCGCTCTCGCTTGCACTTCAAGCCTTACATCGAACGCTTCAAAGCGAGGTAACGACGCATGACGTCATGTTTTTTCGTGCGTGCAGCCGGCTCTATCGAATTATAAGACGTTGTCACGTCAAAATTGAAAATATACATTTTTGGTTTCAGTATCCATTATAAAGTAGGTAGCATAGATACTTACCTCAATAGAATTTCAATTTCTTCTCTGGGGTCGTACTGCAGTTTGTCCATGATCTTGACTGCGTACTGAGTGCGCGATGTCTTGTGCTCGCACAGTCGCACCACTGAGAACGAACCCGTACCTAGTTCACCCATTAATCTGAAATCATGCGAAATATTTAATCTACTATTGACTGATGAGCCCGCCAACCCGCATTGGAGCAGCGTGGTGGGTGTACGCTCCATATCCTATCTCCTATAAGGAGGTAGCCCTGGCCCTGTAGTGGGTAGTAGGGTGGTGTTAGTAGGCTGATAATGATGATGATAATTGATTCATAAGTATTAGAAAATAAAACAAATATAATATTGACATAAATGACGTGAATATTATAAAATAGATTTTTACTCATTCTTGTTAAACTTAAGAATTCTTAGTTTTCAAGTCTATAATACTTTTGGAACGAAGTTCCTTATCGCGCGTTGTGAAAGGGGGCTAGACGGAAAAAATTCGTACGAAAAGTTGTCACGACACTTTTTGATCAAACGATCTTGCCGCCGCCTTTGATATGCTGTCTCGCGCTCTCGTGGCGCCCTTTACGAAAATTGAGCCTACTGATTAAGTTTATATAACATTATATTTGTTAATAATAAAAAAAATATTATTATTACTTAAAAAAAATTAAATTTTATTACAATTCCTTCGACTAAACTTACTAATTAATCGAAAGGAACTTCGTTCCATCCGGGTGTCTCTTGACACCTCTCAATTTTTCTTCATCTTTTTTACTCAATAGATTTGTTGTTTTCTTATCGCATGAAATTAAAATACACAGCTATGAAACGTGGTTATAAAATTCTGTAATAAATTAACACTTTGGAGCTGTCCCGACTAGACGGTAAAGCCGACTATCTCGTCACTTTTGTAGTCGCCGACTAGTCAGCTTCTTACTTAGTATATATTTTTTAATAAATTTGGTCATAAAATTCTATAAGAGAGGAAAAGACAAGAAATGAAAGTAACTCTGGATTAACGACACAAATGTATTTGTAATCGCATTATGTTGCGTGCACTAATGACTGTTTGACCAATTTGCATATTATGTTGAGTCAAAATTGTGAATAACCTAGATCTAGTGCCCTTTGTGCTGCTGCTAAATTGTCAAAGTAAGTCAGTCGACTTGGGACATACTTAATTCGAATTGCGTATGAGTATTCGGCCGTAAGTCTCAAGGGAAGTACGCTTTGAGAGACTAATTTTTTTTTTTAAAAAACCACGATCGGCTTAGCCGACTAGTCAGCAAAAGTCATAGTCGGCAATCTTACTTCGTTTGCTTATTCGGTACTGCCAAAAAATAAGTTTTTTTTTTAATTTAGTAATAAATACCTGTATTCATCAAAGAAATTGTTTCTGTTCACAAATCCAGACCAGAATTCCTCTGTCGAAGTTTTGGTTTGCGCTACGTGGTTTTGATTCTGATTTGTCACGGTTTTGTTACTGTCGTCGTTGAGTAAGCATGGGGCTACGAAACTAAATCCCCTGTAAAATAAGAAATACTTTAAAAATATGCTAAACTAGTGTCTGTTAGTATGTTCACAATAAACTAAAAAAAATCAGAAATGATATTTAATCGTCTTTCCTTTTCACTCTTCGATCATAAGGAAGTATATAATTTATCACGGTTTTGTATACATTGGTTGAAATATGACAATGAATGTGTCTGAAAACTCAAGCCTTTAATCAAAGTAAAGTATAGGCTTAATTTGCAAGCACTTAAAATCAAGTTCATTTGTTTCTAAATGAATATTATTATTTCGGACTAGTGGTAGACCAGTTCGAAATAATAGTCTACCACCAGGTCCAAATAATAATATAGTACTAGTCCTTGAATCTCTAATAAGAAATTAGATATTTTAGATACATTGCATTTTTTTTGACGTGACAATGTCTTATAATTCGATAGAGCCGGCTGCACGCACGAAAAAACATGACTCATGCGGCGTTACCTCGCTTTGAGGCGTTCCATGTAAGGCTTGAAGTGCAAGCGAGAGCGCGGAACGAACGACTAAGAAGCACAATCGGCCTTTGCGTTCGGCAGCATTCCACATTCGTCTATTAAATATATTAATTTTAAATTAAAAATTAATATATTTATAAATTAATATATTTATTATAAATTTATAAAATCAAAATCAATTATTTACTAATTTAAATTAATATTTATAAAAATATATTTAAATTAAAAATTTTAATAACCAATTAAATGCTACCATTCCATCAGTATTTTCTTAAGACATTGTCACGTTCAACTATTGTCAGTAAACCGACTTTACAGACAACCAATTTTTTTCATAGAATATCCCTTAGCACAGTGTGTCTTTCGTCAAAGGCTTTTCACTGCTCTCTGTCATTTACGATCCTTCTCCAGTTGTCCTCCCATGTAAGGAACTTTTTGCCTCTGCCATTTCTATACTATAGTCCGTCACTTGTCTGCTCCACCACCATCGAGCTTTAAAACTAACCTAAAAAGTTCATGAGCGTTGGCGGAAGCGGGCACGCCGGGCGAGTCGCGCGGCGTGCGGCACGTGAACTCAGAGTCGAAGTAGAACGCGTCGTCCGCGCGCGACACCGCCGGGCGGAAGGGCGGCACCACCTGGAAGATTTCAGACAAATAACATAATATTGCCATCTATTGTTAAGTAGCATTAGTGTTGCCATGTTGGTACAGTTATTCTTTGCCTGAAAATACTAAGGAGAGAGACAAATATCTTAGCATTCCATGGATTCACCGTGCGGGTGCCGGGTCCATCGCGTGGCTGAGAGAAAAACTCCGAACAGAGCCAGAGACTTGTGACACGGGTGTAGGTTTAAGGGTACCCTTAGTGACGCGCGTCAACACTCACCTCCTCTGTTCAAGTATTCTCCCTGCCCAACCATATTCGAAAGAACCTTACTAGAGCAGCTTTGGACACTTGTTCCAATATGGAGCTTACTGCACTTCTAGTAAGGCCAAGGTCTTTTAGCAGGTTGTAGAGAGACTTCGCTGGTATACCTCTTGGACCCACTTCTACCGCGTATAAACTAATCACATAGCCATTTTTGGTTAGTTCATTAGTAAGGTCAACATTTTTTAGAAATTCCCGAAACCCCATGCTAATTTTCATAAAAACACTGGAATCGTTTCCGAGATTCAGGTACAAGAATTGCTCGTTTAAAGGTATTAGATTCTTTTGGTACAGTACTACCATATATAGGCTTTTGATAATGTTCACCCGTCATTAGAAATCCGTAGGGCAATATTACGTAATGACACTAAAGTCTATGTTTCAAATCTATCTCAGTCCCTCTCTATCTATAAAATCTTTTTAGATAGAGAGAGACATTTATACGAATTTAAATCGCACACCGTCGAGTGTCATTAAAGTTGATACATACTCGTAATGCCTCTGAACTGTTGAGCTGGTATCTACATAGAGCTGTACAGTATAATATTCATACTTCTCTACGTAATATTTATTATATAATTCAGTTACTTTTTTAATTACTTAGACCCACAATTGTTCTACAAGGGCTTGTAAGTGGCAGGTTGTTATTTTGGTTTTGCAAAAATTTCTAGCAGTTGTTAAGGCATTGGTAGGGAGCAGATATTGTAAGGAGCATACAGCTATGTTCCTAACATGGGTTCCTACAAAGAATTTCATTAATAGCAATGTCTATTGTCAAAAATATGCAATCGGTCCTTTGCCCTTTAATGAGACGAAGAGTGGGTACAACAATCCATCTTATTTATATTTAAGAATAAACATGATATCAAAAAATGCAGAACCGATGGGATTCGAACCCGCGTCTCTCTGGCAAACCGGGCACTTAAGAGCACCTTAACGCTAGGCTACTATATCTGATGACGTCGCGCCGAAAATGTGCTTGATATTATGTCTTAATGTAATGCCACCTACAGTATGAACTAACATGTTACAATACTTATAGAAGGCTCGTATTACGAAATAAGCTCTTCAATTTTTAGAGATGACATATTCCTATTTTTTTTTTTTAGTTTTATTGAAAAGCGTTACCTACACTTTTGGGAATATTTATATTTAAGTGTAAACATAACATCAAAAATTGTGGAACTGACGGGAATCGAACTCGCGTCTCTCTGCCAAACCGAGCACTTAGTACACCTTACCGTTATGCTACGGTCGTCGGGCAACCAGGTACATGGCCTGTAATGCCATCTACAGTATAAATCTTATCTAATCTAGTATCAATGACAAACCAGTAGCTAAATGTTTACCTCTTTTTTTAACAGTGCATTCCAATCTATGCTCGCAAAGAACTCATGCTCTTTTATATCTTCTATGCCATTTGGACCAGCTCCCAATCTATAAAAAAAATATTAATTATTATTCTAATAAAAAATTCCACAAGTTTTAACTTAGTCAGATCCATTTTAGAGACAATTTTTATAGAGATGTTTAGTTATAGATAGACAGACCCCCTAAGCTTACAATTTAAAAAAAAATTTCCTTAGCAAACTTAATGAGCAACAGTTGCATAGTAGTTTAGGCTGTATATTTATTTATTTATTTATTTATATATGCTGTAGGAGTATATTTATTTATATATAGAATAATTTTAAGGAATTTATATAGAAAAGTGTTTAAAAAGGATAATTTAATAAAATACCTGTTATGTGGATTTCTTTTAAAAAGAGCTCGTAGTAGTGATTGAGCTTCCTCACTCAGATTAGAAGGCATACCAAGTTTAGCTTTCAGTATTTGTGTCATAGTCTCATGTCTCGTTGAGCCGTGAAACGGAAGGTTCCCAGTCAACATTTCAAACTAAAATAAATATAAAATATATTACATTAAATAATAGAAATGAAACTAAGTTTGATTATAATCACCCAGAAATTGATCAAACTTAGTTGTTAGTTAGAAACATAAAATGAAGCAAAAAAGTTAGCTAATACTGACAAAAAGCACATAGGTTACTTTTATAATTATACATTTACATAGGAACAGTATCTGTGCAGGTGGAATTGTAAAGCCCCTCTAGTAGTACAAATAATTGATACCATGTCTAATGTATTGGTATTTCTGACTTAGAAAGCATTGGATTTGTTTCTATTCTCAGGTTAATGACCACTTGACCAACCAGTCTTATAGAGCTTACAAAGCAATCAGGGGTATTATTTGAGCAAATGTTCCTGGGCAAATTTTTATGGAAAGTCAAACTGTTAAAACTATAATGTAAATTATAATTCAGAATTATTGTATAAAAATAAAATACTGTGAATCCCAGTTACATACAATGGTTCCCCAGTAATTCAACAAAAGTTATACAGGGCAATTGCTGGATTACAGAATTAGCCATTTTATAGAGTACCATCTTTTTTTTTTTTTGTTATCGACTATAAGTTAGCCCTTGACTGCTATTACACCTGATGTTAAGTGATGATGCAGTCTAAGATGGAAGCAGGCTAACTTGTTAAGAGTTGGTTGAAATCCATACCCCTTTCGGTTTCTACACGACATTGTATTGGAACACTAAAACCATCTACTTACTCCCAAAGTAATGGTATTTTTTTATGTGTAGGGGACACATAAAAAATTATTAGATTCAATCACTTAAATTCGATTAGACCATTCACTATTCAGTATCATTATCAGCCTATTAATGGCTCACTACAGGGTCAGGCAGTCCTTGTTATACGAGAGTATATATAGTGTAAATACACCATTACCTGGGTAGGTAGATTATTATGCATTACCTAGGTTCATTTGTGTACCAAACCATGAAATACCAAACTAACCAGTACCAAAATAATGTTCCTCTACTTAACAGTGATTGATGTATTTAACAGTGATAAGCATATCAGATAAAGATAATGATAGGCATATTTACCATAAGTACACCAAAAGACCACCAATCAGCCGCCATTGTATGTCCTTTCCTATTAACAACCTCAGGAGCCATGTACTCCACTGTGCCACAGAAGCTGTAAGCTTTATCACTAGGAGGCAATTTGGATAGACCAAAGTCGGTCAGGGCTATATGCCCATCAGCGTCTAGTAAAATATTCTCTGGTTTTAGATCCCTGTATATAATTCCCAATTTATGCACATGTTCTAATGCTAATGCTAACTCAGCTAAGTAAAACTTAACATCTTCTTCTGTGAACATTACCTAAATAAAAAAAAAAATTTGACCTTAATAAAATACATGCATTGTTTAATTAATGTCTAAGGAATATTAAATTTCATATTACCTCTTTACTTAATCGTGAAAATAGATCACCTCCACGCAAGAAATCTAATATTAAATACAACTTTCCCGCTGTTTGAAATGCATAATGTAGTTTAACAATGAATGGGTGGCCCATTTCTACTAAAATATTTCTTTCCATTTTTGTGCGCTCTCTATCTCTAACTTTTAACGTTGCTTTTTTTAATACCTACAAATAAATTTGGATCACATTAAAAAATAATAAAAATTATAATGAATCTTTACTATTTATTGCACTGCAGGAACAACTCAGTTTTTACTAAGAAACTTTTTACTAATAAATATTCTCAATTCAATATTGTTAACTCAATTTAACTGTTTATTTTAGTCCAGAAGTTAACCAAAGAGGCTTTCGATCATGAAGATCTGGGTTTTACTTCCTGATGGACTATAAAATAATAAGATTTTCTTTCTTTCAAGAGTTTAAATTATATCTGTTAGCCTTCAGAGTGCACTGTGAAGTTCACATTTAATTATGAATAATTCAATATCATACCTTCATTGCATACAAAGTACCAGTGTCAGGGCCACTGACTTTTCGAACTAGGAAAACTTTGCCAAAGGAACCTTCACCGAGGACTTTTAATAATTCAAATTGAGAAGGATCTGCTTTCTCATGGCCTTCTTTAACTACATCCTGTAATTCTACTTCTCTTTCATAGTTGTGATCGCTTATGTTGGATGCATTGGACTCAAGGCTCTCAGTGGTAGATGTTTGTCGAGACTCTGCTGCATTTTCAACAACCATTGGAAGACTGTTTGCAGTCTGTGTAATTCCTCTCTGGAAATAAACATTATATAAAAATTTTTGTAATATATTATATTACATACATTTATTCGGATATAAAACATCCATCAACATTTTATTTCAATAAATATTGTAATAAACATTGTATATAAAGAGTTGGAAAGATGTATAAATGGAAATTAAATCTGGTTTTATATATCATTCAGAACAATTGTGTTTTCGAAATCTGATATGATAAAATCTGTGAGTACCATATGTTTGATAGAAATTAACCTCGATATATGATTGATTCGTCAATATTAGTAGCGAAACAGTTTAAAATTATCTTTATGACTTACTCGGTAGTTTTGGCAGAGAACTTCATGAGGGCGTTAATGTTTATCGTGTCATTAATATTTGAGATCAAACGAGATGGTAATGGGCGTAACTATAAATCACTAATTTATATTTTAAATTAGCTCGAATAGGGTTTTTACTGTACGTCAACTATTTATACAAAGTCAAGTAGTAAATGACTAATCTAAATGGGGAAAATGTGTTATAAACTACGCAAACAAAATATACAAAAAATAATAATAACATACTGTAACATCTCCACTCTGCATTCGCCATGGATCCGTTGCATTAGCCAGAGGCATGGTTCCTAGCTTCCAATAATACACATTCAGCAGAAATATTTAACAATATTTATAAAAAATGTAAATTCAAAATAAAAATTTAATGTCCGTACTTCATTCATTAATAAACCATAGACTAATAAAAATTATAGATTTGAGAACAGACTTAATTCAAATCAAAGATAATATAATTGTCAGATTACGGATACATGTGCACCAGAATTTGTTAACGAATCTAAATCGGTAAAACCGAAAATTATGGATATCAAGCTAAACTCATTGTCGAAGGAAAAAAAATAACATTGTCAAATCTATGGTTATAATTTTAAAATTTGTATATTTGTGATTGGTTATCTGATCGACACAATAAAGGCGCGAGAAAACGAGTATTTTAATTTATATCAAATATTTTTTATTTATAAGGTACGTAAGGTCCAGTAAAGTTCTTAGGTAATATCAAACCTTACTATTTTAGTGCAATATGCTTTTTCACGACGTAAAATATGTATGTGTATATAATATAATTACAACCAAATCTACAGGTTCATAGATAATCCAAATGAATAATTCTAAGAGTCATTTTGAAACACCAAAGAATGAAGACAAAAATGAGTATTCAGATCCCAATAAAGGTAAAAGTAACTTCTTTATATACTTTATTAAGTAGTAGTACTTTAGTAGTAGTAGTTACAACAATGAATTAGTTTACTTCTATTAACATCATTATCCTATTTCACTCACCCACTATGGGACCAAACCCCGCTGAGATGTTGCTGATTCCTTTTGGCAGACTTAGGGAGATGGAATCTCACTGGATCAGCAATGTATAGCATATGAGATGGGAGATGTAATCTAGAGACTTATTTTCCAGAAACTACAGTTGAGGGAACAGAAGACTGCAATGCCGACGATCTAACTTTTAAAATCGTCGGAGACTTTGGCAAGTGGCAGTTTTGCATCAGCTTTTGCATGGCCTTGTTAAAGTTGCCTCTTGCTTGGTACCAGCTAAATATAATATTCATGGCACCACCTCAGGACTTCTGGTGTGCAAAACCGGAAGCATTCAAAACGTTCACAGAGCAAGAATGGCGAGATGTTTGTGCTCCTGTAAGCATACTGCTTTTCGCCATTTTGGCAGTTAACCTTTAACTGAATTGACACCAGTGAATTCAGTGATTTTACTGGCAACTATAGTCTTTAAGCCGCACGAAAGCTGCTTGCATACATTTCCGAAATCAAAAAGTACGCAAGTTGTTTCTCTGCTTCTGCACAGATATTATTGAGAGTAGTAACTATTACAATCCATGAAATTCAGATGTTTTAAATTTTTAAACTTCACGAGCATTCCCCTCTTCAGTTTTAATAAATAGTATGTTCTGTGATAAGCTTGTATTCAACGTTAAAGTTCAACGGGTGAGTAGGTAATCTAATATAAGATTTCTAGGTATTCGAAAGGTTTTTAAACATTGGCTTAATTATAGAACCTCTTGGTGTTTTCTTCAATTCATAAAGCGTTAAGTTTTAGGAGCTCATGAAAGTCTCTTATCATAAAATTACATACTTTTTATAAATATTTTTTTAGATAATGGAAGAACATCCGTGTTTGATCTTCGATCCAGAGTTACTGATGATGGAGCCGTCTATAAACAAAATGTTTATTCCATTGGTGCCTTGTCCGGAGTTTGTGTACGATTTCAGCGTATTCAAAAGGACTATTACATCCGATTGGAACCTTGTGTGCTCGAAGCATTGGTATATACATGTGCGTTGACAAACTTCTATAAAATTGTCAGCTTTTCTCAAGAGAAGTATTCAGAAATTACTACCAAATTACACCTCACCAATTCACTATTGATTAATAACCGCTATTTAAGAAACTGACCCATTAGTCTAGTGATAACCTTATGTGGCTTCGATCACGATGAGTTCGAATTCTGAGTCGGGCTGTGAAATCTTCCTGCACGTTGAACCTGGTCCTGGTCAATATGATCTACATCTGATAGTAATATTTTCTGAATAATTTACTATCCTAAGCTCGCCAACCTGCAGGAGGGAGGCCTGGCCTTGTATTGGGCTGTTAATAGGCTTATAATGATAATAATTAAAAAAAAGCCTACATTCAGAATAACTGGAGGGACCGATACTTTATAAAAAATAGGTTGTCGTATGTTAGTTACGTAATAACCAGGGACTCGTAATCGTTTATTTATTTTTTTAGCTTACACAGTGCATTATGATGTGGGGTGTTCTACTTGGTGGTATTATTTTTGGGATATTAGCCGATAAATATGGGAGAAAGACGCCGCTAATGATCGGAATAACGATGCAATGTATAATGAGCTACATCACTAGCGTTCTGCCGTCGTATGCACTGTTCCTGATATGCTGGTTCTTGTTAGCTATTGCCTCTGGTGGTATTGGTATTATATCTTTCGTTTTAAGCATGGAGGTAAATTTACTTAAGATTTTATTTTGTAATAATTGAGAGATAATTAGTACAGCATATCAATTTTTATAGTTGATCCTTGAGATGCCTAAAGGAGGGCTGTAAAAATGTAGTTAGGTACTTCTTATTAATATTATAAACGCGAAAGTTTGTAAGTGGATGGATGGATGTTTGTTACTCTTTCACGCAAAAACTAAGGAATTTTGATGAAACTTCAGAATAATATAGCTTAAATATCAGAATAACACATATGCCACAGTTTATCGAACAGAATCTTCATCATCTATCATCAAATCCACAGAACGAGAACAACACAGTTGAAACCTATATTTGAGTATCTAGTAATGATTTTGATATACGGGTAACTAGTTATTCGAATTTTTAACTTAATCTATCATTAAAAACTATAAACCTATTAAAATATTGTACTTCCGCGAGCCAAATTGATCGCAATTTATCGGGCCGTGGACTTTTTGTAATAGGACAATTGAAAAAAAAATAGAAAGTAAGTATATTTTTTGTCACCATAGTTTGGAAGGTGGGTGATTTGAGTGATAATAATGACATTTTAACACCAAGGTGGTAGGCGGCAAATGGCGTACTATTATACCCATCGTGTATCAACTGCCCTTCGGTCTCGGAAACAGTGTAATGGCAGTTCTGGCTTACTGGCTCAGAGATTGGAGGAAGTTGGAGTTTGCCTTGGCAACAGTGTCGTCACTTTATATGATCTACTGGATATTAATAACGGAATCGCCGAAATGGCTGATTGCTACGGGACAGAATGAAAAGGCTCTAGGTACGTCTCGAATATCTAAGAATCTATAAGGATTGAAGAAATCTAGTCTTTGATTATTCAAGTTTATAGGTAATAATACATATAATTAAGGTTATTAATAAGATAAAATATGTGTATTTTAACGTGTCCAGCAAACTGTGTTTTTACCCGACAGCGTCAGAAGGAGGGTTATGTTTTTCGAGCGTATGTATGTATGTATGTATGTCTATTTTTTCGGCACGCGCTACAGCCTAAACGGCTGAACAGATTTTGACATGCAAGGTGTCATTGAATTTGTCAAAATTGTGGTAGTGACATAGGCTATATAAATTTTCAAAATGGCTCCTGTAAATGGGGGAAAAAAGGGGGAGTGAAATGAGTGTATTTTTTTCTTTTATCTTAGCAATATGGGTACCAATTGAAAGGTCGTAAAAAGACCATTTCAAAAATATAAATATCATATCATATTCATATTACTTTTTTAACAAAAAATGTCAAAAAGTGTACTAAGTGTTTCGTCTCATTTCTATACAATAAACTAAAACTAAAAAGTCTCAAATAAAATTATTATTATAATACAAAAAACCCGACTGCTTAGAAGTTATGAACTGAAAAGAGAAAAACAAGGATCACTATATCTATATAAAATTCTCAATACTTTATGGTGCTGCAGGCGGGGACAAACGTAGTCTTGGTAGATCTTTCTTTCCCCGCAGGTTAAAGTATTTTGTCCCTGTTTGCAGCACCATAAAGTATTTAGAATTTTATACAGATATAGTGATCCTTGTTCTTCTCTTCTCAGTTCATAACTTCTAAGCAGTCGGGTTTTTGTATTATAATAATAATTTTATCTTCACAGTTTTTACTAAGCTTAACTATAGTTCGTTCGTGTTAAGAAAAGTCACTCATCATTGTCCGCTGGCCGAACCCAGCTCCCTAACCAATTAAATAATTTCAAATTAAGTACTTACGCGCGTTTTAACGGGTCACTGTGAACTTGATCTTGTAATTTGAAAATATTTGATTGATTAGAGGGCGGGATTCGGCCGGCGAACAATGATGAGTCACTGCATTCTTAACGCGAACGAACTATAGATAGTAAAGTTAACTATGTATATTATACTATACAATTAAACTAGGCAGAAAGGTCTTATAATTCGATAGAGCCGGCTGCACGCACGAAAAAACATGACGTCATGCGTCGTTACCTCGCTTTGAGGCGTTCCATAAGGCTTGAAGTGCAAGCGAGAGCGCGGAACGAGCGACAAAGAAGCACAATCGGCCTTTGCGTTCGGCAGCGTTCGACATCCGTCTATTAAATATAATTATTAAATATATTATTTTAAATTAAATTTTAATATATTTATTATAAATTTAAAATATAAATTTATAAAATCAAAATCAATTATTTTATTAATTTAAATTAATATTTATAAAAATATACTTAAATTAAAAATTTTAATAATCAATTAAATGCTACCATTCCATCAGTATTTTCTTAAGACATTGTCACGTGCAACTATCGTCAGTAAACCGACTTTACAGACAACCAATTTTTTTTTCTAGAAGTATTACATAAGGCTGCAAAGCAAAATAACAGAGAAAAGTATTATGAAGAAATTAAAGATTCCTTGGCGATATGTAAAACACGAGTCAGAAACGATCCAGGCTTTATGGCTTTTATGAAATCGAAAAATATGAGACTTAAAACTATGCTGTTGTCAATAAATTGGTAATTAGCCAATTATCTACCTTAGGTATCCTTCATCATCGTCATGATTATCAGAATATTAGTGGCCCACTACAGGGCCAGGCCTAAGTCCATATATGGGAGGGGGAAAAATAAGCGTAGATTCACCAATAGTCAAGTTAATGTCAAACGAGTTGCATGGAACCGCTACATTCTCCGTCAAGACTGGTTGTTATAAGTTAGTCTTTGACCGCAAAGACCTAATCGTATCTAAGTAATAGTACAATCTAAAATGTTAGCGGGCTATCTTGTTAGAAATAGGATAAAATCCATACCCCTTTCGATTTCTATACAATATCGTAACAGAACGCTAAATCGTTTGGCGGTACCTACGTGTGCCGGTAGGGTGAAATCTAGCCACGGTTGAAGCCTTCCACCAGCAGACCTTTTAAAAAATCTTAATCGGCTCAGCCGGTAACCCTACATACCCACCCAGGACTTCCGTCTTATAAATCCACAGCGCCGCGGAGGCCGTCACATGATGATGTAAATGAACATTTTACAAAAACTAGTCTATAATATAGTATTGTGAAAACTAGGTGCAGCTTGTTTTGTTTCACTCGCATTGCTATAACAAATAAACCCTCCTAGTATAAAAATGTTTTGATATTTGCAGGTTCTGTACTGGATTGTCATTCTTCACATTTTCTCAATACCTTGGTCTTATAGCCAGGAATATTTTCCTAACAGTAGCAATAAGTGGAGTGATATCGGTCTCCGGAGGAATATTCTGTCTCTACATCGTCACTAGAGTCGGACGGAAGACGACCGTTTGGATATTTCAAATAATAACCGCTTTTTGTTTCGTTTTTATTTTGTGCGTTCGGAAAGATGCATTTACAAACGATTGGCCAAGGCTACTTTTTGCTGGACTGGGATTTGCAGGTTTGTCGGTAAGGATTCTCAAAGCATCAGCTAGCGCTTATTCTGTGATTTGTAGGTACTTAATACTAATTCGATTAATTTTTGACGTTTATGTTGTTGAATTGGTAGCAAGTCCAGTTCTGATATATGTTGACGCATTACAAACTGAGGCTTCGAGTCATAAATCATATTTATCTGTCTGTCTCGCTCGCACTTAAAGGCGTGCACGTTCCTACTGTCAGTGACATTTATTGCCCGACAACTCCGCTTAAAATGCGTCGACTATAGGTACTTGCAAAGTCGAATTCTGACGAAATACTATTTACCTACCTATCAGCAAATTACGAGTTAAAGTGATATACTATATCTTCATATTAATAATTAACTACAGGGCACAGTTCCAGCACTGTATTTATTTTCCGGCGAGATTTTCCCAACCATAGGCCGCAATTCCGGCGTGGCCGGAGTAACGACGTTTGCACGAATCGCCGCCATGACAGCTCCTGGCATTGTGAGCTTAGACGGCATTATGCCAGACCTACCGCTCGTACTACTGGCTCTGATGTCCTTTGCTCAATTAGCTCTACTAGTTCCGCTACCTGAAACTAAGGATAAACCACTACCGGACACTTTAGCGCAAGCCGAACACTTTAATAAAAGGTCAAGACATTTTTATCATTACATATTAAGAGCAAGAACATGCTTGCGTATTTTTCAAAAAGGTTTTGTTCCTCTCATTTGATTGTTAGTTTGGACGGTATTATACCAGACCTATCGCTAGTTCTACTGGCTCTGATGTCCTTTGCACAATTAGCTATACCTACTAGTTCCACTGTAACCACTTAAACCACTACCGGACACTTTAGCGCAAGCCGATTAACTTTAATAAAAGGTCAAGACATTTTTGTAGATACATATTTACAGCATGAACATGCTTATGTATTTTTCGAATTTCTTTTCCTTACGTTTGATATAATGAACAGAAAAATAAAAGTATTCGGTTTTTAGCTTAATTTATAATCAATCTATTAGTTTGAGTGACAGTTCCTACAACAGACAGTTTTGGACTACAGAATAATATTAGACTCCTATGCAGATTGACCTGTTGGAGGCCCTGGGGATCATTAGGATATTGCAATCCCGAAGACATTATTTTCTTGATCAGATATAAAATATTTCGCATCTGTTGATAATCTAGCAAGTAGGAAGCACCCATCAGTAGGAGGGCCCTGGACATAGTGTACAGTAGGAACCAGTAGCTTGTCATAATGTATGCATGTTTGTACTCATATCCACAATTTAAATTGATTAATTTATGTTTGAAACAACATTTACGTTTTTTTACTGAAACTTATTCTATACTTTGTATTACAGAAAAACTAAAACAAAATATGAAGCAAATAACAAAACAATTAAAGATATGATACAAAAGTTTTATTCTTACATAAGTGATTGACAACCAAATTGCTTTTACTTTAAGTTTTATGTTGGGTAACAAAAATATCTTATATAGAAATAGTATACTGCTAGGTAACTAAAAAAATAAAATTTCTTTTGGTAAAAAATATTTTTTTTTTCAATATTTTTAAATTATGCTTATTGGTACATATACCATAATAATATGTTAATGTTATAATAATGCTGCAAATATAAGATTATTTCAAACGAAATGCTTTACTATTAGTATGATATTTGTGCACAATTGTAAATATTTTAAAACACATAATTTGTAACCTGAATACATTTAATTAAATGTTAATACAGTTATAAAAGTTTTTGAAATTCATCCGATTACATAGTGCTTATTCAGCGGGGTACATTGTGAAAGTTATGACATTAAAACAAGATTTGCAGACTCCAATATATTTAGTTATCTGACCAACTTGGTTCTATAATACTAAATATTATAGAAATTCTCATCTAGTACCCTCAAGGTTGACTGAAATTTTTATCCACAATTTCATGTACAATCAAAACATCTCTATAATCAGATTATAATTATAAACCATAAATATCTATATATATTATCATCATAATTGCATTAAATGCATTTCATAGTAAGTTGTACTGTTTAAAAATAAATGCATTACTCTTATGATAATGTCTTAACTAATCCTGTTTTGAACTAACGGTTTGATTTTTAATATTTTCAATTCTATGCAACAAAGTTGGATGGGAATGATACCAAGCAGAATACAGCTTATCGTAAATGGGGTAATCCAAATTATCTTTGCCTAGTTTAATAAGGGCAGATCTTAGCTCAGTTGGATAGTTTAGGGATACGGCAAAGTTGTCAGCCTCAAACTCAAATTTCCTGGACAAAGCTGTAGCGAAGAATGAAAGCAGGGAATTATATGGTGCAAGAATCAACTGTAGGACCACAATTAGACCGATAATAACCGGCTCCTTCCCTGGTGGGAAGCCCAAAGATGTGTACAATAGTGAGTATTTAAAAAGGAAACCAAATGCTGAAAACAGGAGTAGCAGGTTTACTTCAGTGAGCGCAATAGACTTATATATGTGACTACATTTCCAGTGGCCCAGCTCATGAGCTAAGACTCCCAAGATTTCATTTTCAGTGCAACCTGTGGTAACATTTTTTACTTCGTCATGTTTATGTAACAAAGTGTCAAACAATACAATTCTCTTGGCACCAAATAAGCCACTGAAGTATGCATTGCTGTGAGCTGATCGTTTAGATCCTTCTACAATGTAAATTTGAGAGAGAGGGAAATTAAGTCTTGACGCTAGATTCTCTATACCCTGCCGAAGTGATCCATCTGATAGTGGCTGGAATTTATCAAACAATGGTGCAATCACCGATGGGTAAATGGTTAAAAGTATCAATGTAGCTACAGTAGTAAATAGCCATAGCCAAACTACAAACATATTGCCACCAAGCATAATGATATAAATAGCAACAGAGACAATGGGTAGAGTTATTACTAGACTAAGGACTAGAGACTTTAGCTGATCCTTAATAAAGAATCCAACGGTTTGTTTGTTGAATCCATGTTTCTCTTCAAGGACAAATGTCCCATAGATGGTAAAAGGCATATTTACAACAAAATTGAACACAGTAACAAATGTCATAAATATACAACTCATTATGATTTCTTGATCTGGATTGATGTTCAGAATAGCTGCAATGTTTTCTGATTTTTGCCAAGCTACAGATATCCATTTGTTGTAAAGTATTACAGTTGTTAGGGATATACTGTAAAATTCCTTAACTATTTTAAATTGTGATTTATCTGTACCATAGAGTTGTGCTTTCTTAAATGATTCTTTATTCAGCATATCCTTCAAATCTTCTGGGATAGTATCATTAGTCTTGTATATATTCAGCTGAAAAAAGATAGAAGGTTTTAAATCCTAAGCAACTAAACTTTTGTTGGATATGGAATAGGTATCCTATCTTATACAATGTGATGCATAAAAGAGTATGTTTACTATGTTAAACACAATCTCAAATAGGATATAGGAGGAATAGATGATAAATTGTTGAAATTATTGACAAGTCCAAGAGTTCAACCAACACAAAGCATTCATAATATGTATAGGTTAAAACTGTTGTTGTCGAGCTAATAAAAAGAAAAAATGTGGGAGTTTATGAAAAGTACAAATCATTTTTAATAGTCTAACTAGCTATTTATAAATATTACCAAAATTAACCACCTTTACATACTCTTTGTGTTATAAAAACAAGTTAATACGGTACCTGTCGCAAGGAAAGATATAATTCCCATAAATATTCCACCCAAGAAAATAATAATATCAAAAACAGCAATAGATTCTCGTCGATAGTCATGATTATTAATTTAATTAGTTTAAAATATGTAATAGTTAATTGAAAATTAAATTACTGAAATCGGCATTCGGCAAACTTTGACAACTAAAATTGACAAATCTAATATCTATCAACTCGAAATCCAATGACGTAAAATGTGAGTTTGACGACAGACTGCCGTCCCGTATCCCGTTTCCGCTAGACCATAAAGTGTAGAATCATATAGCTGGAAACCACCCGCTGAAACTAATTATTGACACGGCTGGCATGTTATCGTCAACCAGCATGACGTAATTTATATTTCTGAAACTATTATTACTGTAGATATGCTGTAGATAGTAAGCATAATAATCAATATACCAAAAGAAATTCTCTTTCGGTATGAAATCCGTCTCTGTATATGAAAAAATACGCTCAAAATAAAGTGGCGCCACATTAGCAAAAGTGCATAAAAGAGCGCCAACTTTTTATTTTACTAAGCGAGAGTAACCGACTGGTACATCTTGTACTTTATACAATCATGTCATTGTAATCAACGTATAAAAACTAAAAAGTGTATGCTGGAACTTTGCCAGTATTATTGATGTATGTACTATGTAGTTTATGTGTAAAATTATGGACGTATCTATTAATTTTAAAGCCCATCGTTTTGTCATTGACCAAAACGGTACATATGAAGAGAAAAATGGTAACAAACACCCATCCGTCCACACTTACAAACTTTCGCATTTATAATATTAAATAAGATAGGATAATCTCGATACTATAAGAGCCAACTTACGAGTAGGTACTTATGGTATAGTTTCTTTAAAAGTTGTAACATTTCTAATAATTCATGCCTATTAGTCTAGTGGTAAAACAAGACATCTTACTTATTCCGAGATCTCCTGCTGGCAAACATGACGAAGGCGTTATTATCACAAATACAAATATATTGAAAAATATAGTAAACATTTCATATAAAAGGGTGGATTATGATCTGAAATGGCACAGTCTCAACTGCACTGTGTCGTAGTAAGACACAGTTGTAAGTAAAGATTTTTTTAAAAATCGTTAAATTCAAAAAATATGGCGTTTTTTAATAAAAGTTCGTATTTTCTGTTAATTGTATTAGTAGCGGCTATTAAATGTTATTCTGATGAAAATTGTGAAACTTTGCCAACTGAAATCCACGTAACCAAAGGTAACTAATAGGCACTTGTACCTAATATAATAATTATGATCCTACCATGTTTGACATAATATTTATAAGATCAAAGAGTGTAGCTTATTTTATAATTATTTGTATTATAACTTAATTTTAACATTATAATATCCCTTTAACTTTTTGCAAGACTACTAGATTTTATGTCTAACTCAAGCGTTGAGCTTGTTTGGTGGGAATGGACTCCGCACATAGCGCTGTTTTTTACTTGACAACTATGAAGAGTTACCCAATTTTTCGCGTATGCATGTATTATTCTTTATTACCTCATATCTTCCAAACATCTGAACGGATTTTTGTATTCTTTGCTTCAAATAGTGTAATTTTGTCTTTCAGAAGAGTATGATGATATGGGAAGCTTAGTAAGAGCGTGCAGTGGAGAAGTCACCGTTAACAAATGTGAGGGAATATGCAGTAGCCAAGTTCAACCGTCAGTCGTTACGCCGACAGGCTTTTTGAAGGTACAATATACTTATTTTATCCTTATATAGGTACATGGAAATATTGATATGTGTCGCCTTTGACTCTTTAGGCAGACTATATAGAGGCACTTTCTTTACTATAGTTTCAGTTTAATGTCATTATTTTTATCTTTTGGTCTTTTTTAAATTTTTGTTATATATTTTTTTGTACAGGAATGTTTTTGTTGCAAAGAGAACTATTTGAGGGAACGTATGGTGACGTTAGTTCATTGCTACGATTCCGATGGCTTGAGACTTGAAGACGACGAGCGAGCAATAATGGAGATTCGACTGAGGGAGCCCGCTGAATGCAGATGCTCTAAATGCGGAGATTATAGCCGATAATAAATTAAAGTGACTGTTATGTATACCAAACGACTTACGTAATATTAAATGCATAAAGTTGTTGAATGTTGGAATTTTGTAAATATTATTACTAAACATTAATAATGGTCAAGGCTTATAGTTATTGTTTTTTATAAAATTAGGGGAACATTTTTGTTGAAATAAATTAATTGAAATAAAACTGATTTCTGTTTTTTATTTATTTTAAGATAATCCTGCAACAAGAATCTACGTAATTAGCGAACGAAAGCCACTTGTAAAATAAAGTTTTGGCATAAGCGTGTATCGCATGATAGCCAATAAATTAAAAAAGTATATAAAATACGAATAGATGTTTATCATATTTCGATTAAAAGAGATTATTCTGAAAGAAATACTAATAAAGGACAAAAAAATAATGTTAATGTTCAACTAAGTTGATGAGAGTTATGGACTGATATCCATCAGTCCATGACTCTCATCAACGGAGTTAGAAAAGGCGATATCGAACTTATTTATGAATAATTCTATTGTGGATTTACCGTAAATGCCGTAAAAACTTTCGATGCTGATAATTTGATTGTATGAATTGTATGAATGTATTAATACAACAATTAATTTCAGCATCGATTATGATAGACCAGGAGCTTGACTTTCCGTTAATGTAGTTTCTAACCATTGTTATTCTTTAGATAATGTTAAAAATAAATAAAAAAATATCATAAGACATACCTATTCTTTTATACACTATTACAAAATAAATAAACCCAAAATATTCGAATAGATCGAGGTACATATTATGTAAAGTACATTACTAAGCTTAAGTCCATAGGCTTGATGCTGTATGATGTGCTCTGGATAAAATATAAGGGCAGCAGGCGTGGAATCAGAGTGGCGTATTGATAGTTATTGTATCATGCAGTTCTTGTATGTAGGTAACTGAAAGATCTTATGTAAGGAAAAGAACTTTTAGAAATATTTTACGCTGCAGTGTGGGGTGACGCAGGTGGGATTTACTTCGCTAAAACTTTTTGATTTTTATATAAACGAGTTGGCCGTGTAACACCATATAAAGCCTGATTGGATGTTGTATAGACGGCATTTGTGTACATAGTTACTATGCCATACGTACGCTGTATCGTTGATGGGATTTTGCCACCACCATCATTTCAGAGCTGCTAAATACCTATACAGAGTACGTCGCTTCATGTTGTTGATACCTTAAAGAAGGTCAATTTTGATATTATGTGTTAATGAAATAACTTTCATTATTAAAACGTTTAATGCGCCATCTTCGGTTACATGGTTATATGCAACTAATTATGGTACAACAGATCATAGACAAAAGAACTTTTGACATTTGACAACAGATCAAAAATTAAAATTGTTTATGTGTGGAACACATGTGGTTAAACGAGGTAGGTTAGGTTACGAACAGTTGTCATTTTCAGGTGATAAAAATATTTTTAGCAATTAAAGATTTATTTCAATCTATCGAAAGAATAATTAGAAAACAATAGTTAATAATAATATCTATTATCTACCTACCTAAAATAAAACTTCATTTATTTCTTTACATTTTTAAGCTATTGTATAGCTTTTATCGCAGGCCTTGAGCGTGGAGACCGAATACAGAAATTCCGTAAAGAAAAAACCTAACACCCCCTGAGTATCAAAAACATAATATCAAAAGCACAATTTCGGCAACGACGTCATCGGGGAACGTGGCTTAGCGGTAAGGCGCTCTAAGTGCCCGGATTGCCAGAGAGACACGGGTTCGAATCTCGTCGGTTCCGAAATTTTTTTTTTTCAAGCGTGATATTTCAAAAAGTCATTTTTTTTAAATTAATGATTTTTTGCAATATCACGCTTTAAAAAAAATTTCGGCACTGAAAGCGCCTTACCGCTAGGCCACGGTCCCGATGACGTCGATAGGTAAACATAAATTGCTATGCAATAGCTTTACCGCGGCAGTCTCCGAGTGCGACACGTCGTTTTTTTTAATTTTCTACAATGCTTATAAAAAGTATAAAAAACACTATTAAAAACTTATAGTCACTAACAATATGATTATTACGTGATTCCTCATTACTACAGAATACTTCCTTACATAAAGACCGGGCAACCTTGGACTGGCAGAGATGGGTAGGAGCAAGGAATTAACGGAAAGGATGGGTTAAAGAGGATACGAGTAGGGAATAAGTAAGGTAAAAAGGATATTACTGGCTCGGTTCAAGAAGAGTCAGTAATAGCTCGGGGGAGCCGGGGTCGCTTACCCGTGTACCATATTGTGACCATCGGACAGACAGACACTATGAGTACCCCCTGACGGTAGTACCCCCTGACGGCATGTTGAAGAGATGGAAGGAACATTTCGAAAGTTTATTTGAAAGAGATGAAACAGGGACTAACATATCCCCTGCGAAAAATAATGAAAGTGAGATCAATATCTGTGAGATTAGTATGGAAGAGATTATGAAAGCGTTGAAATGTATGAAATCAGGTTAGGTATGACAGAGTGTCAGTCGAAATGCTGAAGGCTGGACGCGGTATTGTTGCAAGTCAGTTGTACTGCCTTTTCAACTTATGTTGGATGAAAGGGCATGTTCCAGAAGACTGGACTAAGGCCGTAATTGTTCCAATTTATAAGGGAAAAGGGTCACAGCAAGATTGCAAACATTACCGCGGGATCAGCCTTCTCAGTGTTGTCGGCAAACTGTATGCAAAGGTGTTGACTGAGGTTGATAAATGAAACTGATGGGAAAATGTAGGATGTGCAAGCAGGATTTAGGAAGGGAATGAGATGAACAGATCAGGTCTTTTCCTTACGGTGTGTAGCTGAAAAATTTTTAGCTAAACACCAAAAAGTCTATTGTGCTTTTATTGACTTGGAAAAGGCCTATGACCGTGTGGTGAGCAATGAACTATGGTCAACATTGTCCACGTATGGGGTGAGCAGCAGTTTGATCCGAGCACTGAAATCTCTTTATGAAAATTCTAGTGCTTGTGTCAGAATAAATGGGGCATACACTGAGTGGTTCCCAGTGGAGCGAGGGGTACGAGATGGATGTGTAGCGTCGCCATGGCTGTTTAACTTATTCATCGACAACTGCTTGACAGATTTGAAAGAAAGTGTATTTGGTTTAAGAATGAACGACTTACTCATCAAATGTCTTCTCTATGGCGACGATCAAGTATTACTTGCATCGTCTGCTAATGAGTTACAGAAAATGGTAACTATTATGAATGTAGCTCTGAAAAGGAAAGGAATGAAAGTGAATGTTAGCAAAACGAAAGTAATGGTTTTTGAAAGAGATGAATATGTGACAGATTGTAATATTGAGAGGTGAGAGCATTGAGGGGTATGTAGGGGTTAAAACTGTGTGACAGAGTTAAAAATAGAATAATAAGAGAAAAGTGTGGTGTAAAAGAAGATGTAGTGACTAAAATTGAGAAAGGGATGCTTAGATGGAAGATTAATAAAAGAGATTTATGAGGTCAGGGTGAATAAAAAATTGGAAGGGGAAGGCTTAGGCGAATGTTCCTGGACCAAATTAAAGACATTTTAAATAATGGCCAGGTCTAGAGTACCCTAAACCGACGAACTTGTATGAAAGGATTAATGAGAGTGGAAGAAGCTAAGGAAGTATGCAGGGACCGTGGCAAATGGAGGGATGTGGTCTCTGCCTACCCCTACGGGAATAAGGCGTGATGTTATGTATGTATGTATGTAGATCTCGTTCAAACCAATTTTCGGTTGAAGTTTTCATGTAAATCATATATATTTTGTTTTATATAGGTAAGTATATCATTTACACAAAATTCAAGGTCACAAGCCGAACGTACTTTTCTATAGCTTGTACCACGCTGTCACTTCCACGGAGGAACGTGACAATGAGTCATGTCTTTTTGTGTGTGCAGCCGGCAATGATTTACAATCGTTATACGTAATAGAAATAAAAGATAGCTTAAGTAGCATAGAAATAATTTCGAAAGCAGATGGCGAAAAATGTTTAAAAGTTATTTGCAGTAACAAACTTCAGTAGATAAAAAGTGTGCAAGTCTGACATGCGATTTTTTTTTTAATAAATAGGTGATAGAAAAATAATACAGCGAAATAATTCATAGGAAGTAGAAATACATAAAAGATTTTTTGTCTAGAAATACAAGAAAATAGGTATCATCCAATGTAAAAATATTTGACTGCATCCTTTAACAAGTGAAAATAATTTAACTTTCGATAGATCGATGAAAAGTCCATTAAGTGCGGCGTCGTGTCAACACTGCATGAACTCCATGTATTTCTTTAGGTGGTACGTTTGCTAAAATGATTTCAATGTAGCACATTACTGAGATATAATAATATTTATATATCACGACATATGTCGATCCTTTATAAGCGGAGATTTTCTAGCTGGTCCTTCAAAGGAGTTGCATCTCTTGCCTTGGAAACAGTATTTGAAAACGTTTTATTTTGTTTAAATAGCAACGATGTTCGGTTTAAATTTTCTATGCTTGAGCTTAGTGTATCTCTCCGCTTGTCATCTTCAAGATACACCTGTTAATGGACAAGAAGTAAATTTGCCTCCAGGTATTTTAATACTGATTTTATTTAGTTATGCACAGAGTAACTTCCAAATAGAATTATCTTAAATAATAAAAATTATTTTTGAGACTGACAATAATTTTGCATTTAAACAAATTATTTGATATTCGAGTGTACAATATTCCAAATGTGACTAGAAGAGTTTCGACTGTATCAATCTGGTACGACAATTTTGAATTTTAATTCAATGAAAACTTATTAACATTTAGCTTCATATTTATTTGAAGGTCACGAATGTCAGATGACTCCAGTGATACACGTTCTTCAGCATCCAGGATGTGTTCCAAAGCCAATACCATCTTATGCTTGCATAGGAAAATGTACTAGTTATGTACAGGTAAATATTTGTTACAAGTCATTATTTTCTTATTCCTATTCTACTTAAGTAGACTCTTCTACTTAACTATTCTTCTTATTACTTCTTATTTTACTTAACTAGAGAGAGAACTATAAATTGTTAGGTTATATTCTCCTTAGTTACGTACTTCCTCAATAAGTCAACTTGTTATATTGCATTTAGCTGTAAATTTTCGTTTATTCTTGTTGTTTAGCTGTAAATGATTGTTTAAGGTCTCTGGTAGCAAAATTTGGCAAATGGAGCGTTCTTGCAACTGTTGTCAAGAATCAGGCGAACGCGAAGCAACTGTTGTTCTCTTCTGCCCTAAAGCGAAAAACGAAGAAAAGAGATTCCGGCGGGTAAACATTTTTATTCTTAAATTATAAAGTAAATATTATACCTACATAAATATTATTCGGCAATAATATTGATTTGAGATCAATTTCATAACGACATATGATTCTAGCAATTTAAATTTGAGCAACAATTAGAAATTAAGGTTCTTGAAGTCAAAGTTTTTTCTCAGTTGTTTTTTGTCTTTTGCAGGTATCTACCAAAGCGCCATTAGAATGCATGTGCAGGCCATGTAGCACCATTGAGGAAAATTCTATTATCCCACAAGAAATGGCTGGATACGCAGAGGATGAACTACTGCAGAGCCAATTTAGGAAAAGTTTATAAATATACGTACTTAATTGTTACTAGTGTTAAGATAGTTTTAGCACCGAACTTCAACCTAAGCGTGAACAAGCACTGTCTTCACAGACTATTTACTAAAAAATGTATCGTAAATGGTGTATAAAATAGATTTTTTTTCGTTAATATCTATCATACATACTGTTTCGATACTTTGAGAAAAAGTTTTCAGAAAGCTTAATTGATGTTCGGTCTATGCTAACGTATACACATTTAAAAAACAGAAACTTAAACTGAAAATATTGACTGAGCTGTTTATGTATATTTATTGATTTTGTGTTAAAAATAAAAAGCCTTGACCAAAAAAGTGAGCCTATTATTAATGTTTTTATAATTTTTTTAATCACATCTGCAAACCAGTAGGTAAGTTGTAGGTAGTAAGTATGTATAGCCTAATGAGGGTTACATTGCCAAATAGCAAAAAAATACGTGAAGTCCGTCTATTTGTCAAGATATCATATAAGCATTTTTTCCAAAATTATAAGAATTATACTGTTGAAATAAAGTAAGTAGATGTCTTCTGTGAATCGCATTAAGAGATTTAGACAGAAATAAAAAACAAAAAAAAATATATGTTTTGAGGGCTCACCATACTTAGCTGTAACTCAATTTTTTTTCCTTCAAACACTTATGATTTTGAGGTTTCTTACATATTTTTTTTTCTAATCTAAATAGTTTTTTGGAAAAAATTGCTTGCATAATATTTGGACAGGCAGACGTACTTCATGTATCTATAAGTGTTCCTTTTTTTGCCATTTGGCAACGGAACTTAACCATAACAATTTAAAATAAACAAGCTAAGTTTTTGGAAAATCAAATGTTAGTTTTTAAAAAATGTACACAACACTAGTACTCCAATAGTTTTAAAACAATATGTGGCGGAGTATAGAGTCGTGAAATAAATTGAAAAAAGCGTCTGTGGCACCCTCCGTCAAAAATAGCTGTCAAGTCATAAAGAACTTGATTCCAGACCGTTAAGTAAAATTAAAAAAGAAATAGATGTCTGTGTCAAAAATTTGTTTGTTTTGTGTTTTTTTCAATTTATGTGAAAATTGTTTAAGTTTATGAAAAAGGGTTTTGTTTAATATTTAATATTATAAATATGAGTCGTAGAAAGCGTACTAAGGTTAACATTCTCAAGATATTATCGAAATCTAAATTAATGTTTGTGTATTAGTTGTTTTGATTAAAGGTTATGTTTATCGATCTCAGGTCGAAAGCCGCGAATTGGAAGAAAAATTAAAGCAAGATGATTCGGAATCTGATCAATCTGAGAAGAGTAAGATTACTCCAAGCCCTACCGGACTCGCTGGGCGTCGGGAGTCTTCCTCTAGTCGAAATACGGAGTCAAAAAAGGAAGATAAGCCTGTAGTTATCGAAGAAACTAAAAGTGAAGATATTGAAGAAATTAACTATAAAGAAATGCTAAACAGGTAGATCTATTAGGCTTTATAATCACAAAAAGACCGCAACATTTATTATGCTGGATCAAAGGACTTTGAAAACTGCATTAATTACAAAGAACTTTAAATCAACTAAAGTTCAATTTTCTGCTTACTTTGCTGACTATTAACTCTTCTGATACATTAAAAGGTCATGTACCCTATATTGTAGGGAAATTATATTAAAAATGGAATATTATGGCAGTAACTTCATTAGACATTTTTATTTTTAGTTTGGAAGGAGCAGCGTTCCAATCCAGATTGCCATTTGATAAAATGTCCTCATTAGAGGCAGAGTGTTTCACTGATTTACAAGGAGCCTCCAGCCAGGCATTTGTTCAAATCAGAAACCGAATATTGAAACTTTGGTTTGAAGACCCCAAAAAGCAACTCACCCCAGATGCAGCTGTGCAGAAAATGGAGGTAACGAACTTAATTTTCTCTATAGAAACATTGAGACATTTATATTATTTTGTTTGAAGATAAGCACATTTATTATAGGTGTGGGTGTTTATTTAGATTTTAGATCTATCCTTACACTGTTTAATTTTTAGCAAAGTATTTATGCCTACTTTCAAATTACAAAACATTTTTTTATGTGAAATCTTACAAAGTAACATATATAGAATAAAAATCTTTACAAAATCAGATTTTACATTACCAAAATGAAAGTATCTATTTTATTGGATCTGAGAACCAATTCCACAAAGAGAAAGAGTGCAGAAAAGTACAACAAAGTTTCTGTGGAGTAACTTTTTTTTATTTGAGACAAATATCTTAGCATTCCATAGATTCTCCTTGCTTGTGCCAGGTTAAACAAGTGGCTGAGAGAATAACTGCGAACAGAGCCCAAGACTTGTGATACAATTGTAGGTTTAAACGAGATCTCTTACTGATGCATGTCAACACATTTCCTCTGATATTACTCTCCCTGTCCAGCCAAATTTGGAAAGATCATACTAGAGCTTGTTGCCTACTACTACTGATTGTTATGTATCTAAATTGGTAGACATTTTTATCTCAAATGATTTTCAGCCCCCCTATAACGGCGATCCAGCACTGATATTGAGGACTCATGCTTTTCTTGAAAGGCATGGCTTTATCAACTATGGCATATATGAAAGAGTAACACCTATACCAAATCCACCGAAAGGAAAACAGAGGCCTAAAGTTATTATTATTGGTGCAGGTTAGTATGCTTAGATAAAAATAAAATACATAAGATGGGCATAAGGGAGGCATGAAGAAGGCTTTTTAGTCTATGCAATAAGGACCTTTTTAGTCTATGCAATTACCCTGCCAATAGGCAGAAATCTGAAGGGATTTGAAAAAAATTAATTGAACAGACAAATATAATTTACTAATGTGGTTATTATATGAAATGTATACAGATATATATATATTTGTTAAACATGTCCCATGGCTTTGGCTTGTGTTTAGAAGTCTCTATAAAAGTACTTACTCTAGCAGTTATACATGTCTGTCGGCTATGATTATGATGATTATGTGTAGACTTGTAGACCGTTAGTTTTGAAATTGATAAGAACTAAAATTTATTATATATCAACACAAGAACACATTTTCCTGCTACATTCAATTTAAACACCTTAAAGTTTCACAGCCCCGAGGGGTCCCCTGGCAACCGTCAGGCAAATAATGACAGCTGTCATTATAGCTCCGTTGCTACCCGGGTAGCCGCGGGCCTCAAAGAAGGTTTGAATGTCAGGCCCACAGGGGTTAAAGGCAGGATTGAATAAGTTTAGCAAACATATCCCATCAAACACAACACAACTTCATCAAGTTCAAGCCTTTTAACCATAAAAAATAAATTTGATAAAGCAATGTAATTATTAATAGTTTGCTTTAGGTTAACATACTGTTATTGTTTAGTAATTAATTTATGTATGAATAGCCAGTCATGCATTCGTAAAAGATGGGTATGAAGTTATTTTTTATGTCTATAAAATTTAATTTCACATTTTTACTTTTAGAATTATTAGTAAGGTACAGTTAGTCTAATTAATTGAGTAATCACAGTATATAATATAATCTATATAATTTACTATATACTTCGTCCGCGTGAAAACCTCTTAGCCCCTTTTTAACCGACGAAAAAAAACGGAGGAGGTTCTCAATTCGACACGTATATTTGTTTTTTTTTTTTTAATTTTTTTTTTATGTATGACCACGCATAACTTTTTACAGAGTGGTCCGATTTTGATAATTCTTTTTTTATTAGATAGGGCATACTTCCAAGGTGGTCCCATTGTCACCATGTTAGGATCTGATGATGATATCCTGGGGAAATTGAAGGAACTCTTCAAATTTTGGAGGCACGCTTACAGCGATTTCGGTTTTTATCTCGGTATCGGTAGGTTTTTGGCTACTAGTGCCGTATAATATACTATAACAGTATAATACGAGTACGATACGTGGCGATAAATCACCCAAAAGTAAGAAATAAAAATTTTTAAATAAAAATAGAACAGACTCAAAACGCACTAAAAAGTAAAAAATAACTGTGTCATTTAGTTGCTTTAATTTACTTAAGCATATCTAGGAGTCGGTGCCAGCCAAGGTTTCTACTTTAAGGACGTTACGTAGAAACTACAAACTGCTTTACTACGTAAAATAAAGGTTCCTTAAACTTTGCTGGCACCGACTTCATAGATATGCTTAAGTAAATTAAAGCCACTAAATGACACAGTTATTTTTTACTTTTTAGTGCGTTTTGAGTCGGTTCTATTTTTATTTAAAAATTTTTATAATGACAGGCTTTCATATAAAGTGTGCTCTTTCCCCGCTACCCCTCTCAATTTAATTTTTTATAGTTTTCTGTGAGACAATATCCTCCATCCCGTCCAGTGTACTAAAGATCTACATTTTTGTTAAACATGCGATATTACAGTACATTAACATCAACAATATATATTTATGGTAAGCTGATGTGTATAGTTTGTATTAAATAGTCTATTTCACTTTCGAGTTTAACTTTCATAATAAACAAAATAATTTACAATCTGACATGCAGATCTCGAGATTAACCCGTTTAAACAAACGAACAAACTTTTTCGTATGTTATATAAATATGGTCTGCCATGCCAAATAAATTGAAAGAAAAGATCAACTCTATTCGGTACGTATAACATAACACGGAGGAAGTCAACTTAATATATTGGACGATATAGCGGCAGAATTGTTTTTTAGAAATTTTGTAATATCTCCGAAACCATATAACTAATTAACATACTGTAAAAGGCAAATCTTATCTCTGTAATATCCTTGTGATTATTAAGTAATTTATTTTGATAAGGATTTAAGTTTAGTTGTATAAATAATGACGTTAACGTAAGCATATGAATTAAATGATTTTTTAAAACACGAAAAGTTATTTATCTGCCAAAATATAAAAGATAGCTATATGCTATCGTGGACTTTTTGTTAAATTTTTTAAGGTGGACAATACTGTAGTACATTATTTTGGTCTATCTCGTAGGGTACAGCCAGCGTTTGCAATATAAGCGCATAAAAACGTGCTTATTTACGACATCACATTAGAAACCTCTAAATTTATCAGTGTTTCTCTACTATATTATGCATGTATTATACATATAAACCTTCCTTAAGAATCACTCTATCTATTAAAAAAAAACCGCATCAAAATCCGTTGCGTAGTTATAAAGATCTAAGCATACATAGGGACAGACAGACGGCGGATAGAGACTTTGTTTTATACTATGTAGTGATTTGTGTTAATCCATGGAGGCATGGACTGAAATGTATGTGTAAATGGTATCCAACCGCCCTTTGTGCGTTGATTGGTTAATTTTGGTGGATGTATGAAATGAAATGTACTATTTGTGTTACATACAGTGTCATTCTGTACAGGGGTGTCAGGGCTAGCCGCGGCCAGGCAGCTGCAGTCTTTTGGTTGTGAGGTAGTCATACTGGAAGGGCGAGACAGAGTTGGTGGTAGAGTTGTCACATACAGGAAAGGCCCTTATGTTGCTGATTTAGGTAAATACACCATAATTTTTAATTTAGTAAGTGTAGAAAAATTAAACTAGTACTTGCTCTGAAGTTGCAATACATCGAACTGCTCAGGTATAATAAGGCTTTCTAAAACTAATTTGTACTACACCCACACATTTGATTGTGTACTACCGCCAAATTCTGTTTAAAAGTAAATAATTTAAGTAAACAATAACTTTGTTATTTCTGAGTTAAAAAAAATGAAAAATACTTCATTATTAAATTGCGTTTATTAATAAAATATAAAAAATTATGCACTATAAAAATGACCTTCTGTATAAATCCTTGCAATTTTCAGGTGCTATGGTAGTAACAGGTCTAGGCGGCAATCCAGTCACTACATTGTCTGTACAGATGAATATGGAGTTACACAAAATAAAGCAGAAGTGTCCACTATATGAGGCAACTGGAAACCAAGTGCCCAAACATAAAGATGAAATGGTGAGTTTGTTCGGAAAACACATATCCGTCATAAACACAACACAACACTGGTCTATAGATTATAGTAGGATGTAAGTCCATTTCTTTTGGTTTCTGCAAGACATCGTCCCGGAGTACTAAAGCGCTCTTTTAAGTTTGTCGGTAGGGTGTTAACTAGCTACAGCCAAAGCCTTTCACGAATCGAAACCAGCATCTCCGTCTTATCCACTGCGCTACGAAGACCGTCAAAAGTTTACTCAAGTTGTTAGAATCACGAAACAGGCTTAGGAAGGGTATTCACAGAATAAGGCTGGCAACACATCAGTGGCTTCTCCGGTGTCGTAGATGTTTATGGGCGGCGGTAATCACTTAACATCTGGTGATCCGCTTGCTCGTTTTCTCAATATTTTGTTTTAAAAAAAGGATATAGCAACACTCTAAATTTAAATATTATTTCCTAAAATTAAATACCAAGCAAAGTTCGGCCAAACAGGTATTTTATAGATCTCCCAGATCAGAGTAAAAGCCTCGGAAAAATCTTGCTATAAGCCTTTTAGTAGCTAGAGCTCAAAAATGGTTGACTATGAATAAAAGACAAACTAACTTCCTTAAAGCAGGCTCAAGTACAAATTCCACCAGCAAGCCTTATTCAATTCTGGACTCTGCTCCTGATTGGACTATATTAATGGACACGTATGAAAAGCACTATAAAATCCCGGAAGACTCGGCTATTACGACATCTAGACCGGACATATTTCTTTTTTCCAAACAAATCAAACGTATAGTACTTGTTGAGCTTACAGTGCCGTGGGAAACAAACATTCCTAAAGACCATGTATTCAAAGTGAATAAATATTATGACCTTACTAATGAACTAACCAGAAATGGCTATGTGGTTAGTTTATACGCGGTAGAAGTGGGTACGAGGGGTATACCAGCGAAGTCTCTCTACAACCTGCTAAAAGACCTTGGTCTTACTAGAAGTGCAGTAAGCTCCATATTGGAACGAGTGTCCAAAGCTGCTCTAGTAGGGTCCTTTCGAATTTGGTTGGGCAGGGAGAATAACTTGAACAGAGGAGGTGAGTGTTGTCGCGCGTCACAAAGGGTACCCTTAAACCTACACCCGTGTCACAAGTCTCGGGCTCTGTTCGGAGTTTTTCTCTCAGCCACGCGATGGACCCCCACCCGCACAGTGAATCCATGGAATGCTAAGATATTCGTCGCTGACCTAGGAGCTCGTGATTGGAAGCAATTTACTGTACTTAGCGATGGTGATAATAATAAAATGTTTATGAACGGATAGGTGGAACGCGAATTCAACCGCTTGCTGGACGCTACGTCTTATCTGTCGCACCAAGTGGACTTCAACTACTACAACGACACCCCGGTGTCCCTCGGACAGGCTCTGGAGTGGGTGATCAAGTTACAGCAAAAGAATGTTAAGCATAAACAGGTAATACCTACTATACTATCTTACTAATATTACAACAAAAGGTTATGTGTATGTTTTTAACTATTTATAAATTTGGCTGAAGTTGAAACGGAGATAGATTATACCCTCAATTGGAATATAGGATACTTGCTGATACCCGTGACTTCGCCCACGTGTTTATTAGTGTATTGCAACCTTCCAAAATCACCGTAAAATAAAAAATAATGGGTGTGACAAGTTATCCTCAAAAGATAGATATATGCCATCACTTTTTTTGTATCCTAATAAAGATATTCCCAAGGACCCGACAACCCGCATTGCAGTAGCGTGGTGGGTCTATGCTGCATATACCCTATAAACTAGAAAATATATTGATCGTGATTAAGAAAAAAAGAATACACATGCTTAATAGTTTTGCTTTAAAAAATAAAGTTATAAGGAAATAATTTTTTGTCGCTAACTATGTGCGGTATGTGACAATTGTAGGTTTAATAAATAGTGTAATGGTGAATAGAGGCATATAAATTTATAAATGAATAAAATAATATACCAATGATTTTTTTTAGATTCAGCACTTGAAGGCAGTCATAACTTTACAAGAGAAGTTGAAAAATAACATAAATAAGTAAGTATTGAGTACACAGTCACTATATTTTTACATCACACTGTTCTCTTGTTTAAGTAAATTTACGTAATAACAAAATTAAAATCTGATCTGATCTGAATCTGAATAAAGCAGCGATTTAGATTTTAATTTTGTTATTACGTACACAGTATACAGTCTGAAACTGTATACAGTTTCAGATTTTAATTTTGTTACATAAATTTACTTAAACAAGAGAACAGTGTGGTGTAAAAATATAGTGACTGAAATTGAAAAAGGGATGCTTAGATGGTTTGGACATGCAGAGAGAATGGATGAAAGAAGATTAACATAAGAGATTTATGAGGTCAGAATGAATGGAAATATTGGAAGGGGAAGGTTTAGGCGAATGTTCCTAGACCAAATTAAAGACATTATAAATAATGGCCAGGTCAAGAGTACCCTAAACCGACGAACTTGTATGAAAATATTATTGAGAGTAGAAGAAGCTAAGAAAGTATGCAAGGACCGTGGCAAATGGAAGGATGTAGTCTCTGCCTACCCCTATGGAAATTTATTAATGTTAGCGACGCCCTGACAAGGCCCATGTCACAATACGTTAAGTTGCATGCTAGTACAATTATTAAGAATATTATTATAAGACATGATTGCTAAATAAATAAAAAATGTGTGCGTGTACTAGCGTACACTCGTAAGAAGTGAAACTAACTAACTTGTCAACATTCAAGTATTAGAAAAAATTGATACCATAATTACACCCACGTGTTAGTGTATTGAAAAATACAATCAAAAACTGAGGTTAATTTTAAATAACGTGGAAAAATAAATACCATAATTACACCTAAGTATTAGAAAAAGAGATGTAATTACTAACTTTTTTTTAGAAATTCACACAATATATACATATATAAAATAAACCCTTTGATTTTGCTGATCACTTCAATATAACATATATATATATATATATGTATATTAATCACGTCACTTCCATAAGTGAAATGGCGCGTAACGGAAAAATGTGACGCGTAACAAAAAATGTTACACTAAATTTTTTTCCAACCCCGATAAAGAAGTTTCACTTCAAATATATTCTCTGTATGTAATTATTTTTTTATTTTAGAATGAGTGATATAAAAGAGCTGTTGAATTCAATGAAAGCTGAAAAGGACGCATTGCTCGTCGAGAGGGAGAAAGGTGCAACAGGCGACGCCAGCATCCTGCAAGAGTTCAACTTCCGCAGACTCAACAGAGAGATGAACCTGCTGTGTAACGAATACGACACGCTTGTGACACAGAACAACACTATTGAGGAGAAAATGGCGCAGATCGAGACCAATCCACCGAGGTAACAACAAACTTACAGCTAAGAATTTGAGTGACCTCGGTTTCCTTCGTAAAGAACTAACCCCGAAATTTAACTAAATTTTACAGAAATGAAAAACCAACAATTTTGTTTACTTGTTACCATAAGATATAGTGGATTAAATAGTAGCTAAAATGGCAATAATCACAAAAATTATATCATAGAGGCGACAGTTTTTTAATTTTTCGACGTTTTGACACTCTCTGCGCGGTCATTTTCCAAAAATGTCACCTCTGTGAGTGTTTTGATATTTAAGTAGATAAATCTCAATACATTTTCGTTCCGATTGGTCAAAGGTGTTTAATACTTTAAAATCGATCGTTAATGTTTAAGAAACTGTAACAACGGATATTAAGTTTTGAAACGTTTACAGTTCGGTGTACTTATCGGTTCGAGATCGACAAATCCTGGACTGGCATTTTGCTAACTTGGAGTTCGCGAACGCCACGCCGCTCGGCAACTTGTCGCTGAAGCACTGGGACCAGGACGACGACTTCGAGTTCACTGGCAACCATTTGACAGGTTTGTTGTTTTTTACCCGACTGCGACAGAAGGAGGGTAATGATTTTTGGAGCGTATGTACGTATGTATGTAGATTACATTGCTATCTGCTGACAAAGAAAGATCTACCAAAACTACGTTTGTCCCCGCCTGCATCGCCTTAAAGTTTTTAGAATTTAATATAGATATTTGTTTTTCTATTTCAGTTGATTACTTCGAAGCAGTCGGTATTTTTATTTTATAACAATATTTTTTTAGGATTTCTACAATGAAGTTTTTTGATGTTGAACACATTCTGACAAGCGTAAATTCCACTGAAATTAAAAAAATGATCGTAACACTTTTTTGAGAAAAATGGACATAGCAAGTTATCCTTAAAAGATAGATATATGCCATCGCGGCTATATAGTCCTAATGAAGAGAAATAATTCTTCGATACATTGTTTCGTTATATCTCAAATAAATAAAGCAGCGTTTTAGATGAAAGCCTGGGAGCTTAAATTTCTCTGACTTTTCCAACATTTAACATCATATTTTATCTAATTTACACAAAACTCTGTCTCACTCCATCTATTGGTGAAAAACGCATGACAGACCGTTCAGTAGTCTTTGTGTTTATCGCAAACAGACGCAGTGGATGACTTTGTTTTAAAATATTAGGTGTTAAAGTATGAAATTGCCGATTTGTACAGAAAAATAAAAATTCGTTTTTTTTTTAAATTTAACATATTTATTTAATCAAAATAATTACCATTATTATCTATACATTGCTGCCATCTAATAGGAAGCTCATTTATGCCTTTGCGACAGAACTCTGGTGATCTAGATTCGACAAACTGTGAAAGCATTTTGCACTGCCTCCTGAGAAGAAAACTTTTTATTACGTAGAAAATTGTCCAAATCACGAAAAAAATGGTAGTCCGTTGGAGCAAGGTCAGGCGAATATGGAGGGTGACGAATGGTTTCTAATTGCAGTTCCTATAGAGTTAAAACGGTTTCTCGTGCTGTATGAGGTCTCGCGTTATCCTGGAGCAATAATGGTAAAGATCGATTCATAAGTCGGGGCTGTTTCACTGCTGGTTTCGTTTTCATTCGGAGTTCGGCGCAGTAGACATCTGCCGTTATTGCTTGACCAGATCGGAGAAAGCTATAATGAATAACACCACGCTGAGACCACCAAACAATTACCATACCTTTTTATTGGTAAGCTTTGCTTTAGGACACTGTTGCGGCGTTTGACCTGGGGTCAGCTATTGCATTTTCCGCTTACGATTTTCGTAAAGAATCCATTTTTCATCACATGTCACAATTCGATCCAATATTCCTTCATTTCTGTATCGATTCAACAAGGCGACACAAGTTTCAACACGCGTTTCTTTCTGCAGATCAGTCAAATCATGAGGCACGCATTTTTCATATTTTTTTATTTTATTGATTTGACGCAAATGAGTCAATATTGTTGGTAAAGTAACTTTAAACCATGCCGCTAATTTCTGGGTAGTTTGCCTCGGATCGGCTTCCACCATCTCTTTCAAATCATTGTTATTTATCTGTGTGGCGGTCTTCCACGTGTTTCGTTCGAAGTTTCCACCACGAAAGCGTTTAAACCAAAATCGCACAGTGCGTTCATTAGCAGTCCCCTCTTCAAACGCAACATTAATATTGCGAGCTGTTTCTGCTGCGTTAGTTCCGCGTCGGAACTCGTATTCAAAAATCACACGAATATTCGAAGCATCGATCTTTATTGTCTAAGCTGTTGCACATTTTTTAAAAGAAGAACTACACAGGTACCGTATGAAAAAAGTTTCACTTTAAAATCTTAAACCATGAAGGTTCTATGTCGATTCGAAGTACCTATTACAATAAAACGGCAATTTCATTCTTTAACCCCTATTATTTAGTGATATTGAGAAGTTTTTTTTTCAGGTTTAGCTGTCATTTTGCGTATATAAATAACATCACGCCTCATCTCAATAGGAATAGACAGTGACTATTTCCATCCTTCAATTTGCCACGGTCTTTGCATACTTCCGTAGCTACTTCCATTCTCATTAATTCTATAATCTTTTTACCTACATCACCATTTTGCTCTATTTACTTAAGTTTAGTAAAAACTCAAGGTGAAAACTTGTAAACATCATTTGTATCTACAGTTGATTACTATAAATCTTATAAAAAATGTAACCTTGATTCACCAGAGTTTAAGTAATCTCATCTGTTGCTAACAAATATCTTATTGTTCACAAAGTCGTGACAAACAAACTTTTACGCCATTTTCGAAGACTTTGGTTAAGCCACGCTTATTGGTGTTTTTGTTACGATTTCACTTTTTTATCACGAGCCCTTCCTAAAACTATTGTTATTGAAAATTTTTTTAACAAATAATAGAACCGACTCAAAACGCACTAAAAAGTGAAAAAATAACTATGTCATTTAGTTGCTTTAATTTACTTAAGCATATCTATGAAGTCAGTGCCAGCAAAGTTTAAAAAAACATTTACTTAATGTAGTAAAGCAGTTTGTGGGTTCTAGGTAACGTCCTTAAAGTAGAAACCTTGGCTGGCACCGACTCCTAGGTATGCTTAAGTAAATTAAAGCAACTAAATGACACAGTTATTTTTTACTTTTTAGTGCGTTTTGAGTCGGTTCTATTTTTTGTTAAAAATTTTTATTTCCTACTTTTTTGTGATTTATCGCCACGTAACGTACTCGTACTATACTGTCATAGTATATTATATGGCACTTGTAGCCAAAAAGCTACCGATACTTACACAAAAACCGAAATCGCTGCAACTGTGCCTATACAATTTGAAGAGTTCCTTCAATTTTCCCAGGATATCATCATCAGATCCTAACATGAAGACAATGGGACCACCTTGGAAGTGTGCCCTTTCTAATAAAAAAATAATTACCAAAATCGTACAACTCTGTAAAAAGTTATGTGTGGTGATACATAAAAAAAATATTTACGTGTCGAATTGAGAACCTCCTCCGTTTTTTTTCGTCGGTTAAAAATATTACGAGTGTAATATCCGTTAGATATTATCAACTTGATTTTATACAATAAAAATAAAAACATTTATAAAGGCGAAAGCCTGTAAGTGGCGCGAGCGATTTTAATATAATATATTTTGGTATTATTTTAATACATTTTATCCCGATGTTTCCACAGGAACGATAACTACACGAGTGAAACCGCGGGCGTCATCTAGTTAGTTAATAAAAGTTTTCATGTTGAATTTTGTTTCCAAAAAATATCTGGTGAAATATAATTAGTGTTAGCTAAATGCGTAATGATTTATTTTCCAAAGAGAAATACGAATTTAAATAAGATAAACTGTAAAAATTGTAAATTTAAGTACACATAAGTACATAAATTCATACGGTTCAGCAAATATATCAAATCCATGTAATAAAAACTGTCATCCAACTTATAAAAGTCAAAAGAAATTCTTAACAAGCCTTTTGTTCAATTTTATTATTATAAAAAACTCACATATAAAAAGTGTTGGTATAAAATCACATTTATATTAATTATTTAAAAATTTGTCATTTGTATGTTTTTGGTTATAATAAAGTATTAAGGATATTTGTACAAGTAAACCTCTTTAACTAAGTGGGTTAAAGGTTGCCGCATTACGTTCATAAATCATGGACCAATCTGTGTCGACATCGCTTGATCGATCGACCAGCAAAATAAACGAGTCATCGAACGAGGTTTAGCTCTAATCGGAGTCATTCGACACGACAACAGTTTAGAAAATGTTTTCTGCACATAATAAATAAGATATCTAATTTCGAAGTATGCCTAATACGAGTAGATGTTGTATTGCGTGGACGTCAACATTACATTCTACGAGACCAGACCGAGTAGATGTTAACCTATACTCCTTACATATACTTTGTGTAGTTTTTTTACTTTCGGAAGCCAGGTTGGTTTTAGACGTATTAGTAAGTTGATCGCACAAACGTCTTTGTACTGCGTAAACTTAAGGAACGTCAGCAGAGCAGACAAGCCCCTTTCATACGCCTGTCTGTATGCCTTACAATTTCAGCCACAGCCAGAACTTTTTTTTTTATCGACTACAATTTAGCCCTTGACTGCTAAGTGATGATGCAATCTAAGATGGAAGCGGTAGGTAGCGATTTGTTAGGAGTAGGATGAAATCCACACCCCTTTCGGTTTCTATACGACATCATACCGGAACGCTAAATCGCTTTTCGGTATGTCTTTGTCGGTAGGGTGGATACTAGCCACGGCTTCTTCTTTTCCAAAAATAGATGAGGACCAATACATCCGATAAAATTAAAGTATTAAAAAATTAAAAAATAAATATTGCAAGATCGTTATGGTAATTTTTTGATCGCTCAGTACTTTTTAGGAAAATGTGTCCATGTTTAGGAAGTGACACAAGTATCTTACAGCAATAATTTCAATTAGCGGCAGCTCTCTTGTTAGTGTTTCGCGAACATTTTCCAGCAGCATGCTGCAATAGATGCGCCATTGTATCACATACAAAAGTCTCTTCCGAATAGAAATACTTGTCCATAAATGGTCGTCCCGCTTCTATCCCATTTGTTACCACATGAGCGTTTCCTTGCCATATACGATAGCGCTCTTAATGCATATTTTGTGGTTTAGCCTTTGGATTTATCATGACTTGCGCACAATATTAGCTAATGGAGGTTTACCTGAAATATTACAATGGTATTTGTGCGTTTGCGAATGTTTTGTTTCAATGGCATTTGGAATTAGGGACAGGATTTACATAATAATAATTTTACCTTAGAACGGGTGCTGTCTCATTGTCCCCAACAAAGTTATCAGGATTTACGTAAATAATAGATATTTGCGACATGTTTGCGTTTCGTACGCGTAGATTTTGGATTTCATAAGCCTGGCAGCATACCTTCCCAGACGAGTTCTGTCACAAAGTGTTCAACTACTTATTACTAGCTTATGTCCTCATAGGTTCTCTTTATTATAATTAGGTATACCTTGTGTATACTGTAGGTATACAGAAAAAACAATTACCAAGTGTTACCATGTACACGTACGTAATAGGCATATCGATATGAATTAACCGTTATGCATCTTGAAGTTATCAGATAAATTATCCACATATAATTTCGCAATGAATAGCTATTTCGATTCCCAAACGAGTTTGAAGCTGGTGTCCCGCCCCAAGGGCTCGCTCCGTTATGAATGTGGAATTTTCGAGTTAGTGCTTGCCTGTGATCTTTACAACGTACGCCGGGTGCTCGGAGCGATGGTTCGTGTCAATAATTACTATCATTTCCCGCCGCCCGTTTCCATCTTCCACCTTCAATAAATTACCCACTGACTTCTGTGAATTGTCATAATGAGCGTTGCAGAAAACTCGCGATAATACTTAGCTACTTTACACACATGTATATTGTATATCACTTAATTGGGATGCTTCGGTTATCTCAATCCTTGGTAAATTGTACGAGTGAAAGCAATTTCTCGTTTAAATTTAATTCCAAATTAGGCAGACTTAACTGCTATTGTTAAAATGTATCTCATTCCCCAACATCCGTCGGTTATCCATAAAGCGTACAAGGCTCGGAGTGAATCTGTAGCGAGTATTCAGGCGATACGTATCGCGACATTCACGGGACGCCTCCTTTGTGGGCCGGTGCGTGCGTTGTCGGCCATATTTCTCACCGTTCGCTCGCTCCGGTGTCCGCGGCGTGGGTAGTTGAAAAATGACATCTTGATTGTTGCGCGTTATCCTACGTATGAGAATGTCGGCTCGGGCAGTAAGTCGCGTGCAGAGCCATTGTCGAGCCCCGAGCCACGGACCCTACAAATTGAACGATTGTTAACCGTTCCATGAAGCCGCTATCGTGACTTGTCGTAAAATTATTATATTTACCGGGATATCGTATTTTGTTAGAGCAGTAGTTTATGCATGAAAGGCTTATTTGGTTGCATGATCGTGTCTGCACATTATGTCCGGAACAGGATTATGTTTACGATTGAATTCAGATTGGTTTCCCTATATAAGAACAGTAGTGACGGCTGCATATAATTTTATTACTGCGGGGTGCATTATTTATTTATCTGTATTTAATCTATTGTGCAATATAAGAAGTTTATTGAATAGACAGAAGGAAGGTTTGTATTTACAGACTTTGTGAAGATTCTGTGTGACTTTATTACATGAAATATTGGCTATTTAGAACACGTGTTGCCAGTTGAAAAAAGAGATAAATTTTATCAGTGATTCCAATTTAAAAAAAAATTATGAATCCAAGCGATAAAATTAATTTCTAATATTTTTTTTTTTAAATCCTCCTAGTTTCATTCCCATATCGGAGCATCCGCAGGAAATATTGACTACAATATTCAATAGAAAAGTCATATTATTATTATTATAATTATACACACATATATGTTGCAGCCAAGTAAAGAAAGAATTAATGAAATCCGTTTCATTAAATAAAATTGGTTAAACACATAATTGTATATGATACAGCTATAAATTATTGACTATAGTGCTACAAATCTTATCTAATAAATATTATAAATTAGATACATGTTTAAATTTACGCCTCCTTAGGACATATTACTTAATGTAAAGTTAAGAGCATATTTTCCTGTATAATAAAACTGCATTTTAATATAAATAATACACTTCATTACAATTTACCGATGAGAAATGGCGTATAAAACAAGTCCTAGAGGTGGCGGTCGCGGTCAAATGATAGTTTTATAGGCAGGCTCACGGCGGTAACAAGTTTGTGATAAGACCATGCGTGCGGTAGGGACACCATGATATTCTTTTGCAATGTATCTTTTAGTGATCAAGGGCTAACGTTTTGATGGGCAAGGAATCAATTTTTACGACTTTAGATATATTTTTTTTACGCTAAAAATAATATAAATATGACGGCGCCTGCGTCATCGTACACGACTAGAAAGAAGTCTGTGAACTGCACGTGCACCAGCTACGCCCTCTTGCGGCTGCGCATCGTTCGATACCCCCACTCACCCCACTACTTGAGTCATTCTAAGTTGTATAAAAGTAGCGCGTCTACAATTGGTTGGCAGTCTAGGCTCTGGCGTGGCGCGGTGCAGACCTTGTACTTTGCTTATCGCTTAACCTAGACAACTCTGATAATTAATTTGTGCAAACGAATTAATTATTGCTCTCAGCTTGAGTTATAATTACTTGGAATACAAAGGCCTAGTTTATTCACAATGTCCTACCCTCTTTCGACATCAGAAGTGGGATCGGATCCATCCCCACTACAAAAACTTGGAAAGTATGGACCTTATCATTGCACTTCCCAAAATAAAACACTCACTCACAAAATAAAACAAAGTAAAAGCAATTCTCTTAGTGATGATGACGTGACGGCGGATGATTTAAAAACCGACAGTCATCTAATTAATCTAGAAATTGATAGTCAAATTAATGATATTGAAATTATTAGTCCATGCCAAAACAATTCAGATACCATATCAGTCGATAACGTAACTATGTCTGCCCACTCTGACACTATGTCTGATAACTTTGATACTGACTATGTACAATGTAAACCTCACAACATTGTGATGCAGGCTGATGTTCACATAACTAATAAAAAATAATAAAAGAAACAAGAAAAAAATAATAATAAAAAAATGAAACAAAAGAAAAAGAGAAAAAAAAGAGTAACTATCATTGAAGGCGCAAGCGGACCAATGATAGGGCTATAGGGAATTATGAATTCCGGTCTAGCAAAGGTTAAAAAAAAAGAGAAAAAAAAAAACGAAAAAATAAAATAATAATAAAAAAAAAGGAAAATAAAATAGTCGTTGCAGGGCTTAGCCGGTCCAATGACTTTGCTAAAGGGATCAATGTCCGGTCTAGCACCACCAGCTATAGGGAATTGATCTGGTCTAGCATTATCTGCTAAAGGGATCAATATCCGGTCTAGCATTATCCGGGCCAGTTAATAAACTGAAGGGATCGCTGTAGGGTCTACTGACCGGTCCAGCATAATCTGAAGGATCTTTATGTTTGTGAGATTTGTAAATATGGTAAAATGTGTCAGGATGATCGAACTGTCATTTTTTATCTCAGATAAACAACAAAGACGCCCACGAGGACGTGTGCTGGTCAGTATGGCCGTGACGGCGCCTGCGTCATCGTACACGACTAGAAAGAAGTCTGTGAACTGCACGTGCACCAGCTACGCCCTCTTGCGGCTGCGCATCGTTCGATACCCCCACTCACCCCACTACTTGAGTCATTTTAAGTTGCATAAAAGTAGCGCGTCTACAATTGGTTGGCAGTCTAGGCTCTGGCGTGGCGCGGTGCAGACCTTGTACTTTGCTTATCGCTTAACCTAGACAACTCTGATAATTAATTTGTGCAAACGAATTAATTATTACTCTCAGCTTGAGTTATAATTACTTGGAATACAAAGGCCTAGTTTATTCACAATGTCCTACCCTCTTTCGACAAATATAATGTTTATCGTGGGGTAAATTCTCATGCATACCAAAGCAACATGAGAAGGCGTGGTTATGTCGGACAGTGTTGCCTCTAATGGATGTCGTATGGTCTTGATGACATCTATTTTGAGGCATTACTGACATACGTTAGAGGTGCTCCAGAATGACAGTATTTTTGTTAACTTGAGAGCGCTAACCTGGGCTATGGCCAACACCTATAAGTTCTCGTTAGGGAAGTCTTTTTTTTTTTTCTCGCAGGAAGGTACACAATGTACCTCCGCTATTTCCTCAGTCAGCACGGTACCGCCTGGCATTACTTCGTGCTGACTTTCTTTATTTTATTGTTCCCGCGCTTTCTTTTCCTCTCTTTCCCTTTCCTCTCTGCGAACCATAACATTAGGGAAATCTGCTGACGTTGATCTAACGCCAACAGCAAACGTTCAGTTATCTGATATCAACTAATCAAGCCAAACATGGTCGGGTGGAGCTAGCACTAACTTCACTTAACCGACTCTCTGGAATTATCCACAGAGCATAGTCAAAGAGATGCAAAGAAAAAAACACCCATAAATTAAACTTCATGCAACTTATAGAATATTTTTGCAGTATAACAAACACAATTAATAAATAATTCCACGAGCTACGCCGTCTGAGCGTCGTAGCCACATTGTGTTCAGCAAGTAAATTACGTAATGAATCCGGTAAATACAATTTATTTGGTAACCCTCACCGAGAGGCGCAATAATGTATGAGATACAGCTGAGTCTTTCCTCATTTATCACGCGTTCTATGAATAAAATATCTGAACGCTATGCCTTTAGTTAAATAATAATTTTGAAGCTTTGTGCTAGCCATGCTCGGTAGAATTATTCAGCTGAGATTCACAAATTAAAATGACTGTAACTATGATTCACTTGAGATTAGTTTGTTTACTGACACTTATGTTAAAACTTCACAATGCTTTTAGGATGAGTGCTAGCAATTAATAAAATGCTTTATTTATAATACAATTTTGAACGAAACTGCTATTTTAATACTTTGAAAACGCCTCCAAAAGATAGCTCCGGTCTATACAAAAGCCAAACTCGATTGAGAATGCTTGACAACAAACAAATTTAAAATGACGGTAGAAAATGCAAAACATTTTATGCCTAATAAATTTAAAATTATGTTTTGTTTCTTTATAAAAAGATTTTGAATATATTAATTAGTTTTAAGCTTACTAATCTAATTTATGGTCATGAATTCGTCATTAACAAGTTCACAAAAAAATTAGGTGTAAAATGACTAGTGATTTCTACCATCATTTTTAATTTGTTTGTTGACAAGCATTCTCAATCGAGTTTGGCTTTAGTATAGGGTTAAGTTTCTGAAATTATTGAATTTACTAAGATCATTCTTTTCAAAGTCGATTCAGGTTTTTAGAGTCATGGCTAAAATGCTAGGAAGAAAAATGCAAAAATGCAAAAAAGATAACTTTATAACTGAAAATACTCCTGTTCAAATATTACGAGTTAAATTGTAGGCTATTTAAGTTTTTTAACAATGCTACGATGTCTGACGAAGATAAGTATGTACTTAAGCAGTAGTTACATAATATCATTGTAAACCAAATCTCGATCGTGTTCGAGTTATAATGGTTAGTAATTCGAAGGTGACGGGTTGGTTAAAACACGAGGACATCAATCGCGACGGTTGCCTACGAAGGCGTCGGGGGCGTGGATGAATAAGCGATGAGACGACGAATGGCTCTATTAATACGCCATTGTTCCTATGATCGCGGACTTGCGCAAGGAGTACGCATTGTTCTCGCGGCTTTCATAAGTTTTGCTATAGTTCACTGACGTCACATATTACGACCTAAATGCTTATCGTGTTACATGTAGTTTGCATTTGCCGAAAGCCCTGTCGCAACTGGAAATGCGGTGGCGTACCATATCTGGTAAATTCTGTTGCGATACGAGTTCTACCGTTACACGGTGTTGGATTAAGTGTTGGAAGCCTTATTTGTTGTCTACAACGTCAAGACCGGTACTATCACAAGACTAAAGTAATTTTTTCATCATATTACACTGTTCTCTCCCTTTAAAAAGACCAGTCATTGAAATCACGATCGGTGTTGGCTTAGATTTTTCTCGGATAACTCTTATCTCCTATTTAAATATATTCTACTTGAAAAGAACGCATGAAAATGCGTTATGTAGATTCGGAGATAAGTGAACATACTGAGACGAATAGAAATTAAATAAAATCTCTTGCGTTTGTGCCCTTTTTCCTTTTAAGTTTTAGGGGAAAAAAATTAAAGTTTATTCGGGAGAGTAATATTTTGTCATTACTACATTAGAACGGTTTTCGAAATTCAAAGACTAAAATCTTCCAAGTTGTCAACATGTTGTACGCAATAGCCTTTCCGGGATATCTACGAACGAGCTGATAAATTACATGGATGTCTCACGATGCCTTCGGAAACTGTTGTTAGTGAAGGGAAAGACTTAAAAGTAACTGGTCCATCGCGATAAATCGGGTGCAATGTTTGTGGAAACAGAGAATTTGTGGTACATTTAGTTGGTAGTTTACTTGGCGTTGTCATTATAATTGACAGCTGTTGAGAAAGTACCATATAACACACAAACTACCTAATTTTATTTGTTAGCAATTTACTACTGCATGGCATGACACCGACAACTACCTAATTTCAAGATTCATATTACGGCATACCGTGTCCAAAGAACCAGTATACCTAGGTATTATACTAAAACTGAATATATTTGTTAAGAAACATTGAAGCTCTACATTTATCTGTATTACATTTATATCTTTTTACTGTTCTATTATTATTTTAAATAAAGCTTCTGTAATTGGGATGCGAACCCAGCACGAATTTAATTTTAACTTAATAATTGCACTCGTTCAAAATTTTGATTATTCCATGGTAGTTTATTGGGCCTCCGCTAACTTTTCGTTCATTGTTAAAGTTGTAATCCTCTTTGTGAACCCTAATTGAATTCACTGTTATGCTAATACTCTGATTTCCCATCTTATTTCGTTAATAGAGGTCTGCGGTAAACCAATTAAAGGGAGCGTTTCTGGATTACTTAACTTTCGGTTTACGGATAGTTCGTTGAATTTGCTATGCCTACATAGGAGCTGCTTGTAGTTACTACGTGAGAGTATCTTAATTGAATCATCGTAAATTATATGTTCTTTTTAATAGTGTTTGTTGGAAAGTTGCACTATGATTACAGTAGCGTTGAAATTTAATAATATGAGAGAATTACTAGTTGCTACATATTTGAACACTCTAAAGGTTATACCTTTAGATATTTAGAAATCAATGTCCACAGTTGATTGTATAGTTTAGACTAGACAAGTATTCGCCCCGGTGCACATATCGCTTTATTGCACATTTCAGAGGCTTACTATTCCAAGAATCTAATCTATTTACAGACGTTTCAATTTTATTTTTACATGAGCTGATTTGTTACGCATATTGATCAATTCACGAATGAGAATTTCCATTGATTTGTATAACAGAAATTCAGTTAATGAGTATTTGTGCGCGATGTTTTTCCTCATAATACACGTTTGGTTTATGCATGACATTTATGTCTCTTGGTGAGCCTGTGTGACTTTGGATCATTGGGCGCTGGTTGCGGATTCAGGATCAGACTGTAAACTATTGAGTTGCTCTTTCTTCGTACATAATTCTCAGCAGCTCTACGTTCGATCTCGGCTCTCGGTCATTATCATTAATGTCATTGTTACTATTAATGTGATCGTTAAAAAGAGGCTATTTATTTATGGTTGTCGTTTAATAAACATGATAATCTGTATTATTAATCCTTCGCACAATTAATGTAAGCTTTGTTTAACGACTCATACATGATAAATTTCTTCTCTTCTAAGTAAAGTAAAGCAAAATAAATATTAAAACTCATGAATCTTAATTTCTGCTACACTTTTACGATCTATGGTTGCAACTTTGTTCGTTTACGCTATTTATGTAGTGTACTTTGTATAAAGAAGCTCATGATTAACAATCGTGTATAGGTTTGAAGCTAGTCAGGCAAAATCCAACAATAATTCGTTGTTTCTATATTAATTCATTGTCATGACTTATTGCTTTGTTATTCACACATCCAATATTCGTTCGCATTTTATTTTTTATTCGAGTTCTGATATTACATGTAATGTCCATAGCGAAATCAAATTTATTCGTAGATTTAAACTGATAGCTTCACAATTTGCTCATGCTGAAACCGGCCAGATGTTGCCCAGAGTGCAAAATGAAACACGTTAGCGCTTCGCTTGACGCCAGCTCCCTTTTTTGTCACGCCGCCTGTGGACGCCCATTTATCAACTTTTTATAGAAACACTTGTTTTAATTTATGCTCACTAACTTCCAAGCTATCTCCAACCTCATTTGCAGCCGCGGCTCCGTTGCTGTTTATGTGCAAAGTGAATATAAATTTCTACTGGGTGCTGAATAAAAAATTTGTAACTATAACCATCTATAAAATGTTTTGTTTTTTTAATGTGGTTTTGCGATGCGAGCAAGGGTGTTAAAATTCATTTTAGTTTTAACAGCTACAATATTTTAATATTGCAATAAAAATTATTTATAAGAGTGAAAAGTAATATAAAAAAATTGTTGCTGCGACTTTCTTTGCTTGGAAATCGGTTTGTCTCTCGGTTAACGGAAAAATTGTTTAATAGTTCGAGTAGCGCAAATAGAGATTCAAAAGATTCAATATTTTTTAGCGTTTTCATTGCGCTTACTAAATTTTGTTTATTGTTCAGGTTTTCTAACATTTTCGTTATTTTTACAATTTTTCTAATAAAGGAAGGACAGAGTAGAGTGATATACTTTGTGAATTCAAAAGATTCAATATTTTTTAGCGTTTTCGCGCTCACTAAATTTATATAATATTTTCGTTATTTTTACAATTTTTCTAATAAAGGAAAGACAGAATAGAGTGATATACTTTGTGAATTCAAAAGATTCAATACTTTTTTAGCGTTTTCATTGCGCTCACTAAATTTTGTTTATTGTTTTTCCTTTTCTAATATTTTCGTTATTTTTACAATTTTTCTAATAAAGGAAGAACAGAGTAAAGTGATATACTTTGTGGATAAATGCAAGGATTGTAATTTGTCCAAAAATCCCAGTTAAATTAGGGTACAGTTGTAAAATTAATTAAAGAAACATTTAGTCACTTGACACATGAGTAATGCGTTTATTTGGCGGTGCGTTTTAAAGCTCGCCCGATGTAATTACATTTGGTGCATGTATGTACGAATATCTGATAAGGAAACGAAAAAATGCTAGCGGCGGAACTTTAATTAAATTCAACATTTTAACCCCCTCACACGGATTGTTATCTGACGCACCTAGAGGTTAATGTATTTTACGACCAATATCAATTAATTTATATGAAAGTAAAATATATATAATTATTTCCGTAGTCTGATAAAATATGGAGATATTTATTACAATAATAGGGCATACTAAGTTGTATGTATGTATGTTTTACGTTAATCCATATTTATAACATTTTGCATAGCTTCATGTTTACAGAGGTTAAAAAAAAATGAAACATACATTTCTGGAAGGTTGTCGAGGTATACAATATTTAGGTGACTTCAAGTATTTTTAATTAAAAAAAATTAATAAATTGAAGTATTAATTTATTAAATAAAAAAAACCGTGTATGTTTTTTTATTCCCTGGTTTTATTAATCTACGGTCCGCCTTAAAGTAAAATACCTCCGAAATATAGTGGAATAGTGATGTCTTAAAACACAGGTGCCTAACTGTCCTTGTTGAATTCCCAAGTTAGTTCCCAGGGAAGTTTCAACTCGGGTCAGCCCGCAAACCGCTTGCGAAAGTACAAATTTCGCTTATATTAACTTTTGTTCCGAGTAAATTTCACTCCAGCCATGCGGCCACTGCACTTTCAAGTGGCAAAGTTTTAATCTCGTTCTCTTTCAACGTATACCGTGACACAGTCACCTTACATACAGTTACCTTTGATGAAGAAATACTTGAAAGTTTGCCAATTTTCCGTACCGTCTGCGTTGAGTTTTATCGGGAGCATTGAAAACGTTCCTGCTGATATACTCAAATATATTGAGAACTTTATTTACAAAAGTATAAATATCGAAACACTTACATATGCAACGTCATCCACTGTAGGCTCCTAAAAGGGAGCACTTAGCCGCAACGTAATTCCGGTAAAAGGTTCGTCGGTTACGCCGTCGATTTTCTTCTTAATGTTTATTTAAGTGAAAAAATTCGGCGATCATTAACTCGATTGGTGGTTAATGAAATGGACACGATTTAGAATATTACTCGTATACATAGAGACGTAATACGTTTTTTAAAAAAAAAATTGACAAATAATAGAACCGACTTAACACGCACGCAAAAGTAAAAAATAACTGTGTCATTTAGTTGCTTTAATTTACTAAAGCATATCTATGAAGTCGGTACCAGCCAAGTTTCAGGAACATTTATTTAACGTAATAAAGCAGTTTGTGGGTTCTAGATAACGTTCTTAAAGTAGAAACCTTGGCTAGCACCGATTATTTTTTGTAAATAATTTTTATTTCTTACTTTTTAGTGATTTATCACCACGTAACATAGTCATACTATACTGTCATAGTTATTCGGCACTTGTAGCCAAAAAGCTACCGATACTTACACAAAAACCGAAATCGCTGCAAGTGTGCCTATAAAATTCGAAGAGTTCCTTCAATTTTCCCAGGATATCATCACCGCATCCTAATATGATGAGCAAGGGACCATCTTGGAAGTGTGCCTTTTCGAATAAAAAAGAATTATCTAAATCGGACAACTCTGTAAAAAGTTCATACATAAAAAAATATATACGTGTCGAATTGAGAACCTCCGTTTTTTTTGTCGGTTAAAATACATCAAAGTGTAGATAATATTAACTCCAGCATCCGAGTTTTATATTTAAGTTTACCGTTATTGCATCTACTTATATAGTTGTCCTGTTTGACAGTATATAGGCGTAATGTTAAATGTGATAACACTAAACAAGTGATAGAAATCTCTATTACTACAATCGAAAAAATACAAATAAAATTACCTACTATGAGTTGAAGGGTTAGCACTCTCGGCTGACCCTTCAACTCTATTCAGAGATTACAAAAATTTTGGGTTAAAACTAAAAAGGCCATCGGAACTCTATAAACACCTCAGGGTTACCAGAACGCACATTCTAGTTAAGTCCCAGGACGAACTAGTTGCATCACTTCCTAAAGACGAGGGTGCCGGAAAACTTGACTCTAGGCTTCAATTTTACAAACAATTTATGGCAGGGGCTCAGGTAAATAGAACCGGGTTGGGTGCAAGACGTAAAAAGGAAGACCAAGACATAATAAAATCTTTTCTTAAACAAGATGAGGACGACAACTACAAAGTGCATGCCATGAACCTAGAAATGCAAAACGAGTGGTTAAACATTGAAATTTTATCTTAATTCCTTTCAACTGACTCTCCCAGATCAGAGTAACTTAGTAAGATGGGGAAAAGCCTCGGAAAAATCTTGCTATACCTGTGGTGAGGCAGTGGGCACTGCAAGGCACTTATTGGTAGGATGCAATAGAGTACTAGAAATCATACGTGAAGCTATAAGCCTTTCAGTAGCTAGATCTCAAAAAGGGTTGAGAAAAAAAGTACAAATTCCACCAGCAAGCACTTAGCTATTACGACATCTAGACCGGACATAATTTCTTTTTTCCAAAAAATCAAACGTATAGTTAAGACCATGTATTCAAAGTGAATAAATAATGAACTAACCAAAAATGGCTATGTGGTTAGTTTATACGCGGTAGAAGTGGGTGCGAGGGGAATACCAGCGAAGTCTCTCTACAACCTGCTAAAAGACCTTGGCCTTACTAGAAGTGCAGTAAGCTCCATATTGGAACGAGTGTCCAAAGTTGGGCAGGGAGAATAACTTGAACAGAGGAGGTGAGTGTTGACGCGCGTCACAAAGGATACCCTAAACCTACACCCGTGTCACAAGTCTCGGGCTCTGTTCGGAGTTTTTCTCTCAGCCACGCGATGGACCCGGCACCCGCACGGTGAATCCATGGAATGCTAAGATATTCGTCTCTTGTAAGTCTGTGTATGTTGTTTGTCATAGTCTTAACAGAATACTGAATAGGGGACTGTGGACATTGCTGACAGTTCGAAATGTTTTATTGGCCTAAACGAAGGTCAAGTAGGTACACTAAAGTGACCTCAGTTTACTGTTCCGATTGACCCTTTATTACTCAGACTAATGTTTACAGATCTTGCTCATTGATTTGTAAGAATTTTACTGAAATATATTAAATATCCTTAATTTTTTTTTCGTGAAACATTATACGATTTATTGGCATAAATATGGGCAGAAAGTTCGTTTATATACAATTTTTTTTAACAAATAATAAAATTCATACGAAATTAAGCGCACATCTTGCGATTTAAGATAAAGTTACACTTATGTTAACACCGATGAGATTTTTTTAATTAAAATTTAAGAAAATGCTTCGAGGCTTAACCTTCGCAACCAATTAGTATGTATTTATATCACTTTTCGGATAATTACTGAGAGTTTGATAATATTTACCTCTTTTTATTGCGTCATTGAAGTAATTAAAACTTGCTAATATTGATACCACATACACTGCCCAGCGTTCTTAATGTTGGGATGCGAATTACCTCTGTTAACCGTTGAATTAATGACACGCGAATGGGCATGGCATGTAGTGTTCCGTATTAATAAACACAAATATTTGCGAGCTTTCATAAGATTATTTAGACTGCTTCATTAATTATTTTTCATGTCAATAATAGATAACTCTTTTTTTAATCGACTACAAGTTAGCCCTTGACTGCTATCACACCTGATGTTAAGTGATGATGCAATTTAAGATGGAAGCGGGCTAATTTGTTAGGAGTAGGATGAAATCCACACCCCTTCGGTTTCTTCGGTTCGGGCGAAAGCCTCCCACCAGCCAGACCGAGACAAATTAAGAAAAATCTCAATCTGCCCCGCCGGGAATCGAACCCAGGACCTCCGTCTTATAATTCCACCGCGCATACCAATGCGCCACGGAGGTTGTCAACTCTAACTCTAACTCTGCAGTTCAGTGGCCGAATATAAAACTAATAGGTTGTTCGTACTCACTCCTAATACAGTCTTTACGACTTTTTTGAGAGGAGGTGGAATATAAGTCCTATAAAAAGACATATAGATGTGTTTTTCAAATCAAAACCTTTTTATATATTCGAATATATTTCTATCACGAATCTTTAGAAAAAAATAAAATAAAAATAAATTGTAATATCTATGTAGTGAAAGCTTTCTTAAAGCACATCGAATCAGATAAATGTACCTATATTTAGTTTGCTTAAAAGTTAGTATGAATACCTACATTTGAGCGAATTAAAATATATTCTTATCTCCAATTTAAATGAAACTTAATGCAGAAACAGAACAAACGCTTATTCGGAAATAAGAACACCAAAACCACCACAGGAAACAAAAGGGTTTTTGCCCGTTGTTTTAGTTTCGGATCCCCAAAAAATATAATGAAACTAATTTGTCCGCGTTCTCTGTTTTCAAGACTCTTTAATTACGCGCCTCTTAAATGTCCAATTCCAGTGATCGGGATCCGAGTGTGAGTTTTAAAAAACATTTTGTTCATTTCCTTTTAATTTCATGGGACGCATTCAAATTTGTTATGGCACTGATTAAATTTAATTACCTGTTTATGAAGGGAGGTATTTTTACAACGACTACCTCGTTGGTCCAGTGGTTAGCCTACGCGGATATAGACCTTGAAGTCCTGAGCCGGATAATAGAATAAAACTCAGTTATTTTTTCTGTCAAGAAATTCTAAGACTGGATTTGGGAAGTTGATTGTGTTACACTTTGCGCCTCATCACGTTAAGCCGTCAGTTCTGGTCGCTATCATAACATGGACAAATGATAGGGATTGTTAAAATAATCAAATATTATCACCCTAAGCCTGCCGACCAGCATTGAGCAAGCTTTGTGGGTATAATCTCACATAAGGAGGGAGGTCTGGTTCCATCATCATCATCATCATTATCAGCCCATTAACGGCCCACTACAGGGCCAGGCCTCCCACTTTACAGGAGAGGGGATATGGAGCGTACACCCACCACGCTGCTCCAATGCAGGTTGGTGGGCTTAGGGAAGTATAATGTTTCATTTATTAACGATCACTATTAGATGTTGATGATAGTGACCGGGACTGACGGCTTAACGTGCTCTCCGAGGCACGGGGGTGTAACACCTCCAACTTCCAGACTCCGGGCTTGGAATGTACTGCACATTTCATAGAAGAATGAAAAAGCTCAGAATTATTCCATGACCCGACCCAGGGATCGAACCCAGGACCTCGTGATCGTAGCCACATAGGCTAACCACTAGACCAACGAGATAGTCTGGTCTAGTCTGGTTCCATAGTTGGTCGTAAATAGGCTGATAATGATGTAGTATTTTAGTTTATAAATCCCTTGCAAACATAAATTTTATGTTGGCCTACGTTCTAAGTTATAAAAGGCAATTGGTGTTTCCATTAATCTCGAAAGTCTTAAACCAACGCTCGGTTCCAGTTGCCTCACTAAAATATGTAGCAATAAAGGCGGGTCGGACAATACCCGGACATGTTAAGATTCGTTTATTGTCCCCGCTCTACGTGTTGCGGCCGCTGTCTTACAAATAGCCTGGATGGACATTTTCATAAACATTTTGGCGTACAAATGTTGTTAACTTTTGAATTGTCTTATTTAGCTTCCTTTCTCCGCTAAATGTTGTTAAACATTTTTGTGTATATGCGTGCTGAAGAAATTGTTTGCTGAGTGTCACTGGAGGAAATTTATTTAGCTCATCTTCCATTGACCCAAAACTGTGACACGGTTTTAATGTTCGTGTAGGATATATTTTGTGAGGAGTGTAATATTGATATGATTTTCATAAATAGTTCTATTGAGATAAAAGTTAGCTAGGAGTAGGATAAAATCTACACCGCTATCGGTTTATATACGACATCATACCGAAACGCTAAATCGCTTGGCGGTACGTCTGTGTCTATAGGGTTATAACTAGCCACGAGCCCACCAGTCAGACCCAAACCAATTCAGAAAATCTCAATTGGCAAGGTCGGCAATTGAACCCGGGATCTACGTTTTATAAATGCACTGCGCATGCCACTGCACAAAGGCCGTCAATATAATATGTTAGTTTCACAGGAAGAGCTCGTTAGTGATTGTACCATATCTGAAAAAAGGCTTATTTTTGGCTTTTGTATATATAATACTTGTTCGCTAATTTTCGCAAATCACCTAATTCTCACATAGGACACGAAACCTCGAAAGTGTAATTTGTAAGTTATTGTTGCTTAAACCCAATCTCGGAATGTGTTTCTTTCTACCCAATTGGTACAACATTTACAAAATGAGCTAGGAAGAGAATCCTTTGCCCCGCTGATAAAAGTAGTACAGGATTGCTTAAGACATTAAGGAAGAAATACAGGTACGACGGGGGTTATATAGAACGTGTAACCCATTTGTACTTGTTTATCAGGGCGATAAGTGTCCGTATGCGGCCCGCCGTCCCTGCCTGACTGCGCTCATTAGTTCGTAGGAAAGATACCGTTTATAGTTCCCTCTTAATTGCTAAAGTATCTGCTGGCCAGTGATTTACTGATGTGAGCCCACTAATACAGATCTCAATTTGTTTTCACTCATTACGGATTACCGATGAATCGCTGCTATAGTTCATGTTTTATCGCCTATGACAGAGTGACACAAGCACAATACGATACTGAACAGAAGAACAATTCCAATTTAATTATTTTTTACATATAAATAGTATTTAATGCATTCCCTGCTTATGTCTGAAATTAAAAAAATAATTGTAATGTTGATATAATAAATTTTTTTTGAATCGACTACAAGTTAGCCCTTGACTGCTATCACACCTGATGTTAAGTGATGATGCAATCTAAGATGGAAGCGGGCTAATTTGTTAGGAGTAGGATGAAATCCACACCCCTTTCGGTTTCTACACGACATCGTGCCGGAACGCTAAATCGCTTGGCGGTACGTCTTTGTCGGTAGGGTTGTAACTAGCCACGGCGAAAGCCTCCCACCAGCCAGACCGAGACAAATTAAGAGAAATCTCAATATGCCCCGCTGGGAATCGAAAACCCAGGACCTCCGTCTTATAAATCCACCACGCATACCACTGCGCCACGGAGGTCGTCAAGATTCCGTTGTAAAGCGACATTGGAAAAGCAGTCCGTGGCTAGAAGAAACTCGTCCAGCAAAACTCGACACATGCTCTTTTAAAGTACTTATTATTTGCAACACACTACTATACAATAAACATTTCACTAAAAACATATATACTTTGTAACAATAAAATGAACAGTAAAGAACGACTACTCGCGACTATTCTGACTGTCAATTTTTATAACATATGACGGTCGACAGACATTACCTTAGGTTGCCATAGACAATATTATTATATTAGTAATCATTGTCTATGATAACAAATTCTAACATTTTAAAATGCTAGCAAATGTGAAAACATGTGATAGCATTTAAAAAAGTGGATAAAGTAGCGGGTATACCTACGAAGTTACATTAGTTATTCTATATAATGTATATCGTTTTTGCGTTGTCTGAAATCAAAACTTTACAGTTATTACATTCAATTCAACAGTTTCCTTAAACTGGAAGTCTGAAAGGATTTCATAAAGTAAAGTGTTGGTAAAAGAATAAGAAAACCTCATAGTAATAAGTCTTTCACAAGCAACACGGGTTTCGACTTAACCCAAGTCGCTATGTACCTTTAAAGTATGGTATTATAAGGGCGCTCAACCACTGAGTGCTGTAAGCGCATTATTGCAAGATGCTCCGGGCGTAGTACGCCTCTCGAATGTACAATGTCCTTTATTCTCATAACTATATTTTTGGAATAAGCTTTGCTTATGACGAAATGAAAAGTTTCTATAGTTCTTATTCAAATGTTTTGTGTGCATCGAGCATTATTAGCAGCGTTTCAGTTGCAAAGTGGCTTTGCGAGCTTTTAATAATCCGAGATGTAAAAAAGACAGATATAATAAGTTTCACTGTGTCTGTCCGTAGCATCGTATCTTCTAAACAAATACATTTTTTATTTTGAAATTGACGTGTACGAAAACGCCCTTAGCTTTAAACGACAGAGATTCGTTAAGACAGTGTACCTATAGGTATTGACGTTTTTCTGATATGATGGAAAGTTCTGACGAAAAAGTCGTTATTCTTGCAAAATTCATGATTTTGTAAGAATAATCTAGTTATATCTTTTTAATTTAAAAATTCTAAATATTGTCTACATTAAATCTTTAGAGAGTCATTTATATGCATAACCTTAATACTAGAATATTCCACTTAATAATAGAATGACTTCCAAGACGACAATAGGAAACACCTGAACTGTTTCAATATTCCAACCATTCCAATCTGACATTGTTCTCGGGAGGGCAATTACATGTACAACAATCGCTTCTCTTGATTGTCTACTTATTTGATTATCTCATTAAAGAAGCGACAAAAAATAGAACAGAGAGAATCGGATTAGTTAATGTGAATGTCCTGGTTGACAGATGGGAACGCCCTGCTATGCAAATCGCATTGTCTCTAATGCCTGTCCCGGCCGCGCCCAGAAGTGTGGCCAGCCTACGCATCACGACCTCACAATGAATATTAAACCTGTGACATTATGCCTACCGAGATTTTGATCTATATCGCTCGTTGTATATTTGTTAGCATCTATCTATTGCGGCTCGGATTAAATCAACTGTAATGAAGTTGTTTGGCGGTATGACGGTAAATTGTTGGCTTTCTACGTACTCGTATCTTATTCAAATCACAGATATAAACTATTGTCTTGAAAGGAATATACTTTTCTCGTTGGTAGTATCATTGTGAGTGGGCTTTAATAAGATGAGGAAAAAGAAATGAGATTTTGCAATGACATCTTATGTAATATATCTTTACAAGGTTGGATTTATCTTCGGAAAACAAATCAGAGTACCTAGAGTAAAAAGTAAAATGGACATTTCTAAAATCATTCCCGTCCCTCGTCAAAAATAAGAGCTAATTCATAAAATGTTGACGACCTCCGTGGCGCAGTGGTATGTGCGCTGGATTTATAAGACGGAAGATTGAGAAATTTGTCTTGGTCTGGCTGGTGGGAGGTGGCTAGTTACCGACAAAGACGTACCGCCAAGCGATTTAGCGTTCCGGTACGATGTCGTGTAGAAACCGAAACGGGTGTGGAATTCAATCCCACTCCTAACAAATTGGCCCGTTTCTATCGTAGACTACATCATCACTTAACTTTGTCGATAAAAAAAAATGTACAAGAACAAGAGACTAGAGCTAAATAGACTAATATTTGGTATTTACTTTTAAAATATGTTCGAATCATTTTGTCAATCTTACAAAATAACACTTTGATAATAGATTAAGGCGAATGAAGTAAATTTTGACTACTCCAAAAAGTTTTATATTATGTATTAAAATTGCATATTATGAATTTTTATTCTTTTATTTGACACGTGTGCAGTATCTGTCAAACGAAAGAAGAGACATTGTCATAATTTCATTACGACCATCATCATCATCTAAGGGTATATTTTAGGCTAGCACGCCGTAATCTATATATATAAAACTCTTCCGTTACTGAGTGATGTACTGACTGACAGACAACGCACAGCCGAAACTACTGGTCGTAGAGAGCTGAAATTTGGCACGTATATTTGTTAGGTGGCGTAGGTGAAGATTTTAATTTCTTGATGGATTCACTTGAAACTTTGTATGTAGGTTCCACCAGTGAAGCAATTGAGCATTGAGTGAGGAATTTTGGAAATTTTCTCCCTAGGGGGAGAAAAGGGGGGAAAACTGAAAATTTTAATTTCTTAATGGATTCACTTGAAACTTTGTGCGTAGGTTCCACCAGTGAAGCAAGTGAGCATTGAGCGAGGATATTTAAAAAATTTTTCCCCTAGGGGGAGAAAAGGGGGGTAATTTGAAAATTTCAATTTTTTAATGGGTTTACTTGAAACTTTGTATACAGGTTCCACCAGTGAAGCAAGTGAGCACTGAGACATGATTTTAATCCACCGATTTTAGCGCGTGACCTGCGGTCGCTATGATGCCCCCATGCCTCTTTCAATTTTAATATAGAATCTGTAAATCCCCGAATTGTCGCAGGCGTCCAGCCGCGGGATTTTGGCCGCGGTTTTGGTTAAATAAATTACTTAATAATCACAAGGATATTACAGAGATAAGATTTGCCTTTTACAGTGTGTTAATTAGTTTTGGAGATATTACAAAATTTCTAAAAAATATAACATTGCCGCTATATCGTCCAAATTATGTTGACCTCCTCCGTGTTATGTTATACGTATTGAATAGGGGTCATTTTGGTACTGATATTCTTTGAGAATTCAATCTTTGAGCTTTTCTTTCAATTTATTTGGCATGGCAGACCATGTTTATATAATACACGAAAAAGTTTGTTCGTTTGTTTAAACGGGCTAATCTCTAGATCTGCATGTCGAATTATTTTGTTTATTATGAAAGCTAGACTCAAAAGTGAAACAGACTATTTAATACAAGCTATACACATCAGTTTGCCATAAATACATATTGTTAATGTACTGTAATATCGTACAATGTTTAACAAAAATGTAGATCTTTAATACACGGGACGGAATGGAGGATATTACTTCACGGGAAACTATAAAAAAATTAAATTGAGAGGGGGAGCGGGGAAAGAGCACACTTTATTTGAACGTCTGTTTTTAAAATTAAACGGGTACCTAAGAGATTTTCACGCGGACGAAGTCGCGGGCGACTGCTAGTAACCTATAATAACAATATCATATTCATATCAAGCTTTCATTCGATGTTAATAATCAAGCGAAAATCTATGTATACTACTCCTGTAGAGAAAGATCCTGGTCTCTTATAACATCAAGAGTTTTTACACACCTAATATTATATGAGATTAATGACATGGCGTTCCCGTTACTGTCGTAGTGTTCCGTTGGTAACTTTCCCTCTTGTGCAAGTGATTGACGCTCACTCGTAATGGTACCCCATCAACAGATTCAATAGAAGGTTTTCGATGTAAAAAACGATCACGCGATTGAGACGTTGCCGTTTCACGAAATGCCTATTACATCATAATCAATTATTATCTCATATGGCACAGCTTTCTTTTGTGTGCAGCTTATTGCTTTTTAATAGCTCTCGTTTGACTTTGTGTATATGGTGTTTCTACTGTTTTAAAGTACATGGCGTTTTGATGTTAAGTAATGTATGGTTTTGCTTTCGTTTGCTTGTTTCTTTTTTCTTTTGCCCTTGTGATGCGTTATTGCTCTTGTAATTTCAGCATTTAAGTTACGTTATTTCTGGATACTTGAAAGGTTTTTATGCGTTTCAAAGAACTGAAACATACATGATCAAAATTGGAATAAAAAAAATGTAATTCAATTCGTCTGAATACCTTTTTTCGTTGAGCCATTTTATTACAGTAATGTGTTGGTACTTATTTGAAAATATGTTATTGCGCAATACTTACAGTTAAATAAATTCCCATTTTTACAACACCGTATCTCCATTAACTAACCGTCTTTTATAGGTGTCAGAAACGGGCGTGTGATAAAAACAAAAGTGTGCCGTGCTTTAAATTGAGTTGTAAAACGCCTTACCCTTCTGCTGAGGGTACGATCATAAATCGGATTTGTATTGGGGTCGTAAGTGTCGCCGGCCTCTCGGCGGACATCACGGTTGACATGTATACGGTTATTAGCGGACAAACTTGTAAATTTCCTCTCAAAACTACATCCGAGATTTTTATCTCGCGTCTAGAGATAAGAGAGCAGATGAACGCGGCGCTGCGCTCGTCATTCTTGCTATTATTGTCAACGCACATATTTTTATGTCCACCTATTTGCCATTTACGACTGATTTAAGGCCGTGTTTGCATAATTTAACAAGGATTGTCGATTACCTTATATACATATAAGGTCGATTGAATTTTAATAGAGTTTTCGGATGTTAACCAGCTTTATGGCTTGGAAATGTTTTAATACATTCGGTTGATGGTGTATTGATGCAGTGAGTAGCTAAGTCCACCTGCGTTTGTTAGTCATATTTAAACCAAAACGAAGCGAAATTGTCTTTATTGGCTCGATAGCGCCAGAAGCTATGTTTTTCGAATATAATATGAACTTATCTATATTTCTAGAGCCTATGCACCGTGTATACTGAACGGGGTATTAAGATTCGTTTTAGTTGCACAGTGATGCAGGGTAGATAAAAATTATAAAATAATTAGGATGGTGGATGTTCGTCGCCTAATTATTAGTTTTTAAAAATTGTATTATTTTAAAAATTATAAAATGCAGTAACAGTAAAATAACAAATCATCATCATCATCATTACCAGCCTGTAGACGTCCACTGTTGACTTCCAAACACAACGATCCCGAGCCGCCTCTTGCCAGCGACTCCCTGCGACACGTTTAATGTCGTCAGTCCACCTGGTTGGGGGTCGACCAACGCTGCGCTTTCCGGTGCGGGGTCGCCAATCTACCACCTTGGGCCCCCAACGTCCATCAGCTGTTCGAACTACGTGCCCCGCCCATTGCCACTTCAGTTCTGCGACTCGCTGAGCTATGTCGGTTACTTTGGTTCTTCTGCGGATCTCCTCATTTTTGATTCGATCACGCAGATATACTCCGAGCATTGCTCTTTCCATCGCCCGCTGAGTGACTCTAAGCCTTCTTATGAAGCACGCAGTCAGCTTGGTCGCTGACTGCGGGCTTCATAAGAAATAACAAATACATTAATTGAAAATGTTTTATTTATTTTTGAGTAGAGATGTAGAGTTTACTACTCAAGAAGAGCGGTTTAAAAACAATTCTTAAGAAACATTTATAACAATTCATTTACTAGGTATGCGTGAGCTATCCCGCTTCTGTCGATGTCTTGTCCCTATACTCTTAAAGCCAATATGTATTACACTAAAGCTGCCACCTTCGCGTTACATTTTAACTGCGCGAACATTTTAATGTTAGTATATATCCTTCTTGTAGATACTAAACAGGTCATCAAACGTGACATTTATATTGGCAGGTTGCGTACTTGCGTTGTAACGGAATAACTTACAGAGTGTTTATAGTTATTGCAATCTAATATTCGCCCGCTACAGTTTATCATAATGAAAATTTATTTGAGCGGCATACACATAAACTTGCGTCTGAAAATTAGAACGTTGGTATGTATTTCAATTATGTTTCTGCAGAATATTGTAGTTAAAGTAATTATAGTAATTTGTGTAGTAGTAAAATTGAAGATTTTTTTGACGACCTCCGTGGCGCAATGGTGTGCGCGGTGGATATATAAGACGGAGGTCCTGGGTTTGATTCCCGGCGGGGCAGATTGAGGTTTTTCTTAATTTGTCTAGGTCTGGCAGGTGGGAGGCTTTCGCTGTGGCTAGTTACCACCCTACCGACAAAGACGTACCGCCAAGCGATTTAGCGTTCCGGTACGATGTCGTGTACAAACCGATAGGAGTGTGGATTTCATCCTTCTCCTAACAAGTTAGCCCGCTTCCATCTTAGACTGCATCATCACTTAACATCATGTATGATAGCAATCAAGGGCCAACTTGTAGTCGATAAAAAAAAAAGATTTAATTCTTCATAGCACCACGGCACCAAATGATTGAAGGTTCCCTTGAAGGGTAATAAATATTGTTGCCTTTAGTTTTGACGTAACCACTTCTCGAACAGGTATGTTTAGTCATATAAGGGGAATCATCACCATCATTGTCATGCTATTTAAACCGTCCCTTACAATGACTTGCCTCCTTATAAGAGGATGTTATGAAGTTTAGAACCCCCACGCTGCTGCCGGGTTGACTCGGGTAAATGTTTGATTTTGTAACGATCGCTATTAGATGTTAATGAAAATGACATAAGAATTTGTATTGAGAATTTATGTGAAGAAAGAAAAGCTTAATATTTTATAGTCCAAGCAAGCATCTAGAAGTAGAGCTCAAAGTAAGAGGTATATTAAAATGGGTGACCCAAATCTACGCTTCCTAATAACTTGAGCGGTGTTTTAGAAGTTCAGTATTCATAGTCATGAGATATAGTACATTTCGGTCACCTGCCTCACTGCCTTGACTTTTAGCTATCTCTTCAAGGCACCCGCGCAGTATTAATAGGACTTATATTTCACACACTGAAAACCGACGACGCGAGGCTGCCTCGACGCTTGGATTAATATGTAAGTTTAAACTTATCTTTAGTCAAGGTATAAAGTTAGGAATATTACGTGTGAAAGTTACCCGTATATTGTAACGGTGTTCTACATAGGACTTTTGTAGCAGTTTTAACGACAGTCAGTAGACATTTCTTTAGACATTATTTAAAAGTATGATTTTGTTTTTAATTCATCATTCGTTAGCATTATCAACATCTTAACGGCCCACTACAGGGCCAGGCCTCCCTCCTTATAGCAGAGGGCGCATATGGAGCGCAGACCTACGGTGCTCCAATGCGGGTTGGCGCGCTCAAGGTGATAATGTTTTATTTTTTTAACGATCACTATCAGATGTTGATGATAGTGACCGGGACGTGTTCTCCGAGGCACGGGAGTGTAACACCACCAACTTTCCTCCAACTCCGGGCTTGGAATGTCCTGAAAATTTCATAGCAGAATGAAGAACTCAGAATTATTCTGTGGTCCAGAATTTGAACCCAGGACCTTGTGATCGAAGCCAGAAAGGATAACCACAAGATCAACTAGGCGATCTCTGTTTATAATTACAAATATTAAAATAGTAGGGGAGACCGGGGCTGAAAGTTCCGATTTTCAAATAACATGAAATTTTATGATGAAAATGATAAGATTTCAATTTGATATTTGATTAAATTAAAAATTCTTAATCGGTCTCTGTAATAGAAAAGTCATTTCTGCTAGTTTCTCAATATATTTTTTTGTACAGGCAAATTTTCGCAAAATTTCGGAAGGGAACATTCAACCCCACTTTGGGGCGAGTTGTTCCATGCGTGGGGCAAATTGTGCCAGTTGGAGAATATAAATAAAGTATTAGGATAATGTATGGTTTCTTTTAAATATAACAATAATTTCTATACTTACATTTATTTAGTTGTTATGTAATGCTATAAACTTTAAAAAACAATGAAAAACATTATTACCTACATCTAGATTAACGTTTTGTATTGGTTAACACAAATTGAGTTCTATTAGCTCATAGATCTTACAACCTACATACTTAAGGATACAAAAAATCTAACGTACCTACTGGAAAGAATACTCGATATAAACACTTTTTTATAATTAAGAAGTATTGGCACTTCCATAACTGAACTTAAAAAAAGAAAACAAAATATAACTGAAAATCTTCAGATAAATGTTTGTTTTATCAATTTAACTATAATAGAGATGCATGAAGTCAATAACCTTATCACAAACATAACTGCACTGTTTTTAACTAAATAAAATAACAGGTAACCTTCATGCAAATGCTTCATTAATAAATTCAATTAAAGTTAATTATAATCAAATAACAAAACAAAACTACTAACGTCAATATTATTTATCATCTTTAAGTTATCAAATTATTTTTATAAAGTAAAATAAAATTACAATGCAGACAAATTATCAGCCTTGTTTTAATCAGTCGTAATCAACTTTGGCATATTTTATTGTTATTCATCGTTAAATTCTTCATCTGAATTACAGTTAGGACACACATATGTAATATTATCAGTTTCAATTACACATTGCACATGTGCCCAAGTTTTACACATACTACATTCTATCCACTGTTCCCTTGGAAGAGAATTTGAATATGAATCACAACAAATTATGCAGTACCATTCCAGATCCTCATCAGTACTATCACTCTCGCTTTCTAGTAACACTCTTCGTTTAGCACCTTTTTGAGCTTTTCCCTTTCCTTTTCCCTTGCCTTTACCATTTTCTTTATTATTGCTGTTTTCCTATCCCTTGTCATCATTCTTATGCCACGTAGGAGGAATGTTTCCCAAACAAAATTTAACTGCACATTCATACGCAAGTTTTCGCATTTCTCCTGGCAGCAAACCGAAGTATATTGATGAACACTTTAAAATGTAGTTAGCTAGCTTTTTTCCTGTTCCGTGGTAAACACTGATCTGCTTTTATAACCTACGGTAGTATCTTTACCAGCTCTCATTTTTTTTACAAAGCGATGTAATGTCATGTGGCAAATTTCCAGTTCTCTGGCTACCGTTTTTACTTTTTTCCGTCTTGTATGACAGCATTTGCAGCTTGGCGTAATAACGTTTCGGATGTTTTCCCTCTCTCAGTTTTGCGTTTGTAGGTACGTACCATCCTAAAAAAATGAAAAATATACCGTAAAAATGAAAAGAAAATTTAAGGATCGATCGATTGGGGTAAGTTGTTCCGCGGAACAATCAGCCCCTTTGGGAGGGAACTTGTAGCCCCAAATCACACTCTTGTATAAAAACTGTTATGCTAGCAAATTAACAAATTCAATTGAAAAAACATTCAAGCTATAGGATACCTAACTAATGCCACTCTAAATTTGGAAAGATACACATACATCGGTCAATAATAAAGAAAAATAGACCAAAAAGTTTAAATACGAAAAAATGTACTCACGTGGTGTTCTAATAGCACGGTGCTCACAGCCACTCATCCGCCGCTGTTGGAGCAACTAAGATGACCGCCAAATCGGCGCGTCACCTGATGCTTGAACGACGCACTTCACGTGTATTGCTATCTCTTTTCTTTACAAAGTTATTTCTGTCGGAACAACGTGCCCCGGGAACTTTCAGCCCCGGCCTCCCCTACGTATATTTTAAAGTCGAAAGCAAAAATTGCCTAACAACAATGTTATTATTAAATTGTAGCAACTTTATCTAAGACAACAAAGAAAGCTAAAAGTAAAGAAAAACTAACAGTTGAATTGATATTTTCAATTTTCTTTAATAATTTTGAATACATTGATATTTATTCTTTGCTATTATCATGGATAGCGGATTTTTTTTGTAACAAAGAATAAAATCTGTGTTATATTGCCAATATTCTTATTTTTCCTCAAAGTAAGCGAATAGTCAGTGGGTCAGTAGATTAAATGGTAATCCAACGATCGAAGAAAGATCCTAAGAGTTCTCAGATTTGAGGAGGGTCCTCTAGTCTACCTCCCGAAGTTTAATTTAAGTCATGTCCTGTATCAAAATGTTAAATAAGTGATACGAATGAAATTGAAATTAAGAAGCTCTAGCAATCGAGTAGAACACTTGCACAGCACAGCAGGAGAACCTGTCTTATGCATTATTTCTGGCTCTTGTAAGTTATTCACATAAGTATAGGCATTGATTTAGGTTTAGAGTTTCAGGTATAAAAATGAGTGCAAGTCGGACAGTTGCGTCGGTGGTCCCAGTTATCCAGGCACCTGTGGTAGCACGCGCTCGATAATGAATACGAGTTAATTAAACAACATTAGCCCGACATCGCCTGCACACGACGGCAGATCCAAACGGCGATAGCCAACGAGCCCCTTCGTTAAATACGGCGTGTATCACGAATAGATTATCCCTTTAATGCCGATTCGTGTCAACTGATATTTAGGACGAACAAGATTTTCAACGATCTAACCATCTAGCGTCTAGACGAGAGTGGTTTTACTTTTTTATTTCTTGACCTTTTTATGAACTAATTGCTATATACAAAACCCTGTTTTATTTCTTGGTAATTATTTTTGATGGATGTTTCAAGTTTGATTCAAGATGTAATTTTTCAGGTATTTTCAACATTGATTTGAATATAAAAGAATAGCTTTTTGAGGTTGGTGTAAGTTTGCTCTACGTTGAGTTAAAATACCCAACATTGTAATAATATAAAGCCTAAACGAAAGGCATTGTCACAGCAGCAAAATAAATTGGCTCTCATTATTATTTACAACAAAAACTGCTTCAAATTTTGTTATTTTGTAAGTTACACAAAAATAATGACACTTAATTTCGATAATTCGTAAAGCTGCGTTGACGTTTTTCTCACGACATGGTAAATTTCACAGATCTCATAAACAGCTGCCTGCAGCGGTCAAAATTCATGACGATGCTCATAAAAATTTTAACAAGCCGTTGAAGAGTCGCTTATAAATATGTTAAATATGTGTTATTTATATTATTTTTCTTTAATCATTACGTCACATTTGAATTCAGTATTCGAATGTTTTTGATATAAAAGAAGCTATTTTCTATAGCATCGTGCGTGGTTTAATTTTTATGTTAATTTGATAGTGTAATAAAAACTTCCTTCTAAGATATGATCTTTTTTCTATTTAACTCGAATATTTTTTTGATTTGTAGGTATTTAATATATAAATTATGTCCCTTTTTACCAAATTAATTAAATTGCCTTTTTAGACTAGGAATATTTAAGTAAACCTTTCGATGTTATCATCAGACTACCTCCATTGTGCATTATTACAATGTGGCGTTCATCTCAAAAGTCATGAAGTGGTTCAAAACTTTCAAGATTTGACCTACACATACTTACAAACAGGGCAAAGAAAGTAAGTTGGTAAAAAAGGAAAAAAATTATATTAAAGTGTAGTATAGTTAAAATGTATTTACAAAATAATTAGGTACACACAATCCCACTTCTGAAAGTCCCGGGGAAACGCAGGTGTGCGTGCACGACCCTCGCAGCGCCGTGATAAGCTCCCGCGAATACTAATGCTCTTAAATAAAACTTTATCAAAGCTGTGTGCGCGCTATCAGCCTACCGCCGGCAGCTCTTACACAGCCCCGCAGAAATTGTGCCTGTTTAGGGTTTTTGAACACGCAATCCAAAATAAACCCTAATAGCCGTGCAAATAATAATTAATAACTTATTGCATTTCTGCGGAACGCTTTAAATGCTTGTTGTATGTATGTCTGTCTGTCTGTCTGCACGATTTATATGTTCCCTTACAACTCCCAAACGGCTTTGCTGATCCCCGATATGATGACATATCCTTATAGGAAAAAGTCTTAAGAGTATTCTTAGTCACTTCCGATTGAGCTAGGTGTGTGTAAATTGCGAAATACACCCTAATCAATATCGGGCATATCAGAAATGCAGGAGTGGGAACAACTGGAAGCTATTCTCTGACCCGAGCTTATTTATTTTCTTGTTTTCTGCTGTAAACCGACGAATCCAAGAGACTGTCACACAGTTCCGAGAGAAACACCTCAACGTACGATTCATTCCGACACCGGAGCATCCTCTGGAGATGTCAATAGAAATGACTTTCAAATGTTCAATTTGGAAATAATATCCGCGCACTTTTAAAATTTTTACATTGGATTCTGCCAGGAGTAGCGCTGTAAAGTATTTATATTTACGCTATATTAAAGTTTTTGAAATTCTAAGTACCTAAATTACCCCTAATGAAATAATATTAGTATGCAAAAATTAGGATCTAAAATTATTGTGTATGAAAAGCCTTAATCATATACGGGTATACTCAGGATAAGTTTTGCTTCTATACCTTGTTTACCGCACGTAGACGCTTTATTTCGCCATATAAAGGTTCTAATGGTTTTTATTATTTCCTGCTTTTACGCTAAATCAAAATAGGCTTGCCGTGTGCCATCGCGGAGGCAATCTAGAAGTTTCCCGCGGAATCCGGGCCTAAGTTAATAATAACAGTAGTTGAAGTTAATGGGCTCGCCGATAGATGTTGCCGATAGAGAGGCGGCGAATGATTTAATTATTATTGGAACTTAGCGTCTCGTTAGTTTCAAACACGGCACAAGTTATCGCCGGGCATTTTTGTTCCCCTTTATAATAGTATTATAGCTATGATTTTTAATAGAAATAAGTAAAAGAAGAAGCAATAATCAGTACCTACTAGATATAGAATCTGCTTACGTAACCTCTGTCCACTGTCTGTACGTCACGTTGGTCCGCTTTGCCTATATGGATTTACATTATAGTCCTTTTTTAAAGCTAGCTTAAGAGTTTTAATGAGCTTCTTAAACTCTTAGATAGCCTTCGTTTTCAATAGCAATCGGGAGCGTTACATCCGATGAGAATGGCCGTTGATACTTAATTGTTATAAAATCAAACGTTGATTATGTTTGTATTTGTACTGACATACCTAAATGTGTTGAATTTAATCTCCAAATTCCTTTTCCTATGAGCAGGGTGGACTCGCTTTATAGTGATACCAATGCCTATATTTGCCCGTATATTATTCTGCATGTTTTCTTTTAACTTAACTTAAGTTTAAGTATTAAGTTATTCCTAAAACACATTACATAATAAATCAGTTTCTTTTTGTTAATTTTGACGGTCTCCGTGGTACAGCGAAATGCGCGTTGTATTCATAAGACGGCGGTCCAGGGTTTATTTCCCGGCTGGACCGTTTAAGATTTTCTAAATTGGTCTAGGTTTGGCCGTGGATAGTTACCTCTCTACCGCCAAGCGATTTAGTGGAGAAACAGAAACGGATGTCGATTTCATGCTACTCCTAACTAGTCACTTACCATTAGATATGATTGCAGTCAGGGCTTACTTGTAAGGAACAAATAATAGTCAGCTAGTTTAGAAACCACATTTTCTTAGTCTTAATAGATGGTTATTAAATCCACGCGCTTCAATGAACAGTTACGCAATGATGGGTCGTGTTAACATATTAAAATCGTATCATAATTGCATACGATCTTTAACACTTCGCGTAGTGATATTGTAATGATGTATTGTTTCAGGTAAGTGGGCGGCGTCGCGGTTGTGCAACCGATGCGACCGATACACTTTCGTGCCGAGATGAGGCAATGCTGCAACTTATACAATTTATGACATTCTAGTACAATGATATACATTGGAATACATGGCCTGCCCTTTCAGTTCGTTAAAGGTTATTAAAAGATGATCTTGTTTTCTAGTTATTTACTCACTACGGAGGGTATATGGTTCTGATGTCATCTACGTAAGCAGTGACAAATGTCCATACTTTAGATAAAATTGTTTAACTTGGCAATAAATATTAAATTAATATTATAAACATTTAGATGAATGTTAAGATAATTTCTCTTTACAATAATATATTATACTCGAAATAACACAAAGTATTATAAATGCGAAAGTTTGTAAGTTTGGAGTGGTGCCAAGGTTCTATAATTGTTTCTTAAACTTGGTGGCACACTTAATATAGCTTATAAATAAAGAGCTAAATGACACAGTCATTTTTTACTTTTTACTGCGTTTTGAGTGGGGTCTATTTTTTGTTAAAAAAATTTTTATCTCCAAATTTGTACGGGAACGAAAAATACGCAGGTGATACCGCGAGCGAACTTTAATAGTAAATAATTTGTATATGACAATTTCAAATGGAATATTCTCTTGTTTCATATTTCAAAACCTAATTAATTTTATGTTAAAGTGATATATGTCAAATCCTCTGAATGACTACTACGAATAATATGTACCTATTGAATATGTTAAAATATATTGTTAGTAGTTTATTTATGTAATAGATGATTGTTTGTTGAATAGTAAATTTTAAATAACAATTTCTAAAGAGATAATTTTTCCCATACTTTTAGTTTAAGATTTTCTTTCCCTACTTTTATGTGGAGTCAGATTTAAAATTTTGAACTTAGTTATGTTTTTATTGGCTTTATAAAGGGTTCGGTTGGGTTTGTTAAAGAAATAGCAGACTAAGTTTCATTGTTAAGGCTGTAGACACACTTATATGTTACGGTTATTTTTAAGTTAGCTAGCCCTTTAAACTGAAAATGAAACTAGTTAGTACGAAGTAACGTATTTAACTTGAACGTAATCCTGGACACGTCAATGTGCCTGAGGCTTAAATACTTAAGTACACTCGACTCTCCCCAAACTGAAGCCTGAAACTGTCTGTTTTAATTCTTTTTACCCCGTCTAGCAGGGTAGGTACGAGTACATCTTTAGTTTTTATTATTATTTGCTCTACGTACAATTAATTGCGCAATTTATTTAAATAAATAAAATTACTAAACGTATAATTAACTAAACCAATATGAAATTATATATATATATATATATATATATATATATATATATATATATATATATATATATATATATATATATATATATTGCTTGCCTGTTTGTTCCGGCTTACCTCTAAAAGCAACAGACAAACAACAAACATGTACGTCTCTCCGAACACGACCAAAATATATAAATACAACAAATCCAATAATAATAAGGCCGTGCGTGTTCTAACCTATACGCTGTTGTGTTTACGAAGTCGAGAGAGTATATATATATATATATAACTTCGTTTAATCCGGGTGTCCCTTGACACCTCTCAACATTTGGAACGAAGTTCCTTATCGCGCGTTGCGAAAGGGGGGCTAGACGGAAAAAATTGGTACGAAAAGTTGTCACGACACTTTTTGATCAAAGGATCTTGCCGCCGCCTTTGATGTGTGTGCGCGTGAGCGGCGGGGGGCGCCCGCGCTGTATGCTGTCTCGCGCTCTCGTGGCGCCCTCTGGTGTTTCGGTGTACAACAACAAATATTATTATTACTTAAAAAAAATAAAATTTTATTACAATTCCTTCACTAATTAATCAAAAGGAACTTCGTTCCATCCGGGTGTCCCTTGACACCTGTCAACTTTTTTTGTATAAGGAACATACGCTTATTTGTATCCCACGAAAACGGAAACTACGTCAATATTTAAAGTTCTATATACTATTCCTTCATAAAATCTTTATAAGCATCTCACAATTTATGTAATTAGATCAGTGATATTGATACTTGTACTTCTAGTCATGAAAATCGTCTGGTACGTATATCGTATTCATTGTTTGTCGTAATCTAGAGTATCGGAGGACTCGTGTTGGAATGCTGGTTTATTTTAATATTTAATAACTGCGGGCGAGCAGATATCGTCTGCTCGGGGGCGATTCGCTGCTCGTTTTCCCCTCTCCCCTCTTATCTCTGCCGGTTTTGTGTCACGCTCCAGCTAAACTTACTTTTTACTTATCGCGAGTCTCGTAGGATAAGCCCTTTGAGACACTTTCTTAACATGTGATTACGCGAAACTGACGTGTCATTATGTTAAACATGCATTATATTCGTTATATATTTCTATTTACTGTAACGTCTAAAAATATTTTGTCTTATGTAAAAGTCATTGGACTGATTTTGATGCGAGTCTATATTATCTTATTGCATAGGGTACAGTGACGGTCTCCGTGGCGCAGTGGTATGCGCAGTAGATTTATAAAATGGAGGTCCTGGGTTCGATTCCAGGCGTAGCCGATTGTGATTTTCTTAATTGCTCCTGGTACAGCTGCTAGGAGCTTTTGGCAGTGGCCAGTTACCACTCCGCCGGCAAAGACGTACTTACCGTCAAGCGATTTAGCGTTCCTGTCATATCCGGTCTAAAAACATCCTTTATATAATTTCCTTATATACGATTATGCAAAATTAACTTATTTATATTCAACGTAAACAACAACAAATACTATTTTGATGTGGGTATGTACTGTTTGCTCGTTTGTCGGTAGTTTTAAATCGGAGTCAAGTTTTATACATACAAAAAACTCTAGCTAGGTAAGTTGCTATGAAGGTGTTGGCAAAATCAATTTTAGAATAAGCTTGGGATAATGTATGGTGCACTATACTTATCTTTGGTTTTGCGGTAAACCAGAATGTACCTACCATTTCTTGTGTAGCATACTATGGATTTACATAAGGTATGTAAAATTCTTCACTGGTCAACATCATCATTATCAGCCTATTAACAGCCTACTACAGGGCCAGGCCTGCTCCTTGCAGGTGAGGGGATGTGGAGCGTAGACCCTGCTTCTGCGGTTGGCGAGTTTGGGATGTTTCATTTTAGCCAACTTTATCAGTGTGGCCGTTGTGGTAGGCTTTCGCCGTGTAGTTTCCCGCTGACTCACTCCAGCACAGCCGAGCTCGCTCCAGAAGCTTAGCAGGCCGCCCAGGTTCGCGATTCCTCTTGGAGTGTCGTTTTGGAACCAAGGGTGTGGATTTCCTCTGCAACTGAGCATGACGTGTATCGGTGTCTCGTCGTGTTCCAGACAAGTCCTGCATAGACCACTTACCCTGCTCAATGCGGGTTGGCGAGTTTGGGGTGATGTTTCAATTTTTAACGAACTATATCAGATATTGATGATAGTGACTGGGGCTGACAGCTTAACATGCTCTCAGCCACGGGGGTGTAACACCACCATTTTTCCGACTCCGGGCTTGGAATCTACGGAAATTTCATAAAAGAATGAATGAAATATTTCCTGACCCGACCCAGGATTCAAACCTTGTGATCAAAGCCACATAGACTAACGACAAGACCAACGAGGTAGTTACACAGTCTTTGCTGTTAAAGTAGCTTAAATAAAATAATGAGATTCGATGGGCTCCTAATTACGTATCTGGAAAAAAACCATAATAATCTTTTATGAACTAATAAGAAAACAGTATAATGACTGCTTTATTCTTAATCAAGCTTCTGATCGCAGCTTGTGGCTAGTAAGGAGATCGGTTATTTGTATTTACGGCAGTTTTATCGCGCAAGATTTACATAATGTCATTTGTTATGCGGTAACTAGGAGGAAAATATCTGTGTGCTCACAGTTTTCTATACTTTGTTTAGGAGCAGACTTTGTAACAAAACTTACATGTGTATAGAAAATAGGTTTAAAAAGTTTTACTGGTTTTAAAGAAACACATTTAAATGTATACATACCTATATAAGCGAAATTGATTACCGGAAGTGATCGTTGGCGGACAGCCTGCCTCCCACAGTCACTAGACAAATTAAGAAAAACCATTTTAAAATTTTACTGGTTTTAAAGAACCACAAATTTTTTTGAATGCAATAGGTTAGCTTCACCTAATCACGCCTTATGATAAGCGATAATGCAGCCTACAATGGCACGTGCTTGTCTCGAAGATGCCTATTCACTCTTGACCTCTAAAACTATGCACTTTGATTGATTGACTATGAATTTGGAATAGTTACACGTTTTGCAACTCACACGCGCCACACGACAGCTATTGTGTTCTGAGTATTTGTATCTATACTAAAGCCAAACTCGATTGAAAATGCTTGTCAACAAACAAAATAAAAAAAGGTAGAAATCACTAGTCATTTTACACTTTTTTTTTATTTAATTAGTTAATGACAAATTCATGACAATAAATTAGATTAGTAAGCTTAAAACTAATTAATATATTCAATATCTTTTAACTAAGATTTTTAAAATAACAAAACATAATTTTAAATTTATTGGGCATAAAATGTGTTGCATTTTCTACCTGCCAGTCATTTTAAATTTGTTTGTTGACAAGCATTTTCAATCGAGTAGGACTTTAGTATAGGTACCTGATACACTCATGAACTAAAGAAAAAAAAGTTTAGTTTAGTTTTCAATACAATAAAGTTATATACAAAAGAAATGATAAAAATATTTAAACACACGGACAAATAACTGTTTGTGGTAGTCACAACAATTAGTCTAAAATGAAATCTCAAAAGTGCTTATAAACTAATTTTTTTATTCAATTTTTTTTACTGTAATAAACCTTAAACATTTTTTAAATTTATTGTTTAAAGTTAAATAAGAAATAGTTTAAAAAACATTGCAACTTAATATTGTTTATTGTCGTAAAAGAATATATATTTTTTTTATTGAAAGAATGTACTTCTTCTTGCAAATAAAAAGCAAACGTACTTTAATTTGTTTGGGTTTTAAAGTTCAGTTGCCCAAAATAACTGTATTTTTGAAATTCCCTAACTTCTCTCCTCCGAATAAAAATATTTTTTAATCCCCCATCGCCGCTTCCATAAATTTTGTTTTTATGTACTTTCCCTTATCTGTATAAACAGGCAGACGTGAAGCTGATAGACGTAACAGATAAAAGGCGTGCCCGGGAACTCGCCCCAGCAATTTCCCTACTTTTTGAAACAATGCCAGCTATTTATTTCGCTTCTTTTCTACACGTATGTTTGATGCGAAAGCCGAAATGCCAGTGCCCAGTGTTATTTCACATTCTGCTTAGGCAGCTCAAAATAAAGACTGGAACTGAACGGTTGACGCACCTGTCGAAATCTTTTTCTCAAGAAATTCTTAGCATCAGTTGGGAGTTAAAGTTGGTAGTGACTTGGAGAATGAGACATGTTAAGCGGTTGGTCTAAGTTGGAATGCGCTTTCCTAGAAGATGCCTATTGACTCTGGCCTTGAAGATGGTCAGGTTGTAGGTGGTAGGAAACACTGACGCAGGGAGGGCAATCGACACTTTTGCCGTGCGTATTAGGAACTAATTATTATCATTAGCCTACTCACGGCCTCCGTCCTTATTGGAGAGGGGAGCACTAATAAGCCCAAATAAAAAATATTTTTTTAAATACAAACGGTGTAGTTTGAAAATCTTAAAAGGACATTTGCTTTGTTTTGAGATTATGACCTGTTTTTAAAATGGTAAATTCAACCATTAATATCGTCAACGTGATGTTGCTAAAAGTTCAATATTGGTCAAAATTCAAAAACAAACTGGACGTTTATAATTCGCCATAGCGGTTTTTTAAAACAAGATTCTCGCAATCTTTTTTAACTTTGAAACAGAATTAATTAAGCGCCAAGAATTTAATATGGCGCAGACATAACAATGTTTGATCCAATTTTCTACAGTTACGCAATCGGACTGAAAAAACTCTACGTATTCGACAAATTAAAATAATTCGGTATACCTTTTGATTGCCTCGGATTGTTTTTTTATTCATTTAATTTTCAATTTGAGTAAACGTTTTATTTTATAGTCGGCAGATTTATAAACGTTATTGATTTTTTGTTATCATTTTGAGTGATTTAATAACCCATTAATGAGTTGTTTAATTTAGTCGTAGGCTGTTTTGTTTTTTAATCCGTTTTGTTAAATATTTGGCATTACCTCTTAAAATGACCAATAATCCTTTTTCCCTCCATTTTGTGGAAATACAATGGGTAGGCATAAATATATACTTGAATTGTTCTGTTAAAAAAAATATACATGGTGTCTCATAACTAATGATCAAACGATAATGGGAGAAACGCCACCTAAATCAATAAATAATTTGTCTAAACTATACAAAAAAATAATCGTAATGTGACCAAATTTTTATGCTAGGGCTTTTTTCACATAGTTCAATCCTGGGACTGTTTTAATTAAGATTTTTGTAATCTGTTTTTCTCAAACATTATGGATTAGATTTCTTTGTAATCTGGAAACCATTTGTATAAATAATCTTTTATTTGTTATGTATAAAAAGTGTTTTTTTAACTTGAGGAACCGATTTAAAATGAATGTCCTGAAATAAAAAACATGACGCCATGTCAGGATAATATTTCTTTTACCAAATATATAAAAAAACATCTACAATGTTGTAAGAAAACACCCAGAATTATTTTTCCTTTTTGTTACATAAAAATGTGGATAAATTATATGAAAGAGTGGTGCGTGACTTGGTTTCATCGTCATGTCGCGGAGGCGTCTCTGTTATGTCCGGTAATTTCTTTATATCCTTGGGAAATATATGACGTCTTGATATTTTCAGTTCAGCCTTTTGAACATATTAATTTGTTTTGTTATCTTGCTGGCCGGGCAGATAAGGGTCTGTACGGTTGGTAATCTTTTGAGTGACGGACAAAATAATTATTGCCCTGTATTATGTGCCTTTCGAAATGTACTGTTCAAAAAGTAGATATTTTATTTTGTAACTTAAACGAGTATGGCAATTTAACACTAATTTTTGGATCTAAATTAAAGTAAATCGACTTGTACTTTTGGAATTCCGATAAGTTGTCTAGTGAAAGATTTTAGATGACCGGCACTAAACTTGTGTCGACTTTATTGGTTGATCCGGGAGTTGGGAAAACAAGCAACCGATCGTCTTATCAAGGACAATACTATTAAAGAAACATTTTCCTTTTCAATTTCCTCACGCGCCTCAGTCAGCCGTCCGTGATCTTCGATCCGCTCGATCATGAAAATATATAGCTTCATTCAAGCGATCGCTATCGGAAAAGCTCCTTAATCGGTTTTCTTTTATATGAAAATGGACTTTTAGATTTATTACGCCGTTTTGGTTGCGTTCAGGTTGTGAAAAACGTGATATACGCCTGCTCCTGTTCGGGTGCAAAATTGCAAACTAAACAAAAATCCGAACGCGAACCGAACCATATTATAGCGCGAGAGCTTCTCGAAGCCGCTAAAAATATGGGCTATGAAAGAAAATTGCTTTGGATAAGTGCGGTTGCGTTGATTTCTTATTTCGTATTCAATGTGCGTTGGAATAGATCACGAGTTCTCGGTAAACTCAGAACTAACGTCTAGAGCATCTATCGTTTGTTTTGAAATGTCTTTTATATGTATATCATGTATATGTGTATAAATATATACATTAGATAATGTCTTGTAATACAATTCCATTTTAAGAAGTCAGTCTAACTGCATTTTATACTAGCGATCTTTTTACCACACTGTTGTAGAGTAATTTTGCCTGCAATGGCGTGTTTGGGGTATCTTATTAATTTATTTTCTTTGAAAAAAATCGTCACCAAGACACCAAGTTATGTTACGTTTAATTCTGAAATCAGAACATCTTCTTTTTGTCGATTTTGGGTGACCTTTAAGCTTCCTCCGTGGCACAGTGGTATGCGCGGTGGATTTATAAGACGGAGGTCCTGGGTTCGATTCTCGGCGGGGCAAATTGAGATCTTTCTTAATTTGTCTTTGTCTGGCTGGTGGGAGGCTTTAGCCGTGGCTGGTTATCACCCTACCGATAAAGATGTTTCGCCTAGCGATTTAGCGTTCCGGTACTATGTCGTGTAGAAACCGAAAGGGGTGTGGATTTTCGTCCCACTCCTAATAAGTTAGCCCGCTTCCATCTTAGACTGCATCATCACTTAACATCAGGTGTGATAGCAGTCAAGGGCCAACTTTTAGTCGATAAAAAAAAGCTTGAATATCGAAGAGAATAACAAAATAAAACTTATTAAAAAAAGTAATAAAATAAAACAAAATCAGAGCATCTGTATTTTGATAAAAATTACTTTATGGTCGTATCGTTTGTTGTTTTGTGCATCTGTTGGAAACCTCGTAACTCTTATACAGTGCGTACCGTCATTAAGCGTAAAGCTTGCGCAATATTTTTTCTTTAATTTGAAAATTAACGTCGCCATATGTTACGCTTTTTAACCCCTCTAGCTCTGGGATCTTGTTAAGCTAATATAACGCTGGGCTCGCAAACGCAGTAAAAAAGGTCTAACGCACCAATTAATTTCTACACAGGGCTCATATTTTTCTAAAATATTTCGCCCTTTTTAAAACAAATATTAATGCGTACGTCCTAGTTTAAGCCTCGGACAGTCGAGCGACATGCTTATAAACATTAACTGTTATTTAGTTAGTAGGTAGGTATGTGTATATCAAATCTTGAAACTTTTAAATTAACCAATTTCGGCACAATTGCAAATCTTAAGAGACGATGGATAACACTTTAGATTTTAATAACTTAGTCCATGACCAATCTCGGCCTGTTAAATAGAAACGGGAATATTGGTTATTTTAAAATATAAAGCGAATTTATATAACAAAATATAAAGGTAAAAACCTCATTTTTAAAAACATATATTTAAATATTATTTAATTAAATTCCATATTAAGTTTGTGTGAAGCTTAAAATGGCGGTGTTAGCAACGTGTTGATATTTTATTAACTTTATCGTCGACCGAAGCCGCTCTCATTGTGCCCGTAATGAACCTCAACTCTTTCCCAGTTTCTGTCAGCTCAGTAATTAAACACATCTGCTACACGTGCAATTTTGTCCCGCGACGCTTGTTTTATATTTTCAGTAAAAGTTAATGGCTATGTTTAGTCAAATTTATAAACTGGAATTCAATTTTTACAATGAAATCTGTGGGCCAAATTAAATGAAATACTTTAATTTCAAGTTGGCAAATTTTGTAACTGCTTCGTTGGTCTGGAGCTTTGTTAGTTGATCTACGTGTCGGATCGTTTTTTGATTCGAATCACAAGTTTCTGGGTTTGAGTTCTGTGTAAAGAAATACAATATTGAGTTATCTCTCTTGTAAAAAACAAGATGAGAATGACAACTACAAAGTGCATGCCATGAACTTAAAAATGTAAAATGAGTGGTTAAACTTAGGTGAGTTCTGCATCCTGCTGCACTGCTCTGAAATGCTGTACGATTAGTCTCTGCTCCTGATTGGACTATATTAATGGACACGTATGAAAAGCACTATAAAATCCCGACATCTAGATCGGACATTTTTTTTTCCAAACAAATCAAACGTATAGTACTTGTTGAGCTTAGAGTGCCGTGGCAAACAAACATCCCTAAAGACCATGTATTCAAAGTGAATAAATATTATGACCCAGAACTAACCAAAAATGGCTATGTGGTTAGTTTATTCGGTAAAGGTTCAAGGCTAGGTATATCAACGACGTGCGTTTAATTCCTCAATCATGTCTGTAGTCGATGATGTTTATGTCATAAACTGGAATTTAATTTTAACAATGAAATCTGTGGGCCAAATAAAATGAAATACTTTAATTTGAAGTTGGCAATTTTTATGACTGCTTCGTTTCACTGAAGCAGTATGGTGTAAGCTCTATGACCCTTAGCTATGAGGACACATTGAGGCGTGGCTGCAGCGGGTCTTTGAAATAGGTTTATAAAGATAGTTTACCATTACTAATATCGGTTTGGAAGGCCGAATCTACTGAGAAAAGGCATTTACTTATTTTTGACACTCAAAATAGGTTCTATAAGAAAAACTCTTTACTATACTTGAAAACAAAAAAAAAATTAATAAAAAATTAAACCGACTTCAAAACCCACTGAAAAGTATACATTAAATGCGTCATTGAGTTACTTTAATTTACTTAACTATATCTATAAACTCGGTGCCATCCTAGTTTAAGGAAAGTTTATTCAACAAAGCAGCAAAGCACTGTGTGAATTAGGTATCATCTTTAAGTTTCTTTGATTTAACCAAGATCTCATCATCAGATCCTAACATGATGACTATTGGACCATTTTGGAAGTGTACCCTTTCTAATAAAAAAAGAATTTTCAAAATAGGATTATTCTGTGAAAAGTTATGCGTGGTCATGCATAAAAAATTCCTATCTCAAAAACTACTGAACCGATTTTGGTAAAATTTGCAGTGTACCCTAAGTTGAACAATACCTAGTACATCAAAAAAAGAATTACTTAAATTGACTAGAAATAGACTTGTACTTCCGGAGATATGCCTTTTTTATTGACTACAAGTTGGCCCTTGACTGACACCTGATGTTGAGTGATAATGCAATCTAAGATGGAAGCGGACTAACTTGTTAGGAGTAGGATGGGAATCCACACCCCTTGCGGTTTCTACCCGACATCGTACCGGAACGCTAAATCGGCGCTAGCCACGGCGAAAAGCCTCCCACCAGCCAGACCAAGACAAATTAAGAAAAATCTCAATCTGCCCCGCTGGGAATCGATCCGGGGACCTCCGTCTTATAAATCCACCGCGCATACCACTGTGCTTCGGAGGCCGTAAACCTCCACAAACATAAATACATACATACATACACTTATAAAATTTGGCACATTTGTTCAGACGCTGCTATAGACTAACATTTGCGAAAACTGGGCTGTTCTGGAAATATTACATACATACGTCGAATTAATAACCACCTTTTTTGAAGTCGGTTAAAAGTGGAAAAAGTCTTCAAAGCAATATCATTCGTTATCTTTTAATTAAGTTTTAATGATATATATCTTCATAATTGTAGAAGTCGTTTATAATCGTAAAACTACATGCAAACATTAATCTTCGAACAAAATGACCGGTTTGTATAAAAGTAAATGCCATAAATAATAATTTCGCATAGCTCATCAACGCGAGGACTAATAAGATCGCATTTTAGATAATCACTAGTGTGAATACGAGCTCGGGGTGGCTTATAAATAAACCTGTTTAATTGCTCTCCTACTCTATTATTATATTCATGCGTACGAATTAAAATTATAAAATATAAGGTGTAGCATAATTATTATCTTGTTTACTTAATATGTTCTGCATCAGTGGCATAGTAAAGTTGTTCTACTTCATATCATAACGATTTCGGTTCTGTCATAATGTTCTTGGGCCATATTTGGGTTTTTGAAATTTTGACTTGCTTTGCCCCCGGCACTTGGGAGAATACAATGTAACTTAACTGTCATCCATATTTTTTGTGTAGGTTGGTAAGAATGGACTCTCATTTTAATTTGGTTAATATAACTTTACTTGAATGTATTTGGATATTTAATTAAATAACAGGAGTATTATTTTTAATATTTTTAACACTGACAGCGTAACAAAAATATGGAGTTTACAGTTAACCCCTATGAAATGAATGTTTATTGAAAGTGAATATTTGCAATACAAGGGTAGAAAGTTAACATTGTGTTAGTTCTGTGCGGCACATAGGCCTGTGTAATGTGGTAGTGCGGTGCCCCGGATTGCTGGCAACTCTCCCAAGGGTCTAGCAAGTCTTCTAATAACTGTAATTAGTGCGCTCGTCCCCATCGGTCGGTCCGATTAGTGCTAGCGTGCTCGATGTCGATAAAAAACTCGATACTTTATAAATTAGATCTTTGGCAAAAGTGCCGAGAAAGTTTTATCGAACTACTATACAGCTTTTGCCCGCGACTTCGTCCGCGTGGAATTAGTTATTACGGCAGCCTAATTTTTCTAAGCTTTGAATGTCATATTTATTAATATCTAATCAACTGCCTTTCGCATTTATAATATTAGTTAGGATTGCATTATTTACGTCGCTTTCATTTTGTTAAAAAACATCATAATTTTTACTCATAAAGATATTTTTCTAAGAATTTATCTTCGGTATACTAAAATATTATATAACATTGCTTATCACAATATTACACTAATATTATCTTTAAAATGTATTTCTAAATAATGTAATTAATACGTTTTCAGGTCAGATGCAACTTACTTCCGCTATAATTTTTATCGATATATAAACTACTTTATCGATATATTGAAATGTTTTTACTAAAGTCCGGTTGCAAGGATCGAACCCAATCAACTTGTCGTAGTGGCGCGAACTGGTTAATCGCAATCATACTTGTCAGCCGTTATTATAGATGCAAATTTAACAATTATATAGATCTTGTTGCATGCACGATGCCGACACATCTGCTAAAACATTAACAAGACACTTGAATAACTCTGTAAGAAAATTATTGACTTGAATGAATGCAACGTGCTACTTACTAGTGTTGTTCCAACACTTAAAACATTCCGTATTTGCATCTATGTTTTAGTCTGTGTAGAACAGCTTTACAGATTATATCTATACTAATATTATAAAGAGGAAAACTTTGTTTGTTTGTTTGTTTGTTTGTTTGTTTGTTTGTTTGGTTGTAATGAATAGGCTCAAAAACTACTGGACCGTTTTTAAAAATTCTTTCACCATTCGAAAGCTACATTATCCACGCGTAACATAGGCTAAATTTTATTTTGGAAAAAATTAGGGTTCCGTAAAATATTTGGGTTTTTCGGACACAAGGTGTAAAAAATCAACCAGAAAAGTTACTTATTTTGCGTACGCTGCGTAAACTATAAAAGATAGAACCATAAAATGTTCTAATTAATTGGAGATCTTATAAATATCTACAAAAAAGTCCGCGACACACTATATCTATCTTTGTCGAGTGAGGCACAACAACCATTTTTTTATTTAAAAATCTTGATTTTTTTTTGGACTATATTTAAACGCATTTATTTTACTCATGCTATTAATCCTTATCAAAATAAATAATTTCATCACTAAGTACAGTTTATGTAGATAATATTTGGTATTTAAAAGATTAAAATTGGACGTTTGGTTTAGAAGTTATGGCAAAATTAAAATATTACTATTTCTGCGTTGCGAAGTGAGCGTCACCAAGGCGGGGGTGCGCGTGCGGGAGGGGAGTTTAGATCTATGTTATATATACGATGATGAATTAAGAATTCGATCTTTGTTCAAATATCTATTTGTACACGGAAGAGTTTGTTCGTTTGTTTAAACGGGCTAATCTCTATCTGCGTGTCGGATTGTAAAATTATTTTTGTTTATTCTGAAGGCTAGACTCAAGAGTGAAATATACTATTTAATATCAATTTATACCCATCAGCTTGCCATAAATATATATTTTTAATGTTAATGTACTGAAATGTCATACAATGTTTAACAAAAATGTAGACCTTTAGTACACGGGACGGGACGGAGAATATTGCTTCACGGGAAACTATAAAAAAATTAAATTGAGAGGGGGAGCGGGGAATGAGCATACTATATGTGCCTTTACACATTTTGTATGAAAGTCTGTCTTTAAAATTAGAAGGATACCTAAGAGGTTTTCACGCGGACGAAGTCGCGGGCGACTGCTAGTTATAATAATAAATTAGTTATTGCAATTTAATTAACTAGCGATCTATTAATTTGTAATGGGTATTTGTCTGTCGGGCTGTATTTTTTAAAGGGCCTTATATTTTCTGTACTCCTGCCAATGTTTTACACAATGTCATGATGATCGATTGAGTAGTTATGCCAAGAAAACGTTACAAAACAGTATACTTATATTACTTAAATATAAACTATTTAATATACTATTTATACTTAGATTGAAATTTTCGCTTTTAATAACATTTATAAAACATCTTATATTAAAAAAAAATTGTGCCCTAAATCTACCTAAACCTCAAAGAAATGAAACTAAATTATTTTCGTACTGTCGTATGCTATGATCAAATTAAATTCGAATTTAATCCTGATTACATTCGATCCTCTATAATTCGAATATATTTTATAAAATATTAATTTTATGTTGAACACCAGAATATTAAAAACTGTAAGACATGCAGACAAGTGCATGATTGCTCTGCTTCCGTTATTAGTGATAGAGCATATAGAAGTCTTACATATGTCTGAAGTGAGTTCAGTCGACTATGTTTAATTAGTCGCAAGCTGGGCTGTTTAGCCACGTGACGCCGTGGTCTACCACGGTTTGTTTGTGCCGTGTAGCAGACTCTACTAATGGAACTGAATCAACCTCCCGCCGTTTATCCAATCTTGTTAGTGAGAGAGATATAATTGACTCTCTTTTATTTATTTATTTATGCCAGTTTTCCTTATTAAAGTATTTGATTATGTATTTGCTATTTTGTTTCAATACTTCTGTCTAATTAACTATTGTGATGTGAAAGATTATTAAGCTTCTCTCCTAAAATCTATATAAGGTGCCCCAAATTCCACACCCTTCGCTCCAAAATTCACAGATTAAGGTTACCTTAAACAAGATTTCCCCCGTGTTCTTAACTATATACGATAGAGATCTGATAAGCCAGTATAAATATAGTGGATTTTTTCTAAAAAAAGTTCTGACAATAAAGTTGTCATTCAAGCAAAATTGATGGTTACTCAGCCCTGGTATAAAAAAGCAAACAAAAGACCAATATGTGAAAGCGGACGAGTATTATCCCTATCCTTGTCTTTAGAAGCATGAAATATGTTGTCAGTCTTTCAATAATGAGTTATTTGAATTCTTTCGTTTCGAACAATATTTTATTGGAAAACTCTTGAGACAATTTATGTACTTACTACTGACTGGATTTAGGATTTGCTTTCCAAGTTTCTTTTATTTATAATCAAACGAAAAATCATAAATTTAGTTCTTTAGACTTAATGCAGAAGTATTTGAAAACACTTTACAATTAGCTTGGTATATTCTAACCACGCGACACCGCGGTCGGGCGCGGCTTCTAATGGCTCCCAATAAACTTCCGATGTTCATTCAATCTTGTTAGCGAAACAAATTGACTCTCTAAAATACACGCGCAGTTTCTGTGTAAACCCCTTTAAGTAGAGACACGATAGGCTTCTAATATGCCCTGTCTTTCTGATGAATTTATACCTACTTAGATGTATCCTATGACATTTAGTGCCTGTTAAACGTAATCGATTCTTGAGAGGCTATTTTCCTATATAATTAAAATTGTTTTCTTCCATTTTTGGTATTGTATCTTTGGAGGTCTATCAATTTCTAATTTATTAGTACTTACTTATTTTTTTAAATTATTTTATTACTTTACATTTTACAGTAAAACGCTCAATATTTCTGTTTATTTAGTGATATTTAGCCGCCGCTTGGAATTTCTTTTTAATGAAATGAAAATATTTTTACCTTTTGATACCTAATAAATAGATTTTAATAATCAAACTCTTATCATTAATTGTACCTGATCTTTCGTCCCGCTTCTGAGATGTCAAAATATACAGCTTGTTGAAATTATTAGGTGCTAGCTTTTGCCCGCGACTCCGTTTGCGTGGAATTAGTTCTTATGGCAGCCTAATTTTTCTAATTAACTTCCTAAATATATGTTTTAAGCTTCTAGCTTTAAAAATTACGAGTCTTTCATACAATATTTTATCCCCCCTTTTAACTCCTTACAACAACCCCTAATAACAACCCTTTAGTCGCATTTAAAAGTGGCTTATGTCCTTTTTCAGGCTTTAGACTATCTGTGTGCCAAACTTTTAAATCGGTTCAGTAGTTTTAGCTTAAAAGCGAGAGACAGACAGACAGGCAGAGTTACTTTCGCATTTATAATATTAGTTAAGATTTTATGACTGAAGTATTAGTGTTTATATCAGAATGTACATGTCTCGTGGCAAGTTGATACTGATCAAAAGAGGATTAATTCGAAGTTATGTTTGAAATGAGACAAGTTTGCGCGCTCGTTGATTACATATTAACGTCAAAGCTGTAGTTGAAAGCTTTAAACTTATATGTTCGGAATGTGGTTAAACTGTGAGTGGTTTAAAAAGCATTTCAGAAAACTAAGTACAATATTAGTTAAATCTACATCTATTCTTGTAAGTATCACAAATACCAAATTGTTATGTGCTGTCTATGAATTGTTATATTTTTTAATGCTATAAGCTAGCTTTTAATGCTATAAAAAAGATGTCTATTCACTCTTGACTTTAAGATATCCATAGTTGTAGGGAAGTTGGTAGGGAAAACGGAGGCTAGAAGGCCATACTAAATTTTACAAGAGTGTATGATGATTGAGGAATCAAACCGCTTAGAATGCGTCTAAGGATGATGAATGATGATGACATGTTTTGTTTAAAAGATACACAATAAGTTTTAGTTTGACATATACACAAGTTAAACATGACCGTAAACAGCCGCGGGAAGGATTCCAAACGCCGAAAAATGTTTTTAAATATCTGAAATGAAGTATATGAAGCAAACAGATAAAAAATGGCAAAAACACAAAAGAAAAGAAGTACTCAAAAGGAGTTGAAATATGAACAAAGTAATTTATGTACAACAACACTACTAAATGGCGGTTATAGTAACCACTTACTCATCCTAAGCGCTTTTGGCGGACGAGGGTTAAATATTATACAACAAATTAGTCTTTCGCCCTTTTTATGTTGACTTCTTAGCGGGTACTAACGAGCGATGTGCTCGCAAATTGAAACCGACCGCAAGCTCATTTTATTCACCGTCACGCAATCTTTTCAGTTATCCTATTACCTTTGCCACTTTACGGGCCCTTACAGTTAAAATTATTATTTCCTGCATTAGCATTTCACTCACGATCTTAGAATTTATTTCTGATTGTTACAAAATATTTAGATTTGACTGTAGGCTATTGAATTATGCTTCAAAATGTGGTGCAGATAAAACATGTTAATTTGATTTTTGATAATTTTTATTGAGTGCTGAACTTACATTTAATTCAGACCCATTTTTAACTTTATACCTATGGATCGAACCGATAGAGAATACGAGCAAGATATATTATATGGATATTATGTAATATTTTTATATTTTGAGTTCAGCATCCTATATTGTATTTTCAAGTACACTAAGACTTTACTACAATATACGTTAGGCTAGAAATCGAGATACCGTCTCTATATATTATAAGGGAACTGTACGCAACTGCAAATAATCATCATTATGAAGCTTTACGCCCGGCATAATTTATTTTACGCGAAGCCGTAAGCATCTGTTATACCGAGATAAAATTGACTAAGCGTACTAAGATTTGTTTTAGTGCTTCCTCGTTGCGGATAAGGTATTGGATGTCCCGTCCGATAGTCACAGGAGGCATATTTGTGCGAATCGCTGAGTTATGTTCACCGTAAGCGAGTGGGACTCCTGCTGGGACCACCCGCGAATGTTTGAAGTACTGAACGCGCTAACTTCGGATGCCGCATCTTGTTGATATGTTCAACAGCGCTATAGCCACTGTCGCTTGTTTTTTTTATCACAAATCGACAACGTTTCTCTTTGGCAGTTTGTCTTTTCAAAGTTTTGATTCAATTTGCTATTAGCGTTAAAGATCTTTGCCTGACATCGCTCATTTGACTTACTGGCTATGCCCCGCGGTTTCATCTGCATACGAGTATCCGATCCCGTGGGAAAGTCGCGATTAAAAGCAGTTAAGGTATTACAGAATTAACAGAGAGAATATGCTGACTCGCTCAGATCCTTACAGTCGTTCTGGTGTTATACTTAAATGTTTTAACTATCTGTCTTTTTTTTATAAATATCGATAGCCTAGATTTGCGCCGCCCCAAAATTTCACAATTATTATTTATGATGTTATTTTAAATGATTAGTAAACCTCCACCCTATCTTTAGAGCACATTAATTAAAAATACATTTTAAATTTCTAGTTTCTTACTTTAAAAACATATGAATTTCATATACAAAACTTATATAATAATAAACTAAATAAATAATAAATATAAACTTCCAACCCCCGTTTTAACCCCTTAGGGGTGGAGTTACGTAAAATCAAAAGTTATAATTTCGAAAGTTGACAAGCTTATACTTTTTCTATTTCACCTATCTGTGAGGGTTCTAACGAATGTTCAAATTATTAATTTTTTGCTGGATCAAAGAAGTTCTTACTTTAAAAAATGCACCGGTTAATCCTAAAAAACTTTACAATACACGGTACGATAAAAAACGCATCATAGAAAGTTAACGGTTTCTCTATAGAGAGATCCAAATAATTAAGGCTCCCTTCACAAAACCGAAAGTATACTTTAATAATGACCACAACATATGGCGTATTCAATATCCAGATAATTTGGCTATATAAAATAATAACATCAATATGTCGAGTGGTAGAGGGTGAGGTTGTAGAACTTTTAATAAACTTTGCGTGAAGGTTTTCGTATAACGATGAGTAAATTGAGGGAATTCTATTTTAGACATTGTAATTGTATAGTGATCGTTAAAACTTCATCGCAGAATCGGCATTTTGTTTGAATAATCTGGCGGTTTTGTAACTTATGTAAAATATTATGTATGAAGTTTAATAATTTTAGAATATGCCGTAAATCTCTTCGTCGAAATTATTTTCTATAAATGGTAGATTCAAAATGGTTTTCATTGTTAATGATTGTGTGCTTGGTTAATGCGGTCGTAAATTACAACGTTATTACATCGATGGTAGTGCATTATAGAGACACTGTTTTGACGCTATTTCAAGAGTTAAATTAGATACAGGCGTCTGATATTTCATCAACATCATTCCGTATTATTGATGCGCGGTGATTGTAAATTGCCGCGGCATCTGGGCTCGTTAGCGTTTTTGATAGATGACGCCCGGTTGTTTGTTGGATTTGCCGTAACATGCCGATCTTGTAAAAACACATCGACAAGCACGTACAAATGTCCACTCCCTACGGCGGTCTAAACTAACGAACCGTCGTATAAATAACTTAAATATGTAGTAACAAGATGTGCGCGATGTTCGCCAGCACACCTGAGGGTTACAAAATAAATATGCCCTCCGATAAATAAGGTGTCCTTGGAGATCGCTGGTTAGTAAAGGTACTATTATGTTTGATTAATTATTTAAAATTTTTAACCGACAAAAAAAACGGAGGAGGTTCTCAATTCGACACGTATATATATATATTTTATGTATGACCACGCATAACTTTCGAGTTGTCCGATTTTGATAATTCTTTTTTTATTTGATGATATCCTGGGAAAATTGAAGGAACTCTTCAAATTTTATGGGCACACTTGCAGTAATTTCGGTTTTGGTGCAAGTATCGGTAGCTTTTTGGCTACAAGTGCTGTATGACAGTATAGTCTGTTATTAAAAAGTAAGAAATAAATTTTTTTAACAAAAATTGAACTGACTCAAAATGCACTAAAAAGTAAAAAATATATGTGTCATTTACTTGTTTTAATTTACTTAAGCATATTTAGGAGTCGGTGCCAGCCAAGGTTTCTACTTTAAGGACATAACCCACAAACTGCTTTACTACCTTAAATAAATGTTCCTTAAACTTGCTGGCACCGACTTCATAGATATGCTTAAGTAAATTAAATGACACAGCAATTTTTACTTTCTAGTGCGTTTTGAGTCGGTTCTATTTTTTTGTTAAAATCTTTTTTTTCATTAGATTAGTGATGCTGTATAGGGCACATCTTTAGTTAGTCAGTTTAGTTTTACACCATTGCAGCAACAGAATTTCAGTCTGATATTTTTATCATAATCTATTTTTAACCCTCTACACAAAAAGAGTGCACGCGTGCGTGTGTGTGTCTGTCTCTTTGTGGCATCGTAGTGCTCAAACGGATGGACCTATTTCGATGTGGTTTTTTAATTTGAAACCTAGTATCCTGGCGGTGGTTAATAGCTATGCTTAATGAGATTCGCTCTATTATGGCTGCCGCTACAAAATGGCGGATTATATGTTCACAACTTCTTCAATATGGATATCTAATGATGGTGCTTTAGGAGTAAAATACTATAATAAGATGTTTCAAATTCGCCACGAAAAAATGGTGAATTACTATACTGTCGGGGATTTTTTAACTTCTAATTAGTTCTTTTATTTATCATATTTAATTTTCTAAATTATCGACTTTACAACCATTTAAATGCACAATCTTAAATCTTCCGTACTCTGATAAAGGTTCCCATCCGCGAAACCGTAATGAGGGCTGCGAGCTATAAATTATCCGTATTATTGCTCTAAAATTTACGAATGCACATTAGATTATAATTTAAAGCGCGCAGACGCTAATTTGTAAAGTCATTATTCAATAATCGTGAAGTCGAGCTTATAAATTTCACTGCAGCCTTTTACACTTTAGCACTTCGTCCGTGCGATGTAAAGTGCCGCCCAATAAGACAACGGCGGACTATTTTGACGAAGGCCGGTCACGTTTCGTCGATACCTCGCGCCATGAGAATATTTGTTTTTTGTTGTGTGCTCGCGGCCGAGTAAAAATCGGCCAAGTGCGAGTTAGACTTGCGCACGCAGGGTTCCGTATCACGGTTTAAACGTCTACCTGTTGCTGATATTTATATCGAGCAAAAAATCACGTTTTTGTGGAGCCCCTTAAATATTTATTTTAATTTTATTCATCATCATCATCACTAACAGCCGGTGGACGTCCACTGCTGGACATAGGTCTTTTTTAGGGACTTTACTTTAATGTAATTAGTTCATGTTAAAGTTAATATACATACTTAATATTCTGTCAATATTTCAAGCATGTACCTGCTGTCGTTATTAACAGCGTGCCAAAAAACGCAAATACGTCTCGTTTTTGTATGGGAGCCCTCTTAAATATTTATTTTATTTGTAATTATAGCGGCAACAGAAATACATTATTTGTGAAATTTCCAGCTATTTTTCAGTACGGTTTATGAGATACAGCCTAGTGACAGGCAGTCAGAGCGAATTCTTAAGTCAAATTCAAAGTCAAAATATTTATTCAGTGAAATCTTCTAGATTACTTTGTGTCACTATGTAATTTTTAATTTATTTAAATATAAATATACTGGTAATAATTTTAAATTAAAGCTACCAGGGTTCTGAACGGGCCTTCGTCCTAGAAGAGTCTTTAGCCTTTGGGTACGGAACCCTAAAAATCGAAGTGTAATTTTACGTTTTAACCGGTACCTGCCTCCTTTCGTTCCGCTTGCCTTGAGTGATGGTTATCATAATTGGTGTGAGGGCAGAGCGCCGCCTAGGATATCGCGGGAGGCGTGCGCACGCGACGCTACACGAAGACTGATTCCAATTGAAAGTGAACAATCCACTTATCGATTAAGCATTAGTCAACTCCTTTAGGATATGGGAAACCTTGCAAAACACATTGAAATACTAGCTGTACTCTGCGATATTTGGACTAACTATGTCTGTGCAAAATGCAGGCAGATCCGTTAACTCGTATACCGTTCTGGTGGGTTTAAGTTAAATCTTGTTTAAATAATTTTTTGATATAAGTATTTTATAATAGTAGTTAAAGTAGGTATTTTAAAATGCATTTAGTGAAATCTGTTAATTTAAAATTACAAACAGGCATATCAATTTTATTTATTTGTACATTTTTAGATCTTGAATAGTGTACGCTTGTAAATTTTTCTGAGTTCTCACAAGAACAAAGTAAAAACAATTTAATATACGTGATCAATTTCAAATCAATTTCTGTGTGTACTAGTACGATAGAAAAGGTGTCACAATATTACCCGTAAAAGTAAATGTTTAGAAGTGTTAGCAGCGCATTCATATTGGTTTTGATTATAACGAATCTAATCTCACGAATTACTGAGAGTATAGAATGAAAGTATTATCCAGGCATTCAATAACTCGCCACTGCCACTTGTCCATTACATGTGTACCCCAACCAGATAGCGATACCAGGTGTCCAGTAACTGTAATTGAAGTTATTGATAACATCAATGAGTATTTCCATTACTGTTATCAGTGCGGGTATGTGTTGTGACACGGCGCAGCTAATACAATGGTAAGATTAATAGCGCGGATGTATTGCCGTTATACAGAGACACAAGATCGCTGCAACAAGGGCGGAAGAGATGGACTTGATAATAAACCATCAGGTCGATGCGATGTAACTCAAAACTCGTCGACGGTGAAATTGTGGCCTGCATTGCTAAGCGGCTCGCTCTCGGCACAATGGCCTTTAGTGGTTCACTAGTTAGTAAGCGCAAATCTAGATCTACGAATGCTGCTTTTTCACCTGACTGCACAAGGGCTATTGTTATGATTTTAGTGCTACTTTTTATATTTCACTTCCAGTTTTCCACAATACCTAATACTTACTTTAAGACCTAATGATTCAGGTGTTGTTGTTTGTTTTGACATTTCAAGATAAATAATATTTCGAAAACTTTAGAAAGAAAGATACCAAATGTAAATTTTTTAAAAAGATTTTTTTAGCTGTATTTTTTAAATATGATGATATGTGAAAAATCCCCTCCAGTCGTATGAATAGGTTAGAAAGTCTAGAAATGGGTACAAATATAGTCTAACCCATGGCTTCTCGGTGTCGAGTCTGGCCACTTACCATGGAATTATTGACGTTTTAAAATAACATAATGATTTTAAATTAAATAAAGACAAAGGAATAAGTCGTTCTTACAGTTTCTTTCTACATTCAGAAGAGCACGATAGTAGATATTGCAAAACATATTTTCAGATTCTATAAAAGATATAAAAGCAAGTCGATGCACTGCAAAAGCGAAATTTACATAAAACTGACAATACGGTGTATACAGAGCAACATAGTGCACAAAGTTACAATATACGTAGGCACTTACCGAGCTGCCATTAAAATTCCAATCGACTCAATTGTACGTAATTTACATATCTCGTAGTCGTAGATGATTGAGGTGTGAGAGTTTTTAAACTAGGTGTTTCCCTGATGGATCAACTTACTGGGTTCTATAATAAGCGCTACAGTGCCCACGTTTCTCCTACCCATTTCCAAAGGAGATATGATATATTTTTTCCAATACAACCAATTAACCATGGACTGCAGTCACATTTGGTGGTAATTGAAAATATAATTTAAGATGGAAGCCGGTTAACTTTTTAGGAGTAGAATAAAAATCCACTTCTGTTTCGGCACAACACGGCATCGTATCAGAACGCTAAATTGCTTGGTGATACGTCTTTTTCGAGGGTGTCGTAGCCACGGCCGAAGCGTTCCACCAGCCAGACCTGGGCCAGTTAAGGAAATCTCAGCTGCCCTAGCCGGAAATAGAACCCAGGATCTCCGTCTTGTCAAATCACTACCGTTGCACCACAGAGATCGTTATATTTTTAACTGTGGATTTGCTAGTATATAATTTCTAATTTCTATACAGTCATGATCGGGCGTCATGAATCAAAGTCTGTTGAGGTTTATCATCAAAATGCTAATTGAGTAACTTATCATGTAATATTCTTACTTTATATTCACCTCTATCAAGCGGCTCGTGCCGCAGTAATAGCTGTTACTGTTTGACAATAGCACGATTGTCGGCTGATGAATAACACATGCTTGATATTATGGAAACGTAAATATTGACTGGGCCAAGTAGTTTAGTTATGTGTACCTCCAGTTTATGTTGGATGTTAAAACTATAACCTTTAAATATTGTTATTGAACGGTTGATTATTATATTATTGTTGCAGTCATAGTTTTGCACTTGTTGATAGAGTAGCTATAGAAAAAAAAAATTGGGTTCGTATAGTATCGTATTAAAATGTAGATTTTGGAATATGGCAATTGCATGTGATGGTAAGTTATGATGGAAGCGGTTTAACTTGTTAGGAGTAGGATAATCCACACCCCTTTCGGTTTCTAAATGACCTCGTACCGGGATACTAAATCGCTTGGCTACACGTCTTTGTAGGATGGTAACTTGCCACGCCGAAACCAGAACCAAATCTCTAAAAAAAGTGGTTAATAATGTAATGGCTTTTTTTGCATATTGATCGCAAAATTCAATTAGAGGGTATGATATAATAATAATTTCTTTACAAATTACAATGAAATTCCCCTAATATATTATTCCTTGCAGAAATATTTGGAAATCCGTCGTCTCATTTCAACTTACATAAAATACTCAAGAGGTATTTTCCATTGTTGTCAAATCCGATTGTTTAAGCTGAGCTTAGATAGCTAGCACGAACTTTATAATCGTATACAAGAAATAATGTACGAGCCTATTGTGAGGAGAGTAACTGTTAATTGTTTGTATGGAGGGGGCGCGGCAATTAGCGGTACAGGTGGTGAAGGGGACCTCCTGGCCTTCAGACGGTAGAATTCCTCGAGTGTTCGCATTTGCATATTTATTGTCAACACCTCTTCAGAAGTGGAACAAAATATCTTAATAGGTCTATAGATAATGCTAATTACCTCAAATTCAAAATCGTTCATATCAAATAGACATAGTTTACAATCACTTTTGTAACGTCATGTTAGACTATTTATAGTGACTCTACCATCGGCTCTGGAAGCAGGTTCTCATGAGAAAAGCCGACAAGAATTCAAACCCCTTGTCTTTTATATACTATAAATATATGACACTTCAATATGAATCTACTTCATTACTTACTGAATAGTTTCCGAAATTTTCCGATAATTTAAACATTTCGCAATACAAAGAAGTTATAGATTATGTATATGATTCATTCATTTTTAATTCAATAAAATCCACATACCTTGCTTCTTTTTTAATATCTAATATCATTGTTCTAAATCTTTCATTTGAGAAGAAAATCAGAACTCATGTAATTACTGACATTCTTTAAATATTTATTGCTCAATTAAAATTGGCCGACTACGACTAATGAATATTCACGGCACATGTCTGAGTATCGTTTTCAGGCCATATTGTATGCGCAATATGGTTTTTTAAATTCCTTTTGAGATTTTTTCATCAGCCGCGTGCTACAAGCATGTGGCATACGGTAAACGGTAGCAACAAGAAGTACTTCTAATCATAGAGCACCTGTCGTTATTAATAACACTGATGTCGAAACAGATAAAAAACTATTAAAACTTTGTGTATCGTTGTAATATCTGTATCAGTGGAATTGGTACCGCTAATGAAATAAGTACTTCTTGGGAAACTTAAATGTCCTTATAATCTAATTATTTCGTTTTTACTTATTTGTTGTAGATGAGAGGTGCTTTTGATTGTTTTAATTAAAATTAACGCAAAAGTTCCAACACACCAGTTGTTCCTTAAAAATGTTTGTAAAATGAAAGAAATCTCGTACTCGTGGATGAGTAATCTCGTCATTCTTGTTTTTACCAAAATAGATTATTATGGTAATATCAGTCATCAGTCATTATCAGCTTATTAACGGCACACTACGAGGTCATGCCTCCCTCAAAGTAGAAAATGGTATTTGAAACGTAGATTCACCACGCTGCCCCAATGCAGGTCGCCGGGCTTAGTGTTAAAATGTTTTTTTCATTAACGATCCCTATCAGATGTTGATGATAGTCATCGGTACCAAAAGCTTAACGTGCTCTCCGAGGCACGGGGTAGTTACAACACCATCGTCCCTATTCCGGGCTTGGAATGTACTGAAAATTTCATAGAGGAAAGAATTATACGAGTTTAATTAATTTAATGCAATTTGAGAATGTGAAAAGTTATTTACAATACTTATTTGTACGTAACGTGTAAGGAAACGTCGGTTTATTCAAAATTCAATTGTAATAAAGTACCATTCAATATAGATTCAAGGATTAATGTTACGTACACCGCGGGTTAAGATTAATCTAAAATTCTAATTCACGTCGATAACGCGCAGCATGGCCGTACTATTTCAGCGATTTTAGATGCGTGTAGTTCAGACGCATAGCTATAACATTATTTCAGAACACGTATCGCTCGCGGATAATCTAATGCAGAAACGTTATAACGCATTTATTGTTTGAAATATGGTATATGGGCTGTGGTCTAGTGCGGGTACGTGAGCAGTGTGGCGCTGCAGCGCGATTGTTTTAATATTATTCAATTTATACACGCGTATTGTATGCCAAATATGTGTGCAAAAAATATTGGTTGTTATCAACTTTCCTTTTTTTAATAAAACCGAACACAGAATTTGTATAAAGCCAAGTTGCTTTCTGGCTTCTGGATTTTAATGCAGTTTTCAGCCGAATTCTAGAACGAGGTTCTTAATACGACTATGTTAATCAGAAATCATAATTGCTATCGATAAATCACTAAGAATTTAGAAATATGTTTTTTCAGTTTAGGTATGGATAAAGTTAGTCCGCGTTACATACGAGTATAAAAGTCTGATGGAAGCAAATCATTTGAAAATTTGAAAAAAAAAGTGTGTTGCAGGAAGCCGGAAAAACACGAAGTATTTGTTTTGACCAATAAGCGCGCACGGAAAGATAGAGATGCCGTCACGTGGTAGTTTTTGGTTATAGCTCAAGCTACACAATGGACTATTGCTGGCATGTCAACGCACACAAAATCGGTGAGATGCCAATTGTGTACTCATCAGTCTGTCATATTATGCTTCCAGCCAAACATTTACTTTCCGTTAAAATTGCTCCTAGAATTAACTTCAGAATTGAGTAAACAGCGTTTATGTAAAAAAGAAACACAAAGGTGAAGGTAAGGAAACAAATGATGAAAATAATATAATTTATTTAAAATGCAGCTAAAGAGGCTTGCTGTTTGTTTCGTCGCACTAGCCCTGCATCAAACAGGACACTTGAAAAATAAGGAATTTCATTGTCGAGCTTTGAATAAAGTAAATTTTCTTTTCAATGCGAAGGTTGTTTGTTGGTCGGGAACATTGTCGCCTCTCGTTGCCCGTCGCTGGGTGCCAGTACACGCCGGGACAGACCTATTCAAATGTCAGTGTGAAGGAGCACCGCGCGCCCCGCGCCGCACCCCGCACACCTCTGCGCGGATACTGAAATGTCACTCGCCACACGAAGCAATCAATTTCGTATTTGTACACTAGCTACGATAGTGGTGGCAATAGATTTATTGAAGTGGCACTTTGTAACTATTTTTTAATGCGTATTTTATTCATAGATACGTTTTCATGTGTAGACGTCTTCACTGTTTCGTTTGAGCTGAGCTGAAGAGCTGTTAAGTGACTTTTGCTTTGATGTGATTATCCTTACGAGTGTTGCATTAAACGCATTATAAGATGTTTAGCATAAATGTTTATTCAGTAAAGATTGACGTAATATATTGTAGCGAATGTAATTCATCAACAAGCTCTAGTTTACAAGCCTAAGCAGCGACTGGATGTTGAGCAACGTAGAGCGTATATACGTAACCCTCGGCGCGCTGTCAACCGCCAAATGTCGATCTAATTGCCTTGCGCAACGGTGACGTTCACGACACGACCCGTCTGTTTGTTCAATGTTTATTACCAGGAAACTCGTGTAAGCGTCGAACCGACCGTCTAATTTCACTCATTTGTACACATCGCTTCATTAGACAAGACTTGATTTACTTGGGGGCCACGTTTTCTTACCGCCGGCGTCCAATTTAAATTTTCAATTGAATTCGCAGCACAGTAGCACAATTCTTGCAAAGTTGGGTAGCGATTAATCAACGTCTTAGTTCTCTTGAAATAGAGCCTTAAACCGTCTTAAAGAAAAGGCAACCAATTGTCCCTTTAACCGGCCGGCCTCATTAGCATCGCCAGATAGCTTCGACTTCGACCTATCCTTTCGGATTGATACATTGACGGTAAAGGTCTTTTTAGCATTGTTTTGTAATTAGGTATAGGTGACTGGTTTGTTATTGCTTCGTACTTTGTCATTGTCTGCTATGCCTTTAACAAGTGTGAAGAGTTGTATATTTAGCTGATTAATAACATAACTTAAAAGGAAATCTGTGTCAAAATTGTAGCAATTACTTTTTTTTTGACTGATCCAATAATCGGGACCGGGAGTGTTTTTTAATAAATTTTACACTATTTACAATTATTTTTTCAAAGTTATAACGAAAGCATGTAAAGTTTTTCCTCCTTCTTAACTGAACAAAACACCTTCCATTTTCGATTGCCTCCAAACAGAGGTATTTACAGATGTTGACTCCATTATATCGCAAAGTCAGTTTTAGATTCATTATAATCAACTCCAGAGTACAAGAGTACGTTCTGCTACACGCAATTTGTCTATATTTTGCGGAAAACAGCAATTATGTTACATCAAAATTCCACAAAATTTAAAACATGCTTATTAAAAATATTTTTATTTAATAATATTAAAATTATAAAATTAATTAAACATATTTTTAATAATTTAATACCTTTTTTTAATATGGACTCAATATGTCTCGCTCATGATAGGAATTTAATCAAACGAACAAAAGTTTAACTGTTTTGTAATTATTAGACTTCCTTGCTAACGCTAACGTTACATAAAGGTACATTAACTATAGATCTCCCTTCTTCTGATAATATAAAGAATTGTAAGGTGTAATAACAATTAACTTAGGTGTTCTTGCAAGTGTCATGATTTTTAAAAAAGTACTCGAAGTTTTTACTCTTTGGCATGTTAGTTCATGAAAATAGTTAATCTGTGAACACAGAATGACTGGTCGCATGTGATTGGTTATGGCGGATCACACCACTTATTGTTAAACCAATAGTGACGATTCCCTCCAAGAACGATTTTTAATGGAGGAATCGGTGTCGAGATGAAAATAGGAAAATTAGGAGGACATTCATTCTGTCCTGGGTGTTGAAGAAAGTAGATCCTAGAATATTAGTATAACACGAAAGCTGTATTGAGAAAAATAGCAACTGTATTGAAACAATAGTAATATAAGGAGGAAATAAACTGATTGTTCTGGCCGTTGGATTATTATTAACTACAAGTCAGAAGCGGCAAGGAATCCGCCCACTATTTATGGTATGTAATCTATTTTTGAACAATTTTGTGATATATGTAAATAAAACCTACCTACGATAAAGTAAAAGAGAAATTCGCAAGCATCGGGCTAGGTATTATAAGCAAATGGTTTCAAGTTATGAAATTTGTCCTAATTTTACACGAATTAACTGTAAAACAACTATTACTAATAAATTCGAATTAGATTTGCCTGCTCTATGACAATATAATGTCAGTTACCTTCTATTTGATAATGGTAGTTAAGAATAATATAAAATACTACCTTCAATTAATCAATAAAGACATTGTTACCTACGATTTTTCTGTTACTATATATTACTGAAGTGTTAATTATAATCAGTTAAATGCTTAGCCAGCTAGATTTGGTGGTGGTGGTTGGTGGTTGGCTCATTGGTAATATTTAGTGACTTTTTTGCTTTAGATACATTAACAAATAAACTTTGTGACGAAGTATTATTTATTATTGTTTTAAATACCTGCATTAGCAAGATTTAGTTTCTCGTTTAATTGTTTAATTTTACTAGCCATTTAATGAGGAATAATAAATCACATCCCTCAATATAAAATATAATTATAATTACTCAATATTGGAGATCAATCTTATAGGTTACAATGCTTATTCATCATAAAGGGATTTAATTATGTATAATAATGTTATATAATATAATTATTAATACAAGTCATATTTAGAAATATATAATCAAATGGCCTTTTAACGGAGTTTTGTGTACTTGTGTAGTTACCCAAGTTAGTTAGTTAGTTATGTGTGGTGGTGGAAAACTGTGGTTATGTGTGCCACGATTATTAATGCAGTTATGTGTGCTGCTGGTAAACTGTGGTTATGTGTGCCACGATTATTAATGCAGTTATGTGTGCTGCTGGTAAACTGTGGTTATGTGTGCCACGTGTATTAATGCAGTTATGTGTGCTGCTGGTAAACTGTGGTTATGTGTGCCACGATTATTAATGCAGTTATGTGTGCTGCTGGTAAACTGTGGTTATGTGTGCCACGATTATTAATGCACTTATGTGTGCTGCTGGTAAACTGTGGTTATGTGTGCCACATTTATTAATGCAGTTATGTGTGCTGCAGGTAAACTGTGGTTATGTGTGCCACGATTATTAATGCAGTTATGTGTGCTGCGGGTAAACTGTTGGTATAATTGGCCACGATTATTGATACTGGTAGGTAGGCAGCAACTAACGTAGTGTGTCATGTCAAACTGATACCTTAATTATACAGAGAGGATTTTTTTAGGTTTTTTTTTATAACGATTTTAAAGCACAGAAAAATAGAAGAGAACCCCGTTTCCTGACAATAAATTGCGTTTATTTGCTTATTTATCAAATATTATTATAAAAAAAAATAAAATATTAAAAAAAAAATACCCTTCGTGACAAAGAGTTAGAATAAATTATTTATTTAAATTAGCTAACATTTAATTAGGACATATAAATATTTCGTGTTCCGCTTAACTAATATTGGTTTTGTGTTTTTTTGGTTAAACGAGATCATGGAGGGAACCGGTCATGCGCCCATGCACTGCGGGGCGAAACGCATGAGAAGGCGAACTACATCACCGCCAGAGAGGCGTGCTCGCGTGGCACGTAAACGCTCCACGCAAGTGCAGTGGGTCATCGTTGAGGTCCAGCCAAGGCTCCTCACTAAGGCTCCTGGACCCTGTGAGGCGCCGGGCCCATCGCCACTACCGACTGAGCTGCAATCGTAAGCTGCATTTAACTTTACAACAGACGAGAACCCTAGATGATGCCACTACCACTGCGTTGGCACGTAAGCGCAGCTGCAGCACAAAGGATCCCATATAGAACCCAATGAACACCACCACAAAAAAAAATGAAATGAAGGGAAAATATTAAAATTAAAATTAAAATTAAAATTAAAATTAAAATTAAAATTAAAATTAAAATTAAAATTAAAATTAAAATTAAAATTAAAATTAAAATTAAAATTAAAATTAAAATTAAAATTAAAATTAAAATTAAAATTAAAATTAAAATTAAAATTAAAATTAAAATTAAAATTAAAATTAAAATTAAAATTAAAATTAAAATTAAAATTAAAATTAAAATTAAAATTAAAATTAAAATTAAAATTAAAATTAAAATTAAAATTAAAATTAAAATTAAAATTAAAATTAAAATTAAAATTAAAATTAAAATTAAAATTAAAATTAAAATTAAAATTAAAATTAAAATTAAAATTAAAATTAAAATTAAAATTAAAATTAAAATTAAAATTAAAATTAAAATTAAAATTAAAATTAAAATTAAATCTCTTTCCACATTATTTATTTAGTTAAACAAGGCCTTTGAACTATAATATTGTAATAAAAGTATATTTTCTTAAGGAACACTAATTAATATAAATTAATTAATTCAATAGTTTTCTCGGATAATAACATTTTAGTGAAAATTATTAATTAGGAGGTATTTGAATAAATAAATAGAACCAAAATCAATTTTAATTATTTGTTTAAATTTAAATTTAATATATTTCTTATTGCAATGACTCTACCAACGTTTCGGAAATGCAGACCTTGTTGAGAAGACAAACGGCAAAAAACTTAACAAATGCTCTTTTAGACATGTATTTTACAATATTACATAATAATAACAAATATAAATAATTAAACTCTCAAATCAAAATTGTTCCCCTAAGAACAACCGTTACTCTTTTTCTTTTATATAAATATTTCAATATACGTATTACAAATATGAATACAAAATAATATTACAAATACTATAAATAAGAATAGGGAATTACATTATAAAATATACTTAGCTTTTGCACAACACTGATAAACACTAGTTATTTCGCAGATAGAGAAATATACTGAACTGGGCGCTAAAAGTAACTCTGTTATAACAAACAAGCCAAAATGGCCACTGTCGGAAATCTACCCACATTTGAGTTTACATCTACAATTTGAATCTACATTATGTCTCTCTATAAATCAATATTAATCTTATAATTATAATCTTGGTTTCACATAAATTATAAATTGTTTCACGACTTTAACGTTACCCGACAGTGGTGTCATCACGTAGTATTCTTTATTTTTATTTACGCTAAGGTGCTTTAATTGTATCGTTACATTTCTTAAATAATATATTAAGAATTTTTTTAATAACAATAACAACGAAACCAGGCATAATGGTAAAAATTACTAACAGTAACTAAGTTTCAATACGGATATGCTGCAATTTGTCAAAAATAGTCTAAGTAAAATATTCTATAATAATTTATTACTGTAAAACACAATTAAACGTAATTAATTTATTCGTAATTCATTGATGATGTTAAAACAATTTAAAATAGAGATAAATTACTAAAAGTGGCTAACTTTCATTAGAGAAATGTTGCTACTGTTCACAAATTGTCTAATTCAAATATTCTACAACTATTTAATACTGTGAAACACAAGGAAACGTTATTAATTTATTTGTAATTTATTAATGATGTTAAAATAATTTAAAATACAGATAAATTACTTAAAGTGGCTATGTTTCATTAGAGAAATGTTGCTATTGCTCAAAAATTGTCTAGTTAAAATATTCTACAACTGTTTAATACTGTAAAACACAAGTAAACGTTATTAATTTATTTGTAATTTATTATTGATGTTAAAACAATTTAAAATAGAGATAAATTACTTAAAGTGGCTATGTTTCATTAGAGAAATATTGCTTTTGCTCAAAAATTGTCTAATTAAAATATTCTACAACTGTTTAATACTGTAAAACACAAGTAAACGTTATTAATTTATTTGTAATTTATTATTGATGTTAAAACAATTTTAAAATACAGATAAATTGCTAACAGTGGTAATTTTGATTACGGATATGTCGAAATTTATGAAACATGCACATAAGAATACTAGTCTTTATCTTTACTTATTTATTTTAAATAATTTGCCATAATAAAAATAATCTATCACAAGCATTAAATTGTAAAGGACTTGAGGATTTATTAGTTTTCCTAAATTCTCAGCGACTAAATAATGATATGAGTATATTTGTTAGAAGGCATAATGAAGGAACCCAATTTAGACATTCAGCTAATAATAATGATACTTACTGCTTTAATTGCCGTACTAGAGGTCATTTTTATCAGAAATGTCCTGTACCTCTAATAAAGTGCCAAAAGTGTTTAAAAGTTGGTCATGATTCTATCACATGTAAACTTAGTGTTCACCTTATCCCCGCCAGGTTACCGAATTTAAGGCGAACCAAGAAACTTTAAATACTCTTGCGATAAGTACTAAACAATTGGTACTATAAAAAGGCCAGTAAAAACGTTAACAACTACCTTGCTTTTATTAATTTTAGTAGTGAGTGTACGTTGCTTCATGAATCAATAACTTAATTTAATTAATGAGCTAACTTTAATAAAAGGTTTTGATAATTATTCGGTATCTCCTTTGGACAAAAGCCGTCATTTTACTATATTCGTAATAAAAAAAGGCACACATCGACTCATTAAGCTGTAACTCTTAAGTTGACCAGTGTAGATGTTGAGTCTTCTTTGTATATTATATATATATATTTCTTTTGTATAGGTAATATCATAGTTTAATTGTCTTCTATGTAATATTTGTACACAAAATTGAATTTGCAATTATCGAAAACCTGGAAATGAAATAAAAGATATTAAAAGGAATTTTACTATAATTTGTTTAAGAAGGTAAAAAAAAAAAATTGTTTTGTAGTTCCACGTGATACCCAGTTTTAATTATGTAAAGCTAACCATGATGACTAATCATTAAAAAAAAAATCAAGGAGTATATTGGTTTCCTAAATTATGCAGATTTAAAAAAAATATATATGTTTGATTTCGTATTCAGTGTGCATACCACAAACATTCTAGTGCTAAGCGGAAGAAGATAACTGGAACTATTATAATAAGGGTTATAGTACAAAATTACTATCTAAGTTCATAGATCCTTATGGAATCGATCAAGTTATAGATAATGATACATATAAAATATTTATATTCTGCATTTTATATTCAATATTTCTGGGTTTTATAGGAAAAGAAATAAACCGTTTCAGATTATTATTACAGCAAAATTATTGAAGCCCTGAGATTAGACAAAACTGAAATTAGATTAATCAACCAAATGTCATGATTCTGAACAATTCAATTAGTACTTTATTTTATGTTATTACAGTTATTTTATTTTTATTATAGTTATAATACTTGTATAACAATAGACAATAACTTACCCTACTACTCTGTAATAATAATTTAATAATAATAAATAGGTAGGATTTAAATGAATAGCATTTAGTGAAAAAGATTCTTTGATATCATATAACAATTTTATAGATTATTAGATAATTTTAATTGTTATAAGAAGTGTATAGTATAGTAATATACTTGGTATAAGAACAGATAATATGTGAATTGTGTGTTTACGTGTTTAATTTATTATTGAGGAATTAATTTACAATAATTGTAAATAAATAAGATTCAAGTAATAGTAATCAGCTTAGAACATTGTATGTTCTACATTATCGAAGTTAATACGTTTCACAGATTAATTATATAATTATACCTATTTTTGTGCACCGGGAGGTTGCATAAAGGCGGATGGCCGAATGTCATGATTTTTAAAAAAGTACTCGAAGTTTTTACTCTTTGGCATGTTAGTTCATGAAAATAGTTAATCTGTGAACACAGAATGACTGGTCGCATGTGATTGGTTATGGCGGATCACACCACTTATTGTTAAACCAATAGTGACGATTCCCTCCAAGAACGATTTTTAATGGAGGAATCGGTGTCGAGATGAAAATAGAAAAATTAGGAGGACATTCATTCTGTCCTGGGTGTTGAAGAAAGTAGATCCTAGAATATTAGTATAACACGAAAGCTGTATTGAGAAAAATAGCAACTGTATTGAAACAATAGTAATATAAGGAGGAAATAAACTGATTGTTCTGGCCGTTGGATTATTATTAACTACACAAGTGTTGTGGGTCTCTAATTTGCTGACAGTTTAAAACAAATTAACGATATAATAAAATCCAACCTTAGATAACCGGGGCCTTGTATTCAAGTAATCGGGTATCCAGTAATGGAGTTTAACGAGCCACGATTGTTTTTCTCAGTTCTGAATAATATTGAGGCTCAGCCCACTATCTGATGGAGATATTTTCTTGTACTGTTAGCTGGTTACAAATGAATGCCGTGATTACGGATCGCGGATCTAACTCGCCGATAATTTAAATGTTCTCGCTGTGCCACGGTGTGCTGTGATAGCCACGATTACATCCTTTCCTCTTATGGTAAGCTTGAGCATATTAAATATGTTCAACGTCCTATTTCAAGGAAAACAATTTGACTGTACATCCGAGTTTTGTCCGATGTGTTATTTCGATGTTGGTAATAAGAGCAATATTTTTTAGTTAACTTGTAATCTGCCTGTGAAAACTGCGTACAAATTATGCGTGTAACTTAACTATACATATAAATAAAATTGTAGTGTGTGTCTGTTTGTAATATAGAAATAACCGTTTTTACTATATGAATAAATATTACATACACCAAATCAACATTTTTTACAATTTTTGTATTTCTGTCTGTCTGTTTGTTCCGGCTTATCTCTGAAATTACTAATCCGATTGTAAAAATGATTTTTGTTCATGATAGCTAAACTCATGAGAAGTGATATAGGATCATTTGTATCCTGATTATCTCACGTGAACGGAACTACCGCGGGCGTCCGCTAGTATCCAATATTTTGACTCTCGACCGTATCTACTCCTAACACAGACTGTTAGGAGTGTTGTTATTCTATTTGAAGGGAAAGTGAAATATTGGTCACTTTTAATACCATTTAGATTTGAGAGTAAGTAAATGGCTAAATACTCTTTTTAAAAATAATTTTCAGATTTCTACTTTTAATTATCAGGAATGTGGTATTGTTAAAGACAAATATAGACATTAGTGCCTAAAGCCTATGCTTTTTGATACTAATTCCATCTAAACAACTAGGTATCTAACTAGATCTGCTGTGTAATAAATAATTGTTTACAGTTCCGTGCGGACGTATCTGTGTCTACCCTGCCGGTTTTGATTAAGGTTGCCAGGTCCTTACAATTTACTCAATTCTATCCCTTTTTAAAGATATACAAATTTTGGTTTATAGAAGTAAAATTTAATGTGAATTTTTAATTAATTAATAATTAATTAATTTATTTTATACTTTAACTAATGTTGTAAATAAAGAGTCATCATTACTTACACGCAATGCTTAATTTATTTGTTTTCGTGGAAAAAAGCAGAATAAATTAATTATGCATAGTTCAAAATGTGTAGGCCTAAAAGCTAACAATTACAATATTCACGTTCGCTTATTAGGATACTGTTAAAATACCTGTATTTTTTATCAGCTATAATTTTAAATAAGTAGTTTGTTTCATTTTTATAATAGGTTAAATCACCTATTATAAAAATGAACAGTTATGTAGACTGCTGTTCGTTTAATTATATTATGTCAAACATTAAATGCTGCAGAAATATCCTGTGAACAATATTTTAGCCTGGGAACCCTAGATCCGATGCGCGCTTCAGCCTGCTGTGATATGGATCTCACGTTTACTGCTAAATACCGGATAAATTAGCCAACTCGGCTGGATTAGTGGGGCTAGTTGTTGAGCTCGTTGTGTCCCTTTTTGAGCTAAAGCTTAAGCAGAATGCAATGAGTGAGGTAGAATTTCTATTTCTGTTGGTTTATTTATTGTAGGTGGAAGGAAGGTAAATAAATAAAGATTTTACAGCATTCAATTGCGTTGTGTATCGTGTTTCTACGGATAATGTAACAAAGTACCCACCTAAAATACATGATACCTGTTTTACAAGTCTAAAGTTCGCATCACGTTCAGAGTCTAATTTTGGGTTTGTATTCAAAATTCAAAATACATGCAGAACCTCATTTTTTAATTCGGCTTAAAAGGAACGAAATGAAATATAAAAAAAATAGATTGAAACTTTTTGCACTATTTGTTTTTTTTATTTACGGATCTTATCACAATTACTTTTCATATAATCATATTTTATAAATAACACAGCTTCTATTATAGTAAATACTCGTATTGTATATGTAAATCCTTACGTCATAAAATTTTATGTTTTTTGCCTGATAATGGCAACAGTGCCTACGTTTTGATTTCATGCAGACGTTTCTTAAATAAAATTATGTCCAAGGCATATCAATTAACATTTTCTTAAATTTTTTAGAAAGAAAGAAAGAAAAAGCGTTTATTCATCTTTAGTGCCACAAACAATACAAACATCTTGCACTAAGCAATGTCTGTCTGTAGCACCAAATAAGAATGGGTGTACAGCTCAGCATATGCCGTGCATTGCAGTAGAGTACAATACCCGGCGCTGATTTTCAGCTGTGACCCGGGTGACGTTACAGCCATTAGTAAAATTAATTACATACATTTAAAAAAAATCAATTTTAGTATTACCAGTAACAAGAAATTTTTGCCATTAAGTAGTTGCAACGCTATTTTCTCAAATGATAGACGCTGATACTTGATTCATCCGATTAGCTACCATCTGATTTAATAAATGAGAGAAAGGAAGCAAAATACAACCTCTGCATTGGCATTAATAGTACAAACCTTCTGTGAGGAGACTGGTTGATTTGTTTATACTGCAGATTTATTTAAAATCTGTTTGGTGTTGTATAATCACCGTCACAGCCAGCGCAACAACGACTTAAAAGTATTTACGTTTCTTGTTCCTCCTCGCTAAAGGCTCGAGTTAATTTTATATTCAGCGAGTGAATAAGAAAGAAGCTACTTAGATCCACGTTACAATGCCGTGTTCGGACGCCCTTTGTGCACTTGTCGTGCGTTTGACTGGTTTGGAATAGTAGCGGTTGCTGGCTCTTCGCGGAAGTGGAGATCAATACCGGAGATTGCTTGGGACATGCCAACTCTCGGTTCAATCGCATGTGAAATCGCCTTCATCCACACGTATTATAATTGTATAAAGGTTTCCGTTTAACACTGCAATTCTTTTGAACAGTCCATCGATAGTAATATTTACTGCAATGTTTGAATTATTTTCGAATTAGATAATGGTATGCAACATCAAGGTTACAAATAAGAGTGAAGCATAAGCTTACACATGGAGAGTTCAAGGGTAAAGGGTAAAAAATGATAAATTACGTAGCTTTTGCCTTAGTCTAAGTAAATTATAGAATGGGGAAGATTAATCAATTTTGTTTTGATTTTGAAGTAGAAATTATTATATATATATGTATATTATTATATATATATGTATATTTTATCCATCTATATACTCCAATATTTCACTCGATCGAATATTCTATCCAAAACTGTGCTAGAGTCATTCCTCTTGTTTTTCAAATGTTTTTATAGAAGCCTACTTGAAATTAATAATAATCGGTAAAGTTTGCTATTTAAATTAAGTTACACTTGTCTACAAAAAAAAGAATAAAATTAATTCCGTTAAGTGTCGGGCAGGAATCATTCATCAGTCGGATTATAATAACACGAGTTTTCTTCATTGGAAATTGATGATCGATCGTCGCAGAATCCATGATTGATTCGTGTTGTATTATTCGTAGCTTTCATAAGAGTTCCTTCCATCGGTTTACACACTGGCGGCTTTTCTTGCCCCTTCAGCCGCCGTGATTGATGACGTGCAAACTTCATATGTTTGTGAGATCATTTTGTATTTCAGCCCTTACGTGATTAAACCTGAAAAGGAACAACATCCTCATTGCGTTGTAAACCCATACGGTAGAAATTGTAAAATTCATTGTCATATCGATAAAAATATATTATATCATAGTATTACACTAGTGATTAAATTAGTAAGATCTAACGACTAACTGTGTACCTAAAAGTTAATTTATGTTATTCACATTTATAATAATGAATGGATTGAATAAAATGGGAGATAGTATATTTAAGTTTTCTTTGCTGGAGCTGCTGAAGTTAAGATTTTGATAATCTGTTTTTGTTTAATATTGCGAAATGTAAATACATTATACCATTTTTGTAAATATTGTTTTAATTATCTTGTAAAAAAATTAAAGTGGAGTAGAATTATTTTTCTTTAATTCGGGGTACCAATTTAAAAAGAATGTCTTGAAAAAAATGTTAGTAAAATTTGAAATTTGGCATAGTTATATATTGATTTTGCGATGCTGACACTCGCTAAGAACGGATTTTTCAACATTCCCACGTGAACGGGATCGACGCGGGTGAGACTGCGGGGCAAAGCTAGCTATAAATGAAATTTTTCTTAGATATCATTAAAATCTTACCGTCAGAAGCATTAATGGATAAGACAATATTAAACAAAATCTTACTTTAACCATTACATTTTTGGCTGTATATATTGCACACATAATATTATACAAGCGTAACAGGAGTTAGCTACGAGTATGATTTACTGCCTTTGAAATCAGCCAGTTTTGACAGAGTGCTGCTACTGATTTATTTTGTCAGAAATAATTTTGATTCAATCATATAAATTTTGCTGAAGGCTAATTTAGTGCAATCATTTGAAATTTAATAAAAGTAATTACAAAAACTACGGTTAGAAATATTTTAATACCTGAGTGTATAACAATAAATAATTAATTCTCTAAATATTATTTTCATTATTAATTGTTATTGATGTAAAGTCTTGTTTGCATTGGGCATTGTTATTAAATGTTGTAATAATATTACTACCTATCGATTCTTGTTTATTATTGGATATAATTATTAAGCAACTTGGTATTAAATTACGTACTTTATTGGCTTATCACGTTAAACTTTATAGGCTTTTACTTATTGTAAATTTATTGCCTTTGTACTGAATTATTATTATTAATTAAACCGTTTGTGGACAACAATAAAGATCGAGATATCATGCCAAATTACATGGTTCACGCAACATTCGAAAGTCTATGGCAGTTAAGTGCATAGATTAAGTTCTACTGTAAATAATATAACGATTCATGTATAGATATTAGTTAAGTGAAACTATTATTTGCCTAGAAGATGACTATTATATGATGTACTACATTTTTACTATCTGTAACTCTACCGACATATACGCACTTAACTTCACGTAATCTATACTAATATTATAAAGAGGTAAAGTTTGTAAGTTTGTAAATAAAATTCTGTCGGGGCTAATATTCGGAACTACTGATCCGATTTTAAAAATTTTTTCACCAGTAGAATGCTACGTTATCGGTGAGTGTTATAGGCTATATTTGATATTTGTATTGTATATATTTCCTGAGTTATCACAGTTTTTGTCGCGCCAGTCGGAGCGTGAAATTTATTAAATTTAGCTTTATGCACGTACGCTGCCTTAGATATTGAATATAGTTGAAAACATTGTATGAAAACTTTATCTTAAAAAGCTTTCATACAAAAAAAAGCGATAGTATATATCTTTTATAGTTTGGCAGATATATAACTTTTTGTGTTTTAAAAAATCATTTTATTCATATGCTTACGTTTACATCATTATTTATACAACTCAACTTTAATCCTTATCAAAATAAATTATTTAGTAATCACAAGGATATTATAGAGATAAGATTTGCCTCTTACAGTATGTTAATTAGTTATACAGTTTCGGAGATATTACAAAATTTCTAAAAGCGCGATTCTGTAATAAATCATTTAATTCATATGCTTACGTTTACGTCATTATTTACACAACTAAACTTAAATCCTTATCAAAATAAGTTATTTAATAATCACAAGGATATTATAGAGATAAGATTTGCCTTTTACAGTATGTTAATTAGTTATATAGTTTCGGAGATATTACAAAATTTCTAACAAACTTGACAATGCCGCTATATCGTCCAAATTAAGTTGACCTCCTCCGTGTTATGTTATACGTACTGAATAGGGGTCAACATTTTGGTACTGATATTCTTTGAGCATTTGATCTTTGATCATTTCTTTCAATTTATTTGGCATGGCATGTTTATTATAAAAGCTGGACTCAAAAGTGAAAGAGACTATTTAATACAAGCTATACAAATCAGCTTGCCATAAATATATATTGTTAATGTACTGTAATATCGTACAATTTTTAACAAAAATGTAGATCTTTTGTACACGAGACGGGACGGAGGACATTGCTTCACGGGAAACTATAAAAAAAATTAAATTGAGAGGGGTAGCGGGGAAAGAGCACACTTTATATGAAAGTCTGTCTTTAAAATTAAAAGGGTACCTAAGAGGTTTTCATGCGGACGATGTCGCGGGTGACTGCTAGTTCTCAAGATAATTTACTGAGTTTCATCAATATCGGGGAGACGAATATCTTAGCATTCCATGGATTCACCGTGCGGGTGCCGGGTCCATCGCGTGGCTGAGAGAAAAACTCCGAACAGAGCCCGAGACTTGTGACTCGGGTGTAGGTTTAAGGATACCCTTTGTGACGCGCGTCAACACTCACCTCCTCTGTTCAAGTTATTCTCCCTGCCCAACCATATTCGGAAGGACCCTACTAGTGCAGCTTTGGACACTCGTTCCAATATGGAGCTTACTGCGCTTCTAGTAAGGCCAAGGTCTTTTAGCAGGTTGTAGAGAGACTTCGCTGGTATACCCCTCGCACCCACTTCTACCGCGTATAAACTAACCACATAGCCATTTTTGGTTAGTTCATTAGTAAGGTCGTAGTATTTATTCACTTTGAATACATGGTCTTTAGGGATGTTTGTTTCCCACGGCACTGTAAGCTCGACAAGTACTATACGTTTAATTTGTTTGGAAAAAAGAAATATGTCCGGTCTAGATGTCGTAATAGCTAAGTCTTCCGGGATTTTATAGTGCTTATCATACGTGTCCATTAATATAGTCCAATCAGGAGCAGAGCCCAGAATTGAATAAGGCTTGCTGGTGGAATTTGTACTTGAGCCTGCTTTAACGAAGTTAGTTTGTCTTTTATTCGTCGTCAACCCTTTTTGAGCCCTAGCTACTGAAAGGCTTATAGCTTCACGTATGATTTCTAGTACTCTGTCGTGGCGGCGTGAGTAGAGACCCCTGTCCAGGAGCACCTTGCATCCTACCAATAAGTGCCTTGCAGTGCCCACTGCCTCACCACAGGTATAGCAAGATTTTTCCGAGGCTTTTCCCTATCTTACTAGGTTACTCTGATCTGGGAGAGTCAGTTGAAAGGCATTAAGATAAAATTTCAATAAGGCAGGAGACCAATCATATAGCAAGGCGCGCCACTTCAGAGCCAGAGGGATGCAGAACTCGCCTAAGTTTAACCACTCGTTTTGCATTTCTAGGTTCATGGCATGCACTTTGTAGTTGTCGTCCTCGTCTTGTTTAAGAAAAGATTTTATTATGTCTTGGTCTTCCTTTTTACGTCTTGCACCCAACCCGGTTCTATTTACCTGAGCCCCTGCCATAAATTGTTTGTAAAATTGAAGCCTAGAGTCAAGTTTTCCGGCACCCTCGTCTTTAGGAAGTGATGCAACTAGTTCGTCCTGGGACTTAACTAGAATGTGCGTTCTGGTAACCCTGAGGTGTTTATAGAGTTCCGATGGCCTTTTTAGTTTTAACCCAAAATTATTGTAATCTCTGAATAGAGTTGAAGGGTCAGCCGAGAGTGCTAGACCAAACCAAGACTTCAATGTTTTTATGACATTTGCATCTAGTTTTGCCAGATGGGTTCTGCCAATATCATAAACGAGGAATGGCCAAGTCAGACGTGAAGTGAGATAGTTGTCATAGACCCACGCTTTTTTTATATTGTTAATGGGCTGTTGGTCTACCTTATTGAGGTCATTTATGAAGTTATCGACGACTACCTCAAGGGATGGTGTGCGTCCTTTGTAATCAATCTTTCTACCGAGGAACTTAAAAGGCAATGCTTCAGCAATGGTGGTTACACTTTGGCCACTAATAGAGAGACCCGGATCGTAAGATGTAAATTTAGTATTTCGTCTCCCCAGACATAGACAGTGACATTTGCTTGGCTTTACCCTCAGCCCACCAGTCCATGAGCAGAACTCATCCACTACGTTCAATAGCTCCTGACAGTGTTTTGGGTTTCGTGTCAGTAAAGCAAGGTCATCTGCAAAAGCTAAAATGGACTCTGTATATTTATTGTTGATTTTAAACCGATAGCCCCATTTCTTTTCTTGAACAATTAATTTATCTATTAGAATATTGATGACTACATTAAAAGCTATTGGGGATAAGCAGCAACCTTGAAACAGCCCCACATTGTAATGTAGGGGTTTTGAGTACTCATTGTTTACTGCTATGGTGAATTTCAATTTTGAATAGTAAGAAGTGATTAAATCAATAACTAGATCAGGAAAATTGTACCACCTCAAGGCGAAAGTCAATAGATCATGCTGGACAGAACCAAACGCATTTTCTAGGTCTATCCAGCAGATCGTAATTTGCCTTTCATATTTTCTAGCATCCTTGAGACTTTCGCCTAGAAGTGAATTGTGTTCCAGGCAACCAGAAATTCCGGGCAAAAACCCTTTCTGGTGATTAGGCCTGAAATACCTATTGTTTATCATGTGCTTTGTCATTTTTGTTTGTAATATACTGAAAAATAATTTAGAAATAGTATTAGTTAGAGCTATCGGTCTAGTGTCCTTTGGATGAGTTACTTCGGCTTTTTTTGGGATGAGGACAAAAATCGCTTCGCCAAATGTCGCTGGTATTTTTTGTCCTAGCCAGATCTTATTAAATATGTTTAAGAGATGTTTACGGACTGAAGCACATTTTTTGTACACAATATAGGGGATGCCATCAGGGCCTGGTGCAGATTTAGATGTTTTCTTCCTGATAGTATTGTTTATTTCCTCTATGGTGGGTGGAATACTTTGAAAGTTTGCCAGAGGATTGTTAGGCCTTAGTGAATGAGGATCTGAATATAGCCTCCCCTGTCTTGGTACCTCATATGTGCTTTTAAAGTGGTCGTAAATCTGCTCATTGGTTAGGACAAGTTTTCCCTTTTTTTCCTTGAAAATGCTTTTTGAGTACTCAAAGGGGTTTTTATCAAAATTGACTTTGTGTTTAGCCCTGTATAAGTTATCGCGGCTTTCTGATATTTGAAGAGATATTCCTTGAATGAGTTTAAGGATTGATCGTAAAGCTCTGGACAGTTGATGACTAAGATGGTTGTCGCCCATAGACTTTGCTTTACGAAGCTTCTTTATTAACTCCCTTTTTTTCCTCCGCATTCTCAATTTAAACGTGTTTTCCTTGGGTTTTTGAGCATAACAAGTCGGTGGTGGGTAGTATTCCGAAAAGTACGCGTGAATTGTATTTTGAAATGTGGAAACTTGGTCGTTGAGATCTTGTTTGTGTCCTGGGTGTTCCAGTAGGACCGCCAAGTTTTGGTCATGTTCTTTCCAGGTGGTATTTTCCAAGCTGGGAATGCTAAGACGTGTCCTGATGTTAATGGACTCCTGGTAACTGTCGCACAATGGCTCACCAAGGGATTTGTGAGGGTAAACTCTATCCGTGGTGATCGTTGAAGAACTGACCGACGGCTGTCGTGCTTCAACACCATGTGTTTTAAGATGTTTTTGGTACCAGGCTCGTCTCTTGTAAGTTTTCCCGCACGAAGGGCATCTTAAGTCCGAATTCGCGCCAGAGTCGTTATTATTATCAACCGATGGGCAGATCTTTCGCCCCCCCTCTCGGACTGCCCCAGGGGTATTTTTCTTTTTTGGACTTTTAGCGATATGATACAGGGATATGGCTTGCTAGGCCGGTACCCCCGGCTGTCTTTCCAGCAGTCCGGCGTCTTTCCACCAGTCAGATGTCTTTCCACCAGTCAGCTGTCTTTCCAGCGTCATCCCGACTCTCCGGGAAGTCATATTATGTTGAGACGAATATCTTAGCATTCCATGGATTCACCGTGCGGGTGCCGGGTCCATCGCGTGGCTGAGAGAAAAACTCCGAACAGAGCCCGAGACTTGTGACTCGGGTGTAGGTTTAAGGGTACCCTTTGTGACGCGCGTCAACACTCACCTCCTCTGTTCAAGTTATTCTCCCTGCCCAACCATATTCGGAAGGACCCTACTAGTGCAGCTTTGAACACTCGTTCCAATATGGAGCTTACTGCGCTTCTAGTAAGGCCAAGGTCTTTTAGCAGGTTGTAGAGAGACTTCGCTGGTATACCCCTCGCACCCACTTCTACCGCGTATAAACTAACCACATAGCCATTTTTGGTTAGTTCATTAGTAAGGTCGTAGTATTTATTCACTTTGAATACATGGTCTTTAGGGATGTTTGTTTCCCACGGCACTGTAAGCTCGACAAGTACTATACGTTTAATTTGTTTGGAAAAAAGAAATATGTCCGGTCTAGATGTCGTAATAGCTAAGTCTTCCGGGATTTTATAGTGCTTATCATACGTGTCCATTAATATAGTCCAATCAGGAGCAGAGCCCAGAATTGAATAAGGCTTGCTGGTGGAATTTGTACTTGAGCCTGCTTTAACGAAGTTAGTTTGTCTTTTATTCGTCGTCAACCCTTTTTGAGCCCTAGCTACTGAAAGGCTTATAGCTTCACGTATGATTTCTAGTACTCTGTCGTGGCGGCGTGAGTAGAGACCCCTGTCCAGGAGCACCTTGCATCCTACCAATAAGTGCCTTGCAGTGCCCACTGCCTCACCACAGGTATAGCAAGATTTTTCCGAGGCTTTTCCCCATCTTACTAGGTTACTCTGATCTGGGAGAGTCAGTTGAAAGGCATTAAGATAAAATTTCAATAAGGCAGGAGACCAATCATATAGCAAGGCGCGCCACTTCAGAGCCAGAGGGATGCAGAACTCGCCTAAGTTTAACCACTCGTTTTGCATTTCTAGGTTCATGGCATGCACTTTGTTTTGAAAACAAATATTTTATTATGTCTTGGTCTTCCTTTTTACGTCTTGCACCCAACCCGGTTCTATTTACCTGAGCCCCTGCCATAAATTGTTTGTAAAATTGAAGCCTAGAGTCAAGTTTTCCGGCACCCTCGTCTTTAGGAAGTGATGCAACTAGTTCGTCCTGGGACTTAACTAGAATGTGCGTTCTGGTAACCCTGAGGTGTTTATAGAGTTCCGATGGCCTTTTTAGTTTTAACCCAAAATTATTGTAATCTCTGAATAGAGTTGAAGGGTCAGCCGAGAGTGCTAGACCAAACCAAGACTTCAATGTTTTTATGACATTTGCATCTAGTTTTGCCAGATGGGTTCTGCCAATATCATAAACGAGGAATGGCCAAGTCAGACGTGAAGTGAGATAGTTGTCATAGACCCACGCTTTTTTTATATTGTTAATGGGCTGTTGGTCTACCTTATTGAGGTCATTTATGAAGTTATCGACGACTACCTCAAGGGATGGTGTGCGTCCTTTGTAATCAATCTTTCTACCGAGGAACTTAAAAGGCAATGCTTCAGCAATGGTGGTTACACTTTGGCCACTAATAGAGAGACCCGGATCGTAAGATGTAAATTTAGTATTTCGTCTCCCCAGGCATAGACAGTGACATTTGCTTGGCTTTACCCTCAGCCCACCAGTCCATGAGCAGAACTCATCCACTACATTCAATAGCTCCTGACAGTGTTTTGGGTTTCGTGTCAGTAAAGCAAGGTCATCTGCAAAAGCTAAAATGGACTCTGTATATTTATTGTTGATTTTAAACCGATAGCCCCATTTCTTTTCTTGAACAATTAATTTATCTATTAAAATATTGATGACTACATTAAAAGCTATTGGGGATAAGCAGCAACCTTGAAACAGCCCCACATTGTAATGTAGGGGTTTTGAGTACTCATTGTTTACTGCTATGGTGAATTTCAATTTTGAATAGTAAGAAGTGATTAAATCAATAACTAGATCAGGAAAATTGTACCACCTCAAGGCGAAAGTCAATAGATCATGCTGGACAGAACCAAACGCATTTTCTAGGTCTATCCAGCAGATCGTAATTTGCCTTTCATATTTTCTAGCATCCTTGAGACTTTCGCCTAGAAGTGAATTGTGTTCCAGGCAACCAGAAATTCCGGGCAAAAACCCTTTCTGGTGATTAGGCCTGAAATACCTATTGTTTATCATGTGCTTTGTCATTTTTGTTTGTAATATACTGAAAAAATAATTCTTGCATAAAAGAGTAACAAAACTCCATCTATCCTCATAATATTAAAAATATTCTTAGTTAAAATATTATTAACTTTTGGTAGTATGGATGTAATACTCTTGCTTTAAACGGATTTTGATAAATATTGTTGATGATTTCATGTTATTTTCTTAATGTGATTATGTGTTTTATGTTATCAAGCTGATAACATGAAATAAATTAACAAATACTAGTAAAGTCATTTGACACAAATTGCTTCAGTAAAAGCAACTATTAGCGGTGCGGTTGGACGGTTGCATGTAACAGATTGGCTATTGGATATCTCCGGTATATCGAGATCGCTAACAAATTGATTTGCGCACGCGCCCAGTTATACCTAACTACTCTTAGTTAAAAGAACATAGATTTTTTACAGTTTCTTATTTCTTAGTCGTAATCGTTTTAATTTAAGAAAAGTTACTGTTGGTCTGAAAGGATACCTACTCCCCGGTTTAAGAATTTACAAATTTACCTATCATTTTGGAACGCCAATGCACGCTCTACCCATTCACTTCATCATTGTCATTTGCAAGAAAACCTTTGCTATCAGAAACAGTCAGCTTCGTATATAACACTTTATTATTAGCAAGGTGATAATTATTATAAGATGTAGGACTTCATATCTCCTTCCCTTTGTATATAATTCTTGGCGTCTGTAAAAGTTTACGTCTATGGTTAACTCTTGCTAAACTTCCTTTTTGTGAATCTAGCTAATGGCTGATTTCCCTCCTTTCATCACGTAGTAATATTCAGAGAATAACTTTCTACAGTCACTTTATAACTATTTCATTTAAGTAACGATTTCAAACAACAAAAACGTACAGACGTCTGAGCCCTTGTCAGCGCACTTTGTGTTATGAACTGCAATAAGCAGCCATTACGACGTCGTTCTTGCATTCATATTCCCATAAGATTGCCGTTACTTGCTGTTACTGTAAAGAGGAGTGATTAAGGCTATTTGATGTCATAGAACGCGACATAGTAACGACTTCCCATGGTGTCGGCGAAACTGGAGCGTTGACAAATAGAGCACGCTCAGACCTAATGCGGGCAATTTAATATTAACTCACCAGCGTAACTTGACCCTCGCCTACCTAACTTTATTTTCTGCGGCAAAGGTCGGAGTAGACAATGGATGGTGTAATCTTGTTCAATCTTAATAGAAAGTGCTCATGAGTGAACACTGAACCAGGCTATATTTAGTAACGTGTATTTAGTTTATATTCTCGCAAGGATAAAGTCGGTCTGCCTTATTTAGTATTACGAATATTTAAATTTTAGTCTGTTACTGTTTTAGTCTTGTATTTCTGACGCCTACGTACTTCGAAACTTTCAAATGAAGATTTAAAAAGTTTTGAAGAGGTTTGTTTGAAAGTTTTGTGGCTTGTCAAATAAGCTAATTCATGTTAAGAATAGTCTATTCTTAAAATACAGACAAAATGAACAAATGAATTCAAAACCTACAACACTGTCTTTTATATAACTGAAGATATTATTGAATTTTCAGCATAATGCGATTTTACGCCTGTTGGAATATTTAACAAGTTTGCGCTATATTTAAAAACTAAAGGCATTTGATATTTAAGTACTACAATTGTAAAACCATGGCAAAGTGAATACAGCAGTTACATGGGATAATGTCGGTCCGTAAGTAATTGTTTTGTAATCTTAAGTGCTTTGTCGAGGTCACATCTAGCCGCAAGGCGCAAAAGCAATTTAAAAGATTTTAATCTGGACTGTATGTAAACCTCGTATATGTCGTTAGATATTTTAGAGTGCGCCATTAAATATGACTGTACTCCTGAACTGTATTGATCTTTAAATATGATAATTTTCTTACTAAAAATATATTTCTGCTATAAGTTTCTATTATGCGATCGATCTTTAAAGCCTTTACAACAGCAAAATAAAAAAGGACTTATGTTTAATTTTCAAGTTAATTACATTACATTCATTTATTATAGTGCAAGGTCTTATTTAACTTGCCTTATATACTCTAACCCCCGAGACGGCTGACATTCAACGTACGAAACTAAAATGTCTCTTTAAGGAAATTATAAACAGTTGTTTTTTTATAGAAGTGAATCATTTTATAGCATACTTTAACATTTGTTGTATTCATTCGTAGTAACTGATTTTGCTTTCGCTTAATTCCATACATTTATACTGAAAATTATACTTATACATTTTTTGTGCCGTGTTGTCTTGTCATCAGCAAATCTATTTATAATATCTTTTCCAAATATTAAGGGTACTTACCGTAAATTGCGACGTGATTGCGTTGGTGTCATTCTGCATTAGACATAATCGGCTCATTATTTGCGTCGACTGAGCACAGTTATTGAGTCACTACAAGAAGGATGAAACCGGGTAATTTGGGTCGAGCCGTGACTTGATTTGCATGTAAGGTTGTCCATTCTGAACTCGCAAATGTTGTTTTATGTATCAACTCACTGTTTTTACTTGAAATCTCCTAACCTCTAGATCTTATCACCCTTCGCACCCTGACTGCGAGTGTTTGTCTGTCAAATATTAAGCTTTTCTTGCTTTTTATAGATTGTTAGTTGCAGTATAATGTTGAGAAGGTGATGCTGCTACCCTCCTGTTTCCTGGTAGATCCCGTTACGATGTCGATTCTGATCAAGTAGGAAGTAATGTCTATTAATTTATGATAGAGACATATTGTCGAACTAATCCCGATAGCTGTGTTATCGTTGGTCAATGACGCGGCTTGTCGTTTGCCGTCAGTTTCTGATCAGCATGCGTGTGACATTTACAATATAGTAGCCCGTCATTAGATTTTGCGCTGTATCTACTTCAGGAAATAGGTAATATCTTAAATTATTAGTGGATTTTGTTCACTTATCTTAATTACATTTGAAAACTTTTAAAAGTAGCTATAAAAGTTTAGAAAAGATATGCATCTAAAGAGATGTAGAGAAAATTTTTAACAAAAAATAGAACCGACTCAAAACGCACTAAAAAGTAAAAAATAACTGTGTCATTTAGTTCCTTAAATTTACTTAAGCATATCTATGAAGTCGGTGCCAGCCAATTTTAAGGAACATTTATTTTACGTAGTAAAGCAGTTTGTGGGTTCTAGGTAACGTCCTTGAAAGTAGAAACCTTGGCTGGCACCGACTCCTAGATATGCTGAAGTAAATTAAAGCAACTAAATGACACAGTTATTTTTTACTTTTTAGTGCGTTTTGAGTCGGTTCTATTTTTTGTTAAAAAATTTATTTCTTACTTTTTAGTGATTTATCGCCACGTACCGTACTCGTACTGTACTGTCATAGTATATTATATGGCACTAGTAGCCAAAAAGCTACCGATACCGAGTCAAAAACCGAAATCGCTGTATGCGTGCCTCCAAAATTTAAAGAGTTCCTTCAATTTCCCCAGGATATCATCAGCAGATCCTAACATGAGGACAATGGGACCACCTTGGATGTATGCCCTTTCTAATAAACTGTAACACTGTAAAAAGTTATGCGTGGTCATACATAAAAAAAAAAAAAATATATACGTGTCGAATTGAGAACCTCCTCCGTTTTTTTCGTCGGTTAAAAAGAAGTAAAAACTTGTTAGTTATCTATTTTCTGCTAGTACACTATTTGCCCTTTAAGTCTTTACTGGCACAAAAACGATTTACACTGTAAAGGTGGCGTCCGGGTGTCGCTTTTATTATACATAGTGACTAAGCGAACTTGGGAATGGAAAGAGGCTGCACCGTCTCTCAGATGGTGCGAAGTGATTCGTACGTCAAAATACCCGATTGACAGCGATACATTAGAAACTATCTAACGATCGTACCTGAGGATCGCGCCGTTGTTTCGCTGCCGGCTAGAGAGCTTGTAATTTTTCAGTGTCAGTCCAGATACTAAACGTCGACGTCACGGCTTTACAATAGCGACGCGAAATTGCGATTCTCGTTTGAAATGCATTGTTATGTAATAACTTTTGTTCTACATCATGATGGTTGCTTTCATGCATATCTTTATTGGATCATATTCGGCAATAAATCGTGGCTTTGCGGCAATCTATTTGAGCTCTGTCTCTGTAAAACGTTTAAATCTGATTTACCTAGCGTGTTAATACCAATGATAAATAGTATTCCGATGGAAATGAGTAACCGGTTTGGTTTTGCACTAGACTCAAGTTTGTTAAAGGTTATAAAATGAGTAGGTATATAATGTTATGAATGCAGAGCATACCATTATATAAAATTTTTTAACAAAAATAGAACCGACTCAAAACGCACTAAAAAGTAAAAAATAACTGTATCATTTAGTTGCTTTAATTTACTTAAGCATATCTATGAAGTCGGTGCCAGCCAAGTTTAAGGAACATTTATTTTACGTAGTAAAGCAGTTTGTGGGTTCTAGGTAACGTCCTTGAAAGTAAAAACCTTGGCTGGCACCGACTCCTAGATATTCTTAAGTAAATTAAAGCAACTAAATGACACAGTTATTTTTTACTTTTTAGTGCGTTTTGAGTCGGTTCTATTTTTGTTAAAAAATTTTATTTCTTACTTTTTAGTGATTTATCGCCACGTACAGTACTTGTACTATACTGTCATAGTATATTATATGGCACTAGTAGCCAAAAAGCTACCGATACCGAGTCAAAAACCGAAATCGCTGTAAGCGTGCCTCCAAAATTTGAAGAGTTCCTTCAATTTCCCCAGGATATCATCAGCAGATCCTAACATGAGGACAATGGGATGTATGCCCTTTCTAATAAAAAAAGAATTATTAAAATCGGACAACACTGTAAAAAGTTATGCGTGGTCATACATAAAAAAAAAAAAAATATACGTGTCGAATTGAGAACCTCCTCCGTTTTTTTTCGTCGGTTAAAAATGATTAGACATATTGTAGAACATTAAAAGGTGAATTCCGTCTATACGTTTGGCTTGAAGGCCTATGTCAAGCTGTGGATATCCAGCAGCTGGTAATATTGGTGACGTTCATGATACCGATGATGATGAATATTTTGCCCTAATGAGAAAATATTGTCTTAAATACCCATATATAATCCGCTGCGATCTATAAACTTAAAGTGACAAAGGTGACATAGCTCATTGCTTTCCCACTGGCACCGATGCATTGCGATATCATTAAAAAGGGCGTTACTTAGCAGTAAGTCGATCTGGTTTGTTCTGTTGTCCGTCATGACACAGGAATCCGTTCGGTATTGTTGGTCGGCGTCGCAATAAGGCTGCATATAATCGGGTTAGGCACGCCGTCGCTCACAGGCCTAACTACTAATTGCCACGGTGTCTTGTGTAAACTGGTTCTGTGAACGCTCAACTAATCTTTGCAATGTTTGCCCTTCTTAAGATTGTGCTACGAGTGCATTCTTTTTTTATTTACTTATAAAAGTAGCTTCAGTTTCACTGTTGGCAGAATAGTTTTTAGTTGTTTATCTACACTTTAAATGCAATTACCATTTAATTTGGATAGTAGAAAAAAAGTGACAACACACTGAAAGTTCAGAACAGTTTTAAGAATTCTTTTATGACTCTCTGTTAGTCTGTTTGTCTGTCTCCAAAACTACTCAAAGTCTGGGTTAATGTAAATGTATTTCATGATCAAAAAGAATTTCGCGTGGAGGGATATCCGTTAGTTATTATAAATTTAGTTAATTTTTTTTATAATATCTACCTGGTTTGGTTTGGTTTACCCATGTTTGCCCATGTCACCAATATTCGACTTCCTAAAGTAAGTCACAGAGCAATACGCCCCTTGTTTTAAGTTATATTTCCGTTTTAGTTCAAAACTTAAAACGATGTTTTAATGAAGTTTTTAAAGAGATACTAAAAGTAGGTAATTCAGTGCTTGTTAGAAAGAATTCTATAAATAATCTATGAATTTGTAAATTGTCTCACTGGACCAATTGCTACCCTGTGCGAGGTTTGGGTTTGAGTCCTGAGTTGGGCTAAGTAAAGTATCAAGCTTCATTTCTTTCAAAAGTCTTAGTAGCACCCGGAGTTTGAAATAATTCACTGTTCGGGTTTAAGATTTGTCCCTTTATATCAAGTTTCCATTTTAGGTCTCTTCCACAACTATCAGGGCTACTGATCAAATTACATAGCGCAAATACTAGTTCCTTTCTAATTTTACGGTTATTAATGTTCACTGTAAAAGTATTAATGTCGCCCGTAGCTCGGGACTTATCGATTTCAATATTTGTGCCAATGTACCGAGAGCCTGTGATGCCATACCTTCGTCATTTAATAAAAGCTGAGATTTTGTCAACTTGTGCTTCTATCATGGCAATACAATGGCAATGCAACCAAGCAATTATGGAGTTCGGACTGTTGCTTTCGAAAGTAGTATCGGCTAAGTTTAAAATGTAATTTTTAATATTTTTTACGTGATGAACTAGAAATCATGTTCCCAGTCGCCAGACATTTAGTTTTGTGGCAACTGTTTTAGAGACTCTTAAATTTTGAACGTAATTGTTTTCAAAGGGTTGCCAAGTTAAGTGACTGGTAAAGTGACTTTTTGTATTTATACCAGGGAAAAATACAAAAATGAGTTTATGGCTCCTCGAGGATCTGAGGCATTGCTAAAAACTTGCTACGTAGTTGCTTACTTATCTGTAGTAGGTAGACAATGGGCTGACAAACTTTTTTTTATACAATGACCAAGTTCTGGCTATCACAGGCTCTCGATCCACAAGTTACGAGTGCAGGGGAAACAATGTGCACGAGCATTGTAACTCACGCGCATAAACCGATGTTGAAAATGAAATTGAATTCGGTTCGAGTTGACATTTACCCGCGCAAGGGACTTATCACGTCGGTTCTCCTTCCCTTTCCTCCTTAGATAAAATCGCTAGAGCTAATATCATGGCGGAAAGAGACGTAATGAACTTTGTGGGTTTCTAAAGCGGCCAGGGTTCATTCGTGCTATGTAAATTTGAGACCTTTTATTTTCTTAAGGGGTAGAATGTTATAATAGGATTGTGGACCAATGTTTGTTTTGCAAATGCTTCTGCTGCGCGTGCCCGCTTTGTTAATCCTATGGAAATCGGTTAATATCGATTAATTTGCGAAACGATATTTACACACGTGGTGCACTAGCAGTGGCCCACGACTTCGTGTGTGTGAATATAGGATTTTAACAACCTCGCGGGATCTTGATACTCCCTGCTTACTATTTATGATGTGTACTACCTACACATGATAAGCTCTTTTTAAACTCAGAAGTGAGTTTAAATTTTAGAAAACGCATGTTTTTTAAAGTTTAACCTAGATGTTTTTAAATATAAAAATCTATAATCGCTTACTTTACTATAAGCCACACATATACGGCGTGACGAGGAAAATTAACATAGGTACCTAACACAATTATGTATTAAATTCATACATTATATATTCGCTTATTATGAGCAGAAAATAAACGTTCAATCTGATACACAAATACAGTCTCCATTAAACGATTAAATGCTGTTCATTCATTTGCATGCAACGCAGTGTTCTTCAAAGTGCAACCGTCCGGATAAATTCGGATTTGTAGTTCCGCCGCAGCAAATGCGATTCCGAATCTGTGTGTGGTTGAATCCGTGTGGATATAAATCTTCATTTCCGTTTGAATTTTTCTTTAACATAACAGTAAAGGACTATCGTTGTCACATGGGAATAACTCTTCTTTTGCTTTATGTGTTGTTTTATTCGAACAAATGTGCTTTTGAGAATTTGCTAGTGTCTTGAAACGGAAATATGTAATCAAAACTGGGATTAACTCTGCCGTGTTGCAGCAACAGCCTTATTTTCATCAACATCAGTAATTATTATTTAAACATATAGATATACATGTCGCGGATGTAAACGGATTTGAGTCCACGTGGTCAATACCACGGTCCGCCATGTTGCTTCTATAAGCAGTCAGTGCGAACACCGGTGCTGGCGCTGTCTCGAGGACAAGTGATCTCGATTAAACACACTACTGACAGCTATAACAACAGCGCAGACAACTTCACTCTAGACTTGTACCTAGAACAATTTATGATTTAGAACTTCACTCTCAATCATGCCACAGAATATCCACTGCTAGTCACATTACTTAAGAGATACCACCACAGACATACCAAACTGTTCATAACTTGTGTTCTCTGACACATTTGCACAGTGTTGCTATTGAAGTAAATGACGTCGTTCGTTCGTATTTTAAATTATCTCTCACATACATATGTATAGATTATCCTTACTCCTTATTTGAATTGTATGTCTATCATGGGGTTCCAATGGGGTTTGGCAAGCTTAAGATGCTAATATTTGGCTTTGCTACGATCACTATTAGATATTAATTATTGATTGGGACGGAGAGGGAGGGAATTGCTTGCCTTCCGATTACGAACATTGAAAAGCTCCTTCCCAAAATCTTAGCGCATTTTTTCTTAATACTCTTCGATTTTTAGGGTATCGTATTTATCTTTCTGTTTCGGTGTCTCATCTTAATATTCTTAGATTACTGAGTCTGCTATTATGGAATTGTGATAAAGTAGAATCACGGGAAGTCCGTAGTCGTCAGCCGAGGCGGAGTCGAGGAGCGAGTGGGCACAATACACACAAGTGATTAAGGCGCATAATCAGGGCCGCAGTTTGGCAGAGCCTGCTCTTTGAATTTACGATGTGCCTGACCGACGCTTATCGCATGCGAATGATCTGCCCAAGGCGCACGGACTGCTCTGCACACATATTTTATTTTATTCGCGCTACTGTGATGTAATGAGCTGATAAATGGGAGAAAACCACCAATTAGTGTCGATGAATTTATTGTTTCTACTTAAAAACGTAGGAGGGCCGTGTTGGGCCTTAATCTTGAATTGCGTTTTTAAATTTGTTGCCTTCAGATTTTTATCCACAATTAGATGGTAATTACACGAAATGACAATCATTAAGGGTTATTATTATACCGCATCCGGTGGTAAACTTTCGTTAGTCGCTAAGTTTAGACTAATTAAAACTTGATACATCATCATCACTTGCCTGTTAGTGGCTTCCTCTAAGTAGGATAGGGGATATCGAATGTAGACTCACCACGCTTCTCAAGTGCGAGCTGGCGGGCTTAGGGTAATAATGTTTCATACATTAACGAGCACTATCAGTGACCGGGACGGACGGCCTAACGTGTTTCCTGCGACTTTTATGTAATATCCCCAACTTCCCGACTCTGGGTCAGAAATCTAGATAAGAATAAGATATCAGTAAGTAGGTTAGAAATCTACTTACTGATATCTTAGAAGAAAGAAAAACTCAGAATAATTCTACAACCCGACCCAGGATTCGAACCCAACGACCTCATGATTAAAGCCACATAGGCTAACCACAAGACAACCAAGGCAGTCAAACTTAAATTTATTTATTTTAAGTAGGCTTAGTTTTCAAAGTTTTTGGAACGTCATGTTAAAAATGTTTTGACGGCCTCCGTGGCGCAGTGGTATTCGCAATGGATTTATATGACGGAGGTCCTGGGTTCGATTCGGCGGGGCAGATTGAAATTTTTCTTAATTTGTCTTGGTCTGGCTGATGGGAGGCTTTCACCGTGGCTAGTTACAACCCTACCGACAAAGACGTACCGCCAAGCGATTTAGCGTTCCGATACGATGTCGTGTAGAAACCGAAAGGGGTGTGGATTTTCATCCTACTCCTAACAAGTTAGCCCGCTTCCATTTTAGACTGCATCTTTACTTAACATCAGGTGTGATAGCAGTCAAGGGCCAACTTGTAGTCGATAAAAAAAAACAATTATTTAAAAGTATGTCATGGTCATTGACATATTAATACTATGGACTTCGGGTCTAATGCAAAATTTACGTCAAAAGTGTCCCAAGATATTTTATACACACTAGGATGTATTTATGTTTTTATAAACAAAATAACATTGTAATGTATGTCTTATCGAATTGTTATACAGTTTAATTTGCATCGGTCTAATTGCATGCAATAAGTAATCAGCTTCGATTGACGGTTACCATGGCAGCCTTTTTTTGACATGACAGCTTCTCGTGAAAATAGGACAACATAAATGGTGTGGAGTCGGTAGCTTTCAAATTTTTTTGGCATCTTATATTTATATATTATATTTACAGCAAATTTTAATTTATATTTACATATCCCTGACCTCTATATGCTGGGATAAATGTTGTACCAAATAATAATTGTTGTAATTATCTTGTATAAAATTTTTTAACAAAAAATAGAACCGACTCAAATCGCACTAAAAAGTAAAAAATAACTGTGTCATTTAGTTGCTTTAATTTACTTAAGCATATCTATGAAGTCGGTGCCAGCAAGTTTAAAGAACATTTATTTTACGTAGTAAAGTAGTTTGTGGGTTCTAGGTAACGTCCTTAAAGTAGAAACCTTGGCTGGCACCGACTCCTAGATATGCTTAAGTAAATTAAAGCAACTAAATTACACAGTTATTTTTTACTTTTTAGTGCGATTTGAGTCGGTTCTATTTTTTGTTAAAAAATTTTATTTCTTACTTTTTAGTGATTTATCGACACGTAACGTACTCGTACTATACTGTGATAGTATATTCTACGGCACTAGTAGCCAAAAGCTACTGATACCGAGACAAAAACCGAAATCGCTGTAAGCGTGCCTCCAAAATTTGAAGAGTTCCTTCAATTTCCCCAGGATATCAGCATCAGATCCTAACATGGTGACAATTGGACCACCTTGGAAGTATGCCCTTTCTAATAAAAAAAAAATTATCAAAATCGGACAACTCTGTAAAAAGTTATGCGTGGTCATACATATAAAAAAAAAAATATATATACGTGTCGAATTGAGAACCTCCTCCGTTTTTTTTCGTCGGTTAATAAAATAATAATTAGTTATAATAATAATTAATTACAAACCAAATCCACTAATGTACAAAATGATATGCCACTCGACATAGTTCTTTACTTTGAAATTTTAAGTTCTCGATATTTTCCTCTTTTTAATTAAACTGAAAATATATTTTTTTACTTCAATGACGTTAGATCACTTTTTTAAATAACTGTTCCTAATTTCATGTAGATAATTCTTATAGTTATCAAATTAATATACCATTATGGTAAAAGTTATTTGATTAATATTCATGGCATAAAAAATAAAAATTTTTGAATTGAAAATAATCAAATTATTTTCATTCAAAATTTAAGTAATTAAATAATTCAAATGTTAAACAACAAAATAACTCTATGCAGTCGTTATTCTAAAACATTCTATTGCTCACGGCAGATCCGAACTAAATGTGGTTAATTAGATAAACATATTGCACTCCTTCTATCCTATACGCGGGTAGCGTATGGGAAAAGGACAGATAGATACTTTTGTTCATTTTGGTTGGTTATGCAATTCGTTTCTATAGTTTATTAAAATTTTAATAAAATAGCCTGTTTCTAAGCAAAATAATACTTTAAAATCATCAGTAAATATTTACTTACTGAAAATATGGTACACCGTCTTCTTTTCTCACCTTACTCGGGTAGTTCTTACAAGTTTTTTATAACACATTACGGCATTATTGACGTGTATTCTGTCAGTCAGCTAATATGAGACTGAAATGCGATTGGAAATCATTTCGCGTTTTGGCTTACTTTTGGTTCGGACACTTTTTATCGCTGACCCGAAGTCCATAGTATTAATATGTCAATGGTCATGGTAATAATTTATAGTAGCAAACTTAAAATTGAAACTAGTAGACGAAAAGATATAGAATTATTTTTGAAAAGGTATCCGATGTCTCACTAGTCACGGTACACGTATAGAAATAGAAACAAATATACAGTGTTCATAATCTACATATTTTCAAGAACAACGATGCAAAGTTTCGTATCGACCCTACTTCGTGATGTATGTAAATCTGGTTTAGCCGAGTCGCTCAAATGTGTTTCGAGACAATAGTTCACAAGCGTCCGCCTTCCAATGCCCAACTAGTTAGTCTGGGGACATAATAGACCCCGGACATTCACCCATATGAATTAGGCCATTGTCTCCAAGAGGCAAACATGTCACTCACCAAATTAGTTCTGTTACCAATTTGACAACTTGACTTGATAATATTCACATGGTGTGTTATTGTATAGGAATGTTATATATTAATATGTTTCGAACATGAATGTTTATATAATAGCTTTTAACACCTACTTAGACGTATGCCTTGACGACGCCTTTGATACGTAAGGAGATATAAATGAATGCCGATGTGAAAATTTAATCAGTTGTTTTAATGGTTATTTTTTAAACGTACTGTATCTTACTGTTGCGTAATAAACATGAAGTAAGATCTAAATTTTTCCTATACCATTAGTTCTAATCGCTATTTTGTATCTATGAGTGTCCTGTTATCCCTAGTTTTTTGCACTGGAATAATTTAATTTAACGGGCGAGAATCAAACCATAGACCTTTCGATTATGAGTTCGCTTCCTTAACCATGTCATATTGAAACTTCGATCGCAAATTCTTCCAAGTAATCTCCTAGGCCTCGCTCCACTCGGCAATTACTGCAGTAAATAATAATCAATGTTCCGTCATCAAAATTGCAATGACAAGCAGTAGGTTGTAGTCTAAGAGCCAGTGGTGGCTAGACCTTCGTCATTTTATAAAAATGAAAACTTTGTTAGCTCATCCTATTTCATAGGTAAGTATAGTACTAGTTCTAATAAAAGTTATTTTAAAATGGCTGAATATAAATTTTTCTTCAGGATAATATGAAAGAGCAAAGCAACAATCATTCGAATTTTATAGTTAACTTACTCATCTACAATACTCGTACGAGTGGAAGCATGGGCTGACGTCTGTCAACAAGGCTAAGGCTGAAGGTCTTTTCAGACTGACGAAGATTTAACAATCAAAGGTTCTTATTAAAAAAACATATACAATGTTTTGTCATCAAAATGCCAATGACCCACCTTGGGTTAAGAAAATGGGTGCCGATGCTGTCACGGATGGTGCGTGATTGATAGAGCATAGACTGACAAACTTTAAGCTTTTACAAAATGACGAAAGCTTTACTATCACTGGCTCTTAGTGAATAACATAATCAATGTTCCATCATCAAAATTGCAATGACAAGCGGTGGGTTAAGAGAGCGGGTGCCGGCGCTGCCACGGATGGATGCGTGTGACTCCGTTGATTTATCTCGCTTCATTACACCACGCGTTCGCTTAATCGCTGGCCTGTCTGCGCCCGCGCATAATATACCTTATTTCGTGAATGGACTTGTTTCTTGTGCTTTTTTAATTTCGTTTATTTACCGTTTTAATTATCCTTTATTTATGACGCCTTTCTACCTCGCTCGGACAGTTAAATAATATTGAAATTTCGTTCTTCAAGGTAGCTGAAGTAAAATTATTTCTTTATTCTAAGTCATTCTTGAGTATTCCTGTGTAACATTTTATATTCGAATGATGATTATAGTTAGAAGAATGTCATAGTATGTTAATGTAGGGATTAAATTCTAAATTTTATTATTATGTGTCCTTAAAGTCCTGATTGCATTAAAAAAAAAAAAAACCTCTACACATAAAACCTTTTTAATGCGATTCTACACACAAGTGGACGTTTTTAAGATTAACACCTCAGCCCGTGTCACGCAACTTCGTACATTGATCAGAATCACCCATAATTAAATATCTCATGAACAGTTTTATATAGCAATTTATTTATTCGCTGTCCCCACTTCGTTTATTAATTAAGATTGATACGAGGTGTTCTGCTTAAAGTATTTTTAAAAGCAGGCATCAGTTTTAAAAGTCCTATCATGTAAAAAAGCGAGTTGACGGTGTAACATGGGTCTTTGAGCGATCTGTGCAATTACGGGTATAAACGACTCCACATGTGCAAATGAGTGCATCTTATCTTATCTACTGTTTAATACACTTTACTTAACTGTAAAATCTATTATACTGCAACTAAACATCTATTATTTAAAATTTTATTTTAACTCAGCCTACTAAAAACTACTTTAAATTATGTCAGTCAAGCTTATTTGACAATTCGTATGACTTTTTTGATAATCAACAAATATTTCGTTGTAAACCCTTGCTTGCATAGAAAACCGTTCAATTTCAAAGAGTGTCCTTTATTTTCTAAAAACAACCGAGTTAGCGAATACAGATTTAAATCTATGTCATTAAAAAAATAGACCTATATTTTCTACATCCTAGTAGAAAATCGAAACTCTTTTTTTTTAAATTAAGAAACTTAAAAAATAAAGTTTTCTATATTACACTAATATTAAACTACGCATCCATAGCATTTAACCAGTTACACATTAAGCATTATAAATTATAAAACAAAGTAGTATATAAAATTAATGATGCCGTATCGAGATGTAATCGCAGGAGACTAATTTGATGTCTTACTCTATTAGAGGAGCAGGGCCGGTATCGCTTTGGATCACGTTAGCTCGCGATTATCCACACTAAGTTACTTAGCGTCAGAGCGTCTGTGATCGCTTATAAATAACGTTGAATAAATAATAATTATTATAGGCGTGAATCATGCGACATTCTTGTTGAGATTACAAATAAGCTGCGGTTCGTGATATGAAAGTATGGAACATGTTAACTGTTGGGATACTCGTAGTATTTTGTTGTTACGATATACTTTTGTTGCGTTTAAATGTGGAGGTATGAGAGTTTTATTTTTTTAAAGATAATTATAATAATTAGTGACGACATTAAACGTCTCGCAGGGAAGGCGCTGGCCACAGGCAGCTCAGGATCGTTGTGTTTGGAAGTTCCTTTAAAAGACGTTCAATGGACGACGAATCAATGGACGTTCATCGGCTGTTAATGACGATGATGATAGTAATTAGTAAGTGATGATAGACAAATAGTTAAAAAAAATTACAAGCAATTTACAAGAGATATTTTTAGGATTATTTATGGCAATCGTGGCAGATGCTGAAACGGAATGCCTTAAAGATGTAATGCATAATTAGCTTGTATTTGAATTTCATATTTGCTTAGATTATAGTTTTACGTCGTTTACGATTATTTATTATATATATTTGAGACTGAAATAAGCCTGAAATTGGAATTGTAAATGGATGCTGTGCTAAAGAACAACTGAGACAGAAAATAAAATGGTGTTCAAGACGAAAAGACCTTGAGGATTTAATTCTGTTTTCACTTGGTATACCTACATAATTGATCTGTATTCTTATATATTCAACATAATGATATGCAGCATTTGTTCTTGTAGATATTTACTCACGCTGTTATGTGGTCTCGCGAGGGCATTATTGGAAGAGATACAAAGCAAATCTTAAATATGTTCTCCGGAATATAAAGGAGCTGTTCCGAAATGAAGCACTTTGGATTGCTCCGTTGCATTTACACGGTAAATACACAATGGGGTCCAAGGGGCAATTATGGTAATTTGGTTCTTTAAATATTTAAAGTGCTGACTTCCGCAGATTGATAAAGGAGTGTAATTGTAACATCGGCGGCCATTTTGACCGCGGGTGGGGTCAAAGCGACCCCGCCTCGCGTTTCCGCCACAGGATAATTAAATAGTACCCCACCATACGCCTTCCCCTCCAGTAATGCAGTCGCTGTACATCTGTTTTATTTTTTTTGTAATCCTTTTGTACGTCCCATACATTTCCATCCATTCCTCTGCAATGTAGATACCTAAACATTAGTATTTCGTGTCAGTAATGATGTCACTTTACGTGTCCTCAGATGATATCATTTATTTTTAACAAAAAGATGTTATTAGCACTCAAAATGTCATACACGTTTGAGACGTTTATAATGTAGGTTGCAGTGAAACTCACTTTCTGACCTATTACAATAATAAAAATTGTTACAGATTAGCCTAATGGAACTAAGAGTTTTAAAGATCTTAACTTAGGAAAACATATAGACTTTGTTTGACTGAGATTGGAACAATATAACGTCCAAAACAAAGATTTCTAGAGGTTAAACCTCTAGCAATAGTAAACAACTGCACTGTCAATCGCTTCATATAAAGATTGACTAAACAATGATTTTTGCTTCGGCATCAAAGTACACATCATCAATATGCTTTGCCTAAAATTAGTTAGCTGCCTCTTGACGAAGGTTATATAGCATGAGAATGTATTTCTACGAGTGTATTTTCAAATGTTTTCTTTTCCTGACGATGACCCCGACATTCTCTAGAGTAGTCGTATAACGAGAATTAAAGTTTGTGAACCGAAAGACTTAATTTCCCCGCACTGCAAAAGCAACACTCGGTCCCTTGTTACGAAATTTAATTCTTGCCGCCTCCGCGAAGGCATTATGCTTTATTACTATTCAGGTTATTCATACCGTTCGCTTTCCAATTGTTATTTTATATTCATGCGTGCCCATTCAGGGCCTTATGAATTTCACTTGTCTGTCGTTCAATGCACATCAATATAATGCGCTTGTTACCCGATAGCATAGCGGTTTTGTATTATAATTTTGCGTTTGTGCCCACACAATTCTAGTGGCATTTATAGGTTGCTATCCATTAAACACAACGCATATGTGTGTGGATTCTCGAGTGTTTGATTTATATCGTTGTATTCAATAAATGGCTATTGAATAATATTCTTGTAAGGATACTTATAATTAGATGTCGGACTCTTGTTGATAGATTCCTGTAGAGATCATACTGTAATAAATAACAACAGTTTGAGTTCAGGAACGTTGTTAAGTAAGGATTTTTATAAGCTACCTTACGGCTCCATTATCGCACCATCTCCGTCATCTTCAAAGTTCAAATTAATTTATTTCAAAATACAACTTTTCAAAAGATAAGTTTGTCTGTCCGTAGTGACTCTACCACCGGTTTGGAAAGAAATTTTGGCAAGAATCAATATATCATGGTCGTTACCAGCCAATAGTCATGTAGGTACTACTGAACATAGACGTCCGACACAAATGTGCTTCGATTATTAGCACCATATTATCGTATTTTCGTCGAAGTTACATCGGTATGTCAAATATCTAGCCAGTACTCTAGTAAAACAGGATACAAACTTTGAACTGAAAATATAGACAGAGAAACAAATCTTCACAATGTTTCGATATATCTAAATTAGATAAAACAGTGCTTTGGATGGAAGCTGCCAGGGGCTTAAATTTTTCCGACTTTAAGAACATCATCATCATATTTCATCTAATTTACACAAAACCTTGACAAATATGAAAACCTTTATCAGGAACCACTTTATCTATTGCTAAAACCGGAGTGACAGTTCCTTCAGCAGTCTCTATATATATATGTATATATAGACTACAAGTCGGCCCTTGACTGCTATCACACCTTATGTTAAGTGATGATGCAGAAAACCTTTATCAGGAACTACTTTAAATCGCTTGGCGGTATTTGCTAAAACCAGAGCGATAGTTTCTCCACCAGTCTTATAAATCCATACCACTGCGCCACGAAGGTCGTCAAAATATATATATTATAGTAAAAGACAAACAGACAGATGCGCTTTGGGATTTTGTTTTATAATATGTACGGATACTTCAGTTATTTATGCATGATCCTAATAAACTTGTCACTTATGTTTACTTAGATAACATCTAAGAGACAATGTTAATAAGATTGTTCCTCTAGCGGCGCGAAGTAGCTGCATTGGGTATTCAACATTAATATGCGGCGATAGCTCAGACAATAGACGAAGTTGTAGAGACAATCGGAAGCGGCGCGAGGCGACAAATGAGATGTAGCCCGCGGGCCAATCCGCAGATAGAATCGCAGTTCAATTTGCGATAAGATAGGAGAACGAGTCTTGGTTACAAGATGTCATTTTACTTTGATTCATTTCATCATATTGTTTGATTTTTGTTATTAGATATATAACTCCTTGACTTGTTATTATAAAGAGTACTCACAATCATGTAAAAATCAGTTAAAGTTCAATTTTTATTTCATAAAAACCACAAATTCAGAGCAAATTAAACCTTAGACGAATTTTAAGTTTAAGCGTTTAAGCTTGAATTTGCCCACCGAAAACCTTTTGACGCTCATTTAGTGAGGACGTTTTTTGGTCGCTGATTGTGCATCCTCTATTAAAAAAGAGATCAGCGTTAATATTTTCTTAAACTCACTGCTATATGAGAGTAAATAAAATAAAAAAAATAATTCAAATCAATTAACTGTCCTCAAATTTTAAAACTCTCTATCGTACCAAAACCATTAAACATTTACTCAGCAAAAACTGTTAACCTCAATGTATATTTGGATAGATAATGCTAACCAATTTATTACTCACTAATTAATGTGCGCGAATTAATCTTACGAATTAAACCTCTGCGCTGGATATGAAAAATGAAGGTATTATAATGTCGACACCATTTTGCTCGTAAATACGAGTAATGACTTCGTACACGGTCTGCCATTTCTAAACGGATCTAACTCAATATTCTTTATTTTAAAGTATTTTTTAATAGTATATGTGGATGGGACATTTAAATGGCCCACCTTATGTTAATTGCAAATTCATTACCTATATACCAGAGCAACACTTCAAAGGGCATGCAAGTTACATGTCCTAATTTCCTATTAGCGCATACCAAATGCACGTCAAACTGAAGCATAGGTCAAGCCTTATGTGCCCTTAATTTCACTAACTATGACTCCCTTCAGCCTGAAACAAAGAAATATGGCTAATTACATTTAATAATTTTATTAAATGTTCTCTTCATCTGACCATAAGTAATAAATCTGAATTCTTTGATGTAATTTTTTAATTTTTATGTCCTACTATTCCTTAATACATTTATTGTTTCGTGGGTTAATAACATGTTTATGTTCTAAAATAAACTCATTGATTCGAACGTTTTAATAAGTTGTTCGATATTTTTATGAAAACGCTATTTGCAGAGTTGTGTCACTTTGATAACGATGCACTTCATAATAGCTAGCGGAATATTTTGGTACTGTCTGTTAAATCGGTGACAGCACAATAGTTGCATACGGTATATTGACGTCCATAGTTATTGCTTCAGCTATTCACTGTGCAATTAATGTTCGATACTATACTATACTATACTATCTATAACCATAGGGCCATCCATCTATTAACATACGGCGTACATATTTTTTTTGTATAAAAATCTATTTGGTTGCTTTTCTTAAAAAATATATTTACACATGACATCAGACATTCTATATCTCTAACATGAAAAACCACGGGTTTGCTTTTTTTCTAAATATGGATGCATGTATGCTTTATCAAAATAAGTTCAGTTCTTTAAACATGACGAATATTGGAGACGGAGTACGTTGAAGAAATTGTGTACCCATTTACGTACTTGTAATATATAAGAGTTTATGAGCGGAAAATATATTTTAAAAATAAAATATGTTGCAAAAATTGACCAAGATATATCTAATATCATGTGAGACGTACCTAAAAATATTGTCGTTAGTATAATGAGTTCAGTTTTTGTTGATCTTTTTACAACAAAGCGATAATCGCAAAGTGTGGTAAGTGTGACTAATGCTGTATTGACGCTGTCGAGTGTACTGTCGAGTCAAAACTAGCAGCGATTCCAGTTTGAATGTCATGAAGTGGCGTGGCGAATGTGTGCTCGCGCCGACTAGATATAATCAATTCTTGGGTATGAGCAATTGGAGAAAATTGAATTTCTTTATTTATTGCGCCAGTGTTGGGACGTCTATACGCTTTTGTGTGCTTACCTACTAAGTATATTACTTAGTTTTTAGTTGTTTTCATATGCAATAATAATAAAACAAATAGGTAGGTATATGTAGAGGTAAATTACAATTTAGTAGCGTAATTCAATTTATAGGAGACCACGAAATGTCTTATCAATGTTATGAATTTATTTCTGACGGGCTGTCTTCATGTTTTGAGAAATTCGGTTATTGTAATCATTTTATTTTTGGAGAAATTGGAGAAAATTGAATATCTTTATTTATTGCGCCAAAGTTGGGGCGTGAATACTCTTTCGTGTTGTAATGTTACTTTGTTTGTAGTGGTTTAGTATACAATAGTAATAATAAATTTATTCGCAAAGGTATTTTTAATTTTAGTAAAGTTTATTTATTCAATCTATGTTCAATCAATTTACCTAATTTTTTTTATCAATGTTGCCTCTATATGCATTGTTTAGTGCTATTGTGTTATCTTACGTATAGCTTTGCTTACTTACGTATAGCTTTATTGCTAAGGGAATAGTTCTTTTAGTACGCATTTAATAACAAAATTAAAATGAAAAAATTAAAAAATCTTTATTACTGTATTATAATTTGTAGAGGTAATTTTATTTAACCTTTAGAGACTATATACCTTGTAGGTATATCTATACTAAAGCCAAACTCGATTGAGAATGCTTGTCAACAAACAAATTAAAAATGAAGGTAGAAATCACTAATCATTTTACATCTATTTTTTTAATTAATTAGTTAATGTCGAATTAATGACAATAAATTAGATTGGTAAGCATAAAACTAATTAATATATTCAATATCTTTTAAATAAGATTTCTTAAAATAACAAAACATAATTTTACATTTATTAGGCATAACATGCATTCCATTGTCTACCTTCATTTTAAATTTGTTTGTTGACAAGCATTCTCAATCGAGTTTGGCTTTAGTCTACAATAGGTATGTAATTTTCAATTTCTTTAATTTATTAACTTTAGAAATATGGTACATTTAATGTTTTTAATAAATAAGTATATATTTTCGTAGAAGCTATGCAATCAAATGTTATAAATGAACCAACCAAGACCAAGAAAACATTTCCGAAAAGATTTTAAACATCACTTCAATTTCGATTTTTCACACGACTGCACTCCTCAGGATAAAAGTTAAAATAATTATTTCAAAACCTCTTTGGTGTGAACCTCTAAAAACTATAATTACACACTTTTCGAAAGAAAAAAGAGGGCTTAAAACATTTCCACGCACTCGGTGGCTATTAAAAAGGTTTTTATGTGTATTATTATTGGCCACCTTTGTTGAAAGTCAGTGGTTAACAAGGACGTATCGACATCTAGTCACGCTTATTTTTTTGTACGAACAAATTGCTGACGTTAATTGATCGAAATAAGGATGACTTGTTGGTTTTTGTTGTACGTATCAAAAGAATTTAAAAATGGCACGTAAAGACGCGCGGTTCTTTAGATTGTGTGTTTTTTTTTTAATGTTTCTTTTTTATTGCCGTTACGTGTAAAATAACTTTTTTATACTTTTTCCAGTTATATAACACTGTTGTTATATTCGTTGATGCATTCAAAAGTTTTGAGCGGAAACGGAACTAAAACAGCAGACGGTATTTTGATTAATGCTTCATTAATGCCACTGAAATACCTAGGACGACTTTAATTTTTATTTTCTCAAACTATATTTGTTTTCACATTAATTACAGATTAAAAAAAAAATTATATAAAAATATTATCCGGACCAGTTTATAGAAAGTACGAGTATATAATATATACGGAATGTGTACGAAGAGTGCGGACGACGTAATGATAAGTTTCCGTAATAGCGATGCGCAGGAGTGCATCACTGCTGAGTCAGCAGAGTTGAATGCAGTTGGCGCCTTCGCGGTTACTATTTGAATGCTTTTTGTTACATTATATTATTTCCGACAAAACTTATTTATCCGTTCGGTGACTGGAAAATTATACATTGAATTTCCTTTATATTTCAAAGCTAGAAAAGACCTGTTTTAAATTGCATTGCGTAAATTTGTTTTTTTCACCTATGTCAAAAATTCTCAATTAGTCAAAATCTTTCAATCCGTATTTTTGATACTTGTATACATAATGAAAGTGTTTTTTTTAATACATGAGATAATAGTATTTCATATGCAGCTGATATTGTCGCGTAAAGTTGTACTCGTCGCACAAAAATGTACGCTTTCGGGTTCAGAAATAAAAGTATTCGTTTTTTTGACAGATTCACGGTGTCTGAATTTCGGCAACAGGCCGGTCAACGTTGAAAAGCCTGTTTTTAAATTCAGTGCATCTTATTCGACCGTATTTCACTTAATCCCCCCGTTCCGCTGCCGCTCTATGGTAATTCATCGTCATTGTTTTATTCTGCTGACGTATCCGGTCCGCTCTCGTTTGCACCTTGTCAGCGCCACTGATCCCGTCGGCGCGGGCCCTAATTGCTTATATTCCATTAAAATCGTTAAAAGTAATACGCAATGTAGCTGATAAAGAAGGAACTTCGGCAAATACATTTTTACCTAATTTTATATGCTATGAAAAAATGGACTGACGCAGAGAACGATCGAAGAAAACGAACTTTTTAAACAAAATTTTATTTTTAGATTTCTTAATTTTTTCGCTATTCTACCAGGTTTTCCTATTTTTTGTTCACGACTTAACAAAAATTATTAAATCGGTTTAGCAATATAAATATTATATCTAAAATAATTAATTCTACAGTGTTATTTCAGCTACGCTGCTTTAGATCAAATTGTTGATCGTTTAAAATCGTGAAGTTGAAAGAAATAAAAATGATTGTTATAAACCATTTTCGTCACTATTAGATACCATATACAGTATCTTGTTAGTACAATCTATTGGGAATTACCTAGAAAGCGTTATTTGTGTAGCTGGCCTGCAACATGACGCTCGTTCTCACCTGCGTATTAGAACTTGATTACTTACTACACTCCGTTGATTCTATTATTCTAAGTCTCTCATGTTTGATGTGCGTTTGTCTGTCTGTTTTTGTAACGTCATATAATATAGTCAAGTGTTTTTCTATTTACTTTGAGCTTTGTGAATATTGACTATTGCAATCGGTAATGGTCGATATCCACTGAGGCGCAGCTATATTTGCATGTTCTTAAGTTTAAAGTACTTCTATCTCTTTATGCGCCGAAATGAGGCATCGCATATTTTCATGCTTTATGCGTAAGTTCTCACGCTACATTTGATTACAGATCTCGTAAGTAAGCATGTTGGTTTAAGTTATGAGATGTATAAGGTTTTCTGTTATTTATTTTTTAATTGTTTCTCTATTCACTGATCTGCTGTAACATTTAATAATGCATTGCGGTGTAGACATTTGCGTGTTAGTATGTTACAACTATTTTATTACAGCATAACAAACACCCGCGCCTTCTTCTGCGCATTATAGTTTTGACTATCATGCGTGGACTTAATCTGCGAAAAAAAGGTTAATCAATTCTAAAAAAAATGAGGCTAATCGATTTAGTTGTGGCGTGAACTATACTTGCATTTTGACAAACTTTCCTTCTAATTTTTATATAAGGCTCTATATTTAAATCTACAGAGTACACAGTTGTGCAAAAACACAGATTTGCACTTAGAAATATTATCATGAAACACAAGTTTTTTATTTTGTCGATATCGTATTTTAGCCAAGTCCCAGAAGTGTAACATGAATAATTCCTAAGTAATTTCTCACTCGATGCCGTTCGGAGTGTCACAGGGAGTGGGCAGACTACAGCGCCGCTGTGGTCAAGAGTTATAGACAGCCGGAGGAGGCACGGGGGCGTTGGAACAACCACGTGGAATTGACAACTGAGACGAGCGATATTTACATAAAACACAGAACAGACTACGTTGTTCTCTAATATGATACAATGTTTACATTCTCATATTCCGACTTGTTTGTCTTCAGTCATTTCCATTTCCGCGGGGGAACACTTTTCTAAAAGTTATTCCTTCAACTCAAAAGGGAAGCCGAGAAGCATTTTGTGATGGAATAAATTTGAATTTACTTTTAATATATTCCGAGGAAAGCAATTAAAATGGAATGCATTTATGGCGTGCCAGTGCGAGCTATGTGAAGTCGGCGGAGGCACCCAATGCGGGCCCCGTTTAAGTAAATAAGGTGCACGTCCGCGCGTAGGTTCCCTATGTTTTTATCTGTCTAAGTCTGCCGCTCCACGCTTGTTATCTTGTTATCCTATCTCCACGAGATTGTACCTTTTTGTTCGGATGCACTCGATGTATGCACTTCTCCGTCGGTGCAGTTTTGCACAAGTTTTTGCAATTTAAAGAGCAACTGAATTCGAGATTCATGCTTAATTCACGACATTCTTAGTAGATACATAATGTTATTCGTATAGTGAGCCACGTTCGAGTGCAAATCCTACCTTAGTACTACAGTTTTAGAGATGATATTGACAGAGCAGTTGTGGAAACTGACTCACTAATTCGTAGCTAATTGATACAAATTAGATGCTACCAAATGGATGTGCTTAATTTTTAGCGGAAAAATGTCTTCATTATAGTAACTGCGAGTATGTTAATTTGAATTTTTCGTGGAATTCCAAATCTAGAATAAAACATTAGTTATTTAGAATGATTATAAACTACTTAAAATTACTATAATATATTGGTATTTCGTTAATAATAGGATAATACTAGTCATTTAAACATACTTAACAGGAAAAAATAAATTAATTGAAATATACGATTGTCGTTTTGAATCAAATTTATATTTATTTTATATCCATCATAATATTATTGTGCTTAATATTATGATAATTTTCGCAGCTATCAATTGAGTTAAATCGGGTTATCACTTAATTTTAAATAATATTGAGATGGTATTAAACTGTGAGTTGAGTTAATGGCACGAAGAAAGTCACGTTCGGAAATGCCATTTGCAGCTAATGCTGTCAACGTTTATAGAGAAGCCAAAGGTCTTTGTGCTCGCGACCTTACAATCAGCGTATTTTATAAATGTAATAAAATCTAAGGAGCTGTACGTATTATAATCATTAACCATTTTCTAAACATTCACTACCTGAGATCGAGTATCATGGATGGTTGTATTTTCAGATTACAACAGTGCCTAAGAATTTGATATACAATTAATGACTCGTACAACGAATAGTAACTGTGACTATACTAAACTATAGGTATTTATCATAATCTCTGTTAGAAAAAAGTTGCTAGTGCTTAAATGAAATCATAATTTTTTTAAATATTTCCCCCTGATATAACCACTGGTTTTCCTTTTTTGTACATACATTTTAATTTTATGTTAATTTCAACGTCGGCTATAATTCTCGTTGGCCCACGTAACCCTAGTTAGTATAAAGTTGCATTAAACTCGTTGCTATTTCGCGTTAAGTTTTGATTAAAGAGTAAGGCGACAACGTCGTGCCTGAAATCTTTTGTGAGTGCTCCCTTGAAACGTAATATTTTTTGGGGTGAGTTCTCGCAATAATTTTCTTTACGCGACGTAGTTTCTTTACCCTATTAGCCTAGCCGTCCGCTTTTCGCAAAGCTGAGCTTTTCTCATTACGTTGCATTAAAAATAGGTTACCTTTAAACCGCGTGCCGAGCGAGGGGAACTATTACAATGATGACTTTTGACTCGGGGGCGTTTTGTGTGCTGGAATGACCCGCTTAGCCGCGTTCCTTTCTTTGCGAACAATTATAGCGCAATGCGGGACGCAGGCAGGATAGGATTGTGAACTGTTAATGATAAGGCAGATTGCGACTGTGGTTTTGCCTCGCAAAACTCGCCTTGATGAAAGCGATGGTTTTTGCTATAAAATTAAAATTAATTGCGAAGTTTACGACGCGGCCTTGTGCACCTTGTTTGTTTCAGTCAGGCATTAACCGCTTTTGCAAATTGAGACTTGGCTGAAATTATTGTGCTGTTCTTGATGATAGTTGTTTTCATTTTAAATATCTATAAGTGTAATAGAACCAGTTGCTATAATTGTTTATTAAAATCTTGAATATAGTTTGCATTTATTCGGTTATTTATAAAGGTCACTGTAAGGTTGCCTGGTAGCGATAGCGATAAAGCTGCCAGTTGGAAGGGGTAACGAACATACACATTTACTCACACATAAACTTTCGCCTTTATTATGTTAGTGTACAATGAAGTGTACTTTGACTTGATTGAATCAGTCAGTTTCATCACTTCAAACATCACTTTTCGACAACATTAACTGTACATCCTTAAGTTCGTAGTTGTTGGTGAATACAAAAATACTTCTGTAAAGGAAAAAGGTTTTAAGATGTATTTATTCAACGAACGTTATATGGTCGTGAAAGACTTAGTCCCTTATAGGAAGGCGGTGTAATGCGAACATGGCGTCAGCGTCGCGGCGCTTCGTGTTGCGCCGACGTCTGTAGCCACTTGCACGCAGACCGCATAATGAACGGATTTATTGACAGCCAGTTGCTTAATTATAATTGCTAAACTATTGGATACTTGGCATACCACTTGTTGTTATTTCTAACTAACTTTATTGAAGGATATTCTGTAATTGACTCCTAGTCGCTGTAATGCGATAGTTAGCATCGCGCTTCTTTAAAGCACAACATCTATAGTCATTCGCGACAAATTATATATTGGGCATAATTGAATGGTTAATAATTTACCTACATAATTTGCTATTTTCTGGAGGTAAACAAATGAATCCAAGCGACTAATCCTCCTAGATCCGACGGAAAATCGAAAGTGATCTTCGGGAGATGTTGAACCTGCAACGTTCAATTCCTATGCAATTTTCTGTCAGATCTTGTTGACTTTGTCGCTTTACATGAAAGAGTGAAATTATTAAAAGAAAGATATCTCGTATTTCAGTCCTTATGAATCGTCGAAGTGACTATGAAATATATTTAATAATTTATTAGCTTACGTTTAAGTCATTGAATGTTTCATAAGGAAACCCTGTGAAACGCGTTTTATTGAATTTGTATGTAAAGTGAATATTGTAAATGCAAATATCGCTTGTTTACGATTGCTTCACAAAATCATTTTGAATGTTTGGACCTTTCGCGTATTTCACATTTACAACATAACGACAAGTCTTACAACAGGCGCCACATTATAAGTTGTTAACGTGAAGATTGAAATGTTGATAACCGAGAGGTTGTGCTGTTATTTCTTTATTTGTTTCTTAGTTATTATTGTGCCTTTGAATAAATAAATGAAAATTATTTATGAATGTCAATCATAATCATCGAATTATTTAAAAAAATTAAGATTATGGAATTTGCTATCATAATTCGGTACTGGTAAAAATACGAATATAAGTGATGAGGACTGATGATTACACCATTTATAACATTCGAAGTTTCGAAAATTCAGTAGTTTTCAATATCAGACCTCTTTGTTGAACTTGTAAAACTTGACTCAGAAACCCATTAACAGATGTCCTACTTGAAATTCGAAAAACGAAAATCATTGAAACGGCGAACCCGCCATCGACCTGTCACTAACAATAGCTATTTGGCTAACATCGCAACCGAGATTTGCATAGCGCATTCGCTAACAAGACACGTCCGAGTACAATTGCGTTCGCGAAAGAACCCTACTCAAATATCCCATTTCTATTTTAACCTCCGACGCCTGTACGCGAAGAGATAGTTGTAAATTTTCCAGGTCCATTTTCCTGAAGGAGGATTAAGTTTTTGAGCGCATGTATGTTTCTTTGTCATGTCACATTCTTGAACGTATTATTTTAAGCATTGCAACACTTAATACTTGATAATGAGGTTTTTTCGGCTTTACTTATATTTATTTTTGTACTTCTAATTTTCTTCCTTGTTAGTCAATAAATGTATATATCATTTTCTTTGTTATAGAATATCGTTGAATATTTAGTCGACTGACGCTAGGTATTGAATATATATATGAGCGTTAATCCAAATATATCAATTCTCGAATGGCGTGAGTTTTAATGACTTTCGTCATTATTAAGTGAATATAATATCATTGTTTATATCACATAGTAATATTATAATTATAGCTGTGAAAACTCACAGCTTTAAAAATAGTATTTCGGCATAGTCATTTGTTTTTTTATTTATTTTAGAGTAGTAGTATGTATTGTTTTACTGGTCAGTCAAATGCACCCTTGAAAACTCTTTGCAGGGATTACATGCCCCGTAGAATACATTCTACTGTGCACTTCTTTATTCCGGGCAACCATAAATAGTTGTCGATGAGCCATTGTCAGACCGTATCACAGCAATAATGCTTAGCAGCGGAAATAAGTGTACTTGAACTTAATTAAAACGTGTGACTGGAAAAGTTGCAGCTGGCTCTTACTCTATTGCTAATGTTCGACCCGTACAACCGCGTCGGCTACTTAACGCTTTTTGCATACGAAAACGTCCGACGTTTACCTCCAGTGTCTCTTGTTATTACACTGCTCTATATTCAGGCCGCGTCGAGTTGAAGGTCACCCTTCTAGTCCAGATAACGAGTAACCGACTATAAATTCCTGTTATTACTTCATTCTTTTCTTCAGTCTCGAATACAATTTATAACCTTAAGTATCTATATTCTGATTATGTCGTACAGCCACAAAATGAGTATAAAATAATTACCTTTTGACCTGCTGGAGTGATTAATGAAAAAAATTAATAGTGTTTGGTTCAGCATTGACTAAAAGAAATCGCTGAGCAGAAGTTTTCGACTAGTTACTGTAATCGATTTCATTATAATCTGTCAAATGAGTTTCTTAGTAATGTTTTTATTTGTTTGATACGAATTAAATAATTTTTTTTTAATAAAAAATAGCAAAATGGGCTTACCTAATTGCTTACAAACGTAAATATTTAATGTAGTAAAACATCGTATTAACAAGAAAATACAAAATGGCTTCCTTTTTTTGAAGTCTGTTAATAACAAGTATAATAAAATGTATAGCTCCTACAGGCAACTTAACAGAGGACAATACATAAGTAAATACATCAATAATATTTATAAACAAATAACAGATAAAAACAATGCTTATAAATACTCCATTCTATTTTTTATTGTATGAGTAAAAAGCGGATACACTTAAGAATTCTCATACTCATATAATACAAAGTGTTGACAAGCGTTGAAAACAATCAAGCACACAAGTCATATTGTGTAAACGCCTCCTTCTATTAATATACTTCACGTTTGATACACTTAAAACAAAACTAGCGTTTAATCCCAGTGCAAGTTGTTATAAGGCAATCTCTTGAAACGTCTTATAAAGTTATACGCACATCTGGCTCGATACCGTATCGTACGTATTTTTACTATTACTTTTACTGTAACCAAATAAAAGGAGGTAGTTATTTTGTGTAAATACGACTATTAGGGAAAATGCATCCTAATTAACTCCAGTTTTAAATAAGCAGTAAGTAAATAAGAGACAGGCGCGTGCGACTGTTAGTCTAGTCTAGCATGTATAATTAATACCCTTTCTCTTTATATTATTATAAATCTGAAAGTAACTCTATCTGTCTGTGCGTTACGCAAAGTACTGAACTGATTCGAATGATATTTTGTACAGAGGTAGTCTAGAGTCTGAAAAAGGACATAGGCTACTTTTTAATGTTAAAAAAGGGACGTAAGGGGTTGAAATAGGGGACAACAGTTTATGTAGTCTGACAAAAATATGTCATTTTAGGCTCTTGTCTTGGGGCAAAAATATAAGTACGCAGGCTAAATGACGCAGACAGGCCAACACATTGCTTGAAGGAAATTATATAAAATTATTACTTGAAAGAAGAAAAGGAGAATATGTGCGGATTTATATATATACAAAAGTTATTAAAATTAGTAGGTTACCTACGGGTTTTCCATGCGGACGATTCCAATATGTTACATTCGAATTAATTGAAATTATGACTAAAATTAAGGTGTAATCAAGTACAAAAAAATAACAGAAAAGTTGTAAGTAATAATTAGAAAATTGTTATTTTCAATAGCGCAAACTGTAAAGGAGAGCAATATACAGTCATTTGTACGTTGATGCGTTATGGCAGTTGTGACTTAGATATAGGGGGATCAATTAATTACGGAGTATGTATTGTACAGTGCTGATAAATAAGCGAGGGAATCCGCGAATTCATGCGTGCGGTGTGTTCGGTAGGCACATACAATGTGTAATCAGCTTTATCGTGTGGGTTGTAATTGATGTGGGGAGTCGTTCAGTTTCTTTTATCTTAATTTATTCGCTTCAAGCGGAGCCCATCGCTCATCGCCATCGCAGCCCATGAAAGCTGCCATCCCTTGCTCTATGTAAGAATTGCTACCTCTCAAAGCAATCATAGTTAAATCTTAATAATTGACACCATTGACTGAGAAACATTTGGGGTTTATAAAAAAACGAAGGTGTGTCCGTCAAGTTCTAAGACAATTTCATTTACATAATCTATGAAAAACATGATGCGACAAATTGATTTACTTCCACATGTTCTATCATAAATAGTTTCATTTATTATTTATATATTTCTATAAAAATATAATGAAAACAAAGAACGTGTATGTAGCTAATTGTATCTAGTTGTTTCATTGCTAATATATTTATGAAATACAATTGGAAGATAAAGTCTCATGTCTTATGTATCCAGTGTATTTATCAATATTAATATCTACAGATAGTATTATATCACTGTAATCGGTTGTCAGGTTCAATAAAATGGTATCAACACTTGAAGGGTATTGTGCATTACTCTGTAACGGATGACTCAACTGCTTACTCAAGGGTTCACCTTTGAAGCGAAATGTGGGAAGATAATACTGTATCTTTTTGTATGATAATCGTGGTCATAAAGCCAACGTGCATCAATGTGAAGGAAAAATCATAACTGTGATTGCTATTACTAGATTTAATTTTTTTATTCTTAAATTAATGGAGTGCTTCAGCTTTTGTACATAATGATAACGACAAACTCAGAATTATTCCGTGACCCAACCCAGGATTCGAAATCAGGACCTCGTGATCGAAACCACATAGGCTAACCACTAGACCAAAGAGGCATTTATTGCGTTTAATGAAAACAAATTTAAATCTATTCCTAATTAAGATCTGTAAAGTTCTGTTTCCGTATTGGTTATGATTGCTAATTGATTTTGCTCTAATATTATATTGCTGTACCAGACTATGGTAAATTGAAAATATCACATTATTTTGCACAAGTATGTCATGAAAAATTATATATGTTGTATTCTGTCTCAGTGGTGAAAGCTTCGTACCTGTTTGATGCTTTAAGCTTTGGAGTATTCTTGGAATTTTGTACTTAAATTCGCTATTCTAAACTAGTCATTATTGTGACTATAGGTGAACTTAATGAGCTTTAAATTATCCGGAAGCCGAATACATATAATAGGTGTATTTTGTATGAAATAATACCTTTGAGTTTCACTACGATTTCGTCTAATGACTAATGAAGTAGCGTATGTAAAGGTTGGATATTCTATAGGGTAAAAGAGTATGTTGAGCTTACCTACGTTATAATTGTATTCATTAGTGTCAGGATATTCTGTGGTAGTCATTGACTAAGAATTACAAATACCAAGTATTATAAAAAAATCTTTATGAGAGTATTTTCATGAAGTTTTAAGTTATAAGATTTAAGTTTTTGAACTGACGTTTAATGTAGTTTAACCTTAACTTAACTTGCGTGGTGGTAGAATTTTTCAACCCTTTGCCGTTTACTGTTAAAGTATAAACTGTATATGGGCGTCTGGTATTAAATAACAGCTTGTTTGTCTGCAATTAAGGCGATAACAAAGCTAAATGCGAAAGTGCGAAATTATCATGTCACGCAAAAACGCTTCAAACCATTTCTTTATAGAGAATTGTGCGTGTGTGAACGTGAATAGTACGTGGGTGGCACTGTGTTGGCCCTCCAAAATACCCTATCACCAGTAAAAGTTCACAATTAACGTCAAATTGTCCCTGTTAGTGGGAAATAATTAGTGATCCTGCTCGCGTGACTAGCCTCCTGATGGATAGCGTGTCGAGATAACATCGCCGCTGCCGAATTTCTCGAATGTGTTCTTTTTTAGTCTGCCTGAATGTTGACTGGTAAATTGTCGAATTATGCTAGTTGTTTATTTAATTCCAAAAGGGTTTGGGTAGGTACAATTTTATAGCAGAAATTGTTGAACGTTTTTGGAATTGATTACGTTGAAAGGAAATTCAATTCGGTTAGAATGTTTTTCTGTTGACTTCGTATCATCGTTAAATTTAAAACTTTTATTTAAAAGTGAGTTTTGACTATTTCAATTTGAAATTTCTCATAAACACCAACTAATAAGACGAATGTTCGCATTTAAAAACACCTAAGTGGGGCTTCTTAAATTTTTTAGATTGAATATATCAGCGTTAATCCAAATATATCAATTCACGAATGGTGTGAGTTTTAATGACTTTCGTCATTTTAAGTGAATATAATATCATTGTTTATATCAAATAGTAATTTTATATGTTTTCACTGCTTTAAAATTTGTATTTCGGCATAGTCATTTGTTTTTTTTATTATAGAGTAGTAGTAGGTATTGTTTTACTGGTCAGTCAAACGCACTCTTAAAAACTCATACTATACATCCTACTGTGCACTTCTATACTCCGGGCAACCATATATAGTTGTCGATGAGCCATTATCAGTCCGGATCACAACAATAATGCTTAGCAGCGGAAATAAGTGTACTTGAACTTAATTAAAACGTGTGACTGGAAAAGTTGCAGCTGGCTCTTACTCTACTGCTAATGTTCGACCCGTACAACCGCGTCGGCTACTTAACGCTTTTTGCATACGAAAACGTCCGACGTTTACCTCCAGTGTCTCTTGTTATTACACTGCTCTATATTCAGGCCGCGTCGAGTTGAAGGTCACCCTTCTAGTCCAGATAACGAGTAACCGACTATAAATTCCTGTTATTACTTCATTCTTTTCTTCAGTCTCGAATACAATTTATGACCTTAAGTATCTATATTGTGATTATGTCGTACAGCCACAAAATGAGTATAAAATAATTACCTTTTGACCTACTTTGGAGTGATTAATGAAAAAAATTAATAGTGTTTGGTTCAGCATTGACTAAAAGAAATCGCTGAGCAGAAGTTTTTGACTAGTTACTGTAATCGATTTCATTATAATCTGTCAAATGAGTTTCTTAGTAATGTTTTTATTTGTTTGATACGAATTAAATGAATTTTTTTTTTTAATAAAAAATAGCAAAATGTGCTTACCTAATTGCTTACAAACGTAAATATTTAATGTAGTAAAACATCGTATTAACAAGAAAATACAAAATGGCTTCCTTTTTTTTTGAAGTCGGTTAATAACAAGTATAATAAAATGTATAGCTCTAACAGGTAACTTAACAGAGGACAATACATAAGTAAATACATCAATAATATTTATAAACAAATAACAGATAAAAATAATGCTTATAAATACTCTATTCTATTTTTATTGTGTGAGTAAAAAGCAGATACACTTAAGAATTCTCATACTCATATAATACAAAGTGTTGACAAGCGTTGAAAACAATCAAGCACACAAGTCATATTGTGTAAACGCCTCCTTCTATTAATATACTTCACGTTTGATACACTTAAAACAAAACTAGCGTTTAATCCCAGTGCAAGTTGTTATAAGGCAATCTCTTTAAACGTCTTATAAAGTTATACGCACATCTGGCTCGATACCGTATCGTACGTATGTTTACTATTACTTTTACTGTAACCAAATAAAAGGAGGTAGTTATTTTGTGTAAATACGACTATTAGAGTAAATGCATCCTAATTAACTCCAGTTTTAAATAAGCAGTCAGTAAATAAGAGATAGGCGCGTCCGATTGTTAGTCTACTCGAGCCTGTATAACTAATATCCTTATTCTAAATATTATTATAAATCTATCTGTCTGTGCGTTACGCAAAGTACCGAACTAATTCGAATAATATTTAGTACAGAGGAAGTCTAGAGTCTGAAAAAGGACATGTAATGTAATTTAATGTTAAAAAAGGGACGTAAGGGTTTGAAATAGGGGATGACAGTTTGTGTAGTCTGACAAAAATATGTCATTTTAGGCTTTTATTAGATATAAACAAATCAGATATTCAAAGTTTGTTTTTACCCTAAAGGGGGCAAAAATATAAGTATGCAGGCTAAATGACGCAGACAGGCCAACACATTGCTTGAGGGAAATTATATAAAATTGTTACTTGAAAGAAGAAATGGAGAATATGTGCGGATATATATTATATACAAAAGTTATTAAAATGAGTAGGTTACCTACGGGTTTTCCATGCGGACGATTCCAATATGTTACATTGGAATTAATTGAAATTATGACTAAAATTAATGTGTAATCAAGTACAAAAAAATAATAGAAAGGTTGTAAGTAATAATTAGGAAATTGTTATTTTCAATAGCGCAAACTGTAAAGGAGAGCAATATACAGTAATTTGTACGTTGATGCGTTATGGCAGTTGTGACTTAGATATAGGGGGATCAATTAATTACGGAGTATGTATTGTACAGTGCTGATAAATAAGCGAGGGAGTCCGCGAATTCATGCGTGCGGTGTGTTCGGTAGGCACATATAATGTGTAATCAGCTTTATCGTGTGGGTTGTAATTGATGTGGGGAGTCGTTCAGTTTCTTTTATCTTAATTTATTCGCTTCAAGCGGAGCCCATCGCTCATCGCCATCGCAGCCCATGAAAGCTGCCATCCCTTGCTCTATGTAAGAATTGCTACCTCTCAAAGCAATCATAGTTAAATCTTAATAATTGACACCATTGGCTGAGAAACATTTCGGGTTTATAAAATAACGAAGGTGTGTCCGTCAAGTTCTAAGACCATTTCATTTACATAATCTATGAAAAACATGATGCGACAAATTGATTTACTTCCACATGTTCTATCATAAATAGTTTCATTTATTATTTATATATTTCTATAAAAATATAATGAAAACAAAGAACGTGTATGTAGCTAATTGTATCTAGTTGTTTCATTGCTAATATATTTATGAAATACAATTGGAAGATAAAGTCTCATGTCTTATGTATCCAGTGTATTTATCAATATTAATATCTACAGATAGTATTATATCACTGTAATCGGTTGTCAGGTTCAATAAAATGGTATCAACACTTGAAGGGTATTGTGCATTACTCTGTAACGGATGACTCAACTGCTTACTCAAGGGTTCACCTTTGAAGCGAAATGTGGGAAGATAATACTGTATCTTTTTGTATGATAATCGTGGTCATAAAGCCAACGTGCATCAATGTGAAGGAAAAATCATAACTGTGATTGCTATTACTAGATTTAATTTTTTTATTCTTAAATTAATGGAGTGCTTCAGCTTTTGTACATAATGATAACGACAAACTCAGAATTATTCCGTGACCCAACCCAGGATTCGAAATCAGGACCTCGTGATCGAAACCACATAGGCTAACCACTAGACCAAAGAGGCATTTATTGCGTTTAATGAAAACAAATTTAAATCTATTCCTAATTAAGATCTGTAAAGTTCTGTTTCCGTATTGGTTATGATTGCTAATTGATTTTGCTCTAATATTATATTGCTGTACCAGACTATGGTAAATTGAAAATATCACATTATTTTGCACAAGTATGTCATGAAAAATTATATATGTTGTATTCTGTCTCAGTGGTGAAAGCTTCGTACCTGTTTGATGCTTTAAGCTTTGGAGTATTCTTGGAATTTTGTACTTAAATTCGCTATTCTAAACTAGTCATTATTGTGACTATAGGTGAACTTAATGAGCTTTAAATTATCCGGAAGCCGAATACATATAATAGGTGTATTTTGTATGAAATAATACCTTTGAGTTTCACTACGATTTCGTCTAATGACTAATGAAGTAGTGTACGATGTAAAGGTTGGATATTCTATAGGGTAAAAGAGTATGTTGAGCTTACCTACGTTATAATTGTATTCATTAGTGTCAGGATATTCTGTGGTAGTCATTGACTAAGAATTACAAATACCAAGTATTATAAAAAAATCTTTATGAGAGTATTTTCATGAAGTTTTAAGTTATAAGATTTAAGTTTTTGAACTGACCTTTAATGTAGTTTGACCTTAACTTGCGTGGTGGTGGTAATTTTTCAACCTTTTGCCGTTTACTGTTAAAGTATAAATTGTATATGGGCGTCTGGTATTAAATAACAGCTTGTTTGTCTGCAATTAAGGCGATAACAAAGCTAAATGCGAAAGTGCGAAATTATCATGTCACGCAAAAACGCTTCAAACCATTTCTTTATAGAGAATTGTGCGTGTGTGAACGTGAATAGTACGTGGGTGGCACTGTGTTGGCCCTCCAAAATACCCTATCACCAGTAAAAGTTCACAATTAACGTCAAATTGTCCCTGTTAGTGGGAAATAATTAGTGATCCTGCTCGCGTGACTAGCCTCCTGATGGATAGCGTGTCGAGATAACATCGCCGCTGCCGAATTTCTCGAATGTGTTCTTTTTTAGTCTGCCTGAATGTTGACTGGTAAATTGTCGAATTATGCTAGTTGTTTATTTAATTCCAAAAGGGTTTGGGTAGGTACAACTTTATAGCAGAAATTGTTGAACGTTTTTGAAATTGATTACGTTGAAAGGAAATTCAATTCGGTTAGAATGTTTTTCTGTTGACTTCGTATCATCGTTAAATTTAAAACTTTTATTTAAAAGTGAGTTTTGACTATTTCAATTTGAAATTTCTCATAAACACCAACTAATAAGACGAATGTTCGCATTTAAAAACACCTAAGTGGGGCTTCTTAAATTTTTTAGCTTTACCGTTGATTTTCTCTGTACTTTTTCGTAGAAAGCTTTGTTTCAGTGCAATAATAGCAAAAAAGATATTCTTATCGGTCAAACCGTTATCGAGTTTTAGCGAGACTAACGGATATAAATTAATTTTTATGTATAGAGAAAACAGTCATTACATTTGATGAAATATTTCGCATATATACTTCCGTATTGATAAAAATCATAAAATATTGATGATTTGACAGTTGCGATTGACCCGTCACAATTTTTATTATTGACATGACGGATTAGCAAGTGTCAGAAAAGGTGCTCTATACAGATCAAGGCCTTTTACATGTCACTACTAGTTAAGCTAAATGGAAATCCTTGTTGAGTCACGAGTTCCATATCAGATAACAGTGGCAATGTGTCCGTTGTCATAGTACGAGTACCTACACTTGCTGACCTTGTGCTATAGCGAAGTAAAATTGAGATCGCTATTTAGGACAACCGTTAAATGTATTAACGTCGGAGATTAAAAGATTTTAAAGTAATTCCGTGATTCATAAACTATAAGTACAGATGATTAAGATATAGATAGTTATGAGGTTGAAGTATACATGGCGGTATTTTGTAGGATGTGGTCGTTGCATGTCCAACAAAGTGTTGCTTTGTTTATAAGCGATGGTTTTCCATTTATCATCAGGTGGAACATTCTTGTAGTATCGAATCAATCATCGCTTGGTTAGGTCTTGATTTCAATTCATTGAAAATCCATTCTCATAATATTTCATTGCCATGTAAGTCAAACAATAAGATTTGGGTCAAGTTGTTACAATAAAGCTTCTAAAGGCGTTATCGGTGCGATCACAGTCCGCGTCCACGAAAGTTCTTCTCTACAACGTTGCTCAAACGCTGAGGTATAAATCTAAAGTCTAGTGTCAAGCCATAAGCGAGGATAAATACCATTCAGATAATAGTGCTATTCGATTATTGTTTTAATTTGTTTCATAAATAAATACTTGTAGTAAAGAGGTATAAAACACATAAATAAACAATTGCGCATACTTACTAATGTCAGGATTTTGGTGTTATATCAGAATCCGAAAATAGTAATTGCTCACCATAACCATACTTATTATGTCTCACCTTACTGGAATCTGTAGTTTAAGAAATGTACTTTTTACGGATTTGAGATGGTTGTTTTGCCTTGCCTGGTCTAAGCTCTACATCTCCACTGATATAGACACCTCTATTGTGTGTCTAATAAATGGGCTAATGATGATCTATCAGATTATACGTCTGTATTGGAAACTTATTGATATACAACTTATTTTTTTACTTTGACGGCCGAGTGGCGCAGTGGGTAGTGAACCTGCTTCTGCGTCCTAGGCCGTGGGTTCGATTCCCACATCTGGAAAATATTTTGTTATGTGTACATTGTGTTATGAGGATGGATGTTTTCCTGTGTCTGAGTGTTTATCTATGTATTATAAGTATTTATGTATAGTATATATAAAACTATTCATCAGTTATCATAGCACCTATAACACAAGCTACTTACGAGTACGCTTACTTTGGGGCTATATAGCGATGTGTGTAATTGTCCTATAATATTTATTTGACGTGTAAAATGACTTCAATCGTGTAATGTACTCGTATGTGTGTAATAATTGATAATAGACAAGTTATTATTTTCTCTATTTATATGCCAGTTGGGCGGGGACTTAAGACCCAGAACGGCCTGACCTCGCTGTGTTTCAATATACCCTAAGAGTGCATCAAGTTTCCATTGCCAACCGATACGTCCGTAAAGAATTATTGCAGCTCTGAGCACATCTTCCATTTCGCACGCCTCACATTGTTATTAAGTTCAGAGGTGGATTTGTTTACGAGTCAACGCTTTCGAAAGGTACTAAAGCGTCGTACCAACTCGAGTGAAAACATTGCTCCGCTATGCTGATGACATATAATTGATAATGTAAATATTGCATTTGACCTGGACCTAGATATTCGCGGATATTGTGGTGATCACGAACTGGGTATACTTGTACAATACGTTTTGTATTATGCTGTTTGGGTTCCATTGATATATTTTGCTATTCAGTTCTATAAATGCTACGACGTGATTATCTATCGCATTTTGATGTGGCTTATGATTATATTATTGAAACACCTATTGGCACGCCTTGGCCAAACTGCGTGACGCTTTTTAGTTGAGCCATCTGTGTAAACCAAATCTTTTTTATAATATGGATATTATCTATTTAGCCAACACGTAATAAATGGCATAAAGTCTATTAAATTGTAAACTCATGACTTTTCACGGTAGAATTTGCAAAAGGTTAGTATAAAGTTATTCATGTGTCTCAAAGCATGGTAAAGTCTTCGTCTATTTGCATGTATTCGCAACAATAAAGGTCATGTATGCTTTCATAATGGCGACTAGGTATGCAGAGCTTTAGTCACGCGGGCATTCGCTCTGGGGGTGGCATATCGGTCGCAACTCACTTTCGACAGCGGTCGTGCGCCTCGCAGCCTACGAGTGTACAAAGTCTGCCTTAAGGGGCTACTAGTTGTCTAGTTAGTAGTGTTTTAAGGCGAACTTACCAGCTGCCCTATTGTGTAATTGTTGTGACAGATTGATAAACTATCGTGTCCAACATATGACCGCGTTTGTTGTACTAGAAATTAAGTTGATTTTATTTTAAGTAACTTTTTTAAACTAGTCTTTTAGGAAAGTAGGTCAATAGCGATTGTTCCAATCCCTCTAAATTATCGATAATAATAAAAAAGTAGCGTAGCTTAGAACATATATGCTTAAAGTGTGGGCGATAGCTAATAATGATGCACGATTGGAATCTAATCCTAAAGATGTTTGCCTTTGAATGTGCTAGAGGTAAATTAGTGCGCAAGGAAAGCTGCGCAGAAAAACTAAGTTATGACTAAAACTACCCCGTAATCATTTCATACTGGGTGTTAAAAATCAGTTCTTAAGGAACTCTAAAAATATGCCGTGTCTGTCACATCTTCTATATCGTAGACGACCTATTTCGGCTATTTTTATCTCTTCGTACAAAATTACATGCCCATGGCCATTACTTGCGGCGGCACCTTAAGCCGCGCTAACCAAGGTATCAGGATTATGATCTACGGCCGTAATTATGAAGCGGTTACTTACAACACGTCGGGCCAGCAGTTTGCTTGTCTTGCGTAACTGTGTAGCCGGCCAGATGCTTATTTGTGCGATCGCAAATTATCATCTGGTTAACTTTACATTAAGCGCGGCGTATTGTAACCGCCACTTCGTGCGTACTTAATTAGATTTTCTTTGAGCCGCTGGAACAACTGGAATTGTTTCGTTGTTTTACAATTTGGTTAATTATTCATTTTGATAAACTTCTTTTCTTTTGTTTATTATTTAAAACATTATTTTTGATGATTTTCATGCTTGTTACAGGTAAGGGTTAAATCATCTCCGATCTTTACGTGTGCGGTAACGTAAGTTCTTGTTTAAATATTATCATTTATGTGAAATTTTCTCCACCATTTTTCCCTTTATACCATATTTTGTAATCTACTTCAGTGTAATTTATTGACAGTTATTTTTTTTAAATTATGATCCTTAATTTTATTAAATAAAACTTGTCAAAGTTATTTCAGACGGCTGGGTAGCTTTCAGTAATTTTTCTAGCACTGAATCTTTAATGTCAAATTCTAAAATTTCGCCAAGTTTTAAAATTACCATCAGAGTATTCTTTCGAAGAAATATATTTGTATTGAAATGGCAAATAAACAAAAGATTGTAGGGGGCGATCGAAGACCGCGCCGTTGTAAATAAAAACTTCGGCACTGACTGCCTGGAATGCCGCGTAAGTTGATCCTTTAAGTGAGTGAGGATGAATCCCGACGGCTGAACTTACGGACCGTTCCTCTGACACTATCCCTTTCTAATTTTGTATTTACGGTATTTGATTTTTTCTTAAAAATTGTTGAAGCTCCCCGTTTTAATTAAAAAAAAAACAATGTGATGTTATACATACGCTCGGGAATTAACCTAGGCCATGGCATTGCAAATCATGCGGGTACATGGTTACGGCCATGGAATAGTAAAATGTTCCAATAGGGACATGTTGTATTTATATAATATATTACCTATAGAAGCAGGCAATAATTGTCAATTTATTTATTTTGCGTTATTTTCCACGATAAACCGATAAATCAAAACATTACAGTTATCTTGAGTACCTGATTGATTTTTTTGTCATTTTAGACCAAAGACGTTAGTAGATGTATAGACTAAGAAATCAAAATTAAGAGATGTTGATTTTACAATGTTCAATATTTACTTATTGACATCTATCATTCGAGAAAATATTTACTATTTATGATGTAATTTTTATTTTTTATCATGTTGCAGCTATACACAACGATCATGTATGAAAGGTTATTACTAAAGATCATTAAACGCTTTATGTTATTTAATACGTCGATTCTGGTAGCTCGTTGAGAACGGACTTTTGCGGTGTAGGCTGCTCAAAGGTTTCAGTAGTTACAAAAAATTTAGTCATTCGAATACGTGAGATAAAATATTCTTAAGAATTTCAGTGTGCGTAGCCTCTTGGTGCCACAATTTTTTTACACCAAAGAAAATATTCAATAAGTATATTTCGATGTTCACGAGATCTCTCAAGGTTGTAGCTAGATTATTCTATTTAATACGTGCTGAGAATTAGAATGAACGACACAAGCTGCGACTGTTGATCAATAAATCTATTAGTTTTCTATTACAAGCGATATCATATAGCCGAAATATGACTTTATCTTTGGCTAGGAAGTTGAATAATTAAATTGTAGGGAAGTTGAATATTGGTCATATTTATATATTAATATATAAAAATATAGCAAATATTCTCAAAAAATAGAAAACGAATTGTTCCATACCACACACCGACTACTTCAAACGTCGTATTAGTGACGGTAGCGTTTAATAAGATGTACCTTGTGTCCATAACTTTTTCCATTCAGGTTCTCGGGAACGTGTAGTCGAATCGGTGTTCTATCCCACGCAGTATGGCTCGCGTAGTTACGTGTATACTCGTAACCGTTAGCCGTTGTAATTACCGCTTTTGTCTTTGCTGCCGAAAATGAGATACCCTTTGTGTTGGCTCTCTTGTTCTGATAGAAGCTTTATAAAGCGGGCGTTGTTAGCGTGCACATAAAATACGGGTCAAAAGTCTCCGTTGCATTAACACTGTTGTGGTAAATATACTGGAATGACCCATCTAATAAAGCCTACAGTTAACAAAATTACGATTTCAATATAGACAAAGAACCGTGTAATAACAGCGATATCCACAAATACAATGTCATAATTTTAATGGTTGCATCGCGTCTTTCTGTTTAGATTGTCAGTAAAAACTAGTACGATACCATTCCAAAGTTGTTCCCGATCCAGACATAAAAATTATTCGGCTAACATTTCAGAACAATCGATGAACAAATAAAAACTCGAGGACCTACACGAGTCGATCCGGGAACCTTCTTTTAAAGTACGCAGTTAAAAATAATTGCATTGCTTCGCCTTGCGTTTCTTATCAAAAATGTAGAACTCTCCTCATAAAATCGGTGCATTTTATGATTTATTCGTAGTCGATCAAGCAGAGATTATGCAGACAGAAATGGTACGATATTAAAAAGAGTACAATGAGTAAGGGGGCAAGTAAAACTCGAAAGCTATTTATCATAAAGTTATCGGAACACCGCGGCGGCGTTCCGTATTCTCTCACGTCCATATATACTTGAGCTGTGTCGTTTTCTTTTTGTTTCGAAAACAATGATTACCGCGTTGTCTGGCATGCAGTGAGCGAGGTGGACGCTAAGATTGTTTTGCATCGAACGAGGTGAAACCATCAATTTGTATGGAGGTGCGCGGGAAACAGCGTGGCTCGTTCAACAACTCGATCGTGGGCTATATTTAAACTTTTAACACTTGAACACTTGCAATAATTTATTGATCGAGCTGGTTAGGAGCCATCAACCAAATGTTCGCCACAATCATTCTACTAAATGCTTTCAAGACCGCCGACTGTACGGTGAGAAATAACTAATTCAATAATTACTAATCATGATTATATAATTTATTAATTCTAATTAAATGATCTTGGATTTCATGTATCGTTATTATTTTATGAGGCTGTAATGCTTAAACTTTGCAATGTTTTTCTATATCTGTATTATGTTTCAGTTTTCACTAAATGCATATGAAAATATATACGGTATACTGTACGATATACTAAATGCATATGAAAAAATATACGGTATATTTCTATAAATTTTATCTGTCTGTTTGTTTGTTTTGGCTAGTCTCTACAACAGTTGGACAAATTTACGAGACTTTCATTCACATATAACTAATCATAAAAGGAGTACCGAAGGCTACTTTTATTTTAGAAAATCATAAAAACCGAAGTTGCTGGTGTCAACTAGCAAGTAATTAAATTTACTATTCATTTAAGTATGGTAATACCTACTCGTCTACGATCATTAATGTGCTCGTCTAGTACGCTCATTTCAGTTAATTTTCTCACGTTCAGATAGACTGGCTTTATATTCTTTGGCACTTATTCTATCTAGGCTTCTGCACACGCCTTTATAAATCAATTTCGTTTAAAGAGGTATTGAGTGGAGGTTGTAATACCTCATCCCTCGTTTGTAGTCTTTGTGGTTGCGAGTGCTCGATGTAAAAAATGTAGCATCCACAGAACTTAAGTTCAATATAACTTGTTTAATGTTCCTCCTCAGGCCTCTCTTCTTATGGGAGAGAGAAAATGGAGGCTTCACCCACCTCGCTGCACCAATGCGGGTTGGCGAACTAATGATAAATAATTAAATATAACTTACGAAAGTATAACGTTAACTTTGGTAAATGGCTTCACTAAAAAAATATGGCTGCATATAGACAAATGCTTTTTGTTCACTTAAAAATCTTCGTCACATTCCTGACTGTGTACTCCTTTAATGAAAATAATTTGCATCTATTCAATTCCACAAACACGGTCAGCGAAGTCAGATATAAACAGCTGCAATCGCGGGAATTCATAATAATTTGTTGAATTAACAAGCGACGGCGCCCCGATGAAGGCTGTGTAGCGTTGCAGACGACGGTGTCCCGCGTCGCCTTGTAATGATCAGCATCTGTGAATCAATGAGATCCGTGCGCATTTTATTTAACGCCGCGATAAATTTGCATCATCAACCCGCGGCTGCGGCCGGCGCCGAGGCACGTTCAGCAAATAGAATAAATACGTCTCCAGTCCCACCCCTTGCCCCTCGCTCCGCGGTCCCTCGCCCCGCAGCCCTATTACAAACAGAATTAGCCTCCACTACATTGTGCTACCGACTTGAGCTGGTTTTTAAATTATGTGCAGGTTAGCGCGATTGAACGCACCATAAGTGGTCTGACGATACCCTTCGGAATCTAGTTCTTCCCAGCTTTTGTAGTTTGATTTTTTCTTCATACTGGCGGCTATGTTGGAAAAGTTATAGCGGTTGTCTGTAATTGGGTAATTGTACTAGTCAGTAAGAGTGTCTACATTCTTATATTCGGACGTAAAAGGAAATACGGGTATACGAGAAGTTGAGTATTGGACATTTTGTTTATTAATTTTTTATCATCATCATCATTATAAGCTTATTTTACGACCCACTACGGGACCAGGCCTTCCCTTTATAAAAGACGGGATATGTAGCCTTAACTCGCCACGCTGCATTGAATTGCTGTTGGCGGGTAATTTTTTTTTCGTCTTTCCTAAATTATAGAGACAATATTTTTATATAGACTCTATAATGTACAGACATCTTGTTTTAAAATAACTTTACGTTAATTAAATACTTGACGTAGAAAAACAATTATTAAATACAGATTGACGTTTCATTTGTTAACCTTTACAAACAATTCATTATTCGTAAAGTTTAATGAAACGCAGCTTACGACCGGGCATGTCTAGGCACTGCCATTTTGACTCATCGTTAGAAACGAGCCCTGAATATTTCTGGACTGTACCTAGTTTGACTTTGTAATATTGTATTTATGATACATGAGAGCGTGGAATGAACTAAAGAGTCTTTATATTTGTTATTCTTTCACCACCTTATCCGCGTAGGCCCGTATGAAGTTACCTATATGAAAGTCTAATGAACGGAATGCTGTCAGATTTAGAAAAGATAAGCATGTGAATAGTCAAGCGAGCGGGCGACCGATGAACTCGGAACGAGTTTGTCGGATCCGAATCCGTTGAAGACCAATAAGCCGGGCTTAGCATCGATCTCCGATTCGGCGATTACCGACGGCGTTGACGGATGTCAGCTTAACTTGTCTGTCACTGGCCGCGGGGACACCTACCACATTAATCTGTACGCCCTCTGCGAGCAACACGTAGATCTACGCATCGACGAAACTAATTTATATGCAAATCATTTTCTCCAAATCGTGACTCTAATATCTGTAAGGATGAGTATTATGATTAGGTGCGATAGGACTTGGATATCCATTGTGATAACCTTTGGTTAAGTTTATTATGATGTGTGCCTAGTGTGAATTTTAAAAATATTATTACTGTACTGTATAACATATTTACTGTTACATAACTAGTTGACGGATAACTAGATGTCAAACAATACAAAACAACAATGGAGGCCCTGTACCTGTAATCATCATCATTAACAACCGATAAATGTTCAGTGCCGGGCATAAACATAGTACGGATTTCCAAACAGGACTTTATTTAACGAATAAAACACTGTGCTTTGCAGCACTTCAAACCATGTGCGCGGTTCATTTCTACCAGCTATAGTAGGCCATACAAACCGGCTGATGTTGATAAAAATTAGCTATCAAACCGGTGAATCATAACGTCATCGCATAGCTCAAATTAATATGTCGGTAATGGTTACTGGTGTTCTGTCGCGAGATAAGCGCCTCGTTGTTCTACGTCGCAGCGCTTTGTACACTGGAACAATATTCGAGTCGGCCGGCTCATGATAAATAGGGGCAGGCGGCGCGCAACAATGCTGCAGGCCGACTGCCGCCCGACGCCCGTAAGGCGATACGATACTCGATTAATGACCGTCGCACCTAAAAGAATGGACAATAATATTTATAATCTGATAACTCGCCGCTACTGGGTAATTCGTGTGTCTCTCCCCATTGTACCGACGGCTCCCGAGCCCTTGTATTACTCATCTCGCGGCCGCTGATAAACGAGTCGAACTCGTACACTTTGTATTTTATAGATCGTGTCCGTATTGTATTTCCTATGTTAGGAATCTGTACGTAGGTGTTCTTTGTTTGTATTGTTACGACAGAAAAAATAAATACGTAACAATGGAAATGTGAGCGTATCTACTATAAAAATGTCAGAATAAATACCGTTTATTAATATGGGTTACAATGTTCGGGGAACTAATCAGTTCGGGCTGCTTTTATGTTATAATAGTTAATGAAGCATCCCGCCCACGAGTCGAAAGCCCATTGATCTTACGGGTTTAATAGGCGCGCCGAAAGATGTGTGGACGAGCGGCGCCTGCGCAGCGTTCCCGGCTCCCATCACCCTTGATTACGGATTTTTATGTGAGATCAATATTTATTGATCGCAAATAAAGTCAGAGTCAAATTACTTTCACTCTGTAAGAACAGTTACTTTCATATTAAAGCGTCAATAAATTATTTACTTGATGTCTTTAAGTTTGTATAGAAAATTTAACATGACTAAAAAAAAAGGTTTCTTCCGATTGATCGTATCGAAGACTGGCTGGGAGCGGGCACGATAACAGTCCAACAAGCGGGGCTCCAAAATATCTTGAGTTGAATATTGTACGCTACGTACCTTACTACTCCGTACTTGGTTCTATTGAGCTGAGGCGTCTTCTTTTTAGTAAAATTACGTAATTACCCCAATTAGTGTTTGCTATGAAAAATACAAAAACATTAAAAATACACACCAATTAATCTAGACTCTAGAAAACTTTACACAAAAAAAAATATTCCATTTCGTTTGATATAAAGTTCTTGTAAAGAAAACTCCAGCCGTTTTCGTATTATTTTATTCAATTACGCCTTTGAAGAGTAAAGGGCATGAATTCTAAGTAGTTTCCAATTTTAGTAAAGTGACTTACTTAATTTAATTAACGTACATGTATTAGAAAACTAAAGATGGAATTTATACAATATTTCTATTATACGTATTAATTACTAGTTGTGCCCCATGATTTCACCCGTTACGTTAGAGTCTGTTGACGTGGGAATGTCGGGAAATTCGTTCTTAGTGAGCATTTTAATCGCGATATAAGTAACTATGTTAAGCAATATGATTATATATAAGCAATTAGTATGATTTTACTTATAAAATTAGTTTTTCTTTAAGAGTATATTAATATTGCCGTGTAGGGCACATTGCGTAAAAGTTTTATTAAAATATAAACGACTGAAACACACGTCACTGTTGTTTTTTTAAATTTTAATACCTTATAAGGAAAATACTCGCGACAGTAAAAATATTAGTTATTATAAAAAAAGTTATTAAAATACTTAGTCGTTTAATCAAAAGAAGCAGAATTGTCACATGTTGATGACCGTAAGTAGTCGAAATCGGATATGCCGTCGCTGCAGTTATATTTGTGAAATATAATATATTGTAGCCAGTATCAATTACATAAGCTATTTACATAATGACATACCAGAAATATCAACTAAATAGAACAGGAAACATTAGTAACGCCTGTACATGCACTGTGACTTTGACTGTGTCGTTGGTTCAATGGTTTTATTTAGCGGCTACGGGTCACGAGATCCTGGATTCGAGTTCTAATCTTCTTAGAAATTCTCAGTAAAATTATGTAGTCTAAGAGTTAGTGTCGGTATACCTTGAAGAGTATTCATGCAGTCAAGCGCTCTCATTATTATTAAAATTTGATAGTGATCATTGCAGCCCGTCAGTGGCTTTGTTGGTAGGTAGTAAATTATTGATTTCAAATTGTGATTTCAGTTAAAATATCAACTGCCTAATTTTACCGTCGTATCGAGGGTAGAGTGACTGTGGACTGACAGATTTGGATTATAAGGAGAATGGTAGATAATTGTAGGCTGATGATAAAGTATGGTAAACCGAATAAAAGAATCAGGTAGAATCGAGACAACTTACTCTATTTAAATGTCAGTTAAAATGTGTGATAAACTTTTAGTTACAAGTGGCATTACAACGAAGAATATTAGTTATTTTAAAATAAGTATATGTGTTGTTAATCGGTATCCTTACCCTATGTCACAAATAAATAAGAAAAAAAATGTTTTAATCTAGAGGTATGGTAATTTGGGCAGGATGTGTTAATTATGCAGTCGGCATCACTCTTAATATTCAAATATATATTTTAACCTTGATCTCGTTCAATAAACGTGTCAATAACTTATGTACCTACCTACCTACTTACCTATTGGCTATTTGTAGTTTTTGCATCCGGAATCCGATACCCATGTTTGTCAATGTTACAGATTATGATGACATTTGTCATGTTATTTTAAATCACAAAAACCATCGTTATTAAATTTTGCACATAAATATTATTTTTATGTTTCTTAGATTTTCATGGCATCGTAGATTTTAAATGAATGGACCGATTTCGATGCGTTTTCCGTTTGGGGGCTGGAATAGTCGAGATAGTTATTAATTATATACCTACGTCGAAGATCCTATATGCAAAAGTAAAGATATTGCCGTTTTTCTGTTATGATCAAGAAATAGAAATTAATAAAGTTTGTCTTTCTAAATTCATAGGTGTCGAGGTGTTTTTCAACATGTTTAATAAAGGAGCATTCTGTTTTTCTCTCGTAGTTCCTAATTAAAAGCGAGCGAGACATAAAGCAGGTTACACACGATTTATTTCGGTGTTCATCAATAAGGGCGCTCCATCGTCACAATTAGCAGCGATTAGTCTCGGTGCGGTTCGGACGCGCACGGCCGCTCTTCCCATAGCCCACTTGTAGCCGCAACGCCACCTGCCGCCTGCCGCGTTATACTCCGTATCATTTACAGCATTTAGTATAATGACAAGCATGTCGTATGATATACAAAATTGAATAGTTCCTTAGTCTCGTTACAAGTACAAAACGATATCTAGTCTTAGCGAGTTGTAAATTGGAATTTAAGGAAAACACTATATCCAAGTACTCGTAGACGTCTATTTTTTTTTATTTTTTTTTATCGTGTTCATGGATACCCGCTTGTCAACGTACAAGCAAGTTATGTCGGACTCCTACCGACTAAAACCCCACGGTTTAACAACCCTTTGCCTTGACCATGGGAACGACCCTGCAACCCAGCCAGCAACGCTCGCAAATGCAGCCCTTAAGGATTTATATAACTCATTGAAGGCGGGAATGTACAACACGCCATCTAACTCGAGGATTCATCTCTAGTGGGCGACGGATGTCGTAGACGTCTACCTGCTCCAATTTGTTTATATAGTAAATTGGTAAGTTTTTATAATTTATCAGAATGTTCAACATACAAAATTCAATATCCTTCACTATGATGATTATTTAGTTTTAGATCGATCATGTTTTTAACATTTCAAAAGTAAGTTATTTGATGAGTAACAAAGCAGCATAATATAATTATGTATTGACATTGAAATGACTTCAGTTACAAATATTAAAAGTTAAAATCCACTTAAGAAGATAAAAAGAAATTACAGAATTTATTGGCTTTTATAGTATGCGGTTTCATCTGCTATATTATTGTGAAGTTTCATCAAAATCTGTTTAGTAGTTTTTGTGTGAAAGAGTAATAAACACACACATTGACAAACTTTCGCCTTTTTAATATGTAGTAGTATGATTTACGGTTTCTTTTAACTGTAGGAAATGTAAAATAATTCCACCTAAACTTGTACCGGAGTATACGCGCTATGATTTTAATTGAAACGATGGTTTTTAATTGATACCTCCCGTCCGATATCTTGTGTGATTGTTCTCGAGTTTGATTGTGATTGTGTAATGATCAGATATCGATATCTTTAATCACTATTTAATTGTAAAATACAAATAGTAGATGCACCTGCTTACTTAGTATGATAAATGAAGTTTTATTAATAGAATTATTTATCTCTTTTAATCTATTTATTGTTAAATTATTGCATAAGTTCGCTAACAGTTTTCCTGTGTAGCAGGTTTAAACAACATTTGAATACTTTGAGACAAAAACAAAAAAGGTAGACTGATTTTAATGGTACTGTTAAAAAGGAGGAAAGCAAAATAAATAATACAATATTGACTACAATATTGACTACATGTATTTATATTTATTTATTTATTTTTAAATATTATAGTGTTTATTATTTATATGTAATTATATATTTAAGTTATGTATAAAGGTTATAGTATTTATTTTTTCTCGATTTATTTGTGAAATAAGTTTTTATTTTCTTTTTAAGTTCCTTTCCTCTCTTTAATTTATTGTAGCTTCTTAACTAGGTTGCCTGGAAGAGATCGCCTGTTGGCGATAAGGCCGCCTATTGTGCTACTGTGAATTCGTGTGTGCAATAAAGTATATTTTCATTTAATTCATTTTCATTTCATACGCTATAAAGAGTTTTGTAGAGTAAACAAGAAAAGCGTAATTCGATAAAATAGTGAGACGGTCCGGCAAATTTCTGGTGGATCAATTTTTATGTCTTCCTACGGCCATAAAAAGAGATTTGTGTTATATATACGGATCCTCTTAGTGGATAGCAACGGGTCTAATTAACTTTTTGCCTTACGACGCGGCACGGTGGCGAAACTACCATGTTTTTGTCTGATCACAGACCGCTTGGCTTATGAAGGTTCACGGTGAAATGAACACGGTCCCGAAAAACAGATACTACCCAGCTTTCTACTATTATTATTGTTTACTTATAAATCAAATTGATTTAAGTATATCTTTTTTATGGTAATAGTTTACGGAGCAACCCATTTCGCTGCACAGGCAAGGAACACGTATAGGTGTTAGCATTAAGCCGTATTTGCCTGTTGCTACATACTCTCGCATCGCAATACAGCGATGATGTGTCAGAAATAACATGGTAACGGACGAACTCTGTTACAAAAAGCTCTACATTCATAGAGACTAAGATTAGTGATTCAGAAATTTGGAATGGTTATAACTTGTATTAAAACAGCTGTTTTTTATCTCGATATTCCAACGGGAACAGGAACTGCGCGAGTAGAACCGCGGGGCATAGGTTAGTATATTCTAAAATAAAATCATACGGGCCGCTATTTTAATTTAACCTTGTATTAAAAAACAAATAAAGCATAGCTACGTAACGCGGTATGCCGTGTTACGTAACACCATTCATCGGATCACTGCGCTTGACCGTTCGCGAAAGTTCAAGTTTGACGTCCGAGAAATGCAACAGCGTTCGCGCTAGTTGTGCAAACGTATATAGTCGGGCAGATGTTGCACAATTTGACAACCATACAGTAGGGTGAAACACAAATAAAGCATAACTACGTAACGCGGTATGCCGTGTTACGTAACACCATTCATCGGATCACTGCGCTTGACCGTTCGCAAAAGTTCAAGTTTGGCGTCCGAAAACTGCAACAGTGTTCGCGCTAGTTGCGCAAACGTATATAGTCGGGCAGATGTTGCACAATTTGACAACCATACAGTAGGGTGAATAATAATTAAAGCATAACTACGTAACGCGGTATGCCGTGTTACGTAACACCAATTATCAGATCACTGCGCTTGACCGTTCGCAAAAGTTCAAGTTTGACGTCCGAGAAATACAACAGCGTTTGCGCTAGTTGCGCAAACGTATATAGTCGGGCAGATGTTGCACAATTTGACAACCTTACAGTAGGGTGAAAATTAAGTAAATCATAGCAACCTTGTCAGTGTTATGCAACACTATTCATCGGATCACTACGCTTGACCGTCCGTAAAAGTTCAAGTTTGACGTCCGAGAAATGCAACAACGTTCGCGCTAGTTGCGCTAACATACATAGTTGAGCAGACGTTTCAGTTTGATAAGCGTACAGTAGGGTGATTCATAATTGTAAACTGTAATGTAGTGAACTCTTTAATTTGTTTTTGGAATATGTTATTTTCACATTATGATTATTCATTGTGTTCGCTTAATTTTGCATTATTTTTTATTACATTTTTAATTAAATGTTAAATTGACATAGTCGGTCATGATTATTTTTTAATTTATTTTGAAATTTACTCAATTTTTTATTTTATTGCATTCAAAACGAGATTTATATTTATTCAGGTGGTGTAATACCGATTTTATAATAATTATAATTCCAATGTGTGTTTTCAGGCTTGTAACTAAAGGCTATTTGTGTTTCCTTAAACAAAGTACGACATACTTAGTTATAGGTATATGCTTTCCTCAATGCTAGTTGCTCCGCTTGTTGACCCTATATAGCTTCGTATCTTGTGTCAGCCTCAGTGTGTCACGAGACTATTTACAACCGTTAGTTCGCGTAGGAAGGCTTGTCCAACTCGATGTTTGCTATACAGTGTGCCGGCGTCATGACTCATCAACCTTGTCAGCGCGTCAATGCCTCGTTTAAATATAAATACGCATCTCGAGCACTGTTTATTTAAAGGCTCAATAAGTGAAGTAGGTGAGAATTTCTATAGAAATCCTCCTATTCATTGATTAAGGGTTTCTGCACTTCACGTCTGTTGAAAAAGTGATCTCGTACGTGTCTTAGTGAAAATAACAATGTTGGAGCGAAAGAAAATAAGGGTTGAGAAAACTCTTGAGATATTTATTCAAATCAATAGATATACAGTTGAAATGATAATGTTGAGGCGGTCTATGGTGAGGTGGTTTAGTTACACTTACCATTTAGATTTAGGTAACTTAAGAACGGCTGAAATCGGTTCCTAAACCCGGCGCAAATAGAGGGGTGTTATAAGTTTAACGTCGATTTCTGTCTGTATGTCTGCTGTGGCATCGTAGCAGTCAAACGGATGGGCCGATTTAGATGTAGTTTTTTTGCACAAGGAGCACGGCAGTGCCCCCGCTAAGTCGAGCGCGAAGCAAGCACTGCCTGTATACCTTTACAGGAACCATTTGGCCGCATTTTCAAGCCCTATTTTGGGAACCTTTGAAAAAGACTAGAATGCTGAAATTCGTCATCCAAGTCTGTAGGTCATTAAGTTCCGAAGTTAAACGAAAGCAAAGTTTCGCATTTACGACACTCACTCATGATCATCAAAATAGGAAAAACTATAAAAACTAGGAGAATCGAACATCTGGAGTACCTGGTGAACCTGATTAGAACACACAAGATCCCAACCAAACTATTAGAGATCGACATATTCCGTCTTAACAAAAAATGTTCAACTTGGTAGGCCGCTTCATTTGATGTCAAAAATAGAAGGTCTGAAGTATCTGATGAACAACCCTCAGCAGGTCTCAGCTGTATCAGAGATCTGGTAATGCCTCCTTCTACTATTGGTACATGAAAAATCGACTGTCATTGCAAAAATCCAGCATAGTGGAAGATATATCTCATCCTTGGCGCAGTGGTATGCGAGGTGGATTTATAAGACGGAGGTCCTGGTTCGATTCCCGGCGGGGCAGATTAAGATTTTTCTTAATTTGTCTTGGTGTGGTTGTTGGGAGGCTTTTCTTCGATGGAGCTGCTTGTTAATATCTAAAAAGTAATGAAATCTAGACAAAGTCGCGCCAAGCCTAAGGTCCCTTACAGCGATTTCTTTATTATTACAGTTAATGTTGTGTGACTTGGCCGATGAAGGGTATAAAGTAACGTATAAAGAATGTTCAACGGCCAAGTCACCCAACATTAACTATAATAATAAAGAAATCGCAGTAAGGAACCTTAGACTTTGCGCGACTTTGTCTAGATTTCATTACTTTTTAGTTATTAACAAGCAGCTCCATCGAGATTTATATTTTGCAGAATGTTTTTGGTGGGATTATTATTTATACTTTGAATTAAATCGATATTATCATGCATTTTGTATGGAAATAAATGCAAGCAATATCTTGTCAGCTCCAACTAAATTTTCCTAATAAAATAATAAAGATAAAAATACATAATGATATTTCTTAGTAGATTTTTCTCATTGCATAATACGAGTACGTGTGCATATGAACTTATAATTGGCAAAACTAATATGCAGTCCATTCGTGTGCCGGTGCCTGGTCGCATTATATCTAATGGTATTCAGACTCAAATGGTGATTAGAAGTACACCACAGTTAGGAGAAAATCGAACATGCCGCCCGACTAATATTCTTACAGTAACATTCTTATGCAAATGAGCGAGATTGGTTTGGAACAAAAAGAACGATTAATCGAAGTCAAAAGTAAAGCGGGCATGCGGGGCGGTGCTCCGGGTTCGCGCGTCGCCTCTTTAATTGCTCTTTGATAACCGGTAATTGTTGTATAAATGCTTCCATTAACGTTTGTTTCTTTTATTTGTGTTCGATGCGTTTTTTTATGCGTTCGCGGAATCATTCCTATACTGTTTTTCGTTCCGGTAGCGGTTTAACACTCACAATTAAATAATATAAAGTAATATGTCTATTTGTCATATAAGTTAATATTAAGAATTTATAAAATAATCTTCGCTTAGGATTTAAGCTAGAATAACTATTTTCAATAAAAAAAATGCTTCATAAACGGTCAATAATCAATTGTATAGAAAGTACGATGCCAGACAGACAGACACATCGACACTTTGTTGTCTGTCTCTCTGTCGAGACCCTTTATGATGAACTTCTTTTGAAAGTAAAACCTGCTTCGATTCGTCATGTCAAATGCTTGTGTGTACATGCCACTATTACTACCAAAGTAAAACCATCTTCCGATAGTAGACTATCTATAATTGACATCATTCGTAACAATTGAAGTTAAATACTCCCAACACTCGTAATTAAATAACAATTTGTGATAATAAAAATTGGTAATGGAAGGCATTTCAATAGTCGTAGCTGAGTGTTTGTTTAAGCTTTGTGTCCACACAAGTAGCCCGTTACAAGTGGTCGCGAGGTGTGAGTGGCTTGTACTCTTCCGGTCTAACACATTGTTACTAATTCGCGTTAACACTAACGTACAAGCATTAAGTGTTTCTAACACTTGACCACAGTAATGTTATATTATGACGCTTAGGTTGTGGTAATTGTAAGTAATCTAAAGAAGCGCGGATTATAGGTAAGACAAATTATTTCTAGTTGTTGTTACTTGACGAATTCTTTTACGCTTTATATCTAATACTGATGTAATAAAGCTCAAGAGTTTTTTTGCATTTCTGCGGAATGCTATAAATTCTTGTTGTCTGTCTGTATGTTTGTCTGTCCGCACTATTTATACGTTCCCCTACAACTTCCAAACGGTTTGGCCGATCCCCGATACGATGACATATTCTTATAGGAAAAAGTCCGAGGAGTGTTCTTAAATACTTTTTTTTTACTCGACGGCGTCAGAAAGAGGGTAATGTTTTTTATGTATTTTCGCGTATAACTTTGTCATTTATAAACCGATTTTTATGATTCTTTTTTTGTTCGAAAGGAAGGGCCCACTAGAAGAATCTGACTCCCTGACGTGTGGGAAATGTCTGGAGCTTAGTCCCACCATGCTGCTGCAGTGTGGGTTGGCAGGCTTATGGTGATAATAGTTTTAGTTAGTTCTCCAGGCCCGTGGTATTGCAGTTGATGGGCTCCGGGGGCCGTGGTACAGGCGGGGGTATAAAAATGTATGCACAAAATAGCACCGCAAAAGATAGCTGGCAGTTTCCGACTTCATAACATTGAAGTCGGTGGGGGCCATAACCTCCCCGTCCGCGTCAGGGCGCCTGGGTTCGGCAATATGAGGTTGATATTGGGTTCAATATCGGGCGTAGCACGAACCAGGAACGGCTGGAAACCGTTCTATGAGCCAAGCTATTGTTATTAGTTTAAATACACGCTCTTTAAAACTGCTTTTTTATTGGTTGATTTGGTAGATGTGTCATCTTCATCAGATGACAACAAGATTGTTGTTTAAATTGCAAATATATTAGTAAATATATAATAATAGGTGACCCGTATGGTCACCTAATGTCAACTGATCTCCTGTCAGTCTTTGATGATATGTTTTTTAGCTACTTAAATAACTCCATTGTATTAGGTACATAATATGTTAGCCTAGAACTTAAAATGTTTTCTTTAACACTAAAGTACACTTGTGTTAAATTTATAAAGATGTACTTATACATTCAAATAATATTAAAATAAAACCTTTCGTCGGTAGCATTAGTAAAAATCCATTACAAGTACTCGTATAAGTAAATATCTCAGCCGGTCTTCGATCTACTTGTAATGTGAGACAGCGTGGGCTTGGATTTAATCTCTACCGATCGTCCTGTCATTGTTTGATAGCTTTACGATATGAAGTCGTCTAAGGAATTGCTTCTATTCTACAGGCATTTTGATGTTTATTCATTTTATTTATGGAATAATAACGAAGTAAATGGTATATACCTATTAGAATATATCATACCTATTATTTGAGTATCGACTGCCCCCTTTGTCCTGTGGGTAGTTTTGTGGCTTTTCAGCAGATCACAGAGTACGTGTCTTAGGTCGGGCAATTACATATTGTAATTTTCTATCTTCCAAGAAATTCTCAGCCCAACGTTGGAAATTTGTGTGCTGTCACACCGCCGTGTCTCAGAACGATCTCTACTATCTTGAAACCGCCAACTTGTATTGGATCTGCGTGGAGAGTTTAAGCTCCATATTGGCTTGGCCCTGCAGTGGATGGTTAAAATATACTGTTAATAATTATGATGATTGATAAAGCAATAAATAAATATTTGATCATATAATATAAGTATTTGTAAATACTTATCGAGCTTAATTCACGAGCGAAATATGAAAGGTTGAAGTACGTTTAATCTGAAATCAATGTTTCAATTATTTTCGATACACAGTTTTTGTTTATCACTTGGCGTGGGCGTTTTTATTGCTTAAGTAATTATTTATTAATTTTGAATTGCTGACGGCTTTTAATTTAAATGTAAATTCATATTATCACGCTTTTAACGCGTTTTCGACTGGCTGTCGTTGTGAATATATCTAACACCCACAATCCACATACTTATGAGTATATATAGAGGTACATATTTGGCGAATTAAGACCTTGGATTATTACTTTGACCGTGTTATCCTTACTAAAAGAGAAAGAGACATTCTTAACATTTTCATATCTTAATTAATTTGTTTCGAGGATTAAAGCCCGCAGCCCGATGCCGCATTTACGCATATTAAGACACGCGTGATCTGTGTGGGATTCAATAGACATTCACTCAATCTTTTATTAACTAAAACTAAGCGTAACTTGGAGTTTTTCTTATATTTAGGATAGTTTTGTTTTATTTAGAAAGTTTTGTTTATGAAATTCAAGGAACGTTAGGATAACACAAAAATAGAACGCCTTGGTAAAGATACTTTCTCGAAATAATTAACTCTTTTTGAAACTAGAAACACGTAGGTCGTAGGTTGTTATAATATATTTTACGATTCGTACGTGTGAGTTTTATCTCGGGCATGAGTGCTACATACACAATTTACACTCGTATCTTATATACTGTATATTATTTTCTTTGGCGTACTCACTTTAAGCCATTTCTTTTTAATGTTTTAGTATATCTTGAGAATATTAATGCGCCAATTTAGGTCGAGCTATTCATACGCATACCTAATTGTTAACCTATGATTGTAAAGTTTCTGACATTATTCTTTTTAATGTAAAGTTATAACGTTGTAAGAAGGACTATAATATTCTTCTACTACAGCGATGGTATCGTGGAGGACGTACTCTATAGTTGTATCGAAATTTATCGAAATAAAATAATTTATTGATTAAATTGTAACAAACAGACAGATAAAGCTTACTTCTATTAAAACTCTTTGTGGGAATGTATAGATGAATGTTTAATAATTTTACACAAAAACTACTGTAGTAACACTTTACAGTAATATAACCTTACATCAGTATAACACGTAAACACGAAACACGTGCGAGGAATATGTTACTTTTCGCCTGGAGATGACGGATAGATGGATGTACAAGACATTAGTTACTTTTAAGCCTGACCGTAGTGCGCGGGAACGGTAAAACTGTTAAGGTTAAATGCATAGGATCATATATAGCGTATTCATCATTATCAGCCTATTAACCCCCCACTACAGGGCCAAGCCTCCCTCCTTATAGGAGAGGGAATATGGAGCGTACACCCACCACGCAGCTCCAATGCGGGTTGGCGGGCTAGCGTATTACGTAGACGTATTTTTATCATGCTGCAATCATTTGTGGGACAACTGTTTATTTGTTTGCTTCCGTTGTTGTTAATATTTACTACAATTTAAAAGAAACCTTTATTAATTTAATTTAATTTAGTGAACACTGTATAATATGAAGTTTCTTTTGCAGTTGTCAATCGGCAAATAGACTGTCGAACGCTAGACATCTTGCAATATATTTTTTATTATAAATTGCCTATTAGTGTGTACCGTTAAGTGTTTTCTTTATTTAATTTGTTTCTTAATGTATGTTAGACGTTCTGTATGTACAACCACTACGATTTCTAGGAAACGATGCATATCACCGTATCAATTAGGTACTCTTCAAACGTTGTTACCCTGATGTAAATTTCAAAGTGGTTTCATTAAACGGTCCGTTACGTAAGCATCGTCGTGTAGTTCGTATGCGGACTCGTTATCCTTCCTATAAAAGACATAAACAGACGTGATTGCTTTCTCAAAACAGGTTTTTGATCGCACCAATCAGGCGGGCGTGTCTTTATTCGCACACTGTGCAGATCAGGGATGGAGAACCATTGCGTAGTGGATAGACATTACTGAATAATTAATTATTTATTCAAGCCTACAACTTGGTTAACGATCTTAGTTTTAACTACTGATTGCTTTTTCTTTTTGCAGAAATGATTAACTATTACTTAATGTAATTGTATTGATTAATATAAATTAATGCCGTTATTAAGGTATCCTTTTTTGGATCTAGGTCGGCGAAAAACGTATGCTAAAAAAACCAAAGCTTAAAACCATAAGCTGGTATCAATATTTCTAGTAATCCTTCTTTAATTATGTCATATCGGAAAGAAATTTAATGTTCCCTTTTTTAACCCGGCTGTATACCTTACCTGTATACCGATTTCACCGATATGTATCTAAGTAATGTTTTGATTTGTTTCAACTATATTTGTAAAATACTTAAAATAGTTTGACAAATGAGCTATCGTTGAAAACGTTCCGTTTGGCTGATGGTTGCAGTGGTTACATCTATGTCATGAAAACAGTTAATGCTAAAGTTAGTTAGAAACAATTTATAATTGACATGCAAATGTTCACAACCCCTGGCCTAGGCAGAGTAGGCAGGTCGTTAACAAGCGATAGTAAGCTGCTCAGACGGATCAAATGGAATTGATCTTTGATTGGCTGTGCAGTAGGCGTAAAGTAATTTGTAAAGTAGCAGCTAACAAATATTGGATTTGAACTCAGGCAATTAAAATAATAGAACGAGTATTTATATTGAATATCTTGTCATATTAATACCTATATGATTCGTATTTTTAAGTGTCCAATCAACAGATTTATCGTGGATCACTAAAGTCTTTATTACAGCCAAGCAAAATCCCTGTGTTCTAGTTTGAATGAAAGGTTGGTAGTAACGTTACAGGCATGTTGCCAAGGGACCAGATCTGAGTAACTAGAAAACAGGGTATATGTATTTTTTAGGGTATAAAGTATGCATCTTTTTCATCAGCGTTTATTAATAACCTCGGTGGAGTATTGCTAAGGCTTTAAGCGTCACGTCAGTTGTTATTGACATGTGCTGGCCATCCGAGTGTGACATCGTCTCGCGACTGATTTTCAATCCACTGGCTCCTGGTCACCACCTGTTAAGTTTTTATAGCAAATCTGCTTCAAGTGGCATCAGGAGCGCGGCGCGCGTCTCAATGCGTCCCTTAACATATGCCGAGATAACAACGCTAATAGCTACTTGAATTTTAAAGCGGCTTATGCGTTTTTGCGGTGGTTTACTTGCCCAAGAATGTGTGGTGCATTTAATATCGCGGCACACGCCGAACGACTTGGCCTCGTTATGTCAGACACGGGGTACATCCCGCCGCAACGTTACCTTTACCCTTGCTGCCGCCAAGTTTGGAACTCGGTTAAGCTTCACGGAATAGCTATTCTGAAATTTCAGAGACGCATATGCAAATGTCAGCTCTCGACACTGATTGTACGAGTGGCACGGGGAAAATTCGTGCATTTACATTAAATTTCACCGAAATTGGATCCGGGCGATGTAGTTTATATACGGGCGTGCTGTGACACGTGCGCGCCGCATATTTACGATTTTCAATCGCTTTTGTTACTCGTATTGGGTTTATATGTCCGGTCATTGGGATCTATCGCGGGTTATAAACACGGCCCATACGGCTTGTTCTCGTATTGGAATTGACCAATTGCATTCAATTAATGAATGTACAGTTTGTTAACGTTCTATCTTGTGCTATTATGTATTATGTGGTTCTGTATAGACCAAGACCTTAGGAGTACCCTACTAAATGTTTCGACTTTTTATCTAGTCAATTTTATGCAAGAGTGGTAGGTCCAAGGGAAGTAGGTCTCAGTGGAGAGTAAAGTATATGACTACTGTCTATAAATACTTTTGGTCTAGTAAGCAAGAGGTTAAAAATTAAAAACAAACTTATTTTGTTTATTTTTCATTAAATTGCGGTTTTGAGAATGATTTTTTAAAAACTCATTACTATATTTGCTATATATGTCACGAAAAAGGTCTATGCCCTCTTCACATGGCTGCTCAACATATAGCTTTTTGGTTACTTTGGTCTGACAGAATTATCCAACGTCTGAAAAAACTTTCACAGATTTTTTAAACTCTCATTTTATTCCATTAATATTGGCTCAGTGATTACAAACCGTTCGATGCAATAACTAGCAAAAAGGAAACCGCGATTTAGATATTACATTCAGTGTGTGTGTAACATGTTACAGCAACTGAGAATACAGAACGGTCGTATAATTGTTTACCGACTCCAAGTATTCCACTGCGGCAGTTATAGCTTTGCATTAAATGGGCCCTTAGTACATTAATTACTTTTTAATGCCGATTTTATAGTCGTACCTTTATCGGGTCGTGTGATTAGCTGTTCAAGCTTATTACATTTACATTTCCTGTGTCGATGACTTAATCGCATTTTGTTTGTGTTTTTTCATGTTTTATATATATTATTAGCAATATTATTTTATATTTTTGTCTCTGTGGTCTACAAGAAAAGCTGCGATTATTTAGTAATATTGTATATTATATTCTATTGTGGGTCCTAAAGGGTACCACATGTCAAAAGTCCCGAAATCTGTCGCTCTATTTAGTAGAATAGAGCTACAGGTTTCGGGACTTTTTACTATAGAGTTAAAACATTGTTACAACAATGTTTTTACTCTATAGTAGTAATGTAGTTTAGTTTTCGACTCTATATCTTTCTCTGTGTATAGTACCTTGTTATAATACAGATAGATAGATTTGAAATTCACAGTCGAGTTATAAAAACATCGAAACAGAATAACGCTAATGCCCAGAGATTTTTAAATCTTTGCTACACTATGTAATGGACCCGAATTTATCCTGTGGGAACACGATAAATTCATGGAATGCTTAAATATTTGTTAAATTAATCGATTCAATTATAAGTGCATAAATATAATTCAATGAATATCACCAACTGACTATTAAGTACGCCAAACTATGTTTTTAAGTATTTGGGTTTCTTTATTTCATAGAGATATAAACTAGGGATGGAAGTAAGAATGGATGTCTATGTTTGTAGTGTTTATAAATTCTATGACGATAAATAAAACGCATTCTTTGATGCAATCAAACAGTTTTGAGATTAACTCACCGCCAGCGGAATCTATAGCAAGTCGGCCGACCGTTCTAATTCACCGCCAGTCCTGTTATAGTCTAGAAAAGGCAATAAATTGGCACTGGGGATCGATCGTGGCGCTCGCGCACAAATCAAGACTCATCTAGCGATGGTCGGTGGTTGGTGGCCGCAACTGCGGGCTATGCGACCACCCGCTGGTTATCGCTGTGTATGGTACATAAAGCTACTTTGATGACATGTATTAGAAAACCCAGACATAAAAGGAGCTCGACGGTCTCCCTTGGGTAGCGGTATGCGCAGTACATTTATAAGACAGACGTTGAGATCGATTCCCGGTTGGGCCGAATGAAACTTCCTTAATTATTCCAGGTCTGTTTGGGAAGGCTTTGACCATAGCTACATACCACCTTGGTGACAAAGACGTACTGCCAAGTAATCTAGCGTTCCGATAAGATATCGTTTAGAAACTGAAAGAAGTGTGGATTTCATTCTGCTCCTAATAAGTTAGCTCGCTTCCATCTTATATTGCATCATTACTTACCACCAGGTGTGATTGTAGTCTTAATTGAATTGACCAGTACATTATCAGTCTACAAATAGATTCAAAAAGTTTTCTCTAGAGCCGGTTGATTTGACACTTTTTTGTATTTACAGGAACTGTGCATCGAAAATAGATTTAAAACACATTATCATGTTATAAAGATGGTACGTAAGATAGCTGTTAGTACAGCTAGCACAGTTGTTTGTTGGTACCTAGGTTAGTGCCTTACTGAGAAAACTTATCAAATAGCGGCACGTTTTAAGCGAGCGCTACAAAATTGTTCTAAGCGATAACTTGTCCCACTTTCCTTCCACGACTCACAGATCGCGTATCTGTTCACCGCATACATCATGCTACGATGTTTTGTTTTAGTCAGCCTACATCTCTATGTGTTATCTTGTTCTCAGTATTTTTATCTCTATCTGAATCTAATAACAATAAAAATGTTTTATTTCGATACATTTATGACTTGTTCTTTTTTACTGCCAGTATGGCGGTGTACCTACTATTTTTTAAAGGTCCATAAGTGTATAGGTATGTCACAGCCTAAATTAAATTATTCAGGTTATAGGACGCTATGTACGTGTATGAAACCTCCAATGAAATGGTTAACACACAACTAAGCAGAGTTTCGTTCAGTCATTTAGTTATTTATAAAAGATCCAAAGAAAAAAATGTTAGTTAATCTAGTAATCTTCGATCTACTCAAAATTATCTGTATATTTGTGATCTACTATTTCTGTGGGAATTTTCTATTTTTTCGTCCAAATCTCTGTATTAGATTAAACGACAACAATAAGTCATATTGGTCAAGCAGTTTTGGTCTCTTTGGTCTGGCTAAAACTAAAGCACCAAAGTGAGTTAAAGTATCATAATTCCCCACCATGAAAATATTTTAATTTTCAGCTGAGTTCGATCTTACGCCTTATTAACTGATCAAAACGAATGCACTAATGCAAGCACACGCACTATATTACACGTCACTCCTATAAAACCGTTGGTCCACATTGACGATTGCTAAGAAGTCGACGCGATCTATGTGTGCAATATTTCCGCACCATAACGGTCGTGTACCGCTAACAAGCGCAACGTTACCATTATGTAATTGCTCACGTCAAGTAACTTGTATTAGATATCGACCTGTCGGTAGAGTCAGGTGGTAGGAAAAAAAGCATGAATGAATGCCTTTTTGTCGAGCCATCACTCCGTTTCCGGCTGCGGCTGGTCGCACGGCAGAAGCGCGTGGAGAATCGCCGTACGCGTTGGAGCGCGTCCCTCCTGCTGCAGTCGATCTCTGTGGGCTAACCGTCTCGCATCGCTGGGTGGATGTTAGATGAATACCGAAATAAATGATTGTCGTAAAACTTCGAGACACCTGCAACGTCAAGCTGGTGTAATTTCAATTTGATCGCCTTATTCCGATTTTTTTTTATCGACTACAAGTTGGCCCTTGACTGCTATCACACCTGATGTTAAGTGATGATGCAGTCTAAGATGGAAGCGTGCTAACTTGTTAGGAGTGGGATGCAAATCCACATCCCTTTCGGTTTCTACACGACATCGTACCGGAACGCTAAATCTTTGTCGGTAGGGTGGTAACTAGCCACGGCGAAAGCCTCCCACCATTGAGATTTTTCTCAAGACAAATTGAGAAAAATCTCAATCTGCCCCGCCGAGAATCGAACCCGGGACCTCCGTCTTATAAATCCACCGCCCATACCACTGCGCTACGAAGGTCGTCAAAGGTAGAGTATAACTTTAACAATGTGAAGATTCCAGGAAGTGCTTTGTCCGATGATGATGATGAGGCACTGAATATAAAGCGCTGTGGCGATTGTGTTCCAAATAGGGTTATTGACGTAGTTTTGATAAATGTAGGTAAATGGTCTCAAGAAACCGATTCAAATATTTATGTCTTAAAATGAAGAAGAATTGATGTGTATGTTTAGTGCATAATATAGATCTTTTAGTGTAATGAGTTCAGGACTCTTCCGTATCTTTAAAAGGTTAAATTATGTGGGAATTTGGATTTCCTGACTCTTTTACTGCCCTTACTCTACAGTAGTGCAATTTTCAAATTATAACCTTGTTGGGGACTTTTTCACAGGTTTTACTTAAGGACCAAAAGGGGGTGTCAAGTTATACCAGTAACAAAAGCTTTTACGACATATTAAATGCAAAAATAATTCACCGTGGGATTTATAAATGACTATACACAAATATGTTCAAACAAAAAGTAAGTTGACTGATTGAATACAGATAAAAAAAGCTGGGTGTTATTTTTGCGGTTAGAAGTAACGTGTTTAACGCACATCGGTGCGTAAAGTTGGGATCGAATTTCTAATGAGATTGTTCAGTAGATGCATAAAAACCATTAATGGTGAACTGGAAATATTATCATACTTTTCAATTGCTTTGGCACACATTTTATGACGTCAAGTCTGAGGTACTATCATACCGCAGCGAAGATAGTTCAACTTTAAGCCCCAATTCTATAGCAGTAAATGTCAAAGTCGTTCAATACTTACTGAAGGTACGACTCGATCATTGGGTCGCGGGTCCTATCTTCACGCACCAGTGACTAATGACCACAAAACGTACCAAAATATCCGATCATCGCGGGACTGTTTGAAAGGATATAACGTTGAATGAATATTATTTTCAACCGACTTGAAAATAGAGGTTGATATCAATGTAAGTCACATTCAAATTGATGGAAAATTTTCATTTAAATTATTCACTTTTTATTCAGTGACAAGCCCTTGAATGAGATCTTACTTGATCCAGTCTATGATGGTAGCTTACTTATTTAGAAGAGGTACGTTTTTTTAAACTGCGGATACCTCAAAATGACTATTTTGACATTCAATTTAATCTTATTTATTTTTTTGTATGTTATTTATAGCACCTAAAGAAGTGCGTTATTTTCAATGCAAATTAAGGTGTCAAATAATACCTAGTCAACTTGTTAATAATGCTAATGGTGTTAGATTTTTTTATACCTAGACCTATTCTATTACTTTACGTAATGCAATGGCAAGTTATGTATGTTTCCTTCGTTAGTAAAAACAATAAAATATAATCACTTAATACATCAAAATATAATATTATTTTCTAATTGTTATCAAAATGGTAACGCTGATTTCAGATATAATAGATTCATAAAACCAGCTCCATAATATTTATCATATCTTTGTCACTAGATATATGGAATGTTAAATATATGGAATATAACTAATCGAATATCAGGAAGTAGTTATTAAAGTTCCGACATTAAAAGCCAAGCTTAACAAAAGCTTGTAAAAATGACAAAACGGTATATCACAAATGTGAAGTGAGGTTGCTCAGAGGCGTATTACAACGCTCTCCACGTAAAGAGCTCATCACGGAGTGTATTCGTCTGGGAGCTGAAAAAAAACAGTAGAGCGACGCAACAGGTAGACGTCCAATTAGAAAGGGCCGCATTTGAAGCAGCGAAGTGCCGCGCGACACCGCTCTTTGAGGAGTTCCAACAAAAACTGCAACTCGTTTCGCCTGCCGTCACTACACTAGAGGTTTTTGCGTCGTAAACTTGACGAGCTCTTCACTTTAACTGCGACCTCCATGCAGCACATGTCTATATTTACTGATATATAGGGCAATGTTTTTACTGTCCTTTTTTCCGTTAAATTTCGAATGGAATATCAACTTTTTGTTTAATGTAGACATCCAACTCCGCAGTGTAAGTAAGCTTTACAAAATAGATTGATGAATTTCTAGTACAGTAAAGTTCTAGTATAGTAATATAGTTATGTAAAATCTATTAGACAGATGGCGCCGATAGGTAACATTAAGTCAATCTGTGCGGCATGTTAACTATCTCTACTAGTTCTTGCTAAGTAATAAGTGAACAAAAAACTTAATAAGATATAGGCAATGCTTCATCGCCAAATGAAGTCACACGCACACCACCTTTTAAACAATAATTTAAAAGCGGTTTGCTCCGATCCCTTACCGATAATTCCGCTGCCAGTGAGGTAACTTCACATTTTAACTGGAAATATTACCCCGGGGCTATAAATCAGAGAGTGTTTCGCGAGTCTCTTGCGACAATTTCGTATAAAGCTTAACTTTAATTCTTAATTATTGCCTTTTATACAGATTTATTTATTTGATTTAAGGACGCATAAAGTGCTTCAAGAATAATTAAGACACGAAAAAACATATAAATCTGATTGTAATTCTTTATACAATATTATAAATGAAAACATTTCCGAAATTTGCCTTCGAATTAGATAGGTTTGATAAATGTAGGTTTGTATATCTTATATTATATTGGTGTTCATGTAAGGGGCGCTTAAAAATAGCAAAACCTAATGCTTATACCTAATCACCAACAAAATTACACTTAGCGACCGCTTGCCCGCCCAATTCAGTGGTTACTGACATTCCAGGGTGGAATTTTAATTCACAATTTGTCTCTCAATTTTTCGAAATCCAGGCACCGATGGGAAGAAATACCTTTAAACATTCGCACGCTGCCTACAAGTATTAAAATAATTTTAATTAAATGTTGTAAGTGCGGTGGAATGTAATTGTTTGATCTGATGTAATTAATTGTTTCAAACTTTGAATTTTTAAAAATTTCATTTTGCATAGGAAGCTGAGAGACTATCAAGATGATATCTGTGTTATATATTATTTACAGTAACTTAGAAATTTCTAAGTGCATAAGAAAACGAATACTCCTTTGTGTAAAAACTTCACGTTGGAATATTATATTACATAGTTAAATGAAACAAAGCGTTGCATGGGCGTCAACTACGCCATACTTCGAAGTCTGTGGTGTGCAGCCATTATTTGTATTACCACAAAAACTTTGATTTGGAAAATTTTCGCGAAAGTAAGTGGAAATTGATTTTTATTTACGATCATTATAACATACCTACATTAAAATATTAGAAGTCGCTTTCAGCATTTCTGTTCAGTGGAATCTAAAAACTGATAGACTATAAGTATAACGCACTTACTTTAAAATATCGTAATCATGTTGCTAACTTGTCATCGATTACAAAAAAGTAGAATACCGTTTCGCAATTACTTTAAAACTGCATCCGCTATTCTCACCTTGCAAAAATAGTTTACTATGGCAAGATGCTATTAAATATAATATCAGTGGCAATTACGCAAAATCTGAACCTTAAGAGAGTAATTTTATCGTATGTGTCGACTACCAAGTCCAGTTACTGTAGTGGATGAGCGTGTGATGAAGTTTTAATGACATCGTCCAGATACCGCTGACTCGATTAACCTTGCTGCTCGCATCCATCTTCACGTCGAACCGCTTCCTCGGTAAAGTGTCCACATATTGCCTAGTTGCCTAGATGGGATAGATGTGTCCACACGTGTCGACTTCTACTAATGTCGAAAATTATTTGATGACGCCATTCAAACCTATTAATGGCGCACTACACAAGTCTTAGGTGCCTTCTTATAGGGGGATATGAAGTCGGGAAATTGGTTTTGTTACACCCAATGTTAAGCCGTCGGTTTCGGTATCAGCATCCGATAGTAATCGTTAGTAAATTAAACATTGTCAGCCTAAGGCTTGTGTGCACCAAGATTTGGGTTATCATAACCAACGTTTAACATAACTTTGCTATAAATTTACTGTTCACGACATCCCGTACGCCGGTTAAGAACGTAAACCGAGCGGTTATTTTAACCGAGCTTACGTTCTTAACCGGCGTACGGATTGTCGTGAACAGTAAATTTATAGTAAAGTTATGTTAACCGTTTGGTTATGATAACCGAAATCTTGATGCACACAGGCCTAAGCCAACCAACCCGCATTGGAGCAGTGTCTAAGCTCCATATCCCCCTTTCTACAAGGTGGGAGGCCTCTCTTACTAGTACGCCGTTGATAACGATGACAAAGGTGAAAGGATATATTTTTCATAATTAAAAAGGCATTGCTATTAAAAAAATTTAAGTACCGGAACTACCTTCATATTTTTACAAATATATTTCTTGAAAGCATATTTGGTTAGTTTTTTACGAGTAAGCTTCGCTGTCCACTTCTCTAGAGACCGTTGGTACAACGAGATCGAGCGTAGAGTTTTTGGAGCTGCTAAATGAAATCGTGTTGGAACACTTTTGACTTTTTAATCTTCACATAGGCAATACTGCAGGGAGAACAGAGCCCTAGGCCAATTTAGAAATCATGTCCTTTTTCATAGGATAAAATAAAGGATTTACTGACTTCCTTGTACTTTAATTCGATTTATTCTTGTAACAATCATTATCAATGATTAAATTATAATCAGTGGCTTAAAGTACTCCTCCAACTTTCAGATTCCGATTCGGTATTTTATTGAGAATTTTTTGGAAGAAAGAAAAGGTCGATATTTCACAGCCCTCCCTCGGAATCGAACTCAGGATCTCGTGATCCGAATCTATCACCGACTAACCACTAGACCGACGAAGCAATCTTTTTATAAACAGTGCATATAAATTGCTACTGACGAATAAATCATCTAAGTTACTGAACTTATTCATATGGGTAAATAAATAAAAAACTATTCGTCGTTTCTTTTGTGTGTATTGCACATGTTCAAAAGAATGCAAGCAACTTTCCTTTTCTTAACAATATTGTATTATTAATTTAAATTGATATATCTAATGGAATACCACAGTGCTCCTAAAGAATGTCATCGTGGGTTGGTAAGTGGCGTTTGATATATGACTCCACTTAAAGTTACTGTCGTTTCCTCCTTCAGTAGCCATAAAAGTAATAATATGTGTCAAATTAAAAGGCTGGGACATGTATACGCGGGTAATAATTTCAACATTTTATTCCTGGAACAGCATTTATTGTTTGTAACAGGCTATTTAGTTCAAACTATATTTGCACAATTTGCATTTTTCGTCCATCAAGTCGACTAGTGGAATAATATTTTCTTAAGTAACGAGTACAGTGTCATGCTTTTGTACACTTATTTTCCCATAATAAAATTCTAGCTTTTATTCGCTTTAGCATTATTAGTTGAACACAAAAAGTGTATTATGTTTGCGGACTTTACATTAATAGCCTACGCGTTTCTTTGGCAATATTTTATAGGACCTTAGTTAACGTGATGTGTGTTTAGTAAATTGACAATTATAGACATGTTCGGGTTAGCTTAAATTAAAGTACGTTACCTTAATGATGGCAACTCTACAACGCGTGTACACTCATGTTTAATAAACGTTTAGTTATTAAGCGTTAACGTTCATGTTTGATGGAGCAGCGATGATTGAGTGGAACACCCATGAACTAGTGCCCGTGCACTTGTTTCACATTCAAGGGGCAGATTTAAATCCGAGAGGTGGTATGATCTCTGCCTGTTGGACTGATATCGTACGTAGTACAGAATTTTCGCTTGGAGGGTTAGGCTTAACTCAGACTGGTGTCAAAACGCAACCTTGTCGATTTCGCTAAAATTCATCTAAGTGCTAAGTTGTATTATGCAAAAATAGAATCGAGCGACATAGTGCGTTGCTGCGCGTCGCCCCATTTTTGTTTTTCCATATTTGAATAATACAGCTTATATATTATAATTTGTAGTTGCCAAATTGAACGCGTAGCCTTGCTTCCATTCAATTGTAAGCGTATCCTAATCTATCTGGAACTACTAAAACAGAAAAAAAATGTAATTCAATTATTAACCTAAATTACTAAGTAATAAATATCCCGAGCAGTTCAGTCTTGTTGCAATAATTGCAATCTGTAACTAATTGAGCTTATCTTCTTATGAGTAATGTTAACTGGACCACGTTAAGCCATTTATTACGCACATTAGTTTGATAATAAACTTGTTAATACTTTAACTATTGAAAATGACGTGTCCGCCAATGATTTAATGAACTATGAAAATTATATAATGTGTATGTGTATATTTGTAAATAAATCACGCCGCAACTATTAAACTGATTTGGCTAAAATTTGAGATTGAGATAGATTATAGCCTTGATAAAAAATTCGCTACCTTTTCAGTTTCTGCTATTCCCATGGCAATGAAAAATGACAGCTTGCAACAGCAGCTAATGCAAGTCTAAATTATAAATAGAGTTTAGATAAGAGTTTGGCTTCACCCATTTAAAAAAATTACCACTTTTTTGCTTTGAACTCAGTAATTCTTTCGATGAAAAGTTTGCCCTTGTTATTATAATGAGTGTCAATATGTCTGTCGTACACGTAATTAACGATAATTTGTGGCCCAATATCGTATTCAACTCGTGTACACTGTGGTCGGACTTAATTACTTGTAGCCTATGGATTACACTGAATTATCTGAGAACTGATCACCGCCATTATTTTAATATAATAACATTATTACATGCATTATTATCGATAAATGATTGAGCTGTAGAAAGTTTTAACTTTTGTATAAACAGCACGTACGGTGTGCAACGCACGAAAGTATTGTGAGAAAGTCAGTTCTTTTAAATTTGAAAAGTGTGGGTATTAACTGCCTCTTTGACTGAGTGGTTAGACTATATTCCAAGTACATTACAATTTGATGATGATGATGTTGATGAATCATTGCTGTGTGTGTTTGTTTGACAGTAATTTTATTTTTATCCGATAGATATCACATTGAATATTCCATTTTACAAATATGTATTTTTAGCACTTAATATAAAGCTGTACAAAACTTTCATTATATTCTTGAATTAACGTAGTAGGTATGAGTGTATTATTGACAACACAAGATGATGTTCTGGATAGTGTTGACCTATTGTAAAAATAATAAACGAAGTCATAGTGTCTCTCTATAATGTCCATTAACTACATGTGCTTCTTTATTTGTGAGTGCAAGCGAGGCGAGGCGAGGCGAGGCGATGAATCCGAAGGCTGTGCACAATAAATCAACGCGGTACGACTGTATTTCTTTCGTAATCAGCTCATATCGGTGCTTGCGGTGGTGCCCGCCTAATTATTGTCGACTTTTACGATCGCCGTAACGAGATTTCACTTGGAGCCAATCACGATTTTACGGCACTGTTGTTGAAGTTTTTAATTATTGTTTCGCGTATAAAAATAGCTCTTATGGCGAAATGATCGTATACGCTATAATGTCTGTAGATTTTAAACTCCATGCAACATAGTTTTTTTTATTAATTACAAGTTAGCCCTTGACTACAATTTAAGATGGAAGTGGGCTAACTTGTTATCCACACCCGTTTCGGTTCCTACACGACATCGTACCGGAACGCTAAATCGCCTTGTAGTACGTCTTTGTTGGTAACTTGTTGGTTGGGTGGTAACTAGCCGAGTTGCCGAGCCAAAAAGTTGTATTTGGCGGTTCCTCAAAACAACGAGTCTGAGCTTAGGCTCGATGAGCTTTATGGTTTGTCCTGGAGTTTGTGGCGGAGGTTTGTCTTAAACCCTAGATATATCACAACACCAGGGCAATGCAATTGGTTAACAAACCAAACATACATTTACACTTACTCCAGATTTGTTTCTTCTGGCTGATATACCTACTTTGTAAATAAAAATTAATTTCACTAAGCAGACTCAAATGCGGTTAGTAGTATGCAGTATTTGAGTTAAAAGAGTCGGTTCTCGATTCAAAGGCAGCAATATTGTGATTTATGCTTCTATAAAAACTTGAGTTGTAAAAAAAAGCGATCGTGTCTAATTGATATTTTTCGAACAGAACCCGTAAAATCGTTTAACGTAAGTAACGGTTCTCACAATTGGATATATTATGTTTTAACTCGGATTTTAAATAGTATTATTTGCATAATAAAAACTTAAAATTGATAAAAACTCATCAGACATTCACCATTTTGAATGGGACTCGACCTTATTTACGATCGTATCGACGGAGAATGCCAGCTACTCTTGTTGCATGTCGGCGTTTGTATGGTTTATGTTTAGGAATCTGAATTTCTTATCTCTGATATTAACATATTGATTATGCTTCCCGTATTGATGTTCGATAGACAAGACGGTTTATAGTTGAACCGATACGAGTACGCGGCTGTCCCTGTCCCGTGCACGTACGGGCTAATGTCCACTTGACGTTTGGTGACATCGATCTGATATCATTTTGTGGAGAGGCCTCTATTGGTATGAAATTATTATTTATGAAGCAAAGGCTCGGAGTTCCTTTAAGTGAATCATGTTATAATTTAAACAAATAGGTCAAAACACAGCGTAAGGTAATCGTGTATAAAAGTTTATTCATGATCGATGTTGATGATATTTATATATAACGTGAGAGAACCAAGTGCAAGAGCTATATTATTTAATTGAGGTACTTTACATTAGTAAAGTAATAATGGTTATTAAATTACAGAATTAAGATAGGCGGAGATTTTTATATGTTTACTGTTTAAAACATCTGTTTCAAAATCGTTCTTACTTCAAACGCTTTATAACTTAATATTTTGATGCTGATTCGTTTATATGGGGCAAACTTATAGAGACATAGTCATTATATTAAAACAAAAGCTCCATAGCTTAATAGAAAAACCGGCATCCTAAAAAACAATTTAGAAAGTTTCACAGTTAATTTGTTCCAACACTACGCACCATGTCTTTTGAGCCGATCGAGTTATCTCCGCATCTGGGCAGGAGATGTTAGAGATATCGTCATCCGATGTCGAGGTGTCTGGACATTAGGAGCGTAAGCAATTTGTCAAGTTCGATGTTCGTTTTGTTAACGGTACCGTGTTCGCTCATACGTACAGAGCGGCCGGGAGTTCACTCTTGTACGAACTACACACGTCTAACTTCGAACGTGTACCCTACTGTTGTTAGGGGCATGTTTGCCTCGTTATTGATTATGACATAATTATTTTAAAATATTACACGCTACAGTGCTCTAGGTTTGTTTATTCCTTTTTGATAGTAAACGACTTGCGTTTAAAAACGTGAATATTAATTATACTGTATTATAGAATGAATAAAACTACTATATATTCTTTAAAGTTTGTTGTGTGTTTAGATATGACCAAGAATTCTTACAAATCAGTTGCAGTCATTTATATGTCCCAACAGTATATGTTTTTGACACTTACATCCTCTTAATAATTATTTGCGTAATTTTGTCTGTCAACCGTTACGTTATGCATGTCATAACATTTAATATTTAAAACATAAAATACTTCATTCTAGCGTGACATAAATTATTTTATTTAACTGTGACATGTAGTTGTTAATAGTCGAAATTACTACCTCTGCAATATTAGATAAATCTACAACCGCTGAATGTTTTGATTCAAAAAATTATCAACAGGAAGAAGCAATTTGTTACTAACTGACTAATAAATGAACGACAAAAATAACTTTCCTTATATAAATGGTTATTATATTGAAAAACTATATGAAAAGCAATACTGGCCATATGGCGAGTTAGCCGAACGACGGAACTTTTGCCAAATAAATGGTTTTCCATATTATCAATATCGGCGATTTCCTCGTCTCATACTAAATTGAATACCACTGACTATTGAGAGATCTATGGAGAAGTAAAATAACGATTTGTTTTACGTATAAATTATTTTTGAAATCAAGATTACTTAATAACATTGTTAATAACATTTATATCGAAGCAATGTTCGAAATGATTCTTGCTTCATTTAATTCACATGCAGTGATGCATTTATCTCAATTAGTTTCGAAAAGATAATTTATATTTGGCGGACATAATTTAAGATACTCTTTTTATTTATTGACCAATTTGCCGAGCGTTATTCATATATTTCCGAGTTAAAACGACCTGCAAAACTCATCGGCACCGGGTAACCTTTTGACAATTTATGAAGCAATCAGCGTTTCTTTTCTCATGTTTATTTGGGAAATTATTTACTTTATCTCGACGATGTTGCTCGAAATTGTTTTGGAGGTTGCTTAATATTCATTGATCTCATCTCACGATTTGTTTACGCCGGTGAGCGTAGGCGCCGAAGCAGAGGCCAAAATTAAAAGGTATCTTTCGAACGCCTCTGCTGCTTGACTGGCTCGAACAACCGGTCCGAGCACCCTGGGGCTTCACGAGGTGTGAATATGGTGCTGCTATGTGTACCGTTGCTTGTACATTGACAATTAGGCACTTTAGAAATGTTCTCATCGACGATTAGTGACATAATATAGGTTGTTATGGCAACTTTATTATAGTAGGTTTTTTATTACGTGTCAACAACACACATCACATTTAATGAATATTGCTTTAGTTTTATTATCTCTTGTGCTTTTTCGAGTGTTTAGTTAAATATTTGTATTAGGTATACCTAAACTAAGAAATAGTTTGTAAAAAAATATACATTATTAGATTTGTTATGGGCTGCCGCGTGAAATTTATAATTTGTACAGTTATTACCATTACTGTAAAAGAAGACCAATTTATGAATTGTCGGTTCATCAAAAGAGAGTAAATCTCGAGTAATTTGACATTCTGTATCTAAGTTTTGAAATGCATTGATAATAAGGAATTTGAACAGTATTAAATTTAGATTGAGATAATATCTCATGTGGAACGAAACCAAATTGTTATTGGCGGTTTATTATATGTAGGCACATTTACGATTATTGTGGCAGATGATAGTATAAAACGTGAAGAACGTTTAAGTAGAATACATTCTTCTAACAAATAAACTCACAAAAGTATCACAAGAAGCAGGAGGACTAATTAAAAGTTTGCTTCTGTAGTAATAATTCGTTTGACTGTCAGAGTTTCGCGTCGTTAATTTTAATTAAAGAAACGTGGCCCGGAGTTTGTAATAATATTAAAGCATTGAAATTGGTGATCCGCTAAACTTCGACACTCTGTTCGCGGATGACCGTCCATTCATTTTAATTAACCCTTCCGCCCGCCGCGGCTCTCAGCTGGCCCGCTATTAGAAAAGTTTAAATTTTTGTGAAACGCGAGTACCGCGATAAATCAATTACGAACTTTCGGAAGGCAACAATTAACTTGTAGTGTGCTTAAAATAGCTCTTCTGAGTAATGCCGTTCTGAGTTAGTATGAATTACTTACGTGCCTTAACGGGGCCCTTTTACGCAGATGATTTAATCTTCAGATATATGAAATTTTAGAGCTGCAAACGTTAACGTGCAAAGCTTTAATTACATGTTCCATTGAACGACTGACGAACATAATATTATCTCTCTTATGAATACAAATATATATTTTTTTATAAAAATAGCGAGCAAACGAGCAAGCGGATCACCTGATGTTAAGTGATTATCCCCGCCTATTAACATCTGCGACACCAGAGGCGCCATTGATGGGTTGCCGGCTTTTAACTTATATACTTCTTATGTATCTTTATATTTCACGGCCTATGTAGCCGTGGTATGTGTAGAGGATTTATAAGACGAAGGCCTTAGGTTCGATTCTCGGCTGAGTACTACTCCTAACAGTTAGTCTGTCATCTTAGATTGCATAATCACTTAATCACTACCATAGGTATGTGATTGTAGTAAAGATCTAGTTACTTGTGAAAAAAAAATTGGTAAAATAGGAAACTAAATAATATTATAACTCATAAGAAAAGTAAACTCGCTAAACTATTTGTTGTATTGAGGGTAGAATGGGCAATGTAGCGGTTAATATTTCCAGCTCATCCAAATCTTCAGCCCGTTGTTACTAATTCCATCCGCGTCTCTCCCCTCGTCCACGCATTCGTCTCGTTCGTCGCCTCTTGATTAAGACCCGCCGTGATGTATTTACGGCGTGCTGACGTAATGGAAAGACATACGTCAAGTGTCCACCTTATTGACTCCTAGATTGGTTTAACTGTTGTTCTTGGTATCCACAGTCTCTGCAGTTAGAGGGCGTAAACGTCGAAAGACCAATTTTACTTCCTATTTATGAGGTTCAACTGAAAACAAACACAATTAAGTATAAAGCTTAATTCATGCTTTCTATGCTACTAAACAGAAACATTGAAATTTTTTTAGTACAATAGACGACTGCCTCGTTGTTGTAGTAGTTAGCCTATATAGCTTCGATCACGATGTCCAGTGTAGGGTTACGGAATAATTATGGTTTTTCATTCTTCTTTCAAATTTTCAGTAGGACATTCCAAGCTCGAAGTCGAAAAGTTTTTTTTTTATAGACTACAAGTTGGCTCTTGACTGCTATCACACCTGAGTTAAGTGATGATGCAGTCTAAAATGGAAGCGGGCTAACTTGTGGGACGAAAATCCACTCCCCTCTCGGTTTCTACACGACATCGTACCGGAACGCTAAATCGCTTGGCGATACGTCTTTGTCGGTAGGGTGGTAACTAGCCACGGCGAAAGCCTCCCACCAGCTAGACCAAGACAAATTAAGAAAAATCTCAATTTGCCCCGCCGGGAATCGAACCCAGGACCTCCGTCTTATAATCAAAAATCCATTGTGCATACCATTGCGCCACGGAGGTCATCGTCAAAGTTGATTGTGTCACACCCCCGTGCCTCGGAGAACACGTTAAGCCGTCGCTCCTGGTAACTATCAGTAACATCGTTAATAAATAAATAATCAACAGTGATCGTTAATAAATAAAACATTATCAACTCGCCCGCCAACCCGCATTGGAGCAGTGTGTTGTGTCTTTGGTCCATATCCGCTCTCCTATAAAGAGGTAGGGGTAAGTTAATAGGTCATTTAATGGGCTGATAATGAATGAGACGACGCAAGATACATGTTATGTACAGTACATAGTAGCCATATTTTTATGCACAACTTCTTCTTTCATTCTAGTAGTAATGTAGTAGTAGAAATGTTAATGGCTATGAACTGTTACTTCGATTATTAATAGTCTTAAAATATCTGTTAGAGCCCCTTTACATTAGTATCTTTCCACCATAAAACTTTATTTATATAATTTAACTCGAAAAATCTAAAAGTCAATCTAGTTAAACTTCGATAGCCTAAATAATATCTACATTTTCTAGTTTGAAAAGTTGACTTTCACTCTCGCAATTTTACCAAGTCACAGATAAAATATAATGAACAAGCCACCTGCGAAAGCATTTCCAATTAAATTAAAAGATAGAATTGAATAACTCAGCCCAAATCATTTCTTATCTACAATGTTGGGCCATTTGCATGCAAATAATATTACTTAGCTTTAATTTATCGCTCCTTTGCTCCCGCCAGGGTCAAATATTTTAACTAGTTATCTCATAGCGAGCTTATTTAGGCTATTGTATCATTCTACTTGTATGAATACTCATTAGTCTTGTTAAGGTATTACATAACCTCCAGTAATACTATTTTACTTAAGTACCTAATGTTCGTACGTGAATTTAACTTAGATCGTGTTAAGTTTTTGATTGGAAAGTTTGTAGAGTTTTGCACATTTAGATAAGCATATCATAGTCTCACACTTAGAACTCTACTGTGAATCTTTCTAAGTACCATTCTAAACTAAGCTATTATTCATTTTCATTTATTCATTCATCAGCCTGTAGCCGTCCTCTTTCCGAAAGCGCGCCACCGTACATGTCCTCTGCCTTTCTCATTACCACTACCCTTTTGAGATCGTCAGACCATAAAGCTGGAGAGCATCCTACGTTGCGCTTAGTGGTATCCACTCCAGAACACGCCGGCTGGCATCAATTGTTTTGCGGTTATTAAGATTATTAGCTATTCATAATACTGACATTAAGCCAAGAGAATTAAAATATTATTTGTAGTAGATAGCCCAGTGCAGATAGCCTCAAACATAATAAAAAGTAAAAGAAAATCACAGTAGGATGAAACCCATTTCAAAAGAAAGAGAATGCCATAAAAATTAACGGAAAAATAAATTACGGGCGATCTGAGGTCGGGAAGGGGTAGAGGGTGAGGGTTTAGCGGTAAAAAACGGATTTTCTCGATTTCTGGCAAAACTAAAAGTCCTATGGGAAAGAGTTATATGGCAAAGTTGTAGGTAATAAAAAGATCTAAAACTTTTGTTCTTACACTTTTTTCACATAACCTCAAAATTTATGTGAAAAATTCAAAAAACCAAGTTTTTGGTTTTTTATTTTTATCTTTTACAAAAATTTTTTTTTAACGAAATTTTGTGAAAATTTACCTTTTTATGTCCCAAATACGCTGTAATTTATTTGATTAAAAATATTTATTTTTTCACCTTATTTTGAATTAATATCAAAAAAACACCCTAATTTTCAATCGAAAATTCACCCGTCAAAATATCAGCTTTTTTCAAAAAGTTGGTATGGTTTCTGTTTGTTGAAATCTCTACTTTCCGAAGGTGAAAAAATATATATATGTTACTATAGTAAACCTTCTCAGAAAAGGCAAAACCTAGGCTAACGGTTTTTACAGCTGCAATGAAAATGCAGGCGTAGATGCCTATTTATTACTATTTTAAGATAATGTAGGTCGCTCAGGTATATACCTGAGTGACCTACGAAACATTTTAGCCCACTAAAAGGTCACATTGCAATGTCAACATAGAAAAGTGGAGACGGGGCTAGGCGGATCTGAGCTTTGTTGGGTCTACATACTTTTTTTTTAACACTGAGAAATGTGTTTATGCAAAGATATAGGGCAGCTAACTTCTCAGAGGGTATGTAGGACACATCGGCTGAGAACCAACCGGAATACCCGCTAAAACCAAGCGATGTTCCTTCCAATCGTCTGGTGATTGGGTGCCGGGAAAATCTTCCGTAACCTAATTAGCAGAGTCCACCGAGCCAGACCCTCAACTGGGCCTTACTACATACCTGCTATTACGTAGCAGCAGTAAAAACCGTTAGCCTAGTTTTTGCCTTTTCTGAGAAGGTTTACTATGGTAACGTATATATATTATTTCCCCATCGGAAAGTAGAGATTTTAACGAACAGAAAGCACAATCATTTTTTGAAAAAAAAAAAAATATTTTGACGGACAATTTTCCGGTTGAAAATTAGGTTATTTTTTCGATATTCATTCAAAATAAGGTGTAAAAATAAATATTTCAAATCAAATAAATTATAGCGTGTTTGGGACATAAGAAGGCAAGGTTTCACCAAATTTTATGAAAATAAAACTTTATTTGTAAAAGATAAAAATATAAAACCAAAAACTTGGTTTTTGTAGTTTTCACACAAATTTTGAGGTTATGTGAAAAAAGTGTAGAAACAAAAGTTTTAGATCTTTTTATTATCTACAACTTTGCCATTCAAGTCTTTTCCATACGACTTTTAGTTTTGCCGGAAATCGAGAAAATCCGTGTTTTACCCCTAAACCCTCAACCCCTACCCCTTCCCGACCTCAAATCGCCCGTAATTTATTTTTCCTTTCATTTTTATGGCATTCTCTTCCTTTTGAAATCGGTTTCATCCTACTATGATTTTTTTTGGTTTTAAAAATTATCGACCCTGGACTAAGAGTCTACTTTCCCAACCGGTAGTAGAGTCAGTACAAATGGACATATGTTTGAATTGTCAGTGTAAATTTAGGTTTTCAATCTATGCCTACTTAAAATAAACGAATTTTATTCAAACAACTTTATTGCATTATGTAGAACAGAAGAAACTTGCAATATATTAATAGTAACGAACAAAACATCTAATATTTTATAAATAAAAAAACGTATTTCAATTTGGTTGAATGTAAGTCTTGTAAATCAGAATTGAATTATTTATTACCTTTTCTACGTTTCAATTAATATTTACCTAAATGAAAAAAATATAGTCTTTATAATTTCCTTGAAACTGTTGTCAAATGTAAACATTATATATCGAACCAATTACGATATTGCTTGTCTATCCGGAGATTATTTATGTGGAATTTAATTTACTTACAACTCAGAATGACGCTATGTTCCATCGTCAATCTCGATTAATTTAAGTATAAAGGCGTTTATTATAATTTACGAGCTCCATTTATATAAATGATCTTAGCTAAAACATAAGTTTGATTGTTCCTATTGAACCAATTAGTAATTAATGAATGATGACCTTGACGTAATTAATAAAGTTTATTGATCTTTAGAAACGGACAAAAAACTGGTTCAACACCTTTTTGTTTTAGAAAAACAAAATGATTTTAGGTATAGTAAAATTTGTACCTTAGTTTGAGTGAGTTACAAATTTTTATTTTATTATGTTTTGTCATGATTTTCTGTACCTTAATTTCCTTATCTGAAATCATATCACGTCGAATTGCAGCGCTGAGATTTATTTTATACTACAAAATCAAATTGTATACTGCGCAGTCGTACGCCTTGTACTCAGGACAGACTAAGAGTTTGACAAGCCTAAATTCTAGATTGTCCAACTAGGCTACAGTTTACGTTATACAAAGAGCTGATGAACAAATTCCTAAAAGGAACGCATTGGATGCTTCTCTGGTGTCGCAGATGTTTATTGGCGGCGGTAATCCTTTAACCGCACGTTCGTGATTTCAGGCGATCCGCTTGCTCGTTTTCCCGCCATTAACGTTGAAAATTACTTTATTTGTCTTTGAATAAAAACAAATGTAAAGTATTTTTTTTCAATATCGTTAACTATGGATTCATGGCTGAATTTCTATTGTCCAAAATACGCAGTGCGCCGGTGGCAGCTTGCTCATTATTTCGAATGAATTGCCGCAGCGCATAATGGCGCCGCCATTACTTATGGCAAATTATATACCGGACGACATCGATAATAAATAATAAGATGTGACGTCACTGGCAAGTTATCTTAAAGGTGTCACATATACCTGCATATCTACAAATAAACTAAATGTAGTTTATATGTAGACATACAGAATTAATAAAGCAAGCAAGGTACTTTTAATACTGTATTCTTTACTTACTTTGCTTTATTTTTTTTTACTTTCTACATACTTTTAATTAGTATTGTACTTCTTCTAGTTTAAGTTTATATTTTCGCAATTATTTCTTGGAACTGCCACTAGTATTTAAAAGGTAGACCTAATTAAATTAATTTTACAAGAAGAAATTAATCAAGAGAGCCTAATTATGTTAAATTTCAAGCATTACAATTTTTATTTGAAACTTTTTAAATCTTCTTATATATGAAATTCTCGGGTTACAGTGTTAGTTACCATACTCCTCCGAAACGGCTTGACCGATTTTTATGAACTTTTATATGCATATTCAGTAAGTCTGAGAATTGGCTACTATCTATTTTTCATACCCCAAAATGATAAGGGTTGTCCACCCCTAACATTGTATTTTAATTTTTATGACAATTTTTTTTATAAGGTGGTATTTAAAAATACATTAAACCCAAAATTTTCACCCCTACACGTACAAACTCCTATGTAAAAAAAATGTTTTCTAGAAATAATATACATGGCAAAACAACGTTTACCGGGTACAGCTAGTTATATATAACATTTGCGAGAATACACTTTACTTAAAACCTTACACTTTATTATAGTTTTATTAAGATTACATAATATCCAGAATGCAAAATTGTATCTAACATTTTGATTTCAGATTTACTGGCCTGATTTTACTGGCCGTTTATGAATTTGTGAGATTATACTCATACTTAGTCTATTTCAGAAATACATCTGCATCTACTTTTCTATACAGTTTTCAATTGAGGTATCAGTTACAGGACTAGTTTTTGAAAAATATTTATAACGCTTTTAAATAAAACTATCTACTACATAATATCAATTATAGCGAAGAATATTAGTCGCCAGTGAGCGATAGTTTGGAGTCTCTATGCGACGACGTGCTTTCCTATACTCGTACACTGATGTGCCTAGTTGCGTTAATCGCTCTTTAATCAATGATTAATGATTACATTACGAAAAAGTTATACTCCTAAGATTAATTGCTGAATTAGGCTCACTTAATCAGGTGCTGTTACAATTAATTTTATTTTGGCCCATGAATTATTTATGTGAACCTATTTCAGAACACTGGCCAGTTTTACAAAGAGCGATTGCAATCTGACCTTTGTAGCCCGTCAAGATACATAGCTTGTAACACATTACGATAGATTAAACAACTATCAGATGATAATGATTAACACAGAGCGACAGCTTCACGAAGTCTGAAGCTTGTTAGATAATATAACAAATAAGAACGTTTCGTCACTTCTGTCAGTATTTCGGAATCATCTGATATTAATAAATATCAATTGTCGTATATAAACGCATCACTTAAGAACGGCTGGGTGGATATTATTGACATGTTTATGCATTGTAGTAGGTAATATTGTAACTTATTTAAGTTATAAGACCTATAGACCTTCTACCTATCTCGGCTCGTACATGGCGTCTCTTTGGGGTTTCGCAGTGGTTTTTTCTATTTTTATATTGAAGTCGGTGCCAACCAAGATTTTTTAAAATAATTTCTTTTAAAGTTATTACTTATCCAATCTCACCAATATGATATATAAATTGACAAAATTCGGTTTCTCTATCTCTCTGTTGGGTCTGTAAGTAATTATAGTACTTATGTAATACAAGCGACCCGCGCCGGCTTCGCACGGGTGCAATGTTGGTAGTTAAGTATGCTCCTGCATTTTAAATCTTATGTATCTTGGAAAATGCTCTAATAGTGACTTATATTAAATGCACAAAGTATTTAAGATACTTAATTGGATAAGGATTAATGCAGTATTGCTTAAAATCACTTCGTAAATAAACGATTAATTTTGGTTGAAAGTAAAAGATAAAAAATGGTTATTGTGGTTTGTCTCAAAGAGATATACATAATTATGCCATCGCGGACTTTTTTGTTGACCCTTTTAAGGTGTGCAATACTTTAGTACATTATTTTGATATATCTCGTAGGGTTTAGCCAGCGTTTGCAATGTAAGCTCAAAAAATGCGTTAATTTACGACATCACATCAGTGTTTCTCTACTATATTATGCATGTATTATACCCATAAACCTTCCACTTGAATCACTCTATCTGATAAAAAAAACTGAATGAAAATCGGTTGCGTAGTTTTAAAGATTTAAGCATACATAGGGACAGGCAGAAAAAAAGCGACTTTGACTTTGTTCTCAATTCGACACATATATTTTTTTTTATTTATACCACGCATAACTTTTACAGAGTTGTCCGATTTTGGTAATTCTTTTTTTTATTAGAAATGGCACACTTCCAAGGTAGTCCCATTGTCATCATGTTAGGATCTGATGATGATATCCTGGGGAAATTGAAGGAACTCTCCAAATTTTATAAACACACTTGCAGCGATTTCGGTTTTTGTGTAAGTATCGGTAGCTTTTTGGCTACAAGTGCCGTATAATATACTATGACAGTATAGTACGAGTACGTTAAGTGGCGAAAAATCACTAAAAAGTAAGAAATAAAATTCTTTAACAAAAAATAGAACCGACTCAAAACGCACTAAAAAGTTAAAAAATAACTGCAGCATTTAGTTGCTTTACTTAAACATAACTAGGAGTCGGTGCCATCCAAGGCTTCTACTTTAAGGACATTACCTAGAACCCACAAAATGCTTTACTACGTTAAAAAAAATGTTCCTTTAACTTGCTGGCACCGACTTCATAGATATGCTTCAGTAAATTAAAGCAACTACATGCCGCAGTTATTTTTTACTTTTTAGTGTGTTTTGAGTCGGTTCTATTTTTTGTTAAAAACAATTTTATACTATGTAATGATGATGATTTAGTTTGTTTAAACATTTCTGCCTTCAATCTTAACGAAACAAAAACATTAAATATTTTTAAGTAACACTTCGCTAAGGAATCGCTGTTAAATAATGTCGTGTCCCCGTAATATAATTTAAAAGTTCAAGTTATAATTACATGGTCACGGACGGACTTGTTATCTCACAAGTATTGACGGGATTCATTAAAACTAGGTGCCTAAAACGGAGACATTAGTTTTAATAGTGTAGATAAGATGTATTTCTGAAACCTGTTCGTTCGGAAGCGCTCGGTTATTTACTGGCTACGTGATTTGTAATGTAATTGTCTTTCGAGATGAGATATTTACATTGATCTCCACTTTAGATAAGTGCTTTATTAATTAGAAATCCATAAATTCGTGTAAAGAATTCTGATGAGAAAATATGCATTTCGGTCTGGTGATGTCGTGTTTTTTTTTATTTTACATTTTTTTTCCAACATTTTATGACGCTAAATTTTAAATAAACATGGACATTTTAATGTTTGAAAATATTTATATGCTAAGCTCCTTTTAGGGTTCTGTATTGTTTTCGAGAGAAAAGTTTCTTTAAAATACAGTACAGGCTAGTAGTGATATATTTAGTAGTGTCCGTTGTAATATTGTTGGATGAATTAACTGCAGTAGGTATGTCCCAATCTAATTGGCATTGCCAAATGTTAATTTTAAAGGTTGGGCTTATTGATCGTTGTAAATACGTTGACACTATTCCAAAGTATGCCCATTGATGTTTTTATTTTTAAATAAATATTATTGTTTTACAATTACAAAATTTTTGTGACAGATATATTAAAAATAATTTAAATTACAGATATCTATACTAATATTATAAAGAGGTAAAGTTCGTATGTTTGTAAATAAAGGTCTGTCGGGGCTAATCTTCGGAACTACTGATCAGATTTTAAAAAATCTTTCACCAGTAGAATGCTACGTTGTTGGTGAGTGTCATAGGCTATATTTTATATTTGTATTTTATATATTAACGGAGTTATCACAGTTTTTGTCGCGCAAGTCGGGTCGCAAATATCTGTTAAATCGGCTTTATGCGCGTACGCTGCCTTAACTATTGAGAATAATTGAAAGCAATGTATGGGACTTTATGTATCTTAAAAAGTTCTACAAAAAAGTCCGCGACAGTATATATCTATCTTTTATATTTTAACAGGTATATAACTTTTTGTGTTTCAAAAAATCATTTAATTCATATGCTAACGTTTACGTCATCATTTATACAACTAAAATATAAAAACTAAAATTAAATCCTTATCAAAACAAATTATTTAGTAATCACAAGTATATTATAGAGATAAGATTTGCCTTTTAAAGTATGTTAATTATATAGTTTCGGAGATATTACAAAATTTCTAAAAAGCGCGAAAATGCCACTATGGCGTCTAAATTTAGTTGACCTCCTTCGTGTTATATTATACGTACTGAATAGAGGTCAGCATTTTGGTACTGATATGCTTTCATGATAGAAACGTTATTACGGTGGTGGATTTAGAATTCGATCTTTGTTCAAATGTCTATATAGTACACGGAAGAGTTTGTTCGTTTGTTTAAACGGGCTAATCTCTAGATCTGCTTGTCGGATTGTAAAATTATTTTTGTTTATTCTGAAGGCTAGACTCAAGAGTGAAATTAAATTAATTATTTAATATCAATTAATCATTGTATCCATCAGCTGGCCATAAATATATGTTGTTAATGTTAATGTACTGAAATGTCGTACAATGTTTAACAAAAATGTAGATCTTTAGTACACGGGACGGGACGGAGAATATTGCTTCACGGGAAACTATAAAAAAATTAAATTGAGAGAGGGACCAGGAAATAAGCACACTTTGTATAAAAGTCTGTCATTAAAATTAGAATTGTACCTAAGAGGTTTTCACGCGCATGAAGTCGCGGGCGACTGCTAGTATAATTATACCGCAATTAAATTTAATTATTAAATATTTTTGTTCAGCCTTATAAACAGAACACTCAATCTGTGACTGCCAAATGCACTTTGCTTTTTTTATTTAATAGCTTGTCTAATAAATAACATCGAATTTAATTAAAATAAAAATATATTTGAAAACAAAAAGAATAAAATAAATATTATTAATGTGTAGAATTAATTTAAATATTGTTAAAGAATGGCTACGATGTTCCTTCTTTTTAGTACTTTCTTATTTCTTTATATTTTACTGTTAGCAGAAAGTAATTGTATAAATTTTGCGCGAGTTTGTGTTTTAAGGTCAATAATGGTTGTGCTGAAAATAAATCCGCTTTCAGTTGATGTTTGGAAACTCTATCGACATCACTCGATAAAACAAACAATAAATTCCAAAAAACGCGGAGTACGTAACATTTTGATGTGCGCGATACATCGATGTATTTTATTGTTACAGTGAGTATGCGTGAATAAAAAATCTCTCTAACGTGTTTATATGGGATAGGGTCCGTACCGAGGCTCGATCGTAAATGTCATCAGAAAATTTATATTCATTACGATTAGATAGCACGCCACAATGCTGTACCATTGTTGGGAGCGTGTACGAGTATGGAGTGATCGATGCACGATATTGCGTTTTTATGGTTGACGGCAAGTTCGTCTTTCACGTTTTGATTTACGAGCGGGCCAGTAGAAACAGTAGGATATGAGTATTCTATTGCCACGTATTAATCTCTTTACGGTTTAATTTATACACCCACCGCCCACTATTGGCTCTACTGGTCCCATAACGGTATTACATTTCATATTATTATGTACATTAAAGATACAAATGTTTAACATTGAGTAATTTACCACTTTAGTTTATGATATATTCTTTCACTAAGTTAACACAATGCCCTCAAAATTAAATAAACGGGTAGAATAAAGGAAAGTTAAGCAACGTATATTGAACTTGTATGTTTACCTACTTGGATTATGTGCTGTGTTATTCTGGTGCTTATCATTACGAAACGGGACAGAGAAGTGTATATACAAGAATAATAAATATATCGTTACATTTAGTTAAAAGTATATTAGGTATTTATTTATTGGTAATTTTCCCGAAATTGTGTCTGCGTGAAATAAGTCGGCAGGAATCCGCCCGCTTGGTTTGTAGCGTTACACAATTTATAATATTGCACATTCCTTAAAGTTTAGCAACTAAACTCTTGTATGGATAAATATTGCTGAAAGAAATAAAGCAGAATTTATTATTCAAGCGAGCAAAGAGATTCGTTTACAAGCAGATAGGCTCCGGTGGTCATGAATTGTTGTTTTAAGTATCTATAACATTTAAAGCGGCTAGCCTAGTAAGAGGCCCTGATCAAGAAAACGAATGCACGCCCGCGTGCCGACTGCAATTTGCGATTCCTCTCAATACTCTGGAGTTACGAGCCATTTTCAATTTTACGACCACCTGACGTGCCCACTTATATAGCTCCATGATTCTTTGACATGACTCTTCTAGCTCCGCACAAAGTAATGACGCCGGGACGGCAGTGTAAAGCAGATTGCCTCTTACGTAGATACAATATAAATTAAACTGCTTCCCTTTAAAAGAAGCAGTAGTTTAGCGGTAACAGGTTACTCATACATCCCCTTTGTTCGGCTACTTATAAAGCTGGTGTCTAATGTTAGTACATACGTCAATATGTACTTTAATACTTGTAATTTAGTAAGTTAATTAAAATCTTAACTAAGTAGTTTTTTATTGAATAAAACATTATTAAGATATTGAGAAAATAATTTTTAAAAGAGCAATTGCTTAGTTTCGTGCTGGCTCTTCTCGGCAGGATAGAGTTCTGATCCAGTGTAGATTCACTACGTACTGACGTACGTAGTTTTACACGTACTTTCGACGTTTCAAAAGTACTTATAAAACAGTCTAATTAAAATAAATTTTAATTTTTTGAAGAGTCAAGACTAACATCTATAAGTCTCTACAAAACGTTCTTACCTATATGTTTTTTATCGTTATAATAGATGGACAAATTAGCATTAAGATCACTTATTCCATTCCTGGTCGTTTAGGGTTTTATGCACCTCATATAAGTATTAGTCTTGTAGTATTTTCGGGAAGTTGATGTTTAAGCAAGTTTAATAGGTTGAAATCATAATGCTAGTAGTCCCAGCTGTGTGCGCTCAGCTTATAATGTCTCAGTGCTCATACATTCGCGTCATATATCGCGAGTGTCAAATGCGCGGCAAGATGGTAGGCCTTGATAGGTTTCAACTTGCATATTGAGTCTAATTTGTTCTTACATCAGTTACGGGCTTCTAGTTAAATTTAATACCACGGTAAAGTGGTAACGTAAAGGATTACGCCTCGAGGGTATGACGCTCGTTAGGAATTTATACGCGGCTTTATGTCGAGCGTCTACGAGGACGTACGTAGTTATAGCTATTGTAATTATGATTACCTACGCGTATTAAAGGCTAGCTTTTGATTTACGCATTTAACGGATCATAAACTGCTATATTTCTTCATTTCGGATAGATGGTAATATCTACTACATGAAATCGACGAACATATGCAATTATAGAGTAAAAATACAACATTTTTCAAACAAATAAATAAGTATTGAGAGAAAAACAACCCTGTGTCCGCTCACCCGAGCAGTTAGGGTTAAACTAGCTTAAAATGTATATTCATTTTGGCCACTGAATGTGTTAACCAATGGTTTTGCAAATTAATATTGGGCGTGAATTCACATATCCGCATAGTTGTTCAGTATTTACCTTATGTTAATAAATGTGGAACCGCACACAGCGGTTAGGGCGCACTTTGTCTAACACGCGGTGCCTCGCGGTGCCTCGCGGAAAAGCTAGCGCTTGCGGTTCGCGATGAATAATTGCGCTCGGAACCGATGCACAATGGCCAATGCGAGTGTTTAAATGCCCTATTAAATCTTACGGAGTGCGTAGGATTCTGTGGGATTCAATTACGTTTTGTGCGCGATGAAAGGTGCCGGAGTTAAACGCGTAAACTGAGCCGCGAGTCGTGAACACATCCCGACACCTCGCTGAATGAGGCCGGCACAAAGGGTCGCAGAACACTGCGCACAATGCGTATCGCGCCGGGGGCAGATTGAATAAATGCTAAATTAAATAAGAGCAAATAAAACTCACCATTAATGAGCAAAAGCTGTCGGATAATTCGTGTGTCAAACAAAGCGCTCTCTGTTGCGTTCGCTGGACGCGCGGCGAGACGGCGGCCGCGCCATCTTGAGACGATTTGATTGCATTTCAAATCTCTTGTTTTTTATGCACAAAACGTGTAATTCTATAGTCTGAGCTTACCAGCTTAACACAAATCCTGTATTCTAACAAATGTTGAAAGTTTAACGTGAAATCTGAGACGAGCTGTGATTCTTTTTGCTGTTTTTGTGCAGAAAATAATACGGATATGATAAAACTAAGTCAGTGACAACAAATACACTTATGTATTTAAAAACAGGTAGTACCTACCTACTTGTAATTAAGTTCAGTAATTGTACATGCATAGAAATAGATATATACAACGCCTCTAGTTCCCAGCTGTTAAATATTTAGTTTTCATATCTGCATTATCATACAAATAAATAAACTTCTGTCTTAATTCTTATACCACACGGATATGTTAAGCGGATGCTGTTAAAAACAACACCAATTTGTCACCATAATCCCATAGCACTCTTTCCACGAAACATTTAAGTATTAATTTTAATACCAATTTATTATTTACATACTAAGACTCGGCCGTGTCGACGTAGAATTTTAGTTACCGGCACTCGGGGTCAAAATGTTAGATTTACACCATTATAAAATGGTCGGCCACACCTCTTGCCTTAAGTACCACATTCGAACAAAGCCGAGACCCGGATAGTTCATATGTACTGGTTACGTATCCGCTAGATTACAGTATAGGTGTCTGCGCGTACGTACCGAAACAAGAATGTATAAAATCGCCTTTGTTAAGATTTTATCTCGCCATTAAATAGTTCTAACCATTACAGAATATCGAGCGCCTCACTCAAAAGTAACGGTCTCGTTTGGCTTGTTACCATTTAGGATGAATTAATTTGTTCTTGCGTACTTATAGTGATAGTTAATAGTGGTATTACCGAGCTTAAAATGTTTATGTCATCTCATAAAAATCATTTAATAGGCTATTAAAGAGAATTTTAGTTGAATTATTTATTTACTGATATAGTTATTTTAAATTAAATTAGACCTATCTACAAATACTAATTGGAAGTGTAACATATAAAGTTTCTGGTTTCTATGTATTTTTTTTCGCACACTTATGATTTTTTATTATAATATAAATAAATTTGCCTTAAGATAAAATTTTTGATTCATTTTCAGTAAGAAAATCAGTAACTTACCTTTATTGGATCGAACTCGCGACTCATGAGCCCAACCTCAAAGCAGATTGGCTTTAAAGTATATTTAATTAAAAAATTGTTGACTACTGGAGTAAACTGATATAAATTCATTTAATCTTCTAACTATTTATGTTTCTTGAACTTGGTATGATTCAATGACTGAACTATTTGTACTTATAGGTATAAGTTATTTTTATAAGATGAACTTAAACTATATTCGAAAGTAAAAAGAGAAGTATATTGAATATTGTTTCATATTTGAAACCGTGATAACAGTCAAATTAAAAATATATAAATGGTATAAGGTATTCGTCTGTAGAAGAATTTTTCTAATTCCAACACTGTTGATAAATTTAATAAGATAACTTTGAACGGTAAATATTGATAGCGTTTGTGTTCCCACATAGAGCCGGAGAGATTGATATCATCCAAACAACGCAGCAACAAATAGCTCCGTCGAAATAATAACGCCCTGTTAATATAATTGAAATAAGAATCTGATAATCGAATTAATCTCGTGCAGGCAACTTAATTAAGGTAGTCGTTGTAACAGCGTATAATTTGGCTCGAAATTGTTTCGTCCAATCGTTAGCGTGATGAGTCACCCACGTGATATTGTTTGGTTTCATAATGGCTAGACTATAATTTGGACGTAATCGTTATTCGTAACTGGATATAATAATGATCTTTCTCTTATTCCGATACGTTAACAAGGTATTTACGGTTCAATATTCATAATGTTTGTGGATGGATTACAAAATAAAACAATTTCAAATTGTTTTGATTTTGCTTTATTATATGAAATCAGTGTATCAGTGTGCACGGCAGTGCCCCCGCTAAGTAGAGCGCGAAGCAAGCACTGCCTGTATACCTTTACAGGAACCATTTGGCCGCATTTTCAGGCCTTATTTTGAGAACCTTTGGAAAAGACTAGAATGACCGGTACGATGCAGAAACAGAAAGGGGTGTGGATTTCATCCTACTCCTAGCAAGTTAGTCCGCTTCCATCTTAGATTGCATCATCGCTTGACATCAGGTGTGATAGCAGTCAAGGGCCAACTTGTAATCGATAAAACAAAACTACAAACAAGAAGGAATAGTCGAACTTTATTCTACTCGAACATAAGACAACTTCTTCTCGTACTTACATAAGTAATATTTTTCATATTTGTATCTGTATCTGTGTAATTATGGCATGTGTAATTTCGAAATTGTGTGCAATATTTTAATTGATTTTTTAAACAAGTAAATAATACTCGAATAAGCATTTTAATTTAAAAAATCGCTTAGAGATTTTTTTATAAATTCAAATTATTATAAGAAAGAGTTTATAATTGCTTAAATTAATCAAAATATGAGCTTACTGAATAATCAAATGTTTCTAAATTTATGTAATGCTTAAATTAAGTAAAGTATTTACCATTCCCACTAAAATCAGATTTTTACACGTTTTAACAAACGTGACTCAGTAAAAATAGAGGTTTAATAAAAATTAACACAAAAATATCTTTCATCAAACGGAAGCAGAACATTTAGCCAAACATTACACCCGCTATATGACTTGTCACCTCAGTACCATGCATGAGGTCCAGGAACGGAGGACCACACGACGGTAGCACCGGAATAAATATTTGTTTTAAGCACACAATCTTAAGTAACAGTGAAATCATAATAAAGTAACCATATCGAGCTTGAGTAAACAATGTGCTCAATTTAAGGTGATCGTTCATTATGAGGCTAAGATAGAGCAGAAGGTGTGCGTTGCGGCGTATAGGAACTACTTATTACATGTAACTATTTCTAAACTACTTACCGAGGCTTCCATTTTTTATTGAATGTCTGTAAACAAAAATCTAGCCACTATACAGGTGCTCCCGCGCTGAAAGAAACTTATTATTTTTCCGCAGCTAGTTAAGGTATTCTGTGAAGTTTTTTTTATTTACATCTACTAATGACAAACAACAAATTTTTAATTTGCCTTACATCTAATATAAAGGTTACTTTAGTCTCGGCATCTAGTTACCAACCGGCAGCAAAGTCAATCATTTTAGCCGTATTTTGGTAGATAAATGTAACTTGTAAGGGATGATCTATTAATTACTATTAAAGTCTTTATAGGAACTTCTGAAAATGCGTTGCTTGCGGCGTGGATATTCAGCGCTTGTGTTATGTACAATCAGCTTTAACGTTTAAACGTACGCTCTAGTTTATAACACCCTAGCTTATCAAATGTAAATTGGCTCTTTGTTTGATTATTATGTTCATAATACGACTGAAATTTTGTACTACGATAACCTAATTAATATTTATTACGTAGGCCGCAAGTAATTTTCTTTCAAATATAATAATATATTGCCATTAGAATATCTGTAAACCTAAAATGTATTATGAATTAGCTAACGAAATTAACGTACCTGGATTCTAGATGTAACAAAATAAATTCATTAAATTATTATTTACGCAAAATGTAACTAAAACAAAAGTTGCTGGTTATTTTAATTATAACTCATCGCCATTGTTCAATCTTCTTTTTTACATAACGAGCTTTCAAGCCTGTAATAATCACTTTAGCTGTTATCTGTCGGCATATGAGAAAGATCTCATCAAGGCTTGGTGTTAATTAGTCTCTAGTTCACAAGATTACGTGCTCGTACTTACTTACTCTATACTTACTCAACATCTTGTTAGAATTGGTGAAATTATTTACGTACAATGTTCGACCGGTTTAATGATAGTATTAGGGGAGGGTTTCAATTTATTATTGTTTTTTATAAACTATTTTTGGACAAGTTTATATAAAAACCTTTCTTAAGACGTTGAAATATTTTGAATTCCTATTATTCAAATTAATTTTTTAATTTGAACTCCTACTGCTAAATCTATTTGCTTTAAAGTGTTATTAGAATTCATTGAACGGGATTATTTAATGTGTCAATTGATTTTTTTATACTTAGTAACAGTGTTAATTAACCTCGTAATTCTCTTAATAAATAATCATGACTTTATACGACATAAAATGTTAGTAATGTGATGTACTTGCATTACTGCAGCATCCAATCCATGCAATGTAAATGTAATGAGGAAACATTTGTTCTGTAGCGAAGGTGCGACACGCGGCCGCGTTGAACTCTTTGGTACGCGTGAGCGCGAGCGGCGGCCGGCGAGTGCTGCCCTGTTTTTTACTCCGCTTCTAACGAGCTCTCGAGTCCAAACATAGGGGCCGCACTGCTCGTGCATTAAACGCTCTAGGATATTAAAATGAGACAAATTTATTGCCGCTCTCCGATTATATGTTCGATAAACGCGCAGACCGGTGATTATGATATCTCGAGAGTTTAATCGTGGCATCGATACGGAGTCGCGTTCCGTTCCACACTAAACCAGTACTAATAAAAAAGAAACTAGTTACTAGCGTTCGTCGGTTTGGGTTGGAAAATCAACAAGACGGTGGGAGAGCGGTCGGAACCGCGGTGCGTTATCGGCCCAATCGGCTCGAACAATGCCTCGAATGTTTCAATATAGAACCGACAGCATTTTTAACGTTTCATCGGTGCTGTAACAATCGTAAAATAAATTCTCTACGCCTTCTCAGAGCTCTGATTAATGTTGTACACAGTGCCGCGTCGCGTTTATTTTTTCACCTCCGTGTTCTGTGCTCTAGCTGGATTTATGAGGCGATCCGGGGCGCGACCGGTGCGTTACTACTTGTATCTTTGACTCAGCACGGTATGATCTGTTGTAAGAAATAATATAAATATGTTTCTTACAACAGATTCCAATGCAATGTGAATATCATATTGTAAATATTTCATTCATATATAAATTAATAATCCATTTGTTTATTTTGGCAGAAATCATACCTGGTTATAAGAATAATTATTGTTTTGTGTAATGTTTATATACCAATAATGATAATAATTTAGACAGCTTTAAATTTTTATATGCTTGTGCTATAGTATGGAAATGTAAATAATTTGAATTAGATTCATTTACAACATACTCGTAATTATAAATAGCAAACTTACTAAAACTTGTATTTTACTTAACCCCTGTATTTTTCCTTATCTATTTATTATTCATAAAAAATCTGATGAACGATGCTGATACGATATGTTAGTCTTAAATATAATTTAACTGAATAAATATGTACTTGAAGGTACTGTGACTACTTTGAGTATTTTATAAAATGTCTGGATAATTAATTTCCTCTAGACGCTATCTATTGAAAATGTATGAGTTATCGCTTATGTGTTAACAGCTATACATGATAGATTAGTAAGATTACACTATTGATGGCTTATCCTCCTGGCGTGTATGTTGTTAAAAGAAAATTTGAATTGTAAAAAAAGAGTGCTTCTATGTGATGCTTCGTGAGAATATCTAGTAAAGATGTTATAAAGAAATCAATACATTTTATTTAAACATATTTATTGTTCGACTAAATCAAAGAAATAACGTTTACCTCTTTTAAAATTTAAAAAGCTCTTGCTTTTTTGACATACGTATTTGTTATTAACAACAATTAGACTTACAAATAATAGTGAAATTTATATATAATTTTTTTTCTAAAGTTCTGATTAAATTTATTAATGAAATAGAAATATGTTAATTTTAATAAATAAAACATTATTATCCTAAGACCGCCAACCCGCATTGGAGCAGCGTGGTGGGTGTAAGGAGATGTGCGTTTAAGGAGATATTAATTTTCTTTTTTTGGAAATTCACATCTTTTGTTATCATCGTTTTTTGGAATTTGATTAAAATTTGTTCTCAAATATTCTATATTTTTTCCAAATAGATTTTCAAATTTAATTTCGTTTATTTTAAGAAGACTGGTTAAATTTGAATTTTGATTAAAATTCTAGTAGTGACTTTTCAATTCTTTACAATTACTTATTGTAAGCAAAATTTTCGATTTAACGAAGTAAATATAAATGTATTACGAATTAATTCATACGGAGTGTTGTATTACAGAATAGAAGATTAAAAGCATTTCAGATTTTTTAAAAATTTAATAGTAAAAATGCTCGAAATATTAATGTTAGTCAAAACAAGTCATATGATTTTAGGTAAAAAATAATATAAACATTGCTGATAGTTTAATGAAATTAAACGAAGTGGAATAATTCCATAAAAGTTAGACCAATATTAACAAAATATTTATGTGCTTTACAATTGGTTAATATTCAGTAACACTTAATTATCATTTCTTATTATCTTATTTGAAACATGACGTATAAGAAAACAAAGGCCAGAGTGCTTTTTACTTATTCTTAGTTATGATATATGATATGTTTCACACTCGTAATTTTTTATAGTTTTTAGGTCTTAAGTATATTTATGAAATTTACTTATATTTTAGACATTTAACCTTCTTTATATTTTCAAGAAACAACGTTATCGCCCGAATATCCAAGCGCAAATTAAATTCAAGTACGTTTTGAGTCGATTTACCTTAGATGGTATTCAATAGAACATCATAATACATACCATCCTGTTTTTCATAGCAGAGACCAAGTTCTTCCACTTGCCACGATCCTTGCATAGAAATCGGTCTAAAGAAGTCGACTCGAGACGAAAGTACTTAAATTTGATTTGCTTTAAAGTATTCGGGCGTAAATATATTTGTATCTCCAATTCTTCTTTATCAAATACTATCTAATTCTCAGTAAGCAACATTGCTACGAAAACATACGAGTACCACAGTCATCTTACCATAATAACCTTGCACTTACCATATCCTACTACATTGTTGCGCGAATCCCATAAATGCAATCGCGATACATAGAGGCAAACCCTTTTGTTCCCGTCTCCGGTTGTTTCACACCTACTTAGGGCTGCGGGGCGAAGCCTCGTTAACTGAGATTGAAGGCTCGCGGTCGACGGCCGGCTCCTCACATAAAAACCTGATATGCAATATGCTCGCCTATGGGAGCTCGGTTAAATAACTCGGCGTTACTAGCATAGCTCCAGCTTTACTATTATTTTACTAGAAATTTCATTATTACGTGTAAATTTACTTTAGTTATTGAGATGTGTGTAATATTTTATACTGAAAGCAATTCGTCTAGTCGAGTATTTATTCTAGCTTATAGATGGTGTATAATTTATAAAACTGAATTTTAATTATGTGTAATAGATATTTATAAGAACGTAATAAAGTATTATAAAAATAATAATTATGTATAATGTGTAGTTAAAGTAATGTTAAAAAATAAATTATTCATACGATTGAATTTATTCATTATATTGTTAACGGCTGGTTTTCTTATATTTTATTAGGTGAATAGTTAATATTACCAGTCTAATAATAATGAAATTAATAAATTACATTATATCACACAAAATGAGTGTTCTTGTAAGCTATATTATTATAATTGGTATTTCGAAAATTCATTTTATATTTATATTAGATTTTATTTTATTTTTGTTTATATTAAACAATGGTTAACATAAAATTATTCGATATGATTGATTAGGAGTACAAAATTTAAAAAACGTTTAATAATATTATTTATTCGGTTTATATGATCATAAATAAAGATTTATAGTGCCTCTACTTTACGTCTAATTTTGTGTAGCGCCAGTATCAGTAATTTTGTTCGATTTGAGATGCCGCTTTTAAGTTAACTGGCAATTTATGTTAGGTATCAATGAAAGCAATTTAAAATTATGTATTATTCGCACTCTTATTTTTAGTGATTATCTTTTATGTTTTAATTTAATTTCGGATTTTTTCTATGTAAAAGAAAATGCAGAGCTTAAGATTGTTTGTGTATTATATTTAATTTAAAAACATTTTTATGTATTTTATTGAACTTGAAATATATAACTTCGACAAAGTTTATTTACTAATCTGTAAAAATATGTTTCACCTTTTCGGTTCTGAATTTTTTAATAAATAAGTATCAGGTATTTATTTTAAGGCTGATTGTTTGATATTATAACTTTAATGTGTGTTATTTAGTGAAATATAGTATTTGAAAAATAAAAAACTAAGTTTCATTTAAAATCATATTTTATTCTCTTTATCACTTTTTGACACAGTCCACTTTTGAATTTTTACAATAAATATTTTCTTTTGTCATGACTAAATTACAAAATATACATGAATGATAAGAAAAATAACTATCTACATCTAATTTATCACAGATTTCGGCAACAGCGCCCTTTTTAACTATTATTTAAGTACCGTATTAGTCGGCTAGTTCTGTCCAACAAGCACAGCCTTATTAGGCCTAATACATGTTTTATTGAATCATCATTAATCCTACATTGACCACGTTTGTGATTGACGCTAACTTAGAACGACAAATGCTTTTTGTAATCGGTAATCAAGCTATTTACAACCTTAATCTATGACTATTTTAAAAGGTATATTTACAATACATACGATAACCGACTAGCCATCACATTAACACTTTATCAAGTCACTGCACGTAAGTTCACGGCACAACAGTCTGTTTGTTAACTTCACTACACATGGACGGAGAGGTTACGAGGGGAGCCCCGCGTTGGGATTTGATGCTGGGCGTGCGATGGGTGCGGCGGTAGCACCGGGTGGGCACCGTGCACCGGCGGCGGTGGCAACGCACCCAAGTGGTTCCTTGGGTGATGATGTCGATGCATTGGCACGGCGCCCGCCCCCGGGCTTGGCATGCCGTGGCACCGCTGCTTGTCGTGAACGTCGGGTAACGCGAACCGTAGCTTCTCCCAAAACAATTTGTCACCCCAATTGAAATGTGTGTTAGTTTTTAAGTACAGTCTTATATCAGGATCTAGATCCTTTTGCGGCACATCACCGAGTATCACCACTATTAGTCTTTTCCGTCTGTCTCTTAACACTTGATGATGTGCCGATTTAAACTCGAATCGACACCATTCCGATTTTATAAAGTTCTCACTGAGCACCATAATAGTACGACGCGACGATTCGACTGCTTGTATAATATTGTCCGCCACATAACCCCCCACTGGGAAGTCACGATAGTGTAAATACAGTTTGTAAGGAGGGTCTCCGCGTTCTAAAACTGGCGCCAGCTTCTCAGTCACCCAAGCTTCATCTTTGGAACTATAACTCACAAAAGCATCGTATAGCTTTTCACGATCATCGCGGTCCATGTCACTCGCTTTATAAAACAGTCTCACACCGAACTTGGAATGGAACCACACTCTCATTTGTTGTCTATATTTAAAAACTAGAGTAATAACAATTAAAACTAGTAGGACTGCTCCCAGAGCTGCACATAATAGAGGAATATAATCTTGTACTTCTTCGTTAGCCATTATAGTTTTTGTAGCTGTCAGATTGCCGTTTATGCTGTTGTTTATGCTTGGTAATCCAGTGCAAATGGTACCATTTTCTTCTGTTATTTTGAATCCGAGATGTGTGTCATCATGTAAGCTAGCATTGTACATGACAATATCTGTGCTATTAGTTTTTGTATAAACACAACGTATGCTGGTCACATCGGTTATTGAGTTTACACGCTTCGTCCATTCCCGGAACATCTCCGTGTATTCGCAATCACATGACCAAGGGTTATCCGACAGTGTGATTGAAGTAACTGAAGGATTGATTTGCCACACCGTTAAGGTAACCAATCTGTTGCTATGAAGATGTAGTATTTTTAATCGCGACATATGATTAAACATTTCTTTTCCTATTGTTTTTATTTTATTATTATTTATGTACAATTCGCGTAAATTATCTAGGCCGTCGAATTCTTGGCCTTCCACCACTGTCAAACTATTATAATCTAGATGTAAAATTTCCAACTCTTTTAATCCGTTAAATGTTCTGTTATGAATAGTCTCAATATGTGATGAATTTAGATATAGTATCTTTAATCTCTTTCTACCGATGAATGCGTGACTTGGTAAAACTTTTATTTCATTCCCATCTAAGTACAGTTGCGTGGCCTCCATCGGTATTCTCTCAGGTAATGTATTTACGTATCCAGCTTTAGAACATTCCACAACGTTCGCAGACCATGACTGGTCATGGTAACACGTGCAATTGTTAGGACACGTCATTTCACAGTCACATGCGTCAAAATCACAACAATGACAAAGGGCAAAGCAGTGGAAATCGTATTTACACAAAAACTGGTGTGGAGCAGCTTCTACTAATGGTACGTATGCATTACCACGGTTGTAAAGTAGTTTACAGTAAATGCTGTCCAAGTCCATTAACTTAGGCTGAGTTCGAGCTCTGTTACCAGTATTTATTTTTTGCAACCACTCCATGGTACAATCACATTCTAATGGGTTTCCTCCAATAAAAAATTCCGGCACTGACTTTTCTTGCGGAACAGCAGATATCCTTAGTGAGTTTGGGTCTAAACTTGTTATTTTATTTCCATACAAATCAACTCTAGTCAAGTTAGGTTTCTTGAAAAACGTGTACGACTGCACTTTGGATATCAAATTATCATTCAAGTACAACATCTCCACGGAGTTAGGTATTGCACTTCCAGTAATCTCTGTTAACCTATTAGAACTAGCGTCGAAAGTACTAAGCGATAGCTGCGATTCAATTTCAAAGTAATTCCCAAGTTCAGCAATTCTGTTAGCGTGAATGTCCAACCACTGCAATCCAGTTGGAATCATAGCGTAATCGAACCATTCTAGGCGATTATCGGAAATGTTCAACCATACCAAATTAGGTAACTTGGCGAAAAGTCCGCCGATGTCGGTCAAGTAATTTCCATCCAATCTTATTGCTTGTAAGTTAACATTCCCATCGAAGGCGCCAGCTTCAATTTTGTGAATTTTATTCCTTGAGAGGTTTAAAATTTTCAGCGACGTCATTTTATCGAATACGCCTTTGCTGATATTTCCAATATTGTTTTCTGTTAATCTCAGTCCGTACATCTGTTGCATAGTCATAAACGAAGCATTTTCGATGCTTACAATTAAATTTTCTCCAAGATCAAGGGTTTTTAGCTGAGGGATTTCTTTTAAAGCTATAGGAACTTCATCTAATCGATTCCCATTTATATGTAAATCTTGTAAAGAAGTACAGTTGCGCAAGGCATTCGGGTGTATTTTGGAAATTCGGTTGCTATCTATTGATAAGACAGATAAACCTGGTAGGCCAATGAATGAAAAACTCTCAATGTTTGTTAGTCTGTTGTTCGATAATATTAACGTATGTAAATTCCCAAGCGAAGTAAATACGTTTTCAGAGATATGTTCGATGAAATTATCTTGCATTTTTAGTATTTGCAGATTATGTAAGTCTCTAAATAGAGCAATTTCCATTTTTGAAACTCTATTGTGAGAGAAGTCCAAAAACACAAGACGTTTTAATCCAGAAAACGTAGAAGTATTAATCCAATCTGAGGTTAATTCGTTATATGATAAATCCAAAACAAGAAGTTGTAGAAGATCGCTGAATAAACCAGGAGCCAGGACAGTTATTGTATTGTTGTTTAAGTATATTTCTTTTAATTCTTTCGTATCACTGAATAGTTCGGGTGGCAAGCTGGTAAGCTGATTATCGGAAAATCTAATTGTAGTTAATGATATAAGACCTTCTAAAGCTCTATCAGCGACGGAATTGAGTCCATTGCCTTGCAAATATAATTTCTGAAGTCTTCTTAAACCTGATAGCAGACCTGGTGGCAACGTATCAATAACATTCCTAGACAAGTCTAAGACTAATAAGTTATCTCCACATTTTTCTGTTGGGTGGCGGTGAGCTGTTGAAAATTGAAAATGGCTGACATCTCTCATTCTGTTTCCAGTGACATTCAAATATTCGAGGTTTCTTAATGAGCATAGAGCTCCCTCAGGAAATGTCAACATATTATTTTCACTGAGATCTAGTCGTTCTAAGTTCTGTACATCTCTAGAAAATGCAGTTGGCGTAACCTCTAGAGACATCGTGGACCAATCTGTGTTGTGAGTTCTTATTGTCAAATTTCTTAGTTCACGGAGACCCGTAAACGCTCCATCAGAAAGATTTCCTATTTTGCAGTATTCAATTGTTAGTTCCCGCAACTCTATTAGCTGCCGAAAGCTTCCGGGTGAGAGAGAGCTTTGAAAGAAAAGCGCATCGCTGCATTCAAGGCGTAGTCGCACAGTGAGATGCGGTTGAATGGCACTGAAGTTAGTGTTTTCTAATTCACTATTTATCGTGCGCAATCGACATTGTAGCGCAACTCCAGAGTCTTCATCGTCGGTAGTCCAGCGGCACTCGTCGGGAGCTTGATATCGCGCTCCCGTCGTTGCCGACAAAGAAGCACTCCACGCCGGCAAAACAGCGCTTAGCGCCAATACAGCGCTCGTGAACCAAATCAAACACATTGTTTCCCTTTCACTGAACTTCACTTTAACTTATGCATAGTTTTGTTTATATTATTTAGCACTGGAATTGCACATAATCGTGTTACGCTTATTATATCAACCAGCCGAAACAGCGCACACGTTTAACCGGCCACTCAACTCTTATTCCGCGTAAGCACTAATTGGACAAGATCGTGCTCGCCGCTCGATAACGAGGAACGTGACGCGCACGTCCGCGCCGAAGTCTGGGGTGGAACTGACTTAGAGTAAAACCTGCGCTGCGCTCGCGCACAAGGCCGTGCCGGTTCACGCGTTCCAACAGGTAAATCGACGCCCGGGGCTAAAACGTTCTATCCGCCTCGTGTAATGCTTTACCTTTCGCTCTACTCATTTCACGAAAGAGCTTGTCAGAAAAATACACTGAACGCACACATCGACGTGTCACACACAACACTGGGTATGAAAACCGCTTTTTGTACGGCTCGGGCGCGCTTTCGGTGGAATGAGTGCGAGCGAGACGGGGCAGCGGCTGCGGGGTAAGCTCGCCGAGCTTGGTGGGGAGTTCTACAGCTGCCCAGGTAGAGCGCTGGCGCATTGCTGAGGTCGCGCGAGAGCGTTGCGTTGATAGAATTGTATTGCGAACGATTGAAGAATGCTGCGATACTGTTTACTCATCATACTTAATGAAATGATAAGTTATTTTGCCTCATTATTTTAATTTTCAGCAATAAACTAGTAACCATGACGGCGCATGTTTTAGGTCTAAGTGCCGATTAAATTTTATTATGTTGGTACAATTTGTAAAACCAATTTCAATAAATTTATGAAATTGTACCTTTCTTAAAGTTAACCGTTAAACTAAACTGCTATAGGTTCATTTGTAGACTTTGGTATTATTTTCTTTTTAAAATTATTATAATTAATACATACTTATTAAAAATATGTAATTTATAATAAGTATGTATTATAATTTTTAACTGATATTTTTATTTTAAACACTATAACATGCAACCTTGTTAATGTAATAAAGTTAATCTTTTGTGCAAACAAATTCTACATGCTACTCCTACAGCAAATTGCTTTAACGAATTTGCAGTTTCTTAGAATGCAGGCCCTAATCGCCCTTTATTTAAGTTAAACGATTTTGATACAATTTCTCGCCGTTATGGGGAATGTAACCCATAATCAAATTAAACATCTAGACATTATGTGTTTTGCAAAGGCATCAATTTTGTTGGAACCGTCCTATTAAATAAAGGGCTTTCATAAAAATACATTTCAAATCATTTATGTCTCTAGTTAATCAATTTAATTTGTACTGGCAAATAAGTGATTAAATTGAAAAATATGATATAAATTTACTTATTTCGAGCATGATTTTTTATACTTTCTTGAATAAAATAATGGTTTGTCAAAAATCAAAAATCAAAATTAGTATATTTCAAGTAGGCTTACTACTTTTACAAGTACTTTCGAAAGACTGTTTGTAGTGACTCTACCATTGGCTTGGCAAGGCTATCCTTAAAATTACTTATTTAATAAAATAAAATAATAATCTATTAGGTTATTTTTTAAGTTGCGAAATATCTACTATTTTTTAATTCCCTTAACAAACCTTTCGTATTCTCATTTTAGAGGTCGTTACATAATATAACATGTAACAAAAAAAACCAGACGCTTTAAGCTATTATCTCTTGGTAAAATGAATCGTAAACTTTGTCTAAATTTCTTTGAAGACACTCTGTTACTCATCTAATCTCGAGTCATTATTCATTTGTATCCTCTGTTATCCTTGTGCAGATAATATTACGTTAGGGCATTGTAAAAAATCAAGTAGCTCACCAAACGCGCCTCTGGCCGGCTCGGACATAAATTGCTTTACCTGGTTTTTGGAGAATAATGCCAAATGCAATTGTTTGCGGTCGCTTGCAGCTGATGTAATAATAAGACAGCAAACAAGCTTATTGACAGCTGACATGTTTGCTTTTTACCAAATTACTAAAATTACTTATACCTTACCTACTGGAATGTGAGTAACAAGGTTGTTCTTAAATTATGATTTTTCGTGCATATGACTTACTTGAAAAAGTAAACAAGGGATGATAAAATAATAAAACAATACCTTTTTGAGAGATTAAAAAAATGGTGGAGGAGGGGTTTAGTTTTGGTAATTTTATTGAATGTAATATGGCAAAGCTGACATAGTAGCAGAAAATTTTACCAGGGCCAGATATACCAACTAAACCTTTTCTTCAGTTTGTCCGCGTGCAAGTAGCAATAAATAGTTCGGTGTGACATGTCGTAAGCGAAAATGCTATCCCGCCTATTGTATAGGAGGTGGAACCTTGACCATCCGATTTGCACCTTTCCTATACACAAATAGCGCAAATGGTTTTGTAATGGGAATCTGGTCCTTCGCTATAATATTGAATCAATATATCACACGGGGTCCTACGGGTCGTTTGTCCCGCGTCTCGATACCACAAAAGACCAGCGGGTGATCCTTTGACTTTTTGTCGTAAGTGGAGAGGCGTAGCGTGTATTTTATAAAAGAAAAGATTGCCGGTAAATCGTGGGTTATTGTTGGCTGTTTAACGTATGTTAGATGGTTGTTATCCATAGCTCGTTATAACGAAGTGTCCGTATTCAATTTACGACGCTCCAAGTCGTCACGCAACTGTCGGTGCTATGGTCGCCAGGCCTTCGACACGCCGGGGATTGTCTCTTTAACATTATCTTTATTACCTAAGTCTTAAAAAATTATGTTGTTAGAGCTAAAAATAGTATAATTAGGCTAATAAAAATTTTTAACAAAAAATAGAACCAACTCAAAACGCATTAAAAAGTAAAAATTAACTGTGTCATTTAGTTGCTTTAATTTACTTAAGCATATCTATGAAGTCGGTTCTATTTTTTGTTAAAAAATTTTATTTCTTACATTTTAGTGATTTATCGCCACGTAACGTACTCGTACTATACTGTCATATTATATTTTACACTATAACCGAAATCACTGCAAGTGTGCCTATACAATTTGGAGAGTTCTTTCAATTTTCCCAGGATATCATCATCAGATCCTAACATGATGACAATGGGACCACCTTGAAAGTGTACCCTTTGTAATAAAAAAAGAATTATCAACATCGGACTACTCTGTAACGAGTTATGCGTGGTCATACATTAAAAAAAATATATATACGTGTCGAATTGAGAACCTCCTCCGTTTTTTTTCGTCGGTTAAAAATAGTTCTAAAATTACAATGCATAAAGAAATAAAGTAGTTTGATCGATAACTATTTTTATCGGTTGTATTTTTCAAGCGACTTGCTTAATTTGTTATATTTTCAAAGATGGGTACAATTTCAGGGTAATTTTCTTTAAACGGTTGTGCATTTAAGTGAAAACTGACACGTCAAAATATCCCGGTAACGCTGGCTGTCGTACTGGCAAACCTAGCTGAGATGATAGTGCGTAGGCACTGATGTGGGTCAGACGCTTACCTTCATGATTCATGGAAGACCTCTGCTCTGCTGGTGTAATAACTTATTGTTTTGTTGAATGCACAAAATTATACACCCAACCGCATTACGTACTTGTAAATTGATTGTTAAAGCCATCTTACTATGTAAATACAGTTCCAAGTGAAACTATTACGAAAGGTTGAGGTCGTTTAAATGTTTTGTACGGTTATAGTTCCTTTAAGTTGATGTACGAGTACGTAATTATTTTGTTGTTCAAGTGGTTTTTCCGTGCTGCTACGGATTACAAGTTCATAAGGCTTTGGGTTTGAGTTCTTAGTCAGCTAACTAAAATAATAGGGTTTTCTGCTTTCCCAGTACTTCAAGAGTTTGAAAATAGTTTAGTTACATTTTTAATAAAAACTTTCACTCTGAGCTTAACAGATCATTTACAACTTTGGTAAATGTATTAATAAGAAACTTTTATTTTGTAAACTCGTGACAGTAACAGTTCGTATGCAACAAATGAGTTTAATTAAAACCACTTAAATATAAACACTTACATGATTAAATTATTTATATATGATTAAATAATTCAACATTTAAAATGATCTAATAAACGGCGCGTAATAATAATTTATCATCCATATTTTGCGTTATCACGATGGTTCATCGCGCGTATAACGATTCCCCGGTTGATTTCCATTATGTTATTAATTTTTGTAATTTCGGTACGTAATCTCCGGCGACAGGGCCGATACCCGGGCGACACTTATCTCGACGTCGGTGGACACGTATAATCCATTAAGTCGTCATTTCCACGCCGCTGATCATTCCTCAACCACGCGTCAATCCCGCCCCCGAACGAGCCCCGCCGTATTGTTCGCTACTGCCTCATCACTCCTTACAAACTTCACTTCCTTCGTACTCCTACTTGTAGTTATCGCTGTGTACTTTATAATTGAGTTAAGTATAATACTTGTTAAAGTAACTAGTGTGTACAATTTTTACTTTTGTCTGGACTCTGAATTTTAATAATTTTGATGTTTCACACAAGTAAGGCCCGCCAACCCGCACTGGAGCAGCGTGGTGGAAGTACGCTCCATACTCCCTCTCCTATAAGGAGGGTGGCCTGGCCCTGTAGTGGGCCGTTAATAGGCTGATAATGATGATGACACACGTAAGGTATAACTCAATAGCTCCACTGTTATAGGGTCGATATTAATACAAGAGGGATATTAAGTTTATTCCACGCCCGTTAGTTAATTATCAAAGTAAAAGTAGCTTATAAATTAAATAAAGAAATGTCAGAAATTCTAAATTTATTACCTAACATTGAACAACTTTGCGCTTATGAGTAATGCAAACAGATTTAATGACAAGTTTATTTACTTAGAAATTCTAAAGTGTAGGTAATGAAAAGAACGACACACACGAAAAAAAAACTTAAGGTTTGACAATTTTTATTTCCATACCCATCGTTAACCCTAACATTCTATGAAACATTATAAACTCAAACGCCAAGGTTTGTTTTTATGTATGGATAGATGGATTCTTGTTCCTCTTTTTCGCAAAAACTACTGAATTTTAATGAAACTTTAGGGTAATACTCTTAAGACATCAGAATAATCGGGTGAAACCGGAGACGTCTTCTTGTGCTTATACTATATACTTTTTGTATATATACTAGCTGATCCGGTAAACGTTGTTTTGCTTTAAAAATTAAAAAAAAATTAGATGAAAATTAGATAGCCGATTCTCAGACCTGCTGAATACACATACAAAATTTGGTAAATATCGGTAAAGCCGTTTCGGAGGAGTACGGAAACTAACATAGTGACAGGAAAATTTTATATATTAGATGTAGAAACATTTACGATTCATTTAATTGGCAAGATAGGTATTGTATACTGACATGTTGTGTAAATTGAAAGAACCATTTTATACAACAAAAGTGTTGTATAAAAATGTAGCGTATAATATTTTCATCAACGACTCTCGATTGTGCAGTTGATATCTCTTTTTAACGATGATGCCGAGAATTGTAAAGCGTTTCATTCATATATCAATCACGGTGAAAATCTAGAAAATCATTATGTATGGATTTCATCGGCGTATCTATCCTTTATTTTATCTTCATGTATTTGTTCTTTTGGTGAAAATTAATAAAATATGTAACATACATATATTAATTAATTTATATATGTATGTTAATTAATTAATTAATTAATATATGTAAAGTACGTTATGCCGTTGATAACTTTCATTATCATTGACATCTTATAGTGATTTTAAAAGAATAACACCCTAAGACCGCAAACCTGCATTGGAGTAGCGTGGTGGGTGTAAGCTCGATATCTCCCTGTCCTTTAAACTGACAGGCCGAGTTCTGTAGTGGGTCGGTAACTAGCTGATGATGATAATGATGATTAAACAAGAAAAAAATTTACATTGAACTTCAAATTAAAAACAATCACAATGCATCAAGAGCTCTGTAAAACATTACATAGTGAATATTTAACCTGTGATTGTTATACGACAATAGTAGATCTATGAAAAACGTGAGATTGTGAAACTGAGCAAGGGACTAAAATTAAGGTTTTAATTACACCTTACTTACTCGTAGTATTTTTATTTTGCACTGAAAGTAATACCTGTCATCATCGTTTAATTTTTGCGATTTGGTTTTTAGTTCAACTTTCTCAAAAGTCTCCAATCTACAAAATTATCAGCTTAGGAGTGAAAACAAACAGACATACAGAGTTCATAATATTTATCTTCGTGCTGTCTGTCGGAAGTTTATTTACGGATTCCTTATACTCTATTTTAATCATTAGGATTCACAAACTACGTATGCGCATGTATGCAGAACGCCAGACATACGCTTCGTCTTCGTGAAGCTTAGCGCTGCGTATAATATTCTGCATGTCAGTTCTGTAACAAAGCCACAAAGAAAGCGTCGTCTTGGGCAGAGAGATAGAGATGACATCGAGACCCGTACTGTCAAATTTCGGTACAGAATCTGTATGCTGATCTGAGTTATCGCGACGCAGACCGTGATAACAAGTGCGGCAACGATACTATTCAGCGACGTTACATTCTGTCCGTTTTAACTTTACTAAATTTCTATATCACAGTAATAACTAATCTTAACTCTAATTTTAACCTCATAAAGACGATATTTAAATAAGAGCGTACTCCCAACCCGAACGGCTAATGAACTAGTTTGTTATCTAATCGGGTACACCGGCGGCCTATTAATAAATTCCCACGTAATTTTCTAATTAACATCCTGCTTGAAAGCCTATGTAGAAGTAACAATTAAAATTACTGTTCAATGATTTTGACGCTACTCTTACTTTAACTAATTAATGTTATTTTTATTGTTACAGGTAATGCAATCGAGATGAAGTTTTAATGGGTAATAACAAAAACAAACATTGAATATGTTTAATATCTAATGAGTTATTGCGTACGCGATACGTGGTAAAGCGATTTGTGCAACATATCAAAGTGATAATCCGCGCAGCTTTAATGCGCAATTTAACCATTAGAGTGTTTTGTTAGAGATTTACAAACTTCACTGTCGTTGTATGGCGTGTAAATTGGATAGATTTTACACGTGAACAGAGGAGTCTTTAGTAGTGCATTTCGGGGAAATTGTGATTGGCTATCGGAATCGGCTTCGTGATCTTTACAAGTGAAGTTTTTCTGCAAATTTTAACTTAACTCCTATTTATTTTTAGTAACATTTCAGGATATGTATAATTTATTACTTAATTAAGGTAATTCTTAAGAGTACTGAAGCTTTTTGTGACTGAGCTTGGCCGTTGAAGGATTACCACCTTGCTTATCTGCAGCTTATCAATAGTGCTGTGTTCAGGTCTGAAGGGTATCATCGCCAGTGTAATTACAGCCACATAAGGTACTTTGTAAGACGTTTTGCTTGCTGCGACGTATTGCTCTGATTATAAGCGATAGGTTTCTACTTGCCATGGGTCATCCGTCAAATATTACTACATATTTTTTCTCATTGAATTTTTGAGCGATTTCGATTAAGGAATTGCAATTGCACCGGCTATCGCAACACGGGCAATTTGGCGCACGGACTTAGTCGAGCGTCCCGTCACCTGGCAAGCCATGGGGTGCCGCGTGTACTAGTGATAAATGGAGTCGACAAACATTTTATTTATTTTTTAAATAAATATATGGCATGGTTTATGCAACTTAAAATACACATTACTCGCGAATAACCTGGGCTACATATGAAAGTCACATAACTTTTTGCGCGGCTATCGAAAAAAATTTGTTGCCAGATTTGGAGTTTCTTTTTTATACATTCAAGTTAGCCCTAGTTAGCAATAACACCTGATGGTAGGTGATGATGCAATCTAGTATGGAAGCGGGTTAACTTGTTAGGAGTAGGATGAAATCCACCAGCTCTTCTGTTTCTACACGACATCGTGCCGCTACATCACTTGGCGGTACGTCTTTGTCGTTAGGGTGGTAACTAGCCATTGCCGAAGCCTGCCAGGCAAAGTTTAAGTATATTATAACGTTAGACTGATTTGTGCTTTTAAATTTAGAATGTCATTCAAATGAATACAAAATATACTAACCTTTTGTCAAATATTTGTTGAATAGTTGTTAAAAAAGTCGACATTTTTTATCTTTTTATTGTGCAAGGATTCAACTATTTAAATGACTTCAAAATTCGATTATTAAATTAAAAATCATGCATTTACTGGCTGGTTACTAAAATATTTTGTATAATAATTTGTAAAAAATATTTTTACAATGCGTCTCTATTCCACATAGTGTTCCGCCGTGAGGTGCGACGTGGCTTCCAATGGGACCGGTTAGATTACGCATTGTCGCGGCACAATTAGAAACTGTCGCGGGCCCATTCGCCCACTTTGTTGCTACAGAACAATCGAACGCATCTGCGTCTCTAACCTGGAATCGAAAAAGTTAGATGTCGCATTTCTATTTTTTTTTATTTTATTAATGTGAGTGTTCGCTACCAACTGCGAATTCCCCCCCTCCTTATTATATTATTAAATATGAAATCGTTTAAACATCGCAAATAGAGATATTTACTAGGTCGTATTTTCTCTATTTCATTTGCAAAGGTGATGACGTATTGAAACTTAATATTAAGTACCTACAATAAAACATTAGCTTATAATCTATGTGTTGATAAATTCCATTGCCGATTTTTTTATATATGGGTCTCATATTTTTCTTTATTATTTTATGCTTTATTCAGATACAAACTTTACCTTTTGATAGACGCGGCTGTTGTAGCATCTGATTCCTTATAGCGAGGCATGCTAGTGCGGACAACTTGCCACATCCAGCTACGCTATGTCAATGGCCTCTACATACAATAATTGTACCTATCAAAATCGTTTGACGTAATAATCGTATTGATTCTCCTATCTAATTAATCTTTAAACAAATTATGCTCTTAATGGGATTAATATTCGTTGTTCAACAAAAAACATGTCAATATTGTAGTACGTAAGTGAGTCTAGCAATTTTCGCTTGAAGTGTTGTCAGTAAGTTTTATTCGTAGTGTCTATTGTATGAATCGATACGTGCTGACTAATGGTGTATGATTGATTGAACGACTCATTCAACTGGGAGACATTTAAATAGTTACATGCGATATTAATTTTAGTTTAATATTATTATATATCATTTATTTGCAACTTTAACTTTTTAAACATATCCTTGTTCACGCTAAACTCGAAGACTACTGAACAGACTGTCATGCGGTTTTGACCAATAGAGTGGTTCCTAAACAAGACTTTGCTATATAATTTGTTGAGGTTTCATGTTAATTGGATGATATATGACGAGAATTGTTCGAAAAGTCGGAGAAATTTCAGCCTATTTTTCTTACGTATCTACGTAATTTTTTTTATATTTGGTGATGTTGAAAGGAACACAACACACTATTTATCACGCAGGTGAAATCGCAGGCGTCTGCTGCTTTATAAATATACTTAAGTAATATATTCAAGAAAATTAATGAAAATAGTTTAGATATGTGCAAATTAAAGATGTATAAACATCTGCCTTGGTTGCTATTTACAATTAAGTATTTTAATAGGATCAGGATTACATTAATTAATTTTCCGTGGGCAATCTTTATAGTTTGACGGAGCTTCGTAGCTCGGACTGGGCTTGCCCTTTGGGTTATCCTGCACATTCCTCCGCCAACTTGTTTTTAAACTCAATATATTCAAGTAAATGCTTATATCTATACTTCAGCTCCGTATCTCAGAAAGATATTCGAGTTTGTATAAACCTTAAAAGCAATCGTTTTTATTCCCCGATATGTTATTAACTTAAAGTCTAATTGATAATGCACGCAGGCATGTACACACAAATGCAGTTAATTACAGCTGCATTGCATTACTCAATCCCGATAACACGTTGATAATAAAAATTATGCTCGATTTGCGTATCGAACGAATTCAGTCCCACTTATCGGCTTTTACTTGCGAGTTTCAAACAAGGCGGAGACCCGCGCAAGATACATATGATTACGCTATAAAATAGGAATTCCTTGCACAGTGTTGCCTTTGTAGTCCGAGAGCTAGTAGTTCATATTGGTTAGGTGTTTGAGGCAAGCTGAAAACTTATCGTATAATGCTTTGCTATATTATACCCCAGCTAGGTTCTAATTTCTCGGATAGGGTACTATACCTATCACAGAATTAGACTAGATCTCTAGCTGGAGAGAAGTCAGACCTAAATTAAGGGTTAATTTAGGCAATTTTCATAATCCCTAGAATTATGAGGTAAGTTCAAATAACAGGGTAAGTAATATTTTAAGGCGATTATTTTGCTGAATAACTTTGTCTAAGATACCAGAATAAATAATGTGGCTTATTTATTTTTTTACTGATTAAATATGTAATTTAAAGGTGTACAATCTTTCCCAAGTTCTTATTGCTTCAAGATTAATTTAGTTTTAGTATTCCGCAGCCAGTTCTGCGATTCAGTGTTAGGGTATTATTGCAGAGTCATAGAAAAACGTTTTTAACTTTCTTCAAATGCTTACTCAAAATGTGTACCATCTCTCCGACTATAGCGCGTTATCGGGCATTCCGATTGTGCGTCACGTCGGGGCTCGTACAACATTTGCGGCACAATTATAAACGGAAGAACGTTATTGTGTAGAATTTCGTAGAGGTTCGTACCATCCCCCGCCGAGCGGTACGTGCTCCCGCTAAGAAAAATGTAACAGGCATCTTAGAAATTTCAATTGCAACCTTTGTTGTATTCGCACACAATTCTTCCAATTTGTTCGGTCTGCCGTCAATGAGCGTTTCTGTGATGTTATTGGCATACCATTTTGGTTTGTTTCCTTGATTAAATTCTTACTTTGAGCTTGGTAGAGCAATTATAGTACATTAATGTAGAGACAGCAAGTAAAGCTGCTAATGTTTCCCATGTTGCCCATTAGAATGTTAAAGAATCTCAGCAATTTAGCTTTTTTTTCTATAACATATTTAAAAAATTTAGAAAGCCTTTTGTTCATTTGCTTGTATTTTTCTTAATAAGACACCAATTTCCGCTTAAGTGATAAATATATTTTTGTCAGGTGTCTACTACATGTAGGAACGACAAGATTAAAATTGGCGCAATGGAAATTGAGTGGCAGTGACATCAAGATTTATTATGGCCTCGAAGCTATGGAAAGTAAAGCTGAGGAAACAAATTGTTGCAAAAATGCTTACACATCTTAAGCATAGTACGGAGAATTAGATTTATATTTGTTCACTATAATATAATTTATCGCCCAGAACAAGATCGCCAACAAAGTTGACTGTATCTTCTTCCACTATAAATATCAGTTGTACAAGAGACAATAATGCACTACCCCATGAAAGATTAATATAATACTTTTACACCGTACCCACACAGACATACCGTTGGCCTAATGAAATATGGCAACGTGTTCTTTCCCTGATAAAATTTCCAGTGTCGGTGTTTTATTGCGAGCCGCGCCAGATAATTCAAGTCGGCCAGCGGAATTATTTACATGGTGGCCCTTTACGATTTTGGGCTCGGCTACCGCATTTTTTACAATTTGCACAGTCAGTAGAAAACATCTTTTCTGTACAATACTCGTATTATAAACATGTAATCATAGAATATTATATACCTTGCCTTAGCATCCTAGGCATCATCATCATGTATTATTGATGTAAATAATACATCTGTAATTTTTCTTATTTTATCTTGCGTTCAAAATTATAATTAGCAATCTTCTAAATTAATATTATTATCGAAGGGTGGCGGCCTAACCTTTCGGTATTTATATAACCATATTGTAGCATATGACGCTCATACGTTTAGACTTACGGTTGATTGAATGATATCTGCGGATGTGTGCTGTATGTTTTTTTTCTATTTTAGAATTGAATCTACAACTATTATAAATAATAACTATTCATTCACATAACATACTGCAACAATGTAAAAACATAGTAGTATACAGTTTACAACATGAAGCTTAAATGACAGCCGGAACCAAAGTTATAATAGTACTTTATTAAATATTTTCTGCGTCGCTGCGGTCTATTGTGGAGTTCATAATAGAGCAATAAAAGTATCTGCACAAAAAGTGCACGAGTACATTGAAAGGTGGCCAAAATTCACGGCGTACGGATCACGTGTCAATCAGCCTTACTTTGCTACAAAATGTTTTAAGGTGGATGCTGATTGTAAACTTAAAACGTGCATCACTGAATTAAATGCCAACGGTTATCTCTGTCGTTATTGTGAGTTATGGCTTTAAAAATTACCGTTATTGTGATATGTTTATTCTTAATACAGTTATCATAATGTTATAAAATAATTTACAAACACTCTCGCTCAGAATCAGACCTAATTGGTTAAGATTTAGGTTTTAACTTCAGATTAATGTTGTTTTATTTGTGTGTGTATACACTAGTCTATCAAAGTTTGGACTAGGTCTTAAAATTGTGCACAATTTAATTAAAGCCAGTGCATATTTTACAAAAACCTTTTCGTGGTTTGAGTTGAGTCAGCATCTACCTTTATTCCATTCAATGTTATGTTATTCATGTCGTTCGTAGCCAGTTTTACGAATAACAATAGCTTGCAAACAAAAATGCTTAATCCCCTACTGTATGAACGGTTTGGCTTGCTTGTGTATGCTGTGTCAAAAATGTTATTACTGGAACGGCCTTCCAAACGTTACAATAACCAAAAATATGTTTTTAGTTTTTTGCAATGTAATTAGTATGGTTCATTTTGATACCAGAGCTTCTATTTGTGGTTGTGGACAGTTGGGATGACTTTGAAAATTCCGATAGAAGCCTTTGTAAATAGAGTTGCAATAACAACAACCTTTAAGCTATTTGTATCTGTTTGCATCTACATCTGCTTGCCCACATGCCATCGATTTTCTTAAAAATACCTTGATTATTTTTGGGAGCAAAACGTCAATCAGCCCAGATCAAGACAGAACACAAGTTTGTAGGTTTAGTAGTACATACACTTCAGAAAAGGTTCTTCAAATGATCAGTGCTTCTTTAGTTGTTAAGTAAGTCGTTAGGCATTTGGTCTGTTTGTAAATTCACTTCAATATATATATCGGTCGTTATGGCTTTGTAGTGTCGTGCATTTAAGCACATTTTTAAAAGTCAGAAATAATTCCGACGCTTAAAAATGTGCTAATAATAATCTTAAAATTTGAACTTTAAGGTAGGTTTATTAAAATGTTTTATTACCAGCTATGAATATTAAAATATATGCATATAAAAACTAGGGGTGTGCACAAACCATTTTACACACCCCTGAAACGATTACCTACAATTCATATTTCAAAGGGTAAAAACTAGTTTAATATCATCAATTAGCCATATTCATGCGGTTCGATAGCTCCCATAGCTAGGCGTGCATTGTTACTTACAAGCTTTTGAAACCCGAGCTGAGTGTTGGGCTCTTTTGTTGGTGCATCATTTGAATAAAACATTAAAATGATAGGTACCTACTACGGCCTTTTGATATTTATGAAAAGTGGGTCGTTATGTGTAACGTGAGATAGGTTATTAATTTATTATGCAGTTGGGTGTTATTCTTCCGTGCTAGTAAGTGCCCACAGGTATTCTCGCTGAATAGGTTAGGTGTATTTTTTAAATCAAATGATAATGTTAGATTTTTATTATATTGAAATAAAAAAACAGCAGAATGGAGCTTTGGTTTTACGCTGGCCTCTATTCATGAGCTTGTACATGCTCATGAATAGAGGCCTCGTATGAGCTATAGATTATGGTGTGAGTTTAATTGTTTTCATATTTGAATAATTTAGAAAATACTAATTTATAAAATATATGTCAAATTAGCATCGAAACTGGTCGTAGAACAAAATAAATCTCTTTGAAATGTATATAATCGATTATATTTTAGAATTTGGGTAACGCTATATTTTGATGAGAAGGAATAAAAGTAAAACAATAAATTTGGACTAGATACTCAAAAAAAGTTAAATCGTAAAAAATATGTTGATGCAAATCTATTTTCAAGCACAGTATTTTCAGATGACGTGGTAAATGAAGCCTTCGATTCGCTCCGTCTTAAGAAGTTTTTTGTGTTGGAAGTTGGAACGTAGAGATTTCTTGGGCAACTTCTCACAATTAGTCACGTCTGAGGTGATACTAATACCTAAGTGTTTTTGTCACATTGTTCCAGAATCTCAGTGAATACAGCCTTAACCTTATTTAACGCTTTTAAAGAGTATTTGCTTAAATTATGAGAGCGCATTAATATTTTAACATTTTTTAAAAATCACAATTGACGTGAAATTTGCTTGATTTTTCTGAGCAAGTTCGTTTTTTCGATGAGTTACTTTTAAAATAATTTTTAAGGAAATACTTAAGCCTAGCTTTGGAAACAATACTTGATTTTCGTGACGCTATTACATTGAGTAAATAATTTTGTATGTTGAAACATATTTTTGAAGCTCCTTTTTGATTAAGGTAATAGGTAGGTGTTTTCGTTTGTTCACAAATCATGTTTACAAAGAATCACAAATAATTCTTCACGGAGAAGCCGACAACGAAGCGATATAAAGCATTCATAAATTTCGGACAACAAAGGAGTTGAAAAACCATTTAAGGAGGACACGCGGATTCGGCCGCATTACGTTAGTGATATGGTAATGCGATTGTTTGCGATAAATTAACTGCAGAACCCGCGGCGCAATGCGCGCAGCGGGGCGCCGCGACGCCCGCGCACTTCGCTCCGCCGCTGCTTAGCCAGCACACAGATTGATGTACGTGGTGCAGCGGTATGTGGTGGTCGTGGATTCGATTCCCAGTCGAACCAGTTGAGATTTTCTTAATTGGTTAGATCTAGGTGGTTAGAGGCTGCTGCTGTGGCTTGTTACAACCCTACAGACGTTCTTGTACGATGTCGTGTGGACACTGAAGAAGTGTGGATATGCATCCTACTCCTAACAAGTAAGCTTCCATCTTTATTGCATAATCACTTGCTATCTGGTGTGATTGCCGTCAAGGGTTAACTTGTAATGAATAACGAAAATGTAGAGAGTGTATAGGAATTCTTTGATATCGTCCCTCTTAGTTAAACTTTTCGTATATGCACTGCAAATATTGGTATGGTATATTCTTTCAACTTTCCCAATCAGCTACAATTTGGGTGAATTTAAGACAGGAAAGAATAGGGAATATCTTTTAGATTAGGTAGGTTTCGCCACAGACTGCATCATCGCTTAGCATCGTCGAAATTGCAGATTTAATTATTAATTGTTATGATTAATTATTGTTTGTTATGATTAATTGCAGATAACTTACATCATAAATACAAGCAAAAAAAAAGTGCACATTCTTTTTGACAAGGCACTCTTTTGTAGATTGATGGAAAAGGACATCTTTCTTTAACTGCTATCCGACCATGATTGTCATATCAACGTTTTATGTACTTTTTAGTATTGCCTATTGTGTATCGATATCATAATATCAGAACATTTTTATCTGCCTCGATGAGTACCCATGATATCCGATTGATTTGAGGATTTCTTGACTTGGCTTAAAGGTTTATTGCAAGATTTGCTCCTAAAACAAAGCAAATTATAGGCCTATTAAATGAACTTAATACGATATGTAAAGCGGCAGTTATGGCTGAACTATTTAATAGCTAAACTGTGTCCCCATTGAGATGGCCGAGGTGAAACACCTCGCACTTGTGAGGATGCCCAACAGTTTATATGACATTATTTATGACAGTTTCACTAAATTTTGATTTGTTACGTTATACTTAAAGATTTGACGAAACAATTACATTTAGTAGTAGGTGCTAGAGATGTTTGTGATGGTGAACGGTTTTCAATCTCATTCAATCAATCTACTGCAAATTATTTCTGCCAAGGATAATCTGTGTTCCGTTACAAGGTTGTTCTGATATACCAGTTAATGCGCATGAGCCATGATTTCCAAATTAATGGGTGTTATACGAGCAGCGCATTGTATGTAGCGCACGTGATCCTAACGGATGTGCCCAGCAAAGTGTTGCTCTGTTATCATGGTAGAGGTTGTACCGGCAACTATTACTATTAAAATAAAATTAAATAAGAAAAGCACTGGCGTAAATAAAACGACAATTAACATAAATTTATATATAGATATGAATTCATTTTTCTAATTATGATTTTATTTTTGTACCATACTTTATGGGTATGTACATACATACTTTCAAATATCTTGTGAGCAACAAACCTTTATGAAATAATATAACAATATATTACTTAAATAACTAAGCACAGGCAGATATAGATAGTATCTCAGTGCACAAAATTGTACATTTAAGTAGACTGCACGAGATGTGTCGGTTGACGTTTTAATTGGCGTTTCTATTGTTATAGTCCTATTATGAACCAGTCAATATAAAAGACATTTTTAGAATCTCTTAGCTTGCTGACTCATTGAATAGGGTACAGCTACACTTGCCTCACTTGTGTCTATGACAAATTGCTAGCATTAGTTAGTTTCTTTAGGATCAGCGTATACAAGCCAACTATGGTAACTTTACTAAAATGTGACTAATTTTATAAGTTATGGATTAAGATTACTTCAACTGTTTACTTTTACTTGTTGTGACTCTATCATATAATTGGATAATTGGTTAGATACATTTCTGTTTAACTGATATTAATTTTTCAAGTGTGATTGCAACACAAACTAATAATATAGTTAGTGATGCGATATTTGTTTAACATTAGTTAAATTTGGTTTTCGGAGACCTACATGATCTGATGTCTCGAGCGACGACTAGATCTGAGATCAGACGAATATAAACAAAAAATAAAAATAAAAATTGGTCATGCCATTTCAGAGGAATGCGATAACAAACACTGTGACACTATATTCTTATATTATTAGTTGCCCAAAAGTACTTTTCGAATAGCCTTTCTTTTGTTTTATAGAGGTATACATTTTTCAACCATTGTGACTGCATGTGACTATCTTAATTAGACTATCACGTTGCTTCTAACCAACTTTCCACAACGTCGGTGTGCGGTAGCCCTATACAAAGTGCGGTCAACTAACTTTTTTAGTTACGTCTCTATCAACGAGAGAAGTTACACCAATTTCCATTAAATTAGGTGAGAAGTGTCTGCTCACTTTGCATATCTTAACAATAAATCTGTTCATTGTCTTTGTAAGCGTTAATTTGGATTGCGACGTCAATCCTGGACCATTAGTGTAAGACGTATCATATAGATCTAAAGTATTTTTGACTCCTGTAAATTTACATGAGATTTTAGCTGTGAACTCCATTAAAAAAACTTTATTGTACTTGTTTATCAATTAATTCAGCGTATTATATAAGTTCGAATATGTTAAAGATATGTCAAGGATTAATGAGTAGTGTATTTTATAAGTAGTGCAGATGAATAAAATTAGTTGCTTGATAGAAGTTTCATTTGTAACAGCACAAATGAAATTCTGATTTCGTATAAATCTTTAAAAAATAGGTAAACATAGCTAGTTGTCAGCGATGGAAGATTTTATCAGGTCGACTTTTGATTTCAGTTCAATCAACTCTTTTCGAACTGTCCGTTTTAATAAGTTTAACTGGCGTTACTACTTCCTTATTTTGACTGACTGGGGTATAAATGCACGCCATTTACCTATTGTTTCATAGCATGATAATAAAATATCCTCGAAACGCACGCAGTCGTCATTGAACCGAGCGGCCGATTGTTTCTCACACAGATCGATTTACAGTTACTGCAAATCTTTGTGAGCTGGCTCGTTATTCACGATTTCCACTGATTTCTAATAGGGGTACTCGGTGCATATAATTATATTCAAATATCAGACGTCGGACTGGTGGCCTACATTTAAGTGATCGAAATCGACACTCCATTGAAAATGACTTAACAGTAGTTCAGACTTCGTTACATATTATCGCAGGTCAATGATCTGCTGCATTGTCAAACCTTACTACGTCTAGCCGTGTCACTTCAACTTGCGTATAATAAATTCAGAGAAACAAAAAAATTATGACTTACTCCGTTTGCTTATCGCCAATTTGTGTCAACTGAAGCGTTCGTTTAATATTAATAAAAGTGCTGGCTCCTCAACCCTCCGCGTGCTTTTACGGTCGGGTTGATGGCGACTTATTTGAATAAATATTTCGGAGAGCGACCGAGGCCGGGCGTCTTTTAAATTTATTTATCTGTAATTTTTTCCTTAGGACACCGGTTCACAATAAAATGCGTCGCTTTCACGCTAAAGGGTGACGCCCCGCCAGGAGATGCATTACTAACGTGGATGACGCGACACTATTACAGCCCATCCTTTATCTAATACAATATGTCCTTGAATATAAAAAGAAAATTATATGTTCGACATATTCCAAGTGTATTTATGCGCCCCGGGAGTCCATGACGCCAGTTTATTTTAACGTGAATCAGTTTTACACAGATTTTATTTTGTGATAAATATTTGTATTAGTTATTCAGCGATAACCAGAGCTTAATGATAAAGTTAATAATATACAGGTTCATATTTATATCACAATGTCCATTTCAATATTTAGTGGAACTTAATTATCGTATCTTTATATTAATTTGAGAACAGATGTCGTTAAAGTGCGCTCATATGCCTTGTTTAGCCATTAAGCTCGTGAGATAAAACATAATTTACGAATGTTCCGTATTTTGCCCTGGCGCATTCAAAGACATGCTATAGAAATTTTCGTAGCAAATTGTTGTTATACTTAATCAATTAGCAGACCATCTGCTAATTCATCTGTTTTCTGATAAAAAAATATGAGAGATAATAATCGTAAATCAGAAAATGTGTGCAACATTTAGTGACACTTGTATCTTTTAAAAGATAAAATTTAAAAGGTACTTAATACTGTCATGATTTTTAAAAAAGTACTCGAAGTTTTTACTCTTTGGCATGTTAGTTTATGAAAATAGTTAATCTGTGAAAACAGAATGACTGGTCGCGTGTGATTGGTTATGGCGGATCACACCACTTATTGTTAAACCAATAGTGACGATTCCCTCCAAGAACGATTTTTAATGGAGGAATCGGTGTCGAGATAAAAATAGAAAAATGAGGAGGACATTCATTCTGTCCTTGGTGTTGAAGAAAGTAGATCCTAGAATATTAGTATAACACGAAAGCTGTATTGAGAAAAATAGCAACTGTATTGAAACAATAGTAATATAAGGAGGAAATAAACTGATTGTTCTGGCCGTTGGAGTATTATTTACTACAAGTCAGAAGCGGCAAGGAATCCGCCCACTATTTATGGTATGTAATCTATTTTTGAACAATTTTGTGATATATGTAAATAAAACCTACCTACGATAAAGAAAAAGAGAAATTCGCAAGCATCGGGCTAGGTATTATAAGCAAATGGTTTCAAGTTATGAAAATTGTCCTAATTTTACACGAATTAACTGTAGAACAACTATTACTAATAAATTCGAAATAAATTTGCCTGCTCTATGACAATATAATGTCAGTTACCTTCTATTTGATAATGGTAGTTAAGAATAATATAAAATACTACCTTCAATTAATCAATAAAGACATTGTTACCTACAATTTTTCTGTTATTATATATTACTGAAGTGTTAATTATAATCAGTTAAATGCTTAGCCAGCTAGATTTGGTGGTGGTGGTTGGTGGTTGGCTCATTGGTAATATTTAGTGACTTTTTTGCTTTAGATACATTAACAAATAAACTTTGTGACGAAGTATTATTTATTATTGTTTTAAATACCTGCATTAGCAAGATTTAGTTTCTCGTTTAATTGTTTTATTTTACTAGCCATTTAATGAGGAATAATAAATCACATCCCTCAATATAAAATATAATTATAATTACTCAATATTGGAGATCAATCTTATAGGTTACAATGCTTATTCATCATAAAGGGATTTAATCATGTATAATAATGTTATATAATATAATTATTAATACAAGTCATATTTAGAAATATATAATCAAATGGCCTTTTAACGGAGTTTTGTGTACTTGTGTAGTTACCCAAGTTAGTTAGTTATGTGTGGTGGTGGAAAACTGTGGTTATGTGTGCCGCGATTATTAATGCAGTTATGTGTGCTGCTGGTAAACTGTGGTTATGTGTGCCACGATTATTAATGCAGTTATGTGTGCTGCTGGTAAACTGTGGTTATGTGTGCCACGTTTATTAATGCAGTTATGTGTGCTGCTGGTAAACTGTGGTTATGTGTGCCACGATTATTAATGCAGTTATGTGTGCTGCTGGTAAACTGTGGTTATGTGTGCCACGATTATTAATGCACTTATATGTGCTGCTGGTAAACTGTGGTTATGTGTGCCACGTTTATTAATGCAGTTATGTGTGCGGCAGGTAAACTGTGGTTATGTGTGCCACGATTATTAATGCAGTTATGTGTGCTGCTGGTAAACTGTGGTTATGTGTGCCACGATTATTAATGCAGTTATGTGTGCTCAGCAAACTGTGGTTATGTGTGCCACGATTATTATTGCAGTTATGTGTGCTGCGGGTAAACTGTAGGTATAATTGGCCACGATTATTGATACTGGTAGGTAGGCAGCAACTAACGTAGTGTGTCATGTCAAACTGATACCTTAATTATTCAGAGAGGATTTTTTAGGTTTTTTTTTATAACGATTTTAAAGCACAGAAAAATAGAAGAGAACCCCGTTTCCTGACAATAAATTACGTTTATTTGCTTATTTATCAAATATTATTATAAAAAAATAAAATTTAAAAAAAAATACCCTTCGTGACAAAGAGTTAGAATAAATTATTTATTTAAATTAGCTAACATTTAATTAGGACATATAAATATTTCGTGTTTCGCTTAACTAATATTGGTTTTGTGTTTTTTTTGGTTAAACGAGATCATGGAGGGAACCGGTCATGCGCCCATGCACTGCGGGGCGAAACGCATGAGAAGGCGAACTACACCGCCAGAGAGGCGTGCTCGCGTGGCACGTAAACGCTCCACGCAAGTGCAGTGGGTCATCGTTGAGGTCCGGTCCGGCCAAGGCTCCTCACTAAGGCTCCTGTACCCTGTGAGGCGCCGGGCCCATCGCCACTACCGACTGAGCTGCAATCGTAAGCTGCATTTAACTTTACAACAGACGAGAACCGTAGATGACTACCACTGCGTTGACACGTAAGCGCAGCTGCAGCACAAAGGATCCCATATAGAACCCAATGAACACCACCACAAAAAAATGAAATGAAGGAAAAAAATTAAAATTAAAATTAAAATTAAAATTAAAATTAAAATTAAAATTAAAATTAAAATTAAAATTAAAATTAAAATTAAAATTAAAATTAAAATTAAAATTAAAATTAAAATTAAAATTAAAATTAAAATTAAAATTAAAATTAAAATTAAAATTAAAATTAAAATTAAAATTAAAATTAAAATTAAAATTAAAATTAAAATTAAAATTAAAATTAAAATTAAAATTAAAATTAAAATTAAAATTAAAATTAAAATTAAAATTAAAATTAAAATTAAAATTAAAATTAAAATTAAAATTAAAATTAAAATTAAAATTAAAATTAAAATTAAAATTAAATCTCTTTCCACATTATTTATTAGTAAAACAAGGCCTTTGAACTATAAAATTGTAATAAAAGTATATTTTCTTAAGGAACACTAATTTATATCTTTCTATTTTGTTATATTTCAATAGTTTTCTCGGATAATAACATTTTAGTGAAAATTATTAATTAGGAGGTATTTGAATAAATAAATAGAACCAAAACCAATTTCAATTATTTGTTTAAATTTAAATTTAATATATTTCTTATTGCAATGACTCTACCACCGTTTCGGAAATGCAGACCTTGTTGAGAAGACAAACGGCAAATATAAATAATTAAACTCTCAAATAAAAATTGTTCCCCTAAGAACAACCGTTACTCTTTTTCTTTTATATGAATATTTCAATATACGTATTACAAATATGGATACAAAATAATATTACAAATACTAAAAATAAGAATAGGGAATTACATTATAAAATATACTTAGCTTTTGCACAACACTGATAAACACTAGTTATTTCGCAGATAGAGAAATATACTGAACTGGGCGCTAAAAGTAACTCTTTTATAACAAACAAGCCAAAATGACCACTGTCGGAAATCTACCCACATTTGAGTTTACATCTACAATTTGAATCTACATTATGTCTCTCTATAAATCAATATTAATCTTATAATTATAATCTTGGTTTCACATAAATTATAAATTGTTTCACGACTTTAACGTTACCCGACAGTGGTGTCATCACGTAGTATTCTTTAATTTTATTTACGCTAAGGTGCTTTAATTGTATCGATACATTTCTTAAATAATATATTAAGAATTGTTTTAATAACAATAACAACGAAACCAGGCATAATGGTAAAAATTACTAACAGTAACTAAGTTTCAATACGGATATGCTGCAATTTGTCAAAAATAGTCTAAGTAAAATATCCTATAATAATTTATTACTGTAAAACACAATTAAACGTAATTAATTTATTCGTAATTCATTGATAATGTTAAAACAATTTAAAATAGAGATAAATTACTAAAAGTGGCTAACTTTCATTAGAGAAATGTTGCTAGTGTTCACAAATTGTCTAATTCAAATATTCTACAACTATTTAATACTGTAAAACACAAGGAAACGTTATTAATTTATTTGTAATTTATTAATGATATTAAAACAATTTAAAATACAGATAAATTACTTAAAGTGGCTATGTTTCATTAGAGAAATGTTGCTATTGCTCAAAAATTGTCTAATTAAAATATTCTACAACTGTTTAATACTGTAAAACACAAGTAAACGTTATTAATTTATTTGTAATTTATTATTGATGTTAAAACAATTTAAATAGAGATAAATTACTTAAAGTGGCTATGTTTCATTAGAGAAGTATTGCTTTTGCTCAAAAATTGTCTACTTAAAATATTCTACAACTGTTTAATACTGTAAAACACAAGTAAACGTTATTAATTTATTTGTAATTTATTATTGATGTTAAAACAATTTTAAAATACAGATAAATTACTAAGTGGTAATTTTGATTACGGATATGTCGAAATTTATGAAACATGCACATAAGAATACTAATCTTTATCTTTACTCATTTATTTTAAATAATTTGCTATAATAAAAATAATCTATCACAAGCATTAAATTGTAAAAGACTTGAGGATTTATTAGTTTTCCTAAATACTCAGCGACTAAATAATGATATGAGTATATTTGTTAGAAGGCATAATGAAGGAACCCAATTTAGACATTCAGCTAATAATAATGATACTTACTGCTTCAATTGCCGTACTAGAAATCATTTTTATCAGAAATGTCCTGTACCTCTAATAAAGTGCCAAAAGTGTTTAAAAGTTGGTCATGATTCTATCACATGTGAACTTAGTGTTCACCTTATCCCCGCCAGGTAACCGAATTTAAAGCGAACCAAGAAACTTTAAATACTCTTGCGATAAGTACTAAACAATAGGTACTATAAAAAGGCCAGTAAAAACGTTAAAAACTACCTTGCTTTTATTAATTTTAGTAGTGAGTGTACGTTGCTTCATGAATCAATAACTTAATTTAATTAATGAGCTAACTTTAATAAAAGGTTTTGATAATTATTCGGTATCTCCTTTGGACAAAAGCCGTCATTTTACTATATTCGTAATAAAAAAAGGCACACATCGACTCATTAAGCTGTAACTCTTAAGTTGACCAGTGTAGATGTTGAGTCTTCTTAGTATATTATATATATATATTTTGTATAGGTAATATCATAGTTTAATTGTCTTCTATGTAATATTTGTACACAAAATTGAATTTGCAATTATCGAAAACCTGGAAATGAAATAAAAGATATTAAAAGGAATTTTACTATAATTTGTTTAAGAAAGTAAAAAAAAAAAATTGTTTTGTAGTCCACGTGATACCCAGTTTTAATTATGTAAAGCTAACCATGATGACTAATCATTAAAAAAAAATCAAGGAGTATATTGGTTTCCTAAATTACGCAGATTTTAAAAAATATATATATGTTTGATTTCGTATTCAGTGTGCATACCACAAACATTCTAGTGCTAAGCGGAAGAAGATAACTGGAACTATTATAATAAGGGTTATAGTACAAAATTACTGTCTAAGTTCATAGATCCTTATGGAATCGATCAAGTTATAGATAATGATACATATAAAATATTTATATTCTGCATTTTATATTCAATATTTCTGGGTTTTATAGGAAAAGAAATAAACCGTTTCAGATTATTATTACAGCAAAATTATTGAAGCCCTGAGATTAGACAAAACTGAAATTAGATTAATCAACCAAATGTCATGATTCTGAAGAATTCAATTAGTACTTTATTATATGTTATTACAGTTATTTTATTTTTATTATAGTTATAATACTTGTATAACAATAGATAATAACTTACCCTACTACTCTGTAATAATAATTTAATAATAATAAATAGGTAGGATTTAAATGAATAGCATTTAGCGAAAAAAGATTCTTTGATATCATATAACAATTTTATAGATTATTAGATAATTTTAATTGTTATAAGAAGTGTATAGTATAGTAATATATTTGGTATAAGAACAGATAATATGTGAATTGTGTGTTTACTTGCTGTAATTTATTATTGAGGAATTAATTTACAATAACTGTAAATAAATAAGATTCAAGTAATAGTAATCAGCTTAGAACATTGTATGTTCTACATTATCGAAGTTAATACGTTTCACAGATTAATTATATAATTATACCTATTTTTGTGCACCGGGAGGTTGCACAAAGGCGGATGGCCGAATGTCATGATTTTTAAAAAAGTACTCGAAGTTTTTACTCTTTGGCATGTTAGTTTATGAAAATAGTTAATCTGTGAAAACAGAATGACTGGTCGCGTGTGATTGGTTATGGCGGATCACACCACTTATTGTTAAACCAATAGTGACGATTCCCTCCAAGAACGATTTTTAATGGAGGAATCGGTGTCGAGATAAAAATAGAAAAATGAGGAGGACATTCATTCTGTCCTTGGTGTTGAAGAAAGTAGATCCTAGAATATTAGTATAACACGAAAGCTGTATTGAGAAAAATAGCAACTGTATTGAAACAATAGTAATATAAGGAGGAAATAAACTGATTGTTCTGGCCGTTGGAGTATTATTTACTACAATACTAAAGTAGGTCGCCGTTCGGAACACTAGCGTACGGTCCCTGATACCCATGTCATCGCGCGAGGGTTAACGTCGCCGGACAGACGGCAAATGATGCGTGCCTCTGCTCGCAGGCTTATGTCCTCCGCGATCATCGCCCGTCTTTATGAAATTAATCGTCCATTAATCACACGGTAGCCATTTTGAAACATGTAAAATTTATTTAAGCCGGTGCGGGTAGTCTTAACTTTTTTATAAAATTAACGATAATTTGATTAATAGTGGATGATTTTAAGATATTAATATCGTATCGAAAATTATTGTAACTGTTAACGTGTAACTGTTTCGTAGAGGTTAATAATTTATTTCTTCAACATGTTAAGATATTTTATTGTATTTCTTTCGATAAAAGTCTAAAATTGTTAAAACTGCAGACATAAAATAAATTAAATTATTAATAATGTTGAAAGCTTGTTTTGTGTATTTTATATATTTTAGCTTTTAAAATAAATCGTTGTTTTTATTTAGTTTATTTGTAAGCAATGTATTTAAATTTGTATTACAAATGCAGAGATTTTTGTTGAAGGCCATGTAATCCGTACGGCTTACAAGAAAACGGTTGTCGCCAGCAGCCAGATATTGAAACATATTCGCGTACAAAAACGGGTAGCGACGTAATATTTTGCGAAACAAAAGCGGATTCGTTCACATGTCGAGCGACACAAGTACAAATGTTATGACAATGTATGCAATTCCGTGTACGAATTCATATTCCACTTTGAGTAAAAGAGTCGTCATACGGTAAATCTTTTATGGTAATACATTATTGTTCATCCATGAGTTTGATCACGGGGTACGGTCGTGAGCACCGCTTCGTGCTCCGACTAACTTCTGGGGAACAAGGTACTTTTTATAAGCTTTATCTAATAGATACAAGTCTTAATATACTCATGCATATAGCATAGCGTATGTATTTAACAAAAGATGATAAGAATTTAATGTTGATTGGGGTAGTGGCTCAGTTCAAGGGTTCTTGATAAGCATTGTTGCTCAGCGATACATATAATTTCTATTTCATTTTAATCATAAATACGTTGGTCCTTTTGGTTTGGTTGGGTTATTATGAAATCCATTATTGTCTAGTGGTATTATGTAGGAAGAATGTACTAAAATGCACATTTAAAGCTTGTTTCAGACTTATACCTATTAAGCTGAAGAAGAAGGCAGCGAAGCAGGTTTTTGTTTAACGAATTGAGAAAATAGCGACTTCATTTATTGAAAGAGTGATAACTGCAATTTCTTCTTAGAATCGAATACAAAAATGTTTGCTTTTTATAAGTTGTTTGTTCCAGTCAACACCATTTAAGTCTTGCTCAAACATTGCTCAAACTAGTTTATTAATTGTGGTCGTTTTATTTTGATCCCTATTTAAAGGCGTTCGTTTATGGACTGTAATATAATAACATTTGCTTTGATGTTTTTAATTTTTAATTGCAACAGCATCCGCAATAATTACATAAATGGATACTAATTTCTACTCTGTTAATTAAATTGCAGTTACATTGCAGGTATAAAATTTAAAACCCAATTTATATTCAATGCTATATTAAGCATTTAATCACAAATATATAACCAGACCAGCAAATAGAATAGTAGCATTAAATTGGTAGTCTCTAAAAATAGTATAAGTTTGACGTTTCAGTGCTTATAAACAAATCATACTTGAAATAAACGTATTTGAAATTGTAAAATAAAAAGTAAATAAAATATCTTTTATTTTAATTTAAAATTTAATTTTTACATTTCATTTGTCAAAAACAACCATTCTCTTATCTTTGGTGGAGTTGACTATACTTTTGTTATAATTCAAAAAAATGTCACACTTGGCTTTTCAAAGAAAGAATTGGAGCAGCAGATGCATTATAATCTAGATCGATTCGATTATTCAGGTGCCCAAATAAATAAATTTGTAGAACTCTTTTTTAATGATATTTTTTGATAAGCATCTGCTCTTTAATGTTATTCACAAAAATGCATACACACGTTATCCTTCAGAGAATCACTCGCGGGTATACGTTCAAAGGGGTAATAATAATCTCCCAATATTCTATATCTCAGAAGCCCATCTTTGCTTTGATAAATAGATTTTTCTCAGTTCTGTATTGAATTGAATTTAGGAGACGGCCCGCTCTATTGTGATATAAAATCCATCTTATTTGTTAAACACCACAAATAATTCTTTGGGCTACCGATAGAGACGTCTTTGTCCGGGAGAATGCCGTCATGTTTTTGTACAATACAATACAAGCGATTATTGTCTGGTGATGTTTTGGTTATGAAAGTCTGGTGTTATGACAAAATGGGAGGTCCAGAGATTCGAAATATTTTCGTTGATATTCGTTTTGTAATCACCTTTTGCAGTATATCTTCTTTGTTTTATTGCCTAATTAAATTTCACAAATATCGCAATTATTTTAAAACATTTAAAATAAATTATGGGAGTAAAAAACGTATTTAAATTTTTTATTTTGCATTTCCATTTTTATGGAAACATTTAAGTAAAGTAAATCACAAAGAAATATTAAATGAAGATTCCGAAGTACTAGTATTTCTCGATCGATTGATTTATTTTCGATACTATATCTTTATATGTTGTATGAAAGTGCTAACAAATAACTTGTAGGGTACATTTATTCCAACCACACCTGCTCGTATCGGGTATCGACGCTTTATCACACAACACTAATTCGCTTTAACATCATTACAAAACCGTGGCCGGGGACATACAAAAAACAACAAAATTACTATTCAGGAATCTAAAAGGCAAGTAGTTAGCAGAGGATGATTGCAACTTCCGCCCGTACGGAAGCTTCATTGACCGGGGGCCACTTTTCCTACTTTGAAATTTGCAATAGAATGTCAGTCGCAGGGGAACGACGCGGTCGGGCAAAGAGCGTTTTATAAATGTATTTTTAGAATAGCGAGTGAGACGGCAGCGGAACGCACCACGATGCACCAAGTTTAATGGAAAAGAATTGAAAAGTAGCGCGTCTATATGGTAATAGAAATTGCCCGGAAGAAAGGAACACAAACGACAGAGTGCAGTGCTTTGAGTTATAGTTGTTTTCTCTAAAATTGAGCGTTATTGCGTGCATCCCCGGGGAGCGAGCGGGGTGAAAGATATCGGTGAATACGTTTTTGTTGTTAACGGAACATCTAGCAGCGCTGGCGGAAATAACTTGCGCTGTTTATCTATGTTTACGTAGACGACTTTTATTTTGCTTTCAACTCACATTTGACGTTATACTCGATAATGTGTTACGAACTTCTGTCTTTTACTTCTTTAATAGCTACACAGTTAAGAAGTGACTTTAGTTCCCTGTCTCTTGAACCAACGTTGTTCCTATATATCCTATGCTGATAAAATAATATCTATGTCTACCTTTTTGTTTATTAAGCTTGTTTAAAATAACATGGGTATTATTTTTTATCAATTTATTATTGCTTATAGCCTTATTAAAGAAGAAAAATAAACCAGGGTAGGTATATTTATCTATCTCTCAGTAACTTAGCTACGACTCATATTCATCTTGATTTCAAAATTAAGGTGTATTTTTTTGTTTTAAGTTGTTATTTAGTATCGCAACATTTGAGACACACGTAAAGTTGTTCGTGTTTGGTTCCCACTGATTATATTTATTTTTACATACCTAAAGCGATGTTTGCCTGACATTTCTACAAATATTTGTCGTCCAAACACAAGAGGGCACTTAGCGATATGTCATTGTTATGTTCAGAGAGCGTTAAAATTTTTGAAGCTTGCTTGCTAGCTTTAAGCTAACTTTTTCCAGTGTCTAGTTATGTCATGTACATTGTACACATTTAGGTGGCATGTTGACACAGTTTTGTGTCGTCTACAATATGGTCTATTCATTTTATTCTTGTAACAATTTTTCATTTATTTTTCTTACCAGTACTCTTATGTCAGCTCGTGCGCAATGAAAATGATAAGTTAAAAAGTTAATGGTTGTAAAGAAGAAATTTTTATTTCTCTAGTAAGTTACAATGCAATGAATATTATTATGGCTTTTGAAAGAGCTTAAGTCAGACCTTAACAAATATTATATTTTTAATGCTCTCATTGTTTACGTGTTACAGATGTTCTACTCAATATTAAAATATTTCAGCAGATTTTGTTTCCAACTGTAACAAATTTCGTTTCTAAAAAAAATAGAGTTTAAAGTACTGTGTAAATGAGTATCTACTAATATAAAAGTGTATCTAAGTATAAAGGTCATTAGCAATTTTAAATCTTTGACAAGTTATTTAGGCGGTACTTTTTTATTGACCTTGGACCGTTATCTGGCGATTCGGCGTGAAATTGTGAAGCTGTTTAGTTCGAGATGTTCAATATTCATGTTCAAATTATTCGTATAATTACTACTTATAAATCTCAATACGTCGATGACATCTTAATTGCTTGTTTAATGAATCAACATTAAGCTGGAGACAAATTAGTAACTTGAGACGCACGCTATTCTCGTAAATGTAGTGTGACAATGTGTGTATTTTTGTTTGTAATTATTATTTAACTTTGTATTTTAGGATATTTTTAGTTATGATTGCATTGAAAAGTATAAATTATGTGTGTTATCGTAATAATGGCTGTTTATATTTAGATGTTAGATTAGTATATAACAACATTTTAGACACCAACGATAAAACCTTGATGATGTTTGGACTTGGCCAGAAACAGTGACTCCGCGTGGAGCCCGGATGGATAACTTAATACATCTCACTCTCGATCTGGTATTTACCACCATCATAAATCCCAAAATGTTTACCGTACGCTCGTTATTTTGAATAATTACGTAATTTTAACGACGCCAGACAACCGAGTCAAAATTTAGGGTACGTTTTGATAGTGTCGATGTCTTACCCAGCGGTTGAAAAAGTCTGGAATTCTAGAGGCTAAAACGTGCCCGTGAGTGTTGAGGATAATGCTCTATTCTAGCCATTGTGTTGTACGCTATAGTTGTAACTACAGAGAACTACTAGAGTAAGTTGAACGTTACTCGGTGTAGCAAACTCTTGCTTGTTTGCTTTACTTAACACAACTGTTACCGCAACTCCAATATTAATATTGAATATTCTGTGTAATTTATGATACCATAAAGTAATCTTTTAGGTTTGTTATGTTTTTTTTAATAGAACATATGTATTTATTTAATTGTTTACAAAAATGAGGCAACAGTGACGCACTTGCCTAAAAATTATATATTTAATGTTGAGTTGAAGTCGTTGTAGAAATTCCATTTGGCAGCAGGTACAGACGACACTAGCTGTTCGGATTAGATATTTTACAGCGAAACGTTTGTTGAGTTGTTGTGTATTCGCTGGATGTCAACCAAGTACGATGCCACCGTTTAACGACATCCAGCTCTTCTGTGGTAGAAAGGAATAAAGTCGTGGAGTTCCCGAACGTACTTTTCAAAGTTTTTAGCGCCTTACGAAAACATACCCTAACATTTTAAAACAACAGCGTCATGTGTCAAATCCAAACATTAGAGAAGTAGGTGTAAATGTAGTAGATGGCGTGTATTATTTATGGGTGCATGCCCCGGTCTCCGTGTGAGGCACTATCAGTTTATGAGTCATCAAAAACGTGGACATTCGATCCTTTATAGTGCCGGATTAACACCTAATTATTTTTCTACTAACGTCGTCTTTATTGTAACCGGAGTACGGGAAATTTAAAAACGGACGTTTTATGTCCATTTTGATTTATTATGTTAACTAGTTACTTAACATTTCTAAGCGGCTGACTAGTATGGTTGTTTATAGGTTTGTATAGTTGTCATGTGATGTAGAGCCCTTAGAACATTACTATACCTGGAGGTAAAGTTTAACAGTTAGACATTTGCTTTCGGTATACAAATACAATAACCCAATAAAAGCACGATAGTAAATTTTTCGTTATAATAAATATGCTGAGTAATTTAACCAGCATCGTCACTTTTATACATCTACAAGCGCAAGCTTATTGACAATTTGAGAAATTCTAATTTCCTTAAGTTACGATCAAATTGAATATCAAATATAATATTTTCTCAGAGTTGATAGATATCGAATGACATCTATATTAGGTGAGCTGTATAAAATCTCAATATCGAAACAAGTTATTTATGGTTTGCGTGAAAAATATGATATATTATTATTTTTTTTATTCCTTTTTAGATTGTATTACTTCTTGAATCTTGTTAGGTTTATATTATGTAAATCATGTCGAGGTTAATGGACGTTGAACGGTATTGGATATTTCTAAGTGTTAAGACCGTTAACGAAATGATTCATTGCCGGTGCTAGAATAAACTGTGAGGGGTATTTGTTCAAACATTCTCACGCGTGGACGACCGCGTGTCAATTGCTCGCCAAGAGTTTTGACACCTCGGAGTCTTGGTGGTGGGGTCAAGTCTTTGATTTTACATCTCTCTACAACCTAGCGTCAAATCATAAGGATGCGAGTCCGACTGCAAATGACAACCGTAGGCGACGTGTCCCAGCGACACAACTGAAAGTCGAGCAAAAATAGAATATAATGATATTCTTGTATAAGATAAAAAACGAGATTATATGTATAGTTATTTTTTGTCGAATTACTTCCAAAATGGAGGAGGTTCTATGTTCTACTGTGTCTATTTTTTTTATTAAATACTCAAAAGAAAGTAAACTAAATCTTACTTTGGATTGGTATTAGTTAGTTATTATATTTTTAAAATAACTTTGCTGTTTCTATTTCGCTATTTTGAAAATTTGATACTTAATTATTTTTAAATTTTAATTGCTATATGGAATTTTGTAAGGTTTGATTAAATAAAAAAATATCCAATAAATATTATAGGACAATGAAGAAACATTATGTATGTTTTTTACATCTTTGTTTACTAAATACTAAAAACAACCTCAAGGTATATAATTCTAATTCTTCACTACTGACGTTACTGGCTAATAGCTTAGACTTTTGAAAACAACGTCTTCATACCATTCAGTATTAACCCACCGTAACTTATGTTTCGAAAATGTTTTGTAACACATTTACTTAAGCTATATAGTTTTATTAGTAACACGTTTTGTAAATATACCATTTAAATAAAAAAATCTCTACCAAATTCTTGTTTAAAAGATTCTTAACAATAATTAGATTTCCTACTAAAAGCAAACTAAAAACGAAAATATAAGATAACTTAAGATCTTCAATCGCGATATCGAGCTACCCGTCTATTCGATTCTCACATTCTGACCTGACTCGTCTCATTAAAAGGTGTCGTTTTATTTTCAAAAGGGTCAGCTGCCCGTTTTATCGACTCTATAAAGCCGTCCCGATCTAAGAGGTGATATGATAATTGTAATCCAATACATCACTATCTGCACCATCTGTCTGTGCCCGCCTATTACGGCGTCTGTATAACATGCTAGAAAGCCTATGAAATTAATATACTATAAGATTAGCGGCAACAAATCGCGCCACCTACGCTCGTCGTGCGAAATTACTACCTCCCACATTCCAATATTGTTGTTGTCACGCATGGGAGTGAAAAGTTTCGTTTGAGGAAGTTGTGGGTCGTTAGCGGTGATGGATCTGCTTAGGCCGTTAAAACTGTACCTCGGGACGTAGAATTTGACGGGAATCGATTAAGTTTGACAGTGTTCCCTCCGATTGTGCCGAGAGATCCTCGCCTGGTAATTACTGAACGCGGATATTGAACTGGGGCCGGTTCCGCATGACATTCCAATAATGAATTCTGTCCGACTTGACGTGACGCGAACACCGCGGGAAAAATTACTGCTTTTACTTTTAATTACTGCAGATGAAGAGTTATGTTCCGAGCTTTGAATATTGTTTGATCTTTGAAACGACCACTTAAATCTAAATTAAATATTATAATTCTCAACATAATCTGAAATTAAAATAAAAAATCTATTATATCTATCTACATCGGCCGTTGTTTTATCTAAAGTGTTCATTTTATTAGTCCGTGTGACATTAAAATTTATATTGGCACTATAAAATAAAAATGTAAAAATCTTTAAACAAGTAGGTTCTTTATGGATATATTTAATACGAACTATAATAATTATGATCATAGCTGTAATTATAATTCTGGGGCACGAATTGTTTAAAGTTTTAATCAGGTTTATTCTAGGCCGGCGCAAATTATTGATGATGGCCCAGCGGGGGTGCGACAAAGGGTCTCATTTAAAATAAATCGCGCAAGACTGCGTCGCGCCAAGAAATTAGGCGGGGAATCTCCCGCCGCGAAAACTCGCCGTAAATAAGTGCTGCGGGTCGCTTTTGGATGTCGTAACTAAAGGTGGAGTTTAGTCCTCTACCGCGGGGTAAGACACTCGTGACAGAGATTAAGAAAATAATAGATTATTTGAAATATAAGGATAAAAATAATGGAAATAATATTTAGTATAGGTACATAAGAAAAAAATGGGTATACGTCACTTCTCGTCCATGCCAAAGACAAAAGTCTTTAATTAAAGCATATTGTACCCTGCTTCAAATCAGCATGGTGGATCAACTTTGTGAGTTGCCCAAAAATAGGATCTTACCGGTTAAATAATATTCTTGACTTAGTTATTTACACAAGGTATATCATTGTACAATATTAAGCTTAAGTTCCTAAATTTTTTTAATATTACTGTATTTAAAATGATATTCAGTGTAGCTAAAATTAGTTTCACGAGTACAAAGGCGAATATATTTGTGCCAACCCCTCTAGGTTGACTCTACAGTGACGCCTAAGATCATAAAATGTCGCAGCTTTGACGAGAAATTTGTTTCCAAGATACAAAATTAACTAAAAGCGGAATTTCATACCTCGCTCCAGAGATTAAACAGAGTGATGAAGGAAATTGAGACAGGTCGCTTTTGTTCGAGGTCACATCTATTTGTGACGAGTTCAATAAGATCTGCGTCCATTTTGCTGTTGTCTTGTTCATAAAATACAACTTTATCTCCTGTTGCACGCGGCGTCAATGTTCAGATACGCGGTCTCGTTATACACTCATTTAAAGATTTAATTACTTGTATCTAAATTGGCTCGCGCCTGTCATGTGATCGTAAATTCGCTTTGTTAATAAGCTTGCTTTTATTTTCCCGTGTACGTCGACGATGTGTATTATGTTGTTTTTTATAATACTTACATCCTTTTACGATGTAACAGTATTATGGATATTAAATCATTATACGTAAATATCTGTGTAGGTAATATAGGATAAGTGTAAAAGTGAAAATTAAATTCATAACATTTTTGTATATTTGACTCGATGTTTCCGTTTGTTCTGCCTTTTCGTTAAGTTCGTTCTAATTGACAAATCATCCTCACAAATCTGTAGATAATTTACAATTTAAGAAAAGTAAATATATGAACTTTAATTAATATTGAAATAGATAATATTTTAACTTATTGTAAAATATATTTGTGATTCCGATATAAGTAACTTTATCATTTTACTTTTTAAAAATCTTTAGTTATTTTCAAGAATTGTCCTGTGAGAAAAAGTGAGAGTAAAAAAAATCGTATCTGTACTGTCATAGGCGGTGAACTTTTAAATCTGATACTTCCTTTTTCACAATAAATCTTAGGAGTTACCTTCAATTTCGGAGACAGATATAATACACCTATCCCGCCCACAGTTTGACACCTTTTGAGATTGTCATTTAACAACAGATTGCTGGTTTGATGAAGCTTGTGGATACGATATGAAGCAAACGCTTGCCATATTGCATTTTAGGGTCTCTCTCAACACATCATGGTTCTCCTGTTCAGAAAACATTTATATACGGTTTATGAATTTGTTGTTCGTCAACCGTGTTTTGCAAATGTTTCTGTCAAACGTCTCTGCTCAGACTTATATGGGCATTGTAGTGACGTCGGGTCACCCCAGAAGCTGATGGTAAGGGTTAATATGAACTAATTATAAATAGAATTATAAACACACTTTTACCATAATAGAATATGTGTTTATATTAACATTGAAGACTGAACAATGCTCGGAGTATCTCTGCGTGATCGAATCAGAAATGAGGAGATCCGCAGAAGAACCAAAGTAACTGACATAGCTCAGCGAGTCGCAGAACTGAAGTGTCAATGGGCGGGCACGTGGTTCGAACAGCTGATGGACGTTGGGAGCCCAAGACGCTAGATTGGCGACCCCGCACCGGAAAACGCAGTGTTGGTCGACCCCCCAACAGGTGGACTGATTGGTGGATCTTTGTTTTGGAAGTGCCAAAAAAGGCTTTTGTCCAACAGGGACGTCTACCGGCTGTTAATGATGATGATGATGATTAACATCGTGTTACGGGAATCCCCGGAAATGCATTAGAAAATCTAGTTCCGAGAATAATTACACACATTAAGAGGCAAGAGCTTCGACAAGTGGTCTAATGTGAAAGTTTTTATGTACAATTTTAGTTAGGTGTTAGGTTAGGTTACAAGAAGCGAATAATTGTATGAATGTAAGCGCTCACATACGTAGCATTGCATAAGCGATGATTGTGATATATGTGAATAAACCCTCAACGTCGAGACGCACAGAACAGGCGGTGCGCCTTGTAAATGCGATACTTCCGCCGGTGTTCGTGTGTGATCGTGCCTTTTAATATAATCGAATCGCTGCGACAAAGGGTTGTATAGAAATCTCGATTTTGCACAAGTGATCGGTATTCACCTCTACTTATTCCCTCTTTGTGACATGCCGCTGCTTTTTTACACTAGATGCCTTGAAATGGGAACAGTCAAATACGTACTTTGATCTGCAAAAGCCATTTTATTGAATTTTATAAGTTTAGCCGTTAATAAAAAATGGCTCTAATCCAAAGTCGAATAAAATCTATCGTATTAATTTATGAATGGTTTGATTTATTTGACTTATTTTATTAATTTTGAAACAGGATGTTGCTTTTTTGTATGTACACACCAAACTTGAGTCCGATGCAGAAGTAAATGATTGAGTATATGATTTATGTTATCCTAAGCAATTACATGTGATTACTGTGAGTTATTTATTTTGAACGTCTTCCTATGGGAAGCTCTTAACATCAGTGGAAATTGTGGTATTTAAAATGCTGTTTGTATTTGAACGAGTGGTTTATATTAAATGGTTTTTGATTACATGATGAAGACTCGCTCAGATTTCCATTAGTTTAACCAATTATTACAAAACTTTAAACTTTGTTTCTTGTTATTGTGGTCTATGATGGCATTTCTTATGTTTATTAGCCATTTCAAATGGGTAACTCAAAAATAACATACCCCTTTAAATAATTCAAAAGTATTTCCTCACGATCAGTCGCATACGGTTCCAGTCGATTTAAAAATAACAAAGGGTTTAAGTAATACGAATCGTTCTCCTCAGAGCAGCCGTACGGTTATTGAATAAAAACAGAATGATTCCCACTCACCCCTGCTGGCTAAAGGTTTTTATAACCCGTGAAATGCAGGTATAGAAATTATACACTTATGGGTATTGTTAGTTTTTTTCGGGTGTTTCGTTTAGACGTTATTTTTTAAAATTATATCGATACAAGAGCTTTGATCTGTTCACCTGTTGTTATAATGGTGAGTTAAATTTAACTGTTGATTTAATGACGTTGGTTTTTTAATAAATATATTTCAGTTTTAAAATTGGATTGATAAAACCGAAAACCTTATTTTAAATCAAATTAAATAATATAAATAAAATTAGTTCTTTACGATTTTACTCGTATTATGCATCATACGTGCGTGTCATATACTGAAATAGTTGATAAAAAAGTAACATAATATATTTAATAAATTACGCTTTAATATTCATGGATTGAATTACATTTAATAAGTACAATATAGTAACTATGCAAATAAACATGGACAGTTTTAGGTCGGAAAATATTTATGTCCCGCGATAAAATCCAAAGATCCAACTGGAAGTTATCGACGCAATAAAAGTAAACAAGCCAAAAAATACGTACGCAAAAATTGTACAAAAGAAAGTCATATTTAAGTTTTTATTTGAAGTTAGTGTTATAGCCCCTAATAGTGAAGTAGAGTAATAAAATACTTTAATATAATGTATGCAGTATAGGCACGGGCTCACATAGACAATTTCACGCGCGCTTACCTAATGTTTGCCGAACGATTTGCCGCCAGCCATAACTGCTATGGGCACTCATTTTTTCCGCCAGCGAATGTTTCGCACACTCTAGAATTCTAAGAAGTCAGTGGTGACTTTTACCTTTAAAAAGTTTGCATAGTCTACTTTTACTAAGGGTATATTATGTACGAAAAATTAATTACCCTTAGTATTTATTTTGTTTTATTCAGTATTTAATTCGAATTCAAATTAAATGTACTTCTAAACTAAGCCTACTTGGAATAAACCAAGTAGGCTTAGTTTAGAAGTACATTTAATTTGAATTCGAATTAAATACTGAATAAAACAAAATAAATACTAAGGGTAATTAATTTTTCGTAAAATTAATAATCTAAACTAAGCCTACTTGGAATAAACCAAGTAGGCTTAGTTTAGAAGTACATTTAATTTGAATTCGAATTAAATACTGAATAAAACAAAATAAATACTAAGGGTAATTAATTTTTCGTACATAATATACCCTTAGTAAAAGTAGACTATGTAAACGTGAGGATAAAACAAATTAACCGTGCATTGTGAAAGGTGTTTAGAAAATTGGGCACAACTGTCCTGCTCAGTTAAATCTTTGATAATGTATTTGTTGAACGAAAAAAATAAATCTCAGTTAATTGGGACGCGGAGGACGGCGCGAGCTGCGACTCCCGACACAATATCAAACATTAAGATTCCGTAGTAGAAAACATAAATAAAAAAATCTAACAAGACTGTACAAATAAAGTAGAAATATCAGACACACTAAGCGAAGCCCGCTGTAAGCCTACATACTTTATTGCCTGAATCTTCTGTTGAATATAAAAATTTCGCTGTAGCCGTACTGAGCATGTGTTCAACTTCTAGAGTCACGTTTTATGTCCGAATTATAATTTTATTATTCTACTACCTACATATTTAGGCTTTATACTCTTCTACAGTGGAACCTAAAATAAAAATATATTGTTGGGATTGTAAAGGCCCGATAGCACACAAACGCGAATTCGTTCGTATGTATGTTATTATCTTTGTATTTTAAAAGCCGACAACTTTTTCCTGTATAAATTATCTTAATAAAAAAACTCGTTAAATAGGCACTTTAATTTAGGCACGTTTAAATTTAATTAATGACTTAGTTAAATCTGGAAAATAATCAAGTTAAGTTTCATCTAACTGTATAAACTATATGAAAATCAGTTATGTAGTTTAGAAAAAATTTTTTTGTTTAATAGATATAAACTTTGTAAACAGAAATCTTTTGCATTTTCTAATATTAATGTGCACTAAAACAATTTTAAATAGATAAAGCCATACATAATTTCATGTTTGTGAATTGTACTATCTACTCGTATTTTGCTTGCCCTATTTTCAACTCTTTCTTAACACATGTCGTGTATAACCAAATAAACATATATTTACAAATTACGCAGCTGTTATGGTACTTAATCGAGAACGGATCTCCATATGGTCTGCAAACATAAATATAAAACAAATTGTTCACTGGCAACGGTCCCAAAATGTTACTAGTAGATAGGTACATAGAAGGGTTCAAAAATCGATCGTCTGATAAGGTCCTCAAGCTACGCTGTACAAATAGCTCAGCTTGGGCTCGTCGAACCAAAAAAAAAACAAGAGATCGTTGTAAGTTGTAACACACAGACAGTCTGAGGCATTGTTAAATGTTTTATTGTTAGTGAAAGCTGGTATCGTTTGATTAATCTATTTTTCATTTAAATTAGACATCAAATAGGTTACAGGTGTAATTACTGTTACGCTCGTTTCATAATGTAAACAATAGAAGAATGCTGCTGCATACTGACATAAGACAATTACGTGGAACTCGATAACCCTCCATATCTATGATCTTTGTACATATTTAAACATTGAACAAATAAATTCATCATCGGCCTAGTTTGATTTAAATATTGCTAACTTATATCTAAGTTTTTAAAATATACGGCTTATTTGTGACAATATATTTTATCTAGGGTGATGTGGTTTGATAAGGAATTTCCATATTGACCTAGTTTGGATTTTGCCCGTCCTCTGAACTTAGTACAGTCTCATCATATAGATTACTTACACACCCTTTATTACTTTACTGAAACTAATATCTATAGATTCAGAAAAGGCCCCTTTTCATAAACAGTTATTATATAAAACTGATCGATACAAGTTACGATATCAACAGATGAACTTGACGTGAACTATGTACTTCTAAACTAAGCCTACTTGGTTTATTCCAAGTAGGCTTAGTTTAGAAGTATATTTATAACTAAGTTTTTAAAATATATGGCTTATTTGTGGTAATAGATTTTTCTAGGGTAAAGTGGTTTGATAGGGAATTTCCATATTGATCTTGTTTGGATTTTGCCTGTCATCTGAACTTAGTACAGTCTCATCATAAAGATTATTTACACACCCTTTATTACTTTTCTGAAACTAATATCTATAGATTCAGAAAAGCCCCCTTTTCATAAACAGTTATTATATAAAACTGATCGATACAAGTTACGATATAAACAGATGAACTTGACGTGAACTATGTACTTCTAAACTAAGCCTACTTGGTTTATTCCAAGTAGGCTTAGTTTAGAAGTACATTTAATTTGAATTCGAATTAAATACTGAATAAAACAAAATAAATACTAAGGGTAATTAATTTTTCGTACATAATATACCCTTAGTAAAAGTAGACTATGCAAACTTTTTAAAGGTAAAAGTCACCACTGACTTCTTAGAATTCTAGAGTGTGCGAAACATTCGCTGGCGGAAAAAATGAGTGCCCATAGCAGTTATGGCTGGCGGCAAATCGTTCGGCAAACATTAGGTAAGCGCGCGTGAAATTGTCTATGTGAGCCCGTGCCTATACTGCATACATTATATTAAAGTATTTTATTACTCTACTTCACTATTAGGGGCTATAACACTAACTTCAAATAAAAACTTAAATATGACTTTCTTTTGTACAATTTTTGCGTACGTATTTTTTGGCTTGTTTACTTTTATTGCGTCGATAACTTCCAGTTGGATCTTTGGATTTTATCGCGGGACATAAATATTTTCCGACCTAAAACTGTCCATGTTTATTTGCATAGTTACTATATTGTACTTATTAAATGTAATTCAATCCATGAATATTAAAGCGTAATTTATTAAATATATTATGTTACTTTTTTTATCAACTATTTCAGTATATGACACGCACGTATGATGCATAATACGAGTAAAATCGTAAAGAACTAATTTTATTTATATTATTTAATTTGATTTAAAATAAGGTTTTCGGTTTTATCAATCCAATTTTAAAACTGAAATATATTTATTAAAAAACCAACGTCATTAAATCAACAGTTAAATTTAACTCACCATTATAACAACAGGTGAACAGATCAAAGCTCTTGTATCGATATAATTTTAAAAAATAACGTCTAAACGAAACACCCGAAAAAAACTAACAATACCCATAAGTGTATAATTTCTATACCTGCATTTCACGGGTTATAAAAACCTTTAGCCAGCAGGGGTGAGTGGGAATCATTCTGTTTTTATTCAATAACCGTACGGCTGCTCTGAGGAGAACGATTCGTATTACTTAAACCCTTTGTTATTTTTAAATCGACTGGAACCGTATGCGACTGATCGTGAGGAAATACTTTTGAATTATTTAAAGGGGTATGTTATTTTTGAGTTACCCATTTGAAATGGCTAATAAACATAAGAAATGCCATCATAGACCACAATAACAAGAAACAAAGTTTAAAGTTTTGTAATAATTGGTTAAACTAATGGAAATCTGAGCGAGTCTTCATCATGTAATCAAAAACCATTTAATATAAACCACTCGTTCAAATACAAACAGCATTTTAAATACCACAATTTCCACTGATGTTAAGAGCTTCCCATAGGAAGACGTTCAAAATAAATAACTCACAGTAATCACATGTAATTGCTTAGGATAACATAAATCATATACTCAATCATTTACTTCTGCATCGGACTCAAGTTTGGTGTGTACATACAAAAAAGCAACATCCTGTTTCAAAATTAATAAAATAAGTCAAATAAATCAAACCATTCATAAATTAATACGATAGATTTTATTCGACTTTGGATTAGAGCCATTTTTTATTAACGGCTAAACTTATAAAATTCAATAAAATGGCTTTTGCAGATCAAAGTACGTATTTGACTGTTCCCATTTCAAGGCATCTAGTGTAAAAAAGCAGCGGCATGTCACAAAGGGGGAATAAGTAGAGGCGAATACCGATCACTTGTGCAAAATCGAGATTTCTATACAACCCTTTGTCGCAGCGATTCGATTATATTAAAAGGCACGATCACACACGAACACCGGCGGAAGTATCGCATTTACAAGGCGCACCGCCTGTTCTGTGCGTCTCGACGTTGAGGGTTTATTCACATATATCACAATCATCGTTTATGCAATGCTACGTATGTGAGCGCTTACATTAATACAATTCTTCGCTTCTTGCAACCTAACCTAACACCTAACTAAAATTATGCATAAAACTTTCACATTAGACCACTTGTCGACGCTCTTGCCTCTTAATGTGTGTAACTATTCTCGGAACTAGATTTTCGGATGCATTTCCGGGGATTCCCGTAACACAATGTTAATCATCATCATCATCATTACCAGCCTGTAGACGTCCACTGTTGGACATAGGCCTTTTTTGGCACTTCCAAAACACTACGATCCACCAATCAGTCCATCTGGTGGGGGGTCGACCAACACTGCGCTTTCCGGTTTGGGGTCGCCAATCTAGGACCTTGGGCTCCCAACGTCCATCAGCTGTTCAAACCACGTGCCCCACCCATTGCCACTTCAGTTCTGCGACTCTATGAGCTATGTCGGTTACTTTGGTTCTTCTGCGGATGTCCTAATTTCTGATTCGATCACGCAGAGATACTTCAGCCGAGCATTGTTCAATGTTCAATGTTAATATAAACACATATACTATTATGGTAAAAGTGTGTTTATAAATCTATTTATAATTAGTTCATATTAACCCTTACCATCAGCTTCTGGGGTGACCCGACATCACTACAATGCCCATATGATACAATATAAGTCTGAGCAAAGACGTTTGACAGAAACGTTAGTGTTATAGCCCCTAATAGTGAAGTAGAGTAATAAAATACTTTAATATAATGTATGCAGTATAGGCACGGGCTCACATAGACAATTTCACGCGCGCTTACCTAATGTTTGCCGAACGATTTGCCGCCAGCCATAACTGCTATGGGCACTCATTTTTTCCGCCAGCGAATGTTTCGCACACTCTAGAATTCTAAGAAGTCAGTGGTGACTTTTACCTTTAAAAAGTTTGCATAGTCTACTTTTACTAAGGGTATATTATGTACGAAAAATTAATTACCCTTAGTATTTATTTTGTTTTATTCAGTATTTAATTCGAATTCAAATTAAATGTACTTCTAAACTAAGCCTACTTGGAATAAACCAAGTAGGCTTAGTTTAGAAGTACATAGTTCACGTCAAGTTCATCTGTTTATATCGTAACTTGTATCGATCAGTTTTATATAATAACTGTTTATGAAAAGGGGGCTTTTCTGAATCTATAGATATTAGTTTCAGAAAAGTAATAAAGGGTGTGTAAATAATCTTTATGATGAGACTGTACTAAGTTCAGATGACAGGCAAAATCCAAACAAGATCAATATGGAAATTCCCTATCAAACCACTTTACCCTAGAAAAATCTATTACCACAAATAAGCCATATATTTTAAAAACTTAGTTATAAATATACTTCTAAACTAAGCCTACTTGGAATAAACCAAGTAGGCTTAGTTTAGAAGTACATAGTTCACGTCAAGTTCATCTGTTGATATCGTAACTTGTATCGATCAGTTTTATATAATAACTGTTTATGAAAAGGGGCCTTTTCTGAATCTATAGATATTAGTTTCAGTAAAGTAATAAAGGGTGTGTAAGTAATCTATATGATGAGACTGTACTAAGTTCAGAGGACGGGCAAAATCCAAACTAGGTCAATATGGAAATTCCTTATCAAACCACATCACCCTAGATAAAATATATTGTCACAAATAAGCCGTATATTTTAAAAACTTAGATATAAGTTAGCAATATTTAAATCAAACTAGGCCGATGATGAATTTATTTGTTCAATGTTTAAATATGTACAAAGATCATAGATATGGAGGGTTATCGAGTTCCACGTAATTGTCTTATGTCAGTATGCAGCAGCATTCTTCTATTGTTTACATTATGAAACGAGCGTAACAGTAATTACACCTGTAACCTATTTGATGTCTAATTTAAATGAAAAATAGATTAATCAAACGATACCAGCTTTCACTAACAATAAAACATTTAACAATGCCTCAGACTGTCTGTGTGTTACAACTTACAACGATCTCTTGTTTTTTTTTTGGTTCGACGAGCCCAAGCTGAGCTATTTGTACAGCGTAGCTTGAGGACCTTATCAGACGATCGATTTTTGAACCCTTCTATGTACCTATCTACTAGTAACATTTTGGGACCGTTGCCAGTGAACAATTTGTTTTATATTTATGTTTGCAGACCATATGGAGATCCGTTCTCGATTAAGTACCATAACAGCTGCGTAATTTGTAAATATATGTTTATTTGGTTATACACGACATGTGTTAAGAAAGAGTTGAAAATAGGGCAAGCAAAATACGAGTAGATAGTACATTTACAAACATAAAATTATGTATGACTTTATTTAACTATTTTAAATTGTTATAGTGCACATTAATATTAGGAAACGCAAAAGTTTTCTGTTTATAAAGTTTATATCTATTAAGTTCACTTTTTTCTAAACTACATAACTGATTTTCATATAGTTTTTACAGTTAGATGAAAATTAACTTGATTATTTTCCAGATTTAACTAAGTCATAAATTAAATTTAAACGTGCCTAAATTAAAGTAATTCTATTTAACGTGTTTTTTTATTAAAATCTTTTATACAGGAAAAAGTTGTCGGCTTTTAAAATACAAAGATAATAACATACATACGAACGAATTCGCGTTTGTGTGCTATCGGGCCTTTACAATCCCAACAATATATTTTTATTTTAGGTTCCACTGTAGAAGAGTATAAAGCCTAAATATGTAGGTAGTAGAATAATAAAATTATAATTCGGACATAAAACGTGACTCTAGAAGTTGAACACATGCTCAGTACGGCTACAGCGAAATTTTTATATTCAACAGAAGATTCAGGCAATAAAGTATGTAGGCTTACAGCGGGCTTCGCTTAGTGTGTCTGATATTTCTACTTTATTTGTACAGTCTTGTTAGATTTTTTTATTTATGTTTTCTACTACGGAATCTTAATGTTTGATATTGTGTCGGGAGTCGCAGCTCGCGCCGTCCTCCGCGTCCCAATTAACTGAGATTTATTTTTTTCGTTCAACAAATACATTATCAAAGATTTAACTGAGCAGGACAGTTGTGCCCAATTTTCTAAACACCTTTCACAATGCACGGTTAATTTGTTTTATCCTCACGTTTACTAGTGTTGTGTTATTTAACGTTCTCTTTTTGCTATATTAATTAATTGTATTTTTTATTATATTATTTATTAATTTGTTTCTAATTTTATAATAGTGTCTTCTTAACATAGTATTAAACAAAGTCGCTCCCCATCCCACTGTCTGTAGACTCATATTTCATCCATTTTACATAAAACCTTGTCATACTAAAACCTTACAATACTCTACGTATTCGTGAAAACTACATGACGGTCTGTTCAGTCGATAGTTTTTGAGTTTATCGCGAACAGACAGACAGACAGACGCGACGTGTGACTTTATTTCACAATCTGTAGTGATAATAATATATCAGTGATCTTAGTACCAATATCACAAAGTTACGCTTACTTTGGGACTAGCTAACGATGTTCTGTAATATTTATTTATTCTAAGTCAGTCGACAACGATCTATGGCAAGTCACATTGAAGAATCTAGAAAATCTTTACAAAAAACATATTCCCAATTTCCCAGCAGTGGCAACGATAACGACGATATTGTCTAGTTTTGAATAATATAACACGAAATCGTCAACACAATCATTTATTCTGGTTATACATAGACTTCCCTCTCAGATATTTTATAGCAACGGGACAATAGTCCTTAAATTTGTAAACATCTCCGCAATAGTCAAGTAATTTGCTTCGACTTGTTAATTGTTTGTGTAAGGGAAACACGTCGTGTTTTCCCGCGCCTCGTGATGTATTTGTTCGCATTCAATATTAATTTATTTTCTCTAAACAAACTCTTAGAAACGCAAATTAGATTTTGTGTTCTTGTTTTCAGTTGGCGAACGTCTTCTGTTAATTTGTTTAGGTTTTTTACTTGGAGACACGATTCAGTACTACAATATTTTTAAAGTAGGTAATGTGCCACTCGTAAAGTGTGTAAACACAATGTATGTAAAACACGAAAACAAATTCTGTAACGGTTTATAGATTATCCAACTGATGTGCCCTGAAATCTGAAACTTTTTTTTATCGACTAAAAGTTAGCCCTTGACTGCACACTATCACACCTGATGTTAAGTGATGATGCAATCTAAGACGAAAGCGGGCTAATTTGTTAGGAGTAGGATGAAATCAACACCCCTTTCGGTTTCTACACGACGTCGTAGCGGAACGCTAAATCGCTTGGCGGTACGTCTTTGTCGGTAGGTTGGTAACTAGCCACGGTGAAAGCCTCCCACTAGCCAGACCAAGACAAGATAAAGATAAGATAAATCTCAATCTGCCCCGCCGGGAATCGAACCCAGGACCTCCGTCTTATAAGTCCACCGCGCATACCACTGCGCCACGGAGGTCGTCAACAAAAGGTGGAGGTGTTTTCGTTAGAAAAGCAAAAATGCGCTGATGATCTAACAAAATATATAGAATTTCATAAGTACGAAATACGGACGTTCACTAATTGGGTAATATATATTTTTGGTTACATAATTATTGTAATAGAAAGATTTTTTATATATTTCCTTACCAATTTACTCTTCTCTTCGGCTTGAGGTCAGCTTAATAACGTCAAAGAGTATTTTTGTTACTTCGGTTCTTAATTGGCTGCTTCCCCAATGTACATAGCTCCGTTGCCAAACCGCGACGAAGTATCGTAGCGGAATAAGTTCCGGAATATTATGTAATCACAAGGTTTTACTCTATTGACGAGTACTATGTAACTGTGTTTAGCTGTAACAGATATACCCACATAATGAGGCACATATGGGCTGGCTAATATTTTCTTCTGTGATTCTTGGTGTATTTAAATAAATTGATTTATAAATTAATGCAATTTATCTTTATATTATAAAGACGAAAGTTTGTATGAATATAAATAAATAAATAAATAATAAATATTATAGGACAATTACACACATTGCTATATAGCCCCAAAGTAAGCTTAGGTAGCTTGTGTTATGGGTACTATGATAACTAATGAACAATTTTATATATATTATACATAAATACTTATAATAAGATAAACACCCAGATACTGGAAAAGATCCATGCTCATCACACAAATATTTTCCAGATGTGGGAATCGAACCCACGGCCTAGGACGCAGAAGCAGGGTCACTACCCACTGCGCCACTCGACCGTATATATGTATGTATGTATGTATGGATGGAGGCTTATTACTCTTTGACGCAAAAACTACTGAATTGATTTTGATTGAAGCTTCACAATAATATCAAAATAACATATTTTATCTAGATATTCCCCCGGGAACAAGAACAACGCAGTTGCACCCGCGGGCGTATGTATACTTGCTACTAACCTAACCGGAACAAAACGTGTAGTGTTCAAATCGAATACCTGTTCAATACAGTAACATTGTAATCACTACATCAGTGTAGCATCAATAAAGCTAATTTGTCAGCTATTTCAAAGGCGCATACCACAAACTCGGCTCCCATTTATTCATTTCATAATATAACTGGTTTTTTAATTGAGCTACCGAATACCGCTTCCTTTGTTGCACACAAACCACACCCCGCATTTATCTAGCAGTAGCTTATTTAAAATGATAAACGAGCTCCCAATCGATTTGAATAACAAGCGGGCAGATGCTCTTAATCCTTTTGATTTCATTTAACGCATGCGCCCCTCGGTCGCTGTCGGAAATATCACTTGAGTACAGGTCTCGAATCACGATCCGACCATATTTTTCATTATAATACACTTAATTTAAAAAGACCCTCAACCTTAGGAATTTATGCGCATTGTTCCTTTTTGTCTAAGCCTGGATACCTTATCATTCCTTATTACGTGACCGAAGAGTCTTTTATAGGATTTGTGATTGCGCTCAATCGTTTTAGGCTCCTTTATTAAGCGAAACGATAATTTCTTCTTTTTGCGATGACATCCTATTTGTCAGCGAGACAATATTGTGAAATCACGGTCGTTCTTCTCGCGAAGAAATTCTAATGAATTCCCAGCAGACGTTCGTCTGAGTGCTTACCAATCGCAGCGTCATTTGTTCGATCGTTTCGTTAGGAGGAAGCCGAGTGAAAAATCCGTCTACATTAATCACGTCGATACTGAAATACAATTTTGAGCGGTCGAAAAAATTTACATAAATAATTTATACCCGAGAGACGGCTTTTGCTGCGTTTGATCCATACTGTACGATGTTTCTGTTGTTAACCATCGTGCCTTGTGTTTCCATTTAATTATTTTCTTGTTTTATTGTGATTTTTTATTACTGGATATTATATTTCATTAGGTTGATGACTGTTTTACTTTCGATAATGTAATAGATTAGGTATTTATTGTCCAATAGTAGATGATGAAAGAAGATTAAATTTAGACTAATGGATGCCCGTGAATATGTCGACATCCACGGCTACTTTTCAATTGGCTTTAGAGAGTAAGGAAAAATGTGTGTAGTTTTACGTGCTACTTTAAACTTGTCAACTGTTTGTTGTGTTATTTATTCCTTTAAAATAGGTCATTAATTATTTAGATATTTTTGCACTTTTATCAAATAAATATAAATAAACTAAAAACTAAGTGTATGTTATGTCAACTCCGATGAAGGACTATGAACTAATTGTGCTATTAGGAAACAAACATCAAGACACATAAACTTACAAACAATTTAACTGTCTTTGAATAAATATTTTACATGCATTGCATTATTCACCGACACAAAAATTAGTTCGGTAAAAATAAATATACTTTGTGAGCAGGATCATTTGTTTGTAAACTTGTTTAACTGTTAAAAGTGTAATTTATAACAACAGCTCAGTTTTACCAACACTACATCATCATCACTGAGGTATTTTCGGCGCGCTACAACATAGCCATAGCTAATAACTATAGCCATAAGCTCAAGGGTAATAGATGGAGAGCTTGTGGTCGCCAGACCTTAGTCAATATATAAAGCTGAAAGTTTATAAGGTCACGATCCAACCGAATGGACCATGCTGGGCTTAGACGGTATTTATTTATTTATTTATTCTTTATTTGTACACCACATAAGATAACATAAAAAAAAACACATACAGAAACAATATTATGGAGGAAGTATGTACAAAAGGCGGCCTTATCGCTTAATAGCGATTTCTTCCAGGCAACCTTGGGCTTAGGAAAATAACAGTAATAAGCTGCAGGTGGTGTAATTTAATAAGATACATACATTCAAATAATTACATACTAATACACAATAAATTACATAAATAACACAATAAACATTAAAATAAATATCATAAGATAAACTAATACATACATAATGAGACACACAGGAAATACAAACCATCATCAAAAACCATCATCAAAAGTACTTACTCGCACTTGAGATAGTATGACTTAACAGCTTTTTTAAAAGTGTCCAGTGATTTTGACCGTCGTATGTCCAGTGGGAGAGCGTTCCATAGCCGAATTGCATGCACAGCAAACGAATGTTTATAGAACTTACTCCTATGTACCGGCATGCGCAAAGTAAGGGCACGACATGATCTTAAATCGGATTGCTCTCCCAAAAATGTGAACTTCTCCTTTAAATATGGTGGAGAGCTTTTATTAAATAGTACACAGTACAGAAGTGAAAGTACGTGCAGATCCCGGCGACGACGAATGGGAAGCCACTTGAGTTTATGACGAAATTCAGAAATGTGGTCATATTTGCGTAAGCCAAATATGAACCGTATAGCGAGATTTTGAAGTCGCTCAAGTTTATCTAGCTGGTCCTCAGTTAAATTAAGATAGCTTGCGTCAGCATAATCGAGAACAGAAAGAAGAAGAGAGTGTGCTAACATAACTTTGGTCGGTCGAAACGGTAGCTGGGTTTAAGTATCCAAACTGTCGACTATTAAAATAAAAACAGCAATTCTTTAGTATTTACCCGGCATAAAATGAAAAACCATATCTCCAGTCGCCAGTCACTTATATTCTTATCAAACCTTTAACTAACACTGTTGAAGAATCTTACTTCTCGTGACATCATATAAAAATACTTACTGCTTAAACAGTTGACGGTATGGACCCGTAAAATCTACTAGCTCCTAAAGTTACCACAGTTCCAACTCCATGTCGTACTTACCTATGACAGGAGCATGAGCTGACAAACTTTTAACTTTTATAAAATGACAAAGGTCTGGCGATCACTGGCTCTTAGTCCACAATGCCGGTTGTCCAATGAGAGATTCGATCGAATCCATCACAGTCGCATGCCTAAAATAATACTCCATCAACGCTGTCGGTGAGATCGCGACCCGTCAAGTGGTCACCTCTTATGGGAATGTAAAATATTGTTTTTTTTTTTACTATTCATCACCTCTTTTACTGTTAACTTTTGTTATATTAAATGATAACTGCAGCAAAAAAGATTTCTTCATTTTTATGCTGATGCAGCTAAGGAACGAAATAAAAAGAGAAAAATAAAAAATAATTGAAATTGACTTAAACCAAGGACACCTTTATAAAACATGATTGTATGAAAGATGTAGAAGGTTTTGTATTGTGTAGTTCATTTTTCGATAAATTGAAGAGAAAATTTCGGTCGATCCAAAAATCGCTTCCCTTTATATGAAGGTCGATTTGACACAAATTAATTACTTTAAAAACTACATTAGCCCGAGATGGTTGATTATTCTTTCGTGTACGGTTAGGCAAGGTCCTTCGGGTCGTTGAGCCGGAGGAGATTTTGCACGAAAAATAAACACCTTCAAAAACAAATCCTGTCTGCAATTTAGATAAGTGATAGACGTAAACATATTAATTACTGTGAGTAACGACTTGGTCTTGTTAGTGTAATTTATCAGTGTCATATCTATGCTTTTTACAAAGTTATCCTACTATTTTAAAATTGACAAATTAGCTACCTGAAATTTGTTGTTAATTAAAAACGCAGTCTAAATAAACTTGGCAGAAGTATAGTTGGAAAGATAAAAATAAAACCTTATTAACTGCCTTTTCACATTTGACCTGAGTGCAATCACTACATTTTAAAAAAATATTCGAATTAAAAATTGAACCTAGAACATACAAACCTCTAAGTAACATGCAGTGTTTGTGTGTGCGGCAGTGTCAGATAGAGCATTCTTATCGGCTTCCACTTCTAACTAAAGAGTTGACAAAGTTGCCAAACGTGTTATGTATATTTGATTATATTTGACAGACAAAATTATTTGTTACATTGAGTTTGAGAGATTTTATCTCTGTCATACAATTGTGGTGATATAAATATCAACCGAGAATTTTGTATTTTGAATATCAATTGCTGCGAAAGTTTTTTTGACATTTTTGTATGACTTAATTACGTAGATATTAAAAAAAGACGTGTGGCACTCGGAGGCTGCCGCGGTAAAGCTATTGCATAGCATTTTTCATCAACTTATTAAATTATAATTATATATTTATTTTATTTATGCAATTTTTTTATATAATTGATATTTCAAAAACTCATTAAAAGTTCTGCTATTTATCGATAGATGGAAAAACTAAAAACTATTACCGATGTGCCGGTCGTACGGAATTTCTGGATTCGGTTTCCACGCCCAAGGCCCGCGATAGAAACTATGCAATAGCTTAATAAAGAATTAATTTTGTTTGAAAAATCGTGGCCTTTGTGTTATTCTGAAGTGTAAACTATATTATTTCTAAAGTTTCATTAGAATCTATTCAGTAGTTTTTGCATGAAAGAGTAACACACGTACATCTATCCATACATACAAACTTTCGCCATAATAACCTTAGTAAGGAAGATAAGGTTAGTAGAATCAGTTAGTAGGAGTAGTAGCCTATTTGACGCGTCAGCCGCTTACTTATACTTGCTTATAACTGAGCCTATATAAAATTAATAATTAAAAATTAAATTTTAATAATAGTTAAAAAAGTATAGTTGTCATGCATATAATTTTGTTATTTCATTTTCTCAGTCAGCACATTACGGCAATTGCAGCTTCGCCTTATTCAGTATTAGACACCCGGCCAGACAATTAAGCTTAGTTATTCACCAATAAATAGCTAAGTTGCAAAACCGCTTTACGACCTGTTATAATTAACCGTCTGATGCAGTAGCAACTGTAGCACTGCAGTAGTTATCTGAGCAATTAGTTTTCTCACTCGGAAAATCATTAATAAACCTAATGATATATGTAAATTGAATCCATTTTACAATATTGATTCTATGCGCGAACCGTAAATTCAAGTTTTCATAACCCAACGGCGCCGTATTATGCTGGGATTATTGGATCAGGGTGTTATTTTACGTTTTGTATTAAGAGTAATATAAATACTGTCTCTTTTGCTTATGTAATAAAAAGGAAATGACATCTTAGCCTTTCAGCGCACTTATTTTTATTGACTTGTTTATATTATTGACATTTTGTTTTTGGGAAAAATATTAGTAGTAATAAAGAACTTCCAATTTAACAAACGAAAATTCTTCAAAATTGGCTACTATCTTTTTTATTCACCAGTAAGATCTCGACTACAATCTCACGTGATAGTAAGTGATTATCCAATCTAAAATCGGAGTGGACTAACTTGTTAGGAGTAGGATGTACAAAACCCATTTTTTACTACATCACATGCAACCGGAACGCCAAAAAGCTTAGCGGTACGTCTTTGTTGGTAGTCCCGGCTAAGTTCTCCACCTGACAGAACTGAACCCATTAATAAAATATCATTCGGTCCAGCTCTAGCCGATATTCAAACCCAGGACCTTCGTCTTATAAATTCACCGCACATATTGTTACGCCATAGTCGTCGTATAAAATAGTTCAAAACTATTTCAAATCTATCACCTTCAAAATATTGTAATCAGCATACCTACTTTTAAAAGATAAAATTCCATGTAGACAGTCGCTCAGACAAACAAGTCTCACTTACGAGTATAAAACCCCTCTTTATCAGGGGTCAAAATGATCTATGAACATAATGAATACAAAAGTTAAGAATTAGTAGCACCACCGAGGCTACCTCCGGTCTCTACTTTATCGACGCATTCTTTATCCGTGATACGTTTTTGAATAGCCACTACGATATAACTCGTCTTTTATTTGTCAAAACAATCGTTCATACCGTTGTCAATGTAATTGATGATACGCTTCAAGATGTTGATGGATATGGAACTGTACGTAACGTTATACAGCCATTGATATAAAACCAGAGATAGGAGAAAAAATTCAATATTTAAAGTTGAAAAAAAAAATATAAATTTTTACTGGAAAAATTCTCGAGATTGCAACGAACTCTGGTTTTAAAATTTCTTAAAAAAAATGCATTCAATCATGAAATAATTGATTGATACTTTCTCGAGATTGCAATTAAAAAGTAGCAATAATTGAGAAAATAGTGAATGCAAATTATATTATTACGTTTGAAAAAAATCTATTAAAAGATGTTATTTTAGTGTCATTTTGTTTACTGTAAAGTAATCAACTCGATTAAGCCTTTTTTATCTTTACTGAGTATTTGTTTGGGTAGTTATTGTTTTGGTTTTGTTATTGTACTGCATTTTTAACGATACTACATCATTATTCTTTATGTTCCAAAAACCTTTATGTTTCCTTTTTTGTAAAACAGTTTTCTCTATAAATTCAATGAGAGAAGTAAATATTGATAATTCTATTTAACACTATATCTCGGCTTCGTATATCAATAACGATAGCCTCGTATCAGTATGAGGGATCAACGACTTGATCATTTCTTATGTTTCGATTGTAAGACAAATTATTCTCTGTAATCGCTAGGCCATTGTGGTGCGGCGTCGATTTAATAATTCCTCACAAATTAATAAGCCGTGGCCCCGCCCCATAGGCGTCAACTACGTGATTAATAGACACAGCGCTGCCGACTACCGGAGAGTTTAACTATCCATATTCTGCGCTATACCTTACTTTGAGTCTGTACAATCGCCTTCAGATATAATTGTATAGTTACTAGCTTTTGCTTACGTCTATGCTCGCATTGTTTGTCATAAATAACATAAACATGCTAACCGTTAGTTTCTGAATAAGATGATCGATCACAAATTGACAAAATCTTTGTAAAGAGCCTTAAATGAACAATTGTACAAGAAAACATATTAAATCAGTTATAACGTAATAAATTACTCACAGGTAATGCTAAATAGAAAAAAGATTATATCAACAAAAGTACAAAAAAAAAGAAAATTGTTATGAGTTTCTGAGAGATATCCTGGGTATAAGTATAAGGGTTGCCTTCCAAAATTTCGTGGAATAAAAAAAATCTCATTGTTTCTAGAATAGCCTAGGAATTGAACCTAAACCTCAAAAGCTGCATACGCTTTCCCTAGGACCAAAGAAATATGTACAATAATCTTATAAATCATTTTAAGGTAATAATTTCTACTATTTCTACGATACCATACAACGCTGTTCAATATTCCGAACCCAACGCAATCTATTGCTTGACTCTTGAAAAATTTTCAAGGTTTGGAATAGATTTTAATGAAATCACCGAAGCATTGGAAATTATTCAAAGCAAGGGCAATCTAAGAAAATTTGCAAAGTTTTTGATAGCTTTAGTCTAGACGTTTTAAGTCAGTTTTATTTTATTGCTCTGGGTGAGAGTAATCCCTGAAATAAATTAAAAATGTAAATTGATTCTTAGAACTCAGTGCTATTGAAGTATTTTTCTATCTGAATCGCGTTATAGGGATTCCGAAATAAATTATGCCGATATAAGTTGAATAAGTTGGTCATTAAAGTTTCATCGTTTATCCAAGTTCTTAAAGTTCTTGCTATTCTAGGTTATAAGGCTTCTACTTGCTTTTATACAATTACTTAATTTATATTCAGTCTGCTTCGCTAACTAATTTGGAATGGATTAAAGTTTTTGTAGAATTTGGCAATTTTATGGCCACCTCTCAGCTAATATAACAGTTAAGATATAATATGTTGCTTTGAATGATTCACGCAACTTTTACAACGATTTCAGTTATTTTTTAATTGTGGTTTAATATTGCTGTCGGCAACTAAATAATAATATAAGATGTCGGCGAGATGTCGACAACCCGAACCACTAATTATTATGTTGGCTGTGATCAACAACACTATTGACTTTGAGAACGCTTCTCAGAACCGAAAGGGGAGTAAGCGACTATCTTTAGATGTCAAAGGTCGATGAACCGTTAAATTTAACACGACCATGAATTTTTATTGTTAGCAATAATTACGGTTGTAACATAAATTACGCTGTCGTTGAATATTTTTCTTGCAATATTTCTGATATGTTTTACTGATACTTCGCTCGTTCGTGTTTTTATCATGTTACAACTCCTGCTTCTGACTTTAGTGGCTTTGATATATTTTGACACGATAGACAATACATGCTATGAAACAAAAAAAATATAATAAATGTCATTAATAAATCAATTACATTTTATAACAAAACTCAATACGTTTCAATAAAATAATAACCCTACCAACGCTAGCTTAAATCTTGTAACATACCTAGTCGAGAATAAGATAATTTTGTTGTTTGAAAAAATAACATATTTTTATAAAATTGTTAAGATGAAAGCATTGTATGTGCTTTCAAGATTTCATATATACGTACCCTTTCAATCCTTTTTAAATTTGTTTTTTAAACTATTGTAATAAGGTGTTAAAAACAAGTATTTTTCTGTTACCTGTTTTTAAGTTTTCTCCAAATCGATTACATCTTTGCGTCTTAAAGCAACGTAAGCCCCCAATCGTACCAATGTCATTATTGTCTATTGTATGCCATTGTTTGTATGAACAAGCACTATACCTTTCAAAGGATTTCATATTTGCAAAGAAAAGATTATGGGAGATGAGACGCCAGTGATAACAAAGACGTGTTCGAGTGAATGCAACGGTACAATAAATTTTTATCTTAAAAAATTATATTTTTTCATTTCTTTCAACGCTGTAAAGCTAAAATTAACTATAATTTTCAACTGGTAAACTACTGGGGTAAAAATTTCAGTTAATACTTTTAACGATGGCAGAGCTAAGCAGTAAAGCGACTTAAAGTTAGTAATGCGGCTTAGTGGACTCTACTTAGCAGATTTTTATGTTTTGCATTTTCTGGTGTTTAAACGAAAAAGGGGGAAACAATTCTATAGTTTTATAAAAAAATTCGTATAAGCGTTACTTAGATATAAAGTTGGGCTATTTAAATACATAGTTATTATCATAATGTTGTGGTGTATATATAATACATCTTGAGATTATGATTACAAAAAATAATACCCGGCTGACTTTGTACGGGCTTTCTTATGTATTTTTTTGGGGTGATACGAAATTATTAAATTTATAGATCCTAAAAAGCACTAATGACAAAAATCATGCATTACTATAAATATGGTCATAAAGATCCTTGCAAAATGTTAGTTAATATTTTATTTTGCTTATAATAATAATATATAAAATAATTAAATAAATTTATTAATAAATTATTGCAGTAAAGCATAGAAATTTGCCTGTATTAATAAATGTTCTTGCACAATAAAGGATTTTTAGGCTATCCGTTGTTTCTGTGTTTCGTTTGCGAGCACGTGACCGACGGCACCTGTCGGCGGTCGGATCGTGCCGACACGCCTCGCCGACCACCGCACCAGCGCACTGTCCGCACCGGGCACAGAACTAGAAATAGAGCGATATTATATCTTTTTAATATTTAGTAAAAATAAGCTTTATTTTACAAAGTTCATTATTAAAAGTTAAAAATTATATTGATTTAATTAACAGCTTTTAACGAAAGAGCTTGTTCTCACTTGACTAAAATTGAAATCCGACAAAAGGGTACGAATTTTAGGTTTCGCTCTGAAAATAAAACTTTCTTAGATGTGGTCTCTACAATATATCAACATAATCTATGCTTATTGCATATAAACCATATATATATCCAAGGTCAAGGGACCCGATAAAAGTTCCTAAGCTTTTTTGCAGAGGAAGGAATTTGTCTTATTTAAAGATGTTACGTACGTATGTACGAGTATTATTGAAGTACATTTAGCATGATGGTTTCGTATTGAAGTTGTTGATTGCGATTTGAAGAAATAAAGGATATTTTTTTGCATATCGTCTTATTTTCAACGACTATGATGACTGAAGATTTCATTGTTGCGTTTTTGCAATCCCCATTTTGTCTAAGCTGAATACGGCTTTTAAATGAGGTGACTGCTAAAACCGTTTTTGCATTTTTTGGCAATAAAAAGCTTGTTAAGCTTGGCACGCGGCTTGTGACTAAGCACATGAATAAACTAAGTATAGATTTTTCGACTACAGTTTTTGCATAAAAAGAACTGACTTGACTTTGATGACTTTTTAAAACTGTTGAATAGTAAAGTCACGGTTTATGATAAGAGGAGCGCTATTTTAAATATGAAAAAAATCCTATTCATTTCTTTGAATAGTAATGTCGACGTATGTATGTATGTAAGTATGTATGTAAGTATGTATGTAAGTATGTATGTAAGTATGTATGTATGTATGTATGTATGTCCATTTCTTACAGCTACAGCCTAAACGGCTGAACGGATTTGGACATGTGAGGTGTCGTTGATTTTGGCAAAATTGTGGAAGTGACATAGGCTATATAAATTTTCAAAATGGCGGCTGTAAATGGGGGAAAAAAAAGGGGGATGTGTGTATTTTTTCTTTTATCTTAGCAATATGGGTATCAAATGAAAGGTCGTAAAAAGACCATTTCAAAAATATAAATATCATATCATGTTTATATTACGGTTTTAACAAAAAATGTCAAAAAGTATACCAAGTGTACCGTCTCATTTCTATACCACAAATTAAAACTAAAAAGTCTCAAATAAAATTATTATTATAAAACTTAGAAGTTAAGAACTGCAAAAAGATAAACTAGGATCACTATATCTATATAAAATTCTAAATTTTTTTGGTATAATTTCCCAGGTAGTAATGTATTTTCCACGGGTATAGCACCATAAAGTATTTAGAATTTTGTATAGACATAACATCAACAGTCGGGTTTTTTGTTTTTATAATAATAAATTTTATTGTCTTTTTAAGTTATATTTGTGTAAAACATATCTGGGATAGTTTAGAGTTATATTTGTGTAAACATATGCTGGCTCTGTATTTTAATTAAAACTTCATAGTTCAGATCAGGTATCTATAAAATTTAATAAAAACCTATTAATGTAAACCGTTTGAATTTATATAAAATGACATCACCGACAATTTCATTTGATATCGTTAAAATTAATTTAGAGATTGTTTATTACTCATTTACCAAAAATCTTTTGATATTTAAATCAAATATATAAAAGGCAATAAAAGCATATAAACCACTGTAGTGTTACCGTTACTTAAATAGTGCTGGAACTCCTCCGACGTATTATATTCGTAATTATACACATAAAAGTAGACAGTTACGCGTCTTAAATCTTTTTAATGACGAAACAGTATAACAAAATGCGATCCTTATTCAGTATTTATGATATACATTCCGTAGTCATAATCGTGGAGTTGAGTGGTTGTGTTGGACAACAGATAATACAAACTATATTTATATAGCTAATGCAAAGACGTTGATATAAGAATTTTAACAAAATCTTCGAGGTAGAATATGTAGTCTACGGACAAATTCATATCATTTTGAGCTGTCTTTATTTTAATTCCTTAGTGTTTGAAAGCGGTCTATAAAATTTGCAGTTCTTTAATTACCGGGTAATTAATCCAATAGAATCTGATATATCTTATACGTGTTGGTCAGGTATAAATACGTGTAAATTCTTTTTTTCTGATTAATAAGGTTACTCATAAATCTCTTTAGATTTAGATTTCTTAGAAGCTTATTACACTTCCCACAGTCAAAGTTTTAGATTGTTCCTAGAGGCGCTTTCTCTGCCGATCAAATTTTGACAGCCTAATCTACTACGTACTTACTGTGATGTGTTACTTACTCGTAAGTTTGTAACTTTATCGCTGTCATGGAATATTTATAAATATCACGAAAAGGCTGTCAACCTCTACTCATTTGTTATAGGATCAAAATGCTTTTCATAATAATGCACAAACGCCAATAATGCTCAATCATCACGAAGTAGATCGAATTAAAATAAATTAGATGCTACTTAACTAATGGTTCTTAGTAGTAGTCTTCTTATAAAGATAATGTTTAAAAAAACGTGTATCTGATTTAGAATTAATATACAAACTTGGATATTAATTTCACGGTCTAGATTAAATGGAAATTTGAACGGTTTGCATTGTGAATAGATCCTTTTTGCTATCAACTATATGACAATACTTTTTTGCAGTTTCGATGTTTTTACGTTTCTCTAGTCATTGTTCAAATTGATTTCATTCTAGATCCTAAAACGACGATGTCTTTCTAAAAATGTGGTACAAAAAATATAATGTTTAAGTGAGTACGTACCTACTTTTTTTATTCAAGCTTTGTTATTTTTGTACATATAAATTTATGTAGAAGCTTTAAAAGCTGTTTGTTCAGGAATTAACGCCGGCACATATTTCTGCACATCCTAAGTAAACTTGAAGTTGCATAATGCATCATGCCTATAGAAATATGATATCTGACATGTATCTTTGTAAATGTTGACTTTATTTCACGGCACCTGAACCAACAAGCATCATTTTACGTTATGATCCTTTCATTGTGTGAATTCCTATAGAAATTTTTATTTGTCAGCAAGGTCACTGTAACATGTCATGTAAACAAGTTTTATTTTCGTCTTTAATATCTTAAACGCGTAAACAAAAAGAGGTTGGCATTTTAATTACAAATAGACACTAGGTGGACATGGGAATGTTTGAAAAAAAATCTATTAACAATTGACAAAATGGTTCTTTGCTATCTGCACAGCTATAATGCCCAATATGCATACCTACCTACTATTAATATTGATATAAGTTCCTAACCATCCTTTTACTGTTGTAAAACAGCTGGGCGAATTTAAAAACTTAGTATTACTAAAAACCGCAATTAAAATTATAGGTTCGAAAAACTGCGGTAATTTTTTGGTACGATATTTGTATAATTTTCATTTTTCTAGTCACTCCCATTTCTCTCTCACAAAAAAGGCTTAAAAGAAATAAATAAAGTTAGTGTTTTGGTTTTTTTCTTATCGACTACAAGTTGGTCCCTTGACTGCTCTCACACCTGATGTTAAGTGATAAAGCAATCTAAGATGGAAGCGGGCTAACTTGTTAGGAGTAGGATGAAATCCACACCCCTTTCGGTTTCTACACGACATCGTACCGGAACGCTAAATCGCTTAGCGGTACGCCTTTGTTGGTAGGGTGGTAACTAGCCACGGCGAAAGCCTCCCACCAGTCAGACCAAGACTAATTAAGAAAAATCTCAATCTGCCCCGCCGGGAATCGAACCCAGGACCTCCATCATATAAATCCACAGCGCATACCACTGCACCACGAAGGTCGTCAGACTTGTTTTATGATTATGATTTGTTTTATGGTTTTGTCTGGTAAAGAAAGTACCATACATGCTAAATAATAGCTATTAACGGCTTTTTTTCGTTGCTTGAAAACAAATGAAAATTCAGGATAATAATCTTCCGTATTCGGTAGATATCCAAATACGATATGTGTGGTCGTCCAGGAGCCATTTGTTGAGGCTTTTCTACCGCATCATTATTACAAATCTGAGAAATTTAAATTATGATGGGCCAAGCACCGAATATCAACGCAAGCAGACATGTCGAAGAGGCGAGAAGTGTTTTCATAGAGCCGCCGAATGCTTATTCTCAAAACTCGGCGCGCTCAATGTTTACCTTTGTAAAACTCACTATTGTGTTCTATACAATTTATTGCTGTCGGACATGATTTTTTTGTATCGAATATTATTGGTGATGATTTTTTAAATGTTTGCCTTTCTGCCCGATATGCAGCCCGAAGGTGTGTAGGTAGAGCAATTGTGTGTGAAATCGGACCGGTGGGCTGCTGCCCTAATGCCTCCTTAGGTCGCCTTTGTGTGCTTTGTGAATGTGTTACTGTTATATAAGACTATCTCTGTATACGTATTGCAAGTCTTGATAATTTAATCTTTTTAGCATATTTGAGAAAAAGCAATTAACAATATTCTGTTACACTTCACATAGGATATATTTAGTCTAGATGTTTGATGTGGTCTATTTGTTTTGTGAAATATCAAGACTATCAACGTGAACATTCCGCAGAAAATAAACGTATAAAATGTTGTTCCTTAATACAGTTTTTTTGTATTGAGGTTACGGTGTGACCGATTTATGTCGTTTGCGATTCATTTATTCACGCTTACAGTTTTACTGCGACCCTTTATATAAAAAGCATAAAACCAAAAACTTGAAAAGTCAGGTGGTGCCGCCGCGCGAAATCGAGTTGTTGATTTCTACGATATTTAATTGGATTGATAGTGGACCGACTTTAATGTAAACATTTTTTTATAAATTGCTGCGTGCCTGCTTGAGAACGACATTTTAATATAGTGCTCTTTGAATTTTTTCGTGTTAAATCAAGGTTATATATTTCTTAAAATTTCTTGTTTATATTTGTTATACGGATATTTGGATACACGTAAATTACGTATACTTTATTTTAGAAACTTAAGTAATCTTTAGGTAAAAGATTTTCCTTTAATTAACCACGTTATGGCGCAATAATTCATATTTAACATTGACGTCGAATTTTATTTACAGCAACACCGCGTTTTATTGCCGTTCATTAGCGCTTCAAATTTAATATTTAATAAATTATATCGATAAAGACCTTTTCAAAACTTTTATTAAAAAATGTTGTTTATCCGATCAAAAGGAAACAACGGTCGCTCATAGAATTAAATATATTATGCTCTCGATCGTAAAATGTAGAATTTATAGGCGTCCTTTAGAGTTACCGTGGCTCGGGTTTATGAGTTCACGGGGCGTTTGCTCAGCACTGCGTGGTCGCGCACGCATACCGGATAACGATACGCTCCCGTTGTCATGGGGATATTATCATTTCACTTATTTTCATGACTGAAGTTTACGTGTGTTTCATAATTTGTAGGATGACGGTAGGACAGCATGTCGATTCAGAGATTTACCGAGTCACTGTGAAAATGGAAACGTAACCGCTTAGTCATTATAAAGTCAGTTTATATTGAATTAAAGCAGCGCCATCTATGTACAATGTGAAAAAACGCTTCAATGTTGCCCTTTTTTATATGTTACAACACTACATAGATAGAGCATAGATAAGTATATTCTACGACGCTTCTGTATACGTCTGTTGTAAGCTTTTAACTACGATCTGAAAATAGGAATAGAAAAGTATAGCATTTTAATCGCGTAGAGCGAGTGTTACTCCAACCTTGACCTGTTCGATGTATTGGCAATACAATATATATTTAGAATAACTACGTACTTTAATGACATCTTGAGCCTATTCATTGACTCAGTATCTATCTATGAATAAGCGTGTCAATATTATGTGCAATTATAATAGAAGATATGAATCTACCCTTATGATATATTTTCATTAAAAGTTGTACTAGTAACATTTATTCAGCCTTTTACCGTCACGAAGACACTTTTCCGAAAAACGTTTTAATTACAAACGCGTACAAATCTCTCCGTTTTCGTGCGCGTTTTTAAATGCACGTGTGAACGCGCAGCGCACACAAAAAGCCACCGTGACTAACAGTTTAACGTGTTTGTTCTCTCAACAAGTACGCGTGAAATTGTGATTATGAACACAAATAAAAAGAGTTCCCAATCGACGCATGGCGCTTGTGATTAAAGCTCCGATCATCGGACACAGCGGCGTTAATGGATTATTTATATTTATCTCGCATAACCTTAAACGCGCTGTATAAAAAGTTAAATTGATTTTATGCCACTAATGATACGTAATCAAAGTTTTGATTAGTGGAAACTGAATTAAAGTTTAAATTGAAAATCTGCCGCCATTATCTGTGAGCTTTAGTTGTACTTTGGCATGTTATTAGATATGATATAGATGACATTTAAAGTTAAATAGCTTACATGGCTTTTGATCACATATTAATGTGAAAGTTCTGAGAACTGATTGTCATCAACGCGATTACGAAATGTTAAAGTGCTTAGAGAGGTTTTACGTGTATATGAGAGAAACATATTATTCGATAAGTACATCACTTGTGTATATTGCTACAACTTATACTCTTAAACGCTTAAACCATACATCTGATTGCAAATAAATTTTAGTGAGTTAATTATAAAGTTTAGATAATACATAATAGTACAAATATTGTTGATTAAAAGATAAGGATTTTCTCTTTTATTGTAGGTAACACTTGGGGCGAGCAGTAACTAATAGGGGTTAAAGAATGAAATTGCCGTTTTATTGTAATAGGTACTTCGAATTGACATAGAACCTGCATGGTTTAAGATTTTAAAGTGAAACTTTTTTTTATACGGTACCTGTGTAGTTCTTCTTTTAAAAAATGTGCAAAATTCAATTATCAACTTTCAGTTGTTTTTATTATTCAGCTTAGACAATAAAGACGGATACTTTGAAAATTCGTGTGATTTTTGAATACGAGTTCCGACGCGGAACTAACGCGGCAGAAACAGCTCGCAATATTAATGTTGCGTTTGGAAAGGGGACTGCTAATAAACGCACTGTGCGATTTTCGTTTAAACGCTTTCGTGATGGAAACTTCGATTTGAAGAACGAACCACGTGGAATTCACACAGGTGAATAACAATGATTTGAAAGAGATGGTGAAAGCCTACCCAGGAATTAATAGCGGCATGGTCTAACGTTACTTTACCAACAATATTGACTCATTTGCGTCAAATCAATAAAATAATAAAATATGAAAAATGGGTGCCTAATGATTTGACTGATCTGCAGAAAGAAACGCGTGTTGAAATTTGCGTTGCCTTGTTGAATCGATACAGAAATGAAGCCTAATAATGTGTCCTAAAGCAAAGCTTATCAATAAAAAGGTAATGGTAACTGTTTGGTGGTCTCAGCGTGGTGTAATTCAGTATAGCTTTATCCGATCTGGTCAAGCAATAACGGCAGAGGCAGTCTACTGCGCCGAACTCCGAACAATGATAGCGAAACTAGTAGTGAAACAGCCCCGACTTATGAATCGATCTTCACCATTATTGCTCCATGATAACGCGAGACCTCATACAGCACGAGAAACCGTTTTAACTCTACAGGAACTTCAATTAGAAACCATTCGTCACCCTCCATATTCGCCAGACCTTACTCCAACGGACTACCATTTTCTTCGTGATTTGGACAATTTTCTACGTGATAAATTTTTTTTTTCTTTAGGAATCAGTGCAAAATGCTTTCACACAGTTTGTCGAATCTAGATCACCAGAGTTCTATCGCAAAGGCAAAAATGAGCTTCCTATATGGGCAGCAATGTATAGATAATATTGGTAATTATTTTGATTAAATAAATATGTTAAATTTAAAAAAAGCGAATTTTTATTTTTCAGTACAAATCGGCAATTTCATACTTTAACTTCTTATTTATTTTTTCAGTCCACCTGTCAAAGTATAAAATATCCCAGTTTTTATATTTATACCATAATGTATCCGCTTTCCGATCGTTTATTGTGTAGGGTCACATATTAAAGGTATAAAATATAAACATGGTTATTGTTTTGAGATCATTAACGTCCACATAGAGCGCGGCGGTCGCGGTATTCCGTCTGATTCGACGCGGTTTTTGTGCGCCGGCGCATACTAACATAACATAATAACTACCGTTGGGTTAGGTCATGTTAGCAAATAAGCCTTTTTAAATAACGAAAACCCGTGCTATGAAATTGGAACGACCGTCAAATTACCTTCGAAAGTTGGGTACAAAAAACTCGAGATAGTTATTTATGTTGATTACTATTTCGTAAGCGTTGCTAAATATACTTTGAAATGAACTCTATTATTGCTCTATGTCATATCATGCAGTGCCGATTTGGATGATTGTTTTTTTTTCGGTAACTACATTGTTCGTATGCTCGAATTGACTGTTACTTTGAATTTAGGTATCTGTGGCTGAGAGGAAACGAAAAATATACATAGTTTATTTCGTTTCATGTATGACATGGCAATAATTTAAGTGAGTATCGACTAGAAATAATATCCTTACTAATATTATATAGGCGAAAGTTTGTATGTATGGATGGGTGTTTGTTCGCTTTCACGCAAAAGCAACTAAATAGATTTTGATGAAACTTCGCAATAATACAGCTTACGTAGCAGAATAACACAGACCACTTTTTATTCCGATAATCCCAATACCGGGAACGCAAACTACACTGGTGAAACCACGTGCGTGCTCTAGTATTTTTATAATGATATTGCTATGTTGAGATCTTTTAATGTAGGTAAAATTTGTCTATTCGGAAAATTTAAATTAAACATTGTAAGAGTGGAAAATCATTTTAGAAACCTTTACCTTTGTATAATTCATAACAGTATGTCACTCAAGCCGTATGATGAAACTTATTTGGATGATAATATATTTTCTATTTATAATATTATTTTCCAATTCTAGACAACCTCATTATTTTGGGATCTAATAAATGCTGAAGGTAGCTCTTCTAAGAACAAAATGATATTTATTTACTATCGACTGAGTCTATATTTAAGATTGGTAGCGCACTACACACATAAGGGCTATCGTGAAAGCTCATCGAGTTAAATCGAATCTGAGCCTTTGAGTTTGAAGACCATTGTAATTTCTGTTTTTATTACCTATTATGGCAGTAAGTGTTTCTTTAATGTGTTTAGCTTTTAATACCTGCTGTTTATGATGGCAAATTATTATTTTATTTTTGATATCCTTCCATATTTTAGTCGTACAATTAGGATCCGAACGTGTGGGTGGTGTGTCATTTTAAAACATAAATATGCAAATTTATTACTAAACTGTATATTACTAAAGTAATTTGCAAAGATTGAAGATAGGTTTTAATTTATCAATTTTAAATTCGCAAAAGTTATGATCTAACAGCGTTATAACTAGACCTTTATTATTATATTAAATATGAAAGTTTATCATCTCAAGGATTACCATTGGAACTTGTGAGAATAGTTGACATCTATATGGATGTATGAATCGTAGTTTCTTTGGGAGGTAACGTTATTGTTTTGGATATTTTCTTTGGGATAATATTTTTTTTTACGTCCGCAGTCGCACAAACTCTTAGTTTGAGGATCTTTGTAAAAATGTTTAGCTCTCATTTTTTTACGCTATCAGATAACAACTACAATTTACTTCTTTATCGGTAAAAGGTAGTGTTTTCGGAGAGAGTTTTGAGTCAAAAAGTCCGAAGTGAAATGCTTATTGAAGGACATCAATAACTGAACCTCCAATTATTTTTTTTAATCTATTAGTTGAAGCCATCTATAAATATATAGGTTCACTAGGAATTTGTATCAGTGTATAAGTTTGCAGGTGTGTAAATGTCCTTATCACGAGCCCTACTGTATATTCCTCAAGTGAACGTAGCGCTGTCCATCGAACGTGACTCCACGGGCCTCATTATAATTACAGATCAGCGATTGTTGTGCACATAAAATGTATAATTTATAAAAGCAGAACATAGAACAATCCTGGAGATGCTTGCTTCATTTTTTCCGGGACGTTGCCTCGCGTCACACATACGTTTTTGCGAGCTAATGGTACGTACAGATTCAATGTAACGGGCCATAAATGGTTTTTGTTGGTGCAAACGTCACTTCTTTTATGATGGATGTTATCGATTTAAGTACTGCTATGTTTTATCTGATGCATAGTGACGACTCCACTCTGGCCGGGCGGTCGTTGTTTGACGACAGTTGGATACGTTCTGCTTAGTTTATATGATTTCCTCTATCCCATGTTGAATTCCGCCGAGCTCGTGCACTCCGATACAAATATAATAAATCTACGAGAGATACGTAGACACATTGAGGATAAATAGGTGCATGTTTTATTCAAATGCCGTATAACAAAAGCCTATTTCATATCAAGAGAATTAGTAATTACTTGTAGATACCTATAGGTATCCATAGTAAATGGATATTCCCTTACAAATGGATGTGAATCGCCTTGCAAGAGCGTGGGAGATCCTAATCTGCTCCTCAATTCTATTAAAGAGGCCTATGTCCCATACAGCGACATAAAAATGGTAGAGTTTATTAAATTATATTAAAAATATTTAGCGCTATCGCGGCGCTAGTATTAAAGAGGCTGTGAATCAGAGATTTGAAAGTAAACCTCTCAACTTGTAAGCGAAACCTCTATTACGATTAAATATAACATCACTAGATCTATAATATTTACTCGCATTGAATAATATCAAAATCTAGTTCTTAATAATTATTCACGCCAAATTGAATCGAATTACTGTCGTGGAATTGTGTCGCATTAATTTTATATCGAACTATAGAAACTACAGCTGTAGCGAAATGTCACGTATCGTGCGGTTTTATTGTGAAGCTCAGAGTTGACTACTGCCATTAAATACTATTGTAATACAATTTTACGATCAGATATGTTTGCTTTTATTGGCTGTTAATTTTAACACATTTGCAACCTACATGCCAAAGTATCAAATTATTTCATCATAAATTTTACTTTGTGATATCATTTTACATATATGTGTCACGTTGTGACTCGCACAATCTGTTTTTATATTTAATTTGATTCCCAAAAAGTGCATTTGAATTTTCAATATTTGGTGAAATTAAATTTCAGAACTACTGATCTTATAAGTTTGACGAGTCTGTCTATGTTCTGTGTTTTATCTTCCGTCCTATCGACTGAACTGATTATAGTGCTGTTTATTTCATATTCAAAAAGTTCTTAGTACAAATGAAAGTTCGATAAGTCTATGAAAGAAAATTCTGACAAAATTTCATACACACCTGGTTCATGCTTGCTCTGATCAAAAACCTTCGGCTAGCCAGCGCAATATCACAATCATTACGCGGTCGTCTCACTAAAAACAGAGTGAAAAAGTGTAGTTCCCAAAAGTTTTACCTGGCTGTAGGTATATGACCATTGGCCCCAATGTGAGAAATTCGAGTTGCAATTTGGAGTCCATTGTATGAGAACAAAAGCGTGTGATGCTTTAATAACAGGTGAATTGTTTTCAAACTTTGGGGAACATTCTACGGGATTCAAACGTGACCGGTTTTATTTCACGCTATTTTAGAATCTGATCGCGTCCATTTTTGGTAATCCCGGTTAAGTTAAGCGGACCGTTTTATTATCCTCTCCATTGATGGGGTAAATTATGAAGAAAACATAAATTAAACAGGATTTGTAAGTTAAAATAAGTTTATTATTCGGTAACGTATATATTTAAAACCAGGAAAATCATTGATATTATTTATAATACTTCAAATAAAAATTATAGTCAATAGAACAACAACTGTCAAATCATTAAAATTAAAAAATCGGCAGTATATTCTAGATGTCGATAATTTATTATCAAGTACTAGATTATTAAAGAGTTTAATGTGACGTGTGAATGAAAAAACCAAGAAGATAACAATTTAAAATATAAATTTTATACGAGTAGATGTGTAATCAGCCCGTCAAAGAAATCCACTGTTACATTTTGACCAGTTAATCATCTAATATATAAAATTTCCCTGTCACAATGTTAGTTACCGTACTCCTTCGAAACGGCTTTAGCGATATTTAGAATCTGAGAATCGGCTACTACCTAATTTTCATCTAATTTTTTTTTTAATTTTTAATGCAAAACAACGTTTGCCGGGTCAGCTAGTAATTAATATCTAAATTGTTTTTTAATTTTTAATGCAAAACAACGTTTTCCCGGTCAGCTGGTAATTAATAAAAATTGACCTACGAGCATTTTTTTTAATTACATTACATTTTTGTTATATAATGCTATTGTTTTTAATTCCACATTGAGCTTATTATCTACCCTCACTTTTCAGAGATAAAAATTATGACACAAACAAGAAAGCAACGATAAGATTTTGTTTTTGAATATTTAAATTATAACATTCCTTTCGTGTTGTAATTATGATTAGGCCTAATGAGTCATGTTGTATGTAAATGACCTTTACTACGATAGTAGTACTTAAATAACACATAAAGTTAAATTATACTATTAAAATCTCTTAATTTACTAAATCCCTACTAAAAATTACGAGTAGTGTATTGTTATTATTGTCAATAGTAAAATACTTGATTATAAAACTAATTTCTTACAAGATAAGTGCTTTACATGCCACAATAGTTACAGATATGTGTAGAGAACAAAGTATTAAATATGTATATCTTTAATTAAATTACTTCAAGCATACGTAAATATGTAAACCCAATCAGATAAAAACAATCGTAGAATACTACCCGCTCAACAAACTAAGCAACAAAAGCCGTATTGGTAACGCCGTGTTTCGGTAACGCAAGTATTGCAAGGTCTAAAAAACAATGTCGGCAGTTCGGCACATAGCGCGCTTTGTCGACCGCGACTATTAGAACGAATTGCCGTACGTGCCGAGGGATGATTCTCTTTGGCTCCTCTTTATTACCTTTAGTTTCGCACATACTTTTATAGCTTTTCACACAATACGGCCGCGCCGACTACCGGTGGATGCCAAATTTTCGCTGCAATAATATAAACAAACCAGAATAGTTGGAATGCTTTTGGGATGACGTCAGTGCTCTATACAGTGTACGAGTAATTTTGATTATCGTAGTTGACTTATTTCTGCTGATTGCGTATCTATATATATCTATGTTATCAACAAGTGACGTTATTATAACTATTGTTTGCTATCTTACTTACCAAAAAAAATTGGGTCTAATGTTGTAACTCAAAATAACGAATGCAATTTACAAAGTGCCTTATATTTATAAAAGAAATTAAATTTGGCTACAAATTGTTGTGACAATTGTGTATGCATTATTAACTTGTTTTAACGGCCCACTACAGGCTACCCTTGTGACTCCCTTCTTACATGGAGATTTGAACCACCACGCTGCTGCCATTACTGGGACCGACACTTTAAAGTACTCTTTTAGGCACGGAGGTTTAGTCGCGTACTTTCTAAATCCGAGCTGAGAATTTCTTCAAAGATAGAAAAGCACAATATTTCATAGCTCAACCCAGGACGACTTCGCGATCTGAAATCACGTACCATCCATCCACCATCGAGGCAGTTCATAAAGAAATAAGACGGTAGGAATTAGAAATAAGGCAGTTGAAATTAATGTGAGGATTGAGATACCACGAAGTTGCAAACTCGACGCGTGACGCATTGCACTACGGCGCCCAGTTTTTTCGCCACAAAACGTGGGGGGTGGTTTGAAGTGGCTCCCGTAATAATTAATGACGGATCGCAGGCGTCGCTAGCCTGTTGTTTCACGTCACACTGTTTTGGTAACAAATTGTAATGAATCGCTCCCCTGGACCTCACACTTTGAATGTCAACTTGATTACGTCATCAAATTTGCTCCGTTTTATTAGCCGCGATGTTTTTATGCGAGAAACGTTGTGTTGCAAAAATTTAAAAATGTAATTTATGCTGATATAAAATGCAAACATCCTATGTTACCTACAAGTTGTTACATGTTATATTTGTCATACGTTGTGTAATAGGATATTGAAAGTACATTTCTTATTAATTATATTAGGTGCATATTTAATCGTATACTAGCACCTTCTAGTGGATATGTCTACTCATAGTTACTACACTCATCGATATTAATCAATATTGAGACATATCAGGAATAATATAGAGTCACAATGTGTTTCATACGTTATCTATACTTATAATTTTTAAAGAATTTAATCTTAAACACATATTTAAGATTAGGTTTATAAGAAAATATTGATACTATGATTAAAAGAGGTGATCTCACAGAGTAAATTGTGACTGTTTTGAGTTGCTCACCTATCTAAAAACATACAGTTTGTGTCAAAATTAATGAAGTCACATACTTAAACATACTAACACATATTATATAAATTGCCACAATTATTTATTTAATAATAATGTATCGAATCTCGCAATACTCGAAAGTGATTTAAATAGTAATAGGTGCGTATTTCGAAATTGTCAGTCGTTTCCTGTCCCAAAAGTATTAAATTTGGACATGGAACACTTGTTACCAACAAATTGTTAACGGACACGAAACGATTTGTAACTATCACTTTTTAATGGCACCATTAAAATAGTTTTGCGGTTTTGAGTCTAATATTTTGGCGCTTATTTGAAGTTCCTAAGGTAACAAATGCGTTGCGGTCAATACGATGATATTGGACGAAGGTAAAAAATTGTATTACATTGTTACCGATCAGTCTTGTGATGTAAGATATTGATTCTAAGTATAAATGATGTTATGATTCATAAAGGTATACGTAATTACACCGACATTCCAAAAACTAATTGTCACGAATACAATATTTAAGATTCTTTAACTTAAAGAGCAGAAATGTGTCACTAAGAATTTGTAGAACAGAAAAGTATCGTTTTTCTATTGTTTTAACAATAACCAGGGATCCTTTCACTTTCCGCCGCCTTTGTTTGTTTTGTTAACATTGCTCCAATATTGCGTTGGGATGTTGTGGATTTCTTAAAAATTCAGTTAAACAATAGTAACTGAGATAATGTGTGACGTAACGGTACTTTTTTCAAAGTATGTAGGTATGTACCGCAGACCACGTTCACCCTTACGTTATTCTAATTGTGTATGGTCATAGAGTCCATAATAAGCTTGGTTTGTTTAATGTGTATCTGCTTTACTTGTTTAATATGCCTAAGCAACGTAATCTAGGATTCAGGCATATGTAGACGCCCTATCAAAGTTGATTCAGAGGGCATGAAGATCGGTCTCTCTAAGAGCGTCACCTGTAAAACTCAGATATAGGCTAAGAAAACTATGGTCCTAATTGCCCCATTTGGGTGGTGTATTAAAGGGTACAGAGGTATAGAGGTATTGCTAGATTAAGTGTAAAGGTGTAAGAGGGGTTTTTTCCAGGTATCGCAGTTTGTACACTACAAATACACAACGTAATTTACCATTTAATATTAACTAACACTTTGATATGAAGCTGTTAAAGCTTCTTGTTTTAAAAGAAGTTACATCCACTTCCGTTCTCAATAGAATCAATTAGGTTCCTACGGAGATTAACGTGTACGATGACGGTAAGAAGAATGAAAAGATGTCCTTTTTCAATATATAATCTGGCCTTGCACCTACTAAAATATATCAAAATCAAAGATTTTTGTGATAAAAATAGAACAAAGGGAAGAATAATAAATTTAATATCGTATTATCATGGATGACGTATGAGTACAAAACTATACTCATTTTTAAACTTACTAAATTTTTAAAGGTAGAAATATCCACGTCGCTATAGTCACTAGATCGCCGAGTTGTCCAAAAACTTGGCAAAGACATTAGCGTCATATTGCTTTTGTCACGTGTGGTATTTTTTGTCGACTCCACACCCGGAGCTAATGTGTCATCCATCTTAATTTTCTTACAACTTTTGATAAAAAAGCGTTTAGCCCCTAGCTTTTAGGTCCCCGTAGCAACATTAGAAGCCATATTAGTTTACAGGTTTGGATGATTGGATCAGAAAAATATACTTCTGTATTATTCGTTTTTCTCAGTGCTGCGAATTATGTGCACTTTATATGTTCTGCGAAGAGTTGCTGTGTTGTTGGGAATTGTTTTCTACTTGACTTCAAATAGGTCTTCTAAGTGCCTGATAGAGTCGCTGCGTAAAAATGTTACGTCAATTTACATGGAATTGAAACGCCATCTATTCGTAATTTGCGAAAACGCTTTTTTCCATGTAAATTGGCGTTACCCTGTGGTAAAGTGTACTTGCAGTGACTTAATAAAAAACTTACACTAGACATTCTGTTTTTCTGACAACTATTACTATAATATTATCAACTATACTATAATAATAAAATATCAACAACTTACGAGTAGCTTACCTATGAAAAAATTGTATATTGCCAGCGCAAGAATATTTGTTAAAAATATCTAAGTAACTCAAATTGACCTTTGTATAACGGTCGACTCTATGCGAAATCTTAGTTGATCTCGGCAAAATACCAGAAAAATGTAAGAAGAAGTATAGTTGCTTGAATAACAGTCGTAAATCAGCAAACAGCCTGTCCGCACGTGCAAATGTCTTTTGTCTGGAGGTGAGCAAACATTTGGCGGTCTACAAAAGGCTTTTGTGCCGTTTGAATGAGCTTGGTATTGTTTTAAGCTAGTTGACGGACACTTCGCACAATATACTTGTTGATTAGATGTACTTAATATATTATTAAGTTATTATGACTAATATAATATCGTTTGCTTGTATTTTAATGAAAGGTAATTTTATTAAGAAACCCTAATGACACCTATCATATTATATCCTTGACTGATGAATGAGAATCTTTCTCTATAGCTCCAAAAACTAAACTGACGTGTAGAACAACTTCAGCATTTTTTATGAAATACAATGTTGTCTGAAAATTTTCGTTAGTTTTAGCTTTAGGTAACACGATAAGTAGAAATTTTTTTTATCTACAATTAACATGTTTGGTATCAAAGATTTTGCAGGGGCGATTAGTTAGAAGAAGGAAAAGTGATTTATATCAAATAAAGACCAAACTGCAAAGTTGTCTGGAAATACTGAATTTTTTATAATTTTAATTTACAGCTTTCTCTCGAATAATAATTAAAATAAAGTTAGAATTGAATTGTTTGAGATTATAGGTTTAATAACTGTTACATTTCATTGCCTTATAGATGTAGTAAAACAAGTTCAAAAACTTATCATTTATATCAGTTCATCATACCATAAATGGTGTATGGTTAAAAATATTGCAATTTGTTCTGCCTTATAGGATCTCGTATAGGATTCCTTTTACATACTATTGCTGATTATATCTTGTAAGTTGTCTGAAATGATTCATGGTACGCACCCGAGCAACCACTGCGTTCCTTTTAATAGTTAAATGATGTGAAATTTATAACATCTTATCATACGTTGGAATATGATAAGAGTGAATTGTAAAGTATAAAATTATATTCATAATATTAGGAACTATACTGTACGTATAGTTCCTGTATAGGATACAGGATTACATTCTAAGGTCAGATCGATTTATACTATTAATAATGTTATTTTATCGCATGTGATTAATTATAAAAAACTTAAGTATGAGTCGGTAACTTTGCATTCAAGCACTCTTGTGTCTATCATATCATTAGATTAAATTGAAAATTTAAAAAAAAGTAATTCCCCCCTCCCTCCCCTCAAGTACTTCAACATTTTTTCTTGGATTTAAAACATTTCAAAATGTAGCATTCTACTCCGTAACCCTTTTCATTTGATACTCATATTGAAAGTTGTAAAAAAATATGTAATCGACTATTTTGTAGAGGTCTCAATTTCGGATCATCCAATTAGATTTCCATCAAACATAGCTAAGAACCACTGCCAGGAAACTGGCTTTCAAATTATAGAAACCGCATCAAAATCGGTTCTGCCTTTGTACGCTATGGTGGATTTGCGTGGGGGGTTAATAAGTCACTGTTCGATTTACAAAATGTACTTGAATTTTAGTATAATTAGTAACAGTATATATATATATATATATATTTTAAAAGTTTAAAGTTAATTTCCGACAGAAAGCAAATGGAATTTTGTCATTGCGACAATTTGGTACGTAACGCTATTGTCTAAAAATGAAAGTGCTGCCAGCGTTTATTGCTACGACATAACATGAAAAACAAGATTAAATAAGTTTCGTTTTCTAGCAGTTTCATCTTGGAATGCTCGTAATTTGGACAATTACCTGACAATTTATTACCATGACAACAAAGAGTGAATTTCACTTTTATTATACTAGAACAAAGAAAAATAATATTTAGGTGCAATTACATTATGTCTTTCTTTTAACGTTAATACTTACCGACTTTTACTTTCGAGGGAACAGAAGTGAAAAGATGACTTCTGTTTCAAAACCTAATCCTTCCTTTGTATAGACACGAAAGTGCCGCCGACGTTTAAGCTTCTATGCGACATTAAACAGAACCTTTTGTGGCAATATAGCCGTTTCACTTATTTTATTGCTGCGCAGTAATTGTTCCCAGTTTCGTTTGTTTAATTTTTTTTTCAACCATCAGTCTATTCGCTTTGGGTGTCCATCTACAAAGGTGGATTACCATGAAAGACGAAGAGAGTATGCGCAGCTATAGATATGTTTACATAAGACCGAAAATTGGCATTTCAATTTTTAAACTGATCAAGTGCGAAATTTCATTGATTTTAAATTTAACAAATATAGTTTTGTTTTCTTTAATGGCTTGAAATACAAATAATGCTATATTAGAAGTAAGCTTATAAAGTTTTACAAGTATGAAATAATCTAAAATTTCAATTTTATTTTTATTTTATCATCAAGAGTACCTACTAAATCATTGATATAAATCTTATAAAAGGTTGGATTTACTAAAGTTTTTGTTTGTTTACTCTCGCTCGACACGTGTTCTGTTATATATCTATGGTAGCATGTTCTTGTCTTGTTTTCCAGAATTATTTACTGTCATAATTATTAAACTTGCGTGATATCTTTTCTGCTACTACAATCATTTTCTTCATTATACGTTTAGGTTATATTTTAGCTTAGATTATAGCATCAACTACTACTGTGCTAGTGGATAGTCAGCTTTACGGTTGTATCGTAACGACCCTTTCGCCCACAATAAACTTTGCATAACGCTACCGACAAAGTAAATGTAGGGACATACCTACTCGTATAATAAAATGGTTGGTTGGGGCGGTCTGTGCGTTGATACGTAAACTATATTGCAGCGGAGTTTACGGAACATGAGTTTTGTTTTTATGTAATCGAGGTAATAAAGGGAGCACATGAAAATGTAAATTTAGAAGCATTTTGCCCAAAATACGTATATGAAGTTACTCTACTGAAATCACTTGGTAGGTATGACAATATAATTTTAATTGGTAATATTCAATTTTATTTGTCTGTCTTAAGATGATTAAGATTTTCTAATAGCTTGACTGCTACTAATGTACTACAAACCGCTGTTGTTTATTTTAAGTATATTCCTTTAAAATAACTAGTGAAAGTTAGACGTGACTAATGGAAAATAGTTCTTTCTACAGTAGTTCAAAATCTTAGTAGTTTTGTTTAATACAGCCAAGTTTCCCGTCACTTATGAAATACAATCAGTATTTAAAAAAAATGGACTATATTTGTATTCATTACCTACTTACAAAAGTATATATAATGCTAATTGAAAGGCATAGCATCTCTATTTTTTTTTATTAAAAAAATACGCAGCTTTAAGTCGTTTAGAAACACAGAAAATAATACACGCAGTATGAACAAGTACATAGCAAAGCGTACAGTCTAGATTACTCGAACACTGTAGCTTTTCATAGTTAATTAATTTTCTCAACTAACAACATTGTTTAACTTGAGCATACATTACCTACGTGCAACTCGCTAGCGAAGTTTACTCTAATGATAGGTTTCGAAAAACAATTAGTCGGGCGCCTTTGTTTAAGTTGAACTTTATCGGTTAGATTTATTATATTTAGGGATGTTGTTATCTCCTCTACAGTTCGATCCGACGGACCGTTGTTAACCGCATTAGGCGAAGGGACCAGGTAGGATAGAACATTTATCAGCCGTTTTAGTTTTTTGTCGTAGCTTTTGTTATTATTTGAATCCTTCAGATGTATTAATCTCGTGCGTGGCTCTGAGAACCGGTCATTACCTCAAACTTGGGGGCGTATTGAGATCGGGTGCTTAGCTATTACGTTCTATTAAAATAACCCAGTATTATTTAACAAAATTAGATGTATCGCTAAATATTTTATAATGATAGGATAAGAAATTCGTTCAGTGAATACTCGGCTGTTATTAGTTAAACGGGCGATCCGCAACCATTTCGAAATGGCCCTTTAATGTCACTCATTACGTGCACTCGATAAACGGAAAGTAATTTTTTTATTCTTCTTATTTGTCATAGCCACATTGTGACTCGCCCACTCATTATTAAGTTAGTAGACCGTCACTCAAGTATTATTTTTCTATCGTAGGTACGTTCGTAAACAAGAAAGCGCTTAACATTTTTAGATCTCAACATTCAAGTGGTTTTCGTTTGGTGAGAAAATCGGTCTCACAATAATGTATTTTCCGTGAATATAATCGGACATAATGTTGTTGACATATTGTCATAACTTCACGACATCCAATTTCTTTTTAATTTGGAGCCACGTCGCGGCCATTGTCGGCGTGCGAGGTTTCGTTTAACGGCGGAAATGAGAAGGAAATTCCCATGGAGCCTTTTCAAAATACGAATATTATTTGTCAACAGACGCCTCTAGTTTCTCCACAATGACCATCGCCTTTACCACGCCCCCAGAACGGAAAGAATCAATTATTCTGACTGCCCTATCCGAAGAAGCGTCAAATGGGCAAATTGTTTGTTTAATAACATTTCGTCGCTACAATAAAAGTCACAATGAAATATTCATCCTCGCATTCTTTAGTGTAGATAAATTGTTGTATTTTTTTCTTAACATTATACTTGTGAGATGGCAGTTTCGTCTCTATTTGGTAGCGGAAATGTTTGGTAGTTTTTGTTAGCTTCCTGCCTTCGAAACTTTTTAACAGTTCTATCGTGTTTTTTAAACTTGGCTCGTAAATTTTGGATTAGGTATAGGCGACGATATTTTATACTTATCTCGCTTCGTATAAATTACTGATCCGATCTTTTTTGTCATCAAACATTGTAGCGTGCGCTTGTCACAAAAGTATGTTAATAATTTAGTACGACTGTATTTTATGGATTGTAGTAGCTTTTTTTGATGATATAATAGAATAATTAGGATCCCATATTATATAAATATCAATACATCCCAAAGAAGCTCATCTTTTGCTTTTTTTATGTGAAAATTAATGAAATATGAATAGAATCATTATAAAAGTCCAGTACCTATATATATAATCTCGTGTCACTGCGTTTACTATCGCATTCCTCCGAAACGGCTTGGTCGATGTTTATATGACTAATTTGTGTATATTTGGAAAGTTTAGAAAATAGGTCGTAGGCTACTTTTACAGCCATAACTAATAAATTATCTAGAAACTCTAGATCTACCCATATCACACATCTCACTAACATCCTGCAAGAAGCATGAGCTCCATAGCCCGCCTCTCTCGTATGATAGAGGAGGGCAGCGCTCTGTAGTGGCTAAGTGAGACACAAAAATAGTCCTATGATGATAAAAAGCATGTAAAGTTTTTATGATAGGATTGATATGCTGTGGATAATGCTCTGTTTATTACATAATGATAATAAACTTTAAAGCTAGTTTTATTAAAAACGTAATATATTCTGTTTACTACATATGTTATTACAATAATCGTTATTCGTGCTTAATAATATATTCAAAGTCCATCAGAAACATTTGTTACCTCACAGAGAGTTAGATCCGTGAGGTTTTTATGAATATATTTCGTCGCACGGTAGCCGCGATCGCCTATCAGCACCCATTTCTATGCTGATGCTATACCGCCAAATGTGCTTTGAATAACCCCATCGTATTAATATTGTTTTAAAATTTCGTTTCCGTAACCAAAACAAACAAATAACATAAGATCGCTTAAAACTACGTTAAGTTGCTACGTGTTTACTAAATGCGTTTTAATATTGGAATTAGATGGGAATTATTCCCCAAGAGTCTCGTAAAAGTATCTATCTGAATTTTTTTTTGTACTAAATTATTTTTTTATTCACCTACTAACTTCCACCGTGTGAAAGATTACTCGTGCTCGATGGCTTACATTGCTTTTCCGAGTCAAAAATTCTGATTTGATATGATGATACTCCAGGATGTGATGATTATCTGTGCTTAATTTTACATTTAATTTAAGGAAATCTCGGCTTTGGTGGTACTGTGGTGTGTGCAGTGTATTTATAAGACGGAGGTCCTCGGTTCGATTCCCGGCTGAACCGATTAAGATTTTCTAAATTGGTCCAGGTCTGGCTGGTGGGAGGCTTCGGTAGTTACCACCTTACCGATAAAGAAGTACCGCCAAGCAATTTAGCGTTCCGGTCTGATGTCGTGTAGAAAACGAAGGGGTGTGGATTTCATACTAACAAATCAGCCCGCTTCTATCTTAGATTGCATCATCACTTACCATCAGGTGTGATTGCAGTAAAGGACTAACTTTAAATGAATAAAAAAGAAAAGTAAAAAATTGGCAGAGCTTTGCATAATTTAGTAAGACATTGAGATAAAAGGAAGTAAAATTACATCAGATCCCACGGTTGTTATTTGGCTTAAGTAAGCCAATACTTTGTGTATGAATGTAGTTGGTCAACGTTTTATAATTTCATCTCTATATTTTAACTAATCATATTGTGTAGAAACGACATTTGCGGTAGAGTAGTGTAGGAGCAAGTGGGGAGGTTTCCGGCGAGACATGATGTACAAGGCGGTTAGAGGGATGTCCCGTGCAGTCCCCACCGCAACGACCCTGTAATTGTACCGAGGAGTGTATAAATAATGAGTACTACACACACCGGTTCAACTCACCACATACTTGGTTCAAGAAAGACTTGTAGGACATTGGTTTTTGAATTGCTTTGCTTTGTTGAAGCTTGCCATACTCAATATCTATTTCTTTTGGTTCTAGGTACTTTTGGCTGTAATCACATCCGATGGTAAGCGTATCCTAGAGGCTAACATGCTGGTGGGGTAAATGAATGTTGGAAAAGATTTACAATCATCGTTCTGCGGATCAGTAACAAGAAACATGCTTTGTTTAAGCAAAAAAGCAACCGTTATAACAACTATTAAATATTAAAGATAATTTTAATATATATAAATCCAAACTCGATTCAGAATGCTTGTCAACAAACAAATTTAAAATGAAGGCAGAAAATGAAACACATTTTATGCCTAATAAATTTAAAATTATGTTTTGTTATTTTAAAAAATCTTATTTCAAAGATATTGAATATATTAAATCATTTTAAGCTTACTAATCTAATTTATTGACATGAACTCGTCATTAACTTGTTTATTAAAAAAATAGGTGTAAAATGACCAGTGATTTCTACCTTCATTTTTAATTTGTTTGTTGACAAGCATTCTCAATCGAGTTTGGCTTTAGTATAGGTATACTTACGAACTATACTGGGTTTTGGTAACCCAATTTGGAGATTACAGGAATTAACAATTTATAAATTAACTAGATTCTTCGACAAATTTATGGAATAAGTAGAGGACGCCCGCGGTTTTACCTGCATAGTTCTCATTCCCGTGGGAATTTCTGAATAAAATGTCGCCTGTGTGTTATTCTGATATCTAAGCTATATTAGTTTAATCAAAACCCATTCAGTAGATTTTGCGTGAGAGACAAACATACATACAAACTTTCGCCTTTATAATATTAGAAAGGATAATACCTAATCATTGCATAATACCCAATTAAACGGACGTTACACAAGTGCTCTTGCAGAGTTTAATAAATAAAAATCCCACGGTGTTACATATAAGTGTATTTGTATGTACCAAACTAAAATTTCCCAGAATTATTTCGTTTTAAACAATTTTCAACACGTGGTTAATTTTTTTCGCAGAATATGAAATTTTTTAACGGAAACGACAGTTGGTCCGACCGCAACACACAAATGTTTACTCGGTGTAAAATATCACACCTTTTGTTTAGATTCTCGAATGCTTTACATAATTGGGATTTTAAATTTTGCAAACATTCTCGCACTTGACGGAGTTAAGAAGGAGATTCAATTTTCTGCTTTCTTTAAAAATGTTGACTGACAAAGTGTACTTGCTATCTATCTATTTATATGTATTTTGTATTACATTTATGTTACCCAGCATTATCACCTCGCAAAGAACCCCTGATATTGAACTTGGCTAATATATTACACATTTATGTTTTAAGGGATTTCACTTTTTGCTGACATCGCTCATGAAGCTACTGCACAAAATTAAAAAGTCTGAAAGAGTAAATTGAGAAAATTTAAATTTATTACGTAATGGTGGTTTCTAGAGGTTCATTTTATTCAATAGCGCTCAATAAAACCTATTTTTATTACTATTTCCTCCCTCATTTCGTTAGCATTCATCCCCTGAACTACCACATCATTAAAGCCTATGTTTGTTGATTTTTTACTTCTTTGTTTGGTTTATGATAATAGGCGTTCGTTTCGTCGCTCGGAACGCGGGAGCGACGCGGTGTGAAAGTTAACGCCTTCGTTCCCGTGACGTTTTATTGAACCATTGGGCTTAGCGAGGTGATGTTGATTTTAACCCCCAAGACTAAAGAGGGATGTCTGTTTATGCCATTATAGCGCCCAAGCGTATTACCTATTTGCCCACGGATTTTTTTTTAAATAGGAAGATAATTTTTAGGAAAAGGTTCTTTCTTAGTTACGATAATGTTTTAAGTAGGTTGGATTGGTTAATCTGATGTTATGTAGTAATTTTTAATTTTTCTTTTTAACAGATTTAATTCATTATTAGGGTTTAATTAAGTATTTTTAAGAATTAACAGTACAATTTGGTAAATAAATGGCAAATTTCGTTAAGTATAAACCTTAAAAGGCATTTATTTTTATAAAAAAGATATTCCCCAATTTGGCATCTCTAAGATGCTTAACATCCTTTTCTATTAATTTAGAAATAGGATGCTAGTTTAAGTTCTTCTTTGCAAATATCGCCTTCGCCGCCTAGTTAATTTTCACTAATTACTGCCGGAGATCTTTGAAAGGCGAAAGCAGCACTCATTAAAAGTTTTTCGGGGTTGCGAGAGATCTCTCGTAACTCAGACTGGGACCCCATGGATGAGCCGAGTAAAAGTGCTCCAAAGGGAAGTCTGCACGGACCATTATCCCCCATTGAGCCTGACAATAAGATTTAACTAGGGGCCGATAGATATCACGGTCAGCTCGAACGATTCGCGAGCGAACTGCTCACGTAATAGTTTTGTTGTTATCGGTCGTAACCACTCTTCAGTTGCGTCTGGGACGATATTAAAAAGATTTGGCAGCGAGCCATCGAGATATTGATCTTTATGCTTGGCCAGACGGCTATAGGAGTTTCTTAAGTGCCATGCCAGTTGGTTTAATGACTTCCCATGTTTGTAACTTTGGATACGATATTTTATGTAGTTGGCGATAGCTTTGGACAGTTACTGCTGTTGATTTCGTCGCTTGGAATTATACACATTCATTTTATGCTCTTACCTGTTAGTAACGAATGAGTTATATCTTTATTGATGAACGATCCCTGACTTTTAACATTCGGCTTAATTTTATTTCCTTGTAGGTACATCCAACAAAATTTTTATTATCGGCTCTCAATGTCATGAGTCCATTGAAATGGATACGACGGATGGTGGTCCCGGGGATAAAAAGCCATATTAGATAACAAATTGACGCGTTTGAAAGGTAATTTCGCGCAGCTGCGATTTTTATCGCCTGCACAAATATAGATATACACTCGTAGATACGTTTCAAATGTACATTTTGAACAGAAACGTTTTAATTAAGCCCCAAATGTGTGAAAAGCGACACCTGCGTTCGTATCGGAAGATCGCCCCGTCACGGTTTATGGGGCGGCTCCCAGAAACAATGGAAATGGCAAAAAGTAGAATGCGGGCCAAGGGCCAGGTACCAGGGGTGCAGTGCAGGGGAGGCGTGCGGGTCGCGGCGGGGTTCCACAATTTATGATTGCGCCGTGTCAAAGTGTTAATGAGCGCGGCCTGTTGCTCTTTATTGAGATAACGCAAGCAATCGATGGCCGCGCCGCGCCAAACCCATTACTTATTGCGTCGGCCGATCTTGCGTGTCTCTTTATATCTACTTATTTTTTTGCTCGACGCCTTCGTGCCAAGTAACTATTATTAATACTGTAAGCAAGAGATAAGGCAATTCATAAAGTTGTTAAGCCTTGTCGTCTGGTTAGAAATTTTTTATAAAGATTATAACTTGCATTTATAACGTGATACTAATTATGAATGGGGAATTGCTTTAATAAATGCTAATGTATGAGAATATTTGATATCATGAATCACGTACTGTGTATGTAATATGTATCTTTTTTGAAAGGGTTATTTGAAATCACTCTTTATTCTTTTTAATTTTTGTAAAAGATAAGGAAATTATCCTTAATAAATTATACGTCATGTACTTATCAAGTTCGTTGACATATGACATATCGTTAGTTCTCGTTGGTTCGAATTTTATATGAAATGTCTTTCATGAAGATGCATAATGTCCGCGACTCTGACCACTGCATATCTAATAAAGATATGATCTAATGATATCATTATAGAATATGTCAGTGCAAACCTACGTTTGTGTATATCGCTATTGTTTCCGCAGCCATGGTCATTATTTTTAAGATATTATCTTTTTTTAATAAAGAAAGTTTGCTTTAGTATTTAATATAATAGTTAATTGAGCTTAAAATGTTTAAATATCTTTTTCTTAACCTTGCCTATCTACTCTGCCTTGAGGTCTCGCATAAAACGGATTATGTACAAGATTATCCTTGCAACAGTTTTTAAATGATTCTAGTTAGATATAGAAAATAGGACAGCATCGAAAATTCTTATGGGAAAGAATAATTAAGCCATCAGTTGCTTTTTTATAGAAATAACTTTATTTTTGTACTTTAGGTATCTACTAGAATTGAGTTACTAAAAGCCTGAACTTAAACCTCTTAATATCATCCTTTCAATACGATAAAGTCGTAAGTAACTAAATTAGAAACTATATTAAATTATGTTACATTAAATTATGTTATATGCCTACAAAGTTATCTGATAATATTTTTCCTCAATCTAACAATGTAGGTACTGGGTCAGCGTAGGAATCATGCTCATGCTACTTATCTATTAGCACGTAACACCACTCGAGTATTACTTCATAAACTTACTATGTAGGTAGTAAACATGAAAAGTTAACTCAGTATCATAACAACTGAGTCAGTTCCATACGTCATTGTAGAGTTTTAACGAAACTCGATAAGATAAGTCGAGAAAAGCCAACTTTCTTGAATAAGAACGCCTTGTGACTTGTTCTGTCTTGCTTTGCATTTTTTAAATAGATTTACCACTATTATTTAGAGTAAAGCAAAGGATCGGTTTAATAATGGAATCGTGGTTGCAGTCATCTCCCTGTTATCTCGTGGAGTGGAGCCAGCGTTCTTCAGTAGTCAGTTGTTCAGTTATCAAAGATCTCTCAATCGGCCGCCATTGTTTATGCCAGGGACCATTCAAATGTTTTGAACTTTTACACATCTTGATGAATTGCTTGCTGATAGCTGCTTCTATCTGTGGAATGTCTCGGACGGTCATCTGATGTGCTGACATTGTTTTGTTCTTATATAGGTATGCGAAATGGTTGAAAATATTGCAATTTGTTAAATATTTCTTGTTCTAGGTTAAAAGTTTTTCTTTTAAAATAAAAAGCAATTTATACATTAATAGTAATTTGCAAATGCTTACAAAAGTTTACATTTTAGTTGGTGATAGGCTTCGGTCGTGGTTATTTACCAACCTGCCGCCAAGCGATTTAACGTTCTGGTATGATGACGAGCATGAACTGAAAGCGGTATAGATTTCATCCTACTTCGAACAAGTTATCCCGATTCCATCTTAGACTGCATTATGACTTACCATAATTGCAGTCAAGCTTATTTTTTTTTTATATCGACTACAAGTTGGCCCTTGACTGCTATCACACCTGATGTTAAGTGATGATGCAGTCTGAGATTGAAGCGGGCTAACTTGTTAGGAGTAGGATGAAATCTCTCCTTTCGGTTTCTGCACGACATCGTACCGGAACGCTAAATTGCTTGGCGGTACGTCTTTGTCGGTAGGGTGGTAACTAGCCTCAGCGAAAGCCTCCAACCAGCCAGACCAAGATAAATTAGGAAAAACCTCAATCTGCCCCGCCGGGAATCGAACCCAGGACTTCCGTCTTATGAATCCACCGCGCATACCACTTTGCCACGGAGATCGTCAAAATCGAGTCGCCACGGAGTCGTCGTTATTTGTAGTTAATAAAATATATCGTTAGATAAAGTGTGTATAATTAACAGACTGAAACACTAAAGGTAATTTCAGAATCTAAAGATTTAGAAGAATAAATATACTGCCAAAATCTACTAGTAAATCTAAAAGCTATATTTTTAGCTACCAGTACTATATTTTATTCTTGCTATATGCTACTACTACTACTTATAAGCAGATATAGTATCTAGCAGTAAGCGATTCAATGATTTTCTCGTTACTAATAAAGATACAAAGCTTAAAAAAGCCTTCTCTTTTAAAGAATTCAGGTCAATAAAGTATTGTTGGTCTTACAATCCCTTTGAATCCGATTGAAATAATTGCAGCAATCATTGTTTTATATTGTAAGAACGTTGTAAATTGAGCCGGGAACTCATAAACCTTTAATAAGCGGAACGGAACGGGGGACCTAACAATATTCTATACAAGATTCTCTGTTCCAAGAATTTAATAATCTGTACCTATCTTTCTTTTAATAATAAAAATTATGTAATTGTTTCCAAACGTCCTTTATATGTTGTAAGGATAGAATTTATAGAGAAAACAATAAATAAAAGTTAGCAAGTATTTTGATTTTGACAACAAAAATCAACAACTTGTTCTTTTACGTTGTGTCTTTTAATAAAAATTTGGTACCTACATTTTTTTCCTCGATTTGTATCCTATTGAACGTCTATTTAAGTTCCATTAGTAAAATGTTTTAAGTTACATACACAAATGTACGCATATGATAACAATACTCCTACAGCTTACACCTCAACACGCGAAAAATACAAGCAACAAGTGATTTGTGGCGCCGTCCATTACAACCGAACGGCTCAAGTTGTCAACTTAAAGTCCAATAAGATAGACTCGTTCGTTCTTGGCTCACTCCATTCAAATCGGATATCGCAATAATTTTCCGTGTTCTAAAGAAACTACGAAGCATTACAACGACATTGTGTGATGTATACAGGACGTTTCAAAGGAACGAGATGGAGTGTTCAAAGAAAACAAACTCCTGTTTGTGTTCCATCGCCAAGGGACAATAGGTTCTATGCAGTAAAATCCTTGGACAATACGCAATGAAAATTGCATACGGGTGTAACGTATCTATTTTGTCGTTTGAAGTGCATCTTAATATAGCATAACGGGAGCAAGTATTCGATAACATAAATCGGTAGGAGGCAATACGCTTAAATAACATGGAATATATCTGACAGGTATTGTAGGAGGATTATTGGATTACTTGAATATACATATCAAGTTGCATTCTAGTAATAGTTAGAATTAAATTACAATAGAAACACGGAAGTTGGCATGCTAATAAAACCCTCCATGTTTATAACCTAGAATTAAGGGAAATTTTGTGTTAGAGTACCTACTTTTCAATTAAAATTGTTTTCAGTTAATATATCTAATTAGAATTAAATATTTCTAGTTGGATATATTTTTTAAAATCTAATTAGCTTGAATACAGGTCTCTACACTAGATATATATACCAACATAAATTAAGGTCGGACCTGTTGAAATTTTGTACAATAGCTTCACGACTAACGGGCCGGAATCAAATCCAAAAAATCCGGGCCGAAGCATTGTCGCTCCCACTCTTAAAACAACTTTTGAGTGGACTAATATTTTTCGTATTGTTCCTTATTTTAAAAATATGGCAAATATTATATTTGAACTTGATTAGTAATATTCTAAATATTGCTATACTGTATTTAGGTATTATTTTGTGATCAAAACGTCGTTCGTATGAACAACAACACAAAGGACAGAAGACATCATAACTCGAACATCGTCATACCCAAAGTTTAGAATGGAAATTAGAATATCTAGGTGCAAGTCCATTTGCAGAACGCTGCTGGCGTCGCTGAGTTGTTGAAACAATAATAGCAGCTGTAGCAACAGCTAGGTTTTCACCCAGTTTCGCTCGGAGAGCCCGTGGGCAAAATGCAATTATCGAGATATAACGGACTGGTCCAGCCAATTTATGCAATAGAGTTCAAGTTTGCTTGAGTTATAGTTCTTGACACATTGAATAGTATTTACGTGAAATAAGCGATTGCAACAGACAATAATGGCTTTTATTGCTTGACAGTTTCATTTGTTGGAAAATGAATACATGTAAAGATGTAAAAGTGTTAGTACTAGTAAACTTTACCTCCTCTCCTATTTTCTGATTGTTTGCAAAAAAATATTTTACGAATAAAAATTTTTGGTAAAAATTTGAACCGACTCAAAACGCACAAAAAAATAACTGGGTCATTGCGTTAGTTGCTTTAATTTACTTAAGCGTATCTATGAAGTCGGTGTCAGACAAGTTTAAGGAATGTTTATTCAACGTAGTAAAGCAGTTTGTGGTTGGTGGAAAACCTTGGTGGAAACTACATCTAAACATTTGGCAAAATTTCGAATAATTGAAATGTAATGACCAATGGTCATTCGGAATCGGTAATAGGACAAAACCAAAATAATTAGTGTATGTTTATTTTTAACATTTTGCAGAACTAAAAATAAATTTATTTATAGTAGGCACGACCTAAACGTTTTGGGGGTCATTCAGGATTTTCAACAGAAGTTGTAAAGCCCGGCTAGCTCAATCGGTAGAGCATGAGACTCTTAATCTCAGGGTCGTGGGTTCGAGCCCCACGTTGGGCGAAACTTTTTTTTCTTTTTTTTATAACTAGTAAACGACTTAGGTCGTCGTCTACCACATGTGAGAATAGATTTTTAACATTTGTTGATCAAAAAGTATCTTTAGTCCGTTTCCTGAAAAATATATCTGTGCTTAGTCAACGTTTCAGCGATTCAGCTGGACATAGGAGATAAATAAACTTATTTTTTCATATTAAAGTATGGTAGAAAAACTTACTGCAATAATTTTTATAAAAAATTGAGTTGCATATGTGACATCTTTTCTATATTTCTTTTTCCAATTTATATCTATATATTTTATATTCAAAATTCTTGAACGTGAATTTCATAGCATTAAAGCATGCTTCGAGCAGCTGTTAATTTGTAAACACTGAACGCTTGGTGGTATTTGAGGGATAGAATAAGTATTTATCGTATCTATGATTCCGTTGTTTCCAATCGGGAGACTTTATCGGCTTGTTTAGACGCAATAACCAATCAAGCAGTTTGCGCAATCGCTTGTACCGTTGAGGGGTCACGGGACGAAGGTACATACGCGACTGTTTCCCACGACTCGTAGTCACATACTTGAGTCAGACGTTACTGACGCTTAGGGCGAGTTCACACTGTCCCATATGACGGCCGATTGTTTTGACGTATATATATCTACAGGAATTGCTTGATACCACATCTTAAAAATGATGTGATGACTCAATCTTGCGGTTTGCGCAATCACTTGTACCGTTAAGGAGTTACGGGACGAAGGGACATACGCGACGATTTCCCACGACTCGTAGTCACATACTTGAGTCAGACGTTACTGACGCTTAGGCTGAGTTCACACTGTAGACCATTGCGCCGGCTAATTTTTTTTTATTAAAGCACCGCAGTTGATAATTAAAAAAACACGTTAATGGAAATTACATAAGTAATCCTTGTTTCACTTTTTAAATCATTGACTGTGGTGACACAGCAGTTCCAAAAATATTTTGTTATAGTAATTAATTGTTTATTTACGATTGTTAACCGTGAAGTTAATTAAATATTTTGTTTGTAGATTTTGTTAAGTCCGAACATCTGACACCGTATTAATTAAAATGTCAGATTGACGGCAGACAGAACATCGTATTGACGATTGACGGACGATAATTTGTCGTGATGGTACAGACGCGCGAATTGTCGGGCCGGTTAGAACTTGCTCATATGTCGTTGATTTGAGCGGTAAATTTCCACTGAAATATGACTCTCGCGGTTCTTCAAACCTTACGAAACTGTAAAATTAGTAGTGGTGAGGATTTCAGTAATTCTTTTCTCATGTAAGTAATACGCATTTTTATACAAATTGTGTAGCATTACATTCACCTGACATTGTGTTAATTAGAATGTCTGATAGAAGGTTGAAGACGATAGTCGAGACGGTATGGACAAATTGTCGGGCCGGTATAATGAGAACTTGCTCATATGTCGTTGGATTTGAGCGGTAAGTTGCCACTGAATGGCTCTCGCGGTACTTCAAACACCACGTACCTGTGAGATTAGTATCAAAATGGTGAGGTTTTCAGTAATTTTTGCCTTATCTAATACGCACTTTGTATACAAACTACGTAGCATTACGTGTGATATTTCGTTTTATCGATATAAAAACTGTCTACACTGTTTTGAAATTCTAATTTATTTGTTTGTATAACTTTGACATATTTAATTTTAGATATTTAAGTTTTTCTCAGGCCATACGTAATTGAATTTTATAAAACAACTTAATATAATGCTTATCACCTTAACTAAAATAACTATTATTTTAACATTTTCTGAATTTGATAATGTGAAACAATACATTTTACAGATCTAGAAATACTATTAGTATAAGGTAGCGGTCTTATAATTATTGTGATACATTCAAAAGATTGACGATATTTTATGACAAGACAATTGGAGTTTAGGATTCGTCTCTATCTCATATTACATATAAGACAGAGAGAGATAGAGATGAAATTGCAGTCGCGCAGTTAAATTGTAGCGCCAAGCGATTTAGCGTTCCGATACGATGACATGTAGATAAAGAAAGGGGTTAGGATTCCATCCTAGGTACTCTTTACGTATTACCCCGCTTCTAGCTTAGATTGTATCATCACTTACTTCTTGATTCCAGTCAAGGGCTAGTTTGTAGTAAATAAAAAAGAAATTTCACTGCCGAATAGCGCGTCAGATCATCGGTACTATGTCATTTTATAGTACCATTATATGTGCATTGGGATTCCTTGCAAGGGTTAATATTACCTGTTAATTGATTTGCGCTTATTTTGCTGGGATGGTAATAAGTAATGATGTCAGTTTTAGACGAAATGACTTACCGTATATGGGAATGGTAATGGGAGACATATGGCGATCCTAAATCCGGTTTCTACGCGTCACCATACCAGAACTGTATAATCGCTTTAGCTCCACTGGCAGTGAGACCTTTTGTACTTATCGACACTGGATAGTTTTCATTATGGATAGTTTCAGTTATAGTAGCTGGCGTTGTGGGCAATTCGGGGAAACGGGCAACGAAAATAATTAAAACTATCACGAATCGACGACGGGAAATTATTGAGGCAATAATCAGGTAGGGATAATATCTTTATTCCAAAGGCACTCCACTACGACATACTTCATTGACACGATGTAATCTAATTTCTTGTCCAACGCCGCATTTTTGCTTTAATACTAGAGTTCGTCAGAGCTATGGCCTGGAGCTGGGCCGGAGTACAGAAACACCAACTTGCTAGCTGGTCATTCTATTATATGTATAACGCACCTTCACGGCCACTTTCATGACCTCTCTATGAATATAGTGCCTTCGAGACTCAATAGCTCACGGGATTACAACCTTTCAATCAAAGCGCAAACTTAAATTGAAGGAGATAACGAACGATAAAGAAGTAATTTTCTAAATTGATCGAAGCAGATATCAATATAAGACTGTTCGTAAACATGCTATGCTCCACTGTTAAAAAACTGTCTTCTAATTATACATCGATACGTAGGAGACATATCCCGTATCCATTATTCGGATGTTTCATACAAACGTAACAAACCGTAAAGTTCCTCTAACGTGTAACAAAATAGGCCAATTATAACAAAAAAGGCGAACGAAAAAAAACTAGTTTTCCCATAAAACTCCAGTTTAATCTCCAGGCCATCCGGAACGATCGTCGCATAACCGTTAAGACGGTAGTTCGCAGAACCGTTTGCATTACTTGACTGTACTTAGTATCTTTCGAATTATCCCGATCATATAAGACCCGAAACACATCAGCTGAGAGTAAGCGTTTAGCAAAACTTATTTACACGCTTACAGATTTCAAAATAACCTACAAAATACATGAAATTACTATACCTACTGTACTTAGTCTATTAATTACTGGCAATGCACGCGGTTTCACTCGCGTAGTTTCCGTTCTCTTGGAAAAATCGAGACAAAAGTCACCTATGTTTTAATCTAAGGTAGCTATGGTCTATTCTCTATTCCAAATTTAAGTCAAATTGGATCAATAGTTCCGGCGTGAAGAAGAAACAAACATACATATACAAAATTTTCGCTTTCATAATATTAATAAGGTTTTCCTTGTTAAGAGTATTTATAGCTAGATATTACAACGTCAAATCGAAAGATTATGATTGTTTCATAAATATGTATTTTCTTATAATTGGAATAAAACTGGACGATAGATCTGTTAACTATTTTCATCTTTCTATATTTGTTATGAATATTCGTAAATGTTTACTGTCATCATCTGATTGGATAAGTCAAGAGACTGGTTGAAATTTTGGTACAAAATAAAAGAACTATAAAATTGGCTCAAAATTCATCGTATAATGCATGCTCGTAAAATTCTTTTAACTCTTTCCGCATCCTTATTGAAATTTGTGTAGGCTGCCGTATAAATAGCTGAGATAAGCTGACTGTGATTCGAATAAAATATCTCCCGGTTTTCAATTACAAGTGGCTGTTAAACCAGGTTTCCTTCGCCGGGCTTATTAACTATTAGATTGCGATACTGCTTTATTGTTGATGTTGGAAAGTAAATAATACTTTCTATGAGCCTTGATCTTTAATCAAACATGCATATCTAATTGCGTTTCAGTCAACAACATGCGGTCTGTAATTTGATTCCAGATTGGCGATTCTTTAACCGTATATAAAACGAATTCTCAAAGGGGACGCAATAAAGAACTCTCTACGGAATCACCAAGCGATTCAATCACTTTACTCGCAGTGAACCTCCCAAAGTAAGCATCATAACAAGCAAAAGATTGAAATGAGATGATAAGAAACGAATCAGAAATCTTGCCGAAAATACGCGGGTACATATTATAAGGCGGTAATTTTTATAAGGGATTCCTCAGGTCGATATGGCGGGCAATCATTACCGGGGCGAAGCATGTGCATCGGGTCGGCTTTTTGCCAGATCTACGCAGATATCCTCCGACTTAAATATGCGGTGGAGGCTGTAAACGGATCAATGGGCGCGCAGGTATTTTGAAATACATTTCATTTCGCTTTATTTTGCTCTTGATTGAGCTCGGCACCGCAATGTGTTAACGATTGGCCCTTTTGGAATCTATTTTCGAGAGCTTGTTCTCTATTTTCGAATTACTATGTAAATTTCTCCACAGTGGAGCCGCATTGAGGGCAATTCTGTACCTTGTTTTGTATTTTCTTTTTGTGTTTGGAGAAAGTGTTGGATACTGGTTGATTACGCACGTTGGACCGCAATATTTTGTTGCAAAAAAAGACGAAATAATTTCCTGCGAATCGGCTTCATAATTAACTTTATTCGTGACATAGATCTAATCTTATGACCCCAAATCATTACCCTAAAATGCCTAAACAATAAAGATAAACCTTGCATTCATTTACAATAGGAGAACTTAACTGTCAATAGCCTGCTTCACCAAATAATAGACGCTAGATACCAAATAGTAAGTATTGAGTACAAACATAACTTATTGATGAATAGATAAACATTTACAATCACTAGAGATTTGTTTAATAAAAACACGCACTAGCCTCTACGCGTAGGTACAAGTTGTAAGGATTCTCCACATTCTTGACTCACTCGAACCTCGGGTGAAGTGCAAACGTACGTCGAGTCGCGATTGTTAAAGAGAGAACAATTCAGGCGATACAAGATAAAAGCAAAGGCGTGAAATAAATTTATTTGTAACTGGCAACCAATTGCTATTTAATTGGCGTGTCAGAGGAGCGCTGGCCTCCCCGCTGTTGAGAATGGAAATTATGTTGATTCTTTTGAGATGATTTTGCCTTTTCTCTTTTGTGTTTGTTGTTTGTATTTGTGAAAAATAATGTAAATTTTTTGGGTGACGCTTGTTTCCTAATTTCGTGTCGGAGTTGATGAGATATTTTTATTAAATATATTATTTATGTTTTGTGTCTGCCAACAATTTTGATATAGAACTCTACAGTACAATGAACAATATATATATTGATATTAGAAGATATTTCTTTTTTAAAGAAAACTAACAATTACGATAAAATCGAATATAAGTGATTACCCTTATGTACCACTCGTAGATTTTAATATAATTCTCAATATTGTTTTTATAACTTGTAACTGATTTATTATACACTTCACAATATTGGAATGAAATATTTAGACGATCACGCAACATGCTAGCGTGTGAGCCTCTTCAGCGTCGGGCTCTTGCACCACTTGAGCTCCATTTAACGACTAACATTCTGCCTGCGTTTATGCTTGTAAACTCTATTATGTATATCTAAGTTTTATGCGTATCCAAAAATCTAAGTCAATCTTCTAATTCGATTCTTCTTTTATATCGTTCTTTTGGATTCATATTTTACTCTTTAAAGTTTAGTTTGTTTTATTAGTTATAGGCGACCCGCCTCGGCCTTGCACGGGTACAACGCTGGTATTAAAGTACGTTAGTGCATTTTGAATCTTATATATCCTTAAAAATATTCACTTAAATTACATGCTGTAAAGAGCAATAGTGATCTATATTGAATACACAAAGTATTTAAGAAATAGGATAAGGATTAATGCAGTTGCTTAAAATCGCTTCGTAAATAAGCCACTACTTTTGGTTGAAAGTAAAAGATAAGGTGGTTATGGTGGGTTATCCCTAAGATATATACCATCGCAGACATTTTTGTTGACGTTTTTAAGGTGTGCAATACTGTAGTACATTATTTTGATATATCTCGTAGGGTTTAGCCAACGTTTGCAATGTAAGCGAAAAAAAAAATAAAACCGACTGAAAACGCACTAAAAAGTAAAAAATAACTGTGTCATTTAGTTGCTTTAATTTACTTAAGCATATCTATGAAGTTGGTGCCTGATTAATATGTACATTGGTCACCTGTTTAGGCCATGATTCAAAACACTTTTATATGCCTATTTCTCATCAACTGAACACGACCCCGGTAATATATAATAGAAATCTGTCTAAGCATACATATGAAAGAAAAATCCTATTTGCTTAGTTTTAGGTTTATATAGAACTTTTCCTTGTTACCTAATTAGAACTTCGTACTTGTAGTTTAACAATACACAAACTAAAAAAACCAGTTGTATAATAACTAATGATAGAACAACTCGTGGCGGTACTCCCTTCGACAATTGATATACGAGCTTCTTAATCACGGCCTCATTCGTACGAGATTTATTTCACACCTGTTGCGCCAATTATTTACCTTCCGAAGTCTTTCTTGGTTTTATTAATGAGGCAGATTATACAGACCGCGACGATGTCCGTCGTTTGCATAAGTATTAGGGGACAGAAATTTTCCCCGACCGAAAACGTCTTTGGACTTTCAATTCACAAAACTTTTGAAACTTTCGAAATTGGCCCTTTGACAAAACCCTACGAAGACGGCTACATTTCTCATGAGACGTGGAAACATTGGAGTTAATATTTTAGTATTAATCAAGACATCGTAAATCTAATAAAATATTCCTAATGAATGTGATAGATGAAAAGGCAATTTAAATATGATTTATTAGGAATATCTTAAATACCTGCTGTGTTTGTGAGGTGTAAAAGTGTGTGATCTTATAGTTTAACAGGTTTTAGAGACAAAATTTAGAGCTGTTTGGGCACGTTATTTTAAATTACAACGCATGCGGTGGTTTTTTTATGGGAGTAATACGGAAACGACAGCAATTTCCGGCAATTTCAATATTGTCTGACGATATCTCGATCACTTTGATAAGCGGATTTGTAGGTGGTATATATAGTATGAGTTTCAAATAGAAAGAAGAAAGACAATGGTTTGGGTTTTGAAAGAACGTACCTATAAATAAAGTAACGGGCTATAGTAAATAGACGAAGCACGCGACAGTAATGAATAAAATTAATATTGTACATTACTAATTAGAAATGTCACAAGAGCGTCGATAAATAAATTCGCCTACCAGCTTTAATAAACGTAATTGCTGATGAATAAAATATTGGAACGTTTTAATATAATAAATTATACAGTGCGTGTTTTTGCGAGCGAACCTGTCAGTGGCAATTATAAGTCCTACAATTATATTCCAGTAGGCAAAGTAGTAAACACAAAATAGCACCTTACTGTGCTGCTTTATTTTAGGCTGGTTACTCACTTATCGTGTCTATGATTAAAGTCATGTATGAAATGAGAATTCATATTTTGTTTTGAACACCTCGTATATTATGACTGTAACAATATCTTATTGTAGGTTGTTGTTATCAATAATTACATTACTAGCTTAAGAAAGCAGATAATGTTTGGTAAAAGTCTTAACAAAAGGGGCCAAACCTGTGACCTCCTTGGGGTAAGTGGAAACCCACCACTTAACAAAAAGAGCAACACTTCATAGGGCATGCAAGAAACGCATTCCAAAAAGTGCCGCCCTTTGTTCGTCAACCTGAGGCGTAGGTGCTAAGCTTTATATCTACCACTTCACCGACAACCATGGCAAACCATAGTGGTAGTATCAACTTCACCTAACCAGCTCTGTCGCAAAACCTACTACTACTTTTATATACCCTAGTTTGCCATTGCGTTCTTTAGGCCTTGTCAGATTTGCAGTAATTTTTGTTTGGGAACTTTCAACGACGTGTTTATAAACTAGCACATTGAAAACAATCGCTATGTTTACGAATAAGCTTATAGTGGTTCGGTGTAATAATTAAATATAGCTGCTATTTTTTACGTTCGCAGTAAGCGCGAAACCGGCCATTAAAGTATCAAGTTCCCGATGAGGTTAACTCGATGATTGGAACTGTCTTAGTCTATGTCGGCACCTGCTGTTAAAATAAAATGTTGGGGATCGCACGCTCGCGTAAATACATTGGGCGTTCTTTATTATTCCGTCCCAAACCTGTTTATTATTGCTGTCTTATAGACGTGCTATGTGAAAATGTTTATGCGAATCTAAAATTATTTGTTCTTATGACTACAAGAAATCCTAATGTAAAATAATTCTGATAGGTATAACTTGGAAGTGTGCAAAAAATATTATAAACTGGAATAATATAATAAATGTGTATGTAATAAATGTTTAATATACAGTAGAGTATCTCTTATACGAGTACTGTGTAGGCGCTATGCTAATTTATCACTATGGCTAATATATTTATTACTTATTGGCCTGGTTAGTCAGAAAAAACAACAAATGACGAGTATAAGAAAACGGTTGACAGCTTGAAACTAAAGTTCCGTGGTTACAAGGCCGGACACCAATCTGAAAGGTCTATGGATCAAACACCACTCCTTAGACTATTGCCGGGAAAAGGGAGGCAAGTTTAGATTTTTTTTATATAAATCAAATAAAACTACATTATAATTAGTCAAGAAGTTCATGCGACGAAATCGGTAACTTCCGCTAGTTAACTGTCTAACTATATTTTGTCCAAATAGTGGTGCGGATGATAAAGGAAAACATGTTTTTTTGCCAAATCGATTTATTTATTTTAAACATATTCACCTTTTAATTTATTAGATGTAGACTTCATAGAGTCAGTATTTCTTGTTATGAACAAGACATCACTCAGAAACATAGCACAAAACGGACAGCTAGTCTTGTCAATCAACTTATCGAAATATTTTTGGTGTGATTTATGTCTTGTTTTATTCATTAATTAGGAAAAATTTACTAAATTGGAATTATTTCTTAACTCAACCCAATCGCATATTAAACGGTATGCTTACGACCCAATTTTTTGTGCCGTTATGCAGGCTCCGCCTACCAATTTAAGAACGGCGAGGAAAAAAATTTACTCCCCATGGAAAAATAACAGCCAATTTCCTTTAAAAGCCTTTTTAGTGTTCGGTCGTAGGTCCTGGGCCTTAAGGCTTAATTCGAGGAGAAATTTGCCGGCTCCTGATATTTCGGATCATTATCGCCGGCTGCAAGTGAGCCGTGTGATTTTAAATTTCAACTCCAGGCTTCGTACTTGGTGGGTTTTACTTCGACAGTTTATTGGTTTCGAAGATTTGTCAAACGATAATTAAGTAGGTGCCACACGTTATACGTTTATTCGTTTAACGAATCTACCAAAAACCTCATGCGTATATTTATTCACCAATATACATTTAGATTTATACATTCATAAGTGTATCACTGCCTGTTTGTTATGCTTTTTCGCTTTAACCACTCAAATTATCATGAAATTTCACTTTCCATCAGAAAGGTTTTCCTGATATGGGATAGAAAAAAATATATATTAAATGTCAGAGAAGTTGCAGGCTAGATTAAAATATTTTATTGATTCGACTTGTCGTGACTGGCTAAGTAATTAATAAGATTGTAAGAAAAAGTTATAAATTTCTTAATTAGCACGTAGTTATCGTTTGTAAGCACTTTGTTATTGTGATTAATAAATCTCGATCGGAAGTAACCGTTTATTCAAAGGTTAAATGTAGATATCGCGCTGGTGATAATTGCTAGGTGTCGAAAGCCACTCGACGTTGTTAACACCTTTGGCAGTATGTTTGACTGCTTAATTTGCTTATCCTGTTTGCAATAACGAGGTTATGTTGATACAACATGAGGCTTACTGAATAAAGACAGGTGCTGGTTTCTTTGTTTTCAGATAATAATATGTTCCCGCGATATCAATGTGTTGTTACCCTCAATTATTTTTTTAAAAGTATGTATGTACTTAATGGTTTGAAAATAGAGATGAATATTATAATTTTTAGACGATGATCTTTACGAAAGGCTTCTAGTCTAATTTGGGCTAAATTTAGCCTAGAAGCAAATCGTGGCGTTAGTAAAAAAATAATGCTTTTTAAGCCTAGTATTAACAACAACGTGTACGCTCTGTAGTTATATTGACTTTAGTATTCTTATTTAGTTTGATTACTACATAAATGTACCCGAAACTCTCCTATCTACTTCTACACTAGTTGGGTCAATGATCCTACTATGGAGTATTATAGACAGGCCATCAGATCTCCCATTCCTATTACTCACACTATTACAAAGGCGGACAGTCGGCCGTGATTTATCTGCCTGCATCGCGACCTGCGAACAGCTCGTTATTGCCCGCTCGTTATTTATAATTTATTTTTAACGGTCACCGATTTGTAGCGTGCTATATGTACCTCAAAGAATGTTACAAAAAGTCACTTTTACAGTACACTGTATTACTAGACCTATTACAGATAGTTGGATATCTTTTTGAAATACATTTATCGATATATTTTTAATTGAAAGCTTCTTAAAAGATAACACAAATAAGTACTTATGTCATTAATTCTATTCTGTACGATTCTAATTCCGAAAACAAAAAAAATCGTATAATGGTTCGATAGACAAATATAAATACCAAAGTCCAAAGTCACTTTTGTATAACATGGATGCATCTAACCATTTTGTATTGCTAATTACCATCTCACTAGTCGGTGAACACTTCTGACAGATAATAAATTAGAGCTGATTAATTAATTCATCATTAATGCAAATTGTATCATAAAGCCCGCTTTATCTCCAGATCGAATCCAATTAAAACTAGGCAAGCATACGTCGGACACGATAATGTTCGTATATTACCGCGTTTACAAGTCTCCAGCATGGATATCAGCACGAGTATTGGATGAGCTTGATTTATGTGCGCCAACAACATTAAATTACATCTAGATCGAACATCGCTATAAATTTCTGGTCGCACTGTAAATCTGCCGTGTGTATCGACGGTCAAATCATGTAGCCAAACTATATCATTCATTGACATCGTCCGCGGCCTGATGTACTTACAGCATATGTGCGCAACGCTCAAACTGGAATCTATGACTGTTTATTCATTTTGGTATTCCATGCAAAAGCTAAACTTCGCCCGAAGCACTAAGGGGAAGCAGACTGTTTTCGTAACAGTTAAGTTTAATATCTAAAGTTTGGAAGTTGTACGGTTTGGTTAACTTTTACGGCTGCAAGTCTTCAGTTACACATAAAATTGTCTTATTGAAATATCTTTTTAAGTATGAAGTATAAGGAAAATATTTGTTATCTTATTAATTTAACTAGCGGTAACTTTTGTAAATAACAGAATTTAGGATATTTGTCTTTGACTTCATATTTGCGCTTTGCTGATTCATTTGCCTCAAGTCATGTAACCTTTGCAAATATTCAATAGATAATAATCTATGAGACATGTCCTGTACCGGAAAGGCCGCCATTGCAATCTCGTGCCGCTAAATGTCCTGCGCCGTTATGACAATGTTTGACAACTGAGGAATGTGTGTTACATTGCCTCACGTAGTTGTAGGAGTTCGTCATATTTTATCTTACGTAGTTCTTAAGTGAATTCGAGAGATGAAAGCTACTTTACATTGAACTTTCATATTCAGTCTAACGTAATATATTATGATTCTCATTGTTAGTTCGTGACTGGTCTTTGAAATAATGCCATCTTGTTTTCAATATCTCTAAACGGACCAAGTGCCCAATGTTTGATATAAAAGAAAAAAACCCTAACTGCAATCACACCTGATGATAAGCGATGATGCAAACATCTGAGATTGAAATGAATTAAATTGCACACCATAAAAACCATTATTATAAAGCTAAAATTAATATACATAATTATTATTTCACATACGTCAGTCGTTCAAGGGCGGCCGTTTGGTAAAAAGTAAATCGCGAAATATCTTGAGTTTAAAAAAAATGAGTTAAATACTTTAAGATATTACGCACCTATTTTACGACTGTGCACGCTAAGTAGGTAACTCTTAGGTGTTAGGAATTCATTTTAGACATCATTTTGGTTATTATCTGAGTTACAAATAAGTGGCATTAGAAAATACTAAACAGTATGAATCGATTATAGCGGGACCCTATATAAGATGCTGACCATAAGTTCATAGACATTTCACATATTTATAAGTACTGTTAATATTTCCCGTACCTTTGGATAAACAGGCGCGTAAAGGCTTGTTATAAGTCCGTACATGGAGTAATAATTTCATAGCGTAACGGCACTACAATATTAAAAAGCTCACTTTACCTAATTGGATGATTGTAACTATGTATGGAAGACATCCGTTCTTACATTCATAAAACTAATTAATAACGTGTTCTTTAATGCCAATATTCATTATTTTAACCTACTTTTACGGGTTGAAAATTTACTAGTAAGAGCTCTGGTCTTCTCCATATTCTTATATTTAGCTGAAATCTGAAACCTGGACCTGGACCTAAGATCTGCTGACCGTAATTTACGCCTTCGAGATATGGTGCTGGAGAAAAATGCTTCGCATCCCGTGGACAGCATTTCAAACCAACGCATCTATATTGTCTAAGCTTAAAATTAAAAAAATACTGTCGACCATCTGCTTGAAGCGAATCCTGGAGTACTTCGGACACATTGCCAGGAAACACGGACGAAAAAAAGTTACTGGCTAAGTGGAAGGAAAAAGGCCGCGTGGCCGCAGCCCCGTGCGTTTGGTCTGATCAGATCCGCATCACACTCGACTCCACGGTTTACGAAGCTCTGTGGATAACTGAGGATAGAGCAAAGCGGCGCCCCATTTCGAACATGATTAAAGATGAACTATTAATAGTAATTGACACAATTCAATTCACAGCGTTTAAATTTTGATCTATATCTACCTACCTACTCTTAGTTTATTCAATTTTTCTATTTATTATTCCAAGGTAAGACATGCAATAAAGTGTTTCTTCTTCTTCCACTGTTGTACTCGTTACTAGCATGTGAAGAATTTTTAGACAAATACTTGTAATATCATAAATACCGATCATAATATTTTTCCGTTTTTACTTTTTGTACAATTTCTTTACACACAGTTAGAAACCTTCAAGTTCTTGTATTGTTACATAATTTATTGCTCCAAAAAACTGTTTTTCAATCGAGAATAATGTTTCAATAACAATTCGTCACCGGGAAAATTCTTTCTCTTTAATAAAAGCCGACTTACAAGTTGTATCATTCGACGTGAAATTTTATTTTCTTACCAAAGAAACCCTTTTTGTTTTTTGTGTTCGCGATTTCTTTAGTGAGCTCAAACACCAGAGGTCTTGTAATGAATTTTAACACGTAAATATCTTATGCAGTAAAATTTATAAAATATCTTGTTGTTTCGTAACGTGTATCATTGCTTTCGGGAGCAATATGCTTCTAAGATAACTACTTCTTCTGTCCTGTTCTTCTGTCCTTTTCTTCTGTCTTTTTTTTAATTGTTTTTATTTCTTACATGTATTGTGGTGTACAAATTAAGTGTATAAATGAATAAAAAAAATAAGATTGTTTTATAAGGTTATTGAAAAAATGAGGAACAATAAATTGGAATACATGTGCTGATTTTGTAATACTTGTATAGGTATTTAGCTCACTGAAACCAAACAATATATTATTGAACGTTTTGCAAACATTTTCATTTGAACCTCGAATTTATATGTTTATTCACCTCAAACCGTAAATGTTCTATCATAGACATAATGGGTCTGTTTAACCTAAGAATAGACGATCGCAGTTTTTACTGCCATTCCTGTGTTGTTCATTCGTTAAGAGACTCGGCTATAAAGTTGACAAGGATGTTTTCCATATTTGAGGCAGCAACCGGTGCAGTAACCACTTTTACTGCTTTAGAGTAATTATGGATCGCAAGCGCGTGAGACTGCGTTATAAAAACACCGGTGTTTTTATGCTTGACTTTGACATTATAGCTTTAGAGCTAGTGGAAGAAATAATTGTTGATAATATTGTCTGTATTCGGAGTCGGTGGTAGAGACAGTAGAAATAAATGGAAATTTGAGATTTAATTAGAAACATTAGACTTATTAGCAAAGATAATTTAATATAGTTAAAGTTTTCATATAATTTCTATCTTTCCTTCTTTCCATTCGATAATTAATACTGAAATTTTTTTCCATAATTCTAATAGCGGTAAGTAAAGAGTGCTCCGTGTAAAATGCATATTTTTTGTTTCAACTAACAAATCAGCAGTTCAACAGTTCATCAAAAGTTTCTAAGGTTATAAAGGTAACTTTATAAACTATATAACCTTTATAACCTTAGAAACTTGTCATCCTTTAAATTTATCTGTTTTGTTTTTTTTTCATTCTGATCTTTATCTTAGCAAAAACAATATGAGACCTAGTATCTTCTAATATATAAAATTCTCGTGTCACAGTTTTCGTTGCCATACCTACTCCTCCGAAACAGCTTGACCGATTTTAACCAAATTATGTATGCGTGTTCAGCAGGTCTGAGCTATTTTTTTTTTAATTTTTAATGCAAAACAACGTTTGCCGGGTCAGCTAGTTGATAAATATAAATTAAATAGTATTGATTTGCGAATTTGCGAATGAAGTTTCGTATTAGTAAAAAGTTTTATTAAACATAATATCTCCGCTAGGTCTTATACCACCATATATTCACGGGAGTTTTGTTTATTACTGTAATACACCTGCATGTGTGTATTCGTGTCGGTGTCGTGAGAACAAACGCATATTCAGTTCTGTGAATGAAAACCGTCACGTTCACTACACATGTAAATCAATCAATCAATGTAATTTAATGTAGATGATGAGTACAGTGGAAGTAAAAACCTTCTCAAGTCTTTATTGAAAGTTACTGGATGAATTACGGCGAATAATTGCTGTATCATTTGTTTCTAATGATCTGAATGACACAAAGCCTAAATTTTCTCTAGACTCAGCTTTCTACTCGTCGTCAGCTTACTAAACTACTTACTTAAAAACATCCGTATAAAATGAGACCCTCAGTTAGTACTCTTTTATTCTATTAAGATTATAGGTCCCTGAATCCAATTCTAACATTAGACATTGAAAGAGTAATAAATAGGATATTGTCTTAAGAATAAACATGATTTAAAGAACCAATGGCCGGAGGGGTCCCAAGATGTTGAAATGGGACTTTGCACCGGAGAGCGAAGTGTTGGTCGATCCCATCTAAGTGGGTAACCTATGATATCTAGCGAGTTACTAGTTAGTTAATGAGCCTCTGAATGCAGGCGGCACCTTTGGCGTTTAGAAGTAGTTGTAAGAGGCTTATGTCCAGCAGTATAAGTCTATGGGCTGATAAGTATAATGATGATAGCGTTTTCTTTAAGAAATTCCTAGTAGCAGCGAGAAATTCGGAAGCATCTCTTGCGTACTTCTCAGATAAGATTTACTACAACGGCCGAATTTGGGTCATATTGACATTATTTCTATCCGTAATGTCAATATGATTATTACCAGTAATAATCGCTTAATGTGCTTTTCAAGGATCGGGGTAATGGCATAAGTCAGATATGAATCAACAAATTTGGTCTTGCATCAAATTACTGGTACCTGTACAGTTAAACCAGCGCGATTAACTGGTCCTTATGCTGTCGCATGCCGCACTCGGTTAATTTGCTGTGTAGTAAATATCTTTGAAACTATGATTTGGATTTTGGTGCAGTTTTCATCAATATGTAGAATTATTCTAGTGGAAAGTTTGTACGTATAGTTTTATAAAGAATGTTATCCAGATCTCCACGCAGGCGTCTACTGGTGTATGATAAGTACAAGTGTAGAATTTTTTTTCGATTTTATATATAAGGCTTTATTAATGAAATGAGATCTGTTTAATGATATTAACTAAAGTAATAAAACACATTATTATAAATTAACAGAAGTAAAAATGTAGGTTTGTAAAAATGTAAAACTGCATTTTTTGAGGGTAGTTGATACAACGTGTGATATATTTACCCATTGTCAATTCTCCGTATAAGGAGCACAGCATGCCATGTGGTTATAGCCCAATGCGGGGAAGACTGTTTTTGCAAAGCGTCGTTTTGCTAATAACAACGGTCAAAGTTATTCTGAATGCATAAATGGCTTAACTAGTTTTTGTCCCGCAAACTACTGTTGTTTTACTCAATCGCCTTGAGAGCTTCATTTGTTTATGTTGTATGCAAAAAGTTTGCAGCGAGCAAAACCTGTGATAATTCATCCTTATATTGATTTGATGAGTTATCTTAATGTTTTTGTTTATTTGGTTACTGACTTTTTGACTTCTCTAGTTCAGTTATGCGTTTGCTTACAGATGGTACCTAGGTTTGATTTTATTTCTGACCAATTACACAATATTAATCAAATTAATACAAAATTCTGTAATTAATTACCTATTTAAATAGTGACTCAGTTCTGAGCTTGTATTTGTTTATGGCTGGGAGATATTTTTTAATTTGTTGTAAATGTAAGTACATAGTGTCGTATATTTTCAGCTTTCAAGTTTTTCAAAGACACGACGGTTTCTAACGTACTAATAAAAAAAATATCAGGAAAAACATTATGATATTAATTCTGTTTTGGGTTAGATAGGAAGATATTTCGGTATCGAAACAGGTCTCAGTGTCGATCGGCTTAGGTTAACCCTTGTTTAGCTTACAACCTACAAAATAAGAGTTACCGGCAAACCTCAATCTATAGATACCAGATCACTATTAATACAGAAAAAAATTATATGTGAAATTAATCTAGAATTTTACCAAGCGTTATTACATACTAATTCAATAAACGCCACTAATAGATAACCTATTTAATTTGCAGTTTATAGTCTACTATAACTTATGTAAAAATACATACAGAGCTCATGATTTTAAATTATCTTCTTGACATTATCACATTTTGTAACATGCGGTTCGTTATAAAAGAATTTTCAAATTAAATTGCACAATATCAAGTTTCAGAAAGCTTGCAAAAATATTATCGAGTTCAACCCGCCAATTTTTATTTTTCTCAGTAAGAGATAGATCGCTTAAACGATTTTACGGAAAATTAATTTTGGCAGTGAGCGACAGGGCGCGGTCCCGTGCGATGATTTGTTGCGAACTGAACGTGCGAGCTACACGCTTATGATATGACTTGTAACATTTGCTTAAAAGTTTTTGTTAAACCGGCTATCAAACGTTTATAAGTAACACTGTAGGCACATAAAACGTAACTAAATTCCTTGTATTTGTTTATTTTTTTATAACTCACAACTGCCTCGTTTGCCCTGTAAAGTATAGCAAGCTGAGCTATTTTTCTTTAAAAAAATGTCAATTGCAGCTTGGAGTTGGGTGGTGATACATCCTAATGCCTAGGAAAGTATGTCAAGCCGTCGATCCCTTTCATTGTTGTTAACATCTGATAGTGGTGGAAATATCGACAAACATCACTCTACACTTCCCGTATTGGAGCAGCGTTGGATGAAGCTCTATGTCAATCTTCTAAAAAGAGGAAGACTTGGCCTTGTAGAAGGTTATTCAAATAAGTTGATAATGATAATACTATATAACTTGATACTTATAAAACAACTAAATTTATATCAATGTAGCTAATTGAGGATTATTAATCCCACCCACTAGTGAAAACTGCTGCCTATACCCATTACCTTATCGCATCCTCCAGGCAATCATTGCTTGGTTGAGATTCAACATACATAACTCGTAAAAAAGGTTAATGTTTATTTGAATTTACGTAATAAAGTCCACTCATAAACCTTCACCTGGGTGGCATGGCCGTAAAGCCCAAAAATATTAAATTATACGACTGCAAAAAATGTGTGCAGATTATCTTTTTGGCTATAATATACGTTTACTTGATGCTTTATGGCGTAATGCACTTACAATCAATCAACTGTCCTTCAATGTTGTAGGCAATTAAATTGATTTGTCTCATGTTTGTTCAATTTTGTTATTATATTAACATAAATTTTTTTGTTGTGATTTCAGTATTAATCACAATCAAAGTAATATTGATATTATAATATCATGTTAGTACCATCAATCTATATTGGTTTAGTTATTGGTGTTTTATTTATTTATCCTATATTTTATTAATATTTTGTGAATATTATATAGAAAAAAATCATGTGATATTTTTTAAGAAGGACGGCAAAGAAGAAAATCTAACTTGAGAGATAATAAATAAAAATACGTTGATATACTGGGGGGACATGCTTTTAACTACAACTTTGGAATTAAAATTATCATTATTTAACTCCTATGTAAAAAGTATTCCTTTTGAAGAATCCTATTTAAGAATTCTTACTTAGGACTTTTATTACTTTATTATTGCATTTTCTGCAAAATCCAGACGGTAAAGTCATGCCTCTATATTATTGATCGCTGTCTATTTCACACAAAACTAAAAACTTTATTATCCGTTAATAATCTTTAACTTCCGCAAAACATCGCCTGATTCAATTTAATATTCAACTTTAATTCAACATCAATGGAAGTCTCAATTTAGATGTCTATATCGGTGAAGATCACATAACACGGTCGCACGCTGGTATGCGTGTACGCATTTCACTGGCACCGCTAGTAGTTATGGCCTCTGCAATTAATCGAGTGAAATGCGATACGCGCCTCCGGTCTGTCGTCAGAGGCGTAATGCACCGTGATTTACGTTCAACCAACACGCCGTTCATCTTATTACCACGTTCAATAACTTTATCATCGGATTCAAAAATAGCCGTATTGCCAAACGAATAAGATCTTTATAACGCACCGCAAGTGTAAGCTTCTAAGAAAACATGTTTTGGTAGATTATGATTAAAATCGTAAACCAGTTTTTGTACTCTCGTAGAAGTGTTTATAAGTTCGGTCTCACGTAGATATTATGGTTTTAGAGAGATAATATCTTTAAAAAAAAATATTATGATTGATTAAATATGTGCTAGAACATGAATTGATTATTATAAAAATGAGAGAAAGTAAAAACCACCCTTATAAAATGACAAATATTCCGATTGACATCTTACGACCCAAATAATAAATTACCCTTCAATTGAGCAAACGGAACACTAATAATGATCAAGCTGTTTTCGGGTTATGTGAACTGAATAGTAATACTACCACAGAATACTTAACAGTACTAGTACAAAAACTAAAATTTTAATTATTGATTAATGCGGGTGCGGAATTAATGTTTACAGTTGCTAAACATTGGGGCATAGTTGTTCTAAGCACCTTAGTACCTACCGTATTTACCTATATAGAGAGGTTAACTTTAATTTTTTTTCTTAGGTTAAAAAAATAGCTATATTTTTTATTTTGGGGTTAAAATAAATATTTTACAATTATTATGTATTTCAATGCAACGTACGTCTGGCTGTCCAAAGCACCTTTTAGGGTAAATGATATATCTGTATGCATTTATAAATAGTCCATTACAAGCGTATAACGTAAGAGTAGAATCATAATATTTTATGTTTAAAGTGGTAGATGCACAACAAATTTTAATTTGAAGGGCCCAAATTTGTCTGTTCTTCTAAAACTTAGCGGAGGCTTTATGAATTATCATGGAATATACAACTTAAAACTAAGGCGCATTTGGTGTATTTTTAAACTGTCGTTATAGTGTTTTGTTTGACGAAAACCATCAATGAATTTGAAGATACTGATAGATCGCGAGCCTGTGATCGCTAGACCTTCGTCATTTAATAAAAGCTGAAAGTTTATCATGCTCCTACCACAGATAAGTACGATAGGCAAATATAGACTTCAAACCATCGTGAATTTAGAAGACAGTGCGTTTTATTGGTCGAGCCCTGAACTATTCAAGTAGAAACAGTTATTCATTGATATTTTTACCGGCATAACATGAAAAACTATTTCTCCAGTCGTCAATTACTTAGCTTAATGACAACCCATTGACAAATACAGTTAAAGAATCTCTCGCGAAGAGTTACCACAAAGCTAAATGCCTGACTTAGAAAATGTAGAATCTCTCAAAGCTACCATGGTCTGAACTCTACAATAGAATATCGTACTTTCCTTCGGTGGGAACATGAGCTGACAAACTTTCAACTTTTATGAGATGACGGAGGTGTGGCAGCACGAGCTCTTAGTCCATGATATCATGTGAAATCGATTCATATTCAACCCGCGGTTGAAGTGCCTCGAGGCGGCGGTAAACGCTATTGAAATTCGACATGTTATCCACTGAAATGCACCATTAATGAGATGCAAATGAGTCCAGTGAAACAAAAACATTATACGTTACGATAAAGGTAAGTTTTCATAGCCCTGCAACGGATAAACAGCGTTGTAGTGCTGCTCACTCAGATTGTATGGGCTTATGTGATACTGAATGAGAATCGAGCTTTTGTGGACTAATGTTTGTTCGGCGCTTGTGAACACAAGATCTTTTCTCTGTGTATAATTTAATATTTATTTATAACGCATGAATACAATCGCAATCGCATTATTTGAGGAACGATGTGGTAACATTACGAACATACTAGACTGAAAATACATACGTAGATTGAAAATATTATTGTAAGGAAGAAAGATTGTATAGTCCACCAAGAGCTAGAAACAGTACCTGATGCTTTATAACCGCACATGCTAACCACGTGATTTTAATGATACTTTTTATTAAAGTTATTGAAACAAATTTCCTGCAATAGCCTGCTTCAAATAATCTCCACTGTTATTATTTTCACGTATAAAACATTCCAGACGTTAGTTTTGTGTATTGGAAAAAAAAATTTCAAAGCTACTTATTGAACAAGCCTGCCCGGACCTCAAAACGTCCACTACTCACATTCAGATAAATTACTAGTCGTTATGAATGTGTGAACAGTCGTATTTTCACATCTCATGAAAAGGCAGCATAAAGGGTTGCATCCACTGAGAACGTAATTTCCATATATTTTGGTAATAAGAACTTCCGTTTGCGTGGACGTGTCACGTCGAAGCGAGCGTTCGAACGCGGTAGCGAATGTTCGACTCGAGTTTTGTGATTTTGAGAACTTCCCGAACCGTTAAACTTGCGCATATTGGCAAGACATTGTTGTGCACTGCGAGTTGGACGTTCTCTGTGCTACAATTGCTTTACTGAACATTTCTGTACAGTACAACTACTGGAAATATTTTATCGGTAAATTGTAACGAATCTCAGAGAATCTTAGAGTCAATTTAATGTATCAATGAGGGGCTGCATAATGCTATATCATATCTCGTTTGTCCAGTGTTCAGCTGCTGTGATTTCGGATCACGAGGTTCAGGATAGGGCAATAAAATACTTAGTTTGTCTTTCTTTTTCAAAAAATTTCTTGTAAAAATTATCAGTCCGTATTTGGAAAGTTGGTGGCGTCCACTCCGTGCTTCGGAGAGCACAGTTAGCTGTCTTGGTTCACATTTACATTTGACATTGATCATTACAAGATTCAAACACTACCACCCTAAGCCCAACCCGCGTAACAGCGTGGTGGTTCTAAGTTCCATATGAGGAAGAGCTGGCCTTGTAACTGCCGTTGAAAATAGACTTTCCTTCCTCTTGTTGATTGCAAAGCGATACACATAATAAATTTTAAAAAATACATTTATATAAATACATTATAAGCTCTTTTATGTACAGCCATGTAAAAATTGTTTCTTTTTTAAAAGTTAACCTTATAAAGCAACTTGTAACAGCCATCAATTCCGATCCAATAACCAAGCGCATACCAAACGCCAGTAAAAATAAACGTACGATTACGAAAAAGTGAATTAGGCTCTGTTTATACCTATAAATCCCTATTCTTAATCACATAATGTATAATCATTATTGCTTATGATATTAACGCTCGGCGTATCGATATCAACAGATAATCTTACACTATCAAATCATCTTACAGAGTCGTAAATATGCGGCGATAATGTATGTTCGCCCGTTTTCATAACGCCTCGTAATAAGCCGCCGCGGTTAATACTTCATCAATAATTCATACGTAAGTGTTATTAGTAAGGTTTTAAATCGACAGAGCCGCCTGTCGTGCGGCGCGAGATTTTCTTATGCTTTATTTACACGATGCGTTAGTCCAAAGTAAACTGTTACGGTTTTAGCAATTTTGTATAGTCTTACGGTATGTATACTCTTTTTTTACTTACACTGCGTTTTAAGTGTTAAAATAAGCCATAAGCAAGTTTTAGTTACCAGAGAATTAAGTAATAAATGATACTATTTATTTTGCTATTTCCCATAAAACTGACAAGACAAATCGAAATGCGGCAGGTTTCGACAATACATGACAGGTCTAAAATATATTGATTTTTGTAGTACTACTCTGCCAAGCCGCATTTCAGCAATATAGTGGATCTGAGCTATTTATTCCTTCTCCCTTACCTAAGGTTAAAAACGTTGCAATGTAATGCCGTCAACATAAGATAATAACAATAATAATATGTACGCAAAAATCTTATACAGCAGACAGGATTTTTGCATAGTTGAAAAAGAAGAAATACTTTATTGCACATAAAAATAGATATAACAGAAACATGAAAAAAAAGGATTAAAATAAACATGCAAAGGCGGCCTTATTGCTAGAAGCAATCTCTTACAGGCAACCTATTGAAAAGACATTTGAGTATCGTAAGCAGGGTGGTGCAATGAGAAAATTTATTATTTAAAAAAAAATACTTAAATTTATTTATTTTTTAAAGACACTAGAACTAAAACTTAAACTGTTTGTAAATAACAAAATTTATATAGTAAAAATCGGTTCTCTTTCATTCGATTGCCGGTAACGTGTAGAGCAAGCATTACATACATATTCTTCATTGGAGCTGGCTTATTTATTTTTTATCTTTTTACGGAATCCTAATCTGCATATCATACTATTATCTAAAACTGGTCAGAGAAATTGTCTTTTTTACTTTCTAACTAATAAAACTGGACATAACTGCTTTGTCGACAAGCCGCTTATGTTCAGAAATGCCTCTTATTGACAATATACTACAATAAATGTTAACATGCAGTAAATAGATAAAAAGCAGATTTTGATATTAACCAGATTTTATTTATTCATATCATCTGATGCTTAGCTTCAATGCGGTCTATTCCTGTGCTACCTTAGAAGTATATACGATTCAAAAAATAAATAAATAAATCCCAAAATTGACTAAACATGGGAATCGAACCCAACATATTCAAGTTATAATATAAAGCAACAAATTGCATACACAATTGCACAATGGTGGTCGTTAAACTTGCTCCAAACTTAGATATACTTACAAACCCCATTTGGCTAAGTTTAAATTATTGCATACAACAGGCGCCATGCAGTCTTGCATATACGGTCACGTACTCCACATTTGTATGCAGTTGTACCACAACGGATTCGAGACTCGGGTTGACCCTCTTGGTTTTACTAGCGTATAGTAGACCATTGGATTCCGGTTTGATTCTCGGTTGTTTTTATTTGGTTTTATTATCATCATCATCATCATCAGCTGATAGACGTCATCTGCTGGAGGTATGCCTTAGGGGTTTTCAAATATATATCGCGATTCTTAACTTTTATATTAAGCTTTATTTAATAGGAGGTATATAAATAGACATTTTGTTTTTTTGTTTCTGTTTTTCATGTTACTATTTCAATGTATAAGAGTATTTAGTGAATAAAAATAGCATTTATTGATTAGTCAATAGCTAAGTAATTATAAATAGGGTTCTGTGGTTATTTATTCCATCTTAATTTTACAGGCAATCCTGAATCAAATTAAACTTGTAGATACGGCGGTAACATTGGCCTGGCCGCTTTCGGAAAATTTCACACTTCCCGATGAAAGTTTTAACACAATTACCTAGTCCACTGCCATTTTCCCGGTCCTCGAAGCCTGAACAGGAAAAAACTTGGCAAAGAACAAACTAACCGACGGTCCAATTTAGCAACATTCGTATAAAGTTTAATGTACCAAATCTGAAATGTAACCGCGTATTCGCATTTTAACTAAGTATACACTCGGCTACTGACATATAAAACTTTTACATACGCTTTTTTTTATTTAGTTTCCATCCATATTGCACGAGTGTATGTTGGTTTATTCAAGTTTTGCCCGTTCCACTTTTATCGGAGAGTTACATAGGCGTTGTGTTTTTGTTTTCTCTTTCGAATTTATTTTCAATGCAGATCGTTAAAGTTAAACTTTATAAGTTAAATGCTTTTCTGCTGACTTAAATACTGCCACAGATGAAAAAATATACCTACAAGTTGTCTGATAAAACCTATATCTAGACTTTACTATGTTAACTTTACACAGAAGACATTTCTAGCGTCGCGTAAAGTATCTTAGATCTCTGCTCAAATCTTTAAAAGATCACCACTTAATGTAAGTACACAAGCGGATGCGACAACAGTCGGATGTGACAAAAATGAGCCAGCCATTGTAAAGCGGGAAGGCTTTTATTTCGGTCGCGTATACTCTCTTGATCTAATCAAAAGTTGGTAAATTTGTTTACATACATCACGCCGCGCACGGAGTATTCACAACACGTAAAGAGCACTCCATACGCGTCATATTATACCCGTGTACATCTTTTGATGTCTCTCCGTGCGACTCCCGCACTGATAAAATGATCCTCACTTTGCACGGACATGTTTTTCGTGTAAACAAAATTTGATTTCAACGGTATCTCGTACCCGCAAATCTAATCTGTTCTCAGTTATTCTGTGTACGCAGCCTTAATTTATTTTACATTGGATTGTATAGAGATTCGCGGCGTAATTCTGTGTCCATACGCCGTATAGAATGGGCTTACGCGAATAAGCGTTAAATTACCAAATTCCAACAGCCGTTTTCGTATACATCGCATACAGTCGCATGAAACGATTTTAGATCATGTTAACGGAATTATGAACATAGTTTAACATAGGTATCGTGCTATCACACATATATTTAAAAGTAACACGTACCAGTGACTTCAGTTGCTTTAATTAAAAAAGTTATTGTTTTATACCTTAGGAGCAACACTTTGTCCGGTTGAAATCTGCGTAACTATTTACAAACATTCATATTATTTGATTGAATATGAAGATTATGGAGTGAGTGTTACTCCATAATCTTCATATTATCATTTAAAAAAATACTAGAAAATTAAAATGGAATATGTACTAAATAATTGCAAAGTTGTTTACAATTAAACATACTTAATTAGGTTTTAGGCTTAGTATTTGTTATATATAATTATTTCAAATATATTTTGGTTCAAATTCATAATTTATAAAAATAAATTATGCTACTAAAGAAACTCTATCCAGTACGTAAGTTTCATTGAAATCAATACCTTCACAGCGGCGTATGACGTTGATGAAGATACTAAATCCATCTACGCCAGAACTCAGTTTTGTATATGACAAGTCGTAACTTCAGCGTGCATGGGCCATGACTAATAACTAACGCTACGCAGGATTGAAACTGAAGTCTCCGGCATCAACATAGTTCAGGCCGGTCATGAACAAGACTGTGCCATCGAAATAAATTAGCAGTGGTGTTGTATCGCTGAAACAATACCTCTGTCACGGTGGCCGTAGTATCGGTTGTCTCCGCTTGTCCACTTCGCACTTACCCGTCAGAGCACAATTATGAGCTCTATTGTGATGCGATAAATCCTAAAATCCCTTATCGTCTTCTCGTTAGCCTCACGAAGCAGCTAGTGTTGCAACTGGCAGGTGACACGAGCCTCTATAAATCTGCCCCGCATAGCCCCCGTCGTAAACACAGGCGGAGCAACAATCCTTTGATCTAAACGACCAAGAACTCAATAATTTGCTATTACTTCACCATTATCCCTGAAGAAAGTGTAGTTCCAAGTAAATAATACCTTATTGTGTAAGGAATTTTATTGGCCATAAATGTATAAGAAGCAATCGGGATACATTGTAGCGACTTCCGTTAGAGGCTCTATTAGAATATTCTAATTCTCATTGAATTACTGTGAAAATAATTTGCTACTGTACTTCCAAGATCCTAATTGATGCTCATTACATTATGTTTGTCCAGACTGCTTTCAGTTGAAAATTTTTTTACTCTCATTTATTTATTTACAATTATTTTAAAAAATTTTAACAATGCTTCTAAAATTATAAAAAATAAAACACTATTAAAAATTTATAAAAAAATTAATTCCGCCTGCTGCGGGGCCCGGGGGTCCAAGCAACCGGTGGTCAGGGCTCCAGAGTGAGGAACCTCCTCACAATGCGCGCCGTTTCAAGAATTACTGCCTTCTGTATCCGACCCTTGATCCAACAATTAAGCGAAAGCTTTTTAAGATGTTGGTCAAAGCTTTTCGCTATAAGACCGTTGACTGAAACGACTATAGGAACAATCATTGTTGAATCAACATTCCACATGGCGGTAATCTCATGAGCAAGGTCCAAGTATTTTGATACTTTTTCCTTTTCAGCTTTCACCAGATTATCGTCATGTGGAACAGTAATATCAACAATCATTGCACGGCGCGTTAATCGATCAATTATCACTATATCAGGTCTATTGGCTACAATATACCTATCAGTGATAATTGTTCGATCCCAGTAGAGCAACGCACTGCTATTTTCAAGAACTGACGCTGGGTCGTACCTATAGTAAGGCACCTCAAAATCGACAAGGCCATACTGAAGAGCAAGTTGTTGGTGGATTATCTTGGCTACTTGATTATGCCTGTGCAAGTATTCGCCATTAGCAAGATGAGCACACCCGGAAACTATATGTCTGAGGGATTCCCCAGGCTGATGACACGCTCGACATATGTCTAGAGTGCCATCTTTCATAATATGTTTCCGGTAGTTTCTCGTCTTGATAACCTCGTCCATAATTGCACAGACAAAACCCTCGGTTTCCCCAAAGAGGTCACCGAATTGCAACCAAGATACAGATGTTATTTGATCTACATCTGGCCCCGTGAGGGCCTTGTAGAAACGTCCATGCAACTCCTTACTCTTCCATATCGCCACACGATCTGAGTTACTAATTACTTTAGGCTTACGCCAGTTCTTTTTGCCAAGGGATAGTGGGGTAAAACCCTTGTCCACTGCAACGACATCCTTATGCATACCCACATTTATCTTGAGAAAATAATCTCTGAGATTGCACACCTCACGATTATGGAGGTTCTTGGCGTTCAAGAAACCACGTCCCCCACACTTGCGTGGGAGGTACAATCTCATTACAGATGAACGTGGATGGTGCATCCTATATGACGTCAGCAGTTTGCGGACTTTACAGTCCAAGGAGTCCAGTTCAGTTTGAGTCCACTTTAGAATGCCAAAAGAGTATATGAGTAAGGGCATGACCCAGCTATTGTAGGCACGCACCTTATTACCACCTGATAAAAGACTTTTTAGGACTTTTTTTAGGCGGCTAAAGAAGCGTTCCTGCACTAGTTGTTTCATATTCCCTACCTCAATACCAAGTGCTTCTGACATTCCAAGGTACTTATAGGTCTCCCCTTCGCAAAGTGATTTGAGAATAATAGTTTCTGAAAGTACTATATTCTCAGAGCTCACAACTCTGCCTCGCTCGATATTGATTACCGCACACTTGTCTACACCAAATTCCATCCTTATGTCATTGCTAAAGGTTTGAGTGATCTTTAACAGTGACACAAGGTCTGAACGCTTTGATGCATACAGTTTGAGGTCGTCCATATAAAGCAAGTGAGATATGAGCTCACCACCCCTGCGAAGGCGAAAGCCTAGCCCTGAATCCATCAGCAAAGTACTGAGAGGATTAAGAGCTAGGCAAAACCATAAAGGGCTTAAACTATCGCCCTGGAAAATACCCCGCCTAATCCCTATCGGTTCACTCAATTCAGAACTCTCAGAGATGCCTGGATGGTTAAGGACTGTCATCCACTGACTCATGCACGATTCAAGAAAACAGCATAGTGTTGCATCGACCTTGTACAACCGCATGACCTCCATGAGCCATGAATGAGGCACTGAATCATAGGCCTTCTTATAGTCAATCCAAGCAGCTGTGAGATTTTTTCTGTTTCGCCGAACCTGCTGGCAAATAGCAGTGTCAATGAGGAGCAGTTCCTTTGTACCACGAGACCGGGCCTTGCATCCATTCTGTGTTGGGGCCAAAATATTATTTGCATTAATATGCATTGTTATTTTTGATGTCAGAATGGATGTAAGGAGCTTATAGATGGTAGGTAAGCATGTAATCGGTCGGTAGTTTTTGGGATCCGTGGTACTTCCGGATTTGTATAATAGGAACGAGACACCAGTTGTTAAGAATGTCGGTAGCGATCCAATGTCAACGGCGCTTTGGAATTGTATTGCCAAGATAGAATGCGCACTACGGAACCATTTCAACCAGAAGTTGTGCAATCCATCCGGACCAGGACATTTCCAGTTGGAAGCCGGCCGAATTGCACAACCTACGTCTTCCGCAGTTATGGTTATTGGAACCATTTGTTCTACCATCGCGCATTTCTCCTTGACAATATTCATCCAAACGCCGGTTGTGTGATCAATGGGGGCCGACCAGATGCTACGCCAGAAATCTGACATAGCATCAGAAGTTGGAAACTCTCCATTAGTCACACAAACACTAGATTGCTCCCAGTTCCTATATACTTTCCGTTGGTCACTTTGAAAGATCCGATTCTGATAGTATCGGTCATTGCGCTCTTTATAACGCCTGATACGTTTTGCCCATGCATAGACTTTCTGCTTCAAGAAGTCGATGCGTTCCTTGACACAGTCCAAGTACAGGAACGGACGTGTATCAGTCCCAGCAAAAGCCTGGTTCACGAATCGCATGACCCTAGGGCGGTTATTGCCCTCCTTAAAGCAGATTAGCTTAGCAATGAGAGTTCTAGCCAGTGTGATACGCCTTTCGATTCTGGTCTGCCAAGCTGGAGCTTGACCCGTCCTCTGCGGGGCCGTGCGTGGTTCAGGGAATCTAACTCCCGCGATTCGACACGCCGCAACGGCTCCACAGTATAGGATCGAATGCGTATCACTTAGGTCCTCAGATGTTAAAAGGTAATTACCTAATATCTGGTCTAGAACCCCCACTAATGCCATATTTCGTCTATGTATAGGCAACCGAGGCAAACGTGGTCTTAAATTAAGAGGCATGTACCTATACATCAGAATCGCATCCTCCAAAGTTCTCCTCAGTTGCTCATCATCTTGGTTACTTACTGTCAGATCGATACCACTTTGTAACTCCTCTTGGATGTTAATTTGCAATGCTGTTGGTATTGCATGCTGAGGTAAGTTACAAGTGGTATTAACCTGTGGTAGAGTTGAACGCAGCCGTTCAAGTAGAGCCTCATCCAGCAGATGACGTCGCTGGATGGCCCGTACTTGATCCGCCAATCGTTGTGCAGTCACGGTCACTGTTGGTTCAAGCGCCTGAAACAGAGACAGCATTCTTGAACGGTACGCAGTGAGGTTAGTTCCCCTCTCTGTCGCCCCGTAGTACGCACGCATGACACTCTCATTCATTTTATGAGACCATCTCATGCGGCGCACTATACCACCGGCAGCGGGAGCATTCGCGGGGGCCATCGGCCCCTGTTGCCCCAAGCTCGCTGGTGGTGAATCGTCCGTCGTCGTTTTGTGCCGTGTGGTGACGCCCCGATGTGTCCTTCGAGGTGGAGAGGGCGTCACATCCCTCGCGGATGATGGCGGGGTACCATATTCGTCCGACGGCGGCGATGACGACGACAATGTTCTTGGTGTTCTTTGTGCGCTTTTCGATCGGCCGCCACCACGTCTCATTTTTATGTTTTCATTATTATTTGTTTAATTTTGCGTGCATTTTAAGCTATTAGTTTGATATTTTTATTGATTATTTACATATTTGTAATTATTTTAATATTTTTGATGTTGTTTGTCAGACAGGTGGCAGGTGTCAAATTATTATTACGTAGGAACGTAGGCGTTGGTATTGCCACCTATGGTATTGTAATGCGATTTTCTATTTTTGTAGAGTTATATCATAACAGCATATTTATCATATTAGAATGCTACTAATTTAAAGATAATATTATCACATTGATACCTATTATATAAGCAAGTGGTTGCGTGGCTTTGGTTTGCTTTTAAATCTTTTTAGTCGTACTACTTGAGAAGTACTACTAATCCAATTTGACTGAAATTGGGAATGAGCACAATGCGGGTATTTTGTATCCCCAAAAACGAAAAATGCACTTAGACAAAATACCTGAGCATCAGCTTGTGATTTATAATATAGAGTCAGTTTTCATGAGGATAGTAGAAAAAATATTAAGTAGTTAAATGCGGTTGCTCTATTTTGTAACATGATTTTTATAACTGAACAGTGTGAGATTCGAATTCGTTCCCGTATATATTTAGCATCTTGTAAAATTTAAGTTTTTAATTTAATTTAAAAGCATTGATAAAGATAAATTACAAACTCACAATATCTAATTATACAAAAATCGTTACAAAATAGCTCTATAGAAACTCTTCCACCGTCTCGCGTGGAACACTCCATTTACACTTATAAGGCCGTCGAAATTTACATTATATCAGCTGATATAAAAGTTCCCGCCTAAGGTAATCATTTAGCCAGGCTGCTCGTTCAGTCGTCTAGTAACTTCGCACCTTAGCGAACCGTGGCAGGTTCGAGCCCCGGGCTGGCTAGATTTACGAGCGGGCAATCACATGCCTCCTACCTGTTACCGATCGACTTTCAAGATAAAATTTAAGGTAATCTTGGAGACTAAACATAGAGGAACTTTTCTTTGCTTTCTTTTTTTCGGAAAAATTTAGAAGTAATAAATGGGTAGGTTTTATCCCCTTTTTATAAATTAGATTAATAAGTGTGGTTATTTTTAAATAACAAATGTTGAGTTTTTTGCTAGCTTTGCCCAGCAAAATTTGCATACCGTATCTGTGGTAGAGTCGCTATAATTAGTTTTTGATAATTCGAAATTCCTTACAAACCAATACTGTCAATCAGTTCAAAAACGTGAAAAATAGAGATAAAGGTCCTAAAAATATGAGCGATGGCTCATTCGATTCGGAATCACCTCTAGAAAAATGTTTTTGAAGGATTTTGGTGCAGGTTAAAAATTGCAGTTGTTATTAACAAAATAAGATGAAAAAAAAATGATATTTCGTTTTTTGTTAATAACTTAAAAAATTTACATTTAAGCAGTTTTGAAAAAAGCTCGTTAAAGAGGAGGAAATTTCCAATAAAAAAGTTCTAACTCCCGGAACTGTATTTCCATTATTTATAATTTTAATTAGACGTTGAAAATAGCGCCCGCGCGGCTGTTACGGCGTTCGCGCCGCCGCTAAATAGAGTTCAGCAATAAAAATATTTTTTTTATAACAAAAAAATGTGAATTTAAAAATTTGAAAAAATTTTAGTATCTTCTTAAGATTTGAAAAAATAGAGCCCTGAAGAAAAAAAAGACGAAATAACAAAAAACGAAATATCATTTTTTTTCATCTTGTTTTGTTAATAACAATTGCATTTTTTAACCTGCACCAAAATCCTTCAAAAACATTTTTCTAGAGGTAATTCCAAATCGAATGAGCCATATCTCATATTTTTCGGACCTTTATCTCAATTTTTCACCCTTTTGAACTTGCTGACTAATAAAGTACAAGCCTACTTGAAATAAATAAATTTTAATTTTAATTGCAAAAGTAGGCGCTTTCCTATCTAGAGATTTATAAGTACTCATACAAAAAGAGTTTAAAAAAAGAATAATGGAGAGTGACTTATGGAGAGTGACTTACTCTAAGGATATTCTATATCCATACTTAATATTATAAATGCTAAAGTAACTCTGTCTATTTGTTACTCAATCACGCCTAAACTACTGAACCGATTTAAATGAAATAATACAGAGATAGTGTAGAGCCTGAGAAACAACATAGGCTATTTTTTGGAACTATCACATAGCGTCCGCTAGTAAAATATAAAATTCTTGAAGTATTTTATTCACAAACATCATTAAATACTACTATCCATTTCAATCAAGTTTGATGATTTTGTGTGGGTATCTAAGACGCGAACTTTGCAATAAAAAGGTTATTTCCACAGATGACGTTATAAAGAAACTATAGTTATAAAAGTGCAACCGTTGCACGAAGTTCAGTCCCATATATCAACCCTTCCAATGTAACGGCCCATGGTTAGTTATGGACCCGTCGTGTGGATCTCATTGTTTCCATCGCACCTCACAGATAATGCGATTCTGTTTCATTGATAAATATAACTCGACGGGCTTCGTAATTCAGCTTAAAGCGGTGTGATAACGGGATATTTTGAGTATTATTATTATTAAACTTAGTTGCTTTTACTATGTAGAATTTCCTATGAATTCTTTTTTGGAAATCTGCAACCCGTGGATATCAGTACATCAATAGGCTTGTATATAGAGTGTATAAATATGATATTTAAAAAAAAAGAACAGTTTGTAAATTTGGTTCGTAAACGGTAGAGTACTTACGTAATACAATAAAAACTAAACAATTCATTATGAATTTATAAAAAAAATATTTCGTTTTGTCTCCGTCAAAAAGGTAAGATTGTTGAAACGACAATCTTCAATTGCAATGGTGTAAACATGAAAACGACTGCTTTCTTGGTCCAGTGGCTGCCCTAGGTTTAATGTGTGATTCGGATCACGGAGCCCTGGGGTTAATTTTGAAATTATTTTTATTCCGAGCAATTCTTAATGAAAATTCTAAGACCGAATTGTGAATTTGGAAGTTTATTATTTTTCTTACAAAATCAAACATTGTGACCCTATTCGCAGATACGCAGCCGGCCAACCGCCATTTGAAGAGCGTTGTAGGTCTAAACTCCATATTTTTAAAAAGAGGGAGGTCTGGTCAATAGGCTGTTAAAATTATGTTGATTATAATGATGATACATAAAAAGTTACATTTAATAGCTATATATTAAAGTCGTCGCTAAAATAAACGTATCGACCTTTAAGATACAGTTATCTCAAGACGTGTGGGCAAAATGACAAAGCGGTCGAATCTAATTAAAGGGAACATTCTCATCTCGGCCGCGACAATTTTATGTCCAGATTTAAGACTTTGCACAGTAAAACGTAGGGATTTACGAGCGGGCACTCCCCGGGCGACGGATAATTTTCGCGATTGTACCTTTTAATGACTCCGGGACGTGCGTCCGACGGTATTATGGATCAATATATTACGCGTGTCCGCGAATGTCACGATCTTGTATAAGATCGCTATCGAAATACCAATTGCAAATGCGAACAGGCTAATAATTCAACGTAATATATTGTTATTTTATTACATAGAACTTTTAGTATCTGGGATAGTGTATTTACATGCGCTCGTTGTTCCCGCTCTGTAAGCCGCACTCATCTAGGTGATAATAATCTGTAATGCCATGTAAAAGATTGCTTCGAACGCCGCTGCACTGTGCGGCGGATAACAACTTGAATATTATATTTAAAGAATGGATTCTTTGATATTTTTAATATTTATTTTATTGATTGTCATTTGTTTTAATGTACGTACTATATTTTGTGAGATATCACGCCAGGGACAGTTATCATCACAGATATCAGTTCGAATATAGATACCGGTGAAAAGTTCAAATGATTCAAAGTATGCGTTTCCATTTTAAACGCTGTATTTGCAGCGTGCTTTCAAATGTTTTGTTAATCTTTGACAAATTAATATTTCAAAGATACTTAAGATGTACTCGAAGAGAAATTCTCATAAATCGTCGCTCAATAGCGACGAAATCGGAAATACACGAAAAAGAGCGAGCTATATTCTTGTAGCGCGCTATTGGGCGACCGCTACTTGTTTTTCAGTCTACACGAATTATCTCTTTTGTGCACATCTTGGGCCTATTGCTGTATAAATAGTCACGGATTAGCACAGCCAATGAATACATACTGATTTATTGTTTACCAAATAACCCTTTTCTGTTTTTAACAAAAATAAAATTGTAAGCTTAAAAGTAACCCAACAAACAGGCACGTTATAGATAACCGCGGTCGATTCGACCGCGCACTATTATCCAATTACCGGTCTATATTGCGTATCGCTAAACCGTGTAAAATCCGCGCCGCGGTACAACATAACATTATTGTTTACGAATCACTTAACACTTCCACCGTCCGCTGGGCCCGTGTTTACCGGCTTCTCTAATAAATTATTTTATGCAGGTGTTAGCTTGTTACAATCAGCGTTGCAAATATGTAGATTCATATCTGTGTGTATACAACATAGTCGTATTAGTTGCACCGTTTAAAATTCCAATACGGCGGAATAGATCACTATGAAATTTGATAGGGAGATAAATTAAAGTCTAAAATAGCAAATAGAATTCTTTTTTATCTATATAGAAATTATTACGGGACAAGTAACAAGATCCATGCGTTCTTTTTTGTTTTAACTTGTTAATAAAATATACTTTCTGATTTTATGATATCACATGAATTTAAAACATTATGAAATTTTGGAGCATTACTTTGATAATAATTAAATGGGGATTGAAATTTTATTTTTAAAAGGTCATCGAGTTAGCGGAAAACCTTCTTGTCTATCTACCTATTAAATTATTGATCCCGTCTAACAACAGGAACATTTTCATTGACGACAAAAATGAGAGGACATTTATAACGATCCATACGTTAAAAGCCACCACAAATACGTCGATAGATCTAGTTATGGTCCGAGTCCCACAGGAGTCAATCGCAGCTAAAAGCTCGAAGCCAAACATCAAAGGCCGTATAAAACGCACTTTGTTTTATAGCTCCATAACAAAACTTCGGCGGATAAGAGGCCAGAATCAGGAGAACTATAGTTTTCTTTGCTAGCGCCCCTCACTGTTGCGGTTTTTATACATTCCGGAAGGGGAAGGCAGGTCTTTGAATATTGGCGAATTGTATGACTGCGGCCTTACGCGGTATCGACACGTTTCCCATCTAAATACAGAGTGGCTCACGAACTACCCGCAGCTATTGTAAACAAGCAACGTTTTCTATTCAGACCATCGTTACGCCTTTCATTCGGAGGATACTTTTAGCTTATAAACAATGTTTATAATTCAGGCAAGAGGGTAGCTTCTATATAAAGCATTTCAGCAGAGATATTATGTAACGATGTTTTTATAACACATGGTGTTACAACAAAACACACAGTGAAACAATTCGACAGTGTTTTTATAATTCTTGTTTATATCTATCTCTCTCTCTGTCTCAGCAAAGCACGATTCTACAGATAGAAAAAAATAAAGATTAATTTAGTAGGTACATACACATTCTTGAGTTATTAAAATATCGTTACAAAATAATGCTAATGATTGTAAAACAGACAATATATCCCTCTGTAGATTTCTACTATCTAAATAAATATGAAATTTTGTATGTTTAGGCATTTGAAGAAAAGATTTTTATTTCATCATCATCATCATCATTATCGGCTTATTAACGGCCCGCTACAGGGCCAGGCCTCCCTCCTTATAGAAGAGGGGATATGGAGCGTACACCCACCACGCTGCTCCAATGAGGGTTGGCAGGCTGAGGGTGATAATGTTTTATTTATTAACGATCACTATCAGATGTTGGTGATAGTGACCAGGACCGACGGCTTAACGTGCGCTCCGAGGCACGGGGGTGTAACACCACCAACTTCCAGACTCCGAGCTTGGAATGTACTGTACATTTCATAGAATAATAAAAAAGCTCAGAAATATTCCGTGACCCGACCCAGGAATCAAACCCAGTACCTCGTGATCGAGGCCACATAGGCTAACCACTAGACCAACGAGGTAATCCGCAGAGGCAGATTTTTATTTGTCTGGCAAATTTGTTACTATATTGCTGCAAATAACAGGTGGCTTCTTAATTGTCGTTTTTTTAATAATGAAACTTTTAGTGAAGCAAATGAAAGAAAAACAATGAAAATGCAACACAACCGAGCGCTAATGTTTGCTGCAATGAATTGTGACAAGGTAAAAGCTTTGTTCGTTTGCTAAATTAAATTCTAAACGAACGGCGTTACTGCTGAAAATGAATAAAGGTGTTCGTCGACTGCACAGGGCATCCCGTTGTTTAATTGAACATAGGTAAATGGATTTATATCGAGCTGATTCATCGCTGCAATTTTTATAGTTGATTGTGTTGAATTTATCAATAAACTAGCTGATCCTTTATCAATAAATGTAGACTTTGTACTTTGTAAAGTTGCCATTTGCATTGTATAATAAAGCAAAAAGAGAAATAATTTTTAATAACATATACGTGCATTGGTTTTTGAAAACTAAATCTAAACTTTTGAAATTATACATTGCCGTTTTAATAAGCAAGTTCCATCAACCTTTTTATAATTTAGAGAAAACAATTAAGGTAGTATTGGTTACATTACTCAAACGACGCAATTATTAAACAAAATAGTTCCACTTTCGAAGTAATTCAACTATTCGGCTTCATTCCTAGAGTTAGTAAACTAAGTGCATATAAATTTTTAAAGTCGTACGGCAGCTCGAACGTCTCATGAACGTTATCTGAAATATATTTCTTATTATAAAACAATTTTAGAAAATATCGGAGTTAAAAGTCAGACGTGCTTTGTTATTTTCAGCGAATATAATGAGACGTCCTACTGTAGTCATCCTATTTGAGCGTCTCTTTGCCTTTTTGCATTTTACACATGAAAGATATGGAGCTGTAAAAAGTGCAGTTTCGTTTTATTACAATTTTATAATGAATAGCTTTTATTTACTTTCTTGAGTGAGATTAAAGAAAGCATTAGAGCTTTTCGTACTGTAAATATTATAAAATTGTAGTTTTTATTATGTCGCTTTTGGTGAACTTAGTTCTTTATTCTTTTAGTTCGAGTTACTCATTTGCGATCGGCGAGTAATTCATTTGGGATCATTCGTTAGATTTTCCGATTTCCACTTATAAGTAAAAGAGCGGTAGCTCAATGAATTATCGTATGCATTACCAGTCGCGTGTTCTGATGCTTGCTTGCCATCTTGCTGTGCACTACCCGGCCTCATTTGGAATTATGTAATGTGTGCCTTAAAATAGATTATTATTAGAAACGACCCGGACGGAAATAGCTTAAATTTCTCTCAAAAGCATGTTATGATGGTAAGGCTAGATTGGGGTGTCAAACGACATTGACTACCCACAGTTGGGACTAGAACGTTATCTCTAATTCTGTTTAGCTCCAATTTCAATGCGTTTGAGTAAACATCAGCTATTTGCTTGTAAATTCTGTGCATCCGCTATGATTTTATTTCGCCATAATTGTTTCAGGTATATATATCAGGTTTCATATATATTTTCCTATTTACTTTCTTTTGTGATATTGTCTAGGCATTTGCCATTGAGACTTGTGTAACGTGCAATCAATCTAGTTTGAGTTACGCTAATAACTCCGATAGATTTATGCAATAGGTCTTGATTTATACCACAGTAACTTATTCAAAACTCACCTTAACTTAAAGGAGATATTAAAATCTTAAAGGTTTGTATAATTTACTCGTAAGCGGAAATTCACATGTCGTGAATACTTAAGACATCCCTGTTGTAAATGTACAAGTACTTACAAGATTTTTACACAATATTTCTTTTAAAAAAATGTTAACGGGTTGTATCGGTATTTGTGGGCAGATTTATATGCTGTTTCACGGAGCTCACGAACTAGCTATCGACGCGTGGATCCACGCGACTGGGGCGTGCCTGGCTCGTAAGAATTCACGGATTTTTCCGCGTTTAGTAAGCGTATGGTCACATGGAGCATTTAATTTACTTTCAGCTCTTTACTAGCTTATGGTTGGGAAAAAATGTAGAAGGTAAAACATTGGTTGTTTCTTGTAACAATTGGGAATCTCAACTTACGAACACGTTGTGACGAAAAGATTGAGATGACGAATAAACATTAACGAACTTTGCGTTCCGTTAAATATAACAACTATTAAATTAATATTATTAAACAAAAATCAGTCCCAATATAATAATAATTAATATTTATGATATTTGCTTATTATATGGTTATATAATTATGGTTAATCAAACTCCATGTAGACTATGAAACACTTAGTAAAATTGTAATATTTACATTTACTCTGTATAATAGCTATACACATATTTTGTCATTTCACTGCAATATATGCAATACTACTTTCTTGTAGTACCTATGGAGCTTTTTGTCATGTTTGTAGTGTGATCTTACGCTAAGGACGCGCACATTTTTACCCCATAATAAAAATCGTAAATAATACCGAGTGAGACTCAGTCGGGTCACGATACGCCCGCAGCCAGCATCGACGATTTGTGAATTTACGATTGACCCAACGTCGTTCCGGTGCGTGCGCCCACTGATATCAATGTGATTAGCTTTTGATCCGTTTATGACGCAAGTACAACTTTATGTCAAATATCGTATTGGGTATTTTTAACTAATTTCGATAAATTCAAACTCAAAATATCTTTATTCAATAAAATCTTTATGATAATTTTGAATCGTCAATTTTTAAATTATGAATAGTAATGGTGATAATTAAAGTCGGAAACATAAATTTAAAGCTACGAGGTTTCCAAACGAAACCGTAAAGTATGCAAAGTAAAGCATGTACGTATCTTATAATATACTAGCAGTCGCCCGCGACTTCGTTCGCGTGAAAACCTCTTAGATACACTTCTAATTTTAAAGACAGACTTTCATATAAATTGTTGCTCATTCCCCGCTCCCCCTCTCAATTTAATTTTTTTATAGTTTCCCGTCAAGCAATATACTCCGTCCCGTTCCGTGTACTAAAGATCTACATTTTTGTTTAACATTGTACGACATTTCAGTACATTACCATTAACAATATATATATTTATGGCAAGCTGATGGGTATAAATTGATATTAAATAGTATATTTCACTCTGGAGTCTAGCCCTTAGAATAAACAAAAATAATTTTACAATCCGACACGTAGATCTAGAGATTAGCCCGTTTAAACTCTTCCGTGTACTATATAGATATTTGATCTATATAGTACACTACTATATAGTACTGTATCGAATTCTTCACCGTATCAACGTAAATTGAAATAATATCAGTACCAAAATGCTGACCTCTATTTAGTACTATATTATAACGCGGAGAAGCTCATCTGAATTTGGACGCCATAGCGGCAGTGTCGTGCTTTTTAGAAATTTTGTAACATCTCCGAAATATATAACTAATTAACATACTGTAAAAGACAAATCTTATCTCAATAATATTTTTAAGAATATTAAATAATTTATTTTGAATTATTATTTAAGTTTAGTTGTATAAAAAATTACGTAAACTTAAGCATATGAATTAAATGATTTATTACAGTGTTGCGCTGTTTAGAAATTTTGTAATATATTTGAAACTATATAACTAATTAACATACTGGTAAAAGCAAATCTTATCTCTATAATATCTTTGTGATTACTTAATAATTTGTTTTGGTAAGGATTTAATCTTATTTGTATAAATGATGACGTAAACGTAAGCATATGAATTAAATGATTTTTTAAAACACAAAAAGTTCTATATCTGTTAAAATATAAAAGACAGATATATGCTGTCGCGGACTTTTTTGTAGACCTTTTTAAGATACATATAGCCCTCATACATTGCTTTCAATTATTCTCAATAGTTAATTATATATGAACGGTTACACAAGCGTTCCACGACACTAATTTCAAAGTGTTAAAAACCTAGGTATTTTGACCAATCGGAACGAAAATGTATTGGGATTTATACTAATTTTTAATTTATTAGAAAATTTGAAGTATAAGGAATGCTTTCTTTTCCTTTTGCCTTAAAGGCTTGAAAATGACCTCGCAGAGAGTGTTGAAACGTCGCCAAATTGAAAATTAAAAAAATGTCACCTCTATGAGTGTTTTGATGTTTAATTAGATAAATCCCTATACATTTTTAACCAACGAAAAAAAAACCGAAGGAGGTTCTACTTTAAAGACGTTACCTAGAAACACCTACGTAAAATAAATGTTCCTTAAACTTGGCTGGCACCGACTTCATAGATATGCTTAAGTAAATTAAAGCAACTAAATGACACAGTTATTTTTAACTTTTTAGTGCGTTTTGAGTCGGTTCTATTTTTTGTTAAAAATTTTTTTTGTTCCGATTGGTCAAAATACCTAGAAGGTTTTTGATACTTTGAAACACAATAGTTAAGGCAGCGCACGCGCATAAAGCCGATTTAACAGATTTTTGCGTTCCGACTTGCGCGTCAAAAACTGTGATAACTCGGTTAATATATACAATACGAATATAAAATATAGCCTGTGACACTCGTATAACGTAGCATTCTACTGGTGATAGAATTTTTTAAATCGGATCAGTAGTTCCGATTAGCCCCAACAGATCTTTATTTACAAACTTACAAACTATACCTCTTTATAATATTAATATTAGTATTAGATTGTTTATTTTTTATTTCGTTGTTGTTTTGTATAATAATTTTGATCTTGACTTATATTGAAAAGCAACAAAATAATGTTATTTTACCTACAATATTTTTGTGCTAAAACTAACTACCCTTATATATTTTGGATTTTACCAATAGCGTACGTTTTACTTGTTTATATAATATACAATGTTTGTTTCTAAAAAGTTGGGTGTTGATGTTTGTTTGATAAATAATCAAATAAAATCGAGGTACAATATACTAGACGCTAGACGTATAAAAAAGCTGAATAATGTAAACGCGTAATTTTTATTTGGTAATTAAACACACCAACCAAACATAAAGTTATAAATTTAATTTAAAAACTATTTTAATTTGCAATATTAATTGCGTTCCAAATAGAGTTTCAACTTTCACGTGATGGAATATCGTTGGCAAAGTTCAAAAGGCTCGAAACAGCGGGAATAATAAGTATGCGTATCTATGCAGAACGGTGGCTTAATTCCGAGGCAATAGAGCGAACCAACTTAATTTTCAGGCTCACCGCAGCCTCCTTTGTACGCAACCTCGCCGGATTAACGAACTTCGGTTTAGTTTGAACGAAATCTGCGTCGGGGTTGATGAGCAATGATCATGTATGCACAACCTTTTAGCCGTACACTTGTTTACTGCGACCTTTTGGACGTATATTGTTTTTTATATTCATTACATGTTAACACTTGACTGCGATCAAATGGTAAGTGATGATGCAATCTAAGATGAAAGCGGGGGCTTGTTAGGAGTAAACATCAAATTCACACCCCTTTCGGTTTTTACACGACATCGCATCAGAGCTATAAATCGCTTGGTGGTTCTTCTTTGTCGGTAGGGTAACTAGCCACGGCCGAAGCCAAATTGAATTGATTGTATATTTTAATGTTCTTTTTTGTTGATTTAAGATTTTTTGTTACAGGTAAATTTTTTTACAAGATAAACTTCGGAACGCTAGATTTAAGGCACCGTTGAACAAAAAATAATAAGTAAGTATCTTGTTTCTACTTGTTAGTACTAATTTATGGTTTACCAAAATTTACAAAATAGTTTTTGAGAAAATTTCGCGAAGGGAGAAGGAGAAGAAGTTTAAGACTTGGTTTAGTTTGAATTTATAAAGGACGAGTAAAAGTTAAAATAATATAATTATTTTTTTTTTATAAACTATAATTATTTTTTTATTTAATATAAAAAATAATATATACAAAAATACAAACTATAGACAAATTAATAAATACAAAATATATACAAATTAAAAAAATTTTTTTTTGGTTGCGTACACATAAAACATTACCGTAATTATTCGTCAGTATCATTTTGATATTAAATGAATGATTGTGAAATGTAGATCGCTGTACGGTAAGATTTTTTGTACGGTAAATTTTTTTACAAGACTTCGGAACGCGTTTAAGGTTGAACAAAAAATAATTAGTAAGTATCTTGTTTCTACTTGTTAGTACTAATTTATGGTATTTACAAAATAGTTTTTGAGAAGGTTTAATACTTAATATAGTTTGAATTTATAAAGGACGAGTAAAAATTTAAAGTAATATAATTATTATGTTTTTATAAACATACAAAAATACAAACTGTATACAAATATATACAAATTAATAAGAACAAAATATATACAAATAAAAAAAATATTTGGTTGCGTACATAAAACATTACCGTAATTATTCGTCAGTATCATTTTGATATTAAATGAATGATTGTGAAATGTGGATCGCTGTTCGGGCAATTAGGTTTTTACTATAATTGTGTACATGACGAGTATATTAATTGTTCATTTCGAAATAAATTTTAATTAAATTTAGCACAATCATATACTGCGTACCAATTTATCCCAAAAGATACATGTGTCCGGGGAACAAAGGACTTTTACTGTATTATAAAATGTGAATTTAAAAATATGTACTCTGTTTTTTAAAATACCAGCCAATTGTGTTTAAGTCTATTCAACTTTAAATTTCTCCCTATTTTAAAAACAATGAAATTTTAATCGGAATTTATCTATAGGTACCTACATACAAAACGAAATTAAATATTTGCTTAATTTTCAATTCTGCTACTATTTGCCATACTAACCCTTCGCCGCAGGTGCCCTCGCGGTTGTCACGTTTTTGTAGAAATATTTATATAAAAAGTAACCTAATATAATCGAGGGCATATTCCAGACTACAATCTTCTGCTAATAATTTCTTCCAAATTCGATCAGTAGTTTTTTTAAGTTATATACGAGTTATGGAGTGATAGAACATCTAAAGGTTTTTGTTCAAAAGAAATTTTCAGCTAAGGCCTTTAATGCTTGCAGCGTGAATTTCGGTGCCTCAAAATGCCTCACTCTACACTTTTTAATCCTGATTAATGGGTTAGTCTCATCTATCACGTTCGTCTGTTTCGTGCGACAGAGTTCGTTTTTTGATTTTTCAAAACACGATAGACCACTTAGCGGGCCGTGTCGCAGCCGATCGTACCTTAGGTCCTCGATACGTTATACAGGTTCGCTCTTTTTCGGTGCAATTTACTGCGAGTCGCTGCCGGGGGCCTACCGCCGGCGTCCGCCTGAAAAGATAATATACTTCCCGATTTATTCATCGGTGCGCCTAGTGTTGAGTATGACTGATGGGAGACTAGCGCACATTTATTTCGTACGATGCTAAATTATTGTGAAAGATACAATTCATTTAGTTTCCTTATATGACCTTAATTGTAGGAAAAACCTATAGATACTGAATGACTTATTAAATTATCATGAGATCTATAAAACTACATTCGATTGATTTGAAATTAAGTAGGTACAATAATTCGCGATGTTGATGCTCACTAAGAACGGATTTCTTGTGGAAAAGGGCTCTACGTGGTTGAACCCACATGACTCACCTAATAAAGAATAATGGCAAACTAATCTTAGTGAAATTTAACGTAATTTTATATCTACGTGCTACATGAAAAATAATTTAAAGATTAGTTAGTGACGGAAGGTTCATAGTGTTTCATTGATCATAATAAACTGCTAGTTTTACTGGTTCAGTAATGTGATATGCTTCTTTCCCCGTCTTGAAATGGCGCAACACTATCGTCAGTTTCGTTGGAGAGTTTGCCCACTGCGTTCAGTATTTATGTTGTATACCGCGCTGCCACACGAAGAACTAACAATGCGCAAATACATTTTAAGTAACGCCTCCGAAGCTGTGCTTGTCTCGTATTTTTAACGAAATTCCATTTTAATCTGACTGATATATTGTGTGCATGAGATTTATAAGCGGCGTTTGGAGGCTCGACGCGACGGTTTGCGCTTCGGCGTACTTTATTTGATCTTTTTTGTAAGCATTTTTTAGGTTCGACAACGTGAGATAGTCCCCCTGTCTACTTGTATACAACTTAACTTATAAAGTCAATAACAGCATTTGCAAATTTACTAGCTACTGTGTAAATGAATTATGAGTCCTGTCATAATTTACACTAAGAAATAAATAGCAATAATTAAAAAATTATTAAAATAGAAACGGCTAAAACTCGCGTACCTACTATTATAGGAGTATGCCTGACTAGTTTCGTTCCTATACGGGGCACTATTCAGTGAAACCCAGCCTTCGAAGTGGTTGTAGAATAACTAAAACCGACTTTGATTTGAATTGATCATTTATATATTTGAATTCTCACAAAAAATATTTCAAGTAACAAAATATTAAACACACTCAATGCGTATTCAATAAAACTCGGTAGCAGTTTCATATCTGATCTAGTATTGGGACCATTAACATTCTATCAAAGCTTGGCACCTTCTGTCGAGCTATAAAACTGATAAGATACGCTCTAATAAATAGGGTCCAAATGATTCCCGATTTAAATATCTAAAAAGAAAATACTTCACCCCGATAAGGCTTACATTTATTACGCCTAATATGCTGTCCGACCGGTTAATGTCGGTAATCCTTTATCCATAGTATTAACAATATATTAAGCTGGATCTTTGAGTTAATTGTGTCGATAAGTGCAGGCACTTAAGATACAAGTTACCTATAAGAAACGACAAACGATCATGTTTAATGTCATTACGATAGCAAAACGATGCTATTTAATTTAACTTTTGACATTTATCACAAAAGGACGTTCCTATTTGTGTCTTATGCAATAAGTAGGAACATTAAATAGGCGTTTAGTAATAGGTGAGGACTTATTGCTACCTAATTTACTGTTTTCAGATACAAAAAGGTCTTTAAAAGCCTTAGCTTACGTTAAGTTATGTTAAGTATATTTTCGGCTCGAGTACCTACATACATTTTCTACTTGTAGTAGGCTACATTCATGACTTTAACTTGATTTTACCGTTGAATGTGTAATTGTTTCGGAATTAAAAATTATTGTCGCTAAAGATATAAAGCCGCAGTGAAATGAAAATGCTTCATCTATTTCAAGACTAAAGGTCTTAAAATAGGAACCAGATCATTGTGTTTGCTCTCAACCGTTCAAAATTCCATCTAAAATTCCAACTGAAAGCGGCTTAAGTAGTTTTGTTTAGAACTCTCTCGGAATGAAACAATAAATAGAAAATATTCCTCTTTAGAGCTTGCAGTTTAAAATAAAATTGCCCAGGATCGGATCGGAAGACGTATGTTTCACTTAAGTCGGTGACCGGAGAGGAAACACGTGAATCCGATATAAAAGTTCTACAATGAGGGAGTGCACTCTTTATTCTCACAAAGCAAAGTTTGGACCTTTAGAAGTGTTCAGATTTCCAGATTAGTTCGCCTTGTTGGCCGCTTGTTGAACAGAAAGACATTTCGTTTTGTTCATTCTGTCTGTCTCAACATTGCCCGCACTGATTTGATGGCACAGGAAGTGCATGCCATTGTATCAGGCCCAATGCGGTTAGGAAGACATTGAAATTTTTAAAGCTTCTGCGATACTGTTATACTGATTGATAAGTCGGCAACGATTGAAATTTTAATGTTTTTAAATTTTTACTGCATCAAGTTGTTTCCATATTACGTAATGAGATTTTTAGTTAGGTATAATATGTTCTCGTACTCATATAAGGCAAAGACAAAGACAATTAGGTCGATATTTAAAATATTGGGTAATTACGACCGAGTAGAACTTGGTAGCTAACTGTTGGTCTCATTAAAAGTTCAGCGTTGTTCAGCTGGTGATAGAGTAAGCACAGCTCCGAATTTCTTTGAAAATTAATCGACGCTGCTGAACGAGTTCCAAAGCTGAGGTGGCAATGATCGGAGCATCGATGGATTGACGATTGACGACGTCGATAAGCTGGATGGAGGCGGGTCAAAACTATGGTGTTGGAAAGTCCTTATAAGATTCAACTCGCTGTTATTGATGATGATGAGAAATTAAATCATTTTATTCCGAAATGATTTTTAGATTTTATCTAATCTTTTGTCTTCGTATTCCAGTTCTTTTTTAAAATTCTCTATTGAATGTTTTAAAAAGCAACATTCTAGAGCTCCGTAACAAGTTTCCTATAAGAGTCATAGTGGTCGATTTTCGTACGAAACGCTTCCGGCAGTTTGTTTTACAGTTTAACATTGTTTCTTTTCCATCAGTTGAAGTAAAAGTCTGCTTTGGGTCGTCTGGAACCCGGACCAATCTACTTGCTTTATGCCTTGTGTAGTCTACAAAGGCTTGAACTATTACTAAGTTTAAGTTTCATTGTGCACAAAAGATCGGATCGAAAGTCATTTAGGTAGAAAAAAATAATGGTATAAGTACAATGTTTGAATTTTGTAATTAAATTTAATCGTAGTTCTCACTAAAAGTTAACATAATAAATGATATGCTTTAATTATGTTATCAACTTGCAATAATTCTATAATTGCCTCGTTGCCCCAATGGTTAGCCTGTCTGGCTCTAAATCATAAGGTTCTTGGTTTGAAGCCTAGTGGTTCTGCCTTATTAAGTTTTTCTTTCTTCCAAGAAATTATGCTTAGCGTGTTGCACCGAGTTCGAAAACTAGTGGTGTTAGACTCTGTACCATGGATTACAATTTAGACCTCCGTTTCAGTAGAATTGTTCATTTAAAGGTATTAGATCTGATCAATACCCTTAAGACGCGTTTAAACTAGCAAAAACAACGAAGTTATTTATAAGAAGTTACACTGTATTGTAGTTTTTTTTATTAAGTTATAATTATTAATAATTAATAGTAATTATTATGTTATATCATGATTGTTTCCTTATATTTTTTCTTTTTTGTTACATTCCTACAAATCTCAACTAAATATTTTTCTATTCCATTCCCTAACATGTATACCTCCACGTACATATTTCCACAACTGTGCAAAGCTCGCTCCCAATGACTCGTTGGAATCCTTGTTCGTTGTAATTGGATTGGCTGGCAGTAGGACTTGTTGGCATTTTAATTGTGCTGTTGTGACGGCGAACACCAGCGGCCCTCGCAACGACACCGCGCGATAGACTATCGCTTTTTATTTCCTATCGAAGAACTGCTAATGGATTAGCGAGCTATTAAGTAATCGTTGTAAGAATCTCGCCTTCTGTAGTGCATTTATCTGATGGAGACTTTGTTAAGATTGAAATTCGATTTCAAAAGAAATAAAGAGTAGTAGGTATCACGGTTCCGTTTACCTGTTTCAATGTTGATATAACTGTTGATTAAGATACATTACGTAAGAACATTATTAACAGCGATTTGTTGTAAAAATAATCCGCTAAATGGCTGTAAATATACAAAATTTGGTTCCCATGCTTAAGGCGAAAAAAACAAAACATGTGAGAAAACATCTCCGACGCCGCGGTGTCAAATATTTCTTCAAAGGATAGTTGCGGTGTTTCAAGAAACCTAAACATAAATGGAATGACTGACACGGATCACCGATTCACGTTCACGGAATCGAAGCGTGTCTTCAAATTTAAAGAATTTTTGGGAATGGTGGTTCTTCGAAAACCCACTAATTGCAACTCATGGCTCGTATGATGAAACAATTACGAATATAGTCGCCTAATTTTGTCGGTTTTTGTTATAATATCAAAAGTAACCTAATGTAAACGTTGTTTTTTTGTTCTGATCTGATGTCTATTGTTTTGTGTTTCCATATTTTATATGCATCCAAATCCGTTTCTGGCGCGACACCGTTCAGAATATATTATACAAATTTTGGAAATAAAAACAAGGCCGACGTGACAGGTACACTTATTCGTTCTGCTTATTTTTGCTTAGAGTAGTTTTATCGGATGGCAATCGCGGCTTGGCGTGTATAAGAATGAATAAAATATACAATTCTGCGTTCACCAAGCTCGCTCGATCGCTCCCGAATGGGAAGTTTAGACGTAGCTTTAATGGAGTTCTATGAAGTTTGGCATTCATTTCTATTATGGCCGCTGTACTGGTTGTAGTCATTAATTAAAAGTCTATGCCCTAGTTTACTGCTATTAAATCTTGTTTGCTTATTTATAGTCTTTGATTTAATGTCTTGCTTTTATTCTTTATTCTACTATTGTTCTTTTTTAACATTTTTTGTTTCATCTATCTATCATACTTTAATGTTATATCATATCTGTATAAAACTAAATGTCTTCTAAAGTGACATTTTGTGAAATGTTGAATAATGCTTAAGTATACTAATGCAATATATATAGTGCATTGTTATAGCTTGTCGTGTCCTTATTTCAAAGTATTTTTGCGTAAATTGTCAATGGAATACACTGATAAAATATTAGTACATGTAAAGAAAATAAAATCATCTCGTGTTGTAGAAAGAGCCGATAAAAGGTTTTCCTTGCTTAACCGCGTGTTATTCTCAATTTTGTTGTTAACATGGCCGGATCGTCCGCCATCCGTGTCCTTTGTCCTTCTTTTTTGGATTTTAGAATTTTTCGCGGCCTTTTAAATTTGAATTCTTTCCTCCTCTTCTACGAAAAGGTATCGAATGCTTCGCCTTTGTATCACTTTTTGCGCGAACTTATATTTTGTTCCCAATGCGACATTATTTACGAGCTGTGTCTTAACTTTCTCAAGAATCGGTAAATCTGTGCACTTAAATGACAAGCGTGCTTTGTATGAATATTAAACTGCATGTTTTAAGTGTAAAATTTGACTTTTTTTACTGATTTTTTTGTGCACTACACTTGAGTGATGATGCAATGAATATCAATAAATATAGAATGAAGCGGGCTAGTGTGGTCGAAGCCTCCCACTAGCCAGACCTAGAAATCTCAGATGCAGCTAGGAATCGAAAGCAGGACCTCCGTCGTAAAAATGCGCGATGGAGGAAAAACATACTTATAAATTTTCACAATATATTAATGATTAGTATAATTATAAGAGACTACTTCGTTTAAAAAATATTATTCGAAATAGTGCACTGTACTTTTTAGGGTGCAAATAAAAAAGTATCATTTATATACCTATTACTGATTCCATTGTAATTTGTTCAATCTTTTCGTCTAGAATATTGTTTTCATGCCGATGCGGATAGCTTTTTCAGTTTTCTCGTTTATTTAATAAACAAATTCGAACAAGTGGAACTAAAATTATAGTAGGTAAAACAATGTACTCAATTATAAGGTAACAAACAATCAAGTTTCATTACGGTATGCAGTATTTGAAGGAAATTACAAATAAAATTTTCTTTTATTGTTTAGCGGTCGGGAGCGTAATTGCAAATTCCACTCGTGTTTATTGTTCCATAAAATAACTTTCTAAAACAAAGATAAAAGTACAAGTTTCCAAACCGCACCATAGGGAAATTTAGTCCGTTTCGTACTCACTTGCGGCGAAAATTGTTTTACAATAACAAACAATGACCGCTTATATTAGAAAACTAAATCACTAGATTTAGAAAGTGATTCAATATCGATATCTGGCACTGCTCATATGTTTTTTTGTGTTGCTGTCCAATTGAAACTGCCGGAGATCATTACACAAAGATGGCGGTCAAATAACATCGACGTATTCTGTATAAATAACATTACGGGTAATTGTAGTGACACTAATAGTTTCCTTGGCCTATAGCTGTACCTACTAAGATTTTACTTATTAGGGTTCTGTATAGTTACTTCGTTTGACAAATCGGTAATGATTTTCATTATAATTATTATTGTTTAACCTTTTGGTATGTAGTGGTTAAAAGTGGCCGCTCTAATGCACGTTGGTGTGTAAAGATGTTAATAGAGTATTTGTATACACTTTCTCATTATATTATTCCAAAAATAGCGTAAAATGCCATTAGCGCTTCACACATTATTTCTCAGGTTAAAGTAAAAACACATTGGCTTATAATAATTTATCACCGATTACCAAAAACAAATAAACGCTGCAAATATTTCCTCATCATGAAAAGCTGCTTAACTTATATGTTTTTACATTTGATAAGACTTAATTGGTCTTATAAGTACTGTTTAAAATAAGTTATTCTTAGAATAATGTGCAGTAATAAGCAGTAAGTAATTTAGTAGGTACTCTAGGCATTTAGATATCCTGCCAGTTTTATTTATTTATTATATAAAACCAATAAGTTTTAATTAAAATAAATATTAAGTAATCGTTTTCGAATTTGTAACGCAGAACCCATAAGTAGAGGTTTCGCGTCACGCTTTTCTGATATTATTTTACTTACTCGTATGACAGTTGTACCGTTAAGAGTAATTTGGTTGATATTCTTTTGTCATTATCTAAAGAATGCGTCTACTCGTCTACCGTACAATCGTAGAAGGTGACCTCAAAACGGGATCGTTACAAGTTCTATAGTATATTTTAATATTCCTTTTTTTCATTACAAGTTAGCCTATGACCGCAATCACAGCTAATGGTAAGTGATGATGAAGTTGGAAGCGGGTTAACTTGTTAGATGTAGGGTGAAATCCATAGCCCTTTTGGTTTCTTAAAACCCTTAATTGCTTAGCTGTACGTCTTTTTCGGTAGGGTGGTAATGGTGGTAAACCGAACTCAGGACCTCATATAAATCCACTGCGCCACGGATATTCATCATTACCAGGCTATTTTGACTGTCCAATAGAGGGCTAGGCTTTTCTCCTTCATGGAGAAGATATAATTATGGTGATGGACTGTTTTACTCTAATGAAGGTTGGCGAGTTAATTTTAATTTTATATTAACTTAGTTATTTTAATGCTTCCCCTACAATAATATGCATAACTTTTATTAACAGAAAAGTGTACTTAAATGTCTAGTTTATCAATATGGAGTATAGAAATTCAAGACTTAATTATAAAAAACCTTGTCTGGGTAAGAACTTTTGTAGTATTACTTGATCTGAATTTGTGAACGTCCTTAACTTAGTAACAACGGCGTCTAGCGTGATGAAGTAGATTTAAACAACAATACGATAAAACATATTATAAACAGTATATTATAAACAGTTATAGGAAATACCGAACATTAAAATATTAAATTGCAATTTCTATGAACAAAAAGTTCAATGGTATAGAAATTCGTTCAAGAGAAATGCAAGAATTTTTAAGTGGGAAAGAGGTCAAAAAAGAATTAAAACCCTTATCCAGTAAATGAAATGAACGATTCCGTTCAGATACTCGCTTGACAAATTTGTATCTAAATCTGTGGTATGCGAAAACAGAGTGACATTTCTCAGATTATATCAAACGTGGTCACCAAAAACGGTGTAAGATCTTACCGCCAAAGCTTAATGCTACGCCGTAAAAGTGCATCGGTTTTGAACGTTCAATTAATTTAATCACTAAATTGATAAAATGTCAGTAACCCAATTATATTATCTGCTGGCACGGGAATTGGTATTCGCCCACTTGACCATTTGTAGAGTGTGATAGAGTTTTGTTAGTAAACTACACATAAAATACCACTATCAAGGCGGCGAGTGTGCGAACTACCCTTGTTTCCCCAAGATGTCCATGGTCAGTTTCGCACTTTGGCTGCAAGTAGGTACCGTTCCGTCCCAACTGCTGCGCCTCCACTTACTCTATATACATAACAATTGCTGTCGTTATTAAGATCTGCGTTGCTAAAGTCGCCCACAGTCTGTTTCATACTTTGATTGTTCAACGCGTTTCACCATGACTGCTGCACCAGCGCTGAATACATAAATAATGTTCCCGCTAACGAGGTAGCGAGTATGCGACAACCCTCAGCTCCCCAAGTCGCCCACGGGCTATTTCGCACTTTGGTTGCACGTCTCGTTTCATGCGCACTGCTCTGCCAGCACCGACTCTCTATACATAAATAATGTTTCCGCAGATTAAACTTCAGCATTATCGCGGTTTGTGCGATTATTAAGACTACATGTCTGCTCAAATAAATGTTATTAACTCTTGGCTGGAACGACGTCGCAATTTCTTTTTAAAAAATTTATACGTACGCACGATTCGAGCCGTATAAGTAAAATATTTTATTCATTGAAATGTAATTTCTTATGCATGTGCACAGCTCAGCTATTAAAGTTTTACTTGTGACGGGAAAAACTATTATAATATTTTTGTTCGATTTACAAAAAAGGAAATTTTTTAATAAAAAATAAAACTGACTTTTAAAAATTATAAAACATTTTTATTTTTCACTTTTAAGTGATTTATTTATCGATATCGGTGATGAAGTTAAAATGAGTCACTAAAAATACCGAAATCACTGCTAGTGTGCCTATAATATTTTAAGAGTTCCTCGATTTTCCTAGGATTCCATCATCAGATTCTGACATGATGACTTTGGACCCTTTCAAACATAAAACGAATTTTTAAAATCATTTTAGCCGCGTTCGAGTAATTTTACTTTTTGGAAGTCGGTTGAAAAGATAAAACAATTTTACTGAGTCAAATTGTAATAATAGATTTCGGTCTTCAAATGTTATTAATTAAGTATCTAATTTACGTATAACGATATTTAGCAGATTAAATGTGGAGTTAGTATATTTAGGCTAGGCTACTTCAAATATAAACTAATCCATTTGCGAAACCAGCGAAACCTATTACAGTGTAAGTATCGTATAAAGCTGAAGTATGATAATTATGCTATTTGATTGTAGAGCGAAGTACACTTTAGCTGCTGAGCGTTGGCCCCCGAATACCTCGGAATTAGTTTTATAGTTCAGCTTATATGGTCGGGTATTAAGCTCGTTTGAATTTTCGATTAAACTAAGATTTTGACTATAAAAACTTTGATTACGTCTAAATACGTTATAAAACACGAGTACAATCGCTTGGGGCTTTTGCGAATAAATAGGATGCGTTTCAAAATTGTACTTAGTTCTAAACTTCTAATTGTTTTGTTAACACTTTGAAATAGTGGAAAAAATGGTTTGAGATTATTAAAGACTTCTTATCAGACTATTTACTTGAGATTATTGTAGTCTTGTGACCGGCGTGGTGGCGGGAGTCGACGCTGTTCTTCTATGTGTTCCATTTGGATATAATACAACTTTGTACGTCAGAGATTGGAAAATACAGTTGTATTTTGTATTAGCAAAACTGATGATGCGTCTCTTCGATTGGCCTGTGCGCCAGCCAGTCTGAGTTAATCCTAACAATACAAAACAACTTTGTCTAGTTACCGCTTATACTTTGAAGTGAACTAATAACATTTGTATATTTCTTAGAAACTCATAAATTTTATGATTCACAATAATTTTTCACAAAATTAAATGTTTTATGAAAATACATTTTCAGTCACGTAACAAAAGTTTTCTACGAATGTCCACGCAACATTAAGTATCATTTAGGTTTTCCATTTTACACGCGTGCCTTTCACAACGTATAATATGTCGTTTTCAATCATAATGGAAACTTATATTACAATTTTCGCTTTTTCGCATTTTGAACAACAATGGGCATTGTGTGCGAGTATAATTTGCAGCTTTGTACTGTAACGACGAGTAGGTAACGTTTTATAAATCATATTAAATATTTAAATAAAATTGTGGCAGCGATCAATTGTGGTCAGGTCAATTAACTTAATTCACAGCAAATTGTGATCAACAATGTACGCTTTAAAACGGAGTCTAATAGGTCAAATGAAAGTAGGTAAATATGTATAACTGTACATTGTGTGCGTGCATATTTATATGAACTGGCTTGTTGTGCCTTCGGTTAACTCGTGTGGCTTTGAATGACGTTCGAGTTCTGGGTTTTCATTCCATCCATTTTACACTGATTCTTCGCTCCTATTGGTTGCAGCGTGATGTTACATAACCTAAAAGTCGTCTCGATAACTGGACTGTCCAACACATAAAAAAAAATCAATTCAAACCAGGAGTTCCTGAGACTAGCGGCTTTAAACATACAAACAAAATCTTAAGCATTAGGTACAATATTCGTATAGATTAAATTTTTTTTTCATTTCTGTAATTTTAATGTGAGAATACGGTCATAATCATAAAAATCTAATAAAGGTCGTTATGGGATCAAACATTTTCAAAATAATATGTTACAAGAAATGTGCCAAATTGATTTTTTTATTAATTGACTCCAATTTTTCCACTAATTTTATACTATGGTATCTTAAAGCTGCCTGTGTCTATACTTTGAATGCTGGTGTAAGTTAATTGAAAATTCCGGCGTCGGAAAGTTAAACGCTGGTACAATAAAATTTTTAAGCTAATCACAGCGATACTGATTGTATTTTGCCATTTTTATTTTTTCTCTTAGCAAAAAGTTATTACTGCAGTATGAAACAAATTATATTCGAACAGTCACCAAGCACCGTCGGTGTGTAATTACAATAATAACCCATACTTTTGTTATTACAGTCGTAAAAAACAAATTTCGACAATCAAATAAGAAAAACGGACGAGAATAATCGTTTGGACCTCCGAAACAATTAGTAAGCGGTAAATACAAAAATCGGACGTAACAAATGCTTGAACAAACGGAGAGACTGCTGACTTGTAGCCAGAATAATGGCGATTCATCATAACGCTGTTAGCAGTACAAGCTGAGGTGTTATCTGGACATTCCAACAATAGAATATCTCATCGCGTCCGATATGCCGACACAAAAAAAAACCAAATACAGATAAACATCCCACCTTACAAGTCGATAAACTAATAAAGTAAATTTAATTCGCCAGAGGCGTCTTGTTCTCATTTATTTTAAACAAAACATAATCAATAAACAAATCAAACACTCGCGCCGTCGACTTCGAGTTCGGCTATTCAAATATTGTTTCCGAACAAACGCCGGGAGAATTATTGTGATGATAAACAAGATACGAGGCGGGACAGGGGACCGGGGAGCCAATCACCATACATCACCGGGTGGCGGCCAAATAAAAACGTGTAAAACAAAAGGACGCCAGGTTTTTGTGCCAAAGGAAAACAAATTGTAACAAGTGGAGATTATATCACACTAGGCGCCTTCAAAGACCTGAAAACTAATTAAGATCGGACGCTTTTCTACGGCGATAAGTTGCAACAGACGGACGGCGGACGCGCCCGTTTGTGGGCTGGCAATCAAAACAATTAACTTTTTATTCGGTTTACTGTTCGTCATTATAAACAAACGGATATAAGATGTGTATTTTTTTTTCTTTTTTTTTGTTACCTTGTTATGAACTTTTTATCAAACATTTTTATATGTGGCTGCTGACAAATTAATTTTTATTTGACGATAAGCGGTCACAACTGCACCCGTGACATCACTCTATTTTAATAGCCCACTGCAAGACAAAAGCCTTGTTAAGAAGTTCTGGAGCTTAGACAACACATAGTGACACACAACGCGGGCTTAGAGTGATAATTTTTGAGTTGGTTATCAGATGTTAACGATATTAAATTAACGACGAGTTTTAATTGCATTACGGCGTGTTCTCCGAGGAATTTGCTACTCTGTATTTTAAAATTTTTTTAAGATACCAAAAACACATTACATAATTTTATAACCCAACCAAAACCTCGTGTCCTACTGAACAAATGAAGCAGGATGTCTACATTTGATATCTAATATAGAATATTATATTATGTGAAAAATATTAACAATAAAGTAAAACCTACTGAGGAACGAAAATTATATAAAAAAAAAACAGATTAATTATAATAACTAACTAATTAACTTAACTATAAGCATAATTCTAAATTTTAGGCAGCATTTCCGCGCTGAATTGCGATAGATATTCGTTGCACGGGAAAGCTGCCTAAAAATATAAAATTTCCCTGTCACAATGTTTGTTATCGTACTCCTCAGAGGTCTGAAAATCGGCTACTATCTAATTTTCATCTATTTTTTTTTAATTTTTAATGCAAAAACGTTTGCCGGGTCAGCTAGTTCTATTATAAAGCTCAAGCAAATATTCGAACCAACGTTACAAAAGATTTGTTTCATTATAAAGAAGCCTCACTTTTCACGAAATACTTTGAACCTGATGGGTTATCCATCATCAACGTTACGCTCGGCAAAAGCTCGAACATATTTTCACCGTTAAACATTTCGACATAAAACAAAACCATCGAATGGGCGCATTATAACCGAAACAAAAATAAAAGCGCTAACTAAACGCCGCGCGGCGATCGGAGCGTGAAATAAATAAAATGGAAGCGCCGCGCAAACGAGTAAAGAGTAAAAAAAGTATAAAAAGTTAAAAAAAAACGTTGGCGTTAATTTTCCAGCGAGATTTCCCAACAGTCTCCGTGCAGAGGGAAAGGCGCGTGCATTGGACACATGAATTAAAAACGTTAACAATGGCACCGCTGGCTCCTTAATGAACGCCGCCCGAGGCTCTCGCCGCGCCGCCTGCCTTGCGGTCGAGATTGCATACGCACAAATAAATAAAGACGCTTGAAATTTTCTAAATTGAAATATCCGGATTTTTTAATTGCAGTCAACAAAACGTTGGCTTGAAATAACAAAATTAACACAGTATGATTATTACTCTTAGGCTTTTAATTTCTAGCTCAGAATATTTTAAATGATTTTGCCAATAAGCATTGTTCATAAGCATAAAATCCGTTAATAAAGAGACTATAGTATAGGTGCTTAAACTGAATGCTATTGAATAATTACTCGTATAATACCTACTGAATTGATTGATATAAATGACTGTTAAAGTTAATTGTCAGCGACAAATGTCAAAAAATATCAACCAAAAACCATCACAATTCACTACAAAAGAGCAAGTTTCTACTGGAAGAGGGGAAAAGTGTTATTGAAAAAGAGTTGGGTTGATATATAAATAAAATACGGGTTCAGCTATCGACGGCTTGTTATCGCATGCCTCGATCGGCCATTACGGCAAAGTATCGGTTATTCGCGCGGCCGTGGGCACACTTTGCTTTGCAGAGCCGACGCGCCGCCTCGTTATAATAATGTGAACTTCGGGAATTAGGCCGGCTGTGGAGTAGTTTCCATTAAGAACACTATATTATTTAAAATTTTTAGTCCTTTTTATTCCAGCTTTTATAACGTTAATGGTTTTACGTTTACTTTACGGTTCCTGTCAATTAGTATCGGGAGATAAAATAATACGTAACTGAAAGACATTACTTAAAAAGTTAAAATTTTAATAGGATTTTTTATCCTTTGAGCTAAATATCTTAACCTACTTACATTGAAAAACATAACTAACCTAACTATATTTGTTTGGGCGGAAGCTTGGATGGGTGAATGTTTATTACTTTATTATGTACAGCTCAACGATTGAATCTGGATGTAATTTTGCTCAGAGATAGACAATAGTCTTAATATCACTTAGGCTTTTTGTGCTCATATTCTTATATGAAAGAAATCTACGCGGATATAACCGCTGGGTAGAGCGATAAACACACACGAATATCTATCTAATCGTGAACGCTATAAAAGACTGAAGCTTCTCTATTACCTAATATTTTTCAACAAGTAAAGCAAATAACAATAAGGATGCAAAATAACTGCGATATTTGCCTTTATGGTGCAGAACTGGTGCTCTTAGAGGTAATAATGTTAAAAAAGAGATGCGAGCTGTTTTATAAACATAGTACAAGTTGGTTGGCATATAAGATTACAAGAAGTATCGCCATTCGCGCTGCTGCATCGTCATGATACTTTGAGATACCGAAGCGGCAGTTTGTTGTTGTAACTGTTTAAAATAGTAGTTTCTATATAAAATTGTTTTAAAGAAAAGTATGCCAATTTTTTAAATATGACTTTTATTCGTTGGAGCTAGTGAGCCTTGTTAATAGCAGATACTTAAAAAATAAAGTACGAATTCTGGCAAAAATTATGAAAATCCCGTCGCATCTGTTTGTTACTCAATCAAGTATACTGAAATGATTTAAATGAAATTTGATGCAAAGGTAATAAGGGCCTGAGACAGTTCATAGGCTACTTGTGTCAAACTATCTCAAAACAAAATTTCTCGTCGACGGAGTCGTGGACGTGTAATAAAAAAAAGTTATCATACAATTTCTTTAGCAATTAATCTATTGCAAGTATTCCGTTGTTCCAGCATCAGAAAGAATTTCTTTTACATACATAATAATTGCGAGTTGTCTCGAGGCGTCACGATCCTGATGCATAATGACAAAGTGCATACTGACGTGAAAATTGCTCTGCACTTCTTTATACGGCGTATACTTTACGCCTTAGTCCAGTGCGGGTGTGTGATATCGCCTCATAAATGCAATTATTATACGCTTACAAATTGTTTAGAAAATTATTTTTAATGAATGCTCGTAAAAATATTTTTCTGTGACGAGCGCTTTTAGTTAGACGCTAGCTAGATGTAAACTGTAAATTGTATTTATAAACCGATGCATTATTTAACACTGAATTATTTGTTTTTTTCTTCAAGAGATGTTGACTCTACACTATTCAATTTCATTGTATAGTCGATATATCCTTAATAAGTTATTTTATATTTTAAATTCAAATTAAAGTAAATTATAAACTTGGCATATTATATTCGTTTTAGGAAAGATTATTAATTAAAATAAAAAAAAATATTTTATTTTATTATTTTTTTTATTGACTACAAGTTAACCCTTGACTGCAATCACACCTGATGTTAAGTGATGATGCAATCTAAGATGGAAGCGGGCTAAATTGTTTGGAGTAGGATGAAATCCACACCCCTTTCGGTTTCTACACGACATCGTACCGGAACGCTCAATCGCTTGGCGTCAATACGTCTTTGTCGGTAGGGTGGTAACTAGCCACGGCGAAAGCCTCCTACCAGCCAGACCAAGACAAATTAAGAAAAATCTCAATCTGCCCCGCCGGGAATCGAACCCAGGACCCCCGTCTTATAAATCCACTGCGCATTCCACTGCGCCACGGAGGCCGTCGAAAATTTTATTCATTTTAACGAAACTTCTTAATTTTAACAATGATGATATACATTCAGAATTTGCACACAAAGCTGCGGTACAAAGGGGAAAAATATTGCAAGTGTCAAGACAGTTAAATCACGGGGTCGTAACGAGATTCCTTGAGAAAGCACTCGGGTTGCCTCACCGTTCAAACGCAATTTGCCTCAGGATCAAGAATGCCGTAATGCGAAATGTTTTAAGCCCCTACAACTTTTAATGACAATTTGCTTTTCAAAATGCTCGAAAGTTTTTAATTTCTTCACGTTTACAGTTTTTCACTTGAGTAAATGTGAAAGTTTATAGTTTATGATTGAACTGTATATTTGAAAGCAAATGCTCTTTATATTTAAGTATTGTAACTTGTTTATTTATTTGAGTAGTGGCAAATATGAATTCACGTTTTTATTTTAACCTTTCTTCATTATTATACCATGCATTTGAATTGTTAATTGATTTGATATGTAGCTAATTTTTATGCACCCGTAAGCAAAAATGCCTTTTGTATAAAATTTGTGTGAACCGTAAGGTTTAGGTAATATTGCATCGCTTGCCTTTATTTTACAGGAAGAGTAGGTTACGTAATTTTCTGTGGATTGTCATGAAATATCTAACGCAGTCGCGAAGAACATGTCATACGACTATAAAAAGGGAAAACAGCGATTTATGCTATAGTTTATCTATATCCTCCGATAATATCCCGGTCAAACAACCATACAGGCATCGTTGGCAGAAAATTGAAATTCGGCCGAGTGTAAAATGATCTCCGCGCATACGTCACAGACACACTACATCCACGTTTGTATTAGTCGTCCATATTTAATAGGATTGTTCTTAACCTTTGTATTTATTCAATTGATTGGACTTTGGATATGCTATTATTATTGTATCGGATAAATAGAAATCACATTGCGTGTCTATAATCTCACGTGCATGATGAGTATTTTTAGGTTAGAATATTATAATACTGCTAGGTACATGATATTCTGTACATCAAGTATGTACTTACCTCTCCAGGTTAATTGTAGGTACTTAGTTTAGAAATGATTCAGTCATCAACTCTATGTCATGGTAAATCTTCTTCTTTTATTTGGATGGACTTCTTCATTTTCTGTTACCCCAGTGTATGGTATTTAAAAACGTATGAATGGAATATATCATACAGACAGAGAGAAACAATAATAATCATAAAAAATAGTTTATTGACTAACACACTCTCAACCGCAGACACATAAATCATCATATGTTAATAATTCATACAACATACATCATGACAAATGACAATTGTTATTAACAGTCGCAAACTGAGTGTTTTCCGAAAATGCAGTTTACATTTTGGTCATTAATGCAAAATCATTAAAATAGAATCAATGGGACCATTGCTAAAAGTTTGACCAGTTCACACGTTAAACTTCATTTCCGATACCGCAGTATAACACTCCAACTCAATAGCCATGTAGCGTCAAAGTATCCTCTCCGCTATATTCGGGCGCCGCGCTAAATTTATTCCGAGTAACGCTTCCTGGTCGACCAAACATGACAACTTCGACTTCGGATATTGCTTAGTGAGAAAGTTAAAATACTCGAGTTAATATCTGAGTTTTTCACCGATGACAAAGGTGAAGAACGATTTTGGTGGTATGGAAAACTTTCTTCATTATCAGAAAGCTCATATTGAGTATCGCTTTCTACTTCATCCCCTTCCAAGTTATCTTCTATTTAGAGCTTCCATTATTCTCCCTAGTATCAGTCCACAATGTGGACACCTGCGCTATTCCGATATCTCCCTCTTCTAATAAAAACCTCGCAATAATTTCATCTGGCAGGAATCGTAATCGGTAAAAACCGAAAAAAAGTACATACGTTAGTTGCAGTAATAATATACACAAAAGCTAACCATTCGTCAAAATGACGAACATTTTTGTAATATATCTGTAAATCATGTACTTATCGGCAATCAGCGCGCGCAAAGAAAAGAGAAAAAGATATTTATATTTCGTGTTCGTCAATTTGACGAAGGTTAGCTCTCTAGGGTTAAAAACGTATGAATGGAATATATCATACAGACAGAGAGAAACAATAATAATCATAAAAAATAGTTTATTGACTAACACACTCTCAACCGCAGACACATAAATCATCATATGTTAATAATTCATACAACATACATCATGACAAATGACAATTGTTATTAACAATCGCAAACTGAGCGTTTTGCGAAAGTTCAGTTCACATTTTCGTCATTAATGATCATTAAAATAGAATCGATGGGACCATTGCTGAAAGTTCGAACAGTTCACAAGTTAAACGTCGTTTCCGATACCGCAGTATAACACTCCAACTCAATAGCCATTGCAGCGTCAAGGAGCCTCTGATATCGGGCGCCGCGCTAATTATTCCGAGTAACGCTTCTCTGGGCGAGAGCTTTCGTTTCACTTTGAACTCCCCTCGGCTCGGCCGTACGTCAGTTTGCGGTTGAATAAGGTTGTCACTTGCGTGCCTCCATAGTATGTTGTAGGGGCATTATTATACGAATACTACCATCTAAGTACTATTTATAGTACTAGTACTAATTTTTAAACCATATATTACTATTATAGCGTCAAGAGCATCTGATATCGGGCGCCGCGCTAATTATTCCGAGTAACGCTTCTCTGGGCGAGAGCTTTCGTTTCACTTTGAACTCCCTTCTGCACGGCCGTACATCAGTTTGCGGTTGAATAAGGTTGTCACTTGCGTGCCTCTATAGTATGTTGTAGGGGCATTATTGTATGAATACTACCATCTAACTACTATTTATAGTACTAGTACTAATTTTTAAACCATATATTACCATTATAGCGTCAAGGAGCATCTGATATCGGGTGCCGCGCTTATTATTCCGAGTAACGCTTCTTTGGGCGAGAGCTTTACTAAGGTTGTCATTTGTGTGCACTTATATAAAAAACAGTGACCCTATAACAGGTCACTGTTTTTGGAATGGGATGGGCATTCTAAACCATCTATTGCTGCTAGCAAATTTGAACCTGCCTTGGAAATATGTGTGCTTTTGCTTGATTTTTTTTAATAGAACCTTACTCTATTTTAATAACAATTAAATTTTTAACTCTATTTCAATATGCGATATAAATATTATCTTTCTTTCAATTGTATTTTGAGACGAGATTATAAAAAAGCGTTGTATACTATATACTAGCAAATCTGACCGACATACATACTTTTTCCGAATGTTTATTACTAAAACTATTAAAACTAAGAGTACAATTCCCTAATGCCTAAACATGTTAGCTAAAAATTACATTATAATATATTTTTAGAGAACCTTTTAAAATACAAGATCCAACGATGACCCTGCGATGTTAGTAACGTTACCTCACTAGGTAATTGTTTCCATAAAAAATGGTGTCGTAATTTAGATAAAGATTACGGACCAGTTAGTGGTTAGTTTAGTTTTACGTCTTAATTTTCGGGTTGATGGATAACGTTTTCCATTAGCGGTGGTTTTGTTAATGTTTTATATTTGAAGTTTTAACGTATAATAGTCGAAGTGCTCGTGGAAAAATTCGACGAGGTGTTAAATTTTTTTTTTTTATTATATTGGACTCTTTCTAGAGTAAAAAAAAGTATAAAATGTGTTAATAGAGTAATAAAATTTTAACACGCCTGGTATGTACTTTGACATGCTGTTAAGATACATACGTAAAAATATTTTGGTATTTGTAATTTACGTATCTAGCAAAACTTAAATAATAAGCCATAAGAATGTAAGGTGTTAAATAGATGAATACCTTCCGAATAGACTCATCTATTTTATATATTAAATATTTTCTCAATATTCAGGCTTGGTTTTAGTAGGCTATTTCTAAACACTTTTTCCGAATTCCTCTCCTTAAAGTCTAAACCTATTGAGAACAACAGGAAAACAAATCAAAACCAAAATCATTTGGACCGGTCAAGCCCACTTTTAAATTTTAGTGAAACTAACAGGCGACTGTTATTTTTTATATCAGATTAATATATTTTTTAAATATTCAAAATTTTCCATCAGCTCCTAAAGCATAACGTTTTTCTAGTAGAACTCATAAGCGGGTGACGACATCAATCACGGGCGGGCAGCGCGGCGGTCGGCCGGCGACGGGCGCGTTATCGCGAGAAGTGGCGGCGATTGATCGTGTCGTGTCCGGCACCTTTTATCGTGGTAATTACGCCAAGATTGAGTCCGTGGCGTATAGTTCAACTCAACTGTACGCGCGGAGATGTGTGTGCGTGCGCTTGAAAACATACAGCTTTAATCTGTGTGGCATTGACGCATAGTCTGAGCAACATGTGTAACGCACACAAGTCAATATGTGTGTAGGGTTACCCACACATAGCGCCGCGCGCAAAGATGAGTTGAACTGACTATACTACGGGTTGAAATATGTCTTTATTGTCTTTGACAGAAGTCCGTGGAGGTATCTAAACTATTCCCCTATATTCATAAACTTAGTGAGCTATCATGCGTCTTTTGTTACTGTTGTACATTTTTGAGCTTTAATTCAAAGTCGTAAACTTTTATTTCAGTGATGATAGTGAGTTGTGTGGTCTATTTTATTGCAATGTTCGCATTTTGAGTATCACTGATAGCACTTTATCGAAATATCTAAATACAAATGACTCTTGAGTTTAAGATCTGGAGATCGAAATTATTGAAGAAAGCGCCGCCAATAGTTCTCTGATCCGTTTGAAGAGTGCTTAAACTTTACTGATAGCTGCTAGAGCTTTCTAGTATTGTTTTATCTCTATATATGTACAGTATTAAACTTACCTGACCTACTTCAGTGTCTTCAAGACCTAGTTACCTAGACGACTTACTCAAATGTGCCTGTCAAAATAAATTTATTACCCATAAACATATTTATATTTTAATATCGTTCAGTAATTAAAAGACAGTAAACTTATAAGCTATAACTTATAACGACCGTAATAATTAGTAATTGTAAACAGTATTGTTAAGGAAGGTTATTTGAATGTCGAACTTTAAAGTACTCACTTCCATCATCATCAGCATTAAAATTACTACAGTGTTTTACTTAATTACAAATTAAGGGTAGCGACACATAAACCATAACCCGTATGCTGTTAAAATTAAAACAGTTATGGTAACTGACGTATTTGAGTATGTCATTATAGTCTTCACTTACGAGTAGTATTCTTGAAAAATAATAAAATTATTATTATTGTTGTATTACTTCTGCCTGCAGCTTCCTATTTAAATTTAAAATTGATTTTTTGTTGAACGATCGTTTTAAAACTATTTTTATTTTCATTTTAGTCTATGTACTTACCATATATACATAGAGTAAGAAGGAAATGTAAGGAATTTGATAATTGGTTTGGTGGTTTATGAAAACAAACTAAGTAATTCACATTCACAATTATAATATTGCTTCTATTTAGAAGCAATATCGTTTGTTCCTGTGATGTAAAGATTTTTTAATATTAATTGAGATTTTTCTTAATTTGTTTTGGTCTGGCTGGTGGAAGGCTTTCGCCGTGGCTAGTTACACCCTTCCCGGCTAAGACGTAACGCCAAGCGATTTAGCGTTCCGGTACGATGTCGTGTAGAAACTGAAAGGGGTGTGGATCTCATCCTACAAGTTAGCCCGCTTCCATCTTAGATTGCATCATCACTTAACATCAGGTGTGATAGCAGTCAAGGGCCAACTTGTAGTAGACAAAAAAAAACTCATTCCCATAATTGAATTTGGCATCTTTCAATGCTTCAATGCTCAGTGCTGCATCTGTGATATACCTAGTAAAATTAACAAATGTTATAAAACCATAACTTTAGATAATTTATGGTGCCCTGACATAAAACGGCGACAATATTCGGCGTCTGGCAGCGACATAAACGCAACATTCAGCCACATCTCTCAGCGCAGTGTTTGCATCTCATCGTAAAAAAGTAATTCCTTTTGACATTGCCCACTGCCCCCCGCTATGTTGTCTACCTTAATCACTCATATTTATGTATGTTTTATGATATACGCTAATGAAAGTATCCTTTAAAATTTTTCCCCCGACCTCTGGAGCACGCATAAAGAATTATATCATGAATTTAAAAAAGTAATAAACCTTTAAATGGAATGTCTCGTTTATGTTCGGGCAATATAATTAACTTCTACTTTTTATGCGTAATTTGCTGTGAGTTTTTACACAGTGTATGTTTTTACATCCTATCTTCCCCTTGTCCCATACTTTTTTATTGTTGCTTGCTACCGCGAGCCTGTGCTTTTAACTAGATACTTTTTACCATGATCTTCATGTAAATTTCCGAGTCCTATTTTTTGTGAGCACTTAATATTTAAGGTTTTAAATTAAATGAAACATAAAAGTTCTGCTTATTAATGAACCAAGTACCTAAATGACCCATCTTATGATGAGTGTAAGTGGTAAGTAGAAACCACCACTTATAAACAGTACCACTTTGCATGTCTTGCAAGGCCTATCATCTAAGGGAGCAATGCTTGGAAGCATAAGTAAAAAATGCTTACTTTTTCTAATATTAGTCTACTAAGAAGCTTTAATAGCTCCATGATTAACTTGATTAATTTTAATTGACTGGATTCAACACCGAAAGGTCATGGGTACAACGAGCCCCGTCCGCGAAACCATTGTTGTACCCACTCCTAACAGTCCTTACAACTATGACTAGTAGAACTTAAGTAAGAGACTATTTGCATAATAAATAAAAAAGGGGTCTAAAAAGCACGAAACAAGAAAATAATACAAATAGATAGTCTGAAATGCAAAGGTACTAAAAAGATTAGGGTATAGTCGTTGTTGCACTCTATTCCTACCAACCATGTCTATATAATAGAGGTGTTCCTGGCATCAATATAATATACAAACACATATTTTGTACATATTCAAACAATATGATAAATGTACATATTATTCATTTTGAATTTAATTTGCTTGCCAATTATAATAAATTTTCTTTTGATACCAAGCACGTGATGATTATCTCAGTTTAATTTTTTTGGAAATTAGAATTTGAGGATTAAATCCCGTTATTTTAAAGGTTTAATACTATTCATACATACTTAATACTATTATTTATTTAATATTATATATTCTATGTTACCCGGACTATTATTACAAAGCTATGGATACCTCATTCCTTCCTCCTCCTTCCTTTTGGCTTCGCCATAGTCGAGTAAATTTATTTGGGTATAATATGGTAACTATATTATTATAAAAAAATACCACCATACAAGCTTAAAATGTTTATCTAGGTTCGCTCGTTTAATTCTTTACTATGACAGTCTAGTTAGTACATAAATCAAGCCTGTTATTCATATAATTTTCCGCGGCCTTTATAACCGAACAAAATAATATTGAGGCGTAAAATTATAGGACAGACAGGATGATTTTCGCGTCATCCAAGATATAAAAGCAGTAATTGTTACGCATTCACTGGAACTAATACGGGCGAAATGGAACGAGATTGGAGCTAAGAACGATCGAAGGAAAATAATTTATCCGCGACCGTAGAACAAAGGGCGGGCCACAATGGAACAAAAGATTCCCCGGGCCCGGTTTGTTTTCTAACGGAAGCCTAATATAGGGAATCGATTGGTCGTAAGGCCGTCGAGGGTACGCTTGTTTCCGTTGGATTATAAAAAATCAATTGGTATCGGTAAAAAGTTTTATGGTCCGATTAAAAGTCCCCGGCGAGCGGGTCATCAATTTTTTTCCTGGAGAGCGTATTAAATAAAGACGAATTTTTAAGTCCGGCTTACCGGTATCAAAGCAACCTTGAATTATAGTTAAATGGTATAAAATTTCGATTCGTGATCATGAACTGTTTGATTGAATTTTTTCGATAAAAATTATTATATTTGTGTGATATTAAATCTGGTATTAACTACTAATGACTAAAAAAAATGTTAAAAGTTGTTTCAGTAATACATTACTTACTAATGGTATGTCAGGATATTTCTTTCGGAATAGGTTCTAAACGAAAGCTAAGAACTAACTGGCGTTAGTTTGTCGGTGGGTTTGTTATTGTGGAAAAAAATTGTTCTTTATAATTTTGGTAAACATTTTTGGAAAATGGTATTATCTATAAGTTGTCATGGTATTGTCAAATCACCGATATGAACAATATTTGTGTTCGTCGAACACGTGGTACGAAAATATTTTTAATCTCCACACTTGACGATTGCTATCGTTTTCAAATATGTCTGGATGCACCATAAGGAAGTGACTATAACTAGGAAAACTAAATTCTGCCAGTCGAATAAAAATAGATAGAGTATTATCGATAGAGTCGAGATCTTTGTCGGTGTGTGAAACGTCAATTTTCAGTAAATCGGCGGGTAGCTGACAGCGAGTGGCGACGTGGTTGTATAAGGACTTGGCGTTTTGTGAGCGGAGATTATGGGCCGGTGTGTATCTGGCGCAGCGTAGTGCATTTCATCATCGTCATTATCAGCCGCTGGACGTCCACTGCTGGACATAGGCCTGTTTTAGGGACTTCCAAACACAACGATCCTGAGCCGCATGTGCCCACCGGCTCCCTGCGATTTGATGTCATCAGTCCACCGGGTGGGTGGTCGACCAACACTGCGCTTTCCGGTGCGGAGTTGCTATTCTAGCACCTTCGGCCCCCAACGTCCGTCAGCTGTTCGAACCACGTGCCCCGCCCATTGCCACTTCAGTTCTGCGACTCACTGAGTGCATTTGTTACCATCAAAGTGTTACTTAAGCATCTGGTGTTTATGCTTCAAGAATTGAAGCATCTGGTGTTTATGCTTCAAGAATTGAAGCATCTGGTGTTTATGCTTCAAGAATTGAAGCATCTGGTGTTTATGCTTCAAGAATTGAAGCGGCAGCCGGATAATGGATTAATAACAGACTAAAGCAAACATAAATCCCCTAGTGTAAAGATTATGCGACGGCCCTTAGAGGTTAGCTTTATGCATATCTAAATACTCTCATTATCCGTTAAATATCATTCACTTAAAAATTTTGCCTACTTATAAGCTAAATATCATGACACTTCCGTTGCACATACAGTGATTGGTAAATATTTCTTACGAATTGATTAAACTATACGTTAATGTTAATTTTTCAAAATTGAGATATTTACTAAGAATTTCAAAATTTCTCATCATAAATTGAATATACAAGTGTAACATAAATAGATTCAAATAATCCGAAAATCAAAATGGCGAGTTATAAAGCACATCGTCATAGAGTTAAGCTAGTGTTTTTACCCGACTGCGTCAGAAGGAGGGTTATGTTTTTCGAGCGTATGTATGAGGTGTCGTTGAATTTGTCAAAATTGTGGTAGTGACATAGGCTATATAAATTTTCAAAATGGCTGCTGTAAATGGGGGAAAAAGGGGGGATGTGTGTATTTTTTGTCTTTTATCTTAGCAATATGGGTACCAATTAAAAGGTCGTAAAAAGACCATTTCAAAAATATAAATATCATATCATGTTCATATTACTTTTTTAACAAAAAATGGCAAAAAGTGTACTAAATGTACCGTCTCATTTCTATACCATAAATTAAAATTAAAAAGTCTCAAATAAAATTATTATTATAAAAACAAAAAACCCGACTGCTTAGAAGTTATGAACTGAAAAGAGAAAAACAAGGATCACTATATCTGTATAAAATTCTAAATACTTTATGGTGCTGCAGGCGGGGACAAACGTAGTTTTGGTAGATCTTTCTTTCCCCGCAGGTTAAAGTATTTTGTCCCTGTTTGAAGCAGCATAAAGTATTTAGAATTTTATACAGATATAGTGATCCTTGTTTTTCTCTTTTCAGTTCATAACTTCTAAGCAGTCGGGTTTTTTGTTTTTATAATAATAATTTTATTTGTTGGAGAGTTGTCACGCAGTTTGCAAATCGCTCGTACTTTGGCCGCATCCTTATATCCGGTATCCGCAGTCACCCCTTCACTTGCACACACCGCCTCTTGAATTTTTATATTCAGACGCTGAATTTACGTTTTCGAATTTCAAACTAAAATACGTGATCGGGGCGTAAAAGTTGTATCCTTCGAAATACTTCATGTCACATTTAACCGCAAAGAGCGTTCTCTTCATGTACCCGCACTCCACACTTTCGGATCTAGGAATCAGTTCACAACATTTATTTATCTACCCACCCTTTACCAAGACACTTTGACAGTTTAAGCTGAGTTTTAAAGCACATGGTACGAAGGGTTTCATTATTTTCACTTCGCAATTTTTGGTTTGCTAATGTAGATAATGCAAAAGTATTTGAGGATCTTTGGTGCTTACTCTTTTAATAAAATATAGCGATGTACTATCTATTTGGTCTAGTGGTTGACCTGTGTGGCTTCGAATCACTTGGTCCAGGGGTTCGAATCCTGAATACAGTAGTTATGATTTTAAAATTAACAAAAAGTAACTTATTCGTATTTTATACCCAAGGTGTTTTATTATAAAGTATAAGCCACTTGAATACACCGATATATTCTTTATTTCGGTATTTTACAAATAATTTTGCTAAGTATTTATAAGCATAAAATTAATTTAATAGACATGGCGTCTCACAAATTTAATATTTCAATTTATCTAAATACTATTATTAAACTCCTTTGGAATATTATGAAAATGCAGGTAGCGGAGTTTCAACATTCCAAGTGCATAATAACGTGGAATATCTATAAATTAGGAACACATTCCTCTGTAGCAACTGCAGTTCGTTTGAATTATTCGCTACCGCGGCATTTTTATGGCACGCTCATAGATTTCCGATTACAAGCGAGTCTTGGGTTATTGTGAATTTCTTCACAATACCCGAGGGAACTATCGAGTTTTACGATAAATTCGAGCGGACAGCGCGTGACGCCAAGGCCAAATTATGCCTCGCGATAAAACTCTCGTGCCCCCAGTTGTTCTAGGAACTCTCAACTGGAGCATGCTCTTACTATTTTCTATTCATTATTATCGGATTACAGGCGAGTCGATACGGCCGCTTGGCGCGGTTCGCACGAACTCGCCGATACGCTGCCTGCTATATGGAGTTTCTAAATCTCACGTGCGGTACAGATTATTCTTCTTCGCTTTTGTTACTTATAATGGTTCCTTACCGTTCGGGAACTCGCAATATCGATACATTGTTTCTCTTATCGTACAAGCCGCCGCTGTAATGAATCTGAGTTATTATCATTACTAACCAATACTTATCGTTAGAGCACAATATAAAATTTAAATAATGTTCCATATATAAATTTGTATTATCTTTAAGACCCAATAACGAAGACTATGTGCGAAACAATATACTTATTTTTGTATAGAACTTGTATGCCTCTCGTATAGACACCGAAGATAAATAAGTTTTAGCAATAACAATGTTTTAATTAAAATGTTAATCTCAGGAATGCTAGGTCAGTACATGTGACGCCTAGAAAGTATTTGATATTGTTTCTCCATAGGGCGCAGGCTATCTTCCAAATCTGACCATCGTAAATAAGATGTTACCTAGCAAGGCATCGTCGCAGTCTATGTTTCATCTATAAATCTCGTTAATGAGCACTTGATCGTGGCCGGGATTAGATCGCAGTCAGGGGCGTTGATATAGCGACCTAGTGCCGTTTAACAAATTACACAGGGAACCTGCGAGTTAAAAGAAGTAAGAGTAATAAAATACAGCACAATGTTCTTGTATATTTCTACCGCTTCACTTCAATTGAAATAATCTTTAAAAATCTTTGTGACGCAGATGCGTGAATATTATTGCATTTACTAGATGGTCAGGTTCGATGCCATAGCAGTGAGTATAGAAATTTAAATTAATTATCCATTTACTTTGCTCTTCAAGGATTGAAGTAGCATTTCAGTCGCGCCTTAACCTTGGGTGATCAAGGAGTATTCAGAAATAATAGTTAGCTGTCTACTGGTAAACTAAAATGTTATTTAATATTTTTTTATAAAATCCAAATTAACTCGAATTTTATAAAACTAACAGCCCACTATAAAGCCAGGTCGGCTTTATACGCAAGTAATTAATCTATTATAATACATCCAAACATACATAACATCACACTTCGTTCGCATGGTGGTAGGCAGAGACTACATCTTTCCATTTGCCACGGTCCTTGCATACTTTCTTAGCTTCCTTCACTCTCATTAATCCATTCATATAAGTTCGTCGGTTTAGGGTACTCTTGAACTGGCCATATTCTAGAACATATGGAAATGAAGGCCTAGTTCCTGGCCCAAATTCAGTACGTTCTAAAATATGGCCAGGTCAATTAATCTAATAGCATAAAAATACGAAAAATGACACTGTAAGATGGCGATAATTAATAATGACCTTTCTTAGTTTGTTGTGGTGTCTACTCGGACCAAGGCGCGTTTAGAACCCTCGTAGCTTTGAATTTAGATTTCTGACTTTAATTTATTATCAGTATATTTAAATAATAAACAATAATCGTAAAGATTTCACAAATGACGATTTTTTCTTCGACTGAATAATATATTAGGTTGAAAATAACATGAGATTTACAAGTAAGAGAACACAATTTATGAACAGGCATGTATAATAAATGAAAACTTTTCTGTTAAAAAACATTAAAAGCTAAAGCCAGCAATTTAAGTACAATAATCTAACAGCGTTCACGTTCGCAGTTGGCTTCATTAAAAATATATCGTTGTGTAAAATAATGAACTCGCGGCGCGGTCCGTAAGCGAAAATAGTGCATTTAATACGAGAGCCTGCACGTTACTAGGGTTCCCACTGAATTTCAATATTTTAATTAAAGGCGCGTAAATGCTATAATTAATTGTAATTCTGGCCTGTAATTTGGCCTGCATTTATTTCACAATAGAAGTGGGACAGCGCTCTCTATTTAATTAACTTAATTGTTGACCATCCGAATTGTGTGCCTATGTACAATACAGATGTTGACGCTAATAGAAATGTTCGTTTAATTTATGTACATTTATTGTATGGAATGGATTGAAAAATAAATTAATTAATTTATAACCATGCTCTACTTTATTTATGTAGACATTGAACGTATTTGATGTGTGAAATTATGTTTAAATTTTTTTTTGTTAAATTCCGTTGGATCAGATTTTAGAGTTTTTATTTTTGTTTCAATTAAACAAAAATTAAAAAAAAAAAAAAGGAAATCCACAATTAGTTTACATACTGCTAATATGTAGAGTTGTCCATATAGGTAAATAAATAATACTTATCTAATTATTACCTGGGTTCGACTTCCGCCATGGTATGTTTTCAGTATTATTACAACCATTTAGCTTAATTTTGTTGCATCGTGTAAATTACACATAATGCTTAACATGGTTTAGATTTGAGGGCATAAGAATACTTCATGTCTAACTGTACCCTGCGTTTCTGTTATATGGTTGATTAAAAGCGCTTATTGCTTTATTCGATCTACTTGTAGTTCATATTAACAAAGTTTCCCTAGACGCTTTACAGCACAATCTCTTTGTTTCTAGCTTTATCCTTTTGATGGATGCAACGCAGGCAGCAAACTTGGGTGCATGGCAACTGCGGACTTACTTGTGAAGATTTCTCCTGCAGTGAAATCCTGTTCTTATAATAGACTGAACAGTCATAAATAGAAAGATTATATTCCCATAACAACATTAATATACTGGTAAATATATTCCGTGTATATAAAGCCTACAAATGCGATGTCAGAATATGAGCTGAAGGCGCTTAAGGTAGGCCAACGATAGTAATCCAACTGAAGGGATAGGATTACACGTGAAACCATAATGCGTCTCAACCACCGGTGTTTGATCCCCGGCGCGTCTTAAGGTGCTTATGAGCTTCGTTTGCAAATTATTGTTCGTACTACAATAGGGAACTTAAGTGTTTAAATATAGCTTCTTAAGGTCTGCTGCATACACCTGACGAGGCTCTGTGGAGCGTTTATTAACGTCAAACTACAGATGACGTTGTAAGCCATTGAAATAATGCTTCGAGCTTTTCTTTTCACGATGTTTATTTAGCTCAGCGTTGCGACTAAGGTACGAGAAGTGAACTGACTAAGTATCTATTTGGTATTTATCTACTTTCAATGACACTCATGACCTTTTGTGCTATTTGCTACTTTAAAAGTAAATGTTTTATACGAGATATTTCGATTTTTGAAGATTTGAAGAAGATGTAGCATTTGAAATGATTGTTGAGTACAAACTACAAATTATATAATACCTTATGTTCCGAATCGACGGACACCTTGTTCATATTAATTTTTCGGTGACTACTAAAAATTAGGCCACAAATAGACTTGTTTATTATTTGTTTCAGGTTTTTGATGATGATGATGATCATGTTCTTAATAGTATGGTGATGAAACGGTCGGTCGATTTTCGAAATGTGTCCGCTTTTAAATTGACGTCATATATTTGGCATTTTGGGAATGCAGCGACAGAAACACAGCGGTCAACATGCTATTGTTTGCAAATGCCAACACATTTTATACACCTATCCCGAACAAGAGAATAGTATTTTTAATTGTTACATACTGGCAGAAGAAAAAAATTGCTCGTATAATGATTTGTTATTTAAACAATAAAGTTGCATGTTCGTTGTTCTTTTACGTGACGCTCTTTCTAATCATTGAAAAGGGTATTTGCAGGTTATATCCAGCATGTTGTTCTTATGTGGATTGGCGGGAAAAACACTAGCGTATAAAATTTGCTTTAAAAATATGTATCGATCTGCTTTTCTGAAGCAGCAACAGGATGCGTGTTTTCCGAAATAAATAATTAATATTATTTCCAGATACTCGTTTGAGAGTGACCTAATGTATATTTCTGTTTACCGTTGAAACCGTACATTTTGAACTGTATTAAAAATACTTCGGATTGATAAGTAACATTAGTTGTTTAATATTTATTACATTACCCAATCTCACTTTCAAATGAGCTAGTCCAACGCTAGTTTTTATAGACTCCGGGGCGTCGTTTTGCGTCGTAGTGAAAAAGGGGGAATTTCGTGAATAATAAATGCAGAGGAGCCATTCGTCGCGGGTTGGAGATGCGTGAGATGCAGTAGTTTTTGCGAATCTCCACGAGGCGGCGGCCGCGGGACGTGAGCTACAAATAAAAGGTTATTTGGCTCCACGCCGCGAGACTCTCACCGGCGAATAAATTTAGAGACTTATTTTTACCTCATTAATATAGAAAGCCTATTCCTTGATAAAGTTTTCGAATGATGGACTGTGATGTTTTGTGTATTTTCTTTCAGAAAAAAATATAGGGTAGTTTTTGTCCTAAAGAAAGGTACCTAATAAGTAGAACTTTTCCGGAGAACAGAATAATCATATTGGTAGCATAAATAAAATATCTTCATCATTATCAGCCTGCTAACGAACGGCTCACTACAGGCCTCTTTCTTTGCAGGAGATCCACCACGCTGCTCCAACGGGGATTGGTGGGCGTGAGGTGATTCATGTTTAATTCATTAACGATCACTGTTGATTCATTTTGACAATATTGATCGGGACCGACAGCTTTACGAACTCTTCGAGGCACAGGGGTGTGTAACACCACAATCTTCCCAACTCTGGGATATAATTTGCTGAATATTTCTAAGGAGAAAGAATAACTCTGAATGATTCCACACCCCGACTCAGATCTCGATCCCAAGATTGGAATGGTCATCTTACGTATATTAAAACATGTAATTATTTGCTACTCTACTGTAAAGCTAAGTTTTAGAAGAGTTGCTAGAAGAATAATCCATTCATCACAAAAGCGTTTATTAGTAGGTAAATATAAGACGACAAATCTGCTACTCGGATATTTATGAGAAAATCTAGTTGTGCAAGATAAATAAACGCGCCAGATCTGTAATCATGAAGAACAACAAATACATCCTCCTGTATTAAAAGATAATCTCTTTCTAACAATGACTAGCCATATCTGAAAAGATAAAAGATTCTCTGTAGAGAATACATGTTTTCCTCAATTTTAAAAGAAATAACTTCAGCTTCGATACAAAAGATGTCAGCTGGCGTGCGGGATAAACGCGGAGATCTCTGGCGTCCATTGTCCCAGCAAATCAGCGAGGACAATCTCTCCGGGATCGGCACTATCGGAATGCCGCGGGGCGATTGTGATTCGACAGTCGAAATCGGTTTCAAACTTTGAAAGTTCTTCATCAATTGAATGTCTGTGATTTCTGAATGAACTTCACCTGACATCTGTGTCCGGTCTTATAGCTTCCACAACGTTTATGAAATTTCAAGTAAGTAGTTAGCTCATATGGGGATATACTAGTAGGTACTGAAGGTTATTTTCTACATCCAAGCGAAATCGCTAATATTGGGTTTTATGGTCAATTTGTTTGTCATTGTAAAATAGAAACATACTAATGTAAGGCTAAAAGGCATAACATAATGTTTCGATTACACAATGTAAGCAGATCATTTTCGAAAATTTATCTAATCTGAACCTGAGTTTTAATTATTAATAAGTTATGTTGTTCTGCTGAAAGATGTTAATTTTAAATTATACTTGTACATATTCTCTTTCTTAACCAATAACATTGTAATATAATATAATATAGTAATATAATATATAATAAAGTAATATAATATAAATTCTAGATTTTTAATAAAAGGTATTAATACATACGCTATTCCAGTTTTGTTATATTCATTTGGCATAATCAATTATAAAATCAGTGATTTAAAGAAAATAGATACTAAAACAAGAAAACTACTAGCAATGAAAAAAGCTCATCAACAAAAAGCAGAAGTCGAAAGACTTTACTTACCTGTTGACGAGGGTGGGAGAGGGCTCATCAATATCGAATACATGTATAAATCTCAAATACTTAATTATAAACAATATCTCAATACAAAAAGTGACCACCTCATAGAAGCAATAGTACAACACGATAAAAATAGGGCTAAATATTCAATATTAAAGGAAGCAGGTGAAATAGAATCACAATTACGATTAGCACAAAAAGATGCACACACAAAAAACGAAATTAAACAAGCAATAAACAGGAAACAAAACGAAAATTGGCGGAATAAACAATTGCACGGGCAATTCCCTAAGAAAGTTTTAGACCAGGCAAACATTGATCGTCAGCTCTCGTTTAGGTGGATTAAAAAACAACAGGTGTCCCCCAGCGTAGAATCATCAATATTTGCCATACAAGATCAAGCAATAGTGACCGGGCAGCATCAACGTGACATCCTTAAAAAACCAGTAGACGGCAAGTGTCGATTATGTAAAAGTAAAGACGAAACCACACAACACATAATTTCTGGATGTGAAAAACTGGCGGGGACTTATTATGTGAAACGGCATAATAACCTCGTCCAGTACGTCTACTGGTGTTTAGCTAAAAAACACAAAATTGAAGTTTCTGATCTTTGGTGGAAAGAAACTTTAATGCAACCTCAGGTAAAAGAAAATGAATCCGCGAAAATACTATGGGAAATGCCCGTTCAAACCGATGTCACCGTTACACACAATAGACCAGATTTGATATATATAGATAAAATGAATAATAAAACATTTCTAATAGATATTACAGTACCATCAGATTATAACATAGGAGCAAAAGAAATAGAAAAACTAAGCAAATACCATCTATTGAAAACAGAAGTCAGTCGTTTATGGGATACCAGAACGACTGTAATACCAATAGTAATAGGCGCGACAGGTGTGGTAGCTAAAAGCATAGAAAAATACATAGATAAATTAGATACATATATAGATATAAGCATCCTTCAAAAACAAGCTGCCATTCATACCTCAACCATAATTAGTAAAGTTTTAGGAGACACTGTATTTGTTCACAACACACCAATTTCAGGTCAAAACACACAACACTCACAAAACAACCAAAATACATTAGACACACAGAACCCACACCAAGCTTCAGCTACAACAAATACTCTTACACAAAACACACCACAAGCTCACCAAAGAAGAGGAAGAGGAAGGAACAGAGGAAGAAGGAGAAATATGTAGTAGAGGGGAATAAATATTCTTTTTCCTGCGGGTCGTAGGACGGAGTATTTATTGAAACCGATCAAAAGGTCGTGTAAGGAAAACCTTTCCATATAATATAAATAAAAATAGCGTGGTTTTAATATTCTCACATTTATACATGTTTATACATACGTATATCCTTTTTTATAATCGGATCGGACAATTTTGAATACGCTTTTACGTTTAATCACCAATCTCGTTTACGTTAATCGAATCACCGTAACTCATTTGTATTGCAGTTTATTTCGAAATCGATTCCGAAGTACAGTAGGCACACATTTTCACAATGAGCTTTTCCAGTGATATTCAAATGACCCATCAATCTGATGCTGAGTGAATTAAACAATTTAAATAGAAAAAAAAAATTTTTAACAAAAAATAGAACCGACTCAAAACGCACTAAAAAGTAAAAAATAACTGTGTGATTTAGTTGCTTTAATTTACTTAAGCATATCTATGAAGTCGGTGCCAGCCAAGTTAAAGGAACATTTATTTTACGTAATAAAGCAGTTTGTGGGTTCTAGATAACGTCTTGAAAGTAGACCTTGGCTGGCACCGACTCCTAGATATTCTTAAGTAAATTAAAGCAAGTAAATAACACAGTTATTTTTTACTTTTTAGTGCGTTTTGAGTCGGTTCTATTTTTTGTTAAAAATTTTTATTTCTTACTTTTTAGTGATTTATCGCCACGTAGCATACTCGTACTATACTGTCATAGTATATTATATAGCACTAGTAGCCAAAAAGCTACCGATACCGAGTCAAAAACCGAAATCGCTGTAAGCGTGCCTCCAAAATTTGAAGAGTTCCTTCAATTTCCCCAGGATATCATCATCCGATCCTAACATGATGAAAATAGGACCACCTTGGAAGTATGCCCTTTCTAATAAAAAAAGAATTCTCAAAATCGGACAACACTGTAAAAAGTTATGCGTGGTCATACATATATACGTGTCGAATTGAAAACCTCCTCCGTTTTTTTTCGTCGGTTAAAAAAATTTTTAACAAAAAATAGAACCGACTCGAAACCCACTAAAAAGTAAAAAATAACTGTGTCATTTAGTTGCTTTAATTAACTTAAGCATATCTATGAAGTCGGTGCCAGCCAAGTTTAAAGAACCTTTATTTTACGTAGTACAGCAGTTTGTGGGTTCTAGGTAACGTCCTTAAAGTAGAAACCTCGGCTGGCACCGACTCCTAGATATGCTTAAGTAAATTAAAGCAACTAAATGACACAGTTATTTTTTACTTTTTAGTGGGTTTCGAGTCGGTTCTATTTTTTGTTAAAAAATTTTATTTCTTACTTTTTAGTGATTTATCGCCACGTAACGTACTCGTGCTATACTGTCATAGTATATTATACGGCACTAGTAGCCAAAAAGCTACTGATACCGAGACAAAAACCGAAATCGCTGTAAGCGTGCCTCCAAAATTTGAAGAGTTCCTTCAATTTCCCCAGGATATCGTCATCAGATCCTAACATGCGGACAATGGGACCACCTTGGATGTATGCCCTTTCTAATAAAAAAAGAATTATCAAAATCGGACAACACTGTAAAAAGTTATGCGTGATCATACATATAAAAAAAAAAAAAAAAAAAAAAAAAAAAAAAAAAAAAAAAAAAAAAAATATATATATACGTGTCGAATTGAGAACCTCCTCCGTTTTTTTTCGTCGGTTAAAAAATCACTTTTACTGGTTCATTAAGAATTGCCTCGTTGGTCTACTAGATAAACTGTGGCTTCGATCGTGAGGTTCTGGGTTCGCATTCTGGAAAAATTCTGAGTATTTCTTTCTTTTGAGACTTTTTTAGTAAACTATGCATGTAGTCGGGAAGTTTGTGGTGTTACACCCCCGTGCCTCGGAGTGTACTAACAACCCGTATCACTGTCACCAACATTAATTGATAGTGATCAAAAATCTTCAATTTGAAACCTTACTATGCTATGTAGATGTTTACCGCAACTTTCAATTGGAAAGTCAATGCTCGAGAATAACTTCGCTCGTTTTTTCGTGGAGAACAGCAAAATAATTTAATTATCCAATAATATAAGACCCTAATCTCTGTATTTGTGTATATTAGTGTATATTAGGTCTCATCAACACCTTTTAATATTTGCAGTATCAAATAACTGCCACAGCGGCTAGCAGTCGTCTACTACCTGTAGGTATCTACCACATTTTTTTAGCCAGTATTAGAGACAAAGTAGCCGTTTACTTTCCTAATTTAATTACAGGAATTAGGAAATGTTTAGATGAAAAGTATTCTATATCAGTATCCTAAAACTAAAATTGAACAAATTAACAAACAAAATTCTCAATTTGTAATAGGTATTAAGAAAATGTCAGAAAGTTATGGCCAAAATCCGAGCCTAATACCCTTACGTTGGCCCCCAAAATTGCTTAACAGATTTGAAGGCGATTGACCTCTTTATTACGAGGTGGTGTCAAAGGTGTTATTCCGATCCCGATTGCTAAATTGCAATCGACCGGAATAACCGGTCCGGGCCGTCGCGCCGGCCTCCGGATATCCTGCGACGTCTGCCAGGATTATCAACTCGTATCCCGCTATCGCTATTTTTCCTTGTTTGCTATTAACTCGGAAAAGAAAATGGAAGGAATCTTTTTGTGTTGAAAAACTTTTCGTCTTGCTGATATTTGATTGTATTATATACTACTTGCACGTTTGTGTCGGCTAGTTTTGATACCTTGACTGAAACTTTCAAACTTTCCAGAACGATGATTTTTAAGAGTTTTGTTTTAAATAATATTTAGCGTGAAAGTGAGTGCTCACAAAGATATTGTCAATAATATTTGTTGGTACCTACCTAAAGGTTTCACGCATTACGGGCTCCATATACACAATATTATTGACAATATTACTGTTAGCCGAATATGAATCGCAAATAGAAAATATTTTAAGTTTAATTCGCTCTTTAACTTTTGAATGTGGTAGACGATAAACACAATGGTACTTCCCCGAGTTCTGGCGTAAAGAGTCTTTTTCTTATAAGGAATGCTGTATTTTTCGTAGCAATAGCCAAGCCATTAGTTATTATTCATTCGGAAAGGTCCATTAAGTGGACATAAAACAATTCACCCCGATGCTACGTTAACAAACTTATACCTTTCACCGTGGATCAGACTGTTTGGTTTGCAAAGTACCATGACGCCGACCGTTCATAGTGCGACGGTGCGGTCCCTTTGACACTAGCTGAGCGTCTAGCGCCCTGTTAGTTTATTTTTCTAATGCCTTTGGTTTGACTAACGACGCTTGAGCTTTACCTCTAGTGTCTTTTGCCTGAATTAATCGAATCAGCTTCAAATCGCATTTTATTTAGTTTCGTTAGCTTGGATTTAGGTGTTTTTTGGATACTTATTTTTTTAAATTAAGCTCAATTTATCGGAAAACTAACTAACTTGTTTTGTATTGCAATAAAGCACATTAATACACCTACTTACCATTTATTATTTATTGAGTAAATACATAATCGGCTATGAACTTTTTGCCAATATAAAATTTATAGAGAAGTAGTATTTTTTAAAGGGTTATTATTGGTTAAGTTGTATAGGCTTTATTAAGAATGAGTACGATAATACACCAACGGAAACGATTGATATCACGGTTTGGACTTCGACCTCTTAGCAGTGGAGCTGTTGACGCTTAATAAATTTAATTACGCAATACATTAAAAAAGCTGATCTTGTAAAATCAATTTCCCGCTACATACGAGTACCTGCAAGCGCGAATTGATAGAATTAAGTGATACGCCAAAACAAAATTTTCATAAATCTGACGAAGTTTTTAAGGGGCGGATAATAAATAAATCACCCCGTATCTGTCCCGTGATCACGTCCCCAGTCTAGAAGTTGTTGGACGAGAGGCGAGCGGTCCGCGGAAATTAGCGACTGCGCGTTGTGATAGCGCTGTGTATAATTAGCAGTGGTGCAACGTGTAAGCGATGGACGGATACCGTTAATATGATTTGTCATCATCATCATCATAACTGTCATTATCATAATTAGCCTATTTGAATCATATAAGATCAGGCGCAGGTCTTCACGCCAAATGCAAATCATCGGATATTTGTTTTCAAAGTGAGCTTCCGCGATCCTTTGACGTCCCAAAAAGGACGTAGGTGTCTTCGCTGGGTTTTAGTGGGTATTCTGGCTGATATTCAGCCAGCGAGTCCCACATACCCGGATATAGTCTGCTCAGTTCTAGTTCTACGTGTTCTCCGCCCGGGATGCGTAAATATCCTGTATCTGTCCCGTGATCACGTCCCCAGTTTAGACGTTGTTTAGAATCGAGCGGTCCGCGGATATTAGCTATTGCGCGTTGTATTAGTTCTGTGTATAAGTAGCCGTGGTGCCAACAGGTTAAGTAAATTGCCGTGGTGCGATGCGGCTATGATGTGTCTTTAATTGACCTATCGAAACGAAAGCAAACAAATGAACTATTCTCGAAAATCTGACAATATTTTTTGCTTACGAGAGATAATGACGGAGATAACACTCGTCTGCCTTTACATATCGGTTCTTTATTTACCTATCATCTGTGTGTTAATTAATAACTTTCGCAATGAAAAATACATTTTTAACCTCATTCCGCCTGTTACTTAAGCCAAGGGATGATTATCGCCAAGAAGCGTGGTCGTGCATTTCTCTTCCTAATTATTAAGCACCCATCCTCGAAAGCCTCGCGATCATTGCTGATTTTTTAATTAGTTTATTATTTTACTAAGCGAATAATGTGAAAAATTCGCTATATTTTCACAACATTCGTTAATTTGAAACGCAATATAAAATTATAACATTTGGAGCGAAAATTTTATTTTCTCTTAAAAATATTCTAAAGAATTTTAAATTTCAAATTTATTGATTTATTAATCAAGATCTGGCGTATGCAACATCCGGCTGCATTTCTAAACTTATCGTTATTTTCAATGACTACTAATAAATAATTTATAATCTATTATAATATAAATAATCAATACGTTTTGTATAATAGAAAAAGGTAGTGGGTCTAAGCCACCACCTAGCACAGCCACAGCCAGCCATATCCCCTTTCCTTAAGGACGTATGCCTGGCCTTGTTGCTAGTCATTCAAATATACTGATAACGATGACGCAATAGTAAACTTTCTGTAAATGCAACAGATAATACAATCCATAATATCCATTAGCAATGCGGTAACAAGGGGATGCAGTGTGACTAATAAACGGTTAACAATGCACTAAAAGCGCACCTCCAAGTAATCAGCCGCTTTCATGCTAACCATTCGGGCATATTGCCACAGTTTCACGCTATCGTTTCCTGCCATTATCGGTTACTTACGCAGCCAGAGACTTTCCTAACTAGGTGTGGCGTACTGGATAAGTGCATTTTAATCAGCGTATAGTTATCATTTTGAAAACTAAAATTATTTGCTTGCTAACTCTAATCAAATGAATTAAAAACTTTGATTATTGTTACTTGTTAATTGATTTATATTGCCATTTTCAGCGAAAAACAGACGAGTCCAAAAACAACGTCACCCAAACCTGGCGAAAAGTCCTCTACAAGGGTAACAGGGTAACGTTGGCGTAATATTTGTCCACTTTTTACCCGACTGCATCAGAAGGAGGGTTATGTTTTTCGAGCGTATGTATGTATGTCCATTTCTTCGGCACGCGCTACAGCCTTAACGACTGAACAGATTTTGACAAATGAGGTGTTGAATTTGTAAAAATTGTGGTAGTGACATAGGCTATATAAATTTTCAAAACGGCGGCTGTAAATGGGGGAAAAAAGGGGGATGTGTGTATATCTTTTTTCTAGCTTAGCAATATGGGTATCAAATGAAAGGTTGTAAAAAGACCATTTCAAAAATATAAATATCATATCATATTTATATTGCCGTTTTAACAAAAAATGGCATAAAGTGTATCGAGTCATTTTTATACCATAAACTAAAACAAAAAAGTCTCAAATAAAATTGTTATTATAAAAAAAACAAAAAACCCGACTGCATAGAAGTTATGAACTGATGAACGTAGTTTTGGTAGATCTTTCTTTCCCCGCAGAAAATAAAGTATTTTGTCTCCGCTTGCATCACCATAAAGTATTTAAAATTTTATATAGATATAGTGATCCCTGTTTTTCTCTTTTCAGTTCATAACTTGTATGCAGTCGGGTTTTTTGTTTTTGTGATAATAATTTTATTGAAGAAAGGAGCTAAATAAATCATCAACCTGTGTCCGTCTACTGCTGGACATAATAAGCCTTTCTGAGCTCGCCAAGGCATTTCTCATCCATAGCATTTTAGTCTAAATATCTTTCTAGATTGTAAAATATACGTCTCATGTAACTCTGTCTGCATAATTAGGCGTCACACAACAAACATTATCTCTCGGTAGACAATAATTAATGAAAACAATTCCGCCACGTACTCGTAATTAATACGTCAGCCAAAGATACTTTTGCAAAGCCGGCAATTTCGCGCCCTACCCTCACGCACGGGCGAGCCATCGGCGTTATCATGCAGGTACAATAGAGCAAACAACAGTTTGCGGTGACGCGGCTCTTGTTTATCGTTCAACTCGACGCGCAGAATCTCTTAATCCTAAACAAATATCGGCACAACCCGCGCCCTCTATAAATTCTCTATCTACCGTGGTGTGGGGTTCCTGGAAATCCATTTATAACAGCGAAACTTTATGATTTGCAGATATTAATCTATGTATAATAAATGTTACATATTTTTAGCACAACACATAGAAGACATGCTAAATGGAAACAAAAAATGTTATAAAATCGCATGTAAAACTACAATTTAATTTGCGATAGATAAAAAAATTATCATTTTCAAATATGAAGATCGATAAATAATATAAATAGTTATAAAATAAATGAGTTGTCCTAATATAATAAGTAAACAGTTGAATGTTTTTGCTATTGAATAATAGCATTACTCAGCGAAGTTCCATTATAAAGAGTAAACAATGTACTTTTATATGTATAACTAGTGCCTAAACGAGTGAATTCGTTTTCTTGAATTTTGGTTGGTATTTAGATTAATTAGAATTTGAATTGTATCTATAATTCATTATAATATTATGTAATCAAGCATATTTTTCTATATCATGTTCTTGATAATTTTTGGTAGATACAGAGTTAAGTTTAGACTTCAAAAAAAATCTGTAACTTATTGTCTAAGTTGAGAAAATTGTTGTACAGATAAACATTCATCAGAGAGTCTACATTGATAATGTTATACATATTAAAAGGACAAAAGTATATCCATTAAAGTGAGACGTCGTTATTTACACATCAGAATGTTTACGTCATTTAGTTTACTTATACGGAAAGTAAAATATATCCTTAATACATTTAGTCCCGAAAGGGTTAGTGTACCTACGGTAAATATTGTAACATGTGGACCGAAGTGGTATTTGAGCGACCCTAGGGCGCATTTTATCGACTTATACACTTTCCTGTTTACTTTCTGTAACACATACATCGGGTAAATGCATATCGACTCTCCCTTAATATATGTATACTGTATGCAAAGTACATTAATATTTGTATTATATATACTTAAACAATACAGTAGTGTTTTTTTATTTATTCCTAAAATAAAAAAACCCGCAAGTAACTTTGTATGATTAGTCGAAAAAACGTATACTGGCAATTTTGTAAAAAAAACGAGGAAATATTGAATATCAAGCAAGAAAAAAACATTCACGTTAATATTTATGTGACATTGCGATAAACCCCTGGAAAGCGATAAGGGTAAAATACACTATCAGATGTGCATACAAATAAAATAAGACGGCATGTCCGTTCGTTAGTTAATTAAACACGATACGCTTGTCGATCGCTCCCGATTAATGACATCAATTAACCTAATCAGTTGCAGATTTACGTGCGTCCCCGCCGCTACAGGGGACGTGACCTACTGCCGATTAAATTAATATATGCACCACAACACCTTATGTACTAATTGCGATAACGTTCTAAGTGTTTGTTAGTAGTTTAGTTGCTTTGAAAGTAGTTGGTCGCGTCGTAAAGAAGTGATATGTTTCCGTGTTTGTTTTATTTCAATGGCTTTATATACAGGCAGGACTCCTTGTTTATAGGAGACGGAATATGGAATTTAGACCCACTACGCTACACCGGTGGGGACTGGCGAGTTAAGCATGATAAACATTTCACTGTGATACTTTGAAAATCGTCTCGTAGTCAACAGAGCTTTTTACAAATTTTTTATTTGAAGTAGTTGGGAGAAGATGCGTAGTGAAATTATTGTGATTAATGAATTTTAGTTCGCTTTTCTCTATGAAAAGCAACCATTACATTTATGTAAGCCCCCTATTAAATCAACGTACGTTTCAATCAGCAACCGTAGCATCGTCAAGAAATGTTGAGTAGACAAGGTTTGTAGCAAATGTATGCAATATTTGTAATTATTATAGTTAAGGTTAGTTTTTTAAATAAATTGGTTTTGTATTAAATACCTCAATAAATTTAAATAATAGTCTGATAAAATTATTCATTACCTTAATTCTGGTAAGCAATGCTAATTATTAGATATTATCCTAATGCCATGAAGTTCAATACATTAATGACATGAATGAAATGCTTTCCAAAGATTGTTTAGTCGGTAAATCGACGATAATCGAATACTAAATAAGCTCTCAATACGTAAAGTAGGCACTCTATAGCGCAAGCTCGCTCAGTGCTGCTTGTTCGAACTCTAATTCCGTCCATTGAATTCAAATTGAAGTCTAAAACGTACCCGTCGCGCCGGAGCTGGTATCGGAACTAAGCGCCTGGCTAATAACTTAATGCCTATGGGAGTTGGCATCTGCGCTGGATTCTGAGCCTCATACATTAAAAATCAGCCATCGTCCCATTCTGCGTTACGACTTGTCTACGTCCGACTTCAGTCCGAAGCTCTGATTACTTTATGGGCACTCGCTGATGTAGCGAGCTCGGTTCATTCTTACGTACTTCAATTTCCCGGACATGAGTATTTTACGTACTCGTATCTAATGTACACACCATCGATATTGATCGTGTGCATTTCGTTTTATTCCATTTAGCCGTTGAAAGCTACCCAATTCAGTGCGAATTGAAACGTGTAAATGACTATTGTAGGCAATTCGTCTAAATGCGCTTATTTGCATCGAAACGCGCTCGCTTACATAGCGATCCCCGGTCCTATTGGATTGGTAATGTGGCCAGTGTACTGTCAAATTAAATGTCTGCGTTGCAGATTTACGTTTAATGTAATCTATCAACTGTTCATACTGAAATTGTGGTTGGTTTTTTCCTGATGTATACGATTAGAAAAGATATTATTTATGATAATGTTAAAGCAAATTTAAACACCACTTTTATCTCTACACGTTCGAGTGCCTTCTATCAAAGAGTAACAGTTTGATCAACTTGTCGTTAAACGTTCAAAGGGATCGGTCAGGATTTGATACCAGATAGCGAAGATCCACATTTTCTATACTTGCAAGAATTTAATAAGAACATTGTTTGATGTACCGGGGCTCTAGTTTGATTGGTGCTTTATATCGAGCAGTTCGAGCTCATCGCGGTCGACAGAGATTAATGGACCGCCGCCTCCGAAGGCCGTATTAGCTTTAACGGCATCCGGAAAATTGTGCGATTTTTCCACTCACACTCGTTCCGTGTCTCCGTTGACAATATGAAACTGAATGAACGATGGGCTTGTGACAAACAATGTTCATTTGTTTAAGGGTTTTGCCGGATTTACACGCGAAGAAATTTCAGATCATTTTATTCTGGGCGGGTTATTCAGTTTTATTGTTTTTCTTGTCATGAATGTTTTGTTAAAAATGTGGTGCGTTGAGTTTGATGGTTTTTACTTCAATCAGGACCTCGCAGACACTGTTCAATAAGGACTAGCCGACACCGCCAGACGTCCTACAGTAGACCATTTTCTATATAATAATTAAAACATTTGAGTACTAGTAATGCAAGTAATTATAAGTAATTCGATGTATTCCTTGGCGACTTTCTAAGTTTATTTGATATTGACCACATCTGTAATAAAACGAACAAAATAAGAAGAGAATTATTCAAATCTATTAAGCGGTTCTTGAGTTTTAGCTGATCTAACGAACAGAATACTTTCAAAGTGTGTATATCTACTAGGACACGACAGCGTTCATTACGTGATCAAAACCGTCACACTCAGCGAAGGCCTTACTATATATTTTACGATGACACTTGTTTAAATTTTCATGCTCGAACATTTATAGAGTCATGAAAATTGGGTCCACCACTTTTGAAAGGCCTTTTATTGCTGCAGTAACGTCAGGGGCAGATTGCGAAGTATAGGCGATTAAATACTTTATTTACTGGACTGCAGAAATTGTATGGCTGCTGGCCGGAGCTCAATAATCACCTCCGCTAAGAAATGAAACTGAATTGCGTCTAAGCTTATTATATTTCTCTCAATACGTCGCCGTTCCGTGCGACGTTTATGTGCCATTACAGAAAATTATTCCGCTGAACTAGAGTAAAACGATTGCGTAAATATGAAATAATAGTTTTCCAGTTGTAAAAAGTATGTATTGGATTGGGATTAAAGCATTCGTAAGCTTAAAAATATATGCAATTGCAAACTAAAGCACGAAATATTGCCTTCACGGTATTTACGAAACTGTAATTGCGATTTACAACTGCGAAGTGATACTTGAATTTTCTAGTGTTATGAATTTAAATTGCATACCGGATTTTAATAATAAAATATATTTCTATCGATGTTTATTGTTATTATTGTATTTATTAAGTTATTCTATTTCACACATAACTGTTTTGAATTATAACTTGAACCCAATTAATTATGTAATATCTTATTATCTGTCTTCAGAGTACGCAGTAGAGTCACTATAAATAGATAAAACGTTCTAGAAGCGCTTGTAAATTAATAAGTTCGAAAAGACACAACATAAACGAATTATGAGTTTTGCATTCTAAGGTTTTCATAATGTCTTTAAGTATATGAATCATTATTTAGTTTACCCAATAACAAATTAGTTGTCCATGCGATTAAATGTCCATTAATTAGCAATTTTAAACATTTTAATTCCCATTATTTACGAAAACGAAATAAAACGCTTTGTTTCTTCTATCCAGTATCAATTTTCTATTCTGTAAAGTATGTTGGATTACTGTAATGTCAAGAGTGAGGGTAGTTTTAAACCAATAAGTTCCCGCGATGCATTTACGACACACCACTTCGTAACAATCGGAGCATTATTATTCACTCAACGTCGCTTTTGTGCCCCTGAAGATATCAATTTGGAATCTTTTAGAGTTCTAGTGGTCTCCGGAGCATTGATGAATCCCATTGGTGCAATACCCGCTAAGTTATTGAGTCGATCCGCTTTGTAACTTTTGAAGTCCTTCTCCTGTAATTTGTAATTTTCTGTTTGATGTATAGCAATCAATTCTTTAGAGCTACTTACTAAAAGTACACCGACTTTATTTGTTTACTGGGCTTCAAAACGTTTATTGTTTCATAAGGAAATTTCACTTTAGCGATACTTACAGGCTATAGGTACTATTAAGTATCATCATCATCATCATAAGATCAATTATACTTTTTTGAAAATGATAATTAATTCTTAGATGTACCTGCAAAAATTACCTAAACATCTTTTTTGGTTAAGAATATTTTTGTTTCGAGTAATACTTTTGGTGAGGTAATGGTATGAACTGCGTGATCGAATCAGAAATGAAGAGATCCGCAGAAGAACTAAAGTAACGGACATAGCTCAGCGAGTCGCAGAACTGAAGTGGCAATGGGCGGGGCACGTATTTCGAACAGCTGATGGACGTTGGGGGCCCAAGGTGGTAGATTGGCGACCCCGCACCGGAAAGCGCAGCGTTGGTCGACCCCCAACCAGGTGGACTGACGACATCAAACGTGTCGCAGGGAGCCGCTGGCAGCAGGCGGCTCGGGATCGTTGTGTTTGGAAGTCCCTAAAAAAGGCCTATGTCCAACAGTGGACGTCTACAGGCTGGCAATGATGATGATGATGAATGGTATGAACTGCATGGCTATAGACTTCGACTATTCAAAGATAGTTTAAACTAATATCTTACAATTCCTTGGATTCACCTTGCATGTGCTAGGTCCATGGTGTGGCTGATATAAAAACGCCGAACATAGTCCGAGACTTGCGACATGGATGTAGGCTTATGAGTAGGTCCTCTTTGTGACCAGCCAACGCTCGCCTTCTCTCCTCGAATTGTTATCACTGCCCTAGTAGGATCCTGCTAGAGCAGCTTTGGACACTTGTTCTAGAATAGAGCTTCCTGCAGTTTAGTATTAAACAACTACAAAATGCGTTATTATATAAATGTATTTCAAATCATATCCTAAATGAAATTTGAACCAACCAGGGCGTGATTTTCCAGAACTAAGTATGTACTAATTTCGTGAGCTATCAAAGCATTCGACTGAGGGTCAGATACCGAGAGCATGACGTGTCGATGTCGATTGCATATAAAACAGCGACACACATTTGCATACAAAACAAAGCGCATGGCCGGGCCCAGAGATATTATAGCATATCTAATGGTGCTCCGACGTCTGTCCATCAACCGTTTGACGGCATGCAGTTCGCTCCATTGACTTCTTGACTTCGCTATCGATTAAGCTTCCGAAACTTTGAATGGTGAGTACTATAGACTTATTAATGGTGCTACAGGTTGGGGCGTTGTATTTTGATAAGTAACTTTGATTTTAGAAAAAAAATTAAAGCCTTTAAATCTATACTAATATTATAAAGAGGTAACGTTTGTAAGTTTGTAAATAGGGACAATATTCGGAGCTACTGGTATGAAAGATTCTTTTACTAGTAAAATAGGTACTCAAAAAATCCATCTAATTATATAGGTTTCATTTTTAAGGAAAATGCATAATTTCAAAACGAAAAATACCGAGCAAAGCTCAGTGAACCAGGTACTTTTAATAAATAGACGCATTGACAACAAATCAAAATATTTTTGTTTATAAATCCTAGTTTGAAAAAGTTTACCGGTGCTCGTAACCATGTTTGTTTAAAGTTTCTAATTTGGACATGGTATACGTATATTTAGGTTTCTTAAGTAAAAAATGATGCGCCTTCTCTTCGGCTTTAATTATTCATTTATTTTTATTTTTACAAAATTAGTGGTTTAGTAGCATGATTAATTAATTTATCGAAGTACAAAATAATTTAACTGCACTTATTAATTTTTACCAATGACATCAACAAGTATACTTCAAAAATTCGACGCATTCGTATTTTCCAATAAAACAAATCCTAGATCATAATTTCTGGAAATCTCTTCCCGCTCAGATATTTGCAACGTGATAGATTTCGCTACATGACTCTTGGGAATATCGAGTGTTCGATCAGTGCGGATAACTGCGCGATATTGTTTGACTAATGGCCGCCAGTGAACCCTCGCCACGCCATATTGGCCGGTACATTTGATTGCGATTCTACTATTTTACAGCTGGATTCATTCCGATAAAAGCCTGCGCGGATATGTTTGACCACTCCTACACTACATTGTATGCATTATTTATTCAAAGTTTAAAGCATTTTGTAAACTCGAGTTTAGTACTTAGACACTAATAAACGTGGTGGTGTACTAAGGCTAGCCGTACACTCGCTATGATTTAGTCACCAAAATGCGGTGAAGTTGCTTAAATTTTTACTACGTCCGTGGTCATATCCCGGCAAGCCACATAAAGCTAGTAAGTATTGTTGGCAAGTGGACATTTTTAAAGATCTACATTATCTTTTAGCACACATAGTTATTGCGTAGTAAACAATATCCATAATAATTAACTCGCACCAATTCGATTGTGCTTAAAAATCTTACGTTTGATAAGTTAACGTGACTAAATTAATCACTAATCAATTTAAAAGGTTTCATGTGTAAGAATACATCTTATCTTAATGATTTATTAAATGAAGGTTTGGTTTTCTTTAATTATTTAATACAACATAAAAATAAAATACATTAGTGAACCTAAGTGCCATTTATATGCTTGGCATAATCAATTACTAAAATACTCGATGAGAAAGAAAGTCAGTATGTCATTTCCAGACAGATTTTACGATAATTCCAAATTTTATGATGTAGAGTCTCAGAAATTCACGCAGCTTGTATGTCAATACTTTTAGTCGTACCGTAGTATCTAGTAAGTAACCTAGTCACAAAATTGAAGCTATGCGCACTGATTCAACTGGTATCGTACTTTTAGTAATGCAAAAAGATTCAACCAACATCTTAGAATCATGCGCTTGGCTGTTGAATGAAGAGTCAGATGGAAAATGTTGTAACCCTCAAGAGGATGGGTATTATGATAAGGTTCTTTCTGGACTGGCTACTTGGCTCTCAATTTTCGCAATTATTATAGGATTTTTTATACAAATCAAATAAGTATTTTTTAATAATTGTTGCAATATATTTAGGGATATTCATTATCAGCTATTATGCATCCACTGTTAGATATTGGCTCCCTTTAAGCAGCGCCAACCCACTCTGTTGCTGGCTTTTTGCATCCAATTGGAGCCAGCTACCTTCCGGCTGTCGTCATCAAATAAGTATTTTTAAAATTTTTTGTATACACCATAAAGTTAAAATACTGGAAATCAAAAATAGACTCACATCCACATTGCATTTGAACAACACGATAACGCAGAGAGATAGGAAACGATCAAAGAGATACGTGTATCTGTGACGCATACCAACGGATTTACAACAGTCCAACAATTTGTCGTGCCGCCCCACCGCCCCACAGGAGTATAACTCTTGGCGGTTATTACGCGAGCTATAAATATTCACAAATACGTATTCGAATGACGCTATAAACCTTAAATAAAACTTTATAAGTATCACGGTCTTTGTATAAAAGTTTATTGGTGTTTTATTAGTTTCAATTTCCAACAATGATTTACTAATCTGTCCGTTTTTATTTCTTTTGTTTATTTAGTTAATAATTATTGCCCTTTTCTTTGAATCGTACTTAAAGTAACAAAAATTTCGGCTGAATTACTATTTCTTTTTCCTTAGAGGGCCTATGAACTTATCAATTTGAAATACCTTATAATTTTGGTAAGGTATCTATTTGAAATTTATTTATATACAGAATTTGAACTCGAAATAGACCTATTACATTTTTAACGAATATGGATTTACAGATTATAATTATGTAATTTTTTATTCATGCCTTTATTTGCGTTCAGGCTAAAAATTATTGTGTAATTTATATGTTTTCAAAAAAAAAAATAACCGCCTTGTAATTAAATATAATAAAAACGCAATCGCAAAACTAATCAATTCTAAAACTGCATCCAACTGTGACAGGTTTTGAATATCGCGGACAAAAAAAATACACTACAGAAATCATAATGCACGTAAAAGATAATAAAAAAAATTTCAATAATTTATGAAAACCAGAAGTAATTAATAACAAAGATATAAACCCACAATACATAATATCAGTGCCCACAAATAAAGAAGTCACTAGTGAAACAATCTCCGATACAAGATGCAAATCGGGATGTTTACATCAATACAATTGCGTGCCGAATGCAAAGTATGCGATAAGCGTGCGCCGTGTATTGTCTCTCGGTTAGCGAATACGGTCCCCGGTTGCATATTTCGTGGACGTGGCGCGACGGCCACGTAAACCGATAAGCTCTCTGATTTACGACTTATAAAGGCGACACTTCCGCAGGCTTAGCTGGCAGATTTACACGGAAATGGCCCACATTGGGTCATACTGCCAAAAACAATAATGGGTTTACAATGGCCAATTTCCTTCCTTATAATACTCAAGGATTGACACTCGATTTTCTTCATCACAGTGGCCTTTTGTTACCTTGTAGCTGTTATACAGTGTATGGCCACAAAATATAGCACGTGGTACACCTAGTAAATTACTTCTTGCCCGTTAGACGGAATATTTATCATCTCATTTCGGCTTAGACAAATTTTCCATTTGGGAGCACTGCGACAGATTCATGAAATCGAAATTAGAGTTTAGATTCGCGTTTCTGTAAAATATAGACACTGTCCTTTAATTCTATGGGACAGTTTTGCTGTCTGATGAAATAACAATATATTTACCTGATCACGTTTACCTATTATATGTTATAGCTCGCCAATCAGTCAGCTTGTTTGTTTTAAGGTATCGACTGACGCAATGCAACAATCAACAGTAAAATATTAACGAACTAAGCATGTAAGAAATGCAACACATTTTTAAGAACTTTCTTTAATGAAACCCTTGTTTCACTTGTTAGGAAAATTACAAACACCCCAAAAGGTAATCTCGTTTGGAAGTTGATAATAAAATCACGTGATCATAAAGAAATATTACTTAAAAAAATTGGCAATTAAGTAACAACTGTAAAATATAATAATTAATGGTCTGTGGCAGCTTTGATAATAATTTGTCGGCATCCGTGCGGCGTTGCGTAAAATTTTTATTACTCAGCCGTGTTTGTACAAGAATTATGACTTTGATTAAAAGACTCATTTGTTTAGACATCAATAAATAGATTGTTATAAATTTAAACGCTTAATAAACGATTGTGGATAATGATCTCGTCGTCTTGCATAAACGAACAACAAGTTATGGACACGGGAACGGATTTTAGAGCGCTCTGTAAATATTCGGAGAGGCGTAAAGGTTTCTTATACAAAATCGAGGCTTTAATGAGAAAAGCAGTATAATGCGTTTATCATTCCGAATTTATGGTCAATAAATGTTATATAGCAACCTTCCGCCTGAGGTGATTGTCTTGGTCGGTTATAGTTGTTCGGGGAAAACGTGTACCTAATCTTCATTTACTCTCGGAGAGTAGGCCGGATTTGATCTCTTAAATAAACCCTGTCACTTTATATCCCTATAAATTATAATTATTTTTGCAAAGTCATTGGTGTATTGGAGATTTTATATCTCTAATATACACGTAGTATTTATTAAAATATTAGTCATATTCAGTACGATTAATATTATTGTTGAACATGTTGCTTTTGCATTTGGGTTTGTGAGTCTCGAGAGACTCAGTAATTGTATTGAGTTGTACGTTAATATGACGCCCTTCTTATTATGACGCCCTACTCTGACCTTTGCCAGTAACTTTGCTAAATCATTTATATTATTTTGACTCGCCAAAGAGTAAGTAAGTGCCATATTAGTTATTTGGCTACGTTGTTTAAGACGAATGCTATAACTTTCAATCCATACGAGGTATACACCCATGATGAGCCATACGCCATACCGTATTACTGTGTACAACTTAGTGATAAAGTTAATTTTCTCGTATCTCTTCAGACAGACAAAATGCTACAGTGTGTAGCTATCAACGTTCCCAATGCTAAGCATCGTAGTATACTGTCGACCAACGAGAGTTCTTCAGTTCTCTTTCTTCAATGTTTAACATGTATGGGAAACGACTGTCAATGTTTGGTTGAGGTTTACGTCACATCTGGACGCTTCCTTAAATCTATATTGGAATGGATCACATGGATAGGTACTTAAATATTTCAACGGCTGTCAGTGCCTCTCAAGGAATCCGTGGGTATCGTGACCGTTTAGCAATACTGAGAAACGTATAATATTATAATTTTAGCTCGTCTTGGCATCTCCTGCATAAACCCGCTGACAGATATCACGTCAAAAGACAAATTAAACGCAGCGGCGCGGAGGTTTCGCTTACTCATTTTAAAGGGGAAGATTTTAATATTTAGATTAGGTAAGATCGGTAGCTATAATATATTTTGTATCTTTGGCATCTTAGGTTGATTTCTCACGGATTATAGAAACATATTGATAAAGTTTTCGTATATTATTTCCTATTAGCTGGCACTTTATATCTGCAATCTATCTCGGTTTGGAGGATACTGATGTCTCACACTTCCGGGACACCTCGACCGCATCCAACGGTAACTACTATTTGGACAGTGGTCACAACTCCTATTTGAAAAAATCAAAATTTATTGATGTGTTTTTGACATTTTTCTCCCTTGAAGTCAAAATTTCGAAGAATCCGTTCTTACTTTCTCAATCTTATTTAATAAAGTCAGATGAGTCAGTCAAGAAATCCTGCGTGTATTATTATTTTACCTTGTTCTCTACCAGGGCATTTTTGTTTCCTTAGTTGACTTGACATATATGCCATAACGTCTAAATGTAGTTCCACTCTTAAGCAGCGTGACTTAACATACCGTTATACATAGTATTTAGTCTTCAGCAAATAAGGATCCCCGTATTAATACCGTCGGCTATTTGATCCGAGTTGTTATCTGTTTGGGTAAATCGACAGTAATGATAATGTCTTCGCATTCGGAGCCGTATTTCGTGGGTCATGGTATTATCATTAAGTATGATAATAATTGTGAAGCCCTCGGTGTGTGTTAATTAATCCGAATTGTTATTTCCTCTTACTTACGGATTGCTCTCAGTATTACTACATCTAGAGGATAATAACGATTAAGAGGTGGATACAGTTATTTGAAACTGATACATTTATGGTGGTGCTAGGATTATTATATATTGAGTTTACGAATTTTATATTTTTGTTGAACTGCTGGTGCTGCTCGGTGATCCAACAGTATCAAAAGCTACTAAATTCGGATGTAAGTAAGACTAAGAATGTATATTTTTCCCAGAGATCTCAACTGTATGTTGAGACAATGATGATGTAAGCTTTGAGAACACGTTACGCCGCTTAATTCCGTTATTATCAATAATATCTCACACTTATTTTATTAGTCATACATTATCACCCTATGTAATTACTATGCCTGCAACAAATATCATCACTCTATGCCAGTGATTCTCAACCACTGTGCCGCGGCACTTTTGTGTGCCGCCAAATTTCCAAAGTGTGCCGCCAGACTTTGCAAATATATGATAATGTTAATATTATTAAATTATATTATTAACATGAATATATACTTAAATCCACAAAAAAATAAATTATTTTATTATTTGCTTTCCAAATTTGTGATTCACTTTGCGTCGCATTTTTCAGGAACTCGTTAGCGACGCAAAGCGGGGTCTTGATGTATTTAAAATTTTTGTCATAAACTATTTATGCAGTGTGTTGTAGTAAGTAAATAATTTTTATCTTTTTCTTTGTGTGCCGCCAAATTTTGAAATCGTTAAATATGTGCCGCAACAAAAAAAAGGTTGAGAATCTCTGCTCTATGCTATGCCTACAATCCTAAAGTGAAGTTGCAACGTGAATCTATTCTCCACCCTCCTCTTTTAGGGTAAGGAAAGCTTCCATAGCGGATTTTAACAAGTCGACTAGATGTTAAAATAATGAAATCTCGTATTATTACAATGAATACAATAAATACAACCAACAAAAATACACCCTGTTTTTTAAAGGCTTATAAAAAGCATGTATTATGGTTTATGTTTTTTTTTATAATATGCCGTATCTTATCTACGAGTATATTTAACTAAACCCATGCGAATAACCTCAAGTTAAATAATTCCCCCCATTTATTAGTTATCCCAAACCTGACCAAGAGTATAGCATTTTTGGAATTGCATACCTCAAAAGGAACCGGAACATTGGATCCCTTTTATAGTAGAAGTACTGGATTTTATATCTAATACAGAATTTAATAATATATCAAGAAGTTTTATTACCAACATTATATCGTGCTATCCAGTTTGTACTAACCCTTAGCCGACACGACTTTATTGCTCCGGTACCTATATCTGATTTGCCTGCAGTCCGGCCCGACGTTCTGACGTGCTGATTTACAAGGCGAACCCTTTTTGTCCTGACGTCTGTCACTCGATGGAGTCGTCCGTGCCGAGATCTGATTTCGGCATCTTTAAGGCTCTGCGTTCTTCTTTTGTGAGTCAGGGGCACGGGAGCGGTAAATTCATGACGAGAAGTTCCAACCGATAGATGCTGGCCATCTAGGTGATATGATCATTGATGTGTGGAGGGTTTCATGTCAGTACCAATATGATCGATTTATCTAATATAGTTTTCTATTCAACCGACTTTTAAAAATAATGTTCTATGTTGTATGTGTATTTTTGTTTGTTTACTTATATGATAATTAAGTTCAGCTTTTTGAACTAGGGAAAAAATAAATCTTTTTCGATTCATATTTATTATTTTATTGTGTATCATCAAAAGGGGTCAAAAGGCACAAGCAGCAAAAGAACATTAATCAAAATATCAACACATTTTTATTACAAACCTTCCTTAAATCAAATCAAAATGAAACAATCTTAATTAGGCCGCAAAACTGCCTATGCTAGAACTGGAATTGATGAAGTCCGCAATTTAATAAACCGTCCTTTATATAAGCCAAAAACGCTTCAGAATAGTATTCTTTTTTATGATTTCCGTCTTTGGATTCTAGGCTTTTTGAGCGCTATGCACAGTGCTGCTAACAATATATTATTAACCTGAATTTGGTCCTATTTATAAGGAGGACGCCATCCGTTAATTCGATGCGTATGAGTTTAGTAGCGTCGGGTAAATTAATAAATAGGCGAAATGAGTAAAGCCTTCTTATAGATATGTAGCTAATTATCATTTTGATATTAAGTGCCATTTTAGTAGGTAGAGAAAATATTTTACAAAATTTAGAAAAAGAAAAAGCAGGCAATAGTTATACTATTTCACTTGTAGAAAAAGAAAAGCAGCACTAGCTGGCGCTGCTAGTTCACCTGTGATTTCAGTTAATGAATAAAGATCAAAAGGATTTCTTACATAGAAGTCGTTATTCTAGCCAAATTCATGACAGTCGGGGAATTTCCAAGTTTTTTATAATTTTTATTTGTGAGCACAATAGATTATGAATGCTTCGTCAACATAGTTGACGCGTTTGTGATAGACAGCAGACACAATTGCTTATTAATCAGTGCAGTGATCAAACAAGCCTGTATCAATATTTGTAATTAGCATCCATCAGTTCCGCGGCGGAATTTGTAATCACATATCAATTATCAGTGCATCGCATAATATATTGTATGTATAATCGGTTTACCCACTTGCTGGTAAACTAATTAGCTAAAGCGCTAAGCTAAGAGGTTTCCTATACAGGTGGAGTGTGTGGAAACTTGATTACCGTGCGGGAAGTGAAGAAGCCGGTGTATGGGAAACAATTTGATAGTTTGTTGACTATGTGCTAGTGGAACTGTGTAGCATTGCGCGATAATAGTTGAGGACATAATAACCTGAATTCGGCATACGAGCGGTTTATGGTTACAATGTTCCGTTTTTATTTAGCTTGCGTGTTCTTGCTGCTTCTCTTACAGTCAAAGGTAAATAAGGAATAAGATACGTATTTTATGTGTCACATCTTATTCTAAATATGACCAATGTTTGTCTTGCCCTCTCCCAGTCGCAGTAAAGATTGTGTTAGGATTGAGTACGACCGTCAATAGTTAAATTTTAACTTTCATTAAAAATACATTAAAGCTTTAATTTTTGATTTAATTAGATTTTGTACTAATTTATCTTATATAATCCATCATAATCATAATATTTTTGTATGAACTTATTTTATGAGACATGAAATATTGCGTTAAAATATTATAATTTTCATGAAGTGTTGTCTACGTACTTCAAAATTATTTTACATTGTGTAACGCCGGAAATAAGCACATCTAGAACTCGTCGCAGACAAAACACAAAGGCTTTTGCGTTTAAAGTTAAATTACCAGGCAATCTCCGAAAAGGATATAACGCTCTTTTAGCAGCTTACGAGTGAAATCGCTATTTATCTCTATACAGTTATGTGTATGGTAAGTACCTAACACAAGGCGAGTTTCTCAAATGCAATAGACAATTTTATTTGCAAAAATTTAAAGCATATATATTTATTGATGGATTACTTACTATCAAAAATAAATAAACTGATAGATGTTGCATGAAGCAGCAAATACAAAACCTAATAAATCTATCGGTGAAGTCATTAAAATGGTTTTGGTTAAAGCATGTTTAAGATGCACCTATCAAAATTATGCTTGACAATATCGCGTTCCCTGCTTCTGCGATGTGAAAGGAAAATGCAATCGCATCACAGCAGTGTGCTAAAAGCATTATAATGCTCGACATGCTGAATGATATTTCCCTCTACTCTGTCGGGCAAGTCGACCAATTAAATACGGACGCGGTCACTGTATACGATAAATGGCATCAAGATGTGTGTTCGTTATATTATCTGATATCTTTTAAGCTGTGTCACATTGAATAAGTTCATCGGTGTGTGATGTAGCCGCGGGGCGAGATGAGTGATCTTATAAATGGCTACTTAGTGGCGAATGCGAACGAATTACGCTAGGGGGTATAAGTGGGCGCTACCGGGACTTGGAACTAGGTCTCGAGTGTTAGGGCTGCCACAACATGTGATTATGTGAATATTGGCTATTTTATACTAACAGTTTGTTATTATAAAATCCTTGATAAATCACCCTTAAGATAGATCTACAGTTCTATTTCAACCCTTCAAACTATTGTTCCTCCCACTTTTAGCTCTTATTATATATTATAATTGAAGGAGAACACAACATTTTGGTCATGTTTATTGACATGTCTTATGAATATCTATAAGACTTTAAAATGTCAGTTTATAGTCACCAGCTGTACCAATTAGTAGAAAACTTTATATAATTGTTTTAATGGAAGGGTGCACAATAATTATTGTTTAAACAAATCCACTTTGAAAGTTTTATTTTTATTTCATTTATATAACATCTTTTTTCGTTTTAACACATAATTAATATGTAGATATACAACAACATGTATGTAGATATAGAACAACATACGTTACCACTTATCTTTTCAAAATCCCTTTAATGTTTTTTTTCGATTTTCTTACATACTTCATACATAATACTTATATCAAGTTCCTTCTAACTTTTTATTCTAATACTTTTACTTTAATTTATGAATTTATATTAAGCAACTTTGTAACGATTTCCACATGAAAAGTCAAAGTAAACGAATCGAAATGTTTTTACAAAATTTTCATCGAACTGTTCGCAAAAGTGAGTAGGTTGATCTACATTAAATATTATATTATTGTGTGTAATAAAACCTGAGAGACTTTTTCGTTTTAAATCGGTTTACATTTTGCGCACATCAAAGAATGCTACGCGGGCATCCGAGCGGAATCTCGTCGAGTTTTTGCTTAGTAGCGATTACATGCGGCTCGACTGATTCAGAGCTAACGCACACTGGCGTCTGAGACGTGCTCGTGATCTCTGAGAATAGCTGCTGTCAATTGTGAATGATAGCTATATAATATTCAATAACTTATGACTGGAATTACTTATGGTACCAGCTAATTGTTTATAATATATCGTTTGAGCTTAAATTATTGGGAATACATCGTATCCATTCGTATATCCGGGATTTGGGGAACATCTTTAAAATGTATTACAATGAATTAATGCAATTAATAAACACAGAGATATATTTGTCTATATCATTACTATTATGACTTCATGATGTATAAACTAATACATATAATTATGTATTAGTTTATTTTATGTTATGTATTATAGTTTTTTTGAGGATGTAATTTATGTGAATGTATGTGTATTATAGCAATTTATATTTTGTTTACTCCACACGCTTCAGTCATTTCCTAAACGCCACCTGGTAGAAATTGCTCGCAATAAGGGCGCCTTTTGGCATTCTACTTTTTTTATACAATATTTCTATTGTGATTGTTCTCCTATAATTTGGTGTACAAATAAAGCATAAATAAATAAATACAATAAAACTATTTTTCCGTAGTTTCATGGCTTGGTTTATGTCGACGAGACCCAAGTCCTTTATTAAAAGAATTAGGTGTGTTTCTATTAGTTATATTTATTTATACATGTATTGCTTCACATCGTCATAGTAAAGTAAATACGGTAGAAGATAGTAGCTAGGTTAACAAAGAAGTTGAACATCATAAAATAATTGTGTTTTATTGGTCGCAACTATGCGACACGATCTTACAGGTGTCTTGGGTTACGACTAGGTTTTATTACTATTCGCACTGCCGCCAAAGCCTCTGTGGACATTTTAAAATATCAGCGGCAATTGCTCCTCCGTCTCGATTGACAATTAACAAGACAATGAACTTTATGACGTCTCCAGAACTATCGATTTCAGCTGTAACTTTTTATTATCTGGATTTTTTAGAATCACCAATTCTTTGGAATTCAAAAGTGCATTTGATAGTATTTGTATTATATTTCGTGTCTCCATCAGACTTAGACATGTGCAGATTTGAATCATACTTTGTGCTAAGTGAAAATATTGTTAAGTATACATGGCATGCTATTATATATGTATAAAAAAAACAGAATTAAATGGATACATTTGAAATCAGAATCCGCAAACCCGCAATTGGGGCAGCGTGGTGGGTCTACGCTCCATATTCTACAGGAAAGGAGGCCTGCCATGTAGTAATTAAAGTTAGGCTGATAATGATGATTGAAATATTTTCCGGGAAACTATTTCCGTCCGTTGTTAAATCTCAATTTTCAATTTTATATCAGGGGTTAAAGTATGAAATTGCCGATTTGTACTGAAAAATAAAAATAAGTTTTTTTTTAAATTAACATATTTATTTAATCAAAATAATTACCATTATTATCTATACATTGCTGCCATCTAATAGGAAGCTAATTTATGCCTTTGCGATAGAACTTTGGTGATCTAGATTCGACAAACTGTGTAAAAGCATTTTGCACTGCCTCCTGAGAAGAAAACTTTTTATTACGTAGAAAATTGTCCAAAAGAAAAGAAAATAAAGCTTTGCTTTACACACCGTTGCGGTGTTTGACCTGAGGTCAGCCATTGTTTTCCGCTTACGATTATCGTAAAGAATCCATTTTTCATCACATGTCACAATTCTATCCAATATTCCTTCATTTCTGTATCGATTCAACAAGGCAACGCAAGTTTCAACATGCGTTTCTTTCTGCAGATCAGTCAAATCATGAGGCACGCATTTTTCATATTTTTTTATTTTATTGATTTGACGCAAATGAGTCAATATTGTTGGTAAAGTAACGTTAAACCATGCCGCTAATTCCTGGGTAGTTTGCCTCGGATCGGCTTCCAACATCTCTTTGAAATCATTGTTATTCACCTGTTGGGCAGTCTTCCACGTGGTTCGTTCTTCAAATCGAAGTTTCCATCACAAAAGCGTTTAAACCAAAATCGCACAGTGCGTTCATTAGCAGTCCCCTCTCCAAACGCAACATTAATATTGCAAGCTGTTTCTGCCGCGTTAGTTCCGCGTCGGAACTCGTATTCAAAAATCACACGAATTTTCGAAGTATCCATCTATATTGTCTAAGCTAAATAAAAAAAAACAACTGAAAGTTGATAATCGAATGTTGCACATTTTTTAAAAGAAGAATTATTAAAAGAGTTTTTTTTATAATACGCAGCACATTTGGGAGGTTACACAACTGTTTATTGTGATTCGCCTTTAAAAGCGCTCACCTATCTGGTTTGATTTTAATCTGCCCGTGATCCAGTTACCGGTTTATTTATTGCCAGATTAAAAACTCGCAGTGTCCAATTTACTCACATTGTAACGGAGTTCGAGCCTAAAGCCATAATTAAGCCTACAATGTAAAGCTGGGTTTATAATACAAGCTAAACTACGGGCCTGGTAATGCGGCATAGCAATAAATGTCACTAAACAAGTAGTTGTCAATTTATCTGCCGTCGTCGATATATTTAGTTATGCTGAACCTGGAGAAATTTTATATACTTTGCATGCATATCGAATCTGATAACTGTAAAGTAATTGAGTGAAAGGTCTTAAGAACAAGTTTAAAGTAGTAATAAATTGTTATAAGTAAAAGAACTACTAGCTTTATTATTTTAGCAGAGTTGCTGTGTGCCGAACTGAAAGATTTGATTGTCATCGAAGTTAAACCCATGATACTAAACCAACCATGCAATTATTATCATCATCTCAGTGTAATGGCCAAATAAAGTCCTCTCTTTTATAACAGAGAGAGAATATAAACCTATTTAAACGTAGCCTTATCTTATTAACTCGAAAATCGTAATACATTGCATGATAAGCAAAAGTCAGCGACGCTCAGTCTTTGAGCTCAACTTATCCCTAACCATCGTATCATTACATTCAGTATATTGTAAATTATTAATATTTTACTTATTTATCTTTTTTCAGCTCAGTTCAAATGTAACAAATAATTCTCTATGCACTCGCATGTTTTATTCGGTAACCAAAGAGATGTTAACTCTACAATGTTCAATTTCGAACTCATTGTAGTGAATTTTTGTTAAGTAAAGTCTAGCTCTATTCAATATTGAAAAATTATTGCTGAATTAAAATTAATAAAAATCTGCAAAACTTATATAATTTATTGAAAAATGTGAATGTTCCCAGATTTTATGTCAGGCTTATCCTCATCCTTAATTCGAGTATATTAAACAAATTAAACTGCTAAATTATAAAGAACCTCTGTCATTCAAGCCAAAATAAACATTTAAGTGATTTACTTTTATTAATGAAAAATAAATTGATAAAGTTGCAACATTCTAAACGTGTCTTTAACGTATTGAATAGAAAACGCACACGGACACGGGAAAAATACTCGCAAGTCGAGTGGGTGTCCCCAGTTGTTGAGCCAGGCTGATCCTCACCCTTAAATCGTGTCTTTTATCTCGGCATCGCGTGCAATCGCAATAAAACTGTCAAACGATATATTCCTGATATGACAGATGCGATATCTCCATTAGCCCGAACACCGTCGTCACGGCGCAAACGAGCTCGTATAAAAAGATCAAATAAAACGCGTATCACGAATTTGAACGACCCGTCTGTTGGCGATGTACTGAACTAGTCGGCTCGCGCGCGGGTATGCTTATTTTACACTCACGCGAGTTGACAACTTTATGATTTGTACTGAAAGTTTAAGCGTTCTAAATATGGATTTATGTGCTAATTCTTTTAATATTATTAACTAGCTAATCTCGCGTAGATTACATTCCCCTGGGAATGCAGTATTGATCCTGTAGATTCAGCTATTCTGGAGCATTTACGAGCGATTTATAAACTCGTAAATAGTGTAACTAACTCGACTTTTGTTTATTCCAAGATGTCAAAGATTGCCCATGACGCAAAATGAAATGGATCTGTTTCGTGCTGAACACTATGTACGACTATAAATTATTTTTCTGGTTAATTGCATAATAATTAAAATGGGTAATTTTCATTATGTTGCGCGATATTTTGTAAACTCAGTATTTTATACATGTAACCACATAAGTACTTACTTTTATTTAGTTATTTGATTGTACCCCAGATATGTAGCCCCGATCCTTATATTTTATGCTTTCTAAGAAATATAGCGTTGAAAGGGGCGAGAGCTCTTAATTTTGAAGTCTCCCATAAAATCATGAATCACTTTGTTTTAATAACTTTTAACGAACAGACACATGGTTACGATTTTATTATACCTACCCACGCCGCGCCATCGGTTGATCAGGGCTCAACGGACGCGCTCATAAATTAAATGCCATCATATTTGTTTTTCGAACGACCGAGTAAATAAAATTCCGATTGACGGAGCGTAACTTTGGGCGGTACGTAATCAACAGTTTTATTCGGCAATTCCGCTGACTTGACTCCGAGTTCTGACTGATTCGGTGCCTCGATCGAGCCCCAACATCCTCTCCGTATCGCCGTCTGAATATTTTCTCGAGTCGCTATCTCGTTTGACGGTAATTAAATTCGACGTGGCTGGATATCGGAACCCAATTCCATGTTTTTTTTGTACATATCCTTCGAATTTATTTGATGTTCATAATATTATTTGTTTCCTTATCAATGGCGTGTTCTGTATGAAATACGAGTTGAGTCACCCATTCCAATTCAATAAAATACTTAAGCTGACTATTATAAGGCAGAAATTTGCGGTACATCGCGATTTGGTGTTGTGACTTCACCCCAAGTTTATTTTGAAATTTGTTGGTACACTATAATACTCTGATTATTATATATATTATATTATTAGTTCATAACCTATTGTTGTTGTATGTTTGTTCATAATATATCTTCAACGAGATTTTATTTAAATGACATATCAAACATTTTTCTGAACTTCCGAAGATTTTAAGAGTGGGTACAACAATAGTGTAGGTATATGTAGTAACAACAAATATCAAATCGTCGGCTTCTTTGATTTAAGTCTAGCTCTGTAATTGTGGATCTATTTGGACTCTATAACATTTTTATAATATGATTTTCATTATGGCTTAGCAATTAACTGACGAAATCAACCATCCTCGCTAATGGGGACGTCAAAGGGCTCTAAATGGTGTCCAAGCTCGTCTCTACAATACCGTCGTAAACCACGCTGGCATCTTGTCGCTCTATGTAAGTCAGTACGACAAAATGTTTACAGAGTCAAACTGATCAACGGTAGTTATATTCATTAACATATCGTGAGTTCGTTTTTTCATTACTTGCAAAATAAAGATGAAGTGACTTCAGAAACCAAAAAGACTGAACGTCCAATATGTGAAACCGTTCATTTAGTTATTGATTCTTTTCCAAAAATGTTTTCAGTGTAATACAATTAGATGTCATAAACACATACATACCTACATAATGTAATTGTATTTTCTTGTTTTAAAAATATTTAGTAGTGTGTGTAGGTACGTTGAAGTTGAATTTTGAAACTAAAAGTCCCCAGTATGTTTTTACGGTAATATCCAGTTGTGCTCTCTTACACTGCACGCGGTAACCTTGCGACCTTCATCAAGTACCGCTGGATTGGTTAAACGCACACATTAATAAGATCGAATATATTGTGTATTTGTTATACACACGTACATTGCAGGAAAAACGTTGGACAAAAAATTTTGAAACAAAAAGTCGCCGGTGTGATCTTACGGTAATGGCCCATTGGTGCCCTCTTCCATTGCACGCAGTAACCTTCCGACCCTCGTCAAGTACCACTCGATTAGCTCGGCGCTCACTCTAATTAGATCTATGCAGAGCATGTTGGTATCGTTGTGGTAAATCGTTATTTGATTGTCAGTGCTTTAAATAATTGTAAGTGCAATTTGGGAGAATTAATTAATTGTTTTTGAAATGCATAATTTTTTGTAGTTAAAGTTATTTGTAAAAGATTTTTGAATTTTTAACTAGTGCATGGCATTGTTCTTTTAAATGACTCAAGAATATTTTTTTAAATTTTAAGCTACAATCTGTATGTAGTATGAGATTAGTGTTTTAACAGCGATCTTTCCTAATCACATAGGTACGTTGGTCAAAATATTGGCACTTTTTTGCTAGTTTTTCTTATTGTTCTTCAATACGTGATAAAGCAGTGGGCTGAAATAGCCTTTTAACAAATTATACTTGAGGAGTTTAAAAATTCAAGTTTGCCCTAGATCGAGAATCGAACATAACACCACTACTAAGTTCGTAGCGCTGAAACTGGGTGGTCGGCAAATAAGTACCATGAAGGTAATTGAAATAATTATTATGAATTCTATAAAAGTCAATAAAAGCATTTATTATATTAATACTCGTAATTTAATAGAATTTTACTGCTGTCCCCGAGCGAGGCTATAACCCATTATAATATGAGTCGCCATTCGCAATCAAGTTATGGAAGCTTTAATAATTTATTGACGGGTAGTTAACACTTCGTTTAATTTATTAAAATATATATTATATGGTCTTGTAAACTGCAGTATACATTGGAATATACAAACAATTTCTATTATGTTTGTTGGTTTATTGTAGCCGTTTTAAACGCGTAAATATTTTATTTATATATCATTAACCTTTCTAAACATGTCGTCATAAATTCAAATGAACAATGCCAGAAACTATTAAAACGTGACCGTGTGTAAAGTAAGAAGTTTATGACGTCACTTTTCCGGTTTTTCAATGTTGTGTCATTTGATAGACCTGACAATAAACTCTTGACAATAAAATGTTAGACCTAATTCGTTTTTGTGAAACAAAAATTTATTGCCGTGCGTCACATAAATGTTACCTCTTTCTCTTATTAAGTGACAAATTGTAGGGTGTGGTCGTTGGTACGGCCGTAACATCCGAGTAATGGTCGAATTATACACTTGAAAAAAAAATCATTTTCTCTACACTGTATTTGACAATATCAATATTGATTTTAAGGTTATTAAACGTTAGTATTATTCTTAAAAAATATATTGTTGTTAGTACCATCAACTTTATTTTACTGGCTTGATTCTGATCTAAATTAGTACCTATTAGAAAAACCTTGTATAAAAAAAATATTTTTTCATTAATTCAAACGTAAAAAAATAAAAATATAATTTTAAAAAGATCCAGTCTGTCTCTACATGTAGATCACTTATTGTGTAAGTTCAATCGTTACAGTAGATGGATTTGTCTTTTTTAAATTTAGAAGTTCTTATGAAAACTTTTTGACTTAATCATTAGATTCCATACTTATTATTACAGCAACGTCATAGGAAATACGCAAGTTTACTGAAGAGTTCAATTTAACGTCAGAAAGTGGTTTGAGTTTACCTCTCAATATTTGGCTAATACATTTTGACAGGGCAAGTTGATTCAAACTTTTGATAAGGGAAATTAAAAGAAGAAGCAGAAATTAATTGATTAACATTGATAAAGCTTTGATCATGAAAGTTATTGATGATCAAGTGAGTCATTGATCAATTGAGACTCGCAGTTGGTTGACATGAAAAATCTGCCGGTCGAAATACGAATGATTGAAGTTTTAATATTTAAACAGCGAATTACTGACTGTTTGAATAATTAGCTGACGGGCGGGCGTTGAGCGGAATTCAATTGTTTCGCTTATTGATTTCGAACCGCGTCGCGCTTGCATTTGTTTCGACCATCTCAATAATTAGCAGATATTGTACAAGTATAGTATCTCTTGCAAGAGTATGGTACATGGTTCGTAGTAGCTCCAATATAACGAAAGAGAAAGCTATATTTTTGACTCCGCCGCGTTTTTCTTGACACGAGATATCTCCACAGTTAAACCGCAAGCCAATTTGTCTGAAGCTATTGCAGCAAAAAGGACACAAAAACTTTTTCAGAGCTTATCACGTTTGTTACGTTTGCAAGCTTCTTAAGATGTTTTGTATCTACATTATAACTTATAATTACAAACATTTTGTAATCGTGTTTTAATAGACTATATAAGAGGTTAATATTCCTTACATAGTGTCAGCAGAAGCGGGTGTTGAGTAATAGATATAAAATTATATATTTTTTACTCTCTTTCGAACAGTTTCTTCTCATGAAAGGATTAATATGTTATAATTATCAGAGGTATAAAAACCCCTGAAAGCGTGTATGCAATTTTATGATTTGTTAAATAGCTTTCACTTCTATTATTAAAAATTAAATTAGAATTATATTAATTTGGGAAAGAAATATTTAATGATTTTTAATATTTACACTTAAAGTTCTTTCCCTTTCTTAAAGTTCATTTTTATGCTTTCCATTTATTTTTGCCTACACATTTGGAAGGATTTAATTTTATCCAAATTTGTTTGTTGTTTTAGTTTGCAAGTTTAATCAGTAGGTACGCTGAAGTTTATTTCGTATTATTTGCTTATAGTCAAATGAATGTATATGTATTAATTGGTGTGTTAACGCTTGCAGCTCATTTGGTACATTAGTCATTAGCATCCGGGCTGTGTTTGCTCTATTGCTCCCAATATGTTAATTGGTGCTTTCAATCCGTAATTTAGGAAATAGGTATCGTCAGAGGACAATGTAGCATGATGTGGAGGACAAGTGGCAAATGTTAATTTTAATGAACTGTTATTTTTACCCGACTACAAAACGGGCAACAGGAACGATTTTGATTATTACAGATTATTTCAATCAAAATTTTTCGTATTACATATTTTTGAATTACTTAAAAAAATGAGGGTCTTTAAATATTTGTTATTTGTGCGTCGCTGGGGATATCCAACATGATGTTACATATTTAATTATCTTTAATGCCTCGTAGATTTTAAAATAATGTTAAGAAACAAATACATAAAATAGTTTTCACCTAACACCTCTACACATCCACAAACTGCTACAAAGCGAAATATTAAATACTAGCAGTCGCCCGCGACTTCGTCCGCGTAAAAACCTCTTAGGTACCCTTTTAATTTTAAGGACAGACTTTCATATAAAGTGTGATCTTTCCCCGCTACGCCTCTCAATTTTTTTTTTTATAGTTTTCCGTGAAGCAATATCCTCCGTCCCGTCCCGTGTACTAAAGTTCTACATTTTTGTTAAACATTGTACGATATTACAGTACATTAATATTAACTTTTGCGTCTAGCTTTCATAATAAACAAAATAATTTACAATCCGACATGTAGATCTCGAGATTAGCCCGTTTAAACAAACGAACAAACTTTTTCGTATATTATATAAATATGGTCTGCCATGCCAAATAAATTGAAAGAAAAGATCAAAGATCGAATTCTCGAAGAATATCAGTACCAAAATGTTGACCCCTATTCAGTACGTATAACATAACACGGAGGAGGTCAACTTAATTTGGACGATATAGCAGCAGTGTTGTTTTATAGAAATTTTGTAATATCTCTAATAAACTATAAAACTAATTAACATACTGTAAAAGGCAAATCTTATCTCTATAATATCCTAGTGATTATTAACTAATTTATTTTGATAAGGATTTAAGTTTAGTTCTATAAATAATGACGTAAAGTTAAGCATATAAATTATGATTTTTTAAAACACAAAAGGTTATATATCTGTCAAAATATAAAAGATAGGTATATGCTATCGCGGACTTTTTAAGATGCATAAACTTTTCATACAATGTTTTCAATTTCATCCAATAGATAAGACAGCGTGTGCGATTTACGCCGATTTAATAAATTTTACGTTCCGACTCGCGCGACAAAAACTGTGGGTTGGGTAATATATACAATATAAATGTAAAATATAGCCTATAACACTCACCGATTATGTAGCATTCTAATCAAAGAATTTTTAAAATCGGTAGTTCCGAAGATTAGCCCCGACAGAACTTTATTTACAAACTTATAAACTTAACTTCTTTATAATATTAGTATAGATGACAGAAGATTCCAACTTGCGTTCATTCATAGACAATACATAAGCACAATGTGTAAATAACTTGAGAAGACATTAAAAATAATTAAAACATAAGTACCTACAGAATGTTAATAATGCTAAGCGTTTCTGTTTTACACGGCGGCATTAACATCTGTTTTCCTTTTTCTGGATCTCCACCAATTGTAACCATTAAAGTTTTAATTTGTGTAATGCCGTTCACAAACGCACCTTTAATTGCGGCGATTACGCATCGCAACGCAAAATTATTCAAATTAAGCTTAATTTAATGTTGTTCAAGCAAACGAATTGTGCGTATTTTTTTCCGCGCGGCGTGCTAATGGGCGATACCTGAATTAAATTCGCCGATCGTAAATTCCGCTGTGCCATGCAGCATAAACAACACTTATCTACACAGGTAGCGAGCCTATCTTGGATTAAATTTTGCTGCTGAATTTATTTTTTGACTGTATAAAATATTTTTGTGTAACGCGCCGCGGTGTTTGTTGGTGTTATATTTTTTTTTGTTTACGGCGATTGGACGATGATAGTTACGTTTAAACGGAAACGGTTAAACGACGAGTGGACACGGAATGAACGGCTGGAATAGGTTCAGTGGCGTTAGTCAGTAACTGTTTTTTAACTCGACAGTTTGATTTTAGAACTATTTACTATCTTTTTTTCATCTATAATATCACGCTAAACGAATTCAAGACTGTCGCGTTTTATTACTTACAAACATCATTATAGATTAGTGGTGCAGTTTTGCTAGAATGGCAACCGTGCACCGTAATCAAAATATTCATTAATTGACTCCCAATAAGGTGGACTGACGATATGTCCAACAATGACGTCCTTCTGATGATAAAAACCTTTAAGAGAGTAAGAGTCTCAAACTGGTTGAAGAGTCACCACAAAAGGGCAGACGTTATTTTTCTGAAGACCTAAATGAAGCCTTACAAATTAATTTAAATTTGTGAATATTTATTCATAGAAATAATATAAAAAAGATAAGGATAATAAATTTCTTAGCAACGGCTGTCTGAAGCCGTATTCTACGAAAAGACGTGATTGAATCGCTATTATAGGAAAGCCATTTCCACTTAATTAAATTCAATTTTATTATAGGTTCATCGAGACATTATAGTGAAATTTCGATTTTAGAAAATCTAATTAATTTCAAAATATATATAGAGTAAAGTTCAAAGGGAACAATGAAGTATCTGATCGGAACTCCCACGTTTGTTCTGGCAAATTCAAAAGCGTGGCAATATCGCGGGGTTAGATCATAAAGCAAAAATTCCATACAACGCCACAAAGCCGAAATTGCTAAAGCGGTTCTAAAACTACCCGACAATGAGAAGTTCCGTGGGTGCATGAACTATGCTAACGTGCAGAGGATGTTCGGGGTGGGTTCCTGTGGCTTTATCGTCTACTAGAAAAGGCATCTACATTTAAATATGTAAGACAATTCTTAAAATCTCATTTTTATGTATAATAATATTTATATGTATTGTTCAGTTCTATTCTTTTGTGTCTGGCAAAATTATTTGTAACGTTGATAACCGAAAAAAAAATGTCTTCATAAAATAAAATAATAATTTAATATGGGCGTTTCATCTTTTTTTTGGCAGTTTTAGAAGCAGGTCTTGTTTTCACTTAAAATATAAAATATAGCAATTGCAACTCCCTATTACAAAAGTATTCCTATAAGAGAGTAATTACTACGCAATAATTAAAGGTTAAATTTCTCTTAACTATTAATACGAGGTAACGTAAAAATAAAAATGTTGGCACTTCTAGATTGTAATGTATTTCAAACGAATTCGCAGCAGGCTTGTAGCAATTTTCAGAATATTTCACCTCAAACTCGCGCTCCGTGGAGGATGATGGAATATCATAACAGATATTATTATAGGTAGGTAGTTGTATAACGGTTTAGCCGGCCTGTGGTAGGGCATATCACAATAAGGACCCGCTTTAACCCTAGAGAGCTAACCTTCGTCAAATTGACGAACACGAAATAGAAATATCTTTTTCTCTTTTTTTTGCGCGCGCTGATTGCTTTGCCAACTCTAGTCAACCTAGTGTCCGCCGAGTGCTCGCAGGTGACGACGGCATTTTGCCGATAAGTACGTGATTTACAGATATATTACAAAAATGTTCGTCATTTTGACGAATGGTTAGCTTTTGTGTATATTATTACTGCAAATAACGTATGTTCTTTTTTTCGGTTTTTACCGATTACGATTCTTGCCAGATGAAATTATTGCGAGGCTTTTATTAGAAGAGGGAGATATCGGAATAGCGCAGGTGTCCACATTGTGGACTGATACTAGGGAGAATAATGGAAGCTCTAAACAGAAGGTAACTTGGAAGGGGATGAAGTAGAAAGCGATACTCAATATGAGCTTTCTGATAATGAAGAAAGTTTTCCATACCACCAAAATCGTTCTTCACCTTCGTCATCGGTGAAAAACTCAGATATTAACTCGAGTATTTTAACTTTCTCACTAAGCAATATCCGAAGTCGAAGTTGTCATGATTGGTCGACCAGGAAGGGAGTGTTTCAAATAGAGTAGCTGCAATGAATATTGTAGATGTCGCCAGAGGACCAATGCGTACTCTAAGAAATATAGCGGATGTAGAATATATTTATAAAGAAACTGCATGGCCGGCTGGAAATGGTTACTATGCCCACACGTGAATAATAAAATAAAGATATCTTGAAAGTGGAAGGATGGAAGAGAGATGAAGGTCAAGGTGAAAGTGAGAGTCACTGGTCAACTAGTCTTATATCAACTGAAGCTACAAACAGCAGAAGAAGTAAAATTTGTGATATTAGTCCCCACAGAAAAGGATATATTGCGGTATATACATTGTGTTCACCACAAAATACAACACTGCATTTTGTGGTAAACACAAAGTTGATTTTTACTACAAAAGCGCTTTAAAATTTTCGGTTTTATATTTTTTCTAATAAAATGAGACTCTTATAATTAATATTTGTCCAAGAACAGAAGGGATTTTTTGTTGTAAAATTTTTTATAGTTTTTTTTCCAAGTAAGGGTTTATATTGACCTCAAAAAAGTAGTGTGTTAGATTATAAAGAAGAAAATAAATACTTTTGTTAAAATATCGAAAAATACTATTTTATTCAATAGAATAATACATGTTTAACGTAATAAAATATTAAAATGTTCAGATATATGTATCGTTTTATAAATTTATATACTTCAAATATTGTTCGTCAATACGACGAATGGTTAGCTTTAAAGGGGTATATGGGAAGGTTAGCTCTCTAGGGTTAAAAAATGTTCATTGAAGAGAAGAAAATACTATCTGCCCTTTTGTGTATGTAATTGTGTGTATGACTAGTTGCGGTCCGTGTATTCGCCCGAGCAAAAAATAAATAAATAGTTCAATAATTATTATCATAATATTGAACCTACGTCGATAAGTGAGATCTTCTTTAAAAGGAAAATATTTTTTTCAATCAGGCTAACAAATGAATTCACGCGGGTGAAACCGTAAGGCACAGTACACTGGCAGTTATAAAATAATGCAATAAATACACATTAGGCCGTGAGCACACCCAAAACCGTGCTATATCCCAGCCAGTTTGTCTGTGTCGTATTCGCGGTCACCTTTTATGGCACTTAGGGTTGCCATTCATTAGGATTGTGTATGCGTATTCGTGAGATATGGCTGCAATAATGTCGTACCTACAGATTTGACGGTACAAAACTCGTTTATGTGCTGTATGGTAGCTCAGGAATTTATAGAATTGCCAGAAATCAGAGGTTAAATTGGTTTTAAACCAGATTTTATTGCATATCGAATTCCACTTGTAAGAATTGTATTAGTCCACAGTGCAGTTGGTAGACTCATTGAAACACAACCTTGGAGTCCGGAACGCTGATCCATTTCACCGGCAATTCAACAAGGTACATTCTTCTTACCGAAAACAGCAAATCGGAGTCTTCGCAGGAGAAACTAGGAAAAGTTCAACTTCTCCTGACCAGCTTTTTCATAAACAGCTCTTTCTCTTTTTCACAACGACTGCATAATTCTTTCTCGACATCTCATAATACTTGCAATTGGTCCTAATTGTTATACTTACTTATGTTAATCGACTTGAAATTTTTCATGTTATTGATTTTTAGTGGAATCCTTAATTTAACTCGTCTTCTTGACGTATTACAAATTTACTAGTAGTTCAACCGAGTCAATTCATTATTTCCAACATTTGAAAGTGAATAAATAGATAGGTACAAATACAATTCCGCAGTTACTGGAGTGAGTTTGCAACGGCAAGCACTCCGACTAATTTAAAGTAAATGTCTAAACAGTAATCGTTGCTAGTTTCGGTCAGTTTGTCCGAATGGCCAGTTCCGACGACAAGCTAAGGTAATACTGTTAAATTGTACCAGTATTACGCTGGCTTGCAGTTTAAGTGCACCCTTGTGTATCTAATATCTAAAGTTCACTTGCAAAAGAATAAAATACGAATAATAATTTATTCTAACTATAGTTACTTAAAATTAATAAAAAAATAATAATTTCTTTTTATTTCAGGACGTGACCCATACATGTATGCATACATACAATACGTAAAGTATAAGGGAAAAATAAATTAGGTCTTTTTATTAAAATTTAAATTAGGTTTAACAATTTAAAGCGAATATCGATGATTTTTTTCGGATCTAAGTGACTTTGTTGCTTTATCGGTTTTGCAAAAAAATACAGTAAAATAAATAATGATTAAACACTTATACAAATATTGTGCCGGAGGTATAAAGTTAATATCAAAAGGTATTGTATTTTTTACTCTCATAATGATATCGTGATAAAAATTTATGCCGTAGAAATATACCCTAATGGAGAAGGAGCGACAGCCTATTAAAACTATTACAAAAATACATGAAATAATACGTTTCATTTGAAAATTGGGAATGAGCTGTGAATGTTTTTCAAATGATCCTACGCGACACATTGTGCATTTGACCTTACGCCCCTAGTGTGCGACCGATTGCTTATTTATAAAAAAGTTAAAAAGTATACCATCATTATGACTAAATGTTTCACCCACACAGACACAAACACGATGGCCCTTTGAATACACCAAGTGGGTGTAACTTTATATTCCATTGACAATTGTTATTTTATTCATACATTTTTTACTTATTTCGAATATAAATATGTTTGTCGAGTGAGTGCATGTTACGCTTATTACGTTTCAAATCTTTTTATCAGTGTCACTTAGTTATTCCACTGTTCACAACGCTCTACACAATTTCTAAATCTTGGATTTCTCCTGTTGTTAAAATCGGCCGTATTTAAAACAAACTGTATCCAAAGATCTGGTTCTACGTACATTGTGCTCGCCTGAAAATTTTATGATAAAAATTTGCTTGTGTGCTACTTCAAACTATGATTTATTTTTTGTGCTTATTTTCATCTAGAATCGTTCAGCCGTTCTGAAGTTATAAATCGTGTAGGGAGTCGTCAAATTTTTTGTCTTGTGTCAAAGCTCGTCCTGGGATATGGTTATGTTTATATTATCGGTTATCGAGCAATATTTGGCAACAGATACTAGAAGCAAAGTTAAGCCGTCAGTCCCGGTCACTATATTAAATAACTGATAGTGATCGTTAATAAATGAAATATTATCACCGCCAACCTACGTTGGAGCAGCATGATGGGTATAGGCTTCATATCGCCTCTCCTACAAGGAGGGAGGCCTGGCCCTGTATTAGGCCGTTAATGGGCTGATAATGATGAAGCAATATTTGCAAATGCTTATATTATCTCTGGTTTAAAGGGTATGCTATATATGATTGCTGGTAAATAAATAGACACAAAGTTTATTTCCTACGCCTCAAATTGAATGTTGCAAGTTGGCGTACTCTTCGACGAGTTTTTAATTCTCTCATTTTTTGCATAGTGTTGCTCAGTTGTAGAACACGGTTTTCCGCTTAACATCAAGTAGATCATCTTCTTGTCCAGTCAAAAAATATCCACTATAAAATCATTATTAGTAGCAATCAAACACGCTTCTTTTTCTCTATCTAAAAGTTTGATTAGAAACATACCAGTGGTAATATATGGCATCTACAGTCGATAAGTGAAAAAGATTGAACTATTAATTGCTACAACCGACCTTGACGATGACGCGTAGGTTAGATGGCTATCGGGTATTGTAAAAACTGGTGTCTTGTCAATTTGAGTTTAGATTAACGAGCGTGGTCCACAAGTAATGTATAAGCGCAGCCTGTTTTTTTTGTTTATAAAAGAGGAAGTATTTATGGAAGTACTTACTTAGGTCTTAAGTCTGCCGATATTGTATATTTCAGGCTGAGGCGCGCAAACGCGTTTATTTAAAATTAGTTTTTATAATACATAAAATAATCGATCTTACCTGAAGGCCGCTACTGTATCTTAAGATAAACGTGCTTGTTTAAAAAGTACGTCTATTCACTCTTGTTTTAAAGATAACCTAATTGTTACGCAGAACTCTTTGTACGATACATTGCGAATTCAACGATATAGGGATGGAATGAGCGAGTAAAATCTTATGAGAATGTTCTAGTTTATTCTTTCTTCTCTTATCTTATATTATATTATTATTTTTGTTTATATTTGTCTTTTTTTTCTTGCTAATTATGGGACAATCTTAAAAGCGGCATTTGAACGTGAAGCTAATGAGAATTTTTGTTACCTATTGTAAAAAATAAGGTTGTAACGCCAAATAAAATGTTCAACAAATGATTATTTTCGTTGCAAATCTGTATGATAACATTATTTCTCTTAGTCCCACGGACGTTTTGCAGTGCTCTAGAAAAGGAATCCACTTAAGTTATTAAAGCACAATAGGGAGCCCGCGCCGTGACGCTATCAAAGTAATTGAAAACTGCATTGTTGTTGAACGCTGCTGCCTGCTAGCAACAAACGTTCGTTTTAAAACTATTTTTTATCTTTATCGCCCGAATACTCAAATGCAAATCAAATTTAAACACGTTTTTAAGTACGTATTTATAATTTTTCCTTAAATAACGGAAATTTTTAGTAGCACCTTGGAGTTGGAAAAAGTTGTTGACGTTATACTCGTAGCTCTCAGCCTCGGAAACTACGTTGAGTTATTAGTAATATATGATTGAGATAGGTTTTTATCGACTATAAGTTGGCCCTTGACTGCTATCACACCTGATGTTAAGTGATGATTCAATCTAAGATGGAAGCGGACTAACTTGTTAGGGATAGGATGAAATCCACATCCCTTTCGGCTTCTACACGACATCGTACCGGAACGCTAAATCGCTTGGCGATACGTCTTTGTCGGTAGGGTGGTAACTAGCCACGGCGAAAGCCTCCCACCAGCTAGACCAAGACAAATTAAAAAAAAATTTGATCTACCTCGCTGAGAATCGAGGATCTTCGGCTTATAAATCCACCGCGCATACTACTGCGCCACGGAGACCGACAAAAGCTAATATCATACCCCACCAATCGACTTTAGAGCAGCGTCGTAGATCTTCGAAACTATACGATGTGAAGTAGGTACTGACATCTACGACAATGCAATGGCCTCGTTGGTCTAGTAGTACTAGAGTAGTAGTAGTAGTAGAAACTATCAATACCCTACTACAACTAGACTTCTATATTTCCTGGTTTTCAGTTCTTACCCTCATATTAAATGTATTTTCTCTCTTTGTTTCAGTTCGCAATGGCTATTCATGCGTGCCAGTGGCCTTGTCTGACGGCCTCGACATAAGGTTGGGGACTGCAGTCACGGAGATATCTTACGAAGGACCCGGCGTCACCGTCAAAGCTGTGAATCCACGCGCTCCAAACCAACCGCAAACTTTTAAAGGTACTTTGACAATTCATTGACATAAAAATTTTCTAAGACATTGTAAAAGGTCTTGTGGTGGATCATAGTAGCAATACATTTTACTTCATAGTTAACATAATATTTTACTTTACAATATAAAACCGAATGTCTGTACTTTAAAATTATATTACAAAAAATAAATTGACAGACAGACAGAAAAAATAATTCGATAATAATATTTCTTGTTTCATCTATATGTTCACGAGTTGATTACGCGAAGTTTGAATCAACATATTATATGATTTGTTAATCAAAACCAAATTATCAACCAAAATATGTCAATATTTTTCGCGATCAGTGTCAGAAACAACGACGACGATGCATGTATCTATCGTAGCAAGAATTAATTAATACTCCCACGCATTGAGAATACTTGTCATAAACTAATAAACTTAGCCACTACTATTCTATAGTCTAAAAATTTAACTAAAATGACGTTGATTGTAAGTAAACTATTAATTTATAGTGTATCACGTACAATGTTAAATTATTATCGATTAAACTCGCCCTTGAGAATGGCATATTAATGCACAACGGTTAATCATTTTATCTTTTAAATTGATATAAAATACATCCATAAATTAATGAGTTATATCCCTTACAAGTAAATTACGTATCGATGACAGTTACGTATGAAGGTAATCTGTAAAGCGCTCACCGAGACCAGAGCAACACAAAATTTCTTCATGTTTTATCCCCATTCTGTTTAAGAGTTCCGGTTTAAAATAAGACGTGATATCCTAAAAAAAATACATACTGTTTAATATTCGCTTACATAAAAACGGTGCGATATAAAAATGCTGTTTATTTTGGTCGAAACACACGTCGCCGTTAAGGCTTATCCGCTCGTAAAATGAAAATATAATTCGCGCACAACGGAAAACGGTCGAAATATTAAAGGAGCCTTCTGAAATAGATAAACACCCGCAGAGAGAGACGCGCGTAATGGGTATTATGAGAAAAATCCACAAAGTCGTCGGCGGCACCTTGTCCTTACATTGTCTTTGAGTGATTTGCAATTCTAAAGCGTTAATTTCACTTTGACGAGGCGAAAAAACGCGATCGGCCTCTGATGACCCGGCGGCGTGCCCGGCTCTCGCATTAGGTCATTTGCAAACAGGCATCGTTAGGTATACTGTCGGTTATGCATTATAAATTCCTTGTTGGTCTAATGTTATCCTGGGTTTGAATCCTAGGTCGAGCTATAAAATACTGAGATTTTCTCATCGGAAATATTCAGTAGGTAATAATTCTAGCCTGGAATTGGCAAGTACACCCCATGCCTCGCAGAGCACGTTAAGTCATCGGTCCCGGTCATCATTACCTGAAACCTACCTACCTATTATAATAAATAAATATTGAGCTTAAACCCACCACGCTGCTCGAACGCGGATTGCCGAACTTGATGAACTCTAATGAAATAACTGACTCTGACTATTACTATGAGGTCGTATGAGATATCAGATACCCGACCAGGAACGATCTTGGCGAACGTCTTTGTCGGTAGGGTGTCCGAATTCCGTGTCCGAGACAATAGTCCCAATCTGTCCACCGCGCATACCACTGCGCCACGGAGGTCGTCAGGTCGTATGAGATATCAAATACCCGACCAGGGATCCAAACCTAGGATCTTGTGACCCGAAGTCAAATAGGCTGTTTTCGGCAACGCGGCAGTTAATTTTACTTTGATGAGGCGAAAAAACGCGGTCGGCCTCTGTTGACCCGGCGGCGTGCCCGTCGGCCTCGCATCGGGTCAGGCATTTGCATACAGGCGGAGTCTATTATCGAAGAGGCTGTTGGGCGATCGGAGGCGTTGCCGCTCATCAACCTACGTTACGAGAAAAAAAATCAAACGCCACGAGTATCCTAACAATAGCAAACTTTTTAAACCTCTCCCTCTTTAGAAAAAGTGCTCTCTTTCAAAATTCTCTAGCGCTATAATTCAAATTTAAAGGTGCACATATTTTTAAACGTAAATAATAGTAGTTTAAGAAATGGTTGCATAGTAGAGCTAATAAACACAAGCGAATTTTGTAAAACATTGTGAGTGTTATAATATAGACACGATTGTTACAATACCAAGCTATGCACCTTAACTAAAATATTTTTTTATTAGAATCTATTTTGATTTGATATATTATATTTTACATTGTAGTAGTGTATCGCGTATAGTAGTGTCGCACAAGTACAAGTTTTAAGTTTTATTAAAATAAATTACGTACCTACTTATAAAATTTCGAGCCTGTGGTGGTAGTCATTACAAAATATAGTCTAACAGTTAGACTTTACTAACTACTTGAAAAAAAACTAATTTGAACTTGAATATTATACTAAATGAGTATTTTTAAAGAAAATTATTTTTGAATTTAAAGACTACATTTTTTGTGCTTCAAAATATGCATAACAATAGGTAGGGTCACATAGAATGCCAAACCTATATCCCGAATATAAAAGTTGTTGCCGGTTTATTATTAGTTAAGGTCAGGGCTTTTACGGTGATTGCTCTTAGCCTGCGGCCTTTTCATTTGACGGCCGGACCTATAGATTCGTTAGTTACCCATAAAGCGCTTTCCACATATGCCAATTTTAGTATTTTCATCAAAATATAAAATAATCTTCTTGGCAAGTAAAAGTGTAAACTTATACTAGTGTCCTTTAAAAAAAACATTATTATTCGTATAAAGTGAGGTCAATAAATTGGATAGTTTGACGAATAAGCTTAATCTTTCACAAAAAGCGTTATCAGATAAACAATCTCTTCATTTAATTTACAGTATTACTTCTATGTCTGTTTCTCCTACCAGACGTAAGCTCTTAGAGTATTTAGGCATTTTCTTATAAGCACGTGATCTAAGGCATTTTCTTGTCACTTAATCGTACCATAGTATTTTACTAACACAATATTTTTAACTATTTGTGAAGAGAGGGGTCTATAGCTCTGTATCTATTTGAGTTTAAAACGTTAGAACTGTAGTAAAAAAAATTAAAAGATAGAGATTTTTTCGTTCTCTAATAAACAATCTTGTTATGTATTGTACATCCTTCAAATGGTATCACCTCAACATTGTACTGAGCCAAATACACACAGCCAAATACATAGCGCGAACTAGATAGATTTTTGTAAATAGGAAACCAATAGGTATGTATGAACAGGCCTTTACAGTAGCTACATGGCAGCCCCCTCACAAAAATGTCTGCACTTGCGGCGGCGAACGCAATAATCAATTATGGAATGTACTGTTGGTGGATAAAATCGTAGCAATACGATACGAGCACATAAAAGACTGCACTTTCGTTACATTAATAGTTTGAAAAGCAATTCCAATTATTACTACAAATTGAACGTACTGCGAGCGAAGCGCAGTAACTTATAATTTATAATGTTATAAGCGGAAATTGTTGAAGTGCTTTTCCTTAACAAGTACAATTGTCTCGGGCGAAAGTTTACGAATAAATGGAATTACGAAAGTTTTCATACTTACCTCGAGATGGTAATCAGTGTTTATAATAAAAACACCCCGAGTTTTATTATTGCTGGTTTCACGCGTTTTATGGCAATAAAATTGAACAATGAACAAACACCATGTTGACAAACAATCAGAATGCCCTCCTCTTATTCCGAATTACAGAAAGATAAAGATAAGCTTTCAGTAGATGGATATTTTAAAAAGAGAATTATTGAAAAATTTCTTTAATTTTTTTTATTAATATGTGGGTCTAGAATTCATTACAGGATCCATCTTCTAATGGATGTAAATCCGTTGTTGATCATCACTTAGGAATAAATATAGCTAATTATTTTAGTGTTTGTTTTAGTGTGATTCAATCAGAAAACCCAGATGTTGTTTGTCACTATCACAACTGAGATGGATTTAATGACACCTTTTATCCTTTCTTATAGGAGAGAAATATGAAATTTAGATTAAGCCCACCAGCTTAGAGTTATAATGTTTCGACTCTAAACGATTACTATTCGATGTTAATGACAATGACCAGACTTACTTGCTCTCAGTGGTATGTTGGAGTAACACGAACTTCACAGAAAATTTTAGTATTTCCATAGTCCAACCCAGAACTTGAAGCCAGGATATAATCGAACCATTGGACCAACGAAGCCGTTGTAATTACAAGTATAAACGCTGTAAAAGCATAATCTTTCCTCGAAATCCAAGCAAAAATTCATCTAAAATATTGATTCATTGCTGCCTACTTATAATGAAGCCCGACTAACTGCAGACTTGTTTCCAGGAGACGTGATACTTTGCACTCTTCCCCTGGGAGTACTCAAAGTGGCGGTGGCCAACAACGGGCAGAATCAGCAGAACTTCGTTAAGTTCGATCCGCCGTTGCCTGATTGGAAAGTGAGTACACCTATAAACACTAAATAATGGATGCCGTCTAGACTTTAAAGCTAATTTGCTGTTGCTTGAAGTTTTACGTGATGTTTGGATACACAATGTATTGATTGGAATTTTATGATGAGCTGTTACTTTTATGGGATTCATAATTTGTTTGCTTATACCCCTATAAGAGAACAGGTTAATGTGATTACCTTTCGTTTACTATCTATTCTAATTATTTTACACGTGATAATAACGCCTAGGTACTTACAAATACAAATCATTTTCATAATGGACTAATTACACTTATTTCAATACATTTCACTCGATATCTTACTCAACTCAAAATTAAATAGGTATAATACATTATTGTTCACATTTCTGCAACTAACAAAAAAGCAGGCATATAGGTGTGTATTGGCATCATTGCAGTTTTATCAACAGTAGAGCGCTCTGTTCAAGTTGAAATTTTCAACTAACAGTCAAGTTTAATGTAAGATTACGAATGAAATTAGGTATTTTACTTTTTTCACTCATAAAGCACTATGGTGGCCAATCACAATCTGACCCTTCTATACTTAGCAAAATTAAATATGTAAACAAAATCGTCACCTGCTAGTCTCTGTCGCATGCAAATGCAAGATGAAAGTGAACAAGTGTAATTGGTCTCTACGCCTGCTAAACTATACTTAAGTAGTGTGGATGACACTTAGCTCCCCTGTAGCTTTATAAAATAAGAGATGTATTCAACAGAAGTGTAATATCTAGGCTTATTATGATGAGACCTAAGTAAGGCACTATTGAATCCAAAATTACGCGAATTACGATTCAAATTGCACCCAAGTTAATGGACCAGATTTTTGTTGAAGACAAAAGGATAAAATATACCTTTTTAACGTCAATGTCACATACATAGTATGTCGTATTTATTAATATTTACTAGAGTTACAGTATTATTACACTTATTTGTATTTTCAAACAAAAGCTTATAAAAAATTTCGATTATTAACGTCTGATTATATACAATCTATATTAATATTATAAGAACCAGCTTCACTTATGTAATTGCATGGCTTGGGACCTAACATAATACACAATCATCTAATAATTTGTTCGCAAAAATTCTTTGTGTAGAATGTAATAAACGCTGTATTTTAAACTATAGCAAAAATAAATGTAATTTATCCTTCTCCTAATTTAGATAGCAGCCATTAAACGTCTTGGATATGGAAACTTAAATAAGGTTGTGCTGTGTTTCGAGAGAACCTTTTGGGATCCGAGCGCCAATCTCTTCGGCCATGTTGGCACGACCACTGCTAGCAGGGGTACGTTGGTTTTGTGAAATTAAAATGCACATATATATATTTTTTTTTATAAAACAAAAATACACGATTCTTTTATTTGATTTGCATATTGGATATTGTAGTTTTGATGAATTTTCCGATTGGATGAAAATACCGGACAATGTTGACAACCTGAACAACGTGTGTTGACAGGTTTTTTTTTTAATTTTTGGCATGACTGCAATTCTGACTTTATATATTTTTATTATATAGTGCTCATTTTACTTGTGGATGTTGTATTAAGGAATATTATCATGGAGGACTTGGTATTCTCGTAGATGTGCTGCTATCGAAAGACTATATATACTTTATAGACAGTCTTTTAGTTGACACACATAAATATCTTTATATGTGATCGTCTTACATGACAGTCTTTTAACGACACCCATAACTGTTTTGCTGTACTTTCCTATTACAGGAAACCGTTTTTCTGTAATAGGAAAACTCAGTATACAGGGTTTGTAATTGACGTTTCAATCCGTATAAACAAGTTTAAAGACAGGCAAAGTTACTACTGTTTGTTGTAATAAGTCTAGGTACTAATCATAATAAAGTCTAGACATAAATTTAATCGCTAGCTCAATCGGAACAAATATTTACAGCGGCATAAATTATTCCACCTAGCCTTGACCTATATTGTCTCGATAATAATCTTAGTAGCGGCTTATTGTTTAAGCGGGAACACGCGTAGTATATCAATATTAGCGCTCACAAAATCCCGCAAATTAACCGCGGCGCACTCCCCGAGGATGATACTCGTAAATTATTTCCCGGTGTAAATAGTGTAAAATGTAGAAACAGCGGTGGCCGACGCGATAACGAATTAAAACCTGAATAATTTAACGCCACTGAGCAACCCTAAGGGGAGCCTTGGGCAATAAATCACGGGAACGAGTCAAGACAAGCTATTTTTTACGTTATGCTTTAGTACACCTCCTTAGTTCTTTGTTGTGTACTCTGCTAACTTCATTAAGTCCCCACGTCTTCGCTGGGAATTCCGGAACAATGTACCCGTTTTTCTACATGCCCAATTTAGTATTTTCGGCTCGGAAGTTATCTGATATTGTATCGTGTACATCGTCTACTTACGTGGGAACACCCGCAAGGGTTGTCCTCTTATATATCTGCCGTGGATCTTTAGAGTCATTTAGTATAGCATCGTGGTGCTCATTATGACCTTATTAGGTGAAGACGTGCATCCATAAAGTTGTCAAGTTATCTACTCTAGATTAAACACTCTATTGGAACAGAGTCACACTTATCTTACTTAATTGTGTACAAATATCTACTTAATTGCACGGTACAGGATATAACTTGTGCATACAAATGCAAGTAGGGAAAGATAGGTTTGTTTATAAGCTTCTTAATTAATAGATACGAATGAATATGTATGTCAACATTCTACGTGCCGGATATTTAACTAATTTACTGCACAGAACATTTAATATGCAAATTAAATAATTGGAAATTGTTTCTGGTCACTGATGAGATGAAATGATCAGTAACAATTATATTCTCTATGTTCCATTTCAACCGCTTTGACCATATTATTGCCATTCAATTTGAAGGAGGTTTCTTTTTGACATAATTTACACTACAGAGGACCATGTCATATTAAAGTTTTTTTTTTAATTTAGATTATGAATTTAGATTCTGATAAAGTCTTTTATATTCTTATTATCTTCTTTTCTTTTGTTCCTTTTATTGTTTTTAATATAAGTATTTTTTTAGGAGAATTGTTCCTATTCTGGAACTTGTACAGCGCCCCAGTACTTCTAGCGCTGGTGGCTGGTGAAGCAGCGGCTGTAATGGAGAACGTGACAGATGACGTCATAGTGGGGCGTTGTATCGCCGTGCTGAAGAGCATCTTTGGACACGCTGCCGTTCCACAACCTAAGGAATGCGTGGTTACTAGGTAATGCCTTCATTTATTGACTTAATGTAAGGACTCCCGAGGATACTCTTTTTATTTATCCCTACCGTATAACCGATTGTGAAAAGATTGCCTTGTCTGTCTGTTTCTCCTACTGGAATGGCATGTATAGGTAGCTCCTTGTTGATCGATCCCCCACTACATGGACTGATAACATGAAGCGGGTTAAAGGGAGCTCTTGTATACAGGCGGCCTCCGTGGCGCAGTGGTTTGCGCGGTGAATTTTAAGACGGAGGTCCTGGGTTCGATTCCTGGCGGGGCAAAGATTTTTCTTAATTTGTCTTGGTCTGGCTGGCGGAAGGCTTTAGCTGTGGCTAGTTACCACCCTACCGACAAAGACGTACCGCCAAGCGATTTAGCATTCCGGTACGATGTCGTGTAGAAACCGAAAGGAGTGTGGATTTCATCCTACTCTTAAAAAATTAGCCCGCTTCCATCTTAGATTGCATCATCACTTAGCATCAGGTGTGATAGCAGTCAAGGGCTAATTTGTGGTCGATAAAAAAAAGGCGGCTCAAGACCTTGAACATCCTAATTCCAGCAATGAACTTATATCACCTGTTAATTTTAATATTCACTGGAAATACGTATGGACTCCGAACAATACCTACCGGTTTTCTGTCCCGAAATATCGATCCCGTTCCTGAAGTGGACTTACGCAGGTAGGACACTTGTCACGTTAACAAATTCCATTATTCCCTGACGTAGACTCGGCTTTCAGCGTAGTATTTACGACACGACGCACTTTGTATGCGGGCCGGCGAGCTGGCTTGTTGTCTGCTCGACATAAACTAGACCGATGTAAATTTGCGTCGCCACAATTGTGTGTTAATCGCCCTTTGGCCCTTTGCCTTAAGTGTCTGAAAATTTGACTTTCTAAAATCTTGCGCGTTGTACGCACAAATTGACAGCCCGGCTATGTCCTGAATTATGCCGCAATTCTGTAAGAAAAAAATATTTTTTTTGGACACAGACGTAAAGAATGCGTTTTCATTAGTTTGTCTGAATTTTATCTGTGTACCGTATCGTTGTTAAGAAGCTCAAGTGATTGGAATAGTTTTTAGTTATATTTGTTAAAGATCCAATAAGAAAATCTGAAAATGTAAGGGTTTTCTGTTACTCTATTTAGTTTGTTTTACTATTCATTTTGTTTACATCTGTTTTTAATTATGTCATTATGTAAGATAGACATCTAAAGATATCTTCGCTGTAAGTTTGTTAACTAAGTCAAAAAGATTTAAACTAAACTAAACGTGCGTAACATTGAACCGTGCTATGTCACAACCGATGTAAACATATTTTTTCTTACAGAATAATCCACAGATATACGAGTTCGGGTTCCAAATACAATAGGTAGCGATCACAGAATTTGCTCACGAAACGTTTCATTTATGCATACAATGCCCTCTATTTGTATTGTTTTGTCGTTGAATATGACATTGTGGTCGTTATTTGGGTTATTAAAATGTTTGCGGTATTGTTTACCTTTGCATTATTGAAAAGCCTCAGCGCGGAGTTGTGTGTTTCTTACGTCTCCTCAGGGCTTTTATAAGATGTTACTTGTATGTATCTTATCTCTCGTTATTGCTCCTGAGGGGTTCGTATAATGTGGTCGTTCGTTCGCAAGGTCTTAAGTACAATTTAAGTAAATATCCTGTATACATCAGAGCGTTTGAAGTATCAAGGAAAATACTGTAAGTATAAAATTTTGTTAAATATATTTATTATATAGTAGCGTTAGCATTTGTTTTTTTTTTGTAGTTACATCATCATTATCAGGGGACGGAGTCCATCCAGTGATTCCTTACAAGTTACAACCCATTTGATGTCATATGTCCACCTAATGGGGGAGTCAATAGCATTTTCCAACATCTAGGAGCCCTTACGTCCATTGATTTTGCAAACTATGTACCCCGACCGTCTGCTAGTTCTGTGTTGTAACTTGTGTTATAATACTGTCGACATTTATTGCAAAATGAATACTTGGATCTGAAAACATTATTTTTCCAAACGACGTATCATCTTGTTTGGCTTATGTTTGTATAAATATCCTTAGTGGTTGTGCACATATATGGCAGTTCAATAACTAAATGATAATAGTTTCAAATAGTATGACTCTTATGACACAGCTCCGGTATAGGCAGTATCGTCGCTTGTCATACTTGCTGCTGAAATTTCAGGCATAACGGGTTCGTCAGGTTTACGTGTTTCTACCCGATCTGTTCTTACTAGAAAGTGCAGTAAGCTCCATATTGGAACGAGTGTCCAAAGCTGCTCTAGTAGGGTCCTTCCGAATTTGGCTGGGCAGGGAGAACAACTTGAACAGAGGAGGTATTTAGGTTAATACCCTATCATACGTAACGGTTAAATCAATTCACTATAGGTATATCATCTAGTTATTCTAAGAAATATTAGGAGTATAAGAAACGTTCAATTATAAATTTTATTTTTATTTTTTTTATCAGATGGCGCGCAGACCCATTCGCCCGCGGCTCTTATAGCTTCGTCGCAGTGGGCTCTTCAGGAACTGACTACGATCTTTTAGCAGCACCAGTGCCTGACTCTTCTGGAGAAAATCGTTTATTCTTTGCAGGTTCGACTTTTTAAAGAATTAATTAATACATTTTTTATGTTATTTCAATAATTAAGGTTACACTTAGGTAGTTTAAGATATAGCTTTTTACAACCGTGCATCACGGGACTAGCACCGGCTTAACTCTTGTGTTCCTATAGGCATACGCTCTTTACACAAAAACCGTAGTGTCACTGGATCGTCCCACTTGCAAGCTGCAACGAAATGAAGTAGTCTAGGCTCTGTGCTAGGTGGCTCTAATGAGTCTCGCATACATCTTAAATGCGTGACAACAGTAGAAGAAAATAAAGAGTTAGAATGTTTGTGCAATACTTGACCATTAATAGGCGTCCGGTACACTAATATTTTGTCGCCTTGGTAGGGGAAATTGTTCTGTGTGAGATATAGCGAAACATTGTATGGAAGAATTGTTTCTCTTTGTTGGCAAAAGTCTGCGATGGTATATATCTATCTTTTGAGGTTAGCTAGATATAACAACAAAATGGATTACGTATATTTTTTTAGTCTCTGGTGTTTAAGTAAGCTTCCAACGCACTGTTTACCACGCGGACGAAGTAGCAAGTGTCTGCTAGTTATATAATTATAATAAAACGTAACATCTTCTGCAGGGGAACACACGATGCGCAACTATCCAGCAACGGTCCACGGCGCGTTCCTCTCCGGTCTGCGCGAGGCCGGTCGCTTGGCGGACCTGCTGATGCCTCTGCCGCCGGTCACCAGCGCCAGCGTGGCGGCAGTCATGGCTGCCATCAACAACTCATGACCCGGCAAGGAAAAGAAAGCCTTGAAAAAGACTACAGCATAATGTTTGGATAAAGCGAAGGCCAAAATAAACCCCTCAAATATGAATCATTTGGTACTCTTCCCGAATGCAAAATGCCTTCGCTTTAGTGTGTGATTATTAATAAGGCTGATTGACTTATGGTGGTTATTATTCTTCATTCATGTTTTATAACTTACGGTGGTTATTACAACAATAGAGGAATATTGTTATGTATCTTTTCCTATGTTGTATTAAAATGTTAGAGAAATTTAATGTTTAGGTTAGAATTTGACAATTTTTACTTAGCATAATATAGTTTTAGCTTACATTTCAGGTTTTGCACGCAAATGTAAATGTCAAACTGAGGAAGGAGTATAATATTTTAAGTTTTATAATACTATGAAGTTACTCGTATTTTGGTAGTGTATACCTGAAATATCCACTTAACATTTGTTGCAAACTTTTCGCTTATAAATAAATCAATGTTCATTTAAAGTGAAGTGATATTAATATTTCGCTATTTTACTTAAAAGTTAGAATTACTAACGAAACACCACAAAGTTTTTAATTGCAACACATTTTCGTTGAAAATTATAATTTTCCTTAAGCTCGGAGAGCAAACGATTATTTTATGTTGTAAAGTTAAAACGCAAGATAGTCGTAATTAAGGGCCTTGAAATTTTAAGTTGTTCGCTAGTTACAAACGGCGATTTAATTAATGTTTGTTTAGTGTTTGTACTTTTCCATTTTCGTGCACTGAACAGTCGGCAAAGTTGACGAAGGGACTGAGGGTGGCTGAGCTTTGAGCTTTAATTAAAAATTTAGTTTTAACTAATATTTGTTTGAACTTTAATTGAAACTCCAACTGATATTATTAAATGCGAGAGTTTGTGAACGTTGATGGATATTTGTTATTCTCACCATACGATAACTATTAAATTTGTTTTTGTAATGAGTTGCACTACCTAAGTGTAGCTTTTAATTTAAGGTAAAAATGAATTTTGACTTTAAAGCAAACCAAAATGTACGTCTAGTATCGCTTAACATTAACAGTTTTTGATAGAAATCTTTCAAAAACAAGTCGACTCAAGACTTAGTTAAAGTTGATTTGCGTTTGAGTGGCGGAGTCTTTAAAACTTATACGAAAGAATATATTTACAGACATATTGAGTACTTTTATGAAAAAACAGTGCCAAAAATATTTTTTCCTTGTATGCATCCGTTACTGAACGGGTCTAATGAGCTATGACTTTTAGGCTGCTTGTTTTATCCTGGCGGCAAGGACATCGCTTACACTGTTTCATGTTTTTTAGTATTAGATTAGATTAGATTTTGTATTGCTTTACTCACTAGTGCCTACATTATGCACTGTAGGTAGAACTTAAATATTAATGAAATTTATCACGTGACTTTAATTTTGCGAACTTATTTTAGCGTGAATGAATTTAGGTTGTGTTTTTGTTTTTATAATTAGGAAATAAGATTTGATTTTATACTTGCTTGAGAAATAATAAATTGACTTCGAAGAATTTAGCATTTTTATTTTTACTGATTTAATAATGAACTTTTATTCGTCTATATGAATATATATTTATAATGAAGAAAGGAAAGCTCTGTGTTTCAGTATTCCATAGCCCGAGCTTGGACTCGAACCCAAGACCTCGTTATCGAAAAGACGAAATTGGCTTACTGGACCAACAGTGCAGTGACTAGAATCTCTAGTCATTTATTCACGGAAGGAAATATTACGAGGAGCGAAGCAGTCTTACGAAACAACTCTTAGGAATAAAAAGTGTTTTTTTTTTCAGTTTTAATTTTGTAGGTAAGTCATAAAATAAATTGCTCTCTCGAACCGTTGAGATAAAGGCGGGCTAATAAAATAGGGGTTCCGATTCCTTACGAAATTTTAAATTGGGCAATTTAATGGTAAACAAACACACCTGCTTAGACACCTGTATCGAAAAGAATTGAATGAAAGGTGCAGTTTTGCTAAAAAAACTTCTTTTTTTTGTAATTATTTTAATAATTTTGCTTTTTATAATAATGATGAAAAATTGCACCTTATAAATTTCATCATGTTTAAAAATATTGTGATTTTTGACATGGGCACCAGTGTCGTGCATTTAATACAAGCTCTGAGGCATTGCTGTCCTTAGTATTTAGTGAATCCACTTGTAATAAAATATAATTTATTTCATATAATAAAATTTTAAAAAGCGTTATAGTTAGGTATCCACTATCGTAGGCATATTGTACTCGTACGTAGCGCGGCGCCCGCGCGAGCGATCAGCTGTGCTGTGACCGCGCATGATCGTTGAAGCTAATTTTATTCCTGCTTCACAATACTAATCGTATATGTAAACAAAGAACGTATGGTATTACAATTGGCCAGTAACCGTATGAAAGAAGCAGAGCTTTTATCCAAAGAAGACAAAGAGCGAAGCTAGAAGTACGGGAGAGCATCCTCACAGAGTGGGAGAGAGAATGTTCGCGAGCAGGAAAAGGTAGCTGGATCCGCGAACTGATCCCTGACCTAAAACCGTGGTTTGAGCGGAAACACGGAGAGGTGGACCGCTGGCTAACCCAAGCGCTCTCTGGACACGGCGTGTTTAACACAGAACTCTTCGCCATAGGAAAAGCACTCCGAGGCATGCTTTGTTTGAGTACAGATATCAGAGCAGTGGCGCAGGGAGCAGGGGATTTGAATGCGCGGAACCTCGTTTCTCGTATGTTAAAAAGTGGAGAGGAGAGGGACAAATATGATCATATGATTCGAGCTATGATGGTTCGCAGAGAGGAAAGGGAAAGAGAGGAAAAGAAAGTGCGGGAACAATAAATACAAGAAGGTCAGCACGAAGTAATGCCAGGCGGTACCGTGCTGACTGAGGAAGTAGGGGAAGTACATTGTGTACATTCCTGACGAAAAAACAAAAGAGCTTTTATCCAATTGCAGGATAGAATCCCGTGGACACGGAATGTTCTTATTGGCGATTTAAGTGTTTTCAAATGTTGTAATTCCTTCTGTTAATTTTACAAACTAATATTTTTTTTTTAGTTTTATAAATACGTTATTGTATTAATAAAAAATAGAAACCAAAATAAACAATTATTTATTTTTCGAAATAGTTGCGCGCGCGTGGCATTTGTTTTTGCTTGTTGCAGTCTTGGTCTTGTTCTTGCATTTTTGCAAGACCAAAGAAACAGTTACTCCCATGGAAAACGACATGTAGCTCAGTTGATAACCATGTGGCTGTTCATTTTTCGAATTTCTTATCAAATCTTTAGACATTTATTAATCTGATCGGTTTTTACTATGGCTATGTTAATTCAAGCTCACAATGTTCCAGTTCTAATACGTTTTTCTAAGATCTAAAGTAAACTTTAATAAATAGCAATAGTCTGATAGGTAATTGCAAGACTTGCAAGACTCTTGCTGCAAGACCAAGACCAGACTGGGAGCGCACTACCAAGACCAAGACTAGCTCAGTCTCGTCTTGTTCTTGCACTTGGGCGACACTACTTTTAACTACTAAATAAATATTTTTTTAAATAGTCCTTATTTAATAATTTAATAAAATCCGTATTTTTTTTGTTGCTCGAAATGTATTTGCTTTTGTTTATCAAAATTTGATTAAAGCAATAAAAAATAATTAACTAAATTCAAAAGCAACAAAATACAATTACAGTGAAAAACAATAAAATATATTTGTATTCATAGTAATGTTTACGCATTGGGCGTGGCGGTGAAGGATTTATGTGGGCTTTTTAATTGCATTTATAATTATTTTTCAACAACTGCGCTGCCGGCAAATTGAATACGACCGACGTAAATTGTTGCGACCTTATCTGATGAAAGTAGTTCAATAAAGTGTCAATTTTTCAATGTTTACGGTGACGTTTATTTTAACACGACGGTTTTTTATGTTTTTATATCCTACCTTCATATGACATTAATGATTATTTTCAATAATCTCTGTCTGTTAATTAATGGGTCGATAAATTGCATTTTTGTGCCTTTATCTTCAGTAAGGTAGTGTACTTAAATAACTAATAACTAAAATTAGGTAAATAGACAATTGGAAATAATAAATATATATTATTGAGGTAAAAAAATGCACCATACCTACTGAATTTACGAGCAGAATGAAATCACTTTGCACGCACTGACATCGTTATTTAACATGAAGATGTACGAGTACATTCATCAGCCATCATTTTGGCTGGTGAAAGTATGGTATGGTGGCTTATCCACCAGATTAATAAAAATGGCACTTGACTAAATATCGCTTTCGCTTGTATCGCTCTCAACCGCAACGAGACTTCATATTCTTCTTTAGTAAAAGCTAACTAAAAGTAAATATCTACTCCTTGCATAGCATGTCTTTAAATGTCGACCAAGTCATCACTTACGGTCAACAATGGGAAAAAATTAACGATAAAAAATACCAAAGAAAAATACCTACTTCATTACTTAAGCCAAGCTTTATCTATCGTGTTAATCTATGGGCGTGGACTAGTAAAATCTATCGTACCAAAAGAAGTACGTAAGTGACCATTTAATAAATCTTATTATCAATCTTATGGTCTTTGCAATAAAGCATTATTTTCTGTGCCTTTGTATTATGTAAATGTTATGTTTATTATTGAATAGAGTCACTAACTATAAGCAAACTAGAGACTTCTAACGACTTTAAATTTATTGGTAGGCAGATAGGTACATCCTAATACAATTAATTCACTATTAAGTCGTTGGGATATTAAGAAGTTGAATTGCTTATAAATTAACTAATTTTTTTATACCTACCTACTTGAAATAGTATTACCTAGATGTTTTCTAACTTTGTAACCAGATATTGAAGGTTTAATAGATAAAGGTGAAGTCTGGATTCTGTCAGTCGGTTGTTCACCAACCTCACTATAAGGCAAAATAGCCAGACTTTGTAGAGAATTAATTAAAAAGAAATTCCATCAACTTGTATAGAAGCCAGCAACTCTTTAACTTAGCCTTACAGTTTGTTTATCTCTAACGTGCCCGGAGAAGGATTTCTACGTAGCTAATAAGTAACTGAGACGAATATTTTGGCATACAATGGATTCACCGTGCGGGTGCCGAGTCTATAGTGTGGCAGAGAGGAAACCCCTGAACATAGTCTGAGACTTGCGGGTTGCGGCACGGATGTAGGCTTGAGAGTACTATTTGTGACCGGTCACTCGCCGTCACTGCTCGAATTATTCGCCCTGCGCTACCAAATCTGGTAGGATTCTGCTAGAGCAGCTTTGGACAATCGTTCTAGAATAAAGTATATGAGTGAATATAATTATGGTGATTACTATCCCACCTGATGTTAAGTGATGATGCAGTCTAAGATGGAAGCGGGCTAACATCGTACCGGAACGCTAAATCGCTTGGCGATACGTCTTTGTTGGTAGGGTGGTAGAAAAAAATCCACCGTGCATAAACTGCTCGTAAATATTAATGTACTGTTTCGTAAAGTAACTTTCATAGAAACAGACAGTTTTGATTCCTTACCTATTTTAAACAAAAAAATATTATTTTATGATAATTATAGGGTAAGTAAGCCCTTAGAATAATGAATGCTACAAATGAGGAATTAATATTGGAAGCCATTTAACATCAAGTTCCCACTTTCCATTTAGTAGGTACCACTACAACGGCCCTTCCGCCCTTTCAGTAATTATGCATCAAGATAAAAACTTTGTTTGCATAGGACTTTGTTCGAATTAGCCGCTGATTTAAAACAACCTTTTTAAAAGATGTTTCTCTAATTAGCTGAATAATTGTATTGTATTTTTAACAGCCAAAACACCTACGGATTGCTACTGAATTATGTAGGAGGTGAAATGTAAATTTTTTCCATTGTTACTTTGTGTAGACTAGCAAGCAAATTAATTGTCTGTATCTATCCTTTGATAGTAACGGGTTTATTTAGACATATCAATCTTTCGGAGTTAAAAGCTCTATGTAAGATACCTATACGCAGGCTTGGCACTATCCGCAGTTTAATTGTATTCTTGTACTATAGTGCGGCATCGAAAGAATAAATGCAAACAAAGGACTGATATGTGTAATAGGACAAGTATCTATTATCTCTGTCCTTATATCTCATAAGCAAAAATGTTGTCAGTTTTCCAAGAACCATTCATTTATTTTCTTTCGTTTCTTTGGCTCAACTATACGTATTAGGTATATATTATGTGTTTCAAGTAAAACTCTGGCGACCTTAGCTTAATACCATACCTATACAGAGTCGCTGTGATACCTAATACCGCCATATTTATTTCTGCGAGCAACTTATAATAACTTTATAGAATTCTCAAGCTAACACTTAGGTACAAACGACTTCATTGCCTCATTGGTCTAGTGGTTTACCTATGTACCTAGGTAATAGCTTGTTAGGGGAATTGCTTCCACCAAGCTTATTTCTGCGTTCTGATCGGAAAGAGTATGGTCACCGGTGTAATTGGTACATGAGACTTACCTATCCAACGCCTCAAGTTAGGATACACTTAGTTGGACTTAATACTTGCATGCCCTGTGAAATGTTAGACGGGTAGGTGTACTCGGTTTATGGGCGAAGGTTTTCCATTTAACTTTAAGTGGGCTGTCTGCTTTGTTCCAAATATTACTTCTTGAGCTGAAAAACACCAAAGTAAAGTTAACTCTATCCTAAAGCGTAGGTAATTGTTTTTGGTTAGAATATATCCTAGTGTTTATTTTAACGTCACTTTTATTTTATTCATAGTTACAAGTACACGTTTAAGTTTAAACTTGGAGTTAATTAATTCATGAAGTCCTACAATTAAATAAAGTATTAGCGACATCTATAAAGAATTATTAGAACGATGTTCGTATTAAGACGTCCTTACTCACGGCTTTTGTACTTTATCTAACAAGTTCATATACTGCAACATAGATGGGGCTGCTACAAGTCACTCATGCGCACCGTCGTCTTGTATTATCAAAGTTATCAAAATAAACAATCAAACTATGGAAATTGAAAATTAATTTTATGGATTTTCTAATTACTATTCCGATCAAAGACAATAGTTCTCATTGATAAATAATATATAATAGGATTGTAACATGTTTAGTGCATCAAACTTTCAACAGGTGGCGTAACTTGCTTTACATTTTACTAAAAGATTCAACCTATGAATACTAGACAGCGCTGTTGTTTTATTTTTATTTATTGCTGTAACATTTATCATTATACCTACGTAAGTAATATCTTTGAATTGATTACACTGTAAATCCACTAAAGTTCAGACTTCGAGCTGAGAAATTTTTATGTAAATTTCACGAATGAAAGAAAAGTGGGAGTAGTTTATTTCGTAGATATGGCAATGGTCACTTCGACATTTTTGATACGATGCCCATCAGTTTTTTGAAATATAAAATAGTATGCTAAGGGAATAAAGCTTTGACAGAAAAATAAAAAGCATTGAGGGCGCCACAAGTACTTTTTAACTGTCTAGGTACGAGGCAGGTTCTATACAGCTACCCTTCTTAGTTGGTTCTTATAACTGAAGAAATTAGTTGACCCCTGATGATGGTGCAATCTAAGATGGATGCCGGTTAACTTGTTAGGAGTAGGATGAAATCCACACCCCTTTCGGTTTCTACACGACATTGTACTGGAACGCTAAATTGTTTTGCGGTACGTCTTTGTCGGTAGGCTGGTAACTAGCCCCGGCAAAAGCCTCCCACCAGCCAAACTGTACATATGTTCCTTACCCTGAACCTTGTTCTTAGTTTCAAACCTCAAGAAAGCTACGAGTACATCAAGTCGCCGAATACCTACTAAACTGCCTCCGTGCGAGCATTTAAAAGTCGTCGGAGACAGAAGATTGGTAAATATTCAAATTACTATTTAGGACAGAAATAAACATTTCTTTCAACATATCCTATAGGTACCTACATAAATTTCCGCTGCTAAGTGTATGTAAAACATTCCACGCAATCAAACTAGCGTAACATTAAAGATGTGTGAAAATAGCACGACTTATGTAGGTATTCTGTGCCAGTAGGTGAGTATACTTATACCTTTATACTATTTTCTCGCAACTGGGATTAGAGTAGATATGTATAGAGTAGACAAACAAACCCGCGCAAAACATTTGATAATAATTATTAACAGGTTAGTGACAAATTTCCGATGCAGCAAGAAAACCCACGACTATTTTCAGGAGCAATTTACTTTGTGTATTAATTTCGTTTTATGACTCGTAAAACGTTAAACGAAATGAAAATTATGTCACGCGACATGGACTGCAATTACAGAAAGTAGACGGGAATTGGGGCGGATGATATTACTACTCTTTATTATTGTGGCCTTATATCCGAGTGATGTAGAACTCATAGGTATAGGTATAGGACTTTAACCCACTAATAAAAACATATTGTACAACAATGTACCTATTTTATTGCGTTTCTTTTACTATTTAATATAAATTACATTTAAAAGCTAGAACTCGGGAGTATTCGACACGAGCCTAACATAGGTTATCGTCCATTTCCGTATTGTTTTTCTGTATGACTATCTGTCTGACATGACAGTTGCAAAGCTTCATTAAATACATTTTTAAACAGGCTTAACGACTCTGGATGCTAGCTTTCTAGAGCCCACTTTTGATGATAATGTAATAAAAACGATATAAAGAGTAGAATCCAGTGCAACAATAAATTTGATTTAAAAATGCGTAGAGTGTAAATTAAAAGGAAATAGTTTAATTACTTTTTTAACAGAATTTTATTCCGATGTCCAACAATAAAAGTTATTGTAAAACATTTTTATAAAAATAGGATATTTTTAGTATATTTACAATTTGTGTTCTATCTGGGTTAGGATCCAGCATTTTCCTTTCATTTAATATCTAACGCGTCCGCTACCACAGAATTAAAGATGCTACTATACTATACTATTGTTTGTCATTTTAGCCACATTATTCCAAAATATACACAAAAAGTATCATAACACCGTATATTACTAAAGCAAACTCGATTCTTGCTCTCTGTACGCGGTCTTTCATACTAGGTACGCAAAGGATTTTCATATTTCAAAGGGGTTCCGCTAGTAACAAAGAGTTAAGTCAGCTATATATATATATATATATATATATAAGCGCACCAAAAAAGCCTTTAACTTTATAGGCATGAGAATGGTAATAAAAAATCAATTAGTTTATTTTTTGTTTCTAACATATCTTGAAGTTTATAAAATTATAAAAACTATAACACTAATAAAGATTCTTTTTATACATTTTCCTTGTTAAATAATAATCCTTCGCTGAAAAATCGCGTTTCTTTTTATCGAACTCGTTATTCCAATTTTCAGAATGTCTAGAATCCAATCTTCTTGCCTCCACAACAGGCGTGGGTAGTCTTGCTCTAAAGAATCCTTGAAGAGCTTGCAATAAAAAAGATAAGAGCGACATAGATACTACAATATTTATAGGGTCGAATCCTATAGAGTGATGGTGGTAAGTAGATACGCCATAATTAGCATTTCCACTCGCCCCGTAACCAGTGCTTACGTAGTGGTTACTAAAGCTTCTAGCATTGTCGAATTCCGGTGAAATATCATTAATTCTTGTATCTTCTTGAATAGGCGACTCTATCTGGTTATCTGCATCATCACTCGATTTTTTCGCTTCAATGTGTTCACTTGCAATTGGCAATTTTTGATTCATATTCCTTATCTTTGTCAAGACTACTTGCGCGTTACGTTGTACTTTTCTCAGCAGTGTTTGGATCTTAGAGCTTTGGTCTTTGATCACTTTTGTCATATACTCCTTGATGTTTTGCATCGATGACGTCACGTTCACTGTCTTCTCATCTTGGAACTCAGATTTCGTAGAGTTCAATAGAATTATAATCACAAATACGATAATAGACAAGAGTGACATTATAAAAGTCACTTTTTTCTTTAAATATTTATTGTAGTTAACAAACATGAAACCAGTTTGGGATACAAAGTTCAAATGAATACGAATTCTCGAATTCAATTTTATATTACCATTGATGTAAGGTTCGTTAGATAAGGTAATAACTTGGGTGGAAACTATTGCTCTTGATTTGCAGTCACCTTGACATTTGACCTAGCGGATCAAATGCATTTTCACCGGAAACAATGTGACAGTATGATTTTCCAGTGTTAATTAATTGGTAAGTGAAAGTGTAAACAAAGTTCAGACGATGAAGAAGCCATAAAATGAATTCTTCAACTATGGGGACGTTTCTGGAGATTCTTCCCCGCGCAGGTTAATTAACATCAACAGCCTATTTTAAATGGCCTATTTTTAATATCTTTTTTTACGAGAAGGTCCAGGTCTGGTTGGTGAGAGACTTCGTTCGTCGAGGCTAGTTACCACCCATCAAAAAAGACGTACCGCCAAAAGATTAAGCGTTCGGTACGATGTCATGTAGAAATTGAAATGGATGTAGATAATTATCATCCTACTCCTAACAAGTTAGCCCGCTTCCATCTTGGATTGCACCATTACTCTACGAGGGTTTACCGACTTAGATTTTTAAAGTTTCTAAACACTATTAAATGTAATATTCGATCAATACCTTTTGTATTTAACTTATCTAAATCCATAATCAATGAAACCACACAGTCAACCAAAAGCTGCAGACTTCCTGTGGTAACTCATATTCATTTTTGTGTTTTATCTCTAGACTTTCTTATTTCATTAAGAGTTGAGTATTCTCTTTAAGCGGTGTTGTTGTAAAAATCTCCGTATTATCCGGCGAGAGTAAAGAGCTCACTTGAACCGCAGTAATCCATCTCTTGTTGTTTCCATGGACCGTTTATCCATTGAAAATATGAGCGATTTCTTTTTAATCTTCTCAAGGCAAGTAAGTACTTGTGTTTAATAAAAACCATTTAGTAATAAAATACTTGATATTCGCGGCTTTTAATGGTCTGGAAGTGTTGTTAAGATTAATTAATAGTACACTGAGACGCTTGCATAACAGACATGAAATTTTTTTTAACAAAAAATAGAATCGACATAAAACGCTCTAAAAAGTTAAAAATAACTGTGTCATTTGTTTGCTTTAATTTACTTAAGCATATCTATGAAGTCGGTGCCAGCAAGTTTAAGGAACATTATTATTTAACGTAGTAAAGCAGTTTGTGGGTTCTAGGTAATGTCCTTAAAGTAGAAACCTTGGCTGGCACCGACTCCTAAATATGCTTAAGTAAATTAAAGCAACTAAATGACACAGTTATTTTTTACTTTTTAGTGCGTTTTGAGTCGGTTCTATTTAAAAAAAGAAAAAAAATTCTTACTTTTTAGTGATTTACCACAATGGGATCATCTTAGAAGTAAAAAAAGAATTATCAAAATCGGACAAATTTGTAAAAAGTTATGCGTGGTCATACATAAAAAAAACCTCCTCCGTTTATTTTTCGTTGGTTAAAAACTGCTGTAAATTTTCGATTGAAGCGCAAGAAGGCATATAACTAAGCAGCAATGATATGTAGTATTGTAAATCATATGTAGGTATAGTTTGGCTATTTTATTAAAAGAATAAACGTAAACAAAGGACCGGTATGTGACAGCGGACGAGTATTATCTTTATCCTTATCTCTGGTTAAAACAAAACAAAATAAAGTGAACTGCCTCGTTGCAGTGGTTATATGGCATAATATGCTCCTGGACTCCTTCTGACGCAGTCGGATATAAACATCTTAGCATGCGACTACGATATAGAGAGACTAAGACGCCGTTAAATTATTGATAATGATACTGATGATATAGGTTAGTATAAAATAAAACTGTTACACCAAAGCAGTATTAAATAACATGAAAATCCCGGAATTCCTACACAAGCTCGTTAATCCCAGTGACGTAAGTTAATGCATCACACGATGCCGCGGATTTCGCTCCGCATAAACTATTCACAGATGAGAGCCTTTAGCGCTGCAAATTTTAGTTATATTTCCATATAGAAAAGAGGTCGAGTGGTGTTTTCTAGAAAATATTTCGGAACTTATGAAATTGTAGGTAATTATACAAAGCGCATGTTAAATGCATCTTATATAGAATGAAAAGTTTTATTTAAGATACCAGATCAGTGATTCTCAACCTTTTTTTGTTGCGGCACATATTTAACGATTTCAAAATTTGGCAGCACACAAAGAAAATGATAAAAAATTATTTACTTACTACAACGCACTGCATAAGTAGTTTATGACAAAAATTTTAAATACACCAAGACCCCGCTTTGGGTCGCTAATGCGTTCCTGAAAAATGCGACGCAAAGTGAATCACAAAGGTTCAAAACACGGATAAAGTCAGTAATTAGTTCCATTTTTTTTTTGAGAAAGGCAGTCTCTATTGACGACCTCCGTGGCGCAGTGGTATGCGCCGTAGATTTATAAGTCCTGGGTTCGATTTCCGGCGGGGCAGATTGAGATTTTTCTTAATTTGTCTTGGTCTGGCTGGTGGGAGGCTTTCGCCGTGGCTAGTTACCACCCTACCGACAAAGACGTATCGCCAGTATAAAACTTTGCTTTGAACAAGTAATTCCCTTTTTTGTCGATTTAAATATATATTCATGGTAAAAATATTTTTCTTTTAAAATGATACAATTTAATAATATTAACATTATTATATATTTGCAAAATTTGGCGGCACACTTTTGAAATTTGGCGGCACACAAAAGTGCCGCGGCACAGTGGTTGAGAATCACTGTACTAGATCTTTTGGACGACCGCCGTAGCGCAGTTGTAGGCGCGGGGGATTTTCAGACGGATGGCCGAGGTTCAATTCCCGGCAGGGCCGATTGAGATTTTCTTAATTGTTCCTGGTCTGGCTGGTACGGCTGAGAGATACCGCCATTTAAGGTTCCGGTATAATGTCGTGCAGAAACTGAAAGAGGTCTGGATTTTCATTCTACTTCTAACTTCTAACTTCTATTGAAGGATAGATGGCGCTGCCGTCATGTAAACAAGTCCCTGTAGCAATTTAACGTAAATAAATGTTTAAAGTGATCGAATCGTGATAACTTTTACCTAAATAGTTACACTATCATCGAAATATTATGTACAAATGTTTTCCATCAAAATAAATAAGTGACAGTGTAAAAATCAAGACGAAACAGTGTCCCGTTGTGAGCCGTTGTGAATAGACAACTAATGTACACAAAAGAAGTTTTTGCCGTTAACTTTCACATCTAGTGATAATCAGTATTAAAGGAGATCATTCAAAACTACATTAAAACTTCGAAAAAGCAAAATAATTTGTGCTTTGAATCTCTTTGTTAACATTGATTGCTCAGTTACCCACATGTTGAAAAATGTAAAATTGAATGACGTAATGCTGACACTCTATTACACTCAACAACATTTTCGGCATTAGTTGTAAGCCACTCATAGCCTAGCGCGCTGGCGGCGAGACTTCAGAGTGTTATACAAGGACGGTCGATAGTTCGAACCTCGTCAAAAAATTTCTATGATCTTTTTTCTGTTTAAAGTTGTAATTTTCATGGAGCACTCCTAATAAGTTGACGAACTAACAAATATAAGCATTGATATTAAATATTACTTAACACAACAAAACAAGAGAAGGAACTTATAATATTGACCGATTTACTGACCCGTTAAGTTCAGCGACAAATGCACCAGATATTTAAATTACATACGACCACGCTAATATTCAACTTTTAAATACAGAATTTTTATATTTCTCCTTTTTTCCTTCTAAAAATTGACAACAAAACATGTCTTCTAAAGAAAAAAAGGCACAATCGACTACGCAGAAAAGAAAAATATTAACGTGTTATAAATGCAAAAAATTTATAAAAATTGACGAAAATCTCCAATGCAAATATTGCAAGCAAAAGTTTGATTTGTCCTGTACAAATGTTACAGTAAAAGAATTTCATGACATGACCGATAGCATGAGGATGAAATGGATATGTATGGACTGCAACAACAAAAACCTTCACAGTTGCAGCAGGACTAGCACGCCGTCATCAACTCCCGCATCACTTATATCTACCACAGAAAAAGAATTAGAGGAATTTACAAGTGGAAATAATCAAATTAATTCTAGTATTCACATCCCTCGTGGTGAATCCTTCATACACGATACAGAGAATTCATTAATTTCGATTAGCTCAAACTTAAGACGAAGCCTTCCCGATCTCTCAACACGGGTTAATGAAGATGAAATACTGGAATTAAAACATACTAATAAAACTCTCCAACAGGAACTAGAAAGTGCAGAGTTAAAAATAGAAAATCTACTTTTAGAAAAAAAGCAACTCGAAAGAAAAGTTCTCGATCAAGAAGTAGTGATCAATAATTTATTGCATCGTTTTTCCGGAAATTTCAAATCACATGAAATAGAATTAGAAGCAGCTAAAAAAAGCAATTCAGAACAAATCGACTCACTTAGTATTACCACAAATATAAGCGCTACAAGATCTGTTAATAATGAAACTTTTGAACCACAAGAAAACAATAAACTTAAAAACTACAGACAGCCTCGCGGAATTATACAGTCCAAACAAAAAGTTAATTTGAACCTGCCTTTGAAGAGGAAAATACACATATTTGGTTCTCAGCGATGCACAGGATTAGCATCAGCGCTCCTAAGCTCCAGAACAAACTCAATATACGAAAATTATAGTGTAGACTCACTAATAAAACCTAACGCATTAAGCTCAGAAATATTGAATGGTTGCTATAATATGAAACTAAATAAAGACGACAAAATTATTTTATGCGTTGGCGAAAATGACAAAAACCATTTGGACGTCCTAGCAAATTTATATAGTGTAATAAAGAAATATTGTAATTATTCTATTATTGTATTAAATGTACTAGAAAATAAGTCGTTAAATGTTAACACTCTAAATCAAAGGCTTTATAATATGTGCTTAGGGAACAACTGTCATTTTGTAGATAAAATTACTAAAAAAATGTCACTGACAAATGTTTGTTATAATATAAATATCGCAATAGATACTATCGATTACAAGCTTAAGTATTTAGACCACAAAGAACTAAAGAAGTTAATGAATAAACGAGCAGCAGAATACGCCAAACAACCACCTTTGCGGACACGTTACGTCAAAGGGACTATCCCATACTACTTTTCACGCATAATCAATGAAAATACAAAAACCCTGAATAGCAATTGCAATATACCTAAAAGGGGCACTATTCCGTTTTATTTTGCTCAGAAAAGCCCAGCCAAAAATTTTTTTCGTACCAAAAACTGTAAATAACAGATACAATTTTAGAATATTACATCAAAATATCGCTAGTATATGGTCTAAAAAAGATATTTTAAACATTACTCTGGAAGAGCTAAAAAGTAAAGATACTCAGCCACATATTATCTGTTTATCTGAAACATTTATAAAATCGGGCTCAGAAAACTTGATAAATATCAACAACTACAACCTAGGGTCATCCTTTTCTAGATCAACAAATAGGGGGGGAGTATGTATTCTAATTAAGAACAATATTAATTACACAGCATTAAGTTTTGTTCATGAAAATGCTATATCATTACATTTCGAATGTTGCGGAATTGAAGTATCAGAACTCAACCTAATTATAATTTGTGTATACCGCACTCCGAATTCAGATGTCACCCTCTTTCTTAACAAATTAGATTATCTTCTACATACTTTAACAAATAAATATAAAAATAAAAGTCTTGTAGTTACTGGAGACTTTAATATAAATACCTTAATTGCATCTAAAGCAACTATAAATCTACTCGACTTAGCCAAAAACTATAATCTCATATCTTATATAACTGAACCTACAAGACAAGCTTCCTGTATTGACTTAATCCTAAGTAATATAGGAAATGCAAAATCTTCCATTTTAAAACTAAATCTTTCAGACCATGATACAGCTCAGATGCTAAGTTACTCAGTTGAAGTTAACGTTACCAAAAACTCCATCTACTTTATCTACATAAGAGACTATAGTGAAGAAAATATAAAAAAATTCAATAGCGCTATTAAAAATCTATCTTTTGCAGAGGTATTGGATAAACAAGACTTCAACAACGCATTTGAAAGCTTTCATGAACTCTTTTGTCTTTTCTATAATCTATGTTTTCCAATCATTAAGATTAAAATAAATACAAACAATAAACAAAGCTGGATTACACGAGGAATTAGAGTGAGTTCTAAAACAAAAAGACATTTACGTATGAAATACTATAAAAATAAAAAAAATAAAGAAGACAAGGAAAAGTATCAGAAATTTGCTAAAACACTAAAACATTGTGTTTACAACGCACAAAAACTAGTAAATAAAAAAAGAATACATAAAAGTAAAAACAAATGTAAGACATCCTGGAATATTATAAAAAATGAAATAACTAAACCTAATAACAATTATTTTATCGATAGCATTACATTTAACAATGATACAGTTGACGAGCCTAATAAAGTGGCGCAAATATTTAATAATTATTTTATCGAAAAGACAAATAAAGCAAAATATGTATTCGGTAATGAACCACTTGCAAAACTTAGTAATGTATTTCAATCTATGTACCTAAAGCCAATGACGCATAAAGAAGTAGAAAAAGAAATTCTTAGCCTAAATAATACAACTGCAGAAGGATATGATGGTATTAACACCAAAATTATTAAAGCTTCAAAAAGCTACATAATCCCAGTATTAACTTATTTAATAAACTGGTCGTTTGAATCAGGATGTTTCCCAAACATATTAAAAAAATCTATTATAAAACCAATATATAAGAAAGGTAATATTAAAGACTTGGGAAATTATAGACCCATCACACTTGTTCCCATATTTTCAAAAATTTTTGAGAAATGTATGCTAAAGCGCTTATTAAATTATTGTAACAAATTTCATATTATAAGTAAAGAGCAATACGGGTTTCAGAAAGATAAATCTACAACGCTAGCCATATTCTCTCTGCTTGAAGAAATTTCAAAATGCATAGATCTGCATAAGAATACGACTGGCCTATTTTTTGACCTTTCCAAGGCTTTCGATTTTGTCAGTCATGAAATTTTGTTGGGAAAGTTGGAAAAAGTAGGGATAAGAGGATTTGTACTTCAATGGATTAAATCTTATCTAAGCAATCGTAGTCAGTCAGTAATCATAAAAAAAATTATAAAAAGAGAGCTCCAAGAATTCAGTTCTGAATACAGATACAACAGATTTGGTGTACCGCAAGGGAGCATATTAGGGCCTTTCTTATTCCTCATCTATATCAATGACCTTATTGAGGTTACTAACTATAAAACTGTGTTATATGCAGATGACATTGCAATTATTGTATCTACTGAAAAGAACAAGCAGATGATTGTACATGAAAGTGAAATTAATTTGACTATTAAATCTATTATAAGCTGGCTTGACATTAACAATCTTCAAATAAATTTAACTAAATCTAAATGTATTCACTTCCGTATTAATAACTTAAACACTCCGTTAAATATACAATATAATGGCGCAAAAATAGATTCCATAAACAGCATAAAATTTCTTGGTGTTCATCTTGATAGCCAATTAAATTGGAAGGAACATACTGCAAAGGTAGCAGGAAAAATAAATAGCTTTTGCTTCGTTCTTAGACGACTAAAAAATCTAGTAGACAAGAAAGTCAGCTTAGAGGTATATCATGCATACGTGGCTTCCGTCCTACGTTATGGCTTAATATTTTGGGGAAATGGCGCTGATATTAATAGAGCATTTATTGCTCAAAAGAAGTGTGTCCGAGCTATGTGTGGGGCGGTGCCCCTTGATTCTTGCAAGCCATTATTTCTAAGACTCAACCTATTAACCCTACCAAGCCTGTATGTGTTCGATATCTGTGTTTTTGTTAAAAAATACGAGCAACTTTTTAGTAAAAGATTTAATATGCACTCGGAGAATACTAGACATCCCAATGATATAGTGTTAAATCATTTTCCTAGAACAAAATTATTTCTCAAAAGTTGCCCGGGGATGTGTATTAAGATTTTTAACAGTATACCAAACTCAATCAAAGCTCTTCCACTGAGACAATTTAGAAAAAAATTATTTGACTGGCTAGTAAGTAAACGCTTTTATAGTACTAATGACCTTTTAAAATAATTAATTACTTATAATGACAAACATTGTTTAACTGATATCTTAATAATTAATTCAATTAACACTTTAAGACTCATTTTAATTAATTTTTATAATGTAATGGACACTATGTATTTTATAACAGACTTAAATTTAACTATTATAATTTACTTTTATTGATGTGTAAATTCAATTAATATTGCACACCATGTATTATGGTAGAATGTAAGTTGTAATTTAATTTCTAAGATCCATATTGTACTACATTCTAGCAAATAAAGATATTATTATTATTATTATTATTATTATAACAAGTTAGTCCGGTTCCGTCTTAGATTGCATCATTACTTACCATCAGGTGTAATTGCAGTCAAGGGCCAACTTGCAATAAATTTAAAACACATGTGTTAGCATTTTAAAATATTACAATTTGTTACCATAGACAATACTGTACGATATTGTCTATGGTAACGTAAGCTTGTGTCTGTCGACCGTGAGATGATTTCAAAGGACTAGATTCCAGGCCGTAAAAAAATGTAAAATGGATATGTTAGAATAGTGTATTTTACTGTTCTTGTGGTTGTTACAGAGTACGCATATTTTAGTGTAATATTAATTATTATAATTTAATGGTTTTGTAATTCATTTAAAAAGAGCATGTGTCGAGTTTTTCTGGCCGCGTCTTTTCTCGTCACGGACTGCTTTTCCGATGCGGCGGTAGATAAAAGATTATGAAAGAATAAAACGATTTTGAAGACATCAGAATATTATTTAAAATCCCGCTGCAACCAACACATGTCACAGAAAAACACAATTATTAATGCTATGCGCGGAAAAACTAGTGTGATTTGAAATCTAATTCATTATTTATTTCAAGTAAGTTAAAGCACTTAAAACGTCAAATCTGCCCGTGACTGTTCAATTCACAGATTACAGCTCTAAAGGAGTATCCACTCAGCATTGTGCTGCGTGTCTTAAGACACTACGCTTCGGTTCGGTTATTTGAATGTGATATGAAATATTTAAGGGTTTAATTTGGTATTTTGTGTTTTTATAAATACAGTGCTTCTTAGTACTATAGGCTCCGTGCGCTTAGACTTCGTCTGCGCCTGATATATTATTTAAAGCAATTTCTTGCTATAACGTTACTTGAGGGTTGAAAATGTTAAAATTAATAGCAATTTCCCAAAACCTCGTAATAGCTGAAATGATTATACTTACTAGGACTTTTAAGACTTTTAATGAGAATGTTTCGGTATAAAGCTTTTCAGTGCTGTGCAATCGTTCTTGAGTTATAAAATATTTAATTATTTTTATTTATTATAACTAACTTGACTTATATTAGATAATTTAGGTGACACTACTACCTAAATAGTACGGGCTTCTTAATTTTGTACTTATGATATTTTAAAACAAATCTTTTTATACTTCTCGTTACAAAAATCGACGTCATCGGTTACTTTTAAATAAATTAAAATAGTTTTTTTACTGTCGACGAAATACAAAAAAGATGTGTCCAATTCAGTTGCAAAAAAATACATTAAATGACAGCATTGTGTTCCTTTCAACTTGTTCCGAGCCAGACGCTTTTAAGTTTAAAATTCACACATTTACAAAGGGATTGTTAAAAAAAATCAACACCGCAAACTGTACCCCATTTACCCCTTTACATGCGACATTCAGCTGTTCTTTCTTCCGATGCATCCGTTTGATAATTTGACAGTTAGTTGACAGCTCGAAAAGAATGCATTTATGAAATTGTTATCGTAATCCTTTGAATGGACCACTAAAATGGATTAAGGGACTTTTGTCAGGTAAATTGGACTTCCAACGACGACAACTATTTTACAAAGGGTGGCTTGCTCGTCAAAAAATATTCCTATCGATTAAATAAATTAGTAATTTTTTTCGATATATTTATTCAGCACAAGTTTGCCCTTGACTTCGATCACACCTGGTAGTAAGTGATGATGTAATCTAAGACGGAAGCGGTCTAACTTGTTAGGTGTAGGGTTGAATTCACACCCTAACGCTAAATCACTTGGCGTTACGTCTTGGCCAACAAGGTGATTAGCCACGACCGTTCCACCAGTCAGACCTAGACTAATTAAGAAAATCTTACGTGGCCCGCCGGGAATCGAACCCAGAGTCTTATAAATCTTATAAATCCATCTCGCATATCGCAGCGCCACAAAGGCTGTCAATGCTAGTAGTTAGATTTAAATGACTAAATATTGACAATTTATTACAGAATATAATAAAATTTCATTACCTACATCGATAATATTATTATCGATGTAGGTAAAACTAAAGCTACGGCACTAGTTTCTTATTATTGTCATTACACATTACGATACCTTGTGTGTCATTTATGTTATCTCAGTGGGTGGTATGAGCCTGATTTGAATATATGACAATTAATTTAATATAAAATATGGATATTGCTCAATAATTAATTGATATAAAAAGGCTATGTTATGTGTTAAAAGGCGAACCTGTTGGCACCGAAATCTCCGCGGGATATCAGTCGTCGGCAAGTTTTATAATTATTTTTTTTGTTTTCAAGGCTCAGAAGAAAACCCTTTATTGACCAGGAAATCATATTTAAATCTACATCATTCATCTATTTCAAAAAGTTCCACACAAGCGCATAGCCTTTCTCTTGCCTATAACAATAGAGGATTTGGAAACACCGAATTCTGTATTAATATAGACGATTAGATAAGACCTACTGCAATGCAAGTTCAAGTTTGGCCAGAATTACATTTTTAATATAATAATGACTCCTTTTAATAATAAGCATATTTTCGTTATATAATGAATTGTAATAATTGTTACAAAGACATAGGTAATTATAACGAGTAGAGCATTGAGAAAATATTATCATTTTAACTAATAGGATTTCAAACGAAAAAGGAAATGTTTAACACGCGCCTGAGCATTGTGCGTTCAATATTTTTTTTACATACATCATTAGCTTTTGTAAAAATATAATCAAAGTTGAGAATATTTCTGCATGTATTACATACCCCTTTTGATCTTACGGCTCTTATAATGAAGGTATGGAAGCAATACCAGCGAGGGACGGTTAGTTCCTTTATTTGGACACATGTCACAAAAGAGGTATAATATGAAAGGCCTATTTAGGGGCCCCATACTCAATCTAAATTCAAATACAAAGAGATGAAATTTGTATTTCCAATCTAAACATTCATTAGGAAAATTTTTAAATTCCATTCATGGCTCCCTAGTTAAAACGCTTAAGCTAATTACATGAAACATTGATGGAGGCACACAAAGCTTGCATATTGCGTTGAGACCCCTCGTCTCGCTATCGCATATATTGTAGGTAACTCTGGTGTCGAGATGTTCCCCTTTGCATATATTTCGTTTGATCTCTGAAGCAAGCGCCGCTAAGCTTTGACATGAAATATTTATATTCAAACTGCATTATATCATCTATGTTTAATCAATCGAATGAAAGGTATTGGATTGCAGGTAACTAGTTTTGATCTATAGATAGACTTGTATAATGAACTCTTTGGTGAAGTTTATTGTTTTATATTGGAGATAAATTTCTACGAAATTTCCAGGATTTGGGCTAATTCATAATCATTATCAGATTAATAATAACCCACTTCAGGGCCAGGCCTCCCTTCTTTTAGGGGAGGGGGTTTTAGCGTATACCCACCACGCTACTCTAATAAGGGTTGGCTATATCAGATTGTTAATCACTATCAGATCTTGATGATAGTGACCGGGACCGACAGCTTAACGTGCCCTCCAAAAAGCGAAGAATGAAAAACTCAACATTCTTATGCGACCCGACTCATGTTTTGAACCCAGGACCTCATGATCGAAGCCACATAGGTTAACCACTAGACCAAGAAAGCAGTCAGGGGTCTTGCATTAGTTAATAAATTCATAATTGATCTGATTCTAGTCTATGACTTAGTCTGATGGCAAATAATTTCCTAATATATCGTGAAATGTAAAAAAATGTGTGCGTGTACTAGCGTACACTTGTAAGAAGTGAAACTAACTAACTAACTTATCAACATTCAAGTATTAGAAAAAATTTATACCATAATTACACCCACGCGATAGTGTATTGAAAAATACAATTAAAAAACTGAGGTTCATTTTAAATACCTACCACCTAAGTATTAGAAAAAGAGATGTATTACTTACTTTTTTTAGAAATTCACTGGAATTAGAATTAAAATAAACCCTTTGCTGATCACTTCAATATAACAAACGCGTAACGGAAAAATGTGACGCGTAACGAAAAAATGTTACACTAAATTTTTTTCCAACCCCGATAAAGAAGTTTCACTTCAACAATCCCATCATAACCATTAGGTTCTAAACATTATAAGACGTTGAAAAGCCATATCGGAGTACTTACGGACCTACCACACAAGCCCTTGACTGCAATCATACCTGATGGTAAGTGATGATGCAATCTAAGATGGAAGCGGGCTAACTTGTTTAGGAGTAGGATGAAATCCACAATCTTTTCGGTTTCACGCGACATCGAACCGATACGCTAAATCGCTAGGCGGTACGTCTAGTCTAGCTACGATCTATAAGACGTCTGTCCATTTTACGGGTGGTTCAATTTGCAGTACTAAGTGCTAAATGATCAGATAGAGTAGACTCTCAAGTTTCAAGTAGCACAAGATTTATTCATTATCCGCTTGCTAATTTGTCACTCCGGCACTCAGCTGATAAGGACGCCTAATAAATTCTCTCAAACCGTGAAGAGTCAAAGGCGCCACTCGAGACGCACTTGTCTATTTGTAATTGAATATGAAAATCTTTCGAGCTACACGAGAGCTTAAATCAGCTTCGGACGTAATAAAATTACTAGAAGAGCCGTTGGGATAAAACTTTTGCATTATGCTGACTATGAAACTGATTTCAACTTATTATGTCTCCATAATAAGTTGAAATCAGTTGCAGGGCACTAATAGGCGTTATGAAATGTAACATTTAATTAATACTAGAGGACGCCCTTGGTTTCACTAACGTAGTTCTCGTTCCCGTAGGAATTTCGGGATAAAATCATATGTGTTATTCTGATATACCTATATGATATATAGGAATAAGCCGGGATGATGGCAAGAGACCTGATGGATTGACGCTGGTTCCCTGGGAAGTGGGACGGGCCCTAATGTGGAACGCTACTTGCGTTGACACATTGGCTCCGTGTCATATCAGGGAGACAGAATCAAGACGGGGAGTCGCAACAGAAAAGGCTGAAACCGGTAAGTGGCACAAGTATGCCTCTCTGACAGAGAGTTACATATTTGTACCTTTTGCCGTGGAGACCCTTGGGCCATGGAGTCGCAGTGCCAAAAAGTTCTTCCGTAACATTTCGCCGCGCCTAATTGCCTCAACTGGTGACCGAAGGGCTAGCTCATTTTTTGCGCAAAGGATTAACCTGGCTATCCAACGCGGAAATGCAGCCAGTATTATTGCCACCATTCCACGTGGGCATGATTTGTATAGTTATTAGGATAAGTTAGCTTAAGTTCCTTATTGTGTTCTTTCCCTAAATGATTGTGAAGTTTCATCGACACTAATTCAGTAGTTAGTAGTAAATTTTCGCCTTCATAATAGTAGTATGGTTGCAAAACAACCGCTTGTACATTCCTCAATGGAAATAAGCGAAGATTGATATATTATGAAGTAAACATATGCCCCTTATTAATGAGTGTATACCTATTACGTCGTAACGTATTACCATAAAATTATGTTTAAATTTTCATTTATAAAAATATTAGGTATTATTATTTCGTTTTTTCCTTTTGAGAGAACCTAAATATGGCGTGTGATGAAACGCGTTTTTCATACCTTTGTAATTATACCCTAATGTTCAGAAGCCGTGTATGTGTTTATACCGTTTATGATTTCTAAATTCAGTATTAATAGCGCAATATATTAATTATTAGTATAGTTTGTTTCCCCTTATTGTATGAGGTAAAATCAATCACGTCACAGAATTTTGGTCGCTCCTTCGTACCACATCTAGTAAAATATGGCAAGTAGCTTAGTACATCCGCAGCCCTCTTATGTTAGGGGAAATCTTGCAGTGAGCATCGGCACTCGTTCACGTCTGAGAGGCGGGCGAGCGATGAATAAAATGTAAGGTGCTTTTTAATAGAATTTAATTTTTATAATTCGTCAGCGCCGGTTTTTCGCGAGAGAATTTTTACAAGTGGAGTCAATTTTTTCTCAACCTCTTATTGATTTACACCGGCACTTGTTATCTCCTTCGTTTAGATTTCAAAGCTCACCGGTTTAATATAGATCTAGTAATTTTATATGCTTCTCGGTACTGTTCCTTGTCAAATTACTTTTGTATGCGATATTATTGCTTTTTATTGACTATCTCTTTTCCGAATATATTATTTATCTTTTCTAGGTGTATTAACTTGTGACTTGATTTGTAGATATTAGTTGATATTGCCTTCAATGTTTGTTATGCCTCATTTAATAAAATTCAAATATGTCTATTTTCCACGAATTCTTGTAATATTGGACGACATAAAAGTTATATATAGAATGACATGATATACTTATATAACGGATGAAAATATAATTTTTATATTTTCATAGCTTACTTTGGCACAGACTTACTCACCTTTCGGCCATAATATAACCCACCACGTTGTTTCTAATTAATTTAGCGGGCTTTCAAATTTTATATACCTAGATTTTCAATCACAAGGTAGGTACCTACTTAACAATAAAAATAAAACACTAACTCGTCCGAGTACAAGGACATTATATCAATATATTCGACAACTCATCCGATGTTGTATCTTAATTATCTTTTCCCAATACCTACAGAATGAAATCAGCAGCTTTGAAGTCCTTACAAGTTATTTTCGACTTGACTTGCCCGTGTTTTTATTAGAGGAAAAAAGCGAAATCGGATTAAAAACATGAAAGATCCAAGGTCGGCTCAAAGATTGCTCAAGCACTTTGATCCTTTATTTAATTAGACGTTAAGTTGCAAAGAAGTTCAAATCCTTAAGAATTATTTTCCTTGGGAAGCGAAAATCGTCACATCGCGTTTTTTGAGCTGATGAACGCCCAAAGGCATATCCTATACCTAGGTAACTTTTTTTGTAGTGAGTCAGAAATCGAGAGGAGACGTTTTCAGACACATTCCACCTACGTTTTAATTTTCAGAGTAAAAAGATATTGTTTATGAAATATTATCGCCATTGTGATTTCAATGATATCAGATGATTTTTTTGATTTTTAACTTTTATATGGCATGCGTTTGTACAAGTAAGGAATATTCGAATGCTGTGTTATTTTATTTGTTACTATTCTTGTACCTTCAGAAAGTTCTTAACGTCTATCTGCTTTGCTCTGAGCTATATGCGGTAATATTTTTTTTATCACATACTTAAAGATTACAAGTTATTGAGCATTACGTTTTATAGTTTATCATATTATTATACATTTTATTATTATTAGACATATCTAAACAGTTACTGAAAGACTGAGAAAATTAGTACGGTTTAGACTTGTATTTTGCGGACCAAGCGGGAGATACGACAAGCTTGTCTATTTTATAGAAAAAAAAATGTTTCCACCATTTCTTGCGTCTGGGGAAACAACCGGAAAGATAGTAGCCGGTTTTATTTACCAACTGTCGGCTCCAGTTTATTGGACGATTTTCGGCCTTACTAAAAGACCAATAATTGTTATCTCAGCAATCCACCCGTACAAAGGACCCCGCGAGTCCCAACCGACCAGTGACTTTATTTATTTTCAACCGATTCCCAGGTTTATATCTTTTTCGGTTGAGCCTCGAATAAATGCGGTACAATAACAATAAAGTAGGATTTGCCACAGATTGCTGACATTTTCCCCGAGAAGAAGGAAAGATATAAACCTCCAATTCTTATTAAAAATGCTTTGCATATACCCAACAAACTGAACGGTTTTTGGATATAAAATGTAGAGCGCAGCAATAAGGAACTCGTTATACTAAAACTCACAATCTTAAAGTCCTCAAAACTACTTGTGTTCTTTTACACGCTTTTTATTAGCTTCACTTGTATGTCAGTTTGTCAGTATGTCAGTTTGTCAGTATGTCAGTTTGTCAGTATGTAACTCTCCGTGGGTAATCTGCGCGCCTGCGGCCTTCCTTGGTTCTGGTAGCCGTTTCTCAGGCTCCCTCTCCGAAATTGAACTCTGATTCCCCGTATTTATAATATTTATAAATAATTATTAGGGTACTCCTCACCTGGCCTTTTGCTAGAATGTCCTGGATTTGGTTCAGGAACGTTCGCTTTGGTCTTTTATATCAGACTATAATATAACTGGTTGCTATACCAGACTAATCTAACTGGTTTTATGCCAGACTATAATCTAACTGATTTGCTATACCAGACTATAATCTAACTGGTTTCTATACCAGACTAGAATCTAACCGGTTGCTATACCACACTATAATCTAACTGGTTTATGCCAGACTATGGTCACTGGTTGCTATACCAGACTATAATCTAACTGGGTTTATGCCAGACTATGATCTGATTTGCTATACCAGAGTATAGTCTAACTCGTTTTATGCCAGACTATAATCTAACTGGGTTTATGTCAGACTATGATCTGATTTGCTATACCAGACTATAGTCTAACTGGTTTTTATGCCAGACTTCTTCTTCTTGGTCTTCTTTTTACACGCTTTTTATTAGCTTCACTTGTATGTCACTTTGTCAGTATATCAGTATGTCAGTATGTCAGTATGTAACTCTCCGTGGGTAATCTGCGCGCCTGCGGCCTTCCTTGGTTCTGGTAGCCGTTTCTCAGGCTCCCTCTCCGAAATTGAACTCTGATTCCCCGTATTTATAATATTTATAAATAATTATTTTATTCTCACTAATAAATAAATTACTAGCGTGGCCGAGCGGTTTAAGTGCTAAACTGCCCGTACAACAGTCGCTCAGGCGTGGGTTCGAGCCCTGGCAGTCGCAGTTTTTCTGCGACTTCCAAGGCTCGCTCCCGTGCCGACTGTACTCTGGCCAGGTTTCTGTGGTTTCCTTGGTCACTGTGCTAAGGGTGGGGCACAGGCAAATGCGGGTACAGATTGTAAGTCGGCCACAGCCGCTATAGAGGTAATGAGAGTGTAAATAGTCAAAATAAGGAGGGATTCAATAATCCCACGTGTCTAGGCCAAAATAGGCTAATGCGTAAGTTCCAAAAAATCACGCTTTTATAAATAAACCAAACTAAAAAGTAAAAAATAATTAATAGTTTAAAAAAACTAAAAACACGCTTTTTATAGAAACCCAAACTAAAAAATAGAAAATAAATTTTAATAAATTTAAATTAAGAATAGTGTTAAAAATTTCATTAACTATAAATTAATAATAGTGTTAATAAAAAAAATTATTTTATTTTAAAAAAGCGTGGGGTGCTTTTTAAGATATTATCAAAATGATAATCACTCTACTCATATCTGTCAATAAAATATTTATAACTATATTGACACCATGCACCCCACGCTTTTTTTTAAAATAAAATAATTTTTTTTTATTTACACTATTATTAATTTATAGTTAATGAAATTTTTAACACTATTCTTAATTTCAATTTATTAAAATTTATTTTCTATTTTTTAGTTTGGGTTTCTATAAAAAGCGTGTTTTTAGTTTTTTTAAACTATTATGTTAACGTTTAAAGTTTGTTTGTATTATAGTCAAAGATTACCTTCGAACTTGGTTGGCTAAAATATTTTCGATCCACCGAAATCTCTGCTATGTAAATGGGTGTAGGTACCTTATATCTGAATCTCATGCTCCGATTCCTCCGGCCCGATTAACATAGTGCGCTTAATAATATACGATCCTTAGCTGTAGGTTAATACAGGCGAAGTTATCAAAGTGGTCTTGGCACAATATTAGTACGTCGGCAGGCCGCAAGTTACGTGTTTAGTTCAAAACTTTGCAGACGCTGGATCAATTGTTACCGAATTTAAACAACCACAATTCCCAAATGTATCCCGTCTAAATTTCCACCAATTGTATAATTTATTGCCAATGAACCGCATACGGTCTTAATACGTTCAGTGCGGGCCCGGAGCCGTGCAGGAGGAATAATATCCGGTGATTTAGAGTGAAGCGTCAGCGCTTGAACTGCGGCGTGTCCTATTGGAAAGTTATGATTAATGTACTCTATTATTATATTACACAATATTCGAGCAATATCAGACTATAATGTATTCTGATAATTAATAATATGCGTTTTAATTATATGTTGCTGAGTGCTGAGCTGAATTTCTTGAAAGTTCGTATGTTTATCAGTCTACCGTTTAAAAACCTTGTTGTTTCTAGGACGACTATGCTTTGCAATGGATGTCTGATGGTGTTGTTGATTATGATGATATCTAAAAACAAAAATTTTAAAAACTAGACAAGTACAAATAAGACTGTTAGTTGCACCTGGTTACAAATATAAATAAAAACATTACTGAAGTTCTGAAAGTATGACAAACATTGAACTAACAGATAAACTAAAAAAAAAAGATTGAAACTATTTAAAAAGATTCATTACTGGACACAGATCTCTTCTTTTCTATAAGTAAGAGGAATTTGTTTGCTAGGTAGTCTAGCACGCTGCTTGTTTACCTACTCTAAAATATTAATGATATTAAACATGAAAAAAATAGCTTAAGATGCTCTCCAAGGCATCGACTTGTTACTCTATGGGCTTTCAAACTTGCTTGTACCGAAAATCTCTTGTAAAAAAGGAAACCAACCGTTGAGTCCAAGACCCTGACGAAGATGATCAGGTTATCTATCGTGTATACTTCATTAACGAAGCAGTCATAATACAATCTGCATACACGTATATCACGCAGTTGATTGTGACCGAATAAAAACAGAGCCCAATTATCATCCAGGCCGCGTCAAAGTATCACTCGTTAATGGGTTATTTCTGATGGCCAGACAGTTCGGTTGGACAGAATAATAACAGGGTTGTACGCGCCTTATTAAGAGCAGCACGCATGTTCCCGCCGGCCATTGGAGGCCTTGTTCTGTGTTGATTTTAGTTCCTACTGGGAACAAGGTATGTAATATTCTGTTGGAATTTTGTTTATTATTACTGTTAGTTATGAACTTTGCTGTTAACACAGTACAACCTAAAACTAGTAGTAGTACCTACAACTAGTTAAATATGAAGGTAGATACGATAGATATATAATGTGGTCTAGGCCTAGACTGCCTCGTTGGTCTAGTGGTCAGCCTATGCGGTGTCGATCACGAGATCATGAGTTCAAATCCTGGGTCGCGTCACGGAATAATTCATTCTTCTATGAAATTGTTTGTATATTCCAAGCCCGGAGTCGAAAAGTTGGTGGTGTTACACCACTTGGTGGTGGTCACTATTTCAACATTTATTAGGGATCTTTAATAAAGGAAATATAATCGCTCTAAGCCCAACAACTCGCATTGGAGAAGCGTGGTGGGTCTATATCCCCTCTCCTTTAATAAGGGAGACCTGACCCTGTAGTGGGTCGTTAATAGGTTGATAATGATGATGATATAGACGACACTGATTAATATTTCTTACCTCTTTCGTCACTTACTGGTCTTTTGCCTCAAATTAGTTACAACGTGGTAACGTGGTTTTATTTTAGAAATAGTCGATTTTAGCTTTCGCCAGACCTAGTGATAAATAATTAGACGAGGCCTGCACTTTTGTTTAAACTTAAGACAGATATCAATTAAATAAAGCTTTAATCGACCCACTGTCATATTAACATCGATCCATTATTTAAGTGGCGTTAACAAAAACATTAACATGGACCAAAAATCTGGCATCCTACCTAAAATATAACATGCATTGCCTTTATGTGCAGGATTCTTAAATATCATCCACAACTTAAAACGTGAAGAGATAATTACTTTATACTTTTAAATCCGCTAATAAGTCTTCAACGTCAAACATATTGATTGACGGCGGCCATTTTGTATAGTAGCAATTAATACAAGAGTGCTGGCTCATCATACGTTCGATGAATTCGATGTGAGGCACTAAATCATTAGAACCCCTTCTTAATAGCATGTAGTGTATTGTAGACGTTGAAACATGGACTATACGAGAGAGTGAGAAAAAGAAGATAGACGCTTGAGGAATGTGGTGCTGGAGAAGAATGCTTGGCATAACCTGAACACAGTTCCGAACCGACATTTCGAGACTCTGAAAATTCGATAATAAAGTCTATTTTCCAAAGTTCCATCCAAGGTTGCATTCTCATTTTATTTGGACATCACACGCTGAGAAGATACTCTATTAGAATAATGCTATTGTATTGTATACAGAAGAAAGTTGGAGTTTTGTTTAACTAATAAGTGGTTAGTCTGATTCTTAACTACGCATTTTACCTAAATGCTGTTTGGTACATAACTAGCTCAAGCTAAACCTAAACGATTCAAATTAATGTTAGTAAATGTGTAAATAATACCTTGAAGCAGCGTGATGGGTCTAAATTCCATAATATCTTTCCTATAAAGAGCGAGGCTTGGTTCTGGTAGTGAGTCTTTAAAATAAGTGGATAATACCGAAATTTCCTAGTGTGACAGTGAACCCAGTATCTTCCAATAATAAAACAATTCATACATAACTGAGGTTAGTAAGAAGGTTTCCACCAAGTGATTTATGATCATTTATGCTATAACCACAGTACAGAGCTCCAGAGCTCGTGAATTATGTATATCTCAGCGACCTGTTGAAGTAGGTACACCAAGGAGTTGTTTGCAAATGATTTATAAACATCGGTTTCACCCAGTTGTAAATAATTAAACAACACTATGCCATTCAACTTTGATCTTCGATTCGGTGGTTACTAAGTTTAGAAAATCTCCCTTTCTAATTGTCTGTCCCGTCTAAGTTATCCAGTTTGTTAAGCTATCGCTTTTGGAATATGTCTTCAGCTATATACTTACTAAATTATGAAATTAGTAAATATCTTTTGCTAATAAATGCAGTTTTTATAGGTGTAACTGACGGGACAAATTTCGTTAATATCTGATAAACGTTGGACTGCCAAAGTAATTTACGTTGGAAAGCGCTTTTAGCAAAGGGATATCAAAAGAACTGATGTAAAATATTGAAATTTTGTTAATTAGAAAAAAAAAATACCTACTTAATATCCAAACTTTTACTAAATTTTACTTAAAGTAAGATATAATTCCCTTTTCTACGTGGATTTCAGGATAATTTTGAGGTGGGAAGTAGTAGATAACAAACACACATATACACACACACGTTTGTATGTTTTTTCTTTTCAAAAAAAATATGCAAAACAGAAGGTACGTATATTGCAGGACAGGTGATGCTGATGAGATTGCTTTTTAAATGAAAAATATTTTTGGCTTTTTATGGTAGATAATTGTGGACTGCGTAAGCGTTGTTTAACATACATAATCAAATCAATAGGTGCTTTTGTTAGTAAACTCTAAACGAATTGGCAAAGTATAAGATTATTACAGCCGTCTGAAACTTTATTTGCAAGTGACTACATCAGAATATAAATCAGATTACGCTCGTACCTATTTCGCAATTAAGAGGCGATCTTTAAGCACACATTTATCTTGCATCTTACAACATTTATAATAATTACATCATACTATTGACAAGCCCATTAATATCTGATCGGTGTACAGTTAGAACAAGATAATGAATAGAGCTGAAAAATAATATAAAACATACTGTAACGCTAATAGACCTGGCGATGCAATACCTTAAGCTTAAAATAACATGACTTTATTAGTAGCTTTTGCTCTAAATAAGTCATGTTTGGTAATTATGACTATTATATCTCAATTATTTTAGAGAACATAAGCTGCAATTATAAATGCTGACGTAAATCAACGAACTCGTCGGCTTTACAGATTAGCTATTTTAATAATGGTTAAGTTTTACAAATAAATGAAACCAATATTTTTAAACGTTTCGTAAAGCTCGGATTCTGAATAAAATCCCCCAAACGGCCTCAGTCAAATCTGTCCTATCAGACATGGCTTAAAAAAAGCCGTCAGTAAAATGTAACTGCATAGAGTGGCTATAAAATGCGCTCGCGAGAATCCCCGAGGACAAAAATTTGGCTGCCGTTTCTTTTTATTAAAATGTCTATTGAATACACATACTCGTAAATTACCACTTAAATGATAAAATAAATTTGAGTATATAACCTATTTAGGTACTGTAAGATTAATTAAAAAATTGTATTATAATCAGACATAGAACGATATATCAGAAATTTAAAAAAAATCTTGACGTATTGTTTTAGGGAAGACCTAGATTTACAAGTATGATCTGAGTCGCTAGATCGTCGTGGCTTTTTTGTAAAATCTATTATCAATATTGGATATAAACGATTCTATGAGGATTGAATCTGAATCGACATGACCTGACCCAGCAAATTTTTTTTTAGCATAAATTCGTGTAAATGTTTATATCTCTATGTCACACGCATGTACCAAACAAGAAACGTTTTGGTAACTCTAAATTTCAATAATTTTTCAAACCAGTTTAGCCTAAATTGTCCATCGGGCAGGGCTTTAAAAGAGCCGTTTCTAAAATGTATCTGCATAGAACGACTATAAAAATGCGTCCACTAGTATCCCGGGGGATAAAAATTGGCTTGCATTCTGCTTTTTCGGAAATGTTTATGACATATGCTTTTCAAAAACGTTGGTGGTTGAAAAGTGTTGGCTTAAAAAATATAATAAAAATATATTATGTGGCTTAGATTTATCTAAATTAAGTTTAAAAGTGGCAACTAAAAATATGTTATTAATAATTTTAATCCGAGCAATCAGTCAGGTAGATCCAGATTTATTATATTTAGATTTTGAAGTGCTCTCGTTAGTAAATCTCTAAAGTCTTGAGTATAATCTATGCTCCCAGACGTGGATTTAAAAAATCCTCTAAAATGCAACCGAAAAGAGCGACAATGAAAATTCGTTATCGAAAATCCCTAAGGATTTAGGAGTTGAGTATCACATTACCTTTTTAGAGAGTTTTGTGAAATCTGTTTTTCGAATGGAATGTTTTTTTAATCATTATAAATTTAGTCTGGTTCGTGCTAAGTTAACGATAAAGGTTAACTTTTTTGAGGTTAAGTCAAGTCCCGGAAAAATATGAGCAAAATGTCATTCGAGTCGGAAAATCAAGAAAAAAATCAATCAAGTTCTGTCAGTGAAAATTGCAAAAGTTATAAGCAATTTAATTAAAAAAAAATGCAACGAGTTCAAAGTTTTTTGTCAATTTATTCAGATGAATTTAAAGATCTGATATAGACAAAATAAAATAAATAAAATATAGTATAATTTAACCTAACTTTCGACAAAGCCGAATAAATTATTAGGTTGAAATCAAGTGGTAACGAAAATCATATTTTCATAATTATTTTGCGTGCCATACTCCATGCCATTTCTGCTCTTAGAATACAGCAGTAATCGCGATGCTCTTTAATTAATGCTCAAGTACTTTCTTTGCGGCATCGTCCGTCCTCTCAGAATTACTGCACCCCTCTTTTCTTGTTCTTTATATTTCTTTTATTTTCTAAATGCTTGTGTGTAGTTGCATTTGCCATCGTACTAATGTGTGGATTAGTTTAGCTTGAATCATATTTAGCTTACAATCATCGTCATCATTAGTTTTATCAGTCTATTTGAATAGCTCACTACAGGGCTAGGTCTTCTTGTATATGAAAAAGACTCACAAGACTCTCAACTCTGCTTCAATGCGGATTGGTAGATTTTTATCTGTATTAATAATTTCATCAATTGGTACGGTAAACTCGATCGGTAACTTAGATGAATAACAAAACATAAAAAATAAGACATTATCGCCCTAAGCCCGGCAATCCGCATCGAAGCATCGTGGTGACTTGGCCATGTAGTGGGCTGTTAATAGGCTTTAATACATTTACATACAAACATCGATTTCGAGCTTAATTACTCTTATTTTCAAAGTGAAAACAGATACTTATCCCTCAAAACGTTTAGCTATTAAATAACAGAATCAATTAAAGACTTAACTGTTACTAAGCGTAAGCGCTGTAGAGTCGATGTTCATTAGCCATGGTGAAAGAAAAACTCTGTTATTCAAAATTAAACTTAATTCAATATTGTATTAAAGATAAAAATCCTTTGTATAAAACTTGAATTCAATTATTCAGTACAATGTTCAAACCTTTGCCTTTACTAAGATTTGCGATAATACATGTATGTGAATCACAATGGCCTCGCGTAGTCTTTTTACTGACTTTAATTGCCCACTTACAACACGGCTGCGTTATTGTTTCATTAATTTTAAATAATTAATACAGTGTTATCGGTAGTCAGGTGCGTCGCAAACGCTCCGGTTTAGTTCAGAAAGTCGGTTGGTTGAATCCGATTTATAGAATTCTAACTATTTAAGGAACAGTTGGTTGGTCCAACTTGCTTGTTCAAAGTTTTTACCGAATTCTATTTTGGTGAACTGAGTTGCTTTAGTTTCATTGCAACAATCGTATAAATCGATCTTTGTTTTAAGCTAGTTTTGAAGATACCTATAGTGTATCTTGAGACAAAACGATAAGCTTAAGTATACTTCTGAAATATGATATTAACGTTCGTGTTTGAATGTTTTGTTTAGGTCTCCAAAAAGTTCAAGGATGCATACAAATAGACAGTTCCAAATTAGAGCATTTTTTTGTTTAAAATTAAAATAATATAGTTAAATTTGAAATAAGTCGTTGGTCCACTGGTTAGCCATTATTGAATTATAGCCATAGTTGAATTATTAGGTTGGAGTTCTAGGTTAGGCTATAAAATATTGAGCTTTACTTTCATTATTCATATTATTATTCATTTGATCGTTTCAAGTGTTACCTTCTCTCTGAACTGTCCAGTTTTGTATTGGGCCAAATTGGTACAAAGCACCTTATTCCTAAAAGGAAAGAGGCCTAATTCTATTACAGAGCCAGGCCCCCGGTTAAAATAATTAATATGCTGATATCTATCCTCTTAAACAGTATTAAAATAAAACCGTGACCGAAGCGTGTGCGGCCACATTTATGCGTAAAAGAAATACAACAGCGGGGGTTCCATATCTGCGTGTATGCTTGCTCCCGTTTGCTTATTAAATTTAATAAAACGTCCATGTTGTTCCTCTGTTTGTTCAATATTTATTTTAATTGCTCGTGTTGTTGTGGATAACATGCAATGTGCCGACGCAAGTTTTGCCCTAAAGGGTTTTAAAATTTTGTAATGTTATAAACACATATTATTTTAAATCTACAAGTAGGTTTAGTGTTAACCTAGCAGCCTAGCTGTGACTGATAATATTTGGCGATTAGCTTCGAAATTTAACCTTAGTAACATACCTTCAAGAAATACTTGTAAGTATATTGTCTCTTAGTAGGTCTGTTGCCTGACTCTTAATACAAATTTAATTTTTGGGGGGAAAAGGGAATCCTCCGCTATCGAAAAACAATCAATGCAGTGACTTTCTAACTCCATTGATGTTAAACCTTAAAATATCTCCTGTTAGATAGGTATAGGTCCGTGCGTGTTATGTTCTAAAGTATAACGAACTCGGATATCTGCGAATAAATTAAAAATTCCTATATAGAGCTTAACTGAAAAATAACCTAACGGATTAATTGCGTATTTTTGGTGGAAATCCGACGTGCTACGACCAATTCCAATTATATTTTTCAATTAACTATTGTAAAAAATGGTTTTTTCAAGCATTGATATACATATATCTATATATTTTTTTTCAAAAATATAAAACAAAATGCTTTAAGGACAGTGGCAGCCAGATGCCGCTTTCACGTAGATCTCAGTCACGCCTGAAACGTAATGGATTAACTAACTATTTTTTATTAAACCGATTTTGATAATTCTTTTTTGATGGAAAGGGGATAGTCCGGTGGCGGTACCATGATACGGAAACCACGATCTGACCATGAGATCTTGGAGAAACCGAGGATAACTTACAAAAATTGTAAGGACAATAAGTACGTTTGTTAATTTTTCCGGTAAGTATTTAAAAGCACTACAATTTAATGAAGGTCTGGAGTCGATTTGATGATGGAGCTGATCTACATATAAGAGAACTCCTTGACGATTTACTGCAGTTACCTTGTGTTTGGGCTCGATTAATTTGTCCTGATGAGAACTTTACATTTGTCTGCTGATGAAGACGAAGGACTGTTAAGGCAGCCCTTTAACGGTTTACAGTAGCTACCTTGTGTTTGGGCTCGATTAATTTGTCTCAATGAGAACATTACATTTAGGTGGGCTTTGACTGTCATTGAGGGTCTGGTGATAAAGACGAAGGACAGCTGAGGGAGCTTATTAACGGTTTACAGTAGCTACCTTGTGATTGGCTCGATTAATATGTCTCAATAAGAAGTCTGAAAGGTTATAGTTTCCAGTTGGTTTAATGTTTACTAAGTTATGATCCGATTATGAGGCCTACGAAAACTCAAGGAAACTCTTCAAACTTTATAGGCACATTTGCAGGGATGTCGAAGTGTTATAAGTGGCTAGTGAATATTGGTACTTATGGTTTAGTCCAAGTAGGTTTTTTCGTATGTTCGTTGTCGATTAATCACTAAAAAGCATGAAATAATTTTTTATTCAATTTGTTATTCATTTCCTAAGCCAATGTATTATATAGTTTCACATGTCTTCGCGAGTATATTTGTAACGTCTACTCATTGGTAGGTTACTGAGCATGATGATTACGTAAATCTACTCGTTTGGTACAAGTAGATATGAGCAGTACATCAAGTCTCTACACTAGTCTACAGTACTGTAGTCTATAGTATATGACGGATGCAGCGTTGGTGCATACAGTGTAACGTGGTAGATTTACGCAATTACCCTGCACAATATAGGTAGTTACCCACCAATGCAAACAAAAACAGTCGATGTTCAGTTATTACTGTAGCAGGCGGTAATTGCCCGAATGCTTACTAGTTGCGGTTTTTGTCGGCGGCTCGTCTTTTGAACGCAGTTTCCCTTCATCAACTGCTATTTTGAAGGTGTGATGGAATTCTTAATTTCTTATGGACATAATAAATATGTAAAGCCAGGTCATAAGTTGTTAAACGGTGGAATGACCTCTACGTTGAAAGATTGATTGGGCTAAGCCAATGAAAGCAATATTGACTGGCCGAAATATGTAAGAATTTTTGATTTTTTTTTGTTATTATTATTAACATTGAGTAATTTTACCCGAGCTATTTTTCGAAATTCTTCTTAGACTGTTAGTTTAGTGTAAATCATATTTTGATATTTTGTTCTTCTGCTAGCATGTTCAGATGATATTAAAAAAATAATATTAATTAATAAACCTTTTCAAAAAACAATAATTCCACTATAAGGTACTTATGTAGCCAATTTTTTGGTTTTATTTTTCTCGTCTTATTTATGTAGTTTGTGAAGACATTTGGTTTGGGTCACTGAACCAAACTACACTAAAGGGCATTCTTTTCTTCTGGATCGTCGTTTGCGAATATTTAACCTCAAACACAGCGGTTGTCTCTACAGCTTTGTGCCTACGCAAACCTTTCCGGTCAAATTTCCCATGAGATACACATCGTTGCTGGCCCTTTTCATTTCATGCCTACGTACTTCTTATTATACCTACTTGTTATAAATACAACAAATCTTTATATTTTTTGTGCAGCAGTGAAATATGTTCGTTCAGTTAACATTGAGTAAAACAAAATATTCTCCATTCATACAAAGTTCGCCAAACACCATGAGGTTCCTACTACGAATTAAAACTCGGGGGTTCTGATTTGTGTTTACAGTTTAGTCAATAAAAAATACTTTAAATATACATTTAGTTAAAAAAACCTGACATATCTTCTCTAAACTTTTGATAACCTAGAGGATGCTCGCAGTTTTACCCGGGTGGTTCTCATTCCAGTGGGAATTTATGGATAAAATGTGGCCTACATTTTATTCTATTATATAAGCTATATTAATATAAAGTTTCATCAAAATCCATTAAGTAGATTTCGCGTGACAGAGTAACAAACATCTATCCATAAAAACATACAAACTTTCGCCTTTAAAGTTTTAGTAAGGATGTACAAGAGACAACTATATAAACTATAGAATTTGCAGAATTATTCATCCATCTGTACGCACTTAGTGCCTACTGTATATTATACATAGCATATGTAACAACCATAGGTATATGATTATCAGCAAACTTCCGACAAAGCACTAATTGCAGACTGTGGTCAGTTCAATCAACATACCGACAGCGCGCCGCACAAAAAACATTCCAATCAATATAATCACCCCGTTCGATATTAACTTAAATGCGTCCGTGGGATACACTACGTATAAAAGTATGTAGCTCATTTGAATAAGTACTATATGCAGTTTTTTTAAATAGACAAGAGTTAATGTAGAACAATTACTTCAGTAACTTACTAAGAGTTAGTAAGAATCGATTTATATTCTTCGTGAAGACAGGTACTGGTTACTGTCGTACTTTCATTGATGTCTCGAAAAATTGCTTATAAGAAAGATAGCGCATATTATAATTATAAATATTAACTACTATTGACTGCACACAAATTATCTACCTTTAATCTAATATAGTAAAAAAAAATCATACTCGAAGATTTATTTAAGTATACAAAATAACGTACGAGTACCTATCATTTTTACGGTATACTTTTTGGGTAAAGTTATAAAAAAACTTATGTTCCTAGTTAAGTTATTTAAACAAAATGCGTATCATTATCCAATCCAAGAAATAGTTGCAAAAAGAGCTTCGTTTTGTATTTTAAATATAAAATTATGACGAGATTTTTAAATTAGATTACGCTCTAGTTAATTTTCTTTGAAATAAAGCATTTATTTCCAACAAAATAAATATCCACCTAACCGTACCATCTAACCTGAAGCTTTTTCAACAAAGCCTAAGTTGGTAGCAGAACCGTTTAAATAAATCACAAAGTGCTTTGCAGACCGGAAAATTCAGTTGTTTAGATTGCATGCGGGCATGGGAAATACCTACCTTATATAATATATTTATTTATATTTACCAAATGTCCTTTGTTTAGCAGGGTATACCATGGTCTAGTAGTTAGTCTATGTTGCTTTAATCACGAGCTCCTGAGTTCCTGTATCGAGTTGTATAATAATTCTGAGTGTTTAATCATTTAAGAAATTTTCAGCAAAAAAGCCCCGAATCGGGAAATTGGTAGTGTTACACCCAACCCGGGTGGGAGCAGCGTACTGGGTCTACGCTCTATATCCTCTCTTCTAGAAGGAGGAAGGCCCAATTATATAGTGGGCCGATAATAGGCTGATAATGAAAATGATGCCTTCTTACCTTCATGAGCAGTTTTGTTGATTTTCAATAAAAATTGGTTACCACCCTTCAGTATACATCTGTACAATTCAGTTTATAATTTAAATAACAGTGATTATAAGGTTAGTGTCGATCGCCTGTCGGTTTGTTGTAGTTTCAAGTCGAACCCGAATTCATCTTAATAACGTGGGCGCTGAAGAAAACTACGTGTTTAGCCTTCGACACTACGATTAACTAATTGCGAAATTAGTTAACAGAGTAATATTTATCCACAATTTTCACGTATTAAATAAACAGATTTCCAATTGGAAGGCTTTTAATGAAAATTGTCACTAATTTCGCCTCCCCCAAAAACACGAAACGTCAACATTTGCCAAAGGCGCCTAATGAACCTTCCATAATTAGTTATGATCAAATTGAAAATTTATATTTGATACTGAAATATCGGCCCATAAATAAAATGTAGGTAGCAATAAATTTTCGAATAATAATTCCGCTATCAAGCACGTAATTACTAAGGTGTGATAAGGATGATTTATTTCAGGTGTTTGGACGAAAATTTTAACATCCTTTGCAGTAGGTATTGCTTTGTAGTCCATTTTCAATAAGAGACAATTTAAAGAGTAGCGAGCTAAACTATGAAGCTTTTGGAGCCTTATAAAAACAAGTGCACAAGGGCTCGATACCAAACAAATTATAAGCCAACAGTATTCTTTGTATTTCGATTGTTAATTAAAAACAAGGATGATAAATTGAGGATTTACATTGTATTCGTTGTACTCGTAAGTCAATATTTCTTTACAATTTTCTGTCGCGTGCTACCTTGTTTTACGTCCAAATAAATTCTGTTCCATTTTAATTAAATACGACAAATTGACAAAGAATAGACTTCATTTGCACTTGAATTCGTTTGGCTATAAAATAACTTGTCAACAGATCGTCACTTCGAGAATTAATTCGTTACCTTGTAAGACTGACTCTAATTTAAGATACCGAATAACAAATAAAATATGATTAAATATTAGTAAATAAAAAGATCATATCTTCGCGCATCTTCATCATTATTTATCTCGTGATACGACCGAAATCTATTTAGAAACAAAATTAGATGAAAAAAAAAATGATATTTCGTTTTTTGTAGCCGCGCGGAGCGCTATTTTCAACTAAATGATGGAGATAGAGTTCCGCAAGTTAGGACTTTTTTATTGGAAATTTCCTTCTTCTCAACGAACTTTTTTCAAAATTGCTTAAATGTTAATATTTTTTAAGTTTTTAACAAAAAACGAAATATAATTTTTTTCATCTTATTTTGTTAATAACAATTGCAATTTTTAACCTGCACCAAAATCCTTCAAAAACATTTTTCTAGAATGAAATTTTTCTTTAATGAAAACGAAAACACCACGAATCTTCAGCGTGTTATTTATTTGAAACTAGAGGAAGCCCTCGGTTCCTCCCGCGTGGTAATTTCGGGATAAAATGTATGCTATGTTTTATTCTGTTATGTAAGCTATATTATGGTAAAGTTTTATTAAAACCCTATCAGTAGTTTTTGCGTGAAAGAGTAACAAACATAAGTACTCACACATTCACAAACTTTCGCTTTTATAATAGTAGGTAGAATGATTTCGTTATTGAGTCAACTGACTTATTCTCAAAAGAAAAAGGAGATGGACGTAGTTCTGCAGTCGAGTATTAAAAAAAATAATCTGATTACAATAAATGCTGGAATATTATCGTTCATGTGTTGAATAACTTAAGCTATATCTATCAAACCTGTTTAAGCTAGCAGGAAACACTTGCACGTGCATATTTTCGATAATAAGCTGAGCAAACACAATATACGCGTTTACATATTTGCATCGTCGGCATTATACAGTGGAGGCGGACCTCGCTCGGTACACCGTCGAGTAGCCAGAGCAAATATTGATGATGGCAGCAATAATGGGGGACACCAAATCTTATATGCAAACTACGTCTGTCTTATAATCTGTAGTAGAGGTATATGTAAAGTATAAAAAAAATTGTGTTTCTCGGAACGCCTGATAGAAGTCATAACTTAGATACGGTTAGAGTGAAAACATTTTTAAATAAAAATAGAACCGACTCAAAAAGCACTAAAAAGTAAAAAATAACTGTGTCATTTAGTTGCTTTAATTTACTTAAGCATATCTATGAAGTCGGTACCAGCTAAGTTTATGGAACCTTTATTTTACGTAGCGAAGCAGTTTGTGGGTTCTAGGTAACGTCGTTAAAGTAGAAACCTTGGCTGGCACCGACTCCTAGATATGCTTATGTAAATTAAAGCAACTAAATGACACACTTATTTTTTACTTTTTAGTGCGTTTTGAGTCGGTTCTATTTTTATTTAAACATTTTTATTTCTTACTTTTTAATGATTTATCGCCATGTATCGTACTAGGACTGTCTGGCTGTCATAGTATATTATATGGCATTAGTAGCCAAAAAGCTACCGATTTCGAGACAAAAACCAAAATCGTTGTAAGCGTACCTCCAAAAATTGATAAGTTACTTCAATTTTCCCTGGATATCATCATCAGATCCTAACATGATGACAATGGGACCACTTTGGAAGTATGCCCTTTCTAATAAAAAAAGAATTATCAAAATCGGACAACTCTGTAAATAGTTATGCGTGGACATACATAAAAAATATACGTGTCGAATTGAGAACCTCCTCCGTTTTTTTTCGTCGGTTAAAAAAGGAAGAGCCTACTACCGCTGCCGTTACCGTGGGAGAAAGGGAAGCCAAAGAAACGGGCGCTGTAACACGTTACTTGACGAAATAATTTATCCAGTTTGAAAAAAATTTTTATTCACTATTAATAATACGTTATTATTAGTCTGTTTTAAAGGCCCACTACTGGGCTCCTACTTCTAATAGGAGAAATAATATAGTGCGTGGTTATTGGTACATCATACTACTATTATAAAGACGAAAGTTTGTAAGTGTGTATGTTTGTTACTCTTTAACACAAAAACTACTGAATGGGTTTTTGTGGAACTTCACAATAATATAGTTTACATATCAGAAACATACATAAGCCACATTTTACTCGTTGAGAGCAACGAGAACTCGGGGTAACGAGAAAAAGGGCAGGTGAAACCGCGGGCGCCTCTAGTACCTCAAGAACTTTCTACATTTTCTAGGCATGCACGCCACCTCATAATTTCTTTCATAATTAATTGTCCTCATAATTAATTGTCAGCTAATGTGAGCCATGGACACCTCAATATTGGCCTTGCGTGCTGCAATGCGACATACGATAGATGGAAAAACAAAAAAATTAAATTTAAATTATTCCGCAATAGTAGGACTAAAACATAAATCTTATTAATAAAAAACGCTTAATCTACACATCATCCTACGTTACTCTTATACTAGTAACTATCAGAGAAACGAAGTATTATCAGCGTTGAAAGATCGGTATTAATAAATATGGAGTTACTTCCGACTAATGACACTTTTCTTAAACCGGTATTAAGGCGTAAAATATGGCAACCCACATTTTTTAAAAGTAAAAAGAGTGAGTCTATGATTGAATATGGAATGAATTTAAAGCTTTAAATTCATTCCATATTCATTCATAGAATTCAATTACCCTATTTTATCTATGGTTATGACATAAATGATATAAAAATATTTCTGACAACTAATTTAAACTTAAACTCGTGTTTTATGTGTGGTGGTATGAAACCACCTCTGGAATCTCCAACTAAATCGTTTTTGATCAAATGAATTATAAAAACTGCAGTTTCTTTATAGAATCGATATTTTGTTTTGAAATCAGCTTCTTGCAGTTCTTCAAATGGATTAAGCGTATTTTGTGTAGTTTGACACGTCTACTTAATACAGTTCGGCTTCTTAGATTATTAATTCATTTATCGTCTTCAAATCGTCGATATAATAATCTCTGTCCATCTTGTTATATGAATCTTCAATTTAATCAAGTTTTTACTGTAAACAACCACAACACATCGAGACAAATAACGGAAGACAAGACGCTGTAAACGTCAAAAACTGCAATTTTGCGAACTAGTGAGAGTGACTTGCTTACTCGTTCCTTTCTCTGCGTTTATTAATACAAAATTTTGTTAGTATAGATTAAAAACTTGTATTAAAGTTAGTTTCGTTCTAGTCTACGTTTATTAATAGGGCTGTAGAGAATTATTTCGTCATCAAAAAATTTTCGTAGGATAGTACGAAAGTAAGATCAGCAGTACCAACATTAATAACTAGCATAATGTAAGGAGAAAAGGAAGTATATTTAATTAGCACGTACGCATAAAGTATGCCATTGCGTTCCATAAAGTTACCTCAACATAATCTCTCGGCCGCGTTCTGCCGGAATGTGCTTCAAACTTTATAATTCTAAGTCTCTCTCAAGTTTGAAATTATCTAACGATATACACAAGTAGACTACGTGAAATCTCAAGTCTCTTCCGAGTTAAGTGGGAAGTACGCAGTAGACACGTACGGAGTGCATATATTACCTGCCTGCCCTCTAACGGCACGCATGAGATTTCTAATTTTTACTTGAATCTTCATTACCAACCTATTTGAATGAGCCACGGTAAGACCTCCTTAAAGGAACGATTTGAAGCATAGAGAGCACTACGCTGTTCCAATGTATGTTTAATGTTGATAGATTTAGTGTGATAATTTGATTACTCTGTAACGATTTCTATAAGCTGATGTGTAACTATGCAACGATCTCTATTTGATACTGATGCAAGAAGATGTAACTCCACCATCTATTTACTTCAGGCTCTAAAATAAGAACGACCTTGACTCCATAACGCAGCGGTTATGTGCGGTGGATTTAAAAGATTGAGGTCCTGGGTTTGATTCCCGGCTGGGCTCATTGAGATTTTCTTAATTTGTCCAGGTTTGGCTGGTTTCGGCTGTGGCTAGTTACTAACCTGTCGACTAAAATATACCGCAAAGCGGTTTAGCGTTCCAGTAAGATGCCGTGTAAAAACAGAAAACAAATTACTCATCATACTTCTAAAAAGTTAGTCCATTTCCATTAGGTATAGATTGCATTATCACTTACCGCCAAGTGTGATTAGAGTCAAGGGCTAACACGAACAAAAAAAATATCAACTTTATAATAAACAAAATTACCTACCTAATTTAAACATCAACAACTTCACTTTTCTATGTTATGCATATACATAGGGTTTTACTTACCTGTGCGTTATTAATGTAAATTATATAATATCTAATCAGTAGCCCTAGTTATGCAAGAATAAAGAAGATAACATCCTTTGAGAGGATATTATTTTAACATTGTCTTAGAACAGAAGCTCAATTAATTAAAGTAGAGAATTCACGCTATAGGTATTCGATTTAATTCAATTACAAAACCATGAAAGCGCCCGCGGCTTTATGGGATACCTTTAGAAATTGTAATGAATTTTACATAAGGGTTACCTTAAATTAAACTGGCCACCGACGTTATATCGAATTTAAATAGTTTATTCAAAAGTGATAGCCTTAATTGAACTTTATAAAAGGTAAGAGCCATATTCTTTTTCTGTGCTACAGTGATTAGCTCAGGTGACTTTGAACCACAAGGACCTGAATTCGAGTCCCGAGTCGAGCAATGATAAAACTAATACTAAGATTTCTTTCCCCTAATAAATCAGCGTAAATTTTAGAATTTACGCTGATTTATTGGTAATCTCTGGGATTAGTCCCAGAGATTTCCAATAAGCTTGCAGTACATAATACACCCCCCGTGCCTCGAAGAGCACGTTAAGAAGTCTGTCACTGTCATCAACATCTAATAGTGATAATAATAAAAAACAAATATTATCGCTCTAAGCCCGCAAGCCCATAATTATTAAAGCTCTATATTATTTCTCCTATTAGAAGTAGGAGCCCAGTAGTGGGCCTTTAAAACAGACTAATAATAACGTATTATTAATAGTGAATAAAATTTTTTTTCAAACTGGATAAATTATTTCGTCAAGTAACGTGTTACAGCGCCCGTTTCTTTGGCTTCCCTTTCTCCCACGGTAACGGCAGCGGTAGTAGGCTCTTCCTTTTTTAACCGACGAAAAAAAACGGAGGAGGTTCTCAATTCGACACGTATATTTTTTATGTATGTCCACGCATAACTATTTACAGAGTTGTCCGATATTGATAATTCTTTTTTTATTAGAAAGGGCATACTTCCAAAGTGGTCCCATTGTCATCATGTTAGGATCTGATGATGATATCCAGGGAAAATTGAAGTAACTTATCAATTTTTGGAGGTACGCTTACAACGATTTTGGTTTTTGTCTCGAAATCGGTAGCTTTTTGGCTACTAATGCCATATAATATACTATGACAGCCAGACAGTCCTAGTACGATACATGGCGATAAATCATTAAAAAGTAAGAAATAAAAATGTTTAAATAAAAATAGAACCGACTCAAAACGCACTAAAAAGTAAAAAATAACTGTGTCATTTAGTTGCTTTAATTTACTTAAGCATATCTATGAAGTCGGTACCAGCTAAGTTTATGGAACCTTTATTTTACGTAGCGAAGCAGTTTGTGGGTTCTAGGTAACGTCGTTAAAGTAGAAACCTTGGCTGGCACCGACTCCTAGATATGCTTATGTAAATTAAAGCAACTAAATGACACACTTATTTTTTACTTTTTAGTGCGTTTTGAGTCGGTTCTATTTTTATTTAAACATTTTTATTTCTTACTTTTTAATGATTTATCGCCATGTATCGTACTAGGACTGTCTGGCTGTCATAGTATATTATATGGCATTAGTAGCCAAAAAGCTACCGATTTCGAGACAAAAACCAAAATCGTTGTAAGCGTACCTCCAAAAATTGATAAGTTACTTCAATTTTCCCTGGATATCATCATCAGATCCTAACATGATGACAATGGGACCACTTTGGAAGTATGCCCTTTCTAATAAAAAAAGAATTATCAAAATCGGACAACTCTGTAAATAGTTATGCGTGGACATACATAAAAAATATACGTGTCGAATTGAGAACCTCCTCCGTTTTTTTTCGTCGGTTAAAAAAGGAAGAGCCTACTACCGCTGCCGTTACCGTGGGAGAAAGGGAAGCCAAAGAAACGGGCGCTGTAACACGTTACTTGACGAAATAATTTATCCAGTTTGAAAAAAAATTTTATTCACTATTAATAATACGTTATTATTAGTCTGTTTTAAAGGCCCACTACTGGGCTCCTACTTCTAATAGGAGAAATAATATAGAGCTTTAATAATTATGGGCTTGCGGGCTTAGAGCGATAATATTTGTTTTTTATTATTATCACTATTAGATGTTGATGACAGTGACAGACTTCTTAACGTGCTCTTCGAGGCACGGGGGGTGTATTATGTACTGCAAGCTTATTGGAAATCTCTGGGACTAATCCCAGAGATTACCAATAAATCAGCGTAAATTCTAAAATTTACGCTGATTTATTAGGGGAAAGAAATCTTAGTATTAGTTTTATCATTGCTCGACTCGGGACTCGAATTCAGGTCCTTGTGGTTCAAAGTCACCTGAGCTAATCACTGTAGCACAGAAAAAGAATATGGCTCTTACCTTTTATAAAGTTCAATTAAGGCTATCACTTTTGAATAAACTATTTAAATTCGATATAACGTCGGTGGCCAGTTTAATTTAAGGTAACCCTTATGTAAAATTCATTACAATTTCTAAAGGTATCCCATAAAGCCGCGGGCGCTTTCATGGTTTTGTAATTGAATTAAATCGAATACCTATAGCGTGAATTCTCTACTTTAATTAATTGAGCTTCAGTTCTAAGACAATGTTAAAATAATATCCTCTCAAAGGATGTTATCTTCTTTATTCATGCATAACTAGGGCTACTGATTAGATATTATATAATTTACATTAATTACGCACAGGTAAGTAAAACCCTATGTATATGCATAACATAGAAAAGTGAAGTTGTTGATGTTTAAATTAGGTAGGTAATTTTTTTTATTATAAAGTTAATATTTTTTTTGTTCGTGTTAGCCCGTGACTCTAATCACACTTGGCGGTCAGTGATAATGCAATCTATACCTAATGGAAATGGACTAACTTTTTAGAAGTATGATGAGTAATCTGTTTTCGGTTTTTACACGGCATCTTACAGGAATGCTAAACCGCTTTGCGGTATATTTTAGTCGACAGGTTAGTAGCTAGCCACGGCCGAAACCAGACAAACCTGGACAAATTAAGAAAATCTCAATCAGCCCTGCCGGGAATCAAACCCAGAACCTCAATCTTTTAAATCCACCGCGCATAACTGCTGCGTTATGGAGTCAAGGTCATTATTATTTTAGAGCCTGAAGTAAATAGATGGTGGAGTTACATCTTCTTGCATCGGTTTCAAATAGAGATCGTTACATAGTTACACATCAGCTTATAGAAATCGTTACAGAGTAATCAAATTATCACACTAAATCTATCAACATTAAACATACATTGGAATAGCATAGTGCTCTCTATGCTTCAAATCGTTCCTTTAAGGAGGTCTTACCGTGTCTCATTCAAATAGGTTGGTAATGAAGATTCAAGTAAAAATTAGAAATCTCATGCGTGCCGTTAGAGGGCAGGCAGGTAATATATGCACTCCGTACGTGTCTACTGCGTACTTCCCACTTAACTCGGAAGATACTTGAGATTTCACGTAGTCTACTTGTGTATATCGTTAGATAATTTCAAACTTGAGAGAGACTTAGAATTATAAAGTTTGAAGCACATTCCGGCAGAACGCGGCCGAGAGATTATGTTGAGGTAACTTTATGGAACGCAATGGCATACTTTATGCGTACGTGCTAATTAAATATACTTCCTTTTCTCCTTACATTATGCTAGTTATTAATGTTGGTACTGCTGATCTTACTTCCTTCCTATCCTACGAATAATTTTTGATGACAAAATAATTCTCTACAGCCCTATTAATAAACGTAGACTAGAACGAAACTAACTTTAATACAAGTTTTTAATCTATACTAACAAAATTTTGTATTAATAAACGCAGAGAAAGGAACGAGTAAGCAAGTCACTCTCACTAGTTGGCAAAATTGCAGTTTTTGACGATTACAGCGTCTTGTCTTCCGTTATTTGTCTCGATGTGTTGTGGTTGTTTACAGTAAAAACTTGATTAAATTGAAGATTCATATAACAAGATGGACAGGGATTATTATATCGACGATTTGAAGACGATAAATGAATTAATAATCTAAGAAGCCGAACTGTATTAAGTAGACGTGTCAAACTACACAAAATACGCTTAATCCATTTGAAGAACTACAAGAAGCCGATTTCAAAACAAAATATCGATTCTATAAAGAAACTGCAGTTTTTATAATTCATTTGATCAAACACGATTTAGTTAGAGATTCCAGAGGTGGTTTCATACCACCACACATAAAACACGAGTTTAAGTTTAAATTAGTTGTCAGAAATATTTTTATATCATTTATGTCATAACCATAGATAAAATAGGGTAATTGAGCTTTAAATTCATTCCATATTCATTCATAGACTCACTCTTTTTACTTTTAAAAAATGTGGGTTGCCATATTTTACGCCTTAATACCGGTTTAAGAAAAGTGTCATTAGTCGGAAGTAACTCCATATTTATTAATACCGATCTTTCAACGCTGATAATACTTCGTTTCTCTGATAGTTACTAGTATAAGAGTAACGTAGGATGATGTGTAGATTAAGCGTTTTTTATTAATAAGATTTATGTTTTAGTCCTACTATTGCGGAATAATTTAAATTTAATTTTTTTGTTTTTCCATCTATCGTATGTCGCATTGCAGCACGCAAGGCCTATATTGAGGTGTCCATGGCTCACATTAGCTGACAATTAATTATGAGGACAATTAATTATGAAAGAAATTATGAGGTGGCGTGCATGCCTAGAAAATGTAGAAAGTTTTTGAGGTACTAGAGGCGCCTGCGGTTTCACCTGCCCTTTTTCTCGTTACCCCGAGTTCTCGTTGCTCTCAACGAGTAAAATGTGGCTTATGTATGTTTCTGATATGTAAACTATATTATTGTGAAGTTCCACAAAAACCCATTCAGTAGTTTTTGTGTGAAAGAGTAACAAACATACACACTTACAAATTTTCGTCTTTATAATAGTAGTATGATGTACCAATTCCATTTTTGTGCTTAATAAAACAGCACTTAGATAATTTAAAAGTAATGAGTATAGACAAAAGTGAAGAAGTATAATAAACGTTATTATATTAACCACTTGGCAGGAACTAAATATACGAAAGTAATAATAGTTTTCTGTTTCACCGTTTCCAAAAACAAAGTTAAAATAGATGTTAGTAAGTACAACATTATTATTTATGTAATGGAGGCACGTAAACCTTTCTTCAGTATTTTTCCTTATAAATAATATAAACACAAAGGGAAAAGGAAAATATGAACTACCAGGACTTAATAAAAGTGTAGATATGGGTAGGTGTGATGTGATCTCCTATGTAAGATTTCGTATATGTGATGCAGTACACAAGGGATGGTCAACGCGTGACGAGCATGATAAATGAGGACTTCGGGATCAGGCCCCAGGGGACCACCTTTGAGGGACGGAAGAAACCTATCACAGAAAAATTGTACACACATAAAACAACACCCTGTGACGTACGACTTAAGGTTGGATTTATTCAAGCGGATCTGGGGATTGTATAAAAATGCGAGCGGCCAAGAATTAGTATAGTAAAAAGCACACTATTTTGTATAAATTGAATGTAAGTCTTTTGCTGCTGAGTCAAGGCTTTAAATTGCACGCCGGTTCCATTGCAGTTTGCGCAAAATGTTACCGGTCCTCGGAGACCGAAAAGTAACTTAGATGTAGAATTCAAAACAGTCAAGGCGGAAGTCAAGTGGACTTAAGCACGGAATATATTCAGCAGCCATCTCTTAGTGTAATAGTGGAATAAATCAAGTGATTTTTCTACTTTTTTCTCTCACTGTACTTACTTGTCACCTTACTTATAAGAAAATTCTCTTTGATGTTGAACGTTTTTCAATTTAAATAGCAATTCTGGAATTGAAATTTTTATACATTACAAGGATTATAGCCTAAGAGTAATAAGAACTAAAATAAGTTGCCTTAATAAAAATATCCGTGAACCATTAACACTTTTATGGGATATCCTGAATCCGTTCGTGGAATGAAAATAAACGAGGAGATCGAACAGTTCGCTGCACGGCGCAGTGTTTGCTTAGGTGTGTAATGTTTGAATACAAACCAATAAACTGTGTTCAACGCTGGACCTGCCAGGAACAGTCGGGAGGCGTGAACACTGCATCCTACACGATACACGCAGTCGTGTCGGATGCAGTGCACACGATTTTATAATCTAATACTTACGAGTATTACTATATACTACTAGTGGTAGCAGTAGTGTTAGCGTAATTCTTAATCAGAAAAGACACAATTTAGTCTATGTGTTACGAGCCAGGGTATATCGTGCCTTATATCGTGCTCTTAAAATAGGTATCCGTCTTATTATTGCAAAGTAGAATTATTCACTCTTTATATATTTTTATTAACTGACATCCGCGTTTACATCAGCGTATTTCCCATTCCCGTGGTAATTACGGAATAGAAATTATGTTACGTCACTTCTTATGAGTATGCTTATTATATACAAAAAATATCTTTTTACAACTAGACTGTTAGTTAATTAATAAACAGACAAACATAAAACATTATTTTTTGTCATATCTACCGTTTATATTTTAAATGGCATGAAATTACACACATACGCTTCAATTTAATTTATTTCTATATATGCATTTTACTTGTAGGTACGAGTACATCTGAATCATTGCGACAAAAATTTATTTATAATGTAACTAATATTTAATTCCAATTGTTAAGTCCACAAGAGCACTCTACCGAATATCTATTTGGTAAAGTGTGTATACATTACTTTACTATTTGCTTCACGTGTTGTTGAGTAACTTGAATGCAAATAAGTGCATTGAGGCTTGCTGTCGACTTCGCACTGAATATGCGGGTGCAACCACGGAAACTAAGTATTTGGTATCCATTAATCCAGTATCAACTTAGGAAGATACAATGTCATATTATTAACTCTTTTTGATGACCTACTAGAGCCTGACCTCTCTACTAATAGGAATGCAGATATTATGAAGCTTGAACCCATACGCTAGACTCATACGTTAGGCTACTCAAATGCGGGTAGTGAGCTTAGAGTGATAATATTTGATTTTAGTAGCGATGACTATATCAGCTGTTAATGACATTTACTGAGATTGACGGCTTAACATGATGGTAAAGGCACCATAAGTTCGGTTGTATACGCGTCTGAACGAATGCGAAGTGTTGTATGGAGATAAATAAAAGTAACGTATACGCACCGGATATCAATCTATGGCGGCGCGTGTACATAGTTCATTGTAAGACATACTATACTGTTTCTTCGGCCGCTGTCACTGGGCAGATGTTTAGACGCGTATATCTTTATTTGTCTTGGTTTGGCTGGTGGAAGGCTTTCGCTGAACGATGTCGTGTTCCGGTACGATGTCGTGTAAAAACCGAAAGGGGTGTTGATTTCATCCTACTCCTAATGAGTCCGGAACATCTTATTCTTGCATCACCACTTAACATCAGGTGTGATTGCGGTCAAGGGCCAACTTGTAGTAAGCCAACGAGTCTGGTATAAAATATACTAGACATAATAACATTTTGATTCTACTGAATTAATTTACTTCTATTCTCTCCATTTTCTATGCAAGTGCCAATAACAGAAAAAATGCCAAGTCATTAAGTTAAAACGATATCAAAGCAACATCAAGCACAAAGGGTATCTGTGACAGCGAAGAGCAAAAATAATTTCAATTTAATTGCGGTCCAAGTCGGCACCGGTAATCGAAAAGGGACTTTTCTTCCTCATAAGAGCAACCCCTTTGAAAGCGATCCGCATTTGGACGGAAAAATATCTTTGCATTCAAAGACGCGCGTCCGGTGTCCTTCCATCCTATGTCCGGTTGATGACCCGGGTGTATAAAGCCTACTTTGCGCCCAATAAAACTTTCTCCTCTTTGCACGAGAATTGAAAACAATGCCTTTGATGTATAAAAATCAAGACATAATATTACACTGATTTAGTAATATTTGACGTAATATTATTATATTTCTTTATTTCAAAAAGTTTTAGTATCCAAGCATTTTTGAAATTTCAAGTTTGACTGTTACTCTACTCTAATCCATCCTACTGGTATCTATGTACTAAATGTTTGGAAGGTTGAGGTGATTCTGCTATACTCTTTCCTGGTACTCTACTACCTGTCTGGAAGGCAGAACTTACTGACAAGAGAGTAATTGACCGACAAAAGAAAACTATCGGCAATAACTGTTTATTTTGCTTAAGCAACTCTTCTCAATACTTGCAAGAAACACGTACAGTGTGCCACCTTGTATCTATAAACTTCATGCTGGATAAGCATAATGATAATACATTCCCGACAAGCTCAGTTTCAATAATTTCTATTGCTATTAGAATTTATTGTAGAATGTATTGTACGTATCTTTGCGTAGTATATCAATGGTCAGAATTTCTCCACCGAATGATATCCAGGAAATGGGGCGGATTATTTTTGTCCTTTTGATTTAGAATACGATCTCTTTTACGAGTGCGGAATTACGCTTTGGCAATACAAATTTTTTGATTGTGAAAGCGACACTTCAAGGCTTTGTAAGGCGATATTAGGGTTTGGGGCAATCAATTCATTGTTAGAGGTTCTATCGTGTGGAAAAATAATTTTCATTTTTTTAAATAAAAAAGAAATATTTGTAATGTATCTCTGAAAGGCCATTCAATATAGGCTAATGATAGACATTTGATGAATGTTGAACTAGATAGACAAAGGAACAAATAACAAGATTGAACGTACGTAACTACTGAAAGATTTTGAATATCATCAACGCTCTACATACCTACACGAATTCATGTAAGGTTGCAAGTTCTTCGCAGACGCAGACGACACGTGCCGATATGTTGCAGCGACATTAATAGTTTGTATCAATATCTATGAAGTAAGATTCCTGATTGACGACACGTTATTTCCATATACTGTCGTCTGCTGTTGTCGCGTCCGATCATCAATGCATCGGCAATGAACTCGGATCTTATTTTTTTACTCGTAACCAACAGCATCTTACAAAATAGCTTTACGTATAAATAGGACCTAAATAAAAATTACAGATAAAATAAAATGTCAATGAAAAACAATAATTTACAATAGAATATAAATTGTCGAGAATAAAAGTAAATTATAGAGAAATTACGTGAAAGGATGATATCGTCAAGGTGGCGGGCAACAACTGGATTTTGGCAGCCCAAAATAGTAGAAATTACTGAAAAAGAAGAAATCATAGAGAAGAAAAGTAGTATAACAGTTAATTAAAATTTTCAATTTGAGGATTTTGGCGCCCTTCCGACAAAGACGTACCGCCAAGCGATTTAGCGTTCCGGTACGATGTCGTGTAGAAACCGAAAGGGGTGTGGATTTCATTCTTCTCCTAACAAGTTAGCCCGCTTCCATCTTTGATTGCTTCATCACTTTACATCAGTTGTGATAGCAGTCAAGGGCCAACTTGTAGTCGATAAAAAAATTTGAGTGTATGTATATGAGTTTGTGTATCGATGGGTGTGTGTATGAGAGTAACACCGAGGATGGAAGCTCGTTCCATATCGTAGATCGTAGCAGAAACGACAGACTGTACCAGGCATCCAGATGGTGAGGAGAAATTTGTTTCTGCGGCGTGAGGTGTGAATCTTAACACACTAATTGTCCACGGCATAACAATATGTCGACTTTTTATACTCGGTTATACAGTAGCATTTAATTGATATGATAGATTAGATAGACCATCACAGTTCTAAATGTGAGCAATTTACAAAGGTGAAAGTATTTTTTCTGTATTATGTTATAAATTATTATTTAATAATAATATTAATTGCTTACTTTAAGTTAACAAGCTAGATAAAAATAAGCAATGTCTAAAATTCTAAGCGAATATTCCAGACCCACAAACTTCCTTCTTAAACTAATTACAAACAACACAATTCCGACGAAAGTACGATAATGACTAAGGGAATGAATAGACGGACGAAACTTAAGGAAAAACAAACACAGACAAGATGGGGTTCGCATGCCAGAAAGAAGTTGCTTTAAAACTATTAACAATAAAGTCTACTTACTTTGTGACAGTGAGACTAACAATCGTAGCCAGACTGTAGATTTCGCAAGCAAAGGTTTTCCTTATACTAACCAAATAATTGAACAATCCACGTTATTTAATTACAAGTTAGTTGGTATTGAATACTAAATATTATACTTAGTAGGGCTTGTATAAAAGGGCTATATGACTATTAGTCTGAAGCCCTATCTGTTGTACTATATGTACGCCATACACTAAAATCTATTAGTCCCTCTGCAGAAAATGAGATATATATAGATATAGATATAGAGCGTAGATCAACCACGGTCCATCGAATATGGGATGGTGGGCTAACCATTTGTGTAATCAAAGCAACTATATTAATCAGTAAATTATTATCGCTTTGTTATTTATATCTGCCCTTATGTTGTATACAGCTGTGATTGAAAATTTCAAGACAGCGCAGCGCATTGATTATGCAAGTGATATAGACTTTTAAAATGTAGGAAAACCAATTGATGCTTTCGTCAAGCATATAAATTATAATTACCACAAAATAGCCATGAATCTTCGAAATAAAAAAACAACAATACTTTATTTAAAAATATTGTCTACTTCATAACTGTCACTACATCTATCATTCACTTTAGTCTTAGCTGTAAGTATGGAAAATATTATCATTATACCGCTAAGCCGCTCGCTTTTATCTCGAGATCATCTCGGGTAATTTCATAACAGGGTAACGCGAAACGCTGTGTGTGCGTTAATTTTTAAATGCCTCGGTTGATACAACGTTCATTTAAAATGTACTCGTATATAAGAATATTATACTTTATTCCATAAATACATTCTGATTGTAATATATACCTTTGCTGCGATATATGTCTCGCGGAGCTCCTTTTCCCCAAATACCTTTGTTTTCTGATCGCCTATTGGACTATTATAATATAAATTTTGTGGATTGACTGTTTGTTAACTCCTACATAATGTTTATTCTCTATACTATTTTCATTTTATGTATTTACAAATTTGTTTAAATTATGAATAATAAAATATGTATCAAAAATAATACAGAAAATCTGGTTCTCCGAGTTGAATCTTAACGGTCAGCCTGAAGAACCTCTTCACTAACTGCGACATTTCAAGGAAAAGTCATCTACATCCGTTTTTGAGCCAAAAACAATAAAAAATAGTTGAAATATATTTTTGAAATAAATATATTTTTCTTATTTACTAACGCCCATTGCCTTCGAATTAGACTTGTTAAAGGATGATTAAGTAAAAGATTTAAGTAAAGTAATTTCCAATAGCTCGAATATTTTGTGTCACATTTGAACGTAATAGATATCAAATGTAAAAAATATCAGCAAGTATACCAATAATTTAATATTAATTATCATTTTATTATCATTAAAATAATCGTATGCCGCGACACGTCTATATGGTCTAAGAGTTAGTGGTTATTTGGGCAGGTATTTAAGGCAAGCTAATTTGTTGTAGAACTCTGCTGTAATATCGTAGTACAAAGCTACAGCCTTGGCTTGTGAAGTGATGCCAATTTTTTAGAATAATAATATTTGAGGTGAAATAAGAGGCAATGGACAGGCACATAGTTCGCATAGCCGAATGACGTTGAGGTCCCAAGGTGTTGGAGTATTAACCCCGCACCAGAAAGCGCAGTACTGATCTCAAACAGTCGAACTAGACGTTTTAACAGTGCATGTAAACAAAGCCTACTTGAAATAATTGAATTTTGATTTTGATTCTTTGATTTTGATGAACCTCCTATTAGATGGGCTGACAACATCAAGCGGATTGCAGGGAACCACTGAATCCAGGTGGCTTATGTCCAGCAGTGGACGTCCATAGGTTGTTAATGATGATGATGATGATGTAATGTTTAAGTAATAAAAAATTAAAATATTATAGAAAAATTTGGAAATAAAATTTGGAGCCTGGCGATTATTTTTCAAATAAATAGTTTCTCAAGCATATTGCAAAGTTAAAACATGGTCTAAGCAATCCAGCTTTTATTACTCTTTAAATGTTCACACACTAACCAACTCAAAAATGTGCACTAGCTCTTCGACTACTAGTAGACATACCAATAACGCATTTAAATAATACACATTACCGACCTCTATTAGCATAAGAGCGTTAATTCAGTTCTTTATGATTTAAAATGATTATTAAATTAACATTTATCAATTTTGTGTTAATAAATGTAATTACGGAATTTTAATGATCGACCGATTCACGTTTTTCGGAACGTGAAGGAAATCATATAGGGTTTCAAAGATACCTATTGCTATATAGGTATCTATTGCTATATAGGCTCCCAGGCGAATTGAGTTTTTTATGTATGCTGAAAAACGTATGAAAATCCATTCAGTATTTTTGAGTTCATTTCGTAGACATAAAAGGCGGAGGATTTTTTTTTAAAATACCTCGTGATTCGATCCCGACGACATATAAAGTCCATAGATATAGTTTAAATCACCCCATGATTGGCCAGGGGGTAATGATTACTGCAATCTAGCGGACGCATCGGATTTCGCGTCACGTCGTGTTGATTGTCGGACGACAAACCGGCCGCCCGCCGGCGTTCCAATTACTAGCGACACAGACACCACCCTGCGATACCCACGACAAAGATTATGCTAAACACGCAATGCTATACTGCATGATTTCATACCTACGTTACTAGTGTCTCTGTGAGGATAGAATTAGTACGAGCCAGCTGCCTGCTGGCATTCCAGTTAAGAGACACTGAACTCGCCCTGCGATAACCACGCCAACGCTTATGTCAAATACGCAACGCTGTACTGACTACTGAGTGAGTTCAAACATACGTTACAAGTGTCTCCTTGAGTACAGATGTAGAACAAATCACTCTGTGATACCCACGCTACTGATTATTTGGGGTAATTTGAGTAAATGGTATCGACGATAATTTAAAACACGCAAAACCGTACCTACTGCTATTAATATTTATGTTTTGAGTTAGTTTTCAAATATTTTACCATCCTCAAAGTATAGATTTAGTGAGTCAAAAATGTTTTACAGTAGAAGAGTAATAAAAAACCTAAAAAGGCTTCTGGCCGGTCTGGCAAACAGTTGATCTATATCCCTACCCGCAAGCCCCCAGCTCTCACTTATCAGGACTTACGGGCTAATACCACCCCGAAGGGCGCCACCCAATCTGCTGTGGCGCTTATCTCAATTTAATGGCTTCCGTATTAATACCGCCTTTGTCTAATTTGAGGATACTTCGCTCTACTATTGTTTAATCGTCCGGTAAAAATTGATGGCTTCTGGAATTTAGATAAGCCTTGCTTCTTTGTTTTACTTACGCATGCCTAAAAGTTATTGGGAAAGAACGGAAACAATTTTTATTATCGTTTATTATCGTCGTATACTTAGATTATAGATATATGATCTAAGGTCGAGATTGGTATTTTATATAAATATGGAACGTACTTCTGGTTCAAAGCGCTAAAATATTTAGGATAAAATAAGATAAGATGAGATGAAATGAGTTAACGTTTATTTGCTCAAATATGGTTGTAATATTTTATTCTTTTTGCTTAGGAATAAATACTTTATTATAATAGAACACTTGCATCTGGATCTTTTTTATATATTTAATTTTTAGCCACTGTTAGATTTTTAAAGCAGTGTTTTGTTGTGCTGGACTACTTATCAGACGTTGTAGCTACCAACCTAGCTCCATATCTTCGTGCTAGCTGTATCCTCTAGGTACATGTTTTTGTCGTATACTCCAGTGACATTAAGCCCTACGGATTATAATATTAATTCCGCATCACATCCCAGCTGACCGACGAGCTGAACATTTTTCTTACATAATTAAAATAAAGAGTTTACTAAAGACTACTTTATAAAATACGTTATATTTATTAGGTGTTGAAATTCAAGTTCAAAACCATTTATTTCAAGTAGGCTATATCTCTATAGTAAATCCCTATAGTATAGTATAGAATTATACAAGTCTTTTTGAAACAAACTCTACTAAGTTGTAGTATTAGTATAGTTTAGACAAGTTTGTGAGGATGTATGTATGTTTGTTGCTCTTTCATGCAAAAACTACTGAATGGATTTTAATGGAACTTTAAAATAATACAGCAGCAGAAAAACTCAAAAGCTACTTTTTATCCCGAAATTTTTATGGGAACGGGAACTAAGCAGGTGAAAACGCGGGCGTCTTCTAGTCTATACTAATATTATAAAGAGGAAGAGTTTGTGCGTTTGTGACGTGGTAATCTCTGGATTTACTGGACCAATTTTCAAAATTGTTTTACAAATAGAAAGCTACGTTTCTATCATGGAGTGTCATGGCTATAAAAATTTTCTAAATTAATTACGCATCTTTACTTAAATTTGAATTATGTATCAAAGTTGTAAAAAAATTGCATTAATCGCGTGCGCTGTGAAAACTATGTACCTACTACAATATTAAAGAACGTAGGTATCGTAATCTGTAAAAAAGTCCGCGATAGCATATGCCTACGTACGAATAACTCACAATAACTGCTTTTACAGTTAAAATTGTGGATTAAAAATAATTAATTTTCTTATTTAGTTAAAAAGCTTATATAGCTCACATGGCAGTAATCTATTTTTTAATAAATATGTTTTTGGAACAGAAATTTAATGTAGAATATTTGTGCTCTTTACTCTATTCAGTTTAAACAAATATCTTCAAAGATATTTGCAAAATAAAAATGTCGGTGCGCACCGCCCCGGCCGTTGCCTGGCGATATAGGTAGTAACATTTTATTCTTCATTTTCTTAACAAGTTCGTTTTTTTGTTCTACTAAATTTACTAATTTCTTGAATCTTACCTAGATTGAAGAAATTAGTAAATTTAGTATATTATTGTTAGGGTATTTCCTGCTCAACTTTTTTTTAATTAAATTTCTAATGAGGACCACCGTTTGATTATATGAAGTAATCGCATTGTTCTGATGAAATAACGTCAGAATGCCTAAAACAAAATCACAACTCTCTAGACATACCTACATCTCAGACAAGAGCGGCCACTGTACGCCGAATAGGAGAGACTTCTTTAGAGCATGCGCGGCATCTTGAGAATGAAAGAGCATATAGATAGCAAGTATCTGCTAGAGAGTATAGCACCAGAAGGTCTCAGTGACTAGCTAGCCACAGACAGAATATGTCGGACATACGTAATAGGGAATCTAGCACTGGATGTTCGCAGCGGCTTGCCGGCCAATGAGCTATTACCTCTGCAGGTCGTGCAAGAGAGTCTAGCACTGAAAGGTCTCAGCGACTGGCTAACCACAGGCTGAATATGTCGAACATTTGAACATACATGAAAGGGAATCTAGCACCGAATGTTCGCAGCGGCTTGCTAGTCAAAGAGCTGTTACCTCTGCAGGGCGTGTAAGAGCGTCTAGCACTGAAAGGTCTCAGCGACTGGCTAACTACAGACAGAATAGCCGAAAATACGTAATAGTGAATCTAGCACCAAACGTTTGCAGCAGCTTGCCAGCCAAAGAGCCATTTTTATTACCTCTGTTGGTCGTGTAAGAGAGTCCAGCACTGAAAGATCTCAGCAACTGGCTAACCACAGAGTGAATATGTCGAACATATGTATTAGGGAATCTAGCTCCGAACGATCGAAGTGGCTTGCCAGCCAAAGGGCTATTACCTCTGCAGGCCGTGTGAGAGAGTCTAGCACTGAAAGGTCTCAGCGACAGGCTAACTACAGACTGTATATGTCATATACACGTAATAGGGAATCTAGCGCCGAACTTTCGCAGCGGCTTGCCAGCCAAAGTGCTATCTATTTTGACGACCTCCGTGGCGCAGTGGTATGCACGGTGGATTTATGACTGTCTGCAGGAGCAGATTGAGGGAGGCTTTCGCCGAGGCTAGTTACCACCCTACCGACAAAGACGTATCGCCAAGCGATTTAGCGTTCCGGTACGATGTCGTGTAGAAACCGAAAGGGCTGTGGATTTTCGTCCCACTCCTAACAAGTTAGCCCGCTTCTATCTTAGACTGCATTATCACTTAACATCAGGTGTAATAGCAGTTAAGGGCCAACTTGTAGTCGATAAAAAAAAAATATTGCTTCTGCAGGACATGTGGGAGAATCTAGTACTAAACTAAAAAATGTCGAACATACGTAATAGGGAATCTAGCACCAAACCAAAGAGCAAGTACATCTACTGGACTTGCTATTATCATCATAATTTTTATATATCCCGATAACTTTTTACCTGAAGAATTACGCGGTACAAACGGATCGGAACAAAAATATTTCTAACGCGGAACGGAGTCCGCGGGCACTGCTAGTTTCATATAAATTTCCCTAAAGCTTGTTTCTATTCGACACGAGCATTTTCTGGCTTGTTGACTCGACAGTAATTGCATAGTGACTTTGAGCTACATTTATTCAATATTCTTACTCGCAACAGATTTGAGAAAGTCGAGGGTAGAATCCAATGAGTTGACTAGAATTTGTCTAACTGAAAGTAGAGACAAACATTGCCCAGCAAATTTTAAAAAGATTCGGGAGGCATCCCCAAAAACATAGTGCAAATTTTGGAATAACTTAGTTTGAAACACACAATTGAATTTTATAAGTAGTAATGTTTTCACACACATTATGCGTTTTTTACGCGAAAACGTAAGTTTCAAGTTTGCAGGGTAATTTCGGTCCCTACTTTCAGTAGCCAAACTCTACACAATGTATAGCAAATACGGTCAAAGTGTTGGTACGTATTTATACGACTACATGCCTGTCTGCCATGTCCGTATCCAATCTATATAACCGAATTTTCCGGTCTGCAAGCCTCTTTGTGTTTTATTTAAACGAATTCATTATACGATTAATGTATTATTCAGGACATTCAAGTCGTACGTTAAACAATTCTTAGACTTAGACTGTAAAATGGTAGTACTGTAAATTTTAATTTGTTTTTTTTATTTTACAGAAGTAGATTTATTGTATTTTTCTTTACCTTATGCGTTAATTGGTAATGAGCGACTTTGTTACCCCGTTAAAGTTTTTTGCTGCTACGAAGTTACTATCTGGCGTGTTTTTAATTTTTAACAATGTTGATTTTTTGAAAGTTGAAAAGAAACACTATTAATTTTTAAATTCGCTCATCTGCTTGCGGGACTTTTGTGTGCTCGAACAACCGGCTCCACAATGAGGAACCTTCTCACAATACGCGCCGTTTCAAGAACTGTCTTCCGTATCCAGCCCTTGATAAAATAGCCTGCGAAAGCTTACTAAGATGTTGGTCGAAACTTTTCTCTATGATACAATGGACAGAAACGACTGTAGGAACAATAATTGTGACCTCAACATTCTACATGACGGTAACCTTGTGGGCAGGGTCCAAGTATCTCATATTTTTAATATCTATGGCCTGTTGATTAAATTGTTTTAAAATACATTATTCTGAAGTCTTTATAAAAATTGTTTTAATTTTAATTCAGTTCTTTGAAGTCTAATTGCTTTCTTTATTAGTGTAACCGAATAAAGGGGTATATAGCAGAATATCCTTTATTAGCTTTGGCTGTCCATAGTGTTACGTTACTCTCGCCTAGCTCTGGAAGTTCTCAGTGGAAAGGCAACCTTACGTTGGCAACAAAGGCTTTAATTACCAGGACACTGTCGGTTCAGTACAGTTTACAAAGGCTCTGCCTGTACACAATAAACAGACCGATATACCGGGAAATTAATAATCACTCTGCTAACATTAAACGATACGAGTATGTGTATTTTCTCCTTAATGAGACCATTGTGTTAAAAACATCAAATACTGTGCTATTGTTGTTCTTTTAAAAATAAAATGGTGATTTTTTCTAGGCTCATATTTTACATACCTATGTAAAGAAGTAGATACAAACGTAACAAACTGATATGATTATTAATTTTGATTTATTGTAATGACCACTATTAGACGTTAGTGATTTGAATGAATGGGATAGACCGGGCTTGTAGTCTTCTCCGAACCACCAAGTTCTCAACTTGGAGTTGGAGCTGAGAATAATATCTAAGATTTTCTTGGAAGACAGAAATCTTAGTGTTTCCTAGCCCAATCCAGGAATCAAATCCAGTAGTAAACCTAATTTTAAACGCTGGAGTAACGAAGCAGTCATACGAGACATAAGGTTACTGACTGTGTGATTTATCAATGCACAGCTCAAACTAAAAGGCTCAAATAGAGCTTATTACCGTGTACCGATGTAGGCGTGCGCTAAGAAATACGCAATATGCAATCACTAAAAGGTTGAAACATGGCTTCAAGGTTTGTATGGAGCAATGACATTGCTGGAATTTTCCTGATTTCCACGCGGTCGAAGGTATGGGCGTCCGCTTGTCCCTCTATAATAGCCAATTTACACAAAACCCTAACAATATATACTAAAACCTTTATCATTAGTTATTATCTATGACAGTCCGTTTAGTAGTCTTTAAGTTTGTCGTGGACGTACAGACAGACAGACAGACGTGTCGGGGATTTTGTTTTATAATATGTAAGGATATGTAGCGATTGCCATTAGTAGTTACTATCACTAGACAGTAATTTATTGATGCCTCGATAATGCATGTATCAATGCATTTAATGAAATTGCTTATTATAGGTATATATTACACAAATGATCGCATCGGGTTAGCTATCAATAATTACACGTCACATTATTATTATTAATAGTAATTATTGCACAGTATCCCCCCGATATGGACAGCCGCTAAAGCATTAATTACTGGGACACCGTCGGTTCAATGGGCGGCAAATACAGAGGATGCCGCGCGTAACATAGGTACATTCCGATGGCCGGCAGTTGATAATCGCGGTGGTAACAATTAACGCGTTTCCTCTGCGACACGGTCGATGGACGTGAGTGAATAGGTTGTATGGATTATCCGCATAATCTGACCTTGAATCATGAGGCAATACCTTTTTGGGTCTGACACTGACCAAATACAAGTATATCCTAAACAAGTGCCTCGTTGATATGGTAATATATAGGTACATTCAGCTACGAAAACGTTTTTATATCATGACTCTGACTCAAGTTCCTAATCATAATATCAGCAGGAGAACGTCAATCTATATTAATGAGACTACCATTGCCATTTTTCTGATATTGGGTCACTGTTTGAGACTTTAACGTTTATCGGTTCTATGAACTATATTGTCGCCATTGCTCCTTCAGCTTCGCGACTTGTTGGGCTATGTCAGTAATTTAGATTCTTCTTAAATATTTTATTGTTAGTGCTCTTTCTATAAGCAGCTGAAAAACTCCCTTCCCAAATCCGGGCCGATAGTTTTTAGAAGACAGAAAAGTTCAACATTTTGTAGACCGATCCAGACTCGGACCCAGGATATTTACGGCAAAATATTTAATATTTAATTTATGTGAATCAATAAAGTGTATATGGTACCCGAATGTTAAAACTTTAGTCGACAAATAGTATAAAAAATCCGAGCACAGGTTATTTTTCTAATATCAAAGAACACTTGCATTAGATACGCTTAAACAAACTGAAAAATACTGCTGTTAATATCAGCACACTAACGACTCCAATTCCATTGAAATGCATTTCCATCTAAAAGTAGTCCCGTCCCAGCTTTGGAGATATTCACCTCTTTACAAATGCGCTCTGAAATTTCAAACACCCACCTAACGTACGTGTGAAAACTTTTTTCAATAAAAATGTTTAACTTAAGAGAGTAATTCCATTTAACAAATTTGATTCTAATAGTTTAGATGATAAGTCACAAAATTGTACAGTGAATGTCAAGTTTAAAATTTATTCGCGCACGGTCTTAAAAAATAAAGAATTCGCCACCAATACAAGCGGATAGAAGTGGACCATTCTGGAGTTTGTTTGACGTTGCTATCACGTTTCCGGTATTTTTTCGAATCTCTTTTTACCGTTCAGCGGTTCCCTGGAGCTACACTCAGTAGCTCTTTATTGCGATTTGTTTAAACAGTGAATAATTAAAGCTCAAAATGAATGACTCGACGTTTTTAATCCGGCAATTCTTTCTATTTTATTTTCCTTTTTTTGCGTGAACCATTTTATGAAGACAATGGGCTTCCCTTGTTAAATACTAAGGATCTTATTAATCAACTCTGTCGTTTAATTTGCAACAGAAGGCTTGACTCTCAAAGAATAGAATGAAATAAAGGCTGTTGCATTGAAAAGAATTTAAATTGCTTCCAGTTATTATCTGTTAGAGACCGTTTAAAATGATGTTATTCCATGAATTGGCCCCATTTTATATCATGATACTAATTACGTGTTTCAGGAAAACTTGTGTAAATATGAAATAAAGACGTCATTTTGTAGATACCTGATAAATACGAATAGAAGTGTTCGAGTAAAAATAAATAACTTTTTCTTAACTTTTAGTACATACGAAATATGTCATAGATTATTTTCTTTTGTTTTTTATTCAAGGAACAATTAATGTATTTAAACCGTTACAAAATACTTACTATTGATTATAAAAACGTTTTTATAATCAATATTACGTACATCGGCACAATAGAAAGAGAAACAGAACGGACCAACTCCCAGCAGTAATTCAGAAAACAGGGAAAACCTTATAAATAATTTACTATTGGAGCAAAGAACTAAAGTATTTAGTGGTAATGGAATATGTCGGATTTCTTGCGAACTACGTTTATGTTCTCTACCGATAACGTTCTAAGTAGATTTATGACTTTTTGAGTTTATTATAGCAAGTAGAACTAATTATGATAATAATTAAATATCTTCTGATTTAAAATTTTATAAATAACTATTGGACGCCCGCGGTTTCACTTGCGTAGTTCTCGTTCCCGCGGGATTTTGGGCTAAAATGTGGCTAATTATTCTTATATGTATGCTATATTATTTGGAAGTTTCATCGAAGTCCACACAGTAATTTTTGCGGAAAGAAGTAACAAATAAACACACTGACGAACTCTCGCCTTTATACAAGTAGTATGAATAGATTGTAATTTGACTTGTTTATGAAGGTTTTTGATAATTGAAAGTTTGATATTTTAACTTGATTAGAAAAGCTTTTTCAACTTTGTCAAATATGTGTTATGTTTATAAGTACTTACCTAAACACAATCAATGTTGAAGTACAGAAATATTATTTCATAGTGAAAATTAAAAATCTTCAGTTAAAATAAAAGTATTTTGTCTTATTATTATTTAGTAAAAAATATTATGTAAATAAGTACTATGTGATCATTGTTTTATATACTAGATTATATCAATTACTATCTATCACTAAAGTGTTCTACCCTAAACTAATAGATAATACATCTTCGCTTATCATTAGGCGTAATGCAGCCAAGCACTATACATGCATGATTGCAGCCAAGTTTATGATATTAGCAGGATGCATAAGGAAGTATGTTGTTGTGACACAGTATGTTAGTTATTTATATCGTTTTTACTAACTACTACTAACCATTACTGCTTTTGTTTCACCACAGCGGCGTTATTAAAAGCAATTTTGTTGGAGAGAAGTCCCGAAATTAGCTGCCGGCTTGGAATTCTAATTTTCCACCCGCCGCAATATTGTGCTTGAGGTAGGCATTTTGTTCTATAATCAAAGTTTTAATCGCATCACGTAATAATTTTAGAGAACTGAGTAACAGATTAATTAGATACATAAAAGTCAATACTATGTTAAAAAATTAGATACTTATTATTCAAACATGAGATTGCGTCCTTAATCTGGCTCTAGTTGTTAGCCTATCATAATACCAAAAAAATCAAGCATATCATAATTCTGAGTTTTGCTTTCTTCTAAGAAGTTTTCAGTTAAATTCTTAGCATGGAGTCGGGAAGTCGGAAATGAGTCGCCCCCGTGCCTCGTAGAGCAAAGACTTCGGTCCAAGCATCAACATCTGATAGTGATCGCTGATGAATTAAATATTACAAAACTAAACACGCAGCGTGGTGGCTCTACGCTCTATATCCTCCTCTACAAGGAGGGAGGGCTGCGTTAATAGATAATGATGAGAATTATGATATATGAGAATTCTTATATATGTATTTAGTAGTTTTGATATTAGTTTGCTCGGAAAATATTATGTGCTTGGAGTTATAAAAAATTCACGCATACAATAACCTTAAATAAATTAGAAGCTAGTTACCGCAGTGACACCCGTTGGGTATGCAATTCGATTCTTTGCTTTCCCTTTGCCTCTGAATTCCATACTCCTGTACAAATTAAGCTTATTTTACTAGTTTCAAACACGGTTCCAAACGCCAATATATCTTGTAGTTTACTGTATTAGTACATTTCGCTGGTCATGTCTCGAGGTACCGTAAATATACCAACAAACGTCTCATTGGTAACGTTTAGGAGCAATTCCAACCAATAAAGGAGCTAGCGTGGGAGTCAACACGACCAAATACCGTTGGTCCCCGATTGTCTACCAACACTAAATTTTCAATCCTATTCGTATTAAAGGGATATGGGTATAGATAGGCCAGTGTTATCTGGCACGAGTAATATCAGAGGCGATACAGTCGCCGACATAATAGCACGTGGGAGTTATTATGTAAAGTAAATACGTTGTAAATCACTCCTGCCTTCTATTGTCTTTTATGCAAATATTTGTGTATGATAATAACGAGACGCACTATACACGTGTACTCTGTGAGTAATATTGATAATCCTTGTAGCGATGTATCGATTACGACTTTTACTTCATATTTCAGAGATTATAGTTGGGATATTCGTCTACTAAGGTTTTCTTACCGACTTTCAGTCGAGAGTCAGCTAAGTATATGGCCTTACTTCTTTTATGTTCGGATTAAAGACATAGGTGTGATGAGATGACTGAACTCTATCTTTGATGTTATTGCGTCACCGTTTTACACTGCAATGTTAAATTTAGTAGTGGAGCTATTCCTATTTCTGTCGCCTAGCTGCATTGCTTGGTTGGTTCCTGATATCCTGAAGGGAAGGATTTTCGTTTTAATTACAGGCACATAAGGTTTAACACCTACGTGTACGGTTGATTGAAGATGCTCAATCGTTATAGGTTTTAGACTAATATATATTTGGTTTGTTAGGTAGGGAAGGTAAGTACGAACAAACGTTAAATTTAAATTTTAGTTAAAAATAAATTTACATATGTCCCATCATTTTTTTTGCCCCATTTATAGCCGCTATTTTGAAAATACACCTCATATGTCAAAATCCGTTCATTCGCTTAGGCTATAGCGCGTGTCAAAAAAATAGACATACAAAAAACACATGCTTACCTTGAAATAAATAGATTTAAATTATAACAAAATGACATTATAATTTAGCGCTAAATCAACACACACACAATTCAATATATTGTTAATGTTGCGTAAAAACTAAGCTAATCCATTAACGGTTGAAATTGCGCCAATTATCGGCGCGTTGGATGTTGGCGGCCATGTTTTTTGTGAAAGCTTTATTTTCACGACAGGGCTATTCGATGTCGATGTGTCAGCCGCGACGGAGCGTGACATGCGGCGACTCTTTGATGGTGCGCCGCAGTAACGAAGGGTGTTAGCTCAGATTTTGGAAAAAATAGAAACGTTATAGTGTTGAAGGTATATATTGAAGGTTATACCTTCTAATTAATGTTTTAAAATATTGTTAGATGTTCTGTTATATTAATATCGGCATTTTACTGTCCGTTAAATTATATTTTCAGTTTCAGTTTCAAAACTGTAACTAATCAAATAATATAGATCATTTATTACAGAAAGTACCTAACAGAGATGAATTTGTCTGTGTCATTACTATTATGACTTTATAATGTATGAATTAGTTTATTTTGCGTTATGTGTAGTTGTTTTTATTATTACATACAGCCGAATGGCGCAGTGGGTAGTGACCCTGCTTCTGCGTCCTAGGCTGTGGGTTCGATTCCCGCATCTGGAAAATGTTTGTGTTATGAGCATGGATGTTTTCCAGTGTCTGGGTATATATATATATAATAAGTATTATATAGTAAAATATTCATCAGTTATCATAGTATCATGTGTAATTGTCCTATAATATTTCTTTATTTATTATTTATTTTGTGTTATTTTTTGATGTAATTTATTTGTATGTATGTATATTATAGCCATATTTTGTTTTACACCACATGCTGTAGTCGTCATTTCCTAAACTTAAATTTACCTGAATTTTCAATGACTTACACTGATCAACTCTGGCAAATGATTGATTAGTTCAACTAAAACAGAAACAGAACTTTGCAGATACTAATACAAAATTAATATAAATTGTATAGCGTATTTATGGCATAAATATTCAACCAAACGATATAGAAGTAAAAATATTAAATTCCATTTTTAGAATCATCAATTTTCCTTGATAAATTTTGTCCAATTCAATTTGATTTTGATATATTCCATTTCATTTGAGAGCGTACGGAATATTCCATATGTTTCAACTGTAAGATAGTTTTTATTCAATGGGCATAAAGCTTAAGGACATACCAATGTTGATATGTTATTTTGAGCCCGCATTGTACCTCGTTATTAAGGAATTCGCTTTTGGAAAATTGCCTCCAGCTGCCTTCGCGTGCAATGTTTGATGGGGGGAAAAACTGAATATTGCATTTAATTGCAAGAAAAAGTTACTTAAATATTGCTTAATGATAGATAACTCAACCTGTTTAAGGTTTAAGCTGTTGCACCAAGGATTACTACCACAGTGACGCCCGAATACTCCAAATTAAATAAAATTGAAGTACGTCTCGAGACGACTTATTAAATCGTTTGCAATATATATCTGTCTAAGAAAGTCAACTTGAGATGTATTTATAGATTTGCTTTGATATTCGGGCGTAAGGGTAATAAGTTACTGGTACGTTGAAAACTATCGCCCTAACAAAGATTTAATATAGACGTTTTTTGTCCATCGGTTTTTAAGGGATATACTTTAGACAGTGTGTTCAAGAATATCACGATGTAGTTTCTCTATGTTCAGTGACAATTCTAGCATAGAGAATGGAAATGCTGTGAAAAGCATCCTTAGGCTGTTGACGTCCAATCAACTCGCATGATAAATTTCGCATCAACGTTTCTAATTAGAACAGTCAAGATGTGGCGTCAGTGTTACTTGACACGTATGATTTGTGCACCTTCAAGGCGAGTGAATAGACATCTAGGAAATCGTGCTCCAACATAGATTGCATCAACGCAGCAGGCATTATTGTAGTCGAGCGCAAGACTATTCAGTATAAAAACTACCACTTCGCAGAGTATGCAAAGTGAACATCTTGCAATGCGCTGTCTATCTATTTTTATCTGCAGCATATCTTTTCGTATCTGTTCTTTCATCGGCGAATTTAATATGATTTTGCAGAGCAATGCTGGTGCCGGCTGAAATAAGCATGTCGCCGATACTTTCCTGGACAGGCTCGTTCTGAAGGCCTCAAGAGCTCTGGAGGTCTTTACCTCTTAAGCTATAACCAAGAGCGAAAACCGTTCTGTATATTATTAGAATTAAAATACTTACCGCTGATAGGAGCAGTGCATAAACTCTTAGTTCGCCACAAACAGGTCAATGGAGCCCTTTGATCGAAACCCTCACCTGTATACGTTGAGGGCCCTTGTTCGCGGACTAGACACTTAGCCGGCACTCAACTCGACCTTTAGATGTTTACTTTTGAGAGTGACTTGATGTACAGCCAATAAGCTTTGACAGTGAAATTTGAAACTTAGTGTACTTTGCTTACGGGTTATGACGTTGATGCTGCGGCTGGGGTTACCATTTAGAGGGTGATTCCTAAGCGGGTTAAATTATAACTGAAGTTTATTCTAATAGGTTTTTTAAAAGCTATTATTAGTCATGTATTAAACGTGATCAGTATTTCAACTAAATGAAATCCCAGTGCCAGGCATGGGTACAAAAATATTAATTCACCGCACAGAGATTAAATACTAGACGGTAAGTAAATAATTAACTTATTAATAAGAGAAACGATTAACTTAAAAGTGCAAATATAATTCAATAGGTACTTTAATTCAATATATGTTTTTTATTGTTATTGTAATTATATGCACAGTTTTGACCTTTATCTAGCTATCATTCAAATAAATAAATCCAAATTTGTCCAATTATCCTTGCTTACATGAGTTTGTGTGCGTTCTCCCGTCGAGGAATTCTCTGATCCCATTAAATAAGGAATTAATGAAGTGCGTAAAAAATATTTTATCAAAATTCAAAAGTGGCGGTCGCGGACGTGCCTGCACATAAAGGCCCCTACAGTAAACAGGGGAAATAAACATTTTTTTCTTTCAAATGTAAGAGGACATGTTTTTGTAAAAATATTTCGTGAATCTTTTGAATGAACGCTGATAAAAAGGGTGTTTGTATTTTGTGGGTCCGGTCCCTATTTGAATCATAATAGTGTTTGAAATTTATTTGGTCGTAAAACGAGAGAGTGTTACCGGGTTGGCTTATATGACAAAGGTTTTTTTATCGCGCCCGGTGAGCGGTCGTAAATTGTACTTCGCTTGTCACAGCAGAGTGGCGTTGCAGGCCAATCTGTTTATTTTCATAACATACTATGTTGTCAACGGTTGGATCAAGGGCTTTGGATTCTTTAATATAGGTATGTGTAAATTTTGGCCTATTACAAGGTTTTGGATTCGAGTCTTGGGCCAGCCTACAGAATTATATTGTTCCTTGTAAGAGATCGTTCGTATCGTTAAAATTCAAAGTTGGGAAGTTGGTGGTGTTACATGTACACCGAAGAATCATCATCAAAATTTGATAATGATCGTTAAAGAAATAAACGTTATTACCCTAAAAGTCCGTCAACTCTAATTGTACCTGTTTGCTCGGTCTAAGCTACTGCCCGCTCCAATAGGAAGGGAACCTGGCCTTTTAGTGTGCCGTTAATAAACTGTTGTATAATGATCGGCCGACTGATGTTTGACGGCCGGATGGCGCAGTGGGGTTCCCACGTCTGGAAAAATGTTTGTGTGATGAGCATGGATGTTTTCCAGTGTCTGGGTGTTTATCTATATATTATAAGTATTTATGTATAATATATATAAAAATATTCATCAGCTATCATAGCACTCATAATACAAGCTACTCACGAGTACACTTACTTTGGGGTTATGTAGCGATGTGTGTAATTGTTATGTTATATAATATTGTTATATGATGACCCATTTTAAAAAAAAGTCAATCGGTGAAAGATTTATCGCGGATGCGGATTGTTATAGGAATAAAAGAGCAACAGCAAGTTTCGAAATATGAATAATAATAAGGAATGTAAAAAAAATAATGAAAAAAATTTCCAACTTCAAAATTATTTATTTCTCAATATCGGATATTTCCCATACTTACAAATGAGTCTCATATTAATCTAACACGCCCGCAGTCAGGGCCATCTTCTCCAAACAGCATGCTGTGAAGATAAATCATTGTTTATAATTGACCAAATGTAACTGTTATAATATATTCGGCTTTATATCAAAATATCAATAGGCTTGTAACAGGTAAAATTTATTCAAAATTAAGTCGATTTTATTTCTTAGTTATTGTTTTGAAGATTTTACACACCCGCTGAGCTATTTTATAGTAATTTTTTGCAAATGCGGTTATTTAGTAGCAATTTAAAAGATATAAAACCAAGTTCGTATCTTATGACCGTTTACGCGGATTGACAAATCAATATATTCTGCCGTTTTTCTTCGGTAAAATACAGCCAAGCGACCATCTGACATCATCAATAACAATGCGTGGGTAGTTGATAAACGACGTTATTTTTTTATTCGGCCGTTCCCTGACTGAGCGTAAACGGTAAACGTGTTTGCAAACTATACCTACCTACCGCAGATGTAACCTTAGATACTAAGCGGTCACGGGCCGGAAGTATGCTCCCGCGTATATTTGTGTAATCGCACCAGACATGAGATTTATGAGAAAAAGAAAAACAAATAATGAAGACTTGAAGTTGTAACTTTTTTTCGGAGGGTAAGCAGTTTCGATGTATAACGCACTACGCAGAGGTCTTTCTGGCTTCCGTATGCGTGAGATAAGCATACGGCATTAGTAGAAAGGATTCTCCTTTCGCATTCTAACCCATTGTGCTAACCGTATTTACGTGTAAGTTATCACTTCTGTCGGATGTGTCGGATGTCCCTCACCTGTAAGGAGGGAGGCCTGGCCCTGTAGTGGGCCGTTAATAGGCTGATAATGATGATCCTAAGTCCGCTGACCCGCATTGAAACAGTCACATAGGTCTAAGCTCTAAATATACCCCCTCCTTGGTGGGAGGCTTGGTACTGTAGTGGGCCATGAATAGGCTGATGCCGATGGCTGAATGACGATAAAATATACAACAAATAATTGAAATTATATTATTATTATATTATTTTTATAAGGTAACTGCCCAAAAGTCAATTCCATTATTACTGCTTAAAACTAAATATAAAAAGAGTGAATTAACAAAGTAAAAAGAAAATGGGCGTATGAAAAAGTTGTTCTTAAAAAAGTTTTTATCGTCGGCCAAACCGAACTGCAATAATACTTTTCCCTTTAATATTACGAGTTCAAAACGGCTTACAATAAGCAATTTGAGTCAGCATAAAGAGGCTGTTGTTGTCCTAATTTAGTACAATCATTATGCATATTGCATGCCTCACTTGTTTTGTTTCTCGATAAACATTGCCCGTTTTCCGCCGAGTTTTCCCTTCCACGCTTTTTTATTATTAAGGGCCCGCATTACCTGGGGATGTAAATTATATGTGTACAGTTGGAATTCGTTCACATTATTTCGTTTGAATCTGTATGTATAGCGGTTAATGTAAAGGGAAAATAGTTTCCTTTGTATTATGTTATTATGATTATTTCACGAGTCACAACTCCAATGTATTGTAGCCCTGAATATTCGAACAAGGCTTTGAAAAAAAGATAAATAGGCAGACGAATATCTGTATGATCCGTTTTTAGTTTAAGCGTAGAAACAAAAAAAATGTAACATTAACTTCTTCACGCATTTCAACCATCTTCTATAGACTTCCTCTCCAAGAAATTCTTCAAGAAAATTGGGAAGGTGGCATACCTACCTATACCATGTTAATCATACTTCTGAAATTTTCAGTCACTGTTGTCACTTTCACACTTGCAAATATACATATTTCATTTTTATTAGTTCTTGTTACATCACACACTTGTGTTACAATTTGTCTGGGTGTTATACCTACACAGTACGTATTTTATAATAATTGTGACGTAGTGACAAAACACTGTTCTTATTACGCTAACAATTATCATTGAAAAGTCTCCGTGATATGGTAACGTCGTCCTAAATCCCGCCGAAATAAAATTACTCTTAGGATAATAAATTCAAATCACGGCTCACCGTAATTTTATTCTGCTTTTCACCACAAGATGTTGGCGTTACCTTAATTTGGTTACAATCCGTTTCTGTAGTTAATTTAAATTATAGGTTCCTTTATTTTTTTATGCTTAGCTTATTTTTGATACATCAAATTGAGTTACTAAAGTAAAGTTACGCAATATAATTATGTAAAAGTTACTTTTATTTATTGTCCGTACAATTTGTCGACTGTATGCGCAGTGGCAATCAGGCGTGACGTTTTCCAGTGTCTGGAACTCTGTACAGTTATAAGTATTGTTGTATATTATAAAGGAACATTCATATGTTATCAGATTTATTGGCCTTAGATGGCGACGTGTATATTGTCCTATAATAATTATTGATATTATGTATGAATCTCGTTGGTCTACTAAAAGTTCTTTCCTTACATAAAACTTGTGTCATCAAGATACTGTACAGTTAACGTCGGGGAAAGATACTTTTGAGATTTCACGGCATGAGTACGTATATCATTAAATAATTTCCATCTTGAGGGAATTCAGAACTTCCAAGTACATTCCTGCTAAATGGAAATGTGAGATTTGATTAAAGTTGGAACCTTGTGGTTTATTATCCATATTTTATAAGCCGCTATGTGTATGTGCTATGTGGTTACACTCGTATTTTACCTGAATTTTTTGTTGGTCTAGTAGTTAGTGTATGTGGCTTCGGCTATTGTCACCCTAAGCCCGCCAACTTATAATGGCTGCTCCAATATGGTGAGTCAATGCTCAATATCGTTTGTTGTAATAAAATTATTATTATAAAAAGAAAAAATCGGACTGAATAGAAGTTATGAAAGAAAGTTCTACCAAAACTACGTTTGTCCCCGCCTGCAGCACCATAAAGTATTTAAAATTTTAACTGTAAATAAAGTTGATAAAAGCAAATTTTATATAGATATAGTGATCCTTGTTTTTCTCTTTTTAGTTCATAACTTCTATTCAGTCGAATTTTTTGTTTTTATAATAATAATTTTATTTGAGACTTTTTTGTTTTAGTTTATGGTATAAAAATGATACGGTACACTTTTTGCCATTTTTTGTTAAAATAGCAATATAATGATATGATATTCACATTTTTGAAAAGGTCTTTTTACGACCTTTCATTTGATACCCATATTGCTAAGATAAAAGACGTAGGAAATACACACTCCCGCGTAAAGCTATTTCATCCCATTTATAGCCACTATTTTACAAATTTATACAGCCTATGTCCTACCATAATTTTAACTAAATTAATGCAACTATCTGTCAAAATCCGTTCAGTCGTTTAGGCTGTAGCGCGTGCCGAAAAAATGGACATACATACATACATACATACATACATACATACATACATACATACGCTCGAAAAACATAACCCTCCTTCTGACGCAGTCGGGTAAAAAGACAGAGGCCTGGCCCTGTAATCATTAGCCGTGAACTGATAATGACGATGAATGCTTGCTAGTATTAATCAACTGCATATAAAAAACTTTTAACTAATCACAATTCGTAACATTTCAATGCTTCATTCTTTCACGTACTCGTTTTTCTGATTAATATTTATGTATCCCTATCCTTTTACGATTATAAGAGTATTAGATTATGATGTATTTTTAAGGCGCATAGATAAAAGAGCATTTTAAAATTTATTAGGGGACGTCGTGAAAGAAGCATAAACAAACAAAAAGGGGATGTTAATATAAACTATTTTGATGTTCTTGTGCTTTGAACTGAGTATTGAGTAGATATTTGTTTAGAGAATTCGTCAGACGGTTCTTGTATGAAGAGTTTATCGTGTGTTTAAGTTGACAAAAATTTTAGTAGATTAAGGAACAGCTCCATAACATGTTTATACTGTATAGACAGGGCAGATACGAGGTTCTGATTTGGTAAACGAGTAAAATGCAATGTTTTTTTTCATTATTACAGTATGGCAAGAATTATTGGATATATATTTTGTATTTTATATAGATTTCTATGATACCTACCGCGTAGAAACCAGACAAGGGTATTGGATGAATGTACCATACGCCTACGAAGTGTACCCAATTACATATTGGTAACTTGATTGACTGCTCTATCAATTAACAATCAGATGGTATCAGAGTAAACTTGTATTTGGATATAAGAAGTGATCTCCAGTCTCAGGTCTAATTTAAAAAATATTCTCTCTATGGTAGGCATTATTGGCTTTAAACATCACCAACCTCTCACCCAACTAATCAAAAGGCAAGTCCACTTCCATGTATTTTATATACATATATATAACTTCTAATGTTGTGTTGTTTGTCATCAAATACTTGTACAACAGCATCCAATGTACCAACCCTCATATATGTAGCAGAGCAGAGCATCTTGTTTGTGAAGGCCTGCATACATTGTCTAACATGTTATCTACACCAACCTACACGGTATAGATCCAAACTTCTTAAACACTATCTCTTTGCAATAACTTTGCCCTATCTTCAGACTGTCTTCAAGTAATCTTCACAGAATTACCATTATTATGCATCTATTGACGCGATACTATCGTTCTGTGAAGATTGATTCATAAAGTTGTAAAAGAATCAGCCGCCTCGGCGAGACTATCGCCACTAGGTACGTGAACTTCATAAACAAGATATGTTTATGAAGTTCGCGTCTTTACTTCAATCTTTAATTCATCAACACCATCTTCAGCCTGTATCCCTCACGACCACACATGATCCTCTGCCTTCTTTGTCCACTTCCCACTACCTTTTTGAGGTCGTCGAACTATTGTGCTGGAGGGCGTCGTGTTTAATTCATACTGAATAGATAATTCTACACACTTAAAGGTGACAAGTGACCCTGAACGAGTATAACTATTGTCAAAGACTCGTGTTAATTACAGCTGAGTTTCGTGGCGATAAAGTCTTAAGTTGATAGAATCACGTTATGCGACTCTTCGCGTTTCGATCTTCTCCACATTACGTCCGTACCTAACTTCTTTAACTTAAATTACTGAACAGTAGACACTCTGTGACGTGGGTCTCGCGATATTTATACTGTCACAGGTGCGTTACTTTTAGTGGCGATACGTTGTCTACTTCTAGTGGTGATAGTCTTACGTTGATAGTCTCAGGATACGCGACTCCAAGGCTCGACGCAAGCGGGCCACTACCCACAGCCGCTAGTGGCCAGCGACAGCGACTTAACACACTTTTTTATATATTTTGTATAGACGCGCCGTAGACGTATAGTGTGACGGGTTGCGGCCACTCATCATACAGCATTGTCTGCGACTCGTCACTAGTGGTCGCTACAGGTCAAACAAGATGCCGACAGTCGCCAATACCACACTGCTCCACCTCCCGCGCAGTTAACCGTAATTATTTATTATTAATTTTTTGTGTCAGAGTCCATCGTAAGGCTGCGCAGCAGAGAGCAGGTTATAAAATGTGGCAGCTTCCGAACACCGGTGGCTATCGCTCACTTCTGACACTGTTACAAATGTGGTGGTAACGCGCGACACCGGTGGCTGTGGTCGGTGGCCCGTATGCGTCGAGCCTTAGGTACCCAACTTCTGCAATCTAATCACTGGAGCAGTGGTCACTCGGTGATCCGTTGCGGTCTCCTGGGATTCCGTTTCGAATCGCATCGATACGCTGGCGGGATTATCGTTGTACCGTGGAGATTATCCGACGACAGCGAAACGAACTTGTTGCGAGCTTCTCCTCATAGGATTGCTACAGGTGAATCGCGAAAATATCTTAACCAAACTTTATGTAGTCGATCATATTTTTGTTCTGGCATTAGTAGTCTACTGAGTTTCTATTTTGGACTCTACCATCCGAGCCAGTTGTAGAGTTCCAATAATAGTTAAACTTGACATTTCAAAAGTACTTGTAAACAAGGTCTAGTAAATGAATTTGAATTTTTTGAGTACCAGCCTTATGACAAGCGCTAACTTAACGTTGAATAAAAAAAGATGTAGTACGTATAAATATAGTATTTTCAAATATCATCTGTCAAAACTTGCGCGTCACGCGTTAATGGATTACTGAATACGCCTCTTTTGAACGAGACGCGGAATTTTTTGCGGTGAAATCTGTCAAATTGTTTTATATAGTTTTGAATTGATGGCACAGCGCTAATGCGTGGGTGTGCACCGTTTTAGTCAGTATAGTACAACTCATTTGTGCGCGCGGCGCAATGTGTGCGTGCGCGTGTAATAATACAGCCTTAATTTGTGTGGTAATGACGTTTCAGTCGTCGTACAAGCAACAAGAGCTACGCACACAAAGTCTCTGCACGTATGCAAGTGTTACACACACATAGCACCGCGCACATAAATGAGTTGAATTATCTATAACATGATCGATGCCTGAGCTAATGTTATGGGTCCGATCAGGGGCGTTTTCGACTGTAAATGAAGGACCAGAAACCATCGAATTTAAAAATTATGCAAGAACCCTGTTATAAACTATGCTGCTCTATGTCTACCAACCTGAGGTGTGGGTAGCCTATACAACTGTAAATCATGAGGTTATGATGATGATGAGATTCGATATCCGTGCCTTGGGTTATTATTGTATCTACTTCAAACATACTCTTTAACACATATATTTAACGTTATTTTTCAAAAAATAATTTACTATATGCAACTTTACAGAAATTGGTTAAATTAGATAAAGTTTAATAAAAGGCTTTTATTATCATAGACATAAATACAAATTCTACAATTATTTCATTTTAACTTATTACTACAAAGATTATTATTGAATTTCATTAATTGTAATAGAATTATTACTATCATTGATGTCGTAATTACTTACTTTTTTTAGAAATTCACTGGAATTAGAATTAAAATAAACCCTTTGATTTTGCTGATCACTTCAATATAACATATATATATATATATTTATCACGTCACTTCCATAAGTCAAAGATGGCGCGTAACGGAAAAATGTGACGCGTAACGAAAAAATGTTACACTAAATTTTTTTCCAACCCCGATAAAAAAGTTTCACTTCAAAAATTTAATATTTTAAACTAAAATACGTATTTAAATAGGTTTACTTACTTAACAAGCTCTTCAGAAAAGTTAAACTAATCTGCAGTGATTCTACTACTGCCAATAATCTTCTGAGCAGAACCGTCAAGAAATTCAACAACAGTTGCTTTTTTTTAAAAAAAAACGGTGCAACATTTGCGACATAGACGCTGTAGGTGCTGGTAGGCTGGTACACATTCCGACGTTATCTCACGACCACGCCGGTGACACCCAACGACGTATGAATACACGGATGTTACACGTTCAACGGCCGTTTGCATATAAATCAATGGTCGAGAGTGAAATATATCTGTATTGAGTGCGATTGAGTTTGTCGGCAGTGAATCGCGACGGTGAGAGATTTAGGGTAATGTAAAGGTGTTCTCTGTGTTTACTAACTTTTACCATATAATAGCCATTAATATACAAGATTTTAGATACATTAACATCTATGGGATGTAGGTAGAGAACATATGTCGGTAGGTATACGGTTAGGCTGCATCTTCGCTTACCATCAGGCGTGATTGAAACCAGTTCTCCTGGGTTATTTTTTATTCATTACAAGTTAGCCTTTGACTGCTATCACACTTCAAGGTAAGTGATGATGCAGTCTAAGATGGAAGCGAGCTAACATGTTTAGAGTTGTCTGAAATCACACCTTACGGTTTCTACACACCGGATCGCAAAATCACTTAGCAGTTCGTGTTTGTTAGTGGAGTGGTAACTAGCCACGACCTAAACCACGCCAGACCTAGACCAATTTAGAAAATGTTAGTCGGTTCAGCCGGAATCGAACCTCTGACCTCCGTCTTATAAATCTCACAAAGCCACGAAGGCTGTAAATAATTTCGGGATAAGAAGAATGTACATTTTATTTTGATGTTATAGGTAAAGTACGTTATTGTAAGGTATTGGTAGGTTTTAATTAATTTCCCACTTTGTATTAAACGTTTCTCATGTATTAATTAGTTTCACATTAACATACCTACCAGGCTTAATTGAATGAATGAATGAATGAACTATTCTTTATTGTACACCAAAGAAAAGAGCTTACAAAATATACAATACATTAGGAATAAAAACAATGTACAATTGGCGGTCTTATCGTTAATGAGCGATCTCTTCCAGACAACCAATATTGGAGAGGAAAGTGCATCCATTACAGAAGGTTCGGGTGAACGTACACACAAATAAAGGAACTATATTATAAATAAATAAATAAATAAGCCTTTTATTACTCTTCTTCATAATATTTCACAAATTGGTTTGGTTTAACATTTAATGAATTTTAAAACTATACAATAAAAAAATAATACTATATTTTGAAATTAAAGCATATTAATGACAATAACAATGAATATATTTATAAAGTTTAGTTTCTATGAAGATGAGAACCCTCACGGGTGTAGGCCTCCTCCAAAACGGACCAGTATTTTCTATCTTGGGCAGATTTTTTCCATTCTGCGCCAGCAATGGCTGCTATTTCGTCTGCCCATCTAGAAATCGGTCTACCGCATCTTCTCTTGCCGAGTGGCCCTTTCCATGCTGTAACCTTTTGAGTCCATCTGCCGTCTTGTTGTCTTGCAATATGCCCAGCCCACTTCCACTTTAGTGACTGTGCTTGCTTTAGAAAGTCTAACATTTTGGTTTCAGCTCTTATGTCTGATGCTCTAATTTTTTGACATTTTTTAATGTTTAAGAGGCTACGTTCCATTGCTCGTTGGCACACTATTATTTTTGTTTTAACACTTTTATTGAATATCCAAGTCTGTGCACCGTATGTTAGACAAGGGAGAATACAGGAGTCCATTGCTGTCTTTTTGAGGGTAACTGGCAGTTGACTTTTAAAAATTTCTTTTAAAGACCAGTACTTGTTCCAAGCCATTGTTACTCTCCTATTTACCTCTTCGATGTAAGAATGTGGATTAAAAGAAATCTGTTTCCCGAGATACACATATTTGTCCACATACTCTATAATTTTGTTATCAACATTAATGGGATAACGATGGGCGTTTGTCATCAATTTTGTTTTTTCCTCGTTGATGTCTAGCCCAACATTTTGACTAGCCTTATGTAGAGTTTCGACCATGTATTGCATATCTCTTCTATTTTCTGCAAAGAGCACCAAATCATCCGCGAATCTTAAATGGGTTAAAAGGGAGCCGTTGATTTTAATGCCCAGATTCTTCCAATTCAGATTTGCAAATACTGATTCAAGTACTGCTATGAAAATTTTTGGTGAGAGGGGGTCTCCTTGTTTTGTGCCTCTATTGATAGAGAATGGTGGTCCAACTGTCTGTAACTTGACTCTACTTTCACTTTTGCTGTATATATACTTGATTATATTTATATAATTTTCGCTGATTTCGCAGTCTTTTAGAGCGTTCCATATGCTGTTGTGCTGAATTGTGTCGAAAGCTTTTTTATAATCAATAAATGCCATATAGAGCGACACTCTGTTCTCTTTATATTTTTCGAGTATTTGTTCTACCGTATGGATATGATCTATTGTGGAAAACCCTTTACGGAAACCAGCTTGTTCTATCGGTTGTTTGGAATCAATTTGTGAACTAATTTTGTTAAGGAGACAAGTCGAAAATAGTTTGTAGAGACAGCACATCAAGCTTATTGGACGGTAATTCCTGATGTCTTTAGGATCTCCTTTTTTGTATAGTAGAGTAATATGTGATTCTACCCATTGATGGGGTACTGTCTCTTCTTTTCTTATTAAATTAAAAAGATTATATAGAGGGCCTAATAGGAGATCAGCAGCACATTTAATTGCTTCATTTGGAATGTTATCCGGACCTGAGCTCTTGTCATTTTTGAGACGTTTAATTGCGCTCATTATTTGGAGTCCATTCCATTCCTCGCTCCCTGCATTGCTAGTGTCTTTTTGACTTATATGAGAAGCGTTAGTCTCAGCCTCATTAGCATAGAGGTTCTTATAAAAATTAGACGCTGTCTCTAGAATACCCCTTCTACTGTTACAAATCTCTGCTTTACCTTGTAAACTAGGTATCCATGTTTTACAAAACGTGAGCGACCCTTGTGCCCGTTTTACACTACGTCGTTCTTTAAGATTTTTTTCTATTACTGAATATCTGTAATTTCGGTAATCCTCCTTTATTTTGTAATTTATTATTTTGTATATTTTTGTGAGTTCTTTTTTTATTTCTGATGTTTTTGGATGGGCAGTTTGGAGGTTAAATCGTTTTTCAATTAAACATTTTGTTTCTACAGATATAATATTTTCATTTAGTGTGGATCCCTGTGATTTTGATTTTGAAGGGAAAAGGACTCTATTTATGATTTCAACATTAAAGATCTTTTTAGGTGTATTTGTTAGGATAAAATCAATTTCATTCATTATTTTTCCATCAGGTGAACGCCAGGTCCATCTTGAGTTTGATCTCATTTTGAAAAAAGAATTCATTATGGATAAGTTATGTTCTTGCGCATAATTTATCAGTAGTTCTCCTCTTTTGTTTCGTTTTCCTTGACCATATTTACCAAGTATACGGCTTTCTAGTTTCCCTGGTATTCCGATCTTTGAGTTGAAGTCTCCCATGATAATGTATTGTTTTCCAGCTTCGTTTTGCGCCTTTTTAAGAGTGTTATAGAAATTTTCTACTTCTTGATCGTTTGCGTCTGCCGTAGGTGCATAGATTTGTATGAAAGAAAGTATATTGTTATTATGGAGTGTTAGTTGGAGCATTGCTACTCTATCGGAGTAGCCAACAAAGCTATGAATATTAGACTTATACTCCTTTTTTATTAAAAATCCCACCCCATATAAGCCTTTAGTTTTACCTGAATAACACAATATGTGTTTGTCATATTCTTCTATGTTGTAACCTTGTCTTCTGGTTTCTGATAGCCCAAGAATGTCGAATTTTATTTTATCTGTGGCGTTTATTAATTCGAATAACTTTTCTGTAGTTGATAGAGTCCTAACATTGAACGTGCAAACATATAGGTAGTTTTTTGTTTTAAGTTTTGGAGGGTTTTGGTCTGACTCTCCCGCGGTGACCAGCCGTGGTGGGAGGGTTAGAGAGTTCTCAGTACTTGATTGCTATTTCTTTTCACTTTGCTTTGAGTGAGAGGGGCTAACGTCAGTTTCTTTGGTTCTTAAATAATCACGCAGAGAAACCTTGTTCTTTTTTACTGATTCAAAAGCTTCTTTATCTTTGAAATTGGGCGAATTGGAAAGGTTTCGCTTCCGGTTTGTGCTAGTGCCTCCTTGTGGACTTTTAGGGCTTGATTTTTCTAACACAACAAGTTTGTCATATTTAATAATTACCTTATTGTTTCTCTATTTCTACTTCTTTTTGTAAAAGCTTCCTTTTCTCAATAACTTTAAGAGGGAAGTCTTCCTTTAAATAGTAGCCCGTTTGTTGTAGGTTATTTTTATTTTTCATAATGAGAATTTTTTTGCCTAGAGTGGTCAAAGTGACTATTATGGGTCTAACTTTGCCTTCGATCCATTTCCCCTTCCGGAACACACTTTCTATTTCGCTTCTCTCGCATTTTACTTTTATTGTGTTGTTAATAAGTTTCAAAATTTTTTCCTCTAGCATTACATAGCCTTTTTCGTTCTCTTCTAAGCCAAAAAACGCGATATTACGTTTCCTCATGTTTTTTTCTAATTGATCAATGCGTTGTTCCTGTATTTCTACTTTCTGTCGTATTTGTATATGATCTTCTTGTAATTTTTGAAATTTTTGGTCGATATTTGTTTTTATATCCTCGCCCAGCAGTTTAATTTCTTTTTTTTGCTCATCCAAGTCTGTTTGAATTTTGAGTAACATCATTTTTAACTCCTCCATTTTAAAAGGGTAACACTTCTTCTATGGGAGGCTTACTTCTATTCCACAACAGGTTTTAAATGTCGACACTAATATTTTTGCCGCTAAACAGAAAGCGGCGCTGCAAGTTATGACGGCAACAGGTACAGATGTTTATTGGCCGGTTCAAAATTGATCTATGATTACTGAGTTGGCTCCAATCGGTAATAGGTGGCGCTGTAGGTTATATTTAAGACCGATCTTGACAGCGTTTATGCTATGTATTTTTCTTGCGAAACTTCTCAACACTAGATGGCGTTATATGTTTTTTTAAGTGGTATCTCACAAAGATTTCAATGTCAAGAGTACATTGACCTCAAGAGCGGTCATGGATGACAGATATACAAATTCACTGCACTGTTTTGAATCGCCCAACGGAAATATTTTTACGTATATCACTGTTTTTTTCGTAATTAGTTTGTTTACTGTTCACTGTTGTAGATATTACTAGTATCACAGTATTTAACAGTTTTTAGGTCAGTTTCAGTAAGATTTTTGTTGGTTTTGTTTGCACAAAAAGTTTGTTATGGTGTCACAGTCCAAGACCGATTAGTTGTTATTTCACGACACTGTTTTGACTACCAACACTTTTGCTGTACAACTATAATGCACTAAACGTATTTTGAAGAAAATAAACACGTATAACTATTTTTTGAATAATTATTTGTCGAGAAACTTGTATTCGTGGCGACGGTTGCGCCCTCTCTATAACTATATTAACAAATTATCAATTAAAAATATACTTACATAAAATACTGAATGCAAACATATACACATACATATTTACATACATACGTACATAACATACATACATACATGTAAAAGTACCTATACGAATTCATATAAAAATATAAATTAATAAATAAAGGAAAATTATAGACAAAGCACAAATAAAATCTAGACGATATTCAAGGAAAACGGTAACCAAATAGTTAAAATTTAGTATAATAGATAAATAAATGCGTAATAATATAATGGTGTCATAACGAGGTTAGAAGAGTGTCATAACGATGGGGATAGAAGTGCACATTCACCAGCAATTGCAACCCATCAAAAGCAGGTAAAGATTCTTACTAGCCACCGCTGTTGCTTTTCAATTTTTTTTAATTGAATTCAAAAATGACATCAAAATATCATTACAATAAGAAATGTAGAACGTACACCAGTATAGAGAACGATAAACCAGTGAATTCGTATACAAACTGAACTTTGACTTATATGGAATCGGTCCTGCCTTTTTCATGTCACGATCAATTTGCAGTGACATGATTGTTCCGTAAATTGTATCGATATTTTATTGTGGGCTGAATTATTTTATTCCGACGAGTATTTGACTTAAAAGGTCCCATTTTATATATTGAAAATGTCACGTATACAATGATCTATGAGAAAAATCTCTAAATGTTATTCGCTGTGCTTTAATGGATAGGTACATTCTTTTTTGGTGATGATAACTTTAAGCTTAAGGTAAGGAAAGCAATCAGAAGGAAAGCAGTAAGTATTGGTTACATTTATTACCGTAGCAAATAAGTACGTGAGAATTATAAACTCGTTCTCGTCGGAAATTCGGGTAAAATGTAACCTTAATGTTAAACCAGGGTGCACTGCAATCCAGGGTTTAGTCTTGCAGAAATAACAAATACACACATACACACGCAACGCACACGCACACGCACACGCACACGCACACGCACACACACACATTCACAAACTTTTGTCTTTATAATATTGAGAAGGGATTTGGAGCTTATTACGTATTTGAAACTATCGTTACGCTCTCGTTTAGTTAAGATTGTCGCTTTGTTGGAGACAGAAGGTTTTTAAAGGTTGTTGTTGCAACATGCGGAGTAGTTTGTTTTTTATTAATTATAATGATTGTAAGGTTCAATCTTAATATGTTTAATAATTACGAAATATATTGTTGTTGACGCTTATATAAATAATGGGTTGGGCAGCTATAGAAAATAAAGATAGGTACATAGGTTTTCCCCTCAAACATTCCGCATGACGATATGTAATGTAATTCGATACTAGAACGGTTCAACGCGATCGATGTTAGAGCGATCGAGTTACAACGAGGTGACTAAAATATGTACGCGGTTTTTACATACAATGGCTGTGGGTGTTACATCAATTGGACGTGACTGGAGTTTACTACATTTGGATTTTTAGATTTTTTTATTATATACATCTAACTATTGACTAGGTCTTTGATCACCTGATATTTATTTTCGTTTTTTGGTTAAATCACAGGGTCCTGGCTCTGAAAGTACGAGTGTCGGGCTACGAAAAATTCTACTTTACTTCCGTTGAAAAATTCTCAGTAAATATTCTTAGCCCAGAGTTAGGTATTACACTGGCTTATATAAACTACGGTGTGCTAAAGATTTGTATTATTACTAGAGGATGCCCACGGTTTCACCTGCATTTTTCCCGCATCCGTAAAAAATCAGGATAAAAAGTAGACACTATGTGTTAATCCAGAGTGTCAGCTCACAACTCCATACCAAATTTTATTATCCTAGTCGCTTCAGCAGTTTAGTCGTGAAGAAGTCACAAACATACATACTCACAAACATACCTACGCCTTTGTAAATATGTAGTAGTATGAAGAAATCTTATAAATGAACAAAGGGTAATCTATAAATAACAAAAATAGTATATTATTGTGTATGGAATATTTAGAAAGTTATAATAAACTTTAGAGTTTAAATGTTACATTCCATTTACTTGTCATATCTTCGCTCCAGATGAAATATAGAAGCAACGCTCCAATACAAAATGAAGAATCTTTTGCTACAAAGCGGTGTCAAAAGGTAGTCACAGCCTCTTGCTAGTATTCTTGGAATGGACTGCGATTTGAAACTGATGCGATATTTATAAGCAAAGTTGTGAAGCTTGTGAAGTTTTCTAGAAATGAAAGACGAATTTGGCAGTCGTGCGTAAAATAAGGTAAGTTTTCATTTATTTTCCCTGACGGAAAATATTTCGGTGATCTACTAAACGTGAATAGATTTGGTTGGTTTTGGTGTAAAGCTTTCAAAATTTACTGAATACGGCTTTGAATTCTTTACAGGAAAACAATTGCTTTGTTATGCTTATGATCTTAAAAGTTTAAGATCATTTAAGTTGGCTGTCAACCAAAGCCACCGATCTTAAACGATATGTCTATATTTTGAAAAGAATCAAATAGATAAAGAATTTTTTTTTCCATAACGCACGTAACAAGTCAAACCCACTATTAATAATTTATAACAGTTCTAGTCGGCCTGCTGCGGGGCTCGGAGACCTAAGCAACTGCTGATCAGGACTCCAGATTGAGGAAACTCCCCACTACACGCGCAGTCTCAACAATTACCGTCTTCTGTATCCGACTCTTGACCCAACATCTACGCAAAAGCTTCTGAAGATGTTGGTCGAAACTTTTCGCTATTAGACCATTAACTGAAACCTCTATATGAAAAATAATAGAAGACTTAACTTTCAATGGCAGAAATCTCGTGAGCAAGGTCTTTTTAGAGAGAAAACTTATTTTTACCAACGAAAAAAAAAGGAGGTTCGCGATTCGACACGTATTTTTTTTTTATGTATGACCACGCATAACTTTTTACAGAGTTGTGCGATTATAATGTGTGATAATTCTTTGTTTATTAGAAAAGGCATACTTCCAAAGTGGTCTCATTGTCATCATGTTGGGATCTGATGATGATATCCTGGGGAAATTGAAGGAACTCTTAAAATTTTGGAGGCACGCTTACAGCGGTCTTTGTTTTGGTATTGGTAGATTTTTGGCTACTAGTGCCGTATAATATACTATGACTGTATAGTGCGAGTACGTTACGTGGCGATACATCACTAAAAAGTAAGAAATAAAATTTTTTAACAAAAAATAAAACCGACTCAAAACGCACTAAAAAGTAAAAAATAACTGTGTCATTTATTTGCTTTAATTTACTTAAGCATATCTAAGAGTTGGTGTCAGCCAAGGTTTCTACTTTAAGGACGATACCTAGAACTCACAAACTGCTTTACTACGTATAATAAATGTTCCTTACGATTAAGTAAATGAAAGCAACTGAGCACAGTTAATATAAATTATTAGTGCGTTTTAATTAAAGCAACTTTTTGTTAAATTTTTTTATTACTTTATTAATGCCATTATGTGATATTTTGAACTATAGTCAGTAATCTGGATGTATTATACAAATAAATTAATTGTATTGTAATTCGGATAACATTAACAAAATGCAAATATCTCAATCCAGGCGTACGTAGTCTCGCGGGTAAATTCAAATTGAGTGTAAACACAGCCGGCTGTATGTAGTTCTGTTTTAATTGTATTAATAAAAGTACTCTTCAGAATAAATTGAATTCATTGAGGCCTTATTTTTTTTATTACTGCGTCCATTTAATACCTACAGCTGTGTCGATCTTTTATCAATCGTATTATTTCTTACTAGAGGTCGGAGGCGATTTCACCAGAGTTCTCATTCCCGTGGGAATTTCGGGATAGAATGTGTTATTCTGATACGCAAGCTATATTATTGTGAAGTTTCATCAAAACCCATTTAATACTTTTTATATGAAAAAGTAACAAACATACAAACTGACAAACTTTCGCCTTTATAATAGTAGTATGATTTTCATTTATAGATTAAATAAATCTTAAGGATTTAGAATTAAAGTACTAGCTGAAAACAGACTGACTATTTAATTCAATTTTTGTTCTTCCTCTTAGATTCACAGTCTGAGTTGTATGGTCACGGCAAATATTTTGCGCCAAAGGTGTAAAGTTTATTTTCATCTTATTTTGTTTTTCGCGTCGACTGTACATGTACCGACTTGTTAACATTATTTGTTGGAATGTAAAGCGAACAAGCTAAACATCCTCAGCCGTTTATGGTAAAGGATTAAGGTTTATTGGGTACAGTCGAGCACAATATATCCTCAGTTAAGAGTACTGGTATTGTATATTAATTGCACATTCAAAATGGACTACACTTGGTGCTACGTATGGTCAGAATTAGATCTTGTTAATTTCTATAAGTGTTCTTACAAGTATTGTTAAGTTTGATTTAGTTAGTATCTATTCATAACATGCTTTTAGGGATTCACGTAGGCTAGTCGTATTGTGCAGATAATATTAACTACTAAGTAGCTACTTATGTGCAAGTTTGACGACTTCCGTGGTGCAGTGATATGCGCGGTGGATTTATAAGACGGAGGTCCTAGGTTGGTCCCGGCGGGGCAGATTGAGATTTTTCTTAATTTGTCATGGTCTGGCTGGTGGGAGGCTTTCGCCGTGGCTACTTACCACCCTACCGACAAAGACGTATCGCCAAGCGATTTAGCGTTCCGGTACGATGTCGTGTAGAAACCAAAAGGAGTATGGATTTTCGTCCCACTCTTAACAAGTTAGCCCGCTTCTATTTTAGACTGCATCATCACTTAACATCAGGTGTGATAGCAGTCAAGGGCCAACTTGTAGTCAATAAATAAAAAAAGTTTATTATTATTGGCCATGCAATAATACTAGAGCTATAACTATAGCAACTCGTTTAAAGTTCCACTACTGATTAGGATTCCGCCTTTTAAGCGAGGTGATTAGTATCCTTGACCAATTACATGACCCAAGAGATCGACGGAACCAAAAATTTTGGCGGAGAATTTTTTAGAACAAAAACAAACTCAATACTTCTTTGGTCCAACCCAAGATTCGAACCCGTCTTGGGTCATAATTCGAAGCCCAATAGGATCGTTGAGGCATTGTCATGATGGAAGACTCATTTTTATTACCTACTACCTAAAATATAACATTTATCACACGTTAAAATAGATAATTTGTTTTAGCGGCCCTATATACACAAAAACCGCATAATCCAATTTGTTTACTAGGTGCTTAAATTTGATACTCATGCAAATTGTTCAATAAAGTTTAATACAAACTAACAATGTAAATAAAATTGGAATTTATACCACTTGCGCTAATACCGGTGAATAGTTCCATAGAACTCACAATCAGTAGTCACTTAAATTCTCATAAAGTATCCTACGAAACTAGGGTTACCAGAAGAAAAAATCAAAAACCCGGAGAAAAGGCTGATTGCCATTGAAAAATCCTGAGATTAATCGCTCAAATGTAACTACTAAAAATTATGTAGACTTTTTTAATAGATACAAACGTATCTATTAAAAAAGTCCACATAATTATGTCAGGTACCTATCGTTTTTATACACTGTATTGTGTATTTTAATTGAGCAATTATTTTAAAAGTTATATTATTTTTACTAACTTAATATTGTTGACTAACTATATAGTAATAACTTTTAATTAAATAGATCTTTAAAATATGGATGTGAGCTGCATTTTATTGAAATTCTAATAATTCTGAGGTTTTATAAGATTTGCAATGGTAAGAATCCATAAACCCTGAATTTTCAGGACACATTCTGAGATATGGTAACCCTATACAAAACGATCTGTAGGCGTATTTCGTCGGGATATAAAAAGTGGATTATCGTCGTACAAGACGTAATCCGAGTGCATAAGAAAGATTTGCGGTATCGTACTGTCGTGGCTGAGAGTATTAACGTTTTATCCGTTTTTTTGATAGCGTTATCCCGAATATATACTTGAATGATCAACATTCAAGTTGATTTTAATACATTCATAATATTTTCCTGAGAAATATTAATACTCCAATGAAAGAAAAAAAATCTCATACATATTATTAGATATTAGGCACAATTTGTTATTTAGCGTTTGTTAATGGTTAGTAAATACAAAGAAATAGAGACATAAAGTGTAAAAAATCAGTGCATTGCGAGGAGGTCGCAAAAGACATCTCTTAAATAAATAAATAATAATATGTTGAAAGAATAATAATAATTAAGAATCAAATGAATTTATCTTGTGAAGTTTATTCTTTTTAAAATTATACGAGCGTCTTGACTGAAGTTGATTTCAGTTTTACAATCAGCAAGCAGGACGTTAGATTATGCTGTCCAAATTACACTTTTAGATTTAAATTTGACAAAAAAATGTGCTAAAGAATAATAATAATTACATATTGGAGAAATGACTTTCACTATAATTTGTGGTCATTTTAACATACGGCCACATAAATATAAACAAATTTTTAAATCGTTTATAGAACAACTAATTATAAAATAAGTACAAGAATACAGATAAAAGTACAACCACTCCACTGCGACGCAGTCGGGTAAGCAAAGTTTATAAAAAAATACTGGCGTGTGCTTACAATGAAAAATTAACATAACCAATGTTTCCTAACTGGTTCCGATTTTTGAAATTCATATTAGTGTTTACAAAGGCTATGTCAATACGATGCGGTGGCAGGAATTTTTAATATCGATTCCATTTCTTTTTAATTACCAACCCAATTTATAGGTATTGTAAAGTTGAAAATTGCTAAATACCGTCAGATTGTGAAACATAAATCCACTTGTCTATTGTTGAAATTTGTTTACAAAATGTTGGACTTTATTGACTTTGGCGTGAGAATTTGATTTTAACGTTCGTAACTCAGGAGGTATGAATAGGCAAATAAATGATTGACTAGAGTTAAAATTCTTTTATGAGCTTACGTTTAATAGATATTACAGTAGCATATTCTACTGACGGATACAAAATGTTGACGTAAATCCTCACAATGTCATATTGACTTCAATCATAGTTTGTTGTTTATTATTTCTTAATAAGTGATAATAATTAATTCTTTCAATGTTATCTTCCTCGTTCCTTTAGTATTAGGCGGCTTAAGATCATGAATTTATATATTTATTATATTTATATATTTATTCTTTCTTATAAGAAATTCTCAGTATCAGTTCGCAGTCAGGCAGTTGGTAGTGTAAACCCCTGTACCTTGGAGAGCACATTAAGTCATTGCTCTTGGACATTTTCAGTAAGACGTGTTAGTTATGGTGACAGATTTTAATATTATAACCTTAATTGCGCCCACTCGCGTTAGAGGAGAATTATTAACGTAAAAATAAAACACATTCTTTTTAACACACACACACACAGACTCGCCATCTAGTGTACACAAATGTAGTACTACAAGTATATCATACGCTATTCGTTTCATCAGTATATTGTGTTGGTGTTTATAGACGTTGTGGTTCGGTACAAAAAATACTAACTAAATATTCACGAGTCATTAAACGCTTTATCACTTTTAAAACGTTTTCCCTTTCTATATAGGTGTATATGCATACATTTATGTTGCTAGGCATATAACTACCTAGCAACATAAATGTAATATTCTCGCCGTTTTTAGTGCAATAATGTTAGCGTATGACGCGTCTTTCTTTTTTTTAATGACTACAAGTTGGCCCTTGACTACTATCACACCTGATGTTAAGTGATGATGCAATCTGAGATGGAAGCGGGCTTACTTGTTAGGAGTATGCTGAAAATCCACATCCTTATCGGTTTCTACACGACATCGTACCGGAACGTTAAATCGCTTGGCGGTACGTCTTTGTCGGTAGGGTGGTAACTAGCCTCGGCGAAAGCCTCCCACCAGCCAGACCAAGACAAATGATGAAAAATCTCAATCTGCCCCGCCGGGAATCGAACCCAGGACCTCCGCCTTGTATATCCACCGCGCATACCACTGCGCCACGGAGGTCGTCAAAACGTCATTGGTAGCAAGTGACACAATTTTGGAACGATACAAGCATTTAGAAAAGTTGTCTTGACAATTAAAAGGTGGTTAAAAATCTACATGTGTATTCTCCCTAAGGCTCAATTAATAATATGCCTATTAAGTGGTTTCTTATCGGAACGGAAGTAAAGTTAATAGGCACGTCATGGTGCTTTAATTAGTTCCCAACTGGGGATGATTATGTTAAGTAACTATCGATTATTCGGAGCTCCACGAATTTAAAGTTCGCGTCATGTTGACTCTGCTTGAATAAACTCGTGTTAAAGCTTTAGGTACTAAGTGGAGCTTAAACTTGGCGTTTTATTTTTCCAGTTTGTTTCTTTATTTGACTGGATAACATTAGTTCTGTAATATATTTGTGAGTGGCATCCATTGAAAATTTCTTATACGTTTACATCAAGTAGGTAGCTTTATAGGGGATCTTTAGAGGAGATTTTTGAAAATACTCTAGCGTGGCAGATAAGATACCTATATGTTTTGTATACCTTTCATATTGTTAAATACCTTCACCAATGCGTCGACAGACAGACGGACGGATAGACGTCTTCCTTTTGAGGTAAGTACCTACGAAACCATTTTCATTAGGAAATAAATAAGAACCGGTTTCCTACTATCATTGTTAAGAATTTAAAAATCGTTCCACCCATTTAACGGGCTATAAAATTGCTCCAACGTGAAAACAAATTCGTACCTATTTGCTAATCTCTGCCGCTCTGCAAAGTCTATTTAAATTGCTCTTTATCTCTTTGCTATTAACGCTATTTAAGAGGTTGTGCGCTTTAATTCATAAAATTAACCGTGTTGAAAATATTTTTTAAGTTTTTTCAAGTCTAGTTTAACCCAGTTTATGATAAAGCAATGCTTTTTATGATAGAGCTGGTCCATGTTTATTTCTACCGCTAATCTGTAATGCTGTGTTTCGGTCTGAAGGGCATGATAGCCGGTGTGTACGGGCACAAAAGGCTTAACAATTACACATCAGGTTGATAAACACAGGCACTTTATATGTAGAACATGTTCCTTGCATGCTGTGCCTAGATTTACTATGTTTTTCCACTTACCACCAGGTGATTAAGCCGTCTATTACTGGCTTTATAAAACAGTCTGCTTTTTGAGTCCTTTTTTCTAATCTCTAATCTAATGTTATAAAACATAGGTTTTTAATAAGATGTACCGCCAAGCGACTGAAGGCTTCGCCAATTTATGCTGCGTAGTCTAAAATAGTAGAAGAAGGCCCTTCTCAGCAGGACCTGAATTCTGAGCCAATGATAGAGTCACTACAAATAGTCTAACATGGCAAATGTGCTTGTAAACTAAGCCTACTTGAAATAAACAAATTTTAAGTTTTAATTTGAATAAGGTACACGTTTTCTTAGCTGTACAATATTTAATAAAATTGCATTGTTACTTAAAGATCGAAGTCAGTGTATGCAGAAGCACAAAGTAATTGTATGGAAACTCCCTATTTGGGAACTTCGTTTCTCACTACTGAAAATCGTATTGGTTAGTTCTCTGAAAATATTATCCATCAATCCCAAAACCTTAGCAAAATTAGTTTCTCACTATTGAAAATAAACGGAAAATCGAATTCGCTAGTCTGAAAACACTATTCCGATAGGTCGACTATTAAACAGCGGTTGTTCAAACAAGAGTCAAACATCAATGCCGCCGGTAACTTCCGAACGCAATCGAATAACTCAAACTCAGGTGCAACTTTTCAATACGCTTCGTGACCGTGACGCTTACGAATGGAAAGTGTTCTGCAATACTGATCTAGTTTGTATTTACTACACTATAACTACAAGAAGAGTTATGTTTTCAAGGTTTGATTTAATTGTAAATGTATTGTGTCACTTTAACATAATAGGCATTGACCGTATTGAAATGTCATTCGATACATATCAGTTTCACATTGGGTAGATAATGTTTGTTGTCCTTGGTTTGTGAAGTGGATGGAGGTCCTCAGCTCGATTCCCAGCTGGGTTGATTGAAATTTTCTTAATTGGTCCAGACCTGACTGGTGGCTTTGGCCGTGGCTAGTTATCACTCCATAGCCGTGGCTAGCTAGTAGCAATGACGTACTGCCAAACGCGAAATCGCTTGGCGGTGCGTCTTTGCTGGTAGGTTCCGGTACGATGGAGTGTAATAACCAAAAGGGGTGTGTAATATTACGTTACTAATTTATAGTTTGGTCACCTTTCTGCTCTGCTCGGGTTTATTTTTACATTTCCACTTTATTATTATTACTATCGTAGTCAGCCCATTGATTATGATTACTGCTGGACATAGGCCTCTTGCAAGAATTTACAAGTTACACCATCTTGAGCCACTTGTAACAATGGTTCCCTAAAGAATAACTGCCTAAAGAATATTACTCTTGACCTACCAGGCTGCTTCAGTGCGAGGCTTACAGATATTTTTTTAATCTTGTAACTATCACTATCAGTTGATGTTAATGACAATAACAAAGACCGATAAATGTGCTCTCCGACCAAAACTCCGAGGGCTTAACACGTATATTCTGTTTACTTACTATTTAATTATGTACTTACATGTTCTGCATCCTTCCGCGCTTTGCTGATTCTTAAGCCTTTAACTTAAAATTTTTCTAATTAACATAATTCTTTACAAATAATGTATGGACATAGTTATTTAATATGATAGATTATAACTCTTATGACTTAATATGGTAATTCAATAACTAGATAATTGGTATTAGTTATGGTGGGTACACATGACAACGCATAATTAGGGATGGAGCACAGTGGCTGAATATGGAGGAGGATTTCGCGTTCCGGTACGATGTCGTGAAATTGAAAGGGGTGTGGATTTCATCCTACTCTACTACTACTAACAAGACTAGTCTACTACTACTCACATGATAGCCCGCTTACATCTCAGATTGCATCATCACTTAACAGATGTGATAGCAGTCAAGGGCCAACTTGGAGAAGATAAAAAATATATATTGTAAGTAAATAAAGCTATTTTTATTTATTTTTTTATTATTTATCCTGGTTGACATCTTTGACTTCCTGAGTTGCGTAAAGCCATCCAATCAGCTCATATCAAAGCTTCTGTAATACGAGACACGTCTCGTAATTCGTTCCAAACTTGCGCCTTCTATGGCGGCACACAAAAAGTTTCCGTGTTCCAATTAGTGATACGGACGGATCGCGGCAGATTGTGTTTAACACAACAAAAAGCCCTTCCCAGTTCGAGGGACGTCGCAATAAAGTGGCACTGCGCTACTTAGCTGGAAAACGTCCCTTTACGAAACTTGTTAAACTGGGAAAGATTAATGAGATTTGTTTTATAAAGCAAATACAACTTGTTAAGTTGGTGACTGAAATTACTCGTAGATGCATACTGTCTCCACTCTATTTTAGAGTAGACTGAAACATTATGAGTGTCTGTAAGTGTCTGTTATTTCTGAAATAAGTCCACTAGTAAAAAGATTTTTTCAATAACCAAAATAAAGAAAGGTATCAAACATTCTTAACTGAAATACTGAAGCTTATAAAGATGTCAATAATTTTTATCTTAATCTTAAATCTGTTTGAACTTTTAAATCTTTAATTTACTGGATAGGGAATAAATAAAGAGAAAATAATCTTTTATTATTATGACTTTATTGAAAATTATACAAAATATTTGATGAGTAACGAGTTTTTCAAATCATTTAATATAAATGATAATGTGAAATGTGGAAATAACTTTTATATAATATTGGTAATACATTCATAACCCCGACATTATTTACACGATGTACATTATAAACACGACAGTATTATATTGAACAGACAAACTTTATGATATCGAGTCAATAATTTTACAATGATAAAAGGTAGATTTTTTTTTCATTGGCTTCCAAATTATACGAGAACGCCTATTTTAATACTTATTTATGTTACCAGCTATAAAATGTGGACGATTTTTTTTGTATAGTATGAATAACTTTGACGCTAACGATCTTTATAATTTAAGATGCATTGTCGTGTTTTTTTATTTGGAATTAGAAATGTTATGATATTAATAATTTTAGAAGTAAGATCTTAAAATTCCCTACACATTTAATCGGAGATGTTAAATTAGTAAGTTGTTATTATGAGATACAAAATGTTTCAGCATTCTCCGAGCAAATGCAAAGGGCTAGGTACTCGTATTTATTAGGAATAAGTTTTAAAAATACAATAGAGCTACATAAGAATACGAAAATAATTTAAATTACGTTACAATATTTTTATTACAAAACTATAACAAGCAGATACAACTTCAAGTCGCTCTTATAGCAAAAATTTTACAGTCTCCAACAATTTAATTTCCCGAGTTTTTCTAGCATAAAATGGTACGCTCCTCAATAACGTTTTACCTAACTTTTTTAACCGCAGAATTTAAAATTGAAATTTATCTAACATCTAAATGATATCTAGATTCTAGAATGTCTTTTAACATTTTCAACACTGTAATATTCAAATTGCATTGACTTTTTTCTAAAACATTTATTCAATATAATTTATTAATAGTTTATTATTAATTTGTTTTTCTCTCAAACACACAACTCACTCACTTTTGTTGCTAATTTTCACGATCATGAAAAGTACATTAATGTTTTTATACCTGGTAATATACGACAAGACAATTAAAACAAATACGTTCAAGTCACGGTCAACTTAGTCCGTTAGTACCCGACTCAAAATCCGTTCAGTAGTTTTTAATCGCGTTCAGAAAGACAAGCCAGGGCAGTACCCTTCATTAACATTATTTAGTTTATTACATTATACATATCTGCCATTTGTGTTTACAACACGATAGGCAATATTATTTTACTCTCTCAAACAAGCGTACCATTCTAAACTTTTACAACTCTACCATCAATGACAACATATTAATATAACAGGCCGTAACATATCTTTATAAGCTTTAGATTAGATACTTAATTAAAATATATACATAATATTATTTACAATTACATTCTAGTTAGGGATCGTGTGTCTTGAAACCTGAGCACTACATTATAAAAATAAATCTTAAATTACATATTTATAATGTTACACTTATCTAATGTTATTTAGAATATCATAAGTTTATTTATAAGATAGGTATACAAGAGAAATTCCAAGACAATGTTTGCACCAAAGATTTTTGAGTATGTTTAGGGAGATGTACATTTCTTTATTAATAGTAAAATGAACATATCCGACTATTAGGATCAGATCTATTAAATTTTCATTTGAAATAAGGTCCAATTTAGTTCTTCTTTACAGTGGTGTGAATTTGATTTATGATCATGTAAGCAAAAGGCAGATAAAAATATGATACATACAAATAACTTAGCTAAAATCTGATGACTGGATATGCTCATCTACATGGATGCATGTACAATAGCTTACACGTAAATTTTTATGATATAATAAAAGAAAAAAAATATTTTAACAAAAAAAAAGAACTGCATTGTACTTTGAAGTATTTTACAGGACACAGCAAATTACCAGAAGGTATACCAATCTAAGAGAATAATATCGGTTTCTGTAACTATACAACACTATGTTTAAATAAATAATTTAATATTTTAATTGCAGGAGATAATAGGTAATAAAAAATAAATAGAGTATAAACTTTGATTTCAAAACAACTGTTCTTAATTCTATGTAACAGTTGAATGAAATTCGTAGAAATTGTTATAAAGTTAACTTAAAGTTAAAGATACTGAGTAAATAGTATACACACACTCGTAAATACATTAGATGTTATATAAACATTATTTGTGAAGTTTTATGATAAAATGATTAGTTACTAAATGTCGAAGAAAATGAACTTAGATCCAAAAACTCAAGTGCCATGTAGAAGTTTATGTTAAGAAGTTAAGGGAAAGAGAAACAAAGATTTTATAATAAATTAGACAACAAATAAAATGACATTTATAAATTACCATTTCAATTAATTAAACCATTTCTAATATATAAACAATATCCAGAACAGAAACAATAAATAGAGAAACTTACATGTAAGAAGATTAATATAAAAGTCTGCCTTATCGCATTCTGGCAAGCAATCTTTATTCACTAAAGACCTCACGTATTTCACGCTTTATTGCCCAAAAAAAAATATAAATATTCCGTCTTAAAACATTCTAAATTTGTCTATAAATGGCGTAACTCGATGTACATCATAAATATTCATTTTCGGTAACCAAGAAGAAGTTTTACGCTTCGCCCCGGCGAAGTAAATGCGGGAATATTAGTGAATTTATGGGAAAAGATGTTCTGAAGATTCCAACACCGACAAGATGAATTCGGTACATATATTTTTAGAATTTACAGGGATCGTGTAATATTATAAAAGTTTTAGATCTGCATAATGTATATGCTAAGTAACCAAAGTTTATTACGAATTAAAAATAAGATTATGTATTGTAAATTGCATATTATGAGGTTTATATAAACAATGAGAAAATAAATTGTAATAAATAAGATAATATTTCAGAGTTATACACAATAAGCTTGTGTATAACTCTGAAATATTACTTAACAACATACATTCTTATAAACAGTCATTGGGATGCTATTACCTACTACCCCTATGGAAGAAAATCTATAAAGTTTTTAAGGTAACATAAGATACCTAAAATATAATCCTGTCTCTAGAAGTAATAACATCTCACTGCCAAAAACATTCTGAGCACCTGTAACTACAATTTAGAAATATACATTAGTCCTAGTAGCTACAATAACGTTTCGGAGCCATATAAAAAGTTTGTTTGAGTAGTTTGTTAAAATTATGACTAGTTTTTCAAACTCTTATTCTATAGAAGATAGTGAGAGACACATAAGCTATGTACAAAGAGACAGTTAACAGTTTTAAATCGATGCAATCATCGATAGTTGCGCTCACAAAGTCACTTAATGTCCAGAGATCATAGCAACGCTTCTTCGAGCTGGTCGAAGCTGTCACACCATCAGTCGCTCTCGTATACGGTGGAGTTGGAACTCTTGCGGCGACTGTATCTGTAGGGGGAGCTGAACTCGATCCTGGTGTCCGGCAGCCAGGTGTACGCAGTGCGTTCTGATGATGCACTGGAAAGAGAGAAATACAATTTGAAATAATTGACAGCAGTAGTAGAGCAACGGCTTTATTTGTCCTGTGATAACCTTGTTAAATTGGTTTCATGAGATCCTGGGTTATAGGGACCAAGAAATTCCAAATAAGAAATTTAGCTCAAAGTAGGGAAGTTAGTGGTGTTATTGTCATTAATACAGTTTAACAATGATTGTCAAAAGGATAAAGATTATCGCCTAAAACTTGCATTGGACCAGTGTGAGGAATCTTTAATATTATGCCCTCCTCTATAAAAAGACCTATTCTGTAAGTATGCTTTTATTATCGAATTTGTCTCTACCTCACTTATCTACGGTATCACGTTAGAGACATGGGGACGAATTTGAGAGTCACAATGCCAACTAATAAAAACAATTACAGAATAAGGCTACTGACCGTTTAGTGGCAGTTAATATGGGTGTTAATAGGATGATAATGTTAATACTGATGATTAGTTAGATTATTTCTTTGTATTCGTTAGAAGTAGTAGGTACTGCAATACTTATAAGTAATATAAATATAATATAAGTAATAATTTTTACCGGTGTAACTGTGTCAGGTTGATGGACAATGGATAACCTAGACATAATCAAAGTTTAATCTGAGCTACATTGTTATTCCGACAGTTGATATGGGGCTAAAATTTAGGTACAACACAAACTGGAGCTCCCTGTAAACTATTAATTCAGATTCTTCGAATATCTAAAACTAAACGTTCTGCCAGCCGACATTGTTAAATTCGTAAACTTGTCTATGAATATTATGTTATATTAGTGAAATAACAAGAAATGCCAGATCAAATCTCATATTTTGATGCCCTACAGACTAATCTAAGATATCTTCGTAATTTTATTTACATAGGTAGATATTCTGAAGGGCTTGAAACACAATATTATGATTTCAGCAGAGCAGTATTGTAGTTGAATATTTTTAATATTAATTGTTACAAAAATAAGTAGATGACAGAACAAATTAAGATCTACCATAATGTAAACCTAATAAATTTTTTAAAATAAAAAAAGAACCGACTCAAAACGCACTAAAAAGCAAAAAATAACTGTGTCATTTAGTTGCTTTAATTTACTTAAGCATATCTATGAAGTCGGTGCCAGCAAGTTTAAGGAACCTTTATTTTACGTAGTTAAGCAGTTTGTGGGTTCTAGGTAACGTCCTTAAAGTAGAAACATTTAATTGTTGAGTTTCTTGACGGCTCTTCTCAACAGGACCTGCCTTCCGAGCCGGTGGTCAAGTCACTACAAAAAGTCGAATTTGACGTTTCAAAAGTGCTTATAATTAGCCTACTTGAAATAAATGATTTTGAATTTGGATTTGAATTTCCCCAGGATATCATTATCAGATCCTAACATGATAACAATGGGGCTACCTTGAAAGTGTGCCCTTTCTAATAAAAAAAGAATTATCAAAATCGGCCAACTCTATAAAAAGTTATGCGTGGCCATACATAATTATTAGTGTTAAAACTAATTATAATGTAAATGTATAAGCGTTTTTCTTCACACGTGAAGTAAAAAAATGTAATTGAAAATAATAGTCGTAGTAAACTTTTACAGTGTATAACTAAAAAAAACAGCTGTCGAGTTTCTTCTTACATACATACTTATAGGTACATAGTATAGATATACAATAGGAACTAAAGATTTATGTAGCAAGGCGGCTAGGAGCGTAATAATACATCATTGTTTAGCATCCAATTAAAGTTCACCATAGCATATTCGCTGTTCAAATAATAACCAAGCTTTTACATCTCACTTAGCATGGCCACACACGACTCGATCCGTTTTGATATGAATAAATTTAGATAGATGTTTATATTTTTGTATTAGTTGCTGCAATTAATTATTACAATTAATTGAACGGTTTAAATTTGTACACACGTTTTATATTTTTGGTTTTGATATAGGTAGAATACGACCTGTATTTCAATAATACCGATTTATATACAGAAATATATTATTTCGGATCTATCTATATTCTATGGAAACCTTTTTACCTAAAAATTATTTAATCCATAAAAAATATACAGAATTAAAAAGAGGACTCAAAATACTCACAATAATTATGCAATACTTATTATACTCGTATGTAGGTTCAGTACGTAGCAGTACCAATGAAACCAAACTCAATAACGCTTTGTGAGGCGACGGCTCGTATTCGACCGGTGCGTATGAAGCGTGCTTAAGTGAGCTTTGGTAACATCGCTTTTAATGGTAATCAGGAACATTTACATCGAGTCGGTTACAATTGGAACATGTTTTGTGGACAAAACAAAGGCGTTTCTAGCCAGTGACACTGTAATGTATTAAACTTACTACGAACTTGTAACTGTTATAGTTTTATTACTGTTCGGCTTGCTATTTAACATGTCCCGTTTATAGTGTGTTTTTTTTCGACTACAAGTTAGTTCTTTACTGCTATCACACCTGATGTTAAGTGATGATAAAATCTAAGTCGGAAGCGGGCTAACTTGTTAGGAGTAGGATGAAATTCACACCCTTTTCGGTTTCTACACGATATCATACCGGAACGCTAAATCGCTTGGCGGTACGATTTTGTCGGTAGGGTGGTAACTAGCCACGGCGAAAGCCTCCCACCAGCCAGAAGTGTTGTAAATATATGTTTAAAATAACAATAAAGTTTCTCTTTTACAAACAAGCTATTCAAATTCAAATTAATTTATTTGTTCTCAAGTTGATAACTCATTATACATAAGACTATGTTTAAATAACACAAAAAGTTATGTGTAGACCTTTGTCCCTAAACTAGGTATATATCCGTGTATTTTAGACGACAGCGTTTCCCTTGCAATTAGAAATAAAGACAAACTAATTAAGCCCGTATCTAAATAATACAATATTCTAAGAACAAGTGATATGGACATGATATGATATTTATATTTTTGAAATGGTCTTTTTACGACCTTTCATTTGATACCCATATTGCTAAGATAAAAGAAAAAAATGCACACGTGCTCCCCTTTTTCCCCCATTTACAGCCGCCATTTTGAAAATTCATATAGCCTATGTCACTTTCACAATTTAGCCAAATTCAACAACACCTCACAGTCAAAGAGCCGTTTATGCTGCCATATAATGACATACAAGACTTAGATTCGTCTAGTGCTATTTATTATTTCTGATTCTGATTTTACGAGCACAAATTTTTCCACGATGTTTAATTATTTTTGTCAGTTTATGCTGTTCAAGAACTTCGTAGTAGGTATTTAGAAATACTCGACAATTTTCAAAAATTAAACTGTACTTACAATAATCTTTTCTATTTCTAACAATACTACATATTAACATGCATGGAGGTAAAAAAATAATAAGCAAGCAATGCTTTGTGCCTCTTAATACCACCTACGTGCATTTGTGTAAATATATGATATTTCACTTTGCTTTGGTATGCCGAGATCCCACTGCTGGATTTTGTAGGTATCTGTTTTTTATGAAACTTATTTTAAATGAAGTTTGGGGAAGTATGCAATGTATTAGTGAATGGTAGACTATAAAAATTAGCCGAATATACATTTTGTTAAAATTGTTTGAAAAAATTTCTGATATTAAAGGCAATTAAATATCTCTACGTCTTTTAATCATTTGTAGGAAATGATGAAAATAAGTGGTAAATTATATTATTAATTAAAAAAACATGTACCTACCTAATTTCTATTAATATCAGCAAATTATTTTTCCAAAAATTAATAACAGGTATTTGTTTTTGACAGGCAACCTAATAGCCTAACCCAAAACATTCATTTAAAATTAGTATCATACCCTTATCATTCATTTACAATTAGTTTTATAAAAAAGACAGACACCTGCAGTGGGCTCTTAGACCATAAGTTGAGAAGGAACTCCAGTGAGGGTCAACAATATTGACATAGTTAAGAGTTTGTCGGAAAGCACTGCACGGAAAATGTAGTTAGTAGAAATTGAAAACTACTTGTAGTTTTAAAGAGTATCGGTATCTGCTGTTACAATAAAAATAATAATGATGTAGACATTCTTTTGTTTACCCGTACTGTAGACATCTTTTTATAGTCATATCTACCTAAATCTAATTTAAGCTCACAGTATCGTGTACGTCTTTCTTATAATATAAATTTGAATGAATTTTCATTATTGATTCATGCAAAATCTTGTAAATAATATATTAAATAAATGATATGGCGTTACGTCAGATATGTGGTTTAATTAATTTGGACTATTTTGTCTTGGAGTGGTAATTTGAATTTTTTTTCTAAAGGGGCGATGACATGGAATAAAAAGTTTTTAAATGTTTTCAAGGTAAGTTCCCGAAACTTATTTGGCCACAGTAGCATTACATTATTCGTGAAAATACAAGTAAACGATTAAACTCATTCAGAAACACAACGAGTATCCTAAATAAAGGCTGGTCCAACGAGGAAACATCCATCGGTAGAGAACAAATTGAATAGAATAAGTCGAACACTATTAATAGGAAATGAGAGCGACACGGCAGTCAGCACCCAAGTCGCGACTCGACTCGAAACTCGAAATCCAATTTGAAATAAGTGCCTTCTGAATTAATCCGGCCACTTTGGACGGACCGGATGAAATTTCTGGTATTTTTCACGTCCAGCAATAAAAACGACGCGGGAAAAAGATGAGTAATAGCTCGCCCTGAGCTCTCAGGAACTGTGGGGAATAATAATATTATGCTCATACGATGGAAACCTTTTTAATCCAGCCCAGTGATGTATTCAAAGTTGCGAGCGTGTTGAGGAATTTCCTTTCGCGTGAGCGTTTCTTGTGCAATATTATTTCTTTCGCTTTTTTTCTTATGTTATTAACTATCTGTTAATACGTTGTTTTTTTATTTACTTTGATTTTATGAATAGGTAACAACGTATTAGATAGGATTTCATTGAAAGGATTGCTTGTATGTATCTATGAAAATATAGAGCAATATTTAATTGATTTCTATGTATTTTTTATATGTAAATGACATAATCGCTGGCCTCGCAAAGTATTTCATAGAAATATGTATCAGCAAGTAGTGTTGCAAAGACATCAGTTCGTAGTCGTCTGCAGTCGACTACGAATTTGCACCCTAAACATCTTTGCCACATCAAACAGTCTATTCGTTATCGAACTTCACAAGTTCAATATAATTACACGTTCAGCAAAACGGATGAGCCTTGTAAATTAGAAATACACGTCATCATACATTTCGGCGCGGAAAGTTATCAAAAGCAATTAAATGTTAATGTCTATGCAGTGCCCTGTAATTTAAAGGATTAAGTAATTCAGCTTCCACAAGTTCTGTAATTAACATTCAGTTGAAAATTGTTGCCAACTTGTCAGGCTATTAATTGAATAACTTTAGTGTAACTGTCTTTAATACTTTAGACGGGTGATCGGATATAGCGAACAGGATTACTTAGGGATGGATTCCTAGAACTGAGTATGTAATATGTAGTTTTAGGCGCTCTATTGTGGTACGGTGGCTCTTCCGAGAATCAATATTGTTGAAAGGTTAACCATTTTGAACCTTACTTCTAAAGTAAGAGATATCTCAATAGGTTTTTATTAGAAAGGGATTATATTAGTACGGATATAAAACGATTAACGAATGCCGCTTTAGGTATAGGGTCGGCCTAAGCTTGCTTAAGCTTCCTATGTAACAGTGACTGACTAAATTTGACTTATAATTTCTACAACTATAGGTATGTTAAATAAAACAAAATCTGTCTGTCAAATAATATTATTTGATTCTGTAGATTCTGCCAGTTAAATTTATTTTGTTTATGTAATATAGTTATAATTAATACAATTAAGATGAGTAATTTTTGGTTAACATGCTCTCGTAGTCAAAGTTACTTTTAGTTACTACAAATAATATTTTCCATTAGTGTAGTTTCCATTTTTGGAATTATTTGTGTAGAGCCATTATTGAGGAGAAGTCAATAATCCGTAAATTATTATTTAATACATTACACTGATAAAATAATAAATAATTTAAGCAAAATATTTAGAAACAAAGCTTCAATTTCATGTTATTGAAACACAACAGTGATGAACAAAACAAGCACTCCATAACTAGTTCGCTTTACAATAACTAATTGGCAATTTGAACTTAAAGTTAAGTGTAACAGACAAACAGCTGTATTGGTTATACCAACAAGTTTGTTGTACCTGTACTACTTCAAGTTCAAACTGGTTTGGTTAGCGCCACCTTAACGCCTCTCTGAACATTTATAGGAAGGGATCATTGAGTTATATTAATATTCCCTTTGAAGATGAAAGGATCATGTCATATTATCCTTTGATGAATGTGAATGTGTAATATTATTATCTGCTTAGAATATAGGCGGTGACCACAATTACGACGTCATAATCTTAACATAACATAAAATCCGCCTGTGTGGCGCAGTGGTTCATGAAGTGGCAGTGGAATTATAAAACGTAGGTCCCAGTTGGGAAGTAAACCCATACTTCCCAACTGGGCCGATCAAGATTTTCTAAATTGGTCCAGATTTGGCTGGGGGCTTCGGCCGTGATGAGTTACCATACTACCGGCAAAGACGTACCGTCAAGCGATTTAACGTTCCGATACGATGTCGTGTAGAAACCGAAAGGGGTATGAATTTCATCCTAAGCCCGCTTCCATCTTAGATTGCATCATCACTTAACATCAGGTGTGATAGCAGTCAAGGGCCAACTTGACGTCTTGTTGAAACCGAAAGTGGTGTGGATTTCATCCTACTTCTAAAAAGTTAGCGCTCTACCATCTTCGATTGCATAACCATTTACCATCAGATGCGATTGCAGTCAAAGGCTTACTTGTAACGAGTAAAAAAAAGATAAGTACCTACCTAGTTACTACAAGACTTTTTTACTGTTTTTACTTTTAAAACTGAATTTTCCCGAAATCGCTTTTTCTTGAATCTCTCTCTGTTCAACAAACAAAAGAAAACTGCTGTCCTTTTGTTCTAGCTTTAGTAGTTTGACGTAGGATATGTCAGTCAGATTTACTAAATAGGACGAAGCAAAATAGTTTTTGGTTTGTTTAGTCAAGTAATCTAGTCTCTGGAATTATTAGTGTTACCGCAAAACTTCCATACAAAATGAGAAACAGATCTATTAGATATAATTTAGAATATCTAGCTACTCTTTAGTATAAATATTTTTCAATTGAAAAGAATTAAATTGCTTTTTCTAGCGCGTACTGTCTAAGCTATTGTATAGCGCTAACAATCAGATTTTATTGTTTACTTCTTGAGCTTTTTTCTTGTTAAATCAACAACAATCAAATAAAACTCAATTTCTTCATTTGTTCCAGTTTTTACAAATATACCTAGTGGTGACAAGTCGCAAACTTAAAACTTAAAGGTTTGAACTTAAAACTTGAAGCTTTGAAAGTTCCAAACGCGCCTTATTACCTCGCTGTATGTAGAATAGCGCAGTAGGTAACTACTTCAAGTAACTTTTTCCCAACTGAATATCTATCAATTTCACTTACAAAAAGTCTCATTTTCAAACATTTGGTAAGTGTTGTGAGAAAACACTTTTAAAAACTGATGCATTCAAGTGTATTCTTAGCATAAAGTGCAACCTACGCCCTATCCATATTTACCCATGAATCGATTGTCAGTTAATAACTCGAATACGAACTTGAACGATGTGCTTAGTTAGACATGGATAATACACTAGGCAACAGAAACCAGAATCACACTAAAGACTTTTCGTTGCAAAACTTTTTGTCTTCGACGACGAAAGGAAGGACGCCTTCTGCCACTTGTCTTTGATTCTTCATCTAAGTTAATGTTTATATACAATTTACATGTATGCTTAAGTCTATTATTTTATTAGACAAGGGATTAGCAAGAGTTCTGATCGTATTATTTTACAAAATGCAGATAATTGAGGTTTTATCGTCGACGATAATAATAATTATCGCGAATAACTTTCGAGCTCAAGGTACTTTCTTACATTATTGTATTGAGAGCTCGAACCGACACATTGGTTATATTAGTCGTGCTGTTAAATTAAATTTTGGGCTTTCTTTTTTGGAGCCACTCTCAATAAAATCTCTTAGTCTGGTGTGGGAGATCAAGAGTTGGTGGTGTCAAGCCCCTGTGCTTCAGAGAGCATGTTAAACCGAGGTCAACGGTGGTCATTGTTAGATCAAGAGTACAAATAAATTGTAACTCTCAGTCCACCAACCCGCAATTCAGAAACTTATTGGATCTAATCTTTATGATTATCCCTATTCCTTTATACTCCCGTCTTTTATTGATCTGGAGAAAAGCTTGGTCCTATAGTAGGTTGTTACAATAAGCTGATAATGAAGATTGAGAGAGCCCAGTTTCAACATCCTACTGGAACGCCAAATCAAGACACCTACTCGCATATTCTCATAGTCGCTAGTGTGATCTATTACTTAGCTTACCAGGCGGCCATAAAACGTAAAAAGTAAGCATGCCTACTGCGGTGGCATTACCCGGCGTAGCGAGAATTGTCTGTGCAAACAACACAGCGGTCAAAATGGAAGCCCTATTGTGTTAGAATGTATTCATTTGTATGGCAAACCTAATATTGACGGTGGAGAACTTGTTTCGTTCGTAAATATTGAGTCGGCTACAGGGAAGCATCCCATGATAATGACTCACGGTAGGCATATTTAAGTGCCTCATAAGACAGTAGCTGTAAAACCGGCTACGCACACGCTTGCCGCAGGGGCAATCTAGCAACCGTGACTTATGTTGTATAGATAAGCTAATGAGTGGTGCAAATTATCTGTTGTCTGGATTTGGGTGTCTATACATAACTATAACCTTACTATATAAGGCGATGATCACAAAAAACCGCGACGTCAGTATGGCAATACTTCCGACATTCTTTATTTAAGTTTAGTGGCCTTCTGTTTCGTTGGTAAACCATCTTCGCCTCTCTGATGAAGCTGGAAAATAGATGAAGTTGGATGGTTTCTTAATATTATGTGAATCATTAGTACCTATATAAACGAGAAGTTAACTACAACTTAATGTTCCAAAAAATTCCTTTGATAGATTAAGCTTGAATTATATATTCGATAAAACTTGAAAAAATAATATCTTATCAAATTTTTACCTAAATCAAATCACGTCGTGAAAAGTAATTTTCTAAGAATAATATGCAGGATTAAAAAATGTTACAGGAAACATTTCCAGGAAAAATTCGAGGAAATTGGTTCTTGGTAGTAGCTGGCAACTTTTTTAGTATTCAATATTTGCTAAAATAATAATTAGCAATGTCCGAATTTTAAAACAAAAATATATTTTTTAATATTTTTGCTAATTTGAAGAGCTTTTAAATGACATTTAATTCTCGTTTCACGCATGTTAAGCGTGTTGTCAACGAATCTACATAATATAGGTAATAATTAGGTATATCTACAATAATAATACCTAAGCATGAAAATGAAACTTGTTCCTATCATAATCTTTGATTGCCAACTTTTAAGCTCAATTTAGATTGGAACCAAAGCGATGCCAGTCCAGTTCGTCCAGTTCGTCTATAAATTATAATATTCATCTCCTTTTCCCCTTAAAGCTACAAAGTTGTAATTTTTTAAGACGTGACGCTGATGTTTCTGCGCCAGTGTACGTTAAGCTGTATACCTACTAAGAACTAACTTAAAATTACTAATTCAAAAGTTTTTGTATAGATGAGAGGAGCATTAGTGCAAGATTATTTGACGACCTCCGTGGCGCAGTGGTAAGCGCGGTGCATTTATAAGACGGAGGTCCTGGGTTCGATTCCCGGCGAGGCAGATTGAGATTTTTCTTAATTTGTCTTGGTCTGGCTGGTGGGAGGCTTTCGCCGTGGCTAGTTACCACCCTACCGACAAAGACGTACCGCCAAGCGATTTAACGTTCCGGTACGATGTCGTGTAGAAACCGAAAGGGGTATGAATTTCATCCTAATCCTAACAAGTTAGCTCGCTTCCATCTTAGATTGCATCATCACTTAAAATCAGGTGTGGTAGCAGTCAAGGGCCAACTTGTAATCGATAAAAAAAAGATATATGAGTATAGGTACGCATGGCAACTTAAACTTGTACTTTAACTATCGTACCTATTTGACATGACGTTGTCAGTTCATAATTTCTTGCGTCTCGGAAAGAATCAATATTTTATTATACCGGACGAATTATTTTGTAAAAGATTTAATTGGTCGTGCATGACAAAACGATAATTACCTACATAGAGTGTAGGATTTCCATGTAGGATGGTGAAGGTACATAAATAAAATCATTAAGTGTCTATAAAATTTACGATGTCGGCGCTTATCTATATTGCCCACGATATTTTATATGCATCGCCCTTTCATTTAATTAGTTGGTTTTTAATTTTAATTTGAGTTCCAGTTAATTGGAGTTCTAAATAGATGTTGTATTTTGGTTTTGTTCCGCTTTTCAGATTAAGAATGCAATATAATTTTCTATTTAGTTTAAGAGGAGTTTCCTGCCAGTTTCCGTACGTTAGAGTTTATACTCCGAACATCGGTTCGAATAAGCACTCATAACTACAATTGGACTTTTAAAATGTAAATTATGATTGTATTCACATCAAAATGACCTGGTTGAATTTGCGATTCAACCTGATTGAATTTGCGATTCACGGTTGTGGGCTTTTCTCGGACCAAGGCGCGTTGTTAACCCCTTAATTTTAAGTTTCCGACCTTAAATAATTATCACCATTACTTTTACATAATCTAAAAATTACGTATTGACGATCCATAATAGTCATACACATTTCACTGAATAAAAATATTTTGACTTTGACTGTGAAATTCGTCAACCAGTAATTTTAGACATGGGCCTCTACAGCAAACTTAGAATATAGGTACTGATGTTCAGACATCAATATATTATTCTTAATCAATATATTCTACACCCTTTTGCAATTAGATATTCTGATACTTGTCTGTTCTCCTTAATTTTTTAGCACAAATTATGATCAAATGATGAGCCTAAATGTAAAACAATTTTAGCTACTAACTAGTAGTGAAAGCTTTTTAATAAAAGTTTGTAGTGAAAAAAAAACTTTTTACATCTTTTGCTGTCGGTACATCGAAGTGTGCAGTTAGTTTGAAATAGAACATTTACATATTTTACAGGTATCATTATCACAGTGTACTGTGATTTTCTTGGGCGACTAAATTTTGTAAACAAAATTCAAATTTCTATTCATTTCATCATAATCGTCGTGACCATCCTACGCATGGTTTATAAATTAATTTGTCTTACAACTTTACAACTCCGGATTTCCGTCGTTTGACACGTTTTTGCTAATAAAGACTTTGGAACAAAACGAAAACTACTCTGGTGGTCTCTAATTATCATTCAAAGTACATGTATCATGTCGAAGGTATAGCCATAAAACTGGTCTCGGCCTCTTTAATGGGATAAAAAGCTTTTATCTTCACTTTAAGTTTTATCATTACATTAATTTTAAAGTCCGTGATATTTCAACTCCGCAAATTAATTAGATAAGTCTTTTTTGGAAACCTGATCTTTTAATTATATCTCTTCAATTATTTATAATGTGTAACAGAGCGTGATTTACAATGTACCGAGCGGTATTCTCACTTATCTAAATTTCAATTACCGACTTAGGAAAAGTATCTCTGAACTTGACTTTTGTTTATATCTTGTATTTCAATACAAACTTTATAAAAGTAGTTGTTTTAAAAATACTTTCCTAATTATATATCTGTTTAATTTGGTTCACCATTTTATTAGAATGTGCTACTTATATTGTATTCTGTGGTTGTAATAGAGCTTATGACAGTCCTGTACCAGATAAGTACCTACTACCGTCATGCTTATTTATACCGCATTGTTGTGTTCGAGTTTGAAGAACGTAGTTGCCGGTGTAATTACAAACTTATGAAGCCTCAGGTTGATGGTCACACGGCGGCACTTCGTATGATGTGTTGCTAGCATACGAGTATTATGTGAACTGTTCATTTGCAATAGTTTTCCACTTACTGTCAGGTGGGCTAGTATGAATTGTGGGTATACTAGGCCTACTTAAAGTAAATGAGTAAATGAATTTGATTTTGACTGTGTGACCTTGTAAGAGTCATTTCACATGTATATCTATATCAACGCATTAACCAAAAATTAAATACAATTATAGATTACAAAGAGGGTTTGAAAATTTTCCCTCTAATAACGATAGGCTGGGAACAAAACTTTAAACAGTTCCCGAAATCTGTGTAATAACCAATTTGGACGATAAACGCATTGTAAAACCCACGTTGCCGGCCAATCAACCCTCGCATAACACGGAAGAATGGGCACAAACTGATGCAGGGTTGATAATATCATTGTTTGGGCGTAACTGATCTCTATGGTTACTGTTTAATGTGACTGTCTGGTGGACCATAAAGACAATTTTATTTATAGCTCCCATATTATCAGAATGTTTCTATTCCTTTTCATGAATATAAATGTTGTCCATTATATTATTTGCATGGTATTTGTTTGTTTTTTGGAATAATAAATGCATATGATTTTCATACCCTTAAATTAAGAAGTGGTCTTTTCTCAAAACAATCTTTCAACCCCTTTTTCTTCATAATGAAACAGTCTGTATATTGATACAGGCTGTTTCATGTATCTTGTGTGTGTATCGTTACCTATAGACGATATTTTTTGTATTTTGATGGATAAGCAAAAACAGAATGATTTTCATTACATATGAAAAGAATCCTGCTTTAAGATATGACTACAAGAAATAGATGAAAACAAAAAATCTAGGGTATAGTTTAAATAGCTTTGTTATGACGTTATAACTTATACAATCTTAAAAGTTAAATTATTATATTTTTTACTCTAAGACCAAGTTATTATTTCAATAGTGTTAATGTTTTTTTCGGCCCTTATATTTTCCACCAGAGTATTCTGAAGTCCAAAAAAGAGGTTAATTTCTTGTTTTGTTTCTCTTTTATTTTGATGGTACATACTATATAATAATTTGTTGCTACGCCGTTTATTCAAATTGAGTGTTTTCTAATAATATAACCTCTAAGTTAAGAAATTATCTTGGTAACAACTTAATAGTTAGTTGTTTGTAAACCACAAGCGAAATTGCTTCAATTTTAACAAAATTACATGAACCATCTATTTGTTTAACAAGTTTAGTTTAAAAGAGTTTTTCTAATTGTAAGTAAATAAGTTTGTATGCATTTCCATGTCTGACTATTGTTCAATGCTGTATCTACGGGAATGACGGCTTTTTGGTTGCTTTAATTATTTTGTTTTAGGTACTGGCGCTAATTATCTTTTTAATAATTTAATTTTAATTTAAACTCATTATAGGTATTAAGAATTTGTCCAAAAATTCTTGCTAAGTTGTTTCTGTTTGAAAAAAGTATTTAAAGAAATTTTACTAGGCAGCTATAATATAACAATTCGATCTAATATACTTGTCTAAAGGAGTTTTAAGAAATATTCCTCTTTCTAAAACATAATATTTCTGTAATACAAAATATTTGCATAAAAAATACTGTTTATCGAAGAAAAAATATTAACTTATTTTAACTTTAATAAAAGTGATGTTACTCCCTCCAATCCATTTACTCTTAATCGACGTTTAATTTCCATCAAAGCTAGATTTATTACTGGGAACGAGTTATTCCGTTGGTAAACAAATGTTTTTAAGCCGATAATATTACCATTCTGTGGATTTGATTGAATCCGCAAATAGCTTCCCATGGTTACAAAATAGCGATGTGTACGATTTTATGTTTGCGACATATCGATATTTTAATACAAATTAATATCGATATGATGGATTATTCTTTAAAACCTGCATCACTTAAGTTTCAAGTTTAAAAAAATAACATACGTTAGGTTAGCCTACTACATACTACATTTAATTAAAAGCACGGTTTTAATATATTATTTAAATATATTTTACAAATATAAAGCCGCCTTAAATGTATATAATGAATTAATTCTGGCTAGTAAAAGTAACTGTATCTATTGGTATATATATTTTATCTTATTTTATTTAAAATACAAATATACGAGCTAAAGAAGAGTAAATATAGCTATTAGTATAATAGCTGAAATAACGTATAATCAATCCGAGTGCGAGTACAAATATCCCTACAGACCATTTATTAAAATTGAATAAGTATTATGACCTTTAGCTATTTAGTTAGGTTATATGCAGTAGAAGTGAGTGCGAGAGGTATACCAGGAAAATCTCTCTAGCCTGACTAGAACTACAGTAAACTTAATTCTATGACGAGTTACTCTAGCAGGGTCCGACAAGATTTGGTTGGGCAGGGCGAATAATTCGAGCATAGTAAGCGAGCGTTGAACGGTCATAAAAGGTATCCTTATGCCTACGTCCATGTCACAAGCCTCGGACTCTCTTTGCCACTCGATAGACTTGGGCCGGCAAGGTTAATCCATGGAGTGCTAAGATATTCGTCTCTACTTAATTCAAGAATGTTGTCTAAACTTTTTTAACTAATACGTTATTTAGGTATATTTGTTCTTGGCATCGATATTCCGTTTCTTCAAGCACATCACTACAAAGGAAATGACATAGTGCGTGATATGCGGAAACGTATTTAATGAAACGCGGGGGAGAACGAGCGTTTACGTGGGCCCGCACTAGCACGCACACCAGAACACCACCCCATCATTATACACACATAACTATGTGTTTAAATAAGTTCGTATACGTACGCAAATATTGCTTGTGTGCAACTGTGGGTATTGCACGAATGTGTGAATGTGGTGAAACGATACGAAGCGATTAATAAAGATAAAGCACGTTAATTTAACAGTTAATGTTTTTTGATTTATACAGTTTATTTGTCGAAGCATTTTGTTGTTGGTGAATATAAATTAATTTTCGTGTTGAGTGCTACTAAATTACCGTTTCCTATTTCCATTCTGAAATGAAAAATGATTTCTATAACTTATTTGATTAAATAGGAATTTATACAAGGGGATTTGTAAGCAACATACGATTTCACTTTTATTTCATGTTACGTGTCTATCTTTAAATGGGGAACTGTCGCTTGTCCAATGCTTTTGACAAATTTACTATTAGTAGTTTGCAAACAAAATAAATCCATGTAATTATCTATTTATTCTTATGCATACAGTTCAAAACTGTGGTCTCAACACAATACTTCTTAAGGCCTGCTTGCATGGAAGTGGCAGCATTTGAAAATATTAAGTCAATGCAAATCTCGACGTCATCTCTATCTCTATCCGTCTATCACGCTACCATAAACAGAGAGATATACAGACTAGGTCGTGTCTCGCACTGTCGTTATATAATCGATATGCTGTCCTGTCATGTGTGAGTTACTTATAAAATGTAAAAAGATATTACAAAATTGCATTCAAATTATTTTTGACCCCGTATACCTCGTTTAGTTTTTTTTAATAATTATTTAGTGTGTAGTAAAAAAGGTACAGTCAATACGAGTTTTGTCCGTGTTACTCTGTTATAGGATTATAGTTTCCACATAACATTAGATAGGAATCGATTTGATCCTCAACTGAGAAATACATTTTGTAATGTAAAATCTTTGCATCATAACGAAATAATTTATAGTACTTACCAACTTGTTACAAAGTATGTAACAGTTTACCAGCCATACAATTACGTGAATAGTAAATTGCCAGCGGGCGTACCGACAACCGCACGGCACAATAAAAATGTCATTGCCTTATACCATAGCGGCCATGCTTACCATATGGCGAAAATGTTTTCAAAAGCACGATTATTGCGTTTTACAAAGGTTAACGGGGCTTATTAAGGAATATAGTTACATATTGCGAAATAGCCCCGGGCCAAACCGATAATTTGGGGCTAGCCCCGGGAGACGAACCGACTCCATCGATTTCCATGCTGTGATTTACACTTGAATTGTATTTAGACTTATAATTCGCCTGCCAATTACGTATTTTATTGGGCAGCTGGGATCGAAACGGTGTTGAACAATTGCCGTGACGAATTCACGACGCCATTCATTCGCATGTGTAACTATATTATATTACTCTCATTTCAAATTAGATGACGTTAAATCGGAAAAAAATAAACGAATTCATAGTGTTTTTTACTGGCAGTTTAGGTTTCACTAAGAGCGTCATATTAGATTTATTGGCATACCAGACCAGAGCAGATAATTTTTAAACTTTTTGAAAAAAGCTAATATTTTGACGGACAAATTTTGAAAATTTGGTTACTTTTTCGATGTTCATTCAAAATAAGGTGAAAAAAAATATAAAATATTTCCAATCAAATAAATTTTAGCGAGTTTCAGACACAAAAAGGTAAGGTGAATTAGTCGGGAGTTTCTTTCTTTAAACTTTATTAGAAACAACTTGCTCTTTTAATAACGATTAATATCTCAGTATTCATCAGCTGTATAGTACCAACTCGTAATAGGATGCCTTGTTTTAATGGCATTTATGGGCGTAAAAGTGACATTACATTTATTACAAAATGAAATTCTAACACCAACATAAAAGCAAGGCCGTGAGAAACATAAACAAACGTAATGAATTCCAACCCCCATGAATGCGATATAATGATGCGTTTTGGCCGTTAATAAAATATAATTCGTAAAAAGTACGCAATAAACTGGCGGCCCGCTACAAAATATTATACTGCAATAAATAATGGTACACCCCGAATTTGGCGATCGCTGCACGCTCAACTAAATATGTGCACAACCCTACATTTAAATTTGATTCAATTCATGACAGGACATATTAGTCAAGGAGCTGGTGGTTTAAATTCTCAACAGTAACTTTGCATTTTTTATATGAAAATTCGGGTAGTTAGATTAGTATAGGAAACGAGTAAAAAATTGTAAGGCTTTTACTTTGAATACTACTAAAACCATCTTAAATTTAACTATCTTGATTTCTTTGGCCTACCTGGCCTAGCCAATTTAGTCTTTTTATAAAAAAAACTACTCATATCGTACGGCATGAGACTCTATCAGGACTCTTCATCATGAGAGTTACTTGTATTATTATGTATTCTGCGTTGATAGGTAAATGAGCTGAATATTGAGAATGGGAAGTTTTTTTATAATATCATGGTTTATTCAATAGTTATCTATTTATAACTAAATGTATTTTAAACATTAGTATCATTTCAACTCGTCTATAATGACTATTTGATATTATGATAAAATGCATGCAAATTTATAATAATTTTCAAACAAAACAAAGTACTGATCTGAGCAGAATACGTTAGAAAGAGAGGTTACATAACAAATTAATATTTTTATTTATTTGTTTGTTAGACCTACTATCACAAAAATTTAAACACACCATGCTAAAAATAATCTAATCGCGGACTTATTTCTACAATCTCTTTAGCTATAACATGTTCAACGCGAACTTATTATTTATTATGACCCCGCATGTGTCTCTCAAAAAACACAAAGAGACATTCGAGATTATTACATCTTGCCACGTTTAATTGTACACAATGGGTAAACAACAAAAGCCGAATTTTACATTTGTAACAGTTGCCGAGCAATTCATAAAATGCGATGGGTAGCTTCGATAAAAGAGCGCGTTCGTTGCGGCCTTGGTTTTGTATTAAATTTGAATGATAAAGCTCGATAAGTTCAGGCCGTTCACAGCACGTGAGTACATGAAGATATATTAATCTAGTTGGGGTTAAATTGTTATTAAAACTATGATTAATGATCCCCGTTAATGGCCCCTAGATTAAGGAGCGGTCTACACGCAACGTTTAAAATCCACGTCGTCCCGTCGGGGATGAATTTATCTTCATCATCAGAGCGTTAGCTTCGATTATAAGTGTATAACTGGGTAGACGAGGTCCTTGATTCGGTGTGGTAAATTGAGGAATTCCGGCCCTACAAAAATGTAATTGACTGCGTCATCCGTAGCAGAGACGATGGTTAGACATCCTATACGTATGATTACAATCGTAAAATAGAATAAAACACTACACAGAGACAAACGTTAAATACTTATTAATATATATTAAATTTGCTTTGCCCATATTCTTTATTTACTAATAAGTTAGTTAAATTTTAATCCGCGGGTAGGTGCAAACTAAAATATGGTAACAAAATATTAATATAATTATGTGTAGAATAAATTAACTTATAAAATAAAAAGTTGGATACGGAAAAGTGTTATTCAACAAATACAACTGTAAAACAAAAAGGCGCTTATCATAATATCCTAAAGCATAAATGCACTTAATTAATTTAGTCCTCATGTTATTAATATAAAATATAGCAAGTAAAGAAATTTTCGTTCCACGTTAAAGTCTAACCGCTTTACGGTTTATAAATATATATATGTTATATTATATTATAAATTTTATATTATAATATTTTTGGCCCGGGAGTCTGTTCCCTTCGATTTCATATATTATTAACAAACATTTGCACTAATAGTTAACGTCAGAAATAGATCACTGTTTAACAACACGCTAATAAGTGACTTTTTTATGGTAAATAGGCTTGCGTTTAACTACAACCATATTTAATGGAAAGCAATGAATTTTCATTTCTTATTTGTTGGGTGGCGCTGGCGGGTACAATTGAAGGCCTTATGTTTTTATAAACCAAATAAAAATTGTATGTATAAATTTATAATATTATAGAGAAATAACGGACTCCCGCGTCTAAATATTTGATTACTAATATATCAACACTAATTTTTGGAAATCAGGACTTATTGAAGCAATGACAAAGTAAATAGGAAGGCTAATCTCACTCGGAAATTTTTTGTGAGCTCTCTTACTATTATATCGAGTTAAGGTAAACACGATCGTAAATTTTACTAGGTTAGGTATGACTTGTGTAGGAAATTCAGCATCCAAACAAACACTTTCTCTGTTCCGCGTCAGTAACAACGTTTTACTTTCAATACTGTGTGTATTGATTTACGGGATGATACGTAATAATAATACATCAGTAGATTCACACTGTGATACTATTATTATTCAGGCAAATGTTTGTAATTAAGTGAGAGTATGTTTGGTGCTCTTTCACGCTCTTACTATTATACACCATTTGTCTTTTCGGACATAACTTAATACTATTATCCCTGAAACTATCTAAACAGTAATTATGCTATAAGCTGTTAAAAACCCTAAACGTATTTTTTGTTTAATTTTTCAAAAAAGGAATTGCTCATAAAAATTGGTTTCTGGCTCGCGGGCTACCAGTCTTCCTTGGTGGATCAAAAACTAACACTTATTTCTTTAGAAAACAAAACAGTGAGGCAGTAAAATAGCCTGATGCTGTTAATGATACCATAAATATACGTACCATAACGATCATACATTAAATGAAGGACGGAATAGTACGGTGACAACGTAATGTGCAAACTGATCCCGCAACAAACGACCCGGACGAAATCAATCGAACGGGTTTTATTGGGAAACAGTATGTTAATATTGCGTGTCATGGCTATTGATACAAAAACCATAGATGCCACTATATTATTCCATATTATAACTAGGACTTTTAACAGTAGAAAATTCCAATTTTGTAATAGGTACAATTAGTAAGTGTCCACGTGTCTTTAAATGCTCATGCCTACTACAGAACCGGGATTGCTTTCATTCTGGAGAGTTCCTTTGGTTTTGGGATTAACTGAATATTTATGCAAATTAGCCAAATTATTTTAATATGAAATCTTAACCTTTATAGTATCTACGTAGTATTTCTTTGTGATACGAGTTTCATTTAAATTTAAAAAAATCTATGAAAAACTCAATGATATTTCTATAGGATTATTTTCTTAAGTTGACCCAAATACTTTACTTTACCTAAATTGAAGAATAAAAATTGTACCAATAATAATTAGGTGTATAAACTTATATCAAAAATGAAATTAGTTATAGAGACGATTTATTACTTTATTTATTGTTTAAGTTGTCACTTAATGGCGGGCGAATGAAAATTCGATAATAAAATTAGCATAATCAATACCAAAGTCATTGGTGCACCCCGCAGCTTGTAACAGTGTACCTATTAAAGTTTATTGGCAAACTTCCACCAGTTTACATATGTACTTTATGTGTATGGAATTGAAATGAAAGCATTATTTCATGCAAATAGCCGCCTGTAACGACATTATTTTGATTTAATCTATGTAAACGTTAGCTAGTTTTAGACTCACTTTGTGAAAGGTTGATCAAATCAACAATTAACTACAATCGTTTAAGTTGACAGATTGAATATTGATTGAGTTTATGGAACGTTGCTGTATGAAAATTCGCATATTTAGTATCGCAATTATTTAGACTTACACGATTTTGAAAATAATAAGAATTGTTTAACATTTACGTTTTCAATTTGACATTTACGTCATAAAAGAATATTTATATTTATAATAATTATTTTATTAAAGCTTAACCTCACGTTGACTTCTTATAGAATGGTTGGTTAGGTAACCAATGTCCAAGTGATAACTTTTATAAAACTAAATAACCAATCAGTTATTACTTTTAATTATGACTAGAGGACGCCCGCGGTTTCGCCGGCATAGTTCCCATTCCCGTAGAAATTGCGGGATAAAAAGTAGCCTATGTGTTAATACAGCTAACTCCATAACAAATTTTATTAAAATCGCTCCAGCCGATTTATAATTAATAGAAGTATGATTGTTCCAGAAAAATAGATGACAAATCAATTCATCGAACGATTTGTTCAATTGATCAATGACCAATATTTCAGAAACTGGGCAACATTCTCGATTATTGATACCAGCCTCGTTTGTTTGCGTAAACAAGGTGCGTAATTGGTTTAGTTTTTCAAAAATAGGTTTTATGGATATCATAAAATGTTATGTGAAACGTTAACAGTTCAAACTATATTTAGTCGTTGATTTAGATCTTCGTCTTCCCAGTTCACGATTTTTATAACTTGTTCGTACCTATAGCGATTATTAGGAGTATTAGATATTGTAGACTAGTAAACACACTAGCGACCCATAATCCGAAAACGATGATTTAATTAACAAATCTTATTGATTTGACATACAGAGCAGTTGGTCCACGTGACGATACGTTTAAAACTATTGCCTATAAACAGCCGATCATTCACCTAGGTAAAACCGAAAGTATCTATGAAAACTCTACAGACATTTTCCATGCATGTTTCATAGATCAATAAGATATGATAAGACAGGATGATCCCTAAACTACTAAAGTTCGACGGATGAAGTGTCTTGTCTTTCCAATATTTCTCTACTGTGCTGAAACCTGGTCGCCGTCGTCGCAAAATCGAGGTGGTTTTTAAGGCGTCTATTGAAGATCCCTTTGACTGCCTTTAGAACAAATAATTCCACCCTGAAAGTACTACAGATATCTAAATAAAAAATACTTTCGTCAACATTACTATCACGAGAAGGAAAAAGGTCTTGAGAGACGTTTCCAACTTGATGGACAGACCTAGTGAAGGCGGCGACTCAAAAAAAGATAGCCGATTGTTCAAGCAGCGCTACCAATCTTCAAAGGCGAAGAATTATTAAAGCAACCAAGACCTCTCTCCTAGAGTGCACGAATGAAAAGAAGAATATTAGTTAAAAGAACAACTTGCTGACGTTAAACTTACATTTATTTATTTAATTAGGATTATTAAAGTGTTCTCATAATAATATAAAGTCAATAACAAGTATGTACAATAAGACAATAGAGCTGACCTACTTACACGTCCCTGAGCTAGGGTAAATCTGAAACGGACATGTCTACCGGATGAGTACAATGCAATTTTCTAAACAGAATGTACCTACAGTCAACATGGCTAGAGACAATCAGCGTAGATATACAAGTAAAATCTAGATAAAATCTGCAACAGTATTTAACTTATTAGCAGACGTATAACTAAGTAATTATTATCTCCTGATCCATTGTTATTAGCAATTTTGAATTACTGCAGGTCTAGGTGCTTCTGTGTTGAAGACTTCACCCACAACGCTGCTCCTATGTAAGTCAGCGAGCTATCTTAGACAATAAATTACTTTACAATACAGGCTATTTCACATGAGGTCAGAGAACTTCATCGTGGTCACACATGGGACAATAGGATATGAATTATGTATTTATGAGTTGTTTTATATATAGGTAAGAAGTAAGTACTTTGTTTTGTCTTGATCTCAGTGATAAAGTTTAGAAAAAGGTTTAAGTGAACGGTACCGTGTGGAGTCCATCAGTTTGTTTCACACTAAAACTGAACATAGCTTCACATTTACTATTTTCACGATCTGACCTGATCATAATAAGCAATTTATAACTAAATATCACTTTATGACTAATTAACATGTAATTAATATATTAAATGTAATTAACAGATTTGCTAATTAAGATTTCTGTATGGATTATTATAGTATAATTGATCGATTTAAATCTCCTTTATAATCCAGTAGAGTCATTCGGGTCAAGTGCGCGCACTTTACTGTTTTCAGTCTCACAGAGCAGAACTAAAGAAGAAATTGGAAAATAAAAAAAATGTTTCGAAAAGAATGTTTATTAGCCTACAAATTGAAACAGAAAATAAAACATCCTGTTCCATAGTTAACAAAAAAAATCAAAATTTTGATAGTAAGTCGGAATGCGGACACTTGACCCGTATTGCGGGTAAGTGTACGCAGCCCTGTGGGGTAAGTAGACGCAATAGGGTAAGTGAGCGCATTCGATAAAATAATCAATATATCATCATCAAACATCATCATCAAACAAAAAATATAAAGCCATCTTAACGAAATATTTAGTTTTCATTTAAACACAGTCAAAAGTGTCTTAAAATCTAACATTAAGTCTTGCAATGGAGATCTATCTGTTATTAAATCTTCATGAATATTCTTATCTCTAGTACACAAATAAAACAATCAACACTACAAACAACGTATTTTAACATTAAACCTGTTGATATGAATGACAATATCATGTTCAAAAATTTGAAGCATTTTAAATCAAATTGGAAGAATAATCACAACAAATATACTATTATCACCTTCCTGAGAAACACACAATTCATGCCATCAATCCTTATTATTTACGCATTGAATCCATTCTTCTGTTGGTCAGAACTGACATAGGTAACGGGGAATACTATTGGGCTAGAAGGTCTAACTTTAAAAGGTTTTTATCTTAGTTTAAGCGCGCGGGTAAGTGAGCGCATGCGCACACTTATCCGCGCACACTTTACCCAGAATGCCTAATATCAAACAAATGGCCGCCGACTTGCAAACACACAACTTAACCTTAAATAATGATTTAAAAAAGACAGGAGAATATGCACTTCATAAAGTAAAACGTCAGTTACCGTCTTCACATAACAATTTTAGAAGTATCCGTGTTTTCCAACACGCTAAAAAGTTGAAATTAAATCAACAAAAATACTTTTTTGACAATTACTAACAGTGTGCACGTGGTAAGACGTTTGGGCATGTCGAAACTAATTCACCTTACCGGTGCCCCTGATTGACCAAAACAAACTCCTCACCTCCAGTGCCCCTTCCTGGAAATAGAAGCAGTGCGCTCACTTACCCACTGCGCTCGGTTACCCCGAATGACTCTATTATTAGATTGAAGTTGACAATATCCCTAAATTATTATTTATGTAATTTCCAATACTGTACAGATAAGATTAATTTAATTTAATAGAAAATTTAATTACAAAAATGATATATAAATAACAAAATAATTATAATTACTAATTAACTAACCTAAATATAAATTCCCACACTGAATTGCTAAATACTTTACATGTATTTGAAAATTGAACATAACTAGATCAACCCTTTAAAATATGGGGTATGCTTATGGAAATTCTCGTAGGAGAATCGTAAGTTAATAATTCATATTGTAATCTAATGAAGATGGAAATTAGTTTAATAAATACATCGCTTTAATAGATTTAATCTCATTACAATATTCGAGCTCAATTCAGCGTTATACCCATAACGTGTTTATCAGTTATAGTGAAAATTTATATCAAAAATAAACAGAAATATTTTTATAAATTGCTTTTAGTGAAATAATTTGTAAAAAGGACGAATGCTTGCAAAAAGTAAAATTTTTATACTCGTAAATATATAGATCTAGAAAACATCAATTGAAGCATTATTTTCGTATTAAGATAAAATATTTATTAAGTTTATCATTATTTTATGTAATAATCCGGTAAATATAGTTAAAGTACATCAAAAATTTAAATAAACTAAGCATTTAAAGCTACTCCAAATAGCAAACAATCCTGTACAACGAAATAACTTAAGGAACTCGGCGTTGAAACAACATTCATATTAATTTGGTCGAGCCAGTCCATTCTCATCTGCACTACAAACTTAGACAATTACGTCATAGTGCACGTAATACCACAAATTCAAGTTTACTGACCTAATAAATTTATTGTGCCATAACAAGCCGTATTGGTGAGCTATGCCTCGCTCACTGTTCCCATTCGGTGTGCGCTTTATGGACGGTTCTGATGATAAATGATGAATTGGATACCAGAGGTTTACGCCTGGACTTTGATCATTAGTTAGGTTTATATATTCACTAGCGGATGCCCGCGTGTTTGTCCGTGTGGTATTAAAATTAATATAAATACAAATTCTAAGTTGCTCCTTACAAATATCTATCTGCGAGTGAAAGTCTCGTCAGTCATCGTACTATCCGTTTCAGAGATTAGCCGGAACAAAACTAACCAACCAAAATGATATAGATAGGCAGAAAAAAATTAAAAAAATATTTTTTTGAAAAGGGCATTGTATATATTTTCATATGCATTGTAATAAATAGTTAATTTGAAATAAAAAATAGATATTTAGATTTTATTTATTCGTATAGATTAGAAATATAACTGTAGAAAATAATAAAAGAATTTTGTATTTAGGCTCTATATTTTGTATGTGAAGACCCTCTGTTACAGCTAGCACACCTAATATATTATATATCTTATGAGAATGTTGCTACAATAGAAAACTTCCTTTTATGATCAACCTCGTGTAATAAGCCTGTGTTAATAAAAACTTTCGCGCCATAAACAATAATAAAGAACTTCGTAACAGTAAGTTATCGCACTGTCTGACAAGACGCAGCTATTTTTTATAAAGATTAAATGTTACAGCAGTGATACAGAGTAACAGCAATTCTACACGTGTGACGATCATAATCGTACATACTAACATATATAATAACACTAAAAATAATTAAAATATATATATACATGTAAAATATATAAATGTGTTTTATTAAAGAATAGTAAAACGATAAACAACAGTGGTTTATATTAAACGAGTAATTAGAAGTATTTTCTAATTGAACGCAAAATCGTGAAGCGTCCATATTGTATGTCAAATACGCCCCGAGGGCTGCCGGAGACGAATAGTGAAGTGACTTTCGAACGAATGCTAGATGAGCGATGCGCGATGCGCGGGTGTGTGCGCTGTTCCGTGTGTCGCGTCGTCTCGTCCTCTGTTTTTCATCGAGCGATGAATATAATACATAGAGGTCGGTTATAAATAGTGTGCGAAGGCATATATGGAAAGAGATTTATAAGCAATAATCCATCAAGTAAGGTTATGCACCCTTACTAAGAAATATTGAATTTAATAAAATAAATTATTGAATTATGTGATAGCAAGACACATTATAATATAAATATATTAACATCTTCATATAAATATGCCTTGACAGCTTGGGCATTTACACAATAAAATACGACTGTTGTATTTATATCTATGTTAAAGCTTTTTGAACGCATAACACCTCGTAACGAGGTATACTCATCTGATTGGTTGAGGAGTGAGATACTAGCCACTTACATTTGGTTCAGCTCTGAATCTGCATCTGACGAGATGTTTGAAACGGATGTCTGAGCTCTATGTTGACTTACTGAGTGCCTTATTCTCTTCTAACTCCTCACAATTAGAATCCAATATAAAGAGGAACACACCTCTATAAAATGTGCTGTTTTCGAACGCCTTACACCTCGGTATCGAGGTATGAAATTAAAGAGGAACACACCTCTATAACTTGTGCCGTATACATTTCTCTCACAAAGAAATGATATGGGGGGGGCTCCGGTTTCTCTAATAAGAGATTCGATTATTAGATTCTTTCCACAGAATCGTGCCGGTTCTTTGAACGGTTCGTTGAGCTGTGCGACGCGGTCGGCGCAGAATGTTCTAGCAACTAGCGAAGTTTATAGAGACATTAACGGAGGCTGCATTCACGAAGTGTGGCTATCATATTATAATTATTAAGTTAGACGTTTTGCGGTAACCCTCACTCGGCCCGGGCATCATAGAACTAGCATTTCTGGTAGCGGGGCACCGTCATATTGCGGGATGGAGCATATGACCATCTTTCAATAGAAAGATGCCATCGATCTAAAGTTTGTCTGAGGACTTACTCGGATCGCTCTGTGTGCGTATCAGTGATACCACTCTGATATTGATTGGAATTTTAAGTTCTTAAGAGAATTTGATTCTAATCACATTTTTGGAACTATACGATACATGAAGATGCCACATAAATGGGAAACACTTCGTGTATTGAAAAATATAAAGCAATTAATTTATAAAACATGAAAGGGGCCACATATATGAGAATCAGTTCATGTAATAAATACAGTGAGAAAGTGTGAGTTTAGGGATAGTCAAGATTTGTTTATGGTTGCATGAATTTTATCTTCCGAAACTCTAAAAGTACTTGAGTTATTTATGGACATAACATTGATAATAGGGTCCTAATCGAAAGACAATCACGTGCCAATCTAATACTTTTAAATTAAAAGTATAATAACCTTTAGAAAGATCTAAAACATGATGTAAATTGTGTTTGTATTTTTATGTGACGAATGTTTACCTTTGTATGGGACTTCGAAACAGTTACAATTGGTGCCGTAGTGACCAGGATCATATTTTGATCTTGTTTATTATGGCTATTGAATAGGCTTAATGCCTACAATTGTTGTCCGTGAAATGGAAAGAGTCTGAGGAAGTATGAAGTTCATTGTGACCAAAATAATCTTGCTAAAAATAGATATCAGGAAAAGGCCTTATGGTCTGGGGGTTGTTATGTTTATTAAATAGGTGATGTTTTACGATATGGAAAAATAGTCAATTGACTATAAATTAATATTTTATTAATAGGAACCCTTGAGGTCTGGGGGTTGTTACGATTAAGTATTTTGTCTGTTATTGAATAAGAAGGTCGAGTGAAGGAATTTTAATAATTATTAGATGCGTTGATTATTACGATAAAGTTTATTGATATAAACTTACATACCTTTCTGATGGCTATAATATAATATTGCGATAGTAATGAAAAAATTAAATTTATGGATTTTGAATATAAGATAGTGTTAATTGAAATATATTTTACCCTTTTGATGGCTAAAACACATTAACAAATAGTCAAGATGGTCAGACGTCCTTGCAGTTTGGGGGTTGTTATGTTTATCTTGTATTTTAAATAAACTAACAAAGATGTTGATTGAGTCAAGCTGTGCAAATCTTGATGAGGCACGATTTGCTTTGTAATAATATATTAAGCTGGTTTAAACCCTACTGATGGCATTATTATTATTGCGATAGTAAAACTACTAAAAATGAGTAGAACAGTTGATTGGACATTGTAATCACGCACTTGGTCGAGCGACTGTTGGTGTGATATTACTAGATTTAGTTATGTAAACGCCACTAAAACTGATAACAGTTCAACGAAGTTGACAAAATTGACTAACTATTGAGACCCGAGGGTCGTAAGACTCTAAGCAATGTGACTTTTCTAGTTGCACTTTATTTTTAAGGTGCTGCGAAATTAATTGCATGCGGGAACTCTTATGGATTCACTGTGGTGCAATGGGTTTGAAACACGACAAACGGTGTGAGCAGTCATAACACGTTTATCACTGTGTCGAAGTTTCAAATTTATTTTAGTTCGATGTCGGGGCTCGAAATCGTCTATGGACGACTTATGTATCAGGATACAGATACTCAATAAATCAAATGCACTTGTGTTTGCGAGTAGATGAGTTTCATAGATACCTGAAAAATCGTCTGAGGACGTGTTTTATTATTTTATTTATATTTGGTTTTGGCGATTAGGTCTCGTAGGCCTGATAGAATGTTGTTTCATTAGGTGGTTGTGGAAACTTATTATAAATAATGAATATAAGAAGGCATATTTTTCTTTTCATCGAAATATATTACAACTTAAGGTAAATTCTATTCCACAGGATTTCATAGAATTTAGGGGGTTGAATGTGACGATCATAATCGTACATACTAACATATATAATAACACTAAAAATAATTAAAATATATATATACATGTAAAATATATAAATGTGTTTTATTAAAGAATAGTAAAACGATAAACAACAGTGGTTTATATTAAACGAGTAATTAGAAGTATTTTCTAATTGAACGCAAAATCGTGAAGCGTCCATATTGTATGTCAAATACGCCCCGAGGGCTGCCGGAGACGAAAAGTGAAGTGCTTTTGAGCGATGCGCTATGTGCGATGCGCGATGCGCGGGGCGCCGCTCCGTCTGTTTCTATGTGTTCTATAGAATGCGGTCCGCGTGCGCGGTGTCGTCCTTTGTGTTTTCATCGAGCGATGTATATAATACATAGAGGTCGGTTATAAATAGTGTGCGAAGGCATATATGGAAAGAGATTTATACGCAATAATCCATCAAGTAAGGTTATGCACCCTTACTAAGAAATATTGAATTTAATAAAATAAATTATTGAATTATGTGATAGCAAGACACATTATAATATAAATATATTAACATCTTCATATAAATATGCCTTGACAGCTTGGGCATTTACACAATAAAATACGACTGTTGTATTTATATCTATGTTAAAGCTTTTTGAACGCATAACACCTCGTAACGAGGTATACTCATCTGATTGGTTGAGGAGTGAGATACTAGCCACTTACATTTGGTTCAGCTCTGAATCTTCATCTGACGAGATGTTTGAAACGGATGTCTGAGCTCTATGTTGACTTACTGAGTGCCTTATTCTCTTCTAACTCCTCACAATTAGAATCCAATATAAAGAGGAACACACCTCTATAAAATGTGCTGTTTTCGAACGCCTTACACCTCGGTATCGAGGTATGAAATTAAAGAGGAACACACCTCTATAACTTGTGCCGTATACATTTCTCTCACAAAGAAATGATAGGGGGGGGGCTCCGGTTTCTCTAATAAGAGATTCGATTATTAGATTCTTTCCACAGAATCGTGCCGGTTCTTTGAACGGTTCGTTGAGCTGTGCGACGCGGTCGGCGCAGAATGTTCTAGCAACTAGCGAAGTTTATAGAGACATTAACGGAGGCTGCATTCACGAAGTGTGGCTATCATATTATAATTATTAAGTTAGACGTTTTGCGGTAACCCTCACTCGGCCCGGGCATCATAGAACTAGCATTTCTGGTAGCGGGGCACCGTCATATTGCGGGATGGAGCATATGACCATCTTTCAATAGAAAGATGCCATCGATCTAAAGTTTGTCTGAGGACTTACTCGGATCGCTCTGTGTGCGTATCAGTGATACCACTCTGATATTGATTGGAATTTTAAGTTCTTAAGAGAATTTGATTCTAATCACATTTTTGGAACTATACGATACATGAAGATGCCACATAAATGGGAAACACTTCGTGTATTGAAAAATATAAAGCAATTAATTTATAAAACATGAAAGGGGCCACATATATGAGAATCAGTTCATGTAATAAATACAGTGAGAAAGTGTGAGTTTAGGGATAGTCAAGATTTGTTTATGGTTGCATGAATTTTATCTTCCGAAACTCTAAAAGTACTTGAGTTATTTATGGACATAACATTGATAATAGGGTCCTAATCGAAAGACAATCACGTGCCAATCTAATACTTTTAAATTAAAAGTATAATAACCTTTAGAAAGATCTAAAACATGATGTAAATTGTGTTTGTATTTTTATGTGACGAATGTTTACCTTTGTATGGGACTTCGAAACAGTTACAATTGGTGCCGTAGTGACCAGGATCATATTTTGATCTTGTTTATTATGGCTATTGAATAGGCTTAATGCCTACAATTGTTGTCCGTGAAATGGAAAGAGTCTGAGGAAGTATGAAGTTCATTGTGACCAAAATAATCTTGCTAAAAATAGATATCAGGAAAAGGCCTTATGGTCTGGGGGTTGTTATGTTTATTAAATAGGTGATGTTTTACGATATGAAAAATAGTCAATTGACTATAAATTAATATTTTATTAATAGGAACCCTTGAGGTCTGGGGGTTGTTACGATTAAGTATTTTGTCTGTTATTGAATAAGAAGGTCGAGTGAAGGAATTTTAATAATTATGAGATGCGTTGATTATTACGATAAAGTTTATTGATATAAACTTACATACCTTTCTGATGGCTATAATATAATATTGCGATAGTAATGAAAAATTAGTAAATTTAAGGATTTTGAATATAAGATAGTGTTAATTGAAATATATTTTACCCTTTTGATGGCTAAAACACATTAACAAATAGTCAAGATGGTCAGACGTCCTTGCAGTTTGGGGGTTGTTATGTTTATCTTGTATTTTAAATAAACTAACAAAGATGTTGATTGAGTCAAGCTGTGCAAATCTTGATGAGGCACGATTTGCTTTGTAATAATATATTAAGCTGGTTTAAACCCTACTGATGGCATTATTATTATTGCGATAGTAAAACTACTAAAAATGAGTAGAACAGTTGATTGGACATTGTAATCACGCACTTGGTCGAGCGACTGTTGGTGTGATATTACTAGATTTAGTTATGTAAACGCCACTAAAACTGATAACAGTTCAACGAAGTTGACAAAATTGACTAACTATTGAGACCCGAGGGTCGTAAGACTCTAAGCAATGTGACTTTTCTAGTTGCACTTTATTTTTAAGGTGCTGCGAAATTAATTGCATGCGGGAACTCTTAAGGATTCACTGTGGTGCAATGGGTTTGAAACACGACAAACGGTGTGAGCAGTCATAACACGTTTATCACTGTGTCGAAGTTTCAAATTTATTTTAGTTCGATGTCGGGGCTCGAAATCGTCTATGGACGACTTATGTATCAGGATACAGATACTCAATAAATCAAATGCACTTGTGTTTGCGAGTAGATGAGTTTCATAGATACCTGAAAAATCGTCTGAGGACGTGTTTTATTATTTATTTATATTTGGTTTTGGCGATTAGGTCTCGTAGGCCTGATAGAATGTTGTTTCATTAGGTGGTTGTGGAAACTTATTATAAATAATGAATATAAGAAGGCATATTTTTCTTTTCATCGAAATATATTACAACTTAAGGTAAATTCTATTCCACAGGATTTCATAGAATTTAGGGGGTTGAATGTGACGATCATAATCGTACATACTAACATATATAATAACACTAAAAATAATTAAAATATATATATACATGTAAAATATATAAATGTGTTTTATTAAAGAATAGTAAAACGATAAACAACAGTGGTTTATATTAAACGAGTAATTAGAAGTATTTTCTAATTGAACGCAAAATCGTGAAGCGTCCATATTGTATGTCAAATACGCCCCGAGGGCTGCCGGAGACGAATAGTGAAGTGACTTTCGAACGAATGCGCGATCTGAGCGATGCGCGATGCGCGGGGCGTGTCTGCTTCTGTTGTATCTGCTGTTCTATGTGTTCCGCGTCTGTGTCGTCCTGTGTTTTTCATCGAGCGATGAATATAATACATAGAGGTCGGTTATAAATAGTGTGCGAAGGCATATATGGAAAGAGATTTATAAGCAATAATCCATCAAGTAAGGTTATGCACCCTTACTAAGAAATATTGAATTTAATAAAATAAATTATTGAATTATGTGATAGCAAGACACATTATAATATAAATATATTAACATCTTCATATAAATATGCCTTGACAGCTTGGGCATTTACACAATAAAATACGACTGTTGTATTTATATCTATGTTAAAGCTTTTTGAACGCATAACACCTCGTAACGAGGTATACTCATCTGATTGGTTGAGGAGTGAGATACTAGCCACTTACATTTGGTTCAGCTCTGAATCTGCATCTGACGAGATGTTTGAAACGGATGTCTGAGCTCTATGTTGACTTACTGAGTGCCTTATTCTCTTCTAACTCCTCACAATTAGAATCCAATATAAAGAGGAACACACCTCTATAAAATGTGCTGTTTTCGAACGCCTTACACCTCGGTATCGAGGTATGAAATTAAAGAGGAACACACCTCTATAACTTGTGCCGTATACATTTCTCTCACAAAGAAATGATATGGGGGGGGGCTCCGGTTTCTCTAATAAGAGATTCGATTATTAGATTCTTTCCACAGAATCGTGCCGGTTCTTTGAACGGTTCGTTGAGCTGTGCGACGCGGTCGGCGCAGAATGTTCTAGCAACTAGCGAAGTTTATAGAGACATTAACGGAGGCTGCATTCACGAAGTGTGGCTATCATATTATAATTATTAAGTTAGACGTTTTGCGGTAACCCTCACTCGGCCCGGGCATCATAGAACTAGCATTTCTGGTAGCGGGGCACCGTCATATTGCGGGATGGAGCATATGACCATCTTTCAATAGAAAGATGCCATCGATCTAAAGTTTGTCTGAGGACTTACTCGGATCGCTCTGTGTGCGTATCAGTGATACCACTCTGATATTGATTGGAATTTTAAGTTCTTAAGAGAATTTGATTCTAATCACATTTTTGGAACTATACGATACATGAAGATGCCACATAAATGGGAAACACTTCGTGTATTGAAAAATATAAAGCAATTAATTTATAAAACATGAAAGGGGCCACATATATGAGAATCAGTTCATGTAATAAATACAGTGAGAAAGTGTGAGTTTAGGGATAGTCAAGATTTGTTTATGGTTGCATGAATTTTATCTTCCGAAACTCTAAAAGTACTTGAGTTATTTATGGACATAACATTGATAATAGGGTCCTAATCGAAAGACAATCACGTGCCAATCTAATACTTTTAAATTAAAAGTATAATAACCTTTAGAAAGATCTAAAACATGATGTAAATTGTGTTTGTATTTTTATGTGACGAATGTTTACCTTTGTATGGGACTTCGATACAGTTACACACGCGAAATGCATTTTATAACTCTATCTTTTATTAATTATATTATGTTTTAACGGATTTAAGCTATAAATTGTCATAAGAGTTACAAAAATGGGCAGATTATTTGTCTCCTTTAAGATAGTTCATACTTCATTTTAGTAGAAACCTTAGAGATTTAAGACGTATAAGATCCATTCAGCATTTGAAATCAAAAGAATTTGTAGTCTTTTGATTTCTCTAAATTTCAAATGTTGAATGGATTGACGAAGCCATTATTTAAAAACATCTGAGAATTTCTTATATACAAAAATTCTTATATTGTTTGGTTTACAAAATTCAAAGCTTCTATTTGATGTCAAACCACAAGAGACATGCGAACTATATTTAATGTCTGAGAATGTACGATTGTAGTCTAGGCAGTATTTTCTCGTATATAAATACCTACAAAAACATTCTGTGTCACAACAAAGTCTTAAAGTTCCTTTTATGAAAGAATTCTCCTTGATACCCAAAAGGTCTCATAGTAGTAACACGCTAAATCACACATTATTCAAAACATTGCCGCGCTTGGTATACTTTTCTATTTTTGTATAAGTTTAACAGACTTCGTAGCAAGTTCGCAGTGTAAAGTTTCTGAAAACCGTTGACAGGGACAGTTATTTTCGGCAACCAACTAACTAGCTGAAAGAATAACATTTACGTCTATCAAAAACTAATTTTGTAAAAGTAATTTTCAACTTTAGTTTCCAGTCCAGAAATGTGAGCTTCGCTAGTTCAAAACTAATTTGGCGGTTCCTTATTAATTACGGTTTGTTTTGATTTTTTAACTTTAACTAGATGCGATTTTATCTTATTCCAAATCAAATTAATTATTCTTCAAGTTAATTAACTACATAAGAATACTTTTGTTTTGTTTCTTTACCTATGTTACTTCGGCTGGACGAATTTGAAGATGAATATACCTACTGAGAATTTATTATATAGTTAATAATATGTATTATGTGTTAGCAGCATTGAGCTGGTTCAATAATTTGAAATTTCATCAACAATTTTTATGAAATATATTTTACTGTAATTTGATTGTACTGTATTTTGTCGCAGAAACTCACTAGTCACTCAGATATAGAACAAATAATGTGAATGCGGGGACAGAAATAAAGGGGCTATAGTTTAGATACACAACCAAAACAACCCCAATCATTAAATAGTGCCAGCATTAATAAATAACACACGACAAAATAAATACTTGGGGATGTTTTAGTCAAAGTCATTGTTTACGTTGATACTTAGTTCAGCTAGAAGAAAACATTTTTAATTTAGATTTGATTTCTGTAACGGTAAGTAGTTTATAGTCTTAGTAGGTATACTTTTAAAGAATAACCGCAGTTCGCTCTCACCTAATGTAAATTTAAGTTTAAAGTAGCTTATTTCCAGCCTTTGTGTTAACGTTAAGATTATACGGATTTTTTGTTCAAACTTAAAAGTTTCAGTGTAAAAGTGTATTAATCTATTTGCATGGCTTTAAATTTGGAGCTCAGATCCACCATGCTGCAGTGATGGTAGTCGAGCTAAGGCTTATATTGCTTAACTGGGTATCCGATGTTAACTGTCGGATGTTAATGATAACGATTGGGTAGAATTTAATGCAATAATGTAAAGCTTTATATTTCATATCCCATCCCAGGGCTAGATCCCGAAATAAGTGTATATTATTGTATATTGTAATAAACTTAAAACAATATACCATGGCGTTAAAATTAAATCTTTAATGACAATGAATGACCAGCAGTTATAAAGCGTTATGGCCGCTAAGGAAAATATACTAACGTTGCGTTAATAGGACTTATTATAGCTTCTTTATTTATTAACTTTTATACTGACAGTAAAAGTATCATTTTAGTGAACTCGTATTATTTGGGGAACCATAAAAATGTACATTTTGATATATATTATCTTGTATGTATAACAAATAAGTACAAGGGTAATAAACATACAAGCCAACAAACAGAAAATTATAATAGGTAAGTGAAGATGTAATAGTTATTTGGTGGGACGGTTGGAAGTGAAATTAAAATAGTTTATTAGCACTTGAGGAAAAAATGTAAATAAGGAAAACGCTGAACAAGACGAAGTACATTTTACCGGAATAAAATATAATCGTTTCGTATTTATGTTATTATTCTTTGTCTCATTAACTATTGAAAAGAAGTACCTACCTAATATTTACGGAGTTGAGTCGCAAGTTTGTTGGTGGTGAATTTGTATTTCGTACAAAAGGTTGATATAGCGAGTGGGGTTGCAAACTTTTGATCCCCTGACATAAATCTCCATCAGAAAATAGGGAGGGACGTAACCGGCTTAAGCTTAGCTGTTACTAGCACTGTTGTACCTTGCCTTAAATATGCCACTAGATGATACACTCCGCTTTGTTTATCTAAAACAGTACAGAATCACAGACGGCTGGCTACATGTACACGAATAAATCAATCAAACTTACTAGTTTTTCGTACCTATCATAATTTATTACTTTTTAGGAACAGTGTAGGTTAAGTAGATTTAGATTAAGGTAGATTTAGTTTAAGTTTTTTTGGGATTTTTTTGTTAGAATTAATAACATTTAACGAATATATAATTAATACAGTACAAGAATTGAAATCACTTGGACTCGGACCATCCATCCAATGATGAGTCGTATTATGGAATGAATTTAACATTCTCCTAAGATTGTTTTAGAAAATTCAAAGCCCGGAATTTGGTGGTGTTACATTTCCGTGCCTCGGAGAACACGTCAACCCTCCGGTTATTACCTTCAATATCTGATGGTAATTATTAAGAAATCCAACATTATCAATCTAAGCTCGCCAACCTGTATTTGAACAGCACGGTGGGTCGCAGTCCCATATTCTCGCTTCTATAGGAAGGGAGGCCTGGTTGTGTTATGGGTCGTTATAGGCTAATAATGATGAAGTATTAAAAATATAATGAAATCTTGTTTTTAAAAAGCAAAAGCCAAGTGAAAAACGAAAAAAGGCTGCTGGTGTTTTAGTAATTCTTAGCAATAGTAGTTTAGTACTTATTAACAAATTTGAGATACGAGGATGACCAAAAATACGAGATACGTATTGTATGGAAAATTGATCCGGTTTTAAATAAACCTACCTATAAGTAGGATTATAATAAATTGAACTCTAATTTCGTCCCCTATTTATTTATCGGGACGAGAGTTTCGTAATAATAATGGAACCGGCTATTTATTTACGAAATGTGGACGCAAATATTGTTTCATATTTCGTCCCCTATATCGGGTAAACAGATTTGTATCATCGCTAGTAATCTTATTCCTTTAGTCAGCTAATCTGAGCTAAGTATTTTGTATTGTATTTACTGTAGAGATAATACCAGATTTACTTTATACTTGTATTTTTTACCGAAGGAAAGTTTATTCGCTTTGACATTATGGAATTTCAATATCTCTATATTATTAGCCTTAGGTCAATACTAATTATTAACTTAGGTCAATAATTGGGTGTAGAGCAAAGGACAACCACGCTATCCCAGTAAGAATTGTTGGAAGTGAAAATTATGAACGCTTATGGCCAATATCTTAACATGCTCTCAGATTCAGAAGCATGTTGTTATAACACCACCGATAAAATAGAGATCGTTAATAAATGTAACATTATAACCCAAAGTCCGCCAACCCGTATTAGAGCGGCATGGTGGGTCTACGCTCCATATCCTCTCTCCTATAAGGAGGGAGACCTGGCCCTGTAGTGGGCCCTTAAAATCCATTAAATCAATTATTATGCCAGCAAAGGTAAGCAAATGCTTGTAAAGGTTGTAAGCATGCTAAAAGTTAAATCATTGGTAATACCTGCTAAAATAAAGGAAAACGTGATAGAAAACTTAAAAGTATATAAATTAGATAAGTTAATTTTGCGTAAAATAAACGATAAAACATTCGCGAAATCTATTTATTCCGCAGGGATGGATACCACAAATGACTCTGAATATACCTAATGCACATTATAAAGATTTATTGTAATGTCTCAATAAAGGCATATCCGTGTACGGATCGCGTAATATTTTCAATAAAATGCATTAATTCAAGACCGAACAATTTGCGTTAATCATGTCATATTAACGCCGTTATTTTATGACTTTTCCAAATGTTATTGATAATGCGTTTTTCTGATAGACAGTACAGTATTATTGGAGACCCTTTTTAATGACACATATTAGTATAGAAGAGAAACGAATTAACTACATTGGTAAAAAATATTAACACAGGATTTTTTAAAGGCACCTTAAAAAGTTTACAGAAACATTTAGAATAAAACTATTTGAGTAATTTTTTGTAAGTTAAATAAAATAAATTATTGTTATAATTATTATCAGTCTGTTACCACTCCACTACAGGATTATTACTTCTTTCTTGTAGGAGAGGGGATATGGAGCGTAGAACCAACACGCGGATCTAATGCGGGTTGTCGAGCATTGCGTGATTCAAGTACTCTCCGTTGTAACATTAAGAACTTTCCTTATCAACTCCTGACTTAGCATTTACTGAAAATTTCTTAGAGGAAAGTAAAACTCAGAATCATTCCACTATCCGACCTAGGATTCGAACTCAGAACCTCAAATTCAAATTCAAAATCGTTTATTTCAAGTAGGCTTAAAATAAACGATTTTGCAAACAAGCACTTTTGAAACGTCAAATTGGACTATTTGTAGTAACTCTACCACCGGCTCGGAAGGCAGGCCCTGTTGAGAAGAGCCGACAAGAAACTCAACAGTTGCTCTTTTTATAATATTGTCAATTTTACAATATTAAGTGTGTTGTTACATAAAGTTATTTATTTTACTTTCTGTGTGAAGTTGAAAGCCGATCCAATTGCCTTTGAACATCTTTGTCATTTAAAAATTCATCGATAGTATAATAACCCTGACTCAGTAAGTGAGTTTTAATACATTGTTTAAACTTATGCAATGGCAGATCTAAAACTGAATTGGGCATCTTGTTGTAGAAGAGTACACCCAGTCCTATGAAAGATTTTTGTACTTTTCGGAGGCGATAAGCTGATATGACTAACTTATGTCCATTTCTAGGAAGACGATCGTTTAAATCCTTTTTCTGTTTATACATATTTATATTTTGTTTAACAAAGACTAGGTTATTGAATATGTATTGACAGGCTACTGTAAGAATTCCTATTTCTTTAGATTTGACACGAAGGGACTCGCGTGGTTTAAGTTTATAAATCGACCGAATTGCTCGTTTCTGAAGTATAAAGACAGAATTTATGTCAGCAGCCTTTCCCCACAACAAGATGCCATAAGACATCACACTGTGGAAGTAAGCAAAATAAACCAGTCTAGCTGTTTCTACATCGGTTCCTCGTGATCGAAGCCCTATTGACTAACTACTACACCATCGAGGCTGTTTATAAATTAGGAGATTTAAAAAAATCTATTTGCACATATTATTGTTTAAAGTATTTGAAATAATATAATTCATAATTATCTTTTCTCGAGTGCAGTTTCAACCATTCGCAGAATTTGTAGTGCCTTCTTTGAGTGTGGCTGTGACAATATACTAGTAGGTACCTAAGGGATACAAAACTTTGTTGCTAGCTTAATATTATAATTTATATTCTATACTGTTTGCATCAATACAGAGAGGCATATTCGCTCAGCGAAAAATCTCTTAAAATAAAGAAAAAAAAATTCATAGTTAATCAAAATGTTATTTTAATTCATAACACAGTTCTTGCTATTTAAAGCAAACTTAACTCGTCCCCACTAACCTTTCGTACTCTACAGTAATTCCCAGTAGTATATTTTATTGGTTAATGGTATCATTTGCCATACTTCGATTCTCAATAGCTTTGCGGGTTTTCTGTGTAATGTTTTTGTTAAGGTTCCCTTGAGCAAAATACAAAACCGTGACGTAATGGAATGGAATCATCCATAAAAATATCCATACTATAAAGTTACTGTGTTAATACTTATTTGTTTTTTAACATTTATACGAATAGCTAGGTACTTTATTGAGTTTATAGTATTTTTATTTGGAATTAATTTCGTACACGTAAACGTAAAATTAGTTATTTAGGTATTTAACACAAAAAAGCGTGTTACATCGTATTAATTGTATATTTTTGTCGAGCTAATAATTAGCTATAAAGCTAGTCATTGCTCATTAGGTATATTGAAGTTAATATATCAAAATAAAATTTAGTATTGGCGATGAATCACAATCCAATATAAAAAAAACATATTTATATAGAACCCACTGCTCTAGCAACTATAGCCAGCATACCAATTGATCATTGCTTTTTCCCTTTGACGTTTATACATGTGACCCAAATGTCAGATAGCAATACGACAGGTCGGGTAGAGCAACGTAAAATGGTTTCGATGTTTCACTCGAATAGGGTGATTTTTTTCTCTCTTTGACCACAATGCATTAGTAATCGGTGTACAGCGTACACTGTTAGTACAGTCTGTAAAACAGATTTCTACGTATATTTTATTCTGTGGTATAGTTAAGAATTTGTGTATATACCTTTGAAGATGAAAAGCTTTAGGTATCAATTTTTATATTTTAACTTAAGTGTGGCTATAGTAAAAAACATTTTATTAACAAACTAACTGATTTCTGTATGTTGGATTACTATCCAGTTTACTACGTTTCCTGTGCCAACGTCAAGAATTTTGATCCTTACCAATATGAAAAAAGGCAAAAGTTTGTTTGTATGGATTGATGTTTGTTACTCTTTCACGTAAAAACTACTGAATAGATTTTGATGAAACTTTACAATAATATAGTTTACATAATTATCAAACTGACATATAGGCCATATTTTATCCCAAAATTCGCACGGGAACGAGAAAATGTGGGTGAAAGCGCGGGCGTCCTCTAGTTAAATTCATAATACAAATTCTTTCAATCTAAGGCAAAACTTAAGTCGGAGGGGGGAATCTTGGTTTTAGCAATGCTGCCTTCCTTCGAACCGGCAATTAAACAAAGCATTGCTATAAGTTAGTTTCATAACTATACAAGGAGAAGTTTGTAGGCGTCTAGATCCTATAAATGCCTACAGATGACCTCTGTGACGCAGTGGTATGCGCGTTGGATTTATAAGACGGAGGTCCTGGGTTCGATTCCCGGCGGGGCAGATTGAGATTTGTCTTAATTTGTCTTGGTCTGGCTGGTGGGAGGCTTTCGCCGTGGCTAGTTACCACCCTACCGACAAAGACGTACCGCCAAGCGATTTAGCGTTCCGGTACGATGTCGTGTAGAAACCGAAAGGGGTGTGGATTTTCGTCCCACTCCTAACAAGTTAGCCCGCTTCCATCTTAGACTGCATCATCACTTAACATCATGTGTGATAGCAGTCAAGGGCCAACTTGTAGTCGATAAAAAAAATAGATATTATTTTATAAGCGTTCTTATAAGAAACGAAAGAATTTCTGAGCATAGTCATGATAAATTAATAAACACTCATGTTTTACTAAAATTTAGTATTCAGGAAGATTAATCTAACATAAGCTATCTATTAGAATCTTTTTAAGTCTAAAGGTACACAAATAAGGTTAAGCCTAAAGCGTGTAGGCAAGCAAATATGGGTTAATTTTGAATGATGGATGTGTTTTACACATGTCAACCAACTCTAGCATATAAATTAGGGGTTGGTGAATTCCCGTGTGGGGTTGCTAGTCCTCCATCGGGCGCGTCCCCAGGTGGTGGATAAGGGAACGCCTCCCAGAAATGGAAGGTATCGGGGAAACTCGACGCGAACCATACTAGCAAGGGGTGGGGCGCCTCTTGGGTGTTCCCAGGGAAAGTTGCCGTCTGGATGCTACTGGTACTTCTCTGATTATCAGAATGGACTGTGTGAGAGTTCAGGTGGTAACATTGGGGGGAGGCTTTCGGGCCGTGAGGAAGACAACCTCGTAAAAAAAATACGAGCTTAGGCGGAAACGCCCCAAGCGGCGGGCTCACCGGTGTTCCGACCGGGGAGCGCTGGCTTTGGCCACCGTCGGGCAGTCCGTAATTCGAACCGGGGGTCTGCGAGGAAGACAACCTCTATAAAAATTACCCTAATCCCAAGGTTTGTCGCCCGCCGATGGGATGAATGGCTGATAGGAAATCAGTCGCGAGGGCGTCAAAAATCGTCAAAAACATGTTAATGCGATCAGGAAAAAAATCTACCCGGGAGGGTCCCGAGAGCGGGGAATCCCTTGGTGTGCCGGAAAGCCGGTGCATCGGTCCCATCGTATACGGGGGGGCCACCTATCGCGAAGGAGAGGAGGAGGTTAAAGGGGGGGAAGAAATTGGCAATGTGCAAGGGGGAGAGTGTGTTGAAGAGATGGAGTTAGGGTTAGATATAAGGAATTCGAAGGTGGTTGAGAACGAGAAGGAGAAAAATGAGGCGATGGTGGAGTCTGACTACAGCCTTCAAGTAATAGAGACCAGGCCCAGATCGGGTTCAGACTCTTCTGCGGCTACGTCAACCTCTGGCCGCTTTTGGCAAGGGATTAAAAGGCCTCGAATCCAAGATGGAGATAAGGAAGCATCTTCTGAAGATGAACGACCAGGAACGCCGACAGTAACTAGACTGAGAGGACGTCAGCCTACACTACTTAACTATGGCTGGGCAAAGACTAAGGAGGCTCTTAAGGCGAAGAAATACCAAGCCAAGAAAAAAGCAGAGGAAGAGCTTTTGAGAGCCTCAGTAGTCGCCAATTTTAGACGAGAAGAATTTAAAAAGACCAAGTCTGAGGATGGAGCATTGTCCAAAAACCGACCAGCGTCTCAAATTCAGATGCAAGTGTTGGAAGATGTGGCGATGATTGAGAGAATTGCTAAAACTTCCTCTAACTTAAAGGGAACTTTCGTACGCGATTTGAGAGAAGCTGCTGCCTCCATTAAAGAGGCTGTAAATGTCCTCAGCTCACGTACAGTATCGGAAGAGACACGACAACTACAGGCAGACAATATCCGTCTGCATGCTGAAATGGGCCAGTTACGCACTGAGATGGCCCATCTAAAGGAGGAGTTGGAAAAAACGCAAAAGCAGGATCCCAAATCCTCTCCCATGGATACAAATATGGAGCAGTGCGCTGCATCACAGCCTTCGCGCACAAAAGAGAAAAACCGACGAGCTACTCCCAGTGCAGAGTTCACAACGGAAACTATATGTAGAACGGTGATGGTCCAGGTTGGGGAAATGCTGAATGCTCGCTTGGCCTCCTTAGAAGACAGGCTTCTCCCAGAGAAACGTCTGCGGCCCCCACTAGCAGGGGACCAAAATAAATCTAAGCAGACTTCTGCGAAAAGCGATACTGGTATTGAGAAAACAGAAGTTTTAGGCAGCAACCAGCCTACAAAAAAGGATACGCGACTTTCTAAAGCCGCAGCAGCTAATGAGGGACAATGGGAGACTGTGGGAAACAAAAAGAAAAAGAAAGAAAAGAAGAATGCATCGCATCGTGATACACCTATAACTCAGGCTCGAGTGGAGGGGCAGCCGCAGTCAACTCAATCGAAGGCTGCTAAACGGGCACGTAAAATCCGCCCTCCTCGCTCTGCAGCTATAGTCTTGACACTGCAGCCTGAAGCAGAGAAGAAAGGCGCTACGTACGCTGCCGTACTGGCCGAGGCCAAAGAGAAGATCTCTCTTTCCGAACTCGGAATATCAAGTTTAAGATTCAAGAAAGCAGCTACGGGGGCCCGTATTTTAGAGCTCCCTGGAGCCTCAAGCTCTCAAATGGCGGATTCTCTGGCAAACAAACTCAAAGAAATTATAAGCGAGGAGTTTGTCCGAGTTACCAGGCCCATAAAATGCGTTGACATGCGCGTTTCTGGTCTAGATGACTCTGTCACTAGTACAGATGTAGTGGCCGCAGTAGCACAACGAGGTGGTTGTCCCATTGAAAATGTGAAATCCGGCGAGGTGAAACGAGGCTTTTCAGGCCTAGGTACAGTATGGTTGCGTTGCCCAGTCGCAGCCGCTAAGAAGGTGTTGGAGGCCGGTAGGCTCTTGGTAGGATGGGTTTCGGCCCAAGTGAAAATCTTAGACGAGCGGCCTCAACGTTGCTATCGCTGTCTGGAAGCAGGGCACGTAAAGGCGCAATGCGCTGCAATGGTTGACCGTAGTGACACTTGTTATCGCTGCGGCCAATCAGGCCATAAGGCGAGAGGGTGTACTGCTTCACCGCGTTGCATAGTATGTACTGACGCTGGAAGATCAGCAGATCATCGTTGGGGAAGCAACGCATGCAACCTGCACACTGGATCGAAAAAGCGTCGTGGAAAGGCTGACGATGGCCCCCAGGTCTCCTCGCAGTCTGCTCGCCCGTCCCCAAGTGCTCAAGATCGGGCTGGAGAAATACCGATGTCCGTGGGGTAATAATGGCTCTCAAGTTCCTCCAGGCGAATATCAACCACTGTGCCAGAGCTCAAGATCTTCTATTCCAAAGTATGGCAGAGTGGTCGATACACGTAGCTGTAGTCGCCGAACCGTATTTTATTCCATCGGGGGATGATTGGGTGGGCGATCAAAATGGCGTAGTTGCCATTGTTACTCGGCCCACAGCAGGCTCTGCGGCATTTGAAAGGGTGTTAAAGGGCCGTGGATATGTTTCGGCATTTGTGGAAGATACCCTTGTGATCGGGGCGTACTTTTCGCCCAACCGCACCCTGGCTGAGTTTGAGCAATTTCTACTCGAAGTTGGGGCAACAATTACTAGTACTCGACCTTCACGTCTGCTTATAGCCGGAGATTTTAATGCTAAATCTATGGCTTGGGGATCTCCAGCGACAGATGCACGTGGCGAAGCGCTCGAGGAGTGGACGATATTGATGGGTTTGGAAGTGCTCAATCGAGGAACGGCACATACATGCGTTAGACAGCACGGAGGCTCCATAGTTGACGTCTCGTTCGCCAACGCAACTCTGGCGCGGTATATCCGAGACTGGAAGGTTCTAGATAACGAGGAAACGCTCTCAGACCATCGTTATATTCGGTTTGAGGTCTGCTCCCTCCAGGCTTCAATCATTAGCCAAAATCGCGTTCTGCGTAGAGATGGCCCACGGTGGTCAATCAAGCGTCTAGATCGTAATGCGTTACTTGAAGCCGCAATAGTGCAGGCTTGGGTGTTAACACCTAGAAACGTGGTTGAGGTGGAAGAGGATGCTGAACGGCTCAGTCAGGCCATGTTGCAGGTTTGCGACGCTGCCATGCCACGTGTTGGTCCGCTTCCCTTAAAGAATGCAGTGTACTGGTGGTCCCAAGAGATAGCGCAAATACGCAGATCTTGCGTGGCTGCTAGACGCCGCTATACAAGGTATCGACGACGGCGAACCCGAGATCAGGCGGAGGAGGAGCTCATCTACGGATCATATAGGGAGGTTGTAAGAGCGCTTCAGGTGGCTGTTCAAACTGCCAAAGACCTGGCAAACAAAGAAATGCTAGATGGCCTTAACTCTGACCCATGGGGCAGGCCATACAAAATGGTGAGAAGCAAGCTCCGCTCTAGGGCTCCGCCACTGACTGTGAGCCTTCAATCCGAAAACTTGGAGACAATAGTGGAGACCTTATTTCCAAATAGGGTTGATATAGAACCGCCCCCCATGACAACATCCGTCATTGAATATAATGCAGCTGCACCGGTCGTCACGGAAGGTGAGCTAAAAGCGGCGATACTGCGCCTTCGATCCAAAAATACTGCCCCTGGTCCTGATGGCACCCCTGGCAAGGCATGGGTCCTTGCGCTAGGTCCCTTAGAGTCCAGTGTAAGAGCGCTGTTCAGTGCATGTTTAGAACAAGGCCAGTTTCCACGCACTTGGAAATCGGGAAAACTGGTCCTGTTACGAAAACAAGGACGCCCTGCTGATTCGCCATCATCGTACAGGCCCATTGTTTTGCTGAATGAAGTAAGCAAGCTCTTTGAACGTGTGGTTGCAGCTCGCCTCATCAATCATTTAGAGGAAGTAGGACCCAACCTCAGCGAAAACCAGTTCGGGTTTCGTCGGGGTAGGTCCACTATCGACGCCATTGCACGGGTGAGGGCCCTGGCTGAGGACGCGGTTTCTCATGGAAATGTACTCTTGGCGGTGTCACTCGACATTGCCAATGCATTCAATACTCTGCCGTGGAGCTGTATCAGAGAAGCTCTGAGATACCACGTGATGCCCAGTTATCTAAGACGCATCGTGGAAGCCTACCTCTCTGATAGAGCAGTCTGCTATCCAACTACTCATGAATGGACTTGCAGGGAAATGTCATGCGGTGTTCCACAGGGTTCGATTCTTGGACCGCTCCTGTGGAACATCGGATATGACTGGGTGCTACGGGGTACTAATTTGCGGGGTGTTGACGTAACATGTTACGCAGACGATACTCTGGTTACTGCGCGTGGCAACACATTTAGGGAGGCACAAATACTGGCGACTGCTGGTGTTGCCCAGGTCGTAGCAAGGATCAGGCGACTAGGACTCGAGGTTGCCCTTAATAAATCCGAGGCTCTGTGCTTTCACGGGCCTAGGATGGCACCACCAGCCGGTCCGAATATTGTGGTGGGAGGAGTTTCCATAGCAGTCAATCCAACAATTAAATACTTAGGACTCGTCCTTGACAGCCGTTGGAAATTCGAGGAACATTTTCGACAGTTGATTCCAAAGCTGATGGGCGCTGCTAGGGCGTTGAGCCGACTCCTTCCCAATTTGGATGGGCCTAGTACTGGATGTCGTCGCCTTTATACAGGAGTTGTTCGGTCGATGGCTTTATATGGGGCACCCATTTGGGTATACTCCCTAACAGCCCGTAATCGTGCGCTGCTGCGGAAGCCACAGCGAGTTATGGCTGCCAGAGTAGTGAGAGCGTATCGCACAATCTCTTGTGAGGTAGCGTGCATTCTAGCTGGAACTCCTCCTTGGGACCTGGACGCGGAAGTGATGGCTTCCATACATCAACGAAGAGTGGATCTCCGTTTACGTGGTGTACATCCTTCTAAGGAAAAGATCGCTGGGTGGCGACGTTTAGCGCAGACTGAGCTCCTTCGTTCGTGGTTGGGGAGGCTTGAGTTACCTAGTGCAGGCTTTCGTACCATTGAAGCATTTCGGCCCATGCTCGAGCAATGGGTCCAAAGGAGGCATGGGACAGTCACCTTCCACCTTACGCAGATACTTTCGGGGCATGGTTGCTTCGGAAGATATCTGTGGAGAGTGGCGGGTAGAGAGCCTACCGAGGAGTGCCACGAGTGTGGTTGCGCATCAGACACAGCGCAGCATACGCTAGCCGAATGCCCTTGTTGGACCGAACCACGCGAAGCACTCGTGGCTGCAGTTGGGCAGGACCTGTCACTGCCGGCAATAGTTAAGGCTATGTTAGATAGCGAGAGGGCCTGGGAAGCAGTTGTCTTCTACTGCATGACTGTAATGTCTCAAAAAGAAACAGCGGAACGTTTAAGAGAAACAGATGCGAACTGTCACCCGATTCGCCGCAGAAGAGTTGGGCGCAGGCGACTCGCTCAAGATCGCCGCCTGCCTCCTTGATGAGGAACTCCGGGTGATAAATAAGGGGAATTTGTCACCCATTGGAGATAAATCCTCGGGCTGAATGGCACTCCCTGTGTTCCAGATGTGCCATAAGTAGACTTGCAAATTTAAGGAGCATCGGCCCTGCTGGGCGCCGCTGTTGGATCTCGGAAGCAGCTTTTCGTTCCCGTGGTCCAATTTTCACGCGATGAGTAGGAACACCGTGGGGTTTTAGTCGGTAAGAGTCTGACATAACCTTCTCGCCTCCCCATAGCGAGAGGGTATCCATGAGGATTTCCCCACGAAAAAAAAAAAAAAAAAAAAAAAAAAGGGGTTGGTGAATTGTAATTATGCCCGCAACAAAAGAGACACCCAACCGCATGATTCTACGGTTCACGCTTCACGTTGAATACGTGAGCGTCATGTCAAACTCTAAAATATGACAAATTAGGTAATGTATACACTATCCATATTTCTAAAGTAAGCTCTCAACTATAGTAGCTTTTGTGAACTTTGTTACAAAATTGAGATGGCAAACAAAATGTAAAATGGCATGTCATCATATTAAGTTCTTGTGTTGTATGTTTGAGGTACTATAAGAAATCATTTTGTTTCCTTTCTTTGAAATAAAATTAGATTTGCTTTAAATGCTAAAACTTCAAATTATAATTCTAATTTGTTATTTATTAGATCTCTAAAAAATCAAATAGGAAAAGTATTTTTACTAGAATAAAAGCATTAAATTAAATTGAACTAAAACTGAGTTTTGGAAGGTGGTCAATAATCTAGTGTTATAATTTATTACCTAACCTCCTAATCCTCGAAAAATTTTGTCCTATTTGTTTTTTCGACTATACTATTAATATTACTAACGCGAAAGCTCATAATGTTATCTTCGTTAAACTCTATAAGCACTATAATAAAATGTTATTTATAACAGCGTACGGGGAAAATTTAATAATGTTGACCAAACGATTGCATAATTCAAAGGTTTCATTAAAATTTTATTACACCCTACAATTACTGTTGTCGAAGTGTTTAAACATGCGGGTCCCTTAATGTTGGCACTTCCAAAATAACCCCAACCACAAATGTTAGTGAAGTATTTAGGTACACATTAAACGGTTAATTGTTTTAGCCGCAAACTAGACAAAGTACTCTTACCTACGGACTTCGGAATATGGTACCACCTGGAGCACACTTAAATAATTGCAATGCACTCAGTTAGCAATTCTAAGCGTTGTTTAAAGATAAATAATCTAAAGAATACTTCTTTGTTGCCGTGATTAGCCGATGTAGCTTCGGATCACGAGGATCTGGGTTTTAGTTCTACAGATCAGGAAATTTGTAGTAAAACATTCTTAGTTTTTTTTTTAATTCCTCATGACTGATTCTTTGACAAAGAAAATTAATTCAAAGTCATTTATTTTAAATTAGCAGTTTGGCTAAGTCACTTCTGTCTGGTTGCAGTGACTCTGCTACAGCAGTTGTTTTATTAAAATGAGTGTTAAAGCTTAAAGTCTTGTGTGCAAAAAAATAAACAAAGTCGATAGCCTCCAATAGTCTTTTACTTTCGCTCAATCACCTGGATATTGGTGGAACGCCTGTAGTTCGCTATGAGCCTTTAGAATGCAGCACAAGCCGTTCGAAAGCTTTATGTTATAACAAAAGCTTATTTGGAAAACGTCAGAGGCTTAGTACGAACAAAATGTAGGAAATTCAAAGTGGCATTCGCTCAAACCTGTTCAGAATCCCTTTTGCTCAAACAATTCGCCACTCAAGATATCGGTGAAGGGGTACAAATTCTCGTTTACACAGGAACTAGATGGGGTGAGTCGAAATCGCATTTAAATTTTCCTATCCGAGATAAGCAAAATCATGAGTTAGGTCGGGGGTCGGTAGGGTGAGGAAAACCGCGTGCCACCGCATAATTTCGTTTACCGACTCTGCGTTTATATAGAGATTTACCTGGACCGTAATGCGGCTAGAGAAAAATACGTCTAACAAGTAGAGTAATAGTAGTTAGTAGATTAGGGGTTTTAAAATTTTAATTCAGATGAAAAAATGATTTATTTATAGCATCAAAAGCCTAGTCTCAACCCTTAGGTCCACTCACTCACTCGTAGCTTTGTTTCTAAATAAAAGAAAGATACGTATTATCGTGTAGTATGTGTAATATGAATGAACAAAAGTGATATTCTTTTATTTATTTAATATTTTTATTATTTTCTGAAATTTTTCCCAAGTGGGAAATAAATATTGGTTGAATAGAATACAGTATTTTTGCAGGATACGTGTTAAATTTTATGACCCAAATTGTAATACATCCACGGTACGTAAACGATACGATACCGTCGGGTCCACATAATTTAATTATGCAAACATTCTGTTGTAACGTGTCACATTTTATTTTACATACCCGCTTTTACCCGAGGTTGGGCTATAATTTAGGCACCCTAATCCCCACTTCAGAAAGGGTGAAAGAGGGAAAAAAGGGTGATTAAAGATAAACAACGGCCCAATGTTGAATCCTGGATAATTTGCAATTGTATCATTATCTGCGGCGGTAAATTAAGCTTGACTTTTATGTCTTTCGAAGGCGGTCAGCAAGATTTATTGGAAGGATTAGCTAGCAGCTAGAGTTATTTGGTGATTTTTGAACTGTTGAACGCAGTTAAATAAATGATGGCTAATATATTTGAGCTGAGCCATTCGTTTGTTTAATTGCTCTGTAATTTTGAACTTTTTAGAAAACAGAATTTCTTGTAAAATATTTTTGTATCCAGGTTTAATTGGTGTGGTTCCGCTAAAGTAAAGAATCTTTTTGTTTTAGTAAAATAATAAACTGCAACAGTTTGAATTAAATATAATTATTTTAGGCATCTAACAAATAAGTACTTTACTACAATTGGTGTAATGATTCTCTATAACACTAAATTGAGCATGATTTATTCAATTCTCATAAAATAATATGAAATTATATATTTACTTCATATAAAATTATTTATTATTTCTCTAACTTTTTTCTAACGTAAGGCTGCTCTAAGGGCCTTCTATTAGGCACAATCTGGAACACTTTGTCGTTAGGAAGTAAAGTTTATCAGAATATCAAATTGATATTCTTATGAAAAAGAAACGATTTATTTTGACGAAAAATATCTTTTCTGCTATTTTTATACAAGTACGTGTTAAGGAATATCCTTTAATAGTGTATTTGAAAGGTATAAACAGCTGATGGTATTAGTTTATTAATTTATGGCAGTCATTTGTTCAGAAAAGCGCAAGTGTTCGCCCCCGACAGATACTAACGTTACACGTTCGAATAGTTAGCTTATAGAAGAATAATTGCTACGAGCGCCTTCTGGAATGATAATCTAGTGTTACTAGTGTTCTAAATTTTCCTGCAGATAATTCTTTGGTTTCCTTTTATCTTTTTCAGGGTTTCGTAAATATATTTTATGAGAATGCTAGTATGTTATATGTTTTTGTTTTTATCTCAAGCCCGTGAGTCCTATCTTACACAATACTTATCTATTAACCTGTATTGGGATTTTTGTTAAATGACTTTGTATGCCTGTGTTAATAAAAGTCAAATTAAAATTATTTTCCATCGATTTATTTACATGCAACTTTATTTGTTTGAAGTTACTCTACCATCAGTTCGGAAGCCGTAATCTACTGAGGAAACTCGACAAAAATCTACGGTACGTTATTTTATGTTCGCTTATTGACGTCGATCTTTTCAATAATAATTTCATTATCATAGTGTACACGAATTATTTTCATTTAACATTTCTTTTGCTTCTCGAATTTTAATCGAATACCCTCCAAGTATCTTTGTCATAAAGGCATTCATTGATTATACTCCATGTCAATGCGAGTATGTCAAGATTATATTGAAATAAAACGATCATCATCATCATCATTATCAGCCAATAGACGTCCACTGCTGGACATAGGCCTTTTTTAGGGACTTCCAAACACAACGATCCTGAGCCGCATGAGCCCAGCGGCTCCCTGCGACCCGTTTGATGTCATCAGTCCACCTGGTGGGGGGTCGACCAACACTGCGCTTTCCGGTGCGGGGTCGCCATTCTAGCACCTTCGGCCCCCAACGTCCATCAGCTGTTCGAACCACGTGCCCCGCCCATTGCCACTTCAGTTCTGCGACTCGCTGAGCTATGTCGGTTATTTTGGTTCTTCTGCGGATCTCCTCATTTCTGATTCGATCACGCAGAGATACTCCGAGCATTGCTCTTTCCATCGCCCGCTGAGTGACTCTGAGCCTTCTTATGAAGCCCGCAGTTAGCGACCAAGTCTCGGATCCGTATGTCATCACTGGCAACACGCACTGTTCGAAGACCTTCGTCTTCAGGCACTGAGGAATTTTGGACGAAAAGATGTCACGCAGTTTCCCGAACGCTGCCCAACCGAGTTGGATTCGGCGGTTCACCTCTTTCACGAAATTGGACCTACCTAACTGGACCATATGCCCTAGGTATATATACTCGTCTACAATTTCGAGTGCAGAATTTTCAACAATAACTGGGTGGAGCGAAACATGAGCATTACACATGATCTTTGTCTTGCTCATGTTCATTTTAAGGCCCACCTGTTGAGAAACTCTGCTGAGGTCATTGAGCATATTATTAAGGTCATCTAGAGATTCTGCCATTATCACTACATCGTCGGCAAACCGCAGTTGAGTGAGGTACTCGCCATTGATGTTGATGCCAAGTCCGTTCCAGTCCAAGAGCTTAAAGACGTCTTCCAATGCGGCGGTAAATAGCTTCGGGGAGATAACATCTCCCTGTCGCACTCCTCGCTGCAATTGGATTGGCCTCGTAGTCTCATCCTGTATACGGACTGACATGGTGGCGTTTTCGTACACGCACTGCAACGCTTGGATGTACCGGTAGTCGATTCGGCACCTCTGCAATGACCTTAACACAGCCCAGGTTTCCACCGAATCAAAGGTTTTCTCATAGTCCACAAACGCCAAGCAAATAAAACGATACTCGCATAAAATTGAGTTTTTTTACATAAAACGATTCATAACATTGTCTTTTACTTATTTGAAGTACGAAAAACGGACGTAAATGAGATATAAAAAGAAAAAAAATTCGCACGTTAAAAATTTCGTACACCTAAATATATTCATAGAGTTTATTATCTCGAAGACCCGCCGTGACTTGATGAAATGTACACACATTTATTCAGACAAACGTTTGTTCCTTTTATTTTTACAACTTTAAATATTTAAAATCTGTATCATTTATATTTACTTTGAGACTTCTTACAATTATATTATATTCTAAATAGGAACTCAAACATTTGTGTCGTTGATGTTTATAATAATTATATTTGAAATACTTGCTCATGAGATTACCGCCATGTGGAATGTTGAGTCAACGATGATTGTTCATATAGTCGTTTTAGTTAACGTTTTTATAGCGAAAAGCTTTGACCAACATCTAAGAAGCTTTCGTTTAGTTGTTGGAGTGTTTTCTTATAAATTTTATAATTGTATATATTATAAATTTTATATAAATAAATAAACGTTAGAATAAAAGCTTTTTATTTTAGTAAATATTACAAAAAAAACTCGTGGTCTAAATTCTAGTTTGATTCCTGCTGAAAATATTGCAATAAAATTATGTTTTTCAACCCATTTCTCTAGGAGCATCTATACTATCAATAATTATTCACATAATATTCGTAAGCTTTCATTGATTCAACCTACTTAACTTATATTATGGAATTAAAATTAAAAAAAGGTAAATCATTATACCGGCCGGGATACGTAGTCTATTTACTCGTTGAGGCATATTTGCTTTATTCGATATGACTGGGTATGTAGGTCAAAATACAGGTTGGCTTATCTGCATTATAAAAATTACATGAAATAATTAGTTTATATAGCAAAAGCTGACACAGTTGTTTGCATATAAAACTAACATTAGTCCAGGTTCCATCTAATATATAATAGACATATAATAGTAATTTTTATACTGCTCAAAATATAAAAACAATATATAAGATATAAAATAATTAAAAACTACTAAAACTATAGTTATTTTCTGCTCAGAAAGAACTTTCTTCTTTGCGTCACATTTTACTGACACAAACTCCAAAATTGTCAACCTGTGCCTGATGCTGCAGTTGAGCTGTTTAAGCATGACCTAGGCTAAAAAAATCCTATTGTAATATCCCTCGATTAGTTTATTTCTATCAATCTACTTTCAAAACTTCGTAGCTAAAATTAACAGTAGTATTTTCGAAATCGCACTACGAGGCTAAAATAACATAATTTTGCAAGGATTTGTCTCGAAACAAAAATGGGTAATTTTAAAATGAAAAAATTGGCGCTATAAAAACGGTTCTTGTATAACAGAGTGGGGTCTCGGTCAAGGGACTCAATGTTTCTGATATTGGAAAAGGAAATATGCATAATTTACTCTGTGCCCGGCAATGAATATTGAAGGCTCTTTTATTTCTTCCAGCCTCTCAGAAGCCTCAGGTGAATAAAAATCTATTAAATATTGAAAAAGCGAAGGAGTTACTTTACGAAACACATGATGTACATTGAATAGAAAATATATTTCGCTTTTTTTACCAAATCTGTGTGCCAAATTAATATAGTAGTCTTATTGTAAAACATTCATTTTTAATGCGATTATTGAGTCAGGCTAAAAGTATTGAGCTTTCCTTCTAAGAAGTTTTTAGAATTAGCCTGCAGTTGGGAAGTTGATGGTGTTCGTAACCGTTTACTCGGAGTGCACGTCAAGTCTTCGGTCCTGCATTATCTTATAGTGATCACACTATAAGATAATGCAGGTCCTATGACTTCACCTATGATCACTATATAGTTAAATATTGCCACTTTGAAGCCCGCCATCTTGCACTGGATCGCTTTTGTGGACCTTAACTTTAAATCCCGTATCAGGGAAGCATGGTCTTTTGTGAGCTATGATAGGCTAATTATAATATACGAAATATGCAACAGGATCTTTAATCAAATACGCTGCTCTTTCAGGGAATAGGATCTTGATATCCAGGACCCATTGATTGAAATGCTATGCGAAGTAGGTATAGAAAAAAGAGAAAAAATCAGTTTCTCTTGGAGCTTTTATTAAGATGCCAAAATATCGATAACCTATTTCTCTATTCCTAATAACATCTTGGACTTTTTTATATTCTCTTTGTGTTGTGTACCTATCTTGTATCATTTATGAAATCACCCACATTGATCAAAAGACTCGCACTGCATTTCTGCTATATTAATAAGAGAATTTAATTTTGCCCCTAAAAGGATTAAAAAGGGGTACAACACAATGAAATTCCAGCGCACCGGCTCGTTTGTTCTAGTTTAAATAAATACTGATTCTTTATCCGAGCAAGCCCTCATTTTTAATAAAACACAGTAAGAACAGAAATGAGAAATCTCTCACAAAAGATATTTCTTATAATACTCGATGCAATATTATCGATATTGCTGTCTGTGTCGGGCATGTTTAATGAAAAACCATTTGTGGGAAACTAATAACTACTGTTGATACAGTATCCGTACACATAGAACAAATTCATATAAACAAACATGAAGTTCTGAAGTTGTTAGATGGTATTACCGGATATGTGTTGACTGTGGATGTTTAGAATTCAACTAGTTATAATATTATGGAAAGGGTTAAAGTTAATGTTAAATAATATTCTTGTTAACAAATTTCTCGGTTGGGAGATGGGAATTTGGCGGTGTTCATGTGTTCATGCCTTGGAGAGCACATTAGCTTGTTGTAGAGATCGTAAGTAACTTTAAACATTATTTCTCTAAGCCCGCCAACCCGCATTGGAGCAGTTTGGGTCTGAGCTCCATATTTACTCTCCTAAAATTGAGAGAGGCCTAGCCCTGTGGTAGGACGTTATAGTCTGATGTTTATATCAGAGTTTTGGTCCCAATTACCATGAGTTTTTGTTTTGTTCCCAGAAACATTTTTATTAAAATTTCTAGTAGTTAGGTAGATTAAATTAATTTTTCAAAGCTACAATTTTAAAGATATATCAAGTAATTCTTATAGCATAAATCGTAACCCTTATATTTTTTTAAATACCAGTTTGATACCATACGGACAGCCAGTGTTATGTCGTGCACGAATTTAACGAGAAAATTCTTCAGCCAAAACAACATACAATGTGCGAAAGTGTTGAAAGGTAAAGTGTAAATTATTGACTAAATTGGTGAACCGTGACTGTACACACCTTGTTAGCTCCGAGGCTAAAACAAGAAGATGCGTTGAAATTTGTAGAAGATACTTTCCACGAACAATTTCACTGTATTTATCGAGTATGTGCTGATTTGTTTCGTATGTTTTGAAACTTGTACATTATTATAGATTATCATTTTTCCTAATAATATCGAGACTAAATCAAGGAATGGATTTAGTTTTGATATTACAGCTTAATAACTATTGTAGAAAAACACACAAAATATTTCTATGTCTGTCATACACTTATACACTATCCAACCAATGTGCCCCAAACTGGTTTTATTAGGAGGCAATGAAGTAAATATCCTTTTAAAAAAATCTGATTCTTTGAGGCGATGCGTTTTGGAGAAGGCCCACAAGCTTCCTAACAGGAGTATTGGAATAAATTTTTAAAAATGACAACAAACAATATTTAAAAAAATGTCAGTTCTTCATGTTACACAAAGAAATAATAAATAATGGTTTAATATGAATTGGAATTTAATTTTAGGTCTTAAAAATAGAGTTTATCTATAAAATTTCGATCAGAAAAATTGGGTATTTGTTGCAAATACGGTCAGGCTGAGAATCAATATAACCCCAGATACTCTAATGCGAGTCCGGCTCGACTTTGACAAAATGCGTTTATTATTACGCCGACATATGGCCTCCAAATCCGAAGTTTTTTACACAAAACGTGTGGTAGTAACGACGCAAAATTGCCACCAAAACACGGGCACAAATTATCATCCAATAGACAAGGGTGGACGTGATAAAAACATATCTCCTAACACGTAATTACATAATTGCGCGCCCTCGACGCCGCGCCTCGGGTAACGATGCTTCACGAATATGGGTTAAGCAGAAACTAAAAAATAAAATTGTATGCGTTGACTTTTGTGTGGATACGCTTACAATGCGCAAAAACTATAAAATAGTGAAGGAAATAAAGCATTTTAGATTAAAAATAGCTTTTTGTATATGGACGGAAGCTCGGTCCTTTAGTGGGTTGTTAATAGGTTGATAATGATAAATGATGAGATTAAAAATTAGTTAACAACGATTTTTAGGTGGATGGAGTCAAATAAGAAGGTAAATTGGATTAGATGGAGATTTAACATCTTTGTGTGATAATATCGAAGACTAGATTTTATTTTAAGACTTCAGACAGTGTTTAAGCTCATTTTTTCGTTTTAAGATAAGCTATGCAAACTCATGCTAGAGGACCTAATTGAACTAAATGATGACAAGCTGAGACTAAACTATAAAAAAGACTTTGCATAAAATATTAATTAGATGAAGCAAATCATAAAATATAATCTGAAAATATTAGGTACATTTACTTTTACATATATTTAGATACCTACTGAAGTTTTTCTCTGATACAGTACCAAGATTACCTCTTAATAGCAAAATTATACAATGAAATAAAAAAAGGAAAACAAAACAATAACTCATAAACAAATTCTTATCCACATTATTGCTGCAGCGATGCGTAAAGATAGAACAGAAAGGCCGAAACAAGTTTAATAAGAAGGTGGAAGTAAAATATTTTCTGTACCGGAATTGTTAATAACTGTTCGTTGTGGTCGGCCGGCTAGCCGGGCGCCGATTCCCTTTTAATTTAAAGCCTGAGCAGGAAAGAGAATGTTAACAAGACACCTAATAACATATCAGGCGAAGAACAAATAAGATTGAAGGCGATTTAAGTTTGTTATGACGCCATATGGTGTTGTTCGTTATTTTGCTTTGCTATTATAAATATCACTACATTTTATAAAACCACCGTGTCTGTCTGTCTGTTTGCGAAAAACTCAAAGAATAATGAACGGATTTTCATCCGACTTTCACCGATGAATAAAGTGATGGTTTTGAGTAAATGAACTCGAAATAACACGACGATAATTGTTAGAAGTGCTAGCTTAATTAAAAACATAATTGTTAGCTTAGTTAAAACGCTGCTTAAATTTCTTTGAGATAATACAAAAAAATGTACAGAAGGATTAATCCTTTTTATGAGGACAAAAAAAGGAACAAAGTATAATTTATTTTAGTGGTTTTGGAAAGTTGCAATACACTATTTTAGGGCAAATTCGCGGGCATCTGCTAGTAATCGGTATAAAAGGAGTATGACCTTGTTTAGATTACGGATTGCTCTGGCAAGATTTGTGCTCGCAGATTATAGTCATTTGCCCGCTTTTCGGTGTTTATTGCGCGGCGTCAAATTGGTTCGTTGAAAGGCAGTTCCAGCACGTACAGTGTTATTTCGTGCGATCAAATCGAATAAAAAATATCCATGATTTTTATGTAGTGTTTATGTACTATAATTATTGGAGTAGATGGACTGTAATGAGGTGTAAACCTATACATGTTATTAGGTCTTAATTTTATAAAGCCTCAAATGTTTTGTTATAAATTAAACTTAATATTGAAATTACAGGTAAATAAACTAACAAAAGCCTTAAAATAATTTTTCACTTTTCTAATAAACTGGTGGTATCTCCAAACTCTACATTTGTTATTTAATAACATAACTATGAACTATAATTATAAAGTTCCATAGACATATTATGAACAATTAATATAAAAATTAAAAATAATGATACCGAAGATTACATATTAGATACATTTTACTATTGAACCTCTGAGCCATCTTACGTAAAACTTATTTATCGAATACATAAAGATTTTTACTTTACAGTACAAATTTTACACTATAAAACCTTTATTTTAAGACTGGTTTGAATTCCATCTACGTTATACTACAAAAAATACACGCGTGAATTCAAAATCGAAGAACTCATCGCTAATAACGTATTCCTTAAACTCGTAATCGTGTATCTAATATACTCTAACCACTATTAGATAGTATTTGCTCTTCATTATAGAAACATTATTCGCAACAACATTAACGCACATCTGGAACAACGTATAAATTACCACTTAATACCATATTCCGATCTTAGATTTTAAATTAGTTACGAAGTTTGTCTAAAATTACCCTCCTACGATAGCGAACAACCATTCCAGAGTTATGCATATTAATAAGCTGGCATGTTATTAGTAGGTTGTATATGATCTACTGAATATGCCTTTTACAGTGATCCTTGGTCTACTGAGCCTGCATGATAAGTTATTAGACGATAAATATTCATGTAGACGTGGATACCGCTCGCAGTTGTTATAGGTAATTTATCGAATAAAACTCCCGCTCAGTATGAGTTATGAAACACTTTGACGGGCTCATTTTAAAGACATGCGCTGTAATTTTTGTTTAACTGATTTATAACGTGAAACGTGAATCGTAAAATATTGATTGTATTAAAAATGTGATGTTGATTGTTCCATAATTGCTATATTTGATGTTTTCATAAACAAAGTTTTTTTTTTTTAATGACTACAAGTTGGCTTGACTGCGATCACACCGGATGTTAAGTGATGATGCAATCTAAGATGGAAGCGGGCTAACTAGGAGGTTACGAGTAGGATGAAATCCACACCCCTATCGGTTTCTACACAACATCGTATCGGAACGCTAAATCGCTTGGCGGTACGATTTTGTCGGTAGGGTGGTAACTAGCCACGGCGAACCCACCAGCCAGACCAAGACAAATTAAGAAAAATCTCAATCTGCCCCGCCGGGAATCGAACCCAGGACCTCCGCCTTATAAATCCACCGCGCATACCACTGCGCCACGGAGGTCGTCAAAAAGTTTTAAATATAATACTACTAATATGTTTTAAAGGCAAAAATTTGAGAGTGTGTATGTTTGTTGCTTCTTCACAATTAAACGGCTAAATCGATTTTAATAAAATTTGGTATGGAGTTAGTTAACACTCTGGATTAACATGTAGGCCACATTTTATGCCGATATTGTTACGGTAACAAGAACTACGTGGATGAAATCGCGGGCGTCCTCTAGTTGAACATAAAAGTTCCAACATGTTTGTTTCGCATCGCCGTTACGAGATACAAAGTAGCGTTTATGATAACCTGACGTTGTTTTCGGTAAAGTCTGTGTGACATACCCTTGATACCTTGATACTCTTTTAACTTCAATTCAAGCAAATTGCCAGTCAATAGTAATAAAAATCCATCCATCAATACCTAATTTACAAACTTCCGCATTTTATTATGTAGTTAGTAGTACTATTATTTGACACTCAGGCAAGCGTGCGTTATAATTATACCTTCAATAAATATTTTTGTATCTTTACTGCCCGTGGATAGGATTACATTATCTAGAAGGGAATGAGAATCCCACACGGACCTGTGATACCAGGAAATAAATAACAATTATGATAATTATCACGCCATCACCAGTTTAATCTCCAAAACGGCTATAACAATAATTAAGACTGAGAAGTGTTATCGGCACGAAACCAGTAAGGTTCAAACAAAAACACTGTCAACATCAAGTTCTTGATTTCGATTTACGACATTCAACGAAAGTTTTTTTATGTATTTTTAAGTGGACACAGTTTTATCTAAAATATCTTCTAACAATATTATAATAGAGCACATATTCGTATGAATGCCACTAGAATTAACGGCAACATTACGTAGGTCAGAAAAGCTTGAATTAAAAGAGATAAAGTATCAAATTCTCACAGACCCCATTAAAGTATCAAAACGTGGATGCGGCAGCGCTTCTTTCCAAATTTAAATGAATTATAATTATAAACAATTACGAGCTGGTTTATTAATGAATAAAGGTAAACGGTAGACTGTACGAGAGGGACAGCTTGTTTGATGTACGGTACAGAGTGAAAAGGATGTGTAATAGAGAACGCCTACGAGGTATCATCGGATATATGATTCGGCGAACGATAAAAATCGCCGGTCTTATTCGTCAGTCTTTTTTTTAATTAGTGAGGGTCTGCCATGTGAACCGAGGTGGCAGGGGCCATTGTATAGAAATAAATACGACATTTATAAATGATCGGGCTTCCGACATAGACATTGAGAAGGACGTAAGATAAAACAAGATTCGGAAGGGACGGGCTTTATTCTATTCAAATGAGCATACGAAATTTGTAGGTTCATTTCTCAACTCCTCGCCAACTTGGGTATTTGGAAATCTATACTTATTATAAACGCGATTGTGAGTTTATTTGTCAGTTACGCTTTCATGTCGTAATTATTAAACTAGTCACATAAAGGGTCAGGGATGAGTAAGTAATAAGTATCTTCATTCATAAAACAGTACTATTCCCGAGGGAAAATTAATTGACAAAATTCATTGGGCATTAGGTAAAGTGAACAAAGTGGCGAGTAAAAATTAGTATGGAATTAAATAGTTCTTGCCACCATACAAAAAGGTAGTTGACAGTAATTAATTAATAATAAAGAAAGCACGCTTTCAAAAAGTCTCAGTCTTACTGTACAAACATTTAGAAAAGCATAATATAAGCTAAGCTAAAGAACCTGAGAGAGCTTTATAATTAAAACTGGATTAGCATACCTAATGGTTCAGTGTATGACTGAGCATCAGTCGGAGAAATGATACGTTGCCTAAACTAATTTATGTAGATTAGACGCGAAATTATATCTTTGTACCCCGCTGTATGAGGGGGATATAAAATATGTTATGTGGAATACATTTTCGTATTTCGTACTTAATAACATAATTAGGATATTAAAATAACATATTATTAGGAATGTAAAGTCTTCCAAGCGATATCCCGTCACGTCGTATTTCTTTTTGATTTCTCATGAGAATTTTCATTATTTATAATTATAAAAATTATATATTATGATTATATCATTAGTATTAAGGATTAGGGGTTTTCTTCTATTTCATATAGTATATTACATACATTTAGATTATTTGAATTTTGTAGTTTAGATCAAGTACGTTGCTCAAATGCCTATGACTTTAATTTTTTTTTAAACTGAACCAGTCTTCCAGCGTTGTTGGGATGGAGAGGGCGTCGAGAAGCCCAGGCAGAGGATCGTCACGGTAGATGGGGCTTCTTCAGGATTCTTCTCTTGACTAATAAAATACCGTTCTCGTGTTGAGTTGTTCTTCCAATCACGGACCTCACCTTGAAATTTCAGACACCTATGTTTTATTTATTAATAGATTTAATTCGTCATATTAAACACGTACCTATATTCTACTGTCTGTTTCTTAAAATAATATATTTAACTTTTATAACTGAAGGTTAATGTAAAACGTTTCTGCTAACAGACTACATAATTAGCTTTGAGACTATATCATTTGGGAGTTAGGCAAAGCTTGTCGGTACTACTTTGATCCCAACTAGATTTACCGTAATATTACACTGAAGAGAATAAATTTACTTTGATTTTATGTAATTTAAAAGAGATGTAGAGGCACTAGTCTATGTCTCATTTAAATTACATAAAATAAATGATCTATACTAATAAAGCTGAAGAGTTTGATTATATAGTTATACGGGCTAATATCAGGAGCTACTGATTCAAATCTTTCAAATAAAAAATGTGGTGGTTTAGAGCTTATACGCGGACGAAATTGCCGTCGTCTCCTAGTATTTTATAAGTATGAAAAATGCTAACACAAGAAACGGATGATGGTTTTTCTTACTAATTTTCTGACACGAAACAAACTTCCTGATTCTAATGATAAATTGTTTTCAGAATAAACCAATGACTTTTTGTATTGGTTTATACAATTTCTTAATCCTTTAATCTTCGTCCAGTTAAAAGTTAACAGCGAAATGTTTGCACTATGTGTGCATGAATAGTTATCAAAACAGACAAGTGTTTCCTATAAGAGGATGGCATTCGGATACCCTTTTGACCGCGACAAAGCATTGCTTTTAGGTTTCGAAAATAAGCGTGTTCCCTAGGCTAAGCATTATATTATGTTGCTTATATGATCTTTGTTCGCAGATATGATCTGAATATTATTTATTGAATTTGATATAGAATTCAGAGAAATATTTGTCCAAAACACGCACGTACCTAAACATAGAATCAGAGCAGGTGTATGGAAACTAAAAAATGAACTAAAAACCAATAGAGGCATTGAAGCTAAAATCACAATGGAGACGACATATGACAATCTAAAGGACCAACACAATGGTTTTTGAAACACACAAAAGACATTAATTTTTTACTCTATCCGAACGGGATAAAGCTCAATGTTGTATTGCAGGAAATCGGCACTTTGAGTGACATGTACAAAAATGTCTCCCGGTTTTTTTTCGGACAATACCGGGTAATTGGTGGGTTGGGTACCTGGATATGGTTTTGTAGTTGACAATAGTGTTGGTTTAATCACAAAGGGTCGCACGGTAGTGGAGTAATTCATTCAATGATATAATATAGATTGGTGGATTTGATTGACTCCATATTGTAATTATATATTATATGACTATGGCACCATTTTGATTAAATAAAATTAATGTAATATCTTTAATTACTTAAGTTAAATAACATTTATGTATATATATATTGCATAATTATGTCGTAAATTCATGCTGCGTTTTTATAATACGTATCAAAGAGGTATACTTCAACGACGTTAGGAATAAGAAGTAATAAGAAATAAATTTTTTTAACAAAAATAGAATCGACTCAAAACGCACTAAAAAGTAAAAAATAACTGTGTCATTTAGTTGCTTTAATTTACTTAAGAATATCTATGAAGTCGGTGCCAGCATGTTTAAGGAACATTTATTTAACGTAGTAAAGCAGATTGTGATTTCTAGGTGACGTCCTTAAATTAGAAAACTTGGCTGGCACCGACTCCTAGATATGCTTAAGTAAATTAAAGCAACTAAATGACACAGTTAATTTTTACTTTTTAGTGCGGTTTGAGTAGGTTCTTTTTTTTGTTAATCATTTTTATTTCTTAATTTTTAGTAATTTAACGTACTCATACTATACTGTAATAGTATATTATATGGCACTTGTAGCCAAAAAGCTACCGATACTTACACAAAAACCGAAATTGCTGCAAGTGTGCCTATAAAATTTGAAGAGTTCCTTCAATTTTCCTAGGATATCATTAGATCCTAACATGATGACAATGGGACCACCTTGGAAGTGTGCCCTTTCAAATAAAAAAGAATTATCAAAATCGGACAACTCTGTAAAAAGTTATGCGTGGTCATACATAAAAAAATACGTGTTGAATTGAGAACCTCCTCCGTTTTTTTTTCGTCGCTTAAAAAAACGCAATTACACAATTACAAGTACCGTGTAATATTCATGAATGTTCAACAAAAATACGTGTTCAAGGCTGCGTTATAATTTTCTCATTTTCACATTAATATACCGCCGACTTTTCACGAACAACCCCTAGTTATAAAAAGGGAAGTAAAAGTGACGTGCGCTGTGAAAAGAAAAATATTTCCACTCAGAGGAATCCCGGAATTACGAGGGATAGGTATTTTTTTTAAATCTGTTTTCCATACAGCATCGGGAAAGACATGAAAGAAATACATAGAGTTAATTACGGTAAATGAAGGTAAAAATAATAGGAACAGAGTAACGGTCGTGGTGTGTATGGGGTTATTCTAAAGACTGCCCGCACTTGTGTTGAATAGATTTTTGTATTTGTAAATTTCTGTTAGACGAACTTTTATCTTTTGTTTTATCTATATAATGTGCAAACATTGAATGAAAGCAGATGTTGCTTTGCAAAGTTCTATCATATTGTGCAAACCCTTCTTCTTGTTTTGTTTTTATCGCGCATTAATTATTTTGAACATGATAAAATAAAATTAAATGAAAAAAAGATTTTTTACTTTAAAATTTACTATGATAAAATATTATTTTTACTTTGATAAAATAAAAAAAAAAGATTTTTTATTTTGATAAAAAACAAACTTATTTTACAATCTAAACAAAAAAATATTTTTGTTTAGATTTTAAAGTAAAAAATCTATAATAAATTATTTTGTTGAATCGTCAATGATTTTATTTCACATCATCATCATCTTCATAATCATCATCATTATCTGCGGGTGGACCTTAACATAGATCTATTCCAAGGAGTGACACCACGGTCAAACTATTATTCCAATGTAAATAATTAAAGTCGTTCACTTAAATTATGAGTAAACAAGAGAACGCCTGCGGTTTTACCCACGTAGATCTATATAACGATAATACTGGAGTACAGATAATATAAAATATTCAAACTTCAGTAAATTCAAATTGAAACTCAACCCTTGCCACACAGCCGAAATCCTCAAAACAAGTACATCTAATTCTAAACATATGAACGATTTAGTTAGTATATTTAACCAAACGACCCTTAACTCCAAACAGAGCTTTTAGTTAGGTACGCCGAAATTCGTAAACCGCAACAGCTGGTACACCTACTATCATTGTATCTATCCTACAGATTGCATTTTATAATAAGCATCGTGGTGCAGAGGAATTTAAGCTTTGTGTTATATGGCATGTAGGTTTATTTTTATTTGACGATAGGAATCCTTCTTATTTGGCGCTTAGGACTTATTGATATTAAGAGCAGATTCAATCTGTTGTTTCTACTGATGGTACTATCAAGCTATTCCACACAGATGCGAGTGGTTTGAGAGCAGGTAGATATTTTTGGGTAGGTATTTGATGCATGTTGAAAAATTTTCTTTTAACTCAGCTATGCGTGTCAGTGACAGAAGGATCGCAGTTAAAAATGTCGTCTAGAAACCGAAAGGGTTTGAATATTATTCTAATCCTATTCTAACCAGCTAGTCGGCTTCCATCTTAGATTACATCATCACTTACTACCAAGTGTGATAGCAGTCAAGGGTTAACTTGTAAAAATAGGTGTAATATATTGTAGGTAAGAATCACATACCTAATTATACTGCACAAATTACTAACTGTTGAATGTATTTATTACGGGAATTCTTTTACAATACAAGGTTGCTGCTTATCTCCAATAGCTTTTAATGTAGTCATCAATATTTTAATAGATAAATTAATTGTTCAAGAAAAGAAATGGGGCTATCGGTTTAAAATTAACAACAAATATACAGAGTCCATCTTAGCTTTTGCAGATGACCTTGCTTTACTGACACGAAACCCAAAACATTGTCAGGAGCTATTGAATGTAGTGGATGAGTTCTGCTCATGGACTGGTGGGCTGAGGGTAAAGCCAAACAAGTGTCACTGTCTATGTCTGGGGAGACGAAATACTAAATTTACATCTTATGATCCGGGTCTCTCTATTAGTGGCCAAAGTGTAACCACCATTGCTGAAGCATTGCCTTTTAAGTTCCTCGGTAGAAAGATTGATTACAAAGGACGCACTCCATCCCTTGAGGTAGTCGTCGATAACTTCATAAATGACCTTAATAAGGTAGACCAACAGCCCATTAACAATATAAAAAAAGCGTGGGTCTATGACAACTATCTCACTTCACGTCTGACTTGGCCATTCCTCGTTTATGATATTGGTAGAACCCATCTGGCAAAACTAGATGCAAATGTCATAAAAACATTGAAGTCTTGGTTTGGTCTAGCACTCTCGGCTGACCCTTCAACTCTATTCAGAGATTACAATAATTTTGGGTTAAAACTAAAAAGGCCATCGGAACTCTATAAACACCTCAGGGTTACCAGAACGCACATTCTAGTAAAGTCCCAGGACGAACTAGTTGCATCACTTCCTAAAGACGAGGGTGCCGGAAAACTTGACTCTAGGCTTCAATTTTACAAACAATTTATGGCAGGGGCTCAGGTAAACAGAACCGGGTTGGGTGCAAGACGTAAAAAGGAAGACCAAGACATAATAAAATCTTTTCTTAAACAAGATGAGGACGACAACTACAAAGTGCATGCCATGAACCTAGAAATGCAAAACGAGTGGTTAAACTTAGGCGAGTTCTGCATCCCTCTGGCTCTGAAGTGGCGCGCCTTGCTGTACGATTGGTCTCCTGCCTTATTGAAATTTTATCTTAATGCCTTTCAACTGACTCTCCCAGATCAGAGTAACCTCGTAAGATGGGGAAAAGCCTCGGAAAAATCTTGCTATACCTGTGGTGAGGCAGTGGGCACTGCAAGGCACTTATTGGTAGGATGCAAGGTGCTCCTGGACAGGGGTCTTTACTCACGCCGCCACGACAGAGTACTAGAAATCATACGTGAAGCTATAAGCCTCTCAGTAGCTAGAGCCCAAAAAGGGTTGACGACGAATAAAAGACAAACTAACTTCGTTAAAGCAGGCTCAAGTACAAATTCCACCAGCAAGCCTTATTCAATTCTGGGCTCTGCTCCTGATTGGACGATATTAATGGACACGTATGAAAAGCACTATAAAATCCCGGACGACTTAGCTATTACGACATCTAGACCGGACATATTTCTTTTTTCCAAACAAATCAAACGTATAGTACTTGTTGAGCTTACAGTGCCGTGGGAAACAAACATCCCTAAAGACCATGTATTCAAAGTGAATAAATATTATGACCTTACTAATGAACTGACCAAAAATGGCTATGTGGTCAGTTTATACGCGGTAGAAGTGGGTGCGAGGGGTATACCAGCGAAGTCTCTCTACAACCTGCTAAAAGACCTTGGCCTTACTAGAAGTGCAATAAGCTCCATATTGGAACGAGTGTCCAAAGCTGCTCTAGTAGGGTCCTTCCGAATTTGGCTAGGCAGGGAGAATAACTTGAACAGAGGAGGTGAGTGTTGACGCGCGTCACTAAGGGTACCCTTAAACCTACACCCGAGTCACAAGTCTCGGGCTCTGTTCGGAGTTATTCTCTCGGCCACGCGATGGACCCGGCACCCGCACGGTGAATCCATGGAATGCTAAGATATTCGTCTCTTGCAAACATCTGGCAAACCAAAGAAACTGGCGTATTTATTTTTTTACTCTTTAAAAATATTTAGTATAGCCGGCTAGGTTATTGTCTATTTTTGTTCTGGTATTAATTTAGAACAACTTTTGAACATGCTCAAATACCTTCCCAAAAATGTCTACCAGCTCTCCAGCCAAAATTGCGAGATGAAAAGACACAAACTCGATTTATCCGCAGTCGAAAATGAAAAGCTGGCATACTTGGAGTTATGTATTATGTAATAGAAATACTTTTGAATCCACGTAAACCGTACAAGGGTTGAGGCACTTCTGTAATACTGAAATCTGCATTTGCGTTTGCGGAGCGAATGCGGGGAGTAATTTTAAGTTAGTTTCTCGACTGTTTTACAGGGGATTTTGTTTAATAAACGCTTGATGGTGCAATGCTGATATTTTATTGTGTTCGTTAAATACTTTTATTTAGTTTCTGCAATATGGTAATAAGTTGAATGGTTTTGCTGCTTCGTTTCAATATTTGTTTGAGCTAATGTGTTCGTTGTAAATATTTTTTAGTTTTAGCTTTGAGAACTTAAAATTACTGAACGTATTTTCATGTGATTTTCACCAATATAGAGTGAGAAAGGTTTTGGGTATATTATCAAATGTTAAGGTTTTGTGTAAATAAGCTAACAAAATTTTCCCCAGTTTTCATTGACAACGCCGCCAATTCCGTTGAAAAATTATAACAAAAACCAATGTATGGTAGAATTTTTCCTTTTTATTAGGACTATAAAAATGTCCGCGATGGAATATATCTATCTTATAACGATATATAAGAAGATGTAGTGACTAAAATTGAGAAAGGGATGCTTAGATTGGTAACAAAAGAGATTTACAATTCGAGGGTGAATGGAAACGTTGGAAGGGGAAGGCCTAGGCGAATGTTCCTGGACTAAATTTAGGACATTTAAAATAGTGGCCAGGTTAAGAGTACCCTAAACCGACGAACTTGTATGAAAGGATTAATGAGAGTGGAAGAAGCTAAGGAAGTATGCAAGGACCGTGGCAAATGAAGGGATGTAGTCTCTGCCTACCCCTATGGGAATAAGGCGTGCTGTTTATGTATGTTATGTATGTATGTATAACGATAGCTGTATATAGAGTATTAAGATGAACTTAGAATGGCTATCTTTCAAAATACAGTAATATTTTCGAGTATGAAGTAACAAAACAAAAGTTCAAATACAACTACACCCTTTAACAATAATTACCAATTCCATCTATTTCTTTGTTCATCACTAAGTAACTTTCTTGAAAATGGTAATATTAAAGAAAGTTAGCAAGAGAATTGCGCGCAGAGATCAAATAACAAACTTTTAATATTTTCCCTCTTCCATGTATTTCGCTTCTCATTTGTAGCATCCTCTACATTAAGAGAATGCGGAATTTTCTCGACGAAAACAGTTTATTGTGTTTCCTGCATGTATAAATATTTTATTAACATTTTTCTGCAAATGTTTTCAGCGTTGGTTTGGATTTATTTCTCGTGCTTACAAATTTATTTTTCTAATGTTTCTAATTAGTTTTGTAATCCAAAGCACTTGACTTTATTTCTTTTTATGACGATATCCATTGTGTTTATATGGGGATATATTAAACAAAAGTCTCAAAAATATACTAATATTATAAAGCTGAAGAGTTTGTTTGTTTGCTAGTTTGTTTGAGCGCGCTCATCTCAGGAACTATTTCTAATTGAAAAAGGTGCGATAAGGAACATTTACCACTTAAAAGGGATTTCAGTGGAAAATACAGGGAAAATTATTCATCTTCGAGAGCTAATTTATAATTATATTATGAATAGTTTATTTGTTTGTAGGAACGCGCTAATTCTAGGAACTACTTCGGAAGAAGTATTCGACGTGCTTTGCAAAGTCTAATACAATCAAATTAAACATTTTTCCAAAATTAATAATCTAGTCCGTAGTCGTCATTACAATGCGGCACTTTTTGTAACATCAAACGCAACCAAAAGATGTACTCAAGTCTTTAAATCATCACGGTGCATTTAGTGGACATGTTCTATTTTCGGTGGTGATTCACAGAGCATTAATTTCATGTTTATTTAGTCACTTAGCGTAGAACGACGGGCGACGTGTGATGACTGACCATTCTTGGCTAATGTCGTCAATCTGTTAGTGTTTTTATGGAACATAATTGTTTTATTTCATAGAGAGTATTATCATGAAACTATTTTAATGGTCCACTGCAAGGTCTGTTTATAAGAGAGGCGATATGGAGCTTTGGCACGCTGCGCTATTTTAATGTTCAATGGCGGGTTGTTTTACTCGGTAACGATCACTACTAGATTTTGACGGCCGAGTGGCGCAGTAGGTAGTGACCCTGCCTCTGCGTCCTAGGCTGTGGGTTCGATTTCCACATCTGGAAAAATGTTTGTGTGATGAGCATGGATATTTTCCAGTGTCTGGGTGTTTATCTATATATTATAAGTATTTATGTATAATATATCTAAAAATATTCATCAGTTATCATAGTACCCTTAACACAAGCTACTTACTAGTACGCTTACTTTGGGGCTATATAGCAATGTGTGTAAGTGTCCTATATTTGTTTATTTTTTTTTTTTATTTGTTTAATGATAGTGTCCGACTAACTGTCCAACTCTGAGCTATTACTTAGAACAATCTGGAAGCCCAATATTTTGTCAACCCAATCGACGTGTATCATAGATATTAATTTAATAAGGTCCAGGATTCAATCCGCATAACTTGTTTTTTTTAACCGATTATAAGCCATATTTTTTATTATGACAACATTTCCACTTTCTTTCTAAATTAATAGCATGTTAGGAGTAGGAATGAATCTATTTCCTCACGCTGTTGAGTCTGGCCCTTTAACTGTGACGTATTGAAGCTTTCATTACCTGGACCTACAAAACAATTGACAAAACTAGATTTTAATAAAATTTTTTAACAAAAAATAGAACCGACTCAAAACGCACTAAAAAGTAAAAAATAACTGTGTCATTTAGTTGCTTTAATTCACTTGAGCATATCTAGGAGTCGGTGCCAGCCAAGATTTCTACTTTAAGGACATTACCTAGAACCCACAAACTGCTTTATTACGTTAAATAAATGTTCCTTAAACTTGTTGGCACCGACTTCATCGATATGCTTAAGTAAATTAAAGCAACTAAATAGCACAGTTATTTTTTACTTTTTAGTGCGTTTTTAGTCAGTTCTATTTTTTGTTAAAAATTTTTAGGTTCTAGATAACGTCCTTAAAGTAGAAACCTTGGCTGGCACCGACTCCTAGATATGCTTAATTAATTAAAGCAACTAAATGACACAGTTATTTTTCACTTTTTAGTGCGTTTTGAGTCGGTTCTATTTTTTATTAAACATTTTTATTTCTTACTTTTTAGTGATTTATAGCCACGTAACGTACTCGTACTATACTGTCATAGTATATTTTACGGCACTAGTAGTCAAAAAGCTACCGATACTGAGACAAATACCGAAATCGCTGTAAGCGTGCCTCCAAAATTTGAAGAGTTCCTTCAATTTCAAAAAAATATATATACGTGTCGAATTGTGAACCTCCTCCGTTTTTTTTTTCGACGGTTAAAAAAGATTAACTCAGTGATCAGCAACTATTCGAAATAGTAACTGCCACCTTCCACCCTTGTATCGTAGATATACGCAGAACTTGCACTAAGGGTTATCGGTCTTTTGTTTTCATAAGTAACGCTGTCGTGTGGAATTTCCTTCCAAGATTGGTTTCTGCCTGAAACAAGAGTGTATAGGCAGTTACTAGACAAGTGCGATGCCCTATCTAAGGGTCAGTTATAGAATGCTTAATACTATTTGTAGAGCAGCTAGAACTTGCACAAAAGAACAACATAAATAGGAGTAACTATTTTCTTTATTACACTCATTTATTTATTTACAATTATTTTTAAAATTTTTAACAATTCTTCTAAAATTATAAAAAAAAAACACTATTAAAAATTTATAAAAAAATTCATTCCGCCTGCTGCGGGGCCCGGGGGTCCAAGCAATCGGTGGTCAGGGCTCCAGAGTGAGGAACCTCCTCACAATACGCGCCGTTTCAAGAATTACTGCTTTCTGTATCCGACCCTTGATCCAACAATTAAGCGAAAGCTTTTTAAGATGTTCGTCAAAGCTTTTCGCTATAAGACCGTTGACTGAAACGACTATAGGAACAATCATTGTTGAATCAATTAACAATTAACTATGATTATTATGTATATGATGCGTTCTAGTGTCCTAATGTTCCTAAACCTAAGGTTGCCTGGAAGAAATCGCTGTTAAGCGATAATGCCGTTTTTAGTTCCAGCTCTACTTATTTGTGGTGTACAAATAATAAATAAATAAATGTGATTATTGTTTTTGTTGTCGCCGTAGTACTATATAAAAGAATGTATAGAAGAAATAGCTGTGATGTTTATAATTTTTGTGAACCATTGCTCGACTCGGCGTAGACTATTAGAGCTACGGAACAATAGAGATTATAAAATCAAGCTAATATTTCTAGATGCATACCAAACTCTGTGATACAATATCCAGTTACTGATTATCAGTTTTATTGATCAAAATGACATTTGATAATTTTTCATTAACGAATCAATACAGTCCGTATCAAAAACAATACATCACACACCAATTTCGAACCGGTTATGATACAAATCTCGAATTACCGAGCATCGTTTAATAAATCAAACACATTATACCTACCAAAGGATTGTTCGATTCATTATTGTCTCTTCCAGTATTATTTACACAATCGAATGGTGGGCTTACCGGCCCCGCACTTACTCGTACAGTGTGCAAATAACCGTTTTGTTATAATGGTTATGCTCCATATTGGACCTTATTAAAATATGATAGAGACTATTTTCGTTCGCTATAAAAATGATATTTTAAAACGTAATGGAGACCCGTATACGGGAGCCGAAGAAATACCAAGAACGAAATGTCTTGGCACGCTCGAAAACACTTCAATTTCTCAGTCCTAAACAAATATGTTACCGGTGTAGTAATTGCTGTCTGTATTTACAGTCTTTTATTGTATATTGCAAAGCAAATATTGATTTTGGATGCATCAGTTGTCTTAGCTACAGCTGCATTGCGCTGCTCGGCTTTTTTTGGTAGTTAACGAAAACTTAATTTGGCGTTCAATTGATTCGTATTGTATTTGCACTGAACCGAAAGTTCAGCGAACATAACAGGGTGAAGTTTTATTTTTGGATATGAAAATACCGGCGTTGCAGTTCGTTTTGATGAAAAATCAAACGTAGTTATAACAATGAAGTATTAATTTTTTTTCACTATATTGCGATGACAGTTCTACGCATCTACGTTCTAAAAGGAACGGTCTTAAACACCAAGAGGTCATTGATATCGTCATCTGTTAGACTAATAAAATAATAATAATAAAAATCATTTATTCACTATAACTTTTTACGGAACATAAAAGACTATTAGAATATGGGTCAAATAATATGAGTATAAATAAAAAAAAATACAAATAAAACTTCATATTTATATTAAACTAGGTTCTTATCTATGCCCATTCCAAATTTCAATATCAAAGGTCAATAATTGTGGTGTGAAGGAGTAACACTAACAAGCATACACACTCACACTCTCATAAACTTTGATTCAACTTATGTGATCACATAATTTTTTTTTTTCAACTAGTATCCAAATTTGACTTATTCCGCCCATAGCACCACCTCCTCGGTTGCATACAACAAAATACAATGAAAAACGAAGAGCTGCCTTGAGATAGCCGATTTGTAAGAATTTGCAAAGATACTCGTGAAAAGATGCTACCGTGTAATTTGAGAAAGGTAAACGTTAGGCGACAGTCTGGGACATTAAAATAAAAAACCAAATCGATTGGAAAGAAATTTAATATGGTTTTGCAAGGAGGATTAAATTTTGTGCAGTCGACAATTGACAGATGTTACCAGAATTCAGCCACCGAGTCGATATTCGAGGAATGCTTTGAATAAACTTCAACGTAGATGGTTAAGATAAAGATGTCCATTGGCAGGGTGTTTGATTGAGGCGGACAATCTTTTGTAATTTACCCTATGGGACGTATTAATTGTTTTTACGGAAAATTTAAAACCGACTGCTAGGTTGCCCGCACATTCTGGTGATTAAAAAGGTTAGTTTACCTTTTGGTTAAAAATAACACAGACAACACAAAGAATTATTACTGTATTTAAAGGGATTGTATGTTGTACAGATCACAAGAATAAATGCTTTCATCATTATCATCATTATCAGCCTATTAACGACCCACTACAGGGCCAGGCCTCCCTCCTTATAGGAGAGGGGATATGGAGCGTACACCCACCACGCTGCTCCAATGCGGGTTGGCGGGCTTAGGGTGATAATGTTTCATTTTAATAACGATCACTATCAGATGTTGATGATAGTGACCGGGACCGACGGCTTAACGTGCTCTCCGAGGCACGGGGGTATAACACCACCAACTTCCAGACTCCGGGCTTGAAATGTACTGAACATTTCATAGAAGAATGAAAAAGCTCAGAATTATTCCATGACCCGACCCAGGGATCGAACCCAGGACCTCGTGATCGAAGCCACATAGGCTAACCACTAGACCAACGAGGCAGTCACTAGACCAACAAGGCAGTCACTAGACCAACGAGGCAGTCTAAAGCTTTATTACCCGCAAATCCATATTGGTGCAGAGTGGTGGGTCTAAGTTCTATATCATCTTTTATTCATGCAAGAAGACCTTGGTAATATTGGCTCACAATGGTCATCGCATTATATTTGGTTCTTATAACCATTTCAAAGACATGCGGGTATGATATAAACACGAAATAATAAAAATAAAATATCAAAGCACTACAACCAGAAAATCGGCTCATAAAATTCATTACAAGCTAAAATTCATGATCGAATGTTTTCCAATATTTATCTATGAAGCCTTTTGTGGACATAAATTTTATTATACCTATAACATCGGCTTTTCAATAAAATCTTGGTGTGATATTGGTATCGGGGAAAAAAAACAAAACAGGAGTAGAATGTTATGACATGACCATAATAAATATAAAAGCAATTTAACGTGGAGTAAACTTGAAATACACCGATTTTTATGACTTTCCTACTAAATAAATCTTAATGGCCCAAATGTACATAAATTCGTTGTTATAGACCTTAAGACATAAATAACATTATAAATAACGATGGTATTTATATTAATGAGAAGAAATTGGGTGGATTTTTTTTTAATTTTCTTCGTATCTACCTGTTCAAATATTAAATAAGAGAACAAGAATATGAAAGGTAAGTAACTAGTATGAACGATCTATAGACTTCACTACTTACTTCAATTAGAAAATCGTGTCAAATATTATTGCAATACTTATTTTTTTTATCGACTACAAGTTGGCCCTTCACTGCTATCACACCTGATGTTTAGTGATGATGCAGTCTAAGATGGAAGCGGGCTAACTTGTTAGGAGTGGGACGAAAATCCACAACCCTTTCGGTTTCTACACGACATCGTACCGGAACGCTAAATTGCTTGGCGATACGTCTTTGTCGGTAAAAAAAAATATTAAAAATATTTAGTTACTCAATTACGTACATACTCACTAAGTAAGTAGATACATATTTATTTTCTGCGTACTTTAATGGCTTTTACATTAGTTAGGGCAAGAGTTGTAAAAGTAGAGTAAAAATTAGTATATTATAATTCAACCCTTAAACTTTAATTTAATCATTTAACATAATTAATAAAATTTAAGTTAAATATTTTGTAAATTTATGTGTGCCAAAAAAAGTTTTGACTTGACAGCGAGTTGGATCGTCGTTTGATTATAGTCGGTAAGAGTCTGAAATAAATCCTGCTCCTTCCCAGTGTTAAGAAGATTTCCGCAGTAAAATAATCATCAGCGAATAATAGTGCATTCATCATTACCAGCTTATTTTTATAAGAGAGAATCTGGAGCTTTTGTTAGTAAACTTTGCCTTACAACTCGATTTATGATAATGACTGCATCAGAAAAATTTATGAAAGGTAAACCTTAGTGCTTAAGAAACATTTACTAATTGGTTTATTATTTTAAGGGAAATGGACATTTATTCCATATGGATAAACGCTAGTTGAAGACGATGGAAAATTTCATAACATTATAATTGGCTATTTTGACACTGAAAGTCTTTCGCACGAAGAGATAAAATGATTGGAAACAAACTTGAGAGTAAGTTCAACAAAATGGATTGATTGCCGAGTTTGCGAATGCTCAGCTACCGAAGGATATATTATTTCTTTGGCAAGTTGTCGCAAGCAGTAACTCGAGATTCTCCTCAGACCACTAAAGGGGAAAACATTAGTCCGAGTGTGTAAACAAGTTGAGAGGCGGTACGACAAACAATCGAGGAGTATCTACCATCTTCGGACGTGTAATCGGATCCAAATTGTCTGGTTGCTTCTTAAGAGCTGTCTCAACCAAAGTGCCCCTCGGAGAATTACGTAGAATTATAGATTCCTATTTTTACTTTAGTATAATTTTGTATATTTTAACGAACAATTATTGTAAGTGTGCATAAATATCAGAATTTCAGAAATTTATTGTTGAAATATATGTATAGGATGTTATTTTTTAAGTTACTCTTTATTTATTTATGTATTCGCTAAGAATTTTTCAAACGATGATGATCGTTTATCGAATACAATCAGCGAATAATAAATACAAATAGCGATTGCAACGCCATGTCATCGAGATGGCGTTGCAATCTTCTATGAAAAGTGTTTTACAAAAATCTTACAGTGAAAATTGGTATTGAAGGCAATAATAATTAAATGTTTATAATTCGAAACACAAAAATTATATACAAAACACAAAAAAAACATAAAATTCTATCTATCTAATCCTAGGCAGGTAGAGGAAAAATATTGAGCAAATAGAGCGTTTTAATAAATTTTCTGAATTACCTTATCAATAAAAAAATATTATATCTATTCGTGGGAAGCTAACAATTATAAACTCTATTTTAAAAATCTCACAAAAGTTTGGGCAACATACAGTCCCACGTGCTTTGTTCGTTATAAAAAAGCTTACTCATTTTAATAAAGAATAAAAAGCTAGCAGAGACCTTGGTGACATATCGAAGATCTTATCCGAGCTAAAGCTTTGCACAATGCCTCGTAATAATGGCCGTACAAAAAGTGATCCGTATCAAAAAAAACACCAGCAAGGGGACAAAATGGTATCCAGAAAATACTCATGTACAAGCGACGGGTGACAAAAAACTATTGTGTTTTCTTGTGAGCGTGTTGTGAAGCAAAGGGTTTTGAGTCACTCCATAGATCTTTATTGACTGAATTAAATCCAAAAAAACCCATGTGTTGATCGAGCTTTGCGCAATGTAGGGTTCCGTATTTATTTCACAACAATTAATAAACTGATTTAGAATGGACTTTTCTGATTTTTTGACTATAACATTATGCGAGTTTGGTCTTAGCCGCTGGTAAAATCAAAACAATATCACATTTATTTTTGGAGCTTTTTAAATTTTTTTCAAGGGTTTTATTATAAATTTCATATTAAATATCAGATTTTAGTGATAACTTTTACTTAAATTAACTGACGAACGGAATGGCGAAGCTGAAACATTAATTTATGTATGATAAGGTTTTTTTTCATTTTACTACGGACTCCTACAAACGGAGTATTTATTTATAATGTTTAATAACAGAGCGGCTCGTAAAACTAGCAGTGTTGTATGGCAGCTATTTTTGTTTGCTTTTTGTCAATCCGATCTTTCGATTCGATATCGCCCTTGGCTGTCGGGTGCTCTAGTTAATGGGGTACCTATGAGGCGAGCCCGCATTTTATGTGTACTGAGTATACACTTTTACGGGCGTCCCTACGTGACAAAACTTTGTCCCTCCCTACATTCAAATTTCTGAAGGAGCAATTGAAATCGGAGATCGTAAAGAGAATTAGAGCAGGGTCTTTTTCGGGCGCCGGTTTTGTTTTGTGCGTGTTCAAAGGGGCTTCTTTTGAATCTCGAACAGGCATCGAAGTGGAAGTGGGGGGAGCGTTTATTGGGATTCCCTATGGTCTACCAATCGGTCCTGTCGACATCGCGTAATCTAATAGCTTATTAATGAGGGGAAGCCTTCAATCGGCCCCTATTTTTCTATCCTAGCGCACTTGAAAATTATAGACTCCATCTCGCTCGTTCGGTTTTTTTGTTTGACGGTTCGATGCGCGTATCGCCGTCTTGTTCCTGCGAACGTTTACGCAACTCGTTGTGGGAAGGTCGGTGGCGATAGCCCCTCCCACTATATTTATAATACGATAAATGAAGTCGCGGAACCGGCTGCGAAGATACCACGTATGCGAAGTTATTGCGTAAAACAAAAGACGTAAACATACTGAAACTACGTCCGATATGCGTCATTTGCGTCAGATCAGATTCTCACCACTAGTTGAGAATTTGTAGTTTTAGATCTAGAGGTCCTGAGATCCGGGTCAGTGAAGTATTAAGCTTTTCTTTCTTCCAGTAAGCATTATTAAGTTATACCCATGTATGCTTTTCAGAGCATGTTAAGTCTAACGTCCCGGTCTGGCAGGGAACGTTACAAGAGTAGATATTATCAGCCTAAACCCGCCAAGCCGTATAGGAATAGCGTGGTAGGTTTACCCTCCATATCCTAGTTCCAAGAATGAGTGAGGCCTGGCTTACTATATACACTCTGCGTGACATTCTATCTATGTGGCTTGTTCTACATTAACTAAGTGCATAACAATAACTCACGTCACGCTAGCATGTCACGGCACTGTCACATCCTGTCTGCTGTGTGACGTAGTTTTTAGAGGCGACACTGACATTCAAGAGGGCTAAGATTCGATTGACATCCGTTGACTATAGACCACTACAACAAATGAACAACGTTCATTTTGTAGACGAATATTGAGCGTGCTTGGATAGACATGGTTCACTACTGGCCCTTTGAGCTATTAAGGTTTTATCTCTTGCCTTATAGTTTTTTTTCGTAGTTTAAAAACGACAATATTGAGAGTTATCTACTTATTTTTTTATAACATTTTTTTTTCTGTCATTTATTTTTATTTACATATTTTTTTAAATTTTTTAACAATGTTATATAATACAAAAATAAATAAAAAAACACTATTAAAAATTTATAAAAAAATCTGCTCCTCCATTTGCGGGGCCTTTGCGGGCCCAAGCAACCGTTGGTCAGGACTCCAGAGTGAGGAACCTCCTCACAATACGCGCCGTCTCAAGGACTACTGCCTTCTGTATCCGACCCGTGATCCAACAATTAAGCGTAAGCTTCTTAAGGTGTTGGTCGAAGCTTTTCGCAAAAAGATTATTGATTGAAATGACAATCGGAACAATAATAGTTGACTCAACATTCCACATGGCGGTAATCTTCAAAACATTATTAGTATGGATAATGGATATTCTGTTTGCGTTTTGGATCGGATTTACGATCCAATCTGGTTGATATATGGCCCACATATTATAAAGCCTCGCTCAGCGATAGATAAGCAGTAAAACGTATAAGCCAAAATTACATCAGTACAATGTTGTTACATTATTAATACTTAATTAACCAGCGTCAGGATACGTTCATAGCGCTATGACTGATGATAGCATCGTTAGCCTTTAACCGTAAAGAAAGTTCCTTAAATGGGTTTAAGATTTATTATGATATTATGTTTATACTTATATGGTTGGAATGTGCAAGGGTTCCCTTATTGCTTCAAGGATTGAAGCGGCAGCCGGATGTCTCTTTTATGTAGGTACATACATTTCAGTTTAATAAATTGAAGTTATTTTTAAAGAATATAAGCCATATCTCTTACGTCAGTGTTAACGCCAACTTATAGCCCGATTTTGGCTTTAGATAATTATTATTTTTAATCTGTATTTTTTAGTATTTTTTTGTGTCTATGTTTTGTTTATGTATTATTTATATTATGTCTATGTCTTTATGTATATAACCTGAAACAATAAAATAACGGACACTCCGCAACCAAAATTCGAGCCTTTTTCTTACAACGTACCTGTAACTTTCATTTTAGAGAACCCATCTATCTGGTTCTCATATGTCTGTTTAAATAACCGACAGTCAGTATACTAGCTAAATGCCGACTTCCGAGGTGTTATCAAAATTTCAAGTATCTTTGACCGAAGTTTAAGTCTATCTTCACGAAAACCTCCAAAGCTGTTTTTTTATGAGGAATCTTGTCCAAAGCTAGAACCGCAAGATATTGATTGCCATTACAGCATCTGTGTTTGTTCATCATCATCATTATGAGCTTATTTGTACGATCAATTACAAGGCTAGGTCTTCTTATGTAAGCTTAGTGTAAGATTTGGAGCTTAGACCCACCGTGCTGCTCCAAAGCCGGTTGGTGGGCTCTGTCTCTGTGTTTTCCATCTCAAAACCATTATCTATTTAGGATAAGTAGGTAACTATCAGGCCTAAATGCATTTCCCTTTTAAAAAAGAAAATCCCAAACGTAAGTGTATCCAGCATAAAATACCTGGTTTATTCATTCATGTTTCCACAGAAGCCGACACAAGTTCACTAATTTAATCGACTGATATACGTTGTTAGATCTCAGCCGCATCTTAAAGCTTACTATTAAAACTTAACCTTACAGATACCACACTCATTAAAAAACACTTAAAATGTATCGATAAGGGACAGGTAGAGGACGGAAATAAAAAAAACTAAGGGCGGCTCTTTAAGCAGATTAAATTAATATTATGTGGCCTTATTATCCGATACTCATAAAAACTTTGATGTGTTGACAAAAATACCGACTAACATCACAATGCAAAATTTGCGATTCTGAGATATGATGTCATATACTGATTAGTTTCAGTGTAGTGTATTAGTAGTAATCACATATTATACTTGTTATATGATCGTGCTATACTAAATGCTAAGTAGCATGATGATGACTTAACGGTTAGAAAGAAACTGTCTTTCGCTTTAGAAAAACTCTCCTTATATACCTAACTTAGCCTTAAATGTTTGAGGTATGTACCTATCGTCTGCAACGCACGACGTAAGCACAGTAAGCAGTGTGTATCTGTCCTTAACTTGTAGTCCAAAGTTATATCATTGATTTCAATGGGAGCTTATTTGTTTGTTTGTAACAAACGTATACATCAACTTACCAAACTGAAGATTATAAAATTTTGCGTACCTACATATTGATACTAATGATAGCAGAATGCTTTGTGATGTAACGGTGTGAATAGATGTTTTATGGGATGTATTGAAATTTAACTGACAAAGTTCTCATTGGTGCTAAGTAGCGTCCTGCCGACTAAAGTTAGCTAAATGTAATTGTATAAGCTTCAAAAGTTCCGATTTCACAAATCACAAATTAGTGATGGATTCCTAAAGGTTGAAAGAAGGAAATGACTTTGTTGTATCTATAAAGCGTGAACAGTAGCTAAGCGTATAATTGAGAGCAAATCACGTGTTGTTCTGAGCTTACAAAAACTATACACTAATGCAGCATTTAATTGCTAAGACCACCCTTTTGAAAAATTTAAACCGTAACATAAGACGGAGAAATTAAATTAACTTTTTAATTATTTATTATTCTGTAGTCTACTACCAAATATACTATACTATACTAAAGCCAAACTCGATTGAGAATGCTTGTCAACAAACAAATTTAAAATGAAGGCAGAAATCACTAGTAATTTTACAACTATTTTCTTTAATTAGCTAGTTAATGACGAATTCATGACAATAAATTAGATTAGTAAGCTTAAAACTAATTAATATATTCAAAATCTTTTAAATATATTTTTTTTTAATAACAGGACAAAATTTTAAATTTATTAGGCATAAAATGTGTTGCATTTTCTACCTTCATTTTTAATTTGTTTGTTGACAAGCATTCTCAATCGAGTTTGGCTGTAGTATAGATACTTTACTCAAATGTGTTAACGTCCCGTTGGAGTACTACTTAATTGTCATCATCATTATTTTAACGACCCACTGTGATAGACCAAGCCTAGCCCAAGGCTAGGCTTTCTTCCTTGTAGGAATAGGGATTTTAAACCCATCTTACTGTTCCAATGCGTGTTGGCAGGTTTAGGTGATTTTTTTTTATTGACCCTTGACTGCTATCACACCTGATATTAAGTGATGATGCAGTCCAAGATGGAAGCGGGCTAACTTGTTAGGAGTGGGACGAAAATCCACACCCCTTTCGGTTTCTACACGACATCGTACCGGAACGCTAAATCGCTTGGCGATACGTCTTTGTCGGTAGGGTGGTAACTAGCCACGGCGAAAGCCTCCCACCAGCCAGACCAAGACAAATTAAGAAAAATCTCAATCTGCCCCGCCGGGAATCGAACCCAGGACATCCGTCTTATAAATCCACCGCGCATACCACTGCGCCACGGAGGTCGTCAAACGATTATTTATTATTTATTTTTTACAATTTTTTATTTAGTTCCATCTGTTACGGCCAATGTAATCAAATGCTGCAAGTTTTTGACCCACTTCCCGATTTCCGATTGAATTTAAATTTTGTATTCATAATGTATACTTATCGCGTGACAATGCAATGTTAAATGTAATGACATGGGGCTGATCTGATGCTGGAGATGGAAGGTGGCCATAGGAATTCCACAATAAAACGATACAATCCTATCGAATTTTCTTCGTTTAAATCGCTTTGATAAGTAGGTACTTACGATAAAAACTCATTTTTTAAGTTTCTTAAATTACAATTATTAATGTGGAATTTAGTTTCATTGTAACTTAAATTACTTGAACTAAAACAATTTAAATCTCTACAGGACTGAAGTAAATAATAAGCAATACTGATTTATGTAACAAAATTTCTAAAACCGGTCTAATTGATAGAGAATTGTTCACTTTCTTACACCATCTCTGGTAGGTAGGTACCTGTATTCAACTTCATAAAATACGATTCCTAACTTTTCCCTACGCATTACATGTGTCCACTACTTAATGGAGTTGTCGTGTATATGGTAATATGTGACTCCTAGTTACATCATATATCACTTTTGGACATGGGCTTAGTCTACGAGCATGTGACCAGAAGTTTAACATTAGAACAATGGTTTTGTTTATACTTATTTACCAATAGGGCCAATGTGTATAGTACAATTACAGCATATATTGTACTATACACATTGTTGTTTATTTACTACAAGTTAGTCCTTGATTGCAATCAAACATAATTGTACATTTTGTCAATCTAACAAAAGAGTAGGACAAAATCCACATCGCTTTCGTGCTGGAGCGCTAAACCGCTTACGTCACGATTGCCAATGTTATGATGCAACGGTACTGGTCACCAAAATTTTCAAGGGACAGTGCGATCGTCCATCACCACCATTGCAATCGCCAAAAAAATATTTCATGCTAACCATTCATTGACCTTATTAAAAACATGAGAACAATAAATTATCTTTATGTTATCGTAAGCTTTGTTACCTAATTTAAAATGTACATGTTCCTTTGTTATTGTAAAATACAGATAAATATTAAATGAATAAATAAATCTACTAGTAGAAAGTAATCTTGATAGTTGATATTGTAAATAACTTACATAAATACCATTGCTAAACGGCTAATAAAAAATTTTCTTTTTACGTTTTTATTTATAAAATGAAACATTTTCCAGTAGGTAGTCTTTATAAATTAGTTTTCTTTATTAAATCTCGATGATTGCAGAATAGGAACGTTAGTTTTAAAGGATAGCCACATTACGCTGTTAATAATATCCTGTTAAATTCTGCAACATTTTATTTTCATAAAGGAGTGTTCAACGTATAGATAAAGCCCGCGTTCTGATAACCAGCTCCTTTCCTATATATTGCGGTACGGTGTATCAGTAACGCCAAGAATGCTTAATTCCAGTAACTTCTTATCTCCAAGCCAAAATTTTTGATTAATGCCCGACCCCATATATACTAGGGTAAGAGATACGGGCGTCCGATCCAAGTTAAGATTATAGAGAAAAATAACGTGCTTAGGCTACATACGTGATATATTTTATCAAAGAATAACAAGACGACTATAAAATTTCTCGTGAACGAAATAAATATACGTTATCAACATATCAACGGTGTTAATGACCCGAAATTTGAGCTTATCAGATCAACTTTGACAATAAATAGGTCACATTTATTGTTTCGACGACAAAAATATGGTGCTCGAGTGTCATTTCTAGCGCAACGAACTTGTCACTGAGTGATAAACTAACACGAAGCCTGGTAATGATATCCAAATATTTTAACACATCTTGAGAGTTATGTTACAAAAACTTTATTTATCCAGTGGTTAGGCAATGAGGCTTCGGATCATGACCTGGATCTGAGAATATTAAAATATTCTTTGTACTTGGAAATGCCCGGAATTAGGGGTGTAACAACCCCGTTTCTTAGAGACCACGTGAAGTCGTTGGTTGATGTAAAACAAGTCATTATTATTATAATAGTCTTACATAGTCAAAAACTATTACCCAAACACCACCAACTACCAATGGGGCAGCGTGGTGAGTCCAAGCACTATAAGCCCTGTACTGAAAAGAGAGCGATCTAGCCTTAGATAGGGCTGTTAAAATATTAATGTTATTATTTCTGGAAATTCTATTTTAAAGCCAAGATGTAACATTAATTTTGGCATTAATTGACGACGATTTTTTTGTGTACTATTTATATAAATGAATACATACTATTTACAAGAGAGTGCTTTACTCAATTGAGTCGGTAGTTCTTAAGCTTTTACAAAATAATATAATATATTGTAGCATTCGAATATGAATGTAAATTGTATAAACAAAGCCAGGGCCTGTGTCCAAGTCACACAAATGTTTTGTTTCTAACACAATACCTATGAGTAAGGCAAACTTTTTAAAATGTTCACGTACACACTTAAGTATGTCATTGTAAGCCAATGTTATTGTAAGTGCCTTTCTTATACTTGTACATTAATAACCACTGCCACAAAAAATAAATAATTATTATGTTCGTTTTCTCAAAACATTCGCGTATAATATTTTAATCATTATTTGTCAACTAATTATTTTTAATTACTGGACCAGGCTTTTCTTCCTGTACTAACAAGTCTAAGCTACTACGAGATCCACTACTTTATTTTCTCATACGATTCTCTGAATAAGTATAAAATGGATAATAGTTAACAAATATACCTTTTGTGTACAATAACAAAATATTAAAATACTGAGTAAATCCGGTAAAACTAACTGTCGATAATTTAAAGTTAAAAAATAATATACATTTTTTTATTTTTTCAGTTTAATAAACACAAAGATCTATTGAGAATTTCAACCTTAGCTAACTCATCCAAATAATTTTAAAACATAGATTTAATTATCAAATAATTCTAAGATTCAAAGCTCCAGTTCAACGAGGTCACAGTACAAAAAAGCCAGAGTACAATCAGATGTAAAGAGCTCAAGATAAATCTTAGCTTAGCTAAAAAGCTTAGACTTTAGCATAATTTGGTGATTAGCCTTTAATGTCTCTTTAGCTTTTAGGTTATTAGTTTCTATTATATTCTCCTCTTTTTAGCCGCCTACGTCACAAAGCTTTTGTAAGTAATAGAATCGAGAAAATATTATTAAAGAGGGACTTAAAAGACGTTTTTCTTTGATTCACTTGCTATCGTACTAAAATAAAATCAGTTATATTGTGATACGAGTATTTGAAGTTGTCTGAGCTTGAAATAAAAAGTGGAATAAATATAGCCGATAGCGTGTAAGTAGACGCGGTTGCTAAATATAATTCGGGTATAATAATTATATTATACCCATACAAATAATTATGTCCATATCTTAAATGTACCTACATATATTTTACAATTAAAAAGTGTCTTTTATTTTATCTATATCTTGAAGTAACGTGCGTAAAATCAATAAATTTTACAGTAGTACCTAGAGCTGTTTGTGCCAGAGCTAGTTTACCATATTTTTGCCGTATCTGCTGCACAGCATTGTCTCAGTCTCTAAAATATATTAATGTATTAACTTTAAAGCTCGGTTAACCAGGTACTTTGTGTAATTACAGGCAGAGCTCTACAACACCTATGGTGGTAGTTTCCCTCTTATTGAGTGAGGCCCTCAACTCTCAGGACAAACAGAAAAAAACGGAGGAGGTTCTCAATTCGACACGTATATTTTTTTTTTTTTATGTATGACCACGCATAACTTTTTACAGTGTTGTCCGATTTTGATAATTCTTTTTTTTATAAGAAAGGGCATACATCTAAGGTGGTCCCATTGTTCTCATGTTAGGATCTGATGATGATATCCTGGGGAAATTGAAGGAATTCTTCAAATTTTGGAGGCACGCTTACAGCGATTTCGGTTTTTGTCTCGGTATCGGTAGCTTTTTGGCTACTAGTGCCATATAATATACTATGACAGTACAGTACAAGTACGTTACGTGGCGATAAATTACTAAAAAGTAAGAAATAAAAATTTTTAACAAAAAATAGAACCGACTCAAAACGCACTAAAAATTAAATAATAACTGTGTCATTTAGTTGCTTTAATTTACTTACGCATATCTAGGAGTCGGTGCCAGCCAATAACTTTCATCGTATCGGGTTAGAAAGATAGCTAGGTACATTAAACATTTGTATATAAAATAATCCGAGGTTTTCATGACTGTGAGGTTAAAGAAATAATATATGGAATAGAATAGACAATTGACGAGGGTACTCAAAGAAACTTTGATGTGTTCCATTGAAGTAGATGAAATTCGCGATTCGTGAGATGAATTCTACTTAGTTTGATCCGTGATAGATATCGCCTCGGAGGCACTTTGAGATATTTCGGGTAATGTTATTCAGTGGCAATATACCATCTGTCAATACCTAATCATTCTGAATGAATGTTTCAGGTTACTTTGTAAGAATTTCTTAGAAGTAGCTTTGAGTGGACATACTGGTTGATATTTTCGACAGATCGTTTTTATTGAGTTAGGAAATATTTTTGGTGAATTGTGTGTATTTGTCTAAATATGTAGGTAAAAGGAAAGATCGTCCGAGTTTTAAATATCGGTGTTTTAAAAAAATCAAAAATATTTTATTATATTTTAATTGACTGCCCCGTTGGTCTAGTGGTTAGCCTATATAGGTTCGATCCCTGGGTCGGGTCATGGAATAATTCTGAGCTTTTTCATTCTTCTATGAAATGTTTAGTACATTCCAAGCCCGGAGTCTGGAAGTTGGTGGTGTTACACCCCTGTACCTCGGAGAGCACGTTAAGCCGTCGGTCCCGGTCACTATCATCAACATCTGATAGTGATCGTTAATAAATGAAAACATTAACACTCTAAGCCCGCCAACACGCATTGGAGCAGCGTGGTGGGTGTACGCTCCATATCTCCTCTCCTGTAAGGTGGGAGGCCTGGACCTGTATTGGGCCATTAAATAGGCTGATAATGATGATGATGATGATATTTCAAGGAAAACCACTTAAAATTAACCCATTAGGTACTTTAAGAGTGATGTTTAAACAAGACATACAAGCATCTTAGTATCTAATTAATATCCACTTAATTATAAAAAATGTTTAAATTTTAGATTTAGCTTTTATAATATATCTTTTAGCATATATCTGTTATTCTTTGGTATTTTTTTGTGGTTCTAATAATATATTCAGGCCTTTAGATACAACTATTTAGAGATGTCATGTCAGCCGTAGCCAATACTGAGGGTATATTCAAGCAGTAAGCTTATTCATTCATAGTACGCTCGTATCGCAAGATAAATTGTCCCAGTACACAAATAAACGCGGTCGGGAGAGAAGAAAAGGGAACAAAAACCTCACGTATATACACGTACCTACGTATCTTAAAAGATAGGCATAGTAATTTATTATATTCCGTTCGCTTCGATCCATTGACTTTTGTGGTCGTCCGAGGAACATCTTTTGTCATTGCGTCAAGAGGCCTAAGCGACCGTGTAATATGAATTAATAAGCACAAAGAACGATTATAATGCGTTTATTTGTCGCAGGAATTCTTCGGTTTTTCAATTTTTATTGTAAGAAATACCGGTATTGTAGAGGTCCGGAACAAATCCACGTGGATCGCGTGCGCGCGCGTTGTGTTATATCATCGGTACCAAAGACTATAAAAAATATAGCGATGTTCCGTTTTTAGAAGTTATTGTACAGTAAAGTTATAAGTATGACTTGTTTCTCAAAATCGAAGAAAAAGATTTTGATATACTGGCGACTGTGATATACTTGTAACAATAAAAGCACAGCAAATGCATCCCACATTTACAATTTTAAAAAATGTTTTCTTAACCGCAAAAATACGACAACTTTAATAATACAATGAATATTATAGTTTTATCAGCAACACTGTACATAGCGCTTAAAAAGCCTAGAATCCAAAGATGGAAATCATAGAAAACAATAGTACTCTGTGGCGTTTTTAGCCTAAGCGGCGGTTTATTAAAATGAGGACTTTATCAATTCCAGTTCTAGCATAGGTAGTTATGCTGCTTGACAAATGTGCGTAAAAGTAAATTGAAATAGTGTTTAATGTAAGATTGTTTCATTTTGATTTAATTTAAGAGAGTTCGTAATTAAAATGTGTTGATGTTTTGATTAATGTTGTTTTCCTGCTCGTGCCTTTTGACCCTTTCTGCTGATGTTGCGTATACTTTTAATATTATTGAAGTTATTCTTTACATAAGACAATAAAATACCTATCAAGTCTATCTACATCGCAAAGAATATCGACTTAACATTATTCATACCTTACATATTGAGACACGTGACCTCATTTCTTGACTCCCAGAGGACGCGCGACGTTTTACAAACTACGAATGTTAGTAATAGAAGGTCTGGGGCCTTATATTGAAGTAATCTAATAACTCCCTGGTTAGAGATGAAAGGGTCACCAATGACTAGCCCGATTCTGTAGTTATTTCGAATAGTGTAGAGGTTACCAAATTGATGCCTTACCGATAATGGAGCTAATTCATGGATTTTGAATAATATTTCATACCTTAAGTCATTCCTTTTTATAGGTTACTTATCGAGTCTACCTAGGTCGCTGAAAATGTCGACTTAATCATCAGTTACATATCGAGACACGTGACATTATTGCCTGACTCCCAGAGGACGCGCGGTTTTTTACGAATGTTAGTAATAGAAGGTCTGCGGTCTTATACTGAGGTAATCTAATGACTCCCTGGTTAGAGATGAAAGGGTCGCCGATGACTGGCCCGTTCCCGTAGTTGTGTCGAATGGTGTAGAGGTTATCGAACTAATGCCTTATCGACATTGAAGCTAATTTGTGCATTTCGAAGAATATTTCGTAACGGTTTTTGTTCTGTTCTTAGAATCCAGCTGTTTTTTGTTCACAGAAAAATGTACCTATAAGTTTGTTATGCAAGATGAACATTTTTATTATAAAAATGACTGGGATATTAATTACTGATACAATTGGAGAGAAATGCAACACTGACAACTTTAAATACTCTTTGAGGTAAGGTATTGTGACAATATTACCAACTTAGATCTTTCGAAAATTTTGACTAGATGTAAAAAGGAAAATCGTTAAGGTATTCTAAAAATTTTGGACTGATTTGAGTTAATCCCAAAAACTAAAAAACGTTTTACAGAAATTTCTTTAAATAGCCTCTAATGTAGAGACAATCTCCCATTGCTTTAAGTTCCAATAGAAAGTTAGATTTATTAGAATCTTAGCAAGACAGGGGTTAAGGTACTTAACATCACATATGGTGGTAACCAAAAAAAGGAAGTGTCATTATTAGTAACAGATTAGCATCCTGTCAGCTGTTTTTTGTCTACCCATTATGGTGAGGTACGTATATTAGAGAGGGGCACAGCTTTTTTGTAACTAAGTTTTTAGATTACTGTCATTGAGCTTGTTTTAGAAATAATAAGGCATGCCATATACTTCCTAAATAATTTAATCTACAACAGTGTCTGTTGAACGGAATATACTGTAATTTATATAGATATTAATCGAAACTTTTAGTTATTATATTGAGAGTCCAGTTATTCACAAAAGACTTTATTAAGTATAAGTTAAAACTTTATTAGGTTTAAGTACGCATACTATTTTTCCTAATCCGACAGTATTTTTTTAGAGTACTAGCTTATTTTACAGTAAATTTTTCATGACCTTATTAACATATCACATTTTATTTTTGGTGCAAAGTTGTTTATCCGTAGAGATTTGCCAACAAACTATACAACTTGGCAGGATCACGCGATAAATAAAAATGAAGTCATAGAATTATAAAACATTTAAATAAGCAAACACAAACAATATCTTTGTCCTTGGCTTTCACAGTAAAAATGTTTTAATATATTTGTAGAGTACCTATCAAATTGCGTTTCAGATTCTTGCGTGGGATAAGTCCTACATTGATTTCTTTGTTTACATTACATACAGCTTTGCTAAAATAAAAATGTTACGTGTTATGTTTTGTTTGCGTCATTCGAGTAAATAACGTTAAGACGAATATCTTAGCATTCCATGGATTCACCGTGCTGGTGCCGGGTCCATCGCGTGGCTGAGAGAAAAACTCCGAACAGAGCCCGAGACTTGTGACACGGGTGTAGGTTTAAGGGTACCCTTAGTGACGCGCGTCAACACTCACCTCCTCTGTTCAAGTTATTCTCCCTGCCCAACCATATTCGGAAGGACCCTACTAGTGCAGCTTTGGACACTCGTTCCAATATGGAGCTTACTGCACTTCTAGTAAGGCCAAGGTCTTTTAGCAGGTTGTAGAGAGACTTCGCTGGTATACCTCTCGCACCCACTTTTACCACGTATAAACTAACCACAGACATTTTTAGTTAATTTATTCATTAGTAAGGTCATAATATTTATTCACATACATACATTCGAATACATGGTCTTCAGGGATGTTTGTTTCCCACGGCACTGTAAGCCCAACAAGTACTATACGTTGGATTTGTTTGGAAAAAAGAAATATGTCCGGTCTAGATGTCGTAATAGCTAAGTCTTCCGGGATTTTATAGTGCTTTTCATACGTGTCCATTAATATAGTCCAATCAGGAGCAGAGCCCAGAATTGAATAAGGCTTGCTGGTGGAATTTGTACTTGAGCCTGCTTTAACGAAGTTAGTTTGTCTTTTATTCGTCGTCAACCCTTTTTGAGCCCTAGCTACTGAAAGGCTTATAGCTTCACGTATGATTTCTAGTACTCTGTCGTGGCGGCGTGAGTAGAGACCCCTGTCCAGGAGCACCTTGCATCCTACCAATAAGTGCCTTGCAGTGCCCACTGCCTCACCACAGGTATAGCAAGATTTTTCCGAGGCTTTTCCCCATCTTACTAGGTTACTCTGATCTGGGAGAGTCAGTTGAAAGGCATTAAGATAAAATTTCAATAAAGCAGGAGACCAATCGTACAGCAAGGCGCGCCACTTCAGAGCCAAAGGGATGCAGAACTCGCCTAAGTTTAACCACTCGTTTTGCATTTCTAGGTTCATAGCATGCACTTTGTAGTTGTCGTCCTCATCTTGTTTAAGAAAAGATTTTATTATGTCTTGGTCTTACTTTTTACGTCTTGCACCCAACCCGGTTCTATTTACCTGAGCCCCTGCCATAAATTGTTTGTAAAATTGAAGCCTAGAGTCAAGTTTTCCGGCACCCTCGTCTTTAGGAAGTGAAGCAACTAGTTCGTCCTGGGACTTAACTAGAATGTGCGTTCTGGTAACCCTGAGGTGTTTATAGAGTTCCGATGGCCTTTTTAGTTTTAACCCAAAATTATTGTAATCTCTGAATAGAGTTGAAGGGTCAGCCGAGAGTGCTAGACCAAACCAAGACTTCAATGTTTTTATGACTTTTGCATCTAGTTTTGCCAGATGGGTTCTGCCAATATCATAAACGAGGAATGGCCAAGTCAGACGTGAAGTGAGATAGTTGTCATAGACCCACGCTTTTTTTATATTGTTAATGGGCTGTTGGTCTACCTTATTGAGGTCATTTATGAAGTTATCGACGACTACCTCAAGAGATGGTGTGCGTCCTTTGTAATCAATCTTTCTACCGAGGAACTTAAAAGGCAATGCTTCAGCAATGGTGGTTACACTTTGGCCACTAATAGAGAGACCCGGATCATAAGATGTAAATTTAGTATTTCGTCTCCCCAGACATAGACAGTGACATTTGCTTGGCTTTACCCTCAGCCCACCAGTCCATGAGCAGAACTCATCCACTACATTCAATAGCTCCTGACAATGTTTTGGGTTTCGTGTCAGTAAAGCAAGGTCATCTGCAAAAGCTAAGATGGACTCTGTATATTTATTGTTAATTTTAAACCGATAGCCCCATTTCTTTTCTTGAACAATTAATTTATCTATTAGAATATTGATGACTACATTAAAAGCTATTGGGGATAAGCAGCAACCTTGAAACAGCCCCACATTGTAATGTAGGGGTTTTGAGTACTCATTGTTTACTGCTATGGTGAATTTCAATTTTGAATAGTAAGAAGTGATTAAATCAATAACTAGATCAGGAAAATTGTACCACCTCAAGGCGAAAGTCAATAGATCATGCTGGACAGAACCAAACGCATTTTCTAGGTCTATCCAGCAGATCGTAATTTGCCTTTCATATTTTCTAGCATCCTTGAGACTTTCGCCTAGAAGTGAATTGTGTTCCAGGCAACCAGAAATTCCGGGCAAAAACCCTTTCTGGTGATTAGGCCTGAAATACCTATTGTTTATCATGTGCTTTGTCATTTTTGTTTACAATATACTGAAAAATAATTTAGAAATAGTATTAGTTAGAGCTATCGGTCTAGTGTCCTTTGGATGAGTTACTTCGACTTTTTTTGGGATGAGAACAAAAATCGCTTCGCCAAATGTCGCTGGTATTTGTTGTCCTAGCCAGATCTTATTAAATATGTTTAAGAGATGTTTACGGACTGAAGCACATTTTTTGTACACAATATAGGGGATGCCATCAGGGCCTGGTGCAGATTTAGATGTTTTCTTCCTGATAGTATTGTTTATTTCCTCTATGGTGGGTGGAATACTTTGAAAGTTTGCTAGAGGATTGTTAGGCCTTAGTGTATGAGGATCTGAATATAGCCTCCCCTGTCTTGGTACCTCATATGTGCTTTTAAAGTGGTCGTAAATCTGCTCATTGGTTAGGACAAGTTTTCCCTTTTTTTCCTTGAAAATGCTTTTTGAGTACTCAAAGGGGTTTTTATCAAAATTGACTTCGTGTTTAGCCCTGTATAAGTTATCGCGGCTTTCTGATATTTGAAGAGATATTCCTTGAATGAGTTTAAGGATTGATCGTAAAGCTCTGGACAGTTGATGACTAAGATGGTTGTCGCCCATAGACTTTGCTTTACGAAGCTTCTTTATTAACTCCCTTTTCTTCCTCCGCATTCTCAATTTAAACGTGTTTTCCTTAGGTTTTTGAGCATAACAAGTCGGTGGTGGGTAGTATTCCGAAAAGTACGCGTGAATTATATTTTGAAATGTGGAAACTTGGTCGTTCAGATCTTGTTTGTGTCCTGGGTGTTCCAGTAGGACCGCCAAGTTTTGGTCATGTTCTTTCCATCAAAGAAAAATATACGTAATAAAGCTTTAAATTCGTAAATTTTGACTAGCGTGCATTCATTAGAATCTACTTTGTCTACAACAGAGCACTCCTAGAGCTACAGCACTAGCTCTATGAGTGTCTATGAAATTAAGCTATTAAACGTAGAGTCACGCTCTTATTCGTTGCGTTTAAATGTCCTGGTAGGTACAGATAATCTTTAAAGTATTTGTATCTAATGTACTCGTACATACTCTTATATCCTCATCTCATTCTATTAAATTGCTTGGACCAATTAAAAGATACAGATGATATAAAAAAATTGTGGAACCTCATAACACTATTTTGTTGGTGCCATATGGGAATCTTTTTAAGGGACACAGATTTATGCATTACATATAATAAAGCGAGTACTTAACCTTCATCATTGAATAAAGCTTCAAAATCTAAGTACTTGGATGAGTCTGGACCAAGGCCTGTGTGCACCAAGATTTCGGTTATCATAACCAACGGTTAACATAAGCTAAACGTGAAATTTACTGTTCACGACAACCCGTACGCCGTTTAATGACGTAAACCAGGCTTATCATAACATCTTAACCGAGCTCACGTTCTTAACAGGCGTACGGGTTGTCGTGAATAGTAAAGGAGAATGCCAGACTATGTATAGGACTTTAACCCACTAAAAAAAACATATTGTACAGCAATGGCGTGAGAAGTGGTAGGCATTTTATTGCATTTTTTTACTATTTAATATAAATTACATTTAAAAGTTCTACAAGTCGGAGTATTCGATACGAGCCTAACGTTTGGTTATCGTCCATTTCCGTAAATAACCACATAGCACAGCTGTCACACCAACATGACAATCGCAAAGCTTCATTAAATACATTTGAAACAGGCTCAACGACTCTGGGTACTAGGCTTTTAGAGCACACTTTGATGAAAATACAATAAAAATGATTTAAAAGGCTAGAACCCAGTGCAACAATAAAGATTTAAAAATGCGTAAAAAGTGTAAATGAAAAGGAAATAGTTTAATTACTTTTTTTAACAGAATTTTATTCCGATGTCAAACAGCAAAAATGGATTATTTTAAAACATTTATATAATAATAGGATATTTTTAGCATATATACAATTTGTGTTCTTTCTGGGTTAGGATCTGGCATTCTCCTTTATAGTAAAGTTATGTTAACCGTTGGTTATGATAACCGAAATCTTGGTGCATACAGGCCTTAGACTTGCTATAGCCCAAAGCCAATATTTTTAAAATTCTATAGTTGAACACTGTTGGTAGATAGGTATATGCTAAGAGTTTGAGCGGACAAACACTAAACTTTTATAAAAAGACGAAGATCTGGCTTATCCAGGCCCAAAGGCAATAATATTTTACGCTATATAAATCCGATGACGTCAGTACACTTGGTGGCAATTTACAAACAAAATCACTGGCCACATAAAAAAGGGTTTCCGTAAACCCCTATCGCAATATTACAGACCGATCGCGTAATATAAAAACACTACTAGACTCCGAAAATAATATTTACGGAAAACGGTAAAGTGGGGGAAAGCTATAAATATTACCGGATTTTACGTCCGTTTATCCTTAACAATGGCCAAAATTGAGTGTATCCTATCTCATTACAGTAGAACGCACTTCATAAAATGTTTCCCATATTTTGTGGTAAATTTCGATACGAGCCTCCCTTATCGGCGTGAGAAGTGGTAGGCTTTACGCTACTCGACTATAAATGTTGGAAGGCAAATGTTTGCCAAAGGATATGTATTTACTCGTATACTGTATTTAGGCGTATTTTCTTCGTAATCGATACTTGACTGAAACTTTAGGGATGTGGTTATATTGTACAAATTCATACAGAACTAATGTACCTACTAACTTATTAACTAATCAAAGTGTTGTTCCAGATAGTTTGATTGCGAATATTAGTTGAACTCTAATGTGTTTGTAGGTTATTGATCTAAGGTTGTCCGCATACACTCAATAATGTGTAGTGCCAATATTAATAACAATATGTACCTGTACCTACTTGTATGGTACTTAAGATCTTCGTGGTAAGACTTTCGGTACCCTAACGGTACGGTAATTCTCCTAGCAATAATATCTATAACAGTATTATTTTCTTACCGTCTTGTTTATTATTACTATGAGCTGGTAGAGACGGTGAATTTAAATAAAATTATTATTATAAAAACAAAAAACCTGACTGCTTAGAAGTTATGAACTGAAAAGAGAAAAACAAGGATCACTATATCTATATAAAATTCTAAATACTTTATGGAGATGCAAGCGGGGACAAAATACTTTATTTCTGCGGGGAAAGAAAGATCTACCAAAACAAAGTTTGTCCCCGCCTGCAGCACCATAAAGTATTTAGAATTTTATATAGATATAGTGATCCTTGTTTTTCTCTTTTCAGTTCACAACTTCTGAGCAGTCGGGTTTTTTGTTTTTATATAAATATTTTTAGTTTTAGTTTATGATTTAGAAATGAGACGGTACACTTAGTACACTTGCCATTTTTTGCTAAAAAAGTAATATGAACATGATATGATATTTATATTTTTGAAATGGTCTTTTTACGAATTTTCATTTGACACCTATATTGCTAAGATAAGAGAAAGAAATACACACGTCCCGCCTTTTTCCCCCCATTTAAAGACGCCATTTTGAAAATTTAAAACATAACCCTCCTTCTGACGCAGTCGGGTAAAAACAAATCTAAACAACGACTGCAAAACAAAAATGATTAAAAAACTATAACTTAATAAAACAAGAAGTAGATACAGCAAATTGGTTTTGAGTTAACCTTTTGATAATCTTGCAATATCTAAAACGTTTTGCAGTATGAAGCAAATACAATTGCGTGCTAAGGCAAGCCTTTTTCTTGAAATTCAGTTTTATATTATTAGTCACTATTTAAAAATGCAGCTATATTTTCATCATCATCATTATTACCTAACTACAGAATAAAAATAAATGTACTATTTAACACATTTTTCCGCTAATGGGAGCCATCTATAAACCGTGTCGTAAATTAAGAGCAGGTGAACCATTTAATTGATCCAAAGCAATTACTACTAACTTACTAAGCAACAATAACTTGACACTTGAAACGATACGTATATACTCGTAAAGGCAGATGACGATACATATATTATACTCGTAGAGGCAGATGCCCTTCATTAGTGTTGCGTGATGTACGAGTACATACATCAGTTTTTGATTTATCTTCAACGAGCGAATCTAATTTTAATGTTACTAGTTTGGAAAATATTTCTATACTTTCGTTGATAGTACTAGGTTATGCATTTCACATTCTAAACATTATTATCATTCATTTATATTTGTAACTAGAGGACGCCCGCGGATAGACCCGCGTAGTCCTCCAGGGTGTCCATATCAAATTTTATTAAAATCACGTGAAGATGTAAACAAATATACACACTTCCAACCTTTCGCCTTTAAAATACTAGTATGATGTCAAAACTGATTAAAATGTTTTTATCTTAAATTTATTTTGTCTTGCTGTTTGAATGCAGGAATGATAGTTCATCTATGAATTACAAATTAAATAGATAATATAATATACTTGTACATGTGTTTTAAATAATTATGTTAAAACATTTAATTGGTTTAAATATCATGTAAAGCTATATACAAAAGCACACAGTAGTAATACGTGATTAGTTTATTATGAAGCAATCACCCGAAAAACATTTACTGACATCAAAAGATTCTAACGAACCAGAAATTAATTAAAAACATATTATCCGATAGTAACCGAACATAACGAGAATATTTACGACGCCGCTAAAACAGAGCCCAATAATTTAACTCATGTCTAATAACAAAATTATGTAAAATAGCCCGATTATAATTAATAATTCAGGTCAAAACGAGCCACGGTGCACCTTAGAAAGAAAACTGAATTTAGTTTTATTACGATTTAAACCTTATTTTTATGATCATAAGATTCATATTTGTTGTACGATTTAAATGACTTAATGTAAGAGCTAGTGGATAAATAACGTGATCCAAACAACAAAAGTTACTGTAGTATTATTATTAAAATAATATTAATAGTATTATTATTAAAATAATAAATCCATGTCACTGCTATAGGAGTATGCTCGACTAGTTTCGAACCCTAACGGAGTCCTTACTCATAAGCTTGCTTGTTCTTGTAACGCGGCGTGAAGCAAACCGTTTCAGCCGTTTATATTTTTATAACATGGAAAATACTCGCGATATTTGGTATTTACAAAAGTTTTAATAAGAAGTTATTACTGATTTAAGTCCCAGCTATATATTGAGAATATTACGCATTCACGAACCAAACGGTTTATTTAACATACAAAATAGTTCTACATAATATTTTCAAACTGTGATCTTTCACAGAGATCAAAAATATTTTGTTTCACTGTTGATGTTGGACTCGATTTTAAACTCCGATATATTATTACGTGGTTTATCTTAACAACTCATACTAACTGACCGTTATAATTTTATAAATTGCCACCGTTTAAAAAATGCGTCTAATTCGTTTAAGATTACCTGTTTTTGTTTAGTGAACCGTTATATAATTTTATTATAGTCTTTTATTATATTACCAATATCTTGAAATATATTTGAAAGTAAATAAATAAGAGCAGTAAAAATATTCTACAATATAAAATAAGATTAGAGAGTGAGAGAGAGTATGTTGTGATTTTCGAGTTTATACCTACTATAATTTTTTATTACATTTAAAAGTATATACGACATTATTTTTAATCAATAGTATTAGGACAATTTTGAAAATAATACCATGTTATAAAGTATACCATAAAGATTTGATTCTAATCGCTTGAACAAAATAAATGCGTGTTAGTTTAGAATCTATGAAGTTTTTAGGCAATTGCTCTTCATATATTTTTATTAATTTCGGATGTCTATCGAACGAATAGGTATGCGGTCTTATAAAAGAAACATTTGAACATAATACAATAAAGATTGGGAATTAATTTACGGTTTATTTTAGTGTTCTACAATCGAAAGTATACTTACGAAACTTATTAAGTGAAAAAGATGTATACCTATTGTCTTCAACAAAATAATTATTGTTATGTACTGAATAGGATTTAGACTTTATTAGTAATTTATTGAGTACAGTATATTTATTAAAATACTGTTATTTGTTGGAAAAATAAAATCACTGAAAATTAACCTACATACGATAATACTAGTGTAATCTTATGGACCATGTGTTAAACAGTTCTTTTATTATTTATTAAAATACAATTTTACCTCTTTGTTGTAAAAAACAAAAAGAGATTCATTAGTGCTCTCAACAATAATTAAACGCACTACAACAATACATTACAAAGTCGCCATCTTGGGTCGGCAACCGTTAGCGCTTGTTTGCGTCCAGGTGTTGCGCTGACAAAACAATCGGCTCTCGAGTGAGAAGGGGCGGAGAGACCATTCATAAAAATTTATAAAATTCACCAAAAAATAAAGCGCAAAAAAACGATGAAAGGCGCTGATCGACGGCGATCCGATAGTCGGCTAATATTTCATAATATAACTACTTAGGGCTGTGAAGAATGGGTGTGTTATAAAAATTTGTAATTGATTACATTCCATTCTTTTCTTTGTTGGTTGTTGAGACCAACTTCTTTATTTTGATGACTGTTTTTTTCCGACGTAAGAACGTCGATGTGTTTCACGGAGTGACTATATAGTGTGAATTAGTTAATGTGTGTCTGTGTTGTGTCGTAGCTTCTAAAGTACTGGACCGATATTGATTCGATTTGTTTTTTTTTTGAAAGCTGATCGAAATTGTTCTTAGGAAAGGATAAAGATCTGTAGCGCTATTCTGCTTAAGTTTTAATAACACTCAATAGGGTGCGTGTTTCAACAAATTCGTCTCTGTCTTACTCATTCAGTAATATCGCGTTAGACAGAGAGAAATAGACAAGTAGTCACAAATAACACTAATTTCGTTACAGATTAACAGAATTGCCCTACTAGTAAGGCAAAGATTTTGGAGCTTTTCTATTAATATGGAAAGAATTTTTGAAACAAAAGTCGTTATTTTAACATCATGACTAGAGTATTATCAAAATGTATATATTTAACTTGTTTCCTCAACGAAGAGACCTTCCTTTAAGATTCCTTGTCAAAATATACCCACCTACACTTACACAAGCATGACCTTTTCAGTAAATTTGCAGTAATTTGGATAATTTAGAAAGGTTTGGTTAACTAGGTATTTAGGAAAAGGAAAGCTTATCGAATATTCCAGAGGTTCCTTAATTACTTAGGTAATTTAGTAAAATGGAACGGAATGTATTTTTTTATTTTAATACATTTTATTTTATAAATATGTACTTCAAAGTAAAGAAGTGGGTTCATACTTCACAAAATAAGCAGAAAGCGTGCAAAAATTATAGACACCTATCACAATATCAGGAACGCCACTGGGTATTGCATTGAACATTGAAACATGTTTTCATAAGCCTCAAGTACCGCCTTCTGTACCCTCGGGATCAAAAACCTTTACGCTTGGCCCGACTTGAATGAAATAATTAGGTGTATATTTTACAATTTGCCAAAGATCTCCATTGTATTCTTTATACTATAAGTGGATTTCGCTTTCCACAAAAGGCCTTTGGCGTACACCGCCACCGTCAAATCTTGCAACGTGTATACCTAATGTTATTATTCAGCTCCGCATCTGTCAAAAGCCGCTGCGTCAGTAATTTTACAGTTTAATCAGCGTTAAATGCACGCAGAGTTACCGCGAGGCGCAAAAAATTTTTAAGGGTCCCCCAAAGACATTTGTCTCTGGAATCTCGGCCCATAAATCATCGGGTTTTCGATGACATCTGCAATAAAATAAAGGGAATACCTTCAAAAGAAAGTCTTCAGTCGTATAAACTCGTCGGTTGGAATATTGAATGAATTCCGCTCGGGGCTACGTTTTGATACAGTTAGGAACACTTTGCGTGAATCTAAATAAAGTTCAAGGTTGATACCTGAAGAAAAGGGCTCAATTTATCTTCGACGTTTGTGTAAAGTATCTCTATAAAGGATTTTATTTGTGGTAGCTTAGGTCGTCAGAAAAAGATCAAAGTGAATAGAATTTGCACTTTTTATAGATATCTACGCCTAATTCGAATACCTTTTCAATAGACATCATTTTATTTTTATTTCTGAGTAATAATTTCTTTAAAATATTTCTCAGATAATCTTACTTAGGGTAAGATAGATAAGTCAAATATTTTTTAAAATAAACATTAATTTATATTTATTGTAACATTATCAAATTTTTTTGTTGATACTTTTATTAAGATTTTGTACCATTCTCCAATCATTAAGAAGCAAACCAAAAGGTACCGACATCAAATAATATTTTATTCAGATAAATTAACTTACCTACTCAACGCTAAAAGTATGCTTAAAACACAGGGCTAACCCTGTGAAAACATTTTTATTAAACTTAAAAATAATTTAATCAAATTAATAAAATTGGAAAATACCAAACTCATAACATATATGATTATATTAATTCAGAGAAAACAAGAAACATACCTATTAAATAAAAATAATAGATAGCTTTGGTAATATCAAAGAAATTTTGTTTAGACATCACAGTCAAGTGCGATTAATATAATACTTTGAAGTTCAAAGCAACGGGGACATTTCTAAGGCATGTGTGTAAATATTAGTGGTTCATATAGTAAGCTTTATTCAATTGGAATAAAGATTATATTTTGTAGCAAGGAGTATGCGTGTGTGGCTTAGAGGAATAACAATATTGGACAGTGCAGCAGATCTTTATTCATCTCAACACAAAGACATATGTCATCTATTATGTGTCACTGTACACTGACCACTTAGTATGAGAGGAAATAATTTATTCAAAGCGCACTACCGTCTATGTTTGGTTCATTGGACCACTAAGGGACCAGTGACCATTAGAGCATTTTGAATATTCAAAGTCGCATATTTACAGGTACTTGTCACGTAAATAGCCATGACTTCTCTTCTATTGATTCTTCAGTAGGCATGTTATATATATAAAAATCAATGATAACCGCATTTTTTGTATTCCGCAAAGCTATTAACGAAAACGACGTAAACACAATGTACGTACGAACGACGTAGACGAATTATTTGTGAACACGAAACCACGTGACTTTAGGTGTGCAAACCAAAGCTAGTTAGTAATGTTCGTGTCTATATAATAGGTAAAGATAGTAAATATTAAGCTTTTCTTTCTTCCTAGAAATTATCATTAAGAATTCTCAGCCTAGAGTTAGTAAATTTGTGCTCTTACTACGCACCTCGTAAAGCTTGTTAACCTGTTGGTCGTGGTCATAAATAGTTAAAATCTGAGTAATCGTTAGTGTCAAAACCCGCCAACTCGAACTGGGGCAATGTAGTGGGTATAAACTCCATATCATCTCTCTTATTAAAAATAGGCCTGTAGTGGGCCATCAAAATAGGCTAATATTGTGGAAGATAGATTTGACGACCTCCGTGGCGCAGTTTTGACGACCTCCGTAGCGCAGTGGTATACGCGGTGGATTTATAAGACGGAGGTCCAGGGTTCGAATCCCGGCGGGGCAGATTGAGATTTTTCTTAATTTGTCTTGGTCTGGCTGGTAGGAGGCTTTCGCCGTTACCACCCTACCGACAAAGACGTACCGCCAAGCGATTTAGCGTTCCGGTACGATGTTGTGTAGAAACCGAAAAGGGTGTGGATTTTCGTCCCACTCCTAACAAGTTAGCCCGCTTCCATCTTAGATTGCATCATCACTTAACATCAGGTGTGATAGCAGTCAAGGGCCAACTTGTAATCGATAAAAAAAAAAGATAGATCTAAGTTCAGTAACAAACTTAACCTTTAGAATAATAAAGTAAAAGCCCCTACTTTCCTTTCAGGAACTTTTACTTTATTACATTACATTATATATTATTTCACATAAAATAATATAAAAACAAAAGAGAACACACAAGGAGCATAACAAACGCTAAACACGTGTTAAAGTCAAATAAAAAAATGTCTTGTGTCGAATCGCAATCCCCTTTTGCAATCATTTATCTTAATTCTAATAAGTTTCACAAATGACTGCGGAGCATCAATTAACGGCACATCGTATGGTAGCTAAAGTTAATTAGTCTGGACTCTGGACTGGTTCACAAAAACTACAGATGCGAGTTCGAGTCGGTACATACAAGCTGCATTATTAGTAGCCCAGTAATGTTTTTGTTCTTTCTCTCTTTTGCTAACGGCCCGTACTGTAGCACCATCTGTGTTCGGCTTCGGTCGTCTGATACATACAGACACTTTGTTTGTACAGTATTTTATAGTATTATTTTAAAATGGTGATACTGTCCCATTGGTCTAGTGGTAGGGTTTTAGGTTGGGTGGAGGAATTATTTTGAGTTTCTTTATTCTAAGAAATTTTTAATAAATTTTTATTTATTTAAACAACTTTATTGTATTATTCATAGAAAGAAGGTATAATACACTAGGAGCTAATAGAAAAAGCAGAGGGCCTTATCACTAAATGTGGTGAGTTCTTAGGTCGGAGTCAGGAAGTTCTGGTATACCCCCTCGTTCTGCCACTATCATTAACACCCGATGGTGATCTTTACTAAATTAAAAATGTTATCAAAGCCCAACAACCCGCACTTGAGTAAAGATAAGCGTAAATTGTGCCAACTGTTATTTTAAATTATTGTAATAAAATATAGAGACTTATTTGTGCCCAAACTTCAAAATTAGTAAACTACATACGTAGTTTTTTTGTAACAAAGACTATACTATAAGAATATTATGGTTATCTAAAAAGTGTGAACTGACTCGACATTAATCGTGGGGCTTAATTGGCGTTTTGTATGGTAATATGTATCAGGCAGAATTTAACTTAATTATAACACTTGTCTATAGGACTGTACGTGATTGTATGACTGGAAAGGGAAGATTTATTGCAACCTTGCCGAGGCGGTTAGTAAGTGTGGATGACTTTTTGTTGCTCTTGTGCTTAATCACTGAAAGATATTACGTTAATGCAATATTAGTTATGATTGTGGCGAGCTAATTTCAGCGTTATCTATTACTATTACTGTATATTGATGGCTCAGCTGCTGGCTTTTCTTTCTTGTGATTTCAATTAGTAAACCAAATGTAGGTAAAAAAGTTCATTCTCTAATATGTCTTTCAATGTAAATCAACTATCAAAAAACCAAAATATATAAATTTATTTTTTTATTGATTATATAGGAAGCAGGACTATATAACTTGTTAGGAGTGTGATGAAATCTACACTCTACAGGACATCGTACCGGAACGCTAAATCGCTTGGCGGTACATCTTTGTCGGTAGGTTGATTACTTACTAGCCACGAATGAAGCCTCCTGCCAGCCAAAGTTGGACCAATTTGGAAAATCTTAATCCGGCCCACCTGAAAATCGAACCCAGGGCCTCCGTCTTATAAATCAACTGCGCAAACATTTAAAATCATCATCATCATCATCATCATTATCAGCCAATAGACGTCCACTGCTGGACATAGGCCTTTTTAGGGACTTCCAAACACAACGATCCTGAGCCGCATGAGCCAAGCGGCTCCCTGCGACCCGTTTGATGTCATCAGTCCACCTGGTGGGGGGTCGACCAACACTGCGCTTTCCGGTGCGGGGTCGCCATTCTAGCACCTTCGGCCCCCAACGTCCATCAGCTGTTCGAACCACGTGCCCCGCCCATTGCCACTTCAGTTCTGCGACTCGCTGAGCTATGTCGGTTATTTTGGTTCTTCTGCGGATCTCCTCATTTCTGATTCGATCACGCAGAGATACTCCGAGCATTGCTCTTTCCATCGCCCGCTGAGTGACTCTAAGCCTTCTTATGAAGCCCGCAGTTAGCGACCAAGTCTCGGATCCGTATGTCATCACTGGCAACACGCACTGTTCGAAGACCTTCGTCTTCAGGCACTGAGGAATTTTGGACGAAAAGATGTCATGCAGTTTCCCGAACGCTGCCCAACCGAGTTGGATTCGGCGGTTCACCTCTTTCTCGAAATTGGACCTACCTAACTGGACCATATGCCCTAGGTATATATACTCGTCTACAATTTCGAGTGCAGAATTTTCAACAATAACTGGGTGGAGCGAAACATGAGCATTACACATGATCTTTGTCTTGCTCATGTTCATTTTAAGGCCCACCTGTTGAGAAACTCTGCTGAGGTCATTGATCATATTATTAAGGTCATCTAGAGATTCTGCCATTATCACTACATCGTCGGCAAACCGCAGTTGAGTGAGGTACTCGCCATTGATGTTGATGCCAAGTCCATTCCAGTCCAAGAGCTTAAAGACGTCTTCCAATGCGGCGGTAAATAGCTTCGGGGAGATAACATCTCCCTGTCGCACTCCTCGCTGCAATTGGATTGGCCTCGTAGTCTCATCCTGTATACGGACTGACATAGTGGCGTTTTCGTACAGGCACTGCAACGCTTGGATGTACCGGTAGTCGATTCGGCACCTCTGCAATGACCTTAACACAGCCCAAGTTTCCACCGAATCAAAGGCTTTCTCATAGTCCACAAACGCCAAGCAAAGTGGCCGGTTATACTCTTCGGTCTTTTGTATAACCTGTCGCAGCGTATGGATGTGGTCTATGGTACTAAAGTCTTGTCGGAAACCGGCTTGTTCGGGAGGCTGGAAGTCATCAAACCTACGAGCGAGACGATTCGTGATGACTCTGGAGAACAACTTGTAGACATGACTCAGCAGCGAGATTGGTCTGTAATTCTTCAGCAAGGTATTGTCACCCTTTTTGAAGAACAGAACAACCACGCTCCTGTGCCACGCCTGAGGCGTCTTGCCCTCGTGAATGACGGAATTGAACAATCGCTGAAGGACTTCAAGTATCGGCTTACCACCCGCTTTCAGTAGTTCTGCTGTGATTCCGTCATCACCTGGTGCCTTGTTGTTCTTTAGGTGTTCGAGAGCCATACTAATCTCGTCTAGGCTGACGTCCGGGATATCTTCGGTATAGTGTCGGGTCAATTTGGCTCTGGGGTCTTCAGCCAAATTGTCAACAAGCTTTTGAGTTGACGTGTATAACTGTCCATAGAACCTCTCGACCTCACCCAAGATCTCGGGCTTGGAAGAAATGAGATTACCGTCATCGGTCTTCAGACGCGTCAACTGACTGCGTCCAATAGACAGATCTTTCGCGAACACTTTCGAGCCACGGTTGTGTTTTATTGTATCTATGATACGCTCGGTGTTATAGCGGCGTAAGTCACATTTCTGCGACTTAGAGATCTGTCTATTGATACGTCGGTAGTTCAGAGCGTCCCCTGAAGACTGTAATCGCATTCCTTGTCTTTCCTCCATGAGCTTGAGTATTTGGTCAGAGAATTTCTTGTTGGTTTTTGGGCGGTGGGTCTTATAGAACTTAGACCCAACCGAATGGACAGTTTCCACTAGCCTGTTGTTCAGATTGTCCACATCAACACAATGTGCTAGGCAATCGAAACGGTTCTGGAGTTCCAGTTGAAAGCTTTCGGGGTTTTGGATGTGGGCACGAGTAGGCCGGAGCGTTGACTTCACCAGTCGGTACCGTTCAAGCTGTACATTGATATTCAACGTGCCTCTTACCAGTCGGTGATCACTGCCGGTTTTGACCCTATTGATCACAGAGACATCGTTGAATATATGCCGTCTGGTCGACAAGATGAAGTCAATCTCATTTCTCGTGGAACCATCGGGGCTCAACCAGGTCCATTTCCTATGTGGTGGCTTCTTGAAGAAGGAGTTCATCATAAAGAGGCCCTCCTTCTCCATGAAGTCAGCCAACATTTGGCCCCTGTGGTTCCGTTGCCCATAGCCAAATTGCCCCATTCTCAACTCTGAACCACTCCTCTCGCCCAGCTTTGCATTGAAATCCCCCATAACAACATTGTAGTAGGAGTTCGAAGCATGCAGGGCTCTTGAAATATCCTCATACAATACTTCTACCTCCTCGTCGGGTTGTGCCGAGGTCGGTGCGTAAACCTGTATAACCTTCAACGAATACCGTTTGGTAATTCGGAGGACAAGGAACGCTACCCTGCTCGACACACTCTCGACTCGTACAACATTGTTAACGAGGGACTTGTGAACGATAAACCCAACACCACCTTGGGACAGATGTTCACCCTCCCGGTAGTATAGTAAATTGCCGGAATTCAGGATTATCGAGTCCTCGCCCTCTCTTCGGACTTCGGACAATCCTATAATGCTCCAGCGCAACTTACTTAATACTTCTTCCAGATCGATCACCTTTTCGTCAGTCCTCAAAGTGCGTGCGTTGAATGTTGCCAGGTCCAGTCGTCGGGGTTGGCAGCGGAATCTCTGCCGGAGATTCTTGACACCCCTTGCCCCGCCGTTACCATGACCGCTGCTAGAGCCAGGAATAGCGGGGCTGCCGGGGACTAGGGGCTGTTTTGTTGGTCCGTCTCCCATAAAAAGAAATGCCCTATAGTGACCACGCTGGGCAGGCGGGTTGGTCACCGCAGAGCTGGACTATTCGAACCAGTGTCACTGCTGCCTGACACTGGCCTCATTTTGTAGTCCAGCCTATTTGGAATGGTTATACCGCCATTCATCGGTCGCCAGAGCCTCGTCGGTCCATCTGCAGGGTGCACCGCGAGCAGGTGAGGTTGACATTTGGGGAGGCCGACTGGAACTATCATCCCCCTTACACACATTTAAAATATTATTAGTGAACTGAATACTTCTATGAGTTCCAAATTAGTGCAAACTTCAAATGCCGTTACATACTTTCTATAACTTTGAGAACTGTTTTCAATTATGAGTTCTCATTAGAGACTGTCTTAATTTATCACACCATTTGTATATTTTCCAAGCATACGTTTTGTTAGAGTCGTATTGTATAATAAACACAAATGTAAGTACAAACTTCAAACAGTACCCAACACAGTAACGATATTCTACACTATGCATTCATTCCTTCAATTATCGCCGATGACTTGTGTTAAACGGCATTTGGAAGTCTTGATAAATGATATAGGAAAGTGAAGTCTTAATTAATAAGCTTCACATCTTTATCATAAATATGGTCTATCAGTGTCTTGTTTGAGCTCAAACAATATTGATCATCTATTTTTGTTTAGCGGAAGCATAAACAACATCGGGTATAATCTAAGGCATCATAAAAATCTGTAAATAGCCGCCATATTTCATCTCTTTAAGACGAGCCCATAAATTACTGAAGTTGACAAACTGATTTTTAATGTCCCTTCATTCTTTTACGCGTGAGAGTAACGTTGTTTTCCTTAACTCATTTAGAACCAAATAGCCGTATGGCTCATCCTTAATTTTAAAGACAGCTTTTTTCGTCACATGTCCATCAACAATCCGTTCTTCGAGGCCACAACTTGTTTCCTTATTATATCTTTCGTTCTACCCTTAAAGGTGTCCAGAGGGAGTTACAAATAAAGAATGTATTATCTGTTTAGTCCTTACCATGACAATAATTAATGACTGGATTTAAACGCTTCCTCACGCCCGTGACATTAACATAAATAGAATGATCTTCGTTGCAGCCCCTTTGATTCTGTTATTTTTAGTTTAGTGGGCTTAACTTTTGTATATTAATTTGTAGGCCGTACATGTTCTGTAGTATCCACGACTTTGATGTTTTGTGTTAAGCGGTGTCTGGTGTTTTTCAACTTTGCAGACACTGAGGAAGTTATTGGACAGTGGCCGTGTAAGCTTAATTGGTAAAGAAGAAAGATTTCAACCGATTCAAAAGTCTGTTTAATATAAATGGAGAACGCACTGATAGATATCTTAAAAATATGTGCAAAAGAATAATAATAATGAACAATATTCCAGACTGATTCCTTGGAATCTTAAACGGTGATGAATATAATTGACAGAAACGCCTGCTACAGCTACAAGAACAAAGGCAATGTCGAGACAAATTCATTGGTGTCAACGACTATCATAAACCAGGCGATTAATGCAAATAGCTCCCGACAGTCGCGTAACAAAGAAACAATAGCGTTCTGGAGTTATGAATCAGACACGTGCTAACTATTGCACATAAAATACGAATGATGTCAGGCTGACGTTTTGCTTAATATGCTAGTGCGTTCTCTGGCTATTAAGGACTTTGCCTTTGATTATTTATACGCTCAGTGAGATTACACTTTGCTGTTTTGTAAACATTTTATAAATACGACAACTTAATGCAAATAGCTGTTCACAATTCAGTCTAGCATAAAGTTCCATTTAAATTTGTTTCATCAACTGTACATGTTCTTTTTTTACATACTGATCGTCATTTGTTGTAGTTAATTAGAATTCTTCTTATATATTATATTATACATTTGTAATCTAACTTTGTACATAATGGGTTTTTGCCTCAATAAACAATTATATTATTAGTATTATTATTATTATATAACAATAAATTAAATGTATAAAATACTAATATTACAAAAAGTTTTGCTAATCTATATTGACTTAAAATATACCTTAGTAAATTACGTGTAAAATGGTAATTAAGTTGACTTCAGAAGGATATTCAAATTACCTATATATGTATTGGTAGACAAGAGTTAATTAAGCATAACTGTTGAGTTCCTTGATCAATCTGATAAACTGAGAGTCCCGTAAGAGTCATTTACTGCGTTCTAGAAACCATCTACGTACGCGAGAGTTGCAAAAGTTCGCTCGGCGTGCAATAATGTTTATTTCTTTACGGAACACGGCTTGGTAATTGGGGATAAGTCTAGGCGCTCCGTGATTGCCAAGACGTGCAAGTATGGAGTGACGTATAGAGATAATTTGGTTGAGAGTGGGTAACTTTCTAGTGTTAATATTTCTATTTGCTATAAGTCTGGTAGAGAGGTCGAGTAGTTTCTACTAGAGATGCACAATTCTTGTCTCACAAAGCCGAGTATAATTTTAATATAACTTTTTTGTGTTGTGAGTTTTACATACAATCATCTTTTTCATTTCTTTGTTGAATCGATTTTTATAAAACGCTTTTAGAAACAATTTCATGACGTGAAAACGAATTGGTGTTAAATACAATACTTTGGTGACTTACTTACTAGTCCTTTGACATAATTTGCAAGTCCACTCCCATTAGCATTATTTTGGCTTTTGACGACCTTCATGGCGCAGTGGTATGCGCGGTGGATTTATAAGTCGGAGGCTCTGGGTTCGATTCCCGGCGGGGCAGATTGAGATTTTTCTTAATTTTTCTTGATCTGGCTGGTGGGAGGCTTTCGCCGTGGCTAGTTATCACCCTACCGACAAAGACGTATCGCCAAGCGATTTAGCGTTCCGGTACGATGTCGTGTAGAAACCGAAAGGGGTGTGGATTTTCATCCCACTCCTAACAAGTTAGCTCGCTTCCATCTTAGATTGCATCATCACTTAACATCAGGTGTGATAGCAGTCAAGGGTCAACTTGTAGACGATAAAAAAAATATTTAGTGGAATATCGATCATGTGTCAAATCATATTGATTTCTCTTAAACAAATAGGAATATTACGAAAATTCCACATAATATGTATCAATTTAAAAAGTTGATTTTGAGATCGACTTTAACAAAACCTGTTACTATTACCTACACAGAATTAGAAAATTAGATAAGACATAACAGTATCAAATACGTCTTCACAGTTCATCGTGAGATTGGGGAACCTGTTAGTTTTGTTATTTAAGTTGCTGATGTAAATCTCAATCGTCATACGTGCAGTCAGGTTTTGCTAATTAACGTTTACTTGGGTATATATCTCTGTTTGCATGACTCGTTTGTTTATCTCTGCAAACTGTGTCCCGATTTGAAGGTGTTTGACGCAGTGTGCTTTAATGTTGAAGCTACATTCGCAAACAAATATTTTGTCTAGACTGTAGACTTTGCGGATTATTTAAGTACCTAAGTTTCTTAAGTTACCTATGTTGTTTATTTTTTTTTTATATTATCTATCTGCTTCATTGATATATAAACTAGTGTATGATTATAATAATAATATAAATAATAAAATTATTATTATAAAAACATAAACCGACTGCATAGAAGTTATGAACTGAAAAGAGAAAAGCAAGGATCACTATATCTATATAAAATTCTAAATACTTTTATTTTTATAATAATAATTTTATTTGAGACTTTTTTGTTTTAGCTTATGGTATAGAAATGACTCGGTACACTTTATGCCATTTTTTGTTAAAACGGCAATATAAACATGATATGATAGTTATATTTATGAAATGGTCTTTTTACAACCTTTTATTTAATACCCATATTGCTAAGATAGAAGAAAGATATACACACATCCTTCTTTTTTCTCCCATTTACAGCCGCCGTTTTGAAAATGTATATAGCCTATGTCACTACCACAATTTTCACAAATTCAACGACACATGTTAAAATCCGTTCAGTCGTTAAGGCTGTAGCGCGTGCCGAAGAAATGGACATACATACATACATACGCTCGAAAAACATAACCCTCCTTCTGACGCAGTCGGGTAACAACAAATCGTTGTTCTAGTGACTAAAACAACATAAATAACTGAACAGAAACGTTAACACTTAGAAATTAAAAAGCATCATTACCTTTCATTACATAAAATATTCAATTAAACAACCTAAACATCCAAATTATTTTAAGAAAAGACAAAAGCTGTATGTTTCTGAATATTGAGTATACCAGTATCTAAAATTGAATAATTATTAGCAGAACGAATCAAAATAGGTCATCAGAAATTGAGAACTAATAATAAAATGTAATTAATAAGTTTAGAATGACGACAGCTTTTAAAATATTACAAAAGATGCAGGAGCTTAAGCCATATTAGTCACTTTATTATCCTCTATTTGCCCGAGGCGCGCAATCTGAGGGCAGTTTTGGTTTTTTAAGCCTCCGGCTGCATTCTTGATTATCGAATTTTACAGGGAATGTTATTAAGTCTTGACTTATAATTTTTAATCAACTTTAAACAATTATTGTTTATAAATTGACTAATATATATTGATTGATTAATGAATAAGGTGTATTCTGATACTATTATAACAAGTAAAGTTTTCTAGCTTATGCTAATAGTAACTATTTACCATGAAACCTCCTCATACAACCTAATTTGACAATATGTTGTGAATTAAATTTTGCATCGATTATTTTATAAAATAATCGATGCAAAATTTAATTTGTAATCAAATTAGATTACAAACTGATAATAATATGGAAAGTGTTTTTTTTAAATGAACCTGTGCAGTTTGTAATTACTTGAGTTTATAGTAAATACATATATTTTTTCGTTTTAATTATCGTTTATTAAAAAAGAACAATTATAGGCCGAATAATATTTCGATAAAATAAATAGGTAAATGTCGAAACATAAATATTTATCTACAATTTATCAATATCCATATTTCTCGACATTCAAGTAAAGTAAGTTGAAAAAATAGTTCTTGAGGAATATCGATAAGAAGCGCTTCCTTTTTGTAAGCGGTCAAAAATATTTGCGACAGATATACTGCACAAAATATCGAAATGAAAATATTATGCAAATTGCAAATAATGACATGACAGCCAAATTTGATTCAGTTATGAATAAAATCGGCCCAAACATGGAAACATTTGATTGGATTTGCATAATGCGCCCCAAAATATTCCAATTATTTGAATATCATTGACGCATTTTTGGCGAATACGTTTAATTGGTATTGTTTCATTATAATATTTAGTCGGGTAATTTGTGAAAATGAAATTCTCAAAAAGGAAATCGTTATACTTGTTCATTAAACTAAAAACATTAAATATTATGATTACTAAGTTTATTGTAAAACTGTTGATAATTAATTATTTTTAAATTGTTTGCATAGTGGGATGCAATCCAAAAATAAAGTTATCTCAATCGAGGATGTAACAAAGTTTGATATATAACAGTTACATAATCTCTATATACATAAAAATGAATTTCAGTTTATTAGTCTGGCTAAAACTCGAGAACGGCTGAACGGATTTGTCTTATCTTAGTCTTAAAATGTTCGTGGAGGTCTAGGAAAGGTTTAAAAGGTAAGAAAAATTCGAATAACTGTCGGGAAAACCCTCAAAACAGCCCTTTTCTATTTGCCGTACTTTAGTACCAGCATTGCACCCGTACGAAGCCGGGACGGATCGCTAGTTAGGTAACAATTATAATCTATCTTTCAGTATAAGAAATATGACGCCCCGCCCGTGGTATAGTGAAGTAAAATATTATTTAAACTAGAGGACGCCCGCAGTTCCACCCGTGTGGTTCTGGTTCCGTGGAAATTTTGAGATATAATGTAACCTATGTGTAATATGTACGTAAAATTCAGATTTGTTAGCTATTGATTTGAAATTTCATCAAAATCCATTCAGCAGTTTTTGCTTGAAAGTGTAACAAACATCCAACAATCGCTTTTATAATATAAGTAAGGATAAGTCAAATATTCTCGTAGATTTCCAAAAATTCTAACACATCCTGTTTAAAAGAACATTGACTGTTCAGTAAAATGATTTATATGTCTAAAAAAATATAATCCACCCTGACCGGAACTGCAAAAACTACCCAACAATATAAATACCACACAAAGCAAGCCACTTCAACAATTCTCATAGTAGTTTTTCAGTTACACCCTCCAATCGTAAAAATGTCAGGGGACAATAAGAGATCAATCACCCTGGAGCACTAGTAGTGGTGTGACGTGAAAAATAATATCAGCAGTGCTGACCTGATTCTCGAGATTTGCATTCAAGCGGGTAATAGCGTAATCTATCATACTTCTCGTTGAGAAAAATACGTGTATCCTTATAACTAGGAGAGTATTGGAAGAGGGAATGTGCTCTATGAATTTTTTACACGCCTAAACTATTTGATTATTTTTAAACTACAGCTAACTGCACAAATTATAAATTAGTTGCACCACTAACTAAACGTGATATACCTAGACTAAAATAGTTTTTTTTTATAAATTACTAATCTTGCCTGCCTTCCGAGCCGGTGGAAGTCTAGAAATAGTCTGACTTGACGTTTAAAAAGTGCTTTCAAAGTAAGCCTACTGGAAGTAAACAATTTTGAATTTTTTAATTTTAACTTCTTGGTAATATTTTTTTTTTTTGTTACCTATTTTGGAAAACACTCTATAGTAGGTAACAAAAAATATATTAATTTATATATTTGTACATTTTGTTGTCTAATTAGAGTTTAACATTTGAAGCTGTATAATAATGTCTTAAATAAACTGCAATTACAGATTAAGTAGATACTTCATACTATCGAATATAAATAATAATGGCTTTATTATACGTCTCTATTCTTAGTAACAGTTTCAATATTAAAAGATTTTCTCAGTTTTTTTCCTAATTGACCTAAAATTCAAATTCAAATCCGTTTATTTGAAGTAGGTTTATTACAAGCACTTTTGAAACGTAAAAATTATTGTATTTGTAATGACTCTACCATCATAAAAGGTATAACTATTACTCGTATGTCAAATAAGAATCTCCAAATGCTAATTGAATAAAAATAAAATCCCTTAGAATTTTGAAGGTCCTCATAAATAACATTAATTTCTTGGAATAAAGCTCAAGGTATAGTAGGTGGATGCCTAACATAAACTCGATTGTACTTGATATAAGTGGCCCTAAGAAAGGCCGCTACCATGTTATAAAAATAAACAACCTCTGATAAACATGGGCTGTTCATCTTTTGTTTTTCGCGTTCCGAGTAGCCTACAAGGGCCCGTCCGTTAATATTATCCTGTTAACATTGCCGCCTTTACACAATCCCAATATTCATTTTTATATTTTTTATTATTGACTACAACTTGGCCCTTGACTGCTATCACACCTGGTGTTAAGTGATGATGCAATCTAAGATGGAAGCGGACTAACTTGTTAGGAGTAAGATAAAAATCCACACCCTTTCGGTTTCTACACGACGTCGTACCGGAACGCTAACCGCTTGACGATACGTCTTTGTCGGTAGGGTGGTAACTAGTCACGGCGAAAAGCCTCCCACCAGCGAGACCAAGACAAATTAAGAAAAATCTTAATCTGCCCCGCCGGGAATCGAACCCGGGACCTCCGTCTCATAAATCCATCGCGCATACCACTGCGCCACGGAGGCCGTCAAATACGCTATACGTCATATACGCTGTATTGAGAAACGTACTCATTTAAATAATTTTTACCTGAGTGTTGGAGAAATAGCTTTCAAAGTTATGGATTTCGAGTTCTAAAGCTTCTAAAATACTAATTTCATCAATATGTATATAATAAATATAGACATAATTAAGTAAAGTGAACTATTATATTCTGGAAGTTTGTCCTTTTTTTTCTAGGAGGAGAAAATCCTTATGGTCATCCCCAACGGATAGTGCCGCACTCCTTCGCTTAGCTGAAAACCCCTTCTATCACTTAGGCACTGGTGAAGGTACCTGCCATTTCAGCCTACCGCAAGTGCCCTTGTCAGTATCACCCTAACCTGGTCCTTTCGTCCTTCTCCTTTATTTTCATTATGCTTTCTAAATAAATTCTAATCGCTTTCCAGTCCTCCTTCGTCTCTAGCATTAAGGTGTTCTTTATACTTGTGTCACAAAACAATCTCATCAAAAATTATACAAAGCACTTGCAAAAGGAATCAGAAAAATGTTGCACGAAAAAGCAGGTCTCCGTGCCATTAACTCAGAGTTGTGTTAAAAAATTAAATCAGGCCGACGACGAGAGCAATCAATCATTGCTCAGTTTAAATTATCGCTACGTAAGCTACATTCATGTTTAAAGGCAAGAGTTCCGTACAGTTTTGAGAAATGTTTTGACTGCTTCGTAGGTCTAGCCTACGTGGCTTCGATCATAAGGTCCTGGGTTTGAATCCTGTGTCAGTTCGCCGGAATAATTCTGAGATTTTCATCGTTCTATGCGAAGTTGATGGTGATATAATAAATATAACATTGTCTTCCTAAGCCCGCCAACCCGCATTGGAGTAGCCTGGTGGGTCTCCTATAGTTTTTTTATAGCAACAAACCTACTACAATTTTTGGTTTGGTCTAATTCAGGTCAATCTTCGACCATGACTAATTCTTACCGATGGCGATAACCGCTAAGCTTTCGGTCCGTTACCTACCGCATTAAAATCACATAATATCAAGAACAAAAAACCATTTCTAGGCACTACCAATTGGTAGTACCAACTTACGAGTAAGTACTCTCTTGCTTAAAATCCAATAAATAAAAAATAATATGCTTGAAATTACCAGCTTTTCACTATATGCAAATTAAAGCACGGTATGGTATTTTCATCGAAAAATCTATTTTTAAAATTTTTGTCTGTCTTTGTGTTCCGAATAGGTAATCTTTGATACTTGTATATGCTGGCCAGATATTACGGAAACAATGCTTAGCTCTATCGACTTACGAGTATTTCTTCTGTAACAATAACACAATATTGAGCTATAAAGAAAAAGTGACATTTATCTTGTCAAGGAAGTCCATTTTCTTCCGATTTCGCCCAAATAAGCAGATACGTAAATAATAAAGTTTCCTATCTCGATCAATCATTATGATACCCGTCTCATCATCAAGAAAATAATTATTTAAGTGAATGCTTTATGTATATAATAATTGATTAATTGAGCTGTTAATTAGTCGACCTAAAATTTGCAGTTTTATCATTTGTATAATTTCTTTTTTATTTTAGGTACACTTATGAGTGGTTGAAAATATATAAATAACTAGCTGACCCGACAAACGTTGTTTTGCATTAAAAATTTAAAAAAAAATTAGATGAAAATTAGATAGTAACCGATTCTCAGACCTGCTGAGTACGCATACAAAATTTGGTAAAAATCGGTAAAGCCGTTTCGGAGGCGTACGGCAACTAACATTGTGGCAGCGAAATTTTATATATTAGATTAAATTCAAAGCTTCATTTTTAAATGGGATATATATGGGACAGGTAGGTAATTTTATATGGGAATAGAGACTTTAAGTATATGCTATTTGTCAGCTGCGCTACGAATGACTGTTAGTCATATGTTTTTTTTTAAATGCGGTTTTGCTTTGCGACTACGGAACTCAATATTGATGTTCATCCAATAAGCACTTGAAAGGTTTTTTAACGTGATAATATTCCTTTACCAATCTTTTAATTTGATGCTGATGATGCTATTACAAAAATAATAATAGGTGTTAATATTTTTTCCGTAAATAAATTATCAATTTGCAATACCTATTATCGGTTTACAATTTTTCAAACCATTTAGCTTGTAGATTTATTTTATAATTGACTATGTTTGTAACCTCGAGGCAGTTTAGCTTTGTTGACTCTTCTATCTATCTATCTTATCTAATTTATAAAGATAAAGATAAAGTTTATCTCGTCAACATTTTGTGTTAAATTATGTTTTGCTTTCAGATCAGATTCATCAGTTTGATTGTTTACTAAGAAGATATTCAGTATTTCTTTGAAGAATCTTAAATCATGTTGAAGGTCTTAAACATGGAGCCCAAAGGTATATTTTATTAAGTGAAAAATTTATTTTATTTTGTGTAAGCCTATTTTACAAGCACTTTTTAGCGCCTAGTTTGAAACGTTTTTAATGACTCTACTACTGGTTTGGAAGGGGGCTCTATTATAGAAGATTGGCAGAAACCTTTAGAATAATAACGAATTTAAAAAAATATTTTAAACTCGCTATTTGGTGAAGATGAAAGTTGCACAGTTAAGAATCATTGTCAATGAAACCCCACCAGTCATTTTTTAACAGATGAAAAAAAAACGGAAGAGGTTCTGAATTCGACACAAATATATATTTTTTTTGTATGTACCACGCATAACTTTTTACAGAGTTGTCTGATTTTGATAAATCAATTCATTAGAAAGGGCAATCAAAATATTAGAAAGGGCACACTTCCAAGGTCATCATGTTAGGATCTGATGATGATATCCTGGGAAAATTAAAGAAACTCTTTAAATTTTATAGGTACACTTGCAGCGATTTCGGTTTTAGTGTAAGTATCGGTAGCTTTTTGGCTACAAGTGCCATATAATATACTATGATAGTATAGTACGAGTACGTTACGTGGCGATAAATCACTAAAAAGTAAGAAATAAAGTTTTTTAACAAAAATTAGAACCGACTCAAAACGCACTAAAAAGTAAAAAATAACTGTGTCATTTAGTTACTTTAATTTACTTAAGTATATCTAGGAGTCGATGCCAGCCAAGGTTTTTACTTTAAGAACATTACCTAGAACCTACAAACTGCTATACTACGTTAAATAAATGTTCCTTAAACTTGCTGGCACCGACTTCATACATGTTATGCTTAAGTAAATTAAAGCAACTAAATGACACAGTTATTTTTTACATTTTAGTGCGTTTTGAGTCGGTTCTATTTTTTGTTAAAAAAATTTAACACAATAGGTTTGCTTAACTTAGATATCAATTAAAGAATTCAATATTTGGAAAAGTCATTGAAACACAAAAATGCTAGAAAACATTTCAAATAAGGGTGTTCTTTCCATTGTTATAGTTTAACAAAATTACAGATATTCTCGACCAGAAGCGGCCGGATCATTAACCGTCAGCAATAATCATTACCCGTTCCTATCCCATCAACCTTGAAGATGCTTTATTGTCTCGATTCGGCTCGTTGTCGACTTGTTACGAGTATTGCTACGGTATAAAAATAAGAATACGTCATCAAACTCGTATTATAAAACCTCACGCGATCGTTTCGTCATTGTTTACTTGTTATACAGTAGGGGGATCACTTTTATATTTATTCTACGACAAGCGTTGTTTTATAACTGTGAACTCAAGATGAGAATGATTGCCAGCTTTACTCAGTTTTGGAATGTATAAAATCTGAGTAGACCCTGAGAAGATCAGAATGTAACTCAACTGTGGATAGTTATTATTAATTCCTTAAAAGATGTATTGTCAAGTGATATGTATTGTATAGTATAAATGGGCGACTAGTTGGGGTGAATATCAGTTTAAGTTTTATTCAGCTTAACTTGTTCCTATTCTTGTACCGTCATTGACTTTAAGATCACAGCAAAGCACCTATAACTTCATCATCGTTTTTTACGTGTATTATTTTTATCGACTATAAGTTGGCCCTTGACTGCTATCACACCTGGTGTTAAGTGATGATGCAATCTAAGAAGGAAGCGGGCTAACTTGTTAGGAGTAGGGTGAAATCCACACCCCTTTCGATTTCTACACGACATTGTACCGGAACGCTAAATCGCTTGGCGGCACGTCTTTGTCGGTAGGGTGGTAACTAGCTACGGCGAAAGCCTTCCACCAGACCAAGACAAATTAAATTAAATTAAGAAAAATTTGAACATGCCGCGCCGGGAATCAAACCCAGGACCTCCGTCTTATAAATCCTCCACGCGTGCCACTGTGCCATGGAAGTCGTCAAATGTGTAAAGCCGCAGTAATTAATTACTTTATTGTTTTGCTGTGAGTTTCAACGTCTACCATCGCGTATGATTGTTAAACAGTGGTACGGTAGGGAAAAAAGTTTGATAATTTCTCCGAGCGATTCGAATGAGATTCGTTGATGTTCTGTGTCTTGTTTATATGATTTAGATAGATTAGCTCATTTCTTGGTGTAACAAGAATTTTTGTAATCAAATTTAGTTTTCTCTAATGACTGTACACTGTAATGACATTTTTATGCGCATTATAAATATTTCGTAAAGAAATATTTATAATGCGCAAATAAATATTCAATTTCAAATAAATTTCAATAAATATTCAATAAATATTCAATTTCTTTTTTATTAATGTGTTATATCGATACCCAATAAAATATTAGAGAAATGTTTTTTTTTACTTGAGAACCTCTTTTACTGGAAGTAATTTTTCTCCCACATATAATGCGAGAAAATCTACCTAAATATTTCTAAAGCATATACGGAATACTTAGTTTATTAAAAAGAAGTGACTTTTCTATTTCTTAGTCAGTCACAAAATGATTAGAACGTCAGCTATATTCAAATTTTCATCTTCGGCCATTTTTAAAAAGAAAATTGAATAAAAATGTCGCGTTTCTTTATTGTTATGACAACCGAAATCTCCGAGGACAAAATGGGTGCCGGATAAAGTCAACTGAAAGTTTATTTTCCCCTGAAACAGACCATAACTTTTTAGGGCACCATGAAAATAAGTTTTACGATTGTTACGAATTAATATCTGAAAAACGGGTTCGGACCCTCGTATTTTAACGATAAGCTCTTTCGAATTGGGTTTTCTTAATAATTTTCCCATTCCCTAAAACGCTTTTCCGAAAATAATAAAATAACAGTTTGTACTATAGCGTAGCTGTTAATTATTATTATTAAATTCCTGAAAGCCGAGCTGTTGCATGAATTATATTACATAGCAAAGTTATTCACTTAGATTTTATTTCAAAACGGGAACATAAACAACAAAAACAGTATGAGACCATTGAATCTTTGTCTATGAAACTATTTTGTATATGATTTAGTTACACTGATTTTAATTGTATGTAAAACCATTTAAATAATCATATTATAAATAAGTTATTCAAATTATAGTTATATTTGTGTAAAATATGCACTTCTAAACAAGTAACCTTTAACACAAATTGAAATAAAAATATTGCTAAGAAATTGAAAACGAGTTTCCATTTTGAAAATAGAAATATACTCAAACAAATAACAACATCTTTAATATTTTATTGTGCAAGCAACGGAAGACTTTATCACAATCCCAACGTGCTCGTCGGTGCACTCAGTGGTGACTACAGGGGTGGCAGGAGATGCGCATAAGGTCTCACAAAAGGAGGCAACGTTAGTCCACCAATCCCGGCTGTCGAGCATGTACCTGACAATACTAGGCAGCGAGAGATCTCCGTTTAGAAGAGACACCAAAGAGTGCCTCTGTGGCGCCCATGACACACATTCTGCCAGAGTATGGCGCACCGTGTCCTCTGGCGCGCCACACTCATGGCAGACCGGCGAGGCCTCCCTCCTCGCAATCCCGTGCAGTTATTTACCTAAACAGCCGTGTCCAGTGAGCACCTGCATGAGACGGTACGATAATGCGCCATGGCGCCGCGTCAACCACCGTTCTAGATGGGGCCGGAAACCTTTAACTATCCAAGTGCCAGCCACCGGCGACTCGAGGTCTTCTTTCCACTTGTGGACCAGGGCCTGCCTCCCGAGCGTTCTTATGCGTTTTAATTTGGCGAGGTCTCCCCTAGCCTAAATCCACCACGTTGCTCCAATGCAGGTTGGCAGGCTAAGTGCTAACGTTTGAATGAGAATATCACATTGAATACGGGTAAGTGAGCAATTATTAATGTATAACCTAAAACGAAATAAAACTCAATATTTTATAGTCTGACCCAAAACTCATATCTGGGACGTTTTCAGTTACCACTAGCAATACGCACTGCTCGAATACTTATATAATTACAATAGAGAAGAATAAATCCGAAGCCACCGTAATAATACGAGAACAGAAAACGTGAAATGTTAAATTAAAAAGTTTACTTTAATCATGGTAGCCCATAAATAACTCCCCTAAATAAACCGCTTAAGCGACGCGGAAAAGCCACGAAAAACATTTTGTTTTTAAATACTCGCCTGGAAAGGGTCTTGTAATTTGTCGACCCGAATTTGACATCATTTCGCTGTGCCATTGTTTGTGCTACGATTACGGGGCTAAATAGCGTTTATATTCGACTTTTTCGTTTTTATTCGACTTTACTTTAAGTGAATGAACTTGGAAGGGTTAACCTCGCAAACCTTAACTGAAATACCTTTTAAGAAAATACAGAGCGGGGTCGAAAAATCGTTACGATAAAGATCTTATAAAAACAACTGGGAAACAATTTATTTTTACCGGCGCCGAGTCGATTTCTTTTGAACGTAGATTTTCTGTTTGTGGATTTTTGTTTCGTATTCCACGCTTAAAATTGAATCTAAATAACATTACACTGAATATTATTGCGATGTTAAAATAAAAAATTAAAATTAACACGGCAATTTAATCTACCTTTCATATTAGTCAGTACAAAAACTCTACCTACTTGTATTTTTATATTAAAATATGATACTGTTGATATGTGTAGATCGACGCCACATGTGCATAGAAACTAACAAACAATCAACAATTGTTTCCATATTGGAAATATAGTATCACCCAGCTTGAAACAAAGCCCGTTTTTTATACAATGCTTTATGTTTTTTTTGGCAAATAATGCATTCCTAGCACGTGGAATAGTTCAGTTAATGTATAATTTAATCAGCTCTAGAAAACTTCATTATTTTAGGATTTATAATACGGAGGTCCTGGGTTCCATTCCTGGCTGGGCCGAGTAAAATTTTCTAAATTGTTCCAGGTTTTACTGGTGCTTTTTTTTATCTACTACAAAATGGCCCTTGACTGCTATCACACCTAGTGTTAAGTGATGATGCAATCTAAAATGTAAGCGGGCTAACTTGTTTGTAGGTTGAAATCCACACCCCTTTCGGTTTCTACACGACATCGTACCGGAACGCTAAATCGCTTGGCGGTACGCCTTTGTCGGTAGGGTGGTAACTAGCCACGGCGAAAGCCTCCCACCGGCCTGACCAAGACAAATTAAGAAAAATCTTAATCTGCTCCGCCGGGAATCGAACCCAGGACCTCCATCTTATAAATCCACCGCGTATACCACTGCGCCACGGAGGCCGCCAAAAACCGCCTTGCCGCCAAGCGTTTTAGGGTTCCGGTACGATGTCCTCTAGAAACCGAAAAGAGTGTGTTGTTTCCATCTTAGAGGGCATCATCACTTAGGTCACACATCATCATCAGGTGTGATTGCAGTCAAGGGCTATTTTGTAGTGATTAAAAAAAATTTGAAATCTATCGCTGTTCTACGTACGTACGTTAGTTACACAAATAACTATAAGTAACTAGATTACTCGGTGAGAAAAGAGGTTTATGATTCATTTTCATAAAACTTCCTTTTTATAGTAAGAGAGGTGGTGGTAAAAGAATCCCTCATACAATGTAACTTACTTTTACTAATTAATTCGAGGATTTGTACAAACGATTAACACCTATGTACGGAACACCTAATGCACATCGTATTTTAGTATGCAACGTTAGTGCTGCAACACCTCCTTGTGTATACGAGTACGCTGACGTCACTAATACGTAGCCGTGTCTGCTTCGATGTAAATTGCGTAAACCACATGAAATACTACCATGAGACACAAAAACTATAATATTTAAAAATGTTTTAAATTATCTATGTCAATCAGGGAAAACTTTTTAATAAGTATTAGTTTCTGAATTTGCAAATATTGTAAAAATATATATTTGTAAGGTCCAAACCAAACCAAGACAAATTGAAACTACATAATTATTATGATTAAAATAATCGCGCCGCTGCATGACCAAGCAATGAGTAAGAGCCCCGTATGGCTTCGAAATTAATCGGGCATACCCCGACAATAGTAGCGTGAGTTTCAGTCGTTTCTATTTTATTAATATAAATGAAAACTCATACGTAAATAATTACATAAACACATATAGGTATGAATAAAAAAAAAATAAACTGAGCCCATAGTTGTGCAGTTCCCGTTCCTATAGGAATAACGGGAAAAGTAGCCTATACTGTAATTCATGATACAATCTATTCAAAATTTAACCAAAAGTTACGGCATGAAGGAGTCAGAAACATACACACACCCCTACAGTGTAATTAATGTAAGTTATATAGAGCTTTTTGAAAATATTATTAATGAATAAATAAATATTATAGGGCAATTACAAACATCACTATATAGCCCCAAAGTAAGCGTAGGTAGCTTGTGTTATGGGTACTATGTAACTGATGAATATTTTTATAAATATTATACATAAATACTTATAATATATAGATAAACACCCAGACACTGGAAAACATCTATGCTCATCACACAAATATTTTTCCAGATGTGAGAATCGAACCCACAGCCTAGGACGCAAAAGCAAGGTCACTATCCACTACGCCATTCAGCCGTCAAAAAAATAAAAATAAATATATGAATTTAAAAAAAATACTAGAACTATTAACTGAAGTTTTTACCATGTAGAATTTAGTAGGAGGCAGGTTTTAAGTTATCGCAGGCACACGAGTCTGAGGTACATCAGCGGAGGCGCTTACACTGAGCTCTTATTACACGCTCTGCGATTTAATTGAGTGCTTCGTTCGGGTTTGTGCAGTGTAATTAATGACGTTTCCTTGTATAAACATACAACTTTGCCTGTATCTGTGTAGTCTTAAAGACTATAGCACGATTTGTTAATATTACCCAGAACTTTCTCAATAAATATGTAAGTTATCTGGAAGATTGGTCGCGCATTTTCAAGAGTTGTTAGAATATAGAACTCAAGTGTACATATAGTGTAATTTATAGATTGCTATTATTACAAAAATATAATTTTTGGTATAAACTAACATAATAAAACCGGATGATGATCACCTGACAATACGTAGAAAATCACCGTCTGTAAATACACCAACACTTTACAGAGCAAAGCAAGTAACACTTCTTACAATGTGCCGTCTATCACCTAGAGGCGTAAGTGTGTATGTAGTTTTCATGTGCTTGTATTTAATAGTAAACATAACTTTTTTTTTATTACGTTACTCTTTTCGTCATTCATTCATCCTTTCTTTCTTGCAAATTGAAAATTTGTATTGTATGACGTCATAGCAATTTAGGACTGTCTTTGTCTAATTATTATTTAAACTCTAATAGCCTTTTTTATTTGATCAATTTCATTAGTTTTTAAATAAATTTATTTAATAAACCTAACTTTAAATAATAATGCCAGTACGTATGTTGATATCTTCTCTATTACACTTACAACCTTGTCCTTCAGATGCTCCAAAACTACGGCAGTAGAAATAAGTAGGTACTTTTTAAGATGAACCCTGGCCAAAAAAGGCTCTACTACTAATAAAATATTTATTGTATCGGTGTTTACTTATATAAAATATTATGGTGATCTTCTACAGTTATAAAAATCTATAAATTTTAAAACAATAAATAGTAAATTACGCCATCTCTTCGCCTATGTCTATGTACACTGAAAAGATAGACATTTGAATACATAATACTTCCATCAAGCGTATCTTACAAATGCTAATCCATTAGGTAAGCCCGAGAGGATGATATTAAGAATTACGCACTTTACGGCGCTGGTTTTCATTCATAAACTCTACGAAATATTCGATTTTCGGCTCGTCTTACAGTACTAGCTGTTCCTTGTTTAATACCTGTGGAATTTTGAGTTTCAAAATAGGGAAGAGTTCAAAAAGGGAAGTTTTTTGTTTAGTTGGCACTTGACTGCATAACTACGAGTAAGAAAGAGACACGTTGGGTTAAATAAAAATTTACCCTAAACCTTATATCACTTAGCGGAAATTCTTATAATAAATTAGAGGACGACCGCGGTTTTCCCCGCGTAGCTCACGTTAACTGGGATTATTCTGATGTGTAAACTATATAATTGTGAAGTTTCATCGAAATCTATCTAGTACCCAGTTTTTGCGTGAAAGAATGACAAACATCCATCTATATACACAAATTTTCCCTTTTATAATATTAGTAATTTAGATGGGTATAATAATTTTTTTGCATTTTATAATGCACAACTCATGTTTAAAAATCAATAATTTTTTTTTGTATAAAATAATGAGTATTTTAACGAAAAAAAGATATAGAGATTTTGTTAAAAGTTTTCCTGAACACAATTAATTTTAAACCCATTTAAATGAAAAGAAACGTCAGTTTCAGGTGATAGAACTGAATGTTTTTTAATCAAATAATTAAATATTTATTTATTATTTTCCAAAAAACATAGGTAGAGTCTAATTGCATGGATACCTATATAAAAAAATCAACAGTCCCTAAGCTGTATTTTAGGGTACAGTGCTCTCGTATTGGCTCGTTTAAAGAAAACAAAGATGAAAATAAAATGAAATATTTTGACTGAAGTCTGCCGTGATTTCTTAAATGTAATAAAAGTAAAAAGCAGAATATATATTCATGACCTATAAGTTACATACAGCACTGGTATCACATACCTACAAATCCTAGCGATCTAATAGCACCCAGTCAGATGTAGCTAAGGATTAGAATATACGGCACATAATTCTCCAATTGATCAAAATTGGTTTGACATTGGCTGCAGCTTGGCTTATGATAGAGGTGGCATTCCATCTCTTTCTTGCTTCATACGAAAACGATACCGTTGTAGCATGCCGTCACTCTCGCACATTATTCAATGTTTTACTTCATTTATCTAGGTTAACATTGTAACATGGGAGTAGATGGAAATTGAAAACGATGTTCCTTCGAAGCACCTTCTAAGTTTGCATTATCTATCGATTCTGCACTTTCGTTCAACTTTTGAACCACTATGAATTCTAACAAGAGGGAAACGGCGTTTTGTACAGTTGGGATCAGATGTGTATAGTTTTGTGGGAAGTTTTCTCATTTCACATTCAAATATCGGTTAGTGTATTGAAGTGAATGTGCAAGTTATTTAATTACTTCTACTTACATTGATTTTAAAATCAAGTTTAAATATCCGATAGAGTTTTAAATCAAGCGAAGTCTATAGACTCTTAGTTTCTAGTTATAAAATCAACATATAAGGAAGGCTTTTATTGTAATTGACATAATTAATAAATATTAAATTTTTATTATCATTCTGATCACCTTTTGTTCAGCATGATCGCAAATCGCATGAGCCAAGCGCAACCCCATTTAGTATAAATAAAAAATCGTCATCATCAACGTCATCAGAATATAAATCAGTGGCGTGCACTTTATAAATGCATTAAGTCACTGCCTACTCTGAGGACACATTATGCACCAGTATTGGAGAAGGAATTTTCCATTTCGTGTATTTAGTATCTATGGTACCTACCCTAGTTGTATACCTTGTGCACACCATTGGTAAAATACTTAGAATTGTTAAAATCATGCCTTTAATTTGTCTTTGAAAAGTATAAATCTAAACATAAAGAGTTAGACTTACTTTATATAAGGATTTAATAAGTTCTAAAGATAAATTTTCAGTCGACTGTACTTGATTAAAATACTCAACGAGTTTTGCGAACACGGATTTTCGCATACGCTGTGATAGCGCAAGTTAGCCTTAATAAGGTGTGAAGTAAACTTCTTAACTCGGTTGCATCTGCGCTGAAGGGTTGATAGCTACGCTGTTATCAACAATCGCTCCTCTTAATTGTTGCTCGGTGCATGTCCAGGCTTAATTAGTGAAAATGGCCGTCCTCTATCTGGCAGCCATCGTTGATTTCAATGCAATTACCGTTCTTTTGATAAAATGAATGCATTCAAGACAAGGGTGCAAAGTTATTGGTCCGTGGATATAATTGGCTGATTTTCTGAGAAATTGCAAAATGGTTTTCTGTTTTATTTATTTTGGCCTCATTAAGACTAGCGACTCCCAGTTCTCTGAGACAGCATTGTGTTACTTTTATAAGACTTCTGCTGACTTTTGTAAAAGAATTTTTGCACTTTAGCAATTGTTAATTTGTTTGAAACTAACTTCGTTTAGTTTACACTTGGTTTATTTAGATAATTTTTATTGTTGTGTTTCTTTTTAATTTCAAAGACAACCAGATTGTTTTTATCGCTTAAGTCGAAGTCACAAGAATCGCATGATGACCAGTTATTACTGCTGACCAAATTTCAGCTGCTGCTTTGAGGCTTTTTTCTGCCTCTTCATAATATCATAACTTATTATGACATTGTGAGTGTGTGACACACAATAAAGTGAGTACGATTGACAGCTAACATGGGAGCATCATAAGTAAAAATTAATATTTCGATTTTTATAAAACTATCTTGTATGTTTCAATAGGACAATAAAAACGGAAAAATATGAAAATTTTAAAGCTCTTGTTAACAAAATTGCATGTGTTTATTTGTAGCAATAGGTATCGTTAAATTGATAGGGTATGTAGGAACACAGATGGCCAAAGAAACGACTCCTTTGAATTACGGGCAAAGCCGCGGCAGCCTGCTAATAATATTATTAATAAATCACACACCTACACCAAACAGGGGTTGGTTCCGTTACACACTAAGGATTAATTAGTACAAAATCAACATAATGTGTTTGAAATACACAGTAGGTAATTAAATTACTCAGAATTATATATAAGCCTATTTAAAACCCTCTTATGTTTTCACCGGATGTGCCTTTTCGTTCTCTGATTTAATCCGACTTTGAAAAGCTTGAATTTTAATTAATTTTTCACTTTACCGATTCCATTGGGGAAATTGTAATTTGAAAATCGGGATCGGGATAATAACTTTTAATTGTCAATTAACAGGTTTTAATGACAGTTCTTAGCTATAAAATGTTGTAGGTAATGTCTTTTGTTTCCTTGAATTATTTATTTATGATTAATCGCACTAAGATGTTTAGCCATTGCCGTCATCTGTTATTCAAGCCCCATTTCTAGGCTGCATGATGTCATACATAATAAGAGAGATTAATCTAGATCATCGTTATCATCGTCTATCTAATTGATGACTTACTGATTTTCCCGAAGGAATTGCAGTTTACTACGTTATAAAATGGCTCAGCTATGAGCTGAACTATTTTAGCAGATTTCTACAAAACAGGTGTTTAATTTCTAACCTATTTCTATTTTTCTATAACCTGCTAAATGACCTTGGCCTTACTAGAAGTGCAGTAAGCTCCATATTGGAACGAGTGTCCAAAGCTGCTTTAGTAAAGTCCTTCCGAATTTGGCTGGGCAAGGAGAATAACTTGAACAGAGGAGGTGAGTGTTGACGGCCGTCACTAAGGGTACCCTTAAACCTACACCCGAGTCACAAGTCTCGGGCTCTGTTTGGAGTTTTTCTCTCGGCACGCGATGGACCCGGCACTCGCACGGTGAATCCATGGAGTGCTAAGATATTCGTCTCTCTCTGCGTTTTAAAAAGCCGCTTCATTGTCAATCCTTCTCTCAAGAGGAAATTAGGAACTTAGACCTACCACTCTGTTTCTATATGGATTAGCAGAATCTACAGTTTAACGGGCTCAAAGAGGCCACTTTTTGATAATTTCTTAGCAAAAATAAAAACGCTATATTGCATAGTCCGATAAGAATTCGATCTTATGATCTATAGCCGCACAAGATAACCCTTGGTAAGTTATATATAACGTAACGATAATTACACGTGTAGATAATAGCTTAACGATTTGTTACTTTACGATAATAGTAATACTATAATTCGCAGTTACCATAAATGCCAAGTGTACGAATTAAAACGTCCTACGTGAAAGAAAATTCATTGCCACATCAAAAAGGATTCCGATCGTCGAATCGCAATCCCATTAAAGTGCTTTTATACGTAAAATATTTTACAATCTCTTAACGATCGCGACTAAGACTGGATTAATTAGCATGTTGATCCATTTTAATTATGTTAGTTGTAGACACCCGTAATTGGATGACGTGTGTTTGTTGACATTGTTTACCGTTGCTTAGTAATTCCTTTGTCGTGTTTCCGGGATGTTATTGGGGTCCGATCTGCCCACCTACTACAGATCCTAGTGAGGGGTCGCTCGTAAATTATAGCAATACCAGCTTTTCATAAAAGCGGTCGTGTGCTTCGTTTTTGGAAGTATGTTTTCATTGGAGTTATGAATGGATGAATGCTTGAATTATAAAGGAACTTTTATTTGACAGCTGTATCAAAATGTATTAAGCCTTACAATGTATTAAGCTTTAAGCACTTTTTAAGTTTTAATTTTTTAGCTCAATTTCAAGTAGGTACAGATATCTGAGATAATACTTATAATTATTGAACCTTGGAGACGAATAAAAGCTACATAAATAATAGTAGCCTATATCTGCCCATACCTGTCATGGTAAAATACTTTGTAGGACGGCAATTAAAATATTAAATTGTGTTTTCTATACAACCTTTCAATAAAATACAATAAATAAATATTATAGGACAATTTCACACATCGCTATATAGCCCCAAAGTAAGCGTACTCGTAAGTAGCTTGTGTTATGGGTACTATGATAACTGATGAATATTTTTATATAATTATATTATACATAAATACTTATAATATATAGATAAACACCCAGACACTGGAAAACATCCATGCTCATCACACTAACATTTTCCAAATGTGGGAATCGAACCCACAGCCTAGGACGCGGAAGCAGGGTCACTACCCACTGCGCCACTCGGCCGTCACTTAGATACATCATTATGTACTCATGATATAGCATATATAAAAATTACTCTTCCTATCTATAATTATTTTTTTTATGGCACCTATGTACCTATACCTATTGACATTCATATTATTTCAACCGACTGAGTGACAATAACACTTTCTCAGACAATAAATAAATAATGTGCCAATATAATATATGTTTTCTATATTTGAAAACAATTAACATTATGCCGATCCCAATCCGGCTGATTCTCGTGGGATGTCCGATCAAAACCCCCAAGCTAGAAAAAATTACAAAAGATGTGAAACATTTCATATTGCAACCATAAATACCAGAATACTTAGAACCCATGAAGGTTTACTAGAACTAGAAGAAGCTCTAGAAGAATCGCTGGAGGAGGCCTATGCCGAAAGGCATACTGTGTTAAAAGATATATTATAACTAAAGTAATGTAAAAATTGTAATCTCTTAACACAGTATAAAGGGCGTATTATTATTATTACCAACACTATGCCGAAAATATATTTTCAAGTACCTTAAGGTATAAATACGAGAATCTATAGATATTTGTATGAAACGCGCATAAGCCTTGAACATTATCCATTTACTACACGCTGTATTCAAGGACTTGGATCGCTAAGGCCTTCCAATTCATTTGCTTATCTATTTAAAAAGAGCAGGTTGGTGCCGATGTATGGCGCATTGAAACCCAATGGAGCCTAATATCACAAAATGTATGGCCTCATTTATTCCGAACATATCAGCATGGATGAATTGAGAAAAATGTAAATATGCTCTATCATGCGTATGTTTAGGCATCACACGTGTTGTGTCATCTCCGTATTATCAATATATCCGGCTTTTATGACGATATCAGAATCATTTGAATGACTTTATCCCATATCATATTTCGTTGAATTTTTTTTAAATGTTACCTAATAAAAAATATTTCCTTGAAAAATATGTATGAAAACCGACAGTCAATTGAGTTAGTAATTTTTCAAAAAATCACGAATACTAACTTGTCATTAAATACGACTGTTTAAATTAATAAGGGTTTCATAGGTAAATTATTTTTTTTTTATTGACTACAAGTTGGCCCTTGACTGCTATCACACCTGATTGTAAATGATGATGCAATCTAAGATGGAAGCGAGCTAACTCGTTAGGAGTAGGACGAAATCCAAATCCCTATCGGTTTCAACACGACATCGTACCGGAACGCTAAATCGCTTAGCGGTACGTCTTTGTCGGTAGGGTGTTAACTAGCCACGGCGAAAGCCTCCCAACAGCCCCAGGCCAACACAAATTAAGAAAAATCTCAATCTGCCCCACCGGGAATCGAACCCAGGACCTCCGTCCAAGGCTTAAAAGTTTTTATAAATTCTATACTATTCATTCTCAAGGAAAAGGATCAAACACATTCATCCCGTTAAAACTGTATTCTGAATGAATAAAAAAGCGTACGTATGTTCGCCCACTATTAAAAAGTTATAAGCCGAAACTCCATAAAATCCATGCATTATAAAGTTAAAGGAAAAATGAACAAGGGGAATACAGAAATTCGAACAACTCTCAAAATAGCTAAGCCGTTTCAATTCAATTCGAAGTTCCGACCACCCTTTCGCCATTTATATAAAATTTTATTTTCATTCCCGTTTCAGTTCTGCATCATACTTTTGTATGAAAAAAAAATGATACTCCAATATTTAGTTTTGCGCCCTAGGCGCCTGCGATTCTTGCCAAATGGAGTGCTTAATATTGGCATTGAACAGTGAACCATTGGCAACGGTTGTGTGGAAAGCCTATAAACGTATAAACGAGGTACTTCTGCATATACTTGAAGCCGAAGAACCCTCGAGTGAGTTGCAAAGTGTGAAAATTACTTCCATTTATTCGGGAGCCGTATCAGCGTGGTGTATAATGGCCTTTTCTTACTATCTAAATTATCCGACGTTTCGTGTATTATATAAGAGAGAGGACGCCTATTCAAATAGAACGTACCTACTGTTAACACTGTATCTATTGGAATAAGACAGTCTTAGATTTGCCGCAGAGACGTTTGAAAGATACGGCAAATGACATTAGTGTGTCACTTGAAAAAACATCAAGTGCCTTGCATTGATCGTCTGGTTGCTTGGGGCTCTAAGTGTGAAATGACGGGCTATCGATACCGTCAGCCGAGATACGGACCGGCTCCCGTAAGATGACCTCTCGTTGAAGGCTATCGGATATCAAATAATGATCTTAAATGTGTAGTAGATTCGGTAAATAAAATTATAAATACTTACGTAGAATATTTAAAATACTTGTATCTTTTTTAGCGAATAATATGAAAACAATATTCCAAAAGTAAGACATTATAAATATCATTCTTTCTTAGAAGTATTAATTTCTGTCAATAATAATTACACTTTAGATGCGATTCATGGAATCGTAAGATGAATTTTCCTTTTCTATTCTTTTATGATCAGTAGAATCGACGTATTAATTTTTATTTATACAAAGATATATTATTTATACATAGATAGAGTCGTTCGGGGTAACCGAGCGCAGTGGGTAAGTGAGCGCACTGCTTGTATCTCCGGGAAGGGGTACTGGAGGTGAGGAGTTTGTTTTGGTCAATAAGAGGCGCCGATAAGGTTAATTAGTTTCGACATGCCCAAACGCCTAACTACGTGCACTCTGTTAGTAATTGTCAAAAAAGTATTTTTGTTGATTTAATTTTGACTTTTGAGCGTGTTGGAAAACACGGATACTTCTAAAATTGTTATCTGAAGACGGTAAGCTACGTTTTAGCTTATAAAGTGCATATTCTTCTTTCTATTTTAAAGCATTATTAAAGGTTAAGTTGAATGTTTGCAAGTCGGCGGCCATTTGTTTGATATTAGATATTCTGGGTAAAGTGTGCGCGGATAAGTGTGCGCATGCGCTCACTTACCCGCGCGCTTAAACTAAGAAAAAACCTTTTGAAGTTAGACCTTCTAGCCCAATATTATTCCCCGTTACCGATATCGTGATAAATATTTTGACCCACCAACAGAAGAATGGATTCAATGCGTAAAGAATAAGGATTGATGGCATAAATTGTGTGTTTCTCAGGAAGGTGATAATAGTATATTTGTTTGTGATTATTCTTCCAATTTGATTTAAAATTCTTGAAATTTTTAACATGATATTGTCATTCATATCAACAGGTTTAATGTTTAACTACTATATGTCTGTAGTATTGATTGTTTTATTTGTATACTAGAGATAAGAATGTTCATTAAGATTTAATAACAGATGTATCTCCATTGCAAGACTTAATGATAGATTTTAAGATACTATTGACTGTGTTTAATTGAAAAGTAAATATTTTGTTAAAATGGCTTTACATTTTTTGTTTGATGATCTAAGTTTCATTTCAATTTCTTTGTTACGCTCACTTATCCTATTGCGTCTACTTACCCCACAGGGCTGCGTACACTTACCCGCAATACGGGTCAAGTGTCCGCATTCCGACTTACTATCATAATTTTGATTTTTTTTTGTTAAGTATGGAACAGGATGTTTTATTTTCTATTTCAATTTGTAGGCTAATAAACATTCTTTTCGAAACATTTTTTTTATTTTTCAATTTCTGCTTTGGTTCTGCTCAGTGAGGTTGCAAACAGTAAAGTGCGCACACTTGACCCGAATGACTCTACTAAAATCTCAATTTGAAAAAAACGTGTGAGTCACGACGCCCGAAAGAGTGATAACTCAAGTACGGCACTGTAGGTCAGAAAAGAGGAGCCTACCTACCGCTGCCATATGCGTGAGAGCAAGGGTATCCAGACAAACTGGCACTGACAGCGCTGCGTAACGAAGCGGTTTACAATGCCATAAGAAGATATAATTTCAAAAAAAATTTATTGGTTTTACATGGCTGACAAAATTTTTTCATTTATTCTCATACTTTCCAAACTAACAAATGCAATTTATTTAAAATTAGTCGAAACGTTTCGGAGGAGTCCGACCAACAAACATCCTGATAGGAGTAAGAGGTTTTTATATAGATTAGATAATAACATAATATTATATTAAGAAATAAGTACCTAGATTTACCATCGAATGATATCAGAACAAAGCTTTTGGATCTCTGCCTAAAGTGTGTCTGGAAGTAAAACTGAAATGAAATGCTTAATAAGTAGAACTTTAGAATGTTGGCGATATTTTATAGGTCAGGACTTAACAAGTCTTATGAGGGTATTGACTTATAATAACCAACCAAAATATAGCGAATGATATGGTGTAAAGTACTGGAAAAGAAAATAACATTTTCTAACGAATTATTATGCGTCTTTGTTTAGGTAATAAGTATTTATTAAAATTAATAGCTTTTGATTTTGTTTATTATGGTGTTCACTGTTATCCAAAGAATCGGTACATTACGAAAACATTGATGCAGATAATTTTGTATGAGGAAAGAAAAATTTAAATTACTTTATTGGCGGGCTTATTATTTGACGGCAGCGCCATGTTCTTCTTATTATTTTTTGACTGACATATGGCAGGACAGAGTCCATCAGGCATAGATTAAAGACTACTAGATCATAACGCGGCTGTAGGTTCAAGAGCGTGACAGACTTATTTCATTCGGCCTTTATTAGAAAGTGACACAAGATTATTTTTTGTCCCTTTCAGCGTGTTCGTTTTTATCCTTTGTCAATAGTGGAGTTTGTGACAAGCAAGGGACATATCTGAGCAATTATTAGCTTTTTATTAAATTTGCTGATAAATAATATAACTTTGCGGTTACTATATTAATTTAAACATTATCGTGCTATGGTGGGTTGTAATATTTTCGGCTGCAACAGTCGCAGCGAACAGAATATCGAAGGAATTACGTTTCATACGTAAGTAGGCATAAACTTCATTGATTGATGATTTAAAGCTTAGATATGTTATTTTTTAGCAAATTTCATGTATTATGCGTTTACTAAACTATCTTATATAAAGTAATATTTCGTATTTTACGATATTTTAAAACATAACGTTTTATGATGTACTTTAAATGTTGACATGTCATGTCAATAAGGCTGATTTGCTGTCTCACGAGTGGACACGCTATGGGCTCTATCTAGTAGTCTTTAATCTATGCCATCAAGTAAACTAGTCAGTAAATAGTGATGTTCCTTAGATATATCTATAACGTCTAACTAAAGTGGCGTAGAGCTGTAACCATTTACCGTAGTTTCTCTTGACAATCGAAAACTTTTGCATCGGTTGCCCGCAACTCGGGAACTTCGCGTTGAAAGCGCGAGCGAACCTTGGAGTAAATTTGAGCGTATGTTAACTAGTTGGTAAGTACTTTACGTCGTACTCTTATCGATATTCAACATCTATATCGATAAATTACTAGGCTAACTTTTATCATTTGAAATATGCTTAAAATATGTAAGCGACAATAGGCATCGCAGTCAGGGGAGCGGATTCAATACTGAGAGGTCATTCATTCGTATCTTCATCATACCCACTGTCAACGCAATTTTTATGATTAACTGTCGGGGGAAAGGAAATATTGTTCAAAACATATAAAACTTTAATAAAAAATTAATAATTAATATCTATACATAGGTTTAAGTTAATTTCTCTAAACTATCTAAAAAAACTATATGAAAATGGAAAAAATGCTGAGACCGTATTCTTCAAGATAGTAAATATTAAGAAAAATTACGACGATACTCTTTTTATTCGCGAATACTTCGCGGCGCTTTGGCCGAAGCTTAAACAAAATTAATATAGTGTTGGCAGCATTGCACACAATAGACTATAGAGGTGCCGATTTTCTGTGTTGTTGTGGTTGTGGACTGTAGCAAAAAGTGGCGGTTACGGGCTATATAAAAGAAGCCCTAATGGTGAAGTGATCATTATTTTGGTGTGTTCTCTTTGTGTGCAGTTATGCTGCCAGTTAATTTTATTAAAAGTTAAAGTGTAATAAAATGTAAATAAGCGCTCGTTAAGTAAATTATGTGATTACCGTAAGAGTGTTTCATTTTGATTTGATTTAAGGAAGTTTTGTAATAAAAATGTGTTGATATTTTGATTAATGTTCTTTTGCTGCTTGTGCCCTTTGACCGCTTCTGATGATGTTGCTAAAATAGTCAAAATATTCATTGTTCTTTTGTATGTCAGAAAGAGAGATGATTTTAAAACACTCAATAAACTGGTTAGTCACCATAAAAAAATTCAAATCTCGGGAAACCATTATGTAACATAGCAATATAAAACCAAGCGTACATGATAGAAATAAACGTCGTGCGTCGACGGTGCGGCGTGGAAACATTACTCTCGTGGGAGGTAAGGCACATTAGGAAAGAAATCAAGATCGTTGTTGTAACGGAAGCCGAGTGATCCATTGGCCCCATACGAGCTCAATCGTACGTTGAGATAACATCGGGCTAGCTTTCTACGCAAACCGTTTTAGCGTACGGATTGTTGGAATGTGTATCGTTGTAAACGTTCCAGGTGTATATCTGCCGAAGATTCATGATACCCCTTGATCATGGTGTTTGCAAGCCGTTGGATTTTAGTGGGTATTCCGGTAATCGGCGAGTCCTATATAACCATTGTAGAATAATGCTAATGATAATTTCCCAACATCAAAAGTATGGTGTTTGCAAGCTCCCACAAGAGGACTATCTCCATAAGTCTACGTCCATCAGCTGATGATGATAATAACATAATGTTTAAAAAAATAATGGAGACATCCGACTCATAAACTAACTAACATAAATTTGACGGCCGAGTGGCGAAGTGGATAGTAACCCTGCTTCTGCGTCCTAGGCTGTGGGTTCGATTCCCACGTCTGGAAAAATGTTTGTGTGATGAGCATGGATATTTTCCAGTGTCTGGATGTTTATCTATATATTATAAGTATTTATGTATATTATATGTAAATTATGAATCAGTTATCAAAGTACCCATAACACAAGCTAAGTACGCTTACTTTGGGGCTATATAGCGATGTGTGTAATTGTCCTATAATATTTATTTATTTATTTATAAAATTTTAAGCTCTTTTAAGTAGCGCAGAAGATCGCTAACGTAGTTGGTCTAAGCACTATATTTTTTCTCCAGAGAAAAAAAGATAAGGCTCGGCCTTTTTGATGATGAACGTTTAAATACAAGGCCTTGAAAGAAAACTCACAATCTGACTCCAGAATCTAACCCAGAATTTAAGCGGCATAATTTTGTTTCGCCGGGAAAGTCCCCAAAATGTTTATGGCTGGTGAGAGCTGCTGAGTGGCCAGCTACCACCCTACCGACAAAGACGTACCGCCAAGCGATCCGGTACGATATTGTGTAGAAACAAGTTCGCCCTATCTTAGATTGCATCATCACTTGCCATCAGGTGTGATAGCAATCTAGCCCTTGATTGCTATCACACCTGATGAGTAAAAAAACAATCAATTAAACCAATAGCTTTTATAAGCAATAAGTGACAATCAATTAAACCTATGGCTTTTATGTTCACTAAGCTCTACATTCATTAACTCTTAAATCTTGTCCTGTTATATTTCAAAGCTAATAGAAGAAATTAAGTTAAGTTAAGAACTGTCCGATTCATTTAGCTTCTTCTCGTAGCAGTTTATTATTGCAGTGTTCCCAGTAATTTAAAGAGCAACGGCCAACAATAAAATTGCAAGCTTAATTAACTTAGTACCTTTCTACTGAACTAATGAAAACGTTATGTATGAAAAATGTAAATGAATACTAATATTTTTAGTACCTATACCTCTTTAATTTCTATTATTTATTTATTGGTCGTAGGTCTAGAGGTCCTGGGTTCGATTCCTGGGTCGGGTCATGGAATAATTAATAACAATTAAAATAAGGCGTCGGTCCCGGACACTATCATCAACATCTGATAGTGATCGTTAATAAATGAAACATTATCACCCTAAGCCCGCCAACCCGCATTGGAGCAGCGTGGTGGGTGTACGCTCCATATCCCCTCTCCTATAAGGAGGGAGGCCTGGCCCTGTAGTGGGTCGTCAATAGGCTGATGATGATGATTTATTTACATTTTTTTAATTTATAAGAATGCTTATAAAGATTATATTTAAAAACATTATTAAAAAATTTAAAAAAAAATCAGTCCGCTTTGCGGGGCTCGGGCCCAGGCAAACTGTACGGATTGATTGAATTTGTTAGACAAAAATAGAAATGGGGAATTTCGTTTTTACGTATTTTTATTTTGATCCTTTAACGAGTTTGTAATGTGAAGTACTGTATGAAGTACTGACTGACTGACTGACAGAGTTTAGGAATTCATAATAGCTTATATATTAGAATTTAAACTATCACAATATTCATATCAATAAATATTATGGGTTCTAATATCACGTCAGGGTTCTGGGAGTATGCCCGACTAGTTTAGAACCCATACGGGGTCCTTAGTCATGAGCTTGCTTGTTCCGGTAACGCTGCGTGAAGCAAACTGAACCCGTGGGTTCGAAACTAGTCGGGCGTACTCCGACAACCGTGACGTTAGTTTCAGCCGTTTATATTTTATTGATATGAATATCGCTATAGTTTAAATTCTAATATACAAGCTATTATGAATTCCAAAACTCTGTCAGTCAGTCAGTACTTCAGATTACAAACTCGTTAAAGGATCAAAATAAAAATACGTAAAAACGAAATTCCCTATTTCTATTTTTGTCTACAAAATTCAATCAATCCGTACAAGGTTTTACAAACAGCATCGAAATATTACACCAAGAGTATCGAAAAAGCAATAATATTTAAAAACAAAATATGTAACAGTGAAAGCCTAAATATATGATACGAGCATAGCCGTGGGAATGTTTGAAATATTGTAGTGAATTTCAGTAAGCGAAAATATGTAGCAATATTTTATAATTAAAATATATAATTTATGTCGACGATAGTGCATTTTATTGGTATCTGTTACCTTGAAATGTGAAAGCACTCAGTTTGGTTTTCAGCTAATTTTATAAATTCAGGAATTTAGTCGGTATTAGAAGATTAAGGCACCGCAGGTATGATGGTAGATGTTTCTTGCGTGTATACCTCGTAGGTCCAGTGGTGTCCTATATGCTTTCGAATCACTTAGGTTCGATTGCTGGGTCGCGATATAATAAGCTTCAGCTAAAGCTTAAGAAATATTGTCTATTCAGAGTTGGTAAGTTGGTTGATGCTACACCCCTGTAACACAACATGGAAGAGCAAGTTGAGCTCTCAGTTTCGGCCATTGTCACTAATATCAACCTTGTTGATGGTTATTGTTGCAAAATACTGTATATATACATATAATACATACATAAATACTTTATATATACGTTGCATAATACTTTGGCTGGTGGGAGGCTTTCACCGTGGCTAGTTACCACCCTACCGTCAAAGACGTACCGCCAAGCGATTTAGCGTTCCGGTACGATGTCGTGTAGAAACCGAAAGGGGTGTGGATTTTCGTCCCACACATAACAAGTTAGTCTGCTTCCATCTTAGACTGCATCATCACTTAACATCAGGTGTGATAGCAGTCAAGGGCCAACTTGTAGTTGATAAAAAAAAATACAAATCTTAAAAACATTAAGCCGCCAATCCCTACTGGAGTAGAGTGGAGTGTCTTTTAGCTCTATATTTTGTTTTTTAAAAGCAAGATGAATATAAAATGTTTCTAAGCAAGCAATAGTAAGTTAAGTTAGCAACCAATACCAATACATTCAAATACAGGACATTGTTATTAGCAGCGGCTTCACCTGAATTGTTGTTAGCGATTTCCAGCCGCTGCACTGGCCGGTAGCTTGTAGATACAATCTTGATATGACCCATTGTGTTAACGACGGATCCAAGTTGAACGCTAAGTGGCAACTAGAATACTCGCTTTAGCTTCCAATCAATGGTAATGAGTGGCAGTAAGTCCTGCTAATTGTTACCGCACATATTGTAATGCATTTGTTATTTTAAAACTGTAGAGTAGGCAATCTCTATCTCCAGTATCTTTTCGTTTATAAAAGATTTTAAGCTTTTGGATACTTCTTTGATCTCCCGCCTTGTAAGAGAGGGGATATGGAGCGTAGAATCACCACTCTGCTCCAATGCGGGTTGTCGGGCTTAGGGTGATAATGTTTCATTCATTAACGATCACTATCAGATGTTGATGATAGTGTCCGGGACCGACGCCTTATTTTAATTATTATTAATTATTCCATAACCCGACCCAGGAATCGAACCCAGGACCTCGTGATCGAAGCCACATAGGCTAACCACTAGACCAACGACCAATAAATAAATGATAGAAATTAAAGAGGTACTGAAAATATTAGTATTCATTTACATTTTTCATACATAACGTTTTCATTAGTTCAGTAGGAAGGTACTAAGTTAATTAAGCTTGCAATTTTGAAAACTATGACCGGGACCGACGGCTTTAAGCGTTCTCCGAGGCACGGGGGTATTACACCACCAACTTGTAGACTCAAGGCAATGAACTGAAAATTTCACAGAAGAACGAAAAGCTCAGAATTATTCCGTGCCCCGATCCAGAACTCGAACAGTCATGTTTGGATAACATTGTTTAAAACTATAACAGATTTTGTGTACCGATAATATCGGATCTATCGCATCGGATATTGGTACATCACTAGTACTCGAGCTTTCATTATAGAGAACAAGACAGTTCATCACGATCGAAGGCACAAGCGCATGCTGTTTGTAATTGAAAACAAACCGTGTCACATCCAAGACGTTGATGGATTATTTTTAAAATGTGCTTGTGCTTGCCACGTTGTGTTAATCACAGGGCACTATTCTATCGCTTTTGTTGCTCTTTTTTTATTAAAACTTTTAATTTAACAAAGATTGTGTCACCAGTACCCTTTTTAATGGCCGACGAAAAAAAACGGAGGAGGTTCTCAATTCGACACGTATATAATTTTTTTTTTTTATGTATGACCACGCATAACTTTTTACAGAGTTGTTTGATAATTCTTTTTTTATTAGAAAGGGCATACTTCCAAGGTTCCATTGTCATCATGTTAGGATCTGATGAGCATATCGTGGGGAAATTGAAGGAACTCTTCAAATTTTGGAGGCACGCTTACAGTGATTTCGGTTTTTGTCTCGGTATCGGTAGCTTTTTGGCTACTAGTGGCATATAATATACTATGACAGTATAGTACGAGTACGATACGTGGCGATAAATCACTAAAAAGTAAAAAATAAAAATTCACCAAGTCAAGTCAAGGCACCGACTTCATAGATATTATGCTTAAGTAATTTAAAGCAACTAAATGACACAGTTATTTTTTACTTTTTAGTGCATTTTGAGTCGGTTCTATTTTTATTTAAAAAATTTTAATGACCTACATTGGATATCTTTATATACCTAGTAGAGATTTGGGGGTTAAGCCGACCACACTATTTCAAGATGGTGGGTGTATGCTCCATATTCCCTGTGCTATAGGGGCATAGGCTTGTAGTAATTTGTTAATAGGCTGATAATGATGAAGACAATGCTAATAAGCTGTAGCATTATGTTTCGAAGCTAGAAAATATTCCCCGAACAAGCGAGGAAAAATATTATTTATGGTTTATCTAAATTTAATTCTATCTAGATATTCTATTCTATACTGCTACACAGTTTTAGTTAAGTGTAAAACTAAAACTGTGTAACAGTATCTTGTCTAAGAAATCTCTAAGGTTTCAATTTAATCTTTTTGTATACGATAATTACGAATTTATCATAATAAAGAAGGTTTTGTAAATAAATTAATTACCTAATTGAGGTATAATTATACCTACGCATTTCGCAGGCTTCAAAAGGATCCAAGAAACCTCCAAGTGTAAGAAATCAACTTTCTGTTTAGAGGGAAACGCTCAGAACTCAATCGCAAAGTACTTTATAATCGGCTAAACTCCGTTTGACCTTTAGCAACTTAGCTCCGGTATCTTTCACAGTAACCGGAGATAAATCTTCGGTTTAGACTTCGTCCCTCGCGTACATAAATTGCGAATTCTAAAACGTTATTCCTATGTGCGTTAACATTCCTGTTTTAACTCTATACGGGCATGTCGCGATAACAAAATAATGTTCCCATACACAGAATGTGAGGGGACTTTTTTGGATGCGCACCGCGATGCCAAATAGAAAAGTGTTGTGAGATTCCATTTTATGCTACATTTTTTATTATCTTTATTTTTTCGGAACAATTTGTATATCGATGTCCGGTTATGTTTTAAACAATCTTTGATATTTTTTGTTATACTAAAAACAATGTTGTTTTAAACTTTAGTAACTATAGATTAAAATATAAGTTTTGTTAACTGTTAAATATAAAAAAAAAATAGTAATTCTTTCATACTTTACTATTAATTCTGTGACATCAAAAAGAATTGTGAGATTTCATCTTATGAAACTTGTTCACCTATTCTTTCGTGATTTTGTGTTAACAAACTTTGTGTTCGACAAATGTAATCGTTAAAATACATATACTCTCTACTCTTGACTCTCGCTACATGTTGCATTAGAAGCTACAAGAATGTTCATTTATTGAATAGTATATCTATATAAATATATAATATAACCTCGTCGGTGATTATGTATTTGAGCCGTTTGGAGTTGAAACGCCGGGACCGTGGGGTCCGAGTACTCGCTTTTTTTATAGAGAAATCTCAAAGCGTTTAATCGACGCCTCCCGTGACCAGAAGGCTGGTCTCTTTTTAGGACAGAGGATCAGCATTGCCATTCAACGTGGCAATGCCGCCAGCCTTCTGGGCACTTTACCGCTCGACACCGATTCGGAGGAATATTATGACGCCTAAGTTTTTTTACTGTTTTTTTTTATTTTTATTGTTTAATATATTATTTATAATTTAGGATATTGTAGTGTTTAAGCTTTTACTTTTTTATTTATTTAATTGTAAATATTTAATTCAATGTACATGTTTAACTGTAAATAAATATTTGATAAATATATAATCTAATCTATGTTTAGATTGATTCTTGGAAACTATTTAATCTTTAAAAAAAATTAATCAACAACTAGGTACATATTTTATATTGTTAATATAATTATCTAATCCTATAGGATTGCAACTTGAACAAAATTGTAGTCAACATACAGTCCGATACAAGTACCTACAACAGGGCCTCATGCAGGCTATAGAAGGCTATTGATAAACCGCGTAAGTGCAAAATGCAAAATAATATAAGCTAAACGAGGCAGTTATTAATGTTCCCGACGCAGGCTCATCCATACTCATTATCTGTTAACGCAAAACTTATGCTCCTCCTACGGCGCACCCTATCTGCGCTTAAACTGCGCTTTCCCCGCTCGTCCAGTCAGATCAGATAGTACCTTCGCACGAACACCACACATTTATTTATTTACCATGCTAAGGCGATTATTTACGACGCATGCTGTGTAATGGCTTCCAATGCATCGACATAAAAATCTAGATACTTCCTAAAAGCAAGAGAACTATTTGTAGAATGTATTAACCGTAATAAAATCGCCAGATTTTGCTCCATCTTTTTTTTAAACAATTTTTAAGCTTCCATCTTAGATTGTATTATCACTTAACATCAGGTGTGATAGCAGTCAAGGGCCAACTTGTAGTCAATAGAAAATAAAAAATGTGTGCGTGTTCTAGCGTACATTCGTAAGAAGTGAAACTAACTAACTTATCAACATTCAAGTATTAGAAAAAATTGATACCATAATTACACCCACGTGTTAGTGTATTGAAAAATACAATCAAAAACTGAGGTTAATTTTAAATAACGTGGAAAAATAAATACCATAATTACACGTAAGTATTAGAAAAAGAGATGTAATTACTTACTTTTTTTAGAAATTCACTGGAATTAGAATTAAAATAAACCCTTTGATTTTGCTGATCACTTCAATATAACATAATATATACATATTTATCACGTCATTTCCATAAGTCAAAGATGGCGCGTAACGGAAAAATGTGACGCGTAACGAAAAAATGTTACACTAAATTTTTTTCCAACCCCGATAAAGTTTCACTTCAAAAAAAACAAAAAAAGCTTACTGTCGACTTAAACTTATTATTTTTTATCTAAGTAGCAGTTTACAATAAACTTATAAAAAACGAATAGTAAGATGGGCAATAACAAGACCAACACACGCAGGAACATCAGCAAGGTGCTTGGAACATATCGTACAAGCCCTGCGCCCATCATCTTACCACTTACAAATGCGTTAAGCATTAAGTGTATGTAATTACTCCGCCATATACATCTTAACATCAAGTGTGATAGCAGTCAAGAGCCAACTTGTAGTCGATAGAAGAAAAATAAAGAGATCAAGGTGTTAATATCATATTGTTCTGAATAAATCCAACTTGGTAGTTGGTAGCAGGTCTATGTTCAAACATACATCATTCCAACGTTCCACGATCCCAAAATACCAACATTTCTTCTTTTTTTGTAGGGGAATATATTCGCAACACGGCCCGGATTAGCATAAGAAAGTAATTTAAACAAATTGTCTAAACGATTTTTGTGAGGAACGTAGCGTAATTTATTTAGATCGAGTGTGCCGATACCCGCGTGTGGTGGCATTATAATATCGAGAATTTAAATTTATCTTTCTGTTTACCACATTTTCGAGATTATCACATTTTTAACGAATTTTAAACGAACAGTCTTTATGTTATTCATCTGTACGTACTTTTTATGTTTTAACAGATTTGTGATTTATATGCTTACTAGCTGACCCAGCAAACGTTGTTTTGCATTAAAAATTTAAAAAAAATATTTAGATGAAAATTAGGTAGTAGCCGATTCTCAGACTTGCTGAATACGCATACAAAGTTTGGTATATATCGGTAAAACCGTTTCGGACGAGTACGGTAATTAACATTGTGACAGGGAAATTTTATATATTAGATCTAGATAATAAAGGACAACAAGGACGGAAAAGATCTCGAGGCCGTTCATCTACACGATGGTCTGACCAGCTGAGCGAATCCAAGCATACCACGTTCCATATGCTATACTCGTATGGCCACGAACAGGAGCAGGTGGGAAGCGTGGACCCGTTCGAGACTTGGACCCAACCAGGACCACGATCTTCAGACATGAAGGAACGGCTATAGAGAGAGAGAATTTGTATTAAGTTATTTCACTAGTAATACGCGGAAAATCCAGTAGGTATGTATTCGTAAACCATTCTACGTGGACTATACTTGTATAGTTATTAGGATTTTTTAATAAAGTTCCTTATTTTAAGTAAAATACCCAATACCCATGTTGCTGGATTTATACCTGAAACGTTTTGTATTCGATTCATTGGATTATAATTTTTTCATAGTGAGTTTAGCTTAACGAAATTGGAAAAAAAATAAAAAAATACATGAAGTAGAATGTCCATTATTTTTAAGATTCACTGGCCTAAGAAAGAAAGAGTAAATGTAATATAACTTGTAAGTTAAACCCATTATTAGTTCAAGGGTTTATAGATAACAAACGATCACCTCGGCTAATAAAAGGGTATTATCAGAAAATCGCTTTCGCATTAAAGAAAAGTTACCGAGTAAATTTTCTCTTAAAATGACTTATCTTTAGGTAAAGTTTTACGTGTTTTGCTGCAAAACGTTATCAGTTAGTGCCGAAACGGCCTTTAATGTCCTCTTTTATTGCCCCACAGTGTACAAAGTAATTTGTTTGAATTATTAAAGCGGTCACCCATATAAAAGAAATATAAAACAATTAAAACTTTTATAATGTGACAATTTCAGTACTTAAAATTTACGAGCTCGGGATAATCGTTAAAAATATTGTAAAATAAAAAGTCAGATATCTCGAGACCAATTTCTTCTTCTATGACTGTAATAGTCGTTTTAAAATATTTTTATTGTGTGTATTATTTTTAGTTATTTTGTAATGTATTATACTTATAATAATAATTTCGTATATAGTAAATTAATGGGTTTAATTAAAAAGACAAGAAGAACAAGAAAATAGAGGCTGATAAGGTACCTACCAATCTATACACTGGCATCTAAAGGCCCTTTTTTGGTGAAAACAATTTCTTACAGGCAGCCTTCACGACAATACCTACAAACATAATTCTAAATCAAAGCATTTTAAACTGAAAATCGTAAGAATTTAATGTCTAAAATAATTGAATAAATGAATGAAACCATTGTACACCAAATAAAAAAAAATTGAAAAAAGAAAATAACTTAAAAAACTATGTACAATTGGCAGTCTTATCGCTAATAAGCGATTTATAAAATTAAATATCATTATAAGCGCAGCATACACTTGTGGCTTCTTTACGAATGATCACATAATATAATTTCATCACTTTTCAGTGTAATGTAGGTATAGTTTATTAAATTACAGACACTACAAAAACACAGTGTGTAAAATGTGTTAAACTGCCGGAAAATATAATTTACATACACAATAGGTACGGTAACATGCCGACGAATGAGATGCGTCGTAAGAATGTCGTAAACGAACTTTTAATGGAACCAAAAATACCTTCTTATTAAAATAATTTTACGACAGGCGATCACTAATTACAGATTCATTTTAAACGACTATACATGGAAGTTTTGTATCAACTAATAATAAAACGTAAAATCGGCGCCTAGCACGATCCAAACGTTGCTCATAAAACTGCCACGTTCAGGGCTGCCATCTTCTTTACATCATCATGTTTACAGTTCTTAAAGTAACCTTATGTTATTAATAATAGTTTATTATTTCATTAATTTATGTTGGTTTTTTTTTATCAACTACAAGTTGGCCCTTGACTGCTATCACACCTGATGTTAAGTGATGATGCAGTCTAAGATGGAAGCGGGCTAACTTGTTAGGATTAGGATAACATCCACACCCCTTTCGGTTTCTACACGACATCGTACCGGAACGCTAAATTGCTTGGCGGTACGTCTTTGTCGGTTGGTTGCCTAATTGTAGCAGTCAAAACGGGACTTTAGTTAAGTAGCTATTGCTTATACCTATCAGTAATTGCTAAAATATCACAAATTTAAATAAAATATAATATTAGTTAAATCTATATGATGACTTTAAAACTTTATATTATTTTAATTAGATAACCTAGATGGACTGATTCAGGCGGTATAAATTGCATGCTTCTTACGGTTGTAGAGGCGCAGTTGACAAAAGGAACGTATAGTTAGTTAGTGGTAAGGTCCCATCAGCATTTTACGGACACCTAACCCTAAGAATCGTCTTGATGACAACCCTAACATATTTATGGTAGGTATTTAACGGGTGGCCAACATAAAAGTATTTATAACTTCGTAAGGAAAGTGTTTCCTGCGTATACATAAGAAAGCAATAAATATTAATATTGTACGAAACTTTCGTTTATGATCTTGTACCTTTGTGTTGGTAGCAGTGAACGACAATAGGCATCGGTTGCTATGGAAACTAATCTTTCCTTCAAGGCTAAAAGCGAAAGGGGACGAGATCCTTTCTGATTACTTCGAAAATTGAACTGTGTACAGTATTGCGTAATGTGATGGTGTGCTGTTATTTATTTGTCAAAAGAATAATAATATTTAAAAAATAAATAAATAATAATCTAATGAAGATAGAAGAAGATAAGGAAATAATATGCAAGGACCGTGGTTAATGGAAGGATATAGTCTCTGCTTACCCTTATGGGAATGATGCGTGACGTTATGTATATATATATAGGTACGTAGAAAAAATGATTTCCCCCGATAATGATTACTTGCTTTGATTAATATTTTGCAAATTGTTTAATTTGTTGTTCTTCTAAGCTGTAACTTGCTATTTCTTATTTGGTACTTTTTACTGCAAGTTGAAAATGTATTACTTGTATATTTATTTAATGAATTTTTAATAAACCTAATAAAGACAATTAAATAAATAAAATTTACTGGCCCAAACATCATTATAAAACATAATAGGCATGACTCATTCGACAAGAACCAGAAGAAATAAGCAACCTTTCGACGAGTTGAAAACGAAATTGGCTGTCATAAATCTAAACAATGACTGCTCCGCACTTTCGTTTTCTGTTGTTTTCATCCCTTGTATGCAAATCGGTCCAATCTCGCCTTTCGCTTACTGTCAAAAACGTCATAAATAACTGGGAAAAATGTACGCAGACCTTCCCAGAAGTTATCGCAATATTCAGCCTGAGCGAGCGATAGGTCATCCTTTTTTTATGTGATTCTAATATTCTGTTCAAATGAAGTTCTTTTAAAATAATTTTTACTAAAATATAGCAATTTAATACAATTTTATCAATGTATTTTTGCTTGCTTAGATATTTAGATTAAGTCTCTCCTCTAAAATACTATAATTGTTTATTGTTTGCAACAAAGAATTAATTTAAATAAAATAAATGCAACAAAGAATTAATTTAAATAAAATAAATGAAACAAAGAATTAATTTAAATAAAATAAATCCAACAAAGAATTAATTTATGCAACAAAGAATTAATTTTGGCTGGTGGGAGGCTTTCGCCGTGGCTAGTTACCACCCTACTGACCGCCAAGCGATTTAGCGTTCCGGTACAATGTCGTGTAGAAATCGAAAGGGGTGTGGATTTCATCCTACTCCTAACAAGTTAGCCCGCTTCCATCTTAGATTGCATCATCACTTAACATCAGGCGTGATAGCAGTCAAAGGCCAACTTGTAGTCGATAAAAAAAATAGAGCTAGAGACCCGTCTCTCATTTTTTAAACTACTAGGAATTAGACATGTACCCCTTCTAATTAAGTAATATGTGCGACTATAACCCAATGGGCAGGCATGAATTCTATGACCTCTTTGTATTGAGTTTGGCCCCTCAATCATGGACCTATTGAGTCTTATATGAATAAAATGTATATAAAATTAATTATAGTATTTTTAAAATAATATCTGTATTATAAAAAATAATTGATTACTATGGCACGCGATGATATATAATTATCATTAAATTAGATGTTAAAAAACCGTTAAATGGTATGGCAGTAGCAACCACCCGTACCCTTTATCGAATTTTACCGTTTTGTTCTAAGCGAAAGAAATGGCCAACCAAACAAACAAAAAAGCAGAATGTAACAAATAAAATTGCAAGCTTAAAAATGAAAGTCGTTAGAAAGAAAACAATCTTCTCGTTACAAAAAAAATATTTTCCTTTGATGCTATCACAATCAGATAATTTTAATTCTCAGGTATTTTTAAAGTTAGCATCTAAATTAAATAATAAAACTGGGAACAAAGTTAACAACGCATTGAATACGACTCACAAAGAATACCGACATAAAAATGTTGCATTCAAGAAATTGTGGGAACTCTTTCAAATCGCGATTTATAAATAGTTTTACGAACGGTTCAGACACATCCATAACGACAATAAACATTAGCTGAGCTTTCTGAGTAATAAAATTACCTATATTCCGCTACAGAGATGTGTTAGTGCTACGTTTACATCACGACGCAATTTAACACTGACAGTTTGCGTGTGATTACCGTATTTCCTCCGTGAATTAGTAACGTACAAATTCTGATTTTAAATTCAAATCTTGAAACATATTGAGGCAGACCATAATAAAAAAAAATCGTTTATTTCAGGCCGTGATAATATCCGTGCTAGTTACTGCAGCGTTTCTACGTTTTTTTATTATTAAAAAATAATACCTCAGTGTAAAGAACATTTTTCTCCAGACTGTCCAAACTTATGCTCATATTTAACTGTTTTATTTCAATACACAATGAATTTTAAACAACTACCCATGTTTCATAGCAATCACTTGAAAATATATCAAAAAAATAAAAATTTCAATCGATTTTTTGTGTTTTGAATCACGTGACCGTCATCGTAGTATGAAAAGTCAACATTTTCAACCTTCATAACTTTTTCCTGCGACTGCATAGCTACATACAACTTTGTTTTTCTGTAAATAGAAAATCTGCACTATTTAATGACATATATATCATTACTGGGCAGCCTGGGGTACACTTCCATACAATTTTTAGCAATGTCCTTTAAAACTGAAGCCATTCAGATTTAGTCAACTTAAGTTATTTTGAGCGTACAAAACTATTGTAAATTTAGTTAGATATTCTTTTAAATATGTCACATAACATTTAGTTAACCCATAACCATGACTAATGTATATAAAAGTTTAAGTATGTATATATTCATATAAAAATTGTAAAAATAATCTAAAGATTTTTTGTGAATTGTAGACAGAAACCTTACACAGAAAGATTTACATGAGATCAAAATTATAGTAGTGATGTTAATTCAACTACAAATAAATGTAAAGTTTATGTAGATTAATAGCGTTTAAAACGTATAACTTGTTTCGAAACATAATCCAACTTCCCAAGCAATAATGTCCGACATTCGTGTCGCATGTAAACCTAGTGTAAAGAATGTGGCCTACGCATAAACGCCATTAGTACAACTAATGGCTGATCTTCTTAGCAAGATACAATAAAACAAAGTTGATTAGAAGCAGTGTGTTTCAGCCGTTACGGGGCAGCTCGGGTTTAGTATAGAGATACATCTCGGTATGTCCAATAAAAGTTTTATGTTCGTGCCTACATTCTACGGTGAACTGTGGATTGATCTAATTTCGACCATAGTTAGTAAATTGACGTGTGATTTTAAGAGCTTTTCCGAAATTTTATGAGTATTTGAAAATCTTTTTTCTCTAGCTAGTACGTACGTACGTAGACGTACGTTATTGGTTTTGGTTCTTCTTCTATTAGAAGTTTTTAAGTAAATTAATTATTCAATCAGAATTTGTAGATACCATTTACTTGGTTGAATGATTTTAAAATGATTTTTATTTTATGTCTGTTGTTTTATGAGTATTGTATTTTTAAAGAAAAATATTAAATTTTATGCGTATTTCATTCACGCTTCAGCCACCGCTTTAACAACAAAAGATAATATAAAACATTCATTCACCTAATTAGTTCACAGACAGCTTGGTTAAACACGGTAAAATGTGAGCTTTATTTTAATTTAGCGCAAAAATAATATAAGAATCACCGAGGGATATATACAAACGAAATTTCATTAAGAGTTCCGTGCCACCATTTCGTTTCATACGAGAGGGCTTTACACAATGTGTGGTAGAGGAAACAATTCCGATTTTCCCCATCTTCCCCTTTAAGCAAATCCGAGCAAATTCCTAATCCTTATACTCTGGAAGTCCCAAAGGATCAAAGTGGCGATATAAAATAAGTAGATGCTGCTATGGCTTACGAAGTTTCTCGTTAGTGAAATATTTGGATGTTCTGTTCCCTCGCTGTATCTTGCTAGTTGCTTGTTATTGTAGGTGTTATTTACATAGATCTTTGGCAATAGTATAGTAACTAGAACTAAATAAACATTAATAAAACGACGTGTAGCTATTCTGTATGACACTCAAAAATGTGTGTCTAAATCGTCGCTGTCTCTATATATAGTATCGTTATACCTACATAGAAAGAAATAGAGATGTTAGTCGCAAGTGACACTGATGAGTTTCGTTACAGATTTAAAGAATAACCGCCAAAGTTTTTTAGATCGATCAAGTTGCATGATCAGTGCTAACAATATGTGATGCTGCGTGATGTGATGTTGACGATGTCATGGACAGAAATTCTTCATAGAGATCGTTATCACACTAATATTGTTTTTTATTTTCTAGGTTGCCTGGAAGAAATCGTCTGTTGTCTATAATGCCGCCTATTATGTATCTTTAAATTTTTCTTATTATTTCGTATCTTTCCCGTCTTGATATGTGCAATAAAGTATATTTTCATTTCATTAATGTTATGAAAGCGAAAGTTTGTGTGTAAATAATTATGTTTGTTACTCCTGCAAGCCGCAAGTATAGACCCACCCTGAAATTTGGCAGATACGTTATAGCCTGGATAAAAACATAACTAAATTTTATCCCAGTATTCCTACCGGAACGGGAATAATGCGGATAAAACCGCGGGCAAAGCTAGTAACACCTATTGACATACTTACAATCGCTTTAAAATAATTAATTGATACAGTGAACAACAAAAACTAGTGCCAAAAGAAATCGATAGCCATTACTTCGCCAACAGTTCAAGCTCTTGACAGTTAAGAGCGAATTCACTTTCTCAATTACGACAACGTATCCGTCATAACATTGGATCATTAATTAAAGTTATTACAATGGCCGGCACAAAAACTAAAGCCGTATTAATTTGAAGACGAGTGTACAATAAAAGCACGAATGTTAACGAGGCCCGGGCCATCAAGTTTGGACCGGCCATTGATATTATAACAGTTATCTGTACCAATCAATATGCACAATGGTCAGCTTTATGACCAAATGCAGATAGTGTAGATCTTATAAGTACACTTTCGTAATAACATAATTTTAATTTAATTATACTTTTGATTAAAAGACTTTCATAATAATACAGTAGACATAGACTTAATCTCTTTTATTCTTCTCTTATTATAATAAACGTTCAATTTGCAGTTTGTGATTATGAAGTTCGATTCCTGGATGAGAAAAGTTGCATTTTTCTTTTTTTTAGGAGTTCTCAATAAAAGACCGGAGTTAAGAAACAAACAACCTTGTGACTCAAAAAGCACGTTACACCGTCAGTCGTACGCAATCATTAACATTTTTCCATTTGAGAGATCAATCCTTGAGAGACTAATCAAAACATTTTTTTCTGCTATGGTAACACTAACACTAGGTATCTAAATTATAAACAACTGTGTGTTGAGGTCAAAGTTAAACATTTAATATTTCCGTTTCCTACGTATCTAGTTTTAAAATATCAATGGCAGCAATCATAATCGTGAAGAATACGCATGGAGCTTGAAAAAATATATAGTTATAATGTTATAAAAGTCATCGGTCTGAGTGCACTGACCTACAAGTTATGTGCAAAAATTCTAGACATGTCAAAATTCCATTTCTTGGAACAACGCTTCTACGCTTTAATATTGAGGACATATTAAGGCCAAAAATGCATTAATAGTTTTTAGTCGCAATAATATTATCCTGGAAATCATAGAGTGTTAAAACTACGTATATACTAGTGGGTTCGTTGTTACAATGACTCATGTACTACTAGTACACATTAGAAAAACCTTAAGTAGGCAGTAGATACTTGGTTAGTTATTATATCAAAAATTTACAACTACGTTCAAGCTACGTCCATTGCCCTGTTGTCTGACGATATCCTACTAGCAATGCGATTATGTAGTAGTAGGTAGGTAAGCAATGGACACGCGTGACTTCGTCCACGTGGAATTTTATTTTTAAAGATACAGCTGAAACTCTTTACACCTGTCTCTATATCAAATTGCAATTCAATCAGCCAAAAAAATTGACGTCCAATATTTTTTTTTGTAAAAAATAGATGACCCATTTTATTAGTTAAATTTTTGGCTGTCCCTTCAAATTTTTTGTAATAATTTTTCCTCCGAGAGTAAATGAAACAAAAAATGAATTTATTCGAATCAGTTAAGGTTGTTTTAGCAAGAATAAATGACAGCATCTTTTTTATTATAATGTCGTAGGTATTATTGAAAATAAAGTTATTATTATAAAAACAAAAAACCCGACTGCTTAGAAGTTATGAACTGAAAAGAGAAAAACAAGGATCACTATATCTGTATAAAATTCTAAATACGGGGAAAGAAAGATCTACTAAAACTATGTTTGTCCCCGCCTGCAGCACCATAAAGTATTTAGAATTTTATACAGATATAGTGATCCTTGTTTTCTCTTTTCAGTTCATAACTTCTAAGCAGTCGGGTTTTTTGTTTTTATAATAATAATTTCATTTGAGACTTTTTAGTTTTAGTTTATGGTATAGAAATGAGACGGTACACTTGGTACACTTTTTGCCATTTTTTGTTAAAAAAGTAATATGAACATGATATGATATTTATATTTTTGAAATGGTCTTTTTACGACCTTTCAATTAGTACCCATATTGCTAAGATAAGAGAAAAAAATACACACATCCTCCCTGTTTTCCCCCATTTACAGCCGCCATCTTGAAAATTTATATAGCTATGTCACTACCACAATTTTGACAAATTCAACGACACCTCACATGTCAAAATCCGTTCAGCCGTTTAGGCTGTAGCGCTTGCCGAAGATATGGACATACATACATACATACATACATATATACGCTCGAAAAACATAACCCTCCTTCTGACGCAGTCGGGTAAAAAAAACATAATTTCTTAACGCAAAATAGTTTGTCGGAGCGCGTGTTAAGGCCTTAGGGGTCACGTCGTTGATTCTAATAGCATCTCCTCTTAATTACCATAGCTCGGTCAAATAAAAAAACTTGAAGTGGAATAGTTTCTTTCTTTTGTGAGCCTTTGAAACAAAGTAACTAAGTCAGATACTTTTTATATTTATTGTACGTTGGAAGCTCGTTGAATTAAATGTGAACTTTGCTCCCCCTTTATAGCTCTTTCATTAAGTTAGCATGTTTACTAAAAATAGCTTCTTTACTACTGACCCAGTTACTTACTCTTTACTTGAACTTTCTTATTACAATCCTGGAAGACGTAGGATAAAATAGCGCAGTCAAATATAGGTAAATTATATTTTTGTCATATAAATAAAGTACTACTTTTTAATCGTCTTAATAATACTCAAATATTGACACCCTAAGCTCGCCAACTCGCAGTGGAGTAGCAAGGTATAAGCTCCATATATAAGCTCCTAATAGGAAGACGCTGAATACGATTTGACGACCTCCGTGGCGCAGTGGTATGCGCGGTGGATTTATAAGACGGAGGTCCTGGGTTCGATTCCCGGCGGGGCAGATTGAGATTTTTCTTAATTTGTCTTGGTCTGGCTGGCTTGGAAGGCTTTCGCCGTGGCTAGTTACCACCCTACCGACAAAGACGTACCGCCAAACGATTTAGCGTTCCGGTACGATGTCGTGTAGAAATCGAAAGGGGTGTGGATTTCATCATACTACTAACAAATTAGCCCGCTTCCATCTTAGACTGCATCATCACTTAACATCAGGTGTGATAGCAGTCAAGGGCTAACTTGTAGTAGATAAAAAAAAGACGTGTGGCACTCGGAGACTGCCGCGGTAAAGCTATTGCATAGAATTTTTTATCAACTATGTTTACCTACCGACATAATCGGGACCGTGGCCTTTGTGGCCAAAAAAATGACTTTTTGAAATATCACGCTTGAAAAAAAAAAATTCGGAACCGACGGGATTCGAACCCGTGTCTCTCTGGCAATCTGGGCACTTAGAGCGCTTTACCGCTAAGCCACGTTCCCCGATGACGTCTTTACCGAAATTGTGCTTTTGATTTTATGTTTTTGATACTCAGGGGGTGTTAGGATTTTTCGTTACGGAATTTCTGTATTCGGTCTCCACGCTTAAGGCCCGCGATAAAAGCTATACAAAAGCTTAAAAACGATGATGAAGATAAAACATTTTGACAAATTATAAATATTTAAACTTTCTCAGGAGTCAGTCACTCTATCTATGAAAAAAATCGCAAAAACGCAAAAAATTCACAGTTCAACTGTCTTAATTGAGTTAATTGCAAACAGAGAGACAGACAGACGTAGCGGAGAACTTTGTTTTATAATATGTAGTGATCATGAGCATCAGAAGAGAAAGGCTTGAGAAAATAGCCTATCTCTGGGGTAATGTGTTGAACGAACGTGTAAATAATCACACTTCAAAGTGAGGCTTTCGTCGCCGGTGGATTAGCGCCCGGGAGAAAATAGGACAAAAGCAAAAGTGGCCGTCTTCTAGCCGAGAGTGTTACTTAGACATTATCGCTTTCAATTAATGTTATCGGAAGTGAATTACGGTTAATTACCATATGTGCCTGGGTTTAGTGTAATTAAATTAACTTATTTTTATGACGATTAATGTTCTGTATTACAATAATTAATGTGAATGTGTCCGTTTATTAAACCTTTGTCCTTGGTATGTAGGGATTTATCGAAATCCAGGCAATAATACTCTTATTTTCAAAAAACAATGTTTACAAGTAACTGTTACTATTTTTAAAAGAGGTTTAACAAAAACCTTTGTAAAAGTTGATCATGACAATTTGGTATCGTCTTTATATATCAAGTAATCACGCTTCAATTAAATTTGATATACTTGATTGTTGACTAACTTTAAATTAAGTAATAAGTATGTATACAAAATTTAATTTAAATTAATTGAGAAAACATAGTCAATTTCAATTCAGATGACTAAAATTTACTTTGAATAAACTTACACTTTTTATACAATTTGCAACACGTTATTTTCTTAAAAAAATATATTTTGACACTAATTCTTTTCGATGCAAATATTTTTAAGACAAATTCAAACCAAACCAAATATAAAAATACATTTAATTAAAACTCATTCAATATTCAAACCAATTTCAGTTCTTATTTGTCTGTAACAAACGAGCTGTCATCTAAATCACTCGTAATAGTGGAGTCTAATTTTGTGCAATGATTTATTTGAAACGATTTCAAATAATTATTTTTGAGCATCGACACTATTATAACTATTGTTTAAGCTGCCTAAAATACGAGCTGACAGAGCCGAATAGATCACTGATTTATATGTAACTGTAGACGTTTTACTAGTGTTCCCATACAATTGCTCGGATTATATTTATAAGAATAAAAAAATGGTTGAAGGACACATGTTCTGTTGTTATGTTATTTTTATGTTGTAATAAGAATTATAGAATTAGAATAAGCTTTTTTCGAGCAGCATAATCTAGATGGTTTATTTAGGTAATTCTGTTAATATTCGTTACAGTTGCAATCACTATATATTAGTCACCTGATGCGTCTGTCTGATTGTCTGTTCCCGATAAACTACTTTAAGATCGGATTTTCACGTAGTTTTCGCCAACAAATATAGCGATGTCCAAGGAAGGTTTTAGCACAAAATTTGTTACAGTTTTGTGAAAACTGGCTCTAATAATTATGGTGATAATTGTTAGGTTTAATTTATATAGCTTCCTAATCCCTTTGAAATTTATAAAAATAAAGTATAGTGGGCTTGTTCTTCTTTATATCTATCTATCTTTTATGGACAATTTATCTTTTGGTGTTCACAGAAGAAAGGTTGCAATAAACATTTCTTTGCGGGCAAAGTCGCGGATGGCCGCTAGTATACAATAATTATAATAATTGTTATTGTTGATTTATGTACTAGGCAATTATAAGTATACCGTAAGTATGATTTTATGTAAAGCTTCTAACAATAACATATTTAAATAATATTTAAAGTAAGCCAGGGATATTGGGTTGCAATTAACACACCGAGCTTATTTGTTCATATTAAAATTACATCCTAAGCCAAAGAGACTTATAAAAGCAGACAAATGTGCTGTAACTCTGAATAGTAAAACAATCATCTAATAAATGAAATGAGATTGACATTATTATTGAAATAAGATATAAATATCATCTGTTTCTTTCCCACGGGCATGAGAATTACTACGTAAGCTGCTTATTTAGGTTGCGTAATACGAAAATTGTGAAAAGGGACTGTTATTCTAACTTCAACCCTTTTATATCCTGTATAAAATAAACTATACGGAAGGTTTGGTTTCGGTATTACACGGTATAATAATATATTATTGAACTTCACATAATATTTCATTTTGTGATGATCTGTGCTATCATAGATATTATGCTTTGAATAAATATAAAGTGTGTTAGCTGATAGTAATAATATATAAAAATCTCGTATCACAGTATTGACAAATATTTTTAATCCAAAGGTGTAAAGGTCTCAAGTATTTCTTTAGTTTTTTTCTGTCAAATTTTATACTTTTTTGTCCTTTTTTGTATTTGATGCCAAAACATTGCAGAAAATTAACGCAGATAAACTTTAAGGCGTGAACAGTATATTTATAAAATCTTTCTGTAATTATCTTACTGACATCTATAGTAAAGTGCGCTGTCAAATAATTTGACATGTAATGTAATTGACATGTACAGAATTCACACGTTGGTTTCTCATGTGTACTACTTACCGCTAATTTGTGGTAGATTTTCTTCCGGCTTCCGTATTGCGCGCTATATACTCGTAATTTGGTTATTCAGTAAGACGCGCATAACTTTGTGTTTTAAAAGAACGAAAGAAAGACATAACCTGTATTAACACGTGCAGGAGGAGGGAGAATATCTAGTAATCCTAGCACGATTAATGTAAAAGTGTTTTTGTTTCTCACGTGTTAAGCTTTATCTGCAAACACGTATTCAGAAATGGTTAGTAAGTAGGTATCTAGTAGTTCTTTAAAAATATCTGTCTGAGAAAAGTACACTGAGCTTTTTGTCCTGTTTTAGTATATTTTTGTGTGGTGAACATACCGCGGATATGGTATACACTCTTCGACTACATGATAATTAAATTTGACCCCCGGCAGAAGAGGAAACGGTATAGGTATTTATTATCACACCGAAATATACTTGACACATTAAAATACCAGGTGTTGGACGTTGATATATAATGTCTAGAAATCCTAAATAAATTGAAAACTTAAGATTACCACTTTATTTGATTAAATATTTGATTAAATATCCTAAGGATATTAGTGACTCTACTACATAAAATTGTAGAGCCAAATATCTAAGAGGATGTTTTGTATACTTTGTTAATTAATTTGTAATTTCAAGTTTCAAACACACTATAGCGCCATGTTTTCTATTATAATCTTTACTAATATAAATAGATAAGTATCGAGTTCAAAGAAAATGAAACCAAGATATCTATTTTTAATTATTAGCCTGGTTATAGAATGATATGAACTACAACCCATTCCATTGACGGGCAAAAGCCTCCCCTAAAATATTCCATAACTTTTGATTCTACGCAATGTGATGCCACAAATGGGCCACATACTCAACTAAGTCATCTCGTCGACTATGTAATGATCCATCTTTATATAGATACTTATTGGTACATAGTTAATTATGAAGAAAAAGTAGGGCATTCGTTATTTTTCTATAAAATGCAAAAAACATAAAATTACAAAACTACATAAACTTGAAATGACTTTAATATCTGTGGTTTTGACATCAGTGGTGTTGGTGCTTGGTTATAGCTAAAGCTGTAAATATAGTTAACGCAACATAAAAATGGTGGAAGAGGGAGGGATTATTCAATTATTATTACGCTGTTATCTAAATGTTTAAGATTCAGGCTTAGAGTTTGGGGAACAGCGCCAGCATCACCTTGCCAACAACATCTTTCATTTGAATTTGTATCTTATGAACTCAGATTTAAAGATCAAAATGGTGTGAGCTAGACTGTATTATGGCACTCACGTAATATGAAATCCGAGGCATTGATCGTATAAGAGAATGGATGTTAGGGTTTTTCGCATGAAATACGTTCTGTTGTCCCCATAGGCATTACCTTTATGAAGGTGTGACAATTTGATTAGGTAACCATATTACGCTTTTATGTGGCTCAAGGGTTGATTTAGTGAATTATTAACAAGTTTCAGTAAATATTTATGCAAATTTTCAGTTTGTACTATCATGTGGGGTACACTGTAACGTCGGGATAATTATTTGACTTATTACTCGAGAACTACTGAATAGATCTAGATGAAGAGTACAGAGATAGATTATACTCCGGAATAATAGGTAAATTGAATATTTTTATCTGTGCCTACGGAAGTTAATTCGTTGGAAACAACCAGTATTATGTTGATAGACCTTCGCTTATTTTCATGCCTTCGAAATTTTATTAACAGATGAAGCAGATGGTCCCCATGATTTTAAGTAGAAAACCAGCACCTATAATCAGAGTAGGTAGTTAATACTACGAAAAACATGCAAGGAACACATCCTTCAAACTATTATCATGGGTACAATAACCTAAGGAGTAGGTGCTATGCCTTTTAAGTTACCACGGCAACCATATTCTTCGCACTGAAATTTAGCAAAAATGTATCTTATCTTCTCAAATTTAAAGACCAAAATGGTATAACCCAATCTGTTTTATGGCACTCACGTAATATGAACAGCAACTCTTCTTGGTGGCAATAATAAGCATTGTGGTAGTACTTCCTCGGGCAAACTGTGTCACAATGTTAATTATTTTATTTGCAACGCTAAGTACCTGAAGACTCAAAATTGAAGTTACCTCAGTTTTATATTTAAAGGCGCCACTTTCTAATTCTCATGACACTAACACACAAACCTACGAGGCATGCTAGTTAAGTCTGGGACGCAGAGATATCTAATAAAGTGTAGATGTAGTTATACGCAATAGTAAAAGTGGCACATTGATGTTTTTTTTACCGACGAAAAAAAACGGAGGAGGTTCTCAATTCGACACGTATATTATTTTTTATGTATGACCATGCATAACTTTTTACAGAGTTGTCCGATTTTAATAATCTTTTTTTCATTACAAAGGGCATACTTCCAAAGTGGTCCCATTGTCATCATATTGGCTTTATGATAATCTCGGAATGAATAGTCGTAATGTGTGCGTCTATGAACCCACAAACGAGTACTACGTTAAAATATGCTTAAGTAAATTAAAGCAACTAAATGACACAGTTATTTTTTACTTATAATCTCGATGATGTAGTCGTAATGTGTGTGTCTATGATACTCGTCATAGACACACAAATGTCGTCAAATAAAAATAAGTTCAAATATCGTCACTTTTAACAAGTCACCATTGGGTCAACCCTCATAGGAGAGGGTATTTGGGTAATAGTGATCAGGATTCGGGACCGATTACTTAACCTGCCCTCCAAGGCGATGGTATAACAATTTCCTGATGTCATGATTAGGTGTAGGACGAAGTAGGACACCTCTTTCGGTTTCCACACGACATCGTACCGGTACGCTAAATCGCTTGGCGATACCCCTTCTGTTGGGTGGTAATTAGTCACGTCCAAAGCCTGCCACCATTCAAATCTGGACCAATTTAGAAAATCTTAATCGGCCCTGGCAGGAATGAAGCCATCGTTTTATAACCCTAAACTGAACTATGAGGTATCCGAAGTCATTTAGTATTACCACTGGATCAACGAGGAAATTAACTCAAATCTAGAAAAACTTTGTAATTAACTGAAAACTGTACATTAGATATTATAATAAAACGTATATACATCGTTACAACAAATTAACTTGCAACTACTTTAAAAGAGGATACTAAACACGCTAAGTTAGCAACTTTGTAAACTAAGTACTTTACCTACTTAATAAACTAAGTAGGTACCAAAGTAACAGGATAAAATTTTTAAACTTCGCTATTACATTTAATCATGATAAGGAGATAAAATAAATTGTGTGACAAAAATTCCAAAATATGAATTACTGTGCGATGTTTTGCGGTTTCACTCGTGTAGTTTCCGCTTCCGTGGGCATATGGGAATAAAAAGTATTTATCTGCGCGGTGGATTTATAAGACGGAGGTCCCGGGTTCGATTTCCGGCGGGGCACATTGAGATTTTTATTAATTTGTCTTGATCTGGCTGGTGGGAGGCTTTTCGCCGTGGCTAGTTACCACCCTACCGACAAAGACGTACCGCCAAGCGATTTAGCGGTCCGGTACGATGTCGTGTAGAAACCGCAAGCGGTGTAAATTTCCTATCCTACTCCTAACAAGTTAGTCCGCTTCCATCTTAGATTGCATTATCACTTAACATCAGGTGTGATAGCAGTCAAGGGCCAACTTGTAGCCAATAAAAAAAATCTATATTTTTATTTTGGTTCGATATCTATGTTCTTAATTTCAGCCAAATCGGTTCAATAGTTACAGCGCAAATGAGTAACCAATAGAGATACCTATACACACAAATATTCGATTTTATAATAAAAGTGCGATTTTTTTACTTATTATTTGTTGTAGGTTCCAGATATTGATTATAGTATTGGCACAGGTGTATGTAGAAGTTCTTCCTGAAGTTAATTAGAAACTCACCTAGCCCCACTTTAGTTATACAAAAACTATCCTAAGTATACTATACAATATTTATTAAAACATTAATTAATCCAAAAACTTTATTTTAATTATGTACTAATCGTGTTCATTTATAATTATATACAACCAACATCATTTTTTCAACCACGTTTTCTGAAAACCACGCATTAAATCACCAACAAAATATACGCAGTATCATTAACTGCTTTATAAATACGTATTTTTAATTAATTGTCGCTTAAAAAAATAAAAATCATGAATATAGGCGACCACACTGATGCTATAGTCCTATAAATAAAAAATAAATGGTATTACAACGTTTTGATGGGTGCCTCCAACGATTATTGCTTCTAACTGACATAAATACGTTTGCGGGTTCGACTGTATAAAAAAAAACTCCAAAGGGATTTTAATATTCCGGTGATAGACTACCGGAAACCGTGTCATTAGTGAGTTGGTGTAAATTTTACAAATTAGTGCTGTATGACAAAGTAAAATTGATGACCTTTTGTAGTTTAGATGCGCTTTTTTCATATTGAGTTGCTTACAACACTAATAACAGATGAATGTTAATGCATTTCTACTGTAGTTTTTTTGGGAGATATAAAGCTGGCTTTATATTATCCTGAAGAAAAAAGATTTTTAAAGGATTTAATATATGATCTATCACTTACATTTATTTACTCAGATGTCAATATAATCATTTTGTGGTACTTCTAAGTCATACTGTACTTTACTATCATTTATTTACATGCTTTTTTTTAATTTTCAACAATGCTTATAACACAATTATAAAAAACACTATTAAAAATATATTTAAAAAAATCCAGTCCGCCTGCTGCGGGGCCCGGGGGTCCAAACAACCGGTGGTCAGGGCTCCAGAGTGAGAAACTTATTATCCTGGGTTCTAGTATTGTAAATGATAATTTTTAGCAGCTTAGCTCAACATACTTTTTTAATTCCTCTAATTATATTAGGCTTTCACAAGTGCTTGAAATTTGATGAAAAATTGATATAAATATAAATAACAAATAAAGCTCACTAACATAATGAACGTAAGATGGCTTGCCGAAATAGTAAAAGATATATTGTATTATAACTATACCGAAATAATCAAAATAGTGAAAATTAAATAAAATACATATGTTCTAGGCATTACTCGTATAAAGAATATAAAATACGCAATGTCAGAAAAGTACAAAATACAAAATGAAATGAATATTTTAATAACAGTTTGAAAACAAAGCATCGTAAACAGTAGGTCTATTTTATAAGGGTAACCATTGTTTGCCATCGATTGTAAACATTTATGTGTTTTGAACTGGTTTGATGAAAACAAAATGAAATTTACAAATAAAACAATGAAATAACACTGTAATTCTGCAAAAATTTATTAATTAACTATTATGAAAGTGATTCCAAATTTTTTTGATTGTGTACCTACTCTCTGATATTTAATAAAGTAGTGCATCAACACACGTATGTACTTGGCTTGTATCGTAGCTAGATACTTAATATTACCACATTCGTGTATAAAATTTATATTGCGTACGTGCGTGCTCGCAGTAGCCTGTTTAAGGAGAGTGGGTAGGTGTGTATAATAGAGCACTTTGCTGTGACACAAAAAATTGCTATCTATAAAAATATTCGATAATATTTAGGAAATTATTAAAATTCTTTAAGCTGATAGACGTTGGGGCCCAAGGTGCTAGATGGGCGACCTCGCACCGGAAAGCGCGGTGTTGGTCGACCCCCCCACCAGGTGGACTGACGACATCAAACGCGTCGCAGCGAGCCGCTGGCAACAGGCGGCTCAGGATTTTTGTGTTTGGTCTAGTCCCTAGAAAGTCCCTAAAAAGGCCTATGTCCAACTTGATGATGATGATGATGATTTACCAAATTTATTTGAATATACACGTATTTATGAATAGCTCACGTGTATTGTAGGTAAGCACATATATTTGTTTTGCTTTAAAGTTGATTCTCTCACAACTCGCAGAGGGGTAGGGATTTTTGATTAAATTTTCATAACCCCACGTTTAAGCGGGGCAAGTCATTGTAAATTATGGCCGTATCCTTAATACTTAATGAGCATAGCCTTTGTTGAACAAGTGTAAAAAGGCTCCTTGCGTTGTTTTGTTGTTTTATAATGCAATAATAGCAAAAAGTCTAATGCGGCTTTATTAATATTTGTTAGAGGGGTGAGAAATAAATTGGATAAAAATAATTAAAAGGCTTATTTGAAAAAACAAATTCCCAAAACTTATATTTTATTACGTCCTTGAAAGTAGAAACGTTTACATATACTAAATGACACAGTTATTTTTTACTTTTTAGTGCGTTTGTATTTTTTGTTAAAAAATTTTATTTCTTACTTTTTAGTGATTTATCGCCACGTAAAATCTGTTTGAGTAAAAGACAATACATTTTAATTTCTTTTAACATTTTTTCTTCACGTGTTTTTGTGTGCTTTAATTTTTTTTGGAAAAAATAATTAAACGACTTATTGAAAAAAGAAATTTAGAATTTATACTTTATTACACGTTTACATATAATTTGTAAAATCTGTTTGAGAAAAGACAATATATTTTAATTTCTTTTAACATTTTTTCTTCACGTGTTTTTGTGTGCTTTCATTTTATTTTGGAAATTACCATCAGAAATAAATAGGTTATTCATTACAAGTTAGCCCTTGACTGCAATCACACCTGTTGCAAGTGACGATGTATTCTAACATGAACGCGTGCTGACAAGCAGAGAGCTAGCGAGTTAGGATTAGAAATATCCACACTCCTTCGGTTTGTACACGACATCGTTCCAGAACGCTAAATCTACGTCATTGTCAGTAGGCTGGTAACTAGCTATGGTCAATGCCTTCCACCAAATAATCGAGGTTCTCCTAATTAAAGCAAATTAAAGTTCAAAGAAGAAGAGAGTAAACCACAAAACACTTTTTGCTTTCAATTCATCTATAATTCCATCACCTCCATGAGGGCTAGAAAACCATGTACCTACATATTAGGTGTAATAGCTAATAATCGACAATTTGGTCTAGAAACTACTGTTCATCGTTTACTTGTCTATGCTATATAACCATAATATCCTGGGATACGTCGGTTCTAATACGCTATTCATAAGGCGGGCTTACATAGCCAGACCGTTGAAATTTATAGTATGCCTACACTGCATACGTTCGTTTTGTTTTTATTTTTCCTTGCCCAAGACTCGAGACGGAGACGCTTACGAAGTAATTTCAGTGTCAGTCCATATATCAAGGACTTTATGGTTTATCAATTCTAGTTGATTCATGATGCCGTTTAATTCTAATAGTTAGAAAATACTTTATACATGTAGAGGTATAATTGTTAATAAATAAATGTAGGTTTGAATAGAATAAGAAATAAGGCTAACTTTACCCAATTACTACACAAGTCGACCACGTGGAATGGCGGTTTATTTATTATTCATAATTAGATCAGTCTATTTTATAGGCCCACAGTAGTAAAACTCTCTTCTTATAAATAGGATGTGGAGCTTAGGCCCACTAAACTGGTTCAATGCAGGTTGGCGGGCTTAGGGCATGTTATAATTATTATCAAATTTAATCAGATCAGAAACCACATACACTAACCGATGGATCATTGAGGCAATATATTACTGCATATTATATAATTATAACTTACTTTTTAGTGCTGAAAATAGGTAGAACACTAAACTTCTAATTGTGAACGATAAAGTTCCGATACAATGTAAGTTACATACTGTTCTTAGTTTTTAATAACCCCTTGATAAAGTAATTACTTTCGTTCCGTTTTACGATACATTTTAATGAACATTTTTTAACTTTATTGGCCGTCGGATACCGTAGAAAAGTTGGGTGATTTATTATACGAAGGATACTAAAACGACACCACAGTAATGTCGGAAACTAAATGTGAACTCGCCATTACTACGACTTCTCAATCCATTTACTGCTTAAATTTCTCATTTTCTACATTATTGAAATTTTTTATGGTTCCGAAATTAAACCGTAAAATGAAACGAAAGCATTTATGTGGGCTAATAACGTTAAATATCATCATACATGGTGAAATTGATATGGATGGAACAAAACTGTTAAACTTAATAATCTTTTTAGAAACTTAACTTACCTTTATTATCTCTATCTAATGTTGCTTGAGTCTATAAAGAGCATTATCAGATGTAACAGGGAACAACGGCTTTCTTACGTAACTTCATTCTAACGTCTATAATTATATTATGAAGTAAAATGTAAAATATGTAATTTATACGAATATGTGATTTAAAAAATTATACGAGTTCGCCCTTTTTAGAGTTATTTTAGTCAAAAATAAGTATTAGGATTATTAGATAAATAATTATAAAGTAAATGTAATAAGGGACGCTTTTAACTTCTCTAGGTGAATCTTGTGTAAATTTAAACAGAAAGTATCAATGTTAACACCTACTCTAATCCTGAATTACTACCGAGCACGTCTTGATACATTTTGTTCAAATTTAGATCGCGACATTGGTCGTTCGGAAAGCGTACCGACATTTGTCAGGATAGCCCCGAAAAAGATTCGTCTGTCAAGACCATTTCCATCAGTAGGCGCCTGGTAATGGCCAGAATTTATACCTGCTTATTCTATCCTAAACGTTTCAAGAATATTTGTTTTCTAACCATAGGAGGTTGAATATTAACGTATCCACATTTTAACCTGATTCCACATCAATAAAAGCATTGTATTCCAAAGCATTCCATGTTAACGTCCACACAATTCTGTGTTCTCTTTTTTGAAAGTAGTTCAGGAATTCCTGTAATTGTTTCACGACATTTTATTTCTTCCTTACACAAGTTTAATAACCGAAGTTATATTCGCCTTATCTTTTATTATATTCTTATCTAATTCTCTAACTCTACCTCGAAGTTTATTTTGTGTCTACCTACTAAAAGAATGTTTATTTTGGACCGAAGTTGTAGCACAGGTATTAACATAAAATTCGGAATCTTGTTTAGCATTGTATATGTAAATAAATGTTGCTTCAAATAGATTTGTGTACAAAATAGCCTCGTACCAATGATTCTCTATTACGACTTAATATTTTTCGAGAGCAACGGTGCATGTGATTAAGGGATGGGACATTATCTGCGTCGCTTTTGTCCCCAATTGTCCTTGTTATGCGGTCTGTGGTCGAAATTCTTGCATTAACTTTCGAAAAAAGTTCTTATAAGTTATAACATAGGGTTGCATTTTATTTGACGATTGATAAAATGTTGTATTGAGTTACGCAAACCGTATACCGTTGCCTAGGCGAAAGCTGATCTCTTTGGTGACATCTACAGGAGTAAAGAAACGTAAAGGATTATCGAATGACATTGTGCATTTTTTCATATTGTGTGTATTCATTTTGAGCCGAGGCTTTGAGAGTAGGATGCTATTAAATTGCGCATGGCTCCTTTGTCGTACCATATGGCATTTTCCAGCAGATGGCTCTTTTGTGAGGACACCCGACTTAAGTAAGTAAACTAATAAAGTCGTATTTACTTAAGGAGGTATTAATAGCCCATAACCACTCTAGCGCACATTTTTTTGCATGGTGATATAAATATGATTTGTATTTATATTTTCATGTAGATTTTTATGTTATTCATTGTTGGTTGCTCTATGTGGTTCTACTTAATAGTTTAGTTAGCTTTATTCTACTTACATAATAGGTCTAGTGGTTACGGTTAGTACATATTGACTTCTTCTGGAAGGTTCTGTGTCTGAATTCTGGGTCAGGTTGTGAAATAATTCCAAGTTCTTCTTTTAAGATAATTTCAGTAGGTATAATTCTAAACCTGGAGTCGGAACTTTTGTGTTGTTAGGTCGTGCCTTGGTTAAGCCCGTTGGTGTAGTAGTAGTAATAGTAGTAGTGATCGTTTATGAATTTAGCAGCGCGGTGTATCTAAGCTCCATATCTTCTTTCCCACAGGGAAATGAATGAATGAGTGAATAGGCTGATGATTATGAAAAAGATGACTTATTTACTCCGTAACTATTTAACTATACTAAAGCCAAACTCAATTAGTAAGCTTAAAACTAATTAATATTTTCAATATCTTTTAAATAAGATTTTATAAAAAAACAAAACATAATTTTAAATATTGTAGTTGCATAAAAAGTGTTGCATTATCTACCTTCATTTTAAATTTGTTTGTTGACAAGCATTCTCAATCGAGTTTGGCTTTAGTGTAGATGTATAATTAGTAGGTTATTAACTACAAGAACCAGTAGGTTTTCCTTTTTAATGGTTTCAATGTTCCTAGCTTGGAAATTAATTAGGTAATACTCGCCTTGTTTCCGAGAAAGTCTTAACTCTGTTTCTCATTATCCTATATCTATTTTTTATAAACCTAACCGTCTGGTAGTTATTTTCTCTGAGCTGGACGCATTTATAACACTGGTATTAATTTTTAAATACCGTATTATTTATAATTATTCTTTATTGAAAAGAATAATTATATTATTATCCCTTGACTGGAATCACACAACTTGTTAGGAGTATAATGAAAATCTATTCCCATTCGATTTCTGCACGACATCGTACCAGAACGCTAAATCGCTTGGCGGTACGTCTTTGCCGGCAGGGTGGTAGCCACGGCTGAAGCCTTCTACCAGGACCAATGAAGAAAATCTCAATCAACCGCACCAGGAATTGAACCCGTGTCATAAATCCACTCCGCATACCACTGCACCATTGAGACCGTCGAACCACGGTCCGCATCGTCGGCCATGGTTTATTGAACTGTACCAACCCTACGATTTAGGATAAATTAATATACTATTTAAGATAATTAATAAATGGGAAGTTTTCAAGACTTAATGTAGATAACCTTTCACACGGTCTGTCCTTACCTTTACAACACTACTGGTCCATCTGACCTTTTTGGTTACAAATTTCCAAACTTTGGAGTACATTTGCGGTTTAGAAATTTCTACACAAACGTACGAAAGTTTAAACTAAATTTTATCCCCGATACTATCTGGGTTACATATCCCTTTTAAACAACTAACTTAAATAATTATAAAATGCTCTAATCCCTTTGCGTGGTTATTTTAGGTTCGTTTATTTGTTATGAACATTAGTAAAGCTGTTCGGGTCGTGAAATTATTTGCGGGTATAAATTTATTAAAATCTTACGGACTTTTGTTTTATGAGGTCTCTTTTTTCTAGTTTCCATAGACTTAAATTCTACTATTATAAATGCAAAAGTTTGTATGTATGGATAAATGGATGTTTGTATCTTATCCACGCAAAAACTACTAAATGGATTTTAATGAAACTTTACAATTATATACTTTACATATCAGAATAACACATAGGCCGAATTTTATCTCGAAATTCTCACGAAAACAACAACTACGCGTATGAAACCGCGGGCATCCTCTAGTTATCGATTATTTTTGAGTAACGATCTTCGTGGCGCAGTGGTATGCGCGGTGGATTTATAAGACGGAGGTCCTGGGTTCGATTCCCGGCGGGGCATATTGAGATTTTTCTTAATTGGTCTTGGTCTGGCTGGTGGGAGACTTTCGCCGTGGCTAGTTACCACCCTACCGACAAAGACGTACCGCCAAGCGATTTAGTGTAGAAACCGATAGGGTGTGGATTTTCGTCCTACTCCTAACAAGTTAGCCCGCTTCCATCTTAGACTGCATCATCACTTAACAGTCAAGGGCCGACTTGTAGTCGATAAAAAAAAATTAGATGACATTGCATAGGTATCTAATGCATGATTTTCGTATCTGGTGAAAACTATACTATAAAGATGTATAATAATATCTAACTACAATTTAAGCTAGTCATTTTCGAACTTGTTCAAACAACTAATGGACGTTGCAGTCCCAAAATGCTAGAATGGCGACTTCGCACTGGAGAACGCAGTGTTGGTTGACTCCCTACTAGGTGGACTGATGACTTGGTGCAGTGGGAATATAGAGAGCCACTGGAATGTTTGGAAGTCCTTGCAAGAGTAAGTCTAACAATGGACGTCTTCTATTAACTGATAATCATAATCATTATCGTAGGGCACACATAATCTGAGCGCTTGATTGATAATGATGATTTACGATGGAGTCCACTGCATTTAAAAACCTTTGTTTTAGTATAGCAAGGTCTATCAAGCGGCCTGCCTCGCCAGTCGCCAGGAAATATGTTCCCCACAAAACTAAAAACCCGTTACAGCCTGAACGATAACAGTGTTTTTTCGTGTAAAAATCTCCGTAAAATACAAGCTTATGCAACATCTGCCGCGTAAATTTTCGGAGTAAAAATATCCTATATCAGTTTTTGGCTTTTAAATACAAAAAAACAATGACCTAGATATTTCGACCTGGCTTAGGTAGGTTTCATCTATTTTAAAAGAGAATTACTGTCATATTTTTGTAAAAAGTACCTTCTTTTTAATATCTGGTGGGAAATCTTTTAGATTCATCTTAGGGGAGAATCACACCCTGTATGCCACCTTCAGTTCATATTGTGATACTCCGAGCCCTTCGTGTATTACACATCATGACCTAATGTACCTACTGGCTATATTCCTCAAAAGAAACAGTTGGCAATCCTAATGCAAAATTAGGCTAATTTTATTCTAAAGATACTCAATTTCAAAGCTCGATAACTATCGACTCTTGCGTGGCAACAACTAGCAAGGGTTATAGTAACGACATCTCTAAACAATTTTAATCGACCGCGAGCTGTGTCTAATCTGGGCAGTATATCTAGCTTTATTCATGCGAGAGGCATAAATACATAGCTATCAGATAAAATCACGTGACACATCGTCCCTTACTCGCGCCGGGCTCGTAAAAACAAGTTTTCCCATTATTTCTATGCTGACCCGTTGGCTGTCGTTTTGATAAGGGTGACGTCAGGAATAACCGATGTTGATTTCGTTTTGATTTGTTCACACTGAGATAATAGCAGATTCATTGCCTAAAAAGCAGGTTTGATACCGACCAACTTTGTTGCCCAGTCGAGTTGTTTCAAATTGCCTCGGACTCTCAGAACCTTTCCATAGCTCAGCTTATCTACCTACTGAAGATGCCTCATTTTATATTACTAGTTTTATTACTCATTAACTTGCAATAAGTCATATGGAAACAGTACGCTAATAGTAGACAAATTAACGCCAAGCTCTTTACGTAGCACATATTTGTCTCTTTCAAGAATCATTAGCAACGAAGAAATTAACTTTGCAACGCAATTCCAACGTTGCAAGTCGGTCTTTTACCGGATATACTTCGGAGAGCGTTCTCAGGGCCTCCACTATCTTGTTCCTTCTTCCTCTTTTTACCACATAGTAGAAAAACTACACTATTCTGAAAAAATACTTTTTTATTTATCTTTTATAGATTGTCGATTAAAAAATATCACACAATTTTTCCACAACATTTTTACGTTCGGATACGTACTTTAGCTATATTCATTGCATTTTTCTTAGCTTTATAGTCTTGTGTGCATTAATTTAACGTGTTCACTGTTAAACGGAGGTTTAACAACTTCTTGAATGAAAGAAAAACTTAAATTTCATAGCCCACTTAGGACTCGAACCCAGAACTTGCGATCCGAAGCCATAAATGTTACGTCAACTCCAGTACCTACTAGGCAGAGTGAATTATTTAAAAGGCGATGTATATAAGTATACAAATAATTTATAAGACACTAAAACTTAAATTGTAACTAAGAGATTTTATCTGCAAAGAAGTCTCCCGTAATTAATTTCATTAAACCAAAATTAGTATCTCGAGAGCTATCCCAAGAGTCTGACTTTCGTATATCTCTAAAAAGATCGTACCTACGTAAGTCCTTCTAAAGTAACTACATTTGTCACCGTAATTGCCACTTTGCTATATCGAGTAAAGTTTCTTTACGCAGTCTTTAGTTTGTACAAAGTCGCAAAGTCCTAAACAGAACATTATAACACACAATAGAAACTTTAGATGTGAAAATGTCTCCTTATCCTAAAGTTTTATAACAATATAACGAACCCTATACCTATTACACGGTTGCTATGTGGAACGATTGCGGTAGGTACCTTAACTTATTTAAAGTATCTAATTATTATTTGACGTACCAAGCAAATATCGCACCTGATGCTAACTAAGTGGAAAACCATTGTCTATAAACGGAACAACATTTCGTAGGGCATGTAATTATGTCCTAAAAATGCTACCCGTTTGTCCACAAATATTATGATGAGTAGGTTTTAGGCCTGTGTGCACCAAGATTTCGGTTAACAGTAAATTTTACGTTTAGCTTATGTTAACCGTTGGTTATGATAACCGAAATCTTGATGCATGCAGGCCTTAAGCCTGTTCAACACCGATGACCACCATTTTTAGACCGGAACACTGCTAAGCTGTTTAGCTACTGAAAACCATGGCTGTAGTACTTCGCTGAACGAGTTCTTCCTTTAATGGCTCTACAACTAAATATGAAATAACATTAGTTTATGAAACACTTATTTATAGGCTACGGTTACTAAATATACTAGGTATTCAGATAAGTACATAATTGTACATTTTTATAATCCAATTAGGTATTTCTCTTAAGTATTAAATTTTATTTATTGACTTTTTCTTTTTTTAGAATTAATAAATAATATTGTTTTAAGCAAAGTCTAATTTACTTGCGAAACTTACATATACTTACATAATAACCACTTTAATGCAGGTTTCACAAGCAAATGAAACCTATTAAATTATAAAAGATATTTTTTTTGCTTTCCTTAAGATTTTTTAATCATGTAGATGTATCAAAGTAACTAAGTAGTAATTTTGCAAAAATACTAGTAATTTTGCAAAAATACAAGAGACTAACATTTCCCTTTTCCTCTCATTTAATCGTTTAAGTATGTGGTAAGAGAATATGTGACAATGGTCCCCCTGGAGATTTGAATCCCAACAATGAGAATTGCTTAACTTTATATTGTTAATTTAATTGTTTTTTAAATCCTTCTTATTCTTATCTATTCAAAAATTCTTATGTAGCGAACATTGACTTTTATAGTATTCTTTCTCTATTTAAAATGTAGGCACCAATCGCATGTATCGTCCGAGCACCAAACTAATTGTCAATCCACTGAGCCTTGCCTTTGAGGATATATCGAATGCACACCGTCCTAATCGATTTTTAATCGAGTTGTATCCTAACTTCTTTGATATTTTTCCAGTGTTCGAATTCTGGATAGAGATCGCTTTGGACAGCGGAGAAAACAATTTGGAGCAATTTCGTTTCCCAGGCGGTCGAAATTGTTTGATAAGTCCTTTGACACTCAAACTTTTTTATATATTTTTATCATTCTAGAGCCCATGACTGCCATCTCTTCTGTGCTGAGTAAGATAGCAGGTTTAATGGGACGAGTTACGAGTACGTTACTTCTACACATACCTCTGAGGGTTCCTACGTGGCATCCGGAAAGCTAAATCCGTTAGCGATGCATCTCAGTAATAACAGCGATAGGTACGACTCTCCTTAGGAAGTTCATGCCTTTTTGTAGTAGTTAAATTACTTACTCTGTATTTTTAGAAAATTTAAATGTATACGTTAAGTTCCTTTGCATTGTATTAGGAAATGGAAATCAAAAAAAAATCTGTCGTCCTTATAATAAATTCTACAAAAAGACTATGATGGAGTATTATCTGTATTTCTAAATTTTCCTTTTAAAAAAAATACTCAGATGTCACTTTAATTTGAAAACAAAACTAAAACTAATATAAAGAAAGAAATAAAACAAAAACAAATAAGAATTCGAAAGATTTATATTTCATTTTTGATAGAATTTTCTTTTCAATATTTACAAATATATACAAAAAACAAATTAAATTATGTACAGTCTCTTAGTAATATATTTAACAGATTAATTAAATGCAATAAAATTTGTACACGTTTATAAGTTCATAACTTTGGCATTATTATAATTTATGATCAAAGATCAGATTTATTAATTAAAATGTCATGTCGTTAATATCTGTATAGTTTACAACAACCTATTAAGATCCTATCTATTTATAAATTACTATCGCAGAAATTAGGAATTGCATCCATAAATTAAATATTATAATTAACGTCCTAAATGTACATATAAATGCAAGTTTATGGCGTTCTATATTACAAAATAAATATAGTTATTATAGAACAACTTAACCTAATTATCACTGTAATGGACTAATACGCTTAAGCGTTGCAGATAGACTGAGCTACTCGTACCTGCGTTGAAGTATACGCTACGCCCAGAGCTGCGCGTGCGGCGGCAGGCGGTGCGGGTGCTGCTCGCGGGCATGCACGCCAGTCGGCAGCCGGTCGGCCAGCCCGTCGGCCAGCAAGGGCGGCAGCTTGCCGGGCGGCGGCGGAGGGGGCGGCGCCGGCGCCCGCCCGGCCCCCACCGGCGACACTGACGCGTAAATATTCACTGTCGAACGGTGATATTGACACTTCCGCAAGTCCGGCATCGCGAACCTCAGTTTCTGCCAGAACTGCCTATCACCCCACTCGATACACGTATTAGCTTTCAAACACAACCTTAACTCCGGATCGATGTCCCTATTCGGCAAGTCGCCTAACAATATTATTATCAGTCTTCTTCGTCTCTCTTTTAATACTTCGTGGAGTGCCGTCTTAAATTCGAATCGGCACCATTCGTTGTTGATAAAGTTTTTAGATAGGACTATTATGGTCCTCTTGGAAGATTCAACGGCCTCTATAATCGTATCCGCAACGTAGGCCGAGGCGTTAAAATCTCGGTAATGTAGGCAGAGCCGGAAACTCGGGTCCGTTGATTCTAGGCCGGGCGCTAACATCTGAGCGACGAATGCCTCGTCTTTAACGCTATAACTGATGTAGGCGTCGAATAGCCTATCTTTGTCGGCTTCGTCGTCAAACGCGGTACTTTTATAGCACATTCTGAATCCGCAATGATAGTAAACCCAAACTCGTAGTTCTCGTCTCCAGTAAAATATACCACAAATAAGTACTGAGCTTACGACAAATATAAAAAGTGATATTAGGAGTAATGGAAGATAGTCATTTATTACTTGATTTTCTATGATCGAGGAACTTCCACCGACGTGACTTGTACATATCGTTGAATTAAAATCAGCCATCAAGGGTCCCACTGCATTTGTTACATTATCAAAAATACAAGTGATTTTATCGGAGTCTTCCACCTTGCCGAGATTATTTCTAAACCAATTTCGGAATTTATGCATGTATCGACAGTCGCAAGACCACGGGTTGCGAGAGAGGCTTATCTCTACCAAATATGGATTCATCGTGAATTGCCACACTGCAAAACTGTAAATGTTATTTCCTTCCAAGCGTAGTACTTCTAAATGCCTCAACTCCATGAACGTTCGATTGTCGATATAATGTATTTTATTGTCTTGCAGATGTAATTCACGTAAATTTTCTAAAGGAGATAACTCGAAACCTAACAACTCTTTGATATTGTTCTTTTCTAAATGCAAAACAGTTAAGCGTTTTAGTCCACTAAAAGTATTATTATACAATGCATCGATATTCGAATTATTTGCATACAATATTTTTAAATTTTTACGTCCAATAAAAGCGTGACTCGTTAAACCACCAAAATTGTTACCGTCTAAATATAGTTCAGTAGCGTCCATTGGGATAGTGTTCGGTATTTCAGAATAACCAGCAGCGGAACAGTCCACAATATTTGCTGACCACGGTTGGTCGTGATAGCACGTACAGTTCGATGGGCACGTCATTTCACAATCACAAGCGTCAAAATCACAACAATGGCATAACGTAAAACAGTGAGTTTTATATGTACACAGAAACTGCGATGATTCCGCTTCAATAAGCGGAATATAAGTCCTTTCACGATTGTACAGTAACTTGCAATATATGCTTTCCAAGTCCATAACTCTAGGATGTTGTCTTAGATGATCAAGTTTATTTATGCGTTGTAACCACTCCATAGTACAGTCGCACTGAAAAGGATTTCCACCAATATAAAATTCGGGTAACGGCCGGCCCGGATCAACGGGAGTCAACCGAAGCGCATTGAGATCCATGCTAGTTATCTGATTTGCATACAAATCGACTCTCGTTAAATTGGTTTTTCCAACAAAAGTTTGAGCTTCAACTTGTGTAATTTGATTATCATTCAGGAACAGAAGCTCGATACTGCTGGGGATAGAGAAAGTGCTTATTTTTGTCATTTTGTTGAAACTTGCATCTAATGTTTGTAGGCGAAGTTCTTTATCCAGACGATAGTTATTGCTCAATTCTTTGATGTTGTTGCCGTGAACATCTAGCCATTGAAGTCCCGCGGGGATTACGGCGTAATCAAACCACGCTATTTGGTTAGCTGAGACGTTTAACCACAACAGAGAGGGTATATTTACAAAGAGTCCCTGGATATCAGTGAGCTGGTTATCATCCAGTCTCACGGCTTGCAAATTTGTCAATGTTTCGAATGCATTCATGTCTATATTTCTTAATTTATTTCGAGCTAAATTTAAAATTTGTAACGATGGTAAGTCATTAAATACATCTTTACTTATATTTTCAATTTTATTGCCAATAAGTCTCAAGCCGTATACATTATGTAAGCCAACAAATCCCGGTTCTTCCAAGGAAGTAATCTGGTTTTCGCCGAGATCAAGTGTTCTTAGTAAACGCATATTTCGTAGCGCAATAGGCACTTTCTTTAAACGATTTCCGTTCAAATTCAAATCTTGCAAAGAGGAAGTATTGCGGAATGCTTCAGGGTGAAGTTCTTCGAGATGGTTATTATCAACAGATAGTAGAGATAATACGTATAAACCATTTAAAGCGTACGCATCAATGTGTGATATTTTATTAAAGGATAAAATTAACGTATGCAAATTGTTCATTGGTGCGAATGTATCAGCTGCAATGGATTCCAACTGATTATGTTGCACATTTAATATTTGAAGAGTATAGAGGTCTTTAAATATTCTGGGATCAAGTTTCGTCAATCGATTATTGGATAAATTCAGAAGCACCATTCTTATAAGACCGGTGAATGTATTCTCATTAATCCATGTACTAGTTAGATGGTTGTTAGATAAATCCAAAGCTAACAGTTGATCCAAATTCGCAAAAAGACTTGGTGAAAGCACACTTATAGAATTATTTTGTAAGTATATTTCCTTAATAACAGGCCGGCTATCTCTAAATAGATCTTGCGGAAGTGCCACAATTTTATTATTAGAGAGATCGATAATTTGTAATTGTTTCAATCCCGATAGCGCTTTGTCTGCTACCATAGATATCTCATTGTCATGAATATGAAGCTCCTTGAGACGTCGAAGAGCCATAAAACCATTTTCTGGCATAAGTACAAAATGGTTACTAGAGGCGTCTAAAACTTCTATATCCAGGGAACAGGACGAGTGCGGTAAAGAAGATGCCGATGGTGATGGGCCCTCATGCTCACTGATGAGGGCTTGATGCATAGCTCTTTCTCTGAATCCAAGGTCACTTACATCTTGAAGTCTATTTGATGACACATTTAAATACACTAAATTAGTCAGTGGGCAAAATAGGTTTTCAGGGAACGACCAAATGTTGTTAAAACTGAGGTCTAACTTTTCTAACTGTCGAACAGCCGTAAAGCTTTCCGATGCAATCTCTAAACTCATAGCGGCCCACTCCGTGTTTTTCGTTCTGATCGTTAAATTTCGGAGGTCTCTCAATCCGGACAGAACTCCAGGCGGCCATCTTCCAATTTTACAGTTATCCAAAACAAGTTCACGTAGTTTGACCAAATGTGCGAAACTGCGGTCGTCTAATGAGCTTTTGTACATCATCTCTTCATTGCACTCTATTCGCAACGAAGTTGTGTGCTCTGATGGAATAACACTAAAATTTGTAGTATCAAATTCACTGTTAATAGTGCGAAGTTTACAGGTCAGTGAAACCTCGTGAGCATCATTTGGTCCTCTTAGCCACCACTGGCAGTCATCGGGAGCTTCGTATTTCAGTGGCAACGAGCTCTGATCGGCAACATTAAGTCCGATGACAAACCAAAACAAAATCTGGTTGAAGATCGTGTTTCTTGTGAAGTTATATTGAAGAGCCATTTTTAACAAAATTATACATCAAGGAAGAAGGAAAACAAGGCACGGGAGGCTCAGTGTCATGTTTTTTCCGTCGGCATTCGTGTGTTGCGGCCCCTTGCCGGATGTAAAGAATCCATCAATTTATGAACCAATTTCGGTATTAGCTCAACACAGTCCTTATTATTACGACACACATGATGGTAGAATATTGTTCATTCACAATCGGATGTTCTTATATAATTATGTAAACAAAAATTTGTCACAACTGTTCACACTTTCTAAACTGTCCAGAGAAACTTAAACCCATGTTATTTTGCATTAAACTTGTAATTTTAATTTAAAACACAGTCTGTTTTGTTAAGAATCGTTAGTTTGTATCTCAAATCGCGTATTGGTAATCGTATTTTACAGTAACGTTTGTCCGAGCAAAGCGTCGAGTGGCGCGACCGTGCCTCGACGCTGCGTAGAGTCAACTAAATGTGAGTAGAGGCATTGCAGTCGCGTAGAATATACGCTCAACGGGAGGGGGCAGGGTGCGGGCCGGCTGAGATGAGACGAGCGGTGGCGAATGTTCACGACGACTTATTACAATAAATTATTTTTTACGGAGCTTTAAGAGATCGGTTGCGCGTATCTCGACCACGGACTTTGAATGAACGTAGGTACAGCTGCTTTGGAAACTTTGCTCAAATTCTTTATTATTTTAGGTACACATAGTACAACGAACTTTTTACATTTAATTTAATTATGCAAGAGCTTATCGTTTATGTAAAGTTGACGCTAATTTGACATGGCAGCTAGAATCATTTTAATAAATATAAATAAAATTACTGTTTGTAAATAGTTCTCATAGATAAGAGCTACACCGATAAGAACGGCTTTTAAAATTTAATTAAATGCAAAGTCTAGGTTCTTTGACAAGTAACTTCAAAGAAAAATATATCTTGAATTGTAATTTTATTACCTATAACAAATTATTTATTATTTAAGCACAGATGCATTAAGTAATATGTCTTTTTACAGAATTTTTTCTTTAACAACAAAATGAAACATGAAAAAAAAGTATCATATTAAATAAAAGTCAAAATAAGTTGCCAATGTTGACGTTACTGTCATAATTTGTCATATTACTAATAGTCCCGTAAGCATTATTATAGTACCTAATTAATAATTATGTTGGATTTTAATAGTGTACCCTGACTTTCTGTTCCGGTGGTCTTATATCAGGAAAGCGCTAAACTATTTATGTGTGAATAGTCTTATCTTAGAAAAATATTAATACGCTTAAGGACTAAGAACAAAATTAAAAAAAAAATAAGCTCGCAAATCCTTTCACTTACATTATAGAAGAAATAGAAATTTCACACCAGGTGACTAAATCTGGGGTGGCAACAAAGGGAATCTTTTGACGAAGAACGAGATTAAAAATCAACCCTTTTATAATTCGAATGGCGAAATTAAAAAGCAACTACGGTATAAAAGTATTAAGAGCTTAAGGTAACAAAAGAGTTCTGTTCACGCTCCACAGACCGCACTGGTTGTTAGACGACGGAAGATATCATTTTAATCCTTTTAGTTAAGTTGACTATGAAAAGATAGACGTCTTTGCGGCATCGGTGTTTTTCTTTTACCCCCGGCGGTTATTCTTGATGGAAAAGAATTAATTTTAAAGTTAAATAGGATGATTAATGAGATACTTTGTTGCCGCTCTTTGTGACTGGACTATGCAAGTGTCATAAGTCACAAGCTTTAAAAAAATATCTCAAGTACACATTATAAGGTTCGTCACACTAGGTAACATATTATAAGCATTTACCTATATGTAATATAATTATGTCTAAACAATAAAACATAGTCCTCTGTTAGTACTATACGTTTTGATTTTTTAAGCTCTGTACGCAACGGATGATAGTAGGATGGTTTTCATCAATAAATAGATCAAGTAGGCTAAGCGTATCTACTTGTGATAAATATTATTCACTTTTTATGCATACAAGTATTTTTTTAACTCTTGTGGACACAGCTTTGCTTTTTAGTGGTAAATGAATGGGGACATCGATAGTTATATGATTCATGGTCATATGACCAAGCTATTGCAGAAATATGTAGTTATGGTGAAAAGATAAGATGCATCAAAGAATAGATAAATAAATGACATTAAAAGGTTCATCTAAACATAGGTAGTTAACTTCTGTAGCTTTTTCTCACACACATACATGTTATTTAAATATTAAGATCAAAACGATATACATTCAGGTCAAAAATAATGTTGTTAAATTTTGAAGAACATCTTAATATATTTTTACTATCTATAATATGATACGAATATGTTTAGCTTGTACAAAAAGATTAATTTCTTACACGCCATAATATAAGTCAAATACGTAAAAACAATAATTTATTTTCTATCCAATAGCCATATTGGAAAAATATACCTATTTGAAAAACGCTAAAGTATAAAACTCATATAAATTACTGCCCAATCGCCATTATTTCCATTATGCGATATAATTTATTATACATACGTTAAATTTAGTTACATATTATTTAAATATTAAAATTAGATAGCATATAATCACATATAATATGTGATATAGAACTTGATTACCATAACACATGTTTATGTGTTAGAAAAGACATTATTCATTCTAATGAACACACACAAAAAAGTGCGATGACGTAACAACAGCTCCAATTTATGTTTTTGGGAACACGTGTTCATATTTGTTGTTTCACACAACACATAACTGTAGGTATCTATTAGATTACCCACTGTTGAAATTTTAACAAAACACTTCGTTTAAAACAAGCAAAGATCAATCATATACTAATGAGCCAACGGCTGTATCCAATACCCTATTTATCTATAATCTGTCGTCAAGTAAAACAGCATTGTTATTTTATATAATTTAGACATTCTATTTCGGGAAGACGTAAGACCTTGGATGTATAAATAAAATTCCAGACAAAAGCGTTTGTGTATGTGCAAATTAAAATTGGTTTGTTTATGTGACTTCGGTTGATAAGGTCCTGGGTCGAAGGGTTATAAAACATTGAGTTTTCTATCGTTCAAGAAATTTCCCGTAGCAGGCGATTTGGCATTGACGAGCATATTGTGCCATCGATCCTGTTAATTTATCAATAACACCTTACCTTGACACATTCATCACTGTCCGAGGGCAATAGTAACCACCGGCTTAACATGCTCTCCGAGGCTCAGGAATTTACCACTAACCCTCTAACTCGAGGATGTTACTGCTAATTACTTGGATTAAGTAAGAACTTCAAGGGTTCGTAGACTTACCTAAGGCCTTACGGTCTGAAACCGTATATCACTGTAAAAACGAGGCGAAGGCACAAGTCAAAGAGGTATTTGCTATTATAATTATACTACATTTATAAAGCCGAAAGTTTGTGAGTGTGTGGGTGAGTATGTTAGTTAATTCATTACGACTAAACGGCTAGAACGGTTTAAATAAATCTGGCATGGAGTTAGCTAACACCCCGTACCAATACATAGGCCATATTTATTCTTGTGAAACCGTGGGCGTCTTCTTGTTCCATTATTTTAAAAAAATGAGATACCATTATTAAATTGATAAAGTTGACAAGGATTTAATCAACCAATGTATAATTCCACAGTTCCTTGGGGTTAGCAAAGATTTTCTTTTTTCAAAGCTTTGTGAAGAATTTTATATAATTTAGATATTCTATTTCGGGAAGGCATTGACGAGCATATTGTGCCATCGATCCTGTTAATTTATCAATAACACCTTAGTGATCGAAACAGAAATAAATAATATCTCCCCAAGCCCACCAACGCGTAATGGAATAGCGTGTTGGGAGTACACTCTAAAACCTCTCTCTCATAAAAAAGGAAATCTGGCTCTGTAGTAGCTATTCGAAATGATATTTTCAACAGATATGAGAAAAATAGTAAATAATAACTATGCCCGCTCACCTTTATTGGCAAATGCGTAGGATGACATAAAGTATGACTGTGAACCAATTTGTACCTACTATAAATTATTACCCTCTCAAAACAATCGATCACAAGCCTCTTGTAACAATAGCAGTTTAATATCATGTTTGAGTTAATATTGGAAAGTTATAGTCTTTCATACTTTTTAAAAAAAGTTTAAATAATTATGATGTTATGAGGTGCTAGACTTATGCGAAATTTAAGAAATAAATATACACCTAAAAATTTGTTGGTTATGCTGTAAATGATCATCATCATCAGCTAATTATAATGACCCCTCCAAGGACTGGTGCCATTATGAGAAATAGGGCATTCCGAGCAAGATTCACTGCGTTGCTTATGGTGATAATGTTTGATACAGTCATTACTGTCCGAGGGCAATAGTAATCACCGCCGTAACATGCTCTCCGACGCTCAGGAATTTACCACTAACCCTCTAACTCGAGGATGTTACTGCTAATTACTTGGATTAAGTAAGAACTTCAAGGGGTTGTAGACTTATCTAAGGCCTTATGGTCTGAAACCGTATACCACTGTAACAACGAGGCGAAGGCACAAGTCAAAGAGGTATTTACTATTATAATTATATTACTATTATAAAGCCGAAAGTTTGTGAGTGTGTGGGTGAGTATGTTAGTTAATTCATCACGACTAAACGGCTAGAACGGTTTAAATAAATCTGGCATGGAGTTAGCTGACACCCTAGGCAAATACATAGGCCATATTTATTCTGGTGAAACCGAGGGCGAGTTCCATTAATTTTTAAAAATGAGATATCATTATTAAATTGATAAAATTGTCAAAGATTTAATCAACCAATGTATAACTCCGTAGGTCCTTGGGGTTAGCAAAGATTTTCTTTTTTCAAAGCTTTGTGAAGAATTAACAAATGAGATTTATTTACACAAAAAACTCTTTGAAACCTACAATATTCATAACATGATATTGAATTTTTTTTGTTTATTCTATGTAAAGTCGTAATCAACCCCGAATGGCCCGCGGCAACAGAAAAGATATGAATTTGCGGAGCATAAATTCGTTAAGGTGATGAACGAGGCAGATGATTTGTATGAGATTATCTCAACGTTTTATCTAGCACTGTCAAAAGTTTGTTAGCTATAAGGTTAGTTTTGTTTAAGCACGATTTAAAGACATACTCAGAATCATAATTAAATTATTTTTGATTATTAATCTAAACTACTTTTTAAGTAAAAGTTACATTTAAACTTAAATCTTAATTTTAATGTTTAAAATCACGTAAGCATGTGAGGTAGTGTACAGTGAATAATTCAGAAATGGTAAACAATTAAAAATACTATTATAATAAGTGTGTATTTGTTCTAAGCCTACTATTCATCAAATAACGTCAAGTTTCTATCTAAACTAAAAATACGCCTGTTTATGCTTGCATTGATGTTTTTACTTTATAATATTTTATTTTGTTTGAGGAAACATTTGCATTAGGTATTTTGAAAATATGAAAATTGAGTTTAAATTTTAACTGTAAATTGGCAAATTAAATAAGTTCTTGTTTAATAATAAATAAGGTTAATGGTAGAGTTTTACATTATTAATAAAAAAGTTCCTGCTAGTTCGGTTTAGTAAAAATGTACCTTAAGTAGACTAAAGAAGCACTACACATACACAAAAAATATTTATATATTATATATTAAAAATATATTTATAATACTGACGGACTTCACATAAATAGATACACATAAACAGTTATAGATAAGTATAGACAGTCATAAAACATAACGTGTAAAATATTCGAGTTTCTGTGCCCCTATATTTTTAGAGGCAATATAAAATTATTGAACACACATTGCCGCACCAACCGCTGTAAATGAATGCAAGAATTTTACAGTTTGTTCTGAAAATGCGAATAACGTAAATAGTTGCATGTTTTTAAAATGATAATCTTTCGCGCGCGATGATCATATCAGTCTATCTGTAATCAACGCAACAGATATTTGTTACGTCGTTTTTTGACTATTATTGGGGTACCTCATAATTATGTCCTATTTCTAGAAAGTACTGTAAAACATCAGGATTAATGTGCGAGCAATTTTGAATTACGTACCTACGTACGTTTTTTTCAAATTTGCTATAAAATGCCTACATTTAAGTATGCCTATGTACCTATAACTCTATCAAAATTGATAATTCATTCAAATAATATATTATAGAGTGTGGTAGGTCTTTCATAAAGTTTACTGTCATTGTTAGACGCATAAAAAGCAGAAACACATATTTCACCGAATTAAACCAAACAAGGAAATGTATAGAAGTCATAAATCCAGCGTAAAAAATCAAAACTTCCTGCAGATTAAGGAAACGCGTTTGGGAAATGAATACTTCCTTCTTAGCTTTTTTAAGCATCTAATGTGTTGACAGTCACGGCTACCAATATTCTTGCCATAACAATAACCATAACCTCAGGTCGGTAAACAAGGCACCCAATACAAAATTCCATATTTCTTATACGACAGCGTACAAAATCAAAAAATATGAACCTTGACAGATCGCGTGAACCAAATTAATACCCTTGAAATGCAATCAAAGCGATTAATGTTTCTTTCTTAGCCTGCAGACATTGTGCATCTTGTTTACTCAACTCTGTTAACTGTATATCCATCTCACTCATGGAATGGCCATGTGACAAGGGTTGGCTCGCAATATTTCACTGGCTGTGTTTGGAGGCACCCACGCTCAGGTAGCTAGGCATTATCGCTATTGGCGTTGTTCATAATTTTAAAAAAGTCTACTAAAAATGTTCAGAACAAATAGCACGGAGTCGCTATTTGCAATTAAAGATATAATTTTCATAATTATTTTATAAACACAAATTGGACAGTACTCCCATATTTTGTTTATAGTGTTACTGTTTTTATCACTAGACAAAATACTGTAAAAGTTACTTGCGTTATAAAATAATATTGATAATAAGATAAAATAATATGGCAGTTTCCCAGACACATCACATCAGATACGATTGAACGTAACGTCGAATTTTAGAACGACAGAGTAATGCGACATATTTTAAACAGATTTTTAATATAACTTTGTAAGCAAAAAGCACTTAAATAAATAATCCAAAACGTGTATGTACATAAGTTTGTTATAATATTTATTTTTTTAAGAAAAACACCAGCTGACTGTCTGCTCTTTTTAGCAAAATTTGCTTACCGGTTGTATTTCTTAAAACCTGCATGCAAAATTATTGTAAGAATATGCTTGTATATCTTTTTAAAAATATTACAAATATTTTGCAACATAAGGCATCTCTACGGTTCTTTGTTAAGTTTTTCAAACGAAACTATGAAACAAATAAAAAATAAGCCGCTCACTGCGAAGCTGCGAGACAAAATAAAAGAGTAACAATCTCGAAAAAGATAAAGCGCTTCGATTTTAGTCCTTTTTGCGATATGCCATCTTTTGTGCCAATTATGAGGCTGTTTTGTTAATTTTTTAAAATGCTTTGTGCTAAAAATATCGACGATAGGTGGGAATTTTTGATAGCGCAAATAGAAAACTGTCTTAACGTTTTTATTTCGACGACAAGTCAACTTTTACCTGCTATATCACTTAATGCTAAAAATGAAGCGTAAGATGGTAGAATGATGACCTTGGAGGAATTATTTTCGGAAACTTTTACCCCGATTAGATAAGACGCGCATGGTACTTAGGTACTGATACGCGAAGTAAATCCTATTAGGGATAACGCATTTATCTAAACCGATCATCAGACCATAGTTTTTAACCGACGAAAAAAAACGGAGGAGGTTCTCAATTCGACACGTACATATATTTTTTTTTTTTTTTTTTTTTTTTTTTTATGTATGACCACGCATAACTTTTTACAGTGTTGTCCGATTTTGATAATTCTTTTTTATTAGAAAGGGTTTACATCCAAGGTGGTCCCATTGTCCTCATGTTAGGATCTGCTGATGATATCCTGGGGAAATTGAAGGAACTCTTCAAATTTTGGAGGCACGCTTCCAGCGATTTCGGTTTTTGACTCGGTATCGGTAGCTTTTTGGCTACTAGTGCCATATAATATACTATGACAGTATAGTACAAGTACGGTACGTGGCGATAAATCACTAAAAAGTAAGAAATAAAAATTTTTAAAAAAAATAGAACCGACTCAAAACGCACTAAAAAGTAAAAAATAACTGTGTCATTTAGTTGCTTTAATTTACTTAAGCATATCTAGGAGTCGGTGCCAGCCAAGGTTTCTACTTTCAAGGACGTTACCTAGAACCCACAAACTGCTTTACTATGTAAAATAAATGATCCTTAAACTTGGCTGATGACACAGTTATTTTTTACTTTTTAGTGCGTTTTGAGTCGGTTCTATTTTTTGTTAAAAATTTTTAAACGTGAAGAGTGTACTCTCTCACCGATGAGAGGTATGAAGGTTATATTCGCTTTCACCAGGGCAATGTTCAGCTCAGCGGTTAAGCTATAAATATGAGATAAGCATACTTATTAATCAAAGTCAATATAACATGTCTGCCTCATTGTCTGCTTTTTGTTAAAAGGTTAGACTATATGGTTCTACATGACGAGGTCTTGGATTTGAGTCTTGGGTGGGGCTACGGATAATTCCATCGAATCGCCATATTATAGTATGGTAAACAGATAATATAATCGGTATAATTCCATCGAATCGCCATATTATAGTATGGTAAACAGATAATATAATCGGTATAAAACGCGATTTGATGCGATAAAAAAGTACTAAACGGTTAATAGTAAACGTTTGGTACAAAGTAAGGCGAAATTCCCTTTTCCCCTTAATTGTGACCGCTTTGGTCACGTAAATAGAAGGCAGGCTCTGAAGCCGACAAAGAATAAATTACCATTGTAAGACTTTTAATAAGTTAAACAAAATGTGACGTTGTTCACTTTCTCTATTAAAACTCTAATTAGCATTATGATACTTGTTATAAATTAAAAGAAGAACATTATACTAACATTTCATAATTTTTGAACTTTAGAAGATAAGGTTATTTAAGTTTAGTAATAATTATTATTGTTTAAACTAAAGTTCGTAAAGCATCTACACGTTATTAAAGTTCTCAGTAAAATTTATATTTGTCTATTAGAGGGTTGACTTGAATTCGTTAATTATTTGATTCTTAAGTTTTGAATCTACTTTTTATTTTGGCAGTACAATGAGTGTAGATCCTTGCTATTATTATAGAGGCGAAAGTTTGTATGTATGGATAGATGGATGTTTGTACTCTTTCACGTAAAAACTACTGAATAGATTTTGATGAAACTTTACAATAATATAGCTGATATATCACAATAATACATAGGCTACATTTTATCCCGAAATTACCACGAGAATTAAAAATACACGGGTAAAACTACGGGCTTCTTCTAGTACATCATAATTTAAAGTCATATTTACTTTGAAATTATTTTAAGACACCAACAAAAGAAACCATTATCACTTTAGAAAGAATTACCACACTTTCTTATAACCAATAAAATAATAAACAAAGAATTTATAGCCTTTTTGTTAATTTGATTACGTTGTAAGTTTAACGCAGTAATAAACAGTGTACCAGCCAGTTCAGAATAGCTTTTCTTCAGTGTAGGTGTTACAATATGTAAAAGTTGATAGAGTCAGGAAACATCAGCCAATTCGATGCTTCAAACGAAAAAGTTCCAAACGACTTCTAAGGATGAATTGGCGGATCGTAACGACGTATGATGTATGACGCTTTCGCCTGGTATACCAAAAAAACAGCTACAGATCAGTCCTACCTGAGCCTCACTATTGAGGGACTCCAAGCGTCATCAGCCATGGACTTACTGTAGAAGAATTTATGCTAAATCTCACGCTAACCAAGACTGGGAAATGGGGAATATTATGGAGTATCGATCCAGCACTTAGCTACAATGCTAGTTGGCGGTTTACAGTGATAACTCCTGACTGAAGCGATCGCAGATTTTAATGATGACCTATGGCTCCGAACCAGTAAGTGGTGTAACCGAAGAACCAAAGAAACATAACCTAATTACTGAATCAACAAGGCAGTAGAAAGCCTAAAGTTTAGTAGCAACAAATATTATTTCTAAACCATGAAATCAAAAGTATAGCCAGTATACGCGTATAGATTACAATCGAGTAATTTACACTCTAACTTTGCCAATTATTCGCGTATACAGATAACATCAAATACCTTTGTTATTGTCAAACAAAATTAACGGTTCTGATACTCCTATTTTACAAGATATTAAACTTCGCTTCACAGATAAAGACGATAAAATGTGCAATACATTTCTTGCTGTCGTCGATGTGGGAATATTTGCACCTACATAACGAAGCAGAACTTTTTTAGTAGAGTATTATGGCACTATATTGCTACCAAGTTATTATTTTAATGCAATTAAATTAATAGCGACAATATTTTAATGCTAACTTTTAAAATATGCTTCTTTTTTCGAAAATTTTTGAAAAATAATTGTCTAAAATATACCTACTGCTTTAGTATATTTTAATTCAGTATTATTTAAATACTGCTTCAGTTAATACTAAATCTAAAAATCTAAATCTAATCTAAATCTAATCTAGGTAAATTATTCCATTACGGATCAGGCGTGACTAAAATGTACGGCATCCGGCTGCCGTTTCAATCCTTGAAGTATTTTTCAGCTTCAAAGTATGGGGTTCAGGGTTCCTAAGAGTACACCGGCATAATCGCGCGTAAATACATATAGCTGAGGAAACAAAGAAAATATACATACATACAAGCGATATAACTACCAAGCTATCATGATTATAAAGGTGTATACAAACTTGATCACAAAGCACCATGTAAGTTGTTCCTAGGAAAGGACGTACGTCTTAATTAAGTTGGGGCGGACAAGTCATCTCGCTACCGAGTAGGAAAACATTTCATCAATCATAGTTCGTTTGATTGATAACGTAACGTGAATTACTGATAGATACCGCGGGAACTCATCTCAATTTATTTACATGTGTTTGTGCTACTTGTTTGATGTTGCCAACGGTACACGATCACCGTTTTTGTTTGACCTTATAATGGCATAGAAGAGACACCAGAATAATGTTATGCTTATTAGATGTTCTCGACATGAACTGAAGGAATGACTAAATTACTTTTCTCTCATTTATATTATATTTACATTTTGTTTCAATTTACATTAATATACAAAATTATGTATAAAAAAACACTATTAAAAGTTTTTAAGACAACAAGTTCTCAAGCAACTGGTGGACAGAGTTCCAGAGTGAGGAATCTCGTCACAATACGCGCCGTTTCAAGAATTACTTCCTTTTGTATCCGACGCTTGAATTAACAGCCAAGTGATTAGGTATTTTTTAAGATGTTGGTCAAAGCTTTTTTAAAGTACATTTTTTTTGAAAATTATATGATGATTTGAAAATTATTTGAATTATATTTCATTTTAATGTTTTTTACTTTGGCACATTTTGAATCATTGAATTCTGAAAACTAATAAAACTTGACTCATAAACGGTAAAGCATCAACAATAATCGTCAATTTAAAAGCATTGGTATGAAGGACGGTTTTTAAAAGCCTGTTCTAGAACTTTGTAGGTTCACAACGCCGATCTCAGATATGCGCGCTAACGAACCGTCGGATGTGATTGAAAATCATCGCAGAGAAATGATGTCCTAGACGGAAGCCATTATAAATCATGGCCAGACGGCAGACCATCAATAAGGGCGATTATATGATAACTCGCAACGCCAACGGGCCTCCCAAAATGGTTACCAATAGTGATGTACTTACTCGATACTAGGTATGCTTATTCAAATGAACTGATACCCATAAATAACCATAGAGTTTTGAAATTAAGTCTGTTTGACCTTATGGATACTTATGGTATGTGTTTTTCAAAAATATATATATTTTTTAAATCATTCCGTTTCTGTCAGGTGGAAAAACTATTAGGATCATTGACAACATTCCAATGGGCGATGATGAAAGGTAGCTATAACCTCTTGGTGTTGATATCGGCCTCCTAATTTCAAAAATGTGTTGCACGTAGTTTTTTGAACAAATATTTATAAGAAAAAATATTTTGCTGGATCGGTAACACAGCATACTTTAGGTATCAGGTATACAATAGACTATATAAAAGACACAATACCTAATACAAACATTCAAATAAAAATCTTTTTTTTGCTAAAATATTTATCAAATTATATGGAGCAGCAAGCTTCCCCTTATAAAACAATATAAATATTATAAAACATATCAAACGTATAGTATACAGGGGAAACAAACATCCCTAAAGACCATGTACGGAAGTATACCTCTATTTAAAACTAGATAATAATATGATCAGCGGAGGTGAGTTGATGTCACAAGTCTCGGGCTCTGTTCGGAGTTTTTCTCTCAGCCACGCGATGGACCCGGCACCCGCACGGTGAATCCATGGAATGCTAAGATATTCGTCTCTCTAGATAAAGATATGATCAGAACATGTGATTGATATTAAACGTATCTACTCACTCATTTATTTTTTTAAAAGGACTTTGCGCAATGTGTCTGTAAAATTGTAGATTATACGAGATTTAAAAGAAACTTTGTACCATTACTACAGCGTTTCAAATTAAGAGAACCCGATTTCCTGTAAAGCAAACACAAGTTGAGTATGTCGTTAATAAATCAAATTAGTTGCGGCCATCATTCACATCCCTATCCAGGTACGTAGATATGTGAGCGGTAATTAAAATAAAATTTCTATTAAACGTATCTATTAGTCGAACGTATCGCATAGTGAGAAATGAAAGTTGAAATATTTTGATCGGAGCTATGACCTTAGAACTCGATGTCAGTGGAACGACGAACGCGTTTCGACAACCGCTAACAATGCTATTTACAACAGTGAAGCACCTTTTGTTCTCAAACATATAGAAGCACTAAAGAGCGTTGTAAAAAGTAACAATTACTTAATTAAAGATTCGGTTGATAAGGCAGGTGTAGCCACCACGGGCATCCATAGGGCGGACATCGATTCGATACCAATTTGACCATTTAGTTACACCTCGTTGAGTCAAGGACTCTCGGACTCATTCCGATCATCATCTCGGATCATTCCGATTCCGAAGAAAAAAATGAAAGAAATTAACTGATTCAGCCTGTTCGGATGAGTTGTGTATGTTGTGTTGTGTTGTGTACAACTTTTATTTTACTGAGATATCATACTTAACCAAAATAAACATTTTTAAAATAGATTTAATTATTTTTGTAATAAACTGAAATAAAAAAAAATCGATTTTATTGTTTGTAATAAATGAAGTGAGTACTCACTTTTTATATTATTTGAATTTAGGCATTTTATGGGTTTTGAGTACATTTTTTTTAGAACATTCAGCTGTAAATCTTTAATTTACATAGATCATGTTACATTTTATTTCAACTAGCGACAACCCTAATCATTGAGGACCCCTAAAGAGCGAGGTTCTGTTAACTGAACTAATTTATGCCCACCTGTACCATAAACAATATAATGGTGCCGATACGAGATGTTTTAGATGCCATTAAATATTTTTATTTGATAAGATACGGCAGAGGACTCTTTAAAGGTAAGTTAACTACAAAACCAGAAGAACGACATGTATTAGGACGAAACATTTCTTCATTTCATAAACAAAAATAATTAAACACTGATACCAAGCATAACTATTCCAAATTTTATAACAAAACCAAAGCCTGCTTCCTGTTCTATATTTTTATAAAACCTCAACCATGATACATTTTTGATGTAAACCTTCCATCAAACGATTGTTGTTTTATGTTTATTAAAATGTTTTATTTTTTTGTTGATTAAAATGGTTTATTTTTTTCGATGAAATTATATAATTATATTGCTTGACCATGATTTCCTCTGATTATAATTATTATTAGAAATTGTAGAATAAGTAGTTTTCACCAAAACCACAATCATTCAAGTAAAGGATCAGGCATATAAGACAAAGCGTATAGCTACATTTTCTTTAAGTTAAAGTTCGTTATTATAGATCGTCTATTTGAAGGCGATTTTAAAGAAAAAGTAAGACAAAAAGTCGTCAGTGTGGTTTTGTGAAGTCGTAAAACTTCCTCCGCAGAGTGCGGAATCTTTAGTATCTTTATACCGCTGTAAGATTGTGATTACAAAAGAAGTACATTCATTTTACATTGGCGATAATTTATACTGTTAATTGCGACCGTAAAATTCACATTATATACCGCTTTCTTTGTATTAAAAACCGCCTCTTCTTGCTTTATTGTTCCTTAACAATAAAATTGTCATCAGCTATCTTACTTTGTAATAGTGAGAATATAAACTCTTAATTTGTTGATAAAGCGGCTTCAACGTATCTAACTTATACCGAATTTTTATTTATAATAATATACGTTTGCGTTACGATACGAATTATGATACTTTTATACTTTATCTTTTTTTTAATAACGCAGCTGTGATAGTTTTTTCAATACAATTCTGGTTAGACAATCTAGTATTGACAGGAAATGGATACGCAAACGCTCATAAAAACACATAAAATTTAAATTTTATTGTGGGTAATTTTTAGGCCTTTTTAGGTAAGGACCTATTTAAATATTTTAAATAGGCCTTTACTTAAAGAAACATTGTTGAGAAAATTAAATTATATTTTTACAATTTCCTCCAAAACTTTCGAAGAACGAAATTACGTCGGAGGGCTGTAATTGTATTAATGATACATTTGACGTTACAAAGAAACTTTATCATTGACATCATTTAAGTGGAGCTTCATGAAAATGTTTCAAATCGAACTAACTGTTACGACATAAATTAGTAGCAATCGGCGCTCGACATTAAAAGGTCCTATTTGGTACGGTGGCTCACAATATCCCATTTCGTTTGCCAGTGGGGGTTCGGCCGGTTCAATCGCGGCAACTATTAATCAAAAGTACAGCAGTGTCATCCAGCAATGTCCGACAACCGACGAATTGTATCGACGTTTTTATATACGAATGTACTTTTAACTTTGTATTGGGATAGTTTTTTGCATTCCACTCCATTAGCTTGAGGAGTTACGATAGATTGGGCTCCATCTACGCACATAATTATATTCTGGAGATTGTAAAAAACGCATTCCCGTACGGTGACCTAAAAATTAACAATATTGCAATCTGACGAGTAAATTGGACAGTGTAGTTTTATTATGATTGAACTTCTGTATGTGGAGCATATTAACAATTGTATTTACAGTCATTGCTTTAAAGTCTAAAAGCGCATACATCCAAGCAAGTCATAATAGATGACGTAACAAGACGATGATACTTTCAGATCACTTGGCCCTAATTTTAATTTAACTGGTGTAAAAACTAGTTAAAATCTCATTTTCAAAATTTGCCAAAGTTTTCGGTTTTTGTATTAGATATCTATCCGGTTTGTAGTAACTTTGGCCAAAGGTTAATATGATATGGTTAATATGATATATAAATCATCATCATCATCATCTTATTCTTCTTATCCTTCTTCAATGTTGTATGTCAATAATAATTTATCTGTCAAATACAAAAATAGTTTTTAATATAAGCACGTTTAAAAATAAGTACACGTAAAAAACTCACAAAGCTTCATCATAATTATTAATATATTGATTCGTGGATAGCCTCAAAAGACAAGGAGTTCTTCAGGCGTGGGATTCGAATGCTGCCTGAGAGATGGGAAAACATGGTTGCAAGTAATGGGCAATACTTTAAATACTTAAATGTATATTACCGTTCTTTTATAATAAATCTTTAATTTGTGTTAAAAAACGGCGGAAACTTATTTGTACTCCTGTATAGATTTCTAAACAAAATGTTTGATTTAGAATCAACTTGGATTTTAATCTATAGAATATCATCACTGTAACATAGCATTTTAACTCGTCACTCAATAAAATGGCTTCGATATCAAAGCCATATTTCAATGTCATGCAGGAATTGGGCGATGTTATATAACAAAACTATATTTGAGAAATATTTTGCTATGCTAAGCACAAATCTAGTTAGGGAGCAAGACTTTTTTACATAACTTATTCATCAAATCACAACCCTTGAGACAAGCAATGTGAATTTTTGATGTGACCTCGACAAGTCCTTTGACGGTTGTTTTTATGTAAATGTTCAAGATTATGTCACGAATTCCTTTATCCAATCACTTAGGAAAATGAAATGAAGTATTAAATCTGTGTCATGAGCACCACAACTTATTAATCTTAATCTGATACATTAAAATCTTTATTCCATAATGTGCTTGAAATTTGAGCACCTTCGAAGTAAAAAAAATTATAGACTAGTTCTCCTTAAAATTTAATCGAGTTTGATCTTGCAAATGAAAAAAATCCACCACGCATAATAACAAATGTCGTTAAAGATTTTATACCTTTTCAATTTTTTTTCATGTTTAGTAAGCTTAACTTTTGTAGAAGATTATCAGGTCAGTGTAAACAATTGTAGGGATTAGTTCTTAGGTTTGTGATTGGTCGTGGCTTTTAGTATAAATATAGGTTAAGTAATCCAATAAACATACATTCAGAAATTGCGATTCCAATTATCGTGACTTTTATTTAATAGAACCAAGCATCGAACCCTGCAGTAGTAAACCAACCCCTAAATTTTATAAACACTTTTGTAACATTAAGATTATATATTTACTCTACTATCTTTTTGGAAGACAATGTGTTGAAAAGAGCCGGTAAACTCAACTCAACTTTTTAATAATTAATTTTTTTTTTTCGAAAAAATATTTACACATCTTAAAATTATTCAAACGTAGAGCAGTGACTTGTTAACGAATAAGATGGGAAAGGTAGAAATAGTTATTTGTATAATAACCGTACGAAGCTTGCCAAATCGATAATAGTCTTATAATAAGAAATGTCAAAATTATCTTGGCATATTTTTGATCATTTATTACACTGGACGCCTCGCAGTGAGACGAATGTGCCGTCATTATTAAACTTTTTCATCAATCTATACCGAGAAAATAATTCAAAGGCCAAATTCAATTTTGACCATAATAAAGTTGAAACAAGAACAGAAAGAAAAGTTCAAGGTAACTCAAAATTGATTGAGCACAGAATACCTATCTATTATTTCAAATTCAAAAAATATTTAGGTATTAAAATATCTACCCATTTTCTAATTGATTATACTAGCAGATACCCTTGTTGAATGTACTTATTTATTATTTGTAAGTTTGAACCTAATTCAGCAAAGTTTCTTAACGCACCTAGCATTAATAATTTTCTTTATAAACGAGTAAAATCAAAGCGAAATTTTAGTAAATAAGTTATGTTGACTTTATTGCCTAAAATTGTTATTGCATTTCGTAAAAAAAAGTAAAACATTCAAAACCATTAAACTACGTGTATGAACAGGGATAGGCGAGAGAGTATTTTCAATAATAATATTTTAGTATAAATTCAATGAATAAGCAAAAATCTTGCTTTTTAGTTTTTTACAACAAAAAATAATTCCTAGTAAACTATTTTCAAAAAATTAAAGAATTTCTTAGCGGAAAGTAAGAGCAATCTCAAATCTAACAGCATATTATATTATAGATCAATGTTAAGTGCGGTAATATATACAAACATAAGCGATTTATTAAAATTTACAATGTACAGTTTGAAATCCAACCAATTTATTGTAAGTACAAAACGAGTAAAGGGTAGAGTTTATATGGGGTCTGAGTAATTGCTACCGTCATATGAGTGTACAATAAACTTGCAAGGAACAGTGCACACAATAAATTCCGCTTTACGTCTTTGATTAGCTCCAGCTCGGGTTACATTACGAGTGTTCATACGCGGTTTATGTTGGAGCTCAGGCGTTTTATGAAATGTTTGGACCACCCTTTTGCGCGTTTCTGTAAATCAACAGCGGTACCATTTTGTTTCGAATTAGTTAGTACTGTTTCGTTATTGCTCATGATTATTAATGTGGTTACCAAATTTATTATATACCTGTAAGAGTTGCGTAGCTTAGTTTTAACAGCGATTGCTTTCAATAAGCTACGATGATAAATGGAGTAGAAACATGAAAACAAACATAAAATGTGCTATGAAATGTTTGTCAATATGTGATGTGCCGTGGTTTTCACCCGCGTGGTTTCCGGTTCCGTGGAAGTATCTGGATAAATATCCTATTTTTATTCTAGAATACAATCTGTCTTCATTACAAATTTTAGCTAAATCAGGTAAATAGTTCCGGCGTAAAGGAGAAACAAGCATACACAAATATACACAAACATTCTACATCAAATTTGTGTGATGTGACAGATATTATACCCGACACCCAATAACCCGTAACAACTTTGACATAAATAAGTATGGCGTGTGTAATAATTAGTACTTAAACTAAATTCAAAAGATTAGTATTTCAACCCAATTTCAAATTCTACAATGAATGTGTACGTCATGAGATCATGTAATAAATATCAAGTTACAAATAGTATTAACTTTAACATAACTTCTCTGTCGCCATAATTAAAGAAACCTTTTCACAGGTCTTCCGGCCAGTAATTACTTTATAACGACCACGTTACCAAATCAGAACCGTAGTGATCATACCACACTCATACGTTCCTATTATTCTTTTGGTGTAATTACGCTGGTCAAGATTTGATAGCAGCCATTATTTCAAGCAGCCGCGAGCCACGTCGGATCTGTCTGGGCCCTGTCATTCTTTGCCTACTACATGTTTACTTTTAACTGTAATTAATGTGAACAATGACCATTCTTACTTTTTACAGCTTATACGCCTTGGGATATCAATTTGTATTTTAAGATAGGCACTTAGCTGCAATATTGTAATTATTATTGTAGCTAATTATGTATCTTCGAACAAAACAAATAAATGTATAGAGGTCGAGTATTGTGTACAAAAATATAGGCACTAACTGATATACGGGATTAATACGAGTTTATTTTTTCATCTGGACAAGCCATTGAGATGTACTATAGGAGACACTAGTGCTTTATCTGGAGATTCCTGAGTTCCAAAAAAATTTTTTTACTGCAAGTTAGCCCTTGACTGCAACATCAACGGGCTAACTTGTTAGGAGTAGGATGAATTCCAAACAACCCTTTCGGTTTCTACACGATATTGCACCGGAACGCTCAATCGCATGGTGGTATCGGAAAGTCTTTGCCTTTAGCAGTTTAGAATATTTTCATAGGATTTTTAATGGATTTTTTTAAAAAGATAAAACTTTACATTGTTTTATTAAGGTCCAATAAAAGTATGTTTACAAGCTTTTATGTATGGTATGGTATGATAAGGCAAATTATTTAGTCAAATAGAATACACTAAAGTGGTTTGAAGTATATAATCACTTAAAATTTTTGACAAAAAATCGAACAGACTCAAAACGCACTAAAAAGCAAAAATAACTGTGTCATTTAGTTGCTTTAATTTACTTAAGCATATCTATGAAGTCGATGCCAGCAAGTTTAACGAACACTTATTTAACGTAGTAAAGCAGTTTGTAGGTTCTAGGTAACGTCCTTAAAGTAGAAACCTTGGTTCCTTAAAGTAGATACGTGGTTCCTTAAAGTAGAATTGAGAACCTCCTCCGTTTTTTTTCATCGGTTAAAAATTACCAATTCTTGTGATAAAATTGTTAATTGTCGCAATATTATTTTCATCCTTGCGTTATTTGGTCATGTCGTGTTACAATAAATAACAGTTTTTATTGCACGCATATTTTATCCAATTTATCTAGTGTAAACAAGGAATATTGCGAGCACACACAATTGTGGCGTTAAAAAAAGATTCCGCGCAGACAATTCATTTATCAGCGACGTCCATTTTGGGCAGTCTTGTTTGCAGATTGATTCATGCATAAAACATTCTTCATTACTTCGTTCCCGAAGTGGATAGGTATATCTACTTTTCATAAAATTATTGCTTTCGTTACAATGTTATAGTAAAATTAATAAATTACTTATAATAGAATTTCAACTACATTATTTTAGTAATAACAATTTCAACAATTTCTATTTCCAATTCAGAAATAAAAACTCTACTACGACTAAACATCTAAGTCTTTATTGTAACTGGTTTACCTAATTTCTGTGTATTTTTTATAATTCTGCTTAGTTAAGTATGTGCTTTATATTATAATCGGTAGGGTTCGATTCCTAGATCAAATCTCCAGGCTTGAGTTTATCTTATGACTTTGTTATATCCAGTCTTAGCATACCTACATACATACATACATAACATCACGCCTTATTCCCATAGGGGTAGGCAGAGACCACATCCCTCCAATTGCCACGGTCCTTGCACACTTCCTTAGCTTCTTTCACTCTCATTACTTAATCCTTTCATACAAGTCTTAGTATTTGTCAAATTATTTGAAACACAAAACTATCAATTTCAATCAAGCACTAATCAAAGCAACCAAATAACTTAGTGATATAAAAATCCACTATTCTAAAAATGAACTCTTAATACTTTGCATAATATAAGATTCCTATAATCGTATGGGAGAGTAATTTCGCTATTACTGCAGCGTGAAATCGTAAAGGTCCCATATCGGATAGCTGAGCGTGAAGGATGGTACCTATCTAGTATCTACGTATAGCTCAATGGATTCAAATAACCAATTTTCTCCCACTCGTGAACGCTAACCGCGAGTGAATCCTAAAGTTAGCATGAGATCTATTCAGATTTGTGCTCGTGAGAAGAAAAAAGAAATACAATTATCGTTGACATACAAATTCTAAGATATACTGAAATAATAGGTACTAATTATTTATTTATTTATCTATTTTATTATTAGAACGGCTAAGCCAATTATACTTGTTCGATGAGAGCAGAAAACTAGACAAGACACAAAATATTACCAATACCAATTGAAATATAATTTTACCACACTACAAACAGTAAAACTTAACGGTTAAAAAGTGCTAGTAAATAAAGGTATTTTTAATTCGAATTTGTAAATGTAATAGATAAAATAAAAGTGAACTTATAATATTTTGTAAATGTAATAGATATTACTAAAAGTATGTAAATTATTATAGATTTAAAAAATTAGGACGAGGCAATGAAATAGTTATTTATCACAGAATAAATAACTTGCTTTAACAAACTCTAATATAAGTAAAATAACTGGAAGATGCATTTCTAAGAGGCTGTGTATCTTTGGTTTTTGTACCAATGAAAATTACAGTCAATTTGTTGCGATATCCTTATGGAGAGGCAATCCTCTTACGTGTAGAGTTATGGCGAGATTGAAGGGCGGTACGGACCAACGATCGCGTATTACGAGGGCATCTAATGACTATCCCGAAGAGAGAAGTTTTTCGCTTCACCCCGAACCAGAACGGGTTTTATCTAAATAAGGTGGTTATTACGGATCTCGCTCAATGGCTGTTTATTTTGACGCTCATTGATTTTTCTGTCGAGATGTATTGGTTGTATAGGCTCTTTGTTTAGTGTTGGTAACCGTTTTTTTGATAAGTTATTTATATTAGGGATATTCTTTTGGATGTTTTATTATAATGATGAAATATCCAACGTATATGCATTATAGAAACAGTACTCACTAGTTCAATGAGCAAATAAGTTAGGAATCATCACCATCATTATCAGCCTATTAACTGCCCACTACAGGGATAGGCCTCCCTCCTTATAGGATAGGGGATATGGAGCGTAGACCCACCATGCTGCTCCAATACGGGTTGGCGGGCTTAGGGTGATAATATTTAATTTAGTAACGATCACTGTCGGATGTTGATGATAGGTATAAGTTTAGGTAATTAATCGATAATGATAACAGGAAGTAACGGCCTAGTCTCCAGTATTTTATTTTTCATACTTAACACACTAACAAGACTGCTATTCCCTATGGTAGATCAAGAGTTGACAAAATTTTTAGATTTGAAAGAATTTTAAAAATAACTTTCTGACCATTACAGGTAAGAACCTGGGCATTAGCTCTAATAGGTAACGTTAAATGAGATTACCACCATACGCTGAGTTGAACAAAATACTAAAACACCGCATAATGTTTACAATATAACTATTATTTTATTCTAAGTAGACATAATTTGAATATTAGTCCATAGTACAGACAGCTCTAAAAATACTGTGCAAATTCCGTTATTAAAGCGAGACATGACGTCATTTATTTCACATACCATGCTAACAATGCACAGACATGGTTAATTGAAGAACCGTAGGTAAGCTTTATTGCCTTAATTAATTAATCGTTTAGCTCAATTGCATATAATTGTTCCGATTTGTTATAAAAACAAGAGTTATAAAATTTAATACAGGCATATAAATGATACTCCATACTTATATACGTATAATTCAATTACAAACTGTACCGACGCAGCAACACTACAGGTAAAACAATATATGGTGTCGTTATAGTTATTATTTGTATCTAAATATTATGTAGATAATTACCAAAAAAAAATAAATTCCAAAGCTCGGTTAATTAAATACCTACTAAGCTATTGATAATGAGCAATTTATATTAAACTTATTTTAACTTACGAATTCAGGAATATAATAATTCGTCAATTTTTGCAGAGACTAGCAAAATATTTTATATGTTTCAACGACAACATCGCATCTCTGAATCGGTTATTAAATCCATACCATTTGACAAGAATGGGATTCATAAACTCCAAAAAATTATGCAATGACATCGAAATCCTTACTAGATAAAGCTCGTATAAAACGCATCAAATATACGCTCATATGTTGCAAGGCAAAATTCAGGATATATATTTTAAATAAGGAAACTTTTTACTCCTTGAATTCTTCAACCCCTTGATTTCCTTGAAGTTTTATGCGTTTTTTATGGAGCACCTCCGCACGGTTCGCTTGGCTGTGTGATTTCATCAAACTCAGTGGTTCTTCAATAAGGAATGAATGATCTAAAGCCGGTGCATACACTCGAATATCTTGTTTTATATTTACTAACTGCTAACTAACATTTTAAATTAGGTAATTTTGTTGGAGTTTTTTTTATTGTTAATGTTTAAGCATAACAAATTTGTAATCTTCAGACTTCATTGTACTTTACATTAAGACAAAACGCTTGCTATGATAAAATTTTACCTACATTAGCTACAAAGTTAACGATCTATTTTTTATCTCGGTGTCCATTAAGTGTTAAGTCGGTGTTCCATTTTAATACAGATTTCTATCAAAATTGATTACCAACTGCGAGTTGTCTCTAATACCTACTAAGTCCACGTGAAAAAAAACTATTTATTAATTGATAACGATGATAAACTCCACTAGATTTGGCTATCCCACCCAGTAAGGTGTACCATCATCGGCCATAGTGTGACACCAGTTATCATAGCGTTACAGTATTTTATGGCTGGTGGAAGGCTTCGGCCGTGACTAGTACCACCCTACTGGCAAAGACGCACCGCTAAGCGATTAGCGTGCCTGTCGTGTAGATATCAAAGGGGTGTGAATTACACCCCACTCCTAACAAGTTAGCTTGTTTTCTAACTTGCAGTAAATTAAGCATAAAGACCTTCTTTAACTTTTGAGAGATATTATAGGTAGCTAGAATAAACAAGAATTTTTTAAAGTTGTTCCGCTATCATCAAAGAACACATAGTCGATAATGACTATCAAGTCCAGGGCTAACTTTTCATCACATAAAAAAATAACGAAGGCGCCACATATTCGCGTGATCCAATCATAATTCCCGGAGCCATAGAAAAATGACTCGGCTGACACTAAACTGGCAGTAGTTCCGTGTCATGTATAAATGAGCCTGTGTTTTGAACAATAAAGCGCTCGTAAATAACGCGAACAAACAATAGTGTCGGCAACTTTTGTCTCTATACGTCGACGAATAGTTTTTTTTTATTGCTTCGAAAAATGACTTATCGCTTTTGTACAGGAAAATCTTCAACAAAAATTTTACACTATTCGATCCGATAGGCCGATGCGACCGCTTCTTGCGACGCTGATATACTCGTATGTGAATATATAAGTTATCTGTATTAATATTGCTTACTAACCAAAAAGGTCAATTAACGTACTCGACTTGTTTAGTTGTAACTATTTCGAACTAAAATATAGTTTTGCAGTTTAGTATATATGAGTAGCAAATCGAGTAGACTTTATATCGAGAACGATCTTTTGATTGATTGAATCCTGCTTATATTATAAACACGAAAGATTGTGAGGATGGATGGATGAGGATGAATTTAGATGAAACTTTACCATACATAGGTTAAAATAGCCTGTAACACAGGCTATTTTTTATCCCGATTTTTTACGGGAATGGAAACTACGCGGGTGAAACTGCGGGCGTCCTCTAAACATAATTGTCGAATATCAGTAAAAACTCGAATCGGATATGGTAAAAACGCATATCTACAAAACGCAAAAGTATTACAAGATAAGTATCAAGTGCAGAATACTATAATATATTGTTGATTATTTTAATATAATTTTTTCAAAAACAAATTACAATTAGGACTTAGAAAGCCTGCTCAAATAATTCTATTCGCGATGCAATGCCTGCCGAGAAAACCTGCCTTCCGAGCCGGTGGTAGAGTGTGACAAAATAGTTTAACTTGACGTATTCAAAAGTGCTTGTACATTTAAACCTACTCGGAATAAATGAGAAAAAAAACTTTAAAGAAGTAGGTACTGATTTAGCTTCATTACAATTTTATGAAACCTATTAAGTATATAACCGAATAGAGATTTACCAAGAATTCAAAAGAGATAAAACCAGCCATTTAGAAATCGTGAATTTGTAACACAATTCTATCTCAATTTCAAAGATAAATTTTGAATGAAGAGATTATGGAAATATCTAAATTTTATAATTCTCGCTAGTACCCTAATAAGAAGTCCAAATATATTTTTAGGTTTTCGTAGCCGATGCTAACTTGTAAATGAAGTTTATTATTTCTTTGAAATTGTATTTGAATTTGTTTCGATCTTTTTTTTCTTTCATTCGGATACCTAACTGAATTTGTACGATCTGTAGAACATCTTTGGTTATAAGGGTAGACATATTGTTTTCTAACAATGGTAATACCCACGCATTGGAGCAGTGCTAAGTGCGAGTGCGATTTATTTTTTGAATGAAATTAATACTTAGTTATATCTGTCTATCACAAAGTAAATGTATTTTACAGTCCATAAACTATGTAGTTATTAGGTCCCATATGACTAGATGGCATGGCTATGGTGACAGCCATATACTAGTCCAGTCATTTTAGCTATTTTAAACCCCAATCTGCGGAAAAATTCCTAGTGGGCTGAATTTTTGTATACACTTTTATTACGGCATTGTAATGAAGATGTGAAAATCGACATCGATATCGTGCAGGCTAAGAAAGTTATAAAGGTCACAAAAATTCAGCTCACTAGGAATTTTTCCGCTGATAAATCCTAAAATGACTGGACTATACGGTGATAAACGCCTTATACCAAACGTCATACCTTTTCATAGTGTACAAGAGAAATATTCCCAAGGCTTAGAACTAGATTAAGGTTAACATAAAGCGTAGTTGTAACACGAGACGTTGGCAGACAATGCCAGCTCCCTTATAGCATAGGTCTTAAATTGTAGCGCGGTTTCAATGCAAGTGCCGGTGACGTTAAATTATAGTCCATGGTTGCACCGCCTATGGCGCGTACACGTGTGTACTAAGCTTTAGGGCTGTTATCTAACATATGCCTATTAGTGTTGTTTATTATAGAGCTGCCGAGCGCTAAGCATGCTTTCACACTGTTGAATACACATTAATAATTCCACCATTAAAATATTATATTAGTTTTTAGTCGTAATACTTATATAATATTTGTATGCTGTGTAAAACAGTCTCGTTGGTGTCTAGTGGTCAATATATTATGTAGAGTTTGAATTTTGATTTAGATCTTTCTTCTTTTGAATATTTTTTTTTATTAATTACAAGCCCTTGACTGCAATCGCACCAGTGATGATGGAGGCTAAGAAAGAAACCAGCTAATTTGTTAGGACTAGGGTGAAATTCACATCCTTCTTCTTGAAAAATAAAACATCAGTTTTGAAGGCGATGTACTACGGTTGCAAAGCAGATGTAACACAAATTGGTATTCTTCAACGACTTTTTGTTACGAGTTTTGACGACCTCCGTGGCGTAGTGGTATGTGCGGTGGATTTATAAGAGGTCCTGGTTCGATTCCCGGCGGGGCAGATTGAGATTTCTCTTAATTTGTCGTGGTTTGGCTGGTGGGAGGCTTTCGCCGTAGCTAGTTACCACCCTACGGAAACGTATCGCCAAGCGATTTAGCGTTCCGGTACGATGTCGTGTAGAAACCGAAATGGGTGTTGATTTTAGTCCCACTCCTAACAAGTTAGCCCGCTTCCATCTTAGATTGCATCATCACTTAACATCAGGTGTGATAGCGGTCAAGGGCTAACTTGTAGTCGAAAAAAAAATATAGTACTGACAGTGGAACTGAAAGTGGGATGGTCGACGAGATGTAAGAGAGATATTTGTACGATGTTTTTTTTTTCAAGAATGTGAAGGAAATTGTTGACAATACAGGCACATATAATCTACATATAAGATTCAATGACACAGAGCAGTGACGCATGTGTCGTGTACTTTACATATCATACACAATAATGCCTTATTATATTCAACTACTACTACAAAAAGTGCCCGCATCATAGGAACATTGTCTTCACTATACGATAATATTGAGAACTTAAATCGTTTGATCACAAATCAGCACCTAATTCCCATGACCAGAGTCATCCGTATTGTCTGATACACGACTGAGATGATATTAAACACTTAGACGTGAAATTTCTACAATACAAAAGAGCAAAGGCCAGCACTATTATCGACAGGTTTGTACCAAATTCTTAATGTAGTTCACTATATTTCTTGCAACCAATTTTAAGCTTTAAATTCAAAGGGTTAAAGCTTAAATTGATTTGTATTTTTGTGTAACCTAAAGAACCACATCGTCGAACATTCGGCATATTATGATTTGTGTTTATTATGGCAATCATTTCGACGCGAGAGCAAGCACCAACAGTTATTATTTTCTAACGACTTTAATCTCATTTTGAAACCGCCATTAAAGAAAACTTTATTAGTCATTAAGGTTTTCATTGTCAATAAGGTTTAATTTGCTGTAACAGCTTATATTTTGACAGGGTTGTCATGGTTGAAATTATAAAATCAATAGCGAGACCAAGTAGATACGGGAGAATAGGTGGGCACTTCTAAAATAATCCCAGAACAAATGAAGGCATACAGCACTATCTGTATCTTATATCTTACCTGGTAACTGATGATTACTAACTTGTTAGGAGTAGTATAAAATCCACACCTCTTTTAGTTTCGATGCGACATCGTACAGAAGCGCCCCATCGTACCGAAATCCTTTGGCGGTACGTTTTTGTCGGCAGGGTGGTAAGCAAAGCTTTTAAAGATATTATTATTATTTTTTTCGTTTGTCGACTAAATCACACTACGTGTATAAAATAGTAATGTTTTATTACGTCAATATGTACCTACTTAGTAAAACATAAAATTGTAAAAACTTTGCAGTGTGGCTTTTCCTTTCTGAAAATTGTTTTAGTAAAATTAACTTACTCGTAGTAACGTAGTAAGTGTACGTAGTAACATAATATGCTATCACGTATGAGTATAATTGTAAAGATATTGAGAGAAGCAACCCTAGCGATAGTTACAGTGGGTAAAATAAGGAAACTGATAGGTGTGGGGAAACGTAACATTTGCATGTTGTTTTGAACTGTTATTATGGGAGTTATTGTTTGTCCGCTAATGGGGACTTGCTAAATTGATACCACACACATTCAGTAAATGCTGGGGACAAAACCGTGCGTACATGATAAATTTCTTAAATACAACAGCAAATTATTCACTTTTGCAAAAGTATTATATGTCGAAGAACAGATTGTTAACACTCAGCGCAGTATTTGATGCCTCTCGGCTTGATGGACTACCTCTAGAACAAATAAGTCAAAGATGGCGCGTAACGGAAAAATGTGACGCGTAACGAAAAAATGTTAGACTAAATTTTTTCCAACCCCGATAAAGAAGTTTTACTTCAATAATTTGAAATCCATTTACATTTAATAAATACAAAGAAATATAAATTGGTATCTAAATTACAAGTTACAAATCTAAAATCATCGTCAAAATCAATCAAGGATATTTCGTCTGTGTCAGCCGAGTTTTTTTTGGAAACATCTGGAAAATTATGAGGTACCCAGGTTATTACCGAATAATTGACTGCCTCGTAGGTCTAGTGGTTAGCCTATGTGGTTTCGATCACGAGATAATTCGGACCTTTTCAGTTTTCTATGAAAGGAGAATGTCAGACAATGTATAGGACTTTAACCCACTAATAAAAACATATTGTACAACAATGTATTATGCATCATTTTATTGCATTTTGCTTACTATTTAATATAAATTACAATTAAAAGCTCTAGAACTCGAAGTATCGACACGAGCCTAACGTTGGTTATCGTCCATTTCCGTATTGTTGTTCCGTATATTTGTCACACTGACATGACAGTCGCAAAGCTTCATTAAGTACATTTTTGAACAGGCTATTTATATAGGCCAGAGTCGTTAACTCTGGATACTAGCCTTTTAGAGCCCACTGTTGATGAAATTACAATAAAAACGATTTAAAAGACTAGAACCCAGTGCAACAATAAAGATTTAAAAATGCGTAAAGAGTGTAAATTAAAAGGAAATAGTTCACCTACTTTATTTAACACATTTTATTCCGATGTCCAACAGTAAAAATGACTTATTGTAAAACATTTATATAATAATAGGATATTTTTAGTATATTTACAATTTGTGTTCTTTCTGGGTTACGATCTGGCATTCTCCTTTCCAAGCCTGGAGTCGGGAAATTGGTGGTGTTACACCCCCGTGTCTAGGAGACCACGTTGAGCCGTCGGTCCTGGTCACTATCATCAACATCTGATAATGATCGTTAATAAATGAATCATTATGACACTAAGCCCGCCAATCCGCTTTTCAGCGTGGTGGGTCTACACTCCGCATCTCCTCTTCTATAAGGAGGAGGGCCTGTAGTGAGCCGTTAATAGGCTGATAATGATGACCTAATAATTATTATTTATTAATTTATTAATTTGGTAGGTGTTTCTTTTCTTAATAAATAATTTAAAAATTTGACTATGCTCTGGTAATAAACGCATGCACGATATAAATTTAAATACTGAACATGGAATTGAACACGGAAAATTGTTCAGAAATGCATCACAATACCGCAAACGAATTAAACAATCGATTAAAACGCTCACTTAATTACCAAATTAATGTCAGACATACACTGCACTGCAGTCCAATAAGCATGCAGCCATAATATCTACATTCTATACATAATATATAGGTAATCGAAATACAGACTCAACCTTACACCCATTGACTCAACACGAGATCTTTAAAACTTTACACTCAATTGACTTGGAAATCGTACTTAGTTATTCATCTTGTGATGTAGTCGCTCACTAATGATTCATCATTTCCAGATTTTCTCATGAGATCCTGTTCTGAGACCGCGAGATGCAGCTAGTACTTACAAAATAGCGATTTTCTAATATGGAAAATATAAAGTCATTTTTAGAGCACGTTGTGTTGATGGTCCCAGTCACTAACATTAACACAGTCATCGCTAAAAGCCAAACATGATATAACCCGATGCGCAGTTTTAGTATAAGCTTCATATTTTACTTCCTATAAAAAATAACGTCCTGTAGTAGGCCATTAAAATAGGTTAATAAAAATTAATTTCATTTTAGCACTCAGTACCTGTAATGTAGGTAGTACAATAATCAATGTAATGTAGGTAGCACAATCATCAATGCTTTGTTAATATATTCACTCTGCGATAGTCCGTTGTTTCATTCAGTACATTACATTTGGCGCAGTTCGGTTTTATTATTTAAAACAGTTTTAAAACATGCCTTTTGGTAAAATCGAGCCTTTTGATGTGGGTTCCCACAACTGGGATGCATATTGTAGGCGAGTGAAGCAGTTCATCGCGTTAAATAGCATCAGTGAGGACTTACACGTGGCCACGTTGGTGACGCACGTCGGCGTTGCTTGTTACGAGCTCATGTGTGACCTCTGTTCGCCGGATCTACCTGAAGATAAGACCTTCGAACAGCTGGTAATAATAGTAAAGGACCATTTAGAGCCTCAAAGGTCGGAGATCGCAGAGAGGCACATGTTCCGGCAGCGGAAACAACTGCAAGGCGAGGCGGTAAGCGACTATCTAAAAAGTCTCAAGCACCTCGCCAAGCACTGCAATTTTAAGGAGCACCTCGAGGTAAACCTGAGGGATCAGTTCGTTTCGGGTCTCCTCAGTGAAGAAATGAGGTCAAGGTTGTTTGCCGAGCGGAACATCGACTACAGACGCGCAGTTGAATTGGCATTGGCGCTAGAAGCAGCAGAGAGGCATGCAGTCGAAGCGGCGTCCGGGGCGAGCGCGAGCGTCATCCCGGAGGGACTGCACCGCATCAGACCTGCAGCAGCGCGCGGCGAGCGCCGGCGCACGGAGCAGCGAGCCGGGGTTGGCGCGAGTGGCGTGCAAGCAGACGCGGTCGGTGCCGGGGCGCCGGGCCACGACGGCGCGCAGCGCGGTTGCTGGCGCTGTGGCCGCGGCCGGCATCCGGCGTCCAGGTGTCGGTACAAGTCATACAGGTGCGACCTTTGTGGAGTCAGAGGTCACCTCCAGTATACGTGTACAAAAGCAAATAAGTGTAGTGATCGTGATAAGTGCAGTGATTCGTTAAGCCCGCGAAGTCATAAAGGTCAGTTTTTTTTAAATGATAGTGATGACAGTGATCTAGGATTTTATAATTTAATGTGCGATGGCAACGATGGTCCGTACTATCTAAATTTAAAGGTTGAAAACTCGGTTTTGAAGTTCGAAATCGACACAGGCAGTAAGATTTCCGCTATATCAGAACATTTGTATCGTAAGTACTTTGGTAATATTCGCTTACTAAATAAAAATTTAAGATTAAAATCATACACGGGCAACATCATAGAACCTCTCGGATATATTTTAGTGAATGTTAATTTTCAATCTCGTTTACACAACTTGCCTTTGTTTGTCATTGCAAACGGCGGTCCGCCTTTGTTGGGCCGAACGTGGATAAGACTTTTACAGATTAAGGTCACTAATTGTTATAATTTATCTGAAAGAACTGATGACAATAATGATTTGGTCGAGTCGCTTAAGAAAGAATTCCCTGAAGTATTCGCTGAGGGGCTTGGGACATTTAAAACTAGTATGAAATTGTATTTAGCTGATAAATCTCCGGTGTTTGTTAAGTCACGCCCGCTCCCCCTCGCACTCCGCGCGCCCGTTGAGCGCGAGTTGGAGCGGTTGCAAAGGGATGACGTCATCTACAAAGTAGATAGCTCTGATTACGGTACACCTATCGTACCTATAATAAAAAAAAATGGGGATATCCGTATCTGCGGAGATTATAAGATAACTATAAATCCTTTGTTAAAAGATTTTCATTACCCGCTTCCGCAGATCGAAGATATATTCGTCACTCTCGGGGGCGGCGAACAGTTTTCTAAGTTAGACTTGTCCCATGCCTATCAGCAAGTGTTATTGACAGAAGACTCGCAACCCCTTACGGTCATAACGACGCATGTAGGGAATTTTGCTTACAAAAGAGTCCCTTATGGAATCAAGTGTGTTCCAGAATATTTTGAAAAGTTAATTGAAGAAACACTTTGTGGCTTATCCTCTACGGTAGCTTTCCAGGATGACATTTGTGTAACGGGTAAGGATCGAGAGACACATTATAAAAACTTGCGTGCGGTTTTAGCGCGATTAAAGGAAGCCGGGTTGCGAGTCAACTGGTCTAAGTGCGAGTTCTTTAAAAACAGTGTAACTTATTTAGGATATAAAATTGACAAAGAGGGCTTACACACTGATACTAATACGCTTGGGAGTGGCCTTCGGAGCCTTGGTCGCGTCTAAATATTGATTTTTTGGGTCCGTTTCGTAATAAATTTTATTTAGTTATTGTTGATGCCCATTCCAAATGGTTGGAAGTGGAACAGGTATCAAATATCTCGGCGGCAACTGTGATAAGTTGCCTACGCAAATTATTCGCGAGATTCGGATTATGTAGGTATATTGTCAGCGATAATGGTGGGGCATTCAATTCTGCTGAATACCTATCATATTTAAATAAGAATGGCATCAAACGAATTTTAGTAGCTCCTTACCATCCATCCAGCAACGGTGCAGCCGAAAATGCCGTCAAGACCGTTAAGTTAGTTCTTAAGAAGGCATTAATTGAAAACGACGATATAGATAAAGCATTATGTAGATTTTTATTTACCTATAGAAACACTGAACACTGTACTACTCAAAAAGAACCATCTGTAGCACTCCTAGGACATAGATTACGTGGTAGATTAGATTTGTTGCGCCCGAGCACGAAAGATGTTGTACGGGATAAGCAACTCAACCAAAAAGATTGTCGCGGTGGTTCGATGCGCGAAATGGAGGTAGGAGACCACGTTCTCGTTCGTAACTATAATAATAATAGTTTAATTAAATGGAAGGAAGGTGTAGTGGTAGACAGATCGGGGCCGGTTTCGTACGTGGTCAAAACTAGTGATGATCACACTTGTAGGAGACATGTCGATCAATTAATCGATAAACGGGCTCGAAAATCTAGGTACTCTTTGATAGGCACGGAAACGGAAACTCCGGTGGAGAGTGTTAGCAGCAATGAGAACAAAAGTCCAGATAAATCTGTAAAAGCCCCAACACCTACTAAAGATTTAGATAATAATTTAGAGGCACCTTCACCTTCACAAGAGTTACCTCATAATGATTTCAGTATTCCTATTCAAATGAAATTGAGACCGCGAGTTAAGAAGGTTTACAAATTGTAATTTTACTAACATTAACATATTATAAAAATGTTATAAATTAAATTAGCTAAGTTTTCTTCATAAATATGTATCTGTTTGTATTGTGTTAATAAATATAAAAATAGTTTAAGGCTTAATTTAAGAGAGGAGCAGTGTAATGTAGGTAGTACAATAATCAATGTAATGTAGGTAGCACAATCATCAATGCTTTGTTAATATATTCACTCTGCGATAGTCCGTTGTTTCATTCAGTACATTACAGTACCTACATTACTTACAATAGATAAAACAGGGGATTATATGTTGTATCAAATTCGAACCTCTCGTATCCTCGAACGATCAAACTTCTTGATGAAATCAAAATTTTTGAAAATTTCTGTATTGGACAAGATCCAAAAATAAAATTAATAGTTTGAACAATGTATCGCATTTTTTAAATTTTAATAGAATGATTTATTTTATATTTTATTCGAAAATTAAACTAACTTTTTTAAATACTAAATCCTACAATTGAAAAATGCACAATTAAACAGAATATATAAATCGCTTGTCACTACCAATTTGTTTTAGTAAGCTTTAAATGTTGGACATCGATATATTTTTTTTTGCTATTTTCATAGTGTTAGAACAAATTGTAAATCACGCTTAATAAATACGCCATTTTAACGTGTTATATTGTTTACATAAACAATGCCGATTTATTGGACCCGGACACTATTTTTTATTAAATGCAATCCTACGTAATACTAGCAGAAGACCACAACTACGTTTGCGGGAAAATTCTATATTTATTTTTAACCTCAAAACGTACCTAGTTTATCTGAGGATTTAAACTGTCGCAAGTATTTCGATATTATTAAAATAAATTCACGTCACAGTTGTCGGTGTATGTCCGGCAAGTTTCGAACCTATACGGGGTCCTTAGTCATGAGCTCGCTCTTTCCTGCAACGCGTCGTGAATCGTGTTGGGATCCTTTCTCCAAGGTATGCTAAAATTTTTCTCTAGGTATGCTAAAATTAATTTCAATCGGTTAAGCGATTTAGTCATAAAATGGTAAGAGTCAGACAAATAAAGAAACGTACATTCGCATCTATAAATAATATTAGTAATGAAATAATAAATATTTATTATATGTACGACCCAGCGTCAGTTCTTAAAAATAGCAGTGCGTTGCTCTACTGGGATCGAGCAATTATCACTGATAAGTATATTGTAGCCAATAGACCTGATATAGTGATAATTGATCGATCAACGCGCCGTGCAATGATTGTTGATATTAGTGTTCCACATAACGATAATCTGGTGAAAGCTGAAAAGGAAAAAGTATCAAAACTTGGACCTTGCTCATGAGATTACCGCCATGTGGAATGTTGATTCAACAATGATTGTTCCTATAGTCGTTTCAGTCAACGGTCTTATAGCGAAAAGCTTTGACGAACATCTTAAAAAGTTTTCGCTTAATTGTTGGATCAAGGGTCGGATACAGAAGGCAGTGATTCTTGAAACAAGAGTAATTCTTAAATAAATGAGAGAAAAATTACAATGTAAATACTTAGATTAATTTGTTCTTGCTCTATAATCGATATATAAGATTAAATCAAACACACTGGTTTGTTATAAGTATGATAAGTAGGTAGGTATTGTAGTAAATATGAAATTAATAGATTATTATTATTTATTGATCATTTTAAATGCACAGTAGGTGCATAATTCGCACAAAACTTTCCTACTGGTGTTTCATTTATTTCAATTCCAAACAAATTGAATCCATTTGTAAGATCGCAAGTGTGTGCGTCCATTTTAATACCGGGCTATATCCTCATACTGACGCAAAAAATTTAATCAATGAATTTTATGTTCTGGATTTCGATTTATATAGGTTTCAATGAATTTTTGCCGTAGTAGCCTTTGTCAGAAAACTAAAACTATGAAGTTATCTCATAAAATACTAACAATATTTTGCATGTTTTTGGTAAACTCATTTTAGGGATTAGTTGCCAAATGGAAAAAAGGAACCCATATAGATTCGTGAAAAACAATAAATTTTACTGATAGAACTAAAAAAATATATGATGTTGATAATGTTGATGATGAAAATTGGTTTGAACAAGATCGAAGTAAGTATTTTTTTTTAATAATTACAATATTATTATCCTTTTCCTCATGAACGCGTAGAGATATCAAGTTGAAGTAGCCTGTAGCTGTAGACTCTAACATAAAGTTAAAAACTTTTTTAGCCTAGAAACATTTTACATAATTTCTCGTAATTCATAAAAAGTGTTTTGATAGAGATAACTTGGTATTTAAGTAAAATATTATACTTTGATGAAAACGCCTTCAAGCTTTTCAAACTAATAAGAATGAGTATTTGAAACAATTCTAAAAATTAAGCTTTGTAGGTTTTAATGTAAAAATTGGTTATGTATTAAATACTCGGAGATGCGGAAAATTGTTGGCTTGGCTTACTACACATATATAATGTTTTTTTTTGAAAGTCAAAATGTGACAGAGGAATTGATTTGGATAGCACAGGTCAGAAAATACTTTAAAGCAAAATTTATACACTTTAATACTGGATATGCCTCGAGATTCTTTAGAACATAAAGAAGAAGGAATGTAGACTAACAATTAAAAAGTTTTACCTAAAATTATTCTCAGGCTATATTTTAAAGAGGTAGGCACATGAAGTTAATTTATTACTTAACGCCCGTGAGGTGTAAATAGAATCTGCAACAAATTACAGGCCGCGAAATAATTTAAATTAATGAAAGCGCATTCTTACTAACGCTCGGCTTAACTGTCTTAAGCAAAGTTACAAATTAATGCTGACATTTCAATTACATTCTTGTGCAACTACAGTTTGCGGAACGGTGCCTTGGCTCTCGTAAACGCTGCCTTTTCGGCAAATCGACGACATCTACTGTCTCCTTTGCTAACATTATGGAATTTACAATGAGAATACCTCTTTTCCGGTTTGTTTGTTACTACCGTCTGTCACACGTCATAATATGTTTTTTTTATTTTTACTCGTCTTTATTTTACCCTCTCACTGTCACTGGTAGATATTTATTATAGTGACAAGAATTTCTTTGTCCTTGTTGACTTTTAAGTTGATACAAATTTTTGGTGAAAAATAATCAATTAGGTAAAATAATTGTATTTTGATTTGGCGGTTTTATATTTTGGCCCTGCCGGAAATCGAACCTGAGATCTTCGTCTTGTAAATCCACTGCGCACACCACTGCACCACGGAGGCCGTAAAATTTTGTAATAGTTGCGTTTTACCTGGTTACTAACATAATTATCTAAACTTGATGCCTTTAAGGCAAATCGACATCTACTGTCTAACATGATGGCATTTTCAATAAAAAATACGACCAAATTAATTTGCTTATTACTGGTTCTTGTTTTAAATAAGCTTTTTGCATGGTCCTAAGGTCTCTGCATTTTTCAGCGAATCTTCTACTGTGTGTCTCCTTTGATTACATTAAGGAATTTACAATGAAAATACGGTTTTCAAGTTTGTTTATTGCATCACACATTATAATTTCTCTTTACATTTATTATCTAGCTGAAAAGCTGTTCTTTCACTTGTTTGACTAAATAATCATAGGAACTTACAACTCAAGGTTGAAATATTAATAGTTAATTATTAACTATCAATTTATTCATTTATATTTTACTACAGATGTAACCGCGTTCAGAACAGTCGTTAAATATATTACTCAGTTCATTGGATTCGAGCTTTCGCAGTGCTTTAAAGTATTCTCGGGCGGTAATAATTAAGTTGAATAAAAAAGCCGAAAGGAGCGAGCTGTTGATTAAACGCCATCTAGTGGCAACCCCATCAATAACAACAGTTTAATTAAACACTTTTATACCCGCTTGAATGGCCGGGACGCCAGTCCAGGCTTTAATTTGCTTTTTTATTCCCGTTTTATATTCTTTAATTTTTTTGCTTAGTGGAGTATGCTGCGTTAGGGTTGAAACAAAGAACTTCAGCTCCTCGAAGTTTGCGCCTACAATGTACTGAACCCTTTTTATATAAATGGAATGGTTGAGAGTTCAACGTTATTATCATACGAAACAAAGCAATGAATTTTTGTATTCATAGTAGAAATTACTTATAGCACCAATTGGGACTACATCAAACAAAATCAGAATATAATATATTCTGATTTATAGATAAAAATATTTTAAAGAACAGAACCTCATGTGTCGAAGCAAAAGTGAATTCAGATTATAAAGAGAGACTAACCACTGTGCGAGTAGCGATTACTTCTAAATTTACAAATCACTTAATCTACTGGTTTTACTCAAAAAATATTAAACACCAAAATTAAGTTTATCAATACGTAATACACTCATTAATTAGTTCTACCCATTAAATTATTATCAAACATGACCATATTTTCATTAAGTTATTAACATAAAATGACCATTGTCACGCCATTACGTTTGATAAGAATATATTATTGCAACTAAAGGTGCATTGTTAGTGTGCTCTACCATCTATATGCATAGTGGTAGAGTATTAATTTTAGATTTATTTTGAATAAATTAATCTGCAATTTAAATTAATAAGGACACATACAGGCGGGGAAGTAAATGTTGGGGTTACAATAAAAAATATTAAATTTATAAAAAAAAATGGAATCCATAAATCACTACTCTATCTATGTATCAATTGGGTACAATAGTAAATTCAAACTATGCAGGGACCAAAACAATCATCATTCTCATCATCATCATCATGGACATTCTGGTTCGATGCAAGTCCACTGCAGAATATAACACCTTTGTCTTGAGCTACTTACTTCAAGAGGTCACCCAAAAGGAGGTGACCCAAATGTAATCAAATTTGACGGCCTTCGTTGCGTAGTGGTTTGCGCTGTAGATTTATAAAATGGAGGTCATGGGTCTGATTCCCAGCTGGGCCGATTAGGATTTTTCGAATTGGTCCAGGTCTGGCCTAGAGGTAGGCTGCAGTCGTGGCTAGTTACCGCCCTACCGTCAAAGACGATTTAGCGACAATTTAGACAACGAAAGAGATTTAGCGTTCCGGTACGATGTTGTGTAGAAGGTGAAAGGGGTGTGGCTTTCATCAATAGATGACAAGTTTGCTCGCTTCCATCTTAGATTGCGACATCAATTACCTTCGGTATGTTTTGTAAAAAAACACCAACTCGGCAGTGGAAGATTATGTGGATGCTATAGATCTACTAGCATAAGTTCCCAGATACCTAATTAGTATCAATACGCAGTGTTATGAACAAATCTACACATACTTGTCCAAATTACATCATTGGCCGTTCGGTTGTATTATGCATACTCCATTATTCCTTATTCACTGTTATTCCTTTTACAATGAATTAATGCGGTGATATGCCTTCATGTCGATACTCACATTTTTTAACAAAGAAATGTTTCCAAAAGATAAAATGGATCTCAAAAATAAATTTCCCACTTAATGATTGTAATTTGTTTGTATTTACACGAACGGAAACAAAAGAACGACATAACTCTTCTGTAATTGCCCTTTACTTATCGCAGATAGGTGCTATTATCAGTTACTGCTCCGTTTCGATACATTTTAATTTTAACTGCAGTTGATGGCCGTTTTTTTGGCCACTGTCGCAATGCAACATAAAAAACTTGACTACTTTCTCACCTGATGTTACGTAGCAATAAATATACTCTTTAGGTTTTTAGTCACAACTGCTAAAATTCTGAACAGATTTGCATTAACGTTGACACAAAGTTAGATTATAGTTCAGAACACATAGATAACTCGATATTTACTAATCTATCTGTTTTTGTACCGAAATATATCCAGGTCCAACCATCTTTTGTGCAATTTTGATTAGTTTAACTAACCCGATTCATTTTCTACTACCTAATAATTAGAATAGATGTTACATACATACTATCACGCCTCATTCCCATCGGGATATGCAGAGATAATGATATTCATTACACTATACTTATATATCATTTTTAAAACTAAGAAAAGCATAATAAAGCACCGTGTTAAAATCACTTCCCCTAAAAAAGCAAATTAAGACGCAGTACTTCTCGCAAATTGCAAGAAAATCCAACTATACATTTACATTAGTGTGCATTATGATATTACACTTCGCTAGTATAACTTATTTGTAAATTTAACTTAAGCACAGAAACTAACTAGGTATGATAAAATCCCATTCATAATCATAAGTAAATCCAAAAATACCTATAGATTAGTGTGCATTATGATATTACACTTCGCTAGTATAACTTATTTGTAAATTTAATTTAAGCACAGAAACTATTTGGATTATGATATTACACTATACTGGTGTAAGTCATTTGTAAATATAACTCAAGCTCAGAATGAAAATAACTGTGATAAAATTCCATTCATAATCATAACTAAATAAAAAAATACCTATAGATTAGTGTGGATTATTATATTTTTGACACTATACTGTATTCTATGTGTACTATGTCATTTGTAAAATTACCTAAAGCACAGCAAAGCGCCGTGCTAAAATCACGTTTCCTAAAGAGGCAAATTAAGACGCAGTGCCGCTAGTTGTAAAACCACAAGTGAATCCGACTAGCGACGGGATCCGACACCGACTCTTCTCACGTAATCATTTTATGAATGTTATGAGTTTCACGTGCGCGAGACGCGACGTGCAACGAGCGACGTGTTATTTATGCGTCTACGACTAAACGTTGGTAACTTATGGACACTATTTGACTTTTTATAATAACAATAGTACATTATATTGTTTAAAAAAATGTAAATAGATGAATTTGCGATAATTTTTTAATTACTGATGGTTACTTTAAATGTCCTATTTTATTATTAACGTTATCGTAGTAAAAACCGTTATAAGATAGCTCTGACTTCAGTGAAACAGATTCGCTGTTATTTTAATCTTTCTCTACATAAAAAAACATATTTTCATTTATTTCACTGTTTTCTTGCATACCGACAAATTTTTACTGAGTTCAGTGTGAATTAACAGACAAAGACAAATACATAGTCACGGTAATTCAAACATTTAAACATGTAATGGCATTTTCATTAAAACACTATCCAATCATCTACAATGCGATTTATATCCAATCTTCAAAATTAAGATTAGTTTATTGCAGTTTTAAGCTGACAAAAGACGAATGATAGTGATGATGATTTTATCACAAAATAAATTTTCATCTTTATTAATGTCATATAAAGATTTGTTCAAATTCAATCGGTCTATGCTAACCAATTTTAAATTGGTTCTAATTATTTAAAAGATAGACCTATATTATTTAAAACTTTACAAGTACTTTGTAAGGAATCTAACGTCATGTCCACCTTGTACTTTCTTATGTGGCAGAGTGCAAGCAAAAGTAAGGAACTGCATTTTATCGTAGTTTTTTAAAAGTGGCTCTTCCAGTCGCAAACATTTACGCTAAAAGACATTTCAACGCTTTCTGCAATTGGAATAATACGACGCTGAAATGTTAATGTAATTTTTATTGCCGTGTCCTTGCTGTAATGTAATATTATCAAATAAAAGAGTATCTAACACTTTTATTGCCGCTATAACTTTCTACACAAAATATAGTGCATAAGCAACCCGACAGATGTGGTCATGTCCGTATGCTGGAGTACAATTTTTCGTGAATTTATATCTTTTTATTATGATTGTAAAAAAATTATAAGTATTGAGGTATGGTGATGAAACAATAATTGGTAATATATCTATTTTAAATCTTAATAAATTAAAAATATTACGTCATTACGGTTCTTAAACTTGTCTGGAATTGGCCTTCCGGATTCTATAGTAAATAAGAAATGTAAGCCATTCAAAGATTTGTTCAAATACACACAAAAGTATTTAAAAATCAATTCAGCTGAATTTTTCACCATAACACTAAGCACCAAAAGCCGAAAATAATTGATTTATAGATATTCTTTAATTATTATTGATCCGAACAGAAAATAACAACATATTTTACGAATTATAAAACCCAACAACACTAAAACGATCTTAAAAGAATAAGCAATGCTCAGGACAATTCCTGATACTGCAATAAAAATTATCCAAATCGGTCTGCTACTTTTTGAGCTTGATTACGCGTTCACATGGACTGAAGTACGGACATTCCAACAAATACAACAAATGCAGCGGCATTTAATAAACAACGTTTTAGATAAACTGTAGCTTAAATGAAAAGCAATCAACTTAACAGACATAATGGTCGCGGTAATAAACTATACTACTTATATTATAGCTACTTATTATATTTCATATAGAGCTATATTACGTGCGCCATAATAATTCTAACAAGCAACAGAGCCTTAATTGCACTTTCACATACGCCTATGCTAATGGAAGTGTATTGCACGTTTCGTATTAAGTTATAAAGATACAAATATGAATACGTAGATCGATAATAAAGTATTAGTATGAATAATAATTATTATTATTATTATTATTCTTTATTTGTATACCACACACATAAGAAAAATAATATAAATAGACCAAATCGAACAATTCGACGACCTCCGTAGCGCAGTGGTATTCGCGGTGGATTTAAAAGACGGAGGTCCTGGGTTCGATTGCTGGCAGGGCAGATTGAGATTTTTCTTAATTTGTCTTGGTCTGGCTGGTGGGAGGCTTTCGCCGTGGCTAGTTACCACCCTACCGACAAAGACGTACCGCCAAGCGATTTAGCGTTCTGGTACGATGTCGTGTAGAAACCGAAAGGGGTGTGGATTTCGTCCTACTCCTAACAAGTTAGCCCGCTTGCATCTTAGCATCATCACTTAACATTAGGTGTGATAGCAGTCAAGGGCCAACTTGTAGTTAATAAGAAAAAAGAAATGTTCCAAAAGCGGTTGTAAGCAAAGTAAGTATTCTTAAAATAAATGAATCATTTGATTCAAAGTAGCATTTTAAATTGATTTTTCTTGAAATTATAGGTAATCAGACACCCGCGGTTTTACATAGCTTTCGTTTCTATGTGAATTTTGGAATAAAATGTGGCATATCTGTTATTCTGACGTGTAAGCTATATTATTATGAAGTTTTATCAAAATCCGTTCAGTAGTTCCTGTGTGAAAGAGTAACAAATATCTACCCATACATACAAACTTTCGCCCTTATACTTTTAGTAAGGGTTGAATAAAACAAACTTTAAGTGCTTTTTCATGCGCACCGATTGACTGAAAATACACAAATAATAAAAAAGCGTAATTAAAAAAATAATTCATACCCAAATAAAGATTAATTTTACAATCATTTTTTAAAAAACAAAAATATTATATCACTATAACAAAAGTTCTAAATGCTCTAAATTGCACTATAAAAGTGACAAAATGAAATAATTCATTTTTCATAACCAAAGCAACAAGCTTAAAGTTTATAGAGCAGTTTATAAAAAAAATAAACAAAGTTTGAAACTACGTGCCTTTCGGAGCAATGTGCTGTGACGGTAGTTTCATAATAAAACATAACGACTGTCAAATTAAAATGATTTCTCGGCATTAGAGTCTACTTCGAAGTAATCCTTTGGAGTAATAAAAGACGAATTTGGCATAACGATTGGCTAGCGTGCTGTCCGGCGCTGGCCATTTGCCCAGAACTTCTCATTGAGAAGCGGTAGCATTTTAGGATATTACTTTTTAAAATAATTCTATAATATTGCCATTATTGCCACAAAATTTTTCACATAATTAATCAAACTAGACTACAAATATAAAAACTGTGCAATAATTACATTATTCTAATAATAGTATAATAAGAACAGTAGATTGATTGAATTGAAAATCTTCTTTATTTGAAGTCGGTTAACAAATACGTTTAAAGTCTAGAAATTGAGCATTCATGCATTATTAATTAATAGTTATCATATATCATCATCATTATTTACATCCGATGGACATCCGCACCTGTATGTAGTAGCTCCATAGTGTAACTATGTTTTTATTTGTTGACATTATGAGTTACGGATATATCTCTATTTATCTATGGTATCGCGATACATGTACCGACATAGAGAATGTGTTATTCACACATTTGTGTTATAGAAACATCTACCGGACAGAGATTTCTTGTAAAGATTACCTAACTCAACAGTCTTGAGTCACCTCCATTTAGCTTCTGTCAGTAACCAAAAACTTTTAACAAAAAAATTTATAACAAAAAATAGAACCGACTCAAAACGCACTAAAAAGTAAAAAAAATTTAACAAAAAATAGAACCGACTCAAAATGCACTAAAAAGTAAAAAATAACCGTGTTATTTAGTAGCTTTAATTTAATTAAGCATATCTATGAAGTCGGTGCCAGCCAAGTTTAAGGAACATTTATTTAACGTAGTAAAGCAGTTTGTGGGTTCTAGGTAACGTTCTTGAAAGTAGAAACCTTGACTGGCACCGACTCCTAGATATGCTTAAGTAAATTAAAGCAACTAAATGACACGGTTATTTTTTACTTTTTAGTGCATTTTGAGTCGGTTCTATTTTTTGTTAAAAATTTTTATTTCTTACTTTTTAGTGATTTATCGCCACGTAACGTACTCGTACTATACTGTCAGACTATATTATATGGCACTTGTAGCCAAAAAGCTACCGATACCGAGTCAAAAACAGAAATCGCTGTAAGCGTGCCTCCAAAATTTGAAGAGTTCCTTCAATTTCCCCAGGATATCATCAGCAGATCCTAACATAAGGACAATGGGACCACCTTGGATGTATGCCCATTCTAATAAAAAAAAAATTATCAAAATCGGACAACACTGTAAAAAGTTATGCGTGGCCATACATAAAAAAAAAAACAAATATACGTGTCGAATTGAGAACCTCCTCCGTTTTTTTTTCGTCGGTTAAAAATAAATGTGTCATTTCTTTAATTTACTCAAGCATATCTATGAAGTCGGTGCCAGCAAGTTTAAGGAACATTTATTTTACGTAGTAAAGCAGTTCGTGGGTTCTAGGTAACGTCCTTAAAGTATAAACCTTGGCTGGCACGTACTCCTAGATATGCTTAAGTAAATTAAAGCAACTAAATGACACATTTATTTTTTACTTTTTAGTGCGTTTTGAGTCGGTTCTATTTTTTGTTAAAAATTTTTATTTCTTACTTTTTAGTGATTTATCGTCACGTAACATACTCATACTATACTGTCATAGTATAATTTACGGCACCAGTAGCCAAAAAGCTACCGATACCGAGACAAAAATCGAAATCGCTGTAAGCGTGCCTCCAAAATTTGAAGAGTTCCTACAATTTCCCCAGGATATCATCATCAGATCCTAACATGATGACAATGGGACCACCTTGGAAGTATGTCCTTTCTATAAAAAAAGAATTATCGAAATCGGACAACTCTGTAAAAAGTTATGCGTGGTCATACATAAAAATAAAAAAAAAATATACGTGTCGAATTGAGAACCTCCTCCGTTTTTTTTCGTCGGTTAAAAAATAGAACCGACTCAAAACGCACTAAAAAGTAAAAAATAACTGTGTCATTTAGTTGCTTTAATTTACTTAAGTATATCTATAAAGTCGGTGCCAGCGAGTTTAAGGAACATTTATTTAACATAGTAAAGCAATTTGTGGGTTCTAGGTAACGTCCTTAAAGAAGAAACCTTGGCTGGCACCGACTCCTAGATATGCTTATTATACAGTTATTTTTTACTTTTTAGTGCGTTTTGACTCGGTTCTATTTTTTGTTAAAAAATTTTATTTCTTACTTTTTAGTGATTTATCGACACGTCACGTACTCGTACTATACTGCCATAGTATATTATACGGCACTAGTAGCCAAAAAGCTACCGATGCCGGGACAAAAACCGAAATCGCTGTAAGCATGCCTCCAAATTTGAAGAGTTCCTTCAATTTCCCCAGGATATCATCATCCGACCCTAACATGATGACAATGGGACCACCTTGGATGTATGCCCTTTCTAATGTAAAAAGGATTATCAAAATCGGACTACTCTGTAAAAAGTTATGCGTGGTCATACATAAAAATGATATACGTGTCGAATTGAGAACATCCTCCGTTTTTTTTCGTCGGTTAAAAATAGTATATTTTATTTATGTAATAACATCCTTAAACATGTTTGATGTTAGTCTGTCAATCTGTCTCTTGACATTTCAATCATTTTTAGGTTCGTAGGTAGATTACACTGAGATTTCAGTAACGTACACAGTACGTAACTGTGTTTTTTGCTACTAAATGTAGAGATGGACACAGATTAAGACAATCTTAATGATTATCAGAAATTGTTAAACAAAACTTACAATCTCATCTATACCGTTTTAAAGACTCGTAGCTATTTAAGATTTCTTCACCATTTATAGTTTTTAGGTTCTGTAGTCGTTATCATTTCCTGCGCCAAAATTTAAGTTCTTTTTACGCTTGCCAAGTAACAAATTTGAATCAGTCGTGAAATCGTGTTTTGAAGATATTATTTTTTCAAAATCTGATCTCAAGAACTAAAACGTGGAAAGTTGCTTTACTTGTAGCACTCAATCTTTAATTTGTGTCTTTTGTGATATTGGAAGCATTTTTGAATAATTTAGATATTTGGGTGACAATATAATAATGTACTAGGTAATATAAACATGTAGCAATTTATAATACTCTAAATATAAAAATGTATCATTAAATGAATTTTTCTCACATTACCATATAACATAATATTATAATTTTCGTATATTTCAGTACATTAGCTATCTGCGTTTCTTGGCTCGATTTTCTTTTTAAATCTTCACTCATTTATCAACGTTGTAACCATTTTATTCATATGCCGTTGAACAACTTCTTCTAAACGCCCCGAGTATGCAATACAAATGAACTACTATAAAAGAAATCTCACGAACACCGGATAAAATATCTCTCAAATTAACAGTTTGAGTTCCGTAGATATACTTGAGTTACAGAGATACACAGTTGAGATCTTGTTAATTTCATGAGATCCTTGATTTGGAACTTGAAAGAAATTTAAACGATTTTCTTCTTCGTTCTATCAAATAATGTAAGTTCTAATAAGGTCTTACATACTAATTAACACATAAAATAAAACCATGGTCAGAGTAAAATAATTATAATGACGTATGAAAATGTAAACTTTGATATATTTAAACTGCAGAACCATATGACATGAAAAATAATATATGCGTCAAATTGAGAACCTCCTCCGTTTTTTTGTCAGATAATAACTAGAAATCTAACAAAAATTGACAGTTGGCATTCATTTAGGTAATTTATAATTTTCCCACTTTAAAAACATGAGGGGAGTTGAGGAGGAACATATTTGTTACAATGATATCAGGATATCCCAGCTGTTCTAAATCAATTGATGGATAAAATATACGTTAATATGATTTATAATCATTCAGGCGAGATAATAATATCAACGGCGATAAAATCTATCTATCTAAAGATATATCAATGGTCAAGACCAATGTAATTCCAAACAACATCTTAAACACAAATGATAAATTCGAGTACGCCCATGACCGGGGCAGGTAATTATCATCTGGCTGGACTAATGTGGTAATAAGGTACCTACCTAATGTTTCATGTTATTTTGATGGGTTCATCAGATTTAAGTAAGGGTATATCTAGATTTATTTCATTGATAGAACACAATATATTAAATTTTTGGACTTAACTTCTATGAATCGGAACTTTTTGAATTAGTCATAATAACAGCTCGTTAGACAAAGTTGAAGGGTCAATTAAAAATTTTTAGTAAATGGTTACAGATATATAATTACAGATTATAAAAAGAACTTAAATTTTCTTTAAACCGCTATGGGTACTGAAACTTCATATTATGCACTTGTAGATACAATTATTCATATTATAATTGTTTTCTGAATAAATCTGACAAATTGGTGTAATATATAACAGACCAGATTCAGTAGATCCTGACTTTTGATTTTAGTTATTTATCTCCGATATACAATGTTGATTTGGCATTCTTCAATTTGTTGTCTTATTTATAATTTATGTGCCGATACCTTAGCGGGGTCATTATTCTGTTACTATTATTATATATTTGTTAGTATTAGTATACTCGTTAGTCATTAATGGATTTGCAAGTTTTTTTTAAAAAATAGTTATTTATTAACCATCCCGAACTTCTACTTAGTAACAGGTCTTTTCAGCAGAGTATCAGTATTAAAGACCAATGTTACTCCATATAACATCTTAAACAAAAACGATAAATACGAATACGCCCATGACCGGGGCAGTAATTAACAACTAATGTAGCTAATGTCTAAAGTTCTTTTGATGAGTTCATCGGATTGGAGGAATCTTCCACATCATTAATTAGACTTTTTTGTAACAAGCCTTAACGTACAATGTAATTGGGATCAATTACAAGAAATTACTTTGGGTTCACTGACGTTACCGTACGGATGTGAGGCCTGTTACTCCTCTTTGACTAGTAAAAAGCCTCTACTTTCCAAGGTGAGAGCATATAGAGTTAGTTTAATGATGCCCATGTAATATTTCAGGTTTACAAGTCAAAGATGTATTTGACATCATTAAAGTAAATACGGTCACTACTTTAAATTATACTAGCAAACGGCTATTCCTTTGCCCGCGATCCAAATACTTAGTGTTGTATAACCTTATAAAAACAAAAAACAGACTATAAAGAAAACCTACTTTTTTGTGGTCTTACTGAAGAGGAATAATCCTTCAATACGTTGGTTTCTTATGCATTTTTGATAAAAGTTTCCAGATTGTTTACATTTTTTTTTTAATTATTTAGGTATAATTTTGGAGTTTACTAAAAATCTTCAAAATAAAAAAAATCAAATCTTAAAATATTGAAATTATGTAAACTTTAAAAAAAACCATATTTATTTCCAGATACATTTTCATAAAGTTCATACCAATAATTTCAAGACTTTGATTTTTCTATTAATTTTTACTTTAAAGTATTTACTTAACTCAAATTACTTAAAACTTACTTGTACTGCTATAAGACATTTTACGAGTAAGTACTTGCTTTTACAAGTATTTTGTAAAGTGAGGAATAGTTTTAGTGATGGGAATGTGTAATGCAATAGGATATTAGTATTCAAAGTAATTACGCTTTGAATTATCGCGCTTCGGCCGATGCGCGCGCGGTAACAAGACAACATAATGATACCGCCTTTGTTTGATTCGCCACCTGCCCAAACACCGTAGTGATGTCATATTGTATCGATACAATTCATACGATAGTATCCTTACTAATATTATAAAGGTTATGATAAAACGTCACAATAATATTTATATATAAAAAATAATACATAAGTCACATTTTATGCCAAAATTCCCACGGAAATGGGAACTATGCGCGTGAAATCGCGGGCGTCATCTATTACCCAATATTTAAGAGAGGAGAACTGCATAATAGTAGTAAACATTAACATACAAAATAAGTATCACTTCAATTACCATGGTCATCTTATCAATCAATTTTTACTGTCCATAATAGAAAGGAGGTTTGGCCACCATGCTGCTCCAACGAGAATCTACGAGCTTCGGTTATATGACTTTATAAGGATCAGTATCTCATGTTGTGGAGAAGATAATGATGAACACTGGCGACTTACCATGTTCTCCGAGGTACGAGTGATTAACACCCCCAACTTGCCAACTCCAATCTAGGAATTTTTACTAGGTAAGCATATCTACAAAGAGAGAAAATGTCCTAAATATTTTTTGTCCTCATAGCATGTAGGACATAGATATAATTTTTTTCGGATTACTCCTAACATAATGCACCGAAAATAAATCTTATTATTTTAGGTAGTATGAGTCATGAACATGACTGTAATTAATCGATATAATCGTATCGATATCACGCATAACATTCGACGTCCTTATAATGACGTCTTGTTAGCGGTTGTTAGTCACTCAACGGAGCCACGTCGAAAGAAACGAGACTTTTAATTCGAGCCTTAAAGGTGTGATTTCCACCGTCAGGAAGTGTTAAGTAATTATTAAAATCGGTCCGCTCTCTTACCGATAAAATTCCCGATAATTTTGTTTTCAAACGACTTGTCGCCGTCCAATTTCATTGGTATTGTAATTGCATGCTCGATTTTTGGGTGCTCCTTAGGTCTTTTAATTTTCTTTTTTACATTTTGAAAATTCGAGTGTTTTCTGGTTCACAATGAGCATTTATAAAATTTGCGAATAATAATAATTATTTTTTGATTAAATTATTATGAAAAATATTTTTCACTTTCAATAAAGAGAGAGAGGGAGAGTGTGGCAGAGAGAGAAACAGAGCCCAAGACTTGCGAGAACGGGTGCATGTTTAAAAATTATTTAATGAATTTATAAGAACCTGTCAATCAATGTAACCATATCTTTCAGGTCAACATCAGGTCCAAGTATTTGTACATAAGGACAAATACTTGGACCATGCTCACGTGATTACTGCTATGTGGAATGTTGAGTCGGTGATAATTGTTTATATCAATGACGAAAATCTTCGACTAACTGCGAGTTTAAAAACGACAAAAACAAGTAGCCAATTTAAAAAGGATAGTTTCCTCAAGAATTTCGTTACAAGTTACAACTTACTTATAGCCACAAATCACTTAGGGCGCTTATGAGAAAAGATTTAGCGCGAGCGCTCCATACAGTGTACGTAATAAACGTTTAAATACGGCGATACTTCACCCAAATCACGCCTTTACTTACACTATCGCCTTTCACTGTTACGGATTTATAGTTATTTCATGAGTTTTATTTACTTTTATAGTGGTTTGACCAAGGTTTGACGCTGTACTAGTACTAAGCTATAAATAATGTCGCGAGTGCTCGCCACATAGTGCTTTTGAATACATTTTCCTCTTATTATGCTTTTGGATATAAATTAAAGAGATTTATGCAGACCCTATAGTAATGTCTGACTACTTTTTATCAATGGCGGATATGCCGTAAGAAATTTTAGGAAAGTAAATTATTACAACGAGGAACCTACTCAAATATTTTTTTAGTACGTTATTTTAAAAATATTCATATTTAAGTTTGTTATTTAACATTTATGTAGGTTTATAATATTAATGTAGAATTAGCAATTTTCTATGGGTAGATAAACATCTGTTGTTTTTTCCAAAGCAAAAGGTTTTTGTACTCTACAGAACTAAACAAAACCATTTTATAGATTTGGTAATATTAAACTATCAGTGTTAAGTATTTAACCCATTTTCTCCGATCAATAAAAGTTCGTGATTGCGTCGGCCTTGATTATTTTATTTCTAAACCGGGTAATTAATAGGGCATGCTGTGGAAAGGCATTGTACAATTTATTGTTTTATAACGTATCCTGACTATAAATTCCTTAATTGGCCCCCACTTTACGCTCAACGGCCCCTAATTTACAAGGGCAGGCACGGACTGTGCCAAGCCAAGTATCAAGGTTTTTTGTAGGCTCGTTTTTTAGGGCTGCTATCGGTTATTTATTTTTATTTCCTGCGCTACATCAATGTTGCTCTTGGAGTGGTAAAGTGAGAATGCGGACAATAGCTAGGCGATAAACTATAGGTACATAGATTCGTAATATTTTGCTTTGTTTTTATGTAAAGTATGGTCATAGTCAAATTGTTTACGTTTCAGAGCAGAAGTTACAAATACTATATGCTGCTTCCTGCCATTCTGCAGGTGTAGACCACAGAGGGCAGAAAGTTGTCATGTCTTGAAAGTGTTACTCTGTTATAATTATAGGTATTCCTGCTTAACATCAGAAGTGTCAACTGCAGTTTATTTTTTAAAAAAACAAAGACATTAATAACATTTTTATAATAAAAACAAGTTAATATAGAACTTGATAAAACTTTTTTCAAGTAAGTTCACCAAAGAGTATTACGTAAACAAAACGGGCAGTAAGGAACCAGCTTCGTAATATTATGTCCGTAAAAATAAACTCAAAGGCCTCTTTAAATTTAAAATTTTCGGGCCTTCCTCGCATAAGAAGCTTTCCGGCCGACGCCGTCTAAAGTTAACAAGGTGGGATCATATAATTTGGGAACACGAAATACCTCCACTTTGCTAGAGCAGCTGTTCGGTGAACCTTAGAAAATAACAATTTTCACGTTTAAAATAACAGTTAATAAGCTAATAGAAGGTCGCATTTATAATTTATTGGGCGGATTACTACACTAACAAGGTTGCTTAGATGGCTCCAACGTCAGACGTTACAGTAATTTGAAAATTGAGAAGGACTAGCCAAGTATTTTCCTAAATTGGTCCTTTAGGTTTATGCTTAATTTGTATAGCTGGACTTGACCGTTATGTTTATTAATTAGGTAGTAATAATTTATTAGGTCTTTATTTATTTTGTAGCAATGAGAGCAGACAAAGGAATATGCAGTATCAGGTTACCTGATGTTAAGTGCCACCGCCATGTACATTTTCAACACCAAGATCACTGCTAATGCATTGTTGACCTCAAATTTCTGTTCTAATAAAAGGAGAATTAGTTTTCCATAAAAAAGAATTCCATAAAGAAGAATAAAACTGCTTCTTAAGAAATCACTACTAATACGGGAATATAAAGATGATATATATACTAGTGGAAAAAACTATACCTACTTAATTGATTTTTTAAAATCTTAATCTTTTTAAACCAATACAATCAAGATTCTTCAATTACATTGCCTTAGTGGATAGATCCACACAGTCATGTACATTTTGCATTCGGTGCAGACATCTCGACGCTTCCTTAATACTTAGTCCAAGCGAGTGAACCGTGATACCCCAGTAATTCGTGATACAAATTCGGTACGGTATGCACTTACCGGTGGAAAATAACAAGTGCTAGTCAAAGTCGTCGCAATGCATGCGATTTTAGACATGAGTTTAGTATGCGATGGCGCCTGCAGGCACACTATGTAAATTATTCAGGGCAAAAGTCAGTCACGATACGCTCTTCCGACTTCTGCTTTACTGGTACTTACCTCCGCGGTTTTACAAGATTTTGATGGTATTTTAAAAATTTTTATAGTATGTACACGTAATTCACCCGGTTCGCTACTTTATTGGTTTTTAAATAAATAAGTTCTTAAGTTTATTTCACCATCCAGGAATTTTATTTCTATCCAATAGTATGTATAGAATTTATAGCTGCACATAAGAAAATATAGCCGGAATAGGGTAGTTATATGTGAAACACAATAAGATGGAATCAGGACACAATATAATAGCATCTCCACAATTTAAAAATTGTAGTTTTGATGTTGACATCAAAGAACAATGACAGACATCTTTTATTCACAAAGGACGCTTTGACTCATAGCCAAGTTTCACTTTTAAATATTACATTCAGACGTCATAAAGAATATTGTTAAAAAAATATATTGTTTCAGAGAAAAAAGAGAGTAAAATGTAGTAAACGAGAGCAAAAGTATCCATATACAATTTACACGAAGGACAGCTCCTTTGTGAATAAAAGCGAAATCTTTGTTCATTATCATAACTTTTATAGCAGAAATTGTTCAAACGAAACGACAATAGTGTCACAGTGTGGAGTCGAGATAAAACAAGTGGACCATAAAGTTGCTGTTGTAAACATTGTTTATAAAACAATCCGAAAGACGGAGACGCGAGCGAAACTTTCGGTCGAAATTCGGCACCAGCCTTTCGGCTTCCTTAAATTGTTATGGCGGTAATAAGCTGGGGGTATGTGACTTTTATTGCCAGCCCGTTCTCTGGAGTTTTCGGGTACACCGTTTTGTCACCGACACAATTACTGGGTGCACAGTGGAACAAAGTACACTCGTCGTCATTTAAATCTATTTAAAATCTAGCAAGCTCTAATAATTACAAAATCAAAATGGTAAATTAATAGCAAATATTCATAATAAGTAGGTAATTTAAGTATGTATAAGCAATACGTTAAAAGACATCGTTCTGAAACACAATAATTCAAACTTATTTTGTATATTGTGATTATTTTTTACTATAACTGCATTTGAAATATTTATTAAGACAATTAAAATTATTTGATTGGTAGAAGCTTACCCACTACAATATTATTATAAATAGCACACTGATGTTTGCAATAAATTTTATTCGAATAAAAATAAATAATAAACAACTTGACTTTTGACATTATTATAATGTAATTGAGTTATTATTTTAAAAAAAATATGCTTTTTACACATAATTATTTTTTATAAAATTTGTAACGAACGTTGGCTATAACTGCGCGAGTAAGGTCTATTTTACATTGTTAAACCTACTTGCTCATGATGTGTATATCTGAAGCCGACTGTACTATTTTGACATATTGTAAGGCGACGTCTGGAATTACCTTAAATAAAGTCCGCAGCTATTTGCGTAGTGTTTTTGCTGTTAAACAATGAAATAAAGCCAGCGGCTTCTAGTTTTACATTTATGTAAATAGAGCTACTAAAAGTAAAATACTTGGAAGTACAATAATCATCAGCAAGAGGTTTAATTTATGTAACACTTTGTTTATATATTTCGGAGGAACTTTCTGGGTTTTTGACAGCCAGAAAACTCCTTTGGAACTTTGAAGTTTATTTACAAGCTCTGTTTGTTAAGTGTCTGCGCCGTGATAAATTTCCTTTTGATATGTTTTTTAAATGCATTTTCCTCTTTTTTTAAACGTAAAGCTCGCGTTTGAAATGCAGTGCCACAGGTCTTTAGAATTAATCCCTAATGAGACATCATTGTTAGAAAAATTGAAAAAAAAATTATTTCGACTATTCGCCTTCAATTTTCAATCTAATTAGGTAAAAAAGCAGAGACTAGATGTAGGTACGAAAATACTATTTATATAATTGATTGGTGACAATTGATTGGTTATTATACATACACTAGCAGTCGCCCGCTACTTCGTCCGCGTGAAAAACTCTTAGGTAGCCTTCTAATTTTAAAGACAGACTTTCAAATAAAGTATGCTCATTCCCGCTCCCCCTCTTAATTTAATTTTTTTATAGTTTCCCGTCAACCAATATCCTTCGTATACTAAAGATCTACATTTTTATCAAAGATTGTACAATATTATAACACATTCGACCAAATTTGATTACCATAAAAGCGGTTCTGGTGAGTTAATCTCAAAAGATAGACATATACTGTCCTGGACATTGTTTAGTTCATTTTAAGAGGAATAATTCCTTAATACATATATTTTTGGTATCTTGAACCGTTTTCGCAGCGCATGCAACGGAAGCCCTCAAGGATGAATAATTTTCCCCGTTTCTTTTTTACATTTTCCATTATTTCTTCGCTCCTAATAGTTGCAGCGTGATGTTATATAGCCTGAAGCCTTCCTCGATAAATGGTCACAAACACAATAGTAATTTTTCAATCCTAACCAGTAGTAGTTCCTGAGATTAGCGCGTTCAAACAAACAAACAAACTCTTCAGCTTTATAATACTAGTATAGATTAGGCGTTTAACGTGAGCTATTGTAAACTGTAGAGAAGAGAGTAAGGTAAATTTGGCACAAAAATCGCATCGATTCTTTTTATTCCATCATGAGGAATATTTTCTTCCATTCTCATTTCCTTCTTTGGACTAAACTTTGGACTGACATTTGGACTAAATTCTTTCTTACATTGTACACTTTCTTTTATGGGACTCGAATAATGACAAGGTAACAGATGTTGACGATTTCTTCTATATGTAGAACCATCAGGTGCTTCGACAATGTATGACCTCGGCTCTTCACATTCCTTAATGACTTTTGCAGGTTGCCACTTCAACTCTGGTGACTTTTTGAACATAATTTTATCTCCTTTCTTTACTTTAGATAAATTTTTTGACTTTTTATCATAATAAAACTTTTGTTTACTATTATTTTGTTGTTTTGTTTTTTTATACATATTATGACTCACGACTTTAGGTTGAAGATGTTTTACAACAGTAGGTATAAGTGTTCTAAGACGACGGGACATTAACAATTCCGCAGGTGACGGTAAATTGTTTCTAGGTGTTGTTCTATACTGTAATAATGCAAGATATGGATCATCTCCAGAATCTGCACATTTAGTGAGTATACGTTTTACTATTTTCACTCCTGACTCAACTAGACCATTAGAACGTGACAGATATGGACTCGAAGTAGTATGATTGATATTCCAAGATTTCAAAAATTGTTTAAATTCTTGTGAATTATGTGGTGGTCCATTGTCTGATATTATGGTTAAAGGAATTCCATGACGGCTAAATATAGATTTTAATGCATTAATAAGTGCTTTTGCACCCGTTGAACTCACATTAGCAATTTCTATATAATTTGAATAGTAGTCTTCGACAACCAGTATGGTTTGATTTTTAAATTTTAAAAAATCTATTCCAACCTTTTCCCAAGGAAATGAACTAATTTTGTGTGACATTAATGGTTCTGGTGAATTGGCACTCCTGTGTGACAGACATATTTCACAATTTTCCACACACACTTTTATATCATGTGACATTAAAGGCCAATACACAACTCCTCTTGCAAAGTTTTTTGACTTTTCTATGCCTTGATGACCACTATGTATTATTTTCAAAATTTCTGGCCTTAATTTAGTAGGTATAATGAGACTATTACCTTTTAACAATAAATTTCTGACTGAATGAATTTCATGACGACAGTTCCAATAAGGTAAGACTAATTTGTTGACTTCTGACCTTTTCTCAGGCCATCCTTCCTCATAATATTTCTTCAGTAGTTGTAGACATTCATCATTTTCTGTAGCCTCAGTAAGCCATTCTAGACGCTCAGCTGAAATAGGCAAGTTTTTAACAAGCATGTTGACATGTATCATGACATCTTCATCCAATTCATCCTCACTAGACTCCGGTAAAGCTGCTCGTGATAGTGTATCTGCTATGTACATTTTAGTACCAGGCTTATATTCGACTTTTATATCATAAGCTTGAATCCTAAGCATTAATCTTTGTAAACGTGTTGGGACTTCAGCTAAAGGCTTTTTGACAAGAGTTATTAGTGGACGGTGATCAGTTTCTACAGTGACTATTTTTCCATAAATATATTGTTGAAAACGAATACAACCAAAGACAATGGCATACAGCTCTTTTTCAATCTGCGCCATGCGTTTCTGACTTGATGTTAATGTTTTAGATGCATAAGAAATTGGATGATTATCCTGAAGCAAGACTGCACCGACTGCTGACTGACTGGAATCGACTGACAAGACAACTGGTTTTTTGACATTGTAATGTGACAAGACTGGTGACTGACAAATAATATTTTTTAAATGTTTGAAAGTAGCTTCATAACTATCATTCCATGACCATTCACTTGATTTTTTTAATAATTGACGTAGAGGTTCAGTTTCTTCAGCCAAATTCTTAATAAATCCTCCCAGATAATTTAAAATACCTAGAAATCTCTGTAAATCCTTGAGACAGACTGGAGACGGCATATTTTTGATAGCCCTGACTTTATCTGGATCTGGTGACACACCTTTTTGAGAAAATATATGACCAAGGTATTTAACCTGTGGTTGACAAAATGTACACTTACTTTTATTAAATTTCAAATTGACTTCTTGAGCTTTTTTAAACACTCTTTCTAAATTTTCTTCATGTTCTTGGCGACTTTTTCCATAGACTAAAATATCATCTGCATACACCATGACTCCTGGTAGTACACCAAATGTTTCAGTCATAATTCTATGAAAGATTTCAGGGGCACAGTTAACTCCGAATGGAAGACGTTTGAACCTATATCTCCCGTACGGCGTATTGAATGTGCATAACATTGAGCTTTCCTTATCCAGACGAATAACCCAAAATCCACTGCTCGCATCAAGAGTAGAAAAATATGATGCACCTTGTAGCTTAGATCGCACCATATCAATGGTAGGTATTGGATAATGTGATCTGTATATAGCTTCATTTAAGTTTCTGGGATCAAGACAGACTCTAAGTTGACCATTTTTCTTCTCAACTAATAAAAGTGAACTCACCCATGACGTTGGCTCAGTAACCTTGGTGATGACATCTAGACTTTCCATACTGTCCAATTCCTTCTTCAGTTTATCGTGTAATGAGAATGGAATTTTCCGTGGTGGATCTATTTTAGGACGTATATCAGTGTTGATAGTGATATGACACTCACCCGGTAGACAGCCCAATCCTTCAAATACATATTTATATTTTGACAGTAGACTCTGTAATGAATTATTTTTATTGATATAATATGACTTTTGTGACTTTTTATGACAGTTACTGTAAACATTAGCCTTATAAAGACTTTTACTAATACAAGACTGTACATTTGACTGTGACTGATATTTATTGTTAACATGACAATTATTACTTAACTCAGACATATGATGTTGACTATTGACTAATGTAGAATCAAAATTTCGACTTTTATTGACTGTATTTTCAATATTAAAGACTCTTTTTATAAGACCTAATTGTGAACATGTATATTTTCCAATGACAGTTGGTGATGACACATCAGCTATAATGAAATTAATTATCTTTGACACATGTTGACTATTGATATAATAACTACATTCTAGCTTTTGTTGACCTAATATGGGTATGGTACTTCCACAGTAAGAGGTTACTTTATAATGACATGGTAAAATTTTTTTACTGACATTCAATGATTGAAATAACTTATATGACATAACATTAGCATCACTTCCAGTATCTAAAATACATTGAACATTTATATTATTAATATTTAAGTTAACACTCCACTCTGAAATTGAATTTTGACATGTATTTAAGTGTCCAACAAATAAATACTTTGACTCATTACCTTCTTGATCCATATTAGCTTGTATGAACTTCACTGACTTACAAAAGGCTTGATAATGTCCTCTTAAGTTACACCTCCTGCACTTAGCATTATATGCTGGACATTTATAGCGATGAATTTGACCACACCGTGTACAGTTTTTTCTTTCCTGTGACTTTGACCTTGACCCTGACTGTGATCTGGTTCTTGACTGAGACCTCGCCCTCGACTTTGACTGATTAAATGACTGACGTTGATAAAAGACATTTGTAGATTCTTTAAACTCCACTGCATGAGATCTAGCTGACACAATACTTTTGGACAGGTTCCTAGCCTTTTCTAGCGTTAACTCTTCTTCTAGTAGTAATTTTTCTCGTACATGTTGAAAATTTTCATGCATGTTTGTAATGAAAATATCTTTTATCATCCTTTCTTCCAAGTTTCCGAACTCACACGACTTGCTTTTGTTTATTAAATTTGTTAAAAAATCCTCTAGAGTTTCATCACCTCTTTGTTTGGTTGTAAAAAACTTGTAGCATTCATAAGTAATATTTGCTTTAGGTACGAAGTACGATTCAAATTTTGTAATTAATTCTTCGAATGTGACATTTTCCAAATCCAAGCCAAATGTATTGAAAATTTCTAACGCGTCACTCCCAATAAAGTGTAACAACATGGCGACTTTCCTTGTGTCGGATTCTTCGAAAATTCCACTTGCTTTTAAAAATATGTTGAAAGATTGGAACCATTTTTTCCAATTTGTACATAAATTTCCTTCTAGACACATAGGCTTTATATTACCTGTAAGGTTCAATCTTTTAGATGATGCAAAATTTTCTTCACCAGTCGCGCCATTACTACGCGTTTTCTTTGTCTCGGACGCCATCGGACACGTGTTATTTTACGTATATTTTTTGACTTATATTTTAACTTTTGACTTTCGTTGGGACTTTTTTAAGTTCACTTCTGACACCATGTATGATTTAAGAGGTGTTTAAGGGCTTTATCATATAAAATAATCAAAGACGTTCCCAAGACCATAACGTGTATTACGTAAGACAGAAGACTTGTCAGTGTGACGTGAAGGAAGTACAGATTATACTCATAACAATAGACACAGAAATATTATGCTGTATAACAACGTTCCTTTATGCTGTCTGTACGGTTAGTTGATTTTTCAATTACTTAACATATTTTAATGTAGTTTTCATTAATAGATATCCTAATTTAAGAGAATGGTTAATACGTGTAACTACTATAAAATAATGTCGAGGTTTAGGTTGGACACGTGGACAAAGTCGCGAACGTTTGATAGTATGTAAAGATATCATTTATTATTAAACAGTACTCGCTCCTCTTTTTGTACAAAATATCAAAATAATGAACAGAAAGTTAGATCGCTAATTTCCATCAATCAACTTTAGCGAGAATCCGAATCTAATTGAAGGAATCCACTGTTCGGCCGAGTTTCGTTTTACGAACTCCTCAGGCTGGCAAATACAAAAGTAAAATGGAAATCAATTACTTAGTTAATTCTCCTTTTTATTACAAGCCACTCAGGAGGCTCTGCGAAATTGTCGTTAAATCGTGTTAGGTGTAATTAATTACCTTCATTAAATATTTCTATTTCAGACAATGATCTACGTTTGCCTACAAATATTTTAGTTTGTATTTATTATTGTATTGAAATCGTTTTATAACTGAGTACCAAAAGCCAAATCATTTTCTTTTTTTGGTTTAAATAGATTATGTTTTATAATTATAACGCCTAAATCTTAAGCCGAGCTTGGTATGAGTACGTAGAAAGGTAATATACAGGATGTCCCATTATTAATGGATCAAATGAAAATGGAAGATACGCCTCTTAATTATTTCACTTACTAATTTGAGCACAATTCTTTATTTTTCTTCGAAATCTTTGAAAATACTTTACTTACCTAAACATATGCATTTGCTTAGTTTAGAAAAAGCTGATGTTTTTTTTTTAATTTACGCCTTATCCAATCTGAAGTAAGTCAAATACTTGTTTATTTTCTGAATGAGGAATCTTTGTGTATTTTTATTATTAGTGATAGTTACAAAATAAAGAAAATATTTATAATTGATCAAATTTATGTGTATCCTATTTCAAATTTATGTGATCTGTATCTACAATCCCGTAACAATAAAACGCTTTGAGATTATGATATGAAAGGCTGTAAGCTAATTCCGTTTCGCAATAAATCCGAGACTTGTTAATTACCAGACTTCGAAGGCAGTCGTAAAAGACTTCCTATTGTTTTAGGCGCGAAGCGACTACAAAAGCTACCCGCAGTTATTGAGTTAGTCCTTTTAATAGAATGTCTCTGAAGGCGTTAGCGTTATTCTGTAAACAAATTTCACTAGCGAAATTGCTAAAGTAACTTTCCTTGAATGTAAAATGCTTATAAAAATTCCAAAGCCGCTCGCGGCCCTCGTCTTACGCTCATTTCATTAGGACTGCTCAAAGGAAAATATGACAATTTCGTTAGAGGAATTAAAAGTTACCTGCTTTCAGATGAATGGCTTAACGAGAATAATTCCCTCTATCTCGAGTCCGGTAGGTACTCATTAGACGCGAGAGAAAATTTAATAACATTTTATGTTTTAAAATCATTATTATTCTATTATTATCAGCTTTGCTTTAGATTTTGAAATGATTTTTACTTTCTTTCTTTAAAATCTTGTAATCGTAGAGCCCACTGTTACAAACAACTGTAACTGTTTTCGTTAGAAAAACAATAATGCGAAGATGGTTTTAGACCATAGTTAGTCAAAGTAGCGGGCGTTAGTAGTACTAGTTAGTAGCTTGGTACTTAAATATAAAGTAAAAAATATAATGCATGTGTAGCCATAAGTTCAACGCTTGATTTTTAACTTTGTCTTAAACTTTACAAACAAAATGTTTTGGATTAATTCGATCTCCATCTAAGCGTGAATGTATACAATGGCTATACTTATGTATGTGAAATAGGCGTTTCCCTGTGCTAGGGGCCGTCAACGGAGCATAACCTATGCCGTTTTTGTACGATAACGAGCTTTCAAACTACATATTATTATGGCGTCGCTATGTCAGGCCTACGTCAAGTAACATCCGCCCAACATTTCGACATACCTTATTAATAGTCTAATACTAATTTAATTTAGACAAAGTTGTAACGTTGAACTAATTAAATTCGGATAGAACCTTGTCTAAATGAATGATAGGAGTTAAGTAAACAGTAACAAATGATAACTAAATGTTTCCATGACAGTTTAATACCGATGTGGGTCAGTAGCTTGATTCGGTGATGATAATTATGGGGGAATGTGAACGGGTATAGAAAACGAAAGCACCTGTTTCGATAGAGCTAAGATGACTCTCAAAATAGAGTTCCGTATAAGTGCTTCCCGACAGCGTATTGTGTAATATAGAAGTTCGTGACATAAGGACATTGAAACCATACATAAACATACTGGCTCATACTTTAAATAAGTTCAAATTTGTCGGGAATTGATAATAGCAGATTAAGTAAATGTGATCTACAATCACCCATTATGATCACTTAGGACACACTCAATAAATATTTTTATTGCTTTATTATAGAGCAAATGAACGTGCAGGTGTCTGAATTTTAAGCAAATAATCTAAAAATTTACGACTGTATTCAACTGTAACTGGAAAAAACAGCGGATATATATATCTCAAATGCTCACGCGGGGTGAATTTATAAGAATAGGTTTGATACCCGGCTGATAGGAAGGTCCAGGTCTGGCTGATAGGAAGTTTCGGTCGTAGCTAGTTACCACGCTGTCGGAAATATCGTAGGTGCCAAGCTTTTCAGCGTTCTGGAACGATGCCGTGTAATAACCGAAAACAAACTTAGATTTCATCCTACTGCTAACAAATTAGCTCGCTTCCATCTTAGCTTGCATCATCACTAGGAGTACCTCCAGGTTAGACAGCATTCAAGGATTAACTTAAAGAGCAGATTAAAAAGAGGATAAATATTTATAATTTATTTATTTTTATAGTGTCTATGATAAGTATTTCATTTCTTGAACGAGAACCCTAAATGATTTAGGAAATGTAAAGTTAAGACAATCCGTAATACGTTTATAAGTAGCTACCCGCACTTTGATTGATGAACCGTTTGGTCTCTAATTTATTCCATAGATATCAAGGATTCTAAAATATGCACCGATTTCCATTTGCTTAATTGTGATTAATGGTATGCAGTGAAATGTTGTAAATGGTTCCGATTTTCATAAAAAAAATTTAATAGAAGAATAATTGAATAATCTTAATAATAATAATATTAGAATTAATCATTTTTGTTAAAGCTAGCTTAATTTACCAACCTTAACCACTTATAAATACAAATTACTATTAAATCGCGCTAGTTTCAACAAAATTTAACCAAAAAGTTTCTCTCATACTTTTTCATCAACATTTGTTAAATATTGCAATGATTCAAATCAAATTTTGACATATTTTGTTTTATTTTGCATATTATTAAATATATAATTCAATAAATAGACTGCATTTAAAGCGTATCTGTTTAAAGTATAATTTCGCATACCTACCTTAGCTTCAATAAGCATTAGCCACGATTCAACTATTGAACTGACCGTAAATTTCAATCATCAATGATCAGTAGAGTAAATAAAAAGAAACAGGAATAAATAGAAACACCTAAATTGAAACAAATAGCTTTTATATAAATAAACATAATATTTGTTTAGTTTAAAAAATATTCAATGTGACAAATAAATCGTAAATCTGGCTGCCGGCTTATTTTGCTTTCAAGCAATTAGTTTGTAGTTCTGGGATTAATTGCACCATAAAATACGCACTAACCGTAATTTGCATTCAAAAAGGCCATTAGGATGCGTTTACATGTCCTGGACAATGGGGAATGGGCCTACGTAAAACCTTTATAAAAGATCCACCGAGGTTTCTTTTTTTTCGACGGAATCAATGGCAATTTCTTCCTTGTTTAAAAATTATCAATGAATAAAATTAACAAAATTGTTACTGTTAATAACATGATTCTTGTCGCTTTATAAAAATACAAAAAGAACGAAAAATATAAAAAAGTTTTCAATATTTCTAACTCAGCGGATGAACGATTGCAATATTCTAATTATAATATTTCGCTTAAAAGCATATTAAATTTTATAATAGGTATCTACATCAATGTTAAAAATCATTAAATATGAAATAAAGATAGATCTGATATGTATCTTTCATTCTACCTTTAAAAAAATGTTTTCCGAAATCATTAAATTTTACTTGCTATAAACACGTTTAGAAATTATGCTAAAACAAATATTTACTGTAACGTGCCGTCGGGAGTATATAATTTTATGCTACAATAATCACGACCTACATACATTTTACTGAATAATACGGATGACAAGACTCTAAATATTTATTGTGTAGATGGACAAATATGATATTGAACCTCTAGAGGATCAAACATGCGTATAATGATGACCTCTAGCGACACAAACTACGCCTTGATTAACATGATAGGTATTTAAATATGAAGAGTGAAATCATTCTAGGTCATATCAGGTCCTATAAGTTTTGTAAGCACTGTTAAGGTGTAATCGCTGTCTAGCTAGAGCGCGATTAAACTTTGATTTCAGCTGAATTGCTGTTTCTTTCTAACAAAAAAGACAGTTAACAAGAAGTTCGTGTTAAATGTTTTTTGTTTTTGTTACATTTCCAGCGTTTTCTTGTCAAGAAGTCAGGAATTAATGTAAGTATGGGAGTGGCTAAACACAATTTGTTGTTATTTTTAAGATTATTTTTAGTATCTAGTAAGTATTTTTTTAATAATCTTAAAAATAACAACAAATTTTAAAAAGTATTTTTTAGAAGTTTGTAAGGAACCCTTGGTGCGCGAGTCAAACTCGCACTTGACCGGTGTTTTAAATATATGGGAATATTCCACTTCCCGTAGAATTAACACACAGGACCACAATAGTCCAGCATGAGTAAAATTTATAGTGAAGAAATAAAAATAACTTCAGCATACGTTTTAAGTTATTTAAGTTTTAAAATTTCATGACCCAGTCATATAAAAATTATATTATAGACACATTTTATTATTTAAAAGGTCCAAGTTTATGTACTTTTACAGTCTCTGTGTATATCGATTTAAATGAACTTCCGAGCGCACTAAAAAAACCTCAACAAATCTGTTCTTAACGATTTAAATGGTATACCTTTAAATCAAGTAACAGGAGGCATCCTTTCGCTAAATTGGACAGATACAGCTAAAGACTCGCAGGTAACCTGGGCTTTCTTCTATTCAATTGAAGCCAAGCGTCGTTTATTTTACTACAAATTGTCTCTATTTTATGTGACTGTCTTAAATTCAAGTAAGGCTAATGCGAATAAATTCCAAGACACCGAACAAAATGCCGCGGTTTTCGTAGTTAGTAAATATTTTTGTCTTATAACCTCCTGCCTACCAGAGGCACTTTTTGTTTAGTATATTGCTGAAACTTTAGTATTGTATTCTTAACCCGTTGTTATGTGTCGGAAAAATAGTGAAAAAATTCCCACCTCTTGGAAAATGGATTTTCACTATGTCCTTTACAAAGGACAAAGTGACGATATTACTATGTCCTACATATAGGACATATAAATTTTTTGGAATATAAATTGTTTTTAAAATAGGAATTAGAATCTAACAAGAGTCGCTATCTTTTGCAATGTGTTTTTTTATTAGAATAAACGTAAAAATAACAAACATTATAAACTTTTTCTCATACAGAATTATCAAATTACTAATTTTCTCAATAAATGAAGGTAAATTGACTAATAAATTTACATTATTTTCTTATATAAAATAAATAATGATCAAAATTAGTGATAAACGAAGCAGGAATTAAAGTTATATACTAAGATTACTAATTACCCGCACGAAAATTAGAAAAAAACAGTTCATATTTGGCATTAAACAAAGGAAAAAATCACATTGTTTACAATAAACTGTTGTTTTATGACAGATCCACTTGCCCTACAACGCGATTATTTTGGGCCATATTTGGGTAAGCGTAAAACAGCATTAGCAAGACGTTCTTTAGAGGGCATTGGTTTTATGAAAACTTATGGTTCAAACTCTTTGTACTCTTCTTCTCCGGTATCTTCATCACTGTACTCTTCGTTGTATATCAATAGCTTTGTACCCAAATCTAACTTGTACTGCCACAATTGCACAGTAAATTTCTTTGCTTTACCTTTTTATTTTCAACATCTCTTTTTTGTTGCCAAGCATTGGCCACAGCAAGATCAACAAGGTATGTGATTATTCGAATGTTCCATTTTCATGTTCGATTACGCAATGGGCAGACTGACAGTCAGTGAGGCGCCACCCATATTTTAGTTTTGATTGCTTTAGACCTTCTTATTTTTTCATACCTTTTCTCTTTGTCGATCGCTCGGATCGATCATGGTTTTCATCGCAATAACAAGTCAACATCGTCAAAAGAAGCTTGTTATGAAGCCACATTGTTACAGCGAGTTTTTCGTCTTTCCTTACCTTTACTTCACTACTCCCTTTGGCTTTTTTACGAAGTAGTTTTTCTTCCGTTTTTTTACTTTTTTTTCCGAAAAAACAAGTCTTAGAAACTCTACTTCTCATCACAGTGCCTATGTCATGGAACCCACGTCTCAATGTATAAAATAAAACAGCAGTGAATTGAAAAAAAATATATCGAATTGAGAACCTCCTCCGTTTTTTCGTTGGTTAAAAAATGTCGGAAAACCAAAAAACCGGTTTTAAGGAGTCTTTTCCTCACTTGTCTTGCACGCCATCATTCGTTTGGAGATTTCTGGTCGCAGTGTACTGGGTAGATAGAGGTGAAGAATGGTACTGCTGACATTTTTCGCCAAGATTTAAGCCACGTCCGCGACCAAGACTGCGTCCACGTCTTGTTATCCCCAGTCCTCTTGAGTGAGATCGAGAAAAAGAACCGTCGGACGTTGGAGAAGCTGGTGGAGGAATCACAACATAATCTTCGTCTGAGCTACTGGACTCAATAGAATCGTGATAACTCGCTATTTGTGCCGGTTTTGCAGGCAAAAGATCTAAATCATCGTCGCAGTTATCCCCGAAAATGTCCAATTCAGAATCATGACTATTCCAGCATCTGATAATCCTGAAAAAAATAACAATTATTGAGAAAATCTTACAATGTACTTCTCATAGTACAGTAGTAGTAAAACTATAAAAACTTTAATTACCTACTTTTGTTCTTTGCATAGGACATAGAAAAATGATTGAAGGTTTCTCGAACTGTATTTATTTTTACGCGAAAATAACATGGCATATCTTCGTCTCAAATCATCTAATTTTTATCAATTATTCAAAATATATAAAATATTAAGAATTTAATAAGATTTCAACAGATTGACTTACCTCTGTGTGAACGTATGTCTGTATCTCCACCTTCTGACGCTATTTTGAAATAGAATGACGAATGTGATTTGTCTCTTCAAATTGTTTTTATATACGTAAATATCCAATAGATTTTATTGTTAAGTAAAATTTGTGTTTTCATTTAAAAATAAAGACGCAGAATTTTTCATTTCTTATGTACTGTGAGTAGTACAAATGTAGATACGAGGATAAAGCATCGTATAATCGGAGTTCGAATATTTTCAGACGATTTTAGACGATAATAGTAATAGAAATATCTTAGCTCTGGTGTAGAATTTTGTGATATATTAAAATAAATGTAATTCATTCTTGGGATTACAAAAGTCTCTTATATATTTCACATAAACGAGTTGTGATTTAGTACTTAAATAAATCGTGCCCTGCAATGATAAATATTAAATACTAATCAAGACAAATCTAACGATATCTTAATCATAAGAATCGGTTCAGCGGTTTGGAAGATATGAATAGATAAGTAGGTAACATACATACGAGTACATACAAGATACGCGCAAAAAACACATCACAACAGCCGAATAATAAAAATAGTTTAATTTGTAACAATATTTAAGGCATACATTATATATAATGGAACTTTGGATGAGTAATAAGATATTATAAGTTGTATTGTTTTATGTAATAAAACAGGTTTTTATTTTATAATGTGTTAAATTTGCCACCATATCTCATGTTGTCTTTAAACAGGCTTTGGAATTATAATAGAGATACCTTTTGATTTAAAATAAAGCACCTATAAATTAGTCTGCTATTTATCATAATAGATATTCAATTAATTTAATTTATCTAAAGTCTACCTATTTCTTAATTAGTTTTAAGAAAAATTTGAATTAATTCAAGATAAGGAAATTCACCAGAATTCAATGTGAGTATAAATAAATCAATGTTTACCTCACATCTTAAGCACGAAGATGGTATCGACATGTGAATCGATTTTTTATGCAAATCGGACATTCAGTGGCAAAAACCAACACTGAAGCGCGGTATTTAGTTAAAAGGTATCGATTTGCATAATCGACGTATCCACAGGTGCAAAAGCAATTGATTTAAGCCCTTAGTAAAGTGACAAGGATACCATAACCCAGAGGTTCCCAAACTTTTTTTCTTACAGACCAATTTTAAAAGCTGGTTCCAGTGAACAGAACATTTCTACCATTTTCCAAAACTGTGAAGATAAATAATAATGGATATTTGCGTCGTGCCTGAATTCCAACAACGAATAAATAGTTTTCAAAAAAAATAAGGTTTGTTTAAATATTTAATTATTAGCGCTGTATTGCATGTCAAAAATTATAATTGGCCATTCAAAAACGTGATTCTATTTAACTTTATTTTACAAATGACATTTATGTATTGTATAACAAACCAATTTATTTCCGTTTATTTTATTAAAAACACGATCCATTTGGCGTAGTAAAAACGTTAGTTTGACACGTGACGTCAAACTAACATTTTAGTTGTTTTACTATGCCAAACCAAAAATATTTTCGTGGCCCCTCCTGCTTGCGCATTGTGAACCACTATTTTGAACAGGCCGATGTAGACCGCCTCAAGTCTCCCGTGGAATCTTGGAGGTTTACTTATAACACTTTGGGAATCATTGTTTTAAACGTATAAGGTAATATGCGGTCCGTTTTTATTCCTCGAATTCGCTGGACACGACTTCGTTTACATGGACCGTTGTTAAAAATCGGTTTAATGTTTTATTTGCCATTAAAGCTATTGAGCGATTGTTGAATGCAATCGATTTTGTTTATATTCTTTAATAGATGCACGTCTCTAGCATTTGCCGACGTACAGATCGATCTTGTACAATACCTATTTTTTTATTGTGTTTATCGAAGTAGGTACAACATTATTGTGCGGATTTTTATATAAACAACTAAATAACACTAACTGTCTCGGTGGTTTAGTGGTTAAACTATGTGGCTTCCGGTTATGTGGTCCTGGTTTTGAGTCCTGGCTCGGGCTTTCTTTTCGTTCGAGCTTTTCTTCTACAAAATGTTTTGTAAAAATTCTAACTTAAATGGGGAAATTGCTCATTTCATACCCCTGTGCCTTGGAAAGCACGTTAAGTCGTCAGTCTCAGTCAAGAAGCATGGTCATAGCTTCATCCAACCTCTCTTGATGGGGTCAGGCCTGGCCATGTATTGTAGCGTAAATAATACTAGAATTTACCTACCTATTCTATACAATTATACAAAAACCTTGGCACCTGCGTATTTATATTGCACTGTAAACTTTTTCAATGATGCATTGACATTTGATAGCGATCTCATCCAATGGTAAGTGGTGATGAGGTTCAAAGTGATAATGCACTAACTACGACGAAGTATTTCAATACGCTATGTCCACCACCAACCGATCTCTTAAATATGCATATTATAAATAGGCTGACGATAGTATTAATATATTTTGGTTGTATTAAGTAGGTTAGAGTTTCCTATCTACTTTATACCGAAGACCGTCCATCAATCAACCATCACGAACTTTCTATTATATCTGCATAAACATACTCCAAAGCGCTACACTAAGTCCTAAATAAAACTCAATCGACTGATTCATGTTACCGATAGCTGTATTTGGTATCGACGAGAATCTGCAAACTCATCTATTATACATAACGCCCTCAAATCTGTACAGCATGGACGATACAGCCCTAATAGTGCAATAATAGTGCTATAATGGTGCTATAAAGAATAGCCAAACGGCACCGCTTAGGGCAAGCCTCCCACGACGCTTGATCTTTGAGGCGATGTAACTGCTTACTTGGATTGAGTTTCTCTAGAATAGACTGGCATCCGTATTGTTGCATAATATAAAGTATCGGATCGAAGTGATTCTTAAATGTGCAATTATATTTCTGAAAGATAATGTAATAATCTGCTTATGACTATCTCGTTAATCCAAAGGTTTTTTTATCGACTACAAGTTGGCTCTTGACTACTATCACACCTGATGTTAAGTGATGATGCAGTCTAAGATGGAAGCGGGCTAACTTGTTAGGAGTGGGACGAAAATCCACACCCCTTTCGGTTTCTACACGACATCGTACCGGAACGCTAAATCGCTTGGCGATACGTCTTTGTCGGTAGGGTGTTCAGATCATCGAGTCCTAATGAAGTAGTCTAAGAAATTCTCAGTAAATTTTGACGTGACAACGTCTTATAATTCGATAGAGCCGGCTGCACGCACGAAAAAACATGACGTCATGCGGCGTTACCTCGCTTTGAGGCGTTCCATGTAAAGCTTGAAGTGCAAGCGAGAGCGCGGAACGAGCGACAAAGAAGCACAATCGGCCTTTGCGTTCGGCAGCGTTCGATATTCGTCTATTAAATATAATTATTAAATATATTAATTTTAAACTAAAAATTAATATATTTATTATAAATTTAAAATATAAATTTATAAAATCAAAATCAATTATTTTATTAATTTAAATTAATATTTATAAAAATATACTTAAATTAAAAATTTTAATAACCAATTAAATGCTACCATTCCATCAGTATTTTCTTATGTTACCGTTGTCACGTTCAACTGTCGTCAGTAAACCGACTTTACAGACAACCAATTTTTTTTAGCCCAGAGTTGGGAAGTTGGTGATATTACATCCTTGTGCCACAGAAGGCACATTAAGCCAAATATGGCACAAACCGTAATATATGGTATGCATAATAGGTAGGTTATAGAATTTCATCTATGTATCGGCTATACATAGTCGTTACATGTTGTTAAATAAACGAAAAAATAATATTTATTTGCTTTTCCCCAAATTGGAATTCACGGAATCGTTTCAAAAATTTTGATTTGACAGTGCCTATAAAATAAAATCGGTGCTTTAATTTTCCTGGAATTTTCATCAACCGTAAACATGCCATGGGAAATTCCGAAGCTAGCGCGATGGTCAATATTGGACTAGTTGGTACTGAATTATACAAATTTGGATTTAAATTGAGTATGTTCCACGAAATATGTTGCGTCTAATTTCAATAGCATGTTTGTATTGCAACTTTTCCTCACGTTTGTGTATTTTATGTAATTTGACAATTATTAAAATAAAATGCTTGCATAATATTTCAGTGAATTTATATAATTATAGTGTTAACCATTGATGAATTATAAAAATGTCAAACCCTACTAAGTCAGATTTCAGAAATCTATAAAAGTTAATTCAACACAGCGATTTTTATTTGCATAGTAATTAAAAAATGAATGTTTGGGGCCTGGGAACCAGAGGCTCGTGCTCTTTTTGAAGTTATCGAGTCAGCTACCTTCGATAGCCAACGGATTACTTTGGCCATTTAAAGGGGAAATGATGCCAGTATCATAGGCAGTATGCCTCATTGCAGTGGAGTCGAGGAGGATTTAGAATTAATTTATTTATTAGCAGTAATATATAATTATGTAATATAATATAGAATATGATTTAAAAATCTTGCATCCTTCAAAGATTCTTCTTAATCTATTATATTTAATAGATCTATCTAGTTTCGCTGTCTATACGTACAAGTTTATATATATTTTCACATAAATAACAAACGATGTATATTTCGTGAGGGACACCTGCAGACACTATGGGTAAACCCAATTAAATACATCTTGATATTGCACTACGGATCATTACGGACAGCCAATAAGTCGCTAATAGTGACATTGTCAATATTGAATGAATCATCATCGGTCTATTTTCACTTTTCGAGCAATGACAATAAAGATAATTTTTGCATGTACGCATTAACAGTTTTGACGAAGTGTCGTTCACCATACTGCTTGTTAGGAGGCCCTATTTACGAAGCGAGGTGCTAACTCACTACCTGCAAGATTACTAGCGACTTGCTCTTATTCAAGCGACAGATTACGCTTCTCGGAAACTTATGTAAATCTGACATTTCGCTCGTTATGAGTTATAAGCTAGCAGCTAGTTTTATAAAGGTGTAAAGTGCACGTTTATGGTGTTAATGAACGTTCAATTTAAATGGTATTGAATAGCGAACTTGCGTTGTAACTGATATTATATAGTACGTAATTTAGCACATAAAAACAGGATTATTAATAAATTTTCTCGTACGTTGCAGCTTTGTCGGTTCCTTAAAAGAACATACATAGGATGTTTATTTTAACGATATGTATTATTTTCCAAATTGATTAATCAACGTTAGCTCCTACTGATATACAAGTACTCAATATTATTTAACATTAAATAAAATGCAAAACGCAAACAAAAATATACGATTTTTTCTTTTAAAATTTATAAATATTTCTTTAAGTTAAAATTAAATTAATAGGTATAATGATAATTTCCATTCAAAATTACCGTTTACGTGTTTTAGAGTTTTATCAAAATCAACGCATTCTTATAAAAACTACAATTTCGCAACCTTACAGAATAAATACACAGACATATCTATACGTCAAACGTATAACAATTTTTTTCGTTGGTGGCAAAAAAACACAATTATCATCAAAAAGAACAAGCTGTATAAACGATATAGTGATGTATACTGTATACATCACTATATCGTTTAGTATAAGAAACTAGTTCATTAATTAAACTTACCCCGTTGGCGTTATTATCAACACCTGTTCTTGAAACTCTTAATAATGGCGTCAGGCGTCAGCTCGGGGCGGTCGACGGAACTTTTCAGCCCGTAGGAAAATTAAAACCATACACTGAAAGACCAGTCTAATGGAAAATATGTTTTTCTTTTCTTATATGATGAAACTATTGTTACTGCTAAGATGAAGTAAAGATAACTCTTCTATATCTAATTAGAAGCAATTAAAAAAATATTGAGCTAAAGTATAACATTGAAAATAAATTTGGTATTGTGATGTCAAAGCATTAATAATTATAGAGACCGTGACATAATGAACAGCGTAACTTTTCTCTTTTTTTTCAAAGTCAGGCTCGCACTAGCCTACTATCGAGCCGAATTCTTCGAAACCGTAAAAAATATAAAACTTTTGTTAGTGAAAATAATAATGATTGGCATGTGAATTTACTATGTCATTTTGCTATTTTTTATATTATACATACATATGTTGAAAGAGGGTCAGACATAGTGAATAAAATAATAGGGTAATCCTTTGTATTTAGAGTAATTATAACTAAACCACAAATAGATAACTGAAAGAATAATTAACAGTGAATTACTACTGGCAAATTATGGTATTACAATGATGCGTAACGTCTTATGTTAATTAATGCAACCCTCAAGACACTGCGTCTCAAGCTGAGAATAATAATTAATTCGTTTGCACAAATTAATTATCCGAGTTGTCTAGGTTAAGCTATTAGCAAAGTACAACGTGTGCACCGCGCCAAGCCAGAGCCAAGCCAGAGCCAAGACTGCCTACTAGTTTTTTTTTTCTGATTGAGTAATTGCCGTAGGCTCTATACGGGACCACAGCGGCGTCACCGGGGGGGCCTACTAGTTGTAGACCCGCTCCTTTTATTCAACTTACAATGACTCAAGTAGTGGGGTGAGTGGGGGTATCGAACGATGCGCAGCCGCAAGAGGGCGTTGCTTGTGCACGCGCAGTTCACAGACTTCTTTCTAGTCGCGTACGATGACGCAGGCGCCGTCACATACATATGATCACGCCTCATTCCGATAGGGGTAGGTAGAGACCACATCCTTCTGCTTGCCACGACCTTTGTATATTTTCTTTGTCCAATTTCATTAAACCTTTCATACAAGTATGTTGGGTTAGGGTACTTTCAACCTAGCCTTTAATTAGAATGTCCTGGATTTTAAACAAGAACGTTCACTCCCTTCCAACGTTCCCATTCACACTCGCATTAAAAATCCCTTTCTTTTATGTTATAATATTGAGGTATTAGGATAATATGATTTATAGTATGAAAAGCCTAATAGTTTTGTCTATCTCTATAAGAAGCAACAAAAAGCCCCTAATTTGTGATATAAGCCAAAGCCTTAAAAATGCTCAAATACCACAGAACTCGTACAAAGTTTATAGCCTACTTTTTAAACTTTAAATTAGTTAAACATGCACGATATAAAAAGTGTAATACAATATTGTTAGGTCACAAAAAGATTTACAGAAGATTTCGAATAAGAACGAGTTCAGTATCTATTTTAAGGAAGCAAACTATATTGAAGTAATACGAATCGATTAATTTACTTACGCAATCGAGTTCTCGATTACAATCCAGCGTATCGCCTTCTCTGAATCGACGTTACTTCGAAAAGATCGACTGATTCTTTAATTAGCGGCTTATCAAGATCGGCCTTTGGAGTCGAGGATGCTTATTTGTATAATAAAATTTAATTTAAGAATATATTCAACAATAAATCTTTATAATCTCATTTATATCAGATTTTTCGATATTTTTTGTAAAATTTATTCCATGATTATTAATTTGTATTTAATTGGATTGCTTTATTTTAGGATAGAAACTTTAAACTTGTATAAATGTAAACTGGTGTTATTATCATTGTAACATTCCATTAATTTTTTTTTGCAAATTGTTAATCTTTCTATTTTTTTAATTTTTTATTATTAATAATTATTAATCTGTTGAATGGCCTGAAAGCACTTATTTATTGTACTTACATTATTTATTAAATTATTTGTAAAAGTAAAAAGCAAGTTTTTAGTTTTTTTTATGATACGATAATTAATGTGGTCTCGTACATCAGTAGGTAATTCATTGAGTAGGCGAGGAACTAGGTAAGCATTCGACGAGTATAAGGTACTTGCATACATTAATAGTTTTCTCCATTTGGCCATCAAACTTCGATTTGAAAAATGCATCCATGCAATCTATTCATAATGAATTGACATGATTTCTTGTTTTACATCTGGCATCTTAACTGTTGAACCCATTTTTAAGTCACTTAGAAGTTACATTTAGGATTCAAAATGTAAAAAACAAAATAGGTACGTATTATATTTTTTTTACTATTCTATAATATATGTATATGGTAAAGAAACGAAGTGGCAAAAAATTAAATATTTTTGTTTATTATTCAAAAATAAACAAAATCGATTCTGATTTTCGTTTTGATTCCGGAGTTTGATCAATTACTAAATGTTCTACAAAATGAGTGGCATGATGAACACTGTCTTTTTAGTTAACAGTTGACGTCTTACGTTTCCAGCCGACTTAAACTAAATTTTACCGGTGGTCGAGATAGCATCTCGAAGCCTACAGTATTTGCTTCTGTGAGCAGTTGACAAAATGCCTACTGATTTATAGGGGGACACCACGTCATTCAAAAATCAATCATAAAAGCTTTAATATAGAGTTTAATTTTGTATGTATATTTACGTAAATTGAAAGTGGGTACCGATTTTAAAGTTGAACGAGTGTCATGCGCAAGTATTGATGTGCATTTTATTAGAAAACCGAATCATAACACGGGTGAATGATTAGACGTGATCAGTATTAGCCGAGACGTTTGAGTAATTTCGAATATATTGATGTTTGTTTTGGCCATAAAAGTGATTAAGTAATAATCCTTTTTTTAGTTATGTTTAACTAGTTAACCGGCCAGACGTTGTCCTGACATGGATCAACTTGTTTTACTAATATAATAAGAGTGAGCAAAGTAAAAAATAATTATTAAAAATGATCAAGTCGTTGTCAAGGTTTAGATGATAAGGACCGTCACATAGACCGTCACGTCCGACAGAATGTCATCATTTATCACAAACATTTAATTATATAAATGAGGTTTCGTAATAAGACACTAAGCAATAGTAAATAATGCAGGCAACTTAACCAGTAACCCGAGAGCATAGTCCTACCTAGTTGCAACATGAGCCTATGAAAATTTAATGGGTTATTTATTATCAGTAGGAACTGCAATAAAACAAACAACACTGCCTTTAAACAATGTCAGAGTAAATCCGTCGTAAATGACTCGAAGTAATAGCGCTTTAATTTGCTATGGTATGATGGAATTAAGAAATGCATAATCCTGTTTGAACGTTGTGTGCCCTCTTCATAAGTGTAAAATTATCTAATATTAACTCAAGGACACCGGATATAGTAGCTGCAAATTTTATTATAATATCTGTAACATTTTTCTAAAGTTATGTATACACGTCGACTCCTGTGGCTACTGGAGAAAAAAATACGTACAAAGCTTTCAAGTTTTTTTTCTACTCTTAGTGAGACCAACGTATAGCTAATTCCTTTTTATTTATAAGATTATAATAGATATTTTTTTATCTCATGACAGGAAAACAAAAGAATGATTATCTTAGGATAGGTTATGAATTATAAATAACGTCCTCACATAACACAATAATAATTTAAATATAAGTACCCTTTTGTAACGCCCAATCCTTGCAAATATTATAAAGGCGAATGTTTGTGTGCGTATGGATGTTTGTTACTTTTTGTACGTATTTGTTACGTTTTGTTGTTACGCAAAATATACCGAATGGATTTTAATGAAACTTTACAATAATATAGCTTACACATCAGAATAACACACAGGCTACATTTTATCCCAAAATTTCCACGGGAACGAGAAATACGATGATGAATGAATGATGAAATGATGAATGAATGATGAAATGATGAATGATGAAATCGCGAGCGTCCTCTAGCACTTAATAAATATTTGAAGTTATTTTAAATGACAGTCACAATAAGCACAAAAAGAAAACAGTTAAACTCGAAATAATAATATCTATTCTATCTATTCATGTACCTACTAATAATTAACCATTGATTACTGTTTACTTAACATTTGTACCTAATCTCAGATTATTCACAGGTAGCTACCAATTAATTCACACACATCGATAATTCCAGGGAAGATATTAATTTATCATTGTCCAATTATAATAGGAGTCACTTGAATTCGCAATTAATTCGATGAGGCTTGTATACACGGTTGAATAGTTCGCTTGTGTGTAAACTCAGCTTAACTGCGATAATTATCATAATCATTACAATATTATTATAGGATACATGATTTGTTGATATTAGGATCTCAACTCTATGAAGCGTTACCAATTACACGTTTAAGCTGATTATGTACATCATCATCATTATCTGCCTATTTTAACGGCCGTTACTCCAGGCTTCCATCTTTATGGGATATGGAACTCAAACCCACCACGCAGCACTAGTTTAAGTGGACGATTACGAATATATATCTTGTTAGCGTTAAAAACATTTAGTTCCTAAGCACAGCTGGATTTTTTTTTTTAATAAGAAATAAGCTCGCGCTTGACCACTATCTCACCTAATGATAGGTGTAGATGTGGTCTAAGGTGGAACGCACTTGCTTAGAAGATGCCTATTCACTCTTGTTTTAAAGATACCCAAGTTGTAAGAACAAGGAAATATTGATTTCGGTAGGGTATTCCAGACCTTAGCTATGCGTATGATGAATGACGACGCAAAACGCTTTGTACGGGTCCTGGGAACATCAATGACGTAGGGGTGAAATCCCACCCGGTGTCTTGTAGTAGCAGATGCAGATGTAGCAGATGATAAAAAGGTGAAGGAAGTACGAGGTCGAATAGCTCCTGAGAGCACTAACCGAAATATATCCTGTAAAAGACTGTCAAACTTGCAACCAACCGTCGACGCTCAAGGCTGTGGAGATTTGCAAGTAGTTGATCTGAGCCAATAAGTCTCCTGGCTCGGCGGTCCACAGCGTCCAGAGCAGCCAGCTGATATTTCGCGGATCCATCAAAAATATGACTGCAGTACTCCATGCACGACCGGACTTGGGGTTTATATAAGGTGAGCAATTGGTGTGGCGTGAAGTACTGCTTCACCCTACTGAGGATACCAAGCTTTTTTGCAGCAGTTTTGGCTTTAGCTTCTATGGAACGGCCGAAGTTGATATTATTACAAAATATCGAGTGGGTGCTAGCAAGGCTTAGATTTAAAATTAATACCCAATAAATTAAAGGTGATTGATCGGTTTTAGGCTTTTTTTTTATTCAACATATTATTTTTATTAACAAAAAAACATTCACAAAATAAAATGTAAACCAATAATCTGTTGTTGCAAACCAATAATCAAAATGTGATACTAATATTACTTATTTATGTATTAGCACACCCTACAGTTTGACAGTTTTAGGTATAGTTTAATATGACCAATGAGTTAGCCTTGGATGATAAAATTGCATAAGCTACAGCAACAATTTTACTATTATAGAATCTCAATTTAACTGCCTACGATAATCAAATCAACTTTGATATACAGTTAAAGCCAATTTAAAGTCGTCATACCACCCAAACTATATCCAAACGAGATTCCAAATGGAAACTGATTTCATTAATTATAAATATAGATTCAAATATAACTACCAGATACTTTATAGTCGATCGTCAAATTCCAAAGTTTTATGTGATGTTATGTTATTAAAGCTATTAAGGTTCGGTTCGTATCATTATCTAAAATCATGGAGTGCATTAATTCCACTGTCATATCGGTCATATTCGTCTGGTAGCGAATGTAATAAAAATAGTCGGCGCTGCCCTTTAATGCTTTTAACGCTTTCCATATTGTTGTTTATTACGGCCGGGTAATTGGTTGGAGATGTATGATGATTGTGTTCCATATTACGATGTATTGAATTTTCTTTGTTGCGGTATGATGTTACAAGTATGATGCTGGTAAATATGTTCTTTTTTATACTTGCACCTTAGCATTATTTTTATTCATTTCAAGTTAGCCCTTGTATGCAATTCTGATGGGAAGGGATTGTAATATTACTATATAGAGGCGAATGTTTGTGTGTATGTTTCTTACTTCTTAACGACTGAATGGCTGGAGCGATTTTGATAAAATTTGGAATTGGTATTTTGGTACGATTGAACCTGAATACATTAGGATGAGATAGTGTAATAGGAGGCTTGCAAGGATAGTGGTAGAAAAGCCTAACTTGAGGTTTTAAAAGTATAAAGCAAGCCTACTTGAAATTAACGTATTTGTATATAATAACATTATGTTTAAAAACGTTTACAAACACACCACACTGCTCCAATGCAGATTGATGGGATTAGGGAGGCAATATTTAAAATTTGAGAATAATGACCGAAATTGGGGTCTTAACGTGCTCTTCGAGACACGAAAAACGTTAAGAACTCCGAAACTTGATTAGTCATTTATTCTTGGAAGAAAGAAAAACTTAATAATTCATTTATCCAACCCAGGAATCGAAAGTTAGACATCGTAATCTGAAGTCATATGGTGCACCGAGACAATTAAGAGCAATATCGAATTTAATCTACGACACTATACTAATACACCTACACATATAATGTTTAACCTATGACGTCACTAATGGTAAGTAACACACACATATATAAATATTATAGTGTGCACACACACTACGGCACGGTGTACGGGCGTGTGATCATCAACTCGGCTCGCTTCAATCTAGCAAACTTCCTCCACGAACATACTCGTATTAAGTGAAAGCTTCAAAACTTTGGACTTAGCTGATAATGTGTTTGCTGTGTATTATTTCGTTTTGTACACGCTACAGTATAATGAACTGCTTCGTTAGAACAGTGGTGCCTGTGTGACTAAGGATGAAGTCCTAGGTTCAGTTCTATGCCCAGGCTACTGTAATATCGGGTCTTCTTTCTTTCAAGAAATTTGATAATAGACTCCAGTTTGATAGTTTAGTGTTTAAGTATATAACTATTTAGGAATTACGTTTAGCCCTTATAATTAATTTAAGAAGGTATTGCTACTATAATTTATTCTATGGTTTTCCGATAACCCAAATTCGGTCGAAGAGTTCTGAGAAAGAAATCTTTTCGTATAGGCCCAAGCAAATTTCATTACAAATTAAAAACGAAAGTAGACCTATATTATGCACATAACATTAAGTCAATGATAATTCCCCCAAATTGGCAACCCGAGACCGAAACAAGGCAGCTTTTGAACTCCTCATTAAAAAGACAACCCACATAGGCCATTGGAGGTTGTTTATTATCTGTATGTAATATTAGACGAAAATTGTAATGAAGGCCGAGGGACTCCCGCAAGACGATAGATAACAAGCTCCAGAGGCAAAATAGGTGTTTGTCACAAGTTATAGAACTTAGCGGATTTATAAAGTAATGTTTCACAGATAAAGCTGATGTAATAAGGAACATACATGTCTTTAAAGACTTCCTCACTTAAGTGAGGAGCCTATTATTCACAACTATATAGAGCCATATTGTATTGAGCGTCATGGATCTATAATTTCATCGAAATAACAACGATAGTAATATTTTACCCTGCGAGCTCTGTGACAAACAGGTAGTTGCTTACTAATAACTCAGGTATTATGAGAATATACTTCTTCGCATGTATGTAAATTTCTTTCATCTTTAATAGAATTTTTCTGTAATTCTAACGCAGCAGTACTAATAAAATATCATTATGCTATTAATTATTATCTATTCATAGTAGTTTACCCAGGTTAAGCAAACATATATATCTACGTTTTCATACTTTAGCCTAGATTTACCTCAGGAGTACCTTCATTTTTAGGGAACAGGTATCTAACGTCCATGTCCAATGACGAGGATATCTATTTTTGTGCTAAATTACGTCGAGATTGGTTTAGCTACTAAGCCTGAAATAGGTAACAAAATCTAAAACTCACGCAATTCTAGCGGTTGCCACAATACTCTAAACTTCACAGCTCGTACCACGAGATATAAGTTAACCTATCTCCTTCCCAATATCATATTAAACTCTGTACAAAAAAATATACAAATTGGTTCAGAGTATAAGTGGTGAAAAGATAATGACTCATAGATTTCTTTTATGATATTAAAGTGTGGATTAGTAGGTATACGCTAACAGTTTATGAATTCCACCACATCTTAAACTCGGTGCCGAGTTGATTTATGCAAACAGACATTTCATATGTTCCACGTACGCCATATAACTGTTTCTGACCTCAGCGTCTCATCAACATACGTTAATCCCACGGCATTGTAACTTCTGTGTGTTCTAACATTTTTGCATACTGTGGTTTTCAGCTCCTTAGAAGTTGCTAATCAATTTTAATACAAGTACGATTTTGTTATTAAAATGGTAACGGCGGAGATTGTCAGTATATACCCGACTGGTTTATTTTTTTTATAACGTGATACAAAAAATTAACTATGCGGTTTTTAACCGCGTAGTTCTCATTCCCGTAGGAGTTTTGGGATAAAATGTGGCCTATATGTTATTCTGATATGTAAGCTATATTATTGTGTAGTTTCATCAAAATCCATTCGCACAAACTTTTACCTTTATAATATTTTTAATATGTACATACATGGCTGACATTGGTCTTGTTCGTAGAAATTCCAATTTTATGGTAATTCTTTTAAATTGCTTTAGACTAATGTTATCTTCCAGTGGATGGATGGAGTGGTCACATATAGATTTAAACCATCGTCCGTCTGTATGAAAATCCGTCCAGTTAATTCAATTATGAGATTAAACAAACAAAATATTAATAAAAAGTACCTAGTTCTTGTAGTCCGCCGCCCTTTTTCTATCGTCCCAAGAATATTTTATTTAAAGGAGAATCACTAGATTTATCGCTTTTCTTAAGGATACGTACGATATGGTGACGAAAGTTACGATTTTCCTATTCGTTATCTTTTATTACAAACGTTGTGTAATAGAATTAAGTCTTATTTCAGTCTTCATATGAAAAACAAACGTGACCTTTAGTGACGTAAGTTGGCAAAATCGCTTTTAACGAAAAATTCAATGCAATAATAAAAATCAAGTGCCTTCAAACTGTCTGTTTGTAAATTCTCACAACAGTGTTGCAATAACATTTTAAAAACGCTTAAAATATCATTACCATACAGTTGAATATCAGAGATTGGCGAATAAAATGCGTTTCTGCATTTTAAGCGTTATTTCACATTTGCGCATTGTCGCTATACATAAAGTCGTTGAAGTCACAGTCAATATAACTATGAAAATTCATCATAGTTATGTAAGTCCTAGAATTATACGAGATTTACTTCATACACTTGATGATAATTTTAATTATGCTTAGAGGTATTTAATTTTTAGTGATTTTTTGGTAGTTGCAAAACAATATTCATAAGTGCGACCCACTATTATTAGTAAAAGTTAAAGGATATTTGAAAGTCAAGTTTTTTATAACTAATTCTAATAAAATTAAAATATATCAAATATTTTAATTTTAATAGAATTTCTTATAAACAATTCTAGAAATATATAACACTCTTAATAAAATAGTTTTAAGTGGGTATACTATGTAAGTAGATATATATAGTAGGTATAGATGGTTATGTTTATGTTTGTAAGCATAAGCCTTTACGACCTAACTCGATCTATTATTGAGATAAGTTCTCAAAGAAACAAATAGTCGTAAATGTGAACATACAACTAAGTTGCAATGCGAAAAAAAGGCATAAAAATAAGTGTCGGTACAAGCGTCGACGGGGTAAATGGTGTTCCAGACTGCAATCTTATCTTCATTTATAGAACAGTAAAATTACCCGTCTCGGCATAAAGGGCCGTTTATCATCCACTTCGTAGGTAGTTAGGGTGTAATGTATTGAAGATTGATATCCTCTGAGCCTACATCGTTGCTTTTTATGAGATTTTTTCATATAAAAAAGTTTCTAAGCCGCTCCGCACCGTACTACCTACCTACCCTTCTTTGTAATATCTAATTCATGCCGGCTTATAATATGCAAGGGATAATGTTTGTCTATGATATCATTCTACAAAATATGTATCTTGATTTAATTTGCGCTAGGTTTCGTTGTGGGTAGGGTGGATTTAGCCAGATAACTTTTTGACTTAAATTAAATAAACGATTTGCATACCAAATACAAAGATTTATAGATATACTAGCTGACCCGGCAAACGTTGTTTTGCATTAAAAATTTAAAAAAAAATTAGATAAAAATTAGATAGTAGCCGATTCTCAAACCCGCTGAATACGCATACAAAATTTGTTAAAAATCGGTCAAGCCGTTTCAGTGGAGTATGGCAACGAAAACTGTGACACGAGAATTTTATATATAAGATTCTCATATTTATTTAAATTTTAATTTTAACATAATTATAACAAATACCTGATCATATGAAACACTGAAAGTGATTCATATGATCAGGTATTTGGTTTGTTATATGAAACACTGAAATTATACACTATATTTGTTATAACACTTTCAGTGTTTCATATGTCTGGCTCGTCTAGTTGTCTGCATCGGTTTCGATCACGAGGTCCTGGGTTCGAATCCTGGGTCGGGTCACGGAATAATTCGGAGTTTTTCATTCTTCTATGAAATTTTCAGAACATTCCAAGCCCGGAGTCGGTAAGTTGATAGTGTTACACTCCGTGCCTCGGAGAGCACGTCAAGCCATAAAATTACAATTATTAAAATAACAATTTTTATTACAAGAACAATAATCTCTACTATTCGCTGTCCTAGAATAGTAGTCCTAGAATCTTGAAATTTCGCATGAAGCAATGCTTAGGAATAATTCCGAAAACCCTAAAATTTACGGAACCCTCGGTGCGCGAGTCCGACTCGCACTTGGCCGGTTTTATATTATATATAATTTATTTTTATTATTGCACAATCCGTTTTCCATAACTTAAAGTACTTCAATGAGGATTGTCTGGAGGAGATCGCTTTGTATCTTTTTAAATGTGCAATAAAGAATTTAAAAAAAAATAATCTAATCCAATTCCTTCCCGAACATTAGTGTTCCAATAATTAAGTAAACCTTTGCTTTGAAACAAACGGAATTAATACGCGTATTCGCTACAATTCAACAACATCGCATCAATGTCAGTGCGATGTAAATTGTAACAACATTGGTATGTACAGATGTAAACGAGGTTAAAAGCTGGCGAGGAACGATGTTTTGTGAACACGCCGATCGAATGTCAATCTGAAACGTGAAATCAAAACTGAATGGATGTGATATTTTAATTTATTCATGACTTATTGTTACAAGATTAGACTTAGTTGTTTGTTGGCCGTGGTTAAATAAGTTTACGGTCCCTTTATTACACATTTTGTAAGTAAATAAATATTATAGGACAATACACATATCGCAGTAAGCATAGGTAGCTAGATCAATAGTTTTATATGTATTACACATAAAAACTTATAATATATAGATAAACACCAAGGCACTTCAAAACATCCATGCTCATCTCAAAATAATTTTTCCAGATGTGGGAATCGAATCCACAGCCTAGGACGCAGAAGCGGGGTCAATACCCACTGCGCCACTCGGCCTAAGTTAGTAAAAATAATGTAAGATTTTTTAATGGTTATTCATTCCTTTTTTAATTTTTATTGTTTGTACTTACTTGGTCATTGAGAACAAATTCATTAAATACTCGAATTTACAAACAATTTAAGTCGTGACCATAATTGTAGAAAATCAAACACAAACTGTTTATAATTATTTAATTGAAATAAATTAACTAACAAAGGTGTCAAAACATATTTCTAGCTTTGGAATGCGCGTATCAATTAATCATGTTTATAAAATAAAAATGATTTAGAAGTACAAAATATTTATCACTAATTAATTGGTTTCACGTTAACAAATTTATTATGTTTTATTGCTCTACGTCCAACGTTGCGTCAATCGTAATGAAAATTTAACGAGCAGAATGTTTATATAGTTTGTGAACTTAATAAATTTTGTACGACATCTATGACTTGATTCGATGGAAGCGTCAAATAAGAAAATATCATCAAAGTAACCTATTTCGAAACCAGGTTATAGAACCAAGGCCGGAAATATATCACGAAGTTTTCCTAATGATTTACAATCAGACGGAATTAGAACTCCTGGGAAGTTATATTTTGTGTTTATTTTTTCTTGCGAGAATGCAACTTCCTCTCTGTGAAAATGTTATTACATATTACCAGTGTTTTTCTTTATTTATTTTGTTTAGTAACAGTCAACAAAAAATATATACAAAGATGTTATATAGCTGCCTTGATGGTCCAGTGGTTAGCTTCGGTTCATAAGGTCCCAAGTTCGACACCTGGTTCAGGTTATAAAATATTTTCTGTCCGGAATTTAGGTTGTTGTAACAGGCTGAGCTGTCGGTCGGCCGAACGTTTAATTAAGCAATTAAACAATATAAGAAAGTTTGTTTGTTTTATAACATTATTGCACACAATAAAATATGTAAAAGGTGAAACTTAATGACTAAGTAATGATCATTCAAAAAATTTCAAAAAAAACAAGTATTAGAAAAGCAACTAAGATACGTATTCTCTGCCCTATAAAAGAAAAGCTCGGTCTCTGAGTGGACTTCTATTAACGACAGAGATATATTTCGTAGTGTAAGTAGGTGAAGTTGTTTGTATTTAGAAAAGCCTTTCAGTGTTTCACCACTATAATCACCACAGAGCTTCCCAGGATTATAATACCAAAATCAATGGGTACCCTATCACGTAGGTCTCATTACACATTTCGACATAACTGGCTGGTGTTTTGAAGTTCGCCGGATAAGCATCGCGTCGTGAGCGAATGTGGCTGTTAACACATAACGAGGTGTGGAGCATAAGCCCACCAGTCATGATCATGTCTTACCAAGTTATTCGACGAACACTGACCTTCGGAACACATTAAAATGGTCTCATCTCAAAATTATATCATTCGAAATTAAACTTTATTTGTTTATACCTAAAATTCATAATTTAATAGCTGGGGCTTATATATTAGATTCTTTAATTTGAGTAGCGGCAGAAGTAAGCATAGGCGATAATTTGTATGGTTCATTGTAGTACGTGAGGTAAGTAACGAGTGAAAAAACATTGGTGAATAAATGAGGAAACAAATGAATTGCTGGATTCTTGTTATAGGTGCAGGATTGTCGGTAATAACTATGTAAACGTACAGTGCAAACAAAGGAATGGTGGTTTAAATTACTGTGTGGAGTAGGTAGGTAATGATACACCAAAAGTGAGCAAAAGATTCATAAAAAAAAATTACAGAAATAAATCAGATGTTAGGGTTTTTATATAGTTTATTATCTGGTATTCTTGAATTAAGCTATTGAATCAAAAATAAATAAAATATGAATTGAATAAAACAAATATGAATTATTTTCCAGTTGTTAGCTTCTTTCTAGACCAGTACATTTGCAACTTCGAGAATTTTATTTAATCAATGAATTTTTAAGCACATTAAATATACATTAAATCGACATAAATATCATCCGCCTGCCGCATGTGTCTGTCTGTCTGACTCAAATCTCTAGATTAATTGTCTTTAATTGACACAAAACTTTAACAAATAACTAAATGGAACCTTAAAACCTCCCTTAGGAATGCCTATATTTATTAATAGAAAAAATTTTAACAAAAAATAAAAACGCCTTCAAAACGCACTAAAAAGTAAAAAATAACTACGTCATTTACTTACTTTAATTTACTTAATCACATCTATGAAGTCGGTGCCATCCAAGTTTAGGTAAAGACTTTAAAGTAGAAAGCTCGGGTGGCACCGACTTCATATATGTGATTAAGTAAATTAAAGTAAGTAAATGACGTAGTTATTTTTTACTTTTTAGTGCGTTTTGAAGGCGTTTTTATTTTTTGTTAAAATTTTTTTATTTCATACTTTTTAGTGCTTTATCAACAACGAACATAGTAAAGAACCTACTCGAACTAAACCATAAGTACCAATATTCACTAGCTACTTATAACATTCCGACGTCCCTGCAAAAGTGCATATAAAGTTTGAAGAGTTTCCTCGAGTTTTCGTAGATCTCATCATTGGATCATGACATAGTAAACATTAAACTAACTGGAAACTATAACCTTTCAAACTCTCATTGAGACATAAATTAATCGAGCCCAATCACAAAGTAGCTACTGTAAACCGTTAAAGAGCTCCCTCAACTGTCCTTCTTCTTCATCGCCAGACCCTCAATGACAGTCACAGCCCATCTAAATATAAAGTTCTCATTGAGACAAATTAATCGAGCCCAAACACAAGGTAGCTACTGTAAACCGTTAAAGAGCTCCCTCAGCTGTCCCTCGTCTTCATCGCCAGACCCTTAATGTCAGTCACAGCCCATCTAAATGTAAAGTTCTCATTGAGACAAATTAATCGAGCCCAAACACAAGATAGCTACTGTAAAACCTTACGAAGCTCCCTTAACTGTACTTCGTCTTCATCACCAGACCCTCAATGACAGTCACAGCTCATCTAAATGTAAAGTTCTCATTGAGACAAATTAATCGAGCCCAAACACAAGGTAGCTACTGTAAAACGTTACAGAGCTCCCTTAACTGTACGTCGTCTTCATCACCAGACCATCAATGACAGTCACAGCCCATCTAAATGTAAAGTTCTCATTGAGACAAGTTATTCGAGCCCAAACACAAGGTAGCTACTGTAAAACGTTACAGAGCTCCCTTAACTGTACGTCGTCTTCATCACCAGACCATCAATGACAGTCACAGCCCATCTAAATGTAAAGTTCTCATTGAGACAAATTAATTGAGCCCAAACACAAGGTAGCTACTGTAAACCGTTAAAGAGCTCCCTTAACTGTCCTTCGTTTTCATCTGCAGACCTTCAATGACAGTCACAGTCCATCTAAATGTAAATTTCTCATCGAGACAAATTAATCAAGCCCAAACACACGGTAGCTACTGTAAGCCGTTACGGAGCACCCTTAACTGTACTTCGTCTTCATCACCAGACCCTCAATGACAGTCACAGTCCATTTAAATGTAAATTTCTCATCGAGACAAATTAATCAAGCCCAAACACAAGGTAGCTACTGTAAGCTGTTACGGAGCTCCCTTAACTGTACTTTGTCTTCATCACCAGACCCTCAATGACAGTCACAGCCCATCTAAATGTAAAGTTCTTATCAAAACAAATTAATCGAGCCCAAACACAAGGTAAATACAGTAAATCGTCAAGGAATTCTCTTATATGTAGATCGGCTCCATCATCAGATCGACTCCAGACCTTCATGAAATTGTAGTGCTTTTAAATACTTACCGGAAAAATTAACAAACGTACTTGTTGTCTTTACTATTTTTGAAAGTTCCGCTCGTTTTCTCCAGGATCCCATCATCAGATCCTGGTTTCCTTGTCATGGTACTACCACCGGACTATCTACTTTCTAACAAAAAAAGAATTATCAAAATCGGTTCATAAACGACGAAGTTATGCGCGAACACACATAAAAAAAATATATATATACAGTCGAATTGAGAAACTCCTTTTTTTTGAAGTCGTTTAAAAAGCGCATCCGAATCCGCATTTCAAAAGATCTACTAAGCAATATAATAACAATAAACAAAATCTTCTTTAATAAGGAGGTACCCGCATAGTATAGCTAGCAGGTATATTTATAGCAGCAGTGACTCCCACACTAAGATTTCCTGTAACGTGAGAGTTACTTCCTTCCATATAGGTACAATATATATTATAGTAGTATAGTAGAAAAGATGGGTAGATGACATAATAGAACCGCAGGAAAAATTTGAATATATATTAATAATAATTATTGTTGGCCAAAGATAGCAAAAAATAGAAAAAGATGGGGGAGGCTTTTACCCATACAGAGGCTACATAAGTAATAAAAATACAAAATTATTTTATAATTAGATATATTATATTCTGTAAATTGTTAGTGGAAAATAAAGCTGTAATAACATCGGCATGTTAAAATTATCGAGAGCTTATTAGGATTTTAAAAATAGACATTAGATTTGTATAACCATAAAGCATCAGTATGAACAGGCAAAGCACGACAAAAACCCGCCTCGCCGCGAGCATTAGACGCGGATAGCTTTGATAGACAGGATAATCCGAAACCCATATTTATAGTCGATTTATAACCCACGGGTGACAGGATATCAGCTGTAAACTTGCGGGGTGCAACTTTGCCATGGTGTAACTAATATGCAATTATATGCTTGCCATAAGACGGCGTGTCTTGTACTAAGCAAACTTACAATGGGCCAACGTTTTACATCATAATATGATAAGATAGATGTATGGGATCTTAGTTATTATATTTTGTGTATATATATATATATATATATATATACGTATGTGTGTAATGAACCTGCCAATCTGCATTGGCTTAGCGTGGTGGTTCTCAGCTCCAGATCCGTTTCATATATTAATAAGTTGATTTATAAGACGGATGCCCTGGCTTCCCGGTGGGGCTGATTGCGAATTTATGATTTGGTACAGGTTTGGCTAGTGTGAAACTTCAGCCATGGCTAAACAAAGACGTAAATTGCATCATCTCTTTCCACCAGGTGTAATTGCAATCAAGGACCAACTTATGGTAAAAAAGAATATATTCCTTCCTACTAAACTCAACACCGAAAAATAATGGGTTCAATCCTCGCCCGCTGGACTAATATCGTATAACACGCTTTTAACAGTCATTTCGACTAATTGGGGAAGGGGAATACTGGATCTATTAAAAATATAGGTGAATATTTATTCAAAAATGCTGACTGTAATTTACTAAATGATGATAGTAACAATAAGTATTTAATTTCCACATGACGATTATCTGGTGAAAGCTGAAAAGGAAAAAGTATCAAAATACTTGGACCTTGCTCATGAGATTACCGTCATGTGGAATCTTGATTCAACAATGATTGTTCCTATAGTAGTTTCAGTCAACGGTCTCATAGCGAAAAGCTTTGACCAACATCTTAAAAAGGTCAAGGGTCGGATACAGGAGACAGTAATTCTTGAAACGACGCGTATTGTGAGGAGGTTCCTCACTCTGGAGCCCTGACCACCGGTTGCTTGGACCCCCGGGCCCCGCAGCAGGTGGAATGGATTTTTTTATAATTTTTAATAGTGTTTTTTTTATAATTTTATAAGCATTGTTAAAAATTTTAAAAATAATTGTAAATAAATGAATGAGAGAATATAAAAAGTATTTAATAAGAAAGTAGGCATTACGTTGTTTATGAAGATAGTAATATACATTGAATATTAATAAAGTTTGTAATTACTATTTTTTTTACAAAAAAACACATAAGTAATTCAATAAATTAACACAGTCTTAAACTTTTCTAATTGCAGAAACCTTATATTAAACTAATCTATGTCTAATATAAGGTTATTAAAATTAGAAAAATTATACCACAGTGAATTTTCAGTACCAGATTAATTAAAAATCTCGACCATTATCGAACCAGGCAGTGACTCTAATAACTGATCCAAAATATATTATGTAGTAATATAGTGGCATATTGCTCTACCATACAGTAGCTACTTTGAAATTTAAAATAACCATTATTTACAATATTAATTCTTATTTTACTTTGTGCATAGAAAAGAAGCTTAGCTACATAACTTTCCTTGTATAAAGATGAAGTTGCTCTTTCAAAGTAATTATAATCTTCAAAATTAAGTATCCCAACTATTTTGTTTGGTATCCCTGAAAACACACTAAGAAAATTTTACAATAATTACGTTAAAAGTGCAATGAATACAATATGTGAATTTCTAATAACAGCAAGTGCTAGGATATTGCAATTAAGGTTGGTTTCCTTGTACTACAAACCTGTCAAAACCTTGCGTCTGTTAATCAGAGCGCTTGCTCAAAGAACGTCAACAGCTAGAGCCACAAACGGGAAGTCTACTAAGCATGTTCTAACGTTTCGCGTATCCTCTAACACAGCCTGTGAATCCCTTCCCTCTGTTACTGCTGTTGCAAATAACTTTACGTTATTAAGTTACAAGAGAACAGCGTTGTTTATAAAAATGTAACTTATTTTGGCACATAGGATGTTTTTTGACGCAGAACTCAGTATTATAGCCAAACATTTTCTTTACATTCTACTAAATAGATTTCAGATACTGATAAATCAGTAACGTCGATAGCTGGACATATGCCTTTTTTACCCGACTGCGTCAAAAGGAGGAAAAACCACACTTTGCTACCTGCAAGCAAAGAAAGATTTACCAAAATTATGTCTGTCCCCGGCTGCAGCACCATAAAATATTTATAATTTTATATACTATGTCTATATAGTGATCTTCGTTTTTCTCTGTTCAGTTAATTACTGCCAAAAGATCCTGAACTGCTTGTGGCCATTGGTCGACAAACACTGCACTTTCCGGTGCGAGGTTGTCACTCCAGCAACTTCCACGTTGGAGGCATCAGCCGCCATCGTGTATCAGGATAAAAGGTAGAGCTGATATTAAACATGAAAATATCATATCTACTTATTAATTTGTTTTTCAGTGCGACCAATCTTGTGATGATAATTATTGTGTAGTGTTGACTTTGACAGGGCAATGGTATAGCATAGTGTGAACAAGCACTGGAAAGCACAGTATTGGACGAGTCATCATTAGGTGAGCCGATGACAATGAGCTCAAGTATCAAAGCACTAGTAGAGGTCTAAGACCAGCATTGGACATAATATATACCTATATCTACAGACGATTATGACGATAATAATGATAAAATACAAACAAAATAAATCTTATTAAACATTTGACGTGATAGTACGTACAATATAGGTAATTAGGTGTTCAAAATCGAAAAAAAAATATATCGCCATTATTAGCTTATAGTTCCAGTTTTAAATAAAGTTGTTTGTTTTATAAGCTGTTTACTGTGTTTACTCTTGCAAAGGCTCTCTCTCATTTTATCATCGCCGTTATTATATTATGTCATGACTTAAGGCGTTTTCTCAAAGGGCCCCCAAACTACCCACGATAATTATTAACTACAGAGTCAAAAGCTATGTGCTTTGTTTAACACTATAGAGCAACAAAACTTTTACAAACGCTCACATTAAAATTAAAATACTTCGCCGAAATATACATAAAAGCAAATGAAGTTTCATGTAACACAGCCGCTTAGTGCAGCGGGAAGCGCATAATCTCTTGCATCTAAGTTAAGTCGTTACATGGAAAGGGGACACGCAGTGCGGGAACGGAAGGGCGCAAGCGGTCTTATGTTTTACGTATCCTTTCATTGTGGGACAAGTTACAGGCGCTAAGCATTTTTTAAATACATAACGTAGTAACTACGTTTTGACTAACAAGACCTTAATCGGAATCAATGGAGATTACTATAATATTAAAATAACATACTTAACTTGTTGTAGAAAAAAAGAAAGGTACATCCTGAAACACAATCATGTTAGATTTTTTTTTGTTTAATAATTAAAGCACACTACACACATTGTATTAACAAACCAATTTATAATTTGTAAATATAAATAGACCATAGAAAATCAAAATTTTCTTGGGTATCGTGTTTCATGATTTCGGGTGTAATACTAGTCGATTTTAATTAATTGATGTCAAAGAAATAGTAATTTGTTTTTATTAATTTAGTTTAAAGTTAAAATGTTAAATAAAATTAAGCCAAACCACATAATCGCAAAATTTACACGAGCAAGAAATTTCATTAAAGTAGGCGAATTAAACGGGAGCAACTTTTATTTTACACGAAGTTAATGCGCTATTGCCGCGTCTATTTCATGTTAAGTCGTCTTTATACGGTGTTATGCTCATTAAGTAAGGAAATCCCATTCTAGAAGTGCCTAGAACACCCGCAGAACGCAGGTGAAACACTAAATTTTTACGATTATCGTGTCTGCATGGTAGGCGGAAACATTGTAAGGCAAACACACAGAATTATGTTCTGTTTAGCCGACGATTCGAGCTTGCATTTAATGAAACCATTGCTCGTGTATGTCTACTTAAGTGACGGCTATATATAAGCTAGTACACGATAGTACATATAAGCTAGTACATGATAGTACATATATAGATGGTTGTGCATCTAAAGTAAAAAGACGTTTCGTTAGAGTATTTCTGTTTTATATTTGATTTATTCTTAGGGTTCTTAACAACATCCTTGCTTCAGTGGTTTGCAGATTTAATGCAAAAGTTTCTATGCAGCTTCGGATTAAAAAATCTGGGGTTATGGGTCCAAAATGTTAAAAAGAAAAGCTCTTTTTGTTTTTATGTTTTGTGGGCTTGCATGTTTGTATATAATTATAAATGTATAGGTATGATTGTTTTTATATGTAAATTTATGTATTTTTGTTTTACTTTCTTTAATTTTTGTGTATGTACACCCGAGTCTTTTCTGTATATTTATATATCTCTCCTATATTGGTGGCCTGGCAAAGACCGCTCTTTAGCTATAAGACCTCCAATTGTGCATTAATTTCTATGTTTTGTTATTATATCATTATCTTTTATATTTATGGTGTACAATAATGTATATTTTTTCTTCTTCTTCTTTTTTCATCAAGACGCATCATGTACCATTTATCTATAAAATATTGCACTTTCAATGTTAAGTTGATATTCGAATGCCTACGTACTCAAACGTCTATTGTATAGAGGGCTCTTTTGTGATTTAAAATACTATACAATACTCTATAATGTCAAGTCTGCTATACAGCAGAGAGCAGTGGCATGCATACTGCAAGTGTGCGGGCAGTTGGGAATACAAAGAGGTGATAAGGTGGAGATGGCTTTCAGGTAGCACAAAAGGCGAAGGGATTTCACATCTACATAACAGTGTTTGAGCTAAATCGAAAATATTGTCGTTCATTTTACAGATCATAAAAATGTTTTATATGTACTTTAGGTTAGCATAATTTAGTGGATTTTTTTAACAAAATTATAGTTTTCCTGAAAGAAAAATAAAACTCAATATGATTTTACATACAGATAAATCACTTAAAATGGGGACATTATCATTTTGAAGTTAAACAGGCTGGATGAATGTAAATGAATTTGTCAAAATTACCTCAAAAATTAATTGCCAGCATTTAGAGGTGTTATGAATACAGAAACCGCTTGAAAAGCATTATACTTAAAGTTTTTTTTTATAGAGAAAGGATTAAGCTAACTTATCTAAAAATATTGTCCGGAATGTATTTGTTGCATAGCCGGTCACCAGTTGAGGCAATTAGGCGCGGTGAAAAATTACGGAAGAAAGTAAATACTTAAAGTTCATTTGAAAATATTGTCGGTATTTGTTGCGTACCGTGTGTCAAAATTAGTTTAGGGGCTCAAATGAAGGGCACACAAAAGAAACAAAAATAATTGCATTTAATAAAAATATAAGAATACAAATATAAAAAAATAAACTGGGTGGTAGAAATTCAAGGTAATTTAATTCAAATAAGAGAATTGTAATTCTTGAAACAGATTAAACTATTAAAACATAAGTTATCTCTTCCTCCTGGAAATTGAGCTAGTCAAGCAAAAAAAATTAAAAGTACACTTTGCCTCTATTCTGAAAATTTTTGCCTCCATTCACAGTAGTGACAAGTCTGATAGTCGTTACTGTTCCAACAAAATTTTACTCCTTTCAGTTTTAATATCGGTAATACGTCGGTAGTACCAAAGGTATCAATGATGTCGCAAACTACGTAAAGTAAGTTCAGACAGTTATCAAAAGTCACGTGGACTTTCATATTCCAGAACTTGGTACTTTAATTGGCGTCTATTGATGAACGTTACCTTGTAAGAACGGGGCAAACAAGGCTCCGGAAGGGCGCCGGTTGATTACATAGAAATCCAATTTATATAAAATGAGTAACCACGTTGACCCTTTTCATTCATTAATTAATCCGAAATGCGTCGAACTCAAATAATAGTCTCTTAAACCGATTACTCGTGTGGAAGCGTCAATCGAACTCGTAACAGATGTCAATTAACCCAACTTTTTGTTTTATTCCCATTTAAAACGCTGTGTTTTTTAAAGTATATTTTTTATTTAGTTTAATTGTGTACGTGTTTGTTTCCGGAGTACTTATGTGGTATTGATTTGATTTTTTTTCGTAAAACTGATTTGCCTTTTTAAAATTTATAACCAGTGAAGTTTGCAAATAATACTTTAAGATTACTTTCAGAACGTAATGTTACTTACTGTTAATGGAGAACAGGGTTCCATCTTAGCTCTACTCCTAGATCATGGGATGTATTGTATTCCTTTACTGACATAAATAATTAATGTACAAAGGACATACTTTCATTATTGGATATCAGCTGCTTTAGGTACACAATTGTATCTAATTACCTGGGTCGGGCTATGAATTTTGTTCACCCAAAAATTTTTTGTAAAAATTCTCAACATTAACTTAGGAAATATTTGATGTTATTGTGATCGTTTTTTACCTGCTGCGACGCGCGCTCTTCGCGGAGGAAGTCTGGAGTATATAGACATAATACATATCGCCGCTTCTATAAGAACGAAGCAATAGTTAAAAGTTACGTCAAAAAATCTGATAATAACGATGAGGTAGATCTCTTCTTTCCCTGGGTATTTTCCGCACTTGGCTAGTGAATTGGTTCTAGCCAGCCGAGCTCGCTCCAGAAGCTTAGGAGGTCTCCCAAGTCGCCAATTGCCTCATGGAGTGTCACTTTGGAGCCAATGTGTGTTTCACGTTGTTCCGATACCCCTCTGCAACTGAGCATAACGAGTATCGGTGTCTCGTCGTGTTTCAGACAAGCCCTGCATAATGGGCTGTCGGTCATACCTAAAAGTGAGAGGTGTTTGTTTAATGGACAGTGACCTGTAATCAGTCTTATGACCGTTCTGAGTTTTGCGCGGGTAAACCGTGTAAGTTTTTTTGGGTTGTTTTGTGGTGAGACGCGGTATTGCCTCTTTGGTGTGTTTACAGTCCGTTGTTTGTGCCCAAACGATGAGGTAGATATCAGTATCTCTACCTCATCGTCATATTATAACTGCCAATCTATAATTCTCATGCACTTATTAGCTGATTGGCAAATTATTAATAAAATATTGCCGATATGGTTAATCGTGAAAGCGCAATCAGAAAGACAATTAGCCCGCTAGATCGCGTGAGGGGCTCAGTTTAAACTGTGGGGAATTCTTCTTCGTAATGTGATTAGAGGTTTGCTTACTACGCGTCTGGGTTTGATTGAATTAGCAGCCTTAATTTGTTGATTGTTATTACGATATTGCCAAAGTATAGAACAAGCTTTTATAAGAAACATAATTATATTATATAATAAACATATTTTGAATAACACGAGGTAATTTAATAAACAAGCTCATATATATCAAATTTAATAAAAACCTCACGTATGAAATATATATACAAAGATATGACTCTAAATGGAATTATTCTAAGTACAATTAATTATTTACAACTTTTGACAACCTTTACAACCTTAGTTTTTAATTCTATATTTATTTACTTTTAATCTATACAACAGTATTTACAATATTGTATATTCTTAAACACTATATTTAACAGAAACATAAAATAAAAAAGAAGCCAAGTTCAAAATAAACAGCATACTCGTATGGCCTCAGTACAAAACAGTAACAATTCTTAAAATACGGAATCAATTTTTTAGAATTAATTTTGTCAGATTTCTTTTTTCAACCTCAAAATAATTATGGTGTCTAGAATGTACTATAGTACTATAGTAAGTGTATTGCAGTAACTGATTTTCTATGTTTTATTTTTGCGATTAATTTGGAAAAGTTAACGTGTTGTACAAATTTTCAACTTCCTTACTGCTCTATTCGAACTTGGCTGTTGCACTAAAAATTCGTGGATAGCAATAATTTAGTATACCTATTAATTAACAAGAAATTAATTTGCACGACTAAATATTTACATAACATATTGCGATTGGTTAATCGAAAATTAATATTAATTAATTCATAAAGATCGATAATTGCAAGGAAGCTATTAGTTTATCATTGTCCAATTATAACAGGAGCCACTTGAATACGCAATTAATTTGATGTAGTTCACACACGCTTGAATGGCTCGTGTGTGTAAATTTAGCTTTACTATGGTAATTATACTGTACATGGATGGATAATATGCTTTGTATGGTTCATCTTCGATTCCAGTGTGGCGTGAAATGTGGGTAATAATACACCTAAATCATAATTATCTATCGTATAGTCTATTTTACGGCTCACTATAAGACCCAGTCTGCTGCATATTCCCTCTTTAATAAAGTGATTATTAAAGAGGTAATATGCAGCTTAGACCCACCATGCTGCTAATTTAATGAGGATTCGGGCAACCTTTGATTCTTGTCACAATCACTGTCACTTTCGACAGCTCCGTGGTGCAGTGGTATACGCAATTTGGGCTGGGCGGATTTAGATTTTTTTAATTGAATATGGCTGGTGGGAAGCTTAGGCCGTGACTAGTTACCACCCTACCGACAAAGACGCTCTGCGCTTGGTGGATTTAACGATCTGATGCGATGTCGTGTAGACATCGAAAGAGGTGTGAAAATAGTCTTATTTCTAACAAGTTAGCCCGCTTCCATCTTAGATTACATCATCACTTTACCATCACCATTAGATGTGGTTGCAGTCAATAGCTAAGTAGTAAAAATAAATAAAATAATAATTAAAGTCAACGACAAACAACTCAAATAATTGGCCTATAGTTTTTACTAACAGAACTTATAAAATGTGCAGAAGCCATATTTATGCAAAACTTAGAACATTATTGGCCAAACATTATTATAGATGCAGTCTTCGTGTGAGTCGTGTCAGGATATTTCCAAGTCGATGGTCAGTGAATCCCGTTCCAATGGAGATAGCCACTGTGGGCAGCACCGATAGGGTTACTCTTTAAGAATTCCTTGCAATGACGCATAGAGTTAAGAACATTTTACGATTTTACTTAATTAATTTTAAGTAATTTAAAAATCATTATTTACTATCAGACGTGAAGGGTTAATTTGTAATGAGTAAAAGAAATAATGAAAAAATCTCTTTTTGTAAAAAATACGTAAAATAAAAATAAGACATCTATATTAAATCTTATAGTTACGTAAATTCTAAATATTGAAGCACTTAATTAGAACTGCAGCAGAGTTTGTCCATTTGGCTTTCAATTGAGTTATTAGTATAGCTGGAATAATTTAGGTGAATTGGTTTGGAAAATTGGACTGAGATTGTGCATTCGAAACTTCTTCGATAATAATTGCTTAGTTCACTCTGCGCGAAACTTTGGACCTCCTAGCATCGAAGGTAATTTATCAACTCAATTGTATGTATCACATTTACTATCGACACTTATTTAGTTGTTTTCACAATATATTTCCAATACTTTTAATTATTAGTTATTAGCCTGTTAAGCCATCAATAGTCTGATTAGATAGCTATAGACAACATTTCTAAAATAAATCTCTACACACATTTCTAATAACATTTCAAAACATTTCTAAAATAATAAAATAGATAGGTATAGACAAAATTTCTAAAATAAATCTCTACACACATTTCTAATAGCATTTCAAAACATTTCTAAAATAAATCTCTACACACATTTCTAATTACATTTCAAAACATTTCAAAAATAAATCTCTACACACATTTCTAATAACATTTCAAAACATTTCTAAAATAATAGAATAGATAGCTATAGACAACATTTCTAAAATATAATAAACTGATTTTAAATAATCTTGGTAAAGAGATAGGCTTTTTTATTCATTACAAGTAAGCCAAATGAAATAACTCAGGAATGCCTGGAGGTATCAAGTAGAAACTAGGTAATAACGAGTACTCATTTCTGCAATCTCTTAGAGCTGTGGTATAATGACCTAAATCAGCTAGTAGCACAAAAATTTCGGGTTACCAATTGGACGCTTTTATACTTTGTTAACCACATAAAATAAAGGAGAAAAATAATATATTTTAATGGTCTGTCTCACATTCGTAGCTCTATAGTTACACTTTTTTACACCGCCGTGTAACACAATAGCCTATGGTCAGCCTCTACACTCCATTGCTTCTTAACCCGCTCCACTTGTTTCCCATGCTCGAAGCATACCTACCCATCAACTTATAACGTACAATTTGTGTGCATATGGCATAAAAATTTATAATGTTTGGATTACTTATTTTGCTAAAAAAATATCAACATATTTTGACGTGAAAACGTCTTATAATTTTATAGAGCCGGCTGCACGCACGAAAAAACATGACTCATGCCGCGTTACCTCGCTTTGAGGCGTTCCATGTAAGGCTTGAAGTGCAAGCGAGAGCGCGAAACGAGCGTTCGGCAGCGTTCGACATCCGTCTATTAAATATAATTATTAAATATATTAATTTTAAATTAAAAATTAATATATTTATAAATTAATAATATAAATTTATATTATAAATTTAAAATATAAATTTATAAAATCAAAATCAATTATTTTATTAATTTAAATTAATATTTATAAAAATATACTTAAATTAAAAATTTTAATAACCAATTAAATGCTACCATTCCATCAGTATTTTCTTGAGACGTTGTCACGTTCAACTATCGTCAGTAAACCGACTTTACAGACAACCAATTTTTCAGTTGTAGTAGTTTCACTTCTTGTTTCTTGTAGTAGAACCCAAGGCTCTGGAATGGCGTTTTCACACCTCAAAGCGTAGTGTCGGTGGACCCTCCGACAAGGTGGAGTAACGACATGAAGCGAATCGTAGGGAGCCGCTGGTCAGGATAGTTGAGTTTGGATCTCCCTAAAAAGACCTACGTGGGCCATCGGCTGGTGTCATAATGATGATGAGTACAGCTCAAATGACTAAATCCTTCTGGGGAAGTAATTCTGCCATATTCCTGTTGCCAAGCAGCATTTCTTTCCCAGGTCAAAATCCAATGTACTTACAGAAACATGGAGCTGAAAACATACGCCACAAGTTGATAGACACAGGGAAACATTTTTCTGCTGTTCTTTGTCAAGGTCATTGATTTTATCCTGACATAAAAATTTTTATTAATTTGTATAGAGTTTCGTAATTGCCAATTGAAAGTGAGATTATACCGTGATTAAGCTTTAACACTTCAAATAAGTCATTAGAAAGTAAACAGATTTTTATCACGGAATAAAACAATGCGACGTAATACCTACTTTTGTATATAAAGCAAAATCCAAGACGAAAGTAAGTGGGCACTTCATTACAAAGGCTTAATACCAAAAACCCCTAGCGTAAAAGAGGATTTAAATTTTTCGTACAGGAAAATGGAAACTTAATAAAAAACCGGATTACAACGAAAGAATCATTAGCAAAACTAACTTTTTTTCTAAGAAAGTGGCGCAGTTGTATGAATGGTGGATTTATAAGACGGGAGGTCTTGGGTTCGAATACCGGCTGTGCCAATTGAGATTTTTCAGGTCTGGCTGGCTTCGGCCATTACCATCTTGCCGCATATGGCCGCCAAGGGATTTAACGTAACGGTACGATGTCGTGTAATAAACAAAAATGATTTTGATGTCCTACTCATCACAAGTTAGCCTGCTTTCATCTTTCATTGCATCATTACTTACCATCAGGTATTATTGCAGTCAAGGCTTGCTAGTAGTAAATAAATAAAAATAATAATGTGTGCGTGTACTAGCGTACACTCGTAAGAAGTGAAACTAACTAACTTATCAAAATTCAAGTATTAGAAAAAATTGATACCATAATTACACCCACGTGTTAGTGTATTGAAAAATACATTCAAAAACTGAGGTTAATTTTAAATAACGTGAAAAAATAAATACCGTAATTACACCTAAGTATTAGAAAAAGAGATGTAATTACTTACTTTTTTAGAAATTCACTGGAATTAGAATTAAAATAAAGCCTTTGATTTTGCTGATCACTTCAATATAACATATATATATATATATATATATATATATATATATATAGACGTGATATTTATCACGTCACTTCCATAAGTCAAAGATGGCGCGTAACGGAAAAATGTGACCCCTAACGAAAAAATGTTACACAAAATTTTTTTAGAACCCCGATAAAGAAGTTTCACTTCAAAAAGTTTTATACTCAAAAGGGTATACATCTTTGCATATCCTTACTAATATAAAAAATCCAAAAGTTTGTATGTATGTATGTATGTATGGATGTTTGTTACTGTTTCATGTAAAAACTACTGAATGGATGTTAATGAAACTTCAAAATAGTATAGCTTAGGTATCAAAATAACACATAAGCTTCATTTTATCCCGAAACTCCCACAATTACGAGAACTAAACGAGTAAAACCGCGGGCGCACTCTAGAGTGTAGTATTTACTAAAATTCTGTACCTACAAAACATTGTGACATTTTGGCAACACTTATTTTTCTGAATACAAATGAAGCCATCAACTTTATCAGCTTTGTCTAGACTGACTGTTATTTTTCTTAACTAAAACTAATATCTGCTGAAATCTCCCAGTATCTACGAAAAATTTAAGTTTTAAATTTTTTAAACAACGAGAACCTCTACAGGGCATTCTTAATATAAATATTTACTTCGTGGCATACAATATCGTACCTAACGGAGTCACGTACCTTTTTTATCATTTGGATAATATTTTTAGATATGTAATGTATGTATATATGAACGTACTCTTTATTGAGAAATAAACATTACAAACTTATTGAAATTTTTTCAATTTTTTTTTATTAGCTGCCAAACTTTAGACAAGTATTTGCTATTTTTTGCAGCTTGGCAATGTATTAACTCGTCATCATCAATATTTGTCTAATTTTACTACCTACCTACCTCAGGGGCAGGATTCTCTCCTTCAAAGGATGAGGAACTGCCACGCTTCTCTAGTACGAGTTGCCGGAATTAAGGCAATAATGTTGTTACTTTTGAAACTATTATCAGGCGTAAATTAAACATACCAAGACCGGGTACAATGTGCTCTCAGAGTAATACCACCAACTTCCAAATTCCTAAGGCTAGGTATTATTATAATAATTCTCTCATTTATTTATGTATTATTTTTTTTAATTCCTGGCAATGTTAATTAACATACTAAACTATATATAAAACACTAATAAAAATTTACAAAAAATGTTGCTTCTCCTTACGGAGAATTTAAGTGCCAAAGCAACTAATGGTCAGGGCTCCAGCGTGAGGAACCTGGCTTCTGTATCCTTGATCCAACAGCCAAGCGAAAGCTTTAACTGCTTCTTGGGAAAAGAAATATCTAGTGTTTCATAGCCCGACCCAGGATCTCGTGAAAAGAACCCCAACAGGCTAACGACTCGTCCAAAGAGCCATTTGTAAGCTTATAATAACAATGGCAAATTGTAGCCAAATCTCAGCCCCGAAATCATTCCGTGGATGCTCTCGAAGATGTTATCACAGCTGTGATTACAAGGCCTTCTGAAAAAATTACCTGCAATGCACTAAGAAACCTCAAAGATCTCAATTTAATATTGTAGGAAAAATAACACTAAGCCAGCTGAAATAAGGAGTAGAAAAAATTTCAGTGGAAAATACGTAGGTACTAATACCGCAAATAAGACCTCAGAAATAGACGGCTTAGAGTGCGTTCGTTGTTTTGCTGATGGAGTCACTGCAAAAGAAGCAAATTGTTACCGTGGAGTCTCGTAAGCTCTTAGCCTAATTTTTTTAGAAATTATTCTTCGTAGATAAGGCTTAATTCAAGGAAGATTACGGACTGTATTTACAAAATATAACCTGCACGTTAAATCCGTGGTATGCTATGATATTCATTTCGAGCGATGAAAATGTATTACAATACGTATTAAATTGAAATACAAATACTCAGGTCACTTTAAGCTGTCACCAAAACTAACTTCTATGACAAAGCAATCATAACAAACATGAATTTAAGCATATTTTCAAACATGCAACTACTCGCAAGGAAATCAAAACTTAAAGGGTATTTCTAGTCGACCTAGACTTTAGACATTGAGTACAAAGAAATATTCTATAGCACTCATAAAGGAAAAATTACGAAAACTTTAAATTTTACGAAACCCTCGGTGATTTTTCTTTTCTTTTCTTGGCCGATTTTTTTTTATTTTCTACTCAAAAAATTTTATTTATTTTGTGTGAAAGCCTACTAATTCCAAAGAGTTTTCCTTAAATTAAATTTGTGGCTTAAGAGCAATCAGACGCAAAGGCCACATTTGGCGAGGCTGTGGACAAACCTTTGTACAATTACTGGCGGACGCTCTGTGATAGCGGCCTATATAATTATGATGGCCTTGTTTTTATTTAAGATGAAAAATAGATATTTATTTGTTTCATTTGCGGTAAAGATATTTTCCTTTATTTGTTATTTTTTTTTGTTATTTGGTTTTATATTTTGTTTTTTATCATCTACTATTTCTGTTATTTTACTTTATCTTTTCTTACATATTATAAAACAAAGTCCCCCGCCGTGTCTGTCTGTCTGTCTGACCATGAAAAACTCAAAGACATCAAAAACTCAAAAAGTCATGTCATGTGTTTGACACCGATTGATAAAGTGATTCCTGAGGAAGTTTTATAATTTTTTTAGTTGGGTTACTTAAAATTGGTTGAAATATGAAGATGGGAACCTGGGAGCTTTCATTGAAAAAGCTCCTTTACAGTAAAGTACAAAAAGAAATAGATGGTTTAGCAATTTACTACTTTACCTATAGAATAAGCACATTTCCATCCTTTGATGTTAAGGAAATGTAAATTGTTATAGTTCTTTATTTTATTTTTCCCCAACTTTGTTTTCAATCTCAAACCCCATCTTTTTAAATGTAACGCAATCTAATAGAAACTCGGTATGAAAGCTCAAGTAGCAGCATTTTCTTACACGCCATTCTTCCTAGTTAAAGAATTTCCCGGATATTACAAGCTTGTCTAGACCAAGGAGAAAATGTTTCAGATATTTTACGGGAGAAGTATTACCGCAGCTGAACTCTTTTACATGCAAATAATATTATACCCCTTAGTTTTTTTACTGCTATCCTTTATGATGTTATGAATTTTAAAACTACAGATTCGAACGTCAAATTTTATTGAACAAAGTATTAAAAAACACCACATTATTTGCATTTTACCAACATAAATATTTTTTTAACCAAAATGGATTTCATGATTATTGTCATGAGCCTATTTTGATGATCTATTACAAGCTCCCTTAAGAAGAGTTATGAGGTTTAAACCCGCCACACTACCTCACAGTTTGTTCTAAAGTTCTCTCCTAGACAAGGTTGTATTACCAACTTCTCAGCTTCAGACTCCGAATAACATTCAAAAATTTTTAAAACCTAAAATCATCCATAATTTCAGCCCGAATTTAGATTAAACCCAGTTTTTTCTACTAAACGATACATTTGATTCATAATGTGTAGTTTTCTATAATTTATTCTAATAATATAAAGTATAATTTACACATAAATGCAAAAGTGAACAACTTACCAACAAAGCCACGCTACCGAGCTAGGATTTTCGCAAATAATGCTTACCTACGTCAAAAGGTCTGCCTCACATTACCTGGCTTGATGCCCAAATCTCTCTGCAAATGGCGCTCTGCCAAAAGTAATGTTAGTTCCCCTTTAAAACCTTTGACCTTTATTCTTCAAAATTTTTTACAACGCACTACTAGAATTTCAATTATAGAATTCTATTACATTTGAAATATGCGGATTTAACCTAGATATTAAATAATATGATTACACTTTTAAAAGCTTTGCCTATTATGTTGGTTTAAACGCCGGATGCAAACGGCAGTAATCCCTAAAATGGCACCATAGATTCATCAACTACTTAATGTTTTTTCGAATCTAAGTCTATTAGAGTAAAGAGGAGTATAAATAAGTGGTACCTCTACCCTTGAAAGTACGTTTTTCTCGGTAGATATTACAATTGTGTTAAGGTTATTTCATCTGCCTTAAAGGTACAAAACTTTTGAAATTCCGGTACTCAAATTATAACATTTCCTTAATAAACAAATTACTTCAATAAAATACAATAAGGGCGGTATTACCTTAATACTCTGAATGTCTTCGTAATGACCGTATATATCTTTTTAATGAACTAGTAGCCTGCGTTTGCTATGCGAAAACGGGCTTCCGTACCAACTCTTTAATATATGGTTCTTCTTATATACCGAGGTTCTGCTCTTTTAAAATATACGTACAATGAATTTCGCCATAAAAGTGAACAGTTTTATTACTTTGTGAATTTTTAAATAGATTGAGTTCATTTTATTCAAGAACCTTACTTGTGAGGCAACTATTAAAAATATACGAGCCATTAAATTATTCATACATTAATATTCTTGAAACTTTTAATATAACTTGGACTTGTCCATAACTTTTTTATTCATTGTATGGAGTACTACTTAGAAGTTTACTTAAGATAAATCTCGTAAGAAAAAAGGCTCTAATAGATAATATTTTTTTCAATTTAACCTTAGTAAAAAATCGACAATTTAAAAGTATGCCAGGCAGCAATAAGGTCTCCTTTGCATGACTTTTCCATTTTCCATGTTTCATCTTTGTCCAATACATTATGCTGATATTTAGTAATGACGGTCATGTAGGTATCATCCAACATTTTAGATTAGTGACCCTTAGTTTGATCGAAACCCCAATAGGTAGACTAATGGTAATACAAGCGTATTGCAGGGATTCGCTGGTCAAAGGCGTGCAACGCAAGACTGTTATATTTGAAATTTCTCCAAATGTCGTCAACGTTTATCGGTTCATGTGGGTGAAGATGATTGAAGGGAACTGAACCCAAGATCACTCAGATTTAAATCCCGCTCAACCGCGAGACTCTAGTCTTATAAAATAACGATTATAACAGAAGAAGACGCGATTATTGCGCGTTTACCTGAAAATAATAACAGTGATGTGGTACAAACTTGAGTAGAGTTAAAACGATAATGAGTGGTGTAGCGAGCAGGCTAGTTTGAAATGCCTCGCGGCTCACGGCGTTTCTTTCAACACGTAGCAAATTGTGTGTTTAATGCTTAACGCTTGCCATCAAAGCCTCAAAGGTGCCTGAGTGGGCCAGGAGGGATTTCAAATTCGCAATCGTGTTGTCTTAAGCTTGGTACTCATATACGAATTGTATATAACGTTTAATCGTACGCGCGTTTTTATAAAAAAAATACAAATACAATATTATTTTAGTGGTAGTAGAGCTCTTCTTAAATGTGCTCATTCGGGAAAGTATTATGGCCAACTTACTGCTACTATTTATTTGTGCCGCTCAGCAGCATTGCACAGCTGTGTCCTAGTTATATCTGCCGTCAAGAAGCGTTGCTATGTTCTGGTTTGAAGGGTGTGGTTACCGGTGTATTTTCATGAGGCGTAAAACCTACACTACCTATTTTTTATATACTAGAAGTTTACTTGACTGCTATTATACCTGATGTTAAATGAAGATGCTATTTAAGATGGAAGCGGGCTAACTTGTTTGGAGTAGGATGAAATTCACATCTCTTTTGGTTTCTCCACGACATCATACTGGAACGCTAGATCGCTTGGCAACACATCCATGTCAGTAGGGTGGTAATTAGCCACGGCGAAAGCCTCCCACCAGCAAATCAATACAAATTAGGAAAAATCTCAATCTGCCCCGCGGGGAATCGAACCCAGAATCTCTGTGTTATAAAGGATTTTAGGATGAAGGCCATTGGACAGTTTTGTAGTGCAGTACATGCTTTGCGAAATCATAGGTACACACTTCATATATATTATCCTGCGATGTATTTAACATGAACTATGCAAAATTACTCCGCATTATCCAAATGTCATCTATGAGACTGGTTTGTATACATTTTATCTTTTTATAATGTCTTCTCGTTTGTTAATTATATAACATCATTCGCATATTAACAACTTATAATGTCACACTATCACTCTATTCTCAATCAGGTATTAAAATGAAATAAGTAAATAAATAATTATATAATTAAATTATTAATTTAATATTATCTATTAATCTAAATTAAAACAATCCATGTTGACGACCTCGTGGCGCAGTGGTATGCACAGTATTTACAAGACGACGTCCTGAGTTCGTTTCCCGGCGGGGCCTATTGAGATTTTGTTAATCCTGGTCAGGTTGTTAAAAGGCACCCTGCTGGGCAATACGTACGGCTAAGTGATTTAGAGTTCCGGTAAGATGTGCAGAAACCGAATTTTTTTTTAAATTTTTATACTATTCCTAACAAGTTAGACCCCTTCCATATTAGATTGCATCATCACTTACCATCAGGTGTGGTTACAGTCAAGGGCTAAATTGTAGTGAATAAAAAAAAAATATTAAACAAGTATAATATGAAGCCTTATGTTAGTTGTCAAGCAAAAAGCACAAACCACGGAAAAAATATCGTAAGCTATCATTTAAAAATTGTGCAGGTATGAGTAACAGTAAACAGTATTATTTACAATTCAGATGTATGTACTAGGCCTTATAAATAAGATACCATTTAGCCAAGGGCCAAACATGTTACTTGTTTTGTGTGAAGACTGAGGCCATCTATAAAACGTTGGGAAGGAGAATATTACAAAGATAGGAGTAACGTCTCGTGAAGGCTTATCTTGAATTACTCCAACATTGTACGGTTCTTTGGAGAAAATTGGCTTCTTATAAACGTTGGGATATATAATTTATGGTTGACTTGCTTACGTCGCCTAGTATTTATTTTGTTTTGTCTGATATATTCCACAGAGAACGGTGAACTGAAACTTTACACATAATAATATCTAGTCTCAGATTATTAGATAGCATATCGTGATCTTTGTGAAATTGACAGATTGAAATATTAAACTCAATAAAACTGTTGCTACAAAAAAGTTTTAGGTATAGGTTTTAGAATTGTAATTAGGTTTAGGTTTAGGTACCACCTGAGAAAATTTTAAAGTTTAAGTTCTTAATACTCAAATAAATGACATTAAAAATATCGTTCCGTGCAAATTCATCATCAGTCTTGCTTTGATGGCCTTCTACATAGCCAAAGTTCTTTACTTTTAAAAGAAGGGATTTTGAACTTAAATCTACCATGCTTCTAAAGTAGAGGTTGGCAGACCAACGGTCAAATGATCACAAGGTATATTAATTATAGTGACTGGTTAGAATGCTTAACGTGCTCTCAGAGGCACGGGGGAGCAATACCATTAATTTTACAACACTAAGCTGCTATTGGGAGATTTTTGGCAAAATAAAATATTTGAATACAAGACTAAGCTTAAATAAACATTTAAAGCAATGTATTGAGAGATATTATTAACAAAACCCGAAACGTATCGTATTGCGAATGCTAGAGCCGAGGCCGTATGGTAAATTCTTCAAAAGGCCGTGGCGGCACGTGCTTTGAACTGCATTGGAATAAAAAAAACATCACTAACGAGCGAGCGTAACCCTTGCGATAAATAACCGTTTACTGGCCCATTCGAGTACGGTAGTGAAAAATTGAACGCTGTATCTTTACCTTTTTGCCTATACTGAAACAGCTTTTTGGCGAACAAATTTTACACTCTACAACAATATTTATTTGGTAAAAAGTAAAAGAGGCTGAAGATTATTAATTAATCATCAGCATGGCAGGTCAAAGCTAGGCCTTCCTACGCAATATGGAACTTAGACCCATCATGCTGACCAAATGTGGGTTGGCGGACCTACCTATGTTACCTACTTATATTATACTGCACAAACAAACTTGTTTGAGCAAATTTTGCTTGTGCAGTAATTTACCTTTACACCTTTATTTTCTCTTCGGTCACTTCCATAGTCCTTTGAAATCATCATAAAAAATCATCATTTTATCACCCTTTTTGAATAATCCACACAAAAGTATAAACCTCCCTCTGCAGAGAATATAAAATTTCGAGCTTAGATCTACTATAATAAAGCTTATAAAAACTAATGACAGACTTTTACCTATTAATCTTCACAATCTTTGGATTTTATTCTTTTACATTACTAAATATATTTTATTTCAGTAATTAAATACCGTATTCAATTATAACGCTAATGAAAGGTGCGCATTTTCACAGCATTAACTATCGGGAGCCGGAATATCAACGCTGAGAATCTTGATTTTTTAATGATGACTAATTTTAGTTTAGAAAATTTTATTCCCAAACCAAAAAATGTACCAGCCGCGATAAAACATACCGATCCGTATCGCATGTAATTAAAGCAATTCAAAAGGAATTCTACCATATTTTAGTAGTTACGACTGTCAGCAACGACAGTAATATATTACTGACATAAAGTTCAGAGATTTTGGCTGATACCATTTGTCGAATTCTTAGTTGCCGCTTACGAAGTCCTCCGACCTCGGAGTTCTAAAAAATGTGGAAAAATTAACAAGATAACACCGACCCTGTATCGATCACTGCCAACTGTTAAACTTTAAAAATTTAATTCATACTATAAATAAGTATAGATCTTATGTCAATAGCTGATAAACACTTAAATAAAAAAATAACGCGTTTGAAAATATTTTATTCATAATTTATTTATTTTAGTAAACGAGCCAATGGTCACAGAATAGCGAAAAGATAAGCTCACGACTTATACTTATTATATAGATAACAAAACATTAGTTTCAAAAATAAACATTACTATACAACGTATAAAAATATTTCACACGAAAAAATTAATAATTAATTTTTCAATATAAATAAAAATTTAAGTTTAACTCTGCTGTACATCTGACTACAAGATAAACAAGATAGAAAGGGAAATCCAAAACGATTTTGGATACTCCATTCACAGCATATTTTATTCAAAAGCCATTGGAAGAGATAAGATTGCTAGGTTTTATGAGAACATCGGAGAAAATAACATGTGACTATGGAATTTTCTTGTTAGTACTGGTATACTTTCCCATATATTCCGTCAACCATACTATTAAAATTTTATTAGAGACTGCGTCTCCGACATGCTTTCTGCTAGATAAAACACGAATCTCATTTGTGATTTATTTTCTTGCCCTGAATTTCCAGACTTTATATCAAAGGTAAACTGATTTAATGTAAAACAGAGGATTTAACACAACACAAACACGTCATAAACATTATTGAGTGCTAGTGGATGCCCGTGACTTTGTCCGCGTGCAATTCAATTACTTTGCAATGATTTTTCGTAAGCTCCGATTTAAATGGCATTATTTTTATTTTTCTTTGGAGTGAGGTTCTGTTCCATTTACTAGTCAAAACAACATATAAAACAGTCTGTTAGTTAAAAAAAATAACATTTGAAACATTTTTTGTCATGGTTAAATTTCTTCTTTTGTAGAACCGCTTTGAGTTCAATATACCCTAAAATTGTAGTGCGTATTTCCTTATAGAACGGTGACTAGAACAATAACTAAAATACAAACTAGTATAAAACCTAACACTCGTATTTTATTGCGCTATAAAAGCTCTGTATTAATTTTTTTTATAATATAGCCTTAAGCTCCTTTTTTCGCGACAAACGTTACTTTACACTTTGAAGAACATTAATTACGCTTTTTTATGTAAGCATAGTACTCACTTGGGTGTTCCAGTTTCATTTTTAATAACCCGTCTACTTTATAAACTCCAATACATTTTTATGTTTTATTAAAACTTTGAGATTTTTTTGCGACTTATTAAAGAGTAACTAGTAACAAATCAAGTATGTACTTTGGGTTTGATTTTTACTTTTACAAGAGTACGTATTCATGTTTTAAATTACGACTTAATTTGATTTTGACGAATCCTCGTGAACATTTACGCTCGCGGCTTTACCCGCGTAGTTTTGACGACCTCCGTGGCGCAGTGGTATGCGTGGTGGATTCATAAGACGGAGGTCCTGGGTTCGATTCCCGGCGGGGCAGATTGCGATTTTTCTTAATTTGTCTTGGTCTGGCTGGTGGGAGACTTTCGCCGTGGCTAGTTACCACCCTACCGACAAAGACTTACCGCCAAGCGATTTAGCGTTCCGATGTCGTGTAGAAACCGACAGGGGTGTGGATTTTCGTCCCACTCTTAACAAGTTAACCCGCTTCCATCTTAGACTGCATCATCACTTAACATCAGGTGAGATAGCAGTCAAGGGCCGACTTGTAGTCGAAAAAAAAAAAAAGTTTTCGTTCCCATGGGAATTTGGGGATAAAATTTGGCCTATGTAATGTAATTCTTAAGGTTTGAGGTTTCATCAAAATTGATTCAGTAGTTTTTCGTAAAAGAGTAACAGACACTTATACATCCATATATACATACTTTCGTTTTTATTATATTAGTAAGGATTTACAATTGACAATGGAGAGTTAACTATTTATTTTTAACCAACGAAAAAAACGGAGGAGGTTCTCAATTCGACACGAATATATATTTTTTTATGTGTGACCACGCATAATTTTTTACAGAGTTGTCCGATTTTGATAATTCTTTTTTTATTAAAAAGGGCACACTTCTAATATGGTCCCATTGTCATTATGTTAGGATCTGATGATGATATCCTGGTAAAATTGAAGGAACTCTTCAAATTTTATAGACACACTTGCAGCGATTTCGGTTTTTGTGTAAGTATCGGTAGCTTTTTGGCTACTAGTGCCGTATAATATACTATGACAGTATAGTACGAGTACGTTACATGGCGATAAATCACTAAAAAGTAAGAAATAACCATTTTTAACAAAAAATAGAACCGACTCAAAACGCACTAAAAAGTAAAAAATAACTGTGTTATTTAGTTGCTTTAATTTACTTAAGCATATCTAGGAGTCGGTGCTAGCCAAGGCTTCTACTTGAAGGACATTACCTAGAACCGACAAAATGCTTTATTACGTTAAATAAATGTTTTATTACATTAAACTTGCTGGCACCAAATTCATAGATATGCTTAAGTAAATTAATATACCTATCAATCAGTGCACAGTTATCAGTCAATACATCTACGTAAACTGTCTTGCTGTTGCAGTAGTTAGTCTATGTACCTACCTATGGATGCGGGATTCACATCCATAGGTGCAAAGACTTTAAAATATTTTACATCCTCCCAAGAAATTTCTGGCAGAAGTTTTCTCTTTTATGAATACGGCAGCCTAATTTTTCTAAGCTTTGAATGTCATATTTATTAATCTAATCAACTGCCTAAGAAATAGCTCTTAAGCTTTCAAAATGACGATACTTTCATACAACATTTCATCCCCCCTTTAACCCCTTACATCCTCCTAAGTTTCTGGCAGAAGTTTTTAGAAATGATATCAAGTTGGTCGTGTTCTCTCATGCCTTGTCAATTATATCTATATTATGAGATCGTTGAAGAATCAAATATAAACACAGATAGCTACATCACAAGCAAAAAGAGGCAACGCCTACTTTATTATTTTATACAAAATAAAAACATTGAGCACTTCACTGTAGATTAAAAACCGTATAAGTATTCCAATTTTCTGTTTTACTTTACAAAATGTAAGCACATTTTATAGGAAGTAGCCATTGTTCGCGCGACGATTGTCGCCCTGTCGCCCTAACAATGAAAATCGAAGTGTGATTGTTTCGATTCGCATCGACGCTTTTTATTAAAATTCTTGTTATTTGTTGGGGACGTTTTTTCCTGCCGCTAACGACAGTCTGAGGCGCAACATTTTAAGGGACTCCCGTCAGGCATTTTATATTATTTTGAACGACTTTAAAATATATAGACCTTGTCTGGAACTCATGAACTATTCACGAGACGTTTACAACACGATATCTTTTACAATCCTTTCGTGTGATGAAATTGGTAGCAGTGCTTTACCTTAAAGTCACTGACTCTTGTGTTGACGCTGAGTATTTTAAAGGAATCAGCTTAATTCTTACGGATTTACGGATTTTGTTACGGATTACTTATGATAAAGCATTTCATAAAAATTATAGATATATTAAAGAAATCTTTTTTTTTTATCGACTACAAGTTGGCCCTTGACTGCTATCAATTGTTATGTAATGATGCAGTCTAAGATGGAAGCGGGCAAACTTGTTAAGAGTGGGACGAAAATCCACACCCCTTTCGGTTTCTACACGACATCGTATCGGAACGCTAAATCGCTTGGCAACATATCCATGTCAGTAGGGTGGTAATTAGCCACGGCGAAAGCCTCCCACCAGCCAGACCAAGACAAATTAAGAAAAATCTCAATTTGCCCCGCCGGGAATCGAACCCAGGACCTCCGTCTTATAAATCCACCGCGCATACCATTGCGCCACGGAGGTCGTCAAATAATTTAACTTAATTTTTTATGAGTATTCTATTTATCATATTATGCGTATGTTTATATAACATTTTCTCCATTGTTTGTTACAAAGGATATACATCATATTTAGGTAAAATCTGTTGAAAAATCTATCTATTATATATAAAATCTATTTATTATAGTTAATAGAGAAACATTAAAATTGTGTTGTTTTAATAATTTAAGACAATTAAATATAACATTGTATTACTAAAGATAACAATATTTTTTTAAAATAAAAGCTTTTGTTTTACATGAATTTACCATTTAATATACTTAGTAAATTTTGTTGTAAGAAAGTATATGATTGTAAAAGCATTAAGGAGAAGTTCTGCGAATATTGGTTTCCTCTCAGACTATTGGTAGCAAACTTGAACAGTCTTTTTGTTAGAAAGGTCGTCGGAGCCGTGTAAAGCGGTTTTTGTTCGCATCAGTGACGTTCCGACTCCATGTTAACAAACGCTTTTAGTAAATAGTTTGAACACATTCCCCGCTTGGTTACGCGCTAACTTTTTGCCGAAGAAATCACACACAATAAAAGATTTCACAGAAATATCCCGTTTACACAAGTCCGATTTCGGAAATTCAATTATGGTGGAAACTTGTTCCACTCTCGGGTGTTCTTGATGTGCTGATTCCATAATGTCACCCATACATCACGGTCGCTAAACGTGTTACGACATGAATAAATCAGTAAGTAAAAAAACATCCAAAAAACTTAGTTGAATTCCCGATTTATCCTCATTAAAACATCGACGAAGTGTTAAGGAGGTATGTGCTTTAAAAAGCTGGGCAAGAAATACAAAGAGCTCTTTGCGAGTCTGCAAATAAAATATCGATAAGCTAAGACTCGGTGACATAATACTGAAATGTGGATTGTGTTGTGTAATCATTTCGCAACAACACATTTATTTATCGCGCACATCTGGGCTTCCAGTTTATGTTAGGTATAGGAATAGTTCACACGTGAACGTCCGTAGAGCGTGAAGTATAGGTAATTCATTCAGTACCGAATCTACTGAATGAATTATAACTTTATTAGAAAAAAATAAATATATCAATAAATTAAGTATAGGCTGTCGACCTGTTTTATTTAAAGATATGGTCTTTAATTTAGGCAAGGCGACAACTAATTACTCTATGCATTGACTTTCAAAACCGTGAACAAAAAATGTTATTAAAAAAAATTAAAATATCTGAATTTATTGAAATGACTATGTATTTTCTACAATATTAAAAATAATTTGCTGCCAATCTAGGTATTGCGTTACTGAAAGTATTTTTCTATTATCAAATTTCGCAAAACATTTTGCAGCATAATATGTACAAACTTATTGTCAAATATGCCATCATGTGTGCATTAGGTTTACGAATTTGTAGTTCGCGATGTAATCTGTCAGTACAATTACATTAAAGAAACAATGAGTTGTTTTGATAACGCAATGTTTGCTTTGCCACTTCTATTCACGTCTGTCCAAACGAGATTAATGGCGAATCTTCCCGCTCTAAATCTCTGGAGTGCTCGTTAAATACACCTGTCGCTATCTCGGATTCGGAGTATCAAACTTTTAATGTACGAAATCTATTGCCTTCGTATGTTTTATGTTAGGGGTAGTAAGTTTCAGTTGCGCTATAAAAGGATCAATATCTAGTTATTGTAATGAATAACTAAATCTTATTAAATTATCATCATCAGAATATTTATCGTGACCTTAAAGAATAGCGAGCAAACGAGCAAGCGAAACAGCTGATGTTAAGTGATTACCGCCGCCCATGAACATCTGCGACACCAGAGGAGCCACTGATGCGTTGCCGGCCTTTGAGGTGTTTATTTACTCTCCCCTTGAATAACCCTAAATTGTAACAATGCGGGAACACCGTCTGTGGAAGCTGATTCCAAGAAGACTTCTCCAAAGCAGGTTATTAGTATGTACTTATCGTAGACATATCACCGGTCCTTTCCATAATTATTGGATGTTAAATAATTCTAAGATCCCAGAGCGGGCGGTGGAGTGGCCATGCTGGAATGGCTGTGTTGGTGAATTTTCAACTCACATATAACGTCATCAAATGGAAGAGCTATTGCTGGATGAAGGTGGTTTACGACTATGTTATTTGTTAAGTGATTAAAAAAATGCCACTGTCAAGTAGTGAACATGCACAGGCTGAGATGATTTACTTACACAAAGAATACAAACAATTGCCAAACCGTTGGACTAAAATTCAACCTAGTATCTTTCGGATTTCAGTCAGCATGTTTTTTAAATATTGAGATTTATTATTTTGTAAACCGCTTTTCACCCGATGCTTTTGAGTCTTCGCAAAAATTATCATAGTTATACTACTTGAGGTATTAACAAATATTATCTCAGCGAGTAAGTTTCATAGCTAAGGAAGCCGTGTGTTTATTATTTAGATCCACGCTTACGCTTAGCAATGTCTGCCAAAAGTCGTTAACACTATGCAGGCGCACTTCGTAACTACTGAAACGATATGTATGTGAAATAATTGTTATTAGATCGCATGTATGAAACATGTGTAAGATGTTTTTTCTTTTAATATATTCAAGGTCGTTTTACGTACAGACACTTTGACGATGTCGGTAATTTTTTTTTAATTTAGGCACAAGAAAGCGTTATTATATGGACCTAGAAGTAAAGGGTTATTGCGCAGTCTTCTAGTTTACTAACAGCCACCCGCGACTTCCTCCGCCTAAAAACTGGTTAGCCGTTTCATCTTTTTATGTAGTGAGTTTTGACGATCTCATTTTCTTATTCTTATTCATTCTGTCTACATGATCAAACCATCTCAGCATACCTTTTCGATTTTAGTCACTACATCTTTTTTTATACCACACTGCTCTCTTGTCACAAGTAAAAACCTATGGCAAGGTGTTCAAAATTCACTTTTCGATTATTTCAGATAGCTCTATCCTATTAGAAAACATATAAATTCCTGTACAGAGCCCCAAATACCCAAGCACGGAAATGAACTCTAGTTTTGATGAAATAAGTGTGAGCCACAATTTGGCAGTTCGTTTTGAATATAAACCATCATCTGTACCATATATTGTAGACATATTGAGATTTTCATTATAACAATAACAGGAAGCTTAAATTATAGGCCCAGTAAGACCTAGAGACTTGTAGTCTATTACATAGTACACTGAGCAATTTAGCGCACGCGGTACATCGGCCTCTATATCATTGCAACTATGTTACGATGGATGATATAAATTAGGCCTGCGCTCCCAAATACAAGACGTTGGAAGCCAGCCCAAAGGCATCTATGAACTTAATGCTGCAGATTCATACTAGCGACTTGTCACTTGACAAAAAGTTGCATTACAGAGGCAACATTTAATTGTACCTAGTGAAGCTTAGTAACACTATGTACTCGTATTACAGGGAAAGTCAAGACAAGAACACGCGGCAGGTCACCAATGGGCAGGAATAATCTAATCAAAATGGTACAATATGGGAGTAATGGTGACGGATTGAAGGTGTTTCGATAATAAGCTAGCCACCACTCCTGAAGTGACGAGCACGACCACGAACGACGATGAAGGAGATAAACTTTTACTGATATTATATTATCGTAAAGCGGTTTTATTATGTTGTGGTCTGAAAATAGTTGCCGGTATAATTATAGGCTTATACCTAATAGTTAAAACCTACGTCGCTAAAAAAAGTATTTTAATAAAATTTAACAAATATTTTATATATTGTAGGGTATCTGGTTAGATAATGAATCTTTCGCGCGAAACCTTTGTCCAATCTATGGCTTTACGTCTAGACATATTATATTTGCCATGACGAAATGTCTTTAGTGTGATCTAGCGCTTATGTAAGCCGATGTTTAGCCCTGTGTCACTTGTGCCAACATTGGGTATATTATATGAACCAATGTTATGGCACCGAAAGTAAATTACTAGTTCAGGCAAAACTTGGTGGTTTATGCTTTACGACATTGTATAGCCTTATTTTCTTCGTCGACATTTTATTATTCGACCAGTAGACGCCATGATGTATCATGATACCATCTGCCATCAATCTGTATAACGCTGGTATACTATATTGTGACAAAAAAATACGGATGACGTAATACATATTTTTTACTGGTATACTTGTAACATTCATATGTTATAAAACGGAAGATGAGAACGTTTTAAATAAGCAGTCTTAAAAATAACAAAAATAACAAAAATAATTTAAACTACTATCACCTTTGGCTTAGAAATTGGTATTGCACAGACGTAATGTGTTAAAATTAATCTACAAGATCCAGGATTCGAGCCAGGACTATCACAACCTCATAATCCAAAATCATACAGGTTAACTACTAAACCAACAGGGTATAATTAACTGTAAATCCAGGTCGTAAACTATCAATGTGCCAAATAACATCCTAATCTGTTCAGTCGTTTATGCCTGATTAAATAAACATCAAACGTCCAAGGCGTAGCCAACTAGTACCACACTGTCTATAAAAAAAATCTTTAATTAGCACTTCCCAGTAAAAAGTTTTCACAGATAATGCGTAAAGTTTGCTTTAACACCTCTTCATAAAACGAAAGTTTTCACACTAGAGCAGTTCCATTACCAGGTGCTTGACTTAAAAAGTATTTTTGAGATGAATTCAGGATAATGATAGTTGAGAGGGGGAACCTTAAACAACTTCTATAAAAGCTTCCCAACAAAATGAACTGTAATGACAGCGAAAACCACTTCTTAGCTCTCTCTACCTTTTCTTTTAACTCAATACGTTTAAGAAAAACCTTTGAAGTTCCACTAAAAGGAAATCTCTAAGTAAGAGGTCTCTGGCTATATGAAGTGGTAAGTGAGCGTTAAAAGATTTAAATGCAGTGAAATATATTGAAGGTAAAATTTTTAGAAGTGAAAAATCTTAAACACAAAAGCTTTTGCACGCCCCTTTAGATCTCAATTGGGTCAAGATTTCTTTTTCATAAGAGCTCCATATTGTTATATGAGCATCAGACATGACACAACACAAAGCCACGGGCAAACGAACACACAGATGATCACAGATATACTCATCTATATTCTATCACAGCCACAGAATACTTAATAGGAGACTTGCAGTATTTTTTGCATACGTAATACGGCGTGCTATATCTGATCTCGCATATTATCTGCATTATATTTCTCGCGCTATGCTCTGCTTATTAATACGTCAATAAATTTTCTTATATGCACAAATCAGTGCAGCATCTAAATATGCAACTGATAACCAAATGAAACTCACTGCACGATGCACGATCACTATGTTTGCAGTCCTAATCTGCGTCAAGGTAGATATCATCAGTTTGTTTCACGCCGTGTTACATGAACACGCAAGCTCATGACCCGGACCCCGTCTGGATTCGAAACTAGTCGGGCATACTCCGACAAAAGTGACTTGAGTCTCAGCCGTTTATATTTTAATAATCAGGTAGGTATCAAATTTAAATTCAGGCTATTAGCGTTTGATCACATTACTGTTTAATAGAAATAGAAAGCACTGATGAGGTCTAGATAGACACATGTGTAGAGATGCTTATTCACTTTTGTTTTCAAAGTTTTTCAAGTTAGTGAAAGAAAATACGGTATGTATTTATACAGTTTAAAGCTGTACTTTATTTTCATTAGAAAAAGGAAGCAAAAACTGATTGCTCTCTGCTGCACCAAAGTCGAACTTTTCTCTAACGTTACTTCTATATAGAACAAACATAGCTAGATAATAATCAGACATTTTAAATCTGTATTTACACTTTATCAATACTTATTGCATTGTAAATAGAAGTTCCATCATCCTGACCTAAAATTCGAAACTTTACCGCTTTAGTCGTTGAACAGAGTAACTTTAGTATCTGGTTTGTTTAAGAGAGCCAGTTTATGTCGAGTGACTTTGAAAAGTGCATATTTCCAGCTCCCGCGCGAGGTAAAACTATATTGAGAAGATAAATTTTCAGTTTTGCTGTCCAGGAAACAGTTGCATACGCTTCCATGCGATGTTGTATGTTGTTAACATTTGCAACGTGTCTGTTATGATAAAATATTAGACACTAACATTTTCAGGGTGCCCCCGTTTGTAATATATGATCATAAGCAGAAGTATCTTGTTCAATTGTTTAGTAGTACTATACTATCGATGCTGGAAGTGTTATAATTTAGGGTCGAGCAAAATTAGAAATTACTTGTACATTGCAAATGCTACACCGAGGTGTTTTCAAGAAAATGAGGCCGCTGATTGCTATAAAGGCAAAGAATATTTTTGTTTTAATATGCAGTATAAAAATATTATTTTTTAAATTAATTTAAAAATGTTAAATTAAATTTATTTTAATTTGGTTAAAAGTTGCGTGGTTTTGAAGTAGCATTGTTATTCGTTGTTGTTTGTTACTTGTAATTTCTATTATTGGCTACATGGACCTGTTGTACCTACCGTAAAAATTCAAAATATGTCTTTTTATAAAAATGAATACGGTAAATGCCACTAAAACTCAAACATGGCTTGACCGATTTTAGTAATTTTTTTTGTTGATGCAAGAAAGAAACGTATATCTATCGCCTGTAAACAATAACTTTTGAAATAAACTTATTAAACCGTTATAAGGCCTTCAAAGTTTCAATAACCCGTCTCACTGTGCCACTATTATTGCAGGAGATTTCAACCAAATGAAATTTCACAAAAAGAATATTAAAATCCTAAGACACTAAAGGGACGTGGAACGTCGGAAGTGGGATTTTAAAAGATCTTTCCGGTGCTCATTACGCCACTAAGTCTTCGTGGGGTCATGATGGCAATTACAGCGCGTTCCTTTTCTTTTAGCTTTGCCCTCTTTTGGACGTTTAGAGTTTATATATTTTTGCTAACGTAGGTACTTCTTTTTCTTAAATAGTAGTAGTAGTAAATAGTATTAGTAGTAAAAGTATGTTTTAGAAAAATATTATATATTTGTAAAACATTGTTTTTGTTAAATATAAGTTAAGACATTTATTTGTGTACAATCTGTATAAATAAATAAATTATTCGTTGATGTCTTGTCTTGACGTTTCCAAACACTACATAAAATATTGAATAAGTCATAGTATTTAAATACCATACGTGATTCGAGAAATTATTTGAATTAATATAATTTGTGTTATTATGGGCGCAAGAAAGGTTCATTAAACACACTGTTAAGCATAACATGTTAGTTACTAGTTGATATCAGCTGGTAACAAAGCTAATTGCAACAAAAAAAATCATTGCTAATTATGTGTCTGACCACTGAAAGTTTCTCATAATCATTCTGAAGAAAATATAAAAGCTATGCTTGGGCGACAGCTTCTCGGTCTATTACTGTATTCTATTAATATATTTTAAGTCAGATACCTAAATAATTTCAAAATATTACCGTGAAATCTTTATGATCAAAATGTTCAGTGTAGATTGCATTTAAGTTGCGCTTAGATAGAAAAATGAGCGTACAGAAAATAGGACTCCGGGCAAATGTCCAACTAACGTCGTTACTTTTTATTATTGTGAAAGCAAACACATAAAACTTTATGTAAAAGTCATACAAAGCGCAACTAAGGGTACGAGTAAGGATCGACTTTCAGGTAAGTATCAGCTTCCATCCTCACTACTGCCTGCTAAAGGTTTTAGTAGTCACTAGGTGTGACGACCACTCGGGTTAACCATTAAAGAGCGTATCTCACTAAGACCCCTTTACGTCGGCGCAGCATTAAAAAGTTGTGTGAGAAAATATCTCAGAAAATGTGTTTTATCGCAGTTTGAAGTGGAGTTTCCTGGCAACGTAAGCTTGTGGTCGGTGCTAATGATGTGAAAGACTGAAACGTCGCCTGGTTTGTTTCACTTATTTTAATACGGTTTTTGAGTTTCGTACAGTGCTCACTACGCAATAAATAAATCATATTTTTGACTTTACAATTAAATGTTGTAGAGTCAGAGCCATTTATTTATGGTGTAGTAACTAACCATTGCACGAAACTCCATCTTAATTTGAGATTTTTTGGAGGTTCTAATTTAGTTTTTACTTGTTTTATAAGTTTGGTTGGTCACAATTTGCATTGGCCATATAACTTAATAACTTTAAGCGAGTACATTATACTCTCTTTACACTTATTAAGAAACAAGGTTAATGATTTCTATACCAATGAGTCACTATGGCGGCGGCATAGAAGATTTTATGCAAACGATAGGTACAAACATGTTAGCTGTTTGACGAACCTTTTGTAGGATAAACTAAACCCGTTCCAGCGCTACCGTATCGACAAAGTTTGTCCGCAGGCAGTCAGTAATATTATCAATATTATTATATTAATAGCTATGTCTATTAAACATGACCATTTTATTCCTGTACTCTTATACTAAAACTAGAACATAGCTCTAGGAGTGGAAACAACATAAGTTCATCGGGCGTGGATTGAGACCAGAACGTCATAAACTCGATCCTCTTTAGCAAATTACATGATAAGTATGACTGGATATTCCCGGATTTCCACGGACGAAGCCGCGGGCTATAGACAGAACTGATAGACAGAGTGACATGGAAATAAGTTTCCCCAAGTTAGCGCCTCATGAATATTTATTCCACTTCCTGTGGGATGTATAAACTTTCCGTTTCTTCCCACTTGATCAAACTTCTTTGTAAGGACAGCTAGGGGAGGCGTGATCCGGCCTTTTTATGGCCGAACTCTAAAGAAAAAAGGTTTTTTTAATTGACGGAAAAGAACAGAACAAAGGGGATGCTTACGTCATCGCTTATTATAATAAAAGGTGCAGTTTCACGGACGAAGCTTATACTCCCTGATTCGCTGATGAGAATCGCCTTTAGGTTACAAATACAAAAAAGTAAAACTAACTGTATTTTGTTTGCCCTTATGTTGTACGTACGTATGTTAATTATTGTTAGCTACCTCTATCTAGCAAACTCGGCTAAGATGTGCTTCTAAAATATTTAGTGTTTAACTCATCAAGACGTAAAGCGGCAGCCGGATGCCGCTACCACGTACATTTCAGCCACGCTTTCGCCTTGATTTGCTGCCTGACATTTTGATGACTGTGTGTGTGACGCTTTCAAAGAATTTATTTATTTTCTACTTAGGCTTTGGTCGGGATTCGTTAACTGTCCTAATGGTAGAAATAAACTACCAAACGATGTACTCATAATATTTTGAAATGAAGCCAAATGGTACTTAGTCATTGGGTTATTATCGTCATTGTCATCATCTTATTTTCATGATTCCACTGCAGGGTCCAGGTTTTTTCCCAAAGTAGAATTTAGAAGGATATCAGCTGTACTGCAATATATCGACTCATCCGTAGAACAGAGTCCGACGTGATTATGGAGCAAAAATGAGTTAAGTAGCTAAACGAGCTAAGGAACACAAACTCTACAGACGCAATTTGTTAGAATTTTTGTATCTTGTTTAGTTTCCGAAATATTGAATCGAATAACGTTCTAAGTGACATTGATTCCGTAGAAAAACGCACGAAGTGATCAAGCAACGGTGCGCGGGGAGCGGGGGTGGCGCGAGCGCTCCGTCCGCTCGTCAGTTCAGGCGCTGTTCGTTGGAGCGAGGGCATATTTGTGACATGCACTTAGATTTTTATCAATTTGATGGACAAAATAATATATACAATATTTTGCTTGTAAAATATTTTTAAAAAATGTCACGTTTACAGAAAATATTAGATATGCTTAAAGTAGCTAATGCAGAAAGGCCTAATCATAATGCAACATTTTCAAATATTCCTGCTGAATATATGAAAAAATGTAAATACTGGTAATTTAACGATTTCAGCTGTATTATTTCGCGATACAAACTAATAAATTCTTACCTTAATAAAAATTAAATATATACTGCTGTAATATTGTATTTTTATGTCAGTAAACCGTTGTGGGCGATCGATTTTCATATAGGACGTTTCTTTAACAGGAGATAAAGAAACCCATTTTTATTGCGAAAATCTTGATATAATACAATTGATGTAATGCTTAGTCACAAAGTATTCATTATTTCTATGATAAAAAATAGAAGTCTTATGAAATATAAGGACGATTTTTTACGAACATTTTTGATATTTAAAGAGTTTCATGTGAATATGGCACGTTTTTTTAAGGAACCTGTGAGACGATTTGTCGGTTTGATATTAAGATAGGACATTGTTCATGGGATAGTGACATCAGTTAGGACGTTGTTCATCTAGAAATATCGTTAAATAATAAAATTATAGACATGTTTTTGTATAAGATTAATTGTTAATTTTGATCTGTCATCTGACATGACATTATTTGCATTTCATCTTCGGCGGATGGAGATCCATCCTCCAAATACTTACAGCAATCAACCTAGTACATTTTCCTTGGAAGTACCTTCTAGTTTTGAGAATCCACCATTAATTCAAATTGAACAGTTGTTAGAAGATTATCACAACAGATCTACCCCGGATAATTTGAAACTGTCAGTTCCAACTCCTATGTCATCTCCTATTTATGTCCATTCAATCTACGATAGGTCATTCTGTCCTAACCATGCAGAAATAGTCTCTGTGATTTCTTCGTCTTCATTTAGCAACATAAATTCACCTGCTACTTCAAACTCAAATAATACCACCGCGACTCTTAAGACGACTAGAAAACGACAGAGGCGCCCAAATGAATGGGCAAACCCTAAACGTAAATGCCTTAAGAAATTGGGTAAGAAATATGTAACGAGAAAGGAAAATGTCATGGACAAAAAAGCGATGGAGACTAAATACTGCATGGCAGAAATACGATGGAAGTGCTATTTCAGAAGAGAACAGACGGGGACGCCACGACAGTCATAAGATCGTTATAGATGATGCAATGAAACAGTGTTTGTGACCATGTTTTGTCTCTGATAATTCGCATTATATACGCAAGAATAGCATAAAGCTTAACCTACAAGGAGGTTTAAGTATCGCCAAAATTTTCAAATTGTATCTTGAATGGTTTGATCCTGAGAAATACACCTCTAAGGGCTACAGAGGAACGCCAATATCGTGACATTGTATTCTTTTAACTTTACTGTTTTTGACATGGGTAAAAGGAAGGCTGTTTCCTATATGTGGGATAAATCTGTGGCAAAACGTGGCGCAAATGAGGTCAACAGTTGCCCCTTAGATTTTATGCAGACGAATATTGACCAAGGGGTCAAAGAGTTTCGTTTTTGGTCAGACAATTGTGCTGACCAAAATCGTAACCGCTTCGTATTTTTAATGTACGTTTATACAGCAAAAGAGTTCAACATTCGCATAACACACCGCTTTTTACACACCCAAAGTGAGGGGGACAGTGTCCACTCTGTCATCAAAAGAGCTTTTCAAACAAAAATTAGATATGTTCCTCACGAATGGTGTTTATTGGTGAGATGGGCTATGGGAAGGAGAACCCTATGTTGTGCGCAACTTAAATCAGAATGATGTATTTGACTTTAAATGCCTTGTTGTTAATAAGGTTTGGATGAAATACATTAAGGGCAAGAAAATTAACTGGAGTAACATTCGAGAAGTTCATGCAGACGGAAGTATTCTCAATAATTTGTTTTTTAAATATGACCTAACCCAACATGTTAATAATATTTTAGTGATTCGCGGTAACACGAGAAACTTAATTCAAACAGAACTAAAACCCGCATATTCTGAACCTATTATGATTCTGACTGCTAAATATAAAGATTTAATGAACATGTGCCACTCGGAAGTTATTCCGTTAGAATATCATCTATACTTTAATTCTTTGCCACATCACAACACTGTTGAAATTTCTGAAGAATCGAATGATGATTTATTAATTAAATAAGAAACATTTGAAATATATTTTTTCTTTTTGCATTTATTTCTAGATTTGAATTGTTTTAACCAATCAGTAAAACAATGTTATTAATAATAAGTATAGAATAAGTTTTACATATTTTAATCTTTGCTAACGTACAATTTCAATGCTATAAATATAAATAATATTTGCACCTAGGCACAATGATAATACTGATTGATAATTATTATGAAGACTGCATTTTCCATATAATACGTATTTCCTGTTGTTATGATAAGTAATATTTAGGTGCATTTATAAGTTTAAAACTTTTAATTTGCATGGGAGGGTCCATATGTCTAACATTGTGTAAAAAACTTAAGATTTAATTTACAAAGGACACATAAGAGACTGAAAATTCCATCAAAAAATTACATATGTGAATATAGAACGTTACATATTTCAGAAGACTCCGTAAAACAACGTGCAATGTTCAATACGGACCTTCGCTCTTTGGCCATAAAACGTCCTATATCGATATGAAACTCACTATTTCGTGACATAAGAGAATAAGAAATATACTACTACTAGCATTTAACTAGGCTGAGGCGTTGTTACAACATACCAAAAATTCAAAAAGTCAAGTCTCACTGTTTAAGAATTACACCTGTCCGCAACTTCTCTTGCCTCTACTGAAAACTGTTAATTTAGCAAATAGAACTCTGTTCTACGGATAAGTCGATATAAATTAATGCTACAATGCTTTCGCGCGGTACAAGGACCGACAGAGGAAAGCGTCAGAAGAGCGAACAGTAGGTTTTAAATAGCCATGTAATCTTTTCAGGATAACTAGCTACACATGTATTTGTATAAGTATATAGGCAACACTCCGGGTATAACGTTACTCGGTTGTTCAGTAAGTACTTTAAACAAATTTGTGTAACTAAATCCCGTCCTACTTTGGCCAGAGTTAAGCGTCTATATGTAAAATTCCGGAGCCAGGGATTTAGAAGATTCTAATGTACCCAAGCGCTCGGCGCACATACAACTTGGCTCAGTATTTATTTTAAAGTTATACGTTACGTAACGTAGAAAGAAAGCTAACGGTCGGACTGCGCAGTGAGAATTTTGTACGTTTATATAATGCACTTTTAGACTTCAGATCACGAGATTCGAATCCAGGGTCGAGTCGTGGAAAATTCAGATCTTTTTTTTCCAAGAATTATCATTAAATTGTGAGCCCTGAGATTGGACTTTGGTGGTGTTTCACCCCCGTACTTTGGAGAGCACGTTAAGCCGTAGGTTTCGGTCATTGTCACCAACATAATCATGATAGTGATCAGTAATGAAACCAATGCAACGTTGGAACAGTGCAATGGGTCTGAGCTCCATATCCCCTCTCCTAAAGTTATTTTTTATTTTTTATCTATTACAAGTTGGCCCTTGACTGCTATCACACCTGATGTTAAGTGATGATGCAGTCTAACATGGAAGCGGACTAAGTTATAAAAATAAACATTAAGATAAAAGAAAGAAATAGATACATTGCCTATAATTTGTTTAACGACTGTCTCTACGGTATAATAGTAGTGTCTCACACGACAGTATATCCGAGTATAACGGTTCTTGCAACTTTTGTTTGGATTTAGGGGTAAACACATTAGATAGCGTGTTTGTATAGGCGCCGCCTTTACTCGTGAACTTGTTTGATCTCAGACAAAACAAACGGGGACTAATCAGGGACAACTTTGCCGATTCGGATTTTTAAAGTTGTGTTTGTTGGACGGATGAAAAGTTTTCCCCTTTGCGGTTTGTGGTCCGTTGTGTAGGAGATTAAGTGGGGCGATGGAGACGGTGGACTTACTTATAATCTTCGTAAAGGGTTTTAGTTGCGATTTTTATATTATGTTCTCTTTTTTGTCGAATACCTATGTAGTTTTCATAAAAATCTCTATGCTGATTTTTGAGCTTATAGAATCACTTTTGAAGATTAGCGTGAACTGACAGAGCGTAATAAAGTATATTTGTGTTATACTTAAACTGCAGATTTTATAAGAAGCCACTGTCTTTCAGCGGTTGAGACAAAGAGATGTGAGGAGCTGCAAACCTGTTATGGCAATGGGCAGGGCATGGAGCTTGGAGAACCGAATTGACGTTATGGCTTAAAGGTGTTGCATCCAGCGAACATGCAGCGCAAAGAGCAATCTGTCAACCATCCATAAGTTGGACTGGTCATATTTATCAGGGAGCCGCTGGTTACAGGGGGCACAAAAAGGTTTTGTTCCTACAAAACGCCTATGTCCAGCAGCTATTTTCATTTGGCTGATTGTGAATATTAATTCAGCTTATAAATTAATTCTGTGATAAAATTCATCCAAAATAATTCGGTTAAGACTAGGAATTAACTTCACTTGTAATTAAAAACCAAATGAATAAAACCTTTTATGCAAATTATCAAGTAAACAAAATATAGCTTACCAATAAATGCATATCGCAAACAAACCGAAAACGGTCCGCTCCGGTCCAGTATCGGTATCGTAAATTATTTGACGCAGGCGCATTAATCTTTATCTCGCGGTTACAAAGTAAAGCTTAGGTTTGACGTGCTGCATTTCGATGCTATAACGAAACTCGACAGTGCAAGTCTCAACTTCGTCTCTATATCTCTCTATCTATAGTATCATGTGAGAAAGAGAGGTAGAAACGATGTTGAGATTCGCACTGTCCAGTTTTGTTACATCATCTACATGTTGTTGAAATGAAAATCGCAGCGCCGAGCCGTGCCGAGTGGGAGTCCTTTTCCTTTACAAATACACGTTAACGTTAATTTTTTAAAATTTAAATTAAATTAAAATTTAGTTGAGTTTCCCACTTTATTACTAGATAGCGCTGCTACAATGAAGAATGTTAATAGGTATACAAAATCGCTTAAAACTATTGTCCTAGTAGGGCTTGTATCTTTACAAATACACTAGTTTTTGTTTCATTGAAAAATACCAAGTATTAATGAATTTATAGACATTTCAAATTCTCGTAAATTTTGCGTTCCGTAGCAAGCGCGCGTGAAGCGTGTGACGTCACAACACAACGCGCCCCCGCCACCGCCGGCCGCTCGCTGGCAATCCGCGCCTGCCGAGTTACTTATAGTGTTTTATATTGCTTCTTCCGTACATTGAGTAATATTCAGTTTAATTAGTGTATATACGGTATAATGGATGACGGATTTGAAAAAGGGCAATCGGATAACCTACCTAAAATAGATGGACTTATGGTTGACTACTACTTAACGAAGAATAGTGATTTCGTTGCCGCTGAAATGCGAGGAGTAAAAATGCAGAGGTAAGAGTTAATTTTTCTATCATCTTATTAATCTACCTACCTATTTGAAAATCGATTTGGCTTTGATCTATTTAACTAAATAAATTGATGTAGGTATTATAGTATAAACAGAAACGTTTTTACCACGACGAAGGGCCACGCGCGCTCGTATTTTTCAAGAACTGTACCTATATTATATACATAACTATAGCCATCGACCAATGGTCGATGACTATTGCTAAGACTGCTGTGAGTTGAACAGATGTGCTAAACCTTTTTTAATGTGTACATATTATTTGTCAAATACGTGAAGTGTTTTTATTTTTATACATATTTGTTTTTTATTTCAGATCGGCAAGAGACAACTACGGTGATGATGCTATTGCTGCTCCTTTAGGCAAAGTATGCAATACCACAATCTTCAAAAATTAAAGAGTCTCTCCGTCAGTCAGTTAAATAGTCACTCTGTCAGAGTGCTCTTCCACCATAACCTGGAGTTAAATAAAATTTATAAGCCCATCGGGTGTTATTGATATTAAATATTTTATCGTATTACAGCCTTTATAATCAGACCAAGTAAGAGCTTGTTTTACGGCATCGACAGGCTTTTCAATTTGAATTTCAAAACAGTCAATAATGCTTTGAACTCGATTATAGTTTATTCTAAATAGAATAGGTAGATTCATCTGAACATTCGAAGACGCTGGAAAGTATACAAGTGATTTGAGGACAGATGCTATAACGGGAACAGTAATCCTTATTATTTTAGTAACAGAACTTGTCGCCAAACCAAAATCCAAAGCCAATATTGCATTAGGTTGATGCAAGCGTATTTTTTTAATGTCATCATTATATTTTGCGGAGTACATTTTGTTGTTTCAGATAATAAATTTATGAGAAAATAACATTCTTTAGGTAAACCTAGCAATAGTTGTGGCTCTCTAGATAAGCATAAAAGAGCTGCTTTTTGCATACAGTTTCTGAAAACATGTTTTTCGCTTTCTGAGTTATCCACATCTGAATCTAAATCTTCATCAGGATTCAAGGAATCTTTATCAGGGGTATACATTTCATGTGTGGAGAGAGTAGAAGATAAGTCAGTCATACTACGAACTGATACTGTATCTGGACATGATATTGTTTTCCTCTCTTTCTTAAAATATGTTTTATCAGTCATGGTTGATTTATGAGCACCTAGCTTTACTTGTACCCCTTTACTTTTCTTTGATATTTTCAGACACTAGTAATTATTTTTAAAGCTAAGTGGATCTTCTGTAACTATTTCGTCTTCACAGCAAGCAACAAATACCTCTTCTGGTTTATTGGTTGCCTCTGAAGTCGAAGTAATCGGTTCTTCGTCTTTGCTTAAGAGTTTCTCAAAATATTTTATTTTATTCCGTTTTTGTACTGCAGATCTTTCGGGTATATCTACCTTTTCTTGTTGACATTGAAATTTGTGAGAAACTATCCCATTTTTAAGTTTAAGTCTTCCTCCAACCAGCTTATATTTAACATAGTTCTCCATATCAGCCTCAATCTGAAAAAAAAATAGTTATCTATTATGATGTTTACGCTAGCAAAAACGTAGGTAAATAGTAGTAGGTATTAGACTGTGTACTTATGTGCAAATAAATAAAACAAACGCTAACGTAAATAGTAAATTCGTTTTCAAGCTAAATACATATAATAATAGCAACCTTGTTATTATTTAACACCAAAGGTTTTGCACCTCTGACCTGACAATGACAATAGGTGTAACTATACCAAAAAATTCAAACTACTAAGTAGGTACCTATAATAGATATAAATATGTATACATTTAAGTATTAAGATATAAATTACTTATAGACATACTTACATCAAAATGATCTTCACAACAATAAACTGTACTTTTAGCTCCAAATGAATCCAACTTCTTCATAGCTTTTATCCATTTCTTTCGCATTTGAACATCCTTTGGAACGTGAAAAAACAACTTTTCTGGTGTCTTGGTGGTTGTATTTGTACATTTTGGCACAACACATGATTTTCTAGCATGTAGATCAGACATTTTTACACTTTAATAGTAAAAGGTACGGGCAACGCGGCGTTACCGGAGCGCGCGAGTGGACTGACCGAGTGTTGCGTTGTGCTGTGACGTCATCGCGTCGAGCGCCGGCCTGGTGGAACTCCGAATAGCGCTCTTATTTTGAAATTAAATATCTTGGAAACTAAACGACGTATCGTAATGATTTTTTCACTCATATTTTTTATTTTCAACCGAGTTTACGCGGAGCAAAAAAAAAATATTAGTGAACATTCTTCATTCTATATACATTTTTAGATTTTATAAAGTAATAGATTTTAATGGCAATCCCTGATTTTTAGATTATCTTGGAAGAAACACACCAGAAACACGTCATTCAACACGCTATGCTAGAGAAGCTAACACTTAAGTGTTAATATTTATATATTTCATTTTCGCTAACTATCAAAGCTGAAATATAAGCAACAGTATACCTAGAAGCAGAAATTAGCATAGCCAGGTATTTTTTTTCACATAAAATATAATACAAAGAGCTCTGTTACTTATCATCATGTGTCACTTAAATTTTATTAAGGTATCTATATATAATTTTATATGGTAAGATATCTGTTAGCGTAGATAGCTGTTAGTTAGTTAGCGTAGATACAAGAACAGACGTTGCGGTTCTTTACGCAGGTGTGTACTAAGCTTTACAGCTCACCGCCCTGGCGTTATAAAGGGATTTAATTAGCGGTGGACTCGATAAATGTGTGGTCCGGGCCTGTTATCGTTTGACAAGACCGGCATGTAATCTAAAACACATTTGTAATGTAACGGATAAGACCTGGCGCTATCGACGGGGACAGTTTGAAATCCGGAAAGATTGTGTATTTTTAGCTTTCGTGTATGGGCAACAAGAGAAAAGTATTACTTTTTTAGTATTTAGGTACGTAGTTTTTAAAATGCGTACCTGAGCAATAAATTTTTCTTTTAAGGATTCTTATGTATATATGCTCAACGTATTTTCCATTAGACATCTAATGGAAAATACGTTGAGCATATTGTGGGTCTTTTCATATCCGACGAATATACGTCGAATGTATTAACGGTCGTCGGTACGTTCGAATAATCGGTTAAGTGCGGCGGAATGTTGAACTGCTCTGACGTTAATTGACCGATTATACGCGACGCATCTTACATCAGATGTGGAAAGACCATAGCAGACAAATACCTGGATACCTACAAAAAAAATGTAAAGTACAATAGTAGATGGAGTTATTCTAAACTTAATAAGAAACCTATACTAATGTAATATTTATAAAAATTCAACACTCAACTATTACTGTAGAATACAAAATCATGTAATTTTCACGATCAATATAATAATTCTTAAGTGAAGTTAAATTTAAATTAGACGGAGAAAATTCAGTCTATTTAATTTAGACTTTATCTAATTGTAATGGCTTAATTCAGATGTATAATAATTAAAATATATAAAAATGTACGTTTATAATGTGATCTGTAAAATTAAATTGAAGATAAGAAAGAAAAAAAAATATGATAATATCACGAATTCTTTCGCTCCAGTTGTAAAAGCGAAACTTTTATACTGTTGTTTCAAAACTAATTTATTAAATTAATTTCCTGAGGAATCTGCTCGGAACTTGTTGAAAATTATACTTGTTTCTCAAATAAGATCCACGTGAGGCAACAATACTTGGTGGAATCGTCTTTATTTAACTTGTATTTAATATCAAAGACGTGTTTTGAAGTTTCCACGTATCCCGCGGAGAAGTTGAATAAGTTTAGAATTCGGAATTACGTTTGTGTTTGAATTTGAATTTATTCTCGTGCAAGTTAGCAGAGCGAGGTATCTACACGTTAATGGATACAGTGAAACTTGCGTGTTTTCATTAATTGGAAAAATCTCTAGATTGGTTCAACTGTTTCTACTTTGGGAACTTGATTCGTAATTAATGTTATTTTGAAACGCATTTATGTTTCAATATAGATTACAGAATATTGAAATATAATATTTCTTGTTTCTTCTGAAATATATCTTTATTCAAACGAAAGCTTTTTAAGGTCTTAGTCGAAACAAAATGCCGTTCATTACCTTGATGACAAAATACATCAATAATGCTTGTTGGCAAAAACAGTACATCGATAGTACTTCTTCGACGAACTTTATGAGAGACAAGCATATCATGGATACACCATGCTGGTGCTAGGGCAACTGTGTGACAGAGAAAAACCCCTCGAACAGAGCTTGATGTCACGCGCCAACACATACCTTGTCCTTTTTTCACTTACATGTCGATTCTGTTACGAAATTTGACAGTCTCGACGTCGTCTCTATCTCTCTCTAACATGATTCTATAGATAGAGAGGTATAGAGATGAAGGCAAGATTCATACAGTTGTTGAATAATTGCTCCATGGACAGCAAAAGGAGCATGCCCAGCCATATTTGGTAGAATAGAGCAGCTTTAAATATCCTTTTTAATATAGAAGTTTATAGAATACCATGAATTTTAAATTTCTCAACAACTATCTTGATCGAATGTAGGTAGTAGGTACGATGAATTATAATTTGCTCCAACTTCCAAGTCCCGTACCGTTACGAGTAGGTACAACTCCCTTACTAGTTACCAGCGTTACCATAACATCCGCGGTTGCCTCAACACGACTCGCTTAATTATACGTACAACTGATTATCCAAGTTTGATCAAACTTTCCACTATGTTACCACGTACGCTTAGCCGCAGCGCCACTGGGGTTTGTGGCGCGATGCTCTTGGATCATTTCCTACGATATTATGGCGTTGTGAGTTAGAAATGAAGTGGTTTATCCGACATAGTTGTTTATAATGACTGAAATGAGAATTATAGCTCAACATAGGAAGATATTATGGGATTATGAAAGACTTTATATCAGTGCCATCCCTTAGAAACCATGCATATCTGTAGTTCTTATGTGGGTGTGGACCATACTAAGCTTTTAATTTTAACGTAAAATTAAAAAAATATATACTGCATTCGGATAACTAGCGTACGTGTAATCATTAAATAATATGTTGTTATCGTATTATTTTGTTTTTGATAATAATAAATTATTTTGACTTTGAGCAGTTTTTCAAAATATAAAAAAAAACAATTTATTTTCCATCCAGAATGTACCTATACTAATTTCTTAATGTGGCTGTAAATGTAAGTGGAAAATTGATATTTTTAATTTTCAGTGGCGCTAAGGAATTCCAAATCTACAGCAAGATTAAACGTTTACGTTGTCGTAAATTATTCTCCAAGTTTATCGCTAGTGAATATTTATTACAGACGTAATTAGGTTCACGCCTTCAAGGTTTGCATAACGGGAGATAATAGATTAAACATTCCGGTTTAAATATGTGTTGGATTGCTGAGATTTCATTTTATATGCACCAGAAGTAGACATAGGTAACTATCGGGTTAGATTAACTGGTAACACAGGGTATTATCTATAGATCCAGTGGCGTCTTGTCTGTTCAATATTATTTCGCTCCTTTCTGTACCTATTTTGTCAAGCGACACAGTAGCCTTGCCTTATTTGCATCACGTAGCAGCAGGAGGGTAGTTGAGACTTAAATCAGTAGGTTAGTTCGTTACTCAAAAACCGCCACCAAATTATTAAAGATTAAAAAAGATGTTATCAAATTAAAATCATACAACTGTAGGTTATAACTTTTCTTAATTGAAAGGATTATCTTGAATGTGATAATAATTTCAAAGTTCGGACACAATATTTCGATTAGCGAGCTCCAAGGGTAGCTCAGTATTATTGAAAAGAAACCGCTTCTGGCAATATACGAGTAGACACTTTTTGGATCAACTCTTTGGATTTAAAATTTTAGACATTTCTCCCTACTTTATTTCTTTTTGCTGTCACGATCCTTTCTAAATGAGGGTAAATATCTTTAGAAGTGTTCTGGTTTTACGTGAAAATTATTTTCTGCCGTGCTTTTTAATTTACAATGAAATTGGTTTTTACAAAAAAGGGATTTTCTTATTGCCCTCTGTCAAATCTGCCTAAAAGTTATTAATTAAGTAAATCATAAATTGTATTCCTTTTTCTAAATGAAATATTTGAAATTTCAATGGCTTACTTAATATTTTTGTAGAAAACGAAATGAAATGGAATTATTTGGATTTTATTATACAAAACGATAGTACAAAACGTTTTGTAGAAATATAATAAAATCTAGATCTAGTATAAAACGACATGATCATAAAAAAGCTTTATAAAATATCGCTATACATTAAATCTACTTAGGACATTTCTCAATAGTTCTAAATGAATTTTCAGGTGATTTTCACTATCTAGTCTATTATTTATTTAAGTTTTGAGTAATTTACATGATACAACATCTATTATTTAAATCTTTACACAAAAATAAGCCAAAGATAATATCATTATTAGTGACAAACTGTGTCGTAATCTAGGATCGGTGCCCAACTGTTGTTTTATGATCTTGACTGTACCACGCTGGCCATATGGTGTGTTGGTGACAAAAAAAATATCTTTTGGTATGTTTTTATGAGTCCATTGTATCTTTGTGTTGTGAATTATTTCTATATACATTATAATTTTTTAATGAAAATTACTGAATAACCTGGTCCCTTTTGTGACATCCTTTTGAATAACACAGTACATTACTACAATACTAATACATTACAATACATTACATACATTATATGGTATTGAACGTAATTATATACGTAAGACGAACGTAATTAATAATATACATAAATAATATTCCATCTAAGTTTTGTTGAATAAATAATTAAAACTATAACTGTACTGTACAAGAATTGACTAAAATTTTTTTTTCAAGTCTGATTGGATCTGTGAACTAAATATAGTTTCATTTAGTTCTATAAAGTTAGCTTAGTAGAAGAATGATAAAAAACAAGCTAATAAATATTTGTAAAATCTTGACGAGGTCCATAAAATTACTTACGATTCATCCTTTAGGCCGTCTTATGGCTGTTTGGGACCAACTTTTATTGGTGTCCCATTTATACCAGTGATTAATACATCAAAGTCCCAGGACATAAAGGATCTAATGTCTCCAGTCACTAATCAGCCAATAAGTGTTTTGTTCGGTCGAGTCATTGGCTTTTGTTCGCGTCAGTCGGGCCGTCGGTTGCCTTTCATAGTTTTTCTGCAGATAAGCCCAAGGCTGAAGGCATGTATTTTTGCGGTCGCACGCAACCGTGTCATCCAAATGACTGATGCGCATGTGTCGGCCTTTTTGTCTGGCAAAGAGTAATATATGATTGGAGTAAACCTTCACTTGAAAATAATAAAATATTTAAATTCTCATAGCATGTGTTATACGTCATGCATAGTAAAACTATTTCAGAAAGTACATGGCTTTCTGGATGTAATGATATGTTGGCAGCACTTTGTGTATGTAATGTGTGAACTGTCGTCTTGACATATCATGTTCTTACAAAGAGGTGCGTAGGGCAAAAACTACTTTCTTGTTCTCCTTCATTTCCAAGACGCTTTGATTGGCCCTCTTTAGAACACAACTAAAAGAACTACTGAGCGGCACCAGAAATTTAACTAAAACCTGGCTAGTCAAGTTCCATTTCAGTCCTATTTGGTCAAGAATTCCTTAGCAAGGGTCTAGAGAACACTAGACCGCCGCTTAGAAATTCAGACATTGCAGGTCAGACGATACAAAAAAATGTTTTAAAAGCACTTCTAATAAATACTTGCAATTTTTGATAGAGTACAACTCAAAAGCTAAAAGATATTAAAGTTTAAAAGCACCGTCTGTCTCGCGTATTTTATTCTTTGTTGCCAAAATAAGCCGACAAAGGGCGAACTCCTTGTGGCGTGCGAACACACATTACCACATTGCGACAAAGCTCCACATTTACCAAAATGAAAAAACAAAAGTCACTCTAATTGTCGTTAACTGCAGCTTAAGTGCTGGCAGCTAAGGCGATTTGAGTTTTCTTTATTCTTTATAATACTCGTAATCTGACATTAAAGTTACTGTTATAACTTTTTCTTTACAGCTTAAAAATTCTAAACGTCTACTTCTTTAATCAAGTTAAAAGATAGGTTATATAAAAACTAGAGTATTAAATACAAAATTGATACGAAAATGATAGGTGTTCAGTACTTGAATGCCAAAGTAAAGCAATTGAAGTACAAATTCATTTATTTGTTGACTTGACTTTCACTACTGAAAATCCAGTCTGTCAGTGCGTAATGACTCTACCACTGGTTTGGAAAACAGATGACTTAAGGGAGGAGCAGTCAAGAAAGCCAGCAGTTGCTCTTGTGTGCTGAAAAAAGCAGAGCCAATTGCTTCCAAGAATCTTTGACGGCCGAGTGGTGCAGTGAGTAGTGACCCTGCTTCTACGTCCTAGGCTGTGGGTTCGATTCCCACATCTGGAAAATGTTTGTGTGATGAGCATGGATGTTTTCCAGAGCCTGGGTGTTTATCTATATATTATAAGTATTTATGTATAATATATATAAAAATATTCATCAGTTATCATAGCACCCATAACACAAGCTACTTACGAGGACGCTATCTTTGGGGCTATGTAGCGATGTGTGTAATTGTCCTATAATATTTATTTATTTATTTATTATTTGTCGTTAATAAACTCATTTGAATTCTTAACTCTATATTACTCGTGACTTATTAAATGGTTCTTGACAGATTTATAATTTTTTTGTAAGGGTAAGTCAAAAACTTTCTCTGGATCAAGTTGTAAAATTGTACACAGAACCCCGGAAAATATTTCAGGACTCTGCTCAAACGCAGCACTAATAAATTCAAAACTCCAATCATAAACATAAATTAGGAGAATTTTCAGGCATAAAATTTTAATTCACTATTTCCGTCGTTAAACCTACTTACTTTTATGACCGGAATTAAAAATAAAAAAATAAAGTTGATATAAGCTAAACACTAAAAACACCAAGTTAAAAACCTAATACGCCTCGTTAATTTGAATTACGACAAGTTCAGTCTAAGACGGTGTACTTTTTCTAACCTAGTTAAAAAGATTAAAGAAGCAACACTCGAAGGACCCTCGCAACTCGACAAACTTAAATATAAACGTAAACTTGTGTGTCCCGAACAATAAGCTTCTAAACTCGGTAGTGTTGCAAGGAAAGTATGTCAGAGTGTTTCACCGAAGAACTAATTAATCCAATGAACAGCGTCTTTGCACTAACGATGTTCGTCGTTTGCACCCCTCCCAGCGTCTCGATATTGAGAAATTGTGTTAGGGATTGGCAACCCTATCGGTGTAATTTGGTGCTTTGTTTGGTAAATAATTTCATTAAGTACACGAAATTATTGAAAAGAATGGTAATTTTGAAATAGGTTTAAAAACCAGTTTGTGATAGAAGTTTGTAGTAGCTTACTTACTAAAACGCGCTTGCTTATACAGATCAGTAGTTCAGTCTTATAAAACATGTCTCAAGTTGAGTCATAGGTCAAACATACGATTTAATACATTTTATTCGGATTTTTAGAAAGATCAGACAAATTTAGAATAGCCCCGTGCTACTCGTATTAACCCTAGAAAGATAACGTGCGCCTCAAAGGCGCCCACGAAACAGATATATCGCTGTATCTTTTTATCCAACGCGTGTACACGCTTGTGCTTTCAAGCCAACTCAGCCGTCGGTCAACACTGCCGAGGGACGACCGCTGCTGTTCGGTAAGTACGTTAGTTTCGTTTCTATGACAACGCGTTGCGCTCGAGAGGCGCATGTTTATCTTCTGTGTAACTTTTATGGTTTTCTATGTGATTTAGTTTTTGTTACTTTTTATTTATTTACACATAAATAAAGTATGTGTACAATCAAACTATTGTTATTAATTCCTTTTATTGTTTTTAGAAACACCTTTACTATCCAAAATTTTGGTCAAAAGAAAAATAAGTTCCTTTATGACCTGTACGTCTATATTCTGTTTTGATGGACCTTTGACTCTACTATTATATAAGCCGAAGCCGTCGAAGATGGTGTATATGTTGTCCTCATGCAATTAGGGCGCTGTTATGCCTAAATCTCACAATTGGTAAACCTGAAATCATTACGGTTTTCAACAAAACATAAGGCGGCGTTGACACCTTTGACCATATGCGTTCTTTGATGTTTTGTTCTGGAAAGATTAACAGATGGCCAACTAATGCATAATTCACACATACAATGTTTTGTCTAAGCAAGAAAAACTACTATACCGAAGAAAATATATGAAATAACTAAGTACTGAACTGTCCACACCATGGATGATATCGAGATTGGAAATCTCCACTTTGTCAAGGCCTTTGAGTGAAAAATTTCGTGAATATCCTGCCAAAAACAAACAAACAAGCTTCTTAAGAAGCTGAAGAGGAACTTCCTGCTAAAGTTTGCCGTTACTGTAGCCTATGTACAACCAAAAAGAAAAGAATGTCAAAAATGACACGTACAAAACGCAAAAAGACTTTGTGTGGTAACATAAAAAAGATGTTTGCACCTACTGTCTATAATTTAATTTTTTTTCATTATTATTTGTAATTTCAGACTGAATATATAGTCAATTATTAGTTTGTGAGAAAAAAAACCACAAATGTTACTTATTTTAAAAAAAATTGTACTTTAGTATAAACACTTCTAATTTTTGTTACTTTTTCTTAAGCATTTATAAAACACTGTATAATTTTCTGAATACTAAAAAAAATAATAAAAATTTGTGTTTTATTAACTTCTTATTAATCTAAGAACTCATTGAAATTATAATAAAAAGAATTCACTTTCAGTTTGTAAATAAATAGTCTATATTACTGTGCGGCGCCTCTGAGGCGTAAGTTTATCTTTTCAGTACAAAAAAATAACGTTATCTCTTTAGGGTTAACCAGCAAAAATAATTTATAATTAGAATTACTATATAATACTAATAAGATAATTTACTAGTATAAAGTAATAAAAGCTTGATAGGTCAATGTTCTAAGAGAGTCAAGGCATTTGTGGTGGGAGCTTTGTTGACAGGCTAGTGATCTTGTAAAATTCTTTACTAAATTTCATAATCTAACAAAGTCAGATTAACTTAATTTTAATAAAATAAATAATGTTGATTGGTCCTTCGTGTTAAAATAATATTAATCAAATTAACAAAGACATTTTGCACGCAAACAAAATTCTTAGTCATTATAATACTGGCTTATAAATCAAAATACTTCCGTCTACGACTTCGTCCACGTGATATCTATATTATCCCTAAGTAATAATATTTGGCTTTTCTAGAAAAGGAAAATTATCAAAACTTGAACCGTCGTCACGGAATTACCATCATGTGAAATGTTGAGTCCACGATTATTATTTATATTATTGTCTCAGTCAATGGTCTTATAGCGAAAAGCATTGACCAAAGTTAAAAGAAGCTTTCCCTTGGTCGTTGGATCAGATGCAAATAAGTCGTAAAACGGTATTAACGGTATATACTATATGGTGAGGAGGTTTCTCACTCTGGAGCCTTGACCATCGGTTGCCTGGGCCCCGCACACTGCAGCAAGAAATTTAACTATTTTTATAATTTTTTAATAGTGATAAATAATTTATTTTTTTAAAGTTATAAATAAATAAATGAAATATTCGGCTAGATAGAACAAGGTCAATTTGTTTAGTTGTTGATTTGACTTACGTTCACAAAAGAAACTAAATATCTGATTTAGTGCAGATGTAAATATCTCAGTTTATAACCAAAACGTTCTGAGTTCAATTTCCAGCAGTGCCCATTTAGGATTATAGCTATATTTATACATTTTATAGTAATAGCATTTCGATAAATTGCTGCTTAGAAACTTGTTCAGTCTATTTCGTTGGTAGGTATTATTTATAAGTGAAAATCTTAAAATAAATTAGGTGGTTTCTTGGAGACATTTTTTATCATACATCATTTCGACAACGATTCGATTATTGTTACTAAAAGTTCAGTCTCAAAGACAATAAATATCAATGAGTTTTGATTAATGGCGTATCGTATGTGATTTATTTCACGCCTCCAATACCTACTCATGATAGAGGATTGATTTAGATGGTGTCACGGCTCCTACTAATTGATAGATGTACGCTGTGTGGCTGCATTAGCTACTTATTAGATACAGCCGAATAAAGCAATAAAGGATTTAACTAACTTTATACTATTCATATTGTAAAGGATGACTCAATTAGTGCATTGGTGTCTTAAAGTTTCCAGTGAAATTATACGACCTTTTTTATTTTAAAATTCATCCCGAATTATTATGTTATGTGAAAGCCATTATTGTTTATAAAACAACTCATTTAGTAAAACCATGTCAACAATAAAGTAAAAGGAATAACCTAATTTATTTATTTATACTATTAATATTATAAAGGATGACTCAATTACTGCATTGGTGTCTTAAAGTTTCCAGTAAAATTATACAACCTAGGTATTTTAAAATTCATCCCGAATTATTATGTTATGTCAAGGCCATTATTGTTTATAAAACAACTCATTAAGTAAAACCATGTCAACAATAAAGTAAAAGGAATAACCTAATTTATTTATTTATACTATTAATATTGTAAAGGATGACTCAATTATTGCATTGGTGTCTTAAAGTTTCCAGTAAAATTATACGACCTAGGTATTTTAAAATTCATCCCGAATTATTATGTTATGTCAAGGCCATTATTGTTTATAAAACAACTCATTTAGTAAAACCATGTCAACAATAAAGTAAAAGGAATAACCTAATTTATTTATTTATACTATTAATATTGTAAAGGATGACTCAATTATTGCATTGGTGTCTTAAAGTTTCCAGTAAAATTATACGACCTAGGTATTTTAAAATTCATCCCGAATTATTATGTTATGTCAAGGCCATTATTGTTTATAAAACAACTCATTTAGTAAAACCATGTCAACAATAAAGTAAAAGGAATAACCTAATTTATTTATTTATACTATTAATATTGCAAAGGATGACTCAATTATTGCATCGGTGTCTTAAAGTTTCCAGTGAAATTATACAACCTAGGTATTTTAAAACTCATCCCGAATTGTTATGTTATGTCAAGGCAATTATTGTTCATAAAACAACTCATTAAGTAAAACCATGTCAACAATAAAGTAAAAGGAATAACCTAATTTATTTATTTATACTATTAATATTGTAAAGGATGACTCAATTAATGCATTGGTGTCTTAAAGTTTTTCCTGTGAAATTGTACTACCGAGGTATTTTAAAATTCATCCCGAATTATTATGTTCTGTCAAGGCCATTATCGTTTATAAAGCAACTCATTAAGTAAAACCATGTCAACAATAAAGTAAAAGGCCAAAACAATAAAGTAATAACCTAATTTATTTATTAGAAGCACTTAAAGTCAAGTTTTACATTAAACAATTCTAATACTTTTATTTTAGGTACTCTTTGACTTTATCATCTTGCAAAATAGCTCTTTTATTTAACCAATAGTTTTCTGATTTACAGTAGAAACATCACTGTCATAAGTAAAACACAAAATTAAATGTACTGACATAGTACTAAGTACTAGAAGTGTAATCAATAATTGAATTGAAAATCTAATAAGTAATCTGTGTTATAATTGTCAATGTGTTAGTATTCGATAACTAATTACCTAAACTCACACACAAGGCTTTCGAATCAAAGTAAATCCAATGATGTTCTCTTTGGTAGATAAAATGTGCTATCACAGTGGGATGGTCGTTTGGGGCGTTATTTTTCCGAGTCATCGTATCAATCGTTTATCAAACTGTTGTGTTAATTCTAACGGGCCCTTAGGGAGAATGCTATGGAGTTGGTAAATGTTATTTTATTTCAAAGTCAGTATAGCGACTCTATCATTTTGAATTTCTTGTTTTTAGTTAAACTGTATTTTTTCTTATATTCGAAGTGCCTATATATTACGTTGCTCCAAATTGCTTTGTAAATTCTAGAACTAACTGAAAGACGTACTCTCATATAAATCTTTCAAAAATTGTATTTTTTTACTTGTGTGTTTTATGATAATTTATTTTTTAAGGTACATTATGTATCTTTTATTTTTTAACCGACGAAAATAATTCGACACGTATATTTTTTTATTTTTTTTTATATGTATGACCACGCATAACTTTTTACAGTATTGTCCGATTTTGATAATTCTTTTTTTATTAGAAAGGGCATACATCCAAGGTGGTCCCATTGTCCGCTTGTTAGGATCTGCTGATGATATCTTGGGGAAATTCAAGGAACTCTTCAAATTTTGGAGGCACGCTTACAGCGATTTCGGTTTTTGACTCGGTATCGGTAGCTTTTTGGCTACAAGTGCCGTATAATATACTATGACAGTATAGTACGAGTACGCTACGTGGCGATAAATCACTAAAAAGTAAGAAATAAAAATTTTTAACAAAAAATAGAACCGACTCAAAACGCACTAAAAAGTAAAAAATAACTGTGTCATTTAGTTGCTTTAATTTACTTAAGCATATCTAGGAGTCGGTGCCAGCCAAGGTTTCTACTTTCAAGGACGTTTCCTGGAACCCACAAACTGCTTTGCTACGTAAAATAAATGTTCCTTAAACTTGGCTGGCACCGACTTCATAGATATGCTTAAGTAAATTAAAGCAACTAAATGACACAGTTATTTTTTACTTTTTAATGCGTTTTGAGTCGGTTCTATTTTTTGTTAAAAATTTTTTGTATTATATTTTTTATATATTTAAATTTCCTTCAATAATCAAATATAATATTATTTAAAATAATGACAACTCCATGTATTTATTATTTTCATTTCAAAGAGTGATTTAGGATGTCAGCCTCATTAGCCGTAGTAGATAGCTGATGCAAAATTTTTTAGTCATTTCCCTACAATTTACCATTCTTTAAATGAATAATCAATCATTTTCAGAATAAGAAGAAAATGATTAAGGGGTCCACGCTGATATAAGGTTACTGCTGTTCTGAGTACTCTATTATGCGTTTTAGAATACCAGCTTAAACCAGAACTATTCTAGCATAAACTAAAAGCAGGCGCAGGCAACTTCGGAATACTCTAGGCGTTACGGTTTGGCACAATAAGAAAAATGGTTACAAATAATAATTTTTGTTCAGCTTCCGTGAAAATTTGAATTGAAGATAACGTCTATGTGACGTAAAACGGGACAAGTATTAAACCAAAAACATATAATAACAATGCTAGGAATAAAAAATCTAAAAGTACAATCTAATTAGCAGGTAAAGAATCTATAATCAATCTTGTATGCATCTTAACGTATAAACTAAAAAGTTTTTATAACCCTCTTTTGATAAGTAGTATCTAGTTTAAATTTAAAAGCTACGTCACTTATTGAATAAAACGGCACGCCCAACGTAGCTGAACAAACATGATAGAAAGAAGTATTAATCACTAAATTAACTGTTATTTTCGTTCAGTTACAAAAAAAAGCTCCCGTCAGCGTCTGCAAATCAATTATCCCCCGATGCCAAGGGATAGACATCACGTGTAATTGACTTGTTCATCATTTTCCCTTACTTTCTCCATTTTTGCGACTTATTCGTACTTTAATTGGAATTATATTAATGTTTATTATTGTTTACGAACTTTTATACCTTTACTTGCCTTTTGCCTCTTATTAATATTATTTTTGTATTGATTCATTTTATTAGATGTCTTTTGATGTCATAATTATTATTTAATGTTACCCACAAAATTAAGTATGGTGTATTTTTTTTAATTCTGCATTACTAATTTGATGGTATGTTACTTAGTATTTAAGGCAATTGTGATAGAAATTCAAATACATTATTTCAAATTTTAGAGTAATTACAGTAATATTCCTATAGAAAGTGACTGAGTTTTTAATGAAAATAATAACGGTGCTTTTAAAATCAATGCAAACGTATGACTCTTCCTTTATAATGATTGATCATTAATTTTAGGTTAAGATATAACAATACAAATCAAAGTACTATTATAAATAACTTTGTAGTTAGGTACATTAAGCAATCACAGTGGGCAAGAATAATGTAACCTACAATATTTAAAAATTTTTTTACCAAATTAATAAACGAATACTTAGATTTATTATGATGATAAATGGCATCACTAAATAATATTTATTAAAATATTGAGTTATTGCAAGCTTTCGTGACTTTGTTCACTTCTAAATTAATTTGTTCATTCGCCTGTTTTAATGTAATTTTGATATTCGACCTTTGACTATCATTCTAGAACAGTCGTTCGTTGAACTTGATTTTAATTATAAAGAAAAGATTAGCTTTTAGAGAAGAAATAAAAATTGTTATTTTATCCCGCTTATTTGTCAATCTTATAAAAATAAAATAAGTTCGGTACAGTTTTGATTAAATAAAGTATTTTTTATCTAACAAAATTTATCTACAGAATCAACTTGCCTAAGAAGAAATCAAAAGTTTAGGCACTTTTATTTTCAATATAAAATATAAATAACAATAGGGAATTCTTAGAAGCATGCAAGCACCGTGGAAAATGGAAAGATGCGGTCTCTGCCTACCCCTATGGGAATAAAGCGTGATGTATGATATTACATTTATAATATTATGTAACTTAAAATAAAAAAACTAAACTAGAAAAATATTAAAATTTAAATGAGCTAAATAATTGCTAACTTTAGACCAATTTGAAAATTCACATATTATTTTTACATTTTTTGGTTTGGGTAACGCGTACTTCTCGTTTTAGTTTTTCTACAATTAAGCATTATTCCATATTAAATAAAAAAATTTAACAAAAAATAGAACCGACTCAAAACGCACTAAAAAGTAAAAATAAAACAGTGTCATTAGTTGCTTTAATTTACTTAAGCATATCTAAGAGTCGGTGCCAGCAAGGTTTCTACTTTAAGGACTAGAACCCACAAACTGCTTTACTACGTTAAAAATGTTCCTTAAACTTGCTGGCACCGACTTCATAGATAAGCTTAAGTAAATTATTTTTTGTTAAAAATTTTTATTTCTTACTTTTTAGTGATTTATCGCAACGTAACATACTCGTACTATACTGTCATAGTATATTATACGGCACTTGTAGTCAAAAAGCTACCGATACTTACACAAAAACCGAAATCGCTGCAAGCGTGCCTATAAAATTTGAAGAGTTCCTTCAATTTTCCCAGGATATCATCATCAGATCCTAACAAGATGACAATCGAACCACCTTGGTGTGTGCCTTTACTAATAAAATACAGAACTCCAGTGAGCAGCTTTCTTTGTTTTCAATATTTTTAATAGTAATTAACAGGTAAAAAATAATCAAGTTTTAAAAACGTGTTAGCTCTACCCGCCCTGCGCCAAAATACATTAATATAACTACGAGAATCATAATAAGCAAGCTGATACGTAGCTCCGTGCTTAAGGTTACACCATCCGGTTCATAATGATGTAAGTTCCACCGTGTTAATATGAGATGCAAGGGTGTGTTATACACTTTAGCTGGCTAAAACGCTTTTGAATTATTATTATTATTTTTATCTGAGTACTGAACTCGGTGTTCTTTTTTGTAAATCCATAATACTTATTTTATAAATGAGGACTGATAAAACTAAAAAAAATATATGACGTATACTACCATGCAAACTCCCACTAGAATGGAACTCCCACTGGATCTAGTAAATATTTTTTTTTTTAATAATTATAATGTTGTAACCTTTTCCTCATGAACGCGCCAGATATCAAATACTTATTCATATCAAAAACTTCTACAGGTATATAAGGATCCCTCGGCGCGTGAGTCTGACTCGCACTTGGCCGGTTTTTTAAATTACATAAAAAAGTTTTAACACAATTGAGTTGGAGTTTATAATAAAAAAAAAACTAAAGAGTCTGTAATTTCGTGTTTGAGATTTTTTCATCGATTTTATTTCGTTAAAATTTTACAGTGAGAGAGCTAGGAATAAAAGCTTATTCTTCGAAGTTTGAATTAACCGAAATGCATTGGTGCAGAAAAACCAACCTCATAACTTTGTATATTTAACGTAACATCGTTATTTAAACCGTATTTTTACTTTCGAAAGAACTTTCCTTTTAAACAACTTCGGTAATATAAATTTTTCCATTGGCGATTGCAGTATTCATTCGGAAAATGTCGCCCATAGATTTTCTTTTACCGTGGATTCCTGTCGTTTGTGGGTCAACCGGATGTCATGTTCCTTCAGTCAACGAATGGATGTTCATCCGTTGTGGAATTCCTTTATATTTTCAGGTAATTTTAGCTTAGACAGGTGATTTGTTATAACGTTATTTATTAATTTTTACGCTTTAGAAGTAGGTGCGCGAGGTATACCAGCAAACTCTCTCTATAACCTGCAAAAAGACCTTGGCCTTACTAGAAGTGCAGTAAGCTCCATATTGGAACGTTTATTTAAGGCTGTTCTAGTACGGTTCTTCCGAATTTGCCTGGACTGGGAATAACTTAAACGGAGGAGGTGAGTGTTGACGGCCGTCACTAAGAGATCTCATTTTAAACCTACACCCGTGTCACATGTCCCTGAGCCACGCGATGGACCCGGCACCCACACGGTGAATCCATGGAATAAGATATTCGTCTCATAAAAACGAAAGTTTATAAGTGGGTGTGTTTGTTACTTTTTAGCCGTAGGTAAGTAAATCCGATCTGAAATTTGGATTTTAGTTAGATTGAAACATAGTTAAATTTTGTCCCGACATTTCCATAGGATCGCGAACTACGCAGGCGAAACCGCGGGCTAGTAGTGCAATAAAATTGAACATTTCGACAAGTTTTACAAGTACCTAGTAAACATTTTTATAACTGCTCTCCTAACCATGCTTGTTTCTGCGGCCAATCAGCATTGCGGTGTCTGTCTGGTTGTCTGTTCGCGACATAGGCCACTGTATGGATTTACGGTTTTCACCACTAGATAAAATGATTCTTGAGGAATATTTTAGTTTATAAATGGTTAAATATATAAATTGGCTCAAATCTAACGAAAATTGTTGGAAGAAGCGCACCGCCTGGGAACTTTTATTGAAAATGTTTATTGAAATCTATTTGTGACATAGCGCAAAAAAATTTTTAACAAAAAATAGAACCGACTCAAAACACACTAAAAAGTAAAAAATAACGGTGTCATTTAGTTGCTTAGGCTGGCATAAAAATTTTTAAGAAAAAATAATTTTTTGTTAAAAATTTTTATTTCTTACTTTTTAGTGATTTATCGCCACGTAACGTGCTCGTATTATAATGCCATAGTATATTATACGGCACTTGTAACCAGAAAGCTACCGATACTTACACTAAAACCGAAATCGCTGCAAGTGTGCCTATACAATTTAAATAGCTCCTTCAATTTTCCTAGGATATCATCATCAGATCCTAACCTGATGACAATGGGAGCATCTCGGAAGTGTGCCCTTTCTATTAAAAAAAGAATTATCAAAATCGGACAACTCTGTAAAAAGTTATGTCTGGTCATACATAAAAAAATATACATGTTGAATTGAGAACTTCTTCCTTTTTTTTCGTTGGTTAAAAATTATGTTTAGAAGAATTGTTTGTCAGTATTAGATCTACAAAAAAGTCCGCGATAACTAAATCTATCGTTTAAGAATATTCTATGCTCAATCGTTATTTTAAATGAAGGTCATCGTTTTTCATGTTTTATTTTTTTGGTATTTTTAGAGCAATACACTATAGCTCGCAGATGAAGTCACAGACGTCCGCTAGTATGAAGATAAGAATGCGTAAAAATGCGAAAAAAGTAAAGTCACCTCTCTCGACACTACCCTTTACATTGTAATTCCTTACGTTACTAATAGTATCCAGGGGCAGGGGCTGACAGGTTGACACGTCTGTCCCCATGATTAATGGCGGCCCAATCAGATGCACGTGACGTCACGGCCGACACTTCGTAATTCATAAGGGTAAATTGCAAAATGAGATAATTGTTTGCGCTTTACATAATTACTTCGGAACTTTGGTCCAAGTTGGTCCTTGAACTTGGGAGCCATTGTTTGTAAAATTTTGTTCAGTTTTGTTGGAACCTTATTAACAAACTTTGTTCTTGTAATTACGTGTATTATCATTTCGAAAGCTAAAATATTTTGGTTAAGACAAAAAAGAAAATAGATACCTTAAAGGAACAGCAGTTAGTATGGGACGTGTTATCAAATTCTGTACTTTTTTACTATGCGAGTAACTTTTGATATTGAATACAATTTTTTCGTTTTTCAAAGCTAGAATCAATGACGTGCAGTTCCTAGTATTAATGTCTATTTTGTCGTGACCTTTTGGTTTTTAGCCTTAGGGTGACTGGTTGTGCGATGTTAATGTAACTGGATGCGCATCGCCTTCTCTACCACGTCTTTGCCTGGGGGCTGGCCTGGCTCTCAAAGCTCATCGTAGGGGTTCCTGCGTACTAAGAGGCGATTTGGCATCCACAAACATTTCTCCTTGATAAGCAGGGTTGTTCAGACATATGATTTTGCCCTCGATTGATTTTACTTCTGCAGCTTAGCCGCCTTTTTGTGGATGTGCATAGCTTAGCTAAGTTCCACGCAGCCGATAATGTGCTAGAGGAGCTAGGCATCTTAGTTAAGTTTTCGTGGCGTGTTGATAAATGGTTGGTTGATAAATTGATTGTTCTATAGTACTCTGATATAGCTGCTTCAATTTAAGAGGTATTCTTATATTGGCATACATATACGAAGCAAAGAAAAGCTTAGGATTAAGTTAAAGATGTGATGAGCTCGTTTTATGTAAAGATAATCAAGCTGTGGAATTAGCAGACCCCTCTCATAAATGTGTTGGTCAGAGCAATACAGCCAGCATATATGTTGTATATTCTCTACACATCACTGTATAAGATGGTTGTCGAAATATTTCGATGCGAACGCATTGTTTTGTCGAACTGGTAAAGCTTTTACTAAATATGTTATTTATTTATTTCCTGTGGATAATGTTTTTGTAAGAATACTTCTCTATTTATAAAATACAGTATTCGTTACATTACATTTTATCAAGTATTGTCTTAATATTTTCGTACCATTTTGACTATGTCATTACATTACACTTTATCAAGTATTGTCTTAATATTTTTGTACCATATATACCTTATTAACATTGTCAAACAATGTTAATACTAGCTAAAATTACAAAATCAAAATAATATTTAATTAAAATCAAGTTCAACCTTATGTCGAAGTTATTGTTTTAACAACATATCATTATAAGTGACTTTCAAAAATAATAAATAGCTTGTCATGAACACAATATGTTTAGGATTAACATTTATGAAGCTTTTCAGTTCAGGAAATGTAAAGTCAATAACTCAACATCTCGTGAAAAGTGTACTTATTAAATAAAGTGCGGCTGATTGATTAAGAAAATAAACGTAAACAAAGGACAGGTATGCGATAACAGACGAGTATTACCTACTCTGTTTCTTTTTTTTTTCATGCGAACATTTTGTCAAATTTTCAAAAATATTCATTTGTTACTACTATACTTGCTGTTATTCATTTATTATTATTTCTTCTATCTTCTATTATTATTAAAATAATAAGTAGAATTTAAGTTAATATTTTATACGCATATTATTACTTATAGTTGTAACATAGCTTAGAATCTGACTGTGGCACGTGAAAGTTGTCGGTTCAAAGCGACGAACGCAACATCCGTAACCGGCGACTGCACCGGATATTGCACAGTAAACTGCATCGTGTAACGGAATGTTTACCGGACCATATTGCCTGCTTTTGAAAATATATGCGCACGGTTTAAAGAGCATTCTAGACAGTTACCTTTTCACGTTTTGCTTAAACTTATTCGGCTGAACATTAAACTCTTATACAGTCACCTCGCTATTTTCTGTGATCCTCGATAAGATAAGACCAGTCTTTTTATAGAAGTGGAGATTTGATGCACAGAGCCAACACACTGCTACAATATGCTTTAAAAGGCTTTAGTTGGATAATGTACGTAACTCAATGTAAAAAGTAGTATATGCGGGTACCATGATGTTTGGAAGTCCTTGGAACTTGGAACAAGATGCTACCACCAGTGGACGTCCATCGGAAATTAAAACAATGATCACGATATGCGAGGAGCTTAAAGAGAGTTTTAGACATTTTATCTATTTGCAAAATTTAGCTTTATGTTGTAAACTTACTTGGCGTTGAACATATAATCACTTAATTTTAATAGAATGCTACAATTCTAGACCTTTCTGCAGGAGTCCTTAGTACAGACAGACATCAAGGGAGGCCCAGAGAAGCCATGGACGCTGGCGGCTGAAAAATGTGGCATTTGGAATTCATTCAAAAAGGTTATAGTCTGCTGTTGCTGTTGTAAATATCTATTTGCTGATGTACTTAATAATCATGAAGATAACAAATAAATATTATAGGACAATTACACACATCGCTATATAGCCCCAAAGTAAGCGTACTCGTAAGCAGTTTGTGTTATGGGTGCTATATATGATGACATGAAAATGATGATGATAATATTTGATGTGGGAATCGAACCCACAGCCTAGGACGCAGAAGCAGGGTCACTACCCACTGCGCCACTCTGATGATGATCGACTCTTTCAAGAGTCATCGATAAGATTTTAATGATAATGGCGTGTTATATTTAGCAACTAGGCTGCCCTATCGAACTATATACTAAATAAGCTACGAAACGAGATCATATTTTGTAAGTTTCATGCCTACGCTCGTACAAGCTCGTTAGCCTTAGGGCATTATTATTGTAAGGGCTCAGTTAATTAACTAGGTACGAGGATATCCCGAGAATAGTATTCAGTATGATAACACCTAACGAAGTTGTATCATATGACTAGACTAAAATACTATGCTGTTAAATGTTTCTCCATTTATCTGACCTATGTTACGCCACATTATAAACATGGTCTTTTCGAACCTACCTACCTATATTTAAGATTTTTACGAATATTAATTTAATTTTTTTGAAACATCTTTCTTTATTCTTTCTCCATCTACGTGAAAAGCTTATGTGAATTGAAAAGGAGTGGAGAACAGTATGTTCATATTTTATTCCCAATAATTGTTTTTAAAGATTGTTTGATCCCAATAAAGATTTATATTTATATCATAGGAAACAAATTTTTGTATCAAAACGGAATTTCGAACAAAATTGCGGTATACAATATTAATTATTATTAATATAAAATAATTTAATTGCATTTAATTTGAGTAAATTTCAAGGAGTAGGAATCGACTCGGTGCCATTCAAGTTTAAGGAAAGTTAATTCAACAAAGTAGCAAAGCACTTTGTGTGAATTAGGTATCATCTTTACAGTAGAAAGCTTCAGGTGGCACTGATGCATCAGATCATACATATGGTCAAGTAAATTAAAGTAACTAAATGACGCATTTATTTTTAACTTTTCAGTGCGTTTTGAAGTCGGTTTAATTTTTTATTAAATTTTTTTTTAAAAATCGGACTATTCTGTGAAAAGTTATGCGTAGTCATGCGTAAAAAAATCCCTATCCCAAAACTACTTAACCAATTCTGATGAAACTTGCAGTATTACCTAAGTTGAACAATTGATGTGTTTGAAGTTGAGTGATTCCGGAAATATGCAAACAAAACATAAAAATTCCCTATCTCAAAAACTACTGAACTGATTTTGATAAAATTTGCAGTGTACCCTAAGTTGAAAAAAAAACTAGTACAACAAAAAAAAGAATTACTTAAATCGAACTTGTATATCCGGAGATATGGCTCCACAAACATAAATACATACATACATACATACACACATACATACATACATACATACATACATACATACATACATACATACATACATACATACATACATACATACATACATACATACATACATACATACATACATACATACATACATACATACACACATAACAAAAGGGTATTGAAACTTGGCACATTGGTTCAGACGCTGATATAGACTTACATATGCAAAAACTGGGCTCTTCTGGAAATATTACATACGAGTCGAATTAATAACCTCCTTTTTTGAAGTCGGTTAAAAAACAAAGGATAACGCAATTTAAAATTTTCTTTAAAAATTGATAAAATATTGTAAAAATATCCGAAAAGTCAGAGGACCGTTAATTAATTATTATTAAGTGCTCGTATCGATACAGCTTCGCTTAATGAAAAACAAAACGGGCTAATTTTCACTGAAAATATAAATCAACGCCCGGTAATAATTTAAAGGCTGTCTCTGAAATAAACACGAAATCGCATCTATTCTGGTTTCGAGCTGAAAATGTGGGCACAAACTGTCCACTGTGTGACACCTTCTGGGTCCGGAATATCTATAGCAGTACTAGATTGTTAGCTATTTCTAGATACTTGTTTTGTTTATATGTATATAAGTATTTTGAGGAGTATTGATTTTAACTATTTAAGCTATTTTAAATACTAATATGAAGCTTTAAGTCTTATACTTTTACTATTAAATATTGCTTAAATTAGTTGTAAATAAAAAAAAACATTAACTAATTAAGTAAGTCTTAAAAACAACAAGGGCTTTTGTACTATGTGGAAGACTCGTAGGTATGTACGGGTGCCACGGTCATTCACTTCACAGAACCTAGAAATACATGTGCCTACAGATTTTGCTGAAATTTATCAATCAGATATCAACTTCGCTTCAACTAACCCAATATGGGTTCTTTTCATAGAATAATATTTTTATATTTAATATATAAAATCTCGTGTATATATTATAATATATAAACGATACAAGGTACGGTGTTTGTAATTAAACTCCTCCGAAATTGCTTGACCGATTTTCGTAAAATTTTATGTGCATAATGGTTAGTTCTGTGAATTGGAAAACATTTATTTTTATCCCCCTAAATGTTACGGGTGGTCCAACACTATTTTTTTTTGCCATTTTTTTTTCATTTTTTTATGTATTGTATTGCATGTATTTCTTGGTATAAAACATACAAAAATACATACAAGCCTAAATTTTTACCCTTCATAAAAAACATAACTTGAAATTTGTACCTATCTATAGTTGTAAGCTAAAGCTCAGACAACACTATCTTTCGGGGAGAACTTATAACAGATAAATATTTATGAACTACAAAAGTTCTTACTTCAGAAACTCCAATATCGCATTTTAAACTCAAACCCCAACATTAATAAAAGCTACAAATTGACTCCGGCAACTCAACTTACCCGTTTGAATTATGTCAAGTTGAAAATAGTTCAAATGGCAAATAGCACTCACAACTTTTAATAAGCGGCAATAAGAATTCTTCACGAGGAAGAAAATTAGTTTAGTTCTAAACTGTTAATGGATGCATTGCCGAATACTTGAACAAATAAAAACTCGTTTAACTTTACAAAAGTACGATAATTAAATCTATAAGAGGCCTCACTTGATTTGAGAATCATACAAGCTCGAAAATCATTGCAATATTGGTCGATAACCCACTAGGTGGACTAACGATATCAAGCGGGCTGTAGAAATGCCCTGTATGTAGCCGGCTCAAAATCGTGCTGTTTGGAAGTCTTTACAAATTCAAATTCAAATTCAAAATCATTTATTTCAAGTAGGCCAATTATAAGCACTTTTGAAACGTCAAATTAGACTATTTGTAGTGATTCTACCACCGGCTCGGAAGGCAGGTCCTGTTGAGAAGAGCCGGCAAGAAACTCAACAGTTGCTCTTTTAAAATTATTATTTTTTACAATATTAACTGTATTGTTACATAAAATTATTTATTCTACTACTTGTGTGAAGTTGAAAGCTGATCCAATTGCCTCTCGACCTCTTTGTCATTTGAAAATTCATCTATAGTATAATAACCTTGACTCAGTAAGTGAGTTTTAATACATTGCTTAAACTTATGCAATGGCAGATCTAAAACTGAATCGGGCATCTTGTTGTAGAAGAGTACACCCAGTCCAACGAATGACTTTTGAACTTTTCGGAGGCGATACGCTGATAAAACTAATTTATGTCGATTCCTAAGAAGACGATCGTTTAAGTCCTTTTTCTGTTTATACATATTTATATTTTGTTTGACAAAGACTAGGTTATTATATATATATTGACAGGCTACTGTAAGGATTCCTATTTCTTTAAATTTATCACGAAGGGACTTGCGGGGTTTTAGTTTATCATCATCATCATCATCATTATCAGCCTATTAACGACCCACTACAGGGCCAGGCCTCCCTCCTTATAGGAGAGGGGATATGGAGCGTACACCCACCACGCTGCTCCAATGCGGGTTGGCGGGCTTAGGGTGATAATGTTTCATTTTATTAACGATCACTATCAGATGTTGATGATAGTGACCGAGACCGACGGCTTAACGTGCTCTCCGAGGCACGGGGGTATAACACCACCAATTTCCAGACTCCGGGCTTGAAATGTACTGAACATTTCATAGAAGAATGAAAAGCTCAGAATTATTCCATGACCCGACCCAGGGATCGAACCCAGGACCTCGTGATCGAAGCCACATAGGCTAACCACTAGACCAACGAGGCAGTTTAGTTTATATATCGACCGAATTGCTCGTTTTTGAAGTATAAATACATAATTTATGTCAGCAGCCTTGTCCCACAATAAAATGCCATAAGACATCACACTGTGGAAGTACAAGACAAGAGGCGAGAGAACAAGAAGAAGAAGAAAAAGAGACTATAGGCGGAATGCATTTCAGACAGACTCTTCCTAAATCTAGGTTCCTTTACCGACTGATTAATTGTTTAAACGAGAAGCGTTTACTTACTTTTCATATACAAAAAATACTAGTACCATTACCTACGTATACAACATATAAGACATTTATTACCTATTCTAGTATTATAATGAAGTTCTAAGAAATATCAAAACGACTATACTTACACTGCTTGCCGCTTTTTGCTAAACTTTGTCGCTTCATAAAATTTAATAATATGTCCCAAAGCTGCAATAGGGCTGTTATCTTTGTGAATTGTACACAAGGGCCAGCTAGCGGCTATTAAAAGAATAATACAGTGATATAAAACTTCTTGATGTTAAAAAATACATCTACATACATACATTGAAATTAGTATTTGGTATAGTTTTTCGTAACACAGCTCTTCTGGAGAAATCACCATTATTACTGTCGCCAAGTACTTCTACTGACAATCGGTACAACAATGTAGCTTGGTACAACTTTTTTTATATATTATAAGTTAGACTTGACTACAATAACACCTGGTGGTAAGTGATGATGCAATCTAAGATGAAAGAGGGCTAACATGTTAGGAGTACGATTAATTCTATACTCCGGTGCCTGCACGACATCGTACAGGAAAACTTGGCAGTATCTTTGTCGGTAGGGTGGTAAGTAGCCACGGCCAAAGCCTCCCACCAGCCTGACCTGGATGAATTTAGAAAACCTTAATCGGCCCATCGGGAATTGAACCCAGGAACTCCACCTTATAGATCCACTGCGTCAGGGAGACCGTCAAAAATGGTCTGAGGGATTTAGTCGCCGGCTTAGTTACAGTCCCATAATTAAACACCTTACCACAATTTGATGGACTTGCAAATTGTTAGTCTGTAAAAAGGTAAATCACCTTTGAGTTATTTATTTAGTCACTTAATTATAATTATAACATAAAATTTTTTAACAAAAAATAGAACCGACTCAAAACGCACTAAAAAGTAAAAAATAACTGTGTCATTTAGTTGCTTTAATTTACTTAAGTATATCTATGAAGTCAGTGCCAGCCAAGTTCAAAGAACATTTATTTTACGTAGTAAAGCAGTTTGTGGGTTCTAGGTAACGTCCTTGAAAGTAGAAACCTTGGCTGGCACCGACTCCTAGATATGCTTAAGTAAATTAAAGCAACTAAATGACACAGTTATTTTTTACTTTTTAGTGCGTTTTGAGTCGGTTCTATTTTTTGTTAAAAAATTTTATTTCTTACTTTTTAGTGATTTATCGCCACGTACCGTACTCGTACTATACTGTCATAGTATATTATATAGCACTAGTAGCCAAAAAGCTACCAATACCGAGTCAAAAACCGAGATCGCTGTAAGCGTGCCTCCAAAATTTGAAGAGTTCCTTCAATTTCCCCAGGATATCATCAGCAGATCCTAACATGAAGACAATGGGACCACCTTGGATGTATGCCCTTTCTAATAAAAAAAGAATTATCAAAATCGGACAACACTGTAAAAAGTTATGCGTGGTCATACATAAAAAAAAAAAAAAAAAAACAAATATACGTGTCGAATTGAGAACCTCCTCCGTTTTTTTCGTCGGTTAAAAAATATAGCATAGTAATCTTCATAATTTAATATAATTTTAATTTGATTGGTATCCTTTAGGAAGGAGACCAGCGGTATCTCGTACGTCGTCGTATACGGTAACTCAACGTAGGAGCAATATTAATAATTGTATATTTTGTTGTTACAATTTTACCTATCGCGAGTATTTTTACTATTATTAAAATATAAACGGCAGAAACTCACGTCACTGTTGTGGGAGTATGAACGCAGTGAGTTTGTTTCACGCCGCGTTGCATGAACAAGCAACCTCATGACTAAGGTTCCTATATAGTTTCGAAACTAGTCGGGCATACTTCGACAAGTGATGTGAGTTTCAGCCGTCTATATTTTAATAATATGTATCTGATGTACTGTGCATAAAATTTAATACAAAATAAAAAAAAAATATTTACAATGTTGCAAAATTTAAAGCTAAACTTGGGCTATCAAAAAAATATATTATGATTTTCAAAGTCGTATATAAGTTAAATTTATAGTTTAGCAACGAAGATTAAAACATTTTAGAAATATTTATTATAAAAAAAACAAGTACATTAATATGAAAAATTACCAGACCGTTATCAACAACAAAAATTTAATATTACCCTATTGGTATGTACTACCAAAAGTAAATATTACATTGTAAGAATAAATCTTACCCCTTATTAAAAAGGCTTGGCCTAAGGTTTTCCAATATCTCGCATTCTTTGCGAAGTATTGTCATTATTCGTAGAAGCAGAATACTTGGAATTATTAACTCACTCCGCTTATAGACGATTTCTCCGATTTTATTTGACAACTATAATTTTTAGGAGATTTTTCTTTGCTTTGAAAAATCCAGTCGGTCTTTTTTCTTTTACTTACAAACAGTTTTTAACCGACTTCAAAAAAGGAGGTTATCAATTGGACCCGTCTTCCTTGAGTCGTTTTCCTCATGTTTGAGGGTCGTGACCACCTCCATTTAAGATCTTCCTTACAATGTTGCGCCATCCGCTCCTATTACCGGCCGTTTGAAGAGCGTCATACATCGAGGAGTCGAGTGTGGTGCGGATCTGGTCAGACCAACGCATCGGGCTACGCCCACGCGGCCTTTTTCCTTCCACTTTGCCAGTGACTACTAGTTTCTCTAGATTATCTCCGTCTTTTCTGGCAATGTGTCCAAAGTACTCTAATACACGCTTGAGGCAAATAGTGGAGAGCCTTGATTTAATATTAAGCTTAGCAAGAATAGATGCGTTGGTCCGAAATGCGGTCCATGGGATCCAGAGCATTTTCCTCCAGCACCACATATCAAAAGCGTCTATTCGTTTGCGATCCGCAGACTTTATGGTCCATGTCTCAGCCCCATATAAAAAAATGGAGAAGACGAGTATGCGTACTAATTTGATCTTCGTCCTCAACGAGATGTTGCGGTCTCTCCAAGTTTTATGTAGCTGAGACATGGCACTCTTTGCCATTCCAATTCTTCTTCGGATCTCTGGTTCACAGGAGCCGTTATTAGTTATAGTGGAACCAAGGTAAACGAAATCTTCGACAGTCTGTAAATTGAGTGCGCCAGTGAGATTTAATACCTTTGATCTATCTATGACCATGATTTTGGTCTTCTGTTTGTTGATAGATAGACCTAAGGTGTTGCTGATTCGCTCCATTCTCTCCAGTAGAGAGCACATCTCAGTTTCATCTGCGGCCAAAAGCGTGGTATCGTCAGCATAGCGAAGATTGTTTAATTTTACTCCGCCAATGCGTACGCCTCCCTCCCATTGGTCGCAGGTTTGCCTCATGATGTATTCGCCGTACGCGTTAAACAAGATAGGCGAGAGAATGCAGCCTTGACGCACCCCTTTGCCGAATTTAAAAGGGTAGGACATCATATCCTCGATTCTGACTACACCTTGGCTGTTGAAGTATAGTGCTTGAATAAGGGCTATGAGATGAAGTGGCACCCCGAGTTCTCCCAGTACTGTCCATAGAGAGTTCCAGTTTACGCAGTCAAAAGCCTTGCTGTAGTCAACGAAGCACATGATGACCGGCGTATTGTACTCATAGGCTTTCTCGATGACCTACCTGCCTAACATTTAGAATTTGCTCACGCGCACCCTTCCCTTTGACAAAGCCTGCCTGCTCCTGTGGGATTTGCCAGTCTAGGTAGTGGCGAATACGTCTGTTAAGTATATGGAGCAGAACTTTGCTTGCATGAGATATGAGGGCCAGGGTGCGGTAGTTATCACATTGTTTTGTGGAACCCTTTTTATGAAGAGGTAAAATGACTGAGTTTGTCCAGTCTTTTGGCCAGTTTCCAGTAGTCCAAACTTGATTACATATTGTGTGCAGTGCCTTTATTCCGGTGTCGCCGAGAGACTTTAACTGTTCTGCAACTATTCCATCTGGGCCTGGTGCTTTTCTCATTTTAAGCAGACTAAGAGCCGCGCACACTTCTGAGGGAAGAATATCTGGCTCCCTATCTAAGGTGTTCCAATCAGCTGTAGGTCTCAGAGTGTTTTCAGGCAAGTTACCGTTATATAGCTCTTCACAGTAGCTGCGCCACCGTTCTGCCACCTCGTCTAATTGGTGTAGGGATATGCCATTTACATTATCGATTGCCCAGGATTTTGGTTTGAACTTCCTGGTTAGTAATCGGACTTTTCTGAAAAGGTCTGCTGTTTGGTACTTCAAGGAGTGGTCTTCGATATCCGTACAGATTTCCTCTATGTATTTGTTTTTATCATGTCTGCAAGATTCATCTATAGTTTTACATAGATCTTCGTACTGCTTCCTTACGTCTGGATCTTGTAGTCCTTTTACTTTTAAATTCTTCCTACGACGTGTAAGCTCCCAGGTCTTATCCGAGATCCAAGAAGATTTCTTGGGCTCACTTGCATTATTTTTTCCTACTATTCCTAGAGCATCGTTGACTGATGTTTTTAGTTGGTTCCAAGCCGACTCCGTGTTTAAATCGCTTGATTGAAGCTTTTCTTCAACAGTTTGTCGAAAAAGGGTTTTTTCAATATCATTCAACTTTCTGCCTTGCTGAGTTGGCGTTTTCTAGGTGACTTAAGACGTAATGCAAAGCTAGCCACAAGAAGATTATGATCTGTCCCGCATTCAGCACCCGGAAATGTTTTTACATTGTTTACAGAAGATCTCCAGCGGGTGTTGATTAATATGTAGTCTATTTGGTTTCTGTATCTATCGCCTGGAGATTTCCAGGTATACAGGCGCCTAGGGTGATGTTGGAAACAGGTGTTTAAAATTACCAGATGCCTACTTAGACAGAACTCGATCAGTCTATCACCACGCTCATTCCTGATGCCAAGTCCATGATGTCCCACAATTTCGCGAAGATGGTCATCGCTCGACGTGCTACCGACTTTCGCGTTCCAATCACCGAGAATCATGGTAATTTCTCGATTTGGTATTGAATCCAGTGTTTCCTCTAACGTCCCGTAGAATGATTCTATCTCTTCCTCTGATGATTGTGAGGTAGGTGCATATATTGATATTATGTTCAAGGTGCATGGCTTGGTGTTCAGTTTCATTGTAATGATGCGATCTGACACTGGGTTATATCCAAGTACATAGCCATTTAGTTTGTCCGGCACCAAAATGCCTACCCCATTTAAGCTGGAATTATCTGAGCCTGAGAAATAGAAGGTGTTTCCCATAGAAGTCTTGTAATGGCCATTTCCTTGAAAATGCGTCTCGCTTAAAGCCAGTATGTTTACTTTATAACCGACCATTTCCTTCTCCACGATGCTTAATTTGCCTGGTTTGAGTAATCCTCTAATATTCCAGGCTGCTATACGCTGGTGTGCGCGTATTGATGTTTTAAAATGTTTAGAGGTGCGTGTTACGCTCGTTGATTCTCCAAACGGAGCTTCGGTAGCATATTTCCCACCATCCAGCCCGGGTACTGAATGGCGCCGAGCGTTAGTCGGATCGTCCAACAAATCTCTCTCGTTATTTTGTCTTTTCATTAATGGGGTGGTTTTCTTGGGAAAATAATCTCGGTGGGTTCCCTCTTCCTTCCGAGTCAGTCTTTTAGAGGTTATTTAGGCCTCTCGGTCTCTGATTACCGCTTCATGGGCGCTAGGTGGCCATGGTGTGGTCAGGTTAATTACCGCCGCCTGAGACTCGGCGTTGACCTTTTACGGCAGGTATGGTCCCTCCTGACCAACCCTCCTCCTTTTGCATCCGGGCTTGGGACCGGCAACGGCGGAGTTATTGGACCCGTATGCATGTAATATTTCCAGTACAGCCCAGTTTTCGCATAACTATGTTAGTCTATATCAGCGTCTCAAAAAATGTGCCAAATTTAATAAGTGTTATATGTATGTATTTATGTGGAGGCATATCTCCGGAACTACAAATCCGATTTGAGTAATTCTTTTTTTGTTGTACAAGTTATTGTTCAATTTATGGTACACTGTAAGTTTTTTTTTAAATATTAAATATTTTTTTATTAAATTTTTTTTACTTACTAACTTCTTACTAACAGTAAACGAAGCAAATAGGTCATCTAAAGTCAAAGTCAAAATAACTTTGTTCAGTGTAATGTTTATGATTATTTTGAATCGACAACATGTAATTTTTAGATTATATTTCTATGTTAAGTTTACAATTTCTAGAGTTATTTATTTTAAATAATACAAACGTAATTTAGTCCAGAGAAGCCGTCGCTTTTATAATAACTACGGCCAAGTTTTTTTGGGGTAAAGTGTAAAGGGAGGTTGCCACCTTATTATATTTTTAATCAACTTTCACCCATTTCCCCGCCAGCATAAGACCTAAAGAGCGATTAAAAAGTTTACAGTTTCAATTAAGCCGCTTTTTTCGTTAGTCCGCACGGGTTCTCTAAAGTTTTGAGTTCAAAGTTTCCCCTCCAACTCATAGTTGCAATGGTTAAGCCGGAACTAACTTTTAAAGCTTTGATGAATTCTCTGAAGGTTTTAATCTTTCTTTAATGGTTTGTTTCAGTTTCCATTTTTGTTTAATTTAACTTCAAAATGTTATAATCAGAGAAGTTTATGCTTGCTTTTAAGCTCGGCTGACGAGACTAATAGCGTTACAAAAACTCATAAAAATAAGTTTTCATCTCGAAAAATTGTTGTGGACTGGGTAGTTTCGGAAATTATTTTGTAATATGAAATTCTTTGTTGAAGTTTTCAAGCCTTTGGCTTATAAAATGCTTTGGATTTAAAATATTTTAAATACAGCGAGCCGAACTCTTAACTCGAAAAGAACTAGGCACATAATAGAAGATAATATGTTCGTTATATAATTATCTTGATCATTGCACTACTTAGGCTATAATATGACCACCCGATACTGCACATCTTGTTTTGTTTTAAGGTCAAGATCTCTATTACACCTATTGTCTAGTGTATATTTATATAAAATTCAATTATCCCAGATAGGCCAAGTTTGACAAATTTTCATCTGTTTCGCTTCAGGTAAATTCGGTTATACGAACAAACACAATTATCTTGGAGCAAATGAAAATGTACTGTCACTGGGCCTCGTTTTGTACCTCTTCATTAGGAACGGGTATTTACTTACTTAAATTAAGATATAGTAGATAAGATCTTATTCTGCCGCTTGTTATTTAGGTCAAGTCAGGTTTCATTATCAATTAAGCCGGTAGTCAAGTGTTATTGATTCTCCGATATGAAGAAGTGCCTTTGAAGATGTTTTAAGGTTAACATCCATAATGATTTTAATGGTATTCAATGCTGGCTTAAAATATGTGAACATTTAATTTGTGTCCATTTGCCTATACTAAAATGGACTTTGATTATTATCAAAGGTCCATTTGAGTCATAAATTTCTGAAAATAATTTTTAATAGTTTGTAGATTGGTTTATTTATTTATTAAATCCTGTTTTTCAACGGACGAAAAAAAACGAAGGAGGTTCTCAATTCGACACGTATATATATATTTTTTTTTTATGTATGACCATGCATAACTTTTTACAGAGTTGTCCGATTTTGATAATTCTTTATTTATTAGAAAGGGCACACTTCCAAGGTGGTCCCATTGTTATCATTTTAGGATCTTATGATAATATTATCCTTAGAAAATTGAAGGAAATTTTCGAATTTTATTGGCACACTTACAGCGATTTCGGTTTTTGTGTAAGTATCGGTAGCTGTTTGGCTACAAGTGCCGTATAATATACTATGTCAGTATAGCACGAGTACGTTACGTGGCGATAAAACACTAAAAAGTAAGAAATAAAAATTTTTAACAAAAAATAGAACCGACTCAAAACGCAATAAAAAGTAAAAAATAACTGTGTCATTTAGTTGCTGTAATTAACTTAAGCACATCTAGTAGTCGACGAGTCAACAACAGACTGTGACAAAAACATTATTCCGTAGAGCACGTCCTATAAAAAAGGTTTTACATTCCGTAGGACTGAACCTGTAAACTGTTTATTTCACCATACCCTTTACATTTAGACTGATATACTTACTCAGAATTAGATGATCTCTACAAGAGCTAAGGTATCTTATAAATAAATAGCCATAATAATTATATGGTTTAAAAATACAAACATTATTTAAATAACTTAACAAAATAAACATCACAGTTATGAATTATTAATGTCATAACTATCGCATCGTGTTCGAAAAATCCTATTTGTTCCGCTTACTCCCAGTAGGGTATTGGCACTTTCTATGAAATTATAATATCCAAATTAATAAGATTTTTATTTATTATATCTCACTGCGTTAACCACAATTTTTTAATTCTCGGGAATATATCAGAATTTCTTATTTGTGCAAGCTTTAATAGTAGATATTTAAAGAGATATTATTAAAGTTATATCATTGCAGTAAACAAAAAAAAATATCAACTTAAGAATTAATTATTATGACTATTGATTTATTATTTATATCAAATAAATAAGCTTTAGCTTTTACGATGTTTATTAAATTTAAACAAAAACATAAATTAACATTAATTTCCTCATAATTTTCCGATTTCGATTTTTCTAATATTCAAATCTTACAATTTCCTAAATAGAAATAGTTATGCAAGTTATCATTGCATCGATAATCCTATTTTTAACGAAACTATGGTCACTCCAATATGTTTTATAAAAAGGACTCTGCACCTTTACTGTTCTAAGGGTGCCGCTGAAATGAAAAACTAAACCAAAGGGGACAGGTGCGAAATCCTTCCACAGCGGGGGTCCGAACCTGTCGACTCGACCAATAACCTTAATTGATAGGAATCGTTAACCTTTAAATACTCCCTGGTTTCCTTTACATAAATACTCTGATACTAATCTCGTATTTTTTTCTCAGTTATTTTATACGTCGTCGATCGTTTTATTTTCGGGTGCCCTCACCACGTTGTTCGTTATTTTGTAATAAACAGTCCTTCCTTTGACATTTGATATTTTCGAGATGGGAAGATACCTTGAATATGGTTTGAATAGAGCCTGATGTTGTTAGCTGTCCCCTTTCGTAATGTTTAACGTCAAATTATGTGGATATTATCAATATCCTTTATACATTATCTCCAATTAAAATTATATATTTTATACTCTCATCACAGGAAGTCAAAGATTTTAGTTCTCTTTGGTACAAGTTTATCTAGAATGTTGTTATTGGATATTATGTTTCAGGGAAATGCGATTTTGCGATACCTTTCGTTTCTTCAAACAAATTGACTTTACTTTGTAATTGGAGTTGTACCTATACACAACAAAATCATTATCTACCTAAATTTACTATCGGTAAAGAACAGAAAAATATAGAAGTTAACATGTAATTAACAAGATATTTCATAATATCATTAGGATATAAATTATAAGATGCATTAAAAATACTTATTGTTTCTTTTTGTCTTTGTATGTAAAATTACATTTCGATCGGTTTTGTAACTAAGATGACCGAAACGACAACAACTCATGATTACAACAAACCAACATTACATTATATTTATAATATTAGTTACGAAATTAGGATGGAGAACGTAATAAAGAATTTCACACTTTTATTAGCAGAGAAGGAATGCAAAAGATACAATGTGTATAACGGTAATAATAAAATACTATTGATACTTTAAGCTTTTTATTGTACGCAATTTATTACCGCATATGTCTGAAATAGACACTATAGAAGCAATATCGAGAGTTTTTATGGATAAAGTATAGATTAATATCAAAAACTTTAGCCGCAGTACTACATGAGCTGAATGTATGAATTGGGAATTCTTTATTGCTATTCGGAAAGTATACGCTAAAAGTTTAAACGATGAGCGAAAAATAATGATACGGAGATATTTTGCTGCAATATTTTCCGTTTGAGTACAGAAATCGTTTGTGGAGTTTTATATACTTTTTATAACAATTATATACGATTTTGAACTCGCCAAAGTTTATTAAAAAACAAAACATTCATTATCACCATCATCATCATCAGCCATCATGCATCCACTGTTGGACATAGGTCTCCTACAAGCAGCGCCAACCCAGTCTATTAAAGGCTTTCTGCATCCAGTCGGTACCAGCCACCCTCCGGATATCGTCGCTCCATGTAGTTAGGGGACGCCCTACACTCCGCTTGCCGAGACACGGTCTCCACTCCAGGACCTTTCGACTCCAATGGCCATCAGTCATTCGACAGACATGATCAGCCCATAACATGACAAGTAACCGATATAGCTCTCAGGGCTAGTACATTGAAGTGGCAGTGGGCTGGTCATGTCTGTCGAACATTAATTATATTTATATACATAGTATTTATTCATACGACTTCTAGGTCATATTAAATATGTAATTAATAAAAATTACTAATTTGCGATTTAAGGTTTTATTTTTCTATATAATTAAAACGTAAAAAAGGATGATATCATGGAAAAGGTTAAAGGAAAATTATGGTAGAAAAGGGCTACTGAAGAAGAAGAAGAAGATAATTAAAACGTAAATTAATCAACATTCAAGCATTATCCTTGAAGTCCTCCAACTAATAACAAAGCTGTGATTAGGTTCTTTACCCCCTTTCCAATAAATAGGGCGGGCTAGGCGCTGAAGGATCGGCGCCTGCCTTTAAAGAGAAGACCATTAAGACAGCTAACAACAAATATACAGAAATGATAATCAGTATAATTATGTACCTTAAATTAAAAGTGCACACAGAACACATTATACCTATACAAACAAATATCAACGTATTATAATAATGCTATCATTTCACCGTTAGAATTTTCATATCAAATTCCACGTGCATTTCAATTCACTGTGGAAACCTGTTGTAAAATATTCAAGATGTTATATAAGAGGAGACTACAATGGGGCGGCACGCTGTCGGTAGTTTTTAACATGTTGTAGATGTCTAGATAAAACTCAGGTGCAGTATGGAAACGCCGCAGCTTAGAAAATGCAGTTATTTGCGTGAAAAATTCATTTTTAGAAAAGCGACTATATATAAAATGTTGGTCAGCGTACTATAACAGTTGTGCAGTACAACTTTAGAATAATAAAATTTAATAGCTCTTTGGGACAGTGCTCGTTTTGAGTAGACAATAGCAGGCCACTAGTAAAGTAGCAAAGTACTGGAACTTAAGGTTTCAAGCACGTAATGTTAACACCTTCTTCAGATGGCCACAAGTAATGTATTGTAGGACTCTCACTGTAGCTTTATTTATTTTTCGCCTTTTTTATCTACTACTAGCAGTCGCCCGCGACTTCGTTCGCGTGAAAACCTCTTAGGTACCCTTTTAATTTTAGAGACAGACTTTCACATAAAGTGTGCTCTTTCCCCGCTACCCCTCTCAATTTAATTTTTTTATAGTTTCCCGTGAAGCAATATCCTCCGTCCTGTCCCGTGTACTAAAGATCTACATTTTTGTTAAACATTGTACGATATTACAGTACATTAACATTAACAATATATATTTATGGCAAGCTGATGTGTATAGCTTGTATTAAATAGTCTATTTCACTTTTGACTCTAGCTTTCATAATAAACAAAATAATTTACAATCAATTCAGATCTAGAGATTAGCCCGTTTAAACAAACGAACAAACTTTTTTGTATATTATATAAATATGGTCTGCCATGCAAAATAAATTGAAACAAAAGATCAAAGATCGAATTCTCAAAGAATGTCAGTACCAAAATGTTGACCCCTAGTCAGTACATATAGCATAACACGGAGGAGGTCAACATAATTTGGACGATATAGCGGCAGTGTTATATTTTTTAGTAATTTTGTAATATCTCCGAAACTATATAACTAATTAACATACTGCAAAAGGCAAATCTTATCTCTATAATATCCTTGTGATTATTAAATAATTTATTTTGATAAGGATTTAGGTTTAGTTGTCTAAATAATGACGTAAACGTAAGCATATGAATTAAATGATTTTTTAAAACACAAAAAGTTATATATCTGCCAAAATATAAATGATAGATAATAATATATGCTATCGCGGACTTTTTGTAGAACTTATTAAGATTCATATAGTTTTCATACAATGTTTTCAATTATATCCAATAGCTAAGGCAGCGTACGCGCAAAAAGCTGATTTAATAAATTTCACGGTCCGACTCGAGACTGTCCGATTATACACAATACAAATCTATATATATAAAACTCTTCCGTTACTGAGTGATGTACTGACTGACAGACAACGCACAGCCGAAACTACTGGTCGTAGAGAGCTGAAATTTGGCACGTATATTTGTTAGGTGGCGTAGGCAACCACTAAGAGAGGATTTTTCGAAATTCCCCCCCTAGGGGGAGAAAATGGGGGTAAATTGAAAATTTTAATTTCTTAATGGATTCACTTGAAACTTTGTATGTAGGTTCCACCAGTTACGCAAGTGACCACCGAAAGAGAATTTTTGGAATTTTTTTCCCCCTAAGGGGAGAAAAGGGGATAAAGATTTTAATTTCTTGATGGATTCACTTGAAACTTTGTATGTAGGTTCCACCAGTGAAGCAAGTAAGCATTGAGCGAGGAATTTTGGAAATTTTCCCCCTAGGGGGAGAAAAGGGGGGTAAACTGAAAATTTTAATTTCTTGATGGATTCACTTGAAACTTTGTATGTAGGTTCCACCAGTGAAGCAAGTGAGCATTGAGCGAGAATTTTTCGAAATTCCCTCCCTATGGGGAGAAAATGGGGGTAAATTGAAAATTTTAATTTCTTAATGGATTCACTTGAAACTTTGTATATAGGTTCCACCAGTTACGCAAGTGACCACCAAAAGAGAATTTTTGGAAATTTTTTCCCCCTAAGGGGAGAAAAGGGGGTGAAGATTTTAATTTCTTGTTGGATTCACTTGAAACTTTGTGTGTAGGTTCCACCAGTGAAGCAAGTGAGCGTTGAGAGAGGATATTTAGAAATTTTTCCCCTAGGGGGAGAAAAGGGGGGTAATTTGAAAATTTCAATTTCTTAATGGGTTTACTTGAAACTTTGTATACAGGTTCCACAAGTGAAGCAAGTGAGCACTGAGACAGGATTTTAATCCACCGATTTTAGCGCGTGACCTGCGGTCGCGTTAAGGCCGCCCTGCTATCAGGGAATTGTTCTGAATTACGTCCTGCGCCAAACAACTATGCCAATTTCAATTTTAATGTAGAATCAGCAAATCCCCAAATTTTCGCGCGCGATTCGGTCGCGCCAATCTCCTGTCTTGAGCCACAGATTTGCTCTCGCACTCTTTCGTACCCTGCGCTAGAGCTCAACGATGTCCCGTACCTACCTGAATTTTTATGGGAAATCCGTTAATGCACCGATTTTAGAAGGCGACCTATGGTCGCGTTAAAGCCGCTCTGCCATCAGGAAATTGTTCTGGATTACGTTCTGCGCTCGACAACTATAATGCCCCCATGCCTATTTCAATTTCAATGTAGAATCAGCAAATCCCCCAATGTTCTCGCTCTCTTTTGTACCCTGCCTTGCACCAGAGCTCTACGATGCCCCGTGCCTTACTCATTTTTATGTGAAATCCGTTAATCCAACGATTTTAGCACGCGACCTACGGTCACGTTAAAGCTAATCTGCCATCAGGAAATTGTCTTGGATTACGTCATGCGCCAGACAACTATGATGGCCTCATGCCTGTTTAAAGTTTAATGTAGAATCAGCAAATCCCCCAATGGTCGCGCACGACTTTCGGTCGCGCCAGACTCCTGTCTCGAGCCACAAGTTTGTTTTCGCCTTCTTTCGTACCCTGCTTTGCACCAGAGCTCAACGATGTCCCGTACCTACCTGAATTTTTATGGGAAATCCGTTAATGTACCGATTTTAGCAGGCGACCTACGGTCGCGTTAAAGCCGCTCTGACATCAGGGAATTGTTCTGAATTACGTCATGCGCCAGACAACTATGATGCCCCCATACCTCTTTAAATTTTAATGTAGAATCAGCAAATCCCCGAATGGTCGCGCCAGCCTCCTGTCTCGAGCCACAGGTTTGTTTTCGCCTTCTTTCGTACCCTGCTTTGCACCAGAGCTCTACGATGCCCCGTGCCTAACTCATTAGTATGTGATATCCGTTAATCCACCGATTTTAGCACGCGACCTGCGGTCGCTTTAAGGCCGCTCTGCCATCAGGAAATTGTCCTGGATTACGCCTTGCGCCAGACAACTATGATGCCCCCATGCCTCTTTCAATTTTAATACAATAAATTATTTAATAATCACAAGGATATTACAGAGATAAGATTTGCCTTTTACAGTGTGTTAATTAGTTTCGGGGATATTAAAAATTTCTAAAAAATATAACACTGCCGCTATATCGTCCAAATTATGTTGACCTCCTCCGTGTTATGTTATACGTACTGAATAGGGGTCAACACTTTGGTACTGATATTCTTTGAGAATTCAATCTTTGAACATTTCTTTCAATTTATTTGGCATGGCAGACCATGTTTATAATATAATACACGAAAAAGTTTGTTCGTTTGTTTAATCGGGCTAATCTCTAGATCTGCATGTCTAATTATTTTGTTTATTATGAAAGCTAGACTCAAAAGTGAACAGACTATTTAATACAAGCTATACACATCAGTTTGCCATAAATACATATTGTTAATGTTAATGTACTGTAATATCGTACAATGTTTAACAAAAATGTAGATCTTTAGTACACGGGACGGAATGGAGGATATTGTTTCACGGGAAACTATAAAAAAATTAAATTGAGAGGGGTAGCGGGGAACGAGCACACTATATATGAAAGTGTGTCTTTAAAATTAAACGGGTACCTAAGAGGTTTTCACGCGGACGAAGTCGCGGGCGACTGCTAGTATAAAATATAGCCTGTTACTCAGTGATAATGTAGCTTTGTAATGAACAAAGAATTTTTAAAATAGGTCCAGTACTTTTTGAGTTTATTCGTTACATACAAAAATACAAATATTTCCTCTTTATAATATTAGTGTAGACAAGTTGGCCCTTGACTGCTATTACACCTGATGTTAAGTAAAGATGCAATCTAAAATAGGAACGCTAAATCGCTTGGCGATACGTCTTTGTCGGTGGGTGATAACTAGTCACGACGAAAGCCTCTCAACAGCCAGACCAAGACAAATTAAGGAAATCTCAATCTTAAGAAGTCCGTCTTATAAATCCACCGCGCATACATACCACTGCGCCACGGAGGCCGTCAAAAACTTAGGCTTTATTTACTTTTCGCCTATATTATGTCAATCAGAAAGATTGCAGTAAATACCTATATATTAGACTTTGTACTTACTTTATGGCGTGTTAATACATTTTGAAGTCATTTAGTTAATCTACGAATGACGCAGCAAAGGCAGGGGACTGCCCTTGTCCTTTTATCTGTGCTCACTTTGTATCAGAATCGATGAGGTGGTGCCGATAAGGATTTGATCCATTTATACTAAATGCATCCTTTGTCGTTAGCCTGGTTTGTCAGTTTTTTGTAAGGGTATGATCCTTATCTTTTAAAATACTACGAGATACAAAATAAATTAAAAAAACTTTTTGTGATGTATGCATTTTGAGTTGTCTCTTTTTTTGATGATTTTGAAACATCCTTCCATATGCAATTTAGATAATCTGGATTTTCAGTTTTTAATTAAATTACGTACATTGATTTTCGTTTTTTAATCTAGTGCTAAGATATAATAAATTTGTCTATTTAGAAGATGTGTTTTAATTTATTTACTTCAATGTACCTAAAATACGATGTAATCATGTTTTTTACTCTGTATAATCGAACGTCTATTCAAAGTTCCTTGAAATTTCATATTCGTTTATTTCAAGTTGGTAGCTTACAATCTGTTTTGAAAAGTCTTATTAGAATATTAATTGAAGTGATTCTCCCACGGTCTCGGAAGGCAGGCTTAACTAAAATTCATTTTTAACAGGTGTGCAAAATTTTCTAATCTGCACAATATGTGTCTGTATAATATAATATAGTTTAAAATGATATACAGTGACTCTTTTCAACAGAACATATACGAGTATGCTTCAACCTTCTTTGCATAGGACCAGCTTAGATTGAGCGTTTTACTTTTATAACCCACTTTTACACAATAGCATGTTCTCTCATACACGTATAAAAGAAAAAAGGATGTATTTTTACTCTGAAGTAGGTACCTACTATTTCTTTAACATCCTATTGTTTAAGGTGTTTAAGGGCATCTTTAATTATTTTCGATGTACTCCGTAGCAGCATAACTTACTTACTATTAATATTCTTCAAACTGGTGATTTTAACATTGTTTTATATTTAGTATTTTAGATTTTATTAATTTAAATATTTTAAATGTAAAAACATATTTATTTTTAATTGATTACAAATTCTCGTACCAACATCAAAATTTTCCGAAAGTTCTTAATAATTTGTTTTTCTCTATATTTTTATTTTGTTTGCTATAATAACAATAAATACTGCCAGTTGTTGTTTTAGTAATCTTGTTTACTGTGAGTTCGATTCCTACAACTAGAAAAAATTTTTCGTGTTACAAACATAAAAGTTTTTTCATATCTGTCTGGTTTATGTATCTGTGAAATATGTATATCTATTACTAGTACTAAGATAACTGATGATTATGGGTAATCATCAGCTATCTTAGTACCAGTAATACTAGCTATGGTTGTTTACCGACTAGACGGTGATGGTTGTGTCTGGCTTACTGTATTAATGGTAAATAAAACAACACACATAGTACAATACACATTATTAATTAAGAAGATCAGTGCCATGTACAGCCTTAATACATCTAACCGTATTTCGTCCGATGTTTTACAAATATAACTGCTGTAATAGATTTTAGACTGACATTGATGGGATGATAAGATCGCCCGCCCGATTCATTAGCCGTAATGATATGGTTCGTTAATCTGGGACAATCGACGATTCTAGTCGTGAAACCTTTACTGTTTGCCCCTATATAAGGTATTAACGGCCACGGTGTCCGGTGGAATTGATAATCATATTTAATCAGTACTAAATTATTTCCATAGAATTGGTAATGAGAAAAATAAAACAATAGAAACCGATTGTGACAATGTATAACTAAAGTGTGTCCCGCAGTATCACGAATGTAACTTAAAACCTAACAGTTATTTATATATATAGTTAGAAATAAGTTTCGTGAGAAAATAAAATATGGTAATATTAAGACTCTTAGTGCGTAGTGACTCTACAATCGTATCAGAAAGCAAAGTCTATCGAGAAGAGCTGACAAAAAAATCTCACTATATGCTCTTTTAAAATAAATGTTAAGTTAATGAATGTCAATTAATATTTTTACTATCATGTTTTGAATGCAAGTATACAAAAAAAAAGTATTACCTTTAGCCAACTAGAATCTTAGTCATTGTTGTCATTCGTTCACACTTTGATTCTCTATAATAGGGACAGTTTTCATAAGTTTTATCTTTTATAATCCACGTCAAGTGTGAAAAACAAAACCAAAATAATGAAAGAAAATCAATTAAATTTTATCCCTGTTTACATTAAAAAAATAATAAAGCATATTTAATATATTCAAGTAAGCTGTGGTCTTACACAAGGAAAACCTTATTTGCTAAGTCATGCTGTAATAACCGACGTTTATGAGCCTTGTAGGTATTTGGTATTGGAAATTTTATACAACATAGACTTCAACAAAGCTTTATTATGCTCTGTTATTTTTATCTACGCTGTCATGTAAACGAAAGTATGCTAAAGGTTTACGTGTTTTGAAGAATGGGCTACTTTCTCGTCTCATCACTGACATTGATGTACTGTAGTACTATTGAAATTTAATCTTTTACTAGAGCATGCCCGCGGTTTCACTCGCATAGTTTCCGTTCCCGTAAAAAATCGGGTTAAAAAGTGGCCTATGTGTTATTCTTATGTAAAGTTGAGTAAATAAACATTTATCAAATCCATTCAGTAGCATTCGTAACGAGAAACAATCATGTTTACATAATTTGACTTTAAATTCATAATAATTTTATATTTTTAATATTACTTTAAATTAATATTGATTGAATAGAAGCAGTGTTTAGCTTATAGTTATTAATTTTGAATTTAATTGTATTTATTTACAACATTAGACCATTGTGGAGTCAATATCTTTCTAAAATGTTCTAATTTCCGAGTAAAACATATCTTAATAGAGAAATTTTTTGATAAATTTAATTTAGATAGAGTGTTTGAAAATAGCAAATTAAATAAGTTGTTCCCAAATTAGGAAATTATACAAATCCAATGTGCGCCAAATTTCATCCAAATCTATTCAGCCATTTCTTTGATCATAAGTATTGTACAGTCAATTTTGAATCCACTTCAATGTCAGTGAAAGTACGAACTTTAACATTTTGGTGTTTGAAATCATTGTACGTCTAGTATGACGAATCATATTCTCTATGAAATAATCAATTAAAGAAAGGGGAATCTGGATTAGATGTTATCTGACCCTGTCGGCACATGAGTTCAGTCGTGAGGTCTGTAACAAGACTATAGATGGAATAATCGTCCTTGATACTTGAATTATTAATTAATTTTACTTGAAATGCTCTATTTTTCCATAAATAACTTTGCTGTGTGTTTAATAGTTTAAAAACTTTAGTAATTATAACATTTCAATAGGCTTTGACGGGCCCAGGCCTTGAGTTAGATCTCGACGCATTTGAAAAACACGGTGAATGATATAAAAAAATAACTAAATTCATAAAACACAATTTTTCGACCATATCGAGAGTTATCTTTTTTAATTGTGAACATATAAAAAATAGGTTTTTTAGTTAAACATAGAACCATTTTTTTTTGAGTCTAGCTAAGATTTTCGTCTACTTTTAAAACTACTTCATAGTCTTTTGCGACTGGATTATGTCAGTAATATTTAGCATCGCCTTCTTTAAATATCTTCCAGGTACATGTCACTTTTTTTCTTTGTTTTTTTTAACCACCTGTGGTACTCAAAAAATTAAAAAAACAAAAAAATTACGGAGTTATGAAGAATTTGTAAAGTATCAAAACTACACAATCGTGTAACCATCAAAGCAGAACTCGGCATGTTTTGGTACCATTTTGGTGAGGCATTTGAACTATTGTCAGTGATTTAATTGAAACAGCGGGTGTCCTACTGGACAGCCTAACGCCCAACACAGGCTCAGGAAACAATGTTTCGTATGAAAACTTTTATTTAGCCCCTTAATTGCCTTCATATACTTTAATTAGAATCGGACCATGTTGGTTATGATTAATGTTGTACAATAAATAAGACATGCAGATGCAGATGACTTTTGAATATCTGTACGATAATCTGTGAGATAATCTTAACCACTGTGTTCTCGTATTTTTTTTATTCAATAACAGCAGGCTTGACAGCGATATCTTCTGATTGTATTTTTTGTTCTTCGTAACATATAACTAAACTATTGTATACTGTAAACACATGTCATATTTAATGGCAAATGCTTTGCAATGCAAGCAAGCAACACATCATTTTCTTTCCACGTGCTTTACCCTTTGCCCATTAATATTATGATGCCTCATGTCCTTAAAAAAATTTTAGTGAGGTGAGTACAAAAAAGATATACCTAAAGCTTCAACATTCAGCTGATTGTTGATGGTATAAATTGTAATTAGTTTATTGAGTAGTTAGAAAGATAGGTAAAAATTTTCTACATTAAAGCCGTCACGGGCATCCACTAGCCGCAATAAAATCTTTCAGTCAAACTATTCTATACTTAAATAAAATTATAAGCTTGATAAAAGAAATACAGGAATTGAAACCTCATTAAGAACCGGTTGGCTCATTAGGAGCCTATAAATAAACTTTAATGATGCAGTTTCGTTTCGCAGTGAGCCGATTAATAACCGAAATGAAATCAATTATTAATAGAGAGGGGCAGTAATAAATGATACAAACAATCACCCTTTGATAAATGGGACTTGCAAACTAATCCTACAAGTTTGACAGAAGGAATTATTCTATACAGGATGTACTTAAAAGTTTGACTGGAAACTAATACGCCCAGTTCGGAATATTGCCTTTATAACGATCACAGATCTGTTGCTATAAATTGTACTTGACCTCTACGTTCATTCTAAAATATTGTACAGTTAAATGATTTGTCTTACCCATGTTTTTAACTCATTTTTGTTAAGACACTATCGTATTAAACTACAACGTTTATGACTGTGATGAAATCAAAGTAAAGCACCGACATTTTGAATCCTTTTGGTTGTAGTAGTATATCGACTAAGAGACCTGACTAGTTCTCCGTTGTTATATACAACCTGATGGCTAGTACTCCGTTGTTATGTACAACCTTTGTGATGACCAATACCGACTTCAATTGTCTAAAACGTAAGGTTTATATATCTACCTAACTACGCTTTATGACAATGGAGTGAATTGCTGCATAAATAAAATTACTTATACCTTTATTGAATATTCAAAAATTGATCAAATTATGTTGACGTACGTTAAACATATTTTTTTTTTTTGTACTTATTATAATTTTGAACATGTTAAATGTATAACAAAAGGGTAAACCCTCAAATTATCTCGTTTAAAAAAGGAAGATATAAATAAAAGCAATTAATTACAATGGAATGGCGCTCACGAATCCCACCAGACCTGCTCTCATTCGAATAAATTCTAATTTTAACACCTGCTCGACCGACAGAACCATTATGTTGCATTAATCGACAAAATACTTTTAAAAATGGTACAATCCAGTGATTGTACCATTTCTAAACTACTATACTGCAATCAGTCTTCTGTTTTAGGAGCATTTAAAAAACTGTCATTAACTTTAAAACTCCTAATATTCAGTTTGTGTCATTTCAATTCAATATGTAGCTATAATCTTTGAAGCATGTATGACAATTCTATGGTATTTTTTTATTTAATCGTAGGAGTTTCATATATCTTAATACCATACATTTGACTTAACCTATAACTGGTCTGAATTTTGTGTTTGAATCTATCAATTACCATGAACGGAGTCAACGATAGAGATATTATATTGCGTCGTGTTTCGGACACTTCTTTTTCCTCAACTAGCATTAATTTTTTTTTAATTCAAAACATTTATTTTTGGCTATTTCCAAATCAGGTAGAAACCCTAACCTAGTCAATCAAGTCCTGATTAAGAGCTGCTCTAATGTTTTTCATTTACTCTTACGTGGAAACTCATTAATATTAGAGCAGTGCAATGAGCTTAATGAAAGACCTTTGTAACTGATGATGATAATGACGGTCAAAACGTTGTCAAGTATATAAGTAAGACAAACTTAGCTTTCATACTAATTCTGACTGAAGATCGATCTAAACTGTTTGCCTAGTGAGATCAATATGAAGTCAGCTGGCTTCCATTGAGGTTGATGATATTATAATTTCATCATCATTATCAGCCTATTAACGGCCCACTACTGGGCCAATCCTCCCTCCTTATAGGAAAGGGGACATATGATAATTTACTTGGTATTTAACAACCAATAAATTGGATAAAGCAAAAGAATTATTCTATCTTCTGCATTTCCACCATGCAGCTTTAGTAAACAAACATCTTCGTACCAATTAAAAAGACATAATTAGTGGCTCTTGTAAATAAGTGAAACCGAAGGACATGCGACAATTTACATTTTCAAGTAGTTTTATATGTACGGCCATTAACCGCTTGATTTACTCATCCTCTCAGTCTTAGAAGCCTTTGTATCTTCATAAAACTGCCCAATTATTTCCATTTCGTACTTATCTCTCATCTAGTATCAATCTACTCGTATTACACAAAAATTTACGAGAATGAGACTGCCTTGGTCGAGATGAACGATAAATTTCGTTTAACAGCCTCATGTCAGTCCTCGGACCGATGCCCGTTTGTACTACTCCGCATCACATCTGATTTATAGCTCTCTTTGTTTCGTATTTGCCTTTATTGTTTTATTGGGGGACAATTTTTTTCTTGTGTCCCGTCTACCGCCGTCTGTGCTTGCCAATACAGGTTGGCGGCACGCTTTGCTAATCTTATCTACCCATTAGTTTGTAGTTTTAGTGCAATCAGATAATACACATTAGTTATTTTTTTTGTGTGTTCAGAGCAGGTGACGTATTTTTCATATTTTAATTTACTACTAAAGTCAGTCATATATTTAAATTCTTATCTAACTATGAATATCTAAATATAAATATGAAACAGTATTAAACTAGTATTTGGTGTGGTGATAAAAGAAACAATTTTTATTTGATTTTATTAATTATGATGATTCCTTGATTGACGGCCGCAGTGGGTAGTGACCCTGCTTCTGCGTCCTAGGCTGTGGGTTCGATCCTCACGTCTGGAAAATGCTTGTGTGATGAGCATGGATATTTTCCAGTGTCTGGATGTTTATCTATTTATTATATTTTATTTATTTAATATTTATTTATTCCTTCATCTTTGTGACTACGTACTTCCATATTTTCCCATCCTTCGAATGCAAGACCTATAGCTTCATACAAATTATCAGTTTGATTCATTGGTATCAGATATATATCTGCTTGAATTCCACTTGCATTTCTAATTTAATTATTATTATTATAAGATACTTATTTGATTACCTAAATTATACTACAAATTGGAAAGTTTGTATTGATAGAGTAAACTCAATTAATACAAACATTCAGATTAAGATTATTGTCTGGATTATCGCATAGGCTACTTGTTATTCCGATATTTCCCATAGGAAAGAAATTTACTCCGGTGAAACCGCAGTAGGTACAATTACTGCAGGCCAATCGAGTTTAATAACGATAGATTTCACTGTACTTTCTGCTATACAGTAATGATGTATTTTTATCGTAAAGTATTTGATAGAAGTTCAAATAAGGAAAATTGTTAAGAAAATTTATTAACTTAATTCAATTAAGACCCCTAGGAAACTTTTTTAATTACAAGATAATTAAAAAGAATACTTAACAAAATAGAATTTCCAAGAACAGAGGAGCCATAAAGAGCCCCCAATATCTTTTATAAGAAAACAAGATCTCATTAAAATTTTATTCTCAATGACCGCATCGAGATAGGAGCACAATAAAGTTGTCGGCCTCATGTGAACGCTGTTCAAACAAGTTACCATTCCCTTCCGAGGTACTAATTAGTGTAGGATATGTTCTATACTTACCATATTCAAGTGGCTCGGGATGACCTAATTGAGATAGCGGAAATTAGTCGACTACCCAGGTTAAGAAAAAATAACAAATTAACTATTTATTTATTTACATGTGTAGAATAACTGTCTATTTGAAACTGTGTTACGGATATCAATGCCTTTTTCAAAAGTACAAACAAGATTAAATTAAAAATTTTAAAAACTCCTGACCAAAATATAATTCGCTATATTTTCGTGGTGGCCATCTAATTCGTTATTTTGTAGCGGCAGCTATTTTATTGACCGATTTTCATCATACATAGATAAGCACACCCCTGACTAATAATAAAATAATACGATATGTCTGCCCATGACCATTCTAGTCATTAGTAATTTTATTTTTATAGGAATCTGGTACTCTAGTAGTAAGACTATCGTAGTTTACAATCTTAACTTATTCGTCAAATATAACAATAAACTTCAGGAAGATTTCACACAGCCGTGGGATAGAATAATGCTAGTAATCTTCCAATAGCCTTGAATTTATGAAAATAGAAGCGTCGTCAAGGCTTAGAACAACAAACAAATTCAATGAATTTTCTCGTATATTTTAGGCTGAATTACTGGACGTTAAACCTTAGCAATAAAAGTCTCTATAAATTAAACGAACGCCGAATAACAAGTAACTTTTTAAACAACGCCACGAGACGTTGACGAGATGCATATTGGAGTTGTAAAACGTTTTATTACGAAAAACATTCCCCAATTTCTTGTACATCTTGTAAATGCGACGTCACTTTTTTACTAATCTTACACTGAGTTGCACAAATGTAAAATTGATCATCATCATCATTATCAGCCTATTAACAGCCCACTACAGGGCCAGGCTTCCCTCCTTATAGGAGAGCGGATATGAAGCGTAGACCCACCACGCTGCTTCAATGCGGGTTGGCGGGCTTAGGGTGATAATGTTTCATTTATTTACGATCACTACCAGATGTTGATGACAGTGATCGGGACCGACGGCTTAACGTGCTCTCCGAGGCACGGGAGTGTGACACCACCAACTTCCCGACTCCGGGCTTGGAATGTACTGAGAATTCATAGAAGAATGAAAAGCTTAGAGTTATTTCGTGACCCAACCCAGGATTCGAACCCAGGACCTAGTGATCGAAGCCACATAGAATAACCACTGGACCAACGAGGCAATGTAAAATTATATAATCCTAAATAAGTATTGTGAATGACTTTTTACCCGACTGCATCAGAAGGAGGGTAATGTTTTTCGAGCGTATGTATGTATGTATGTATGCCCATTTCTTCGGCACGCGCTACAGCCTAAACGGCTGAACGGATTTTGACATGTGAGGTGTCGTTGAATTTGGCTAAATTGTGGAAGTGACATAGGCTCATATAGCCTATGTCACTTCCACAATTTAGCCAAATTTTCAAAATAGCGGGTGTAAATGGGGGAAAAAAGGGGGGACGTGTGCATTTTTTTTAACTAGCAATATGGGTATCAAATGAAAGCTCGTAAAAAGACCATTTCAAAAATATAAATATCATATCATGTTTATGTTACTGTTTTAAGAAGCAATGTCAAAAAGTGTACCAAGTGTACAGTCTCATTTCTATACCACAAATTAAAACTAAAAAGTCTCAAATAAAATTATTATTATAAAAACAAAAAACCCGACTGCTTAGAAGTAATGAACTGAAAAGAGAAAAACAAGGATCACTATATCTATATAAAATTTTAAATACTTTATAGTGCTGCATCTTTTGGATCATTTCATTACCACTACGCTAGTCCAAGTCAGATTGACTGGTTTTTGTAAATTGCTCAGTGCCTATGTGGCTTTTTTTGATGAGCACATGTAGCACTATAAAAGATTTATTTAGAATTTTATATAGATATAGTGATGCTTGTTTTTCTCTTTTCAGTTCATTACTTCTAAGCAGTCGGATTTTTGTTTTTATAATAATAATTTTGTTATATAAAGCAGAACTTAAAGGCCTCTGACCAGCTTCATTAAAAGCACTGCCTAGACCCTGAGAGATATAAAAAACAATGTATTAAAGGATTATTTGTCTTCATTTTTTTTTGACTACAAGTTGGCCTTTGACTACTATCACACCTGATGTTAAGTGATGATGCAGTCTAAGATGGAGGTGGGTTAACTTGTTAGGAGTAGGACGAAAATCCAAACCCCTTTGGGTTTCTACCAATGACATAGTACCGGAACGCTGAATCGCTTGGCGGTACCTCTTTGTCGGTAGGGAGGTAACTAGCTACGGCGAAAGCCTCCCACCAGCCAGACCAAGACAAATTACGAAAAATCTTAATCTGCCCTGCCGGGAATCGAACCCAGGACCTCCGTCTTATAAATCTACCGCGCATCCCACTGCGCCATGGAGGTCGTCATTAGGACTACAAAAAGTCGCAATGGTATAGTATATCTACATTTTAGGAATATATTGCAATACTAATTTTTTTAACATACTATTATTCACGCGGCAACTACTAGTTCTTTATAAATTAAACTCCCATGAGACAATTAAATCTATTTATTTTGAATTTAGACAAAATATAAACCGCCATTTTCATTGTTATGTAGTGGTGCTAGAGACGTCTTCACCGCTCGTTCACTGCCAAAACAAGGGCACTCAGTTCCGCAAATAAAATCATTTTAAACGTCAAATTAATATAGAGCAAACAACGTGATAGTCGATATTCCTAGAATAGTTGAGATACGAAATTTCCAATTATGAATCAAGTATTATTTCGTAGAACAAATAAAAGCAATTTTTAAGCTACAAAAACAATGTTTACTTAACGCATAAACATAAGTTAAGCAATGTTTTCATAAAAAAAACAAGCCTGCCAAGACCATGTTTGTTTTTAGTAACGTCATCCGCGAGTGGATTTTGAACACGGGTTCGGGGACATCGGGACAGATAGGTATAGTCAGCCCTCAAACTCCAACCGAAAGGTCCTCTAAGGCAAGTTCCAAGTTTTAAAGGAGACACTCTTAAAGAGTTGATTTAACATCCGTTGTTCATGTATCCCTCGGGCTTCCACTCTGACAGAAATTCTATGCTTACCTAAAAGCTTTATTTCTACACCATTTTTTGATGACCTCCGTGGCGCAGTGGTATGCGCGGTGGATTTATAAGGCGGAGGTCCTGGGTTCGATTCCCGGCGGGGCAGATTGAGATTTTTCTTAATTTGTCTGGCTGGTGGGAGACTTTCGCCGTGGCTAGTTACCACCCTACCGACAAATACGTACCGCCAAGCGATTTAGCGTTCCGGTACGATGTCGTGAGAAACCGATAGGAGTGTGGATTTTCATCCTACTCCTAACAAGTTAGCCCGTTTCCATCTGTATCATCACTTAACAGATTGTATCATCACTTAACATCAGGTGTGATAGCAGTCAAGGGCCAACTTGTAGGCATTAAAAAAAAACATTTTAAAGTTTCAAGCAATTAGACGATCAGAATGTAAAACCAGGCAGCGTAAAAAGTAGTGTGCTGTCTAAACTATATATTCCTCCTCCTAAAAGAAGATACACCATTTAGAAGTCCGTTAAAATAAGCTGATAATTATGGTAATTAATATTAATTTGTTTTAAGAAATGTTGTCTAAAGAAATATCTTTACTCAATATTCTAAATTTCATTAAAAATCTTTTTTACTCGTGTATTGCATAAAAATAAAAATTAACGAGCTCTATGCCCGCGGCATTCTATTGTGCGGTTTCTTTTATTTCATTTCACGCAAAGCTCAAAGACAAATCCAACAATTTTTCGCCGTTATTGAGGTATCTTTTGAACACGTTTCTCAATAATCGCTTGTAATATTTAAATCGCCGCCCGTTATGACACATCGCTCTACTTATTACACCGCTTGAATAAAAAGAACATCGCACCTCATAAAGTTGTGGTCGGTTCACACTGAAAGGTTGAAGCTGCGACGAGTTTCTTAGTATCTTTATATTATAAGTATGCAATAGTTATACTTGATGGTACAATACGGAAAAAGATTACCGCTTTACAGGACTTTCCCGAGAAGATTCATCCCAATTTAATTAGTTTCGGGCAATTTTCTACGTAAATTCGTAGTAATATAACATATAAAAAAATATACATCACATATATTATTAAAATTTAAAACCGACTTTAAAACGCACTCAAAAGTAATACATAATTGCGTCATTTAATTACTTAAATTTACTTAATTATATTTATAAAGTAGTTTCACTGACTCTCACTAACTGAGTTAAACCCAGACCATAGTCATAGATCCATGAAATTAACAGTAATACCGGGTGTAAATACAAATTTCTTTATTTATTTGGTTAACACATAATTAAAACGCACGGAATGAATGATACACAAAAACTAGCCTCAAGAAAAAGTGCTAGATCGCTTATATACAACTGCAAGTATAGACTTTGTCCCCACAGTGCGGTATATATTATTTAAAAACATGTAATTAATACTTATAATTTGATTATCGTTCATACTATACAACACATACATAATTATAATAGTACTAATAAAAATTAAACTGACGGCCAGACCTGCAAGGATGGTATGCAATGACCTTGACATAATTGGAGCTGACTGTAACATCTAATAATAAATTATTTAACGTCGCGTATTGCTTCGTCTCGTGTGAACGGACTTTACACACCAGCTGACTGTGAAATATCATTCGCAAAGCGGTTGCAGAGCAGTTGCCTGTGATTATTCTGCGGAGAAATAGCTGAGGATTATTCACACTTACTTTGTCTATTCAAATTATTCGTAGTATTGAACATGTTATCTAAAATTCAGCATTAATTTATACACGGTAAAGTTTAAAATCGAATATCTGCCAACTGGTATATGATAAATGGACTGGGAGCCATGGTGCATTGACGTTAATAAAAGGAAAGGAAAGGTCTATAGTTAATATGATGGGATGGCGTTTCGTTTATAAATATTTATTACCTAATTATTGAGGGTTAACACCTAAAAAATTCTAGCCGAAGGCGCAATTTGAAATTGTACCATAATTCAAATGTGACATAAACTAAAGAAGTTACACATATATTTTTCACACAACGTTACCATGAAATGAGAATTTAAAGACCAAATAATAATTTTATTTTGTTTGAATTTGATTCAATTTAGCCATAAAAATACCTTTTATTGGGAATTTTATTAAAAGACTTAACATAAACAAAGGACCGAAAGAAAAGGTATGTGAAAAAGGACGAGTGTTATCTGTGTCCTTATCTTTCGTAAGCAAAAAGACGTATGGAAGAGAAGTTTTTTACCTATATTCAGATAAATGCAAATAACATTAATCAAGTATAATAAACAAAATATCAATGTACAATGATGTTAAGTATTAATTTAGATCTTAGTGAAAATAATTAAAGGTTATGAAATTATATTATGTGAAAAATATTAACAATACTAACCTACTGGGGTACGAAAAATATATCTAAAAAAAACGGAATAATTAAAATAACTAACTAATTAACTTAACTATAAACATAATTCTAAATTTTGCTATATAAACATAGATATTCGTTGCACGAAAAAGTTGTTGTTAGTTTTTCAAAAATGAGTTATTTGTTTTCAGTTGTTTCGATGGCTCAATTTTAGAAACATTTAATTATTATTTAAAACAAAGTAAATCCGTGTTACAAGGGCAACAGATAAACAAAATTACATTGTAAAATTGTTAACTGAACCGCAACTTTGATATTCAAGGTGTGATGTTAATAAAGTTGTCCGCCTATCATTCCATCTAGAAACTTCTACGTGTTGTTTGCAAATTTATATTATAATGGCCTGTTAAAGAACTTGTTTTACACCGCTGTTAACATTATCGTGCTCTTGATGTATTGTAGGTACTTTATTTTTGTTTATCCTCAACAAGTTGTTAATGTGATCGAATAAAGATAATTTAGTTTTTAAAGGTATATATATATTTTTTAAAGCTAAATTTAAATTTAGTTATTTATTCTTCGTTAGTACAATGTTTGGCAGTTACTTAACATTGCGGTAACCTTTTGAAAAATACTGTTAAAGATCAAGCTTCAAAGATATCTAAAGTAGAATTGCCTAGCGAAGCTAAATATCTCGTGGCTATGTCCGTGATATCCCATAGAAAATATAAGAGAATGATGTTTTATACTTGAACAATGATAGCCTGGCTGGACCCTTGAAACCTATCTACTCTGTACGCTAGTAGCTACAGCCAGGTCTTGGTCATTTTATTTATTTTATGGATTACCCTTAATAATAAACAGTGAAGAAACATAACATTTCTCACAATTTTGTTAACGCTTAATATTACTCTTTATTTAATTTTTGTACCGCAGGTTCCGTGTTCATAAATAAACCTATGCTTTAATTATGTGATTTTTGAGTAACGAATTTCGAACAAAATATACTGACTCATCATATTTCATTTTAAACCAACACACATTCATTATAATTCTACATGGACCTATTAAAACCGAATAGAGTCGACAATCGTGCTAAATTATGTAAATGTGACGTTTTATCACAAAAGAACAGCAGTTTACACTTAAACAAGTGTCTGAGACGCGGACCAGTCCGACTTAAATTACGAATTACCTTATTAAATAAGGCCCTTATCAAAAATAGTGTGATGTTATAATGTGGCTGTGTTTCTTCAACATGAAAGACTCGCGTGGATAAGAAACCCGATGACATCCCCTTTTACCGAGATTTTTACGTCGCTGTCATCAGAAACTGCTTCAACATTTTTTGCAGCTAGTAAATGTATTTACATCCCTGCTACTTACGTACAGTCTACTTCTGTGTATGAGGAATCCGCTGGTTGAGAAGCAGCCAGAACACGTGTCGTTAAAAGATCACGAAAGCAAGCACTTTTATGTTCTAACTTTTTTTTCATACTTTTTAGTGGTTTATCGACAACGCACATACGTAAAACCTCGTTCTAAACTATGAGTACCACTATTCGCCAGCCATCTATAAACTACCGACATCGCTGCAAATGTGCCTATGAAGTTTGAAGAGTTCCTTCGATTTAACCAAGATCTCATCATCAGATCCTAACATGATGACAAATTTGGCACATTTGTTCAGACGCTGATATAGACTAACATATGCGAAAACTGGGCTGTTTTGGAAATATTGCACACATACGGGTCAAATTGATAACCTCCTTTTTTAAAGTCGGTTAAAAATATAGCTACTATTCAAATTTCTCCTTTTTAATACAATCATATATCCACTTATAAAGGAATGTCCTTAACATTTCTGTCTCGTATCTCAACGATAACAACACTTTATAGTCGGTAGATTATCCGTTATTTATTTGACTCGGTTTGGTTTGGCTGTTTATTATGCCTTAAATTAATTCAATCTTATATTTCAATTAATTGCTAGTCTACCTGATCTAATTTTAAATAGTAATTGGTTTAATTGTAATTGGATTGATAAAGTTTCCGTTTTATTATGATAATAGCAAAACACTTATAGAATGGATGTTCCATTTAAAATTTTCAAGCGTTATGTCTAAAGCTCCAGAATATCCAATTAGTTATTAGCTTAAGTTTGAAAATTTTTTTAACAAAAAATAGAACCGACTCAAAACGCACTAAAAAGTAAAAAATAACTATGTCATTTAGTTGCTTTAATTTCCTTAAGCATATCTATGAAGTCGAAGTGAAAAATTTTTATTTCTTACATTTTAGTGATTTAACGTAACGTACTCGTACTATACTGTCATAGTATATTAAACGGCACTTGTAGCCAAAAAGCTACCAAAAAGCGACTCTGCACCTCGCTTGGGGTCGTTAGTCCATACGGTAAAAAGTCTTTACTATCCGAATCACAGTTCCACCGGATCTATGAAACAACTTGCATAATTTAGCTACATTGTACACTATCCATTTGGAGACTATAACCACCTATAACCAGAGATAGATACGTAAAAACACGGTAAACTGGAAAACAACTAGTGAAAATATAAAAGATTCATCATGTCACAAAAATATTTTTTTTAATTATTTTCATGTTTATTTTGACAATGACACAACAAAAAACGCATTCATCATTTCGTGTGACAATTTTATAATGATAAAATCTGCCAAGCACGAGTTGGAAGCACTCTGATAGCTTTCACATAGATAAAAAATTTGATTCTGAAAAAGCGAGTATGGATTTATACAACCTCTATTTTGGCTCTCATTTATTTTTATTTACATATTTTTTTTTAATTTTTAAGAATCTTATATAATACAAAAATATATACAAAAACATTATTAAAAATTTACAAAAAACATCTGCTCCTCCATTTGCGGGGCCTTTGCGGGCCCAAGCAACCGGTGGTCAGGACTCCAGAGTGAGGAACCTCCTCACAATACGCGCCGTTTCAAGGACTACTGCCTTCTGTATCCAACAATTATGCCAAAGCTTCTTAAGGTGTTGGTCGAAGCTTTCGAAAAAAGACCATTGACTGAAATGACTATCGGAACAATAATAGTTGACTCAACATTCCACATGGCGGTAATCTCGTGACCAAGGTTCAAGTATTTTGATACTTTTCCTTTTCGGCTTTCATGAGTACAACCTCTATTATTATTATTATCATAATCAGTATATTAATGGCCCACTACGAGACCTGTAGCCCTATTCTGTAACTATGTTTATATTAGTCGACATTGTTACTATCGAAATCGTCTCTATGTCTCTCCGCCGTAATGTCAAATAATAAAACATAGTTACAGAATAGGGCTACAGGACAGGCGATATGTAGCTCATACCCAAAATACTCTTTGCTGTTTTTAAGGTGATAATGTTTGATTACTATTGCTTAGCGATCAATGTGAGATATCAATGATAGTGATTGAAACCGACGGCTTACCGTGCTCTCAAAAGCAACCCATTCCCAAGAAACCGAAAGTCATTATTATTACATAATCTGACCCAGAATTCGAACCCAGGATCTTTGTGATCTGCAGCCATGTAGGCTAACCACTTGTTCAACCCGTCAGGTACTCATTCTCTTATTTTTTATTATTATTAAAAAACTATAAATCACTCGTCAAATTCTAAGATTATAAGAAAAAAAATATATATGCGTCGAATTCTAAGAAACTCTTCCGTTTTATTCCTCGGTTAAAAAGACAAACACTTCTTTCAAAATAAAATATATAATATACTATATTGCAAATGGCTGTTTGTGACTAGGCATTACAAATATTATCTGCGTAAATGACCAACCATAAACCTAAGCTATTTTATATTATCAAAAGCTCATAAAACTAAAGAGGTTTATTTGTACTTATCCGAACATTAAAACTGTAAAACGCTTTTAAATCGACAATAAATTTTATGATATATATATTTCTTATAACCTTTACATGGGTGTAATAAAACTTGAAACTAGGATATTAAATTTAATTACTTCAATATCGTATCAAAATTAAACATACCCAATGTCGAAATTATAGAATCATACCATATAGATTACTTAGCTTAACTATACTTACTTAACATCTTACGACACTGCCTGCCACTGCGCGATATTTTGACCGACTTATAAAAAAATACTCTGCCCTAACGTGAATTTGTCATTGGGTGTTTATTCCGTGTCAATATAAAATCGACGACGAGACATTTATGTGATTCAACTCTTAAGCATGTCAACAAAATATCGATAGATTGCCCCCGCACACGGGCAATAATATTTTAAATATTATCTACCGCGTACTGTTGCCCCTGTCGACCTAAATCTATTAATATTACTGGGTTATGACAACATTTCAGTAAACCTTACTCTACATAAAAATATTTTTCTTATTCATCACAAATTAGCCCTTGACTGCAGTCACACGAGTATGCTGAGATGGTAAGTGATGATGGGATCTAAGATGGAAGCTGGTTTACAATTTAGAAGTAGGACGAAATCCACGCCTCTTTCGATTTCTACAAGACATCGTACTGTCTTTGTCAGAAGGCTGGAAATTAACCACGGCTGAAGCGTACCGCCGACCAGACCTTGACTAATTTGGCAAATCTTAATTGGTCCGGCTGTGAATTGAACCCAGCTCAGTGTTATAAATCCACTGCGCATACCACTGTCCTCATATTTATTGTCAATAATATTGATATTATCAAGTGTGTGCGGGCATCTATACCGACTTAATGCTTCCGTTAAAGATACTACTAATAATGTTAAATTGCGTCCAATAAAAATTGACGTTAATACGATTGTGGAGTTATTTAAAATAATTTCCACTGTAGCAACACAATAGTGGTTTTACGAGCACGCATCTACCTAACGATGCATAAAAATATTTCTCATGTCCCCTTCACGCCCATCGATTAATCAGGACACCTATTTTCCCCGCTTTTTATTAGAGTTCCGTATGTGTGATAATAATTTTAAAAACGTTTTCTTTTATGTAACTCTGATTGGAATCTGTCGAACTAATAGCCACGTTGGCTCAGTAGTTAGGCTACGTGGCTACATATCACTAGCTACTAGGTTCGAGGCCTCGGTCGGGTTGTGAAATAGGAGGAGGGTTGTCCTGGGACGGAGGTCCTGGGTTCGATTCCTGGCGGGGAAGATTGAGATTTTTCTTAATTTGTCTTGGTCTGGCTGGTGAGAGGCTTTCGCCGTGGCTAGTTACCACCCTACCGACAAAGACGTATCATATAAATGTCGTGTAGAAACTGTAACAAGTTTTTTACTGTATCATTAGTTAACATCAGGTGTGATAGCAGTCAAGGGAGTAGTCGATAAAAAAAAAACATTTTTCAGTTAAAATATATATCTTGATGTAGTAGTATATATAATTAGTCGTAATAGAACACGTCAAGCTGTCGTTCCCTTATAATTCTATTTGAGATCATTATAAAGTCAAACATTATTTATGCTACGCCCGCTAACCCGAAATATTAGAGTGTGATACAGAGGTTCGAAGAGCATACCATATCTTAGCAGTTCTTTTGATGATGATGATAATGCGTTTACGATGAACTACGAGTGTATTAAGTGGAAACTGGAAACGAAAACACAAAAAGTAGCACTTTTAAGCTATTGTATAGCTTTTATCGCGGGCCTTGAGCGTGGAGACCGAATACAGAAATTCCGTAACGAAAAAACCTAACACCCCTGAGTATCACATAATATCAAAAGCACAATTTCGACAACGACGTCATCGGGGAACGTGGCTTAGCGGTAAGGCGCTCTAACAAAATTATTTTTTCTTAAAATTTTTGGGACCGACGGGATGGGACGTTATATTTCAAAAAGTCATTTTTTTTTAAATTAATGCCTTTTTGCAATATCACGCTTAAAAAAAAAATTGCGGAACCGACGGGATTCGAACCCGCGTCTCTCTGGCAATCCCGGCACTTAGAGCGCCTTACCGCTAGGCCACGTTCCCGATGACGTCGGTAGGTAAACGTAAGTTGATAAAAAATGCTATGCAATAGCTTTACCGCGGCAGTCTCCGAGTGCCACACGTCTTTTTTTTAATTTTTTTTTTAATGTTGGCATACAGTCAGCCATACTCAACTTAAGAAACTTTCTTATACTATGGAATGAAAAAAAAACATACAGAATCCCCTTATAAATAGACCTCTCTGGCTGCATTTTTTACTTTTAAAAGCGTCGGTAAATGTGATACCGTGTATTCATACTGACCGTGGCATCCATTAGTGCTTATTAAGAGTTTAGTCAATATTGATGCAAGCCTGCACACAACATGACAATTAAATTTCGCCTCGACCTCTGTGATGCGATGGTTGGCTAGTATGTGAACGTCAATTTGTTAATGAAATCAATTTAATTGAGAGCATTGCCAATATTAATAAAATATTTCTCATATATTAAAAAATACGAGGTATGATTTATGGCATAATTTTTATAAAAAACCCTTGTCCAGTAGTGGATGTGAATTTGTGAGAATAGGTACTAGTCGTTTAGGTTAATTTTGATGAAAAAGATTTTTGGTTCCTCGTTCCTGATTCGAAATACGAAATTATGGAATGCCCTTCCAGCTATCGTTTTCCCTACCAGCTACAATGTGGGGTTTTCAAGTCAAGAGTGAATATACACCTAGGCAAGCGCGTTCCACCGTGGGCTACATTTTCGTTTACCGTCGTTAGGCGTGATCGAAGACAGGCGCTTTTAAATAATTTTCAACTTTATGGCTTGGAATTCTTGATACAAATAATTGGGGACTATAAAAGAGAAAAGGATTTAGAGTATATTTCTAAAAATTTTTATACACGAATAGGCCACAGTAAGGTAAAAAATAATAATGACATCTAATACTAATACCATTTCGGGAAAATTGAAAGAAAAATTTATCTTGCATGATTTTCTCTAGAAGAATCGATTCCGATCAAAATCAAAATCTGGATTATAAGAATGAAATTATTAAAACTTAATAATACTCAATTTTGAACTTTTTTACGAATTAACTGCAAATGACTGTTACTCATATCTGATTTTCCACTACAGAAAAAAGCTTCATGAAATTCTGCTTTCTCTATCAAAAATAAAATAAACGAACGAAGTGTTTACACACTTAACATTTTCTACGATAATACTTATAACATTATCCCCAGACAACAAATAAAAGCACATAATGAACTTTTTGAGTAGGCAAGTTTAACTGGAATGAGAAATTCTGCGAAAACTTAATTCTTCTCTTTTGCTTTTGTAATATTATTCCCCTGGGAGCTACTTTCCCGTGAAAATGCCTTTTGTATTTAAGATAGTCTTGCTCTTTATTACAATACTTATCCTATAACATCTTATTTAATGCATTTTATGAAAATTATCTAGTAGTTATACACCGACTTCCAAGAAGGAGAACATTTTCTTCATGAATTCGCAAGTTAAGCTTGTACAGACGTTTTTAAAACTACTGGACCCTTTTCGCTAGCTCTTTAGCACAAAGAAGTATCATAAAATAGTAAACAATTTAATTAACTTTTGTTTCCGTTCCACGAATGAATACAGCGTATTAACTGATGAAGCCTTTGTAGAGACATGTTTCTGCGAATTCATTAAAGTCGACATCTATTGAAATCCAGTTTTCTGCGTAACTACAGATGTGAAAAAGATTCTATTTAATTTCGAAATTAAACTTTATCCATAGTTTTGCGCATAGCAACTCAATTACGTGAAAAACATTTTACTTCTAAGTTTAGATGTCCCGATTCCCCGCCCTAATGCGCTTGTATAAAAACCTAATTACACAGCCAGTATGTTGCCCCAAATAGACGGTCACCGGAATACAGCAACACCACAATCAGAATAGCAATTTAGTTCCACGCTATATTTAGGCTGCCCAGCGAACGAGACAAGTTGACAGCTCGCATCCGACCAAACTCGGTCATACTCCAATTCTAGCGAGGAAGGACAAAAATTGGGAAATAACATTCCTTTAATGATCCAATGTAATTTAAAATTCCTGTGCCAATGTAATTTAAAGTGCAATACCTGGGACACATCATGCGCCATGATAAATATCGGATCTTGCAGCGCATAATACAGGGCAAGATCCAAGGAAGCCGAAGACCTGGCCAAAGATGAACCTCCTGATTTAAAAATTTACGCGAATGGTACGTTATGAGTACAAAATCATTGTTCCGGGCTGCTGCATCCAAAATTCGAATAGCCTTAATGGTCGCTAACCTCCCAAGAGGAGAAGAAGAAGAAGAATTTGTAGTTCAGCCATCATCACGAAGTCACGGCTGAGAAATTTACGGCAAATGTTTTATTTAAGGAGCGAGTCCACATGTGGTGGTACAAGGTGGTAGGTAGGTAGTTCTGTATAATACTTTTCATGACTAGCGACACGTTGTTTCCATATAAGTCCAACCAGCAGTATCTTTGCGACATTTGGCTCCGGTCGTCTGCAGTCAGCCATGAACTCACACCCGAGCAAAGAAAAACGCAGAATTTTATCACCAGACGCAGAACTCAAACCAATCTCTGCCGATTTAAATCCACACCGGCTAACCACTGGAGCAAAGATGCAGTTAATATCAAAAATATAAAATAAATATCAAAAGCTATTTTATGAAAGCCTTTGAAAGCAATCGGCTAATATCCTTGCTTTCTATTTTGGCTCAAGTTTGAGTGCTTCCTAGAATTCGAATTAAACTAAGTTCTGGCACAGTTTCTGGTCAAATGTTTTCGAATACTGTGATATAATATAATTTATCTTATTTTTATTTACTCTTCTTAAGGGTTGAACACTAAATCGAACACAGGATTTACTCGTATGTGGAAAGCTGAAAGAAATTTTTCTGGTTTGTTAAAAAACATTTTGTAATATTACTGTTTGCTCAAATTTATTCTTTGTGGAGATATTTGTAAATTGATAAGATAATACATGCAGGGCTATGTTTTCTTTCTTATTAATGTGGCTATATATCGTGGACACTGCACAAAATTGACAGCGGTGATGAAGTTTTTATGTGTGAACGATTTCAATCAATGGTAATTAAATATAATGACAGGGACCAACGACTCAACGAGCACTCTTAGTTATTACGATTCAACCAATTCGGATTGCAACTAAGAATTTTTGAGAATAAAGAAAAAAAATATATTTTATAGCCCAAAACTCGGCCCCAGGACCTTATGATCCAAAACCTAATATACTAGTCAGAGGATCATGAGGTATGTTTGTCACATATGTATCTCTAATTTTAGGTTAGCTTCTGTGGCTTTGTTCACGAGGTGTTGGATTCGATGTGGAATAATTCTGAGCCTTGGGAAGCAAGCTAAGCCGTCCGTATAGCCACTAATATCAACATCTGGTAGTGATTGTTAATAAATTAAATATTGTCGTCCTAGGCATCCGCATTTGAGCAGCGTGGTGGATCCACTCTTCATCCCCTCTCCTGCACGAAGGGAGGCCTGGTCCTGTAGTGGACCGTGAATAGTCTGATAATGATGTTGTCTATGTCAATGTATTTCCTTTGATTATTGTGTTTCTACGACAAACTGTTACGTCACACTGAACAACGCCGCCGTCCAATTTCCTGGCTACAAAAAGTTAGCAGCCAGGTAAGTTCGTTGTCGTTTCTAGAAAATTTGCATTGTAATGGATACCCCAGTTCGGCCACTAGTCTAGTTTACGTCAGCCGCAAGGCTTATTTTGCATACAGGCCTAAATAGAAATAGCTTTTTGATTTAAATTGCATCCCTTCGTCATCAGAGGTTCTAATAAAATGAAGTTTTTATGATCATTTTGCAGCTGTACCTACTTCAGTGGTAGATATTCTTAATTAAGAATATTGACTATTTTCTAATGCATAGATATATTAGTCTAAAAGTATGTGTTATCAATCTCGTTATATAGATTAAATACCACATATCTTCAGGATAAAATTTTATGTAATAATTTTATTATTAAAAAAATTACTAAAACATTTCTGTTTGTTGCAAAAAGATGTATCAGTTAATTCATTTAAATAAAATATGTTGCACATTAAAAGTTTTATATTTTGCTTAGTACTTCGTAGAAATAAAAAGGATTTCCGAGATGCACGAGCAAGACATATGTCACCTATCTACGTTTACGGCAATAACGTTATATCAGACAATACGAATTCACATCGCATTCTATTATTTGCGGGTGGCCTGTGCAGCCTGGCTTTTGTACAACGCAAAATAGATTCGTCACCATTGTTGTAAGGCCTTGCGGGATATTGGATAGAAGGACATGATTGCTGACCGAAATGTCCACATATTGACACATTGACCGCGTATTTAGAGCAGCATTGACAACTTTGTATTCTAAATAATTATTGGACATTCAGTCCACAGAGTAGCTTAGGTTAGAACGTACTAGAGTAAAAAGAAAAGATTATCTTTATTATATTAACTGGAGGTTAGTATTCTAATTATTGAATTTCTGCGGAATGCTATAAATTCTTGTTGACTGTCTGTTTGTGTGTCTGTCCGCACTATTTATATGTTCCCTTACAACTTCCAAACGGCTTGGCCGATCCCCCATATGATGACATATTCTTATAGGAAAAAGTCTGAGGAGTGTTCTTACATACTTCTTTTTTTTACCCGACTGCGTCAGAAAGAGGGACATGTTTTGTTATGTGGTTTCGCGGATAACTTCGTCATTTATGAACCGATTTTATTGATTCTTTTTTTGTTGGATAGAGATGGCCCGCTAAAAGAAGCTGACTTCCTGACTGGTGGGAAATATCTGGAGCTTAGACCCACTATGCTGCTCTAGTGACTGTTGATGGGCTTAGGGTGATAATCGTTTTTTATGACTATTTTAACGGCCCACTAGAAGAACATGACTCCCTGACTTGTGGGAAATATCTGTAGCTTAGATCCACCACGCTACACCAGTGTGGGTTAGCAGGCTTACAGTGATAATTGTTTTATGACTGTTTTAATGGCCCACTAGAAGAATCTGACTCCCTGACTTGTGGGATATATCTGGAGCTTAGGGCCCACCGTGTTGCACCAGTATGGGTTGGCGGAATTAGGGTGATAATAGTTTTATAATTGTTTTAATGGCCCACTAGAAGAATCTGTCTCCCTGACTTGTGGGAAATATCTGGAGCTTAAGCCCACCAAGCGGCTCCAGTGTGAGTTGGTGGGATTAGGATAATAATAGTCTTATGACTATTTTAACGGCCCACTAGAACAACCTGAGTATAACATTGGGTTCATTACGAGTACAACATCGGGCGTAGCAGAAATGCAGGAGCGTGATCGGCTAGAAACCGTTCTCCGACCCAAGCTTATTGGACCTACATTACACTGAGTAGATCTATGTTATAACAAATTTATATTAGACTATACGAATTCACATCTCATTCTATTATTTGCGGGTGGCCTGTGCAGCCTGGCTTTTGTACAACGCAGAATAGATTCGTCACCATTGTTGTAAGGCCTTGCGGGATATTGGATAGAAGGACATGATTGCTGACCGTAATGTCCACATATTGACACATTGACCGCTTATTTAGAGCAGCATTGACAACTTTGTATTCTAAATAATTATAGGACATTCAGTTCACAGAGTAGCTTAAAGATAGAACAAACTAGAAAAAATAAATAAAAATAATTATTATTCTAACGAACTAGATTTGAGGAACTCTTAATTGCAAATGGATCCGGCGAGAAACAATAATGTCATATTACGTCTTGTTATCTCATGGATTCTATTGCATAAATTCTGAAGGAATATTGACCTATACGATATTTGAACCCATAATAATACTTAATCTATCTCTTAAGTTAGGTTAGCTTGAATTACTTATTGAATTCTTTCTCAATAAAAAATCTATCTTTTGCCAAATTTTATAAAAATCTGTTCAGAAGAGAATGTATTAACTAACTAATTTATTCAATATTTTTATAAACCCATAAGATAATATTACATTTAAACAGAAATTTATTCTTCTTAAATATTTTGTTACATATAAAAATCTTTTCTCATACGAACGAAGTCACGTACTCATGTTTGAAAAAGTTATGAAACCCTATAGCAGAGGAGTTTCTTTACATTAATTAATATGCGAGTTTCAGGGGGAGCGATACTAACTTAATTAATAGTTTCAGGAAGTAGGTTACAGTAGATTGATAACTCTTTAATTGCTTACAGACCCGATTAGTTCGTGCCATTAATTATAGTTTATCAAGCTGTGACCTAAATTCATGAAATAACATATGACTTATTTTACATAAAAAAATTTTAAGCTATTGCATAGCTATCACGGGCCTTGAGCGTGAAGACCGAATCCAGAAATTCCGTAACGAAAAAACCTAACATCCCCCACTCCGACCGGCACAGCGGTTTTTAGTTTTATCAGATTGTCTTATTCGCGTCTTTGTTCGCCAACGTCCATACCATATTGAATACACCAGTTCTCGTCCGATCACCGAAGTTAAGCAACATCGGGCGCGGTCAGTACTTGGATAGGTGACCGTGACATCCAAGTACTGAGCGCGCCCGATGTCGCTTAACTTCTATGCAATAGCTTTACCGTGGCAGTATTCGAGTGCCACACGTCTTTTTAAATTAAAATTATAGTGCTATTCAGTAACGATGTTTTTATTATTCTACCGTGTGAATTTAGAATTCATCTTTCAATCCATAAAATGGTGATAAGAGTAGTAAAACTAAAAATTTTCATTCACTTTTCCCTTGTGCTGGGAAACATGACAACGATTTTGTGGTGAACAATGTCACGGGCGTCTGTTAATGCTACTACGCGAACATACGTAGCAGTTCTACTTTTTCTAGGATAAGCTATATGATATATTTCGTACTCGCAATATTTCCAATAATCATAATTGTGCGAAGAAATGTACACAACAAATCGAATTTATCCTGTGCAGCCTGTCTACAATCGATATGAAGCAAAGGCATCTCCCGTGCCGCATTGTTCCTTTGTTGGCCGTTCGTGGCCAGAACCTTTGTCCGAGAATTGTTTTATACAGAATGTAAGTCACGAATGCCATGTACCAGCTAACTGAATACGGACAGCTATTCTGTACCGCTATATAGGCTACCCATATTGGCGCTGTTACCATTCTCGCTTACAACTCTATCAAGAGTATTACCACTTCATTAATGCATGTGGTACTTACTGTGGATTAAATTTACTTTTCATTCATTCATTTACTTATTTTTATTGAACCCCGAGACATCACGGGTTCGAGTATGAGTCAGGCTCTGAAATATTGAGCTTTTTCATTTAATAATTATCGCTAAATTGGCATTTCCTGTATAGAATTCACGGACTTCAATAAAATTAAAAAAAAAATAAAACCGACTCAAAACACACTAAAAAGTAAAAAAAAACTGTCATTTAGTTGCTCTAATTTACTTAAGCATATCAATGAAGTCGGCGCCAGCCAAGTTTAAGGAACATTTATTTTACGTAGTAAAGCAATTTGTGGGATGTAGGTAACGTCCTTAAAGTAGAAACCTTGCCTGGCACCGACTCCTAGATATGCTTAAGTAAATTAAAGCAACTAAATGACACAGTTATTTTTTACTTTTTAGTGCGTTCTGAGTCGATTCTATTTTTTGTTAAAAAATTTTATTTCTTACTTTTTAGTGAATTATCGCCACTATACGGCACTAGTAGCCAAAAAACTACCGATACTAAGACAAAGACCGAAATCTCTGTAAGCGTGCCTCCAAAATTTGAAGAGTTCCTTCAACTTCCCCAGGATATCATCATCAGATCCTAACATGGGACTATCTTGAAAGTATGCCCTTTCTAATAAAAAAAGAATTATCAGAATCAGACAACTCTGTAAAAAGTTATGCGTGAATGCGTGATCATACAAAAAAAAAATATACATGTCGAATTGAGAACCTCCTCCGTTTTTTTCGTCGGTTAAAAAGAAAAGAAGATATTAACAAATTATGATGGATTAATGTATACTATAAGATGGTTTCGATTCTTTTGTGCTGGTGGGTCTAAGTTCCACATTCCGTTTCCTATAAGGAGAGAGGCCTAGCCCTGTTTGTCATTAAAATAGGCTGATAATAATGATTTTCATTTCACATTTACACAAATTACGTTTGATTTACAGACATACATTCATGCCAAGACCCTATCACTCTGCAGTACTAAACAATGGAGAAATGTGTTATCTGTAACGTTCATGTCAGTTAGAACTTGAACAAGTCGGCTTGTTCGTAAGTAAACGTTTGAAAATCAACTTCGGGACGTCTCTTTGTTGTTTGCGATGTAGCCTCTGGCCATACTTAATCAAAATCAATAAGTATTTGCTTGCTGATGAAATAAGTAAGACGTTTTTATTTAGGAACTATAAGACACCCCCGGTTTCACCCGCGTAGTTGTCGTTTCCGTCAGAATTTCGGAATGAAGTTTTAATTCAAGGTGTCAGCTAACTACATACCAAATTATATTAAAATCTATCCAGCCGTTTGTTTAGTCGTGAAGAACAAACATATACACTTTCGCCTTTATATTAGTAGTATGAATATTTAATTAAATTTATTCAATTCACTTACTAACTAGAGTTTCAAGATCCTGGAATGGCGACCCTGCACTGAACAGTTCAATGTTGTTCGGCCACATACAAAATGACCAATAGCATCGAGCTTGTAACAGAGATCCGTTGAATCTAGGTAGTTCAAGACCGTTGAAAGGCTTCACAATTGGCACGTCCATCAGCGGTATCCATAGCATCCTAGGAGTTCCAAATTTGAAATCACACTTAATTCATAATGGTACATATTGTCGTATCTACTTTGTAGGCTTTTCGCTAGATGTACTCAATTATTCAAAAAACAACTATATATTTTTTTAAAAGAGACATACACTAACCAAGAAAGAAATAAGAAGAATAACTTCTTAACAGTTGAGCCTTAAACAAAGTACTAGTATTATTGAGATGTTCCAATTTCCATACAAAAGCAGCTGCAAATGGCAACTTCTTTACCTCGTGTAGGTATTCGCTCGCGTGCCAAACTTGACCTTATAGCTCTTAATCTGATGCCGAGATAACCGCTTACATCGATCCCAGCGGGACGTTGAGACCTTTACCCTATATTTAGGTGTCTTTTCAACGCCCTTCATGTCTTCACAATAGAGTCCACTTTCGTTCAATACGGCCGCTTGGTCACGGAATAGACTCGTCATAAAAGGCTTCACGACTCTGGTAACACGTTGTGATCGTGATTCTGTATAAATACGAGTATGTGCAGGGTTAAAATAGGCATGGGATTTTAAAAAAGGTTGCATTTCGGTCGTGGATTCTTTAACGAAATGTTTGCTAGTCATTTTTTATTGACATTAAAATAATATTTTTATTGACCTTGAAACATTTCTGATTGCTGTTTACTTTACTTTCTGGCTATACTTCGAATCCAAATACGAGCACTATGGCATAAAAGTGAGTGACCTTCTGCACACACTGTTGAGTTCATCAGTATTAAAAAGGTAGAAGTGAAATTAAAAAAAATTATTGACGCACTCTTTAGTACACGAAACAAATACCGTAAATGGCTGGTCAGATATTATTTTATGTGTTTATTTTTTAATCTGAAAGAAAATAGGTGCGATTCATTTTATTTAGAGCTTGAAATCTTCTATATAAATATACATAGGTATAAACAAAAAATATTTTTTGTACAGTTACTGCGTAATTATATAAGTTCGGCATACCACCATAAGTTATGGTTAAGTAAGTTCTGTACAGGAGGTAAATCACGGCCCCACAACCGTTTTCAATAAAAGTTCGCGATACGTTTTTTTAATAAAACTCCTGATCGCGGAAATTGCGTGGAAATAAATAGAAACGTTTGCTATGGAACTTTTAAATGCACTGCGGACTTTGCCTTTGTTAATTTCGAAGCGAGCTGCATGCTATTCAACTGAAAATTGCACTTTTCAAAAATAAACTAGTCGAAGCGACAACGTATGCGAGTTTCATACTTTGAAAACACTCTGCGTACTGCGTGAAATAAAATGGCTTTTAATATTAAATGCTTTAAATTGAAAACTGCGGTTGCCGCAAAGCTACACTGCATCAAAGTTGCATATCAGATGGCGATTTAAACGTTAAAATGATCAATCTGTTATTTATGTACCCTACATTCCGGAGATATTCGTGTTTTACACACATTTGGGTGCCAGTATCCAGTCTACATCCGAACTTTGATTTGATAAGTAATCTACGTAAACATTAAAATATTATATATTATGTAGTATCTGATGCGAAAATAGCAATTGTGATGCAAGGCAGGAAAATTGTTTTTCCTATAAGTCGGGTTATTGAATACCAAAAACAAAATAAAATTCTAAGATTGAACAGTTATCAAATTAAAAGTTATGGAATCTTAAAATAATAACATAAAAGTAAGACTGTTTTTAATAAATACAATATTTCGTACATCCCAAATTAGAATAAATCTTGCCAAAAAATCAAAACACAATTTTTGACCAAGTGGGATGAAACTTTATGATAAGTGATTTTTGTTGAACATATGCAAAGTAACCCTGATTCTAACTACGTACATTATAACCATACTACTAATGAGGAAACTCTGATTTGTCACAGAGTAGGTAACACAGAGACAGTACACAGGGAGTAGTTCCTCTCTCGTTTCCAGGCGTAATACTTGCGGCCAAGAACTATAGCAATATTCTCAAAGTAACATGACAACTAGTTGACTCGAATACAGAGTAGTTTAATAGACAATGCTCCCTAGTTACGTATTTGAAATGCTTTGAGCAAATTCCTTGAATAGTAAAGCGCCCTAGGCGTCGCGTAGATCCAATGTATTTTTTCATGCTATCTCATCTAGTAATCAGTTACTATTAGAGATAAGAGAGAGAGAGAGAATAAATTGTATGACCAAAAAAAACTTGGGACAAATGTATGGTTCAAAAATTCAGAAAAAATAGGTAACTTTTAGCTTTTACTGTAGAGAATCTAGACTTACTTGATTTTTAGGTAAAGGATTTTACAAAGTTGATTTAAGTTTTAGTAGTAAAGCCGCTTAAACTGATGACAATAATAAAAATATTTAGGAAACTTAAACATTGTTTTCAAGGCCAATATCTCCTATTTTTTGGAGTGATGTACTCGTACCTACGTAGAGCATTTGTTGAATTTAGAGTTTTAAGAAAAATAGCTACTCTATATATATATTTTCGAACAACAACTCGTAACAACGGCTTTAATGAAACTGTGTTATTAAATTTTTACACACGTGTTACCTCGGAATTAAGAAGAAGCGCCAGCTAGCGATTTTCTGTGTGTGTTACAATGTGTTACTGTGATAGCGACTGTCATATCATAGTGCATCTATCATAATACATAATGAGGGATACATTTGATACTATTTATGTTGTCTGTGTTGGTTGAATGCTAATCTGAGAGATATCTCTCATTTGACGTCATCACTCAGCTTCTGCGGCGAACTAATAAAGTTGTATGCTAATGCAGGCACGGATAGACTCGCCAGTGTATTAGCTTATTTATCTCCAATGCAAGTCCCTTTCATAGTATCACATGGTTACGATATGCTCCAGTGATAATAACTCGCATCTATCGCAATACGTATTAAGGGAAACATCTGATATTATTTATGTCGTCTGTGTTGGCTTATGACTGCTAATTTGAGAGATATCTCTCATCACTCAGCCTCTGTCCACGAGGCGGCGAACTAATAAAGCTGTATATTAATGCTGGCACGGCTGTACTCGCCAGTGTATTAGCTTATTTATCTCCAATGGAAGTCTCTTTTTCATAGTATCACATGGTTACGATGTGCTCCAGTGATAATAACTCGCATCTATCGCAATACGTAATAAAGGAAACATCTGATATTATTTATGTCGTCTGTGTTGGCTTATGACTGCTAATTTGAGAGATATCTCTCATCACTCAGCCTCTGTCCACGAGGCGGCGAACTAATAAAGTTGTATGCTAATGCAGGCACAGATGGACTCGCGAGTGTATTAGCCTAATATATTTATCTCCAATGCAAGTCCCTTTCATAGTATCATATAGTTACGATGTTCTCCTGTGATAATGACTCGCATCTATCGCAATACGTAATAAGGGAAACATCTGATATTATTTATGTCGTCTGTGTTGGCTTATGAATGCTAATTTGAGAGATATCTCTCATCACTCAGCTTCTGTCCACGAGGCGGCGAACTAATAAAGTTGTATGCTAATGCAGGCACGGATGGACTCGCCAGAGTATTAGTTTATTTATCTCGTACTAAATATGAATGCATTTCCACTGTATACATTTAATATTATGAAGCTTTCACATTTTTATGCAATTATGAGTTAGTATAAAAATTCTAAGTCATTTCTTTCCATTAATCCTTCCTACTACTTTTATGTTATTCACTGCTAATTAATGCTGCCTTTTTGCAGTCTAATAAAGTCCACAATTAAGACAAAAACATCCATATTTTTCAAAAATTATAACTCATTTGATTCTCATTATTTCACTAAGTTAACTCACAACGCGACTGGTAAAAATGATTTATTGTAATACCTTTAACCTAGTAACCTTCCACGATGATTTTAATTCAATATAACTTAGCCCTTGATAGCAAGTGATGCAAATTGCACCTGTTAGTAAGTGATTATGCAAGCAAGCAATCTAAGATGAAAGCAGAATAAGTTGTTAGGAGAAGGAAGCTTAATTGCTTGGCGGTAGGTATGTCTTTGCCGGTAGTGTAGTAACTAGCCATTGCCGAAGCTTTACACCAGCTAGACGACCTCCGTGGCGCAGTGGTATGCGCGGTGGATTTATAAGACGGAGGTCCTGGGTTCGATTCCCGGCGGGGCAGATTGAGATTTTTCTTAATTTATCTTGGTCTGGTCTTAATTTGTCTTACCACCCTACCGACAAAGACGTATCACCAAGCGATTCAGTGTTCCGGTACGATGTCGTTTAGAAAACGAAACCGGTGTGGATTTTCGTCCCACTCCTAACAAGTTAGCCCGCTTCCATCTTAGACTGCATCATCACTTAACATCAGGTGTGATAGCAGTCAAGGGCCAACTTGTAGTCGATAAAAAAAATAAAAAAAAACGTGGACCAACCAAGAAAAAAAAGTTGAGAGGTGTCAAGGGACACTCGGATGGAACGAAGTTCCTTTCGATTAATTAGTGAAGGAATTGTAATAAAATTTTATTTTTTTTAAGTAATAATAATATTTGTTGTTGTACACCGAAACACCAGAGGGCGCCACGAGAGCGCGAGACAGCATACAGCGCGGGCGCCCCCCGCCGCTCACGCGCACACACATCAAAGGCGGCGGCAAGATCCTTTGATCAAAAAGTGTCGTGACAACTTTTCGTACCAATTTTTTCCGTCTAGCCCCCTTTCACAACGCGCGATAAGGAACTTCGTTCCAAAAACTCAATCGGCACAGCTGGGACTTCCGTCTTATAAATCCACGGCGCATACAGAAAAAATACGAATATAATCATTCAAATTCGACAGGTAGTTTTGCTAAATTATTACCAAGAAACAAAACTTGAGGTTCATTATATTAATATAGATTGAGAAGATTAACTCCTTAACAAGAAACTTTGAGTAATGCGGCATCATCCTTAGCCTACAGTAAGTTCCAATAAGAAAAGTTCCAGCCGAAAGAATGTGAAGGGAATTAAGGAATACTATAGCAACTAAGATTAAGATGATTGCTTTATTATCTACAACGTACAAAATCGTATCACGTAAGTACTTAATTCATATCATGGTAATGCAATTTGCAATTCGATTTTTTATAATAATCAACCAGTTTAAGTTGTCCTTTTACTATTCGGGTATCTTCTTTACGACTAGATTCAGGGGATAATTATTTTTAATAAAAATAATTTTTTTTATAAAAAGTTGTATAATGGAAATAAAAATGGAGGTAAAACTGTATATCGCTTCGTTGGTCGAATCATCATCATCACGTGGTGCCATCCTCTAAACGAAATTTGGCAGTCATTATGCGAAAAGCTTTCCTTTTTTCAGAAAATAGCTTTAGTTCTGGGTAATTGAATCCGGTCCACTCTCTTATGTCGTCCAACCATTTCCACCTTTGACGACCTTGAGTCGATTTATTAGGCTAAGAATTATAGCCCATTAAAAGAAGGACCAACGATACCTTAATATTAAAAAGCGGCTTCTTGGTCGCACTACAGCCATCTACGTTTTTAAAAATTGCAACGTCATGCATTCACAATTACCACATTGTAGAGTCCCTTTATCTTTGGAATGCTTTCGAGAGATGTGTGTCGTCTAGGAATTTCAAGTAGAAATGGTACTAGCAAAAGTAAGAATTTCTGAGAATTCATTACAAAAAATATACCTTTGAGTTGGAGTACTAATAATTGTATATGGCTGTGTCTGTCAGTCAAAAACGGAAACATAGTCGCTTACTATCAGCCTCATAAGACCCAAAGCCATTTGGTGGTGATGGAGCAAGCTATGCTGAGAATATTTCTGCGTGATCAGATCAGAAATAGGGAGAGCCGTAGAACTAGTAGTAGTAGTCGAACTATATAGTACTAGTAGAGTAAAAAGATGTTGTAAGCTGCTGGACACGGAGGGAGTTCTATAGTCCTAGAGTGCTAGAATGGCGAACCCGTACCCGAGACTGTAATGGGTATTTATCGACTGTCTACTACGTGCCTAACTGCGAGCTTCTGGCTGAAGGTGACTCAAAACATTTTTAAAACAGGCCTTCGTCTAACAGCAAATGCCAACCTGATATTTGGTTTTTTTACCCGACTGCGTCGAGCGTATGTATGTATGTATGTATGTATGTATGTATGTATGTATGTATGTATGTATGTATGTATGTATGTATGTATGTATGTATGTATGTATGTATGTATGTATGTATGTATGTAAGTATGTATGTATGTATGTCCATTTCTTCGGCACGCGCTACAGCCTAAATGACTGAACGGATTTTGACAGGTGAGGTGTCGTTGAATTCGTTAAAATTGTGGTAGTGACATAGGCTATATAAATTTTCAAAATGGTGGCTATAAATGCAGGAAAAAGGGGGGATGTGTGTATTTCTTTCTCTTATCTTCGCAATATGGGTATCAAATGAAAGGTCGTAAAAAGACCATGTCAAAAATATAAATATCATATCATGTTTATATAGTCGTTTTAACAAAAAATGGCAAAAAGTGTACCGTATCATTTCTATACTAAAACAGTAAAACAATGCCTTACTGAAAAGAGAAAAACAAGGATCACTATATCTAACAGTAGATGCCGTCCTGGTATTTGGTTTTTTTAGTCTTTATGCAGTCGGGTTTTTTGTTTTTATAATAATAATTTTATTAGTCTTTAAGTCTGTGCTTGGATGTCTAACATGCCCATCAATTGATAATGATATCAGTAAAGAAGTTTCATTAGTGATTAATTAAAATGTTGGTACAATGCCGGCCAGAAAATGATTAGAAATACAGTTTCGAATTTCTGTAAGTTTTATCAATTACATTATCACTAATATTTGCGCCTATTTGCCTCAATTAGTAACGGACGGGCTAGCTCGTTTTTTTATGCAAAAGATCAAGCTTGGCCATCCAACGCGGAAATGCAGCCAGTTATTTGCCTCCGTTAAAAAAAATTAGCTTAAGTGCCTTCTTGTATTCATTATCATTACCTAATGTCAGTTGAAACTACAAAAACGTGATAATATAAAATCATAGTCAAGCGATAAAAATATAAAAAAAACACGCAGCTTCATGGACCGTATTCACATCGTATATTTGTTTTATAAACCCGACTACGCTGAGATACTTTTATTAAATTCCTACGGAGGCCGTTCCGTCGTTGCCTCGCATGCAAATGGTCTGCACTACGTACTAACGGACAGATATTGCAACGTCTCGTATTTATAGCTATAATGTTCCAGTTAAAGTTTATTTCGTGTTGCGGTTCGCCGCACTGAACGCAATTGCTCTTAATTGCTATTGTGCTTCATGATGTAAATCATTTTTAGAATAAAATGCGAAAGGCCTTCGCTTCAAATTTACGTAGCTATAAGCGTAATACAAGCGAAATACCACTGTCCTTAGCGACTTGATTTCGCAATGTAGAATCTGCTTTTGCTTACTAAGAACCAATACCTTGATACTTCGTGGGTACTTGTATACATATAATAGGTACTACTTGTGGCTATACCACCGATTCCCAATTTTGTACTAAATAATTTCTTGGAAAAAAGGAAAGTTCAATATTTCTTAGCTCGGTCAATAGGCAACCACTGGACTACAGGGCAGTAAGCGTACAGTGATCGTCACTAGCTATCACCCTACCGACAACGTCGAACCGCCAAGCCATTGAAAGTTCCAGTAAGATGGCGGTAGTTTTTCAGTCGACAGGAGTGTAAATTCCATCCTACTAAGTCAGCCCTCTTTCATCTTAGATTGCATCATCACGTACCATAAGGTGTGATTGCAATCAAGGGCTCACTCGTAATGACAAAAAAATACAGTTTATTAACGGAAAACGGAATGAAACGAGAAAGAAGTCCCTTGCATATAATTTAAGGAATGGCTCTAACATGTTTACAATCTTTCAAAAAGCCTGGCTGCAGACGAGTGTGTATAAACGAGTACCTTCTTATACTCCTATTTACAGAATTCAGAGATAAAAAAACACTTGATTATTTAATGAGAACTTTATAAGCTACTCAAAAATAGGTTTAAGTTTCTATTTTTATGTAATTTGACGGCCGAGTGGCGCAGTGAGTAGTAACCCTGCTTCTGCGTCCCAGGCTGTGGGTTCGATTCCCACATCTGGAAAAGTGTTTGTGTGATGAGCATGGATGTTTTCCAGTGTCTACGTATCTATCTATATATATATATATATATATATATATTTATATATATATATATATATATATATATATTATATATATTTATGTATAATGTATATAAAAATATTCATCAGTTACATAGTACCCATAACACAAGCTACCTACGCTTACTTTGGGGCTATATAGCGATGTGTGTAATTGTCCTATAATATTTAATTTTGATGTACTTTTTTGATGTACTTTTATGAAAATATTATGTTGTATTTTTATTCCGTTCAAATAACTTAATGAAGCATTAATTGATAGGTTTATCTGAAAAATTTGCACGCGTCATTGAAATTAAATCACAAAAAGGCGAAGGAGACAACGCTTTGTGTGTAACAGAAAACAAATTGAGACATCCTTAGAAATCACACGGCGGAAACGAATTTAATTTATCGACGACTTATTCAACTGCAGACAGCTCCATTGCGTTGAACAATTAGAAGGAAACCAACTTTATTTTACTCTTACACACGATCTTATTAACGTGGCATAAAGTTCACTTCTCATTAGTTTGTGCGCAGGTAACGCTTGTGAATTGGTATCGAAGTGACAGAACTTAATAGGAGTTTAACAAATAACTAAACATTTTGTAATTCGTGGAATATCTCCAATGGGTAGTTTGCTTAACAAAAGCTGGGCCGCCTCCGTTTGTTCGACCACTCGTCCGATGTCAACATCTGCCTTTTTTTCTTAGACCGAGCAAGTTGAAATAGATATTTGTTCAACTAGCCAGAAAATCAGGAGCCATTGTGTTTTTGTGTCGAAGGTGGTAATAAGTTTGTTTGAACAATAAAATTCGGTATAGTTGGATTGTGCACATTGCGTATTTTGACTCAACATCTTCACGGTAATGCTATTTGTATAAGCTTCCTCTTGGCAATCCAAATAGATTTTTTCATATGTTTAATAAGTTAGCACTTACCACCGTCTCCTAATAGTCTGGATGCAGTCTCAGTTTTTAATTTTTAAGAGTATGAGAAACGATTATAAATAAAATTATTATTATAAAAACAAAAAACCCGACTGCATAGAAGTTATGAACTGAAAAGAGAAAAACAAGGATCACTATTCTATACAATTTAAATATGATATGATATTTATATTTTTGAAATGGTCTTTTTACAACCTTTCAACTGATACCCATATTGCTAAGATAGAAGAAAGATATACACACATCCCCCCTTTTTTCCCTCATTTACAGCCGCCGTTTTGAAAATTTATATAGCCTATGCTACTACCACGATTTTTACAAATTCAACGACACCTCACATGTCAAAATCCGTTTAGTCGTTTAGGTTGTAGCGCGTGCTGAAGAAATGGACATACATACATACATACATACGCTCGAAAAACATAAATACGGCCTTCTGACGCAGTCAGGTAAAAAATAGTTCCATGCGGGTGTTTCAGGTGCTCAAGCGTCACTTAGAGTGTGTGTCTTACTCATCAGAATGTAAAACCTCCTGACAACACTCGCCTAATTATGGTCTGTATCTAACCCATGATCCAACAGCTATGCGGCATCTTCAAATATTATTTAAATAGTTAGAACTCACGTAATCATTGTCGGTGTATGCCCGACTACTTTCGAACCCATACTCATGAGCTAGTTCATGCAACGCGGCATGAAGCAAACATACCGAAACTAGTAGAGCATATTCCGACAGTAATTATCATTGTTTTAGCCGTTTTTATTTTAATAATATGGAAAATACTGGCGATAGTTCAAATTCTAATGTCTTCTTGATTTTGTTGGTCGAAGCTTTTCGCAACTAGGCCACGGAGTGAAACAGCTATCGGTACAATTACAACAGTAGGTATATATCTTTATTAAGAATTCCAGATCCAATCCAGTTAAATTCAAAATAAAAAGAATTACAATTATTATGTTGTATTCCGGATTTTCGGAATTCGTAATTTTATAATAAATTCCAATCATTAAAAATTTTAATATTTTATTATTATACTGATGTGGTTTAATCGAGATTATGTTCGTTGATTCGTAATAATCATTATGTGCCCAACAATTGATGTAAATGTTAGTATACTGAATTATTCAATGTAGATTGATCACCAATAAATAATAAATGCTCGTACGATATTAAGTATGTTGTTAATAATAAATTATTAATTCGTGTACAAATCATTCGCTGAATTACATTAATTATTAAAGTTATCACAGGATACATAGCGATACAATAAATAGTCTTAACAGTAGATTATTTGTGTACATAAAAAAAATTAATAAAAAATTAAACCGACTTCAAAACGCACGAAAAAGTAAAAAATAAATGCGCCATTTAGTTACTTTAATTTACTTAACTATATCTATAAACTCGATGCCATCCAAGTCTAAGGAAAGCTTATTCAACAAAGTAACAAAGCACTTTGTGTGACTTAGGTATCGTCTTTAAAGTAGAAAGCTTACAGATGGCACTGACTTCATAGATATGGTACAGTAAATGAAAGTAACTAAATGACGCATTTATTTTTTACTTTTCCGTACGTTTTGAAGTCGGTTTAATTTTTTATTAAAATTTTTTTTTCATACTTTTTAGTAGTTTATCGACAACTAACATACGTAAAACCTACTCTTTCTAAACAATGAGTACCAATACTCGCCAGCCACTTATAAACTATCGACATTGCTACAAATGTGCCTATGAAGTTTGAAGAGTTCCTTTGATTTAACCAAGGTCTCATCATCAGATCCTAACATGATGGGGCCATTATGGAAGTGTACTCTTTCTAATAAAAAAGAATTTTTAAAATCGGACTATTCTGCGAAAAGTTATGCTTAAAAAATCCCTATCTCAAAAACTACTGAACCGATTTTGGCAGTTCTGAAAATATTATCTACATTCGTACAGGTCAAATTGATAACCTTTTTTGAAGTCGGTTAAAAAGCAACCGTTACTGCCTGACTGATCTCTTAATATTAATGCACAGCTCAAAGTAATAAACGAATTACGCTGTTTGGCACAAAATAATGTTAGGCATTATGATGTCATGATGTATGATAAAATCCATACCACAATTTTAGACCTAAGCCCGTCAACTTGTATTAGAACAGCGTGGAGGATCTAAGCTCTGTACCACCTCTGCTTTTTCTTGTAGAGGACCATTCGAATCGGCTGCTATGATTGTCATTATTGACAAACACTTCAATTTAATTCCACACGAGTGAAATTGTGAACGTAATCAATTTATTCAACCTTATTTATTCAAATTACCGAAAAAAGAGAAAGCTAATAAAAAGTTACCTCAGTATATCACATCAAACCATAAAGATTTTTATAACATCCGTTATATTTAAGTATGAGCACTTATTATGACAGTGAAAATCTATATGTTTACATTCACACTGCGTACAATGAGGCACTATAATCGGTATGTTACCTACTTGACATGGGGTCAATCACTATAAAAGTACTTAAGGTGTAGTATCAAAGTAAACATTTATATTAAACGCCTACCGAACGACTTTCATAATACTTTACTGCGATGATATGAAAGTAATATTTATCCATGTTATCAATTATGGATATATTGAATATGACGTTTCTTTTTTAATTAGTAAATTTCGTAAATTTTACTTCAAGTAAGAGTTAGAAGACTGCCTCGTTGGTCTAGTGGTTAGCCTATGTGGCTTCGATCACGAGGTCCTGGGTTCGATTCCTGGGTCGGGTCACGGAATAATTCTGAAGCTTTTTCATTCTTCTATGAAATGTTCAGTACATTCCAAGTCTGGTGTCTGAGAATTAACGGTGTTACACCCCCGTGCCTCGGAGAGCACGTTAAGCCGTCGGTCCCGGTCACTATCATCAGCATCTGATAGTGATCGTTAATAAATGAAACATTATCACCCTAAGTCCACCAACCTGCATTGGAGCAGCGTGCTGGGTGTAAGCTCCCTATCCCCTCTCCTATAAGGAGGGAGGCCTGGCCCTATAGTGGGCATTTAATAGGCTGATAATGATAAGAGTTAGAAAAGTTATTGTCGAATCGTTTTAATATTATTAACGCGAAAGTTTGTAAGTTTGGATGAATAGATATTCGTTACTCTTTCAATTTTTTTTTTATAGACTACAAGTTGGCCCTTGACTGCTATCACACCGGATGTTATACAAATTATATAACATCCGGCGTTATAACATCCAAATATTTTTGCAATACTGTTAATAGATCAGAATAACAATTTTGACGACCTCCGTGGCGCAGTGGTATGCGCGGTGGATTTAGCAGCGGAGGTCTTGTAATAATTGAGTAAGTACTGACGAGAGATAAGGATAGAGATAATACTCGTCCGCTTTCACATACAAGTCTTTTGTTTACCTTTATTTTATTGATAAAATGAAAATTATTTACAACATAAGATCGCATTGTTAAGTAAAGTACTTTTAAGGTATTTTTATTTGTCAGTAGGTATTGTTTTCACTGAACAAACGAAATTTTACTTTGACTTTGATAATGTTCAAACTTAACATAAACAAACGGTAGATAAAAGAGGATTAAATTAAAAGTTCAGATTCGCGGTCTTGTTAACCTTATTCGCAATATAATCTAAGTTTAAAACAAGGCGGATCACCAATATGCGAGAGTATTGCCTGTCGAATTTCACGTGCAATTTGCTTTGAAAAGCTTTTGAGCCGTAGCTAATGTTTTCGCTAAGCGATTCGTTCAACTTGCAAGACAGGGGCGGGGTGTTTTTAGCAAATTGCTGCCTCTTACCGACTTGAGTTTTATCGCTGAACTTATTGATATAGCTGTAAGTATTTTATTTAGAGTGCTTGATGAAGGAAGATAATTGGCTTTTTAATTAATTGGCTACTTAACGTTTATATTTGTAGTGAAAAGACAGATTGCCCAAAGTGCTTGGCTACTTTACCAGTTATACATAAAATAATTATAACCATCTTTCTAAAAAGCTCTTTAAAAAATCTCACTCATTAAAAAATAAGAAAAATCCGTGATTCAATTTCCAACTCAGTCCGATCTCTGATGTATTCCCACGTCTTTGGAGGAGTTAGGTCGAGAGCAGGTCTACTGTTATCTACATATCAGTGTACAATATCGCTCTAAGAATATCTTCCATGATACATAGGTCATGGCATTGACGACATTTCTGAATCGGACTGAGACAATTAGCTGCGAATGAAACTAATACTATAACTCCTTAATAAACGTAGTTGAAATTGACGTCCTGGTAAATACACCACGACTTCACTTGGAAGTTGTTATGAAAAGCAATGATAAGGTTTTTCTTCTCCTTCGTTACGGGTTCTTTTCCGCATTTAGCCAGATGACTGAAAGTTGTACGCTCGTACGATTTCTCTGGTGTGGCTCCGGTTTACTTCAACAAACTGAAGCTTGCTCTAGAAGCTTAGCAGGGCGCCTAGGACACCGATAGTCTCATAGAGTTCCTGAGAAACCAAAGCAGGTTAGACATTACTCTCATATGCCTCTACATCTTAGCATAACGTAAACATCATTGTCTTTATTCCTCCTAGCAGGCTATACATAAAAGTTTCCAAGTTACGGGGCGCTTACTTAGACAACGCCTATTCTCCGAAATCACATCTCTATTATCTCTACGTAATTTAAAGTAAGGTAATACGCATTGTGTTTTCAGAATGGAGATAAAATAAAAACACTATTCGGGAAAATGCTCAGGCCTCACTTCCTCAAGTATTGTGTTACGATTCAATCAGTAAGTCTTTGTTCGAGTGATGTATATGGAGAGTTTCGGGAAAACAAAACAAATTACATGTGTCATATATACTGGTGTTCGTCTATTTTACTTGTATTTACTAAAGCTATCGATTACAATGTTCATGTTTACTGTGTTGATGCTTTTCTACGAAGAAACTAAATTGAGTATTTTGTTTAAGGTGTGCGCTTGATATATAATACCTGTAATAGAAACACTAATAAGGGTTAGTTTTTGTTTTCAGTTTCTAGGTCTTTTTGGTTATATTTTGTAAAGCTATAAGCTTTTTTAAATCAAAATATCAGGTGTCTGATTCTAATGATGCTTAAAAATATATTACTATAAAATATAAAGGAAACTATGCATATCTGTTATGAAATGTTTGTGATTGAAATACGTACCAATACAAAATAGGATTTAAACTGGAAGGAACATTTATATGTACGAGTAGATGGCGAGTATTTATAAATAAATATATTACTGAAATCTATATTAGAGGTACCATATTATTTTAGCAATTTTTATGAATTTATAGATAGAAATAAGGATACACTGCAATGGTTAGTACTTGAATTACAAATCAAAAACTTATTGCGTGGAATAATTTTATTCTAAGCAAAAGCAAAAGGAAAGGCAATTTATTGCTATGGAAAAATGCACATCAAATCCACTACTGAACGCACTTCTACATTATTTTTTTTACAACTCCATTGTGAGGGGAATTTCACCATTTACTTTACGAGTCAACCTTTATTATCATACCCTCCTTGGAGCCTGGGCCATGGGAATAGCAACGCATATGATTTTTATAAGCTTCAAGCGTTATTTCTGAACGGAGCACTTTGCTTTTATGTTTCTACATAATCGATTATCATGACATTTTGCATACAATGATGTCAGTACAATAATGACTTATTATAGAACAAGGCAGAGTACATCTTAGTCTTATTTCCAAGGTAGGAAATAAACCTCGGTTGCCGAAAATTGACTGATAAAATGTAGTAAGTATGTTTAAATAAAGCTAGATAATATTCGGTAGTCAAACTAACCTATTTTATCGAGACGTCACTGCTGAGGTACTTTACGCCATAGAATGTTCTAGCACTTTTCTTTAAAACAAATTTCGAATTACAAAGCGCTTAAAAACTGTTCACAGCAACATCTCTGATTGCTATACATTTGACAGGTAATTTAAAGAACCACAAGTATCTTAATACCAAAATAGACGTTAGTATGATTGTTAAAAAGCTCATACTAGCAGTAAAGAGGGAATTAGAGTAGAGTTGGAAGTAGTGTCCGTTACTTAAAGGGATAAATATTAAAAAACTCAGGTCTTTTTGAACCAGGTTCAATTTTTAGAATAGTCACAGGTAATGAATAATATGTATTGCGTAATTATGATTGTTTTCAACGCTTGACGCTGACGCTTGTAACGTAAAGCGAATACGCTTCTAGCGTTAAGACTCGTGGCCGTTATTAGGGAAATAAATATTTAAAAAACTCCGCAGTCATTGTGACTCGGGTACTATTTTTCGACGGATTATGCAGCTGCAGCAATCGTAAGTGTCACGTGCAATGATTTACAACGTCTCTCGCTGCGTTTTCTTAAATACAAATCATATCCAGATTGGTATAATGTCGGATGATTCAGAAGACCACTAAAATGGATTTTATTGCTTAAAAATAAACCTATTTGGAGTTTAACTGCATATAAGAATAACTTTTATGTCCGATTGCCACTTAGATATTTTTATTGGGCTCCAATTTGAATTACTTCAATATGTGTTTACCGGATTGTGATTTTTCTACAAATATTTATTTATATAAACATTTTTTTTGTCAGCGTGAAAATTAAACATATTTCCGCTAAATTTTCTCAGAAATAAGTAATGTCGAATCAATACTATAATCTTAAGCATATAAACAAAATTTATTTTCTTTACTTACCAGTTAATTTTTCAGTAATCAATTTTAAAATTGATATTAAATTGTTTTTTTTTTATGTCAAGCAAGTGCTTTTCCTGGTCAGCTGCGCTGTCGATATGATGTTCATCAAACGTAAAACCTGTTGTGGACAAAAAAGTGTAAGTAAGAGTACATTATAAGCTTAGCTATATGTACTTGCATTTATAAATGAGCATCGCTATGTATCTAATTAATTTGTACCTCCAAGTGTCGATTCAGTGACTAGCCTTCAATCAAACTGATGGTGATTCAATTTAAGCTTATCTGATACCTATTCGACGCTTAATTTGGTAACGGTAGCAAAGAGCAACGAGCAAAGATGATAATTAAATAAAAAGAAAATTTTATTTTTTTAAGTAATAATAATATTCGTTGTTATACACCGAAACACCAGAGGGCACCACGAGAGCGCGAGACAGCATACAGCGCGGGCGCCCCCCGCCGCTCACGCGGACTCCGTCCGCGTGAAATTAGTTAATTCAAAAGCTTAATTTTTCTAAACTTTAAATGTCATATTTATTATTATGTAATGAACTATCTTGAAAATACGTTGTAAGCTTCTAGCTTTAAAAATGACGAAACTATCATACAACGTTTTATCCCCTTTTTAACCCCTCACAACCCTTTTTTCGTAATTAAAAGTAGCCTATGTCCTTTTTTCAAGTACTAAATTATCTGTGTATCAAATTTTATTTACATTGGCTTAGTTTTAGTTTGAAAGCGAGCCAGACAGAGTTACTTTCGCATTTAAAATTTACATAGGATTTATACCTACATACAGTATAGTATTTTATTCTAGTCCGTTATTTAGTAACTTCAGTCAACTGAAAAAATGCACGCTTGCAATCTTTATAGGAACTCTGAATTATAAGATTCAATCCAGACAGAAGGAATTGTAAAATGACATCACTCAGTCCAAGTTAGAAATGCAGCCAATTGCATTTAGCTGTATTATATAATTTTTCTTTTTTTAATATAATTATTACATTATTAAATAATTATAACAGTGTGTTTTATGTTTATCTATTTGATAACTAAATACAAAAATAAAAACGTTCTAATTACTAATCTGAAAGAAAAATTTCTTATTTTAAAAATATATATTTGAAATTATTTATATTTTTAATACGACGCCTCTGTCCAATTAATTATTCTTTGCCAACGCCATTAGTTCTCTAAATACAGTCCATTAAAAGCGGCGATTGATTGGGCGGGTCGCAGGAATCACTTTATATCGAGTATAAAAATCTGACGTCCAAAAATATTATTGAAGACATGATGAGGATTGACGGGCAAAAAATTACAAGTCACAAGTTGCGTAAACAACTTCATGCTGGAGGTTTATTCGGAAAATAACTTTGTTTTCACACATAGATACAGTATTGCTACATTCGTCTTAATAATGTAAGTTGTATTATATTTTTTTTATTGTATGAAAATATTGCTCTTGTATATAAGTAAGTTGTTTGCAAAAAATGTAGAAGCCCTTTTTTATTTCACAAGATTAATAAAATTATTATTATAAAAACAAAAAACCCGACTGCTTAGAAGTTATGAACTGAAAAGAGAAAAACAAGGATCACTATATCTGTATAAAATTCTAAATACTTCATGGTGCTGCAAACAGGGACAAAATACTTTAACCTGCGGGGAAAGAAAGATCTACCAAAACTACGTTTGTCGCCGCCTGCAGCACCATAAAGTATTTAGAATGTTTATCAGATACAGTGATTTTCTCTAGAATAACTTTCTAAGCAGTCGGGTTTTTTGTTTTTATAATAATAATTTTATTTGAGACTTTTTAGTTTTAGTTTATGGTATAGAAATGAGACTGTACACTTAGTACAGTTTTTGCCATTTTTGTTAAAAAAGTAATATGAACATGATATGATATTTATATTTTTGAAATGGTCTTTTTAAGACCTGTCAATTGGTACCCATATTGCTATGATAAGAGAAAAAAATACACACATCCCTCCTTTTTTCCCCCATTTACAGGCGCCATTTTGAAAATTTATATAGCCTATGTCACTACCACAATTTAGCCAAATTCAACGACACCTCACATGTCAAAATCAGTTCAGCCGTTTAGGCTGTAGTGCGTGCCGAAGAAATGGACATACATACATACGCTCGAAAAACATAACCCTCCTTCTGACGCAGTCGGGTAAAAAGCAGCTTATACGCTAATTGAATTATAGTGTATTTCTGTGCAAAGTTTAGTTCTGACCTGTTTCGTCATTTTAGCATGTTTGAGTATGAATACCTACTAAATAGATAGGTACATGCATTCTATCAAAATATTTGTCTGTTTTTATTTACAATTTTCGCTAAATATTTTCCTATAAAAATATATTCTCACTTCATAAATCAATTTTTAAAATTTTTATCTGTTTGTTGTGGCTAATCTCTGAAACTGATTTTGATTGAAGTTTCAATCGCACTTAGCTAATGGTATAAGGAGTAAGTTAGGGTATTTTACTTAAGACATTTAAATTATTTTAGATTAAATTAAACGCGGACAAAAGTCCAAAAATCGTTCTAAAGACGCTCTTTTAAAAAATAATCGAGAATTTCACAGAGTGCATTCAATACAAATATTTATAGTAGCATTTTTGTTCTTATTTGCAGTGTTAAGTGCATATAAGCAGTCACTCATAAAATTATTGTCACCTTTACAAGTACTTATTAAGAAGTGTCATCTGCAGTATGGTGAATGCAATTCCCAATGATTTGCACCCATTAAGCGTTCGAGTCCATACTGATTGCATTGCGCAATCCATCTCAGTACAAATTACTCCTAGTTTCCCGTTTGTAGGTAGTTATGTAATATTGTTAGAATGTGTCAGTACTGTTCTGCATTTTGATATTCTATGACAACTTAGCTAATAATTAAAAGCTTATATTATAGAATTATCTGAGAATAATTATAATTCAATTGGTTACGATAATTTTTGTTACATCATGGAGAGATGATATTTTTATCGTTTGCTTAGTACAGTCAGATTTTTAATTTACTAAGTATAACAAAAAAATAATTTTTGGTAAAAAAATATATTTTGGTTTCTTTTTAAAATAAAAGAATTATAAATGTAGGTTTTTTGTCTGTCTTTTTCAAAAAATGCCATCTCCCCTAAACCCAACAATATCCCCCCTTACACGGAGAGAGGCCTGGCACTGTCGTGGACCGTTAGTAGGCTGATAATGAAATGGGGGGCAAAAATTGTTACCATGGGGGGCTAAAATTGTTTCCCCCCTTCTAGTAAGGTTATGGTTGGCTCTCAGCAGCGGGCCAGTGAGAGACGAAGTATATCGTCTTAGACGCCAGTGAGTGCACAGATATGCGCGTAGAAACGTCAAAGTGGCTTAATTTGTCAGATCTTTTGGCGCTTCAAATGGGACGCGGACGGCACCGCTGGGTTTTAGTGGGTATGCTGGCTGCTTCCCAGCCAGCGAGTCCCACATACCCGGACGTAGACTGTGCAGTTCTGTCTGCACAGCCTCCGACCGGGATGCGTACATGCATTTCCCAGCAACAAAAAAAAAAGAAAAGGCTGATAATAAAGAGGATGACTAAGTATTATTATAGACTATTATTAAAGACCTTGAACATAATCACTATTTATACTTAATTAAACAAAGTTTGCCTTAAGGGAGGATGGTGGATTACAGGTTCGTCGAATGAGATGTAGAATTCGGTAGCACATTTTAACCAAATAAGGCATCTGTACTGGAAAGTTTCCGCTCATTCCCCTCAAATCGTGTTACATTCACATCGATCAATCCATACGTAACATTTAAAGAGTTTTGTTGAAAAATTGCAACGTTAACACGCCTAAAGACGAAAAACGTTTTTCATTTACAAGGGTTCAACTTGATGGATTGCTAAAACGTTCGTTTTGACGTTAATAGATTTCTTGTATGGGGTTGTGTATTGACGACGTTATTAAATACGTGAAATGCAGTTTTTCTAATGACCTATCGACCAGCAGTCTTGTTACAGAGTTGCATGACTTGGACTAGTGGTAAGTAAATAACTGAATCATTGATAGGTTTATTTCTGTTTGATATTTCGGGGTTGATGAACTTGAAAATTACCGATTTGTCCCTGTCCAAACCAAAAATAATTTATAATTACTTTTTATCTAGTAGACTTCATGAGATCAAAGACGAACAAAATTATTTAAATAATATACGAAAAATTTTTGGTAATCTTTGGGTACTTTCGCGATACTAATTTCAAAGTATCAAAATTGTACCGATTTGTCAAAGGTCAATAAAATAAAGGTTATTGATACTTCGAAATTATTTTAAAAAATTTAAGAGTTTATTAAAAATCAACTAAAGTATTATATTTGACCAACTTTTTAAGGCTTATTTATCAGATGATTACGGACCAGGTATCGAACCCAGAACGGCCTTAAAAATCCACCGCGCATACCGCTGTGCCACGTAGGCCAAATAAATAACTGGTAAGCTCTAAGTATAACCTTTATTTAATTATTAAATTATATTAAACTCCCTTGTTTCGCGCAAGTCAAGGTAAATAACTAGTATTTTTCAACAAGCGTTTATCAAGGTGAAAATCAAGTCAAAGGTGCCGTCAAATTCTGCTAAGTGGATGTACTAGAAAAACTAAACCATGAGTATTAAATTCCAACGTTTCCAAATCATAAAGAAAAGTGCACCTTACGTGCTTACACATAGGGTTTATTATGTGGTTTTCAGTTAATTTCATCTCGTTTTAAGGTGGTTTCCCACAATCCATGATAGTGCAAACGGCGCTGTTATCCGACTTTGTATTGGCGAGTCATAATAAGGAATAGTGTTAGACGGACGTTTTGCAATTCGATCTGATCGGGTGTGCTTCTATTCGACTTAAAAGATGACGATTGGATGCCTAATCAGGTTTATAAACCTCTTGAGAAGCCACCACTAGACCAGCTCTTATCGACTAGATCGTACCGCCTACAGCTGTCAAACGCAAGAAATAAATTTGTTATTACAAATGCTCACACTGGCCTCTATCAGATAACAACTAATCTCCTTTACAATTAAAACTTTTGGGTTCAACAACACTCTACCTATGTCGGCGTGATATTTCATTTTAAACTAGATGTCTATAACGATCGAATAAAATCATTTGAATATTTCCACATTGATATAATGTTATCTAGATGCGAGTATGGAACTGATCGTTAAAGCAGCTTGTTTTTTAAGGACTTATGTTTTAAAAAGTCATATTATCATATTTTTATTCAAATACTGCAGTATTGGTGACTGGTGAATCAAAGAGGTATTTCGAACACAAGTTTCCATAATGACATTGCAAGGATATAATTCGCTAGTTGGCAGACATTATTCGATATGCCTACCAAAACGCTAAATACGTGTTGCTTAATATTAAGCTACAACTCCATGTTGAGCGATGACCGTTTCCTAATTGGGTCGTAATAGCCGATCTCCCACTAGAGTCAATGTACCATAATTGATAAAAATAATAAAATAAATACAACATAAATAAATGTATTTTTAAGTTTATAAAGTGATAAAATAAATAATGTGGCATAATAATAGCCTTAAAAAAGCTTCGCCTTAAAGTAGCTTTCTCTTGGCTTGAATCAAGGGTCAGGTACAGATGGTGGTAAATCTTGAGGAGGTTCCTAAGCCTTGAGCCCTGACTACCAGTTGCAGCAGGAGGAGTGGACATTTCTTTTTTTCTTAATTTTTAATACTGTTATGTAAATATTTAGTAGTGTAAGAAATGAGAGAAAAAAGCTTTAACACAATAATGACCAAAAAATAAATACACATCGTAATCAGAAGCTCTAATAAACCATTTAGCCCGAGCCTAGCTTCGCGTCGCTTTTGTCTCGAACGGGAAAATAAAGACGGGTGCGACTCGCGGGCTTCATTTTCTGCATTCACACAAATGAAACTGGTAGAAATTGTGGAAATTGTTTCCATTCGCCTCATAAACGAAACAATAGAACGCACAATTACGAAGAGAATTTGCATTCGCTAGCATTTTTCTACCATCTTCCGCGCTTCGGGCTCAGACTCGCTTCATTAAACGTCGAATTATCAACACACTCCATCTACCCAAATGCAAGCCGAAATAACCATTAACTTTTAACGGGGAATCGCGTTAAAACTCATCCGGGAACATCAGCTCCTATCTAAAGTCAATAGGCTATAATTTTCCGTGCAGTAGAGTATCTCGTGCCAAAAAGCGTCAAATCATAGCTAACGTGAGTTGTAGAAGAGCGCTGTCATATGCAATGGATTTCAAACTCTATTTTACGGTCGATAAAGTTTTATATTGAACTTTGAATTTTTTTTCATATTTGCAATTTCAGAATAATAGGTTTAAGAATTCACCCTTCGGACTGTAACTTAAGCTTCATCCACCGTTTTATTGTTTTGATTTTTAAAATCGTAAAAAGTAGGAAATTAAAAAGGGTGCATAATAAATCGTAATATTTATTTGTATCCACGGGAAAATCCAGCTGCGTTTGGCCAGATTTTTCATGTCAACACGTTCTTAATACCGTTTCCAATAAATATGCAAATTTTAACCAAAAACTGTTGGATTAATAAATTGTGTTGCTATTCGTTAGTCTACATTTACCTTTTAGTTTGGTTAGTTATTTTTTGAATCACGTCCAATGTATTGTTTTTTCACAAATCTTTTCTAAATCAAAGATGCTTTCTAAAAGTGCTAAAATAAACAAATCTAAATTTTTCAAATTTGACCTTAATTCAGTTTAATTTTCCGAGACCGCTTACCCCTGCCAGACAAACTTTTAGATCACAAAATATTCCCGTCTCCAAAAAAAAAGAAGTTAGGCAAAATAGCATTTCGAATGTATTGAATCAAAACAGAACTGTTTGTATATTTATCTCGTCACGTTATTCCGAGCGAAAGAACACGTGAACACGCGACACAAAGGATGAAAACCAGCGTCACTTTAGGGTAGATACAAACGCATATTGTGTTATCAATGACCTCAAAAACTGACAATTCATTTAGCTTATAATTCTTAACTAACAATAAATTTAATTTTAAATTATAGTCCTTCATTACCATGTAACATTGTTATATGTATTCATCGTATGTTTTTATTTTGTAAGTATTTAATTGTTAAGTGTTTCTGCATTATTAATGTCATAAATTCTAGTCAGAGAAATTGAAAATATTATATATGCCTGTAAGGGATGACAGTACTAGTGCAACTAAAAACTAAGTACAAAACAACAAAAAATTGAGTACAAAATTAAGTTTAGTGCTAGCTAGTACTAAACTTGATTTTTACTCAATTTTTTGTTCTTTTTGTTTGATAAATAATGCTGTCATTATTGGGGTATCTTATAAATAAATAAAATTAATTAAAAAAAAGCAAGCCTTAATCTTTAGAGCACTTTAGAGACGATAAATGTTGTAAAAAATACCTCAAAAGCCGGCAATATGTTTGGCCAAGGAATATAAGATCCTGAGTTTGAGTGTGAGAGTATTATTTATTGGATCTTCTTTCTTCCAAGAAATGCTTCAAGTATCGTGAGGGTATTAAGAATCTCTCGCTTCCTTAGTTAACCAGAGTGGATTTTACTCGAACAAGTACGAACATCCAAAATTAAGTGCATAGTACACCTAAATAAGGTTTCCCATCAACAATCCCGCTTTCGTTTGTAGTTACCCTATCGAAACCACCACCATTTAACAAAAATTCGTTGCGTGTCGCGAACGATCGCCTGCGGGCGCGGCTCTCTTTGCAAACCCCTCCAATTTCCACTTTTTTTATTGCTTTGCGTTTTTCACGTAGCACAATATTCGAGTGGAACGCACTAGGTACACTAGAGTCTGCAAGTCGGAAACAATAAAGGTAGCATTATTTTCATATATATCGACATTTTTTTGCGGGCAGTCAATCGTATTAAAGCACTTTTCTATGGTGTTAAACTTTTTTTGCAGTCGGTATTAAAAGTTGGTAAAACCACAACAGCATATACCCGTAGTTTGTGTGTAATAAAATTTGTTAATTGTTGCAAAATGACCATTCAGACTGCTTTAAACCAGACTCTACGGCAATTGTGGCGCAGTAGTATGCACGGTAGATTTATAAGACGGAGGACCTGAGTTACCGATCCCCGATTGAGAATTTCTTAATTCGTCCAGGTCTTACTGATAGGGCAGGCTTCGGCTGAGAAGGCCTCCAATTTTTCACTCCTTTCCGTTTTTCACATAGCGCAATATTTGAGTAGAACGTAGGTACTAGGTACACCAGAGACTGCAATTCTGAAACAATAAAAGCAGCATTATTTTTAACCGACGAAATATAAAACGGAGGAGGTTCTCAATTCGACACGTATATATTTTTTTTATGTATGACCACGCATAACTTTTTACAGAGTTGACCGATTTTGATAATTCCTTTTTTATTAGAAAGGGCATTCTTCCAAGGTGGTCCCATTGTCATAATGTTAGGATCTGATGATGATATCCTGGAGAAATTGAAGGAACTCTTCAAATTTTGGAGGCACGCTTACAGCGATTTCGGTAGCTTTTTGGCTACTAGTGCCGTATAATATACTATGAGAGTATAGTACGATTACGTTACGTGGCAATAAATCACTAAATAAGAAACAAAAACTTTTAACAAAAAATAGAACCGACTCAAAACGCACTAAAAGTAAAAAATAACTGTGTCATTTAGTTGCTTTAATTTACTTAAGCATATCTAGAAGTACTAGATCAAAGTTACTACCTCATGATGCTAAATGACGATGCAGACTAATAGCTCGCAGAGGCTATTCTGAGTTCTGTGTTTCGCGATCTTTGTCATGTTTATAACATTACGGCAATGCGCAGATTTTGGCATGGCAAACCGCACCGCCCTTGCTAAAAATTGTTATAATGGCGCAAATCGCCGAACTTAGAACGCCTGAATACATTCACTTTGCACAGGCACTAAGATTATAAAACCTTTAAAATATTCTGAATATCTTAAATTATTTCAAATACTAACTAGCCACCGAACACGGACAAATTAGATTTTAGAATTTATGAAAATTGACTCTGAAACTAAACTATCGTCGCAGTTCGAATATTTTAGAACGGATCAAATAATATTATTTGGCTTTAGTCTGGGAAATTCGAAACGGAATTTCCTCATAAATAAATTGAGTAAAATAATTTCACGTTCATGTTTCAGGTTTTTGCATGCTGTAGAGTTTATACTAATTTTATAAAAGCGAATGCATCAATTCATCGATATATTAAATGACGTTTGTTACTCAATCCTGCAAGAACTGATTTGAGTGAAAATTCGATCACATATAGTCAGGGTCCATTTGTAATATCGATATTTTCACTGGAACATATTCTACGCAATTATCCGCAAGGCGCAACTATTCTGGCATATACAAAAGATCACATCGCAATCCAGAGTTCGTTAGTGATTGTCACATTGTTTATCTTTATTCTTACATATTATAAAACAATCTCCCCCGTCGCGTTTGTCTGTCTGTTTGCAATAATCAAAGACTACTTAACAGACTGTGCGGTTTTTACTAGTAAATAGAGTGGTTCTTGAGGAAGGTTTTAGTATATAATGTGTCAAGGATTTATGTAAATTGACTGGAATATGATGATTATTGTTGGAAAAATTGGAGAAATTATGCCACGTGGGAGCTTTCATCGAATACACTGCTTTATCTAATAAAGATATAACGATGGAAGAATACCTTCTCTTTATTACGATTACAAAAAAGTCTGCGATGGCAGTAATGGCATCTTTTGAAGATAAGTTGCTGTACACAGTTTTCTTAAAAAGTGTTAGATAAGTATTTTTAATGTTTTCGGAAGATGTTTACCAGGCGGGCGATGTCGCGGGCGACTGCTAGTATAATGTGTATTTATGATTTATATCGCCGCGTGGGCTGTGTCTCGAATCAATTGTGTGGGAGTTTGATACTGATACAGGAATTGCGATAATTTAGCGACGTGTAATCTTAAAGTGTAGACGTGCATTATTTTATTCATGCTTGTTAATATAATTTATAATCCTGGATGAGCCATTATTTTCCGGTCAATGATAGAGTATTACAGAGCCTCGAAGCATTTCAACAATCTATTTGCAGCATAGTTCCACTATCCTACGTACGCTCTTTGAATATAACTCGGAAACTACTAAACCGATCTCGATAAAATTTGGAACAATCTAAAATTTGGTGTATCTTAAAAGATAGGGTAATTTGTAACTTATTTTCCACCACAGTTTCCATGGGAAAAGAAGTTGGTCAAAATTTCGACAATACAAAGTCTCTCGAGTCTAATCTAGTCTTAGACAAAATGTATCCTGCAAATCGAAGTTTAACTAAGGAATTACCAACTCATAAAGTTCGTCAAAGAAAAAAAAACATTGCCATCTATATGCCATGTAAACGCTCCTAAAACAGTAGATCCGCAAACGTCTGTTAATTTAAAACCACAACCTAACTGTGCTTAAATTTCAAAGCCATGTACGCACGCACTCAAAATATTAAAAGCCGACTCACCACAAACGAAGTTACAAGTTGAACCCAAACATAATTGAAAGTGAAAAACGAGAAAGCGGCACCTTTCATAAGAGCATTAAAAATAAACTCGGCACGGTACCGCGTCCTTTACAAATTAACAAGGGCCGGCTGAACTGTATAAATCAGTACGAGAACGTTCTAATTACTGGGAAAAAAAAATGTCTGGTCAAGCGCGTGTCGGTCTACGCATGTGGTAGGACTCCGGTAGTCATGTTAATTTTTAATTCTTTATAAGTTGGAATACAAAGTCAAAAGTGATATTTTATTCAATCAGTTTTCCTTCCTTGCCTTCTATAGTCGTACTTTTCACTTTATTTTCCATTCTCTTCTAACATACATCCTCTTAATCATTATCTCTTCTATAAAATTTCAATTGTACACACTTTTAAGCATCTCTTCTATGATCTTCCTATCCTCATGAATCTTTATAGTTATAACTTTCTTCTGGTAATAGGACTATTCAACTTTACGTATTAAATGCCACACTCAAACATTAGCATAAATACTCATTTATTATCTTACATTAGTTATCAGTTGGTTTACTAGCTTTTAATTAAACATTTTGTCGCATAAGTTCTTCAAGTTATGCGACAAAATGCATAACTTCAGTTATCAACATCTATTACTTTTCAATTTTTTAATACAGTTTTTACTATACCTACACAAGTGATTCTAAAACGAAATACGTGACGTCACGATGAAATAATTATAAACGAAAATGAGATCGCAATTATTCAACATGCCCTGAGACGTCATTTAAAAGTAACTTATACAGAATATCTCACAACAGGTGTAACAAATATTTTGTAAAGCGATACCTAACGTCAATTATCAGTTTTTTTTGTTTGCCTACGGATCCCTAGAGAATCATATTTGCAACTGAACGTGGACGTAACGCTCATTAAGCTGCACAGGGGGAATGGAAGTCAACTCATGATTTGCTCCGCGTGTGCATTAATTTCATTATAAGCATGTGGCTTGAATGGCGTTTGCTCTTTTTAATATTATGGCTTGGATTTTTTACGGCATGAAACACGCTAGCAAATAAGTTTGTGGATTTGTGTCACTTTATTTTGGTACGGTTTAAGGAAGTGCACGGTGGATTAACAGATGGAATAACAGTGGAAGACGGAGGTCCTGGGTTCGTTGTCCGGCAGGCCGATTGAGATTTTCTGAATTGGTCCGGGTCTGGCTGGTGAGAGGTTTCGACCATGGCTAGCTACCACCCTACCGGGAAAGATTACATGATCCACCTGATGAAAAATTATGATGCAATCTACGATGGAAGCGGACTAACTTGTAAGGAGTAGGATGAAATCCACACCCCTTCTACTCGACATTATACCGGAACGGTAAATTGCTTGTCGGCCCATCTTTGTCGATAGGTTGGTAGCTAGTCGCCTAGCTAGCTGTCGCCTCCCACAAATCAGGCCTGGACTCCAATTCCAGCCGGGAATCAAATTCATTCTGACTCATAAATCCACAGTGCATACTACTGCGCCACGGATGCCGTCAAGAAATTAAGAATGAGATTGACTCTACTCTGCGACTTTATAACTTCTTTGCTTAGGTACAGCAGTCATGCAGTCACCCACATAATAGAAAGTAACAGTTACCCCTGGAGAAATCTAGCAAAGATTAGATCATGCTTTTCGTATTATTAAACTACATGTATGTAAATAGGCTCCAACATGTCATCAATAACACTTTCATATGACCGGCGATGATAGGTCGTTTACACGCAACCGCCAACTTAACGCGACAACTTCGGCGATATGCAAATCATTTTTGACTTGAATTGTGTAGTATTTATATCACTAACATCTTTTACTGCGGTATGTCGTGTCACGTGACTATAAACTCCTCTACCCCCAAACGGTCGCTTATGGAATGCTACAAGTATATTACTGCCTAGCTGGTAATAATTCTTTGGTTGAATAGATATATTTTATTCCTTACCACATTATTATTAGTTTCCTGGGAGTTTTTTTTATTATATTCGTATTTTTATAGAGTAGTTAGAGTTCTTAATTAATGGAGGCCTTGCGAAAGTATAACCGCCATGTTTTACTCTACCGCTTAGTATAAAAATTTCTACTTTGGGTATGATGGGTAGGACTGTTCAGCAACAGGCGCGTATGTGCTTGAAACTGAAATTGTGGCAAATAAAAAGCGGTCAAGTGCGAGTCTGATTCAGTCGCTTATGAAGGGTTACGTAGCAGCAAGTAGTACACCTAATATAAAATACGGACTTACAGACGGCTATAACGAGTCCATAAGAGTTCCGTTTTTTGCGAATTGGCTACGGAACTCTAAAAATGGTTATAATTATAAATTATCATCTATTTTAAGTGGTTCCTAAGCAACGACTTTTTGCTAAACTAGTTTGAATGTCACCTCGTCCCTTCCAAGGATCTCGGTTTGTGTCTGTAAAAATCACTATCAGAAATTAATGATAATAATAATCGACTGCTTAATACACCCATTCTTCGAGGTACGAGGATATTACTAGTAATACTAACCTCTCAACTCCAGGATACCTCTTACACTTAAGGAAGTATATCGCAATATTCATAGCCCGACCCTGAATCCCAACCCGTATGAATCGTAGCAATACAGCTTTGCCTCTGTACTAAAGCAATAGTACAAGAAACACAACAAAACCTTTGAATGATTACCATGGAGGATATCTGTTTGAAAAATCCAATGCGCCAAATTCCATAGATTTATCGTACGTAGCTACTTCTCTATAAAAGTTCATCGCAAGTTACCATATGATTGAACGGTCGCATGGACGATAAGGATCGGGCCACACCCGTGCAACACAAAGCGCTATTAGTATGAAGCCTGATCTTTCGGTGCGACCAACAGTGCATCGATGCCTTAACGTCTTGATATATTGCTATCTATTCAAAGAGTCTTTGTTAGATTATGATACTCGTAGTTTGTGTACGTGTTATAAGCATGCCGTAAGCTCTAACTGTACGGTTTTAGGATGAATATGCCTTTTGCTTCGAGTCGCTGCTTTGTATGGGAAACTAATGTTATTGCTTGCAGATGATATTTTGCTTCGAATAGAAACCATATTGAATAGCAAGCTTTGCTTTGTGAAAATGTTGTATGTGCTATGAACAACAAAGTTATTTTAAGCCTTTTTTTTAAACCTGGTGCGTTCTCACATTTATACTTGTGCTGGGGTAGTAATGTGAATATGTGCAAAATGTGATATCGCAAAAATAATTTGTGATTATAGAACGAAAGGTATTGATATAGATAACATTTTCAATAAAAGCAGCTTTTATCTTCCTTGAATCAATTTAAACGAAACCTAAACAAATTATACTACACTAAACCTTTCCCAGAAATCACTCTATCTTTTGGTGAAAACTGCATGCAAATCCGTTCAAATTTATCTTTTAAAGTTCATCTCAAACAGACACACAGAAAGACGCGGCGGAGGACTTTGTTTTATAATATATAGTGATAGTAAGTGGTAGGTCCTTGTAGATGTCACTACTATTAATACAAACATGCATTATGAGTTGGACTATTGAAATATTAAACGAACAAGTACGTTAAAATATGTATAAAAGAGTAATTGTTCGCAAAGACTTTAATTTTTTTTTTTTTTTGCTTAAATTACAGCTATGACAATTTATATAAAAGGTAAAAAATATACAAGAAAACGACAATTACAAAAGCACTTAACATTAAAATAATTTTCGAAATGTCTCCTTTTATTCATAAAATGAAATAATATTGTGTCACATTCAAAAATATAATCGACGACAAAAGCTGACAAGAAAGGACTATTCATTATACATCAATTCACGGAAAAAAATACTTTTTTATCTTTGTTCTTTTCCATAATGATGATCATTGATATAACAAATAGGTATAGATTACACATAACATTTTTATTGAAGTTACAAGTTTCACTTTTACACTAATGGAACTTACAGTTTTAAAAACTCCAGCACACAATAATGTGAAATAAATTTTTAGCAAAATTTTCAAATACACCCTAAATATAAGCCATTTTTAAACTTGAAATATCAAAATAATATGCTATTATTATCACATTGACGTACACAAAAGAAGAATGTTACTATCTTTCATTTCAATGAAAGTAATTAAAATAGTTATATCCAAAACAAATTTCCAATGTAGAATTGTGGGCTACACCACAGTCAAATGTAGTCTTTATACTGTGCTATACTCTAATCTAAGACCTGCTATATCTGTATATTTAATATCAACGGCGACGAATCACTTTAATCGACTCCACTCGGTGTTTTTATTCACAATACAATTTATCCTCTAGATAGGCACTTCATCGATAAATTCGAAGTATGGGATTGAGATAACAGATGATATTCAAATTAAATACCTTTGACATTTCGAGATTACAAACAGCATCGGTTATATTGAGCTGAGGAGACGGCTTTGAAGGACAAACGAAAGAATAGGATGGATATAATCCGATTTATTTCCTACTCATTTCTTTTTAACCGACGATTACGACGGCATCACTATAATAAATATTCTTCCTTTAGTTATATAACTAAAGGAAGAATATTTATGTGTATTTTACGGAAGATTAAGCTTTTAAGCAACCTATTGTTAAGCGTAAGATTTTCGTCAAATGAATAAGTTGTTTTGATACAGAAATATCAAAACATATTAAAGCGCGACTTTATAAATTCATTCTGAAAAAGTATTCTAGAAACATAAAACAAGAAAAAGAGGAAAATTCAATTTTCGCGAAACTGAAGTTCAAAATCTTTGAAAATTAGCCTTGCGGCCCAGACAGTAAGCAAAAATGTTGTCAGGCTTTCAAGATTAATTTATTTGTTTCCAATGGCTTAACTTTAAAAAATAGCTTTTATCTATAACAACTTATTAAAGTTAAAATATTTTTGCGATTTAGCTTATAACTGAATAAAATATAAAGTTTGACATCGACTCATCCACAAGTTCGTAACGTCACACACGAGTTATCACAGCAATGCACTTACGATCTCGCTGTCTCCTCTCTGCTATCTTTATCCAATTTGTTACCCTTATCAAGAATTAAATGGGTTTTAGGCCTCACTCGTCACTTTTTATTTTATTAATTACGACCACAGGCCGCCTTATTAGGTCCCCTCCGGACAGGTGATAGAGTTTTATGATAACCGTTTTATCGTAAATCCATTTGTAATTCAGTGAACATCAAAATGTTCGCCGGTACATGTGAGATGATGAACTTAAGTAATTACTTAAGCCTTGTGGTTGTTTTCATAGATTTAAATATTTAAATATTCTAAGTTATGTTTTACACCTATGACTATTTGTAGTAGGCATGTGTTCATCATCATCATCATCATTATTAGTCAATTAATGACCCACGACGGGGCCAGGCCTCCCTCCTTGTGGGAGAGGTGATATGGAGCGTCGACCCACCACGCTGCGCCAATGCGGGTTGGCGGGCTTAGGATGATAATGTTTTATACGTTAACGAACGGTATGTGTTAATAATACCTAACAATTTAAAATCAAAACCAAAGCCGTTTATTTATAAAAGCTTGCTTTTCATCTATTTGTAGCTCTACCACCAGCTCATAAGGCCATGAACATACTCAAGTGGTGTCTTTCTAGGAAAATACGTGACTTCACAATGAAAAGTGAGTGAAAATAAAATCTTGCGAGTAATTCATACATAATATGCAGGCACAAGTTGACTGCACTGAAGTTGTATGCGCACAGTGGTATTCAAAATTGATCCAGGTCTGGCTGGTGGGAAGCTTAGGCAGTAGCTCAGTGATTCTCAACCTTTTTTTTGTTGCGGCACATATTTAATGATTTCAAAATTTGGCGGCACAAAAAGAAAAAGATAAAAATTATTTACTTACATAAATAGTTTATGACAAAAATTTGAAATACACCAAGACCCCGCTTTGCGTCGCTAATGTGTTCCTGAAAAATGCGACGCAAACTGAATCACAAATTTATTTTTTTGTAGATGTAAGTATATATTCATGTTAAAAATATTTTTCTTTTTAAATGATATAATTTAATAATATTAACATTATTATATATTTGCAAAATTTGGCGGCACACAAAAGTGCCGCGGCACAGTGGTTGAGAATCACTGCTGTAGCTAGTTAACACCCTTCGTCAAGACGTACCGCCAATCGATTATGCGTTCAGTGGGGCAAGTGTGAGTATTTCACCGAGCGACTGCGTAAAAACGTAGTCACTCGTAACGTCAAATTATATAGCAAAAAAAAGCGTTTATTCTCGCTATAATTAGATGGCGCTACTAAAATTCCATATAAATTTGCGTTACGTTTTTACGCAGTCGCTCGGTAACAAGCACACACTCGGCACTCGTAACCGAATGGGATGTGGATTTTTTTTGTATAAAAATAGCGAGCAAACGAGGAAGCGGATCACCTGATGTTAAGTGATTACCGCCGTCCATGAACAACTGCGACACCACAGGCGCCACTGATGCGTTGCCGGCCTTTGAGGTGTTTATTTACTCTCCCCTTGAAAATCCCCAAATTATAAGATTGTGGGAACACCGAGGATGAAAGCTCATTCCAAATCTTACAGGTGCGAGGCAGAAAATTCCTAGTATAGCCGATGGTAGTACTATACCAGGCATCCAGATGGTGAGGATGAAATTTGTTTCTGCGGCGTGAGGTACGGGCAGAGAATCCTGACGGTGGTATTAGACTAAATAGCTCTTCAGAACACTCTCCATAGTACAGTCTATAAAACACACAAAGGGAACTGACGTCCCTTCGGTGTTCTAAAGACTCCAGACTATCAGTCAACCTGGGATTGTCAACAAGTCGAACAGCCCGCTTTTGGATCCGGTTAAATGGAAGGAGTTGGTAATGTGGAGCACCGGCCCATAGGTGGGAACAGTATTCCATATGAGGCCGTACTTGAACCTTGTAAAGCAAAAGTCTATGCTTGGGCGCAAAGTACCTTTTAGCCCTACTGAGCACGCCGAGCTATTTTGATGCTAACTTAGCCTTCCCTTCCAGATGACGTCGGAACTGGACTTCGTTCGAAATATTGACCCCAAGAATCCCAATGCTGTTAGAGGTGGTAAGGAGTGTTCTGAAATGTAGGAGCGATGTTGAAGGGGGTCTTTTTCGCGGAAAATGCGCAAACTTGTGTCTTTGAGGCATCATTTGATTTCATCAACAACTTAGCCCGCTTCTTTGTTATATCGACGTTAATACCATACATACAAAATACAACGCGGTAAGTAGTATATTAAAGGTAAAACATTTAAAATTTAATAGGCACATTCATGCCTATTTATGATTCAGGGCTATAATGATACCAACATTATCATTCCAACCATAACTACCAAATAATAATAAAAAATATTAGCATCCCCATTCAAAACACTAAATTTTTTGTAACACAAAAATAACTTCGAAACAGATATATCTAATAATAGCAGCAAAATAATAATATAATTAAATCATTCTATTATACTTAGCTTCGTATAAAGCCAAACAACCAAGAAAACACAATTTCCCTCCACAACCCAAAACGTAATTTTCTTTTATAAGAAAGGACAATATTAAGAACGCTAACATGGTACATTAAATGCCCTGTCCTCTCATACTGCCGTCATAAAAATACTGCATTGAATAAACAACGTCAGCATACTATAATTTGAAACGGGTAATACTCGTAAAAGCGCCTTTTATAGCGTAAAAAATGTTTTGACATTACATTTTATATTAACTAGAAAACAAAAAATAACTCTTTCTAAATGCTTTCACTATAAGAAAGCTAAAACAATGGTATATTACATTTATCTATTTTTACCTTTATTAGATCGCGCTGGCAAAAGAGCTCCTGAGTTCTGCGTTCTTTGTAATGTGTGGAACTATTTTGGAACTGGAATTGTTTTAGCTGATGGGAGGCTTTGACCGTGGCTAGTTATCACCAAGCCATCGTAGCGTACAGGTACGATGTTGTGTAGGAACCGAATGGAGAGCGGATGTCATTCTACTCCTAACTAGTTAGCCCGCTTGAATCTTAGATGGCATCATCACTTACTATCAGGTGTGATTCCAGTAAGAAAAAATAAAAATAAATTATGGCATCGTGTAGACAGCAGGCCTCGATTTCTGACCGCCTTGACATTGGGGCAGAACGCAGGACTTAGAACGGAGAAAATGAAAATTATTGTTAAGCGCGAAAGTGAAAGCATCGAATGTCTTTGATTTTTTTTAATAATAATTCAAAAGAAACTATGAAATAAAATATAAATTTTGGTTATTATTTTTTTTTAAACTCTGCGCGCGCACTCTCATTTACCTAGCGCCTTTAACAACGCTTAGTTAAAATTTAATGTCTCTGAAACTCAAGTATAGTTCTTTAAGTTCTGGGCAAATATTCTGTATAAAACAAGTATGAAAGCATTATTTAAAGTATCCAAATGAGCCCATGTATAATACTCCTTTGATGCATTATAAGCTGTTTATGCTCGGAACAATGACTTCCGCAATAGTCTTTCTGCGCTTGCCAAACATTGCCAACTGCCAACTGTGCCAGCGATATGTTGCCAATTGTACTATTTTCAACATCCTCACTTGAGCCCGGATATTCAGTCTTAGGAATTGGAGATAGCGTAGCTAGACACTTTTTCCTTCCCTCAGCTGGAACAATTCTTAAATTAAAATCGAATAATGCGTTCTATCGAACTAACGTAACGTCTATACCGATATTTACGTGTATATTTGTTAGGACTAATACCTATTGCTTTTAGGTATTTTTAAGTTCCTTAATGGTAAGGGTGGGTGGCCCTCTCCAGATTTTTATACATTGGACGTTTTTGAAATATTTTTCACCAAAAATTACTTATGACCCTTAATTTAATCGAAATGAAGTTGTATGAAAACATTATATAAACTATGAAGCTTAAAACAAAAAAATATGAATTAAATTTGTGAAAAACCCAACAATTTGGAAAAAATATTTTTACAAAGTGTATATTATTGGTAAATCTTTATTGTAGCTTAAGCACCAACCAAAATTCTTTAGAGATTCCCAGAATATTACAAAAGCACTTTATTTTTTATAAATTCTTTAGATCTCTTTTCATCGTATGGATGCAATTAGTACATACCTAACATTACCGGAGGATAAAAAACATAGTTACCTATTATTTACTAACCGTGTAATAAAACACCACGAAAAAAATAACTTATAAGGTTTCCTTTACACCCGAGTGACACACTGTCATTCTCGAATGTCTGGTGACATTTGATTTTTACGTGAAAATATATCGATTACGGAAGCAATGCTAAGTGAAGCGGAAACCGTTTTTTTCATCCATTATCGTATCAGGTATTCGAGCACCTTTAACGCAAATATTTTTGTTGAATGTTTAGCTTGAATTTTAAGAAAATCCTTTTTACATTTGCACAATATTATAAGTTGTATATTTTGAATGAACTATAATTGAAAATAACTATATCAAGAATAAGCAAATGTTGTATTCTTTTTTAAATTATTTAACAGAACGCTACAAATTATTTATAAATATATGTTTCTTAAAAGAAAAATAAGGTAATATTTCAAATCAATATTTTGTTTTAAGTTACATACAAAACCTTTAATGCGAAATGACGTCAATAATAAGCAAGTAGACAAAAATAGATAAGAGTGACCACCCGTATTTAAATGTTTGTATTAACTGAATCTAATGGACAAAATTACATACGATTTTTACAGGTAGGTTAAGCGAAACCTTAAGCAAAATAAACGAGGATTTAAACATAAATAATTTTAAAAATTTTATTATCATTTTTTTTATTTTATGTACATAGATCATTGCATTTTGTTTGTAGATTACTTTAGCAAGGCAAACGTGTGACCGTTCCGTAAAACACACGTTTTCACTCTCAACAAACTTCATTAATAGTCGATTAAAATATATAAATTGTAGAGTTCAGCAGACTGACCCTACTCATAAAGGGGTTAGAATATGTTGTATGTGGGTAAAAGGGACAAAATTATATTAGGATAAGAGCTGGTCACCTTCAAAATTAAATTTATTACCGAGTTAATTTATTTACTGACTAATCTACGGTTTTTTTAACAAACCTTAGAATCTGACTATTAGTTTAAGTCTTACTATTTCTTTTTTCATCACCTGTTATTAGACCTTAAAAAAATTAACTTAAAAGAAAAATATTAAGCTAGGATAGTTTGATTTTAAACAAACTAACACTTAGAACTCTCGCCTATTTGGAAATTGGTTTAAAAGTTTTTGTTACTTTGTCATTCATAATATTATGAGGTATATCTAAGTTTTCGAATTCAAAAGATGCTACTGTTCTTTTAAAAAAAAATAGTAACACCGTGATATCGAAGTTCACAGCTCTCTGGCTATATTTTGCCAACAAAAAGTAGCAGTCGTATTCAATGTGAGAGATACTGAGCGTGGAGTTAGACAACGGTTTATTTATTAGCAAAGTTATTCAGAGGCCAACACTATATCAGCAATGTCCACAATACAACAATCACTAAGTGAACTAAAATATTAATATATTTATTTTGAAATAAAGAAACTCAAAGACAAGAAAAAAGGAAAACACAATGTGTTATAGTTTGACCAAAGGGGTCAAATCCAGGAGCTAATGAGGCAGTTATTTTAGAGACTAGTTAATTTTAATTTCAGATCATATTGATATTATTAAAATACTAATTATCATTCTACCAAAACTTATTTATTTTAATGAAAGTTTCAACAAATTTCAGTAAACCACACTCATTAAAATAACTGCATCAAATAAATTACTCACCAATACGAGTAAATAAATTCTAATCACCATAAAGGAAGTGCGCATCGAAATGTACCCACTCGGACGTTTATTTGAAAATTTTATCTCCATTTTTATTTATTTCATAATTATACAGCGACGTCGATTTTATACCACAAATCTCACGGCTTAATAGATTATGCTATTCCGAAGGCACAAACATTAGGCGTAAAGCAGCGGGTGCCCGACACGTATGTGCATCAATATCGATCAAAAAACCCTAATAATGGTCAATTTGGGAAGTTTTACAAGCCATTGAAAACAATGAAATGTATGCTAAATACCCATAAGCGCACACAAACAAGACCATTTGAATTTTATTACGGCATCGATCGTTGTAATGCAATAAAATTATATAGGTGTGTTATATGCGTATAGATTTCACATTCATTAACGCCGTTGTACGATATCAATTTGGTGCCCTCGGAAAATGAATACGTGGTACGAATGTAATAAGGTTTGAATAGGCGCTCGAAACGTTACCATTACATTAACGCGAGATGAAAAAATCTTTCTTTCTATAGCGGAATTATCGAAATGTAAGGAAAGGGAATAAAAGAAAGAATGCTGTTTTACAATTATACAACAGGACGTATTATAGAGAAGTAGATTCAAATATTAAAAAAAGAATAGGTAACTAAAATTGATTTAAATAGAATAGTACTTGAAGTGATATAGTAGTAATCTAGTTTGATAGGAACCAATCCTCTATATAGACTGGTGTTTGAAATGTTAATAAAGCTAGCTAAAATGCTTGTTTATTAGGTAGGTACAATTAAAATAAATCATTTTAATATAAAAAATCTAGATTATGCAAGCAAAAGTCAATACATAGGATATATCTCTTGTATATTTTCATCATTATAAGCTTATTAATAGCCCACTACATGGCCAAGCCTTCCTTCTTTTAGGAGTGGGGTAGGTAATCATATATTTAGCATCATGTATACTGTAGAAAATAAAACAGAAATTGCCGTATGATGGGAAATTAGATAACACTGCAATAGTGGTATGTGATGCACATTCATATAAAACTATTTTCGTGTTGGAATTTAAAATCATTCTAGGTTCCAAGGTCCCAAGAAGATTTCCAAGATTTAAAATTATGAATATATTTTAAATTATACATTTTGCAATAGCCCAATGATGTCATTTAATCAACTATACAGCAATATATAGTTTTTTTTTGTCGATTACAAGTTTTCCCTTGACTGCTATCACACCTGATGTTAAGTGATGATGCAATCTAAGATGGAAGCGGGCTAACTTGTGAGGAGTAAGATGAAATCCACACCCCTTCGGTTTCTTCACGACATGGTACCGGAACGGTAAATCGCTTGGCGGTACGTCTTTTTCGGTAGGGTGGTAACTAGCCACGTCGAAAATCTCCCACCAGCCAGACCAAGACAAATTAAGAAAAATCTCAATCTGCCCCGCCGGGATCCAACCCAGGACCTCCATCTCATAAATCCACCGCGCATACCACTGCGCCACGGAGGTCGTCAAATATATATAATATAGTTTAGTAGTATCATACTACATTGTTATTCTAATAAACAAAGCGAGCGAGAAAGCATAATGTACGGTCTAAAATTTCACACTCAAATGTTACAAATGACCAATTGAACGAGTGTCCATAAAATGTAATTTGCCCTGTCATACACTCCTGAACATTTGATTAGGCTCGACGCAGGAACAATTAGCTGGTAAGTTATCTGGGTCTCAAACGCCTTGACGAACTCACTTTCACCATCAATTTACTCTAACTAGGAACACCCATTTGTATCAATTACGACCAGGGTTTAATTTGGGTAAATACCAATTTTATGGGCACTCTGTTGAGTTAATGCTAAAGGGTTTGAAATTTAATAGGTGGGTGGAAGACGAGTATCTTCACAATTGTGTGGAGCGTTTCTTAATTGGGATTTATTATTATACTGATAAAGTGTAACAGACAATGTGCTAAAATGTTGCTACAGTTTTGATCGGTATCACTATTAAGTTTGACATCGTTCATATTTAAGGAATTAAGGATTATAAAAAAAAGGATATTTTTTCTATAATCCTTGTTAAGGATTATAGAAAAAAGTATAACTTTACATTACTCCATAATCAACTGTTTTTAGTTTAGCAAGTTTAATCATCATAATTAAGTATCAAGCCTTAACATCAGGTGTGATAGCAGTCAAGGGCCAACTTGTAGTAGATAAAAAAATACAGTAGGTACTTTTTATCAAGGTTACAAAACGTTGACATTCAATTTTTTTTAAGTTGGAGTATGATGTGCAATAATCGTGTTAAAATAATCTAATTTAAATATCAATTAGTGAAGGTTGTTCTTTTATTAGATCGCTTGTCGCTGTCTTTTCCATAACATTATTAAAACCACTGCAGAAACTTACCACAATACCATATTATTAGATAATATGGTATTGTGGTAAGTTTCTGCAGTGGTTTTACCACACGGTATAGAACAATATATTCGTAACTGCGCCAGAAATTGCTAGTAACGTAATCTTAAAGGCAACCTATACGTATTAGTGTACATTAGTGCACAGGCTTCATAAATATAGGCTTCTACACTACAGCGCAGCTCTAGTTCGCCTCCATAAACCAATTAGGCAAGTACTTTAGTATCCATACATTACAATACACCTCCGTCAAACGGGGATTATCATTGAGTGCATCCCACTGATGTACTAGAGGATAACATCGATACATACATCTCGTCATTCAGATCAATTATCTCGAAGCCTTTACGTTTTAGATATATTATATCAAGAGCTTGTTATAGCAAAATCTTCGTCATTTAATGAAAGTTGAAAGTTTGTCAGCTCATGCTCCTACTAAAGTTAAGTACGATAGGTAACTGGAGTTTTGACTATGGTGAGTAGCACGTTTTAAGGGCCCAGACGAACCACTCAAGTAGAAACTGAAATTCTTGTATATTTTCCCAGCATACTATGACAAATCTCATTTCCAGTTGCGTACCTTTGTGGTAACATTTTGACAACCTTTGTTAAAGATAAACCTTTATTGGTATCTAGCGAAGAGTTGCCACGAAGCTAAGTGCTTAGCTAGTACATCATTTTTCGTGATTTCGCGTATGAATTAGTAGGTTTTATACTTGAAAAATTGAGAGTCCCTTGAACTTTACTAGCTTCCAAAGAAACCAAGGTCAGAACTAAAAAATTGCCTATGGTAGGAGCATGAGCTGACAAACTATCAACTTTTATAAAATGACGAAGATCTGGCTACCATTAGCTCTTGGTCTATACGTCCCTACTCTTTTTGTTAAGAAACCTAATCAGTTCCTTTTTATCGAATGACAGCCGATCACAAACAAAATCTGCATAAAGAAACTACATCGCTGACTATGCATTGTCGGTGTTCCATCAAGGGCCCGAATAAATTGCCTTTTAAAATACGGGTAGGTACACCAATAATAATGACAATAAGTTCGAACGTATATCAATGGGGTTTCGCCCATCTCATCACCATAATAAGTGTTTACACAAAGGCATGGAATGCGTTGGTCGATACACTGTGGCCAGTAAATCGATCGCTCTTATGCCAATAAAAATAAGGGCTATAATACGATAAATTGGTGTCCCTTCTCATATCGATGTATGGAGATTTAATAGTATTGTCGCTACGAACTATCGATGGATGCTTGTGATAGCGATCGATAAGGCAGACAACTTTTTGAGAATTCAATTATGTACTTTAATATTATTGCAATAGAGTTCACATTGTTTAATGTTATTGTAAATTTGTCTGAAGTCTTATGTCATTTTCAAGCTTGTGACTCATCCTGTTTCTTATTTTTATCACAGGAACGAGTTTATTTCTCATTCATCTGGATAAGTCCCATAACATATTTCAAACATCTTATAATCTTTGTAATCTGTAAATATCTAGTTAGTTATCGATCGAAGTACATAATAATTTTAGTTTCGTGATAACTTGAAGAAAGAACAAGTCAAAAATGATACGAAAGGTACGTTCAAATCACAGGACATTAAAAACCTTAATGTGGTGCGATCCAGCAGATCTTATAAGAAGAAATGTTCAATCTTTCGAATCAGATAAGAAAAGTCGACGTAAACATAAAAAATATTGAATGGAAGTTTACATTATTTCACGATATTTTCACCAAGAGGCAATGGATTTTCAAACAGTTTTAAAAACATTCCATTTTATAAACCACTATTAAAATAAGCACATTTTTGTATTACCTTTTTAGTATTATCCTTTTAGAATTTCTTTGGCTTAAGTCAGACTGGCATCGAAGCGAATCGAAGCGACATCTCTTCAATTAAGCAAAAAAAAATTAATATTATACAAACAAAAAACCCGACTGCTTAAAAGTAATAAACTGAAAAGAGAAAAACAAGTATCACTATGTCTACATAAAATAGTAAATTCTTTTTCCTTAAAAATTAAATTTAAATGCGGCAGAAAAATCAGAGGGGGATAGGTCTGTAGAACCGACCATATACGAGTATGCCTCTAATTGAAGTAAGAATACAATTTATGCGTCAGTCAACTCTGGCGCATATTTATTGTTATTATACTCGAACATTGAACAAGTATTGGTTCTAAATTCAAACAAACAATAATTTGTTTTCTCAGTCCACGTCTCTTGTTAGTCAAATTTTGACGCGTGTAGGCGTCCGTCTGTCATGTGTAGGTGCGAGCCTACGTGGTCATAACTCTTTTGTTCCGCTTTCTAGTTTATACTGTGCTTATATATTGAACCGTGACGTAGGGTAAGTAACGGAATATGGATGAATAACTATATCTGTGGCTGAGAGCTACGGGACCTATTTAAATTAAACCAAGACTAAGCTATATGATTTGATAGTAGAATATAATATGTTATGTAGAGTCTAAAACTAATATTTCGAAAAATATTTATTTTTCATTTTTTACCTCTACATTTCATTAATAAACGATTTTACATACGAGTCATAATTATTGTAAAATTAGAGCTGGATTCCTATTTCAGCTAACAGACAGGGATGATAAGAGACAAGTAGAGACTACCCATTAAATGAAAGCAATAAACTTGCAAAACGGTAAAAACTTAAGGTCTCAAGAACAATAATAACCTTTTCGCCAATTGATTAAAAAGGAGAAGGAATTCTCAATTGCAGCCTTTTCAGTACATTGAGGTATTAGATCTGGCCTTTTTTTATTATTATCGCCAAATATAATAAGTCCATAAATACATTTCGATGGATCATTACAGACACCGAAAGGCCGAATATTCCAATGGACTATTATCGTACTGACTCCGGCTCAGTCATAGTGAGTAAATGGAGGGGAAGCCGGAACTATAATATTATTAATCATAAAAATAATATATACTTAATCAAAGTACTTGGACCTTGCTCCCGAGATTACCGCCATGTGGAATGTTGAGTCAACTATTATTGTTCCGATAGTCGTTTCAGTCCATGGTCTTTTTGCGAAAAGCTTCGATCAACACCTTAAGAAGCTTTCGCTTAATTGTTGGATCAAGGGTCGGATACAGAGGGCAGTAGTCCTTGAAACGGCGCGTATTGTGAGGAGGTTCCTCACTCTGGAGCCCTGACCACCGGTTGCTTGGGCCCGCAAAGGCCCCGCAAACGGAGGAGAAGGTTTTTTATAAATTTTTAATAGTGTTTTTATATATATTTTTGTATTACTTATAACATTGTTAAAATTTTTGAAAAAATATGTAAATAAAGATAAATGAGAGATAAAAAATATATACTTATATTAACATGCATGAATTAGTTTTGTGACTAAAACAATCTACTGACCAAAATAAAATGTAGGTTAAATTAAATTTAAACTTATCCAGTAAATTATGTACTTACTTTAATATTGTTGGTTGTTTGTTGTGTAAAAATATACTTACTACTTTATTTACATAATATTCAGTAATTTCAGCGGCACAATTAGCCGGCGCGTATCTGAGGCAATTGGGAAGCACTCGCTGGCACTTATCTCAATGATAACGATTATTGGTTTACATTAGCTACGCTGTAAGTCTACTCCCTTGGATTGTACAATGTACATTGCTGAATTCTAAGGAAGTCTGTATTTTCTGGCCATAATAATTACGGAATATTGCTTTTAGTACAATGGAAAGATAAAAACGCTTTATAACTCCCTGCAGTCTTGTAACTTTTTAGCAAATTTTAAAGAAAACAAAACTTGATAAACATTTTGCACCATCCCGCTCTCTTTTTTTAGATTTTGTGACAGGGGTTGAAACATCTTGCAGCATTAAAGTAGCCTTTGCATGCTTACGCTTATTGCTTTATGATAACTATGTTATCATCATCATTAACATCCGATGGACGTCCACTGCTAGACATAGGCCTTTTTTAAGGACTTCCATACACAACGATCCTGAGCTGCCTGTAGCCAGCGGTTCCCTACGACACTTTTATGTCGTCAGTCCACCAACTGGGGGTTGACCTACAAAACGCTTTCGAGTGCAAGGTTGCGCTTCTAACACCTTGGACCCCCAATGTCTAATAGACATTGGGGGTCCAACTGGGGGCCATTTTAGTTCTGCGACTGGCTGAGCTAGGTAGATTACTTTGGTTCTTCTGCGGATCTCCTCATTTCTGATTCGATCACGCAGAGATACTCCGAGCATTGGTCTTTCCACCGATCGCTGAGTGACTCTGAGCCTTTTTGTGACTTACACATATTACCTACTTTTTTATTTGTACTTATTAATAAACATTGGGAGATACGATAAAACAATAAATAACCAACTTTTTATTTCTCAAAAAAAACAAGTCGCGTCATATTAAATTCAAATTAGCTATTATCACGTTTCCCATCGCATAACATCGTTACAGTTTTGAATAATTTATATACGACTATTCACGAATAAATAAAGGAGTGGTTATGTGGCCCCACCTTTATACTTAGAATGGGCCATACCACCAGCTGTACAAAGAAATACGCCCATGTGACTTTTGTTGATTTCTCAAAAGAAATGTATTTAAATTATTATAATACCTCTATATTTTATGCTAACGCACGACCCGTCTTCATATTTTAGACTTGTATTCTTGTATAGATTGTATTGATATTATATTTAAATTCGATACTGTATAGATACTTTTTTAACAATCAGTAAAGACTGGTAGCTTTCTTACATAATCAGATTGATTAGTAGATTCTTGTAAAAATACTGAATGTAAATAATCATTTTATACAGCATACTATGCTGCAATAGCTTTCACATAGTTTTCCAACAAGAAAGGACGACAAAAAATGGGAAAAAATATTATATTGCATAAAATGTAGGCGAATACCAAAGAAAGAAAACCAAAAAAAAAAGTTATTGCATAGCATTTTTTATCAACTTATGTTTACCTACCGACGTCATCGTGACCGTGGCTTAGCGGTAAGGCGCTCTAAGTGCCCGGATTGCCAGAGAGACGCGCTTTCGCGATTCCGCAATTTATTTATTTTTTGAAGGGTGATATTTCAAAAAGTCTTTTTTTTTTACAAGCGTGATATTTCAAAATTTTATTAAAAGATCTGTTATTTGTCGATAGATGGAAAAACTAAAAAGTAACCGTTTAGTTTTCCACCGTTTAGCAATCCGGGCACTTAGAGCGCTAGCTTACCGCTAGGCCACGGTCCCGATGACGTCGGTGCCGAAATTGTGCTTTTGATATTATGTTTTTGATATCCAGGGATGTTAGGTTTTTTTCGTTATTTTAGAATTTCTGAATTCGGTCTCCACGCTCAAGGGCCGCGGTAGAAGCTATGCAATAGCGTAACAAAATCTGTAAAACTTTTTTTTAATCGATGTTTATTACGTATAATAATTAAAACTTTAACGTATTGACTGCGATAAACTATTGAACGCTAATTGAACTGTCGTAATAGTATTTTTTAAGGATTTTCCAAGTTAACAAGTAGTAAAATAAAATTTCAAACAAGTTAGTATGGGAGCTGCTTCCACATATCCACTTTAAAATCTTCGAGTAGTTATCCCACGTATAAAGCTCGTTTCATAGAGTCGCAATAAGACACGTTATAAATTAGGTACCTGTAGAGCTTTCTAGGCTTAGTAGGCTCTCTTCTATATTATTAATATATTTTTATGTTCATCCTCATTGAATAGATAAATGAATAATATATTTTTTATTGTATACCAAATAAAAAATTGTTTACAAAAAAATCTTAAAATTTATACATCCGATTGCAGTGAAACTTTGGTGATTTTATATTCCACATATTAGAAAGCTTTGAATTTGAATTTGCCTTCCGAGCCGCTGGTTGAGTTACTATGCTTTAACCGACTAGACTTTTCAAAAGTGCTTTCAAAACAGCTTACTTGAAGTAAATGCATATTTGAATAGAAATGCGAGTTAGTAACAATTACTTGCAAATGTTCAAACATTTGCAAATAGTTATTGTTTAAATAATTATTATCGTAAAAACGAAAAACCTAACTGCATAGAAGTAATTAACTGAAAAGAGACAAACAAGTATCACCATCTATATTAATTCTAAATACTTTATGGTGCTATAAGCAATGAGCATACGTAGTTTTGGTGGTTCTATTTTTCCCCCCGGGTAGCCAAGTATTGTTTGTTAGACTAGCAGGCTTAGTATACATCAAAACACAACGTATAGTATGTATCCATCCATCGTTGTAGACAAAAAACATTGTCGACCTACTCCGACCAAAATTTTTTTCTATCGCAACAATACAGCGATCAAGATATCATACTGACTGAACAAGGCTTATCAATTTGCATTGAACTATCTCTTCTCATATACAAAGTACCTAAAGAAAATTGAACGTACGTATGCATCCACCCTTCCTCGAAAGCCGCCAGCGATTTTGCAAATCTTGCAAGCTGCAAGTTTATATCGCGGAGTTGGGTGGCGCTGGTAACTTCTTATTCAGTTACTTTACTTGCAGGTATTTGCGACTATCAATTTATTATGTCTTTTACTGTAAAATAGAACTTCTGTGTCAAACATTTAAGCAACTACTTTTAACCCATAGAGTTGTTATAAGTTTGACGTCGATATTTGTCCGTCTATGTGTTTGTGGCATTGCAGCGATCAAACGGACGTTTTATTTATTTAAAAGCCAGTTTCTAGTGGTTTTTAGCTATGTTCCAGCACTGTAAGAGCTCATTTTCAAAATGATCTAAGGTGTTTTTGGCGTATGAATACTCCATAAAGTATTTTTTTGTGTGTGGATTAAATGAATAAAAAATAATGGGCGTCGCTGGTAGGTGCGTATTTTGGAAAAGATCCCTGATCCCAAATCTAGATCGAAGATTTATTTATTTAATATTGACTGATGTAAGGTTGTAAAACCACCGCCTATAAATTTTACCAGAATATCACCTCATAGGGCACGCTAGAAACACATTTTACTTTGATTACTATAATGGTAGTTGAGAATTAAAATAACTAGGCGGTAGTACTTTCCTCTACGACTGCCTCGTTATTTTAGTGGTTAACATTATTTAGGTTTCGATCACGAAGAATTATATGTAGGGTCGTGCGATAATTCTGAGTTCTTTTGTCTTTTAAGAAGGTTTTAGTTCATTTTAAACCCGGAGTTGGGAAGTGTTACACCCCTGTGCCTCGGAAAGCATATTAAGTCGTTAGTCCCGGTCACTATAGTAATCGTTAATGAATTAAATATTATTACTCTAAGCCCGCTAACCCGCATTGGAGCAGCGTGATGCTACGTCTAAGCTCCATAACCCTCCTACAAAGAATGAAAGCCTGGCTGGCCCTGTAGTTGGTCGTTAATAGACTGATAGTGATGCGAAGTTTGCTGGCCAAACTATGCCTCATTCAAAAAATACAAAACTTAGTTTTAAAAAGACGCAACAAAATAGAATCACGTAATGAAATGCGGTGTTAATAAATAAAATTACCAACAGCAAGCGAAGTACAAAATAAACCGAAAGTCGCAAAAATGTCTTCAAATTATGTCAAAAAAGCGGCAAAAGTTGCAAGTGCCTCGTCAGCAAATTATGGGCTAACTTCTGTATTGCCGTGGGGACGCCACTCCGTAACTTTTGGCGTTTTGCCTCAACTTCTAATACAAACTTGTGATTTTCATTAAATTTTGTCTTGATGTTGGATCTTTCGTTGCGAACTATTGTACGCCTTGGGGATTGGATGTGATGACTGTGGGCCGGTATTCTAATTACCTTAGTAACGTTAGCCTACGTAACATTAACTCCAAATCAATTATAAAGTCATTTTAAAATAATGTCTATTTTTTTTTATGCTGTTTTACTCATGCGATCAGTCTGAAGACTATGAGCAGAGTCGTTGAAAGGAATTTGGTGATCGGAGACAACCTCCCCAGCGGGAGAAGCTCTATACAAATTTGAAATGTGGCTTTCAGTCTAGAATTTGCCGTCGCTTTAAACGTCGAATCGCCTGTGGTATCGTCAACTGCGCAGCCAGATGATTCGGATGTTTTATGAGTCTAGCTTTGTAGTTGATGCTACTTGATGCTACTAAGATTAAGTGAAATGTGATGATCAGTTGACTTAGTAAGGAGCCTTTTTTATTGACATTATGATAGCCCTTGACTGCAATCACACCTGATGGTAAGTGATGACGCCACCTAAGATGGAAGCACCCTAACTTGTTAGAAGTAGGATGAAAATCCATACCTCTTTCGCTTTCTGCACGGCATCGTACCGGAACACTAAATCGTGGTGGTACGTCTTTGCCGGCAGGATGGTAACTAGCCACGACCAAAGCCTCCCACCAGTCAGACCAATACCAGTTATGAAAATCTCAATCGGCCCCGTTAAGACCTCCGTCTTATAAATCCATTGCGCATACCACTGCTCTACGAAGGCTGTCAGACTTAGTAAACTTTTTCTTATGGACTTATAATAGTTGTACGACTGCAACTTAAATAGAAAATATGAATGAAATGTCATAAGTACACTACAAAATATTGGTTTAAAATTTTCCGTTTTCAGCTCATTCCATAATCTCTACCGGCGTTTGAAACACACGCATCCCGTACAAATCTACCTCAGGGCACGAACAACAAACACAACTGTTTACACACTTCACCAATAGTTTTATTTTTGAGATCATTTTATCTCTATAATTTAATAGCTATTTTAGCGTAACATTAGCCGCAAAGTTTTAAAAAAATACTTAAGTGCATAAAAATGTTAGTGCTAGTCATGATAACTGATAAGCTCTACCACAGGTGCCCTAAGTGATATATATCTTCATTTAAAACTTGTTTACTATTTCATACATACGTACGTACATAAAATCAACATGGCAACTAGTGAGATTTCAGATTTATGTTTAAAAAAAATCTGAATTTTTTAGGCAATGTCGAGCTAGCATACATGCCCATGGCAAAAATGGGTTTGTTACATAATTATAAAAAAATTATAAAAATATCTAGTATACAAATATATTGTATATAATATAAATACATAGTCCCTGTAAGTGTATGTTATTTTAACAATCTTAATGAAAATATTCCCGCTTTTAAAACACAGCTCAAGCTGTACCATAGGACCCAGTGGATGAAGTAAAAATTTAAAAAAAAAGATACGCCTGTAGGCGTCATGCTGGACATATTAAAATACTTCACTGAGTTTGAAATGGTTTTATCGATTTTTGAGGCATCATTACTAGATGACTGCCTCGTTGATCTAGTGGTTAGCCTATGTGGCCTGAGTTCGATTCCAGGGTCGGATCACGGAATAATTCTGTATTCTATTCATGATTCTACATATGATTCTTCTATGAAATGTTCAGTGGTGTTACTCCCGTGCCTCGGCGAGCACGTTAAGCAGTCGGTCCCGGTCACTATCATCAACATCTGATAGTGATCGTTTATAAATGAAACATTATCACCCTAAGCCCGCCAACCCGCATTGGAGCAGCGTGGTTGGCATACGCTCCATATCCCCTCTCCTATAAAGAGGGAGGCCCTGTAGTGGGCCTTTAATAGGCTGATAATGATGATGATGATGATGATGATTACTAGATGAATTATTATTATCGGTGGTTTAATTCTAAATCAATATACCAAACAACAATTAACTGCGCATTCGAAAACTGTCAATCTTTAGAGTCTAACAACTGTCATTGAACTGTTTGACATCTTTACCTCGCGCATATATTTGATCACCGATACAAAAGTTTCGCGCAACAAAGCTTTCACGTCGACACGCTCATTAATGGAATGAGAATAAAAATAAAATATCGCGTCATAATCAAAAAAATCTGACGTAATCTTTGTACAAAATAAACATTCCCATAAGGATTGTTACATTAGATAAGACAAACTAGATTTACTCTATTATACGGAGCAAATCGAAGAAAACTTTCCTAACACAAATAATTGATTTGGCCCCGTCGTCAGGGAAGTCTCAGTTCTATTTAAGTTTCCTAAAAGGAAATGAAAGGAAATCAGAACCCGCGCCTTCGAAGGCTTTATCGAAACTTATCGGAATATTCCCTAGAAAACGGTAGTAGTAATTTTATTAAAGTCACTCGTAGATAAAGTGGACTTCTTTTACTGCTCGATATATCTACTGCTGATTCATCAAGGTATATAAGTTTTACGAACTTATGTAATGCAATGGCTAAAGTTTTTAGTATTGAAGATGATACTGGTATAAAACAATATTATTCATCATTATTCTGTTTGGTATTTATGTTATTAACCAACGAAACTTTATAAATATCCGGCAACCAGCAGGAACTCTTTCGTTTCTCCGGGATAAAAATAAATAAATATTATAGGACAGTTACACACAACGCTATATAGCCCCAAAGTCAGCTTAGGTAGCTTGTGTTATGGGTACTATGATAACTGATGAATATTTTTATATATATTTTACATAAATACTTATAATACATAGATAAACACCCAGACACTGGAAAACAACTATGCTCATCACACAAACATTTTCCAGATGTGGGAATCGAACCCACGGCCTAGGACGCAGAAGCAGGGTCACTACCCACTGCGCCACTCGGCCGTCAAAAAAAAAACATTGTAAAGTATTATTGGGTAAAATCTAGGTATCTAATTCAGTTCTTAGTACCAACAAATATAAAGATTTGCACATTTTTTTATGATATTAGTGTAATGTGATGTGATAAAAAAGTTATTTTGTTTTTTTAACGACTACTAGTTGGCCCTTGACTGCTATCACACCTGATGTTAAGTGATGATGCAATCTAAGATGGAAGCGGGCTAACTTGTTAGGAGTAGGATGAAATTCACACCCCTACTGGTTTTTACAAGACATCGTACCGGAACGCTCAATCGCTCGGCGGTACGTCTTTGTCGGTAGGGTGGTAACTAGCCACGGCGAAAGCCACCCTCCAGCCAGACTAAGACAAATAAAGAAAAATCTCAATCTGCCTCGCCGGGAATCGAACCCAGGACCTCCGTCTTATAAATACAGCGTATACCACTGCGCCACGGAGGCCGTCAAAAGTTATACATGAACAAGATATAAACATCGCCGAAAAAGTTATCAAATAAATATACTCAAGATAACAGATATACACCTAATAACTGTAAGCACATAGGGTGTGAGCTTATTATCCTGTCATAAACACTCATCATGTCCCCTCCTAGAAATTATGTACATTCAGAAACAATAATACACGTTCAATGTAGAACTTTGTCGCATCCAACATTGTAATGACTATACAGAGCTTTTGTTACAGTCTCAAAAACTGTAATGCGACATGGTTCTAATATTTACGAAACGGAAAGTGTATTGAAGAACATAAATGAGGGGTTTTTGGCAATACAATGCACTAATAGCCAGCGGGATTTGTCACGTTCAATGAGGCTAAATGTTAATCAATTACGGACTATTACCGGGAAATGACAACAAAATTGCTGCATTCGGTTCAATTTTACTTAGATTCAACGCTTGCAATCTGTATACATCATTAGGTATAATATTTAAGTTGAGAAAATTTGAGCAGAGTAAAAACGCAGTCAAGTATATATATATTTATATTTATATAAATATTTGTATATTTGCCTCGTTAGTCCAGTGGCTATCAGGACAGGCTCCTGGGTAGGACTTTGAAATATAATAAAATAAACGTAACTAATAAAATAAATTTCTGTCCGGAGTTATTATATAAATTGTTAGTAAAAAACGAATAATAAAATTTTAAATATGTTACTTTGAAGATCAATTATGATGTTTTTTTTTTAAATAACTGCGAGGAAGATAAACATTCGTATTATTGTTTATCAATTTCAGAATTTGCAATGTAAAAAATTGTTAATGTTAATTAGGTACTTAATGCTCAATTGGAAATAAAAATGAATATATGTCATATCATCATATCGTCGCTTAAATAGAAAAGTGGCATTATTCAAAAATATCAATTTTGTAGTTATGACCATTTAAAGTTTTCCATTTTTTTTTAACTCATTTTTCTTGTTATGTATTATATTTATATCTAAGTGTTATATATCATTTAAAAGGTATTTACATAAGAAACAAAACAGTGTAGTTATTATAATTGATTTATTAAAAAAGGGGGCATTAATAACAGGAAGTGTCTTTTTTCCATATAAAATTGATAATAATATGACACGGATTTTCTAAAAAATTAATCAAATTATGCAAAATAACAATCAGAAATAAGCCCTATATGAACGTAACTCCTACTTATTATATAAATCAATGGCAACAATATTGATATCGATGAGTTTTAACTTAAATCTACGTAATTTCTTGATTTTTTATAATAATATAATACCGCAAATAGTAATTGCAAACGTCCTAACGTTTAAATGTCCTGAATTTGGTCCAGGAACATTCGCCTAGGTCTTCTCCTTCTAACATTTCCATTCACTCTCGCCTCATAAATCGCTTTTGTTAATCTTCTTTTATGCATTCTCTCTACATGCCCAAACAGATGGTTTGGACTTTCAAACTTTCCATATTTTGTAAATTTACTACCCAGTTCTATAAACTCTTTTACTTCTTCCACTTGCTCTCCATCTATCAAAATATGACAATGTCACATATTTATCTCTTTCAAAAATCATTGCTATCGTTTTGCTGACATTCATTTTCATTCTTTTCCTTTTTAGAAAGCTGCATTCATACTGGCTAAAAATAAGTTTTCGCTTCTCCTCACTAATTTTGTAATAACATTTCAATTCACATTTTTTCAGTACATGTTACTTTCATACAACATATACCAATACCCTTTTCCAGAATTCCTTAATAGTTTAGCTATACTTTTTCTGCATTCACTCGGCACAGCTTCTCTTTTTTTACATGCTTTTTCTCTCTTTTTTAACTTCATCAGCTGTATTTTCTGGGATTCCGGACACATTAGCAGCTTCATCTTCCGAAAATGATGATGATGATGATATTGCAAGATCTTCGCATATTGAAAAATCTGGGTTTTTATTCAAATCTGACATAATTATATTACTCGAAGTCTTATTATGGGTAGAAATGTTAGTGCTTTATTCTAATTCTGAATGACTTACAGCAGATTCCACGATAATCCTACTCAGTACTCCACTAGATTTTCTTTAGAATATTCCCTGCACATAAACATTTTTCCACCACGCCTCATCCTAAAAAAGCAAAATAAATTGTTAATGTTCAAAATTTTTATTTTAAATCTTTTATTAAACCCGTTTATTTAAACCGTGTTTAAAATAATCATGTACTTTTGCCATTAAATGCATTTAATGTTTACAAATAAACGTGATTATTAAAAAAAACACATCTAATAAATAATTAATTTAAACATTCACAGTTATATTTAAAACTGTAACATAGTTCTGTTACACTTCATGCTACTAAATGTACAAAACCTATATAGAAAAACGGCATTTTTAAAAATAAGTTATATTTCAACGAATTTATTTAAATGTATTTCATAAGCAGATAGTCGCATTTCAAAAAAAGCCATTTTTCTATAAAAGTTCTGATCACAATGATAGTTTAATTTTAAGGAACAAACGTGATTTCTCGAAGAAATACGTTTTTCTTTGCTTTTTTCTTACCGTTTGCAATCAAATCCAAGCACTATTTTGAGAAATAACACTTTTCTACAAAAACGCACATGTACTCAACTTTGTAGACAAGTTTCAAATGGCAGAGTGTCATTTTTCTACAATCAAACTGGCGAATAACCGCAGAATACCGAAACGACACTTGTGACATCTAGTGAGCCTGACGTGTAGTTTATGAACTATCTTTTATCCACATAATAAAATGATGTCAACTGATTCGTTTTATGAAATAACCTCATTTTCGAAAATTTTTGAAAAATGTCACTTTTCTATTTAAGCGACGATATCATATCACAATGACAAATATGTCATAAAGATGTTAAATGAATTGTATAGTTTTTTAATGATGTGAAATTATGGTAAACAACATATACATAAAACACAAAGTAAAATAATGTACATATTAATATTATTAAACATAAAATAATGTACAATCGCCAACCATTAATCAGACTAATTTATAACAAACCACTTCTCCCTGAAATTATTTGAGCCAAGGACAATATTCTGGAGCGTCTGAACAGGACATAATTGCATGGCTATAATTAATTAATCACCAAGACATGCCCGACATAATTGATATTTAAAAAGGCCTCTCGGACCCGACATTAATTTGAAGGATGGATTCTGTAAAAAATATACTACCTAAAATAATTTGTCATTTTACCAGCAATATATATTTTAAAAAAAATATATAATGTTGCTTAAACAAAGTGCTTAATATTTTTCATTGCTTATAAAATAACAAAAAAAAACAATTCGTATTATAATCGTATAGTATATAATTCAATGATTTAGCCATAGACAATAATCGCGATCTTGAGCGATATTTTATTAAAAACAGTTTTATCAGAACAATATTATTTCATCTTTTTTTTTATCAGTAAGTTTTTTTAAAGTTGACCTAACAATCTTTTACGAATATTTTATAATGTTTCATTAATGATATAATCATTGACTAATGTGGACAATAAATATCTAATATCTTTATTGAATACCTTGAAACCTAAACCCATATCACACAGTATAAGTTAAGCAGCAAACCAATTGAAAATTCTTTAGTAATTATATAATAGATTTCATTAAACTGCTACATCGGCGGGCTCTGTTTGCCCAGACGAGTCTTGATTTGTTGATTGGAGCATTAGAGAAACTTATACAAATATTTAATAAATAATCTATTGTAAGTTTTTTTAAACTAGCTATTTTCACGCCAGTTTAGTTTGCTGTTCACAAACGAACTGACAATTCTTTAGTAATTACAAAATGGATTCCATCAAACAGCTACGTCGGCGACCTAAGTTGGCCGAGACTAGTCTTGATCCATTGATTAGCGCATTCGGTAAGGTTATACATATAGTTAATAAATAAATTGTAGTTAATTTTCTCACCGAATGAATACCTATTTTTACCCGACTGCGTCAGAAGGAGGGTTATATTTTTCGAGCGTATGTATGTATGTATGTAGGTATGTATGTATGTCCATTTATTCGGCACGCGCTACAGCCTTAACGACTGAACGGATTTTGACATGTCAGGTGTCGTTGAATTTGTCAAAATTGTGGTAGTGACATAAGCTATATAAATTTTCAAAATGGCGGCTGTAAATGGGGGAAAAAAGGGGGGATGTGTGTATTTTTTTCTCTTATCTTAGTAATATGGGTACCAATTGAAAGGTCGTAAAAAGACCATTTCAAAAATATAAATATCATATCATGTTCATATTAGTTTTTTAACAAAAAATGGCAAAAAGTGTACTAAGTGTACCGTCTCATTTCTATACCATAAACTAAAACTAAAAAGTCTCAAATAAAATTATTATTATAAAAACAAAAAACCCGACTGCTTAGAAGTTATGAACTGAAAAGAGAAAAACAAGGATCACTATATCTGTATAAAATTCTAAATACTTTATGGTGCTGCAGGCGGGGACAAACGTAGTTTTGGTAGATCTTTCTTTCCCCGCAGAAAATTAAGTATTTTGTCCCCGCTTGATGTATCTCCATAAAGTATTTAGAATTTTATATAGATATAGTGATCCTTGTTTTTCTCTTTTCAGTTCATAGCTTCTAGTTTTTTGTTTTTATAATAATAATTTTTCACGCCAATTAAAGACTTCATTTTAAATAAATTATTTTATTTAACTTTGACAACAAATAAAAGGTTTAACTTTAGGGTATTAAATTATAGAGATCAGCTATAATTTAAAACCCTAAAGCTAAACCGATATCACACAGTGTAAGTTAAACAGCAAACCAACTGACAACTCTTTAGTAATTACATAATGGATTTCATCAAACAGCTACGTCGGCGGGCTCTGTTTGCCCAGACGAGTCTTGATTTATTAATTAGCGCATTCGGCAATTCGCCTTTTGTCTACCATTTCAATGAGTTTGGTGGTAATGGAATGTTTTATTGGATTTTAATTTTATGCTTTTTTGTGTTGAGTGTCTGAGAACCTTCTTTTGCCTTTGATATTCAATGAGCGAACATGTAATAATGAAGGTAGTTTAATTAAAACTGTTTAAAACAGCGTTCAAGTTTTAAACGTTTTTAATTTCATATCAATTGATACTTTGTGCAATGGAGTCATTGATCCTTTATAGGTACGAAACATGAATCATTCTCAGTATTTTTATAAGCACATGAAGGCCAAGCCTCTCTTCTTTTAGGAATTAGAGCTTAGCTATAGGCTGCCCCAATGTAGTTTGAGGTATTTTTCTCTTAATTTTGTAAAATAAACTTATCTTTTATTCACTTTTTTACTTTTTTTTAAATATTTCCGTAAAGATCTTATTTTATGCTATTATATTCTAGCTATATATTTCATTTTTCTTTCTTTCTCTCAGGTCTATATCGTTATTTACAGTACTTTTTTATTAGTATGTTGTGTAACGTGTGCCAGTATTAAGCAAAGAGTTTTCATAAATATTAAACAGTTACACAGCGACACTAAAGCAAGTTTGGCGAACACGAGTTTTAGTGTTACGCACCAACAAGTGTAATCCACTTATCTGGCAGCGCAAACATTCGAGCACATTCTGTAGGCATTATCAAACACAAACACAGTATAATTAGTGTACACACAGACTGCAAACCAAACAGCCACTATTTGAAGTCGGACCCCTAAATTTTAATGAACAAATGATTTGCTGACCCTCTTTATTTATTGATGCTGCTAATCAGACAAATGGCTAATCCATTAGGTCCGACCGGGTCCCGGTGTGATGTGGAAATAGATTCCAAATGGAAGTGTCACGGCTTCGGACTGACAACCCACGCCGAACTACCCGCAATATTGTAATTCCTATATCCCAATAGGTTTTAAAATTGCCTCGCCGCTGTTGCAATAATTTGATATGTTCTAGATTGACGTGCTAGAGTGTGCACTGTGCCAAATATCTAATTAGTTTTCGCTCGTAATTTCGACCGCATGGGAATTTCGTTCAAACATGTTGATCCTGGAAATTTGTAGAGTTTTTATGTAGGCATTATATAGAGCGAAGGCCTAAATTCCCTGTAATATGGAGATTTTATCTTTTCTGTGTGATTAAATAAAAATAGCCTGATAATGATTCTCATTTAAAATAATATTTCTATATAAATTGGTAGTTCCTCAATAGTAGGTTCTAAAACAATCGTTTATATGTACCTACATAGTAAAAAATCTGTACACACGACATGTTCCTCACATATGCACATAGGACATGATCTTAAAAGAAAATTCGCCGAGAATGCTATTCTATAGCAAAACTCTTTAGTTTAAGTTTCGCATTTTATTCTATATCTCTCCATTTCTATGGTATCGTAATACAGAACAGCGCTCAGATAGCATTAGAAATATCCGATCTAATGAAGATACACATAAAGTCTGCATAAAACCATACAAACAGTAAAAATTCAATTTAAATTTAAGCCAATACGCTCAGAAAACAGCTCAAATAAGGTTCTTAATTACGAAACATGAAAGTGTTCCAAGACGGAACCGAACTTCAAAGGCAAGCATGCGTTCGGGTAAGAGTCTGTACATACGAGCCACGCTAACTTTATCCTTTATTGTATTATTTAGCCTTATAATCTTGCCTGGTTGTATAAAATTTGTTTTGCAATTATATACAAATACTTACATCGAGTATAATATAAATCTTACGAGTGTAATATAGCTAAGAATTATTTGTAAGAGTCCGAAACACAAAAATAGATAACCTAAATTTAATATTCTAAATACTAAAAGTAAAGTTGGGAATATTTTGCCAGAGATTTGTAATATATTACAGAACCCCTTCAGTCCTGGAATAAGAAAGCTGCATTCCGAAATATTTCACCGGATCAGCGGCTTTCCAACACGGAAAAGTGTACGTGGGCATGATTTGTATAGTTGTTATGAAAACTTAACTAAAGTTTCTTAATTATCTTTTGCAATAATATTAAAATAGAAAAACTGCTAAACTCACGTAGCTTTTATTGGAGAATATCCGACTAGTTTCGCTATTTAAATATTATGAAAATCACTCCCAATAGCTTAGTGTATAAAATATCTAGCAATATATATTGTTTCATAATTATTTATTGCTTTCGCCATATCTGTCCATCGATCGATCTCTAGATCTTTTGCCTTCCACCTGGTTCTGTACCACTGAACTTTAACTCCGACCCACATTAATGGTGGAGTAGCCAAATAAATAAAATGGCATGTTTGGAAACCAAATCAATAGGTCCCGTGTGTGAGTACTCTAACATAACGAATGCGAACTGACAAAATGTTAACTCGGCATGAATTATGAGCTCCTCCGCGTTGCCCCGGGGAAATTAAAGTGTCTTGTTGCAACTTTAAGACGCCCAGGTACTGCTTGCTTGCTAGAAACTATACCATAAATAATTCGCCGTTTCGCCTTTACCAAATTGAAATGCATTTTTCTACTGTTGTCGATCAATCGAGTTTACTTTTTGTATATCAGAATTCTCTTCCTCTTCGGAGAAACCAATTTCAGAAAATAGAAACAATTTATATTCTACATTTTCAGAAGAATTGAAATGGAGAAATAAGGTTAGGAACGTGCGGTTTTCTTGGTTTTTCGTTATAAATAAGATAATATATATAACATTTACTTTCTAATAATTACCGTCATAATTTAACGATAGCACTATCAAATCAGAGTCATGCTAAGTTTAATTCACTCTCTCTCTATTATCGAATACGTGGATACAAGCTTTTTCCTCAGGAGTAAGAGGGGGATATTATTCATACAAAATCACTTTATTTTTTACATAAAAAATACAAAGATGTGAAGATATGACTACAAAGCTATATGAAAATTAAAAAAAATAATCAAAAATCTAAGTAAATTTTCTAGAATGTTAACGATTCTAAAAGATCTAAAATGCGTTCTTGCTGTTCTCTACATTCAACTCAGTACCCAGAAATGTGTTCATAAAATATTAACAACTGTATGAAGAATGATAATAACTACTGAGAGGTGCGAAACTGCAAACGAAGCAGCTAACAGCCTTTGTAAAAATTCAACAATCCAATCACAATTAGACGCTGAAACCGGACGGAGTCAGCGTAAAGTATTTATACAGTCCACATGAGCGTGGCTTCATCAACTGAACAAATAGGGGAGGTCTAGGAACTGCGCCGGCATACGAGCATCTGTACTGAGACTCGGGGGAAATAATTGCTCGCTTCATTGCTGACTTTTATGGAATTTTTCTTTTCTTCTGTATTTCTGAGGTGTTACCATTGCTAGTTGTTAAATACTAGCAGATCTGACTAATTTTGTCCATGTCCACGTGTCTTAAGAAATTTTCATGTGTTTTTTATGTTTTTGCAACTCGGGAGTAAATTTTGAGAATATAATGATATCCCTATATATATCCCTATATATATCCCTCGCTTGATATATTTCTGCTTATAGGATTAATTTTATCATTTTTATATTAAGGATAACATTTCTTTTATTATAATATAAAAATTATGATGTTATTCATTAGCTTCAGTTTTCTTTTAAATGAAGTGTGGCAACATTTTGTTGCCAAAACATGAAAGAAAGACTTTGATCCGTAACCTAAAGCAAACAAGTAAGGCAAAAAAGTTATCCCTACTAATATTATAAAGGAGGTTTGTATGTATGGATAAATGTTTGGTTACTCTTTCACGCGAAATTTTTTGAATTTGTTCAATGGATTTTGATGAAACTTCACAATAATAAAAACACATAAGTTTCATTTTATCCCGAAATTCCCACGGGAACGAGAACTGCGCGGCAGAAACCGCGGGCGTCGTCTAGTCAAACATGCAAAATAGGACGAAGTCGCGCTAGTCGAATATGAGATAATAAAAGTAAAGGTAAAGGTATTGTTATGATTAAGTTAGTTAAAGCACTGAATGAGTTTGCCGTTAGCTTTAATGTGCATTTCTTTGAAAACAACGCTAAAATAAAAATTCGTTGTACAAACAAAACGGATAACAATGTTTGTAAAAATTCAGAAATCCAATCTCAATTAGAGGCCGAGATGGAAGAGACTCGGCTAAAATATTTATACAATACACATAAACGTGGCTTTATCAAGTCGACAAATAGAGGAAGTCTAGAAACTGAGCCGTTATATCTGTACGAAGACTCTTGGGAAATAATTGCGCGCTTGATTGCTGCCTTATGAAATTTTTCGTTCTACCCCACTTAGTTATATTGTACTGTTACAAATTCATGTTCTACATGTTATTAAATGTTGTTTTCTTGATACACAATTCTTTTTCTTGACTGTAATTTGATAACATTTTTTTTTATTTACTACAAGTTGGCCCTTGACTGCTATCACACCTGATGTTAAGTGATGATGCAATCTAGATGGAAGCGGGCTAACTTGTTAGGAGTAGGATGAAGTCCACACCCCTTCAGTTTCTACACGACATAGTACCAGAACGCTAAATCGCTTGGCGGTACGTCTTTGTCGGTAGGGTGGTAACTAGCCACGGCGAAAGCCTCCCACCAGCCAGACCGAGACGAATTAGGAAAAACCTCAATCTGCCCCGCCGGGAATCGAACCCAGGACCTCCGTCTTATAAATCCACCGCGCATACCACTGCGCCACGGAGGTCGTCATTCTTGTATTTATTAAAACATAATTTAATTAAAACAATTAAATCTTTATTTATTTAGTTAAACAATGCGTATTATATTATACACCACTAAATATATATAAAAGATATAAAAGACTACGTGCATATCTTTGATGTTTTAAAATAAAAAAACTACGTTTTCAACAAGTTTATTTTTCTGTTTCAAAAAGACGGTTCGGTATTGGTTGAAGTAGTAAGGTTGGCATGTGATACTCTCTTAGGTGTGTAAACTAAAGGAACGTCAGCAAAGTAATATACAATTTTTTTTAATTTAAAATTATAAATAAAAAAGGATATGATTAAGGGTGCGTAACATCTAAACATATTGGTTAAACAACTACATATATACCTACAGTCACTACAGTACAGATTTAACTGAGTAAAAATAACTAACACTTAAACATATTATAATTAAGACCTGAGACTTAACCTACTTGAAACATCCAAGAAGGAATTAAATTTATTCAGAAATTCATGAGACACTGAGTTTAATATTTAACTCATAAAGCTTTGTATCAAGTAAGTTCAACTGTGTATCTTTGCCGCAAAATCTAGAGCAGGAAAAGATATAAATTCATATTAAACTTGTCTAACTGTCCAAAGCAAAGTTTCGGGTGCAAAAACTAAGCGAAAGATGAGTAAACTCGATTAGCTGCTAATGTTATACTGTCGCATTGTCACACGCTCTACAGTGACCAGCGGTAATTGCCATAGAAGAAACACTTTCTGATATTAACTTGTTTTACATAAAACGCTTTTTTTACTCATCCCGTTGTTAGTTACATTTATTACTATATTACAGAGAATTTTCAGTAGGGCCATGACACAACCGAAGATGGAATAATTCTAGGATTTTTCCTTCTATGAAATCTTCTGTAAAATTCTAAGCCTTGAAAACTCCTCCCTCGTATTACAGAGAGCACGCCAACCCCATCCATCAACACTAATATTCGTTGAATAATATCACAGTTACCACCCTGCCGGCAATGACGTACCGCCAAGTGATTTAGCATTCCGGTACGATGTCGCGCAGAAACCGAAAAGGTGGATTTTTATCCTATTCCTAACTTGTTAGGAGCGTAGTTAGAGTAGAGTTAGCCAGCTTCCATCTTAGATTGCGTTATCACTTATCATCAGGTGTAATTACAGTCAAGGACTAACTTGTAATAGTTTAAAAAAATTACCACTCAAAGCCCGTTAACCCGCAATAGCGTGGTGGGCATAAGCACCTCATTATCTCGCATCATCATCATCGTCATCATCATTACCAGCCTGTAGACGTCCACTGTTGGACATAGGCCTTTTTAGGGACTTCCAAACACAACGATCCCGATCCGCCTGTTGCCAGCGGCTCCCTGCGACACGTTTAATGTCGTCAGTCCACCTGGTTGGGGGTCGACCAACGCTGCGCTTTCCGGTGCGGGGTCGCCAATCTACCACCTTGGGCCCCCAACGTCCATCGGCTGTTCGAACTACGTGCCACTTCAGTTCAGCGACTCGCTGAGCTATGTCGGTTACTTTGGTTCTTCTGCGTATCTCCTCATTTCTGATTCGATCACGCAGAGATACTCCGAGCATTGCTCTTTCCATATCCCGCTGAGTGACTCTGAGCCTTCTTATGAAGCCCGCAGTCGCATATAAGGGGAAAATTCTGACTCTTAATAAGCGGACAATAATAACATTCGTTCAAAAAACAAAGGTAATAGGCTTCACATCTTCATGCTGAAACCGCTGTAATCTTATTACTTAAGCTCAGACCAGAAACATTTCAGTAATCGGTGTACACGTCGATTTTCATTACCAAGTGACCACTTTTTATTAGACCCGCAACGCTTCGGAACTTCAATTTATATTTAAATTACTCCCAGTTTCTGATTGGAAAAGTTCTGCCTATCTGTTATTGTAGAAAAATACGAAACCATTGTACAGTACGGTTCGCGGAATTAAAATTGCATTCGAATTTCGAAGCTTCAGCAGCTCCACGGTTAAGAGGATGGGCTCAAATCTTGATCTAAAAAGGCATTGGGTTTAATACTAGTTTATTACGTTAATGACATAGCACCTACGCTTTTTACATAGACTAACTACTAGACCAACCAAGAGAAGAATTTTATCTTTAAAAATAACCTTGCAACATTAATCATCACCATTAACAGCATATTTAATGACCTTTTTTTTTAATGCCTACAAGTTGACCCTTGACTGCTATCACACCTGATGTTAAGTGATGATGCAATCTAAGATGGAAACGGGCTAACTTGTTAGGAGTAGGATGAAAATCCACACCCCTATCGGTTTCTACACGACATCGTACCGGAACGCTAAATCGCTTGGCGGTACGTCTTTGTCGGTAGGGTGGTAACTAGCCACGGCGAAAGCCTCCCACCAGCCAGACCAAGACAAATTAAAAATCTCAATCTGCCCCGCCGGGAATCGAACCCAGGACCTCCGCCTTATAAATCCACCGCGCATACCACTGCGCCACGGAGGTCGTCAGACCTATTACAGGACCAGGCCTCCCTCCTTGTAAGAGAGAGGATTTAGAGCGTGGACCCACCACGCTACTCAAATAGCAGACTTGGAATGATGTTTTATTTATTAACAATCATTATCAAATGTTAATGATAGTGACCGGGACCGTCGTCTTAACGTACTCTTTGAGGCCCCGGATGTAACAACTGTGTTTGGAATGTACCTACTGAAAATTAAATAGGAGGACGAAAAACTCAGAATTATTCCGCAACCCGACCTTGGATTCGAATCCAGGATCTCGTGATCGAAGACACATAGGCTGACTAGTAGACCAACGATGCAGTCAACTATCAACAATACATAACTTAAAATGTCTTCATATTTTTTTTCGCACATTTTTTACCCAAAATACTTACTGAATTATTATACAAACAAAAAACCCGACTGCTTAGAAGTTATGTACTGAAAAAAGAAAAACAAGGATCACTATATCTATATAAAATTCTAAATACTTTATGGTGCTGCAGGTGTGGATAAAATAGTTTACTATCTGGGAAAGAAAGACCTACCAAAAGTACGTTTGTCCCCATTACGAATTTCCGAAAAACATTACCCTCCTTCTGACGCAGTCGGGTAAAAAGAAGAATTTAAACTTTCTTTCAAGTAATATAATATATTGACAAAAAAATTCAATTTTATCAGGAACTAACGAAGTTATTCCTAAACATGAAAAAAAAAACATTTTTCGAATAAAATATCTCCTCTCCATACAAAGTTGAAAATTTAATCCTCTATAAAGGAATTCCGAAAAGCCAATAACAAAATTAAGAAAGCTCCGCCAGAACTCGACGGGAAACGTTAATATAATTTCATTTCCTTTGCTGAATAGTTTCAAAGTTTTTTTTCCCTTTCACGGGTTCGGGCGAACTCGTATGAAGTTATTACTCAGGTAAATATAGTTCGTAGGATTTTTGGATCCAATTCCTTTGCGCGTAAAACTTTCTGTTCTGACCACTGGAAAATCATTTCCCGAAACTTTCTATCGACCACTCATTGTGTTGTTTCTTGTAATCATACTAATACCATTTTACTTTTAACTTTTGAATTTAATATAGTTTTATTGCTTTATTATCATACCGAAGATGTAGTGTACTTTTATAATTTTGTGTAATCTTTGTGCCTTAGGTATAAGTTAATTTATTTTTTAATAACTATGTATGATAACGTTGTTGATTAAAAATAAATAAATACCATCTTCACTTCATTATTTTTGGTAATTTTTTACGGTCTATGTGTCGCAGTTGTATACACAGTGCATTTATGAGACTAATTAATTATTTAATTTGTGGATTCTGGGTAATAATATTCTTAAAGTAGAAACCTTAGCTGGCACCGACTTGATAGATAATTATGCTTAAGTAAATTAAAGCAACTAAATGACACAGTTATTTTTTACTTTTTAGTGAGTTTTGAGTCGGTTCTATTTTTTGTTCAAAATTGTTTGTTATAAAAGCAAGAAAAGCCACGAACAACGACTAGCTATAATATAACAACATCGAATCATGTTTCAATTTCACGTGCTCTCATCTCGCGTAAGCTCTTTGAAGACTAGGAATTCAGGGTGCTTCTAAAATGCAAAGTTCATAAATAATTTCGCGAATGAACCGTTGATATATATTCAGATTCAAGATACAGTATAAACATTTTATAATGAGATTATTAATTGAAGATTATGTTTACTTTTATTAGTAGGTACACCTCACACAGATTCTTAAGCCTTGTGAAGTGTTAAGTTAAGAAAATTAAGGAAGTTTATAATAATTATAAATTAAAAAATATTTTTTTCTGAATAGACCAATGAAGCAGACATAATTTATAATCGTACTTTTTGTTCGATTTATGTTCTGATTCGTTTATTATAGGTATAAAACTTCCGCTGTATAGTTAAGGGAAAATGTCTTGATTTCGAGTCGTTACTTCTTTACAATTAATAATATTATAAATTACTATTGATGGAAACTAAAATTTAAATAAAAAAAATAAAAATTTGGAGGGGAACGTATAGCAAAACGTAACTGTGGCGTAACGTAACGTGTGTGTTTATCATTCATGTACTTACCAATACATAAATAAAACATGTATGTGTGTATCTATAACTTCTGTATCAATGGAATGTAAAAAGATTCCATGCGGGAGTGTAGGTACTTCAATAATGCAAGCTGGCTGTAAAACGTAGCAGAGTGCGACCGGCGCGCTAAATGGCCCACTGCAAGAATTTAGGGTTAGAACGTGTCCCAGTATAACAATGTGATAAAAGAGCCGCATTGTTGCGGTCTACCGGAGACGTGAATGGATTCGATCAAATGCAGCAGCTGGAAATTATAAATGCAGTGGTCAGCCTGGGTTTTTGGATTTTTGGAGGAGATAGCAACAAAATTTGTCGCTCATTTCCATTCGAAAGAACATTTAGAATGCTTGGGAATTTTTATTACAGCCGCTGTGGTTTCGAATTTTGGTAGCCACCCTAATACATAAAAAAATGTTTTTTAAATTTTTTTTCCGATTTAAAATACAAGATTTTAGGTAAATAAATAAAAATTGTCAGTGAAACGTAGAACTGGCGCTATGAATAATTGGGAAAGTTGCTTGGCCAAATAAAAAACGTGTTCCGTAACAGGACTGCATTAAAAATATATAAACAATAAAAACTAATTAACGTAAATATTGCTAGGATCTCCTGCCGGCCGTAGCTCCAGTAAGAATACCTTGACATTCTTCATGAAAGTATTTGAAGACACTTATGGTTCATTTCAAGAATTTAGGGTTAAAAGGTGTCAAATATAACAAGGCGAATTGAATGAATCAAATACAGCAGCTCAAAATTGTAATGCTCATTTAAGTGGTCGACCTGGATTTTTGATCACCGAGCTAGGAACTTCCGTCGGTCATTCCCTCTCGGATGAAGACTAGTGAAATGCTTGAGAAGGTGTTATGCAATGCAAATATGATTCTGAAAGACATCTGCTGCAGACACAGATTGCAAGAAATTCAAGAATGTCAGAAATTTTAAAAAACATTTTAACATCCTGTTTAGTAAGTAAGATAAGTTTTAATCAATCCGACTTTACTTTATAAATTTAATAAGGCTCTTCTTTCTTAGATTTATAATGATTTAAATACCACGGGCATTGTCTTTCGACGTGTTTGATTGAAGACGCGAGATTTTAATGATGTCCGAGCAAAACTTACTTTTACTAGGCGCGTCATCAATCAACATGATAAAATAACGATGGTTTCTACGATAGTAATTCCTGAGAAAGATGAAAAAAATGACCTTTAGCCCGTTTATTCACGTTTACGACGACCACTCTATAAAAACGCAGGAGATACTTCTTTAATAACAGTTTGCAAGGTTCTGGGTTCTATTTTATTTTCAGGTCAAGTATATACGGCCGAGTGGCGCAGTGGGTAGTGACCCTGCTTTAGCGTCCTAGGCTGTGGGTTCGATTCCGACATCTGGAAAAATGTTTGTGTGATGAGCAATTGATGTTTCCCAGTGTCTGGGTGTTTATCTATATATCATAAGTATTTATGTATAATATATATAAAAATATTCGTCAGGTATCATAGTACCCATAACACAAGCTACCTAAGCGTACTTGGGGGCTATATAGCGATGTGTGTAATTGTCCTATAATATTTATTTATTTATACTAAAATTATAGTCACCTAGCTGGTTCTGGTCTAGTCGCATTCTTCGTCGTCACACACTAGTCTTAGAATAAAAATTACAAAAAGGAACTTAAAACTCGGTTTAACTTAAATGTGTGGTTTTTGAAAAATCAAAATTAGTCCGACATAAAATCCGAATCATAAACTAAGAACAACACATTCTGCGATAACTTATGGGGCGTATGAAAATACTAAATACCGTTACCTCGGGGCCTTACATTGATAAATATACGATGACATTTATTGGTATCTACGCATTTCTTTACATAATTTCCCGGGAGACAATACTGATAAAAGCTTACACATAACAATACATTATGTTTACAAACATTTTCAATTTATTTCTAAAAACTCGTTTGGATTTTTTAACCGACGAAAAAAAACGGAGGAGGTTCTCAATTTGACACGTATATTTATTTTTTTTATGTATGACCACGCATAACTTTTTACAAAGTTGTCCGATTTTGATAATTCTTTTTTTATTAGAAAGGGCATACTTCCAAGGTGGTCCCATTGTCATGATGTAAGGATCTGATGGTGATATCCTGGGGAAATTGAAGGAACTCTTCAAATTTTGGAGGCACGCTTATAGCGATTTCGGTTTTTGTCTCTAAATCGGTAGCTTTTTGGCTACTAGTGCCGTGTAATGTACTATGACAGCATAGTACGAGTACGATACATGGCGATAAATCACTAAAAAATAAGAAATAAAAAATTTTTTTAAATAAAAATAGAACCGACTCAAAACGCACTAAAAAGTAAAAAATAACTGTGTCATTTAGTTGCTTTAATTTACTTAAGCATATCTAGGAGTCGGTGCCAGCCAAGGTTTCTATTTTAAGGACATTACCTAGAAACCACAAACTGCTTTGCTACGTAAAATAAATGTTCCTTAAACTTGGCTGGCACCGATTTCATAGATATGCTTAAGTAAATTAAAGCAACTAAATGACACAGTTATTTTTAACTTTTTAGTACGTTTTGAGTCGATTCTATTTTTATTTAAAAATTTTATTTATAATTTGGATGCAATCTTATTTTAACAGCTACTAGAAGGGTAGGCCTTCCTCCTCATAGGAGAAGGAATGTAGAGTATAGAGATGCTTTTGCTTGAAAGGGGGATGCTTTTATAACGAACTCTATCAGAGAGAGAAACTATCGGCTACTAGATGTTAATAGATCGATGGCTTAACGTGTTTTTCAAAACACGAAGATGTACCTACCTAATTATATATATGTTACCAACTATGTACCCGATTGTCAGTAGCAGAAATCCTCGTAACTTATAAAGTATAAAAAAATAATCTAGATATTAAATCAATGCGGATATGTATGAATCAAAACAACCACATTTCAATCATTCAACATTTTAGCTATACAGGAAAAGTAAGATATTATATCGCTTTGAAGTTTCAACTTTAATATCGAAATTATTAATATTTATAGATGGCTTTTGAAATAAATAAACTTCCAACTTATGCAGTCAATGTTATGAAAGCAGTTTTAGAAGCAATAACATAAAAGGCCAATCCATTACTGTTAATATTAGATATGAAATAGAAAGGGAAGAGCAAACAAAAAGCAACGGTGCGTGAGGTAAACGCAATATGCATTTGTAGTATTACTTTGGTCTGCACTTGCAAACGGACTGGCAGTGAATCGAAGTAGTGCCGCATGGCCAAAAGTATACATACAAGGGACTATGCACACCACGTTTTTTACGAGCTTAATAAGCGCGTTTACTGCGTGTTATCAGCGCATATTAGCAGATTTAAATATACATATAGACGATTAGCTTGCGTTTCTTCGCATCGCGGATCAAAGTAATTGCCTCCTTTGACCAAATGTTATCTTTTGAAGCTTTATCTACAGCTCTTGAGTTTGATTTCTAAGCTTTTCTATTTTGCCAAAAATTCTCAAAGTAGCCCAGAGCCTACTCTTACTCTACCCATCTCAGACGTAGGTCTTCCCCATCATCTGCAAATAATAATAATGGGATAAAATATTATCTCCAGATAACGTTAAATACTACACATAAAGCAAAGCATAATCAAAAAGTTGTAGTTTGAAGATAAGAAACAATCTTAAACGCAACATTAAAAAAATTACATAAAATGTTGCTGAACGGATAAAAAATAAGCAAGTTTACGAAAGCGGTGCATCCAACGATACAAAATATCAAAGAAAATTAAGCAGGGCGTCGGAAACTACGAAACTTTCATGCAGTGCAGTTCATTACACAAAGGAAAGTTTGCTCAAAAAGTGGCCATGTACGGCGTAGATACGGGCCCGCTCTGAGAAATAAATATTAATTTAAATAAGAGTACATTTTATAGAGGAAGTTTTGTAAAAGACATATTTACTCATTTGCATTTTTATCATAGTGGGATTCATAATGTTATATCGTTCTTTTCGTTGCTGATATTCTAGACGAGCATAGGTTTTTAATGGAAAGGTGAAGTATAAGATAACACGATAAGGTCACCATTTATATTCTACTTCTTACTTATATCTATTTTAGTTCTTTTGTGGTGTACAAATAAAACAAATGAAAAATATATAAAAGTCATACTCTTTAGCTAAATTAAATCTTTACATTATCTTAGTTAAGTCTTATCTAGATAGATAAAGATATACCTACTCATAAATAATGTGTATCTGTCTAGAGTGTCTATAAATATTTTCTAGATCACGATATCTAGAAAGGTATCTTGATCTAGAAAATATTTGCACGTTTGTCATTAATAGCTACGTGTTCAACACCCTCGCCTATGTGTGATAGCTAAAAAAATTTAGGCCCAAAATAAAAGCATGCGATAACCTCAATCTTGGAACATGAATAAAAAACTAAGTTACAAATTCTTTTTTCTTTCGAAAAATCTTTAATTTAAAGTTTGTTGCCAGCCGGTATTCCTAGACAGTATTCGTGCAAGTAAACTGCACTTCCTTATAAGCTTATTTTCTTCTTAGAGACTCGAAAATTTTCTTTAGATTAGTTTCTCTTGTTGAGGAAAATAGGAACGAATAATAAGTTTGCCTCGTCCTTTAAATTGGAAGGTTCACTCTTGGCAAAGATTTTTATAAGGCCGTTAGTACTCGTACTAGGAAACAATATTACGGTTATTGTTTTAAAGAAGATTTGGCGTAATAAACTATGTTTGGAATACAATTTGTTTGCAATTGTAAGGTGTACAGACAAGCGTTGAGGCGACTTTGAACGTGAAAATGATGCAGTGTAAAAATTCAATCAACAATTATAATCTGTCATCCCAAATCCGAAGCATCTTCAACACATGCTTCCTCTACAATGTTCAATTGTAAAATTAAGAGTATTTTTCATTTGAGTGGAGTATCGGTAGCACCGCTACTCAATGTTTTAGTTATTTGCGGAGAAACGAATAGCTAAATAAATGTAATGACTTTACTATATATAGTGAAATTCCACAAAGTAACGCTTGCTACTAAATAACGTTGAATACCTTATTTCTTTAAAACTAATATGATAATAAAATATAAATGTTATCCGACATAACACCGTTGAACTAAATGGCAATTGATCAAACGCGAACCCATTCTTATTTCTGCATTCCAAGCAAAAAGTATTTAACAGTTCTGCCTCGAACGCGGCGCTAACTCAATCCGGGCCTATATTCGCCCACATTTTCGCGGTTCAATGGACATAAAAAGAAAATAGCGCTTTAAAAGGGATTGAGGAGCCCTTTTAACGTTTTTGTCCAGACGATGTTGTTCCGTGCCCGCGCATGATTCAACAAACACGATTTAACCATTCGTGAAACGAGCAAATTGAATAATACATATTTAAATTGTATTCTGTTTTCCTTTTCCGCCATTACATAAATACCGTTTCGCACATTTCTAGCGACTGTGTGAAACGTTCTGACACTCAAAGGATATGCCTATGTATCAACAGACTTTAACAGGCAATATTGTATGTCCTACTACAGAGCCTTTTTCTAAGAAATTTTTTTATGTATAACAACGCGTCGGTTACGCATAGTCGGTTTTTGTGCAAATATCGGTAGCTTTTTGACTACTAGTGTCGTATAGTATACTATAAGAGTATAGTACGAGTATGTTCTTCTTCTTCGTCGTTGTAAAAATAACTGCGTCATGCGTTTTGAGTCGGTTCTATTTTTTTTTAAAAATTTTTTTAATGAGAAATGTTGTTAACAATTCTTGGTACGAAAAAATCTAAGTAATGCAGGTCTATTCATTGTTTTATTTTCTTTATTATACCCATTATCTTAATCTTTTTTATGCTTGATCTGAATAAAAAGAAGAATTTGTTAATAATATTATGGTCACTAAAACAAAATCTGTACAGTAATAAAATAGAAACGAACTAAATCACAAAGAAAAAACCTTCCACACATTTTGTTTTCGTAAACAATATGTCTAAAATCCAATAAAATACTGACTGGATAGTGCGAAGTTTTGCGCAATCAACGATTGCAAAAAGTCGACAAAAATGCTATAGTTAAATAAAACCTGTTTATTTTACAAGTGAACAACGTTTGAACTACACGGAATTGACAAACGGAATTTCCAATATTCGGTCAACTATGTTTCGTAATTATTGTACAAGTAAAGTGACAATTGCCAGGGTACCTACGATCAACGGTGTCAATGGACCGAGTCTTATATTTAACAACCTATAAAACGTACATTTTTATTTAAAACTAAGAGACATCCACTACTACGCCCGTGTAATGTAACCATCCAATATCACCCAAAAAACGCGACGCACTTTTATTGAAGAAAAATGGGTATAGCAAGCTCTCCATACAATATAGATACTAGTGTGTGAGCCATCGCGGACTTTTTGGTAGAGCTAATAAAGAAAAACAATTCTTTCATACATTGTTTTGTTGTATTTCAAAGTATTAAGACAGCGTTTTCAATAAAAGCTTCTCGGTGCGACTACATTATATGTAATAGTATGTAAGGAATTTTTATGAAAACCTACGAGCTTTCCTACAAACTTGAACCCTTGTCACAGCTCCAAAATTTATATTTTTGGCTTCATAAGTATATCGTTGATGGATTTTGATATAAAGATCAATAGATTAACTTTGTACCCAAATTCATAAATATCAGGTCCGCGATTCTTGAAAAGGTAAGACAGACATACTGACTTACTTTTACATTTATTATCAAACTTAGTCAAGACTTTTTATTACGCCGCGTCGCAATTTTTAATTCCACATAATTCGATTTACGTTAGATCAAAATTTAATGTGGGCCGAAGTCACCCAAAATAAAACTGTCACGTAGGCAATAGGTGCGATTTCGCAAATGAGCTGATCAATATTCAAGAGACAAACGTCTTTCTGTAACAACAGAACAAATTCGACAAGACGAAGTATCGACAGGACGGTCCTTAACGTAATTATCATAATGGCAACCAATAAAAGGGAGGTTCGGAATTCGTGACACAGCTTTAAAAAGTACTATCAAAGGTGCCTAGGGCGGAAAATGTCGCATCTTATTTAGCGCCCTTCCAACGAGGGTTCTATCTGGCCTTATCTAATCACATTATACAATGAAAGAGATGCAGATAAAAAGGGCGGAACAGATTTGCATGAAACGTCATTCTTGATCAATACGAATTTGTCACAGACGACATTTTATGTGAGGTTATTGAACGCCCGAGATTTTGTCTACGTGAAAACCCTGAATATATTCTTTCTTAAATATTACAAAACAAAGTCCCCCAGCGCGTCTGTTTGTCTATATGTCTGTTCGCGATAAGCTCGAAGACTAGTGAACGGAATTGGTGAAAACAGTATGACAATTTACGGTTTTCACCAATTCCTGATTGGAATCAATGGTTCTTGAAGTTTAAGTTTATGTTTGTCAAGGTTTATGTAAATTGGATGAAATGTGACAATAATTGTCGGAAAAGTCGGAGAAATTTAAGCTGCCTGGGAGGTTTTATCTATTTGAGATGTAAAGAAACAATGTGTGAAGGAATTATTTCTCTTTATCAGTCTACGATGGCATATACCTATAGATCTTATTATGATAACTTGCTATAAAAAGAGTTACATACATTTTTTGATTTTCGGTGTTTTTGGATACTATAGGATAGCAATACGCTAGTTACAACGCGAGCGAAGTCGACGGCATCTGGTAGTTACTAAATAATAGAAAACCTTTTATCTTAATAAAAACTACATTAAATAGTTTAAAAGCCCTAAGAGTAAAGACGGGTGTTAATCCGATGTTCATAAAAAGAAGTCAGTGCAATTAATTGTATATTTTATGTCAATGATTACTTACTAATTGATTTTAATAAGTAAGTAATCATTAACATAAAATATACATAAAATAGATATACTTGCTCTTATAGAAAAGATAAAAATATAGATTTTGAATATAGAAATATTGTTTTGGCGCGATAACTATAAGAGAGTGATTGCAACTATAATGCATGCATTTTCGTCGTTTGTTTTTTTGGTAAAATGTATATTTTGTTGTGTACAACACAAGTTTCTCTCCTTTACCTGACCCTGTTTTCTTAAAACGGAACGGACATTTCCAGAAGTTTACAGAACCAGAATAAGTAATTTTTCAATTTCGACTTAATTCGTCTGGCACAAGTATACATATTTATAAAAGAAATCATAAAAAGTATTTGTCACATAACATTTTACGATATTCTTTCATTGTACCAATGTACTAAAATCAACGATTACGAAAATTGCTTCTTTTACTCCAATAAATGAATCGCACCCCTACATATTATACAATACGGGCAATTCCATTCACATCTAGCGGAGTCGATCAGGCGTGGAGTCTTTTATATTTGCAGTCACGTGTCAACCAACGTCCAGGAAACCGAATGCGTGGCGTATGTATTTGAGCGAATCTAATGCACTCAAAACCATGCGACATCGTATCGGACGGGGCTGAATGGGGTGCCGGACGAAAACAATGCAGCGGAATAAAACGAATTTGGGAGACAATCGGCTACGATACTTCAGAACCTTGTAAGTAGACAAAATATTTCCGACTATTTATTATATTTCCTTGTGACGTACCTATCCGGATCCTTATTACTAATTTGAATAATTCTGAGTTTACTTTCAGAAGCAATGACCAGCAAGTGCAAGTTATTTAAATGGCTTATTCTAGCTTAATGTTATAATGTTAGTTTTTATTTCATTTAATATTTAGTAAATTTCAATATTCAATGATATTCAAGTCTATATTAATTTGTTTCTGTAAGTGTTAAACTGTGAAACGTATTTGAGTGGACAAACATAAGGACTGTGAAAGAAGTATTCGGACTAGCCATGGATAAGGAGAAGTTCAAAAAGCAGACCGCCGACCTTCATTAATGGAGACGCTCTAACAGAAAGAAAGAAAGTGTTAAAACCAGCAGAGTTGCTGTGTCGCTTAAAGATTTTTTTCATACAATAATATCTTTTAGCCCATTTGATAATCAGAATCCGATGTACGAGTTTATTACGAGTATGTATGCAAAAAACATTTTGCTAAGGTGATTTCTGGTATTTACTTTACTAAAATGTCGCTTACCGGGTTCTGGACTGGATCAGTGATAGTGTATTATTTGCGGAAAAATCAATGGTGAAACGTTTCCTATAGGAACAGTTGAAACGGCGACAGGAAGACGAATCATTATTATTGTCCCCATAAAAGGCGGCGTCCGTTTCCCGTGTACACGCGCCGTTTTTGCGTTGATGATGGTTTTATAAAAGCCTGTATTTAGATGTCAGCCTGCCATTTATATTAAGGAAATTGTGGCGTATGACAAAAGATTTTAACAATCTTTGTTGTTTTCTTCTTTATCGATAGGGAAGTAAAATGAAACTATACGTAATGCAAAAGTTTGTTTACACTTTCACGCTCTAATTACTCAAACGAACGTCATGCAGTTTTACATACTGCTAGATAGGAATAGAGAAAAGAATATAGGATTCCCTTATCTTAAAGTCTCTCTCCTTAGATATAGGAAAGAATTTAAAGCTTAGAGCTACAACGCTGCTCAATTAATGCATACTGCACCGGAGTCAATACTAAAATTTACTATATTATATCTCCAATAATACTATATTACTATATTATAATAGAATACGAACTTCAAACTTGAAAACAGAGTGCAAAATATATTATGAACATTTTGTACCTTTGCACTAAATCTAATCAACGCTTACAATCTTCAAAGAGGGGGTTCCCCTTACATCACGGGCCCCTTTTTATTATTGACATGTCGCGGACTGAATTGGCACCCTTATTGCGACTAATTCTGCTTTATTTGACAGTTTCGTTTTATTTATTAAAAAACTTACCTATGGTGGTGTATCTTTTCCTGGTTTGTTGGCAACTAAGTTCTTATGACATCTTACGAGCACCTATGTTATTAATAAAGGATAAGGCACTTTGTGATGTGTTAGTTTAAGTAAGGCTCTACATGATAGAGTTCAGGGAAGTATTATCACCATGCTTTTTCTAACCAGCATCACTCTTTTCAGAAGGAATGGTATGGTTGCAAACTTGTAGATTATATTCTATACTATGTTCAGACATTCAGACAGTTAGTACTTGACTGCAATCACACCTGGTGGCAAGTGATGATGCAATGCAATCTAAGATGTATGCTAACTTGTTAGGAGTAATATGAAATTCACACTCCCCTTTTAGTTTCTGCACGACATCGTACTGGATCGCTAAATAGCTTGGCGGTACGTCTTTGCCCGTGAGGACCAATCACGAAAATCTCAATCGGTACAGTTGGGAATCGAACCCAAAACTTTATAAATCCAGCGCGCAAACCGTTTAAGGTCATACGCCACGGATGCCGTTCCATGATCTTAGTCTTCATCATCATCATTATCAGCCTATCAACGGCCCGGCCGGCCAGGCCTCCCTCTCTTTATAAGAGAGAGGATAGAAGACTAAGTAATTGTGCTTAATACCTTCAAAGAATATTTTTATACGCACGCATCGTTATGTTTAAGTAAAAGTATCAATACCAAATAGTTTTCCTTTCTTTTTTGTCTAAGAAGTCCAAAAATAGCTTTACGGCTCTAAAGATTACCCTAAAATGTCCAATTGACTACACCCTCGCTTAAGAGAGCCATTATCACATAAATACATGCAATTTATTACATTTACCAATTTACATACATTTGAAGACGAGACATGTCTCTGGAGTTAAGCGTTGTTAGGGTGCTAAGAGGGTGAGACTGGTAAACAGACATCAAATAAATAATATGGATGCGGCAATGCAAAAAAATTAGATTATATTTTAGTATTTATCTATTTTAGTTGACGGTATTATTACATTTGTACAGCACATAACATAAAATAAAGACAAACAGAAATAATACTATGTAGGAAGTAGAGGTACAAAAGGCGGCCTTATAGTTTAATAGCGATTTTTTCCATGCTTAGGAAAATTTTAAAACCAAACTGCAGTTCATGTATATAAATAAAATACTTAGCCTTTTTAAAAATATTCAGTGATTTTGACTGTCGTATGTCTACTATTATATATAAGATACCGATATACTATATTAATATTATTAATTTCTATTATCTAGTAGATGGTAGGAACGTTTTTAAAACTGCATACAGACATGCGGGATTCGCCAAAGCAGAATGCTTACGCAGTAGTTTGAGAACGATAATCATAATTTGTCGAATCAAAAATCCCAATAAATAGGCGTACCGTTCTTTAAAAATTTTCTAGCTTAATTTTGTAATATAAGCCATTATTTATTATTCCTTTTTCTCTCTGATTCGTCGTTGGACTAGCAGGCGGTGATGGAAACCAAGACCTCTACGTGATAAGTTATAGAAGCTTCGAATTATTTAATTTGTCGATATGTTTTAGCATTGCTATTACAGAACGTAGTAACGTTCTAGTAAAAAGTAAACTATTTATTAAAACATGAATACACTTCATAAGTTTTAACAATTTTTAGCATTCGAAATTCAACTCAGTTACGCTTCCGAGTCATTATGACATGAATATGATGAACTCTGAAAAATTAAAACATTTAAATACTCAAAAACATTTCTTGCATCAATGTATACCTCATATTAAATTCTTTTTGCTTTCAATGCCAAGAAGATCGTCGGAAGGAGATGGATAAGGCTCCCTGAATTAGCGTATCTTCAGTTAAAATGAAAACTTTAATAGGAAACTCAGACAGAATTAAGCACTATACCGAAAAGGTTAATTTAAGCAAGCAGTTATTTTACAAATTTATATTTAAATGTGTATAAACTATTATGAATAAATATTTAGCCATCTAAATTGATAATAGAAATATGCGCGTAGGGTCACAAATCTTTGCCTGTCCGCCCTACCAAAATTTATACATTGCTGCAATTGAAAGTTATTATTAGTAATTAAGATTGATCATTTTATTTTGAAAAAATTTACCTATATACAAAAAAAGAGTCTTGTTCCGCATCTAAACTAAACAAAAAAGAACTGCACAATATAATTGGCAGAAAAATGTGATCTCTGTGTGTTAATAGCAAAAGATATGTAGATTTTTAATTATTAATAATTCAATTATGTTATTCTTGTGAGCTTAATATAATTATTTATAGTTTAAATCGATGGCTGAATACTGTAATTCCTTTTTACGCTGAATGACAATTATTTTGTACGAGTATTTTTACCAAAACCGATATTACACGACCAACCAAGATATGTAGTAAAACGTCAATAATAAAACATTAATATGGTATCGGGTTTAAAGTGGAATACAGTTAAAATATTTCAAGCCTTAACAGTCAATAAATTAAAAGAATTCAGCTATAAATTCAAAGACCAATAGCTATAAAAATAATGAGCCAACAAACGTTATAAATCTCGCGCCTCGAACGCAATTTAAAGCCGACGTTAAAAAAATATATATAGTACATAACAACCCCTCTGTGAAACTTAGTTTTTAATGGAATTTCTCTATTAGTTGAGACGTGCGACAAATGGACAGACTGGGTTTTGCATTAGGAGTACAGATCGTGGCCCGCGGCGTTGCGACCCGTATGCGGTGCTAAAGAGAATTGATTGCATTTAGATAAAAGAAATAAAACTAAGTTACCATTATATAATACTTGTGTGTAGTACTTAAATGGCAATATTACTTATTTTTTTATGAAGAAACAATTTTGTTTCTACGCATCATCTTTGCTTGTAGGGCGGTAACTAGTAACAGTAAAAAAAATTATGGAGGCTTTCTAGAAATAAACAAATATTTCAATTTTATCATTTTTTTTATCAACTACAAGTTGGCCCTTGACTGCTATCACACCTGATGTTAAGTGATGATGCAATCTAAGATGGAAGCAAGCTAACTTGGTAGGAGTAGGATGGAATCGAATAGAAATCCACACCCCTGTCGGTTTCTACACGACATCATACCGGGACGTTAAATCGCTTGGCGGTACGCCTTTGTCGGTAGGGTGGTAACTAGCCACGGCGAAAGCCTCCCACCAGCCAGACCAAGACAAATTAAGAAAAATCTCAATCTGCCTCGCCGGGAATCGAACCCAGGACCTCCGTCTTATAAATCCACCGCGCATACCACTGCGCCACGGAGGTCGTCAATATCATATCGTATAATATCAAATCTTTTTTGTGGGTCTTCTTCTGCTTACCTATGTATTAAAATTAGAAGAATTTCAGTTTCTATGGATCACTACGATTACTTTTTTAGTTCGAAAAAATACAATCTGAGGTTGCTTGGTATAAATTGCTACTTAGCAATAAGGCCGTCTTTTGCATCTTACTTTTTATAAAATATTTCTATTGTTCTATAATTTGGTGTACAAATAAAGCTTAAATAAATAAATAAATAATGTCGCCACCAAATCCCATGATCGTTTACATGGCGAGGGTCAGATATCATACGTGCGGTGCTATCGTCAAATCTACTACCAACTTGGAGCGCGATGAGTAATACGATAAACTTTGCCATTATAGTTTATACGCCACATTTGCTCTTATAGTCATTTATTTGTATTGCTGTATTGGATTGTATGGTAGTGTAATGTTTTGATTGCATTACTCTTCTTTTCTTCATGAATATAGACTGCATGTACTGCTTCAATGGATTGATGGAATGAGTCATATCACCTGATGGTCACTATCATCATCATTATCATCATCATTATCATCATCAGCAGCAATAGCCTCATCGTTATTATCATCATCATCATGAAAAATGTCTAAATCACTAACTCTAAACACAACGTCTAAACGTCTAAATATCACGACTACGGGCTGATCATGTGGACAGCGTATCTCTTACAATGCAACGTAATGGAGCAAAAATAATAAAAAATATTCAAAACAGTCGAGCCCACAAAAACAGCGCTTGTTTGGTCTAGTCATTCTTAAGACAGAAAAAGGAAACGAAATGTATCCGGACACCTGTTTTAAAATTACCTAAAGCATCAATGAATAGCAATTTATTTTCATTTATAGCAATATTAAAAGTTATAATTAAAAACAGGTTTTTCTTTCCAGATTCATCGTTCCTCAGCCATTACAATCCAAAATAACATCGCCCTCTATCATTGAAAAAAAAATTAATACTTTCACAATTATTTTCAGCAATCCTATACGTCATGCTGAATTTATTAAGGGTCATACTCACGCCCTACCTCGTAGTCGTAAGTAACCGTTTCAGTAAAGGAACGTTTAAATTCCGGGCGAAGTGTCGCTATATATCACAAGGACATAATTTTTTGGTCCTCTTACGCTGATATAATAAAAACAAAGATACACAATTAGAAACAGATGAAATCCCGTTTCGTTATAATTTTTACAGACGTACTGCATACAACTCTAAAATGGCAGTGGCAAAAATCTCAGTACAAACGCAGTCCGATCAAAAGTTATACTTTATTCTCTGCCATTTAAATAAGTCCATTCAATTTTTTAAAGAATAGAAGCCGTCAGCATGCTATGTATATTTTTGAATGTTATTTAAAAATATATTCAAGCCGGCGATGATTGAACCCAGCACCTTTAAGACATTAAGCTTCAAACTTGGAGCTTTTAAAAGATGACACAAATTCATGATAATATAAGGTATAAAAAAACGTGGAAATGCGTAAAATTTATAAAATAGAACCGACTCAAGACGCACTAAAAAGTAAAAAATAACCGCGTCATTTAGTTGCTTTAATTTACTTAAGCATATCTATGAAGTCGGTGCCAGGTGCTATGGAAAAATACTGAGCTTTTTCATTCTTCTATGAAATGTTCAATACATTCCATGCCCGAACTTTGGAAGTTGGTGGTATTACACCCCCGTGCCTCGGAGATCACGTTAAGCCGTCGGTCCCGGTCACTATCATCAACATCTGAAAGTGATCGTTAATAAATGAAACATTATCACCTTAAGCCCGCCAACCCGCATTGGAGCAGCGGGGTGGGCTGCTGGGTGTATATGCTCCATATCACCTCTCCTATAGAGAGGGAGGCCTGGCCCTGTAGTGGGCCGTTAACTGATAATAATGATGATGATACATAATCTACATATTGATGATTCAAAATAATCATAACGATTTCACTGAACATATATTTTGACTTTTGACATATTTAAAAAAAATCTTATTTGAATGCTACAAAGTTAGTTAGTACTATGTTTGGACTAAGGATGCAATTTCTTGTTTCTTTAGTATATCAACAACCCCTTATAAAACTCCACCAGCAAGCGTGTGTTTCTTATTTCCTCACCGCAGGAAGGAATTGGGAGCCGATTGTTTTTACACCCCTGTTGGGGAGTCTTAAAGTTTGAATCTGTTACGGACGCGCGTAGAAAACTCCCCTGGAAAATGTAAGAGGTTCTCTTTGTTGATGATTGATGATGTACGTTGAGCCTTAAATTTGAAAAAAATTGTTTTATATAACGGTGACTAATACTTTGTAAACTGGAACCTATATATAATGACTTTGCTTATAAAAAGAGCACAGACTCAGATGATAAAAGCTTTATCTTTCTTGTATTTCCTTGCGTATGGCAAACCCATTCAATGATTCAAAATCAATTACTTTTTCGGAAGGAGAGTATGCGCGGTGTATTTATAAGACGGCGGTCCTGTATTCGATTCCCGGAAGGGTACATTAAGATTTTCTGAATTTGTCCTGGTCTGGATGGTGGGAGGTCTCGGTAATGGCTAGTTACCACCGATGTCGTGTAGAGACCGAAGGGGTGTGGATATTATCCTACCCCTAAAAAGTTTGCTCACTTAAATCTTAGATTGCATCATCACTTACCATCAGGTGCGATTGCAGTCAAGGGGTCAAAAATAAATAAAAGGAACAAAATTAATAGTTTGAATAATCCGAAGTCGCTTTGTACTAATAACATTATTAAGAAAAGTTATTCACACTAAGCTTACTTCATATCAAGTGCAATAATTTGTAATGGCTGAGTATGTTCATTTGCTTTTCTAACCTGAATTGTCTGAGTTTTAATGGAAAAAAGCACGTAAATTCGAACAAAATTCAACACAGCGACAAGCTTCCATTTTGTTTTCAAATACATTTGAATAAATACTGATTCGTCAGATTTATCTTCGTAATCCCCCTCATTGCATATTAATTTATAATCTGCTACGCAGTCGGATTAAGAGTCACGAAAAAACATTTTTACTGGCAACAATTATACAAGCATTGCCATTTAAAAAAGGTTAAGAAGTGGTATTTAGGTTTGTGTACCGAAAAGGTTTGTTCACAAATATCTTATTTCCAGCCGAATTATATTCCTCTGACAAATCTTTCAGGGCCTAAAGGCGTAAATCTTCGAATAATGCGTGTTGTCTGTGATGAACAAATCTGAAAAAAATATAACTGTGTAAATAAAACTGTATTTGTAATCATTACTAATTATCTTAATTTTTTCTAGTTTAAATAAAACAATCCTTACAAATATTATAAACACGAAAGTTTGTATGTATGGTTGGATTGATGTTTGTTACATTTTCACGCAAAAACTACTAAACGGATTTTGATCATACTTTTACAATAATATAAATTATATATCAGAAAACACATAGGCCACATTTTATACCAAAATTCTCTTCTCTCGAGAACGAGAACTACTAAGTACTTTTAGATAGTTTTATTTGAATTCAAGTTGTGAATCTGACAACCCAGTTGTAGAATCGGTGCAGCTTAAACTTCAAAGAACCCGACTAAAGGGAGAAAGACACGTGCCACATGATATGAGTATGTGCCTTAACAGTACACGCATAGTATAGTCCGCAATACAAATATTGATGAAACTTGATACTCGGAACTCTGACTGTGACATAAAGCCCTGTCCTGTCCCAAATAATCTCGACCACAATTCGTCGCGACCCTTCATCTGTCCCTTGTGTGCACCCTTAGGGTTGTAGCACATCTAACGTAAGATCCGTCGCGTATCGTAAGTCCACCTATATTAATAAACGGACCAATATTAATAAAACATTCTTCCACATTCTACTGAGGTGTTAGTGCGTCGAACGTACAGTGTCTGTTTCGTTTACGTCAACGAAGTGCTATGTGTATTTTGATTGATGCGTTCAGACTAGAAACGACGGACACCACTCTGTCAATAGCGAAAAATGATTGTAAGGTGTTAAAGGGGGGGATGCAATGTTGTATGAAAGTATAGTCGTTTTTAAATCTAGAAGTTTAAAACGTATTTTTTAGGCAATCGATTAGAAAAATTAGGCTTCCGTAATAACTAACATAATTATATAACATAAACGTAATAACCACCCAGACGGAGTTGCGGGCAAAAGCTAGTACCGTATAAACATTATCCGTCATATGTGCAAGTACCCTTCATCTCTCCCTAACGTGTATCCTAAATCATAGCGTTCGTCGCATCGCGAGTCAACAATAAAAAAGGGAATATTTATTCGTTATTTGTTGTCGGTTTGCATTAAAATAAAGCGCCTATCTAGACCCTGGCACCCTTCGAGCTTTATCTAAGATCGGGATTGTATAAAATTGTCATCTTTCTCTGCGATGCGACATGGCAACGGTCGGGGGTGTGCAACCACGCATCTAATTTTACTTGTTGTGCTGTTGTTCGTTTCAACGAATGATATAGTATTATGTAGTCTCTATTTACCTTTTTTTGAGAAGCATAGATGACTATCTAAAAATCCAAAAATCAATTTAGTAATTATTTTTAAATAATCTTTATAATATTTCGACTACCTCGCTGGTCCAGCGGTTATCCTATGCGGCTTTTTTGAGCGATACTAAGTTTTACTTTCTTCTAAGAATTTTTTTAGTAAAATTCTAAGCCGGGAGTCAAAAAGTTTGTGGTGTTCCATCCCCATACCTCGGAGAGCACGTTAAGCCGTCGGTCCCGGTCACTATAATCAACATGTGATAGTAATTGTCAAATCTAATAAAACATTATCGCCTTAAGCCCACCTACTCGTATAGGAGCATCATTTTGGGTATAAGCTTGATTTCCCCTCTGCTATAAGGAATCCGGCCTTGTAGTTAATCGTTAATAGACTGATAATGACGGTAATAATATTTCGATAACAAACAAACATCAATTTTATTTATTTGTGTAGATTGAATCCATTTTACGTAGTAAAGTAGGGCGGTGAGAGAGTGGTACGCTGTCGCACTCACAGCGACACGTGACGCCCCAGGTGATGCGATATTTGAGTGGGCTTCAATTATTCACCGAATTAATTCGTTTTCATTTACGACAAACATACTATTAATTGTATACCTAATTATTTTGATTAAACAACGCTCACCATATTTTTTATATACAGCTATGGAACGAACACGACCCCGTCCATGAGAAATTCGCTATTGTAAAATTTTTGAAAAAGTACTCGTAGTTCTTTAACAATACTACCTCTATGCCGTTAAAAATTAACAGTCAGATTTATAAATTCTCATTTAGAATATTAAATATGTTGTAAATGATCAATGCTGAACACATCTTTGCTCATGCTAGGATAACAAAACCTTTTTCCCCAGGCAAGCCTACCTACAGCCTTAGCTTTTGACGTGACAACGTCTTATAATTCGATAGAGCCGGCTGCACGCACGAAAAAACATGACTTATGCGGCGTTACCTCGCTTTGAGGCGTTCCATGTAAGGCTTGAAGTGCAAGCGAGAGCGCGGAACGAGCGACAAAGAAGCACAATCGGCCTTTGCGTTCGGCAACGTTCGACATCCGTCTATTAAATATAATTATTAAATATATTAATTTTAAATTAAAAATTAATATATTTATTATAAATTTATAAAATCAAAATCAATTATTTTATTAATTTAAATTAATATTTATAAAAATATACTTAAATTAAAAATTTTAATAACCAATTAAATGCTACGTTGTCACGCTCAACTATCGTCAGTAAACCGACTTTACAGACAACCAATTTTTTTACAGAAATAGGCTCCTGCTAAAGCTAAGGGTTAGCAAAATGGTCACGATTGTGGATGATATTAGCCATGTTACCTTACCCTGGTCACAAAATATGCGCACAAAACAATTCCTTAAACTGTGAAATACTCTTATATATGTGAATATAAACAAAGAGCTGTTCATGTTTCCTTAATTAACTTAAGAACAGTTGGAACACTACAATATCAAATATTTCAAGTAATTTAGTTGCTCGATACTCGCATCACATTCGTGGAGGCTCAAGGCTTATTAATTGGTCTATTCCTGTAAGTAATTGCCTACTGCATAGACTATTACCTCGCGGTTACATAATGCTTAACTGTGCCTAAAATTGCTTTAATTTGGGTAATCGGTTAAGTTGAAATGTACCAGTGTTTGTTAACTATGTAAGCTTAATTAAGGCTAATGCTTTAAAGATTGTACAATTCATTCATCAAACTAACTCTCACTTTCAGGACTATTGAAGTTTATTGACATAAAGTTTAGTAGACTATGAAATTATTCTACAATCTAAATTAGAAAATAATTTACTACCTGGGAAAGAAAGATCTACCAAAACTGCGTTTGTCCCCGCCTGCAGCACCATAAAGTATTTAGAATTTTATACAGATATAGTGATCCTTGTTTTTCTCTTTTCAGTTCATTACTTCTAAGCAGTTAGATTTTTGTTTTTATAATAATAATTTTATTTGAGACTTTTTAGTTTTAATTTGTGGTATAGAAATGAGACGGTACACTTGGTACACTTTTTGACATTGCTTGTTAAAACAGTAATATAAACATGATATGATATTTATATTTTTGAAATGGTCCTTTTACGAGCTTTCATTTAATACCCAAATTGCTAGGATAAAAGAAAAAAATGCACACGTCCCCTTTTTTTCCCCCATTTACAGCCGCCCTTTTTGAAAATTCATATAGCCTATATCACTTCCACAATTTAGCCGAATTCAAGGACACCTCACATGTCAAAATCCGTTCAGCCGTTTAGGCTGTAGCGTGTGCCGAAGAAATGGACATACATACATACATACATACGCTCGAAAAACATTACCCTCCTTCTGACGCAGTCGGGTAAAAAGAACGGTGTGGGGCAAAAGAGGATGTAGTAAGCAAAATTGAGAAAGGTATACTTAGAAAGTTTGGGCATGTAGAGAGAATAGATGAAAGAAGATTAACAGACGAGGTAGGTTGAATTAAAATATTGGAAATAAAAGGCCTAAGGAAATGTTCCTGGAACAATTTCAGGACATTTTGAAATATGGCCCGGTCAAAAAAACCTTAAACGGATAAACTTATATAAAAAGATTAATTAGAATGTAAGAAGCTAAAGAAGTATGCAAGGACCATGGCAAATAGTCTCTACCTACCCCAAGAAATGTTATGTATGTATATTATAATTAAATCAAAAGAAAGTATTGAAACCAATTTATGTTTAGTTTCATACTCTACTTACTTTATCTAATCTCATACAATACAAACTGCTGTCAAGTTATCACTAAAACAATTTTGACTGAATTCCTCAGGCTAAGCTTTGTGTATTAAATCAGCATGTCATTACCTAAATTTTAAAAATTGCTTTAATAATAAACAAGAAGAACCAAGTAATTTGTGCTAACGTGCAGCTCTAGTATTCATCAACTTAGAATGAAGGAAAGAACGAAAGAAAAATGTTTATTTAGGAAAAACACCACTAATACAAATAAAATATATAAAATACTGGATGTGAAAGTGATGTGATCCCAAGTAGGTCCTCACTCAGCATTTTGCAGTGCCCTTCAGGACACTTGATTGATGATGAGGTGACGTCTGGACATTATAATAATATATAAATACATCATAAAATATAAATAAGTTACATTATGTTAAAATTATATGAATATAGGAAACAATAAATAGAGGGTATATATTAGGAGAAGTAAACATGAACAATACATAAATTTGAAAATAGACAAATATGAACCAGGAACAAATGGTGTTGAACATTTGTTAACTTAGTGTTTTAGGCTTTGTGTTAGGTCTGATAAGTCTTAGGCTCAGTACTATACATCAGCATGTAATTACTTACAATTAAACAAGATTAAGGGTATCACCCCCGTGCCTCGGAGAACACATTAAACCATCAGTCCCGGTCACTATCATCAACGTCTGACAGTGACTGTAAATAAATTAAATATTATCACACTAAGCCCGCCAACCCGCATTGAAGCAGCGTGGTGGGTTTACGTTACGGTAAGTTTAGGTAAGTTAAGTTTACGTTTTAGGCTCACGTAGTTAAAAGCGAGTGTATAAAGCCAGCATGTTGATACCTAGGGTATAATACGATTAAGCGTCTCAAATAAGAACACAAAACTATTTATATTTCGCTTTAATAATAAACAAGAGGAGCTAAAGCATTCGCAGTAATTTGTGCTTGCACAAAACTCTGGCATTCATTGACTTGGGGCGAGTTTAATTAACTTTCCAATGAATACAGGCGTTTGCTTCCAATTTAGTGTAGTTGTTGCCAACATTTTCATTGCGAGCCGTTCCATGTTTCTTTTTGTTTTAGCTTCAACAATTAATACGGTATATTAACAAATATTTGGAATTTCCAACTAATTTGATTTAAAATTATACTTTTGTTTTTAGTGAAAATTAATTTTATCATAAAACTAAATTAATTTGAAATTCTACTTTTAAATATAATGGTAATTCATTTTATCATGAAACTATTTATATTAAATTACATAGCGAAGCTTATTTTAAGCAGAATTTTAATAGCAAAACATATTAATTTCAGTAAACAAATTCGAATGACATTGGATCACTTTAAAATGTAAACCGTGTAGTTCTCGTGGGCTAAAATCTGGCCCGTGATTTAATCTTATATTTGTAAGTTATGTTATTGTGAAGATTCATCAACACACTTGGGATTTGAAATATTTCATTGTCTTCAATATCCTTTATTCTTTTCATTACTACCGCCGCATTGGACATGCAGTCCGTGGCGAGAAAAGACGCGGGCAGAAAAACTTGACACATGCTGTTTTAAATAATTAATTACTTACAACAAAAACACTATACTATTATACAATAACCATTACACTAAAACCTATGACATATACTTTGTAACAATGAAAAGAACAGTAAGTACACTACTCGCCACTATTCTGCCATGTTAATTTTTATAACATCTGTCGGTCAACTGACATTACCTTAACGACAATATCGTATCGTATTGTCTATGGTAAAAAATTCTAATATTCGTAGAGGCTGACAGCATAAGGTTTCAAATTCAATTAATGGTGGAAGGCTTTCGCCGTGGCTAATTACCAACTTACCGACAAAGAAGTACTGCCAAGCGATTTAGCGGTCCGGTACGATGTCGTGTAGAAGCTATTGTAGACTGCATCATTAATTAACATCAGGTGTGATAGCAGTCTAGGGCCAACTTCTAGTAGATAAATAAAAAAGTATACGATTATTTAGCTTCAAACCAAAACACCGCTAAAATGTTACTTACCTCTGACAGAGAGACAATTCCTTAATCGCAACAAGTCAGGACCGTTTACGTAACGGTCTCATAATTACATTAACTACACGATCCACTCTTGCCCCTTACATACCTATATACAGATTGATTATAATTCTTATATTCGCTCGTTCGAGGAAGTTCTATCTCCAAACTGTATTGCAGTGTACCGGCCTAAAGGATTGGCCGCTGGTGAAATTACAGGTGGAACACGCTTGAAACGAATTGACGGACACAGGGTAAAAAAAGCACGGTAGGGTATGTTTAGCATGCCCTCAGTATGAATGTTCCGTTATAGGTGATTGGTTTATACTATGAAGGCGATTTGTGTGGATTACCTACTCGTACTTTAGAGCGTTTGAATATTAAGTCAAAGAAGTATAAACAGTAAGTCGTAGTAATAAACAAGTCACGTTTATCTGTCTATATTAATACTATGGTTATTCTAAAACAATCATACTACTATTATAAAGGCTAATATTTGTGAGTGTGTGTGCGTGTACATTTGTTACTCTTTCATGCAACAACTACTCCACAATTATATAGTTTGCATATCAGTGTTACACATAGGCCACCATTATACCGAAATTCCCACGAAAACAAGAACTACGCAAGTGAAACCGAAGGTGTCCTCTAGTTCTATCATCTGCTAATGATGCCGGTGATCAGAATATCAAAAACGTTTCCCACAGAATTTGTACACACAACACCAATAAATATAAGTCGTGTTAAGATGGTCAAAAGCAATTTTTCAAATTGGGTCAAAAAATAAAAAAAAATATTGTTTCATATTTGAAATGCCAATTGGATGAAAAATAAAAAAAATATTGTTTTCATATTTCGCCGTATGGTGAAACATGAAACATGCTGTATACACAGGGCTACCCCAGCGAGCCGGTCTAGACAAATTGTCGCACCCCATGTTCGCATTATTGCCGATATTTAATTGTTTGCGTAATTTATTTCCCTAAAGCGGGGACTGGATTGTATTTCATGTTCATACTATGCGGCTAACTTATTCTACGTAACTTTTTAATATTGAAATAGTTCCAAACACATGGAGTTCTTAATCATGAGTTTATCAATATGTCGCATTACCTCTATGTATTGCTCCTTTTTCCATAGTTAAAAAAAAAAAAAAAAAAGTGAAAATGACGGAACGAATATTTTTTATCTGCTTAGATTTTATTATTCATTACAAGATACAGACGTAAGTCGAACAGAGAAAGAGAGGACCCTTAAAAATCAATAACCTCTCAGAGTAAAAACCGGGTTAATAATTGTATAAAACAACCTATGAATTTAATATTATATTGATATTCTTCAAACAATTTTTAGGTTATGAAACCTAAATACATACCTCTAAAAAATATAACCCTCTTTCTACACCGGGGCGTGTTCTTGATTTTTTTTGAACCAAGTATACAAGTATGAACGCGAACCATGGCTATACACCGGCATAGGGCACCGGCATGACTAAACGCCGCCTGCAATTCCGCCTGCCATCACACGCACTGCCCCATCTGACACCAGCATATATCAATGTTAGGCACGGATGCATTCATTTAATCGACTCGCCTATGAATAATTGGATTGAATTTTTAAATCTGTAAAAGTACCAATTAAAGTTTTAAAAGACCTAAATTTAAATATTTAAGTGAGTTAGTAGTGCTAAAAGAAGATCAGAGAGTGTCCTATTTTGAGAACATTACCTAGTCCTAATAAGATTAAATTAATATTAAAACAGTGACCTATTTGGCTTGATTTTATACAGAAAATTTATGTAATGCTTAAGTTAAATTTAAAGTACCTATATATTAGTCTGATAAGATAGCCTTGAATAATAAATAAAATGAAAACTAAATACTATATGATAATTTATACAAATAGATAATTGGTACACGGAGCCACCAATATTGATTTAAAGAAGGTGGTCATCCTTTACTTTACAGCCTGGAGGTTATAGGTTCGATTCTGATATACGTAAATTCATATTTTCTAAATTTGTTCTTATATCTGGCTAAACTTCGGCCATGGTTACCATTCTACCACATTAGACGTACCATAAACCGTACCATAAAAACAAACTATACTAATAATGCTTTTTACAGCTTAAAGCTTTTTAAATTACAGACTTTATGAAAATATTTTCTGAAAAAGGCGGACAAAGCCATACGCGACAACTAGGTTACAAATACGTTACACAACCATCCCCAAGTAAAAACTGAACATTTATTTAATTAATTACATTAGGATCATTATAATCTACTGCTGTCCATCAAGATATCGATAACAAGGGCTAGTACCTAATTCATCCATTTATATCCATTCCAACCAATAAGACTAACGGCCTTTATCGGTAGAGGCTTATCTTAATAAGGTTTCGTAGATAAGACTTCTAACATTATGAGAGTATCCGGTAGGTTATTCGATTATTGTGAATCGTATCGTATATGTTTTGGAATAATATCGATTACCTTTCAATATTATATTTTTATCATCCCATTTATTAATATTTACATTTTTTTTATCTCAACAATTTGATTGAAACCAAAATATATTTTAACACTATTACTGTGTTGCTCTGCTACTCCACTTGCGGGGCTTTTGATTGCTTAAGCAACCGGTGGTCAGGGCCCCAGATTGAGGAACCTCCATCTCGAGAATTCTCGCCTTCTGTATCCTACCCTTGATCCAACAGCTAAGCGAAAGCTCCGTAAGATGTCAAGGCTTTTCTCTATAATACAACTGACTGAAACGACTATTGGAAAAAATGGCGTTAATCTCGTCAGCAAAGTCTAAAATAAAATTTTTTAAATAAAAATGAACCGACTCAAAACGCACTAAAAAGTAAAAAATATCTGTGTCATTTAGTTGCTTTAATTTACTTAAGCATATCTATGAAGTCGGTGCCAGCCAAGTTTAAGAAACCTTTCTTTCACGTAGTAAAGCATTTTGTGGGTTCTAGGTAACGTCCTTAAAGTAGAAACCTGGGCTGGCACCGACTCCTAGATATGCTTAAGTAAATTAAAGCAACTAAATGACATAGTTATTTTTTACTTTTTAGTGCGTTTTGAGTAGGTTCTATTTTTATTTTATTTCTTACTTTTCAGTGATTTATCGCCACGTATCGTACTCGTACTATACTGTCATAGTATATTATATGGCACTAGTAGCCAAAAAGCTACCGATACCGAGACAAAAATCGAAATCGCTGTAAGCGTGCCTCCAAAATTTGAAGAGTTCCTTCAATTTCCCCAGGATATCCTCATCAGATCCTAACATGATGACAATGGGACCACCTTGGAAGTATGCCCTTTCTAATAAAAAAAGAATTATCAAAATCGGACAACTCTGTAAAAAGTTATGCGTGGTCATACATAAAAAAAGAAAAAAAATATAACCTCCTCCGTTTTTTTTCGTCGGTTAAAAAGATAAATGTCTTTCTAACTGACATAATAGAAATGTAAAATTTTTATATTTCCTTAAAAGTTCTAAGCTACCGAAATTAACTTTTATTTAGTTTTATTTTGCATGAAAACGTAACAATTTGACATTGCCTAAGAAAATTATACAACTAAATTCATTTTTCCCCTAGTATTTACTTAAAATACCTATCTAATAAATCGGGTGAAGGTAGGTACATGAAACACGAAAGGATATAATTATTATCGCTTGACTTAAAAGTACTTACAAAATAATACACGTAGCCTTCGTGCCAACTAAGTCCTTAAGAGTAGCGTGATGGTAAAATAGTTATTTTATTGTATTTGCTTTTACAAATATTTAACTTAATATTGTGTTAAAACACGAAATACCTATACACAAAATTTACATGTCCTTATATTATATTATGAATGCGAAAGTAACTGCTTAACAAACGCTGAATCCCTTTAAATGTATTTTGGTATAGAAATAAATGTGACCATTAAGAAGAACAGTTTTTAAGCTATTGCATAGCTTCTATCGCGGGTCTTGAGCGTGGAGACCGAATACCGAAATTCCGTAACGAAAAAACCTAACACCCCCTGAGTATCAAAAACATAATATCAAAAGCACAATTTCGGCAACGACGTATGCAATAGATTTACCGCGGCAGTCTCCGAGTGCCACACGTCTTTTTTTATTTATTTTTTTAATAACTACAAGTTATCCCTTGACTGCAATCAGCTGATTGTGATGTTTGTGTGTGTGTGTGTGGTTCAATCTTCAACGATGCAAATCAAACGAAACTAACTTCTTATGAGGAGAGGGAGATCCATACCCCTTTCAGAGTCTACACGACATCGTACCGAATCGCTAAACCGGCACATCTTTGCCAGCAGGGTGGTATCACCACCATCGCCACGGCAGAAACCTTCCATCAGCCAAACCTGGACCAATTTAGCAAACCTCAATCGCCCTAGCTGGGAATCGATCCCAGAACCTCCATCTTATAAATTCACTGCGCCTATGTGTGTCCCATGAAGGCCGTCAAAAAAACATGGGCTACATTTTGTCGAAAAACTTTCAAGAAATAGAGTTTTTCCGGAAGGAGTCGTAAGTAAAATGTACCTACCTTGTTACATGTACAATAACACTAATTAAGTTACACCGTATCTAAGTTTAGAAACATTTAAACAACATTCTTGCTAAATTCAAACGTAATTAAATTTCAACTGTCTCTGTATGAGTCTTAATTAATTCTACAACAATTATCCGCACATAATATAACGCGGACGGGAGAGCGTGCTCACCAGAGGCTGAATTTCATATAGCCTAATTTCACTCCCCTAATAAGCTAGCGTCTTCATGAAATTGCTCCTACACTTTGTCATAGTCAACGGGAATGTCCAGGGTAATTGTGCTCGGGAGACACGGTACATAATTAGGAGTGGCTAATGTCCCGGAAAAACAATTTCATAAAACATCTCCTTGCGCTGTCCACGTAAAAAGAAATAAGACACTAAATGAACTTGGCCACATACTGCCGCGTGGAGGAATGAGGCACGAAATGAAATTTTACCTTCTAAAAATGTTTGCCAAAGAAAACTTTAACCGCGTAAGATGCAACTCTCTGTCAATTTATCCAGAGTAGTGTAGAGATTTGTGTCAAAGGTGATAAGAAGAAGTAATACCACCATGCTTAGGGATTTGCACCCAAGTATTACACAGTACATGATTATAATTATATCGGCATAATAGAAATTGCATTGCTGTGTTTGATCTGAAGAACTCGGTTGTCGACGAAATTACTCAAGATATAAGAGTTACTTTAAACATTCGCCTCATGTCTTCTCCTATTAACCATTACGATTTCCCAATGAAATAAAACAAATCCCATGACAAAATGTATGATACAGAGGTACTCAAAATGTATAGAATCAGGAACACTTAATTTTGTGTGGAAGAACAATTTACTTAAGGCAGCGCAGCGGTGCCAACGAAAAAATGTTATATTCTCCGGAATTAGATAACTAGAAACAATTCGTTCCTTTTTCAATTAATTGGATAACAACTAACAAACATTTTATCCTTGTAGATCGATAAAAAATATTCCGAAAGGCACAGTAACGAAATTAAAGTAACCCTGCATATCTACACCGTTATCTTAGTTTGCCATTATGACCACTAGATCAATGAAGCACAACCAAGCAAAATGCAAAATTACTCGTAGCGATTATTTAGGTGTCATAAAAATCTACTCATAACAAACATTACCTTACTCTATATAAATGGTCACTTAAAGCAAATGTGCAAGACGTACACTTACCTGAAGCTTATAATTTTCATCCTGTCTGTACGTAGTTATTATAGATCTATTAAACATTAATTTTAACAAAAACTGTAATAAAGTTAATACAGTTTTTAAGCTATTGTATAGCTTTTATCGCGGGCCTTGAGCGTGGAGACCGAATACAGAAATTCCGTAACGAAAAACCTCACAACCGCTGGATATCAAAAACATAATACAAAAAGCATAATTTCGGCACCGACGTCATTGGGAGCGTGGCCTAGTGGTAAGGCGCTCTAAGTGCCCGAATTGTCAGAGAAACATGGGATCAAATCCGTCGGTTCCGCAATTTTTTTAAGCGTGATATTTCAAAAAGTAATTTTTTTTTTCAAGCTTGATATTTCAAAAAGTCATTAAAAGTTCTGGTATTTATCGATAGATGGACAAACTAAAAAGTAACCGTTTAGTTTTTTCATCTATTTCGGATTCGAACCCGCGTCTCTCTGGCAATCCGGGCACTTAGAGCGCCTTACCGTTCGGCACACGGTCCCGTCGACGTCGAAAGGTAAACATAAGTTGATAAAAAATGCTATGCAATAGCTTTACCGCGACAGTCTCCGAGTGCCACACGTCTTTTTTTTGTTAAAATTAATGTTATATAATAAAGAATGTAATGTGAATGCAATTTTGGTCGTTGCTATTTTTTCTCTGCCATACAATGAATAAATCTATTTTTTCCACATAACACTTCAATTTATTTCCGCGGTTACGCCTTAAAAGCTGGACGGAATTAAAATTGCTAGAGGGTGCCAACGCGATATTGCAATTGGCGAATTCCGAATACTGCGAAATGGACTCGAATCTTATTACGTAGGCGTAGAGGTGATAATTAAACAAATCGGATTAAAAGTTTAAATTTGCACCGACAAAGCACACACTCCGTAATCATGGGACAGCTTTTGTGGCAAATCGCGTGTCGAGTGCCTCACTGGAAAATTGCTACAGTCTAGTGGACATTAATTTGTTTTAGTCACATGTAAAATGTCTGGTATTTCTCATTTGTCACGTGGTGCCGCTTCTGTGCTCAGCCGCTCGGAAGTAACGGCTGATTCTAGACATGTCTAAGCTTTGACATCGTGTTGCGTTGGTGTTACTATTAGTATACCTACAGATTATAATTGAGTGAGTATAGTCACTCTAGTTCGATCCTCAGTTGGAGACATAGTTTCGAAAGCGACGCGAGATTTGATTGGTTAGGAGACGGAACTAAGCCGGCGAACAATTTTTTTTTTGTCGACTACAAGTTGGCCCTTGACTGCTATCACACCTGATGTTAAGTGATGATGCAATCTAAGATGGAAGTGGGCTAACTTGTGAGGAGTAGGATCAAATCCACACCCCTTCGGTTTCTACACGACATCGTACCGGAACGCTAAATCGCTTGGCGGTACGTCTTTGTCGGTAGGGTGGTAACTAGCCACGGCGAAAGCCTCCCACCAGCCAGACCAAGACAAATTAAGATAAATCTCAATCTGCCCAGCCGGGAATCGAACCCAGGACCTCCATCTTATCAATCCACCGCGCATACCACTGCGCCACGGAGGTCGTCAAAAACAATGAACGAACGAACAATGATGACTCACTGCATTCTTAACACGAATGAACTATAAATAATCATCATTATCAATCTATTAACGTCCAGGACTCTTTCTTCCTCTCTCTCTCTCTCTTCATTGCGGTTAGCTTCCCAACTCTGGGCTTGGAATTTACTAAAAACTTGTAAGAACAAATAAAAACTAGTATTTTCAACAATTATTACGAGTAAATGCACAATTTCATTATTTATTCCTTCGCTCTTGGAGACTGGCCATATACAGAGACTGACCATAAACCAGAAACAGAATGCATTTCATGCTCTTGGAAGTATGGTGGAGTAGCAACACCGCTGACATCCCAACAACTTCTTTGATCAAAACCTCCATTGACCTTACAATAATTACCCAAATGAACTAACCACAAGAGCAAATTTGATAAATATTAAAAGAGTTATTCCAAATATTAAAAATATGTTTATCTCTACCGCATTTATTTTAATTCTATGCTTTATCTCAACTAAATGTAGCAAAATTAAAATAAGACATACGCCGCTGTTTCAAATTAATACCGTCCCGAAATAACTAATCGTAACTAACTCTAGCGATAAATCGTCGCATCTCGGTAATCTCCCGAAGTCATACAATTGATGATCGCCGGGAGTCACGTATGGAGTCCCTTTGGACGGGGAAATGAAACAATTTGTCTTACTGAAGGGTGCATGTCATATTTGTATGGGGTGAATAAACTTTCGTTTATTCAGACATTCCTAACTTAATAACGGGACTAATTTTATCAAAATTTTAATCTATCCTGTATAATTGTGCTGAATATATTTCACATAAAATACATTTATAACTTTGTTGTACATATAAACATGAACAAACTAATGAAACTAAGGGACAATTTCTGTTTAAATAGTTAAAAGAAAATGCAAAATAATATTCATCTGTTCATGAACATTCAAGAAAACGGTGGGGATAAATATGTACATCTTTCAAAGTATTGCGATGTGATCAAATTAAACAGTAGGTACATGAGAGCGCTGTCAACGTTTGAGCTGTCTTAAATAAAAACTCTCGTACAACTCAAAAAGCTCAGCTTCTCCTTGAGCTTTTGTTTATGTTACTCAACAAAATATCCAAGTCTTGTAGGCTGTATACATACTAAAACACCGCATAATTAAAGTTAAAGTTATGGATGATTGAGCATTATATTAATATTCACAGCCATAATTAAATAGGTAAGGTATAATTTGTAATACAACGGTGTATAATTTAAATAGTAGGCTACTCGTAAATTCGCTGAAATTGAAGTTAATACGGCAACATTTCCGCATAGAAAATGCGTACAAATGTTACGTGGGGTGTGAGTAATGACGCAATCTCACTGTTACATAATATAGTATACTCGTGAAAATTGCCAATTATTCATAATAAAGTGTTTAAGAAATGTTGCTACATTTTTCTGACGAGCGCCGTTTTTAAAACGATCTTATACATTTTAGCATTAATGAAATGCACTCACACAACACACAAGTAGAATACAAAAAAGTTTAAAATTTCGCAATATTATACAGTACAAGGCAACCTACTCATCGAGATGAATCAATCAAACTCGATGGTCTTGTGTCGTTTTGTTGCAGAATTCTTATAGCTACCTTCCAGGTCCATGTTCAGACCCTGGTCGTCAGAAGATTTCAAAACTCACCAATATGAATCAAAGGAGTCCACAATTGATGGCATTGTTTCGTTTTATTGTAAGGTTCCTAAAGCTACTTTCCATCTTCATCATCATATTGTATTGCTATGTGATATCAATTTGAGATCAATCTGTCACCAGGAAGGGGTTTAATTTCAATTAATAGATTTAATCAAAATCTATTTTAGCTATATCTGTTTTTGAAAGACGCTTTGTCTTTGAATGTTTTAGTAATTTAAAAGTTGGTCTACGTATGAAATGTCAGTTTGGGAATAACCAATGATTAAATTATAAATATAAAAGAGTGGCGCGTAACTTTAAAACCCGTTTATCAAAAAGTCAATGCTTAGCAACTCTTTACAGATAATAACTCATTCCCAATATATTCTGGGTTTGATTCCCGGCGGGGCAGATTGAGATTTTTCTTAATTTGTCTTGGTCTGGCTGGTGGGAGGCTTTCGCCGTGGCTAGTTACCACCCTACCGACAAAGACGTACCGCCAAGCGATTTAGCGTTCCGGTACGATGTCGTGTAGAAACCGAAAGGGGTGTGGATTTCATCCTACTCCTAACAAATTAGCCCGCTTCCATCTTAGATTGCATCATCACTTAACATCAGGTGTAATAGCAGTCAAGGGCTAATTTGTAGTCGATAAAAAAAAAAAATTCTACTTTGCCGATGCTCCTTCAGTTTCACACACGCAATAGCGCCTATCCCTAAACCTTACTATTACAACCAAAAAAGTCCATCTTCCGAAAAAAGAATATCAATACTATGATTTATGCACGTACAAAAACAAGAACATTATTACTTCTGCCTAATATCAAATTCACCCCGAACTTAGAACTATAATAAGGATACAAAACACTAGCCCGAACTGAACCTTTATTTATCCGAGACCTCCTGAGGCCCGGAATATAAAGCGATTGGACCAAATCCCCGCAAGATTGAATCCGGTAAAAGTTTTCCACTAGTGTGTCAAAAAACTTATAATTCCCGTTCACCGTTTGGCTATTGAATTCTCCCGTTATTTATTGTTAGCGATAAAATAATATTAATCTTTAGGGGATTAGGCCGGGATTTCATTCTTCTAGCCGTAAGTCTACAGGAGCGTCGGATTATTGTTTAGTAAAGCATAATACGGATAAGCTTAGCAGCAACGCTCTAACCTGAAAAATATCGCTCTCTCCTTCACGCAATCGCATCTAGAAAAAAGACAAAACAGAGCAATGGTTTTAATTTTGATGCAGTTTCCATCAGTAAATACATTGATTCAAAAGGAATATCGTACTTTATAGAAAAGCTTATGTAAAGAAAGTTGTGGTTTAAAGTTTCCAGGTATTAGATAAGGCAAAAACTTCCAATTGAACTAAAATCAAATAATCACGAAAATATGTATGATTGGATGAGTGGACAACTATTAACATAAACATGGCGCAATACTATACGCTACTGATTCTGTAACCTACATGTCGACTCTGTAACGAAACTCCTCAGTGCGGCTCTCAACTTCGTCTTTATCTCTCTATCTATAGTATCGTGTTAGAGAAAGAGAGATTAAGACGAAATTGAGACTCGCTCTGTAGACTTTCGCTACAGACTAAGGCCTGTGTGCACCAAGATTCCGGTTATCATAACCAACGGTTAACATAACTTTACTATAAATTTACTATTTATAATAAACCCGTACGCCGGTTAAGGACGTAAATGGGGTGGTTATCTTAACCAGGCGTACGCTTAACCGGTGTACGGGTTGCCGTGAACAGTAAATTTTACGTTTAGCTTATGTTAACCGTTGGTTATGATAACCGACATCTTGGTGCACACAGGCCTTACAAGCTTTAGGTTTTATTTATAAGCAATCGCATCCATATAAATATCGTCGTATCTTATAGTACCAAGTAGTAATCAGCTGTAGAAGTTTCGGTGCGTAAGGATGGATTATATTTTCGATAAGTTATCCGAGGGTTAGAAGAGCAATAAATACAGAAAAAGTAAGAAAGGGGATCATACCCGCACATGAGCAATGGAGAAATTTGTTAAGGTTATGAATGTATACCGAGAGATCCCATGGGACATTTTTTGGCCCTTAAAAAAGGAGGTTGTCAGCTTGACTTATATGTTTGTATACCTACGTGACTATATCACGTTTGACTGAATCGATTTTGGTGCGGTTTCAAAAAAGTATTTGTTACATTTTTGAGTAAGGTTTTGGTATTTATAACCGTCTTCCAAACAAGGTTTGCAGTTTGTAAATTGAAAAATGAATGATAGTCCGAACAACTTAGACATCGATGGTTACAAAAATTTGCACTGAAAGTTGGTAAGGATGTTAAAATACAATCACAAATGAAATCTAAAAATCGATTCTATCTTAAAACAATTATTATTCGTGGTCAGGGGTTATATAAAAATTTAGAGGTTTTTCGCGATTTTCAACAAAATGATAAGTTTTATCATAAAATCGGAATGTTGAGTCTGAAGAAAAAAGTCAGTTTTGAAGCCGATTCTCAACGGTTGCAAAGCAAATGTAACAGAAATCAGTATTCAGTATTCTCCAATGATAATTTGCCATAATAGACTGACAGTTGACCTAAATCGACGAAATGTAAGCGAGATGTTCATACTTTTTATTTCTTTTTTATAATCGACATATAGTTCAACTAAAAATGTAGATAATACTTTAAAGGCGGTTGCTGTTTCTTAGAAAACGATTATTAAATCTTTTCGTTATTAGAATACAGCGTTGTATGCAAGTGCATGTTAGCGATTTTCTTTTCAAAACAGACACGTTCCCCTCGTTCCAGTAATTGAATTGTTCGCGATCTCGAGATGTGTCTTCAGAGATTTGTCCTCTCAAAGAACAGACTGAGATATATTTTCTCACTTTATGTTATGAAGTCACGCGAGCGCTACGCTGTTTATTGTCTGCATCATCATTTGGAGAATTGAAGTTGCATTTTACTTTTTTTAAGAATTTCTCTATTGAATGTTCTTGTTAAGTGTTTTCTGTTTTGTGCTTGTACTTCGTTTACATTTGCCTTTTATGTAAAATGCTCATTTTGTTGTAAAACAGGCGATGAGCTTTTTTTTGTCTGTACTGTCCTAAGATGTCGAAATTCTGAGTTCGCATCCTTGGTCGAGTTAGAAAATAGCTAATTTTGAGTTTATTTCTTCTAAGAAATTTTCAGTAAATTCTAAGCCTCGAATCCTTCGAAATTAGGAAATTAGTAGTGTTACATGTGCCTCGGAGGGCAAGTTAAGCCGCCGTACTCGGCCCCTATCATCAACAACACATAATGATCATTAGTAAATTAAACATAGACCTTAAGCTCGCCAATCCAGATTGGAGCACTGTCGTTCCATATTCCCATCTCCTACAAGAAGGGAGGCCTAGCCCTGTAGTGGGCCAGTGGTGATTTATTAGCGGAGGTCCTGGATTCAACTCCCGGCCGGGCCTATTAGGATTTTCTAAATTGATCCAGGTCTTGCTGGTTTGGAGGCTACATTACCACCATACCAACAAAGACGTACCGACAAGCGAATTCGCGTTGCGGTACGCCTTTGTAATACATAACATTACCGTAGCGATGTCGTGTAGAAATCGAAAGTTAGTCCGCTTCTATCTCAGACTGTATCATCACTTACCATGAGGTGCGATTGAAGTCAAACTTACGAGTACTTATTTATATTAGTTCGATAGCAAATATCTGTCAACTTTCCTTTATATTATTCAAGTGTTTATTATCTCAAACGAAATCAATCACGAAAGCAGGTAAACGGCTAATGTTAAAAGTTATTAAATTCAAAGTGACTTTTATTTCATCGAACACATTTACCGGTAAAATATTGGCGTGACTACATAAAGCGAGCGAACTCCCCTCTTGTGGTTAAGAAAAAAACGCAATATCGCATGAGCTTGAAGGGAGGTAAGTGTACCCTGAGGATTTACAGCATTAGATTGGTTCAGACAGGGCTGTCAAGTGGAACTTTTAAGTCTTCCTTTCGTGACAAACTTTACCTAACTCGCTTTTAAATCTCAACTACTTAACTCAGCTCTTTATATTCCAATACCAACCTACCTGTCTACCTGTTAATGCTTTCAAGATTTGCCTTGCGATTACGATAGCATTTTATTTGATTCTTACTTCTATACTGATAATTATTATAAAGCTGAAGAGTTTTTTTTGTTAAATGCGCTAATCTAAAAAAGTACCTACTGATTTTCAATTGAATTTATGCGCGTGCACAGCTAGTTTATATAAAACATGATAACTTTAATTTCTTAAAAAAAAAAAAAACACATACACATGACTCGTACCCAAGACCTCGTGTCCCTAGGACAACGTGGTAGTTATCATCATCATTCATCATTATCACCCAATTAACGGCCCACTACAAGGCCAGGCCTGGAGAGGGAATATAGAGCGTAGCCCCACCACGCTACTCCAATGAGAGTTGACGGGCTTAGGGTGATAATGTTTTATTTATTAGCAATCACTATCAGGTGTTGATGATAGTTGATGATAGTAACGTGCTCTCCGAGGAACGGGGGATGCTACACCACTAACTTCTCGACTCCGGGCTAGGAATTTACTGAAAATTTCATAGACGAATGAAAAATCAGGGTTATTCCTTGACCCGACACACGATTCAAACCCAGGACCGCGTAATCGAAGTCACTTAGATTTACCATGAGACCAACGAGGTATTTATACGGGCATAATAATAATTATACATTGTTGACCTTAATGTATGATTACAATTACTTATATCAACTTCTTGTACACAATTGGTTGTTTACAACCCTACCGATAGTGGCCGGTAGAAATCCTTTGTCCTCTGACAGCACTGGGCGACTTTATCACCGTTGCGTCTCTTAGCGGTTATTGCTTATTGCAACAAGTCACCCCTTGGTAATAATGGTTATTCAGAAATTAAATGTCTGTGACGTGCTTAGAAACGAAAATGTCTTTCTCAAACATAAGTAACAAAAATACAGCATAAATGTGTTATTAAAGTAGTAGTTAACATACGACATCAATCGTATCGTTATCGAAATTTTATATACTGTACAAGCTAACGTAGAAGTTGTAAAGTAAGAAAAGATGCAGCTTACGGTGGCACGCTAAGACTTGAAGGTACCAGGTAGCCGTCAGATGCAGGCGGCTCACGACTGTATGTTTATCATACAAGAGATTTGACGACCACCGTGGCGCAGTGGTATGCGCGGTGGATTTTTACCCGACTGCGTTAGAAGGAGGGTTATGTTTTTCGAGCGTATGTATGTATGTATGTATGTATGTATGTATGTCCATTTCTTCGGCACGCGCTACAGCCTAAACGGCTGAACGGATTTTGACATGTGAGGTGTCGTTGAATTTGCCAAAATTGTGATAGTGACATAGGCTATATAAATTTTCCAAAATGGCGGCTGTAAATGGGGGAAAAAAGGGGGGATGTGTGTATTTTTTTCTCTTATCTTAGCAATATGGGTACCAATTGAAAGGTCGTAAAAAGTCCATTTCAAAAATATAAATATCATATCATGATCATATTACTTTTTTTAACAAAAAATGGCAAAAAGTGTACTAAGTGTACCGTCTCATTTCTATACCATGAACTAAAACTAAAAAGTCTCAAATAAAATTATTATTATAAAAACAAAAAACCCGACTGCTTAGAAGTTATGAACTGAAAAGAGAAAAACAAGGATCACTATATCTGTATAAAATTCTAAATACTTTATGGTGCTGCAGGCGGGGACAAATTTTGATAGATCTTTCTTTCCCCGCAGGTTAAAGTATTTTGTCCCTGTTTGCAGCACCATAAAGTATTTAGAATTTTATACAGATATAGTGATCCTTGTTTTTCTCTTTTCAGTTCATAACTTCTAAGCAGTCGGGTTTTTTGTTTTTATAATAATAATTTTATTAAGAAGGAGGTCCTGGGTTCGATTGAGATTTTCCTTAATTTGTCTTGGTCTGGCTGGTGGGAGGCTTTCGCCGTGGCTAGTTACCACCCTACCGACTAAGACGTATCGCCAAGCGATTTAGTGTTCCGGTACGATGTCATGTAGAAACCGAAAGGGGTGTGGATTTTCGTCCCACTCCTAACGAGTTAGCCCGCTTCCATCTTAGACTGCATCATCACCTAACATCAGGTGTGATAGCAGTCAAGGGCCAAAAAAAAAATTACATTTAGACGATTAGCTTGCGTTTCCTTAGCCTCTTAATCGTGGATAACGCGCGTCACTAGCTCTTTTAAAATCGTGGTGTGCATAGGGCCTAAGGCTGCCCTTTTATGTGCAATATGTAAAAATATGATGAAAATTCATACGAAGTATCAATTTGTGGATCAAAGTAACTGCCTCCTTTGACCGGATGTTATCTTTTAAAGCTTTATCATCAGCTCTTGAGTTTCATTATTTTCCAAAAAATAGATTAGTCGATTTAGCGTTCCGGTACGATGTCGTGTAGAAACCGAAAGGGGTGTGGATTTTCGTCCCACTCCTTACAAGTTAGCCTGTTTCCATCTTAGACTGCATCATCACTTAACATCAGGTGTGATAGCAGACAAGGGCCAACTTGTAGTCCATAAAAAAAAATTTACATAATATACTGTAACATGTATCCATGTTTGCATTTCGGAAGTTTTCGCCTTGGGCCTTGAATATGTTTAGAGATTGTTAGACAAGTTGGCTATTTGTTTCATCATAACACCATCAACATCTTGCTTGCAGATAGACTCATTTAATCTTGCTTTGTGATAGTACTTCCCCAAATGAGCTCTTTCACATAAAGTATTAAGTGGCATACTGTTTCTAAAATTATGTAAACTTCAATTAAAGATGTCATGTTCAGTCACTTCTTAGCGCGAGTTCATGTCTTTCGCTTCAATACTACTTACTAGACAATACAAATACAAGGTAAAAATAATTTACATAATATACTGTTGTATCTATAGAATCCCGTTTGTATTTCGGAAGTTTTCCCCGTGGGTCCTGAATATGCTTCGAGATTGTTCGCCAAGTTGGCTGTTTGTTACATCATAGTACCACCTATTCTCTTGTTTGCAGACAGGATTAATTCAGTCTGCCTTTAAGTTTATTGGAGCGAACTTTGTGATATGAAACCAGATAACGTCATGATGTGATATGTAGCATTTTTTTTTTATGCGCATCTTGTTATGTCAACATGCTTATTGAATTTTTATGATTTATATAAGTACTTTATGCAGAACAATATGATTATAAAAACAACAAATATATTTCAAGAATTGAGAGTCAAAAACCGCTACATAATATTCCAATATAGACTATAGAGCTATTATCAGCATTAATAAACTAGCATCCACATTGAAGCAGACTAATGGGTCAAATAGACCCATTAGTCTGCAACAATATCCCCTCTCCTGTAAGGAGAAAGGCTTGACCATATAGAAGCTTCTTAAAATATGCTGGTAATAATTAATAAATTAAATAAAACACTCTATAAGTCTTCAATACCCAATAAAAATGTTTAGGCATAAATGTACTAGATATTCTAGTTAATTTAGTATGAATTTTGTATAAATTTCCACAACATTAAACATGAAAACAGCGTAAAGGAGAACGTAATATTAAATTCATGTACAAAATTTTAGACGCGCACCCAAAACCCGCGTAGTTAATTACTCTAACTATTTACATTACCGTATCGAGCTCTTACAACTTCCTACCTAATTTGCCTTTCAAATACTTTGAAACATACAGACCGGAGTGTTCAAGAGAGCGCTTTGACTGCGAAAATACGCAAAGAGGCTACTGTTACGTGCAAACTATCCAGCCAAGAAGGCAACTTACAGTTAGGAAAATTCCATCCGCGTAATCGCCGAAACACACTACCCCAGAGACCCGTCCGTATTACCCGCCCTATCTTGAACATTCTTACAAGTTTAATGTATGCAAACGCATTTTGTTTCAAAGCCTGACTCCCTCATGGTGTTACTCGAGCCCCCGGGCGATGCGCACCTCCCGTACGCCTACAGAAGTTTTTCTCAAGCGTATGTCACAACACGCTCTTTGATCTTTTCAAATTTGAATATAATGTCTAAACAGGTTATGAACGCTCCTCCATATCCTTTACTCAAGTACACAAAATATAAGTTTTCTTTCACTATTCCTCAAGGAATTATGTTTTCGTGGAATTCCTCGTAAGCATTTCCAGAGCAAAATGATATTATTTCGTCTCCTATTTGGCTATTGGAAACAATATTTTCTTATACACATCGTATGTTTTATCTATTCAAATTCTATTCCCTTTGTATACAACAAGATAAAACACGTTGGAAGATAGAAGAGAATAATTCATAAAGGATTCGTCTGGATGTGTCAGGGATGTAACGCGGTTCAATACATCACGGAGGTATTAAAGTCAAGTTAAGCTCACGAACTTGGCGTCATCAATCCGTCTGGGGCTAAAAATACACATCCCCAATGATGAGGGTATTGACGACAAAGTAGGTAACAACAAAACACCATGTGGCGTCACAGCCGAAATAGAATTTGACGCCAACGCTGCTGTCACACGTGGCACTACCAAAAACAGATCGTTTCCTTTAAAAAGTTAATTTGGCACTTTTTGTTGATACAAAAAGTGTCATTTTTTAGAAATCGACACGGCATGTGCCCCTCATAATGAAACGTTAGTGTGATACGCTAGAAATGTGACTCTTGTTTTCCGATATGGGGTTGACTTTTTATGGTGATTTATTTTACAATTACGGATAATTATTGTCGGATACACGTTTGGTGTGAATTGGGACACCTGTCTAAAGTACCTTTCTCGTTAACTTTACTATGATGATGATTAAATCTATGTCAAAATTTAAAATAAATACTACATGGATCTCATGATATTATGTTAATATCAAATCATTGAATAGAATGTGCATATTTAGTAGTGGGTCTACACTCTATAACCCCCGAAAGGGAAGGAGGCCTAGCCGTTAATAGGATGATAATCATGATGATTACTTGGGCGGAGTTGGGGATTTTGGTTGTATTTCATGTCTGTGGCTAAGAAAGCACGTTAAGTTCAGGTGTGGTAACTTTAAGCTATATAGCATATCCTCTTTTTACAAGGAGGTAAGCCCTGTAACTACAGGGCCGTTAAGCCGTTAAGGCCAATAACCTATCAACCCAAGTTAACGGTCAATTGTAAACTTGGTCTGATAATGATAACTTGGTGAACAATGAACAAAATTTAATGGACACCTAGCCAAACACAGAAACAACAATCACACAACTAAAACGCAAGCAAAAATGTATTTGATAAAATTTTCTACGAAACTTTACCCGAAGTAGTTTTTAGGCTCACAAGATTAATGATTATGGGTCCATGAATGGCGTTTCGACTTTAATTATGACCTTTTATTTTGACGAAAGCGATAATAAGTCGTGAAGAAATATTTTGATTAGCATTTCTTTTATTCGTGGCGGAAAATACTTAAAAACGTTTTTACTTCACGTTGGAAGTAAATGAAGGTTAAATAAATTATAATGAAATAAATCACTATTCAACACATTTAGTTTAATCACAGTTAGCCCGATCACTTCAAAATCAAATCGGGATTCTTATTCATGTCCTTGTTCCAGACGACAGCGTGAAACAAACCATTTAAACTGCCAAAACCTGTTGCATTATAATATTAACAGTTACATAGGGAGTATCAAAATGTGTATTTATGTTTAGTTCTGCGATGCATAACTTCCTGAAATAGCAAAAAGACTGAAACAAAAATTTTAGCGTTCCATAGATTCACGCTGGTGCCGGGTACATCGTGTGACAGAGAGAAAAACACCGAACAGCGCAGCGTCTAGTAGGCCAAACAGTAGGCCAAAGGGAGGAGAAGAGGACGACCTCCGTGGCTCAGTGATATATATGTGCAGTGGATTCATAAGATGGAGGTCCTGGGTTTGATTCCCGGCGAGGCCGATTAAGATTTTCTGCATTAGTCTTGGTCCTAGTCTGGCTGGTGGGAGGCTTTGCCATGGCTAGTTACCACCCTGCCGGCAAAGACGTACCGCCCAGCGATGTAGCGTTCCTGTACGATGTCGTGCAAAAACCAAAAGGGCTGTGGATTTTCATTCTAATCCTAACAAGTTAGCCCGCTTCCATCTTAGATTGCATCATAAGTTACCATCAGGTGTAACTGCATTCAAGGGCTGACTTGACTGTGACAACAACAGGAATTAGATATAAATTCGTTAAATAGTTCCAAGTAAAAATTAGTTGCCGTAAAAACTGAATTTAAAAGCAACAATTATTTCTATTCATTTAGTGTCCTCAGATTTTATCACTGATCCATATTTCTGTGAAATAAATGACGTCAGCGCTACAAAATGTCGTCGAGTTCTGACACGGACCCCATTCGTCTTGCCCCCGCTGATTTATGAGCGTTCGCCACTTCACTAATAAATGTAAACAAAGTATCCATTTTTTTGGCCGAAACCAAGTTATTAATGAACAGCGTTCGCTGATAATTTTAATTGTTCCGAATGCCTACCCTTGTGTTTTGATCTTGAATAAGATTGCGTTGCCTTTTTTTAGTACCAGATGTCGTTTGATAAGACAAGATGCCATTACTCTTTTATCATTGGTAACCTAATGTTAGTCAGTTTAAACTAACTAACATAAGGTTACTAATGATGAAAGATCCTTTTAAATTATTGTAAAACACGCCGAAATGGCATTATTAACATGAACCTGTATGTTTTCATGTATTAGCTTCCTAGGCCATTTGGTAATGCTTTGACTTTAATAAAGTAGTACTAACGGTAAGTCCGCCAACCCGCATTGAAGCAGCGTAGTGGGTCTACGCTCCATATTCCCTCTTCAAGAAGGAGAGAGGCCTGAGCTGACCCTTGATAATAATAAATCCGTAATCCAACGTATTTCTATGGTAAAAATAAAAATAAGTTATTAATTAATGACTCATTTTTATATACCTAAAAAAATTGGGGAATTTCTTAGTAATCGTGCAAATATTTTAATGAAGGTATTCCGAACGACACCGGTATGTGAGCGAATGTTCATAATTTATACTACATTCGTACCAACGGAAGCTTTGTTAAAATGCTTGTGCATAAGTAAGACCACATCACAATAACTACATAGTATAAAAAAAAATTAAAAAATCCCCGACAAGAAAACCTAATTTCCCTTTTAAAAAGTAAAATATAATAAAAGTAACTTAATCTTAAAGTACCTTAGAATGTAATAATAATTCTCAAAGGATTCCTACGTCGCATTGTTGAGCGCTTTGGCCGATCATGCCTTTGTCGCTTGTTCCGCGCAAACGATAAGGAAACAAATAAGTCATGCGCTTTCGTGGGTGCAGCCGGTGTTCATCGGATTTATACGTAATCAAGTCAAAAATAAAAAAAAACATATTTTATCAAAATTCGGTCTACTGGTAGCTATCCACTCCAAACTTTATAATATTCGACTATACGAAGAATCAATCAATGATTCACTTTACCTTGGCGCATAGTTCCATTGAAAACACCAGAAATTGTAATTGGATCAAAAGTCCTTTTATGGTCCTAATTAGTGCTAGCCGATCATCGAAATTCAATACAATGCGAAGACATTTCAATAAAAAATTATGATTCACTAACATAGCTAAGAACTGAGTCAAAGGAACCTTCTTTTTATTTAACGGGCTGACTTATTAGGAGTAGGATGAATTCCACGCGCCTTACGGTTTCTATGCAACATCATACCGGAACGCTAAAAAGCTTGGCGGTACGTCTTTGCCTGTAGGGCTGTAACTAGCCACAGTCAAAGCCTCCCACCTGCCAGACGGGGAATAATTAGGAAATCTCAGTCGAGCCAGCCGGGTGTCGAACCCGGGACCCCGTCTTTTAAAGCCACCGTTCATAAATCACTGCGCCACGAAGGTGGTCAATAATTACTGCCTCTTTAGTACTTGACCGATCCCTTCTGACATTTGTCGCGTTTTAATTGTAGCACAGAGTAGGTGACAAGAAAGATTTTTTAATTAATTAATATATCAATTATCATAAAAAATTTTAACAAAAAATATAATCGACTGAAAACGCACTAAAAAGTAAAAAATAACTGTGTCATTTAGTTGCTTTAATTTACTTAAGCATATCTATGAAGTCGGTGCCAGCCAAGTTTAGGAACATTTATTTTACGTAGTAAAGCAGTTTGTGGGTTCTAGATAATGGTCCTTAAAGTAGAAACCTTGGCTGGCACCGACTCTTAGATATCCTTAAGTAAATTAAAGCTACTAAATGACACAGTTATTTTTTACTTTTGAGTGCGTTTTGAGTCGGTTCTATTTTTTGTTGAAAATTTTTCTTTCTTACTTTTTAGTGATTTATCGCCACGTAACATACTCGTACTATACTGTTATAGTATATTATATGACACTAGTAGCCAAAAAGCTACCGATACCGAGACAAAAACCGAAATCGCTGTAAGCGTGCCTCGAAAATTTGAAGAGTTCCTTAAATTTCCCCAGGATATCATCATCAGATCCTAACATGATGACAATGGGACCTTGGTAGTGTGCCCTTTCTAATAAAAAAATAATTATCAAAATCGGACAACTCTGTAAAAAGTTATGCGTGGTCATACATAAAAAAAAATATACGTGTCGAATTGAAAACCTCCTCCGTTTTTCTTTTGTCGGTTAAAAATTATAACTCGGATTCCAATTCTGACTGTCATTACGCGAGTCGTTTCGATACCTAAGTGTAATGAATAATATACAATTGCACACTTACATGGAAGGGCCAAGGGGTACAGTTTATCCAACACTTATACTTCTAGCTGGTTTCAACACGGAATCACACCTTATCCTATCACTGCACAGCGTTATATTATAAAGTTTAAAAACAATGGGCTAACACCAGAAACAAAGAGAAATTGTATTCTAAGACGAATAAAATTTCTATAAACGCCTGCCATAAAAATAATAGCAAAAGTCACATAGCTTAATATTGCTACTGGTGATTGAATAACTTTACCGACAGCGTACGAGTTTTATTGAGTCTATAAACTTTCGTCGTTCATAATATAGCTTCTTAAACGTGTTAAATGCAAAGTTTTGTAGTGTAAACAACACTAAAAACTCGTTAACTGGCTATAAGTAGTCTTTTTAGTACTTACAACAGGCGCCGTAGTACCTACTTGTGACGAAAGTCGTTATAAATTAGCAGTACGGTAATAAATGTTAAACTATGCAATAAAATTTAAATGAAAGTCTGATAATTCAATTTACCTTTAAGGTAAATATATAAGTACGTATCTAATATATAAAATTTCCCTGTCACAATGTTAGTTACCGTACTCCTCCGAAACTGCATTACCGATTTTTACCAAATTTTGTATGCGTATTTAGCAGGTCTGAGAATCGGCTACTATCTAATTTTCAGCTAAATTTTTTTTTTTAATTTTTAATGCAAAACAATGTTTGCCAAGGTCAGCTAATAATAATATATAAAAACCTTACAATAAACATTTCGGACCAACACATCCATTCTAGCTAACCTTAAAATTAAAAAAAGTCTCTCAACCATCTGACATATTGCCAGGAAACATGGAGATAATCTCAAAAAATTAATATTTACTGGCAAAGAGGACTGTACCCAAGGAAATGTTCCTACCGGAAGCCACTCATTATCATTGACATCTAGTAGTAGTAGTAATAGTAGTTGATAGTGATTGTTGCATGAATAAACGTTATCACCCGCTAACCCGCATTAGAGTGGCATGGTGAGTCAAAACTGCATATTACCTCTCCCAGAAGGAGAGAGGATAGACTAATATTAATGAATTTGACAAACACAGAGCAGAAACACCTACCTAAATTTTTCAGTGAGCGAGTTGAAAGCGGTACAAATGCGTCGAAAAGTCAACTGCAATAAAATAAACCAAAACAGTAGCAATAAAATGGACGAAATAATAGAGTGCGATAAATATGGCACGGTATGTACAAATGCGCTAAAAGCCGGTCTGCTTCCAACCATAAAAAAAAATTAAATATTCATTGTTATGCTAAGAAGCACTCAAAGTTGAGTCAAGTTTACGAAATACAGCGGGTGCATTACAAAAGTTCCGAAGACTCTCAACAGCTGAATCGATCGTTATGCCTTTTTACCTGAGTTCCAGCATAATATTAGCTTGAGAATAATAAACTTCTTTGTTAGATTGGTAATTTCTGATTTAAGTTAGTCATGGATAATCTGGGTTCCATAGAACTCTCAAAAAATACGCTTTTTTAATACTGTTTTTTTATCGACTACAAGTTGGCCCTTGACTGCTATCACACCTGAAGTTAAGTGCGGGCTAACTTGTTAGGAACGGGACGAATATCCACACCCTTTTTGGTTTCTACACGACATCGTACCGGAACGCTAAATCGATTCGCGATACGTCTTTGTCGGTAGGGTGGTAACTAGCCACGGCGATAGCCTCCCACCAGCCAGAACAAGACAAATTAAGAAAAATCTCAATCTGCCCCGCCGGGAACCGAACCCAGGACCCCCGTCTTATAAATCCACCGCGCATACCACTGCGCCACGGAGGTCGTCAAATATTCTTTTTAATTATTATTGGATAGCCCCTGATACTGATCTGTACCTAGATCATATTATTCTAAACCTAAAGAGTTTGCTGGTTTAGTTTAAAAAGGCTGAGTGATATTTCAATAGTGCCAAGTTTTTAATTTTTGAAATTTGAAGCGCAGGAAGTATCAAAAATCATGTATAACGGACTGTTTCACAAAGAACGAGTGAGTAAAAGTGTTTTCAGAATTTGTTAGAGCTGTTATAATGAGCCTTTTTTATGTGGAGAAATCCTCATGGCAACGGGTTGTTAAACCATATGGTTTACAACAATCAACAAACAACCCGTTGCCTGGATACTGGGCCATGGGTACGACCTCGTCCTCAATCGCCACCCTACCAACGCCCGCAAGAGCAGGCCCTCTTAGGATTTATAGATCCTTAACTAATTAAAGAAGGGGACATAATTACACAACGCGCCATCGAGGATTGATCGTTTTCGATCGACCGATTTTGCTTTAATTTACTTAAGCATTTCTCTGAAGTCGGTGCCGTCCAAGGTTTAACCTTTAAGAAAGTTACGTAGAACCCACAAAGTGCTTTGCTACCTACTAACGTACCCAAACGTTAAATAGCTTGGTGGTTCGTCTTTGCCAGTCAAATATCTAGTGAGCGACGAATACCCCATATGCATCGCAGGGACGTTATAGTGAGCCTGCTCCGAATAGCCAGTTTGACTTTCGAAGTTCAATACACTAACCTCAACGTAGGTAAGTTAATACACAAAAAGGTGTATGTAATCACAAAGTGAAGGTACTTTAATAAAACGAACAAATTCAAAGATAAGTCTACAAGAAACTGTTAGTTGCCACTGCATAATGTACATTTAAAGCAGACAAATAAAGTTCAGATTAAGAGTGCTGGCTTGCTCAGTAAAATTTACATATCATAAATGTAATATTTAGCTCTCAACGTGCTAATTAGAAGTCGTCTTCGAGTAGAGTCAGCAAGAACAAACTTTATTACATACTTACCTAGTATAAAACAAAGTTGCTTTCTTATGTTTGTCCCTAAGTATGCTTAAATCGTTGAAACTACAGATCCGATTTTAATGCGGTTTTTTTATCAAATAAAGTGATTCAACAGGAAGGTTTATATGTATAATACATGCATAATGTAGCAGAGAAACACTGATAATTTTAGAGGTTTCTGATATGATGTCGTATATTAAGGCATTTTGGCGCTTACGTTGCAAACGCTGGCTAAACTCTACTAGATATTATATCAAAATAATGTAGGTATTACACAGCTTAAAAAGGTCAACAAAGAATCTTATCTTTTATTTTCAACCAAAAGTTTAGTATACTTTAGTACCAGCATTGCACCCGTGAGAAGCCGGGGCGGGTCGCTAATTTATGATAAATAAAACCCATAGATAAAATTTTGCACTATGTAGGTATGTTTCTGTGTTATAATTTGTTAAATAACGCTATAATGTTCATAACCATAGCCTGTATAAGGTATAACAAGGATAGCTAAATGGAAATAATAGGATAGATGACTCTGAATTTTTTATTGCTTTATTATAAAGTGGAATAAAAGCGCCGTACGGCGAAAATAAAATTTATATCTGATAAAAATATCCAAAGTTATTGAATAAGAGCTTTAGAGAGAGACGAATCCACAAGGTCTCCGTTTTTATCTATTTGGCTACGGAGCTCTAAAAAGTACACAAGAAAAATCCCACACATAAATACGCCACAAAATATGTGGTTGCACAATAGGTACTAGTGTATGTAGGTATGACTTTTTTTACTTGTACGAACATTTTTTTACTGAAACAAATTATATCACTTTTTCTGCTGGCCAAAAAGAGAAAATTTATTAGACAGAATAATTTACTCGTGACAAAATATATTAAGCACTTATTAAGTATTTCCTTTGCGCCCAAATGTTTTTTGTCGACGCTACTTTATCAAGGTAAGGCGCCCCTTTCCCGCGAGTCCGTGCCCTACTTTTAATTAGTTGCGAGTTTGTTATTATTGTTACGGCAAAATGTGCCCGTAAAAATTACCCCGCCTTATCACTGGGGGCGAAATTTTACGCCAGTTTATTCCTGAAATTGTTTGCAAACAAAGGCTTTTTGTATGGAAATGCTACCTGCTTTAATTCTTACCTTAGGTACAGAATTTATCTGTTTACCTTAAGAATGCACGTTGGTAGCCGTAACAACAGTAATCATGTCGCAGAGGCAATTGGATTTCTATCTACATACTTACATACCTAATATACATGGTTCATCGTCATTATTAGCCTCACTACATTATATGGAGTGTAGACCCACCACGATGCTCCAATGCGGGTTGTCGGACTTAGGGTTATTGCTATCTAGGGTTGCCATCCGTCCGGGCTTCTCCGGAATTATCCCAGTTTTGAATGCATCCGGGGTGCGTCATCTAAAATAAAAAAATATAAAATTGATTATTAAAATAATTTAACTGTAACAGGATTCTGTTTTGTTAGGTACATTTAAAATGGTGATAAAAATGACTAAATTTCTTTTTAAAGTCTAAAACATAAAATAAAAAGGTGCTTTAAGACATTTTCAACTGTTTTTTTATTACACGGATTATGTTTATAATAACCTATTGACCGGGTTCGGGACACTACAATCCGGGGTTTTCACGCGTTTTGTCCTGATTTCCAAATTTTATAGATGGCAACCCTATTACTATCAGATGTTGATAATGTTGACCGGGAACGGCTATCCGAGCCAACGAACTTCCTAGAAGAATGAAAAATTCAGAATTATTCCGCGACCGAACCCAGTACTTCGTGATGGAATAGATAGATAGATAAATTCTTTATTGCACATTTAAAAAGATACAGAGACACAAAAATAAAACAAAAACAAAAGTTAAATGTACAAAGGCGGTCTTATCGCTAAAAGCGATCTCCTCCAGACACAAAATAGATGTACATACCTATATCGTTACGTTTTGAAAACTTGATATATTTTTAATTTAAGATTTAGAAATCAACATAGATTTACATTTGAAAATTGACCATAGTAATTTTTCAGTTTTAAGGCCTTAAAAAATCTCAATAATACACTTATTTTTAAAAAGTTAATAACATTCTGTATTATGGAAGTTAAAGCTTAACTTAACTAGCGCAGTCAGTCGTCGCTGTTGTTGCAGAAAAACGTGACTTAAAAAAAATCTAAATTAAAGGAGAATACCAGACAATGTATAGGACTTTAACCTACTAATAAAAACATAATGTACAACAATGTATTATAGATCATTTTATTGCATTTCTTTTACTATTTACTATAAATTACATTTAAAAGCTCTAGAACTCGGAGTATTCGACACGAGCCTAACGTTGGTTATCGTCCACTTTCGTATTGTTGTTCCGTATAGCTGTCACACTGACATGACAGTCGCAAAGCTTTATTAAATACATTTTTAAACAGGCTTAACGACTCTGGATACTAGTTTTTTCGAGCCCACTTTTGATGAAAATACAATGAAAACGATTTAAAGGCTAGAACCCAGTGCAACAATAAATATTTGAAAATGCATAAAGAGTGTAAATTAAAAGTTGATAGTTTAATTACTTTTTTAACAGAATTTTATCTCGATGTCCAGTAAAAATGGCTTATTGTAAAACATTTATATAATAATAGGATATTTTTGGTATATTTACAATTTGTGTTCATTCTGGGTTATGATCTGGCATTCTCTTTTTTGAAAAACGTATAATTTCCTTAAACAATACCGAGCTATATTTGATACTGATCGTACATTTCGTCACTTTACGTACACATAGTCGTGGTGACTTTGGGATCGTGCTCGTATCTCTTGCAAGGGTTGCGGGTTCGTGACTGAGGTCGCCATTCTATTATGCGTTGCTTCTTCATTTTTTTATTTTTTATTTTTCTTTAACTTACATTGTAATTACATAGAAGCGTCCAATAATAATAACAAGCCCATTTAAAAATTAACTGCCATATCTGAAGAAGTTGTCATTAATATAATTTGATACTGATCGTACATTCCGTCACTTTACGTACACTTATAGTGCCTGCGCTCTAACAAGGTGCCTGTGACATATGTCATTAACTTTCCGTTTCACTCTTGAAAGTTGAAGCGATTTACAAATTATGACTTAGTATTTCAGCTGTTCCAAATTCTTAATATATTAAATCGTTAATAGCTGTAGTAACTTAAATTTAAAACCGTTAAACCCAGCCAGAATGTTCTAGTCTACAAATAAAATCAAATTGAAAGAAAAATTAAGCAAAGTGTTGTAACGTATAACGTAACGCCATAGACGTGTCTAGTGATGGGACGTACTTCTACGATGAATAGTCGATATTTTTTTTAATAATAAACGTTTATTGTAGTACAATTTTTATTTTTAAAAAGTCTATAATTTTATACAACAACAGAACATCAGGGAAAGTTTACTCAAAAGGTTGCAAAGAAGAAATATATTTTATTCGTCCTAACTTATATCAGAATTAGGAACATTTGAGTTGTCACTAAATTCATTATCTGAATCTATGACGAATATTATTAACAACTAGCGGTCTCCCGGTATTTCACCCGCGTAGTTCCTGGTCCCGTGGTAATATCTGGATACAAATTACCTTATGTCACCCCTTATGAGTCGAGCTATCATATACAAAAGGTTTTTTTATAATCCGACTGATGACTGATGTAGTTTCAGAGATTAGCCAGAACAAATAAACAGACAGACAGACAATAATTGAAAAAAAGATGTTATTTTGGTGTATGTACGATATGCATATATGCACAAACAGACACTGCAATTTTATTTATATGTATAGATGAATTAATTATTTTGTTAATATGGACGTCACGATCCCAATCAGTCATAATATCCCTTTTTGTTTTATTCACGACCTTCGACCAGCCTTCAGGTTAATCTTTGTTGATGGCCTCTTGTAACAGTGCCAACATGTTATTTGCCGTTAATGGCGGTGAAGTAGGTATTAATTTTTGCGGCGTGACTGAAAATTAAATGGGAATATGGAAAAAAGTATTTAAATTCAATCAATCAAATCATTCAATCAAATAATCAATTATTTCATAGGTAATGCTGCGTTCGCAGCGCTGATGTTATAAATGCTGATTTTATAAAGCTTCAAAACAGGATTTAAAATAAAAGCATACATGTTATTTGGACCCAATAACATTATATCTAAGGACCGAGGTCAGACCTATTGTCATCTCTTCTAGAGCATAGGTAGGAGTTGGTGCCTTTTGACGCCGGACTAAGGCAATAAGCTCCAACTTTAACATTTTTATATCTACTCCGTTTTCCAGTTCATCAACTGGCTGTTGCGGTTGGATCGGTTTGAGGTTTATTAACCTGTACCAAATGGTAAAGCGGGGCAGATTGAGATTTTCTTAATTTGTCTTGGTCTGGCTGGAGGAAGGCTATCGCCGTGGCTAGTTACCACCCTACCGACAAAGACGTACCGCCAAGCGATTTAGTGTTCCGGTACGATGTTGTTTCATTCTACACCTAACAAGTTAGCCCGCATCCATCTTAGACTGAATCACACATCAGGTGTGATAGCAGTCAATTGCCAACTTGTAGTTGTTAAAAAAATTATCGCAGAGACTATAGTCAATAAAAGTTTAATCCCTAGAAACTATGCATTAGTATAACCGCGATAACAAAGTCTCCTCATAAATAACGATCAAATAATAATTTGCCTTTCAAGCTAATTTTTTTACAACATTAAAAAGAGGTAGATTTATGCTGCGAGTATCGTCAGCGATAAACATGAATTTCTAAGCGTCACATCCCTAGTCACTGACGTCAACGTCATACTGACAACTGTCACCCGCACTTTCTTACAGCAATTGGATTATAGTCGTAGTGGCTTTGGGATCGAGCTCGTGTCTCTTGAAAGGGTTGCGGGTTCATGACTGAGGTCGCCATTCTACTTTGCGTTGCTTCTTCATTATTTTTTAATCTAATTTAAAAAAACAAAATTATTAAAAGTTAAACCGACTACAAAACCCACTGAAAAGTATAAAATAAATGCGTAATTTAGTTACTTTAACTCGGTGTCATCCAATTTTAAGGTGAGTTTATTCAACAAAGCAGCAAAGAACTTTGTGTGAATTAGGTAATCTTTAAAGCAGAAAGCTTACAGGTGGCACCGACTAAGTAATTCTTTCATTGTTGTACTAGTTATTGTTCATCTTAGGGTACACTGTAAGTTTTATTAAAATCGGTTTAGTAGTTTTTGAGATAGGGAATTTTTGTGTTTTTTTTTATCGAAAATAAAGCGGGCAAACGAGCATGCGGGTCGCCTGATGTTAAGGAGTATAAATTTTATGTCCTGATAATATTTATTTAAAGAATGTATAAATAATTCTCCATAAAAATTTTTAACAAAAAATAGAACCGACTCAAAACGCACTAAAAAGTAAAAAATAACTATGTCATTTAGTTGCTTTAATTTACTTGCATATCTATGAAGGCGGTGCCAGCCAAGTTTAAGGAACATTTATTTTACGTAGTAAAGCAGTTTGTGGGTTCTAGGTAACGTCCTTAAAGTAAAAACCTTGGCTGGCACCGACTCCTAGATATGCTTAAAAGTAAATTAAAGCAACTAAATGACACAGTTATTTTTTACTTTTTAGTGCGTTTTGAGTCGGTTCTATTTTTTGTTAAAAATTTTTATTTCTTACTTTTTAGTGATTTATCGCTACGTAGCGTACTCGTATTATACTGTCATAGTATATTTTATGGCACTAGTAGCCAAAAAGCTACCGATACCGAGTCAAAAACCGAAATCGCTGTAAGCGTGCCTCCAAAATTTGAAGAGTTCCTTCAATTTCCCCAGGATATCATCATCAGATCCTAATATGAGGACAATGGGACCACCTTGGATGTGTGCCCTTTCTAATAAAAAAAGAATTATCAAAATCGGACATCACTGTAAAAAGTTATGCGTGGTCATACATAAAAAAAAAAAATATACGTGTCGAATTGAGAACCTCCTCCGTTTTTTTTCGTCGGTTAAAAAAGCATCTAAACTTACACGATCAATAATTAATTGGCATCTGTGTATTTTGAGGATTTCAGGAACAACAACATAGAAAATAAATATTAACAGCGTCATCTATGATTGTGTTTTAAAACTTCTTACACACAACGTCGGACTCAGTCTGTCTGTGATGTTTTCCGCATCTTACCTGCTTGAAGTAGTTTAGTAATTATTCAATAGATGGCGCTAATCTACGTAGTTTATATTTTACAAGCTTTTCACTAAGTTTATTATAGCAGACACTAGACACACGGATATCAAAACAAAAACAACCTACCCTAAGAATAATGTAGTTTAATTAAAAAAAGTTACACAGCTTTTCCTTCTAGTTCGTCCCGACCATAAGGAAGATTTGGTGCTTGAAGTAGTTTTCTCACTCTTGGGTAGATGGCGTTGTGATATACTCAATACCCCTACAGTGCACCTCATTCTGGTTAAGAACCTTTTTCAACGGTGCGTTTCTGTATCCTTTGAAGTAATTTTAATACTTTTAACTAGAGGGCGCTTTCTACAAATATTGAAAATATTTTCAAGCTGCACTTGTCATGTCTTATTTATATAATGACATGACAAATGCCGCATGCATAGATCCCATCGTTTTAGAAATATCAATAAAACTACTTTTGCGAGCGTTTATCATTCTTCTCCGTTAGAAGTAATAGTGTTCTATGGTTTTGTGACAATCAGAATCGTACATACTATTACATATAAGATGAGTTTGAATTATTTGCCAGCGTCGAAACTGGAGCAAATCATATAGATTACAATAGAAAAATAAATTTGTTCCCAGAACCAATAATTAAAAAATTATAAGGCATTACAAAATATCTATTCACTTACGACAGTACCTACGCATACCGCCATCCAAATACATTTATAAATTACCCCAAAGCCAGCTAGCCATTTACCCCAAGGCAGTTATGTACTTACGTACCTACACACTAGAATTTAATCAAAATAACAAACGTAAAAACAGCTGATCGACGACCAGTGTCAGGAAAATATAAAACATTATTTCATAAAACTTAAAGTTGCACATATATGAAGATCAGTTCGTGTATTGAAAAATATAAAGTATTTCGCTTATAGGTTTAGATATATTAGAATAGTAATTAGTATTATGATTGTAAATTATAACATTACGCTTTATTCCGGTAGGGGTAAGCATATACCACATCCCTCCACTTGCCACGGTCCTTGCATACTTCCTTAAATTAAAGAAAATGCTAAATCACTTATTTCAAATAAGCTTAGTTTACTAGCTTTTTTAAAATGTCAACTATTATTTCATATTAATAGTGATAATTTAAGGTCAGAAATAAAATTAAATCTCCAAACGTTCTATAATAATTTCACCATTAATATCCATCTCGCCATCTACACGTATTTTAAGGAACTACGCCTTACAAATAAATATTGTGCTTGACAACTACGCTTAAATTCTTTATCAGTTTGAAGTTGTTTTGTAAGAATCGGTTAGATGGCGCTGTTTTTACAAATTATGTATTTTCAAGCTGTACTTGTCCTGTTATTATTTTTGATTTGTTATGTTAATAAAAATAATGTAACCTGCTCTAAAAATTAAAATATAATACTATAAATTATTTTTTTATACTGCAACTCTCGTACAAGTTCGCCAACTAGCCGTGCTTTTGTAAAAGAATGAATTTTTCTTAGGTAGGTACCTACTTCAATATTTACTTTGTAAACGGATCCTGAAAAATTGAAATTAAATTATAATTAAAATGATAAAATGCCTACCACAGCCCACAACAAAAGTCCGATAAGCGGATGTCGCAGACCTTTCGGATATTGGTGTCGGACTGTCGGTCCTTAATCGAGAAGTTGAGAGCGGAAAGTAGAGGACTTCCTCCTCTTAGTTGTTATTTTCACTTAAATATTTTTAATCATCATCATCACTAATAGCCTATGGACGTCCACAACTGGACATAAGCCTTTTTAATAAGCCTGAGCCGCCTATTCGAACCACAACCACCAAATTTTTTTAATAACATCGTCAAATCAAATAGGTCGGTATGTATTTGATAATTATCATAAAACTATTCGTTATCAGGAACATTACAAAAAGCACGGTCTACCATAAGGGTGCAAAAATAGCCGACGGCATACGACAACACTACTATATTGTATGGACGTAGTAAAATACATAAAAAGATAATAGCTGCGACACGTCGCCTGCAGTTGTCATCTGCAGTCGGCTGCGAACTTGCACCCTTCATCACACAATATCACAATATCACATAATTTTTACGGTCCCCGAGGCGTAGTGAATTTATAAGACAGAGGTTCTGGGTTCGATTCCCAGCTGGGTCGATAAGGATTTTTTTTATAGACTACAAGTTGGCCCTTGACTGCTATCACACCTGATGTTAAGTGATGATGCAATCTAAGATGGAAGCGGGCTAACTTGTTAGGAGTACGATAAAATCCACACTCCTATCGGTTTCTACACGACATCGTACCGGAACGCTAAGTCGCTTGGCGGTACGTCTTTGTCGGTAGGGTGGTAACTAGCCACGGCGAAAGTCTCCCACCAGCCAGACCAAGACAAATTAAGAAAAATCCCAATCTGCCCCACCGGGAATCGAACCCAGGACCTCCGTCTTATGAATCCACCACGCATACCACTGTGCCACGGAGGTCGTCAACCACTGTGCCGCGGAGGTCGTCAATTGGTCCAGGTCTGGTTGGTGGGAGGCTTAGGCCGTGGCGAGTTACCAACCTACCGATTAAGACATACCGCCCAACGATTTCACGTTCGGGTACGATGTCGATGTGAAAGAAGTGTGGATTTCATTCTGCTCTTAACAAGTTAGCTCGGTACCATCTTCGATGAGATTTTAGATATAAATCGGCACTGCCGGGAATCGAATCCAGGACCTCTGTGCCACGGAGGTCGTCAATTGGTCCAGGTCTGGTTGGTGGGAGGCTTAGGCCGTGGCGAGTTACCAACCTACCGATTAAGACATACCGCCCAACGATTTCACGTTCGGGTACGATGTCGATGTGAAAGAAGTGTGGATTTCATTCTGCTCTTAACAAGTTAGCTCGGTACCATCTTCGATGAGATTTTAGATATAAATCGGCACTGCCGGGAATCGAATCCAGGACCTCTGTTGCATAAATCTACCACATATTATACCACTGAGCCATGGAGATCGCAAATCGTCGTCGTCATGCTATGCGAGAATTTAAAGGATAGTCTTGTGTCAAATTTTGTAAAGAATCACGACTCAATAGACAAAAAAAACGTTCATAGTTATAATATAAAAAAATCCCTCCGGCCAGTCACGTGATCTAACGTTTGCCCTCAAACAAAAACATCTCATAACCGCCCTCTAATATTTACTATAGAAAAATAATCAAAGTGAAAGATTGTTTTTCGCCGTCCAAATAGTTTTCCCAGGCGTGATTTTTCCGACAGATAAGTCTAATATTTCACGGAACGGAACGGACAGTGAAAATGAGTGACAGCAACGATTGATGGGCCTTCGGTTGTAATTTGAAAAAGCGGTCTATTACCAAAGACTTTGGAGACTTACAGGTAGACAAAGCTTCAGCCAAACCAATACGGCCGAATAGGTTATTTGGTTCTAAATTGTTATTACTTATTATTAAAATATAAACGGCTGGAAATCACGTCATCGGAGTATGCCCGACTAGTTTCGTAGGTACCCATACGGGGTTTAGTCATGAGCCCCACGCCGCGTTGCATGATCAAGTGAGCTCATAACTAAGGACCCTGTATGAGTTACTTGTCTGGTTTTATTATTTAATGCCAATTGCAATGATTTCATGAAATTTGGAGAGGGTTTCGGAAAAAAACAATACCAAGCACAGCTCGGTGAACCAAGTACTACGTGACTTAGAAATGCAATTTACAGTAATGCCACGTTTATTTTCGACTAGTAAAAATGGAGTTTGGAGTGATTGATGTAGCTCAGGATTTTGTATGGTTATTGCCAAGTATGTTGCCAAGTTTAACTGTTTCCAAATTGTTACCTAAACAGCAACGTCACAGTCACTTCATATAATGGCTCTTTTTCACAATCGGCGATGCTAGTTATTCGTACAATCGTCTACGGTCTATAATGGCCGAGGTAATCGTGGATCATCGTGCAAACATCAACATCGTCTGTGACGCGTGGCAAAGCTCATATTAACTTGCCGATTGAAGACGATCGACAAACAATAATCGCCGATTGTGAAGAAGAGCCATAACGTCGACTGACATTATTGGATGCAAGCATGATGTTAGTCAAGCATTACCATAAACCGCGTACCAGCTTACATGATACTGTGCTACTCGCCCCGCCCCGCCCTGTAGTAATCAGCACGATGAAATGCCACGGCCCACGCGGTACCGTGCTGACTCGGCAGTCAAGAGATTCGTCTCGAGAAAAAAAAATCAGTAATTAAATCTATTGTTCTACATCTGAACTATCTCTATCGACTTTCATCATCATCATTATTATCAGTCTATGGACGTCCACTGCTGGACGTAGACTTTTTTAAGACTTCCAATCAGAACGATCCTGAGCCACCTGTCGCCAACGGCTCCTTGCAACACGTTTTATGTCGTTAGTCGAGTTATGGGGAGTCGACCAACGCTTTCCGCTGCGGGGTCGCTATTCTAACATCTAAGGAATTTGCATCGCAGGTGCTGGAATATGATTTCGCTTCATCAAACTCTGACTCTTTTGACCTTTTTTCTAAAAAAAAACTTATCAGCAAAAACTTCTTTGCTGACGGAGTGAGGAACGTTTGCTGGTGTTATGTATAAGTAACAATGTATATAAAAAATGTAATAATTAAAATATTACGATAATGAATATTACCCTACTCAAATACAGCTATTTGTATATCAAAAATCGCCAGAAAGTTTAGCGAAATAATATTTGTTATTTTCCTTACATTTTCGCAGGACAAGCGCAACATTAAGAAAGGCAATAAAAGATTATTTCTCCAAGTTTAGATACAGTAAGTTGGTCACGTTGCCGGTTATGCCACTCCTGAGGTTACTTCAGCTCTCAAAGTACGAATACATTTGCGTTTTAATTGTTTCTTTTACGACGAAACTATCTTTAAGTTAAACAAACACGCGCTGCTTTTAACAGAAATGTCTTATTTTTTATAACTAAACATATAATTATGTAATAATTATTACAACCAACTCAAACTCAAGTATGTTTTTATATATAAGCTCTTTTGAAGGGTCAAAGGGTCACTCTACCAACGGTTTGGACAGCAGATTCAGTTGGCAAGAGCCACCAACAAACTTAGCAGTTTTAAATTAAAGTACCTAAATGTTAGATACATACATATATTACATACATAACATCACGTCTCGTTCCCATAGGGGTAGGCAGAGACTACATTCTTCCATTTGCCACGGTCATTGCATACTTCCTTAGCTTCTTTTATTATAAGTATTTTTTTTATCACAAGTTTAACCTCAGAGTCGTGAAGTTGGAGGTGAGCGCAATAAGCTCTTAGTCTCTTTTATTAATATCTGATATATCTATTAGGCTTAGTCTCTACTGATCGTGGATAAATTAAACATCACCAGAAGCCCGCTAACCCACATTGGATCAGAGTGGTGGGTCCACGCTCGATATCCTCTATCCTTTAAGGAGGGAGACCTTGGCCTTGTAGTGATTATAATGATTTATAGTTCAGACTAGAAGTTGCTCGCGATTTCGTCCACGTGAAGTTCGGTATGTTTTCAATGGCTTTTTTCCTAAGCAAATAAGATACTTCCAGGTAATTATTGTGTCCGAATAAAAATCCTGACAAATGCGAGTCGATCTCGCCCACCGAGGTTTCCATACAAAGAAAGTAAAGACAGAAAAGATCATTGCTGTTACAGTAAAACATGTTTACAATAACATAGTCTAGGTACCTATGTAAAACAAAATTTTCGAAAGCTTCTGCAAGTTCAAACTTCGATGTCAATACAAGTACTTATGGCATTTTGTCTAACAATTTTGTTTAAAAAATTAAATATTTATATAAAATTTACTTCTGTGGCCAATATTTTTAATAAACTCTTGAAAATTATGCGCAGGAATTCGAACGGCCCTCCAAATATCGACAACCGAAATGTTTTAGTAAAATGAGCCCATAGGGATTTTTTCCTATAGATTTATTGACAGGGACCAATGTTGGCACACTATAAATATAAATACATACAAATGGCCCTTGGTTTTTTTAATAAGAGGGTAAGCCGAATATTAGTCTAATATCGGAGTGCAAACCTATGTTACCCTACGCGTATCGTGCAGTTTTTTTTTGTTTTGGTATTGCATGAGCATAAACGAATAGACAAAAACATAAGGATAAACTACTTTGGATAAAAAAAAATTAATTGAAAAAATTGTTTATTTAGAGCCGAAAGTATTTTTTTAATTATACAACGATACTTAGGCCTGTGTGCACCAAGATTTCCGTTATCATAACCAACGGTTAACATAACTTTACTATTTATAATAAACCCGTACGCTGGTTAAGGACGTAAACCGGGCGGTTATCTTAACCGAGCTTACGTCCTTAACCGTACGGGTTGTCGTGAACAGTAAATTTTACGTTTAGTAAGCTAAACGTAAAATTTACTGTTCACCGTTGGTTATGATAACCAAAATCTTGGTACACACAGGCCTTAAAATAAGTTCTTAAAAGGAAGAAGGATAATTTTAACATATTTAAAAAAACCCTGATAGCAAACCCACATTCAGAGTTCGAAAATATAAAAAAAATTGGTTGTCTGTAAAGTCGATTTACTGACGATAGTTGAACGTGACAACGTCTTAAGAAAATACTGATGGAATGGTAGCATTTAATTGGTTATTAAAATTTTTAATTTAAGTATATTTTTATAAATATTAATTTAAATTAATAAAATAATTGATTTTGATTTTATAAATTTATATTTTAAATTTATAATAAATATATTAATTTTTAATTTAAAATTAATATATTTAATAATTATATTTAATAGACGGATGTCGAACGCTGCCGAACGCAAAGGCCGATTGTGCTTCTTTGTCGCTCGTTCTGCGCTCTCGCTCGCTCTTCAAGCCTTACATGGAACGCCTCAAAGCGAGGTAACGCCGCATGAGTCATGTTTTTCCGTGCGTGCAGCCGGCTCTATCGAATTATAAGACGTTGTCACGTCAAAAAATCATAAATTCCGATGAAGCCGTTCTAAAGTAATACATGTACAGATATTTTTTAAATAGATTTTGTTTTTATTTTGTTATTATACTACTATTACAAAGGCGAAAGCTTATGAGTGTGGGAGTGTATATGTTTGTTACTTTTTCACGCAAACACTACTGAATAGATTTTGATGAAACTTCACAATAATATAGCTTACATATCAGAATAACACATAGGCTACATTTTATCCAAAAATTCGAGAGAAATCACGGGCGTTAGCTAGTAAGTACATGTAGTATAATGTATTCTAAACCACAATCATCCTAATGCACAGTCTTACCCACGTTAATACCGACATTCTTTATCGTAATCCTTATGCAACCCTGCACCCCAAATTGCAGTTAATATTAAAATATTGCCTTGAACCCATGCATTTTTTTATACTTCACCAAAACAGTGCCTTGCTGTTACAGTCCCTTCACACTACGTAAAGCGTCCACCGAACGTTGCAACGCACACCTATAACGAGGTACGCGCGCTTTTTACCCGACTGCGTCAGAAGAAGGTTAATGTTTTTCGAGCGTGTGTATGTAGGTATTTGGGTATGTGAGTATGTTTGTATGTATGTATGTCCATTTCTTTGGCACGCGCTACGGCCTAAAGGTCTGGACGGATTTTGACGCATGCGGTGTTGTTGAATTCGCCAGAATTGTGGTAGTGACATAAGCTAGATATACAAATCTTCTAAATGGCGGCTGTAGGTGGGGAAAAAAGAGTGTATATTTTTTTTCTTATTTTAATAATATGGGTACCATATGAAAGGTCGAAAAGACATTTCAAATATATATATAAATATATCATATCATGTATATATTACTATTTTAACAAATAAATGTCAAAAATTGTACCGTCTCATTTCTATAACACAAACTAAAACTAAAAAGTGTAAAAAAAATATTATTATAGACAGAGTGATACTTGTTTTTCTCTTTTCAGTTCATTAGTTCTAAGCAGTCGGGTTTTTTGTTTTTATAATAATATTTTTTTTATTTAACTACTCGCCCTACAATCACTCGCGTAGATCTACTCGTACTGCCGTGGGGATATTGTCATAAAATGAACCTTAAACGCTAACTTAACTATGATCTATCTTTGTTTTTCTTTTATTTAAGTATTTTTTTATCTAGATCCTTTCGTTGACCCGTAGTTGAGTAAGCCCGTCCAATAAAAATGTATGAAGAATTTTCATTATATATGTATTTTTTTTGTTGTTGAATTTGAATATCTATCTTATATAAGAAAAAGATTTGTTCAGTTTAAAGATGACACTACTAAATTATAAGGCGTACGCCTTGTAACGTGTATTAAAGCTAATCTATAACCATTGACTGGTTTCCATAGGGTATCTTAGAACGCTAAAACGCTTTACGGTAGCTCCTTGCCGGCAGGGTGGTAACATGACTGACGCCTACCACAGAATATTAACATCGTTACTTTATTTGCCTTAAAAGATACGTCAAAGCCCGCTTGCAGCCGCTTGTACTGCAAACTTGTTGGTCATGGCGTTCAATACATGATGTGCAGTTACTCAAATCGAACATTAATTAACGCAAAGCGAACTATCCCCTCTCCTATAAAGACAAAGATCCTGGATTAATAGGCTGATAATGATGATGATGAACACTAAGTACCTAATTCAACACATCTAAGATCTTCTGATTATACTGAATTTGTGAAACAGCAACTTGTACATCAACGTCGGTTAACAAAGTTATTGCAACGCTGCGTTTAGAGCCCACGTAAGTTGCTAGTGTGAAGGAGCTTTTACCATAAAAACTCACCCCCACAAAATATAATACAAGTATTTGTACTCACATTTTTTTATGCCTTAGGGAGAGAATACTTATTTAACTGCACCGTAATATGCGAAACGTGTCACATATTTATAAAAAAAAATTGAAATGAAACAAATATCTACCCTCATGTTGTGTTTTATAAACATACAAACTTGAAATAACTATAGCAAAAGTCAACGAAAACGCGCGCGAGAAAGATAGTGTATTGCAATCTTCCTAGAACACCAAAAAAAGATGTACGAGACCTTTGAAGGCAGACTGGGAACATCAAGCTATTCTTAAAATATTGATGTATGCCATCGTAGACCTTTTGTAGTCGTAATAAATAGGATCAATCCCAGCATACATTTAATTTTCCACAACTTATTTATATTCGTGTCTATTTATACAAAACTTTAATAAGATACTCGTATACTATTCTATACTAGAGGACGTCCGCGGTTTCACCCGCGTAGCTCATTTCCGCGTGAAAATTTGCTATGAAAGGAGGCCTACAGTTCTTTGTGATGAATACTTTTTTAGCGCGAGGCACGTGATGTGTTGATTGGCGAGGTGTATCCAAGATGGCAACTGCGCTTTGTTTGGATGGCGACTACGGTTCGTTTGTCAGTGTCATTGGAATTTAACGAAATTCTCCTTAATCCGAATTTTACGGATACATGTTGTCGACTCGAAATCGAATTTTTTTTATGTTTTGTTATTCATCCAAAGTTTCGATCAAGTCTACCGTACCCCTTGACGAAATTAATAATTAGATTATATTGGTGAAAACCAAATGAATAGCGATTTTAGAATTAGGTTAAATGAATATTAAATATATAGAAAAATAGATGGAAAAATAAATAGAAAAAAATAAAAAAAATAATGAAGAAGCAGCGCAAAATAGAATGGCGACCTTAGTCACGAACCCGCAATCCTTGCAAGAGATACATACGGGCACGATCATAAAGCCACCATGACTATGTGTAGGTAAAGTGACGAAATGTACAATCAGTATCAAATATATATGACAACTTCTTATAATAATTGTTAGTATCTGGTTGACCGAACGTTGCTTGGTAGTTTTTGGGAAAGGTCATGGCCGGATTCTGTCCCGAAATTGAATAGAATTTGCAATATTTATTAATATGTAAAAAAAAAAATAAAGCAATATTTAAGGCAAAAGTTATATTTCTCTGTAACATTCGAGAAATACGTATTTTTTTGTTTATTTTGGATATTTCTTTGACTCGCATTAGCTTACGAGTTTGGATACACATATAATACATATTCTATCTGTATTTAGGACTGCAGTTTGTAACTACATATAAAAAATACGAATAACAAAAAACAGTAAACTAAAGTAAATATTATAAGCATATAATAATAAAATAAAGATATATGATTTTTTTATTGTATAAATATGTTACAATTGTTGATGCGGCTGCGCACAACCGCGCGACATGCAAAAGAGTGTACAAGTATCCGATCGTATTTTGACAGATTTGAAATGTTTTTGAAATGTTTTTTTTTTTTATATGGAACAGCCATATGTTATGTAATAATAATGACTGGGCTGAATTAATTTGCTTTGATGAACTAGAACAAATGTTTAGTACCAACTCAATCTCCTTATATACCAATGATCTTAACCCATATAGTCTAACTATTGGACCAGTGAAGTATTATTTGCTACTAACTATATAACACTTTGGTAAACGACAGTAAAATCATTACTATTTAAAATAATTAGGCGCCTTTTTGTAACATGTTATTGAAGAGTCTCGAAAGTTCTTTGACCACAAAACTTAAATAGCGGTATTCTAAAACTCGTAAGCTTTAAAATAAGGTACTATATGCCACTGCTAACGAATTTTCGGGGCACAGCTCCATACTAATTCCGGCCATGTCCTTTACTAAAAATTAAACCAAGCAAGATCGAATAATTGCGCCCAAAACCCAAACCCAATTTCACGAAAATTTGGATGTGTACGGCCGCCATACGCTTGAGTTAAATCTCTTTGTTGCGTGTTAAAAAAACTGACAGCCGACGGATGCAACTAAAGATTTGAAAGACCTACCAAGAACATCCAAATACCTCCCACCATACATCGATGTCTGGAGGAGCTAATATAGGTACAAGTGTTCGCACTACTCGAGCTGAAGACTTGGCTCCAGTAGAATCTTATTGGGCTCGTTCGTCGTTTGGGCAGCGTTTGAAACAAAATCGTCTGCCAAAGCAATGATAGCAGATCAATAAAAATAAATTCGTCTTATTTTATTGCGTCTATTGGGCTGTCAATTCATCTACCAAATAAAAAACACTGTTGGCGCAGCCATAAAACAATTCCAAAAGGAAAGATAATCAACTAATGGCCGACTTAACTCGTAATAACTATTCGATCGTTGACAAAAAGAAAACAAACAAAATCATTTATTTTGTGGGAGTGACTGACTTGACATAGCCAAGCGAAGCGATGCACAAAAGTTTTCCATCCAGTAGTGTTTTTCTGTAACGATGTTTTTATAACTCGACAGGAGTCTCGAATTAGTCTCGGTATATATTTTTACTATTACTATACTATTGATATGGAGAGATAAAGACGAATTCGAGGCTCACGTTGTTTAGTCATACGCTGGAGCAAATAAAACTTAACTGATTTTTTTAAATGTTGGTTCTACAGTGACAGAATGGCAACTGAATTATAGGTATGTACAGTTAAATTAGTACCTACAGAACTAGACGCCTGTTGGTATTATTATAGCAATTTGTGTGATAGACATAATTATAATTGATTTTTCATTCGCAACCTGCTGCGACCAAGCATTAGAAAACACCAATGTCATGAGGCGGCTTGGCCAGTTGGCCTCAACATATCGTTACAGAACTCTGGCCAGCAAAGAAACTTCCATACACGTACGCAGGTAGGTATATATAGTGGAAAACATAACCCTCATTTTGCGAGTCGGGTAAAAATAACTGTATTCCTGTTCCAAATCCAAATATACTACTATCATTTACTTCTGCTGTTCAACAATATATCAAAACATACAAATGATGCCTTATCATTTATCTACACTCGTAATACGAACAGTGTTTTCCCCTAACCTTTCCTAAAATCCAAGTTTCCCGTAGATAAAAGGGCGAGATCGTATGACACATTATTCATATCGGGGGGCGTCGCTAAAGATATTGTGGAAAGGGCATTAAGATTGCCGAATGCAATACATTCTATCCTCGGCCCTTGTTTTGACGTGATAGAAACGCTCTAGACTTTCAGAAACAAGTATACCGTTGCACTCACATTAAAGAGTTTTAGCTAATTTAAACCTTATCGTTTTATGTTTAGGGTGTCATGTTGAAAATTGAAAGAAAGTAGAATTGGTAATATGACGCCGTAATAAATGTTGCGTATCGATGCGTGTGAAGATATGTAATGAAGAATGTTTATTTTGCTGTAGTTTGCAACATAGAGTTTTTATTTTAAAAAAGATTTAATTTTTAAACCTATAAACGTTTTCGAATTTTGTATATTGTAATAATAAAATAAAAATTTTAAAATTATAATAAATGATAATAAAATATTTTAAAAACTAAAAATTTTGAAATAGAAAATAATCATTAAAGCGTAGGAATGTACCTATGTATGACCATAAAATCATAACATCGCCATGAACTTAGTATCCACACACTGCCAAAAAGTCTTGGTACTTTTTGGCAGTGTGTGCATACTTAGTGCGTACTTTATTTTCTCTAATTATAAACACTATTTTGCTTAAATGCATAACATATTTTCATAAATTATTACACTCGAGATAGTCGAGACGCCAACAATGACTAATTGACATACCTAGCAATAGTATTTTTCGGTGCGTTTATAACAAAAGCAGCAAAAATCTAATTTATTTCCTTGGGAATCGATGCAATGTCTCGTTCGAGCTCCTATTTTATGCAGGAAGCTCTTTCAAACAAGGGAAGGACCCCCAATTGTATTATTTTTATTTGTGTTCATCTCATCTGCGGTTGGCAACATTTTCCGTGGTGTTTTCATCCCATTACCTGCCTAACAGACACCATAAATATATTAATGCGGTAGTCGTATTTTATCTTTGTTTCTTTTAGTGAGACCGCAATAAAGTATTTTTCTCCGACTCGGTAATACTTGCTTTATAAAAAAAAAACAGAAATGCAATCGAGTCTTTTGTTTTCAAAACACATGAGAATGAGATATCATCTAAAGGACTATTATTATCGGCATATTAACAGCCCACAGCTGGGCTATGTCTCCCAGTCTTGTAGGAGAGAGGATATGGAGCGTAGACACACCTCGCTGCTCCAATGCGGGTTGGCGCGTGATAACGTTTCATTTAATAACGATCACTATCAGATGTTGATGATAGTGACCGAGACCGACTAAGAAAAGGACTGTATAGTTCTTTTGATTCCCAAAAAAAGGCTTTTTAATACGTTCGTAAAAGAGAGGTTAATTTTGTTGATTAACTAAATGTAGAATTTAAAATAAATGTCGGTTTTTTTAAAGTTTACAGTCATGTGTTTGGCTACTATTACTATACTAATTTTCTTTATAAAATTTATATATACAAATTTTATAGAGAGAATTTTATAGACAAGATTACCCACTATAAACCCATTGGCTTACAATGGGTAACCTTCGAAACTTATAAAGCGATTTAAAATATCTTTCACCAGTAAAATGCTACGTTATGCATAAATAATAAAAAAAAAATTGATGCATTTTCACTCTTGCACGTGATACCTATATACGCTTGTTGAATCTCTCCTCCTCAGCAGTATTATAATGTTTTTAATCTGATTAAAATAACTTGCCCGCAGGTGTCAACGGCCAGTTCAATTTAATTTAAATTTAAACTGGTCAAATTTAAAAGCCGTAAATTAAAAATTTCAAAGGGACGGTGACCCCACAGTCGTCTCTTCAGTGATTGGTGCTGGCGGGAACTAATCAAATTATCGCTAACAGAATGGTCGTGATTGATCACTGAAAGAAATAGGGACATGCTTCTCATCGATAATCATAATTTATTCGTCATACATGCCTGTAGGGTTACCAGAAGCTACTATACTATTCTGTAAGGATATTTTTAGCTGCCTCGTTGGTCTAGTGGTTAGCCCATATGGCTTCGACCACGAGGTCCTATGTTCGAATCCTGGGTCGAGTTACCGAAAACATAGTATTATTTAGTTATTAGTAAAGTATTTGCATTCTTCTATAAAATTTTCAGTTCTTTCCAAGCTCGGAGTCGGAAACTTAGTGGTGTTAAACCGTCGGTCCCGGTCACTATTATCGATAATCTATACTAATACTAGCTGACCCGACAAACGTTGTTTTGCAGTAAAAATTAGATGAAAATTAGATAGTAGCCGATTCACAGACCTGCTATATAAGCATACAAAATTTGGTAAAAATCGGTAAAGCCGTTTCGGAGAAGTATGGTAACTAACATTGTGACAGGGAAATTTTATATACGAGATTATAAAGAGGTAAAGTTTGTAAGTTTGTATGTTTGTAAATTTGTAAATAAAGTTCTGTCGGGGCTAATCTTCAAAACTACTGATCCGATTTTAAAAACTCTTTCACCAGTAGAATGCTGCGTTATCGGTGAAAGTCATAGGCCATATTTTATACTTGTATTGTATATATTACCAAGTCATCACAGTTTTTGTCGCCCGAATCGGGCCCTGAAATTTATTGAATCGGCGTAAATCGCGTCCGCTGCCTTAGCTATTGGATATAATTGAAAGCATTGTCTTTATGCATATTAAAAAGTCCTACAAAAAAGTCCGCATTAGTATATATCTATCTTTTATATTTTGGCAGATGTATAACTTTTTGTGTTTTAAAAAATCATTTAATTCACATGCTTACGTTAACGTCATTATTTATACAATTAAACTTAAATCCTTATCAAAATAAATTGTTTAATAATCACAAGGAAATAGAGATAACATTTGTCTTTTACAGTATGTTATTCAGAGATATTACAAAATTTCTAAAACACAAAACTGCCGCTAAATTGTCCAAATTAAGTTGACCTCCCCTGTTATGTTATACGTACCTACTGAATAGGGGTCAACATTTGGTACTGATATCCTTTGAGAATTCGATTTTTGATTTTTTCTTTCAATTAATGTGGCATGGCAGACCATATTTATATAATATACGAAAAAGTTTGTTCGTTTGTTTAAACGGGCTAATCTCTAGGTCTGCATGTCGGATTGTAAATTATTTTGTTTATTATGAAAGCTACACTCAAAAATGATATACTATTTAATACAAGCTTTACACATCGGATTGCCATAAATATATATTGTTAATGTTAATGTACTGTTTTATCGTACAATGTTCAACAAAAATGTAGATCTTTAGTACACGGGACGGGACAGTATTCTCTGTCCCGTCCCTTGCTTCACGGGAAACTATTAAAAAATTAAGTTGAGAGGGGAAGCGGGGAAAGAGCACACTTTATATGAAAGTCTGTCTTTAAAATTAAAAGGGTACCTAAGAGGCTTTCTCGCGAACGAAGTCGCGAGCGACTGCTAGTCTCCTATAAGGAGGGAAGCCTGGGTCTGTAGTGAGCCATTAATAGGCTGATAGAGATGGTGATGATTTTTATAACTTGAGAGTGTGAGTTTCCAAGTCATCTTTATCTAGCAGATTCATCTTTATTTTCCTAGCATTAAAGTAAAAAGTTGTATTGCACAAAAATAGAATCCTGTTGTAGTTTAAAGATTTTAATTTGTAGTTGACGAACTTGACGCTTGACGCTTGGTTCGTTTAAGATGAGAATAAGGCTGCAAGTTCATAGTTGACTGCAGACAACTGCATCAAACCAATTGTCGTAGAGACACTTTTGATTGAATATTTCTGTTTTGCCAGATAGTAAGTGTAGAACATGATACTGACTAGGCTGCTGGAATAAACGACAATACCTTTTACAAACAGCCCTAGAACTGCCAAATTATAAACACAAATAAACTGAAAATAATTTATTTCATATAGGCACATAAGCACTTTTAAATGTCAAGCTTGTTGTAACTCTACCACTGGTTCTAAAGACATTAAAGTTCATCTATGGTGGGCATATTACGTAGTTTGTCCACCGCGTTACTAAACCAGTAGTATAGCTGCGACAGGTCAGCTCCGAACTCTCACCCTAAAATTCCCAAAAATATACTGCCACATTACATAAATAGGCATCAGAATCAGATATACGTGAAAAATGTCCGACCAAGTTAAAAATATCTAGCATTAAATACACGAAACAAATTGTTTGAAAGCTTTTAGATACGTACGTAATAATAAATAAGAGAGATAAATATCAATGGTAGCAAGTGACTGCATCCGACACCAGTGTTGGGACATTGCCAAACTACAGGTATGCACGTCATGGTACCCAAGTAAAGCCTGTTTTATTTTAATAAAACTTTTTGTATAAGATAAACTTTGCAATGAAAACAATAATTATCTTGTTATAAATAATAATAATTAGATTGACGACCTCCGTGGCGCAGTATATTTATAAGACGGAGGTCCCAGGTTCGATTTCCAACAGGGCTGATTGAGATTTTCTAAATTGTCCAGGTTTGGTTGGTTGAAGGCCTCGGTGCTGGCTAGTTACCACCTTACTGACAAAGACGTACCGCCAAGCGATTAAATGTTCCGGTACGATTTCGTGCAGAAACCGAAAGGGGTCTGGATAATCATCCTATTCCTAACAAGTTAGCCCGTATCCTTTCTTAGATTGCAATACGACTTACCATCGGGGGTGATTGCAGTTAAGTTCTAACTTGTAATAAATAAAAAAAATAATAATATGAAAATTGTATTTAAATCCTGACTAACAGTCAGACCTTAAAGTTTTGAAAAGACATTGAAACGGACACCAGAGCATGAGAAAAACAAACTAGAAGATGCATATATTACGTTAATTTAAAAATCAAGTGCTATTTAAGTATCATAAAAAATACAAAAAAAAAATACTAAAAATAATACAAAAACTTATCCTATTACAAGTACAGACGAATACAAACACAATAAAAACTCAAAACAACATCAAGTCATTTAAACTCAAACCGAATTGAAATGTCGCAGCGTGAATTGCATGCAACATAAATTTTATTGAAAAACCGAGCCTGTTGTGTTAACAAAGATTTACTGCAGAATTAAACGGGCTTAATAGTTATTTGGACATATATTAGCTGTCAATATGGACGAGCCCGCATATTTAAATATTGAAACCTCTTCAACCAACTGACTGTCATATTCTATACGATCAAGTACTGAGTAGGTGAGAGAAACATTAAATAATGAGGCGCAAATAAATCGGAAATGTTCATGATAAAACTTAGCATGTATATAAAGTTTTAGAGCAATAGAAAAGTCGAATCTAGTTTTTACTGTACCGGAGATATGTTGAGCGTAATATAATAAGTAGGTATCTATTAAGTAGATTATAGGAGTACAAGTGATAGATTAAAAATAATTGGCTATTGAATTGAAAATTCCGATAAGACTGCGATAATGCGAAAACATCATGGTGTAAGAAAACGCTAGTAGATGTTAAACATAGGAATATCAAAACATAAGAGTGTGTTTACCCAATTAATAGAAAACAAAAATGGCACAAAATTGGCAATTAGCAAGCTTTTGACAAACAGAACCTGTTTCTCTAACTACTTAATGCTGAAGTACATAGTCATAGTATAGTTAGTCTGTAAAATAATTCTGTCAGCCAGCAGCAGTCAGTTGACAGTCAGCTTCAACTCCTCCGTATCTCTCGCGAGGGGGAAAATAATTGTGCGGCATTCGCGATTCCGGTGCACTCTCTGATGTACCTCAATCAACTTCTTTCTGTGAAATAACTACGGAACCAAAATCAGACAAATGTTGAAATTATTATAAGAATAATATTAACGTAAGGTAACAATCGATACTATTTTGCACTCAAAATTTCAAGAGTATGGTATATTGTATTGCCAACTTTATAATAAAACTTACACGATATCACACTCAGCAGTAACCAAGCCTATAGGGACGCGGCTAAGGCAAGCATGTTCGCAGAGACAGTAAAATACACTAACACGCAAAACCAGACATATAAATCTGTGTAGTTTTGCAAATCACTACCGATGTATACCTACCTATGTTGTTGTTGATACGCGTATGTGTAAACTAAAACAATTTTATACTCTCAGTCCCAGATAGCAGAAAAAGTTAAGATTTATGTACTTCGTCTGATATTCTAGGGTTGAAAAGTATGGAATGGAACTTTCATAAAAATTCAATGGTTATACTGGTTATACTGCTTTCCCAAATAACGTAGAGTTTTGGTAAAACTCTACGTTTTTTAGGTATAGATATAGCATACCTACTTATTTAATACATTTTTGATTAAAATAAGAAATAAAAGTGCCTATTTTTTATCAATTTATTTAATCAATGCGTCTTGTGTAAGCTTATTCAGTCGTACAAAATTGACTTTAGAATGAATTATATTTATGGTTTTTTAAATGATAGAGTATTTAGTCGATATTAATACCTTGGCAAATTAGTAATAGGTATAGTATGAATTTAAATTAAAATATCTATGATTATAATGTATGCATTAAAATCTAACAGCTAGCTTTGGAGTCTTTGCCGATAGTTTCGATTAGTTATTTGAAAACCGTATTATTAATTAAAACCATTTTAAAAAAGATATTTTCCCTGTTAATACAAATATCGTATTAAGTTACTCGTAAAAGTTAAAATTTTTAATAAGAAAAATAGCCTATTCCATATAAATAGGTACATTAATTTTTTATGGCAAAAAAGCGCAGGGGTTTCGCGTGAAAAACAAACGTTTGTCGATGAATTTACGATCCGTGCTGGATGCCAAGCCGCTTATTGCGATGACTGTGTTCAATATAAGTTCTAAGACATGATGCTTTAGCGGCTTTTACACATGATTTATTATCAATTTTGTTAACGTCTCCTTACATTACATAATTAATGATAAGTCTTGCTCTAGGAAAGCAATGTCTAAAGCGTGTAATTTATGTAATTTGCTTTATGTTCGGAATTATTAGCGCTAAGTATACATCTCAAAGATTTCTTTCAGATAGCTCTTTCTGAGGGAAAATTATTGTAAAAGATTTTATTTTAGTATCAAATTTCTCCAGATTGCTAGTTGAATCACATTGTGTTTTAAAAATGTTTTTCTATAATTTTTGCCGAATTTTTTCATTATGACAGATATCTAATTTTCATAACCAACTTAATTTAAGAAAATACAGTTAGAAACTTTAATTAAACTTAAAGAAACTAAACTAACCTCATATCAAGTTAATGTTTACAGACTTTTAATGCAAACTGACAGTTGACGTGAGACGTACACTTAAATTTGATTTGTGATTGAGTAGTCAGGCGTTAATTTTAGAAATACGCAAATCATGCCCACATGGTGGCATGAAACTTGAAGTTGTATTTCCACTTTAGACAGTGAGGCTGATCCTTGCCTCAAAATGAGGCAGCACTTTTATCAAGTGTGGAATCCGTCGCGGTTAAACATTTTGGGAAAAAACTCATAATCACAATTAAATGTTAACGTGAAATATTTGTAGGATACAGTTAGAATATATGTTCCCTCGGTTGCATGTAGACGAGTTAGGGTTTACGTAAAGCCTTAATCTTATCTCCATCCTGTGGGTCTTTAATTTCAAGTCATTGTTTCTCAGCAACGTATTGTGCAGTAAAGATATCGGGACGAACAGACGGTTAGTTTATCTACTATTTAGATGTGTCTGAGTCAGTGTTTGTATTTATAATAAGAAATAGGAAATACCTACGAATAGAAATGTATATTTTCGCTGATATCAGCGATTTCGTTTGTGTGAATTTAGAATTTTCTCTATCTTGCGGGCGCTCTTTAGATTTCCGGGATAAAAAGTAGCCTTTTTTTATTTTTTTTTATCGATTACACGTTCGTCCTTGACTGCTATCACACCTGATGTTAAATGATGATGCAATCTAAGATGGAAGCGGGCTAACTTGTTAGGAGTATGATGAAATCCATACCCCTTCCGGTTTCTACATGACATCGTACCGGAACGCTAAATCGATAGGATGGTAACTAGTCACGGCGAAAGCCTCCCACCAGCCAGACCAAGACAAATTAAGAAATATCTCAATCTGCCCCGCCGGGAATCGAACCCAGGACCTCCGTCTTATAAATCCACCGCGCTTACCACTGCGCTACGGAGGTCGTCAAAATGAGTTAAATCAGGGTAGGATCGATCGATATTTTAGCCACCATTTCAATAGTGGTGGCATGAAGGAATACTATTTACGCGTACAATCATTCACCTTTAAATACCACTAATGCTCTTTAAACAACACACTCAGAATCAGAAAGAATGCCTTTTAATAAAAATCTTAGTAGTAGTTGATCTAACTGATATTCTTGAGTGAAAAGCACCATCTTCATCTCTTCGTAGCATCACGCCGTACAACGAACTGCCCTGGGCCCGTCAATCAGAGGCTTAGGCCCGTATTCCACCAGCGTTTTGCGAGCGTCAGAGACGTCAACGTTGCGTTTCCGCGTACAATCAAAGAAAAAATAGACTCGGACAAGAAACACTACTCGAAGAAAATAACGTAAAAAAATAAGAAATTACAATCGTTACTTTTGGGAAAATCCTATATGGTACAATCGATTACAAGAAAGTGAATATTTCCCACTGTACTCTGGTAGTACCTATTAAAAACAACGAATCTAAATTTTATAAATATTTGCGAATGTCAGAAACTACATAAGGAAGAGATGCTTGTTATAATAAATAAATAAATAAATAACTTTGAGGGAAGAAAAAAAATACATTTAAATTTATCATACAGGTTGTTAAAAAATGTACGTGATTGTACTTGTTGACAGTAAACGCAACGTCAGCGTCGACGCTGAAGGAACGCTGACGCTCGCAAAAGGCTGGTGGAATAGGGACTTTGATAATTGATAAATATGGTGTTTTTAATTTCACCCTTTAGATCGGAACAGAGTAATGCTGCTAGGTAAAATTAAGTTTAGTAGAAATAGACACACAGACGTGCTAAAACAACTCTATTACTAATTATGATAATTAGAGGAAACGACAATTTTGTTGCGTCCTTATTTAAAGATAGCAAGACCTTGCTCTTGGCGCGAATATCCTTGACGCGCCTATATAATACAGTTTTGTATTTTTTTTCACTTTGGTCAAGTCTAAACGGTCGTCATTAAGATTTTGTACTTTTTGTCTATCGTCCTGGAATTCAAAGCAGTGCCTGCCTTAGAGTATAGAAGTGCCGTCTGCAACACGAAGTTCTAGAGCCCAAAAAATATATTCGAAATATAACAACATCGGTAGGATGCCACTACCATGTCATTTTTTTTTTAATATTCATGTATAGTCGGCTTTAGATTCATGTGATTCTACCATTTCTAACCGCTTTTTAATTCATTACGTATTTGTTTTAACCGACATTATTAAAGAATGGAAAGGATATTAGATACGTATATAAGAGTAAGTGATATACGTGATGGTGTTGCACATATTTCAGGGCAATTTCAGTATAGGTTATAATTCCAGACCGTTTCAGTTTTCCTTTAAATAAATTATTATTTACTGTGCTCACGTGAAAAATTAGTTTATTTTTTTTCCTAATTAAACGGGTTTAATTACGTGATCTCTGAATTATTATTATCGAAACGCAGAATACAGATCTTCGAACGCCTCAACGCTTTCTGTTTGCGTGGGCTCTTACGCAGAATTTTGGTTTTATTAATAACAGTAATTTATGTCCAGACTTTTTCGATGTTGTCTGTACACTAGCAGAATGTCGTTATAACGCGATGCGTGTTATGTCCATTGTTTGATTAGAGATTGTCCCCAAAGCGATTGAAAGGAATTCTGTTCGCAATATTTAACGCCGACGGTGGCTGCATGAGGCGCTTCATTAAAGCAACGTTTTGAATCTTAATTGCGTATTTAACTTTGTAATTAAGATAAATATCGCCGATAACACTTCGAAACTACGTGGTGGCTTCGTGAAAAACTCACTAACGATCAAAAAAGTATTAGAAGACCATAGCCAGAGACCGTCTTATGATTTCGACCGGAAATTTTTTGGTTACTAATTACACCTTGTGGTGTTGAATCGTTTATTTATTGATTTTTAATTTATTCTGTATATGGTGAAGTGATTATAATTTTAAATTTTTGGGAATGTATTTTTATAATGTTGTTTAGAAATTCAGCGCGTGTAAGCATTTTGAGAGAAGAATAACTGATGTATTTTGATGTGTTAAGGCACGGTAAATTAATTTTACCAATTATATTTTTTTTGTCGACAAGCTATAAATATAGCTTGAATGATATTTTACCTAATTGACGAAGAAGTACTTACCTAATAGGTAAATTAACATTCATTTTAATTAATATTAAAAACAAAATCATTCTGTAAATATAAGTACTAATCTTTATTTTTTTTCAAACAATTTTCGTAATAGGTAAAACAACTATTATGAAAAAAATTTTTGGTGCTTTATAATCTTTGAGATTCGTTGGAAAAAGGTTTCGCATTGCGAAAATTAAACTAGTTTAAGGAGTGAATTTTGTAAAATGGTAGTGAATATGCAGTCGAATAAAGGCTCGTACACATTGATGCATCAACGAATGAGAGGTGGACGATTATGTCCAGTAGCGATATTGTGGAAACATATTTTTACAATCCGACAGTGAGTTTTAAAGTCGTTCCTATCTCGCTTTGACGAATTCAAAATTCACACTATAAAAACATGGTTAGACAACAGCACTACAGGTTGCATTTATTGTCTACATTCACTATAGGTTACATTTATTGTCTACCTGGTAAAATTTCTTTCTTCTTTATATTAAAGTAGATATATGTGAAGCGAAGCTAATTTTCTCTCTAGGACTATTGGCAGGTTATTACAAGCACACACCGAAAAAAACTATTAATTGTCTAACTTATCAACATCAATCATCATTATAGATCTCTTAGATGTCTCTTGTCAGGATGACAAGGTTATTGTCCACCACACTCATCAAGCATGTATTGTCAACCATACCTAATACCTCGCTAATTTATAAAAATTAAAAATTCAATCATAATTATATCATAAATCAATTCTTATGTAAGACTTAAAAAATCTACAATTTTTGGTTAGAAGTAGTTGAACTTTTACAGTTTTCGGGCAGTTGCGAACAAATACCTACTTTTATAATTTATAGTTAACTTTTACCGGGGTTAGCGATTGTTAATGTTTTTGTGTCCTTTATCCTGAATGCAAATATGTGTGTAAATCTTTATTTTCGGATTTAATTTAAGAGCTATAATTTAAGAGAAGCTAGTTCTAAGCCAACTATATACGCATCATTGTACACGAGGTTTTACACGCGGGCTCATTTGTCTTAGCAAACGAACCGATTTGTGCGTCGGCGAATGGGTAACGGATGTTGCAGGGCACGTTTCCGACCTGACTTATTGGCTGAACTGGCTGGAGCGCTGTCTGTTAGTGAATTAGATTAAGTGAATTATTCACTGCCACCCGTTACTCTTCTACTTTTAATTCTTTTATTGATGTTCTATTCTTTATACCTACTCACCGTCATGTGCCTCCTATGACTCCTTTTACTTTGACGGTCGAGTGGCGCAGTGGATAGTGACCGTTTTTCTATGTCCTAGGTTGTGGGGTTCGATTCCCACATCTGCAAAAATGTTTGTGTGATGAGCATGGATGTTTTCAAGTGTCTGGGTGTTTATTTATATATTATAAGTATTTATATATAAAAAAATATTCATCAGTTATCATTGTACCTATAACATATAGTAACTACGCTTTACTACTTTAGGGCTATATAGCGATGTGTGTAATTGTCCTATAATATTTATTTATTTATGACCTACTAGAGGACGCGGTTTCATTCGCGTCGTTCTTGTTCCCGTGAGAATTTCGGAATAAAATGTAGCCAATGTGTTAATTCACGGTTTCAGCTAACTCCATAACAAATTTTACTAAAATCGGTCCAACCCTTTAGTCGTGAAGAAACAACAAACATACACACTCAAAAATATTCGCCTTTGTATTTGCCAATAGTAGTATGGCTACGCAGCCAAGCTCTGGCGGGCTTCCGGTGATAATATTTATTTATGTAACGGCTATTAGTGACAGTGGTCAAAACCGACTGCTTAAAGTCCTCTTCGAAGCATGAGGCTGTAACACTACCAACTTTCAAACTCCGGGCTAAGAATCAGGTAGAAGAATGTTAAGAATTTGGGCAGGTTAACGATATTCTTTCAATAGCAATAATTAATTAATATCAGATCCTTTGACAAGAAGAAAGTTAATTTCGCTTGAAGTTCCCTTTTGTACAGAACAATGCGAGCATAAAACAAATTGAAGTATGGTGGCATATCCTAAACTATAAAACAAAGCAAATTCTAAGGGGTGCCCGAATTGAACGAAGTTTTGGAAGTAACTAGATGAATAATTCAAGATGCGATTCGGCAGTCAGTCAAACCAGGTCGGCCGTTGCATTGCACGGAGTTCAACACAAGTTATGCTTAAAAATCAACATTATGATCTCTATAGCAAAGTGAATAAGAGCTCTAAGATTATGTTCTTTGTGGTGGGGTGTACGTAAATCTGGTAATATTGAAGAATCTCGTATGCCACGTTCATGGACAATATTCTTCATCTTTTTCCGTTTTACATACACATTTCCGTGTTTCAGGTTATTTGATAGGAAATATTAGATTTTAGAATCGGAGAGGAGAGGGATCTTTTGTGTGTGCTCCGAAAAAATAAACAGCGTCAGACTTAAGCTGTGTGTACACTGCCGAATTTTATTTTGTTTTATTTTGAAATGTTACATATTGTTATTATAAAAATTAAAATACTGGGCGATCTACTGTTTGTTCATTAGTCTTAAATCGTTATTCTAAAGGAGGCATTAGGAGTTAACTTCTATATTATATTTAAAAGTTCGTAGTTGCATTGATAAAATTGTCAGCTTAAGTAAATGTACTTATAATTATCGTAAAACTTATTAAAAAAAGTTGAAAGTTGTCAAGTTACACCCGGATGGTACGAAGTTGTTATATATTTTGGTCGTGTTCGAGGAGACGTAGATACGTGTTTGTTGTTTGTCTTCCTGCGGTGTGTGTTTTAGAGTGCTGTCGAGACGACGACAGCACAGAGCAGCAGCGCAACGCAGGTGGCTTTTTCTTCCCAAGCGATACAATAGCTTACTATAGCAAAAAGAGTCGTTACAACTTTTAGTGAGAATTTTTTCCGTCTATCCTCCTTTTACAACGCGCGATAAAAAACTTCGTTCCAAAATAACAAAGTTGAATATCACATAGTCAGCAATGGCATTGCGATCTATTTAACCATTCTACAACACAAAACCATATCAAAATTTATCCAGTATTTTAGAAGGGAGAAGGCATAATCACTTCATCATACACTTATACATTTTTTATATTAAGTAAATTTTTAGTATTTACAAGATGGAAGAAGTAGATTTTTTATACTTTTAAATGAAAATATATCAGAACAGTTTCATGTTTCACATAGAATTAGATTGCCATTTCTGGAAGTCGGAAAAAGCAGCTGGATTCCTACTTGTTTATTTCCTTATAAAAATCTAATACAGGAAACATTCGCCGTAGCTCTCCATTTTAATGAATAAATAAACGAAATTAGTGGGGTCCAATACCGAGGTAAGTGAAACGAACGCACGGACTAACATACGGATTCCGCATATAAATTACCCATTTTGTATGTTCTTTTTCCGGATTACTTAGATCTTTACACATAATTGTTTCATCTTTCTTCATCCTCAGCTTATACTGCTTAAAACATTTCTGGAGTGATAACTTCATATGGGAGGGTAACCGCATAATGCGCCAGTCTGTATAGCTTCCCTTCCTCTCACGCATACGGCAGCGGTATACGTGCTCCTCCTCTCTTATTAACCCATACCGCTAGCCGTATTTCAATTGTGTTGAGTGTTGATTTGACAACAAATAATTGTGTGAAAAAACTTATTAAGTTCTTTAATAAAATTATTATTTTAAAACAAAAAACCCGACTGCATAGAAGTAAAGAATTGAAAAGAGAAAAACAAGTACTTATCACTGTATTTTTATAAAATTCTAAATACTTTATGATGCTGCAGGCAGGAACAATGAATACGTTGCTAACTACCTGCAGGCAAAGAAAGATCTACCAAAACTACTTTTGTCCCCGTCCCCGATTGAATTCGTGTGAATTCAACGACACATAAAATCCGTCAAGCAGTTTAGGCTGTAGCGCGTGCCAAAGAAATGGACATTCATACATACATACGTTCGAATAACATTACAGTCCTTCTGACGCAGTCGGGTAAAAATAGGGATAGAATAACCGTGTTCCAAGAATTTGAGTGCTGTAACTTAAATATGGATATTTTTGTCGGATTTATATTTTATTTTCAGTGTGCATGTTATTTTTAATTCAGTTTATAACAAAGTTTTTGACTAAAGTGTTACGATATTAGTTACATAAACTGCTTGGTAAAATAAAATAATTTCACCTATACTCTGACCCCCTTACGACTGTATCACATACATTCGAATCGAGTGCAAAGCGAGATGTGTATTAAATATAAAAATAATCCGACATTTAAACTTACTTTGGCTCTCTTGGAAATATCTGGAGTGCATCGTTGAAAGTAAATGCTGGTATAATTTCTGCTTCTCCTGCGTTTGGATTGCATTTATAGTCGTTAAGGGATGAAAGTGGATGGAGTTTATGTTAACTGTAAGCAATAAAAATAGCCTTTATGACGATACGTGGAATGGTTACGTTTGTATGATTCTGATCTAGCGTGAGCTGAAACTTGTTTTATTGAAACGTGAAGCTGAGATTTACTGTTCAGTGCTATTTCCACTGTTAATAAGTTATCTAGATGAAATTTAGCTATCTGCAGTCTGTACTAAAATTGTTAAGTAAATATTTTTCCGTTGAAATTTTTGATTCTCAACTAAGAATATTTTGACTAAGGTTTTAGTTTTAAACTACTTTTTAAGGCTGTGTCAGTCTGTAGGGTATTGCTGCCGCTATAGGTATACACATGCCAACTATGGACGAAATACAAAAGATCGTCAATGTCCACTATTAGGGTGCAATATAATGACGTATACCGCATCCTAATGAGACTTCCAAGGTACTGCAGTGCGTCGAGCATGTTCGCTGAGGCGAAAGTCGCTGACTTCTTTGCGATTATACGAAATCGCATAGCCTCTTTCTGTGACAGAATGAGACTATCTAACAATTCTATTCTTAAGGTTATCGGTGAACATATGTCTGGCCTGATCTATAACCATTGGCGACGTATCCACCGGGACGCAAATAAAAAAAAAAGTTGAGAGGTGTCAAGGGACACCCGGATGGAACGAAGTTTCTTTCGATTAATTAGTGAAGGAATTGTAATAAATTTTTTTTTTTTTAAGTAATAATTATATTTGTTGTTGTAATACAGCGCGGGCGCCCACGCCGCTCACGCGCATACACATCAAAGGTGGCGGCAAGATCCTTTGATCAAAAAGTGTCGTGACAACTTTTCGTAAGAATTTTTTCCGTCTAGTAGTCTATAAGCTAACATGTAATTTTTACTACATAAGAATTTTTACTTTTATACTTTTATTTTATGTATGTGAATTTTTATCTGAAAATAAAGAATTATTATTATTATTAATATAGGCACATGAGATTTAATTTCACCTTCACTTCTGTTTGAAAGGGGTGATAACTCATTTTTCATTGTTTTCTTAGCAATTACAGTGAGGTGTTGCCTTATTTTAGACAAGGTTTTCACCAGGTTTATTATAAAAAAAGTGGAAGAAAAATGTGAAATATGAATTTCTTATGTTCATTTTAGCCGCTCCTTTATGAATCGCCGATCTTTTAAGCAAATTAAAAAAGCACATCTATTTATTATGAATTTTGCACCAAAATATATGTAACACCATTTTATATTTGAACAGGACAGTAAAGGCGTAGCAGCAGATGACGCCCAGCTAACCCATATAGAGCGTTTACGCGTGAACATAGTTTCTTTATGTATTTAATTTGAACAGCGATGGCCGTACGCATAATGGCGGCAGCATGTCGCCGCGGTTTGGCGAATGTGCGCTCCCATGGTCGTACCGCGACGCGTAATTTCTAGAAGCGTCTGTTGCAGACTCTATGAGAAAAGCCCACAAAAAGCTCTACAACATATGTATGTCCAGCCAGCATGGAAGTAACCCTGCCCAATGCTCTTTTATAAGCTTTGCATAAAACACTCTACTTGATGCCAGATGTGTGGTCAACAATAGCTATCTACAAAAAGCGGTTTATATATTATACGTGATTTGGGAATAACTGTTAACACCAAACTGGGTACGTTTTAACTATCACTTAGATGTTTGCAGATCTGCGCGCAATGCTAGGTTTGTCAATAGAAACTTCAGGTTTTTTTAAAAACTCCAAACTAAAAACTTTCTGCTGTCTAGCCTCGTCGTAAGTAAACTCGAATATGTAACGATAATTTGGAATCTTTTATGTCAAATCCGCAAAGACCGTATAAGAAGCGTCTATAGATATCTTACATTTATCCTTTCTGGACCAAATAGTGCAAAATAATCTTATGTATACATAAGAGCATGCTACTCTACGTAAAAAGCGCCTCGAAATAGCCAGATGTAAACGCAGGGTGATGACAGCAAGAATGAGGAGACAAGTTGCATTTTTCGGGCATCTACAAAGAGGATCCCTTTATGAATTCCCAATCACTCTTGAAGGTAAGATAGCCAGAAAACGTTCACCTGGGAGACACTTAAAACTGTTTCACAGGACTGGAAGAATCTTCTTTACTTAACTGCCAAAATTCATTTTAAAGAATGCATATGATGATGATGACTCTAGGACTCGATATAAATCCAGGACCTCGTGATCGAAGCCACGTAGACTAACCACCAATGAGGCAGTCAACGATGCAGACGTAAATAATGTAGGAGGTTAAGTATAACGTTACTGCCCTATCCAGTAGTTACATAGAGCCAGGGAATTTTGTATGTATGTGTATAACAGCGTCGTCCGGCTGTTGCATCGCTGTGTTATATTGGAACATACATCACATAAAACAATGGACTAACAAAACGAAAACTTTTCCCTAACATCTAACTCAATAAAACGCATAATTGTTACGTTGTTTCAGTAACTGCTCAGCCGGGAGTGTAACCGGTAAATGTGCAGTTGCTTGTTATGGTTTGCCGCAGTTTAGATGCAATGTATTATTATGCCTTTATTTTAATGTAAGAATTATTTGTGTTTGACATTGTATTATGTACTCTGACATAAATTTTACCTGATGAGTATAAATAAACAAAAATAGAACCGACTCAAAACGCACTAAAAACTAAAAAATAACTGTGTCATTTAGTTGCTTTAATTTACTTAAGTATATCTATGAAGTCCGCGCCAGCCAAGTTTAAGGAACATTTATTTTACGTAGTATAGCAGTTTGTGGGTTCTAGGTAATGTCCTTGAAGTAGAAACCTTTGCTGGCACCGACTCCTAGATATTCTTAAGTAAATTGAAGCAACTAAATGACACAGTTATTTTTTACTTTTTAGTGCGTTTTGGGTCGTTTCTATTTTTATTTAAAAAATTTTATTACTTACTTTTTAGTGTTTTATTGCCACGTAACGTACTCATACTATACTGTCATACTATGACAGTATAGTATGACATTATACGGCACTAGTAGCCAAAAAGCTACCAATACCGAGACAAAAACCGAAATCGCTGAAGTGTGCCTCCAAAATTTGAAGAGTTTTGACCACCTTGGAAGTATGCTCTTTCTAATAAAAAAAGAATTATCAAAATCGGACAACTCTGTAAAAAGTTATGCGTGGTCATACGAAAAAAAAATAAACGTGTCGAATTGAGAACCTCCTCCGTTTTTTTTCGTCGGTTAAAAACAATACAAAATGTCTTGTGGTAAGCGAAAGTCACAAGCATTTAATTAAAATTCAGTAGTTTAATGTCATCATTATCGTCCTGTTAACGGATCACAACTCGGCTAGGACTTCTTTCTTCCTTATAGGAGAGGGAATATGGAACGCTGAATTTATAAGTTAATTTTTTTCACAGCTTTATTACAATAGCGCTACGCATTCTTGAAATAAAATGTGATAAACACGGACGGACAGAAAAGAAAGTATTTTAAAAGGGTTCTGTTTTATTTCTTTTTAAGCACGAAACCCTGAAAAATCAAACAGTTCTACACCTCTGGCTAAACCAAAATATTGTTAGAGTTTGTTCTAAATCATAGTGTATTTATTGTGACTGGGAGCTACATTTTAACTAACAACCACTGATTGTATCAATCCATTTAATTGTTACACGGTTTGTTTATCGATGTTGGCTTTATTGGAATTGTGAACTTTTCAATATTTAGCTTTTCGATAGTGAGGTTTAACATCGTTTAATACGTGTAACTTACGTAACTTTGAATTTCCTTGGCACCACAATATTCGCGGTGAATTTATAAGACTGACGAGTCCTGGATTCGATTCCCGGCTGGACCGATTTGTATATCCTGAATTGGTCCAAGTCTGGCTGGTGGGAGACCAGACCGTGGCTAGTTGACGCCCTATCGACAAAGATGTAAAGCCAAGCGATTTAGCGTTTCGGGACGATGTCGTGTAGAAACCGAATGGGGTGTGTATTGCATCCTACTCCTAACAAGTTAGCCCATTTCCATCTTAGATTGCATCACTTACCATCAGGTGTGAACTCTACGCAAAACGTAGAGAATGTCATAAGATTACATAACTGAAAATTTAACATTTACAGAAACACTGGCAAGTGTTGCTTCCTTACAGAGTAATATGATACGTATTAAATTAACTGCATTGAAAATAGTGATGTGACTTCGCCTCAAATATGAGTATCGACAAGTTATTGTAAAAAATTAAACATGTCATTAAATTTTATATAATTCTAATTCTAGCAGACGCCCGCTAGACCAGAATACAAATTAGCTATCTCTTCATCAAGCTATATCTCTTCAACAATATATGTATATATATCACTTTTCATCTGAGTCTGGCTTCATATTAAAAATATAAAAATGATTTCTACAATCCGATTGATAGTTTCAATGACGAGCCAAACAGACAGGCAGAATATTGGAAAATATTTTAAAGCTATTGCATAGCTTCTATCGCGGGCTTTGAGCGTGGAGACCGAATCCATAAATTCCGTAACGAAAAAAAACCTAACATCACCTACTTCGACCGGCACAGCGGTGATACTTTTTAGTTTTTCCATCTATCGATAAATACTAGAACTTTTAATGACTTTTTAAAATATCACGATTGTAGCAAAAAAATAACAAAGAAAAAAAATACTGCATAAATAAAATAAACATACAATTATAATCGCATAAGTTGATAAAAAATGCTATGCAATAGCTTTACAGTCTCCGAGTGCCACGCGTCTTTTTTATTGTGAGTACTGCATATATTTTCGTATTCGCATCGCATTTAAGGAGAGGCTGTCAATTTTAAATTACATACAGAAACTTTAATTTTATTTATTTGTATAGATTTTTAAGGGCATTCATTTTGTTTAACATACTAAGGTGTAGGGTATACTAAAACAAGGCGTTTAGAGTTAGAAGATTTGCTTTTCATGAGATCTGTATTTCAGTTCTTGAAAAAATACATCGTACAACCACCTCGCTTACATTTCGTCAATCATCCCACCTTCAGTTCGACTGTCAGTCCAATATGTCAAAATATCACTGAAGAATACCAATTTCTGTTACATCCGCTTTGCAACTGAGGTATATTGGCTTCAAAACTGGCCTTTTTTTTCAAGAATCGACGTACTAGTAAATTTATACAAAGCAAGATGCATTCGATTTGGAAACAACTTTTAATGCATGTTTTGCGAGTATTGGACTAAATATGTCGTTTTATTTTTATTCATGACTTTTTCTAAGAAAACGCACAATAGAAGTTAACTTTATTCAATTCCAAAAATAAGATATCGATAACGATACCATACAACATCACTATCCCCATGTTAAAAGATATGAGAAAATTCTGCGACGACCGGACACGTCCTGTAGAATATAATGCCGCGTATAATTGTCGCCGACAATATGAATATACTTATACGCGGCTAGCTCGAGAATAGCATTTGCAAAGTGTTATCACGTTTACACGATGTCGTATGTACTTTACACGATATCGTTTTATTTAATAACTTGAATTGAGCTAAGTGAAACAAATTTGTTCTCTTAACTCAATCGTTTCTTAGGTTCTGTATTAGGGAAGGGGCAAGGGGTGTATCAATTTGGCCACGAATAGCCAATAACAGGAATAAATGGTAATAGATGGAAGAAGTATCACAAGACACGCTGATAACTAAACCGGGAAATCCGGTGAGTTAGATCATATTATGTAATAACAAATTTTTATTTGATGACTTTAAAAATTGTATTAACTAGTATCAGCAGCAGGCGCTATTATAATTTATTTCTTTACAAAGTGTTACCGCAGGCAGGCAGTTGGTTCACCATCAGGTATTGTAATTTTTTGTTAACTGTAACACAGTTAAAGCATAAAATCTATTCGTACTACTAAATAGTGTAATAGTCTTATAAATAATTTTAATTTACCTACATTTTTATTGCAAAATACAAATTTCATTTTCCTCTTGTTATTTTTTACGTATTAACCAACTGAAATATTCCAATATGAAAAAGTAAAAACGAATCCGTTCCGTTGTTTTGTAACCGGGATACAGCATAATGAAGTATCAGAATCTTGCATGCATCGAAATATCTATATTAATATAACTTGCATTTGTTTGAATATACTCAAGTAAAATACTTGTTTGAAAACGACTTAATCGTGTTTCATCATGTGGTACGGACTACATAGTTTTTAAATTCTATGACTAACCTTGTGACCCTACAAACTTGTTCATTAGTGAAATATTGAACACTGAGAATTGATCGCCTATGGAAATTAGAAAACTTTGATTGTAATAAGTTTTGTTTTTCATTAAAAATAAGTTAACATGAATTTAGTAGGCTCACCGCATGGCAGCGGAGACATGGGAATTTGGAACGAAACTGCAAACTCCGCCAGCGTATGCCCGCCGAAGCAGACCCACTTCGGGCACTACGTGCGGGACACGTTAGAAGCGTGCCGGAATCACACCATCTCGGAGGATTCTAAACAGGGCGATGGACATCCCCGTTATCAGCAATCCCTGGACTTGCCCAAAGGGTTCCACAGCACTCCGGAACACGTGAAGGTTATCATATCATCATTTGCCGTAATTCTTGTTAACAATATGGTGTAAAAGAAGATATAGTGACTATAAGAAAGGGATGCTTAGATGGTTTGGACATGTAGAGAGAATGGATGAAAGAAGATTAACAAAAGAGATTTACAAGGCGAGGGTGAATGGAAATGTTGAAAGGGGAAAGCCTAGACGAATGTTCCTGGACCAAATTCAGGACATTTTAAATAATGGCCTGGTCAAGAGTACCCTAAACCGACGAACTTGTATGAAAGGATTAATGAGAGTGGAAGAAGCTAAGGAAGTATGCAAGGACCGTGGCAAATGGAGGGATGTGGTCTCTGCCTACCCCTACGGGAATAAGGCGTGATGTTATGTATGTATGTATATTTATATTGTGAACGTCGATGACGTCGTCCCGATTTTCTACAAGCAACTTTGTTATCTTAGTTATTAATTTAATAAACATATAAAGAAACCTTTACTCCCATATGACGTGTTAAAAGGTTTCTCAAGTCTACTTGGGTACAATGTCCACCATTGCGATCTCCTGTGTGTGGTTACCTTTGTCGTTGGTTGTAGAAATCTCCTCATTTCTGATTACATCAAGTAAAGATACCTATACAGAGCTTAGCTTTTGGTTTCTATAAAATATTTTAATCGCATTTAATACGTATGCAATGACAAATATTTTCTTAATTAAGGAACTCCGATTTAAGACTTCCGAAGGTCCCTATTAAAGTCAAGGGGTGGTCCGCTGACCCCATCTGAGGCTAAAATTACACTAGACACAAAGAAAATTTAAGTGTATTTTGGTTCAATTAGTGGGACTGCAAGGGGTGTGAAATTGTGCGAGGGACCGTAATTTATTTTAAGTGTGACATTTCACCAGCAATCGCACTAAGCTACGATTATAGCCGAAAGGATATTGGATTTCATTTTCACTTTATATTACGAAACATATATTAAACACTTACTGCAATTTTTTATTACTTTTTAGGGCTCATGCGTGGAAGATTCTGCTTCTAGTTCTTCTAGTTCTGTTGGTAATAGGCTTTGCCGTGTTCTGGTTAGAAATATATTAAGTACCAGTAGTTCCAAATGTTCTCGTAATTAAAAGCATATGAGGCATAAGAGCATCGTGGCAGGTTTTTGTAACATTTACATGTAGCATGTCCTGCGATGGGTAGTTAATTATAGGCTATGGTTCTCAAGTTCAGAATAGGAACTGGTAATGTTTGGCAAAATTCAATAAAACTGAAAATTTGGCCGAACACGTGGCCATATACGGGCTCAATAATTTCAGCGAGTTGACTTTCGTAGCGGAGATGGCACTTGTGGATGTAGTAGCAGTGTTGTGTCAAAAAGCACATAATAATTTATTTTTAAAAATATCAATAACAAAATGGGAATTGTCTGATCATTAACCTTTGATGACCTTCGTGGCGCAGTGGTATGCGCGGTGGATTTATAGGACGGAGGTCCTGGGTTCGATTCCCGGCGGGGCAGATTGAGATTTTTCTTAATTTGTCTTGGTCTGGCTGGTGGGAGGCTTTCGCCGTGGCTAGTTACCACTCTACCGACAAAGACGTACCGCCAAGCGATTTAGCGTTCCGGTACGATGTCGTGTAGAAACCCATAGGGGTGTGAATTTTTATCCTACTCCTAACAAGTTAGCCCGCTTCCATCTTAGATTGCATTATCACTTAACATCAGGTGTGATAGCAGTCAAGGACCAACTTGTAATCGATAAAAAAAAACCTATTAACGGCACACTACGGGGATTTCCCTCCCCGTATGAGAGGGATATGGAGTGTAGACCTACCACACTACTCCATTGCGGGTAGGCAGGCTATCTGATTTCGAAATTGTCTGATATGGATTGGTAAAGAAGGTTTGTAAAAGCATAATAAGATCCTAATCTAAAATACCTATACTAAAGCCAAACTCGATTGAGAATGCTTGTCAACAAACAAATTAAAAATGAAGGTAGAAATCACTAGTCATTTTACACCTATTTTTTGAAATTGACTAGTTAATGACGAATTCATGGCAATAAATTGGATTAGTAAGCTTAAAAGTAATTAATATTTTCAATATCTTTTAAATAAGATTTTTAAAATAACAAAACATAATTTAAAATTTATTAGGCATAAAATGTGTTGCATTTTCTACCTTCGTTTTAAATTTGTTTGTTGACAAGCATTCTCAATCGAGTTTGGCTTTAGTATAGTTAATAGGTTTCTGAGTAGCTGTATACAAATTCGACATTTTGTACTTCAGAGATAATTTAGCAGCTATTTTCTTTGAAAACACAACTAAATCGAACTATCTTAATATGCATATTCCCCCATGCGCTGTAAAACGTATAAACAGAATTATACTATAGCAACAAGAGCAGCGAACATAAATTTAACACGCCTAATCAACATAGAAATTGTAATAGGAATATCGGCTGCTCTATTACAATACATTTACATACAGATTTGGTTGGATTGAATTTCTACGGCTTCAGCCGGCTTGTTAATTTGCCTAAAAGGGATGTAATTGGTTGAGTTGAATTTAACACTTATGTGTGAGAGGGAGGGAGAATGGAAAATCGTTAAAATTCGCTGGAAATCTAACACATTTTGTCAACAGACGTTAGCTTCAACTTTATTTTATTGTTAGTCCATACTATCCAAAGACCAGCCACGCCAGTAATTATTACGCTACATACAAAATAATAAACCTTCATTTCTAACAGTCAAAAAGCCGCACTAAAGCCCAAGAAGCCTGGGTTTGATGATATTAATCATTTCAAAGTATCAGAAAACCTTCTAGTTATTTGACCAATCGGAACGAAAATGTATTGGGATTTATCTAGTTAAATATCAAAACACTCATAGAGGTGACATTTTTTAAATTTTTTATTTGGCGACGTTCCGACACTCTCTGCGAGGTCATTTTCAAGCGTTAAACAAAGGTCAAAAGAAAGCATTCCTCAAACTTACTTACGAATTTTCAACTAATCAAATAAATTTGATTAGTTGAAGGTTTTTGATACTTTGAAATTAGTATCGCGGAACGCTTGGTTATCCTTTCATATATATGTTAATAAACAACCAGAAGGGAATAAAACTTAAACACCAAAAGATAAACTTAATCGGAACAATTTATTTACAAAGACATCAAATATAATCAGAATGAAACATTCTTTCAGTAATCACTTAATTAAACATTACCTGCACAGATTCTTACAATAGTTAAACAGCATGACTGCACAAGACTCGGACACCAAGGTGAATAATTTTCCATAGAGGCATATTTTAAAGCCTACCGCCCGCCATTTTTGTTCGACAGTCTTTAATTTATGCTTGACACGGGGTACCACAACACAGCAAATATGGCCACTATTGTCTATAGTCTTTTCACACAGAGTATACAATGCTGCCAACATAAAATGATATTAATCATGATAAAAATATATGGCTACTATTATTTATTTGAACAATTTCAACATATCACTTATACTAGGAATAAAAATGCAATGCAGGAAAAAATTAAGATTACTCTGAAAAATTAAGCTATGCTATAGGGTACCTCTAAAACTGTTATCATACAAATTAGAACGTTTAATTGAAACTTGAAGGATTGAGATTTATATTGAAGCATCGTCTCATTGACCAAAAGCTTTTTAAATAAACTTTTAAAAAAACAATATATTTTGTTTGACCTACTTCTGGTCTGGTCTCTGGTATATATTAAATCGCAAATTGATTGTAATTCAAAACTTCATGACATGATCATATATATAATAAAGCACTAAAAAACACAAAAATTATCTATTTTTATTTATTTATATTTTTTTCTTATTTTAAAAATCAAAGTCTCAGAACGTAACAGTCAAAATGTATTTAATCAGTGAAATCTTTACGATTATTTTGAATCTAGTCGATTCAAATGTAACTTTTAGATGTGTTGTAGTAATGCTGATAATTATTTTAGGGTGGAAACTTAAAATCAACTGCACAATTATTTTTGAATTGTATGAATATCGAGCAATTGCATAAAAGTCAAACTAAAAGCCCCTGACAATAGGAATAGGAGTAATTTCCTGAACATAGGGCCTATTAGTTCTATTCGCGGCGATTGTGTTTAGTCAATACGATATTTTTATATTCACTTCCCCATTTTTATAATCCAAATATTATTATATAGGTAAATATGTGCATACGAAAATAGATTCAATTGTATTGTTATAACGTTCATTTTTCGATGGAATGTTTTTGAAACTTTTAACGATGGGCCTGTTGTACAGTGGACAATGGTTGCGACGCGTGCCACTTCGAGTGTTTTGTTGCATTCGATGCAATTGGCTCAACTTATTTACCAGGATTTTGATGAAATGAAATCCTCGTATTTATTTGGTAAGATTTATATTGTCAGTGGAAAAGTTAAGCGACAATACACAACGTAGCTTTCTGTTTGGGGTTCCGCACTTCAAAAGAATTAAGGGACTCTTATAGGATTACTTGGATCTATCTTTGTCTGTATGTCATGACCCTTTTACTAGAACGCGTGAAGTTCAAATAACGCGTTATACTCGTGTGATACCCACAGTATAACTGCAATTCCTTCATTATTAACAGTTCATTACAGAGCTAGACCACACATACAAGAGAGAAGAAATGTAGCTTATACCCACTACGCTACTCTATAGTTGGTTGGCGTGCTTAGGGTAATAAATATTAAATAATGTTTGACTTTTGAAATATGACTAAATTTTATTCGACGAAAGAAATGCTAAATATTTTATAGCCTGAACCAGAACTCGAACCACTTAAATCACGGGGACAACCAGTTTGATGCAGTTTGAACCATTTAGTTCAATGCTGTGAGAAATATAATTTCGGTAATTTTTTCGTGCAAATTATTAACTGCGATCCAAGTTTATTACTGTTTCATATTGATATAAATGCGATCAAAGAAGTACAAATATCCGATATCACAAACCGTGGAATATCCTTATAAATAAAATTCCGCGTAAACGATATCGTCGTTTTCACGGTGTTTCTTCCGCGGTATAAAGTTGAATGTTAAAGTTAATTTTATTTAAAAGTTGAAATGGTCTGCGATATCACAACTTCTCAAGCAATAAAACCATTGTCAACGGCTAAGAGCGCTTAGTAATATCATATTTTTCGCTCCCTGTCCCCACAGATAGCACGCGATGCACTCATAGGAAATTATCTTTTATAATGTCGCCATGTGGCTCCTTTAATATACATTTGAAGGCTTTATTTGCACAAATTTGATACAGTCCAAAAGGGTGCATAACTTACTTTTGGGTAATTATTTTGCAATAGGGTTACACAGATGCCGAACTCAAATAAGGAAGAGAACGCCGGGGGACAAAACTTTGTATCGAAATTTATAATTAAACCAGTTACGTACCGTGAATAAAATATCGATGTCAGACGATGCAACTTTAAACTCAAATAATATTCATAAATATACAACAAAATTAATTAGTTGAATTTCAAATTTAATTTCGACGATGTTTTGGAGTGAATGTAGAATTCGGAGGGAAATATTTATTTGAATTTATATTGCTGGAATCTATGTTATGTTAAAAACAAGTGAGACGTGATAAGGTTTTAAGTTCCAGTATTACTGCAATTATATAATATTATAGCCATAAGTTATAGTCTATTTAAGTATTATCTCTGAAATAAAACAACACTGCTAAGTCTTATACCTTTACTAGTAAATCCCTATCAATTGTTTCAAGTCTATCTAGTAATTAATTAATTAGGACAATATGATCAATATTTCTCCTGCAAACTTGTGAAAAACGAAAAGTTTAGGCAGAAATGTCAATCAAACTTATAGTCTCATAGTCCGGCCTCTTAAGTCCTTAACACGATTATTTTATACTCCGTAAATACACCATATTTACGAGATATAAAATTAAGAGAATACAATTGGACCTGGATATTTATTATCCTACTACTATTATAAAGGCGAAAGTTTGTATGGATGTATGGATGTATGGATGTTTGTTACTCTTTCACGTAAAAACTACTGAATGGATTTGAATGAAACTTTACCATAATATAGCTTATACATCAGAATAACACATAGGCTACATTTTGTACCGAAATTTTCACGGGAGTCGGATCTATTCGCGGGTGAAACGTTTGTGTAATGAATAAACGGATTTTAATTTTATTGGGCATTCATACATAACGCAGGAATTCCACCTGGGCAAACCATGCCGTTTAACAATCCAATACTGCGGGCGGAAACTAGTCATTTAATAAAATCCATAAAAGCAGAAAATTATCTCACAATATTGTATATCAGTTATACAGCCAACAGTAGACATATCATCCAGCATTTCACTGCCTCGATGCTCTAGTGGTTAGTCTATGCGGCTATGTGGATTCGAATCCTAGGTCAAGCTGTAGAATGTTCTATCGAAGTTTGTAAAGGCGGTGGTGTTACACTTCCCTGCCTCGGAGAGCCGTCGGATCCGGTCACTAAAATCATCATCTCATAGCGATTTCTCGATCATCTTACACCTCATGTTCATGCCTATACTGGTATGTCCTTTACACCGGAACACCGCAATGCTGTTTGGGGGCAATAATGTCATCTTGTTTCCAAAAATGTTAATAAGACAAAGAAGGAAATTAATTTGAAAGCGACAAAACGCAAAGCATCCGCTCGGCCGGGCAACAGTTATTTGCTCAATCTAACAAATTAGAAATGAGATCCGTTAATAGGAAAATCAAAAGGCAAATCTGGACGCACTCTCAGAGAATTCTAGTCGAATTTCCAATTTGAGTACGTGACCTTTTTCACTTGGATGTCACATGTTCAACAAACGAGGTGTCTTTGAAAACGTAATTAGAAAATTCCCAAACGACCTCCCATTTTGTGTTCCCCGGATTTCAGCTCTGAGGTTGGAGTCGCAAATTAGTTTTGTTGCTTGATCTATCCAAGACTGAGTAACTATATCAGCTAATGTATAACCCGTTTAATAGAGGCTTTGTTGGAATTTTAGGGTAGTTTCCAAACAAATAGGGATATGAAAATGTAATGTTGTCCACTGACTTTGTTGCCAGGGTTAGTAATTCGATATCTTTTGTGCAAAATATAAAATTTTTAATATTATATATTATAAAAGATCGACTGGTAACTATATCGGCTTTTGTATGTATACGTTTAATAGAGGCTTTGTTTGAATTATTGAATATTCAGACAAACAGGAATATGGAAATGTTGCTCAGATACTGTTTTTGTTTTTAGATATAATTTGATGTGTTTTGAACATAATATACGTTGAACTGTTGTATAATATCATCATTAAAATAAGCGTATTTTTATTAGCCACAACAAAGCCAGACCTCTCTCCTTATAAAAGCGGTGGTATGAAGTTTGTGTCCACTTTGCTGGTTTAGTTTGCTAATGTTCACAGCTTGTAACGATCATTATCGACCATTATTGACAGTGGTATGTACAGTGGAATTATATGGCGAAGGTCTTGGCTTCGATACTCAGCTGGACCAAATATGAGCACAGTATGCCCACTGGATCAGGGCAGTGCAAGGCAAAGATATAAAACTGCAAAAATACCATATTCCATATACAAAAGTTACACATGTTTCCATTCCATTTTGCAGATGACAGTAAAAGCAAATATTCCAGTAACGGTAAACTACCCACTTACAATTTGGGACCCATCAAGTTGCATACTTTGGAAGTCAAACAATTTGGGAAGGCCCAAAACTTGGTATTAACTTTGATATTTAGGTTATAATGTGCTCAATTCTGTGTGAGGTGTGTTTATTACCGACAGTAGTTTCGGTGATTATAAATGTGTGTTTCAAATACAATGAAGGAAGATTTTAAAAGAAATCTTTCTCCCTTAGGATATTATAATCATGATACTCCTTTATTTTGTAAGAAAGTAGTAGCTTAGATCCACTAAGCTATTTTAATGCAGGTTTGCGGGCTTAGCGAGATAATAGTAATAGTGGTGTTATCAGTGATCAGATGTTATTGAATAATTAAACAGAAGCGTTTGTTAACCTGCTCTCCTTAACATGGATAATAACACCATCTCATTCCCAACTAAAATAAAAATAACCCAAAATTTTTATGCGACGAATATCTTGGTATCCCATGGATTCACCGTGCGGTTGCCGGGCCCCTCGTGTGGCAGAGAGAACACTCCGAACAGAGGCCGGGACTTGTGATACGGGTGAACGTTAAAAGGAGTTCCTTTGTAACGCTTCAATATTCACGTTTTCCCTGCCCAGCCAAATATACTCAAAATCTTACCCGAGATTCGAACTTTTATACATTACGACAGGTGTACACTCCCTTCTTGTTACCATTAGACAATAGAATCCATTTCAAATGTTCAAATAACAATAAAAATATTTTCGCCTCACATCCGCGCCGCATTACAAATTCTATTTACAGCCGTTTCAGTTAAGCGTAAAATAATAGAATTGCCTCAACCCCGTGCTGCGGCACTTCTGTAATTGTTTCGGATAAATTAACAAAGTAGTTTCAAAGAGTGGCGTCCCTGGGGAGACAATTTAATTGTATGCCCTGGCCTTTTGTTCCTCCTATCTATATTGATAATGCCTTGCGTGCATATTTCTGTTTCGTTTATTATAATTGGAAAACGGTTGTGTTCATTTGTTTATGTAATTAACGTCGAATGATGAACGTGTGGCGTATAGGTTATGTGGAGTTGCTGGTGTTTAATTGATTTAATCAAGTGTGTTGGGAAGTAGATCTGAAGCTTTCAGAAAGTTTAATGGAGACTATTATCGATTTTAATATTAGATTTATTTATCTCGATACAACATACGTGTAGATTAAAAAAATATACAAATATTTTAATTACAATGAGCGTATATCACTGAAAATTAATTAGTATACAGAAATCTGAAAATATATCTTTAATTTCTTTAGCGGCTGATAAAAATATACACAAATAATAACTTTATTTATGACAAGGATTAATGGGAACAATACACTCTGCTTAATTCTACACAAGAAAGAGAACATAATATAAACTGTAAATTATTCTTGTTGCTAAGATAGATACTTCCTAACTATTTTTGGTAGAATCTTTTTTGAAACCGATTTTAGAGTTACTTCGACTTGAACTATTCAAAATTATATTATCTAATAACTAGCCTTAAAAAATCAAATTGTTTAATTTGAATTTCAATTTGTTCTTGGGAATTGGTTTTTAAATGAAGGTCAATGAACTTATTTCCTCTGTTTTTCATCTAGGGTACACCGCATCAGAACACGCTTCCTCAGCATAATGTAGGCATAAAACAAAAGTATCATAATATATTTTAGACGCACGTGTAAAAACAACAATAAAAGAAAATCTCCCCCTCGCTGGGATGTCGTTTTATACACCCAGAGACCGACTCAGTTTTTATGGTGCCCTGTTAGCTACCAAAGCTGTAAAAATTTCCGACCCCTCCTTAGAATAATTTGACATCAAAGGTCTTAATAATTTCATGGAATGTTTTATTTTTGTTTCTAAATTCATGATTAAAATTTGCATGCAACAACGTTATGGATATTATCAAATTTTTCTTATTCTACTTTGTAAAGAATTGCTGTGTATGTATGTGGTGTTAAGACATCTGTTGAACCTTTTCATTGACGACCTTAAGAATCAACAATTCCATCCCCAAAGAACTAGAAATAAAAAATAATACGTTTTTACGGATTTAGAAGGGCCAGATTGAATGGTCTGGTGGGTAAAGGCGGCAATCCCGTCATCAATGAAGTGATCTTATTAGTCAACCAATCTATAAAAGGAGAAGAATAAAGACAACACACATTGTACAAACTATAACTAATCTAGGAGAGCACTATAATTAAGAAGAATGTTTTTTATACACTGATCGAACGAAGGCATTTGCTATATACAGACAGTATTGGAAAAAATTGCATCTTTTTCACAGTTAGATGGTACATCCTGTAATTATAATTTAATGCCATAATTCAGGATCGCAAATTAATTATGCATTTCCACATTCGTCTGGCAATCATTAAACATCACAAAAGCAGTTAAAAGCCTTTCCGGATCGTTTATCAAATTATTTCTAGAATTTACCTCCAAATAAATAAACGCAATGTCTCGAGCGTTTAATGACTACAGACGTGCCAACGAGACGACTGTTGATAAGTAAGAAACTTGATCAGAGCTTGTGTTTCCAACATTTATTTACATCAAAACGACTTTGACTTAGATCATGCGTAGGAGAAATAATAAAAAGAATATATTGCGTATTAAATAAAAAATATTTTTATTTTAATTTGTTTGTGTTCAAATAAGACTTTCTTTACACATAAAGGCTGGATTTAAGAGGTTTTCGATTGCTATTACTTTTGAGAATTATGATGTAAGTACGTCAATTTAAAACAAAACTAATGAAATTTCTTAACAGCTCTATCCGATTGGATATGCCATAATAAATTACTATCGAAGAAAATCTTTTATTATTCCTATGGCTAAATGCTAAACTGGTGCAAGTTGGCGTGTCTGTAGATACCAATCGTATTGCGGCTTCCCGGATATGCAATTTACAATGGACAAAAAAATAAGGGTGACAATGCCCGAGGCAGTTTTGGGGTGACGTTCATTTCACGCTATACATCTGAATAGGTGGATAAGTCTGGTCTCAGCCTAATACATTTGTAGGGGAAAGAGAGCAGACTCTTTAAGTTAATTGCAGTGCTTATCGTTATTGGTAGTAATTCATTATTATTAATGTATTGTGTTGTCAGCAGCAGTGAGCGTTTATGCAGATGACGTTTTCTTCTACCCTTTGCGTGTATGAGTTATCATGCGCTTGGTTTGCTGTATGGTTACACACTCGATTTGCTTTTTTGAATTGCTTGCAAAAATATGGTTTAATCTTTGAATGCCTAAATGTAATGTAGTAATTCTGAATCAAGACAAAAATTAATATAAATCTTAAGTAAACGCAGTGCATTGTAGTTTTATCATTGCTTTTGTTGTGAAGTGCAAGCTTAAGCCTAGATATTACAAAAAAATTAAAAAGCACAAATAATACTTTTTATCAAACTCAAACTCATAATAAATTATTTCAAGAAGGCTGTTTTACAAACTTTTAAACGTTAAGTCTGTCAGTATCTAGTGACTCTACCACTTGTTCGGAAGGCAGATATCGATCTCTTATCGTGGGGTTATCACTCTATAGTACGAAGCCTCTTGGGAAGAAGCTATCCCTTTTCTTAGGGAAGTCCTGATCCAGCAATTGGACATTAAAATTTTTTATCAAAAAATAGAACCGACTCAAAACGCACAAAAAAGTAAAAAATAACTGTGTCATTTAGTTGCTTTAATTTACTTAAGCATATCTATGAAGTCGGTGCCAGCCAAGTTTAAGGAACATTTATTTTACGTAGTAAAGCAGTTTGTGGGTTCTAGGTAACGTCCTTAAAGTAGAAACCATGGCTGGCACCGACTCCTAGATATGCTTAAGTAAATTAAAGCAACTAAATGACACAGTTATTTTTTACTTTTTAGTGCGTTTTGAGTCCGTTCTATTTGTTGTTAAAAATTTTCATTTCTTACTTTTTAGTGATTTATCGCCACGTAACGTACTTGTACTATACTGTCATAGTATAGTATACGGCACCAGTAGCCAAAAAGTTACCGATTCTTACACAATAACCGAAATCGCTGTGAGTGTGTGTATAAAATTAGAAGAATTCCTTAAATTTTCCCAGGATATCATCATCAAATCCTAACATGATGACAATGGAACCATCTTGGAAACATACCCTTTCTAATAAAAAAAGAATTATCAAAATCGGACAACTCTGTAAAAAGTTATGCGTGGTCATACATAAAAAAAAAAAATTCGTGTCGAATTGAGAACCTCCTCCGTTTTTTTTCGTCGGTTAAAAATAGGCTAGTAATAACTGTTATAATTATGATAACGGTGATAACAGCATTGATGTAAAAGGCGCTAAGCCTACTTTGATGTATCCGCTAACTATCAGCTGGCTGCTCTGGATGCTGTGGACCCTCGAGCTAGGAAACTTATTAGCTCTGAACCACTGCTGGTAAACCTCCACAGCCCTGATCATCGTCGGTCGGTTGCAAGTTTGGCAGTATTCTATACGTTATATTTCGGAGAGTGCTGTCAGAAGGTATTAGAACTCGTATCTCCTTCACATTTTTATTGTCGCACTGCAAGACACAGGGTGGGATTTCAACCCTACGTTGCTGTTGTTTCCAGGACACATACAAAGCTTTTTGCATCATCTATTATAATACGCATAGCTAAGGTCTGGAATGCTCTTTCGATGTCAGTTTTTCCTTACTTCTACAAGCGCGCCTCACCTAAGACTGCATATACTTTAACCATCTTGTGAGGTCGTGGACTTATTCCGTATTAAAAAAAATGTACCTGTATTACTGGACTAGATCACCAACACACAAAGAATCGATCTCATAACAACAAGTCATCAAAACGCTGAATAAAAAGTTATTTACAAAGTACACAGAATAACTGGAAGTAATTATGATCGTACTGGCCCTATAATTTAAACGATATCATAATGCACTTACCAAACAATGGATGAACATATCGACGTAATAATATTGAACCGTGGCTATGTTTGGAACGCCTCTGGCCATCGTCCATAGAGCAATAATAATGAGTACTTACCACGAGCTGGTTACCGTGAGATCAAACAAGTTCTGCTTTATAAAACAATTGGTATTATCTTTTACGTCGTTAATGGTTCAGTGGTTATCCTGTTAGGTTTGCGAGGCAAAGGCCTTTGAGCCTTGGATGGAACACTGTGTCCCATAATTGCGAAATATGTTGTGAACTATAATTCAGCTCGGACAACGGCTTAGTGCCGTTCACAGTCCTGCATTTCAATATCGGGCGTAGCGTATACTTACTTTTTTTTCTTTTGGTTTGAAAATATGAAACAAAATCATATCGGGGATCGGTCAAGCCGTTTGGGAGTTGGAAGGGGATAAATAGTGGACAGACAGACAGACAACAAGAATTTTAAGCATTCCGCAGAAATGCAATTATAGAAGTTAGCATTAGAGTAGGGTAGTTTCTGGTGTAGTTGTGAAAATTTATGGACTTCTACCATAGACGAAGGAGCCATCAAAATGATCGTAATGACAGTGGGGGCTATTTATTTTAGCGACCCACCTTGCTTCGCACGTAATAACACTATCGTTTTCTACGGTGTCCGCCATTAAAATTCGCAATGCTATGACTTTTTCTAACATCTTAAATTTTCATTGTCCATTCTTAAGCCTTGTACTTATATATTCGAGATGAGTCACTCCGTCTAGATGTAATAGCTGTGGAAAATCGATTATTTAGGTAATCGCGTTCAGATAAACAACATAATATACCTGCAAATTCGATTTAAATTTAATGTTTGTCGCTATAGGCATACTTTATACATAAAACACTAGATATGCAATGGTATGCAAAGGGAACTGTAGATTGCTGTATACAAGCCCTTTACAAAACTATTGAAAAATGCGGGTATATTGACCTTTTCCAACATCAAGAGCCTTTCAGCCCGTATGACTGACCGCTTTGATTGCCTCTAAACACGCGCCAACTGTTTTACCTACCTACGTACCTGTACTACCATTTTTGTATCCTCGAAATTTTGTACAGATTGTTTATTCATCCAATAAATATTTCCTTAATAATTAATAAGGCAAGGTGCCCTCTTGTGGGTAGTATAAAATAATAGGCTGATTATTATAAGAGTAGCATCGCAATAAAGGGAATATTTGTTACAGGATAGGGATTTTTGAGAGCTTTGGATTCTTTACGATCTCTATCAGAATGTTAATGATAATGTCCGGTATCTCAAAACCACTCGATCCAGGTCTCGAACCCTGGACATTCAGATCTGAAGCTATATAAGTTAACCACTGAACCAATGAATCAATTGATATTATTATATAGTAACTTAATTCAGGTTTATTATTTATTATTTCTGTCACTGTCATTTATCTTATGGATTATACACTACTTGCAGTCTATGCTGACCCAACCTGGGTATCGAATTCAAGACCTCTTGGTTAAGCAATAAGACGACTGGTCATTATGATCAGCAATGATACGTTTAGCCCGTATCCAAAGTCCATGCATGAGGCCTAGTTCAGCTGTGGACGTCTATAGACTGATAATGATCTTGATAATTAATGTATATTTACTTATTATTGAATACATAATAATATATATATAAATAAAGCTTTGACGAACATCTTAAAAAGCTTTCGCTTAATTGTTGGATCAAGGGTCGGATACAAAAGGCAGTAATTCTTGAAACGGCGCGCATTGTGAGGAGGTTCCTCACTTTGGAGCCCTGACCACCGGTTGCTTGGACCCCCGGGCCCCGCAGGAGGCGGAATTAATTTTTTTATAAATTTTTAATAGTGTTTTTTTTATTATTTTATAAGCATAAATGAGTGAAAAAATATATATAAATATGTATAAGAATATTTCCTAAAATAAAATTGCCTTTCAAAATCACCTACTCAGTTTGTAAGCCAACGAATACCTCTCGTATTCGTTGGCATACATAGTCTCGTCGCTATGAATACAGCGTCAGTTTTTCGAGAAGTGATCAAAGGTTCACTCTCAAAGCATCTACTTATATTTTCAATGCGAAACGGCAAAGCGTTTCCATTGATCGTTTCGAGATCAAACTTTAATATACCTCGGACTAATAGCCGAAACGTGACTGTAGTTAGGGGCCAATTTGCGAGAGGACCTTAAGAATATCATACACCAACAATGTGGATAGTATTATGCAATAAAAACAACGTTTAATAATTAAACAATAATAATTGTTTATACATAATAATGATTAATCATTACCCGCCTATTTGAACGAGGTTGTATTAGGTCAAGCTTCCCTTCTTACTCATACATTATTGGTATCGGTGGCATTGAAAGCACTGACCCACCACTCTACATAAATGGAGTTTGGCGAGCTTGATATTACATATTTTACGCTATCTGGTCAGATTAATTTTTCGATGACCGGAACGAATTACTTAACGTGCTTTCTAAAGCACAAAGGTAGTAAGTAACGTCATCAACTTTCAAACTCCGGGCTGAGAACTCAAACTGCGAATTGAAATTTTTTACACATCAATTACTATTGCATAACATAGTTCAATTCATTCCCCCTTGCAAAGGTCTTATCTTAAACGAGACTAGCCTGTTTTAAAGCCGTTTATTTAGCAGTACGAAGAAGAACAATTTGATTGTGAGCCCCTTGTCTTTGAATATCGAGTCTATGCTCAATAAATATTTGAGATAAACTGATTGAGTTTATAGAAAAGTTCCCAAAAGATGATAAGATGCAGGTAACTGAAGATATTATTAAACTCGAAAATTAAGTGTTTCTTGAAGAATTTTATCTTCTAAATCTTATATATAATATAACTTACTACTACCTACTTATTGTTAGTAAGCTTTGATTTTGCACCATAAGCTGAATTGATATTGCACTATAAGTTGCAGTCAATTCATTTTTCAAGAATATTTTATAGTTTCCTATACTTTTCTACATAAATTTTAGTCTAGTATTTTAATTAAAAATTTGTCATTCAAACCAAAAATTAATCCTGCATAAACAACTCCCAAAGATTTCTTCATTGAAGCTGACAATATAGCATAAGTATACTGTACTATAATAGTAAATAAGTATTATATTTGTATCTTTACTTATTTTTGACGTGACAACGTCTTATAATTCGATAAAGCCGGCTGCATGCACAAAAAACATGACTTATGCGGCGTTACCTCGCTTTGAGGCGTTCCATGTAAGGCTTGAAGTGCAAGCGAGAGCGCGGAACGAGCGACAAAGAAGCACCATCGGCCTTTGCGTTCAGCAGCGTTCGACATACTTGAGTGGGCGATGCGTCTGCGTGGACAGCTGCTATACAATAGTACATTTACATGTTTTATTTTTTTCACAAAATTACAAATTTTTCTTTGAACATTCCATCAGTATTTCCTTAAGACGTTGTCACGTTCAACTATCGTCAGTAAACCGACTTTACAGACAACCAATTATTTTTTGTTTCGTTTACATATTACGTACACATAAACTAGTGCTTAAATATCTAATAACATTATCCCAAATTATGTTACTTCAGTACATTAATACATAAATAGGTGAATAATACAATGTTTCCTTTATACGAGTAAGTAGGCCGTAGTGGGTAATATGGAAATGTTTATGTTTATGGATTTTGAATAATCGGAATAGACTTCTTTTATCGCTTCTCGCTTTTTAGACGCAGCGTAGTCGAGCTTTTTATTGACATCTATAAAAATAAAAATAAAATTAAACGGATAGATAAGCCAACAATAATAGCAGCCCATAAGGTTCGGGTTAAATGTTTGACTTTTTAATTAATGTTAAACTTTATTGAACTATAAAAAAGGTGTTTGATTTAGAATTGAAATAATAATTAAGTGTCGTGTCAACGGAAAGAGAATTATTGGCGTTGTAAAATGTTTATCAGAGGAATTCTCACCTTTATGCGTGTTCATTATTTATATTATTTTATTTACATACTTTTATGTCAGGTTGGAGGCACCTTTTAATGTTACTAAACTAAAAAGGCTCATCCATACGTCGCCATCATTTAACACTTGTGTTATTAGTGTGCACGACAACACTTATTTTTAGTACATTTTCATTACTATTGATAGTTTACCGATCGGTTATTATTATCGATCAGTAAATTGTTAACCAATGCTTTTATTAGTTGTAAATAGAGCTAAAGTAGAGTTTAAAATTAAATGCAATGAATGTTCAACAATTAATTGTCAGTGTAACAGTTGAATGGCGAATTCGTAGTAATTAAAGTTAATATTTTTGTACCCAAGTCTGGTGTGGTTGGTTATTACCCTTATCAAACCTTTTGACGTGACAACGTCTTATAATTCGATAGAGCCGGCTGCAGGCACGAAAAAACATGACTCATGCGGCGTTACCCCGCTTTGAGGCGTTCCATGTAAGGCTTGAAGTGCAAGCGAGAGCGCGGAACGAGCGGGGCAGAAAGAAGCATTCAATTAGCCTTGCGTTTGGCAGGTTCGACATCCGTCTATTAAATATAATTATTAAATATATTAATTTTAAATTAAAAATTAATATATTTATTATAAATTTAAAATATCAATTTATAAAATCAAAATCAATTGTTTTATTAATTTAAATTAATATTTATCAAAATATACTTAAATTAAAAATTTTAATAACCAATTAAATGCTACCATTTCATCAGCATTTTCTTAAGACGTTGTCACGTTCAACTATCGTCAGTAAACCGACTTTACAGACAACCAATTTTTTTTTCTTTTATCGCTGGGAAATGCATTTACGCCCTACCCCTTATTACCCTACCACTCAGCTACCAGGTACGAAATAGCGGCCGCGTACCTGTAAGATTTAACGTCCTAGTATGATGATGCGTACCTCCAAGTTACCATTAGATTTTCACATCGTGTCAAATCAACACATACACGTAATATGAGGCGTGATTGCAGGCAAATACTACAAACAAAAAACCTAAAACCGACTGTATTATTAATATATTCTATTGATAATATTTTAATTAATTCAAATTTAGTTTAACTATATTTGCGTAGACCACATTTTATTGAATATTGAATATTTAATTTGAAATTTCAATTTGTGTACTATTTGTACAATGAAACAAGGGGAATATAATTTAGCACCTAGAATCGACAGTTAAAAAAAAAATTGGTTGTCTGTAAAGTCGGCTTACTGACGATAGTTGAACGTGACAAAGTCTTAAGAAAATACTGATGGAATGGTAGCATTTAATTGGTTATTTAAATTTTTAATTTAAGTATATTTTTATAAATATTAATTTAAATTAATAAAATAATTAATTTTGATTTTATAAATTTATATTTTAAATTTATAATAAATATATTAATTTTTAATTTAAAATTAATATATTTAATAATTATATTTAATAGACGGATGTCGAACGCTGCCGAACGCAAAGGCCGATTGTGCTTCTTTGTCGCTCGTTCCGTGCTCTCGCTTGCACTTCAAGCCTTACATGGAACGCCTCAAAGCGAGGTAACGCCGCATGAGTCATGTTTTTTCGTGCGTGCAGCCGGCTCTATCGAATTATAAGACGTTGTCACGTCAAAAGTATAAACGAAGTTTATCATCCTGTCTGAATGGCATGGCATGGCATACAGGGCCAATCTTAGGTGATTAGGCCTAGATGGATCAACCACTCTGGCCGGTTGCCAGATGCCGGTCGGCGTGCTAAGGATGATATTTTTTTATTCATTGCAAGGTAGCCCTTGACTGCAGTCCTACCTGATGATAAGAGATAATGAAATCTAAGATGGAAGCGGCGACCTCGTTTGAAGTAGGATGAAATTCACACCCCTTTCCGTTTCTACAGTACATCGTATCGGAACACTACGCCCCGCCGGGAATCAAACCCAGGGCCTCCAACTTATAAATCCACTGCGCATACCACTGCACCACGGAGGTCATCAAAATCATAACATTTGACTTTGTAATGATCACTATCAGTTATTAGGCCGAATCAAGAACATCACGCTAACCGCTGTACCAACGAAGTAAGTTATAATTCCTAACATCGTCATCCTATACCTACTATTTATCTTTTTGACACACGAGGGGATCTAAAATTTAGAATAACACACATCCTCCCAAGACAAACTGTACTCAACTATAACAGATGGTGTTTTTCAAAGATTATCACTTGAAAATGACTAATGACTTGTCGGATTCCATCCGTCTAATTTCTATATGTTAATCGTACTCAATGCCTCCAACACTAATTTACACTATGTTTATTTTACAACTCTCAATACAATTTACATATCTCAAAAACTAAAGGACACTGAAAAATGATTGTTCTTGCATAAGAAATAAGACCTACAAAATTTAAATTGACAGCAAAACAAAGTTGGTGCGAGGATAGATGTTCATACGTTATACTGTCATCTCGGCTACGATTCTGACAGGCGATTTAATTTTTCATCCTGAAGTAGATTGTGTAAACAAAGGAAAGGAGTGTTCCCACTATCATAATAATTGTTCTAGGTATTTCTGTTGAACAGGAACGATTTCATAAAGGTTCAGAACGCATCTCTATTTTAATTATTGAAAAAGTTATATTTATATTTTATTAAACGACTTCAAAAAAAAAAGGCGTTTCTCAATTCGACCGTATATATATATTTTTTTTTTTTATGTGTGTTCGCGCATAACTTCGTCGTTTATGAACCGATTTTGATAATCCTTTTTTTGTTGGAAATGACAAGGAAACCAGGATCTGATGATGGGATCCTGGAGAAAACGAGGGGAACTTTCAAAAATTGTAGGGACAACAAGTACGATTGTTAATTTTTCCGGTAAGTATTTAAAAGCACTACAATTTGATGAATGTCTGGAGTTGATCTGATGATGGAGCCGATCTATATATAAGAGAACTCCGTAACGTTTTACAGTAGCTACCTTGTGTTTGGGCTCGATTAATTTGTTTCAATGAGAACTTTACATTTAGATGGGCTGTGACTGTCATTGAGGGTCTGGTGATGAAGACGACGTACAGTTAAGGGAGCTCCGTAACGTTTTACAGTAGCTACCTTGTGTTTGGGCTCAATTAATTTGTTTCAATGAGAACTTTACATTTAGATGGGCTGTGACTGTCATTAAGGGTCTGGCGATGAAGACGAGGGACAGCTGAGGGAGCTCTTTAACAGTTTACAGTAGCTACCTTGTGTTTGGGCTCGATTAATTTGTGTCAATGAGAACTTTATATTTAGATGGGCTGTGACTGTCATTAAGGGTCTGGCGATGAAGACGAGGGACAGCTGAGGGAGCTCTTTAACGGTTTATAGTAGCTACCTTGTGTTTGGGCTCAATTAATTTGTCTCAATGAGAACTTTACATTTAGATGGGCTGTGACTGTCATTAAGGGTCTGGCGATGAAGACGAGGGAAAGCTGAGGGAGCTCTTTAACGGTTTACACTAGCTACCTTGTGATTGGGCTCGATTAATTTGTGTCAATGAGAACTTTATATTTAGATGGGCTGTGACTGTCATTGAGGGTCTGGCGATGAAGAAGAAGGACAGTTGAGGGAGCTATTTTACAGTAGCTACTTTGTGATTGGGCTCGATTAATTTATGTCTTAATAAGAAGTTTGAAAGGTTATAGTTTCCAGTTAGTTTATTGTTTACTATGTCATGATCCAATGATGAGATCTACGAAAACTCGAGGAAACTCTTCAAACTTTATATTCACTTTTGCAGGGACGTCGGAATGTTATAAGTAGGTACTGAATATTGGTACTTATGGTTTAGTTGGAGTAGGTTTATTAGTATGTTCGTTGTTGATAAAGCACTAAAAAGTATGAAATAAAAAAATTTTAACAAAAAATAAAAACGCCTTCAAAACGCACTAAAAAGTAAAAAATAACTACGTCATTTACTTACTTTAATTTACTTAATCACATCTATGAAGTCGGTGCCACCCGAGCTTTCTACTTTAAAGTCTTTACCTAAAATTGGATGGCACCGACTTCATAGATGTGGTAAAGTAAATTAAAGTAAGTAAATGACGTAGTTATTTTTTACTTTTTAGTGCGTTTTGAAGGCGTTTTTATTTTTTGTTAAAATTTTTTTTTTAGGTTGGCTCTTCGCCAAATTTCACTATTGGTATTGCACGAAAAGTTCCCGATTGATGTTAGATGTGCTATATGTGTGCGACATGATATAGTTAGGTATATGATGTATAACATAAAGTGGAAATATCTTTCTACTAGCGTGGAAAAGTTTGTTCAATATAAGGTATTTTTTTTAATAGAGTCGAGAGTAGAATAAGAGCGTATTTAACATTGACGGTCCCCGTGGCGCAGTGGTGTGCGCAGTGGATTTACAAGACGGAGGTTTAAGCTTTGATTCCCGGCAGCGCCGATTAAGATTTTCTAAATTGGTTCACGTCTGGCTGGTGGGAGGTTACAGCCGTGGCTAGTTACCACCTTACCGACAAAGACGTACCGCCAAGCGATTTAGCGTTCCGGTACGAAGTCGTAAAGAATCCAAAAGGGATCTGGATTTCATCCTACATTATATTGCATCTCCATTTTATATTGCATCATCACTTACCATCACATGTGAGTGAGAGAGTGTGCAGTCAAGGGCTAACTTGTAATAAGTAAAAAAAAATTAAATGCAATTAAATAAATATGTCGAGTCTCTACAAGAAGAGTAACACAAATGTAACTATAAACCTTTGTTCAATTTAAACTAAGATTTTTTGTAGAAACGGACTTTAACGCACTAATAGCTATCCCTAAAAATTAAAATACAGGCAATGTTGCAAGCGTCTGTATTATTTTTAATAAAATGAATTTTGGGTTTTTGGCCCTAATTAGACAAATGTGGACTGTCCTTAAGTTATTTCAAATAGCAATAATCTGTCGCTGTCGGCAACCATAATAACGTAAGGCTCACGTCACTGTGAGCTGAAAAAGAAAACAATCCTATCATACAGGATGTTTATGTTATGTTAAAAGAAAAAGAACTTTTCCTTTTTTAAGAGAAAGCAGGCCATTTTTTCCGTAGCATAAAAGTCCTCTGTATTTAAAAATGCATATTGTTTGCGAACGCCCTGAGTAGGGTGTGACACGGCGGGCCATCGCAGCGAAATTTAAGCCTTGTGATGATAATAACGTGGCAAGATTTTGACAATGTACGACAATAACACAGAGCCCTGGTAACACTTACCAAAATGTTGACTCCTGAAATTGTAATGCTGGTCGGAAAGCGCGGGGAGTTGTGAAAAGATGCTAGATAAGATTGAAACTTTTTAAGGCCTCTAACCTCTGCATATCTGTATCTATATGAATAGAACCTGGTACCTATCTATTATTATCCTACCCCTAACAAGTTAGCCCGCTTTCATCTTAGATTTCATCATCACTTAACAACAGGCGTGATAGCAGTCAAGGTCCAACTTATAGTCGACAAAAAAAAATGAGCCTATTACTTATAATACCTACCTATATCTAGTCTTTCATTGATGCATTACGAGACCATTAAAACAATGAGTAGACTTTAAGATTAATCAGTTAAACGGTCGGTAGAAGCAAATTTAGGGGTAGGCCAAGTTACTTATCCATCGTCATGAGTAATTCTATGCAACGCTATATCCTTAGCCACTTGGTAAACTCTTCAGAAAGTATCCTAAATTGATAAGACCTGAAATTGAATCCTGAATAGTTATTAACAATGCTCATATAATATAAACAACTACAACAATGAGGATATATGACTGTCATAGGTTAACTATAATTAAGAAATAAATTAAATTAAATTTACTTTTCTAGGAAATGATAATACACTCAGACGTATTAACGTCAACAACAAAAATGATTACCCAAATTGACCCAAACACAATAGCCTAACAAGGCGATAATTAAAAAATTACTGTAAGTAATCTGATTATGGTTCCTAAGTGGATATACTTTCCATCATTTTGATAACATCTCCTTAACTGCTTACCACAGAAAACAAAGACGAAGTGACTAGTTGATTCGACTCCTATCTTCAATCTATAGTAGCACCTATCAATTAACTTAATTGTCCATTGTACAGAAATGAGCTTCAACAAAAAACGTGAAAATAGCTATAAAAGAATCGCTTGACCAGACCTTACTAATCTAATACCTTTAAACGAACGGTCAACCAGGTACTATTCTTCAAACTTCTAAGTATTTTTTTTTTCAACCCGAATTCAAACAAGTACCTACAGCATTTTTTTTAATGTGCAATCTGTCGCTATTGGCCAACGTAATAACGTAGGTCAATACGTACCTATACAAACTACTTATTCCCTAACCCTCGTAGTTTGATGGGACGACAGGCAAAGATACCTCAATGGAGCAGCGGAATGCGCGGTGGATTTATAAGACGGAAGTCCAGGATAACATCCATTGGGCTGGGCTTGGTGGCTCGTCGGCCGTGGCTACCGTTACCATCGTGCCGTCAAAAGGCATACCGCCAAGCGATTTAGCATACCGATATGATGTCGTGTAGAAGCCGAAAGGATTGTGGATTTGATTCTATTTCTTATAAGTTAGCCCGTTTCCATCATAGATTGAATTATTACTTACCTCCAGGTGCACGTACTCTCCAAGACACCAGATTGTACCACTATTAACATTAACGATCTACCTACAGGCTGCTTTCAATCTCGTTCTTAATAAAATTTTTTAACAAAAAATAGAACCGACTCAAAGCGCACTAAAAAGTAAAAAATAACTGTGTCATTTAGTTGCTTTAATTTACTTAAGCATATCTATGAAGTCGGTGCCAGCAAGTTTAAGGAACATTTATTTTACGTAGTAAAGAAGTTTGTGGGTTCTAGGTAACGTCCTTGAAAGTAGAAACCTTTGCTGGCACCGACTCCTAGATATGCTTAAGTAAATTAAAGCAACTAAATGACACAGTTATTTTTTACTTTTTAGTGCGCTTTGAGTCGGTTCTATTTTTTGTTAAAAAATTTTATTTCTTACGTTTTAGTGATTTATCGCCACGTAACGTACTCGTGCTATACTGTCATAGTATATTATACGGCACTAGTAGCCAAAAAGCTACTGATACCGAGACGAAAACCGAAATCGCTGTAAGCGTGCCTCCAAAATTTGAAGAGTTCCTTCAATTTCCCCAGGATATCGTCATCAGATCCTAACATGCGGACAATGGGACCACCTTGGATGTATGCCCTTTCTAATAAAAAAAGAATTATCAAAATCGGACAACACTGTAAAAAGTTATGCGTGGTCATACATATAAAAAAAAAAAAAAAATCTACGTGTCGAATTGAGAACCTCCTTCGTTTTTTTTCGTCGGTTAAAAAGATCATTTTACTTTGGTCGAATCTGGAATCACAAGTGCAATCTAAAAGTCAAAGTCAAAATACCTTTATTCAGTGAAATCTTTAAGATTGTTTTGAACGTAAATATGAATTTTAATTTCATAATCCTGTGCCTATAATTAATAATTTATTGTTTCTAACGTGGAACTATTTTTGTAACTGTGTTTATTATGGAGGGGATGATCACCACAACACAGTTTTTAACTTATGTGGGATCATCGTATTCACTTGTATATTGAATTAGTTCAAAATAATTTTTTTTTATTTTTTTTATTTAAAAGTAATGAATTCATGATCTCATAGCCCAATGGGTGGGCCAACTAATATTACTTACTAACTTGGCAACTAAAATCTTTTGTTGATCCGATCCAGGATCTATACTTTGGCCCTAATTATTATTTAAGTATATCTAGCCAGATTAACCAACCACGAGATCAAGGAGACAGTTAAAAAAGGTTTTTATTATAGCCCTTTTGGCACTGTGTAAAGAAGTAAATAAATAAATATTATAAAACAGATGCTAAAAAAAATCAAAACTGTTACAACAGAAAATAGGCTGTCGTAACACTTATGGAGATAGGTACCTGTGTTAGTGACAACTCAATTTGTGCTATATCAAAAATATCAATAAAAGGAAAATAAAGTGTTATTTCCATGTTCGATATTATTATTCGGCCGAGGTAAATGTGAGATATATTTTAATAAAACTTGCTTAGTTTGTGGACTGAAATTCAAAAATCCTTTAGTTAACTCATTCATTGTCATAAACGCGTTGTTTATGACATTGATTAGGTACCTACATGAAAGGACATTGCCAAAAATTGTATGGAAGTGTACCCCAGGCTGCCCAGTAATGATATATATGTCATTAAATAGTGCAGATTTTCTATTTACAGAAAAACAAAGTTGTATGTAGCTATGCAGTCGCAGAAAAAAGTTATGTAGGTTGAAAAAGTTGTCTTTTCTTACTACGACGACAGTCACGTGCTTCAGAATACAAAAAATCGATTGAAATTTTTATTTTTTTGATATATTTTCAAGTGATTGCTATGAAACATAGGTAGTTGTTTAAAATTCATTGTGTATTTAAATAAAACAGTTAAATATGAGCATAAGTTTGGACAGCCTGGGGTAAATTTTCGCAATTTCCTTTATAAATTATCTTCTAATCAAAAATTATGACCAAAACTCTATATTCCAACACTAGGTATATTTAAGATAAAGACAAACTGAAAGATAGAAATTAACGCAAAATTAATACGTTCACCTATTTAAAAATCTGCCAAACTGAAACAAGGAGGTAAACAATATAAACTTTTTAAAAAATTTCTTAAATCCTACAACTCTACAAATTTTAATAAAAATATATTAATCAAACTTTGCAATTATGAAATATGCATGCTGTCTGCAAAAATGATAGTAAATGAAATAAGTAAATCGTTATACATATAAATAAAAATAATTAAACCGATCTCTTGATAGATTATACGCCTAAGCGATTTACATTGCCGATATCGAAGTAGGTAGATAAGCACGTTAACTTGAGAAGCATGTGGTGTCCCGGAAAACTATTTTGCAAGGCTTTTATCTCATTTTCACCCGAAGTACAAAGTTTGGTGAAGTTGTTGAACACAACAGGTGTTTGAGATGGTGCAATATTAGCACCTTTTTTAAAGGCTCTGTTGGGCTATATGAGTATGTTACATACGCGTAATTGTTTTCTCCTAAGTTTCCAGCCGCCAATTACTGCCAACTTTGTGCATATCATAAAATATTAAAAACAGTTTTCTTTCTAACGATGTCACATATGACTAAAGTACGTAAATGAAGATGGCTTAAGTGCACACAGGTGACAAATATTTTTACGAGACAATGGTTAACGGTCAAAAGTTTTTAATGATCACTATGGAACAGAATACTTAAATGATATCGGACTTTAAATAAATAAGTAACAAGACGGCGCATAAAGATATGACAGCGAAAACGACATCCAATGTAGTTACAAGAAGGCGATAAAAAAATATAGGGTCAATAGGTCTATTATGCACCCTTCCTGATATGTATAATTATGAAAGCCAAGAGATGAAGTTTTCTTAGACGCCGGGCGGGTGGCGGCGCGGCGGGGCGTCGCGCGTCGCGGGGCGGAGCCACGAGTTCACAAAGCGCCGCTCAGTCGGTGGGCAGCCGCCATTCGCGACCTACGCCTGCTGCTACCGTGTGAAAGGCTGACATGCCACGCGACTCGCGATGTCGTTCCTACCGCGTGAATATTTATGATGCGATCACCGACTTTGTTTCATTATAAATGGCACTGCCGACCTCGATGCCTCATCGCCACTCGCATACGACCATAAAATGCCAATAAAACGAACTATCGTGAATAGACTTGAGCGCCGAAACTTTAACTTTGTAGTGTATGTGTTATTCTACTGCTATGTCGTCGAGAGGAGCACCGCGGCCGAAATGCCGCACGAGTGCGCCTATCGCACGTCTGAGACGGAAACGTCGGAGGACGCTGTTCTCTTCTGCAAAATAAGGACGATAAGCAGCTTGGATCACTTGTTACAAAATATCAGCCGGACACATTTCGACGATGTTATTTCTTTACACGTCCAATGTAGTGAAATTCTATTCTTTGAGAGTACGCTTGCAGCACAAACGGAAAAGACTTCCGGGAAACATTCGAACCTAGGCAAACTCAGAGATCTTGTCATTGACAAATGCAAGATACGGCAGATACCGGCACGTGCTTTTGAAAATTTCAAGGATCTGAAATCTTTACATGTGACGACGCACAATAGTGAATGGTCTGCGATGACTATGGAATTGCATGAATATGCATTTTCGGGACTAAGTGAGTTAATCGAGTTAGATTTAAGTGACAATAATATTTGGAGCACTAAAACTGATACTTTTTGCTCATTGTATAGTTTGAAAACTTTAAATTTAACCAGGAACCATCTGCAAAATATAAAAACTATAGGATTTTCCGATTCAACGCGGGAACAAAACTTAAGTGTAAAAAGTTGTAATTTAGTATTAGAAGCTCTTGATATGTCTTATAACGATTTGATTGTAATAACTGAAAATAGTTTGTCGAAATTACGTTCTTTGTCAAAATTGTTTTTACAAAATAATGCAATATCTACTCTCGAGGATGGTGCTTTTGAGGGTCTAATAAGCTTGCAAGTATTAAATTTATCTAGCAACTTTATAAGTAGTATACCACCTGATATTTTTTTCGACACAAAATTTTTAAAAGAAATTATACTAAGTAACAATACCATTACGGTTTTACCTCCCGGTCTATTTAGAGGTTTGGAACAATTACAAGTATTAGATTTATCTAATAACCAACTAACTAGCCAGTGGATTAATAAAGGCACCTTTGTAGGATTATTGCGTATGGTAATATTAAATATTTCCTACAACAGACTTTCTAAGATAGACCGCTACATGTTCCAAGATTTATACAGCTTGCAAAAACTAAACTTAGAGCATAACGAAATAACGACCATCGACGAACACGCTTTTGAAGAACTTCGAAACTTACATTCTCTTACACTTTCGAATAATAAACTAATACACGTGCACACGAACATATTCACGGACTTGCATGTCTTACACGACTTATTTTTAGATAATAATAAAATTAAACACATAGATGAATATGCCTTTGAAAACATGACTACAATTGAAGATTTAAGTCTTAACGATAACTTGTTGCCAACAATACCTGCCTCAATTCGAAAATTACGATCCCTCAGAACGTTGGATATCGGGAACAACAATATAACCCATTTGAATCGAGAAAACTTTCGCGGTCTGACAGAACTTTTTGGTTTACGTCTCGTAGATAACAAAGTTACTCATTTAAATGAAGATACTTTTGAACATTTGCCTCAGTTACAGATACTTAATTTAGCATCTAATAAAATAAAACTCGTTTCACCTGGTTGTTTTCGTAAAAATGTTAATTTGCAATTATTACGCATGGATGGGAACGATATCACGAATTTTGATGGAATTTTTTCTTCATTAAATAGTTTGGTATGGCTAAACATGTCCGCCAATAGGATTTCTTCTTTTGATTTTAATAGTTTTCCTAAGAGCTTGGAATGGTTAGATTTACATATGAATTATATAAATACAATGTATTATGTAAACGAAGTGAACTCAAATATTAACATTAAATTATTAGATTTAAGTTACAATAATATAACTCAACTAACTGTTACTTCTATACCCGAATCTATAGAAAAACTTTATATAAATAATAATAATATACAGCACATACAAGTCGGTGCTTTCTCCAAATTACAAAAGCTGTCAATTGTAACATTAAATAACAACAAAATAGTACAACTTGACATGAACGCATTTAGGTTAGATCAAATAGATGAAGATAGCGACTTACCAGAGTTTTTTATAAGTGGAAACCCATTTGTTTGTGACTGTTCAATGGAATGGATTCAACGGATCAATTATTTAAGTCACAGTCGACAATACCCGCGTGTGTTGGATCTCGATAAAGCTTTTTGTTCATTGGTTCATTCGCGAGCTAAAGAGAAAAAAATGATAATAGACATGTCACCTTCTGACTTTCTGTGTCCATATGAAAGTCATTGTTTTGCTCTTTGTCACTGTTGTGACTTTTTTGCTTGTGATTGTGAAATGATTTGTCCCAATAACTGTAAATGTTATCATGATATAACGTGGAACGCGAATGTCGTAGATTGCTCGAATGCTGGATATAAAGAAGTACCAGACAGAATACCTATGGATGCCACTGAAATTTATTTAGATGGTAATGATATCAGTAATTTAGGTAACCATGTATTTATTGGCAAGAAAATACTTCAAGTTCTTTACTTAAACAATACCAAATTAAAAGAGGTGAACAATCAAACATTTAAGGGAGTCGACTCTTTGAGGGTATTACATTTAGAAAACAATAAACTAGTCGAGTTAAAAGGAGATGAATTCGTGCATCTTAATAATCTTAATGAATTATATTTAGACCATAACGCGATAGTACATGTTGCGAACAATACATTTTCCTCATTAAAATCTCTTTCGGTGTTGAGAATCGATGATAATAAACTTGTCAATTTTTTCCCGTGGAAATTGTTAGCATCGTCTTCAAAAAGCTTAGCGCACGTTTCCATAGAAGGCAACCAGTATTCTTGTGACTGTAAAAGTATAGCTGAGTTGGACACGTGGCTACGAAAAGATCCTGGCGATCCTGAAAAAATGTTATGTACCGACACTGAAGGCAAATCTACAAAAATAACAATAGCTTCAGTTTTAAGCCATTGTAAAGAGTATTTAGGATCGATACATGACCCTACTGTTTCTAAAAATGAAATTGTCACCAAATCGTTATTTCTTCCGGATAATTATTTTGCTGTTATATGTGGAATTATTATTATTATAGTTGTAATCTGTCTTGTAGGTGCTATATTTTATGCTTTCCGATACGATGTTAGTGATTGGTTGTACACTAATTACGGTGTGCCTTTATTTAAAGAACAATCGTGTCCAAACGTCGACCATGTATTGGAGGCAAATTCTAACCACATGTACGATTATTATGTGATATGTAATACCAAAGATACCCAATTTATATACCATAATATTATGTCAGAAATTGAATTCAGGAAAATGTCCTCGAAAAAATTTTCAATGAACGAGTCCTCCCTAAATATACTAACATTAGATAGCTTTTCAAAATCTTCAAAATTATCTAAACGTCTTCTAATTGTGTTGACCACAAACTTCATATGTAACGATCTTTGCGATTTTCATTTTAAAAATATGTTTTATAGTTACTTAAAGTCTTTAAATCGTAGCGATTTGAATAAGGTAATATTTGTAAAGATAGTAGATAACAATCAAATAAATGATGAACTGTGTTTCGTGTTAGATAAGTTTAAAAATATATCGTGGAATGATCCTCGTTTCTGGGATAAATTTATTGCTTTACTCAATTCCACCGACACCATTATCACTGTGAAGAGCTCGGAGAGGAGCGTATTCAAGAAGTCATTACGTCAGACTCCGACATTGAGATACACCACAATGCCGGTCACAAACGACAGTTGCTCAAAGCAGAATTTTTCGAATTCACTACAGTATTGTAAAAGGAACGAAGGGGAAACATCACAGAATGAAAGTTCTCCTTCCTCGGACAACACGTATGGGGAAGGGAATAATTCGAACAATAGTTACATGTCGATTGACAATAGAACATGTTCCCGGTTTAATTATGACCTCAGGCTGTCTCCGAGCAGTGGTCACGTGTATTCTAGGGTAGAAGATATATCGCCGACCGTACCTCGCTCTATAACTAACACAGCCGCTAAAGGCCGCACTTACTTTGTCTGAAAACTTATTTTACTCGCATAAGCATTGTTCTTTTACTTCTCGCACTGGAAACTGTTAAGTGCACCTTTTGAATATATAACGTTAAAATTAAAATTATTTTTCACTGTACATACTCGTAAATTGTATTTTCGTATACTATTAGGAACGTTTTGGTCAATTTTCACATACGTAAATGACCCTTATTGATTTACGTATTAACAAAATGTAATACGATGATAATTAATTAATGTTAAAGAAAAATAATATTTTGTACAAAGTTCATGTGAAAATGTTAATAAGTCTGATAACGTAAACATTTTTCAAATTTTAATGATAATTGTATTTATAAAGTTTATTGATGTGCGATGTATTCACATCACATTCACTGTAAAACAACACCAACTAGTGTAAGTCGATATTTGTAAATTTCATATTCACAAAAATATTATAAAGAAGGCTACGGACTAAAGGCGACGAGCTCTCGACTTTTCATATTTGCAAACAGACTTCTTTTCTTAAGAACTGGTCACTACGCAAAAATGAAAAAGTTGCCCTATTCCACCGATTTTAACTAATAGCGATAAACAGCTAATTTGAACGGCTTTAGTCTGTCTGATTAATACTGATATTGTAAGTGCAATCATATTCTCTTTGTAAATTTATTTCTTACGAATTGTTCCTTGCTTGTAAATATTCTTAAACTTTATGTTAACTTTTTTTACGGAATATATTTCAATGTTACTGTATCTATTTAGCACTTAATAGCTTGTTATATTTTTTTCCGCCAGCAAGATTTGACACCAAACACGATATTGTACTATAATTTAAAATTCCTGTATCCGTCTTACTTCTATAATACGGCAAAGTTTCTGGGCACTGTATTTGTAAATTGCTTGTTAAGCCAAATCTGACAAGTTAAAATACATACTTGATTACGTATTTTATAAATTGAATTATTCTTATAAACACCATAGTCACTTTTATTACACGTGATCATCATAAATGAAAAAGATTGTAAAATATTTAATAATTATAAATTTTTAAGAACAAAAGTATTTTAATGTTGTTTATCTCTGTACCATTACAATAATATTGTAATGAAAATAAACAATTACAATGTCAAATTTAAATTCGTTTATTTCAAGCGGGCCTAGTTTACAAACACTTTGTTCAAGTTTATATTTGTAGTGATTCTACCAGTGCTTCGAAAGGCAACTTTTGCAGAGAAAAGCCGAAAAGAAACTCAACAGATGTCCTTTTAAAATAACCTTTTTTTAATATTAATTATATTTTTCCATATAACTAATAATTTTAATTCTTGTGTGAATATGATTGTCTGAATTATTCAAATGAAAAAGATACTTTTTGTCGTTTCAAAATCTCGCACGTACGTGGAAGTGCTTACATTCATTTAAAATTTAATAATATTAAAATATTTATACATAAAAATCTATGTTTGAAACGTTATCGTTTAGTGTTAATGCTTGAAATCTTATATAAATAATTAATTATTATTATAACTAAGCTAAATCGTGATATTAGATTTAATAATTATGAATTTGCAAATAAATGTAATTTTTGAATTGTAATTATTAGTCTTAATAAAAAATTATTGTTTTGTATAAAATGTACAAAGATATCTTAAAACCGTAATAAAATTATACTGACGTTTTGATACTCATTATGTCTTTCATTTGCAAAATATAAATGTTCAAAGCGGAACCTTAATTAAGATTAATTACATAAAATATAATTTTACAGACGAAATGAGAAATTGTACATTTTATTTCAGTACCTGTTTTTAAATTATAATAATAATACGTACAACCCTTCTAAATGTGAATATTATTTTTATAATCGGATTGTTAAAAAATATTTAACTTGTAAAAATAATATGTTTATCTAAAGACAGCTAGCTAGCTTCAACAGTCCTTTTGCTTATTTTCATGAACATAATTTGAAAAATGAATGGTTTTCAATAAAAACTTTCAACGCCTATGTAATCCTTCAGGGTGAAACTTTAAAAATCATAATATCACATTATATTTGAAATTTATTTGGTAGTTTTGGTACCAATTTTTATAAACGTAACTTGAAAAGTGAAGTACTTCTCATACAAACGCTCAACTCCTATTTCTACCCCTTCTATTTTTAATTTTTACACCAAAAAGTCCTATTACCATCTTCTCTGTATGAACCTAAATCATGCTGAGTTTCATTTCAGTCCATTCAGTGATTGCGGTGAGATTCTCGGTCAAGAAGAAAAATACGGACCGACAGATATACAGACAAGAAAATTAAAAGAAACATTTTCGGCTTCAGTAACAATTATATAGTGTCCTCCAATAAAAATTTTAAAAATGTCTTCAATGTACAGAATTGGATCTCATACAGTTTTGTCATAAGTAGGTATAGAAAATAATATTTTGGCAATATTGTTGCGTGTTTGCAGGCTTTAGAGGTTTGATATTTATCACAGTCCGAAGGTATTGCAAATCTAAGTATTTGGTAATAATTTCAATTCTATACTTGGTTCTAAGGGTCTCGACAAGACTGACAGACGGACAGCCAAGTTATACTGTAAAGGTTCTGTTTCATCCTTTTGAAGTAGGCATCTTTACGATGTATAAATAATGTAATTTTCTGTATTATCCTTATAGTCTCAGGTTTTAGTGGTGTGAGGTTCGGGTCCAAGGTCAGACTAAAAAAAAATATTGGGGTTATTGGTAGTATAAAATTTTTAGTAGCCGCCCGGAGTTGAGAAGTCAGCGGTGATGAACCTTCGTGCCAAAGAAAACACATGCTCCGTTCCATTTACCTTGGAGTATCGTCCCCTGAAGTATGGCAGTGAGGACAGGCACTAGTAAGTATACTTTAAGCTAATCCCTAGATAGGATTGGATTAAGTTTCTCCCAGCTTAAGTCAATTTTCAAAATTGAGATATCTGTTTATATGATGTTAAATTTGAGATGCAGTGGTTACTATATTATATATGGGGTAGTGTTTAAGCTTTTACTTTTTTATTTATTTAATTGTAAATATTTAATTCAATGTACATATTTAACTGTAAATAAATTTTATCTACCCCGTGTGATAATGTTTACAATTTGTATCAATCGTTGTCAGATGTTAATGATAATCACTAAGATCTTCGGTTTAACATGCTCTCCTAGGCTCCGAAGTTTACTGAAATAATCTGGGTTATGTTTTTACTGAAAATTCTAGGGAAGAAACAATAGCTGTAGGAAAACGTACTCATAGTCCGATTTAGAACTCGAACCTAACGATTTACGATGTGAAACCTGATAGGCACTAACGATACAGATAAAAATAAAACGAATCAAATTAGTGGTCATACTTTATAAATTAGTTGTACACTACCAACAAGTTATTTTAAGTGATAGCCTTTTCACGACCCACTAATGGGTCTGGCCTTACTTTTTATTGGAGAGGGCATATGGTGCCAATACCCATCACGCAGATCTAATCCTGGTTGGCTTAAAGGTATTAGTTATTTTAAAGATCTTTATCAGATTGCATCATCACTTAACATCAGGTGTGATAGCAGTCAAGGGCCAACTTGTAGTCGATAAAAAAAAATAAAAAATATGTTGATGATAATGACCAATAGGTAAGGACCGGCGGCTCCAAAATTTTTGGTAAAAATTCCTTAGAAGAGAGAAAAACTTATTACACCATAAACCTACCCCGAGTCAAAACTCGAACCCGGCACCTCGTGATATCGGGCCACAGGGTAATCACTGGACCAACAAAATATTTGTGCATTAGAACAGTAACAGCTAATAAGCCTGAAGGAGATGTTATGTTATCTATATTCTACCGATACAACGCGCTAATAGACCCTCCGACAAATTAATCATACCTAATACGTTCCTTACTAATTGCCCGTACTCGTAGATACAACATATTGTACCAACATTCTTCGGACAAACATTGTCTTGTCCGAATATTATTGAACTAATGATAATATATTTGTTTTGTTGGTCATTATTTGATTATCACTATCAGCTTATTAACGGCCAGACCATCATCCTTACATAAGAGGGGATAATATGGGACTTAGATCCACCAGTTGAGTGTTGGTGGGAAATATTTTTTGACAGATAAAAAATAGAATCGAATGCTCAAAATGCTCGTGGCACGGGGGTGTAAAAAGTAAAAAATAACTGTCATTTAGTTTCTTTTATTTACTTAACTGTATTTACAGAGTTGTCCGATTCCTTTTTTTATAATTTTTTTTTATATAATTCTTTTTTTATTAGAGAGGGCACACTTCCAAGGTGGTTCCATTGTCATCATGTTGGGATCTGAAGGACGTTAAGGAACCTCATAGAACCCACAAACTACTTTAACTTTTTGAAACTTGCTGACTTCAGTATATAGATAGTTGGGCTTAACGTAAAATTAAAGCAAACTAAATGCCACAGTTATTTTTAAATGTTTAGTGAACCCACAAACTACGTTTTAAGTCCTGGTTCTATTTTTTAGTTAAATGACACAGTTATTTATTAATTTGTATCCCAGGATTTTTTGTTAAAAAACACAAGTACCCGTGATCTGAAGGCACATAGGGCTGACACCGAGGCAGCATTTGATTGGTCAAGTAGGCTATTATCCAAGCAATTTTGAAAAGTCAAGTCTGTCAATCGCTACCGACAAAGACGTACTGCCAAGCGGTTTAGCGTTCCAGTATGATGTCATGTAGAGACTGAAGATCTTTCGTAGTAACTTTATCCCAGTTAAAAGTTAGGACAAACAAACATCCTTACTAATAGATATTATAAGTATGGATAATATTTGTAAGTATGGATGAATGTTTGATACTTTTTCACGCAAAAACTAAATGGATTGTGATGAAATTTTACAATAACACAGCTTAGGTACATATCAGAATAATACATAGGCCACATTTTATTCCAAAAATCCCACCTGATGGAGAACTACGTGGCTGAAACCACGGGCGTCCTCTAGTAATCAATAAAACAAACAAACAAACAATCATTATAATATATTTAGATAGTAACAATTCGTATCTTATCTATTCTAATTCGTTTACAATCATTATCGCTTTTATAGACTCTAAACAAATTCTAAATATCCACAAGAAACACTTTAACGTCCGAGCTAAGTTTGCGGCGAACATAAAAATAACAAGTTTATTGTTACAATCGAGGTGAAATGCTTTTTACAAAGCGTTCTATAGCTCAAAGACGTTGTGGCCTCAAGGAATCCTTTAGTAGTGGTTTTTAAATTACCCTATAGTAGCGTGTACAGGATTTTTGGCTTGTGTTAGTATGAGGATGCCTTGTTATATTGTGTTAAAAGTTTTACAAAAATATTTTTTTATCTTAGAATCTTGTTTCTGCCACCGAACAGCATCTGCTCTCCTGCTCCGCAGAAGAAGAACTGATGGTTGGAGACGCCGATTTGCGCAACTCTAGCCACCAATGTAGACACCACTGAGTGCATCGATGTGCACATCGGGACGTCAAAGTGTCTGCTTCCACGAGCCTTTGACGTCCCAAAAAGGACGCAGGTGGCTCCGCTGGATTTTAGTGGGTATTCTGGCTTCACAGCCAGCGAGTCTTACATACCCGGACACAGACTGCGCAGGCAGAACTGGTGAACTGGTCCGAATGCGTAAATTTAATTTAATTGCGCCGGCTGCTTTTCCCGCCATTCCGCACTTAATGACATCCTTGAGAAGGGCACTGGTCAGTGCTAATGTTCCCGCCGTTCTGGAACCCAGATAATGCGTGACGATGGCAAGCGCTCTGACGGGATGTCATTGATTCCCTGGAGTATGGGGCGTGCGCTGGTATGGGACGCGACATGTGCCGATACCTTAGCGGCGTCCTATGTTAATTCGACCTCTGGACGTGCCGGAGCGGCGGCGGACGCCCGAGAGCATCAAAAGACATTAAATGATTAAGCGTATTAGAATTTAAACTGTCGTGATTATTTTCTTAATGCGTAAATGCATTTCTCAACAAAAAAAAGGTTATCGGAGTAATTATAGGCACACGAGGTATTAGGCGTATTCCTTGGTGTTTTTTATTTATTACAATTAGCCCTTGACTAAAATCGCACCTAAATCCATCCTTCCGTCTCGATTCCACTGCGCGCATATCGCTGTGCACGAAGGCCTTCTAAACAAGCATACAGACTGTTGCTCTGTTTATAGGCGATGGTTACCAATAACCATCAGGCGCACCATCTGCTTGGTCCATGCAGTGAATCTAGTAACGCAGGACTCAGAAGCATATATTTTTAGTCTGCACATACCAGATTTAAAGTTATTTTTGTAACGTTCGTGTTCAGTGATTTTTTTCTTTAACAACGTTTGCAAAATTTCATAGGTTTGATAATCAAGGTGTTAGAAAGTTAAATAAACGAGCTAATATTAGTATCTATTCTAAGTTAGATTAACAAGTATATTTGGTGATTACCCAGTTAATCAAATTATTACTAGAATGTGAACTAACTAATTTAATTAATCGCTAAGCGATACGCAATCAACATTGGAATTAGGATCGGTCTGAGTATGCACTTACCTGTTTAACTCTAATAGGTCTTAATATAGTAATTAAAACTGTATTTACTAGAATATAGCGAAAACAACTATCAGAACTTTCAAAATTTAACTTGGTTAACGATTATAACCATTTAGTACTTGATAATAACTGGTTAAGGTTATCTTTAGGGGGTGAAGTCACACTGCTTGTAAAATCTGAACCGTTTCTGACATGATGATTATCATTAGCCTATCTTAATGGCCCACTGTACAACTAGGCTTTCTTATTATTATGACTTCAGTTAAAGTAATACTCTACTTTAAGCTGTCTAAACCAAAGTTATGAAAAATTTTACTTAACATCGTTGATATTTAAGAATAAACATAAAATCAAAAATTGCGGAACTGACGGGATTCGAACCCGCGTCTCTCTGGCAATCCGGGCACTTAGAGCGCCTTACCGCTAGGCCACGGTCCCGATGACGTCTGTGCCGAAATTGTGCTTTTGATATTATGTTTTTAATATCCAGGTATACGGCCTGTACTGTCATGAACATGTATGAACTGAACATGTTACAATACTATTGAAGGCTCATATTACAAATGAAGCTCTTCAATTTTAAAGATGACATATTCCTATTTTATTCTTTTTTAGTTTTTATTGAAAAGTGTTACCCACTCTTAAGGGATTATTTATATTTAAGAATAAACATAATATCGAAAATTGCAGAACCGACTGTGTTTGAACCCGCGTCTATCCGGGCACTAAAAACGAAAAAAGAATAACTTCGTTGATTTTGTGAAATGGTTCTGAGTTTTATATACTGCCTTGTTGGTCTAGTGGTTAGCTGCTGTGGTTTCGAATGACGAGATCCTGGGTTCCAAGGTTTCTTTCTTCTAAATCTTCAGTTTTTAAAGCCCAGAGACGGAAAATTAGGGGTAAATAACCCCCATGCCTTGAATAGCATTTAAAGCCCCGGTCATGAATCAATTATTATCATCCTTAGTCCGCCAATCCGGATTAAAGTAGCGTGATGGGTGTGCGCGTTATTCCTTCTCCACCCAGGAGGAAGGCCTGTTAATATAATAGTCCCTTATGTATATGCTGACAATGATGATGATGATACTTTCCATGGTATAATTCTCTCATAGTCTTATTTGAAACTAGGTTTCCAATCCAATAACATTACCTATCTGTTCATTTGTACAACATTAAGGCATAAGTCCATCAGTGCACAAGATCCGTGGTGTTTATTCTAAGCAGTTATTATAAAAACAACGACGGTCTATTAGACTAAATAAACGCTCGTGTTTTGACACAGTAACCGTACGCCGCTAACTAGATACTATCATTGTCAATAGCGAATCGAACGCGAAATAATATTTGCATAAGTTAATCATAATATTATTGCTGCATAGTGTACGGATGCAACACCATTGTTCTAATTTGCGCATCGATTTAATGTTGTGTGTCACAGGTTTTCCAATCAGAATTATGTTATCCAAGTAGAATATTCTATTATCAAAAACTTTGTTTGAACAGTACCCTGACCACATGACATCGATCGACATGCAAAATAATCTCTATTGAGTGGTAATTAGAATAAATAGAATATCAGTGGACAGATAGTATTATAAGCTTTTGTCGTGTTGTAGTATTATATGTTAACATGCTTTTTAAACTGTAGTAAAATAAGAATCTAATTAGATTCGAAAATAATTCTAACTTAGCGTGTGTGTGTGATCTAAGAATAATGAATTCAACGCCTGCGCAGGCGTAATAATTCTTTCAAATATCTATAATTTTAGAATTGGAATAACGTGTTACTGATATACTATTTTTTTGACAAAAACTTTACTTGTATTAGATTACATAAAGCAGACTACAAAAAGGTACATTACTTGGTTTTAAAACATTCGTGTAAATATTAAAAATGTCTCCGAGCGTCAGTATTAAAAAAATTACTTCGTTCGTTTTATAAAATACACTTGAATTTTAATATAATTATTATGGAAATATTTTGTTTAGTGTGCGTTAAATCTTACTTCTCATAGTAAGTACCCTCTAGCTCTACATTCTGTTTTTTTAGGATGTAGAGATTCCTTTTTGTAATCTATCTTACAGGTGATGAGTAATATATGATTACTGTTATTTCCGATCACAAGTTACTGAGTAATAGGTCAGATTATGAAAAGTCTTTGTACTTCCAAAGAAATTCGCTGTAAACATTTCTAGTTCGAAGATGGGAAGTTAAGCCGCTATAAGCTGTCGGTCCCAGACTTTATGATTATCTTCTGATAGCGATCGTTAAAAAAATTAAGCATTATCACCCTGACTCTAACAACTCAACGTGGACCAAAATTCATTGGAGCAGCGTGTTGGGTTTAAACTCAATATCTCTCCTCGTAGGATCAAGACCTATTGTGGGATGTTAAAATGGGTAGATATTGATGATTAGTGATGTATAAATAACAAGTTTTACTAAAGTTTGACATCTATTTCAAAATCTCTCATTTTTAACGGTTGTTCGCCAAATCGTAATTGTAGGCGTGATTTTAATTTGAACAATTGACATGTTTTCCAATTAGGTTCAATTTGTGTATTCTTGTCAGCCTGCACTCGTCATGTAGTTTGTAAACTAGCGTGGGCAGTTAAAAATTTTCAGCTCCACATTCAGTAAACAAATACACCTATTGCAAAAATTTGCTTTTACCGGCACTATTTGTTGAACAATTACAGCTAGTTCGTTAACCACTGTGACTCACCGAATCTGTAGAAATATTGTTAGAATGACTGAAAAGAAAAACTCAATACATTCAAACTACGCTAACTAGAGTTCTAAGGAAAGCGAAAATCAATATGACATACATTTGCTTTCATGCTAATGGCGTGTAGTGACATATTGCGAAATTGCTGTTTTATTTTTAAATGCTATCTAACAAAGAGAAAGGCTATGGGTTTATTTGGCTATGGGGATTTTGATGTAATTTCTACAGTACCTATCAGATTTCTTTAAATCATAAATGACTGTTATGAATGACAGATAATAATAATTTTCCGCTACATTTTTTACTGGAAGTTATCATCAGTATGAACATATTTTATGGTCTAAGTATTACATTCCTTTCTTCATAAGGGGAAAAGGATATGGAGCCTAGACCCACCATTGTGCTGCAATGCGAGTTGGTAGTCTTTGGGCGATAATGTTCGATTATGTACCGATCACTTTGAGATGGTAATGATAGAACCATACCACCACCCCGGTAGAGTCATGACAACCACCACCATCAATTTTTCATTCATTTCCATTTTCTCGTATCCAAAACCAAATTGACTAACGACTAGTCAACGAGAAATTATGGACAGGCATATTAGTTTTATTTGATTTATTATAAAACCCAAGTCCAACTCAGTTGTTTCATCAGTGTATTCCATGAATGAAATTCTAATGACGAAATTTTTCAGAAGAAGACAAAATTATCAATTTTCATCTCGTTCAACCAAATTCATCCCGTACAATCTACTAACTGACAGATCATATCACCTCATTTTCATGTTTTGTACACAATGTATACTTGATTCGTCAATCTCTCTCCCCTATCGGCTGCCAATTTTAATCGGATGACGTTGCAGTGGAATACATAATTATACAAGCTACGATTGGGAGTCTCTCACGGGACACGGTTCGTATTAGTTTTGACATTCGGCTTGATGGATGGACTACAATCACGTGCCGCATCTAGCGAGCCCGTATGACTTTTAAACTTGGTCATCTTTTATCTTCAACGATGGGGTAAGAATGAGCTTTCGGATTGGATTGAATGCAATCACGTTTGTCAATCTGACATGGAATTGACGGTTGACAAATTCCATGTTTGAGCAATAATTTGGCGTTATCTTGTAGGTAGATTATGTTGAAGTGTTCTCGTTATATTTACTTTTGGGTTAGTGTTAGGAAACTCTACATCAAACTACGAAAACTTTAACATACTTAGTATTACAAGATGTAGATCACAGAATATAAACCTTTTGACAGACTTGAACATACTATAAAGTGTCACCAGACTCGTCTTAATTAAAATTAACATGAGTTTAATTATTATTTTATGATTTCCTTTTAATATTTACACAGATGGGATTATGAATTTTATTTTTAAATACAATTTTATTTTTACATACAGTGACATCTTCTTCAAATTCCCATGTAGCCTGATTGTAGGCAACGATCAACCTATTTGATATGCTCACCGCAGTGCCATGCTTTTTAGAAGTATCGTTTTTAGCACTTCTTGGAGTGCCTCTCCAACTAGCGAGGGTTGGTAGTCAGCTTCGCAAATCCCTTCTATCTTTCGCAAGGCGAAATATTTGTTTGGCCATCACGATTCCGGTTATACCCACTACGTTGCTGCAATACGGATTGGCGGGTACAACATAATAAATGTTTTATTAATTTAGTCAGTATTTATTGAAATCAAATTCGAATTTAGTTTAAAATATCACCGTGTAGGTGATGCTCAGTGTGAATGCGGACTATAAAGATTACCTTAATACTTACCTTGATGAAATCACTTGTTAGTTCTAGGTATCAGCGCACTCATCCAAGGTCGTTAAACTTTTGTCAAAAACTTATCGTAACTAGCTCTGCCAACACGTTGCCAGCAAAGGAAGTCCCATAAAGGAACAAAGGTTAACGCCGAGATAACAATGTCTGCGTTCACTCAACTTCCGTGTGTACTAACAGGAGAGCAAACAGTCATGAATGGGAGACATTGTGTCCAAAAACATGTTTCTTAATACTGCTACAATGCTGTACTTAGGTGTTGTGTGTCATCGTTACATTGTTTTCATCTGGCTAATGTTATAAATGCGGATGTGTGTGTGTCAATGACACCAGATCAAAGGCAAATTATGGTCTGATAGTAAATAAACATAACTACCTATCCTATATATATACCTGTTCAACTTTTGAATTGGACTCAAAAGTCCTGGATACCTACCATCAACAATAATAGCGACTCAACTGTAGACCAAAACCGACCAGCTGACGTTATTGCGTAATAATAACCTAAACTGCAATTCAGTTTAGATCTACAGTTGAGTTGCTATTATAGTTGATGGTAGGTATGCAGTAGATCTTTTTGTAACAAATCTCGACATAGCTGTTTTTGACTTCGCTTGTATTCCTCTCTGTTTGTCACGACACTATAGAGAGAGTGAGAGACGAATTCGAAATTTACACATTATCGAGTACCATTACAGAATTGGGCTATTTAGTCGAACTATAAAATAATAAGCTTTTCTTTTTTTTTAACCGACGAAAAAAAACGGAGGAGGTTCTCAATTCGACACGTATATTTTTTTTTATGTATGACCACGCATAACTTTTTACAGAGTTGTTCGATTTTTATAATTTTTTTTTTATTAGAAAGGGCATACTTCCAAGGTAGTCCCATTGTCATCATTTTAGGATCTGATGATGATATCCTGGGAAAATTGAAGGAACTCTTCAAATTGTACAGGCACACTTGCAGCGATCTCGGTTTTTGTGTAAGTATCGCTATATAGCTTCTTGGCTACAAGTGATATAATATACTATGACAGTATAGTACGAGTACGTTACGTATCGATAAAGCACTAAAAAGTAAGAAATAAAAGTTTTTAACAAAAAATAAAACCGACGCAAAACGCACTAAAAAGTAAAAAATAACTGTGTCATTTAGCTGCTTTAATTTACTTAAGCATATCTAGCAGTCGGTGCCAGCCAAGGTTTCTACTTTAAAAACATTACCTAGAACCCACAAACTGCTTTACTACGTTAAATAAATGTTCCTTAAACTCGCTGGCACCGACTTCATAGATATGCTTAAGTAATTTTTTTGTACTTTTTAGTGCGTATTGTGTCGGTTTTATTTTTTGTTAAAAATTTTTAGTGCATTTTGAGTCGATTCTATTTTTTGTCAAAAATTTTTTTAGAAACTATCTCTAACAATTCTGAGTTGACGGTTGATGATGTTAATACGCCTGCAGGCCTCGGAACACGATCATTATATATCGGTGATAGTTACATGATTTAAAGAAACATTGACTCTTAAGCCTGCCAACCCGCTCTAGAGTAGCCTGGTGGGTATAAATTTCATATTACCTCTCATATAACGTGGAAAAATTGGATCTGTAGTGGGTCGTTACAATATAAGTAACTAGAGAAAGGAACACGTATCACTTACAGAGAGTCAAGAACAGAGATGTAAGCTACATAATTGTGAAGTTTCATCACAATTGATTCAGTAGTTTGTGCGTGAAAGAGCAACAAATATCCATCCATACTCACAAACTCCCGCCTATATATGAGTAAGGATGACGATGACGATATATTTCGACAGCCGAGTGGCGCAGTGGGTAGTGACCCTGCTTCTGCGTCCTAGGCTGTGGGTTCGATTCCCACATTTGGAAAATGTTTGTGTGATGAGCATGGATGTTTTCCGATGTCTGGGTGTTTATTTATATATTATAAGTATTTATGTATAGTATATATAAAAACATATTCATCAGTTATTATAGCACCCATAACACAAGCTACTTACGATACTTACTTTGGGGCTATATAGCGATGTGTGTAATTGTCCTATAATATTTATTTATTTATTTATTTTACAAAATTCGTAACTTAATTAATATTTCATGCGTATTTTTTTAACTTTCGGTTGAATTGTTCACTGTAACGGAAACCTCAGCTATAAAATAATACAAAATTTATAATGATAAAGCTAAAGCTAATAATTGTAAGTCATATTTTTTTAATAAGGCATTCGAGCCCAGCTGCATAGCACACCAGAATAATTTACCAACCACTTCCGACGCGGCTCAAACACTGTTCGTCGGCAACTTCTTACAAAATTAACTTGCACTCCTAAAAAAAACTCTGTAGTCTCTATCCCTTTACATTAGAGTTTAAAATAGAAATCAATAGCTGCATTGTATCTTTTGTATCATTTTGCTGTAGTTATTATATTCGGCTTAGAAATCGAACAATAGGCGACACTAACAGACCAAGTTCTTGCGATTGGCGATTGTTACAATACGGAATAATATTAGATTTCGCGAGGCTTTGTGCCACTGTACTTTAGCCTTATGCAACGCATATGAGTGATTCCACGCATATTGGTGCGACAGGATTTAAAATTCAACTGTGATGTATACAAATTATTTAACAGTTACTGAACAAATTATATAAAGTTTACAAAACGAATTATACAATTAGTAATTTAATAAAAAAAAAAATCGAAATTCAAATTAAAATAATGAAATACGGTAGATATTATCACCATCATCCTTATTATCAGCCTTTCCAACCACTACAGAGCCAGGCATCCTTCCTTATAGGAGAGGGGATATGGAGCGTTAACCCAACACGCCTCAATATGGGATGGCGGACTAATACGTTATCAATAATATTTAGTCTTATTTTTGTTTTTTTTCATTCTAAACTTGTTTTTTTTACATTTTTCATAAATAAGTGACCTTATCACGATGTACATAACAATAATTATATCTTATGTTATTAGCTGACGCAGCAAATAAAAAGCTCACGTTTGAAGTGCAAAAGTAAATTCTTTGCAAAAAAAAATTATTATTATAAAAACAAAAACCAGACTGCATAGAAGTTATGAACTGAAAAGAGAAAAACAAGTATCACTATATCTATATAAAATTCTAAATACTTTATGATGCTGCAGGCGCGGGCTGGTTTTGTCTTTTCAGTTCATAACTTCTTTGCAGTCGGGTTTTTTGTTTTTATAATAATAATTTTATTTGAGACTTTTTGTTTTAGTTTATGGTACAGAAATGACACGTTACACTTTTATCCATTTTTTGTTAAAACGGCAATATAAACACGATATGATATTTATATTTTTAAAATGGTCTTTTTTAAGACCTTTCATTTGATACCCGTATTGCTTAAATAAGAGAAAGAAATACACACATCCCCCCCTTTTTCCCCCATTTACAGCCGCCATTTTGAAAATTTATATAGCCTATGTTACTACCACAATTTTAACGAATTCAACGAAATCTCACCTGTCAAAATCCGTTCAGTCGTTTAAGCTGTAGCGCGTGCCGAAGAAATGGACATACATACATACATACATAAGCTCGAAGAACATAACCCTCCTTCTGACAGTCGGGTAATTAGAACTTTTTACGGCAGAAAATGTTTAGTAACTTGATAGACGATAACGTAATATAAACAGTTCATTAAACCATTAGAAAATGCGTAGTACACTAGTATTTGTGTTAAAGCTGCCGCAACTGCGAGAAAATTTACAATTGTATATTTATTAAATGCACACACATTCGTAGAATGAGATACATGTAACAAAAAGACGATCAGGAACTCGATACAGTTTGAGCCACCCACGGGTCGATCAAGGTTTCGTTTTACAGGAAACCCGTGGCACCACAGAAATAAAAAAAAATAGTGAAGTTAGCGTTAGAATACGCACAATGGAGGGTTCCGCAGTCACTGCCAAAAAGAAATAGATTCAAAACGACAGTTAATTTATTCTGAGTATTCACATATGTAGAGTCCTTAAAAAAGTATTGTTTTCTAAAAAAGTATTTGAGGCTACTTACACAAGTTATAACTTCTTAACAGGTAAATAGATTCGGAATTAAAGCACAAAAATTGTTTGGGGTTGACTTCGTCGTTTATGAACCGATTCTGATGATTTTTTATGGCACCTTCAAAGATATGTCTAAATAAAATAAATAACGAAATAATTTTTCACTTTTTAGTGCCATTTCCAGTCGATTTTATTAATTTTGTTACATAGCAACAATCTCTCAAAATTACTTATATTGATACTAAGTATATTTAATTGATATTTACAACTTAAAGCAATTTTCCAAGCTCTACCTATTATTTAGACTATAATATTGTTCTATAAATACATACATTTTACAATACCCGAACATAGGGTTTCTCATAGATTATTATGGAACCCTAAAGAGTTGCATGACAGATGCAAATTTAAACCTTATGTCAATGCATTAAGGCGCTATGGTATTCTAACGATGACAAAGATTGGTACCGGAAGAAAAAAATGTGTGTCATTCAGAATTATCCTTTACAAAAAAAATAATCGTTTCTACAATGACGTAGTACTATACTTATTGTACATTGTTCGTATCGGTTAAAATTTGATACGTTTTGGGTATAATATTTTAATAGTGTCTACTTTTAAATTTAAAAGACATTTTAATATGATTCAGGTGTTCATAAAAAAAAGTTTCAACAATTAGGTGTTTTTCGATTCAGTTATAATTCAATGTATAAAACAAGCTGTACCCCGCGGTTTTACTTGTGTGGATAACATTTCTGTGAGGATGCGCACGTGTACTCGTCATAATTGTACTGAATAGATTTTAATAAAACTTTACTACAACTAAACCGTGGGCGTCTAGTTCAATACATACAAAATTTGACAGTAGCCTTTATTACCTAGGAGGACTTCAGATTTAACTTATATTAAAAACTAAACTCGAAAAGCTACAGTAAAGTCGGAATGCCAAAAGCACTACAAGCAAAACAGGTAAGCCAACATAAAAAAAACTCTGTAGGTAATCATGCAGTTACAAAAGGCAATAAGACGATTCGAAGAATAGGGTTGCATTTTATTTTTAAATTACAGTTATTATCGTTCAGTAATCGGGGGGTCACGAAAAAACTACACGGCTTTTGAACAGGAGTTATTAGCTTGTCCAAATTGTGACTGCAAATATACTGCATTTAAAATGCAATTAAGACCTTTGTGATTGCTTACGTTGGGTTAATTGTATCGCTTGTTGAGGACAAATTATGTTTGTGTTAAGTGTTGCAAATTGTGATGTGTCGCTAGTAGTTTTTAACCATCATAGGACTGTGTGCACCAAGATTTCGTTTATCATAACCAACGGTTAACATAACTTTACTATAAATTTATAGTTCACGACAACCCGAACGCCGGTTAAGGACGTAAACCGGGCGGTTATCTTAACTGAACTTACGTCCTTAATCGGCGTACGGGTTGTCGTGAACAGTAAATTTTACGTTTAGCTTATGTTAAACGTTGGTTATGATAACCGAAATCTTGGTGCACACAGGCCTTAAAGAGATGATTGATGTAGTATGTTACTCTCTCATCTGCATCAATGTAATTTATTCTGAATTATACAAATAATACAAAAAATATGTACTTAGACATATTCTAAATGTAATTCTTATATATATATATATTTTTTGACTTCTGAGACATTAACATTTTTTTAATATGTGTCCGATGTGCTTTTCTTCCTACACAAAGATAAAAATATCATTGTTTCGACACACGAGACTAATTTTTTACTAAAACTGTATATCATAAAATACAAATTATATTTTTTTTACTTTTGACATTTTCTATTTTGGACTCTACAACCGATTCGAACATCTGGAAGAGCCGGCAAGAAACTCAGCAGTTGCTTTATTAAAAATCAATGATACAATTTGTATTTTATAATTTACAATTTAGATTATCCCGTCTTGTGTGTAAAAAGACTCTTTGCCTTTAAATGCTTATACCGGTGTAATCTACTTTTAAGTTGGACTATGTTTGAATGCCTAGTCTCATCTGATTTCTTCAGTAAATAAAGTGTATAGTACTAAACGTCTTAATGACCAAATATCGACGTCTTCCAATATAATATGTATGTATTCTTGTTGTTTATGAATATGGTTTATTTTGTTCATAGCATCCACAGCAAGAAATAATAGTTCATTCTGTGAACACCAATATCATCCGGGTCAGTGCGTTTTTTGTGGGTTGACGTCCGGTTTATGTGTCTAACAAGCGACTATGCGCCTTAAACAATCGAGATTGATATCATAATGGTGGAACGAATAGTGATAATTCAGATTCCATAGATGATAGGCTTGTTATGGCCTTCCAAAAACAAGGCCGAAACCCTTGGGGCGGAATTGATAATTTACTTGTTCGGAGAGCTATCATTAAGGTCGTTGTGAGGAGAATGATTACAGGTTATGGTCGTATATTTACCATGCTCTGATATCGGAGACTTTGGTAGAAGAACAAACATTTGGATGTTGTGGAAAAAATACCTTCAAGCGGTTATTATAGGTTTAGTGTTTTTGGCGGTTTAACGTGTTCTCGTTGTAAATCTTTTGGACCGTAGCGAAAATGTATTGTTTGTTTTTATACTTTAGGCCTCTGTTATTGTCGTTAAAAGAATCTTTTTAGTTTTATTCGATTATTCGAGTTTTGGGTCTTATGCTGTCTAAACATGCGAGTAACGTTTGGGGCAGCTTGGAGGTAGAAAGAATGCAAACGGTACTTGACACTTATTGAATTAGGAAATATTTACATAAAAAAAGTAGTAACTTACTTTTAATTAAATTCAGTACTCTGTTATTGTTATTTGCGTATGAACAAACAATGTTTGCAATTAACTAACTAATAATATCTTTACATAAATCATAATTTTTTCATCATTAAAAAGAAATATTGTTATGATGTACCTGTAAGAAAGGAATCTTTACTTATCATAATTCTTCTCATATTTTGTTTAAATTAATCTCGTACTGCGTCGTTGTTCCAGTGGTAGCCTACGAGTATGTGGCTTCGATCACGACTTTCGGAGGTCGATTTCTGGTAATTGAATATTACTTATTTAATATCTTCTGGTTGAACATCATAATGCTTCAACATCTAATAGGGATCGTTAATAAATGAAACATTATTACCCTATGACCGCCAATTCGCATTGAAACAGCGTGGTGGGTCTACGCCCCTATAAGGAGGGAGGCCAAGCCCTACAGTGGGCCGTTAATAGGCTGATGATGTTGATAGTGATACAAGTAGTAACTTACTTTTAATTAAATTCAGTACTCTATTATTGTTATTTGCGTATAAACAAACAATGTCTGCAAATAATTAACTAATAATATCTTTACATAATTCATAGTTTTTTATCATTAAAAAGAAATATTGTAAATTAATCTCTTTTTTTTATCGACTACAAGTTGGGCCTTGACTGCTATCACACCTGATGTTAAGTGATAATGCAATCTAAGATGGATGCGGACTAACTTGTTAGGAGTATGATGGAAATCTGCACCCCTTGCGGTTTCTACACGACATCGTACCGGAACGCTACATTGTTTGGCGGTACGTCTTTGTCGGTAGGGTGGTAACTAGCCACGGCGAAAAGTCTCCCACCAGCCAAAAATCTCGTATCGTATATCGTGGAGAACACTTTGTTTGCTTAGTTTTTTACTCGTTTCTGTAATTGCAATTTACTTTTTGAATAGCTTCGTTGAATCGAATAATGGTTTAACATTTTATGCCAAAAATAAGATTAAAAGTCTAATGATTTGCAAAATCTCGACGTTATTTTAAAGCGTAACTAATGTTCTATCAACGGATAGCCCAAAACTAATCTGTTCAGTTATTCGATCTAGGTAAATTGTGTTGTAACAAAAATTGTCTTTTTATTGTGAATCGAGAAAAAACTTCCATAGGTTTTTAGATTAGAATATTGAAGCATACGTTGTTTTTATGATTGGATCAATGAACTTACATTTTGTAGATTTCTGCTTAGAGGTATTAGGATATTGTGTGTGTAAGTGAATAGATATTAACTAAATAAAGGTCACCATTTAATCTGCCTTTGCTTTTTGACTTTTCTAATTCTTTGGAATAATCATTTTGTAATTTTTTTTCTTTTTATTAACGAAAGTTAGTAACAACGATTGGATGTATCTCTTACTCTTTCGCAACTGAAACTTTATAAAAATACATTACTTATACAACATAATAATACATACTTTTTATTTATTTATTTATTTCAATCGCGTGCAATTGACCTGAGGCTTTTCTGGTGTAAGTAAATTTTAAAAGGAAATCTTAATTTGCTGTTACATAAACTTACTTACGCCGCGTTGCTTATGTAGGACGAGTAAAGTAGGTTGTAAGTTAACACTTGTCGGTGAGCGAGCTGTTTGCGGCTAAGTGACGTTTTCACACTTCCAAGTGTAAAGTAACTGGTTCATTAAAAAGTGCGGTTACTGCTAGTTGCTTTTGAAAGAATCGTTTAACGTTATTGAGCATGGATTTTTATTGAGTAGACGGCGGTATATTTTGTTTTATGAAATATGTTATTAGTGATAATATTGATGGTCCAAAAAGCAACTATCATCATAGTTTTTAGCCTATTATAAATGATAAAAAGGCGTTTGAGTGAATTGTTGTAAGGAGGGGCTTTTCTGGTGTAAGTAAATTTTAAAAGAAAATCCTTGTTTGTTCTATTGGCTTAAACTTATTAAATAATAATGTAGGATGGTGAAAGTAAAAAAAGTTATACACCTGTCGGTTGAGCTGTTTGGGCTAAGTGACGTTTTCACACTCCAAGGGTAACGTAACTGGTTCATTAAACCGTCGGTTACGCTTTAATTGTTAGTTTCGTTTAATTATGACCATTACTTTTTATAATCTCAAAATTTAATTTATAAATATATATAAAGATTTCTTGCCCAAGGAAAAATATCACAATAACGGCCCACTACAGGACCAGGCCTCCCTCCATATAGAATATATGGAGCGTAGACCCACCACGCTGCTCCAATACGAGTTAGCGGGTTAAGGGTGATAATGTTTCATTTATTAACGACCATTATCAGATGTTGATGATAGTGACCGACGGCATAACGTGCTCTTCGAGGCACACCAACGACTTCCCGGCTCCGGACTTGGAATGTAGATACTAAAATATTTTCATACAAGAATGAAAAAAAAAATGAAAGAAAGCCTCGTGCCTCGTGGAAGGCAAAAGCTAACCAAAGTAATCTAGTCTAGTCTAGTTTAGTCTACTTCAGTCTAGCATTGTAAAATCTAGTTACTAGCCTAAACTCATTAATTAATACTATTTATTATTACAATAATTAAATACCTAACGAAAGCTTTAAGAATACCTAAAGCTCAATAAACTTTAATTGTTACACAAAATCACACTTAACGTAATCAATAAAAATGCTAATTGTGACGCCAGCCAATCGTACGGGCGTTCAGTCCCACCCACATGCGCCATCTTGTAAATGATGACCTACATGCGCGCGCGCAGCTTGCCCTACTATTGTTCTATTAACGTTCCCTAAAGTAGTATAGTGGTATAGATCTTATTAAGTAGATACATATTTAATTAATAGTAATTAAATAGAAACATGTTTTATAATATAAGCCTATTAACGGCCCACAACAGGGCTAGGCCTTCCTCTCTATAGGAGAGGGTATATGGAGCGTAAACCCATCACGCTGCTCCCATGAGGGTTGGCGGGCTATCGTGTTCAGAAGTCTCTAAAATGTCCAACGATACGTCCGTCAGGTATAATATCTTTAATACAAGTTTGTAAATTGTATGCCGTTATCAGAACATGCGTGGCCCGCTCCTAGTATGACTTCAAAAACATCAATACGAAATAAAAAGAAACATTATCGACAGGGATGTCCAATTGTCCATTTTTATGTACATATACATATTTGCATAAGAACGGAAACAGAAAACAGGTAGGTAAATCCGTATAGCCGCATGGAAAGACTATCTATGATAAAGGCGAAAATTTTGTGAGTGTGTGTGTATGTTTGTTACTGTTTCTCGCAAAACTACTAAATGGATTTTGATGAAACTTAAAATAGCTTACATATCAGAATAACACACATGCCTCGTTTTATCTCGATATTTCAACGGAAACGAGAACTGCGCCGGTAAAACCGCGGGCGTCCGCTAGTTATTAAGCAATTGCATAGCTTCTATCGCGGGCCTTGAGCGTGGAGACCGAATTCAGAAAATCCGTAACGAAAAAACCTAACACTCGCTAGATATCAAAAACATAATATAAAAAGCATAATTTCGGCGCCGATGTCATTGGGAGCGTGGCCTAGCGGTAAAGCGCTCTAAGTGCCCGAATTGCCAGAGAAACGCTTTAGCGTTCCGGTACGATGTCGTGTAGAAACCGAAAGGGGTGTGGATTTTATCCAACTCCTAACAAGTTAGCCCGTTTCCATCTTAGATTGCATCATCACTTAACATCAGGTGTGATAGCAGTCAATGGCTAACTTGTAGTCGATAAAAAAAAATATATATTTATCTTTATAATATATATATAACTATATTTCTATTATAATAAAATAATAATATCCTCAAAATTCCGATCAAGGAACGTTATCTATCAATTTTCCCTTTAATTTTTACGCATCGGCGGGCATCACATCAAATGATCTTAAATGGAGGCATCGTTATTTTCGATTATTTGTTGCCGTTATTTGAGGCAATCAACATGAAATTTAACAGATGACCTATTTTTTTCAAGCCTATCGAAATAAAATACTTGTCAGCTGCCTTTTTTATTGTTTGTTTAAAAAGATGGTGTTCTGATTTTAATTCTTATTGACATAAATATCAATTTTAGAAGCAAATGGTTTTATTTTTCTTAATAACAAGTTATCCTTTGACTGCAAACTCTCCTGGTAGTAAGTTATGATGCAATCAGAAGCGGGCTAGGCTTGTTAGAAGGATGAAATCTCCTATCGGTTTTAACATGACATCGCACCGAAACGTTAAATCGCTTGGAGGTCCGTCTTATCGGTTAGGTTGGTAACTAGCCACATCCGAAGCTTCCAACCAGTCAGGCTTGAGTCAATTAAGAACATTTTAATCGGCACTGCCAGGTATCAGCCCTGGGACCTTTATAACCACCATGCATACAATTAAGACAAAGAGGCTGTAATATTATGATCCAGAACCCTGAATATGCTTTATCTCACCTTGCGTAGCATTCCAGAGAAATTATTCGAGACTATTTTCAGGGGTAGTACTTAGAGATTTTTGTGGTAGACCTTGTATCTAGGGAAACATTACCGTTATGCCTATTTCTGCCACCAAGAGATACCTCAGCTAAAGCAATGCTCCAGACAAGGAGTAAGGTAAGGAGTGATTACGGGCGCGTGATTCACCTGTTTCAGGATGGCGAGCAAAGGACTGCAGGTGAGCCATCTGCGTGTTTTATTAACTTACGTTTATCTACAATAGATACATATTATAAAGGTTGATGTGATGATGTAATGGGCGGTAGATGCGTCAGTTTCCCATGGGAGTTTTTTCCTAGAACTGTATTGCCTTTTAATAGTTAGCAGTACATCCGTATGATTCTTTAAAAGCATTCTCCTGGACCAGTCACCACACGGTCGACCAACCAATTACGCTACCAATTACGCTACGCTACGAAGGTAAAAACAATAGTAATAAGAGACTTACGTATGAGCGACTGAATATAGAGTTTCTGCATAATTTGTAATATCCAGTCCTGCACATTTTACTCATTACGTTTCTAAATAAAAGTATCTTATCATCAAACTGCCTATAATGTGAACATTCTCATAATAAAAATTCAATTTGAATGGCCATATCATAAAAGCTTCTTTAACAAACATCTCTCAGCTACCATAGTATAGCTATATAAACAAACATTACACTGAGTATCGGAGTATTGATTTCCCCATATCTCATATCTCACTCAATGGTAATCAACGATTAAGTATCGAACATGTGCGTTGTCGTGTCCGTGCGTCTCGACGCAACACTCACTGTCAACGATCACAAATGGCCGCCGTAAAAGTCTTCGCGGCTAATTTACTGCCCCCATCATGAGTTCGGATCTTGTTCAGGCCATTATGTTTGATGTAGGCGTTACCATGTTGATTCTTAAGATATCTCACGGTTTAACGATGCGCGGGATTATTCTGGTGCCCCAAACGTGACTGCTAACGTAACCGCAGTGTAAACAATCAATAAAGCGTCAATAACTCTACGGTCAAGGGGTCAGATTTTTACAAAGAAATTATGAGTTGTATCTTCGCCTGTTGGACTATTGTATTGACTTATAGCATTGTCCCACAACAATAACGTTTGATAAGTATTCTTTGAAAAATACCAATACTTAATTGTTTTTCTGTATAACTCATGTTGGGGCACTCTAGCAAAAAAACGTTGAAAGTAACCTTTAAATTTATCACAATGAAATTTACCAGTTTATTTCTCATAAAAAGTTTAAATGCTGTCAGCCTTCTGCTAGACATTTTTCTGCTAGACTCCGATTTGGAGGAATACTATAACGCCTAAGTATTTTACTTTTTTTTGATATAGTTTTATATGTGTATAAGTAGCGGATAAGTATTTACTTTTTTATTTAATTATAAATATATGAAGTTTAATTTTTGCGATATTTTAATAATTACACAGCTATTCGAAACCAAGTCAAACAAATCAAAGATCATAAGAATTGACTATACTAGTTCTCGAATTACAAAAACTGTGTTTTCGGATTTTTCTTAGTACATTAAAGCGATTTATACTGTCAAAGTGTACAGAATAAGGATGCCGATAAGGTTATATGCTAAGTAACATGCAAAGTAAGTGTGATTGTTTCCTTTAAAAGGCGCGAAGTCGTTTTTAATTCTTACTCAACGCTGTGATATCGGCTTCAATACTTGGGTAATATTCTAATTCGACTCTAATAAGGCTTGTTTGAACAGATTCACTTTATCGCGTCGTTAAATATTTATGAATAGTATTTATTCATCTAATCTTGTGTTCTTGCTTGTACAGTGAAGTACTTGGAAGAAGAAGTTTATGTGATACAAACATTACTTTGCATGCTCTTACAAAGTTTAGTGTATCTATCTATAGAAGAAATCAATCAAAATATATTAAATGGTCATAAATTAAACATGTTTACCACCAAAACGTAAATGATTACCACATGTAAATGAAACAAAACATAACTTTTCTTCCCAATTATATAACACATTGCCAGAAGATATTGAACGATAAGATTTGTTTAACTTTAAAATAAAATTAAACAAATGGCTTCTAGAAAAATGCTGTTATGACCTAACCTAATATTTGACTTAAACGAATTGACTAAGACTGTAAATTATTATTATTATTTATTTAAACTTTGAAATTATTCTAATTTATTTTATAATTTTACTATTTATACAATTAATATTAGTTACGTAAGTTTATATTATGTTAGCAACGCCCTGCCCGGGTCCATGTCATGTAAAGCATGTTAGTACAATAATTTGACATGAACGCTAAATAAATGAATTTGAATTCGAATTTACAAGAGTATGATGATTTTTGCCATAGATTCTGTTTGGTCAGAAAATCCAAATAATCAATCAGTTAGATTATTGGGATTTTTAAAGAAAAAATAATAAAACATATTAGCGATTTACTTGCATTACCTATAGCCTTAAAAGCTAAGAACCGAGAAAATATGATTATATCATTATATATATACAAGGTTTCAAAATAATTTATATATATATAAATTATTTTGAAACCTTGAATGACGTGACGTGACGTTATTTTTAAACATTAAAAGTTAGCCCTTAAATGTAATCACACCTGATGGTAAGTGATAATGCAATCTAGGATGGAATCGGGCTAATTTGAAAGGAGGAAGATAAAATCCACACTCCTTCGGTTTCTACACGACATCGTACCGGAACGCTAAATTGCTTGGCGGTACGTCTTCATCGGTAGCATAGTAATAGTCATGGCCGAAGCGACCAGCCAGACCCGTCTAAATTGGCCCTGCCGGGAATCGAACCCGGGTCTTCTGACTTATACATGAACCTCGCATACTACACTACGGAGGCCGTCAGAGTGTAGAATCTATGAAAAGATGCAATATTAAGAGACATTCATTATTATTTTACTGCATAAGGATAATATGTATCCGTCTAATCGCTCTATTTCATAAATATACGAGTAATTTTATTATATGTAATTATTCCATACTTAGTTATATTTTTTTATTAATTAAGAATTTATATTAATTGCGGCCTGTGGTAGGTATGGCAATTTTTTTTTGAATGAAAGTCAAGGTTTGGACGTTACAACTTCTACTATACCACAGCTTAGTGAACATAGAGTGGAAAGCTTTTATTAGAAGCTTTTATTAAAGACAGATATTAATCTACCAAATTTATCGAAACCTTTTTTATCCTCTCGTTATCTCGAAAATCAACGTAGGTCGTTTTATTAGTATATCCGAATGACTGAATCTGTGGCATTAAAAGTCGAGGGATCTATTTTTATTGGCTGCACTAATGGATTTCTGTAATGTGATCCTTAATTTTGGTGTTGTTTTTTAATGCAATGCTTTTAAAGGCGTGTACCGCACACGTTTCTTATCTGTCGATGTGATATAAAGCTTTTTTCTGTATATTGTAAGTACAGGTTTCTTTTTTCCCGTAGTAAGAATATTTTAAGCTGTATTTTCAGGTGACATAGTAAAATCACTATAAAAGGAATGTTTTCTGGAGTGATTAGTGGCCTTTTATGACGGCCTCGGTTTATATACGGAGGTCCTATGTTCGATACCCGGTGGGCCGATAGAGATTTTCTTCATCATCATCATCATCATTACCAGCCTGTAGACGTCCACTGTTGGACATAGGTCTTTTTTAGGGACTTCCAAACACAACGATCCCGAGCCGCCTGATGCCAGCGGCTCCTTGCGACACGTTGGATGTCGTTAGTCCACCTGGTTGGGGGTCGACCAACGTTGCGCTTTCCGGTGCCGGGTCGCCAATCTACCTCCTTGGGCCCCCAACGTCCATCAGCTGTTCGAACCACGTGCCCCGCCCATTGCCACTTCAGTTTTGCGACTCGCTGAGCTATGTCGGTTACTTTGGTTCTTCTGCGGATCTCCTCATTTCTGATTCGATCACGCAGAGATACTCCGAGCATTGCTCTTTCCATCGCCCGCTGAGTGACTGTGAGCCTTCTTATGAAGCCCGCAGTCAGCGACCAAGATTCGGATCCGTAGGTCATCACTGGCAACACGCACTGTTTAAAGGGAGACTGTTTCTTTTATGGGAGACGATCCATTTTCTTAATTGGTCTTAATCTGGCCGGTGGGTGGTCTGGGTGGCTTCGGCTGTGGCTAGTTAGTTAGGGTGGTACCCTAGTCAGCTATAGGTACTGGCCGGCAATTTGTAGGACGTGTTCATGGCACGCACTGCAAAATGATGCTTTGTTTATCCTTACTGCATCAATTATTACCAACCTACTATAAAAAAAAAGACGTGTGGCACTCGGAGACAGCCGCGGTAAAGCTATTGCATAGCATTTTTTATCAACTTATGTTTACTTACCGACGTCATCGGGACAATAGCCTAGCGGTAAAGCGCTCTAAGTGATTTTTTTCAAAAAGTCATTTTTTTTAATTAATGACTTTTTTCAATATCGCGCTTAAATTGCGGAACCGACAGGATTCGAAGCCGTGTCTCTGGCAATCCGGGCACTTAGAGCGCCTTACCGCTAAGCCACGTTCCCCGATGACGTCGTTGCCGAAATTAGGTTAGGTTTTTTCGTTACGGAATTTCTGTATTCGGTCTCCACGCTCAAGGCCCGCGATAAAAGCTATGCAATAGCTTAATATTAAAATCATCGTTTCATACAGTTAAATTACCTTCCTGTAAACAAAGTTATCGGCTTCGATCACGAGGTCTTAAGTTCGAATCCTAGATCGGGTTGTGAAATAATCCTGAGTTTTCTTTCTTCTAAGAAATTTTAGTAAGATTCTAAGCCCGGAGTCGATAATTTGGTGGTGTTGCGCTTCTATGCCTCGGAGAAGATTCCCGGTCACTATTATTATCAACACGTGATCGCTTATAAATAAAACTTTATCATCCTAAGGCTGCCGCACTAGAGCAGCGTGATGTGTCTACGCTTTATATCCCGTGTCCTGAAAGGCATGGATGGCCTTGTAGTGGGCCGTTAATAGACTGATCATAATGATATAACCAACGTATTTTAACACTGTCTACTAAGATCATTTACATACTTATTAAAACAAACACACATACAAACATACATCTTATCACAGCAATCATTAATCACCAACACAAGACAGGGACGTGTAAAACAATCTTAGCCACCAAATAAATTCACCCACGTGCTTTCAAACAATACTCTATTTACCACCTACTGTTTGACAGCGGTGTTGGTTTAGGCACATTGTTATTCTTGTCAATGTATATATATGAGGCAGGCACCGACTCCTAGATATGCTTAAGCAACTAAATGACACAATTATTTTTTACTTTTTAGTGCGTTTTGAGTCGGTTCTATTTTTTGTTAAAAATTTTTATTTCTTACTTTTTAGTGATTTATCGCCACGTAAGGTACTCGTATTATACTGTCATAGTATATTATTTGTGTATTTTTTTATTAATACTAGTAGCCAAAAAGCTACCGATACCGAAATAAAAACTAAAATCGCTGGAAGCGTGCCTCCAAAATCTGAAGAGTTCCTTCAATTTCCCCTGGATATCATCATCAGATCCTAACATGATGACAATGGGACCACCTTAGAAGTATGCCCTATCTAATAAAAAAAGAATTATCAAAATCGGACAACTTCATAAAAAGTTATACGTGGTCATACACAAAAAAAAATATACGTGTCGAATTGAGGACCTCCTCCGTTTTTTTTCGTCGGTTAAAAAGGATTAATTTTACATTTATCAATACACACATACACACACGTTAATTTTGTTATCACTATTAAATATAATTAATATATTAAAAGGCAATTAGGTAATTCTCTAACAAACACAGCACAAAGTTACAAAAAACAAAAGAGAATGCGAAACGAACATATTAAGTAAAAGTCGAAAGATTTTATTTTCTTTTACATCGACTAAGTCCTCCAGATTTCCCGGGCCCATTGCAATTATTTCTTTCCGATCCCGTTTTTTGTTAGCTTACTGTCTAATAGGTTTGCTTAAGTCTTCACTCGACATAAAGTCGACTTAGCAGTACTTATTAACTTGTATAAATAAGTTGGCTCGCTAATGAAGTACTAAGTACAATGAGCAGAAATCGATCGCATGTTACAATTAGCGTTTAGATATAGATACTTTGGTGTAAAACTTTTATTGAATTAAATGTCTGAGTAAGCAATCTGTTTTATTTAGAATTCTTAAAATTAGGTTTGTTTTTTTCCATAAACAAATGTGTTTTAGGTACGACCTTTTTCAAAATTTAAGAAAATAAATAGTGTCTTTGAGTTATACTTATATATCTGAAACAAATGCAACCTGAAAATATTGTGTTATGTCCAAAAATTATCTCAGCATTGGGCTGAGTCGGTCAGAATCATCCGCTGATCTTTCGATAACCTAGTTCTGTTTGGTTGTTATTTATTATATAATTACGAATAATCAGTTTACAAATTTTTTGAAATATTATTACAGTAAAAATAAGTGACAAAATTGTGTAGGTACATTGACTCTACTAGCAGTTTAGAAGCCAGATTCTAATTCAAAAAGTCGGCTAGAAATTCAACAGCAGTTTACAATACTTATTAATTATCTTGTACAATAATAGTTTGAGAATTTTCAAAAATCAATGCACATTAAACCCGAAAATAGGAAGTGATGTCATCCAAACCGTAATTTAATTATAGCGAAATCGATAGCATATTGTATTTTTGACCGTTTGCAAAACCGGTCATTTAACTGTCACACGCAAGCAGAGATTTAACGACTTCCTCTAACTACGAGTATAATGGGCTCATTTATTAGCCGGATAGCTCGAAGATCCCTGTAATGACTTATTTATGCAGGTATTAGTGGGAACGGGTTACAAATTGCGATTAAAATGTCTAAAGTCCTGCATTCCCGACGTCCGGTCCCCCACAATGCAATTTAACCTGATTGCGTATAACACATTTATTATTAACCCCCTGCCATATCTACTGCAAGATTAAACGGCGACTTGTGCGAAGATTAAATCCAGGATTTTATGCCTATATTGCAGTACATTTCCACCCTACAGTTGAGGCAGAAAACTCGAGTATAGCTTGGTCAATCCACGATGGCTCGTAGTGTTTTGTTTTTCAAACGCTTACAGTGCAAGTGTGCAATAAAAACTGCAAGAATGTGAGTTCTATTACTACGTAACGAGTAGCAATGTGTGCACACTCACACAAGTGTCAAGTTAATTATGTCAACAAGAATGTCATGTTTGACTAGCAGAATGCTCTACTCCATTTTAACTCATTTTTTAAAAATGAATATGTCGTGTTGGTCCTGCACAGCAAAATTATATTGTGATATAGGTTAATATATATATCGGAGGATCACCATTCTTCTTGACATCATCTTTAGTGGTTCATAATCTCTTGGGCGTTTTCTAGGGTTACAAAGACTTTGTCTTCACGAACAGATATATTGCAAGTTCACAATGTTTTGATACATGAAATAGATTTTTATAATTCCTGACGTATTATAAAGATTCAGAACAGTAGTTTATTTACACCCATCTTACTTTACTCCCTAATTTAATTTACTTCTCAAGAACACTTTTACACTGGCCCAACTCGACCAGTGTAAAAGTATATCCTCTCCGCACTCCAGACACAAACTAACTACCCAACTCCTTTATTCCCCTCATGATGGTGTAAATACTGACTCTTTTATTGGTTGGAGTATTAAAACAAATCAATCATTCATTCATTTATCAAATCAAATTGAATTTAACTTTGTGTTAAAGTTTTAAGTAAGCACCTATCTCATATCTCTCATTAAATGATTAACAATTAGTTCTATTTCGATTACTTTCATAAAAAAAAATTGGTTGTCTGTAAAGTCGGTTTACTGACGATAGTTGAACGTGACAATGTCTTAAGAAAATACTGATGGAATGGTAGCATTTAATTGGTTATTAAAATTTTTATAAATATTAATCTAAATTAATAAAATAATTGATTTTGATTTTATAAATTTATATTTTAAATTTATAATAAATATATAAATTTTTAATTTATAATAAATATATTAATTTTTAATTTAAAATTAATATATTTAATAATTATATTTAATAGACGGATGTTGAACGCTGCCGAACGCAAAGGCCGATTGTCCTTCTTTGTCGCTAGTTCCGCGCTCTCGCTTGCACTTCAAGCCTTACATGGAACGCCTCAAAGCGAGGTAACGACGCATGACGTCATGTTTTTTCGTGCGTGCAGCCGGCTCTATCGAATTACAAGACGTTGTCACGTCAAAAACTCGTGACATACCAAAAATAATTACATCCACAGACAGTAACATTTCCATAAACAATGACGTCTATTACAATATTACAAGAATCTATTCTAAGTCTCTAGTCTAATTCCTTCGACATATATATTAACCCATTTAAAAATATCTTAAAAACACACATACCCACACTCATCTCAGATAGGTACCTAGTATATCTATTTTTCTTTTGTTTAAACAGTTTAATGATTGAGCTCAATTCCACGCTGTCTTGTCTACCATACCCCTAGTGTTTTTGTAAAGCGTGAACCCATGATATCTATTATTATTTTGATTCATTACAAGTTAGTTTATGTAAATTAAGATGGAAGCGGGCTAACTTGTTAGGAGTAGCATGAAATCTACATTTTTTTAGTTTCTACACGATACCGGAACGCTAAATCGCTTGACGGCACGTCTTTTTTAGTAGGATAGTACCAATGACCAAAGCTATTTTGCTAAGCTAATTTGGAAAATCTATATTGGCAGTAACAAACCAATCAAGTGACCTTTGTAGAAAAATTAAAGTCGAGTCGGTCAACCTGAAGGAATGGGCAACGGAACGATTTTTCTGGCTAAATCACATTTAAATATGTAGTTTATCATCATACGATACGTTTTTTTGACATTATAAATATAATATTGGTAAAAAAATTAAGTAGAGCATCATTCCGTTGGGTCATGACACGCAGCGATACAACCTACAATAGCCCGTGTACACCGAGCCGTGGTCGACTCGAGACTGATGTTCGAACTGTACTCCCCGCACCCTTCGGTTTCCCCTCGCGAGAAATAGTGGGGCGCGTCTTAGTGAATTGAACTATCAGTATTCATTGCGGATAGCCGCTACGCCTGCTAGGGGTGACCACGCTTTTGTAAATAAATAAATTAAAATCTTTAAGGGACACTGAACTGTGCTAATGTTTTTCAAATAATAATTATTATTTTTCTATTTCTTTTTGTCTAAGAACATGTGATTGCTAGTCATTTGTTATTTTATAAAAGCTGAAAGTTTGCTTGTTCACGCCTCTACCATAAGTATAGTAGAAAGCAACGGAGCTTGGACTATACTAGGTTTGAGACGATGCAGGTTTTAAATGTGTCTTGGTCATTGTGTTTGACAATAACCAAATATAAAGTGTAATATTTTGCTAAATTTTCTTAAGTATAAGGAGACAATTCTTCAAACTACCGTTAAAGAATTAACTTACTGGTCTTCTTCTGTAGCCAGTCATAACATAGAAACTCTTTATATAGATAATGTTTTTATTAACATACTTATTATTTCGACTTCCATGCTTAGGAAGTCGAAATAGTAAGTGACTGTTTCAGTACAGTAGTTATTCTGTGGGTGTACTGTACATTGAATTTATTAAATGCTAAAGTAAAAGTTCGCGCGACAACCCTAGAGTGTGCAAACCAAGATTTATACGGAGTTCGTAGTTATTTATACCCGGCAAGCCTTATTTTTATTCCCTGTGTGATATTTTTAATGAGGTAACTGAATAGTGCTGCACCTTTTATTAACTATTAAAAGCATTTTGGAAGTCCGAATTCGTGGAAAAGCGTCGGCATGAATTAGTAAGTTTTCACGTTTGCACTTTTATAATTATACGTAGACATTGTTTTGGATCTGCGAGTTTAGTTTTTCTCCTTTTTAATACTGACATATATTGTTCTTGAAAAAAAACATACATATACCTATCACGATAAACGACTAACATACGAACAACAAATATTATGTTATTTTGAACTTTTTATAGTCCTAATAAAGAAGAACAATCCTTCGATATAGTGTTTCAAATGGTTTAGGCAGCATTTTTAGTGAAAGCTCCTAGGCTGCCCATGGGGACCGTTCAAATATTACGTAAGCAGATTTATTACAATTATTTACCCCCCACCCCCCTTGTCAGCAAAAGTAAGCAAAGTTCCTACCCCCTCCCCCTATGCTTACGTAAATATTTTTCAAGTATAAATTACATATTTTTTTTAATAATTGTCATAATTATAATTTTAAAAATTAGAAAATTATTTTAGGGCAGAGATTGGATTTTACTGATACAGTATTCAACATAGAGAATGCACGAATTTTTGCTATAAAAAAAAAAATAACTATCGATGACGTAATCATCATCTAGACCCCCCCACCCCCCATGTCATCAAAAATAAGCAATACACAGACCCCCCCACCCCTCTATAGTGCTTACGTAATACTTGAACGGTCCCCTGACACTTCCAACAATTATCAGGAATCATTCTATCTGTTGGTGAAAACCACATCAAAAGTTTGAGTTTATCGCAAACAGACCAACAGACGCGGCAGGGAACTTTATTATGTAATATGTAGTGAAGTACATAAGTACATAAATTATCAATCATACTAATGAAAAAATTGGCTACATCAAGGAGAGATATGCAAGAGAACGAGATGCTAAACAGACGAATGTCACTGAAATCAGAGGTTACATTGGGATTTTACTAATGGCTGGAGTGATTGGTAAAATAATAGTTAAAAAAAACTAAAAACACGCTTTTTATAGAAACCCAAACTAAAAAATAGAAAATAAATTTTAATAAATTTAAATCAAGAATAGTGTTAAAAATTTCATTAACTATAAATTAATAATAGTGTAAATAAAAAAAAATTATTTTATTTTAAAAAAAGCGTGGGGTGCATGGTGTCAATATAGTTATAAATATTTTATTGACAGATATGAGTAGAGTGATTATCATTTTGATAATATCTTAAAAAGCACCCCACGCTTTTTTTAAAATAAAATAATTTTTTTTTATTTACACTATTATTAATTTATAGTTAATGAAATTTTTAACACTATTCTTAATTTAAATTTATTAAAATTTATTTTCTATTTTTTAGTTTGGGTTTCTATAAAAAGCGTGTTTTTAGTTTTTTTAAACTATTATTTATTTTTTACTTTTTAGTTTCGTTTATTTATAAAAGCGTGATTTTTTTGGCACTTACGCATCAGCCTATTTTGGCCTAGACACGTGGGATTATTGAATCCCTCCTTATTTTGACTATTTACACTCTCATTACCTCTATAGCGGCTGTGGCCGACTTACAATCTGTACCCGCATTTGCCTGTGCCCCACCCTTAGCACAGTGACCAAGGAAACCACAGAAACCTGGCCAGAGTACAGTCGGCACGGGAGCGAGCCTTGGAAGTCGCAGAAAAACTGCGACTGCCAGGGCTCGAACCCACGCCTGAGCGACTGTTGTACGGGCAGTTTAGCACTTAAACCGCTCGGCCACACAGTCGCTAGTAATTTATTTATTAGTGAGAATAAAATAATTATTTATAAATATTATAAATACGGGGAATCAGAGTTCAATTTCGGAGAGGGAGCCTGAGAAACGGCTACCAGAACCAAGGAAGGCCGCAGGCGCGCAGATTACCCACGGAGAGTTACATACTGACATACTGACATACTGACAAACTGACATACAAGTGAAGCTAATAATAAAGTTTAAAGAGTTTCCTCGAGTTTTCGTAGATCTCATCATCAGATCATGACTTAGTTAACATTAAACCAACTGGAATCTTTCAAACTTCTCATTGAGACATATTAATCGAGCCCAATCACAAGGTAGCTAGTGTAAACTGTTAAAGAGCTCCCTCAGCTGTCCTTCTTCTTCATCGCCAGACCTTCAATGACAGTCACAGCCCATCTAAATGTAAAGTTCTCATTGAGACAAATTAATCGAGCCCAAACACAAGGTAGTTACTGTAAACCGTTAAAGAGCTCCCTCAGCTGTCCTTCGTCTTCATCGCCAGACCCTTGATGACAGTCACAGCCCATCTAAATGTAAAGTTCTCATTGAGACAAATTAATTGAGCCCAAACACAAGGTAGCTACTGTAAACCGTTAAAGAGCTCCCTTAACTGTCCTTCGTTTTCATCTGCAGTCTATCTAAATGAAAATTTGTCATCGAGACAAATTAATCAAGCCCAAACACACGGTAGCTACTGTAAGCTGTTACGGAGCACCCTTAACTGTACTTCGTCTTCATCACCAGACCCTCAATGACAGTCACAGTCCATCTAAATGTAAAGTTCTTATCAAAACAAATTAATCAAGCCCAAACACAAGGTAAATACAGTAAATCGTCAAGGAATTCTCTTATATGTAGATCGGCTCCATCATCAGATCGACTCCAAACCTTCATCGAATTGTAGTGCTTTTAAATACTTATCGGAAAAACTAACAAACGTAAGTACGTTTGTTTGTTTTACTTTCAAAAATTGTAGGGACAACAAGTGTTGTCCCTACAATTTTTTGAAAGTTCCCCTCGGTTTCTCCAGGATCCCATCATCAGATCCTGGTTTCCTTGTCATGGTACCACCACGGACTATCTACTTTCCAACAAAAGAAGAATTATCAAAATCGGTTCATAAACGACGAAGTTATGCGCGAACACACATACAAGTTACATACTGACATACAAGTGAAGCTAATAAAAAGCGTGTAAAAAATTTACTCTTGCTCAAATATTTGAATACTGTGGAAGAGCGCGCAGTAAAAGTACCAGAAAGATGTGCAACAAGTTCGTTTGTGGGGATCATCTGATGATTATGTGTCTGTCCTGTGCAGAAAATATCATTTAGAAATAAGTTTCAACTAAAAGTTTTTTTGTGATCTCAGTTAGAGCGAATCATGTGATTTTTGTGCCAATATAGAGAGATATTTTGTTTTTGTTAATTATTTTGTAACACCCAGGTTGTAATTAAGTTTTGTTAATTATATTATGTTAAAAAACTGTGCTGATTATATTTTCATAAAAATAATAAACAGTTTATGCTTATATATTCTTTTATTTAAATATGAAAACGGACTACATATGTAGCCCGCGCGACTTATCCCGTTACTTTTAGGTGCGCGACTACTGCAGGGTTAACATATGAAATATGATCTCCAGAAGTTTCAAGTTGTATATTATACTTAGGTATTTATAACAAGTGCGTATTTGTAGCCTGTAGAACGTATAACTATTTTGTGTTTCGTTAATCAACTTTCTCATAAACACCGCACCTCAAATCGATTAGAGTTTGTTTTTAAATTGTTAAAAAAGTTTATGGTCCGGTCGTTATACAACTTGGGGCAAAATTGACGAGGTTTGAAACAGGTTTAATAAGCCGCGGGGTAGATTGGGCCCTCTATTTGTTTTGTGGCATAATTGGGGACTTGATGAGCTCGGAATTGGGCCTCACACGGATCATACTATGCAAATGTGGCAATTGATAATAATGACACCGGACAGACAATCGCTGGCCAAATTTGTCCGCCATGTTGGACCTTTTAAGATAGGTCGTGTGTGACCGAGCTTCGAGCTTTCGGGTAAAGAGGGGCAATGTTTGCGATACGTTTTGAGGAGGGTAGTGTAATCGCATCATTACTGTAGCATACGTAATGGATCTTATTGGATGTGTCGTCTCTAATCTAATATACAAAATTTAGGAACCCCTTTTGTTATTTAGCGACATCGTAAGAATTGTTAGGTGAATTATATGAGATAAATAATTATTATAAGTCGTTGGCCCAGTGGTGTTAACCCACAAGGCTTCGATCCTCGCCCTGGGTTCGAATTGTTTCAATAGATAAACTTGCCTTATTGTGAATTTGTAGGTTTAAGGTGTTATTATTATTTCTACTTTTGAAAATGTCACTAACTGATAATATAAGAGTTCGTATAATAAAAGAGTTCGAGACTTTTTTTTTAAATAAAAGCACAATATTTCATAACCCGACTCCGGGTTCGAATCCAAGGCCTCAAGATTTGTGACATAATAGGCCTACGAGGCAGTTAATGATTGTTAAGCAACTATGTAGGTACAGATTTACAGCTGTACTCCAGTGCAATAACAACCTCGTCTACCTATAAATCTATATAAACGGGTCTATAGAGTCAATTATTTTGAGCAAATCAATTCGAAGAGGTATCGCGGCCGAGAGCTGAAAGCAATCCATTATTGGTTTCAAAGTTGCAACACTCCGCGAATTTTAGAGTGAGTCTCCTTTAAAAAATAATCAAATCGAGCGCCCACCGGCTCCGAACGGCGCCATAAAATGAAAATAAATAAATAACGCGGCAAGCAAACAAGATCCAGTCACGTTTGGAACTCAATGCAGCTAACTTCCACTCAGAGCGTCTCACTCAAGTTTAAACGGCCTAAATATTTGATGAAACCAAGAGGATCAAATGAAATAGCTACGGGATATATTGAGAGGGAGTCAGATATCCACTGAGTTTAACAAGGGCGCTTGTAACGGAATATATTATGACACGATCAATAGATAGTATAATCGTAGCCCTAGCTGTGGATATAATGTGATATATAGGCCAAGAGCTGGCGTCTGATTATACTGGTCAGCTGTGGTGTGTATGCCCTTTGTTTAAAAATACTTCCGGATTATTCAATTATGGTTTTAAAATTTTCTATTGTTCTAATGATTGTTTTTATGTAACTTATAGATTAGCTACAATTTAGAACTACAAGCCTCAATAATTCTACGGTTTTGTTATAGGTTTGATCTTCGATTCGTTTTTCGACTGTTTTTGTGCCCACTCTTTACCATTACACCTTCTTTCTTTTTCTCTTTCTTCCACATGTAGAATAAAGGGAATAATCACATAAAATAATTTTAAAAGAAACATTTGACCAATATTCTTTTTAAAGAGAATTTCACTCGGCATAGAATTTGCCCGATTGCCTTTCTTGGGCGCGCTAGTGGCATAGTTATTGAGCCTCAAGTTTCTGTACGTTAACCCATTTTTCAAATTCATTTATTTATTTTTTATTGAATGACTTCAAAAATAGGACTTTCTCAATGTTAAATTTATGTTAGAATTTACATCAAAGAAATACAGCGAGAAATCAAAGAGTACTTAATCAGTCCACTCTTTAATTTCTTGATTGATTTGATTGCCGGCAAATTTGTGACCTTTAACATAAACACATACAAAACTTCGTAAGAAAATCTACCATCCATTAATTAATACCATACCCTAACTGCTGTCATCTTAAGCACAACCTTTATTAAAATACTGCCTGCTCCTAGAGTATCCGACTAAACCTTTTTACATCATTTTATATGACACTACACTTGATAAAGTTGTAAAAACGATGAAAGGCCACCTCACGTGAAACTGCTAACCCGTATAAGTACCTATGTTTAATCTTTTTACACCAACTGTAAAGGCCTTTGTGGATCGTTTTACATTCTATCAAAGGCTAAAATTATTTGGTATGTATGGTTAGAATTGAGTCAATTTAAAACCTTCTAGGTCCAGTAGTTAGCTTACACTGTTATAGATCATATCCTGGTTCGAGTCTTGAGTCGTGCTATTCTTTCCTAGAACTTTTTCATTGATGGGAGGCTTCGGTCGTGGCTAGTTTGGTAACTAGCCACGACCGAAGCCGGGGAAGACGGGTGGTCCCCACCGCGAAGGATGTACCGCCAAGCGATTTAACTCTCCGGTACCATGTCGTGTATAAATCGAAAATGGTGTTGATTTTATGTTACTTTTAACAAGTATTAAAAAAGAAAAAAAACACTTAATATTAATAAAAAAAATATTAAATATTAGTAAAACAGTAATTATAATATAGTAACTAAAATAAAACTACGCAATAAACGCTACTTACTTTTAATATAAACTTTACACAGTAAATAGCGAACTTCAAGAGTAAATCAAGTCTAAACAGTAAAGAGTACTCCAACTGATATTAACAGCGCTTTGTTTTAAAAAGTTCGGCCGGAAACTCTTATCAATATTCATAAAGCGAGATGTTTCTGAGACGAAGCCGGGAAATAAACAAAGAGCAAGCGACTGTTTCGCAAGAGCTCTTCCACACAGCACGCCCATATATTACACTTTGCAACTCTCAGTGCAACGTTCGATCAATAAGTGTTTTGTATGGGCTCTGTATTTGCAAGCTAATACGCCACATCAAAACTTTCAAGCTTGCTTTCCAACCCAATATTAGTTACGTCACGAGCTATTCGTACTCCTAATCCGAAAAGATTAAACTTACATTTTCAATCAAACAAAAACCAACTCGTTGATACTTGAAGTAAGGTTTATTTTTGTTTGAATGATCTGTTGATTTATTGCTTTATGGAATTGTATTTTTGTAGGGTACCATGACGGAGTCACGTGTCTTGTGTTACACGGGGTAAATCAGATCAGGCTGTATCGTTGGATAACGTATAAATTGTTCTAATAAATCTGTCAGAAATAAGGCGTGTTATTAACTATACATGAGGCTGAATTATACTGTCATGCTGAAAGATATGGCAGATTGGTAACGTATTATAATCATATACATTCAAATAAACTAATATAAAAGTATTACTTCATTTATAAAAATGAAAAAAATAATAAATACTTAAAAAATAATTGAATCTTTGCGAGTAAATAATAATTAAAATGAGATTTTTTTACTACATCCGTATGAGTATGTGTACGGTATATACACCAAAATAACATTTTTACAATATTTGTCTGTCTGTTTGTTCCGACTAATCTCCAGAATGTAAAAATTATTTTTATATATGATAACCAGACTCATGAGGAGTAATAATAATTAATTAATTTGTATCCTGATATTCCCACAGGAACGGGGACTACGCGGCAGAGACTGCAGGCATCCGCTAGTATAACATAAGATTACTGGTGAGCGATACATTGTTCCCATATAAATACATAGAAATCAGCAGTGTTACTGCGACGTCATTACATCTGAGGTCGGCAACGAATTTACAGCACAGACTCAGCTTCAGCACGGCGAAGCCATGGAAAGCTAAGATATTCCCGCCCTGATGATCTAATCATATCGAATTTTCTTATCGTAGTTACACAACTAACTTGTGGAGTACTAATAAAGAGTAGAAATAAAATAAATAAATATTTACAACAAGGTATTATTAAAAAGTGCAAGCAATTCATCTATTTCAGATCTAATCTACAGAGAGACAAATACACAAAACTTTACTTTATCTGACGACCTATTTGGCGCTGTGGTATGCGTGGTGGATTTATAAGACGGAGGTCCTGGGTTCGATTCCCAGCGGGGCAGATTGAGATTTTTCTTACTTGGTCTGGCTGGCAGGAGGCTTTCGCCGTGGCTAGTTACCACCCTACCGATAAAGACGTACCGCCAAGCGATTTAGCGTTCCGGTACGATGTCGTGTAAAAACCGAAAGGGTGTGGATTTCATCCAACTCCTAACAAGTTAGCCCGCTTTCATTTTAGATTGCATCATCACTTAACATCAGGTGTGATAGCAGTTAAGTGCCAACTTGTAATCGATAAAAAAGAATATATGTAATGTTAATAAAATATATAAACATTACATATATTACATATATTTGCTTAATTATAATATTGTTTATATATGATAGAACCTAAATATCACCTTATTTAGGCATAAAATAGGTACATTAATTGAAATAAAATGTGTCAACACATTAATTGGCTTAAAGGAAACCGTTTTAATGCTTTGTAATTTATTAGCCATAAACGTGCTTCATTATTAAAAAATATAAAAAAAAAACCAATTTCACTTACCAACAAGGGTGTTTTGTGAAATAATTTCTCTCTCCATAAATTCATTACACTTTTATTGCCTTATACGAGCGTGACTCTAGCTACTAAAGAAATATAATGTTACATTTATAAATCATGAAGTTAATCTCACCCTAAAAATATTGTAATTTTCTTTGAAGAATTAATAAGATATCAGTCACAACATTTTGTAATGGTGTTACAGAAGTACAGCGTTCTGAGTAGATTTGTAACTAAATACTTTTTAACAGTTTTTGGGTTCCGTACCTGTGAGGGAAAATACGTAACCCTTATAGGATTACTTTGTTGTCCGTCCGTCTGTCTGTCAAGACCCTTTTTCTCAGGAACACGTAGAGGTAACAAGCTGAAATTTTTATCAAATACTCAGGCTTAGTGTCCCTTGGAGCTATAAAAAATTAAACTTCTAAGCCAACGCAATAAAAAATACAGCCGTTAATGGCGAAAACTTCCGCAAATTTTCGACACTCGCAAGGAAATCAAATCCCGTAGGATAGAATCTTTTTAACTGAGGAGGAGACTTTATGAGAGTACAAGAACGAAGGTTCTATTCTTCAAAAAAAGGCGACATCTTGTTGAAGAATAAGACCCATCTCGCTGCTGAGCTGTCTTAAAATTGTTCTCTAGAGTCATCACGAATCTTCTCATCATTTCATGCATTTCATTTGGTTTTTTAGGATGAAGGGAAACTTGACAGTAAGTGTTTACTGATAATAAGAGTTAATAAAATTATTTATCTCAAAACTAAACAGATTTTTGTTTATATATTCTGTTTATAAACTGAATAAAATACCTTGCTTAATTTTATTAAGGACAACAAAGAAGTTTAAAGTTAAAACGCAGTTAGTATGACGCGTCATTATTTTCCTACCCAAACCAATTCAAAGTACGGGTGGCCTACAATTTGATTCATCATTCCTTGAGGTGGGCTTTACAAAATGACCCATAATTCCCTTGTTAAGGCCCCTGAGATCCTCGGACTAACATATTAATCTAGCGTCGTAAATAAAAACATCGAATAGTTTCAACCGGTTGTCTATGACTTTATGATTGGATTAACTAATTGCGATCAGGATTTGTATTATTTAATGGATGCTAAGTTGACGCTAACCTGAAAATTTCGCTAAGTTAACAGTTCTTAAGGTAAATTATTTTGTTTACTAAGTTCACAAATGTGATAAGGTTTAATTGAGTAGTTAATTTAACGACCTAAAGTCCAACTCATAAATAATAAAAACATCTGATAGTTTCAACCGGTTGTCTATGACTTTATGATTGGATTAACTAATTGCGATCACGATTTGTATTATTTAATGGATGCTAAGTTGACGCTAACCTGAAAATTTCGCTAAGTTAAAAGTTATTAAGGTAAATTATTTTGTTTACTAAGTTCACAAATGTGATAAGGTTTAATTGAGTAGTTAATTTAACGACCTAAAGTCCAACTCATAATTATTATATTACCAGATGCCTGTAACTTCGTCCGCATGACGGAAACTAGGAACACAATCTATTTTATTAAAATTAACGCATAAACTTTATTCTCTTAGATCATTCTACCTACCTATCCATGAAAACCGCATTAAAATCCGTTGTGTAATTTAAAAGAACGAAGCCAACTTATCCTTCCTAATATTATAAAGGCGAAAGAATTTAAATTATTGCGAGTGTTATCCATATTATTAAAAATATCATATAAATATAAGGGAGGGACGAGCGGCATCGTCGGAGAGTTTGGTTCATCTTCGTACGCCATCTTGGGTAGTGTGGGTGATGTTTCTTCGGAATAAACTCGCAGATTGATCACAAACAACCTCTTTAATTGATTTACTTAGTAATTTACACGAAATATGGTAACTCTAATGCGATGTAGACGGATTGTAATACGAAACGTGGAGAGTTCTGCGCTTGCGACCGTTCCGTTCCGCGGCTTGCGTTAGAATGCCATTTTAAACCAAGCACAGACCAATCCCAAGCGATGACAGCTGTCAATGTCATAGCCTGACGTTTCGCACGATCGGAGCGCCACCTCGCCGACAAATATAATAAAATATAACGGCTGAAACTCACGTTACAGTTGTCAGAGTATGCCCGACTAGTTTCGAACCCATACGGGGTCCTTACTCATGAGCTTGCTTGTTCCGGTAACGCGGCGCGAAGCAAAATTCAACTCAAAACAAACGCGTTAAACCGGAACAAGCAAGTTCATGACTAAGGACCCCGTATGGGTCCGAAACTAGTCGGGCATACACCGACAACCGTGACGTGAGTTTCAGCCGTTATATTTTTAATAAAAGGCGAGAGATTTTATGAATGGATGAATGGATGTTTGTTACTCTTTCACGCAAAAACTACTAGATGGATTTTGATGAAACTTTACATTAATATAGCTTACATATCAGAATAACAAATAGGCCACATTTTATTCTCACACCTGATGTTAAGTGATGATGCAGTCTAAGATGGAAGCGGGTTAAATTGTTAGGAGTGGGACGAAAATTCACACCCCTTTCGGTTTCTACACGACATCGTACCGTACGCTAAATTGCTTGGCGATACGTCTTTGTCGGTAGGGTGGTAACTAGCCACGGCGATGGCCTCCCACCAGCCAGACCAAGACAAATTAAGAAAAATCTCAATCTGCCCCGCCGGGAATCGAACCCAGGACCTTCGTCTTATAAATCCACCGCGCATACCACTGCGTCACGGTGGTCGTCAAAAGGTTATCCCAAAATTCCCACGGGAGAACTGCGCATGTGCTTTATTATTTCTATGGTATATATGGTATGGTATATGGTTTGTATGTTTACGTTTTGTTGGTAACAACAAACTCAAACTCAATCATTTCTCTTGATCACAATGATTTATTTCAAATAGGCTTTCATTACTAGCACTTTCGCGACGTCATGTTACACTACAATTCCAACGTAATGGTGATAATTTAAAGTCGTAAACTTAAAATTAAAGCTATAAGCTTCACAACGAGTTTTAATACAAGTATTTAAGTACATAGAAACCTCAAGTCACTGCCATACGTCGCCTGCTGTCGTAAAGTATGCTACCAATTCGCACCCTTAGTCTGAAAAAATTTTTAACAAAAAATAGAACCAACTCAAAACGCACTAAAAAGTGCAAAATAAATGTATCGTTTCGTTGCTTTGTGGGTTCCAGGTAACGTCCTTAAAGTAGAAACCTTGGCTGGCACCGACTCCTAGATAGGTTTAACTAAATTAAAGCAACGAAATGATACAGTTATTTTTTAGTTTTTAGTGCGTTTTGAGTCGGTTCTATTTTTTGTTAAAAAATTTTATTTCTTACTTTTTAGCGATTTATCACCACGTAACGTACTCGTACTATACTGTCATTGTATATTATACGACACTAGTAGCCAAAAAGCTACCGACACCGAGACAAAGACCGAAATCGCTGTAAGCGTGCCTCCAAAATTTGAAGAGTTCCTTCTATTTCCCCAGAATATGATCATCAGATCCTAACATGATGACAATGGGACCACCTTGGATGTATGCCCTTTTTAATAAAAAAAGAATTATCAAATTCGGACAGCTCAGTAAAAACTTATGCGTAAAAAAAAAATATACGTGTCGAATTGAGAACTCCTCCGTTTTTTTTTCGTCGGTTAAAAATAGACAAATATAGTAATCAAAAATTAGGCATATAACGTACAACAATGTGTAGGTATCCAAATTACCTAAAAACGGCAGGATATCAGAAGCTTTAATTAAAATATATGAGAGATGAGTCGTTTAATATTATGGCATAACCGTGTAACAGTTAGGAGTAATTTCACCCCATAATACTGTATTTAAATCCCTTTGTTTGGATTATACCGGATATTAATAGCGATATAGGCCAACATTTCCATATAACATAAGTATATTAATATTCCTTTTTCGTGAAAGCTGATATATTATATGCCTACGTATTACTCAGTAAACACTTGCAATAATTTACTGCGCGTATTTGTTTATGATATCTTCTTTTCATTAGGATATACTTTTGTATAAATATTTATAAGTCTAGAATATTCTACTAAAGGGCTAGACCATTTTTGCTTATAGTAGAGGAGATTTGAAGCTTACCATTTTCGCTGCTCTGAAATCATTTTGCGGCCTTGTAATGTTAAGAAGAAAGGATCTATCTGTGAAAATATTGTACATTACGGAATGGTTTTGATTACCTTTATCTATACAAATTTTTTTCTGTCCGTCTGTTTGTTTGTTTCGGCTAATCTCAGGAACTAAATGTATTGTAAAATTTTTTTTCTATATGACAGTCAGACTATCCTGTTATTTCCATGGGACAGAACTATGCGGGTGAAATTGCGGTCTTCATCTAGTTTATAATAAACTTCCACAAAATACCGAACTCCACCGAGTAGTTGACATGATCTCCGATTTATATTTTATTAGGAAAAAACATTATTCCTCAGAGTCGACTTCCGGTGTAGACTAAAGAAAAATATCGCGAAAATGTTCAGTAACGTTTTTGTTCGTATGATTTACTCTTAAAATCAATTCGTTCATCACGAGAGTCGTAAGTGAACCAAGACAAATAGAACGAGATGTCTAAAATAACATACGTCGGACCACTTATATCGGATTTCCCATTGTTCTTCCTCCATTCCAATAATGTTTGCGAGAGTAAAAAGGAAAAAATTGTTCCGGGGTTGTGCCGGGAATAATATTTTTTTTTGTTATTGTTATTCTTTTGTAGAAAATATTGCATTAATAGTTTTTTTTTTATCGATTACAAGTTGGCCCTTGACTGCTACCACACCTGATGTTAAGTGATGATGCAATCTTAGATGGAAGCGGGCATACTTGTTAGGAGTAGGATGAAAATCCACACCCCTTTCGGTTTCTACACGACATTGTACCGGAACGCTAAGTCGCTTGGCGGTACGTCTTTGTCGGTAGGGTGGTAACTAGCCACGGCGAAAGTCTCCCACCAGCCAGACCCAGACAAATTAAGAAAAATCTCAATCTGCCCCGCCGGGAATAGAACCCGGGACCTCCGTATTATGAATCAACCGTGAATACCACTGCGCCACGGAGGTCGTCAAGTTACCTATCTGTGAGTTATTGTATTAAGTTGTCATTTTGATAGTTATATCATCCATGTATACCCACCTAACAGTGTATAAACTTAATAGCTTAAACTTGCTACACATTTTGAAATAATTAGAAAATATGTATGCCTTAGATAATCTAAGCTACGTCGATGTTTTGAATAATGTTCTTTTGAGCCTTTGATACAGGGTAAACATTTCAAGCCGTAACTTAAATAAAATAAATCCAAAACTATTGCTGAAAATCAGTACAACTACACTATGGACACTAGCTGGTCCTAAGTTAAGTAAAACATACACAAATAAGGCGTGCCTATAAAAGAGTATCTCTACATGTTTTAGAAAGAATTTAAAAAGAGATTTAGTTTATCATTAAAAAAAACTTATTTAAAACAAACAAATAAAAATCTAACGAGGGCAAGTGTGTTTCGTCAAAAAGATGACGAGTTATTCTCACTTGTGAAGCTTGGTCATATTACCACTGGCGGCTTTCTTTGGTCTTTTGAATTCAAATAATGTCACATGACATACTGTAAGATCACCATGTGTGAATTAAGTTTGTAATATACAATGGTAGAACATCCCAAAACGTACCGATACATTTCGATCTTTTTAATGCAATTATGTGTATAAAATAAAAATAAGTAAATAATAACTGTATCATTTAGTTGCTTTAATTTACTTAAGCATATCTATGAAATCGGTGCCAGCAAGTTTAAGGAACATTTATTTAACGTAGTAAAGCAGTTTGTGGGTTCTAGGTAATGTCCTTGAAAGTAGAAACCTTGACTGGCACCGACTCCTAGATATGCTTAAATAAATTAAAGTAACTAAATGATATAGTTATTTTTTACTTTTTAGTGCGTTTTGAGTCGGTTCTATTTTTTGTTAAAAATTATTATTTCTTAATTTTTTAGTGATTTATCGCCTCGTTCGAACTATACTGTCATAGTATATTCTACGACAATTGTAGCCAAAAAGCTACCGACACTTACACAAAAACCGAAATCGCTGCAAGTGTGCCTATAAAATTTGAAGAGGATATCATCATCAGATCCTAACATGATAACAATAGGACCATCTTGAGCCTTTTCTAATAAAAAAAAAAGAATTATCAAAATCGGACAACTCTGTAAAAAGTTACATACGTTACATTACGTGGTCATACATAAAAAAAAATATATACATATCGAATTGAGAACCTCCTCCGTTTTTTTCGTCGGTTAATAATATTTTTTTTAATTAAAATAAAATCAATACTAACAAAAACCTTGAAGATTTAAGCAAATTTTTCTCCACATCCTCCTCAGGATTCTGCCTAGGAAATTAATTTTTTTTTCGAGGCTTGATAGGGTATTTACCTCAAACGTTGGACAATACTTTAGAAATTTGTGGTTCATACTGAAGTTTTACGGTAGCTATAGTGAATAATAGATTTAGTTAGTTGCTCAGGCATCACGCATTGCTTTCCATAAGAAATATGTTTACTACTTATTAGTGGCGTATTTTCATTGATTGTTCTTCTGTTCTTTAATCTTTATTATTCTGAATGAAACAAACTTAGCAAATGCAATTAATATAGTAATATACCCCGTATGTCTTACATCTTCTAGGTAATGTTAACATCAAATGAGACGACCAAGCACTAACTATACTGTGTTTCACGTAAGTACTATAAGATACGAAAAGAATCCGACAGATAGATAATAATTACACTTTAAGTGTTTAGAACAAGTTTACTCTTATCGGAATACTTAAAACATAGAAAAACTAAACAGAGAAACTTTCTGTATATTTAATGAAATCACTCATTAGGGATAGTACCAGTCTACTCTCATTAACGGATAAAAGGAACGTTTCTGTAACTTATTCTCTTACAGGATTGTGTTAATGGGTCTTTATACAATTTCTTTGTCATATTTTCTAAACTCGTGACAAAGGATGAAATGTGTCACTGTGTCAAACTCAATCGTTTTTGTTTAGTAATGGCATATTAACGTCTTTCTGGTTTCTGATACAAACATCACTGACATGCCCTGACCTCGTTCAGAATGTGACGCCCACTAATCCTTACGATCTGATTCTCAATGACGGTTGCACCACCGCTAAGAACCACGTGCAACCACCTCTAACAATATACCACATTTGTATAGCATCTTAACCCTTAAAGAACCGATTCTGAATTCTTACGATACCCAGACATGGGTACCAGCAATGACCATGGGGCATCAGGATTTATAACATACCCAAAGGGTCCTTATATGTTGGCAAAACTTTTCGCTCGCCCTAGCTACTTGGTGTAAAGAATAGTAGAAGAGTAGAAGAATAATAATAGAAGAAGAATTGCTGATAAATCTACTACTAAATATTATTCAGCTGATCACTCTCTCTCTGGCTGTTGGGAGGCTTCGGTCGTGGCTAATGCACCCTACCGGCAAAAAAGTACCGCCAGGTGTGGCGTCGTGTAAAAGTCGAAACGATTGTGGATTTCAACCTACTCTTAACAAGTTAATCAGTTATAATTGCAGTTAAGGGATAACTTGTACTCAATATTTAAGTTTTAACAAAAAATAGAACCGACTCAAAACGTACTAAAAAGTAAAAAAAAATTTGAACAAAACTAGGACCGACTCAAAACTTCCTTCAATTTTTCCAGGATATCATCCTCAGATCTTAACATAATGACTATGGGACCATATTGGAAGTATGCCCTTTTTAATAAAAAAAGAATTATTAAAATCGGACAACTCTGTAAAAAGTTATGCGTGGTCATACATAAAAAAAAAAACATACGTATCGAATTGAGAACCTCCTCCGTTTTTTTCGTCGGTTAAAAATAAATAAATAAATGATACTTGAAATATCGAAATAACAACCCTATACAGGAGAGAGGTGACTAGTAAGTGAGTCACAGCTCAGTGAAATGTGTTAGTTTAGATTAGAATTGTTTATTGTAATGCACAGCGTCATTACTCTATCACCCGTCACTAACAATGTCGGTGGAATGACCACTGATTAGATTATATGAACGAAATGTACAGTTTTGTTTACTGGGCAGTAGGATTACGTTGTGAAACGTAGGCATTACTGTCCAGTGTCCAATAAGTTACAGTTGAACTGGTATAATCATGTCAGATCAGCTTACGTCTTAATTTATAATTATTAATTCAAAGGTCTTTACAACGGACTCGTCTAGGCAGGCAGCCTTAATTTGTTTCGATCTACAACGTGTTAGGTCAGTACCCTATCAATCCGCCAACTAGGCGTTAGGGAAAGAGAGGAACTCGCCTAAGAAAAAAACTGCCTACCCATAATCCTGAAGGAAATGTGGACAAGACGACTTAAATCTTCAAGGTGTCAATACTTTCTGGTTATGTTAGTTTGGATTTATTTAATTTAAAACAATTATTTTGTACACAGGATTGTGTTTAAAAGATCGGTATGTTTCGGGCTGTTATACCAATTACCTACATGCACTTTAGTTATTACCTTTGCCTCAGGTTGACGGGCACAGAATAGGACTTTACCGGACAAGTTTCATGAATGCTCTATCTAATTTAGTTCTGTTATAGTCGACGTTTTTTTACCCGACTAGGAGGGTTATGTTTTTCGAGCGTAGGTATGTATGTATGCCCACTTCTTCGGCACGCGCTACAGCCTAAATGGCTAAACGGATTTTGACATGCGAGGTGTCGTTGAATTTGTCAAAATTGTGGTAGTGACATAGGTTATATAAATTTTCAAAATGGCGGCTGTAAATGGGGGAAAAAAGGGGGGATGTGTGTATTTTTTTCTCTTATCTTAGCAATGTTGGTATCAATTGAGAGGTCGTAAAAAGCCCATTTCAAAAATATAAATATCATATCATGTTCATATTACTGTTTTAACAAAAAATGGCAAAAAGTGTACCAAATGTACCGTCTCATTTCTATACCATAAACTTTTCAGTTCATAACTTCTAAGCAGTTGGGTTTTTTTGTTGATGAGCTAAGTAGCCATAGCCATTTATATACCTACACAATGTACCTACATTTATTTTTATAAGCTTTTCATTTAATTTGGTTTCTTTTTGATGCGAATCTCTGCTCTCGATTTAATCTACTTGTACCTACAATATTATGATTTTTAGTTACGTGTAAATGTCAGTTTTAAGCTTTGATAAAAAAGCGTCTAGCTTTATTTTTATGATATTAAGTTATATTTCACCCACGCCATCATATTTATTCTCATATTTCGCTACATTTTGACCTTTGTTTGTATAATAAATATTATTCACTTCGTTTAATGCTGCTAATAAATCTGAACGAGATTTCTGTATCATAAAGATAACTTTCAGGTTTATTACTCACTTCCCGTCAAAAGTTGACGATTGGCTCGCACTGGGAGCTTGATATATCGATGAGATTAAGCGCTACCGATACTAAGGCTGCCAACAAACTATCGACTTTAACTTTTGAAGATTTTGAAAATAGAAACTATACTCACAAGAGATTGATTGAAAACAATACAACATTAAGTCCCAGTTGGTACATTGTTTTGTAATTTTTTGGGGCTTATATTAAAGTAAGTACCAATTTTATTATTTGAAAACTTAACTGTTGTAAGTATTAGTAATATCGATAATTCTTATTAGGTTTTGGTTGTAGGAATGGTGTTCAATTTTAAATGATTAAATTGTAATTAAAAATGTATTTTTTAAATATATTTCAATAATTGTAGTAACTAGATTAGTCGGGTTGAATATCGTAGAATTAGAATCAGATTATTTTAATTATGTTCCCATACCATACTATATTGGTTTTGTTTTCCGAAAATACAGAGCATTATAGAAGCTTTTTCACATTAATTTAGTTCTTAAATACACAATAATTATGTATGGAGGAACTGTAATTATTCCAGTAAAAGAATTTTAAAAGTCGCTCTACTGTGTATGTCCTTAATCTCACCGCAAGCGGTGTTTATTCAGTTGCAGACCATCGCTAAAGAGCACCTCGATTACTGGAAATTAAGAGGACGCCGTCATGCGCCGCGGATGCTACAATAACAATGAGCCGAAAATACCGCAGACGTAAGTGACAGCAACGAAAATAATACCCAAGTGCCGCTCGTGAGAGAAATTTGTTCACACTTAGCGTGTCTCTTCTTTTTTAACATGTGGATTACGCGTAGAGTTCTGTCCTCGTCTCCTAATACTAATAAAGGCGAAAATTTGTGAGTGTGTGAGTGTGTATGTTTGTTACTTTTTCACGCAAAAAACTACTGAATGTATATTGATGAAACTTTACAATAATAACAGCCCTCAAAAGTCAATACATCCCTCAGGTCGCTGCATACGTAACAAACGAATTCGTAAGCAACGGGACGATTCGACTAGGGTCGCTGTATACGGTTCGAAATTGGTACAAAGACTCAATGACGTTTTACTAACATCTTAAACACAAGCTCGTCTAGTTTATCAATTATGTTTCATTAAATATTGACTTGACTGCCCCGTTGAACTAGCTGTTAGTCTGTCTAGCTACGATCACGAGGGTTCGACTATACATCTTCGAAACTTTTAGCCGTCTTTAGATTTTAAATTCGGAATCGTTATAATTCGAGGCAAAGATAAAATTTTACAAATATTGTAAATTCGTATTAGATATAAAAAAAAATAATTTAACTATTTAGCATGATTTCATTTCTATTTTTTTACTCCTTTTTGTTACCTTGCATTATTTTATATGATAAGATGATGATTAATGAAATAGATACTTTAGAAATAGATGTAGTTGAGGAATACATATATTATTGTAAAGTTTCATCAAAATACATTGTTACATATCTGAACAACACATAGGCCATATTTTATGCCAAAATTCACACAGGTCCTATAGTGTTTACAATTTTTTTTTTAATTTGAAATGATAAAGAATTGTCTCTAGATTTTGTGAGGACTAATTTTGTTTCTATCACTTGTATGTATATAATAAGTTATAGTTTGTTTATTTTATGAAAATAATAACGTAAACAAAGGACCAATATGTGAAAGCGGGCGAGTATTATCCCTTTCCTTATCTCTGGTATGTAATAATGTTGTGTTGTTTCTTTAAAAAGTAAGTTCACGAAGTAATAGTTACAACAAATTGTTTCCTATTTCAACCGTTCGTATTATATATAACTGAATGAATTATTTTATATATTTTTGAATAACAATTGCAGACTGAAACGTTGCAAGAATTTTAACACCCAAATAAGCTAATTTATTTCTCGCTTAAAATTATAATAAAACAAAAATTATAGCACTCCATTATTTAAACGGCCATAAAGAATAATGCCCAATTTATTCACAAAAATATAGCAATTTCTTAAGTAGTAAATGAAGGAATTTATATGATAATAATTCAGTGACCAGGGACCCGGGGCAAAGGGCAGGCCATTTGGACCCTGGCGACATCTTCTCATTAAAGTAAAAATTGCTAATGACTTTATCTCCATATTTTAGCATAAAAACGTCAGCGCTTCGAACAAATTTGCCTTAAAGAAAAATAAAAGTTGAATTACAAGACATCTACATATCTTTTGACGCCTCCTCGCTATAAGTCGTCACGTGGACGGCCGCTGAATGTGCTGTTTAATGGATTTTTGTTTTACTGTAGATGGCTTTATTGCTAAACAAAGTTTGGAAAGCTCACTTTAGTGTTATTGTACTATTTTATATCTCTGACACTTTCGATGCTACTTGACTTTATTTTGTTTATGCAATGAAAAAGTGACAATGGCATACTATAAAATATTAAATCGAGGGACACGGATTTTTTCAGCCTTTGAAATAATTTGTTATTAATGTAGTTAATCAAATAACTAATTTGGAATATTTTCTAGCTCATTAATAAAGGAAAGCGCTAAGAATGAGGTGTTCATTCGTTAAGATTAAACATTGCTTTCACTTCAGCGAAACGTCAAAATCTAAAGAGGGAGAATATAAGGATAGATGTTCTTCTATCCAGATTCTTACTGTTATCTAAATTAATAATATGCTGAATAACATTGAGTGTCAAAATCTACTCTCACGCAAACAGCACCGTTAAGTCTAAGATATTAGTCATTTATTTATTTATTTATTCTTTATTTGTACACCACATAAGATAACATAAAAAAAATACAGAAACAATATTATGGAAGTATTATGGAAGTAGAGGTACAAAAGGTAATAGAGGTACAAAAGTCATATTAGGTAATAGTTCTCGATGATACGACGATACAGACATACTTATAAAGCTATCATTTATGCCTTAAGTTGCATCAACAGTTTTTGTGAATAATAAAAAATATTCACATTTAAATAGATGCTATTTACGTTTTATGTATAAAAAAGAAAATAATAAGAATACGATTGAAACAGAAAATTTATAATAATCAAAGTACGGTGGTTTGATACAAAAATATTATTACACAATACAATTGTTTGAGAAAGGATAACTGCATAACACTGTTGAATAGCAAACAGATCTTATAAGTGCACGGAAGCGATTAATTCATTAAGTTGTAGATGCTGTATTATTCACCTCGAGTTGTTTACATTTCAGATACGTCCTCGGGTGTAATAAAGTTCGCTCGATGATTATGGGCCCTTTGAAAATAAACTCTGAACTCTCGCTACTCACTTTTATTTTTGTTTAGTTTACTTTCCATCCCCGGGCTATGAATATCATCGTTATTCTTTGCCAGTTTCTTTGTAAGTTCTTTTAGTTGCTTTTCTATTGATACTTTTGTGTTTTAAGATATGGATTCGGTTTTTATTTAAAAAAAATTTTTCTCTGAGACTATTGTTTTAGGATTTTTGCTTTTGTATCTATTATATCACAGTTTGTTTATACAATTGATATTGGTATAAGAAAGACATTTGGGTTTGTTTGTTTGTTTTTATAAAAAAAACTAAATTTAGGTTTTCTTTTTGGTGTGTGATGGTAAACTGCATAGAATAATGTTGATTTTGTTATCTGTACGTAAGTACTCGAAAAAAATTATTATTTTATTTGGTTTAGTCATAATATCATTTCTGTATTGAAAAATATGTTTTTGAGTAACACTTTAAAACCCATTTTAATAATAATGTTACACAAATAAGGCAATCTATGATTAGAATTCACAAAAATAATGTCAAAAGCATATTTCATCATGGTTAATATTTATTATTCTCATTGATATTAAATTTGGAAAGTAAATTAAAGAAATATATTAAAACGGCGGTGTGAATCTAAATAAGTAATGTCACAAAAATGTGTTTCCGGAGGTTCCCGGTATAAAATTATATTTCTCGTACATTCATCATACCGGCGCATTGTATTTCGGTAGCGTGTCAGGCTATAAATATTCACTTTCCTGTTTGTTTCCACCTCTTAGACCTCATAAACTTAATATCTTATATTAATATTTATTAATATGTGAATGTCTCGACGTGCGTTGCTGGATAGTTGAAGAGCTGGTGATCATCGTTTTTTGTGATATTACTTTACGCGCGCATAATGACAGATGGTGATGCGCAAATGAGTGTTTGTAATGTATTTTTGGTTCTCAAAATTATCCATGTCATGTTTTACGATGAAAACCACAATTTTATAACGGTTGAAAATTCATCATTCCAAAAAAAATTTGGATTGTATTTATTTTAAAAAACCAAAAAAAAAAATAACTAATACACTACATAAATCTGTTACTCAGGTTATGTTTAAACAATAATTAGGAAGATAAAATATATGATATTTGTCAATATATTTTAGCTATAATATATGAAAAAGTATACTGTATTTAATAATTTGTGTAGTGAACACTACAAAAAACTAGAAACAACAGCATAATATTGAAAGAAGTATGTTAAGTGTAAGGAGGATGGATAAGATGAATCTCAAATTAATCAGAGACAAAACAAATATTACAGATGTAACTTGAAATAAAAAATTGAAATGGAGGTGGGCTGGCTATTTGATGCGAAATAAAAAGCCAAACCGGGCTAGGGACATAACTGAGTGGTGCCGTAGAGACAATAAAAGAAGACGCGGCAGACCATTTAGAAGATGGGAATATGATCTGAACATTACAGTGGGAAAACTTTGGCAGCGAAATGTTTATGATCGCAAAGTATGGAAGGTCTTGGGGGAGGCCTATGCTAAAAAGCAAGACAATTTACCAGTGTCGTAACAGACTATGTATATAATTAAATTTTTTAAATGTACACTTATGTAAATTGTTGAAATAAAAGCTATTATTATTATATATTATTATAAGTGTAACTTTTCAAACACTTTTTTACGATTTAATAAAATTATTACTATGAGAGAGAGATTATTAATTTGCTATGAGTCTTGAATCAGCATCTCCTAACCTATAATGCCTTGCATAATAAAATGTTAAGTTAACTTTATGAAGCAATAAACTGACATTAAGTCCCTATTACTAAATTTTTATTTAGTTAAAGTTTCCTTCTCACTTCACTTCGTAGGGATGACAAAGACAAAGTTATGACTATGTATACTAAATAATGTGTCATTGTAAATTATAGCAATTATAATAATTTAGTCAATAACTGGAAAATATTCGGATAAGAATTTTCAGCAGACATATTCAATAAGTGTGGGAATTAATTTAAAGTTTTCATATCTATGCATTTCCACTTTTTTTAATAAAAAATTTGATACAAGTGCAGTTTTTTAGGCCAATAGTGGGCACTTAATAGTCATACAAGTTTTTCTTACTTTGTAGCGCCACCCTTTTAAATAATTGTTTTTATGTAAAGCCTAAAAAGAAAATAATTGCCAAACTGTTACTTGAACTAAAAACAATTTTATGTTGGTTGCACTTTGCATTAAAGGTCCTAAAATGTTTACCTTGAGTCAAATCCCTGTGCACGCCCATGCACTATAGAGGCGTTCCTACGCCTTCAAAATTCGTTTATTTCAAATAGGCTCAGCTTACTCAAACTATTTTGAAAGGTCATGCTAGACTGTTTAATAGTGACTCTACAACCTACAGGGTTCGAACCTAGTACCTCATAATCGAACTAAAAAGGCTTACCACTAGACCAGCGACGCGTTAAATAGTTTATTATTTTCCTATAAAAAATTAAATCATCCAACATTTAGCCCGAGTTTAAATTCAAGAGCGAGAATTTGTCTTTGTTCGTTTTCCATAAAACGAGCAGGTACTTCTTAGTTGTTTTCCATTAAACCGTACTCATTAAAAACTCCTAGAAACCGGACCCGTGGAGGGAAAGATTAAAGCATCACAAACATGAAAGATTAAGACCTCGGAATTAGATTTTCACGAATCAAAAACGAATTTGTAATATGATAGAGCGCCGTTATTCCCCGAGTTTTGAAATTGCTCTCCTATAACAGATTGACTTCTCGCTAACCATCTTTAGCCCCTATCCCATTGTAATAAGGTTCTTTAAAATGGAAAATAGTTTTTTGGCCGTCCACCCAGCCGGATGATTGCTCTTTCGATATGATTAAAAGGGTGAGGACTGTTTTATGTGGCAATTAAGGATTTCAGTTCCTTTGAGTTCTCGTTTCCATGATGGAGCGAGGAAATTGTGGTGTATGATTACTTATTTAATAGGTAAGGATGGATTAGTTAATTCTGAGTTCTAATATATATTGGTGAGAATGTAGTTTACTTAAAACTATGTTATGCTAAAGATTGTATGCCTCTATTTAATCGCGTCGTATAGATATACGTCTACCTGTATTATTACTCTAGTCGATCAGTTCAAAAACGTGAAAAATAGATATAAAGGTCCTAAAAATATGAGCGATGGCTAATTCGATTCGGAATCACCCCTAGAAAAATGTTTTTGAAGGATTTTGGTGCAGGTTAAAAATTGCAATTGTTATTAACAAAATAAGATGAAAAAAAAATTATATTTCGTTTTTTGTTAATAACTTAAAAAATATTAACGTTTAAGCAATTTTGAAAAAAGATCGTTAAAGAGAAGGAAATTGCCGCTAAATAGATTACAGCAATAAAAATAATTTTTTATAACATAAAATGTGATTTTAAAAATTTGAAAAAATTCTAGTATCTTCTTAACACTTGAAGGAATCGAGCCCTGAAGAAAAAGAAGTTATTGGCATAAACAATGGAATGAAAGGTATAAATAATTGGCCTAAAAATTTTAAACTTCGTGGAGCCCTTTTGATATAATTATGTACTTTATAGGATCCTGCGGTAAAATTTCATAAAAGTTTATTAATTTGTTAATTACGATTTTTTTAAACTATTGAAAAATCAAAGATTTGTAATTTATCTCTGTTTTTCACGTTTTTATATATCCTTAATTTAAAAAGTCAGGTCAGTTTCTCCGTACAGAATATTTTTTTATTGCAGATTGAAATCCTTCTAGTTGGCTAGTGCCAGACACTTGCCGGCTAGAAAATCCCTCCTACCTTCAAAGTGCTGATGTTCCTGCTTTGTGGCTCACCACTGTGGAATATTTAATACCAACCAATTATACAAAGGAAAGAAGAGTAAGGCATGTAATTTGATACTTAATAAGTAAATTTAAAAATAAGTAATTTTCTAATAAAATGTTAATCTAAAGATGATTACTATTTTTAAATAATTGTTCTAATCTTGATAAACTAATTTATTACTAATTGTTTGCTGATAAAGATAACATATTAAGTTTAGTTTTAGGATTAAAATAAAAAATAGGCATTATTTACAGGAAATCCCTACCAATTCAAAATTTTGTAAGAGTAAGTTTGTTTGAGTAAAGACATTGTTGGTCAAAACATTTAATTATTATTGAAACATAAATGACAGAAATTCATACAATACAGTGACGTGCACTGTAGTGGCAGTATGCCTGATTAATTTGGGACCCATATGAGGTCCTAGTCTAAGGACCCCTTTATTTTATTAATATGGAAAATCCTCGCAATAGTTTAAACATTCTATTAACACGTGAACACTCCGAGTACCTGTGAACACTCCGATAAGTCGTATTTCAACCAAGCAACTATACATTTCCGGACGGAATTTAATAACAAGTGTATAATTTTCCAACGAATATCGGTAACAAACAACCGTAAGTGAAAAGTTCGGTTGTTTACGCTTTTAACGGGGAAAAATTTCCATTTGAAATTATTTGATTCTGTTTGCTGAAAAGTTGTTTCCCGGAAATTGCTATAAATCAATTAAAAACATAAATAATAGCGTGTTTATTAATTTACGTTCGCAGCTGCACTTTTTATGGGGTTCCGTAAGCAATGGGTAAAAGCGGAACCCTCTTACTAAGTCTACTGTGTGTCACTCTGTCTGTAAGTGTCTCATGAATCATGATAGATTTTTAGACAGTTGAAAATTTCACATATGACGTATTTATGTTGCCGCTATAACAACAAGTACTAAAAGCAAAATAAAATTAATATTTAAGTGGAGCTCCCATACAAAAAACATGATTGTGGCGCACGTCTGACTATAACTTGGTCGATTTTTATATAGAAGACTTGCCTTAATTTGTGTTTAACCCCCACAAAAAGAGCCTGTCTGAATGTGTAAGTATGTCTGTTGCATCGTAGCGCTCAAACGGATGGACCGATTTCGATGCGGTATTTTTATTCGAAAGCCAGTTTCCTTGCGATTGTTCTTATCTAGTTTGATGAAAATCGGAAAATGATGTTTAACACCATGAACATTAAATGTACAATTAACGTTTTAATTGTCATCAAATCCGTATGCAAATAATAATCAAGTGATTGCTTACAAATGCCGGAAACTAAATCAAAATTAAAACAATTACATCCACTTCATGTCTATCAAAGTAGGATGAAATTCAAATCAACGAAAATTATGAAGAGGTTTAAAATAAAAAATTGAATGCCCACTTATAGGGCTATAATCTTCTTATTGTTCGCTTGTGGGACATTGTTTTAATGAATCAGTAGGTAGCATGAATTGCGCGGTGTCCTCGTTTTGCTGTGCAGTATTTTGTTTTCGCGACAGCCGGAAACGGATATAGAGGGAGACAGAATAATAGCCGTCGGAAATGGTCAGACATGGTGGAATCTTACTTTTTTCTCTCATACGCTGGACATTGCTAGCTCAATACTGCACTCCTGTTGCGGCAATATCTGCCTTATTTCTTGGGTAATAAAGCTTCGTATTGTTCATTTAATGTGAACTGTGTTTTAAAATTACGGGTACTAGAGCTTCAGTAGAGCGTAACGCAATGTATGCACATGCAGGGATGTACGTTCTCAAAGATAAAATCCTACGGAATTCTTGGTACTCGTATTCAAAGTACAAGGACTTAGCGGAGATACGGGTCCTATTAATATTTCGTTCTATATACCATTTTGTGAAGGAATAAGGAAATGCGTATGGTTATATCTATTGACTTCCTTTATAATATTCAATATGAGGATTATTTGCAAATGTTTTGTTTGCAAAATGTTGTTCATACTTCATTATTATAATAACATGTTGAACAAGTAGTATGCCTTACTTAATTCTTCGTGACAGATTTGATCCAGGAGAACACAAATACCTTAATAGCTCAATAGTAAAGTAATAAAATGTACTATCTAAGTAGTATTAGATCTTACACAGTTGTCCTGGGAAGTAGTACCGCGTGCTAATTTTTTCCACCAAGCAATATCCTGTGTTTCGGTCTGAACAGTAGGTTGCCCGTGTATTTACAAGTACATGAGGCTAAAAACTTACGCTTTAGTTTGGACAACGCGTTAGTTGCTGTTATCTTCCTATGCCCGTTGAAGTAAATAAAAAAAGGTTTCCCCTTTTTATAAATAAAAGATAATCACACGGCAGTATTGACCCATTTAAGTACATGAAGTTAAATTTACAAGTACATGAAATTAAAAACTTACGTTTTAGTTTGGACAACGCGTTAGTTGCTGTTATCTTCCTATGCCCTTTGAAGTAAATAAAAAAAGGTTTCCCCTTTTTATAAATAAAAGATAATCACAGGGCAGTATTGACCCATTTAAGTACATGAAGTTAAATTTACAAGTACATGAAGTTGAAAACTAACGTTTTAGTTTGGACAACGCGTTAGTTACTGTTATCTTCCTATGCCCTTTGAAGTAAATAAAAAAAGGTTACCCCTTTTTAAAAATAAAAGATAATCGCATGGCAGTATTGACCCATTTAAGTAGCTCTAAATTAAGGAATCAGTTCTTTTAAACAATAAAACAAAATGGTCGTTATTTTTTCATGGCCTTAATCTCTTTAAAAACTTCAGAGGTGAAATACTTCTATATTTTAAGAGAAGAGAATTTATTTGTTTCGTGTCAGGGAAAAGTAAATAAAAATGTTCTGCGTCAAACTTTGGCTAGTTGACAGAGACGGTTCAATTCAGGGGGGATGAAATAATATTATCACTGGCCCGGGTGAGTGGGAAAGTCCATTTGTGTTATTAGAAAACTTAAAATGTTTAGGACATCTGTGTCTTCTTGGGAGGGAAATGATAACAATGTCTCTTTAATTTTTTTTACTTGGGATTTCAGAAAATTATTCATTTGCGTTTTGCGTTGCGCTGAGTTTATTTTGTTCAAGTTATTTCTTGAATATACCCACGCTATGGTGTAAGTACCTAGGGTAAAAAACTTTTTCGTATTTTTGTATATTTTTCCCATTAGACAACAGCTGTGTTGCAGCGGTAAAAATAAAAAAATGAATGTCAGCTACTATACTTGTGTAAATTATGTGTTAATATGGTGCATTATCTTGTATAGTAGAATTTTTAGGTAATATACCTATAGCAATTTACTCGAGTTGTTGTTTGTTCACCAGGCCTGCGACTCGTTCCTAAAAGATGTTTAACTCTCCCGGGATCGGGAAAGTCTTTATAGTTCATTTGCGTTAAGAATACAGTGAGTCATTAGTGTGCGCCGGCCTAACCCCGCTTCGTAACAAATCAAATCGCGCGTCGTGTTCAAAGCTGTTCTTTCAACTAGTTACTGTGAACTTGACCTTGTAATTTGAAAAGATTGGTTGGTTAGGGGGCGAGGTTGCCCAGCGCTCACTGCATTCTTAACACGAATGAACTATAGTTTTATTCCTGAAAACTTTTATCTATAATTTCATAATTATTGAATGTATAATCGTTGTGTCAAGGCATAACAAATAGAATAATGGGCTATATCTTAAAAAACTTCAAAATATTATTAAATAAATAATCACATTATAATTTGCTAAATTTGATTTGCAATTTGATTATTGGAAGCTATACGAAACCGTTAACAAGTCAAACATGAGAAAACTCCACCAACCGCTTTAATGATCTACCTATATCAAACAATTTACAAGGCAAATATTCAAACAGACTTAATTAGTTTATCTTAGCCAACGTGAAATATTGGGTAATTATAGGGAACATATTGATTGCCTATTAAAATAATGGCTCCGACTTCAACCGATGCGCATCACTGAGAAGGGCGTTCAAAAGTAAATAAACAAAAAGTTACCCCAATTTTTGTTTAGCAGACAGCTTATTATTATTGTGTGTGTGTTGTATGTTAAGGTGAAGCAAATAACTTATTGTTTTATTGAAATGAAGGAGAAGCATTTTTATATAGGTATAAAAGGGTCCATGAATTATACTTTACTACTATTTTTAAGATTCTTGCCATTTTTATTTAATTGTATCAGCCATCCAAGTCGGTGATAGAGTCGGAAAAAATTGTTTAAAAGTGCTGGTAAACTAAGCCTACTTGAAAAAAAACTAAATAGTTGTTTTGTTGAAAAAAGGCCACTTGACATTGATTAAGGAGTGTAAAGATCTATTGTATTCTATGTCCAGGACGTAATCTTTCTGCTAAATTCAATGACGATGTTCTCATTACACGAAATTGTGAATTTCAAATTTTATTTTTTAATTATCTTTGTATCGTAGGCAGTGGCGTAGCTAGGTAAGCAAGGGCCCTGGGGCAAATTGAAAAATGGGGCCCCACTGCTATGTAAACTGATTAGGTTTTATCGAACAAAAATTTGAAATATACAAATACTTTAAAAATGCTAAGTTACTTCAGCTCTTATTACTTATGCTAAGTTACTCAAGCTCTTGTTACTGGTTAATATTTTTATATAGGCAGGTAATAAAAATATTAAACAGTAACAACATAAATTACAATTAAACTTAGTGTAGGTTTGGCTAATAAAACAAAAAGGGAGGATTTGAAGGCTTATTACATATAGAGATCGGGCCTACCAACTGACTATATTTAAATTTTTTTAACTTTATATTTACAATAACAATTATATTAACAATTTTTTTTCTAGTTTTAGTTTCCGCAAAAGTATCAATGACTTCGTTTAAATCCAGGCTTGATGCGGTTTTGTTTTCAATTGCTATTAGTGATAAATGTCGGAGTCGAGTTCGGCCCATATTATTTCTTAAATAATTTTTTATTATTTTTAATTTGCTAAATGACCTTTCAGCTGCTGCAGAAGTGACAGGAATTGTAAAGAATAATAATATTGCTGTAAATACTTCTGTTAGGTCGCATTCTAGCACTCCAATATTTGCTCATTATTTCCTTACATAATTGGTAAACTGTCCATGCTTGAGTTATTTGAGGAAAAACTAGGTGATAAATATTAATAAATTGAAGTGAAAAATTAAGACAATATCTGAATATTTTCTTTGGAATCCGTCACACTTTTGTAATAAAGTTGCTTCATTAACATGTAATAAAATGTTGGTATTAGAAAATCTATACTAATATTATAAAGCTGAAGAGTTTGTTTGTTTGAACGCGCTAATCTCAGGAACTACTAGTTCGAATTGAAAAATTATTTTTGTGTTGAATAGACCATTTATCGAGGAAGGCTTTAGGCTATATAACATCACGCTGTAACTATTAGGAGCGAAGAAATAATGGAAAATGTGAAAAAATTATTCATCCTTGAGGGCTTCCGTTGCGTGCGCTGCGAAAACGGTTCAAGATACCAAAAATAAATGTATGAAAGAATTATTTCTCTTGAAATGATCTAAAAAAATGTCCACAACAGTATATGTCTATCTTTTAAGATTAACTCACAAGACCCGTTTTTATGGTAATCAAATTTGGTCGAAATTAATGCATTTGTTGAGAGTTATAAATATATGCATATTGTTAATATTAATGTACTGTAATATCGTACATAGTTTAACAAAAATGTTGATCTTTAGTACACGGGACGGGACGGAGGATATTGGTAAACTATAAAAAAATTAAATTGAGAGGGGTAGCGGGGAAAGAGCACACTTTATATGAAAGTCTGTCTTTAAAATTAAAAGGGTACCTAAGAGGTTTACACGTGGATGAAGTCGTGGGCGACTGCTAGTCAAATATATGACAGACTTCACTCATACCAATAAAACGTGAATCTAATTGAGATATTACTGTGTCTAGAACATTATTGAAAATCTCAATTTTAAATATTTTTTCTCGGTTTCGATGATCAGCAGCTAATTCATCAAAATGCTTTTTAACTTTCCTTTGCCTTTTTTCTTGGAAATGGATATCTATACCATATTTTTTAGCAGTTTCACTGGCTTTGTACTTGAATAATTCAAAATCACTTCTATAAATTTGCAACTTTGCTTTAGTCTCTGCTAAAACTTTACTCGCCTCGCCCAAATTTATCGCTCCGGAAAAAAAATATTAACTGTGTTGTCGTGATCAGTGTTGTTGCAACCTGTCATATTTATTTTAAAAATGGAAGAAATTTCCAAAAGTTCAGTTCGATCGAGATTTCTGGTGAGGATTAGAGGGCCCCCGGGGCACTGCCCCGCCTAGCCCCTACGTAGCTACGCCACTGATCGTAGGATACTTCCTACGACTAGGACGCTATCTATCTTTTTGCCATATTTCGTCAAAAAGATAGACAATTAGAGTAGAGTATATTCTATGTCTTTTTGACACCATAGCTGTCTATAATATATAGACAGAGATAAAGAATAATTGAGACGATAAAATAAATATTAAGACTGTTCACACTGTCAAGTTATAAAAATATCAATACAGTTCAGAACAGATAACAAATACTCCACTTTGTTTTTTTTTATGTATGAATCTATCCAAGCAATCAATTTATTGGTTTCTGGTTATTTCGGCCAAGAACCCACTCAAATGGAAATATAAAAAAGCAATCGAAAGGTAACCGAAAAGGAATAATTTCCGCCGCCTTATTGTTCCCCGTAATCGAAATTAAGTGATCCATTATACGATACCGGTTATGTTTAACAAACGACAGTATTATTTATGGCAGCGATCCTTTATGCGTCGTTGAGTAAAATTACTTTTGCGTTTCCTTTCAACGGATCATTTTTCTTATGGGAATTTTGGGTGTTGTTAATGATATCCGTTTTCATTTATTCATAATTCGTGAATATTAAAGTCACATTATGAGTGCTCTGTCACTCTATAAAGTCTCTTTGTGACTGCCTCGTTGGTCTAGTTGTTTATGTGTTTTCGAAACGCCAGAATCAGATCCTGTGTTCTATAGATTTTTAGATATTTTTAGCCAAAACAGGATTAGAAATTAGATAAGCTTTTCTGTGAAATTATCTGCACGGAGATAGAAAGTTGGAGTTTTATACGGCCTCCGTGACGCAGTGGTATGCGCGGTGGATTTATAAGACGGAGGTCCTGGATTCGATTCCCGTCGGGGCAGATTTAGATATTTATTAATTTGTCTTGGTCTGGCTGGTTGGTTTTCGCCGTGGCTAGTTACCACTCTACCGAAAAAGGCGTATCACCAAGCGATTTAGCGTTCCGGTACGATGTCGTGTAGTTACCAAAAGGGGTGTGGATTTTCATCCTACTTCTAACAAGTAAGCCCTCTTCCATCTTAGATTGCATCATCACTTAACATCAGGTGTGATAGCAGTCAATGGTCAATTAGTTATCGATAAAAAAAACATGCCTCAAAGTGTAAGCTAAGCTGACGATCCTGGACATTATCACTTTCATTTCTTTACAATTATCTTTAATTTTATCATTATATGTATCTATTTATTTAGTTTTTTAGTATGTGGGTGGAATAAAATGATTTTACCACTTGTTCAATATTCGATCGGGCTCTTTGGTATAATTCTATATTTTCTACGACATTAAATTAATTAGGAAATTGGAACTACTTTATAATATTTTATCACTTGTATCAAACCGTAAAAACAGACATAATATTCAAAGCAAACCAACCTAAAAACTTAACAGTCTTATTTTCATAAGAACCGTTTAAACCAAGCTTGTTATCATTGAATAACTTAATACCGTAAACTGTAAAAGAAACAACAAATTCCATAGTAAAGCGCCCGTGGAAGTAAAACTCTATCCGCGGAGTTGTTTCATGAATACCACTATCTCCAAGTTTAATGCCCACGAAGTTTCTATTTGATAAAGAAAGTTTAAACTCCGTCCCCGGTAAATATGACTCGGCATTTATTAATTCATCCGCAATGAAAATGATAATCTGCACCTGTTGAGGATTGTTTGTGTAGGTATATCAAAAGAATCTAACATCTCAGTTAAACCTTTAAAATGCTGCATAAAATCGTCGAGGACCTGAGTCGGTTTTGTAATGTTACTTAACTAACTGTAACTTAAATTTTAAGTTTAACTCCGACTGGAAGCAAGGCGAAGCGTCAACTACAAATATAAGAGTCCCTCTAAAAGGAGCGATGCGCGTCGACGCGCCTCACCGCGGTGACTATTGATTTCATTAATATATGGAATAATAGACATGAGAGCTATTAGCAAAAATGGTGACGCGTCGCTTCAATTCGCCTGTGTGCCAATGTGAGTTAAGCCTTATTGTGAAATTATGGGCAAACGAAGGTATAACATATAATGTAAGGAAAAAAATTCATTGAAGTTGCCTCATAACTTACTCAAATTATGGAATTTCTATATTATTATTAATATATACAAAGCTTTGCAATTCTGCTAGGTCTGTTTCATACAAATATAACGGTATGTTTATCCAACGATTGAAACTAAGCCCATCGACAAATTTCACGTGTGAATCGTAAATAATTTAAAACCGTATCTGGGCAGCGACAAGACGCAACGGTCGCGTAAATCAAGATTAAGTAGGAGCATACGCGCCGTACCTCAGAGGACGTCGCCTATAAATCAACGCGTAAATAAGAAATTCGCCCCAACTAATTCAATATGACTTCAAAGTGTTATTTAGAAAATGGGGTACGCGCGCTTTTTTAGATGTGAAACCACTTTCGGTATTATAAAGACTCAAGATTTTTCACGACTTTAACAGCCGAAAATTCACAAACTATTGTGTAGTGTACTGCCACTAGATGAGAACAAACACACTTACCCACAAACTTTCAACTTTACTAAATTAGTGTGAAGACAGATCACGCTGTCTAGAATGCATGTATACATCACTATAAGTAGTAAAAAAAAATTATTGTTGTAATATTACTCAATTTTAACCATAGTATTATTAATGAAAAAAAACCCACTGGTTGTCACAAAATCGTGTTAAAAATTCTCTATTATAAAGCAGGTTAAAATAGTATAGGAGTCATTTCTAACTCAACATGATTCCGTAATTACGTCGCTTGTAAAATAGTTCATTAAGGATTGTTTATTTAAATATCTATTTTAACAACTTCCTAAAATCTCAAAAGCCGCCCTAAATAGGCAATATCCGCAGGAATGTGACGGAAATATTTTAATTAAAACCCGAAATACTTCTATAAAACCGCTGACCGGTGTAAAAAGGGTAGAGTTTGATCACTATCAGTTTTCTTCGAGTGTTTTTTTTTGGGTTTGACGCTTTGGGAGCCGCTGCCGTTTTTACGCATCCGCCAATAAACGTGATTGACATTAATTTGGTGACAGGAGGGTAGGCTCTCTAAATTATGCTGTTAGGTCCAAGTGACGACCCAACAGCGATTTGATATCTCTTGGTCTAGGTAACAATTAGTGATATATATTCTAACTTGTTTTGAAAATATGAGCTGGGTTTCATTTCATGTACTTGCCTAGTATGCCTAGATGGTTTTGAAAAAGTCAAGTTCTGGTCTCAAAAGTGACATAAGTTATGTGTAACCAATTTTAAATTAAAAAGCAAGTTTGTTTTCCTGCAAATATCTTCAAAAATTGCCAGGAGTTATTATTGAAAGTATGCAGTAGAAATTTCCCCTAAAAAAATAACGTTTTAGTTTTTTAACCGACGAAAAAAAACGGAGGAGGTTCTCAATTCGACACGTATATATATTTTTTTTATGTATGACCACGCATAATTTTTTACAGAGTTGTCCGATTTTGATAATTCTTTTTTTATTAAAAAGGGCATACTTCCAAGGTGGTCCCATTGTCATCATGTTAAGATCTGATGATGATATCCTGGGAAAATTCAAGGAACTCTTCAAACTTTGTAGGCACACTTGCAGCGATTTCGGTTTTTGTATAAGTATCGGTAGCTTTTTGGCTACAAGTGCCGTATAATATACTATGGCGGTATAATATAATAGTAATATACTATGATAGTACGAGTACGTTACGTGGCGATAAATCACTAAAAAGTAAGAAATAAAATTTTTTAACAAAAATAGAACCTGCTCAAAACGTACTAAAAATTAAAAAATAACTGTGTCATTTAGTTGCTATAATTTACTTAAGCATATCTAGGAGTCAGTGCCAACCAAGGTTCTTACTTTAAGGACGTTACCTAGAACCCACAAACTGCTTTAATACGATAAATAAATGTTCCTTAAGCTTGCTGGCTTCATAGATATGCTTAAGTAAATTAAAGCAACTAAATGACACAGTTGTTTTTTACTTTTTAGTGCGTTTTGTGTCGGTTCTATTTTTTGTCAAAAAAAATTTGTAATTAACATTTCTCGTTTAACTAAGCGAAAACCCTTTATTAAGAGTATTGAAATAGCCCAGTAATAGGCGGGCGGGAATTAATAACCAATCCCTATATCGAAATTGACTTCTAGCAGATATAGCTTTGTATTTCTCCTAACACCCACATGTGATTACGTTGGTAACTTGGTATTCCTTATAACTATTGAAAGAGTCTAAATAATGTCTAAAAGTGTTACGCGAACAACAGACGTAGATTTTAACATTTTGTCTAAAGTTACACCCGCCACACTAACTCTAACATCAAAGAATCTGGAACGATAATGGTTTAACCGATTAGAGTGAAATAATACTATAAAGTTTCTCGATTTATTTTTAACTTCTATGTATACGAGTACGTTGACATGTGATTAATTTAACTTCTTATTTTATTTCCCATTCTCGTGGGAATATCGGGAAATCCTATCTTAGCATAACAGCTTTCAGTGTGCCTCAGCAAGATCAGTCTGGAACTGTTGCCCTTTATATATTCAGGAGATTAGCAGGTGTGAAATATGTACGTTACCAAAGTTATTGTTACATGCAGAGTTGCTGGTCTATTACAACCAGCAAAAAAGAATCCTTTCATAATTCTCTCTTCCTCAATATCTTATTTTATTTATTTATTTTTTTTTATCGCTTACAACCTGTGTTTTTATTGCATGTATCGATTACTGACACCATTAGAATTTTCAATATAAAATAATAGAAAACACTCAATGACAAAATTCCGTATGATTTTTATATATGATTTCGAACCTTTTCTTTCTTCCTAGTAACTGTACCTGTACCTATTAGAGCAGTCTTAGTCTTTTGACGACCTCCGTGGCGCAGTGGTATGCGCGGTGGATTTATAAGACGGAGATCCTGGGTTCGATTTCCGGCGGGGCTTTCGCCGTGGCTAGTTACCACCTTACAAACAAAGACGTACCGCAAAGCGATTTAGCGTTCCGGTACGATGTCGTGTAGAAACCGAAAGGGCATAATAATAGTGACTGTTAACTTAGTGTGGTTGTAATTTTTTAATTTCGTATGACATGTTCGTTATAATACTTTAGCCGGCCCACCCGACCCTTTGGGTTTCCTCTTCAACGTAAGTAAAAGACATTAATATTCACTTCATTAGTGGCAACACTTTCGAGGATTTTACAAAACAATGGGCCATAAATACTTAATATCAACCCGACGGCCGTAGATCATCTTAATTGGCTTAGCAAAGAGTCAGTATATTTTATAGGTTAAACTGGATTAAATATGGGCACGCGATTCAGATTCAATATTACTTAGCTTATTCAATATAGGTTTACTAGGTACACATAGATAATTTATTTTTGCTGAATTATATTTTACTCATCAGCCTGTCACAGCTGGACATAGGCCTTTCCGAAAGCGCGCCACTGCACACGATCCTTTGCCTTTGTCATCCAGCCGCTTCACAGTACATCTTTGACGGACCGTCTGTCGTCGGACCATCGATGTGGAGGATGTCCTACGCTGTGGCACGTGGTCATCACTCACTTTAAAACGCGCCAGCCCCAGCGACCATTTGTTCTGCAACTTATATGACCTGCCCACTGCCATTTCAACGTGCTTGTCTTTTGAGCTATGTCCAATACTTTATTTTAGAGGAAACAAACAAATTGCCCATTTGTTGATAGTGGTAACTTATAGCGATAAATAGAGAAAAGTTCACTGGCTACAATATTGTGATAAAGCTCGTCTAGGCAACTACCACCAGCATGCAGCTTTGCTGTGTTCTGGTCTGAAGGTTATGGAAGCCGGTGTAATTACTGGCACTGGCAGGCTTAACCTTAACCTACGCCTCAGGTTGATGGACATATTTACACACAAGACGTGATGTATCAAGCCCTGTGAAGTATTGTACTGTTTATAAGCAATGGTTTTCCAAGTACCATAAGAAACCCTATTCTGTAACTGTATTTTAATAAGTTGCAATTGTGAGTATCGGATTTGGTTTTATCTCTTTTTATCGATAGTATCGTGTTAGACACTACTGTCTAACGCGATACTATCGTTAGACAGTACTGTTCGTCTCTACAGACGAATTCGACAATCACACAGTCGAGTTATAAAAAAAAGACGTGTGGAGAGACTGCCGCGGTAAAGCTATTACATAGCATTTTTTATCAACTTATGTTTACCTTCCGACGTCATCGCGACCGTGGCCTAGCGGTAAAGCGCTCTATATGCCCGGATTGCCAGAGAGACATGGGTTCTAATTCCGTCGGTTCCACAATTTTTTTTTAAGCGTGATATTGCAAAAAGTTATTAATTTAAAAAAAATATGACTTTTTGAAATGTCACGCTTGAAAAAAAAAGAATTGCCAAAATTGTGCTTTTGATATTATGTTTTTGATACTCAGGGGGTGTTAGGTTTTTTCGTTACGGAATTTTTGTATTCGGTCTCCACGCTCAAGGCCCGCGATAGAAGCTATGCAATAGCTAAAAAATCCTTAAAGAACAAGGCTACAGATGGGACATTTTGTTGACCCGTCTCTTCTTACCATAAATGAAGAAAAGAAAAGAAGTTGAAATCCTTAAAACATTACGGCACCTACTCATTGTCTGTTTAATATCGCTACTCTAGTCTACAAAAAATTTCATTCAATTTATTTTAAAGCGAACTAGCATGCAAGTATGAAATTCACGCTAACAGTTAATATGACGTGTTTACAATTCAACACGCATGTTTCGGCGAAAGAAAACATGGTAATAAAATCTAGTACATTCCTGCATAACATCGAGTTTCAAACAAACTAATATTATCTAAAATGTTAAGTATGTGTAGGTTCAGGTAACATTTTATAAAATAGTAAATTATGATCGACTGATCGATCGAAAATCCGGCAAAGATTGTAATAGCAACAAACATTACCTCGCCAAGCCCGTCAACCTGTATTGACGACCTCCGTGGCGCAGTGGTATGCGCGGTGGATTTATAACACAGAGGTCCTGAGTTCGATTTCCGGCGAAGCCGATTGAGATTGCGGTCTGGCTGGCGGGAGGCTTTGGACGTGGCTAGTTACCATCCTTTCAGCAAAGACGTGCATCTAAGCAACTTAGCGTTTCGGTACGATATCGTGCAGAGTATGGATTCTCATCCTACTCCTAACAAATTATCGCGCTTCCATCTTAGATTGCATCATCACTTACCATCTGATATTATTGCAGTCAAGGGTCTTGTAGTAAATAAAAATAAAACAACAAGTAGAACATTTCTATGAGTTGATGAATTCATCTAACAATTTTGTTTCACATAGATAAAATAAGTGATGTTCATGTAGAAACAACACTCACGCAGGCAAATAATCGCGTTGACATTTGACTGTCGTCAGCCTATTAGGGGCTCTCACCCGCCACGTTACAAATGACCGACTTGCATGCGACTCGAAAAATTGCCTACGGATAAGCGCTCTAAAGCTACTTTATTTCACTGCGGTTTTGCTCAGAATCACAATCACTACCGTTATAAAATAAAGTACTTCGCCGCTTCTGTCTGTCTGCTCGCAATAAACTTAAAAAGTCTCGAACGTATTCTATTGCGGTTTTCAGCAATAGATCGAGTGATTCCTAGTGAAAGTTTTAGTTTACGCTGCCTTATCCATTTTAGATATAACAAAAAATGTATGGAAGTAAGGTTGCGTTACGACTTATAAACTATTGTCTATTGGATCGATGAAGTCGATCTATATAAATTTCTTACGGATAATACATTTTATGACATAAATGAATACTTTTCTTTTTAACATAAATCTTAAATCAAATATGTAATTTAATTTTGTCTTTTATTGAATGTATTTTTTGTGATTATATTAATCTTAAATGTTTATTTTATGTTTATGAATATGTTTAAAAACTTATAATATTAATAATTTGCAAGCCCAATGGGTGTGATATAGTAGGCTTAAAACTAGTTATTTAATACCATTGTAAATAGCCTGTATCAGCAAATAATAAATGATTATGATTATGATTATGATTAAGTGTTCAACGGGTCGTGTTAAAGCCAAGCATTTTTTTGATCGAAGAATTTGATTTATCTGATTGGCTTTCTGTATAAAAACTTTTCACATACACACTTATTATGACATACAATTGGATATTACTAATAATTATGATACAACAGAGGAGAGCAACAATCAAAGACCGCGTGGCTGATATAACTGATTTGCTATCTAAGTATGACATAGAACAAACTATTTAGCTTAGGATATAGTTAAAATTAAGGTAATCAACAACATTAATTGAAATATGAATTTACTACACGAGCTATAAACCATACAATGATTGATTACAGTCGGAAAATAATAAAATAAAAAGGCTTCGAAATACTCCAGACATTTTCCAGAGTTTATTAAATTCGCAATGAACAATGGAAACACCAATTAATTGGCCCATTGTAAACAGATTGCTTAATTAAGGAAACGAAATGAATAAGGAACGCTTAGCAGAACATGGGGTGAAATTAATTTTAATGATAAACGATTGGCAATCGTAGAAATTCACTACATAGGAGTTCGAGTACGATTTATATTTATAACCTCTTTGAGAAATCAATTAACAATGCTCAAAATTATGTACGTACTCATATATATTTAAATCGACACATTAATATTAAAATTAAGGTTTAGTTTCTTCCGTAAGATTTTTTAACTGCGCGACGGATTTAACGCGATCTTTTTCGATCGATAGAGTGATCCAAAAACACTGTTTTTATGTACAGTATTATACAGATATTTACGTACCCCACGGGTCAGACGATTTAATTCCAGCATTTCAAACATGAGGTTATCGAGGCTTTTTAATTTTGTTTCCTTTTTACCAATGTATTTTTCTAAGTGTTGAGTACCTACTTATAGTTTTACATCATATATTTTATTCGCGATGTTCTACGCTGAACAAAGTCGCGAAGCATTCTGTGCATCATAAGGATATCTTTGATTTAGGTTTGTAAATGACATCTTTATAGTACGAGAATTTTAGGGAGGTGTAAAAGTGTCTATGTTATAGAGCTTATCCTAAACTCGCCAAGTCTAGTCTCGTATTCAGCTTCAAGAGTATAGCTGTGAGAAACATTTCAGCGCATGAGGTACGACATTTATGCCTCAGGTTGGCGAGTACAGGTCGAATCGTTGTAGGACCTTTTACAAGCGAGTGTAACTTATAGGCGATGATTTTCCACTTAAAAGCAGGTGGGCCATAAAAGCATAAAAATTAACTTCCAAGGTTGTCTCGCTGACTCGTGTAAAAAAAGTTCGTAATGGTTCTTTCCCCAACTCCTGGATTTATAAAGTAAAAAATGTGTTTTAACGTCGCATGATTAAAAAAATATGGCAGGCCCTAAATACGTTGTGAATCCACAGTAAACCCTGATTTGCCACTTTATTACCTACCGTATTACACAAAAGGGTTGCCCCGAGGCAATCAGGTGAGGCCAGTTGAGCTTATAAAGGAAGAAAGCTTAAAAAATGTTAAAATAAAGTTAGCAGTTTGGATACGTTACGTCGAATTTTGTTAGATGATTATTTTGTGGCGTAAGTCATAGAACATGCATTTATGATTAATGTTTCAAGTAATTTGAACTTTGTCCCCTTGATTAAGTAGTTGTTTAACTTATTTGTTCTTGTGAATAGTGACAGGTGTTACGATGCGTAGATGTAACAGATATCTACATTTAGTTATTTTTCTCAAAAATCTGGAAATATTTGGCACCAGATCGGACAAAAGGTTTTAACGTGCAGTTGACTTAAAAAAATTGGAATACTCAGAATTAAGAATATTGGATTATTCGCAGAAAGTATTTATAAATTAAGTGTTTTTTTTACAGTACTTTACATCTAAAACGTGTGCAGTAGTGGAGTTGAAGTTATGGCGTGTCAAAATTTCAATTTTTAGTTTAATTACTTTATGGGCTCTTAATTCAAAAACAATGTTTTTAATAAATTACGTAAACAACAAGACGTAAGCTCTTCATTGTTGATTGATTAATAATTAATAACTTATTTCAATTGAGCTTCAGATATCAGGAATCGAACCTGTTAGAAAAGCGGTGAGCGAGTTAAAGGACATTTGTTAAATCGCTCTAAGTTTCTAACATACACTACAAAAAAGTCAACAAAACGTTGTATTATTTCAATGGTTGTGTTAGAGGGGCTATTGAAAATTAAAAATTGCGACTAAATTTTTTTTGAATTTACGGTGGGCTTAACTCAATCTTTGTTACAGTGGCTTTTTGTAAGAGCCTCTTTGTCTGACGTATCATTTTAGCTGTTGTTATTATAAGTATCGTGTAAAGTATTTTGTTTATGTTATTATTTTTTTATGTATTTTCTGTAGCGTGGGAAAATAACTTTATTATTATAAATATGTTCAAACAGATATAAAAAAAAATAGGATTACAGTTTTTATGTTATTTGCTAAGCTGATTAATGTTTATTTTCAATTTCAGTATTATTCTTAAGGCCTTATGATTTTTCAGTTTAAGAAATACCTGTTTTTCAAACTTCATTTAAGAACCCAAATATAAATCAGAACTGAATTTAAAATTGAAAAGAATGAGATGGTTTTAACTACTCGTACCTACATACAAGAACTTAAATAGTTCAAGTAATATAAATAAGGCTTCTAGAAGGTCTAACTGAGGTTCTATAGTTCATTATTTTTTTACTTGTCTTTCAATTTCTACCATATAATATGTTTCTACCATATACTAATATATAATACATATATTAGTTCGTTATAGAATATAGAGGTTACCATATTTATTTTTAGTTATAACATCCTTAGTATCACACAAAAGTACAACGCCCGCGATACAAAAAAAACAAAAAAAGCAGATTTATTTTTTTAATTTGTATGGCCGTACTTAATTCGTATAAAACAAAATTGAAGCGTAGACTAAATTAGTCCGGAGTTTAATTAAACGGAGGTATAATCGTGGATTAATTGTACATTCGAACGAAATTCGACTAATTAACGTGACAATTCGTTGGAAAGAGTTATCTATTTATACACAGAAATGTATAACTTATGCCCACTGCCTTTTAGGTCAAGTAGACAGCTTACGTGGTTTCAGATCACGAAGTACAGTGTTTGGATTTTTTGTTGAGTCGTAACATTTTTTTGATTGACCACAATCATACTTAATGGTAAGCACTGACATGGTCTAAGATTCGACGCGCCTACCTAGAAAAAGCCTATTCACTTCTATTCTTCATTTGAAAAGGCTGATTATGATAAGGTTTTTTTAAATAATGTTATTGGGAGTAATATTTATTATAAGCACTAATAAAGTCTTTATTATAAAACTAAAACTATTAAAAGTCACTATATTTTTTAATGTCTACTAAGTTATTGTCAGGTAAGTACTGTCTCTACCACTGGTTCTATTCATAAGTTACTCTTTTTAAAAATATAACTAACAATTATTTTATTAATTTTAACTTTCATTTAAGTTTAAAGTATGAATTTGAGTCATCTATATTCTTACGAGATGATCGTAAAAGCATAGACGTATATCTTTATCATTCAATTAAATATAGTTATAATAACATGACTAAAACCAAACTATAAAAGTATGTTTTGAGTTAAGCTAACACTTTTATAAATGCCTACATTTACTGTTCATGATCATTTTACTTAACAAAATAACTCACGAAAAGTCCAAATTCAGAATCAAGTTACGAAATTCAAAGCTTTTGTAGGATCAAACGTATCGTATCTTATTCACAAAAGATTCGACTAAGTAATGAGTTAGTCGAAATCTGAAACATGTAGAATACGGCGTTCAAATAATAGAGCCCGGGTATGGAGCTTTAAGAATGTCTTTAGAGAATAATAAATAAGAAATAATTAAAATAATGCCTATTTTTTGTTTAAAATATTTTAAAATAAAGTTCCCCCCTGTGTCTGCCTTTCTAATCGAAATAAACAGGAAGACAACTGAACTGCTTTCCACGTGGTTTTCAGCGATACATAGACTGATATGTGGTTGATATCCAAGCAACTTTTTTTTTTAATGCCTACAAGTTAGCCCTTGACTGTTATCACACCTGATGTTAAGTGATGATGCAATCTAAGATGGAAACGGGCTAACTTGTTAGGAGTAGGATGGAAAACCACACCCCTATCGGTTTCTACACGACATCGTACCGGAACGCTAAATCGCTTGGCGGTACGTCTTTGTCGGTAGGGTGGTAACTAGCCACGGCGAAAGCCTCCCACCAGCCAGACCAAGACAAATTAAGAAAAATCTCAATCTGCCCCGCCGGGAATCGAACCCAGGACCTCCGTCTTATAAATCCACCGCGCATACCACTGCGCCACGGAGGTCGTCAAAATGCTAACTGGTAGAAACTGGTAGAAAACGTTTTGCATCCACGGCAAGTGTGATTAGGTATCTTCTAGGTAAGCGCGTTTCAACTTGACCTCATCACTGCTTTCCATCAGGCGTGATAATAGTCAACCACAAGCCTATCAATCATAAAAAAAGGTTCCTGAGGGACTTAGTAGGTATGTAGTTTTTTGTTAATTATTACCTTAACCTAATTAAACATTATGCTCTTTAGTTACCTATTTATAGTTTACCTTTTATGCGTATAAGAAATAATACATTGAAGAAAAAAATACATAAAAACTTTAATTAAAAAAAAACACAAAAATATTAATTAATTTCAAACATTCCCACTGTATTTTTCTTTTTAGAGGCCTCAAAGATTTTCTCTTTGTTTTTAATTTGTCCTAAAAAAGTATCTCTCATCATGTTTTGTGTAAATTTTAATTAACTTTATCATTTCAGGATGTGAATTAGTGCGGTGAAATTATGAAGAATTTAAAAATTATAAAAGAAAGAGATAATTATGAAATTATAAAATCTTTTTGTAATATAGCGTATGTAAAACGGTTGTATTATGAAGTCAGAAATAATCTGTAAAAATAATAATAATTATTTATAGTCACTAATGGGTTCGACTTGGACCTACCATGTCGTACTTAATGCTGATTGGCAGGCGACTTGCAATTTAACTGGTATGCAGCTTTGCCTGGCGGTTTCACTCGCTTAGATTCCGTTCTTATAGGGGTATCAACAAATCCTTTCTTTGTGAGCATCTATTTCTCAAAATGAATAACTGTAGTAAATTTCAAGTAAATTCAGTGTAGGTATAGTTTAAGATATTCCCAATGAGTCATTCAGAGACGATTTCAAGATTTGACGGCCTTCTAGGCGCAGTAACATGCGCAGTAAATTTACAAGACGGAGGCACTGGGTTCAATTCCCGACTGGGCTTTAGATTTTATTAATTGGTGCAGATGTGGCTGGTGGGAGGCTTCAGCCGTGGCTAGCTACCACCCTACCGACAAAGACGTACCACCAAGCGATTTATTTTAGATTTTTCATCACTTACCATCAGGTGAAATGGCAGTTAAGGACTAAATTTTAATGAACGAGTAGGTACAAAAGATCCAAAAGGGTTGATGTGCATCCGCAATGGCGGGTCACCTTTCCCCTAACTTGAAATTAATAAAAAAAAGTAATTATTTTGCCTATGCGATGCGAATCAACAAACGTTAATTATTAGGTACGAACGAGTATAAGCCCGACCGTAATATCATACATCGTTAACCCAATACAAGGAGCACGCCGAGAGACTTGTGTAATTATTTTGATCTGCAAATCATCCTTCAAATTGACGACTATAATAATTAAATGCTGAAGGAAGGATTATCTCCCTGAAGCTCCTCTCTCCATTTGTTACTCCTCTGACAAGTTAAATCGCTACATAGGGTGGTAGTCAGTATTCATAAGACACCTTCCTTAGTTCCTTACAATTCATTATTACCCTGTTTGCTAGAGCTGAGAGTGATTACAAGTGGCCGTAGTTACACTAAGACGTACCTTCTTGTACTTCGAAGCTTAGTTTAAGTCGTAGTATGCTAAGATGTAACTTGAAGCTTAGTTAACCTGTTTAATGGGTGTATGATCCTGATGGACAGAGCATAATTCTGAGTGGAAACCCTATTGAGGTCATGCTTTGGATAAGTTAATTATTTTAATTATTATGTATGCTTTCTACATGTGAATTATTTTTTCTTTTTTTCATTAGATATAATTTTATAAATAAACTCGAATAGTCTTTGAAATAAATGACTATAATATTATAGTTTTTAATTAAATAACGACAGGTAAGGTAAATCACATAATCATACAAACAGTTTTTTGAAAACAATGTTTGTACTAGTGTTTGCCATGGTTTTTTATCATAATTTCTGCCATCATCGCCAGTCATAAGCACTATCATTATCACGCTGGAGATGATAATATTTGTGAGTACAGATACGCTTTCTCTATCCAAAAAGACTCAACTTAGAGCATCCAAGACTAACAATCCCACAAAGGTAAAATAATTCATGTCTACGCATCTCTACATGTATTCTTGTGCTGTAGACAATCAAGTCATCACTCATAAGTCCCACAACTACCTTACCCTGCAGTAATTTATATAACATTATTCCTGTCTATGCCTTACTAACTCGACCTGTATACTTGTACAAGACTAGCACAAGTCAAGTCGAGTCATCACCCGCGAAGACCCATAACTATCTTACTCTGCAGCAATCTAGACAGCATCAGCGGACACCCGCGGTGTCACCCGAGTAATTCCGGAAAAAATTGAACAAAAATTTTATTAAAGTCGCTCCATCCGTTTAGTCGTGTAAAAGTAACAAATATACACACTCACAAACATTCGCCTTATTAACATTAGTATGATAGTCCTGTCTACGCCTTCCTAACTCTTCGTGTATACTTGCACTAGTCTTTCAAGTCATGACCCGCGAAGTACCACATGGCGGTTAGGGTGCTATTAAAATGTAATTTTCATGTACTCTTATAACTTGTGTTAAACTAGTTTACTTTTATAATACACTAGACTATTTGACGTGCTAACTATGTAGACTTTAACTTACATTGTACTTTAGAACTAGATGATTACTTGGTTATATTTTCTAAGCTTTTTGACAGCCTCCATGGCGCAGTGGTATGCGCAATGGATTTAAAAGCCGGAGGACCTGGGTTCGAGTCCCAGATAGGCTGATTAAAATTTTCTATATTTTTCCAGGTCTGGCTAGTGGGAGGCTTTGGTCGTGGCTAGTTACCAACCCAGACAAAGACGTACCGCCAAACGATTCAGCTTTCCGGTAGAAGCCGAAAAGGGTGTAGATTTCATCCTACTCCTAACAAGTTAGCCCGCTTCCATATTAAATTAGATTAGCTAAATTTTATGAGTAGATGAAAATATATTGTTTGATTTTTTAAAATTAATTACATGTTAGCCCATGACTGCAATAGCACTTAATAGTAAGTGATGATGCAATTTAAGATAGAAGCGGGCTAACTTATTAGGAGTAGGATGAGTCCTTTCGGTTTTTACAGGAACGCTAAATTGCTTGGTGATACGTCTTTGTCCGTAGGGTTGTAACTAACCATGGCTAAAGCCTCCTACCAGCCAGAATTGGACCAATTTATAAAACTTTAATCGGCCCAGCCGGCAATCGTATGTGGGTGTCGTAGGGGTGTGGATGATATTCAGACCCCTTCCATACAATACACTATTTTATCGCGGGTGAATTTGCGGGCGTCTACTAGTTACAAGATAAAGTGTTGTTATGTGAATATTTTAAACAAAAAATAGAACCAACTCAAAACGCACTAAAAAGAAAAAAAATAACTATGTCATTTAGTTGCTTTTATTTACTTATGCATATCTATGAAGTCGGTGCCAGCAAGGTTACGGAACATTTGTTTAACGTAGTAAAGCAATTTGTGGGTTCTAGGTCTTTTAAGTAGGAAGCTTGGCTGGCACCGACTCATTCTTCTTCTTTCTTTATCTTATTTCTTACTTTTTTGTGACTTATCGACACGCAACCTTCTCGTACTATATTCTCATAATATATTATACGGGACTTGTAGCCAAAAAGCTACCGATATTTACACAAAAACCGAAATCGCTGCAAGCCTATAAAATTTTAAGACTTCCTTCAATTTTCGCAGGATATAATCATCAGATCTTAACATGATGACTATGGGACCTTATTGGAAGTCTGCCCTTTCTAATAAAAAAAGAATAATAATAATAATAAAAACTCTTTATTACACCAAGGAACAAAACATTACAGAAAATAAAAAGTATAAATATAAACAATGGTGTAACGGCGGCCTTATCACTGAAAGTGATCTCTTCCAGGCAACCGTTATGCCTGAGGAGAATTGAACAGAAAACAGGTGGTTGGTGTACGAATGAAAATAGTTCAAAAATATCAAATAAATATACTTGCATAACATTACATATACTATAAGTTACACAGTAATACATGAATATCTATATAGGTATATATATACTTAAAATATATATTTATATTATATACATGAAAATAAACATACATAAATCTGATTACATTCGAATACATATATATTACATAGACAAATAGTGGTTTTTCAGACGACGCTTAAATGAATGGAGTGATTTTGAATGCCGAATCTCACGCGGCAAGGCATTCCAAAGTATCGCTGCCTTTACAGTGAAAGACTCGCTATAGCGTTGAGTTCGACTGAATGGGATTGACAATTTATTATCGTTGACGGATCGGTGGTTGAAGTGATGGCTAGATCCAAGAAAATTGAACCTTTCTTTTAGATATTGAGGAGTGTGATAATGAAAGAGTACAGACCAAAGAAGAGAAAGCATGTGGAAATTACGTCGTTGAGACATAGTGAGCAATTTAAGTTGGACACGGAATTGTGAGACATGTTCAAACTTTCAAGAATTATCAAATATAAAAATATACGTGTCGAATTGAGAACCTCCTCCATTTTTTTCGTCGGTTAAAAATACGTTTCACATCTAAATGTTTCCTTAATTAATAATTGCTTATTAAAATATATGACATTGTAAATCAAAGAAGGAGTAACATTGAAAACTTTCACTTGACAATCACGTTACAATGTACTAAGGATTTCTCTTTGGAACACAGCTAATAAATTCTCTTTCAATTTTGACGGGAGCGGAGCCGCGAGCTTACGCTAGTTCATTTATAATTCAACTGAGCTGTTTTATAGGTTCAAGTTGCTACTCATGACCAGACCGCCGATGAGCAAACATACAGAATGGATATTTATATGCGTTAGCATAAAAGAATACTACCGTGTATTTTACCATGTCTATTATCCGCTTCTTTTCGAAGAGCCTAATACAGGGCACAATAAAATCCAGCGGGTGATCCAGGACTTTTTAACCTCTAGGAAAATTGTAACTATCTGATCTAATTTTTGGTTTTTTACAATTAAGAAATTATTAATACTTTTAGAGATATAGATTAGCTTTGGAAATTTAGACAGTCACAAGCATTTTACAATAATGGACAGCTTGTAGCATAAAAATAAAAAAAGACGTGTCGCACTCGGAGACTGCCGCGGTAAAGCTATTGCATAGAAGTTAAGCAACATCGGGCGCGGTCAGTACTTGGATAGGTGACCGCCAGGGAACACCGCGTGATGTTGGTTTTTTTTTAATTTTTATTTCTATTTATTTTTTTTAATTTAAATTTATAAATATATAATTATAATTGCATAAGTTGATAACTTGAAAAACTTATGCAATTATAATTATAATATATTTATAAATTTAAAAAACTAACTATGTAGACTTATTTATAAATTTAAATAAAAAAATATTAATAAAAATAAAATAAATAAAACAAACTAAAAAAAATAAAATAAAAAAGTCAACATAACGCGGTGTTTCCAGGCGGTCACCTGCTTGTTGCTTAACTTCGGTGACCGGACGAGAACCGGTGTATTCTACATGGTATTGACGTTGGTGAATAAAGACGTGAATAAGACAATCTGAAAAAACTAAAAAAGTATCACCGCGGTGCCGGTCGGAGTGGGGGGTGTTAGGTTTTTTTTCGTAACGGAATTTCTGGATTCGGTCTCCACGCTTAAGACCCGCGATAGACGCTCTGCAATAGCTTAATAATACAACGATGAAAAATTAATATTGGATCCCCACATTGATCGACCATTTTTGCTACTGTATGTTTATCAAACTGCGATTAAAATATATTCTCGGACTGAGAATGTCTAGAACGTTGGAGTAAAATTTTGTGGTTGCAAGAGAATTCTAGGCTTTTGTGCCACTCCCTAAATAGCATCTATAATGCATGTGCCTGCAAAACCTTTTGTACTTCAAGAAAATTCAGGTCTACGAAACCGCGAAATGACAAAATTTGGAATAGTGCATTCTTATTTGTATAGTGTACAACAATAAGGAGTATTATTTTATCTTTTATAAAGTAAAAGATAAAATAGGTCAAGTTCAGTCAGCTCTGTTTATCTATAAATATTAGAAGTAGTCAGCGACTTTGTCTGCATATGAAACTCTTATGTACCCTTTTAATTTTAAGGATAGCCTTTTGTATAAAGTTTGGCGGGGGAATTGGTGATTCCCGCTAGTAGGTGCCTACACTTTTGTACAAAATAAAAATAACTCTCTTATCTTTTTTTATCCATACCTCGGGGTACGAGAGGCGGAGCATCTCAGAGCGATGATCACGGGGCAAAGGTGATGTGGAACGGCTATGGACCGCAGCAGCGCGAGCGAGTCCTCCTCAGAAGGGGAAAATATACCATAGGGACAAGGACGAGAAGATAAAGAACTTGTAGGGAGTCCAGAAGGCGGCCCGATGATGAAACGCGAAGAGTAGAGCGGATTCCGGGTTGCCCTCTCGAGATTGGGGCCAAATGACCGAGAGGTAGTAAGAGCCATTGGTGGTGGCTGGTTGTTATTATACCACGTGCTTTTTGGTTAGCTCAATACATTACAATTTTTCGCTATTGAGCACAATTTTAAGCAAACTCTACTTTATAATATTAGTAAAGATTTACATACACTTAGTGTACTCATTTATTATGAATGCTATTTATTCATCGCATTGTGTAATCCGGACCAGTTCCGTCCTTCTGACAAAGCGAGGCACATAATTGTTTCATTAGACAACAGTGCACGTGATTTGAAAGTATCAACGTGGCCCGTGTTAATTACTCTACAGCCTGTACCGGCCTTTATTTACCGTGGATTAATGGCTGAACACAATAATGTAGTCTGTACCACAAGGACATCATTTTGACTAAATTATTTATTAGGATTGATGTTTTTTCATATTGACTACTAGTTGGTCCTTGACTGCTATCACCAGATGTTAAGTGATGATGGAATCTAAGGAGGAAGCGGGCTAACTTGTTAGGAGTAGGATGAAATCCACACCCCTTTCGCTTTCTACACGACATCATACCGGAACGCTAAATCACTTGGCGGTACGTCCTTGTCGGTAGGGTGGTAATTAGCCACGTCGAAAAGCCTCCCATCAGCCAGACCAAGACAAATTAAGAAAAATCTCAATCTGCCCCGAAAATCTGAATCGAACCCAGGACCTCCATCGTATAAATCCACCGCGCATACCACTGCGCTACGGAGGTCGTCAAAAACCTGAGTTATGTGTTATGCTGAGTTATGTGTTATGTGTTGTTAAGTGAGTTAGACATTGGGCAGTTAGTTAGCTAAGTTATGGAAGTAAAAACACACCTTTTTGAAACTTCATTAGAATTGATGTGAAAGTGTTTAATAGGAAATTCAATTCACGACGGTGTAACAGCCGCTACAACGTGTACAGGCCTTTATTATTGTGTTCAACCATGGTTTTATGGTTTAACACAATAATCTGTATCACGGGACATCTTTTTGAGACTAAACTATTCATTAAAATTAATATGAATTTATTTAATAGTAAAAAAGAGTGTCAAGTTTTGGAAACTACATCGAACAACGATGCACCTGCAGTACCATATTTATACAATCCATTTCAAATTAATAACAATCAGGTATAGAATTATGGAAACTGGCATATTTAACCTTTAGATAAATAATGGGATCAGTACAATACGAAAATAAATTAAAAATTTCTTTCTTTTCTCACTTGATTTGATTGCCAAAACTTGTTGATTTCAATAAATTTAAATGCATTAAGTATGCAATATTAAGGACACATGGGTATTGTCAAGTTCTACAACACGTTTTAATTTAATTACCCACTAGACATAGCAACATAATAACACGCCTACAGCAATACGGAATACAGATCCCTTTATGCCATTAAGCACATAACCATTGTGGTGATCCGTTCGCTAGGTATTTATTAATTTCTCCCTCTGTTAGGGTGCAATTTGACGGGAACGTCTTCATCAACGTACCATTGTGGTTTACGGGTTTCCACCCCGTTGGGTCTCGTCTGCTTTATCTTACTAGCGATACCACAGTGCGTTGCAGTTTACAACGAACTTGGCTATTTCAAAGTTTTGGAGGAGGTAATTAAAGTAAGTGGTTAGCTTACAAGGCTGAAGATCAAGATGTCTTGGGTTGCCCTATGGTATAATACAGTTTTTTTCTTCTTAGGAAAAAATCTAAGCCCAGGAAGTTGATGGCTTCCATTGCCTAGGACGTAGAAGCAGGATCACTACCCACTGCGCCACTCGGCCATCGAGATATGCAAAACATCTTTAGTTTATCACTTATAACGACTTTAAAGTTATTCGCAGAAGTGGTAGAAAAAGGTATATAAACACTTTCGACTTTAAAATTATTCCAAAGGTATAAAAACACTTCTTTTAGTAATCCTTTCCAATGAGTAGATAAAAAATATTTTGTTTATAATAGATTTTATCGTCGTAAGTCTCGATTCTTTAGTTATTTAAAAGAATAAAAGTTAAATAGAATACTTTTATATTTTCTGCTTATACTTGAAAAACTTATTTTCTGCCTCCGATGAAAGAAAGTTTATAATTTCATTAAGTCGCAATTAAAAAGTTCAGTGTTGGAAGAAAAATTAAGCTCCAAAGTACAGTTGATTGGGACTAATTTATTCCGCAAAACAAGTTTTTTTAACGAGGTGAAAAAATTACCTTTTTTAATTGAATCAATTGGTACTCAGCTAGTTTTTGCTTTACTATTAAAGAAAGTTGCGGCAACTTCAATTTTAAGACTTGTTGATAAGGTAGATACTTAACAAAGTTGAATATTCTTTAACGGTCCGTTTATTGGTTATTGAATTTATTTTTTGTTTCAGATTTTTAGGAAGAAAGGTGGGAGAGGAACGTTAGTGTGAGAACTGCAGAATGGTAGAATAGGTATCAAAATGTCAAAAAATATAGTTTATCATACTACTCTTGTAAAGGCAAAAGTATGTGAGAGTGTATGTTTGTTACTTCTTCACTTCTAAACGGCTGGCTTTAATAAAATTTGATATGGAGTTAGCGGACCCGAACTAACACAGAGGCTACATTTTCTCCCGAAAATCCTACGGGAATGATAAGTACGCGGGTGATACCGCGGGCATCCTTTGGTTGTATGTAATTTATTAATTATAAATTCAAGTCACATATTTATAGAGTTTGTTAGTAAAACAGGTATATTATAGAGACTTAGGTACTTCGCACAATTAAATGATAAATTATAACAAATTAATAAAAATAATTCATTTGTAATATAAATGTGATATATTCAGATCACAAGGTTCTATTTTTCCATTAAGACGTAAGGAACCCTAGATTCTAGCGCGAGAATAATAATTGCATATGACTGACAGAAAAATATAGGCCTTCAAAGGGCTTTAAGTTCATTACATGCACGCATGATCGATGTTCCACCATCGGTACACGTTATTTTGAAAAATCGAAATGTTAAAGCAATTAGGTATTGGCGTTTTGTTGTTCCAATTATGTAGATTTTACACTGCACGCACGAGGTTTACACCTGCACCTCTTAGCCGTTAAAAACTATAATATGCATCGTGTAATGAAGACATTGATATAAAAATAATAGAATAACAACATGCGTTTCTTTCTTTGAAGTTGTCCTATAACAAATTTTTAATAAGTTATATCTAACGCTACTAAGTAACGCAGGTACTGAACGTTAGATATAACTCTAAAGGCTTCTAATTTTTAATGATATTAAGTCTAAACATGACTAATTACCTCATTGGTCCAATATAGCTTCGAAGTACACTTACGAATAACACTTACTGAGTTATTTTTTCTTCCTAAAACATATGGAAGTCAAAAACCAACAACCTGGCGCTTTATTGTGCCGGTAAAATAAACTGATGGTAATAATTACGATAAGTAGTTATCTTTTATTTTATAACCAAACATAATTATAAATAGACTGGGTACTTAGTTATTTCTTTCTACATCCACGTAGTTTCACCTCAGCTGAAGAATGTCAGCGTGCAAACAACTTGAAGGTGAGTAATTAGCATTGAAGATCTTAATTTGCACCGGTTGAATAGTACCGTGCGGTTTTGTTTTGTTTCTCTATTAGCGTTATGGGTGCTTTTAGGCTCCTTTGAGAAGTAAATTAGATGTACCGAGACGTTCAATGCGGTATGGGGTTTATTCACCCCGAACTTGTCTTATTGAGGTGCGACTAATAAAAATATAATACTTCTGTGGTGCGAAGAGCCAAATTTCAATTTGGGTTTTGAGTAGAAAAGAGATTATACATCCAAGATGATTTAACCAGGATTCTGTAGTTACATTGCTACAACAACGCCTTGTATCACACCAACGTCGTATGTAAACCGTCGGTGTAGTACGGGGCTGATTAACCCCGTACTACACCGATGGAAATAACAGATAAAGATCAGTGTACGGTTAACGTGTTATCAAGCTGTGTAGTATCTCAGAGGTGGTAGAACTCTGTGTGATAGAGTTAGTCAGAAGAAGTACTACCATCAAGTATATTGATGCGAAAGCTCAATTACGAGTAGCTTAATGGCCTATTTGGATCAAAAGCCGTAATGGCAAACGGCGTGATCTTCTTCTTATTTGACTAATAATAGCAATAATAGTGTGGTATTATTTATATCGATATTTGGATGAACATTTATTTGTTGTTATTCTTATAAATTATAAATTATAGTATTAACATAGATGTTACACATTTTATGTTGTTTTTTAGCTGTCCTGTATCGTGTATTAAGAATTAAGTATGTATTGTTAAAATTTTTTTTTATTTCTTTAACTGATTTTCTGCTTACCAATATGTAAGATATCGGCTTGTTCTGTCATAATATGCTTATTAGATACTAAAAATGTATTCTCTGAAGTAACTGTTGTTTTATTTATATTTCTTATCGAACCTAGAGCAAAGAATATATAAACAGTATTTTATTTTTTATACTTGTACGTTGGAATTTCATTTATTACGTACCAATTTTGTGAAAATGTGTACCAGGTCAAAAAGCTTGAAATTTCCAGCCTGAAAATGCTTGTGCAAATTTAGAATAAATTGGAAAACAAGAACAATAGTTGACTTCGGTAGAGTTCGCTCGAAAATTTGTATCTATCAGAGATCTGGATAAAGGGGGATTGGACGAAGCGCGCTGGCTTCACCTGACCCTGACGAGTTCTTTGAGTTAAATTTAATCTACATTCTCACATACCGAGTACAATATACCTGGTTAGTATATAGATAACATAGTTTGTTTCCCCCTTTTTTACGTACCTAAGCATATTGGTTAAGGTTGGGATTTGACCTAGTTTTAAATATTTGTCTATTTCAGATTGAGACAAAACTATATACCGCCTTAAATTGCTACATAGGCTCCCATACATCTATTGAATAAATTGCTAATAAATAAATTTATATTGCTGTTCTTTTCGGATGATCCAAATATTATTTTATGGATGAGATGGTACGGGAGGTCATAATCTTTATCAGCCTGTTAACTCCCACTGCAAGGCAAGGCCTTCCCCCTTCTAGATGAGATATATAGATATACCCACTATGCTGCCCCAATGCAAATTGGTAGGCTAAAGATGACGCCATCATAGCAATCAATAAAAAATTTAACAGCCTAGTTGGTTATTTGAGTGGTTAATTATGTGGCTCCGAATCTCAAGGCTCTAGTTTTAGGGACACGTTGTTTAGGATAAAAATGTTTTAAACCGGAATCATATTATGTTGATGAATGATAAAGACCAAATAATTAACCTATTCTATGAGGCTCGGGAATGTAACACCACCAACTTTCTTACCATTTTTTGTTTTTTTTTTATTGTTGGTAGTTGGTCCTTGACTGCTGTCACACCTGATGTTAAGTGATGATGCAATCTAAGATGGAAGCGGGCTAACTTGTTAGGAGTAGGATGAAATCCACACCCCTTTCGGTTTCTACACGACATCGTACCGGACCGCTAAATCGCTTGGCGGTACACTAACTAGCCAGAAAGCCTCCCACCGGCCAGGCCAAGTCAAATTAAGGAAAATCTCAATCTCAAGCCGGAAATCGAACCCAGAACCTCCGTCTTATAAATCCACCGCGCATACCACTGCGCCACGGAGGTCGTCAAAAACTTGTTTGTTTCTTGACTGCAAACATACCAGGTAAATGATAGCAAAGATTTTTTGGAGTTACATCATGCAACTCCAAAAAATCAAATTCAAAAAATCTCAATCTGCCTTTCGGGGAATCCAACTTGGGGCCTTTAAATCCACCGTGCATACTACTGCGCCACAGAGGGTGTCAAACTTCGGTCTGGGACAAAGATTTTATTAGAAGAAAATCTAGAACTGGAACCCAAAACCGTGATCCAAACCAAAAGTGACAATTAGTGAAATGCTAAAGATTTATAGACAAGACTTAAAATTCTTTTATTTCCTTTATCACAGAACAGAGCGCAGAAGTTGATATAAAATTTTTATTTAAAAGTATTAAAATAGGACGAATTCGTTAATCTAATTAAGAAAAATTGGCAAACGTTCCATCCGAACGTGTTACAAAGTTGGAGCCATCCAAGTGACCGAGCTAACTCGATCTGACTCTATAATATTGAATAAGTTTTAATTAAAAAGCCCTCGCTCCTCGAACTTTGGACACAATTAGTGGATTTGTTCTGAATACGAGCTTGCTACTCATATCCTCACTTTGTGTTGCGAATGTTATGTAAATTGATCTAACTATATATGCGTAAGACCTCATCGGTGTAGCGGTAGCCTATACATGTTCGTATCGTACCGGTTATTATCATCAACATCTGATCGTCATCGTTAGTGTATGAAACATTATCACCCTAAGCCCACCAACGCCCATTGGATTAGCGTGGTGAATCTAAGCTCCATATCCAACAAGAAAGGAGGCGGGACCTGGTGCCTATGCGAATAAATAATTTGTCCAAGTTATACTTTTATTGCCTCGTTGGTCTAGTGGTTAGCCTATGTGGCATCGATCACGAGGTCCTGGGTTCGATCCCTGGGTCGGGTCACGGAATAATTCTGAGCTTTTCATTCATATATGAAATGTTCAGTACATTCCAAGCCCGGAGTCTGAAAGTTGGTGGTGTTATGCCCCCGTGCCTCGAAGAGCACGTAAAGCCGTCGGTTCCCGTCACTATCATCAACATCTGATAGTGATTGTTAATAAATGAAACATTATCACCCTAAGCCCGCCAACCCGCATTGGAGCAGCGTGGTGGGTATACGCTCCATGGCCGTTAATATGCTGATAATGATGATGATGATGATGATGATACTTTTATTAACAGTGCTAGGCATTCATTGTTGAAAATCTTAGATTAACGAGCCATTACGCCAAACGTGTTAGCAGGCTTATTGTGACTTTTTCTCTGGTAACGATTACTATCAGATGATAATGATAATGTTTGAGATAAATGACTTAATAATATGCTCACCGAGTCACCAAGACCGAAAAGTTCAAGTATTCTATAAAAGGCTCAGAACTCAAACCTACTAGCTCCCAATACTAAACTTACGTCTAAAAACTGCACCACAAATTGCATCACGCAGAAAAATTAGTATTATTTAGATATTATATATTTAGCAAATACACTATTGACCTACTCCAGGGATGCCAAACGTTTAAATTGACAACATTTTGAACGAGAGTGACAACAACATTTATTAAACGTGTTATCGCCTCTTTGCTTCAATAATGTGGTATCTTGAAAAGTGGAATTTTACAGGAGAGAGTTTTTAAACATTCAAAAAATAATTGTGTAGCATATAATATTTTTTTACAGTAATTATATAATATACTGTAAAGTATGACTTATTAACTAAAAGAAAACGTACTAAAAAATTGATGTTTTAGAAGTTTAGTAAGAAATTGGCTTTATTTAAAAAAAAGGGGAAAACATGTCACATTGTTCTTGAAAATATATAGTAAAATAAGTGTTTCAAACTAAGTTGTCACGATTTTGATGATATTTTTTTTTATTATTTTGTTTATGAAAGTGAGTTATATTATGAGGACACATTGTTGAAATAAAATAATATAAAAATATCAGTATCAATCTTTATTGGAAACAGTACAATTGCAAAATTTACTTTAAAATTCACAATGAAAGATCTTATGACTATCTACTAATATCACAATTTTTATGAAGAAATTAAATTATTAGCTTAATAGTTTGTACTTATTAATAATTACTCTCTAATAATTGAATCACAGGTATACCTTATTGTAACTAAGTAAATATTGAGTATTGTTGAAGAAACGAGAAAATCTTATTCAATAGTTTACATTTGCAAATACAATAAAATTGCAAGAATTATTCATTAACAACATCTAACTCGTCATGGACGTAAAAAGAATAATTTTGACAAACTAAAAAATAAAACAAATCTCAAAAATAATTCAGTACTGCCTGTTATCAAACAAAAAATATAAATTTTTCTTAAATATATTGTCCTTACAATCAAATGATAACACACTATCTTAAAGTGTGTAACAGTCTTTGTTATGTTTTGGCTTAAATGTTCATAATATCAGCATTTTAAAATCACTTAAATTATTAAAAAAATGGCTTTTCTTAAAGGCCTTTAATGGCCTATGGTATTAGGGAATAAGGTTTTTGTTGAATAAATCCATTAGGTCTGCTTTTTTTTAATCTGATATCCCAGGTTTTTGGACATATGCATTTTTTAATTCGACGTTGGTGTTCCTGTTCTTTTTAATAACAATCGCTTTTTTGAATTCTGTATCCGCGTAGGAATCTTTAAAAAAGCTTCAGGATCGCTTTTTTGAATTTTAATCACCTTTAAACTCGTGAGTTTGACAGAATCATTATTTTCATCTTTTACCAATGAAAAATTAATTTTGTTAGTGTTGTGTAGTGTTTCCCAATCATAAAAATCTGCGAAACACATTTCGCTCACATGGAAAGGCTCATTTTTCTTCCTAGCATCCTTGATAGCACCAATGAACGCATCAGGTGAATACATGGGACCAGATCGTAATTGTTTTTTTATTTCTCTCTCAATTTGGGAATATGCGGAACTACTGCTGCTGCTCGTCGAATCACAACGAAGGCGATTAGATGTTGGTGAGGCCGCTTTTTTTTTGTTGCATCATCAACATTTAACGTTGCTTCTTCTATCTTTGACCGTGCACCCCCTGAGTTTAACGTAACGGCCTTATCTAAAAAAAAACGATTTTTTTTAAACTAAATGTAATAAAATTTAATTTTAGTACGATTGAAAAAATATGCATAGTAAACTTAGTGCCTAGAATAGAATACCGCGCACAGAAAAGTTGAAAATTATACGTACCTACCACGCGTTATAAAGTAGAAGGTGAATACTGAATCAGGCGCGTGGGGGGCGACGCCGGAGTTTTACAGATCATCCATAGTTAATATACAAATAAATACCTGCACTTGTTCCTGCAACAGGTGTGTTCGAGTTGTCTGTTGTCAATACAAGATTAACAAGTCTTTTAGATCGCGAATTCATCTGAAAAAATATGTGCAACAAGTTATTTGTTTTAGCATCAACATAGTAATATTTTGGAATATTACTGGTCAAATTCACTCGTGTTTAGTTCAATAACGGAACATCAGCAGATAACTATTACTTGATTTTAGTATTAGGAAAAGTTTTATCAAATACAATGTTGTATCTCATGATAACACGTAGCAAAATTCTCATTCTTTCGGCAACAATGTGATATGACCAATTAAAACAATGAAGACATGACACACATTTTTCTACAACACTGTGTCAACCCACAATACCACATTTTAGAATAAGAAATAATAATTGAAACGTAACATACCTTTGCAATCACAAAGTGATAACTTCGTGATGTCACGTTTTTGCCGAAATAAGAGAGCATCTTCCTCGCTACGCATGTAGTGCCAACTGTTTTGTTTCGTTGTTGAAACAAATATCCGCGCAGAAAGAGACAACGTGATATCGCGCTCTGACCCAGTTGTTCTTTCTCTTTTACACATAGATTCACTGCTAGATGTGCAAAAGATACCACGTTTTGTGGAAAAATAAAATCGGGCACTGCGGTTTTAATAATCAAATAAAAAAAAATACGATTTTTTGGACTTATCACGTTATTGAAGCAAAGAGGCGTTATGAGAAAAACTTAATAAAATAGAAAATTTTAATTAAATTGAATAAATATAGAATTATAGATGCATGGATCATTAAGTAACAACTTGGTAAATATATATCTACTAACAAATGTTCCTATGGAATTTTAATAAAAGTGATATCACCTTTATACAACATCACACTTCCATAAGTAGAATAATGATGATACTAAAATATTTGATACAAGTACAGATCCGGTTATAAAAAAAAGGATAGTGAAGTCATAAAAATAGATAATGAATGCGATCCAGTGGATAGCATGCTACGCACGGTGGCGACGCTACGTATAGCTATCATCATCGGACGTGATGTCGTGATGACTGCTAATGTCTTCCCGTGGCGCCACTTCGGTGGACTATTCACATTACATGTACAGACATTAAAAAACAAAACGTTTTAGGGTTCCGTTGTTAAAATTGAACAATACTTTCTTCGCTTTTCATCTGTTTCTGTATATAACCGCTGCTTAGTTAAAATACATTGGATTTTATAATGCAGTGAGTTACACCCGTTAGGCCTGTGTGCACCAAGATTTCGGCTATCATAACCAATGGTTAACATAACTTTACTATAAATTTACTGTTCACGACAACCCATACGCCGGTTAATAACGTAAGCTTGGTTAAGAAAACCCGGTTTACGTTCTTAACCGGCGTACGGGTTGTCGTGAACAGTAAATTTTACATTTAGCTTAAATGTTAACCGTTGATTATGATAACCGAAATCTTGGTGAACACAGGCCTTAATTGTTTAGTGAACATTCAAATTCAAATTCAATTATTTTAAGTAGGCAGTATTGATAAACAATCACTTATGAAAGTCAAGTGTATAGTGAATCTACCACCGGTTCAGAAGGCAGATTCTGACAAGCAGAGCCAGCAAGAAACTTAGCAGTTGATCTTTTAAAAATGATTGTTACACTTTATACTTTTATTTTATAATTTCTAATTTTAGTTATCTTATCTTATGTGAAGTAGAAAGCATAGCCGATTGCTTTTAAGAATTTTTATCGTTTATTGTAAAGGCAATATATGAAAAAACTCAGGTTACGTAGTGAAGCTTACGTTAAGAGTTTTTAACGTTAAGGGGTCGGATATTGGTGACTTTGTATATAAACCGACGAATATACTTACATTCGCTGGTTTTTTTTGCAGAAATTTTTTTTTGCAAAATAAATAAATTAAATATTTTGCTAATGGCAAACTTGCAGCGTTGTACACAACTTGTGCTGAACAAAAAAAGTTAGTAATTGCTAGATATCTCTAATTTTTAACCGATGAAAAAAAAACGGAGGAGGTTCTCAATTCGACACGTATATTTTTTTCTTTTTTTATGTATAATCACGCATAACATTTTGAAAATTCATCGGATTTTGATAATTCTTTTTCTATTAAAAAGAACACACTTCCAAAATAGTTTCATATTAAAAAGTAAAAAAATAACTGCGTCATTTAGTTGCTTTAATTTACTTAAGCATATCTATGAAGTCGGTGCCAACCAAGGTTTCTACTTTACGGACAATACCTGGAACCTACAAACTGCTTTACTACGTTAAATAAGTGTCCCTTAACCTTGGCTGGCACCGACTTCTTATATATGCTCAAATTATAATCTCGCTCCAATATAAAGACCTTGGCCGGCTTTGGACATGTATTGTAATAACTGTAATCTTATTTAACTAAAACTGTATACTGTAACACTCGACCTTGCAGATGTCTAGATCTCAATATACACAGTAATAAGTTTTTAATAAAGCAAAATATTTGATAAGGTTCATAACAGCAGGGCCGCGTGAACACGAAACGCAGCATGTTAATACAATATTAATTAATTAAGCCCATAAACTGAGCCACGTTATACGAGGTGTTACCTTTAGTAACACGCCTCCAACATCCAAGCAGTTTCGATAGCATTTATAGTATAATTAACTATTAAGTTGTAATTCCCGTCGCTGTTAAAACTTATCATGGATGCCAGCTTTACGGAAGCGTCTACCATTAATAGGTACCAACATAATAAACCGGTCGTCCCAGTACTTAGCATTTTTGTTACGAAAAATGTGTTTTTTTTATATGAACCAATATAAAACTAACTAAGTGACGTGTCTACCGAGACAATAAACCCATTGTATTATAACGCCATCTAGTGGAGTTTAGATATATCAGCTATGGAAAAGCAAGTACCTCACGAATGGCGTAACAAAAAAAATTGATATTTTTTCGTGAACTTTTTTTATTATTAAACAGATTCGATGCGTATATGTTTTTTATGTACGATCACGACACTTTTACAGAGTAGTCAGATTTCTTTATTTACTAGACAGGGTATACTTCCGTAGTCAGTTCCATAGTCATAATATTAGGATCTGATGAGATTCTGGAAAAATCGAAGGTTATCTTTAAATTTTAAAGGGACACTTGCAGCGATTTCGGTAATTTTTAAAGTGTAGGTATCTTAACGGCTACATGGCTTTCGGCTCTCATAGTTTACTAGCTGTGCCCGCGACTTCGTCCGCGTAAAATAGTTATTTTGGGCATCATTTATTTTTGCGAACAACCTCCTCAGCTTTATAAAATATAGCTGTTACCCCCAACAACTTAATATTAATATTATTACGTTGATACAACTCTTAGCAAATGCATTAATTTCGACCAAATTTGATTACCATAAAAACGGTTCTAGTGAGTTAATCTTAAAAGATAGACATATATTGCCGTAGACATTTTTTCAGATAATTTTAAGAGGAATAATTCTTTCATACATATATTTTTGGTATCTTGAACCGTTTTCGCAGCGCACGCAACGGAAGCCCTCAGGGATGTATAGTTTTCCCTGTATTTTTCACATTATCCATTATTTATTCGCTGCAGCGTGATGTTATATAGCCTAAGACCTTTCTCGATAAATGGTCTATGCAACACAAATTTTTTTTTTAATTCGAACCAGTAGTTCCTGACATTAGCGCGTTCAAATAAACAAACTCTTCAGTTTTATTATATTAGTACAGATTATGAGTAGGTTTTCCTATATTCAGTGCCTATAAACCACTAAAAAGTATAAAAAATGTAGACAAGTTGAACTGAATTCAAAACGCACTAAAAAGTAAAAAATAATTCAAAAATTTAGTTGCTTTCATTTACTTAAATGAAATCTCGTAATGAAATTCGAGTAAAATGCCGCATCGGTCCATATGTTTGACGGTGCTTTGTTGAAAGTGAAAGTTAGGATCAAAAGCGAACTTTGGCACCTTTATGAGAGATTCTGTATGATTATTGAAAAGCACCCTCATGAATCCAAGGGATAGCTTCAAACTTGTTTAAGGACGAACCCATGACACGTGTATTGATGGAAAATTTCTAATCCCATTCAAAAGAAAAGGATCGAAAAACAAAATATGAGTTTCGTAGAATTTGCTTAGAAATGTACTTTAAAGCTTTTATGTACATTATTTTATATACAGCGTACTCGTAGAACATTTTTATTGAATTCAAATAGAATTGTTCTTGGAAGATGTACCTATCGAGAAATATACTAAGAAGGTACTGGTTGTATTTTTAAATGTTTTCTTGAAAAACAACCAAGTATATATACAAAAACAACTAAGTATATATACACACACGGACTGCCTCGTTGGTCTAGTGGTTAGAATATCTTGCTTCGATCAAGAGGTCCTAGGTTTGAATCCTGGGTTTTTTTCATTTTTACACCCTCCGTGCCTCGGAGAGGTTAAGCCGTCGGTCCCGGTCACTATCATTAACATCTGATAATGATCGTTAATAAATGGAACATTATCACCCTAAGCCCGCCAATCCGCATTGGAGAAGCGTGGTGGGTCTACGCTCCATAGCCCCTCCTCTTCTATAGGACAGAGGCCTGGCCCTGTAGTGGGCCGTTAATAGGTTAATGATATTTATACACACACATAGATACGCACACACACACACACACAACTTTCGTTTTTATGCCTAATATTATTAAGTTTTGCAAAATATTTGTTTATATCTCAAGTCAAATAAAGTAAAAACATAATTAATATTAAAGCTTCTAAAAATATGACTCAAAGCTCATTTGATTGTAATGATCTCTTAATAGAAAAAAAACCAATTTTACATAAATCCGATTTCGGAGGCGGCTTTGTTTTATACATACTAGTTATCTTTCGATACTCTATGCGTGTATAAATCTATAACATAGTATTACTATATACACAGTAAACTCAAGTTTCCTAAAACCAATAGGAACTTAAATTACTATTTCAATCGATAAACCGGCAAATACCGTAACAGTCCTCCGATTCTCGTTAGGAAGTAACCACAATTTATTTCGCAGTGTATGGAAATGTCTCGGCGCCTAATGTATCTTCATAAAACTGAAGAATAACCTATGATAGTGTTAATATCGTTGGAAGCAAGACTTATTGGTCGTTTGCAGTTTGCACAGGGTAAAGGACATAGCTCATTGGAGCCACCCAGCGCTCGGACTGCACCGCTTCGCCTCGAGTGATAGTGCTCTTTGTGCGGAATACTATGAGCATACGCTCACTACGTCAACTCCAGAGCGCATCGTACCTGACTGACCACGTACGGAAGGCAAGTAAACCACTTAGTAATCACCCGTTGCCGAAGCGTGGGTCCCAAGTGAATCGTGCCCTGTTCTCGAGTGGCTAACTAAACTATTTAACTTTTCGTTGAATATGCGTCGTCTACCTGTAGAATGTAAAATACCGAACATTTACTGGTTGACAAGCGGCATTCAAAAGACCAATAAATGGATACCGAGCGACGAAGTGATAGTAATAAGGTGTTGGATGGGTCCAATGAGCTTTGATCTTAAACGGACCGGGCATTGCACACGCTATTCATCAGACCACTTTTATTAACACTATAAAACCGCAAGTCTTTGAATTCGTAAGAATTAGTAAGTATTTTTTACTTTAAGCTTTAACTTTACGTGTTATTTCAATGGGAGCGCCTTGTCTAATCTTAAGTCCATTTTCTCTTTGACTCCTTTTACTTAAAGTAAACGCTTTTTACTCGAACTATATACTTACTATGTTAGCTTCTAGGACTTTTTTTGAAAAAAGGAAATGTTTTGCCAACTACCTATATATACCACTGTTTATAACTATATTTGCACTAGGTAATATGTTATATGTAACTTTTATCTGTTATAATTATACATTGATGGTTAAAATCTTATTACGAGTATCTAGGGGTATAGATTGAAAAAAATATAACCTTAATGATACAGCCTTTGATAGTATGCCAGCTTTTATTGTGCTAGTACCACGCGGGCGCGCGTACATATCACGATAATAAAAAAAATCATTTGCTTTAATAAAATTCGGAAATAGGTATGGGAAGCAATATTCATCGGATCTGGAAACGGGCGAGTTGCTAACTGCCCAAAAAGTCCGGCAATATTAACGACGGCGTAGTTTACTGCAACGCCGCCTGTTTATTATTGCATAACGCCGACCAGTTTTATAACCTTATTCAATTAAGTGCCAAACAACATGACGATTAGTTACCGTTCACCTGTAGCAAATAATTAATTATCATTGGGACGGAATACGGACTTTTCTAAAAATTCCTTTAGCCTTCTATGAACATTTATTAATTAATTATCCGAATCCGTGGGACGCCCATATTCCTCACCTCTGAGATCAAACGTTTTATTTTAAATTATATTATATTATATTTATATTCCAAAGAATAATCTTTCGGAAAATATATTTTTTGCTATAAGACTGATTAATAGATACATTATATAAATACCTTATTAGAGAGACGAATAATTAAGCATTCCATGGATCTACCAATGTATTTTAAAATATTATATGAAATGGTAATAATATTTTAGAACTGGTTGCATTTTTATACTAATTTGGTCGAAAACGCTATATTCATTAAATTGGGGAGCTGTACATACCAACTGCCGAAAAACTCCCAGCGATATTAATGGCAACGTAGTTTACTGCGACACCGTCTGTTCATTATTGCATAGCGCCGTCCAATTTTATAACGTTCCAATTCAAAATACATTTGACCAATTAAGTATCAAAACGGTTGACGGTTAATTATCGTAAGCCTATCGGAATTATTGAGATGGAGTTTTCGTTATTTACACTCTATAATTGCCTGGCGTGGACTGTTGTTATGACTTTGTCGAAAATTAATTCCCGACAAATAATTAAATTAAATTATTTTTAACACTAGCAAGACTTTTTGCGAGAGAAATAAAATATTGGAATTCATTTCTCGAGTGAATGTTGGAAAGATTTCATTTCTGAAATGAAATGTGGGACTGTTTGTTATTAGTCCTAAAGAAGTCTACTTACTGAGTAACAAGAGAATTATGTGGGCTATGTATTCATAATGTTAGCGTACATAACGATACGTAAGATAATTCTAGGTTCGATTGTAATTTTCTAAGAAACTAACTACTGACTCCAGTAAAATGGGCATTTATTTGTATAAATGTCTAGGTACTCGTATAATTTATGAAAATTTTCTATAACTTACTTTGAAGGCAGTAATCTGAGACAATAAGACATGTTCTCCGTGGATTTTCCTAGAACTTCAACGAATTTCGATGTCTGTTTTTATTTACTCGGGTATCTTTAAAACAAGAATGAATACATATATTCCAAGAAGATAATTTTATACCATGACATAAATATATAATAAGTACCTACTTATAAAAAAAACAAAAGGCATTGAGTTAATCCGAGTCAACTGATCTGAACGACAACATTAAATAATATGACAACTTACTATTAAAATAATAAAAAAATACATAACAATGTCGTTAACTTAATTTACCGTGAAAAGCAAAAAATACGCTTATTGCGCTACTATTCGAGGTTATGAAACAAAAAAGATCAACCGAAAGTTGGGATATGAGAACATAAATTGAACTCAATAACATATCAAAGCAGTCGTCTGGGAGAGGTAAGCCCTCACGTTTCGGCCGATCCCGCTTATCCCGAGAGCTTTCATAGACACAATATTTTTGGAGCTCTGAGCTCACCTTTTGTCCTTATTTATCAATTTTACTTGTACTTATACATCATTTTATGTTTATGAAGGACGTTTTTGACCCCCAAGCGAAGAGGGGGAATTAAAGTTTGACCTCGATGTTAGTCTATCTGCGCGTTTGTTTGTCTTGCATCATAGTGTAAGCGATCTGATGGATTGGATTGAAAGCGAAATGCCAATGTTTGGTGAAAATCTGTGCAAACAAATAACAAAATACAAAATGACGAATTACATATTTTTTCACAACACCTTCAACATGGTTATCAATTGAACGGGCTTGACGAGTAGGATAGTATTTACAACGAAAAGTTTCAAATCCAACAAAAAAATGGTGAATTACATCTTGGTCGGGAGTTTTTTAAATTATTAATTTAGTCTTGTTAGCACTTTTTGTGGCAGAGCCAGGGAAATTTATTTCTGCTGTACTTAGTTCTTATGATCCGATGTGTAGGGCATAGTTGCTAATGTAACTAACGGCATTTGGCCTAATAGATACCTACGTTTTAGGCTGCTGCACAAAGAGCGGCATACCTGCTCTGTGAGGTGTTTCTGTGTGTAAAGGCGATAGTTTTCTATTTAGGTACATCTACCATGTGCTTGGGCCGTCAGTTCTGACAGAGTAACTTTCGATTTATTACCAGCTCTCTTTCCTTGTTAGTATGAGAGGGTCCGATATTAGAAACTAAGTTAGAACCATTTCTCAAAATTCGTATGTATTTTGACTCTCTCTGCAGTCGTTCATTCATTCCTTCCACCGACTTCTATCTTCCAATAGAAACCGATGTATTATGACAAGATTAATAGGTAATATTATTAATAATCTAGAGCTCGTCTAATGATCTAGTTGGTAGGTTCTTCTCAACACTAACTAACAATTATAGGCCTTCTTCCTCGTTTGGAGAGGCCATCCTCTTAGGGTAACGATAGGGTTATACATCTGTTACAATTGTAAAACAGTTGTAAGGAGATGGTAATGGTGTAACTAACCCAACTATATTCTATGTTTAAAGAAGCTGGTCGTATTGTTATAATAAAATGAACGATTATTATTCTGATAAATTCGTCAATCACTCATCCAATTCCTTTACAAAAAACTAAGACAAAAATATTCTAAATTACCGTATTGGTTCAAATTTTCTAGAATAGTTGTAATTTTCTAGAATTATTATAAATCTTACGCAAAACAATGTCCATCATACTCTGTCCGTTTTGGCGTACCTTTGTAAGGAAATAACGTTAGTTAAGGTTGCCTTACTTTTGATCCGAATAACAAATCCTTCATCAGAAAATAACGACGGGTTATCGAACGTGAAGACTCCGGGCTACCCGATGGCTTTATGAGGTTGTTTTTCAATAATCATTCACCAAATCCTTTGTCGGACGCCTGACTTTGTTGGATCTCAAAAGTCCCGAAACTAATGTATATTTGGTCCTTCGAAACATTGCTTTTTGTTTTCTTTTTTTATACAGCACATACGAATATGTCAATGTGTATTAACTTATAGATTACTAGAGGCCGCCCGCTGTTGCACCCGCGTAGTTCTTGTTAAATGTAGCCTATATGTTATTCTAACATGTAAGCTATATTGTCGTGAAGTTTCATCAGAATTTATTCAGCAGTTTTGGCGTGAAAGAGTTTCAAACATCCATCCATACTTACAAACTTTCGCCTTTATAATAATAAGGATTCCATTTAATCAACCCAGCCAACTTAAAAAAAATTGTCATTTATTTTTTTATATACTACAAGTTGACAAAACAAATTAATTGCCTTTTTAATTTTGAGTGTTGACGGCCGAGTGGCGCAGTGGGTAGTGACCCTGCTTCTGCGCCCTAGGTCGTGGGTTCGATTCCCACAACTGGAAAATGTTTGTGTGATGAACAATGGACGTTTTCCAGTGTATGGGTGTTTATCTATTTATTATAAGTATTTATGTATAATATATATAAAAATATTCATCAGTTATCATAGCACCCATAACACAAGCTACCTAAGCTTACTTTGGGGCTATATAGTGATGTAGGTAATTGTCCTATAATATTTATTTATTTATTTTATTTTAGTGTATAAATAGTGCAAATTGAGAAAGAGGTCGGAGCATCTTCTAACTTAAAGCGGAAAACTGAGCATTTCCGAACAAGAAAATCTTGCAAGAACGGGTTATAATATTGCATGCAGTGTCTTAAATATTATATTATGATCGAGACAGAAAGGTGTTAAAGTTTTATTTTATTATAATTTCTGTACAATTGCTGCTTTTCTTCTGCTACATACAATTGAAGATAAAATGTAGACATCAATGGATGTTTATTTCGAGTGTTTATCGCTTTAATGAGTTCGAATCGTGAAAGCACTATGCAAATTCTGTATACATGTTTACAAAGACTGTTAAAATCATACCCCTTCCATTTTGACATTGCTTTGAGCCGTAGTCAGATAAAAACAGGTAGACGCTCTAAGACGGATCGGCAGCAGCAAATTGTCTTGAATAATTCATCAATGCTTGTTGCGCTGACAAATGAAATCTAATGAATACGATATGAGATGGGAGCGACGGAGATTCGAGACTTTCTACACTTTTTGTTCTTTGGCAACAATGAGTTTGTTATCAAATGTGTACAATCTAGGTGGATGGCATTAACAGAAGTGGTACAATTTTGGGGTTTTTGTTACAAACTGTAGGTAATTTTTGGTATAAGCTAAATAAAGAAAAAATGGTGTTTGTCCTCAATCATTATTAAGCAAAAGCCTGGCATGGTGAGACCTTTGTGATTTCTTCAAAGCTGAAAGTATATCGGCCTTCAGAGGCTTGTCAGCCTTTGCAGCCGTGGCTTTGGGAGGTAGCAGCTTAGTTCCTTCTGAACTGCTATCTGCTAAATCCAAAGGAAGGGACCAAGGAGGGAGGTTTTGTTCTTGGGCGGCTGTGAGTTCCTCATCAATGTACAATGTAGGTGGTGTTTTGTGTGAAGTGTTATGAAGTGAATAGTGATATGCAAAGAAATCAGAAATTTTTAAGACGGTATCCACCAGTGCCTATCAAGTAAGCTTCAACCAATTTCTGTTCAATCTAGCTGGGATCCATCCTGATCCATCACAATTCCTTGTTTCTTATATCTGAAATCCCTAAAACATTGTTGTTCATTATTTAAAGTACACTAATTAAGGCGGAGTATAATATTAGAGGTACATTGTTGAAAAAAGAAAGACAGATTTGTTTGTGTATTTCAGCTGACAAAGACATAGGTAAAGTCTTACGTTTGGTCAGAAAGTTTAAAATTAAAACTATTGATACCCCGAAAACAATTCTAATCCTCAATTATTCAATTACCAGGTAAACTATCACGCTCTAAATACCTATGGTATCAGTAAAGCTAACCGTTCCATAATAGAAGTGTCAAAAACGACATTACAAACAGATGTTCCGAGTGTATTCAGATTTTGTATGTCATTAAGTTGAGTCGAGCCTAATGGAGGCTTAAATCAAATATTTATGTGTCAACCTAAAAGTTAACCTATGTTTAGATTTACGTGAATCATTTCTGGTGGTCCTAATTTTACCACACATGTTTATCATACGAATATTTAGATAGATTGCAAATATTAATCAGTCACGCCTCATCACATCGATGAATAAATATTTCTAAGTGCAAATAATTTCACGTGCATGTTTTGCATGCTTATTTTTTAATTTTGTTATATTTATAATTTTAATAAAAACTATCATACTTTTAAAAATAATATTGTTTTACAGTATTAGCGGAGCAGCGAATAACCACAGAATATTGATTAGATCGTGGAGTTTTTTGTGTCAAAATTTATCTGAGGATGTAATACTATACTTATTTCTGTGGCCCAGTAGAGTTGATTTGCTGTCTGAAAGATATTATACTTCTCTATGTTAGGAACATGATTTGACAAAATTTCTATAATAGATAACTAAACTTATGGGAGCTATACCACTTATGTAACTATTTACGAAAGTTGACGTGTGTCCTTCTAAATAGTGTGAGAATAAACATTAAAAGTTGCTTTGTTCTCGGATATAAATTACTCAGAAACGAACGTCAAAAGTTATAACTCAACTTTCTAAGTATGGTTCAATGAAGCAAACTTTATAAATGTAGTTATTATTAAATTTGCTAAAAATACCGCCAAGGTTTTAGTTGAGGAAACAAGAAGGTCCGTCGGATGTTAAGAGGGAAAGCATGGTCTTATACAACTTATATTTATGCTTAGAAAACATTCTACAAAGTGCCGGCTTATGACCATAAACCTGGAACCTAGGTATGAAGCTTCATATAACTGTATTTGGGCAGATGATTGATAGCAAAATACTGTTGTTTTAAATGTTTTTAATATTAGATTTAATAACATATAAAATTATGAAAAAGTAATTAAATATTAAGAGTTAAACAGAGACGGGTCTACAATAGCGTGGCGTTGCATTTATTCTATCACTAATAATCAAGTAATAATTGACGGCCGAGTGGCGCAGTGGGTAGTGACCCTGCTTCTGCGTGCTAGGCTGTGGGTTCGATTCCCACATCTGGAAAATGTTTATGTGATGAGCATGGATGTTTTCCGGCGTCTGGGTGTTTATTTATATATTATAAGTATTTATGTATAATATATATAAAAACGTTCATCAGTTTTCATAGCACCCATAACATAAGCTACTTACAAGTACGCTTACTTTGGGGCATTATAACGATGTGTGTAATTGTCCTATAATATTTATTTATTAATAAAGTAGTAATCAGGTATATGAACTTTCATACCCTTTTATTAAAGAGAAACACGTGTTAATAGTTAAAATTTTTAATGTAGAGTTAAGACTCATTTCAGTTAATAGATATTAGTCAACAATTTAGAGGATACATAATTGTACAGTCGTGTTCAGGAAACTTTATTGGGAATACTGAATTTGAGTAATTCATGGGGCACAAAGCGTTCGCAATCCTTTGATATTGCTTCGACATTACTTAGGCCTTGCTTCCACACCGATCTATAAGATGCAAGCAAAATAAGACACTAATATAGTAATAATGTTATAACAATGGCAGTAATCATATTAAACGAATCAAAAAATAAATATCTAAACTCTAGTAGGTCCAAAAAAAAAGAATATTAATAAAATTTTGTATTCATAAGAATTTTTAGAACGCTTACGCTAGTGCTGTGATCAAAACCTGCCAGATTGAGTAGTCCCTTTACTTAAGCGTGGAAAAGGTTAAGCGTTAGAAATTCAAATAAATACAAATACAGCAAAATAATGTATGTACTTCCATCGCTTTTTTCAGTGATTGAGTTTCAGCTCTTTGATAGTTATAGCTATTTACCATTACATTTCATTATCATCATTATCACCTTATTAACGGCCTACTACAGAGCCAGGCCTCCCTTCTTATACGAGAGGGGATATGGAGCGTACACCCACCACGCTGCTCCAATGTGGGTTGGCGGGCTTAGGGTGATAATGTTTCATTTATTAACGATCACTATCAGATGCTGTTGGTAGTGACCGGGACCGACGGCTTAACGTGCTCTCCGAGGCACGGGGGTGTAACACCTCCAACTTCCAGACTCCGGGCTTGGAATGTACTGAACATTTCATAGAAGAATGAAAAAGCTCAGAATTATTCGAAGCCACATGGGTTAACCACTAGACCAACGAGGCAATCCACCGTTAGTACTACCCATAATGGTATATCAAACTTTAATTTGTGTAATGGGGGAGACCCTATTATACAAATTAAAGTCCACGTAGCTTGGAAAACAATAACGAATATAATTATTTTGTAACCGGGTCTACTAACTAACGACCTCAGTTTGCGCAGTTTATAATAAATAGCATCCAGATCTCTTAGCACTCGCAAGGATGTTAGCTTTATGGTGTTCGTATATTATTATTGCCTTAGCATATACACTCTTGACTTAGAATATATAGGTTGGTACATATTACGTATATACGTATGTGAATATAAAATGAAGAGTTCCTATTGTGATTTTTCTAAGACGCTGGGGAATTTCGTCTCTGAAAATATGTATTACTTTCCTTTACGAATTACTTGTTGTGTTTGTTTACAAGGAAAATTCTCTGTATCTTCATATTTTCATCTTTTAATACTCAAAATACACACGTGAGATGTTCCAACTTATTATGTAACAAATGTTTTTTTGCAAAATTTAAATAACACTCTTTTGACATACATTCAACCGACTTATTATATTAAAGTATAAACGGCTGAAACTCACGTCAATGTTGTTATATGCCCGACTGGTTTGCTTCACGTTGCGTTGCAAGAACAAGTGGGCTCATGATTAAGAACCCCGAATGGGTTCGCTAGTCGGGCATACTCCGACAACAAAAGTGACGTAAGTTTTAGCCGTTTATATTTTAATAATATGGAAAGTACTCGCGATAGTTTAAATTGTAATATTCAACCGACTTCAAAAACGCAAAAATGTATAGAACAGTGCAAGTGTGCAATAAAAACTACAAGAATGTGAGTTCTATTACTACGTGACGAGTATCAAAGTGTAATAGAACTCACATTCTTGCAGTTTTTATTGCACACTTTCACTGTAAGCGTTTGAAAAACAAAAAACGACGAGCCTTCGTGGATTGAACAATCAATATAACACATAGAAAATACAGCATATATTATATTTTGTGCTAACTTATAATCGATTTAAAGGCGGTGTCAAGTCAATGTAGTGATTATATGCCACTACACTATATTCGTATCTGAAAAAAAACAATTTTTTTAACGCAGGTACACGGCTTAAATTAGAACCACTATGGAAGTTAATTAAAATAATGAATTTAAATATTTAGATAGGTAATTATTTTAGAAAGAAAATAAAGCCGGAAAAAAGAAACAAACGCAAAAATTAGACATTTTTACGCACAGAGCAAAGTATCGGGATCGGAAAGTAAGCTGTCTGAAACATGAAAACTTAACAAAAACCCTTAGCATTCTTTACCTACCTTTTTATTATAGTTTAATACTATACAACTCATTTTATAACAATAGTAATAAAAAGTAGACGAATTTCGTAACAAAGGCAGTATTTTTAAGTTTACACAACTGTTTTACTTATATCAATCCATTCAGCCCTACATTATAATACGTACTATACCTATAAAACCCATTGTCCCATATCAAAATGGTACGCTTCTGCACAGCCTCAAGGCTCGACCAACAATGCATATCAAAGCAAAGGGGGATTGACGAAACAAAGTTACTCGCTAATCCCAATAAGGAGTTGTGTCTTTCCGTGTCGACACGATTTGAGCCCGAACCCGCATTAAAACTGGCTTGCGGCAATCTGGCCTCATAGCATGGTCGCACGTTTAACATTGTCTCTAAAAGCATATATTTATAATTGCGCTACTTTAGGGTTAGGATATTTTTGGCGCCTTCAAACCGATCAACTGATATTACTTTCAACCGTGGTTTGTCGAATGACATCACCTCAATACATGTGATGGTATGATAGTGACGATACTTTGGTCGTTTTGATTTTGTGCATTTTTGATATCGGATTTTTTTAAGGGTTTTATTTACACGTATATAATATTATGTCTTAGAATCACTTTTCTGCTAGTAAGTCTCTACCTACTTAATATAGATAGAAGCGAGCTAACTTGTTAGGAGTGGTATGAAATCCACACCCCTTTCGGTTGCTACACGACATCGTACCGGAACGCTAACTCGATTGACGGTATATCTTTGTCGGTAGGGTGGTAAATAGTCACGGCCAAAGCCTCCTACCAGCGAGACCTGCACCAATTTAGAAAATCTTAATTGGCCCAGTCGGGAATCGCACCCAGGACCTCCGTCTTATAAATCCACTGCGCATACCATTGCGTCAGGGAGGCCGTCAGTTATGTTGATTCCAAAACCGAACACAAGATTGATATTTGTTATGTTAAACATGGGTTAATAAATGACGGAGCTATGAGACAAAAACATGAAAAAAACATATGCAATTGAGAACTTGCTCCTGTTTTTGGTTTAAGATAACACTACACTTACAAAACTTTCGACAAAAATGTACGCATGTGTGCGTCAATGTGTAGTAGTGTGTAAGCCCCTGTGAATCTGCAAATAACGTTGAAGTATTCCATTATATTGGATCCTAGCCTAGGGCGCGGCGCGGCCATTGCTAATAACCAAGACAATATTCGATAGACGGATGCCAGTGTTTGTTTTGGCCTGTAACGGTATTAGAGCCTTTTTGGCATAGCTTTGTGTAAAGCGGCTTGCACGCTGCCGAAATAGCCTCGAAATTTGAGGGGTTGTTGACTAAAACGTTGTTGTGTCCTGAATTTGGACTAAGTAATATTTTGTGGTTATAAATATATTTAACAGTAGAGCTTTGACGGGCATATTTTAATGGCAATAGGGCGGTTTGTATTAAAGTTTATCTAACGAGGTACTACCGTTCTGCTTATTTGTGGCAGCACAGAAAGAGTGACTCACTGTTGAGTTATAACCTTCCAATAACAGGATAATTGAGCTAATTTATATTAAGTCCTACCAAATTATAAAAATGTAGAAGCGGTTTCCACACCGAAGGGTACACCCATTCTTGGTCATCATTAAACTAGTGACGACTAGTTTTTATTGCTTCCCATATCTTGCGAGGTACAAAAAACTTTTCCCTCGACAGTACGGAAGTTATCAAAAAATGGATATAACGAGTTGTAACCGAATTTTGAACATGTTCTGCTATTGCTGACCCGTTCGTGTCCACTAAGAGTAATAGATATTGTAATTGTAAGATTGAAATCATATTGAAAGGACGATCAAACTCATCCGAGCATAACAACGTACGGTCAACGACTCGTACACAACGAATACAAAGGACAAATTATGACAGTTACTAATAAGATACAAGTTGCCGACAGGATACAACTAAAACATGGGACATTGCCGCGCGATTGTGACTCACCAATCGGAATAGATTTAAAACAAAATGTAAAGATTTCAAAAATCTAATAATCATGCATTTAAACTCAATAAATTGACAATACTTTTCTCTTATTTATTTTTAACCGACGAAAAAAAACGGAGGGGGTTCTCAATTCGACACGTATATATTTTTTTTTATTAGAAAGGGTATACTTCCAAGGTGGTTCCATTGTCATAATTTTAGGATCTGATGATGATATCCTGGGGAAATTGAAGGAACTCTTCAAATTTTAGAGGCACGCTTACAGCGATTTCGGTCTTTGTCTCGGTATCCGTAGATTTTTGGCCTACTAGTGCCATATAATATACTATTACAGTATAGTACGAGTACGTTACGTAGCGTGTATCACTAAAAAGTAAGAAATAAAAATTTTTACAAAAAATAGAACTGACTCAAAACGCACTAAAAAGTAGAAAAAAACTGTCATTTAGTTGCTTTATTTTACTTAAGCATATCTAGGAGTCGGTGCCAGCCGCGGTTTCTACTTTAAGGACGTTACCTAGAACCCAAAAACTGCTTTACTACGTTAAATAAATGCTCCTTGAACTTGGCTGGCACCGACTTCATAGATATGATTAAGTATAAATTAAAGCAACTAAATGACACAGTTATTTTTTACTTTTTAGTGTTTTGAGTCCGTTCTATTTTTTGTTATTATTTACATTTTTAATTATTAACAATGTTATATTTGTAAAAAAATTTGCTTCTCCACTTGCGGGGCCTTTGAGTGCTCGCGTCAAGTCTCCAGAGTAAGAAACCTCCTAACAATATGGACCATTTCAAGAACTACTTGCCTTCTGTATCCGACCCTTGATCCAACAGTCAAATAAAAGCTTATTATATAAGATGTTAATCGAAGCTTTTTACAACGTCAGTTTTGTTGTCAATAAACACATTTTATAAACGTCGTATATTGTCAATATAATCAATCTATACCATAGATTAAAGACTAATAGATGGAGTCATAACGCGGCTGTAGGTTCAAGAGCGTGACAGACTTATTTCATTCAGCCTTTATTAGAAAGTGACACAAGATTATTTTTTGTCCCTTTCAGCGTGTTCGTTTTTATTATTTTAATCTAACTTAGTGTACTTATAGAGTGATACGCAAAATAATATTGAATTCTACCCAAATGAAATGATATCTCTTCCAAAATCATCTATCCGTAACTTACATATTGCAATTAGCTTAGCAGTAGATGATGTCAAAATATAACAAAGATAAATTGTTAGTTACTTTTCAATATCACTGTTGTTATACTAAAGTACTATTAATGTTGTTCTAAACATAGTCCCAATAATTAACCCGATCTCGATTGCAAAATCACAATCGCACATTACGAACTTGTATTACAAATATTGTAGTCGTGTTAGTACCGCGAACCAGTTAATGTAACTTTGTAATAAGGGCTGGTTAGTCTACAGCACAACTATAGTACCTACATGCGGCGCTCTTTGTTCCACGCTCGTTGCATAATTTTGTTACGCTTTCCGTTGAAATCTCCTTTGATACATTTTAAACGGGTGTTCGTATAATGTAAACCCGCATTGGACCTAACCTAAAGTGACGAAATAAAACAGATATCAATTAATTATTTTGAAAATGTTAAAATGTCGAGATCATCAACGGTCCAAGTATTTATTTATTTTTTATATTTAAAGGCATATTATGATATGAAAAGTCACATCCATACTCTTGTAACAATTCGACAATTTTAAGAGTCTCTAGAGAAGAGTTACCACGAAACTATATGTCTAGCGACCGGGGATATTGGGATATTATTTCTCGTGAAATACTGTATGCAATGTAAAAACATACGTTTTATACTCGAAAATTGAAACATACTAGCTCACAGAGCCACCACGAACCAAACACAATAAGTTGCCTAACATATTTATAGGAACATGATTTGAACAACCTTTCGAATAAAAAATACAAAGTTCTGGCCATCACAGGCTCTCATTCAATTACACAGCGTTTACCATTATAGGATTTTGAGAAATAAAATGCACAAGGAGTCTTAATACCTATGTCTCAGTTTTACGAGCATTTGATTTGCGAAGTTTTGTTTTCTACTAAACAGCAGGCCATTTATTTGCCGTCATCAACTAAATAAACAAATGTTGATAAACTTATCGATACTCAAAAGTGAATTAGAGACAAAAACTTCCAAACATCTTATGTTAGAAATATCTCAAAATACATCTGCAAGTAGCACTTGAGTTTTTGCAATATACAAGCACGTGTTTAAGGGTCATGTTCACACGTGCTAAGTAAAACACGCGTTTGCCAAGTTCGCGCAGCCACTTAACTGTTTACATGAATAATTTATAGCTTCCTTCGCAAGTATGGTCAGTGTCAATAGCAACACTCCTCAAGTGGCTCTTCCGTAAACTGCTGTTAAATTTTGAAACCTATTTTCTGGGAAGTCGATACGTCTACCAGTTTTTAGTGATATTACAAATATTGATAAATAATTCTGTACCTATTTAACGTCTATTAAAGAAGGTGTAGGAACAGAACGTATGTGATGACAGTAATCGTTATAATAATTAATCACGGTTACGCTAGGTAATTAGCTGTATTTTAATTATACTCTGTGTTGTAGTTTAGTGCTCTATATGGCTCTATGTGATAAAGTTAGATTAGAGAAAAATATTACCGCCATGTTACCATACTTATTTGTACACCTTTACAGTGTTACTGTTTTCCAGTCTGACAGATATCTCTGACATAATTACGGCATATGTCAAGCATAAAAACGCCATGGCATCAACTTTATACTCGTAGATATGCTTAAGTAAATAAAAGCAACATGACGAATTATTTTTACTTCTTAGTGCATCTTAAAGTCGATTATATTTTTTAACCGACTTCAAAAAAAGGAGGTTATCAATTCGACCTGTATGTATGTAATATTTCCAAAAAAGCCCAGTTTTCGCATATGTTAGTATATATCAGCGTCTGAACAAATGTGCCAAATTTCAAAAGTGGATGTTTTTTTTTTCTCTAGAGGTTTCGGAAAAATACTTTTACGTATTCAGAGCTAGCTGTACTGCCCTGGTAAGTCGGACTTGGGTTTCCACTACCGCCTAAAAAACCTCATCCTCTGTCTTCTGCTACTCTTTCCCCCGCGGTACGACCATTAAGTTCGCAGGGAGAGGGTCTAGCGCTGATGCTTCTTCATGGGATCTAAGTCTTCAAGCTTCAGTCCTCTCTATTCGGCGTAGGTCCCGGAGGACTTCCGTCGCGAATAAGTTTGTTGCCTCCAAGGCCTCTTTCAATGCCGTCATATCTCTTATTACCGTTTCCGGGCTGCTTCTTCGCTTTAGAGCATTCTCCTAAGCACTGCGCGTTGCGTTAAATCGAGGACACATAAAGAATACGTGCTCAACATCTTCGTTGACTCCGGGACAGGAAGGACATTCAGGTCAGGTGTATATGTGTGTATGTGTATGTATGTATTTATGTATGTGGAGGCATATCTCTAAAACTATGAGTTCGATTTAAGTAATTTTTTTTGTTGGACTAGGTATTATTCAACTTAGAGTATACAGCAAGTTTCATCAAAATCGGTTCAGTAGTTTTTGAGATAGGGAATTTTTATGTTTTTATGTTTGTGTTCGCATATCTCCGAAACTACAAGTTCGATTTAATTAATTCTTTTTTTGTAGTACTAGATATCCTTCAACTCAGAGAATACAGGAAGTTTTATCAAAATCAGTTCAGTAGTTTTTGAGACAGGTATTTTTTTTATGTAAAACCACGTATAATTTTTCACAGAGTAGTCCGATTTTTATAATTCATTTTTTATTAAAAAGGGCACACTTTTAAAATGGTCCCATATTCATCACATTAGGGTCTAATGATGAGATCGTGGGTAAATTGACGGAACTCTTCAATTTTTATAGACACACTTGTAGCGATTTCGGTATTTGTGTAGGTGACGGCATCTTTTTGGCTACAAGTGCCGTATAATGTACTCTAATAATATAGTACGACTAGGTTACGTGTCGATAAATCACTAATAAGTAAGAAAAAATAATTTTAATAAAAAATTAAACCGACTTTAAATCGTACTAAAAAGTAAAAAATAATTGTATAATTTAGTTGCTTTAATTAACTTAAGCATATTTATGAAGTCGGTGTCATTCAAGGTTAATTTAATAGTAAGCATTCGATAATCAATCCTTAATTATTAATTGGCGCTACTCTAATTCCATATTAAATTTGCGTTTACTGTTTTCGATATCGACGCGTTGAAATCTTACACTAGGTACACAACGAGCCGCCTTGATTGAAATAAGAAAACGATAAAACACAAGCAAATTGAACTGTACGTACCTTCAATACGATCATACCTTTGACTACAAGTAATAATCTCAACGCGAACATCCGAGAAACTATGAGCGCAGATAATCTCTCATCGCATCTCGTCAGACATTCACAGACACTTATACTAAACATATTGAAACATTAAGACGCCCCCCGGGAGTGGAACAGGAAGCATCGCAAACACCGATTCCGGGAACATTATTGTGTAATAATTACTTATAGCGCACTCCACTGTTGTCTGTTCCGTTTTTGGCTCGGTAAACGTTGAGACGACTTTTGTTACTATGATATTTACCCGACTGCGTTAGAAGGAGGGTTATGTTTTTCGAGCGTATGTATATATGTATGTATGAATGTATGTATGTCCATTTCTTCGGCACGCACTACAGCCTAAACGACTGAACGGATTTTGAGAAATGAGGTGTCGTTGAATTTGTTAAAATTGTGGTAGTGACATAGGCTATATAAATTTTCAAAATGGTGGCTGTAAATGGGGGAAAAAAGGGGGATGTGTGTATTTCTTTCTCTTATCTTAGCAATATGGGTATCAAATGAAAGGGCGTAAAAAGACCATTTCAAAAATATAAATATTATATCATATTTATATTGCCGTTTTAACAAAAATGGCAAAAAGTGTACCGTATCATTTCTATACCATAAACTAAAACTAAAAAGTCTCAAATAAAATTATTATTATAAAAACAAAAAACCCGACTGCATAGAAGTTATGAACTGAAAAGAGAAAACAAGGATCCCTGTATCTATATAAAATTCTAAATAATTTAAGTGCTGCAGGGAAATATTTTTAATCCCCGCAGGTTAAAATATTTTGTCCCTGTTTGCAGCACCATAAAGTATTTAGAATTTTATATAGATATAGTGATCCTTGTTTTCTCTTTTCAGTTCATAACTTCTATGCAGTCGGGTTTTTTGTTTTTATAATAATAGTTTTTTATCTAATGTTCTTGAACTTGTATTTCAGTATTACGCATTGCGATAATGTTTAGGCTCTATTTTTAAAATATTTGCAAACTTTGGTTCATTGCCGAAAGTTTGCCTGACTGACGATTATTACAAGGTTTATTATGCAGATACATATAACTATAAATTGAAATTACAGAGTATATAATATATCTCCGTATATAGTGTAGAATAATATTGTTTACCTCTTTTGCTCATTATATTTTAGTCATCATGGAATTGCAAAAGGAGCACAGGTAATTTAGGTAAACGCAGTTGTTTCGCTACAATCAAGCCTAAAAAAATGGATAGGATGCAACTTTAAGAGATTGGGTTTCTCGAGCCTCAAATACCACAGTATTTTATTTGGTGATTTACCATGTGTTTGCTTGTTTGTCCCTCATAATGTTAAAATTTAATTCACGTACCTAAGCCTCTTCTATACTTGCCACACCACACAATCTGTTGATAGACATGCAAGTATTTCTATAGCCGTTTTAAGATGCCCATAATTCTATGCGAGTGCTACTCGAGGAACAATCAGCTAACACGCTGTTATGCATTCGCGGCGCACTCGGTAAGTGCTCTTTGGGTAAATACGCTTAAACTGCGTTTAAGTTTAACTTAACCGTCTATTAAATGAGTTCATCAATTTATATAAGCTATTGTGTTGTATATTATTATAACACGAATATTGAGATCTCTTCATATTTTTTTAATTAAATTAGATCCATCTAGAAATGAGTGATTTAAATTACGGGTAGATAATATCTATTTTTAAAACCTTATTTTTTATTCATTATAAATTAGCTCTTCACTGCAATCACACCTTATGGTAAGTGATGTAATCTAAGATGAAAGTGAGCTAACTTGTAGGATGTCGAGTAAGATAAAATCCACATCCCCTTCGGTTTCTACCGTATCGGAACTGTATCATACTGGAACGCTCATCACTTGACGGTACGTCTTTGTCGGTAGGGTGGTAACTAGCTCTTACATAATTACACCAGCCAGACCTGGACCAGTCCAGAAAATCTCAATCGGCCCTGCCGGAAATCTCCGGAAAAGATTTTATGCGCCTTAATCCACGGCGCCACGGAGGCCGTCCAAGTTATGGTGAGTAAAAAAATCCCCTTTAAATTTTTGCACCGTGTGTCTGTTTGTCTAAGGTATTAATTTATTTATTTGGGATAGAAAACAGTTGTGTACAAGTATGTCTTAAATTAAAAATAAAGTAGATTACAGACTAGTTAAAAAACACATCCCACATCTCTATCCACGAATTAATTAGCAAAATATTAATGGGGCTAATGAATGCATATTAGTGTAAAAGTTAAATTTAACAAACATAAACTAAAATACAAGAAAAAATGTATACAAAGAAAGAAAATATTAAACAAAATTAAAGATTTAAAAGCAATAAAAAGCAAAGCGAATAAATTTCCAACTCAGTTTTCACTTTTTCAGTCTTCTTAAAAGTGCCGACTCGAGTAGCGAACATAATATCACTGAAGTGCTGGTCATATGACTGTTTCATCCTAAATATCGGTGATCGTATACCAGCATTCGTGCGACATTAAGTTGGTGCAAACAGCCGATGTACTCGGCAGCTACGTACATGCTTATTACTATGCGTAGACTTTGCTATCGTGTACCGTACACGATAGCAAAGTCTACGCGTTAAAGCTATACAGTCACACAGATCATAAATAAAAGCATGGCTTCTAATTGCTTACGCCTAGATTTTAAGTCAAGTAGGTTATACTTTTGTTGGTCATAAGATAAACGATTTCTCGTGCATTTGTAGTGCATAGTTTTTAAGTATTTTTTCTGAACGGTCTCAAGGCTCTTCATGTACTTTTCATAATGAGGGTTCCAAAGGTATTGTTATTTAGTAATTTATCTCAAAAACTTTCTAATATTTGGTACAACTGATGGACAACTATTGCGTTTGTTAAAAAAGCTTAATCTTGAGAAAAATAAACTTATTTTAATAACTATGAATAGTTATAAAATTAAGTTTATACTATACTACTTGTTATACAGAGTCGTAAGCTGTTATTTTTTCGTTTTATAGCGGGGAGTATAACTATATTAATAATAAAAAATATCGCAATTTATTTTTAACAAAAATAATAATAGCTATTGTATTATCTATTATACTAGTAGCACGTACCCCAGACATTAAGCTCTAAATTATACCACTCAAACCAGTACATACCCCTTATAAACTGTGCCACGAACCGGTTTCACCATCAATGGAGCTCGAGAGCTAAAACGTCACACCTCGCTGCTAATTTCACTGGTTATACTGACCCTTGAATGATGAATGCATGAAAGGGAGACAGGGAACAAAATGTTCGTGTATGTCCCCTTAAATGTGGTATTCGTGTATTGTCATAAAAAGCTTTTATAGAGATTAGAGATTTGAATTTTTTTGAAATAAAAAATATCCCAATTTATTGATAATAAGAATAGATTGATTTTAGTCATATTTTTTTGGGAGTCGAAAAATTACAAATACTGAATTCTTACGACTTCTGTGGCGCAGCAATGTGTGCTGTGGATTCACTCGGTTGGTCCAGGATTTGATTCCCAGCTCTGCCAGCTTTGATATTCGAAAATATTTTATGTCTGTCTGGTGTGAGGCTTTTGCTGTGGCTAGTTACCACCCTACCGCCAAAGACGTGCCGCCAAGCGATTTAGAGGTCCGGTGCGATGTCGTCTAGAAACAGAAAGGGGTGGTTAATTCTAATACTTTTGTCTTCATAGAGGACTTTCATATAACATGATTTTAACTGGTGATAAATATGAATAAGTAGTACATTATGATAGAGTTAATAATTACTATTATATTGATATTTAGAGATAATATCAATATCAATGTTCTTTTAAAGAGTACTTCCGCCTTTATTTGGGTATTAGAATAATTTTATAGATAATACTAAAATTTTATTTTACACAACACACGTAGTGGGAGAATTTACAAGTATGATTCCGGCTTAATCAATTAGTGTCACTGTCATAAAACAGTCAATAAAAATGGCTTATGACAGCTTAAGCATAGACTGTACCAGATGTTTATACAAGTTCGAATGCTCTCCATCGTATGTCACTGCAAAAAACATAAGGGCGTCAGACCACCAACGGCTCCCACTAGTCGACGAATCCTCTGTAATCCTCGGCCTCGTATATTATGATTGTCGGACTTAAGTTTAACGTATCACTAATACTCGACATGTGGCGAGGGTGTGATGTCGTGAAACTTTGTGATACCATTACTGGGAGCTCGGGCACGGCTTCGCTTTTTATATCGCCCTATACTTTTATGTTTAGTCAATGTATCGTACATTGTAATGTAATATTACTGTTATGTTTTAGTTGCAAAAATTTCTTACTTGTTGTTGTGCACAGGTAATAAATCTAGCCATTCTTAATTTTTTCCTACAAAACGCAGTAATGTATCGTGAATGATTTAACATCCTTATTGGATTATCATCTAGCTGATATGCGCCTTGTAAAATAAATGATTTGCAGCAAAGTTTTTGAACGGAACAGCTAAGGTAGTAAAAGCTTTGTAATGCGTGTGTTTGATCATCATTGTTATTATTAGGTTATTTTATTTGAACAAGGCTCATGGTCATTTCTTACACAAGTGTGGTCGATTAAAACGGAAATTGGAGAATTTATCCACGATTCAGGTATCACGTACTAAAACGAGTCCGTATTACTTACGATACCATCAAATAAAAAATAATTTACTAGATTTTTTAATTCATTACAACTTGGCCATTGACTGCAATTACACCTGATGGTAAGTGTTAATACAATCTAAGATGGAAACGCAATGACTTGTTAGAAATAGGACGAATCCATACCCCTTTCGGCTTTTATACGACATTGATGACGACCTCCGTAGCGCAGTGGTATACGCGGTGGATTTATAAGACGGAGGTCCTAGGTTCGATTCCCGGCGGGGCAGATTGAGATTTTTCTTAATTTGTTTTGGTCTGGCTTTCGCCGTGGCTAGTTACCACCCTACCGACAAAGACGTACCGCCAAGCGATTTAGCGTTCCGGTACAATGTCGTGTAGAAACCGAAAGGGGTGTGGATTTTCGTCCCACTCCTAACAAGTAAGCCCGCTGCCATCTTAGATTGCATCATCACTTAACATCAGGTGTGATAGCAGTCAAGGGCCAACTTGTAGTCGATAAAAAAAATAAAAAAAAAATCGTACCGTAACGCTAAATCGATTGCCGGTACGTCTTCGTCGGTACGGTGATAACTAGCCATGACCGAAGCTTGCCACCAGCCAGACCCGGACCAATTTTTAAAATCTTAACCCGGTTAGCTGGGAATCAAACCTACGATCTCCGTCTTATAAATCCACTGTTCATGCTACTGCTTCGCGGAGGCCCTTAATAAAAATCACTAATACACAGTTTTTTTATAACAACCAGATGTTATATGATGTTATGAATATACCTATTATGTAATTGTTATGGCCCCTAGAGGTAACAACGCGTATGCAACATCTCTTATTTTTAAAGCCGTTTCGAACACTTTTATTCGTTTTTGCAATTTATTTGCCAAACAATAGGTGGAGGTTGCCACAAACACCACATCTCGCTGGTTGCATACCGGCGTTTTTAATAACAATTCCCAAGTTAATAAAACGGTAAACAGAGATCCTGTGTAAACAACGTCCGGCCAATGGAACCGTGCACAATTTACCAGAGACTCTCCAACGTGCTTAGAATTGTACAAAAATAAATACCTACCTGTATTCTTTCAAACTGTTCAAAACAGGTCTATGTTAAGGTACTACAGAAACGAATTTCTATTAAAATGTCATATTGCCTGAATAAATATGTCTAATTCGGACCTAATTTTGAACACAAAAGTGCGAAATGCCTTTTCGTCTGTGTTTACTGCCTACAATTTGAGTTTCTACAAAACAAAGGTGAATTGGCATATTCTAGGCAATCGCACTTAAACTTAGACCTCATTCGGAGAAGAACAATTATATCAAGAAGCCCTAGCTTCTGCATTGAAGGGTAAGTTGCATATAATAATACCACCCTCTGTTTGCCAGTAGGCACAACACTTAAAGGCTAACATGGGTACTTTGTTTTCTATCTTTGTTTAACTTTAGTCGCCATGAAAAAAGTAAATTTATGTAATTTTATTCCTTAATTTATTTTATTCATTTGTTTTTATAAAATGACCCATTTTACTGTCTTTAAATTTATAATTTGTTTTGTGTTGTAATTTTCAAACCATTATTACGTGACAGACAAATTCTCAAAGGACCTGATTTTAATTGTTACGTAATGTTTACTAAACCTTTTTTATTTTTTCTATTCTGAAATCCAACAAAGAACATAATAAAGAGACTGGTCTTGTAACAATTTTTAAGCATCACAATTTGAACTTTTTTTGCTGTTTTGATAATTTCGTACTCTTTACATTATTTTACAAAAACCGTTTATTTTGCAGGTTACTTTATGATTCATCATTAACGCCCACTATAGCACCAGTCCTGTTTTCTTAAAGCTTAAGGTATTTGGAGCGTTTACCCACCAATTTGCTTAAAATATTATGGCTTATAGGCTTCTGGTTAATGTTTGACTCAAAGCATAATACATTTTTGGCGAATTTTAAAAATATGGCTATATGGACTTCTGGTGACTGTTTCACTCAAAGTGATGATGCATTTGGAAGCGGGCGAATTTGTCGAAATCGACACCCCTTTCGGTTTCTACACGACATTATCTGGCAAGGCTAATTTGGAAAAATCTCAATCAAACCTATCAGGCGTATAAATCCACCGCGCATACCATTGTGCCACGGATCAGGGGTTTCCAACGTTGCAACACGCTAACCGATTAAACTACTCTTAACAAATTCACATGAAATATATATTAGTAATACCTACGTATGCACTTGCAACGGCAATGTGATAAAATCGTATTCAAATGTAAACATTTCAAAAATACAGATTCTGCAATATTTTCGTAGCAAACTTATCGCTTATGCAGGACGCGTGAATCAATAGGATTTCCAGCAGATTCAGTTAATCTACTTTATAACTTTGTACAAGCACTGAATAGCGACGTTCACAGCTACATAAAATCGTGTTACCGAAGTTTACTTCCCAAAAAAACAAAGTTTACCCAACTCTACGGGAAACCAGTCAATATAGCCGGCAATTACTAAAAAAGCAAATTACTTTTACTGTAGTCATGTTTGAACAAACCCTTTCAAAGTTTGCGTTTTGAAATTTATGCACCCTCTCTCGAACGCCGTGGCATCAATAATAAGTGTAGGTTACATGCCCCATTTGAAAGCTTCCTGTTGATTTTGAACATAAAAGATATAATCTACCGCACTGGTGTAAAATAACCGTATTTTTCTTTTGTGTTATGATTCAGAGCTCACCCTATGCAAGCGCATACAGATTTTGCTCTCGTGTGTATTTTTAGTGCGGTTACATCCCTATAATAGGTACTTACGCAACGTAACCCGATACATTTATGGTATTTATTAGGGTATATCGAGTTATAAATAACAATTTGTTACGCTTAACAAGTAGAAAGTTGGAATTTTCTAAATTGCTCGCATACCGAATTGAATGTTATGTTATTATCTTAGTACATTGTCAAACTAATGTTTTAAACAGTAATTTATTATTTTATTTTTCTATTCTTCTCAGTTGCCTGTTTTATAACCATCGCATTAAAGCGTCGACAATTACACTGGTCTACGTTCTTTGGGATACTGTGACAGTAACAGATCAAATATGACTATTTGATTGCGTAAATGATTGCTTAGTCATTATTATTGCAATGTGGCTAAAGGCCAGACATATCTTTTTATATAAAGAGAGCATTTGAAGCTTGCAACTGCCATGCTACTTTAAAGCGGATTGACGGGACTTAATGCTTCAACTCTGAAAGTGCTACTAAGACATGTTAATAATTTTTTTTTGGGATGACGGCTTAGTGAACTCTTAGGCGTTATTGCGGTGTAGAAGAACCACTAAACTAACTCCGGACTGCTACTGAAATTTTTTGGAAAAAAAGAGCTCAAAAACCCAGGTCTCAAATTTTGGTACCTCGTGATCCGAAGCCGCACAAGCTAACCCTTATACAAATAAGGTAGGAATAACTGTTTTAAAAATTCAGTTTCAACGTTTCGCCTAAATAAACAGACATTGTGTGTTAAATTATTTCTTTTATATTTCCTGTACAAACTCTATTATATCTCCGAGGGTTCAAAAATAGACTAATGATGCGGTTAGGAATAACTTTTTAAAATTTAGTTGTATCAATTTACTTAAAAAAACAAACCTTAAAAGTTAAATTATTTTTATTAATTAGTATAAAAATACTACAGGACGTCCGCGGTTTCACCCGCGTAGTTTTTCTTCCCGTTTTTATTTCGGGATTATAAGGATATTTTATTCTGATATGTAATGTATTCTGATGTGTATTGTGAAGTTTTATTAAAAGCCATTCAGTAGTGTTTTGCGTGAAAGAGCTATATTATTGTGAAGAGTCATCAAAGTTTTTTGCGTGAAAGAGCTATGTTATTGTGAAGTTTCATCAAAGTTTTTTGCGTGAAAGAGCTATATTATTGTGAAGTTTCATCAAAGTTTTTTGCGTGAAAGAGCTATGTTATTGTGAAGTTTCATCAAAGTTTTTTGCGTGAAAGAGCTATGTTATTGTGAAGTTTCATCAAAGTTTTTTGCGTGAAAGAGCTATGTTATTGTGAAGTTTCATCAAAGTTTTTTGCGTGAAAGAGCTATATTATTGTGAAGTTTCATCAAAGGTTTTTGCGTGAAAGAGTAAAAAATATACACACTCACTTACAAACTTTTGCTTAGTAATAATAGTATGATTTTTTCAATAAACCGTTGTATCTCGGAGGGTCGAAAAATTTTCACCATTGAAGTGAATATCGTGAAAGATTAAATTGTACTATGCGCGTCGCACGAGTAAATGGTGGCCCTAACAAGAGTGGGACACATGTGTCCAATTTCATAAGCGTTGACACTTATATTCTGGCACATGGACAGTTTGTTATACTACAAAGTTATGATGCCATCTGTACTGAGTTTAAAAAAAAACATCAGAAGTGCGTGCACACGCTTAACTAAAACAGTTTAGTTTAAAGTAGCTAAAATAAAAAAATAATTGTACCTTATGTTCACACTCGCTGTAGTAGATTTACTAGTGATATTTATTACTGTGACCAAGCATGCAAGCAGGAGAACAGCCGTAATTTTGAAGCATAGCACACACATAAATGTTGATTCATCATTATTAACCTATTGACGGCCTACTATATGGCTAGGCCTCACTGCTTGAGGGGATGTGGAGCTTAGACCCACTATGTTGCTCCAATGCGAGCAAGCGGGCTTAGGGTGATAATATTGGTTACCGGAACCGACGATTTAACGGGGAATGAGGCAGTCAATTCTGCATCGTAGTAGTAAGGATCATGAAAAAATCAAAACTTTTTCCTATTCATCATTCCGTCATTAAAACTAGCCTGATAATGATGATGATAATGAAAATAAATAAGTATGGCTGTATGTAGTTCTTATCGTATATGTTATTCTACTACATTTTATTGCAAATATAAAATTTTTTAACTAAAAATAGAACCGACTCAAAACGCACTAAAAAGTAAAAAATAACTGTGTCATTTAGTTGCTTTCATTTACCTAAGCATATCTATGAAGTCGGTACCAAATTTGTGGGTTCTAGGTAACGTCCTTAAAGTAGAAACCTTGGCTGGCACCGACTCATAGATATATATGGTTAAGTAAATTAAAGCAACTAAATGACTTTTTAGTGCGTTTTGATTCGGTTCTATTTTTTGTTAAAGATTTTTATTTCCTACTTTTTAGTGATTTATCGACACGCAACCTACTCGTACTATACTCTCGTAGCATATGATACGGCACTTGTAGCAAAAAAGCTACCAATACCGAGACAAAAACCGAAATCGCTGTAAGCGTGCCTCTAAAATTTGAAGAGTTCCTTAAATTTGATATAATCATCAGATCTTTACATGATGACAATGGAACCAGCTTCGAAGTATGCCCTTTCTAATATAAAAGAATTATCAAAATCAGAAAACTTTGTAAAAAGTTATGCGTGGTCATACATAAAAATAAAAAAAATATATACGTGTAGAATGGAGAACCTCCTCCGCTTTTTTTTCGTCGGTTAAAAATACTACGACAAGACTTTAAATAGATAGTTGAGTTATCAAATAAAACAATTTGATGTTAAACATAATCCTTACTTTGATGTGAGCAAACTATAAAACGCAATGACCCAAAAAGACATAAGCAATATCAGACTGCAACCTTAAAATCAATGAGCCAAAACTAAAGCGGCTAGACATAGTAATGGCAAATTTCAATGTTATTAGAATATGTTCACAAGACTTAAAACCATGGTTTTACAATGTGAGTAATAAACTTTTAGAAAATTCTTACAAATATTATTATAACGAGAGTTTGTTTGTATGGATGGATGGTTGTTACACTTTCACGGAAATATAACTCAAGGGATTTTGGTGAAACTTTACAATAATATATCTTACACATCACAATAACACTTAGGCTACATTTTATCTCGAAATTTTCACGGAACAAGAACCAGGCGGGTGAACTCGTGGACGTATCTCTAATACAAAATATATTCATAATTTTATCATTTTACTCTTGATCAAATTTTATTTAACAAACTAAATGTAAGTATAAAATATGTTTCTTTTTGAAAAAGACAAGACAAATAAATGTTTAAGGTAAAAAATAAGCACTAAACATTTTAATATAGCCTAGAGGATAGATTCAAATCCAGGGTAAAGGTTCAAAGTTATTTGTTTATGATACGTTTGTTTGCCGAAAACATTTGTTAGTACATGACTAACAAAATAATTTTCTTTTTCGCTTGAAATATAGACACATTATCAAATATTTAAATGTTAAAAGTTTATAATATTATAATAGTAATGTAAATGTGTAGCCGAAAAGGAAAAAGTATCAAAATACTTGGACCTTGCTCACGAGATTACCGGCATGTGGAATGTTGAGTCAACTATTATTGTTCCGATAGTCATTTCAGTCAATGGTCTTTTTGTGAAAAGCTTCGACCTTAAGAAGCTTTCGCTTAATTTTTGGATCAAGGATCGGATACAGAAGGACTACCTTAAAACGGCGCGTATTTTGAGGAGGTTCCTCTCTCTGAAGTCCTGACCACCGGTAGCTTGGGCCCGCAAAGGCCGCGCAAATGGAGGAGCAGATTTTTTTATAAATTTTAATAATGTTTTTTATATATTTTTGTGTTATATATAACATTGTCAAAGATTTAAAAAAATATGTAAATAAAAATAAATGAGAGTAAAAATGAAAATGTTAAAATATTATCAAATATTTGTTTTATTTAAAAAAATATATGTATAATGAAATTGGCATGTCCAAAAGTCAATATTCTTAGAATTGTCAAAGTAACTTTAATACAAATAACACAGATAAAACATTGCTTTCGCAGCAAGATTTATCATTAATCAGATAATTTTGTGAAAACGAAAACACTAGTTTATGCTTGAAACATAAACATTATTGTTAGGCCACCTATTAGAGAAATTACAAAACGATGTCATTGTTTAAGTACTTTAACCGATATATCGTGCAAAGCTCGGTTTAATGTCCCTTGATACTGGCGTAAGGAATTTTGCATGGATAATTTGCTTAAATGCAGTTTACAAGTAGAAGCGACGATGGTCAGGAGACGTCAGCCGACCGCCGCCCGCCCAAAGCGCATTTTCTTAATTAAATCCTAAGTGCTTTAGGAGTCATTTGAGACGTATTCAGTTGGGCATACACAAATAGGATATGTGTGAAATTAGAAATGCAGTAGTGATGTGCATTCATTTATAAACATAGACCAACAGTTTTTTAATCCTACTGATGTTATAAACGCAAAAGTTTGTGTGAATGGATGTTTGTACCTCTTTTACGCAAAAACTACTGAATCAATTTTGATGAAATTTAACAATAATACAGCTTATAAATCAGAGTTACAAATAGGCTACTGTTTATCCCGAAATTTTTACGGGAACAGGAACAGGCATGCTGCCTCTAGTTTGAGTAAATTTGAGTTTGACTCATTCGTATATTGTTTAAATTAGTTTTTCTAAGAATTTGTAACACGAAAATTAATCCAATTTTACAGCACTTCATTACATAAATTTTACTTTATTGTAAGTATTAACAGATGCCTATTAATTAATTCAGCAGCGTGAAATATGGGCTATTTTGGATAAATTTTTGATCAAAGTATATAAATTAAATCTACCTTTTGAAGTTACAAAAACCAGTTGAATAAATGTAAAATAAATTAATCCTGGATGTGAATTTTTGTTGTTTGTAAGTTATTAAGCGGAAAACCTCCAAACTTTCATTTTTATAAGGAAATATTAACAACCAAATGAATTGAAAAACATGCTTCGGTTAGCACTCATTTTCAAAGTATACTTCAAAAGGAACAAGATTACATGCCAACAAATTCATACATCGAATATTTTTATTTGAAGGGCACTCATACATCGGACGAGCGTTTCTAAACAGTTAATGAAAATCGGCTTGGCCGCTTTCTGCATATAGAGAGGCAATTTGCTGAAACGATCTGCCTTCGAACTAATACGAAATATTGCTATAGACACGCTCAACAACGCAATATAAGCTCTATTCCTGAAAAGGCTGTAACCATTAAGATCGCAATACGTGGCGCCGCTTGGATACGTCCAATACTTAATGATTATGTAAATACTAAAGCTTGCAGAATTTAGCTACAATATCTTCCAAGTGATGAATTGATAAGACAAACACGCTCAACTCGGTTTATTAGTCGGACTGTTTTAAACGATTACAATAAATAAAATACTAATTATTTTTATTCATCAGAATGTCGGTTAAACTTTCAGAACTCACTCAATTTATCAGAGATTAACTTCTACGTTCGTTAAAACGCCAAAAGTTCACGGTTAGCTTGGCTTTACGTACACAATTTGGGTCGAATAACGAGCTTTTCATTTTTACCTTTAAAACGGGAATTTTCTGTAAAGCCTTTAAACCAGCTGAATGTTAGGGACTGCAGACTGATGAAATTATATCACAAAATTGTAAAAGGGAAATTTTCAAAACTATTATTGTAGTGCATGTTTTACTAGAAGTCTGAAAAGGGAAATTAAAAGCAGGCCATTTCACCGAAGTTATATAAAACGTAAGTACCAGTGTGGAGAATAAATGAAGAAATGAGGAACGCTTCTGGATACTTACACTTCAGCTTATGTGTTTTTTATTGGAAAAAAGTCTTTAAAATAAAAATTCAACCGATTCAGTATCAAACACAAAATATAACTTAGGAGAAAACAGATCTTTGAAGTAGGTAATTTTTTTGTAAGATATTTTCCGATTTTAATGTCTCAGCCTTTTAATCACTTTCTTGACGAGAAGTATCTACAAAATATTGCAAAGCTCCTCTCATTCGTATTGTTATTTTGAAAATAATGAAATTGGACGGTTTTAGTGATTTAGTGACCGTAAATAAAGTAAGTATCTATTTCTATTAACTTAGATAAACTTTAAATTTCTCATATTTCTACTTGGCATTGTTGTTATGTAAATTGCCTAGATTGTTAGATAGATAGAGTTAGTACTTGTTTTATAGGCTTCAAGTATATATATATATATATATATATATATATATATATATATATATATATATATATATATATATATATATATATATAATAAGTATAGGCTATAAAACAAGTACTAAAAGAACAGTTTTACTATTTTTAATGATTTACAGGTAGAAGGTAACCAAAATATATCGATGACATATGAACAATCCGACAACCATTTTGGGTGAACAAAATATGCTGTTGCAATACAACTAAAATTTTGTGTACGCAATCAACTAACAAAACAAATTTTATGTCTGTCTATTGTGTGTTAATTTCAAAGTTATAGGTATAAATAAAATGTTTAACAATACTAAAGTGTCATTCCGATCTCATTCCGAATGGATAGCCCGCTGTGTTTTGCCATAACCTATAGAACTGTAATTTGAAAGATAAACAAATTCTTAGAATTTAATATCGGTTTCCTATTATTATACACATTTCAATAATGTGAAGTTGTTAGGCATTTATAGCGCTATTGTATAAAATGATAGTACAGTTATGATTTCTTCACAATTTACGGTGTTGGTCATTCATTGAACTTAAGTATAAAATATAACAAATCGTAGTTGAAGTGATTGTAGAAGAAGAAGTTATAATAATAATAATAATAATAATAATAATAATAATAATAATACTTTATTTCATAGAAGGGCACATATAAAAAGTACTTATAACTAAGTTACAAAAATTCATCTTATATTATTTAGATTTTATCCTAAATAGGTAGTAAATTATGTGCTTTCATTATAAACATATTCTAAGATGGAAATTGCACTAGTACAAACTGTGTTGCAGCTTCCATCGCTCTTCCTTTGTTCCAAGATTTTACACATTTAAAAGTGTTGAGCGTTAATTATTAGAAATTAAAGTAACTTAAATATGAGTTAAGGCAAAAAGTTAAATTAATTTACTGTGAGTTGTGTGTGAGAAGTGTATGTGTAATTTTGAGTAACAGGTGTAAAGTGTAGGTAGTATGTAGTGTTCTGTGTGAGTGTAAGTAGTATTTAAATGCAAAATTAATATTATAATTTGGTATTTCAATATTGTTGTCAATTATATTTATTTTAGGGTTAGAATCAGCTTTTCAGTATCATCATAAGATAGGTTTTGTAAATATGTAATTAATTTTCTTTTACAGTTTACTTTGTTTAGTGGGTAGATATTTAATAAAGAGTTAATTTTGTTATACAAATGAGGGCCTTGAAAAGGATAAAACTTTTTTATAAATGAGGTTCTTATTGGAAACAGCATTTTTGCTACCATATGTTTTCTACGTCTATCCAAATACGAAGTGTCATACACGAGTTCACGGTGTTGTTTTAATAATGTAATCAATATGTATAGTTTCCTTACAGAAAGAACTTCACAGTTTTCATAAAGTAACGATGTTGGGTAAAGAAACGGCCGGAACGTGGACACCTTAAGAATTGCTCGTTGGGCTACCTCCATTTTCATTAGTGTAGTTTTATTGGTACCTCCCCATATTGAGATACAATATGTGATTAAAGATTGACATAAAGCTAAGTATATTCGCTTCATTATTTTAGGTTCAACTACATGTCTCAGATTTTTGAAGATATAAATCATTTTATAAAGTCTATTTTTGAGATTATCAATTTGATTTTTAAAATTTAAATTGCAGTCTAAAGTAACGCCTAGATATTTTATGAAATCAACTTTTTCTAATGCTTTACAAGACGTGCAAGTATTGACGATGGAATGGGAACATGTATGTGCAATAATATGGAGGTGGTTAGGTAATTTAATAGTTTGTCGCATGGAGAAAGTTATATATTTAGTTTTATCTATATTAAGTGATAGTTTGTTTTTGGTTAGCCAAGTAGTGATAGTATTAAGTCCCAACTGCGCTTCCTTAAATACTTCGGTCCAACAATCTGCAGCGAATACTATGGCAGTATCATCAGCGTATGATATAATCTGACCCTTGTTTAGTTGTAGTCGAGTGAGTAAATCTATATATATTAGGAAAAGAGTGGGTCCTAAAATACTGCCTTGTGGTACGCCGTGAGTGACCAATAAGTCACTACTGATATAAGAGTCTACTTTGACCCTTTGATACCTATTTGAGAGATAGTCCTTAAATAATTTCAGTTGAGGGCCTCTAATGCCGATGGATTCTAATTTATTTAGTAGAAGTGGGATTGACACGGTATCAAAGGCTTTAGCCAAATCTAGGAAGATACACATACATTTCTTACCTTGGTCCAGATTGGTGCTTATATAATTGGTCAGAGCATGTACAGCATCCTCCGTAGAACGTTCACATCTAAAGCCAAATTGATTGGAAGATAGGAGGTTATTTGTTTCTATATAGTGCATCAATCTGGTGTTTATAATTTTTTCCAATATTTTCGACAACGAGGGCAAGATGGAAATTGGCCTGTAATTATTAAGGTCGCTTTTGTCACCATGCTTAAATATTGGCCGAACCTCTGATATTTTTAGTGCTTTTGGAAATACACCTTTTTGCAGACAGCAGTTAAAAATGTATGTTATCGGAGGAGTTAGATGATGTTTACAATGTTTAAGAATTTTATTACTGACACCATCCCAACCCACGGTACATTCGTTTTTTAAATTCATAATAATACTGTTTACTTCATCCATATCTGTATCCAGCAGCACAAAAGATTCTAAATGTTTACTTGAAGCCTGACATGATGCATCGGCATTGTCTAGACTCTCCGCTAAATTTCTACCCGCATTAGCAAAGAAATTATTTATGTCTTCTACTGATAATTCTGGAGTGTTATTAATGAGTAACAATTCATTGTTATACCCTGTTTGCTTTCTAGAGTTAATTATATTTTTTAGAACATTCCATAATTTTTTGTTATCATTTTTGGCCATATTTACCTGATCTTTATCATAATTTATTTTAAGTTTTCTTAAGATACTATTGCAGAAATTTCTATATCTTTTATAAATGAGACATATATTTTCATTTTCTGGATAGCACCTGGCTTTTTTATGCAATTTATCCCTATGCCTTATGCATCTAAGAAGTCCAGGTGTAATCCAGGGTTTAATAATTTTCTTACGACTAGACAAAGTGACTATTTCTATGTTATTATTAACAGTAGAGCTTAATTTATCTATTAAATAATCTAAAGCAGAATTAGGGTCATAATCATTGAATACCGGCGTAAAATCAGTATTCATTATATCAGAATATATTTTTTCTGCATTGATCTTTTTTATTGTGGTTGCTGTATAGTGAACTATCGGCTGTTTAAGTTGCATATTTAAAATGACTGGCTTATGATCCGTTATTTGAGTTTGGGGTACAATAGTTGTGCAAGGATTTATTGTTTTTAATATAACATGATCTATACAGGTTCCACTAGCATCTCGCGTTACTATGTTATGGGCAGGAAGTAAGCCGTGAAAGGCAGTTAAGCTTAGATATTTTTCTGAGTTTACATCCATTTTATCCGCCAATATATTTATATTAATGTCCCCAATGATGACTATATTTCTATAACTTGAATTATTTTGTAGTATGGTATCCAAAGAAGATAAAAAGTTATCAATATTTTTAAAGGAGGGCGAACGATAGATAGCTAAAATTACAATATTTTTTAATTTTATGACCAAGCAATTACCTTCTTGAAAACATGGTTCTTCAATTTTGTATTCAAGTTGTTCCTTAATATATATAACGACACCATCATTTTGGTTACAACAATTTTTGGTTGACGCTAAAATGTAACCATTGATATGTGGAAGGATAGACGCATTCGCCAACCAACATTCCGTCAAAACCATCAAATCGAAGTCTATTTTAAGCCTGGAATACAATACTTCAAAAGCATTCATATTACAATTTATACTTCGTATATTTTGTGTGATGATTGTAAAATTTGACCCTTTTTTTATTTTATTTAAATGCTTATGGCAGTCTTCGACGTCACATGTTATTTGTTTTGAAACAGTCACATTATCTAAGTCGTTTGAAATTTCGTTTATGTTATTATGCATTGTGAGAACTATATAATATTTTTATTAGTACTTTATGTCGTCTCTTGACTTTATAAATAGTATATTTATAAAATATATGTATGTTAGGCCTATATGTATAGATAATATTGATTTGTGTATGTGTAAAAGTGAATAGTGTAAATATTTGTGTGTATAATAGTGTAAATGGTTGTAAAAATGCAAGTAACAGAGTTATAAAACAACTAAATAAAAAATTAAAAAAGCTTATAAAATAAATTAAATCTAGTCATGCAGTAAGTCTTAGTTTTTCTATATCAGCTTCCATACAAATTTTTATCTGTGGCGATTTTTCATCTTTACGTAGGTATATTATCCCTCGTGAAGTCCAGCAAAATGCGTAATTCAGATTTTTTTGCAAATTTCGTGCCATATAAAAAAGCTTTTGTGTATTATGAGTTAAGGTTTCGGAAATAAAAATAGGTTTCTTTGGTCCAGTATAGCTTAAATGAGAAGTGTTTAACTTATCCGATTTGGGCTTTGACTTATTAAAAGTTTTGACTTTGCTCAGGATTTTTTCCTTTGTTATGGTACTGGAAAGCTCCGCTATTATTGGGTTTGAACCGTCTTTAGTGCTAATGCGGTAGACATCCCTAATATCGGAATTGTCCAAATTAATATTAAGTACCTTTCCGAGATCCTTAAATGTATTCAAGATATTTTCCTTTGTTTCACCCTTTTTTTTTGGAATATTACGAACTTCCAGTCCGGTTATGCGTGATTTTCTTTCCAAAATCTCAAGCTTTTCTTCAAGCTGGTGAATAATTAACTTATCTTGCTTTCTTTGCGTTTCCAACGTTGATATGCGGGACAAAAATTCATCATATTTACTTGACATAGTATCAACACTTCTCTTTAACTCACCATTTTGTTCTTTAATTTCGCTAATTGTGGACTTCAGGTCCTGGAACAACCTTTCTTGCTGGCGAGAAAAAGTGGCAAACATTTCATTGATATCTGTATCTAGGGTTGAGCTGTCATGCTTGCGTTTTTTCCGCTCGGTAAGTCCAAGCATAGGCAAATCCGGCGCCGAATCTCCGTGCTGCAATCTAGTTCCGGCGGCCGTGCGCTCGAAGTTAATAATCCCCGGCGCAAGCGCCGCGTCGGCAGACCGCTGCGGGAGCGGTGAGGCGGGGGTTGAGGTAGGATCGCTTGACATTATATTTACCGATGGATTACCAGGAGATCATCAAATTCAAGTAGTATTAATTACAATACTACTGCAGAGGTCTCTTACAGTGGCTGGGTATCGAGATTTGACGTACTATCGTTGTGTCCGTCCAGTTTACGTTGACCCATACGTGCGGCAAAGCGTTTAGATATTGTTGTCACTTTTTTCTTATAGCACTTTGCGCATAACAATTTAAGTGCTATCTCGCATTATAAACTTTCTTAGTGTGTATAATAGAGTGTCACTCACGTGTAAGTGTGACATCGGACATCCAAAAGGTGCTGCGGCCTTATGCACTCCTGTTATTTGTACTGATATTTTTGATCAATAATTTAATTTTTAATAGAATTAAATATTAAATAATTATCGCATTAACACATTTATCACGTCTACACTCTGGCGTGGTCCGGAGGGAAGAGGATGGAAGTGGTTATAAATTTTACGTGATGATGTGATCTAATTGGTCCTACTTTTTAATGTTTCCATACTCACCCCCCTATCACAGTACAGGACCAGGCCTCCCTTTTTAACCAACCTCATATTTGCTCCAAAGTGAGGTTGGTTGGCCTAGTGCGATATTTGAATATTGTGTTTGATGTTAATTACAATGACAGAGACTGATTACTTAACGTGCTCTCCAAAGCACGGGACTATAATACCGTCACCTTCATTATTATCAGCCTGTTAACGGCCCACTAGGGTCATGCCTCCCTCCTTATAGGAGAGGGAATACCGTCACCATACCACCTTTTTTTCAGCAACCGCTGCTGATTGATTTATAGTGAGAATTTCGTGGAAGAAAGAAAACCTCTATTTCCAACCGACCCAGGACTCTAATTCAGGACCTCGAGATTGAAGTTACTTAGACTAACCAATATACAATCGAGGAAGTGTCTAGTTTGTTAACGAAAGAACTATTATGGGATGCAATTAGCAGTTAAGAGTAAAATTTAGAATCGGAGTTGAACACTTTGTTAAAACATTTTGTGTGAACGCGATTAAGTTTCTGGACGGCGCACAACCGACACGGAACACCGGCAGGTAATCCTATTCCTAACGATTTGTTGTTTGACATACTGGACCAGGCGTCGACAGTACTTTTTTAGTATTTTTTGAGAGGAAACTGTACTTAACCTATTATTGGCCGACGGCCATGGCTATTGACGGCCGAGTGGCGCAGTGGGTAGTAACCCTGCTTCTGCGTCCTAGGCTGAGGGTTCGATTCCCACATCTGGAAAAATGTTTGTGTGACGAGCATGGATGTTTTCCAGTGTCTGGGTGTTTATCTATATATTATAAGTATTTATGTATAGTATATATAAAAATATTCATCAGTTATCTTAGTACCCATAACAGAAGCTACTAACGAGTATGCTTACTTTGGGGCTATATAGCGATGTGTGTAATTGTCCTATAATATTTATTTATAATATTATACTTTTTTGGGAGAACTTTTACAATTTTTTAAATAAAAATGTAGATAATTATTTTATAATGACGACTTAATCTTCAAAAAACATCAAATCTATTTTTTTTTTCAAAATATATTATAATAATAGTAGGTAGAGTTTACCTATATGGTATAAAAACCCTATAATTCTTAATCAATATTTTGTACCTTACTGCATATTCCTCGATCACTGGTCCCTTTGTTTTGAAGCATCGTGTTAGAGCTCCAGAACCCCTAGGATGCTGTTGATGATACTAAAATATTCGAAAACCCCTATGTTTTTGAAAACTTAATCATTGTTTACGCATACAAAATTAATAGAGGTCCCCACTGCACTATTAGTTCCACGTCAGAGTACCGTTACGTTTAAAAACGCATATATTTGAATATGATGAATGTGGCTCAACCATCTGTTTTCCGACGCTAAGCAAATAGCGGAACAGATTGTCACGAAACTAACAAATTTCAGTACAAAAAATCCCGGGGCGAAATGATTTATAATGTTATTTCGGATACATTTGGAATGTTTATTCTTGAACGCTTTAGGCCTCGGTATTGGGTTACTTGCTACCGACTGGCATACGTTCCAGATATTAGATTACTTGTGTATCACGAAATAAATTGTGTGAACACCGCCATGTCATTTTATGTTAGGTATTACTTACAATAGTGACATTATTAATACGAAATAATATAGCTTTAGTAATAAATTATTACGTGGAGTGGCGTTTCCGCTGTGTTTACCGGCAAAGACGTACCGCTAAGAAAAAAGTTCCGATATGATGCCCGATAGAAACTATTTGGAGGTGCAAGGGCTAACTTGATGAGATATGGTTTTTCAAGTCAGAAAACTTGTCATTTAACATCAGGTGATATCGCAGCCAAGGATTTGCGTGTAATTAAATTTAAAAAAAATGATTGATTGATACGAATAAGCCGTGTACTTTAAAAGTACTGTTGACCTAGAAAAGAGACGAGTTAAATAAATTGGAGGATTGCATAGATATTCGAGGAATAGTTTGGTGACTTTCTAAAGCAATAACTACATACCCACATATACAACAAGATGTACAAAATCAATTAGAACAGAAGACGATTTGAACAAAAATGACAAAGACATTCACGATGTAATCTTGTCAAAATGTTATGTAATCAAAAGTCCTTAGCTCGCAAACCCGCATTGCAGCAGCGTGGTGGGTCTTAGCTTCATATCCCTTCTCCTATAAGGAGGGAAGTCTGGCCCTGTAGTAGGCCGTTAATAGGCTGATAATGATGATGATGAAACTTAAAGTTACAACGACGTTCACTTTAACTTCAATTTAACTTAGCAATTTTCTTCCGCCAATTAGTTATATCTGTCATTCAAATGACATTACTCAAGTAACTTGTTGAAGGTAAGCAAACAATGCTAAGCCCATAGAGTAAACCTAATGGTAAATGTGTATTAGGTTAGATAAACAGCTGTTTGTGTTTATGCTTAGTTTAGGCGCTCTCTCGGGTATAGAGAGAGTAATTATGTTAGGATTAGGCCTTACCGCAGATCACTAATTATGTCATTGCATAATTAAATACATCACTAAAAACAAAGATACAGTATTGTTAGCAAAGGGTACTTCGGTAAAATTTGCCTCGTCTTTTATTAAAGAACGTTGCGAATTGCAACTGACAGCCTCGTTTGTCTAGTGCAGTGATTCTCAACCACTGTGCCGCGGCACTTTTGTATGCCGCCAAATTTCAAAAGTGTGCCGCCAAATTTTGCAAATATATAATTATGTTAATATTATTAAATTATATCATTTAAAAAGAAAAATATTTTTAATATGAATATATACTTACATCCACAAAAAAATAAATTTGTGATTCAGTTTGCGTCGCATTTTTCAGGAACATATTAGCGATACAAAGCGGGGTCTTGGTGTATTTAAAATTTGTGTCATAAACTATTTATGCAATGTTTAGTTGTAGTAAGTAAATAATTTTTATCTTTTTCTTTGTGTGCCACCAAATTTCGAAATCATTAAATATGTGCCGCAACAAAAAAAAAGGTTGAGAATCACTGGTCTAGTGGTTAGCCTATGCGGATTTAGATCACGCAGTCTTGGGTTCGAATCTTGGGTGGAGTTGTGGATTAATTTTAAGTAAATTTCTAAGTCCGGTATCGGGAAATAGGTGGTGTTACACCTCCGTGCCTCGAAGAGCAAGTTAAGCAGTCGATCGCGGTCACTATCAACAACATAGTATTTATACATAGTGATCGATAAAACAAACTTTGTCGCCCTAGCGCGCATTAGAATACTGCGTAGTGGCAATCCAGGCCCTCGTGATCTGTGAGCTACATAGAGACTCAGCTGACAGGGTAGTGAAAAGACTTATACAACCATTAAAGTTATTTAATGAATCAATTCATCGAGTTACAAGGATAAATTACCAGGCAGGTAAACTAGTGCAATCGGAATGAAAAGAAGTAAAAATCAGCGTAGAAGCTATTGCGGGCCGTGACTGTAATACCGAATGAGTAATTTTGAGATTCTCTAGATGCCCGCACAGCGAGGGAGCGAATGTCGGACATCTAATAGCATTTCCAACATGATAGCGACGGAGTGTAATCGAACTTAGTTGTGCAACAAAAACTCCTAACGGACTTCTTTTTTTCCTTTTTTGCGCCGACTTTACAATACATTAGCTGTATCTACGGAAGGACTTTATTTGTCTTCAAGATTTTTTTAACTGTGTACGATATACATTTTGGGAAGGGTTCTGTAATCGTGTCATTATTGCTTGAGCTGATGGGGTGTAGTGGAGTATTAGCGTCTGGCCACGTTAGTCGGCTTATATCTATTAAGCGGCGTGGTCAAGTTAAATGCGTTGTTACTCTATAAACTCTCTCCAGTGGCTCCAAGTAGCCGTAATGCACGCGGCGGCCACACCCCGGTAAACCGCGTCGACTCGCGGGCTAAACCTGGAAGAGGGGGCCTGTTACTTCGGTCTAAGGCTTACAGCGGACACCTCCCGCAAATGTGCATAAAGTCTACCCTGGTGAGAAAGGCAACCCAACGCAGATATGCAACGGGATTGGCGGACTCGGCGAGGTAGCAAGGCAAGGTGGATGGCCTAGGGCGGCGGTAGAGGGGATAGAAACCGTCGGCCAGACACAACATCTGATCTTCTCTCCAATCGTAGCGGGTATCCGTTCCACTGGACCCAGAGAAGTGAAGACGAGTGTGTGCATCTGTGTCTTGCGCGGGCACTGCTGCACCCTAATATATCCTGCGCACCTGACTGCTTCCGAATCTTGGACTCCGGTTAACTTAAGTCCTGTGGCGATGGGTTGAGGTAGAGAAGTTCGGTATGATGTTTACTGGATTTTGTCTGATTCCCGCACACAGGCGGCTCTGGGGGTGTGTTTAGCACCGTGGCCGCTTTTGCACTGCGCTTGGAGTGACAGTGTGAATTCGGCAACACTCAGAGTGACAAAGCAGCCCTATTTAGGGAGGCACTGCTTTCCCTGCGCCGCCAGGGAGGGAGCTAGAAAAGGTGCTCCAAACAAATGCTCACTCCACTATATTGAGAAGGTAGTAACCACGGCTACCTCTACATCAAACAATTCGTGGTCGACGCAACAATCGTAAAAATAAATCTGTAACATCTAGCATAACATTAGGCGCATGGAATGTGCGTACGCTTCTCGATGGTGAAAACAATGCCTGCCCTGAAAGAAAGACGGCCATCGTGGCTCGTGAGCTCCGCCGCTTTAACATAGATGTGGCTGCTATCAGCGAAACGCATCTCCCTGATGAAGGAGAGTTAACGGAGTACGGTGGTGGCTATACTTTCTTTTGGAAAGGCACTCCAACTACTGAACCAAGAAGATCAGGCGTAGGGTTTGCTATTAAGAATAATTTAGTAAAGCGCCTCTGGGAGTACCCCATACATATATCTGATCGAATGAGTACACTGCGCCTGCACTTAGAAAATGACAACTTTATAAATATAATCAGTGTATATGCACCTACGCTTGATAAACCTATTGATACCCGAGAAAAATTCTACGAGGACTTGGCTTGCTGTGTCCAGAGCATTCGTCCTACAGAGCAAATACTAATTCTAGGGGACTTCAACGCCAGGGTGGGGAAAGATGATACAGCGTGGCCAAAAGTGCTAGGCAGACATGGTGTTGGTAACATGAATAATAATGGGCAACTTCTATTAAGTTTCTGTTCTGAATTCGGCCTAGCGATTACTAATACCATGTTTAGATTAGCTACCAAGTACAAGACCACTTGGATGCATCCAAGATCCAAGCATTGGCATTTAATTGACTACGCATTGGTAAGACATCGTGATTTATCCCAAGTTCAAATCACGCGCGTTATGCGTAGTGCTCACTGCTGGACTGACCACCGTCTGGTTATTATAAAATTGAAGCTTCAACTCCGTTCCCCTAGAAGATCTCGCAAAGCGAAGTCCTTATGTCTGGATTTGGAAAAGCTAAGAAATCAGGGGGTGAGAGAGAGATATCAACAGTCCTTGAAACAGTCGCTTCCAATACTCGGTGTAGAAACTGTAGATAATGATTGGGGGGTATTTTCCTCACACCTTCTGGACACGGCGGAAATCACATTAGGACGTAAACCGGTGAAGAACGTTGACTGGTTTGATGGAAATGCTGAATGCCTAACTGTTGCTATTGATAGGCATCGATCTCTTCTACTGCAGCGTATAGGCAAGCGACATGGGGAGTTACCCGCGAACGTCAAGGCGAGCGGTGCAGAGTTGCGCAAACTCTGTCGTGAAACGAAGAACAAATGGTGGCAGGACAAAGCACGTTACATTCAGTGGCTGTCTGACACGAATCAGCTCGGAGAGTTTTACTACAACGTTCGCAAGCTGATCGGGACTTCCTCCCGCGTTAAAGTGCCTTTAAAGACTGTCAACGGTGACCTCCTTCTGAAGACTAAGGAAGAGGTACTGGATAGATGGGCTGACCATTTTAATACGCTGCTCAATGTTGATCGAGGAGTAGATCTTCAGCATATTGCAAGGTTGCCACAGCTTCCTTTATTTACACAACTAGATGAGCCACTGACATTGTCTGAGGTCGTCCTTGCCATTAATCAACAGCGGAATGGCCGAGCGGTAGGTACGGACCTTGTATCGGGAGAGCTTCTGAAATACGGTGGCGAGGAGATGCATGAAGTTATTTGGAATCTTTTTGTGCGTATGTGGGATGGCGAACATGTTCCAGATGTATTCAAAACGTCACAGATTATTCCTCTATACAAAAACAAAGGTGACCGTTCTGACTGCAATTCCTACCGTGGTATTTCCCTTCTATCTGCTCCTGGAAAAGTCTTTGCCAGATTGCTTTTGAACCGCCTAAAACCCCTGTCAGAAAGTTTGCTACCAGAGACCCAGTTTGGCTTCCGTCCTGAGCGTGGTACATGTGAAGCCATCTTCTCTGTTCGTCAACTACAGGAAAAAAGTAGAGAACAAGGACAACCCATGTACCTTTGTTTTGTAGACCTTGAGAAGGCTTTTGATAGTGTGTCAAGAACTGCGTTATGGGTGCTGTTAGAAAAACTGGGATGCACGGAGAAGTTTGTGAAACTTTTGCGCCTCCTCCATGACAATATGATGTGTTGTGTTGCAGTTGATGGCGAGCAGTCAGACTTCTTTTCTGTTACGTGTGGGGTCAAGCAAGGGTGTGTTTTGGCACCCACCATGTTCGCTTTGTATTTCGCTGTCGTAGTACGCGAAGTTTTGCAAATTGTGAACGAAGGTGTTAGAATTCGCTTTCGGACAGACAGTGCACTTTTTAATCCAGCAAGGCTAAAAGCAAAAACTAAAGTATCTTACGCTATGATAACTGACATTATGTATGCGGACGACCTTTGTTTCATGGCTGATTCCCCTAATGGTCTTCAACAGCTCATTTCAGTGTTGGATACTTATTGCTGCAAATATGGCCTCAAAGTAAGCACTACAAAGACAGAGGTAATGCTCGGTGTGGGCTACGAAGACTTGTTTATACAACTTGCTAATAAGGCTCTCAATCAAGTTGATAAATTTCGATACCTGGGGAGCACCGTAACAACAAAGTGTGATCTCGATACTGAAATCAACAGTAGTATTAGTGCGGCGGCAGCAGCATTTGGTAAGCTGAACGCCAAGGTTTTCTGCTCACACGACCTGAAATTACCTACTAAGGTGTCAGTGTATATGGCCGTTGTATTGCCTAACCTTTTATATTCGGCTGAGACGTGGTGCTTGTATCGACATCACATACGCACTTTAGACCGTTTTCACCTTCGGTGTCTCAGAAGTATATTGAAGATCCGATGGCGCGATCAGGTGCGCAATACTGAGGTGCTGCGAAGGGCCAATGTCGATGGTATTGAGGCTTATCTTATTAAACGACAGCTACGATGGTGTGGTCATGTCCTGCGGATGCCAGAAGAGCGTGTAGCTAAACGCATCTTCTTTTCAGAACTCCAAAATGGCAAGCGTAAATCTGGCGGCCAGTACCTCCGGTATAAAGATGTTTTGAAAAGACACTTGAAACGGTGCAATATAAATCCCTCACATTGGGAGGACATGGCTACAAATCGTGCAGTGTGGAGAAAAACGATCAAGGATAACACAAAAGAGTTCGAACAACAACGACGACTCGACTTGGATCGGAAGCGTGATGATCTTAAGCTTCGTCCACCTACTGCAGTCCCATACAATTATCGTGACGGTGTGCTAACTTGTGCCCTATGTGGTCGCACCTTTACAGCTAAAATAGGGCACATTAGTCACTGGAAAGCTCACCAGAGGACTAACCATCAAAGTCTAGATTCTAATACCCAGACTTGAGGAGTCAGAAGCGGCGCTGTAGCCGAAATCGGCTTTGAGGCATCATTGCTTGAGCATATATAATTGATCTTATTATATATCTTATTTATCAGCAGTCTCTTATTTAATAGCAGTATATAGATTTAGGAACCCCTTTCATTAAATCCTGATGTATAAAGCTCTATATAATAGATAGATTATCGTGTAATCGTAAAGGCTAATATGAACGGCTTTTATAATTTAATAGCACGACAATTTTGACGACCTCCGTGGCGCAGTGGTATGCGCGGTGGATTTATATGACGGAGGTCCTGGGTTCGATTCCCGGCGGGGCAGATTGAGATTTTTCTTAATTTGTCTTGGTCTGGCTGGTGGGAGGCTATCGCCGTGGCTAGTTACCACCCTACCGACAAAGACGTATCGCCAAGCGATTTAGCGTTCCGGTACGATGTCGTGTAGAAACCGAAAGGGGTGTGGATTTTCGTCCCACTCCTAACAAGTTAGCCCGCTTCCATCTTAGACTGCATCATCACTTAACATCTGGTGTGATAGCAGTCAAGAGCCAACTTGTAGTCGATAAAAAAAAAAAAGCTCCTATAGTATTCTAACTACATGAATTTAAGGTAGAATGACTTTACACTGTGGGATGGTTAAAGTAAGCAAAAGTTATGAAAATAGTTTGGTTGCCCAGCGGCCTAGTTACCAAGATGTAGTGTTTAGAATAACCAATCTTCGCATAATAAAGTTAGATTGCATCAACTCTTGACGCTAGATAAGATTGCATTTGGGTGCTAATTTAAATAAAATATAGAGTAAATAATGATATTCTAAATTACTTATTAAAAAATCGCAGTATATTCATATTTCATTATTCCCAGAAAATCGGCATTAGTAATGCCTTTTAAATTCTCGAATCTATTATTATTAGGTCACAATCCATGCATTATTTCAACGCTTCTTCTGAAAGACGTTTTTGGATGTTGACACTTACACGCCTAGCAGTGACATGGAGACGTGAACTAAAAAAAGTAGAGCATTAAAATCATATTAGTGAAGGAAATTGGCGTAACCAATACGTTGAAAGTAAAAAAATTGTGGGTTTTGATTGGCGTGCAAAGAAGTTTTACATGAATTTTTTATGTACAAAAATCAATTGCTGTTCACTGGCTAAAACTCGAAAACGACTTGAGTATTTTTATATTATCTATCTTTTTGTATACATAGCAAGGATTGAATAAAAGAGTCACTCTTTTATTTAAGGAATCATTGAAAAATGAAAAGAAACAACATTGGTTGGTATGAGATCATACGTTTTATGTATTTATGAATATTAAGCTACATAATTCGATACATATTTCTAAAATCTATAAAGTTAAGTATCAAAAGAAATCACATTGAATATGTCCGAAGAGAGCAATCTGACAAAATTGGCAATATTGAAAATGATAGCGCAATAAAAATTATTATGGAAACTCAATCCGCTGTCTCTAAACTCGAAATCATCAATGTTGGCGATAAAATATTCCGTCTAGACTAAATCAGAGCGAAATAAAAACTTTTTAAAGCACCCTCGAGACCAAATTTGTTAGGAACGTAGTGAGTTAGTGAATCTCCAGTGAGAGAAAAAAGTCCCGAAACAAATTGTTGGCAAACGAGAGAAGTGTCCAAGAGCGAAAATATGTTGATTGAATAAAGAAAAACTATTAAAAGTTCGCCTTGGAGATTCTGGTTCAGATGGGACAGGCGAATGAGCGCAATGCGTGGAACGGTGAAAGTTTTAACTTTAGTTAAAGGAAGACGCAATTATTGCTTCTTGTTAACTTTGTTTCTAGATCGTTCCGTTTCTATTTTATTTGTTTGCTCTACCTTTCAACGGCTCCATTAAGTCCTAGGGATATACATTAAATGCAACTGCAACTCTTATATTTGTTACACCGTCTTCAAGATTGTATTGTCTCTTTCTTGATAGTACTTATTGACAGGGGGTTAGGTAAGTAATAAAAATACGAAATGGAATCGTATTTTTAAAGAGCTTTTATTATAACATACACATTTAATAAAATCTGACTTCTATTCTGATCGTTAAACTTTGACAAAAGGAAATAGTTACGGGTATTAAATTGTTGTAATAGTAATTATTTAGGCAATTTTAATAAAATCTTGTGCTCAGTATGTTGAGGAAATTTCTTATAATCCATTTTTCCAAATAAACACTAATGAACAAGGATATGTTACACAAAGTTATCATTGCTCTTAAACTTTTTGTAGAACTACGAGTAATATTACGATCTAACTTCTTTCCCCTCGCTTAAGATTCGGACAACTTTCTTAATACCCAACCCAAGATTACAGCAGCCAATATGTTTAGATATATGAATAATAATAAAAACGACAATCCACTTTTATTTGTTGCGCTATAAATTGCACGGAAAATACTGCCTGGTTATTAATTCTAGTCGATAAATTCGGATTGGATCTTTGAGTATGGTAGCGGGGTGGTCAAGTATTATTAGTGGAGCTATTTATGATCGATATTAGAAAATCGTACTCAGTCATTAAATTAATGACGCAAGTAAAAACTCCATATTTATATTTCTTTGTGTTAGTTTCGTTAAATAATTTCTTTACTTGTTCAATAGTACTCTATATAATGGCAGCTATAATTTGAGAATATTGGATCTGAAAATAGGCAATTGGATCGGCTTTTTATTTTCAATAAAAAAATCAGACAAAAATCAGATGACTTTGATTAAAAAATCGGAGTCAAACAGTCATAATACACATACTTACTGGTCCAACATAGAACCTCTTTTACTAAGACGGTTAAGAGTGTGGCATAAATAATGAGTGGGTAATATTTAAATGTAATATATACTTGTATAAGCGAAAAGCCACTGACTGACATATCTCAAAATCTACACACAAAACTACTCATTTTACGATGTAGACGCTCACTAAGAACTGATTTATCGATACAAAGTGATCTACGTAAACAAAACCTCTTGTTTGAAAATGCACTTTAATGTGAGTAAAATTTTAAAGTCCCCAAATCAATTACACAGGGTAATTAAAAAAGGAACGTCGTAAAATCATTCGAAATACCTCCAATCAGCTTTCGGTAACGTATGCGTGGCTAACCAACGTACGTACGACTCGTAGAGTTATTTGCATGTCGCCACCGTAAATTCCGAATATTTCCCATACCGAAAACCTCGGAATAATTCATTCAGAAAAGGTTCTTTTTAATGGGCGTCCGACGTCAATTAAAATAGCGTCGCCGGATTTTTTCGGTTTCCCTAAAAAGAGCGCTTTGTATCTCCCGGGCGATAGTCGCATTCTACAGGTGCTAAGTGTGCCGGTGGCCGCGCATCATACCAAAAAAGAGCATTCATATTATATCAATATTTCCATTGAACAATCAACCTTATTACTTAAACATTAAAGTGTATAAAATATTAACATGTCTTTATCTGCTAGGGCTGTCTACAAAATAGTGGGAATTAGAGTGATGGAGCTAATAAAGCATCTCATAAGGTGTTTTTAATTTTTTCAAAATGGGTTTGGTTCTTTTTAACTTTAATTATTAAAAAATAAAATAATTATTTATTTTTGGTTTTCCCTTGTGAGAGCTTTTCATGACGGAAGTTATCTGTTTATTGTCTGCTACTTCCCCGCAGCATTGCTGTGTTTCGGTCAGCTCACGCTTATAATGTGCTTGCTCCATATTGTTGGTTGTTGACGATTATCTAGTTCATTATCATTAGCACCATTTTCAGCTTGCAACCCGCTTGATATCATCAGTCATATTTGGACGTCGACCAACACTGCGCTTTCCGCTGCAAGGTCGCCATTCCAGTACCTTGGGAGCCCAACATCCACCAGCTTATCGAACTATGTGCCCCTGCCCACTTCAAGTTATCGACTTTTTGAGCAATGTCAGTAACTTTAGTTCTTATGCGGATATCCTCATTTCTGCAGAGGTGCACCGTTTAATTACGCAGAGGTACTGTGATCATAGATCGCTTTATAGTCCGCTGAGTGACTCCGAGCCTTCTAGTATTTAGTTGTATACTACTAATTGTGTACCACGATTTTACCTTGTAGATTCTATCTTTAAGAAATATCGTATAAGTCAATATGCTGCTAAAAACTATTTCTAGTATTTCATGACATAATCTATCTCAATGAGAAGTTTCATTGAGATCCGTTCAGTTCATCTAGCGATATGAAGACACGTGTTTATTGATACAATAAATAACATTTTTTTAAAATAGAGCAATTGCTTGCCTTCTCATCACAACAGAGACCGCATTCAGAACCGGTTGTTGATAAAAGCCTATTTTTTTCTAAATCATGAGTGAATTTGATATTGAGTTTATAACATATACCCATAGAATATCTATGCCTAGTATGAAATATACAGCTGTATTAGATTTCACTAGGGGTTCAAACAAATTTGCATACTCGTATCCCTTAAAACCTATATTTAGACAATATATTATTAATCTTTAATTTACTTTATTAGCGCTCGCTCCCCTATATTCCTCCCCCTAGGGATTTGTCGAGAGCGAAAATTTAAATTTGAATGACCCCCCGTATTACGTACAGCTTAGCTTTTTTTATACGTACGTGGTTCGAAATTAGTCTCGATTTAATGCATAGAATAAAATTTTTTAAAGGGAAATTTTTGTGGAAAACCAACAGCAAAGTATTGTGCATCTGAATGGCAATTAAAAAAGATTTAATGTATTAATTTAATAACTACAATACAAGTAACATAAAGTTTTTATAGGCGTCTTATGATGTACAATGATAATGACCTCATTGAAGTTTAACGAGAGCGGTCATTTCAATCTTGAGACTTACTTATATTTTAGTCAACAAGTGTACGGTGTAAGTATCTAAACATACCGGTGTAATGAAAAAAATACCCTCCTTACTAAAATACCCAATCCGCATTGAAGAAACGTGGAGGATCAAACCTTCTAGGCCAGAGCAAGGCCCCTATCCTATTGGTCCTGTAGGGGGGTAGGCCATTAAAATAAGCTCTTAATGATGACAGTGGTAGTTAGAAGTAGAAGTACTTGTTAAGTTTTAACAAAAGTGATGACTAGTAGTATTATGTAATCATCATCAATAATATTGATGATGGTTGACTCTACAATTTTTAATTGACAATATAAATTTACGTACAAAAAGTAAATAAAGAACACAAAAATCTTCATTATAAAATGGCGGCTAATGAGAATCCCACACAATGCAATTTAAAAGAGGCAGTTGCTTGCCACTGTTGCCAGAAAGATAGTCCGGGGAGCGGGGATTAAGAATGAATAGTCAAACATGCACTTACGTCTAATAGCAGCGGCATGCAGATTAGTTCCTGTTATTTTAATGCTGCTCGTATTTGTGGAGGGTTTTTGAGCGTGAATTAACTGATCTTGTAGATTTTAGGAAAGGTTTAATATTTTAAAATTTTTAATAGTTTACTCACTGATATGTCGTCAGTTTTTTCCCAAGAAAGGAATTTACAAAGCATAATAGGTTATACACCTAAATTTTAAATGTATTAAGTGTCTTTTTGGTCCAGTGATAAGCCTACATCTTTGGTTTTGGGAGACACAGGCTTTAATCCTGAGCAGGGTAATGGAAAATAATTTCCTTTCTGCTAAGAAATTCTCAGTCATAAGCTGGAGATAAGAATATGGTGGTTGTAAACCATTAGACGATGGTCTTGGTCATTGTCATAAACATCTGCTATCCATTACCACGAAGAGCACGAGAGTGGTGCCTTCAAAGTCAAGCGTAGGGTAAAATACCTCCGACCTCCGTGGCGCAATGGTATTCGCGGTGAATTTATAATGACGGAGGTCTTGGGTTCGATTCCCGGCGGGACAGATTGAGTTTTTTCTTAATTTGTCTTGGTCTAGCTGCTGGGAGGCTTTTAGTTTTTTTAGGCTAGTTTTTACTTTTTAGGCTAGTTACCACCCGTTAGTTGACAAAGACGTACCGTCAAGCGATTTAGCGTTACGGTACGGTGTCGTGTAGAAACCGATAGGGGTGTGGATTTCATCCTTCTCCTAACAAGTTGGCCCGCTTCCATATTAGAATGCATCATCACTTAACATCAGGTCAGTCAAGGATGGCAGTCAAGGGCCAACTTGTAGTCAATAAAAAAAAACCAATACTAAAACATCACTCATAAGTATTAAGAATCTGCTATATTACGGAGTGCCTCCTAAACTTCAAATTAAAATACTTAGTCGTGATATAAACAAAAAATTTAAGAGGTGCTGAAATTCAGGTGGACTTGAGTCTGTGGTAGATTTGAGTAACGTTTCTGTATTTGGCTATTAGTCCGCCAACTCGCAATTGAAACAGCATAAATTTTATCTAAGTTTTAAATCCTCTCCCCAATAATATTAAAATATTATTGAATTATAACAGCTGAAACTCACGTCACGTCGGAGTATGCTCGACTAGTTTCGAACCCATACGGGGTTCTTAATCATGAGCTTGCTTGTTCCGGTAACGCGGCGTGACGCAAACTGACAACTGACTATGGATAACACTCGTGATAGTTTAAATTCTTATATAACATTCAAAAAGATTGATCTATCTGATCCCGCTTTCATCTTAGATTGCATCATCACTTAACATCAGGTGTGATAGCACTTAAGGGCCAACTTGTAGTCGATAAAATAAAAGGTATAAGTTTCAATATTTCGGTAAATCAAGTAATAATTCGGAGCAAACGAGTACCTAATCCTTTAACAAAAGGAAAACCGACAGTTGTTGGGAAACAGTACGAAATCAAAAGGCAACTCATTAAGTGACGTCCAAAGAATTGTTCGGGTTGTAATCAGTTAGCTGGCGGCTATTAAGACGTACAAACTTCAGTTGGCATTGAGACAACAGCACGTACGTAGAGTACAGAATAAATCAACACTGGATGGGTAATAATTTCCGCGTATTTCCAAATAATTTGCCGTTATGTTTTCACTCTCAGCATAAAATAGAGGGGTGTTGGTAGTTTTAAATGTTTGTCTGTGTGTCTGTCTATGGCATCGTAGGTTTTGAACGATAGGATCGATTTATAGTCCCAATAGAGATAATTTTTAGCAGTATACAATAAAGATCCAATAAATCAGTCCAAAAATATAGGCACTATTTTATTTTGATCAAAGAAATTTTTGGTATAAAAGCCTGTGAAGGTCCATTAAAAATTCAAGCATATTTACTTTAAAGTCTTAAAGTACTTAATAATCATGGATAAATTACGAATATATATTATGTATATAAGTAAACTTTATTTACAACATTATTGTCGGTAGGTATGTGTTCAAGTTCACCATGGGCGCGAGCAATGTTCTTAAAAAAGGAAGGAAAGGAAAAAGGACGGCTTTACAATATAATAAATGTGTATAACAAAGAGAATATTTAGAGTATGATAATACCACATCCAAATATTTCGAAACTATCTCCACGACCAACGCATTCACTCCCTCTTATTTACCAAAAACTTTTCCGTCGTAGCTAATTTATTTTCCGACTAAATCTTATAAAGTCTTGCGAGCCGTCGGCACGCAATATCAAACGTCGACTTTTTGATAAAAGCATTATAACGAATGGCCAATGTACTTAATCTAAACCCCATAGAAGTTTTTTATTGTTCCTAGATTTTCATAATTATTATCGTTATCTGGTTCCTATTTAAATAAAAGGCTTATCAATTTTTCAGGTTTTTACTCAGTAGGTATTCTTATATACCTGCGTACTTATATATCATACGTCATCAAAACATCAGTAAGGAAACAGGGTTTTTACCCAAGATAGGATTTACCTTGGATCACACTTTACAGATTATCATCAGACCGTGATCAAGCGCGAGCCCATTTCGTAAAAAAATCTTCTATATGAACACACTAAAAACAAATACACAAATTGTACTGTCCAAGTGTAGCAAATTCAGTTTAATGCACTCAAACAGAATTTACCGTCAATTTATTATCAAAATTAACAATGGAACAATAGTTGAAAATTGCTCAACATGGCGGAAAACAAACTTTGTCATACTCAATAACAATTTACCAGCGAATGCTCAAATCATTTGAAATTTCCCGGCAAGTGCAATGGAAAATTCCGATGGAGCAAACCATTTAAATTAGGCTCGATAACTTGAAAACTGAATGAAAGGGGTTTAACCAGGAGTACTCCAATTAGTTTGCTGTTATTTTTCCATTCCGTACGACGCCGTGAAAATTGGGTCGCTCCAAATCGATCATACTAATTATTCGCACTGAACAGGATTCCTTTTTGCCTGACTCAGTTCTTTGAAATATTTAATTATCTGGAATAATTTTGTATTAGTATTGCGTACAGGAGATTTTTTTTTATATATTTTACGCACGCAGTCTTTATGTACCTATGGGCATTTACTAAATCCTTATTTCTTATTTTTTCAAAGTTGTTCTTACTTAAAATTTTAACTGCACTAAGGTCTGCACTCTGTTATTGTGACATCATACAAAAGTTTAATGTAATTTTATCTAATTTGATGATAGGGTAAACGACTATGATGTAAACATGTAATTTAAGTAAGAGCTACCAGAATAATTTTGAATTTTTTTTTACAAATTCGGTTGGTTTTATCATCATGACAGTTTACAGCTGGAATAGTAGAGATTGATTTATAATATGATAGGACAATATACAGTTTGAGAAAGCTATATTAATAATAGTTATCCAATAGTAATAGGTTACGTATGGTATTTATTTTTTCTTAGGCCACTCCAAAGTTCAGATATATGCTATTGCCGGTACTCAATTAATACATCAAGGATCAGGGGTGACTGAAATGTACGAGAAAGCGGCATCCGGTTGCCGCTTTTATTCAACCATAAATAAATTCATCTTTAAAAGGTAAAATTTAAAGTCATAATTTGATTTATACATTCCAAAACGTTCTTCAGGTTCAGAACGTTAAATCAGTTATCGTATCGCAAAGAAAAGGATAAAATATTTCTTTTCTACATTATTATAATAATTTCAACATCAAAAAAGGATATAATATTTTCGTATCATATTACGGAAATTCAAAATCATTTTTCGACATCAAAATCGGAACTTGACCTGGTATTACCGTAATGCCAATTTCGCGATTCAAAGCAACCCCTACCATAAAGGGTAAACTCGAATGATTGATTGCCTCAGTGTAATTGTTCAAATGTTTGCATCAACCATTCAAAATTCGCTTAGACAATGACTCAAAATGGCGACTCTTTGTTTAACATCGATTCAAAACTCGTTCAAAATAATTACTCCGAAAGTGGTATTAAAATACGAGTGTTTTCCTTTAATTTAGGAACTAGGTAAAGTACTTTACAAAATATTCGTATTTCGTTTCACCAAGATTATTATGGCTGTTATCGTTATAAGTATGGCTAACACTATTTCACTTAAAATAATTCCCCTTTATTAGGGAAACGAAAACGCTTTTTTATCAATGTGCCACGCAATGATATCGACGGAGGCGATTATCTTGAATAATCAACAAAATAATTTATTTGTTTACCTTGGCCAACTTATATACATAACCACCACACTATTTATATATCCTTAGTTACAGCCTTTCGTAGTTATGCTGGTCTTTATTAAAATAATTCAAAAGGTTAGTTCCGGTTTGATAAAACTTGGGTAGTTAATCTGAAAGTACCGAAGTACATATTAATATAATTTAAAGTGTACTACAATATAACTTTCACTAATAATAAATAAATAAATAAATATTATAGGACAATTAACATACATTGCTATATAGACCCAAAGTAAGCGTACTCGTAAGTTGCTTGTGTTATGGGTGCTATGATAACGGATGAATATTTTTATGTATATTATACATAAATACTTATAATATATAGATAAACATGATGTTTGGATGATCTTAGATTATGCACAAATATTAGTTTGCTATTTCCATTAAACATTGTAAATTTTATTGCCAAGCCTTTACAATTAAAATTGCAATTTTTTTTTAATTATGGAAAAATGAATAAATTATAACTATTCATAATTATTATCCAAAAAGTCACTGTTGTTACTACTCAATTGATAATAATAATTAACATTTCACCATAATACAGCTATAGACAAAAGCGCATATTGATAGATTGATAGAAGAGAGAACTGAAAAAAGAATAAAAAAGTCCCTGCAAGCTTTAACCATTTTATGGTTGGATGGACAATGAGGTAACCGGTTGACCGGCCGGCGACAGTTCTGTGACAACCCTTATCTGGAACACACGCAATGTTTGTACTATACTGACCCTCTTAATATAACACAAACAGAATTTTTAGGAACACCTATAAATATTTATATATAAAAAAGAAAAAAAAATATTCGTAAAAATATTTTCCTCGTCTTAGTCTTATTTTATCAGTTTATTTATTTACTAGTGGACGCCTGCGACTCCATTCGTGAGGAATTCTGTTTTGTCATCGATACAAGTAGTCTATGTCGTTTCTAAGGATTCTGTGCCAACTTTCACTTAAATCGGTTTAGTAGTTTAGGTGTGATGGAGTAACAAATAGACAGAGTTACTTTCGCATTTATAATATTAGGGCAAGGATATACTGATAAGTTTGAAGTAGGAAAGTAAAAGGTGTTTTACACTCCTCGAAGAGCATGTAAAGCCATCTGTTCTGATCCTGACCTATTTCCGATCAATCTGGTGTACTGTTCTGTACTTAAACTGTAAGATAATAGGGGACTGCGTTACCTCAAAAGGTTGAATAGTATGAAATTTCCAGTTAGTTAAGATTGGTTAGCCCAAATTTGGATGGAGTGCGTGTCATCATCATCATTGCCAGCCTATTTTAATAAAGTTAGGCTTTCCTTCTTTTTAAGAAAAAGAATACAGAGCTTAACCCCACCAATTTGGCAGGTTTTGGCTATTAAGTTAGTCTTATAATCACTATCAGATTTTATAAATAATAACCGGGTGAGATGGCTAATGTAGTAAATATGCTTTGCCAGGGATGTAACACGTCTGATTTGCCAATTTCGGGTTGAGAATTTTTACTAAGATTATTTTTTTGGAAAAAACAAAACTGCAAAATTTCATAGCACGACGCCGTATTTGAACCCAGGACCTCGTTTTCTGAAGTTACAAAGGCTAACTGAACAAGGTGGGACATTAATGGCAACATTAATTAATAGATAGTATTTTCCATAATTATCTACTCATGGTTTGTTTGAATTATGTAACAAAATAAATTATCCTTACATTTATTATAAAACCAAGTGCCCCGCCACGTCTGACTGTCTGTCTGTCCGCGATAAACTCAAAGACTACTGATCGAACTGTCATGCAGTTTACACCAATAGATAGAGTGGTTTTTGAGGATGGTTTTGGTATATAATTTACTAAGGTATTAAGTAAATTGGACAAAATATGAAGAAAAATCAGAGAAATTCAAGCCACCAGCTTTCATTGAAAACGCTGCCTTATCTATTTGGGATATAACGAAATAGTACATACAATAATTGTTGCTCTATATTAGGACTACAAAAAGGTGATGGCAAATATATTCTATACCCATTTTTCTTAAAATAGGAATAAATTACATTTTTTATATTTTTGGTGTTTATGGAAGGTTTTAAACATATGAAGTGCTATTAAACATGTGTGGGTGAAGTTGTGGGCGTCTGCTAGTTTAGTATATTACGTAATACTGGTCGGATGGATAATAAGGCAACGTGTTGAGCGACCGCCGACAGGTCTGTGACACCCCTTATCTAGAGCGCACGCAATGTTTGAACAGCCCTACGCCTGCCTACTCGCTTAATATTATAAACACCTGAAAAAATATATTATAATAAATTACCGTGTGGGTCATTTATGGCCCTGAAATATGTTTATGGCCGCATTTTTGTAATCTTTTCTAGTGGCGCTCTGTTTGGGAAATGATTTTTATTGCAGACTTTTATATGGCTTGGTTACGGATACAAATTCGTTTAAATTTCGGCAGAGTGCCTATGTGGCTTTAAATTACGAGGTACTCAGTTCTAGTATAAATAAATAAATGAATGAATGAATGAATGAATGAATGAATGAATGAATGAATGAATAAATAAATAAATAAATAAATAAATAAATATTATAGGACAATTACATACATCGCTATATAGCCCCAAAGTAAGCGTACTCGTAAGTAGCTTGTGTTATGGGTGCTGTGATAACTGATGAATGAAATGATGAAACAAAAATACTTATAATATATAGATAAACATCCAGACACTTGAAAACATCCATGCTCATCACACAAACACTTTCCAGATGTGGGAATCGAACCCACAGCCTAGGACGCAGAAGCAGGGTGACTACCCACTGCGCCACTGGGCCGTCAAATATAATATCGCCAAATTTTTTTTAAGCCCAGAGTTGAGAAGTTTGTGGTGTTACACCCCCGTGCCTCTAGAGCAAGCTAAGTCGTCAGTTCCAGTCATTATCATTAGCATCTGAAAGTGATCGTTAAAGAACCAACCATTATCACAGGAATAGGAAATTGGAGCAGTGTGGTAGATCTTTGCTCCATATCTTTGCTATAAGGAGGAAGGTCTGGGAGATATAAATGCGCAAAATCTGGTTCATTCCATGCTAAAGAATGAGGATGAATGGCACAGATACGCAAAAATGCTTCGTACCATAAAAGGAAGGAAGAAGAAGAAAAGAAAGCGCGGGAGAAATAATAACAGTGAGGCCAGCATGAAGTAATGCAGTACCGTGCTGACCGAAAAATAAAAAAAAAAAGGGAGGAAGGCCTGGCCCTATGATAGGCTGTTAATAGGCTGATAATGATGATAATGACGTATAGTAAGTGGGTATTTTATATTTTAAAGAAGCTTGTGCTTAACATGTTTATAGTTCGGTGAGCCCGACGTGGGTTCACTCCAGTGTTTCCTCATAGGTTCGTGATCCCAATATGGGCTCATAATACTGAACTGTTAACCAGATGAATTAATATTTATAGTGTGGTCAGGTAACCATTCTACGAGTAATGTAGACGTTTTAAATCATGCCTAATTGAAAACAATAATCAAGTCGCAAGTTGTAAGTACATTAGCCTAGAAATATTTTATTCAGTACTGCAATACTGTATTACGTAAAAGTTATAATACACTTCAGCATGGGTTGAATGACCTTTTCTTGGCCTTGCAAGCCACTCCGCATTTAATCTAACGACAATATACTGCCCGCTGTTATCAACTTGATTTAAGCGACGACTATTTTCTGAAACACTAAGTTCATGGTGCAGCTACATTTGAAATATTACGATCCGCTGTATTTACCGTGCCTTTTATAAGTTTAGGTACTTCTTTGACTACGTTTGAGAGAATTATGTAAGGTATAAATAATGTGAATAGCAATTAGGATCATCATTGGCATTATTATGACCCTATTACCGGCCTACTACTGAACAGGCCTGCCTCCTTTATATATGTGGGGATGTGAATCTTATACCCACCGGCTCTAATACGAGTTGGTGGTCTGGATAATATTTTTGATTATTTGACGATAATGATATTATGTTGATGACAGGGACTAGAGCCGATGACATTACGTGCTCTCCGAAGCACGGTGATGTAACACTACCAGTTTTTCGACTCCAAGCTTATAATTTTACTGAAAATTCGTTATAGCCGACCTAGACTCGGAAAAATTAGGGCATACAATTATAATACTCGTAATAATCAGCCTATTGTTTATTTATGAAGAGATTTTTAGAGTTATAGAGATCAAATTATGAGTCATTAGATAGAAAATTCTGATCTAAATTACACACTGAAATTTTGACGACCTCCGTGGCGCAGTGATATGCGATGTGGATTTATAAGGCGGAGGTCCTGGGTTCGATTCCCGGCGGGGCAAATTGAGATCATCAAGCGATTTAGCGTTCCGGTACGATGTCGTGTAGAAACCTATAGGAGTGTGGATTTTTATCCTACTCCTAACAAGTTAGCCCGCTTCCATCTTAGATTGCATCATCACTTAATATCAGGTGTGATAGCAGACAACGGCAAACTTGTAGTCATCAAAAAAAAAAACATACTACAGATCCATTCAGCATAGATCATTGAGCGTGAACAAAAAGTGGTTCATAGAGGCAATAGGTCTTAACATAACTGGTAACGCTTTCCGAGCATACCTTTTTCAGTTAACCTAACTTATCTATTCTACCGTGTATACCCTGCCGTGCCTGAGGCAAATAAACTTCGCCGGTTGCATAAAGGACACGGCACATACATACGTACCGTACGTGTGCTTTATTTCTTTATTTTTCACTATTCTAGCATGCATGCGATATTTTTTCAGGATTCCGGCACAGATTAAGGGAATGAAATAGATGAAATCGTTCCTAACGAATGTGTTCGCAATAGTGAAGTATTTGACACAGTTTGTTGCAAGTTACTTTTTTAAATAAGGCCAATATTCCCCTACTTATCCAAATGTGAACGAGATTACTGCGTTAGTACAGTAAGAGGTACTACAATAGTTCAGCGTACGCCAATATTATTGATGACAACCCAGTTTTTATTTCAGACCTTTAATCGTAACGTAACGTATTGAAATTTAAAGCTTGAAGGCAAAAAATACGTCACATTTTCTATTTTAACTACCGACAAAAAGCGATGTTAATAGTTGGACTATGCGAATATGTGTGTCTTTATGCGGCATCGTAGATTGTAAACGAAAAAGTGTTTATCTATTATGATATATTATGTCATATTATGAAGAATAGTTTTATGTACCGAATGGTCATTTAAAATTCCTGACTGTCAAGTGATATTCAAAATTTTTAATTTTATATTAAGCAATTTGTTTAGATAATCCAAATCTTGCAGGATAATTTCAAATCATTTCTTTACATTGGATGAGACATATACTATACATATACATATACTTACATATACTATGATGTTTAGCAGTCCATACAAGAACCCTATCGATATCCATTGTCCATTAGCTGATAAATGTATATTATGCTGAAGTGATTATGTGGTGAATGATATATGTCTATGTTTTTCGTTTAGTTTGTGAATTATGGTATAAAATTTTTATTGAAAATCCCACATACTAACAAGCACTTTCATGCATTGGCGTCCTATTTAAAACTGGGTAATGATAAAATAAAGAACGCTTTCATTAGGGTTTTTTAGACTATACAAATATTGTTCTTACACTCCACGTTTTCCCAGTGTTTAGATAACTGCAGTCTTTGCTTCGTTCAGACTCAGATGCGACGTTTGTTTTTAACCCATTGCCGCTTCAGTTTTGTCTGGTTGAGCTTTGTTGCTTTCTGAAGCTCGATGGACATTAATTTCATACTAATTTTTTCACACATATGGCTTTTGATTATTCTTGGTGCAAATCTAATTTAAATTAATTTATCTTAAGAAGGATATTTTACAAGCATTTTTTAAAGATAAGTCTGTCTGCATAGTGACTCTACCACCGGTCTGAATGTCTTGCTTTATACTTGTAACAGTGAGAACTTAGCAGATTTAGTATGTTATATTGTTAATTTTTTTTTCGTTTTACGTATTACGGTTCAAAAAAACGTCAAATTCAAAAATGGTTTTTATAGAGATTCGCACTGTATGTCTTACGAATTACAACGTTTTATTTTAATCATCGCACTGTATTATTTAAAATCAACACCAACGCAAACCTATTACAAATCACAACAGATGGCATTTGAAATAAGTAAGTGCAAGTTCAGTCAAACGCTATGCAAAGGGCAAAAAATACCTTTGACATTAAATATATTACGTGCACCTTTTGCAAATAGTATGCTAATAGGCAAAACTATTTTTCGAACAAACAAAAAATCACAGCGTGTGTTTTTTCAGAGAGTTGCATAAAAATGCGACATTTAATTAAATGCAGTGTAAACATGAAGCCACGTAAAATATGAATGAAGTATATTGCAGTGAATAAACAGAACCTACCTAACTTTATAATCGGGCTACATAAAAATATTTACGTTATATTAACAATGTAATAAAAATTTAGTAGTCAACGTCTATAAATAGATAGATTAAGAACGCTTGCATTCTTTCCCTTTTTAAACGCAAATAAAATCAGGGAGAGTTGCATTCATTCTGTTTCTTAAACGCAAAATTAATTAAGAAGGCTAGTATTTTCCCCTTTGTAAACTCAAACGATATCAAGGAGGCTTGCATTAATTCTGTTTCTCAAATGCAAAATTAATCAAGAAGGCTCGCATTCTTTCCCTTTATAAACGCAAACGATATCAAGGAGGCTTGCATTCATTCTGTTTCTTAAACGCAAAATCAAGAAGGCTTGCATTTTTCCTTTTTTAACGCAAACACAATTAATTAAGCTTGCATTCTTGCCCTTTTTAAATGCAAATCAAGGAGTGTTCTTTTAAAAAGAAGAAAGTCCGTTAAGTTATTGTAAGAAGACGAACATACATAAACATCCATATATTTTCATGGCCTACCAATGGCTCAGAGGAAATGGCGTCCCTTATTACTATCACCCTATCAGATGTTGGTGACCGACGTTGTAACTAGACTAGACTCTCTGACGAAAGGGGTATGTAACACCACTAACTTCCTAACTCCCTAAAAATGGTGATATGTTACCTAAAATCAATCTACGTGTAACTGAGTCTTTTCATGAGAGTGGAAAACCAAGGAAGGTTGCAAGGACTGTGGCAAATATCTCTGCCTACCCCTATGGGAATGAGGCGCGATGTTATGTAAGTATGTACGAGAATGTATTTTTCTTTACAAAACATTGTAATCTATAAAAAAATTAATCTTAATTTATTTTATTTTTAACCTGTACTTACCCTTAAATGATACAAAAAGTTGCTTATAATAATATTATAACATACAGTTAGTAAATCACATTATAAGGACTGTTTGTAATAGCCTGTGGTAATAGCTCATAATTTCCCCGTTTCAACATAAACGTGTCGCATGTCATGATTAACGTCAAAACATTTTCAGTGGGGCACAGCGGGGCACAGTATAAAAATTGCAGATATTCAAATCAGGAGCTCATTACATGACGCAGTCCACGCTAATGAATTGTTATAGGTTTGGCTGCTTAGGGCGGCTACAAACACATTATTTTAGAAATTGTGTATGTACAATAATTTAATTTTCTTCGTTAGCTTTAGCTGTCTTGGTAGTCCAGCGGTCAACTTGTTTAGGTGTAATCATATCATAAGGTCTAAGGTTCGAGTCTCGGACTAGACTAACACAGTAAATAAATTAAGTTTTCTTTTCTATTCTTAGTAGCTAAAGAAGTGGGGGGTGAAATCTTAGATATTTTGTGGTCGTAATTGAAAACACGCATGAGGGTAAGTGAAACGTCATTGCCTATAAAAAAGTCCTATTCACAAACCACAGAAAAGCTCTTAATGAAACAAAATCTATTGTTATGTCGGTAGTATTTCCTAGGACAAGTGCTGTCACAAAAAGCTCTACTAGATACTACTAAAGACCTTTATCTAAAGCATTTTAAAAAATAATCAGCATCAGACAAATTAGAAAAGATTTTGAAAAAATATGTCCAGTGTTATTAAAGGCTACGCGAAGATAAAAACATTTCCTGGCAACATTCCACAAACAACAAAAACTAAAGTCCGAAATGAGGCCTTTGCCCTCTAAAAAATTGGGCTATTGCGGGACATGAAAACAATGAAATATTTAAATGTGCCATTAGGTTCATCGTGCACTGTGGTAACTTTAAGGAAGCCCGCACGCACGCAATAATATTATCAATGTAATTGACAATCGGCCTTATCACCATAAGCCCGCCAACCCGCATGGAAACAGCTGGTGGACATAAGCTTCATATACCTTCTTATAAAGCCTGGCTCTCAAGTGGGCTATTAAAAGACTAAATATGTTGAGTGACAATAATTTATGTTGGTTAAGGTTCCAAGTAAACAATATATAATAATATATTTCAAGATGGCACTCCTGTCAAAGCTAGACGGGTGATTAGTCCTCAACAGAACCATTCCACCCAATTCCCGTGATCTGAGACACTGGTTCACTGGTGTCTCAGATCACCATCCCCCCCCCCCCCCCTTCAAACCTTCCTATAGTCTTCGTTTACCTAGTATCTCCCACACTGGACACGAAGGTTAAGTAAACAATAGTGTCATATCATAGGGTAACTTTTAGCAAAGTTTTCTTACATATTGTACTTATTGCCTTTAATATTGAGTGTATTTGGGCTACAGCCTTACCTTATTGGCTTATTGCATAATTAAATAAGTCTTTACATTTCTTAATAGATTCTACTTACTTTATGTCATCTACGTCCTTTTTTCTTTAGTCAAAAACCTGAAAGCCTGCTACGTGCCTTGTGACAGTGTGCGATAACCTTAAATGTGCCTTAAATGTCGTTGTAAGGCTGTGTGCAGAACGAGCATGTCTGTTATCAACTCCGGTCACTTAGCATATCGCCATCCAGCTGCTTTTTGTAGCCTAGACGACAGTATATGTGCCGCCTTAAAAAGTTTCCTATTCATTATTTTGCAAGAACATTTGTTTTTTATGTACTTATGGTATCTACTTTTACATGTAGTATGAAAATTTTTTTTTCCCTCTAACTGCCTGCTTCACGGACTTAGCCAGGAGATTTTTCTTATTTCCCGGGAAGAATAACTATTTTTATGAATGACAACATTTTTGCTTATGAGAGATAAGGACAGAGATAATACTCCTCCGTTTTCGGACATGGCTGCATTGTTTACGTTTATGCTATTGGTGCCTGGGCCGCGTCGCACCTTAGTGACGTATTTGACATATAAAAGGTTCAAAGTAAAACTCCGAAAGACCTTTCTTTTTTATCAATAATTAATAAAGAAGTACTTCAGGTTTAACAGTTCCTAGCTAGACTTTTACATTTATTGATCAAGAAATCAAGCAATTTTATGTGTCTGGTTCGAAAGTTGTCTATACAAAAACTAAAGTTATCCAGTTTTCTTTCTCAGTCGAGAGAACAAATCACCTTATTAGCCATCGTAAAAAGTTTTAAGGATAGGTCGGTTGTCTAACTTGATAGTTAAATTTAATTGGCACTAAATTGGCTATTTGATATTAATATTTATTTTGTATAATAACAAGATTTTAAAGAAAAGTTGATAAAATTTGCGAATTTGATTTGGAAATAAAATTATTATTGAATCAAAGTAATAACTATTTTCTTTATTTTCCTGCTTAAACATAAATCAATAAAATGTGCGACTCAACAGTCTTTTATACACAATATAATTAAGGTATTAGGTACCTAATGAGTCGTAGCTTTAATGGGCTACCTTATATTTCACTTCGTGACTTCAGTTTTGCTGGTTAAGAAGTTATGTTAGTTAAAATATTTTCGGTATTCTTGCAAATATTATTTATGCTCCTGGAATACTGATTTCAAGTTATGATTATTAATTTAATATTTACTAAGAACTTTATTATGCGGCATCGAAATTATGAAATACCTGTTTATTTTAGTAGTGAATATTAGCTAAATAATGTTGGTATAGACAAGTTATGCAATCGTTTTTAATTCGGATTAAAAAATTTACTTTCAATATCTTACTCTTTTTTTTATCGACTACAAGTTGGCCCTTAACTGCTATCACACCTGAAGTTAAGTGATGATGCAGTCTAAGATAAAGGCGGGCTAACTTGATAGGAGTAGGACAAAAATCCACATCCCTTTGGGTTTCTACGCAACATCGTACCGGAACGCTAAATCGCTTGAAGATACGTCTTTGTCGGTAGAGTGGTAACTAGCCACGGCGAAAGCCTCCCGCCAGTCAGACCAAGACAAATTAAGAAAAATCTCAATCTGACCCGCCGGGAATCGAACCCAGGACCTCCGTCTTATAAATCCACCGCGCATACCACTGCGCCACGGAGGTCGTCAAAATCAAATCTAATATTAATGAAAGTCCTAGACTACGACCAGGTTTTTGATCCTTTTGGTAAAATTGTGAGAGCGTTGAAGATTTTTTTTTATCCACTACAAGTTTACCCTTGACTGCTATCACACCTGATGTTAAGTAATAATGCAATCTAGAAGGCGCTTTTTAACTTTGAAAAGAAAGTTTTCATTATTATAACGTCCTTATTGATGTACTCGTTTATAATAAAGCCCTCAGCACATTTTCTAAATAAATACTAGCTTTACGAGAACATTAGTGAGACGTTTGCTTTCTTGCTTAACTTACCTTGAATGGAGCCTTAAAGGTATACCTAGTTAATACTTTATATTTGTTCTGTCTATCACGTTAACCTTTACCTATTTATATACCTAAGGGTGCTTTTTATACACACCGTAATATGAAGTGTTGACGTGTGACATATTTGTTACTTTCGCTTTCCACGAGGTAACGTATGACTGTTTAGTCATCATACAGTTAGTCGACTTTTATTTTATTTATTGGGAAGCGAACGTTGTACACAATATAAAATATAACTAATTAACATAATATTGACTGAATTGTGTCGATATTGTATGCACCACTCACTGGCTAACTCTGCACGCATAATTGTAGACATTCTTATAAAGGTATACCTTATTAAAAAGAAGAACTATAGGTATAGTTCTTCTTTTTAATAAGGTATAATAAGTAGTTATAAAATTAAATCTAGAGTTACAAAGTAGAAAAAACAAGCCAACAGAAACTAATAATAAAAGTAAATTTATAGTAACAGAACTAATATATTTAAAGTAACAGAAACTAATAAATCATCTTTACCTGGCCCTGCCAACACACTTTGTGCTTGCGTATAATTTATGACATCACGTCTTTTTCTTTGTCGATAAAATTCATATTCTAAAATCACTTTTAATTTCATTGTAGTATTGTCCTGAATACAAAATGTCACACATAATTGTGATAATTATGTTTTAATATCTAAATTAATAATTATGCTCAAAATTGTTTTATGATTTTGACAGTAATATTTTTAATGAGGGAGATTTACTGAACGTTATTATTTTTTCCGAATTCTGGAATATGATAAAATATGAAATGGTAAATATGTAACTTTTAAGTTTGTGACTATATTTATCATGATTATTATTTTTTTACAAAAACTTTTAAATCAAAGTAAATATTGTTCTTCTTGAATAAAAATAAAATCTTCATTTATGTTTAATATATAAAAGTTAAAGTGTATATAAATAACAAAATTAGAGTTGAGAATATATTTCTTAATAGGAGGAAAAAAGAAGTTTTCTAGAAAAGCCAATACAAAAATAAAATATATTGCCTAGATAGTATAAAAAAATAACATTTTGTACGGTTACTAAACTGCAATTTCCCTGAACGAAATTATTAACGCCTACTAAAAATACACAAACTATCAAGTTGAAGCCCACTTACGTAGCCCTTGCGAATGGTTAGTTCGGTCAATTAAAACGAATTAGGTTAATGTATGTGGGTTTTTGACGCAAACCCCGTTTAGGAGTCCGTAAACATGCGGCTGAAATAGCTTTCTCTTTTCTAGTGGCACTTGTTTGGTAACAATATTTGATTTTACGCCAATTTTCAATTTATGATTTTTTTTCTGGCTTCTAGATATATTTAGGCTTAATTAAAAGAACTATTTCTCCTTGAGATGTTAGTCGTCATAAAACTTGTAATTATTTTTTATTTTCCAAAATAAATATGTCTATATTCTTCTAATGTATAGACAGCTATGAGCCACGCGGTATCACCTGTAGAAATTTTCTTTCTGTACGAATATCAGAACACAAACTATAATTAGCTTCCCCATGAGTCTGTTTAATATTTATTACATGTTATTTCTTGAATATCACACTTAATGGTCAGTGATGATGCAATCTAAGATGGAAGCGGGCTGATTTGTTTGGATGAAATCCACTCCCGTTGCTTTGCGAAGCCTCACACATGCCAGGCTTGGCACAATTTAGAAAAACTTAACTAGCCTTCCCAGGAATCGAACTCAGGACCTCAGTCTTATAAATACACTTCATATATATAGTTAAGTAAATTAATGTAACTAAATGACGCATTTTTTTTACTTTTTATTGCGTTTTGAAGTCGGTTTTGTTTTTTATTAAAAAAAAATGTATAGAACCTACTATGCCATTTATGTACAATAATTTTAAATACCCAAATAATACTTACGTTATTTTACACATAATTATAATTTTATATTGATAACCTCATTAAAATATTTCAGCATTAACTGCAAACCGCTTTAACTAATATGTTAGATCTACAACATTTAACCCTAAAAATCTTTTTATAGGTACATTATTTGCTATTAAATAGTCATTTATCGTGTACAGAACCCTCAATTAACTCACATTTCACACTTCCCACTCTGTTTTCTTTTCCGTGTCAGCCTTTCTTGTTATCAGATGACATTAATCACAATTCCCACCCCCAATTAAAAGCGCTACAGCCAACCGTTTCGCGTTCAGGAGTCCTTTATTTTACCCTTTATTACACATTGCACTTACTTTTGTTGCTTTACTAGTTCCACAATGCTGCCAACATTATAAAAAACCGTAAATAACCTATACGTTACGTACGTTAAACAAGAATATGGTTTAACTCTATGTATTTAACTCTAAAAATCTTTTTATATGTACATTCTTTGCTATTAAATAGTCATTTAACATATACAGAACCCTCAATCAACTCACATACCCAATGACATTGTCAATGTTACTGTTGGTAAGCAAGGTTCCTTTATTACACATTGCACTTTCTTTTGTTGTTAGATTTTTGATTAACGTTACGTACGTTAAACAAGAATATTAGGTTTCCCACACACACCCAATTACATTGTAATATGTGTGTAGTAGTACACATATTATACTACATGACAAAGCCTTGCTTCTTGAAGGAACAGAAATATAGACCTTAGTACCAACCTGCTGCTCCATAGCGTTAACGTTCACTATCAAATGCTGATGAAATTGACCGAGATCGATGGTGTAACTTGCTCTCCGGGGTTGTAACACAACGAACTTCCCGACTCCGGTATAATAAATAATGAAAAATCAGAATTATTGCACAGCCCGATCTAGGATTCGAACCCAGGACCTCGTGCAAAGCCACCACCAGGCTAATCATTAGACAGGCTAGTTTCAATGCAACTAAATCTTTAAATTATCACGTTTATCTAGTACTTTGTTTCATCATTCACGTGCAGTAATTAGAGCACGTTTACTATAAGGGCAGTATATGTCAGCTTTATAAAAGCGCTATGACATCCCAGCGTAAACGCTTCAGTACTTTACATAAATCAGCATGACGTATGACATCATTCTACATCTACCTTCAAATGGAATCCGTTCGTACGTCATTGGCCAGCGGTTGTCAACCATCGGGCGACTAGCACCACAAATCATTCTAACACCTGACCGCAGCGTTATCGCGACGACGTGAAAAATTACTGTTTCCCAAATGATGGCAGTCACAGTTTTTCCACACCGACTGCGGGGGGGCGTCAGTAGCTATTAACATGAAATGTTGACTACCACTGCCACAATACCCGGGGGGTTGTTATATTACACTGAACAAAGTAATTGTTTAATATCCGTATACGTAATTTATTACAAGCGTAAGATCATAATTGTTTATGAATTTTTAATTCAATTATGAGCTTACTATAATTTTAAGGAAATGTCATTTAAGTGATGTTAAATCTTATTTCTGGAGATATTTTATTTCAGGGATAATATGAAAATTCATAGTAGTTGTAGAGCTCTGTGTCAGAGCTCGTCGGAGAGAGTACTACCACCATGCTAATATTATTTTTATATGCAAATAGAAAGACATTTTAACACTGTTATATCACTTTTTTTTTAATTGAACGTACCTACCACATGACATCACCTTTTATTTTTTTCGCTAGGCAATACATTTACGCATTCCAATATTTATATTTCGGAATCATTGGTCCAGGTGTATGAGACTCGCTGGCTTAGAAGAGAGAGCAGCCAGAATACCCACTAAAACCCAGCGGAGCCGCCTACGTCCTAGCTAGGATATCAGAGGATCGCGAAAACAGGCATGACGTCTTAACTTGCTCGTCAATACACTCAGTGGAGTGTACATGGGCGCCAGGTCAACGTATCGGCTTCCCCTATTACTACTTGTTCTTCTTTCACAGAGATCACCTAGAGCTTCTAGTTTCTCCATACAGGTAAGTTTATACAAAGACTACACTTTTTGACGGCCTCTGTGGCGTACCTAGTAGTATGCGCGGTGGATTTATAAGACGGAGGTCCTGGGTTCGAATTCCAGCGAGGCAGATTTAGATTTTTCTTAATTTGGGAGGCTTTTGCCGTGGCTAGTTACCACCCTACTGACAAAGACGTACCGCCAAGCGATTTAGCGTTCCGATACGATGTCGTGTAGAAACCGAAAGGGGTGTGGATTTCATTCTACTCCCAACAAGTTTGCCCGCTTCCATCTTAGATTGCATCATTACCTAGTATCAGGTGTGATAGCATTCAAGAGCCAACTGGTAGTCGATAATATAAAGATTCTAATATTTTCTTTTATCGTTTGTGTACTTAAAATAAAAAAATGTTGAACATATCTGCCATTTAGCATAATGAGGGGGTTGTAACGAAATTAAGATTCAATTGTTTAATAACTGTTTACTTAAATAATTTTAATTTATTACCACATTATTATTTAATCTTTGACCTAATAGACGAATATTAAAACATTGCCGTGTTTTACGATTCGACACTTTATTCGTTGCTACAATTTAATTATGTTTGTAACGTTTTAATTAATTTACGAGTATTATTTTTATAATGTTGGGAGATCGTAAATTTTTGTTCTAGCTAGTTAATTAATTTAAAATAATGGTTTATAAAATACCAATAAATACGCTACAGCGTCACGAACATTATTGACTAAGAGGGTGCGATTGTCAGACTTCGTCATTTTATAAAAGATTTTCACCAATGTACTCCTACAATACGTAGCTACGGAAAGCACCAAAGTAATTTAAACTGTGTTTGGCTTTAGCAGGGTTCTAAAATACAGGGCCTTTATCGTTTAAGTACAAAGCTATTTTTTAATAATTTTTTTAGGATAATATCACAAACTCATACGATGATGTATTTAAATATTTTGACAATTGAGTATCTTGACCTTTGTCTTGCAGCTACTAACCACTAAAAACTCCATAGGTGTCTACTTTACTAACTGTTAGCTATACTAGCAATTTTGTGGGTTGACAAACTTTCAACTTTTAAATTATGACAAAGATCTGGCAACCACATGTTCTTGGTCTATCGATATTTGAACTAACATTGTTTTATTCGTACAGATGCTTTGCTAAAAGTACTTCGTAGAATTAAAATCTTCAAAATCTTCGTTCAAAATTAACTTAAAATATCGAAGTGACCCTTAGTATAAGATATGAAATTTTAGTTTCCACACTGACTCTTTTATGGAATTTAAAAAAAAATGAACTGCACAGCATGAGCTTTTAAAAATTAATTAGTGTATTTAAGTTGCTTAATTGAATAAATAAGTTCAATCAGCAATATGTTAAGCTATCTATCTATCATGGTATGTGAGAAAATAATTTAACATTATGGATGTAAAATCGAGACAAGATACTTTACTACCAACAAAACCGTAAACATCGGTGCAATAACTTTATAATTTTATGACATTGCGAAAAATCGCAAGAACACCCATATAAAATTAGTTCAAACTGACATTAATTTTTTATGGCGCGAATTGTTAAATAAATAGCAGATTTTAATTAAGATGACAGTGTCGGTATAAAACGTCTGATTGCGCGGTTGGCGGACGTTTTAATGGCTATCATATCTTCGTAGGTGGTGTTGGCACAGAGTAGAATCGTTACAGAGCATGCACTGTGGCCATGTTTCGCTATTTACACGCTTTTGGGTTGAGGAATACAAAAGGTTCGCGCCAATTAGGGTTATCTACTCTAGGAAGTTGGTGATGTTACACCCCAGTACTTCGAAGAGCACGTTAAACCGTCAGCTCCAGTCACTATTATCAACATTTGATAATGATCGTTAATAAATGAAACATTATTACACTAAGCCCGTACTGGAATAGTGTGGTTGGATTTCGCGACAAATCCGTGTTATAAGGAGGGAGGCTTGGCCCAGAAGTGGGCCTTTAATAAGCTGATAAAAATGAGGTTCAACTCTAAATACTCGTATGTATAAAATAATAATTAAATTTAAGGATAACTGACTATAATATGACAGCATGTCAGACGCATGCTGATTTTCAGAGTGGTAAGTTGATAAGTTCCATTTTTAAGCCCATATTTACTTCATTACAATTTTTTTTTTATTTTGTTTTTGTGTGTCCGTCTGATGACGTACGAATGCAATTTTGGTTGCTTAATAAAGTTTCGAAGGAAAACAAACAGTTTTTAAATTATACACTAAAATAAAAAATAGGGAAGAATTCAAAAATAACTCTTCAACCTATTCAAAAAAATCGGATAAACGTTATATGGTACAAATATCGATTAAAAACTATGACGTTGTTCGTAATACTTATTACGTCGCCTCTACAATATTAACCAGTAAGCTGTAGAACATCGCCTGTAAGTAAGCTAGGCTGTGGACTGGGCACGGTCGCTCATAAAAGTGTTATGAGTTCATTTCCAGTCGGCGCCTAGTGAGCCTTGCCGATAGAATGTGGTACAATTTGATATAACAGTGTAAAAATAGGGTTAATACCAGTGCCTTAAGTGTAAAATAATTTGGTTTTTTAATCTAAGGATTCATTTTTAATTACTTTAAAAGCTTTAAAATAATTATAATAGTGCATGATTTGCTTTATAATAAAACGAGCAGATGTGAGAATATCAGTATATTACTACCAAACGGAATTAAAAAATTACATCAAACTTGACCATTTCTGGAAGATTGATGGATAGGTATGGCAACTTAATCTAGTAAAGAGGAAAAATCCTACCATGCATTATTTTGTGATATCAATCAGATAGCGTTTTCAAAGATCTCCCAGGTGGCTATTTTTTAGATACTTCAAACAATTATCGTCATAATTTCAGACAGTTAATAATAATGTCGTAATATAAAAATATTTATAAATAAGCCTTTTTTATAAAACAAGTAAAAAATAAAAATTTCTTTAAAATTTGCTCTATTATATAGTTTTGCAATAATAGAGCAGATTTTAATCATGAGTTTACTTACATATATATTGTGTATCTTAATATCTTACGTATTTGGGTATTCATGAACTTGAGAGTAAAAGTAGCTTATTCATTACTTTTTCAATTAGTATATAAAAAAGGCTTTCCATTGAATAAGTAAAAAATATTTTCAAAAACTGAGCGGCTACCTAATATAATGAATACCTACTCAAGTGCACATATGCAACATGAAAAAGTGCATTCAAAACTGCACTTTTTACTGGTTCATTACAGTAAAAAGTTTCAAACAAATTCATTATTTCCTGTTATAAAGTGTGTATTCACTGCTCGCTAACCAGTTTTATAATGCAGTTCAGATGATATAAAAGATTTGAATATTACTAAAGGCAATGCCACACTAAACGTGGGTTATGGGCAATTTAAAGTGCAAAAGCTTCGCTACAGTTGATGCCAACGGCTTGTAGAACATTGGAATATTAGGAGATGGACTATCTTACTGGGATTAGAATCCAGAATATCAGGACAATATAAAAATCGGGGATCTTATCTTTGCCTACATCTGGTTTAAGTAAAGATGTTATTTAAGGGAACGTTTGGATGAAGTGCGTTTCGTCCTATGGAGACGAATATTATTTGTCAAACATAGGTGATAAAAGCACGTCCGTATTTATAAATTTTATTTAAACTTTAATTTCAACTATATTCGCATAGTTAAAGTTAGCGAAGTATGTTATGATATTAGCTTTCCAGTTGATTGCCTACTTGGAGTACAAGAGTGTCGCTTAGTCAGAAACAATAAATAGGACTTAAATTATGGTTAAATTTAACGATTGAGTATGTGGAAATTTCATAGGTATTATAAATAACATCAGTTTGGATTTTTATATAATGTACCTCTATATAATTTTCAAATAAATCGCGTAGGATTTAGCATGCTTTAAATGTGGCAAACCCCTTTCATAAGCCGGCCAGGTTATTAGGCCCCTCTAGCGGTGCTTTCATATCTCCCTAAAATATACCATTAAACCACCGTAAGTATTTTAGAGGGACACAACAATGCCTAGAGCGTATTGTATAATTCCTAAGATCTTTTAACAAGAACTGGTTTTGTTTATGGAAGGGCTCGTAGGGATTTGTGATTGTTGTAATATTTCGGTTTATACTGTTATTTAAACGACCTTGACTAATTTAGAAATAAGCTTGATTTGTCTAACATCTTCTGTCCTATAATTTCTGAGATAACAAAAGATTTCTCTCTCAAGGTATTTATTATTCAGAGTGACAACTTGTTACGAAATTAAATGGCATTACATAGTTACATATCAAAGCAAGGGAATATAGTGCTGTTGTATATAATTTTTGCAATTCACGAAGGCGAGTGAGCTTTACTCGTGGTTGAACGTGTAACATCGCGGTAGTGTGCGTCTCTGATGGAGCGATCATTTAGGACCGAAACGTTGCAATGGTCACTTGTGCTTGTCGTTTCTACAACGTTTATTGACAGTACTTCGTGGCAAGTACCAAGTATATATTTCATGTATTGTTATTATTAGTGTATTTTAACGGGCACTATACAGTGTCAGGCCTCATTCCTTATATGAGGGTAAATGGAGCCTAGACTCACCACACTGCTCCATTGCTGATTTGAGGGCTCAGAGAGATTATATAAATCTATTTTAATAAATATTATCAGGTCTTAGTGATATTGCTCAAGACAGGCGTCTTAAAGTGCTCTTGTATAGGTGTTACTCTACAGATTTTACTGACAAATTCTTGGTAGAAACGAAAACGCAATATTTCATACTTCTATGCTATAGGATTCGAATCCAGCACCTCACAATAAGAAGTCACATATACTAACCACTAGACCAACGAGACACTGCAATATAAATTACGTAATAATTATTCTATTAATCGGCATAGTACTAAGCGTGGAATGCTTATGTGGTAAACGTTTTTCAAATAACCGTTGAACAAGAACAAACTATTAAGACGTCGTTAGCGCCTCGGTGTATCAATTTATCCTTCCATAAGCTTGCTATAATATTGTATTGTACCGCATTGCATTGTACTGGACTCGTATGTGTAGTAGAAAACTGTTATGTTAGCTGGTTTGCCTTTTGTATTTAAACTGTTTTTAATATGAATAATATTAAAAATTTATTGCGTAACTTTATGTTTTTACCAATAGTTAGTGATGAAGGTTTCAGTATACAATTTGTTGTGATTTAGAGTAAATGGGCTAAAAGACCTTCCCGTCATGACTTATGGTGCCGAGACGTGGGCACTGACGCTAGGCTAGTCGCTCAACGTGCTATGGAGAGAGCTATGCTCAGAGTTTTTTTGAGGGATAAAGTCCGGAATGAAGTAATTCGCCAAAGAACTAAAGTAACCGATATAGCTATCAGGGTTAGTACGTTGAAGTGGCAGTGGGCTGGTCATGGTTGTCGAGCGACCGATGGCCGTTGGAGTCGCAAGGTCCTTGAGTGGAGACCGCGTCTCGTCGTAAGGCCTCCCCCGACTAGATGGAGCGACGATCTCCGGAGGGTGGCTGTCTTTTATTGGAGACAAAAAGCCAATAATAGAGAAGGCTGCCGCTACTTAAAAGAGGCCTATGTCCAACAGTGGACGCATAATGGCTGATGATGATTATGGGCTAAAATACGATAATTGTTGAAAGTCGTGGGCCGTCTGGGAGCTTTCATTGAAAACGCTGCCTAAACCTTTTGAGATATTCCTGTATTGTTCTCATATCTTGTTTCTCTTTATGAGGACTGCAAAAAGTCCGCAATGACATATTACTATCTTTTGTGGATAGCTCGTTATATAACCAATTTATACATTGACATAGACATCTACTAAGTAGTTTTTGTTTTCTAATTCTTGCTCTGTCTTTATATTTTGGTTTACAATTTTTTAAGTAGATAGATAAATTTTTGGTTATTATTCTCATGGGCAATTTGATTATATACAATAATCTTCGAAGTCACTTAAGTCAGTGACTAGCGATACCCCAAAACAAAATACGTAATCGGTAACATTAACCCTAAATAAATCCCTCATGTAACGAACTCCAGCTATTCTTCACGTGTCAAGGGGCAGATAAATACATTATATTGTGTCCCCGAAAGCGTAAGAAATCCGTAGATTTGTAAAGTTTCCCCCTTTATGACGGGCGAAGCGCTCCGCCAATGTTTTCCTTGGTGATATCAAAAACTTTATACGCATCACTTTCAATCAATTTACACTCTTATGTACATAGACATAGAAGCTTTATAATATAAAGTTCAGACTAGACAGATTCATTTGCAGTATTCGTCAACAAAGCGTTTAACGTATCTTAGTTTATGCCCCCGTCATAGATCCAGTTTACTATTTATAGGGTTATTAAGAAGATATCAACTTTTTTTATTGTTTAGACAATGTTAAACTTTTAATAAGCAGTAAATGTTTCATTGTTGTAATAATAGCGGAATATGTGCTGTTTGTTCTTTTTTATTAACACGTATAAAACTGTGATGGCGCGGTTAGGGAGAAGGATTGTGTGAATATTACACTTTTGTTATATTGACTTTATAATCGACTAAGAGTTATTTTATATGATTTATTTCATTAATTTAAGGGCACCTATTATGTTGATCTATACAACTAAATGAAATTACAAGTATAACATCGTACTGCCAAGCGTTTTGCGTTCCGGTACGATGTCGTGTAGAAACCGATAGGGGTGTGGATTTCATCCTACTCCTAACAAGTTAGCCCGCTTCCATCTTAGATTGCATCATCACTTAACATCAGGTGTGATAGCAGTCAAGCGCCATCTTGTAGTCGATAAAAAAAAATTGAAGTGTCTGTTTGTAACATAAAACAGGTTTTATTAAATGCATATTATTAAAGTATATGTACGTCAAATAATCAATGTAAAGTATATATACGTATTATCATCAAAAAATCTATTTTATTTTTTTTCCGTCTGTCCTTTATCTGTCTGTCTCTATGTTTGTCTATCTCTATAAGTACTTGTCAGAATGTAGAAGTTCTTGGTTTATTAGATAGCATGAAGACTGGCATAGGCTATTTCTTATTCTGATTTTTCCTCAGTTATGGTAAATACTAAGGTGTAACCGCGGGCGTCCGTTAGTCGTTAATAAATATATTTTAATATATTTATTTTGGATCATCTATTAAGTCAGTAAGTCTACTAAGTCAGTGACATAAGACAGCTACTTTTTCTCTTTTTATTACATTAATTGTAGTTTGTACATGTAATTAATAAAATATCTTTAGTCTAGATAACTTTATTTCATTAAATAATTCTTCAACGAACTGTGCTAATTTTACCTTGATCTGATGATGAAATCTACGAAAACTTGAGGAAACTCTTCAAACTTTATTTATAAGAAAGGGCATACTTCCAAGGTGGTCCCATTGTCATCATGTTAGGATCTGATGATGATATCCTGGGAAAATTTTAAGAACTGTTCCAAATGTTATAGGCATTGGTTGCTGACATACAAGTGAAGCTAATAATAGCTTCACTTGTATGTCAGTTTGTCAGTATGTAACTCTCCGTGGGTAATCTGCGCGCCTGCGGCCTTCCTTGGTTCTGGTAGCCGTTTCTCAGGCTCCCTCTCCGAAATTGAACTCTGATTCCCCGTATTTATAAATAATTATTTTATTCTCACTAATAAATAAATTACTAGCGACTGTGTGGCCGAGCGGTTTAAGTGCTAAACTGCCCGTACAACAGTCGCTCAGGCGTGGGTTCGAGCCCTGGCAGTCGCAGTTTTTCTGCGACTTCCAAGGCTCGCTCCCGTGCCGACTGTACTCTAGCCAGGTTTCTGTGGTTTCCTTGGTCACTGTGCTAAGGGTAGGGCACAGGCAAATGCGGGTACAGATTGTAAGTCGGCCACAGCCGCTATAGAGGTAATGAGAGTGTAAATAGTCAAAATAAGGAGGGATTCAATAATCCCACGTGTCTAGGCCAAAATAGGCTGATGCGTAAGTTCCAAAAAATCACGCTTTTATAAATAAACCAAACTAAAAAGTAAAAAATAAATAATAGTTTAAAAAAACTAAAAACACGCTTTTTATAGAAACCGAAACTAAAAAATAGAAAATAAATTTTAATAAATTTAAATTAAGAATAGTGTTAAAAATTTCATTAACTATAAATTAATAATAGTGTAAATAAAAAAAAATTATTTTATTTAAAAAAAGCGTGGGGTGCTTTTTAAGATATTATCAAAATGATAATCACTCTACTCATATCTGTCAATAAAATATACGTCGTGTTTGTGAGTGCCCAAAATGCCTATATCCAGCAATGAACGTCCATCAGCTGAATATGATAATACATTAATAATGAATAAGCGCAATACCTATATTAAAATATTTGTCTACAATTTGATTTCTAAAATATTTTTATTGAACGCTAAGTATTTAGTACCTTATACGGATTATATTAATGTGCAGTTAGAAATCTGAACTCAAACAATTATACCTTCCTAAAAAGCAGTTAATGTTTACATTTAGTTCTATTCAAATCACCCCTCAACCTACCAACATCGAACGGTATACAGAATCGATCGTAAGCGATAGTATTTTGTTCGGTTAATTATCCGCCGGCGGCTTAATCCGAGAAGTCACGTGATGCGCACGTGCATAGCGGCATTACCCAGGGAGCTCCTCTCGCACCCAGATTATACAATTGCTCCTAAGTGTATGTATCTACCTAACTGGCAGTACTAGTAGATTATGCGATTACCTCCGCCAGGCGCAAATACATCTTAGCTTTAATGGGCGTAGAATTAGGTAGATTAGTGTATCTACAGATTATGGTGTACCAACTCAAATAAAGGGGTTGTTTGATGTGTATACTATTAATATTGGCATAACAAATTGATACTCGATTTTAATTAATTGTATAAAAGTAGGTATAATGATTAGTGTTGTGACTGTTCCTGATTTTTATATTACCTACTCGTACTTACACTGAAAACAGTAAAAAATATTTTTCTTAGTGTTCTAGACATCAGGCAATGGGATTTTACAAATATTTTTAGTTCGCCAACCCGCATCATAGCAGCGTGGTGGGCCCATATACCCATCACCGACTAGGCATTAATAGACTGATATTTATAATGATGACACAGATCAAATTAATTATCAAATATATACTATTTTTTAATACAGTAAAGTACTTAATAAATAATCACGTAAGGGTAAGCTTTACGTAATTTTTTACAGAAAGTAGCTATTTGATATATCAATACTAAAATTATGAAAGCGAAGGTTCGATTCGATGATAGCTTATTATTCAATCACGCCAGATCTGAATGATTAATCATTGCACAGATATAATAGAATAGTCTGGAAAAGTACAAACGCTTCTCTTTACCCCAATATTACGAAAAGAACAGGATCTATTTGAGCGAATACGCAAGGCAAAGCTAGTAAAAAATATAGTTTGAACATTTTGGAACAATAGAAAATAATGTTGAAAGCTGTGAAGTCTTAATATCATTCTCACCGCGCCATCTCGCGGTAAGTCCCGACTCTACGCTGCGGTGGATATTACTCCTAAAGATAATATTATTTTAATCTGTTTTAGCTTCAACGGTTATAGTCAAAATTGTGAAACAATTATTATGATTGCAATTTGCAATTATTTTCTCTTTGCTCTGTTGAATTTCTTAGTAAACTGCAGTCTGTGATATTTTGTAATAATGTAATTGAAGGAATAAGGAAAACCAACTTAATATCAAATGTTTTATTTAGTTCTTCTTCTTAAATAAATACTCGACTGCTATATAATGAAAAGTCTGAAAAATATAATTTTTTTTTGTATGTTGCGTTCGTGTACCCTATCAGATGTATTTAGCAATCTATGAACAAAGTACTCTAGCATTTATTAAATATTCGTTTTTGATGAAACTTCATAATAATATAGCTTATATATCAGAATAAGACACGTTTGGTTATGATAACCGAAATCTTGGTGCACTCAGGCCTTAGACGTTTAGCTACTGACCCATTATAAGCAAAAGGGGCAAATTCGTACCTGACTACAGACAGCAGAAGCAAGCGATATGTTTCTGCGACACTACCTACTGATTATCCTATCCTATTTATATTATAAACACGAAAGTCTGTAAGAGAAGATAGATGGATGAATGTTATATAGCTTATACATCAGAATAGTCGAAACCGCGAGCGACATCTTGTTTTTATCTACTTGTATTACAAAGGTAAAATGTTTGAATGTATGCGTGGATTGATGTTTGTTACAATTTTACGCTAAAATTTCTGAATAGATTTTGATGAAACTTCAAAATAATATAAACTTATATATCAGAATAACACACAAGGCACGTTTTATCTCGAGATTCCTATGGGTACGAGCACTATATGGGTAAAACCGCGGGCGTTCTCTAGTATAAAATACATAAAAACCCGAAGCGTTGTGCTGACATAATATATGCTAAAACTATCTTCTATCGGCTTCAAACTCGTATGCTAAACTTAACTAATCCAGTGTCTCATCTCATTTCATTTTATTTCATTTCAAATCTCGTCAGTATTCGACCTAGAAGTAGTAATGTTAAGTTCCTATTGTACATATTGTAACCACCCCAATAGAATACCTGCCCTATGTCGTAACCGCACTGTGTCGCGTGGCCCTCTGCTGATTGCAAGCACAAGTAACGTGCAGTCTTGTTACAACGAATCCAATCGTAATAGTTTTCTTATTAACTGGAGTTTTGCCGCTTTAGACAAAAAATCCTCGATAATTCTTAAAGGTATTGCCCCTTAAGTTTGTGCTTTAGTTTAGTAGTTAGCTTTTGTTAGCTGCTTCTATATTCCTTCGCAGCTCATGACGAAAAACTGAACTTTACGGGAGACAACTTGAAAAAAAAAATTATCCGCAGTTAAAACTATATTTTATGAAATATTTATTATAAACACTAAAATAACGCTTATAATTTTTGTATCTATTATATTTACACAATATTTAATACATATTAAGTAAAGGTTTCTATTTCTATTTAAAATTGTCGTTGAAACTTGACGCTGACGTTTGGCGGAAAGACGCCCACTCTAAGGTTCAAGAGATTTTGCTGTGGTAACTACGTCGTTGATACATTAGTAAATCTATTTCAGCCCAGAATTGAAACCACTAAATAGATTATTACCCTATGCCCGCGAACTCACAAAAATCGGCGTAAGCTTTACTATCATCTTCAGTCTCTTTTAAAATGGTCGACTACAGTACACCGGCCTCCTTTCTTTTATAAGTGTTTAAGGTTAAGTAGGTTTTGGACCTTCCACCACGATACAACAATGAGTACATCGGAAACTTATGAACTCTGTTATATAGAAGTTATTGTAAGAAAAACACCCAATGTTCCTTAGTCTGATTCAGAACTCAAACCTCAAAACTTGACTAAGTTCGTCGTAGATAGACTGCACAGGAATGGAAGTCGTTCGCAGTTGGCGAAGCGTTAAATGCTACATTTTCCGCGGCCATTTGCAATTCGATATCCAGCTAAGCTCCGGGATTGAACTCTGTGGATTGCATGTCTCTTATTTGATATTGTAATAATATTCATCCCCTTTTTAAATATAAATTGGTTAATTTTTACAGTTGCAAGCGTTAAAAGGGCGATATGCTAATTGTCAACATGTCTATTAAAAATTGTGTATATTTTTCTGTAACAAAGAGGTAAAAATTGGTGCCGAATTAAATAAATAACCTTTGTAACATAGAATTTATAATAATTACACAGTTTCGGATAGCTCCTAAAATGTGTAGGAAGTCAAAGCTCAATAAACTAAATAAGTAACTATTTACACATATCGACGATTACCACTGAAACATAATTACCCCAAATAGCAAGTATAGGGCATGACTCCTCATGACATCCTTGGTCATCATGTCATACGAGTAAGTATAATTATATCATTAGAGTTTAGGAAGTAAACACGTGAATCTACCCGTTTCCATGTATAAAAATCTCATGTTCGTTAAATCAATTGTTGACTGCATCATCACTTAACACCAGGTGTGATAGCCGTCAAGGGTCAACTTGTAGTCGATAAAAAAAATTGGTTGTCTGTAAAGTCGGTTTACTGACGATAGTTGAACGTGACAACGACTTAAGAAAATACTGATGGAATGGTAGCATTTAATTGGTTATTAAAATTTTTAATTTAAGTATATTTTTATAAATATTAATTTAAATTAATAAAATAATTGATTTTGATTTTATAAATTTCTATTTTAAATTTATAATTAAATATAATTATTAATATATTTAATAATTATATTTAATAGACGGATGTCGAACGCTGCCGTACGCAAAGGCCGATTGTGCTTCTTTGTCGCTCGTTCTGCGCTCTCGCTTGCACTTCAAGCCTTACATGGAACGCCTCAAAGCGAGGTTATCGAATTATAAGACGTTATAACGTCAAAAAGTCAAACTGCGGTCAAATAAATCGGTTAAAACGAATTGACCAATTTCAATGATTTTTTGGGTATAGTCTAAAGGTATTTAGTAATAATAAATTCCAATTTTACGAAGACGGCTGCTAATTGTAAACCAACTAACTGGTCATTCACTCTTAGATGACGATAATACATTGCACTTTATTACAGAAGCTTTTATGTGTCATTTAAGCGCACAGCCTGCTTTGTGTTTAAAGCAAAGCAGACGTAGGCGTTGGCCGTAGAGCCTTTTGTTGTTGCAACTTATTGCAGGAAACTTACCGCTTTATCCTCTTACGACAAACCGACTTTATTGTTGCCTTCGCAGTTAAATAAGCTCTGCTTCATTTTATTAAATTCTTAAACAAATCTGAATGTGCAATCTTAATCTTTAAAGAAGTAACAATATAGGTACTGTAATGGACGTTTTGAAAGAGAGAAGAGGAATAATTTTAATATTACAACTAGACACGAGAGTTTGAATTAATATATTGTTCAATTTTAATCATACCAAAATGGATCTGGATAAAATGTAGGCTTCTTTTTATCCCGGTTTTCTCACAAGGGCGCGATTAACACCAGATAAACTACTGGGTATGACTAGTAATGTTAAACACACGAAAGCGAGTTTCCTTGGTATTTGTGAATAAACTGTTTGCAAGCAATTATCTGATCTCAACAAAATTTGCTACAGAAATAAATGCTGGTATTCTTCATATCAGAAACTTCAGAATTTTTGAAGAATCTTTAATAAAATTTAAGTAGCAAGTCACTTATTTGTTCATGCTCGAATTTTATTAGTATCATAGCGTACTAGCATCTAAGGTTTCTTTATTGGCAAAGAGAGATTTAAGTATCATAACCAATGACAACTTGTAGTCCAATAAAATTATTAATTTTATAATTGTTAGATCATGATAAAACAGATCGTAGTAAATTAACCCTAGAGTAGGATTTGCTTAAGTCAAACGAGTTAGAGCACGGTTTAAGCACATTTGTAATGCGTAATAATGTTTTAATGGCCTAAGCTGTGTGCAAGGGGATTACGTTGAGTACAGCTAGACGCTTGCAGGCAAGACGTACAGCGGGGGCGTTTTCAGATTATTACCGAAGCTGTATTGTCTTCAACTTTATAGATTCCTTACTGTTTAATAAGTTTATTTTTCATTTATTGCCTAATCTCAATTATTAAAAACACACTTTTATAAGTTTTAGAGATTGATTGGTGATCATTTCTTAAATCGAGGTATTTTAATTTTTGCACTGATGACTAAATATTCATATATTGATAATGTGGAGACAATATTATTTCGAATTCCTCGTATTATAACGTTCTTAGGTTATCTGAATTTCGCATAATTTACGCAGATTTCATTTTCCTTTTATTTATTATTTATATTTTTGGAGAATTTTACTTAATGTTTGCTTAATATAGGTATCATCTACAACCGTTCATTAAAAATTCAGGTGTTGTGTTTAAATTATTAACGTAATCATTTAGGATCGACGAGCAATTATCGTAGACTTTCTTAACATTACGCCTATCATATCACTAAACTAAAACGACAGCAATACCCATTGGTTCATTCTATGCAGTTGTACAAAGATTTCCAAGTAAGGCCTTTAAAATTATTTGAATGGTTCATGTTGTATGCAAGAGGATTAAGTTGGATACAGCTAGACATTTCTAGGCAAGATAAACAGCAGAAGTGCTCTGAGATTAGAGCTAAGGCTGTTCCGTCTTGAATAGCCCGACGTTTGTGTTCGTAAGCGGCCGTAACTTACTATGTTATTGTTTAACTTACGTATTGTATTGTTAAAATGTGAAAATAAGTTACTTTTCCACTACAATATTGTTTTCTGATCCATTCACGTAGAGTTTAATTAGAATTTTATTTTATCAAAACTGTTATGATATTTCTTACAGATAGATGGCTCAAGAAAAGGTAGCTTTGTCCTTCTAAAATATATTGTACAAATACTAGTAAGTATAGCAATTTAGATGCCAAAATAAAACAGGCACGTTTAGCCCTTCTAAGCTAGTCCTTATAAGTGGTTCGGTCAACCAGTATTTTAAAGAATATACGACAATACAAATAATTCATTTTAAATGGAGAAATAAATAGCAACACCTCTACGCTGTAATTCAACTGAAAAATTAACACTGCGAGAATAAAAGAATTGTCACACTTTGTAGAAGGAACGCCGTCCAAGTCTTAATCTGCCCCGAGAGGTCCCTCAAATGAAGGTTACCATTTTTTTATAAAATCCAGGGATAATACTTTTTGGGATAGTTATTTTTAAAACTTTTTTATTTAAAATTGACTATGGTTTTGTCATATTTTGGTCGCAGTTAATGCAAAAACGTCAAAATGTCATGATATTTTATACATACTATATAGGATGTATTTATGTTTTTAACACGAAATAACAAATGTAGTATGTTATCTCAATTCGACACGTATTTTTTTTTATGTATGACCACCATAACTGTTTAAAGAGTTTTCCGATTTTGATCTTTCTTTATTTATTAGAAAGGGCAAATTTTAAACACTTTCAAGGTGGTCTTATTGTCATCATGTACAAATAATAATTGTTGTAATATCTGTATAAAATAATGATGAAATCCTGAGGAAATTGAAGGGACTCTTCAAATTTTGGAGACACGCTTACAGCGATTTCGGTTTTTGTATTTTCTCGGTAATTAACGGAAATATAGCTTTTTGGATACTTAGATCACTTTATAATACGCCGTATAATATGCTATGACAATATAGTACGAGTACGTTACGTGGCCATAAATCACTAAAAAGTAAGAAATAACTGTGTTATTTAGTTGCTTTAATTTACTTAAGCATATCTAGGAGTCGGTGCCAGACAAGGTTTGTAGAAAGAACCTAGAACCCACAAACTGCTTTACTTCGTTAAATAATGTTCCTTAAACTTGCTGACTTCATATATATGCTTAAGTAAATTAAAGCAACTAAATGACACAGTTATTTTTTACTTCTTAGTGCGTTTTGAGTCGTTTATATTTTTGTTAAAATTTTTATTTATATTAATAATAATATAATATATTATTATTAATATAAGTAACTCAGTCTTCGCTTACAGTAGTGTAATGGTATTCTTTGACAATTGCGTGTTGCCTTTCGCACTTGATCCTTCATGAACCAAGTCATGTGACTACCGTATCGCGTAGGCGAGCATTGAGTTATGCGGTTTGTCTATACCTATAGCATATTCATCTTCATTTTCCTATCAATTAGGTACATGGTTGTTCTAAACAAATATGGAATCGCTAGGAAATGAATTTACGCTTATTTCATGGTATGTAAGACTCTCCAGTTAAACTGGAATACCCAATAAAACCCAGTGGTACTCGTCAGCGTCTTCGTCTTCACAGGTTCGTAGGTTGTCTTGACGTTTACCTGCAAGTAACCATTCCCTCGTAAGTGTAGTAAATACATATTTAACCTTATTTATAAGCTGCATAGATGCGTATATTTCCGCATTCGTTGCCCATTATCTCGTCAGCCTCCTCCGGGCTGACTGCTGACTTACAAAAATACACTATGGCGGTGCACTACGTCTCGCTGTTTCGCATAGTACAGCAAGAGCCCTCGCATTACGATTAAATATAGAAAAATGTAGCCCTTTCCATAACATAGGGATGGAAATACTTTCCACTACTATGTACTTTGGACTTTTTTAAACAGTCTAGTAACAGCAAAATTTCATAACAAAAGAATCAAATGAGACAAATATCTGCCTGTGTCTTATTTTCTTCCCTAATCCTAAAGTATTTGCAAACATGGTTGCTCTACATTCAACTGTCCTAATGATATCAAGACGCGCTTAAGAGCCCATACATAACACTCTATGTGACATTTTTAAAATTTAAGTCAACTTTAATGCTTTCTGCCCTGTTTACTGTAAATACTTATTCAAATTTGTAGGCGAGGCCACAATACGGCCTGGCCTTTGTGATACTGGAATTGTGGGGAATATTAACATAACACGAAGAGTATTTCAATGAACAAAGTATAACCGGTATAAAATAAAATTTTACGGTTTAGCCTTATATTGAAAAAGGGAGGTCGTGTTAGGGCATAATAAAATGACTACGTGTTCTGTGGCCAATGCTATGGGAACTGAATATTTAACGTCTGACGTTCTACAACTTTAACATTGATGGAATGCTGTCGAAGAGATTTTTGTGCATACAATGATTTGGTTTCGTTTTGTTCTTTTTTAAACCTCTCGATTTTCAATTCCACACGCCATCTTGATGGAATGTTTATGCATTCTACTTTTTAATATTGTATTGGAATACAATTTCACAAAATTTTATTACTACAAATAATATTATGTTTTTAACCAGATTTTTACTATTGGGTACTAGTTTTAGTTTTAGTTTATTTCATTTTTTTAACCTTTACCAATTTCAATATAAAAAAATGTTATATAAAATAGAAAAATAAAAACTATTCATCTTCAAAGATAACTGCCGCATTTTCTACAATCCCTTAAAAAGGATTACACTAATAGCTTAAAGCGAATTTTCTATATTCACATAAATATTCATTGAATGCTATGGTCAAAATGGGAACCAACATAAACAAGAATGCCCGTACCGAAATAATTGTTGCAGGGATGGCTAAACTTGAGGCAGCGGATCCCATTAAACTTTCCGTTCAGAAATGGTCTTTGTAGAATAATTTGCATGGGCATTGTCAAACCCTATCGGGCATTCGGAACGAGACTGGCCAATGCCCGAGCGCGAGGCAAACTTTTACCATTTCCAGTATTTTGCATATTCTGCAGCGAAAGGTTTTTTAAAATGCGATTGCAAGTCAATCGACGACGTAATTTTCTACAAACTGATGCTTAAACTTTACAAACTGCATTAGTTTGTGCGATAATTATGCTGTATAAAGGCAATGCGTAAATAAAATTGGAAAAAAGGAACAAAAGTCGCATACATATTGTAACTTGTTGGACTTAGAATATATATTTTTTAATAAGTTGACTATAAATATCATGAATGTGAATGAATCATAATAATATTCGCAAAGTTTTTACTCACTGTCTATGCTCTTAGATCTTTAAAATTACGCAACGGATATTAAAGTCGTTATTTAGAGTGATTTAATAGCCAGGCTTTGATAATCCGTCTATTTTGCAGCAACAGGAAAGACAATTTTCTTATCCTGGAACTCCAAAATCGCAGAAGAGAAGTATCACTCCAAGGTATACAGGTTATCAAGCAGGACTTGATAACCTGTATGCCCTGTATGCATAAAGCATTTAGTTAAGTGGTAACTCACATGAATATTTGCATTCTTTGTGAGCTGAATACTCTGTCAATTGAATGATCATCTTTAATATATGCTTGTTGCGCTCACTTGATCTTTTCAGAAATCTTTGAACAACTGAATTGTAATAGAATATTCAAAGATATTGGCTTAAAAACCGGCAGTTCAGCAGTGGAAAGATCTCAGTGTGGATTTAAATATTAGACTTGCTCATGTTCGACCAATATTCATGGTAATTATAAAAATTACATTACTCATTTGTCTACACAGTAAGATTGAATTACCAAGTGTTTATTACTATTTCAGGAGACATTCCGATGAACCTTAGTCGTGCCAATACAAATAAGACACTACCAAGTTGAGTTTACAGTAGGCTCAGAATGAATACTCAAAGAGTGGTGCAACTAATGTTTGCAGAAATCAAGAGGGACCTATAGATTTTGCAAAAATTTTTAACAAAAAATAGAACCGACTCAAAACGCACTAAAAAGTAAAAAATAACTGTGTCATTTAGTTGCTTTAATTTACTTAAGCATATCTATGAAGTCGGTGCCAGCCAAGTTTAAGGAACGTTTTTTTTACGTAGTAAAGCAGTTTGTGGGTTCTAGGTAACGTCCTTAAAGTAGAAACCTTGGCTGGCACCAACTCCTAGATATGCTTAAGTAAATTAAAGCAACTAAACGACACAGTTATTTTTTACTTTTTAGTGCGTTTTGAATCGGTTCTATTTTTTGTTAAAAATTTTTATTTCTTACCTTTTAGTGATTTATTGCCACGTAACGTACTCGTACTATACTGTCATAGTAAATTATACGGCACTAGTATAATAGTTTTTTCGTTGGTTAAAAAGTCATGGCATCTCTTCAATTAATATAAACTGTTCAATTAAAAACTTAAAAAGATATTGCTGCTAATCACGATTAAGTCTATGAATCAAACAATACCTCTGCAGTATCTTGGGGTAACATCGGAAACATAAACTAACACCGGAAGCTACTCGGCAAGTTTAAATCAACGGTTTTCAAAGAACCGAATACTTTTTAATTTAGTGTAAGGTTTAAACACAAAACATTCCATTATAATTTCATACAACATACATTTAAAACTTATAAAGAATTCCATCCACATGCTTTTGTTTTTAAGCTAACTTAATAGTTTTCAGGCTGGAGCGCCGGGGACACAACGGGTGGCGAAATTAAAAATTCCTTTAAAAGACGCATGTTTTAGAAAATTTTCATCGGGGTCTTGCCGATAATTGAAATAACAAACTACGGGCTGGCTCTGACATATCGATTGACGTTTAATTTTAGCACATAAAAGAACAACACCTTGCCTAGACAAAGAAAACGTTATAAAAATTGATTTTCCACAGCTAATAATAAGGCGGTTATTTTCAATGCTTATTATTTCAATTTGCAGCTCGTACATTTTATCTGGAATTTGCTTATTGAATTAAAGAGTTGTGGATAAAGTTCACCTTAATTAAAGCGCAATACAAAAGTATTAAGAAGTTTGTGGAAATGGACGTGGAAAATGTTTTTCCGATCGGACTTAGCCGGCTGGTTTCCTTCTGCCTCGAATGCAAAATAAAGCGAGGCACGGAATACTAAGTGACCCTTGTAAGAGATTTAAGTATTTCGTGATTATTTTTTTAAATTTATGTTTTTCATGTAACGAAATTTATATCACAATTTTTTCAAAATCTTTGAATGTGATTTTCATATAAAAGCTGTTAATGGATTTTTAAGAAGATATCATCTTATTTAGATTTTGAGTAAGCTTGCCAGTTAACTATGACGCAAATAAAAATATTAGCATATTCTTCTCGTTGCCAAAAAATGGCAAAAAAGGATCCCTTATAGATTCGTAAAGGCCGTCTGTCCAGATATGTCACAGCCACTTTTAGCCGAAACCAAGAATTATACTGTTGGAGTTTGGTAACTAGTAAAAAGAAAAAAAGAAATTTTGGAGGCTTCTCATATACAAATATCAAGGTGAAAGTCAAATCAAATACATGCTTATATCTACTTAAAAAAATAAAACTTTTACCTACCGCCAGTTTGTACGGAATCCTCGCTGCGCGATTCCGCACTTGTGCTTGGCCGGTTTTTTTAAAGTTATAATTATATCGAAAAGCGTTTTTATCTTCAAAACCTTTTCATTTTATCTTTATTTCCTGAGGTTATGTTTTAATAGGATGATGAGAAAACGCTAGGAATACTCTAATGAAATATTTTGCAAACAAAATAGGTAGCTAATCCCAAAAATTCAATATTACAGAAATAAGTTTTTTAATTAATTTTCTTTTGGAATTTGCGGCAGTTGGTTTCCTCGCCCCGGGCGAGTATCTTGAAATAATATCGAGTTTCTTGGTATTTTTGCAACCCGGAAATTGATTCGAAATTTTCCCATATTTTTATCAAGACTATTAAAAAGATTCTTTTTCTAAATTGGTTAATGAGGTCAGCGGGATTATTACTCACTTAATGAACTTTGTTGAAGTTTGGTGATGATTTTTATTAAAATTTAGTGATAATGACAATTAGTTTAATGAAATTTAGTTTGTAATGGAACAAGCAGATTGAAGGGTCATTTATCATTAACATAATTATGATAGTGAATAATTATTATAAGGTAAAAAATCATCACTCCCACCAATCCGCATTGGAGCAACACAGTGGGTCTAAGTTCCAATCGTCTCGCCTTCAATTATTTTCTGATAATGATATTGATGCCTAATGTGGTCACAAACTTGTAAGTGTGACGATCACTGTAAAGAAGTATCCTGCGTAAGCGACTAACACGACGCGACAAAAGCTTTTTTATAACTATTGAAAAATTAAAGATTTTTAATTTTTCAAAATCATAACTAACAAATTAATAAAGTTTTATGAAAATTTACTACAGGATCTTATAAAGTACATATATCAAAAGGGCTCTACGAAGTTTAAAATTTTTAGGCCAATTATTTATACCTTTCATTCCATTGTTTATGCCAATGGAGATTAGGAAAAATTTGTTACTTAACAATTGAATAACTTTTTGAAAAATGATGATTAAACTTTTTTTCTTCAGGGCTCTATTTTTTCAAGTTTCAAAAAGATACTACAATTTTTTAAAATTTTTTAAATCACATTTTATGTTATAAAGAAAAATATTTTTATTGCTGAACTCTCTTTAGCGGCGGCGCGCGCATGCCGTAACAGCCGCGCAGAGCGCTATTTTATTTTCAACGTCTAATTAAAATTATAAATAATGGAGATAGAGTTCCGGGAGTTAGGACTTTTTTATTGGAAATGTCCTCTTCTTTAACGAGCTTTATTTAAAATTGCTTATATATAAATATTTTTTAAGTTATTAACAAAATACGAAATATAATTTTTTTTCATCTTATTTTGTTATTACAATTGCAATTTTTAACCTGCACCAAAATCCTTCAAAAACATTTTTCTAGAGGTGATTCCGAATCGCTCATATTTTTAGGACTATCTCTATTTTTCACGTTTTTGAACTTGTTGACTAGAGTATAGGGCAGAACAACCCGTAAGATGTTAATGACAATTACTGAAATTGGCGACTTAACGTACTCTCTGAGGCAAGAATGTGTAACCAATTTCTAAACTCTGGGCTGGGTACTTTTCTTTACAATATATTAGGCGGAAGCTCATTATTTAATAATCATGGGCTTAATGAGAATACATTAAACGCCTCAAATAAAATAAGACAGGGAATTGGAATGCATTCACTTGGCATGGACACTAAATATCTGTATCAATGTGTTCGAAAAGCCCGATAGGATAGGTAAAGAGGAAGTTCTAAATTACATATTGTTCTGTAATATATTGTAATGAAATGTGGGTACGGCAGCGTGTTTGGCGGAGCGGGAAATTGCTTAATCAGTCAGCTGTAGCATGCGTTGATGATTAGTCAGATATCAATATGAAATTGAGGGTGATATTTTGTACCCCTTGAGGGTTGATATACAAAATTTGAGACAGGTACTACGTACTAGAGTGATAGAAAGAGTGTCTATATTAATAAATAAAATTGTAATTGCTATTTAACTTTTTTTATTGGAAATTACATAAAAAAAACTAATTTTAAAATTTTTGTCTATCTGTTTGTTCTTGCTTATCTCTAAAATTGCCAGTCGTATTCTGAAAATTAATTTTGTATATAAGTAAAAGCTAGAAGCTATGAACACGAAGACTAATTTAAATCCATGTATTGTCACGGCTGAGAACTACGCGGGCAAAACCGCGGGCGTTTGTGTGTAAATTCAGTTTTCTATTGTGTGAAACATCCATTCGATGGAATTATGTTTCTGCTTTGATTTAACATTGTCAAATTGTATTTATTAGCCGTGATATCTCGACGGTTTAATAAATGGGTTGAAATAAATATGTAACAAATATAAGTGTGTATGTCTGCAAATGAAAGAGATCAATTTCAATCTCATTAGATTTAATTGTCTTGTTTAAAAATATAGTAAGACATTTATTTCATAGTTATTTTATAGTAAAACATCTTGATATTAAAAAATAATTATCTACTTGTATACTTTTTTTATGTGTCACAGACAGTAAAACTGAAAAGTTTTTGAAGTATAACAGAAGCACTTCTCTAAATTTGTTACGTTAGCTTTGAAAACAACGATGTACAACGGTTGCAAAGCGGATGTACAGTAATCGGAATTCTCCAATGACATTTTGTCGAGTTATACAGACAGTTGAACTTAAGGATGATCGACGAGATGTTTGTATGATGCATTACTTTTAAATAATCGACATACAGATTACAGGTAGAGTGACATTGATTATGTTTTAATTATTTAGTAAGAATGGAAGTTAGTGATGATTGTAAATAAAAATAAAATATTTAATCTACTGGCTAAAATTATTAAAAATGTCAATAATAGATATGATAATTAACTCTTTTATTCTGATCTTGTGAGCGCAGTTATAAGTCAATTGATTAATGAAAAAAAAATTAAAATATGTAAATTAGTAAACATCACTGAATCTTTTATAATATTATATCAATAGCACAATCCATATGCAAAATCAACAGAACGACACTAATTTATTTGGACAAAAACGCGTAAATTGCTGGTCGGCTGTAAACGATTGGGACAAATGGGGAAATTATGGTAAACTAGGGGCCGCGGCCATTTTAATTGTTTTGATCAATGCGCATGTGAAAATATAGTTTGTAAATTATTTCGCTCATTAATTTATTCAACGGGCTTTATTTTCATTTTATTTTCGAAATCCGCAAAATTATTTTTAAAACCATTGATCTTTATTATCCAACTTCTAAATAAAGAAGTCATTGCCTAATACTTATTTTATTATTATAGAATACAAATATATTTACGTTTTGTTGTTAGTATTTTATGTTTTTTTGACTCAGTTTCTAATAAATTATAACATGGTCCATTATAGAAATGAGTAATAATAACAATACCAAACGATAATTAATAGGGGATTGTAAAGGTAAGCAAATCCACTTTTCCACAAAAAATAAAAACAAAAAATATATATCTCAATATTACTCACATTAATACATAATATCTATGATATCCAGTAGTACACTTCATGAAGCTTCTGAGATGCAATTACTGGCGACTCAGAGCATGTCTTCAAAGCATACATAATTTAAAAGTACCTGAAAGCACCAAAAGCTAAGAAATTTTCCACTTGAAAAAAATACGATATACCTACTAGTACCAAAATAATGCTTTGCCAACTCTTTATATCATGTTATGTCTACTGCTCTCTGCGTCTATGCTTATCCCTTATAATAACAGCACATAATATTTAAACAGCAAAGTTTCAACATGATAATTTTCTAAGCTGACTTCACTGTAAATACACAATCTTCGGGCAAAGTTTGCGAAAGTTTAGTGTATCTAGAATTACCATACACATATTTGTTGGTTTGTTTAATAGCACAAACAACACCCACGTAATTTTGCAACCCTTCAAACATACGAGATTCATGACGCGTGAACTACGCAACAAATGGCCCTTGACAGATTTCCGTTGAGTCGGGGAAATAAAGGAAAACAGATTGCTCAGTGCTCAGTTTATGCAAAATGCATGCTACCTTAGATCTGGTCACATACCGCTTTGTCATCAGGCTGTTTTTATGGCAAAGAAGGAAGACCCTGACTTGCTTCTTGTACCTTAGCCCATCACGCTGATCGAATTAATGTAGACTGGTTTAGAGAGATAATAATCGGATCTGATGGATTGTGGATGGATGTGCTCTTAAGATATTGCAAGCTGCTTCTAATAGTTTTATACTAGGACTAGCAGTCGCTCGCGATTTCGTCCGTGTGAAAACCTTATTTTTTTTATAATTTCCCTTGAAGCAATATCCTCCGTCCCGTCCCGTGTACTAAAGATCTACATTTTTGTTAAACATTGTACGACATTACAGTACTTTAACATGAACAATATATATTTGTGGCAAGCTGATATGTGTAGCTTAATATTAAATAGTCTATTATACTCTTGAGTCTAACTTTCAAAACAAACAAAAAAAATTTACAATCCGACACAGATCTAGAGATGAGCCCGTTTAAACAAAGGAACAAACTCTTTCGCTTTATATTAATAGTATAGATATGGTTTTCTATGTTAAATAATAAAAAAAGATCGAATTCTCACCCCTTAACATGACAGAGCATACATGCCAAAATGCTGACGCCTATTCAGTACGTACTCGTACCTACGTAGAGTTCAACTTGATTTGGACTTAATAAAATATTTTTTACACATTAAAAAAAATTGACAATACTTATTTAAAACAAAAAAGCAATCCAAACTAAGCAACGAGGTTACAAAAATAGTTCAATACATCGCAGGATTGCTTTCAATGGAACGCATTCGTTCATTCATTAAGTCATTCAAGTCATTCACTCATTGGCATTACCCAACGAACCCTGCGTATATTCGATCCCATAGGAGCTTTAAGGCGCGTTCCCACTATGTCATGACTATTAACTGATTGACGATTTTTCATTGATCCATTGTGGTCACTAGCTGGTTGACTATTAGGTATTTGACGTTAAAGTGTCGTTGTTGGATTTTTTCATAACTGAACGGCAGTTTGACGCTACAGTGATATGCTTTTACTTGATTTGGCTTAAATATAACGATTTTTATATCTTTTACGACTGTCGTACCTATTTTCTCCTATTATGTTGGGGTCTCGACACCAAGCACAGAATGTAAGTAAAAAATCGCGGAAAATGATTAACTCATCAGATGGATAGTAGACAAAATACATGACGTTGTCGCATCGCAACTAAAGATTTTCATTAATAATTTTATGTTTTACTGCGGAGACTAAGGCTAATGATACCTTTTTTATCATTTTTGGACCCCCTTTCCCTCCATGAAAGAAATGATTCATGAAAGTAAGACATAGCTACGCCTGTGCCAGGACATTTCGAACTTCCCGACAATCTGCCGTCATGACAAAGTGAGAACGCGCTCTAACTCTGATTTTTCCGAGAACCACTAGCGAGAGCTATTTAACTTTGAAAGCAAATAATAGCATCGCACTCCAATTTGCATGCTCTAATGTGAAATGAAACTCTATACTAAAGTTTTATTTTACTCATTGAATGGTAAACAAAATAGAGTCACGTTTGCTCGATGCGTAATGAAGTTTTGATATACTTTTCGTAGAAGAAATTGATTCAATATTAGAAATAATATTAATAATATTTTGTCTGAAACCCACGAAAATTCCGTGTTTTTTCAAGTTAAACCAAGGAATAAATAAATATTTTTTTGAGCATCTTCAATATTCTATTTGATATTTAATTGTATAAAGATGTTAACTTAAAAAAGCTAGCAGGGATTTGGTGAAGAGGAAACAAGTGAAAGAGCGTGGTCTTTGTGTACATCTATGGGACTGGGGTGTAATGTAAGTATGAATGTGGAGGATTTGGTTTCTTGAAAGCAAAGAATCTCCACAATCGTCTGGTGGCGCTTCTTAATCTTAAAGTTTCTCAAGATAAATGTAGGAGTGTATAAGGTTGTTCTTGCATTAAACAAGACTCTTACTCGGCATCTATCTCTTGGCAAAGAGAACTGGCGCAAGCGGCAAGCCTAAAGTAATTAGTAACTCTGATCGTGTGGCGATATGGAGTTGCATAAAAAAATCTACAAGGTTCTCTTGTTCAATATACATGTATATTATATCAAATACAATCTGAATATTAAAACAGCACTAAATATTTCCTTTTTTAAACTACTTCAGTAGGAGGTTCCCAGTTCAACGCGTAATTTTTATTGTACCTAATGCTTGTTACTTCATAACTGCATCATTTCCAAAGTGATTTTGAAAACTATTTTTAACCGACTTCAAAAAAAAAGGAGGTTATCAATTCGACCCGTATGTATGTAACATTTCCATAACAGCCTAGTTTTCGCATAATTATGTTAGTCTATATCAGCGTCTGAACAAATATGCCAAATTTCAAAAGTGTATGTATGTATGTATTTATGTTTGTGGATGCATATCTTCAAAACCACAAGTCCGATTTAAGTAATTCTTTTTTTTGTTGTACTTACCAGGTATTGTTCAACTTAGGGTATACTGCAAGTTTCATCAAAATCGGTACAGTAGTTTTTGAGATAAGGAAGTTTTATGTTTTTATATTTGTGTTCGTATATCTCAGGTATTACAAGTCCGATTTAAGTAACTCTTTTTTGTTATACTAGGTATTGTTCAACTTAGGAAATATTACAAGTTGATCAGAATTTGGAGGTGATTTTTTACGCGCTACGCATAACTTTTCACAGAATAATCCGATTTTGAAAATTCTTTTATTATTAGAAAGGGTACACTTCCAAAATGGTCCCATTGTCATCATGTTAGGATCTGATGATGAGATCTTGGTTAAATCTTAGAAAATCTTTAAACTTCATATGCACATTTACAGCGATGTCGGTAGTTTATAAGTGGCTAGCGAATATTGTTACTCATTGTTTAGAACGAGTATGTTTTACGTATGTTCCGTTGTCGATAAACCACTAAAAATGTATAAAAAAAAATTAAATAAAAAATTAAACCGACTTCAAAACACACTGAAAAGTAAAAATAAATAAGTCATTTAGTTACTTTCAGTTACTTAACCATAACTATGAAGTCAACATTTACTTAACCATAACTATTTTTTACTTTTCAGTGTGTTTTAAAGTCGGTTTAATTTTTTATTAATTTTTTTTTATTACAATGGATATGCTTCGATATTGCTTCCATAAACATTAAAGAAATCGGTTTAGTTGTTTGGTTTTTATTTCTTTACCGCCTTCAAACCAACTAGTAGATTGCACATAGATGTAATGCAGTTCTAGCGTTTTTAAATACCTACCCAAGGTCTACGTCGTTCTATAATAATTTGGTACACGCCAATGGTCGTATCAACATCTGCAGTATATATTTTAAGAATGTAATTTCATTTATCTACCACGTAAGTACTGCGTTGCCGGCCAAGGAAAGGGTCCTCTATTTAAAAGGAAACGGGGCATGCCTCTACTCGCGTGATTACAGCTTTCAACTAGATTAGCAACTCGCTCAATATGTGATAGGTTTTAGCTTCGGCATTATCTAAGGGAATAATTTTTTAATTTCCTAAGTAGTAGGATTATTTCCTTACAACTAAATTTTAAAGCAAAAAAACCTTGGTTTGACACGCTTTATCAGTAGCAGTGGATATATTTCTGAAAATCTTCTGCAGGTATACAACTAAATAGCAATCTTATAATATTAATTGCTTACAATCAAAGTTCACAGAAAATACCTTGCTAATTTTACCTTAAAATGCTGTCATATACTTTAAACTTTTATTAAAAACGGGCTAGCATCATTTTATTTATTTAAGCAACTTTATTGCATTTCTTGTGTCAGAACTCTCTTAGAGAAGTACAGTACTTACAGTAACGTACAGTTACAGCCATGCAAGCAATCGTTTTTCCTTTAACGTAACTACAATAATAAAAAATGGATTATTTATTTATTTAACTTTAAAGTATCAAAATAATTGGACCTTGCTTATGGATTACCGCCATGTGAAATGTTGAGTTCACGATTATTGTAATAATATTCCTATAGTTTTTTTTATTAGTTTGAACAACACATTAAGCTTTCATTTAGCTGTTGGATCAAGTCTCGGATTGATCGATACAGAAGGCGGTATTGTGAGGAGGTTCCTCACTCTTTAGCCCTGACCACGGGTTGCTTGGTCCCGCAAGTGGAGGAGTAAATTTTTATAAATTTTTAATAATCTTTTTATAAATATATTTGTATTATATAACATTGTTAAAAATTAAATGAGATAAAAATAGTGGTATAGTAACGTTTCAAATAATTAAAAAAAAAAGACTTCATATAAATCCAATTTTGTAAAAGCAACATTAACGACCTGACCTAATTCCAACGTCGCGTCATTCTGACTAGGTTCTCCTTGATATCCGTCGAAGCCTTCCAGTAATAAACTAGACTTTAAAGCAATAACGCTTTCATAACCCTCGTGATATCAGATATAAATCTCGGTTAGCTTGCAACGAACATGACACCGCTGGACTTATTAATTGTTATTGAAATAAATGCCGCCTCGCTGAGACTTTAATTGAAATTGACTGCGACGTCCCACGTTGTAATTTATAAGACGTTTGATATTATGTAGGTTATGGTAAATAATTAGATTATGTAATTGTTCTATGACACATAAACTGCCTCGTTGGTCTAGTGGATAGCCTATGTGGATTCGATTGAGTGGTTCTAGGTTCAAATCCTGGGTCAAGTTTTGAAATATTTCTGAGTATTTATTTGGTCAAACAATTTTCAGTTATTCTAGGAGTTGCCTGGAGTATGCCAGAAGGAAAGTTGGTGGTGTTGCACCCCTGTGTCTTGGAGAGCACCTTAAGTGATTCCGATCATTATCATCAACATCTGATGGTGATCGTTAATAAATTAAACATTAACACCCTAAATCCGCCAACCTGCATTGGAGCAGCGTGGTGGGTCTTCGCTACATATCCTCTTTTATCCTTACTCTTTATATCGTGAACTGAGGTATGCATCAAGTGACCCAAGAACAACTGCTTATATGGCCCAAAGAATAACTGCTATATCAAAACGGTACCAGCCAGCGTATCGGGCAACTTAACATGTCTGAAAATTTAGACGGCATAGTCACTAATTCTTTTTTTCTGTTTTAACTCATGCGATCAGTCTGATGACTATGAGCAGAAGCGTTGTAAGAGAGTTGGCGATCAGAGATAACCTCTCCAACGGGAGATGCTCTATATAAATTTCAAATTTCTCTTCAATCTAGAATTTGCCGTCGCTTTAAACGTCGAATTGCCCGTGGTATCGTTAACTGCATAGCCAGATGATTCGGATGTTTTATGAGTCTAGCTTTGTAGTTGATGCTACTTGCTCTTATTTCCTCTTTTACTGTTGGCATTTGTAGACGTTCATGGATTTCAGACATTTTTAGAAACCATGGACGTATGGAATTCAGCTATGGGCTCAGCATGCGACCCCAATGTTAACTTAATACAGAGAGCACAGAATTAGTAACTAATTTAACTTTTATTTCAAGTATTTTGGTAATATTTAATATTAGTACCTACCTACACCCAAGTTTGTGATGTAATACTAAATACAGGAATTATTGATCTATGTTAGCTACGTTTCCAATATGACCTGATTTTGTATGACGTTATCAGTGTTCCTAGAATGTCTAATTAAAGTTCCTACTATGTATCCAATAAACTCGCCCTATAATTAATGTTTCATAATCTCTATGACGTCAAATGGGTTTATGAAGTTTGCAGATATACTTGCACTATGTACAAATTAAAACGAATGTAATGCATTGATGACTAATTAGAATAAAAACCAGCATATATAGTAACTATTGACGGTTAAAGCAGATGGCCCATTTACGCCTTACGCCTACCCCTGCCGTATGCGTAAGGGAAAAGGAGCCAGACAAACCCCGTAACGCGTTACGTAACGAAGCGGTTTACCCTCCCATAAGAAGTTATCTCTTTAAAAAGATCCAATATAAAACTTACTAATATGAATAGCGTACACTTTATCCCCTGAATGATATCAAGTTAGCAGACCTGATCATAGCTTAGATACTCCCGTGTGCATCAGCCCTTATTATCCATCTAAGCCTGATATAATAACCACAGTATTTCAAAACAAATCCACCTATCCAGCAAAGCTATTCAGTAAAAGATTATACGCCTCATTATTTCACGCCTCCGTCCTAACGAGTCGGCGCAAATAATAACACTATTAGTTAAGTATTGTAAGTTATGTGCAGTTGTTGCGAGCATAGTCGGCTGTAATGTGAAGGTACTGGCAGTATTACTGGCTGGCAACTGCTGATGTTGGAAACTAGAGAGACGGCTTTTAGTAAAATATGCGAAAATACGCATTTACTAAATAACCGCTTCTTACAAACTTTTCCGTATCACAGATATTCTTCCACTCAATCTGGTCTGATTGACTGCGTGGAAGGAAATTGTAAACACTGTAACAAAGACACTGCAGGGTGGATACGACCTTCAGTATTGAAGAAAGCGACAAAGAAGAAGATCTCAAATATATGGCTCTGTTTGATTACCTATAGAGTTATTCGCTCTAGCATACAATGGACCTGTTATCAGCACGTATACATCATAGTAATATTTAAAAATATTACATTAAAAATGTTTTGCAAACTGCAAATTAATAATAAGATAAACAATCATGCTGAAAAATCAGAGATGTAACGTACCTATAAAGCTCATTCAAAAAGACAGACGTCAATTAATACGTACAACAAAGGGATTAAACAATACGTACAACAAAAGTTGAGAGTTACAAGTTAACGCCGATATATTTTTTTTTAAAGCTAACTTTAATCCACACCCCTTTTGGTTTCTACAAGACATCGTACTTGAACGCTAAATCGCTTGGCAGTACGTCTTTGTCGGTAGGGTGGTAACTAAAAAGGCCACGGTTGCAGCCTCCCACAAGTCAGATCTAGACCAACTCAGAATATCTTAATCAGTCCACCAGGGAATTGAACCCAGGATCTCCGTCTTTTAAATCCACTGCGTCACGCGTCAGAAATAAGTTTATAATATTTCAAACCTGTTTTAAGAAGCGCATTCCACACTTAGTGATCATGTCTTAAGCGGCTGCATCTACGCTGTAAATATCATACACTGGCTCGGTTTGTGACAATATTATGAACGTCGTAAATAATTTCTTTTTAACCGACTTCTAAAATGGTGCTTCCCTATTATGAGTTTTATACCTAACTGTAAAAAATGTCTACGTTATTAAAAAAATACAAGGTCATTTGCGATGACCTTGTTAAATGCTGTTGCTTTATAGGTATGACATCCTAGGTTCGATCTCCAGTACTTTATATCGTAATGTGATCGTCAGCTAGTGGCAAACTCTATTGCAAAGCGGATTCATTAACCTAATTACAAAATTTATAAAATATTACCCATACTTTTATAACATATACCTACATCATAGGTACATAAGCATATTGTTATACTACATTATTACTGCGAGTTATTGGACAAGCGGTATGTTGCTAGCTACCAAACTGAGAAGTGATCACAGAACTTGCAAATCTAATAGTATATCACCTTCGAGCACTACAAGCCAACGTTCCCAAACATTATCATCAACAGATTCTTTTTAATAGGGACTGTTACAGAGCTTAACATGACCAAGCTCACCAACAAACTTAGGAGTAGCCCAACCAAGGCCTATCCATTTAACATTCAACCATTGCAGGACTTCTGAATAAAACAGTTCTATATCTTTATTTACTAAATACGGTGAAAAGCACCTTATTCTAACAAAAAAAACATTTTCGCTCATAGAATTTCATTAGATACGTTCATTTCATTTCATACAGTTTTAGTGAAAGCTATTAGTCTAAGATGCGTACTAAGATCGACCTTAACTAAAATATATTTATAAATTTAGTATATTAGAAAATATATCGCTGGACAGACTATTTTTTATTATTTTTTAAAAATAATTTTTATACTCTAGTAAACAGTGAGCGTTATTTTGGTAAATTCAATTGTCAATATAAATATATATATATAAATTTTGTTTTATTGATTTATATATGTTGTCTCACTGTTTACTAGAATATAAAGATTATTTTTAAAAATTCAACCATGAAAGTAACATTCATGAAAGTAACATTAAAATCTGCACATGTACCTTTACATTGAAGAACCAGTAAAGAGTACATAATTACGTAACTTTCCACCAACCGAACATACAAATAACGTGTATTTTGAAGCAGCTGACGTAACCAAATTGAAAATGATCGAATCAACGGAAATGAACCACTCGACTCCGGTAACGTAATTATCAAAACAAAATTATTGTTTCGTCACGAATCCTGTTCTTATTCACTTCCCTTTGTTATGCCATAATTATAATGGGATAGAGTTTAATAACATTGAAGTTATTTTGTAAGATTGTTATCGATGCTTTCGAGACATGAAGAAGTTTAACTTTACAGGGTTGGTAAAAACGAACGGAGTTTTGACATTGGCAAATATAAAAACCACTACAAGCTACGTATACCTATGATAACCCAATCTCCCAAAAAGCAGTTAAAGAACAAAATCAGCATCCTCATCCAATTTAGGGTTAAGCTTCCCTTCTTACAGATTAAGGAATATGGAGCGTAGACCCACCACGCTGGACCTCGTGTTTGAAGTCACATAGGCTAACCACTAGAACAAGGTACACTATAATAATTATATACTTTATGCGAAGTATCTATATAGGTATTGAAAACATGGTTTTGTTTTCCTGAAGAAAATACAAGAAAAATTAAGCTATATTCAGGTACGATCGAGACTGGATTTTTAAAAAACGTTAACTTCCAAAGCTATCATGATTAAAACAAAAAATAAAAATTTCTTTATTTCAAATAGGTTTTGTTAAAAATCACTTTCACAACGTCATGTTATAAAAGAGTTTTTATGTCACAATCTCCTAATTTGTAACACTATATGTATTTGGTTTTAAAAACGATTGTCATAGTCAATATAAAACTACGAAAAACACGAGCAAACAAAAATCACCACTCATTATTTCGAGTAGACGGCAAAGTCACGACAATACCAATAAAAGGTGCCCCGTAGATTTGTCTGTACATTGTCATTTGCTATAATTAGGACGAAAGTATCTGGGAGTTGTAATTTCTCTTTGTGTCTGAGCAATTTTGTCATGTTTAATTTCATGCCGTCTGCCGAGTCAACCCCAATTAACTTATTACTCTACGATAGATTTATATAAGACTGTGATATAACATGAAAAGAAAATTATGTCGTGTGGATTTAGACAATTGCTTTTTATAATTAGACAAACATCTGGTTTATTTTAACGTGACATAATAATAATATTAAATATTCTTAAATAATTTAATTAAAATTCAAATTTATAAAAAAAATATTTTGAATTAATTGGACGATTTGTTATTGCTTTATATTTCATTATACAAAGTAAAGGTCTGGTTCCTGATACAAGTCTTTGGGTCGAGCTAATTATTTTGTTTTTTGTAACAAATTCCCAATACCATTACCAATACCATTATATCATAGTTCCTCGTACGAAATTTTCATCTTATATACAACGGACTTCGACTGGTCAATATAGAGTTAACAATATTGATTATGTTTGAATTTGAAAAAATTTAATAAAATTTATAGTTTCTTTTCTACACTGTTTTTTTAACGGATGGACCACCTTTCCTTTCCCCTAGTACTATGGATATTGACCACAGTACTAGGGGATAAGCATGTCAAGCAAGCAAGCTTGCAATTATAATATCACCATCAGATTCAACAAAGTAATCAAACGGAAATCTGCAATTAATAAAAGAAATATAATTCTTAGATAGAAGAGACTACAAAGTCGTGATACGTCACAGCGCAGGTTCAGTGGCCTGAGTAGCAAGTGTTTTTGTTAACAAACTTGTTTGGTTAAGTGCGATCTGGCAACTTGTCACTGTACCTACATCGCACATCCAACATTACTTCGCTACTGGGGAAGATTAAAGTAAGTGCCTGATTATTTCGAATCGGAAGGGATAGCTAAATTATGACATCAATAAATTAATTTTTAGTATAAAATTTTATCACATCTTAATATGTTATAGTGGTCATTCGCGACGTCGATTATCTTTTTTACCCATTTTCAGTCCCTTCTATTAGTATTTTCGTGACAATATGTAACTTATGTTTTTCTGAAAGTCATTGTTTATCTCTATATATTTTTAGTTTCATCGAATTAGTTTTGTCGTAAATACATTTTTGACAGATTAAAGTAGTGGACGCCCGCGGTTTAAACCGCGTAGTTTCTGGGAATGTCTGGATGCAAATTAACTTATATCACGAGTCTGACTATCATAAATACAAAAATATTTTTTACAATCTGACTGTTTGATTTTTGATCCGATAGTTTCAGAGATGAACTGGAACAAATAAACAGAAAGTCATAATTTTTTTAATGTAAGTAACGGGCCTTACATGTAACTGAATATAAATTTAGTGTAAAAACTTAACAGCCCCCACTCCGACCAAACAGTTGAACTTTTTATTTATTTGTAAATACCAGACACACAAATATCAAATAAAAGTATTATTATCAAACCAAAAAATATAATTGCGAAATAAGGCTGAGGAATTTTTATGCTGAGATCGTCTAATTGAATCCATTTGAGAGTGGTCGACAATCTCCTTACAATTAATACAGAATATTCTTATACAGCAGACAATGCCAGCGATCCAATTATTCATTCAAAGTACAGAACTTGCACAAAACTAAATGAAACTGCCGCGATATCTTGCGATCGTCACAGTTTTTAAGCAGATTTTAAAAGTAGGACTCCGGGACTACAAAGACGGTACAGATATTTTATTCCTATTGTGCCTTGTTAAGTTACAAGAGAGTTACATATTTATAAAATCATAATTTAAACTTAAATTCATATTAGAGCACAGTTTTAGCTCGATTCAATCAAAATACTGTGTCTACGAAAGAACTAAGTGCCTTATTTGTCCATTGATTAGCTTATGTGACTTTGAATCAGATCTGACTCTATTTAATATAAGCTATGAAATATTGAGCTTTGGTTTCTTCCGAAAAGTTCTTAATAAAAAAAATTTATACGCTCAAGGAAAATCTCCCTTTTTGGTAGTTTTGGAGTCGTATAAAATTTTTTTTTACCCCGGAGTTGAGAAGTGCCTCGAAGAGAACAGCCTTACCTAAGATTCTGGTAATCGTTTTGAAAATTAGAGAAGATTGGTAGGTCTAAGTTCTATATTATAAGGAAGGAGATTCCTTTTTCCTCTCTCAATATCGCGATAAAATAAATGAAGAATATAATTTATGAGAGTAGAAAAAATGTAGTTAATGTAGTTATAAAAATTGTAAAATTTTAATGAAAATAATATTTGATAATATAATCGCTCACTTGAAATAAATACAAAAATAAAAAATACAATAACGTCAAATTACTTCAACGCGAGTTAATGCAAAATACATTAAAATCGTCCCACGAAACAATTTATCATCGGCGATAATGCTGTTTGAAAACATTTAAGCCGATGAATAAAATAATATCTCACTTCCCGAACAAGATCTTTGAGTTCCGATACGATTTGTTCCCTTTATAAGATTGTAACTTAATACTTAGGCACCACGGTGGCATATTTTCAAGCCGTTTTGTTGATATCGCGAAGCCGCCTGTCATAATGACAAAGTGTTCACAAAGCGGCATCTTTATTTATATTCGCTTGTTCTGTTCTGACTTTATTTTATCAAGTGTACCTTTTAAGCTCCTTCAGGGAATTTTAATTTTGACATTATGAGTTTTAAAAACTTAATGATGATGTACGAGCACTTAACTTATTTTAACGCTTGATTACTTACAAATATATCTTAAGTTAACTTACCTTAATATACAAACCCATTCCAGTGTAGTAAGATTTTAAGTTTTTAAAAAAATATCAGTTAACTTTTCCTTTGCACAAAATGTGAAAATTTCCATTAAGGTCATTCTCATCCTCCATCAATGCTCAATTATTGGTCTCTACCAACTTTAGAACAGCAAAATTAATATTATATACCTCTAAAGATAGATAAGTTTCATCTTTAATTATGTTCCAATTCAGAGTTATAACTTATAGACTACATGAAATTTGAAACTTTAAATAATATTATGTAACTAACTTTATACCTTCTTCATTACAAATTGATATCAAAATTTAATTACTGAACTTCTATATAGTTCGGCTGACATCATACAACTCTTTGTCCTTTGTAGAGAACAATAAAATGAATATTTAGAGTTCCACTTACAACATATTTGCTTAAGGGTTGGGGGTCATTATTTACTTTGTCGGAAGTGCATATCCCATTAGTAGGGAGCCGAGTGTAGGGTTAGCTTAATCAATGTGGTAGGCGGGCTTATGAGGGGGTTTCTAGATTTATTAGATCTTTGTTATTTCCTATAAAACAATGCATAAATCGCCTTTTAGAATCATTGATATAATTTTACAACGCTTTTCTTTACTTCAATTTTTCTTGCAATATTTGTGGTTTGTTAATTTAAGTTTTGCTAACTATTAAATTTTAAAACAATTAATATGTTAAGTTAGCCATTCTGAAATGTTTCATACACGTAAAGTTATTCCGTTATCAGTTATTGTTTTAATTCCAATCAGCCATTGATTGCAATCTCACTTGGCGAGTTAGCTTGTTAGGAGTAGAATAAAATCCCACAGCCCTTTCAGTTTCTACACGATTGTAACGGAACGCTAAATCGCTCGGCAGTGTATTTAAAGTAACTTGCCTTGGCCGAAGCCTTCTAGGCCCACACGGTGATAGTCTTTCTAAATCCATCGCGCTAACCATAGCGCCACATAATTTAATATCCATTATAGTAGTTACTTACATGTAAAGTTATTCAATAAGAAAGATTTACTGAGAAAGAAAATACAAAAAATGCCGCCGTTATAAAACCCTTTTAATTTTTTATTAGACAATGATTTACTACTCATATTTTTTATAATTATACTCACATAAGCTCTCTTGAAAACGAAATACTACGAGATTAATATTCGGTTTACCACTGAACATCTTAAATCCATAACATAAATCGACTTAACATGTTTGTCAAAAATATCGAGATCTCGTTATAAGGAGTTGAGACTTTGATGTTACTTTTTTCAAGGGAGAACAGCAGTTTTAACATTCCGTCCGATGTTTGTAGCCATTTTTATCACAAACGAGATTATTCCCGGAAGCAATAATACTTTGTTACGTTCTGAAATTAGGTTGTTGTATTTGATATTAAATTATGGAGGCGTTTCTAATTGGATCGTTGACTTCTAAGATAGCGTTCTTTGTAACTTTATTTATCTTTTCGCAACTTTTCCTGTATATAATCGGATCATGTTTAATTTCGGCATTTATTTTAATTATTAGTCCCTTAGTCCTTGTGCGACTTGTAATCATTGCCTTTAGGCATACATAATTATATTTTGATTTATTTTAAATACTTAACAATCATTTTTGAAAAGTAAAGTCTGTTTATTCTGTGAAGTCTGTTTATGTCATCAACACAGATAACGCGATTGTTAGAAACATGCGGATTTAGTTATGAACGTATATGTTTAACGAAACAATTAATTAACCCCAGACATTAACACTTGATCAATAAAATGACAATTAAATAAGATAAAAGTATTGACTATTAAATATTCCATCTGGCTTTGTATTCATTCGTACTTTGTAGTTGAAATATTGTTCCCATTCACAGTTCCGTGATTGAAACCGGTCCTGGTCTCGATTGTTACCTAAAACTCACTCGCATATCGAATTTAATCGTCCAAAGCGCCAGTGCGAATAATAGCCACGACAAATTTTCCGTTCCGTCGAACATTTTCCTATGAATGCACCTCCACAATCGATGCTATTGCCAACAAAATTGTGCGCTATTAAGTGACGTTCTAAATATAGGGATCCATACCATTACTGCTAGGGATGATACCAACCAAGTTGTTCGATGGTTACGAACAAAAGACTCAGACATTACATTCATAAGCAAAAGATTTTATAGCTATGCTTTTTAGGCCAGTAAAAATAGGTCTGAAATCAAAATTTTAGATACAATATTGCATTTTGGACATAATGCAGTCTTAAAGAAATTTTAACTATGTCCCAATAATCCCAAAAAAATAATAAAGGGTTAACTGAGCTTAGTGATGAATGTATGAAATATTTTGTATTTCATTATTTGGGCCTATTGTCTACCGTTTTCCATGCTGACATATGATGAATATTTCGAAAGTTTGTAGAAATCAGTAATATGAGTAGGTATCATTTTAAACATTCAACCCTAACTTAAAACCTCAATAATTGAGTTAATTTTAGAGGAAAGAAACAATTAAATAGATGTGATATGATGTGATTTGGTATCTAATATTATAACTTCTATATTTTTTATTTGAAACATTTTTGTCTAACTTTACTAATTTCAAATAATTGCGAAAAAATAATAATTTTTTTTCTACTTGCCGAAGTTTGCGAACATTAAAACCTTTTTTAAAATATACAAGTTTCTTTAAGATAACATTATATGACAAAAGCAAAGTTGTATCTAAAGTATTATTTCAGACATAATTTTACTGGTCTATTTACTTTGCTACTAGCGAAGGCTGTATGATATTTGGTTTTTCCGAACAAATCCTTACGTTCGATCTCAGTGAACAAAGCCTATTGCTAAGCTAAATTAATCTACTTAGACATCGTGTGAAAATCCGTTTAGTAGTTTCGGATTAGTTTGAACAAATAGAGCAGACCGATACAGATACAAAGTATTGTTTGTGGAAAGATTTCGCAAATTTTTACTACTATAATTTTCAGTTGTTTTAAGCTTTTTTTATAATATTCCACACTTAGTTATCAGAACAAGCTAATGACTTAAGGTTTATTTTGTTATATTATTATGTTATAACACGGAAATACCTCTTTAGGAATTTAAGAAACATTGCAAAGCGTTGGTCTATGTACGTCAACTTAAGGTACATAATATTATGTTAAGCCCAATGTGTCTCTAATTTCACCAGCAAAATTTTTTCTGTACGCATACTTTTTCTGTTTTTGTATATTTCTATTCAAGATTTTTATGCGCAATCCAGTAGATGAAAATGAATACTACCTACCTATACAAAATCTATTATAATTATTTTCTGTCATTACAGATGAGCAGATGAGTGTAAGTATAAGCAGACGTTAGTATCACCCTTGATTCCGAGATAGCCAGTTGAGTTCAACCCTTTACACGTTCCGACTCCCTTTTAAACATCCCCACTGAAATATAACCTCTACTATCAAAACTTAAGAACCCTTTTCCAATATCACCACTATCTTTAAACAACATTACGGTATAGACAAGTGATGAAGTGTAAGTAACTGTTACACATCTGCCTTTGGATTGATTCGTAATGATGATTGCCGCGTGCGGTTTCAAGACATGTCCGCGGAAAGAAATGGCGTGTGGTATAGACGTTCTGACTTTAATAATACGGCAACCGTATCGGAGTAAGGATAACTTATTATTGACAGCATAATGCCGGTATCTGATTCACCGGTCGGAAGAAACCTGGCATTTATCTCTGGTAGCGGGTAAAAAGCGGTTGATTTTGAATTTTTGTAATTGCCCGGTACGCCGTCGTATCCTCCCATGAATCGTATATCATTTAAGTTCCTATTTATTGTTTCATAAGGTTTATTTTGCAGTGACTTCATATTGGAATGGATGTCGAATAAAAAGGCCCCCGAAATGCTTTTTAACATAGTATCGAAATGATGTGGTTTCAATTACTTACTTATGCCAAATTTGTGCAAAAGTATCAATTTACGAATTGATATTATCATCAAAAACATTCATTAATTACAGTAAGTAATTTATATAAAAATAATAAGTATATAAAAGTAATGAAATAAATGTTTTTGTTGATTCTACCTACACTGATTATTTTAAGCCCGCCAACGCACATTGGAGCAGTGTGGTTGATTTAGGCTGAATATGGAGCTAAGTTTGGTGGGCTAGGCTGATAATGACAATGATGATAATTATAATTTAAAGTTATTTTAAATTTTCTCAAGGTCATAATAATTATCTACATTCTGCTTTGATCTTCAAATTAGTAATAACAAAGTATTCTACTTAGTAGCAGCAAAAAATCGAACGAATAAAAGAAATTCTTTTATATTAAAGCCTCTTTGCGAGCAATGTATCATTGGAAATCGAATAGCGAGGCGAATGGTGAAATCGCTTTAAACATTGCGCAGTTAAATCAATTTTTCAATTCTTTCCCATTTCGTTTTTAAATCTCTGCCGATTTATAGAATGTGTGCCATATACACGAATTCTCACCGGAGATATAAATGGTAGGTTATTTTAAAATAAATTAAAACAATATACATACTTATATAGCTTTTTATGTTTGCTTTATTGATTAGATTTCTTTGCAATTTATGTATTTATTATTCTTAAAGATGCTGTAGTGAATTATAGCTTAAATGTGTTTGTTGTAATTATGTTCTATCTGATATACAGAAAGAGTTGTCTAAAATAGGTACAGTTAATGGATAGAATATGATATTTCATTAGACTTACCACCGTATCGAAAAGTCGGTCAGAAGTTAAAATAGAAAATATCGTTAATAATTCTCACGACGTGGGATAAATTAGAATTTAACATGCCTCGTGCCTATGTGGGGGTAGGAGGTCTTTGGTCATAACTCATTAGAGCCATTCGGTTTCTGATCAGCGTCAGCGGTCAGCATGCATTCGTTATCCACAGTAAGTGTTCGACCTGTGACACCTCATTGTTAACAGCAACGTCATGTAATTACCACGTGGCTCTTGAGTGGTTATTGTAGTCCACAAAATAATAACTGTATAAATTGCATTGTCCTCAGGTGAATCTCCAGCGAGTCGCGCGTGGTCCATTCTGCTTTCCTGCTGCGTTGTCAATACGCAGTCAACGTTATAAAAACATGCGAACATGGAGACCTAGCAAATGAGTTAATTCAGTGACGTTATTAAATGTAATTGTGTGTACATATAAAAGAGATTAGCCGCACAAGAAGCAGTGAAAGGTGGTGCTGAATGGCTCTCATAAGCTATGAACTTTACACAACAGGTTTTCAGTAAAGCAATAAAAATCAAACCAATTAAATAGTAAGACGCCCGTTAAACAAACCGATTTATTTGTCACATTAATTGAGTAACCCAGCGTGCGTACTCAAATAGTGAAACACAAGCTATAGCCGCAAGTGTTATCAATCACGCGTCGGTGCTTTTGAGCTTTTATGAGAGACAGACAGACAGTCGTAAAATACTTGATGAGCCTGATTGGAACCACGTTTGGGGAATAGTCCATGCGTTCACGAGTTTGCTTTTAATTAAAGGAAATGTGTGAGGATGAGATCGTAATTCCTAGTAAATAGAGTTATGTTATAGTAAGGTGGGCTTAAGATATATATAGCTTTGGATATACTTAACTAAAAGGGTACACTTTAAAATATTATCAAATTTTATCGTATCAGTTGCTTTACTTTGTACAAGCGGACGCCCGCGACTTCGTCCGCGTGAAAACCTCTTAGGTACCCTTTTAATTTTAAAGACAGACTTTCATATAAAGTGTGCTCATTCCCCGCTACCCCTCTCAATTTATTTTTTTTTATAGTTTCCCGTGAGATATCCTCTCAATATCCTCCGTCCCGTCCCGTGTACCAAAAATCTACATTTTTGTTAAACATTGTACGATATTACAGTACATTAACATTAACAATATATATTTATGGCAAGCCGATGTGTATAGTTTGTATAGTCTATTTCACTTTTGGGTCTAGCTTTCATAATAAACAAAATAATTTACAATCCGACAAGCAGATCTCGAGATTAGCCCATTTAAACAAATAAACAAACTTTTTCGTGTATTATGTAAATATGGTCTGCCATGCCAAATAAACTGAATGAAAACATCAACCCTATTCGGTACGTATAACATAACACGAAGGAGGTCAATTTAATATATTGGACGACATAGCGGCAGAATTGTTTTTTAATAAATTTTGTAATATCTCCGAAACCACATAACTAATTAACATACTATAAAAGGCAAATCTTATCTCTATAATATCCTTATAATATGATTATTAAATAATTAAATAATTTATTTTAAGTTTAGTTGTATAAATAATGACGTAGACGTAAGCATATGAATTAAATGATTTTTTAAAACCCAAAAAGTTATATATCTGCCAAAATATAAAAGATAGATATATGCTATTGCTGACTTTTTTTGTTGAACTTTTTAAGGTGGACAATACTGTAGTACATTATTTTGGTCTATCTCGTAGGGTACAGCCAGCGTTTGCAATATAAGCGCAAAAAACGTGCTTATTGACGACATCACATTAGAAACCTCTAAATTTATCAGTGTTTCCCACTATATTATGCATATATTATACATATAAACCTTCCGTAAGAATCACTCTATCTATTAAAAAACCGCATCAAAATCGGTTACGTAGTTTTAAAGATTTAAGCATACATATGGACAGACAAATGAAAGCGACTTTGTTTTATACTATGTAATAATGATGATAATTGTTTATGGCAAATTATACGCTATTAATATTATAGAAGAGTAGTAAACAGTAAACTGAGTTAACAAAAGATAGAATGTTTTAGCCTTAGTTACGTTACCTACAGCGAAATCATTCTATCTGCTTTTTTTTATGTACCTACCTAAAGTCTAAGCTTGTGAGCCTGTAAAACATTTAGCTTCTATAAAGTATCGAACTGAAAGCCGTCAAAGGTTCTTGGTTTTTCGATGTGATTGCAAAGTTTCTACGTGTAACGAAAAAGTAGTATAACTTTATTATTAAACTTTTGCAAACAGGTTATATTGCATTTTTCATTCTATTATACGAAGGGACTGCTTCCATATTCCCCAGATAAATAAATAGAGCTGTTTAGATCCAATTTTCCTGTTGCAAGCCTAGCAAAACAAATAGCATTAAATCTTTACGTCGGGTACGGCAGGTGATTCTCAACATAAGGCCTTGGAAAGGCTTACCAAATATTTACAAGTTGCTCGAGTGGCTTAAAACAAATTCTCCAATAATCTTGGCTCGACTTTCCGTTTGCTATTGTTTACAATGAATTTCGCCGCTACCTCCCCCTTTTTAGGGTTACGTGTGAGTAAGTAAAAATCTGCTTAAGGATATTATTTTTACTTAATATATTTGTTTTAAAGAAATATTGTCAAAATTTATTAGTAGTAATAAATGAATAATAATATTACGTCCCATCGATAAAATAAAATAATTTTAAAAACAAAATACATACATACACACAACCGAATTTAAAATCTCCTCGATCTTGGTAAAAGGTTAATTTTTAACATAGTCTGCGTGAATGTACATAATTTGCACTATCTCACAAGAATTATTTATTTTACCTTAACATAAAATAGATAATATTAATTCATACAATAACAATAAACTTATACTTACATATCTTTCGTTTTTATAAGAATTTTTTCTATTTGAAGTATATATTTTATATACCTTTAACTTGTTTCCGGGACTTCGATCTAAATTATAATATTGCTACTGAAATGTTCAAACCGCAGTTAATTAAATATATCCATGATACTACGTTAAATTTTTTAATTCTCTGTATCTTCCCTCTATGATAGAAAAACTGTCAGCTTACGCAGTGGTTCTCAGAAAAAATATTTCAAAAACTTTCTAGAAAACTAAAAATATTTTTAAAAATGTCTGCGGAACAGAGCTTAACACAACACAATACGTGCAGATAGAGTACATTCGATCAATTTTGGTATTTTTGCGGAACTCCACTCCATTCGTGTTTGATTTTCCTAAACATAAAGCGTTCGCAAACATTTAAGTCTCGTATCGAGTTACGGCACTTCTTTTGTTCGCTGCTAACGTTGTGCGGATTTTTGCTAACAGAATAGATCAAACAAAATATGTATGTGAGTGTATTCTGTTACAGTTTTACAAATTCGGTAGAGTTGTTTTTAACTTAAATACCTTTGAGCTACTGTTGACATTGTTTTTTTTTTAAGTTCAGGAACAGATGGCGCACTTTGACTTAAGTGGGGAACCATAGCCTATGCATCAACTCGTAGATAACATTTGCTGGAAAGACGCACCTGTCTTAAATTTTTGCAAATTAATAAAATGTTTTTTGTCCTCAGTAGGGTCACTGCGGTGTCACCAGGGATTTGCTACGAGTGCTAAAGTTCTGCTAGAGTTGAGCCAGAGGGCTAGAAGAACAAAAGAAACGCGAAATTTCTGTTAGGGCGTCTCTTGTGAGACTTGATATTCAGTTTAGAGAACACTTTGCGATCGACGTTGAGAATTGACCTGACTTTACAGTAGCCGTAACTGGGATGTTTTGAGAAATTGTGTGCGTATCACATTATTTGCCTGCATAGGTGTTAAGCAACGTTTTAAACGTTTAAGCAACGTTAAGCCGGGACACAAAACATAATCATGGATTTGTTGCAAGAGTTTTATTAACTTCTATGATGTTTGTCGATACATTGCATGTTCAAAAATGCATAAGTGTTAGGTACAGACCTTTTAGTTTTAGGAATAATGTCTGAATGTGAATTTAAAAATGATTATTATTTCAAATATTTAATCCAACTGTGCGAAAAATTTCAACAAAACAAACAAACAAGACAATTTACAATCAAGCGTACAGGGGCCTAGAGGCTATGTTTACTTATCATTAACGGAAAGGAATTAGAAGTAGGTATCTGCCTAACTGAAACTGACTTCAATTTAAAAACAACGATATTGTAACAAATAGATACACCGTCAAAAATCACTTAGGAACAATACTTTTGTATATTAGAAAACATGACTATTAACATAAACAGAGTTATATGTTTAAAGTAAACAAAATTATTTTCACTTTTTTTCCGAAACCCTCATGATGACTTTGACAGCACGTTCGTCGAGTGTTTACATCGTCGCCGAAGAGTCATTAGTCGTCGCTACAAATGCGTCTGCGCATCTGGCAAACGCATACAAAAATGTCAACAAATTTATTTGCATTTAGATTTATTTACTGGAACTTTAACACAACTGAATAGGGTTCAAATTATAATGGCATATTAAAACAATTGTATGACTGTGACGGTTTTTTTCAGTATTGGAAATGATTGAATTACGAAGCAGTTTACGACATGCGTATTTTTACGGTACATGTAACGAAAATCATTTACGGCTCTGATTGAAAAGTTTATTTTGGTTTTTTCGTGGGGTATAAATTTAACGCATGCTGTGAAAGTAATGTACAAAATAATTAAAATTATTGTTTATTTTTTTAACAGTTGTAGGGCTTAACTGCATATATTTAAACGAAATTGGTTCTGGACATAATATGGTTTGAAAATATAAACTATTTGTCGATATTTTAAATTCATGTTTTATACTAAGCTTGGCAGTAATTAGTTAATTTTACTTACAACATCTAAATTATTTAATTTATACTGGTGAGCTTATGTGTATTTCTGAAAATTTTCTTTCTAGGACAAATTATCCGCCTTCAACTAAAACCTTTTTTACAAATATGCATTTAGATAATGATCACCTATTCTAAATCAGTCCAACAGTTTTTGAGAAAATTACGGATATAGAAACAAAAATAAAAAAGGAGGAATACTATAACAAAATCAAATTTAAATTTAGAGTGGAATATTACATTCCACTCTAAATTTAAAATAAATTATGTACATTTAGTGTAAATCAGCCAAATTAAAATATTTCACAAAGCTGTCGTAACAGGGTCCTATAAAATATTTGCACTGATTTCCTGACCTACTTTACAATGCGTTATAGCTTTAGCCTTATTCCCACAAAAGCGTTAAAAGAGACTAAAAGACGATATTAAAATCACAACTCGCAGTGACAAAGAGCGGGCCGACAAGAGAAGTATCAAATCCATTGATAAACAAATGAACCGAAGATATAAAGTTCTGAGAAATGAAAAGTCTTGTTATTTTATTTGTTTGCAAAACAGAGTTTGCGAGTAAAATGAAAAATATTTACAGACATATACACAATGTAGTAAACAAAGGTGTTTTTGTTACAGTACATTATACTACATAGTAAAAGATAAAATAATTATAGAGCATTGGGCCTTGCAATATTTCAACAATGGTAGTTTCTCTACACTCTACTACTTATGGTAGGTATTAATATATGATTAATCTTTAGTTGTACCTTTATTAAAAAACCAGACAGACCATTTTCTTGTCAAATAAAGAAATTCATCAACATGAGAATTACAAATTATTGGAAAGTTAAATTGACAAGTTCTTAACAACTGTCTGTGTTTGCGATACGTCGTCTGAAGTTATCGTCTACGGTCGGATACAGACAGGCACCCTAATATAAAAAAATCTTACTAGAGACTGCATGTCTTTGCGTTCGTATATGAACGGTGGAACGTAATAAATAATTCGTGCGACAAATGAGGTCATATGTTTCTCCTTTACGTTTTTTCTCTAACTTCCCGCGGGATCATGTGTCGTCTATTTCCGTCGGCACCGAGCGATTTGCTACTTCAAATTGGAATGTTCGCTGTTTAGTATTATGCCTTTGGGGGTCATTACAAGGCAGATGTCTTCGACGCCCATATGGAATGAATAAGAGAAAAAAGAAATAACGTTTATTTATTTCTTGTATTTAGATATTAATGGAATTATCTCCATGTACAATTTGTATGTGTTGAATATGAAAGTCTTCAAACAGAGCAAGATCTCTGTATCCCGCGCACCCATTGATGTCTCAAGTGTTTTATATTTCCGATTGCTATTTAGAAAATGTATAGATTGAAATGTGTCTAATATAATTCATTTTACACATTTCCGTGCGTTTTTAGGAATTACATACATTTCCTAGGAATTGTATATGACGGCGCCTGCGTCATCGTACACGACTAGAAAGAAGTCTGTGAACTGCACGTGCACCAGCTACGCTCTGTTGCGGCTGCGCATCGTTCGATACCCCCACTCACCCCACTACTTGAGTCATTCTACGCTGTATAAAAGGAGCGGGTCTGCAACTGGTTGGCAGTCTAGGCTCTGGCGTTGCGCGGTGCAGACCTTGTACTTTGCTATCACTTAACCTAGACAACTCTGATAATTAATTTGTGCAAACGAATTAATTATTATTCTCAGCTTGAGACGCAGTGTCTTGAGGTTACATTAATTAACACGAGACGTTACGTATCATTGCAATACCATAATTTGCCAGTAGTAATTCACTGTTAATTAAGTTGCTGTTAATTATTCTTTCAGTTACCTATTTCTAGTTATGTCTGACCCTCTTTCGACATATACAATGACGGATTACATACATTTCCGGTAACATATCCATCAAAAACAAGAAAAAAATTAGCTTATTTGAAAATGAGCTCACTGAAACTCAAGGTCGGTAACTCTTGATTAGCAAGGAAGAAAACGTTTGCAGATATTTTACACAAAGTAATTTAGAATTTATAGCGTACACTTACGGTCTCTTAGCATACAAAAGTATGTCTGCCTAGGATGATTCTATAACTTAAAATCCCCTGTCTAAAGTCAAGACTCTTAAAATTTTCTACTTTTGCTGTTAATTTGCATATAATTGTGACTTTTTTATAACACCTTAGAGTAAAACAGCTTGGATGTCCTCTGTACAGTCCTGATCGTCCGTCCAGTAACTTTGGATCGTTTCTAGTCATTAAGGATTAGCTCCAGGATATGCAGTTCGCCAGCGACACCGCATTTTTAACGGTCCGGAACTAAGACTCCTTATCCTTACTCATGAAAAAGTGTATAAAAAGTGGTATAAATAGTTTTTAAAAATTGTAATAAATACACCTGAGTGCCGAGTGTGAGTTTGTTACCGAGCGACTGCGTAAAAACGTAACGCAAATTTGTATGGAATTTTACTAGCGCCATCTAGTTATAGCGAGAGTAAACGCTTTTTTTGCTATATAATTTGACATTATGAGGGACTACGTTTTTACGCAGTCGCTCGGTGAAAAACTCACACTTGCCCTACTGAATTGCAAAACTTTTCTAGCAACCTAAGTATATATACACTGCAACACAGGTGTTAAATTTTCTTTATACCCTGCTAAGCAAAAAACGATCCAAATATAATGATAGTTCTTTAGACAAAAAAGGCTGTTACACTTAATGTTAAAATAATCTTTCGAGTATAATATTACTATTTTTCAAACATAATTGAATACAATTTTCTATGCTTCATAATATAATAAAGTGATCTTCAGTATTTTCAATTTTCGTCGTAAAGTGCAGTCAGGAATCTTCCAAGAAACTTATACGCTCTTTACGTATGATATAAAATGTTTCAGCAGCCATGAGTCATATTGACGCACGATTAACTTTATTTACTCGTGAACGTATTTATGTTTCTTTGTAAGAGTCTCTTTACGACCCCCTCTATTATTTTTACTATTGTTATATTAATAGAAAATCTTATAATACAAGAAAGATGAAAGATAGCACTCTAGACATATGTCGAGCTTGTCGTCATCCTGGGAAATCACTCAGACATATATGCTCCTTTTTATAGAACAGGGGGTATAGAAATTAGACCCACCACGCTCCTCCAATGCGAGTTGACGTTATTTTGCGATGGTTGAGTTTACATTCATTTAACAAATTTTATTAATCTACCACCTCACATTGTGCAGCGTGGTGGGTGGTGCTCAATATTCCCTCTCCAACATAAAGAGGCCTGGCCTTGTAGTGGACCGTTAATAGGCAAATAATGATGATGATTAACTTTATAACAAACACGCTGTAAGTTATTTCTCCAAATGATTCCAGTTGAGATCTCAATAAGCGCAAACATACGCATGTTACACCGTCTCCTCTAACGGAACACTTGTTGCCGAGCTGTTTATTACGCTAAACCGAGCAAAACCTCGTAAAACGCTCCCAAGGTGAACTTTGATTGTTTCGAACAAGCGGCCTGCAATAAGCTATTTGTTGTAATGCGGTTAAGAGGCCGCCTCTTTGATCATAACGCGATTTAAATAGGTCAAACAAAAGGATAAATAGATACGTTTAATACATTTTCAGTTTGTTTGTCTCTATATTGAATTTAAAAATCAATTAATCATGGTTGATCATAATAAAGCTGTACCATTATCAAGGTATTTGACAGCCTTCGTGACGCAGTGGATTTATAAGACGAAGGTCCCGGGTTCGATTCCCGGCAGGGCCTATTAAATAATATTTTCTAAATTAGTCTTGGTCTGGCTGATGAAAGGCTTCGGCCGTGGCTATTTACCACCCTACCGACAAAGACGTACCACCAAGCGATTAAAAGTTTCGGTACGATGTAGCATTGAAACCAAAAGTGGTGTGGATTTCATCTAGTACTCTTAACAAATTAGCCCGCTTCCATCTTAGATTGCATCATCACTTATCATCAAGTGATTGCACTCAAGGGATAACTTGTAATCAATAAAAAAGTACTGATAATAAAGCCTTCAAAAGCTTGTATAGCATTGTAGGAATATCTGATGTGACAATTTTTTACAGCGGACGAGATAATATGACCAGATTTATTGTTCCGGATTGAGTTTATAAAAGCAAGTGGCTAACTTTATTTGAATGATAATGATGATGATGATGATAATGAATCATTAGGTTTATCCAAGTTCTACCATACTCTTATTATAATGTACTCAATTATACCATTGCAATAATTGCTTAAGAAAATTTTGTGGCTTTAAAATTAAATTTCATTATTGAGTCTTTCTGTAAATAGAATTTTAAATAGAGCGTTGTTACAAGCGTTAGCTAGTATTACCAACCAAGATAAACAACCGTTCATTTGTAAAGTAGGTCTCGCCTTGTATTGTTACGTTCGTATCATTACTGTCTTCTTGGATGTGGTCTTAATATTGAATTATTATTCCTTCGTCAAGAATATACGGCACCAGTGGCAATATCATCTTTACTCTAATATTGTTCTTAAAACGCATTTAGTTTAAAAGAAACCATGGTTTTATTAAATAATAATAAATCTGAGCAACCCAGGGTTGCTTGTCTCATTATTTTTAGTGATTTGCTTAAATGCAGTGATGGTTACCTGAAAAGCTTGAAAATCAAAATTGGTAGGTACCTAATTATTTTGTTTTACCTAATTCAATTTAACAATAATTCAATTTTGAATAATTGTTTTATAATATAATTTAATTCTTTTTATTTTATTTATTTGGAATAGATAACAATCGCATGGTTTATAAACTATCAATATTTTTATCTGGCTGCTATCATCTACGAATATTGGTGACCTTTCCGGAAATCCTCACTCTTATGCAACTTGGAAAATTTGGAGTTCATCCCCTTAATTATGTATCAATATTAAAGCTATTAATATTAACACTAGAAAGTCGGGAAAATCTATCTACCTACAAAGACGGCAACCGGTCAAATGACTCCTCCATTATTTTTATTTTTTATTTTATTTTAACTGTTAAAACTGGTAACTGTAGTAATAAAACAGGGTTTCATGTATGATTATTTATTATATTTATAGACATATTTTACATTTAAACATTTTGTTTACATTACAAATGCCACAAAGTGGCTTTTTACAAATGTCGCAGACTTTATTAGTTTTATTTTTGCACTTTTGTACATAACATTCCCGCCTTTTCCGAGTTTCCGGATTTTGAATAGAAGATCGAGAAGTAGATGGTGTAGACTCTTTAGGCAATTCTTGGGTTCCAGAAAGTTCGGCATCGATTTTTACTTTGCCACAAAGTTCACTAACTAAACTCAGTATGAAATTTCTTCTTTTTATGTTGATACCTGACATTTTTTTAAACAAAATGAAAGAATTCATCCCTGCTAGGTCTAGTATATTGAAAAAAACCTGTACGGGCCACCTTCGAGATGCCGCTTTGACACTATATTTTTTTGCCATCTGGTCAGCCACATCCACGCCGTACTTGGTAGCATTGTAAAAAGTCACAGTTTCTGGTTTTTTATTAGGGTGATTGAAGTCTATTTCAACATTATTATGTAATGGCAATAACACGTTTTTGTTTCGTTTTCCTTAATAAATTGTAAGTGTACATCTATCAGATTTCAGGATTTTTCTTTCAAACAAAGTCATATGAAGTGATTTGACGTAAGGTGGAATCTCTCGTCGTGTCCTGTTCATAGTTCCTACAATGGTTGTGCGTTTTGCGAGCAAGTTATTTGCCAATTTTACCGATGTAAAGAAGTTGTCAGTAGTTATATTTCGGCCAGTATTTGCAAAAGGTTCCACAAGACGCATAACAACGGATTCACCAAGGCTTTGGTTTTGTGACCTGCTTTCATTCTTTCCTAAATAAGGAAAGCCGTTGAGTACAAACTTCGAATCCACATCGACACAAAGCCAAAATTTTATTCCAAACTTATCAGGTTTGTTAGCAATGTATTGAAGAAACCTGCATCTAACCTTAGTAGAAAAGAGTTGTTCGTCTACAGTAATATTTTCTCCTGGTTTGTAGCAAGATAAGCAGTTCTCAATAAATTTCTTCCAAACGTCTGATATAAGTGCAAATTTGTCTTGTTGAAGTCGTGAAATTCTTTCAGATCTGTGATCGAATCGCAAAAACTTCATAATTTCTTTGCATCTGTCACGAGGCATAACACTTGAAAAAAAATTTACGTTTTGTAAAGTTGCAAGAGGTACCTGATCTTCCAGGTCACTTTCTTCCGAAGAGAAACTCGAACTGAATTGTGTCATCATCTCACATCATCACACAATCATCGTCACTATCGCGTTCTGCACACTCAGAGCCACAATCCGATTCATCTTCACGAATATTTTGCAAGATTGAAAGTATTTCTTTATCCTGAAGCCTTCGAGACATTTTTCACAAATGACTTACAATAATTTCGACTAAATTCACGGGCACTCGAAACAATACTAACTTTTTTGACTTACAAACCACAAACAACTGTAAGGGTACCTAATTTATGTTCTACCCTCTCATATTACAATTGTAAACATTTATCGGATCTCAGCCGTCAAATGACTGCCGCCGTCTTTGTCGGTATATCAAGATTTTAAATAATAAACAAAAGAGATGTGAGTTATTTTTATACATAGTTCCACTTAACTACTAATATTATTAAAAGTCACAAAATTTCAATACGTTAAGTCAAATGGTTTTTCAGTTAATCAACATTTAAATTAAAATTGCAGTCAAATGACTGCTCCCGTCTTTCTAGTGTTAATACATAATAACTAGTACCTACTGAGTAAACTAGACTCAGAACGATGTACTTTCAAATTGTAACACAGCAGATTACAAAGCCGTGTCTAACAATCTCATATCTCAGTACAAGCACAGAATACATAATAGCAGTACAAGTAGGCAAGCACCTATTTAGTTTATGATTGATGTGAGCCGAATATCTCACGTCACAGCAAAGTAATAACAAGTGTAACTTGACAGAATTACGATCTCCACTGAGCGATATGTTTATTGTAATGCCTGTGTAGGCGTGATGGCGAATTTCAGCTACTATGAATAAACATTCATAGCCGTAGCCGAAATTACTGTGAAGCCTTGGAATGAATAGTTACACTGAAATACTGAGTGCTATAAATATTGTTGCTCAGCTTTTGGGTGGGAATAAACCATGCAATGTAGAGTTCAGTATCACGACGTCTATAACAATGACTTGGGAGTTAGTCCTAATTCTGGTCCACAACGCTCTGCGGTTCCAGTTGATTTGGATTTTTACCCGAGTACGAAAGTGTTTGAGTTTGAACGTGAATATTTCCTAATCTTTGACATGCTTTGTTACCTAAATTATTTAGTAGATTTCAATATAAATTTATAATATTTTATAAATTTTAATTACAGTTAAATATGTACATTGAATTCAATATTTACAATTAAATAAATAAAAAAGTAAAAGCTTAAACACTACAATATCCTAAACTATATATAATATATTAAACAATAAAAATAAAAAAAAGTAAAAAAACTTAGGCGTCATAATATTCCTCTGAATCGGTGTCGAGCGGTAAAGTGCCCAGAAGGCTGGCAGCATAATATATAAATCGATAGCTTGTATCTTGAGATTTTTTTCAGCAAATTTTTTTTTCGGCGGCCAAATTTGACGGCCGAGTGGCGCAGTGGTTAGTGACCCTGCTTCTGCGTCCTAAGTCGTGGGTTCATTTCCATATATATATATAAAAATATTCATCAGTTATTATAGCACCCATAACACAAGCTACTTACGAGTACGCTTACTTTGGGGCTATATAACGATGTGTGTAATTGTCCTATAATATTTATTTATTTATAAATATTTTTATAAATAAGATATTTAAGCAATAAATATTTATAACAAACATTATTTTAGCCAATTTGATCGCAACGGAGCTTTCTTTCTCAGTTGTGAAATTTATAGGACAACCTATGAAATAATAACTGTCAACGAAAAACGAAGATATTATAACGAGTACCTACCTGAACACCTGAGACAAATTTTAATGTAAGAATTGCTTGAAAAACGAATTTTAAATTTGGAATCAGAAATACAGATGTACGGAGGTAGTAAAACTAAAAATTCATGACATTGGCCAACATGCTCGCGGTGTTACATATTTTAAAATATATCAGCGAAAAATCTTATAAAATAACCACAGGACCGAAAAGCGGCACCGTTCAATAATTTAAAAGCCAAAGACATCTCATAAAACCGCTCGAGTTACTTTAGTAGACACTCGAAGCACTTGTGTATGAGCTTTTGGATTACGACGAACCGCCTTTACAACCGTTTTATGTGAGCGAATGTGATATTCAAATTGTTTTCGGAGGCAAATTGTGCGCGTTCAAATATTTATTTGTTTCCACTTCCAGGTAATTTTTTACTCGGGTATATGTGTTTTATTGCTCACAGTTATGATCTACAATAAACCACTTCTATATCTATTATTTGCTGTCGTAAAATCCTAAAAGGTTTCATATTACATTGCTATTGCTAGAAAAAATGTCTAATATTGAGATTTTTAATATTCTACCTTCAAGGCTACTGAAATAATATTTTATTACCTTTGCCACACACATTTGTGTGTAAAAAGTGTTAGGGACTATTTAGTATATAGACTATTAGTAATTTATCACTAACACTTTTTATTAAAATATACAAAATTAGAACATCTTAAATATTATTATTCTTATAGTCCAAAAAATAAATATAATTATTCTCGTCATATATTCGCACCTATATTTACAGACCTACGCAAGGACCGTGGCCGGATTGGAAGGATGTAGTCTCTGCCTACTCCTAAGGTACTGAGGCGTGATATCATGTATCATCTAGCTAGAATATAAGTATCTCCTTATTTTAGCATTAAATTGCTTATTACAATAATTTTGAAAACGAACAGCAACTTTAATGTGCTAGTGTAACTTATTAAAAGCTTGATGTTACCTGCTTAAAAGAGATTCTAAAACATATTAACTACATTCTCATTAAATTACAATTAATTGAGCACTACAGTGCACTCGTTGATCTAAGCCCGGTCGGTGTTCATGATCATCTTTTCTTAATATTTATAGTCGTACTCAGTTTCTAATTACCCTCATAAGGCAGAACAGCGTGTTTTACTGGAAGTTATATATCACAGGCATCTAATTACTTCAACATGGTGTGCAATATAGTGAGAATTTCAATTTTACTGCATAGTTATTTTGAAATTACTTCCCTATAGTAATACTGGTAGAGTCGATCAGTTTCAGAAGAATGACAAAAACAGATGGACGCAGATCTAAATTCTCCTACTTCAGATTTCTAATGAAACTAATATTTTCTAAAACTCAATTCACAATTGTTTCAGTTTTAGACGGTCTCCGTTTCGCATTTGCATGCACGATAGAGTTATTGACGGAGATTCTGGGCTCAATTCTCAGTTGGGCCATTTGTGATATTTTTAATTTGTTCACTTTCCGCTTACCGGCAAAGACGTGCTGCCAGGCGATTTAGCGTTGCTGTACGTCAAATAGAAAAACGGTTGGGATGTCGATGCCATACCCAACAAATTAAACCGTTTCGATCTTCCTGCATAATCACCATCAAGTATGATTGAAGTTAAAGGCTAATTTGGAGAGTAAAAAATATAAAAGTCTATGATTCTTATATTGTACTAATGTAACAAGTGTGAAAAAGAGTTTTAAAATGAAATTAAAATATTTTGATTAAAGAAATGATTAATAAAATTTTAGAAATGATAACTCTTGATTTTAAATTTTTTTTTGAAAAATCATTTTTTCAATATTCTTTGTAAGAATTTTTCATTGCATTATTAAACTGAACTTGCTGCTGACATACATCCAAATAAAAGTAAAATAAGCCAAGAAACTAATACATGCAATATAAAATTTTCTAGTGCATACAACGATAGGAACAAGACACAAACTATTTTCATTCCAGCAGAAATGACTGTTGAAAACATAAAGACAGTGTAAAACAAGGAGCTCTCTATAGTTTTATGAGCACTTCGTTCTGGCAACAATCGAGGCGCGAATAAATAAAAAGAAAATATAAAAACCGACTGTATGTACCATTTAAAGTCACTGAGGCTAGAAGAAATGATGAATATTACAACTGGCTGGAAGGCCAAAACTTGAAAACGGGAACCAGAATGTGTGGTATTTGGCTTGCTCTACGTGATTTCATCTACAATTTTTTATTTTCATTGATATATCTCAGTTTAATGGAAAACCTCGATTTTCTGCGGGTAGTATTAGTATAGTAGCATAAATTTATAGTACGGATGTAGCCACTATGTAAAGAAAGTATAGTAAGTAAGTTTTTTCATTTATTTTACTCCATAACATGATCTGAGTTAAATACCTAGTTCTACTAATTTTCGTTGATATGTTATTGGAGTTATTGGTTAGTTTAACATCAATGCAACAAGTAATGACAAAGATTTCTTCCACAAAAATTAATTGCTGCAAATAATAAGTACTAGTAGAATTTCTTTCAAGGCCTTGATCATACCTGTCTTCCAAACTAAATTAAATATAGAATTCTACTAAAAATAAAAAAGCACTCTAAGCACGTCATAAGAGGTAGCATAAATGGGAGCGACATCTAGAACAAAACCGAATAGAAATAAGAAAATAACTAAAAGTTTGTAAACAAAATCTTTTATTTGTTGGCGGCTTTACAAGAAACCGTCAGTTGTGGATTTAGAAATGAAGAAAAAAATATAAATGTGGAAACGCAGAACATAAGAAGAAAAATAAATTGCAGTTTTTATGTGCTTTATACTGCCATCTAACGTCTTAACGAGTCATTTGCTTGGGCACACTGTAAAGCTGATTTTAATGTTAGATTACTGTGTAATTAAAAATGATCAAAGGCAGAAGATTATTGAGATACATTTTCTATCCATATTATTAGAAATATTTTTTAAAATATAAGATATTGCATAATTAATTGAGTGATTTATGGTCCTCATCTGTTTAATGTTTCTGTGATTATTAGTTATATCTAGCAATCTACAAATCATCAATTTTGTTTTTAGTACCATAAAAAACTCAAAATTACGTTTGGAAGTTGTATTATTTTAATAAAGAATGCTATTTTGTTTTTTATACAGTGTTTTTATTATAAGCAATAAAGTTATTAAAATAAATAAAATAAAATAAAGAATAATACATTTTCAGAGGGGAAGCATAAAATATAGTATAGACTGTATAGACTAAAGAATTTTAGTATTGTATATAACAAGAGATTAAAAAAAATAAAAGACATTCGTGCAGGGAACTTGTGAATTTCCTTGAATACTAACAATAATGAGGTCATTTTGTAATAGATTGTATTCATTCATTCATTCATTCATTCAATTGAATATATTATTCTAGAAGTCAATAATTGGTGGATAAATAATAATCAATTATGAGGTATTGAACGGAAATTACCGGTAATCTTCATAACAAACGCTCTCGAAGCTAAGTATTTAGAATATATCTAGATCCTGATGTTGAATACGCTGGAAGTAATCACATTAACGAATCAACTCGGTGAGATAAATCGTATGACACATCCACAGATTTGTTACTCTATGGTTGACAGAACAAGACGTTATGAATGTTGCAATAAGTATATCAAAATAATGTTACTGTTAAAACCATGCGTTGACACGCAAATTAATTTAAATGCAACGTTTTCATCATAAAATATTAGCTTTACCTGAGACGTTCTAAGAACGGCGATTTAACAAGATGACTAATTCATTAAAGCTTTATCAAGGGATTTAGAATTGTAAATAGGTAACGAAGGACTGCAGTTTCCTTTTAACGATGATTGTTTCTTGGACTCTGGACGTAGATCTTCAGTTGTTTTTAATATTGTTTTATAGTGATAAAGTAACATCCTTTAAAACGTTCCTAATAAAACGATTGTTTGTTACTAAAATTATTGGAAGAAATTAAAAACAAATAGATCGTAGGTAGTTAAAATTAGAATATAGGCTATTATTATTTTATCCGGAAAACTAATGAGTTTCTGTGAATAAGCTAGATAGTGTTGGGGTTTTTGAAATAATATTCTGATGTCTTCAAAATCCTTTTATTCTTTTATAATCTTTTATCTACCGCCGCATCGGAAAAGCAGTCCGTGACGAGAAAAGACGCGACCAGAAAAACTCGACACATGCTCTTTTTAAATGAATTACAAAACCACTCAATTACAATAATTAATATTACACTCAAATATGCGTACTTCGTAACAACCAAAAGAACAGTGCCATACACTATTCAACTATTCAAACATGTCAATTCTTATATTTTATTTTACGGCCTGGAATCAAGTCCTTTTAAAACATATCACGGTCGACAGACATAAGCTTACGTTCCCATAGGCAATATCGTATAGTATTGTCTATGGTAACAAACTGTAATATTTTAAAATGCTAACAATAGTCAGCTATTTAGTATACTAATTTCAAAATATTCATCTTCATGAGATGCATGCATGTAGATCAGTGTTAGTCGAGCCCCCACTAGGTGGACTGACATCAAACGTGTCGCAAGGAGCTGTTGGCTATAGGTGGCTTAGGATAGTTGTTTTTGCAAGTTCCTAAAAAGCCTATATCCAGCAGTGGACTTCATCGGCTGTTAATGATGATGATGATGATGGGTAAATGATTGAATCAAATATTATTTATTGTACCACATAACATCACAAAATACATAATATAATACCTACTTTACTTACAGTGAAGTACTCGTAGGTACTTAAAGGTAATAATACTTAAAAGAGGACCACATTTCTTGTTTCTAAAATCAAAGTCTCCCATAACATTTGAAGTTACCCAAGATACTCGAGATATAACCAAGAAATAACCATAAATTTCCCCAGAAACGACAATATAAACTGAACGCGCCGTAAAAGATACGAAATTATAAAATACCTTCGTGACGGCGAAGTTAACGTCCGAATTAATTATCGGACGGGATTACGTTAACCAAAACAGGACACCTCGAAAATGCAGCGATTCCATACATTTCTTGATAAACGGGCAATCTTCCCATAAAACTGACAAATACGTTTACATCTGGCAACAAATACGGGAGTTCATTATTTATTTTTCCAAATAATATTAGCTATTCAGGTAATCTTTCTGGATATTAGCCAAATGGCTGCCCAGACTTCAGACCTGGCTCCCGCTTCCTGGTCTGTTTACAGCAACCAAGCTAAAACTCCTGTGTTTAATTGATCAAATTACCTTTTTAGGGTTTTCTGAAAGCCACAAAATAATTTGAATAGTAAGATATAATAGTCTTAATTTAATTAAATTTTCAACTAACTTATAATAAGCTATGTGAAAGCAAGTAGACTAATCTGTTTTATTGACCGATCAGCTATTTAGTGTTCCGATGCCATACCATTATAAATACCAGCCATGTTTATACATTGAACATTGTATAGTATATTTTTCAATTTAATATTGTAGAGTCAACATCATCTGAGAATGCTTCGATTTGGAATTCCAACGAAAGTAGAGAGAGAGTTTTTGTCGGATTTTAATAGACTTTTTTACTGGGATTTACTGACGGTAAAATATGATTTTCCTAATTAAGATTTCCACTTATTTAGAAGATTATAGTTTATAGCGTAACTATCTACACCTTCTAAACTACACCTTCTTACCTCCTTAAGTTTTCTCAGAAGCAGTTAGGACAAAAACTGCAACAGGTGGTAATTGAACTTGAACCTATATTCCTTCTGGTTTCAGGCCACACTTTTGAGCTATAAATCTAATTCTGTATGACACGTGACGAGACGAGAACTTGAATACAAGCTGCGTCTAAAAAGGTCGTCAAACCACCACGCTTAACAAATTCCACCATTTTGAATGTTTCTAAGCCATACTCACGGTTATTTTCGAAGCGTCATTAATGCGAGTGTATTATTAAAGTAACGGGGTGGATTTTATTTCAGTTCTGTTGATTTATTATCTGTTTCACAGTTCACGAAGGCGCGAAACATTCACGCTCTTGTCATCTCGTACCTTATCGCTTCATTAGCATCGTTTCTGTCACTTGATCTTATTTATTGTGACCATTCACGAGGGACATTCATGTATCAGGTATGGATAAGGTTAATTCATCGATTCCTAATTAGTTGTTTTGAAACGTGTATAAAACTTTTTATTATTTATCGTACTATTTCATGTCCATAATTTTTTTTCGCCTAATCATGACATATTTTATTTTTTTAATTCTGACATAAACAATAGGGAAGTAATAATTTTGACGTGTTTGTCTGTGTTTGTCTGGGTCATTATCATGATCATTATCAGCCGGGCTTAGGGTGATAATGTTTCAAATCATCATCATTATCAACCTATTTAACGGCCCACTAAAGGCCCAGGCCTTCCTCCTTATAGGAGAGGGGATATGGAGCGTATACCCACCAATGCGGGTTGGCGGGCTTAGGGTGATAATGTTTCATTTATTAACGATCACTATCAGATGTTGATGACAGCCGGGACCGACGGCTTAACGTGCTCTCCGGGGCACGGGGGTGTTACACCACCAACTCCCGACTCCGAGCTTGGAATGTACTGAACATTTCATAAAAGAATGAAAAAGTTCAGTATTATTCCGTTTCCCGACCCAGGGATCGAACTCAGGACCTCGTGATCGAAGCGACATAGGCTAACCACTATACCAACGAGGCAGTCAATGTTTCACATATTAAGGATAATTTTCAGATGTTGATGATAGAGACCAGAATCGATGGCTTTATGTGCTCTCCGAGGTAAGGAGGAAGAAGACCACCAACTTTTCAACTCCGGGCGTAGAATTTGCTAAAAAAATATTAGAAAGAAAGAAAAGCTCAGAATAATTCCTCAAACAGATCCAGAGTTCGAACCCAGGACCTCGTGATCAAAGCCACAATCAAGGCTAAACATTTGACCAACAATGCAGTTAATTCGTATGTTTGTATAAAATGATAATTATTATCGTTGTCTGTGTATCGCATTGGAGCATTTAAATGAAAGGACCGATAAAAATGCGTTTTTTTTTAATTTGTAAATTGACGTGATTGATATGAATCCTAGTAGATTATTTGACCGGTTATACGACCGAATAATATATTACAACTGGAACTGACAAAAAAATAATCCTTCAATATTCTTTTAAAATGGCATTTCATGACTTCGAACTTTGTTAACTAACGTCCTCTTCTAAAACTTAGCCGAATAAAAATCTCAACGGAAATTAAGACTTTGAGAAAACTTTTCAATATTTTTTTCGTATATGGCTTTCAGCCAAAACTTGGTCGAACTTGTATTTTGTTTCCACAACTTCAGGATCTTGTGTGCTCTTGACGTGACACGTTTTCAAGTTTTCGTGCGAAAAAAAAATTAGAGGCTATCACTGCGTAATTGAAGTGTCAAAAGTTATCTGATTTTACTTGCAAAACGCGTGGGGATATGAAATTTTTCGCGCGAGCGAGATCGTTGGCGGGAAAAAAGAGAATTCGATATGAAGAGTGCCTGGCCCGTGCAATCAGCATCCGACCTACATTCCGTTCGATATTATTATGCATGTGAACATTCCCGCGGTGGGCGTTAATTTGAGTATTTCACAACGCAATAACCGACGCCAACTACCATTCGGGCGACATAATCGTTATTATCTTTATTGATATCAAAATATTACCCGAAACTTGTATTTATAAATGAGCCTATTTACATTTATTAACTGAGTAACTGAGCAGTTAAAAGAAGCATTTCATATTTGGTCGTTTGTAAACATACGATTTTTATAATAATGCAATTTTATACTGTTATGTTTTTGTACTATATTTTATCTAAAAAAGGTCATCGGTGGCTCTGAAGTACTTATCTATAGAATCTTTACTTGTACTTGTAATGTAGTTATTTACCTACCGTAGAGGTCATAAAAAGTTCATTAGCACAAATGAAATCATTAGCTGATTCCTTTACTACAGTGCGTATCTTATGACGTTAGTTTTTTTTATTGCAAGTTAGTCTTTGACTGCAATCACACCTGATGGTAAGTGATGATTGAATCTAAGACAAAAGTGAGTTAACGGGTTAGGGTTAGAATAATATCCACAAACCTTCGGTTTTTACACGACATCGTACCAGAACGTAAATCGCTTGGCGGTACGTCTTTGTCGATAGGGACTAGTTGCTTCGCACCAGTCAAATAAGCAACCATTACTAACTTACCTACCCTACAGGTCATGAAAGTTGAATAACACAGATGAAATCATCACCTGAGTCCTTAACTACAGAGCGTATCTAATGACGTACGTTAGACCTATTTCAGCGTTGCAAATGTGACGCCAACTGTAAATTAGCAAAATAGAAAATTAACATACCAATTATAGCATTTCGGCAAGACCAAATGGAAGTAGGTACAGTTCGGGAGCAAATGATTTTGTGAGAGTTCACACGGCAAACTATAGGGGCCTCGGTTATTTGCTTTATAATTAACCTGAGCATGTTACGAACAAGTTCGCCTTATTAGGGTATTGATAACGACGTCGTTACGTCTATTTGAATACTTAGCGTCCCTGCTTCTATTTTGTTCTTTAATTAGGGTATGAATTTAGGTGCTTCACTTGTTTTCAGTAAAAAAAGCCTATTTAAAGGACATCTAATTAGATTTTTGGTAAAAGCCGTTTATGGTTCAAGCTTGATAAAAAATTGGGTTTTAATATATTAGTTTTAAAGGACATCAAAGGAGAATTACCTTAATTTGATTCCTTTAGATTACTAATTATGCGCTTAAGTTTATTTAAAAAATTACAAAGTGTGACTAAAAATTACAAAAATTTTATCATAAAGTTTATTGGTCGAGGAGAAATCTTCTTTTCACCCGACTGCGTCAGAAGGAGGGTAATGATTTTCTATACATTTTTTTATTAATGATTTGATATTAATACAAAAAGTTTAACTAAGTTATTTACTATAAACACAGTATTCTCTCAAAATTTTACGGTGTTAATAATATTATTTAATTTTTTTTGTCATCCCTGTTCGTTCAGGTATTTTGTATGCATAAGGAATCAAAACAACAAGCAACAAGCGTCGTTTGAGCTCAGTCAACAGTCATCTCATAATTTGACGTTGAGATGCATGCATTCTTGATGAAGGCCTTTTCTTCGGCTACTCTATCGAGGGCTGTCATACGTAAATTTTAAAAATATAGGAGAAAAATGATATTTTAATATTACGTGTTACATAAAAATGGCTAAGATGAAATACCTACCTATGTTATATCTAAACAATTTTACATCTTTCAAGGTGCAGCTCAGGTAATTATCATTGTTTTTTTTAAACCGTATTGTTAGTTGACAATCCTATGATGGTAAGTGGAAAGCTATCGCCTATAAACAGAGCAACTCGTGCAGTGGATTTGGAGTGAAAGTCCTGGGTTCCGATTAAGATTTTCTTAATTGATCCAGCACTAGCTGGTTGGAGGCTTCGGCCATGGCTAGTTACCACCTTACCGACAAAGACACAAGCGAAGAGCATTCCGGCATGATTTCGTGTAGAAACCGAAGGCGGGGGGAGGGGGAACCGTGCAATCAAGGGCTAACTTGTAATGAATTAAAAAAGAAGTCTAGATATAAGAATGTATAATAGAACCTCATTACTTTGTTAATTAAAATAACAATAAAAAATACACCAAACACACGTATGTAGTTACTAGTTCGTTTTACAAAATGAGTCAAACTCATAACGCGGTGCATGCAAAAAACTTCATCAAGAGTTTTTCTCCTCTATTTTCTCGCTGTTAGCAAGACTGTTTTACATTTTGTGGAGTCCTCGGATAGGAATTTTAGTAACTGTTAACTGTAAACTTGGTGTTTACATGTTACTTGATGAATCTTGAATTAATGAAGTTGTATTGTAAGTGCGGTAACTATAATAATATTGAGGATTTGCCTAATTGATTCAATGGCCTTGAATATTTCGATAATTTTCAAGAATTCTTCCTTTTGCATAAGTCATCAATATCTTCTTGCGTTTTTAAAGAACAAATTACAAAAAATTAAAGTGTAGAAATTTTGGAATATAATTATTCAAAGGCTCTTTATTTTACATACATACACATCATGTCCATCATTAACAGCCGATGGATGTCCATTGCTAGACATGGGCCTTTTGTAGGCACTTCCAAACACAACCCTGAGAAACGTTTAATGTCGTCAATCTACCTAGTCTTCAAAACTGCCGTTTCCGGTGCGGGGTTGCCATTCTACTACCTTTGGCCCCAACAACAAGTCATTTTCGATTGAAGTAACTATAAAAAAAAAACGGTTAATTCAAAATTCCACATGGCAATACTGTCGTATGCAAAGTATACGTATTGACATAGAAGTACCAGTAGATATAAATAGATCACAAACAGAAACGTAGGTACACATTGTTTAATCGTTCGTCATCCGGGCACAATCCCTGTTGTCTAGCTCCCGTTAATGCTGCAATCCTGATTTTATTACTGTGTATATTGTGACTTTCATTCCGTTTAAGTACGGAATAAAGAAGGATTGTAATAAACTTGAACTACTGCTTTGTCGTCGTTAACTGAATCTGAAATCTGGTCACCTGATTGTTTGTAACATATGCCAATTTTAAATATTTTTATTTGGATCTAAGCTATACCTACCTTTTACATTTTCCTATGGAAAGAAGTTACCACTAGTTCGACAATAATAAGTTTGATAATGCTGTCGATGATTAAGATCAATACCTGTCATTATACTGAGATATGGAGCATAGGCCCAACAAGCTGTCTCTACTCTATAGTGATCACGATAGAGTACTCGATATGCCTTGCTTTAAATATTAAACCATCCTCGAAAAAGATTAAATTTAAAAAGAATCTCATCCAAATCGAAAATCAGTTTTTAAGAAAACAAACTCACATAATACATGCGCAATCATACATACAACTAGATGGATCGAACTCAGAGGCCCTTTTTAATAAGTTGCAAAACCCTATTTATGAAACAATAAAATTGTATTATGCTGAATCAACATCTGATAAAATCGGAAGTATGCAGTTAGCTCGCGTCTGGGGTTCCCTTTCATTTACCCCGTCTGGGTCTGAGCTAATATTTGCGCGTACATTATTACTGTACCTGTACAATGCGATGGAGCGAGAATTACGACCGCTATGGGATGGAACGGGTTGTTTCGTTTCGTTTCTATTTACACTTCATCTCTCCTCCCGATCATCTCACTATCAATATAGGAGTAAATGCGAAAGTTTGTATTTTTTTGTATCAGTTTCACAAATAATACATTAAATAAAAATAAAATATATGAGTAATTTGTTAAAATATAAAAATAATTATAGGTAAACACTGCATATGGCAAATTTATTTATTTACCCTATATATTTTTTAACAGAAAATAATTAAACTACTACTTATTACTATTAAGTACTATTTCAACTTAACAGATTTATAAAATTATGAAAATGAACTAAAATAATATCTCTAGCACTTAGCTTATTGTATAACCTACACAGCCTCGGGATTGACAAGTGAGCACCTTTAACAGTGGATCAATTAGGGAAAGACAAAAGCCGACAGAGCCAGGCCTCTCTCATTATTTTGGGATAGAGGAGGAGGAGAGGAGAGGATATTTTAAGCTTCAGCAACATTGCTGCAGTGCCGATTGGAGCGAGAATTACGACTGCTATGAGATGGAACGGGCTGTTTTATTTCACTTATAACCTCAGATGAATCTTGCCATCTTATTTATTGATTGCTTAGTGGTTTTTATTTGCAGGCATGGTGGTAAATTGGTAACTAGCCACGGCCAAAGTTTACTACCAGACCAGATCTAAGACAATGTAGAAAATATAAAATATGATAATTTCAAAATATTGGCTCATAAAACCAATAAAATACGATCGAAAACTTAATAAGCTTACATTCGCGATAAGAAAAGATATAAGATATAAAGTTCATTATTTAAATGTATAACATCGCTTTGTTGTAATTCAAGACTTAACTATAAAAAATAGATCCTTATTGAAGTAATATAAACATCTTTCGCCGTACTCATTTTGCATTCAACAAGATTTATTTCATTTAAAGCGAAATTACTCGCTCCATAACAAAAAAAAGTCTTTGCTGGAGACGTGAAAAGTTGAAAATTAAAAACTTGAAGTGGAATAAACAAAAAATCGGAAGTATTTTAGTCCTGGGTTACCTTTCATTCAGCCCGTCTGGGTCTGGGCTAATATTTGCGCGTACATTATTACTGTACCTGCACAATGCGATGGAGCGAAAACTACTGCTATTGTCACTAACGGATCTATTGTTTTATGTAATTATTTATGCACTGTTTTCTTAGATGTTGTTGTGTTATTATGTATACTACTATTATATAGCGAAGAATTTGTTCGTTTATACAGACTAATTTCCAAAACTACCCATAATTTTTAACCGATGAAAAAAAACGAAGGAGGTTCTCAATTCGATACGAATATTTTTTATTTATTTTTTTTATGTATGACCATGCATAACTTTTTACGGGAAAATTGAAGGAACTTTTAAATTGTAAAGCAACTTGAGAGATCTCGGTTTTTGTGTTAGTAAACACCTTTTTGGCTTCATTGAATGCTTAATAAATTAAAGAAAGTAAATTACTGAGTTATTTTTTACTTTTTATGCGTTTAAAGTAGGAAATAAAAATTTTTAAAAAATTTTTAAAATTATACTCAGACTTATGAGGCCTGACGTAGGCTAATTTGCATCGCCATATTTCCACAAGAAGAGGATCTACGCATCGCTTGGCGGTACATCTATCCTTGTAGGGTAGAGTGGTTACTAGTCAAAGCTGAAGTCTAGCACCAGATTTCGAGTCGATGGTAGAGTCACTAGTCAAACGTCAAGTTTGACTGTTTCACATGTGCTTGTAATCAAAACTTACTTAGCCTGAGAAGCTAAAGATTAAAATCATATGATCAGTGGGTTCAGTTCAAGTTAGGATCGAACACACTATTTGTCTGTCAAAGGCAAAGTTTAACTAACTGCGCCAGACAGTCGTTCTATATTTAGAATAACAGTTTGGTTATAATTTATACCCGGAACAAGTTCACTAGTTAAATATAGTTACACCATCATGTCGTGATTTCAAACGTTGACAACGCTCGGAACATCACTTTAGTTTCATGTATTCCGTTTGAATCAAATATTCCAACTGAAAACAGACTCCGTTTCTCATTTGTTTATTACCTGCAGATTTAGCACTAGGCAAAACAAACGTAGAATATTATTATTATTATTAGGGGAATGTTAATAATTTGTAAGTGTTTGTAAAGCTACCTTTTACAGATATTTCCATCTGGCATTGTCGTATCTGTTAATCAGGTCATCATTATCAGCTTATTCACCGCACACCTATCCAACGCCCCACAAGAGAGGGGATATAGAGCATAGACCCACTACGCTGCTCCGATGCGGGTTGCTAGACTTAGGATGATAATGTTTAATTTATTAACGATCACTATCAGATTTAGATTATAGTAACCGGGGCCGATGGCTTAACGTGATCTTCGAGGCACGGTTGTAACACCATCAACTTCTCTAGTCCGGGTTTAGAATTTACTCAAAATTTAAAATTGTTTCACAACCCGACCCAGGATTAGAACCCGGGACCTCGTGATCGAAGCCACAAGCTAGCTATAGAGACAATACCATAGAGGCAGACAACCGAAGTATACTCGTATGTTGAAATTTTATATTAAACATTCAATATATTTTCTTTACATAAATAAGTATATGAATGAGGAGTATGTAAATAAATCATCATCATCATCATTACCAGCCTGTAGACATCCATTGTTGGACATAGGCCTTTTTTAGGGACTTCCAAACACAACGATCCCGAGCCGCCTGTTGCCAGCGGCTCCCTGCGACACGTTTAATGTCGTCAGTCCACCTGGTTGGGGGTCGACAGATTCTTGACACCCCTTCCCCGCCGTTATCATGACCGCTGCCAGAGCCAGGAATAGCGGATCTGCCGGGGACTAGGGGCTGTTGCTTTTGACGTTCTCCCATAAAAAGAAATGCCCTGTAGTGACCACGCTGGGCAGGCGGGTTGGTCACCGCAGGGCTGGACTATTCGAACCAGTGTCACTGCTGCCTGACACTGGTCTCATTTTGTAGTCCAGCCTATTTGGAATGGTTATACCGCCATTCATCGGTCGCTAGAGCCTCGTCGGTCCATCTACAGGGTGCACCGCGAGCAGGTGAGGTTGACATTTGGAGAGGCTGATTGGTACTGGCTTCCCCTTTACACACCTGTAATGAATGAGGTGATGAATACAATAAATAAGGTGACATTAAGTAAATCACTACAAGTAGTTGAATGATGTTTTTAAAGTTTGTCAAAGAAATTTTGTTCCTGTAAAGTCACATCATTATTTTCAGATTTAAGCACACCCTTAAAAATATGGTTCCTAAGTCTTTATATTAAAAGTAAGAAGCTTGTTCGAAATTCCGGTGCGCATTATCGAAACATATTTTTACTTGTTAAAATCGCGTAAAGTAAAGGTTTTATATTAAAAGTTTAGAAGAAGTAAAAAGAAAAAGTTTTAGTCAAACTCGCAACCTAAGAAGGCTCGTACAGTTTCGGCATACCTACTTAGGTACTTACTGAAATATGAAAATTGGGCTGAAAATTATGTTAATGGGCTTTAAACTAAAATAATAGCTGTCAAACCATAATTTAAATTTTAACAAATAATTTAAATCAATTTTAAGTTCAATGTAAAAAATTGTGTTGCGGTTTTATCTGTGTTTGATAGATGACATATTTGAGATAGTTGCACTCGCGTAAAATCTTTTCCTGTGGGAGTACATATCGAGAAAAGTATTATTAATGAGTAACTATGGCAAATTGGAAATCAATCGGTATATGCCATAGTTTTTAGTTTTTACTTGTTCATTGCTAGATTATTATTTATTAAGCTATTGCATAGCTTCTGTCGCGGGCCTTGAGCGTGGAGACCGAATCTAGAAATTCCGTAACGAAAAACCTAACACCCCCCCACCCTTTTTAGTTTTTTCAGATTGTCTAATTCGCATCTATGTTCGCCAACGTCAATAGCATGTTGAATACACTGGTTCTCGTCCGATCATCGAAGTTAAGCAACGTCCGGTGCGGTCAGTACTTGGATGGGTGACCGCCTGGGAACACCGCGTGATGTTGGCTTTTTTAATTTTTTTTTTTATTTTTTTTTAGTTTGATTTATTTTTTAATTTTTTTTATTTAAATTTTTAAATATGTAATTATAATTGCATAAGTTTTTTATCAACTTACTACTACTTACTAAAAAATTAATAAAAAATTAAAATTAAAAAAACCCAACATCAGCGGTGTTCCCAGGCGGTAACCCATCCAAGTACTGACTGCGCCCGATGTTGCTTAACCTCTGTACAATAGCTTTACCGCGGCAATCTCCGAGTGCCACACATCTTTTTTTTTTAGGGAAGTGTTCAATAAGCCCATTAAACGACGGTTTACCACTTAATATCAAGTGGACAGTATGTCGGTCCTGTCAACACTTAAAATAAAAAATATGTATTGGTTAAAAAATTATTTTATTATCACTTATTCAAATTATAATTAGGAAAAAAATTATAACAATACTATCACGATACATCTAAATAATTATTACGTATACCTAATTAATCATTGGATATACCAGGTTCAAAGGCCTACTCAAACTCAAATTCGATGGAAATCTCAGATTGGATCGCTAATCATAGAGCTATGAACGTTACTTAAAGTACAAGATTTTCTGTTAATTTGTCTAGCGATAACGAATATTCATCTAGCATTTCTAATATTGTTTAAAAATAATATTCAAATAAAAATTTTAAATATTTCTCGAAGCTATTTTGATTTAAACACTTATTGTATTTTAGATTATACAGAAATTTGAGACACTTTTAGATTACAAAACAAACTATTTTCGTTTCTAAACAATAAATAATATTATTATGAAAAACACGAGATATTTTTAAAAGTTTACAAGCAGCGAACATCTTAATAGAGATGGTTCCATCAAATATTAACGAGAGGAGCTTTATTACAACTTTGGACTCTGTCCAAGTAGTTATATTCGAGTTGATTAGAAATTTCCATTTATATAAACAAGCTTCAAACATTGTAAGAGTTATGTCTTACCAACACAATTCACCACATTATTAAAATAATCATTATTTAAAATGTTCTCTATTTATTTAGAATTGAGCTTTGTCCTAACACGCTGTCTCAATTCCACTTGGCCTGTTTAAGATCGGGCTCTATAACAATGTGGTATCAGCTGATGTCAATGGTATTAATCGAGTCCGGCGTGGCGTCTTTTATAAACAACAGTCTAATGTAATCCTACCAACTTCTTTACTCCAAGCTGCTATTGATTATTTGTGTAGAACAAAGCCAAATATGGTGTTTAGACTTTAAAATTTTAAAAATGTAGACAATCGTCTATATATTATAGACTTCGCCGTCACGTGACCAACGACATACCTACCTACTTTCCACTTATCATAGCGTAGTATTAATTTAAATAAATAATGAAAAAGAGACGTAATGACCATAATTAAGATATCTTACATTACTACCTATCTACATCTATATTTTGCTTTACAATTAAATTACGTTACATTTTGTTATATTTTATTTGAACTATCTAACGAGACAAGACGTAATGGATAACGAAGTCTCTTTTTCTATGATTAATAGTGTCGACAGCACCATTATGATTGAGCATAGGCTTTTTGTTGTGTTTGATCAACTAACCGACTACGGCGCGGCTGATTGGATGCCACCAAAATTAATTTTCAGACAAGACACCATTGTGGCCCGCTTTGGTTTTCGATTGATACACACATCCAGAAAGAATTTATGCGCAAAATAAAATTCTTTAAAATCTGTAGATAAAATATTTTTGAAAATGTAAGCAGTTGTTTTAAAATTTTTGTTTTATTTGTGGACTATAAATCGAACTCGTAAACAGATTACAAACCTGTTGTAAGCCCTTAAGGAATATATGCACCCTATATGACATTTCGAGTTTGTAGGTCTTATAGTTTCAGAGATTCCTTGATTAATCTTTGAGTGGTATTTCGCTTTCAATATACATATATAATAGATTTAAGATTTTGCATTAGGATGGGATCGTTGACGTTACAGTTATTTATTGATGATTAATAAACTATACAAGTATCTAACTGTTATAATTATTGGAACGAAGTTCCTTATCGCGCGTTGTTAAAGGGGGCTAGACGGAAAAAATTCGTACGAAAAGTTGTCACGACACTTTTTGATCAAAGGTTCTTGCCGCCGCCTTTGATGTGTGTGCGCGTGAGCGGCGGAGGGTGCCCGCGCTGTATGTTGTTCGCTCTGTGCGCCCTCTGGTGTTTCGGTGTACAACAACAAATATTATTATTACTTAAAAAAAAAAAAATTTATTACAATTCCTTCACTAATTAATCGAAAGGAACTTCGTTCCATCCGGGTGTCCCTTGGCACCTCTCAACTTTTTTGGTATTCGCTTATTACCAACATCGTCAACGCCCAATATTTCTGGTTGTGTCTACAATTTATTACAATGATACTGGCTAGGATCCAAGTTTATTGCCAACTTATAATGATTTATTATAGCACATTTTTTTTTCTTATAGCATTTTTCACACCGTTTTTCTTTTTTAAATATAATTTTTAATAAATAAAAATATATGTAACCAATGTTTAATAATGGCTTATTATTTTTTTAACTAAAACATATATAGACAATAGGCTTAAAATAGGTAACATACGGCCTTCCGAATAGACTCAATTACTATTGTAGCTTGACAGTTTTCAAATCTGTGTGTCCCAAAAAGTACTCATAGGTAGCCGTGAAGGGCAGTAACGAGCATGTCAATAAATCATACAATTTGTATACCTCGGAGAAAGAAGGAACAGAATGTACTTGCAAGCTACTGTCAAATTATTATGTTTACGGTGATCGGTCGTTGACTCCTTCCATTTTGCTATAGTAGGTAAGCTGAATTATATAGTAGAACCTCTATCTTCTAATATTATAACTACTTGAAAAACTATCTACTCTATTAGTCCAGTTGGTAGTACACGTAAAGCCAATGAGGTTTTGGTTTCGATTCCCGTCTTTACAGATTGCATAATATCATGAACCACAAAGACAACCTACTACGTAACGTGATATTATTGGGCTCAAACTCTCATATGATGTCCAGGAAGTTTAGTAGCTGCCCTAAATACACTGTAAGAGTGAAGCTACCTCTTAAAATGATATAAAATCGATCAGACTGCGCTTTAAAGAATTTGCGACTCGCATTTGAGTTCTGCGGAAGCCTTAACAACATCCTAAAGCTATTATTGTACAAGATTTTCAATTAACACGCTCATATTCGTCATCCATTACTAGGTGACATGGTTACTCGTTATATCCCAAAATAATAAATATGTCTGGTAATTATCTAAAGTAACTTACACCTGAGTTAAGTACCATCAAGTTTTATTAGGTAAGTTGTTTACCCGGTGTGGATACATTTGTTAATACGCGAGGAAGCTTTCTCGTGTACCGATCATTTATCTTGTTTTTCGTTTTGTCACTGAATATAATACGAAGTAGGTAATGCTTACGTCTATTAAGTAGTATGTTAAAATATATTTTTTTATTACATAGCCAAAAGTTTAGGATTGACTTAAGTGATGATGCAGTCTGTAGTAACCATTTTTCTTGGATTGTACAGATATTTTTAATTATGTATAACCTATACATAATTAAAAATATCTGTACAATCCACTACTGGAATAAGAGCCTTTGATGGAATGATCGTAATTCATTAAAGCTGATACTTTGTCAGCTCATGCTTCTATTGTCAATAAGTACAACTACTAGAGACTTTGGGAGCTTTTTTATAGTAAATTGCAGTAAATTGCATGGGACCACATCTTAACATTACCATACGGAAATGTACAATCGTTTGACTACGTCTTAGCCGTTAGAGTGGTAGGTAGTTTAGTAATTTTTATGACTTTTATACTTACGCCAATTTAGAAATAAAAATAAATATCTCTCTATGCTTGTAATTGGGATACCCTTAGTAAACAATCAACAAATTTACTATTGCATTTTCAGTAATTAATACTACTGCGCAGTCTCCGACCGGGTATGTGGGACTCGCTGGTCGTATAACCAGAACGCTGGTCGTATAACCAGAATACCCACTAAAACCCAGCGGAGCCGTCTACGCCCTACTTGGGACGCCAAAGGATCAGAGGGTTATTCACTTTGGCGACCCGGCGCGCCCGTCGGTGCACTCAATGGTGTCTACAGGGGTGGCAGAAGATGCGCATAGCGGCGTCTCCTACCTCCCGTTCTTCTTCTGCGGAGCGGGTGAGCATTAGCCGCCTGCTCCCTCTCTCGCTCCGAGGCCTCCTTTAAGCCGATGACGGTCTCACAAAAGGAGGCAACGTGAGACCAGTTTTCTTCGCTATCGAGCATGTAGTTGACAAGACTCGGCAGCGAGAGATCTCCGTCAAGAATAGTCACCAGTGAGTGCCTTTGCGGCGCCCATGACGCACACTCTGCCAGAGTGTGATGCGCCGTGTCCTCTGGCGCACCACACTCGTGGCATGCCGGCAAGGCCTCCCTCCTCGCGATCCCGTGCAGATACTTACCGAAACAACCGTGTCCAGTAAGCACCTACACGAGACGGTACGACAGTGCGCCATGACGCCGCTTCAGCCACCGCTCTAGATGGGGCCGGATGCCTTCGACCGTCCAGATGCCGGCCACCGGGGACTCGAGGTCTTCTTTCCACCTTTGGACCAGGGCCGCACTTCCTAGGGTTCTTATTCGCCTTATCTCCTCAGGCCCTGGTCGTTCACCTCGCGACCTCAATGTTGACCGGTACCGAAACACCTGCGCGAGTAACTCGGCCTGCAGCTCCCAAGGCGGGTCACCCGCCAGGAGGGTGGATGCCGTCCACGACACCGTACGGTACCCCCGGATAGCACGCACCGCAATGACCCTTTGCGGTCTCCGCAGAAGGGACACATTTTGCGGAGACAGTGCGTGCCGGGCATCGTACAGTGCCATACTCCTGACAATACCCGCGTAAAGTCGCCTACAGGCCGAAGCCGGCCCCCCGACATTCGGCAAAAGCCTTCCCAGAGCGGCGGCAGCCCCGACAAGCCTAGGACCCAGCAGCTCAAAGTATCTTCGGAACGTCCATCTACCATCCAGGATTAGGCCCAAGTATTTCATTTGGGCCCCGACATCCACCCTTTCACCCTGGACAGTGATGTGGGCACCTCGAGGAGGACCCCTACGTGGGCCGTGAAATAGGAGGGCCTCGGTTTTGGAAGCCGAGACCCTCAGGCCCAACATTTGGATCCTCCTCACTACCAAATTAATAGCAGACCTACAACAAATAAAGGAGATTCATTGGGGGTATTATAAATTCATAATCCCAAAGCTTTTATATATCTATTATAATTAAAGGTTCATAGTAGTAGTAACGCAAATATCATAAGTAAGAATCAGTTCACTTAAAACACCTGAACACTGAACGAACTGAACTGGTAAAAAGAAAATATTCTATCAAGTTACGAGTTTTACTTCGCAAATTGCAAAATTTCCCAAGAACAACACCTTTTTGTTAATCCACGCCGACACAAATTCTTAGAAATATATAACAACAGATTTCATCTTACCGCTAAAAATCTAACCTTGCGATGCATTTGCACAATATTTTATCTTATCTCCCAAGGTGTTATGTAAACAATTGTCACCGTCCAAAATGAGATCACTTTTGCATCACCGTCTAAGAATCTCAGCTATCTGTCGTCAGGGCAATTAAGAAATTTATTGTAACGGCTCAATCTAGAGCACCCATTACACTAATGATCTCTAATTTCGGTATCGTGATTCCGTATAAATGAGATGTGAATAATGTAAACAGAGCTTGTTACGTAAAAAATATATGACACCAATTTGAAATGCATGTGTAATATGTAATATTATAATATTCAAAGGCAATGTGACGTAAAGAGCATCCTGATGCAGTTGTGTAAGTTGAAAGCCAAGTTCAGAATAGAATATTCACTTCAGTGTATATTATCTGAACAATCTATTTTTTGTTAATTTCGAATTCTTAATTTTAGGAATTTAATTATTCAATGAATCAAATATTCTCAGACTTCTCCAATTAGCTCGCTGTTATATACAATCCCTATACGAAATAGTATTGCTTATAAAGATTTTATTAACTTGTAAATTCAGGTGACTCATTGGTCTAGTGGCTTCGATCACGAGGTCCTGGGTTCGATTCCTGGGTCGGGTCACGGAATATTTCTGAGCTTTTTCATTCTTCTATGAAATGATCAGTACATTCCAAGCTCGGAGTCTGGAAGTTGGTGGTGTTACACCCCCGTGCCTCGGAGAGCACGTTAAGCCGTCGGTCCCGGTCACTATTATCGACATCTGATAGTGATCGTTAATAAATGAAACATTATCACTCTAAGCCCACCAACCCGCATTGGAGCAGTGTGGTGGGTTTACGCTCAATATCCCCTCTCCTATTGGGAGGGAGGTCTGGCCCTGTAGTGGGCTGTTAATAGGCTGATAATGATGATGATGATGAAATTCAGGTAGGTAAGGTCCGAGTTCAGTAAAAACATGGGTTAGTATAATAATACATTCTATGTTCGCTATAGCCAGCAATTTTTTAATTTAAATAATAAGAATATACAACGTTACTTATTATGGCTTTTAATGTCTTGTTTGGCAGATTTTAATAATTTATCATAAACTAATGAGGTACAATTAACTTTATGCCATTTAAGAAATTTTCATAAATATAAAAAATCGAATCCTTAACTGCTATCCTGAACTTGGCTTGTTTTTCGCATAAAATCATGTTTCTGTTGGTATTCCTTACTAAATGGGATAGATACAAGAAGGTTCAGATCGCAAAAACAATAGCGGCATGTAGAATCGATGCTGGCATTATTAAAATCGATTCCGGTATCGGGTGCGTTCACATCGGGTTCGAGCCCTTCGGAGGAGCAAACAACATATAAAGATGATTTGTTTAAAATTCCGCGACCAAGAGCAGCGTGATGAATATCGGGGCCGTACATCGGAATAATGATCCCGCCTTGCACCGCATTCAATGGCATTTTGCATACAATATGGTAGATGGATTTATATTAAAATATGGCGAACGTCAGTGCCGGTTGCTCACAATAAATTATTCATTGCACACAGTCAATTTTCGTTCAAGATAAACTGTAGAGTATATCAAATTCACTGCCATTGTAAGAGCTCATAAATATTCAGATTACATATTATTGTTCTCGGTTTGTCGGTAATTAGATCGCCCACGAAAGGAAGCTGCGATTTGATCACAGGTAGCGACATACTTGGTAATAAATTAGATGCACGCTCCGAGTATACCGTGTACAGGGTACAGCTCTACTCATTAGTGGCGCTCGTATTATCGTCGGATTACTGTGGAAACAACGGCGACGGATAAAATAAATATTTTAACGTGATATAAGAAAAGGTTAAACAATTGCATACTGTTGACCTGTTTACGAAGTGCTCCTCTACTTATCAACAATGCATTAATGGAGTCGCTACCTTGTTCTGGATATTAATATATGGATAGATATGCGCTAGGAAAAACGGCAAAATTATAGCAACATTTTTGATTTTATGACTTTGACTTTTGTTTTTCAATGCGTTTATTACTGAAATGAAGATTGAGTTAATGTCTGAATGAGTTACTTAGAGTAAGTTAGTGCGTAATAAGTGTACCTACTACACATTATAAACTACAACTGATTACAATACCACGCATTGCGGTTTCTTCAAGTTTAATATTGCTTCCATGTTATATCATGTTAGAGGATGAACCATTTAAGTAATGCCGATTAAACCATAGTTGGTAAAATCAAAACAATCTTTGACTTGTCTAACAGCGAAAATTATTCAAAACAAGCTTATGTCAAAATATAAAAAAAATAAAGAAATCTCGTCTCACCATTGCAATCCGTCAAACAAAGCCGGTAAACCCGCTACTAAAGTAAACGTTTCGCAACGCTCTGTTGTTCAGTATTGGTTTCTGGCGAATATTTTTTCTATTCGTTTTTTATTCGAACGAGTTACTGTATCCACAGATTTCTAATCTTCGTAAAAGTCAGTTAAATCATAAATAAATAAAGTAATAGTGATAGTGGGCCTATATTTTTGGACTGAGAAATAGTTTAATTACCTGCTGATTTTTAGCATTTGGCTTGTTGTTAAACTTAGGTGAAGGTGTCTCAATCAGTACAATCCTTCTACAATAGGTAGTGCGATAGTCATATTTTAGGCAAAAAAAAATTATCTTTGTAAGAGATAATGACAGTTTCTGGTGTTAAATAGGTACGCGAGTAAATCATTATTTAAATAATTTCAATTAATAAGTATTATTAACCAATGCCAAAGTTTTATCTAGGTACGCAAGACGATTATAGGTAGGTTTTCTACTATATAACCGAAAACAACCTACATAAAAAAATATTATTAGGGAAAGATTGTATGTACTACGACTTTTTAAAGTTTTGGAGATTTACATTTTACGCCTGTAAGTTTCACTTTAAACATGCATATGTCTTTTATGGTATGTTACATTAATAACATTGAAAGTACATTCTAAACCAATCAAATGACATGAAGAAAATGAAACCCGTCAATACTACAAACAGCGCTTAATCACTTTTTGGTAATTCCCATTTAAATAACAAATGTGTTAACATTGGCCCGTTCGAAATTTGTGCTGTCAATAGTTGATAGTTACATAAAACAAATGCATGACTTATAGCAAGTTTTATAGGCTGTCCGCGTGACGGATGCTGTGCATGACCTCACAGTCCATGCGTGTATGTGCCCATGGTCTGCGTAGCCACGGTACGTTGAATTTCTTATTATTTTTCGGATCACAGCACAGGATAGCGCTAGCTGGTGCCTCTTATAACCATGAGGGTACTTTAATGAAGATACAAGTAACTACAAGAATAAGTTATTTATTTATTAGAATAAGTTTTTTATTTAGTAACGAAAGCATAGTAAAACTGTTATCCACAATGCTTTTTCCATCCTCCTTTTTGTAAAATGTAGTAATGAAGTTTACAATGATGCAAGTAACTTCTAGTCTGGTTGCAGTTATGGTAAATAAACTGACTGAAATCACATGAAAATCACTCCATGTTATCTAGTATGCCACACAATAATAATTTGTTTGTGGATGTTTGATATGTATTACAACCTGTGCTCCAATTATTCCATCAACGATAAAAATATCGGAACAAAAGTAACCTATTTACTATTTTACACTACATTTTAGCAGAACATCATTTAATTTCGTGCCGTCTTTTGGATCAATAAATTAGTATTTAACTAACCTGATATTTTATTAATCTATTAATCTATGTATAAAATAATTATTGTTTAATATAATATCGCTGATTAATAAATAACAAAGTGCTAATAGCTTAATTATTTTTGTTTTGTAGTCCTTGAATTCGTTAAAGCACAAAACGTATAGTTAAAACAATGGAAACGCGAGTTATTTCCGACTCATAAATCAAGTTTGAACGATCAAAACTGACAAGACGATCTTACACTATAACCTCTACCAGTAACGAACTTTTTTTCTACGAAGCGTAAGTGTTCGCTGCGGATGAATAGCAATAAAAAATCTTTATTACTATAGCTTTCATAGAAATAAAACCCGGCTATCGGATGAAAGAGTTACGGCGCGAGTTGTACAGTTCGTTAGTGGTTAGTTATACTGGTATTTGTTGAACGCTTTTTTTTTCAGTTTAGCCGATTCAAAAATATAACAATGTTTTTTAACTGACTTCATGAAAGGAGGAATTATATTCAAACCTTGTAGACAATATTTTGTTTCCTAATTATCTTGCATTCAATGTTTGTTGCTGCCATTGTCGGTGTATCTAATCAATAAACCTATCTAATATCTAATAAATAAAAATCAATAAATAAACGTATGTACGTATAATGTAAATATACGTTTATACGGTACGGTACGGTACGGTATCGGTTGTATGTCCATAATTTTTTAACAAGTGTACTGATCTAATACTGATACTCTTCTCTAGTAAATAACAAAAACATTATTAAAAAAGTTTTGGTAATCCAATTTTAAAATTAGCTTTGCTATAAAATATTGCTCGTAATACGCTATTTTGATTGTTAAAGACAATTACTAATTCTAAGATCTTAGATGATTGTTTTTTCCTGTGTTTGATTAAATAAAAAGAATACCTTCAGGTTGCTACTGAACTAAATTTTTATGTAAAAAATTAGTTACACAGTATATATTTTATTTTTAGATAATCCATCTTACTTTTATATAAACAAACGTACATTTAGGCACAGATTTAAATTTAAAAAGTATTTTACATTCTTGTTTAGTAATTGAATTGTTGAGTCAATAATTCGAACAGTTTTATTATAATTTCTATGTATAAATAAACAATACTCATTGTGTCGAAATGTTGAACTAATGAAATTGGAATGTCATTTATGAACATAATTAATATCTAATATTTGTGTCGGATCACTGTTTCAGTCGCTTAATTGTATTTATTATATAATTATACATTTTAATATGCCTATTGGTTTGCTAATTGTTTAGTAGATAGACTTTCGTTATTATAATATTTATTTTAGGTTAGTTTTAGTACTGGTTTATAAGCCAAATATAAACATAAATAATATCGTTACATATTGCTTATTCGTTCTTGATATACCTATATAAATCCCAATTCGACTCGAGTTGGGAATCGTACATCTACATTATTATAAACGTAGAAGAATTAGAAGTTGATAATAATTTACAAATTATCATCAGCAGGCGTCCGTTTGCTGATTTGATAATGATGATGATAAATCATTAATAATATTTTTTATAGTATATAGCATTCACTAAGTTCCATGTCGTTTGATTTATTTATATAAATTTAATAAAAGGCGCTCCAAAAGCAATATATATCCGAAGCAAGTGAATTCGTATAAACTCTTTTTGTAAAAGAATCCAAAAAGGGTGTTAAGACTCTGTGCGCCACAAGACAATGTCTATTAAAATTTATTGCATAACAAAAATAGCTGACGCACGCTCCACGTTGTCGGAGCTTTTTGCGCGCATTCTTGGTACAAGAATAAATTGTAAACTAACAAATTGGTCCACGCTCTGAGCAGTGATAGATAGTGACGTGCGTTCGAAACAAAGGCCAAAGTGTTGGTTGCAATCACACAGCCTATTCAACTCCGCGTAGAGTAAAGATGTATGGATACGGGGACCGATTTATGGAGATGAGGTATGAAACAATAACTTTTGAGGCGGGCGAAGTAATTGCTTCGGTTATAGCCCTACTAATTGATGGCTGTTTGTTATAACTATTGAACTACTGGATGCACTTTAAAGAACTTTACGATTATAAAAGCTTTACCTTGTCACTTGATTTAATATTTTGATATTCTACTTTGTGGAATCAATTATTTTGTTTTTTATTTTGAAAGATTGTCGCAAAAACACATAGTTCTTTGCATCATATTTATTACATTTTATTTTTTACTTCTACCAACAAGGAACATTATCTTGCAACCACTTGGCAGGATACGGTTAGATAGTTATAAAAACCATGAATAAAAACAAAATACCACGAGTATCTGTATAAACTAGAAGATAGTATATATACATAATACTCTTTGGTTAATTTAATGTTGATCTGTTTATCTGTGGTCGTTATATTTTATCAGAACGACCGTATCCATTTCAAATCGCTCACGTTAACCGAACGGGCACGCGAGCAAAATTCATTCAGCCAATTAGGCGTAGCTAGTGTTGCAACCAATCATCGTTTGACACAAGTCAAATTGAAGTTTGAGCGATCCGATTTGATTGGTATGAATCGAGGCCATCGATTGATTTATCATAATCGATCATTCTCTTAAGTCCCTTAGTACCGTCCCTATTTAGTTGCGTAGTCTTATGAATGATTGGGAGTTGAATAAATTAATTACTTAGTGTGTCCGTTTGATAAATTTAATAGTTAATCAATGTTAATTTCGTCCGTTTACTTGATGATTGGTTGACTGTAATAGTTTATCTCTCAATTCGTTAAGATCTCTATTAAATTTAAAGTCATAACGTTGATATTTTTCTTTACGTGTTTTAACATTTAAAAAAGTACCTACTGGGTAGATATAATTAATAAACAAATATTGTATGATTAGATTTCTTATCTATCTATTCTCTTTGTATAATATTTTCTGAAGTTAAAAATAGCTCTTAACTCGATGACAGAGCTCGAACAAAAAACACCTACTACTTCTTTATTTATTTGAGCTGAGCAGAATTTCTACTGCTACAATTATATATTATATTTTGTGTTTGAATCGATGGGAAGTTGGATAAATTGGGGCTTGACACCAATGTCTCAAAATGATAAGCACAAGGCAGTGCATAACAACATTTTGAGAAATTGATGTTCCTCAGAATCGATAGTTGCAACAATGTCTAGGTTAGAATCATGTCACAATTGTATTTCCTTAAGAATCATTGGTGGGCAATGATAGATAAACACATAGAGTCATTCGGGTCAAGTGCGCGCACTTTACTGTTTTCAGCCTCACAGAGCAGAACTAAAGAAGAAATTGGAAAATAGAAAAAATGTTTCGAAAAGACTGTTTATTAGCCTACAAATTGAAACAGAAAATAAAACATCCTGTTCCATAGTTAACAAAAAAAATCAAAATTTTGATAGTAAGTCGGAATGCGGACACTTGACCCGTATTGCGGGTAAGTGTACGCAGTCCTGTGGGGTAAGTAGACGCAATAGGGTAAGTGAGCGCATTCGATAAATAATCAATATATAACAAATAAATTGAAATGAAACTTTGATCATCAAACAAAAAATATAAAGACATCTTAACGAAATATTTAGTTTTCATACAACACAGTCAAAAGTATCTTAAAATCTAACATTAAGCCTTGCAATGGAGATCTATCTGTTATTAAATCATCATGATAATTCCTATCTCTAGTACACAAATAAAACAATCAACACTACAGACAAAGTATTTTATCATTAAACCTGTTGATATGAATGACAATATCATGTTCAAAAATTTGAAGAATTTTAAATCAAATTGGAAGAATAATCACAAACAAATATTCTATTATCACTTTCCTGAGAAACACACAATTCATGCCATAAATCCTTATTCTTTACGCATTGAATCTATTCTTCGGTTGGTCAACATATTTATTTTGACATAGGTAACGTGGAACAATATTGGGCTAGGTCTAACTTTAAAAGGTTTTTTCTTAGTTTAAGCGCGCGGGTAAGTGAGCGCATGCGCACACTTATCCGCGAACACTTTACCCAGAATGCCTAATATCAAACAAATGGCCACCGACGTGCAAACACTCAACTTAAACTTAAATAATGATTTAAAAAAAGACAGAAGAATATGCATTTTATAAACTAAAACGTCGCTTACCGTCTTTACTAAGCAATTTTAGAAGTATCCGTGTTTTCCAACACGCTAAAAAGTTAAAATTAAATCAACAAAAATATTTTTTTGACAATTACTAACAGAGTGTGCGTAGTAAGGCGTTTGGGCATGTCGTAACTTATTCACCTTACCGGTGCCCCTGATTGACCAAAACAAACTCCTCACCTCCAGTGCCTCTTCCTGGAGATAGAAGCAGTGCGCTCACTTACCCACTGCGCTCGGTTACCCCGAATGACTCTACATAGTGAGTGATTTAAAAACAAATAATATTATACAAAGTATTTTTATTAATAAAACGAAATTATTATATTTACATCTTCGGTTGAAGATCGAATATGAATTATTACTAGAAACACGTTACACTTTCCAGAACAGACGCATCCATAGATTCTAAATTCCACAATCAAGTTCCACGCACCGACGGAAGACAGAAATTCCAACAATTAATCATTGCCACCTTTTATTGTGCACGTACTGGGAGATTATTTACGTGGAATTGATGAGCGGGGGGCAACTTCTGACCTTGCACTTGAAATCGTTCTCTTGTGGTTGTAACGAGCGAAAAATTGATTGAATACAATATGAAGTGGCTGGACTATTGTGTAGTTGACTTCTGGCCCAGAAATGCAAACGTTGCTTAATATCATGAGTTCTTTTTCCGAGATAATTTAATAGTCCACTGCACAAATCACTCTCATTACACGAGAGTTACTAGATATACTAAAGTTACTCCAATGCATGGTTGGCAGTTTTAGGATGATATTAAGAAATGCAATTTTTGCCGCATTGAAGATCACTTTCAGATGTTGTAAACGATGGCTTAAAATGATTTCCAAGGTCTTATAAATACCTAAATATTAATAGTGCACAGTCCATCTCAGAACTGGAACTATGGAACTAAGAGCTAAAATTTTGTCACCACTCAAGCTATACTAAGCTGGGCCGAGACAAACATTTAGTGTTGCAACTGGACCAATGAGGCAAGGCAACATATGCTAATTGATTTATTTTTAAAAGTCACAGGTATGGTTTAATTGTCAAAAGACAAGCCAAGGTATGCTTTGGTTGTCAAAGGCAAGACAAGCCAAGGTAAAACGCTTGGCTAGTTAAAGCTAAAGTCGAGAGTTCTGTAATCAATCCACGTAAAAAGACATGAGTATGAGTTACATAGACCGCAGTACAAGCATTGTCTCTTATAGAGGACTCTGTTTTATAAACTGCATAATGTCAGGTGAAATTGCAGTGAAGGTCAAAAACTTCTCGTTGAATAAAAAAAAACAAACAGAAATGGAAACTGTGAATTAGAGGGATTTAGGTCATGTTGACTATAGTCTCGTTTTCTGTTAAAACGCAGTACAATACTGTATTTACAATTCACTTTCAACAAACTTTTTTATTTCTAACTAGCTACGTGTATTAAATATTATGAAAAAATAAAATGCTGGAATTTTAGAATGTAGGCAATTTATGTTGTTAGTTTGTTTTTAATTTTTTTTTTATCATTAGCAGCCGTACAGGCACTGCAATTACGCTTGGATGTACCGGTAGTCGCTTCAGCACCTCTGCAATGACCTTAACACAACCCACGTTTTCACCAAATCAAAGGTTTTCTCATAGTCAACAATCTCCAGGTAAAGTGGCCGGTTATACTATTCGGACTTTTGTATAACATGCCAAAGCGTATGGATGTGGTACTAAAGCCTTGCCGGAAACCGGCTTGTTCGGGAGGCTGGAAGTCGACGAACCTACGAGCGAGACGATTTGTCCATCCAAATAAATAACAAAATAAAAAATCACCTGCCAAATGTACGTTTCACGTATAAAGGACTGAACCGAAGTTTTGTGTGTACTTGAATGGTTCTTCGCATAGTTTTGAATCACAGTTGAACCATACCACGTGGACTACGTACTGGAAAATCGTGAAATCCTTTCTTAGTGAGTGTCTACGTCACAAATAGCATTACGTACTCGTTCTCGTTCGCGTGGAAAATCCTTAGGTACCTACCTACCCAAATTTAGATTCATATTTTTAGTCGTTACGATGTTCTGCCACCTATTTCCACCTTCCCCTTATAAATTTATTTTATTAATACTTTCCTTCTTTCATTCATTCTCTCTACACGTCCAAATCATCTGAGCTTACCTTTCTCGATTTTAGTCCTACGTCTTCTGCTTATACACTCTCTTTATTATAATATTATCTCTACGTCGTAGGTAATATGAGTAACTATGCGAAATTTCAAGTCAATCCATAAATAATTAAATACTTTCAGAGTGCTAGTCAGTGGTATTTTACTTATGATAAATTTTAAATAAATTTTAAAAACCCTAAGTTATTTCTTGGTAGGTATATAAAATTTTCAAAACCAAATAAGAACAATCTTTAGTTCAAATGTCAAAAATCCACGTGTATCGCGTTTTTGAACGTCTACAATTTAAAAATCCAGTCTCATCAACACTACCGGCAGTCTACTGTTTTAGAACGGTCCTGTTAAAGCTGATACGAGTATTTACGAGCTCGTCCAACGTATATACGCAGATGCCACACATGTTGTACTTTAATTCGTATACATGAAGAGTAGGGTTGCAAATACAGATAAAAATATTTTAAAGAATAATATTACCCATTTATTATCACACATATTCTTGTGTCTGGTCCGAAGTCCTGACAAACTCCCAAGTCCTGACAAGCCCACGTTGGGGTCACTGGCTGTGAACTTGTCAAGTATGTCAACCCTCTAACTAAGCGAAAAACTTGGGATATGAGTTGGTACAACAATATTCTTACGGTCCAACTATACTTTTCGGGTTTACATTCAATTTCACAACTAGTGTTTACCATTTACCATACCATACAATATGTATATAAACGTTCAAATCGAAACATAATAATTAAGAACTTAATTTTGGGGAAACCGAGGGTTTTGTCTGTGCAATTATGGACGAGGTTATCAAGACGAGAAACTACCGGAAACATATTATGAAAGATGGCACTCTGGGTATCCCTCTGACATATAGTTTCCGGGTGTTCTCATCTTGCTAATGGCGAATACTTGCCGACATAATCAAGTAGCCAAGATAATCCACCAACAACTTGCTCTTCGGTATGGCCTTGTCGATTTTGAGGTGCCTTACTATAGGTACGACCCAGCGTCAGTTCTTGAAAATAGCAGTGCGTTGCTCTACTGGGATCGAACAATTATCACTGATAGGTATATTGTAGCCAATAGACCTGATATAGTGATAATTGATCGATTAACGCGCCGTGCAATGATTGTTGATATTACTGTTCCACATGACGATAATCTGATGAAAGCTGAAAAGGAAAAAGTATCAAAATACTTGGACCTTGCCCATGAGATTACCGCCATGTGGAATGTTGATTCAACAATGATTGTTCCTATAGTCGTTTCAGTCAACAGTCTTATAGCGAAAAGCTTTGACGAACATCTTAAAAAGCTTTCGCTTAATTGTTGGATCAAGGGTCGGATACAGAAGGCAGTAAGTAATTCTTGAAACGGCGCGTATTGTGAGGAGGTTCCTCACTCTGGAGCCCTGACCACCGGTCGCTTGGACCCCCGGGCCCCGCAGCAGGCGGAATGGATTTTTTTATAAATTTTTAATAGTGTTTTTATAATTGTTTTATAAGCATTGTTAAAAATTTTAAAAATAATTGTAAATAAATAAATGAGTGAAAAAAAGAACAATACATGCCGACAACAAAACATAATTTACATGTTTATTTAGATACCTAAATTATTTATTAAAAACGAACTGAATGATGAACGAAAAATGTGGGTAATTCAACCATATATAGTTGCTTTTGAGAAACTGAAAATCAAGCCATACTCTTAATATGGTCGCAGTGGCATGGAAACTGCCGAACGTGTTCGTAAGTTAGTATTAAGCCCGATAGGAGTATTTATGTGCCCGAACGTTGCGTACAGGCAGATGCCTCTCAATATGCACTGCCTTAATTCTGATAGATGATGCCTAGGGTTAACACTTCCGTATAAAATTGCCCATATATTTTTGATTTCATTTTTATTTTTAATTGGTTTATTTATTCGTTACTTTATAAGAGAATAAGTAAACATTAATAATATAGGCAATAGGTATTACAAATTATAACAATATTCATCTGACATTTATTTGAGAATACTTTTAACGTAGAAATAGATGAAAAACCTTTGAGCAAAATTAGCTTGATATTTTTTCAACAATTGCTATTCTTGTATATAATAAAAATCGAATGTCTGTACATAAAAAAATCCACAAAAAAAATATAATTTTCTTTTTTATTTGTTCGTGCTTATCTCTGGAATTACTCAACCCCTTAATGCAGTTTTCAAGTTTATTAAGAATAGTTATTAGAAAGTATAAGTTTCGATTTTGAAAAATAAGCTGTTTTCAATTCATAGCTGTATGATAAGTTGAATTTGTAAATGTTATTCAGAAAAAACAATTCCACGCAGACACAGTCGCGGGTGTCTCCCAGTTTCTCAAACAGATAGATTAATTTCTTAATAATGTAATTGGGCAATGTTTAATGATATTATCCAATCTACTAACTATTTGATCGGGTATGCGTCACAATCAGCTGATAAAACAAAGGTACGGTATCCGGTGTTATCAGATCGATCGAAAACGAAACAAAGGTAAGTGGCATTGACTTTCGAATGTTATCTCCGACTAGCCTCAGATCAATTGGCCAATCGATTAACATTGACCTAGTGCTAAGTGTTATGTGTATTTTTTATTACCGAATCGTGTTACGTGTAGTTGTATCATAAACTGTTACTCGTGATTAGGTAAATCTAGTAATAAAACTTAAAAACTTATAATAAAAGGTCTTTTTAAAAACATTCATTTCAAACCTACATTGTAATAAATCTATAAATAAAAAATAAAGATAATTAGTGAAACACAATGCTGAGTTGGTAACTTTTTTCAGGCTGTGACAGTTATATAGCAAAAGTGATGTTTTGATACCTACACTACTAAAGCTTTTTTACATTACATAGGCCTTCGCTACAATCAGCCTAGTAATATATATTATTGTGGCGCATTATAATTGAAAAATATATCCAAAAATTTAATAAAAATTTTTAAATTTTAATGTTGTTTATTGTGCTATATTTTTTTATATTTTTGATTTTGACATTTAGAATTTTTGCATCCTTTGAATTATTATAAACTATTTCATTAATTAAAAATTGATTTATTTTTCTTTAAATTGAGATTTGATAAACAAGAGTACAAAACGGTATTATTACTCTCTTTTAACTCTACTTTCTTTCAAATTCTTCAAGCTTCAATACATGAAATTCTATTGTAAAAATCCTTAATTTGTAACTAAAATTTGTTTGTTTTAGCAGCCCTAGTGTTAAAATTCATATTAATGCTTGCTAACAAGTATAGAGCGTCCCATTGGCAATATTGATATAAATTGATTACGACTCGTCGCGACATACATTAATATGCCTCGGAGCAAATACCTTATCTTCATTCATTACGAGTAATGATACTGACCAAGAGTTTGTTCGGCTCAATCGCTTGGTCGCTTGATTTATTACTCGTAAGTTTATTATAGGATGGGAGACTTCTGCCAGTAAGATTTCTTGAAAAGAAATTTAAATTTTATAGGCTTTGCTCGTGACCACTATATCACCTGATGCTTGGCCTTAGATTTTCGACTTGGAATGGAAAATTCGATTGGTACATTATATTACATTGGGGAAAAAGTTTCTTCGCAATTTTTTAGCAAAATACAAAACATATTTTAATATAGTTTATTTATATTTAACTAAAGTATGTAGGTAGGTAGTTTCTTCGATACCATATAAATTTTTACTATTGTTTCCTAAATGAGTACTGCCTCTAAATAAAAGAGGTTGTTTTAACTTTTAGTAAGTAATTGATAATCGTCATTATTGGGACAATATCTTTAATCATAATCAGTTCCTGTAAAGAAATATTTATAATAAATTATAATTTGATCTATTTAAGCCTTCTTTTTTCTAAGTACGTAAATTATTTTTATTTGTACTTTTAAACGAGAAACAAATCATAAAGTTATTTTCAATAAAATAAATTCTGGATAGGAAAACCAAATATATAATATACTAAAATACCTACCTAAGTTTATGTAACGCTTTAATATCGGAAATATTTTTATTAAAAGGAATCGTTAAAAACAGAATATTTTAACCCAATTCGGAACATGAGAGAATCTTATTATAATTTTATTTGTTCCGAACATTTTATTTCGGCAAGTTAATTCATTTACTGTCTTTCAGGTAATTCTCCTGTGAATACGCGAAATTATAAGTAAAATATCAAAGTATCTCACGGGACCAATTTGTAAAGGTTTCTTGGAGATAAGATTTTCATAGTGAAAATCTTTGCCTTAATTTTTTGTGCTTCTTTTCTTAATTATTATTAATATTGCCAGCCTTTGTTTGAGCAATCCTTAGGTGGAATTTAGGTAATCGTATATTAATATAATCGTATATCATATCATACTGCCTCGTTGGTCTAGGCCTATGTGGCTTCGATCACGAGGTCCTGGGTTCGATCCCTGGGTCGGGTCATGGAATAATTCTGAGCTTTTTCATTCTTCTATGAAATGTTCAGTACATTCCAAGCCCGGAGTCTCGAAGCTGGTGGTGTTACCCCCGTGCCTCGGAGAGCACGTTAAGCCGTCGGTCCCGGTCACTATCATCATATATAGTGATGTGATAGTGATCGTTAATAAATGAAACATTATCACCCTAAGCCCGCCAACCCGCATTGGAGTAGCGTGGTGGGTGTACGCTCCATATCCCCTCTCCTGTAAGAAGGGAGGCCTGGCCCTGTAGTGGGCCGTTAATAGGCTGATAATGATGATGATGATATTTATATCTACCTATATATCGCAAGAGGACGCCATACAGGATAGGGTTTCTTAAATTGTCCTTTACTTATGCAGGCCTATAAATGTAATATTAGTATTTATTCATTTATTTTATATTTTGACGGCCTCCGTTGCGCAGTGGTATCCGCTGTGGACTTATAAGCGATTCAGGTTTTTATAATTGGTATCAGGTTGTAGAAACCAAAAATGGTATGGATTTCATCATAAGTTTCCCGGCTTCCATTTTAGATTGCATCATTACTTACCACAAGGTGTGATTATAATCAAAGACTGAACTATATTAAGTGTAAGTATTGTTGAAAAATGTTTGACAATAGAATTGAACGAACTGGCCACAATAAATTGCTGGAAGAATGACCAGATACATTATCTTCCGTCGACCTGACTACCCGACAGTCATTTGTCTCTACGTAAGTTAAACTTGAAGGATAATCCATTAATTACTATCAAGACAATTCTTACGGAAAAGGTTCTTATTCTATTTTAGAATCAAGCACCAATTGATCTGATTGAAGGAATCAAGTTTTGGTCTTTCAATCTTTTAAAAGATTATTTTCTAGGTATCACTAATAACCGCATCATAATCGATCGGTCTTCAGGAAGATTCGGTTATCAGAAAAATTGACTTTTATTTTATGAAAATTCAGTTTTCAAGTATGTATAATTATATCAGATCTGACACCTACCTTTTTACTTTAGTATTTTAATATTGCATCCCATTTCCATACAAATCCACATAACGTTTGACTTCCCGATTCAGAAAGATACACAGATCTACTGACAGAAACGTCAAACTAATGTCGTCAAGGGTAGAATACAATAATATTGATTTATCCACTTATTTCAATACGCCCAATCCTCTTAATGCGGAGCTTGCGGGCTAAAGCAACAAGCAAGGTCGTGTTCAGGACTCCAGAGTGAGCAGCCTCCTCAAAATACGCACCGTATTAAGGATTACCACCTTCTGTATCCGAACTTGTTCCAACAGCCAATTAAAAACATCTTAACATGTTGGACGAAGCTTCTCGCTATGAGAGTTTTGACTGAAACGACGATTGACAATAATTGTTGACTCTACTACATTCTACATGACGGTAATCTCATGGGCAAGATCCATGTAATTTTTATTAGGCTTTATGTCAGGTCTTTAACTGGTCATAATAAAAAAAATTAACAAAAAATAAAAACGCCTTCAAAACGCACTAAAAAGTAAAAAATAACTACGTCATTTACTTACTTTAATTTACTTACTCACATCTATGAAGTCGGTGCCATCCAAGTTTAGGTAAAGTCTTTAAAGTAGAAAGCTCGGGTTTTTTTTAAGTCGTTTAAAAATATGATGGTAATACATTTGTATGCGACGCACTGCTGGTATCTATTGTACTAAATGTTCAATATTTTGTTATTTGATGAAATTCTTATTAATTTTTTTTTGTAAATAAACTTTCGCTTTTCTTGCTTAAAGTATTGATCGATTATGTTACAATAGGACCCAAGAATAATAATAATGTTTGCAATAAATATTTATGGTAATTCATGCGCGTCCAATTTTATGACATAAAAGTGAGAAAGTAAATATGATAGACAGTGATTTGAACTTTCTATAAAAACTGTAATCACAGTTAAGCAATAAAGTTAAATAAATTGGTCATTTTCACGGCGATTACTTTCTTTCCCATAGTTATGAATAGAGAGATGTATTTCGCGAGTTATTAAAGTAACGGCTGAGTAGGTATTTATAATGTTACTTGTAAAATGGTGCAGAATTACAATGAAAGTAAATTCAAATTTAAATAATAAAATTATTTGCTTGATCTTTTTTTTATTTCAAGTTTCAAGTATTTGTAATATTCTAAAAATTTTACTGAATGAACAAAAAAAAATAATTGTTATTTTATATGCTTTAGAAAATTACATTTAGCTATTAAGTACATAGGCGTAGTTATTTTTGAATGTTGGTAAAAATATGTCCTATATATCAGATCTGACAACTAATTTTTTCCCTCTTTTTACTTGAACCCAGGATCTCGTGTTCCATAGTCACATAATATAACCAACCAAAGAGAAATTGAACACAAAGTTATTGAGATTTATTTACCTTTTTGATGTTTCAAAATAAAATATAAAATGACATATTTCTTGAAAATCTAACATCAAAGACCTTCCAACTTTCTAAGTAATATTGCATCCGATGCCCATACAAATCCACATAACGTTTGCCTTTCCGTTGCAATATTACTTTTTGATCCATTTAATAAAGTTCTTTCGAAGAGGAGATATGAGTATGTTATAAATGTACTGACTTTCATCAATATCAGACAATTTTAATAGCGCAGTACAGAGTTAAGCCTATATCTTCTTAAAGAAGAAGGGATATGGAGCTTAAACCCACCTCGCTTAAAAGCGGCTGGCGGGCTTAGGAGTGTCAACGAAATTGAACCGTCACTGACAGATGTATATAATTATGACCGCGATCGATTGTTTAACGTGTTTACCGAGGCATTACAAACTTCTAAAGCTCAGAATTAACTGAAAACTTCTTAAAAGGAAGAAAAACTCAGCATTATTCCATAATTGATCCAGTATTCGACCTCAGCACCTGGAGCCACTCAGGCTAACCGTTGGACCAATGAGTTCAACTTGGCTCAGACTTAACGTGCAATTTTTTAAAATAAAGAAAAACTCAGTGTCAATTCATTGCCGACCCATGATTTTTTTTATCGACTACAAGTTGGCCCTCGACTGCTAAGTGATGATGATATGTTAAGTGATGATGCAGTCTAAAATGGAAGCGGGCTAACAATTGGACGACATCGTACCGGAACGCTTAATCGCTTGGCGATACGTCTTTGTCGATAGGGTCGTAACTAGCCACGATGAAAGCTTCCCACCAGCCCAATTTGTAAAAAGCCAGGTAATTTGAACCCTGGTCCTCGGTATTTCAAACCACATAAGCTAACCGTTGGACCAACGAGTAAGTTTTCGACTATAGAGTATAGAGTCTATTGACTGTAGAGGCCTATGATATCATAGGTACTTGTCTAAACGCTTATTGATTAACGTTGATTTATTCAATCATACTATCTGGATACCGTCAATGAAATATGTTTCCTATTGTCTAGATGTTACAGTAGAAAAAAAAACATTTGACGAGTGTATTGTAAAATTTTATTTTGATTGATCGTAGACGGTATCTCTATAAGGTATGATGAATATTGAACAACGGACTCAACGATGACTAAACGGTAATAAATAAGTACTTGTAAAAAACTTGCTATCGAATCAGTAGAAAACTGTACAGTGCGTAACAAATTGGTCAATCTTTTTATTTGACTTTAGCCTTTATTTCGATTGAGATAGAAGCTAATATTTATGTGTTTGTTTTGTTGCCTATGGTACTCAATAGCGATTTGTACGACTAATCTCTGCTTGTCAACATTTCATACGGCCGTAGCGTGTTCATGTAATTTCGGTAACGCCTCTTCATCATACTAGTGTGTTTTGCTGACCAGTTTTTGTTTCTGATTGGAATTTATTGATAGCTTTGAGTTTTAAGTAACTACATATTTCCTATCAGCGAGCTTCAGGTTCATTATTAGATGGAGGTAAAATATTAGTTTATTTTGATGTTAGAGTTTTATTAATGTTAGCTGGCAACCGAATAATATAATGAATATTCTGTGTTTTTAGATTTTTGATAAACAAATTATGTTTTTAACTACCTATCGACTGCTAACGAGACAAGCGCATTACATTTTTTCATAAAGATTATTAGATATTAACCATTTTCATTTTCCTCATGTTAGTTTTTTACATCGCGTACGACTCAATAGTTCAAAGAGTGTCGAACCCAAATCCTCTTTGGCCCCTTTACCGCGAAGTTGATAGACGCTAAGGATATTAACAAACACAAAATGGACTACATTTATAAAAAGTATAGCCAAAATGTTCGCAGGTAGGTAATATTAACAATTTTCCACACTATACGCTATGTTCCATTTTATTGTTGCTATTTCATTCATTCTGTTCCAGCTTCATTTATTGTACAAGATACCATAAACCATGTTTTATGATTCTCCATCTTGTAAGATAGATTACTCGATCCAATCGCGCTTGCGAAGTCCCTGTCCTGTTACTGTCTTCCATATTTTATCGCACACTCAGAAAGACTCGGAACAAAATAATATTTTATTTGCATGCTAACTCTGTTCTTGTTACCACAAATCTCTAATGCCATCAGATCACTAATTTGTCTTGGTGTGTGATACTTTGTCCTCGTTTTTTCAAACTCCACCAAGCACCCACGCTTCCGAGATATCGGACGGCATCTCCCATGTTTGTCTAACAAGCGACGTGCCCGAATATTATGTTGTGTTTTATCTTTTAAGTATCGTGAGACGGGGAAATATGGACCTTCCATAGTGATAAAAATGTTAAAGGATATATTCAATTTTCATTTTTAAAAATTTAATTTTGATCAAAATGTAATTATTATGCTAAGTCAGCACTTAGTCGCAATCTCTTTCGAAGAGTGAATTTATAATATATAAATTTAGAACATGTAAACATCGCGTTGGTTTCATCAAATTGATAAGACTAGGATCTACGCGAAAAACGCAGAGCACAATTCTGTAGTCCCAGATAGTAAGTTTTTCATACTAAAAATTAGTAGGTAATCACTTTTTAATCACTTGATTGTGTCTACAGTAGTTTTGGTTCAAAAACTGTTATGGCATTATCCTAAATGAGCGATTTCAACAAACCATGAATCAGTTTGCTAATTAGAAAATACCAATTACGTGTCAAAGCATATTAAAGTAATTACATATTATTAGCTTAATTAATCTATGACTGTTTTGCTCCTATTAGACGTAATTTAATTTCATGATCGAAATTAATTACGTATTCGAGTTTTGTTTCGTTCCGTAGTGATTAAGATTAATTTAATTTCGTTGGTTAATTAACTAGTTATTATTGTCTTGTTTAGTATTGTTTCGAATTCTAATTTTTAAATCGGTTATTCGACACTAACTAAATTCAGTTCGAATCCCGCAAAATTCGTAATAATTTTAACTAACTTCAGAAAACAGCTACTGTATTTGACCCATTATTCGGATGTGGATTGGATCTTTGTTATTTAAAATGATGTATATGCATTCAACTTCAAGGCAGTTTGTTTCTCCTAACACTTTTATTTTATTTTTTATTTAAAACTACCAATCGATATGAGTTCACATTATAATAATAAAAGTTTTTTTTTTCATCGACTACAAGTTAGCCCTTGACTGCTATCACACCTGATGTTAAATGATGATGCAATCTAAGATGGAAGCGGGCTAATTTGTTAGGAGTAGTTAGAAATCCACACCCCTTTCTGTTTCTACACGACATCGTACCGGAACGCTAAATCGTTTGGCGATACGTCTTTGTCGGTAGAGTGGCAACTAGCCACGGCGAAAGCCTCCCACCAGCAAGACCAAGACAAATTAAGAAAAATCTCAATTTGTCCCGCCGGGAATCGAACCCAGGACCTTCGTCTTATAAATCCACCGCGCATACCACTGCGTCACGGAGGTCGTCGTTTAATTTTTCAATTGTCAAGTTGAAAAATTAAAGTTCGATGTCAGGTTAGGTTATAATAAAAGTTACATTATTACACGTCTTTTATTAATGCTTCATATTTGAAGATGAAAACGGTATGTCCATATAAGTCGACCAACAATGGCAGCATGATTTTAATAAGATTAAAATAATTGTACTCGTCCCGGAGATTGACTAGGCTTGGTCAGGTGCCAGGATGAAGATTATTCTTAATTTTATCCTGCCTTTTAATCATAAGTGTAAATAACTGAGACAGTAATGGAATATATTTACTTCTTAGTAATCTTTGCAGCACAGCTCATTAAAGGACTCTACCATCATCTAGAGACAACATTATTCTTTTAGTCTAAGTACTATTATTAGTAGATAACTGGTGAAATTACTAAAGCTAAACCTGAACACACCTATACAATTAGTTAGAGCGTTTATCTTCTGAGATGTTTCTCTGAAATCTCAGATAGTACGTGGGCTATTTGTTTTTCCGTTATCTAACAACCATATAAAAAAACTAAATAATATACATATAATAATATACATATAATTATGTTATTGGTTTCGTGTGAAAAATCAATAACAAGTTAATCTATATATATATTAACATCAAGTGTAAGGGCCAACTTGTAGTCGATAAAAAAATTATAATTATGTAATTGGTTTCTATGAAATAAAAGAATAAACCATACATACAACATAAAATATGAAATTTTGATTCTTCATAAAATATATTTTGATTCTTAAAATTAACTATTCACCGACTTCAGGATGGTATCGTACTCGGTAAAACAGAATTCGAATAAGCTTACCTAAATATATTCAAATTAGAATTACATGACGTTTATTATAAATCATTTTAGATAAGATGTCACGACGATATATGTTTAATTTTCTATGATTTTTTCATTAAAAATTAGTAGCAGTAGTAGATGATAATGATAATTATTGATAGATAACTAAGATAAAGTGTTAAAATATGTTTGAAATGATTAAGAGAGTAGACTTAAGTGGTTTAAGGTAAGGTAGGTATAAGAATAGATACAAAGATTTGGTTTTTGCATCCCTATTCATTATTATCAGTCTATGAACGGTGTTTGAAGAAGAGGGGAAACGAAACGTAGACCCACCATGCTGTTCCAATGGACTAAAATCTAAAGATAGAATTAAGTAGGCGGCAGTTTAAGGATGTAAGTATAAAGAATAATAAACATTAAGAGTTTAAATGAAAAAAATGTAATATCATGGACCTTGTTAGCAGTATTATTAATTTGACCATGTACACGTCAATCATTCTTCATTGATAATATCACAAGTCATATACAAGTGAATAATAAACTGTGAATAATAACTTCTCATTCGTATCTTGCTATATGTGAAAACTCTGGGCGCATTGATGCGGTTACCTTTGCGTCTTTAGTCTTGCGTTCTGATAGAGGATGTATTGTTTACAGTCTTGTAACGTGATTGGTAGCAAATAGAACGCAAGATACTTAATAAATGATAAGATTAATTGTCATCGTAGTTGGGAAGATATTAGACAGTTTACCTTTTCTTTTGTCATCATATTATGGAACAGTCAAGTCAACAGCATTGTGTTAATTTACATTTATAAATAAAAATTATACTTTAATTGGAAGAAAGTAATTGAGTATTTACTGCACCTTCACTTCGGTATTACGTCATTCATGACAATGAGTGAATAAAATCAGTTTATCGCGTGTGACAAGAATTGATATTAACTAGCCAATGCTTAATACGAGAAATGTAAGCAGAATGTCTTGATGAGGTCAACGTAGACCAACGATGGTTTTAGAGACCACACATTCAGCAAAATGTACCGATATTAATATTTTTTGACCAAATTTATGTTGGTCTGCTAAAATTTAAAATATGTATTAGTTTTAAAATTAAAGACTTTTTGAATTAAAATATTTGAAGGAAACGTTATTTGATTTTGTCAAAATATATATGTATTAAAGTTATCAAGCAATCAGTTGTTAAATATAGATATGCAATGCCAGTAAAGCTCCTACTAGGAATGGTTTTTCACTACAATCATCATAATACAATCAAATTATATAAGCCCAAAAATTATCATAATTATCTTGAACATGAATCATTGTTTCTATAAATGAAAAGTGAGTGAAGTGTGTAAGTATGGTGGTATTCTATTTTATAAGTTTACGTTCAGACGTTCAGACAGATAGTTATGCATAAGATATTGTTTACCTAATGTGTCGTGAAAAATTATACATGTACCAATGATGTTTTCGTAGTTGTGTATGCAACCCGTTGTTTAGTTTCAATTTGTCTGTCGCAATTAACTTAGTCGGTCGTTTGTGCTCGGCCTAATAGAGAGCCCATTAAACATTATGCATTATTCAGTGCTAATGCACTTGTTAATTATATCCTGAGGCGCCTATTGGTTACCAATAAGCGTTATCTTGTGTATGTTTGATTACTCTGACTCATTAATCTGTAATTGGCTTTACGAATAACCAGAATTGCCCATAATTTCTACATTTAATTCGTGTAGCCGCAGGTGTGACTGAAATGTATGTGCAAGCGGCACCCGGCTACCCCTTGCGTCTTGAGCGGTATATTTATATGACCGGTATATACCTTATATTAACTAGCTAGGTATTGATTATAGCATTGTTATTCGTCGAAGAAGATTTTTGTTGCATATTATCAATAGAGACTTTAAGGCCTTCATCAGACTGGCGTCGAAACTAAGTCAAGCGAAACGTTCTCAATTTTACTAATAAAATAGCAAATTCGCCACTCACATCACCAAGGTACAAAGTTGTATTGTACAAGAATAGAGTGAAGTGACTTCGCACTTCCGCGTCCTGGATTCGATTATCGACTGCGCAAATTCAGATTTTGAATCAATAAAATGAACTGAATTGGTCTAGATCTGGCTAGTGAGAGGTTTCGGCTGTGGCTAGTTACCACCCTACCGATAAAGTCGTACAGCAGTAAAGACGTACCGCCAAGTGATTTAGCATTCCGTGTAAAAACCGAATGGAGTGCGGATTTCATACAACTCCTAACAAGTTAGCCCGTTTTTATCTTAGTTTGCATCATCACTTACCACCAGGTGTGATTGCAGTCAAGGGTAGAACAAAACCAACTAACCGAGTGGTAGAACTATTCGCAGAAATTTAAAAATTGTTCTCGTACATATTTAGTATTCAATGAATGTAAATATAGACAGATATTTAAACAAAGAGTTAAACAACCTATATTTCTTAAAAATAAATAGTTACTGCTCCATGATCTACTTGGCAATACAAATACTTGGTCTTTGCAATACATCAAGATAAAGGGGTCAGGCCCACCAAAACGGGCATTGTAGCATGTAGGTAGTTCTCTAGGTCAACGGCCGTCGCTACTCCATTGTCTGATAGAGATCGTACCATGGATTGAGACAAAAACACAATGCGCCGGCGCGTACCTATAACAATTTAGCAGTTTTTTATACCAGTCATTGCTCTGCCCACAAGTATTTGTATAAAAATAGTTGACTGAATAATCAAATGGTGTATCTAATTTTTAATGGAAAACCATATAGGCAAAGGTGATGACCGAACAAAAGTTTGCAATGCATGCAAACTACATATTTTTAAAATGTGCTACCCTGCATGTAGATTCTGTAACCCGCACTGTCGAGTTTAGACTTCGTCTCTATATCTCTGTGTAGTGTCTATATATTGTGTTAATCGTTAAAAAATGCAGTGCACACTAAGGTGTAACTCATGAAAGAGCATGCTCTATCACAAAGAGCTCTACTACTCGGAAATGTCAGGTGGTTAGGCCTAGCAGGTATTTTGTTAAGTGGCTAACTAAATACCTTGCTTAGCAAGGCAAGATGCTTTATTTGGCAGTTAACTTAGACTAGGCAGTTAATTAAATAAGCTTGATAGTGACGTACAAGTTTTGGAGTAGTAAGTTAAAGTATTTTTATAAGAGCAAACTGATTTATGTGTTGGAATTGTATACTGAGTTCTAAAGCGATGAAACTTTGAGACTTATAAGTTTTTAACCGACGAAAAAAAACGGAGGAGGTTCTCAATTCGACACGTTTATTTTTTTTTTTTTTTTTTTATATTTATGACCACGCATAACTTTTTACAGTGTTGTCCGATTTTGATAATTCTTTTTTTAATAGAAAGGGCATACATCCAAGGTGGTCCCATTGTCCGCATGTTAGGATCTGATGACGATATCCTGGGGAAATTGAAGGAACTCTTCAAATTTTGGAGGCACGCTTACAGAGATTTCGGTTTTTGTCTCGGTATCAGTAGCTCTTTGGCTACTAGTGCCGTATAATATACTATGACAGTATAGCACGAGTACGTTACGTGGCGATAAATCACTAAAAAGTAAAAAATAACTGTGTCATTTAGTTGCTTTAATTTACTTAAGCATATCTAGGAGTCGGTGCCAGCCAAGGTTTCTACTTTCAAGGACGTTACCTAGAACCCACAAACTTCTTTACTACGTAAAATAAATGTTCCTTAAACTTGCTGGCACTGACTTCATAGATATGCTTAAGTAAATTAAAGCAACTAAATGACACAGTTATTTTTTACTTTTTAGTGCGCTTTGAGTCGGTTCTATTTTTTGTTAAAAATTTTTTTGGGTTCAAAAATAAGGCAAGCGTCGAATTAATTATAAAATGAGGTGATTTCTGTATCTCTTCTTAAAGTTAAACAATAATCGCAATATTATCATAGACGGTATTATATCGACGCTAGAAAGCGCTGACTCGTCTACAGGTAAACTAGGCTAGATATAATAGCAGACACGTATTTTATGCGTACAAACATACAAGTAGGGGCAAATAAAAACACAATCTGACTTATTTTTATCCACGCCGCAACACAATCTTGCCGAGTTCGTCAAAACATTTCCAGACTTGTTAAATCTGACCACACAGGGAGAATGCAATCATGTTAAACATATTATAAGGCAGACTACAAAATAAGGGCCCTATTATGTAGGAACGCGGCACATATCAATGAATCATACAACACAGTAAGTGACATTTACAAAACGGACAATGGCCACCGTTTTAATGCGAGCCCACAGTTGTGTCGTGAAACGGCCAAGCTACACTCTGAAAGTTTCCCAAGATTCATTTTGAGAACACCGTTTTCCAAACTAAGCGTTTGACACTTAGTTTATAAAAAAATATCTTATTTACATTACGGATATAAAAGGTAGAGCCAACTAGAATTTTTCTGTTCTAATCACAGAACAGAAAGAGTGAAAGTAAAAAAATCAGATTATTATGTGTACCTATATACTTAGATTGCTACTAAGATTCAAGTTTTTTTTATCTACTACAAGTTGGCTCTTGACTGCACTCACACCTGATGTTAAGTGATTTTACCTGAACCTTTATTTTTGTGTGTTAATGATATATCAGGAACGTAGTATCTCTTACTGAAGCGGTTTATATGAAGTTGATTAATATGAAAATTGTTACTTCAGATTAAACTTGTCGTAGTTCAGTAGAGTTTGAGAAACTGTGGTGTAAAGTAAGGATAACGTTTTTATTGTTAACAAGCAGGTCTTGGGCCAGCGACGATGATATCACGGCGTATGAATGATGACTTCGTGCGAAGCCTCAAGAAGCTGGATCCGGCGATAGACATGAAGCCGAGAGACACGGCACGAATATGGAAATGCGTTTCGCTTGATAGATATCCTATTTTGAGAAACCCTCGAAAGCTATTTCGAGAGAATATTCCATTCTAAATATTCGCAAAAAGCCTTTATAGTGTTAAATATAGATAAATAATTCCTCAACATTAATGTAAAATAATATAAGTTTCAATGATGTTATTTTACCGGCACAAAGCCGTACTTACCTACAAAAAGTACACTAGGTACTCCTAAGTACGAACCTGTAAAAATAAACTGGACATCAAATTGTTTCTAACTAGCATTAATTTATTGACAAAATTTGCTGCCAATAACATACAAATATATCACTTTTAATAAATATAAATTCAAACTTTATAAAGAAAGTTTGTATGAAGGCCCAACAAACCAGTTTTATTAACAAGTTAGGATGAATATTATGATTGGACTCACAAATATTTTTACTCGAAAAGAATTATGTGTATTATATTATATTATAATAATTATTAAAAAGATATATACTAACAAGTTAGCTCACTTTCATCTTAGATTGCATCATCACTAAACATCAGTTGTGATAGCAAGGGCCAACTTGTAGTCTTAAAAAATATATAAAATCATTATAATCATAAGCATCATCATCAAATGAGCTCATGGACGTAAACTTCTAGATATAAGCATTGTGTTGGGACTTCTGCCCTAAAGATCTGCTTAATTATGGTAATTATATTCTACCTTTTTATCTATACTATCGCATCAGACGAAGATACCTAGAAACAAATTCGACACATTTTGACTAATAAAAACCTACCTACAGTTACAGAATAGTGGGACTGATGTCGTGTTACCAGTGTCTTACATACTACTAGTTAGCGCCAAATCTTTATAATAGGTCCTATCAGCGGATAAAATGTCATTATAGGCATTTGCCTATAATGACATTTTATCCGCTGATAGGACGCCTCCCTCATGTGATTAAAGGTAGATCCAGAAAAATTGCCCCCCATATAAAACTTGTCCTACATAATAATTATGATTGCATAAAACGTAGGCAGCATTATGAAATGTCTTCATAAAAACAGTTATAATATTTAAGGCGTAAAATATTATCATAATAATGGAAAACAAGTTTCCTGTGAACATATTTCACTAAGCTGACGGTCCGCCATAACGCATTAAATTTAATGATAATATCATTAACATGGAAACTTTTTTAAGTGGATAGTCATATACATTCATTAATATTTTGAAATTGTTGACAGTGTAGGTGTAATGTAAATTAAAATGTTTTTATAGTTAATTAGATGGTAGATTATATACCAGAGCAATTTGTACTGACTCAAAACATCCACGTACCAAAGGACAGATGTGCACGGAAGAGATGCAAAAAGACAAACGATCGCCTAGTTTCACGTAATCTTAAATATAGTTATCTCTGTCTTTCCATTTGGGAAAAAAAAGAGCATTTTTCTCCGTTATTGGATTACTATAATTATGCTATTCATTCTACGCGAGGTGTCTCTTTGGGCGCATCTTAAGCCCACTGGACAACTTGTCGGAGATACACTTTAAGCTTTGAACACACGCATGTACCGGGTATTGATGGCTATTATAATATATTATAATTGATGGCTATATATAATTAACTAATGGCTATTTTCCTTAAATGGCAGATAGGTTAATAGCTTTACGGTAGGCATATGGACAGGAAAACAACGAAAAGACATGGATTCAAAACCTGCCTGTTGGACTAGGTCTATGTCATACCTACCTACCACCGTGCCTCGTAGAACACTCAGCAAAACATCGTTAAACCATTGGCTCCAGTAACTATCATCAACATCTAAAAGTGATCGTCATTACCACCCTATCAACCTATCTCCACCAGCCCGCATTGGAGCAGCGTGGTGGGTTTAATCTCCATATCACATATTCCCTCTCCTACGTGGAGGGAGGCCTGGCCCTGTATTGGGCCGTCAATAAGCTGACAATAGTGATATAATATTATGTTTAATGGAAACAAACGATCTAATAGACAAAGTTCTTCACGTACTTGGCTCTATGGCGCCCGTCTACGGAGATAAGGGGTCGACGTTTTTAGCACAAAGCCTCTCTGTTTCGGCCGTCTCAGGTTATTTGACTCGAGACGTGCCTTGGGAGTACCTGTCCGGAGGCTTTATCGAGGCGCGAGGCTATATTTCGTGCCGATTATCTCTAAAAATGCTCTTAAAGTTCAACGTTGCCACTTTGTGGAATATACGTCTTATTTTACAAGCGTGATTGTTGGCTTTTAGGTTTGACATGCCGAATTTGTTTTGGAGATAACGTTATGGTCGAATAAAAGGAGTTGTAAATGATATGATAATATCAAATGGTGTATGGGGCAAATCAATTTTGTTTTACTAGCGATCGCCTGCAACTTCGCATGGAAACTGTAGGTACCACGTCATTTATTTACATTATATGTAGCCTTCTTCTTGAATAAATTTCCTCTATTTTTATGAGAAACCCGTATAAAAATATGTTGCGTGGCTTAAAAACATAAAGTCGGCGCGGTTTTGTAAGTAAATATGTTAAGATGGGACATTTCATGTATTGAAATGTTTGCGCTTGACAAACTACAAATCTATTACGTATAATAACTGAATACGATAAAATAAATTTATTTTTCTAGCAGTAGGTAGTTAAATAGTAAATGTGTCAGAAGTTTCTTAAAGTAAGGTAAAAGCGTTTTCGCTTATGCAGTCTAAAAGGAAATTCAATAAAATCTAACCTAAATGTAATCTGCCATTTACTCTTACATACACTTTGATATAAATTAAAAAATTGCAGTTTTCATCTATGCGGATGCGGATCACGACTATGATTAATATATACAACTATCCTTTGTTCAAACAAAGATTTCAGACCGGGGTTAAGATGTTGTTCGTATAACACCCTCATGTTTCAAAGAGCACGTTCTGCCGTTTGATTTTTGTAATAGCAAAATATTATTACCCTAAAAATATATGGTCGAGCCGAGGATCTCAGAAAAAACCAAATTTACTTATGTATTAATTTATTAGGAAGAAATTATATCTAACTAGCTGACCCGGCAAACGTTGTTTTGCATTAAAAATTAAAAAAAAAATTAGATGAAATGATGAAAGCATACAAAATTTGGTAAAAATCGGTAAAGCCGTTTCGGAGGAGTATGGCAACGAAAACTTTGACACGAGAATTTCATATATTAGATTTACAATTAATTTGGATCGACCGCCTACTCCGAAGTGAGGAGTAAGAGTGATGATGGATTACAGAATGGTGCCCTGGTAACAGGGCTGCCTCGCGTAACACCCTATGCCCGCCTAACCGCATTGGAGCAGCGTGGTGTGTCTTGATTTTATATCTTTGTCTGATCCTAAATTGGGCTGTTATAAGCTGAAAATAATGTGTCCATGTAATAAATATTTTGGATATGAGAACATTGGTATTATATTGTTATGAAAGAGCTGTTAAAACATTATACTTTATGGTAGTATAAGGTTTATTTGTAAACATTTCCCATTATTAGTTTACATGTTTTTGAAGAAACTAAACAAACATTTTAAGGATTTATAACTTTGTCATAAAACTGAGTTATCCATTTTCAAACAAAGTTTCATAAGGCAAATAGTTTTGGTTTAAGACCCCCATTAGCTGCGGTGTTGACAACCGTAGTCTATCGTGTAAGAAGACAATAGTTTTGGTGTATTTATGGTGGCAATAACATAATTGCGGTAGGCTTCTTTTGTCTAAGTGGTGGCCGTCCCTTCTTTATTGCTGTCCGGTTCATTTGAAAAGAATTTATTGCATACCCTAAAACCAATAGTGCCACACATTTCTGAATAATTATTTCATTTGCCTATTTTAGAGATCCGTATACTAATGAACTGATTGAATTACTAATAATAGGTATTTTTATTATTTTTAGGTTGTCATGCTTAGTACTAGTGTATAATATATACATTGCATAGCCAACTTTAAGCCACTGTTAAACCTGGTGCCTTTACCACAGGTTATTCCAAGATCAAGCCCCCCCCCCCTCCCCGGAAATCAGATAGTTTGACGGCCTCCATGGTGCAGTGGTATGCACTGTGGATTTATAAGACGGAGGTCCTGGGTTCGATTCCTGGCAGGGCAGATTGAGATTTTTCTTAATTTGTCTTGGTCTGGCTGGTGGGAGGCTTTCAAAGACGTACCGCCAAGCGATTTAGCGTTCCGGTACGATGTCGTGTAGAAACCGAAAGAAGGGGTGTGGATTTTCATCCTACTCCTAACAAGTTAGCCCGCTTCCATCTTAGATTGCATCATCACTTAACATCAGGTGTGATAGCAGTTAAGGGCCAACTTGTAGTTGATAAAAAAAAAAAAGTTTAGTAAGCCTTCGGTTCCGGTCACTATCATCAACATCTGATAGAGATCGTTAATAAATTAACGTGATGTGTTTGGCGGGTCGAAACTCCATATCTCCTGTCCTACAAGGAGTGAGCCATAGCCCAGGCTGTTAATAGGCTGATAATAATAATGAGTTATGCATAAGTAATGGTGATAGTTTAAAGTTAAAAACTTGAAATTAAATGTACAAGGATTCTATAAGAGTTAGGAGATCGTCTTCACGGAACCCACTAACTCACATCATAACATCTTTTTTCTTAGCCTAAGAGAAAGAGCCAATTCAGTACAGGCAATAAAAGCCTTCGGTTATAGCTTAAACAATTGTTTGTAATACTTTCTGGTTTTCAATTCAGCTGCCAGTATTGTATAGCATTGTTTGTTTCACAGTTTTACGTTGAACTGTTTCAATTACAGTGCTTCCGGATAGCGAGATTCGTTCCAGTTTGTCAACGCAAAGTTTTGGATAGAAGGCCCAAGTTTGTACAGCGTTGCCAGATACAGTCGACGATACTGTATTGTAATGCAGTTTGAACAAATAAAAGTTTGTAAAAAATCGCTTTAGGTGGTTTTTCGGGAATTTTATGAGGTCGATAACAGCTTCTGTTTAGTAAAGTCAGGCTTGGGGTAATAAAAAGTGATGGGACAATCAGTCATGGACCATCACAATTTGTAAACTGTAGAAATTGTAGAATATACATAGCTGTCAAAGGTTTACATTTTAAGACGTGCGCACAAGCACTTGATAGAAATACAGTAAAACTTGAATACTTACTTTATACCTGGGACGTTTTTTGTCCAATTCCATCTCGAGTCAATCTAATACATAGGTAATGTCTTCAAGTAGCAACTTAAATAATTAGTAGAGCCTCACTAATTAACCTTACATTGGTGTGCTTTTCGTCGAAAAAAAGGATAGAGCATTATTTTCACAGGATTAAGACTAACTCTGCTAAGCTTTGTTCCATCATATTTTACCTCAATATTTGGCAATCATAAAGATTTAATCAAAATCTATTTATAAATATAGATAAGTATGTGCCTTATGAACATAAGATTAGTGTGTATTTCCTATAAAGGTTCAATAGTACGCCACGATATCGAGCAATGTCAATAAGTTAGTACGATTCTTCGGAAAAGATCTTTGTGAGATGTTTTCGATGCTTGTTGTTAAGAGATAAGTGGTAATATTGTGTGTATTGGAGGCAAATATTGGTGGTCACGGACTCGTGAGATATTGACTCAAACTATTGACTCGGAATATCAATAGTCTGGTCTCCGATATGACCTTGGTGTGTTCATAGAATTGTAAACTGTAACAGTTTCTTCGAAGCGCTATATGTTATGGGTGTAGGATGTATATAACCTGTGCATAGTATTTATACACCTTAAGTTTATGGGTACCTGGAAAAATGTAAGTCACTCACACACGACCGAAGAAATTTAATCATCAAACAGATTAATCGATGTTCTGTAACCAAATGCTCGAAAGTTTGGTTTAATGAATGTCAAAATAACGGTAAACTTGTAATAAAACAGGGACTTTCAATTATTTGCATGTAAAGGATTACTTAAGGCTCCTTACAATCCTATGATAATATTTTTAAGACAAGCTAAATAGATGATTGTTCATTTATAGCTAAGTTATTAATTTGGGTTTAAATATATTGTGATATGTCACATCCGCGTGTATTTAGGTCTCACTAACCACAGTTTTAAGTAATAATTTTGAAAAATAAATTTAATTTAACTTCTCCTTATAATTTTAAAAATCATGTTGGCTAGTAGTGGCTGCATTTTAATGATGACAGGTATAATTTGTGTATTATGTAATTATGTGTGTGTTTTATGTAACGAAATAATAGGTTGTTATCTATATTCTATAACTCATCCCAAAATGTACCTCAGAAATCCAGTAAAGTTAATTAATTTAACTTTTGAGACAGTGCTAAATATATTAAAACACAAGAAATGTGAAAATCTGCGCTGCATAGACTGAAGCAACTGTACCTAAAGAAGAAATGTTTAAAATATGTTCAAAAAACAAAAACCTCTTCAAGAAATCGTAATAAGAAAAGCTTGTTTATTATTTAAATAGGTATATACCACCAAATAGATAATTATACAAGGAATTGAACTCAATAACGTCTATTTATAGAGCCACAACGCACTTGAATTTTTCAGTGAGTCGCGCTTGTACAATCCACCTTAGACACTCAAAGCGTCTCCCACGGTAGATGCAATTCGACACGCACGTGTTATGGCATCCGATGACTTTTGGTGACTCACGATAGTCCACGAGACCCTCGAATTTCAATGGACGTGTTTTTTCAGCTAACTAGCCTGTGTAGGCTTTTCCATATTATAATGTCTTGCTGTTCTAATGATTCAGTGACATTGCAGGACAGTATTTTACTGGTATTTAACTTTATTGCAAGAAAAGGTAGGTAGATACATACTTATACAAAATTAAACTAAGTAACAAGCAAAATGCGAACTTGTATATGAACCACGATAAAATTACAAAATTTATATCTTTTTCATTTCAATAAAATTACAAAGTACAAGTAGATAAACTGTTAGAATTAATGTTAATAAATATACCTAGCTACCTTTTATTATGAAAATTATTTCGTTGTGAGACAATTAATGTTAATGTCCTATAATTAAGTTTCCACCTCTACCGTGAAGGGAAGGATTTATATACTGTCACGTAAATGCAGCATTCATACCTACAGTATGAAAACATATATTACATAAATTTAATTATGCTGAATCAGCAAAGTATAAAAAATAAATATGCTATTAATGTTTTATAAGAAGTTTAAAGTTCACATCAGACTTATTAAAAATGATCAATATTTTATTATACCTACATGTCCTTTTTCAAACGTGATTTTTATTCCCTTTTCCTCTACAATAAATCGTAAAGATGAGTGTTTATATACAATAGTAGACCCATTATTCTATAAGCAATTGAGGCTCTATATTGCATATGGAGAATACTTAGAGTAATTTTTAAAGATATTCTTAGTTTATTCTTGTTGAATATTAAATTCTTAAAAATCAATAAAAATAAATAAATTAAAAATTAACTTTGATAAATAAATAAAATAAAAAAGCATCAGATTCGTCAGCTCACCATCTGCTTCGAGCTTCCGAAAATATAAATATTAAGCTAAAATAAATATTGAATCACACAAAAGAATGGTACACCACAATAATTTCTTTATTATCTCATTTTTATTTCGTTCGGATCTGTCAATCATGGCATTCAATTGCTGTGTCCGCCCTCTCGTCAAATTTTATCGAATCCTATATGCACTTCCTTTTCCCGTCCAATGCTAAGAACGGACGAGTTTTTATTTAATTTTAACTACAGATAACTAGTGATCATTTCGGTTTCAGATTTTTCGTATTAAATAAAAGCCGACGTTACTTTACGGAAGTTCATAACAAAAGGACCATTTTCAAGACATGTTGATTCTACAATGATCCTTAAAAGTACCTACTCTGCGAAGTGTTATAATAGTAATTACCTAAATACTACCAAAATTGTACTAATAAATAAAAGAACCTTTAAAATTCTAACTACACCTAATATATTTAAAATTCTAATTTAATATATTTAAAATTCTATCTAAAATTTAGGTTATAAAATAAATAAGTAACTTTTATTAAAATAGCTGGTAATTTTTTTTTGTTACACTGATGCCTGTCTGTATTATCTACCTACAAAAATAATAAATAAAATAAAACAAATAATTCCTTATTATTATTGTTTATTACTGCAATTATTTACTGGACATAGAATTAAATTGTAAACTCATTCTCATTAGAAATTGATTTAAAGTTCATACAAAGCAAAATAATTATAATCTTCGCAGCTGTACTAAGACGCTGTAAAGTTTGTTCAGCTTAGTCAGTACAAGTTGCAATGTCTAGCGAAACTTTTAAACTGGCAATGAATAAAGTATGTAACTGCGGTGCCGATACGACCTCCTTTGAGCTGTAACTTGAGGACTGGTGTTCATTGAATCACGCAGGCATAAGTCTTCTACTCTGCATAACCAATATTTTAGTGAGTGTTTTTAAACAGGCGTGCCATCTGTTGTAAGCCGATGCAGTGCGGGTCCCACCGATGGATACAAAGACCCTCCATGCCCCGCGCGGCCCCCCTCCCAGACACCCATGCGGCTTTCGTTCGTTCAAACTTACGTAGGTCAGTTACCGCCCGACCGCAGGGAAGCATGGCTGCGTCAAAACTTTTTCCGCGATCGCGCAGTTTCTGTTTACATGCGCTGTAAAACGTAATTTACAAATATAAACAAACATTGTGAAACTGACTTTTAAGTGAATGAAACTTTTATAAAGAATATTACAAGTGATTTTATGTGACAAATGAACTGTGTTTATGTGGAAAAATGATCAAGAACTTAAATGGAATGATTTCGTTCAAAGTTTGGATGTGTTTGGTTGCGGTGGCCGGTGCGCGCGCACGCTCCGCGCCGCCCGCCCCTGCCGGCTGTCAGTGGGACTATTCGGACGCAAAGTTGAGTGAATCTAACTTTCTCACGTGTAACATCAAAACCATCGGCTCGGCGGACTTCTTATTCAAAAACATTACGACGGCGCAGGCGTACAACATCAACAAGTTAAAGTTGACGTGCACTGATTTACTTTTCTTTGAAAGTTCCTTGCACATGAACACCGGCAGTTTTTTAGGCCAGTTGCGAAAACTTGAAGACTTGCGCATTGAGTTCTGCAAAATACGTTACGTTCCCGCAACGGTTCTTTCTCCTCTGCGTGATTTAACTAGTTTGACTCTACGCTCATACAACACAGATTGGCCTGCCATGACAATGGAGTTTCACGCCGAGAGCTTTCGAGGATTAATGGAACTTCGGTCACTGGATTTAGGTGACAATAACATTTATATGTTACCATCTGAAGTATTTTGTCCATTATTCAGCTTGGAGTCATTGAATTTGACTAATAATAGAATGCAAGACATATCTGATATTGGATTTTCCGACTGGGGCAAAGGGCCTATTGCTCCAGGTAAATCATGCAATACTGGATTGAAGATGCTTGACTTGTCGCATAATAACATCTTAAGGCTTCCTGATAACGGTCTTTCCAGCCTTCGATCTCTTGAAGTGTTGAATATTCAGAACAATTTAATTAACGAAATAGGCGACAGAGCCTTTGTTGGATTGAATTCATTAAAAGTTTTGAATTTATCTGGAAACAAGTTAGTAGCCGTTCCCCCGGAGCTCTTCCAATCTTCACGCGTTATCAAAGAAATCTCATTAGCGAATAATTCGCTGGCTGTATTAGCTCCTGGATTATTGGAAGGATTAGATCAACTGCAGAAGCTTGATTTATCTAGAAATCGGCTAACTAATGACTGGGTTAATCGTGATACATTCTCTGGATTAATACGATTAGTTATTTTGAACTTATCCTACAATAACCTCGCGCGCTTGGACCCAAAGTCATTTCAAGACCTTAATAACTTACAAGTTTTGAATCTTGATAATAACGCAATTGAAGTTATTAGTAATGGCGCGTTTGCTGAGCTGAAAAATCTTCACCAGCTTTCAATATCAGATAATAAAATAAAAATATTGAATGAGCACGTATTCTCAAATTTATTTGTACTCAGTCAATTATATTTAGACAATAATGATATTTCTTCAATCCACGAACGTTGCTTTGAAAATATAACGTATTTACAAGATTTGGGATTGAATGGAAATAGCCTGAATGGAATTCCTAATGGTATAAAGAGGCTCAGATTTTTAAAATCACTCGATATTGGAAAGAATAACATTACAAAAGTCAGTAATACGTCATTTGAAGGCTTAGAAGAGCTTTATGGCTTACGTCTTGTGGACAATCATATAACCAGCATACCTAAAGACACTTTCAGTACTTTACCATCTTTACAAGTACTTAACTTGGCTTGCAACAAGATTGAAACGATTGAACAAGATGCCTTCCTTTCCAATCCGACACTAAAGGCTATCCGTCTAGATGGAAATAAATTGACTGACATTCGGGGTGTATTTACTAAATTAAATACTTTAGGCTGGCTAAACATATCTGATAATAAACTTATATACTTTGACTACAGTTATATGCCAGAGAGTCTTGAATGGTTAGACATTCATTTAAATAACATAACAAAATTGGATAACGAGCAGAACGTGCAACAAAACATTCGAATGCTCGATGTTAGTTATAACGCTTTAGAAAACGTCGACGAAAGGTCTATACCGGATTCTATTGAAGTCCTTTTCTTGAATAATAACAAAATTGACACTATTCAGCCAGGTACATTTATACAGAAAAAAAATTTAGAAAAAGTTGTCGTGACAGACAATAAACTAAGGACCGTAGAGCTATCGGCGTTTACTTTACCTCATATTCCGAAACATAAATTGTTGCCAAGGTTTTTTATTGGCAACAATCCATTTGTGTGCAATTGCCACATGATATGGCTACAGAAAATAAATCTTTGGAATCATATGAGACAATATCCGAGATTCGCAGACTTGGACTCTATTACTTGCGAAGTCGTTAGCAACAAGTACGGCGGAAAGGCAAATTTAATGGATGTTCCTGAAACACAGTTCCTTTGTTCTTATGAAACTCATTGTTCTTCAAGTTGCTTCTGTTGTGACTTCGAAGCTTGCGATTGCAAAATGACATGCCCCGAGGGTTGTTCCTGTTTTCACGATAGTAATTGGAATTCGAATGTTATTGACTGTTCAAATGTTGGATATACTGAAATACCGGAAAAAATACCAATGGATGCTACTGAATTATATCTTGATGGAAACGATTTTGGCTCATTAGCAAGTCATCTATTTATTGGAAAGAAAAAGCTGCATAAGCTATACTTGAACAACAGCAACATCGCTACTATTGATAACGACACGTTAAACGGACTCCATTCTCTTAACGTACTACATCTTGAAAATAACCACTTAACTGAACTAGCTGGAGGTGAATTTTCTCAAACAAAGCATTTGCGTGAGTTATATTTAAATGATAACCTCTTGACAAGTGTATCAAACAAAACTTTTGAAAACTTATCCTCTCTTCGTGTCGCGAACGTACAAGGCAACAAAATACTAGATCTTGACAAAAAGTTAGCTCATATTGCGCATCTCGAAAATGTGAACGTGCGGGGTAATATATTCACTTGCTCTTGCGACAATATAATTTCTCTACAAAATTGGTTCAAAAAGCACTATGAAGATCCCGCAGAAATGTTTTGTGCATCTGAAAACGGTTTAACTTTAAATTTAACAGTGTTTGATGTGATGGACAAGTGTCGTGACTCTGGTGTAATTGACAATACCATATCTAGTGAAAATCAACCTTATCAGTACGATGAAGTGAGCACTATTCGGTTAAATTTTGTACCTCTTCTAGCAGTAGTATTAATCAGTGTAATCCTTATTTTATTGTTCGGCGCATTAGCATTCTCTTTTAGGCAAAACGTGCGTTTATGGGCGCATTCTAAATATGGAGTGAGGTTATTTAAGAGCGCTTCTATTCAAGAAAGCGAGCTTGATAGGGATAGATTGTACGATGGTTATGCTGTATATAGTTTGCTCGACGATGATTTTGTATCAAAGGTAGTAGCGCCTGAGATGGAACACTTTGGTTACACAATGTGTTTCCACTACAGAGACTTACAACATGCTCCGGATAACTATTTATCGGAACAGATCACAAATGCCGCTGAATCATCAAAGCGGATTATAATTTTTATATCTTTCAATTTCTTACAAAACGAATGGTCTAAAGTTTCATTCAAAGAAGCAATAAAACATGTCATAACGGCTATTCATCCTTCTATTAGGCGACACAGAGTCGTTTTTATTCTTACAACTGATATAAGCGCATTAAATCTAGATTTAGACTTCCAGGACTACTTAAAAACTTGTAATGTATTATTATGGGGGGAAAAGAAGTTTTGGGAAAAAATTAGATTTCTAATGCCGGACATTTCAAACTTGCAATGGAATAAAGATGCAATAAATTATACGCATGGAGTTTGTCCGAACGGGAGGCGGCATCCTTCTCGTTATACAGCTTCGCCGACTGCGCCGGAGCATTGGTATAAATACGACGCCATTCCGCCTCAAACGCCGACAACTGCTAACGTTGGTATTAGTGTGGAGGACGACAGCTCAATGCTGACTAACACGACATTAACAAGTCAAATACAAGAAGGTGATAATCCACACCATAGTTATATTTCAATCGATACCCAAAACTATGAACAGCCGTACGGCGGTCGGCCTAGGCCACCTAATACGTTGCGTAAACATCCAGGCCACCATTCCCCTTCGATGCTCGACGAGCAAGGTTATTTACAACCCCGATCCTCTGTACACGATTGTTTGCCTCAAACCCATTCGGGCATACACAGATAACATGTTACAAAACTAAACAATCGTTATCTCTTAAAGATATTTCTTAATGGAGCACTACATTCCAAACCCATAAGTAGACTAGGCTACGTTTTAAGTTGCCCATGCCTTATAGATACGTGATAATTTTACAATGTTTTGGTTGATGTGTCGGCCAAATAACTGATTCGTTCCTTAAAGTCTTTGTAGGTAATAGATGTTATAATTATATTAAAAGAGACTGTATTGTTGAAAAAAATCATACGTATCTGAATTAATGTAGCCTTATTGTTCAACTTAGACCATACAAAAGTAATTGTACACTATCAGAATTAAAAGTAATGTTAAAGAGATGTTGTTTTGTTGTGTAAGACTGATAAAATATAATAAATGTAGATTAACAAATTGCCAGTATAGGAAGTGAATGAACTTTATTGAGTATTTTGGTATAGTATGTTATATTATCTCATTGTTACCAAATATATTGTACATAATTTGTAATTAGACATTGTATAGCTTAAAATATGTGTAATATCTGTACAGTTTTACTAGTCATTAATTAAGATTGAATTGTGTTGATGCATGTAGATAGCTGCATAGTCAATAACATCATGAATTTAGTTATAGTTGCTATTAATATTCCTTGTAGTGAGATAATGTATTGTCAAATTGCCTAAACTGTATTGATAATGTTAATTTGTATATGTATGTCATGTTGTTATTGACTGCGCACGGAAATGTACCTAAATATAATATAATCAAATGTCGACTGTTGAAGTGCTGATAAATTAAAAATGAAATAAAATTATCAAAATTTATTTCCTCTTTTAATTGCAATCCCTAAACATAATCTTATATTATTATTACTCTGTTGGGCTATGTTCCAATTACCTACTCTCTCTATAAAAATAAATATCAATTATTATTAAATCATTAATATTAAACTTTTTTTATTATTATTCTGTGAGCCCACCTACCTACCTAGTAGTTAGGTAATTATTAGGTAATTTTTATTAGCTCTGAAATAATCAAGATAAATATAAAATAGGTCGGTGAATATACATATACCTACCTATTTATTTGTGAATAATATTTATAATATGTTATATAAATATATAATCTGCATTTTTAGCTCTCTTTGATTTAAGTCTAACTAATATGGAATAGTGATAATTCATATTAAATACATCATATAAGTTCATTGATTTATCATGTAGATCTTGTTTACTTATATAAAATGAAAAAACATGGCTTTTAAATTATTTTATTCAAAGGTAGTAAAATAGTAAAAGTGACTTTAAATGGTACACTGCTTTTATATGGGTTGTCGGGATTAGGTTCATTTTTTTACAATCACTATAGGTACGATGTTGACGAAAAGAATGGGGACCTACGGCTCTTTAAAGCACAGAGGTGTAACACTACCAGCTTAACTTAGAATTCACTGAAAATTTCTTAAAAGAAAAGAACCCAAAGCTATTCCATATATTGGGAACCTAGTAATCGAATCCAAGACCTGGAACTAACACCATAATTATGCTAATCACCAACAAAGCAGATAAATCTATTGACTTTCTTGAGATGAATTATTTACTATTTATTATTTCTTTATTTTCATGGGTTCTTTATTTTTATGGGAAATCGTAAACTACTACTTACGGTACGGCTATAGAAAGTGAATAAATCAATTAAATAGTTTCTTCGCAGTCATGATCTTTCAATCAGGCTGGATTTATGTCATTCTAAGTATGACAACATTGTGGTCTTTCATGTGCATTATTCTCATCCAGCCATCACTTGATACTTTCTTAGGGTCATTGCCATCTTCCAGCTCTACTTATTGGATTACGTCCACTCTATATTCGTCTGCTACGAGTTTTGAAACAAAACTGAAATCTTAGACGGTAGATACTAATAAGTAAAAGTATGCATAGCCTATATAGATTAAATTTTCCATTTCTGGGCGATAATAAATACAAATATTCAAAAATGGCTTAAGTCTGACTGTAGTTGCTCTGTTGTAAGAAATGAACCAGTCTACAGTTGAATAAACTGAGTCCTATCCAGTTAGTCGTCTACCATATTGGACTCGTCAATTACCAGGTGAAATCGCAGCCATCAACCGCCAATTTTCTGCTGCAAAAAAGAAAAGTGCCACAGACTGCAATAATATGTGATTAGTGCGGAATGCCTAATTACTCCTCATTGAGTCTTGGACATACCAAACACTGTAATAAAGTAACTGTTTTCTTAATAATTGGTTAGATGAATAGAAAAAAAAATTAATATTTACAAAAGATATTTCTCGTAGAGGTCATTAAGAAATGTGGCATGTTAGAACAAGCTTTTGTTCCGACAAAGGACAAAAAAAACACCTAATAAAAACCGAAACTGCGGTATAATATGTCTTCTAAGCCCGTTGTTTCTGGCCGAAACATTGAGAAATGAGAAAAGTATAAAAAAGAGGCTCAAAATGAATTCGTTTTGCCGACAATCATAATGACGGACCCTATCCAGGTAGACGCACCCAAGTCATATTTCAACTGCCACGGATATACCGAAGTAGCCATAAAAGAAGATTTATAATAGTCCATAGTGTATTTGAAACTAGTTATGGTCGCATTTGACCTTCTGTCGCACGGACCGATGGTATTGATTTTTTTGTAGATAGTTTCAAACTTTTCGAAAGTGTCAACTTCGGCGCGAGGGACATATGGTTTGACACGCTCTGAATGACCGTCAGATAGCCAACGTTTTTTCTTTAGAAAACCTAAATTCTGACACAATTTTTTTTATTTCAAACATTCTCCATACTAAATAAAAACGTATACTCTATATATCTCTACATTTTTATATAAAAGCGAAATACCACTGACACATCACGAGCTCTAAAACTATACACTTGATTGACTTGATATTTAGCACAGTTACTCATATCACGATATAGACACTTACTGGGAACGTATTTCCCAATATTCCCTTGGGAAGTACATGAGAAATCTGGGTCGCAGTTAGTACTATACGATATAAGAGATTATTGACTCGTCACAAGAATTATAAAACTTTGCATTCGATTGATTTGATTATTAGCTTAGTTAATCATTTCTCGGTGTAGGTGCTCACTACGAACGTATTTCTCTATATTTCCATAGGAACGAGATCAACGCCGATGAAACCGTGGGGCAAAGATAGTCATATTATGTACTAAAGAAATAAGACACTCTAAAGGATAAATCATGATAAATGTATCACAAAATATTATGTATCGATCAAATATCTTTTATCTATATTCCTGCCTCAAAAAGTGATCCTTACTTTGATAAAGGACCCGATTAGCAGACCCCAAAATACGTAACGAGCTATCTCACTATCTCAATACATTACCGAAACTATTTCCAGTTTGAGGATACCTGCTATCAATATCCGGGGATATCGGACCTATCTCAGGATTTCACGGTTAAACGCACCATTGGCTCTCTCTATCATCCGAATGTCCCGGCAATAGATAAGAAATTGACCGATATCGGAATGAAGACGTTTCATATTACCTTTGTTGCTTAATATCAGGATTATACTTGCACAAGAGATAGTTTGCTATATAAATATCCACTCGTAATAGTAGTCTAATAATAGAGATGATACTTTGAATTTGCAAGCTATTATTAAACTCCTGCATCGGGAAAGTCTATTTATACTAGAATGAGGAATATTCTTTGGTTTTCAAGAAAATTGCATAGTGTTGAAAATTATACGTGCTAGGTAGGTAGGTATATAAATAAAGTAATATATCTGCTATGTACATCTCACCGAAATGCTTTGCAGTGTTATTAGGTATATTTTTTTATATCTTTCAGGAACCATCGCGGAAAACAGATTTTTATCGCTTTAAAGATTTTTGATTAAATAATTCTCAATAGGTTTTAAATGCGGTCGAATAAGTGAGGTGATTATACTTACTCAACCATCCTCGGTTGAAGAAAGCGACCGTAGACAGAAAAACTTTATCAAGTACTAGAGAACGAAATTTCACGATGAAATGTGGCTTTATGTTGTTCTGATACTATTGTGAAGTTTCATCAAAATCCATTCAGTGGTTGTTGTGTTGTGCGTGAAAAAGTAACAAACATACATACATACAAACTTTCGCCTTATTAATATTAGTAATGATTCTCTATCATGCTTTAGTTCGTGGATATAAATAAGTATAATAATAAATATAATAAGTTTTCCTTCCTGTTCTTCCTTCTATCTCATCATTATCCTTTAAGATTAATTCGAGGAAATGGAGAATATTAGTATTATCAAAATATAATCTTTAAAAGCGCTTGTAATATCCTACACAAACATTAAAAATTGAAATCGACTCAAATAAATATAATCTTCTATCGATATTGAATCTTGGATTTTTACAAAAAAATATATTGCATTAAGCATTTTAAATTTCAAAAAGCTCCAAACCGATGAGTCATTCAATCTGTATGTTTAAAAATGTAGCTCAATCATTTTTTGTTTGTCCAAACATCATAACAACAAAAGAATGAGTGATCGCAGTTCATGCTCGAATCAAATCAGATAGCATTTTTCTGTGGCATTTGATCGACGTCTTATATCCAAGGCCACTCTGTTTTCGACAATATAAAATTCGATGTTCGGCAATGATATTGTATTGTAAAAGGAGAGATAGGTTAAAATACGCACAATGAGTGTCGTTACCCAAAATAGGCTAATTGGCACTTGTGTATAGATCAATGTCAAACGATAGATAACTATTGCTACAACTATCACGTGTTAGGGTATCGTCTGAGGTTTGATTCACTTGTCTTGAAAGCCGATATCAAGGCTATAACTTTAATGATGCTCCTCTCCAATTGAATAATTTATACAGTTATGAAAAAATAGTAAAAGCAGCAAATTAGCCTGAAAATAATCTATTACACAAAAGGGACCCGATATTTTCACAATAATATTGAGCGTAATGATTGAACGAAATAATTTTGTTGTCTTTATAAAAATACTTTGAAGACATTTTGGGGTATATTTTTCTTCTTTACCAACAGATGGTATTTGGGGTATTTGCAAAAAGTATAACATTTCACTTGGATAAGTTTAATATACCTTAATTTTAAATCTAAATAGAATATTGATCAATGCATCATTAAAAATAACAAAACCTGCATTTGATATATCGCACCTTCGGTGCAACAAAGTCACAACTAGCCAAAACTGCAAAATCGAGCTAAGTATGCCAAATTGTTTCTGAACCATGCCTACACCTGGGGCAACAAAACACCCGCGAAAATAATTTAAAAATTCCACTAGATGGCACAGGTGCCTTTGTGGTTCTTGGCGATTTTTCCATGCGTTTTGGGCCGACAACGTTTCATTATTCAGTAGTGCCCACGCGCCCGCGAGTGTTTGACGTATGTTGGAGCTACAGCCACACAAGTATATTAATGACCATTCTTATTCTTATTTATTGGAGCGACAAAAACGTATCTATTTTTAAGACCTCAGTTATTTTTTATAAATTACGAAAATTTTGGAGCTACACAGGCATTTTTTATAAAAGTGTTTTTGTTGACCCAACATTATTAATTAGTTAACTAAGCAAATTGGAACTAAAAGTTCCAAGCACTCTAAATCTACAATAATCTCGCTCCAAACTGTTTCTAATTTATTAATTGTTCATCATAATGCAGCCTTTGAGAATATTCAACCAAGTACTGAACAAGCAAGTACTGAAAAAGCAAGTACTGAACAAGTACTGAACAAGTACTGAAGAAGCAAGTATTGAACAAGCAAGTACTGAACAAACAAGTACTGAACAAACAAGTACTGAACAAGCAAGTATTGTAACAAAGTGTAAAAAGGTCCAAACCAAAGTCAATGGCAAAAAAACCAGATGAAAGAGAGAGAGAGACCAGTAATTAAAAAAATATGGTTATACCTATACGTCAATTAGGGGCCAAGCCATTCCAGAAAAAAGCATTCATCTACCTTGTACCAGTACCTATCTCCCGATTGTCTTGTTCGACTTATTTTTGACAGACGATAGGAATGTAATATTTAAGACATACTTGGGCCTTAATTCTTTTTAAACACAGCATGTCTTCCTTGCTTCTTGTGTAAAGCAAGTTGAACCTGAAATCCGTACCATCAAGATTCGAAAAGGTGGAGATGTGAATACAAAATGTAAAAACTAAACATGCCCTACTTTCTAGTAAATAAAGGTATTAAAATAACTTAAACAGAAAATGAAATAATACCAACAAATTAACGTGGTAGGCACGGAAAAGAGTCAAAGCTAGATGCTGAAATAATAATACTTACAATCTGTACGTGACCATTTATTAATTTGATCCCTAGGATGGGAAGCCACTACATCAGAGACAATTCATTAAGAGAGTATATAGATGGAGGTTTGACTGTAGCTGAACTACACTGTTACTATAGTCTAAAACGTTAATCTGACAACAAGAAACCAGCAAATACGACGCATACCATCGGATTTTCAATACCCAATTTAATATCAGCTTTTTCAAATTAAATTCAATTTCAAATTAGATTTAGCTGAAGTTAGAAGTTACCTTAATATCAATAGTTGATGTTTTAAGAAAAAAGTATGCAATTATGTTTGATTAAAACACTATTTCATTGAAAACCTTACCCAACCCAATATAGCTTATATCATAAAACTAATTAATTTCTGATGCAACAAAGTCACAATTCAGGACACTTTTTTTTGTTTCGTCTTTTAATAAGATTTCTTTGGTAATTTTATAAAAGATTTTTAAGAAAAACTGTAGCAAACAACATAAACAATTGATTTTATAAAGATTTTACTCCTACTATAGATAGTAATCCAGAAATGAGGAAATATATGCAAAAAAAAACTTAAAAGTCGTCTCCTGTAAAATTAAGAAATGAGCTGTTGCGACTTTGTTGCACCGAAGGTGCGATATATTTTTCAAACTAAACCATCTATCGAAGTTGTAAAGAAAACTAAAGAGTTTGAAGTAAATAAGCAACTAAATTACTATAAAATATCGTATCCAAGTATATAAAAATAAAAATATGAAAACATACAACTTTCACATTTCCAATTGATAGAATTATGCATTGGTTCCGAGATATCTTTAGTTTAGTAAATATCAATGGCGCTCGGTCATTCTGCGCCACCCGCTGCTCGGACACGGCGGTTCACACTTCAAGCGGTTCGAAACTTCGAACCGGCATAGAGGTCACGTCCTTTCACTCAAATCTCGACCGGGAGCGTTTCGGTCGAAATTGGTTCGTGACATCCGAGAGATACTTATCGTGATTCTCTTGGCAATTCCGATGCACTGCTCGGTTGTTGAGGGGTAATGGGAGCATGAGAACGCGAACAGAGTTGCCGACGAAAATTGTTGTTAGACAAATATGGAAGTGTTTTAAGAGCTACGCTGCCTGTTTGCATTGCGAATTGCATCACGGACTTGACATTATAATAAGACAGCGTTACAAAATTATTATAGGGAAAACTTCGTTTTAATATTAAGGATGTTTTAGCGTTTATTATAAAATAACTTGTAAGTTTAATGAAGAGGTCATTATTATTTAACTACAAAAGTATTACTCGCTATGCTATTGTTATCTGAACAAAGTTAAGTCTAGCTTTTCTATATTTTTGGTCAATCTTGGACAACCAATTTAAAGTACCCAATGAAAAAATTTTTAAACATCTGTGTATGTCCACTTTATTTAAATTCGAATAATAGTTGTAGGTATAAGATTCAAAAAGTAGGTACTACAGGTAGGCACCGGCAGCTCTCGTAGCTAACCCTTAAGCTCTGAAGATGGGTAAAGTATACATTTTGCGTCAAAATTCTAGGTTTCTTTGAGTGTTTGCGTAGGTTCGAATACTTAACGATGATACTTGGCATGTCTTTGCAAATATAAAGCTACTAGATCAATGTTTATGTCTTCTACCTACTAGGGTTTAAGCTATAATTATGCTAAATTATTCATCATTAAATGTCAGTAAAAGAAAAAAATATTTTTTACAATAATTATTATGAGCACATTTAAAGCATTCTCTTTCTTTTATGTGTGTTAATAATAATGATTTGGAGCTTAGACTGATCAGACTGCTCCAATGCAGGTTTTTATCTACTATCAGATTAATGATAATGACGGGGACAGACGGCTTAACATGCTTCCTGATTTCTTGAAAGAAGGAAATGTCTAATATTTCAATGCTCAATTCGAGACCCAAACCCAGAACTACGAGAATTAACGTCTGGGCTGAACACTTAACCAAAGAGATAAGGACTTTGATAATAAAAAAAACTCTTTAACTCTGATCGTATTATCAGTTCTAATCAAGTTTGACCCAAATAATGAATCCTTCAAAAAGATCGCCCTTTTGAACAGCAATGAAAACTAAAAGAAACTTTCCTAGTGTTGTAAAACATCCGAAAACGGTCCCAATAAAGTAAAAATAAATTGAGTTATGGGAATCCGAAAGCGGATAAATCACATCGAAAATACTGTCACGAAGATGAGAAAAAAAAATTGTTAGAGTGGGAATCCACGAGTCGATTTCATTATCCCGATGTCCCGGCCAGTGAGCATGACTGACTTTTATATTTGAACGAAACTTTTTATACAGAAACTACTTGCGCATTCCGATGGACTAGTTTATTTGAGTTTTGCGTTAATGTAGAGAAACTTGTGCTCATTTTTCGAGGGTCACTAATTTTTACGTGTGGGCTGGCTATCGTTAAAATGTACCTAATAATATCTTATTACTAGTGTTGCATGCTGTAGGGTGTTCTGTTTCTAGCATAATATGACGTGCCGGCTTGTATAAATTGCTATAGTTCGTTCGCGCTAAGACTGCAGTGACTCTTCATTGTTCGGTGGCCTAACTCCGCTCCCTAAGCAATCAAATCTTTTCAAATTACAAGTTCACAGAGACCAATTGAAACGCAACGCGCGTAATTTGAAAAGCTTTGATTGGTTAGGGTGCGGAGTTAGGCCAGCGAACAATGAATAGTCACTGCATTCAGAACTATAGCAGTGCTCGCGGTTTCCTACACATAGAATCTATTCGAAATATTGGGATGAAAAGTAGCCTCTTCTTTATATCTGACTATAAACTAGCTCTTTTTTACGTTGGAAAATGCGTTTACGTTGCTATAGCTGCGGGTATGTGGGACTCCTCGGCTGAGAAGCAGCTGAAATATCCACTAAAACTCAGCGATGTTCCATCGCGTCGCCTGGTGACTGGGTCCCGGGAACAACATGAAACTTTCACAACCCAGCGAGCACTATAAACTAGCTCTGTGCCAAATTTTATCCAAATCCGTTCTGCTGTTGAACCATTATTGAGTAACAATAATAACATATAAGTCATCAATCTTTCAAAAATTTTAAATTTTTTATGCAATTTTTTTCAAATGTACTTCCCATGAAAGCATAATGTAGAAAAACTAATAACCGTTAAATATGCTCAAAATATGCTTCTCTCAAAAGCAAGTTGCCCGAGAAATCGTTCTACTTCTTACAAAGTCTAGAATTAAGTTTCATTACTTTACCCGCTCTTTGCTTAAAGTAGCGCATTATAACAATAACACGCCTTGCGACTGAATTTGGCTTGCATTTCGAGAAATACGTTTAGCTTTTACGTCTAAACTCCAGATCTTAGAGCTTTCCCCATCGTATCCGTTGAAACGTTTGTGAATACGAATTCAGTATCAAAGTAGCTAGAAATTTCAGTACAAGTTGTTTATTTGGCAGATTATTGAGCATCGGTGATTTAATGGTAAGCAAACAGGAAGTAGGAGATATACTTGCTGCAAATATCGGTCTTTCATCTTCATAAACTGCGTCTGAATTCTAAACTATTTGTAACAATATTGTGTGTTCGATTTCACCAGCTGTATTAAGTACAAAATGAACAAGATAGTTTTCTTAAAATAAGGCCAGCTACAATTACAATTTTACACATACGAAAACCTTTTTCATGGTATGTTTTTCTGTTAAATTGAACCTTTATATGGTCATTAAACCCTAACTCTGTACCAACTTTTAGCTGTCTGAGTTTTTGGGAAGTACTAGTTCTATTTTGATGATCATCAGTGAGTAAATCTTTTAAACTACGCATCCGATTTTCATGCGATTTTTTTCATCAGATAGAGTGGTTCAACGGGAAGGTTTATGTGTATAATACATGCACAATGTAGTAGAGAATCACTGATAATTTTAGAGGTTTCTGATGTGATGTCGTAAATTAACGCATTTTTTGCGCTTACATTGCAAACGCTGGTTAAACCCTAGGAGGAGTAGGAGGAGTATATATCAAAATAATGTTCTTTTTTTAATTTTTTTAATTCCACAACTACAGTATTGCACAACTTTAAAAAGTCAAAAACAGTCCGCGCTGGTATATGTCTATCTCTTAGGGATAACCCATTTTTTATCTAATTAATTTCAACCAAAAGTAATGTAAGTGATTTTAAGCAATTACTGCACCTTAATCCTTATCCATTTGAGTATCTTAAATACTTTGTGCATTCAATGTAGATCACGATTGCCTTTTACAGCATGTAATTTAAGTGAATATTTTCCAAGATATGTTAGATTTTTCTAGCATCTAATAATCTAATATGTCTAACTAATATCACAAAAAAATGCAAATGTTTAAATAGATGTGCAGTGTTGTAACTCTATCACGACTCTATCTAAGAATTAACACAGAGATGAGTAGAAGCTGTAATTTCATATGAGTTTTTATTATAATTATTCATATTCCCAGAGGAACAGTATCTATTTCTATAAAATCACGAAGCAAAGTTAGTAGAAATTAAACTGACTATACCTAACATTTAAATCATTATTCACGGAGAAATTTGCAATTTACTTTGCAATCAGCAACGCTTTGATAACCCGATAGTCAGTTTCAAAATGAATTGAGTCAATCAAAAGCACACAATCGCAAATCGTCATTGTGCTTTGACGTTGACCACTTTGAAAATTCTCGTCCAAGCTTTCAACATTCTAACCCGTTTTTAGTCAGGGTACCAGTATTTCACAATTTAACAAGAGAATTTTGCTCAGAATAGATAATAATGCAGGATAAACTAAACTAGTACCACACGAAATAGTGTTTGTTCTCCAACTAATTCCATGATTACCCGTAACTGAACGTGTGACTGAAATCTGTTTCTGAAAAAAAATAAACTGCTATGAAATTTAAAATAAAGAAAAGATTAAATGGAATATTTTAAAAGATATAAATAAAAAATATTGGACAGTGCAATACGGGATCAATCGATTTGTACAGAAATGCGGTCATACTGTTATATTATTTCACCTACTTACCTACTGGCCAATTTTATTTTTTATAGAAAAAAATCATTTTATCTTATTTATTTTCCACAAGTAAGCCCTTGACTGCATTTACACCTCGTGGTAAGTGATGGTGGAATCTAAGATGGAAGCGAGTTAACTTGTCAGGAGTAACATAATATCCACGCCCGAAGGGGCGTGGATATTATGTTACTCCTAACAAGTTAACTCGTAGGGGGGTTACCTACACGACTTGGTACCGGAACACAAAATCCTTTGGTAGTACGTCTTTCTCCATCTCCCACAAGCCAGACAAGGACGTATTAAGAAAACCTCAATCGGCCCTGCCAGGAGTCGAACGCAGGATCTCGTCTTACAAATCCACCGCGCTACGGATTTGGACGCTTGCAATTTAAAGTGTTCGTGGTGCTAATAACAAACAATCATATATAATTTAACTTATTTATATTTCAGTAGGGTTTTTATGGTAAATAGATAACTAGTCTCATTCTATCATGTGTACGAAGTTACCAACATCAGAAAACAAAAAGTTGACTGATTTTAGACAAACTCAGCTTATAACAACATACTATTTTTGATAGCAAACAAATTGTCAGCGGTCAGACAGAATGATTAAAATTGATGGACGGGCAGTCGACATCTGTAGCATATCCGCAATTATGCAGTATTTATTATTCAAAATATTACACACGGTATAACCTAAAGTGTCAATTAAAAATCGTTTTAACAACACCAAACGGGAGATATTGTTAAAAATATGACACAATTTTTAACATTAAATACATTTTTTTTAATGCCTACAAGTTCGCCCATGCTATTACACCTGATGTTAAGCTATGATGCAATCTAAGATGGAAACGGGCTAACTTGTTAGGAATAGGATGAAAATCCACACCCCTATCGGTTTCTACACGATATCGTACCGGAACGCTAAATCGTTAGGCAGTACGTCTTTATCGGTAGGGTGGTAACTAGCCACGGCGAAAGCCTCCCACCAGCCAGACCAAGACAAATTAAGAAAATCTATCTCAAACTGCCCCGCCGGGAATCGAACCCAGGACCTCCGCCTGATAAATCCACCGCGCATACCACTGCGCATAAATTGCAATTATTAAATTTCATTACATTGCACTAAATCAATATTTTAAATTATCAATAAATTAATAAAAACATTTACACAACTGCCACATTTTATCGATGTGTTCTTAAACTTTGACACAACGGTCCTCATATAGTTATAAGATATAGTAACTAGAGTTCTCATTCCCATGGGAATTTCAGGATAAAACGTGGCCTATGTGGTAATCCAGGGTTTCAGCTAACTCTATACCAAATTTTATTAAAATCGCTCCAGCCGTGAAGAAGTAACAAACATACATACTCACAATCTTTCGCCTTAATCATAATAGTGTTATTATAAGTACTAATCTGCAAGTATTACTAATTAAACTAAGTAATACTAATTAAACCACAATTGGTTTAATCAAAATTATATTTTGGTTCACCACAAACATAATATTATCTACCTATATTATTTTTGTGGGTTTTAAGTGGGTATACAAACCCAATCGCTATCGGACACCCTTATACGGAGCGCAAAAATGCAATCCGTATCCACTGCAATTCTTTTTCTTACAAATTTTTCCTGTTATGACTATAATTATAGGGCGGGAGGCACAATAGGCGGGGTGGGAAATAAATAAAACAAGATGAATACCTCACCGCTATTAAAATTTTTAGCATTCGTCATCGTTCCAAGGAAAATAAAGTGCCATTACCGAGTTCTGAATCAATGGCACTCAAAAAAGCAATACTATAATTTCGCTGAATCATCCCATCCCTCGATTTATAAGCTCCTGCCTTTCTTAAGATTGAACCACAAAGTATAAATAGGGTTGGTTGGTTTCTAACAAAAATCTTAATTAGGTGTCTTCACCGTATAAACACAACAATAAAAAAATGAATATATTATAAATATTAAAACCTAAAAAATGTTTATTATTTTTTTTTTATTATTATGTAGCATTTGGGTAGGAAGTAAGTACCTACTTAAAAATATTACGATCATGCTTACTTATTACTAATTTAGTAACTTTAACTTAAAAGCTTACAAAATTGTGTTTAAATAGGTATAAAGTTAAAAAACAAACCAAAACATAAAATTAGGGTTATATTAAGATTTATTACGCGTAAGTTATTTAAAAATTTAAGCACATTTAATAGCGCCATCTTACAGAAAGTCCGGGAAGTATTACGTAAAAGCTGTGACCAACGCTCCGCCATTGCATCTATGTTTTTTCCTTCCAAACATTGTAGGCAGACATGAAGCAACTAATACGCATTGTTTATTGTTATAAAGATAGTACCAAATACAAACGAATTATTAAATTACAGTTCAATAACATATAAATTGTTTGATAACCTACATAACTCTGCCAATCAATAAATAAATTATATTAGTGGTTGGTCTTTTATTCTTTTTAAATTATTTAATAAAAGAATATTGGCAGTATCTTTTAAATATTCCATCCAATTAATTGTAAAGACTATGTTGTGGCAACAGTTCAACGAGTAGGGATCGAGCACACGACCCGTAGCAGTTATGTCTAGCCTCTTTACTAATAAAAAACTAATAAATGTAAAAGTATTACAGTTAAAATGAACATCAATGATTATGTAACAATTATTTTCGGGGTATAAACCCTAGTTATCTAAACAAATTCAATTTAATTATGCAACGTAACTACCTACCTACAAACTACTTTATCTGCCATCCGACAAAATTGAAAAATAAAGAGCAGACTTACAATATGGAGAGAGTAGATGTACACACACTATATAGGTACATATATTATACTCGCAAGTTCATACATTTCGTAACAGTGGACAAGCAATTAAAAACAGTTTGCTTGCCGCTAATGTAAACTTATGTCGGCGCCGTAAAAGGGATTGTTATATGCAGGTGCGCCTTTGTTAACTTTCAATAATTAACCGTAATGTGAGGTGCTAAAAGAAACCGACCAACTTTATTGCCCATTGCCAATTTATAAAATCAAGTGTGAACGTATTCTCTAATGTTACCTGAATCATAAGTACTTACGTATTTTAACTACCTGCCTGTTTTATAGCTTTCAAGAAAGGACTCCTTCATAATATATTTAGGTAATTCAGAATTGGTGAAAAATCATAAATCTCACAAGTTTTACTAATTTTTGTCCGGACTTTTTCTTTGTTTCCTTTACATTGCAATTGCGCAGTTCGCGCGTCCATTTGACAGTTTATGTCATTGTCAAAATAGTCAAACACATACTGACATTGACGTTTCGTATTACTCAGAGTAAATAAAGCAAATTTGGTTAGACAAATTCCTTATTCGGCCGTTCCTGACAAAGGGGTCGTCCCGACCCTGACATCACGTGGACCGGGACCAGCGTTACCAGTCTCTAACGGCTGGATCTGGAAATGCACCTCTCATACAAGCCTGCCTGACAGCCACTACATACAGGCCTGTAGAGCTCGAAATATGACACTTGCACTGAGGGAGTTCAATGCACATTGTCATAATCACCGTCATCTTTCACCTCACCGAGGTAGCATACGAGCAGTCAGATGCGCCTCCAAAAGAACGCTCGATGCATCGCTTCAGGAGCGCGCGCGGTATGCGCCATCGCAGACGTGCAGTATGCGCCGTCGTAGGAGCGCAGTATGTGCCTTCACAGGCCCGTAGCATGTACCTTCACAGGCACGCAGCACGCGCAGCATGTTCAATCGTTGAGGCTTGAAGTTGAGCGTACTCACCGCAGGTTGGGCGGACTACCCGCATGGTGGGCGGACTGACCGCATGATGGGCGGACTGACCGCATGATGGGCGGACTGACCGCATGATGGGCGGACTGACCGCATGATGGGCGGACTGACCGCATGATGGGCGGACTAACCGCATGATGGGCGGACTGACCGCATGATGGGCGGACTAACCGCGTGATGGGCGGACTAACCGCATGATGGGCGGACTGACCGCATGATGGGCGGACTGACCGCATGTTGGGCGGACTAACCGCATGTTGGGCGGACAAACCGCATGTTGGGCGGACAAACCGCATGATGGGCGGACTGACCGCATGATGGGCGGACGAACCGCATAATGGGCGGACTAACCGCATGATGGGCGGACAAACCGCATGATGGGCGGACTGACCGCATGATGGGCGGACTAACCGCATGTTGGGCGGACAAACCGCATGTTGGGCGGACAAACCGCATGATGAGCGGACTGACCGCATGATGGGCGGACGAACCGCAACATGGGCGGACTAACCGCAGGTAGATCGGACTAAACGAGGGATAACCGGACTAAGACCGTAGGCAAATTCGGACTAACCGCAGGTAGGTCGGACTGACCGAAGAATAAGCGAAAGAACCGCAGGTAGATCGGACTGACCGAAGAATAAACGGACTAAAACCTTAGGCAGATCAGACTAACCGAAGGATAACCAGACTACAACCGTAGGTAGATCGGACTAACCGCAGGTGAATCGGACTGACCGAAGAATAAGCGAAACAACCGCAGGTAGATCGGACTGACCGAAGAATAAACGGACTAAAACCTTAGGTAGATCAGACTAACCGAAGGATAAACAGACTACAACCGTAGGTAGATCGAATTGATCAAAGAATGAACGAACTAAAACCGTAGGTAGATCCGTCTAAAACTGTAGGCAGATTGCAGCTGGTAGTCAGTGCTTCTCAACACTTCGCAGGAAACAGCTCGCAGTACGCATTTTTTTTTTTTTTTTTTTTTTTTTTTATTATTATTTTTTTTTTTATTATTTTTTTTTTGAACACACCACGGCGAGCACTTCTCCTGAAAGTAGCAGCGTTAACAGCACACGCAAACAATAGTTGACGCAGTATCAAGAGGCGGCATCTTGTCATTATGAAAACAGTACCAAAGTACAGTACACCGATACATGTTATGCTTAGATGCAGCAGTGTGTCGGAGCAACAAGCAACCTACATTGGTTCCTCAGCGACACTCCATGAAGCGATAGGCGACCTGGGCGGCCTCCTAAGCTTCTGGAACGAGCTCGGCTGCTTGGAATAAACCAGAGGGGACCAACACCGGAGGAATCACGCACAACGGCCAACATCGTGGCCAAGTGCGGGAAGAAAGAAGAAGAAGGCGGTACTTAGAACATGAATCTACTACTAGTAGTGTGTAGCGGAGACTATAACACTGTGTAAATACTTTTCCACTAATTGTTTTTACCAAAACTGCATTTAGTTAAACTTAACCATAAGCGATGTAAATTAGTATCGGCCAAAAGTCCCAATCATCGCTCGGTCTATTCTGACCTCAACTTACAAATCTTTTTAATTTTATATCACAACTGTTATTAATTTTGCATATGTTTATTTTTAACATTTTATTTTCCATTTAATAAGAAACCTGGGTAGATAACACTGCATCCAACAGATAACAAGTACCTCTAGCAACAGTCTAACAGATATATGCACGGGTGCCAGGAAACACACACCAGTGAAGCAGTATTGTTCAGAACTTCAACTAAGTGAACTTTTTGTAATTTTTATAATGTGAATGATGCCGCTTCGCTACATGTGTGTCCTCCTCAACATATTTCAATCACACAAATTGCATTCACAAATTGCATTAGTAATTAATTTTTAAAATTGTTATCACCTTCAAGCCGGTGAGACCTTGTCACTTGGTACAAGTACAAAACTATAACACACTGAATACTGCAAACATTGATTGACATAACAAATTTACATGCACATACATAAATGTAAATTGTTACTAGATTTCAATTATTACACATTGCATTAATTATTAATTTTAGAAATGATATAACTCACAGACAAGTGAGATCTGGTCACTTGGTGTAAACACAAAACTTTTTGTAACACACTGGATACATAGCAGCCAGTCAGTCAGAGAAATTAAGTTAAATAAAATATTTGTAAGTGTTTAACATTAAACTGTTCTTTCAATCTTTAACAATTATTTTTATTTAATTTTTTTTTTACTATCACTAACTATTTGACAACCCTCCGACGCAAACACACATGATAGCAAGTGATCATGCAATACAATGAAAGCGGGGTAACTTATTATTGGACTAGGATGAACACACAGTACACAGAACACCCCTTTTGTCTTCTACATGACGTTGCACTAGAATATCAAATCCCTTGGCAGTCTTGTTGCCTACAGAGCCACGAATGAAGCCTTCTACTAACTATACTTGGGCTAACAAAGTCTCAATCGGCCAAGACAGGAATCGAACCCCAAGCCTACTCTTATGAATCAAATGTGCATACCACTGCACTATGAGGGCTGATATTAACATTTGTAGAGTTAGTTTTACATGAGTAATGAATTGAAACTCCAATAGAAAATTGACGCGCAATTACACGATTTATCAAATGAGATATCAGTTTTCTTACCAAACAATGACGAGAAGCTTATAAATCTGTTACCTCCAGTTAAACTACCTGAATAATCCACTTGAATTCGTTACTTTTTGGTTCACTTTTACTTCATTCGTAGAGGCGAAATAGCATCTTTGTATTTTGCATTGAAAACACTCGCGATGACAAATTTTGCATGTGGGCATTAGGTTGAATCCCAGTTCTGAATTTAGGTAATTCAGAATTGGTGAAAAATCATAAATCTCACAAGTTTTACTAATTTTTGTCCGGACTTTTTCTTTGTTTCCTTTACATTGCAATTGCGCAGTTCGCGCGTCCATTTGACAGTTTATGTCATTGTCAAAATAGTCAAACACATACTGACATTGACGTTTCGTATTACTCAGAGTAAATAAAGCAAATTTGGTTAGACAAATTCCTTATTATATTTTAACCATGCAGCTGTCAAATTTCAAAAATCAACATTCTTTAGTTCACTTTTGATTTTGTTGATTTATAAGGAGTAATATAAAAGCCGTATAATTAATTTCAAAATGATATTTTCGACTTTTATATTAAGCTCTGAATAATTTAATGTAGAATAATTAGATAGCTTCTGCTGTTCTTCTTCTTCTTCTTCTTCTTCTTCATTTCCTGGGTATTTTCCGCACTTGGCCAGTGAGTTGGCCGTTGTGCGTGGGTCCCTTGGTGTAGGCTCCCGCTGACTCACTCCAGCCAGCCGAGCTCGCTCCAGAAGCTTAGGAGGCCTCCCAGGTCGCCAATTGCCTCATGGAGTGTCGCTTTGGAGCCAATGTGTGTTTCACGTTGTTCCGATACCCCTCTGCAACTGAGCATAACGTGTATCGGTGTCTCGTCGTGTTCCAGACAAGCCCTGCACAATGGGCTGTCGGTCATACCTAGAAGTGAGAGGTGTTTGTTTAATGGACAGTGACCTGTAATCAGTCCTATGACCGTTCTGAGTTTTGCGCGGGTTAACCGTGTGAGTTTTTTGGTTAGTTTTGTGTTTAGACGTGGTATTGCCTCCTTGGTGTGTTTGCAGTCCGTAGTCTGTGTCCAAATCCTGGTGTGTTTATTGTGGGTGTCTTTGTGTAACCAAGATTTGTATTCACTGAAGGGTATTGGAATTATGGGGTTCGGTCCCATGACCTTCAGTGTTGATGCACGTCGTGCAAGTTCGTCTGCCCTCTCGTTACCGTAATTACCGTCGTGTCCTTTGACCCAAAACAAGGTTACTTTGTTTTCTTTGGATAGTTTCCTGAGTGTATTGTGGCAGTCAAGCAGCAGTTTAGAGGTGGTCCAGTGTTTGTCTATTGCCTTGAGTGCTGCTTGGCTGTCGCTGTGTATATTGATAGTAAAGTTTGTTACCTTTCTAGCGACCATAGCCATGGCCGCAGTTGTAATACCAACGCATTCAGCTTGGAAGACAGAGTTATTCCTGCCGAGCGCCTGTGCGATGTTTATGTTCAGCTCCTGACAGTAGGCTCCTGCCCCGGTGCCTGTAACTGTTTTAGAGCCGTCGGTGTATATGTTTATTTCGTCTGGTCTTGTTACATTACCATTGTTACCGTCTATGTTGACCTTGTAGGGTTTGTCCATGAGATATTGTTTTGTTGTCTTGTCACATATCCAACTCAGGGGCGAGTTGTCTGTGGTTGATGTTTTAAGTATTTCTGTATGGCCCGTGGTTGTTTCTTGCCATTGTTGGCAGGCTTTTAGCCTGAGGGCTGTTAACTTCGCCTCCTCTTGTATATACAGGTGAAGCGGTGGTATGCCCATTAGCGCCTCAAGAGCTGCTGTAGGTGTAGTGTTCATGCAGCCGGCGATGGCTAGCAATGCCTGTCTTTGAAATTTCTGTAAGTCCTTCTGCGCTGTTGTTAGTAGCGTCCTAGGCCACCATATTATCGACGCGTAGGTCAGTGAGCTCCTCACTACCGTCGTGTATAGCCATTTCACTATGTGTGGTCTTAAGCCCCAGGTTTTACCAATCATGCGTTTGCATTGGCAAAGGATGATGGTGGACTTCTGTAGTTTCGTTTCGATGTGTCTTTTCCAGTTTAGTTTTTGGTCCAAGAGCACCCCCAGGTACTTTACCTCTGTTGATAACTTTAGGGTTTCATTGAAAAGTGTTGGTGTTTTATTTAGATTAGGTTTTCTCTTGTGTGTAAATAGGACAAGTTCAGTTTTCTTTGGGTTGACAGATAGTTCATTGGTTTTGCACCAGTTTTCTATCGTTCGTAGGGCGTTTTGCATTATTTCATGCAATGTGTTTTCTTGTTTACCGCCGATCAGTATTGTAATATCATCCGCGTACCCTATGGTTGGGAATCCTTTGTTATTCATTTTTGTAATGAAGTCGTCCACCACTAGGTTCCACAAAAGTGGAGATAGGACTCCTCCCTGTGGGCACCCTTTGGCTACGATACCTCTTGTTTTTCCGTTTATGTCTATTTGGATGACCCTCAGTTCTAGGAGAGCGTTAATCCATCTGCGTAAAGTGTCTGGTACTTTATATCTTTCTAAAGATCTGTCGATGCTTTTGAATGTGGTTTTGTCGAACGCACCTTCAATATCTATGAAGGCTCCTAACGTCGATAGTTTGTTCTCTAGATTGTGTTCTATTCTTCTTCATTCACCACGGAGTGTAGTGCTGTCTCTGTTGATTTGCTTGTGCAGTAGGCATGTTGGTTTGGGTGTAGGGGTGTATGCTTCAGTACACCGTCGCGTAGGAATCTGTCACTCAGCCTTTCTAGGGTTTTTAGAAGGAATGAAGTGAGACTGATCGGTCTAAATGATTTTGGTTGGGTGTAGTCTGATTTGCCTGGTTTTGATAAGAAGACTACCTTTACCTCTCTCCAAGGCACAGGGATATGTTTATAGGCCAGGCATGCTTTGTACACCTGCATTAGATCTGTTACTAGGTCTTCCATTCCCCACTGTAGTAGGGCGGGGAAGATTTCATCCGTACCCGCTGACTTGAAGGGGTGGAAGGTGTTGATGGCCCAGCGTAGTCTGTCTTGTGTAACTATCTCGTTAGCGAGGTTCCAGTCTGTCTCTGTAGGGTTGTGACTACGTACATCATCCCATTGTAGGTCGTTTAGGATTCTACCGCCTGGGAAGTGTGTTTCTATGAGTATTTCGCTTATTTCTTTGTCGTTCCTAGTATAGCTCCCATCCTGTTTTCTCAGTGAGCTTAATGTTAGATTTTTGTCCTTAGACAGTATTTTCCTTACTCTGTTGGCCTTTTCGTTAAATTCTATGTTTGTACAGAAGGAGTGCCTTGTTTTAGCTTCTCTTTGTCGTGTGAGTTTTTTGTATGTGTTCTGGGAGTATTTGAAGTTGTCCCAGTCCGTGTCATCCCTGGTGTTCTTTGCTCTGTTGAAAAGCTTCTGCTGTTATGCCGATTACACCAAACTATAGCGTTGAGGGTCTTAGCTCTATATCCTCTCTCCTATAGGAAAGGAATTTACATATGTACTTAAAAATAACCGTGCCGTTCAAATGATCCGTACAAGATGGAGGAGCATATATCGCGAGACCACTTGCTATGAAGGTGATCACGATCCTCAGGATCGACTGAAGATATATAGGATGAGATAGGAAAGTTTCACCTGGCAGTAGCAAATATATAATAAACTAGTAATTATTTTTGTTTTAAATATTTAATAAAGTCAGCGCTTTGATCTAAGATTGCAGCTAAATTCCTCACAATCTAAAATTAGATGACGTTATTAAAACATTCTTCGCGCTACATCTATCAACTATAATCTCGACCTTTTAAGTTCTTTAATTTACCATTAAAATGTGACAACCATCACCCCAATGTTCTTTATTAATAAAAAAGTAAGAATTACACTTTTTTTACTAATAAATTCGTTTATGTGATCATTACATTATAAACTGTCCGACCAACTGCTACAAAACCAACACTATAAAATACCCTTTAATAGACGTTAACCCATAAATTCTCCCTAATAGTAGAAATATTTTATCATTCAGAATAACTTAAAAAAGTGTTCCTACTCCAATTTTATGATACAAGAATTTCGATTAAAAAATGAGCTTCGCCTTTTTGGTGATCCGATCTAAAGTTTGTGTGAGGAAAGGAATAAAACCGCCATCCTGCTGGTAGGTGCTCGAGTTTTTTTAATGAACCCTGTCCATTTTTAGGGTTCCATATCCAAAGCGCAAAACGATATAACTGTGGCTTTGATATTAATATTTTTGTTTATCTATCACAAGGCTATAACTCATAAACCGTGATAGATAGATTGTTGGAATATTCACGAAAAAAAGTATTGCTGTAACAAAAAATACTAAAAACTGAATAAAATAAATATTTGATGGGGCTCCTATTTACGTGATATTTAACCTATTTTTGCTCAATATTAATAACGTATATATAATCATCATCATCATCATCATCATTACCAGCCTGTAGACGTCCACTGTTGGACATAGGCCTTTTTAGGGACTTCCAAACACAACGATCCCGAGCCGCCTGTTGCCAGCGGCTCCTTGCGACACGCTTGATGCCGTCAGTCCACCTGGTTGGGGGTCGACCAACGCTGCGCTTTCCGGTGCGGGGTCGCCAATCTACCACCTTGGTATATATAATAAAGGTATTTAAATATTCACAAAATATTTAATTGTATACCTATTTACTTTAATACCAAATAATTAAAACATATATTTAAATATGTCTCTCATACCTATAACAAACTGAATATTTTTGCAGTATTTTGCTCAATATTTATAACGGCAACAGGTAGGTACACGGATTTTTATTTAAGTATTTTTTCTGATAGTGTAATTGCTATGAGTCCGACTCACACTTGCCTGGTTTTCGCTTTTAATAATTCCAAAATGACAGATGAAGATGACCGCGGCAGGGGCGCGTCATAGCGTCTAAGCTGAGTCGAATAAAACGAACAACAAAATCATAAATGAGACGTAGTTTGTAACGTCAGTTTTTGTATTAATACTTGTCTACTTTGTCAATTTTTTACTAATGTGTCTTAGTCAGTATCTGGATAGATGTTATCTTCTAATAAGCGATTGTGTATGGTCTAGTTATTCAGGAATGTCCATGGATAAAAAAATCTACAATAGTAATAGTAGTAGTATAGGAAGATTTATCATTACCTACCGCATTTAGGTAGGTAATGATAAATCTTCCAACTGAACCTTGCATACCAAATGCAATTTATTTAAAACTAGCGGCTCGCCCCAGCTTCGCACGGGTGTGATGATGGTACGACGGCGCACGCGCGTTTCGAGCGACCCTCGAATGCTCGTCCGTCCATTTTGAATCTTACATATCTTTGAAAATATTCACTTAAATTACATGCTGTAAAGGGCAATAGTGATCTATATTGAATGCACAAATTATTTAAGATACTCAATTGCATATGGATTAATACAGTGTTGCTTAAAATAGCTTCGTAAATAAGCCATTAATTTTGGTTAAGGTAAAAGATAAAAAATGGTTATTTTGTTATTTTGGGTTATCCCTGAGAGATAGACATATTCCATCGCGGACTTTTTTGTTGACCTTTTTAAGTTGTGTAATACGGTAAAACATTATTTTGATATATCTCCTAGGGTTTAGCCAGAGTTTGCAATGTAAGCGCAAAAAATGCGGTAATTTACGACATCACATCAGAAACCTCAAAAATTATCAGTTTTTCTCTACTACATTGTATTGCATGTATTATGTACACATAAACATTCCTATTGAACTACTCTATCTGATAATAAAACCGCATGCAAACATAAAAAGGCGACTTTATTTTGTACTACAAGTATGTAATGATGAAGATCTTTCAACTTCCAAACTATAATTCACCAAAATACCTAAGAACCGACTTGAAATATGTGATAGTTACTCATTTCACGATTTAGACTTTCAATAATAATGGATTTTTCGATACTTCCACAGGAACAAGATCTACACGGATAACACCGCATGTCTCAGCTAGTACTTGTAATTTTATACAAAATATTTCGACTATAGTATATAGTCGAAATATTTTGTATAAAATTCAAATAGAAGTCACTTAACATAGTAAAGTTCAGTAGGTACTACAGTGAGTTCCAACTTTTGCAAACAACTCTAAAAAACTAAGTCTGCGTGGCCCCGATAAAAGCTTGCGAGTTCATAAGAATTTAAAAATGTTAAACTTACTATTTATAGTTTAAAAGTTCTGAATATTGGGCTTCAAGCGTCTATATTTACTTCTACGAGAACGCTCTACTACAGTTATCTACTTTAAATTATGTTATTTAACTCTTTTAAATATAACTAATTAGAAAGCTCAATTCCATCATGAGTTATTTAAATTTGATTAGTAGACAATTTGTGTCGTCATTCTTATTTTGCCCTAATTCCAAGTCAATAAGCATCGCTGTATCGCCGGTTTCCTGTCTGTCTGGCAAAGTTCTACAGGCACACGAAGCTTAGCAGGTGAACCTCAAACCATGCGAAGTATCGCTCTTTATTTTTAACCGATGAAGAAAACGGAGGAGGTTTTTTTTTTATGTATGACCGCATAACTTTTTACAGAGTTGTCCGATTTTGATGATTAATTTTTTTATTAGAAAGGGCACACTTCCAAATTGGTCCCTTTGTTATCATGTTAGAATCTGATGATGATATCCTGGGAAAATGAGGGGACTCTTGAAATTTTATAGGCACATTTGCAGCGATTTCGGTTTTAGTGTAAGTATTGGTAGCTTTTTGGCTACAAGTGCCGTATAATATTCTATGACAGTATAGTACGAGTACGTTACGTTGCGATAAATCACTAAAAAGTAAGAAATAAAAATTTTTAACAAAAATAGAACCGAATCAAAACGCACTAAAAAGTAAAAAATAACTGTACTATTTAGTTTATTACATAAGCATATCTAGGAGTCGGTGCCAGCCAAGGTTTCTACTTTAAGGACATTACCTAGAACCCACAAACTGCTTTACTACGTTAAATAAATGTTCCTTAAACTTGCTGGCACCGACTTCATAGATATGCTTAAGTAAATTAAAGCAACTAAATGACATTGTTATTTTTTACTTTTTAGTGCGTTTTGAGTCGGTTCTATGTTTTGTTAAATTTTTTTTTATTCATTACAAGTTAGCATTTGGCTGCAATCACACCTGATGGTAAGTGAAAATGCAATCTAAGATGGAAGCGGGCTAACTTGTTAGGAGAAGGATGAAAATCCGCACCCCTATGGGTTTCTGCACAACATCGTACCGGAACGCTAAATCGCTTGGCGGTACGTCTGCTCTATTATAATGATGAACTTCCTCTTAATATTCACTTGTGTCATCAGCTCTTACTATGTAAAGACGTTAAGCATTTGTAGACCTTAATAAGTTTAGGCTATAGTTTATTTTCTATGTCCGTAGGCATGCCGCATTATAACCACGTCTAAACCACAAAACGACAGGTCATGCCTTATTGTAAAACAAATATTGATTCTATTACTTGCGTACATTCAATCTATTGTCTGAGTCAGTTAGTTCTTATTTCATGGCATTGTCTGACCCTGTGTTTGTATGGGGGTCAAACGGGCTATCTGATCGAAGCTCGATCATGTCTATTGATGCTATTAATAAAACTGAATTCAAGTATCAAGTCTTTTGTACTTTTGTATTTGTTTGAGTAAGAAATATAACGAAGTTGTTCAACTATTTTTTATGTGTTTATCTTCTTATTGATATAAACACAATTTTAAAATCATGTCTTATAGTACTAAAGTGTTAGATGTTACTTGTATATTGCAGGGTGTTTAATTTTTATGATACTATCTATAATTTAATCTCAAATAATACTTAGAATAGATTTTGACTGAAAACAGACGAAAATGTTTGACAGCATCCGTGGCGCAGTGGTATGCGCGCTGGATTTATAAGACGGAGGTTCTGGGTTCGATTCCCAGCGGGGCAGGTTGAGATTTTCTTAATTTATTTTGGTCTTGCTTGTGGGAGGCTTTTGCCGTGGATAGTTACCACCTGACCGACAAAGACGTACCGCCAAGCGATTTAGCGTTCTGGTACGATGTCGTGTTTAAATCTTAGATTGCATCATCACTTAACATCAGGTGTGATAGTAGTAGATAAAAATAAAACATCATTTTAACTTAATAAAATATTCACGGTCAGAGCACTGAATAAAAAAATTTATTTAATGGAATTAAATAACTTGATAACAAACTCTATCGATCAGACGCCAACAAAAGAGCATAAAAAATTAATTCATAAATAACCACGTTCATCAAGTTATATTGATCTTACAATATTTTAAAATCATCCATTAATCATTGTCCTGACAATTGCATTGAGATTTCGGTAGGGCAGATGCTGGTAAGATGAAAGGCATTCATTAATAAAAAAAATAAAAAAGCCCTTCGGAAGTTGAATAAACAAGGTGTTAATATTCGGAGATAGGAATCAAAAATAACTCGCCCCCTTATAAAATATTGATATTTCATAGTCGCATCACAGGCTGTGTAATGCAGGCAGCTCCTATGATATGGCTTTGGCATACCAGATTACCACATCAAGTATTCTCTTTATGGAATTAAACCAATCCAAATTCAGCTCTATAATTAATGGGATAAAGTTCCAAATTGATTGGTGGGATAATTGTTAAATGAGTGCAGGTGGCATAGCTCGCCATCGCATCGGCTTTATCTTAACTATCCCATCTTTAAATATTAAACTTTTACTTTTATAGTCGTTTTAAGAGCGAGTTTTGTCAACTGACGGACTCAATAAAGTCGTGAAAGGGTTATCTTCGATGTGGACAGACGAAATATTGCGCTGAAAAGTTACCTCCGCCAGATGTTGCCGCCGGCGCTCTGGTGATAAATTCTCGCGCAGAATGAAAATGAGAGTAATATTTCTTCATGTATGTGTAATTGTACGTAGTCTTTGTAGATTTGCTATTTATAATCGTCTACCTTGCCCGATTGTAGGTGGTATAACACCCCCGTGCCGTGCTCTCACGTTAAACCGTCCTCGATCATTATCATCAAATCTGATAGTGATCTTTAATGAAGTAATATCAAGCCATTAGCTAGCCAACTACTACGCCGCTAAAAAGACTCATAATTATAATAATTAATGTAGTATTTCAATATCCTGTAGGTTTGGGATGTGGTGATAGACATATCTCGTGTAGAGAAAAAGACCTAGGTAGATAAAATCAAAAAACAGCGGCGAAGTCAAAAATAACACTCTCACATTTTCGATTGCGAAGGAGAATGAAAATAGCAGTTAACACGACTTTTTTGATGTGTCACTAATGGTCGACAGTAATTCTTTTTCTCCCCACAATATCATCCCCTTGACTTTGACGCATCCCAGGCCTACTGGTGAAAGGGGCACAAGCTGAATAACTACTGTGTTAATAATACGTACGAGTATTGTGCTGATTAAAACGTACAGATCTACGTTCAGCCTAGCCATAATGAACTCATTGCATGACCTACACAAATACTAAACACGTTCGTTACGGAATTACGAAACAATAGCGCGAATTCGTGTTTCAATAAAGCTTGAAAGAGTCGTGACTTGAACAATTATTTTAGTTGTTAAAATAATATAAAATAATTGTAGTCTCGCGCTAAAGTACGTCCAGTTTCATTTGTATTACGTGTTTACGAACATACTTGCAATAAACACGGCCGTATTTTTGTTATTTAAAAAACTTTGTGTTTCATATCTAAGGTATTATTTCTGGTCACTATTTATTCCTACACTATTCCCTAAGTGTACTCGTTTAACATACAATTATAAAGGCCAAAGTTTGTGAGTGTGAATGTCTGTTACTTCTTCACGACTAAACGACTGGTGGCTTGGCTGGTGGGAGGCTTTCGCCGTGGCTAGTTACCACCCTACCGACAAAGACGTACCGCCAAGCGATTTAGCATTCCGGTACGATGTCGTGTAGAAACCGAAATGGGTGTGGATTTCATCCTACTCCTTACAAATTAGCCCGCTTTCATCTTAGATTGCATCATCACTTAACATCAGGTGTGATAGCATTCAAGGGCTAACTTGTAGTCGATAAAAAAAAGACTGGAGCGATTTTAATAATATTTAGTATATAGTCAGCTGATACCGTGTATTAACACATAGGCCACATTTTATCCCCAAATTCCCACGGAAACGAGAACTACGCGGGTGAAACCGCGGGGGTCCTCTAGTTTATCAAAATCCAAAACGTTATAAAATCATTGTTAATAAAATTATTATTGTAAAAACAAAAAACCCGACTGCTTAGAAGTAAAGTATTTTGTCCCTGTTTGCAGCACCATAAAGTATTTAGAATTTTATACAGATATAGTGATCCTTGTTTTTCTCTTTTCAGTTCATAACTTCTAAGCAGTCGGGTTTTTAGTTTTTACAATAATAATTTTATTTGAAACTTTTTAGTTTTAGTTTATGGTATAGAAATGAGATGGTAACTTGGTACACTTTTTGCCTTTTTTTGTTAAAAAAGTAATAATATGAACATGATATGATATTTATATTTTTGAAATGGTCTTTTTACGACCTTTCAATTGGTACTCATATTGCTAAGATAAGAAAAAAAATACACACATCCCCCCTTTTTTCCCCATTTACAGCCGCCATTTTGAAAATTTATATAGCCTATGTCACTACCACAATTTTGACAAATTCAACGACACCTCACATGTCAAAATCCGTTCAGCCGTTTGGGCTGTAGCGCGTGCCGATGAAATGGACATACATACATACATACGCTCGAAAAACATAACCCTCCTTCTGACGCAGTCGGGTAATAATGATCGTTATCAACCTGTTAACAGTCCATTGCAGAGCCAGGTTTTTCTCCTTGCAGAAAAGGGGATAAGGAGATTAGACCCAACACGCTGCTCCAGTGCGGGTTGATAAATTAAACTAATTAAGGAATCGCTTATAAATACACCGCGCATAGCTCCAAATCCTCACTTCTATAACGAAGCCTAAATCAGCAGAGAGTCATAAAAACAGGTATTTAATTACAATTAAATTGATAATTATCAATATATTGAAATTTAAGTACTAATAACATTGATTGGGGACAATTCTAAAGCCGACAAACATACCAATACCTAGATTTGTGTACATTCAGAGCCAATTTATAAGTATTCGAAGTTATAACCAAATAAAGTAAAATGTATTATGCATTAAGAGTTGTTTATACCTCAGTCCAATTACACAAAGAAGGCAATATAAGGAATCACGTTTTATTCGACCACCAACACCGTGGGTGGATTCCACTTGTCAATCACAGTGCACGATGCAATCTTCTTAATAGACCGTACGCACTTACGAGTGTTGGTTTTTTATTTATTCACATGTAGAGCAAAATATGAATATAACAATGAAAAATTTTACTCAAAATATTTTTTTTAATTTTTGAGCAAAATTTTTTGTGTGTTGGTATTTAACTCGTCATCATTACTTTCCACTGTGTAACTCATAAACTGCCGTTGGTCCAGTGGTTAGCTTGTGTGGCTACCAATCATGAGATCCCGAATTCGATTCCCCAGTCAGTCTGTAAAATATTGAGCATTTCTTTTTTCCGATAAATTTTTAGTCTAACTTCTTAGTCCGATGTTGAGATATTGGTTGTTGTGCCTCAGGCAGCATATTAAGGTCAGTCATTTAACATAATTTTCATAACAAAATTTAAACATTACCTTTTTAAGTTTGACAACCTGTATTGAAGCAGCGCAGTGGGCGTAAGCTCCATATCGCCTTTGATAAAGATGATCATAATTATTACTTATCCTTGTATTAACTGGCAAATATAATAAAGTGATTTCAAAAAAATAAAAACGCCTTCAAAACGCACTAAAAAGTAAAAAATAACTGCCAACAAAAAAAGAATTATCGAAATCGGTTTATTAACGACGAAGTTATGCGCGAACATATATAAAAAAAACAAACATAAAAAATATGTACGGTCGAATTGAGAAACACCTTTTTTTGAAGTCGTTTAATAATTATTTATTAATGTAATTGTATTTTTTATTAAAAGGTACGTCCTTTATATAGGTAACCTATATAAAGGACGTACTCGTAAATATAAAACTCATCCAAGAAACTCTTTGATTTTATGCTACAAATAGGGTCGTGGCCCCAAATATAGATAGTAATGAACCACCGTTTCGCAAGCGAACAGTGGGGTGGGGCTTACAGTGATCATTTTGAAGTTAAGAGTTTTGAATAAGAGTTTTTTGTGTATATTATTTATATATAATTACACAGAAAAAAGAGACAAGTATAAAAAAATAGATAAATCCGGGTGGGCTAGGAGCACATCTATCTCCTAATTAAATAAGTTTTTTAACGAAATTAACAACTTCTGCAGTAAACATTATCACATTTTCGAAAAGTGTTGTTTTACCACCTCGCCAGTCCAAGTAGGCTTGTTGCGGGACATTATATCTGTGCATATAAACTACATATATGTTTTCAGAAGAACACAATTTTTTTTTTCAAAATTTCTATATGAACATGGAACTTATAGACTTGTGAGCAAGTAATACTCTACTGGTGTGAGCCCACGTTGGAATCACTGGCCTCAGACGTGTTAATCTATCTTCTGTATGATAAGTAAAGTATGATTAAAAGGTTCATACGGTGCTCTCGTGAGAACACAAAACCACTTCAACCTAATGCACCTATCGGACGAACAAATAGTAAAGAGCAATAGTCTTGTCACGAGTCGATGTCGTTGTTAAGAGTTACTGCCGCAGTTCGTTTAGTTTTAGATCTATTTTACACACCTTTAATTCATAAAATAGGCAACCTTTGGGTTCACTTGCTTTAACTTAACTATTTTTCAATAAATTGTATGCCAATCAACTAAATGACATATTACAATTTATAGGTTACTGTATGCATAACTTTATAAAAAAACTTTTGATTTCTTAAGCGAGAAATTTAAAGAATAAAACACTGAATGAAGTGTCTATGGACCCCGGTTGGATTGAACCGCTAAAAGCCCAATTTGGGTATTTTGAGGAACCATCAAGCCTACACAATTGGTTAACCATAAGTCGTGAATAAAAAATTCAAAAGACTATAACAGAATTTATCATTCGTTAAAAATGCACCAAAAATATAGCATGTAAAATTTTAAATTGAGAATTTATCCCTAATGGTAAGCTATGCTAATAACTCTAAAATAACACTATAGTTTAATCCCCTATCTTATAGTCTTTATGATAAGAAAACAGCTCTCTCAAATACATGAACCGCGACTTTTTATATAAGTGAAGCGATGCAAGGCAAAATAGACAAAGAACTTTGCTTTCAATCGGACAGCTATTACTTGGCAAGTCACAGCATGTGTAGTCAAGCTTCTTTCAAGGATTCTTGAGAGAAACAATGTCGTGTGCGCCTTTTGACATCTGTTCGCAAGTAATGGAAACTTTATTTATTTTCTCTTTGCTCTGCGAATTGACTTCTATTTCCTGTGTCCTTGAAAGCTGAAAACCTTCTTCCAGGAAAAAAGTTTTTCATCAATATCAATATGATTTCATAGGTCCGCTACGGATCACAAAACGTTCTTCTCTATAGGAGAAAGTTTTGAAATTTAGACTTATACTCGTAATATCATCGCAGACAGGATGTTTGAGCCTCTATACTCGTAATCTGCTCTCTTTAGTATCACCACAAACTACCATACACGGACCTGCTGATTAAGAATTAATCTCACAATATTTTTATAGGATACGAATCGGAGACCATATAATTCATTTAGTCTATTTTTAACCGACGATAAAAACAAAAGAGTGTTTTCAATTTGACACGTATATGTATATTTTTTTTATGTATGACCACGCATCATAACTTTTTACAGAGTTTTCCGATTTTGATAATTATTTTTTTATTAAAAAGGGCACACTTCCAAGATGTGATGTGAAGATGGCACTGAATTCATAGATATACTTAAGTAAATTAAAGCAACTAAATGATTTTACCCAGTTATTTTTTACTTTTTAGTGAATTTTGAGTCGGTTCTATTTTTTGTTAAAAACTTTTTATTAAATGTTCGCAAAACTCAAACTTAATGAATTACCCGGCAATGAAACATAAATTTTTGTAGCTTAGTAAAGTGCAATTTTAAACGTACTTATATCAATAATGTATTATAGTCATATTTAGTTTTAAATGTACTGCTGACTTTGTTATCTACATATCTTCGCGACAATTTTTCTGGAGGCAACCAATTGGAGCAGCGTAGTGAGTCTAAGCTCTACATCCCCTCTACCAGAAAGAGCAAAGCTTAGCCCTGTTCTTCTTGAGTCGCTTCCTCAGCTTTAAGGATCAACGACAAAGCCTTCTTTATGGTTTTCGCCATTCTTTTCTATTTGCAGCTGCGCGCATAGCATTTGAGATGGGCACGTCAACTGCCTCCTTCACTTGTTCCGTCCACCGTCTCGGGTTGTGTCCGCGGAGTCTCTTTCCCTCGATCTTGCCAGTGACCACAAGCTTTTCAACACTATCCGCGCTTTTCCTGGCAATGTGACCAAAGTACTCGAGTGTTTTCCGTAGACAGATGTTGGAAAGCCGCATAGCCCTGTAGTTGATCTTTAATAGGTAATAAACACAATATAAAAGAGAACTATTCTATTAAGAAATGCTTTATAGAAACACAAGCTTTCTATATAACAACAACGACTTGACAAGTCGCAGTGTGCTTAGTGAAGTAGCGTTCAAAGATTCTTGCTCTTTTCGAGTCTTTTGACATCTGTTTGCGAACAACGGAAACTTTCTTCATCCCGGTACGTATTTTAATAGCATTGCAGTTCTTTGGATGCAAGTGTTTTATTTTAATTCTCTTTAGACAAATAATAACAATACCGTACTTGGTGAACTTATTTAAAAGTTTTTAATTTGACGTGAGTTCGTAAGAACGTCGTTGTGAACTAGATAAATTATTATTATCTGGCTAATCCACTGCCTTGTCCTGAGTTTCAATCCTGGGTCGGGTCATGATATAATTTTGAGTACATATTTCATTCTTCCATGAAATTTTTACTATATTCCAAGCCTAGAGTCGGAAAGTTGGTAGTGTTGCCCGTGCCTCGGAGAGCACGTCACTATCATTAGTATCTGATAGTGATCGTTAGTAAATAATCATTATCACCCCAAGCCCGCTGACTCGCTTTGGACCAGCGAGGTAGATCTGTGCTCGCTATACCTGGCCTGGCTCTGTAATGGGCTGGTTATGGTGATGATGGTGAATCTTTTATTGAATCTTAAATAGATTACATACGTTAACAGACCAGTGAAACGTCTACGTGGGCTCAACCTATTTATCTGCATAAGTTCTTGAGCCCAATGTGGGCTCATAATACTTATCTACCTATTAACCTATTTGAACTTGTGGGGTGGTCAGATAACTTTGTATGAGGACAGTGAACGAGAGAAGAGAGAAAACAAACTGAATGTATACAACTTTTACCTTTTTGTGCAAATTATACAATTTCAAGTTGTTTTGCTCGTAATTTAATCTTCATCTATACTAATATTATAAAGAAGTCAAGTTTGTAAGTTTGTAAATGGAGCATCTATTGGGGCTAATTTTCGGAACTACTGATCCGATTCAAAATATTATTTCACCAGTAGAACGCTACACTATTGGAAATTGTCATAGGCTATATATTATATTTGTATTATTTGTATTAGCTTTTGTTTGTTGTTGTTTATCACAGTTGTCGCGTGAGTCGGACCGTGAAATTTATTAAATCGGCTTTATGCGCGTGCGCTGCCTTAACTATTGGATATAATTAAAAACATTGTACGAAAACTTTATGTATCTTTAAAAATTCTACTAAAAAGTCCGCAATAGGATATATCTATCTTTTATATTTTGAGAGATATAGTACTTTTTGTGTTTAAAAAAAACATTTATTTCATAAATGCTTACGCTTACGTCATTATTTATACAACTGAACTTAAATCCTTATCAAAATAAATTATTTAATAATCACAAGGATATTGTAGAGATAAGATTTACCTTTTACAGTATGTTAATTAATTATAATTTCGGAGATATTACTAAATTTCTAAATAACACTGCTGCCATATCGCCCAAGTTAAGTTGACTTCCTCCGTGTTATGTTGTTATACTACTGAATAGGGGTCAACATTTTGGTACTGATACTCTTTGAGAATTCGATCTTTGATCTTTTATTTCAATTTATTTGGCATGGCAGTCCATATTTATATAGAATACAAGAAAAGTTTGTTTGTTTGTTTGTTTAAATGGGCTAATCTCTAGATTTGCATGTCGGATTGTAAATGATTTTGTTTATTATGAAGCTAGACTCAAAAGTGAAATAGGCTATTTAATACATCAGCTTGCCATAAATATATGTATATTGTTAATATTAGGTAATGTACTGTAATATCGTACGATGTTTAACAAAATTGTAGATCTTTAGTTCACGGGACGGGAAGGAGGATATTGCTTGACGGGAAACTATAAAAAAATTAAATAGAGAAGGGTAGCGGGGAAATAGCACACTTTATATAAAAGTCTGTCTTTAAAATTAGAAGGGTGCTTAAGAGGTTTTCAGGCTGACGAAGTTGCGGGCGACTGCTAGTTATATAAATAAATACCTACTTACATTATAAAACAATATATCAGATTTATAGCTCTATAATTCATTCAATTTACCGTGTGTGGCCCAATACTCCACTAGAAAAACAATAAACAATGCTTATACGTATTAAACTGTCGGCCACGAGTGGTACGATTCGTTCTACATAGCGATGCGGCTTCCAAATAAAAATTGTTTTGTTGCCTTGTCTGACCTACTCGTGAGACGTTCAAGACGCGCTGAATATTAAAAGTGAAAAGTGAATAATCTAAGCTTATTTAGTACCCGGTTACACAACAAGAGATAATAAACCAAGTAATGGTATGTGTAAGTTTGGTTGGGTGTCGTTTTTTAAATCACAATTATTCAATGAAAATTAGATTATTCAGTGGCCTATCACACATATACTACTAAAAAGTTTGTGTGTATGTTTGTTACTTCTTCACTCCTCAACTATTGATCCGACATTGACTGAAATTTAGAATAGATTTAACCCGAATTTTTTACAGAAACGGGACCTACGCGGTTGAAATCGATGTCGTCCTATTGTTTTTAAATAAATCCTAAACAGTACTATACTACAGTATGTAACTATTGTATCAGTACTATACTATTGTTACAAACTAACAAAAACAATATAAGCTGATACTGTGAAAAATAAAGTCCAAACTGGAAGGACTTATCAATTTTTTTTATTTTAGGATCATTATTCCATTGACGCAAGATTTCAATTCAGCTTCCAAGCTTTGACCCATATACTTACAGCTTTTGTACTGTGCCAGTACACGATATATATAGCTCGCATTGCAACCAATACACGAACGAACCGAGGTCGCGGTACCGAGATATCTCGTGAACTTGAATGTCAGCACGATTTGATACGTCGTGTCACATGTGACGCACCGCTTCCTTTGTGTCAACCGTTATTAACTTATGTAATAACAACGGATTTGTTCCGTCGCCCGTCGATATATTGTTTTCGTATCGCGCCCGCTAAGCTTAATTTAATGTTATAAGCTTTATATTCCTTAGATTATAATGGAACACAAAACGTGGATTAAATTAAGTATGATATTTATGTATAGTTTATATTGGTATGTTACATTATCGTATTTTATGGCTGGGTTTTTTGGAATCTTATTGAAATAAAATTACCAAAAAATCTTATGCGATTGGTAGAGTAACGTAACACATGACAAGGCTTTTGTTTTCGTTTTTCATGTGTTATTACTACTTGTATAAACTATTTCTGAATTTAGTTTCAAAATAATCAAAAATATTGTATTTTACTTTTCTTATTTTGGGAAAGTTACCTATGTTAGTAAAAATAAATATAAAAACCTTTTTATTAAATATTAAAAAGAGACATCTTAATCTATACTCTAGAGTTTGATCTAGAAAACAATTTGATCTTAAAAAAAAGATAATTTGAAGTAAATTTTATACAGCTATAATTTAGGTTTGATTTATATTAAAGTATCAAGATTGGTCCAGCGTCAACAGAAAAATGCGCATTATTATTAATAATATTTTAAATAGTCTTACAATACTCGTAAGAGTTCAGTAAAATATAATTAAAATATCCATACAGAACTCAAACGCGGATCCACGTCGGTACTTTAAAGTGACATGTTTTTACACACATACCTAATAACTAATTTCTTGCAACGTCTAAATGCACAGGCACGATTGCAGATAATTCCGGGGAGCGACCACTGCAATCGTTAAAACAGACCGACATTCAGGTGTCCGAAAAAATATATTGATGGACGTCGGTAAAAAGAGAGCATATCAAGCCACAATGCAATGGAGCTGTAATAAAAATTAATACCCATTCAAACTGCTCGCCTTTGGCACGGACAAGCAAATTGCTCACCAGGGCTGGCAATCTGTGACGATGTTCTTACAACTTGGCAATGTGTCTCGAATTCGCCTCTATATGTGATAGAGAGAGATAGAGACGTATTTGAAACTCACTCTGTGGAGTTGTAAAAACATCGTTACGAAATTGTGCTACTAATCATAAAGACTGTCTTGCAGCTGATTTCAATTACCCAACCTATTTGTATTTAATAGTTGAATCTTTGCAGGAGTTTATTATGAAAAATTAATAACAATATTGTTGTTTGTAGACCTAGGTTGGCCGCACGTCATCATCATCATCACTTGGAGCCAACCTTGGTGATCAGTTTTGCGGTCAGTATGCGAAAAGCTTAGGTTGCCTATAATGTCACGCGTAGAGCAAAACCAGCGTTTAATCTATGGCAAAAAGCTTCTCCACATTTTTACTGTCAAACATAATTTATGAGAAGAAATAATAATTTACTAATACTAATTTTTAAACAAATTTTAACAATTTTGATAGTAATAGTCTACATAGATTGAGAACTTACAGAACATTTAAACTTGAAACAGATATCGAAATTTAAAAAAATAAAATGACATTCGATTATATTTAATGCAGACAAACACTGGAAACAAATACGTATTAAATCCAAAGTCCTTGAATCCGCCAGTTAAATAAAGAGCTCGAGTGGAATTTAATATTCGTATTGGAGCCCTTGGGCAGTGGGAGTGGCTGTTGTGTCTCACCGGAAAGATTTATATTACATGCATCGTATGCGAGTGATCTGAAATTGTCTGGGTCTAAGAGACCCCGTCGTATTGTGGCCCACGCTCGTCTGCTACTCTAAATCAGAACTAGGTAATATACTCGCACTAATAATAAATAGTTGTACACAGTTAAATTATTTTAATTAATTTTCTGCAAGAACCACCAGTTTTAACGGCCTCCGTGACGTAGTGGTGCGTGCTGGATGTATAAGATGGATGTCCTCGGTTCGATTCCTAGCGGGGCAGCTTGAGATTTTCTTATATTGGTCTAGCTGGAGGCTTTCACTGTGGCTAGTTACTACCCTACCTACAAAGACGTATCGACAAACGATTAAGCGTTCCGTACAATGTCGTTTAGAAACCGAAAGGGGTGTAATCTTAGATTGCACTATAACTTAACGTCAGGTGTGATAGCAGTCAAGAGCCAACTTGTAATAGATGAAAAAATAAAAAAGTGTACATTCAAGAAATCTATTGTTTAGCTTTTTTGTCAAAATAGGAAATCTAATCAGACAATAGTAGAAGGATTTTGTAATAGTGTTTATCAGAAGATAAACTTACAAGCTCATTTTAGCCCTGAAGTTTCGTTGGAATTAAATATTCACTAACTACCTACTCCTCCTTCGAAAAACTTAATAACCCCACGTCAGAGTCACCTAGATCCCACAAAAATCCTCAACGTACGTTTCACCTCAAAACCAGTGCATCTTTGGGAGATGTCGACTCTACATTACCCAGTTATTTTATATTATTATATTTATGTTATTGATTTTGTTAACTCGTCAAAAAATATAAAGTTTGTCTATTTGAAAATTTGTACAGGTACGTATTTTAATTTACAAACATAACAAAGTGGTAATCAACATGATAGAAAAAACATTATTAATTCAAAAAGAAATTCTGATTGGTAAAATGTATTTCTCTCGCAAAATTCCGCTGCACTTACCGCGTTGTATTCTAGTGCAGTGCTCGTAACGACTATTCAATAATTCTGAATGAACGATTGCTTTTTGATATTATAATTCAGGCGGACAACGATCAACGTTTTGCATGATCCACAAAAAAATAACACCGTTTTGTAAAGTGATCCGCGCCGGTGTTTTAATGTAAGGTAGCCTGAATGTGAGACGATATTGACTGGATTACTATGAGAACTTGTGTTTGTTCGTAATTGAATATAAATTATAATAATTAGGTATTAAAATTTAATTTTTGTATACCTTTATTTTATTCACTACACGTTGCCCTTGACTGCTATCACACCTGATGGTAAGTGATGATGCAATCTAAGATGGAAACGGGCTAACTTGCTACGATTAGGATGAAATCCACACCCCTTCGATTGCTACACGACGTCGTACCAGAACGCTAAATCGCTTGACGGTACGTCTTTGCCGCAGGGTGGTAACGCCACAGCTAAAACTTCCTACCAGCCAGATCACCACCAATTTAGAAAATTTTAATCAGGCCAGCCGGGAATCGAACCCAGGACCTCTGTCTTATAAGTCCACTGTGCATACCACTGCACCACGGAGGTCGTCAAAAATAGTCTAGAGATAGGAAGTTCAACGTAATAGAATACTAGGTACTACAGTAGTCAAGCGATGTGTCTCCATTCTGATTATATTGTGATCGAGTCGTATAGTAAGTTAGTATAGAAACTATGTTGGCACACACATTTGACCACTAAATTATCTTCCACGACCATCAGTGTTCCGATGACTCCGAATCTGTAAATAAAACCATAATTATAATTTTGGTAACACCAGAATTTCGTTTGTACTTTTATAAGAAAGCCCACTCGTAACAATTTATGAAACAGTCTATCCATTTCCATTGCTAAGCCAGAAGTTGTTGCAGTAATAATAAAAGTTAAATTACTTCTGTACAGTCAACCGACAAAAAAAGAAAGCCATTGTACTTTTAAAAAATACGTCACATTTCGAGCTAAACAAACATAGAATTGAATATTCAAGATGGTCGGACCGATAGTTTTGTAATCCTTAAAAAACTGAGTCAACCCTTTCCTTGTCGGACGTTGAAATCTTCATACACTTGACAGGGGGCAAAAAAGGCCATGTGGATCGATCCCATTGTGTAATTTAAAGTAAGGCGGAGATCTGGGAAGTTTCTGGATGAACAATAACGCATTTTAATCAAAATCATTAAGATTGACACGTGTGATTAGAAATTTCGTAACCCTTCCCTGTTTTTAACACTCTCACAGCTGAAGTCTATTAGAATTCGATTGGAACTAAAATTGGACCCTAGGTTTTGAAAATCAACCTTTAATTAATTTATTACATTTAGTGATGCAGCCAGCATTTTGGAAAGCTGATTCTTCTGAGCTGGCAAACTCTGGTAAAACTCAACAACTCTGGTAACTCTGTTATAATGAGTGTTAATTTATAATTTACATTTTTTTTTCTTGCCATGAGGTGCAAGCAGGTTATGTCGGACTCCTACGGACTAAAACCCCACGCTTTAACAACCCGTAGCCTGGGCAAAGGCCATAGGAACGACCTCGCACACAACCGCAACCCAGCCAACAATGCCCGCAAGAGCAGGCCGTCCACATGACACCATTCTTCCCAGGATCTGTCACTATTCGTCATCGCTTTGACGACCGCTGACCCGAGAATTTCACTTGGTTCGGCCCAACTTGGAAGACTAAGTTATTCTGTCTTACGTTAAGAAAAAAGCAGGCTTTATAATAGCAACATCCTACCTCCATACCTCCCACTACATAATTGCAGTATTTGTTGATGGTTTAATAAAAATAAATAACATACAAATAAAAAGTTTACGTTCCTTTGTTAAGCTGTTCATTGTTATTGCAAATTATCTCTTTAGGATTTAAAAGTCTTCACACAATTACGACATGCACGCTCGTTTCTCAGGCCTGACGACGCAGATTACAATCTTGGCGAAAGTTATATTATACTTTATTTATAATATGAGTTGAATGACTTTGCATAAGCGAAAATTTTGTAACGCATAAGTAAAAGCCGAGTATCTACTAATGTTCCCACATTGGCACTAGTTTGTCTATTCACCTCCTTATCACCATAGGTAATCCGTTACGCTCTTAATGTTAAGGGCATGAACTTGTAATATTCAAAAATCGATATTATGCTTACGAGAAATTATACTATGTGTATAACATTGCTTTGTATCAATAACTGAAACCTCAAGATAATAATGCTTATTGTAATTGTAACTTACATTTTAAATATTGTCTATAAAATTGCCTAATATTGAGATATACCCAAGTCAAGATAAATAGTTATATTAGATAGATGAAGTCTTTATTGCACACATAGAAAGAATAACAAATAAAATAAAACAGAGTAAAATGATTAAAATATGCACAAGGTCAAGGTTAGTCTTTAAACTCATAAATTCAAATATAAATTAACTGATGTACAGTAATATTATTTTATTTTCCTTTGGTTGATAATTCGAGAAACTCCACCGCATAATCATCAATTCAATAATCCGGCAAGGTAAGTGTCAAGTTCGCTTTTCAGACGTAGGTATATAGTCGGTACTTACATGCATTGCAGTCTCATGTGTAGAGTCAATTAAGAGTGTTTTAAAAGAAAATTAAAACAGGAGCATCCTCTAAGTTAAAAATTAGCCCCCTAAGCCTACCAACTCGCTTTGGAGCACTCTCCTATAAGGACTGACGTCTAGCCCTATAGCTATGAAAATAGGCTGTAAATGATACTTTTAATAATATCTCGAGAATTTTCACTGTATAAATCATCAATCTAAGTAGGATAACTCTTGTGTGTCAAGTCCATAACAACGAAATAGCTGCGGCAATTGTTCGTTAAAGACCGCGCGAAGATTCCTTCTACCCCGTTGAATAACAAAGGAGCATTGCGGTGTTTTAAAAGAGGATTAAAGCAGGGAGGTAGCCGTATCATTGCCGCTAAGAGCGTACTTAAGTTTATGGAAAGTGTGTTGCAGTTAAGAAGCTTAAAGTATGACTTCACTTTTTTAAAAGGGTTGCTTTTTTATATTAAACAGGCTGTTTGACTGCAAGCCATGGCGGTCTGATTGAAGTTATCCAACTTTGGTAAGCTAGTACTCTTTTATTACTATATACCTAGTCTATATACAAATAAGACTAAGAAAAATATTCTGTGTGCAAAAAAATAATCATATTTACTTGTTTGAGTCAATCAAAGTCTTACTTATAAAAAATTTCAGTAAAATAATAGCAATAAGTATATTAAGGTAGAGCGGCATTTATTTTAACAATTAAAAAAATTAAACCTAAAATATTTTGAAATATATTATAAATGTTTTATTTTTATTGTATATTTATCTAGCAAATTGTTTTTGTTTAATATCAGTGCATTCATTTAATAGCAGTCGTGTGTTAAACCGAGACATAAAAATGTCAAAAATCTGAACTGAATATAAAAATAAAATAAAATTAATTTTTCGTAATTTAACTTAACTGCGGAACCCTTTATCTACATAGTTGAGTAAATTTCTTAAGTTCACCCATTTTTCATATTACCCACATCGGCTTAACTCAACGTGGGGGTTCGAAGATTGTATGAAGGCGGCGCTTTTGTTTTATTTCGTTGTTCCAAAGGTTTAATTAGTGGGATTCTGCCATATTTGCTAGACAGTGTTTTACCGACGGCCGCTAACGAACATTTATTAAGAACTGGCGGATACCCAAGGATATTATGTCTAAGAGATAGGGCATGTTTTAAACGCTTAATGTGTTTAAAGGCTTAAATTATTTGGCACCTACAATACATATTTATATGCCTGGTACGGTACTGTACTACCATACAGTATACTAGGTCTTTTCTGCCACGCACTTCTAAGATATGGAACGAGCTTCCATCCTCGGTGTTCCCACATTCTTACAATTTGGGGATTTTCCAGGGGAGAGTTAATAAACATCAGTGGCGTCTCTGGTGTCGCAGTTGTTCATGGGCGGCGGTAGTCACTTAACATCAGGTGATTCGCTTGCTCGTTTGCTCGCTATTTTATAAAAAAAAAATATTTCTTACGTTAGAAACATAATCTACCTACGCTAACTACCTAATATGAGTCTACAACGACTAATTCATTATTGGCTTACTTGAGCTTAAATTGCTTTAATTGTGTAAATATAAAAAACAAGATTCATAAGCTACAGATTTTGTTTTGAAGCGCATACCCACCTTGCTACACGGATACGGGTTGGCGAGCTTATTTTTACGTACACCTACTACGTGAACTAAATAATAAAATTATGTGACAAAAATGTAAATGTTCAAAAGTAAAAACCTTTCGTATATATTTTTTAATTTTATTTAAAATAAAATTATGTATTTTGTATATTATTGTATTTCGTTTGTTTATTAAAATCAATGAATAGAAGAACAATCTTTTGAAATTTTTAATGAAATATAATTGAGGTAAACAATTTAGTTAAATTGCCAACAAATTAATGATCTGTAAAGGTATAAAGTACCACCACTAAAATTAAACTGTCAGAATACACCACATGTTTTACAGTTAGTCTGGCCGCACATTGCAATAACAATATTATCGGGTAAACAAGATTCTTTCTGCAATTTGGCAAAATATAAGTAGGTTTGCTTGAATTAAGAACCGATTAACTTCATACATATTTAAAAATCAAGTAGGTCGAACTTCTCTTCAATTATCATCAAACTTTGATAAAGTGGAATTTTGGTTAAGAAGGAGGTAAGGAATCTGTATTGTCATAAGAATTAAATTAAAAAATTTCGTAGTCGAAAATCGATTTTCGATTAGAAATTAATATCTAAATAAAAGTTCATTATTTAGAATGCATGTTTTCTATAAGCAAGAAAGTATCTGTACAGTACAAAGACATGTTAAATTTGCAATCTTAGTTTATCTTTTCAAATTCGAATTTTTTTTTAATAACAGGTATCTAGAAAGGAAACTTTGTGACATAAAAATATTTTCTTGATTTTTATAATTAGTTTGGAAAATTTAAATATTACTTTAGTAATTTAAAATCATCTAAATTATGTTTTTGTCAAACCTAATTATTTCAAGTAATTGCGCTTGCAACAGTATCAATGTGTGGCCAACCTTATTCGTAGACGTAAATAATTCAGTCTGGAGATCATTATACCAACATAAGTAGCCGCCAGTTAATTAAGGTACATTGAGGTCGGCTGGACCCCAAGGTATCATTTGCTATTGTGATAGGCCCGTCAGCTCCTTCGGGGCCCAAGGTATTGTTGTTCAATTTTAATAGCAAAAATGATAAATGCCCCTATGGGGAGAGACCTCTATGGTAAACGATTAACATTTCAAACCTTTTTGTCCGTGTCTCCTTTTTTTTATTTGGCCGTTTCGGGTATAATTATAGAGAAGATGGTATTTTTAGCAGCACGATTTGCTGATTCTATAGTCCTAATATTCTTTGAATTCTATTAACGACTGATTTTTTATTCGAAAAAGATTTGAAGGACCTAATTGCCTAGATAAATTCTTAGGTAAAAAATAGGTATTTTTTAATGTACTTTGTTATAAATACACATGTAAAACTTGTTATTGTGTTATTTACAAAACCAAATGTTGTTTGATTTACAATGGGATAGTACAAAACACGCAAACATCCAATGCTTGAGATATAGAGAGGATGGTGAGATAATATTCTTACTCTAGTAAAATAAAGAAGTTAATAAAAGCGACCTGGAGCGGTAACGTTATTTGAAATGAAGCTTTAACGTGCGCGAGGCCACTCGACCAACTGTAAGATTAGAATATTTACTGAAAGAAAAGCTCAATATTGACTGTCCTAGGACTCGAACCCAGGTCCCCGTGATTTAAAGCCATGTAGGCTACACTAACACTGGAACAACAATGAATCTTTTGGACGAAAAAAAAAATTGGTTGTCTGTAAAGTCGGTTTACTGACGATAGTTGAACGTGACAACGTCTTAAGTAAATACTGATGGAATGGTAGCATTTAATTGGTTATTATAATTTTTAATTTAAGTATATTTTTATAAACATTTATTTAAATTAATAAAATAATTGATTTTGATTTTATAAATTTATATTTTAAATTTATAATAAATATATTAATTTTTAATTAATATATCTAATAATTATATTTAATAGACGGATGTCGAACGCTGCCGAACCCAAAGGCCGATTGTGCTTCTTTGTCGCTCGTTCTGCGCTCTCGCTTGCACTTCAAGCCTTACATGGAACGCCTCAAAGCGAGGTAACGCCGTATGAGGCATGTTTTCCGTGCGTGCAGCCGGCTCTATCGAATTATAAGACGTTTTCACGTCAAAAATGCCAAAGTTAAGTTAGCGCTACACACAAGAAGTTGGGTATGGCTCTTACAATACTTAGTTAAGAATATTGAATTCCGTAACGATCTACATGCTGCAGTAACAAGGAGAACTATTACGAGTAAAAATTAGATTCCAGGTATAACAAACTACTGCTTGAATAATATTTTACAAAAAGCCAACCTATTGTTAACGGTAGATAAACACTCTTACAACGGCCAACCTTACTGGGTCAGTAAGGCAGGTGTCGGTGACAGGTGTAAAGAACATTTTTTTAAAAAGTTCATTTTCTTTAAATACTTCGTTACTCAGTTTGTTTAAGGCTTTAAGGTCAGTCACGGTGTTTCGTATAAACAAATGCAGCGCCCGAGGCTTGTGTTCACAAAAGATTTGCTGACGTCATTAAATTGTCCGCTCTAAAATTGGATTTTTTTCGGAGATGGTTGTTGTGAAATTCTTTAATATCATGTTTGCCTTTGGGGTAAGAGAATCGAGGAACACGCCGACGAGATTAGCTGTTTTATCTTTATGATCAACAATTTTTTTTTTATTTACTAGGTATAAATCCGGTTCCTACATTGAAATGAAAGTATGTCAAACAAGGAAAATTTATAAATCATAGCATCGCTTAAAACACACTTGATAAAAAGTAAAGAAAATATCATTAGGTACTTCTGCTAAGTAATTTACACTTTCAATCATAGCTACAGAACTATGTGTATTTTTAGAGATTTATTGACATCTCGGTATTATATTTTATTTATATTGAAGTAAAATACATTCCAATTTGGTTAATAAGATGCACTACTTGACTTACTCAAAACCGCATAAAAAACAACGAATACATAATATTACATAACCTATTCTAGTAAAATAAAATAAATGGAAAAATGTACAATAGTATAATAGACCAAAAATAGCGACTTATTTTGTGGACCCCGTGGTCTTATATTTTTAAAACTAATCTTAAGCTATAGCATAGCTCTCGGGTAGATACCGTTGGTTTTGGGGTGAAGGCATAGAAAGGTTCGGGGCAGATAGGGCTGATAATTATTTTATTGTGGGGAGTTGTTGTTTGTTTCTCTAATAGCTACTTTAATGGAAGCCTAAGGTCGAGCCGGAATAACAATGATGGTGAAACGAATAAATTAAGAGGCTATCTTCATCATCGCCGCTTTGAAGTACATTTGTCTTACATTAAGCCTAGAATTATGGAGGCCATTACTGTTCTTTATATTGTTACTTTTATGTAATGGAAATTCTTAATTAAGAAAGTAAGTTTCATTTATTAGTTTAGTAATTGTTTATAACTTGTTGAAATTGGGAGAGTTAACATTAATTTCCTTTGCCATATTTCTCAGTCAAATATATAGTAGTTTTTCGTCTGTAGCGATGAAAGTTCGATAACATTAACTATCGAAGTTTTTTTCTATTTGTCCTGACGTTGGACCGTTTAGTTTTATATGGCAGATAGGGTCTCCAAATTGAAAAATAAATGAAAATAATTATTAAACAACGTATCAATAAGCTATAGTACTAAATTTTCTAAGCTAAATCATGGTCCAAAAAATCAAATACCGGACATACATTATTTTATATTTGTTATTATATAGGAAATTATGATTCTCTACCCTAAATTATTATGCAGGAATGTAGCAAACTACCGCAGCTGTAGATCGTGCATTTTGTTCAGAAATGCAAGATTGTAACGAGAGTTCCAAGTACCAGATTTCCTCCTAATTGTCCCTTCTACAGCGTATTATAAATATCTCACAATATAGTCATTATTACCTTTCCAATCTACTACTATCTTCGTTAAGGAGCTAACATATGCCGCGTATGCAAACTACTTCCTATAAAGTTTCCATGTTAAAACATCATGACATGTAAACTGTTTTGCATTCAAGTGCTTGTCAGCGTTATTGTGCAGTATTGCACGCATAAACCAACATAACTTGCAACTGGAAAATATGTAATGATAACGTTTTGCCTCTTATACATCAAGTAATAGAGTCGATATTAGTATGGCAGGGATGAAAAGTAAATGCACTGACAAATTATGTTATAGGCCACTATTCGCATTGTACCGCATCGATATTTTGTATGCACATTTAAATGCGACCATCTATGTCGGTGACCGTCGAGGACCTCGATACGGTATAGGAATTTTGCGAATCAGTTTGTTTTATATCGATTTATATTTATGATTTTATAGTGAATTATATATCGATATTCGAAAACTCAAATTCTTAATAACTGATGAACTTAATACGTAATCTATTGTAATCTATACTATATCAGTAACTTATTTGAAAAACAGATTATAATTGTCAAAGAAATATTAATTTTAAGCAAAAAGATTTTTTTCAATTTTTCTCTAAGCCTCTTGCAATCTGGCATAGTAAGTAATTTATGATTACAGTCATAAAAATATTGAAAGTAGTCGATGGTTGGCGAAATTAATTGATTTAATTTTTTGTTTTTTCCGCCATAACAACATCTGTGTTTTTCACATGTGACTTTCTTAACCTACTTGTGTGCACGTTTTATTTCGATGCTGAATCAATCAACAAAATGATTTCACATAATTTAAATAAATACATTCCCTTGGGATTCTATATTCGTTCGCTAAGGAAATTTTTTTACATAAACATGTGTTACTACGTTTGTCTATTAATGTACTGTTGCACGCTTTCTTTGCTAGTCGCATGCGGTTATACCGATCGATAAATGACCCGTGGGCAATATGTTTTATGCGCGGTGCAAAAACAAAGTGGACTGACCTGATGCCGCCGCTTCTGTCGTTTTGCGTGTGAAGTCGCCGATTAAGGGCTCGGCTTTGTGCGAAGGGAAGCGGGAGCGTTCTTTGTGAAAAAATGTTATGGTGCGTTTAAAATATTTTTTCTGTGTTCACCATATGCATAAAGGGAATAGAATATTGATTAAGATATTAACTAACTTATTTTTGTTTTATTTAAATGGCCTATTATTGTATAATAGTCCTGTTTATCCTACTAAAAAAATTAATAAAGTGTTGATTTCCTATCGATCCATTAATCAAATGTTTTGAAAATTTAATATACAGACTATTTATTTTCCTTTATGTTGCAAAATGGTTCTTTTTTAAACAATTTGAATAATTGGAAATATAATCATTTTCGTGCTAGACTCTTTCGGAATAGAGCAAATCTAATTTTATTATTTTAATTACCTACTAAGTCTAATTTTATCTGACAGTAGGTAACTTGAAGTTGTAAGTCTTACTAAATATTTGACTTCATTATTTTCTTATTAAGACTCTTTTTCTTCTTTTGAGTGATACGGATATAGTGTTTTCGGGGCAAGAACTACTATTTTATATTATGGTGTCATAGTAAAAGGCTCAAAGGCAGGTTACAATCATGCTCTTATATGAGTGACTTTCTCAGAGAGTTTATTTGTAACAGTAGCCTCCACATTTATCTAATCGCTAGTATTACTATGTGCTCTATAATTTAGGTTACTCTATGTTTACAAGTTAGTCAGCTTTTATTATACAAACAGGAACATGGTTTAATAAACATTCGATTCATAATAACAAATAGAGAGACCTACATTGTTTAGCATTATCTCTTGTTCGCTTTACATGAATCACTTGTCATATTATTTGAATTGTTAATCAAAATAATTACGAGCATGTTGGTATAGGTTCTAACCTATTGTATGTATCAAACTTGTACCTATTATATGTATCAAACATATTGTTGGTATAGAAATATACAAACAGTTTTGAAGTCACTGCTAGTACAGCGATCAACATTATCATTATCAATGCTAGGCGACGCCAGGCCTCCCTCCTTACAGGAGAGGGGATACAGAATAGATGATCATTGCTAGGGGCGACAACTAGTCATAACCTGCTACTAGAATTATGTTGTCCTGTTGGGTCATCCAGTGGTCCTGCAATGATGAGTATCTTTCGGATTGCTTTTAGAATAAAAGTCAAAACATTTCTTTTGTGATAGAATATCCCACTGAGGTAAGTAGAGGGGATGTTAAAATTATATAACCCAACCCAGTGACCTGTAGTAACTCCTTTTATTTATTTTCCCTGTCCAATCAATTAGACTATATTTTTTTTTTCTTTTTTTTTTTATCGACTACAAGTTGGCCCTTGACTGCTATCACACCTGATATATTAAGTGATGATGCAGTCTAAGATGGCAGCGGGCTAACTTGTTAAAAGTGGGACGAAAATCCCCACCCGGTTTCTACACGACATCGTACCGGAACGCTAAATCGCTTGGCGATACGTCTTTATCGGTAATATTATAGGAGTAAGTAGGTAGGTAAGAAGTAGCGGATATGTTCGAACCTATGACCTCTCGGTGTTGGGTTTTTAAACGTAAAGCTATTGACGTTTCGTAAGAATACATGTATAACTTATAGATTATCATAACACGAGCTGAAAAGGTGAATGTTGACCAGTCACTAAGGGGCTCCTTAAACCTTTTTTTTTTACCGATTACAAGTTGGCCCTTGACTGCTATCACACCTGATGTTAAGTGATGATGCATTCTAAGATCGAAGCGGGCTAACTTGTTAGGAGTAGGATGAAATTCCACACTCCCATTGGTTTCTACACGACATCGTACCGGAACGCTAAATCGCTTGGCGGTACGTCTTTGTCGGTAGGGTGGTAACTAGCCACGGCGAAAGCCTCTCACCAGCCAGACCAAGACAAATTAAGAAAAATCCCAATCTGCCCCACCGGGAATCGAACCCAGGACCTACGTCTTATGAATCCACCACGCATACCACTGCGCCACGGAGGTCGTCTACCTACATCCTTGTCACAAGTCTCTTTGCTCTTTGATCAGATTTTCTTGTCTTTCTACCACATGATGCACTTGGTAGAGTCATTCGGGTCAAGTGTGCGCACTTTACTGTTTACAGGCTCACAGAGCAGAACTAAAGAAGAAATTGGGAAATAAAAAAAATGTTTCGAAAAGAATGTTTATTAGCCTACAAATTGAAATAGAAAATAAAACATCCTGTTCCATAGTTAACAAAAAAAATCAAAATTTTGATAGTAAGTCGGAATGCGGACACTTGACCCGTATTGCGGGTAAGTGTACGCAGCCCTGTGGGGTAAGTAGACGCAATAGGGTAAGTGAGCGCATTCGATAAATAATCAATATATAACAAAAAAATTGAAATGAAACTTAGATCATCAAACAAAAAATATTAAGCCATCTTACCGAAATATTTAGTATTCATTTAAACACAGTCAAAAGTATCTTAAAATCTAACATTAAGTCTTGCAATGGAGATCTATCTGTTATTAAATCTTCATGAATATTCTTATCTCTAGTACACAAATAAAACAATTAACACTACAGACAAAGTATTTTAACATTAAACCTGTTGGTATGAATGACAATATCATGATATTGTTAAAAAATTTGAAGAATTTTAAATTAAATTAGAAGAATAATCACAAACAAATATACTATTATAACCTTCCTGAGAAACACACAATTCATGCCATCAATCCTTATTCTTTACGTATTGAATCCATTCTTCTGTTGGTCAACATATTTATCTTAACATAGGTAACGGGGAATAATATTGGGCTAGGTCTAACTTTAAAAGGTTTTTTCTTAGTTTAAGCGTGCGGGTAAGTGAGCGCATGCGCACACTTATCCGCGCACACTTTACCCAGAATGCCTAATATCAAACAAATGGCCGCCGACTTGCAAACACTCAACTTAACCTTAAATAATGATTTAAAAAAGACAGGAGAATATGCACTTCATAAACTAAAACGTCGCATACCGTCTTCACATAACAATTTTAGAAGTATTCGTGTTTTCCGACACGCTAAAAAGTTGAAATTAAATCAACAAAAATACTTTTTTGACAATTACTAACAGAGTGCACGTTGTAAGGCGTTTGGGCATGTCGCAACTAATTCTCCTTACCGGTGCCCCTGATTGACCAAAACAAACTCCTCACCTCCAGTGCCCCTTCCTGGAGATAGAAGCAGTGCGCTCACTTACCCACTGCGCTCGGTTACCCCGAATGACTCTACGCGAACGCTGAATCCATGAAATGCTATAAGATATTCGTCTAATATTGACTCAAAAATACCTAGATAATAACACAACAAATAATAATAATTAATTATGTATTGGTGCAGATGTAACTTGTTACGAAACTAGTCGCATAACTTAATTTGATATTTAGATGTTAGTTATTTATGTTTCCGGAGCTCATCTATAACACTAAAATAAATTTTTTTGTTGTTGTCTTGAACTTTAAAAGTCAATTAATTAGGTATTTATATAAATCTAGTCTAATATTATTTTTTGAACAAAATACTAAATTCTTGTCGATAAATAATTGGTTGAGTAATACTATTAAAGTTCAAACGGTGCTCTGTTTTTTTTTGTTATGTTTATGCAATAAATATTTTTTTAAACAAAATGCTTAACGCGAATTATTCCGTGCAACAACACCACACAGAAGAAATACACTAGGTACCTAAAATCGGGAATCCTCATGAAAATTTTCAGGGAATGTTGACTCCATCACTATCGCTACTTTATAGGGGTTTTTAATAATTTATTTTATTTTTTAAGATTTTGTTGCAAATTGGTTAAAATATGACAATAACTGTTAGATGTGTCACGCTGGAAGTTTTTTTCAAAATGCTGTGTATACCTATCCTTTATAATAAAACAAAACAATGTATCTAATGAAAAATTGTTCCTCTTTTTTGAACTACAAAAAAGTCTGTAAAAAGTATCTAAGCCATAATCATTTTTTTGGAAGGTTGCTATAAATTATTTTCCTTTCGGGCGAAGTCGCGTGCGTCTGCTAGTAATGTATAATTATCAAGAAAATTAGTTACCTAACCTTGTTCAGAGGTTGAAAGAGAAAGAGAAAAACTAACCAACTAAAGTTATTTATTATTAATTAATAAATAACTTTTTCTGTTCATTCAATAATAAGTATTTCAATTAGCTATTAACACCAAAACACTAAAAACACGCTTCGCTCATGACTGTAGTCGAACCTAAGACCTTCAGTCATGTGAACTGACGCACGCAGTCTGTTGAAGATTTACCCACCTACCTGGCGACCTGGCCGATAATAAGACCACCGCGTGCATTGCATAACTACGCAAATTAACGAAGGGGTTAAAATTCATTAAATCTGCAGAAACACAATGTTTTTAAAATAAATACTGCATACGAGTTGCTTTTCTGGAACAGATAATAGGTTTAAATCGTTCTGTTTAAGCCTATACTTTAAAATATTGAGTTTTAAAATTCACAAAAATTCTTAGTGGCTTCCTGAAGTAAGTAAGTTGGCGATGTTATTTCCCTGTACCTCATATAGGTACCACGAGTCTATACGTATTATTTTATCCGTATTATTTCAACAGGCGACAGTTCAGAGTTAAACATTATGATCTTGAGCCCCCTTACTTCCACTGGAACCACATAGTGGCCGTGGATTTGACGAATACGCAGTGGATAAGTGACCCTGCTCCTGCGCCTAGGCTACTCGTATGTGTTCGGTTCCCACATTTGAAAAAATGTTTGTGTGATGTTTGAATAACACAAGAACGATTACTTTGGGTTGTGTATAATATTTATATTTCTAAATCTTGAGCGTGATTTTTTTCCAGTGTCTGGGTGTTAATCTATATAAATATTTATGTATAATATATGTGCATTAAAATATTTATCAGTTATAGTACCCATAACACAAGCTATCTACGATTACTTTGGGTTGTGTATAATATTTATACTTCTATTAAATCACTCGTTACTGTAGATTCTTTTTCATATACATGTTGAATTTAAACTTGAGGAATAGAAATCTAATGATGTTTAAGAGGTCCTGTCCACGTAGGTATGATAAACTCCTAAGAACCTGTACTAGGTTCATATTGGTGTGTAAATTCTGCTCGCGTTTCGCCATTAAATATGTTCGTGGCCAAAACGAATATAAAGTTCCATCGGTAAATAGGCCAATCATCTTGCAAAAGGCAATTTGTACGATTGCAAAATGTCAACCGGTATTGATTTGTCTAGTTAATTCATTTTAAATTTCTGCCCTACTTTTGCAACGGCTGATAAATTTGCATTTATATACAAAATTGATATAAAATGAGGCGTTATCTATAAATTGCGAATAATGCGTTTATTGTTTCCTTTCCGGAAATGGAATAATTAGGTCCTATGTATGTACTTACTTGAATATAAATAAAACTAGTCGGTTTATTTAACAATCTACTGTTCTTTCAAATAAACTAAGTTTAGAATAGTAGAATATGACTGTCTCTATCATTGTCTGTATCAGTGTCTAGCTGTTTTAGATTTCATTCCTGTATTCCTGTGGGTGTAACCAGAAACCCTATCTTGGTGTGTGTTTACATCACAAAATAAGTAGGTAACTATACTTAATTTCATGTCAATCGAATGTATAGTTTCAGAGATCGTGATAATAAACCTTTGCGGTCTAACATGACCGACAAAATTCGTCAAAGTTGATTCTTCGGTTATTATTTTAAGACAACATACATACATAACTTTCACATTCAAAATAGCATAGATTCGTTCTATTGCTATTAACTTAACTAACACCAAATATACAAAATATTGTTTATAGTCAATGTCAATGTTAGTATTGTGAGGTTAATGGTTACTTTATAAATAAAGAGTATTTCGCTTTTAGAATATTATAAAGGTTTGTTACTGTTGTCCACAAGGTTTTAACGTGTTCGCAACTTGGTCATGAAACAATAAAAAATATTATTTACCACATTGTCAATACAATGTAAGTGTTGTGAGATTATCGTGGTGACAAAGTTGCGATTATCCATTCTATACAATGAGTATCACAAAAATATATTCGATATTTCCAAGAAATTGTACGCCATTGTTCGCTGTATAATGTATAGGTCCAATGATATCCAATAGTGAACGTGACGACACATTTTAAAAGCGAAATTACTCTCGCAAGCGGTGAAGATATTTAGCCTGTGTACTGAATTTAAATATAGCATTTCTGAAGCCATTATTTTTGAATAACAGTTAAGGAATACCACAAACTTTTATCAAACTATTTACTTTTCTAGTTGTGGAAAGTATTCCTCTGTTGAACTTGATCGTTAACTCTGTGACGGTATTTTAGAAATCCGTAAGAGAGCTGCATAGAATCAATCAGCAACCGATAGATACGCCTATCATTCAATAGACTGTAATAGTTAATGTACCTATGCTTATACCTTTATATTTTTTAATACATTACAAGTCAGCTCTTGACTGCAGTCACACGTGATGGTAATTGATGATGCAATCTAAGATTCAAACTGGATAACTTATTAGGAATAGGATGAAAATCCAGAACCCTTTTGGTTTCTTCATCGTACAGGAACGCTGAATCGCTTGGCGGTACGTCTTTGCCGGTAGGGTGCTAACTAGCCAAGGCCCAAAGCCTCCGAGCAGCCAGACCAGGACCAATTAAGGAAATCTCAAACGGCCCTGCCAGAAAACGAACCCTGGACTTCCGTCTTACAAATCCACATGTACCACTGCGCTAAGAAGGCCGCCAATTCAATTATTCAGTCAAACTTTTTAAGTTCAAAATGATTGAAATCAGCTCTTATTAATGGAATTAGCAATTCAGATTTACTACAGTTATCGGAAACGACAGACAGACTTACTTCTGTATTTATTAGTATGGACAGAGTAAGAAATCTTCCGTCCGTGGTAATCCTAACAGCTGTTGTCACCGAGATTCTAAGCAAGAAAGCTCCTTTGATCATCGCGGAGTCAAAGCGGTATATTAACAAGGAGTATGACAGATATATTGCTAACAAAGAATCCCTTTGTTTTTATATTTTTAAGTACAGATAAAGATATTTGTTTCTGGAAGCTGTCTTTAGCTTCTTTGTTACTTTATGGGAATAATATAACGACGCAACATAGATAAGTGAATTGGTCTCATTATATATACACAGTCAGTTTTTGTTTTATTTATAGGTAATTTTGTTTACTGAAAGCCTTTTATAGGGCAAATTAATAAAGATTAGAGCTTATAGCGCGCACGATTTCAACTACACCTACTAAATGTATAAAATATTAAACTATTTTGTAAATTAATTCTTAACAGGAATCTCGTTGACTGGTTTAAAGTTTTACGCCTAAAGTAGCATTTTTGTCCCTACATTAAAAAGTTTAAAAAATTCAAAAAAATATTCAAAATTCAAAATCGTTTATTTCAAGTAGGCTTAATACAAGCACTTTTGGAACGTCAAATTGGACTATTTGTAGTGACTCTACCATCGGCTTGGAAGGCAGGCCCTGTTGAGAAGAGCCGGCAAGAAACTCAAAAGTTGCTCTTTTTAGAATATTATCAATTTTACAATATTAAGTGTTGTTACATAAAGTTATTTATTTTACTTCCTGTGTGAAGTTGAAAGCCGATCCAATCGCCTTTGGACATCTTTCTCATTTAAAAATTCATCGATAGTATAATAACCCTGACTCAGTAAGTGAGTTTTAATACATTGTTTAAACTTATGCAATGGCAGATCTAAAACTGAATTGGGCATCTTGTTGTAGAAGAGTACACCCAATCCTTCGAAAGATTTTTGTACTTTTCGAAGGCGATAAGCTGATATGACTAACTTATGTCCATTTCTAGGAAGACGATCGTTTAAATCCTTTTTCTGTTTATACATATTTATATTTTGTCTAACAAAGACTAGGTTAGTGAGTACCTACCGTTCACGATCTCTTGCTTACATTCTCATAATAATTAAAATAATCGTTCTCCTTCATCATGATTTTATTGTGAACATCAGGAACATAAAAATAACATTTAAAAGTATCAATTTCAGTATGAAATGTAATTATTGTATGACAATTTTGGCGTTGTAAATGTATCATGTAAACATATTTACATACAAGAATGAATGAAAACATATATTCATTTAGATATAACCAAATAATCAACGAACTCGTTGAGTTACTCACATAATCTAGACGTGAACAATTAGGCCATATTAACAAAGGTTACGATAAATCACAATGCTCTGTGGTTCCCCATCATTTAGCAAGTGGGGTCATTGTACCATGCCTATTCTCATTGGCATGCGATTGAGACAATACCATCTGATGCGGTACAATGTTGAAGCCACGATACTAATTTTTATACACTTTAAGCCGTAACTTTCACCATCAGCATTGTCAGCCTGTTTTAATGGCTCATCATAGGTTCAGGTCTCATATAGGAGAGGGTATATAGAGCTTACATCTACAATGCTGCCCTAATGTGGATTGGCGGGCTTAGGGTGATTATGTTTTTGACTTTATAACGATCACTATGTATCAAGTGTTAATTGTGAGAAACGGGACAACGTATTTACCGAGGGTTCCCAACTCATTGATTTACTAAACAATTCTTAGATGAAGGAAAAGATCAGTAATCCGTTGTAATGTAGCTAATTAAATAAGGTAAAGTTCGAAAAATAATTTTGAAATTCTTTATATTTAATGTAGCATTTCAACTCAGTTGGACTATTGTATAATTTGTTTTTATATTTTGACCAAGAAAAATTATACACATTGGGTGTCAAGATCTCCACGATACAATGACACGGATAGACCCAAAAATACCGCATGAATACTTTTTAATGCGCCAAAGATATGGCCAACTGTATTGTGCGAGATACGTTCACAATGGATGTATTTTTTTTCGTGAGATTTCTTGAGAGCTCATTCTTTTCAAGGATCCGTATAAACTGCATTTATATGAAGTCGTATCTATGTGGGGACAAAGGCTGTTGTCCGAGATATTATGGTGACAGCTGCAAAGTTTTCAACCCAACGGGTCTGATGTACCGTGAGGTATGCACGCGAACTGACAAAAAGCCCGTTATGTCCCAACTATTCGAAGTTCATTTAAATCGATTTTTGGTCTTTATCATGACGGACAAGCGCCACTCCCACCGCTATAATAAGCATATCGATGTTCTTCTTTTGTCAATAGATTATTGGCGTTGTGGTCTGGAGAGGTTTCTTGTGTTAGCAATTTATGCCGTTACGCCTCGTCGATCAAACCCACCGTTTTCAATGAGTTCGAAGACACCGTATCATTTTACATTATTTTATTATCTGCAGCTTTGCATTTAGGTGTAACAATAAAATGAATTAGCGCTGGTGTTGTAATTATTTCGTCCTGCTTCTTCAATAAATAGGATTTCACTTTATACATAAAAGTCATTAATTAAAATTTCACAAAATACTTGTTTTAAAATAAAAATAATTTGTCTACTTTTGGTATTGTAGGTAAATAAACTTCCTCATCTGTTTTATCATGCAAAAATCGTACATCCTATCATAACATTTGAATATCTGTTATTAAAACTATACCCCAAAGTTCCAAATTACCCACATTCAATCAATATTCCTAACCCGTTAACAGTGTTTTATTAAAAATACCATAAAAAATATATTGAATAGTTTTAACGTGTATCGCCCACAATGGCACGTCGTCCGCACAAATTGCTATTCACGGCAGATAGCCGGCCAAAACGGTGAAAGATTTGAGCGTTTATGCTCGTACATCGAATCTAACATTTTCGTGGCAATGGCTTTTGAAGTGTTAAATTGCCGCGCAAATGTATTTTACAATATACCACAAAATAAAATAGAAGAAATAAAATTTTTATAGAACTACAGAATACATAATAGCAGAAAAACGGTTAATAAAAATTCTCATACGAATATGCTCAAAGACATTAGGACCAAACCACATTTTGTTATCTTTACTATTATATAATGCATATTACCGTTTAATTTTGGTTTTTATGTAAGGAAGATTTTTGAATAAAATAACGTCTTTGAACTATAAATCTTTGGAAGTCGTCCTAAAAATGACAATCAAAGCCTTAATGTTAAAACTAAAATTGTATAAGCTCGTATTAAAAGATCCAGTGATTCGCACTTTACAATAGAAGTCATCGTGACTATCACATCTGATAGACATCCACTGAAAAATAAAATTATTTATACTGACTATCAAATATCACTGTCCTAAATACCCTGCATTCAGTAAGTCCCTACAATTTGCTAGATCTCGTCAATCAGCCCTTTTAGTAGAAAGCCCAACACCTTGATATAGATAGTGATATATTTTGTTTGATAGTAGCGTAAAGTAATATTTTAAGGGAACAAGAGTTTATACATTGCTGCGCCTTCCGATGCCGAGTTATCATTGACAAAATTATTGGATATTGTTTTATTACAACAACAGTTTATCCTGAAAGCGAAAGAAAGAAAAATAAAGAAGTTCATACAAAAGAGAACATGCCAGCGATTAAAAAATACATCGCTTATTAATTCAAAGAAGCGTTATTAATACAATAATTGTTAACAGAGCCAGTCAATTACTTGAAAGGTAATTGAGAGGAATAAACATCTGATCACCGGTTAACACACGATCGGCTCCTCTGTGACACAGATAAACGTTTCCAAAAGTCCGATAATGATCAGTATTCAATTCATGTTACAAACGAATTGTTCGGGATTTATTGTTGGTAGGACAATATGTACGATTGCGTTTTGATCATAGTTTAGTTTTTTCCGTCACAGTAATAGATACTAAGTCGCGCACACAAAAGGTAAATTGCGCATTGATATCCGATATACCTGATGTTTTTTCTAAACTTGGAACATTGACAATTCTTTTGTTGAATGTTTGCGGATACAATAGTTCTAAATTTCTGATTGCCTTGGATTGGAAATATGAGAACTAAATTATTTTTATTATATCTGTACAGGCGATTACAACTTAAACTCATAAATACGAATGTGATTCTGTATGTCTGTCGTCTCGCTTTCACGTTAAAACTACTAATTTAAATGAAATTTGATACACAGATAGTCTAGAGTCTGAAAGAAAAGGTCATAGGCTACTTTTGATTGTGAAAAAAAAGGTTGCAAGGAAATGAAATGTTGTATGAATGCATCGTGATTTTTAAAGCTAGAAGCTTAAAACATATTTTCAGGCAGTTGGTTAGATATTAATAAATATAACGTTCAAAGTTTGTAAAAAAAAATACCTTTAAGAGGGTAAAATAAAAATAGGGGATGAAAGTTTGAATGGAAATTCGCTATTTTAAGCTAGAACGATGAAACTTTTTTCTTTGGCTTTTAGACTGCCGTAATAACTAATTTCACGTGGACGGAGTCGCGGGCAAAAGCTAGTAATGAATAAATGACAAAGCTGTAGGGCCTATCCCCTACTACTATGTAGGTATTCGTATTTGTATTGAAATAATTATTTTTCTTATTGATAACTGGTTATACGAAAGGAGATGTTGTCGATCAGGGACTATTAATTCAATTAAAAAATAGAAAAAAATAGATGATCCGTGAATATTATGCTAATTGCCAACCAGCATAGGGACAGCCTGGAAAATACTAAACTATATATTATCCTATCTTTTTTGAGGTAAAAGGCCTGGCTATGTAGTGGGCCAATAATATAATGATAATGATGATGATGATACTATATTTCTTAATTGAATCCGTATGGTAAAAAAAATAAAAAGGTTTATTTAATCGTAGTTTAAATATAACAAATAAAGTAGATAGGTATAGTAAAGTGATATAAAATAGCGAGTTACAGCATATACGTTACATACTACAAATTGCTTAATAAATCACGTTGAACACACAAAACAAATTTTATTGTCCATACGCATTACGTTCTTTGAAATAGAAATCTCTGCGGGCAATCGATATTGTTTAAAAGCCCACGGGGCGTAATGACAATACCATACAGAAGTCCGTTGTCATTATCCCATTCTGAGAGCTGGACAAGTAGAAGCTTTATAAGACCCATGTATTCACTCCATTTGTTTTCTTTTAAAACACAATAGGGTTACCTTCAAATCCTATTGTTACCAACTGGGTTGCTGTACGAAACAGTAGCAAAATATTGTTTATTTTATTCTTGAATGCTTTCAAGAGATGGAATATGGACTGTTTCTATTTGAGTGAGCTCTAATTTATGGTTCCCTGACCACCGGAAGAATTGGGCTGATTGTTTAAAATTAGAAAGCTGATTCCTGTTAACTGGGACTCGGCTTTATATATCTATTAGCGGCATACCGTTTCTAATTTGTTTAGATGCAAACATAACAATAAATATACGTCGAGCCAACACAACGCTTAATTAGTTGAGATATTATAATACATTTTGGGAGAGTGTCCAAGATTTTTATTAAGATACACCACTTTCTTATTAATATATTTTTGACACTAAAGAATGTTAACCTTAGTTTAAATTGCACTTACATTTAATTAGACCTACAGACTATGTTAGAGGGACGTCCAAAAAGCCTAATGGGTAGGGATCGGAATAATGACCTTTTGGCGTTGATTCTGGCGCTTTAACCTTCATTCATTCTTTAAATTCATGCCTAATTTAATATTTAAGGTCAAAAATTCCTATATTTTTACATTTTACCTACTAATTTAATACGTATTTATTTAATGTACTAATGAATAAAGCAATCGGCTTTGTTATTTTCTGTGCAAGACAGCTGTTGAAGAAATACGCAGGAATTCAACACAAGTGATTTCAAAGTCACATTAAAATTACCTTATTAAGAAATAATTATTGTTATTGAATAAAATTATTTCTTATTCACTTATAAGAGGTGAACGTTAGAATATGCAGTAATTACGAAACCAAATGCAACTGATTTGCATACCTTAGAACTATATACAAGCTGCAAATTATCAATTTCCATATAAATTCAACTAATGAGTCTCCTATGTTATAAGTACAGTTAATACGGAAAATTCGCTTACCTTAATAATATCGACATTTTATGCATCTTATTGACTTAGTTTTACAATTAATTGTGGTCGGTTAATTATGAACCTAAAGTTGGATTATTTCGAATTCGATTATTTGGACTGGTGGGGGTTTCGCCGTGGCTAGCACCACCCTACCGACAAAGACGTACCGCCAAGCGATTTAGCGTTCCGGTACGATGTCGTGTAGAAACAGATAGGGGTGTGGATTTTCATCCTACTTCTAACAAGTTAGCCCGCTTCCATCTTAGATTGCATCATCACTTAACATCAGGTGTGATAGTAGTCAAGGGCCAACTTGTAGGCATTAAAAAAAAAGAATTCAAAATCGCAAATCGATTTGTCGTTCCAATCTAATGCATGACCACGATTCATAATTTCACTGCAGTAGGCCTGAAATAGACAACAAGACTTTTTCACTCGCGTAGAGATAGAAAAAGAAATATAGCAAAATGTCGATCCCTCTTTCGTCCCAGTGCAGTAAGATGCTATATTTTCGATTCCGACTCTATGGATCTATAACATCTACTTCTCTACAAGAGATACTTATGTGTTGATGCGTATCCTTTGTCTAAATGTTAAAAGTCAATAATAGCAGTCGTTTAATCAAAAATATTAAAGAAAAAACTGAAAACCAAATTTCCTCATTACTAATTTTAAATTAGCGTATTTGTAAGAATATGTAGATAATTTATTATCAAAATGTTATACTCTATCTTATTTTTTAGTCTTCTGATATATTTTATAATATTTATACTATTGAGTGTATACGTTTTACTATCGAACTGCCAATGAGTGTTAAACAGCAATTATAAAACGATTTGGGTTTCAATATTTACTTGCTTACTAAAACAATTTTGATGTATTAAAATAAAAATACGTTACAAGATAAACCATTTAAGAAAACCAGTTAACTTTGATTGACAAATGTCCTAATGACTGTTTACGTACAAGTGATAAAGACTACCCCGCCTATCCATTTACATAAAACTCCGGCTAATTAAACATCAAACCACAGTTAATTAATATTAACGTCGGGCACAATACATGAACATTATAATTTTTATTGGGCACATTAAATTCGACAGGCTCAAGATCAATGATATTTACTTTAAAACAGAGTGGATATTAGAAATCTATACTAATATTACAAAGCTGAAGAGTTTGTTTGTTTGTTTGAACACGCCTATCGCAGGGACTACTGGTTATAATTGGGCCAAATAAGTACCAGAAAGTTTGATGGCCGAGACTAATAGTCTCAAACGCAAGCGCCTCAAATATAATATTTAGATAAGATTGAGAATTCACATCACTTGAGGGTTCAGTAGCTGTGCCAGCCGCTTGTGAGGTATACGATACCATCTAAAATGAATCTGTTATATTAATTTTGCTATTAATATATCTTTTAGTGAATTCTCAATTCAGTAATAAAAAAAATGTTGCTTATTACTAAATTGAGTTAAATCAATACAAATTTACGTCCATTTTGATCAAAATTAGTTTTGCACTATTTGTGAAAATCGAATAGAAATCAAAATAATCTTTCGTCGTTAAATAATATGTATATTCAAAAAAACTTGGCAGTTGTTATATCTATTATGTTACATAGTTTGACCCATAATAGGAAAGTAGAGAATAACCTTTTTTCGCTTGGTCCTATTCTACTGTCCCATATTAGTCGACATCTATGTCTATGGACATCTATGGACACATTAGAATCGACAGGCTTTCAACGAGAAAGTTACTTCCAATGAAGCAATTATATAAATGTCAGCAATTAAAATCAATGGACGGCCGCGTGAAATGTGAACGAGCATGCATTTTATTGCTGTGAGAAACAATAAACGTGATTATAAACTATCGATTAATAAATCGTTGAATAATTGTGAGCTACTTCATATTATCGTATGCGATAAAATAGCTCTCATATAGGCTTTATTATAATCACTGCATTTTTATATAATTTGAATTATTTATTTTTACCGTCCACTTGTTTCGCTATAATTAATTATTGTTTCATCATTGTCAGTATACCTTTTTTAACGATTTTAAAGCAAGACTCCCTCATTTTAACTGAGGGAGAATTATAAAGATTTATTACATAAAAATAGTTAATTTTCTATTCTATTCTCCATGAAAAGTCGATTTATTCATTTGGCCATACAATCCATTTAACAAAATGATCAACGTACTTTTCACTGTGTAACTGAAGCATCCTCAAAAGATGATTATGCGTTTAATTTTTTATTAATTTAGTTTAGGTAGTTTTTAAATAAATTTTAAAATCTATTGATTAATTTAAACGTATTGATTACATCCTGCTTTTGATCACTAATATCAACGTGTAGATACAGTACTACTAGGCATAACTCATATAAAAATAATTTATCTAGCATACAATAGTACATCTATTATCTCGGTTAAAAAGTGAAAAGTAATTATATGAATTAACTGTGAAAGTGTACTTCATTTTATTCCCACACTTTATTAGTCTAGCCTACTCAAAAGTTTAGCAGTAGATAGGGTTACCACTTTCGCGTGGCTTATAAATTAGTACTAAAAAATTTTTCAAAGAAAACTCAAAACCAATTGACAACGAAACGAGCACATTAAGCCGCCGATCTCGTTTATTATCATTTACAATAGTGATAGTTACAGAGTCAAACATCGAAATGTTTGACTTTGTCTAGAAATTACCCTTAGCCAGCCAACTCATATTACAGTAGAGTGGCGTAAAGCTTCAAATCTATAGTCGTGCCTCCTACAAGAATTGGGGTTGGCTCGGTAGTAAATAAGCCGATTATTATAAGGTACCCTCTCCTATTGTGTCTCGTTCACTGGCTGATAATGACGATAATATTATATCTATCTATAATATTTCGTATACTGCCGTTAGGTGGTCGCTCAATAAATCGAAAGACGTTTCATTTACCATATAACCGGACCCGAGCTGGACAACATGCACCCATCTACCGGGTGTGTTGTCTTATCAACGCTCAAAAGAATAGTGACATTTTCTGCGGTTCTTAGGCCTCTTTTAAAAATAATATTAAGAGCAATTTATTGAAGTCACAGTTATAATATGTCTTTATAGTTATTTTATTGTTAATTTTAGGTTAGTTTTTGTAGTGTTGTCGTAAATTATTTTAAGCATGCTGTGGTCGTGTCGAGTAGGTTACAATTAAGTGTATTTCTGGATTGTGTTTTAACAAGGCGTAATTTTAATGATTGTAACCAGTTTCACGATCCTTAAATAAAAAAAAATCTAGTACAACGAGTGACAACCCTGTAGTTGTAGTACAGTCGAGTGTGTGCTTAGTCTAAAACCGCTCCAGCGAGACCTTGACCAAGTGAAGGCTCGCTCGCTAGACTAGATCAAGTTTAGTGCCGCTCATCTTGTGATACTGTTATGTAACCTTTTTGAGAAGCATAATCAAGTTGGCTCATACTTATAATTAGATTCAGTGACATTAAAGATTAGAATAAATGAATAGCGTCGATGCTAATGAATGCATAATTTATAAAACTATATTTTTATGTTGTGATCATAGATGTTTTCAATTGAATTATTGGTCTAGGTTATATAACCGACGAAAAAAAACGGAGGAGGTTCTCAATTCGACACGTATATTTTTTTATGTACGACCATGCATAACTTTTTACAGAGTCGTCCTATTTTGATAATTCTTCTTTTATTAGAAAGAACACACTTCCAAAATGGTCCCACTGTCATTATGATGATGATAAACAGGGATAATTTAAAGAACTCTACAAATTTTATAGGCACACTTGCAGCAATTTCGGTTTTTGTGTAAGTGTACCGACACTTACACAAAAACCGAAATTAGCACCGACTTCATAGATATGCTTAAGTAAATTAAAGCAACTAAATGACGCAGTTATTTTTTACTTTTTAGTGTGTTTTCAGTCGGTTCTATTTTTAGTTAAAAATTTTTGTTTTACTTTTTAGTTGGTTATTTTAAAAAAAAATTTTTTTTAAACAATATGAGCGATAATTAAGTCTTAAGTATCTTGTAGAACATAAATATATAATATTATCCAGACGGTCATTTCTAAGTATTGTTTCTAAAAAACATTGCGATGCAAATATAAGGTTCTGGTCCCACTATAAATTAATTAAGGATTTTCTAATATGAAAATTCATTAAACTATAACCTATAAAATATGTTTATTGCGTAAAAATGTCAGTAAAAATATCTGGAGATATATAATATTATACGGGATAATTTATCTATCTTACGGCGTATCATTACATAGATGATAATATTTAAATAAATAGAGCAAAAACAATAGCAATGAAAATGTTAACGACAAAGTAAGAAGAAAGTTTGGTTTTATTTTATTGGATGAAATTATAGGTTACGTCCAGGGCTGGCACCCGACGGTTGCGCGTCTGTTTTCACTCAAGGTTGTTCGGGGAATCTTTTATGCCATTGATGAACATTCACAGCTGCTTTTTGAAGTAAGCTGTGTTTAGTTTTGGTGATATTTATGAGCATATAAACAGTAAAATATGTGTACCTATATTAAAAATATATATTTATTTGCATAGTAGTTGGTAACATAATGTAGTGTTTTTTATTGCTCTTTATAAACAAATACGAAAAGAAACTACCTATAATTATTACTACTATCGTCAAGACACAACATTATTTTATGCGTTTTGTGGCCTAATAAAAAACTATATAATATTCTTATCTCATTAACAGCCTGTGATACTCTGTTGTGTAAGCTATTATGTACCTATCCCGATATTCTCCCGGTATCGGTATTTTTAATATAAATATTATTAATATATGTGAAAGTATATAAATGTTACGTTGTAGTAAGTTTTCTGAAAAGTGGTGTCTTCATTATCATAACATAGTATAAAACAAAGTTGCTTTTTTATGTTTGGCCGGATGTATGCTTTAATCTTTAAAACTTATTTTTTATCGGATAGAGTGGTTCAACAGAAAGGTTTATGTGTATGTACATGCACAATGTAGTAGAGAAAACTGATAATTTTAGAGGTTGCTGATGTGATATCGTAAATTAACGCATTTTTTGCGCTTACATTGCAAACGCTGACTAAACCCTAGGTCGCATATCAAAATAATGTTCCACAATAATACACAACTTAAAAAGGTCAACAAGAAAGGCCGCGATGGTATATGTCTATCTCTTAGGGATAACCTAAAATAACCATTTTTTATCTTTTATTTTTAACTAAAAGTAATGGCTTATATACGAAGCGATTTTAAGCAATACTGTACTAACCCTTAATCAATTAAGTATCTTAAATACTTTGTGCATTTAATATAGATCACTGTTGCCTTTTACAGCATGTAATTTAAATGAATATTTTCCAAGATATATGTAAATAAAAATGCAGGGAAATAGCGAGCGTTTGGGGGACGCGCGGTGCGTGCGTTCTTTAGTAGATACGCTTTAGTACCAACATTGCACCCATGCAAAGCTAAGGCGGGTCGCTAGTATTAAATAAATTGTTGTTATTGTAATTGTATTAATAAAATAATACTAAGCTATAATATGATATTTATTTCGACAGCCCTATTTTAAAACATACAAGCTACAAAGATTGCCCGGGCCATTTCTGCAAAGCACCATTTATAGCATATAATAAGGCTATCGGTGCGGTGAGTATACAAATTACGTGCGATTATACTTTATGGTCTATAACAACTAAAATGTAATTTCATAACTCCATGAGCAAACAAACTGATAATAAATTTAATGGCTTTATAACGATTTGGAGCCCTACAGAGAAATGTATGAAATATTTGTAAATAAGTTATAACTATATTATAATAGTTTAAATGCTTTCTCCTTTTATTCTTAAAAATAAAGTGATTAAAAATATTAAGTTATAAAACTATTTGATAATTAAATATCTAACTCGTTGGTTGTATATTAATTATCCCATTTAAAATCTTGAAGGACTTCATTATATTGCTAGCTGCCATTTCCGACTTTGCTCGGGCAGAAATTATTATCTGTTTAATACACGTAAGATCTAGTGCATTTTCATACAAAAGTTTGGTTGACTTCTTAATCATTGCCTTAGCAGGAGTTTCATTTTCAAAACTTAGAACTTAATAACTTTCAAAACAAAGATATTTACATGCATATTGGTCAAATATATCAAACAGTTATACATTTAAGAGAGCACTTTGTAGTTTATTTCCGACGCTGATGCTAAACTATCCTTTGTTAACGTAATAAATTACAGGATATTTCAAATATTTGTTAAACAAATAAAATCCCCAATATATTTAAACGTGATTTAGAAATACTGTTAAAGGGATGAAGTTCACGTTGGCTCATTGATTTCCAAAGCCCCAATACAGGGGTGGACTGGGAAATCGTATAACGCACTGTTTACCCCCAAATTGGAACAAATCTAATTCCAATTAGCGTGACTTTCTGATGGTATTCCGAAATATACTTGACATCCCCTAGAATTTGTGCTGTGACTTCCTTACATTATTTTTTGTCAAATATATTTTTTTGAAAATCCAGTTGGAATATTCAATTAATTATAGTGATGAAATAAGTGTATTATTATTTAGCTAACTCTGACATTTAATTATTATGCTACCTTTAAATTAATTAATATATACTTGTAATAAGTTACGAGTATCTAGTAAAAAAAGTTCCCTTAATTTTGATTAAAATGAATGATTATTATTTAACAATATATTTTAAAGAAAAGCTTTTCTATAAATGCTTTCTAACATGTAGGTAGCACCAGAAATATTTGCCTAGAACTTATAAATTGATCTTTTTTATTTGCCTAAGTTTACCTTCCAACTGTTTCATTGGACCAGCTCCATGGTGACATAAATTAAAGTTTAATGGTAAGTATACATTTTTGTTTCTAAACAAAAGTCAGGAAACTATTCTTATTAGCTTCTGAGATTAAGCCTGCATATTGTTTAGTAAGGCTTAAAATAAAAAAAAAAATGTGTGCGTGTACTAGCGTACACCCGTAAGAAGTGAAACTAACTAACTTATCAACATTCAAGTATTAGAAAAAATTGATAGCATAATTACACCCACGTGTTAGTGTATTGAAAAATACAATCAAAAACTGAGGTTAATTTTAAATAACGTGGAATTATAAATACCATAATTACACCTAAGTATTAGAAAAAGAGATGTAATTACTTACTTTTTTTTAGAAATTCACTGGAATTAGAATTAAAATAAACCCTTTGATTTTGCTGATCACTTCAATATAACATATATATATATTTATCACGTCACTTCCATAAGTCAAAGATGGCGCATAACGGAAAAATGTTACACAAAATTTTTTTTTACGATAAAGAAGTTTCACTTCAAAAAGTTAAATATCAAGAGTAAAGCTTAAAAAATACCAAAAGTATTTAATAATTTAAATCACTACTACATTTTCAATTTCTACAATACAAAAACAATTTCCATTGTAAAGATACTTAGCATAAATATTAGTTTCAGTTTAAAAGTCGGCTTAAAATAAAGGAACCCATAGACTCCACACCGCAGAGATGTTTAATCTCCTATCAATGACAGGATTATGGGCTTATTACGCCACGCTGCTTCCCTGCAAGTAAGCGGTGAATTCAAAGTTTTGAAATGCAAATATTTTCGTAATGCCATTCTTCCTGTTCTCAGTAAATTGCAATTTCAAAATGCAATCGCGCGGAATGATTTCGAAGACGGATAAATATTGATCCTCATTAGGTTTAAGTACAGACATTATAGAGGAATAAGTATTACAGTCCTTGGGGTTTAGCATTGGCAAAATGATGGCTCCGCCTAGTTTCCATTTCCCTTTTGTGTGTGCAGCGTTAATTTTATAAATTTGTTTAAAAATAGTGACCTTTCATTTTTACTTTCAGAAACGCGGAAACAAGAAAAGGGGCAGTCCTTATTACCATGACATTACTGTCCGGATTTTTACCGGACTACGGCAAAGCCAAAAGGAAGGGTAATTAATGATTTTGGCAATCTATGTACAAAAAAAATTTTAACAAAAAATAGAACCGATTCAAAACGCACTAAAAACTAAAAAATAACTGCGTCATTTAGTTGCTTTAATTTACTTAAGCATATCTATGAAGTCGGTGCCAGCAAGTTTAAGAAACATTTATTTTACTTAGTAAAGCAGTTTGTGGGTTCTAGGTAATGTCCTTAAAGTAGAAACCTTGGCTGGCACCGACTCCTAGATATGCTTAACTAAATTGAAACAACTAAATGACGCTGTTATTTTTTACTTTTTAGTGCGTTTTGAGTCGGTTCTATTTTTTGTTAAAAATTTTTATTTCTTACTTTTTAGTGATTTATCGCCACGTAACGTACTTGTACTATACTGTCATAGTATATTATACGACACTTGTAGCCAAAAAGCTACCGATACTAACACTAAAACCGAAATCGCTGCAAGTGTGCCTATAAAATTTGAAGAGTTCCTTCAATTTTCCCAGGATATCATCATCAGATCCCAACATGATGACAATGGGACCACCTTGAAAGTGTGCCCTTTCTAATAGAAAAAGAAATATCAAAATCGGACAATGGTAAAAAGTTATGCATGGTCATACATAAAAAAATATATACGTGTCGAATTGAGAACCTCCTCCGTTTTTTTTCGTCGGTTAAAAATGGTAAAGGCAGAGCCATAGTCACACTTACTGTGTAGGAACCTAACATGGATATGCTGGCTCCAGGAACACCTTCTTTACACAACCATGGCAGATAGGAAATGGGTGCGACTACGGCTCTTATGTTCGTACCTTTGTATTTAGGGATTTCTATCTGAATTATTATTTATTTTTCATTCTAAAACGAGTTTCCAAAGCTGTTCTAGCAGGATCCTACGAGATTTGATTCTGCAGGGAAAACAATTCAAGCGGAGAAGTTGAACTTTGACTTGTCACGAAGGGTATCCTTAAGTCCACATCCGTGGCGCAAGTATCGGACTCTGCTCGATGTCTTTCTCTCTGCCACACCATGTACCCGGCACCCGCGCGGTGAATTCATGGAATGCTAAGATAATCGTCTGTCTTGCTTCGTCCTTTTGTGTCTATCTAACCTTTTTTACGTAGTTGAGTCTAAGAAATATCATTAAATACATTATAGCAGTATATTCCGAGGTAATAGGTTAAAAATAAAGCAAAACTAGTCCTAGGTCCAAGCCCGCATACAAACGACATTCCTTTGTATTCATGGGGGTGTGAAACAAACACCTTTCATTTCAGTATGAGGGATAGAATAAAGGCGTTAATCTTTTCAGCGTGTCATCTATTTTAGTTACTGAATAGCTATAGAAATAATACTACGAATCTTTCCTTCGTGCGTACTTTCTTTGAAGATGTTCAAGCCATTGTCAGGTTTGTTTCTCGTGGGCTCTAATTCTTTATGATATACTCGTACTACCCCACACAACTGTATTGAATACGTAGGCTTATAAGCGAAATAGCCTGTTCTTATTTATTGCCTTTTTTGTTATTGTAGGAGGAAATCCTCATGGATGACATTCGGGTAACCCGGATGACGACGTCCAACTTCATCAATATCCTCGGTGCCTCAAGGACTAAAATTTTTTTCATTCAACACTTTCACAAAGACATTCGATTCGGTACCATTGTGAATTGTCTCATTACTATATCTCTAAAACTATATATTCGATTTAATTATTTGAAATGTTGCACATCCTCCGTGGCGCAATGGTATGCGCAGTGGATTTATAAGAAGGAGGTCGTGGGTTCGATTCCCGGCTGGAACTATTCAAATATTTAGGTCTTCACCCATGGCCCATGGTTTGTTACTATCTTACTGACAAAGACGTATCGGTAAGCGATTTAGCCTTTTTGGATAAGCATTCCTCATATATGTAGTTAGGCTTTGGTATAGTTACTCTCTTCAAATCTTAAAATCTGACTGCCTTGTAGGTCTAGTGGGTAGTGGGTAGGTTGGAATCTGGGTAATTCTGAGTTTTTCATTCTTCACTATAATATTAGGTACATTCCAAGCCCGGTGGGGAATTTAGTGATTGTACACCCCGTGCCTCGTAGAGCAGGTTAAGTCAGTCTCGGTCACTATGACCAACATGTGATAGTGATCGTTAATGAATAAAGCATTTGATAGTATACATGTAAGAATAGGCACAATGGGCACAATTTTAAATTTTTACTAGATATTATTTTCTCAGATAGATTAAATTTCGCAGTGTAAATTGGGTCAACATCAAAACATTGTTTCATTGACATCAAAAGTAAATTTTATCAATAAAATCCCGAATTCCACGCGAATGACGTCATAGCGACGTTCGTTCATTGTAAATAAAATAACACTTTTTAACACTTCGAGCATTAAAAATATATCAGATATTTATATTTTACAGACACGGTCAAACCGTTGATACAATATTTGTGGTAGGTATTGAGCTGACATAATATTTACAATTCAGTTTTTACTGACTCGTTGGTCTAGTGGTTAGCCTATGTGACTTCGATCACGAGGTGCTGGGTTCGAATCCTGGGTCGGGTCACGACGTTGATTCTGAGTTTTTCATTCTACTATGAAATTTTCAGTAGATTCCAAGCTCGGAGACGGGACGTTGGGGGTGTTACACCCCCGTACCTCAAAGAGAACTTTATGCTGTCTGTCCCGGTCACTATCATAAACATCTGGTAGTGATCTTTAATTACATAAAATTAGCACAGTAAGCCCGCCAACCCGCATTAGAGCAGCGTGGTGGGTCTGCGGTCCATCTCCCCTCTCCTACAAGGAGGGAGGTTAATGGCCCTGTAGTGGGCCGTTAATAGGCTGATATTGATGATTGACCCCAAAGGGGTGTCAAAAATTCTTCAGCGTCAATGGCAGAACCATTTAAATCACTTTACACTGTAGTCATCTTCGAATATTTCACCGATGTCCTAGCCTATCTATACCCATCGGGTGCAACAAACGATAGCGCAACATAATTGAGGACAGCTCCATCTATTTCCATCCATGAAAACTTTTTATTCGAGCTTTTCCAGCTTTTTAATAATTTTCATGGGAAGAAATTATCCTATGTTAATTGTAATTTTTTTTAATAAAACTTAAGTTATCAAAACATGTTCCAGCTTTTGGTTTTCAGTAAATAATTTAATGGAATTGATGGTAAGCCCAGGACGCTCGCGCATGCGTGGTCTCTGGGCAGTCTTAATTATTTGCTGATATTAATTGCAATTAGGTTTATTTAGTAAATTTTATGTCGTTTTAAAGGAAATGATGTAAAGAATTGAAAAATAATGGTTGCCAGCTGTAAGTCAGGCGCAACTTTAGGGTCGCTAGGTAAAAAATATTTTATTATTGTTAATGCATCTGGCAACTATGTTTTTAACTCCTTACTTATTTTTTCAATATAACATGAAATTGATTAAAAAGATGCATAACTGCCTCCTCCGCTGTGTTTGTCTGTTTGTTTGTCTGTTCACGATAAACTCAAAGACTACTGGAATTTTCACGCGGTTCATTCTTGAGGAAAGTTTTAGTATATAATTTCTTAGAGTTTTGTGTAAATTGGCTCAAATAATGTGTTGATGATAGTGGGAAAGGTCGTGCGACTCAGAGCTTTATTTGAAAACGCTGCCTAATCTCTTTGAAATGTTACAAAACTATGCATGGAAGAATTATTCCTCTTTAATATATCTATATAAAGTTCGCGATAGCATACGTCTATCTTTTAAGGATAGCTTGCTGTACTCTTTCTTTCTTAAGTAAAAGGCCACATACAATTTATATTCTTTGATGTTCTTCTTGAATACACTACTCTTCTTGCGGACGAGGTCGCGGGCATTTGCTAGTAATCCAATAAAGATAAAGCGAAGATTATAATCAAACAAATCAAGTCTATTTGTTAAAGGGCCACCCGTATACCCGATACAGATCGTGGTACGTGTTAATAAAACTCTCCCCCATACTGCTCCCATTGTCTCTACTGACTACAGATAAAGCAATTTACTTAATTAAAACTCCCACAACGTGGAACCATATTGAGATAAACTACAGTTATTAAGACATTACGGTTTAAACTTGTGCAATGTTTAAAAGTTTGGGAACGGCACTGTTTGTTTAAGTGAAATTGATGGTTATATTATAGAGCGGAGTCGAGTCTTTTATTTAGTTAACTAACTTGGTAAGTTATGGGGCTATTGTTACACCTCGTAGATTAAGCTACATTTTATTGTGAAATATTTCGTATACTCAGAATAAGTCTTCATGGGAATGCTTGTTCACTTGTAAGATATTAAGCTTAGAGTCAGCAGGTCAATTTATTATGGAGTAGCGACCAGAGTAAATAATTTATGGTTATATTAAAGATAGGCGTAGTCGAGTCCCAAATTACTAATTTTTACCCGTCTGCGTCAGAAGGAGGGTTATGTTTTTCGAGCGTATGTATGTATGTATGTATGTATGTATGTATGTATGTATGTATGTCCATTTTTTCGGCACGCGCTACAGCCTAAACGGCTGAACGGATTTTGACATGTGAGGTGTCGTTGAATTTGTCAAAATTGTGGTAGTGACATAGTCTATATAAATTTTTAAAATGGCGGCTGTAAATGGGGGAAAAAAGGGGGGATGTGTGTATTTTTTTCTTTTATCATAGCAATATGGGTACCAATTGAAAAGTCGTAAAAAGGCCATTCCAAAAATATAAATATCATATCATGTTCATATTACTTTTTTAACAAAAAATGGCAAAAAGTGTACCAAGTGTACCGTCTCATTTCTATACCATAAACTAAAACTAAAAAGTCTGAAATAAAATTATTATTATAAAAACAAAAACCCGACTGCTTAAGTTTTTGTTTTTATAATAATAATTTTATAGGAGTTCCTTCACAATACATACATACCTATGTAATTATAATTTAAAATGCTGTACAGGCAATGTAGTAATATATAGAAGCTTGTACAGCTTGGTTAAGATAATTGAAAATTATCAATTTATATGACTTTCAGTAGATTGACATGGATTGATATTCGACGCTAGGAACTTACCAACTCCGATCTGGAAATATTGTTATTTTTATGTTGAAATTCAATCAATGTTCACATGGTAACTCCATGCCAGTGGTGTAAAATTACCCTGAACTCGTACTGGTCTAATTGCGCTGCTAGGTAGCATGTTATGAATTGATAATTCGTTTACAAGAAGTACACGTGCTTAATCTTAAAGCTGAATAAGACAACATGTTAAATTATGCAGCATAAGAATGCTAAGAAAACCAACTATTAATATGTTATTTAAATTTCTAAGAAATAGGTAAAGTTTAGTAAAAATATTTGTAATTAGAAGTAAGTAGGTACTAGGTGCAAACTGAGGAAGGTAAAAAATTTTAAGAAAAAATTGATACCCTTTCACCTAACACAAATAGCTTAAAGGCTCATTTTAAAAGATTTATGTTAAGTTATAAGATTACTATATTATAATGTTTTTTTTCAATGATTACAAGTTGGCCCTTGACTGCTATCACACCTGATTTTAAGTGATGATGCAAACTAAAATAGAAACGGGCTAACTTGTTAGGAGTAAGATGAAATCCACACGCTTATCGGTTTCTACACGACATCGTACCGGAACGCTAAACGTGTCGCGGTACGTTTTTGCTGTTAGGATGATAATTAACTAGCCACAGCTAGTTCCAGCCGGGAATAGAACCCAAGACGTCTGTCTAATAAATCAACAGCGCATACCACTGCGCCACAAGGACCGTCAAAAAGGGTTAAATGTAAGTCTGACAAAGTCAACATATTATTTTTTACGAAGTTTAATCTATCAGATTACTTCGTAAAAGTTCTAATAATTAAAAGTTGTAAGTAGGTCACTAATCTTATGGTAGAGATAGAGTTTCGTGTAATATCTTAAGTGCGGTAGTTTGTATGAAGTTATTCCCACAGGGTCGAGTTCGTCGCGACGTCTCTAAGTCTAAGGCACCTTCCTATATTTTGTTTACTTTTATTTACGTTATGGCTAGTACGTATCTCTTGCAGAGTTTATTCTTAATTGGTTATGATTGACGGAAATAATATTAATATTTAATTACCAACTTGTAGTGACGCAGTGGTATGAGCATTGGAATTATAAAACGGAGTTCGTGGTTTCGATTCCCGGCTAGGCCGACTAAGATTTTTTAAATTGATCTAGGTCTGACTAATGGCTTCGGTCGTAGTAAGCAACACGTAGCGATTTAGCGTTCTGTTAACATGTCGTAGAAACCAAAATGAGTGTGGATTTCTACTTCTAACAGGTTAGCCCGTTTGTAATTAAATTGCATCTTCACTTATCATCAAAGGATTGTAATTAATAAAAAAATAAGCGAAAAGTTAATGATATGAGTTGATACGTCAATAAACTTTGACTGGCAGGAATAAAACCTCGATCTCTTAGATTTTAGTCAAAGCTTTTAAACTATGGCTCTATTGAGGTTCGTTTACACTAGCTGGGTGTGGTAATAATGATTTACCTAATATTTATATTATAATATTAAAATAAATAATGACCAGTTTATTTATTACTATCAATATTTAAAGAGTTTTCGATTATCGTTTGATCACTAGATTATTAATACTAGAAAATTAAATATTATCTACTAATTATTTGTCTTTTATTTTCAATTAATTTATATTGTTTTCATATTGCTATTTAATGTAAATATAATCAACAAATCAACCTAATTATGTAGGTTTTACAATAAATAGTACAGGATCCGTGGCCTATTTTTTCACTTGATTACTATCAAGCTAATTTTCCGTGAGTAGCTTCATTTTGATAAGACGCCCAACAATTTCCTGTGCGAAAATTTTTGATTGTGGTAGCTAACAGAGGTAGCAATGATAAAATATGTCGATTTGACGATTCTTCAATATTTATTACTAACTGAATTGTTTTTATTAAATCTTAAGATAATTATCTAAATTATTTGAAAAAATATTTGTCCTACAAAATCTATGGTTTCATCAAAGAGCCTCCCCCTCCAACATGTATTGATAACGAGATCAGCAAAAATGATTACTAACCAGCTGATTTTTTTTTTATTACTTAGTTAATATATATATAATTTAACAGCCATATTGTCCTACAAATTTCGTGGTATGTTATCCCGGTCCTACGCTCAGAAATTGTTAATACCATAAGACCATTTTTCTCATTACTAACTGTAGGACAAAAATATTACATAATAGGTTAGTGTGTTCAGTGCCCAAATAAAACAATGTCCTACAAAAAAACAGGTATGTATCACTAGTCCGACAAGAATTGTAATTTTTTCGTTTTCCTATTTCTAACATAAGATACAGTGAAAAAATCTTTTTTAAAATTTAAATAAGTTTATTTTTTAGGAAAATTAGGTACAAAAATTGGTGTATTGGTGTATTTATAGATAAAAAAAAATTAATCTTCATCATATTCATCTGATGAATCTTCATAATCTTCGCTACTAACATCGCTGTCATCTTTATTTATTTCACTTTCCTCACTCGTGATATCTGACTCTGTAATAACATGAAAAAATTTATTAAATTATATAATAATGAATAATCAATCAATAAATAACAATAGTATAAATAGGGTACCTTGTATTTCAGAAGATAATTCTTTAAAAGATGGACTTTGGGGACCATCAAACCAATAATATTCATATTTGCCATCAATTATTGTCCATCCAAAATTTTCCGGCAATTTTTCCGTGGGGCACCGCATATGTGCGTTACACCATACATTGCAGATAAATGCAGTTCTTTTAATTTGTTGTAACAATTCTTCTTTTGTTGGTGGCAAACTGGAAGGATCATATCCTACGATTTTTTGTTTACTACGACGGAGTAAAAATGCTCTGCGCACGCGTAACGGCGTGACTCAGCTGTTGTAGAAAAAAACAGAAACCCAAGCGGCACAAAGTTTTCTTTGTTATTGTTTTGTTTAATTTCAGTTGACGTTCAGTATTTTTTTAACTTATTGTTGAGTAAAATCTACCAAAAAGTCAACATTTTTTTTTCGCACGCTTGAGAAATAAATTGAGTTTTAATTTCACGACTTTCCAATATATATTCAATTGGAGCACCGCAATAGCGTACTACGCTATTTTTACATCAAGGATCTGTACTACTACTTTTGACCGTAGGACCGGGACAACCTACCACGGAATTTGTAGGACAATATGACCGTTACATTATATAAATATTAACTAAGTAAAAAAAAAAAAAATCAGCTAGTTAGTAATCATTTTTGGTGATCTCCTTATCGATACATGTTGGAGGGGGAGGACTTTTTGATCAAACCATAGATTTTGTAGGACAAATATTTTTTCAAATAATTTAGATAATTATCTTAAGATTTAATGAAAAACAATCCAGTTAGTAATTAATATTTGAGAATCATCAAATCGACATATTTTATTATTGCTACCTCTGTTAGCTACCACTATCGAGAATTTTCGCACAGGAAATTATTGGGCGTCTCATTAAAACGATGCTATTCACGAAGATTCAGCTTGATAGTAATTATTTTTACATCAATGATCTGTACTACTACTTTTAAGCGTAGGAACCGGGATAACATACCAGGAAATTTGTAGGACAATATGGCTGTTAAATTATATATATATTAACTAAGTAATAAAAAAAAAAATCAGCTGGTTAGTAATCATTTTTGCTGATCTCGTTATCAATACATGTTGGAGGGGGAGGACTCTTTGATGAAACCATAGATTTTGTAGGACAAATATTTTTTCAAATAATTTAGATAATTATCTTAAGATTTAATAAAAACAATTCAGTTAGTAATAAATATTGAAGAATCGTCAAATCGACATATTTTATCATTGCTACCTCTGTTAGCTACCACAATCAAAAATTTTCGCACAGGAAATTGTTGGGCGTCTTATCAAAATGAAGCTACTCACGGAAAATTAGCTTGATAGTAATCAAGTGAAAAAATAGGCCACGGATCCTGTACTAAAAATATTATCTGTCAATAAATATAATGGAGATTAAATAATCAAGTTAAATATATACGTTTTAAGATGTTGCCTATTTCCTTATGAAGCCTTTTTCACTCATTATGTCTTTTTTACAAGAGATTTTTTTAATGAATTACAAGTTAACCCTTGACAGCAATCTCACCTAGTGGTAAGTGATGATGCATTCTGGAAGCGGGCTAACATGTTAGGAATAGGACGAAATCCATACTACTTTCAGTTTCTACACGAGATCGTGCATTGACATCGACTTCTGCTAGTAGTTGTTAAGAAAACTAAGTATTCTTAAACCCAATTCCTGAGATGAAGATGAAGATGCCTATTCACTCTTGCCTTGAAGATGTTTATACTATAAGTGGTAAGAAACATTGACGCCGGAAGGGCATTCCACACTTTTGCCGTACGTATTAGGAACGTGGATGCAAAACGTTTGGTACGAGTTACTTGGATGTCAACCACGTTCACGGCGTCTAGCTGTTCGGTGGTAGAAAGGAGAGAGAGGAATAATCTATTCGGTATTGGTTCAACTATTGAGAGGTTGTCAATACTGCGCTGCTTGGTTCTCCTTTCTACCCCAAAGCCCATTTACTCTTCCAACTTTGTTGTTACAAAAAGAAATGATGTGACGTGTTACAAAAACGTGTACACGGTAATAAGGGCCATTTCTTCCCACCGCAGCCAGAAACTAGTTACAATCAACGTTATCTACACAGATGCGGATAGAAGGGTTGTGTTCAAATGGAAGCCACTTCAAAGCGAGAGTGGTATGATGTTCCCCGGCAGAGTAAACACTTATTTTTACATCGCCGTTTTTACGAGAACACTCTTTGTGATCTCGGTTTTAGTTTGCTTTGGTTTACGGGCGGTGTCTACGCAATTCCTTCCGGTTGTTTGAATGTTCTTTTAGTTTAAGTACATGTTTATTTTGTAGCATTACAATTTTGATTTTATTAATCAAGGAATAAACATATCTTGTTTATTCCTTGATTAATAAAATAGAAGTGCCAGGTTGAGTTATTATTTTTTACTTTGATACTAATAGTAGATGTTTACTAAAATATTATAATAAAATTAATATTGCTAATATTATGTTTTATTTGCAAGTTTTTTTGGAAACTTATCTCTGATCTGAATAAAATAAGGCCTTTATATTGCTTGTTATTACCTGTAAAACCGTACAAAATTCGTCCAGTAGATACTTCTAGATAAAGTGTACTTTAAAATACTCAAAATCATAAGATTTTGAATATTTTTAACTAGTTCTGAAAATATGGATCAAGGTCATACAAAAATAAATATACAGAAATTCTGTTCTTTCTTACTCATGTCACAATAAAATTACCCTCTTTACTGTATCATCGATCATAACGTAATAAAATATAACATAATAGAAATGTTTATTTTATCGTACAGGTATAAAATCGCAGTTTGTTTTGCTTCGATACAGAAAAATGTGACCGTAAAAACGCCTATAATGTAGCCACTCTAGATTTTTTGCGACAATCGAGGTGGCTGCCCGTATTAAAATCCAATGCGATTCATTGTATGACTTGAATGGGTTTTAAAAAAATATATTTTTGCTCTTCATGAGAAATACAAAGACCTAAGAAAATAATAGACGAAGAGCTTGTAATAACGAATAACGATTTATTAGCTGTCAGTATCCAATTCCTACTTATGCATAACTTGTTTTTGCACATTTTGCGTGGCTAAATTCTTTAAAATGAAATAAATGATGCTGCATAGCTTAATTAAAGACAATAGTATAAAAGAACTTGAATTCTAGAATAAAGGGAAGCGGATCACATAAAGTTAAGCGATCAAAACAAAACGTATTCATATAGATACAAAACCAGTGGAGCCATTGATGTGTTGACTGCTATTGGATTTTTAATCCGCTCCGGAATAACTACGAATTGTACGAGAGTGTAAGTACTTAACATTGTTGTAATTTAAAACTAGTCTAGATTTCAATTTGAAAAAAAAACTGTGTGGCTAAATTGAACTAGTAGATGTTGTAAAAATATTTAAATAAATAAATTAAGTTATGATTTCAATTATAACAACAATTTTCAACAGCAAACGACATCTGTTAAAGGAGCTCTGCTCAGCTTGCATGGAACGCGTAGGACATAATTTTTCCATAGCAAAAGAGAGATATATTTTCGATTATCGGATAGAGTCGACAACACAAGATACATTGACACATGATAAGCGTCTATATTTTTCATAGAGTCTGTGCGAATGAATTGAATGTGTATTACAAAAAAATATTTTTGCTCTTCATAAGAAACGTTGGTTTATTTCACCATTGTCGGAGCACCATTTATCTCTGTAATTTATGGGGTAGCGTTGCGAATGGTGGACATATTTGCGTTCGCGTTCACAGTTTACACGTCGTTCCTGTATTGTGACGGGCCTCCATTTTAGGATTCCGCAGGCAAAGGGAACGTTACAAATAATTTATTACCTTATTCATAGTGCGCGATGCAACAAATGTGAAGCAAGTGCGATTAAAGGAAAACATTATCGTCTAGTAGTTTAGCTTTGAAATATGATGTTGTGAAAAATAATAAAATGGGTTATCGGAATCTTTAGCTAAGTAATTTTTTTTATTGTAAATCATCATCATTATCATCATTATCAGCTTATTAACAGCCCGCTACAGGACCTGGCCTTTATATGACAGGGGAACTGTAAATAATGATCAGAAAATACAATCATTTGTATTATATTGATATTAAACATAGCTATTGTTACCCCTGGTTCATTTCTCGAGTGCCGGTTCCAAATTTTAATCGTATATTCAGGCAGCAGAACATTTTCTATGAATACAATTTGGTATTGCAGCTTTTACTATTAAATATCTATTCTGTGGCTGCAAGTTTTATTACATTACTGGATAGCTAAAAGATAATAAAATGTTACGCGGTGGCGAGAGAAACGCAGCTATTTTGAAGTCATTTTGCAGGGTTGTAATGTATGGGCATTTGAGGACGTCTGATTGAAACCACGTACGATTGTTCACTGATTTTATTACTCCGTTAATACATACACATAAATAATATACCCACAGGGTACCCACCTCTAACAGTTGAATCAGTAACCTACGGAACACTTAGCAAGCTATGGTTGAACACGTCATTGAATGGCACTTTTTTGTTTATGTGCTTGGTGTTGACTACCAACCGTCTCCATTCGACACACAGGGTTGTGCACAAGCATTGTTTGACATTCGTTATGCGTTTACTGTGGTCCTGTGCTGTTAGCTTAAACTGAAGGCTTTGAGTTGCATTACTCGTGACGGAATAGGTGTTGAGTAGTCATAAAGACCACCAAAGAATTTTATGCCTCTTATTATAGTATAGAACAAAAAAGCTTCCAGCTTACTGTATTGTTAATCTTTAAAAGTTCGCAGCGGATTTTAATGCGGTTTTCATCAATAGGTAGAAAGCCGTTATTATTAGGTTTATACTCGTAATATATGTAATGTTTAGGTAGATAGTCGTCTCCAGTATTGTAACATGTTAAAAGTTCATGCTAGATGGCATCACAGGCCTTACAACTATTGTAATATCAAGTATAATTTCCGAACTGGCGGTAAAGGATCCGTGGTCCAGCGATAGGACGCTGTGACCGCGATAGCCAAAGAGACGTGTGTTCGAATCCCGCCAGCTCCACAGTTATTGATATTACGTTTAATTTTAATAAAAAATTTTAACAAAAAATAGAACCGACTCAAAACGCACTAAAAAGTAAAAAAAAATTTAAATAAAAATAGAACCGACTCAAAACGCACTAAAAAGTAAAAAATAACTGTGTCATTTAGTTGCTTTAAATTACTTAAGCATATCTATGAAGTCGGTGACAGCCAAGTTTAAGGAACCTTTATTTTACGTAGTAAAGCATTTTGTGGGTTCTAGGTAACGTCCTTAAAGTAGAAACCTTGGCTGGCACCGACTTCTAGATATGCTTAGGTAAATTAAAGCAACTAAATGACACAGTTATTTTTTAACCGACGAAAAAAAACGGAGGAGGTTCTCAATACGACACGTATAATTTTTTTTTTTTTTTTTTTTTTTTTTTTTTTTTTTTTTTTATGTATGACCACGCATAACTTTTTACAGTGTTGTCCGATTTTGATAATTCTTTTTTTATTAGAAAGGGCATACATCCAAGATGGTCCCATTGTCCTCATGTTAGGATCTGCTGATGATATCCTGGGGAAATTGAAGGAACTCTTGAAATTTTGGAGGCACGCTTCCAGCGATTTCGGTTTTTGACTCGGTATCGGTAGCTTTTTGGCTACTAGTGCCATATAATATACTATGACACTATAGTACGAGTACGGTACGTGGCGATAAATCACTAAAAAGTAAGAAATAAAAATTTTTAACAAAAAATAGAACCGACTCAAAACGCACTAAAAAGTAAAAAAATAACTGTGTCATTTTGTTGCTTTAATTTACTTAAGCATATCTAGGAGTCGGTGCCAACCAAGGTTTCTACTTTCAAGGACGTTACCTAGAACCCACGAACTGCTTTACTACGTATAATTAATGTTCCTTAAACTTGGCTGGCACCGACTTCATAGATATGCTTAAGTAAATTAAAGCAACTAAATGACACAGTTATTTTTTACTTTTTAGTGCGTTTTGAGTCGGTTCTATTTTTTGTTAAAAATTTTTACTTTTTAAGGCGTTTTGAGTCGGTTTTATTTTTATTTCTTACTTTTTAGTGATTTATCGCCACGTATCGTACTCGTACTATATTGTCATAATATAGTATTATATGCCACTAGTAGCCAAAAAGCTACCGATACCGAGACAAAAATCGAAATCGCTGTAAGCGTGCCTCCAAAATTTGAAGAGTTCCTTCAATTTCCCCAGGATATCCTCTTCAGATCCTAACATGATAACAATGGGACCACCTTGGAAGTATGCCCTTTCTAATAAAAAAAGAATTATCAAAATTGGACAACTTTGTAAAAAGTTATGCGTGGTCATACATAAAAAAAAATAGGTGTTGAATTGAGAACCTCCTCCGTTTTTTTTCGTCGGTTAAAAATCATATCCTAAGTGTAGTTAACACTATCTTGTAAAAATAACAATGAATGGAACTGTCTCGTCGATTTCATAGATAGCCCATTGTCTTGTCCAACGGAATTCAAACTCAGGACCGAAACTAAAAGATGTACTCGTAGGGCCAAGCAATACAATGACAGTTAATATTTATGAAGTTCAAAAAATAAGTAATTACGTTATGTTATATTATTATGTAGTCCAATAGTTTTCTAACATTCTTGTTGTCTTTAGTAGAATATACAGCAGATTAGTCCAACGTGTAAAGAGATTGGGGTCAAGTTGGCCCACGATCTGATAACATCTACACCAATTTCGCAACATAGATAAAGCCTGTAGGTTGCTATGATATCAGGACTGAAGTCGCTAGCTAGCTTAGTGATGTTTATTTTTTAAATTCTGGATAGGCTTGCGATAGTCAGTTATTTGGTAGTAAAAAGAACTTTTAATATTGTTTTGTCATTATTATACAGCTATCTACTCCTCACTCTATATGAGAGGAGATATGGTGATTAAACACGCCACGCTGCTACAATGCGGGTTGGTGGTTTAGGGTGATTATGTTCTAGTTTACTATATTCAGATGTAAATGAAATTAACCAGAACTAATTGCTTAACGTGATTTTCTAGTTGTAACACCTCCAACTTGTCTGGTTGAAATGATTGAAATTTATTTACCGAGTATTTTGTGGAAAAAAGTGTGCCTCAATATTTTATGACCATTCCATGAGTTAGGTTTAGGACCTCTGACTCTGATATCCTCCTCAGTAGAATCCTTTGACATTAAATTGAATTTTCGATATTTGAACCAGTCCAATTTTCAATTTCCTTCAACTACCAAATGGAAAGAAAACAGAGTGGAATTTGTCTTTCCGTATCGTCCCTAAGTCACCAGAGTAAAATCATTAAAGTTAAATTTTCTCTAATAGTATTCAATGAAGTAACTACCTCGTTGGTTCAGAAGTCAATCTCTATGGCTATAAATCTTGAGGTCATTGATTCAAGTGCGAAGTCGTGCTATTAAATGATTTTTATTTCTTCCAAGAAATTAATACTAGAAGTGCCGGAAGTTATGTAATTACTCCTCTTCTAAGCTAACCAAACAGGAAAACCCTGGTGAGACTGGCTAGTTACCATCCTACCGACAAAGACGTACCGCCAAACGATATAGCGTTCCGGTACGATATCGTGTATAAAACAATGGGTGAGGATTTCATCCTACTCCTAACAAGTTAGAGAGCTTCCATCTTAGATTGCATAAACACTTAACATCACGTGTGATAGGAGTCAAGAGCCAACTTGTAGTAGATAAAAAAACCCACACTGGAAGTGCATGGTGGGTCTTAATTCCATAATAATAATATCTCATCTTTTATAATTAGGGATGTCTGGCAGTTAGCAATTCCATTTTTAAACTTACCCAAAATAGCAACTACCGTCTGCGTGTCCGAACTTAATTAATTAGAAACTAAATATGGTTTTAAAATTTTAAGACACCATCAATTCGCTTAATCTTTCATCAAACAAACGAAGCCTTGGGCTTTATCGCTTAAGCAAATGCCTCGGGTACTTGTTTGGTATAAGGCAATGGGATAATAAAACCTTAATGTATTTACTTAGAAATTAAAAAACAGGAAACTTAATTGTGAGAAAATTGATATTTTCGATGGCTTGTGTGTCGCAGCGGTAGGTATACGCGGTACACGGAGATCCTGAGATCGACACCCGGCAGAGCCGATTAAGATTTTTTAGATTAATCTAGTTTACTTTCGGCCATGCCTAGTTACCTTTTTTTTTATCGACTACAAGTTGGCCCTTGACTGCTATCACACCTGATGTTAAGTGATGATACAGTCTAAGATGGAAGCGGGCTAACTTGTTAGGAGTGGGACGAAAATCCACACCCCTTTCGGTTTCTACACGACATCGTACCGGAACGCTAAATCGCTTGGCTTCCGTCTTTGTCGGTAGGGTGGTAACTAGCCACGGCGATAGCCTCCCACCAGCCAGACCAAGAAAAATCTCAATCTGCCCCACCGGGAATCGAACCCAGGACCTCCGTCTTATAAATCCACCGCACATACCACTGCGCCACGGAGGTCGTCAAACCACTCTACCGGAATAGACGTACCGACAAGCGATTTAGCGTTTCGGTACGATGTCGTGTAGAAATCAAAAAAGGTTGTGGATTTGCTCCCATTTTTAACAAGTTAGCCAACTTTCGTCTTATACTGCATCATCACTTACCACTAGGTGTGATTTCAATCAAGGATAAACTTGAAAAAAAAAATTGGTTGTGTGTAAAGTCGGTTTACTGACGATAGTTGAACGTGACAAAGTCTTAAGAAAATACTGATGGAATGGTAGCATTTAATTGGTTATCAAAATTTTTAATTTAAGTATATTTTACAGATTTAATTTTTATTAATAAAATAATTGATTTTGATTTTAAAAATTTAGGTATTTTAAACTTATAATAAATATATCAATTTATAAATATATTAATTTTTAATTTAAAATTAATATATTTAATAATTATATTTAATGTCGCTTCGAACGCTGCCGAACGCAAAGGCCGATTATGCTTCTTTTCGCTGTTCCACCTTGCTTGTACTCAAGCTTACATGGATGCCTCAAAGCAGGTACGACGCATGACGTCATGTTTATTCGTGCGTGCAGCCGGCTCTATCGAATTATAAGACGTTGTTACGTCAAAAAACATCTAGATTTTTAATGGCCCATTACAGAGCCTGCCGTCGATTAAGGCAAGAGGATATGAGGCATAGGCCCACTACTCCGTCTAATGCAAGAGAGCGGTTTTAAGTTGCCACTATATTACCTACTCCCGTAACGATCATTATCAGATGTATGATAAGATAATGGTCGGGTCCAACGACATAACGTGGAGACTAACACTTTAACATACTTTTCGAGGCACGTAGTTGAAACTCCACTAAATACCCAACTCTAGGGTAAGAATTTTTAGAGCAGCTTCAGAGTCTCGCATTGTACTTGAATCCAGTGTGCCTAGTGTAAGATTTTACCGCGTCGATATCGAAAACAGTATACATTTTATATGGAATTGGAGTTGCGTCATCTAGTTAAGCTTAGAGTAAAAGCTAAATTCTAACCATTTGACGAGACAGTTGAGTACAGTTGGCCCTTTACGCTACGAACCTGATGTTAAGTGATGATGCAATCTAAGATGGCGGTACGTCTTTGTCGGTAGGGTGGTAACTAGCCACGGCGAAGCCCCACAACATTGATAACCATTGGTCCAACGAGTTAAGTTTCATACGTATATATATTATTTTTTTTAAAGGCAAAAGTTTGTGAGTTTATGTTTGTTACTGCTTCGTTGGTCAGTGAGTAGTCATGTGGCTTCGATGACAAGGAAACGAGGATCTGTGATGGGATCCTGGGTCGGGTCAAAAATTGTAGGGACAACGTAATTAAGGGAGCTCGTAAGGTTTTTCATTAGCTTCCTTATGTTTGTTCAGATTAATTTTCTCAATGAGAACTTACATTTAGATGGGCTGTGACTGTCATCAAGGGTCTGGCGATGAAGACGAAGGACACCGGAGAGCACGGTTTACAGTAGCTACCTTGTACTGTTGGTCTCGATTACTGTCTCAACATCTGTAGTGATCGAGTCCAGTTATTTAATGTTAAATCATTATCACCCTAAACTCGGAAACTCTTCACTTTATTGGCACAGTAGCGTGTTGGAATGTTATAAACGCTGTGAACATCCCTTATGGTCTAGTAGTTTTAGTATTTTCGTTGTTGATAAATCCTAAAAAGTGCCCTGCAGTGGGCCTAAAAGTAAAAAATAATAGGCTGATAATGATGATGATGTTTTTTACTGTTTCACGAAAAAACTACTTTATTGATTTTGATGAAACTTTACAATAATACCGCTTATACATTAGGATAACACATATGCTACTTTTTGAGAACATGAGAACGGGCACTACGCGGACAAAACCGCGACTTGCTGGTTAAGTTATAACTAGGTACTACTTAACTATTAATAGTAATCGAACATGACTCCATTTCGTAATACAAAGAAACAATGGGGACAACTTTCATAAACCAGTACAAGCTGAGCAACGTCGACAACCGCTGACGGTAAACATAGCGCAAATACTGTAATTTTGCGATTAATTAAAACCTATACAACCGTGACTGGCTTAATTACATGCACAGATTACGTTGCTCGAGCTGTGTTTAGAACGTGGCTTTTATTGAATTGTACTTATTAAGAGAAGGCCTTAAATTCTGAAATAAGTACGTATGAGTAGAACTCGACAACATAGTTAATCGCCGTTTTGTAAGCTATATGTAGGAGTGAGTCACAAAACTTTAATAAAAGCGGAGCACATACAGCTATACCTATTGCAAAGATCGATGGATGTTGGCGGTGCTAAGGTATTGGACAGGTAACCCCTCACAATTGTGTTGGTTGATCTCCCACTAGACAAATGTATCAAGCAAGTCACAGGGGGTCTCTAGATGCGGACGGCAACCACGTTGTATGGAAGTCACTACAGAAAGCCTTTGTCTTGCAGTGGACGTCCATCTACTGATCAGATGAAGTGGAGCTTTTTATAATAGCTCGTGTGAAGTTCTGTAGTACGTATCATCTTTATCAAATATTTCTTATATGATCTGCATAGAACAAGACGACCTACAACAAGTTCAATTATACAACATCTTTATTAGATCTCTTTATCAAATATTTTTTAGCTAATTAGTAATTTAAATTTAAGCTGAACTTAAAGCATATTCTCATGTACTAAGAAATCGTGCAATAACGCATAGGTTCTTTTATTCATTTCGGTTCATCTTAGTGTTCTTTTTTGTCAAGTTGTTCATGTGATCTTCAAGTCAGCACTTAACACTATACTTACATTGTTCAATATTTTACTAACTTAAAAGGTTTAGTCCTTTTCAGTTTCTAATGTTTTCACTTAAATAAATAAATTGATTTTACTCATTTACCTTTAACTTATTTATTTATTTAATTTAGTTAAGCTAAAATAAATAAAAACATTTTTATAGATACAATTAATATAATGTTGTTCCACTCATAGTACATGTTGTAAAGCCCAGGTGTTCCTGAAGTGTAGTGGAAGTTTGAGCGCTCATAAAATGCAAATAGTGGTTAGTTTTTCATTTCCATTAGGCTGAAGTCCACAATAAAACATTAACATTTTATGTTCCTGTAATTCACCTACTTTCCCGCGAGCTTTCACTGTGTTTATAAATGTTAAATATAAATCTTTTTAACCGACGAAAAAAAAACGGAGGAGGTTCTCCTCGATAATTCGACACGTATATATTTTTTTTTTATATGTATGACCACGCATAACTTTTTACAGAGTTATCCGATTTTGATAATTCTTTTTTTATTAGAAAGGGCATACTTCCAAGGTGGTCCCATTGTCCTCATGTTAGGATCTGCTGATGATATTCTGGGGAAATTGAAGGAACTCTTCAAAATTTGGAGGCACGCTTACAGCGATTTCGGTTTTTGACTCGGTATCGGTAGCTTTTCTGGCTACTAGATACAAAATAAGAAATAAAAATTATTAACAAAAAATAGAACCAAAAAAGAATTTTTATTTCTTATTTTTTAGTGATTTATCGCCTCGTAGCGTACTCGAACTATACTGTCATAGTATATTATACGGCACTAGTAGCCAGAAAAGCTACCGATACCGAGTCAAAAACCGAAATCGCTGTAAGCGTGCCTCCAAATTTTGAAGAGTTCCTTCAATTTCCCCAGAATATCATCAGCAGATCCTAACATGAGGACAATGGGACCACCTTGGATGTATGCCCTTTCTAATAAAAAAAGAATTATCAAAATCGGACAATACTGCAAAAAGTTATGCGTGGTCATACATATAAAAAAAAAAAATATACGTGTCGAATTGAGAACCTCCTCCGTTTTTTTTCGTCGGTTAAAAATAACTGTCTCATTTAGTTGCTTTAATTTACTTAAGCATATCTATTATACTTTTTAGTGCGTTTTGAGTCGGTTCTATTTTTTGGTAAAAAATTTTTAACTAACTTTTTAAAGAGGAGATTATATATTAGAAATGCTATTTACATACATCATTATAGTGTATACGTAATACATATAATATTATGTCATTCCTTAATTCTGAGAAATTTATAGAAAAATTCTCAGTCCGAAGTTAGATGTGGTTGTGTTAAGCCGCTGTGCCTCGGGGAGCACGTTAAACATATTAACATCTGTAAGTGATCGTTACTAAATTAAACATTATCGCTCTACTTCCGTCAACTTGTATTGCAGCGATAGTTTAGACCCACGATGCTCGTGGGTCTAAACTAAATAATTCCTTTCCTATAAGGAGGGAGGTATAACAATGAACAATCTCCTTCGTGTGAACTGTGTGAAGGCCAATCGTGTTATACAAACATCGTAACAGAATAGCACTAAAGGTGCTAGGCTAGACGAACAGCTTAACGCGATGTTAGAGGCAAGGATAATATGTTTTAACATCACCAAATTCCCAACTCTAGCATGCATTTTTTTTCCTTTGCTGCCGGGTCAGCATGAAATCGCTTGGCTCGCGTCGTGCTGACTTCCTAATTGTTATTGCTCCCTATCTTTCTTTTCCATCTGTTTCCTCTCTTCTGACCATAATGGCTCGGAGCATTACGGAGTGTCTACGCCATTCTTGCTCTCCTTCCAACATGCGTTCTTAGGTCTACGGCACCCACCCACGCAAAAAGCGCGTGCCTAGTAGTATAAAGCATAAAAGCGGAACCCTATTTCTACGGCTCCATGGTTCGTGCGTCTGTTTGTCTGTTTGCCAGTCCTTCACCAAAATATATCCTGATTGCTACACCGATTAAATTGTCACATATAATATATTTCTTTTCTCGCTTTAATAGTCTACGACAATAGTAAATACGACTCTATCTTAACCGGTTTTTTCTTACAAGGCAAAATTCAAGAACCTATAAATATATGTTGCTATATCTGAAATTGAGCATAGAGAAATTCTACAATTCCATGGTATAATAAAGGGAGTCCATTCAATCGTATTAGGCTCTAAACACCGTTCCGTATGCGGCGCTCATATTTATGTTGCAGTAAATTGCTGTCACGCGTAATGTAATAAACTTAATTTACATATATTTTCTATAACATTTACATTTATATATGTAATGAAAACGCTGGTCTCGTGTGTCCGTATTGATTTGAAAACAGTGCGTACTTCTTACTAATATTCGTATTAAACAGGATTGAGAAATATCCGGTTCACAATAACAACAGTAACAAAATAACTTTTTTTTTATTCATTACAAGTTAGCCCTTGAATGCAATTTCATCTGATGGTAAGTGATGATGCAATCTAAGATGGAATCGGGCTAACTTGTTAGGAGTAGGATGAAAATCCACACCTCTGTCGGTTTCTGCGCGACATCGTACCGGAATGCTAAATCACTTGGCGGTACGTCTTTGCCGTAACTAGCCACGGCCAAAGCCTCCCACCAGCCATACCAGGACCAACTAAGAAAATCTCAATCAGCCCCATTGGGAATCGAACTCAGGACCTCCGTCCTATAAATCCGTTGCACATACTACTGCGCCTCGAAGGCCGTCGTTAAAAAATTGTACTAAAACAACTAGATTTATTATAAATTAACTAACCGCACAGAAATCCGTTAGTAGTTTTTAGTTTATTGCAAACAAATACAGACAAATGCAATAATGGATTTTTTTTTACAATAATGAAGTGATGTTTAAATGCAAATTTATTTTCTGTTTAACCTGTCCAACACGGCAGGAATCGGATCTTACCCGATTGGTCAAACTTTCATGGAAAATCCTGCTTGATCTCTGGTAAGGATTAACTAAGTTGTACTAAGTAAGTTTGAACATTTTCATAAAGGTAGGTTTCTTATAATTTGTACCTTTAAGTATACGTACCTAATTGTCTTTAAGTTAATTGTAGAACACATATGAATTATAATTTAAGATGATTGACAAAATTAACAGAAAAATAAATTAGAAATAATTTTAAGGTATATTCTACAAAATAAGTGAAGTCGCGGTTACTTCTAGTTTAAAATAAAGTAATAGACACTGAATGTAGTCCCATAGTATACTCTTACGAAGACATAGACGAGTTCAAGTTGAAATAATAATTTACGCCTACACTTGGAGCGGAGAACTGGTCAAAACATACTTGCGACGTATTGCTTTATAAAATGTTGAAGACTTACATTTATTATAACCATGATTGTTTGCAAAATTTGGAAGTACGTACATATTGTATAAAAATTTTTTAACAAAAAATAGAACCGACTCAAAACGCACTTAATAGTAAAAAATAACTCTGTTATTTAGTTGTTTTAATTTACTTAAGCATATCTGTGAAGTCGGTGGCAGCAAGTTTGAGGAATATTTATTTAACGTAGTAAAGCAGTTTGTGGGTTCTAGTTAATGTCCTTAAAGTAGAAACTTTGGCTGGCACTGACTCTTAACCAAAAACCAAAAAATATGAAGTTTTATGATATATCATAGTATGACATGGAGTTCCTCTAGTTTTCTACCATAACATACGCTGGGAAACCAATTACCTTCCAGCAGGACCCTCAATTTCAAACACATTTTTTGAATGTCAAACATAATCAATCAGTTTTATCAAAGTTGTACATTGATGTCTTTTTCTGGGCATGTTGGTGTCTGTGCTAGATATGAGTGAAAACAATAACACTTTGTCGCGCCACATGTCGTTTGTGTGATATTTAACCTAGTAACAGTGTACAAGTCACGACAGCGCCGTGTTGGGTTAGTACACTTTAAACAGTTCCATTATGTTGTTATTTTGTACTCTTTGTTATTATTAGGAAAGGTCCATACTTGACGTAAGGTTTGGTTGGTTGGTTGGTACTGACAGACTTTAGGGTTCCAAAGTACTGCAATTAAATGATGATGATGACGAGGGTAGGGTAGGGGTATCTTTGGGACGTAGCAAGTTTCAAAGACCCAGACCCTCAACCATTTAAGCATAAATAAAGTGTTTATGTGTTTATTTTTGTTGATGTAATTGTAATATGAAAATTTTCATTACCCAGCCTCCGTTCACTAAGCTAGGTAGCAACGCTCCAAAAGCAGTGCTATTACAAAAAAATATGTGAATCAAAATACTCTTAGTATTGTAGTAAAAACTGTTACAATATTCATCCCATTCAATCATTATGAACATTTGTAGCCAATGCATAAGGTCAAACTCGTATACGAGGTTACGGTGGGCGAAATTCCATTGCACTCCCATTGCTAAGATTGTGCCGAAAATTGCTTGATGTAATTTGTGGAGCAGGGGCTGGACACATCAATCTATGGGGTGCAACGCCTTTGAAGTAAATCAAGTGCGTAACTACTATAACGATTTTTTGGTATAAGGTACATTTGCTGGCTGTTTTTCATTTATTATTCACTTGTTTATGCTGCAGCTTCGCTCACAATAATAAAGATTTTATTATATAATAAAGATTACGAACCTAGTTATTTCCATTGACCATTTAAAAGTATTTTCTAAGAAATTTGTAAGTTTATTCTAGAAAATTCAAATTTTGAAAAAAAATAGCGTAGGGCTTAAATTTTCCAAAAGTTATTGTTATTTCAATTGCATAGATACTATACAAAATTACATAAATAAAAACTATCATTTAAGTTCAATCATTACACTCAAGCAATATTTTTAACACCATGCGTTTATACTTTTACTAAAATATTTGCTTTTTTTTTACTAAAAAAAATAAAAATTCAAGGTTTTTTTTAGTAAAAAAATGCAAACATTTTAGTAACAGTATAAACGCATGGTGTTAAAAAAAAGAACGCAACAATTAATATTGAAGTAGCAAATAAAAATTCAAGGTCGGCTAACTTTATAACGGGTTTGCAAAATGTTTATATTTTTTCCGCAACTCAGACATTTGCTTCCCCTAAAATATTTTGCCCACGCATCGCGTCCTACCCCATCCTACCCTCCGAGCCCTTGGAAATTGAGGGGAATCATTCCCTTTGATTCCTCTTCCGTCTTGTTCAATTAAGAGGCGTCTCATACAACTGCGTACACCGTGAAATGGCGAGATGCCCCGAAGAGCACTACATATAATTATATTACTTTTAATTTTTAAAGCAATCGTACAAAGTATTTCATGAGAGATTTGCTCGGTTTGTTTTTTATTATTAAATGCTACATTTTTTTGATCTTTGAAGTTGAAGATAGGGGAGGCCATTTTGTTGCGTTTATCTTTTTTACTTTGCTTTGATATTATAATTATTTTGTTAAAGATGTGCTTACATTAACAAAAATAAATTAGTGTAATCTTGTATCAAGAGTTGTTTAATACTGTGCAGGGAATTGCTAACACTTGACAAAATCAGTGACATTTAACTATTAGTCTAGTTAAATGTTCAATGTACGTTTTATGAACTTTTCTTTTATATGTTTGTCTTTAGAGCCATAAGACAACTCATCGCAGAGTATATTCTGATTTTCTAATAAAGTAAATTTTTTAAATAAACAATTAAAATAAAAATTCTAAAGAACTTAATTTTACTATTCAATATTTTGTAACTATACCTATTCTGAATCTTCAAACATTTAAGGTTTATTGAAATTATTTGGCTGTTTATCAGGCTCAGTCATAAAGTGATGTCATTCATATAAGTGACAGCAGATAATTTTTATTTGGTATCCTCTGTTAGAATAAGATTGAAAAAGGCGTTATAAAGAAAATAAGGAAAAAGTTATCTGTAACTTTAAAACTGTATCCAATGTTTGTACGAAATTGCAGGCATCCGTTAGAAAACAATAAGCAATAAATGCAAAATAATAGACCATCATTACACGGCAATATATGCTTTACGAGCGAAATATGCAAAGAATTGAGCCACGCGTCGGATTCCTGTCAATTATCCCTTGAAATAAGTAAAACAAATTCTCCCCCATTATTGCACACGAGTGACTCTTCTTTCAAATGTGATCTAATGGCGTCAGAGGAACGCGTCATTATTACTGTAAATTTTTACCCTACCGTCACTTCCTGGTTTTTGTTACTGTATCTCTTCCGAGTGTATCGAATTAGGTCAACAGCTATGGTTTTTGTGGCCACATAAACTGTGAACTTTCTCATTTCGATAAACAATTTTTTATCATTATTACCTTAATAGAAAAATAGAGAATATAAATGTTCTAATACTATGTTAACACACTAAGGCTACAAATTACCTTTAATAATTTCCTAACATAATACATACATACATAGCATCACGCCTCACTCCACCAGTACAAAATCGAAAATAAATTCGGAGCGTTAGCTTCATGCCGCGCGACTTATTAGGTAGGTATTTTTGCCCAATCGTTTATTTTTGGGTCTAGTTTTTTATGAGTTAAAAGTAACTTTTGTGCTTTACTAAACTTTGTTACATATTCTCGGATGGTAATAGTATAATGTAACTTTATTTTAAGCATAAAAATGGATGATCGACGAGCTGCACAGATTTAGTTAGAGCTGGCTGAAGCTAATAGGGAAAATGAAGCTTATGAAGCTTTGACGAGGAAGTTCATCAATTAGAAAAGCAGAAAATGGAGTCCGAGCAGGAGCAGGATATCCCAGGTGAAGGGTCAGGCGAAAGCTCTGAAGATCATGAACTGGGCGCACTGACTTTTACACCGGAATTGACAATACTTTGTGGTCAAAAACAATTCCTTTGAATAAAGGCAGAACACGAAGTCACAATAAAGTGATTGTGCCTCCTGGAGCTAAAGGGACAGCTCGGCAAAAAAGACTGTATGCCACTTTTTGTTGATGATCAAATAATTGACCTTATTATCAAACATACTTATAAAAAAATGACTACATCAAGGAGAGATATGCAAGAGAACGAGATACAAACGAATGAAACTGTTACATAAGGATTTTACTAATGGCTGGAGTGATTGATAAAACATTGGTCGACATCCAATATTGTACGCCGTTGCCATAACTGTGGAAGAGCGCGTAGTAAAAGCACCAGAAAGGTGTTCAACGCCTGCAACAAGTTCGTTTGCGGGGATCATTTAAAGATTATGTGTCTATCCTGTGCAGAAAATGTAATTAAGAAATAAGTTTCCACTAAAAGTTTTTTAGTTATCTCAGTTAGAGCGAATCATGTAATTTTTGTACCAATTTGGAGAGATTTTTTGTTTTTGGTACCTAATTATTTTGTAACACAGAGGTTGTGAAATAAGTTTTGTTAATTATATTATGTTAAAAACTGTGCTGATTATATTTTCATAGAAATAATAAACAGTTTATGCTTATATATTCTTTTATTTAAATTTGAAAACGGACTACATATGTAGCCCGCGCGACTTATCCCGTTACTTTTAGGTGCGCGACTACTGCAGGGTTAATTCCTTCTCCTACTCCCATTAATCCTTTTTCAGATGCTAAAAAAGTTTGAATTTATCAATTTCAATATGTTTCGTTACAGGTGTAATTTGCATCTAGACAATAATTTCTTGTTACAAGTATAAAAATCTAAAACGTTAAAACTGCAGTTTATATTATTATCCTCATACCTAATTAAAAAATAATAATTTTTACAACATTTGTCTTTACTTTATACTAATATTCAAAACTACTGATCTGAAGATTCGATTCACAGTTCATACGTGAATTAATTTTAGCTAAGTCTGCAGCAAAAAATAATATCAAATACAAATAAAGTTGCAAGAATCTACGAGTAAATAAAAAAATGTAGCATAGAGCTTAACTCAAAGCTTATTCGAAGCTTTACGAGTTCTAATGAGGCGTCAAGCATTGCGCAAGAGCATTCGCGACGAGCGTACGCACATTAGACATGCCTACGGAACGAATCGCGACAGAATACAGCGCCGGGATCTAACGTTGAGGGATAATTTCATGTTAAAAATGTGTATGTTTATGATCATTTTAGGGTCATTTTTTATTATGTATTTATTATTATATTCTATATATTGTATAGGACACATTCACGGCCTTGTCGTCTTCTGAAAATCTTTTTTAAATTAAAAAAGTCTTTATCTGCTTTTGAGATACTAGTGGAAAATTAAAACTTCCTTTTTTATGTTTTAGTAAAGTTCTATAATTTTAACAGACCAACATGATTTTTTCATGCTGTTGTTCAGAATCGAATGTCAGCTCCTCCTCATTCATAGTTATAGTGACTGCTAAAAATTTTGTCATTAAAGCATCTAGTACTATACTTAAAATAATTAAAATTAGATACGAGTATACATATTAGTTTACAAGTTTGAACTTCTGAGTTTTGATAGCGTTAGGGTTCATTATTATATTTTACTAGCGAAGTAAATAATAAAATCATTTAAAATATAAATTGCTAATAATCATGCCAATCATTTAAATGTAACGGTCTAAAAAATAAAGGAAGATGTGAATTTATTGGAGCCATCCACAAAACGGTAGACCCAATATCAGGTTTGTATGCAAATCCGAACAGCTGTTTATCAGTACCGCATTGATACATTTAACTCACAGCTTAATTACGCCAGCAGTGGGCGGATAATTGGTAATATTGTGCTTTCGTACTTCAGGTTTTCGCTACGTAGGTATCTATGGAATGTGTTTTCAATTAAATGTTCGTTACGTAAATAATTGTTTCGTTTTATCTTGCCACCAGTACTTTTTGTATGTGCGACTACATGGCAGCCCCATGAGGCCTTCGGTTTGAATCTTGGGTGGGGATCACAAATTATATGTAGAGGACGAGTATCGTATGTATTTTCTCTTAAATATTCTTAAGTTTTGTTTTACAATAAATAGTTAGCATGTGCACCTTTATATCATGAGTGCCATTTATAATTAAGACACGATGAATCCCTAAAAGTCGCTACGAGGGCAAAAGACAAATATCATACATATACAAACTACTATCTTTTTCTTACCTATGTAGGCTATGGATGTATATTCAAGGGGTCAACACTCTTTATTGCCGATCTATGTGGTTTGAAGTATAGTTCTTATTCAATAGGTATTGAAGTTCCCATTACGCTTACAATCTCACTTAGTAAGTAGATTTTTTGGGCAATTAAGAATAGGCTGATGATGAAACATAAAGCAACAGGTTTAGATAAAATAAACGAAATAATCTTAATATTTATTCAATATAACTAATTGCAATAAACATAATTACAATAGGCACCTACATGTATTTAGGGGACGCCCGCTGTGATCAAACGGATATTTGGTCCTTATAATGATCATTCAATCCAACTCCCCATAGTTTGAGATAATTATTACTAACACATTAACCCCAAGATAAACGGTAAACGAAGACCTGGTCGTAAACGCATATCCTGACTCAAGAACTCACACCAATTGTTTAATATGAGCTTTAGATTACTGTTTCGAGCAGCCAATAAAGTTAAAATAGCTGTAATGATACCTAACCTCCGATAAGAGATAGCACTAGAAGAAAAATAAATCTGGTTAAAAATAAAAAAAACAATAAGCAAAAAAATGTTTGATCAAATTCGCAATCACGAAAGCTTAAAATGTAAGTATAGTCTAAAGTCTTTGATTCTAGACTTAGCGACAGAAATACGGGGTGTTCAAGCTAAACCAGTATTAATTAATTAGATGAGTCGATAGCAAAAAAGGAAAGGCAATTGCCTAATGGCTAAGGTACGACGTCGCGGCTAGCTATAACCATTATACCTTCAAGGACAGAATTTATTTTAAACCTGACATTGTACTAGATCACGCTATATTCAAATTCGACGATTAACTTTGTATATTGATTTGAAAAAAAAATAATTGAGATATGCACTAATATTTAACAGCAAGGTGTCTTGAAATCAAAATCAAAATTCGTTTATTTCAAGTTGGTTTAATATACAAGCACTTTTGAAAAGTCCAATTCATCTGTTTGTATTGACTCTATCATTATATACCTCTTGAACGGTAACGTTTTGTCGTGGCCAGAAATATTATAATAGCATCGTGATGGTAAGTGGAAAAGCATTGTCTATAAACATAGTAATACTTCACAGGAGATTTAAAGAACATGTCTTACAAATGCCACCCTGAGTCCTTTAACCTGTGGCGTAAGTGTTACACCTTACATGCCTGTGATTAATCTTAAACTGAAACATCAAAAGTGCTTGGTGATAGAAATAAGCAAAGCGGGTAGTAGGTAAGTACCTACTATCGGTAAGTACTACTACTAGTCCGGGGAAGTCCCCGGACAAGTTCTGTCACAAATATTAAGACTTTGGCCTTTGACTTTTCGATGGCCTCCGTGGCGCAGTGAAATGAGCTGTGGATTTATGAGACGAAGATCCTGGTTTTCTAAATTGGGCCAGGCACGGTCCAAAATTTCACCCTTCTCCTATTAGCCTGATTCGTCTTAGATAACATTATGACTTATTACTACGAGATTGCAGTCAAGGGCTAACTTTTAATGAAAAAAGAGCTCAAGAATGGAAATACAATAATTCTGCTTGGCGTCACAAATCAGCAAGGCGGTAGTACTTCTCTTGACAAGCTCTACTAGTATTAAGGTATATTTCAATGCTTCCTCCTTTAGTCGTTTTCCTCATTGATGAGGGTAGTGACCACCTCCATCTTTGACTCTATTTGAGATGTGACGCCACTTTGCTCTATCCTCTGCTTCTTCTTCATTGCTTAAAGCCTCAATAACTCTAACGCTGCTTTCAAACTCGAAAGTTCTTAAATTTGTAGCTCGGCCATTAGGCTATTATCACACTCACTCCTGGAACCTAGATATATTTTTTGCTCTTAAACTATTAAATCAATGTATTGTTATTATTATCAGTAAGGTGAGGCCCGCCATAACGGATGCACTTCGAATCTTTTGGATCTTTTGTACTCGCCCCGCTCTTATCCCTTCTATATCAGTTTAGACAACTACTTTTAGAGTTAGATGGTTGCTTTCAGGTTAGAGACACAGTAATCTTTTGATAGTCGTTATGCCACCCCCATTAGATCTATTCGCTTTTAAGACGGAGGTCCTGTGTTCGATTCCCGGTGGGGCAGATTGAGATTTTTCTTAATTTGTCTTGGTCTGGCTGGTGGGAGGTTTTCGCCGTGGCTAGTTACCACCCTACCGACAAAGACGTACCGCCAAGCAATTTAGTGTTCCGGTACGATGTCGTGTAGAAACCGATAGGGGTTTGGATTTCATCCTACTCCTAATAAGTTAGCCCGCTTCCATCTTAGATTGCATCATCACTTAACATCAGGTGTGATAGCGGTCAAGAGGCAACTTGTAGTACCGATAAAAAAAAAGCTATTCCGTCACATTCAATGAAGACTCTGTCTTTTTTGCAAGCCCTGCAGATAGGACAAGGATTGCAATAAGTCACAATCAAATTAACTTTTACTGGTATAAAGTTCACTGGACTGTAGTTTGATATATTTCGTATAGTAAAATATGTACTATGAGTCAGTGTATGGTTTGTTAATCAAAGTTATTCAAGTTCCTTACTGGGTTAGGGCCTCAGGGGCACTAGTTATACAAGCTCGGTACTCCTAATTGGTGTACCTACGAAACATCGTACAGGACCGTTATGTTACTTGCGTAGAGCAGATTGTACGTGCGTTTTGCTATCCTCCTTACGCCGGTCATATACCCAGGCCTCCGTCCTTATAGTGGTTTTAGAGCTTAGACCCACATATCTAATACTTTAGACTACTCAGGATTAGGTTGATAATGCTTAGACATTGTGGCGATGGCTATCAGATGTAACTTAGTGAGTGACCGGGACCGACGGTGTTAGCGTGTAAAACTACGAACTTTTGAACTTGAAAAATATCTTCTTAGACACTGTCAAACACGAACCACAGAAGTAGAAATAGAAGGCATGAGGCTATAACACAGTCAACATTAACATGGTACCTACCCAGACCTTATGATCTGAAATCACATAAGTTACTGAACCAATCAAATAATTAGGTATAACTGTTTCATAATTTATTATCAGCCGAATTTAACTACCTGGACTCTTATAGGGCCAGGCTTTACTCCATATAGAAGAAGATATATGGAGTTCAGACCCACCACGCTGTTACAACTACGCGTTAGCGAGCTAAGCTAAACTTACAATCACATAATATTTCACACGCCGTAAGTTACTTATCAATTCGTAATTTAAAACATGTGGGTACTTCATTTTAATAAAAGTCTTTTTAACAGGCGGTTATGATAATATTTTTTATCAATAACGGTTTATATCACATTTACAATAGGCACTGGATGCTCTCACAATAAATTCGTCACACTTTTTACGACTATTAATTTCAATGACGTCAAGAGATTTTTAATAATAGCCCAACAAAGGGTGTAAGAGTGTATCGAAATGTACTTAGATTTTATTTTCATGGGTAATCATTTTATAGTCGTTTTTTAAAAAGCATCGATAAACAATAATAAAAAAATAGGGGTTTAACATTATATTTATAAAATAAGTACCCACTTACATAAATTTTAAAAAGGACAATTCATAATCTTTATTTGTTACTAAATCACGACTCAACGACTAATTAATGTATCTAGATGAAATTTGGCACAGAGATAGATTATAGTCTGGTAGAGCAAATAAGTTACATTAACAAATCAATATTCCTACAGAAATGGTCTAATGTAATGTGTACATTGCAATCTATACTGATATTATAAATGCGAAAGTAACTGTTTTTTTGTTACTCAAAAACGTCTAAACTACTGAACCGATTTATGTACAACTTGGTACAGAGATAGTCTAGGACCTGAAAAAAGACACAGGCTACTTATTTTTTAAACCATCTTAAAACAGAATTTCTCGGAGTCGCGAGTCCATATCTTATACTCGCCTTTCGTACTTACGAATATATGCCTACCCAAAGGAAGGGTCATGGGCTGAGAAACGTTCGACATTTATCACGTGACATAAGTCCTACCTATAAATTTTTAAACAATAGATTTCAATTAATTATATTGATTGGAATAAAGTCAATTTGACTTATCGGATGAAGGTGCTTTAGTTCGTTCGATAAAAACAGATAAGATGGTGGTCTAATCGCACCACTGTTTATATTATATTCATTAATATTCATTAACTGTGATAAGATTCATTACAAATTTTCTTAGATTAGTTTTATACACACGTAGTGGAAGGTTTGTGGGTGTCAGAATCTTTGTAATGTATTCTTAAATATTTTAGTCCACACACACACCCTCACTGTGATAGTCACACGTCTTGACAAAAATTGAAATATTACGCAAAATAAGATTATGTAACAGTTATTACTTTTAGCTCGTGAATTGCTTTGGTTGTGGCAAGTTACCACCATACAAAAACATGCCGCCAAGCGATTTAGCGTTCAGGTACGATGTCATGTAGAAACCTAAAGGGGTGTGGATTCATTCTACTACTTTTCAGCTTTATTCTTGAAGTCTTGCATTTTGTAGTTCTTGGGCTGTCATTAGATATTTAAAAGTTATAGATATTTAAAATCGGAATTGAAAAATAAACGCGCTTGCCTTAAATATGTTTACTTCAAATTGGAATACTCAGGAAAGATTTCTGAATGACCTATAAAATATTGCAAATTTTATTTTCTTTACTATGTCAGTAAGTGAAAACGTAACCAATTTCCTATTGCAAAAAGGTAAAGAAAATATTGATTTCCCAACTTTAGCATAGGGGTGTGCTAAAAGCATTGTAAACACAGGCTAAGTAACGCGTCAACTAGACAAAGAACACTGTTTCCCTTGAATGCGTGTGACTCACGCACGTATTGATTTAGCCTTACCCGATACCCATCGCCCCAAATAAAGGACATGGGGATAATGCTCCGAGACAGAAAGTCTTAGTTAGCTAATGTGATCAAGACTAAAGGAAATTTCTAAGCGACGGTATCCAGTATCACGCTAGCATTAAAGTAGATTAGATAGTTTTAGGTGGCAAAACTAAATCAAGTATACAACTTAATTAAGTTTTGGAGTAGGCATTACTATATTTCTGCCTCATGGTCCTGCGGTTAGTTTATTTGATTCCAGTTTATGGAAAGTTAGTTTCTAAATCTAAATTGCGCAGTAAAATGTTAAGCTTTTGAAATAGTCAGAAGTAGCCCAGTATTGGAACGTTGGTGTTAAAAGCTCGAGCCACGGAGAGTACGCTAAGACACTGTTATAAACATTTGGTAGTAATTGTTGAAAAGCAAAACATTGTCATCTTTGGTTCTTTCTAAGGTGCATTGGAGCAGCGTGTTGCATTCATGGTCCTCAATCATCCGAGAGTTCAGTCAGCCTGGTCCATATCATTAACGCCTGATAGTGGTCAGTTGAAAGCAAGACGTTATCATCCTTAGCCCTCCAACGTTGGAGCTACATTTGAATTGATCTACCCTCAACATTATCTCTCATATGAGGAGCGAGTCTGGGAAAAGAGCGATTAGTATATTAGTAGCCCTTGATAGATAAATAATTAATAGCTAAACCAATAGTGTTTTCTCAGTAAAATTCAACAATGTGAAAATATAATCCACCAAAAACATTCTGTAAAAAACTAGTTAAGTCTCGATGGAGTTGCTTGTTTATCTCTAAAAAATAATGAAATCTAGACAAAGTCGTGCCAAGTCTAAGGTATCCTTACTGCGATTTTTTTATTATTATAGTTAATGTTGTGTGACTTGGCCGTTGAAGGGTATAAAGTAACGTAGAAAGGCAGTAGATATTTAGTATAGGCAGAAGATATTTATATAGCACAAAAGGAAGCAACAGATAGTGTGACGAAAGAGCATCGGTTATTATATAGGTACCTACAAGTAAGTATTGTGCTTCGGGGTTATAACGAAGAAAGTCGCGGGTGTCGGCTAGTTTACTGTATACATTATAAATATAAAATAAACAGAATATAAATAAAAGTTTTAATTTACAAACGGTGTCACAGAAACGAACAGTTTCGTAGAATTTTTTCTTATAATTTGCTCACAACCCGTTAACTCGTAAATCTGTAGGTGAGATTTTAGACGCGAGATTACTGCGGCGCCCTTTATAGGCTGTTCTCAGAAAACTTAAAGCGAATATTTTATGACTTTGTAGTGGGACAAATATTTTAAAAATGGACAAGAACCGGCATAGCATAAAACCAAAACAAAATAAATAAATTTAATACAAAAACATAACAATTTATATTGAAGGGAATTTTTAAACTACCTATCTAACAAGCTACCAAGATCTAAAGCTTAGTTAGTGATAGTTGAATATCATACTCATACCTAGTAGGTAGGAGAGGCCTAGCTCATCTTTAAAGTTTTATGAATTAACGAAGCAGATGCTCACGACCATTAGATTACATTACCAACAAGTTCTATCTGTCATTATCAGCTTATTAATGGCCCACTACTGGACCACGCCTCCCTCCATATGGGATATGGAGCGTAGACACACCATGCTGCTCCAATGTGGATTGGCGGGCTTAGGCTGATACTGATTAATTCATTAATGATCATTATCAGGTTTTTATTATAGTGACCGGGACCGATTGCTAACGTATTTGCCGAGGCACGGGAGTGTAACACCACCAACTTCCTGACTCCGAGCTCGGAATGTACTGATAATTTAATACAAGAATGGAAAATTCGGAATTATTCACTAATCCGACCCAGGAATCGAATCCACGACTTCGTCATCGCAGCCATAGGCTAACCACTAGACCAACGAAACAGTTCTATCTAATATAATATACCAACCCTTATTTAGACAGCATAAGTAAAAAAAACAATAAATGATAAAGAAAGAACATACAAACTTAAAAGATAAGTCAAGGTGCAAAATCTTATTTATTAAGGTCGAGCTCATCGTGGACGGTAATGATAATGAATTAATCGAAATACAAATAAAAGAGCGTTCGACCTAAAAACTAATTCAATATATCTGTGAGTAAACATTTCGTTTGCTTTACGGCAGGATTTCGGCGCCAGCTGTGTGATCGAGGGTGGACGATGAACGGGCTGTATAGCAAACAAACAATAAAGATAATTCTTTCACTTGGCTATTGGAGCCCCGCAACCATCATAGGTCTAAAATAATGTCTTGAATTAAAGTGTCAATTGCTACGTGATAAATGGGCTGGATTGAAAATCAAACGGTCATAAGTTTGACCAGCTTTGATCAGACTTCACTACTATCCGCTATTACTACTACTATTTATTGCAAGAGAAAGAAAATATTGTTCATTTCTTAAAAAATATACGCCTAACATACGTAAAATTAATTATTTTTAAAGCACAATTTTAACAGTAAAATTAGTTGTCCTGAATTACCCGAATTGTCAGGGATAGGCATATGCTATTGCGGACTTTTTTTAAAGATTTTAATTGTAGTGCATTGTTTTGTTATATCCTCAATAGTTTTCGCAACACACGCGATGAAAGCGTTTTTTTTTACAACTTTGATTACATTATTCAAGATGCGTAATTAATTTTGAAAATTATTATAGTCTATGACACTCCTCAGTAACGTAGCTTTCTATTAGTGAAATAATTTTAAAAATCGTTTCAGTAGATCCAGAGGTTACCCCTTACAACGTCACAAACTCACGACCTGACTAGCTCACAAATTCGCAAACGTTATCTCTATAATATAAGTATAGATAATGGAATAAGAAAAAAAATATGAGAAAGGTACTAAAGTACTAGTATATCCTACTACTAGGTACTAAGTACTCGTATATCCTTTAAATTTCTGACATACATGTATTATCAAGTACACCTATACAAATCCCTTATTTACTTTGTAGAGAACTCCAGAATGCGATATTAAACCATGAAATGTTATTCCGGTCCACAGAACCGGTTCTACATAGATGAGAAGCAATAAATATAAGCACAACTAATACAATCGTTCGGCTCAACTCAAACTGATCTCCGACAGAGATTTGGTCCGATGTCACCGATCGTATATTGTCGCCTGAGATGACTTCGATACTGTATTATAATACAGGGTCGTACAACACTTACGAGCAGAGCGTTTAGCGGAAAAAAGGTAATAGGTTTAATACTAAAAGACGCCCGCGGTTATACCCGTGCACTTTCTGTTTCCATGAGATTTTGGGGATAACAAGTGGTTTTAATATACTAAAGATACAAAATACATTTACACAAACTTTCGCCTATCGCCAAAATAATATTGGTGTTAAATTTGAATTTAACAAATGAAATGACATCAGTAGTTCACTTAAATACATAAATAATATCAGATTATAAAAATGCAGTCATAAATAGAAAAACATTTCCAAAGTTTTCTTTTATTTATTGTTGGATTTAAATAAGTTTTGAAAAGAGTAAGTTTGTTTAAACGCAAAACATTGTGCCCATCATTTAGTTTTGTATGACTTAGTACCTATAGAATATAAAAATAAAAAGTATATACCTATGTTATTCCAAACTAATGGTGTAACTAACTCCACATTGTTTTATTTTTATAGATCAAAGCAATTTTATTTTTTACCGTAACCGCACTCTTATCGGATGTCATTTATAAGATTACAGCTAGATGAGACAGATACAGTTAGTTGGGTGGTTGAACACCGAAGAATGCTTAAGAGAAATCGTTCAGTGGTTTCTAGCTTTGTCTTTATGATAATTATTGAACCTGTCCGACGGGCCCTGTTCAAACTTCCGTTGTCAGTGTTTGAACTTCACATCGAATATTACGTAGGATTGTTGAATTTAGCTCTAGCTTATACACACATTGACGGCTTTTTTTTTAATCTGCCTTGTTATCTACTGCAAAATTATTATAATTTATAAATACATCAATATATCGCCCAAAATTGTACCTATAAAGAAATAAGGCTGTACACACATGATCCGGTTATGTATTATTATAGATTTTTTGTTTTCTTATGAATATTTATGTAAGTATGAATATTTGTATGTATTAAGTATGAATATTTTGTAGTAAACTCTACAATGTTAAAGCAGTATCACCGGTGGAAACTGTTGTCAGAGCTCTGCCAGTTTTAAGATGACTAGAAGAATGGGGTAGGCGAAAACGTATAATATCTTGGATTTTTTTATTTTTTTTATCGACTACAAGTTGGCCCTTGACTGCTATCACACCGGATGTTAAGTGATGATGCAGTCTGATCTAACTTGTTGAGTGGGATTAAAATCCACACCCATTTCGGTTTCTACACGACATCGTACCGGAACGCTAAATCGCTTGGCGATACGTCTTTGTCGGTAGGAAACTAAAAAAGTCTCCACCAGAGCCAAGAAATTATGAAAAATCCAAGTCCAAGTCCAACATCCACCGCGCATTGCGCCACGGAGGTCGTGGAGTTATATGAAACTCGTATATATAATATTATGCTTCAATCATCACGGGCTGTAGAGCAACTTTTTGTTGAGCGACTTGTCGTAAGTTTGTATCTGCGCTTACGAAGCCTTATTGATATTAGCTTTAGGATCAGTTTTCGAACAAACACTACTTATTAGAGATCATTGAGCAGGTTTTCATTACCCACCATTTTTGGTCGGACGATTAAGTTACAATTGGCGCTAATAAGGGAAGTCGAGGTGCATGGTCGTAAATCGTTTGTCTTACTTATTTGGTAGGATAAATTACTTACTTAATAACTTGAAATGAAATTAGTCGGTGGTATAATTTAGTCAATGCTCCACCTTTCTTAAGACTAATATATCATGCATTTGTTTTATTGCATCTTTAATTTTTCGCACATCTTTTTTTCCTAACTTCAAACTTAATTCAACGTTTATATTGTTCGAAACTAAACTTAATATTCATGTTAGATCTCAAAAAATCATTGATAATTTGTACAAGAACGAAGTACAGAAAGCAGTTTCTCTTAAATATGTTGAATGTACCGATGATTCAGTGGCCCTGGTTTCGAGTCCCGGATCGTATTGTAAAATATTGAGCTCTTGTTCCTTTCAAGAAATTTCAGACAAAGTCTCAGACAGAGCCCGCATGTGGGAAATTGGTAAAAAGCTGGTGGTACACCTCAGTGACTTGGAAGTGCGGTCATTGACAACTTACAGTGATAGAGCTACTAGAGTAAACATTATCATCCTTATGAGCCCACCGACTCTGCATTGGGGGCACAAAATAAGCTCGATAGAGCTAATACCTAAACATCAAGAGAAGTTTAGCCCTCTAGGTGGCTACCATAAATAGACTGATAATGATATATATACGTATTGAAATATCTTTTTCATTCATAAATGATATAACGGAAACAGCGTACTCCGGATAAAATATCAACGCAACCGCAAAACAATCTGTCTCGACCGCAAGTGGCCAGTGCCCAAGTAACCGTTGTCAATTACGAAGTGTTGCACTTTTTTGTGTACCATAGCGATTTGTAAATCGATCCACTTAGCAAAGTGAGCCGATTTCAAATGTAACGGAGTGTATAATATGCTCACCGTCATCATTATATACCGGACATAGGTCTCCTTTATGGACTTAACATCGAGGTCTTGAGCTGCTTTCCAGTGGCTTTTTGCCATCTGCTTCCTGAGGTCCGATCAACACTACGCTTTTTGGTGCGTTACTCTAGAATGCTCATTAGCTAAATAATTATTTTATTTTACCATAGATTTCGCGTCTTTAATACAAGAGAGGTTCCAGATTCTATTACAGTTTATTAATAAATTGACAATAAATGAAATAATAAAAAATCATACGGGAGGGATTAATTAATTTATTTTAGCTATGTTTTGTACCATGACTAAAAGTTGAACAGTCGCATCCGAATCTGCTGTGAATAGAACTAGCTCGTAACCTTTATAGTCCTATAGACGGCGATTGAATCCTAGACATCTCGGAGTTGAGACCTGCCTCTTAACCGTGGAGCTATTGATGCACTACATAAAACAAATACAAGACAATAGGCGGCTCCTACTACAATTTTCACAAATTCCGGACACATTTACCTACCTAGTTAATATGAGTTATAATTATAGTTTGAAAATAATCATTTACCTTAGTATCTAAGATCTTTTTAATAATTGTTTAGAAGTATGTCATAATCATCGAATCACGAAATAGCCAACAGGCCGTCGTTAGTCTGTTTTACTTTTAATTAGAATGATTTGATATTTCCGCTCCGAAACAAGGCTCGTCCAAATTGCAGTCGAAATTATGATCGTTAGCTCTTTTTGTCGTTAATTATGAGAATCAATTCTGTTTTTGTTAATTAAGTCCAATAACGTTTAAATTTATAAAGCCCCGAATTACTGAATGATTTGCATTTGACCGAATTATTGTCGGCTATTCAAATATAAATAATTTTATTATTTGAATATAAATATTTTTTATAGCTTTTAATGTGCTTTAGAAGTATTATGTATAGCTTTTCTAGCGTCATATTTTATTTATAGACTTATTGGTCTTACACTATTTTAACTTAAAAAAAATATTATAGGACAATTACACACATCGCTATATTACCCCAAAAGTAAGCTCAGGTAGCTTGTGTTATGGGTACTACGATAACTGACGAATATTTTATTTATATTTTACATAAACACTTATAATATATAGATAAACACCCAGACACTGGAAAACATCCATGCTCATCACACAAACATTTTCCAGTTGTGGGAATCGAACCCACGACCTAGGACGCAGAAGCAGGGTCACTACCCACTGCGCCACTCGGCCGTCAAACTTTACTCTTACTCTACATATTTAGACACTAGACTGATCATTCAAAAAATCTTTAAACAGACCTTGATTTCTACTAATTTGAATTTCATCAATAAAAAAACTAATCATTCTTCAACTTACTTACATGTTGAAATAAGACATACAGTCGAATATATCTTTTTTTGCTGCTATATCCGATAAAGCGTATTGTGAGGAGTATGCTTCAACTTTACCACTTTGAAAATAAATGATAGAAAAACAGCCACAGATATTTTACGTAAGCTGTGATTCTATATTATTAAATCCTATTGCGTGCTTTTATAGTTCGTAGGATAGTATTTTGTGAAAATAAGAACAATCTTTAGAGCGTTTGGTTAATAACATGTATAATAATCTCATACATTATTATGAAACATCTTAAATAATATCGAAGGAAAGCTAAAGGATAGTACAAAGATTATACTTGGTATCATCACAAGAGAGAGAAAATCTATTGTATTCGCCAAAGTAAAGCTGACCTTAATTTTGTATGAACTAAAATCTGAATAGCATTAAATCTATTGTCGCAGAAGTGGGATCACCAAACATAAAATATTCTTCGGATAATAATTGCATTTCCTTTTTTAAATTTATTCAAAAATAGTTTTCAATTTTGAATGTTTGATATTTGAAATTCATGCCAATTTATGTATGAATTCATGCCGTATTATCTGTATAAGGTATGATGTTGTCTTAGGGTACCTAAGAGCAGAACAGTTTATCATACTCGTAACCATGGAAGTTTAGATAGTATCTACCTATGCAATGTCCATCACGTAGGATGACTATAGCATCTTATCTTCAGACATGTATCCCTACTTTGGTTTACTGAATGATAAGTTATTGTCTCCGGTTTGGTTTCCGTTACCGTATATTTTGATCAATTCAGTCAAAATAAAGTTATATTTTGTGTTCTTCTGAATAAACATAATTTAAATAAATGAATGAGAGAAAGAAATACAATGATTTTCAACTAACCAAAAAACCTAGTATATTATCTAGCTTTGACTGTAAAAAATAAATATTTTTATTGTAATCCAAAGCAATCCTAGCTGTTATTCCTAGGTTCAGTGATAATCAGTTTCCCTTAGACATTAAAAACTTTTTTGTTTGTATATTCACCTAAATTTTAATCTGTTTACTGTCTTCTTCATATACTAAATGCGAATTTCAATAACTTTCATATTATTTAGTGTTACATTTCTAATAATATGGTCACCGTAGTGAAGTGACATCATGTTCATCGTCCGGGAATGAATGCGCGAAAGTTGGGCGCGGCGATCACGATCCACGTACGTTATTATGCGATTGTTGGTAACGATTTTATCGTGCACCATTCATCCTGCATGTCGCCTTAGTAATTGTTTTTAATGAGTCATGTACGCGGAGATTATATTTAATAAGCTATAACAGACTGTTTTTATGCTCATGTGACTATACTTATACGTTATATCTACAGCTCCAGCCATTAGGCAGTTATGTAATAATTTCAACTATAAACTCAAAGGCGGAGTAGGTTACTAGTGCGGCAATTACCTGTGCGCGGTAAACTAATTGTTGGCTGTTTATTTTATTAATAACGAAAAATAAAACATCACTTATTACGTATGGATTATGTTTATTTTGTGATTTACGGAATAGTCAGTAGCATCGCGGAGTGGGAGACTGGTGGTTTTGGGCTTAAGAAAGCACGATAAGCCAAATCCAAAACTAAAACCTTATTGCAACAGAGTTGTGGCTCTAAGTTCCAACTTCTGAGGCTTAAAAAAAGAGACGCCTGGCTGTGTAGTGAGACATTACATTAAGCTAATGATAATTAAGCACTGATGTTTTTCATTATTCTTTTGTCTGTCCGTCTGTGTGCCAGACAACGTGTAAGTTTTTTTAGCGACTACAAGTTGGCCCTTGACTGCTATCATGTTAAATGGAAGCGGGCTAACTTGTTAGGAGTAGGATGAAATCCTCACCCCTTTCGGTTTCTACACGACATCGTACCGAACGCTAAATCGCTTTGCGGTTCGTCTTTGTCAGTAGGGTGGTAACTAGCTACGGCAAAAGCCTCCCACCAGCCAGATCAAGACAAATTAAGAAAAATCTCAATCTGCTCCACCGGGAATCGAACCCAGGACCTCCGACAATCCACCGCACATACCGCTACGCCACGAAGGAACACTAACACTTTCTTCATTATATTAAGTTTAGAAGTTACCTACAATATGAACGAGTATCAAACAAACTCACTTTCATTCTTTATAATACTATTACGCTAAATATTCTGTCTACTTAATATCGTGGATTAAGTTTATTAAATCACTACGTCAATCAACCGCCTCAACGTAACTTAAAATCCAATGAGATCGCAAAAAATATTCTTATTGATTAAAGTGCTGTATAAACATGCTTAAATTATTAGGTGTTAATCATCATTTTTTCAGAATTCGACACTCATAACTCATTGATAAGATCTTAAAAGGCTTTCCGTCACTCGTGCTGCAAGGAACCATTTACTCAGTGTGTGAATCATATTAAATGATTCGCAAAACCAAGTCTTGAATACAAAGCGGCCTTAATGTTGTCCTTTTTTTATTAAGGAAATTCTGCACATACCAGGCATGTAAATAAGATATGCTTTCTATGGGGTACTTTCTTTCACTATGATTAATTATAAGTAAGGAAATAATAAATTGTTTGGTAAAGTAAATTAAAGCAACTAAACGATACAGTTATTTCTTACTTTTTAGTGATTTAACGCCATGTAACGTACTCGTACTATACTGTCATAGTATATCATATGGCACTTGTAGCCAAAAAGCTACCGATACTTACACAAAAACCGAAATCGCTGCGAAGTGTGCCTATACAATTTGAAGAGTTCCTTATTTTCCCAGGATACCATCATCAGATCCTAACATGATGACAATGGGACCATTTTGAAAGTATACCCTTTCTAATAAAAAAAGAATAATTAAAATCAGACAACTCTGTAAAAAGTTATGGGTAATAAAAAAAAATATACGTGTCGATTCGAGAACCTCCTCCGTTTTTTTTCGTCGGTTAAAAAATTAAAATCGCTTGCTACTTACATTTTGATTAAGGTAAGGTGATTTTCATATCAATGACCAGCAACTGAATTGCGAAACATATTTTAAAGTCAACCAAACATCATCGTCATTCTACTCCAACGCAGGTTAAGAGGCTTAAAGTAATGAAGTTACTGTCTAACTAAGAAACTCTACAGCAATATCTATCACGTTCAAAATGACTAATTTTCATATTCTTACGAGAATGAAGGAAGGGATAAATCAAAATTCAAATCGCAATATTTCTTAACTAATAAGTATTTACTTTATTTAATTTAATTAAGTATATTATTTATTTGTAAAGAAATAAATTCTGAGCCCGTTATTAAATATTCGTGTTTGTAACTTGAACCTATTACCCTCACGATATAGTACCATGGCACCATGACATCAGGACATATACTTCAGGAAATAAAGTCAAATAGGTACCTTAAATCAACATAATCTGCCTGTTAATGGTCCACTACAAGGTCAGGCCTCCCACGTTGTAGGGGATATGGAGCGTTGACCCACCACGGTACTCCAATGCGAGTCAGCGGGCTTATTAAAACTTACTCATTGAAATAATTGATTTTCAAGATCTATGTTTGGAATTTAACTAATTTTGGATTGGACTAAAGGGGTGTGGATTCTCGTCCCACTCCTAACAAGTTAGCCCGCTTCCATCTTAGACTGCATCATCACTTAACATCAGGTGTGATAGCAGTCAAGGGCCAACTTGTAGTCGATAAAAAAAGACTATCCACTACATTAACACTTACTAAACCACTAAACAATGTTAATAAAAATAAGCTATTCGACCCCTCAAAAAGGGTGCAGGCCAGAGTCAATATTTACAAATATAAGACGTTATTTATATGCAAGACGCGATCTCCTTCCCAAGCCTCGGTCGCGCGGCCATCTTATGCTAATCTTGTCATATCTCCGACTACGGACTTGTCCGCTAAAAGGTTTATTTGACGAGGTTCTTTGAAGAGCTTCAAAGTGGTTGTATTATAAAACTTTTCATAAAATGTTCAGTTGACGTCGAAAGCTTCAACTCCTTTAGTAGTTATTATTGGTATGTTATTTTTAAAGAGTGGGTAGCTTTAGATAGCTCATCACTATCATCGACATTATCAGCCTCTAAGGCTAGCAAGGACTAGCATACACCACGGTGTATAGCGGCTAAACATGACTAAAATTCCCTTTGCTATACTAGAAATCGAAAACGCGTTAGGCACGACAAGAGTCTTGTCTCTGATTGAACTTAGAACCTCTCAGTTGAGAGTCGGACCATTTAACAAACGAGATATTTAGTCTACTTGTAATCTGATTGCCTAATAGTTTAAGACGAGGAATGTCGTATTAGATTTGATTAAAATCTGTTAATATGTGAGGTCGTATAAAATAAATTTTAATGGTACAAGTTCTATCAATGAAAATTTTCATGTCTGAAAATTCTCTATAGTGTGTTAAAACAGGCATAGTGTTCAAGGTGTGTGAAATACGCCATGCCACACTTTACCAGCATGGCGGATCTAACCTTGTCATTTTAAAAGTTTAGATAGTTAATCAAAGATGGTTTTATTTGTAGGATATTCTAACTGCCTCGATAATGCTTAACAGGTATATGCATTTTCCCGGAAGACTTATTCGCAATAAAAAAGATCCAATCCTATCCTTTCTCAAATTTCATCGATTTTCAGTCTGTATGTCATGAAAAGAGCGTAAAACCTTTAAAATTAGCTATATTTTTAGAAAAACACGCGCGATTTTTGTCCACCTTCCCAACACTTCCCAATTTGTGCTGGTGAAAGCTTTTTATTCAGATTTTGTAATTTTCTAACGAAATAATAATTCTGAATATTTTATATTACGTAAAAAATATTTTATAATTCATTTATTTATGACGCATTTTATGACAATTTAGTTTATTATTTTTCTAAACCGCAGTTCTCCAGTTCAAAAATAATTCTGCTGTGATTCGAAAGCATTTCCTATAGGAGAAAATTCCAATTTTTGGCTGCTTTCAAATGAGGATTTCTAGCTTGTACATTCGTATATGATAGTCAAGGAAAGTTACTTACGAGAATATATTGTATAGATTTAAATGATTAAGTGCCGTTTTGTTTCTCAAACTCGTGACCAGGATTTTATCTCTAATACCCACTGCGATGCACGTTGATAGCCGTAATTTAATAATTCCGTTACCCGCATTATGGTAGAGTAATGAATTCATTAAAATAGTTTTTTTTATATTTACCAACCTCAAAAAATGGAGACGCATTTCGGCGCACAGGTATTTTTATGTTCAAGTTATCTCGTTGGTTATTTGATTAGTCTTGCTACTGATAATTTCTTGTAATTTTTCCTAAGCAAACCGAAGTTGCGAAGTCGCTGGCATTTCCTTAGCTTTATAGAGCTAGTTGATAGATGCTGATCATCATCATAAACATATAATGGAATTGTTTTTTAATATATTACAAGTTTGAAAGTACAGATTGATATTTTCTTAATTTGTCTTGGTCTGGCTGGTGGTGAAATTTCACCATGGCTAGTTACCACCCTACCGACAAAGATGTACCGCCAAGATTTAGTGTTCCAGTACGATGTCGTGTAGTAACTGAGAGGGGTGTAGATTTTATCCCACTCCTAACATGATAGCCCGCTTTCATCTTAGATCATCGCTTGACATCAGGTGTAACAGCTGTCAAGTGCCAACTTGTAGTACCTACCTAGATAACTCGCACTCGCGTGATCACTCAAACATGACAAAGTTCTGGGTTATAGTGAACATTTAGTTTAAAAGGCTGTTAATGATGAAAGAATAAATGGAACATAAACTAAATCTCTTCAAAACTAAACTAATACCGACCCCACCTGTTGTGTGAATTGAATTAAAGTATTGCATGTTTGGAGGCAGTAAAATTTCGATGAGGTTTCCGTCCACGGATAATGATATCAAATATTTCAACGGGCATTGTTATTGTCAAGGGTGAGAAGATAAGTTAATAATATAATGATATATTATTGTTTGCTCGCTGCCTATTTTGATATAATAAGGCTCAATGCAGACAACGTATTTTTACTAATGTTCTAAAGTTATTTTATTTTTATCAGTAGGTACCTATATTCTATAAAGAATATTTTATAACTCTAAATAACGAGTTTCAGATTCGCCTATAATATAACTTTATTTATAGAATGAATAAAGATATAACGATTTATAAGAAAAAACATAAAGATAAGATACAAGAATAAAGATATAAAGATAGTTAGAGAGAGAGAAGCAGAGACGAATTCAAGCCTCATACAATCCAACATCGTTAAAAAATAGCGACTACAGGTACGTAAGCTGCATATTGTAATTAACAAAGGAGATGGTCCAAAATTGTATGGAGCTCAGACTCACTTTCTGTACATAAGTTGAAAAAAACTACATGTATTAATAAACTAGTTTTGATTAGCCAAATCTCTGGACTCACTTTTATTTGGGCGAATTGGCTGTGTTTTTCATTCTTTTAAGATTTTTCGAAGTTGGGAATATAGTTTTGTGAGATGTTTTCGCCCCTGTACTTTGGAGATCCATCTATCAAGAGAAAGATATCGGTCTCGGTCATTATCATAGCATATCATAATATGTTACTGATGGTTAAAGAATCAAACTTACTCTAAGGCCCCCAACCCGCGTCGAAGCAGCTTGGTAGGTCTAAAGCACATAATCTTGCAACTATAAATTAATATACACTTCGATAACAGTACACCAAATTGATCTGTTTATTGTATATCAATATTTACGCGTTGAAAGACTCGTAAAATATTATGCAAAAAATGATAGATGGTTACATAAATTCCGTCGAAAACGAAAAAATTCTCCGCTGTCTGCGTTTGCCTTAACAGTCTCGGACAGCTATTTCGTAAGCATCTATTCGAGGGCCTATTCTCATGAATTCTAAATTGTACCAAGTTTGGATTATTATCGATCGAGCCGCTAAGCGTGTTTAGAGGCATTAAACATAAGTTGATATTATGTTTTGGTGTAATATCAAAATTAAATGTTTCCGCTTTCGAGGCTGTCATTTATTATCATTTTATTCAAATAATTCATAATAATTTTTTGTTTCTATGTCTGCTTTTATAGACACACAACCACGCTTTTTATAATACAAGAGACGCAAAATGTTGGTCCAAATATTTGTGTCAAGAGATTGAACATTGACATACATATCATTTTTCTCCGTGGCTAAGTGGTATGCGCTTCGGATTCATGACGGAGGTCCTAGGTTCGACTCACGGCTAGATCGATTAAGATTTTCTAAATTGGTGCAGGTCTGGCTGGTAGGAGGCTTACGCCGTGGCTAGTTACCACCATACCTATAAGACATACGATGTCGTGTAGAAACTTAAGGGGTCTGCATTTCATCCTACTCCTAACAACCGCTTCCATTCATATTGCATCATCACTTACCATCAAGTGTGAATGCAGTCAAGTGCTAACTTGTAATATATAAAAAATCTTTTTTATGGCGATTAGCAATCAGTTATATGAAAATATTATTTGAGTAGATAATGAGTAGGCAGACAAAACTCGGTTAGACGTCGAATTAACTGACCTTCCTAAATTTAACTGAGGGTTCCTTTATTAACATTTAACTAACAGTACCTAATAAGTGAGACTACTAGTTTTGATATTGTAGTTAATACCCAATTAACCTGTTAAGTTATTAATGAGAGCTCTAATTAGCAGTATAAAGTATTAGTTAACCCTATACACTCTGCAAAAGTAAAGTAAAGAAGTTAGAGCTATTACATTTTATATTCATTTTTTTTTAAATAAAAAGTTTTCAGTATTAAAAAACAAAAGTTAGTTAAGAAACTCAATATTACAGACGTTGTTATTAGCATAGAGCCGAAAATTAAATGGCACTTAAAGCAGTAGGTAGGGTTGACGACCTCCGTGGCACAGTGGTATGCGCGGTGGATTTATAAGACGGAGGTCCTGGGTTCGATTCCCGGCAGGGCAGATAGAGATTTTTCTTAATTTGTCTTAGTCTGGCTGGTGCGAGGCTTTCGCCGTGGCTAGTTACCACCCCACCGACAAAGACTTATCGCCAAGCAATTTAGCGTTCCGGTACGATGTCGTGTAGAAACCTAAAGGGGTGTGGATTTTCGTCCCACTCCTAACAAGTTAGCCCACTTACATCTTAGACTGCATCATCACTTAACATCAAGGGCCAACTTGTAGTCGATAAAAAAAAGGTATGGTGACTTCAGGCACAAAAAGTCGATCTCCACTAGGTAGATGACATTAAGAGTTTCAGAAGACTGATGGTTTACTACCATCAGTTTTGACACTCCCTAATTTCCAGTTTTGACAAAAATGCTAGTCCATCAGCTAGTTACAAGTTAGCCCTTCACTTCTATCACACCTGGTGCTAATTGATGATGCAATCAAAGATGTAGGCGGGCTAACTTATCAGGAGTGGGATAATTTCCACACTCCAACATCTTACCGGAACGCTAAATCGCTTGGGGTACGTCTTTGTCGACGGATGGCAACTAGCCACGGCCGAAGCTGCCCACCATCCAGACCTGGACCAATCGGCCCTACTGGGAATCGAACCCGGGATCTCCGTTTTATAAATCCACCACGCATACCACTGCGCCACGGAGGCCGTCAAAATAATGATTTACGCTTACGTATCCAGCTGTACCGAAGCTATCAAAGTCATATATGCCAAAAATCTCTCCAAAGATACAATCGATCAGTCTTCACTCCTCATTTTTCATCGTTATCTATAAACCCACCAGCTCTACTGTAACGTGTAAACTTACCCTCGTGTCGTTTCAATAATGGACCACGTGACTAGAATATACAATTTAGTTACTAGGCTTCGTCTATTTCCTAATTCGTGTCATAAAGTTGAGTCAGTATTAAAAAAAAGGTATTTGGTTTTAAATAAATAAAGAATTATTTCTAAACATGTACTTACATTTGAAAATAATTTTGTTTGAAAAAAACTTTTTTAATTTTCTTCGTGAAATCTATCCTTTTGGGACGGTCAAGTGGGGAAAGTTTTAAATATGTTTATTTAAGCTACGCTCTTAAGTTTCGTTGGAGTTATTTCAACTTACTACTTAAATATGGAAGCTGAATAAATTAAATCTTATTCAAAATTCTAAAATGCTTAGTATAGAGATTATGAGTTAAATACGTTTAAGTATGTAACTTGAATATAAATATAACTTTAAATTGCATGTTTCTATTAGAAATACATAGTTATTTAAAAGAATATATCAGTTTAATCTCAAAAATTATGAAACGCACATTCAAGGGTTCAGAAAAAAAATAGTTTTAATTTTTACACAAATTGTAAAAAAAATTTAAAACCTTATCTAGGAGAGATACGTATCACCATTTTTATTGTGTATTTGTTTATTTTACAAAGTAACAAAAAAACGAGTTAATAGTTTGTTTCGTTTAATGCTTAAACGAATCTTTAAGTTACAAACAAATAAACATTTATTCTAATAAGGTAACTAAATGCTATTAAGTTGAGGAAACTAAACGGACCATGAAAATAATATTATTCTTAAAGGAATTGCATTTCACTCTGGTTAGAATTGCACTGTGGATGCAAAAATATTCAGTAAGCTAGATTTTACGGCAGATTTTCTTCCCATAATATAAGTATCAAGTAGTCCGTACTTATTTGCAGCGATCCGCTTACCATTCAGCTTATTCGAAGCGCTTTTCAAATCATTTAGATGCAAAATATTTTACTTGTATCCACTTTCGATTTATTCGATTACATTTACATTTGGCAATATTACTCACTTTAAAATACTTTAAAATTTACCATCATAGGTTTGTTTTACTAGTTTGCTATAAGGCCTAACAAAAAGGAGATCAATTTAGTAGAGAGGAGGAGAAGAAGAAGAGAGAAAATGTGTAAGAGGGGAGCATGAAGAAATGCATTGCGGTACCGTGCCAATCCTCGGAGTCTAGAGGTCGTTTTAGTCCGCGCAAGTGGGTCATATCCTGCCGAAAGGCAGAAGTTCGGAGGGATTCATTCCTACTCGTCGGAAAAAAAGCATAGTAGAGATCTACCACACTGCTTCGATGTCATGAATGAGCACTATTAGGTGTGTATAGTAATCAATAGACCTAATGGCTTAAGGTATCTATTAACCCATCCACGGAGTTGTACAATACCATCATTTTAGATCTTAGCTAATATGATAAATTTCTTGAAAAAATAAATATCAATATTTTATAACATAACCAAGACCCTAATATAATTATGTCCATGTCATGCTACATGCCTACGGATGGTCTATTTCATTCTTTCTTAAAAGAGACAGAAAACTTGAGTTTTGCAAAGGGTTACTGAAAGGCCTATTATAACTAATTTAATATGTAATATATTTGCTGTAATGTACAAAACAATACAGCAATTCAGACTCCAATACTATTGCATCCCTACTTTTTATTCTTTTCATTATTTAAGAAATACGTCATAAAGTATTTATTTTGACTAAAAGGCTATCCTCCTTTAACAAATAACAATTATTTTGTCGCTCAAAATATCGGTTCCGACAGATAAAATGCTATCTAAGTACAACTATAGGTTATACACGTTCTATTATAATCCACAGGTTGTAATATTCGTGTCGTCCTGTGCATTCAAGTGCAATATTACTGCGTGCCAGATGGGACTCTCTTTACATATAAATGAAGTCCGCGCGCCGCTCGCATAGTATTTTTGCTGAGCAAATATGGTGCAATTTCATAGGTATTCCAGGATATTTTAATGTGAGTGTAGATGTGAAAGTAACATGCAAAAATATGCAATTACTATTTCTGGTTTGAAAAACTCAAATTCAGACGTGTTTACGAAGAATTACTGTTGAATTCTGAATTTTACTTTCTCTTTTTAACGGACAAAAAACAGGTTCTTTCTGCATCTGGTAGCGGTTTCCACAAAAACTAGTTATCCTATTTAAAGCAGATTTTCCTAATCAAAATGTTCATCAGAGACAGCTTTTGTGTGATAATTTGAAGGACTATTTTGAATTGAAAAATATGGGAACATAATATGAATTATCGCAAAATCTCAATCTCAATTATGAACACAAAATTACAAATACATTTTATAGGTTTGTTGTATGCAATTCTGCACACATAAAAGAAACTATTTCTTGCTTTGTTGTTGTTCTTCTATTCTATTAAAACAAAAGACCTCATGAGAAGGCTCTGTGTCATTAAGCTTGCGATGGAGTGAACTATGCTCGGTATATCTCTGTGTGATTGAATCTGAAATGAGGAGATCCATACAAGGACCACAGTTGTCAATAGGCAGGGCACATAGTTCAGAGAGCTGATGGACGCTTGGGACCCAAAGTGCTAATGACAATGACGTTGCCAAGCGATTTTACGTGTTGGTATGATGTCGTGAAGAAACCAAAAGGGGTTTTTATCCTACTCCTAAAAAGTTAGCCCGCTTCCATGTCAGATTGCATCATCACTGGTAAATATTGGTAATCAGATGTGATTGTATCCAACTTTTAATGAATAAAAAAAATAAAAATAATATTAACAATAATATATTATTTTCGATTAGGACCAATAAACGGTATCCTCCGATGACTTCTGTTGAAGTTGACTCCTGTCTTTAAATTGAAAATTATTTCTTTAACATTAAATTTAAATTTGGTTACATAACATAATGTGTATATAACATTTTTGAAAGTTTACTTTTCATTTTCCTAATACGTTTCGTAATACAAACATTGAGCACACTAGGTGGCACACTCCATGCTCCACTAAGAGTCTATTGATGTTGTTGGTTGTAGCACTTACCGCTCGTACCGTTAGCCTCTGTTAGTGATGACCTAACTCTACTACAAAATGTAGTAGTGAAAATGTGAAAATCGAATAATGTTTGATATTCGATTTTTACATTTAACTGGCAGATGTTCTTGACATTTATTTATGACATTGTATATATTTTGCCCATGAGCAAAATAGTATATTACAAATTTCTAAGAACATTAAAAAAATACTTTACCCTAAAGAGCGAATCATTATAACAAACTATCCTTATTGGTGCAAGCCGTGAGAAAATTCATTTAGTCTTCGAGATTATCGCGAACAGAAATGGACAAATAGACGACAATGACCCTAATTATTAACCTTTGTAAATGGATAATGAATGACAATTTATTTGTACAGTAGTGATAACTAAGCTTATAATATTATTGATAAAATTGATAAAACATAAATCATGTTACAAAAAATCGTATAAGAAAAATAAGATAGAGGAATTCATTACTCATTAAAACTATTACTATTATTGAATAGACATAAAATTCTTGCATTAAATTCCAAAGCTAGACCGCAAGCTTTTAACTGGTTAAGTTCTTAATGGTTTGAATTATAAAGCCGTAACTTGTCTTGACTATTGATTGACTAGCGTCTATTATAATCGATTTTAAAATCGATTCGCACAATAGCCCGAGGCGCTTCACTACAGCTTGACTCACAAATACTGTGTCGAGATGTTTCACTTTACATGTACTTGTGTACAGATTTCGTTTTGAACGTCTATGTTACAGTTATTTGAGTAAACTATATCATATAGAAGGAATTTAGAAATTCATCATGATTTTGCTTATTATAGTAATGGAATATTTATTAAAATGACTTACATTTATTTATAAAAATGACTTTGCTTATATTTATTAAAATGACTTACACTTGTAAACCGATATTTTTGTTGGCCCTTGACAGCAATCTTAGCAGAGGGTAAATGATGATGCAATCTAAGACGGGAGCGGGCTATCGTCAGGAATAGGATGAAATCCATACCCCTTTCGGTTTCTGTACGATATCATTCCGGAACGCTATATCGCTTGCAGTACTTTGCCGGCAGGGTGGTAACTGGCCACGGCTGAAGCCTCCCTCCAGCCAAACCTGGGCCAAGTCAGAAGTCAGAACCCGGGACCTCCGTCTTATAAATCCAACGCGCATACCAATCCGCCACGGAAGTCGTCCAATGACTTTTTTGTTCTGGTACATAAATTTTTTCTATTCTGTTATAATTGCCTGGTTAAGTTACTAAAGTATTTAAAAATCTGTATTGCAAATAAACAATTTAAAATAAAAATATGACAATTTAGTTTACTTTTGAGTTCACAATAAACATTGGCCAGTGCTCCAACTTGTCTCCTTATAATTTAAAATAAATTTGAAATCTCAGTGCAGTAATTTCAATTTCTCTATCAGGGTTTTTTTCCGCCAGTGCAAATAAGAGACAAAGCTTTTCGTTAAGTTGATAGTATCCGTTGAGCCAAGCAAAAGCTTTTTAAAATATTAGTCAAAGTTTTTCGATATAAGACTATTGGAATAACAGCAGTTCACTCAACATTCCACATGCCAGTAATTATGTATTCTGTTATGTGTAAATAAGCGTTAAAATGGTCATACATTGGAGAAGGTAAATTAATCATAAATTACATTGAACTTCTCGTAAATATGCAAGTGGGTGGGGTCAGTAGTAAAATAGCCCCATACATATTACAGTGTCATAATAAAAGAGGCGGACCTCTCGAGGGATCCATTGATTCTCCGCTATTAATATTATATTACATGACCGTATCCCAAGTGAATTATCATCAATTTGTTTGTTGTGTAGATTTAGTGGTTGTTTTCTAGCGTAGCTTGGATATCCTGTTTCTCTATTCACTAATAGGTAATTTATACTCGTACTCGTACGTATTTCAAAAATTGTTGTCCCCAACATCATTTATTTAGTAAATGAGTTTTTTAATTATAACTATGTAATATTATGTATTTCGGCTAAAAATTTTTCGGATTCTTCATACGTACTTTCATCAAGTTATTAGTTTATAGTTGAGAATTTTACAATTAGAATTTTTAAACACAAATTATTTTTGTGTCCAAAAGTTGTATTTTTTATTTATTACAATTTGGCTCTTGACTTCTATCACACCTGATGTTAAGTGATGATGCAATCTAAGATAGAAGCAGGCTAACTTGTTAAGAGTAGGATGAAATTCACACCCCTTTTGGTCTCTACACGACATCGTACCGGGACGCTAATTCACTTGGCGGTACGTCTTTCTGGTATTTCTGTATCTCTTGTCAAATGTTGAATATCGTTTTTTTTTTTTAATTAGAAAAAGATAGATAGATAGATAGATAAATTCTTTATTGCACATTTTAAAAGATACAGAGACACAAAAGCAGAACAAAAATAAAAATAAAATGTACAAAGGCGGTCTTATCGCTAAAAGTGATCTAACAACCCTATTGAAGTACTCTAAGTTATGGAAAACGGATAGTGCAATAATGTATAAATATTAAAAAAAATAAAATATACCTACATATACATTGGGCCTACATAATAAAAATACACAAATAGTTTAAACATATAAATATATATACATACTATATTATATAAATATACATATACAGCTACTTATATAATAAAAATTAAAGTATATTTGATAAGTAGTAGATTTTCAACCGATCTTTAAAGTTGTTTAACGATACAGACTGTCGTATGTCTCTTGGCAAATCGTTAAATGCCACGGTTTTTACAGTAAATGAATTTTTATACGCTGTATGACTGACAGGAAATCGCAATCGGTTATATCTTTGGCACGCAAATACTCTATATTGCTACCCAAGAAGTGGAATCCTCTTTCAAGTCTGATGTTTAGGATTATATAAAATGGAATAAAGAAGAGAGAGAGCATGTAAGTTTCTACGGGAACGGATTGGCAGCCATTTTAATTGAGCACGATACTGGGACACGTGATCATACTTACGTAGACCAAAGATGAACCGAATGCATAAGTTCTGCAATCTTTCAAGCTTATTAAGTAAGGTCTCTGACAAATCCAAATAGCTGACATCTGCGTAATCTAAAATTGGCAACAACAAAGTGTTAGCTAACAGAATTTAGAAAAAGCAGAATTAGAATTGATTTCTTCCTTTTCTTTTCAAGTTACTAATAAAAATAGTAAAATATTGTTTTACATTTACCTTAACTCTAATAGTCTCGGTAGTGGAATGCTATTGACTAGCTCAGCAGCATTTACATTTTGAAACACGCTTTCGTTTGTGTTACGAGTATATTATAAGCTGACGTTTTTAGCCTTGCCTCGATCGGATTATAACGTATTGTTCATACTACTTTTAAAAAAGCTCCGACTATAAATATTGAACACCGTTAACAGGAATTTAAGTTAACCACGTTTTGATATTACTTTATCTACTTTTAGTATTTGTGAAGGTTTAAATAAAGTTTGAGGCGAAATACATGCAAGAATAATATTTTTTAAATGTTCTTTAAGGCTTCTGAATATGATGATGGTTATGAAAAGCTCAGTATTCCAACCTAAATACATACCCTAAATACAGGGCTGATAGTTTCCTGGTACTATATGAGACATCGAGCTTTTAAACTGAAGGTTTCTCAATAAAAATTTCTGCAACTTAAGTTGAGAAGTTGGTTGTGTGCTTTGGGGAGCACCCGTTGTTAAAGGCACTACTACTAACATTTGATAATAAACCTTACAGACTTAAACGCGAACCTAAGCTCGTCAACCCGAAACATTGTGGGTGATCTTAACTCCATATCCCCTATATTATAATGGGGGAGGCATGACTTATATAATATGACTTATAATGATGAGTCTTGTGGTAGAACTCAAGAAGCAAAATGCGTGATCAAATAAATCTCTAATGTTTTAACAATTTAATGAGATAGTTAACAAAAACAATCACGATCATCCCAAAATATCGTCGAAGGTAAATCGATTACAGGAACGCCGCGTCATTGCCGCTAAGAGCTTTGTTTAAATCACCAACACCGACACGCCTCCCCACACGACTACAAAAAGAGTTGCTCTAAAGTTGATGAGACACCAAAAATAATTTATTTATAACTGGAAGACGCTCGCAGTTTCACCCGCGTGGTTATCGTTCCCGTAAAATTACGGTATAATATTCATCAAAACCTATTCAGTAGTTGAAACATCATCCATCCATATATACAAACTCTCGCGTCCATAATATTATTAGGATTTTATAACATAGTAGCGGACACCCGCGACTCCGTCCGCGAGAAATTTTGTTTTATGATAGATCAAAAAAAGACGTGTGGCACTCGAAGACTGCCGTAGTAAAGCTATTGCATAGCAATTTTTATCAACTTATGTTTACCTTTCGACGTCATCGGGACCGTGGCCGAGCGGTAAGTCGCTCTAAGTGCCCGGATTGCCAGAGAGACGCGGGTTTGAATCCCGTCGGTTCCGCAATTTTTTTTTAAGCGTGATATTTCAAAAAGTATTTTTTTTTCAATTCCGGCACTTAGGGCGTCTTACCGCTAGGCCACGCTCCCGATGGGAGATGGGATAACGTCGGTGCCGAAATTATGCTTTTTATATTATGTTTTTGATATCCAGCGGGTGTTAGGTTTTTTCATAACGGAATTTCTGAATTCGGTCTCCACGCTCAAGGCCCGCGATAGAAGCTATACAATAGCTTAAAAAAAGTAGCTATATCCTTTCGCAGGGTCTAAACTACTCGTATTTTTATACCAACTTTCATTAAAATCAATTCAGTAGTTTAGGTGTGAATGTGTAACAAACAGACAGAGTTACTTTCATATTTATAATATTAGTATACATTCGGTTTAAAAAATTACATATGTTTCCTATATGGCTATTATTCTCCTTTCCATCGAATTCGTCCTATGAACTGTCTAATAATGGGTACGGCAATAGTCCAGCGGGTGGGTCACTTTAAAGCTGTTGTACAAGATTCTTACAGAGTTTAGTACTTTAGCAAATAATTCAGTGTGCCACAAGCCTTAAGCATTAACTTATGAAATCTTAAGAAGAATTTTAATTGAGATAAGAATATTTTCAGTCAGAAAACTCAGCGATCGTGCATCAATATCCCACGAGGGGTAACCATTATATTGAAAATTTGAAGAATTTCGAGCAATTGTTACGAAGACTTTGTTTACATAATTAACCACTTTATACGGAAGTTTGTTATAGCCTGAAATATTTTAATATCCATTAGAACTCTAAATTCCTTTATACGGCGTAAAATGCGCGTAGGCTGGTAAGATATAAATTCGATTAAGTATTAGTTATTAAGTGGTACTTATTAGTGAGAGGCCTCTTTGGTTCAGTGTAAAAGCCTTTGTAGCTTCAGATCACGAGGATCTAGATTCGAATCTTGTTCGATGGGTTATGAAATATTGACTTTTTATTCAATCCTTAAAAAAAGTTGTTTGGTTGGAACTAAATGTGTATGCATTTGTTACTACTTTTCGTCGCAATTAGTAAACCGATTTGGGTGAAATTTGGAATGGAGATAGAATATACCCTGGATTAACACAAAAGTCAAGATTACGTAAGTAAGTTGGTAAGTTATACCGGATAATTAAATGCATTTCGCGGCTTGGAAAATAATTCATACAGATAAAGTAGCGTGAACATACGAGTGTATATAGTAATAATATCTCATTGTTATGTCACCTTCATATCCCACAACAGGGTCAGGCCTTCCTCCTTATAGGAGAGGGCATATGGAGCGTAGACCCACCATGCTGCTTCCTTCAATGCGAGTTGGCGGGCTTAGGCCTTTGTGCACCAAGATTTCGGTTATCATAACCAACGGTTAACATAAGTTTACTATAAATTTACTATTTATAAAAAACCCGTATGCCGGTTAAGGACGTAAACCGGGCGGTTATCTTAACCGAGCTTACGTCCTTAACCGGTGTACGGGTTGTCGTGAACAGTAAATTTTACGTTTAGCTTACGCTAACCGTTGGTTATGATAACCGAAATCTTGGTGCACACAGGCCTTGCTCTCCGAGGCACGGAGGTGTATCACCACCAACTTCAAAAATTTAATTGAAGAATGAAAAACTTTATCATTCCGTGACCCAACGCAGGATTCGAACCCAGGACCTCGAGATAAAAGCCACAAACGCTGACCACTAGACCAACAAGGCAGTCATTGTTATGTAACGAACATTAATAATCATAGATTATAATTATAAATTCGAATGGCCACAAAAAATAGGGCCCAGGCAGGTGTATTAAGGGCACAAAATATAGTCCTGATTTAAACTATTTTTTGAACGGACGACCGTAAAATTGATGAGGATGATCATTAATTATCGGCCGGCAACAGTTTGTTTTGGCTCTGTCACGGCCAATAATATAAAACACCAAAGATACACAAAAGATATGGGATACGGTTCACAGATTAAAGAGTTTTAGCAGTAGAGAACAAATATTTAAATTGACTTTCAATCTTAGTGAGAGATTTGTTTAGGTATAACATAAATATAATAATTATTTTATGTCTTATAAATATAATGTGTATCTTATAAATAATACGCCTTATATAAATATAATGATTATTTTATGTCTAAAAACAAATTTTCAGTTAAATAGTACACATATCTCAATCTATGAGAGAGTCAGACATTTCAACAATAAATACATTAGAATTTAAAATGTCGCCAGTTTCAGACGTTTTTATTTTAATAATGTGTATTAAAATAAAAACGTCTGAAACTCACATCACTGTTGTCAGAGTAATCCTGACTAGTTTCGAACCCATTACGCTGTTTCAGTTTGCTTCACGCCGCGTTACAGGAATAAGCAAGCTCATGACTAAGGACCCCGTATACTTTTTAAACTAGTCGAGCATACTTGGACTATAAATATCTTACATTTTAACCTACTTAGTACTTGCTGCTAGAAGGTACTTACTAAAAATTTAATCAATCCTCTACTTAAAATAAAGGTACCTACACCCTAGAGAGTAGTTAATGTATTTCATAATTCAAGGTTAGCTTACCTTGAATTATTGAACTTAAAATTTTCTAAAATATAATATATATTAAGCGTATATCTCTTACTTTTAAAAATCAGATATCTAAACAAAATGTCACACTTTCTCATACAATATTCTACGATATCTTTAATTTAGTATACCAATGGTAATGGCTTACGGAATTTATGTATAAGTAGAACCATTAAGGGATTGTCGCTCTGGGCGTCTATCAAATATGGTATTCGGAATTACCCTTTTAATAAATTTGAACAAGTTTATTAGGTTTTAGTATGGCAATTTATCTTCTTGTACTTACTTTGTGGTCATTTTATTGTTATTGACTTCTTAGTGGAATCGTTGAGGTTAATTTTCAATACATTAATTTTTAATTTTTTTGTATTCAGAAAAGTATTCTAATGATTTTTTATAATACTAACTTGGACCAAAATGACCCACTTGATAATAAGTGAAAAATGATTTCCTAAACAAAATAAAACTTTGCAGGACATGCAAGGACCACGTTCTTAAAAGTGCTATTAATAAGTAAATAAAATAAATAAATATTATAGGACAATTACTTACATCGCTATATAGCCCCAAAGTAAGCATACTCGTAAGTAGCTTGTGTTATGGGTGCTATGATAACTGATGAATATTTATATATATATTGTACACAAATATTTATAATATATAGATAAACACCCAGACACTGGAAAACATTCATGCTCATCACACAAACATTTTCCAAATGTGGGAATCGAACCCACAACCTAGGACGCAGAAGCAGGGTCACAACCCACTGCGCCACTCGGCCGTCAAATATATATATTTATTATGTGTTCATTCAGACGTAGCTGTTAAGCTTGTAATGTTTTTAATTTTTAAGCTATATTAGAGCGAATAAAAATTTTATCTTATGTGCCTGTATTTACGTTGTCAACTAGATCGTAACACTACGACGCTTCTTAGCGATAAAATAAGACATGACTGTAAAACTTTATCTGGTAAAGGTAAACCCACTACTGCTACCAAACCAAATTCTTTTATTCTTAATGTTTTGCTACTGCACAATATTAATTTTTTCACCAAAATCAAGTCCTTTAAAACAATCGTTTCTTCTAATCTGTAGCGACTATATCAACAAATCATTTGAATTTCATACACAAACATCTTTCTTCTTTTTTAACCGACGAAAAAAACCATTGACCTCATGTTAGGGATTCAAATTTTGGAGGCACGCTTACAGCGATTTCGGTTTTTGTTCGGTAGCTTTTTGGCTACTAGTGTCGTATAATATGCTATGAGAGTATAGTACGAGTACGTTACGTGGCGATAAATCACTAAAAAGTAAGAAATAAAAATTTTTAACAAAAATGCACTAAAAAGTAAAAAATAACTGTGTCATTTAGTTGCTTTAATTTACTTAAGCATATCTAGGAGTCGGTGCCAGCCAAGGTTTCTACTTTAAGGACGTTACCTAGAACCCACAAACTGCTTTACTACGTTAAATAAATATTCCTTAAACTTGCTGGCACCGACTTCATAGATTTAAGTAAATTAAAGCAACTAAATGACACAGTTATTTTTTACTTTTTAGTGCGTTTTGAGTCGGTTCTATTTTTTGTTAAAAATTTTTATTTTATAGCACTTATGTGTGACCTTACACGACATACATTGCTTGTATAAAGTTTTTACTCACCATAAGCCTTAAAAACAACCTGCCGAACAATGCTAGAGCCATATGTAACGATATCGAGTGTCAGATTTACAGGCAGGTGCGGTCAGTTTTTGTCATTTCTCCGCTTATCATATGGTTGTTTCTTTCGTAGACACCTGCTGATATTGTTATGAATAAAAACTCGAAGTTATTCAAAACAAACAAAAATTATCTATACCTACCTATTATTAGTATAACAATAGGCTATCGACCAGACCATCTGCCTCGGCGCCATTGAGTTAGCCTATGTGGTTTCGGATCATCTAGGTTCTGGGTTCGAGTTCAGAGTATTAATTACGAAATATTAGGCTGAAGAAAGACTTCAAAGAAATTTTCAATAAATATTTTTAACCCAGAGTTCGGGTTAGGAGATGTTATATCTCCGTGCCTCAAAGAGCACGTTAAATAGTCGGTCCTGGTCATTTTCATTATAACATTCTGAGAGATAATCTCTCTAGCCCGACAACCTACGTTGGAGAAGAGTGATGACTCCATATTTTCTGTACAATAGAGACGGAGAACTGGCACAGTAGTAGACCATTAATAGGCCGATAATAATGATAAATTACATAATTAAAACTTTATAATACAAAGTAAAGCATTGTTTTGCGTTGAAACACAAATTTTAGCAACAATTAACCACAACAGTTTAAGCAGGTAATTGGAATTGTTAGTACGTTTATTTCCCACAGAACTTTGGACGTGGGAACTGTTCCAAACATTTCAATCAGCATACATTGAACATTGCAAAGCGCACGTGTTTACGAAATTCTATAAAATTTCTATAAACTGCGAAAAAACATGTAAACTTTCACTTATGAATTGTATGGAATATGAGTTCTACCTGATGTACAGTGACCTTTTGTTGCGCAACCTCGAATGCTCTTTTTGGCACACTTGCGGTTCATTCCCACGCCTGCATAAGGGATTTTTGAAACAAGATTTATGAATCGAAAATTGAACTTGCGACAGGGGTTGGTATGACCAATATGGTATAACTTAAAAAATTTCTTTGAAAAATATGGTTTGACAACGGATTGATTGTATACATATGTATGAGCTTATTTGAAACTTTCGCAAAATTTTCACACGATAAAGAACTTTGAATTTGTAACAAAATAATTGAAAATTAAGAAAAACATTAATCCGTATTTCATTTGATACTTATTATCGTGAAAAAACGAATTGTTTTCAAATTATATACTAAATAGGCCTACTTCTAAAAAAAATTTAAATCACAATAAACATATTTACCTAAACATCGCAGATATACAAACTTATTTAAGCTATTTTTTTAAAGAGACGAATACGAATAATATTCGCATAGTATAAAAACCCTATAGAAGTGCTAGTTTATGTTGTATGTATATACCTAACTAGTGCTTTCGACACGAATGCATTGATGGTAGATATTTTGTCCCTAAGGGTGTCAAACATTGTGTATCTACTGCAATATCCAGCGTTTGTAGACACACCGCCTAAATTGTGTATTGCACACAGGTGACAGCAGGTGAAATACGAAAAAAATCAAATCGTACAAAAATAACAAATGTTATTTTTCAAATCCACTGTTTTCTGGCTTCTTACTAATCAGCCAATTTTACCGATCCACTACAAAAACAGAACTCCCACCTTATAGGAAAGGGCTATATAATAAAGGGCTATATAATAATATAAAGGGATATAGAGCGCTCCATTTTACGGATACGCCATTCCATCATACGGATTAGCGGTCTTAGGGTTAAGAATTTGTACCGATCATTCAGATATTAACAACAATGAAGATAGAACTCAAAGTAAAACTCAAAGCTTCATAGCTCCTCCATTTCAGAACCGAACCCAGGACATTGAGTTGCAAATCCACATAGGCTAATCATTGGACCGATAAGGCAATCATAATAAGAAGACAATAGTTCTATACTGTATTGCAAGTCCTTGTATTATAATTACAATTGCTGGCGATAATAACTTCTTGCTCGCAAATCTATTAAAGCTATAGCTTAGATAAATTGCTATACATTTGATTTACATTGTTTAAGTTACATTTGTCCCATATTCGGCACACAAATTAATGACTTTATTCCACAATTATACAACAGGTGTAGTCATGATAATATATGCTATTTTGACTTTATTCCACAATTATACAACAGGTGTATTCATAATAATATATGCTATTTTGTAGTCTATTCTGTGTTACATTTGTCCTATATTCGGCACACAAGTTAATGACCTTGTTCCACAGTCCCATATCAGGTAACGCGACAGATGCGAAGCCGGCCAGTGGGATCTCAAGATGCAAACTAAGCCAGACGTGACTTTGTCAGACTTTCTACAGCGAATATTACAGCGCTTGAGCCGCACTTAAGTTGTCATCCGTGGGAAACTAAATTATGGGACCATTTCTTGTGTCATCAGCTAAATTAATGAGAAAGTTTAGACTATCTACAGGTACAGTCATAGTACTAATAGCTTGTTTCTTAATATAGTAAATATTAAAAAAAGTCACATCCCGCCATTTGATATTTAAATGCGGTTTTTATCAATGACGTGTTTGGTAAATATCCATTCGTCAACCTGGAGTTAGGGAGACAATATATAAATCTAGAAAGAAAAATGAACTTCCTAGGCATAATCCCGAGCGAGGTATGTGAACAAGAATTTTCTTTTAGTTTACGTGTTGCTATAATTTTTTTTATTTAAAATAATTATTTTATTTTTATTATATTGTGTTAACAAGATTATCGATATTAAGATTTATCGGTACGTTTCGAGATTTACTGTACCTATAGAATTTCAAAAGAAAGGTTTATAAATAAAATTTCAAAAAATTGTCGTGGTACAGACTTGCTAAGCCAATGAAACTGAAAGCGCCTGTTAGTAGTTAATAAATAATAATGAATTTGTACGAGCAGAAAATTCAATCTAATCGAAAACTAAATTATTGTAGATTAGTTTAAAACAGATTGTTGTGTGTGACACTGCATTAACTTTACTGCATTAACCCTTGCATTCGCAGAAGTCCAATTGTGACCCACTTTGACACATATATTTTTGTATAGAATATGATATATTAAATGGTTTAGTACAGTATTGTGATGTACAGTAGCACTGAAAGAGTTCACTACCTATTCAATATGCAACTATCGCTGCGATGTAGGTAGAACTAGCCAAATCAAAACTTCTACGCTATTCCCGACTGCAATAACGTGCGTCAAGAGGCTATTAGTCAAGTCCTCGTCGTCTCCCTAATCAGCATCGGTCCCTATTAATTCGTAATTGAACATGCACCGGACAATTGAAACAGTTCGTAATTAATGAAATGACCATCATTTCTAGAACAAATGCGGGACACTGAAAATTAAATAAAAGCTAATGACTTTCCTCATTTTCTGATTGATTATTCAATACCTAGTTATTTATTATTTTATTCATTAGGTTAATACAAAAGTATTTTTTATTTTTGTTCTGAAAGTATTTTTATAGGAATACTTCCAGAGCTAACTGACAGACTGTAAAACTAAAATAAAAAATTAAAAATGTTTTAAGCAAATCATTAAATTTACACTTAAAAGAAATGCTATATTTTTAAATATTGAACCTAAATTTGAATATTGTACTTTATGTTAAACATTCTGCCTTCCATCTGCAATCAGTCTCAAAACAGAGTTGCAATATGGCGACACAAGTAACTGAACGAAGTACATTTTAACACGTTCGTGGGTAATTACGGCCGCCCAATTGCAGGAACATGGTTAACTATATAATTTCAATTGTCTCCATGTGCGGAAATCCTAAATATAGGACAGTTGCTATTTTAAATGCACGATCCAATTTTCGGAACTGTCCGTACAATGTACCGGGCCCAGCTGTTAAACTCTATGCCCTACAATAGTGCAGTTACATTTATGTACGTACCTATAGATAGATATCACTGCTAGAACCAGTAGATACTGCTGCCTAGATGCAAGGCAATTTGAGGCAAAAATGGCGAACAAATATTAATTAATAAGTAAAAATAAAAGCAATAAAAATGTTAAGGAATACTACATTATTAGTGTGTGTCTTAGAAAAACAAACAGAAATAAAAGTTATTTCTAGAAACTGTAGTTATTTCTTAAAGTATAGATATTTGTGAGCTTTATCTACCTACGCTTTATTCCCACTCTTATCATTACAAATCAATAGGTTTTGTACTCAATTTAAATGAACAAATTTAACTTCAATTATTTTCAAGTGAGCCGGGTCGAACGGTATCCTTTTCACGTTCACCCTTCCTCTCATTACAATCCACAATCCTTCGTTTCTACATCTAGATAAGAGCCACCCATCTCTATTTTTCTGCAGCAGCAAAGAGTATAACAGGAATAGATCGGCTATTAGTTTTCTCTATAAAGTATTATTCCGATGCATGAAGATCAATTTTAAAATTAAAAAGAATTCTTACCGATGTACGCAATTTTGTTTGCGTAAAATTTAGGGTTATAAATATTTGTCCATAAAATGACAAAAAAAATTGAGGGGGCCTAGCTTATCACATAGAGGTTTAAAAACAGTTTATGACATATTCTCCGAACTATACATTTTGATAGAACACAAAAAGAAATTAAAAATGGATCAATCCGTTTTGTAGAAGATCCATAATAAATACTGTGACCCTTAAAATAAATAAATTCCCTTACATATTGATTCAACAACATGTTTCGTTGCCAATTTACAATTTTTTATAATATTTCAAATTTATTAGATTTATTCATATTTAATATAAACACTTCTCTACTAGTAAGTCGAGAAGTATTTTATATTCAAGGCCAAATGTCTTCTTTGTATTATCTTCATTTTTGTCCTGTCTGTTACCGTTAATAATACTAATGCTATCTTGTACATCATGCACACACCCTCTACTGTTTTGCTTTTTAGGGAGCCCTCTCATTTCATTCCGTTTCTATTCCGTAGCAAACGAATTCATTTTTCGTATTCGAGACAGGAAACTACTGATCTATTACGTTGATAAATCACTAATCTGTTATTTGTAACTACGGGATACGCCTTTTTGATTTACTATTCTGATAAGATGGCAAATACATTTGAATAAAAATAACAATTTTTATTAGTGGTACACAAGATTAAAAAGGGTAGCTTATTTTATTGTTACTTTAATTTTCATAGTCATATTTATTCAATTCTTTCATGCTTTCCGAAGTTGATTGACTACTACTTTTTATACAGAGAGATAGTTATCTGACTTTTTGATTCCGAAAAGGGTTACGATACAGATAAAACATTGGTTTCACTCCGCTCAACTGTAGAAAGACTTATGATTTTATTTATTTATTACTAGTTAGCCCTTGACTGTTATCACATATGATGGTGAGTGATGATGTAATCTAAGATGGATGCTGGCTAACTGGTTTGGAGTAGGATACCCCTTTCGTTTCGTTCACTACACGACATCGTAACGGAACGCTAAGTCGTTTAGCGGTAAGTGTTTGTTTTTCAAGGGTAAAAGATAATTTTTGTTGTCAAGCTGATGTATTCAAAGTTGACAAAAACTGCGGCAAACATTTCCGCAATTTTTGTCAAGTTAAAATCCGTAATATCTATTCCTTAAAAATGAATTAAATTTTATTGAAATAAAAAGTTAAAACCATAGCACTCCTGAAATCTGAACAATAACAAAGTCGTTGTGTTGAATACAGACAAAACATGTTAAGCCACAGGTTTCTTTACTATAATTTTTTAAGCTATTTTTTTTAACAATTTAGTTTTTGTTTTATTAGTTGCATTCAGATAAGTAGATATCAACACCGGTACACGATAATCGTATTTCATTTTAAGTCTTTCTTTAGACAAATTATTTCGTATATTCATACATCTGAGAGTTTAAATGACTAACTAGTTGTTTAAGGACTCAGACAATTTATTTCTTGATTTACCTTCGTTTACACTTTCTCATCGTGACCCACAGGCGACAATCGCAAACGCCATCTCACGACATTTTGTCAAAATTGAGAGCAGAGAATGTATTATTCACTTCTAGTAAGACCTTACAAATTAGAATTGCTAGTGCTTTTTCTTTCAAATTAATTCAAATTAGAAATGTAGGTAGTTAATTGTGCTGTTGTAACATGTTTATGAAAACCAATATAATTTATCAGAAAATACTATATAGCAGGCGTTACTTTCCAGAAGTTCATCATGTAATTCACAATTTATTTTTTTTTGCTATTTTGCATGAAATGCCGATGAATATAAGCGACAAAGTCACTTAAATCCTTTAGATACTCTCTACGTACGTTTGTTCTGAAACCAAAACATTTCTGGATGATGTTCGCAATTGCACATTGTAGATTCAACAATTATCTTGAAGATGTTGTCAGAAATATTTCATCAACTATTCAAAATTAAACAGTTGTTAAAACACGCGACAGTAAGTTCTTGATTGCAATGACACTTAATGGTAAGTAAGACTTAAGACAATATATCCTTATGAATTCTTTAGGATAGCACGATAATGAATCTTGGGACATCAGTACGGAGGTTTGATATAATTAAATCCCACCCCTTCCTTTTCTATATAATTGGGGTACCTATAAAACAGTGGCTAAATTGTACACAAAGTAGGTAAGTCTGTACATAACCTTGAAGAGTTCAATAATAATAAAGAAAAATGCCTTCTAAGCAAAAAGCCCTAAACCCTCCCTAGTGTACAGCAATTTCATATTTCACAAAATGGAATACGCACTCAAGCCCGACACTCGTCACCAATCTATTTGCGAGTGTCGCGTATGAAATGGAATGACACACTGACTGAACTCATACACGAATGGGTAATAATTTATTTTGAACTCTAATACTATAATTATAGAGGTTAAATTACAACTTTGTATTGCGCTTTTGTTGGTGAAAAGACCGAAGTTGCACTGTCAGCTTCCCCTGTTGCACCCTAATCGAATTTCTCCACGGTCGGTGTCTCCCGTCTTGTGGGTACGACCCCTGTCCCGGACATCAGAGGTCGCATTGCTGAAAATAAATAAGCGAAATCAAACGGGCGGGCCTTACTTGGGCCCCTTTCAAGTCATCTTTGAGGATTAGTTAATTGAGTATTGTTAGCGATGCGTTTTCTTATAACAACGTGCCTAATTTCAAATAATCGATATGATTGCGCTCATGTTTTTCGCATTGGTGTTGAAACTCATTGCTGTTAATTTGTTTTTATTTTTTTCAAATTAAATCATTCTTTATTTGCCCAATGTGGTACAATTTTGGTCTTAAAAACTATTTAGGTAGCCAAACATTTAACCAATGTTGAGAACATGCATGAAAGTTAAATTAACTAAATTAAATATATCAATATATCAGGTCAATGTCCAAACTGTTAAAATTAGTCAATGTAAAATAAATAAAATAACATAAAAATATCTATTTAATAATAATGTCCAAAAATAAGAATAAAAAAATTAAAATGAAATGTGTACATATAAATTTTATAAAAGGAAGTCAAATACATCATCCCTGCATTGAATCCATCAAAAAGACGAATTCGGTTCAGTTGATCCGATAATAGTTCACCAATCAGGGATCCAATCCAATAATCCAACGCGCGAAGACCTTACCCACGAGCTGACAGTGTCTTTGGTCACACAATGTCACCGGTTTATTAACCATAGTGCTATTAGGGAGCTTTGTGATTTTAATTCAAAATTTTCAAAGAAAAAGACATTTTTGTATTTTCTTATACAATTTTTAAATTAAAATTGTATGAAATCTCTATTGAAAGATGATAATATTTTTAAATACTTTATTTTTAAGCTATTGTATAGCTTTTATCGCGGGCCTTGAGCGTGGAGACCGAATACAGAAATTCCGTAACGAAAAAACCTAACACCCCCTGAGTATCAAAAACATAATATCAAAATCACAATTTCAGCAACGACGTCATCGGGGAACGTGGCCTAGCGGTAAGGCGCTCTAAGTGCCTGGATTGCCAAAAAGACACGGGTTCGAATCCCGTCGGGTGCGCAATTTTTTTTTTTTTCAAGCGTAAAATTTAAAGTAATTTTTTTTAAATTAATGACTTTTTGCAAAATCACGCTTAAAAAAAAAATTGCGTCTCTCTGGCAATCGGCACTTAGAGCGCCTTACCGCTAGGCCACGGTCCCGATGACGTCGGTAGGTAAACATAGTTGATAAAAAATGCTATGCAATAGCTTTACCGCGGCAGTCTCCGAGTGCCACACGTCTTTTTTAATATAAGGCATTCAGCCTCCTCAACCAAGACATAAATTTAAAAAATCTCAAAGACATTTCAGTCTATGGCAATGAGAGCACTTTAGTAAGTATAGAGATCATTATTGGCTCCTTGAAAGCACTTACTGGACATTTAATTGTTATACGAAAAAAGTAGTGGAATAAATTATAGCTGTCAATTAGTACGTTCTAAATAGGATTTAATTACGGTGTAATTACAATTTTATCGAGCAGTCTGCTAGGTTGCTTGAAGTGAGAGTGTTATAAGTACAAAGAGAGGTTGGAAAAATGATAGGTCCTTACCGAATAGAGCAATAGAGTTTTGAAAATTAAAAATATAAGCAAAAATTTAAAATGTTTTGACTATCCAAAAATTACAGCAAAATAAACGCAGTAGGTGTTCGATTATTATTATTGACGATTGAAATGATAAATAAGAAAATTAGTTCATTCCGAAGAATTGGTTATTTGAATATAACCATTAAATTATTATGTATTAAATTCTTTTTGAATAGTAGGTATTCTATCATTTATTTATTTACAATTTTTTTTTAATTTTCAACAAAAACAATTATAAAAATATTATAATAATAATAATAATAAAAATTCTTTATTACACCAAAGGACATAAAACAATTGTAAAATTAAGAAAAATAAGATCGAACAAAAATAACAATAGTTATTGGTGTAACGGCGGCCTTATCACTAGATGTGATCTCTTCCAGGCAACCGTCATGCATAAGGAGAAACACGATTAAGAAGAGTGGTGGTTGGTGTACAATAACAGACACAAGCAATGCAATATGTACATAAAAATTACATACACAATAAGTTACATACTAATACATAAATAATAATAAATAGTAAACCACTAATAAATATTTATATGATATATATATTATACTAGACATACTTAAACAATATCTACATAAATACGATTACATAAGTTAATTACATTTAAGATAATGGTTTTTAAGACGACGCTTAAACGTAAAGAGTGACTTTGAGTGCCGTATCTCCCTCGGAACGGCATTCCACAGTTTCACGGCTTTTACAGTGAACGATTCACTGTAGCGGTTTGACCTACTGAGCGGACATAACAACTTGTTATCGTTGCGGGATCGGTGGTTGAAAAAGTGGCTGGAACCAAGAAAACGGAACCTTTCTTTAAGGTAAGGAGGAGTGTGATGATGAAAGAGTATAGAATATAGAAGAGAAAGTATATGGAAATTTCGACGTTGAGTCATGGTGAGCCATTTGAGTTGGACACGAAATTGTGAAATGTGGTCAAATTTCCTCAAACCAAAAATAAATCGGATAATTAAATTTTGTAAGCGGTCAAGCTTGTTAAGCAGAATCTGTGGTAAATCACAGTAACAGGAATCCGCATAGTCAAGTATGGGAAAAAGAAGAGACTGAGCCAGAGAAATTTTAGTTTTGACAGGTAACAAGTTCTTCCATCTTTTCAACCTACCGATTACCGCAAAGATCTTTCGGCTAACAGCTGAAACTTGGGGTGTCCACGAAAAGCACTCATCCATAATGAGACCGAGATTTTTAACTGAGCTGTTAAGGGTTAACATAGTGCCATCAAATGATATAGGAGGAAGGGATAAAGCATTAATTTTTGACAGTTGTTGACGCGATCCAAATAAAATAGCTTGCGACTTGCTGGCATTTACAGACAACCCATAGGACTTACTCCATGCACTGACAGAGCTGAGATTAGTGTTGAGGTTAGCTATGGCGTTGTCAAGCATGTCAGCGGGTGATGTCACATATATTTGCAAATCATCTGCATATAGGTGAAAGGAAAGAGAGAGGAAATCAGTAATTGAGTTAATAAAAATAGAAAAGAGTAAAGGAGACAGAACACCACCCTGGGGTACACCTGCATTTAATGTACACGGAGAGGATAGTTTTTCATCCATCCGAATACATTGTTTACGATCACATAGATATGAACGGAACCAACTGAGGGCTTCGGGAGACAAGTTTATTGATTTTAAGATTGCCAGAAGAACCTCGAAATCAACTGAATTGAAGGCATTCGAAAAATCTAGTAAAGTCACTAAACTAATAAGTTGATTGTCCATGCCATATCTAATATCGTCACAAATTTTAATAAGTGCAGTGACCGTGCTATGCCCAGGGCGGAATCCCGATTGAGATGGGCTAAGAATATTAAATTTGGAGAGATATAAAGATAATTGCCTGTGCACAATACGTTCTAGTACTTTGGATAGAAAAGGAAGGATAGAGATAGGTCGATAGTGAGAGAAAGATGAAGGATTTGATAGTTTCGGAATTGGGACAACATACGCTAAACACCAGGCAGTGGGGAAAGTATTAGTAGAAAGAGAGTGGTTAAAGATATGACAGAGAATAGCCAGAACGCCATCCAATGCTAAAAGGATCATCCTGCGACTCACCTGATCGCACCCTATAGCGTCCGATTTAATTGCCATAATGTTTCTCTTTACCTCTTCAACCGTGACAGAGGCGAACTTAAACGGTAGTGAGTTAAGTTTGGGACGTAGGGAAATGGAAGTTAATGTGTTAAGTTTGGTGATGTTATCTAATAAGGGAACCGTAGAAAAATGATTGTTTAGCGCTTCGATGTCAAGATTATTGATAAGTGATGTTCTACGCTCTCTTCCAATGCCCATAGCGTCTAAAAATCTCCAGACTTTTGCTGCATCCTTGTTATTCACAGAGGTGTGAATATAGGTGCGCTGAGCAGTTCTGCAAAGTCTGTTGCACCTGTTACGTAGATTTTTATATTTTAACAAATTTTCATCTGAAGGATTGTGCTTGTACTTAGATTTGGCTTTATTTCGTTTGACCATAAGGGCCTTGATGTCATCAGTCAGCCACGGAGCTGGTAAAAATATTATTAAAAATTTATAAAAAAATCTCGGGGGTCCAAGCAACCGGTGGTCAGGTCTCCAAAGTGAGGAACCTCCTCACAATACGCGCCGTTTCAAGAATTAACGACTTCTGTATCCGACCCTTGATCCAACAGCTAAGCGAAAGCTTCTTAAGGTGTTGGTCGAAGCTTTTTGTTATAAGACCATTAACTGAAACGACTATAGGAACAATAATCGCCGAGTCAACATTCCACACGGGGGTAATCTCGTAAGCAAGGTCCAAGTATTTTGATACTTTTTCTTTACGGCTTTCACCAGATTATCGTCATGTGGAACAGTAATATCAACAATTGCACGGCGCACTGATCGATCGATTATCACTATAATTATCAGGTCTATTGGCTACAACATGTAGGTATTATTATTATTATTTCTTATTTATTGACATAGAAACAATAACAGTGTCGATTTCAAATGAAAAATATTTACAGTTATATCGGCTTAATCATGTTAACCACGGGCTCTTTAGCTATATTTACGTGTAGGTACACTATCTGATGTAATTATTGTCAAAACAAAGGGCGCATTCCCAATTACAATTAATTGCGATTAACTTTAAATTGTCAACAAGACATGATTGCTATGCGCACAGGAAATGGTATGAAACTTAAAACTTCTTTTTGTTTGCTCCATAAGATATTTCTGGTTAAAGATTTTTGTACGTTTTCTAAGTAATGGTGTCATTATTTATAATTAACCCATTATGGCAATTCCAATGACACGGGTATATGAAAAAACTATTTGGAGATATTGTGATTTATGAGGGTGAAGACTAACACTATAATGAAAAAAACGCAATGGACTCGAATTGGTTCGACATTGATAGTATATACTTATTCAAGTAAAAATTATTAAAAACTGTTTATAATAATACTGGAATTTTAAAATCGCATTCTATAACACAAATATAATAGGTGATGATTTTTATAGTTTAAAGTTTTTAATTACCCAACTGCTTCAGAAGGAGGGTAATGTTTTGTTAATAAAACTCAGAAATATCATTAAGTATCTAAAATCATAAATAAAATAAATTTATAGCTATTTAACATGTTTCATTATGTAAGTTAATAACTAAACACAAAGTGTCTCCAAAGTTATAACATTCTATGTGAATCCGGATTTTGGGTACTTAGTTTATTAAAAATCGATAGATAGTTGCAATCCCTCACATAACAGCGTTTCATTAGTGTCATAAATCTACGTCTGCCTCATATTTTATGTACTCTTTAAGCACTACAATCTTTGTCTCAAAAATTCGCAAGTTTGCGTTTCAAAAGGCACTATACCATTGTAATAAAGCTTATTATTGTGCAATAACAGTTTAGGTTTATTGTTGCTGATGCTAATCAAAAGCTAAGGCGTACGCGCGGCTTGGACTTGACATCGTACGTTCTTTCGTCATGCTTGGCTGGAACAAATTGTCTAGATGTAGGGGAGACTAGTGAACGTTATAACGGCAGTGCCACTTTCGACAAAATATAATCGAATGTATGATATATTATTTTTCAAAATGTAAAAACATTTGCCTGGCACATTCACGGGACATTTTTACACGAGAAAATCAGTGTATTATAACGTTCCAATAACAATAAAATAAAGTGTTTGTTGGAATGGACATAGCAGCTTTCCTTAAAATGTTATATTTATTATATCGTCAACTTTTGTGCAATCCTAATAAAGAATTACAATTGTTTATATATAAACTAGGATAACAAAGTGACGTACAGTAATTATTAAAATAATAAATAATTTTTGTTTAAAGGGGTTAGGCAGGGTTCAATATAAAAAGTCGTAGGCGGTTCTTTTTTAGACACTTGCAACAATGACAGTCACATTTAAGAAAATTTACACAAAACGTAACTAATTTACATACTAAAACCTTTGTCATTAATCAATCATACTATTGATGAAAATTACATGAAAAGCTTAACGGCTTTGATTTTATCTCGAATCATTATAAATCAATCAAATAGATGGACGGGCAGATGAGTACTTTGTTTTATAATATGTAGTGATAAACAATATGACAGTCATATACAACAAATTTTCATTTTATTTAAAATAATATTATATTTGTTTTTGAAACAGAGGATAGTTATACTTCATCGAGTTAGGAGCCGTGCAGTTGTAACGCACACGCACCATAGAATTATGACAAATGCAACATCCGGAATGGAATATCAAAGACCCCTTTTATATTCGAGCCCAAATATCAGTTCTATTAAGAGAATGTTGTCATATGTCATAAACAATAAGGAATCGTTGAACGATTTATTACATAAAGGCAAAATACTGATGGACGTTTATCACAAATTTTAAGCATTAATGTATTGAGTATAGATTGCATACTCGTAGTTTGTCCATTTTCTCATAAAAATATCCTTAATGTTAATTTAGTTATAATTTAAATCTACACTAATATTAATATTAAATATTATAGGACAATTACACACATCGCTATATAGCCCCAGAGTAAGCTTAGTTAACATGTGTTATGGGTGCTATGATAACTGATGAATATTTTATATATATTCTACATAAATACTTATAATATATGGATAAACAACCAGACACTGGAAAACATCCATGCTCATCACACAAACATATTCCAGTTGTGGGAATCGAACCCACGACCTAGGACACTCAGCCCTCGAAAATAAATGCGAAAGCTACCTACCTATCCGTGTTCTACGCAATCAGTCTTATTTACCTATTAACTACTCACATATTTTACAATAGTAAACGTTTAAAATAGTAAACGGCATAACGGCAATGCTACTGCCGTTATGCCGTTCACAAAAGGTTTGTGTATGACTAAAATATGGACCAATGACTGTCTGAAATAAGACACGTTTATTTATTTATTTCTTTATTTTAAGCTACAGAACCAATTTAAATGAAACTTGGTACAGAGTTTATGTCGAGCCTGAGAAAGAACATATGTTTGTTTTGTCAAATTATCACGAAACAGAATATTGCGCACACGGAGTCGTGCGCCGCTAGTAAATAACATGGTAAAACTAGACATAGTTTATACACTGGTTTTTAAATTATTAAATAAATACAACAATACAAAAGGTTGATTAATATAGTCATACTAACTACTATTATAATGGCGACAGTTTGTGATTTGACATTTGTTACGTCGAAAGGATTGCAGCGATTTTGAAAAAATATTGAAGGTATGAAGTTAGCTGCTAACCTGGATTAACACATAGGTCACATTTTATCTCAAAATTACCACAGAACGAAAACAACGTGGGTGAAACAGCAGGCGTCCTCCAGTATGGGATATTTTTTTTCGACATAAAAGAATAATGATGTCTTAAGTATTATTCTTTATGTGTCCATTTTTATACTACATTTGTTAAAATGTCTACTATTATAACATGTCTATGTTATAATGACAAATTATTATTAGACATAATACATTCTTATTGGACATAGACGTACATTAATTACATTCTTGTTGGTCGATCAATATTCCACGTAATACAGGCTTATAGGAATCTAATTCACTTTATTCCAGCAAGGCAATAAAAATCATCTTAGGCCCATTCTGTTTTAATATATAGAGGATATTCTTTGGTAAGCTCCAAAAATCTATTCTCTGTTTTCTCTTTTTCGCCCAATACGCTATAAATTTTGATCAGTGTCTCTGGACGGTTACGTGAAATAGTTTTTAATTTTAGCTTTTTTGAAATTAATACATGTTTTGTGATAATTTAAATTTAACAATGTGAAATATATTGCGTTAGCAAAATACGGCCTCGTATTTTTTGTTTGATTATAATAATGATTATGTAGTTTTTAATTTTAAGTACCAAATTCAAGGTTGTGACTTGTGTGTGTGTATGATGACTTGTCACAATGTTAGTTACCGTACACCTCCTAAACCGATTTTTACCAAATTTTGTATGCGTATTCAGCAGGTCTTAGAATCGGCTACTATCTAATTTTCATTCAAAATTTTTTTTAATTTTTAATGCAAAACGGGGTGTGCCGGGTCAGGTAGTAATATTATAAATGCGAAAGTAATTCTGTTTATCTGTCTGTCTCGCTTTCAGGCTAAAACTACTGAACAGATTTAAATGAATGTTGGTACACAGATAGTCTAGAGCCTGAGAAAGGACATAGGCTTTTAATTGTTAGCAATTAAACGGTTGTAAAAGGTTAAAAGTTGGGATGAAAAGTTGTATGAAAGTATCGTTATTTTTGAAGCTTAAAACGTATTTTTCTTGCCGCAATAGCTGCCGTAATGGCTAATTCCACGCGGACGGAGTCGCGGGTAATAGCTAGTATTTTAATAATTTAACATCAAGTTATTAAAGAGCCTGTATTTTGTTGGCCTGAGTTAGATCATTTCAATGCTTGACTTTTTCATAAAGGTATGTTTCAGAAACAATCCATCAGTGGTTGACTCTCTCTCAAAACCTTTATCCACCTTAACCATATCTTGAAGCATGCCACTGGGAGTAAAGTGTAATTTTTCGCATCACTGGCGCACAGGATGAAAAAAGCTCAGTGTTTCCAGCCGCAGATGTAAACGACGGTTTTATTTTTTATGACGTCATTATCTCGAGGAAGCGGGGTGGAGCGTGCGGTCGCCCCCTATTATAAACTGTTGATACAGTTGATAGGTAAAGTGTACGATACCGCAGGCAAGAAAAACCAGACTGAAATAACTACATTTATTACACAAATATGAAAGTATACTAATTATAATACATACCTAATTATATTTTGTACAATTGTAGTGAAAATTTTCAGAATCAGAAAGACTTTTAGATTATGGATCAAGAGGTGGAACTTTCAACAAGTACGTTTGTTAATTTTTCCGGTAAGTATTTAAAAGCACTACAATTTGATGAAGGTCTGGAGTCGATTTGATGATGAAGCCGATCTATATATAAGAGAACTCCTTGACGATTTACTGCAGTTGCCTTTTGTTTGAGCTCGATTAATTTGTATTGATGAGAACTTTACATTTAGATGGGCTGTGACTGTCATTGAGGGTCTGGTGATGAAGACGAAGTACAGTTAAGGGAGCTCCGTAACGGCTTACAGTAGCTACCTTGTGTTTGGGCTTGATTAATTTGCCTCGATGAGAAATTTACATTTAGATGGGCTGTGACTGTCATTCAGGGTCTTCTGATGAAGACGAAGGACAGTTAAGGGAGCTCTTTAGCGGTTTACAGTAGCTACCTTGTGTTTGGGCTCGATTAATTTGTCTCCATGAGAACTTTACATTTAGATGGGCTGTGACTGTCATTAAAGGTCTGGCGATGAAGACGAAGGACAGCTGAGGGAGCTCTTTAACGGTTTAAAGTAATTACCTTGTGTTTGGGCTCGATTAATATGTCTCTATGGGAAGTTTGAAAGGTTATAGTTTCCAGTTGGTTTAATGTTTACTAAGTCATTATCCGATGATGAGATCTACGAAAACTCGAGGAAACTCTTCAAACTTTATAGGCACATTTGCAGGGATGTCGGAATGTTATAAGTATCTAGCTAGTGAATATTGGTTTTTTTTTTTTTTTAAAAATAGCGAGCAAACGAGCAGGCGGATCACCTGATGTTAAGTGATTACCGCCGCCCATGAACAACTGCGACACCAGGGGCGCCACTGATGCGTTGCTGGCCTATGAGGTGTTTATTTACTCTCCCCTTGAAAATCCCCAAATTATAAGATTGGGGGAACACCGAGGATGGAAGCTCATTCCAAATCTTACAGGTGCGAGGCAGAAAATTCCTAGTATAGCGGATGGTAGTACTATACCAGGCATCCAGATGGTGAGGATGGAATTTGTTTCTGCGGCGTGAGGTACGGGCAGAGAATCCTGACGGTGGTATTAGACTAAATAGCTCTTCAGAACACTCTCCATAGTACAGTCTATAAAATACACAAAGGGAACTGACGTCCCTTCGGTGTTCTAAAGACTCCAGACTATCAGTTAACCTGGGATTGTCAACAAGTCGAACAGCCCGCTTTTGGATCCGGTCAAAAGGAAGGAGTTGGTAATGTGGAGCACCGGCCCACAGGTGGGAACAGTATTCCATATGAGGCCGTACTTGAGCCTTGTAAAGCAAAAGTCTATGCTTGGGCGCAAAGTACCTCTTAGCCCTACTGAGCACGCCGAGCTTTTTTGATGCTAACTTAGCCTTCCCTTCCAGATGATGTCGGAACTGGACTTCGTTCGAAATATTGACCCCAAAAATCCCAATGCTGTTAGAGGTGGTAAGGAGAGTGTTCTGAAATGTAGGAGCGATGTTGAAGGGGGTCTTTTTTGCGGAAAATGCGCAAACTTGTGTCTTTGAGGCATTAAATTGCACATTGTTTTGTGCTCCCCAATCGGACACTCGTTCCAGGGTTTCCTCAATATCGGACACAAGTTTGCATCTGTTCTCCACTAGCTGTGCTCCGGATAGCTGCGCATGGCCTTTATAAAAAGCGTCTCCCGTACTGTCATCTGCATAGCAATGTATGTTGTTATTATTTTCCAACATGTCATTGATATGCAGAATGAACAAGGTGGGAGACAGCACAGAGCCCTGAGGTACACCAGCATCAATGGACTTAGGATCAGAGCAAGAACCGTCAACCACTACTCTGATATTGCGACCATCAAGAAAGCTGGCGACCTATTTACACAGATTCTCCGGTAGTCCGAAAGCTGGTAACTTCGCTAGAAGAGCCTCATGCCATACCCTATCAAAGGCCTTTGCAATATCCAAGCCAACTGCCAGAGCTTCCCCCTTGCTATCAATAGCCTCAGCCCATCTATGAGTTAAATACACAAGAAGATCACCAGCTGATCGACCTTTACGAAAGCCGTACTGTCTATCGCTAATGAGCTGGTGCTCCTCTAGGTATTTAAGCAACTGGGAGTTAATGACATGCTCCATCACTTTTGATAGAAGAGAGGTAATTGCAATTGGTCTGTAGTTAGCAGGGATCGATTTATCGCCCTTTTTAGGCACGGGATGAACCAAGGCAGACTTCCAACAAGATGGGACAGTGCTAGTGGAGTACGACAACTGAAAAAGACGCGCCAAAACAGACGTCAACTCAGGGGCGCATACTTTAAGAACAACTGCGGGGATACCATCCGGTCCACTTGCTTTGTTGACGTCAAGAGAGATAAGCACTTTGCGTATAGAGCTCTGAGTGAAGTGAATTTTACTCAAAGAGCTTGGACACCGTGGGATGTTGGGTGGTGTTCTCCCATCAACAACAAGCGTTGAGTTAGAAGCAAAGAGAGCGCTCAGGATTTCAGCTTTCTCTTTGGCAGTATGGGCCAGAGTATCGTCCGGTCGGCGCAAAGGTGGAAATGTAGACTGACAGAAATTGCCCTGAATTGCTTTAGATAGGGACCAAAAGGCCCGACTTCCAGAAGGCATTGTAACTAGCCTCTGACCAATTTTGTCAATATGCCTCAACCTTGCTCTGGCAATAGCGTTTTTGTATGACCTAGTGGCAGCATTAAAACTTTTCTTCAAGTTTGCGGTATTAGAGTCAGACTTGCATTGAACTGAGGCCCAAGACTGAAAGGTATTTTGTTTTTGTCCTAAAGCTTTATAGCAGTCTGCATTGAACCAACGCTGGGAACGTCCCCCAATAGGTATGGTTGAATTAGGAATAAAACAAGCCATTCCCTGAAGTATAACGTCAGTAACAGCCTCAGCGCAGATGTTAATGTCATTTGAAGAAAAGCAAAGCTGATCCCACAGATACGCAGCATAGAACTCACGCAAACCATCCCAATCAGCAGATTTATAGTGCCATACCCGGCGGGTACCAGATACACGTGTGCGGGAGAAAGGCTTAATTTGAACCGAAGTCTCCACCAAAGAATGATCAGATGATCCTAAAGGTGCATTCACACTGACCTGATAACCGGCAGGATGACTGGTTAAGAATAAATCTAAAATCGATGGGGTATGGTTCGAAATATCAGGAATTCTAGTAGGTGTTAGCACAAGCTGGCTGAGATCATAAGCCAGGGCAAAGTTATAAGCAGCCCTTCCAGCGTGGTCGGTGATGCGTGACCCTAGCCATTCCACATGGTGGGCATTGAAGTCACCCAGAATTACCACCTCCGCAGAAGGTATCTGCTCAAGCAAATGGTCTACAGCCCTTTGTATATGCTCAAAGAGGCGGTCAGTTTCAGCATTTCCGCTATGGGACCTGTATAGGCATGCGTAGACACGGGTTTGTCCTCCAAACTCTGTACGCAGCCAAAGCAGGGACAGGTCCCCTACCTCAAAATTATGAAGGCGATAACCACATAAGTCCCCTCTGACATAAACACACACGCCAGCACGCGATAGAAAAGAGTGTTCCAGGTTGTAGCCGGGGTAATTCAAGTAAGAGATATCATCGGGAGAAGCGATTTGAGTCTCTGTTAAGAACAAAAGAGCCGGCTTTGCTGTTTCGAGATGATGATGAACAGCGTTGAGGTTTGTATGTAAGCCCCTAATATTGCAGAAGTTCACACGAAGTGTGGAATGGGGTGCCGCTGTAAAACGTTTTTTCTTTATTTTACTTTTCATAATGCTTATGGTGTGTGTTATTCATGGGGAGGCGAACAATCCACCGCCTGTGATCATAAGGGCAATTACTACAAAGATTAACCCCACCGTATAACGCAGGATGAGTGAGTTACTGGTATGAGGGACGGAAGGGCCCCCAATCCGATCCCCTGAATGACCGGCGGGTTCCACACCGGTCTCCCACTCCGGCACGCCGGTCATTCACCGGGCTTTTTTCGTCGGTGGCGGAGCAGCCTCCTAAGACAGGATATCTTAGGTTCGGGCCCCCTACGGACCAACGGGCGGCCAGCGGACAACCGTTTCATTGGGTCTCCCTGGACCCCATGCCAATATATCACGCCTGTGAGAACGTGAGAGGCTTTTTACTCTGTCGGACCCGATGGTCACAGACGGTAACACTATTCGAAGGGGAGAAGGGGTAGGGGGGAAGACTGGCTCCTCAGCACACAGCCGGAACGCAAGTGCATGCTTTGCGACTGGTACACATGGTTTAGTTCGAGTAGGTTTTTTAGTATGTTCGTTGTTGATAAATCACTAAAAAGTATGAAAAAAAATTATTTAACAAAAAATAAAAACGCCTTCAAAACGCACTAAAAGTAAAAAATAACTACGTCATTTATTTACTTTAATTTACTTAACCACATCTATGAAGTCTGTGCCACCCGAGCTTTTTACTTTAAAGACTTTACCTAAACTTGGATGGCACCGACTTCATAGATGTGATTAAGTAAATTAAAGTAAGTAAATGACGTAGTTATTTTTTACTTTTTAGTACGTTTTGAAGGCGTTTTTTTTTGTTAGTGTTAGCTCGCTACCTTTTAAATTGTATTGTGCATGATAAAAAAATAATGACAAATGATAAAAGATAGAAGTAAAATAGCTGTGAAATTCTCACCTACGCCATGAGATAACCCACAAATGCGAGTAGATACAAAAACATAAAAATACTCTTCGGATCAAACAAACCCCAGCGTTTCACGAACAATTTATTAACTCCATTTACACGCGTGTCGTAACAATTTACACATATAAAAACAAACGCCGCGAGCCGACGTCCAAATTGATTAAAAAGAATACTATATCACCCCCTATAAAAGGTACTGCGATGGCCAAACAAAAATTGTATAGCTTTGTTTTCGTTTTAACGTGTAACTTCGTTGTGGTCCCTTGATTTACAGTGACGGGGCTGGAAACATAACACTGTATTTAACACCCACAGTCTGGATCCGGAGCGACACAGTCCTCTGGCTTTCTTACCAAGATCCGTGTTGTTTTAAATCGAAATATGATACCTGGTAAAATTTAAATTCAGACAAAAGCAAAACAATTTGAATTATAGCGTTTCACTTACTGTAGTTTAACACTTTGAAGAATGAATGACGTGTTTCTTCTATGATGTTTTAATAGAACTTGTACCTATTCCCTCCAAAACTAAAAAAGTCTTCAGATTTCATTACAAGAAGCATAAAGCTTAACAAGAAAAGAAAGTTGTTTTCATAAAACAACGATAATAAAATTATGTATCTTTAAAACCATTTTATTAACAGTTGGTAAGAGATTATAATCATAAGAGATGAATTTAACTCCTTAATTTGTGGGAAGGTAGAAAATAAGAAAGGTAGATTGAAATGCGCCACCATCTCTTGCCCAGTAAGATGATATTATGCTTAAATTGTTGGTGATTGCATCAAGAAATATCGTATAGCTTACCCAATTTTAGCCAAAATATTTTTGTATAAACTCATCAACAGTCCATCGCTTCCAATCGATAAATATTCAGGCGGACACGACAAAAGATCTCGCATTCGTGTCAAAATAACACCAAAGTAACGCGTAATGTCTCGATACCCCCCATCCAGGCGTAAAACGTTCACACTCCCCAATATGCCTTTGGCACGTTCTTAGAAAAATAATTCGATAGTCCATAGTCATAACATGAATCTCGACGGGGGGTTATGTCATCCGATCCCAGTGGCTACCGTTTACGCCGTCAACCGGCTGGAAACATAACACTGTATTTAACACCCACAGTCTGGATCCGGAGCGACACAGTCCTCTGGCTTTCTTACCAAGATCCGTGTTGTTTTAAATCGAAATATGATACCTGGTAAAATTTAAATTCAGACAAAAGCAAAACAATTTGAATTATAGCGTTTCACTTACTGTAGTTTAACACTTTGAAGAATGAATGACGTGTTTCTTCTATGATGTTTTAATAGAACTTGTACCTATTCCCTCCAAAACTAAAAAAGTCTTCAGATTTCATTACAAGAAGCATAAAGCTTAACAAGAAAAGAAAGTTGTTTTCATAAAACAACGATAATAAAATTATGTATCTTTAAAACCATTTTATTAACAGTTGGTAAGAGATTATAATCATAAGAGATGAATTTAACTCCTTAATTTGTGGGAAGGTAGAAAATAAGAAAGGTAGATTGAAATGCGCCACCATCTCTTGCCCAGTAAGATGATATTATGCTTAAATTGTTGGTGATTGCATCAAGAAATATCGTATAGCTTACCCAATTTTAGCCAAAATATTTTTGTATAAACTCATCAACAGTCCATCGCTTCCAATCGATAAATATTCAGGCGGACACGACAAAAGATCTCGCATTCGTGTCAAAATAACACCAAAGTAACGCGTAATGTCTCGATACCCCCCATCCAGGCGTAAAACGTTCACACTCCCCAATATGCCTTTGGCACGTTCTTAGAAAAATAATTCGATAGTCCATAGTCATAACATGAATCTCGACGGGGGGTTATGTCATCCGATCCCAGTGGCTACCGTTTACGCCGTCAACTCCCATAAGACGACGTGAAGAGTATCGGATGTCTCGTACGATACAGTGAACATCGTTTTGCGTGTGACATTATTGAAGCGGTTTCTTTTACAGCTTTTTTTAGAATGATGACGTTAGTGTTATGTTTATTAGTTATCGTAAGTACGAACGTTAGTAGCTTATTTATAATTTTATGTCTTCCTCCTAACAGTTTTATGTTTTTGGTATACATTCAACCATAAGTTTAAATGTCCGTTACGTAGATGCAATTAGTGTGTTAAATATATTTTTTTCTAAACCTTGTAACTCTTTATAAAATGGCTTAACCTTAAAGTCAAAATGTCTTTAACTTATTGAGGAATAATGCAATAAGATCTAATAAATAAAAATCTAAGTTTTAAAAGTACCTGTAGTCGCTATTTAAGGAATATAGATCTTACTGCGTAGTGGCAATAAGAATGGTATTTGTATATTATTAGAAACATCATCAGAAGGGGTTAAAAGGCACGAGCAGGAAAACAACATTAACCAAAATATTAACACATTTTAATTACAAACTTTCTTAAATCAAATCAAAATGAAACAATATGACGGTAATCACATAATTTACTTAATGAGCATTTACATTTTATTACACTTCAACTTTTAACAAAATTAATTGGCAGCATAACTGCCTATGCTAGAACTGGAATTGATATTGTCCGCAATTTAATAAACTGTCCTTTTATATAAGCCAAAAATGCCACAGACTACATTCTTTTTTCTAATGATTCTCGTCTAATCGTCGTCGTAGACTCTAGCTGTTTGAAGCGCAGTATTCAATGTTGCTAACAATATATTAATTAATATTTTAATACCTATAAGAAAACCTATCCTTAAAACCATAAAAATTATAGGCATTTAGCAAATAGTTTTTCGTACATATGAATGTAAATAATAATTTATTTATTTTGCTATTTTCTACGAAAACCAACAAATCCAGGCTTGTCGCTTAGATCCGTTGCTTAATAATCACCCAGATCCTACGGAAAGACCTCGACGTATCTACAATTCACTCTGAAACCGGAGGAACCTCAGGAGATGTTGACTCTTAATGTTCAATGGCGAAGATAATACGTAGGTACAAGTACATGAATCTGTTTAGTAATTTCTAATGTAGACCTCTCTTGGATAATATAGGCACTTGTGCGAAAAACAGAAAGAATCAACAGTTGTGTTATTTTTTCATACTGAGATATTATTTCCGAGTAAGATGAGAACGAGGTAAATAAACTTTTTCTAGACCTAGGTCGATAACCAAATGCGGATGATAGACCGTTGTCTATCGTTCGCAATTTTAATGGTCTGCAAAAAAGCCTTAGCAAGCAAATGACTATAATAATCTTTAAAGAAAACCTTATTCTTCTTTGTTGATTCCATAACCTCATCATTTGTGGTTTGTTCGTGATCTCAACTGTTTGCCTGCGCCTATTGACTAGGGTGTCAACGTTTAATTGTGTGTCACATAATGTAGTATGTAAGGTAAGTGATAATTTTTCGTTAAAAAATATTTCTATGGATACCAGATTTGTAGTAATTAAAATAAAAAGACCGCTGAAACTCACGTCACTGTTGTTGGAGAATACCCGACTGATTTCGAACCCATACGGGGTCCTTAGTCATGAGCTTGCTTGTTTTTTTTTTTTGTTAATGCGTACAAGTTAGCCCTTGACTGCTATCACACCTGATGTTAAGTGATGATGCAACTTAAGATGGAAACGGGCTAACTTGTTAGGAGTAGGATGAAAATCCACACCCCAGTCGGTTTCTACACGACATCGTACCGGAACGCTAAATCGCTTGGCGGTACGTCTTTGTCGGTAGGGTGGTAACTAGCCACCGCGAAAGCCTCCCACCAGCCAGACCAAGACAAATTAAGAAAAATCTCAATCTGCCCCGCCGGGAATCGAACCCAGGACCTCCGCCTTATAAATAATCCACAGCGCATACCACTGCGCCACGGAGGTCGTTGTTTATGTAACACGCTTTAAAGCAAACTCTTAAAGCTTGTTCATGAATCCGCGTTACATCCAGAGAGAAAATCCATCAGGTCGAATATAAATTTTGTTAAATTGTTAAATCTAAGCTAAGGAGGTATTCAAGGACCATGGCAAGGAAATGGAAGGGTGTAGTCCACTATGTGAATGAGGTGTCATGTTGTGTAAGTTTCTACGTTAAATGTACCGTGATTTGTGCATTTTAATTACTTTCGTATGCACAAAAGGACATAGGTAAAAAATGTATGGAAGTCTGCCACAAAGATGCCCGGAGATGATATATAATATGTCATTAATTAGTAAAGATCTTCTATTTAAATTGTAATAAAGTTACTTGTTGCTAAGCAGTCTCTGATAAAAGATATGTAGGTTTATAAAAGTTGACTTTTCATACTACGACGACGATCACGTGATTCAGAACACAAAAAATAATTGAGATTCTTATATTTTAGATATATTTTCATGTAATTGCTATGAAACATAGGTAGTTGTTTAAAATCCATTGTGTACTTAAATAAAGTAGTTAAATATGAGCATACGTTTGGACAGCCTGGCGCAAATTATGGCAATGTCCTTTGCTAGTTATTAAAGGGTTTTGATTCAATTTCTAGTCACTATAAAACTAATCATGAATTAATAAACACTAGCAACTTTACGATCCTAAATTTACTAGGTAAGTAAGTTTAATAATTTATCGGCGCTTCTTAACTTCCTGAACTTGTGTGATGGAAACAGGATTATCCGCAACATACAAAGTTCATAGAGAAAGGACGGCAAGGCGCTCGAGCGCGTAATGCTGTGGTTTGTTGAACGGGTCGCGGTTATAGCACGCGTTGCCTTTGACGAGCCTGAATGAGCTTTAAATACATCCTTAGACGCCGACTCATTCTCAGCTTATAATTACATGGGTGACAAAACACGTGCGACTTGAGTGTAGACTACTTGGTAGTGTTTAGTAGGTAAATCGTTTTAAAAAAATAGCACTAGGTATCTACAGGTTACTGTGTGTGGTTCGGTTAGTTTGAGGAGGAGGAGGTTCTTTCGTTCGTCTAGTTATCTGAATTAAGAAAGGATGCTTAGATGGTTTGGGCATCTAAAGAGAGTGATTCATTCACTCTCTGTGAATCTCTCTCTGTGCTATGATAACTGATGAATATGTTTAAATATATTATACATAAATACTTATAATATATAGATAAATACCCAGACTCTGGAAAAAAACCCATGCTCATCACACAAACATTTTCTAGATGTGGGAATCGAACCCACAGCCACGCAGAAGCAGGGTCACTACCCACTGCGCCACTCGGCCGTCAATTCCGGCCGTCATTTCAATTCTTAGTAACAACGCCATGAACGTAAAGAAGAAAGTCGCATAGTAAACAACAAAATAAGTACTTGTGTCTAACCGTACCTATATAAAACGTAAGTACCATGCCCGTAATGTACCGTCATCTAAAGATTAAGCAACAACAAAGCTTGGTATTTTAAACTGTAACCAGTCTTTTGTTGCACCAATTTGACCGATTCTCCATGGTCCAGACAGAATGCTTTCAATTGCATCCGAATGGCGTCTATTGATTCTAAAACCGTGCGTGAGACTACATAGATTTTATAGTTGATTTTATTACATATAAATGAGTCTATTAAATTTATGGTTTACAGAGGTTATTACGTGATTAATTTTACGATTCAGTTACTATTACGGTCGATGCTACATCATTGCTTTGTCCGATCGAGTTAATTGTTTTAAACTAGGATGGTAATTATAATCAATTTCAAATATTATCAAAGTCTGGGAATTATATTTCCAGTCTGTGATATAATAAAAAATAGACGAATGTTTTAATCAATGATGGACGAAGAAATACTGAACAATAAAATGTACTCATTTAAAAATTGTGTTGTTAAAAGACTTCAGAATATGAATAAAATGTGACATTTAATTTTTTTTAATTCACTTTGGATAATATTTATTACCTACTTCATATTTCAATATTGTCTCAAAATTAAAGTTAAAAAATTATCGCAAATAAACATTTCATAGTATTTATTAATAGAAGCTTATTTACTTGAAGCAAAATAACTAGTTCCGTCTATCATTTTCATTAAGTCTGTATTTAGCTTCTAGTTTTAAGTAACCGAATCAAATTTTAATAATTTTTAATTATTTAATTATTTTATTGGATATAAACCGACCGGAGATTTTAAAATAAATTCAAGCGTAACTAACGAAGCGGTATTTTCTAGCGGATATTAAAAACATTTTATTACTTCATTAACAAAAAAATTTTATATTTGATTTCAATTTTTAATTTCACTATAACTTGGCATTTGTCGTGCCACGTCGTCCTGTTAATATTACAGGCTAACTTCGCCGCCCGCGGTTCCAACCTCCTAGCTCCTGTAACCGTGGGGATATTTAGATAAAAATTACCCTATGTCGCTCTTCATGAGTCTGGCTACCAGAAACAAAAGGTTTTTTACATTCTGACTGGCCTGTTTTTAGAGATTTTTTTGGACTGGCTGGTTTCAGAGATTAGCCGGAACAAACAGACAGACAGACAGTCATATAAATATTGTAAAAAATGTTATTTTGGTGTAGTACTTAGCATATTATATCAGAAGAATGTTTGCAGTAAAAGGAAATTCATTAAAAGAAACTGCATATTAAATAATCTTTTTTAATTTTGGCTGGTGGGAAGTTTCGGCTGTGGCTAGTTGCTAACCTACCAAAGACGTATCGCTAAGCAATTTAGCATTCCGGTATAATGTTGTGTAGAGACTGAAGACATGAGGATATTATCCTACTCCTAACAAGTTACCCCCTTCTATCTTAGATTGCATCATCACTTACCATCAGGTGTGATAGCAGTCAAGGGATAATGTGTAATGAATAAAAAAATCTAGCAATAAAATACTAATAGCGTTTTTACTGCCTTTTTGTACAAATTCCAAAATATTTTTCAAATCATGCCAAGGCAACTCGGTACTTAGCCAACGTACACAAGCTGATATTTATGATCATTATGAAATAAAATGAGCCATCAAAGTAATCGTGACAACTATCAAAGCTTTTAACAAACACGGTGGGAGCAACTCAATTGCTAAGTGTACTTATACATTATCGACTGTCTTCATAATATAACACGACAAAATGTAAGTAGGTAGGTACTTAGTTTGATTGAAATGTTTTAACCATGTTTTTGTTTTGTTGATAGAACAACCATAATATGACTCACCTCAGTCGAATAGTATCGCCTAAAATTGCCTATCGCTACTTTAGGACTTACTTACTTACTTACTTACTACAATACGCTAAGTTGCACCACAAAACTGAAAAAAAGAGATAATCGAGCCAAACACAAGGTAACTGTAAATTACTTATTGTAAATGCCCAGACCTCATCAAATTGTAGTGCTTTTAAAATAAAAATTATAAATATAGAATTTTAAAGTTCTCGTTTCTCCAGGATTTATTAAAATCAACCAATAAAGACCAAAGTTTACGCGAACACACTTAAAAAAAATATTTTTTTTATGCGTTATATCCGTTATAGTAATTCACCGTATATATATGTATATATGACGGATGTCCTTTTTTTTTTGAAGTCGTTTAAAAAGGGATAAAAACAGATTTTAAAATTGATGGTTTCTAACATGACGTTATTTGCACGGACATCAAAATCTTCAATCATTAGTCTTTACACTTATAACGCTGACATCAAAATCATCAATCATTAGTAGTTAGTATTACTATGTGTAGGTACGATGGCGATATTCAGAATTCTGTGAATGTACTTCTATCATACGATTTCGTTTGACAAGACAAACAGTTTTGAAACAAAGTGTCTTCAGCATGTCTCTCTCTTGTGCTAGAGCAGTTTACACACTTACATCATCACCTAATTCCAATATAAATAAATAGAATCGAGTATACTCACATGTTTTTAGTTATGAAACGGGCCAAGGATGGACAACAATAGAAATTGTTAAGGTTTTGAAATATGAAAATAAGAACGTACGAACAAGTGAGCTAGATCTTTCACAACAAAGTCGAAATGGACGTATATTTTTAGTTACTGTGAATTTATTCAACACGAAGACAGACAGTTTAAACAGCTGTTGTTTGTTGTTATGATTTTGATGCGAACTAATTAGATGGTATCTAAGATTTATTTTGTAGCATTATGCATGGTTTCCCTCGCGAGTCCCATTCCCCTAGTAATATCTGGATTTTATAAACAGTATTCTTAGTTTTTTTTATTTATTTACCACAAGTTGACCTTATTACATCTGATGATAAGTATTAATGCAATCTAATATGGAACTTTTAAAAGTAGGATGAAATCCACCTCCATTTGGGTTTCTACTCGACATCACGTCGGAACGCTAAATCGCTTGGCGGTATGTATTTATTAAGTAACGGCCGTGGCCGAAGTTTTCCACCGGCCACACCTGGAGTAATCCTGAAAATTTCAATCGCCGCAAATTGAACTCGGGAACTCCGTCTCAGAAATTCACTGCGCATACCACTAAGCCCTTTTGCTCCAATATTACTCCATGTTTCTCAATACGATGTACTACTACATTGAGCTACTTTAGTGTGTGTCATAATTAACTAAGATGTTTTCTTCCGCAAAAATTCTTTTTTCTTCTTCTTTATTTATTTATTTATCATGCCTCGATCAAAATTGAAGGTCGAAATTTCCAGTTTGCATAATTTAAGAATTAATATTATTTAAATTAGGCCTATAAGTGGAGCTTTGGGCAACTACAACGAACAGTCAGGTGGTTTAATATAATTTAAAAAAAAATCATCAATAATGACACCGAAATTAAACTAACGTCTGTCTATCATGGTTCAGTCATTTAACCTAATTTTAGTGTAAGGCTATAACATCAAAAGGGGTTGATAGAATATTTACAAGATATAGGTCAAAATAATAAAAACCACGTTCTGAAATCACGTCCATAAACTTACGCGCAAGTATGATAAACTGCTGACTTTTACGTTACGAAAGTAATGGAATGAAAGTCAAATGATTTGACCTGAGATTCCTCACCACAATCAGCGTGCGAAGTCATATTGGTTTCATTAAATGGAATACAAGCTGCATTCGATTAGTGGACTACATCATCGCTGTGAATACATCAAGAGATCGTTCAGTCAAGTTTAAAGAAAGATCAGAGCGAGATTATAACGAAAAATTTTGTAAAAATTGTGTATCATAGTACTTTATATTAACAAAGTCCCGCGCCGCGTCTGTCAGTTTGCCTGTTCAGATTTACTTGCGGTTTTTACCGATTCCTTGTGAAAGTTTTAGTATATAATTTGTTAAGGTTTTACATACTGGCTCAATAATATGATGATAATTATTAAAAGAGTCGCATCGCCTGTGGAAGCTCACCTCTCTCTTTGTCTGGATATTACCGATATTCTGAGATCTAACCGCCCTTTGTCGCTTAAGACAGACTTCAGTGCTGATTGGCGGTTGACACGCAAGGTGGTCACTTAAAATATCGAAGATTTAGATTCTTTTACTTTCATTTTTCAGCCGTTACACTGCTAAGCTACACCAGGATATATTTCCTCCTAATTCAACAAAATATAATGCTTTTGCTCTTTGATACTTGTCTCTACAGTGTTTTTGGTAATAAATCAATAATTAAAAATAATCGGACAAAATATACACCTTCCAACCAATTACGAATACAATACCTATACATTGCTGACTATTATTACAATAGAAATATTCTTAACTCTTATAAATTCGTCAACAACTGGCTAATTAGAGGCTTGAAAAGAATTTTAATAAGACCACATTACGTCTTTGTCCTTAACACCAAAAAGTTAACAGCGCCATTAATAAAAATGATGAGTTGGGGCTGCTTATTATGTCGTGGACTAATTTGTACTTTGAAATTATATGAGGTAACACTCCTATTTTAATGTACTTGCATTCTGTTTTAAAGTACCTACTTAAAAATAGACGGAACATGCACATGGGCTTATGATTTTAAATAAGACCACATTAAGTCTTTGTCCTTAACACCAAAAAGTTAACAGCGCCATTAATAAAAATGATGAGTTGGGGCTGCTTATTATGTCGTGGACTAATTTGTACTTTGAAATTATATGAGGTAACACTCCTATTTTAATGTACTTGTATTCTGTTTTAAAGTACTTAAAAATAGACGGAACATGTACATGGGCTTATGATTTTAAATTAGCGCAGCTTTTTTATTATTTATTACAATTTAACCCTTGTCTGCAAACACACTTGATTATAAGTGTTGACGCAATCTAAGATGGAAGCAGGCTAACTTGTTAGGAGTAGGATGAAAATCCACACGACTTTCGATTTCTAGGCTTCGAACCAGAGCGCTAAATCTCTTGGCAGTACGTCATTGTCCGCAGGTTGGTAACTAGCCTTGACGACCTCCGTGGCGCAGTGGTATGCGCGATGGATTTATAAGACGGAGGTCCTGGGTTCAATTCCCGGCGGGGCAGGTTGAGATTTTTCTTAATTTGTCTAGGTCTGGCTGGTGGGAGGCTTTCGCCGTGGCTACCATTACCACCCTACCGACAAAGACGTACCGCCAAGCGATTTAGCGTTCCGGTATGACGTCGTGTAGAAGCCGATAGGGGTGTGGATTTCATCCCACCACTAACAACTTAACCCGCTTCCATCTTAGATTGCATCATCACTTAACATCAGGTGTGATAGCAGTCAAGGGCCAACTTGTAGTCGGATGTAGTCAGATAAAAAAAAAAGCCACGGTCAAAGACTAGGCTAGGACAAATTAAGAAAATCTCAGTCGGTTAAATCAAGATTCGAACCCAGTACTTCCGTCTTATAAATCCACCGCGCACACTACTGCACCACGGAGGTCGTCAAAAAATAAATAATTATTACTTATAAAAATTAATATTAATCTAAGTATGAAATTATCGCCTATAGCAGCACATCGCTTTGTAAAAACACGTTCCATACTATTCCGCTTTCTTCAACCTGAAGTATAGATAGTCCTTGTGACCCTTTAATATTACATACAACTACTTATTAATGTCAATGTCAATAACTATTATTGTTCTACATTAGTTCTGTGTCCCATTAGTTAGTGGTTAAAAAAAGTAGATGCTGAGTTTATCACACATAATAGGTACCGACACTGAATACAACATAATAAAGAAACGTTCCACTAATCATTAGTATTCATAGAGATTGAGGAATCAAAGAATCCCATCGCTTAAAATAGACTTTCTTGGAATCAGGAAACATTTTTAGCCGCTCGGTCAGATATGATTTAATGGGACGCGAAGAGGTTCATTAACATTAATAAATTCATAAACCCTACTATTAGTTCTCGAGTTTTCTATTTTCTCATGTCACAGACGAACTGTCGAATATTCTTATTAACTTTGAGGTCGACCGTAAAACGTAAGTACAAACTATTTAGTAGTAACATTTACATAACAATTTGCATGTACCTACTACATAACATCAACAGTTACTATTATTAGAGAATTCGAATCATTCATTCACTATGCTAGAGATACCAATGAGGATTAGCAGGCTCAAAGCATTTTACGTATATAATTATAAGTTTGATTTACATTAAGCCAATATCAGTTACCTTAACTGTTAATTTAAGAGTCATTTTAGAAGGCTTTTATCATTTTCATTATCAGCCTATTAACGGCCCACTGCAGAGCCAGGCCTCCGTCCTTATAGGAAAGGGGATATGGAGCGTAGATTCACCACGCTGCTCAAATGCGGGTTGGTGGGCTATTAGAAGGCTTTACGTTTATTTCAAGAAATCGTTTAAACAAAAATATAAAGGCTCCAGTATAAGATTGAGGTCAAGAAATATTGACTCTACCAAACTTGCCTTCTAAATAAAACTTTTTTCAGTCTATTCGAGTTGTAAGTGAGAAAAGATTTCGCAGTAGTAACTAGAACGCTTTCTCGGCACGCTTTTAACTCTCCTTCGGCACTTCGTTAGTCGTGTTTATATTTATTTAGCCCGTTATAAGTTACCCCGGTGACGGAGAGGGAAGCAGGATATGCCTCACACGGCAAAGCATTCACTTACCTCGCTTAATCTGTGTAACTCACTTATTTTACTACTTTTAGTAATTGCGTTTCTTAGAAAGGATTCTCGTTAAGTTTTAAGGAGGTAAGCAAATGAAGCTATCAACAATCGGTAGGAAGATTGCATAACGGTACTGGGAACATTGTCTTTTACTAGAAAGATACAATGTAGAGAGGTTAGACTACCAAGTTTATAACATGCAGGTACACTTTTTTTAAGTTATATGGACATAATAATATATTATTTTTTGGGATTACAACACTATTTACATGCTGAATAGCGAACTATTTTCTTTTATTTTGTTTTTATGCCATTTTCCCCAAAAAAAACTAATAACTTTTGTTTGACTATTAATATTACAAGTCCGGCGTTGAATCAAGAGATTTAAGTTTCTCTTCTTTCCTCTTAATTTAAACTGCAATCACACTATCCTTGTCGAACTCGTGATGTCTTAAAAAGTTTTTTTTATATGTATATTTTGTTTCTGTAGACTAAATGGTAAAACTTATTCGAGCGTTTTCTGCCGTCTAACTAGGTTCGCTTTGACCAATAAACGTTCAGGACCTAACTTTTGCCTCCTTATTAAATTTATGCGTTTCACCTATTTTCACCCTAGATATAGTCGTATAACGAAAATTTAATATATTTTTATACGAATGAGTATACTTGTGATACTGAGTATTAAATGTAATCCTGTGTAGGCTATGATGGAGTTTTACGGATTTTTTTAATCTAACAAACACTTTCTGGGTTGAAAATTTCTTGTAAAGTAGAAGAATGAAATGTAAGTTTAATCACAGCTTGAACCAGACCTCGAACGTAGGACCTCACGATCAATAACCAAACAAGTTAACCACTGGGAGTTAATCACCATGTAACATTTGACGACCTCCGTGGCGCAGTGGTATACGCGGTAGATTTATAAGACGGAGGTTCTGGGTTCAATCCCCTGCGGGGCAGGTTGAGATTTTTCTTAATTTGTCTTGGTCTGGCTGGTGGGAGGCTTTCGCCGTGGCTAGTTACCACCGTACCGACAAAGACGTACCGCTAAGCGATTTAGCGTTCCGGTACGATGTCGTATAGAAACCGAAAAGGGTGTGTATGAACTCCTAACAAGTTAGCCCGCTTCCATCTTAGATTGCGTCATCACTTAACATCAGGTGTGATAGCAGTCAAGGGCCAACTTGTAGTCGATAAAAAAAATGTACAAAATGGGGCAATTTTTAGGTCTTTAATATAATAGTATACAGATTAATCGATAATAGCAACAATAGTATAACAAGTTAGCCCATTTTTTAACCGACGAAAAAAAACGGAGGAGGAGGAGGTTCTCAATTCGACACGTATATTTGTTTTTTTTTTTTTTATGTAGAGTCATTCGGGGTAACTGAGCGCAGTGGGTAAGTGAGCGCACTGCTTGTGACTGTGTTTAAATGAAAACTAAATATTTCGTTAAGATGGCTTTACTTTTTTTGTTTGATGATCCAAGTTTCATTTCAATTTCTTTGTTATAAATTGATTATTTATCGAATGCGCTCACTTACCCTATTGCGTCTACTTACCCCACAGGGCTGCGTACACTTACCCGCAATACGGGTCAAGTGTCCGCATTCCGACTTACTATCAAAATTTTGCTTTTTTTTATTAACTATGGAACAGGATGTTTTATTTTCTGTTTCGATTTGTAGGCTAATAAACATTCTTTTCGAAACATTTTTTTTATTTTCCAATTTCTGCTTTGATTCTGCTCTGTGAGGCTGTAAACAGTAAAGTGCGCACACTTGACCCGAATGACTCTATGACCACGCATAACTTTTTACAGTGTTGTCCGATTTTGATCATTTTTTTTTTATTAGAAAGGGCATACATCCAAGGTGGTCCCATTGTCCTCATGTTAGGATCTGCTGATGATATCCTGGGGAAATTGAAGGAACTCTTGAAATTTTGGAGGCACGCTTACAGCGATTTCGGTTTTTGTCTCGGTATCAGTAGCTTTTTGGCTACTAGTGCCGTATAATATGCTATGACAGTATAGCACCAGTACGTTACGTGGCGATAAATCACTAAAAAGTAAGAAATAAAATTTTTAACAAAAAATAGAACCGACTCAAAGCGCACTAAAAAGTAAAAAATAACTGTGTCATTTAGTTGCTTTAATTTACTTAAGCATATCTAGGAGTCGGTGCCAGCCAAGGTTTCTACTTTCAAGGACGTTACCTAGAACCCACAAACTGCTTTACTACGTAAAATAAATGTTCCTTAAAATTGGCTGGCACCGACTTCATAGATATGCTTAAGTAAATTAAAGCAACTAAATGACACAGTTATTTTTTACTTTTTAGTGCGTTTTGAGTCGGTTCTATTTTTTGTTAAAAATTTTTAAATTTAAGAAGATTACATAATCACTCACTACCAGGTGTGATTGTAGACAAGAGCTAACTTGAAATGAAATTAAATTATAAAAATACTTGTATATTCATATAAAAAAGAGAAGTAAATAGATGGAATACCCATAAAAACTATATACATCACACAAAAGTGAAAAATCATAGAAAAACAATGCAAAAAAAATCCATTTGGAAAGCTTTGTAGTTGTATAGCTTTTTTCTAATTATACTCTGCCATGTTAACCGTAGGGCAACGCGGTCGCTGGTCGCCCATTGACGCGTGTGTGCTTTTAATTACCAAAGCAAATGTCCATCAAACAGGTCGCTACCCAAACAGCCCTCGCTCACGAATGCACTAATCGCGTTAATTAATGCACTGCCACTTCTAACCGGACACATTTACACCCACTCTATAAACTATACAGATTTTATTATTAGGTATAAACCGAAATACTATTAGTAGTAGAAGTGTCTCTGTCCTAGGACAAATGGACGATCTGTCTAAAACTTAGTTTACAGAATGTTTTACCATTAGCAAAGTGAGCTGAGTGCCTTGTGTGAGGTTTCACCAAAACTAATCGAATACTTCATATTTGCGTAAATTCAAATTTTATATGGAATTGAAACAGCGCCCCTGGCAGTATCGAGAGAAAACTCAAATGGGTGAGTGTCAGTGTCATATAAAATTTGCGTTTAATGTTCTCGATATCGACGCGGTAAAATGTTACACTAGCCACACTGGATACCTACCATCAACTATAATAGCGACTCAACTGTAGACCAAAACCGACCAGACCATCTGACGTTATTGCGTAATAATAACCTAAACTGCAATTCAGTTTAGATCTACAGTTGAGTCGCTATTACAGTTTTGTTGGAAGGTATGCAGAGCAATTGATTTCATAGACAAATATGTTTGCGCAAATGTGTCCAAATGGATTGCTCCACATGATCACCAGTCGTAAGTGCAGGTATATCGCAGACAAAAGCTTCAAAAATTCATTTATTTAGAATTACTTTTTAGTACGTCAAGTTTGACTATTTGAAATTTTTAACACTATCGTATTTGACGTTTCGAAAGGCAGATTATTGAGAAAGGCAGGCAAGAAACTTTTCTTGACTTTGCTATTTTAAAATATTATTTATTTTACTTGACAGTGTTACATTTGCATAAAGCTTAAAATATATTCTTTAGTTTAGTCCAAGTTTACAAATTCGGAACACTTCTTAGGATTTATTTTTCAATTAGTATTCCTTTAACAAACGTAGTAACTTAAACTGCACGGTTGAATCGTGAATAAAATTAAATCCACCTTTGGAGATCGTAAAAATAATACACGCTCCAGTTTCATAATAAACAGCGATATTTCAATACTTTAGCACTTAGGTACTTTATTACCCTCGGTGAGAAAAATAATATTATTTATTTCCATACAAAAAGTAACGTAATATGTGAGTATGAAGAAAACATTATTGACTGTTTATTTTTTTAATATAACATCAAAACAACGACAATAACCAAGTTTTTTGTTTTTTTCGAAATTCAATTATTCAGTGGGTTGGAATTGAGTTGTCGCGTGTTTAAATTTAACGCTTAGATTTTTACGAAAATAGTTACTTTCCACTCGGTGGAATTTGTCTCAAATTTGACATTTCAAAAATAAATAAAATGTTAAATAATTTAATTTAATAATTAAATACCAAATGAAATATTTAAGTCCTTTTTATTATCTCATTATCATCAAACATCTTTTAGTAGTTAATAACTTATTTATTTTCCGACAGTATAAAATAAGTATAGATACGTTTCATTTCGAAACCGTAGAGCATCTTCAGAAACTGTCGACAGCAATGTTCAATAGCGAAGTAACATATAATAGAGTCAACATAATTTGAGATAATTTTGGTAATAACCTTCTTATAGCAATATGTTTGCAGCACTCGACTCAAATAAATTCTCAAAATGATATATTTTTAACCGACGAAAAAAAACGGAGGAGGTTCTCAATTCGACACGTATATATATTTTTTTTATTATGTATGACCACGCATAAATTTTTACAGAGTTGTCCGATTTTGATAATTCTTTTTTTATTAGAAAGGGCATACAATCCATTCTAACATGAAGATAATGGGACCACTATTGTCATCATGTTAGGATCTGATGATGATATCCAGGGGAAATTGAAGGAACTCTTCAAATTTTGGAGGCACGCTTACAACGATTTCGGTTTTTGTCTCGGTATCGGTAGCTTTTTGGCTACTAGTGCCGTATAATATACTATGACAGTATAGTACGAGTACGTTACGTGACGATAAATCACTAAAAAGTAAGAAATAAACATTTTTAACCATAAATAGAACCGACTCAAAACGCACTAAAAAGTAAAAAATAACTGTGACATTTAGTTGCTTTAATTTAGTTAAGCATATCTAGGAGTCGGTGCCAGCCAAGTTTTCTTCTTTAAGGACATTACCTAGAACCCAGGAACTGCTTTACTACGTTAAATAAATGTTCCTTATACTTGCTGGCACCGACTTACACTGACACTTAAAGGTTAATTACATCGTTGACCTCCATACTTTGATTATCTGATAGGCATAGATTAATCTAACGATTTTATTATCTTTTTGCTATCCGAACGTCAGTATCATCAATTTGTCTCAATATTAAGTCATTAAAGCATCATTAACAGCGTAATAAAGCGCAGACCTAAATATCAAACCAATTTATTTCTACGTTTGTATTAATTTGGCGCAATAAAAAGTCCATCACTTATAATAACCACGTATCTTTTTGATAAGAAAGCTTTCAACCTTGCTTTTGCTTAGTTTTTGTTATCATTAGCCTAAATGAATATCTTCCTCAGTAGAGGGAGGGTGTCGGAATTGAATTTGAGATATAGGAACATCTTAGGTACGATTTCTTGTTTATGATTGGCCCATAAGTTGGAATTGGGAAAAGGGAATAGTTATTAATTTGTCAATCATCAACATCTCATAGTGATCATTAACAAATGAAACATTATCATCCTAAACTCGCGGTGGAGCAGCGCGGTGGGTTAACGCTCCATATACCCTTTCCTATAAGGAGGCAGACCTAGCACTGTAGTGGGTAGTTAGATAATTATAAGATGATAATCAATTTGTCTTAAAAATACGACTTATATCCATCCTCATTTTTTAATATTATCTTAATAATACTAATAGTTATTATACTCCAGCTGACAACTATACCTATGCCCTATTTTCCATACTTCTGATCCCAATTAAATTATTCTAATAGGTAGAGTTTTTTTACAACAAACAATAAGATAAACAGATGAAAATTTTAAAATCGGTCTCTTGTTTTCGGTTTTGTATTAAAACAACAAATTATATGATACTTGTTACAAGTTAAAATTTCAATAATTAATTAATTACATTCGAACTCGAAAGAAATTATCGTTTAAAGTAAGCGAAAGGTTACAAAGTGTCTTTTCAATTGTTGTCCAACTCGTATCATGAAAGTGATAAATTATTCTGTTATCGAACATATACATAAATTAACCTTCTTCATGATAAAAAATCATGCCATAAACCAATCACGACTTATAAAATAAAGATTGCTATTTAGGAGTTACCGTAACATTTGCCTGAGTTAAATTTTGCTATAACCATGTGCGTTTTATTATAAAAGGTGCTTTGATTGAATAACACCAACTGAGTTACTAGAAACAGTCATGGTTAGTGCGACAAGAATACCTTAGATTACATTTTTTAATAAATCATCATGTACCGTCATATAATCTTCTATACATATCTTCATCATGATTATCAGCCTATTAACGGCCCACTACAGGGACAGGCCTCCCTCCTTATAGGAGAGGGAATATAGAGCGTAGGCCCACCACGCTGCTCCAATGCGGGTTGGCGGGCTTAATGTGATAATGTTTCATTTATTAACGATCACTATAAGATGTTGATGACAGTGACCGGGACCGACGGCTTAACTCTCCGAGACACGGGGGTGTATGTATCTACTGAGAATTTCATAGAAGAATGAAAAATTCAGAAATATTCCGTGACCCGACCCAGGATTCGAACCCAGGACCTCGTGATCCAAGCCAGATAGGCTAACCACTAGACCAACGAGAAATTTACAGTCGATTGATTTGGCAATGAGAGAGGCACATGATTTGGAGAGATCATTGACGTTGGGGCCATAGTTGCTAGAGTGGCGACCCCGCACCGGAAAGCGCAGTTTTGGTCGACCTTCCACTAGGTGGCATTTTACCGTTGTACGACATTAAACTGTTTATTCCGGCTAATCTCTGAAACTATCTGTCGGATTGTTAGAATCATTTTCTTATATGGCCTGACTTATGAGGCGAGAGATTGACAATTTCGTAACCTGATATCCTCACGGGAACGAAAAATACGCGAGTGAAACCACGGACATTCGCTAGTAAGTATCTATAACACGACAATATTTTAAATCTACAGCATTCATTCATCTTTTCCGTCCACTCATAGATGAAATCGCCTTATTCAATATCACTACAAATTATTATTCATTTCAATGCAGTTAAACTTACAAATCGATCATTTCGAAGTCCATTAGAGTGCGAGATCGCTTAATCAATATCGTTGGTATACATTAGAATGATTCACACGTACCGGCCCACTTTGAACTTGAACTTATCTCGGCGACGTGAAGGTGAACGCTCATTTGCTATTACCGCACGCGCCATGTATTATTAATATTTATTAAATTTATTACGGGTTATTGTAATTACTTCTATGAATACTTTTTAAAGAAATACCAGCTTAGTTAACTGATTTTTTATATTGTCTTACGTGGATTTTGGTTTAGATATATACATTTTTATCTCATAAATCAAAAAGCTGCCGTAGCATCTTCATGAATTCATACGTATGATATGATATAATACATAGATGAAGTCCTAAACCTTGACTAATTGCTAACTAATTAAGTGATAATTAAACAGTACGATTGTATTTTCAAATTAAAATGCTTACCAGTAATAAAATAAAGTAGAAGCTTTTAAAATAAAATTATTTATAATTTCTAATCTGATGAATGTAAAAATTAGGTAGAAACGTTTAATCATTGTAAAGTACATAAATTAATACCTAATGAGTTTGTAACTGCTATATTATGAATGCACAGGAAAATTAGGTTGAACTTCCGCAAAATAACGCTTTCTTCTATCAATAAGTTAAAAATATTTACCTACTGGATTTATAAGAGAAATATGTTTATTACATATTATTAATATACTTTCGCAAAATAACGTCTGTTTCTGTCCAAAAGTAAGTTTATTTACAGGATTTTTAGTATAAATTCTTTGCTAGCTGAATTTACACATCTATCTAGTGGACGATAGCCTTAAAAGTCACGTAATCAAAACGTAATAGACCAGAATAATTAAGCAACGTCTAATTATTTTCTATCGGGAAAGATAACTCCATTGATTTATTAGTCGGCGTCCTCAAAATAGATATGGTACAAGATTTACGATTGCTGTGATAACCACATCATAATAAAACACATGGCCTTGTGCAGTGGTAGGTATGTGGTGCCTTTAATATGTAGTCCCAGGTTTGAGTAATAAATATTAAACATTATAGGACAATAACACACATCGCAATATAGCCCCAAAGTAAGCGTAAGTAGGTACTTAGCTTGTGTTATGGGTACTATGATAACTGATCAATATTTTTATATATATTATACATAAATACTTATAATACATAGATAAACACCCAGACACTGAAAAACATCCATACTCATCACACAAACATTTGTCTAGATCTTCCACTCCAACACCCACACCCTCGCCTCAAAAGCAGGGTCACTACCCACTGCGCCACTCGGCCGTTACTGGCTGACTCTTATTTGGAAAGTTAGTGTTTCATTATTGATATAGTTGTTTCAAACGGTAATAATATTAATAGGCAATGAATTTTTAAATATAACTTTTAAATTTTTAAAAAATATGTAAAATACAACAAAAAGTCTACAATTTGAGTGTTGACCGAGCTGAATAATTCCAGTGACTTTGTGAATGTAACTGGACCTACGATTTACCGTCGCTGTAGAGTCCTAAAGTAAAAGTAGGTAGCTTGTGTTATGGGTACTATGATAACTGATGAATATTATCATATATATTATATAAACACCCAGACACTGGAAAATATCTATACTCAGCACGCAAACATTTTTCCAGATGTGGGATTCAAACCTGCAGCCTAGAACGCAGAAGTAGGGTCACTATCCACTGCACCACTCGGCCGTCCAAGTAACGGTGGGATACATTAAGTTAAGACTAAGCTCTGTAATATCTTAATGGTTCAAGTTTTCTCCAACAACCGTCTTGAGGGCACTACTCTTCATTACGCAATGGATGGATCCCTTGGTAGATCACTAGAGGTCCATTTCAGTACTTTCAACTAATTTAACGCTAACTTCTTGCTTTCTATATTTCTACAAACAAAACACTCTGCTGAAACAAAATTTGTCTAAGATTCTACAAAGTAATTAAGTACCTAAGTAAAAATGTACTACACTAGCGACCCAGCCCGGTTTCGCACGGGTATGTACTAAAGTATGTCCCTGCATTTTGAATCTTATATATCTTGGAAAATATATTTTTTTTTTTCATCGACTACATGTTGGCCCTTGACTGCTATCACACCTGATGTTAAGTGATGATGCAGTCTAAGATGGAAGCGGGCTAACTTGTTAGGAGTGGGAAAATCCACACCCCTTTCGGTTTCTACACGACATCGTACCGGAACGCTAAATCGCTTGGCGATACGTCTTTGTCGGTAGGGTGGTAACTAGCCACGGCGATAGCCTCCCACCAGATAGACCAAGACAAATTAAGAAAAATCTCAATCTGCCCCGCCGGGAATCGAACCTAGGACTTCCGTCATATAAATCCACCGCGCATACCACTGCGCCACGGAGGTCGTCATATTCATTTAAATTACATGCTGTAAAGGGTAACTGCCTCGTTGGTCTAGTGGTTAGCCTATGTGGCTTCGATCACGAGGTCCTGGGTTCGATCCCTGGGTCGGGTCATGGAATAATTCTGAGCTTTTTCATTCTTCTATGAAATGTTCAGTACATTCCAAGCCCGGAGTCTGGAAGTTGGTGGTGTTACACCCCCGTGCCTCGGAGAGCACGTTAAGCCGTCGGTCCCGGTCACTATCATCAACATCTGATAGTGATCGTTAATAAATGAAACATTATCACCCTAAGCCCGCCAACCCGCATTGGAGCAGCGTGGTGGGTGTACGCTCCATATCCCCTCTCCTATAAGGAGGGAGGCCTGGCCCTGTAGTGGGCCGTTAATAGGCTGATAATGATGATGATGATGATGAAAGGGTAATAGTGATCTATATTGAATGCACAAAGTATTTAAGATACTTAATTGGATAAGGATAAATGCAGTATTGCTTAAAATCGCTTCGTCAATAAGCCATTACTTTTGGTTGAAAGTAAAAGATAAAAAATGGTTATTGGGGTTATCCCTAAGAGATAGACATAATATATATAACATCGCGGACATTTTGGTTGACCTTTAAAAGGTGTGCAATACTTTAGTAAATTATTTTAATATATCTCGTAGGGTTTAGCCAGCGTTTGCAATGTAGGCGCAAGAAATGCGTTAATTTATGACATCACATCAGAAACTTTTGAAAATATCAGTGTTTTTGTCTACTCTACTACTATTTTTGTCCTTCCTCTTGAATCACTCTATCTGATAAAAAAACCGCATGAAAATCTGTTGCGTGGTTTTAATGATTTAAGCACACGTAGGGATAGACAAACGAAATAGACTTTGTTTTATAATAATATGTAATGATGTGTTTATAATAATCAATATTAAATTTAATAGAATAACCTGAGTCATTTTCAAAAAAAAATAAAAATTAATAGTTGTACAGAAGTGTACACCCGCGCCACAACGCAAGTCGTTTCTAGTGATTCCGCGCGAGTGTCACAGATGGCAGCACTAGTTATAATATAAAAAGAGAAATTGAAAAACCAACTAATATTACCGGAACTCGATGTTATAAATAAATTTTGCTGCAAAATTTATCTTTCGCTTTATTATATTTCCAGTTCTTTAATTAATTACAATTTATCCCTTGACAGCAATTACACCTGATGGTAAGTGATGATGAAATCTAAGATGGAACCGGGTTATCTTTTTAAAAGTAGGATGCAATCCAAAAGCCTGTCGATTTCTACAAGACATTGTACCGGAAAGCTAAGCCGCTTAGCGATACGTCTTTGTCGGTAAGATGGTAACTAGCCAAGCCCGAAGCCTCCCACCAGCCAGACTTGGACCAATTTAGAAAATCTTAATCGGCCCAACGGAGAATTGAACCCAGGGCCTCCGTCTTATAAATGTATTATAAAATTAATAAAATAATATCTTAGTTTTAAACATTATTAGGCAGCATAAACATATTTATCAGTTAGATAGCCTATAGAGTCAAGAGTCGACTCTGTTTCAATGGCTGACGGGCTTAAGGGAAATAATGTTTGAATCTGTAATGATCACTCTCAGCTGTTAATGATAATGACCGGAACCGATGGCTTTGAGCTCTCCGAAGGGGGATCTGGTGCTGTTATACCTACTACCAACTCTATTCTCCGGGTTGCTACTGAGTATTTCTTGGAAGAAAGAAAATTTAAATATTTCATAACTTTAGCCAACAGACTGCCTCGTTGGTCTAGTGGTTAGCCTATGTGGCTGTGATCACGAGGTCCTGGGTTCGATTCCTGGGTCGGGTCATGGAATAATTCTGAGCTTTTTTATTCTTCTATGAAATGTTCAGTACCTACTTTCCGTCGGTCCCGGTCACTGTCATCAACATCTGATAGCGATCGTTAATAAATGAAACATTATCACCCTAAGCCCGCCAACCCGCACTGGAGCAGCGTGGTGGGTGTACGCTCCCTTTCCTATAAGTAATTCAATTCAACTTAATTTAATCTAACCTTAATGTGAATTTTTAATTATAATAATAACTGTTAGTAGGTACTTAATTTATATTTGCTTTTTGTGTGTATGTGTTTTTTAGTACCTTGTTTGTTTTTTAATAATTTATTATGTTTGTTCTTTTTATAATTTTTATTAACTAACTCCGCTTGTTCTTACTTGACATTTATATTGTGTGTTTGTTATGATCGCTTATGATTGATATAAATATCAGAAGTCATAATCTACTTATTATTTAAGTACAATGTTAAATACCTATTTATATTGTTAGCGTTCTTTTAAATAAATAAATAAGGAGGGAGGCCATGTAGTGGGCCGTTAATAAGCTGATAATGATGATAACTTTAGCCCAGAGCCTTATAGTCCAAAGATCTAAAAGATCTAAAAGATCCGAAGATTATACACAAGATCAACGAGGCACAAATCTATCAAAATAAAAACAATACAACACGACTATACGTGGTTACGTGCTCAAAATTTGTGTTCCCAGCACACTTGGAACTTGTTTAAATAAAAAAAACCTATTCGCCGAAATTCGAGGCAGGGCCAATATAAATTAGCACCGCATGGCACCGCAAAAAATCTTAATCGATCACAATAGCCTCTGGTATGGGCCCGCCATTCCTTTGCTCAGTATGTACCACTTCGCCCTTATTAATTAACTTTTACTTTATATGTATGACGTTGGTTTAGTTGTTAGGCTTCGATTACGAGATTCTGAGTTCGAAATGGTTGAAATCGGTCTATGGAATAATTCTGAAATTTTCAATATATTCTAAGCCCGCATCTTCCGTCTACTCTATCATCTGATAGTTACCGTTAATAAATGAAACATTATATCCCTAAGCCCGCCTACCTACACACACACACACACATTGGAGCAGCGTGGTGGGTATGCGCCAGTTTACAAATATAGAACAGGCATAAGAAGAAGGGGTGAGCTAGTGGTGCAGGCAAATATCCATAGAGTAAGAAATCATAGAGGAAAGAAAATCGCAGAAACGAATTTAGTCCAGAAGTGGAAAGAAAACTTAGACACCTCGACTGTGGGTATTTGAACGGTGCAAGGAATTCAGCCTCACCTGGAGCGGTGGCTTAAGAGACGTCACGGGTCGCTGACATATCGTCTTGTTCAGGTACTTACAGATCACGGATGTTTTGGTAAGTACCTGAACAAAATAGTGAGGAGGGAAGTTACTCCGGGGTTTTGGGAGTGTGACGCACAGGAGGACTCTGCACATTAGTGGAGTGCATGGCCTGGGCTCCGCAACGGCACTCACTGCTGGCTGCTTTTAATGGTGATACTTCTTTCCTGGACATCATAGACTTAATGATCAGCAACGAAAGTAAATGGCAGGAAATGGTCTTTTTCTGCGAGGAAGTAATACGCCTCGAAGAAGCAGCTGAACGCGAAAGAGAGATGGCAGCAGATGCCCCACAAAGTAAAAGAAGGACGGGCGGCAGGAGACGCAGGTTCGCCCACTTAATGCCTCCCGTGTAAATTTTAAAACCATCGAGGATTGCGTCAAAGTGCCAAGGTAGAATGTCCGCTTCGATCCTTTGGTGCTTCACTCATGATGCCGAGGGCAGCGCTGGGTTTTAGTGGGTATTGTGACCGCTTCTCGGTCAGCAAGTCCCACATGCCCTCCGGGAACTACCGCGGCCCTATCCTAGTACCTCCGGGAGGGATGCGTAAATGCATTTTCCACCGGAAAAATAAACATGGTGGGTATGCGCTCCATATCTCCTGTCCTATAAGGAAGGAGACCTGGCCCTGTAGTGGGCCGTTAATAGACCTATTATGATGATAAAGATCATAACTGTGTAACTGCTATCTGGCTTGTTGACCTATGTGGCTTTAGATCACGCGTCGGACTAATTACTACTGAGTTTTTATCATACAAGAAATTCTCAGTGAAAAATCTTAATTTTTATTTTGGTGGTGTGTAACCTCGTGCCTTGGAGAGGTTATTATCAACACCTAATAATGATTAAAGTATTTAACATTTATCACCCTAAGCCTGCTTACCCACGTTGGTTTAGTGTAGAACTGTAGAGTCAACAGTTTATAATATTATCTCCTTCACTGTAAGAATGTTTATTTAATTTTTGAAAAATTCATTCAAATATGCTGTGCATAAACTAATTTTAAATTAAGTCAGTTGTAGATACGAGAACATAATTATTATAGATGTAGGTACTTAGTCGAGCGGTAAAAGCATTAAGGCTTAGCACATGTCGCAGAGTTAGTTCATTCATTCATGTAGAGTTGTTCATTGCTTATGGTTCATTTTATCTATCCACGTGCTTATGGTGGTTAGGATCATGTGCAATTAAACAAAAAAAATATTTCCTATTTATATCAGTGGCTGGATCGAATATGAACAAAACCGCAGTTATTGAATCAGTAAGAGCCGTGACTAACGAGCCGTGATTTACACATTCTTGTGGTCGCGGCGTTCCGATATCTCTGTATCTTTGTGACCAAACGATGCCGCGGCCATTCATAGCTGTTTCCAGATAGAACCTGCAAATGTATGCAGAGAGTTACGGCTTAGGACTCACTGTTGGTTTCACTGTTGCGTTTTACTTCCCATACAAACATTACTAGATGCTGTCACTATTAGCCTGTTTAATGGCCAACTATAATATTAGGCCTGCCTTCTTGTACGAGAATTTGAAACTCAGATCCATCACTAAGTATCTACTACAAAGCGGATTTGTAGGTTTAGAGTGAGAATATTTCGGCAATTATTAGGCCTTCATTATAATGACCAAATTCGACTTGTAAAGCGCTCTCCAAGGCACAGGGATGTAACACCGTCAACTTTCTTTCCGATTCCAGACTGATGCTGGGAAATTCTTAGACATGAACCTAGCCTTTAACGAAGCATTGGATCAATAAGACGATTACATGCAGTATACAATATTACAGTCAGTACATTTTCGAAATATCCGGGCCTCTATACCGCAGGACGCAGTACGCAAGTAAAAACGCGTCAGTGTGTATGACGCTCAAATGATTCACTACCTGGATTTATTACTCAGATTTTGGATAACAATGTGTATTTAACGGATTTCAGATTCCAGGTTTCTATTTAAAGGTTATCCCTATAAGAATAGAAGAGTCTTATTTGTGTTTAACGGTTTCCCCTAATAAGAAAAGTACTATAATGTTTCTCTTTTCCTAAGGGCCTTCGATAGTATCAACGAAACGAAACAACTTTAAATAAAAATTGAGGTAGAGAATCCCTGAAACAGCTTTCCAATAAGGATCTTTCAACTTTTAACTTATCCTATACAAACATACTTACATAACTTCGCGCCTAATCCTCATTAGGGTAGGCAGATATTTTTCCAATTGACGTGGTCCTTGCTTATTCCACTCACATTAATCCTTTGATATAAGTTCGTCGGTTTAAGGTACTCTTGACTTGGCTATTTTTTTTAATGTCCTGAATTTCGTCCAGAAACATTCACCTAGACCTCCCCTGGCTCTCCGTGGTCCGCTTTTCGCCCCCATGAGGAATGGATACGTGATGTATCGCATATCTCATCGAAGCCATTTATATCTTTAACTTATCCGATACTATTTTAAATATTGAGAAGGAATAAAGAATATCTAAGCATTTATCATGGCATCGAAGCTTTAAACAAGTAGACCAATTTGGACAATAAGAAGCTTATTGGCTTGTTAACATAGTGAAATTAGCTAATCTGAAAATATTCTGGCAAATTCTTCACGGCATGTTACTTTTTCTAGCTAATTAATAACTAAGTAGGTAATTCCAAAGTTGACTTTTCATATTAGAGGGTTAGTAGGTATTATTGTTGCTGGTTTATCAATAGAGATATCTATTATCACATTATTTCAAAGTTGTAGTTAGGTAAATATTTCTAAAACCTCAAAATTTCCGTTGAAAAAATATAGGTGGAAATAAAATACCAAAATATTTATAGATAAGTCACGTTTTAAGTAATTTAAAAGTTTATACTTGGAATTTTAGTGGTAATAGAATAAGGGTCACATTACACATGTTGCTAAAAGCAAAATTTCTCATAAATCCTGTTTCCAAGTAATCTAAACCGCAAGTAGGTTTGATGAGTCAACTAGAAAAGGTTTCGAGTTGTGAGGTGCGACATGCCTTGTACCGACCTACTGTTATCAAGATTTACGACTATTGCGGTTGCTTATAATGCGTATTGTAGCACCTTATTGCTGATTCATATTTTTTATTGGCTTTAAATTAAAACTTAAAGGGTTTTATTGGCAATTTGTCCACTGCACGAAATTATGGTTAAGCAAAACCAGTTTTGTTTTTCTCTTTCCAACCGGCTTCCAAAAAGGATTAGGTACTAAATTCGACTGTAAGTTTTACTATTCAGATTTCAAAAATTCTTTTTTTAAAGAGTATATACTTTCAAGGTGGTCTCATAGTCATCATCACAGTATCTTTTTTGTTTTTATTCGTAATAAGTTAGCCCTTAACTCAAGCACACCTAGTGATGATGCAATTTGAGGTGGAAACGGGTTAACTTCTTAGGAGTAGGATGAAATCCCACATCGCTTTCGATTTCTGCACAACATTGTACCAGAACGCTAAATCGCTTGGTACGTCTTTGCCGGTAGGGTGGTAACTAGCAACGGCCAAAACCTTACCATTTCAAGTAAGAAAACAAAAAACAAACATATCCTTGAAATCTATTGTTTGAATGTATTTGAAGCCTATCTAATTTCTTTTTAATTTTTTTAATTTCTCAATGAAGATAAAAGAACACAGATTAATATAGGGGTAGATATCCGGTGCAGAAAAATTTTGTTTAAATAAAAATATATTATAATTATATTTTCCTATATGGAAAACAGACTTAAATGAAAACCTGGAAATCTTTATGACCATAATGAAAGCTTTATTAACCACACCCACTAGAAAAAAAACTTTTAAAAAATTACCATATACCGTAGTAAAGTTTATCACAACCATATCTAGGTATTTCAACATCTGATAAAATTAAATGGCCCTTCACAAAAGGCACCATAAAACGTTAAGTTGGCTATAACGCCGTAAAAAGGAGTGTTCGCGATAAAGACATTATTACATTATAATATCTACCGAGTTATATAGACATAATTAAGATAACGATAGGCCTTATCGAAAAGGTTTGTGCTAAGACGAAATATTAATAAAACAAGATAGACAAACACAAAGAGCCAATCACCGTTAAAGCGATGTTATTTAGCGAGTTAATACATTTGTACCATTTCTGAATATAACGTTTTTTTTTTATCAATTACAAGTTGGCCCTTGACTGTTTTCACACCTGATGTTAAGTGATGATACAATCGAAGATGGAAGCGGGCTAACTTGTAAGGAGTAGGATGAAATCCACACCCCTATCGTTTTCTACACGACATCGTACCGGAACGCTAAATCGCTTGGCGATACGTCTTTGTCGGTAGGGTGGTCAAGTCAAGCCACGACGAAAGCCCACTCACCACCACCAGCCAGACCAAGACAAATTAAGAAAAGTCTCAATCTGCCCCGCCGGGAATCGAACCCAGGACCTCCGCCTTATAAATCCACTGCGCATACCACTGCATCACGGAGGTCGTCAAAAAACGTAAGCAGTAGGTACAAGTTTTGTATTTTAATGAACCTATCTCATTTTAAGCTAATACTATTTAAGTAGGTGTAGGCGTGTTAAATACTTGCAATATCGTTTGACAAACAAACAGATGGACAGACAAAAGAATAAGTGTTGTTTTATTCATTACAAGTTCGTCCTTGACTGCATTCACAGCTGATAGTAGGTGATGATGCAATCTAAGATTGAAACGAAGCGGGCTAGCTTGTTAGGAGTAGGACGAAAATCCAGACCCCTTTCGGTTTCTGCACGACATCGTAAGCTCAATTGCTTGGCGGTGCTTCTTTGCTGGCACAGTGGTAACTAGCCACGGATATAGCCTCCGACTAGCCAGACCAGGACCAATCAAGATAATCTCGATCAGCTACGCCGGGAATTGAACCCAAGACCTCCGTCTCAGTCCTATCTAAAGCATATTATAAAAATTCTGCCGGGAACCCAGGACCTCCCTCTTAGTCCTATCTAAAGTATATTTATTATAAAAATTATAATTATACAATAATGATTATTCCATTTGGGACATACTAGAGTCATCCGATCACCAGCTCTTGGTCTACAAGGCTAGATGAAAGTTCAGATTTACTGCTCATTCACATTTCCCCCACATTTGGAAGTAGGCACGGCTATGATCACGATGTTGTAATTCTCTTGTGTCATGTTTAAAATTATATTCTCTTCTATTACGAGTGTTTGCCTGTTACTCATTATTACAAAGTTATATAAAAAGTGACAAATTAAATAAATCATTTTTTTCATAAATTAAAAAATCTGTTAAGTGCGACTCGTACTGGCCCACGAAGGGTTATGTACCTTCAGTAATTCAAAGCGTCTACTACCTGTTCCCGTTATTAATATGGAGCAAAAGCAAACACAATCAATTCTTAGTATATAAAATAAATATTAATTTTAGTGTGTTTTTGTAATTACTTTTATAGCGGAAATAGAAATTCAAACAGCGATTGTTAGTAATAGGCTTCCGTTTTACCCTTTGGATACGGAACTCTAAAATCAAAAATAATTTTAGGTGTATAGTTTTTGACGTGACAACGTCTTGTAATTCGATAGAGCTGGCTGCACGCACGAAAAAACATGACGTCATGCGTCGTTACCTCGCTTTGAGGCATTCCATGTAAGGCTTGAAGTGCAAGCGAGAGCGCGGAACGAGCGACAAAGAAGCACAATCGGCCTTTGCGTTCGGCAGCGTTCAACATCCGTCTATTAAATATAATTATTAAATGTATTAATTTTAAATTAAAAATTAATATATTTATTATAAATTTAAAATATAAATTTATATAATCAAAATCAATTATTTTATTAATTTAAATTAATATTTATAAAAATTAAAAATTTTAATAACCAATGCTGCCATTCCATCAGTATTTTCTTAAGACATTGTCACGTTCAACTATCGTCAGTAAACCGACTTTACAGACAACCAATTTTTTATACAGTATAGGCAGTTTACAACATCAACACAAATAGAGCTGGAGGTATTTCATTTCTGCAAGCAATGAAATGACTGGTAATAAATTTTTGCATAGTAATGTCTGCAAATAGAAATTAGCTACCATTACTTGGACATGCATTAAACACATCTCAACAGAAGCCTCGCGTATGAAGTTAAGGAGAACGCACATTTATATAATATGTTTAGTTAATTTATTTTTTAATCTAAAACTATTTTAGTTTTACAAAAGCGTTGTTTAAGAAATTTTAACTAGAATCAAGCAACTTAGAAAGTAAATGAAATTTATTTACTATTTTCATTATACATGAAGTGCATATAAATATATAATAGTGAATTTCGCCATAATTTTTATTTTAGGATATATTACGTATATATAGATAGTGCCCGCCATCAACATTGGAGCAGCGTGGTGAGTTCACGCTCCATATTCCTGTAAGGAGAACGCCTGGCCCTGTAGTGGGCCATTCATAGGTTAATAATGATAATCATCATCATTATTAGCCTCGTCTATCCATCGTAATGAGAGAAATAAAACAACACACACGAGTTTATTATGACAATCACTATATTTTTCTCAAAAAAGTATGTAAAAAAGTTGATGAGTTACAAGTTAATAGAAAACAAGAAATTTTTGCGATATTTTACTACAAATATTTATCTTTATTTTCATATATGTTCACCCCTACTACATTTTTTAATAACAGCATAAAGTGAAATCTTAAAATCGTATGTGGGAAAAAAAAAGAATTTTATCTAAAACTTTTATCTCCACGCACGTTGTCAAATAAGTTGCTGATCCCCATACAGTCGTCACGAGTTCAAAGCTTTACGTGTCGAAAGTGATAAAGCTAAGTATTGCAGTGGGCGTACAATATTCGCAAGTGTCTACGCGCGTAGGCCGATACTTAGCGGAAGATCACAGTGGGGACATTTCCACAGATAAATTACATGACATTTACATGATCTATTTACATACCGTGCGACATAATCTATCTTTCTAATTTACAAGTAAAACTTGTAACTTAATGTAACTTTGATAGTAAAATAAAAGATGCTATTATATTTTAGTCATGTAGGTGTGTACGTAGGTACTTATTTAATTTTAAATTAACAGAAACTTCACTATTTTCTACTACAAATGATAGTTTCTCTTAATATAACAGCCAATGAATATTTTTTAAAAAACGGTTATTTGTTTATTCATTATTTGTATACCACATTGAAGAAAAACATAGAACAGGGACATAAAATAAAATAAATAGAGCATAGAAAAAAAAGTAGAGCTGGTACAAAAGGTGGCCTTATCGCTTAACAGCGATTTCTTCTAGGCAACCATGGGCTTAGGAAAACATTAGTACAGTTAGGTTTAAGTCATTTTACCGATCTATATTATGTATTTTAATAACTGATAAAGCAATTACAAGTTAAATTAAGAGAACATTGCTTATGTGTAGCTGCGTGGTTCCAAAGTGGACTGAATTACACACTGCTATGTACAGGCAAAAACTTCAATCCCAATCAGAAGCAAGCAGAGAAGTATAACAACTTTGTTTCATCGCAAGTATTTAGAATCATGGTAAATGATGCTACAATGGGAGACAGACGATTGCCAAACGCCTGTTTGTGCTGGAATATGCCGAGTTACGCATCTTTCAGAGGCAACTTTTCCTTTGTAAGATAAGTCTTGAATACAAAAGTCTTTATTGATAAAATGGAGCGCTCATACTTAGAATCATAACAGGTAAAGTTCCTAGCTGCATATGCGTATGAAAGTTTATGTGAAACGCACGTCTATTTTGCATACTTCCACTTGTGATGTCTTATGGCATTTATTGTGGGGCAAGGCTGCTGACATAAATTCTGTTATACTTAGAGCAACGATATACAAATATTTATATATTATTTATATATATATATATATATATATAATAACCTATAGTAAAATAGTCTAATTTGACGTTTCAAAAGTGCTTATAATTAGCCTACTTGAAATAAATGATTCTGAATTTTGAATTTTTTGAATTTTGAAACAAAAGTTTCTAGTGTAACATAGAGCTTACATACTTAGGATCATCGTTGGTCCAGTTCACTACTTGAATTTGTGCGCACGATTGCATGACTTGTGACGTCTTGAGATACTCGTGTTACTGTCATACTTGAGTAATGAACAAATATTTATTTATTTATATTTTTAATGAGCAAATAAGGATTTATAACTATGAACAGTTTACTTTTATTTTTTTTGTAAGTTATATTTAGTCATCTATGGATTTTTAACCATAAAGAGTTTACGTATTTTTTAGTTTCTATTTTTTCAATTCTTTTAAAAAGTATTTACTAACTATTTGAATATGAAAAATGAATCTACTCACTTTCTACATAGATCGGTATAACTTAAGATCGAAAAGGAAACTGTCGGTATCAACTTTCTTTAGAAACTTATAAAGACAAACAGGATAGTTTTATGAGAAAAATTTGAGCTTAGTATTATATTTATCCATGTACAAATAATATTCAAGAGGTCTAAAGAAATATTGTTCAATATTTTTGGAATAATATTTTTACATGGTATTTAAAAATTTGTACAATACATTCCTAATTTCCACACTATTTTCTATTTTCATCGCTAAAATCCCCACAAAATAACATTGTATCCTAAATCGCGACGGCTTTACGTTGTCATCAAAGGGGTGTTAAGAAAATTTTAATATCCTCACAAATCGCTCATAACACGCTCCGTGTGATGAAAATATCTCGGGTCAGGTTCTAGACATACTATCGAGCAATACGGTTAGATGAAGACATAGCGATTTATATATTTCTTCTTTGTAAAATTTTTAAAAGGAATTTTTTATCTACCATGCTTGTTGGAAAACAAAAATGAGGTCTTAGAGAGCATGTAGCTTCAAGAACCAATACACCCTAAGCAACAAAAACGTTAAGAACCTTATTTCGACTAAATGTTAGTCATGTTAGTGGTGCTATCATTCACTGCTTATTATAGCTCTGCGTTAGAAAGGGGATGATTGTTAAATTCCAATGCTTATACTGTTTAAAATATATCCAATAAGCATTCATTATTGCAGCCGAAGTTACAGTATGAAGTTCGTCTGCCACTGAAGGTTGAAGCTTGATGAAAATGAATTCTTTAATTTATTGCACTACTCACTACATGCGTGATCGAAACATTTCAAATTATAATAAAAAATAGAGAAAGCTAAAAATGTTTAGTATAAACTTCTTTATTTATTTTGAATAAATCAAATAAATGGATACATAAATATTTAAAAATTAATAATTACATAATGTAGTTACAGACCCAATGGTCTCAGACTGTGGTAACAAGTATCGACAGTTGTCGCTTCACCACTTCGGTCAAAGAGATGCTTTAAGCCGGAACACTATCAATCATAGTTTAGTGGGTTTATGCCAATACCGAAACCTGCACACTCACGGCCCTTTTATAAGGATCTTGTCAGACATCGCGGTGAAAAGGGATATGCCAATCAAACTGTTCCGGTGGCTGATGTTGGGATTCCTCGGAAAATTCTCTAAGAGCGATATAAAAGGCTTGGCTTAATATTAAGTTTGGAAACAATTTTCCTCTTCAGCCTAAACGTTTATAGAGTAGTGTTTTCGTGAAAATCACTTTTACCATAAGGGCTATGAAATATTGAGTAGTTATTTCTTTATTCGAAGAAATTCTCAATAGCAGCGAAGTTGTAGAACTAGGGTTGTCACATCCACGTACCTCGAAGAACATGTGAAGTGATTCCGGTTTTATAATAACATCTGCTTGTGGCTGTTACCATATAACCCAAAACACACAAATTTAATAATTTCACGAAGCTTAGCGTTATTGAAACAAACAAACAAACAAGCCATCCAATTCACAAATTATAAATTCGTTAGTTAATTGGTTAATCGTACAGAAGGAACGTGCTCAATATCTTTAACATAAACCTACCTATTAAGCACCTAAATACCAAGTAAGTAAGTTAGTAGGTATAACAAATATCGACTTTTCAAAAATTTCCTTTTATATTTTCAAACACATAGAAATCTTGCAACTCGCTTTACAAAATTCATAATCCCACTCTGTCCCTTTTATACAATTTAGTTAAAATGAAATTAAGACTCAAAGAGCATCTGTTACCAAGGAACGCCCCAAACATTGATAAATTCCTAAGGGGCTAGACTATTCAATATTATCTGCGGTAATCTTATGCAGTTCAATTCATTGAACAGCACAATGCATTCTCATTCATAAAGTATACAAATAAGGTTTATTTTAGTTTGGAAGTATAATTTGGTTAGTGTCTTCGTGGGGTTGACATCAGACGCTATGCTTTAATTTTCTTTTAATCTCAAACGCCTTGATGTAATCACGGGAGGGTTCCGTATAAAGAATTAAACGGATCGCGTTGGAGTCGCAAATGAGGCTATTTTATTTCTCCTGAGATGTCTCAATTGCGAGGGGCTGTAAATGAATTTTCGATTGTTTGTGTTCACGCTTCACTGGTTTATTATGTTATTGGTATTAACGTGGTGGAGGCAATTTTCTTTGCATTTTATTTAATTGGTTTATTACTTTCTGTTATTGGAGAGAAGAGGAGAGAAGTAGGAGTAAGTAATGAAACAAGGAAACAGTAAATTGCAGTTTTTTTATTTATAATGTACTTATATCTACCTATATTACATGCTAAATTAAGCAAGGTTTATCCATATACATATTTATATATTATAAACATATCAAAATAAACTGCATATACAGTAGTCCAAACTACAGGGACTAGCACCATCAAAATCTGAATTGCGATTTTAGTGAAATTTTTTTCAAAAAAATAAATTCTCTTATAACTTGAGTGCAAAAAAATTTTTTAACAAAAAATATAACCGACTCAAAACGCACTAAAAAGTAAAAAATAACTGTGTCATTTAGTTACTTTAATTTACTTAAGCATATCTATGAAATCGGTGCCAGCCAAGAAACCTTAAAAATTTAAGGAACATTTATTTTACGTAGTAAAGCAGTTTGTGGGTTCTCGGTAACATCCTTGAAAGTAGAAACCTTGGCTGTCACCGACTACAGATATGCTTAAGTGAATTAAAGCAACTAAATGACACAGTTATTTTTTACTTTTTAGTGCGTTTTGAGTCGGTTCTATTTTTTGTTAAAAATTTTTATTTCTTACTTTTTAGTGATTTATCGCCACGTAGCGTACTCGTACTATACTGTCATAGTATATTATATGGCACTAGTAGCCAAAAAGCTACCGATACCGAGTCAAAAACCGAAATCACTGTAAGTGTGCCTCCGAAATTTAAAGAGTTCCTTCAATTTCCCCAGGATATCATCATCAGATCCTAACATGAGGACAATGGCACCACTTAGAATGTATGCCCTTTCTAATAAAAAAAGAATTATCAAAATCGGACAACACTGTAAAAAGTTATGCGTGGTCATATATAAAAAAAATATATATATATACGTGTCGAATTGAGAACCTCCTGCGTTTTTTTTTCGTCGGTTAAAAAGCATCTTGATGATAATTACTACACTATTGATAAAGAAGTTGAAAAGTTTTCATTGAAAACATATTCTACAAGGAAACAAAAAAAAATAAGTAGTTACCTTTTAAACCCATATACAATAATATAGACAAACAGACAAACTGGAATGAATAAAAACACATATGATCAACGCTACCGGTGTACCAAATGAACCTTGAACCTCATGATTCGAAGCCACTTCCGCAGTATTTAATAGTCAGCAATACACAAATAGTAACATATCAAAACCCCACACATAATATACAAAGGGGCATTCGTAATATTATTATCTGCATCCTTTCCATGAAATGTATTAAGCAAATAGAGGCCCTTTCATTACATCGTCCCGATTTTACATACAAATATGTATGTAGGGCAAATATGTGAGTGCGTGTTTTATCGCTAATACACCCATTTTGTTTGAATTTCTAATACGGTTTCATTTTCGGGAAGACCTTTGAGATATTTATTAGAATAAAGGCTTTGATAACGCTTACAGACACAGAGACTTTTTATAATATTTTCTGTATTTACCTACTATTGCTTTTTTGTTATGAATATATTTTTTATTATTGTAATTGTAACAGCAAAATTAAAAATTAAAAAACATCGCTGTATCAGAATTGCAACACACAAAGATATTTTATAATGTTGCTTAGTGCATGTCAACCACAGTGGAAGATGTGGCCAACAAAATTTAATATTTAACTAATTATAGCAAAATCCTCATGAAATCTGTATGACGTCAGCACCCAGGTCCCACAATAGCTTCAAAGGTAATTGAACGTTAATAATAAACTGTAGCAACGCCCAATACCTACTATAGAGTTAGGTATCACGAAGTTAGTCTCACGAAGACCTTCGAGAAATCGTAAGAACTTAATATTTTTGCCACAATATACACACCATGCAGATTTTTAGAAATATTTTTTTTATTTTAACATACCGCAAAATAACGTCAGCTTATTTTAATCGAGCTTATCAAAATTTGATTTTCAGGTTATTAAATTATCTACATTTCAATCTGGAAATGGGGTCACTACTAACAAAAAGAACGTCTCAAATATGCTTCCTAAATGCAAACTGCGCCTACTTGGAATACACAAACTGAAATTGAAATTTTAAAATCTTATTGGTGAATTGATGAAGGTATCACTGCATTAAGCAGAGCGAAACCAATAATCTTGCTCATCATCCTAGTTACTTACTGTCAGATTTATAGCATGCAGTCTCTCTTCTTCATCAATATTTAAATAAATAAATAAATATTATAGGACAACTGCACACATCGCTATATAGCACCAAAGTAAGCGTAAGTAGTTTGTGTTATGGATACTATGATAACTGATGAATATTTTTTATATATATTATACATAAATACTTATAATACATAGATAAACACCCAGACAAAACATCCATGCTCATCTCACAAACATTTTTCCAGATGTGGAATCGAACCGACAGCCCAGAACGCAGAAGCAGGGTCACTACCCACTGCGCCACTCGGCCGTCGAAATTTGGATGTTAGTTTGTGATGTTTGAGGTAAGTTACGAGTGGCCCAAGTAGAACCAACGCCCAACCAACTGTAACGCTCAAGTAGAGCCTCTTCCAGGAGATAATGTCATTGGATGGCCTTATAAAATGTATTATTACCAGAAAAATGGAGACAGGAAGTATAAACTATAGTGAAATTGTTCCAGTAATACGTTAAAGGGACGCATCAATAAAGTTTGCGTATACATTAGTTGACCGTTCGGACGGATGTCAATTCGGGACGTGGTTTTGCATAAACATTTAAGCTCCGATCACACCATGGCGAAGATTAATTTATACCCACCCCACAACAAATTGATTGACAACGGACACCCTGTATTATCTTAGCCAAATACCATGGAGTGATCGAGGGAGAAACGTGCGTATTATGATGTCTTATATGCATGAGATAATACCAATAATCATTATCAGCCTATAAATGGCTAACTACAGGGCCAGGCCTACCTCCTTAGGAGAGTGGAAATGGAGCATAGACCCACCACGCTGCTCTAATGCAGGTTGGCGGGCTTTGGGTGGCAATATTCCTTTAATTACCGATTACTATCAAATGTTGATGATAGTGACCGGGAACGACGGCGTAACGTGTGCACCGAGGCACGGGGTGTAACACCATCAGCTTTCTGACTCCGGGCTTTGAATTTACTGAAAATTTCATAGAAGAGTGAAAAACTTAGAATTATTCTTGACCAGATCAAGGATTCGAACCCAGGACCTCGTGATCGAAGCCACATTAGCTAACCACTACACCAACGGGGCAGTATAACAATAACAGCGAGTGTAAAATATTTATTTCCGGTACGCTACGTAACGTAACGTTGTGTTAGTGCTTTGTAGAAATTATGCCATGATGGCATTTGAATATAAAGCTTTAAGTGGAACGTGCTTGCTTTGCATGCTACGTTATATCAACGACCACCCCGTACTATATTAGCCAAATACGATGGAGTGATTGAGGGCGAAACGTGCGTGTTATGATAGCCTTTAGTCTGATACGGATGAGATAATAGCGAGTGTAAACTGTTCATTTACGTTCCACGTTACGTTATGTTACGTTACGCTAAGTTATATCACATTATATTAGCACTTGGCACAAACTTTGCCAGCATACCTACCATTTTGACGACCTCCGTGGCGCAGTGGTATGCGCGGTGGATTTATAAAACGGAGGTCCTGGGTTCGATTTCCAGCGGGGCAGATTGAGATTTTTCTTAATTTGTCTTGGTCTGGCTGGTGGGAGGCTTTCGCCGCGGTTAGTTTCCACCCTACCGACAAAGACGTATCGCCAAGCGATTTAGGGTTCCGGTACGATGTCGTGTAGAAACCGAAAGGGGTGTGGAATTACGTCCCACTCCTAACGAGTTAGCCCGCTTCCATCTTAGACTGCATCATCACTTAACGTCCAGTGTGATAGCAGTCAAGGGCCAACTTGTAGTCGATAAAAAAAATCAACTATAATAGCAACTCAACTGTAGATCTAAACTGAATTGCAGTTTAGGTTATTATTACGTATTCGCGTAAAGGCAAATTTTATATGGCATTGAAGCAGCGCCCCTGGCAGTATCGAGAGAAAACTCAAATGGGTGAGTGTCAGTGTCATATAAAATTTGCGTTTACCGTTCTCGATATCGACGCGGTAAAATCTTACACTAGCCACACTGGTCGGTTTTGGTCTACAGTTGAGTCGCTATTATAGTTGATGGATACCTACCATCAACTATAATACCTGATGGTATTCATAAGCTGCCTAAGGTAGATCGCACTTGTTCATTACCTTAAACAGCCACAATTAAAAAATATGTAAACGAAAATTATGTTCGGTGACCAACGTGTGGGTGCTTATTTAGCCCAAAGAATAAGCCATGCTATTCAGAGGGGAAATAGCGCCAGTATGTTCGGCAGCTTGCGTTTGTGTGAACAATTAGATGGAATAGAATAGAATATAATAGAATATCTTTATTTGCATAATACACGGTACAAAAAAGGTCGTAAAAAATAATGTTGAGTCACAGTGTATTGCCGTTTACAAGGCATGCAAAATTTACAAAAAATTATTATAAATTAATACAAAATTTCAAAATTAGAAATAATATTTAAAATGTCAAATCAATTAATTATGTCATTACATATCAATTCATTCATATTGCTTATAATTTATAATTTGTCCCTTAGATAATCATCGAAAAAAATTCGAAAATAGTATCTTTTTTCCAGCAGAAGAGCCTTAATTCTATTTTTAAATACAGTAGTACTGAGATTTCTATTGGCTAATTCCACAGGAAATTTGTTATAAATTAGTGGTGCCATATTAAATATGCTTTTCTTGTATAACGCCGTGACATGATATATGAAGCATATTTTATTTTTTCTACGTTCGTTGTCTGAATATTTAAAAATGGCTTATTCTTTTTGTAAATATCTTGTTTTATTTTAAATTTTATAGAGAGAGAGTAAATATGAAAGGTTGTAGGTTAATTTCTTATCAATCGTAATATCGTTTTTCCTATCTACGCCAAGTTTTTTTATTTATTTCAAGCAAAAATATACTACCATCTATCCAAAAGAACATTGTTAATGTTAAAAAAAAAACACCCCGACGAAATACAGTACAAGAAAGTCGTAATCCTTGATCCTTTTAGCTTATGATTTCTTATTCTCTGATATGCGATAAGATTCCCAACGCAAAAGCAAACAGTATTCTCGTAGATATGGCCCAGACTTTAGATTATAGCATTACAGAGTCTGCTAGTGACCTAGGCCGTGCGCATCGTTGGGCAGAATTCTTATTACCATAGATCTGACGTTAGACGATATTTGCGATAATAATATTGAAATTCATGTGGTCAAGGAAAATATAAATATAAACTAACGGATAGCGATGTATAAAATGGGATATAAAATTATATTACCGTCTTAAGTTGTTTTAACGGCGCGTTCTATTTGTTTAGCATCTGCCTCAGTATAGAAAACAAACATCTAATCTAAACTGTTTATGCAAAAATTATTTTGATGAAAATTCGCTACTGTTTAATCTAACCTCAGCCAGTTTCGCATTAAATTATAACAGACTTTCCCTCTCATAGACAAGTTTTATCTATCAAGGGAGTACTTATTAAGCTCTGTGAAAATATCGGGCAAGTTTTAGCACACTTAGTTGGCCCAGCTCTACTACCACCAAATTGTGATAGCAGTGTGTGTATGTGCGTGTAATTATGTGTGTAGCTATGTTTAATGACATAATTTGGCGGATAACATATTAACATATTTTTTCACAACTCCCTCAATATGGGTATCAAGTGAAAGCTTGATTAATATGATAACTTTAATATCCTCGAAAAATGGTCAATTTCATTTTTGTCAATATTTTGTAAATTTTTAATTAATTCTTGCGTTATAGGCGACTGGTGACTGTCGATTAACAGAAATTTATTGTATTTGTGCAGAAATTTATTGTATTTTAACTAAAATCTCTTTGTACGAAACACATTGATTCCACGAATTGAATTTATGCGAACATACAAGTAGCTAGTAACACTTCGCAAAGAGTCAGCCTGAAAACGTCCATTGCATTTTCTGTCGTCACGGTACATTTGACATACGGTTTTGCTCAACACATTATGCATCAGCCGGTAGGTATTTATCACCGAAAACACATCGGATAATGAATCTTATTGCTGTCAAGATAAATGTGCGGTGGAATGAACTGACATTAATTAAACGCTACTGCCCCGTCCTGTGCGCCGGCAGCTAAATGGCTTGACGAAATACTTGTATCCATTTGAGGTGTTTCTGGGAAAAATTATTTTCAGGGCGACTGAAATTATTGCGGGTTGATTAATTGTGTGATATATTTACTGCTACTAATGATACCGTTCCTTAGATCAATTAGTACATTCACAATACTAGTCCAACATACATGACAGTTATGTATTTTGTTTGTTAATCAAATACGATACCGCAAAGACGATGAAACACGTCAATACAAAACAATATAGGTTTAATGAACTGTAGTCTCCTACCTTTTAAACTAAACAAAAGGTAAGTAGATACCGACTTAATTAAAAAAACTATAGTTACCTTGTTCAATACTAGATTATCTAAAACACTAATATTTCTGCACCTATATGATTGTTACTGAGATTATGGAAAAAAATAATGCTCAAATCACAGATACGCGCACATTTTTGTTAGAATATGATCAAAGCCGTCAACAATATCCAGTACTAAAGTTTAAGTTGTTTCTTGTAGAGTTCTCACAAATGATTTTCTCACTGATTTTATCGTCTGCTGCTCGGAATGTCTTTTATCGGTTTCTCCTAATGCGTAAATCCTCCTTCTTATAGGAATAGTTGAGAAAAATATAAAAAAATAGCTAATGCCCGCGGTTTCACCGGCAGATTTTCCGTTTCCGGTTGAATATCGCGATAAAAGTTAGCCTAGGTCCTTCAAATATCAGACAGATAGTTGCATCTTGGAGAAGTAACAAAAATGCACATTCAGAAACTTTAGCTTTATAATATTGGTGTTATGTTTTTCAGTCCTAATATATCAGGCAGTTAAATTGTTAGTTGAATTGCAAGCAATTTTCAATTACCAAGCTACTAAACATCTCCAGCTAACTTCATCACACTGTTAATTCCAGCACTAATGTCAGCACTCAAGCAAATAGCTATTGATACTTAAGTAAATGCTCGATAGTTGTTTATTAATATGGTCATTTGACTCGCAAGCCAAGTTGGAAGGTATCCAAACAGGTCTTGTCCAATTTGGCAAGATGTCCTAACTATCACACATGCACCTGCGTCTTCATTGCAATCACGATTTTGGCACATAATGCTGTTTTTAGTGGCATAAATGGCAAATCGTTGTTTGCTGTTTTCTATTGCAATATGGCAGAACGTGCCATTGTGACCACATTTATCATTATTTATGTATTTTCCTAAAACGTATTTATATGTGGTAAACCACAATAATTGAACAGAAATTAAATATTGTAGTAATAGGCCAGAACTATGTCTGTACGGAACTCTGTTTTTTCTTGAGCAAATAACATTCTAACCAAGATTTTTTTAAATAATGTATTTAAACATGCAAAATAGTATTTTACTATGCTTGGCATTATTTTTAATAGTTTTCTGATAACTGATATTGGGTTAGTTAGTTTTTAAAAATCTAAACATGATCACAATGCCATATCTATGACCATATCATTGAGATCCATGATATGTACCCAAAAATAATATGACGAATTCCGAGCGCTGAACGGTGTCTGTGTACGAACAAACTCAGTTCAGTCTTTTTGTGCACCGCGTTACCAATGTTTTAGTGTATTAAAATGGTTCTTTCTCAGTAAAAAAAATAAATCATCACATCTTATTTCTTTTCACAACAGTTTGTTAAAGCAGACGCTAGCGGAGGTCGAAGTTTTTTTTGTTTTTAATACATATGATACGCTCTTTGTGACAGAGCTCGTTCGGAAAATCTGTAACCGCTTAGTTATTACAGTTAGATATTAGACTATTGGACTTTGTATGAACCCATCTGAATATAATAATTATGGTTACTGGTGACATTTCAGACCTAATAGACTTAACACCTTAAGTTGATGGGCGCTTATATAATAACATCATATCTTCTATCTTCATCTTCTATCAAGTACAACTAACACAAAACAGTAAAAATAAAAACTACTTCTAGATTCACCCTTAAAATGGTCCCTTCCTTAACTTATTCTAAAAAATGTATGCACTTCTGAAATATTGCGCGAATATATTTACTCCTAAGTGAACTAAGCCATATCATGTCGTAAAGAACATTATATAATCTGCATAAAAGTTTGAATGGGGCAAGGATGAAAGCCCCGAGTCGCGTCTGGCATGCGAATTGCTTTTTATATTCGCTAATATTGACTCTTCCACTCACAAGGATCCGACTTCCGAAACAGCCTTGGCATGTGCAAGCCTCTTGATATTCTTTGATCCCTAGTTTACTAGTTTTAAATCTATTTTTATATAAATTTTAAACATACTATCAAATTCAAATTCAAATTCAAATTCAAAATCATTTATTTCAAGTAGGCCAATTATAAGCACTTTTGAAACGTCAAATTAGACTATTTGTAGTGACTCTACCACCGGCTCGGAAGGCAGGTCCTGTTGAGAAGAGCCCGCAAGAAACTCAACAGTTGCTCTTTTAAAATTATTAATTTTTACAATATTAACTGAATTGTTACATAAAATTATTTATTCTAATATTTGTGTGAAGTTGAAAGCTGATCCAATTGCCTCTCAACCTCTTTGTCATTAAAATTTTTTTTTTTTTAATATTTTTAATTATTAAAAAATTTTATCGAAAAGAATATTCACGAAAGTCTAGGGTCTAAACTATGTAAACAATCGTCAATACCCAGATTAGTTACGCCATTTATTACTTCAAAACGGCTTCAGAACAGGAATGAAAGGACATTGCCAAAATTTGCCCCAGGCTGTCCAAACTTATGCTCATACTAGCAGTCGCCCGCGACTTCGTCCGCGTGAAAACCTCTTAGGTACCCTTCTAATTTTAAAGACAGACTTTCATACAAAATGTGTAAAGGCACATATAGTGTGCTCATTCCCCGCTCCCCCTCTCAATTTAATTTTTTTATAGTTTCCCGTGTACTAAAGGTCTACATTTTTGTTCAACGTTGTATCACATTTCAGTACATTAACATTAAAAATATATATTTATGGCAAGCTGATGGGTATAAATTGATATTAAATAGTACATTTCACTCTTGAGTCTAGCCTTCAGAATAAACAAAAATAATTATACAATCCGACACGCAGATAGAGATTAGCCCGTTTAAACAAACGAACAAACTCCGTGTACTAAATAGATATTTGAACAAAGATCGAATTCTTAATTCATCATCGTATATATAACATAGATCTAAACTCTCCCGCACGCGCGCCCCCTTGGTGACGCTCACTTCGCAACGCAGAAATAGTAATATTTTAATTTCGCCATAACTTCAAAACCAAAAGTCCAATTTTAATCTTTTAAATACTAAATATTATCTACATAAACTGTACTTAGTGATGAAATAATTTATTTTGATAAGGATTAATAGCATGAGTAAAATAAATGCGTTTAAATGTAGTCCAAAAAAAAATTTAAGATTTTTAAATAAAAAAATGGTTGTTGTGCCTCACTCGACATAGATAGGTATAGTGTGTCGCGGACTTTTTTGTAGATATTTGTAAGATCTCCAATTAATTATAACATTTTATGGTTCTATCTTTATACTTTAGGCAGCTTACGCAAAATAAGTAACTTTTGTGGTTGATTTTTTACACCTTGTGTCCGAAAGACCCAAATATTTTACGGAACCCTATTTTTTTCCAAAATAAAATTTAGCCTATGTTACTCTTGGATAACGTAGCTTTCGAATGGTGAAAGAATTTTTAAAAACGGTTAAGTAGTTTTTGAGCCTATTCATTACAAACAAAATAATATTAGTATATAATATAGAGGTTCTCGTTCCCGTGGGAATTTCGGTATAAAATGTAGCCTATGTGTTATTCTGATGTATAAGCTATATTGTGGTAAAGTTTCATTCAAATCCATTCAGTAGTTTTTACGTGAAAGAGTAACAAACATCCATACATCCATACAAACTTTCGCCTTTATAATAGTAGTAAGATTTAATTGTTTTATTTAATTACACAATGAATTTTAAACAACTACCCATGTTTCATAGCTTGAAAATACATCGAAAAAATAAAAATTTCAATTAATTTTTTGTGCTCTGAATCACGTGACCGTCGTCGTAGTATGAAAAATCAACTTTTTCAACCTTCATAACTTTTTCCTGCGTAGCGCTAGAAAATCTGCACTATTTAATGACATATGTATCATTACTGGGCAGCCTGGGGTACACTTCTATACAATTTTTGGCTATGTCCTTTAACTCTTGGTTAGACTATTGTGTGCAGGTTACTTTTAGTTTTTAGTTTAAATTCACAAGAATGGAATTCACGCAGGTAGGTGTGATGTCTACAAATTTTTTTAGAATAACAAATAGTAAATTATTCAACAAATTTATTAATAATTATTATTTCCGATTCAATTAATATTCGCAAGTTTGCCTAAATAAAAGTTCTAAGAATTGGTTCGAAAATAGTCAAATAATTGAGAATAGGAACCTTAAGCCCTCTTGGAATTGACTTCAGGCCTTGTAGAGCTTTTGTAGTATTTCAATTCCATCGAATGTTATATATAAGTAATATTCAATTAGATAGAAAATCTAGGTTTTTATAAATTTAAGTACAGACACTATTAGAATATCAATGTGCAAGAGTAGGTAGAACTTTCCGTATTATATTTAATAAAAATAAATATTTGATTGAATAAAATATTACATTTATTAATTTGTAAGTACTTTATTTCCATAACACCATAACTTGATGTATAAGTGGTAAAATAAATAGGCCGTAAGCAATGGCGAAATAATTTAAAAATATTATTGCACTACTAACAACAGAACAATATGAGTGGGAACCGGATTTCTCTAATCAAATCAAGATAAGAATTCAATTTATATTTCCGGGCAATTCATTCTCCCCATTGCTGCTTTAAATCAAAATTTACCCCAAGTCAATGTTTGGCTGATCGCAATCGCAGACTTTGCCCGCACTTCTATTGAATCTTGTTTGACAAATTCGGCAAATTTATCGCTTAATATGATTATCGGATTATATTTTATTAATTTACAACACAGAAACACAAACAGAAACATATAAGTATGATGTCAATGCATTAACCCTAACCCAAAGTGCAACCCTATAATGTAATTACAAAATTTATAAAAAATTCTTAATTTAATTTATGAACTCTTTTATGTATAGAGTAGTAAATAAAATAATGATGATGATAAATATAATATCATCATTATCAACTTATTTTAAGAGCTATTTGGAAAACCAAGTTCTTTTCTTCATGAGAGAAACAACCAGTGATACGACAGACGGCCTAACGTGCTCTCTGAGACACAAGTCTGTAATACCTATTTCTCCACACCTGGCGGCTACTGAGAATTCCTTAAAATAAAGAATATTTCAATATTTAATAGCCTGGTCTAGTGTCCAATCCTAAGACCATTGAAGTCTACAGTATCATCTCTGTTTAAAGAATAAGCTACGATAAAATCAAAACACAGACAAAAATAAACATTTTAAGTTTCATAATGTCAGTAGGGTACCAGGAATACATGATCAGGTTAGTAAGTTTTATGCTAATCCCCAAGCGCCTTTGTTGTATTCCCCCAAGTCGGCGCTTTCAGATACTTTTGAACACGGAAAGCAAATATGAAAGGAATGCTACAGCGTATCGTGTAACAGTTCCGTGCAAACATTCGCTGCGTTGTGCAAGTTGGATGCGATGTAAACTGTGGCGTGTCTCGCTGACGGCAACTTTCAAACTTTCAACTCCTTACTTTGTGACATATCGCCTCTACATTGAATAGAAAATGCGGAAAACGATGTTAATATCGTCTGGCGTAACGCATTTTGTAGTAAGCTTTCTATGTGTTTATCCTATTTTTCTGCCGACAAGTAAACTGAGTCAAATAATTCCTTAGACAGTACCACAGGGCAGTGTATAGGGCATGTTTCTTGCATATCCTGCCAAGCGTTGCTCTGTTATATGGTTGGTTTTGAACTTACCACGAGGTCAGCTATTTGCTTGTTTCGATATCTTTTAAAGAATTAAAAAAAATAGCCTGGTTGCTTGCTGAAAGCAACTTTCAATAAAATCAAACTTGAATAGAAAATGTGCAAAATGATACTTATATTTATTATATCGTCTGATATACGCAATTTATGCTTTTTAACCGACGAAAAAAAAAAGGAGGAGGTTCTCAATTCGACATGTATATTTTTTTTATGTATGAAACGCTTAACTTCTTACAGAGTTGTCCGATTTAGATAATTCTTTTTTTATTAGAAAGGGCATACATCCAAGGTCCCATTGTCATCAAGTTAGGATCTGATAATGATATCCTGGGGAAATTGAAGGAACTCTTCAAGTTTTGGAGGCACGCTTACAGCGATTTCGGTTTCTGTGTCGGTATCGGTAGCTTTTTGGCTACTAGTGCTGTATAATATATTATGACAGTATAGTACAAGTACGTTACATGGCGATAAATCACTAAAAAGTAAGAAATAAAATTTTTTAACAAAAATAGAACCGACTCAAAACGCACTAAAAAGTAAAAAATGACTGTGTCATTTAGCTGCTTTAATTTACTTAAGCATATCTAGGAGTCGGTGCCAGCCAACGTTTCTACTTCAAGGACGTTACCTAAAACCCACAAACTACTTTACTACGTAAAATAAATGTTCCTTAAACATGGCTGGCACCGACTTCATAGTAGTAATTCTCCGTTCAAGAGAGAATTACTACCGTTACATAAGCAAAGCGTTCCGCGTAATTACAAAATTACGTTAAATAAATCGAAGCATTATCTAAGCTTGACAGATTGACAAGACACGACAGTGTATGTGTGTCCCTACTGCCCACCCTAAGGGAATACAACCCTTACAGTGATGTGCTATTAGTCAAAAAATCTAAAAAATTTGTATGTAAACTGTTGGCGTGTCTCGTTCACGGCAACCTTCAAACTTTCAACCCCTTACCTTATGACATACCTATCACCTCTACATTTAATAGAGAACGCAGAAAACGATACTAATATCGTAAGACCTTTCTGACAGTGCTCATCAGAAGAAATAGTAGTGTCGTAATTATTTCAGCTGCCAAGTAAATAAATCGAAGCATACTTTAAACTGATGAGCGTAGGACAGCCCATTGTAAGACGTGTTGCTTTTATGAACTGCGAAACATTTCTCTATTATATTACGATGCTGGAGCTCTCCAAGCTAAAAGATGTGACACTACCGAATACCCAATACCGTGATAATTATTTTTACTGAAAATGTCTGAGAAGAAATTAGTGCCATTTATTTCGTAGTCTGAACTTGAACTTGACCTCGAGAACCGAATTCGTCGCCCACTAGAGATCAATCCTCGTGACAGAAAGATGGCGTGTTATACATTCACGCCTTTAATTAGTTAAGTATATATGTATATATGAATCGTAGAGGAGGGCCTGCTTTTGCTGGCATTGCTGTCTCGGTTGCGATTGTGTGCAAGGCCGTTCCCATAGCCCAGTGTAAAGGCTACGGGTTGCTAAGCCATGGGTTTTAAGTCGGTAGGAGTCCGACATAACCTGTTTGCCTCCTCTGGCAAAAGTATCAATGAGGATTTGGACGAAAAAAAAGGGACCTCGAGAACCGAAGTCATATAGCCTAAGCACTGAACCAACGAGGCCCTGAGGTATATTTATGGTATCTTACTAACATTATAGTTGCTATTGCTTATCTCCAATCAGTATAACAGGTATTACTGTAAGTCGGAATAAATCAATACGTCATCAAGAAGTACCGATTTGCATATAATGACTACTTATAAAGCGACTGGCATATCTATGCTGATGCCGGTTTGTCATATCGCATCAGATGTCAACACGTGATCTTAGATTGCTTTATTACGGCACCGGCTTGTGAATTACGTATTATGAATTAAACATCTTATTTGTATCGAACTTGTATTAGACTACAAAAGCCTTTATTCGCTTATCTACTAGTACTACGATGTATGTGCGGTTGATTTATAAGACCGAGGTCTTGAGTTCGATTTCTGGTTGAGCTGATTAAGATTTTCTTAATTTGTCCAAGTCTAACTTGTGTTACCACCCTGCTAGCAAAGACGTACCACCAAGCGATGTAGCGTTCCGGTATGATGACGTGTAGTAACCGAAAGGGGTGTCGATTTCACCCTACTCCAAACAAGTTAGTTTGCTTTCTTCTTAGATTACATTAACACTTAGGTACTTAGCAGATGTGATTGCAGTCAATTTATTCCTACTCGAAGAATTTAAAAAATAGAAAAAAGTCAGCATAATCATTATCATTGTGAACTGAAGGAATATTCTTCATTGCTATCTTCAAAAAGAATAATCATAATTTTTTTAGTGTGACTGATATTTTTCTATTCCTTTTCCAAATTTGTTGTAAGGACTGTATACGACAATAGTCATACGAGTGACTAAATAACTATTTCTCTCTAACTTCTCCTAAGCTTTTAAAAATATTAATAGCATAGACCAGTGTAACACTCAACTTATCTCTGTTCAGAATCTCTGTCAGGCTTCAGGCATACTAATGACGTAGTAGGGGAGGATTTAGAGATTGCACAGTACAGGTCACACTTAATCCTAGATTAGGTGTTTGCATCATCCAACTGCAGTTTAATAGGTAATTAGTTTACCGCGTAATGATATGTAGCTTACATAGTAAGTCGTTATAATTAGAAGATTAAGGTAACAATAAAATGATTTGATCACAAAGAAAATTTAAAATCGTAAAATTTATAGACATGAAAAATTAATTATTTTTTTGCTTTTCATTATTATGGATTTTAGTCAGTTTTAGTTTTAGTTTATCTTTTTATTACAAAATTATTTTTGTAGCATAAAAGTAATTTAGAACATTCTACCCAGGTTTTATGAAAAAATATTGAACCTTCGAATAATTAACGAGAAACAACTTCAAAATTTAATATATTCCGACAAATAAAATTAAATAATCCAGCTTATTCTTGCATTGTCATCGAAGTTATCCGAAAGTGCTATAAAATGAATTAATATCATACTTACCAAATCTTTTTTTTTTCGTCGTCATAAGTTTCGTATGTTCGAAAGTTAAATTAAATCAAATAAAAATATGTTGCTATCTGTAAAAATTTCAGAAATTGCGGAATTCAAATCCCCATTTCCCTAGTTGCGGCGGAGAGCTTTCCACATGCCTACCTTTCCGCTTAAACTTGTAAAAAATTCATATTGAAAGTTGGCAATAGTTCAAAATTCGGTTCCAGTGACCCAAGCCCCGTATGTCTTGACCCTGTTATTACGTCTAAATAAACCATATATTTGCTACACGATAAAAATACTGTTATGTAAACTATAGCTTCGGCAGTGACTTGTTATCTACCACAAAACTGTCACTGATCGCTTAGTCCTCCACTAATCCTCATATTATTATCGCTATATTACATCTTTTTTAACTGCTGTAAATAGACATTTAAACATTATTATTACATATATAACAAAACAATAAAGTAGTAACTTTATTGTGCATCAACATTTATGTAACATTATTGTTAAAATCTGTAATGACAAAATGACTATTTTTGAGTATCATATTTTTCACGTCTAACCAACAAAATATTCAAAATCTTAAAATTTCCACGGTCAAGAAGTCGGATTTAATTCCCTTTACGAATACGAATGTTTCAAACATTTCTTGTAAATTCTAGCAAGTATTTTGTTTAGTAGAAAGGATAAAGGGATTCCCTTTTTAAATAAGACCTTGAAAACGGTCATTTAATGGTGCCGTGAATATGATACCAAATTAGAATATGTAATAATGTAACCGTCATACATTTAAACTAGTCGTAGGCTTCTAAGGCACGAATTCAGTACAGAGACACGGCTCATCCGTAATCCAGGATTAGCCGTACATGACATGTAGCCAAGTGGATCTACAGTTTGTGTGATTTCATGTTCAACTTGTATCTTGGGACATTATCTAGTAAGCAATTAGCAAATGCTTCTATCTTTAGACGACTTCTCTAGCGTTTTTGGAAGTGCTTTGTTTTATAATCGACATGTTTCGGTACCCAAACAGGTAAGTATTATTTCTAAATTTGCTCTGTGATCTCAGAACTACTCAATCAATTGGTAAAAAACCGCACGATAATACTTAGGTACGGTGATTTTTAAGTTTGCTGCGGATACACAGACAGGCGTAGTGGAGGATAATGTTAAATTATATGTAGTCATACAATTTAACGTATTACGTACGTCATGCATTCAATTTTTTCACAGAGCTTTTTTTTCATAAATAAGCTCACTCTTGACTATCTCACCTGATGGTAAGTGTAGATGTGGTCTAAGGTAGGGCTATAAAAATGTTGTTTTTCTTTCTTCCAAATAAAATCCAGAGTTTAGGAGTTGGTGATGTGTCTCGGAGAACACGGTAAAACGTCCAGACATTATAATTAATATCTGTAAGTGATCGTTATATGTATTAAGACATTATCACCCTAAACCACTGGTGGATAATCTAGTTCCCAAATTCTCTTCTTTAAGAACATCTGATACTGCAGAGGTATATTCAAATAGGCTGAAGACAATACATATAATATGATGAGGATAAACAGCCGATCAGAGTAAGTGATTGACGCAATTCTTATCAATTGTTACCAATCGAGGTAAACTAGTAGCACCTTAATACTAATAGTATGTTAATGCTCTGTGATCCTGTCATAGGCTTCAAAGGCACGAATTCAGACATTGCGGCTGGACACGGTGTTGTTTAGTACAGTTCACGGGTAATCCAGGATTAGCTTCTACGTGCGTTTCGACCAGTTTAGTCGTGCTCAGCCTATCTGGTAATGTACTGCATAATGTAGGCAATTATTGTTTAATCACTTGATGTAATACGTAATTGACGCAACGGACCAATGCGTCGAGTGGAAGCGTCGATAGTTCTATTGCTTAGAAACCGGATGAAATCAGGTGCTCTGGGAATAATCGCCACCCAGTGGAGTAATGTCAAGTCACTATTGGCAAAGGTTTTTGCTTAGTTAAAGTTGAAAGGACAATATTGGCCCTCGTTAAAAGAAATGACATTTTTATGCTTCAATGTAGTGTATTTATGGGTTCATAAAGTGCTAGTTTCCAGGTCTGGTTTGGCTTGATCTAGTTGGACAGATGGATTTTTTTCTTCCAAGGAAATTTCAAAAGTAGTTTTTTCTTCCAATTCAAAGGTATTGCGTAATAAAGATCATATAACACTTTTGTACCTTAAATGAAGGTAGACATCACTAGTCATTTTACACCTAATTTTTTTAGTTAACTTGTAATGCTTGACAATAAATTAAATTAGTAAGCTTAAAACTAATTAATATATACAATATCTTTTAAAAAAGATTTTATAAAAGAAACAAAACAATTTTAAATTAATAGGTCAACAATAAAGGGACTTAAGTGTAAAAGCTCGAAGATTAAGTTACCTGCATATAAAAATTATTAAAAATTAATTTAAGTAGTAATTTTAGTAATTGTTATGCTTACTTTGGAAAAAATACCTATTTATTTTCTGATCTATACAGCTATCAATCATTAATAGAATACGTTTTTGACAAGTAGATACTTAAAGTAATTGATAAAAATACAACCCTTTCTGGGCCTCACAAAGGATATCTGTTACTCTAATGAAAAAAGCTTTCATCCACCTGTAGGTCAAAGTAAATGTTACAAACCATTACTTTTATTAAAACAGGACAACCAAAAACAGTTCAGACATTGCACTCAACAAAACGTAACGTAAAAGGATCCAAAAATAGAATCCAATCCAACAATTCCCGAACAAAATCCACTTTGGCCATTGTTGACAGACGTTTGCGTCACTTTCACGATTTATAGTCGCAATTAGTTATGTAGCCGGCGCGACAAACGATCTGTTGTGACAAACGGCGTGCAGTGCAAAACGCACGCGTGCACTCGTGGGGACGCAACGGACGCCGCGACATAAACACTGTTGACTTTTTCCACCATCGTTGACCAATCAGTACATTAACATTCCAGGCTGAGACTTATAATTATTATAAAATGATAACATATAAAATTCTCAGCAGAGGATATAAAATTTAAAATTGTAAGCCACATGCGCTAAAAATCAAAGTTTACAGTCGCAATTAGTTATAGTTCGCTCTTATTAAGAATGCAGTGACCGCCATCCCTAATCAATCACAGTTTTCAACTGGCCACTGAAAACTTGACCTAGTAATTAAAAATTAAAAAATTAAAAAAATGTTGGATTGGTTGGATTGGATTTGGACTGCATTCTTAACGCGAACGAACTATAAGTATATACGACGCCACAAACGATCTGTTGTGACAAACAGCATCCAGTTCATTGTAACAGATACCGCGACTATTCAGGCTCTTTCTGGGTTTTATTTTTCGATGACTGCCATTAGGGAGGTTGATTAATAAATAAATAGATCTCCATCAAAATTATCACTATCGACCTATTAAAGGCACATTACAAGACCATGTTAGTTGCTAGTCTTAGAAGATAATATTTAATTCGTTAAAGATCGCTTTCAAAATTTTGATGATAAGGACCGATATTGACGGCTTAAAGTAACTTGTAACACAATTAATCTCTTTCTCTGGAATGAAAATTTCTTAGGCTCCAAGCCTAACCCAGGACCTCGTGATCAAAAGCTAGGTAGGTAGCTAGCATAGGCTAACCACTTAACCAACAAGGCAGACCGTAAGGGTCAGTCATGGTAAATTGACTAATATTTCATGTAGCCTTTATATATTTCCAGTACGTAAAAATATACATAAAGTAAAGGTGGAACTATACAGTATGTAATTTTACAGCTGGCCTGAGAACTGATAACTTTTTACAGTGTACAACGTACATACCTCTCGGCATAACTTTACACAAAAATGTTTTTTATCTTTGTGTCATAGACATTTACAATCGTTCGTATGTTGTAGACGAAAATCAAATTCCGTTTAGACTAGCCGCCATACATCGACGTTTGTGTCGCGGTGACATTTACAGCTGCAATTAGTTATGCAGCCGCGACATACGATGTGCAGCTCGGAAACACCCTTCACTGCTATACTGTCGCGTTCGATTTGTTCACGAATACATGCTTTACACACGCGTTATCACGAATACATTTCACGAAAACACGTTTTACACAAGCGTTTTAGCATGAGAAAGGCTAAACATAAATAAATATTAAATAAATAAACACAAGCTACCTACCAACGCTTACTTTTTGGCTATATAGCGATGTGTTTATGTCCTAATTAACACATCGCTATATAGCCCCAAAGTAAGCGTTGGTAGGTAGCTTGTGTTATGGATACTATGATAAGTGATAAGAATTTTTATTAAAAGTATTTTTATAAACTACACATAAACCCTTATAATATACAAATAAATACCCAGACACTGGAAAACATCCATGCTCAAATAACTAAAATTCTTCCAGACGTGGCAGTCGAACCCACAGCTTAGGACGCAGAAGCAGGGTCTCTACCCACTGCGCCACTCCGCTATGATAGTATGTAGGTAGCTACTAGGTGTGACGATATACTTTTTCGATTTTAAATTGGTTTAGTGGTTTCATTTGTATCAAATATATTCTTTGATACAAATGAAAAATATTAAGAATGCTATTTGTATGTATTTCTATGAAATAAGTTTATTGGCAAGCATAATGTAGTTTCGTTTCGTGTGGCGCAGTTGGTAGGTAGTGACGCTGTTTCTGCGTCTCAGGCTGTGGGTTCGATTCCCACATAATATGTTTGTTTATGTTGACGAATGAGCCATCGCTCATATTTTTAAGACCTTTATCTCTATTTTTCTAAAACGCTTTTCACGTTTTTGAACTTGCTGACTATAGTATATAATATTTATCTTATATAGAAAATTTCCCTGTCACAATGCTAGTTACTGTACTCCTCTGAAACTGCTTTACCGATTTTTATCAAATTATGTATGCGTATTCAGCAGGTCTGAGAATCGGCTACTATCTATTTTTCATACCCCTAAGTGATAAGGGTTGTCCACCCCTAAAATTGTATTTTAATTTTTTGGACAATTTTTTTATAATGTGGCATTAATAAATACATACAACCCTAAATTTTAACAACTACACGATCAACCCCTAAATAAAAAAAAAATGTTATTTAGAAATAATATGCATGACAAAACAACGTTTGTCGGGTACGGCTAGTATTTATATAAATACATAGAATCAATAGTTTTGCTACGAAACGTCATCTGCTGTTGTTGTCTGCGGTCGGCTATGAATCGGCACCCTAAGACTTTTGCATAAATATAATTATTTAAATAAGTTTTAAACGGAACTCTCGCACTTGTAAACGGAAGTTCGACTCGCACTTCTCTTTATAAAAGTTTAATAGAAATCTGTATTGGTCAATCACAAAAAAACTATACATAATTTTTGTCATATCGAAAACTAAATCATTATTACAGCTATCATCTAGTTTGCTGTAAAGCGCGAATTGGTTAGCCGATAAAAGTTTATGCCACATCACTATGAGTCGTGAATACGTATTGTTCTGTACATGGGCTCTAAATTCTAATGTTCTGTGTTATTTATTTTATTCCCACAAAGGGCTTGATGTTTATTTTTCAGTGTACCTACATTCATATTCGTATTGTATGTTTGTTGTTTAAAATAAAATGTATTCTTTATCTTGATTACAAGCGCTTGGTTTGTACACTAGGTATTATTTTTGTACTATAGGATCATAAAGTAGATTAACATTATTTTAGACTGCATTAGATATTTTATTAGACTCCAGGCGCAGGATAGCGTTCACGCGCTTTTTTTGGATGTCTTTATACACGTAGAAACAAATAACATCATAAATTTAAGACTTCATCTTGGCTATCTGTACAATTGCACATACACCTAAAAATGAAAATAAATATAGTCCATTAACCGACGAAATAAAACGGAGGAGGTTCTCAATTCGACACGTATATTTTTTTTATGTATGACCACGCATAACTTTTTACAGAGTAGTCCGATCTTGATAATTCTTTTTTTATTAGAAAGGGCACATTTTCAAGATGGTCCTACTCTCATCATGTTAATACTAACATGATGAGAGTAGGACCATCTTGAAAATGTGCCCTTTCTAATAAAAAAAGAATTATCAAGATACCTGATGATGATATCCTGGGAAAATTGAAGGAACTCTTCAAATTTTATAGGCACACTTGCAGCGATTTCGGTTTTAGTGTAAGAATCGGTAGCTTTTTGGCTTCAAGTGCCGTATAATGTACTAGGTATAACTGTAGGTATAGCACGAGTACGTAACGTGGCGATAAATCACTAAAAAGTAAGAAATAAAAATTTTTAGAGATCAAGATTAAGGAACATTTGTTTAACGCAGTAGAGCAGTTTGTGGGTTCTAAGTAATGTTCTTAAAGGAGAAACCTTGGCTGGCACCGACTCCATAGATATGCATAAGTAAATTAAAGCAACTAAATGACACAGTTATTTTTTACTTTTTAGTGCGTTTTGAGTCGGTTCTATTTTTTGTTAAAAATTTTTGTGATCTATCTTGGACTCCTGTAGCCGCGCTAATATTTTTTGCAATTTTTAAAGTATAGTTATCATTGTTTACAGTTTTAAGGTAAGATATATTATATAGATAGAGATTTTTATCTCTACGTTATGTCTACCCTAAAATATGGAAATTTACGACTTCAACTACAGTTTACTTTACCGGACACGTTATACAAAGAGCTATCAATAAATAAAGCACCATCGACACAGCTGGCTAGTACACAAATTTCAGGCCTCCGTGCCGCAATATCTTGCATTAAGCCCGCACTCACTGCCGTGATTTACACTGCAACGTCGTGTGTACTGCGCTTAATGGCTGCCATACTGTTAAAATATAACCGATCTCACTGGCATCGTGATATTCAGCAAAAACTGGCTATATTAAAATACTATAAAAAATTCTAGAAAAAAATTTGCTCTAACTTTGGATTTTGCTCTTTAACTGGAGTTTAACTTTTTTGTTTCAAAAGAAGGAAATTAGCAATCCCCTACTGATTTTAAACCAATTTGGGAAGAATTGTAAGCCACATTACGTGCTACAAGAAAAAGAAGATGGTTAAGATTATACATATATATTTACACGGAAAAGATGTATCTACTGCCTTGAAAGGTATTTGCATAGTAATACATAGAAATCAGTACTGCAGCTGCAACAGGTCGTCTACAGTCAGCTAAGAATTTGCACCCTGAAACTTAATATACACTGTAGGGTAAATTTTAGATGCACTTGTCGGAGTATGTCCAACTAGCCAGACCTGTACCATCCACTGCGCATATAATTATGCCATGGAGGCTGTGCCACCGTGCCACTTGTGCAAAAAACTTTATGTAATGATACACACTTGCTATATTTGAATCAGCCCATTAGGCTGGTTGCCCTGAATTACTATTGTCGTCAACGATGGGACCAGCAACGACGACTTCTCCTCAAATCCTAATCTTCGATTAAAAGTTCACTCCACCCGAACAAGCTCTTGCTTAAAAATCTCGGATTAAGTTCTAACGAAAACAGTCGCGATAGTACAAATTTTAATAATATTTTATTCTATTATTTTTTTATCTTGTATATCTACTACGTTTTATCGCAGCTTCCCGAATTGTTTTAAATCAAAATATAAAATAGCACTAACAAAGTAGCGGACAACACACGACTCTGCCACCGTGCCAAAAGCTCACTCACACGGAAATCTAAATAAAACATTTTTGATTTTACCCGCCACGCATTTTGCAGTTGAAATAGGACATATTTTCAAATAATAAAACGTGTTTTTATTTGTTTTAGAAGCTGCTACTGGTTCACCATAATTTTCATAAGCTTTTTTTGATAATGATGGCCCACTGACAGACTAGACCTCCATTTAAGACGCACCACGCACGCTTATATTATATAAAATTTAAATAGTGTTTATTATACCTATTTAAAAAAACTTGCTATTCTACTTGCAGAGCTTTTGAGGACCCAAAATTTGCTCATTATTTGCACAGATTGGAGAAGTTTGTATCAAAATCCCATGCATCGAAAAACGCGTTAAACGAAATTCTTAGTTTTATTCGATTACGATTAATAATTAATTGATAGTAATCATTATAAAGTTCAACACTCCTGATCCCGCATTGAAGCAACGGTGGACTTTCTAATCTCTCTCGTATAAAGGACTGAGGGCTGGCCCTTAGTGAACCATTCAAATAGACTAATGATCATGTTAGCGTACTAGAGTAACTTTTTTTATACACGCTCTTTTTTAGCGTCGAGGAAACGGAACATTAACTACATTAGTAGTCTAAAAGAACGGTTAATTACTCGATTTATAATCCGTTACTTAACTCCACGTGGGTATTCTAGGATATTTATGGCAGCCTTCGGTTCGTGTCGTTTTGACTTATTCCCCATTAAGAATGTTGACGTACGAATTTAAATTTAGAACAATCCGATAGGGCTGAAAAGGCTCCCATTTATTTTATTTAAAAGAGATATGTGGGTATCACGAATTTAGTCACACTATTCCATTTGTCAACTTTTCCATTAAACTTATTTTACTTTGATACTTATAGGTATCAAACATCCTACATCGTCCGGTCAATTTAGACCAAAAAATGAGAGTGAAGTTACATAAAGTCCCAACAAGCTGAATTTTTGTGAAGTTGTTCAAAACATAATTATAAACAATGTCTGGAAGTTCCCCATCATTCCCCTGTAAGAAAAAAATTTAATTCAAGGTCAAAGGTCAAAAAAATGAGTTTTTGGAGACTTCTAGACATTGTTTGTAATTATGTTTTGAACAACTTCACAGAAATTCAGCTTGTAGGGACTTTATGTAACTTCGAATGTCTAAATTGACCGGACTAACATAGGATTTGTTTAGATAGATAATGTTATACACAGTTTTAAATTTGTATATACCAAGATTGTACAAAATTCAGTTTATTACTGTATGACAAAACGGACAATTTAGAAAAAATCATAATTCCTTACTAATTTTATAAACGCGAAAGTTTGTATGCAGGATGGATGGACGTTTATTAATCTTGCATGCAATAATTACTAATTGGATTTTGATGAAACTTCAGAATAATATAGCTTACATATTAGAATAACACATAGATCACATATTATCCCAAAATTCTAACGGGAACTAAAACTACGCGCGTGAATCCGCGTTCGTCATCTTGTACTCAATATAAAACTTATGATACAAAACTACGTTAGAAATAAATTTTAAAAAGCTTTAAATCCAAAACAAATATTACAAAATGTTATATTAAAACAATTGAAATTTGTAATTAGTATGAAATTATAAATTGTTTTCGTATCACCTGCCGCCATCTATCGTTATGTCAAGAAACTAAAAAGTATTCAAAGTTTTACATAGCTGGCGCTAGCAGTCCATGCGCATAGACTTTAAACTTTGTTGAAAGTACTTCTAAATATCGATTTTTAGACATTATCGTAGTGTTCTTTACTAAAAAATATTTCCTTTAATAACTAAATTTAACAAGAACAAGTTATTTACAAATGCGTCGACAGAAAAAAATAACTCGAAACTGGCAAGTAATTTTTAGCATTCAACCAAAAATCGTGCGCTGGTTTTTCCTTTAACTTTCGTCCTAACTGACAACATGTAAGAATGCCGTACCCGACGTCCCATGAGTAAAAGCTTTAGGCAACTTTTTCTGCAAATGTGGATGTCTCGAGAAAAACTTGTCCAGTCCTCATAAATATTTACCAATTCAATAGCATTATCAACAAATCTTGTTTTGCGAGGATACGTCCACCTCTACACCAATAAGGTATGTAATACGATCCGACACTAATTGATGGCTACCGAATAAAAACTTAAAAGCCAATGGGTTCATTATGTCAATGATTTAATTTGTAAGACTTTGGCAACCGACGTTGTATTAACTATTCGTATTAGTTTTATTTATAGTAATAATTGCTAAAAAAATCTGATTAGAAATTACCTCTTAAATAACTCATTTTTTTATTTATTACAAGTCGACTGCAATCACAGCTGATGGTAAATGATCATGCAATATAAGATGGAAGCGAGGTAACTTGTTAGGAGTAGGATGAAATCTAGACCCCTTTCGGTTTCTAAACAACATCGCATTGGCACGCTAAATCGCAATCGCAGTACATCTTTATCGGTAGGGTATAACTAGCCACGACCGAGGCCTCCTACACCTGATTTGGACCGCTTTAGAAAATCTTTATTTATTTATTTATTTATTTATTAGGTTCGCTTACAATTACTTACAAACAAACACAGCATGCCCAATATAGTAGATATAAAAGATAACTTAAATAATACAAAACTTAACTTACAATTCTACTTAATAATTAATAAAGGTAAACAAAAAAATGTGAGAAAATCATACTAATATAGTTAAAAATCTTAATCAGGACCTCCGTCTTATAAACCCATTGGGCATACCACTGTCATGTTTGTCTGGAGGCCGTCACGTCCTAATAAGAAAGTTTTTAATTACATAAACCTTAACAGAAATAACATGAAGGTACTTCCAGACAAGAGCTATCCTATAAAGCTCTATAAAGCATATCGTAATGATATTCATCTGTATCATTATCAGCCTATTAACGGCCCACTACAAAGCCAGGCCTCTGTCATTGTAGGAGAGAGGAAATCGAGCGTAGACCCACCATGCTGCTCCAATGCGGGTTGGCGGGCTTAGGATGATAATGTTTCATTTATTACCGACCACTATCAGAGATGTTGATGATATAGTATACTTAAAAATAGTCATTATTTTTTTGACTATAAAATACTACCTACCAAAGGTGTTTATTAGCTTAAAGTCTACATGGTTGATTAATAAGTACCACTGAACTCTTTCAATGACTATAAATCTCTTTTGCAGCTCCTTCCTCCCAATGAAGGAATACAATAGGTAATAATGGCTCGTGTCATATTTTTTTCAGTAACTCACTCGGAGCCATACCTATCATGTCTCTATTTCTGAAAGATTATTTCTCAAACTAACATAAGTTAAAAGGACAATGCTCAAAAAACACCAAGGCAAGGCGCAAACTAAATTTAAATATGGCACATTTTAGGTAAAAATTAGTAAAATAATAACTAAAAATAATAGTTTAAAAAAACTAAAAACACGCTTTTTATAGAAACCCAAACTAAAAAATAGAAAATAAATTTTAATAAATTTAAATTAAGAATAGTGTTAAAAATTTCATTAACTATAAATTAATAATAGTGTAAATAAAAAAAATTATTCTATTTTAAAAAAAGCGTGGGGTGCATGGTGTCAATATAGTTATAAATATTTTATTGACAGATATGAGTAGAGTGATTATCATTTTGATAATATCTTAAAAAGCACCCCACGCTTTTTTTAAAATAAAATAATTTTTTTTTATTTACACTATTATTAATTTATAGTTAATGAAATTTTTAACACTATTCTTAATTTAAATTTATTAAAATTTATTTTCTATTTTTTAGTTTGGGTTTCTATAAAAAGCGTGTTTTTAGTTTTTTTAAACTATTATTTATTTTTTACTTTTTAGTTTGGTTTATTTATAAAAGCGTGATTTTTTGGAACTTACGCATCAGCCTATTTTGGCCTAGACACGTGGGATTATTGAATCCCTCCTTATTTTGACTATTTACACTCTCATTACCTCTATAGCGGCTGTGGCCGACTTACAATCTGTACCCGCATTTGCCTGTGCCCCACCCTTAGCACAGTGACCAAGGAAACCACAGAAACCTGGCCAGAGTACAGTCGGCACGGGAGCGAGCCTTGGAAGTCGCAGAAAAACTGCGACTGCCAGGGCTCGAACCCACGCCTGAGCGACTGTTGTACGGGCAGTTTAGCACTTAAACCGCTCGGCCACACAGTCGCTAGTAATTTATTTATTAGTGAGAATAAAATAATTATTTATAAATATTATAAATACGGGGAATCAGAGTTCAATTTCGGAGAGGGAGCCTGAGAAACGGCTACCAGAACCAAGGAAGGCCGCAGGCGCGCAGATTACCCACGGAGAGTTACATACTGACATACTGACATACTGACAAACTGACATACAAGTGAAGCTAATAATGCAACCAATGCCTATAACATTTGGAACAGTTCTTAAAATTTTCCCAGGATATCATCATCAGATCCTAACATGATGACAATGGGACCACCTTGGAAGTATGCCCTTTCTTATAAATAAAGTTTGAAGAGTTTCCTCGAGTTTTCGTAGATCTCATCATCAGATCATGACTTAGTTAACATTAAACCAACTGGAATCTTTCAAACTTCTCATTGAGACATATTAATCGAGCCCAATCACAAGGTAGCTACTGTAAACCGTTAAAGAGCTCCCTCAGCTGTCCTTCTTCTTCATCGCCAGACCCTCAATGACAGTCACAGCCCATCTAGATGTAAAGTTCTCATTGAGACAAATTAATCGAGCCCAAACACAAGGTAGTTACTGTAAACCGTTAAAGAGCTCCCTCAGCTGTCCTTCGTCTTCATCGCCAGACCCTTGATGACAGTCACAGCCCATCTAAATGTAAAGTTCTCATTGAGACAAATTAATTGAACCCAAACACAAGGTAGCTACTGTAAACCGTTAAAGAGCTCCCTTAACTGTCCTTCGTTTTCATCTGCAGCACTTCAATGACAGTCACAGTCCATCTAAATGTAAATTTCTCATCGAGACAAATTAATCAAGCCCAAACACACGGTAGCTACTGTAAGCCGTTACGGAGGACTCTAACTGTACTTCGTCTTCATCACCAGACCCTCAATGACAGTCCCAGTCCATCTAAATGTAAATTTCTCATCGAGACAAATTAATCAAGCCCAAACACAAGGTAGCTACTGTAAGCTGTTACGGAGCTCCCTTAACTGTACTTCGTCTTCATCACCAGACCCTCAATGACAGTCACAGCCCATCTAAATGTAAAGTTCTTATCAAAACAAATTAATCGAGCCCAAACACAAGGTAAATACAGTAAATCGTCAAGGAATTCTCTTATATGTAGATCGGCTCCATCATCAGATCGACTCCAAACCTTCATCGAATTGTAGTGCTTTTAAATACTTATCGGAAAAACTAACAAACGTACTTGTTGTCCCTACAATTTTTGAAAGTTCCCCTCGGTTTCTCCAGGATCCCATCATCAGATCCTGGTTTTCTTGTCATGGTACCACCACCGGACTATCTACTTTCCAACAAAAAAAGAATTATCAAAATCGGTTCATAAACGACGAAGTTATGCGCGAACACACATACAAGTTACATACTGACATACTGACATACTGACAAACTGACAAACTGACATACAAGTGAAGCTAATAAAAAGCGTGTAAAAATAGAGGGTATTGTTGAAGTCAACTGCGGAATATAATTTTGCTGTACCCGTCTCCAGAAATGCATAGGAGTTTCAAGAAATCTACTCTAAGTAAACGTCTGCATTGCAAAATGAATAACTATGCTAAGTTTCTAAGCAAAAATGTGTAATATAGTTATAAAGATCATTATGAATTAGCCAGTGAAATTTTGCTTTTAAATTTTTTTTTTTATCGACTACAAGTTGACCCTTGACTGCTATCACACCTGATGTTAAGTGATGATGCAATCTAAGATGGAAGCGGGCTAACTTGTTAAGAGTAGGATGAAATCCACACCCCTATGGGTTTCTACACGACATCATACCGGAACGCTAAATCGCTTGGCGGTACGTCTTTGTCGGTAGGGTGATAACTAGCCACGGCGAAAGCCTCCCACCAGCCAGACCTAGACAAATTAAGAAAAATCTCAACCTGCCCCGCCGGGAATTGAACCCAGGACCTCCGTCTTATAAATCCATCGCGCATACCACTGCGCCACGGAGGTCGTCAAAAATATAATATATAAATATTTATATTAAAAAGTTACAGTCGGGTTAAAGTATCATGCTAGAAACACAACGCAGCCATTAAACACTTGCAAAATAAATGCTTCATTGTCCTTTAACAATACAATTCTCATAAAAGCGACTAAGATTATACGTATAACCTTTACACCACAACAAGGCACAATACCTAACTTGGAGTATAATTAACAGAGATTAGCTCTCAATCTTGCAGCGCCTCGTACCTTTGTAGCTAAGACTGCATTATGGACGGCTACGTCCTAGGATTTCTAAGCTGGCTCGAGATAACGACGAAACAGGCTCTTTGACGAAAATTAGTAGTGCATACCCGGACTACTCCAATGCAAGAGGAGTAATTTACTGTTCCTACCTTCTACATAACAGGTTCCACATATTTGAGCATGCCTGCAATGGTCTATCCCGACATATTAGGGTCAATGACTCATTTGTGTATAAGATCTTTAAACGAGTTAACGACTTCCGACGTGGTTGTTATCGCCGTGTTTTATATTAGCGTACAAAGATTCGATTCCCAGTTCGGGTCAATTTAAGATTTGATTTCAAATCTGAATTGACCGCAGAATCTGACAGACTCTCTTTGTCTAACATGATACTATAAAGAGAAAAGAAACGATTTTAATAGTAGATATTAATAGTAGAAAATGATATAAATCGTCGATTAATATTGCTCTTCCTTTCGCGCCAGTGCAAAGAAAGAGAGAACCATATTTTCGTTATCATAAAATCATTGGTGTCGGTACATTTAATGAAGATGTCATATAAAATGACTTCATTGAACAAGAGCCGTAATGAACACTCAACATACAAAGTTGTGATATTAAATATTGGAAATAGCAAGTGGCACTCAATAATGGCTTATAAAAAGTCCAAAGCCATTCACATGGCAAACAGCCCGCGGCTGCCATTATAAAATCGTAAAATCGTAGCTTGCTCTTTGTACAGAATTACCCGTAATTTATCTCAACAAAGAAATATATACATTGTAATTCTGTGGAAGTTTGAACAAGGTAGGAGGTAGAGATTCCTTTTTGGCGATTAATTACGAAGAAGAAGGAGAAGAAGAAGAATATTTCTTCTTTAACCCGAGATTTTGATGCACTTGGTCGTATTGTTGGTTGTAGGGCGTTTGTCAGCGATTTACCGTTGTCCGTTGCACTTCTTTAGCCAGCTAAGCTTTTTCAGTAGCTTATTACGCCACCCCAGAACGTTGATTACCGAATAAAGTATTGCTAGAAAGCCGATATACGCTGCACGTTAATCTACTCGTAATACTGTGTCTCAGCATAAGTTCGGGAGATTCTAAATACTTTACAAAAGAAGTTGCAGTACCAGGGGCATATACCTACGTCAAGGACCTATATCTTCTTCTTCTTCTTCCCGGGCTTTTTCCGCACTTGGCCACGATGTTGGCCGTTGTACGTGATTCCTCCGGTGTAGGTCCCCTCTGGTTTATTCCAACCAGCCGAGCTCGCTCCAGAAGCTTAGGAGGCCGCCCAGGTCGCCGATCGCTTCATGGAGTGTCGCTGAGGAACCAATGTAGGTAGCTCGTTGCTCCGACACACTGCTACATCTAAGCATAACATGTATCGGTGTTTCGTTTTCCTCCATGCAGGCTCTGCATAGAGGACTGTCAGTCAAGTTGAAAGGTGTTTGTTTAACATACAGTGGCCTGTTATTAGTCCTACTACTGTTCTCAACTTCATACGACTCAGGCGCATAAGTTTTTTCGTTAATTTTGGATTTAAGTTTGGAAGTGCTTCCTTTGTGTGGTTGCACTCTGTTGTTTTGGCCCATAGCTCGGCATGAGCACTTATAGTTTGTTTATGTAGCCATGATTTATATTCACTGAACGGTATGGGCGCTATTGGTTGTGGGCCTACTACCTTCAGTGTTGCAGCTTGTTTTGCTAGTTGGTCTGCCATGTCATTACCTATTATTCCACTGTGACTTCTTAACCATTGTAAGGTCACTGTGTTTCCCATCGCAAGTGTTTCTAGGGCGTGGTGACAGTCGAGCAGTAATCTTGAGGTCGTAGAGGATTTTGTTAGAGCTCTTAATACTGCTTGGCTGTCACTGTGTATGGTAATATTGAAATTTGTTACCTGTCTGCTAGCCACAGCTATGGCTGCTGTTGTGATTCCAACGCACTCAGCCTGAAAGACTGAGTTGTGCTTACCAAGCGCTTGCATGATCTTTATGTTCAGTTCCTGGCAGTATGAACCTGCTCCTGTTCCTCTGGTGGATTTTGATCCATCAGTATACACATCGATTGTGCTCGAATTGCTTCTTGAGTATGTATTTTCTTCCATGTTGATGTTGTACGGTTTGTCTACCATGAATCGTTTACATGTTTTATCACAAATTGGTGTGTCCAGTATATCTGTCTTTTCATAGCCCACAGGTTTTTAGTCTGAGTGCTGTCAAAATTGCCTCTTCTTAAATTAGTGGTGGTATTCCCAGAATTGCCTGAAGGGCTGCTGTTGGGGTTGTATTCATACTACCTGTTATTGCTAGTAGTGCCAGTCGCTGGAATTTTTGCAACTCTTGTTGTACAGTGATTAGAACTGTCCTTGTCCACCAGATTACTGATGCATAGGCCAGTGAGTTTCTGACTACGGTCAAATATAGCCATTTCACATTATGTGGTTTCAGTCCCCATGTTTTTCCAATCATACGTTTGCATTGGCTGAGGACGATTGTTGTGTTTTGAATTTTAGATTCAATGTGTTTCTTCCAGTTTAGCTTATTATCCAATGTTACACCTAGGTATTTCACTTCGGTTGAGAGTTTAAGTGTAACTTTGAATAATGTGGGCATAGTGATTATGTTTGGTTTTCTTTTGTTTGTGAACAGAATTAACTCTGTTTTGTTCGGATTAACAGATAGTTCGTTTTTTACGCACCACTGTTCTATCTGCTTTAATGCACTTTGCATTATGCCAAATAGGGTGTTCTCTTGCTTGCCTCCTATTAGTATTGCTATGTCATATGTGATATCCTTTGTTATTCATTGTTGTGATAAGGTCGTCTACGACTAGATTCCACAGAAGGGGTGAAAGGACACCTCCTTGCGGACATCCTTTCGCAACAATGCCTTTGGTTATGCCATTTATGTCTATATGGACAACTCTTAGTTTTAATAGTGCGTTTATCCATTTTCTTAATGTTGTTGGCACGTTGTATCGTGTTAATGATGTTTCTATACTTTTAAACGTAGTTTTGTCAAAAGCACCTTCGATATCTATGAAGGCTCCTAGTGTTGCTATTTTGTTTTCTAGGTTATGTTCTATCTTGCCCACAACAGAGTGTAGTGCAGTTTCGGTAGATTTACCTATGCAGTATGCGTGTTGATTTGGGTGTATTGGAGTATTCATCAGTACTCCATCCCGTAAATGTCTATCAACTAGTCTTTCCAGAGTTTTTAGGAGAAAAGATGCTAGGCTGATAGGTCTGAACGCTTTTGGTTCTGTGTAATCAGATTTTCCTGGTTTTGGTAGGAAAACTACTTTCACTTTTCTCCATGAGTTGGGAATATATTTGTATGCTAGGCATGCTTTATATATTGTAGTCAGCCTTGGTGTTAAGGATTCTATGCCCCACTGTAGTAGGGCTGGAAAGATGTCATCTGCCCCTGGTGATTTAAAGGGGTGAAAGGTGTCTATGGCCCAGCGTACTCTGTCCGTTGTTACTACCTTGTTGGCCAGATCCCAGTCTGATTCTGCTGGGTTATCGTTGGCAGCTTCCTCCCATTCTGTGCTTTGAAGGATTTTGCATCCCGGAAAATGTATCTCTAAGAGAGTTTCGCTTATCTCTTTGTCACTTTTTGTGAAGTTTCCGTCGGCTTTCTTTAAGGAGCCTAGTGTGAGAGTGTTGTCTCTTGTTAAGATTTTCCTCACTCTGTTTGCTTTATCGTTTGATTCTATGTTTGTACAAAAGCGGCGCCATGATGTGGTGCCTCTTTGTCTTATGATATTCTTGTATGTGTTTTGGTAATTTTTGAATTTATCCCAATCGTTGTCGTCTCTTGTATTCTTTGCTCTGTTGAAAAGGTGTCTCAGTCTACGTCTCCTCCTTTCTAGATCTGAGTTCCACCAACTGTGCAAAGGTGTTTGTTTTGTCTTATTTCCCTGTAGGGGACCTATATATTACCTACTACAATCAAAGGACAAACGGAACACGGGATAGGAAAAAACATCCTGGCGAAAAATTTTCGCCAGTGGATATGAGTAAGCGCTTGCGCTTGGTCAGGGCTGCCGAGTCCAAAATTCAAGTTGCCAATATGATCGCCGGCCTTCGTTAGAAGAGATACTTCAAGAAGAAAATACGTTCATAATCATTCTTTATTAGAATTTAATTATTTTATAAATACAAATTATAATATAGCTAACCATTACCTGAACCACACTTATTATTAGGTATATTTTTATAGCTAATAATAAGTCTATATTATACTGTAATATAATTTATTTGTGATATGGAACATTAAAAATTATGAAGTTATTAAGATCAATCAATTTAGGCCGGTACTAGTAATTATAACTATTAACATAAACCGAATCGTAATAAATTAAAACAAAAAATGAACTATAAAATTTAACCCTGAAATTCTTGATCAATAACAGGTTAGAGAAGATTATTATCAACTATAGTTTTTATCCGTAGGTACAGATTACAAGATAATTAAAATAGTTGAGTAGTTTGCAAGATGAACATTTTTTTAATTTGCAACCGTATATTAGTGCTTCAATAGAAATATTTTGAATTTAATGTAATCCGTGGCGCAGTGGATTTATAAGACGGAGGTCTTGGGTTCGATTCCCGACGGGGCAGATGAGATTTTTCTTAATTTGTCTTGGTCTGGCTGGTGGGAGGCTTTCGCCGTGGCTAGTTACCTTACCGACAAAGATGTACCGCCAAGTGATTTAGCGTTCCAGTACGATGTTGTGTAGAAACCGAAAGTGGTGTGGAAATCATACTCCTAACACTACCATCTTAGATACATTATCACTTAACATAAGGTGTGATAGTAGTCAAGGATCAACTTGACTGATCAACATTCGATAAAAAATATGTGGGTACTCGTAAGATTTTTCAACGTCAGATTTTTGACAATAAACTAATTTTTTGTATTATTCTTTATTTTAAAACAATGCTTTGTCTTCAGCTTGGTTATTTTATGTGTGGGTTTGTTTTCACCAACAATGTTCCAGCTTTCGTTTTTCCAACCACCTACAATGTGAATATTTTCGAGTCAAGAGCAAATAGACACCTTCTAGGCAAGCACGTTCTACTGTATCGCTAACTATTACTAACCACTACCATCTTAGCCAAGCTTAAACAGTATAAAAAAAATATTTTGGTTAGAGGTTATTTTCAAAATAGGACTAATCGTCCTAAAATTTCACATGAGTGCACATTATCTGGGGTAAAATTCCTTTCACTCTTTTCATCCAGAAATAAATACTGTAAAATATAGAATAAAGTATGAAACCGCAAGCATTAGCCATTTGAATATAAAGGAAAATGCACCAAAGCACTTTTCTTTAATAACAAATCAACGGTCACGTGAGGTTTATTTCACCAAGTTGACGAGTTGACGTTGCAGCACTCGTTTCGAAGCCAACAATTAAGAATTAACATATCTGGAAATGCTTTAACGGAGGCGGAATGTAATAAGTCCCTTGACGCGCCGTGATTAGCCTGTCATAGGTCTGGGGAACTGGCATTGTAATCAGGTTCACTTAGTCTAAGAGACGGTGACTTGGAATATAATAAGAAAGTATAGGCGTTACTTTGCGGAAGTTCTTTAATAAGAACTATTTGTTGTTGTATTAAAAACAACAGCTTTTTGATCAGTAATTTATTTATTCCGCTATTGTCCGCGAAAATGCGATGTGATTACAAATGACACAACATCCTCAAATATGTTGGCTCTAATTTGCAGGTGAACATTATAGAGCAAAATATTTTTTTCTCTATTAATTTTAGGAGAGGCAATATTATGGAGTTTAAACTATGCACTTGCTTAGAAGTTGCAGGGGCATTCTTATCTTGAAGGCGCGTAAATCATACATGGCATTTGTTAATTCAAATAAATTTTGAATGTATTTTGTACTCGTTATTATATTTTAAACAAAATAATAAAAAATATTCAAACAATTATAATGAGGTAGGCATATCGAAACTGCTGCATTTCTGATTATTTTTGTTCAAAATCTACTTCTTATTGCAAAGAGGCTCTATCCGTAATATATCGCTTTGGTAGTTAAGAAACTTTTAATTCCTTTTTAAATTATGCAAATCTACAATTATTATTTGTGCTGTCTCTTGGTCTAGGTTCACGCCTCCTCAAATCATTTTGTATTTTAGGGGCATTGTGTTTTAATTTTATTAATACTTTGGGCTCTTTCAAAGTCTAAAATCTGTCGTCAAACATTGTATATCGACTTGATTTAATCTCTCTCAAAATATATATGTAGGAAGAAATATTAATTCATGAAAACTTCTTATATTCTTTTAGATAAACTGAACGTATAGGTTTATGAAGTATTCAGTAATAGTAAATAATTTTGTGCTTTTTCGTCAGATATTAAATCGGATAACGTCAAATAAAAATATCGCATAATGTTTGAAGACTAAAGTCTTCAATCATTGCGTCCTACCTGTCATGACCTACGGTGCTGAGACGTGGACACTGACAGCGAGACTAGTCCACAAACTTCAAGTTTCTCAGCGAGCTATGGAGAGAGCTATGCTTGGAATTTCTTTAAGGGATAAAATCCGGAACGAAGTAATTTGACAAAGAACTAAAGTAACCGACATAGCTCTCAGGGCTAGTACATTGAAGTGGCAGTGGGCGTTATCTGTCGAACGACTGATGGTCGTTGGAGTCGAAAGGTCCTGGAGTGGAGACCGCGTCTCGGCAAGCGGAGTGTGGGGCGTCCCCCAACTAGATGGAGCGACGATATCCGGAGGGTGGCTGGCACCGACTGGATGCAGAAAGCCTATAATAGACTGGGTTGGCGCTGCTTGAAGGAGGCCTATGTCCAACAGTGGATGCATAATGGCCGATGATGATGATGATGATGATGATGATGAAATAAAAATAATATGGATCAGAGAACCACCACACTCCTGAGTGAGGTCGACAGCTTTTCTCCGAAATATGGGACCACGAACTTTGTTTTTTTTTTTACTGCAAGTAAAATTATTATTTTAAAGACTGACTCTAGACTCGAATCCAGGAGATCGAAAATCAAAGAACCAACCAAAACCAGGCCGTCATACATAGGCACACATAAGCACAATGTGTAAATATGTTAAAGATAATTTAGACACAATATTAGGTTGTCCAAAAAAGTTACAGTTACATTTAAGTAGAGGATGGAGTTCATTTCTTTTATTCAGGCTCGCTGCACCCACTCGGTTAAAAGAAGCTGAGGGTTTTAATACGAATGCGCCGAGGACAGTTGAGAGCTCATTTACATAACCACCTCATATTAGTTTATCGCAGACTACCGTATACTACGGGACTTTTGGTTTTTAAATAATTACCTTTATTATGAATCCAATTTAGCTTCACAGATTATACAGAAGAATAAACTGTCATGGCACTAGTCAGTCTCATTAAATTTAATTTATTTAAAACAATATATTTACAGTAACTCATCTTCAGCGGATATCTATGGAACCTTCTAAAAAAACTCGCTTAACTATGTGTTGACAAAAAGTTTAAAACCACACTTAGGATTCGTTAATGACATATCCTGTGTAGAGAAAGGTCGCCCAATAGTGGTGAAATAATATATATCGCTTTCTTTTCGTCTTATCGCAAAGAAAGAGAAAACATTATATTTGTTTTATATTTTTACGATTATGAATTTCAGGCCAGGCCTTTAGATGCCTTTTTTGCCTTTATTGGCGAAGGTATTTGGAACTTAGACCAAACACGATCCCCAAATATTAATACCCTATACTATAAACCAGATATAAGGTTTTGCTAAACTAGCATAATAATGATCACGGTAGTGCGCCTTTACCTTAAAGTCTCATTTATAATGATATTCATATGCGATTTTTTGTTACAGATCGGACAAAAGTAATTACATACTAACACAATTTTATGAATTGATTTTTTTAAGTAACTATTAATAAAAAGACCTTTTAATAAAAAGAAGAGCACAATCGTGTTGAAAATTTCACTTTAAAATTGACCACTTTTTGATTCAGCAGTTTTCCCCAAAATTCTGATTCTGAGAACTGTTTAAGGCTGAATTTCCAATCAGAAACTACGTGAAAAGTATACCCAAAAATTTAAATTGTGTGGCCTCTGATTGTGCATCTCTCTTTTAATAAAAGATCAATGGAAGAAACACATTTTTCAAGTTAATTATTATGTTGTATACTTCGAAATTGTTTGAGATAGTTTCACAAGTAAACATTAGTGTTTGCTTTTAATTAATTTGATGCAAAATATTCCCAAGTAAAAATTAATAGCCGCTCTACATTTATGGTATACTCGTATCTACACTCATTTCGTTTCGGACATGGATAACTTTATGCATTCGTTTGTTTTTATTTTATTTATTCGACGTTTTTTATTCGATACGTTGATATCGATACTTGGAAAGTTAAGTTTATTTTATTTAGCTTGGTGTAAAACACAAGCAGTTTATTACATCGGTGACAGATCGAGATTTTAACCTTGTGAGCTTTTCTGCATAATTTATTGCTTAATTTTTAATACTAAAAGGCCCCATACATATTGATTTTAAATGTTGAGTGAATTTCGTTTATCTTTTTTATTTTAAAAATGTACGAAGCGTAAAAATGACTGTGAAGTGAAAATGTAAATACTTATACCAATTAAATACACATAGCTCGAAGATCTGATGGAGGATGGGGTCACAAGGAACTAGAATGACGACCTTGGCGAAATCGCAGTGTTTGTCTACTAGGTACTAAATGGACTGCCGACCTCAAAGAGAGGAACGGCTGGATGCAGTTAGCTAAAGATCGTGCTGTTTGGAAGTCCTTGCAAGATGTCCAGCAGTGGACGACTTACAATGATGATGATGATGATGATGAAAGTTAACAAAATAAAAAAGTTAACAAAATAAAAAAGAATATTTTTTCAATCGACCAAGCTGAGTTTCAGTGGGATAAACAATAATCAATTTGCATGTAGGTATGTATGAGAGAGGTCAAGTGAGCTGAGGCATTATAAGATCCGCCATGGATCGGCTCAAGAAAATATGGAGAAACAGAAACATTATATAGGCCACTAAAATGCGACTTGTAAGGACATTAGTTTTGCCAATATTTCTTCATGGTGCTGGTACGTGGACTGTAAGAGAGAGTGAGAAAAAGTAGATAAATGCTTCAGAAATGTAGTGCTGGAGAAAAATGCTTGGCTTATTCTGGACATAGATCCAACGTTTCAATCCTCCAGGAACTTAGCATCAAACACCGTCTTTCTTCCATCATCTGAAGTCGCATTCTCACCTTCTTTGGTCGCCGAAGAAACACATTCATAGAGAGACTTGTGATACAGGGAAGGGTTGAAGGCACAAGAACGCATGACAGGTCACCAATGCGCTGGACCGACTAAATTACGATCGCTCTAAATAGAAGTGTCATCGAATGCACTAGAAGAGCCGCAGTACGGGAGCAATGGTGACGGATTGTGGAACATGCCAGCGCCCCTAATCTGACGACCACGACTGTGACAAGAGTGTGACAACGAAGAAAAATAGGTATGAGATTACGTACAGTCCAGGTTTTTGACATTTCTTATCCAACCGTTTTTTATATTTCAAAACGCATTCCCGATAACATACTGCAAAAAAAAACAAATATACCATTACATAAGATTTTACTATATATAAGCGCCTTACAACATCATGCATACCTATGTAAGCCGAGTTTCATGACAACATCGTATATTAAGATCAATTTTCAGATAACCAAGCTTCTATAATATTTACTATCTCTTCTAGTTAGACATGCGATATCTAGGCTGAACGCTTGGCCACGGAAACGGGCGACAGAAACAGCGGTAAGGCAAGTGACGCGGCAATTTTAACAGCAAGAATTGCACTTGTATTTATAAACCTACGTAATATATATGATTTGATCGCTACATAACTTTCTTCGTTCTTTGATCTTTCTTTAGGATCTTTATCTTGGTTCGTCTTCTAGTCTAAGGTTTGACTATCATATCATCATCATCAACCTACTCGTATTACCGGCCCACTACATGGCCAGGCCTCTCTCCTCGGAGGTGAGGATATATAGCTTTGGAGGTGAGGATATATGCTTAAACCCAACACGCTACTGTGGGTTGTTAGGTGGGTTTGCAGGCTTTGCAGGGTTTATATATGGGCTATGAAATAGTGAGTAATTCAAGTAATTTTTGTTAGTAATTAATACCGGCTTATATTATCATCAGATGATGATTAAATCTGTGAGGTTATTTATATTTTAATTATTCTTGTCTCACACGCTTCGTTGTAACCTTTAGCAGATTTTCGTAACGGCGAACGTCTCGTGGCCAGCGAGTTAAAAGTATCAGGCTAATTTATTGATATCATACTGTGTTATCATGACTTATCTGGATATCAATTATAAAGATTTGTATTGAAGGCTTAGACTTAGGTGAGTCTAGATTCATTAATTCTCTAACCTTGATAACTGTTGCATGAAGAAATTTCCTAACTACATTGCTGATAGCTATCTAATGATTTATTTTGTCTTATCTTCGTAATTATTTTACAGTAAATAGACCTTAAAAAAGAAGAAAAACAAAATCCCTAATTTTATTCATCAAATTACAAACAAAAAAATGCTAATTGTGCCTGAGAGAAGTAATTAACCGCTGTAGGCCTCATGTACTTTTAAACACGAAGGTTTTAAGCCGCAAGTATCTCGCTGCAGATGTAGTTATTTCGGGATGGATCGTCCACAAACTAGCCACGGCCGAAGCTTCCCACCAGCTGGACTTGGACCAATTTAGAAAATCCTGAAGAATATAAAAGAAGACAAAGAAGGAAATGAAGAACCGAACCTAGGACCTCCGTCTTATAAATCCACAAAGTGTACTACTGAGCCAAAATATACAAAATTTCCTAGCCTCTAAGGCCTAATCTAATCCTTCTAATTCCTTATTCTTCAATAACTCTCTCCAAACTAAAGACAGGTAATATGTGGCTCCGATCACGAGGTCTAGGTTTCAGATCCTGGTTCTGGTTGAGGAATAAATCTGAGTTTCTCTTTCTTCTTAACATTCAGCCCGAAGTCGGGACGTTGGTGGTATTACACATACGTGCCTCTAAGTGCATGTCAATAAGCCATCAGTCTCGGTCAATATAATCAAAATCTGATAGTGATCGTTAATGAATTAAACATTACCACCCAAAGTCTGCCAACCCACATTGGAGCAGCGTGGTGGGTTTACGTTCCATATTTCCTCTCCTATCTGAAGGGAGGCCTGTAGTGGGCCGTTAATGGGCTGATAAAGATGAAGAGAAGTGTTGACCAGACCTGGTTCACATCTCATCGCAGAGTATCACGGCTACCTGTTAGCGTCATTTGTAGCAGATGAAATGTAAATGCACATTCGTTATGTGGCGCCCGCGAGCAGCTCTGTATTCATGAGAGTTGGGCTCAAGGCACGAGCGATGTAATGTTATAGCAGAATCTTTTTTTAATATAGGCAATCAGACATGACCAAGTTCATGATAAACAGTAGGTATTTCCCATTGCCCATGCCCATGATTTATAGATGCCTGGAACACATTACATTACTGGGATTACATTACATCTCAAGGATGCCAGAAAATATGTGAGGCAAATTACGATCTGCTGAACAGGCCGAGATTGCATTTGGCTCTGTGCAGCATGATCTCTTGACTTTCACCTTGAAATGGAATAATGTCCCCGATATAGTTATCGAGTTTACCACCAAGTAGATGGTATATATGTATATTAAATTCTAAATCTTTTATGGTGCTACAGGCGGAGATCTACCAAAACTACGTTGGTTCCCTGCTTGCAGCACCATAAAGTATTTAGAATTTAATACAGATATAGTGATCCTTGTTCTTCTCTTTTCAGTTTATTACTTCTAAGCAGTCGGGCTTTTTATTTTTACAATAATAATTTTATTGTTTCTTCTGCATTCCTTTATAACTTGGTCCATCCTCCAGACAGCGGAACTTGCGCATATTATCTTCAAATGTGTCAACAGCTCGTTCGTACTCCTCTGCTAGTTGTTGCACCGAATTAAATTTTTTCACAAACATTTTATACCGTGCATCATTTAGAAATGCTTCAATTTAATATTTTATAAGTTGTTTATACGAAATAAAAAGCTATTTGTGACTGAAACGAACAAGTGCTTCAACCGTAACCGTAGACATATTTCATCTTACAGATAACTACAAATGCCTTCTATCGATTGGTTACATGGTTTAATTCGTTCGTTTGGTATGGATTCGTTGGGTGAGGGGATATTTTTGATTGCACGATATTGTACGACGCTTCAACCACATAAAAATCGATGGGACGCGTTTCTAGTTATCTCTTAGACAAGATATTTCTTCTGTCGCATCATAGCTAGGTATGCTTATCTATACTGTTAAATAGTATAGCTGGGCACTTGGAAAATGTACTTGATGGTGAAATTCTAGTTTGGAATAGCAGGTAAGTACTTATGTTTTAAGTTATTTTTTATTTACTACAAGTAAGCTGTTGACCATTTCTTTGGAAAAGTGTTAGTCCACCTCCGACAGCGGAATTCGCATATTATCTTAAATGTGAACATCTTCGTACTTCTCTCCTAGTGTTGCACCGAACACTGAAATTTTTTCTCAAACATTTTATACCTTGCATCATTTCGAAATGCATCAAGGTTTAATATTTTATAAGTTGTATAGCAAAATAAAAAGCTATTGTTCGTTAAACGAACAAGATTCATCTTTATACCTTTTTGACGACCTCCGTGACATATTGGTCTGCGCGGTGGATAACTAAAAATGCCTTCTATCGATTGGCGGGACATGGTTTAATTTTTCGTTTTGTATCTGGTCTGGCTGGGGAAATCTTTGACTGTCGCTAGTTCTACCTACCTCCAAACCATATCAAAAATCGATTCGCGTTTCGTACTATGTCTTAGAAAGATAGGGGTGTTTTTCTGTCGCATCATAGCTAGCGTATCTTAGACTTATCATATATATGATGTGAAAGCAGTCAAAAATCTCTTTTGGTTATTAGCTGATAGACAGTCAACATCTCACTTATATTCACAATTTCTTGCAAAATTTTTACACCCACCATACTTAAGACAAGAAAATAAAATCAAATCGCTCTATAAATCAGACGAGCGAGTATAAACAAACAAGGTAACGATTTTGAACATGTTTCAGACCGAACTAACCCCATATAACTGGGTGAAACAAAAGTGCCTCGGGCCTCAATTCCCGCCTCAAAATTTATGCGTTCCATACAGCGGACCGATGCATCTCCTCTCCATGTCACCCGGCCGGGGTCCAATTAAGTTCGACTCACGACCTCCAGAACGGGCCGCGAACATAGCGACAATACAATAAATTAATATACTGTATGAAATATAGCTACAATTTTGATCTATTTATAAATCAAAACATTTTTATTCAGTGTATTTTGAATCGTCAATATGTTTTATATTCTTAGATTATGTAAAAGTAATGGTGATAATTAAGGTCGGAAACTTAAAATTGAAACTACTAGGGTCCGAGAAGAGTGTTGAGAGAATAATATTTTTATAGTAATTATTCGTATTGGATAGAAGCAGGTGTTACTTTACGGAAAATTATCATAATAGTTAATAGTCAATTTATTGCGCTATATTCTGCAAAAAGCCAACGAATCCAGGCGACAAAGTCACCCAGATCAGGCAGAATACTCTCTACACATCTTTCACTCCGGAACTGGAGGATCCTCAGAAGACGTTAACTCTACAATGCGCATTTGCGAATGCGCAATCGTAATTCAGATGACTTTTTCGCTTGGATTCGTCTGCTTTTCGCGGAAAATAATAAATAAATTATTAACTATTCGGAAAATAACGTCGAATTTTCAAGCGATTTAGCGTTCCGTTCCTACTCAAGCTAGCCCGCTTCCATCTTAGATCACATTATTACATATCATCAGGTAGGATTGCAGTCAAGGGCTAACTTCAAATAAAAAAAAAACTATTAAAATAGGCTGATAATTATAATAATTGTAGACAATAGTACCAAATACGATATTGTTACAATACGTGTATTCGATTCTACCATTTCTATATTTCCGCCGCTAGTTTCATGGCCTAGGTCAAACGAGAAGTTCGTGCAAGAGAAAGCGGAAAGCGGGTCGCGGCTAGATCTCCGCTATTAGATTGTCATGCATGTTACACGTTGGATGAGGATATTAATTGTGACAGACCATTTCGCTACAACGGCGGTATGTCGGATAAGGAAAGTGATGCTCCACGAGTCATATGATATTTATATGGTATTCAATGCGTATTGTCGTGGAGATTAAGATTATTAACGATTGTGGTTTTAAAAATAGGTGTCTCTTATACCATAGGTAGAATCACTACTAAAGCTTTCAAAACTGATTGTATATATGATAATTTTTTTATTCATCAAGTTAGTTCGTGACTGCAATCACACCTGATGGTAAGTGATGATATTTTTTCTTGATTATTTTCGGCTACTGATTACTTCTGACTATTCATAATGGTAAAAGTTGTAGATAGGTTTATCTAATATATAAAATTTCACTGTCACAATGTTAGTTAAGGAGACGGTCGAAAGAAACAGTCCCCGTACTCCTCCGAAACGGCTTTACCGATTTTTAACAAATTTGGTATGCGTATTCAGCAGGTCTGAGAATCGGCTACTATCTAATTTTCATCTAAATTTTTTTTTAATTTTTAATGCAAAACAACTTTTGCCGGGTCAGCTAGTACTTATATATAATTGACGAACCAAGCATCGTCATGGTACAATCATTATTATTAATGATAATGTGTAGGGAACAGGAAACCATCACCAACAGTTAAATAATTAAATAGTAAAGAATAGTAAGCCGCAATCAATAGCTCCTGTCAATATATAGGGGAATTATTGCTCAAGCCTTTTCATGTCAAATTCCTTGACCTAATATGCCCTTTATTCACAATGAAACAAAATCAAGTGAGGTAGTCAAGCGCAAACCTGTCAATGATAAAAACCGCTTAAAATCATAAATCAGAACCAATTACACTGATCAACAAGCGTTCAAACTCTAAGGGCGAGGGACGTACCTTCATATTATCAGAAACGGCACAAAATATTACAGACTGACAAGCAACAATTATGCAATTTGCGTAATTATACGCTGGAAATAAGAACTGCATTCAGCGAGGTGGAAATGCAAATTCTACAGGGGAGCTTTAGAGTTCAACACTTCATAAAATACACCGGCCTTTAATACCGTGTTGCGTTTTGACTGCTCCACTTCTGTATCGTTTAGATCAGACTAAGGGAGTTGGTACACTCGTTTTATATTAATTTTATTTGCATTTACACTTTATATCTAGTATTTTATCGATCTCCAGTGAGGTATCAGGTGTGGGTTAAAACATAGCATACGCAACTTTTCTTCAGAAAAAATTGATCTTTCTTTTTTAGAATAATATTTATTTTATTTATCAATATTTGCAGATTTTTTTGTTATTAATCCCTGTAAAATTTCAAGATGCCTCAAACAAATTCCAAAACTGACAAAACTGAAGCTATCTATTAAAACTAAAACCAAACTTAGGAACCTAATCAAGGATAGTAAAACAATGCATTGCCAACTGCACTTTATTGTTTAAAATAGGTTAAATTACTTATATTAACTTAATAACAATGTTGGCAACACTTACTATAAGCTAGAGCGGCAGAATATGCTTATTATGAAACTTGTAGAGACCCATAACACCTTATTCATCGGTACCGTTAGATAGTAATTTAATATTAATTCATTTCAATTTTGCTCGGGAAATTAAATACTAATTTATCATCGTATTGAAAAATACCAAATACTCCAAACCAATTTGCCACTTATCAAAACGCATTACGCACGGTATCCCAACGTAGGTACTCTTGCCCAATAGCTGAAGAGCTGATGGACATTTTAGGCAAGTATTTGAGACAAGCTGAAATTTGTTTTTATCGCTGCTATAAATATCCCAACACTGAACTGCAGACCTAGCTGGCTGTAGAGTAAAATCAACCAAATGTTCTTGAACCCTTCAAGAAATTCCTCTCCCTTGAAGAAATTTTTACACCTAAAATTGTATGTTTAATGAGGAAAAAAGCCAAGTTAGTAGTATTTAGGCAGGTCTTTAATTTTGTGCAAAACAATTTTGCAAAACAGTTTTCGATTTTGATGTGAGGTATCTTGAAATTTATCGAGAGTTATAATTAAAAATATTTTAAAAATCTCAAAATATTTAAACATAAAATAAATATGTTTACAATGTATTATGGAACATTCGAACTGTCAAGAAATTACGAAAGTTATTTATTAATTTATTTATACTCTGTTTGTACACTACATGACATAATATTATGAAGGTAGTAGAGGTACAAAAGGCGGCCTTATTGCTTAGTAGCGATTTCTTTCAAGTAACCTTACAAAAAAAAATAAAAGTTAGGTGTACAACTGTATCCCTTTCACTCACACGAATACAGGTGCTGATGATGCCCAAGGTACTTTCCAGCCAGTAGTACAGTAGAGTTATAGGACAAGTTTTCAACTTGCCAAAAATGTCTACCATCTCTTGGCGCATAATGTCGGATTACGAGATTATTTCACTGCGGCGTGGCTTGTTTAGTGACCGTCATCTTGTGGTTACCATTATCTCAGCTAACCACATAAACGCCGCTACATCTTGTTAGTAGACAGTTTACCCGCAGGATTTATTTCACCGTTTTTACAAGAGTTTTCATACCGCTACTGCACTTACGCGGTTGTTAGTGGAATGAGAAATTCAAATGATGCTAGTTGACAAAGAGTCGAATTAACTTAATCTTTATAGTGTATTTATTTACCTGGTAATACTTATACAAGCAGAGTTTCTCAAAAGTGAGCAATTGCTTTTTTCTATCGGCACTGAAGTCAGATCAGGGCCTATATTTAAGAAGGATAATTATGCGATCGCGGTCTTATAGTAGGGCTAATAAAGAGGAATAAATTATTATTTTACATACTGTTTTCCATATTATCTCAAAAAGATTAAACATCTCATTTCATTTTCAATGAAAGCTCTCAGGTGCCACGACTCTTCTCAATGTTATTGCCATATTTCAGCCAATTTACACAAAATCTAAACACTTTCTTAGGAATAAGTCTAGGTATACATCAGTCAAAACTGTATATTAGTTTAAATCACCTAAGTTATTAATCAGCATGATTTTATTGCCATGAATTGAGAAAATATGACCTGTTTCTTACGACTACTGTCGTCCCGTTTTATCCCCAACTAACATTGACATATTAATACTATGGACTTCGGGTCAGCGATAAAAAGTGTCCGAACCAAAAGTAAGCCAAAACGCGAAATGATTTCCAATCGCAATTCAGTCTCATATTAGCTGACTGACAGAATACACGTCAATAATGCCGTAATGTGTTATAAAAAACTTGTAAGAACTACCCGAGTAAGGTGAGAAAAGAAGACGGTGTACCATATTTTCAGTAAGTAAATATTTACTGATGATTTTAAAGTATTATTTTGCTTAGAAACAGGCTATTTTATTAAAAATTTTAATAAACTATAGAAACGAATTGCATAACCAACCAAAATGAACAAAAGTATCTATCTGTCCTTTTCCCATACGCTACCCGCGTCTAAGATAGAAGGAGTGCAATATGTTTATCTAATTAACCACATTTAGTTCGGATCTGCCGTGAGCAATTGAATGTTTTAGAACAACGACTGCATAGAGTTATTTTGTTCTTTAACATTTGAATTATTTAATTATTTAATTTTTGAATGAAAATAATTTGATTATTTTTAATTCAAAAATTTTTATTTTTTATGTCAACTTTTACTTTTTATGTCATGAATATTAATCAAATAACTTTTACCATAATGCTATATTAATTTGATAACTATAAGAATTATCTACATGAAATTAGGAACAGTTATTTAAAAAAGTGATCTTACGTCATTGAAGTAAAAAAATATATTTTCAGTTTAATTAAAAAGAGGAAAATATCGAGAACTTAAAATTTCAAAGTAAAGAACTATGTCGAGTGGCATATCATTTTGTACATTAGTGGATTTGGTTTGTAATTAATTTTTATTATAACTAATTATTATTTTATACAAGATAATTACAACAATTATTATTTGGTACAAGATTTATCCCAGCATATAGAGGTCAGGGATATGTAAATATAAATTAAAATTTGCTGTAAATATAAAATATAAATATAAGATGCCGAAAAAATTTGAAAGCTACCGACTCCACACCATTTATGTTGTCCTATTTTCACGAGAAGCTGTTATGTCAAAAAAAGGCTGCCATGGTAACCGTCAATCGAAGCTGATTACTTATTGCATGCAATTAGACCGTTGCAAATTAGACTGTATAACAAGACGATAAGACATACATTACAATTTTATTTTGTGTATAAAAACTTAAATACATCCTAGTGTGTATAAAATATCTTGGGACACTTTTGACGTAAATTTTGCATTAGACCCGAAGTCCATAGTATTAATATGTCAATGCCAACTAAGCAAAACTTTTGCTAAGTATGTAAACGTTTTAAAAAGATTATTTTTAAAACTTGTGCTTGAAATGTGCGTTTACATACTTAGCAAAATTTTTGCTTAGTTCGGGATAAAACGGGACGACAGTAGTCGTAAGAAACAGCTCATATTTTCTCAATTCATGGCAATAAAATCATGCTGATTAATAACTTAGGTGATTTAAACTAATGTCTAGTGTAACTTGGCAAAGCTACAATAAATAAAAATATGAATGATGCCTTTGATGATCCTTATAATGAATATTGTATTCCTTCGGATATGACAGTTATGAATATAGGATTGAGAATTGTTTGGTGTTATTATGAGTCCAGTATATTTCTAAATATAGAAATTTAAAGTAATGTAAATGATGATTATTGTATTTTTTATTATCCTACTTCATTGCAAGCTGGCTGAAATAAAGTTTGTGTTTTTAAGCATTATTTTGTTCGATTTAAAATTATTCTTTTGTATTTCTCAGAGTTGATAAGTTGCTTTTATATATAATTGCTTAGAAAATGCCTATTCACTCTTGTTTTAAAGATACCCAAGTTGTAAAAACAAGGAAATACTGATCTCGGAAGTGTATTCCAGACTTTAGCTATGCGTATGATGAATAATAATAATATGTATCATATTAAAGGAATCATCAATATTTTATGTATCATATTTAGTTAGGTAAGGAGTTCATATAACCGCCTACAGTCTCCTCTATCTTTAAGTCCTGGATATCAAGTAACAACAGATACTATCCCAAGACAAAACAAGAGCTTTAACTCGGCCAACAACATAGAAATTTGTTCACAATAGGTCCCGATAATCTTACGAGAACCAGATCTACGCAAATGAATCCGCTATGTGCAACTAGTAGTACTATAAAACATATTGTGACAGACAAATCGATACATCCATTTGGAGCGTATCCTCGGCGGCATCAGCTATTTTAATTCGTTCTATCAAACAGTGCGTTCGCACGTTATAAATAAAACGAACTGTCGCGACTGTTCCGCGCGGCAATATCTCAACACTCAGGGAATGTACTGCAGGCCTTTGATGATTCCTCTTATGAATATTGTTAGCTAGGACGTGTGACAGCTACGGGAACGATGAGCGAGGAGTATGGAACGGTGCCATTTGTAATAGCCACTTTGTGATCGAATTCCTTGTTATCTATTTGTTTACAGTCTGTTACAAGGTTTCATTTAACTTGGTCGTGTATGTCTGCTAAAGGACATGGCCGGAATTAGTATGGAGCTGTGCCCCGAAAAAAAAATTCGTTTGCAATGACATATAGTACCTTATTTTAAAGCTTACGAGTATTAGAATACCTCTATTCAAGTTTTGTCATCAAAGAACTTTCGAGAGTCTTCAATAACATGTTACAAAAAGGCGCCTAATTATTTTAAATAGCAATGATTTTACTGTCGTTTACCAAAGTGTTATATAGTTAGTAGCAAATAATACCTTACTGATCCAATAGTTAGACTATATGGGTTAAGATCATTAGTATATTAAGAGATTGAATTGGTACTAAACATTTATTCTAGTTTATCAAAGCGAATTAATTCATCCCTGTCATTATTATTACATAATATATGACTGTTCCATATATAAAAAAAACATTTCAAAAACATTTCATATCTGTCAAAATACGATCGGATACTTGTACACTCTTTTGCATGTCGCGTGGTTGTGCGCAGCCCCATGAACAATCGTAACATATTTATACAATAAAAAATAAATCTTTATTTTATTATTATAATTATGTTCATCATATTTACTTTAGTTTACAGTGTTGTGTTAGTCGTATTTTTTATATTTAATTACAAACTGAAGTCCTAAATACAGATAGAATATGTATTATACTTATGTGTATCCAAAGTCATAAGCTAATGCGATTCAAAGGAATAAACAAAAAAATACGTATTTCTCGAATGTTATAGAGAAATATAATTTTTGTCTTAAATATTGCTTTATTTTTTATTTTTTTTAACATATTAATAAATATTGCAAATTTTATTCAATTTGGGGGCAGAATCCGGCCATGTCCTTTGAAGCACTTCTATGACGACCATTTGACTCAAATTAGTCGGTAAAGTAAAACAGATTTTTAACCGACGAAAAAAAACGAAGGAGGTTCTCAATTCGACACGTATATTTTTTTTTTTTATGTATGATGCATAACTTTTTACAGAGTTGTCCGATTTTGATACTTCTTTTTTATTAGAAAGGGCATACATCCAAGGTGGTCCCATTGTCATCTCAAAACTCTTCAAATGTTGAAGGCACGCTTACAGCGATTTCGGTTTTTGTCTCGATATCGGTAGGTTTTTGGCTACTGTGTGTAAATAAATCATCATTATTAAACATTTCATATAATTTTATTGACATGATTTTCAATATGGAGCTTGGACCCATCATACTATTTCGATGTAGGTTGGACTAACTTAGGGTGATGATATTTGACTTTATAACGATCACTGTCAGATGTTAATGATAATGATAATGAATGACAGAATGGGGCTCGAACCCAAGACCTCATCATCTGAAGCCGCATCTACCACTCGACCAAAGCAGTAATTAACAAGAAGTATAAAAATATAGTAAATAAACATTTCAACAACAACAATTTCTATTTTATTTCCCCGTCGGTGTATCGCAAAGGCTAGAATATGTTAAGTTGCAATTAATGTGCCATTAGTCGTGTACTGTTCTTTCAGCTCGGAGTGAAATGCTACGTGTATGCGCTGCAAATGATTATTGAATTAGCGATAGACGAGGTACTTATCTATGTTATATGAAGGGACTAGAGGACGCCCGCGGATTTACCCGCGTAGTTCCCGTTCCTGTAAAGTTTTCGGGATTAAAAGTAGTCTATGTCTACCCAGGCTGTCAGCTAACTCCATACCAAATTTTATTAAAATCGCGTGAAGAGGCAACAAACATACCTACACACTCACCAATTTTCTACTTTATAATTAGTATGATTTCGCGAATAGTCGTCATGTAATTTATTTTTGCAATTGGACTATTAAAATATTTAATTCAATTCAATTCAAAATCGTTTATTTCAAGTAGGCTTATTACAAGCACTTTTGAAACGTCAAATTGGACTATTTGTAGTGACTCTACCACCAGCTCGGAAGGCAGGCCCTGTTGAGAAGAGCCGGCAAGAAACTCAACAGTTGCTCTTTTTAAAATATTATCAATTTTACAATATTAAGTATGTTGTTACATAAAGTTATTGTTACATTTTACTTCCTGTGTGAAGTTGAAAGGCGATCCAATTGCCTTTGAACATCTTTGTCATTTAAAAATTCATCGATAGTATAATAACCCTGACTCAGTAAGTGAGTTTTAATACATTGTTTAAACTTATGCAATGGTAGATCTAAAACTGAATTGGGCATCTTGTTGTAGAAGAGTACACCCAATCCTACGAAAAATTTTTGTACTTTTCGGAGGCGATAAGCTGATATGACTAACTTATGTCCATTTCTAGGATTATCTATTTTAAGAGATACTCGTATGACTCAGCATAATCATTACCAAATAATTAAAGGTCCACTTAAGGGCCAAGCCTCCCTCCTTATGAAAGAAGAAATGTGAAGCTCTACCCACCTAGAACGTTATTCCAACGCGGGTTGGTGAGCTTAGTAATTATGTTGGATTATAATTTATTTTTTTTACAAGTAAGCCGTTTACTGCAATCAATTTAATGGTAAGTGACGTTGCAATCTAAGAAGGAAGCGAGGTAACTTGTTAGGAGTAGAATGAAATTCACACCCCTTTCGGTTTCACCACGATATCGTACCGGAACGCTAAATCGGTACTCTTTGTTGGTATCTAGTCACGGCCGAAGTCTTCCACCAGCCAGATCTCTGATTTCGAAATCGGACTTAGGTCCTCCGTCTTATAAATGCACTGCGCATACTACTGCGTGACGGACGCCGTCAAAAATTCTTTCACTTATCACTATTACTTAACTTAACTTACTCTCGGACGCACGGAGTTTTTACAGTACCAACTTCCCAACCCCAATGTCAAAGTCTTGATTATCATCATCATTATTATCAGCCTATTAAAATACAAAAACAAAAAAAAAAAAAATTATTTCATAAAATATTGTTTACATTATCTATACAGTGATTGGAGCCATCCCAGTAAGTGTACAGTATTACTACTGTAACTTGTAGCGGGCGGCCCCGCTCTTCCATAACAATTAATTTAACACAACATGAAATAAACAATCTTAATTCTAATATAACTTATAAAATATGAACGGGTACTAACTAAGGTTTTTATGTGTGCACGTGTGCGCATATGTGTTTGCGCGTGTGCGTGCGTGTGCGTGCGTGCGTGTGTGTGTGTGTGTGTGTGTGCGTGTGTGTGCGTGTGTGTGCGTGGTTATTAACTATTATTATTATATTAACGGTCCACTACAGGACCAGAGACCTCCTCTATTCCCTCCCTCCCTCTTTATGTGAATTATACTAACAGCCAACTTAATATAGAATCCAATCACCTAGTTTCTTAACAGTGTAAGAATGAGTAATAAAGACGGGAGTAAAATCAAGTTAATTAATCAATCAGTCACTATTGTTAGCGCGTTCTTGTTCTATCACAAAGGATCCAGCTACCGTTCGCGACAAAAGATTATGAACTCTCACCTTACACTCATTCCGTTCCCTTTGTGAGTAACTCACGTCAAGTGTGTGAACGTGTGATATTAAAAGTATAATTATGTTCGAGGATATTGGCTTCAGTAAGCACTATCTACTGAAGCATACACGAGCTTGTCATCATCATAAACCTTTGTCCGCACACTTCTGCACCAGGCTTCTGTTCTTGTATAAAAAGGAATATGGAGCTAAGGGCAACACACTGTACATTACATCCTCACAAAGCTTCGCGTTTATGGTATTAGTAGGAATAGTAGTAAGTGAATAAATATTTCGATCTTACTAATGAAGTAACTAAAAATGGCTATGTGGTTAGTTTATACGCGGTAGAAGTGCGTGCGAGTGGTATACCAGCGAAGTCTCTCTATAACCTGCTAAAACACTACTGCTTGGCCTTACTAAAAGTGCAGTAAGCTCCATATTAGAACGATTATCCAAAGCTGCTCTAGTAGGGTCCTTAAGAATTTGGCTGGGCAGAGAGAATAACTTGAACAGAGGAGGTGAGTGTTGACGCGCGTCACTAAGAGATCTCTTTTAAACCTACACCCGTGTCACAAGACTCGGACTCTGTGGGGCAAGTGTGAGTTTTTCACCGAGCGACTGCGTAAAAACGTAGTCACTCATAACGTCAAATTATATAGCAAAAAAAGCGTTTACTCTCGCTATAACTAGATGGCGCTACTAAAATTCCATACAAATTTGCGTTACGTTTTTACGCAGTCGCTCGGTAACAAACTCACACTCGGCACTCTGTTCGGAGTTTTTCTCTCACCACGCGATGGACCCGCACGGTGAATCTTTAAGATCTTTCTAGTCATCGCACATGAAATACAAATATTTATTTTTACAATAATCTATCGCTAAGAAAATATCAAAAAATATATTATAATAAGCACATGGAATGCTACTTGATTAAATCCAGACCTAAAGTCTACCTGTGTATTCTACTGGCATAATATATTGGCAGGCCAGCGTATTATTTTTGTTCCTTTAACCTCCAACTCTTCTCTTTCGGTTTTCCTAAAAGGCGTCTCTGGTATGCCTTACAACTTAGTAACTAGTCACAACCATCACAAATACACCAAAGGCGTAATATGATATTTATATGTACAGTAATGTATAGCTTTAAAAATAATAAAAAGTAAAAAAAAAATCGCAAAAATTACCTACAACTTTGCCATTCAACTTTTTTCCATAGGACTTTTAGTTTAGCCGGAAATCGAGAAATACCGTTTTTTTACCCCTAAAACCTCAACCCCTACCCCTTCCTAACCTCAGATCGTCCGTAAATTATTTTTCCTTTCACTTTTATGATGTTCTCCTCTATTTCCAATAGGTTTCATCCTACTGCGATTTTTTTTGGTTTCAAAAATTATTTGCACTGGTTTAGTAAGGAATTTCTATTTTATTTAACATTTTATTTTGGGCTACTATCACATATTTTTAATCTCCAGTGAACTCTTGACAACTTAATAAATCTAATTTGGTTTCATTTAAGGTTTATACAATTCGAAATTATAACGAATGCGCCAACAGCAATTATCCCGAACAGAATTCCCAAGGAATCCTCCGGACATTTTAAATAAGATATCAGGGCAACAAAAAGATCAAACGCAATGTGCGATACAGGGGAGCTCGTTGTTTTGTTTGACCACTGCTGTAGTGATGTGACTACTACACATTTTTGAGCATCTCTCAAACAAAAGGACATAAACATCTTGGTGAAAATTTATGACAATATATTTTATCTATTTTTTAAATTTTGTCAGTCAGTGAGATAAAAATTATTTTACTTGACTGTTTAATACATTCACCAATTGTACTTGTGTATAGTCTATGATGTCACACAGACATACAATTTATAAAGACGTCAAAGGCATAAGCGCTTTTACGTTTTACGTTGGTGAAAATGAATAAAGCAATTAAAATTAAACAATAATTTGTCTCCTTCTGAGCATTAAAATGCAGAACTTATTTTCCATGATAATTTTTGAATGGATGACATAATAACTATTACTAAAAAAACGAACAAGTAGTATTTAATTTAACTCATCATTTTTTTAAAACTAAGTCACTTTAAAATAATGTACGCTAGGAACGAAGCAACTGAGAGCATAATATGAAGTCATAAGGACGCTCTCTGTACAGTTTTTATATCGTTTTGTAGCATATTACCTGAAATGAATGCTTTAAGCGACTAGTGGAAATATAACTGGCATTTGAGGACTACTGCACGTCAGTTGTGCAGTATAATCACAGTTTAAATCTAAAAAATCTGTGTATCTTAGTCCAGTACGCTATTTAGTAATGTTTTTAGAACTCGCAGTATGACTTTCGAAGTCGTCTCTATCTAACACGCTACTATGGATATAGAGGCGAATGCAAAAATGTATCAATATACCTAATTTAGCAATATAACTTTCAAAGTTTAAAATATCGTTACATAAATAACACGTGTTGAGTGTTTTTGAGTCTTTTACTTATTATGTATAAATATATTTATTATATAAATTTATTAAAATTGTTAAACCTGTCGACAGCACCTAAAAATACTTCAAAAATAAATTTAGTTCTCGATCCATATAATTATGTCAAAATCTTTTGATATGAGATGAATGGAGCTTTATTATTAATTTCGTTAGTACTTAAAACAAGATATTATAATTCACATGAAATGCCGTCCAAGTTCAGTTAAAAGATATACCTCTTTTAACATTATACTGGGATATTTTACATCACTAGTGGTATAATGTAAATAGCTTGGAGCCAGGTGCATTTCACAATTTGCGCTCGGCCAGCAATTACCACGTCGTAGGAGAAAAATTGATTTTTCAATGTTGGTTTAACTCTGCCTTGTAATTACGTGAAGCTCTGATGGCTACTTTAAATGGCCTATAGATTATATTATAATTTTATAGGGTAAGTTGACGAACGTTTTTTTATAAGATGGACTTACTGACGGACTTTTTATTGCTGCTAATAGCTAGCGTGTATCATCGAAGTAATCAGAAAGTTAATGATCATTAAAAATAAGTTATAGTAAAAACTTGTATTATACTAAACACAAAAATTTCTAGTAATTTAATAATCAGACATTAAAATCCTGACGAAGTATAAAAAATATAGTATTATAAAAAAATAATCGGGTGTAGAATATGATATATTAGATACTGTTGTGTATAAAATTATTGTGTAATTTTTGTATTGACTTTTGATTTTGAACTATACTTATTGCAACTTCTACTAGCCCATATCATATTTGGGGTGTTGGAGTTTGAAATCAGTTTTTTAGTAGTTTATATTACAATTTTTTCTTTATTTATCAAATTATTTAATTTTAGGTAGTACGTTACGTCTTCCAATCATCAACAACATTGCCTTTCGAAAGCGAAAAACATCTGCACGACGATAGTCCTGAAGATGTTAAAACCCATGACTCCTGGCTTTGATATTCGGTCCTTTGAAAACTGAGTCTGTTGAGATTACGGACGGGATTGTGTTTTATAAGATTTGTTCTAGTTAATGACTATTTTGGCTAGTCGACTTATTTTGACATATTGCAATCTGTCAAAGTACGATGGCATAAGACGTACTTAAATTTGATTTTCGCTGAAGTATTTGAGCTTTTATCTGATAAATGTTATTTATAGGTCCCAATTATAAGTTGAAAATTAGCAGAGAGATATATCCCGAGCAGGGCTTTTCTTGCTTTGTTGCTTATGAAAGACCGAATATTTAGCAATGATAGATGCTTCTTTGAAACCCACGTCACGTTGTCTGCGCCTTCATCTACTCAAGGTAAATAACTTGAGCTTAGTTTGATATGAAACTGTCTGGATGGGATCAAAGTAGACTTATCTAGCCTACAGCGGCTGTACTATAACCTTGTATTAAGTAAATAAATTATTAGTTACATTTTTTTAGTTCGAATACAGTAATCTGCTAGCTGTACCCGCGGTTCCACCCGTATAGTTTCCATTCCCGTGTTCCAATCCAGGACACAGACTATCTCCAATTCAAATGTGACCAATAGCTACGGCGTGAAGGAGAACCAGATACACACAAACTCTATCTTTTAAATTACTATCGGGATATTCAAATATGAGCCATAGTATGATAGAAGCTTTAGGTAAAAGCCTACCAAAAAAAAACAAGAAAAAAAATATTTTACTAAAATACTATACTATATTTAGTGTAACTTTCTTACTAAAATTAGCGATTTTCATATAAGAAATCAATTCTATCATTATGCAAAAACGCTGATTCTAATAGTCATATCGGACAACTGACGAGGATCTCGATAGATATCCCACACATACAGGTTTGGTGATAAAAAAATTTGAGTTTTAGTTCTCAGTATGGGGAGCCCCCAAATTTATTACTTTTGTGCTATTTTTGTGTAAAAATCTTAATGCAGTTCATAGAATACATCTAATTACCAAATTTCAACAGTATAATTTTTAAAGTTTCGGAAATAAGTTACTATGACGTGTATGGACAGGCAGACTGACTTCACGAATTTATTAGGGTTCCTTTTTTAACCATTTGGCAACGGAACCCTAATAAAGCTGAGAAAACAGCTAGCTATAATAATAAAACAAAGCAATGGTAATAATACAGTATTATTGTTTTAAAACTAAACACTGCGACTCATAACACGCACGTGCGTAACTCGCGCTATAAAATTTAGTGAGGCAATAAATAGTCCTAAGTATTTCGGGTTAAAATACATTATTAATTTTCTTCACGAGTAGGAAATATAGGCGGTGTCGAAAGTGAATTTATTGAATTAGTCCATCGCATGCTGGCCAGCAATAATCCGAGGGAGGCTAAGGTTACTGATACATAAAACATCGAACTAACTACTGTTTGGCAGTTGATGTGTTACCCGAGCACGATTATATTAACTGATATTAACAATTTACATATTATGCCTATCGGAAAGACGTTATTCATTTTGTTAATTTGTCCCCAGTTAGAAACTAACGAATTGCTATTTTTAACCAACCTCAAGAAAGGGTGATTACATTTTATATATGGAAACACTATTAAATATTAGTTTATGTTAGCCATTAAAAATGTGTGGATTAAACGTAATTTTTTGACGCGACTACTACTGTACTCGTTAATTATATCTAAAATGCAAAACACTTCTTCAAAATAGTTAAGGCAATTTAAATTATTCAATACTTATATTAAAATTGTTTTCGAAGTTAATTAAAAATTGTATCTATGAGTACCAAATAATAATCATAATTAGATTACGTAACAAAATAAATCCAATTTATAAAAAATACATGAAATAATTGTGAGAAAACCATAAATAACACTAATAATTTAGACAAAAATCGCAATCACAGTACGTTACTCGATTTCACTGGCCGTGGAAATTGTAAATATTTCATACCGATCGTAAAATGAATACCTACAAGATAAGAGAGCAGCGTTTAAGTTACGTGATTGGAAGATATAGATCGTACCAATTTACAGAGCTGCGAGCTTAGAAATACTAGGTGTCTCTAACGACAGGGCACATAAAAAACACAAATCAAATACTGTCCAAATAGCCAACAGGCAGCCATCATGAATTATCAGGCTATCGCGACAACTGCGACTATCCGAAGGATTCGAGGTTACCAAAGATATAGTAAAGGTAGAGCAACATGGCCATTTATAACATAAACATTTTCATAACATGTTTTAATGTTACTATCTAGCATTATTTGTGCTTAAATAAAGTTAAAACTTAATTAATTACTGATGAAGTGTCTTGTTATTCCGAACCTGGGCCTAGTGAAGGCAGTGACTCAAAAAGCCATAGGCTGGTGTTCACGCAACGTTGCAAAAAACTTCGTAGCAACCACGACCACTCTGCTAAGAGTGACTAAGCAGAAGATTATAACAGTAAAAACCAAGTTTAAACAAATATTTAAATAATAATTGCAAGACCATAAAGTGGCAGGATTGAGCTAAATCGTTTCTATTGAAATATGTAAATTTTTATACGACATTTTTTGCTTTAGTGATTTTTCGGTTTTATTTTGTTCTATCTGTTACTAATAAAAAGTATAAAAATCTTTGTAAACGTCGCGTCGCTCATTTGCACGAATTCATCGTAAATTCTCGTTTGTAGCGTCCTGTGACACTTTTATGATAGTGCGGGAGGCCTTGCCGAGATAGATTTCCTACGTATTGTATCGGGAATTTTCTCTTGTTTTAATAGTATGCCATTATGGCCGATTATTTCACTATCAGTTGCATCAGAATCTGTTGAAACGTGTTATATATCCTCTAATATTTATTAGAAAAGCTAGCAGTTGCCGCTTTAAGGCTTAAGCGAATCGTCAAGTTTGTTAACTACAAATTATAAAGAGATGACTATTATTTATTAATTGTATTTAACGAACTTATTATTAATAAATTATTATAATTAAGTACAACATTGTCTAGTTCAATATTTTTACTTAGGTTCAACCTTAATTCTATTTAAAACTTATTATAATCTTTACATAATATATTATAAAATAAAGTTCCAAGTCGCGTCTGTCTGTCTGTCTATTCACGGAAAATTCAAAGACTACTGAGCGGATTGTCATGCGGATTTCATTAATAAATAAAGTGGTCCTGAGGAATGGGGATTAAATGTACAATTTGTCAAAGTTTTATGTAAATTCTAGAACATGTGACGCTAATAATTGTTGGAAAAGTGGGAGAAATGTCACCTGTATTTATTTGAGATATAACCAAATAATGTATGGAGAAATTGTTTATCTTTATGGGTATTACAAATAAAGTCAGCAATGGCATATATCTCTCTTTTGAGAATAGTTTGCTATATAAATCTTAAAAAAAGTACATTTTGTTCGAATGTTTTTGGAAAGTTTCAAACTAGGTATTTACGACAGATGTCACGGGCGAAGTCGCGGGTATCTGTTAGTATTATTATAAAATTGATCCCCCTTGAACTTTTTGTGACAGAGCTCATCCGAGGTAGACCGCCATGATTATTCCTGGCAAAAAGAAGTTATTAAGTTGTAAGGTGGATGGTTTAATTGGAATAACATTTTATTTACATAACGGTTTCAATTTGAACACAACAATGTAAGAGATCTGTAAAAATTACGGTCATGGTTTTTGGATCACAAAGTTTACCTAAAAATAAATTTTAATGATGCAAAATTGTACCCCCGACCATAATTTCAGGTAATTACATGCACAAATAAGACGAAAGCTCATACGGTCTGATTGCATAGCAATAATACATTTACATTGTAAGAGACAGATAAAAATAATAAAAAGGTTTACGATTCATGTTTTTATTCGACTGTCGTTTTAACATTAAGGTTGTTTTTCACTTTCTAACTCAATGTTAAACAATCATTAAGAAATAGGGAACTTGAAGCAGCACGTGCGGTGAGAAGTCTCCATTAGATTAAGCTTTGTATGGATCGTGAGTGCGTACATTTTTGAGATGTTCATTAGCTGTATTGTCAAACTCAAGCACATACACAGATTCAAATCTAGCTAATGAGGTAGCGTTTTGTTCGTGACGTCATTTACTAATCAAGATGGCTGACGTTAGCCGCCACATTGTTAAGCTGAGAGTTTTCGAGATGTAAGATGGAACGTGCTCAAATAATGAGTTAACAGAAAAAAACGAAGTAACTATTATACTCAGTAAGTATTATAACTGAGAAGCATTCTCAATATACAATGCAAATAAATGTTGTGCATTTTATTCACGGTTTTACATCACCGGTTGACGCGAGACTTCAAGTCTTATGGTGTGATGTTAGCTTGCAAGTTACTTATTTAACTTACCAGAACAAATAAATAATTTATTTGATTTTAAGTAGAATATCGCTTTGTTGATTTTATTTGCCAGGTTTCATTTTAATTTTAATGCGCCAGCTGCAATCTCATCTAATGATGCAGCAAAAGCAGGTTCACTATTCGCTCTGCTAGTTACCTACTAGTTTACTACTACTGGGAACTTTACATTGCTCATACGATTGTCAAATTAGAAAGTCTACGTGTCACAGTGGTATGCACTGTGGATTTGTAAGACGGAGGTCCTGGGTTCGATTCCCGACTGGGCCGATTGAGATTTTCTGAATTGACCTAGGTTAGTCAGGTAGAAAGCTTCGGGCGTGGCATGTTACGACCCGGCTAAAAAAGACGTACCGCCAAACGATTAGCGTTTTCGTACGATGTTGTGTAGAAACCGGAAGAGGTGTGGGTTTCATTCTACTCCTAACAAGTTAGTCCACTTCCGTCTATTGCATTATCGCTTGCCACTAGGTGGTCTTGAAAAATTCTTATTCCGGTATAAAAGAATAGCGAAGCTTTACCCATGGGCTATATACATCTCAACAGAGTATAAAACGACATAGCACAGTTAACTAAACCTCGTAGATTGTTGCGTCAGCTTCCAGGTCTCAATTGCCAGCACGCGTAATACCCCATCACTAGATCCACTACGGAAGTCGGGATTTAATTATAGTCAACCGTTATATTGCTAGTCTCATCGTCTCGGATGGTATTAATCATCGGAAGGTTGATTTATACCGTAATTCCATACACCGCGATTTATCTCGGCGCTATTAAGATGCCCGCGACATTGTTGATCGTAATTTTATTAAGTTGTTTTTCTTCAAATACGAATACAAATCAACTACTAGGGCGGAATAAACCATTATTTTAAGTTAGTGTATGGTAAGTACTAGACAGAGAAATATTATGAATTATATGTATTTACAGTACGGGTGCTGGGTCCATCGTGTGGCAAAGAAAAATTTCGAGCAGATCCTGGGCCCTAGTAACAACACTGCAGTCTTATTTGCCATGCTCATTAAAATTTTATTAAAATTTACATTTAGATTTGACAACCTCCGTGGCGCAGTGGTATGCGCGGTGGATTTATAAGACGAAGGTCCTGGGTTCGATTCCTGGCGGGGCAGATTGAGATTTTTCTTAATTTGTCTTGGTCTGGCTGGTGGGAGGCTTTCACCGTGGCTAGTTACCACCCTACCGACAAAGACGTATCGCCAAGCGATTTAGCGTTCCGATACGATATCGTGTAGAAACCGGAAGGGGTGTGGATTTTCATCCCACTTCTAACAAGTTAGCCCGCTTCCATCTTAGACTGCATCATCACTTAACATCAGGTATGATAGTATTACAAGGGCCAACTTGTAGTCGATAAAAAAATGTAAAATTAAATAAATTTAGATGCCCATTCTAATATAGAACTCTCTGCAATGCTAGTCAGGCTAAGATCTTTTAATAGGTTGTAGAGAGATTTTGCTAGTACGCCGCTTGCACTCACATCTTCCTCTTGATATCTAAGTATATGGTATTTTTTTAATTAGATCATAATAATATCTTTTTACTTTTATTATGTTACCTTTATTTTTTTTGTTTTTCCGCAGCACATTAGCTTTAAAATTACAGTGTTGAATTTGTTTCAAAAGGAGGACTATGTCCAGTCTGTATGTCGTAATAGCCATATTTAATCATATTTTACGGGAAATGTAAACAAAAGATCGTGAGCGCTCGTTTTTTTGTGCAAGGAGTAATCTTCTTCTGCGCTTTCATCTGTCGTACTTATATTTATCGATATTGATATCGTGAACGATATATCAAATGAGTTTAATTGAAAGATGCGCCAAGGTGTTAAGTTAGAGACACGATGTTTATTAGATAAACGATTTTTTCCATTTATTCATAAATCTTAGAGAAGTTATTTATGAAACTGATTCAAACCATAGCTGGGTAAATATAAAATTTATTTGAAATTATTTATCCATCTTCCAATTACTTTTAAATAGGGGAAATATTATTGTATACCTAAAATAGAACCGTAAAACATCACCGTTCTTACTACCAGTAGGTCCTCTGAAGGGAAAATTGGCAGGCGCTTATTTTACCCTCCTAACCTCGATCTTCAAACACCAACAGCAAATGTTCGCTGACGTAACCGCAAATGTTCGCCATCAGCATCTTGTCAAGTGCACCTAGCATGAACTGAATTCAACCATAGGATCATCCACTGTATCCTCCGCTGTAGGTCCCGAGGGACGCCCATGCCCAAACCTTGTCGATAGATTGATGTCGAGTAACGGTATCAGAGTGCACCGTTTCAAATTCTGCTAGTCCCCCCAAACTTGTCCAAATGGCTCCGCCACACTCGAGCACACGTAGAGTCCGCCAACCCGCATTGGAGCGGTGTGGTGCATCTAAGCTAAATAGGCCGATAATAATCATTATAATGATTTCTTATTATGGCCTAACTTACACGTTCTATTTTAATTCTGATTGTACTTCACTATCGGTTCGGAAGGCAATATAATTATTTCTATATTTGACGACCTCCGTGGCGCAGTGGATTTATAAGACGGAGGTCCTGGGTTCGATTCTCGGCTAAGCCATTTAAGATTTTCTAGGTGTGGCTGGTGGGAGGCTTCAGTCGTCGCTAGTTGACAACCTACCGACAAAGATGTGCCGCTAAGTGATTTAGTATTCCGTTACAATGTCGTGTAGAAACCGAAAGGGGTGTGAATATTTTTTTTAATAGACAAAAAAGGCGGAGAAGGTTCTCAATTCGACACGTATATTTTTTTTATGTATGACCACGCATACCTTTTTACAGAGTTGTCCGATTTTGATAATCCTTTTTAATTAGAAAGGGCACACTTCCAAGATGGTCCCATTGTCATAATGTTAAGATCTGATGATGATATCCTGGGAAAATTGAAGGAACTCCTAAAATTTTATAGGCACACTTGCAGGGATTTCGGTTTTTGTGTAAGTATCGGTAGCTTTTTGGCTACAAGTGCCGTATAATATACTATGACAGTATAGTACGAGTACGTTACGTGGCGATAAATCACTAAAAAGTAAGAAATAAAATTTTTTAATATACTAATTTTTTAATATAAAGTAAGAAATAAAATTTTTTGTACTAAAAAGTAAAAAAAAGTGTGTCATTTAGTTGCTTTAATTTACTTAAGGATATCAAGGAGTCGGTGCCAGCCAAGGTTTCTACTTTAAGGACATTATTACCTAGAATCCACAGACTGCTTTACTACGTTAAATAAATGTTCCTTAAAGTTGCTGGCACTGACTTCATAGATATGCTTAAGTAAATTAAAGCAACTAAATGACACACTTATTTTTTACTTTTTAGTGCGTTTTGAGTCGGTTCTATTTTTGGTCAAAAATTTTTTTAGTTTCCATCTTAGATTGTATCATCACTTAACATTAGGTAAGATGGCAGTCAAGGAGTAATATACTAAATAAAAAAAATGTTCAAGTTTTTAAAAGCTTAAGGATAAATTCGAGTATTCATGCTGGTAAACGTAATAAATAAATTAAAAAAGTTATCTTGCAGCACTAGGTGGTCGCGCTGTAAGGACTGATCTCGGACAGGATAGCCTCAGGGCAAAAACTAGTACTTGTATAATAGGTACGTCAGACTTCTGGAAACAAGTTACAGATAATAACTACTTTCGAGACAGTATTACGCTTAGTGTTTGTTTTGTACGTAACTTGAAAACTGGTGATTAGTACACAGGCATTAGGAAAATTATAGAAGAAACTTTATTCAGACCGACGCCATCCTTATATTATATATATTTATTTGTAAGATGAAACATTTTAAAAACAAAAAGTTGACTCGCTTACTGTGATTTTCTAACAGGCTATCGAAAGTCTAAAAACACACCTAAAAAAATATAACATACTTAAAGGGCTCAAAAATATTTCATAAAAAATATTTAACAGATCACCATTTTGTACACATTTTTCTTATCATAACATATTTTTCTCTCTATTGATAAGAACACACACACAAAGTAGTCCTTTTTTAACCGACGAAAAAAAACGGAGGAGGTTCTCAATTCGATTCAAGGTTTTTACTTTCAAGGACGTTACCTAGAACCCACAAACTGCTTTACTACGTAAAATAAATGTTCCTTAAACTTGGCTGGCACAGACTTCATAGATATGCTTAAGTAAATTAAAGCAACTAAATGACACAGTTATTTTTTACTTTTTAGTGCGTTTTGAGTCGGTTCTACTTTTGTTAAAAATTTTTGTAGTAAAGAAACAAGTACCTAATGGATCTTTTTTGATATTTTTCATGTTACGTAATTGAAGGTAACAAAACCTATAAATAAGGTAATAAAGCTATATATATAATAAGGTAATATACCTTTACTATGATAATTTTTACATAAGAAATTCACGTTTCCTGTAATCGTAATATTCTGCGATAAATAACTTCATCTTAAGAAGAGTATAATAATACTCATCACAGTAGCTACATCATTGCCTTATGCACCGTCTATATCTTTCATTTAGTCTTAAAATTAAATGCATAATAATTCAGCTTGATGATACTAAACAAAAATAATTTTTATAGCAGTTACAAGGCAAAACCAAATAAAAAGAAAATCTACAGCTGTATGACTTAATAAGCGCAAAGTAACAGATAGACTAAGAATTAATTAGTTTAATGAGGTAAGCCTAATTATAATCTTTTCAAACTAAAATATACCGTCACTCAATTTGTTGAAATATTTTAAATAGGTATTTAAGTTAAGTAACGAAGTTTAAAATCAAATAATGTTAAATTGTGTTAAAAAATTTTTAAATAAAAATAGAACCGACTCAAAACGCACTAAAAAGTAAAAAATAACTGTGTCATTTAGTTGCTTTAATTTACTTAAGCATATCTATGTAGTCGGTGTCACCCAAGTTCAAGTAACCTTTATTTTACGTAGTAAAGCAGTTTGTGGGTTCTAGGTAACGTCCTTAAAGTAAAAACCCTGGCTGGCACCGACTCCTAGATATACTTAAGTACATCATCAGATCCTAACATGATGACAGTGGGACCACCTTGGAAGTATGCCCTTTCTAATAAAAAAAGAATTATTAAAATCGGACAACTCTGTAAAAAGTTACGCGTGGTCATACATAAAAAAAAATACGTGTCGAATTGAGAACCTCCTCCGTTTTTTCGTCGGTTAAAAAGAGTTTGTATGTTTAAATGGTGTAATCTCTAGAACTTTTCTACTAAAACACTAAGCTAGCTAGCAAGAGAAACTGAGGAAAATTGGCATGAAAGTCTCTTCTATAAAATTAAAAGGGTAAGAGTTATTCATGCGTTCAAAGTCGTAAGCAACTATAACCGAAGAACAAAATGTCATGTATAAACAAAGAACAACATTTTTGGATAGAATATAAAAAAGAGAGAGATAAATCTTTTTTAAAATTTGTTTACCTGAATAAAGAACTTATTTGCTTCAGTATAGAATATATAATATTTACTGGATAATGGGTTACTAAACATACAGCAAACCTACTTTCATGCAATGAAATCACGGATGAACGCTACCTCATTTATTAAACGTAAAATATTAATTAAGATACTGAAATTAGCTGTCATCGACCTCTCGATCCGGGTTTGAATGAATCAATCTTTGTAAGTATTGCTGATTTAGAAAATTTAATTAGTACTAAATGTCACTGATCCCGTACCATTGAATGCTATCCATTGATGCGTAAATCATAATCTCGAATTGATAATAAATTCGTTAAGGTCTATTCATAGGCAGTGATTGGCAACGCATGATACTCGAAGAAACGTCAGTCATAGCTACTGGTGATATTGGAGTTGGAGTCAATTAAAATTAAATTATTTTCTTGTTCCAGTAATTTCGTGGTGTAGACAGAATTTAATTTGTCTATAGGAATTTTATTTAAATATTTTCTCAGTAGGTACTTTCATTTGCTCGCGCTTTTATGTAAGTAAACTGAAATTTTCTTATCGGATTTCAAAATTCTTAGCAGTCTGTTTTTTTACCTAGTTTGGAATTTCGACGAAGGCAAGATTTTGTTAATTTAAACGTCTATCTAAATTAATTAGCTTGTTTAGTACCTTAGACACTTAAGATACTTTATTTAAGAAATCTTTTTAAATTTAACCTTCAAACCTATTATAACAATATATAAATGTCAGCATTTCTTCACATCACATCTTGATATTGGCCCTTTTCAAGGGTCACACACAATGATCTTGAGCCGCCCGTGGCCAGTCCCTGCGATACGATTAATGTCGTCAGTCCATATAGTGGGGGGTCGACCAACAATGTGCTTTCCGGTGCAGGGTCACTATTGCACTTTGGATTTCAACGTTCATCAGCTCTTCGAACTATGTGGCCCACCCATTGCCACTTCAGTTTTGTGACTCGTTGAGCTATGTCGGTTACTTCGGTTCTTCTGCGGATCTCCTCATTTCTGATTCGACCACGCAGAGATACTCCGAGCATTGCTATCTCCATCGCTTGCTGATGGACTCGGATCCTTATCATGACGCCCATAGTTAGCTACCAAGTCTGTAATCCAAAGATCATCATTGATAACTCGCACTGTTCAAGTACTCTCGTCTTCTCGGCGTACCATATCAACCACAATGTGTCCGAACTTGTCTGCCGCCTGTATAGCCATGTTATAAAAAGACTTCACTGAATTTTTATTTTTTTTTGAAAACTTAATGTTTCTAAGGTCGTCTAAGAATCCGAACCGAATGAATTTTATGATCCTTAGCTATATAAATCAATGATATAAATTAAATAATTTTCTAAAATATACATTGTTTGACGGCCGAGTGGCGCAGTGCGTAGTGACCCTGCTTCTGCGTCCTAGGCTGTGGGTTCGATTCCCACATCTGGAAAATGTTTGTGTGATGAGCATGGATGTTTTCCAGTGTCTGAGTGTTTATCTATATATTATAAGTATTTATGTATGATATATATAAAAAATATTCATCAGTTATTATCATAGCACCCATAACACAAGCTACTTACGAGTACGCTTACTTTGGGGCTATATAGCGATGTATGTAATTGTCCTATAATATTTATTGTTCGCGCCACGCCACGAGAATGTGCAGCGGTGCGCCGATGATGTGGCCGCGCCAACGGGCTGTCTATGATGTCTGTGGTGGCGTCTTTGCGCGGTGTTGTGTCTGTACTGTCAAAATCTATGAATCTATTCCCTTCTTGTAACAATGTCTTTCTAGTTTTGTAAAATTAATATATCTTAATTATTAAAGTCCTAACTCCTAAGTCAACTTTTATTTCAAATTATTTTCATCATCATTCCCAACTTACAACATCACTGGGCACATGGCCGCACCAAGAAAACTGGCGACCGTGACAGGACCTGCAATCGGAAAGAAAGGAAGAGGAACGCACGCGCCGGTCTACGCGGCACGAGGCGGCGTCGCCGGCAGCCAGATCTACGGAATCTCCAACAACGCCAACGTTATGTGAGCCCGTTCCTTACCTTCGACCACGTCCCCTTTCAACCTAATTAAACAATGCACGTGACGGTCTTGTGCCTAACCTAATTTGTAAAACTAATTTATCTACATCCACTTTAAAAATCAATCCTAGTTGCAAATATTGCATTTATTTCTTTGTACTAATGATCATAACCTATAAACCTAGCCAAAAGATATAGCTCGGCTAAAGCGGAACTCATTGAAATTCATTGAACTACATCGTTACAACTACACATTCCAGCGGCTTGAGCGCCTCCTCGCGCTGCGCATCCGATCGCCCCGTCAGCAACCTGCGCTTGCATCGGCTGTGTCCGGCGGCCACGTGTCACCTTGACCGCGATATTGCCTGTCGGCCGGCCCTTCGCATCGCCATCATCTGAGGAGCGTAACCTAACAATTTCAATAGTCTTGTTATCTGTCTATCAAGTAAGTTAAAAAAAATTATTACTCAAGATGCCGCGAGATGAGGAGAGTTTTGATAATTCCCTGCGAGACCTAATGTCAAAGCGAAGCTCATATAAAGGTAGTCTTACCAAATTCAAAAATTACTTAGAGTGTTTAATGAATGCAAAATCTGTGCCGCAAGTAGAAGTCAGTAAGCTATCAATTAAGTTAAGCCGGTTTGAAACATTGTTCTCTGAATTCGATGAGTTGCAAACACAGATAGAGGTCTTGAATGTTGATGACCAAGATGTCGAGCTTAATACTAGGGACGCTCTCGAACAAGATTTTTGTTTCTGCATTGCTACTGCTCAACAACTGATTGAGGATAACTCCTCACCAAAGAAACCCCCGCACTCTTGCTGTTCCAACAATGACAATGATAAATCAGTATTAGGGTTTAAGTTGCCAACCATCCAGATTTCTAGATTTGATGGATCATATTTTAAATGGCTAGAGTTTAAAAATGTATTTACCTCCCTGATCCACAACAATGAAAAGATTAAAGATATTCATAAATTTTACTATTTGAACTCCTACCTGGAAGGGGAGGCTGCCCGTGTAGTTAGTAATCTAGAGGTCATGGATAAGAACTATGCCACAGCATGGGAGCTTCTATGCGAGCGCTATGATAACAAGCGTCAGTTAATTAATAATCATCTAAAAGCATTGTTGAGTGTTGAAACAGTTCGGGAATCAGAAAAGTCCTTGCGTTTCATTGTTGACCATGTTTCAAAAAATCTGCGCGCCCTCCATACATTAGGGTTGCCTACTGAGAGTTGGGATATGATTATAATTTATTTAATTTCTCAAAAACTAGATTCAATCACAGCTCTCAAGTGGGAAGAGTGCAGGAGTACTATAAAGGATTTGCCTACCTTAAGTGATTTTTTCGAATTTCTTATAAACAGAGCAGATGTTTTCGAAACTATTAACAAAAATAAAAACCTCAGGCGTAGCTCTGGTGCAGAGGTGTCTTGTTCTCCTAAAAACAAATCTCAAACAAAGTCATTTGCTACAACTTCATCTGTCTCAAAGGCTATTGTATGCTATGTATGCAAGGGTAAACACCGAATCTATGAATGTCTTGCATTCAAAGCTAAATCTGTACAAGATAGATTGTCATTAGTGTCTTCTTTGAACCTATGTAGGAACTGTCTCCGTGGAGACCACAGTGTTGACCAGTGTAGACTTCCAGGTGCTTGTAGGATCTGTAAACAGCGTCACAATACTTTGATACATGTCTCTGAGCCTATAGAGGAATCAAGTGCTCCTAGCGAAACTGTCTCAATGTCTTTGTTGTCCTCAACCGAGGTATTGTTATGCACGGCAATGGTTGATGTAGTCAATCCCTCCACTAATGAGAGACTATCAGTGCGTGCCCTTCTTGACAGTGGGAGTCAATGTTCATTTTTGACGGAGTCAGTCAAACAAAGACTAAGGTTACCTACTCAAAGTACTGACACAAAAGTCATAGGTATAGGTGGCAACAAGTTAAATGTCAATACACAGCGTTGTCTAGTTCATATTAAATCAAGATGTTCTGCCTTTAGTACATCTATCTCCTGTCTTATCCTGCCTAAGCTCACTGGCAGGCTTCCTAAAGTTGCATTTAATGCACACTATCTCAACATTTCTAATTTTCAGTTAGCTGATCCTAAGTTCAATGTGCCTTCTGAGGTCGACATGATCCTGGGTGCAGAGCTATTCTGGAGCATCATAGGTACCGAACAACATTCCCTTGGTGAGCATAGCCCTACTTTACGCAGCTCTCTACTGGGATGGCTAATAGGAGGACCTATAGGTCTCACTCAATGTACTTCTAAGATATCCAAACCGATCAATTGCAACTTCGCCTGCAGCGATGATCTCTCTGATCAAATTTCCAAGTTCTGGGAGCTAGAAAAAGTCCCAGATAAACCAAGTTATACTGAGGAAGAACGTCTGTGTGAGCAGCACTTCCTCGAGACTACTACTCGCTATGATAATGGTCAATTTTGTGTTAGAATCCCACTACGTTGCAATAGAGATTGTCTAGGGAATTCCTACACACTAGCCGAGCAAAGGTTTCTTAGTCTTGAAAGACGCTTTGTTAAACAACCTTTACTTAAGCAATTATATGTTGATTTCATGAGGGAGTACGCAGACCTAAGACACTTATCTGTGTACGACAACATCCCGCCTGATACAGCATACTATATTCCTCATCTACCTGTTTTGAAACTAAGTTCTGAGTCAACCAAGATCAGAGTTGTATACGATGCATCTGCCCGTACGACGTCTGGATTTTCGGTCAATGACCTCCAAATGATTGGTCCCAATGTTCAAGACTCATTATTCAATATATTAGTTCGCTTTCGCCAACATAAATATGTTTTGGCAGCAGATATCGAAAAGATGTACAGAAGTATAATTGTACATGAAGCAGATCGTGACTTACAGCTTATTCTATGGAGGGAAAACCCAACGCAGCCTTTACAAACACTGCAACTAAATACTGTTACGTATGGTTTTGCTAGCTCCAGCTTCCTCAGCACAAGGTGCTTATGGCAATGTGGGGATGAATGTAAGGAAGCTAGAATTTCTGACATAATTAAAAATGATTTCTATGTCGACGATTTGTTGACAGGTGCTCAGTCCGAGAAGGAGTTGTTCCACATACAGCGTTCTGCCAGTGATGCCCTAGCAGCTGGAGGTTTTCACTTGAGAAAATACCGCTCTAACTCAGCAGCGCTATTGAAATCCTCCGCTTCTAATGCTCAAGGTGATCTCACTATCAGCAATGCCGCTAGTACTCTAGGAATCAGCTGGAACTCAACGTCTGACCAACTTAATTTTCCAGTTAAGTTTTGTGATTCAGATCTGATCACAAAGAGAACTATTTTGTCTTGTACCTTTAAGGTATTTGATCCACTTGGTTTACTCTCTCTTTGCACTATAAAACCTAAAATCATCATTCAAAGGCTTTGGTCAGAAACAAAGCTTGGATGGGATGATAAGGTCCCACCTCATATTGAGTCCGAGTGGCTAAAGTTTGTGAAAGGTTTTCAAAATATATCCAGTCTTCATATTCCTAGGCAGGTTTTGATTGATGATCCTATTCGAGTTGAGATGCATAGTTTCTGTGATGCGTCTGAGCTTGCATACGGCTGTTGTGTTTATCTCAAGTCATATAACAACAAGGGTCAGGTTCAGGTACGCCTACTTTGTGCCAAATCAAAGGTGTGTCCTACAAAGCGCCAGACAATCCCTCGTTTGGAACTCTGCGGTGCTCTCCTGAGCTCAAATCTAGCCAATGCTGTTACACAAGCTTTGAGGTGTCAGGTTGATCGTCATGTATATTGGACAGATTCCAAGGTTGTTCTAGGGTGGCTGCGGACCTGTAAAACACCAAAGACCTTTGTAGCCAATAGGGTGGCAGCCATTCATGAAATCACAGACTCTAGTTCATGGCGGTATGTTCCTACATCTCAAAATCCGGCAGATCTAGTATCGCGAGGCGTGGATCCCTCCAGTATAATTCCTTGCCCGCTATGGTGGCATGGGCCTGCTTACTTATTGGAGCCAGAGGAGTCTTGGCCCAACCAAGATCAAGATATAAGTGCAGTCCAGCTACCTGAGCTTAAGGTTCATATAGTTGAAAGGTCTAGTGATCCATTTTTTAATATATCTAATATATCTAGATTCTCATTCCTACAACGCGCTTATGCGTGGATGCTGCGTTTTCTTAATAATGTAAAGAATCCTAATCATAAGTTTACGGGTGCTTTGCATGCTTCTGAGCTTGAGAACTCACTGCGTCTGTTAATTAAGATCTCACAAGGAGAATCCTTTCAGAATGAATTGAACTTACTATCTAATAACAAGCCACTTAATCCTAAGTCAAGTCTAGCCCCTCTCAATGTATTTATTGATGCTAATGGTATATTGCGAGTAGGCGGTCGTTTAGTCATGTCGGATTTCGATTATGATAAGAAACACCCAATCTTGTTGCAAGCTAACAGTCATTTTACAAAAATTTTGTTTCAGTATGAACATGTTCGCCTAATGCATGCTGGTCCCAACCATCTTCTAGCTTCTATAAGAGATCGTTTTTGGCCCATTGGTGGAAGGAATCTAGCTAGGCGTACAACTAGAAGTTGTGTGAAGTGCCGACGGTTCAAAGGAGAGACTATGACTAATATTATGGGTAATTTGCCTAAGGAGCGTCTAGTAAATGATTACCCCTTTAGTATCGTTGGCTCAGATTTCGGAGGTCCGTACATGATCGTAGATAGAAAAGGTAGAGGTGCTAAGATAAGCAAGTGTTATTTATGTATTTTTATATGCTTCACATATAAATGTGTTCACCTAGAAGCTGTTAGTGAGCTTTCTACTAACGCTTATATCTCAAGTCTAAAACGCCTAGTCTCCCGAAGGGGCGTTCCATATATGCTCCTGAGCGACCAGGGCCGTAACTACGTAGGTGCTGCACGCGAGTTAACGGAATTCTTAGCATCCAGGGAATATCAAAACTCTATCATCGATTTCGCGTCCAAACTAAATATTCAATTTAAATTTTCTCCTGCTTACGCTCCTCATTTTGGTGGATTGTGGGAGGCCGGCATTAAGAGCGCAAAATTCCATCTAAATAGAATCATGGGAAATGCACATTTGACCTTTGAAGAATTATCTACCTTGTTTAATCAGGTTGAAGCTATCCTCAACAGCCGCCCCTATGTCCTCTCAGCTCCTCTCCCAATGACCTCCAATGTCTCACCCCTGGGCACTTTTTAATTGGCAGACCTCTTACCGCTCTACCTAGCTCTTCATTCGAGCAGATCAAAGAGAGTCGCTTGACCAGGTACCAGCGTCTGGAGAGAACCAGGCAGCACTTCTGGAAGAGATGGTCCAATGAATACGTGGGAGAGCTACAGCAGAGAAGAAAATGGCACACCAAGCGAGAAACCCTCAAGATGAACGATCTCGTGCTGATAAAGGAACCAAACGCTCCACCACTTTGCTGGCGACTTGGACGAGTGAACAAGTTGTATCCTGGCTCCGATAACATTCCTCGTGTAGCTGACGTAACCACCGCCCAGGGCACCGTGAGGCGTGCTCTCAACCGGCTGTGCCTGCTGCCATGTGCTGAGTCTGCTTGAAGCCATGCTTCAAGGGCCCGGAGGATGTTCGCGCCACGCCACGAGAATGTGCAGCGGTGCGCCGATGATGTGGCCGCGCCAACGGGCTGTCTATGATGTCTGTGGTGGCGTCTTTGCGCGGTGTTGTGTCTGTACTGTCAAAATCTATGAATCTATTCCCTTCTTGTAACAATGTCTTTCTAGTTTTGTAAAATTAATATATCTTAATTATTAAAGTCCTAACTCCTAAGTCAACTTTTATTTCAAATTATTTTCATCATCATTCCCAACTTACAACATCACTGGGCACATGGCCGCACCATTTATTTATTATTGTTTTGTCGTTATACGCCTTTCGCTATATTAACCGATACACACAATGTTACATTACACTTAAGATCTCATAATGGGATCATACAAAGCAACATACCATTCAAAGTAGAAATAAGAGTGTTTGTATAGAGTAATCTCAAATAATAAATAGCAGTTGGTACTAACGCACGCGTACGGCGTCGGACTCGCCACCACGGTGGTCCGACTCCGAGGCACGTTTATAGTATTTCACGAAGTTAATTTTAAAATTAGCATCAACGAACGAATTGCCGTAAATCTCGTTCAGCTGAAACAAAAGATGTGCTAATAACAAAAAGAAACATGCCGTATTGAGCCGTAGGTGTAGCGAGAGGTTTATGTGAATTGTTAGTTTACTGTTATTATAGATACTTATAAATCAAGTATCAATTAAAACGAAAAAGTACGTATTGTAAACAACTAAACCGTATGTATGGAGAAAGATTTATGAAAATAATTTCTTAAATAATTTTCTTTTAATTGTAACTTTTGACGACCTCCGTGGCGCAGTGGTATGCGCGGTGGATTTATAAGACGGAGGTTCTGAGTTCGATTTTAATTTGTCTTGGTCTGGCTGGTGGAAGGCTTTCGCCGTGGCTAGTTACCACCCTACCGTCAAACACGTATCGCCTAGCGATTTAGCGTTCCGGTACGATGGCGTGGAGAAACCGAAAGGGGTGTGGATTTTCGTCCCACTCCTAACAAGTTAGCCCGCTTCCATCTTAGACTGCATCATCACTTAACATCAGGTGTGATAGTAGTCAAGGGCCAACTTGTAGTCGATAAAAAAAACTTTGCTGAAAATTCTAAAGTTTATTTTTAAAAATACTTATACACCAAGTATCATTTAAATAGTATATAATGTAAATAAGTAATTATGTATAGTATTTCTTTAAAATATAAAAACAACTGTTTGAACGCTTAAAGTTATGTAGCTTTTACCAACCTTAAGAGATATTAAGCCTTTCATTATACTCCTATCTATTATCATCAAACTGCATAACAGAACGACGTTTTTTTTTTTTCAAAAAAAAATATTTCAAGTAAGCTCAGTTTATTTTAATGTTAGTTTTGACTCTAAGTAAAGAATCTACCGAGAGAAGCAACCAAGAATCTTAAGCTATTAGCCGTTTTTTTTTTAATCTTTATAAAATCTTTAAGTAAGCCTAAGTTAACTAATTGGGTCTTAATAGCAAAATCAAGCTAAACACAAAGTCAAACTTTCTTTTGATATAGCTCATCCAAGTTACATAGTTACTCGAGCTCTTTTTGTACAACATTTTCAACGTTTAAAGTGAATTCCGTTGGACCACACAAAGATTGAATTGGTAGCCGGTCCACGGATGCATCTTATTTTGCATATTTTCTGCATTACCGGACGAGTCTTTTGTCAATATTGGGCCTCCGCTCATTCGGTAAATGACATAAAATGTAAAATGTAAATTAGTGTGATGGGAGCGGCATGTTTGTGCTTTCTTTAATATTTGCCCATATTTTAACATACTAAGAAAGTTTACTACTATAAATTATGCATTCCTTTTAAGAGAAACTTTGTTAATCCAACCAAACCAAAGATTGCATTGTACATTGTACTTGCGTTGAAAGCACAAGTATTACCTATTTCCAAACAGTGTGACATTGCGCATGAATTAGACCAGACTGTCGTTGTTAAATCAGAATAAATTAGTTTTTTTTTATCGACTACAAGTTAGCCCTTGACTGCTATCACACCTGATGGTAAGTGATGATGCAAACTAAGATGGAAGCGGGCTAATTTGTTAGGAGTGGGTTGAAATCCACACCCCTTTCGGTTTCTACATGACATCGTACGGGAACGCTAAATCGCTTGGCGATACGTCTTTGTCGGTAGGGTGGTAACTAGCCACGGCGAAAGACTCCCACCAGCCAGACCAAGACAAATTAAGAAAAATCTTAATCTGCCCCGCCGGGAATCGAACCCAGGACCTCCGTCTTATAAATCCACCGCGCATACCACTGCGCCACGGAGGTCGTCAAAAATTCATTCTGAATTCTCAAAGTAAGTCCTTTAATTGTGTTGCCATTACACGAATTAAGTCTGTTAATGTATAATAATGATTATAACTGTGACAGTAATTACAACATACCCATTCTCTACTACGTTTCCTAAAACTCCTCAATACGTCACAGCTCAACCGAACAAACGATTTGGTCCATGCGTGCGTCATTAAGGTCTGACAGACTTCGTATCCTCGTATACCAACGCAGTGGATTTATAAAACGAAGGTCTTAGGTTCGATTCCCAGGTGAGCCGACTGATTTTTTTTAATTGATTCTGGTCTGGCTGGTGGGAGGCTTTTGGTCGCGGCTAGTCACCACCCTAACAACAAAGACTTACTGCCAAGCAATTTGGCGTTACGATGGCGTGTTGACACCGAAAGAGGTGTGGATTTCCTACTCCTAACAAGTTAGGCTGACGATTACATCACTTACCATCAAGTGTGATTACAGTCCAGGGCTAACTGGTAGTATTTTTTTTTTATCAATTACAAGTTGGCCCTGACTGCTATCACACTTGATGTTAAGTGATGATGCAATCTAAGATGGAAGCGGGCTAACTTGTTAGGAGTGGGACGAAAATCCACACCCTTTTCGGTTTCTACACGACATCGTACCGGAACGCTAAGTCGCTTGGCGGTACGTCTTTGTCGGTAGGGTGGTAACTAGTCACGGCGAAAGCCTCCCACCAGCCAGACCAAGACAAATTAAGAAAAATCTCAATCTGCCCCGCCGGGAATCGAACCCAGGACCTCCGTCTTATGAATCCACCGCGCAGACCACTACGCTACGGAGGTCGTCAAAACAAGTACTAACAAGTTAGCCCGATTGCATTATCACTTACCATCAGGTGTGATTACAGTCAAGAGCTAACTTGTAGTATATAAAAACACTAGCCGCTGCATCAGAAGCAGTAATATTATAGTATTTCTATGTTCACGTTTAATTTGGCCGACATTGTGCCGTGCCGTACGAGATATGCAGCCCTGACAAAAGCGCGACAAGATTGTCCGCCGCTCAGCCAACAAAGGTTTTTAATATCAGTACACAGCCGGCGGCGAGGAAGGGCTATTTACATGAACGCCGGTTGTTTAACATCGCGTATAGTATAGCCAATGAAGGAATGTTTCTAAATTGAAACAAAACTAAGTATTTTTAAACGACTTCAATAAAAGGAATTTTTCAATTCGACCGTATATCAGTTCGCGGAAAACTACGTGGTTTGTGAACCAATTTTGATGATGCTTTTTTTGTTGGAAAGGAGATAGTCCGGTGGTTTTATCATGACCAGAAAACCAGGATAAAGCCCACAATGTGCCTTGCTACTTTGTTAAATTTTTTTTTTTAACTTGGATGGTACCAACTTTATACATACATACTATGGTTATAATATGGTATATGGTATGGTTATAATAAATTAAAGTAACCAAATGACGCAATTATTTTTTACTTTTTAATGCGTTAAGAAATCGGTCTAATTTTTTTAAATTCATAAAATGACATCGTTGAAATTGGTTGCTAATATGTAAAATCTCGAGCAGTTAGGTTACAAATAGATATTAAGTATTTTTCTCTTCATAATGGCAATGGAAAATGCTATCCTTGGAGTAGCTTTACGTGAGCGATTCTGAAGTAAAACGATCTGTTAGTGACATATAGTTTGGTGAGCTGTAAGCCTGAGGCACGTTGGTCGAAAAACTGAGATTTTGAGGTATCGAGTTTTATTCGGCACTCCAATAGGTGGACTAATTGGGACCGATACTAACAAGAATGGCTTTACAAAAAGTCTAAATCCGGCAGTGAAAATCCATCCATGAACTTTTCAATTTCGTTACCCGAGTACCAAACTCATATTGTCTCCTTTAAAAACCAAAATTAGAAAAGTTGCTAAGCGTAAACAATATTCTTCTTTGGAAGAGGTTGACAAAACTATTAAATTAAATCTAAATAAATGTTACCTTAATTAAAAAAAATATACGTGTCGAATTGAGAACCTCCTCCGTTTTTTTTCGTCGGTTAATAAATAAAACATCGTCTACAAACAAGATTTCATCTAAATCATCAGATCTACAACACTAACATGACTATGGTATAAGAGACAGAGTTAGCTGAAGACATTAATTCAATATCCTTCGATATAGGTTCTAATCTACACCCACAGGCTGTATACAGATTGTGGGCAACGTTGGACGTTGTTTAAGAACAATCCGACGTACATATTCGTGTGGCAACGACACGACCGAGACAGAATATTGTTATGCTAACTGGCTTCGTTAGTTTGTTCCCGGGAATTGTTTCGCTTTGTTAAAAGTACGTGAGCTCAGATTTTAGTTTGTGATCTTTTGGAATAATTTGTTTAATTTGATAAATGCCCACGCTTGGAAATATTATGCTGGTCCTTGGAGCGCTTCGAATTCTAAACTCCGAAATAAGTTATCCGATAATATATTTGTTATAATTATGTAGAGAAGAACTTTAGATATAAGAACTTTATCAACTGTCTACAATTTCGTTAAATATTATAACAAAAGTATCAAAAGTTACAACAAATATTGAAATAATTATTTGTTGAAATAATTAATAATATTATTTATCATTGTGATTATTCCTTAGTTAATTTGTCGGATTATTGATCATTGATTGATTAGTTGTTGTAGCAAACAATCATCCCTAAATTTGACTAAGAGATCTCTTTTAAACCTACACCCGTGTCACAAGTCTCGGGCTCTGTTCGAAGTTATTCTCACAGCCACGTTCGGAGTTATTCTGTATTTCTCAATTTGAATATGATTCCAGTCTTTGTACCTGCGTCGAAAAGATGTCGCCGCCATCCGACATATTCAATTGCCTTATTTGTAAATAATTAATTGGTCCAGGTCTTGCTGGTAGAAGGCGTCGGTTGTGGCTAATTACCACCCTACGAACAAAGACTTACGGGCAAACGATTTAGCATTGAAATACCATGTCGTATAGAAACCGAAAGTCCAGTGGATCATCCTACTACTAACAAGTAACGCACTGCCATCTTTCATTATTCCATCATTTACCATCAGGTGAGTCAAAGGCTAACTTGTAAAGAATAAAAGAAACTTTCATGTGTCAATTAATGTGACATTAAGAATTAAAAAGTAGTAGTCGCAGAGCCAGAAGAAAAAGTGTGATTTTTAAACAGTCAAGGTCTACCACCTGCTGTTGTCTGATACTAATTTGGTAGACATCGTCGTTAACTTGATTGCTAACCAAAGATATTGGCTTGATTCCTGTTCTAAAATGAAAATAAATTAGCAATAAAAAAAATTAGTTTTCTGTAACAGTTTTTTATTATTTAAAAAGCTTTAATAACAAAACTTCTGAAATTGTTTAAAGCGATAACAAAATTAATAACATAAATACTCGTAAGTTTGTTCCGAAAATAAATCTACATTACCTACTCAAAAATGTAGTTTTTTTACGAAAGTGGTAGCGATATTGTAGTTCAAGAAGTAAAACTTTTATACTTTTATTCTAAAATCGAAGTTTGGTGAAGAATTCCAGTAGTTTTTAGAAAAAACATTCATGCACTATTATTGAGCTTATTAAAAAAGCCAATTGGCATTTTCTTTACGCCTTATTGCTCAATCGTATCTATCCCCTAATTTGCATTTCATTAGTCGTACCTTTTTATAATTAATACGTTTTTTTACCTTTATAGGAATATTATAGCAAATTGATTTTTTTAACCATAATATTAATAGAAGGCCCGCTGGTAAATCATTACCATTAATAAGGCTACTGGAGGTCATGTGTCTTGATTTTTTTATTAAACTACTTACCTGCTTACTTATCTACCTACTTACCTTTTTATATTAATTGGCTTCGTTAATTAAAACGTAACTGATCACTAATCTTCCTCGTTGTCACTCTCTATATATTGGAAACTTTGGTTATTCAAGGAGCAAATAAATGTAATAAATACTTATTAGTAATAATATGTACGATCAAATACAGACGCTTCTTTTTAAAATATTTTAATGATAAAAATATCACTGTGAGTAACTTATCGAGATTAGCATAGGTATTGAAACGTTTTGCTTAAGGGAGGCTTTGGACGTGGCTAGTTACCACCCTGCGGACGACTACGATGTCGTGCGGAAACCGAAAGGTGTGTGGGTTTCATCCTACTCCTAAGAAGTTAGCCATTTCAGATTAAATCAACACTTACCATCAGGTGTAATTGCAGAGGGCTAATTGTAATAACTAAATAAATAAACAAGCTGAATGATATTTATTGATATTTAGTATCCTTAACTATGAACAGATAACAAAAGTAGTTAAAAATGAAAAGCAGTCACAGTACAAAAATTTTACATATTCGAATCTCCCCAATTAAAGAACCCCAGCTTTAATTATAGTATTAGTTAATTAGGTTTAATCTGCAGCTTATCAAGCCGACTGTCGTCGGAGGTGCCCGTAATTCTGTATTTGGTAAATATTTTCTTTGATGAGTGACTCTTCACTTAGATAAGAACTCATTTACATTATAAGCGTGTGACTGGAGTGGAGTATTAGGGGCCGTTTACACGTTCCAATCTCTTGTACTGCCCAATTTACTTATGAAAGCTCGTAGGGTTTACGTTTGTTATTTTGCAGGAAATTTAGATGACTAACACTTTCAATCACAATATATTTGATGTAGTGCAGGTTTTATGTAGTTTTAATAAGATTTTAAGTGTAGCTAGAGATTTTTAATTAGTATTTTATTGTGTTATTGACAATTATCTGAGTACGACTTATCATTATGCGTAATTAAGTTCTTAGTTAAGTTTTGTATATTATTTTCCGTAAGTAGCATTTAATTACTAAAAATTACTATAATTGCATTACTCTAGTAATAGTTAATACTTGTCGGTTAATTTACTGGTATCTAGGTACTAATTTAGTATAATTCAAAATGGATCAGTAATAATTCCACAGCACAGAATGGCTTACTTAAATGGAGTTTAATACGTTTTTACTACTTCAAGAACTTCATACAAATTGATCTCAGTTAAAACGATAGTACTAACGAGAAAATAATACAGTCTAGCGGATGCCAGCAGACTTCGTCCGTGTGGAATTTAAATAAGTAAGATTACTAAAATAAAAATAACCTAAGTTACTCCTTATAACTTATTTTATAATATTAACCCTCAAAGATGAATACTTTTTTCCGTTTTTTTCCACATTTTTATAATGATTCTTCGCTCCTATTGCTTGCAAAGTGATGTTATATTTCCTAAAGTCTTCCTCGACTAATGGTATATAATAGTATATATCGAATAGTTCCTAAGATTAGCGCGTACAAACAAACTCTTCAGCTTTATAATATTTTACAGATTGGATTGGATTGGGACGTGTGTAGATTCCGCTGAGTGATACGCCTGCACACATCAGAGAGCGTCTTACCACAATGCAGTTTAATCCTTTTAATGTTTATTCGGCTATTTGGATGTAGATAAGAAGTCATCCGCTCTATAAGCTTGTTTATTCAGTGGATTGTGTTAAAGTGCTGTAGTTGTCTCAGCAGAGAAAGAACAAGTAAGTCATGTGACAATAAATTTCTAGTTTTATGGAACTTTTTTATATATATTGTTTTGATCTTAGTTTTTACGACTTGAAGCAGCTGTGTATATCTTTCTTATGACTGGAAAGTTTGATATTCAAACAAGATCATTCACCGGACAAAAACCATTTAGCCTTTTTTGGGTTTTCTGTTAAACAGACACTAAATTTTTAGTTAATTAATATATTATTAAGATGATGCATTTTAAAATTACGTAGGTACAGTAAATTATACAATAGCATAACGACTGCCTCGTTGCTCTGGTGGTTAGCCTATGTGGCTTCGATCTCGAGGTCCTGGGTTCGAACCCTGGGTTCATCATTCTTCTATCAAATGTTCAGTATATTCCAAGCACGGAGTCGGAAAATTGGTCGTGTTACGTGCACGTTAAGCTATCGGCCCCAGTCACTGTCAACAACATCTGATACTGATAGTTAATAAATGAAACATTATAACCCTATGCCCGCCAACCAGCATCGGAGCATAGTGGGTGTACGCTCCATATCCCCTCTCCTGTACGGAGGAGGCCTGGTCCTGTAGTAGGCAGTTAATAGACTTATAATGATGATAGCATAACATCTCTAAGTTCTTGTTCTTTATAGCTAATCGCAAATACAGAATTTGTTACATAAATCACAACATTTTGTTGTTAACTATAGATATTTTTGATGATAAACTATATTATTAGATATTTACAGCAAGTACTAAGTACGCATTACGTACTTATTAATATTAATATATTCCTACATTACCGTGAAGCGTAGCTAATTTTACATTTCACATGTTTAAAAGTTTAACTAATCTTTAAAGACGTTTAACAGTTCAGGGAGCGTAATTAAAAGCTTATGCATTTTACTAAGAGATAGAGCCGCTGTCATTCATTATATTACCCGGAGATTTCAACGCTTTTTAAAGTTATCTTCATGCGAATGATTTTAGAAATATTTTAATTAATTTTTAACATTTTTCTTGCGTTTTAAAGTAAAAATGAAACATGATTAGTCTGAGTAAATCTGAGATTTTAAAATGTAATCACTATAATACATAATTTATAATAAAGATTTTTTGATTGGTGGGAGGCTCTGGCCGTCGCTATTTACCACCCTTCCGGCAATGTACCGCCAAGCGACTTAGCGTTCCGGTACGATGTTGTGCAGAATGTGCAAGGTGTAAATTTTGATCCTCCTTCTAAAAAGTTAGCCCACTTCCATGTTAGATTACATCATCACTTAACATCAGGTGTGAGTGCTGTCAAGGGCTAACTTGTGATGAATAAAAAACATACATCGTCGTAATCAGGCAGTTAACGGCACTCTACAGGACCAGGCAACCCCCCTGAGAAGAAGAAATATGGAGCATAGACCCACGATGCTGCTCATATGTGGGCCTAGTGATAATATTTTATTAAAATAACGATAGTGATCACGGGACAAGTTTCTTAGAAGAAAGAAAACTCAAAATTATTTCACAATCCTCATGATCAAAGCCTCATTATATAATAAACCTTTAGGGTTTTTAGACTTGAATGCTTGCGTTTGATAAATATTTATGCAATTTTATACAATGTATTCCGAAAATGCATTCATGTTGTATTGAAGCTTATATAAAAGGCTGATCACACATGTATGCAAACATGATACATAGATGGTGCAGCGATATTGGCACTGTTATTGGTTCTAGCGAGACGATCACACAGGCCTTAGGAAATCGCCGCTTAATTGGATTATTGCTAGCGCGCCAGCGTCAAAGATTATGCAATTACGTATAAAGCCACAACATCGTGTTACGGATACGAGACCAAATTAAAATATTATGTGAATATGATTATTGAATAGTTCACCCCCGCGATTGAATTTATGTAAACGGAAGATATAATATGCACAAAATCTGAATAATTTTACAGCGCAAGTCTACTATTTGTGTAAAAAGATAGTATTTTCAATAGAAATACACATCATTTTGCAAAGGATCAATATGAAAAATTAATAATTTATTTATTTTATTTAGGTACTATTTTTATCGAAGAATCTACGAACATGTCTCTCCGTAATAGCAGTCTCTGCTCTATTAAACATTGTAGAGTTAACAAGTGGGTTTGTAGACTATTCAGTAGTACAAATAAATTATTCGTCGAGTTTAATATTTATTATTAATAGAGTATATATAAAGTAATATTATTACTGTAGTATCTGTAGACGATTTTTTTAATTTGGCGGATGATGACAATGAAATAGGAGTAACTTGTTAGGAATAGGATGAAAATCCATACTCCTTTCGGTTTCTGCACGTCATCATACTGGAACATTAAATCGCTTGGCGGTACGTCTTTCCCAGCAAGGTGGTAGCTATCCACGGCCAAAGCGTCCCACCACCCAATCAGTTCTTATATAAGAATAAAAGGATAAAAAAACGACATTGAATAAATTAAATTATTTTTAATTATAGTAACGAAAATTGAAATTAAGATAAGCAAAGTTATAAACTTTAATAATGTAGACATTGCTTTAAAATTGATTGTACATAAATAATGGATAAGAATAATAAAACGAAATCCACCCAGGCAAAATTGCGGGCATACCTTAGTCAAAAAAATGAAAGTGCTGACTAAACCAATAAATGTACTATTAATTACACATTTTATTACACTCAACATAATTGATAAATCAAAGTAACATTAGCTGGATTGCCTCAATTCAAATAAAAAGAACATTAGTACGCCTCAAAGCGTGACTTCTTGTTATTTTATTTGGCATCCTTTATATAAAACTGCCAATTAAAGAGAGAAATACAGAACGCAAGTATAGATTGATGAGCATTTAAATATCTACTTAGTTTAAGTGGGTACGTTTCTTGGCCTTCTCAACTGGAATTGGGTTTTTGGTTCTCAAAATCATTGACATCGTTGAAGGTACCGTAATGTGAAAAGAAAGTTTTTAATAGAACACATATAGAACACTAAATTTATAGGACATGCGTTATTGATAATAGGAATTTTGGGAGACAATAATGTCCTAGACTAAAATAATACATTACTATTTAGGTTACCTGGAAGTGACCGCCAGGTGATAGGTCGTCTTTAATTTTATATTGCACCATTGTTTCCTTTATTATAGGTACTTATGCAATAAGGATGCTTAATAATATGCAGTAATATATAATAATACCTAATTTACATGAAAACAAGTTTTAAAATCACTACAATTATTTTTGATTCTTTATTTATTAGTTTTAATTTAAGCTTCTTTCTTCCACCTTAAAATATATTGTTTTAGGGTTAATTGATTCTTCACTAAAGTACCTTACTAGTCTCGTCTGAAATAGTAGTACACAGTTATCTTATAAGATCTAAACTACAAATCTAAATTCAATTGGATTTTAGGTATCATTTTTATTATTGTGATTTTTTTTCTAATACAAGTTGGCCCTTGACTGCTATCACACCTGCAGGCTTACCTGTTAGGGGTAGAATTTAATCCACACCTCTTTCGGTTTCTACATGACATTGTACCGGCTAATGGTACTAAATCGCTTGATGGTACTTTGTCGGTAGGGTGGTAACTAGCCACGGCGAAAAGCCTTCCACCAGCCAGACCAAGACAAATTAAGAAAATCTCAATCTGCCCCGCCAGAAATCGAAACCACGACCTCCGCCTTATAAATCCACAATGCATACCACTGCGCCATGGAGGCTGTCATAAATTATAATTGTGAAACAAACGTAATTTCCAAGACCTCCACCTTATAAATCCACAACGCATACCACTGCGCCATGGAGGCTGTCATAAATTATAATTGTGAAACAAATATAATTACGTAACTTCTATTAGTAGTACTTCTTAATTGGGCTAGAAGGCAATAATTGCACTGTCTGCAGTAATATTAATCTATGGCTCGATATAACGTTACTCAACGATGCACGCTACAATATAGCCTTATTAATGAACGACAAATAGAAATTTCGCATGCCTTTGTGCTCAGGTACATCAGTCACTGTCGGTTATGATCATACTGTTCTACTATAACTGTAAAGGTGGCACTAGGCGCAGAACATTCCACAGAGTAGAATATCTAATAAATAATGAACGGTATTCTGATCTTATAGAAACTACTAAAACAACGGATACGACTAAATCTGAGACATTAAAACTACAGAAAAGAAATGAATCATTCTTGAAAATCGGACAACATTTTGGCTTACGACAGATAAGGATAGAGATAATACTCATCCGCTTTCGCAACCGATCCTGTGTTTACGTTTATTCTTTGGCTAAAATGAACACACTAGACTTAAATTTAAAATAATGAATTTGAGTTCCGGGTCGAATTTTGGAATATGGAGCTTTTTCGAAAACTTTTTAGTATAAGTTCTCAGCCAAAAGAAGTTGGTGGTGTTACATCCCCATGTTCCGAAGATCACGTTAAGCAGCTGATTCAAATCTTACACTCTGTCTTACAAAGGATCGATGCCTGGCCGTTTAAATAGCGTAAATAATAAGTAACCATAAAATGTTTTTAAAGCGTTACCATTTCATAGAAGTATGTTAGGTAGGTATATATAAATTTTTTTAACTAAAATAGAACCGACTCAAAACGCACTAAAAAGTAAAAAAATAACTGCTTCATTTAGTTGCTTTAATTTACTTAAGCATATCTATGAAATCGGTGCCAGCCAAGTTTAAGGAACATTTATTTAACGTAAAGCAGTTGTGGGTTTGAGGTAAAGGGTAGGTGTAAGGTCCTTAAAGTAGAAACCTTGGCTGGCACCGACTCATAGATATGTTTAAGTAAATTAAAGCAACTAAATTACGCAGTTATTTTTTACTTTTTAGTGCGTTTTAAGTCGGTTCTATTTTTTGTTCAAAATTTTTACTTCTTACTTTTTAGTAATTTATCGACACGTAACCTACTCGTACTATACTCCCCTAGTATATTATATGGAACTAGTAGCCAAAAAACTACCGATACTTACACAAAAACCGAAATTACTGCAAGTGTGCCTATTAAATTTGAAGAGTTCCTTCAATTTTCCAAGGATATCATCATCAGACCCTAACTGTCTATGGGACCATACTGGAAGTGCTCTTTCTAATAAAAAAAGAAATTTATCAAAATCGGACAATTCTGTAATAAGTTATGCGTGGTCATACATAAAAAAAATATATACGTGTCGAATTGAGAACCACCTCCATTTTTTTCGTCGGTTAAAAATTGGTCACAATGAAAAAACGCGATCTTTATCAATTTTGTCTGGGCGTTCATTACATTTTGCAGGTGTCTGTTAATAAGCAACCACAACTCACAACGTGCATTGGAGCAGTGTGGTGGGTCTTAGACTTAGGACCATCTCCTCTTTTTTATTCCATTTAGAAGAGATAGGAGGAGCCCTAGCCCTATAGTGGGCCGTGAAAATAGGCTCATAATGATAATGATAGACGCCCGACAAAAGCGATAACTTAAATACTGCTAGCGCTTTTGGTTAAAATGAGAGACGAGGAGCCTGCATCCCGCTGCCGTGTGCGCGATAGAAAGGGAAGCCAGGCAAACTGGCGCGTTACGTAACGAAACGGCTTACCCTCCCATAAGAAGTTTCCAATTCAAAAATTTAGTTTTTTTTACGATAATAACGAATTTAGTTGTGATTTCAAAAACACGCTCTTTATCAGTTGCGTCGGGGCGTGCATACATTTAGCGCGTGTCGATTTATAACATCAATTAGTCAGACACGCGCCGCGACCGACGACAACTGACAAATCGCTCCGACTGCCGACTGTTGCATGTGGGTGGCACTTGCACTCATTATACTGTAACGATTAACGCATGCTTATTAGTAGAGGATCGTAGAATAAATAAAAGTTTACGAGATAAACATCGTTATATCAAACTTTGATAGGAATATCTTGCAGCCCTGTAACACATTGACGACCTCCGTGGCGCAGTGGTGTTCGCGGTGGATTTATAAGACGGAGGTCCTGGGTTCGATTCCCGGCGGGGCAGATTGAGCTTTTTCTTAATTTGTCTTGGTCTGGCTAGTTAACACCCTACCGACAATGACATATCGCCAAGCAATTTAGCGTTCCGGTACGATGTCGTATAGAAACCGAAAGGGGTGTATATTTTCGTCCCACTCCTAACAAGTTAGCCGGCTTCCATCTTAGACTGCATCATCACTTAACATCAGGTGTAATAGCAGTCAAGGGCCAAAGAGTAGTCGATAAAAAAAAAACCACTTTTGAGCGGAGTGGTGATAAAGCTTTAAATACTCTCTCATTAAAAAAAGGGCAGTATAGTATAGTATGTTAGATACTTCAAGAAGGTAATCACGATCATTACCATATTTTAGATAGGTCGTTATATAGACATGCCTTTCTTCTTATATAATCTAAGTAGGTATCACCACTCCGCTAAAAATGCACTAGAAAAAGAGCTAATAATATTGATGATTATAACAGGCGAACTCGGCTGGTTAGCGTTCGCTCTTTACGTCCAAACATCCTCAGGGCCTGAAGACAAAATTCGTCGCACATTGTGTATTGCCAGTGATTACATACGGATTTGAGACTTGGTTGCTAAACATGAGCCTCCTAAGTATGCTCAGAGTGACTCAGCGGGCAATGTAGCGAGCTTTGATCAGAAGAACCAAAATTGACATTGTTCAACGAACCTGAAGTGGCAATGACCGGGGCATATAGTTTGAAAAGCTGATAGACGTTTGGATTTCAAGGTGCTGGAATGGCAATCCTGTACCGGAAAGCGCTGTGTTAGTTGACCTCTAACTTTGAGGACTGATGACATAAGTTGGCTGCGGAAGGCCACTAGATGCAGTTAGCTCAAAACTGTGTTGTGTGGAAGTCCATTTATGAGGCTTCTGACCAATAATGGACGCGATCGGCTGATGATCATAACTGGTGAAAGAATATCTGTGTCCTGTGTCGCTAGCATAAGATTTTACCGCGTCGATATCGAGAAGAGTAAACGCAAATTTCAATGACACTGACAACTGTTGAATTCCAAAAATTAGCCATTACGCTGTGTCCTGTTCTGGGGCATAAAAAGCGGCTTAATGATTATGATGTAGTTTTTATCACCTAAAATAGGTATAACAAAAAACGTAGTTGCATAACTTTGTAAGCTGTAACTGTCTTGTTTAACACTTGTAGCTTTGTTTCTTTTAGCTGTACAGCCATGGTGTGAATAGCAATATTGTTTTGTATGTAATAACAATATTTAAACGTCCGTGTTTATCTATTCGGTAAGTTGTTCAGTACAGTTGTAACTCTTACTCTTTGCTTTATTGTAGAAAATTCAACCTTAACACTTTAATTCAAGGTTGTATTTTGAATGTGTATTAGAGTTGTACTTTCATAGCGTTACAAGTGTGACAATGAGCAATTCGAGTACAAATAAGTACGCCCCTTAAGTATCATGTACGGTACCCTTGACAGGCGCATTCATGCATCAATTGCACTTGAATTTATTGCTCCGTCAGCTTCAACAGCCAATGGGCATGTATCGACAAATCTATTTGAATTTAATACAAGAAGCAACGAAAGACCAAAACCACGCCACGTATTCACTCGTATACATTTTTTTATCATTGTTCGTACGAAAGAACGTCACTTACACATAAAACTTTTAAGAAATATAAATAAAAATATATTGATGGTATCCAAACTACTTGTTTAAGCAACATAAGACATTAATAAGTAACCTAAGATCCCACTGCTCGATTCTGTAGCTATCAATTGTATTTTTTTTATAAAACCAATCAAAAAATGTTAATGTTAAGAATATTCTCTCAATATAATCAATATTTTGTTTAACGATGGATTAGCGATAGCAAAAGTTTGCCGCAATTACATGTAAAGCAACAAATTGCATATTTCCTCACTAAAAAAACGAGATAGCTACAGAATTGAGCAGTTAAGCCTCGTAATATAAGTTTTTAAACAGTAGTATATTTATCACCTAATTAAGATAATTTAAAAAATCTAAATTTAGTTTTTATTCATTTTTTTGCTTAAGAGCATTAAGTCATACACTACAGATAGCAAATAAAGTTTTCATATTATAAACTTTTTTTTTATCAACTACAAGTTGGCCCTTGACTGCTATCACACCTGATGTTAAGTGATTATGCAATCTAAGATGGAAGCGGGCTAACTTGTTAGGAGTAGGATGAAATCCACACCCCTTTCGGTTTCTACACGACATCGTACCGGAACACTAAATCGCTTGGCCGTGCGGTAGGGTGGTAACTAGCTACGGCGAAACCCTTCCACCAGCCAGACCAAGACAAATTAAGAAAAATCTCAATCTGCCCTGCCGGGAATCGACCCCAGGATCTCCGTCTCATAAATCCACCGCGCATACCACTACGCCACGGAGGTTGTCCGCGGTTCTAACCGCGTAATTCTCGATCCTGTGGGAATTTTGGGGGTAAAATGTAGACTATTCTGGTATGTGAGCTCCATTAAACTAAAATCCATTCAGTGGTTTTTGCATGAAAGGGTAACAAACATCCATCCATACATACAAACTTTCGCCTTTATTATATCAGTACGGTATCATTATTTTTTCATAATTTTAAAACAATATTTGGAGCACATTTTAATTCTCATAAAAAAAATATTTAAGCTATAAGAACTTAAAGACAACACGCAAATTAGGTAATAATAATGAAGAACAGTTAGAATATCATCCTATACTAGGTAAATTGGAAGTTGCAAGGAACAGGGGAAGCATCCAAAGTACTACAACAATATATCCGGAAGTTCCCAATATCGCAAGTTATACCTCCTGTAACTTGTAATATTCAGAGTGCATCCATATAAAGTAGTTTAACTAGAGATATCAATAACACGTTGTTAAATAATAATCTTCTCTTTTATAAAACTAAAAGCATTTCTGATCAATCATATTCTTCATAAAATCAATATCCACTGCCAGACTTAACTTAGTTTTATTGAGTGCAATCGATAAATATATTTCTCTTTATTATTTTAAAAGATCGGTATCAAGAACCGATCGATATTCGTTTTTAATGATAATAATATGACACCCGTGACACACTATAAAGGCATTTATAAGGTTTTACACTCGTGATATGATTCACTTTGGTTCTAGGTGTAAAATTATAAGTAGCAACATCATTTTGAACGTATTGAAATTAATTAAATTACTTAAATTTTGAAAATATAAACACTCATAGTATACAGGAAAGTAAGGTGATCCTGACAGTTTACTCCAGAAATTTGCAGTGCGTATTAGGAATTGGGAACTAGATCGCTTTGTACATATCCCTGGGATATCTCTATTGTAGGTACTTTGCCACCATTTTTTGTCACAAAAATATTGACAAAAAAATTAAAAAACCGTGAATAAGGAGTGCGTCCCAGGTAAGTAATCAATAGATTAAACATAAACAAAGATCCGTTATATAAAAGCGAGCAAATATTATATCTGTCCTTATCTCCCGAAAGCAACAATGTTGTCAGTTCTTTAAAAATGTTTAATTTATTTTCTTTCGTTTCGATGGCTTAACTATAAAAAATATATCAAATAGCGAGATGATAATTCAATCTGAAGGATTCGCCTAACGATTTTTTGATCACACAGAAAGGGTACCATCAAGCGTGCACTGCTCGGCGAATTGATATAAATCGCCCCAGCTCTATCCATCTTCTTTAAGTCTATCGATTGAGCGTCGGTAATGGCCGTGTGACATTCGTCTTTATTGACTGAAACAAGAAAATTTAAATAGCTATAAATAATGTTTCTTTATTTGCAATAGTGGGATTGTCTATTTCAATCTATAGAGCGTTGACCTCCGCAGCTTATTGTACGGTGTTATTTAATTTAGGTTTAAATTATTAAGTTTCATCTCAAATTATTGAAAAGCTTTACGATTGAACATTATTAATAATTACTTTATTTTTCACATAAATCAAATCAAAGCGGAGATTGAAAAGCATTTTAATCTTTAGGGCGAAATGTATTTCCTTTTGATGTGATCTGTAGCTGCAACAAAATGCACGCATTCTACGAAAAATATTGCCTCTATTAATTCTCCTTGCTTATGGTGTCCATCTAACGGGTTCCATTCGCACTTTTGTTAAAATGTTTGTGTGATGAACATGGATGTTTTTTAGTGTCTGGGTGTTTATGTATTATAAGTATTTATATATAATTTTTAAAAATAATTATCAGTTCTCCTAATACCCATAACACAAGCTACGCTTACTTTAGAGCTACTTAGCGACATGTGCATTATCCTTATTTTATTTATTTAATTAATTATGGCGTCCAAATTACTTAAGGATATGTTATTAAATCGCAAAGACATTATCATGATGTATCTAATACATACTCGTATAACAAAAACGTCTCAATACATCGGATAAAAATGAAACTAATTTTTTACGTAATCTAAATAAATATACAATCATAGACTGCTTAAAAAGTACTTGTAGCACCTTCAATTCAGGTTTTTTATCCTGGTCAGACTCTAAATGTGCCCACTTCTTATAAAACTAGTGGTAGATATCAATCGATCTGAATTCTTGTAATATATTCCATTTATCTAAATGAAAACAAGTAAATGAGTATTAATGGAAACGATGCAAAATTCCTTTAGATAGATAAACTAAAAGCGGCTTTGAGGTAACTCAAAGGAATAGTAACGGATTTAATCAGAGAAATTGTCAATACTATTAGTATGCTTATAGTAGTAGATTGAGTAAAGGTATCAGGGTATATTCGTACAATTAATGCACCATAACTATGCTAAGGTATTAGAAGAGATAGAACTTGTACATCATTGATTTTATTGCACAAGGATATTTGCTAGTAATATCTTAGAAATTATTGAGGCACCTCTTACAAAGTAAGCTCCTTATGGGATCGAAGATTTGATTAGAGCAATTAAAACTTTCTTGATTAAGTCCGTTTTTGTTGGTCTTTCGTATATCGTGTTTACTAACTTAGATGTTAGTAATTTCAACCGCAAACTTCAGTACTACTAGATTGTTGTTGTTGTTCAGTTGCATCACTCAAAGTTAGATCACATCTGTGCAAGCACTAAGTTTTGACTTAACATCAAAATAGACTCAACTATTAAGAAGGCCCTTATTATCTTAGTAAATATTAAAAAGCTCCTTTATCTCCTAATCCACGGTACACAATGTCTAGTGAAGACAGCGGCTCTACTAGTGACATAACAAATATTTGTTCTGACCTTTTATGAAGTTGATAAAGCCTTCTAGTTCTTCATTAATAGTCTCGTTAAAAATGCTATATTGGCCTATATTGAACAAATATTTCAATTCGAAGGAATATTTCGAGTAGTAGTAGTTCCTAGAGATTAGCTGGTGCAAACAAATTTTTCAGCTTTATAAAATATAAAAGATAGATTATTATTTTTAAGGCATGTAAGTAATTTATTTTCAGTAGGTAACGTTCCATCTTAGTTATCACATCTACACTCACTATCAAGTGAGATCGTGGTCAAGTGCGAGCTTATTTTATAAAAAAAATTGTATGTTGTATTGTTAAGCTATTCAGTATTTCCGTTTCCGGTCATCTCAAGGATCTCTCCCTCCAAGATATTTTTCGTGAAAAAGCGAAGTTGCTTTATTTTTCCTACGTACTAGCTTACTCATGTTATCGTGTATTTCCTTTGAAAAGCTCAAGTAATTTAGCAATTTATTACATAGTCATGGACTCTTAAGTAAACCTAACAAATCAGATATGCAGTGGCGCGGAAGCAGGCGGTTGGTAATCTTTAGCCTGATCAAATTAACTTATGCGCTCGTTCAACGGTTTATTTGAGGATAATGAGAGATAATAACTGACTAGTCAACGTCTTGTATAGTTGGCATACAAAAACTATTATTAAAACATAATACTGATAAGTAAAGTATCTCCTATGTTAGATTGAGCCGTAAAGATTTGTGTTAGATAGATAATATGTACAGTTATTATTAAAATGAAGCTTAAATTATGATATGACTTGTTTAGCTAACTATAATAAAATTGAAAGATTGGAGATTAGAATTGTGATTATAAAGCTCGGTCATAATACTGATGAAATAAATGTATTTTAGATACTAACCCTTGGTAATTTTATCTTTAAAACATAATTGACCTCTTTTTGTCGTCTTGTATAGTTTTTCTATTATAATTTATTAGTGCTATGATTAATACTAAAAATGTAAGAAGCATAATGGCATTCTTTCATCATCATCAGTATCAGCCTATTGAGGACTCACTACAGAGCCAGGCCTCCCTCCTTGTAGGAGAGGCGATGTGGAAAGACATTTGGATAATTAATTATTTAAATAATGATAATTTAGTGGAAGAATCATAAAGAATTAAGACAGTTAGTTAAAATTAAAAGTAAGATAATGATTTAGCGAGCTTGGATACACAATCATATCATCATCGTCATCATATCAGCCGATTGACATCCATTACTGGGCTTTTAAGGTACTTCCAAACACAACGATCCTGAACCGCTGACTATCGGCTCCTTGAAACACTGTAACGTGAGGTTTTGGTTGGAAAAGAAACCTTAGTTATCACAAAAAGTATATTAATAAAAAAGACGTGTGGCACTCGGACACTGCCGCGGTAAAGCTATAGCATAGCATTTTTTATCAACTTATGTTTAGCTTCCGACGTCATCGGGACCGTGGCCGAGCGGTAAGGCGCTCTAAGTGCCCGGATTGCCAGAGAGTCGTGGGTTCGAATCCCGTCGGTTCTATATTATTATTTTTTTTAAGCGTGATATTTGAAAAAATATTTTTTTTTTACAAGGGTGATATTTCAAAAAGTCATTAAAAGTTCTGGTATTTATCAATTCGGGCACTTAGAGCGCCTTACCGCTAGGCCACACTCCCAATGACGTCGGCGGCGAAATTATGCTTTTTATATTATGTTTTTGATATCCAGCGGGTGTTAGGTTTTTTCGTTACGGAATTTCTGAAGTCAGTCTCCACGCTCAAGGCCCGCGTTAGAAGCTATGCAATAGCTTAAAATTTATGGTTCGTGGGTGTAAGGCCCGCCTAATTTAAACCTCGCGCACCTCGGTACCTCCCTGGAGCCAGGCGCGACTCGGCGACAGCTGATGGCCGGTTACGGGATGAGACGGCCGAAATTGACATTGAAAAAATTCTCAGTATTATAACGAATGTACGAGAAACTAATGTTTCTACGTTACAACACATTTAATGACGTCAGTCATCTTAGTTCGGAACTGACCAACACTGCGCGTTCCGGAACGGGAACTCTATTCTAGTACTTTGAAACTAACTCCTAACTTCAAAGTCACTTGTCACTTCGGCTATCCGACTCGTTGAGCTATTTCGGTAATTTGGTTGTATGCGAAACTCATGTCATTTTTTATTGGTTTACGCGAAAATACTCCGAGTAGGTATAGTTCGGCTCTATCATCCGCTTAGTGGAGTTCTTATGAATCTTTTTTATCAAATTTCAGTGGTAGAGGTACAACGAGATTTTACAATGGTTAGTGTAGTTTAGTAAAAAAATAGTACAACATAAAAAATTTTAACAAAAAATAGAATCGACTCAAAACGCACTAAAAAGTAAAAAATAACTGTGTCATTTTGTTGCTTTAATTTACTTAAGCATATCTATGAAGTCGGTGCCAGCCAAGTTTAAGGAACATATTTTTAACGTAGTAAAGCAGTTTGTGGGTTGTAGGTAACGTCCTTAAAGTAGAAATCTTAGCTGGCACCGACTCCTAGATATGTTTAAGTAAATTAAAAAAGAATTATCAAAATCGGACAACACTGTTAAAAGTTATGCTTTATAATACATAAAAAAAAAAACAAAAAAAATATACGTGTCGAATCGAGAACCTCCTGCGTTCTTTTTTGGTCATTTAAAAATTACGGCCTAAGCTTTTTTTTATCGACTACAAGTTGGCCCTTGACTGCTATCACACCTGATGTTAAGTGATGATACAGTCTAAGATGGAAGCGGGCAAACTTGTTAGGGGTGGGACAAAAATCCACACTCCATTCGGTTTCTACACAACATAGTACCGATACGCTAAATCGCTTAGCGATACGTCTTAGGCTGTCGGTAGGGTGGTAACTAGCCACGGCGAAAGCCTCCCACAGCCCGACCAAGACAAATTAAGAAAAATCTCAATTTGTTCCGCCGGGAATCGAACCCAGGACTTCCGTTTTATAAACCCACCGGGCATACCAGTGCGCCACGGAGGTCGTCAAAGTCTGCAATATTTATAAGTTTTCTATCTGTCCCCACAACTACCAAATTACTCTCCGTAAAAAGTACCAATGTACAAGTACGATTAAATTTTAAATCAGCCAGCCCACACAAGCGGCTCGGAACACATCGTGACACGTCTTAAACTGTAAATAATCTAGCTGCGTTAAAAATATGCAGATCTGAAGCACTTTAGCTCTCGATAAAGCACTTGCGGTTATCTATCTACGCGGTATTTAATGTACCTTGTATGTCAGACTATTTAGTTTGTTTTTATTTTTTTAAGTGCAAAAGCACGTATTATAATTATGTTGAAAAGTGTAATCCTACTGAATATTTATATGTAGGGTAACTCATAATATTATGTTTTATTATTTCATTGGTACAAGCCTTAACAGCTTGCCCGTTCTAAAGTCAAAATATTTTCATTTAGTGAAATGTTTATGTTGACGGCCTCCGTGGCGCAGTGGGTAGTGACCCTGCTTCTGCGTCCTAGGTGGTTCGATTCCCACATCTGGAAAATTTTTGTGTGATGAGCATGTTTTCCATTGTCTGGGTGTATATCTATATATTATAAGTATTTATGTATAATATATATAAAAATATTTATCAGTTATCATAGTACCCATAACACAAGCTACCTAAGCTTACTTTGGGCTATATAGCGATGTGTGTCATTGTCCTATAATATATGTTTATTATTTATTTCTTTATGATTATTTTTAATCGTCAATATGTAATTTGAGCTGATTACTCACAATAGAACTTAAAGGTAATTTTACAACGTCAAACTTTTCTATTTGTAGTGACTCTACTAAGGACTGGGAAACCAAATTCTTCTGAGAAGAGTCAACAATTATCATTTTCTATTCGTTGCTCCATATGGTACTTAAACTTCTTGTGTCAAGCTGAAAGCTGATCCAATAATCAATAAGTCAAGTTAATTATGTAATTATTTAAGTTCGCACCTACAATAATTAAAGGAAACATTCGTCTCAACAACCTAAACAATAAAACTTAATTAGTTCACTCGCAATAGTCATAAAGAAAACAAAGCGTTTGTAACATTGCATAATGTAGACACTTAGTTTATACGTTCTCCTTGTCTAACATACAAGATTATATTCGCAGCACGGTAAGAAGGCTGTTTTGATGTTGGTGACATTAAAAAGAAGAGAAAAATGTCGAAAACATCACAATTGTCTATCAATCATTCAATTTGGAAGACTGGATGTTGACTTTGCAACCTGTACCCAATATTAGTTTTAGAAAAGCAATTTTATTATAATTACATAATATTTTATTTTTATCTACAAGTTACATTTTACAAATAGTTATTCATACATGAGTTTAAAAATTTTTTGATGTTTCATACATTAATGTAGTATCACACTAGACTAAACAAGGTATACTGGGAAGCATTGAAATCGAGTCACCAGTATCTTCCATATTTTGATGATAATTTATTTTTAGTATTCGGTATGAGTAGTATTATTATTAAATTAAAACAAACCATTTAGACCGTTATTTACCCTTTAAAATTATTTTTTATCCACAACAAGTTAGCTCTTGACTGCAATCACACCTGATGATAAGTGATAATGCAATCTACGATGAAAGCAGGCTAACTTGTTAGGACTATAATAATATCCACACTCCTTCGGTTTCTACACGACACCGTACCGGAACGCTTAATCGGTAGGGCGTCTTTGTCGGTAGGGCGATAACCAACCAAGGCCGAGGCCTCCTACTAGTCAAAATTATCTTGATACTGAGTCGATTTTATAGTTAAGTGTGCACTGTGTAGTAATAAGATATTATAATGGCCTTCTTATTAAGTCACTAAAATTAACTATAACATATAGTACATGACAGAAACAAATCGAGGCAATAGAAATGCAATTAAAACATAGTTACACACAATAATTATGCAGATTATCGCTCGCCAAACTAATTACACATGTGCGACCAATGTTTCAAGTCGCATTCAATTAATAAACTAATCAATTGCATTTATCTTAAAAAAATAATTACGAAATAAATTGGATGTGATAGTGTTTAACGATTGCTATGACCAAGATAGTTATTGAATCATAGATTACGTCTATCTCGTATGTGCAAAATATATAAATAAATATGTCTTTAATATGACTATAATTTAATTTCAAAGTGTTAAAATGTACACGTAACCAATTTTTAGCATCGTTTAAGCATCAGTATCTGCTGTTTGTACGCTTAGCTTTTTTAAACTAAGTACGCGCAACAGATTTAATGCAGTTTTCTTCTTTAGATACAGTAGTTTAAAAGCAATATTTATACGTATAAATTAATAGAGAATGATATTTAGAAGTACTTACATTGCATTCTCGCGTATAAACACTAGTTATAATCTGAGATTGTCCAAAATATTAGATCTGCCTACCAAACTATAATCTTAATGTTTTAGAAGCTTAACTTTAATTGTACTGCTTCAGTAGCTAAGACTTGCTTATTAGATTTTTCCATGAAATATTTTTATATTTTATTCTTCTAAGGATTTTTAGTAGGAGCTTGCATTATCGAATTTGGTGGTAGGTACCACTCTAGCTATGAGAACACGTTAAGGTCTAACGAATATTCAGAATATTCCAGAACACAATTAATAACCTATTAAAACACAGTTAGTTCTATCTATAGTCATTGCCATGAAAGTAAACACGGACAGAAGAAATAAAAACAGCCAAAGTATAAAATCGATCTGAAACAGTTTCGCTTTCACACAAACACATAGACACGCGCATAGAGACAAGCACACAGATACAAGCACAACTCTTTCAAACGTGCGTTAAGGCACGCGCACTAATGAAAACAGCCTACAGCGTAGATAGATTAATATTTTTTTTTAGTCAAAGGCTTGTCCGTATCGCGGAGTGCAAAATGGTGTTTTGAGACGGATAAAATGGCGCGACTGCGGGGAGTCGGATTTGCAGTACTTTGGTAAATGCAGCGTGCGCCCGGATTTGTTCGGATTTCCTGGATAAAAGGGCCGCGTTTATACCGTGTTCGCATGAAATAAAACACTAACATTAGGGCATTTTTGCTATATTTTGATTTTTTTATTATTTTATAGAGTAGGTGTAGGTAGTTCGTGTTATGGGTTGTGATAACTAATGAATATAAGATAAACATCGAGGCACTGGAAACCATCCATCCGTGAAGGCCTAGGCTGTTGGAATCGAATCCATAGCCTAGGACGTTGAAGGAGAGTCATCAACCACTGTGCCGCTGGGCCGTCACAATATAGGTATTAGCTAAAGGTATTGATAAATCATTCTTCTTGCAAGTATGGTATATATGGGTGGTGGTAATCATTTAACACCAAGTTGCCGTAATTTTTTATACATTACAAAATTATAAAATACCTTATTTATTTTGTTTTACAATTTAAATGCATCATGCAGCTCCAATGTAGGTTTGTGGAGTCTGTTGTTACGACAAAAATCATCAACTTAAAATTTCTGTACTAATTAAACAAACAATACAAAAATGCAACCTTGAAACGAGATACCAAAGTCAGCTCCAACTTTAAATAAAACTACACTACAATCATAAGCTGCTAGTTGAAAACGCAAACGACACTGAGCTGAAAGAAAAATCTCTATTTAATGAACCTCTTAACTTCTAAAAAGTATAATGATGTCAAGACTATGAATACAATAGCCCAGAATCAAGTAAAGGAACTAAAATATACGAGTAATACTTTTCATTTTTCATCGTTGGAGAGTTCTTCAGTATAATACTGTGCCGTAATTGTGTATTCTACCCAATATTAGTTATAGAAAAGCAATTTTATTATAATAACATAATATTTTATTCTTATCTACAATTCACATTTTACAAATAATTAAATTAAAACAAATACTGTTTAAACCGTTATTTACCCTTTAAAATTATTTTTTATCTACTACAAGTTAGCCCTTGACTGCAATCTACGATGAAAGCAGGCTAACTTGTTAGGACAAAAATAATATCCATACTCCTTCGGTTTCTACACGACACCGTACCGGAACGCTTAATCAGTAGGGCGTCTTTGTCGGTATGGCGGAAACTAACCACGGCCGAGGCCTCCCACCAGCCAAAGTTGTCTTTACTGACTACGATTACCGACTACGTTACTGAGTCGATTTTATAGTTAAGTGTGTACTGTGTAGTAATAAGATATTATAATGGCCTTCTTATCAAGTCACTAAAATTAACTATAACATATTATAGTACATGACAGAAACAAATCGAGGCAATAGAAATGCAATTAAAACATGGTTACACTTATTATCGCTCGCCAAACTCATTTTCATTTTTCATCGTTGGAGAGTTCTTCAGCATAATACTGTGCCGTAATTGTGTATTCTCATTACTTTTAACATAGTATTTTTCAGGTTCCTTTATTTTCAATACAATTTAAGTCCTTTGACTGCTATTAATTGCTAATAAGTGATGATGCAATCTCAGATAAAAGCGGGTTTACTTGTTGGGAGTAGGATGAAATCCACACTCGGTTTTTACATGACAGCTAGGATCGAAGCTTTTCACAAGCCAGACCTGTACTTGAGAAAATCTTAATCAGCCCAGCCGAGCATTACACCCGGAACCTCCGTCTTATAAATCCGCAGCCCAAACCACTGTGCCATGGGGATTCTATTCTATATTTAGATAAAAACTCCCTGACCCGGCAAACGTTGTTTTGCATTAAAAATCAAAAAAAAAATTACATGAAAATTAGATAGTAGCCGATTCTCAGACCTGCTGAATACGCATACAAAATTTGGTAAAAATCGGTAAAGCCGTTTCGGAGGAGTACGGTAACTAACATTGTGACAGGGAAATTTTATATATTAGAGAAATCACTTATAATACACTCTAATTACCATAAATATTGACATTTCGACAAAAACACCCACTTAGACTACCTCGTTGGTCTAGTGGTTAGCCTATGTGGCTTCGATCACGAGGTCCTGGGTTCGATCCCTGGGTCGGGTCACGGAATAATTCTGAGCTTTTTCATTCTTGTATGAAATGTTCACTACATTCCAAGCCCGGACTCTGGAAGTTACGTGGTGTTACACCCCTGTGCCTCGGAGAGCAGGTTAAGCCGTCGGGTCCCGGTCACTATTATCAACATTTTATAGTGATCGTTAATAAATGAAACATTATCACCCTAAGACCGCCATCCCGCATTGGAGCAGCGTGGTGGGTGTACGCTCCATATCCCCTCTCCTATAAGGAGGGAGGCCTGGCCCTGTAGTTGGCCGTTAATAGGCTGATAATGATGATGATGATGACCCACCGCGATGTACCAATAGCGGTTAGTCATAATTCTTTAACAAAAACTTTTAGATGTTATTGATAGTAACAGATAAATAGTTTCAAGTGCTCTCCGAGGCACGGAAGTATATGACCAGCAGCTTCCTTATTCCCAGCTCAGCATTTGCTGTTTTTTAGAAAGAAAACTCGAAAAAATCCATAGTCCGATCATAGATTTTTTTTTATCAACTACAAGCTGGCCCTTGACTGCTATCACACCTGATGTTAAGTGATGATGCAATCTAAGATGGAAGCGGGCAAACTTGTTAGGAGTAGGATGAAATCCACACTCTTCGGTTTCTACACGACATCGTACCGGAACGCTAAATCGCTTGGCGGTACGTCTTTGTCGGTAGGGTGGTACACGGCGAATGCCTCCCACCAGCCAGACCAAGACAAAGACAAGACGGGAATCGAACCCAGGACCTCCGTCTTATAAATAAAATTCGAAATAAATTTCGATTCGGCTCGACCCAGAACCTCGTAATCCGAAGCCACATGGATTTACCACTGGACAGAGGCAGTTTTATAATAGATCATTATTTATTTACACACTAGACTAGAGGATGCCTGCGGTTTTACACGCGTAGTTCTCGTTCTCGTGGGAATTTCGAGATAGAGTGTAGCCTATGTGTTAGCTAATTCTATCACAAATTTTATTAAAATCGCTTCAGCTGTTTAGTCGTGAAGAAGTAACAAACATACACACTCACAAACGAATCAAGTAGTTTGATCCTTTATTTTTTTACAGAACGGTGTGAGATGCGCCCACTAAACCTCTCAAGATTTAGGAAGTTGCAGAGAAGGCACGCACTTCTACTATGACTCTGATATAACTTTCTATATTATGATTGAGCGCATTATATCTTCTTAAAATATAAACAGCTGAATTTCACGTCACTATAACATACATCATACGGGGTCCTTAGTCATAACTTCGCTTGTTCATGCAACACAGTCTGAAGCGAACTGAGTCGGGCATACTCCGACCACAGTGACGTAAGTTTCAGTCGTTATCTTTTAATAATATGCAAAATACTCGTATCTATTTTTTGTATTCCATAATATCAGATGACCATAATTACGTTTATTGCACAAATTTATTTAAAACCATATTCGCAGTTATTAGTATTCATTTTTAGAACGAGACAATAAGTCTCGTATTCATCTCTATCTATTGCAAGGTGTTAAACAACGAGATCTAGAGACGAATTCAAAAATTACACTGTAAAGGCCATAGCTCATTATTATCCTTCGTCCTCGAAATAAAAAAATAACAAAAATAATCGTACAAAAATTTTTTTATTCATTCCAAGTTAAGCCTTGAATCATAATCACAATTACACCTAATGGTTACTGATATTGTAATGTAAGAAGGAAGCTTGCTAGGAGCTACGTCTTTGTCGGTAGGGCGGTAACTACCTACTGGCCACCTGCCAGACTTGGACCAATTTATAAAATCCTAATTGGCACAGCCAGGGATCGAAACCAGGACCTAAGACTAAATCCACTGTGTATATGACTGCTGCAGGGAGGCCCTCAAAGGCCTGCGTCTAGAGTGAAGGACGAAATAGATAAATAGTATTGATATTTTACTGAAGAAAATTTGTAGTTTCTCACCAATGTTCCCCACCAATCTATCACAGTTCGGTATGCAATACAAATTCAAAATGTTTTTCTTTTCTATGACATACCAAAGGAATACAAATACCATCAACGTTCCTGAGAGGAACGATACACAAATCTTTAATCGAGTGGAGTCATTATTGCCTCATAAATAAACAATTTCTTAGCTTATTTATTGCATGATCGCCAAAGACATCTAAAAGCTTTAATGTTTCAGATAGGCTAAAGCTAATTCTTTAATGTAATGCATAAACTGATAAAATTAAATTACATCATAATCGCGTACTTACTCTAGATGTGTCTAATAAAATAATAATTTACTTCGTATTGTTTTTTATTACCTATCCTATCCTGAACAAAATACCTAAAACATTTGGATAGTTTAAGGTAAGGGATATCAAATGACATTCATTTATTATCATAACCGTTGTGGCAAGTTACTGGGCAAACGAAGCGTGGGTAAGAGAAAAAAAGACTGGCTAAAAAACTTTTGCCAGTTGTTCAATAAAAACACTCGGTCACTATTCAGAGCAGAAGTGTCCAAAATTCAAGAATCCAGAATGATCGCTGATCTTCATCAGAGGAGTCATTTCAAGAAGAAGATGGCAGCTCTAAATATTTAAGTTATATTTTTATTTTAGTAAAAATGTTTTTATAAAGCTGTTATTAAACGTCACTTAATTATCTTTAATATTATCCTGGTGCATTATTATAAATTTTGAGGTTTATTTTAATCACTCGATCTATATACCTACTCGATTGACTTGAAATTTAGGGTACTTACTTATAGACACTCAATAAAAACGGATTACAGAAATGGGATCTGCGTAAGGAAAACCGCAGGGCACAGCTAATACTGCATACCCGTAATTTAATTTAGTAAGTATTTTGTTAATAATAATTTGCTGCATTTATTAGTAGTAATAGCAGCCTCTCTAACCTTCAGTTAGATGCAAAATCTCTATGACAAATCCTGAATATTCCGGGAAGTTTGTTCCAAAGGATAATAAATACTGTGGAAGGGAAATATTTGGCGCGGTCCAGGAATATCTTTGGTGCCGCGACAAGCCGCTACTACCTTGGTAAGTAAACTTGCGTGTAAGGCTGTCGATTAGGCCTATTTTATTGCAGTTTTTGCTAAAGAATTTAAATGCATAGGCATCTAACTTTTGAAATTCTTTTGTAATTCTAAACGGCAGCTTTGCTCTTACATGCGGACAATAATTTATTTTATAGTGATAATTTGATGCCACATTGCAATAATATTACATATTGCAATAATAATGCATACGTAGGTACATTGCGTAAAATATTTTAAAGTAAAATTTTAATATCTGAAATTAATAAAATTTTTCTGATTTTAGAGAACCTACAAAATTAGACTTTATAATAAAATTAAAAATTAAACCTAAAAGCAATAAAATCTGTTTCATTTTTCTAAAAAACTAAATATATGTGGTAGGAATTAAAATCAATTGCAATTTATAAAAAAAAAGGAACTATATTATAACAGGTAGGCAGGTAATATTGGTAAAAGGTATAGAATTATAATTATAAAGGTGACAACCCACTACTTCCCCGTGGACGTTTTTAATCGATGCCAACCGAAAAGTCTCCATGCGTTAACATTCGTCAAGTTATTTTTATAGTCGAGCGATCGATGTTCAATACGATGCACAAGAAATAACAATGTCCTCTTACGCACTGCTAAGACTTTAAGGGCTATCATCATTAAAGCAAACAAAAAGCTAATGGTTATAGGCCACCCAAGTAGATGAATTTAGGAACGTGAGTTTGATATAACACGTCGTAAATTGGTATAGTTTGTTTCGCGTGCACAAAATCTACACTTTTCCAAGAACAGCGCGTACCCTTCAAAGACATTTTTTAGTAAAAAGAAACGTTGAAAGTATTACAAGGGGAACGGCATGAATTTTTTCCGTGAATGGGTTGCATTTAAATTCTTTTGGCTGTTTGCAAGTCGCGTGTGGTCTAATTGTAATATTCTTAAGGGCACTTCACTAAGCCTAGCATACATCGCTGACTTTGCATCGACCGTCACTTGCCTGCTGTCATTATACCTGAGTGAAGATGCAGCCTGGGAATACTAGAAGGAGCCTGTTTACTCTTGAATTTAAAATATACACGTCGTAGAAATATTTTTTCTCGCTTGTCTAAGGCTAAAGTCACATAGGCACAGAGGCGATGTGTCTCGTTGCGTCACGTTTTGTCACGTTTCCTTCGAATCAAAGGCTTTCTCATAGTCCACAAACGCCAAGCAAAGTGGCAGGTTGTACTCTTCAGTCTTTTATATAAACTGCCGCGGCGTATAATGACTATGAGTTACGATTATCAGTATAAAAATATATGAAGATTAATTTCATTTTTCAACCGACTTCCAATAAGGAGGAGGTCATCTAAGCTTTATACTATAGTACCTACGTAACTAATAAGCTATGGTACCGTCTTCATACATATGACGGCCGAGTGGCGCAGTGGGTAGTGACCCTGCTTCTGCGTCCTAGGCTGTGGGTTCGAATCCCACATCTGGAAAATGTTTGTGTGATGAGCATGGATATATTCCAGTGTCTGGGTGTTTATCTATATATTATAACTATTTATGTATAGTATATATAAAATATTCATCGTTATCACAGCAACCATAACACAAGCTACTTACGAGAGCGCTTACTTTGGGACTATATAGCGATGTGTGTAATTGTCCTATAATATTTATTTATTTACTTATATGTTCTAATAAATTAAAGTAACTAAGTGACTAAACAACAATTTTTTTTGAATTTTTTGTGCATTTAGTCGGCTTTATTTTTTTTATTATTTCAGTCGTCTGCGTTGGACCTTTATTTCTTTGTCAAGAAAAACTTAGTTGAGTTCCCACCGGGGGCGAATACATCAGAAGTATAAAACTGGTAGATAAGCGAAAAGTTTGTAACCTAGCTCTTAGTGCCCCTGTAACTTTCATTTTATCGTTTACAGTATACTATTCAGTTTTCTTGTCATACACGTTTATCTTGTGAAAGTAAATTTCTTTTGAGTTATACGATGACATACTGTTACCGTATACTGTTCAGAATTTATTACGACTGACTTTACCTCGCTTTTATTTCTTTTGTTACGTTTAACCGTTAAATAACATGTGGACGAATAGACCGTGTAGATAGAGCATTCATTCAAAATTATTTATTTCGTTCGTCAATTCGCATCTATAGATATAAAATATAAATAAAATTGGAGAGTCTATTAATCTCTAAAACTACCAGTAAAGTAGTCTTGAAAAAAACCAAAAAACCTTTTGTATATGATAGCCAGAATCACGAGGGATGACATAGGGTAATTTGTATCCATGTAGATAGTTCCACGAGAACAACGCGGGTGAAACCGCGGCCGACGGCTAGTTTTATATAATACCTAAGTATTTTTACTCTCTCACATAGCAGTTTGACATTGTTTTTAATGTAAATAGACGTATAGACGTACCGCCAAGCGATTTATCTCTCTCACTCTCTCTCTCTCTCTCTTAGACTGCATCATCACTTAACATCAGATGTGATAGCAGTCAAGGGCCAACTTGTATTCTATAAAAAAAAAATAAACATTTTTTCTCTATCGTACCTATTCGTAGGTGTCGCGTTGCAGACGTGAGAAGCCACTAGTCTGTCTTCGAAAAAGTATTTCGTGTGTCTTAATATGACACAAAATATGATATAAAAAATATCAACAAATTAGACTTATTATATTCATAAAAAAATTACTTATTGATTCTTTTAACGGATTCTTTAAAATATCCTTGTACAAATACTAAAAGACGAGATATTAAAACAAAGATATAACCAAGCTGTAGAAAGTTAGCTCGGTTATAAAACAATGAGCTCATTCTATCAAAAATTAAATACCTATTTATTTCGCGGTTTCAGAAATTAAATAACTGCTCAGAATATTGGTAAAGCGATATTGTTACAATTTTATCAGAAGATACAATTTAAAGTTCTGCAAATATAAATTAAATACATTTCACAAAGCGGAAAAGATAACGAGTTCCCACATTTCTTTTGAAGCAATCTAGAAACTATAAATTGAATTAAAGGAACTAACCGGGCATTATATTTGCGGGAGCCGGAACTAACCAGACGGTTGTCAGTATTGTGTCGCGCGCAGAACAGCGGTTTGCACTCAGCGGAGCATGCCTTGATCTCGTGTCGACATCTTGCGACTATCCCACATGTACGCCGATTCATTAAGTTTGACACTAAACTGCAACTCTGCGCACTTTGTTTATTGTTTAAGTTTTTAATTCAACCTTAATATGCAAATTTGTTAATTGCTTTTTTTATCTAATACGAGTTAGCTCTTTACTGTTATTACAGCTACCTAATGTTAAGTGATGATGCAATCTAAGATGGAAACGGGATAACTTGTTAGGATTAGGATGAAATCAACACCTTTCGGTTTCTACATGACATCGTACCGGAACGCTAAATTGCTTGGCGGTACGTCTTTGTCGGTATGGTGGTAACAAGCCCCGGCTAAAAGCCACCAGACCAAGACAAGTTAAAAAAATTTCAATCTGCCCCGCCGTGAATCGAACCCAGGACCTCCATCTTATAAATCCACCTCGCCATGGAGGCTGTCAAAAATTAAATGCTTCATTTTGCGTCTAATTATGCTTTCAGTTACTAAGCACCATAATGACTGAAGCACTGTCAAACAACAAGAAGAATTAGAGCGGTATTTGAGTAGAATGCAAATTCATATTTATTTTATCCCTTTTCCCTAGAATGTTATCAACCTAATATGTCTAGTTGATCCAATGTTTACGTGATTAGTGTTTGTAGAAATTTTTAGTTTGTGTTAGAAAATTAGCGGTGTTACTCTTCCGGATTTTAATGAGCACGTGAATTCATTGTCATTAGAATTAACATCTTATAGTTTTACTTACAGATGCAAATGTTATGTGTCTTATAGTTTAACTACGTAAAGACACATGGCGGATCTAAGCTTAAAAATTTACTTCTTTTATAAAAAAAGAACCGTTATTATAACTTTTATTTTGTGTCCATCAAAATCAGCTAATTTGACAATTTAATGAGCAACATATCTAAAACTGACACTATCAATGAATTTATAATTCAATTATTTAATATTAATTCATCACTTAATAATTAATTTAGATCATTTTAACACATTTTCACAATCTACTCCAAGATAAGTCTATCACGTATTTGCAATACAGTTATAAAGGAAGAATCTCGTTTAGATAAATGTTAAAGATAGGCTTTTAATAACACTCAATGATCAATTAACGAATACATTTGTGATTCTAATAGGATTGAATCGCCTACTGAAATTTGATCGTGACGATAAGCTCTGATGTCTCTAAACACCTTTATGTTTGACGGGTTTCTGTTTATATAATAGCAATAACTGTTATCGTAAATATTAAGCACCACCCTAGTGAGTAAAGTTATTGGGTTATAGAATTTCATTTGGTTATTTAGTAAAGAATAATTTGAATTCTTAAGTAAGTTTCCTATTAAGAAATTTTAAACTTCGGCACTTTTATAAGTTATGCTATTAACTGTCTTATTGATCTAGTGATTAGCATACATGGCTTTGAATCAGGAGGTTTAAGGTTTGAGTCCTTTGGGTTATGAAAATGTGCTGTTCTATTTTCCAAGAAATTCTTCTTTTCCAAAAAAAATCTTTTAGTACCTAGTCAGATCCAAGCTAATATATTGCTAGTGCTAAGTAACCAGTGGTCTCAAACTATCACTAAATCTTATAGTAATTGTTACAAAATTTAACATTATGACACCCGTCAACTTGCGTGCAAGCAGCTTGGTGAAACTAAGCTACATATTATGCCTTCTGTTATCAAGTAACAAATCTGAATTATAGTAATTAGGTACTAATATTAGATTATGCAAAGTGTTGTCTTTTCTTTTTCAAAAAATTACGCACAGGCAGTAAATAAATGTGAAAGCGGCCTTATAAAATGATCCTAGACATGGGGAGAACAATGCGCCATAAAGCTCCTGTCATATCAACGCCTTATACATTTTGCACGGCGATAATATAATGATGTATTAAATCACAATTATACCTTCATGTAGTAACGAGATAAATTATAATAGAAATTCTAGCACTAAGTAATCAGAATTATTTTTCTAGCTTTTACTGAACTTTTAAGTAAAAGTAAGTAAGAAATATAGTTTTCTAGTATTAAATAGATAACATAAACAGGCAAAGGATAGTTTCATAATTAACTCTTGGCACGCCTGTTACGAATAGGTCTTTTAGACTTAGTAACCTACTCAATTTGATGATTTTTAATTAAGTAATATTTTGTTAGGTATTCTATTAATGGAAGTTAATAATGTATTTAAGCATTTTTAAACATCAAAATACTCGGTCTTAATTTTTTTTTTTTTTATCAGCTACAAGTTGGCCCTTGACTGCTATCACACCTGATGTTAAGTGATAATGCATACAAATCCACACCCCTTTCGGTTTCTACACGACATCGTACCGGAACGCTAAATCGCTTGGCGATACGTCTTTCTACCAGCGAAAGCCAATCGAACCCAGAACCTCCGTCTTATACATCCACCGCGCATACCACTGCGCCACGGAGGTCGTCAAAATAATAACAATTTATTTTTTGCAATATTTATAGTAATCCCTACAACGCAACAAAGTTAGCTTCTTTTTTTATCGCATTCGAACTTTATTTAGTAGTCGTCTAATTCGTTTGATTTTATCAAAAGTGAATGTAACGTTTTAATGCAGTGCTAAGTATAACATCGCGAGAACAATACGCCATAAAACTTGGTTCATATCAACGTATAAAGCATTCATATGGCCTACGGTTACCAGGCGTTTGGCTGGAATAGATTTTTTAAGCTATTGTATAGCTTTTATCGAGGGCCTTGATCTGAGCAATTAAGAAATTTGTAACGAAAAAACCTATCATGTGTCAAAAACATAATTACCATTTAATTGCATTACTTTTGTGGTGTCTCCGTAGCAACGAAATTTAAACAATAGAGCCAAAAATGTTACCTATATATTCGAGAAGAGTTTGTTATACTGTAAACATAATTAAATGTTGCATTGCATGTATATATTTACATTTACTGCATTAAACTGCAACAAAATTTAAACATAAAGCCAACAATGTTACCTATATATTCGAAAAGAGTTTGTTATTATTAACCTATTTTAATCACCTACTATATGCCCATGTGAATAATACACTGATGGAGTTACTAAGAAATATATTGATTTTTATTTCACATTCATGATTATATTAAAATTAATTAAAATAAAAATTAAATGCAACTCTGACAGTGAGATTGAGTGAGGCATCATGGTGGCATAGCCCCTAGGCTCACCTTATGCTGTAGCATCGACAAAGTTCCTACTCTAAACTGAGAAATTCTCAAAATAAAAAGGCTATAAAAAATTTAAAATAGACTAGCTTATACTCTTAATCCTTCAACTTTAAATAGTTACAAGCTCTTTTGTAACATCAAACGTTTGAATATTTGGAGTGACTCTATCACCTACTCTGAAAATAGGTACCTACTGCTGAGATGGTCCTAAGAAACTTATCAGACCTGTCCTACTCGGTATAAAAGACCTGGCAACCCTACAAACGACGGAATACTTATTTTATATTCAATATCATACAAGTTAAAGGCAATAATGTTAAGTTAACTCGGTTTTCCGCACGATTTGCAAATAAGTACATACTCGTACCCACCTCGTGAGGCTGTGATGATAGCAATTTAATACTTAGTGACTTTAGCCCGTTGGTTCACTGGTTAGGCTTCGGATCACGAGGTATTGGGTTCGTCTTGGGTCGGGTCTAGGACTATGCTTTTCTTTCTTCCCAAAAAAATTTTATTAAAATAATCAATAATTTAAGAAATTAAATTTGGTCTTAATAGTTCTAAAAATATACCCGGTATATAAACCCGGAAATAAATTAAGGGGTTCACGGCCATCACTAAAATTAAAAGAAGTCGGGAAGTCGCAGAGTCAGGCTTAGAAGAAGAAGAAGAAGAAACACTTTATTGCACATAAAAATAGATATAATAGAAACATGAAAAAAAGGATTAAAATAAACATGCAAAGGCGGCCTTATTGCTAGAAGCAATCTCTTACAGGCGACCTATTGAAAAGACATTTGAGTATCGTAAGCGGGGTGGTGCAATGAGAAAATTTATTATTTTAAAAAAAATTACTTAAATTTATTATAAATATAATATTTAAAAATAAATAAATAAACTACATGAAAAAGTAAACATAATATATAAGTGTATATAAACAATATCAATATACATAAAAAAATACATATAATTATTTTCTATTTAATGACAAATAGTAGCTTAAGACAGGATCCACAGCGGGACAGGACGGTAAGCTCCCGGCTGTAGAAAAGTCTGGATATTTATGTACAAAATATGTTTGCCTTCCTCTCTATTAGTAATTGAGTAACAATGTAACGTAGACAATGTAGAATGAAGGTAGTAAAAGCCATACAACGAATAGAAAATGCCACTTAAGTGTTTTTAAAAAACTATTCAATAGTCCATACAAGCCTTACAATGAACAGCAACGATGTTGCGAATGGTATCTTAAAAAAAGTACGCTACGCCCATAAAAGTTCGCCAGTAAATTATATATTTCACGTAAACGTACTTACAGCGGCTTCTGTCACGGAAGTCTTCAATTATTAACATTACAGAAGGTTCACATAAAGCTGTTGTTACATGAATAATAAAATACTAGAATACACCGTGAAGGCGAAGGAACTACGAAGGGTGCAACACAATGGCGTTGTAAAGGCAACACTGTATCTTTATATGCGTTGACAATGTGCATTGTGCTTTAGGTCTGGCTTAGGACTCGGTTGGGGAAGAATTTTAATATTCTCCGGGCTACTTCATTTCGCAGCCACTTTGCAGTACATGAATCCTTTTAAAAATTCACCACGGTCGCCCGTCTTGTACGGGTCCGCAACTTAAGCTTAACGATTAAAGAAAGTTCATATTTCGTCTGGAGAAGTTAGGGAAATGGTACCGTACTTTCGTGAATTTACAATGTTGTAACATTTAGTTAGAGTGCAATTTCTTTTCGCGTAAAATAGATTTAGAAGGCAACCCTCCTGCCTTACCAAATAGACGGCAGGTACAGACTACGTTTTCCAGTGAATTACCTGTAGTACAGTAGTCAGGTACCTACAAGTAGTATATTATTAAAAGCACCTTTTATTTCTTCAAATTTCTTTTATCATGTTAAAAAATGTAACTAACAGTCACCTGCAAATTCATTTGCGACTTCCTTCCAAATAATTTTGTCATATTATTTGAATTTACAATTTGCAATAAAACTTACATCGGAAATTACTTAATTATTGGTGACGACCGCATGAAAATCTGTTTAGTAGATAGTTTTTGAATTTATTTTGAACAGACAGAAAGACAAATGCGGCAGCGGATTTGTTTTACATTATGTAGTTATATTATAAATTAAAAAAAAACGTATCTATATTTAGACGAATTTGAAGTTAAAATTTAGTTTATTATAAAAAGTTTTTAAACTTGCATAATAACAAACTAAAATAATTAATTCAATTAGAAAAATCATACAAAAAAGTCCCTAGTTGTTATTAAAACTTTTAATATTACTCAAAATTAGAAACTAGTTCTTAGAACAGAACTATCATTTTGCAAAATACAAAATATTGTTTACAATCATATCATAAACAAACGGATCATCGATCAAATGTCAGTAAAATTAAATTTATTATACTTATAACATAGACTAGGACAAGATAGAAGCAGATTTTTAGGTTTATAGAATAAAGTTACAATACTAGCCCCGCCCGCGACTTTCGCTGCCGCAACTTCGTTCTTTTAGGATTTGATTTTTTTTTTGGAATAAAGTATCTTATGTAAGGAATATATAAGATACTTTATTTTCTTAAGTCTGATAACGTTGAAATAAAGCTGAAAGCCTCCAAGATAAGCTTAATAGGATTTTAAATGATACTTGAACAAATAAATAGACAAGGAAACAAATAGAAATACAAACGAAAATTTTAAAAGTAGTTGTTTTGACATCTAACTAAAAACATCTTTTTAATATTCTCTGTTTATTTGTATATTGACTGACAAGCAAAAAAAGTCGAAATTTTGAAATATACCACCGAAATTTTAAAAAATAGTTGTTTATCTGCCAATTTTATAAAAGTATCACTAATTTTATTGAAAATGAACGACGTAGCATCATACGTAATTTAAAAAAAAAATATGTATGAATTGTCTTGTTTACTATTTAATTAATTCTACGTGACAAAGCTTTGATTTTTTTTTCGATTAATCTGAGATATAAATACAATGCGCCAGAGTTGCGTAGGTCCCCGTCATACTTTATCGCAAGTTCCATGAATCAGCTACTTTGAACTAATCAAAGATAAACAAAGGTTGATGGTCATTCAATAAACCTTTATGAAAGATTTTAAGGCTTATCATCGCCATATGAATTTTCTTAGTGTATCACATTTATGTACATCACTCAATGTTAAGATTGAAATGAAATGTGATTAAAAAGAGATTATCATCGCCGTGTTTAACAGATTGGAATACATATTTGGTGTGACCATTACAAATTTTGCAAGGACTTTGACTTGCTTTGAAAATAGGGAAAAGACTATAATATAAAAAAAGAAAACTGTTTATACATGGCACGAAAATGTTAAGTTCACAAGGTTATTAATTTAAAAATATATAATAGTGGATAAAATGTGACCTATGTAATATTCTGATATGTAAGTTATATTATTGTGAAGTTTCTTCAAAAACCATTCAGTGGATTTTTTTTGCGAAAAATTAAGAAACATCCAATCTGAGGAATCAAATAAGCGACGTCAGAAAGACTCGACAAAGTATTATATTCTACTTCTTTTGTTTTAAATTCCAAATTTATAGTCCAAATTTTCATTTAAAAAACTGTTAAAGACATATCTACTTGATAAGCAGATTGAATTTCAGCATCACGTGGCGGAGTTTTCTTTCTTAGAGGCAGTGATAATTTCTATATATTTATGTATATGTAATTTTAGTATATGTAGAAATGTGTGTGTTTTTATTTTTGTTTTATACGTAAATTAAGCATTATGGAACGATAATAATATTTTAGGTCATAATTAATTTAGCTCATTATTATTATTTTTTTTAGTTATTAACTTATTATAGATTTCTTTTTGTTTTTTTTTCTTAATTTATTAAATTTAAGACGGCAAGGTTGTCTAGGCTATTGTGCGTGACGGCACCTTGACTAGGGCCCAGTTGAAAATCAGTGTTGCATGTTTTTTTAAGAGCATGCAGCTATGTCGAGCTGGGTTCTTTTTCTGGGTTGTGCCACATATCGCAGAGTATTTGTCCTGGCTAATAATAAACAAGTTGTGATGTGTGGCATAATCGCATTAATAAAGATGTTTCTTTCTTTCTATTACCCCAAAACCGGAGCATCTTCAAGAGATGGTGACTCTACAATGCACAGTTATAAAAAATAACGAACTTAATTATTTTTCAACTTTCGTAATTGTTCAATGCAATGCACAGTAACATGTGCTTCTATATAATATTTTGTAATGAGGAATATACAGAATACACGTACGTATCCATAATTCTACCTTAATAATCGAATGTTGATTTTGACTTTGAAATATTGTTTTAGACGCTACGCTTCTCTATTTGAAGTTGATCGAAAAATCATTAAGAAAATTACCTTCTTTGACGACAGCATGACAGCGGAGTGACGTGGACGATCATTACTGACGGGGTTCAAAGTTCAACGGCCTAGCAAGTGGGAAAGAATTCTGACCTACATTATCCGTGACCTTGCTCTTGATTGAGAATGTAGGTGTACAATATTTTTGCATTTTATTACTTATTAGAAAATTAGTCTAGTTTAAGGTTGCTTTTTTGTTTAACTCAAAAAAAATTTACCGCCGTCTTACCTATAATCGAAATTTTATATCGTCTATATATTTATATTAAAATTTTAAGCTATTGGTCGAATCTGTTTTAGATTGCTCAAAAGTCATATGGCAATATTCATAATATCTAGATAATATGAATGAGATCATCAACGTCTGATAGTGATCGTTAATAAATGAAACATTATCACCCTAAGCCCGCCAACCCGCATTGGAGCAGCGTGGTGGGGGCGCCATATCCTAAGGAGGGATAGGCTTAATAGGCTGATAATGATGATGATGATGATGAATGAGGATGTTCGATGTATAATTTTTACTTGACTCCTTGAAACCGCTGAGTTAGTGGGGTATAAGCTGTAGGTTATGCGACGAAGGCAAGAAATAACTCATATCTCACCCCCTTTTAATATCACATTCGATTACGCATCGTATACCTGTATCAGATTCATTGGGCACCTATCAGACAGAAAATAAAAATCTATACAATTTAATCAATTAAAAAATGCATTCGTATTTAATAAGCCAAAACCGTTCGCCCATTAACGCCACCGATTACACGATTATAAAGGGGCATGCAATTATATTTTCATTTAAAATTCCGGACTCTACCGTTCGATTCAATTAAACTTCAGCGTTCATTTCTAGACGGGAACTGGTACCGTATTACGAAACCTTTTGCTACATTGCGATCGTCGCTATGAGTATTGTTAATACTAAGTATGAGTCGATCAATAAATAGTTCTTCTTTAAAAGAAATTTCAATCAATACATCAATGTATTTTTTTAAAGAAATACATAGTTGATTTTTATGTGTCCGTATTAACACAAAACAAAACTGGAGAGTTGAAATGTTGGTCTAAGCGTGCCTCAAAATAAAATAAATAAATTAATGTTAAGCAAAAATAGAATAAATAAATAAAATAGCAAAGCTAAATATAATAAATAAATTAATGTTAAGCATGATAAAGTCGTTAAGCCTGTCAACCCGCAATAGATAGATGCAAATATCCTCTCCACTGGAAATAGGAAAACGGAAAGACAGGAAAAGCAGTACCATGTCGTGAGCCATAAAAATGCCTGATGATTGAAGCCATTCTGAGCCATAAAAATGGCTGAGAATGATTTAAATTTGCTTGGGAGGTCAAGTGCTCAATGCTGAAATACATATCAATTGCTAACAGTGAAGGAAACCATTGCAAGGAAACCAGCACGGCATAACAACAGCCCTTTCTTATTTTGAGAATATTGGTGACTTTCTATGTTGTTCTTTAAGCTAAAATCGTTGCAATGATAGAAACCCACTCCTAGTTTCGTAAAAGGAGTGTTGATATTTGGGTGCGCTCAATAAGGGCGAAAAGGGTACAAATTGGTGGGTTTTATTCGTGTTTATGTGTATGATCTTATCTGTGGTCCATCTTTAGGGATAGGGGTCCTTTTATTAAACTCGCATGTTTTTCTTATCATAGAGTACTATGGAGTCGCTTTTTTAAAACAAATATATTTTAGTTGCATAATCACTAAACTAACTAAATATATCTGTACGCATATAAATAAATGATGAATGATATTTCAGTAGAATGAGATCGAAGCTAGGAGTTATTTTATAACTTATTATCAAAAAATCCAAATGATAAGATTATAATATCTAATATTAATGTATAATATTCCATTTAGCTATAATAATTATAACGAATAATAAAATGGGTACTAAATAATAAAAATAAGAAAGTTAAATAAAATTATCATAAACAACCTACGAACGTCTTTCTAATCTAATACTATAGATAGAATTTACTTAAGCACATCTATGAAATCGGTGCCAGCCAATATTATTTCTCACTTTTTAGTGATTTATCGACATGTAAACTATTACGAATAAGTACGTTATATCGCACTTGTAGCTAAAAAGCTATCGACACTTACACGAAATAGCTGCAAGTGTGCATAAAATTTGAAGAGTGCCTTAGATTTTCCCAGGATAGGACTATGGGACCATTTTGGATGTGTGTACTTTCTAATAAAAAAAGAATTATCAAAATCGGACGACACCGAGTGTCCGTCCTCACGGTCTTTACAGAATAGCGCTATGGAAGATAAATGTCAGACAATTCGGTAAAATAAAAAAAAATATATACTGCCAAATGGAGAAATAATATAATTAAATGAAAAATAATATAAAATGTTAAATTATTTTTCTAGCAAGCATCTCTATATCTTTCTTTGTTATGTTTATATTAGAGGTTGTAGGCTAAATTGAAACAGGACACAATTCTTAATTAAATATCAAATAATATTATAACTGTATGAATATTCGGTTAGAATAAACATGAAATTAAAACTTTATATTTAACTAGGAATTTTTTATAATAATAATAATGCACAATAATTAATGCATTTCTATCTTTCATCTACATCAGCTTGTTACGTGAAAAACCTATATGTACACTTATAAAGAATAAATCCTACTATATGCCTACTATGCCATTCTTTTTGAAATATGTACGAATTTGTGCATCAATACGGAATTTCTGTATCCGGTCTCTACGCTCAAGGCCCGCGATAAAAGCTATACAAAAGAAAAAGAAATTATACATTATGCCACACGTCATAATTGTTTTTATACTACGCAATACATTGCAATGTGTGGCATAATCTAGAAAGTGGATGCAGCTCAACATTCTTGCTAAACAATCGTCTAAAATATCATGCAGCGCTGTTGTATCCATGTCCAGGTGCCAATATTTCCTTTAAAAAGAAATTAAATCAATTTTTCACCAAACAAAAAACCTTTGCCGTGTTGGCTATAATAAATAGACACTAAAAGTAACTTTTAATATAGCGAGCTAAGTTTGACCTTTTTACAATCAAAGTACGACCATGTTATCTTCTACCTGATTTTTTTTATAGTTTAAGAACAAGCTCATGGTCTGCCGGATATTTAATGATATAAACCATCATCTATAACAAAGTTAGAAATGTGTTTTGCGAAATATTTGCCTTTTAATTGTCAATTAAAATGCCAAAGATAACAACACCATTTATGTTATTTATTTATGAAACACAGCAATGCTAATTGGCGGTAAAAATTAGCATCTCACTATTGTTTCTCCTGACGACTTCTTCAATTTTTTTTTATTATTTTAAAGAACTTGTTTATCACAACAATATTTTCATACAAGTCCATCTACTTGGCCTCTAATTAAAACAGGCTTAGCCCAGCGGTTTCACATAGTTCAATGTTCAAGAACGGTTGATGTTCAATGTTCTATGCGGACTTTCATACAAAAAAGGGCATTTTCCTTTGGCTCACCAATATTACAATAATACAGCTAGTTGGTATCCGAACAAAAAACCCGAAAACCACGCATAAGTCACGGGCGCCGCTAATATTAACATAATATATCTTCCAGAGAGACTTGTCTAGACTACGTACCTACTAAACACGAGAGCCAAGAGCTCAATACGGTGATAGATGTGTACGCGTACGGCAAAGTGACATACTGGGAGAGGCGAGCAATTTGTATCCTCCAGCACAATAAATTGATTGTGCGCGCAGCGGGGCGTCTACTAACTACCTTCGTATTAATGTGAGCTTACACGGTGATACGACGTTATTGTATTTACTATATTATGACGTCATTACATATTAGATACGTGGAAAGGATTTTAAGCGCCCACCTCACTAACGTAGGCCGGCGACTTCGTCTTTCTTCTTCTTCCGTGTGTACGTCCTTTCTCTCTATCTATTTGGGAAAATTACTTTAAAAATCAGAGTGATGTTAAAAGTATCTAACACAGTTTATTGATATATTATTTTCAAAACTTCAATTAATAAAATGGCAGGGATGCCATAGTAATACTTTGTTTTCTATTAGTAGTTCAGTGTAGGATTTTATATTTTCTATTAAGTCTGGGTAAACTCCAGCTAACAAAAAACAAAAACAACGCAATCATTTATTAATCCGACGTTTAACATGTTTGATTTTGTTTTAAGCTATCACTAAAATATGAAAATAAGCTGTATTTGGGTAAGATGGCGTATTTTAAACATTTATAACTATCACTACAAATATTTAAATGTAGTTATTTTATATAAGCGAATTCACCCTATCATTTTTTATGAATTGTTAAAATATTTTTGATATTGCTTTCTAATTTTTTACTAGCGAACACACGCGTCTTTGTCCGCGTGGAATTTAAATGGATAAAATATCAAAAAAAAATGCCCAAGTTACTTATAACATTATCAAATGAGTCTCGTCTGAAAGTCTCGTCTTAATCATTCCAGCTGTTTCTAAGATTAGTGGGAACAAAGTAAAGTTGGAAAAAGTAGTTGGCAATGTATGTTTAAAAATAAGGGCATTAAAATAAAGCCTTTTTTTCAAAGCTATTTTGTACAAAGTTTAATTTTGACAGAGCCTTCAATTGATACGTTCCGTTGCCGTGTTTATTTTCGCGGAATGCAATTTGCTGCTGACATCCCATCTGTCAAAAGCGTACCGGGTGTTATATGGGTGTCGGCGGGTAACAGGGAAAAAATATAGGATTAATTTATTACCTAGAAGACAATCTTCCAAGAAATAATAAGACTTCGAGAGTCGTTTCTATAGTGCCATAGAGAATAACTTAACCATGTTAAATCTATAGTTTGCAGTGCATTGTCAATTCACAGGTAGGTGCTCTACAAGCCACTCTCTTTTTGAATCTTTTTGGAAGCCGATGGACTTAGGTTGTATTATAACGTACTGGCCAATTGTACCATACTGGATTAAAAATCTTCACCTGCTTTTAAAAACACTATGGTTTCAGGCAGGCAGGTTTAGTCACAGTATTAACCGTAAGTAAAGTGATCTTCAGTTACTTGACACATCATATTAAATCTATAGTTCGCGGTGCATTATCAGAGGTCCAGGTCGAATGCGGGGCAAAGAATTTTCTTTTTGTCTTGGTCTGGCTGGTGGGAGGCTTCGCTGTGACTTAGTTATATTCCGACAACGACGTACCGCCAAGCGATTTAGGTTCCGTACATGGGTAGAAACCGAAAGGTAGGTTTTTATCCTACTCACCCGCTTTTAATTGCATCATCACTTAACATCAGGCGTGATAGCAGTCAAGGGCCAACTTGTAGTTGATAAAAAAAAGATAGAGGTGCTAAGCTGCGTATACACTCATCTTATCATCATACACATCCTCTTCCAGCCTACCATCTAGTGGTCCTATAAAATAGGTTGTAATTATAACAAGGTACCTTTCAACATTTCATGACCACAACAAGTCACTTCTTAAGAAAACACTCGCGAAATGATTCGTTTGCATTTGTGTGTATTTTACAGTCTAACACTTCGCATAGTTATAACTCGACTCCAGCCGTCATAACGATCCAAAGCTCAAAAGGCAGCAGCATAACTCTTGCCGTACAATCCTACTGAACAATGAATCTCGCTTCGCTCTCGGGGGAAATCTTACATTATACCAAAACTCACAATGACTACGAAATATAAACGCACGCTTCCTAACTTTCACCTAATAAAATTTCGTTTACTTTTTCAACTTTTTATTTCGACTGGCGATGGAGGGTCATTTTTGTTAGACTAACAGCTAAAAATGACAGTAAATATGAGATTTTAAAAACTTTAATTTAAACTTACTATTTTAATTTTTATGTGAACGTCGTGAGAACCTGTAATTTAAAAAAAAAGTTCGTCTCAGTTAATTAGATAGCACTGTGTGTTACAATGAGAGACGAGGAGTCTTCCTTCCGCTACCGTATGTGTGAAAGAAAGGGAAGCCAGACAGACCGGCGCCGCAAGTTAAGTAACGAAGCGGTTTACCCTCCCATTAGAAGTTATCACTTTAATAGATACTGGTAATATATAGAAAATAAACCGACATTTTTGATCTAGTGGTTAAAAATAGGTCGTTAAAAATAGGCTGACATATGATATCTATACGCTATGATAGAGTAAGAGAGTTAGGGGTAAGCTTGTAGAGTTAGAAGCTTCACACTCAATGAGATATGAGAGCTTTCTTATAGTGCAAGCTGCGTTCATTTTGGAAACCTACCTTTTGGTTTGGAATATTACCTTTCATGAAAATGTTTTTCCTCCTCTAGTCGTTTCCTCATTGATGAGGGTCGTGACCACCTCCATCTTTGATCTTATTAGAGATGTGACGCCACTTTGCTCTGTCCTCTGCTTTCCGAAGAGCATCGTAGACCGTGGTGTCGAGTGTGGTGCGGATCTGATCAGACCAACGCATAGGACTGCGGCCACGCGGCCTTTTTCCTTCCACTTTGCCAGTAACTATTAGCTTCTCGAGGTTATCACCATGTTTCCTGGCAATGTGTCCGAAGTACTCCAGTATTCGCTTCAGGTAAATGGTTGAAAGCCTATTTTTAATTTTAAGTTTAGTCAGAATAGATGCGTTGGTCCTAAATGCTGTCCACGGGATTCGGAGCATTTTTCTCCAGCACCACATTTCGAAAGCGTCAATCCATTTGCGATCTGCGGATCTTAAGGTCCAGGTTTCAGCTCCATACACAGTGAAACAAAATTTCTATATTATAAATTTAAGTTCATTGTACGCCCGCGGTTTCACGCGCGTAGTTCTCGTTGCGTGGGAATTTTGGCATAAAATGTGGCCTATATGTTATTCTGATATTATGTAAGCTATATTATTGTAAAGTTTCATCAAAATCCATTTACGTTTTTACGTAAAAGAGTAACATACATACTTTCGCCTTTATAATATTAGTAAGTACTACACAGTAACTACCGTGAAGTAGGACTTGGTTGTTTCGTCCATAGCCTTTGTGATATCTTCATACACGGCTTCTACCTCTTCATCAGAGTATGTCGACGTTGGCGCATAGGCTTGAATAACTTTCATAGAGTACTTCCGGTTTAGGCTGAGTACAACATATGCCACCCTCGTAGACACACTCCCAATTTCCACGATGTTACTAGCGAGAACCCTGTTAATCAAGAAGCCCACTCCACCTTGAGACGTTTTATCACCCTCGCGATAGTAAAGTATGTGACCCGATTCGAGAGTTACCGTATCATCCCCCTCTCTACGGATTTCTGATAAGCCCAGAATGTGCCACTTTATTTTCTCCAACTCTACTAAAATTTCGGCAAGGCTTTCGTCTGATCTCAGTGTTCTGTTATTATACGTAGCCAAAAACAATCGTTTTAAATGGTAGCCCACCGTCGCCCGGAGATTCTTAGCACCCCCTGCCCCGCCGTGACCACGACCGCTACCGGAGTCGGGAATAACGGGGCGACCGGGAACTGGGGGCCATTGTGTGTTGGCGCCTTTCATCGAAAGTAATGCCCATAATGACCACGCTGGGCAGGCGGGTTGGTCATCGCAGTGTCAGACTGCTTACATCGGTGTCGCTGCTGCCCGACGCCGATCTGTGCATTTATTTCAATCTGACGGGTTAAAATGGTTATACCGCCATTTGACGGTGCGTCAGAGCCTCGTTCGTTGTTCAGCAGAGGGTACCGCGGGCAGGTGAGGTTGACAGTTGGAGCGCTAATGTGGTAGTGCACTCCCTTACCCTTCACGGTAGTTATGGGGGACTTTAACGCAAAGGTAGGTGTACAACAACGAGACGAATCTAGGGTAGGACCTTTTGGAGTTGGTGTTAGGAATCACAGAGGGCAAATGCTGGTCAACTTCCTCGAAAAACAGGGTCTTTTCTTGATGAATTCATTCTTCAAGAAAAATGCCCACAGGAAATGGACCTGGCAGAGCCCGGACAACTTGACCAGAAACGAGATAGACTTCATCATGACTAACAGAAAAGATATATTTAGGGACGTCTCCGTGATCAATAGGTTTAATACCGGAAGCGATCACCGACTTGTGAGGGGTCCCCTTAATATAGACCTTCAGATCTTAAGACGACGTTTGAAAAAGTCTACTCTCCGGCCGAAATTACTCCAACCTATAGCCACATCGCAGTTCCATCTAGAGCTGAGGAATCGATTCGATTTGTTGGAAACTACTGACGACGTTGATCAGGAATACGACAAAATGGTAAATGTCATTCGAGAGGTGGGAGGAAAATACTGTAGAAACGGGAAAAGTTCTGTGTCTAAGATCTCAAACGCGACACTGGATCTGATGAAACAAAGAAGAGAAAACTCATCTATGTCAGATAGGAAAGCTCTGAATAAGCTTATCAAAAAGCGAATCCGATTCGACATACGTTCTTCAAATACGCGTGAAATCAAAGAAGCGATCGAACGTAATAAAGGAGCAAAGGTATTCGTTAAAAGTCTTGGTAGAAGCCATCTGACACAGTTGAGGACCTCCGACAACAAAATCGTCACGTCTAGGCCAGAAATATTAGCCGAAATTGAGAACTTTTATAAGCATTTTTACTCGTCTCATGCTTCTAAGCCCGTACCTCTCATACTGGCGAATGACAAACGTGCAAGATTAGTACGCCACTACACGGATGACCTCCCGGATATCGACGTAAATGAGATTGGTATAGCCTTAGAGCAGCTGCGCAATAACAAAGCGCCGGGGGATGACGGCATTACTGTAGAGCTTATGCGAGCAAGTGGAACTCCGGTTTTGAAAGAATTAGCTCACCTTTTTAATGCCGTCATTGCAACTGGTAAGACGCCAAAAGAGTGGAGCAGAAGTGTTACTGTACTCTTTTTCAAAAAAGGAGATAAAAGCCTACTTAAAAATTATAGACCCATCTCACTTCTGAGCCACATCTACAAGCTGTTTTCGAGGGTGATTACTAATCGACTTTCTCGAAGATTTGACGAATTCCAACCTCCAGAACAAGCCGGGTTTCGAAAAGGATACAGTACCGTAGATCACATTCACACGTTAAGGCAGATTATTCAGAAAACGCATGAATACAATGTCCCTCTCTGCTTAGCGTTTGTGGACTACGAAAAAGCCTTCGACTCAATCGAAGCCTGGGCAGTTCTTGAATCACTGCAGCGGTGTCAAGTCGATTGGCGCTATATCCAAGTGTTGAAGTATCTGTACGACGCTGCAAATATGACCGTCCAAGTTCAAGACCACCAGACACAGCCGATACCCATTCGAAGAGGCGTACGACAGGGAGATGTTATATCCCCGAAACTTTTTACTTGTGCCCTTGAAGATGTCTTTAAGGTTGTGGACTGGAAATGCCGAGGTATAAACATAAACGGTGAATATATCTCACACTTGCGATTTGCGGACGACATTGTTATACTGGCAGAATCGCCGCAGGATCTTGAGACAATGTTGACCGACCTTAGCTGTGCTTCCAGACAAGTGGGCCTTGAGATGAACATGGATAAAACCAAAGTCATGGTCAATGAGCATGTCATCTCGAAACCCATCTTTGTCGGCAATGTCAGCATCGAAGTTGTTCAGGAATACAACTACTTAGGACAAATTCTCCAACTTGGTAGGAATAACTTCGACAAGGAGGCTGACAGAAGAATTCAGCTGGGGTGGGCAGCATTTGGAAAATTGCGTCACGTCCTTAAATCGTCGATACCCCAAAGCCTGAAGACCAAAGTCTTCAACGAGTGCGTCCTGCCGGTATTAACGTATGGCGCAGAAACGTGGACACTGACAGTTGGCCTGGTTCACAAATTCAAAGTCGCTCAGCGAGCTATGGAGCGAGCGATGTTGGGTGTCTCTCTAAAGGATAGAATCCATAACGAGGAAATCCGGAGGAGAACTAAAGTAGTGGACATAGCTCAAAGGATAAGCAAGTTGAAGTGGCAGTGGGCAGGCCATATAAGTCGCAGAACAGACGGTCGCTGGGGCCGGCGTGTTCTGGAGTGGAGACCACGTACTACTAAGCGCAGTGTAGGACGCCCTCCAGCCCGATGGTCCGACGACCTTAAAAAGATAGCGGGAAGTGGCTGGATGAGGAAGGCAGAGGATCGTGTGTGGTGGCGCGCTCTCGGAAAGGCCTATGTCCAGCAGTGGACGAATACAGGCTGATGATGACACAGTAAACGATGCGTGTAACGTCAGACGTCACACCAATTTAAAACTTGCAAGTTTAACAAGGTAACTTTTACCCGACACTTGCACTGGGTTGTGATTCTCATCGCGCTCTCAGGGGAAATTTTACATTATTTGAAAACTCGCTGTATCTATGAAGCATAAACACAGTTTCTCAAACTTTCACCTGATAAAAGCTGGCTCTCATCTCTGTCGTGTGTCGGCGCCAGACATAGTTTCAAACATATTTTGAACACTTGAATGAAGCTATGTCTGGAACTGGACTTTAGCTCCTAAAAATGAAATTTGCCATCATCATTGTGTTTAGTCAACGTACTGTGAAAAGATGTGTTTCCAACGCGGATCGCTGCAATAAATATAGAAACAAGTGTATAAAGTCATTTAAATGTTCAAATATTTGGGCATTATAAATCAGGTAGTTGAAATTATAAACATAATACGCAATGTCTTTGTTCTTTTAATAGCGCATATTTTGTCATTAAGTACCTGGTTGAACGTGTTTAGCTCGGTATTTCTTTTGGAAATTATACGTTTACTGAAAATGTAACCTAACTACATTGATTAATCGCAACTAAAATCTCTGCGTACAAAATTTTATGAAAATCGTTGGAGCCGTTTCCGCGATTGAAATTTCTCATTTAAAGGTATTACATAAGTAATTTTTACTCTAATTTTGCACTTGACTACAATTATACTTAAAGAAAACAGCGATTAAGTCTAAGGTAGGACTATATTAGCCTAGAAGATGCCTATTCCATCTTTTACTAAAGGATTACAAATCATAGGTGTCAGGAAAAATTGATACCGGAAGGACATTCTACTTCTTCTTTGCAGAACGTCAGCGCGAAATGTTTTGTATAAGTCGACTTTTTGCTTACAGATAGCTATTATAAATGATATTTCTGTATATATAAAAAAGGATGTTCCTTTGCTTGTATTTGTTTCTTAATTTGGACATATTTAAAATATTAGGTATATACTTTTATCGCTAACTTTTTCTTTTTGCATCGTTCATTTCATGATACGCTTCGTTTGTTTCATAGATGTTTTAAAAGTAAAACAACTTTTCTACTTAAAACTGGTCTTAACGATCTTAGTCACAAAAAATATCCTAGTTAGAGGCTAAAACAATATAAATGTAAATGTATATACTAAAGAACGTTCCGGCTTATAAACCTCGGCAAAGATTCGCATGCCCAATTCAAAATATCCACAAACCACCGAGCAACGTACCGAAATTAAACGAGTAATTACAGTGCTTATCCAATTTGGCAAGGCAGAAAAACGCGACCCCCCGTTGTACAGGAAATTTGTTTTAAAATTCGACAACAATGGAAGATTGCACGTTGGATAATTGCGTACGGGAACCGTCCGTGACGCCGGCTCTTGGTAAATCCAGCGCAGCACCTTAGGCTTTCTTTACACGATGCTGGAATCGTACCTGAGCTCCGCAAGTCAGTGCAATTAATTAAAAACATGAACTTTAGCGGTGTCGCTATTGAAGACGTGGAAAACGACTACAGTAATAATTTATTGAAACTGCACAATCATCTGTTTTGTCACATTAGTAGGTACCTAAAAATTCCTCATCATTATAACCTATTTTATCAACCAACTATAGGACCAGACTTTTTTTCGATAGGAAACGAAATATTGAGCCTATATAAAGAGAGAAATAAGATCCTGTACACAGTTAAAATGGGATTCGGCAGCCATAGGGATAATATTTAATGTGACAGTAACTTTATAATCTTGCCAAGAAATTCTAAGTAAAAATTCTGGACTTGGATAATTTGTGGTGTTACATCTCCATGCTGCGGAAGTTAAATTAATTAAGTTAAATTAAAGGAAGTAAAATTTAAGAAAATTAAATATGGATTTCGATACCGCTGCAGTTATAGCTTCACGTACAGGGAGCCTTAATGACAGCTCGCTTAGCTTAAACAAGGTATTCAATGGGACCTCATGGCAGAGCAATCAGCGGGATCTTCAATTGGAAATCGCGTGTCTTACGCCATTTTGGTACACTGTTAGTGCATACGTAAATGAAGATATTCAGATTGCAGCGTAAGGGCTGATTTGCGCTTGGGAAATCAATGCAAACTGTTTCAACCTCGATTCCGACTGGTTGATGCTCGACGTATATAATTTACTTAGCACTTAATAATTGTGTATTCTCGTAAATGAGACTCCAAGGCTTTACATTTATGGATATATTGTATTGCCTCTCAATTTAATTAAGTAATCATCATCATCATTATCAGCCTATTAATGGCCCACTACAGGGCCAGGCTTCCCTCCTTACAGGAGAGGGGATATGGAGCGTACAACCACCACGTTGCTCCAATGCGGGTTGGCGGGCTTAGTGTGATAATGTTTCATTTATTAACGATCACTATCAGATGTTGATGATAGTGACCGGGACGGCTTAACGTGCTCTCCGAGGCACTGGGGTATAAAGCCGCCAACTTCCAGAGGCTTGGAATGTACTGAACTTTCATAGAAGAATGAAACGCTCAGAATTATTCCATGACCCGACGCAGGAATCGAACCCAGGACCTCGTGATCAAAGCCACATTGGCTAACGACTAGACCAACGAGGCAGTTCATTTTAAATTCAAAGATTTTTTAGTGAAAGAAGGGGGAAACAATTTAAGGAATATGCCAAGTAGAAGATACAAGAGAGTTAATATTATTATAATACCTTACATTGCTTATTAACTCTATTAAAAGTGCATAATCAGCAGAGCCAGGCATCAACAACTTAAATATCTCAATGTGCCTCTTATGACCAGACTCCTTAATGAAATAAGCAACCCAACATCAATTTTCACATTAATCTTTAAAACTATTAAACGTATTTTATGTAAGTACTTAAAGGTATATTATGCAAGAAAATTTTTAACAAAAATAAACTTGAAAACACGTTGTATCTGATATAGATATTATTTTCAGTGTAGATAACCGTCTGTGATGATAAAGCTAAGTGTAAAAAACACGTGTGGCACTCGGAGACTGCCGCGGTAAAGCTATTGTATAGAAGTTAAGCAACATCGAGCGCGGTCAGTACTTGGATGGGTGACCACCTGGGAACACCGCGTGATGTTGGCTTTTAAAATTTTTTTTTTTTAGTTTGTTTTATTTTTTATTTATTTTTTTTAAATATAAATTTATAGAGATATAATTATATCTTATGTAATTTTAATTATAATTACATAAGTTTTATTATCAACTTCAGCGGTCACCCATCCAAGTATTGACCGCGCCCGATGTTGCTTTACTTCGGTGATTGGACGAGAACCGGTGTATTCAACATGGTATGGACGTTGGCGAACAAAGACGCGAATAAGACAATCTGAAAAATCTAAAAAATATCACCGCTGTGCCGGTCGGAGTGGGGGGTGTTAGGGTTTTCCTTACGGAATTTCTGGATTCGGTCTCCACGCTCAAGGCCCGCGATAGAAGCTATGCAATAGCTTAAAATAGTATTATTAGAATATAACATCCATTACTTACAAGAGAGTTGAATATTTTAGGTGAGAATCTCTTTGTTGTTTTGGAATTGGAATCTAAAACGAAAATTTCTAATCCCATAAGTTTAGCAATATCGAATTTAAATAAAACTCGATCAGGTCCATTTAACCCGTCCGAGAAATGAAATAAAGTTGGAGAGAAAATGTCTTATAGGAAAAATAAAGTTGCACAACTTAACAAGCGAGTATAAATGTAAAAACTTTTACGTGTCATAAATCACAGGATTGTAAATTGGTTTACAGCCAGTAGTTGATCCCGCAAACGATCGTAAATCATAAACGGGATAGGGCATTTGATGTATCTACCTAGAAATCCTTTGACAGATCGAATTACTTGTACCAAAGAAAAAATAACTCTTCGTCTTTATTTTGAGGTCTATGTATATTTTAAATTTTATAAATTTTTTATTCTAATGTATGTCTACTTTTGTAAATATTTTCTAGGTTAGTAACTTTTCAAATTGAATATGTAGTTTCATCACAATGTTATAAATGGTTTACGAGTTTACCAGTAATAGTTCGTTAGGTTTTTTCAAATGTTTATTTTCTTTGTTCTATAAAACATTTCACACATTTCGGGAACAAATTAGGTTTAACATTTTAGTTGTTAAGAAGCCGGAGGAGAATGAATATTTAAAGTATTATTACTGGAAGTTTTTTCCTGGGAATTTTAATATGGGGGTAATTAAGGGGCGTATCAACTCTTTCCTCAAAGGCCGGCAACGCACTAGCAATGCCTCTGGTGTTGCAAATGCTTATGGGCGGCGGTAATCGCTTATTATCAGGCAACCCGCATGCTCGTTTGCCCGCTTTATTTTCGATAAAAAAAAAAGTTGGTGGTGTTACACTCCCGTGCCTCAGACAGCAGTTAAACCGTCGGTCCCTGTCACCATCATCAACATCTGATAGTCATCGTAAATGCCTTATCATCCTAAGCCCGTCAACCCGCGTTGACGCAGCATCGAGGGTATAAGCTCTATATTTTATGAGAAGGGAAACCTAACCCTGTAGTTAATAGGCTGATAATGATGATAAGGGACTTTATATTGTCTTTATTAACTTGAAACAAACTTACGAGGGCGCCTAACGCTTCAAAAGCAAAGTTCCAAAAAGCTCCCAGGAACAAGTTCCTAAGAATAAGTTCGAATAAGATCACAACAAACTCAGGTAATTATTTCAGTTATCACATTGTCAATTTAAGGTAAGTAAATATAAATGAACTCCCTAAGGAAGGTCAAAGTAATTCACCACGTGCTAGACTCGTATATTAAGAAAGACCAAAGTTTCGCAGGCATCTTGTCAAAAGAACATGGAAAGTGTTTCCTTGGTTTAGCTTCAGTTAGAGTAAATTTGCGTGTTTCGCTCCACGTGACGCTGCTACGGTAACGTCTAGAGACACGCAAATTGCCAAACTTAGCATCTTACGCACAAATGGAAATCTTAATTAATGTTTGAACTTTCAACCTTTAATGGTTTTTTAAATATCCGCAATGCGTCCCATATTTTGGACTTCTTTGCTTGACATGCTTAATTTTTAGATTAACACATTTATTTGCTAAATAATTTGATCAAAATAAGAAGAGCATCTAGAAACACAACAGCAACTTATTTCTGTGTTATTTGGAAAAGCGGATTTGAACTTGTTTCTCACGGAATGTTCTTCGGTTTTGCTGTCATAGACGATGGTGGTTTTCTATCTGATTTTGTCAATTGTTATAACATTCAATTTACAATGATACCCTTCGTTACATCACCTTTGTCCACTATTTTTTGCAAATAACAATTATGATGGACGGTAAGGTAATTAAGACTTAACTTTTGATTTTATATTTATTAGATACATTCAATATCTTCTTATGTCATCTTATTTTATTGGCATTTGACTAAAGTTGTACAAAATCTAATATATAAAATTTCCCTGTCACAATGTTAGTCACCGTATTCCTCCGAAACGGCTTTACCGTTTTTTACCAAATTTTGTATGCGTATTCAGCAGGTCTGAGAATCGGCTACTATCTAATTATCATCTAAATTTTTTTTTTAATTTTTAATGCAAAACAATGTTTGCCAGGTCAGCTAGTTTTCTTATAAAATTATGGCTTATCAATAATATTGAAGTTAAATTTTAACACCGGTAGCAAAATATATAATGTACAAACAGACTTCGATTAAGAAATACTTCCATAATAGATAAGTGTTTTTGAAGTGCTAATTTAAAATTTAAAAGAAAGACAATAGCAAGTGCACCTTCAAATGCAATATGATAATGTTATCTCAATGATATCAAAGATTAAACCGATTGTTTTAAGTACGTAGATTCATAAAAAGAAAGATTTTCCCTGTGCATTGGAGAAATTTTGCATTGTTCGTTTAGAAAATGATATATTTGTAGTAAATCTTTAGCTGTTCTAGGCTTAAATACATTTGTAAATTGTAGGTATCTGAGGATTGACGATTTCAATAAATTAATTCTAATTAGAAACGAGTGCTATCACTAATTTTGGCGAATGTTTTGTTAGGATAAAGGAAAATTCTTATCCAGTTGGTTTTCTATTTGCAGTGAAAAACTATTTATTATTATTAAAGTTAACTTGATAATTAGGCTAATAAAAACTCTTACCAACTTCGGATCTTTCATTTTTTTTTACATTATTCTTGTTTTGCGGTTTGGGTGTGTGTGTGAGTTCTAAACCGAGAAATATTTATATTAACTAAACATATTATAATAAATATATTATAAATACACTGTGAATTATTTCTCAAAAGTTATTAAAATGTCAGTTAAGAGCAGACGTTACTTTGAAGAAATTCATTATAAATTTATTTGATTCGCAATTTCCCACGTAAATCCGACGACAAAGTCATTTTGATCCGAAAGAAAAATAACTTATGTTTTGCATATGAACAACAAAGCTTTTAAAAAACTTTCTTACAAAGTATATCTTTGGCGTCCTACACCTACGGATATCAAGGATGAAACCAATTGTAATACAGATTTAAAATTCTATTACACTTCACGTCTGCATCAAGCATTACCATAATACATGTTTAGTGGAAATGCCTTTAAATAACATTCCCGGATGCGTATCTTATTCAAAACGTGAACTCGTGTTCAGGGTAGAGTATAGACCACCGGCGAGGAATGTCTGACTTTATAATTATACAGAAAAGTGACCGTTTGAATATCGCTTGCGGGCCAGCCCACTGTTATAATTGAGCGTTTTATTTAACTGGGACACTATGGGAAGTTGTTAAATCAATAGACACGAAATACTTAAGCGAAAACTTCGTTGGAGTTTAACGTGCTCATAAGTCCATTAATTGTTAGAATATTATATTTTTTGTAAATTCAAATTCAAATTAATTTGTCATATTAAAAATCATGATAGTATAATAACCGATCAGTAAGTGAGTTAATACATTGTTAGCATCTTGTTGTAGAAGAGTACACCCAATCCTACGAAAGATTTTTGTACTTTTCGTACTATTAGTTAACGAAATGGTCATAGTTAATTTGTAATCAAGTAAAAATATAAATAAACAGTTACTGTAATCATTGATGATATCATAGATCCATCTGATATTAAAAAGACAATCATCTTAAGCAAAGAACATGTTAAATAATTTGTTAACCTTCACCTCTCAACCGAAACCTTTATCCATGTGCTTGTAATTTAACGACAACCTTTCAGAACGAAATACAGCAACGTTATGCAAAATAAGTATAGCGGTAACACTCTCAGAAAAAATCTGGTACAAAGTACTCTAATACAGATACAATTAGCGCCAGCTAGAGTTTTGTATATTCTGTAAATAGGTCAAATAATACGTACAAGCTCTATTTTATATGTGTTGCACCCACATCGGTGACAATTCAATTCAATAATGCCCATTCCTTATCACTTTCTAGGACCATTGATCGATTTGGTGTAGTATCGTCCGATCTGGCGGTGCCGTATAAATAACCGAGAGCTTAGCCTGTATTGTCAAAGGAAGTGCATCGGTTATTGTTCCCGTCGCTTTGCATTTTATCTATACAGCTCGATCGCCAACTGACCGTGGACCGCAATTTACTCCGCCCTCTATTTGATCGTCTTATTTTAGAGAATTTCGCACACTGGAGCTATGTCTTACTGCAATAAGTTGCTGATATGTTACACCTAGTTTGTTTTTATTGAATCTTCATTTCAGCTAGTACAACTTACTGCAATAAGACATAACGCTGGTGTGCAGCTTTCGCTAAAATAAGACGATCGAAATGGATAAGAAATTTGTTTAAGGGTGCCAGTTCGTAGCCGATCGCAGACAACTGCAGGCGACGTATGTATTTAAGCGACGTTCCTGTTTTGTTTGTATCTCTATACTTTATCTTATGTAGCAACCGACACGTCATTTGCATAGAAATACATATGAATCAGTAGAGTCACTGCGATGTCGTTTGCGATAGGCTACAAACTAGCACCCTTAAACAAACTTATCCATTTCGATCGTCTTATTTTAGCGAGAGCTGCACACCAGCGTTGTCTTATTGCAGTAAGTTGTATAGCTGAGAAAGCTGCACACTAAATTTTCAATGTTCAAAGTTACACCTGGTGTGTTTAGATTGAATCCTTAAACAAATGTCTTTTCTATTAATTTGATCTTCTTGATTTAGTTGAAGCTGCATACTAGCACAAATGCATAAGTTGTTTAGTTTAAAGAACAACAATTTTATATGGAGTCTGTACCCATGGTGTAATAATATAGAAAAAGTGCCCTAAAATTATACACAATAGGCCCCTATTGAATTGCCAGAAGTGACAGTTCAAGTTCTTCATAAAAAGGATACATTATTGATAGGAACTGCTCTACATACATCGGACACATACCTACTCTAAGCACAAAGGATAAAACAAAATTTTTTAGCAAAAAATAGAACCGACTCAAAACAACTAAAAAGTAAAAAATAACTGTGTCATTTAGTTGCTTTAATTTACTTAAGCATATCTATGAAGTCGGTGCCAGCCAAATTTAAGGAACATTTATTTTACGTAGTAAAGCAGTTTGTAGGTTGTAGGTAACGTCCTTAATGTAGAAACCTTGACTGGCACCGACTCCTAGATATGCTTAAGTAAATTAAAGCAACTAAATGACACAGTTATTTTTAACTTTTTAGTGCGTTTTGAGTCGGTTCTATTTTTTGTTAAAATTTTTTATTTCTTACTTTTTAGTGATTTATCGCCACGTAACGTACTCGTACTATACTGTCATAGTATATTATACGGCACTAGTAGCCAAAAAGCTACCGATACCGAGACAAAAACCGAAATCGCTGTAAGCGTGCCTCCAAAATTTGAAGAGTTCCTTTAAATTCCCCAGGATATCATCATCAGATCCTAACATGATGACAATGGGACCACTTTAGAAGTATGCTCTTTCTAATAAAAAAAGAATTATCAAAATCGGACAACTCTGTAAAAAATTATGCGTGGTCATACATAAAAAAAATATATACGTGTCGAATTGAGAACCTCCTCCGTTTTTTTTCGTCGGTTAAAAAACTGACCTTTACCGAGTACTCTATATAATCGTCTTATTCGCTATTGAATATTACAAAATTGAGGCATCACAGTAATAATTCCAGGCAAATTTTTGCAGTCGTGCCCTCGTTACGTCCAATCAGTGTTCATCGCTAACGAGAAATATTTTATGTTCATGTTTGTTATTGCCTTTTGTGATACAATAGTCTATTTTTAACTGACTTAAAATATTAAATCGATGTGTGCGATGCATCTATGGCTTAGATATACATGTATGCAATATTTTCAAAAGAGAACAATATGTTCAGAACAATATTTAAAAAATATTAGTTGTATTTTATTTAAGCATTTTTTTTTAATTTTAAAGTCAATTGAATTTTGAAAACTATCTTCAGGTACTTTTTTTATTTTATTAAACGCTGTACAGTAAATATCACTTACATTTTAGCATTTTTTTATTATATAATTTTAAAGTCAATTAGATTTTTAAAACTACCTACTTTTAGTAAATAAACATTGTACCTACAGTATTTTTCTAGAAATATATATTATTTAAAGAAGAAATATACCCGGGCGATTTAGCGCTCCGGTGCAATATAGCGCTGAAACGTGTTAGGGGTATGTGTTGAATAAAATGTACCCCTACCTAGTACTGCTATACCTGTTTTAAGATTCAGTGCATCTAAGCTTGCGTTTTGTCATCTGACTTATTTTCGCAGTCCATGATTAAATTGTATTAATATTATAAACGCGGGAGTTTGTAAATATGGATGGATGTATGTTTGTTATTTTTGTACGCAAAAACTACAGAATGGATCAACAATTTTGAGCAGAATTTTTACGGAAACGGGAACTACGCCGGTGAAACCGCAAGCGATGTCTAATTTCCTATAAATAGTAAATAATAAAATAGGTAACCAAACTTCTAGACAAAAATGTCCGTCTTTAGCTAACCGCCATACCTATCATGTACATACATTGAACTCAATTAGTTTAGCAGTTTTGAGCAAATCAGCTGTAGCAGACAGACGAATAGGCATACAAGCCATGGGAGTGATCCTATAGAGATTTCATTTTTCCTTAGGTACGGAACCCGGAAAGTCTTCTTAATTGGCATTTCTAACCTACCTTGTTAAAAATATTAAAATAATATCTACTACCTATTTCGCATTGTTTTTATAGTACTCCTAAATTATATGTCAATTAAATTAATAAATTAGATTTATAGAATCTATAGGCTCCAAACCCATAAAACCAACTACAGATATTCTTTCCGGCTCTACTGTGTAGAATCTGATTTCCAAAGCGGTAGTATAGTAGTATCGTTTTTAAAAGGTTTATTTAAAAAACTATTACCTACTTGAAATAAATTAATTTGAATACGTAAAGGTGAGAATTGAAAATATGCAAAGAAGATTAACAAAAATCAACGTATCAATGATTCGGATGCAATGCAAATCGGTGCCGTTGATAAAAATCGAAGCGGCGATATCTTGTTTATAAATCCGGCATGGGCATTGTACGCGTGACACTGAGGGCCGATCAGTATAATCGGTTTATAGACTGCATAGCGATTGTGATTGTAATGCTCTTTGTACTACTGCTTATTAATGTCACACGAGGCTGAACTCGATGCTATTGATTCAGTACACTCGATAGTCTAATGTTATTAGTGTTGTGAACAGTCATTGGAAATCGATTATTTCGAAATATCGCGGTATTAAGGAATATTAATTTGTTGTTGCTAATTCGAATACCGTGTTCACTGTAGCAGTGTTTGCACATTCTTGAACCGTTGGTGCGTTATTTATTGGATAACGTTTTTAACAAAGTGTATGTATAATTTTCAAGCAGATTAGATACTGGTTTGGCTGCTCTCAATCAGCAGACTTACCATTAATTTATGATTTTCATTTAATTACTGAAATTCTCAACAGTTGAACGTAGGTTAGACATAGGCATTACAGTTAGGTAATATCTAAGCAAATTCGAAGTACGCAAGCTGTAAGCATTTGAAACGTGTATTTACAGGAAAATTCTCAAGAGCTCTTAGAAGAGCTTCACACCTAATATTAGGGTACTGGAACTAATGAATAAAAAAAGAGAATTTATGTTTACCATCAAGCGGAGACAACTGAGCTTTTTTGGACATTTGCAGAGGGAAGCTCAGTTTGTCTTTCCAAGAGTAATCTTACTAACAAAGTAAGGATACTGGGCAAAAGAGCACCTTGTTGTATCTTGTTGAGAGTTTTTTAAGTTAGTTTTTATGTTTAGTTAAAAAAATTAGTTGAAATAAAAAAATATGACGGCGCCTGCGTCATTGTACGTGACTAAAAAGAAGTCTGTCAACTGCACGTGCACCAGCTACGCCCTCTTGCGGCAACGCATCGTTCGATATCCCCACTCACCCCACTACTTGAGTTATTCTAACTTGTATAAAAGGAGCGGGTCTACAACTGGTAGGCAGTCTAGGCTCTGGCGTGGCGCGGTGCAGACGTTGTACTTTGCTTATTGCTTAACCTAGACAACTCGGATAATTAATTTGTGCAAACGAATTAATTATTACCCTCAGCTTGAGTCGCGGTGTCTTGGGGTTACATTAATTAACACGAAACGTTACGCATCATTGTAATACCATAATTTGCCAGTAGTAATTCACTGTTTTTTATTAAGTAATTATGGGTAAAAAATCAATACACTATGTATTTGGGTGTTTTAATACGAAATTTTACAGAACTACCCTTTCAAAACTTACTTTTATCATACAACGTTACTAAAATATTTGGCAAAACAAAAATACCTAGGTATATGGAATTACTAAGGAAACAATTGTACAGTGACATCTAGTTTTCACTCCAGGAACATACACAGTTGTGAACCATACCTTCAAACTCAGGGCGTTTACAAAAGCTCGTTTATGGAATTTGATTCAAATAATGAAAAATAAATTCATTTATAAGTGCACAAAAAGATCACGTGATTTTGTTTTTGTTGTTTTTCAAATTACACTACTAGATATAGAAGACCGAGGCCGCCCATTTAAGTTTACTGTATATATAGTAGTAATACTGTAAACTTACCGAGATGGTACTTATCACTATACTGCTAAGTAAACAATATTTTATGAAATATATATTTTTGTATTATATTAAGTATATTAAGCCTGCCATCTCTCATTGAAGCAGCGTGGTGGTCTAAAAAGCATATCCCCTCTGCTATGCGGGAGGCCTGAATACCTAGTGTGAGCTTTCACCAAAACAAATCGAAAACTTCACATTCGCGTAAAAGCAAATTTTATATGGAATTGAAGCAGCGCCCCTGGCAGTATCGAGAGAAAACTCCAATGGGTGAGTGTCAGTTTCATATAAAATTTGCGTTTACCGTTCTCGATATCGACGCGGTAAAATCTTACACTAGCCATACTGGTCATGTGATGCCCCGAAAACAATGAGTAATCAAATAAATCGCTTTTAGCAAAACCCGCTCTAACTAACGCAAACAAATGATACTGATATGTTAAGGTCTCCACATACAATTTGTCTTAAGAACACAAATATTAGGCACGAACAAGCGTACGCGACGGAATAGCAAATCGCGGCGTATTTGTCCAAGAAGTACTCCGATGAAGTAAACAGAACAGAAATGTTCAATACAGTTAGCTGCGCGGTTGTCAATGACGGTGGAATGTCTACAAATATTAACTGTATTTTGTGGCACACAGCTGTTCTTTGGTAGACTTGTTAGTACTGCAAGCTGCTAAGAGATGCTCTCTCCATATTATTTGTGAAATATTGTCAATATTTGATATCTTGTGTAGCTTTTTTCGCTTTATCATTTTTCCGTTATTGAGACATTTTAAACCTATCATACTATCGATAAATGTGTGCATAACACTTATTTGACCCCGAGTCAAGTAGAGGCGAAATTAAGTACACGTACATTTTGTTATGTGAATTTGATTGAATTTTAAGATGTACATATTTTCAATTTTAAAGCATAGTTCATACGAAGTTTTTTACCGGTCTCCGTGGCGCAGTGGTAAGCGCAGTTGATTTATAAGACGAAGGTCCCGGATTAATATTATCTAAATTCTACTAAATCTGGCTAGTGGAAGGTTTCGGCCGCGCCTAGTTATCACCCTACTGACAAAGACGCACTGCCATGTTATTGAGCTTTCCGGTATGACGTCCTCTAGAAACCAAAGGGGTTTAGATTTGCCCGCCTATTATTCAAGTTAGAGAAATTAGCGTAAAAATGGCGGCAATTCCTTGACTTCAAATAAGTGAAGCTTAACGGTACAAGCAGATGATTTATGTCAGTGACGCTAAGAACACCTGGAAAACATTGTTCAGAACCCAGTAAGTTTGTGATTTTACTAAAAATCATTACTTTTTATAATATATCTGTAACCAACAGGAGGACCCTAATAGGATGTAGAACCCCCTAAATTTAAGTTTGTGATTTTACTAAAAATTATGATACTCGATAGTGTGCGTTTCAAATTCGTTTGTCTTTTTCTATCTGCAGGATCTTTTTAGAAAGAGAGAAATAAAGACGTTAGTTGCAAGTGACACTGTTGAGTTTCGTTAAATATTTACAGATTAGCCGCCCTGTAATGTACCAATAAGTTCCTTCAAAATAATTATCTAATCGATGTATGATATGTAGGGACCAGAAGATATTTTAATATTCTTAAGAATTTAACTTCTGAATTGCCTACACAATATCTGTGTTGTGTATGAACCATGAACGAAGACATGTAACATGTGATATATCCATGAGGGTGAAATTTGGAAATGAAATGCTGTCATGTCAAACGTCCAAGATGTCCATTGTCCGTGTAACGTTCCTTTCCACCGATTGAGTTAAATGGCAAGGCTCCGAGCTAAAGCACGCTGTAATACGAACTAGCGCATGCACGGATGGTTATAGAACAACACTCAACTTTAAAAACAAGTATTGTGCTATAGTTGGAATAGTTTTTTAATTATTTTTAACTATTTTTTTTTTACTGGCAGTGACTCACTATCTCTACCGCATCTTTATGATAATATATGGATAAAAAGTATCTATTCCGGACTACATATATCTTGGTGCTAATTTTTATCCAGATCCGTTCAGCCTCTCTACTCTACTTTATTTTATGTAGTTGAGTATATAGGTTTAAATTTTTTTTGAAAGAACCTTTTAAGGATGAAGGGGATGTTACATCCCGCCTTGTAACGTAAAAACTTCTTTGATGGATGTGGCCTTTTGCTATATAACCATAACGGAATAAAAAGTGGTTCCATCATGGAACAGTCTCCTGCTGTAACTTGAGAGTCAAATAAAAAATTGTATTTTATTCATGGCATAAACTTTAACATCGGGTTTATGTTAAATTTCGTAGTGTAATGGAAACAATGCATAATGCATTGAACTGGCTTGACACAATGACATATGGAGTATGTCGGCCCGACATTAGGTCCGAACCGGAATAACGAAATAACGAATACAATCTAAAGTGCCGATATGTTTTTCACAGGTTTTCTTACGCTGTTAATGTTTTTGGCCGCAATGATTTTTGTCATGTATTTTTACCAAAAGGAAAAATCGTTCGATTTAAAAGGTATCGAAATGGTACGCTGCGTTTGCGCATAATTGGGAGAGCTTTTTTGCACACGGACTGAATATAAATCGGGTTCGATATAATTCAGGTTTTTAATGCGCCGCTATTCTTGAAGTCCGTATTTTAAGTTGTACGTTGTGTACGCGGATGCAAAAAAGCGCCCGGTAATTCTGTCAGACAAATGTCCCAATTATAAGCATTGGGGAAACGTGTGTACGCCATTTTGTGTCACGATGCCTATGGACAAATAAAATTTATTATAAGTGCGATAAAACTTTTTGTGACCAACCACTTTGTTGCCATCGATACCATCGCGTTATCGCATCATGAGTAATGTTATGTACTGTTATAGTACGAACAGTATAAACTATTTTGTTATTCATTCATACTGATTTTCATTATGTCTAAAAGATGCCTAAAAGCTTTGAGGGATCAAACTAATCTTACTAACCTTTACTTGTAGAATAATAGACTATAGCACAATACTTGTTTTTAAAGTTGAGTGTTGTTCTATAACCATGAACGAAGACATGTAACATGTGATATAACTAGACTATTACGTAATAATGAACATACACACATATTTAATAAGTCGACTATTAATGATATAAGATCTAGCCCTTCAGAGCTCACATAGATCGTCGTTATATTATGATTGTTATCTATGATGTTTAGACTAATTTAGTAATATGAATATCATTTATTCTAAGAAATATGATTATTTTTTTATTTTTTTAGTGATGAAGTTTTATTTTTTTAGAGTGCAGTGGTGTAGAAATATTAAATTACAACATTTTGATTATCTGTATTTATAGGACACCCTCATCTAAAGCAAGTGAATTTCTAAATGAATTAATCACTCTTCTTGAACAACTCCAGCGAAGACGTAAAAAGAATATTATTCTTTGCGGTGATTGGAACATCGATATGTTAAAACATAATTCAGTATCTAGAGACCTAACTGGTATTTTAAACAATTACAATTTATGTAATCACATACTAAAGCCAACGAGACACAATGCTTGTTTAGATCTTATAGTGAGCAATATCTCTGATGTTAAATCAAATACACATTACCTAGCTTTGTCGGATCACGAAACGGGACAAACTATAACATTTGACGTTGTGAAAAATCCCAAACTCAAGTCGAAACCAAAGTTTTGGTTTGAATTTAAGAGGGATTTCTCGCGAGAAAACCTAAAAAAATTTCATGAATGTATGTCATCACTATCATATACAGACATATTAAGTGAACCTAATTTAGACATTGCATTTAATACTTTTCATGACTTACTTACACTATTTTTTGAGTTATGTTTTCCAACAATTCGAATAAAATTCCAAAAAAAGCTATCAAAAAATAACTACATAAGTAAAGGCCTTAAAAGATCATGTATCGTAAAACGAAACATGTACCATAAGTATTTATACACATCAGCAAATAAACATATAAATAAAAAGAAATATCAGGAATATTCACAAATTTTAAAGAAATGCTTACTTCAAGCCCAAAAAATTGGAGCAACTAAGTATTTACAAAAGTCTAAAAATGTATGTTCAGCGTCATGGAAGCTAATAAAAAATTCTTTTGAAAATGATATTGATAAACCTGATATTGACGAAATCTTAGTAGATGGACTAACATATACAGATCCTAACTTTATATGTGAACATTTTAGTAATTATTTTATCAATCTGACGAACAATAATACAAATACAAATTATAAATACACTAATACAGTAAGGATTCCTAATCATAATTTCAGTCTATACTATTGACGGAATGGATATAATAAAAACACTGAAAACACTTAAAAACACTAAATCAGTAGGCTACGATATGATAAGCACTGAAGTATTAAAAGAATGCGCTCTGTCTTTAGCTCCTCCGTTGACATATTTAGTGAACCTGTTGTTTGAAAATTGAAAATTTCCAACAAGATTAAAAAAATCTATTGCCAAACCTTTATTTAAAAAAGGTAATCGACTTTTGGTGGAAAATTATAGGCCAATCACCCTAATACCTGTTTTATCTAAAGTTTTTGAGAAAATCATGAACGACAAAGTATATCACTACCTTAACACATTTAATTTACTGAAAAACACCCAATTTGGTTTTAGGAAGGGTAGTTCAACAACTCTAGCTTGTTTCTCTTTTATTAAAAATATAACAGAAAGCTTTAATAATAAAATATATCCTTTAGCATTATTTCTAGACATGACTAAAGCTTTTGACTTCGTATCACATAAATTATTGTTGGAAAAATTATATAAATATGGAATAAGAGGAAAACCTCTTGATTGGATAGAGTGCTACCTAAAAAACAGGACGCAATGCATAGAAATTGTAAAAACGGTTGGAAACCGGAGAATCCAATTGTCATCCAAATACATACACAATGCGCATGGGGTCCCCCAAGGAAGTATACTGGGGCCTCTTTTATTTACAATCTACATTAATGACCTGCCAGATGCTATATCACAGGACTGCATTATGTTTGCTGATGACACCACATTGATAATTAAGTGTAAAAATAAGCACGACATTGAAAACCAAGCTAATATTACTTTGTCAAACATAATAAACTGGCTAAAAGATAATAACTTACAGATTAACTTAACTAAAACAAATTACATCCATTTTCAAACATACAACAATAATGAACTTGAGTTAAATATTAATTATAACGACATTGTAATAAAAAATGTTAACTGTACCAAATTTCTTGGTGTAACTATTGACAAATTCTGTAATTGGAAAGATCATATTCAGGGGGTTTGTAGCAGACTGGACAAGTTTGTTTACATCTTAAAACGACTTAAGCAAACTACTACCCCACAAGCCGCTCTGATGGCATATCATGGTTATGTATCCTCGATTCTAAGATATGGTCTGGTACTATGGGGAAACTCGGTAGATTGTGTCCGAGCATTTAGAGTACAAAAAAAATGTATCAGGGCACTAGTTGGTGTGGATATGTTCCACAGCTGTCGCCCATTATTCTTAAGTTTAAAAATACTACCTCTACCTAGCTTATATATTTTTGAAGTAAGTGTGTTTGTAAAAAGAAACCCAAACCAGTTTATAACCTATAATACGAGAAGAGACTTAAACCTTAGAAATCGATATAAGCTGTGTATACCTTTGCAGAAGCTCAATGTAACAAAGAAAAATGTATATTGTATGGCGGTCACAATTTTCAACCATTTACCTGACCACCTTAATAACTTACCATTGAATAGTTTTAAAAAAGCATTGTTTAACATGCTCCTTAGCAAGATGTATTATAGTGTTAAGGACTATCTGAATGATAAACTGAAATAAGGTTTCCGGAATAACCAATATTAATATTAATAAAAAATAGTAAAGGTATTATTTTTATGTACATATATCAACTCATTTTTAGACCCCTATTTTTAATGACTTTCTTTTATTTTATGACATTGTATTAATTTTTGACATAGTTGTGGTAATTTTAATCAGACATAATATTTATTTTATTTTATATGGACAATTGTAAAATTTATTTGATATATAATATTCATACACCATAATTGGTAGATTGTATAGGGGAATTAGATTTAAGAATATCCATCATATTATGTACCTACTTTCTTATGAATAAATGATTATGATTATGATTATGATTATGATGATTTTAAGTTTCCAAAAACAGATAATCAATTAATTAAAAGTGAAGCAAAACCAATATACAATATGTTAAAATAATTAGAACAAAATTAAAGCTAAATTAAATCTAAAACCTCCTCGACTCCACTGCAATGAGGCATAGTGCCCAGGATACTGGCAGGTAGCTGTCAGCTTTTTGGTCACCCGTAGACACGATAACTTTTTTTAAGATATCGTCAAAAATAGCACGAGCCTCTGGTCCTTAATATGAAACTAATATGATTATTGATTTAAACCCTATTTATGACTTCAGTCAATGCGCAATAATGCATATTATCAGTAGCCAAGAAACGTCGACGCTGAAACATTTGATATATGAAAATTTTCTATAAATAACTAAAGCGGTCCCATAAAACTCGGATAGTTTACGTCACGATCGAATCTATAAGCATTCTCTGATGATCAGATAGCTTTCCTATGAACAATGTATGATCTCCGAGGGGCGTGGCTCGCGTGGGTATGCGCGTCGGTGGACATTGTTTAACAGAGCCGACGCTCTAGTGTTGCCAGGTGATCAGCATTTGAGAGACGTCCCAATTTTAAAGAATGTTTGCTAAAAAGGCCTAGAACGAAACCAGGAAAAGAACTCATGACATCGAACTTACACTTGGTTCTATACCTTTTTTGGTCGATGTGCTTTGTCTTCGGCTTACCTAGTTGGTTATAGTCAGTTGGTCTTAAGGTTACTTCAATATGATGGAAATGATTTTTTCGCCTTAGAATTTCTTTTCAGGATGTCATGCCTAGAACTTCCTTCCTCGACCCATATATAACCACCAAAAAACAAAAATTTTTAAAAATATAATTTTTTAAAAATATTAAAATTGTCTCTGGTTACGTCGTCTGGCTAAATTTAACGCAAAACATAACTATCATTTAGCATGGATTGTAAGATATCAATAATTATGTAAAAGTGTTTTTTTTACTTCTTACATTAATACCTATGACATATTAATGCCCAATATTGTAACTTTGTTTAACGTATAATATCTCGCCTGTAGTCCCGTTTTTGACATCAAACACCTGGCAACACTAGCCGATCATTCCCAAACCCAAATATTGAGATGAAGATGTTATCAGGGATTATAATGTTCTTTTATTAGTGTTTACACAAGTATAGTCATTTGGGTATCGATCGATCGGCAAACGGTTTTATTCTACGCGGTGGGTACGATTTCGTGATAGGTGTTCTTCTGTTTTTATAGAACGTACAAATCATAGAGTTGCTTTCGTATGAGATTATATTTCGCTTTAAATTAGAGAGTAGATTTATGTTGGAATTATTGGAAAGATTTATTAGCTGGGCCATTCCGTCATGGATTCGTCTCTTTTTCGCGTTTGTTGAGTAAAAAAACAGTAGACCCTTGTAGCGTTAATTAGAAATCTTGGAATAACGCAGCAACTCTCCACAGGATATATTAGGAACATGACCTGTAATGCACTTCACTGGGTATCAGATAAAGACATTGTGCATGTTAAGCCTCTTGTGCCTGTCACTAAAATCGAAAGTGATATTCTCGGAGAGAGAATGAAAGCGATTTTTAACGCGAGGAAATATGTGTGGATCGTGGAAAGTGGAAGGTCGTGGTCTCTGCCTACCCTTATGGATTCCAGGCATGATGTTACGTATATATGTACCTATATCTGTAACTAGATACAACGGAAACCATGCCATATAAAAAGAATCACCAAGTCACAATACGCTCGTCAACCTGAATCACAGGTTTTAAGTCTTTTATCATGAACCAAGACCGATTTAAGCTGGTGGCATGCCTCGGCCGTGGCCAGCTACCACCCTACCGAGAAAGACATACCGCCCAGTGATTTAGCATTCCGGTACCATATCGTTTAGAAACCGAAAGGGGTGTTGATATTGGCAAACTCCAAACAAGTTGGCCCACTTCTCATCTTAGATCATTGCATCATCACTTACCTTGGGCTAACTTGTAATTAATAAAAAAATACTCATCGGCAAAAATAAACACAGCAGTAGTATTTTTCTTAACGAGCTATACTACTATACAACCAGTAAACAAGAACCATTATAAAACACTATTTAAAAACACAACACAGAGTTCAAACAAAACAGTGACCAAACAAAATCTGAGCGGAACACAAAAGCTTGTTACATTTTAAGCTGAAAAAGAGTGTTCTTTGTTAGTTAAATTGGTTCAAATAAGAGCAGTCGCAGACAAAACTAGTAATGAGCTTGTACCCAAATCGCTGCTAACAATGCAACGGAACGAACAGAATGGAGTCCTCAACGCAGCTTTATTCAAATTCGCATGTGAAATCGCGATGCGCTGCCTCAATGCTAATTAAGAAGATCACGACATGGAGTCACCGTGTCATCGGGCCCTAACCGATGTCGAAACTATGGATGTGTCATATTAAACCTATGTAGGTATCGATCACTATGTCTTTACATAACTACAATAGGCTCTTTACATAAATGTATTTTATAAAATTACTAGAAGACGCCCTCGATTTCATCCGCAACCTTTAAAACAATACACTTTATTGACTTGTAATTTAAAATAGTTATCTAGTTTCGGGGAACTTAAACTACGCCGAGAAACCGCAAGATACAATAAGTATTTAAGTATCTATAACTGCCTTATTTGCTTCGGATCACGAGATCCTAGTTTCGAATTCTGGATCGAGCTATGACATTTTGAGTCAATATAAAATTCTGAGCCTGGATTTGAAAGCTGGTGGTAGGTAATACAGCTCGATGAATTAGTTAAGCCAATTTTTACATAGTCAAATATTTACCCACCAATCTGCACTGGCAATACGCGGTGGATCAATACCTACCTTCTGGAGAACAGAATTAAGTAAGAAAGACATGGATGTCTCTACAAACCATTTTAAACATATTCTTTGCGACTAATTTTAGAAAAAAGGGGAATAATCTTAATATTAAAAAAAGACGTGTGGCACTCGGAGACTGCCGTGGTAAAGCTATAGCATAGCATTTTTATCAACTTATGTTTACCTACCGACGTCATCGGGACCGTGGCCTAGTGGTAAGGCGCTCTAAGTGCCCGGATTGCCAGCGGGACGCGAGTTCGAAACCCGTCGGTTCCGCTATTTTTTTTAAAGCGTGATATTTCAAAAAGTCATTTTTTTTTAAATTAATGACTTTTTGCAATATCTTAGAGCGCCTCACCGCTAAGCCACGTTTCCTGATGACGTCGTTGTCGAAATTGTGCTTTTGATATTATGTTTTTGATACTCAGGGGGTGTTAGGTTTTTTCGTTACGGAATTTTTGTATTCGGTCTCCACGCTCAAGGCCCGCGATAGAAGCTATGCAATAGCTTAAAAACATAAATATATCGTAACATAAATGTGGTAGCTAATAAAACTGTGTTTAAAAGTATTCTATCCAGTGGTTCTAACGTCCCGTTCAGCAAATACCGAGAGCAGATGACTGCGTGGAGAAAGCAAATGAGACCTATTAGTACTCGCCACATAGTCACCGGCACTCATCTTATTAGCTCGGGGCATGTAAGGCACGGGACGGTTTTTTGCTTTTGTTTCAGAGCGTTGTTTGAAGTGCTCCTTATACGGTAGTACGGGATTTGCGCAAAATAAACATCGTACCTGCACCAATGTTTGTTTTACTTCGACCTAGCGTATTTGTGATACTTGACAAAAAACTAAAAATGTTGAAAATGCAACAGACCATAATTTAGCTTGATTGTTTTTGTGTTAATTTTTTTCATATCAAAGTGGAAAATGAGAATATCCTTGAATTTACTTTTGCTCATCATAAATTTTTCAAAATTGACTTTACATTAAAAAACGTGCCAATATGTCCATCCTTTTAAAGCAATGATGTTACCAAACATACACGGTTAAGCAGACACACACACACACGAAAAAGGAACCCTACTTTAACAAAGTGGATTAATTAAAATTTAATCTATCGTGAGTGTCATCCATATTATTAAAAATATAACGGCTGAAAAACACGTCACGGTTGTCGGAGTATACCCGACTAGTTTCGAACCCATACGGGGCCCTTAGTCATGAGCTTGCTTGTTCCGGTAACGCGGCGCGAAGAAAATACCGTTACAACAAGTTTCAGCTGTTATATTTTTAATAATATTAATTAATAAAATATGAATTAACTAGCTGGTAATCTGTAATAAGTCCAAAATGACTTGTTTTTGCCCTGAAGATCCTAGTTCCCGTAATATCGTGCTGGCAGAGTGTGGTCGTGTTACCTTACCGACAAATTTCAAGAAAATCAAGGCAAGAGATCTGATGTCATCTGTTAGGGTTCAACATAAAAATCCAAGGGTAAGGTTGAATTTTTGAATAAACTTAGGTTTACCAGGGTTTACTTAGTATTACCCAAGATTTTTGGGCAATGTCTAAATAATAATAAAAACTAGCTGTTCGCATTGGATACACTATATAATCCATAAACAAATCTAATTTCGTTTAACTATGTGTTATAAAAAATATTGAATTGTCAATACCTATATATGTTGCTAGACATAATTTGTAGTTGAAAAAAGCATATAAAGTTACAGGTATATATTGTTATTTATACCAATTATTTCGATGCAATTTGAGCTACCCACAAATTACTCATAGTTTTTCACGACACAATAAACTCAAAATTTATCGCCCGTAAAAACGCGCCGATACAGATGAAGTCACAGATAGATGACATTCTTTATGGCACTCATGTTACATTAAAACTGTTACACAAAACAGGTGAAATAAAATGAAACTTAAAAAACCTGTTCAAATCAAAATTCAAAGACTTATTTATATAGTAGATAAATAAATAAAAACCGTAAAACCATAATCTTAAAACTATGATTTTTTCAAAAACAGCATTAAAGTTAAATTAAATACAAGTCACCTCTTTGGCGTAGACCTCTCCCAAATTTTCCTGTTACGGGCTGTACGCATCCGAAGAGGTCCGCTCACTTGTAAGATTATACATATATTTTAGTAGATACAGTATAAAAAATCGAATATTATCAAAATACAATACTAAATATTTCTAGCAATAATTATAAAATCCTTGTACCATTGCAGTCGCATATAAAAACAAACACTCGCCTAAAAGAAAAAACTAAAACCGTGTTTTAATATGTATGAAAACATAATTATGAATATACTTATTGGTAGTTAATAAAATGGCCGTAATCTATATTGGAAATATATGTAATGTATATGTGAACAACAGTTTTACAATGGCGAACTTAAGTTTGTTCTTTAATCGAGTACCTATCTTTCCTTAGAGAAACATTCGAAGCTTTCATAGTTTATGAACTTCAGTAATGGAATCTATTATTTTTTTAATTTGTGTAGAACCTAAATTGTTTTATTGCAACTACAGCTTGGCAGATTTTTTTATAATTAGATAAAATATTCGTTTGGATCTCTAAACATATTTGGCTATTCCGGATGATCTAATCCAGCAGATTTATCTTCAACATAAAAATAAAGTGGTAATCCACCCACATTTTCCAATAGCTCCTTAGGATCGCTCCAATAAAATATAGGTAGGTTAGCGGAACTCTCTTAAAATTCAAGTAAACATTAAATCGTTCACGTAGCTCATAACGGATGCAGTAATTTGGCCATACGTCTTGTTATGGCCGTTTCGGAAGATTAAAACCCCGGCCACCCTTCATAAATCGCACCCAACACACCTAAACTTCATTTATAATTCAGCCCCCCTGAAATACGGAAAAAACCTAACCAAATGCCCAGTAAAGTCAATACCACAATTTAACAATCAAACATGTGAATGGTGATAACGTTTGACTCTTTAATGATAACTATCCGAATATGTTAAAGATAACAACTGGGATCGGTACCGATTATTATCGTCGGCGGTATAACGTAACCTTAAAGGCACGGGGCTGGTAAATCACCAGCATACTGAATCCAAGATACTTTTGGAAAAAAATTAAGCTAAATATTTCATAGCTAGGTGCTAAGAGCTAAGAGCTCAATATTTTATATATCGTAAGGCTCCAAAGCCTTATCAAAGGTAAGGTTAAACGCCGGACAGCTGAACATGCAGAATTATAACTCGTTTTTCAAATGGAACGTTACTAAGGATTCAATTTTCTATTCCTCTGTTGCATTACGTGTATTATTGCGCGCGTTCTCTCTCTTCTTTTAGCTTTCTCTACTCTCTCCTAATTTACTTTCAGTATTACCTAGAATTATGAAGAGATTAGTTTGTTTGAATTTTTACTTACAGGTTTGTGTGTACAGGAAAATCTGCAATTATTTTTTAAATTTTAGTTTAAATGTAATCATCATCAATCTTTCATTCATTGTTGGATTCGGTGAATTAGATACATCGGTTTTTTTGCATATAGGAGAATATCAAAATAATTAAATGATAAACGAAGTAATCATGATGTACCTCTGCAAAATAACTTACCCATCTACCCATCACACAACTGTACTATTATTGTACGGAGTGAATGCGGTAGAGTGCTGTTCTGTTACCACTCTTTACCAGGATTTTAGAAGCTCAAATAAAACTGGATTCTATGCATATTATAGTATGATGATGCGAGCGGGGCGTGTTTTATTTGCTCGAAAGGGTCAACTTTATAGTATCGTTTTTATCGGTGAAAAGTCGCCTGTAAAAGGCTATGTCGACGTTTACGCTTGCGAAGCTACCGAAGTACCAATATAAACGCGGTGACCAATATGTACGACTGGTTCGTGGTTTTATTGGGCGGACTTACCACAATTTACGTAGCTTTATTTCAGTTTGGTAGTTAATTAAAAATGTTTTTAACTTTGTACTAATTGAAATTGCTATGCTTTTTGTAGTTTATTTTTGTATTATTGTAAATATACTCGTACGTACAAAGACCACATGAAAGTATGTTTCTACACCTAAGCGACCCTAAAAATACGAGTGAAATTTTATCCATCAACGTTCAATATTATGGAATGCCCTTCCGGATATTGTTCTCTCTACCACTTAGGAATGAACAGACACCTAGTTAAGCGCGTTCCACCGTAGGCTGTATCTTTGTTCACCATCACGCATGATCTCAGCCAAGCGTTTAACCTAAAATCCCCACATCCTGAAATCCTGAAATTCCCACGGGAACGAGATCAACGCGGGTAAAACCGCGGGCGTTCTATACTACAGAATATAAATACAATAGTAATATTTTTTCTTCGAACAGTGCGTGTTGCCAGTAATGACCTACGGATCCGAATCTTGGTCGCTGACTGCGGGCTTCATAAGAAGGCTCAGAGTCACTCAGTGGGCGATGAAAAGAGCAATGCTCGGAGTATCTCTGCGTGATCGAATCAGAAATGAGGAGATCCGCAGAAGAACCAAAGTAACCGACATAGCTCAGCCAGTCGCGGAACTGAAGTGGCAATGGGCGGGGCACGTAGTTCGAACAGCTGATGGACGTTGAGGGCCCAAGGTGGTAGATTGGCGACCCCGCACTGGAAAGCGCAGCGCTGGTCGACCCCCAACCAGGTGGACTGACGACATCAAACGTGTCGCAGGGAGCCGCTGGCAACAGGCGGCTCGGGATCGTTGTGTTTGGAAGTCCCTAAAAAAGGCCTGTGTCCAACAGTGGACGTCTACAGGCTGGTAATGATGATGATGATGATGAGTAATATTTTAATTCTAAATCTAATATATAAAATTCTCGTGTCACAGTTTTCGTTGCCATACTCCTCCGAAACGGCTTAACCGATTTTGATGAAATTTTGTATGCGTATTCAGCAGATCTGAGAATCGGCTACTATCTAATTTTCATCTAAGTTTTTTTTTTATTTTTTTTTTGAACAACGTTTGCCGGGTCAGCTAGTGACGTATAATAAGAACATTACAAAATCAATGTTAGTACTATAATATATATGATATGGAGAGAGACCGACAAATTAATTAAAGGGTAAAAATTTTAATTGATTAATATTGTTCAATTCAAAAACAGGTATTAGCTGTCTGAATATGTAATTGTTTATACAATGACTTACCCAATATGCAAACAATGTTGCGTGAAACAACCTAATGAAATTGTTGGAACAATTTTCTAAAATGAATAAATAGATTATTATTATTACTTATTTACAGCATTCAAATTTCAACTCTATAATTTGGGTGTCTAAGTTGTAAGTTATTGTAGCAAAGCAGAACTAGCGATGGCATTCATAAACACGCATAAAATTCAATCAAGTTCGGTAGACTATAGTTAGTACATAGTTCAGTAACGTTTTATGGTGACGTTGCTCCCGCGTTTGTCTCATCAGGTGCGTTAGGGTGTGACCACACTAGCGATTTATAATTTAACAGAAAGACCTTTGACACGTTCGGCTGACGTCACACTTGCAATTTATCACTCAAGAATAACATATTCTTAATGGCATAGAATAGTGCTTATTGTAAGCCCTCAAAATGTTAGGCTTGTAGATACCTATATAGTAGTTGGCACTTGGCAGGGAAAACGGAAGCTAGAAAATATTCGACATAGATACATACATGTTTTCTCGAGGAGTTTTTTTTGTGATCATTGTGTGATCTAATTAAACAATTTTGAATTTGAATCAAAGTTTATTTTTTGTAAGCTTAGTGCTTAATGTTAAATAGAAAGTACTTTGAAAAACAAGTTTTTCTTGACATTCTTGATTCGTCGCCAACATATTAGAAGGCACATTGATTTTAAATGAGTACACGAAACGACGTACTTGTATGAAAAATTTATTTATGTATGAATGAGTGCACTCAAACCCACAAAGGATTTCTTTACATACATTTTAAAGGCATGATGAAGATAAACCGCTGTTCTGTTGGCTACTGAAAACTTGAAATTTGAATTATTGTTAACTCTAACAATCCTTTATTAAGATGAACTCAGGAGTACACGAACATTTTAACCACTGAACTATATAGGCAGTTCCAAAGACACTATACGCAAGTATTAAAAACTGTCTCTATCATTTCAGAAATAATATCTGAAACAGAATACATAGTGTAGTGATGAGCAAGTATTCTCTTTGCCCCTTAAATATATTGCACAAATTCAACTTGATTTATACCAGCAGCGTAGAATATTTTAAAATATAAGAGTAGATGTAGTCTAAGATCCCACTGCTAAAGTCTGCAGATCTGTCTTTTTTGTGAAAATAATTTTAAATGAGATTAAAGTTGAGTGAGTATGCAAAGGATTAGCGATATAGCGATTAGCGATACCAAAAATTAAATTTTGTATAATTCATTCGCTAATATTCATTGCAATCATATGTTTTTTTTATTTCACTTCTAAAGAATAAAAATATAATTTCCTTTCCTAAATGACTTAAGCTGATTAAAATGTCATATAAATATAATTATTTCTTAAATAAATTAAAAATTTTCTTTAAATTAATTGTACAGATAATTTTGATAGGCAACCAATCCATAACCTGTACCTCACCTCACCAGTGGTGCGCACAAGGTTTTAAACTAGGATAGGCATTGTAGGTACTAGCTACACGAAATGGAAAATTCCTCCTCAAATTCTACTTGCAAACCAGAATTGCAACTACTTGCAAAAACATACCTAGGTAGTGCGTTTTTGCATTTATGAAGTGCTCAATATTCATTAACAATTCGTTTTATCAAAAAAACACATATACCTTCAGAATCAAGCAGTGGGATCTTGCACTAATAGGAACGTCTTATTAAACAATAAATTCTATTCCATTTTCAACATCAGTATTTCTACGAAACTTTATTGTATAGCGTGAGTAAAATAATGCTTAAGAAAGTAGTTTATTACACGCGAAAATAATTTAATTAAATAAGAACAATAGAAGCTTTTGATATTTAAGATAATTTAAAATATATACGTGAATATCTACACTTACTAAAATGATAAAGGCGACTTTCGCCTTATACGTGTAGATGAATGGATGTTTGTTATTCTTTCACGCAAAAAATAATAAATGGATTTTGATGAAACTTCACAATAATATAGCTTACATATCAGAATAACACATAGGCTATATTTTGTCCCGAAATTCCCGAGAATACGTTAAAACCGTAGGCGGTTTTACGCGGGTGAAACCGCGGGCATCCTCTTGTAATATTATAAATGCGAAAGTAACTCTGTCTGTTTGTATTACTCAACCACGCCTAAACTACTGGACCGATTAAAATGAAATTTGGTACATAAATATTGTAGTCTTGAAAAGGACGTAGGCTACATAAAATGTGTTCACTATATAAAGCTATAGTATGTACAGAGTATAAAATGAATATTTACGAACTATCACTATACCATCATCCGTTTCTCGCATTCTGTCTCATAAACATAATATATGTAGCGATTTTGAGATAAAATTACTAATACTAAATATTCATTAAAGAATATTTGATTCCAACAAAATCACATTTTCTCTCCAAATCGAGCGTTGTTAGTCATTCCCACCTAAAATAAATTAAAATTAACATTTATGATAAATATATCGACAAAATCAAAAGGTCAAGAACGTTCGTGAAATTGTTTTTGATTGGTTTTTTATCGTGTAATATCTCTTCCTAACGTTTCGGCTGTTTATGTTCTTGTTTACCTGAACAGTAGTAAAGCTTTTATGTTTAAAACTGTTTTATTTATTAATAATGTAAAAATAGTAATTAAAGTTCATTCAGTTTTATTATTTGTTACTATAATCCGCTCTTTTAGTTTCTTTGCAAATACCGAATAAAATAATTTAGGTATTATTTCACTGCAAAGTAAATTAGTCTTAACTCTCTATAACTCCACGGTTAAGATGGACTTAGCTGACTCAGCAAGAGATCATGGGTTTGCTCTCCGTGCATTGGATTAGTTACGCCTATTCCGAAGATAGTCGAAATAAAGGGGAAAGGGAATATAATTCTCATTTAAAACAATGTTAGTATTTAGGTAACATTCTTTTTAAACAAAATAGTAATTCTTAAATCTTATACCCACGACGCTGTTTCAGTGCGGGTTAGCGGGCATAATGTTTGATTATTCATTTTAACAACCACTTTTCGATGACAGTGGCCGGAACCAGTTCTTTAACGTGATCTGTGAAGCACTGGGCTGTAACACCCAGCTTCCCTACTCCAGGAATTTAATGAATTTAAAAAAAACACAGGCTTATTCTCCAGAACCCAATTTGACCCATAAGCACATAGGCTATTCTCATCATCATCATTACCAGCCTGTAGACGTCCACTGTTGGACATAGGCCTTTTTTAGGGACTTAAACCCAGGACCCTGTTGAGAGCTCCATGGGCTATCCACTGGCCTAACGTCATGTGGAGTCATTGCCACTTCAGTATAAGTATATTACACTTAAATTCTAATTCTAAATCTATTAAAATTCTTTAACATTTTATTTTAGTGACATAACAGTCACAAACTTGTATCGTCCATTGAAATAACTTATATAGCGCTATTTCATAATAATGCAGACAAAAAAATAATTAACTTGACAAACGTAACAAATGCAAAATTTTACGATCGCCATAAGATTTATATTAATAAAAACGCTAGCAGAAACCAGTTACAAACATTAAATAGATATCTTATTGCCATTAATACGGAACCAAGAGATTACTTGCCGCGCCGATAAAGTGAAACAGATTCGAATTGATTAGATAATACATAAAATAGCAATGATTTATTGATAATTGACGGAGCAGTGTAAACGTCGGATCCAGTGGAAATGGTAATCTTTAGGGATCCCTTTATTGTTCCTTAATTCCTAATTATTAATAAAGGTATTTTTCATTCAACAACACGTTCTTGTTGGTTAACTAAAGTTATCAAGTTTTATAAGTACGCAGTGGGTAATGAACTGTCTGGAAAATGTTTGAGTGATGAGCATGGATGTTTCTGTCTGGGTATTTATCAAGATAATATATATAAAAATCTTCACAGATCGTAGCACCCATAACACAAGCTACATACGACTACGCTTACTTTGGGGCTATATAGCGATGTGTGTAATTGTCCTATAATATTTATTTATTATGAATATTTGTAAAACTGAACCTTTAGTTTCAAATATACATTCATTTATTTCAAGTAGGCTTACTATTTTTATTTCATTAGCACTTTTGAAAGAACTATATTATTATGTGTTTTTTTTTTTCAAAAAATCTGCTAGCGCAATAACTAATTTGTCAATTGTTTCATTATAAACGTAGTAGAGCTCTTATAAAGAGCTGTTACTACTCTTGTTATGCTTATTGACGACAGTGTACCTAATTACAAGCATATTATTAGGCTTAATACCTACGCTTTAGATAGACGGACACTGGGCGTCTCTTTCCTTAGCGGCATGTTCTTTATGCTGCTTTGCTTTTCCACTTATTAAATATACTTGGTCCGTCAGTTAATTTAGATAAAGCCTAATACACAAAGTTGAATGCAATGTAAGAAGTATTTGTAGCATGTTCTTAGCAGCTTCGCATTTATATTTAAGAATAAACATAATATCAAAAATTGCGGAATTGTCGGGATTCGAACCCGCGTCTCTCTGGCAATCCGGGCGCTATAGCGCTATACCGCTAAGCCACGATCCCGATGACGTCGGTGCCGAAATTGTGCTTTAATATTATGTTTTTGATATCCAGGTATACGGCCTGTATCTAATGCCATCTACAGTATGAACTGAAGATATCAGAGATACAGAACCCTACCTGCCGAGATGTGATCCATACTCAGCTTTAGTTATATGTCCAAATTTGAAACAGGTGTATCACACCTGTATAAATCTTTTGGTTTTGTTTCACCCGCCCGATGACTCCATATCAAACTAATTATTGATTCATGAGCTTGTAACTTTATCTATCTGTTTTAGATACCCTGCACACACTACGGCTTATAAATTATTGATTTTGTTTCAACTATCTTGAGATAAAAGTGTTTGAGAACATCGATAAATTTTATCTTCTATCGATGTGTTTTGCATTATTGTAAGTATTTGGTATTGAGAGGGTTTCAGACTCCATTTGTCAGTTTGTTGCAGTGGCTTAAAGGATAAAAATCGCAAACATGACATATGAAAAAATAACGTCAAAAATATAAGCCTGAATCTGAAATACAGAGAATCATACAGAAGCTACTTTTTAACCGACGAAAAAAAACGGAGGAGGTTCTCAATTCGACACGTATATTTGTTTTTTTTTTTTTATGTATGACCACGCATAACTTTTTACAGTGTTGTCTGATTTTGATAATTCTTTTTTTATTAGAAAGGGCATACATCCAAGGTGGTCCCATTGTCCCCATGTTACGATCTGCTGATGATATCCTGGGGAAATTGAAGGAACTCTTCAAATTTTGGAGGCACGCTTACAGCGATTTCGGTTTTTTAATCGGTATCGGTAGCTTTTAGGCTACTAGTGCCATATAATATACTATGACAGTATAGTACGAGTACGGTACGTGGCGATAAATCACTAAAAAGTAAGAAATAAAATTTTTTAACAAAAAATAGAACCGACTCAAAACGCTCTAAAAAGTAAAAAATAACTGTGTCATTTAGTTGCTTTAATTTACTTAAGCATATCTAGGAGTCGGTGCCAGCCAAGGTTTCTACTTTCAAGGACGTTACCTAGAACCCACAAACTGCTTTACTACGTAAAATAAATGTTCCTTAAACTTGGCTGGCACCGACTTCATAGATATTTTTTACTTTTTAGTGCGTTTTGAGTCGGTTCTATTTTTTGTTAAAAAATTTTATGCTACATATTGTCAAACAAAGACCGCTGCGTCTGTCTGTCTGTCTGTTTGTGGTAAACTCAACTGTAGAACGGATATTCGTACTGTTTTTACTAATAAATAGAGTGATTCGCGAGAAACGTTTTTAAGGTTTTAGGTAATTTAGCTGAAAGGACATTATTACAAGGCCATAATTTGCCCCAGGCTGTCCAAACGTATGCTCATATTTACTACTTTATTTAAATACACAATGAATTTTAAACATCTACCCATGTAATGAAATTATATAAAAAATATAAGAATTTTCGATTTTTTGTGTTATGAATCACGTGACCGTCGTCGTAGTATGAAAAGTCAACTTTTATCAACCTTCATAACTTTTATCAGCGCTTAGCTACAAAATATAACTTTATTACTATTTAAATAGAAGATCTGTACTATTTAATGATATATATATCATCTCTGGGCATCTCTGGGGCAGACTTCCATACATTTTTTACCTATGTCTTTTTCCATAATTGTTGGAAGTGTCGGAAAAACTTGCTTTTCACTTTTTATCGAGAATGGTGTGAATCTCTCTGTGATAATAGACGAAACAATGTACGAAGAGGTTATTCCTCTTTCTTAACTCTTTGAAAGTTTTAGAAACGTTTTAGAAACGACTCTTTTAAAGTTTTTAACATTCTACTAACTAATCTGTAATCATCTTTAGTAAGACATCGCCTACATCAATCAAACTACCCCTAATAAGTGATCAAAAATAAGGGTGTCTTTGCGATCTAACGCGTGGTATATTCACAACATGGGTGGTTCCAGTTTTTGACCATAATACCGGTTTCAAACGGAAACCGATAGAAGGGTTGATGTGTTTTGAGTTAATTGTGTAAAAGGCTTTGTTTGGTATAGTTTTTTATACATACAGGTGCATTGTTTTAACTAGCAATCAACTTGGAATTAATTTGAGGATAGTTCTTTAGTTATAAAAGGTTAACCTTGCTATGTATCGTCATCATTATCAGACTATTATAAATGACCTACTACAGGATCAAGCCTCTGGTAGAGTGGGTTTTGATAGAGCGACTTTAGTTTCCATGCGTGATAGGGATTGATAGTGTTCGATTCGTTAACTATCACTGTTAGATGATAATGACAAGGAGTGAGTACTTAAAGTGCTCTCTGAGGCACTGGGTAGCATCGCCTGAGTATCATTAAAGATTTTTATTTGGAGATGTCTAACGACGAAACCATTTTTATTGTTTATTTAAACCAGGTATAATATTCATACTAGGACGAGGTTTAAACTAAACCTAAATCCCTTTCCGCCCTTCCTCTGTCTTAAGGCAGTATTTATGTAAGATACTTTTGGATTTTTTAATGACGGTAGTTCTTGTAATTTTCATCAGATGTAGTAATTAACAAAATAATGGGTGAGTGTGTAATATATTATTATTGTTGTATTGTATATAGTATAGTTGTATTGTAAATATTCTTTCCAAGCAGACCAAGTCGCGGGAGTAAGCTTGTAAGTAATACATTAGTTGTCCATTGTTACTAGGTTACACAACCCTATAACCTGATTAACTGATTATAATAACAAGTGAAGGGACTTTACAAACCATTGTCTATCTATACTCTAGCAAAGACAAAAATGATGAATGAACCAACAGATCCCAATCAGTGCCGTTGCTGCGCTGTTAATACCATTGTCGAATTATATTTATAATAGATCCTATCATTATGAATGTTTTCCATCACGTCCCGATACATGTGGGTCAAGTTATATTAAAAATCTATTCCACTTTCTAATATAAGAGTTATAACAATCATTGATATAGTAAACTGAAAGATACTTAAAGATTACTTCTTTGAACTGCAGAATAGGTATTCCGACTACCAGTTTCTTAATTTACCTATGTAGAGACTAAGGTACAAAAAAATAAAACATTACATGTTTACTTGGTTATTTAAATATTATTTGGCATCATTATACTGTCTCTATACGTACTTTTAAAAACTTCAAATACTCAACTTGTCTATTACAGCATCTCAATTAGTAGAGGTTAAGTTTCGCCGTTGAACGAAATTTAAAATTTTAAGTATTATTATTTTACGTACAGCTTGAACAACATAAAAAATACTTAATTAACCTATGATTTGCAATGGTCGTGTACATGGAATAACCTGCACAGTTAGTTTAGATTTAATAACAGAGGTTTACCAGTTACTACTCATTTAAAATAGCCAGGGTTAATTTACGCAGGCTTAACTATTGTGGTATTCTTGTCTATAAATTGGAAGGAGAATGAAAATATTTGACACGTTTAAAAACCCTGAATCTCTTCGATAAGTAAGAAAGCAACGAAACTGTTCAGAAAATGATAATCTTTTCTTTTTCAGTAAATTATTTATGTTAAAATATATTTACTACAAAAACATTATTTCCTGTTTTAACAATGGCAAATTTTTTACAGAGTTGTCCGATTTTCATAATTCTTTTTTTGTTAGAAAGTGCACACTTTCAAGAAAAGAATCTGATGATGCTGGGAAATTGAAGGAACTCTTCAAATTTTATAGGCACACTTGCAGCGATTTCGGTTTTTGTGTAAGTATCGGTAGCTTTTTGGCTACTAGTGCCGTATAATATACTATTACGGAATAGTACGGGTACGTTACGTGGCGGTAAATCACAAAAAAGTAAGAAATAAATATTTTTTACAAAAAATACAACCGACTCAAAACGCACTAAAAAGTAAAAAATAACTGTGTTATTTAGTTGCTTTAATTTACTTAAGCATATCTAGGAGTCGGTGCCAGCAAGTTTAAGGAACATTTATTTAACGTAGTAAAGCATTTTTGAGTATTTATAAGCACATACCTGTACATTCCAATGGTCTGTATATCTCGAATTGTAGGTATTATATCAATGGTTATAATATCAATTTGCTGGCACCATGAGTAATTACAACGAATGAGTGCTCTTGACAAATACGTCGTGAAGTATGTACCGTACAAATCTGATTGGTCTCGGTACTATTTACAAAGGCACGCCGCGCATTCAAAAGGATTATAGGCTCTGTTGGTATTTGATTTACAGTATTTTTTGTTTATCTATGGCACTCTTGCTTAGGCTCAAGATCGCTTACACATCACATATTTAATAACTGCATCGTAAAATCGAAATATTTTCAAGTCAAGTCGAATTGCTTTTTGTATTAACCATTGATTCTTTATTTACCACAATATAATTGCAGCAAATAGAAGTAAACCGTGGTTAACAGATCTGTAGGTATATGTCTAGGTATATATATCATCTAGGTATATGTTTTTACATTATGAGTACAAATATTCCACACTTCTTTTTCTTCAAGATAACTAAAACTGCGTGTAAAAAAATTATAGAGCACCAAAAGGCTAGGAAAGGGCTTGGAAAAGGTCTAAGAGATGAATTGATCACCTATTAAATATAAAATAACTATTAAATTTTAAATTTACTAAAAAGGTAGACCAGGGTTACGTCTCCTACCTTCGAGCTTTATCATCAGACCAGCTCAGTGGTTCCAGAAGACATTAGTGTTTCAAACGTCAGATCACACACATGCTTTCAAGTAAACTGAGCGTGTAACATTTCTATACGACTGATATACCTTTCAAACGAAAAAAAACGCATTAAAATCGGATCATCCGTTTGGGAGTTACGATGCCACAGACAGACACATACACATACATTTATACAAACACATCAAAGTTATAACGCGCCGACCTTTTTGCGTCGGGGGTTAGAAAAAATCGCCTATAACAAAAATATTATAGCAGCTTACCTAGTAGATAGAGTCTCCAAACCCCTCCACAATTGAAGAAGAAGCATCGATTACAGTAGCGTATTTAAATAATGATTTTATATGGATCTGAGACATGGTCACATAATGGATTTCATAAGAAGACTCGAAGTCACTCATCGTGCAATGGAAGGAGCTATGCTCGGTATATCTCTGCGTGGTCGAATCGGAAATAAGGAAGTCGCAGAAAAACCAAAATAACCAATAAAGCTCAACGAGTCGCAAACCTAAAGTGGCAATGGGCGGGGCACAGTACGAAGAGGTAATGGACAATGGGGTGCTGGAATAACAATCTTGCAACTTAGTGTTGGTCTTCGCCTCACTAGATGGACTGACGACATCAAGCAGGTTGCAAGAAACCACTAGAAGTTGTTTGGAAGTCCTTACACGAGGCCTAATTCCAGCAGTGGACTCCATCGCCTGATACTGACTGATTCAAAATAGGCCGACAGTGATGATATTGAACCACCTTGACATTATAAAGAACTCTCAAGCATGCCACGATGTTTTCCTTACTCGACAAAAACAATTACAACTTTAACAATTAGACGGTCATTTATTACAGCCATTTACAAAAATCGCATCGAATCAATTAAAAGCTAATTATTTGTCTTCGTAATTTACAAACATTACTCACAAAGTTTTACAAAAACAGTCACAGCTATGCCTTATTTGGTTTAAATTAAATTAATTCCAAATAAAGAAACTAATTTAAATATTTATCTTTTATTGAACTACCACTTTGAAGCATTTAAAAATACATTAAAAACTGGATATTACTGGATTATAAATATGCGTATAATTACTCAGTATGCAAATTGAACTGACAATGCATGTCGAAATACAACTGTTATTAAACAGCAGAGTTGGGTGAGGTATTTAGACTAGACGGTGTAGTAGTTAGTTTGTTTGTTGCGAGGTCCTGAGTTCAAATCCCAAGTCAATTCAGCAAAAATACTGTAACGACGAAACAATTATTAGGATCTAATTGAAGCGCTTAATGTAAATATTACCTATTCTTTTTTAGTTTTTATTGAAAAGTGTTACCCACACTTAACGGATTATTTATATTTAGGAACTAGCTGTTGCCCGCGACTTCGTCCGCGTAGACTTCGATTCAGTAGCCAGTATATACAGTTAGTATTGACATAAATAAATAAAATTAGTATCGCTATAAACTATTTACAAAGCTTCTATATATACTCAACACAGTTTGATGTAGTGCTTTCGGAGGCTAGAATGTAAAGTGAATCTGGACTGTTGACGCGAGAGCACGCAACGAAAAGCTATCCATGTGAGAAGCTGCTTCTCCTAAGGTCGACTCCAGCCAGTGGTGGATCCAGCTTTCGATTTAGAGGAGTTTCAGTCCTGGTATAGTCATTTCATGCTCCAAATTTTTCACGGTTTTTTTGGCTTTATTAGAAGTGACAGTTACAAAGACCATACATAATTTTAGTAGTATAACTGTAACCACAACGGATTCCACCCCAAAAATAAGACAGGCACGTGGGCACGTCGCAGAACGCTGGCGCGGGACTGGGTTTGGAAGAACGAAGAGCAAACCCCCGACTGCTGGGTGGAGCTTTTCACATAAGCCCGTGCCAAAACCGAGGGATTAACCAACCGGCCAAAATCCCGCAGCTGGAGGCAGGAGTCTTTGGCGCGACCGAAACTCACGCCTGCGACAATTCGGGGATTCACAGATTCTACATTAAAATTGAAAGAGTTACGGGGGCATCATAGTTGTCAGGCGGCAGACGCAATCCAGATCAATTTCTTGACAGCAGGGCGGCTTTAACGCAACCATGGGTCGCGCGCCAAAATCGGTGGACTAACGGATTTCAAATAAAAAATGAGTTAGGTACGGAGTTCTGGTGCAAGGCATTGTAAGAAAGAGAGCGAGTGCCTCGAGACAGGAAGCTGGCGCGCGCAAAAATTTGGGGATTTGCTTATTCTACAATTGTTCTTATTCTAAATTGAAAGAGGTATGGGGGCATCAGAGTTGTATAGCGCAGGACGTTATCCAGAATAACTCCTTGATGGCAGATCTTCTTTAACGCGACCGTAGGTCTTGTGCTAAAATCGGTGGATTACGAATGGATTTCACATAAAAAATGAGTTAGGCTCGAGGCATCGTAGAGCTCTGGTGCAAGGCAGGGTCTGAAAGAAAGCTCTGACTGGGTGATGTGGCCAAAAGTAGCACGCGACTTTTGTTAGTATAACTGTAAGCACAACGAATTCCACACAAGAAAATAAGACAGGCACGTGGGCACACCGCAGAGCGCTGGCGCAGGACTGCGAGGTTTTAGTTTTAGTTTTTATAATATTTTTGTGTCACGCTCTCAATATAAGTTTCAAGTAATATATGGTTAACGGTGCTGATTTACGTATAAGTAATGCGTATGTCAATATTTGTAAGTAATATTGTTCATGTACTGTTTGTTGACCCCAATTAAAAAAAACACTGGCTTGATCTATATTAAACTTGTGAGAGGCATGGAGGCGTCACAGTTGACTGGTGCAAGAAGTAATCCAAAAGAAAAGAGAGCAAAGCAAACTCCTGACAGCAGGGTGGAGACTTTCAGGCGACTCGCGCGCGCATATCGGAGGATTAACGAATTTCATATAAAATATAAGACTGGGTACATTGCAGGGTTAAGCCGCAGTACGGGTTTTGAGGGCAGCCCGCGGTCATACGCCGGTGGTTTTGGCACGACCTAAGGTCGATCGCGAAACTCAAAAGATAAATAAAATGAGAGGAGCAAGTATTAAATATGTTTTAGTAAACATGATATGATTATGTTTATCTATACTAATATTATAAAGAGGTAAAGTTTGTAAGTTTTTAAATAAAAATCTGTCGGAGTTAATCTTCGGAACTACTGATCTGATTTGAAAAATTATTTCACCAGCAAAATGCTACGTTATCGTTGAGTGTCATAGGCTATATTTAATATTTGTATTGTATATATTACCCGAGTTAATATAGTTTTTGTAGCGCGAGTCGGACCGTGAAATTTATTAAATAGGCTGCGTGCGCCATTTTAGGTATTGCATATAATTGAAAATATTGTATGAAAACTTTATGCATCTTACAAAGTTCTACAAATAAGTTCGCGACAGCAAATATCTATCTTTTATATTTTGGCAGATATATAACTTTTTGTGTTTTAAAAAAATCATTTAATTCATATGCTTACGTTTACGTCATTATTTATACAACTAAATTTAAATCCTTATCAAAATAAATTATTTAGTAATCACAAGGACATTATAGAGATAAGGTTTGTTTTACAGTATGTTAATTAGTTATATATTTTCGGAGATATTACAAAATTTCTAAAAAGCGCGGCCCTGCCGCTATAGCGTACAAATTTAGTTGACCTCCTTCGTGTTATATTATACATACTGAATAGAGGTCAGCATTTTGGTACTTTCATGATAGAAACTTTAATACGGTGATGGATTTAGAATTCGATCTTTGTTCAAATATCTATATAGTACAGTGTCGGATTGTAATTTTTTTTTGTTTATTCTGAAGGCTAGACTCAAGAGTGAAATATATTATTTAATATCAATTTATACAGCTCAGCTTGCCATAAATATATATTGTTAATGTTAATGTACTGAAATATCGTATAATGTTTAGCAAAAATGTAGATCTTTTGTACACGGGACGGGACGGAGGATATTGCTTGACGGGAAACTATAAAAAAATTAAATTGAGAGGGAGAGCGGGAAATGAGCACACTTTATATGAAAGTTTGTCTTTAAAATTAGAAGGGTATCTAAAAGGTTTTCACGGAACGAAGTAGCGGGCGACTGCTAGTTCTTAAATATAAATAATCCCTTAAGTGAGGGTAACACTTTTCAATAAAAACTAAAAAAGAATACAAATTATAACTTTAAAATCGTCAAGCGTAGTTATTAAAGCTCTAACCTTATCCACGTGAGAAGAGGCCTTTGCTCAGTAGTGGGCACTAATAGGCTGAGGATGTTGTTACAGCGGCAACAGACAACTATCTGACTATCATGGTTCTTCAGATACAGCCTGGTGACATAAACAATCCAAATATCCTCTCTTAGTGCTTATTTGTTTCACTGGTGTAACCTACCTACAAAGTTTCAAGTGAATCCATTAAGAAATAAAAAGTTTAAATTTACCACCCTTTTCTCCTCCTAGAGGGGGGATTCTCAAAAATCCTCTCCGAGTGATCACTTGCTGTTCTGGTGGAACCTAGATACAAAGTTTCAAATGAATCTAATGAGAAATAAAAACTTTCGATTTACCCCCCTTTTCTGTCACTTGGGGGGAAATTTCCGAAATTTCTCTCTCAGTGCTTACTTGCTTCACTGGTGAAACCTATATGCAAAGTTTCAAGTAAGTCCTGTCGGATGGCAGCGACATCTTTTCGACGCAGGTACAATGACTGGAATCATATTCAAATTGAGAAACACTGAGAGAATAACTCCGAACAGAGCCCGAGACTTGTGACACGGGTGTAGGTTTAAAAGAGATCTCTTAGTGACGGCCGTCAACATCACATACTCTGTTCAAGTTATTCTCTCTGACCAGCCAAACGTTTGTTTGTTATATCCGATCAATAATCCGACAAATTAACTAAGGAATAATCACAATGATGACCAATAATAACCAAATAAATAAAATATTAACTAATTGAGCTATCAATAATAATGATTAAGATATCTGGCGTGGTCTGAGTTACGACTGAGAAATGTGGTCGCAGTGAACGCCACGAAGAGAATGAGCATCAACTCTCCAGACCGCTGCTTTATATCGGCATTGATCGGTCATCCCCGTCACTACCGAACTCCGCCGAGTGGATGTCATGATATTACTCCGCCAACAAGTCCATTAAGAAATTTAAATTTTCAATTTACCCCCCTTTTCTCCCCCTAGGGGGAAAATTTTCAAAAATCCTCTTAATGCTCACTTGCTTTACTGATAAAACCGACATATACAGTTTCAAGTAAATCCTTCAAGAAGTTACAATTTTTACCCCGTTTTTCTCCCCTTAGGGGGTAAAAATTTCCAAAAATCCTCTCTCAGTGGTCATTTGCGTCACTGGTGGAACCTACATACAAAGTTTCAAGTGAATCTATTAAGAAATTCAAATTTTCAATTTATTTAAAATTGAAGAGCTTCATTCGTAATAGGAGCATTCAATGGTATTGTAACATGTTCAGTTCATACTGTAGATGGCATTACAGGTCGTATACCTGGTTATCAAAAAAATGTAATATCAAAGTACAATTCCGGCTCCGACGTCATCGGGATCGTGGCGTAGCTGTATGGCGCTCTAGGTGCCCGGATTGCCAAAGAGACGCGGGTTCGAATTCCATCGGTTCCGCAATTTTCGATATTATGTTTATTGTTAAATATAAATATTATGTGTATTTCTCCAAATAGTTGAAGTAGCTACTAGTATATTATGAACTTTAACCAACATTTTATATAAACGAAAACGCAAAACTACATAGGTTAAGGGATCTTACTCAAAGACGTTTTAGAATTGAGTATCGGCTGTCAGAATATTGGCACATCCATGGATATGACAATATTCCTCCTATTATCCTCCTTATAGCCTATCATCCTCTATTACAAAAAAAAATTTAGATATAGAGAAGATTTCTATTAGTAAAGTTATACTTAAAACACACAATTGTTCCTATACGAGTAGGCGGTTACACTGTACCCGGATGAACTCCTACCGTCTCCATAATTACCCACGAGCAGTACATCGCAAAGTGGTATACAGTATTTATCAACAACATAATCACAAGAGCCCGTCAGGTACCATTATCATTGCATGATGGATGGCTAATTCTTCAGCACTATCTGATAGAAACGCGTATAAAGATGCGTGGGACATGGCACACAATGCATCGTTTAAAACCAAGTAGCTGTATCGGAAATAAATCAAAATCCTTCGATACTGATGCTTTTAACCTTAAACGGTTTTGAGTGGATGGTAATAATTTTCTCAAACAGAAGTGCAATCCTTTATTTATTGTAAACACGCCAATAATGTCTGAAAGGATAAATATAAAATTTTCATAAGTAGATAGTTAGTAGTTTTAGATTACTAAGTAGATAATTTTGGGACTCTGCAGATCACTATTCAATGTGATGATCGATCATTCCAGAAATGCCAAATTGAGTACATAAACAATTAATATATATCTGACACCGGATAACAAGATCCGCAAATTTTTAGGAAAATTATTTATAAACTTTCGTAGGATCCTAAACGAGAGATAAATTGTATAATTTTACGCCCAAATTTATCAATTTGCGACGTCTCGTGGTAAATTTATAAACTAACGGATATCTATTCGTAAGATTCTAAACGGTTCGACCAATCACAGAGAAGCTTTTAATTTTACGCTTCTTAAAAATACGGAAAATAACACACTGCTCTCTGATAGGTTGAGGTTGATAGTGGCAACACTTGTGTTCATAGACGTTTCATTGATGGTATTGACTGCTTGAAACTATTTATACCACTGGATCTTGCTGAGGCTGCCTTTTCTAGTATAGTATTCTAGATATAGTAGATATACTCTTTGTCTGTGGGCCGCCATCCCAAATCTTTAGCTTTATCAAAATCTTCTATCATATTAATTTTCCTCTGTCTGTCTCATTACGGGTCTAATTTAGTAACCAAAGCAAATTATTTGTATTATCTGTAAGCAGTATTTTCACAGTTCCAAACAGTTACAAAATTAAAACATTACAAAAACATACAAGCCACCGGTTTGTTAATGTTCCATAGCGAACAATGGCGGTGGAGAGGAAGAAGAAAGATCACGTGACTTATTCAACCAATGAGAGCGCACATGGCCTTTTGTTATTGCTTACTTATTATTATTTTTCATTTTAATTTTAATTTGGACGTAAAATAATATAACTTATCTCTCGTTTAGAATCCTATGAAAGTTTATAAATTTCCTACGAAGTTAGTAAATTTGTGGTTTTCGCTATTTTCCGGTGACATATCAATAATGATAAAGTCTTCTATCCATATTTCTCAAAAAATGTCAACTTATTGCCATTCTTGAAAAAAAACATTAGGATCTTCCATGCAATGCTTTATATCCTAAGATGTCTATCTTATAAGAAAAGATTCCTTATGGGCTCCATTTTGGCTTTCACAAAACTGTCAGTAGTATGCCGGAATCGATAAGTTGGTGATGTTAAACTTCCGATAAACATGAAGCTAAAGTTATTGTTATTTGTATCTGTGAATGGTCGTTACGATTATTAGTTCTAGTTTAAATGGTATTTACATTACCGCATCAAAAATAATAGGTCCATTACTTTTGAGGACAAAAATAAAGCAATTCAACAGCGCCTTGGAAAAAGTACAAGACATTTCTTTAATATCTTTGAAGTGACTTTAAAAGACCCTTTTTAACTAAACGAAGCCGTCAATTGATATTTCGGCTGAGATTCGAAAAGTACTTTTCTTCCAATATGCGGGAAGCTATAAAACTTAATACGAAAACGTCAGCACTAATTGCCGATTTGTTTTAATTTCTTTTTTAAAGAGACAGGAACAACAACACAATAAGGCGAATGTGTTTATTTGCTTTACTGTCACACTTGAATTATTCAAACGATTGGTTCTCTTACTTTTTAAACAAGTGATAGTAAAATGACTAATAGCTCATCTACATTATTAGCTGCTTCGCATATTACGGGCGTTGGGTTCCCGAGGTGTTGGAGTTGAAATCTCAGAAAGAAAAGCTCAGTGTTGGCCTCCGACTATTTGGAATCGACCGATATCAAAGTCGCAGGAAAGGACTGAAGACGATCGTAGATCGTAATGTTTGAAATTTCCACAAAAGTCCTGCATCCTGCAGTGATACCTGATATATCAACAATGACATTTATTTATTTTCTTTACCGTTTAATTTGGAAACATGAAAAATAATGAATTACTCTTGTGATATTGCCACACGGCAAAACCTCAAATAAGTGTACGACAAACAAAAAAAAACAATAATGCAACCGAGTACCAAATATTTGCTCGGATTTGGGCCGAAATATTTATCTCAAAAGCGTATTCGGATTCAAGCGAATTCTCGATTTCACAGTGATTTTTTTTAACCATTAACATTCTTACTCTGAATGTGCGGGCTTGAAATATTTATGTGGAATATTAAAAGCGAATTCACGTCAATACGCGGTACGATTACTGGTAAATATATGTACGTCGGGTACCTTATTCGCTAATTAAGTTTACTGTTTCTCGTAAAATGCCAATTAACGTTGCTCGAACAAATTCGAGTTTCGATACCGTTTTCGAATATATAATCGTTAATTCGAACAGAATAATCGCGAATGGATGTTGTATTTCAATAATTCCGTCGATGCTAATACTCGACAAAAGCTGAGGCAAGCAAACAAATTTACCGAAATTATTCACTGGGCCGTGAGTAAAAATTACGACCGCTATAAGCGCCCGCGGCTCGCTCGAACTTGAATCATGCTTTGAAACATACGGTAAAGAATATGTTTTTAGAACGTCTGCTTAGAATATTAGGCGGGCTAAAGAATCCATGACGGATTATCTTATTGGATTAAAGCAGTTGTTACTTTGCGGAAGTTCATTACAAATAAATAAATAATATTTACATATTTTCCAATTTTTCGCGAAAAGCTGACGATTTTCAGCGACAATGTCACCCTGAAATGACAAACAAATAAACTCGCCACGAATGTTTCACTTCGAAAGTAGAGCATCCCTAGGAGATGTTGTAGAGTCAATGTAGAGTAAACATTGGGGATTTGGGGACTAGATTATTGTTAGATACACCTCTTGGATTTGAAGACTCCCTTTAAACGTAAACTAATTGAGCGTTAAAGTGTTGCATATATTATATTATAAACAATAGTTTACGAAACACCTTAATCAATTAATATTCATAATAATTCAGAAACAAATGAAATGATTCCTAAAATATTATAACACATCTTGATTTGTTATTGCTCAAAAATCAAAAAACGTTAAAAGACGCTTCCAATATAGTTCGGTGTGTACCATATTTGAAACCGCGACATACCCGTCCAATATTTATGTGCTCATAAAATTTGAACATGCTCTGTATGCCCACAAAATGGACAACAGACGTTTGTATCCTTCGATCAAAAGGAATTGAATAATAAAACCTGAGCATCTTTTCGACCCCTGTGTTATTTTGGTAATCATTAACATTATTATGTGTATTTTATATATGTAACACTTTTAAACTTTCTGTTTACAGATTTAGATGTTAAAACGTCAGTTGTATAACTCTATTGTGATGTTGATTTGATGTTTTATATTGTTTTTGGCCTGCCTCGTTGGTCTAATAATTTTAACGTTGGTTAAGCTATCTTCTATGAAATTCTCACTACATTCCAAAGCCGGAGTCAGTAAGTAGGTGGTGTTATAGCCCTGTACCCCGGAGAGCATGTAAGTCACCGACGACAGATGTTGATAGTGTCACTAGTACAGTCACTATCATCAACATCTGACAGTGACTGTTAATAAATAAAACATTATCACTCAAAGACCACCAACTCGCATTGGAACGCGTGGCTGGTCTACGGTCCAATTCCCCTTTCCTGGGGGATGTCTGGCCCTGCAGTGGACAGTGAATAAACTAATAATGATGATGATGATTGTTTTGGTGTGATTATTTTTGATCAGGTTCATGTTAAATAGGCAAATAGATTAAATTTAATAAAAACATTTAGGGAGAAGTCAAAATACTATCATTTAATTAACTATTAACAATTTTACTAAATATTAAATACTAACTATTTGAGAACTAACCACGGGTCATTCGAGATACTAGCAGATTTTAACTAACTCTACCTTTAACTCAATTAAAATATTGCCCAATAAAACATCTGTTATTTGCAGATATTAAAAATGTTCATTATCATCAGCCTATTAACGGCCTATTACTGGGCCAGGCCTCAATCCTTAAAGGAGAGGGTTTAAATGGAGCGTAGACCCACCACGGTGCTCCAATGCGGGTTGGCGGGCTTGGGTGATAATGTCACATTTTAAATAATTATTTTAATATTCTTATGTGGCAGTAATCATCGATCAATTTTTATGTTAAGCAAAACTTAAATAGCCTTAACACAATTTTCGGAATCTCTTGCAAACAAAAATAAAAAAACAAACGAGATATTATGGGAATATGTCGCGTTGACAGTTTATTTGATGTTTTGCGGTAGTCGGTGGATTAATTAATTTTTCGCCGTCGGCAAAATAAAATATTAATTGGAAGTCGTAGGCATAAAATAAATATAATAAAAAAAATATTTCTAGGCAATATTTCACGTACAACGATAGCACGAATCGGATATTTTCGATCAATTTACTATATTGCCAAAGTTTATTCGCCGTTTGACAACTTAATGGGATTTTCAGTGTCGATCGCTCTTAATTAGATAGCGCGGTGCCGCGGGCTGGACAAATATTTTAATTTTAATGTCCTCTACGCCACCCACGAACATTTAGCCAATAGTGTCAGCTATTTATATAAATGAAAAATTGTCTTTACGGTCACAAACGATGCGCTGTGAGCGAAGAAACGTGATATTGTTTTACCAAGAAGACTTAGAGGTTGCTAAAATAATATCATTGCATGCATGCAAAGTAATAAATAATGATTGACGGTTGGACAGAAGGCGCTTTTGATAGGAACTGGATAAAAATCGCCAATAAACAAAGCAACACAGTCAACAAGTCCATCATCATGAGGTGTAGGTGTTAAGCCTGTATTTATAGCATTTCCTACAGTACCCCTCTCTGCTATGACACAAAAAGCCCAACTTTTTTTTTATTGACTACAAGTTGGACCTTGACTGCTATCACACCTGATGTTAAGTGATGATGCAATCTAAGATGGAAGCGGGCTAACTTGTTAGGAGTAGGTTGAAATCCACACCCCTTCGGTTTCTACACGACATCGTACCGGAACGCTAAAGTGCTTGGCGATACGTCTTTGTCGGTAGGATGGTAACTAGCCACGGCGAAAGCCTCCCACCAGCCAGACCAAGACAAATTAAGAAAAATCTCAATCTGCCCCGCCGGGAATCGAACCCAGGACCTCCGTCTTATAAATCCACCGCGCATACCACTGCGCCACGGAGGTCGTCAAAACTACTCTTAAAATGATTAAATGACGGTGCGACTTATTAAAAAGCTTACTAAAAGACAACCGTTGAAATAGTAATTTTCGTAACTTTTTATTGATAGTAATTTAGAAAGAGTTTTTTTAAAGGAGACGAATTCGTGGCTCAGTGGTACGCACAGGTGGTAGAATACGGAAGAGCTGGGTTAAATTTCCGGCTGGACCGATTGAGATTTTCTAAATTGATCCAGTGCTGGCTGGTCGGTGGCTTCGGCCGTGGCTAGTTGCCGCCCTATCGACAAAGAGATACCGCCAAGCGGTATTGTGGATTTCATCCTACAAACAAGTTAACCATCGCTTCCATCTTAGATTGCATCATAAGGTGTTATTGCAGTAAATTGCATTTTTCTTATTGGAATCTTTTTACACTTGCGTCGGTTTCTTTTGTTGTACTATCTTAAATGTAAGAAATAAATCTTGTTTAAGTTTACTTTAAGCTCATTCAAATTCGAACATAATCTTATGTGAATAAATCTTTAGAATTTATTTATTGGCTGACCATTTAGTAATTAATAAATCACGATTTCGATCTGGTTCTAAAGAATGTCTAACATATTAATTAAAACTGAGTTGTTATTAATAAACTCAAGGAGTCTTCTTCTGGTAGATACAAGTTTTATCTAATATACATATTTTTTTATTTATAAGTATTATTTTGCTATCACGAAAACGACTGAGACGCTTACTATCAGTATTTATAAGTTTATGTTTCTTGAATTTATCTTCTTAGATTTAAGGGTACTTTTGGGGTCTTGAACCAATAAAACCACAGGTTTCCAGGTAAAAAACGGCTTAATTCTGGAAAGTAGCTGGTGACGCTTCAGCGGTTGGCTTCGGAGTCGTTTCTTTCAAAATTGTGTCAGTTGAGTTTGACATCTGCCAAAGCTGTCACCAGCTACGTTCCATTCTCGCCCTTTATTGTTTTAAAGAAAATAATTGTAACAAAATTCATACGTTCGCGTCGCGTACAGGTACATTTTTAGAAACTGCAGAATAAATCTATTTTAGCGCATGGTTTATAAGCTATGGTAATTGGAGACAAATATTTTAGCATTCCATGGGTTCACCGTGCGGGTGCCGGGTCCATCGAGTTGCAGAGAGAAAAATGCCGACCAGAGTTTGGGACTTGCCGTATGATTGTAGGCCCTTTGAGACTGGTCAATGCTCGCCCTCTCTGCTGGAATTATTTTCCCTGCCCAACCAAATCTGGTAGAATCCTGTTAGAGGTGCTTTGGACGCTCGAAGTTGCTGAAGTTGATCAAGTTTACTGCAGTTCCAGTCAAGCCAAGGCTTTTGACCAAATAGCCATATTTTTTTTACTTTGTACTTGTAAGATCATAAAGTTAATGATTTATTATGAAGCAGCTCGAAAACCTCAAACATGGCATCAAGTATGGATACATTAAAATTTTTAGTTTTAAATAATTAATTTAATAAGCGGAGCTCGGTCGCCCAGACTAAAGATATCTTTCTAAAAGTTTTTTGAATATAAATAAGTGTATAACCTTGAGAACAATTTGCTTTAATTAATTATGTTAAGCACATAAGAAAGTGTTTCACGACTTATTTCTCACAATTATTATTCTGCAGAGAAAGTCAAATTAGATTTGTAACAAAGGCTTATGATATTTAAAACTTTTATAATAGCTATGTGACATTTATGTTACAATTGATTTTGATACTCTTAATATTTAAGTGACTATTTTAAATAGATGTAAGCGATTACAAATGCGGTAGTCTGTTTGTTTGTTTGATATTTCCGGCTTAGCCGCTAATGATGATTGGCGAATGGAAACGCTAATTTTTGAACTGAAATGTGCATCGTGGGAAACGAAATAAGATACCTACTTTTGCCAGAAAGACTTTTTACTTGATATTTGAAAAATTGTACATCTATATGGGCTAATACACTTAAGAAAATGAAAATAATGTAGGCACTAAATTTTAACCTTTTTCTGTTGACGGCATAAATTCAGCAAAAACAATCATATGATGATGAGTTTACCAGCGTATAAATCAAGAACTCACTCTAAAACACAGCCTTGCGCGTTAAGCCCTCCACCCTTCATGACCAGGTGCAAGAAAACATCTTTTCGTAAAGGTCTTTCTAAAAAGAAGGTATAAAGGAAGGAAAAGATGACCTAGGTCTCGAACCCAGAATAGCCAATTCCAAAACCACATCGACTACTGCAGCAACGACTGTAGAGCTATGCTGCTATGAAAAATATAATTTCTTACAATTAGTAATTCTAATAAGAATGCCCTCACAGTACAAACTAAAATTAAGATTTAATACAAAAATCAATTATAAAACCCTACATTCAGTTGGATTCTAAGTGAGCCACAAGCACACGTCATGTCAGTCAGGCATCGTGTAAAGTAAAACGTGCACGACAGCCCATCCGTCCGCTACCGATGTCGCCGCGATAAACTCACAGACGGATTAATTCAACCCTCACTTCCAATACATGACATCGGTTACAATGATCGTGCGTCGTGCACCTGTGGCTTTCAATGGGTTCCATGGGAAACCTAATATATCTGTAAAATCAGTCACATTACAGGTAATAAGCGAGTATCGTTTATAGTGACAACCGTCTCGTGAAAGGCTTGCAAAAATATAATGACATTTCAATATGAAGATTATTTTTTTTATTTATTACAAGTTAACCCTTGACTACAATTATACCTGGTAGTAAGTGATGATGCCATCTATGATGAAAGCGGGTTTGGTAGGACATTATCCACACCCCTTCGGTTTCTACAAGAAATCGTACCGGAACGCTAAATCGCTTGGCAGTACGTCTTTGTCGGCGGGATGGTAAGTGACCAAAGTCTCCCACCTTCTAACTATTCACAGCCTGCTTCCATCCTAGATTGCATCGTCGTTTACCATCACGTGTGATTGCAGTGAAAGGCTAATTTGTAATTAATAAAACTCTATAACCCAGACTGATTTAAACGCAGAAAATACGTATTGGGTTATTCTTTTAAACTTATAAGTACAATTAACCCCTCACTAGGCAAACCGACGGGGTTAAATGGGTTTTAGGGAGCCGTTATATATAAGTGCTGTATTAATGTGACAGAAATGAACTGGTCCGGGGATGTGTACTACCACCGTGCTTATTTCTGCCGTGCTAAGTTACGGTCTGAAGGAAATGGACGTAGACGGCACTTTGCGGGACGTTTTTTGTATGTCCTACGAAACGTAAAAGTAAGTAACTATTATTTAAGTATAAGAATCTAATCATAAAACAAAAGTGATATGAAATTTAAATTTGATCAGTAACAATGATTAATGATTAACGAAGTGCATCAAAAAAAGTCCCAAATTAAAATAATTAATATGCACATAGAACACATAGTTGAACAATAATTGTTGACAGCTACTGAACACATCAAGCCACTCGGTACCGTGTATAATAAAATGTGGAGGACAGATTATTACGTCGGCCGCTACTGATGTCGCTTCGATAACGTCGTTACGTTGACGACAGGTTAATTCAAGCCTCACTTCAAATAAGTAGGTACCTACTTGACATCGGTTACAAAAGACTTCAATTTTTTTTCATTCCAGACTGGATTACTGCCTCGAGTCTGATATTTATTTCTTTATATTTTTTAAATATATTAGATATTATTACCACAAGCGTTGCAATGCGGTGTTACCCGCTTATTTACCTACTATACCAGACTATAATTTACTACTGAACTGGTTTAAATCAACTTTCGTACAGAGATTGTCTCAAGTCTGAGAAAGGACTTGGGCTACTTTTTGTCGAATTAACACAAAATAGATTTATTATACCAATTATATTCATAAGAAGGCTCAGAGTCACTTAGCGGGCGATGGAAAGAGCAATGCTCGGAGTATTTCTGCGTGATCGAATCAGAAATGAGGAGATCCGCAGAAGAACCAAAGTAACCGACATAGCTCAGCGAGTCGCAGAACTGAAGTGGCAATGGGCGGAGCACGTAGTTCGAACAGCTGATGGACGTTGGGGGTCCAAGGTGGTAGATTGGTGACCCCGCACCGGAAAGCGCAGCGTTGGTCGTCCCCAACCAGGTGGACTGACGACATCAAACGTGTCGCAGGGAGCCGCTGACAACAGGCAGCTCGGGATTGGAGGATTGTTTGGAAGTCCCTAAAATAGGCCTATGTCCAACAGTGGACGTCTACCGGCTGGTAATGATGATGATGATGATGATGAGATTCATTACGTGAGATAAAAAATATTTATAACGGCCTTCATAACGAAATGGTATGCGCAATTAATTTATAATGCGGAGGTCCTGAAGAATCTAATAAGGGATTAAGAATTTCTAAGTTTGTCCAGGTCTGACTGGAGAGAGGCTTCGACCGCGGCTAACTACCAACCTACAGACAAAGACGTACCATTAAGCGATTTACCGATACAGTACGATGTCGTGTAGTAACCGATAGGGGTGTGGATTTCATACTACTCCTAACAAGTTAGCCCGCTTCCATCTTAGATTGCATCATCACTTACCATCAGGTGTGATAGCATTCAAGGGCCAACTTGTAGTTGATAAAAAAAAAATTCAATTCAATTCTTCTTTATGGCTTTCATTTGTGCCAACTGGCCACAGCTTATATCGCCAGTGTCACGTGGAAATATAATTCTTTTCTCCATCTTAGATTGCATCACCACTTACCATCAGGTGTAATTGCAGTCAAGGATTAACTTGTAGTAATACACCTACCAAACGCATTTTTCGTCCAAATCTTTTTGCCATTTTTGTGTGATTGAGTATCATACACCCGAACTTTAACTTTTAAAACATTAGTAGGATTGACATGCAACGTCCGTTGCGCATTTGCGATTACAAGAACCTAAATGCGATTTTAAAACGTATCCATCCACGAAATGCAATTAATTATGGGACCCCTACCGTCTTACATGGACCTTAAAATTAAGGAGATTGTTTGGTATAATTTAATGACGATTCTTTTCGATTACAAGCAACGATTTGAGATGTGCAATTTTTTTTTTATTATTAACCGAGGTAAAAACGGAGGAGGCGGTGCCAGCGGAGGTTTTAAGGCTGTGCAAGCCAAAACATGACTAATCCTTACTTCTCTTTCCCCATCAGTTAAGATATGAAGGTAGGAATCACTAGTCATTTTACACTTAACTTTGTAGTAATTGTAACAATAACGAAATGACAAAATATCGTATACTAATTAAAGACATGTGGAATTTATAAATAACAAAAAGGGTTTAATTAATTGTAAGTACCAGTTGTTATTAGTCTAGTATTATTTTTTTTTAATATTCATCATGTTCACGCTTGGTTTCAAGTACACTACATGTTAACTGACACTAGCACGGTAGGCTAGGTATCTACATATGTCCTTGAATTACTGTTTATTAAACCTGACTGATGACTTAGGCAGCATAATAGGTATCGGTTTACTCTTTCCAGCTAAATACAATGGACAAGTAATTAAAAACAATATAAGACATTTAACACGCAAAAGGAATAACTTTGAACGAGGTTAGCACATCGAACCATCTTTTCAGTACCGGCGTATCCTTACAGAGGCTAACGTAGGAAAGTCTACAAGGTTTAATAATAACCTTATTAATGACAAGTAATTAAAAACCAACATTATACACTTAACACGTAAAAAGAACACTCCGAGCGGGACTTAACACATCTAATCATCTCTTCACTACCGGCGTATCCTTACAAAGACTAATGAGACATCTCGGCAGATAACAGCATCCTTAAGTGGAAATAGGAAGACACCACAAAAATCTTTTACAAGATAAACATACGTCCTCTGAATATTCATAGTGGACATTTTTAATGATTGATGAACGCATTTTTAACTTAAAATTTATGGATGTAAAATAATTTATTGAAAGTTTCGTTATTTATAAATTATCTAAGCATTTATCTGATGAAATAGACGCGAAAATTTGTATGTAAAAATGGATGTTTGTTTCACTTTCACGAAAATACTATAAAATGAATTTTGATGAAACTTTACAATTCTTTATTATTGTTGTATATTATGTGAAAAATATTAACTAAACCTAAACTAAAAATAATAAAGTAAACCTACTGAGGTACAAAAATTATATCTAAAAAAACAAAATTAAAATAACTAATTAATTAACTTAACTATAAACATAATTCTAAATTTTGCCCTTTTGGTAGAGTGCCCATCACGCAGGCAGCATTTCCGCGCTGAATTGCGATAGATATTCGTTGTGCGAGAAAGCTGCCTGCCCGAGGGTCGCCTGTTGCCTCCCTGAGGCGCCTACTTAATTCCTTATGAAGCATCTGAACGCTTCTGGTCCATAGACCCAGTGTATCGACCCGAAATGAAAGGAACTCATACTGAGTGCCGAGACAACTGTATTTTAATGTCATTTGATGCTCTCGGGCGTCCGCCGCCGCTCCGGCACGTCCAGAGATCGAATGAACATAGGACGCCGCTAACGTATCGGCACATGTCACGTCCCATACCAGCGCACGCCCCATACTCCAGGGAATAAACTTATCAACTTTACAATAATACTACTTATACATCAGAATATTACATAGGCTACTTTTTATTCTAAATTTTTTACCAGAACGGTAACTACGCGGGTGAAACCGCGGGCGTCCTCTACTGTTGAATAATTTGGCAAAAAACTAGCAAAACTATTCTCCTTCAATTCAATTCATTACAAACTTGGACCATAATATATTGCTTAATAACATTACTAAGGAACACGCGATATAACAGATACTTGTACCTACCTACTTTGTGGTTTTGGATTAGTAGCTGCTTGGAATTAGGAAGTTGCCGATAATCATGAAATATTGTGTATTGTTATCTTTGCCTACATAAAAGAACCAGGTAAAACCTATCTTCTACATGCTTGAGATGCCACAACAGTTTTTATTCTCTCCCGCACTCTAGACCCAAATATAAAATCCATGTGGGCACAGTCAGGCATGAATAAGTTTGTGATGTTAAAAAAATAATGCGACCCAAACTCACCCACAGTGACCAATCTAGAACCGGTTATGCAGAATCGATTGCTACTCAACACAGGTTTTTTTTATTCAACAATAACTCAATACGGGAAATGTTATCTTAAACATTGTCTCTTTGAATGAAACCATCAAGGCATGCTTACTAACGGTGAAACATTTTGCCCGCAAACGGTAGCTGTCACTGCTGCGGCGAGTTCCTTCCACTCTGTTTGAACTTCAACTGGCATTAGAACGCAACTATAAGTTATATGTTTCAGCAGATACGTATCGTACTGATTGTATGACTGATAATCCTTTATTTTAGTGTATATACATACTGATAAAATATTTGATGATGATGATGATTTTTGTTTAAATGACTGGCAATGAGTAGATAACCTTACTTTAATTAGTTACTGCGGGCTATATAGACATTTGTAAATTCAAATTAATTTATACTTGAAATAACAAGTTAGCCCGCTTCCATCTTAAACTGCATCAACACTTGACATTAGGTGTGATAGCAGTCAAGGACCAACTTGTAGTCGATAAAAAAAAATTAAAAAAAAATAATTAATTTGAATTTACTACCCCTACTTACTTTTGAATTAGGTACTTAGTTTGTATTTTTACTCAGTTGCGAAACACTAGTTGCGAAACATCGTAGCAGCCACGACCACTCTGCCAAGAGTGCACGATTGAGAACAAGTGACTCTACCACCATTGAAATTCATTTAATTTATTGTAGCAATAGCTGTTTGACTTTGGGATTAAAATTGAAACCCAAAAGTTCAAAGCCAATCCATTACACCATTGTCGTGTATTTTAACAAAAAAAAATAATAGTCACGTCCATAGCTTTTTTAGCAAAAAAAAACTAAATAAAAAACACTTTGTTTAAAACCACAGTTTACTCGTACATCACGATATTAAATTCTGTGGTTTTGTTAACGACGTGGTTACAAGACAAGCGCGTCACAGAACGTGGTTTCCACCGAGTATCCCAGTGACTTCCCGCGGAATTCCTCCTCGTACCCAGCAGCAGCATCGACACCTAATTGTTCACGATGCTCGCAACGAATCGACTTGTCACGGAAGTGACGCTTGGAGTCATAATCGTGACTGTGATCGAGACAGTACCGCTTGGATCTTTCCTTAGTCACGTAGATTATTGATTTAGTTGGTAAGTGTAGCTAATTGTATATCCTTGCTTTTTGCGACGCCAAATAGTGTAATTGAAATCATTCTTTTTTAACTTCAAATATATATTTATATTGAACTGTATTTGTAGTATGACAAACTGTAATTGAAACAGTCCTGTGCCACAGAAATGACAAATTCTATGATTTCTTTCCATTCATAATTATTGTCTTTCTGTTGGACTATAACTAGAAGAATGTTTAGATGCCATCTCTAAATTGCTTTAATTCTGTAAAAGGACATTATAATATTATTGCTTTAGTATAACACAGTATTTAATGTAAAGGCACCAAATATAGATACAAACATTTATCTTTCTGGCAAGTTTATCCTATCATGCCTGACAGCAATTGTCTTAACAAAACTCCGTATCTCTAACACAGCTGTCGAAAGTTTCAAAGAAAAACGCGTAACCGCTTTTATTTTTGCTCACTTCATAAAAAGCCGAAAAAAAGTAGACACTGGAGACACTTATGAGCGCAATAAATTCGATTAAAGAAGATTAAAGGGCAGGAAAGTCACATCTATAGCGCGGAAATTAAGCCGAAAATCGCATAAAAAATTTGACAGCCAACGTGCGTGCCACTCCGCTTTATTGGTGCTTACTCCGATAAATTGGCTACAAGGTCGTAACTTGCTGTACGAAGTACGGCGGGAGAAATTCATCGAATAATTGTACTGCCAATAGCTTACCCAGAATGCCCTTTATTTTTAGCGGAGCAATGCGAAGTAGCCGAAGGCATTTTAATGTAATGGTTGGACACATTACCGCACTTAATTTTGCCCTAATGTGTATCCGAGTATAAGAATCTCGTCTTATGGCTTGCTCCGTTTTTCCCTCGAATATTTGAATCGGCGATGAGCCGGATAAAGCGGGTATTCTTTAAATATGCAAAGCGCAAACTTTGTGGTGCACTCTTCCGACAGGATACTGAATAATTTTACACGCTCTTAAGGCTTGCGTGTCCTGTTCATTTAAAGGCCTTACATTGACACATTTAAAAGGGTTTTTAATTATTCATTGGATGAAAGGAGTCATTGCTTTCGGCTAAATAAGGGAATAATTGAAATAAAGAGATGATTTTCTTTCATTGCTTTTCATTCATACTAATAATAAATGCGCGATATTTTGTAGGTTATTTCACGGAATTTAGATATTAAATAGATATTTTTGATAAAAAAAATATATGTAAGTAAATTGTTGGATAAAGCTAGTAGCTTATCCATCTGAAACACACACAAATAATGTACATGAATGAAACCTGGAGTGAATAGGGAATATTCTGGTAATTAGAAACAACTAGACCGCGGTTTCACCCGCGTTGTTGCAATTCCCGGGGAAATATCGGAATAAAAGTTAGTGAATGTTTTAACCCAGGGTATAATCTATCAACTAATACCAAGTTTCAGTCAGATCGGGTCTATAGTTGCGCCTTGAAGAAGTAACAGACATACACACTAACAAACTTTTGCTTTTATAATATTAATGTAAGTAATTAAGCTTCAAAATACATGGAAAGATTAACTCGTCATTTGTTACTCTCATACAGTATTTTTACTTTAGAACTTTTATTAAGTATCAATGAAATCCTGTACAAGTAAACAACATCAGAAATACATACAGTGTTAAAGTAAAATAAAGTAAAAGAATTGTAAACATAATTTATGTCAGAGGAATTAAGTTTCATGCAATGTTCTTTAACGTCAACATAAAACACTTCTTATCTCTCGCCGATAAACACTGTAACTTGACTTTAATATTAAAGATTAAACAATTTAAATACGAAATGGCGGAGTTATCTATCTTAGTCAAGGAGCTGGTGGAAACGATTCGCTAGGTAATTTATTATACTGGTTATAAGTGGTTAACATAGCCAATATCTTGGAAATACATTTTTAAATAACTACCGGCGGATTTTTAACCTTTGTACTTGTGTTGAAAATTAAAATACTTATTTTTTTAATAAATCTTATTTGTAGGATAATAATACAGTTGATGATCTATCAGGATTAAGGGGAAGTACTTCTCTTTGATTCATTTTAATTTATTTTTATTAACTAATATAAACATTTTCATTTTACAAAGATTTTCCAGAAATTTCACTATTTGGCTTCTTGTACACATTTTGAATAATATTTTGTAATTTATTAATTTCAGTTACGTATTAAAAACATTCTCAATAATCCTCTCATTTCTGGCCATAAACCAAGATTTAAGAAACCAGGCGCCATTCAACTATTCCTATTGCGGACCCTAAAGACTAACGATAAAGATACCTACCTATATACCGATGTGTCTATACTGTAATTATTCCCACCAGCTCCTGGTTCTTCCTGTCTAGGCAATAGCCAATAAAATCTATGGGATCACTGGATAATGAACAAGGATATACGACCATCTGCTACGGAGCTCCTGTCTTTGTCAAGGGAGTGTGTTGGCAACACCGGCCCGACATAATTTAGCACCATTCACCGTTGATATACAACACAAAGATGCGTAGGCATAGAACACTTCTAGGAATATAATGACAACGCGTCCTATTAATTATTGCCGAGCAAATCTTGTTTTTCAAACTATTTTAGGCTAAAGTATCTAAATCCATGTTGGTCTTCTTTTGTTGATAGTATTTAGTTTACTGTTATGCAAAATAATGACCAAGAAAGATATAGCTATATAAAGAAGCATTGCTTTTCCTTTCCAAAAATCTAAAAGATTGTGTTAATCGTATTTACTGATTATTAAAAAAAATATTTTGACCTGAATCAAATCATCAGCCCGAGTAAGTAATGTAGTAGCTAATGTATACGTATAAAATTCAAAAAGATATTAACAGTAATTTATTACCTCCTGTAATTTTATCCTACTCGGAACGAAATAAAAAAAGAAATACGCATCAAATCAAATATCAAAAAAGTAATTTTCGTTATTGTAAACTACATTTGCGGTGAATTATTATAATATGCAAATATAAAGTAATATCTCGGACAATGCATATCAACGAAAGCAGCCAAAGCGGACATTTTTCCAAAGACAATACAAGTCTCCCGCCGATGGAATATTCAGAGTGCCTGAAGAATTCTTATTCTCGCGCCCGCTAATGAATAGCTATTCTTTGGGCATTTTAACTATGGCCGACGGAATGGCATTTGTGTGTACAGGTTTCTTAAAAGGTCCCCCGATATGCGTCAGTGCCTTTCCGCTTCGCTTAATTTATGGCCACACATCTTTTTAGTTTGTTTACATTAATTATTAAACGCATTAAGATTTCGCTCGTCGTGCTCTGGGTGCTTTGCCTCCTTTTATTGTAATGCAACAACAGGGTGCTGTTTTTATTTCAGTAGTAACTATGCTTTTTGACGTGACAACGTCTTATAATTCGATAGCCGGCTGCACGCACGAAAAAACATGACGTCATGCGTCGTTACCTCGCTTTGAGGCGTTCCATGTAAGGCTTGAAGTGCAAGCGAGAGCGCGGAACGAGCGACAAAGAAGCACAATTGGCCTTTGCGTTCGGCAGCGTTCGACATCCATCTATTAAATATAACTATTAAATATATTAATTTTAAATTAAAAATTAATATATTAATAAATTAATATATTTATTATAAATTTAAAATATAAATTTATAAAATCAAATCCAATTATTTTATTAATTTAAATTAATATTTATAAAAATATACTTAAATTAAAAATTTTAATAACCAATTAAATGCTACCATTCCATCAGTATTTTCTTAAAAGACATTGTCACGTTCAACTATCGTCAGTAAACCGACTTTACAGACAACCAATTTTTTACTTTTTTTATTAAAATATAAACTCACGTCACTATTATCGGTGTATGCCCGACTAGTTTCTGACTCATTCGGGGTCCTTAGTCATAAGCTTGCTTTTTCCTGTAACGCGACGTGAAGCAAACTTCAACAGTTTATATTTTCATTACATGGAAAATACTCGCGATAGTTTAAATTATGGTTTTTATTGTTTAAACTAAGTTACACTTAAGTGATATTTTTTTAAAATACAAAATCGAACTTTTATTGCATATAAATTAATTCCGATTTATTAACGTTAGCTTAGCAATCCGGTATACAGCCGCGTAATACCAATCAATAGTATTGATTCCTAGTTAAATCGCTTTTATCTTACGAGTATACTTATGCCCGGTACTCAAAAGGCCGATGATGATGATTATCTTTTATATCATCAATCTATTTTAAATAAGTGTGTTGATAATGACTAATTATAAATGAAATGAAATGAAATGTATTGGATTGTTGATAATGATTAATTATAAATGAAATGAAAACTACAAAAAAAATTTAACAAATTCCGTTAAAGCAGCTACAGAAGTTCAATACATTCGAAGGTTTGAATGAACAAACAGACACCGAGGAAATTTTAAAAATAATTGAAATATTTTTTTATATATATAAAATATTATTTTATAAAATTTATAATGGAACTAATTTGCTTGCAACTATTAACAAAACGATTTTATTTTGATCCAGTAGAGTTTCTTAATACCTATTATAGCCTGAACAAAAAACAATCGAAATAGCGCGGTAATAAGTTAAACATATCTCTATTAGCCACGCTTGTCTGACGCTACGTCGGAGATTCATTTTTTATTACGAGCGCGAACAAAAAATCTTATTTATCATATTGTTGTCAAGCAATCAATTAAATTTTGATTGCATTAATTTGAATATATAAACGGTATCGTCTTCATTTATCATGATAAACATATTACTTTTTATATTCTTTTAATTGTTTGGGTAAAAAATTTGGGGCGACACTAAATTATTTAGAATTATCTAATTTAAGCTAGAGAAGATTACGATATTATCTATCTACTAAAATTTATTCCGAAATACCCACTAGGAAATTATAAGCTAAACTAAATCTGTATAATATACAACCTGCTCCTTTTTTAGTAAGTTATTTAAATATTCATGTAAATCTAGTAACGATTTTGAAGATCGTCGTAAACACATATCAGTACAGACCAGCGTAGAAAGTATCCTAAGAGTTATTCTAGGTTGTAAAATATCTGTGTTAAAAAGTCATCAAACTTAAAACTTTTTTACGTCTAAATAATATTCTCCTTAAAGAGTTTAGAAAGCTCTACTTAAAGCCAAAGAAAACAGAAAAAGTTTCCGCGTAAAGTTAAACTTTTATCCCGCTCCGACCCGTTTTTTACCACTTTTTTTGCATTTCAAAGGACCACGTAACCTCCCTGTCACCATGTCCGGAATATATTAATATTAATAGAGGTTTCTCTAGCAAGGGGCTTTGTATCGGAAACTAGTGGTGTTGAAGTGTCATAAGATCAGTCAATGACTGCTCACTAGGAATAACATTAACAAGGTTACATTTAATTTAAATAGGTAGATACTATTCTCCAATGTTTTAGTACAAAGTGCATATATCAAGAAATTGCAGTCTTTGTGACGGAACTGGTTTTAGGAAGTACTACACAAGAAGGATATCTATAACAGGCATGAAATCATAACGTAAGGTTTTGACCCTAATACCTATTTTCAGGCTATTATAACAAGGGTGATGATGTTTTTTACTAGTGATGATCACAATCCGATGGTTATGACCGAGAACGGCGTTTAACGTGTTCGCCAAAGTACAAAGATGTACACCAGCTTTCTTCCGGGCTAAGATATTAGCTACAAAACTTTTGGAAGTCCAACAAGCTCAATAGATGTGTGCAGGACTTAAACATTCTGAAGCTCGTAACGCAAAGCATAATGTTGGCAAACCCTAGTGGGCACACCAAAGAGACTATTAATAAATAACATATAGTCAACCATTTTAATTTAAAAAAGTATCAATTTATAATGCGTTCGCATTATAAATTGATACTTTTGAAATTGACTGAGTAAGTAAGTTGTATTAGCAGCTGAGTCGCGCTTCTCAATAGCAGCGGACTTAAGTTGACAAGTTACATTCCGTTGACAGGCGGTTGACATGCAAATCGAGCAAAAGCTGAGCAAAAACTAGTGTTCCTTCGACTGGGAAATTATTTAAATGTCATTTTAGACTAATATAGACAGATGTTTATTGCCACATTTTATGGTGTTACTTTTTATTATATCAACCTTTTTATTGAAGGTGTTTAAAACCGAATGTGTTATATGTAAGTATAGTTAGTATACATGTTATATTAATTAATTATTTTCCATTGGTATAGCTTGTTTAGCTCCGATGTCCTACCCTAGCTTCTGAATCTAAAATAATAAAAAAAAAACATAGGAGACAGTACTTTTCCGTTTAACAGAAAAATAGAGTATGTACTCCATTTTTCTGGTTTTGTAAATTTACTTATATTCCTTTGCAATAATCCGTGTCCATGAGATCCGGTTTTGTTTAGGCGTTACAAACTAATGAACACACATAGAGGTAAAAAAATAGAAAAAAAATCTTTCAGCATAAACAGTCTTTCAAAACACTAGTGCACTATAATCATATCATTGTGAGCATATTATCGGTCCACTGCAGGAACCCTACGTCCTCCCTTATAGGAGAGGGAATACATAACGTAGACCCACCACGCTGCTTCAATGCAGGTTAGCGGGCTTAGGATGATAATGATTTATTTTTTAACGATCACTATTAGATGTTGATGATAGTGACCGGGACCGACGGCTCGACATAATAACGTCCTCTCCGATGCACGTTATTATGTTCCAAATTTACATACCCAGTTTTCCAAACCTTATAGAAATAAAAAAGTTTACGCAATATTTCATAACAACAATGAACCAATAAACTTCCAAAATCTCCGAGTATACAAGACGATCTCTGGCGAACACGAGCAATGATTTATTTAAGAAATTCACTCAAGATTGGGCAGCGGCGCGTCGTTTAATCAATTCTTAATAATCTGGAATTTATTAAGCCAATATTGTTCAAAAACTTATTGCAGCATATTTTTTTGTATATTAAAATTGTTTTCAATACAATACTTCATTATTCAAAAAAGAAAACAAAAGTTGAGTTTGAATAAGCTACACTTTTTTAATCAGATTAATAATTATTATTATTAGTCAAATTCAGTGGATCTTTCAACATCATTTTTGCAAAATTTTACTTGCTGTATAAACTATGCGTATGTAAGCCTTCCTCCTCTTCAATCACTATCCTATATATAATTTCATCAATTATTTACTTTAATTTATGTAACCATATCTATAAAGTAGTGCCGTCCAAATATCATTAAAGTTAATATAACGATATACCTACCAAATCACTTTGTGGGTTTTAGGTAAGATCCTTAAAGTAAAAAGCTTAAGAGGCACCGACGTCATGATAAAATATATACGCGTCGAAAAGAGAACCTCCTCCGTTTTTTTGTCGGTAGAAAGCTAAATTAAATTCAGTTAAATACCTAGTTTAAAAGACTTAAGCTTACATACATACAGATGTGTAGCGGGAATTGACTTTATTTTATGCTTACTATCTATTCCTTTAACTAAATACCACGGCGCCATGGCCTCAAAACAGTAAAAAATAAACAAACCAAGGGACTTAAAACCAGGAATCCATTAATTTTTCAATCACGTACTTGCCCACTCATTTCGTATGCTCCGTAAAAGAGCGGATGCATAACCTTTCCTATCTTGTCGCATTCAGACCCCGTCGGATTAAGTCTACAGCGACACTGACGTCACGCGACATGCTTTACGACAAAACTTGACATGAAATAAAATGAAACTACACTTTATTGTACACCACATTAACAAATAAAAGTAAAAATAACAGAAATCGATCTCTACCAGACAGCCTAATAGAAGATTAAGTAAACAGATGCAGAGAAGGGTGTACACATGAAAGTAAGAAGAAATAATATTAAAAAAAACACACACACACAATTAACAATAAAGCTAACTTGCTATTCCCTATATATATTAAAATTCACTTAAGTATTACAAGAAGGACTGCCTCGTTGATCTAGTGGCCTATGTGGCTTCGAAAACGAGGTCCTGGGTTCGATTCCTGGGTCGGGTCATGGAATAATACTGAGCTTTTTCATTCTTCTATGAAATATTCAATACATTCCAAGTCCGGAGGTTAGAAGTTGGTGGTGTTACAAGCCCGCGCCTCGGAGAGCACGTTAAGCCGTCGGTCCCGGTCACTATCATCAACATCTGATAGTGATCGTTAATAAATGAAACATTATCACCCTAAGCCTGCCAACCCGCATTAGAGCAGCGTGGTGGGTGTACGCTCCATATCCCCTCTCCTAAAAGGAGGGAGGCCTGGCGTTAATAGGCTAATAAAGATGATTATGATGATCATTACAAGAAGGCTTTATAGTACACTTTTAAAATATATTTGTCTGCTTGTCTTAACTACCAATTTGAGTGGCAGAATCTGGTGAGAAAAGCCGGCAAGAAAAAACAAGAAATTATTTTAACTTGAATTTAGAATTATCAGTGACCACAACGATCTTTTTGGCGCCAAGACAAAATGTTATAAGAACAAAAAGTCGCTAGTCAGACCTGGTACACATTACTTAAGTAACAAATAGCTCTCTTTATAACCCCATTACTTATAAACGATCCATACAAACTATGGTTTTATCAATGAAATAAAATAAAAAGTTATTTTATATGCGCCGGACACCTCATTAAACGTACCACAGACTATCTTACGAATGTTGTTAGAGATAAAAGAATAAAGAGACGCCGTCAGAGCCCGATGCGGAATTTTCAAATAACTTCTTAGACGTTGTGAATTTATTGGTGAACCATCGTTGTCGTCGTCCAACAACTATGATCATATGATATAATAATATGATGGTTTTTTATCCACTATAACTAATCCCATGACTGCAATATCACTTGGTAGTAGGTGATAATGCAATCTAAGATGGAAGTCTAATTTTAAATTAATTTTTGTTAGGAGTAGGATAACATCCACACTCTTCCGCCTGACGGATTGGCGGTTGTCGTTAGGTTTACTAGCCACGGCCGAAACGTTCCACCAGCCATACACAGACTAATTAAGACAATCGATCAGCCTTGCCGGGAATCGAACCCAGGACCTTCGTCATACAATTCCGTCACGGAGGCAGTTAAAACTTAATTAATAATAGTAGGTAATTTATCCCATTCCTACTTTCATTAATTACAGTTACGTCTACGCTCTTATGCCAAACTAGAATGATTTACTTAGGCCAAAGTTTCTTTTTAACAATTTTATACCTATATTCTTTTCAGCCCATTGCCATAAAAACAGTTTTTAGAACAAAATTATTCTAGTCATATATAATATACTAGCAGTCGCCCGCGACTTCGTCCGCGTGAAAACCTCTTAGGTACCCTTTTAATTTTAAAGACTCATATAAAGTGTGCTCTTTCCCCGCTACTCCTCTCAATTTATTTTTTTATAGTTTCCCGTGAAGCAATATCCTCCATCCCGTCCCGTGCACTAAAGATCTGCATTTTTATTAAACATTGTACGATATTACAGTACATTGATATTAACAATATATATTTATGGCAAACTGATGTGTATAGCTTGTACTAAATAGTCTATTTCACTTTTGAGTCTAGCTTTCATAATAAACAAAATAATTTACAATCCGACATGCAGATCTAGAGATTAGCCCGTTTAAACAAACGAACAAACTTTTTCGTGTATTATATAAATATGGTCTGCCATGCCAAATAAATTGAAAGAAAAGATCAAAAAAGATTGAATTCTCAAAAAATATCAGTACCAAAATGTTGACCCCTATTCAGTACGTATAACATAACACGGAGGAGGTCAACATAATTTGGACGATATAGCGGCAGTGTTATATTTTTTAGAAATTTTGTAATATCTCCGAAACTAATTAACACACTGTAAAAGGCAAATCTTATCTCTATAATATCGTTGTGATTATTAAATAATTTATTTAACCAAAACCGCGGCCAAAATCCCGCGGCTGGACGCCTGCGACAATTCGGGGATTTACAGATTCTACATGTTGCCTGGAACACAATTCACTTCTAGACGAAAGTCTCAAGGATGCTAGAAAATATGAAAGGCAAATTACGATCTGCTGGATAGACCTAGAAAATGCGTTTGGTTCTGTCCAGCATGATCTATTGACTTTCGCCTTGAGGTGGTACAATTTTCCTGATCTAGTTATTGATTTAATCACTTCTTACTATTCAAAATTGAAATTCACCATAGCAGTAAACAATGAGTACTCAAAACCCCTACATTACAATGTGGGGCTGTTTCAAGGTTGCTGCTTATCCCCAATAGCTTTTAATGTAGTCATCAATATTCTAATAGATAAATTAATTGTTCAAGAAAAGAAATGGGGCTATCGGTTTAAAATTAACAATAAATATACAGAGTCCATCTTAGCTTTTGCAGATGACCTTGCTTTACTGACACGAAACCCAAAACATTGTCAGGAGCTATTGAATGTAGTGGATGAGTTCTGCTCATGGACTGGTGGGCTGAGGGTAAAGCCAAGCAAATGTCACTGTCTATGTCTGGGGAGACGAAATACTAAATTTACATCTTATGATCCGGGTCTCTCTATTAGTGGCCAAAGTGTAACCACCATTGCTGAAGCATTGCCTTTTAAGTTCCTCGGTAGAAAGATTGATTACAAAGGACGAACACCATCCCTTGAGGTAGTCGTCGATAACTTCATAAATGACCTTAATAAGGTAGACCAACAGCCCATTAACAATATAAAAAAAGCGTGGGTCTATGACAACTATCTCACTTCACGTCTGACTTGGCCATTCCTCGTTTATGATATTGGCAGAACCCATCTGGCAAAACTAGATGCAAATGTCATAAAAACATTGAAGTCTTGGTTTGGTCTAGCACTCTCGGCTGACCCCTCAACTCTATTCAGAGATTACAATAATTTTGGGTTAAAACTAAAAAGGCCATCGGAACTCTATAAACACCTCAGGGTTACCAGAACGCACATTCTAGTTAAGTCCCAGGACGAACTAGTTGCATCACTTCCTAAAGACGAGGGTGCCGGAAAACTTGACTCTAGGCTTCAATTTTACAAACAATTTATGGCAGGGGCTCAAGTAAATAGAACCGGGTTGGGTGCAAGACGTAAAAAGGAAGACCAAGACATAATAAAATCTTTTCTTAAACAAGATGAGGACGACAACTACAAAGTGCATGCCATGAACCTAGAAATGCAAAACGAGTGGTTAAACTTAGGCGAGTTCTGCATCCCTCTGGCTCTGAAGTGGCGCGCCTTGCTGTACGATTGGTCTCCTGCCTTATTGAAATTTTATCTTAATGCCTTTCAACTGACTCTCCCAGATCAGAGTAACCTAGTAAGATGGGGAAAAGCCTCGGAAAAATCTTGCTATACCTGTGGTGAGGCAGTGGGCACTGCAAGGCACTTATTGGTAGGGTGCAAGGTGCTCCTGGACAGGGGTCTCTACTCACGCCGCCACGACAGAGTACTAGAAATCATACGTGAAGCTATAAGCCTTTCAGTAGCTAGGGCTCAAAAAGGGTTGACGACGAATAAAAGACAAACTAACTTCGTTAAAGCAGGCTCAAGTACAAATTCCACCAGCAAGCCTTATTCAATTCTGGGCTCTGCTCCTGATTGGACTATATTAATGGACACGTATGAAAAGCACTATAAAATCCCGGAAGACTTAGCTATTACGACATCTAGACCGGACATATTTCTTTTTTCCAAACAAATCAAACGTATAGTACTTGTTGAGCTTACAGTGCCGTGGGAAACAAACATACCTAAAGACCATGTATTCAAAGTGAATAAATACTATGACCTTACTAATGAACTAACCAAAAATGGCTATGTGGTTAGTTTATACGCGGTAGAAGTGGGTGCGAGGGGTATACCAGCGAAGTCTCTCTACAACCTGCTAAAAGACCTTGGCCTTACTAGAAGTGCAGTAAGCTCCATATTGGAACGAGTGTCCAAAGCTGCACTAGTAGGGTCCTTCCGAATATGGTTGGGCAGGGAGAACAACTTGAACAGAGGAGGTGAGTGTTGACGCGCGTCACTAAGGGTACCCTTAAACCTACACCCGTGTCACAAGTCTCGGGCTCTGTTCGGAGTTATTCTCTCAGCCACGCGATGGACCCGGCACCCGCACGGTGAATCCATGGAATGCTAAGATATTCGTCTCTCTCAAATTGAAAGAGACATGGGGGCATAATAGAAGTCTGGCGCAGGGCGTAATACAGGACAATTTCCTGATGGCAGAGTGGCTTGGCGTGCTAAAATCGGTGGAATAACGGATTTCACATAAATATGAGTTAGGCACGGGGCATCGTAGAGCTCTGGTGCAAGGCAAGAGCTCGAAAGAGAGCGAGAGCAAACCTGTGGCTCAAGACAGGAGACTGGCGACCATTTGGGGATTTGCTGATTCTACATTAAAATTGAAAGAGGCATGGGGGCATCAGAGTTGTCTAACGCAGGATGTAATTCAGAACAATTCCCTGATGGTAGAGCGGCTTTAAAGCTACCGTAAGTCGTCTGCTAAAATCGGTGCATTAACGGATTTCCAATAAAAATTCAGGTAGGTACGGGGCATCGTTGAGCTCTGGTGCAAGGCAGGGTACGAAAGAAGGCGAAAATAAACTTGTGGCTCGAGACAGGAGGCTGGCGCGACCGGAGGTCGTGCGCGACCATTCGAGGATTTGCTCATTCTACATTAAAATTTAAAGAGGCATGGGGGCATCCTAGTTGTCTGGCGCATGACGTAATCCATGACAATCTCCTGATGGCAGAGCAGCTTTAACGTGACCGTAGGTCGCGTGCTAAAATCGGCGGATTAACGGATTTCACATAAAAATTAGTTAGGCACGGGGCATCGTAGAACTCTGGTGTAAGGCTGGGTACGAAAGAGAGCAAGAGCAAACCTGTGGCTCGAGATAGAAGGCTGGCGCGACCGAATCGCGCGCGAAAATTTGAGGATTTACTGATTCTACATTGAAATTGAAATAGGCATAGTTGTTTGGCGCAGGACGTAATTCAGAACAATTCTCTGATAGCAGGGTGGCCTTAACGCGACCGCAGGTCACGCGCTAAAATCGGTGGATTAAAATCCTGTCTCAGTGCTCACTTGCTTCACTGGTGGAACATACATACAAAGTTTCAAGTGAATCCATCAAGAAATTAAAATCTTTACCCCTTTTCTCCCCTTAGGGGGAAAAAATTTAAAAAAATTCTCTTTCGGTGGTCATTGCGTAACTGGTGGAACCCACATACAAAGTTTCAAGTGAATCCATTAAGAAATTAAAATTTTCAATTTATCCCCATTTTCTCCTCCTAGGAGGAGAATTTCGAAAAATCCTTGCTCAATGCTAACTTGCTTTGCTGGTGAAACCTACATACAAAGTTTCAAGTGAATCCACCAAGAAATTAAAATTTTCAGTTTACCCCCCTTTTCTCCCCCTAGGGGGAAAATTTCCAGAATTTCTCGCTTAATGCTCACTTGCTTCACTGTTGAAACCTACATACAAAGTTTGAAGTGAATCCATCAAGAAATTAAAATCTTCACCCCCTTTTCTCCCCGTAGGGGGGAAAAATTTCCAAAAATTCTCTTTTGGTGGTCACTTGCGTAACTGGTGGAACCTACATACAAAGTTTCAAGTGAATCATCAAGAAATTAAAATTTTCAATTTACCCCCATTTTCTCCCCCTAGGGGGGGAATTTCGAAAAATCCTCTCTTACTGGTTGCCTACGCCCCCTAACAAACATACGTGCCAAATTTCAGCTCTCTACGGCCAGTAGTTTCGGCTGTGCGTTGTCTGTCAGTCAGTACATCACTCAGTAACGGAAGAGTTTTATATATATAGATTATTTTCTCTCATTTATTTATTTACATTTTTTTTTTAATTTTTAACAATGCTTATAAAATTATAAAAAAAACACTATTAAAATTTTATAAAAAAATCCATTCCGCCTGCTGCGGGGCCTGGGGGACCAAGCAACCGGTGGTCAGGGCTCCAGAGTGAGGAACCTCCTCACAATACGCGCCGTTTCAAGAATTACTGCCTTCTGTATCCAACCCTTGATCCAACAATTAAGCGAAAGCTTTTTAAGATGTTCGTCAAAGCTTTTCGCTATAAGACCGTTGACTGAAACGACTATAGGAACAATCATTGTTGAATCAACATATAATATTATTGTTATATAGCCAAGTATACCAAATGAACAGCAATTTCATTTTTATAGCAAACAACTAAACGGAAAATACTTTGAAACGTAACTGTTATTCCCTCATTCAAGTAACAGAACCTTATTTACCGTGTCACAATCGGAATTATGAAACCGAATTTACTTTTATATGTACCCAATTGACTTATTATTCCAGTACTAAAATTTTACTATAAAGATTCCATGTAAGTATAACGTGATGTATAAAGGCAATAACCTTTTTACGGTAGGCATGTATCTAACGGTAAAAGAGCTGGTGATCATATGCTATCAAGCTTAAATACTTAAATTATTTTAATTTTTAGATTCAAAATTTAAATAGATCAAATTGACATTCGTTAATTTTAGTTTAGTACAAGCGAAAAGCAGGCAGAAAAAAACATAGAAGTTTTCCATTAGATGAGGTAGTAGGAGTACCTACCTAACTAGATATTAATAAAAAAATAAAACCGACTTCAAAACGCACTAAAAAGTAAAAAAAAAATAATTGCATCTTTTAGTTGCTTTAATTTACTTGCATATCTATGAAGTTGTGCCATCCAAGTATAAGGAACGTTTATACAAAGGAAATAACTAAGCACTTCGTGGGTTCTAGGTAACGTCCTTAAAGGAGAAACCATGGATAGTACCAACTTCATAGATATGCTTAAATTAGGCAACTAAATGATGCAATTATTGTTTACTTTTTAATTTTGGTTTCAACTTAATTTAAGAATTTTGACACATAAAAGTCTATCTTTCAGGCTTGTATTACTTCTCATAATAGTGAAATCCACCAGCTCTTTGACTATAAAGTGTTCTACAGGTGCAAGCATCGGAACTTATGAATGAGATTGTGCTTGTAACATGATGCTACTTTTATGCAATTGTAATTTTGATATTTATGGACATTTTGAAACTGAGATACCAGGAGCTACATGAGTCGATAAAAGGTATTATAGTACCTTTTATCTACTCATGTGCTACGGGTTTCTGAGATACGCCGAGTGAGGACTGTTTTACACTTGTATCTGCCGAACATTAGTATAAGGTACACATAATTTGAAACTTGAACTATGAAATGATAATTATTTTGCAGTCTTGACGGCCTCCGTGGCGAGGTGAAATGATCGGTGGATTTATAAGACGTAGGTCTTGGGTTCGATTCCCGGCTGTGTCGATTAAGATTTTTTAATTAGTCTACGTCTAGCTCACGGGAGGATTCGGCTGTGGCTAGATACTACACTACCGACACATGCCTTTAAGCGATTTAGCGTTCCGGTATAAAGTCGTATAAAAACCCAAGGGGCGAGGATTTCATCCTATTCCTTGAAAATTAGCCCGCTTTCAACTCAGATTGCATCATCACTTACTAGGTGTTATTATTATAGTCAAAAAAAGGTTACGAATAACTATAAACCACAGAACGCGATAACAAAACAGCAGACTTTTCATATTGTCTAACTCAAAAAATGTATGAAAAATTCACAGGCTGTTTTTTGTAGGTGAAAATCGTAGCTGAATATCAGAGCGCTATATTTTATCTTGACTTTGTTTTTCTATTTTCTCGGTTGATGTATGTGACGCATTTCCGCACTTTCGGATAACTCTGCTATTCCCTTTCATGTGCGTGTTGCTTAGAGACTCACTTCAATAACAGATCGGATATTAGGTGTATCCAATCCAGGTAGATCCAATGTTGATATAGAACTTAATGCTGTGAAACCTTTATTTTAGGTGATATTGAAGGTTGCCAGTGCAGGATTTTTCCGAGATTTTTGTTTTTAAACCGATAGGCATTATGACAACCATTTTTACTGTGACAGCAATGCTTTGAAACCATTTTTTCAGTGATATTGAATTTTAAACATAAAAACAAAAATCTCGGAAAAATGATGCACTTCTCACCTTCAATATCACCTAAAGTAAAGGTTTCACAGCATTACTGCCTAAGTGAAAAATATTTACAATAATACCCTCGATCGAAATGACTACTTTTTTTCTTTAGGCGGAACTTTGAAATTTTGGTACTTTTTGTGTGAGCCGTGAATAATGTCCTTTAACTTAGTCATTAATATTCATTGGTTTCGGTTAGCGGAACTAAGAATTCCTTTATTATAAAGAAATATCAGGCATACAATCTATGTGAGATATAAAAAATGTAAAAAAAAGCTTATAGCGTTACTAAGGTATGACGTCACACCATTGTAATGCCGTCTCTGTTTAACTATTATTATTGAAAATTTGTAACATTTTTATTATTTGATAAACTTAATTAGCTTTTTATAATTTTTGAAAAATCATTTAAAACACCAGTATTTTAAAATCAGTCATTTACCCAACTAAAATACTTTGAGGCTAGTTTATAAATTAACGTCTTTTTTCAGCGTTCAACATTAATCGGTGTCCTCTCTATCACTACAAATTTAAACGTCTATGGTATATTGCTTTAAAAATGTATTCGGCAGGCGGAGGCGTTCTCTTCGTGACATGGAGGGGGTATCATGATTTGTTAAGGAATTTTTCAGGCTATCCCTGGGGATGTTATCTACTCGCCTATTTTAATATTTACTATTGTTCTTTATAACGTACTAATGTTTTTATCTCTCAAAGAATACAGCCGTTTTTAGGGTTCCAATCTAAATTAATTAAAATCGAAATCTTGTTGACATTTGCGCGTGTCTGTCCGAATAAACCAAATTGTATAAGAAGTCGGTTAAAAAAATACTTTTAAACATGAAGGTCCGTATTTTTTAAAGTTTGGCCATCACAGTTTATTAAACTCAAACTTATTAATACGTTTATTTAACTTAAATTTTTTCGACCTTTACCTTAAATAATAATAATTAATTATATATAGTCTTTATAAACCTGTAGATGTAGATGTTTAATAGTTATTAATTGTTGTACATAGTCACAGCGCTACCTTTAATCATAGAGGAAGTGTTTGATGACTGATAATAAAACGGATTTATAAGACGGAGGTCCTGGGTTCGATTCCCGGCGGGGCAGATTGAGATTTTTGTTAATTTGTCTTGGTCTGGCTGGTGGGAGGCTTTCGCCGTGGCTTGACTTGACCACCCTACCGACAAAGACGTACCGGCAAGCGATTTAGCGTTCCGGTACGATGTCCTGTAGAAACCGAAAGGGGTGTGGATTTCGTCCTACTCCTAACAAGTTAGCCCGCTTCCATCTTAGATCGCATTATCACATCAAAAAAAAAACTCCACCAAAATGGCCATCTAAAGTCTAAAGCAAGTTCCCCTCTTAACTTCACCTAGCTCTATTTTTTGACAGAACTTCTTCGCACGTCCAAACTCGCCGGTGACACCATTTCGATCTCACTAAGAAACCTACATCAATTACAACCAGAAAAATATCCTTATTTATATTAGGTAATATCTTATCTTTATTACAGGTATCATCATCAACATCATTATAAACATATTAACAGCCCAATACAGGGCTCCTAATAGGAGAGGGGATATAGAGCATAGACCCGCCACGCTACTCCGATTGCGGGCTTAGGATGAAAATGTTTCATTTATTAACGATCACTATAGTTAATGACAGTGAACACGACCGACTTAACTTGCTCGCCAAGGCACGGGGATGTAACACCACCAACTCCGTGTATTGAATGTACTGAAAATTTCGTAGAATAGTGGAAACTCAGAATTATTCCCAGGATTAAAACCTAGGAGCTCGTGATCGAAGCTACATAAACTAACCACTAGACCAACGAGGCATTCGAGTATAACAAGTATATTAACTAGTAATAAACTCTGTAACAAAGTTATATAACAAATAAGCGTCGGTTTATTGCTGAATCTACCACTAATTAGTCGTAAGTGGCTCGGCAAAGCCAGTTAATTTGTGTCCAAGCGGATCCGGGCTTACGTCCCGACCTTCGTTAACGCGGGATTTAGCCCTTTGCCTTACTGACTCTTAACATTGTTGTTGCTTACATAAGCTGTGCTGTGTAGCAAAATTGAAATATATATTCGTGCTCAAATCAGTCTATAAATAAATCCAATGGTAATGGTATTCAATAAGCAGCCCAATATAGGCAATTTCTTACAGTAACAAATAGTGGAATCAGCTTCTTTAATTCAGGTTCCTGTTTTTGAAAATTACCTGGACATAGATTTCAATCTGGATGGATGTCTACTTTACTATTTGTCAGAGTTTTCGCCCAAAGACTAACAAAGCTTCGTTAAGCTACAACAGCATTAAAAATATCAGCCTATTTAAATTCAAAATCATTTATTTTAAATAGGCTGTTTTTACAAGTAATTTTGCAAAGTTTGTTTTAGTTTTTTACAACCTTTTTTTTCTCGCAGGAAGGTACACAATGTATCTCCCCTACTTTCTCAGTCAGCACGGTACCGCCTGGCATTACTTCGTGCTGACTTTCCTGATTTTATTGTTCCCGCGCTTTCTTTTCCTCTCTTTCCCTAACCTCTCTGCGAACCATAACAGCTCGAATCATGTGACTATGTTTGTCTCACTCCTCTTCACTTTTTAGCATGCCACTGCTCTGATATCTGCACTACCGGGATATTCAAACTAGTTTCTTACAACCTATAAGAACGTAATGACTCTATCACCGGTTCGGCTGATCCTGCCAGGAAGAGCCGGCAAGAAACTCACAATTGCTCTTTTAAATATAAAATACAAATTTTAATATTTTATATTTGATAATTTTGGTTATCCCTTCTTGTGTAGAAAGAAAAGCCAAGTGATTCGAAAAATCTTTGTCATTTTAAAGTCAGTAATCTTTACTTAGTATATGGTATTAAAAAAATCGGACTTTTTAAAGGTAACACCAATTCTTCTTTTGGAATGAGATTACAAAAACGTATGCTTAGTTCGACAAATGATTTCTGTACACAATCAAATGATGACCCAAGATCAAGCCTCCCACCTAGTAAGAGACGGGGTTTAGAGCTTAGACTGACTACGTTACTTTAATGCTAGTTGATGGACTAAATCGTAGGTGTTAATTAATACTCAAATAAACAGTTTAATATGTTGACACTAACAAACGCCACCTCGACACGTCAGTATGTTCCAGCCTTAGATGTTTGCACGAATTAAATACTCGTAAATGAGCAACCCAGTCAACTTCAAGCAAAATAACGAGTGCCACGATCATGTTGACAGCACCGATGCCATTTGGCCAGGCGACGATGAATGGATAAAGGAAATGTCTCAGGGTGAGACAAAAACACGAGTTTATCTCGAGCCTCCCGTTGTTTGTCCCCTCTAATTGGCTAATTGGCATACTAGATAGATCGGGAAACGCGATCGCTTCCTCATTGCTGATAATCGTGCCCACCACTGTCGCCTGCTGCAGGGTTGATCGATGTTGAAGGAATGAAGATTTATGTTCAAATGCAAACTTCTTTTTTCAAATTGTTTACTTTTTATAATTACATATTATCTAATATCTTTAAACGAGCAATTAAAACACTTCACTGAGTTTGAAATGGTTTTATTGATTTATAAGGCAATCAATATTAAATGAATTATTATTATGTCTTGATTAATGTCTAAATCAATATACCAAATAACAATTAACGACGCTTTCGACAACTGTCAATCTTTCTGTCAACTGTCATTTTGACAACTGTTGTCAACATTTGCCGCGCGCATAGATTAGACCACAGATATACAAGTTTCGCACATCAAAGCTTTCACGCTGACTTATCTGAATCAAGAAAATGCCACCAACGATTTTCATGAATTTTATGCGGGGGTTTCGGTGCATTTAATTGATCTAGCTAGGTTTCATTTTTGCGACTGTAAGTTATTTGACGTCGTTGATCCACGCAGTGGGGGATAAGCCTGAAAAACATTATTTATGTCCCGTAAAATAATTATTGAAACACAAAAATAAAACCAACGAGAAAACTACATTTTGCTCAATATTTTTTTAAACAAAAAAAAAACCAACAACTTCCGAAGAAAGTTTATCTTCATATTGTACAGCTGCATAATATTCCCAATTAAATAAATGAAACACTGTATATCGATCACCCCTAGCTTGATGAAATGCTTGATCCATATCTGGCCCATTGAAATACGCTACCAGATAATCGTGGAGAAATTACAGCTCCTTTTATTTGTATCAAAGTTTATTGCCTTAAGGTACAAGCCGTTTTCTTACTCAATTCTTTGCATAGAATACATTTATCCTTATTTAAGAATTTAGCTTGAATACAGTTCTTTATCTAAGCTAACAACCATCTCAATCGCATCAACTTTGAAACGAAAATCGTATTACCCACATTCAGATACTCAGATTAATAATTATACTAACACGTCAAACTCATAACGCTAGTCTATTATACGACAGTTTATTACAGTATGAATCTTGAAAGTCATTTCCGATATTTAAAAGCACTTATTTGAATTTATGTTATTCGCTATATTTATATTAAATATAGCGATACCGGGCCTGGCTGGTGGACAGCCTCGGCCGTGGCCGAACCGCCAAGCGATTTAGCGTTCCGGTCCGATGTCGTGCAGAAACCGAAAGGAGTGTGGATTTTCATTCTACTCCTAACAAATTAACCCGCTTCCATTTTAGATTGCATCATCACTTAGCATCAGGTGTGATTGCTCACTTGTAATAAATATAAAAAAAATCTTATTCAACCCTTCCTTTCATACTCTAACACGTCCGCAAAACCGGTAAGTATGATTAAAAAAAATACAGATACAACGTACCGTGTGAATAAGTACCTATAGACTATAGAGCGTAGTCACATGTGGTTCTGTATATCCGCTTCCCGTAGCGTACGGTCACCGCAGGTTCCGCTCCCGGCACGTGACGGTGCCGTTCTGGTTCAATACGCGTGCTTTATACAGCTTTTATTTTAAAATGGCTGAAATAAAAATCGGTCGACTTTTGTTTATTTCGAGTATTTACTAAATGGATTTTAGGATTTTAAGCAAACTAACGTATGCGACATAAAAATAAATTATAATTATTTTATTAAATATTACACTTTAGTAACAAATAAGTTTACTTGAAGAAATTATGTCACATACGTAATTGTAGTGATGCCTCGACCACTTGGAAACATTTGTCAAAATGAACACAGAAAAAGTGGAGGTCCTGGGTTCGTTTCCCGGCAGAGCCGATTGAGATTTTCTGAATTGGTCCTAGTTTGGATGGTGAAAAGCTTCTGTCATGCCCAGTTACCACCCTACGGACAAAGATGTACCAACAAGCGATGTAGAAACCAAAGGAATGTGGACTGTATATATCCTACTCATAACATGTTAACCCGCGTTTTAGATTGCAACTTTTATTGAATAAAAATAAATAAATAAATATTGTAAAAATACTACAGTCCTTAGCCACCTGTATCCAGATACAGAAGTTGATAAATAAACGACCCGAATGCAATCAAAGGGCCATCAAACTTTATTTATCGAAACACTGACAAAAACTTAGCCATATCTCTCTTTTATAAGCCACCGACGTCAGCCGCCGCACTAAAAATAAATGCAATTAATACGCAATATCCATCCTGCAGTACTTTACGACCAATAAAAACTTACACGGAATGAATATTGTTGTAAATTGAAAAGTAAAATAAAAAGAATGTGACTTTTTCAAGATGTCGGTACTTGTATATGAGAGGTTGATGTTTGTTTTATGCTTTTTGAAACAAGGGTCAGAAGAAATCGATGCATTTGGCCCCGGCCGACATGTTGCTCATGTCAGATAAATCACTACCTTAATAACAGTAAAAAAACTGTTAATACAGAGTATAAATTTGAAAATGATTAAGGCTTTACATGGACGCCGAGGCAATGTTTTCAAAATTTGTTTGAGCATGCTGCTGTCTCTGGTAGGAATGTACATGAGTCGAATTCGGCAATATATTATTTGCATACACAACCACATTATTACTAATACTATAAAGGCAAAAGTTTGTATGTATAGATGGATGGAAGTATGTTACCTTTTGAACCAAAAACTACTGGATGAAACTTCACAATAATATTTCTTACATATCAGAATAAAACATATGTTACATTTTATTCCGAAAATCCACGGGAACAATAGCTACGCGGGTGAAACTGCGGGCATCTTCCAGTCATTATATATTTTTCTGTTAATTGTATATGCAACAGTAAAATATCTTAAAAGTTGCACTTATTTTGTTCGTTCAAATACCTACGAGTATATAAATAGATCTTTAATATGTTTTATTTAGGTTTGATTCTGAGATTCAAATTGTTAGTTAATGATAAATTGACTGCTTCAACATACACTTATTTAAATTGTATGACAAGTTATCGCTTAAAGATTATGACGCGCTAAGTTAAAGCTTATCAATATGTCATTTTCGTTACAAGCATCGCTTTGGTTACAAGCATTTTAACGTTTTGTCTTTGGAGGCCTTACTACCTACCTACCTAACCTACTACTCTTTGAATGGCCTAACACAATTTATCCGATGTCATTTTAAAACATTTCAGTAATGAAGAGCGTAAACATATAAATAAAATTTTCTTTAATGCCAGTAATATCGCGCATTTTCTAAAGATAAATCATTAAAAAGCTTCACTAAAATCAAACAAGTATCAAATTCGAAAATCTGAATTCTAATAATTATGTCGTACAACGTGGGCGTATGACATAATTGTCATATTAAATCCCTTTGAATTCAATGAGAGCCGCTAATCCGGTTTTATTGGCTGCTCATTCTCTCACTTAGCAGATATCCACGAAAACCAATTGTGTCGGTGGAACTAAAGCTATGAACACATTCAATACAGTCAACGCTTGTAGATATTAGATACCGTTAGAAATTAAAATTCGAATTCAAAAACTGTTAATTGAAATGGATCAGTTAAAACATTGTTTACTATATTTTCCTATGTTATTTCATTATGTCGATATTAATTAAATCTTAAAGTGTGCATTCCATTGTAGGTAATAAATACACTGGACTATTAAATTTCACAATCGTAAATTATTAAGTTTACAGAACGGGTACAAAAATTATAAGTTATATCCGTAACAAAACCATGTTGAGTGGTACTATAAACATTTCACACATTATTAAAATGAAAAAAAATTAAGCACAATAATTTTCTCAAAAACCATACGAGTTTATTCTCTCTATCAATAAATATATCTATCAATTTTCGGTTAATTAATATTTTTAAACTAAAGGACGCCCGCGGTTTCACCTGCATACTCTGCTAAGCATAAACTGTATTATTGTGAATTTTCATCAAAATCCATTCAGTAGTTTTTGTGTGAAAGAGTAAGAAACATACATCCATACAAACTTTCGCCATAATATTAGTGAAGATTAAATACTTTCCAGTAGTGCCAGAGATACTTAATATTGTGTTATAATATTGGCGCCAATGTACGAAAAAGCAGCAGCCGATTTATTTATTGGAACTCCATCATTATATTCCAAGTCTTTCGATTGCCGCACCAACTTGAACCGAGGTATAATTGTTAATATCAATCGCACAATAAAAGCTAATTTTGGACAACCTTAGTCACTGTATAGGGAAAATTTATATTTAGAATATGGCTACTCGTAAAATGTTATTATTTCAATAAAGGAATAAAGAATAAGATATAAATTGACTTGGCTTGAGACATTCATCTTAAAACAACGAATAAATTGTGTGGGTAGTGTTAGTTATAATGCATCATAAACAACACATTATTTCGCGAATTTGGCGATATCATAGAATATAATAATATTACTTGTGTTAAGGAACTTAAAGCTCTGTCATTATCACATTTATCACTTTTATATAAGGTAATTTATTTTATTAAACTTGAATAGAATTGTAAACGTTATTAATTGTAAGGAAGATAATGAATTTAAAACATTCAAACATAATATCACGTCTCATTCCCAAAGGGGTAGGCATAGTCTACATCATTCAAATTGTCCTTGAATACTTCCTTAAATTCTCTCACTCTTAACAATCCTTTCAAGTAGTTTGGCGGTTTAGGGTACTTTGACCTGGCCATTCTTTTAAATTTTCTGGATTTAGTCCAGGAACATTGGGCTAACCCTACCCCTTTCAACATTGTCATTCCCCGTCGCCTTATAAATTTCTCTTATTAATTAATCTTCTTTAGTCCATTCTCTCTACATGGCCAAACCATCTAAGCATACCTTTCTCAATTTCTGTCGCTACATCTTCTTTTACCGCACCGTTTTTTTATTGTTAACTTTGTCACTCAGTTTCAATCCGCAAAAAAGAATGTTTTAAAAAAATAATAATTTAATATTTGATGATTTTGATACTAGGTATTACATTAATAGTAGCACTTAATTTCTCTTTATTTGTAGCTTAAGACTTAAAATAAGTACCCCTATTGTACTTAGATACTAACATTTGTGTAAGTTTAAGAGATATTTGCACTGTCGCAAATATGTCGCACGTCCAAGAAAGTACACCGTACTTATTTTTAACCGACGAAAAAAAACGGAGGAGGTTCTCAATTCGACACGTATATTTTTTTTTTTTTTTTTTATATGTATGACCACGCATAACTTTTTACAGTGTTGTCGGATTTTGATAATTCTTTTTTTATTAGAAAGGGCATACATCCAAGGTGGTCCCATTGTCCGCATGTTAGGATCTGATGACGATATCCTGGGGAAATTGAAGGAACTCTTCAAATTTTGAAGGCACGCTTACAGCGATTTCGGTTTTTGTCTCGGTATCAGTAGCTTTTTGGCTACTAGTGCCGTATAATATACTATGACAGTATAGCACGAGTACGTTACGTGGCGATAAATCACTAAAAAGTAAGAAATAAAACTTTTTAACAAAAAATAGAACCGACTCAAAGCGCACTAAAAAGTAAAAAATAACTGTGTCATTTAGTTGCTTTAATTTACTTAAGCATATCTAGGAGTCGGTGCCAGCCAAGGTTTCTACTTTCAAGGACGTAACCTAGAACCCACAAACTTCTTTACTACGTAAAATAAATGTTCCTTAAAATTGCTGGCACCGACTTCATAGATATGCTTAAGTAAATTAAAGCAACTAAATGACACAGTTATTTTTTACTTTTTAGTGCGCTTTGAGTCGGTTCTATTTTTTGTTAAAAAGTTTTTGTCGTAATAAATCGTAAGAAAGTATTGCCTTTGTTCAAAAACCGATATTATTACCAATTAACTTCATGAGTGACAACTCAATTGACAAGGATTATGAACTTAAAATTTCAACAAAGACTGACAATAGGATTAAATATCACTATACAGAAGACAATAAAAAAATTGCGAGAAACGTCCTAAATGTAACAAAGTCTTACCTGCAAAATTAATCCTTGGCCGAGCGAAGAAATGAATAAACAGCTTTTATGCAAAAAGCGAATTATATCACCTATAGTGGACAAAAATTAAATCTTTTGTAAGCTAAGTTGCGTTTAAAATTAACTTTTCTTCTCATATATATGTGACGTACAAGATGAAATCAACTTTAACGTATGGAAACAAGGTATGTTTTGGAATGATTGGTAGTATTATAAAGTAGATGCGACATATTTATTTTACGAAATCCAATTTTCTGCTGACATCTCATCTGTCGACTTTAAGCGTTAGGGTGTGTGTGAATGTCTACATGGTTTCACGCTTATTCTTCACATGCGATCCTCGCTCGAGAAATTAAAATATTAAAAAGAGCTCACTTAATCTCCGCTTTGCTTTATATAAACATTTTTAAAACAGGAACAATTGTTGCATTGCTGCCTGCTATGGTTTATCCTTCTAGATGATTTTTTTACAATTTATGATATACGCCTGTTAGTATAAATTTAATAGGTATACAACTAAATAAAAAATAAACATTTATTTATCTCGAATCAACAACAACTTCTCAATGTTGTCATTAATGGGATGAAAATTTTGTGAATTTGCAAACATAGAATTCATCATCATCAAAATTCTATTTGTCATGAAGAATCTGTTTTGGGCGAAATGAAAGAAGAAATCTTTTATTGCTCTGAATGGTAACACCATTTAACACTTGAATTCATCAGTTTTTTACATAAAATATATAATACGACGACCTCCAGTCGTTTGGCCTCCTAGCGCAGTGTTATGTGCACTGGAATTATAAATAAGATGGAGGTCCTGGATTCGATTTCCGGCGGGGCCGGTTGAGATATTCTTAATTTATCCCAATCTGGCTGGTGGGAGACTTTAGCCGTGGCTAGTTACCACCCGGCCGGCAAAAACGTACTGCCAAGCGATATAGCGTTCCGGTGTGATATCGTACAGAAAACGAAAAGTGTGTGGATTTTCACCCTAATCCTAACAAGTTATTCGTTTTCATCTTAGATTGCATCATCACTTACCATCAGGTGTGATAGCAGTCAAGAGCTAACCTGTTATGAATAAACAATTTAACCAATTATTCATTGTTTTAGTGTTTATCAGAAGATATTCCATTACGCAAGGATTACGGTTACAATAAACCTGCCTATTCCATAGCTTTAATTACAAAATGTTCTCCTAAGAAATAAATTAGGATTGCTAATTTATAGTTGTCCGATTATGATGAGAAGTTTTATATGCAATAAACATTCATTCTCGGAACAGCTACAACTGTGTGAATACATTTCTTTCCATCAAACATTATGCGTTTAATATTAAACTAGCCAACAGACCATAAAATCAAAGGGACTCACACAGCTTTGCAAATTAGACAAAAAAGAAACACTTTGATGACCTCTCTCTAACATGGGAGTGCGAGCTAGTCTATGTCAATTTTAAATTCTTTATTATTTGCTTTATTCTTTTGGATCAATCTATGATTAATCCTTGAGGACTATAAGCAGATTTTTGTGCCTAATTTTGCTAATTGAATATATCCTTCACGGAAAGGTCCATCTACTTCATTAAATAATTATCCTACTCAAATGGGGTGTATAGAGCTGAGTTTATCGCTCCTTATCCCACGCTAAAGGAAAGGGGATTTTAATCTTAAAATTACTACAATTCTCCAATGTTATTTTGACGAACTTTGTGTTTGTTAAACATTATTGTATAGTAATAAATAATTGTCATGAATAAAATATTATCATAATTTTTTCTTATTAATATTAATAATAAAAAAAATCTTAAAATTAATATGTTTTGTTTTTGACGGTTCTTTTATATCATTAATTTCATTTTTATATCGCCCGCCAATCCGCTGTAAAGCATTGTCGTGCTTCTAAGCTCCATATTCCCTATCTTATAAATACCTAATGTAATATTTTCACGACCTCCGTAGCGCAGTGGTATGCGCGGTGGATTTATAAGACGGAGGTTCTGGGTTCGATTCCCGGCGGGGCAGTTTGAGATTTTTCTTAATTTGTCTTGGTCTGGCCGGTGGGAGGCTTTCGCCGTGGTTAGTTACCACCCTACCAACAAAGACGTATCGCCAAGCAATTTAGCGTTCCGGTACGATGTCGTGTAGAAACCGAAAGGGGTGTGGATTTTCGTTCCACTCCTAACAAGTTAGCCCGCTTCCATCTTAGATTGCATCATCACTTTACATCAGGTGTGATAACAGTCAAGGGCCAACTTGTAGTCGATAATAAAAAACACTTTGATGACCTCTCTCTAACATGAGAGTCAGAGCTAGTCTATGTCAATTTTAAATTCTTTATTATTTGCTTTATTCTTTTGGGTCAATGTACGATTTATCCTTGAGGACTATAAGCAGATTTTTGTGCGTAATTTTGCTAGTTGAATGTATCCTTCACGGAAAGATTCATCTACTTCATAAATTAATCAACCTACTCAAATGGGCCACTATGGAGGTAAGTTTATCCCTTATCCCACGCTAAAGGAAAGGGGATTTTAATCTTAAAATTACTACAATTCTCTAATGTTATTTTGACGAACTTTATGTTTGTTAAACGTTATTGTATATTTATTTATCTCAGAATTGGTAAAAAACCATAAAACATACAAGTTTTACTAATTTTTGTCCGGACCGCCTTTCTGTCATCTTGACTTGTCTATTTTGAGAATGTATGTCATTGTCAAAATAGACATTGACATTCCGTAATAGAGTAAATAACGAAAATTTGGTTAGAAAGATTCCTTATTGTATAATAATAAATAATTGTTATGAATAAAATATTATCTTAATTTTATTTTATTAATATTAATAATATAAAAAAACTTAAAATTAATACGTTTTGTTTTTGACGGTTCCTTCCTTCATCCTTAATTTCATTTTTATATCGCCCGCCAATCCGCAGTAAAGCATCGTCGTGCTTCCAAGCTCCATATTCCCTATCTTATTCGATATATAATACTACATTTATACTAAAGCCAAACTCGATTGAGAATGCTTGTCAACAAACAAATTAAAAATGTAGGTAGTATCAGTAGTCATTTTACACCTATTTTTTTAAATTAACTTAAGTTAATGATGAATTTATGACAATAAATTAGATTAATAAGCTTAAAACTAATAAATATATTCAATATCTTTTAAATAAGATTTTTTTTTAGAAACGAAACATAATTTTAAATTTATTAGGCATAAAACATGTTGCAATTTTTACCTTCATTTTAAATTTGTTTGTTGACAAGCATTCTCAATGGAGTTTGGCTTTAGTATAGGTACTCATACTTACTCGTAGTTACGTTGCGTGCTGAAGTGAACGTGTCATTATTTTGTTAGTGCGTTTCCAACTTTATGAAGTAAAACAAATTGAAGACTATCTTCTGTTATGTATGAAAATTACCTCATATTTAGGTAGATGTTATGTTCCATAGACCTTTTAGCAAACCCATAATGTTCCCAATGACCGGAGACGTATGTAGGTGTCACAACGGTACATTTATTTATTGCACTATAACTCACATAGAACTTAAAGCTCCCGGTATGAACGATAGCATCTGGGATTCCTACCGGTCGAGCCTGTGTAGGGATGTCAACCGTCCCTTTATCGTAATATATTTCGAGACTTAAGGGATGGAACTTTTACATTGAAAAAAAAATTGGTTGTCTGTAAAGTCGGTTTATGACATAGTAAAACTGATAATTTCTTAAGAAAATACTGAAGAAATATAGCATTTAATTGGTTATTGAAATTTTTAATTTAAGTATATTTTTATAAATATTAATTTAAATTAATAAAATAATTGTTTTGGATTTTCTAAATTTATATTTTAATTTATAATATATATATTAATTTATAATTTAAAATTAATATATTTAATAATTATATTTAAAAGACGGTGCAGCTGCAACCAAAGGTGATTGTACTTCTTTGTCGCTCGTTCGGCGCTCTCGCTTGCACTTCAAGCCTTACATGGAACGCCTCAAAGCGAGGTAACGACGCATCGATCGTTTTTTCGTGCGTGCAGCGCTCTATCGGATTATAAGACGTTGTCACGTCAAAAGGTAAACTAATTCTAAAATAATAGATAAAAGCTTAGTATAAGACACAGCTAAAACTGTTTATTTACTAATAGTAAAAAAGAATAAATATACTTAATACCTTCGAGTGAGGCCGAAAAATTTTATACTTATCGCTGAAAACCTTAATTTTTTTATAGGGAAAGGGAAAATCCTCATGGATACCCTCGCGTGGCGAGAGGATATTATGTCAGACTCTTACCAACTAAAATACGATGGTGTTAGTATTCATCACCTGAAAATTGAACCACGGAATCGGAAAGTCGCTCCCGAGAATCGCTGACAACCCTAGCTTATTGGAAGTATGGGATATAAGAATGCATCAAAGCCGCTTATGTTTGAGGTTAACGAGTGTGTTGTGATTGTGACTCGAATACTTTAAATTGATGATTGGAAAAATAAAATATCGAGTACCTATGACATTCTTTGTGTGGTTGCGTTTTTCAAATACTTACTCTACTATTATCACTGTATGTAATAGAAATTATTCCACATTAATAAGTCTATGAGAAATTTCAGTAGTAATGCACTAAAGATAATTTTTATTATGATAGAGAAGTCCGATATTTCATAGCCTGGTGGTGGACAGACCTCAGGACCTCATAATCCGAAGCCACATACTCGTAGGTTCCATCAATCATAAAGGCAGATGCATATTATATATCTATTTACTTTTATGTTTCCCAATCCGCCCAATATCATAGTTCTCGGAGTTGACAAAGCTAATAAAAGGGGTACTAATTCTGCCTAAATATATAACAAAGCCCATTCACGACCATTAACTGCCCTCCGAAGAGTCGTTTGTCGCATTTGATATCAACGACATAACACATGAACAAAGGTTTAACTACTTTATGTTTTGCTGAATCCCTTAGCCATTTTCCATTTAATACACCTATAAAACAAAGTCGAATTAGTTACAACAAAAAAAATTGGTTGTCTGTAAAGTCGGTTTACTGACGATAGTTGAACGTGACAAAGTCTTAAGAAAATACTGATGGAATGGTAGCATTTTTCAAAAGAACATTTTAAATTAATTTGTTTAATAGATTTGTATGTATATAGAGAAGGAAATCACAATGAAATTAATTAAGTTAGATTTATTTGTACGCATAAATATAATTATGTCATTTTTTTACAATTTAATAGTTTTTACAAGTATAAATGTGCGTTGACCAATTGTTTTACAACTTTTAAACATGTGTAATATTCACTACACTTGATACTCGATCAAAACATGTAAATGTACTATTGTATAGCAGCTGTCCACGCAGACGCATCGCCCACTCAAGTAGGAGAGAGACGGATGTCGAACGCTGCCGAACGCAAAAGACATGGAACGCCTCAAAGCGAGGTAACGCCGCATGAGTCATGTTTTTTCGTGCGTGCAGCCGGCTCTATCGAAATTTAAGACGTTGTCACGTCAAAAATAAATTATGAAACAAATTTATTTCTTTATATTTTTTAGGCTTTTTGGCAAAACACAAAGACATACGAGGACTGCATCGTTGGTCTAGTGGTTAACCTATTTGACTTCGATTACGAGTTCGAATCCTGGGTCAGTAAATTCTAAGCGTGAAGTCGAGAAATTAATGACATTACTTTTCTCTAGTCATATAACACTAATGGAAGGATAATAGAAGTAAGTTTGCTGTGTGCACAGGCGCCAGATTCGATTGAAAAATCAATAGACCTGTTAATTTGTCTCATCTTTTATTGGATACTGTAAAATTTTATCACAACTCACACTTTTCTTGTCGGTAAATTCCTTGTTCGTAGTAATTCCAATTAAACTTTTACAAATCGATAGAACCAAAGCTAGATGTAAAACTTCTCGAAACTAAATCGCCCGCAGCCGGTTCAGAGAATTAAATTTAATTTAATAAGAGCGTACACAGATTATAAATTCAAATAATCACCGTCATGCTCCCGAAACAGCCTCAATCGGTCCGTAACGAACCGAACAGTGTAACGTCAATCACAGAATACCTATTAGGAATTGTCGCTTATACTCGTCAGTCGTCAAACATCTCTGAACGCCGCCTAATCTTTAGGGCTTATACAAACGAGCATGAAGAAGTCTCTAATAAAAATTTAAATCTAATCAAATCTTTTATTTTTTAATGTTTGTAGTGTCACCAGATGACAAGAATTTTTGGAAGATCATTGGCATATAAAAAATAAAAAGGAATTTTGTAAAATTCTGATTTCTTGTAAATTGAAAGATAAATCTTTTTTATCTGCAGTTATTCATTGCAATACTTGCTAATTAAAAAAACAACTTTATTTGATTTTTTTAATCAATTTTTTTAGCTTAATTCAAATTTAATTAAATAAGAAAGAAGAAATATTTTAATGAATTTTATTATTTTATTGGTGAATTTTATTTTTCTATTCTATTCACCAAAATATTTCTTCTTTCTTCTTTGTTATTTTCCGCTAATAATCGCAAACAATATGTTCTCAACGCTCGTTTTAACCGTCATCACATCACATCATTACACCTCATCATTGCTTGCATCATAAATATGAACTATTTTCAGGCTAAATAATACCTTCCATTCTGAATATCTGGCAGTCCATTACTCATACAACCTTCCTGCTTGAATCAAAATCTATTAACAATAGATGTGCAAGAACTAAAAGATATCTAACTGAAAAAGGTGGTTTTAAAAAAAATATTCTTTAAGAAATTAATTTATTCTATCATTTGATATAACTGCAAAGTCTGGTTTTTAAGATTGGAAACTTTTGGACGCGCGTCTGTATCAAGCCTAACCGGCGTCTTTGACTTTCAATTACAATCTTCTTATTACAAGTACAGCGTTGTACATATCGGATTAAACTAAAAGGCTGTTATGTAGACACGGCCTAACGTGATGCGTGTGTCACTGCTGATTGAGCAGAGCTTAGATGCAAGAATTGGTTCAATACTTCGGCTTATATGGTGCAGGAATGTAGGTTTAATTTGGAGCTTTCCTGTGTAGTTATAAATGATTTATATTCTTATAATTGAAAGTACACATTGTGGATGTTGCTTAACAAATTCTTAAGATATTTCAATTATAAGTCTACATAAGAATGGAGTCAACATCGAAACATCAAAGCTATTCGACTATTGTCGAAAAACTTCTAGTGACCTTTATGACTATTTGGAGGTAAAATAGGAACGTTGGACATATTGAAAAGTCTTTTATCAATATGACCTACATTTTAATTAATTACAAATTAGACCTTGACAGTAAGCATACCTCATGATAAGTGATGATGCAATATAAGATGGAAGCGAGCTAACTTGTTAGGGGTAGGAGAATATCTTCTCCCCTTCGGTTTATACACGATATCGTATCGGAACGCTACCTATATAGCTTGGCGGTATGTCTTTGTCGGTAAACATCCACGGCCAAAGCATCCCACCAGCTAGATTTGAACCTATTTAGAAAATCTTAATCGGATTTGTTTTAAGAACTTTGCAAGCCATGCTACTGCGCCACGGATGCCGTCAAAATAAAATACAAACTACTTTCAGCAGTTGATGCTGGAATATCAACAAAATATTGAATACAGTTCTGAATAAAAATACACATTTTTCATATTTACAATTTTTGTGACAAAAGTTTCGTTAACATCCGCTGTTTTCACACTCAGCGATTTCAAATCGTGAGATAAAAATAAACGACCACCTCCGACCGCGTCCTACGAACTTTGAATTTTTAAAATAACCGTCACAACAAAAATCCGCAAAAAAAAAATAACATCCCGAAACGAGCTCCCCTATTTAAAAGTTTCCAGTGCACAGATGTCACGCACCCAATCCGCATACAAATACGGTATAAAAATACAATAACGCTAGTTTCGGAGGTGAATACAGTTATAGGTTGTATATAATATCCGCGATACATCCCGTAGGAAACGCGCGACGTGGCTCGCCTTACCAATAAGATTCACAGAAATGAGCCGCCGCGCCGTCGCGGATTTGCGTGGAACAGACTAGCAACTTTTTTTTCTATGAGATTTAATCTTTTCTACCTGCGATGTTTATAACTTGAGTAATATATAAATACTAGCTGACCCGGCGAACGTTGTTTTGCATTAAAAATTAAAAAAAATTTAGATGAAATTAGATGAAAATTAAATAGCAGCCGATTCTCAGACCTGCTGAATACGCATACAAAATTTGGTAAAAATCGGTAAAACCGTTTTGGAGGAGTACGGTAACTAATATTGTGACAGGAAAATTTTATATATTAGAAGATGTATAACCGAAATACCACTGATTGTCTAGTCTAGTCGGTGCTACCCTAGCTTTCTACTTTAAAGACTAGGTAACGTTTTTGACGACCTCCATGACGCAGTGGTATGCGCGGTGGATTTGTAAGACGGAGGTCCTGGGTTCAATTCCCGGAGGGGCAGATTAAGATTTTTCTTAATTTGTCTTGGTTTGGCTGGTAGGAGGCATTCGCCGTGGCTAGTTACCACCCTACCAACAAAGACGTACCGCCAAGCGATTTAGTGTTCCGGTACGATGTCGTGTAGAAACTGAAAGGGGTGTGGATTTCATCCTACTCCTAATAAGTTAGCCCGCTTCCATCTTAGATTGAATCATCACTTAACATCAGGTGTGATAGCAGTCAAGGGCCAACTAGTAGTCGATAAAAAAACGTTTAAAACACACAAAGTGCTACTTGCAACTTTGTTAAATAAAACTTGTCTTAAACTTGGATGGCACCGACATTCTAGATTTATGATTAAGTAAATTAAAGTAACTAAATGACGCATTTATTCTTAAATCTTTTCGTGATAATACTGTAAATACTAGATTGGTTTGACTAACATTACAAGTGTTTATCTTCGTCGAAATATTATGATTTCCAGATACTGACCTCCTGAGCTGGTGGTAGAGTCAAATGCACAATTACAAATAATTGAACGTGACATAGTGCTTATAAACTAAACGAATTTGAATTTATGAAATCCTGAGTACTTTTTGTCGTTCGTCGTTTATGTGGTTTCTACTTAACTTTTTTACCTAGCCTTAAGCATTCTTGTGTAGGTTTTTTAGTATTCCTTGCAAAGTGTTTGTAGTTTAGATTTTTTGCCTTCTTTGAGTTTCTTTTTTTTTCATTTATCGAGGTGTTCATATTACGATGTTTAGGTTGTCTTAGTGCCTATCTTAAAATATACTTTTTTTGCCAAAAGCTCAAATCCAATCGATGTCATCGCATTAGTGGAGTTGGTTTTTAAAACCAAAATCTTTGTGACTTAACTTTAGGTTACGATAAATACATACCATCGCGCTTCATTCAATAGACGACCGAGTGGCGCAGTGGATTCGATTCCCACATCTGGAAAAATGTTTGTGTGATGAGCATGGATGTTTTCCAGTGTCTGAATGTTTATCTATATTTTATAAGTATTTATGTATAGTATATATAAAAATATTAATCAGTCATTATAACACTCATAACACAAGCTACTTACGAGTACGCTTACTTTGGGGCTATATAGCGATGTGTGTAATTGTCCTATAATATTTCAAACATTTTTTTTAAACATTAGGCATCCTTCAACTTGCCACGATCCTTGCATATCCCTTTCACTTCTTCCAATTTCATTTAAACCTTTCATAAGAGTAGGTACCTACGTCAATTTATAGTACTTTATCTAGCCTTTAATTAGAATATCCTGGATTTGTTCCAGGAACGGCCGGCTTGGTCTTTCCCTTTCAACATTTCCATTCACTCTAGCCTTTAATAATATATGTTTTGTACCTAATAATTCATAAGTTTTGACGACCTCCCTGGCGCAGTGGTATGCGCGGTGGATTTGCAAGATGAAGGTCCTGGGTTCGATTCTCAGCGGGGCAGATTGAGATTTTTCTTAATTTGTCTTGGTCTGGCTGGTGGGAGGCTTTCGCCGTGGCTAGTTATCACCCTACCGACAAAGTCGTATCGCCAAGCGATTTAGCGTTCCGGTACGATGTCGTGTAAAAACCGGAAGGGGTGTGGATTTTCGTCCCACTCCCAACAGGTTAGCCCGCTTCCATCTTAGACTGCATCATCACTTAACATCAGGTGTGATAGCAGTCAAGGGCCAACTTGTAGTCTATAAAAAAAAAGTTTTATTTTGATTCCTATCTCTAGGTCTAAGTACTTTTTAAACCTGGAGAAACATAACATAAGCTTAAAGGAAAATATTTAAAAAAAAAACTATATTCAAAGCGAATTTACGAGTATCTCCGGTCGTCCTGTAATTTATTAGTATTCATTAACGAAGTATACTTCTAGTGGTAGGCGATGCAGTAAATAAAACCGCACGTCGACTAAGGCATAATTACGCGAATAATACAAATGAAAAGTGCAACTGAATGCACGTACTACTGTGTCCTCCGGCATTATTTATTGCCGTTTTATCTTACAACCCGTATGCGATAAAAGAAAAGAAATGTCAGGGGCCCGTGATCGAGATTATCAGGATGCAATCATTGAAGCTACCTTACCTGGTCAGTTTAAAACGGAACATAAACTTAAACAGTCGCTTCAGCTTCTATACCTCACTATCTGCAATATGTGTCACTGAATTCACCAACTAAAACAGCAATGGTTGATACAGTTTGTTGAATATTCGAATCGGGTATCGATAGTGGTACGGTAGGCGGTGAAACAAACACACATTGAAAAGTAAGGGTTACATTTAGAACACGGTATTGGTAGTCAGTCATTGACTGTAAAGAAAGGCTTGTAAGGTTGTACGCTCGTGTACTTGGAAGACAGCCGCGATCATTGTGTAGGGAATGTCCTTTTAATTAGCACATACAGATTAACAACCGGCCATGTCACATGCGGGGACAACTGAATAATGGCATAAAGGAGGCGTAGACTTTAAATTATAATTGTAAAGTTACGGCGCTAATCAAGCGAAGAATGGACGGAAGTTTCTTTCATCATTAATATCAATTAATTTACTTATCGATCCTTAACGGACCCTTCCTGTTGGGAAATTCTATACAAACTCTAAATACTGGGCGATGTTCACAGGCGTTGTAATATATCTCATTAGAAGAACTTCATTAAAATGTTTTCTATAATAGAAGCATGTTTACTTTACTGACACAAGAATATCCTCGACACGAGAATGTCATTTAATCATGTTTCATTATATTTTCTGGTTGTAGTTATTATTTATTTATATAAATCAATATTAAAATAAAAAAAAAAGACTTAATGAATTTAGTTTAATTATGGCATCTGTCCAGCAATAGGTTCCTACCTATTGATAAATTATGATGATTAATGATAGCATCATCGAATAAACAAATAATTTTAATTTATTTATAATCATAATATTCTTAGCTTAAAAATGGGCATACATACATACATACATACGCTCGTAAAACATTACCCTCCTTCTGACGCAGCAAAGCTGTTGCATAGCATTTTTTATCAATTTAGGTTTACCTACCGGCGTCATCGGGACCGTGGCCTAGCAGTAAGGCGCTCTACTGCCTGGATTGCCAGAGAGACGCGGGTTTGAATCCCGTCGGTTCCGCAATTATTTTTTTTTACAAGCGTGTTATTTTAAAAACTCATTAAAAGTTCTGGTATTTATCGATAGATGGAAAAACTAAAAAATATCACCGTTTAGTTTTGATATTATGTTGTTGATATTCAGGGGGTGTTAGGTTTTTTTCGTTACGGAATTTTTGGATTCGGTCTCTACGCTCAAGGCTCGCGATAGAAGCTATGCAATAGCTTAAAAATGGTTAGTTAAAGTCCTACTGGAAACAGCAGAAAATGAATTACTAAAATAACATACAAAGAATATCATTCAGTCTCATTTTAGAAAATACCCGGAAAAAATGATGGCCTTTCAAGATTCTTTCATTCATTGTAATATCTTATGTTACTTTCACCTATAAGGCTTTAATATACTTTTGATTTCAAAATCATAAAGTACATTAATAAGGGTTAACTTTACTATAAAATAAATACATATCAATTATCAATACTTGTTGAATTGCGAAAAAATTAAGTGCAGACATAAACTTATCATCATTATCAATTATCAGTATAAGTCATTATAAATACAATTACAACATCCAGAAAAGGTAATGATTGCACTGATCGGAGAGTAATGCACGATTCGTGGCGAAACATTTGTTAGACCAAATCCGAAACTTCATTAAGAGCTATCTTAACTTGACAGTGACACATTATAGCACCCACTCATATATTGTATTACTGTATTATATTCAGAAAATTAATTTAGGCATTACTAGCCTTAACTGCTAGTAATGTCAACGATCTAGAACAATAATTTCCCTTTATATTTACAGGAGTCTTTGTATTTAGATCCTAATCTAAAAATCAATTCACAATAGTATAAAACATATGATTTTGTATTAATGTGATATTTAAATAAAAATATAATATAAATATGAGTTATAAATAATTTACCTACTTAACTATATTGTAACATGTTATAACGATTTTTATGATTTTAAGTGTCAAGTTCCCTTCAATCGGACAATACGAGATCAAATTAACACTATTTTATATCCTTTTAAAAAACTATTCTAAGAAAATTTTAAGGTTTTGATTTAAAAATATTGTCTCAATAACCTAAGATAACTTATTTTCGCGATTCACCTTAAAAAGAGCTCTTAATTTGACAGAGACATATTATGGTGACCAGTAATAAATTGCATAGCTGTATGAATTTCAGAAAGTTTAAATATCGCGACGACTTAATATGGCCGGTGATTCAACTAGCGAAATTCATCTTAGGAATAAATGCAATATCAATAAATCCTCCTCTCAACGCTCGAATGACCTGAACGATTTTAGAAACGGAACCAATTCTATACAATTAGTATCCGATATCAAATTTGTAATTCAATAACGAACAAACAATGCGGAATATAATTTAATAAAAAATACAATTTAAATTATCTTGAACAAATATTGGTTTCCATGAATGTGTTTATTATTTGATGGAATACTTTTAAAACCACTACAATTTAGTAATTATATTATGGTTTATAATAAAGATACAATAGTTTGATGTCGTAGGTACCACATTTAATTTAAAAGTAATTTTTATAAGCTAGACAAAATAATATTTTTTTATGTTGTAATTATAAATATTAAAAAAGCGACCAAGTGCAAGTCGGAGTCTATCGAGTTAAATAGTAGGTACAAAAAAATATATTAGAAACCTTAATATTATTTTCAAAAACCTATCGATAAAATCCCACACATAATATGGGTTTGATAAAAAAATCGAGTTTGAGTTCTAAGTACGGGGAGCCCCCAAAATTTATTGTCTTTTTCTATTTTTGTTTACAATCCCCTAAAAATGAACCATTTCTACAGAAAAAAAAAGGTTACAAATCTGTTGTAGATGGATAATAAACTCTCTCATTTATCTACTCTCATATAACTACCAAATCACAAGAACGTGCGTTAAACAGTCACGTTTATGAAATATTAAATCTAGGGGACTATCTAAAGATCTTCTTACCGAGAAAGAGAGAACAGGTGCGGGGTTCACCCACACGTTCAACGGTAGAGCCTTTCAGACAATTATCATTCCGTATGCTTGCGAACATGCCTCGTCACTATCTGTCTGGCCATCATCACGACTACACGATTTACATATAATGACTGTTCAACAATAAACAACGAAATATGCAACGGGTTAACGACGCATTTATAACGTTGACTAGCAGATGCATGCTGCTTTGTCGGCTTAACAAAGCATTGTGTGATCAATTGAGTCTTTTACCTATCCTATCCTATCCAATTTGACAGAATTCGATTGAAAGTTACGGGCATCATCATCAACATCAGCATGTTTACGACCCACTATAGGACCAAGCCCACCAGCTAATTGGAGAAGGGTTGGAGCTTTAATCCACCATGCTACTGGCGCGCGGCTGCAGTACGTACAAGGTAATATTTTTCATTATTGTAATAGTTGTATAGCTTTTGTTGTGACTGCTCGACTAGGGAAATACTTTCTACCATTATGGCACCTTTACTACCATTCTGGCACTGTTCTGTTCCGGTCTGCAAAAGTTTTGGTTGCTTATGTAATTACAGTCACTACATCTGATAAACATAGGACAGCTCTTGGACGACTTTACGGCTTAACGTGCTGTCCGGGAGTGTAACACCATCAACTTCTCCACTCCGACTTTGAAAACTCAGAATTATTCCGTGACCCGACCCAGGATTAAACCCAGCACCTCGTGACTGAAGCGATATAGGCTAACCACTAGACCAAAGAGGTAGCCACGCCTTATTTAACTCTATTTAAAAATAACTAACATGTAAAACTAGAACAATTGAATTTTAGAACTTTGTTTCCACTTACATTAAATTTTGAAAACAAATCCTACGTGCTATTCTGGTTTTAATTAAGTTCCTTATTAACGTTGGCATCATTTGCAAGATGTTTATCTCCTCTCTACATTATATGATTAAAAATATTTTTAAATCTCTTTTCTTGAATCTTTGCGGTTTTCACTTTATCTTTAAAACATGAGGTCACGACTTATGAACAAAAAAAATTGTTCAAAATTCATAAAAGGTAAGACAAACTATTGTATTTTTTAAAACTTAACTTGTGTCAAAAATCTTTACCATAAAACCTTTTAAATGTATGAAAAAAACTGTACGTTTATTTAATTTTTTATTATGTAGGTATGTATACCATAACATCGTTCGGCGATTTAGGGAACTCTTGTCCTGGCCATTATTAAAAATGTCCTAAATTTGGCCCAGGAACATTCGTCTAGGCCTTCTCTTTCCAACATTTGGATTCACCCTCGCCATTCATAATGAAATTAAATTATACCATTACTTTTTTTAACAAGATAGTATATTTGTACATATATTTATTATAACATAGTTATGGAATTTTAGTCTATTAGTTTTAGTAGTTTTAATTTTTTTATATTACACATAAGACGCACTCTACAATATACCCTATGTCACCCGTGTACTTAAAATTCTTATAGCAGAAAATGTTGAGTAGGTATACATAGAAACGAAAAGAGCACCACTTAATTAAGTTGTGGCGGCCTCCGTGGCGCAGTAGTACGCGCAGTGGATTTATAAGACGGAGGTCCTGGGTTCGATTCTAGACGGGGCCTATTCGGATTTTTTTAATTGGTCCTGGTCTGGCTGGTGGGAGGTGGGATAGATTTAGTAATTACTAACTATTAACAAATTAGCCCGCTTCCATCTTAGATTGCATCAACATTTACCATCAGATGTGATGGCAGTCAAGGGCTAACTTATAATAAATAAAAATTCTATTAATTGTTTTTCCAATCACGTATAAATTAAAGTATAAAACGGCATAATAACTTAGTTTTACTATCATACTATGCAGCCGTTTACTATAATTGCTTTACACACATGCAAAGCCACCACACACACGTCATCATTTTTCATTACTTGTAAAGAGCGTGGAAGCAACAAGTTCGTATGTTTTACGACGACATAATGTCAATGTGTGACACTTCTGACGCGTTGTCATTTGGAAGTCCCGGGAAGAGGCAATGTTCCAGGATTACAAAGACAGTGAAATGTACAGACAGGAACATTCCTACAAGATTGAAGAACTCGACGCACCATGCCATCACACCTGATGTTAAGTGATGATGCAATCTAAGATGGAAGTGGACTAGCTTGTTGGGAGTAGGATAAAATCCACACCCCTTTCAGTTTCTACACGACATCGTACCGGAACGCTGAATCGCTTGGCGGTACGTCATCGTCGGTAGGGTGGTAACTAGCCACGACGAAAAGCCTTCACCAGCTAGACCAAGACAAATTAAGAAAAATCTTAATCTTCACCGCCGGGAATCGAACCCAGGACCATCGTCCTTATAAATCCACCGCGCATAGCACTGCGCCACGGAGATCGTCATATTTTGTAAAAAGTACAATTGTAAATGTTACCTTCGTATCTTTTTTACTACGTTACTTTTATAGGTAGGTCTATACATTTCGCAGTCAATAGTGAAGTAATATTCCAAAATAATGTGAACGCAAAATGTTAGTTAACAAACTAAACATTCTTGCTGCCTGAGGAGGAATAAATTAGTTTCGACTGCACAATGGCTTTAAACATATAGGTTTATGTATGGCAGACTAATTTACTGCCTCGCTGTTCCTACAGTCGGTTTTTAACGTCGCTCTCAAAGTGCCTATTACATGCTTAATATGAAAGGAGCAAAATACTGACTGTATAATTTGATTTACTTTTTAATCTATATAATTATGTTGTAAAATATTACAAGCCAAGTGTCGTTACATTGAATAAAATTGCCACATATATATGAAACGAAAAAATGTGTGCGTGTACTAGCGTACACTCGTAAGAAGTGAAACTTTTTTATGACGTTATTTTTCAAAAAATAATTTACTATTTGCAACTTTACAGAAATTGGTTAAATAAAGTTAAAATAGATAAAGTTTAATAAAAGGCTTTTATTATCATAGACATAAATACAAATTCTACAATTATTTCATTTTAGCTTATTACTACAAAGATTATTATTGAATTTAATTAATTGTAATAGAATTATTACTTTTTTTTGATTTGATTTGATTTGATTGATGTCGTAATTTCTTACTTTTTTTAGAAATTCACTGGAATTAGAATTAAAATAAACCCTTTGATTTTGCTGATCACTTCAATATAACATATATGTATATATATATATTTATCACGTCACTTCCATAAGTCAAAGATGGCGCGTAACGGAAAAATGTGACGCGTAACGAAAAAATGTTACACTAAATTCCAACCCCGATAAAGAAGTTTCACTTCAATAAAAGAAAAGGCCGTGGCGCAATGAAATGCGCAGTGAAACTAATTTATAAGACGGATATCCTGGGTGGGGCTGAGCTTGTAAGTTTTTCAACATTGGTCCAGGTCTGGCTGGTGGAACGCTTCGGCCGTGGCTCAATACCACCCTGCAGATTTACCTATATAGCGACCGCACTCGCATAGTTCTCGTTCACGTTCGTTTTGACGACCTCCGTGGCGCAGTGGTACGCGCGGTGGATTTTTAAGACGGAGGTCCTGGGTTCGATTCCCGGCGGGGCAGATTGAGATTTTTCTTAATTTGTCTAGGTCTGGCTGGTGGGAGGCTTTCGCCGTGGCTAGTTACGACCCTACCGGCAAAGACATACCGCCAAGCGATTTAGCGTTCCGGTACGGTGTCGTGTAGAAACCGAAAGGGGTGTGGATTTTCGTCCCACTCCTAACAAATTAGCCCGCTTCCATCTTGGATTGCATCATCACTTAACATCAGGTGTGATAGCAGTCAAGGGCTAACTTGTAGTCGATAAAAAAAAAAAGAAACATGGGAATTTTGAGATAAAATGTAGCCTATGTGTTATTCTAATATGTAGCTATATTATGGTGAAGTGTTATCAAAATCCGTTTAGTAGCCTTTGCGCGAAAGAGTAACAAACACACATCCATCTATACTTACAAAGTTTCGCCTTTATAATATTCTCTCTGCAGTCGTTTCTTCATGACTGAAGATCGTGGTCCTGGTACGATCCAAGTCTCGAACGAGTCCACGCCTTCCACCTGCTCCTGTTGGTGGCCATCTTTGCTAGCGAATAGAATGACTGCTTGGACTCACTCTGCTGATCAGCCCATCGTGTTGGGGAACGGCCTCTAGCTCTTTTCCCGTCCGTGCTGCCCGTTATTATTAGCTTTTCCAAATTACTGTCTTCCCGCCTCATGATGTGTCCAAAATAATCCAGAATCCGTTGATAGCAGATGGATGAGATCCTGACCTTGATTCCGATCTGCGACAGAATAGATGCGTTCGTGCGCTTAGCTGTCCAAGGTATTCTGAACATGCGCCTCCAGCACCACATCTCGAACGCATCTATTCTTTGCCTTTCTCTCGCCTTTATGGTCCAAGTTTTAACTCCATACATAAAGATGGAGAAAATTAAGGCTCGGTCAAGGCGACTCTTTTTCTTGATTGATATGCCTCGATTCCTCCAGATTTTATTCAGACGTATCAGATTTTATCCTCCAGATTTATAATATTAGTAAGGATTTATTTAGTTTGATTAATGTAATGTAAAAACCGTATCTAAATTAAGTTTCTTCAAGAACAAAGCTAGTAATAAATATATTATATTGCAGTCATCAAAATGATCTCTAATTCAGTCCCCTTCCCCGGAACCCATAATAAAAACTCATCTATACCTCGTTAACTTTTTCAACACAAAAAAAAATATTTACCGGTTAATAACGGCACAAGAAAAATTGGTCTTAAACACACGGAGCTCTCGTCATCTTGCTACAAATTATATCGAATAACGTGATTATTTTTTACGGCGTTCAAACAACATATGGTGAATTAGAGTCCCTAACATCAAACAAAATAAACAATATAACGATGCCACACAGTTCAGCGAAGAACCACCTTGAGTGCAAGTCACTATGTAACAGATTCCGTATACTAATAAGCTAATCTATGACAATAGTTATAAACAAAAATGTTACAGTATGTTTGCTAAAAGAGGAAATATTTAGTGATCATCATCATCATTAACAGCCAATGGACGTCTGCTGCTGGACATAGGCCTTTTTAGTAACTTCCAAACACAACCATCCTGAGCCGCTTGTCGCCAGCGGCACCCTGCAACACGTTTAATGTTGTCAATAGTCAATCATTATAATATAATGTCTAGTGGGGGTCGACCAATAATGCGCTTCCGGTGCAGGGCTGCCATTCTAGTAACCTGGGCCCCCAACGTCCATCAGCTACTCGAACCACGTGCTCCGCCCATTGTCACTTCAGTTCTGTAACTCGCTGAGCTATGTCGGTTACTTTGGTTCTTCTGCGGATCTCCTCATTTCAGATTCGATCACGAAGAGATGCTCCAAGGATTGCTCTTTTCTCCTATGAGGTCCGAAGTAAGTGACCAAGTCTCTGATCCATAGATCATCAGTAGGTTAAAAAATTATTAGCAAACAACAAATACATTAAACAACATGATAAAATTCTAATGAGTAAGATCAATACTTTTGCCCAAACTTTACAACTACATTCTGCCTATTTCTTCTTCAACTTTATTCCTAACAAGTTAGCACGCTTCTATCTTAGAGTGCATCATCACTTATCATCAGATGTGAATGCAGTCAAGGGCTAACTTGTGGTAAAAAAAATGTCCTATACAAAAACAATGCTTTTGAAATACACGAATCTGCATTTGTAAATCGCCTATACAATAATTTTCGTATACGTTTAGAGATCTCTAATTTATAATTTAAAAGAGTGTCTTTACCCTTAAATTATTATCATTAATACCAAGAATCTAGTTTACATTTTATATTACCTTTTATTGTTGACAAGAACCAATCGCTGTGAATTTTAATTTCAATAACCTCTCTCATATCTCCCTCTTTTTACATACACCAGAGCAAGATGGTGTGAACGATAAAAATAATTTACGGACTCGAAAATTCACTTGGCCGTATAAAGGTCGGGACCGGTTTTATGGGAATCATGTGCAGTCCTAGTTTACTTAATTATGAAGGGAATTAAGTGCCTTCTTATAATAGTTTATTGTAGGAATAATTTCAATATAATAACACAGTTTTCAACTTTGATAATAAAAACTTTTACTCTCTTAATAAACTTTGAACTTATTTTAAAATTAACATTCACTTTTAAAACGTAATCTTTGACTGTTTGTAGTGACTCTACTACCGGTTTGGAATGCCAAAGCCTGTTGACAAGAGCCGGTAGAGTAATTTACTTAGCATAATATAGGTAAGGGAGGATATGGAGTGCAGACCCACCACGCTGCTCCAATGCGGGTTGACGGGCTTAGGGTGATAATGTTTTATTCATTAACTATCACTATTAGATGTCAATGATAGTGACCTGGACTGAACTTTAACGTGCTCTCCGAGGCGCGGGAGTGTATTACCACCAACTTTTCAGGTCCAGGCTTGGAACAAACTATATATTTCAAAGAAGAAATAAAAACTCAGAATTATTCTATGTCATAGGATATACGCATAGACCAATGAGGCAGTCATACATTGAACTAGGCCCTCTACAACTAATAACTACTTGGCCTAGAATTGAGTAATTCTTAGTCTATGAATAAGAATTAGTCAATTGTAGGCCAAGTAACGTACATCGGCAGCAATCAGTGCAATCACAATGAACAAATCGATTAAGCACTAAAAGCCCGCGAGCGTGCATGAACGAGCAACACTGCAGTCGCTAAACACTGGGACATGGGTTATGAAACCGCTGGATTGGCTACACCTAATAACAGAAGCTATAGAGCCCATGAACTAAAGTATTTTGATGAGACATCTATTCATACTACCATAATTACTTACACTTACTTTACGCTTACTCTGATGATGATATCCTGGGGAAATCGAAGGAACTCTTGAAATTTTGGAGGCACGCTTACAGCGATTTCGGTCTACTCTACTACTAGTGCCGTATAATATACTATGACAGTATAGTACGAGTACGATACGTGGCGATAAAACACTAAAAAGTAAGAAATAAAAAATTTTAAATAAAAACAATGCAACTCAGAGCGAGACTGTACACTGGAAGTCCGCGTCGCGTCGTATTCGGAAAAAATTTAATGCGGGGCAAAAAAAGACGGAATGCAACAGGGTAGTTTTAAGCCAATCGCATAAAAATATCGCTAAAAACGTATCACTCCCGCCCCTTTCTGAGATATTCCTCTAAAAGTTATAAAAGTTGTTACTGCCCCCATGATACCTAAATTTTTACTTCTGCGCAATAACGGTCAGCGCTAGAGTTTCGTGCCGCTACTTGTAATTCATTTTTCAAGTTACGTGTTAAAAAATAGTTACACGAACTATCCGAAGATATAATAAAAATAACATTAAGACCCTGCAATGTAGAAACCTAAAGTATATTAAAATAATGAATTTGCGAGTAATGTATTGCCTTTGCTTTGTCAGCTTTTTAGGACCTATATAAATACGATAAACATATTTTATGAGTGTATGTAAATTTTAATTACATATTTTTGACAAATTAACACCCAATACGCGTAAATTAAAATTTAATGGCGCAATAATTTATTTTACATGCTTGTATTATAGAACAAGAGACGATGTCAATGTTCTTACCATACTGGTAAAATAATTTAATAGGGCTGTTTTAGAATAATAATTGCTCGTTGTATAGTCGTAATAAATTAGTGTGAACTAATAAAAATAGATTTCAAAATAAAAAAAAATAATAAATTATTTATTAGTTCACTGCTGGGAAAGCTGTTATAAGCATAATACATAAATAATTACTAAAAATTAGCTGTTTTTTAATTTTATAATGAACAAATTAATACCCACCCGATCAGTCAGAAAACCCTCTACGTTTCATTTTAAACCGGAACGTCCTCTGGAAATGTTGACTCTACAATGATCAATTGCAAAGACTTTGCTTCTCTTAAAAAAATACCTACTGTATCGGAGTGTAGAACATAGAGGAACACAGATCTTTCCGGCGATTTTGAGTGACTATCACTTGGATCCGTGAGCTTTCGCAGAAGATAGCAATAAACGAGTACATACATCCAGTAGCATCACGCCTCGTTCCCATAGGGGTAGAACCACGTCCTTCCCCTTGCCACGATCAATGCATATATCTCTGGCTTTCTCCAATTTCATATAAACTTTCATACAATGAAACATAATAATCGCATTATAAATAAATTATGATTTAGTTATATATTTATAATAATAATTTATATATTTATATGTGGGTATATATAGGCGGATGCTGCGAATATCATGGAGGGATTGCATTCGCAATACCATTGCGCTGGAGAGAATGGGAAAGCCCAAAGAGATTCTGCAGTGCATACAAAAAAGAAAGCTCGAATACCTAGGCCATATAATGCGAAACTCAAAATATGATATGCTCCAGCTTATTATCCAGGGCAAAATAAATGGCAAGAACTTACGCCAGTGGTTTAATATGAGCTGTTCCGAGCAGCTGGCAATAAAGTGAAAATAGCCATAATGATAGCTAACCTCCGATAGGAGATGGCACTAGAAGAAGAAGATATATTTATAATGTGCTGTGGAAGTAGTACCAAGTGTGAAATCACGAAAAACAGCAAAGCAGTTCTATCCGGGCAATAATTGTTCCATTGGCTCTTGTACTATAAATTAGATCGCGGTTGGGTCGCCTGACAGATTAGCGCTGCTGTTATCTCGTGGGTGCAGTTCGCCAAAGTTTAGTCAGTGCGCCGATGTTGGCAAAAATAACAGATTTGATTTAACACCCTGCGACGGGATTGATTCCGGTGTTTGGTCAATGATTTACTAGTGTTTGGGTTATAGAGCATTGGTGATGTGAGTTAGGTAGAAATAATGTTGATTACATCTTGACATTACTCACGATTTGAATCTCTTTGTAAAATATAAAATCAAACAAAATTAAAAATTGGTTGTCTGTAAAGTCGGTTTACTGACGATAGTTGAACGTGACAACGTCATGATGGAATGGTAGCATTTCATTGGTTATTAAAATTTTTAATTTAAGTATATTTTTATAAATATTAATTTAAATTAATAAAAAATTATATTTTACATTTATAATAAATATATTAATTTTTAATTTAAAATTAATATATTTAATAATTATATTTAATAGACGGATGTCGAACGCTGCCGAACGCAAAGGCCGATTGTGCTTCTTTGTCGCTCATTTCGCGCTCTCGCTTGCACTTCATGCCTTACATCGAACGCCTCAAAGCGAGGTCACGCGGCATGAGTCATGTTTTTTCGTGCGTACAGCCGGCTCTATCGAATTATAAGACGTTTTCACGTCAAAATCCGTTTAATTCAAGAACGCTTTGCTTGCAAGCACTTTTGAAATGTCTTGAAATTCGCAAGGCAGATTTCTACTGAGAAGAGTCGACAAAAAATTCTCCAGGACAAACTAAATGGCAAAGATCTATGAAATCAATCGGCTTCTCTTTCTTCTGCACACTTGATTGTATTTTTTTTATCATATAAACTGACAAACTTGTATTTAAATAAAAACTACCTACTGATTTCCTTGCTGCGACTTTAGCGGAATCTATTATACTTTTAACCAGAGATATAGTCATTCACTAACAGACATGATTACAAAAAAATGCTTGTATAAAAGCTACTTGACTTAATATGCATATTTTAATTCGAGTGTATCTTAAAAAAGTAATATTAATTATATAAATTTATAATTAATATTATATTAATTATATAATTATATAAATTATTATGGTATCTACATGATTTCGTTTTCTCTTTAAATAAATAAGTATTCCTCAACCATATTACGATTAAAAAATATGACACCTGAAAATATAACATCAGATGGTTACTTTAAATAACATTAGAACTCATTAATCAAAACATTGTCATTATTTTCAATAATAGAATCGGCTAGCTGCAGGGATCCAACCGTTACATGATGAAATACATAGCGACAATCCGTGCCTCGGGGCCACATGTTCTATAACAACATAATCTCTCTGTCAACATCTACGGGCAGCACTCCTCAGGCATTCAACACACTTGTTCCACATCTAGTCACGGTTTGACCTGACTCATTGTTTCCCAACTAAGGGCTCCTTCACATTATATATTAGAACATTGTAATAGATGTTTGTATTGTTCTAAAGCTTTATGCAATAGCAATAGATCCTGCTGATGTTCTTCAGTGTTAGTTTACTGTATTAAAATAAATGTTTATATGACACTAGCGTAACGCCTGCGGCCACTTGGGTACCTTGAACCAAGAGATGAATATGGATTCACCGTGAGGGGGACTCTTTATGACCGGTGAACGTTCCCCGACTCTGCTCAAATTATTCTCTCTGCCCAACCAAATGGGATAGGATTCTATCCATTCTAGAAATACATAAAAATGCGCATAATACAGATTCATACTTAGAGTGTGGGAGTAATTTATGTTCGTTATTGACACATATACAATAAATAAGTACATTCGATAATTGACTTGATCGTCTTTTAACCAAGTTAACGATTTAGGAGTGGTCGTTATTTCTTCAATACTGAATGCGTCAATCTATTATTATATTTGGTCTATCAACTCCATTATATTTTTTTATTATTTACGATCTAAAGCATTATATAGGTCGATGGGAATGGAACTTTAAAGTGAAACCCAAAAACAAAAAGTGTTTCAATATTAGCCTATGACAATTACCAAGTTTATTTATTTTAGAACATAATAAAAATGTTGAGACAAAACTTAAAAACTTAAATATTTTTGTGTTCTGTAAAGGGCTAAGTAATTCATAGATAGAAATAACTAAGGAAGGTATAGACAAAACAATGCCAATTAAAATAAAATCAACAGAAGAGAACAGATTATTTTTTAATGAGAGATAATTGATTTCGATTTCAGAAGTAGATACCTAAGAGAAAGCAATCGAACCCAGGACCTCCGTCTTATAAATCCACCGCGCATACATTTTGAGAGATAATGATCTAATCAACATTTTTGTACAAATATATGAGCACAGCAAAGGAGAACACTTATATTAAGGGCATATTATCTTGGAACAAAGGTTACGGTGTCTAGCTAAATACAAATCCCTGTGACATCCACACAAATAAACATCTTTGTCTACAATTTAACGTTCATACACACTGTAAATTGTATCGTTCTCGATCATTAGACCCACTTTTTGTGCTCATTAAAATCAAATGCGAACAATCAAGTGCACGTAATGAGACAAACAAAAACAAAATAGAAATCAAACAAAATTACTGACAAGAAACTAACAACGTCAATCATTTTGGCTAATGGCTCACAATACGATGTTATCGGTGGAGCCATAAGCGTGTTGTCAGCGATGTGATACAGCAAGGCTTGTTGGTTGCCAATGATATACATTTAGCACCATAGATGTACAATATGTTTATTCACTTTACAAGCGGGCGCCCATAACTGGGTATGTGTGGAATTCGCTTTCTTTCCTTACGTATCTACGTTTACAGCCTCCGTGGTGGTATACGCAATACGCAAGTCCTGGGTTCCATTCCTGGCTGGGCCCGAAAAAGACATAACGCAAAGCGATGTAGCGTTCCGGTATTATTTTTTGTAGAAACCAAACAGGGTGTGGATTTCATCCTACTCCTAACTAGTTAGCCCGCTTCCATCTTAGATTGTATCATCACTTACCATCAGGTGTGATGGCAGTCAAGGGAATAAATAAAGATAAAAAAGGTTTCTTCTCAATGAAAGATGCTACAATGAGAGAAAATGAGAGATGCTACAAGCTGAGCTTATTTGTTTTGCGATCACCTAATAAAAATGGTGGTGTAGATATATTATTTTCTTATAAAAATAAACAGATGAAATTTTACCAACTAACCTAGCATACCTAGATTTTATATTATAAGACAACAATGTTCTCTACGCAAGCTATACCCTAAATAAAACCTATCATCTAGGTTTTGTAAAAACCAGCGCAGTAACTCCAGTGTATCTAGAATGTGATCCACAGATACACCTCTTAAATATTTTGACACATTATTGTCTAATTCTATAAAAAAAAAAATTTCTTTGAAAACAAATATATGTTTTAACAACTATCCTGAAAACTTATTTATCTCTTTATTTCTTGGTAAATTTAGCTTTTCTATCTTAGATAGTTATGGATCACTTATACTAGGGATATCGAAGATAATTTAGCGACCGGTCAAACAAATGGTGTGTCTTGTGATATCAATGGACAACGAGACTCAAGTTCATTAGAACCAATACCGAAAAAGAACGCTTCTGTTTTAATGTGACAAGTTCCTGTAAGTCATTTATATGGTTAACAATGATACCTTTAATGTGACTGTTAAGTTTAGTGTATATTTGTATAAGAACTATAAAATAAAAAGAAAACAAAATTCAAAATCGTTTATTTCAAGCAGGCTTATTATAAGCATTTTTTAAAACGTTTTTTAGTGACTCTTAAAAGTCGTAAAGTTAAATTTCTTTTAATTTATTTAAATAAATTAGTGCAAATTTTTATGTAGGTAATCTTGAAATGACACAAACATCTCAAATTCTCATTAGATAGCAATGTTTTGTATTAAAAGTAAAACTATAAAGGGGTTATTTTACTATTATTGCTATTCGCTTAATTTTGCACGCTTTATATTGCCTTTATTTCTTGGCTTTCTTATATTATCTAGCTGAATAATCTGAGATTTTTTGTCATATCCAGGAGCACATCTTTGCTGTAGATTTCCTAGCAGGCTCCCTCTTTTGGCTAGTTATGGAAATCTATGATTGAGATCAGCAATGCTGTGTCTCTGACGTCGAGTGGCTTATTGTTCCCATACAGATTGCCACGATACAGAAAAACAAACTAGAAAAAAAATTATGCTATCTTGAATTTTCATATGAATTAAAAAAAATCCGCAGTAGCAGTCGGTAAAACAAATGACGTAGTGATACCAATTGACATCCGAGGTCAACGAAACTCCAATACATTAGAGCCGATACTAAGAAAGAGTGCTGCTAAATATGGGACAAGTTCTTGTAGCCGCTAGTTTGGTTAGCAATGATACCTTTAAAGTGGCACTGTTAAGTATAACTCGTGTTGACGACATTAAAGGTTTAGTAATAATGACAGTGATAGTGCCATTAACAAAAAGCGTGAAATAAGCACTTACTTACACACAAAAACCTACACTCATCATTATTTCAACATTATCACTTCAACGTTGTAACGAAAATATGTTATTAATGTTAAACAACACAGAAGAGAACACAGAACTACATACAGAATTAACATTGAGCTCCTAGTCCTACTGGAACCATGAGCCAGTGTAAGCGTAACGAATTCAGACCAACGTTGATAGTAATAAACTCTTTATCATCATTTTTAGCATATTTGACTATTCACGGCAGGTTCTGGCCTCCTTCCTTGAACATAAACCCACCACCCTACTCTAATATGCAGCCGTGAGAGCTCGACGCCAACAATTTAATAACTGTAGACTAAGAAATTAAAAACAGAAAACTTATGAAAATTTCTTAGTCAGACCCAAAAGTCAAACCTAGAATCTCGTGATTCAAAACCACATAGGTTAACCACTGCACTAATAACTTCGTTATCAGCCTATTAATGGGCCAATACAGGGCCCTCCTTGTAAGAGAGCGGATATGTAGTGTAGACTCACCACACTGCTTCGATGCGGAGTTACAGGCATAGGGTGATAATATTAATAAATATATTAATAAATAATAAAACCAAAAATGGCTATGTGGTTAGTTAATACGCAGTAGAAGTGGGTGCGAGAGGTATACCAGCGAAGTCTCTCTACAACCTGCTAAAGACCTTGGCCTTACTAGAAGAACAGTAAGCTCCATATTGGAACGAGTGTCCAAAGCTGCTCGTCTCCGAATCATTGGCTGGGCAGGAGAATAATTGAACAATGAGGTGAGGTTGACGCGCGCCACGGACCCTTAAACCTACACCCGTGTCACAAGACTCGGGCTCTGTTCGGAGTTTTTCTCTCAGCCACGCGATGGACCCGGCACCCGCACGGTGAATCCATGGAATGCTAAGATATTCGTCTCTCTCTCTCATCACCGATCACTATCAGATTGATGAAAACGTCGGGGACTGACGGCTTAACGAACTCTCCAACAATTCAGGCTTAGAATTTACAGAAAATTTCTTAGAAGAAAAAAACTATAAAATAATTTTACAACCCAAACCAGGATTCGAACCCAGGACCTCTTGTTCGAAGCTACATAGGCTAACAACTAGACCAACGAGACACGAATAACCTAGTAGACCGGAATGAATCCCAACCGGTCATTAACCTTCATCCGTGTTACACAAATCACACACGGCTCGGCAGATATTAATCATAATTTCCACCGACGCGATCCTCTCAAGTGTTTAGAGGACCACTATTATCTAAAACACTTGAAGCGTATAAACGCCCGGTGATTGATGATGCTGCGGTGCTGAAAATTGCGGACAACACGCTTGCGATGCCATAAACAAGACTGTCGAAAGATTCTATTAGTGTATGCTTTATGTGCGAGCTTGTACAAACGACTGAAGAGTTACTGCGGTATCGTTGAGGATAATTCGCCATAATTGACTAACTGCCTCAAAGGTCCAGATATTAGCTTATGTGTAGCATCGGATCACGAGATCCTGTGTTTGATTCCTATGTCGGGCTATGAAATACATGCTATTAACTTATCCGTCCAATAAATTCAGAGTAAAATTGCAAAGTAAAATTTATTGCCATAATTATTCTATGTATATAATTATATATATAAAAATCAATTTATTCATTATCTTATTAGTAGTATTAAGTTAGGTATACGGTTTCCTTCTTTTATTTCTTTTACCAATTCGTCGTTCTTTAATTTTCTCTCATTGCTAAGGGTCACTGGTAAAGATATCTTAAAGTGTTTCCTTGTCCACTTTTCTTTTTTCTTAATCTTGTAAGTTTTTAAAAAGTTTACTACGAAATAAATTTATAAAAATGATTTTGATAATGTTTGGCTTCTAAAACCTGCCATTTTATTTTTAAGTAATTTCGGTTTACACAATGTTACTTTAAAAACGAAGGTGAAGCCTCTAGTAGCCGAGTCGGTTAAAAACTGGTTTTATACTGACTGAAATTGTATTAAAGTGCTCTATAGACTATATGTAGGTACATACATCATACAACCGACATGTAACAGACAACACACAATATGACGTTTTTTTATATCGCTAAAATTGGATAATTGGCCAGCGAAGTTTCCCACAATGCGTAACCGTGGCTAGCGGAGCCATTAACCGACCAATCAAAACTTATTAAGCCATTGAATCATTAATCAAACGGACACAAATTGATAAACACTGGTTGATTACAAGGCTGGTGCGGTATAGGTTAAAGGTTGGGTCGTTAATATTGGAATCCTTTGTTATTTAAATGCTACCTTATTAATTGAATGCGAATCAATAAATAATTGTGTCCCGAAGTCTGAACCATTTTTTGCCGTATTATAACAATGAAACAAAATCGCTGTGACTTTTGTAGGACTAAACATGTTTACACAAGTTCTTCTTTTAATTCACATCCGTATAATTAAATATTATCTGACTTCTTAAGACACTGAGTTAGCGTTTAGAATGTTCTACTTAAATTAAAAATAGTTTAAATTTCACTCAAAATAAATCTTGAACTTAATTTAAATCAATTTAAATTTCATTAAAATTAATTCAAATTTAGGATTTATTTAAGTATTGCAGACATATAAGCAAACTATTACAAAGACTCTTAATATCGAAGTTCCCAAAAGTGTTACAACAATCAAGTAATAATGATGATAAGTACCTATGTAAGTGTATTGAACAAAATATAAATTGGAATCTAAATAACTGCAAAAAATACATAGACAATAATTGTGATAATTGCAAATACATGAAGGACTACGTAATTAACCTTTACTGTTATTTGAATACAAAACTACAAAGTATGATATGTAAGGTGCAAATAATTATGAGACTCACAATCAGCGCCGCTATACCTACTCATCTACAAGTCACTCAGCGGGCGATGGAAAGAGCAATGCTCGGAGTATCTCTGCGTGATCGTATCAGAAATGAGAAGACCCGCAGAGGAGCGACTGCGTAAAAACGTACTCACTCATAACGTCAAATTATATTAAAAAAAAAGTGTTAACTCTCACTATAACTAGATGGCGCTACTCCAATTCCATATAAAATTTGCGTTTTCTGTTTTCGGTATCGACGCGGTAAAATCTCACACTAGCCACACTGAAGTGGCAATGGGCGGGGCACGTAGTTTGGACAGCTGATAAACATTGGAGGTCCAAGGTGGTGACAATGACGACCCCGTAATGGAAAGCGCAGTGTTGATCAACCGCCTACTCGATGGACTGATGACATTAAAGGTGTCACCTGGCAACAGGCGGCCCAAGATCATTGTGTTTGGAAGACCCTAAACAAGACCAATGTCCAGTAGAAGACGTTCATCAGCTGCTAATGATGACGATGATAATGAAATATTTATGTTTTTTCAATATCGATTTTACTGACTGGACCAGGTAACAAAATTATTTAATACAAGTAAGTTTCCTTTCAACCGAGCTGCATATTACATTTTAACAATACAAATATGCTTAACAATTTATGCAGTGTCACAAAAATCGTACAAGAATATAATTGTTAATAATAATATACACAATGTACATTGACAGGCACATACAAAAAAGTGGGGTTACAAAAAGTATCATTAGTTTTCATTGTCGGTTCGCATGATTGACAGTCGGATCAGGGCCAATCACATCAATTTGTATTGGCGCTCCAGTCGAGTGTTTGAATACCTCGCCAATACTTCACGATGACTCTACAAACAATAAATTATACGTCACTTGTGCACAAAAACGATTTACATTTTGACACGTGGTTGATTCTTGTTGAGGTCGCAACACAAACGTGCCTTACTCTTTTACCGAGTAAGTACAGAACTAAAAAAAATAAACAAGTAACCGCACAAAAACCTTAAAGCCAGTATCACTAGAAGTTATGAAAGACAAACTGACACACTGTTAACATACCGAAGGCCGAGTGGCGCATATATACATCCATGTTCCAGTTGTGGAAAATATTTGTATAGCTGGTATTGGCGTATTTAAACATGTATATAAAAAATTGATGTTTCACACCGTAACACAAACATACCTATTGGGGCATATAGGTATGTAATTGTCCTTTATTTTCAATATTTAAGTACCATTTAAAGAGGAATAATAAAGGTGATCTTCTTTATATTTGTACATTTAAAATACTTTGATTTCTGTGTAAATGTATATTTTAAATGTAAACTAAATTATATATAGTCGTGAGGAAATAGGATTAATCTACTCAAAACAAAAATTCCTAACTAATCCTTGCTAATAATATAAAGGTGAAAGTTACTCAAATATTAAAAAGGTGGCATATTTACTCTTTAACGTAAAAATTTCTTAATGGATTTTGATGAAACTTCACAATAATATAGGTTAGATATCAAAAAACACATAAACCACGTTTATTCCTAAAGTTCCCCCGGGAATGGGATCTACGCAGGTGAAAACGCGTGCATCCTCTAGTCAATAACAATAATCGAAAGCTGCTATTTCAATTGTGTTAGAAGAATGTTTTTATTGATAAAGGAAATAGTCGTTTAATTTACTATGGTCAATCTCAATTTGCTATAGCTTTTTGTTATAAAACAATTTGCAAAGCTGGTCTACCGTCCGATAGAAAAATTGGCAATTTCCATTTGCCAAACTGACATCTTGTTTATTTTATTTTTCTTTAACATAAAAATCATATTCAATTTTTAAATATTCAATACACTATTAAGAAACTTAAATATGATGCAATACAAATAAAAAACAGAATAAGAGATAATCATGAACTAAAGCTCCGACCAACATATACAAGCGGGTGATGTTACCGTAAATTTAATAGACAATTACTCTACATATAAATCTACGGAGTAATCAACTTCACGTGATGATGATAACGATCATAAGGTCTTTAATGACTGTTTAAAAGAATGATTTGGTTGTTACCAAAATTAAACTATAAATTACAGTGACGCGAACGTTACCATTACTGCCATCGAAGTCAACTTGCTCATAAATAACACAGGTGTTAAGATTATCTTTAGATCTGATGTGTTTAATGACTAAAGCGGTATGCATAATAGATGTAGGTGCTGATTTCTTCACTGATACGCATTGATTTCGTTGATTCTCTCATATCTATTATTGGTATATATTATCTTAAAAATGGAATCTATATTAAAATTAATTAATCAAATGCGTATTAATGATAAGGCAGCTTAGATTTTGCTCCTAAAACTATGTAACTACTTCATTCTACAAAATGTAAATGCTGGTAGTAGAATCTTGAAACAAAGATCTTCTGGGGAAGTACAATTTTTTTACTTCTGCCGTCAAGCAGCATTGTTGATGACTTTTGGTCTGCGGTTTTACTGATCATGTGAGGCTAAATTCCTATGTCGAAGGTTGTTAAATACCTAAAGTAATAGTATATTTTATAGCCGATAGGTTCCGTTTAACATATCCAAAGGAGTTCATTGTGACAACAAAAACATAGAAAACAATATATTGTTTGATAGCTGAAAATAATTTCAACAAACTCTAAAGTCAAATTAATTAAAGTAAATTTTCAAAATCAAATTAAAATTCTTTTATTTCAAGTTTTAAACAAGCACTTTTGAATCCATTTCTTCACACTATTTGAAACTACCACAGGCTTAGAAGGCAGCTTAGAAGAGTTTTAGGTTTAATGTTATTAAAATATTACTGCTTGAACCAATAGGTACTTTACACGCTTATACAACTATACATATTAAACTTTAGGAATCCATGAGAACCAGTCTCCTTGCATTCTTTTTATTCGGCAAAGTAAACACGCACTTATATCCCACCTAATAGTAAGCAATTAACGTCGCCTACAGACATTCACGATGCCATAGCCTGCCGAATGCACTACCATTGAGACTTGACACACCAGCCAGCATATATTATATCTGCCATTCATGTTGCATGTAATTAGACAGTGCAATTTTAAAGTTAATAATAAGTTTCCATCCGAATGGGCTCAACTTATCGATTTTTACACATCTTTAAGACAATTATGGAAATATATAGCTACAATAAAACTTGAACAAAGAAGAGAAATCGTGTAAGAAGTGACAATAAATACAAATACTAAACCGACCAACTTGTATAAAATGATTAATGAGAGTAAAAGAAGCTATAAGACTAAGCTAAGTTGCAAGGACCGTTGCAAATGTAAGGATGTAGTCTCTTCCTACCCGTTTGGGAATGAGACATGATGTTATGTATGTATGTACAAATACTGTCGATATTAAAGTTAAAGTGACAGTTATTTCAATATATCAAAATGGAAATTATGATTCCGAAAAAATTATAAATTGTTTTGTGGTGACTATCACTCTTGATAAAAAATATATTACACAAAAACAATTCCACATAAGTAGAAGCAGTAGAGACAGTTGGTACTTATAAATTGTTTATTAATCTAAAAAAAGATATATTGATTATTTTAAGATCATGTAAAAGTAAACTAAGTAGATAACAAACTATTAGTATTCCATCAATCTAAATGGTAGTTTGGAAAAAGCAGAACAAATCATAATAATGCATAAAACTAGTTTTCGAGGTCAAGTCTTTTAAAATGCTAAATTATGTTAAAGGTTATCCATACAAAATAACAGTTTTTGACCCCAATAATGCTTAGTTAATTTTTCTTAAAGCCGGTCATCTTAACCCGTCAAAAATTCACTTAATGAATCATAAACTAATCTCCACACAATATAGTGAATGTTTTAAAGAGGAAGCGATAAGATTTCGTCGGTACGGCGAACTCAAAAACTAACCATTGTCTCGTTAGACTCATATCTTATCGAACTAGTAGGTACATTAGGCAAACTATAATGCACTCATACACAGCAAAAGCATCTGTTGTATTTTGGAACTTATACAGTTGTAATAGATAACAAATTTGTGTAAACTAGAAACATACTAATAGGTATACTGAGGCTAATACTAATTGCTGAAACTGTAGCACGTAGACTGATTTTACGAACAAGCAAACATTGCTTTAAGTATACTAAAATGTTCGGAATCTAAATTGTACGTGTCTCTAAACTTGTTAATCATTTGTGAGTAGTCTTTATCATTCACTTGTAAAATTGTTATCGGGATATGCTAACAACACTAAGTAGATTTTGATTGGTACCTTCATTTCGCGTTAAAATAACACGTTTTATTGTAAGGTGTATCTTCTTACTAAGTAGCGAAAGCGTGATTGCAGCTAAGTGTTGTTCAATAAAAAATTTATGTCACAAATCGTACAGATCTTAAACGATAAAAAGAAACGTAATGGCACAGACAAAATTGTATTTAAAAAACTTACATACAGCCTCCCTTGGAAGTAAGGAAGAGAAAAGAAGGAAGTCGGAGAAAAGTCGTTTAATAGATCGATAGACTGGCACTATTACATCTAATTTTATTACTCAAAAAAGTAATTCAAAACCGGTGGAGCTGTTTTCTAAATAACAAAATATATTACTCTATACTAAAGCTAAACTCGATCGAGAATGCTTGTCAACAAACAAATTAAAAATGAAGGTAGAAATCGCTAGTCATTTTAAACCTATTTTTTTTAATTAACTAGTTAATGACGAATTCATGACAGTAAATAATAATAAGCTTAAAACTAATTAATATATTCAATATCTTTTAAATAAGATTTTATAAAAAAACAAAACATAATTTTAAATTTATTAGGCATAAAATGTTTTGCATTTTCTACCTTCATTTTAAATTTGTTTGCTGACAAGCATTTTCAATCGAGTTTGGTTTTAGTATAGTAGCCCTTGTTTTTAAGCAGCAAATATTTTAAACTTACAATCTACATACTTTGTACTCATAAACAAAGAATTCCCTCAGCCAACGTTATTATAATTAGACATGCTCCATCGAACCAGTCCGCTAAAAATAATGTCCAGCTCAGACATTGTCTTCGCTCAAGTCCGCCACGCTGATTATGCTTATTAGGGACCCATAACACATTTTAACTACATCCTTTAATAAAGTGAAATTGCCTCGAAAGCTAATTACGGAATAGGTATTTTGTTGCATACAAATCAGATGCTGTCGTCTCCGATCTCTTGACTACAAGTCTAATATTCGGGACCACCTGCCAGCGAATATTTAATAAAACTTACAAAATATTCCAAATATTAACAACATTTATTTTACGTATATACTATTGCATATCAAAAGTTTTGAATCTTCATTGGCATACATCTTGATCAATAAAATAGAAAATATCGGCTATAGCTGTCCAGAAAAATTTTGAAAGTAATATTTTATTTGAAATTTATTGTATATAGTAACCAAATTCGATGGCTTCTGCATCATAACAGTCAGATGCGTATAAATAGTACGGAATTTATCACATGCTTTTATTTTATTAGGTTATTCAATGATACTACGTTTGCAACTATATTTGATACTCACACGCGTGTAACAATTGATAATTTATTTATTGTTATTTTATTATCGTTTGGTAGAACAGATAATATTGTCCTATAATACATTTTATAAAGGATGCTTCTTAATAAATTGCTATTGATCTTTTATTTTAATTAGACGGTTTGTCTTTGTGTACAGACAGTAAAATTTATGTATCTTTTATAGAAACGTCTACTTAGTACCTAAATGGTTTTTAACACATTTTTTGAACTTTTGTAAAGGCATATCCAGAACTTCCTTTGGACCAAGATTATAGAATCAAACAGTCTTCACATAACATCATATAGACTTACTTACTTAGACCAAAATGACAACTCTTGTATTTGTACTTCCACCTGGCCTATTCAGTAGTTTTAAAGTATATACACGAAATTTACAAACTATTGTAAGCAATTATTCCTAAGTCAGTCAGTGACGTGATTTCATATTGCCTGCAATGGTGATGACGTCATAGTCGTTAATAACTTCCTTCACAAAGTACGATAAATGTGGTTGTGTTTTGCAATGGTGATGAGGTCATTGTCGTTAATAACATATATTACTTCACATGACGATAAGGTAAAGCTGAAAAGGAAAAAGATAAATTTGGTTGTTATAGTTTTGATGTTAACTACATTAGTGGATATGCCTGCAGGTCTATAAAGTAAATATTTTTTGTTTGCATAAAAATAATACGAATACATTAATAAACTATAACCATACAGTAGTAAGATGCAGATGCACCCCACACTGTTCGCATGCCACATAAAACAACACAAAGCCTTAGAAAGATCCCGAAGGATAGCAAGTAAGCTAAAGGCAGGTGCAATATCAGTGCACAAAAGGGCGCAGCGCACTTGGTTCATATTTAATGACGTCATTAACTGTAAGACACGGCAGTATGTGCCTCGGGCTTCCCGACAGCCGCTTTGTCACACGCAAGCAAAGGTTCTGTATCATTTCATCTTTGTTATCATAAGTTGCAGAGAGTTACAACTTCGATAGTTTTACCTTACTAATTTAAGATTATTGTACTACTAGCTGACGGCAAACGTTGTTGTGCCATGTATATTATTTCTAGGAAACATTTTTTTACTTCAATAAAAAATAGGCTAATCGTAGAGAGAGTGAAAATTTATTTTTCTATGTATTTTTGTATGCTGTATCATAAAAAAAATAAAAACAAAAATGTTTTGTCTAAAATATAAAAAAGAAATTTAGGCGTGGAACATTTAGGGGGATGAAAGATAGATGTTATCCACACAATATTTCACGAAAATCGGTCGAGCCATCTCGAAGGAATTAATTAATTACAAACATAGCTACACGAGAATTTTACATATTAGATAACAGCACTGAAAAGCATGTGCCTAAAGTCTGTAACAAATACGAGTATAGGAACTTACCAAGTCAAATTTTGTAGACAAAAACATGTCGTATATAAGAATAGACATGCTAGCCACCTAGAAGGTAGTTAGTGATTTTAGCTCTAAAGCATTTTCAGGCCAGGCACTGTAATTCAGCACTACAAAAAATCTCCACCAACTTTTCGATCTAGTTCCCCCTTACCTCTCTACCATAGGACTATACTATACTAGGATAGGCATCGTAGTAGTCTCTACCCATAAGAAGTAAATATTCCATGGACGTAAATTATGGAATTATGGAATCCTTTTCCAGCTTCCGTTTTCCCTATCATGTGGGTATTTTCAAGTCAAGAGTGTACAGGTACCTTCTAGGTAAGCGCGTTCCACCGTAGGCTGCATCTTCGCTTACCATCTGGGGTGATAGTAGCCAAGTGCTAACCTATACTGACCAAAAAGTCTTAACGGTATTTACAATATAAGTATACAATATTTTAGCGTTTAAAAATATCCTTTTAATAACTTAATAAATAAAAAGGTACATTTAAACAATAAATCAAATTGAAGTCTCTGTCTACTATTTATAAATAATTACTATCAGTGCCAGATTATTGTATGATTATTCGATAAGCCATCTTCTTAAACTAATGAGGTTCAAGGTGCTTAACCTACGTTGATTTTTATTCCCGGAGGTCAAAGATTTTTTATAGAATTACAGGTTGTCCTACAATCACTATGATAAAGTATATTATTAACCCATGTTTGATCTTTGAAATTTAAGGTATGTTCAAGTTTAACATACGGGTTGAAGGTTTATCCAAACATCTGCTTTACCTTTATATTACACAACGGTACGAAAGTACGTACCTTAGTTATCGGTTCTTTTGTATTCAATTAGCCATGCATTTAGGTGGGTGATGCCTTTCACGACAGTGGTAACGAGAGTGGTCAGCTGTCAAAACGTCCAAACAATCAGCCAATAGACCTTTGTATACTGACACGCCTTGAGAAATTCCACTTTCAAGTTAACATACATTGCGTGTTATATTAGAATATTGAAAGGTACATTACGTGATAAATAGTAATGTATGTAGTGCAATTGATAATGATTCGTATACATTTATCAACAACCTTTTTAGGGAGATAGCTAAGACGTATTGTACGATTTATTCATCTAAGAGCCAGTGATGCCCAGGCTTTCGTCATTTTATAAGAGCAGAAAGTTTGTCAGCTTACTTTCTTACCATATGTAACGTAAGGAAAATATAGCTTTTAGACCGTGGTGGCTTTGGGAGGTAGCAATATTAAAGGGTTCAGACAGTTAACCCTCAATGTATAAATTGAATTTTATAATGTTTTTCTGACCTAAGTTAACATCATGACAACCCTTCAAAAAACACTGCTAAAACAAACTTAATGGTTATAAAACAAATTACTATGTCTCACAAGAGACATAATTTCTTACGATATCCTGTAGGAAATATTTAAAAAAACACATTTTATACTTAGACGCTTGATAGCCTGGAACACTTGAAACTTGCTATCTCCCAAAGCTAAATACGACACATTTTAATTTGAGTCGTCTATAGGTTATATTGACAGTGATACGGAGGCAGTCTTATCACTTCGAGACCCATTTCATATGCCAGCTGACGCATCGACCCCGTGTGCGCAGGTAGCTCGTATCCGATAACGGGTTGCATTGCATGCACATTTCTACTGCCAGTAACATTCATTGCCCGACGTCTCAATTTAAAATGCGTCGAATGTACGACTGTACAGTCCAAGCATCATAACACCTGTGGTACTTCTCTCTTCCTGGGTGTTTGCACTCTTATGCAGTAAGCTGGCCGTTGTGCGTGTACCTGTAGTACTTGTCCATAACTTGAACTCAACTCTCTTGAACAGCTGACACTTTCAACTTGTATAACTGACGGTATTCTAGCGATCACCGGCTCTCAATCTACATTAAACACTTTTTAAAGGTAGGTCAATTTGGTCAACGTGATCAAACTGTGTAACGTTTACAATTCACATCCATATATTTGTGGATTACACTGCATTACAAATGTAATGCGAACGCATTCATAACAACACTATAAATGACAATCGGTTAACAATGTTGTGACCAAAACTGTACACTTGTGTAACTGCACAATTGGTGTAAATAAATTAAAAGAGCTGCGTAATTGAATGACATGTAACGAACATGTTATTGGTATATGGAAATTGTCGATAACGAAAATTGAACTGTATTGTTTTATCTTATTAGATAGATTTATACACACTTGTTTGCCAGTGTTTAGCATATTTGAATTTTCATTATTACGCCGTTACGTAGTCGATATCCCGTATTAAGCGGTTTGATTCCTTATTCCTCATACGCACTGCTATAATTTGATACGGCATTCCTGTTCTCGTTTCCCTACCACCGACAATAAAGGAATCTATAGGTCAAGAGTGAATCGGCATCGTCTAGGCAAAAGCGTACCGTTGGCTGCAACTGCGTCATCGCTTACCATTAAGCTCGCGCAGTTAAGCGCTCGCCTATAGCATTAAAAAAAGATCTCGATTTCTTAGGTCGAGTTATATCATACCTACTGAGCTTTAAATAAATTTTCATTAAAAGTTCTCAGCGCGGTTATGGAAAGATGCAACAACAAAAAGTCATCTACGTCCACCTTTACTGTATTTATGTATTTATTTTTAACTATTCAATCCCAATAAAATAAAGCTAATATTGTGTCGTTTTAAGCTTTTATTCTTGACAAATGCAATCACAGCATTGTACATTGTATATTAATATTTAAAATTATGACACAAGTGTCGCACTCTGAAAGCTTTCCGTGTATCGTGTATTGTGTTTATTACAGCACATCACCAAACACCCACACGGCATTGGTCGTGTAATTGACGAGCTACATCTCTGTTAAATACGTCAGCTAACGAGCCCACAATTGCTCATTAACTGATTTACTTATGACTTACTTGTGTATCAATGAAATGTCTTCCGTTCTAATGTTTTATATCTTGTCGTATTGATGATTCATTTTCTATGTAAGTTAATATGTGTTTGTTAATATGTGTGACGGCCTCTGTGATGCAGTGGTATGTGCGTAGATTTATAAGATGGAGGTTCTGGGTTTGATTCCAAGCAGAGCCGATTGACATTTTCTGAATTAGTCCGGGTCTAGTTGGTGGGAGGTCTCGGTGGTTAGTTACCACATACTGCTAAGCGTTTTCTTTTAAAAACATTAGAGTAAAATGTCTAAGCCCGGAGAAGTTAATGGTGTTACACGTGCTTCAGAGAACACTTTAAGCCGCCAGTCCATATCATGATGATCAGCATCTGATAGAGACCGTTAAAGAATTAAATTTCATCACCCGAAGTCCGCCAACCCACATTAGTGCAACGTAGTGGATGTATGCTCCATGATCCCTCTCCTGTATTGAAGAAAACCTATCCCAGTAAGGCCTTTATACTGGTAATGATAATGATAAGCAACTGTGTTTATAAATAATTTTTGAAGTGAAACTTCTTTATCGGGGTTGGAAAAAAATTTAGTGTAACATTTTTTCGTTACGCGTCACATTTTTCCGTTACGCGCCATCTTTGATTTATGAAAGTGACGTGATAAATATATATATATATATATGTTATATTGAAGTGATCAGCAAAATCAAAGGGCTTATTTTAATTCTAATTCCAGTGAATTTCTAAATAAAGTAAGTAATTACATCTCTTTTTCTAATACTTAGGTGTAATTATGGTATTTATTTTTCCACGTTATTTAAAATTAACCTCAGTTTTTGATCGTATTTTTCTATACACTAACACGTAGTTAGTTTCACTTCTTACGACTGTACGCTAGTACACGCACACATTTTTTTTTATTAAATACAGAACTGGAATCTTATAACATAGTTTAACACGAATGTAAATGATATTCCCTCATCCAGAACGCAGGTATGCAAATTGAATTGAATCATCAGGAATATGATCGTATAGACTTTTCACATTGGTTATTGGATTTCCACACAAGTTGTGTCCGTTGCCCAATATGAATACGTAATGCATCACAGGCGAATGATTCGTTGATTCGACGATACAAAGATACGCATCGTGTTGCAACAGAACACGATTCTGTAGATATGCTGCATTGGATTAATACAATCAGCATCGGTGAGATGTTACCACCTCTAGAGATACTGATATATTGAGTTTGAGTTTGAGTTTGATGGGAAAATATGGATGAATTTGCTATTAACAAAAATGATGACGCAATGCTTCGATTCGTCTCTGCGCCCAAACCGTTGATTTACGGGCAAAGCAAAGTGAAAACGGAACTCGTTTTTGGGATATTCACAGGGTTCGATTTATTCTAAATTGTAAATTCAGAATTATATTTTTTATAATAGATGATTTCTCAATTGGGTGGTATATTATTAAGACGTGTTTTATTAAGTGAGTCTAACTAGGATCATTCACATTTTAACCAAAACATCTCCCTCCGTCTGACGCAGTCACACAAAAAGTTAGGTTATACCGCTATTCTATTATTCTTGTACATTGCGGACTACAGAAAGTAACACCTCACTGGAAACATCTATGGGAATTAAATATTAAGCGCATTCAATAAAAATTGGTTGTCGAACTTCCAAAATTTCGTGATCAGATAAGCCTAAAATCAACGAATAAAAGCCTTGGTATAGTCACGGAATAATTGTGCTATCGCTGTAATCGACATTACAGTAAGTGGATTTGGTATTAATAAACATTCAATTCAGAACGAAATACGTTGGAGTGCGTGTCAAAACATAAATTCAAAGAATTCATCATAAAAAACCGGCACCGACTTCATAGATATGCTTAAGCAAATTAAAGCAACTAAATGATGCAAATATTTTTCAATTTTTCGGGCGTTTTGAAGTCGGTTCAATTATTTCATTGAAAGTTTTTTTCATACTTTTTAGTGATTTATTCACATAACCTATTCGTACTATAATATTAGAGTACAATATACGGCACTTGTAGCCAAAAAGCTACCGACACTTACACAAATACCATTTAACTGCAAGTGTGCCTATAAAATTTGAAGACTTCCTTCGATTTTCCCAGGATCTCATCATCAGATCCTAACGTGATGATTATGGGACCATTTTAGAAGTGGATGTTTCTATTATCAAATTCGGACTACTCTGCAAAAAGTGATGTATAACTTTTGTCTAAAGCCCACCCAATTTCAATGACACAATAAGTAATAAATTATACATATTTAAACTCGCAATTCTTTCAGTGCACTCTGAAAAAATTTGCAATACTAAAGCTGCAATGAATTCATTATATTTGCATTGAAGTTGACACATTGACACTTTAGACCGCCAACCCGCATTGAAGCAACGTGCTATGTATTAGCTCCATAACCCCTCTCCTATCACGAGAGAGGCCTAGCCCTGTCACCGTTATCAGCCTATTAACGGCCCACTAAAGGGCCAGGTCTCTTTCGTTATAGAAGAGGGTATTTTTTTTATCGACTACAAGTTGGCCCTTACCTATCACACCTGATGTTAAGTGATGATGCAATCTATGATGGAAGAGGGCCAACTTGTTAGGGATAGGATGAAATCCACACCTCTTTCGGTTTCTACACGACATCGTACCGGAACGCTTATTCGCTTGGTGATACGTCTTTTTCGGCAGGGTGGTAACTAGCCACGGCCAAGCCTCCTACCAGCCAAACCGAAACAAATTAAGAAAAATCCTAAATACCTACCATGCTGCTCCAATGCGGGTTGTCGAGTTTAAGGGGATAATTTTTAATTTATTCACGATTATTATTAGATGTTGATTATAGAACCGGGATCGACGGCTTAACGTGGCACTCAGGTGTAACATCACCATCTTCCCGACACTGACGGCTTGGAATGAACTGAAAATTTTATAGAAGTATGAAAAGTCAGAATTATTCTGTAACCCGACCCAGGATTCGAACCCAAAACCTAGTGATCGAAGCCACATAGGCTAATTAGACCAACGAGGCAGTACTAACCCTGTAGTAGACCGTTAATAGGCTGACAATGATGATAATGTCATCTCCAACGTTTATCATTTAAAAATCGAGACAGGATATATTTTGACGAACTACTTCCTCAGGATCTTTTGAGACTATCTACCGCCTCAAATCTCCGCCACGCTCCACGGAACATAGTTTACGCCAGGCATTCGATAATACAAGCACAATTGAATCAAGTAATCAATGCGCCGTGTCTGTATCGATTCAACAACATTGCTGTGGCTATCTTCCCAACGATCGATATTTGTTACATTCCAATCGACAAACTTATCTTTACAATTGTCAAAAACATCTAGAAAACTTTACCGTCCAATTTGAAACCTTACAACGTAGTTAATAAGAAAGTGTTTATTCGTGGTTTACTTACCTCAGATGTATACAGTCGTGGTCTTCCGGTGCTTTTCAAATTGATTCACTGTCAAAATCGACACAGTCGATACGATGTCAAAGACTTGTGATCGTACACTGATCTTTTATTGGGTTAATCTTTTTAACTGACAAATTCTTGGAATTTCTGCTTAGCAGATGTTAGGCATTAATCCCCAACACCTCGGGAAAATGTTACTTGCATGCTGTAAGAACATTTAATTTATATTCCGTCATTCGTCGACATATTTCAAAAATAAAAGACAGGATCAAAACTCTTCCTTAAAAAACTAATAAAACATGAGACAGTGTCTTTTAAAGCAAGGTAGTCCATCCATAGCTATCTATCTTCGATCTAAGTTATTAGAACTGATAGTAGTGTAGTTTGTAGTACCAATAGTATCATACTGAAACAACTACAGATACAAGAAAAACTTTCATCAACAGTACTGTCACGAATTTTAAAGTTGGTGGTGGAGAGCCAGGTAGAAGGAAAAAGGTCCAACGGGAATGGACAGACCTATTGAAGGCGGCGATTCCAAAAACCATATTCGAATGTTCACGCTACCAACTATCAAAAGTGGAGAAACATCGTAACAACCACGACATCTCTCCCAAGAGTGCACGATAACAAGTCTGGTAGATCTCTTTGAGTTTGTCCAGGGAAATATTACAGCCATTATATGTAGTCATATCTACCCAAGAGCAGCGTTGCTGCATCCTGACTTAATAATATGGTAGTCAATGTTATGACACATGAGGCTTAACACTGACAGATATAGGTGCTCCTGTTTGAGAAACGCTAACTATTCTTGGGCGTAGAAGTTGGTTTTACACTAAACATCAGCAATGCCGATTCGTTTCTATTTCTTTATTTCTATCGTATTAAACAGAGAAATAGAGATGGATTTGAAACCCATTCTGTCGAATCATAAGAACGTTGTTGCAGAAATAACGTTACAGTCGAGTCATCCGTTCTGTCAACTATTACTAAAAAGACTATTTTGAAAATTCATATTTTTATCGAGATATAGCCAGCCGTATAAATAAAGTAATAAATCCCACATTTATATTTCTTCTGCAATCCATCTAGCACTACATTTTTGCCGTTAAGCCTCTTCCCAACACAATCTGGGTGCCAGGCAAAATCCGAAATAGGGTCACGTGCTTGGAACATGTAAATCTACTTACACCCGTGCCTCGACTACTAAATATATTCACTAAAAGTTACACCACACTAACGCTAAAACGTCTCTCACTTGACTGCAATACTTGTGCCAATTTTTAGGGTTCCGTAGACTATATGAAAATTCAACCTATTTCGAAGACATGATTAATCAAAGAAAGAAATAATACACTAATAATAGTAAACTTCTGATAGGTTTAACGGTGCCGAAATGTTACTTAAGAATCCAACTTAACCCAACCAACTTAAAATAAAATCAAATCAAAAAATAAATGTACTGAACTAAAACATATAACATAGGCGACTTTTTAGTATGTTACATATTTAAAGTTGGTGATATTTTTTAATATAAGATAAATTAAACAATGAAGTTATAAAATTTTATTATTCCTTAAGTTCGACTAATATTATGAACGCAAAAGGATGTAGTGAGGATGTATGTAAATATTGTTTGTTGTTCTTTCACACTAAAACTACTGGATAGATTTTGATAAAACTCTACAATACAGCTTATGTAACAGAATAACACATTGGTACCTTTTTATCCCGAAATTATTACGATAACGGGATACTTTGATTTCAAAACTAAAAAAAAACAAAAGAAATGATTTAACATAATAACTTACCAAATAAAAACACGCGTATTTTAATTTCATATGAGATTATGATAACAAATCAAGATGGTTACCATCAAGAAAGCGTAAGCCCCGGATCAGAATCATTCTTAAATTATTAAAATCAATATGAAAACCAGTTTAAGCCTATAATTATAGGCTTTTTTAAAAATAAATAAAGCACCGTATGCTAATGAATAAAGCATAGACTAAAATAAAAACGGTAGAAGGAATTTTTTTCTCAAGTCAATATAAAAGTATACAGGCAACAGTCCCATGAGCGGTGTAATTTTTTAGATGATGTATTTTAAGTCGCTAAATATAGTGAGTTTTGAGTCGGTTCTATTTTTTGTTAAAAAATTTTTATTTCTTTCTTTTTACTGATTTGTCGCCACGTAACGTACTCGTACTATACTATTATAGTATATTATACGGCACTAGTAGCCAAAAAGCTACCGATACCGACATAAAAGCCGAAATCGCTGTAAGCGTGCCGAAGAGTTCCTTCAATTTCTCCATGTCATCATCAGATCCTATCATGATGAAAATGGGACCACCTTGGAAGTGTGTCCTTTCTAATAAAAAAAGAATTATCAAAATCGGACAACTCTGTAAAAAGTTATGCGTGGTCATACATAAAATATATATATACGTGTCGAATTGAGAACCACCTCCGTTTTTTTTCGTCGGTTAAAAACAGAAAAAAATAAATATTTAAGTGTTCCCTTTCAACAAACGTTATTATATTTTTGCTGTTTGTTGCTCGGACCCTTCGTGCACGACTCCGAGTCGCACTTGGCCGGTTGTTTAAGGGCTCATCTTTGCACAAATGTAATGTAGGTGCATACTTTATATTTGTGATGTTTCAAATGTTCGATTAATCTGAATTTTTATTTTTTTTTTTCTATTTACAGAGAAAAGATATAACTTTCGTCTATCATTTCCTAGCCATAGAGTACTTGTATGAGTTCTCAATAACACATAAATTACAGAACGACCTTAGGGTTTTATGGTTTCGAAATTCTTAGCAGTCAAACGATGGTGAGATTAGAAATTGATAAATCGGAAAATTTTAATATAATGGTGACAAATAGTTATGTTTTAAGGGGAGTTTGAATTTCACATTTGTATCAGAGAATCTACTTACTTTTAATTAATTATTTTATAAGATTTTTTTTAATTTCTTGGGATTATAAGTTATTGTTGTATGTGTGTAGCACAATGTTTACAATACGATTTCACATTATTTACAAAACACATTGTACAATATTTACCTGAGCCTAAATGAATTAAACTTGCTCATTTATAAACTACGCCTACAGAAATATCCCAAATGGGTTAAAATTTATTATAATCTTATTTAGATATTTGTCTCAAACGTACAAACGTTAGAACTTAGATCACGTTGCATGAATGTGGATTGGTAGTATAATTATATACTTTGACGGCCTTCGTGGCGCAGTACCAGTGAATTTATAAGATTGAGGTCCTGTGTTCGACTTCCGGCTGAGCTGATTGAGATTTTCTTAACTGATCTAGGCCTGGCTGGTAGGTGGCTCTAACTGAGGCTAATACCACCCCACTGACAAAACGTACACATTTAAAGAAACATATTTAAACGTGATATGAAAATGTTTCGGTACGACGTCGACTGTCGTGTACAAACCGAAAGGAGAGTGGATTTCATCCTACTCCTAACAAGTTCGACTTCTTCCATCTTAGATTGCGTTATCACTCACCATCAGGTAGGATTGCAGTCAAGGCCTAACTTTTAGTTTAAACTATAGCGTGTATTTTCTATATCTACCTATTGTCGGATTATGCCTGACTATACGAATTCAAGCTCAGTCACGAGCTCGCTTGCTCATGCAACGAACCCCGAAAGAACGAACTATGGACCCCGTACAGGTTCGAAAGTAGTCGGACATACTCCGACAGCAGAGACGTGAGTTTCAGCCTTTAATATTTTAATAATATAAAACAATATCAGGGTAACTTTGTCTTAATCAATAGTAATCATAACCAAATGAGAACAACACTTTTTTTCCATTGTTGTTCCCACATGTATTCCCAGGCAAAGCCACGCAGCAAAAAGTAACTTGAACGGTAATATTTATGGCGTTCAATATTAATATTCATGGGACGCCATTTGTTAATACACTCATGGCTGACAGCTCAATTTCATGACCTACTATGCACATATTCGACTGAGACAATTTAGTCTTAAGACAAACGCTACGTTAAATATATTATAGACTAATAATATTTGGGTCATCTTAAGAGGTTCTAGATTGATCAGTCTATATTTTGCAAGTAATTAGTAATAAATTAAGTTACCCTTTTTGCCTCATAAAGTACGATAATGTTTACCACTATTATTGTTAACATCTGTAATAAATGATCAATCTGTAAAAAATGAATAATAAGGTTACCTACTCATATTGGAACAGTGTGATAACATTGAGGGGCTTAGGCATAGGATAATAATGACATTTTTTTATTCAATGGCAAATTTTTAAACGAAAGTAATAGTAGCTTTATAGTTTTCCTTGTCGTTCTGCTTTAATATCGTAAAGTTCAGGATCAGAATCAGATGGGGAGATGATTTTTTTTATCAACTACAAGTTGGCCCTTGACTGCTATCACACCTGATGTTAAGTGATGATACAGTCTAAGATGGAAGCGGGCTAACTTGTTAGGATTAGGATAAAATTCTACACTCCCTTTCGGTTTCTACACGACATCGTACCGGAACGCTAAATCGCTTGGCGGTACGTCTTTATCAGTAGGGTGGTAACTAGCCACGGCGAAAGCCTCCCACCAGCCAGACCAAGACAAATTAAGAAAAATCTCGATCTGCCCCGCCGGGAATCGAACCCAGGACCTCCGTCTTATAAATCCACCGCGCATATCACTACGTCACGGAGGCCGTCAAAAATAATTTTGCACCATAAAGTATTTAGAATTTATATAGATATAGTGATCCTTGTTTTTCTTTTTTCAGTTCTTAACTTCTAAGCAGTCGGGTTTTTTGTTTTTATAATAATAATTTTATTATGCAGTCTTTTCTTACTTTTGTTGTAATTTAAGTGGAATATCTGCTTTTAGAGCTGATAAAATTGTTTTTGTTCCGGTTATTTAAATTTAGTTCGTAGTATTTAATATTGTCAATATGTATCTTGTATCCAAATAAAAATTTGAATTACAAAATTCTTATAAGTTAATCTTTATCGCTGTACATGTCGAAATCGCTGCGAATATCCACAATTTTCTTCAACTAAGTCGTAAATGCGTAGAACCTCTGACGTAATGAAGTTACTACAAACATACTTCCGAACCGTAAGATCCCATCCAATTTAAACTGAAATATTGCTCCAAGGGGAATATCTCTGAAGATTCTCGTAAGAATTCTATTTTCGAATAAGTAATTACACATATCGTATCCATTTTGTTATGCAATCCGCTTGACGTTGAGCGGCCTTTGAAATACCGAATGCGGTCTGTACGTGTCTAATCGGATGTAACCTTTATTTTGTAACTGTTATTTAGCAGATTTTTCTTAAGAACATAAACTCCATTATTGATTAAGGTCAGGGGTTTGTAGAGGCGTGTCTTTGATATGCCATCAAAGCTGAGATGTTCATCGCACACTGACTATAATTGATTCTGTTAATCTTTACCAATAAATAAATAAAATAAAATAAATATAGGACAATTACACACATCGCTATGTAGCCCCAAAGTAAGCGTAGTAAGTAACATGTGTTATGAGTACTATGATAACTGATGAATATTTATATATATATATATTATACATAAATACTTATAATATATAGATAAACACCCAGACACTGGAAAATATCCATGCTCATCACACAAACATCGAACCCACAGCCTAGGACGCAGAGGCAGGGTCACTACCCACTGCGCCACTCGGCCGTCAAATAGTTAATATTATAAAGGCGAAAGTTTGTATCTATGGATGGATGAATATTTGTTACTCTTTCACGAAAAATCTACCAAATGGATTTCGATGAAACTTTACGATAAAATAGCTTACATATCAGAAAAACACATAGGCTACATTTTATTCCTGAATTTCCACGGGAATGAGAACTACACAGGGGGAAAACCGCGGGCCTTTATTTGATAATAATTTAAACTTTTATTATAAACTTGCTGCTTTTTACCCGAGTATTTCCCGTTCCTATAGGAATATTGAAAAATTAGTTCTTAATAATTATGACTCTAATAATGATGCTTTATTATGTTCTTCAGTACAATGGTCCAAGTACACTTCCTACGTATTGTGAGGAGGTTCCTCACTCTAGGGCCCTAACCGCCGGTTGCTTGGGCGCGCAAAGGCACCGCAAATGGAGGAGAAGATTTTTTTTTATAAATTTTTAATCGTGTTTTTACATAATAAAAATATATATTTTATATTATACCTATAACATTGTTAAAAATTTTAAAAATATATGTAAATCACTTCCAATAACCAGTAACTGGTAATTTACCCGTTTCACTTGTATCACTTCGATATGTCTTCACTTAGTTCCCAGGTAAAACTGAAAAGAAAGAACAAGAATGTTATATAAAAAAGCTTAAAATAAAAGCACAAGATTATATTTCAAATTGGAATTTTATTAGTTAATTATAGAATTTGTATTTTGATAGATTGGCCCAGTAAAATGAAGTTTAAAAACAAACGTAACATAACGAAACCTTAATTTTAATAAAACTTTTATTTTTCTCTATGCCCCTTACATCGTGTATGCTAAACATCATGATGACCCTGATTATGGCTTAAAAGCTCACCAAATATAATATTTAAAATTCCATTTATATTTAAACAATTAGTATAGCGGAGAATCCTTTGAGATAATGTTCCTTTTGGAAAGTACTGCATTGTGTAAGCGTTCCAATTTGAATGGTTTCTATATACTCGTAAGATCATTCGTTTGCCTATTAAGTTAACAAGTAGGATAAATACATATCATATTTGGCCTCATCGTTACCAAACACGGAACTTACATTCGCAAAAGTAAATATTATATTTCGTAAAATGTAACAAAATATAATATTACCATGATATTGATAGACATTTCCTTGTATATCAATGAGCTTGTTACGTAAAAATATTCGTGCGCAAAATTCACATCACATGAATGGCGGCTTCCGATCAGCTTCAGATGCTCATAACGTAATTGAGATTGGCAGATTTAAAGCGGGGTGTGAAAGTGAGAAAAAACCGAAAGTGATCGTGAGATAGAGTTCGAATATGCAAGAGGCGCGGGAAAATGAAATGGGTACTGCGTGTTTTGTTACTGTAATCCAAACCACATAAGTTGGCCAAACTGGGTGTTGACCTCTTGAAAATAGTATGCAAGTCAGATGTAGATAGTAGTTCTTACTCTCTTAGTGAGTTTCCGGGGTTCAACGCGGGTTCAATGGCCTTTATTGCCACTCTATGTTATTCCGAGTATAGTGGTTAGCCTACGTGTTAACGTATCAAGAGGTCCAGAGTCAACATCATCATCACGTCATATCATGGAACGAAGTTTGGCGGTCAGTATGCCAAAAGCCTTTCTATTTCCCACGATTCGTTTCAATTGTGGGTAGTCGGTCCACTCTTTTATGTCGCCAAACCATTTCCATCTAGTAAACGGGTGCACTCTTGCCCCGTAGTTCTCCTTTCAAAAAGGATTTAAATCCTGGATCAGACTATAATATTTGAGCTTTACCTACTTACGTCCAAGAATATTTCAGTAAAAATGTTGATGAGACTCTTAGTGAGCTCAAATTAAAGTTGAAGTTATTACATCCTCGAGCTTTGGAGAGTACGAAACTTCTGCCCAGTCATTATAATTGTGATCGTTACAAAATCATCCTAAACACGTTAACCTGCATTGAAGCAGTGTGCTCTAAGCTCCATATTTTTAATGAAAATTTTTGAGTTTGTCATCACAATAGTAAAATTATAAACTTGCAAATTTGACGTTTTATAAGTGCAGGCAATCCCACCCTACACAACATAAACCATTTAAGTCGTAGAAAAAGGATAACATACAAAATTAATTAAACATCGTTGTATCAAAATCTGAGTTCCATAATTAAAACATCATTTTATTCTTGAATTTCACTAAAAACTTTTTACTCCAAATCAAATTATAATAATCCTCAAGCACACTTGCATACTTCCGTATACGATATGCTCTGTAGCAGTCAACAAACGAATCAATCGCATTATATATACGGATTCCCTCACAATCCAAGCCAATCTTCGGGCTGGTATATTTTTAATTGCTTTTTTGGCCGACACAATCGCCCAAACTGGCATCCAACAGCGGGTGGCCGCCGGCCCCTTGGAACTCCTGTAATTATAATTATTCCATTAACTTCTACCAACCAACGCAATTATTCGTAAAATATTTTCTCATTCCAACTTGCAGCAATTTAATTTGTTATTTTCGTGCCTTAATATAATTTGTGTATATTATTATTTTTTTTAGCTAATTATCGTTCCAATTCCGGTAGCAAATCCGCCGGAAAGATTCTTTTTTTATTAGAAAAATAATTTGAATCAATTTTTCTTTCAAATGTATACCTAAAACTTTTACCAGAGTTCCTTATATTAACTCTATTCGAATTATCGTCAATAGTTACATTTATAAAACTTCCAAAATCCCGTTAATGCGATAAGAACAATAATTAAACTTATTATTATTCAATATATAATTAAAAATCTAATAATTATTCTAATCCAAAAATCTTTGTTTCGCACGTTCAAAGTTGCGGGCATTTTATAATTAAAATTAATATAAGAGCGAGCTTGTGTATGTTTTCTGTAATGCTATCAAAAATACTAGAAATCATACCGTACTATACTAAAAATCATAAAATTTAGCATTAAAACCTGAGATAAAAATTCCGCGCGAAATCGCCTGTAGCCCATGAATGTATTATTGATTTTTATGTCATTTTACAGTGATGGTGAAAAATAAAGTTGTAAACTTAATCCTAAAAGAAATATATCTGCATTAGTATGAGGCATCATTTGCCATATACAGTTAAAATATTATCTGTACAAATTTTTTCGTCTACACGAACACTCACATCTGCTTAGCGACAGGAATTCACATTTACAACGATATAGCCCTATTATCTACCTCGTTTAAGAAAATAAACAGCCTCGTACTCATTAAAATAAAACAACCATCAAAAGGCCGTCAAAGGACGATTCCTATCCTGCGATCACGGGCGAAAACACGGTTTTATTTTCAAAATTAATCGTGCAAAAACAGACTCTATATTTTTACCAATCAGAAGAACAAAGAGAAATTCGTAATGATCGCCATATGACGTCTCTAACCTGTCCGCCCTTACATAAGATTTATGTCTGTTATTTACAACTGCGCATACATTACTGCATTCCTTCACATTAAAGTTTTCGTGACTTGAAAGCGAAACGCAATGGAGCTTGCAGTTAGTTAATTCAGAACATTTATGGATGCACCCAGCGGCGAGAACCTGCAGTGTAGTTTTTTGATTACAACAGCCGTGAGCATGCAGGGGTTATCAACATTTTCAATGAGGCTTACATCGATTATAATATTATAATAACACTTATATTATGGTAATTGCTCGAATAGACGATCAAATTATTAAAGTGTTATTTAACTTTTAGTGGAATTAAATGGTGAACCGTAAAAATAATAACTATTTTACAATGTTGTTATTTGTAATGAAAGTACTTATTGTATGAAACTTATTTTGTTACTAATAAGCTTTGCTCACACATTATTAATTTAGGCTTACTAAATTTAGAAGAAGAAATGTCTAAATTAAACCATTAGAATTGAATCTTGTTTAAATGAATTCGCTAAAATAAAAGAATATACAAAGATCCGTGATATAATTATTAATATTTTAATTATAAATTTTTGGTATTGTTTTGTATGCAGAAAATGTTTGCAACAACTGATTTCTTTAAGTTACAAAAACAATGTTTGCGGCGAGCATAATTTTTTTCCAAAACCAAAATTCCGAAAATCCGCACTCGAGGCCAGGTAGCAATCGAATTTTAAATTTATTTGTATTTCCAATAAAAAGGTGAACAATAGAAAACATACGTTTACCTGACACTGATTATAATAAGGAACGAAAAATATGACGACATCCATATGTTGTTTTATTTTGTCTCCAATAAAAAAATAAACTATCAAACACAAAAATTCTTTCAAGGTTCCGTACAACGGCTATAAGATTTAAAAAGTATTATTACGCATACAATAAATTATAGGAAATCGCAATTACAATAGACTATCGTATGTCAACTTTTTCTAAGGATCTTCAACTTTTGAAGTAAATTCTCTAAATATTTTGTCAGTATGGCATTGACAAAAAGGTTGTCAGGTTTTTACGAAAAATATTTAGTTAAAATTATTTAGAATTCATTAAGTAGATTATATCACGAACTATACAAATTATGTAAAAGAGATCATTCAAAACGTCCCATAATTACAAAATGTATTATTTCGAGCAATTTTCTTATGCCAAACCCTTACAAAACAAGAATTCAATGTCTAAATAAGATATTGACTTCAAAGGTAAAAAAATAAAGAATAAATAAAAATTTCATCTCAATAAATATCAAAAGTGATTTTGCTAACATTTTAATTAAATTATATTATGCGAAAATTTACAAACTATACATTGTAGGTACATTTTTGCTCAGTGCCATATACCAGCATAATCGAAACGAAAATAAAATGTTTGCGGAACCCTAAACACGAAGCTCTTTGTAAGCCGTTGTTTGGTGAGTGAATTACGTTATTAGTTGTTTAGGCGAGGCACGGAAACTTGGCAATACTGTCTGCGGCATTTGTCGGCAAGTCGAGTGTAAAAGGAGTTTCCGCGTCGGTTGCCGATCACAAATGGATTAAGTACAATTAGATACTAATATTGCGCGTTGCGTTTTGGAATCGATGATGTGTAATATGAGGGTTGGTATGAAAGCTGCTTAAGAAGAACAGCTTTTAATGTCGACTCGGTGGTTCAGTTGGTGCTATTTGATTTGAGATTTTGAACTTCTATGTTATGTTATGTTATGTTATAGAAATAACATTATTTATTCATCATCATTATCATTTATTTTTAAAATAAAATAGATTTTATTTATCGGCCTATTTTAGTGGTTCACACAGTACAGTGGCAGCCCTCCGATCTTATAAGAGGGTATCTAGTATATTGGAGCTTAGACGCACAAGGCTACCCCTATACCTATTTACGTGTTAGCGAGCATAGTGTGACAACGTCACAACATTAGTCTAAATATATTAATGGTAGTGACCAAAACTAATAACTTTAACATTCTTAAAAATATTGAAGTCTGTAGAAACGTGTTCGATGTTTATTATTAAATAAAAAAAAATGCTCTAACCATTTAAAGAAACCTTTTGTTTGTAAGTCTTTTTATCTATAAAATAACAAATACCTAGATAAAATAATGGCCAACAAAATAGTTGTAGGTACACAACAATTCAAATAATCACGTAACTACATGCATTTAAAACACCAATTAAAATGCATAAGAGTAAATCGAAGTAGCAACTGCAGTTAAGAATCAATCAGTCTATTTACATGCGATGCAGTTGAATGCATTAAACGTAGTCCCATTGTAACGTCGACATTATTCTTAAAGGAATGCTCATTAGCCCTTGAAGGCCCTTCCTTTGTATATGAAAATAATGACTTGTTGGGAGTAGCCCATACATTAGACAAGACCAATTGCCTACAAAGATTCATGGTTTTAAAATCGTAAGACCGCAATTTTTTTTTTTTTTTATTGACTACAAGTAATCCCTTGACTGCTATCACACCTGATGTTAAGTGATGATGCAATCTAAGTTGGAAGCGGGCTAACTTGTTAGGAGTAAGATGAAATCCACACCCCTTTCGGTTTCTACACGACATCGTACCGCAACGCTAATTCGCTTGGCGGTACGTCTTTGTCGGTAGGGTGGTAACTAGCCACGGCGAAAGCCTCCCACCAGCCAGACCACGACAAATTAAGAAAAATCTCAATCTTCCCCGCTGGGAATCGAACCCAGGACCTCCGTCTTATAAATCCACCGCGCATACCACTGCGCCACGGAGGTCGTCAAAAATTTGTGCATCTTAAATGTATGCATTATAATTTATTTTGTGCGCTGGTTCATCAGTGCTCTTTTGGATCTGGAGGTCTTAGATTCGAGTCACGTGTAGGACTGTGAAATATTAAACTTACATTTCTTCCAAGAAACTCTTAATACCAGCAAAGTTTGAAATTCAGCAGTGATGTTTCCCTATGAAAATATTTTCGAGTGTTTATTTTTCTACCAAAAAGCCAAGACAAGACGTCTTCTATGTTTCTAAATGTGCTTTTGAGTTCTAATTTGAAGTAAAAGTAAGTAATAAAGAGCTCATTTATCCTGACAATTAAAAGCTAAAGAGTTTGTGTAAATGAACACACTATTCTTAGAAGCTACTGTTTCGAATTGAAACATTCTACCAGTGCCGGATAGAGGAAGACATACTGTATAACAAAGCTATATACGCGTGTCAACACTTTGTTGGTGATTTTAAATAAAAGAAAAACATGACTTGTATGATGTCTGCGCCAGCTTAATTATTGTACTTCTCCCATATGTATATAATTATTATAATATTTTTCCAACATTTCCGCTCAAATACCACACAAACATACATATTATCTTGCGGCGATCATCAAGTATTACGTAACATGTGTAATTAACAAACACACTTTTTCTGTCCGTTCATAATACGAGATTTTATATTAATCATGGCAATATCCCTTTAACTGTGCCTAGACCCTTGTTTGTTCTTCGAATCGTTGGTTTTTACGATGAAATTATATAATGAGGTCGTAAGCAATTATAATGCCCTGACTGTTTAGAAATTTCCAACTCTCTTTCCATCGTTTCAGAGAAGAATTAGAACTAAACAGATTTGGATGAAATTTTTCACATTGATATTGGTCTGGAAAACCAGATAACTAAGCTTTTATCTCAATAATTTGACACGAATTAGATCAATGTCTGGGAAACCGCTTATATGTTTTCTGATCAAATTTTTTTTATTGTAAAACATGGCAAAGATGCGTTGTCAATGCCATGGAAGATGTTTTTCGTAAGCAGAGTAACTTTGTTGAAACGCATAAAATATAACCATTATTTTTACTAACATAAAGAAGATAGACAACTTGTCATTAATGTTTATATACATAGACACATATGTACATAAGTTTCAATTAAATTCAAAAAATCCTTACATGTTTACACTATAGAGGGAAACTTAAAAACACCACAAGTGATTTGTTATCCACATATAAAACTTTGGTTATCAAGAGAATAATGAATAAACTTAAGCCATATTAGACCGTTCACCGTTTCTAAACAATCAATGTATAACAAGAATGTAAGAGCCATAACATTTTTGGTATTTTCAGGCCAAATATTTTCGTTTGCTTTTATTACCAATGGCATTATTAACATTCCTCAAATGGTAGGCAACGGTAATGAGTTTCCTAACATTCCTTTTTATAATGCCGTAATTTGCTTTAATAAACTCATTAAATACTATTTTCTAAAGAGCAATGCAGTGCTTAATAGCACTTAGTTTAAATTATGCAGGCATTGCAATAAAAACTACGGAAATTACAATAATAGTCAAGTTAGTACTGTGCCTCGCGTTTTCATCCGCGTAGACCTTTTTCCCATGGGATGAAATGAGGTAAAAATGTGCTATTTCACACTATAATCTATCAATGTGGCAAAGTTCATCCAGATCCTTTCAGCCGTTCTAGTATCACAAATAGTGTAACTAAGCTGTCCCTGTAAATAATTTTTGAAGGGCCAATAATAATGGCCCCCACAGATATTATCTTATTCGGAACAATCTCTTACTGGTATGTAATGAAAGTTCGCAAAATATAATCAAAGAGTATCGGTAAATATTTCTTAAAGATGGAGAATTATAAATATAGGTACGTGATTAAAAACTCGACCGTAGTCATCGAAGTTGAGAAGAGTTTAATGTTACCCGTACTAAAAAATAATAAGTACTGAAAATAGCAGTACGTATAAATCACATTATCATATTAACATGCATTGTGATCGGACCTGATTAATGAAGTGATTGCGGCGAGCAGGAATCATGATTGCATGATTAGTTGTTGCGATTATGCGATTCGCGGAACAGCGAATTTAATGCTGGATAAGTAAACATTGAATTTAGGCAATGAACTTTTGCCTAATGATTTAATTTTAACACACACACACACAAAAGAATTATTACATAAATACAACCCACCCCGAATCACGCACGTATTTATGTCATAAAATTTTTAGACTACACATGATATGCACATACCTATTTAGAGAATCTAAGATATAGAGTACTAGCAGTCGCCGCGACTTCCGCGTGAAAACCTCTTAGGTACCCTACCAATTTTAAAGACCGACTTTCATATTATAATGTGTGCTCATTCCCCGCTACCCCTCTCAATTTAAGGCTAGGGTCTTGAGTCAAGCTTTCAAAATAAACAAAAATAATTTTACAATCCGACACGCAGATCTAGAGATTAGCCCGATTAAACAAACGAACAAGTTTAGTTATATAAATAATAACGTAAACGTAAGCAATTGAAATAAATGATTTTTTAAAACATAAAAAGTTGTATATCTGCCAAAATATAAAAGATAGATATATGTTATAGCGGACTTTTAAACCATTGCATAGCTTCTATCGCGGGCCTTGAGCGTGGAGACAAACGATGATACTTTTTAGTTTTTCCATCTATCAATAAATACCAGAACTTTTAATGACTTTTTGAAATATCACGCTTGTAAAAAAAATACTGCATAAATAAAATAAATATATAATTATAATTGCATAAGTTAATAAAAAATTCTATGCAATAGCTTTACCGCGGCAGTCTCCGAGTGCCACGCGTTTTTTTTTGTAGAACTTTTAAAGATACATAAAGTTTTCATACAATGTTTTGAATTATATCCAATAGCTAAGGCAGCGCACGCGCATAAAGCCAATTTAATAAATTTTACGGTCTGACTCGCGCGACAAAAACTGTGATAACTCGGCTAATTTATATAATACAAATATAAAATATAGCCTATGAAATTCCCCGATAGTGTAGCATTCTACTGGTAAAAGAATTTTTAAATCGGATCAGTAGTAAGATTAGCCCCAACAGATTTTTATTTACAAACTTACAAACTATACCTCTTTATAATATTAGTATAGACAAACAATGGAACAAAAACAAAAGTTTACACAGTTACCGTAAAAAGTAACGAGTACTGAAATTAAGCGTAAGTATTAATCACATTTATCGTATTAACACGCATTGTGATCGCACCTGATTAATGAAGTGATTGCGGCGAGCAGGAATCACGATTGCATGATTAATTGTAGTGATCATGTGATTCGCGGAACAGCGAATGATATGGAGGCCATGTGAAGTTGAATTTAGGCTATAAATATTTTCTTTAGATACATTATTTAATTAAGTTATGTGGTGTTTAAAAGTCTATTTCTACAACAGTGATATTTTTGATATAACGTCATTGTTTAATAAATATACTCAAATAAAATTGAAGTGTTAATAAGTCATTGTTACATCATTATTTTAAGCTATATACATATTATACAAATTAATATTTATTATGTTCATACCAACGATCCTCTTCGAAAACTCAAACTCAATCTGTATTAGAAAAGAAAAATTATTGTAAATTAAGTATTTTAAATTTCATTACAAATATTCATATAATAATAGATAGACGTAGGTACTAGTATCTCATCTCATTATATATTTCTTTAATACTTACTTAATTATTTATTACATTATGCTATATACATCATCATTATCAGCCTATTACCCGCCCACTAACAGGGCTCCCTTCTTGTAGGAGAAGGGATATGGAGCTTAGACCCACCACGCTGCGCCAATGCGGTTTGGTGGGATAGTAACTGTAACCGATAGCTTGACGTGCTTTCCGAAGGGTATAACAACATTACCAACTTCCCGACTCCAGACTCAAAATTTTACTGAAAATGACTTAAAAGAAAAAGGAACTCCACATTTCACAGTCCGACCCAAAATTCGAACCCAGGCCCTAGTCATCGAAGTCAAACAGACTAACCACTTGACCAACAGCCGCTTCTTTATACTATTATACAATACCCGTAACCTATACATTCCACTCGTAGCAATTTGTTTTTATAGACCGTATCACTTTCGATTCTCTTTTCAAAATGCAAAAGCTTAAGACACTTAATTGAGTTCGTTACACAACATCGAGTACCATCTATGTAATACTAGCAGATGCTCGCAACTTCGCTCGCAAGGAAAATTTTGTATCCACCTTTCTAAGAACATGAAAAAAAAATTTGTGCGTTACCTATAATTATTTAAAGAAAGAATTGGTATAACAAGCTATTTATATAAAATAAATAAATAAGCCATCGCGGATTTTTTGTAGGATTAGTAAAGAAAAACAATTATTAAATACAATGACGACCTCGGTGGCGCCGTGGTATGCGCGGTGGATTTATAAGATGAAGGTCCTGGGTTTGATTCCCGGCGGGGCAGATTGAGATTTTTCTTAATTTGTCTTGGTCTGGTTGGTGGGAGGCTTTCGCCGTGGCTAGTTACCACCCTACCGACAAAGACGTACCACTAAGCGATTTAGCGTTCCGGTACGATGTCGTGTAGAAACCGATAGGGGTGTGGATTAGATAGCATCATCACTTAACATCAGGCGTGATAGCAGTCAAGGGCCATCTTGTAGTCGACAAAAAAAATGTTTTGTTATATATCGAAGTAATATGCAGCGTTTTTAACTAAAGCGCCCAGGCGCGTGACTCTCAGTTTACACAAAACCTTAACATTTTTTATATAATAAAACCTTCTACAGGAATCGTTCTATCTATTGGTGATAACTGTGTTATAAATTGTTGTTTACTCTGAGTTTATCGCGAATAGACAAAAATACAGACGCGGCGGGGAAACTTTATTTTGTAATAACGAGTATAATTTATTGACCAAGTACGATGATGTCTACAATAATAATACTGTACTGATATCTTAATTAATCTTTTAATTTAAATCTCAAAATATTTGCATTCTAAGTTGTTGAAAAACAAAATTTAAAAAATAATATATTTTTAATAAATATACATCGACTTTGAGTAATCACACATGTCAAACATTCGATAATGAACTCAGTTTTCTGAAGTTTCTTGAAAAAAAACGAAAATTTTTAACAAAAAATAGGAACGTCTTAAAACGCACTAAAAAGTAAAAAATAACTGCGTCATTTAGTTGCTTTAATTTTCTTAAGCATATCTATGAAGTCGGTGTCGGTCGGTCGATTTCGAAATCGTTTTATAACTTCACATTAATAATTCGCAAACTAAGAAAAAAAAAATCTCACAAACCAAATTCTTAGCTTAGAATCTATCTTAAATGAGAAATTCTTCTATGCTTGTATAATGTATATGTAATCTCAATCTTGGAAACGACCCCGAGATTTTCATAAATTTTATACGAATCGGGAGCGATTAATCGATCAAACTAGGTTTGATTTTTAAAAACTTATAATTAAAAAAAAACCCTGTATTTTTAGTTAGCATAGCTCGGTCAAGCAGGTACTAATTTTAAATTACAAAAATTCCGAAAATCGAACTTAGAGCCTTACACTGATATACCATCACTTTATAAAGAAGGTCATCAGTTACTTAACAAGTGCAGACATCACATCCGTCGGATAACACTTCAAATAAATGTTACAATCGCCGAAATGTACGCTCAATTCTTTGATTGCGGTGTTATTTGGAAGTTCATCTAAGTTCACGTTAAGTAACATCTCCAATCACTGCAACTTAAGATGCTGTGTGACCTAGTTACGCATCAGATGGATTGGGCAAACTTAATTATGCGAAGGTTAAAACCTATATTTCTTCTCAAGATCGTAATCTGCCTATTTTAATGGTCCACTAGAAGACCAGGTCTTCTTCTTCATATTGTGTGTACACCACACTACTTCACCACTCTTATATGGTTATACCGGCTTAAAATGTTTGTATGTTTGTTTGACTCTATGATCATTACTATTTTAGATAGAATCTAACATAGTAATCAGGCGCTCTGACACAAAGCCTCCTCAGGCGTTGACAAAAAAAATATGTTATATTATTTATTACACGTTGCATTCACAGTTGGTGGTAGATGATGATGCCGTCTATGGTGGATTCCATCCATCCATCCATCTAGAAATCTAGATAGATCCATCTAGAAATCTAACTTTTTAGAATTAGGATAATATCAACACCCCTTCGGTTTCTACAAGACATCGTACCGGAACGCTAAATCGCTTAGCGGTACGTGTTCGTCGTTTAACTAGGCACGGCCAAAGCCTCCTACCAGCCCAAAAATTATGTAATGTAACATTATCTAATCTTTCAATCATTTTTATTTCAAAATAACCTCAGCAAAAGACTTTATAGCTCATACAAGTCTATTCCATTACATTTATGTATCAACAACATTGCTAAGAAATATTAATTCATTGTAAACTGCAATATCATGAGTAATAATATATGAACGACATTGCCGAAGACTATAGAATAATTTTGCAAAGATTACAATGACAAATGGCGGTAGTTTCCACCTATCTTAAGTCCCCGAGTGCTGTGGGCGAGACTTAACGAGGATTGATGTACTCAATAGGATTTAGATTAAGTGTGACCGCAGATGACAAAACACCTTGTTTATCGCCTAAGACTAGCATTAATTTTACACACGTAACCAAGTAAGTTACCGTTATATCAAATGCGTTATCAACTTTAATCCTATAATCTTAAAGTTTGTTATTGTGTAAACGATTTAAAAGTGTCAACAGTGGATTACTAATCAAGTCAGAAAAAATTAGGCAACGTCGATTTATATTATATAGAGTCGCGTGTTGCTATTTTTCAAAGTTTACAGATTTAGCATGTTACTCGATCGTGTTAATCAATTAAAGTATCGTTCCAATATTTCATTGCGACTAATGTAAAACAATTTTTTTAGTTGTTTTATGCCTACGAGATATGTTCTTCTCGTATAATTTATATACCTACTGTCTTCCACCATAGGTACATGATCTATATTTACAACCATTTTTGTTTAGTCTACCGTTTTTTACTTTAACTTATTCGTAAAATTTCAAAAAGAACTAGACGTTTAGACAGTAGATTGAGATTATAAATGTCCTTTTTTGTATAATATATTTGATCATGTACGATTATTATTGAAACCAGTAAGTATAGGTAAGTACCGAATCTCTAGTCAAACATCGTTGTCTTATTAAGAGCTTCACCATATTAAATCAACTTATTTAAACTTGGTAAGGGCGCAACAAGTACTTTTTAGCAGTCTGTGCATAGTATGTTATTTGAAGAATTTAGTTCCATATTTTCCGCATCATAGCGAGATTTTTAATTTTTGTCAAGCTATACTTCTATCTATAAATTATTTAAACTTTGAAATAGACAAAACAAAACCCATAAAAATAAATTATTCTTTTAAAATCGAAAAGACCAAAACCGTTTTCGCTAACCATTAAGCCCATAACTCATATTTTTAATCTAAAACTTTAAAACAACGAAACCCGGACCCACCAGGGCCCAAGTAAAAACAACAATTAATAAATAAGCAAAAAAAATCACGCCAGTGTTTCAATTCATTCTATGGGCGGGGTCGTTTTACATTCAAGGGGAGGATAACCTCAAAATCATTAGGCCTGGAATGCCTCAGAAAGTGAGCTCCATAATTTGGTGCCTGACTGCACCGTGGGCGTATGCCTTTGTCTTTATAAAAGGACAAAAAAGCTTTATGTCAGCTGATAATATTTATTTGCGCCGCCTCACATTAAGCACATGTAATTTTGTCTGCATTGTCCGAGACATGTCGTGTCCGCGTGTGATGGATACAGACAATTGTTTCATTATTTTATAACGTTATTTATTCCCAGTTAATGTTATGTATCACATCTCGAGATCTTAAGACGAGAATAAAATGTGTATTAACGATCACAACTGACAGACCGCACATAAGTTGTGGTTGTGTAAGGTTAATAATATAATTAATTATTGTAAGGCATCCATGTAATTTCTGTGGGATAATTCTATATGGGCATGCAATTAAACAGAAGATAACTAACGTAAGTTGACTGCTATCACACCTGATGTTAAGTGATGATGTAATCTAATAGGATGAAAATCCACACCCCTATCGGTTTCTACACGACATCGTACCGGAACGCTAAATCGCTTGGCGGGACTCTCGTAAATACCATGTATTGAGAGAAGGCAGTGTAATATCCATTTATATAATTTTTAAAATAAAATTAAAATGTAAATATTTTAGTGATGACATGACGGTGACTCTCAATACCTGATAACAAGTATAATCAAATAATTAATTATCCTAACTGCTTTTTACGTCACATCCTAGGTACTTTAATTAGAAAAAATAAGATTATCTGACGAAGGTTAATTTCAGAGCCTTAAAAATGCTTTTGTATTTAATTAATTCAGCACGCAAAAAAGTCTTGACAGAATGAGAAGAACACAAATGGACAGACAACGAAATTATTTTAATATAGGGGTTCCGTATTTTCTTTTCCTGATACGGGACCCTGAAAAGAAATGATCAGTGAATGCATTCGAAGAGATCATTGATATAACCTTACATTTGCGTGGTATTAATATAATGAAGATAATTAATATAATGAAGTTCTTATGAGAAGGTAAATCACTTAATTACATAAGTCAGTCTGGCTTCCCTTTCTCTAACACATACTCTTTCACTCTAACCCACAAAATTAGTCGTATTTAAGTTATCACTTCTGTCGTGTGTCCTTAAAATATTTTTTTATTTTAAGCACTGTCAACTAATAATTACTAAATGTAAATGAATGTATAAACTTACATTAAATGAAATATAAAACATAACACGGGTTAACAATGTAACACCAACAGTGCAGCAATTTCCAAACGCTAATATTGTAATTACGCTATAACTCAATTACGGATCATGAACCGCTACCACTCATATAATTTAGTTTATACAATATTACAAAATAAACATAGGGCTGTCCTCCTAATATTCTTAAGAATTAAAATCAAAAATCAAAAATATTCAAAAATACTGTAATCAACTTTATATTTAAAGACTTGTCGAAAACTTATCTAAGCGATCTATATTGAAGGAGTCCTTAAATATGAAACTTTGTCATCCCTAACGAGTATTATAATCATCATTTTCAGCCTAGGCCAGGCATCCCTTTCATATGAAGTGTATACCCACCACGCTGATCCAATGCAGGCTGGCGGGCTTAGGGTGATAATGTTTTATTTATAAACGATCACTATCAGATGTTGATGAAAGTGTCCGGGACCGACGGCTTAACCTCGTGATCAAAGTCAGATAGACTAACCACTAGACCAACGAGTATTCAGGCAGTCAATATTGTAACAACATCATAATATCATTAGAATTTTACGAGCACCATATTCATAAACCTGTGTGTGCCCTGCGCTTTAATGCATCGTTACAGATACAAGCTCTGTAGGAGGATAAGATAATAAGTATTTACACTTAAATTCTTTATTTTTGGACTCCTAAAAGGCTTTTTGGTTAATTGGTTACGGTGTTTTAAACTGTTAAGAGATTTTAAAATTTTTTCGAAGTGTCATTAACAATAATAGGCCATAGGTTTTGAGGGCCTCAAAACCGTGGCCCTATGCAGTGGTATCCAAGGTGAATTTATAAGACGGGGGTCCTGGGTTCGATTTTTGATGACTTGATCTGGCTGGTGGGTCGCCGTGGCTAGTTACCCCTATGCCGACAAAAACGTGCCGCCAAGCGATTTATATGATGTTGATGTCATGTAGAAACCGAAAGAAGTGTGGATTTTCATCCTACTCCTAACAAGCTAGCCCGCTTCCATCTTAGTAGAATCACATCCGCATCCCTTTTGGTTTCTACACAATATCGTAACGGTACACTAAATCGCTAGGCGGTACAACTTTGTCAGTAGAGCGATACCTAACGACAAAGCCTCCCACTGGCCCCAAATTAACTAACTAACTTAATCATATTTTACTTTCCTTTTATTTTTCTAGTTTTAAGCCATAAACCATATGCCACTGTATAAAGATTTTAAACAAGGCCACAATGGTCACAATAATAACGCAAGTATATATATATTTTTTTTAATACCTACAAGTTGGCCCTTGACTGCTATCACATCATGGAAGCGGGCTAACTTGTTAGGAGTGGGATGAAAATCCACACCCCTATCGGTTTCTATACGACATCGTACCGGAACGCTAAATCGCGTGGCGGTACGTCTTTGTCGGTAGGGTGGTAACTAGCCGCGGCGAAAGCCTCCCACCAGCCAGACCAAGACAAATTAAGAAAAATCTCAATCTGCCCCGCCGGGAATCGAACCCAGGACCTCCGCCTTATAAATCCACCGCGCATACCACTGCGCCACGGAGGTCGTATATCTGAATCCGTCATAAACAAACTTTGTTAGAATCTATAAAAGATAAAACGAAACAACCCACCTATAAGCAAATGATCTCTAGTTTTTATTCGAGTTATTACGGCTACTGATTGATATCGTAACAAAATATTACCCACCACAGGTTGATAAGCTTCATTACAGCTTAAATTACTTTCAACTTCACCCGCTGCCATCCTTGGAAATTTATTATATTGTCGATGTCGTGGGCTCCGTGTCATACACAAAAAAGCCGGTTTATCTCTTGTAGTATAGTCAGAGAGCCAACTAATCTAATCAAATCGAAATTTATTTATTTCAAGCATACAAGTTAAATAAACGTAACCAATCGGAAGGCAGATTATTTTAGTAGAATTACCCGTTATTAGATTTTATCTAACTGAATATTTACGACAAGCTTTTTTTTTTTTATCGACTACAAGTTGGTCCTTGACTGCTATCACACCTGATGTTAAGTGATGATGCAGACTAAGATGGAAGCGGGCTAACTTGTTAGGAGTGGGACGAAAATCCACACCCCTTACCACCAGTTCGGAAGGCAAATCGCTTGGGATAATCTTTGTAGAATTACCCGTTAATAGATTTTATCTAGGACCTGAATCCACCGCGCATACCACTGCGCCACGGAGGTCGTCAAAAGCTAACGCATTCTATTTAAAGGAACAGCAGAAACATCACCTTGAGCTCACACAGAAGCTCTGACAGAATCAAACCAAAAAAAATTGGCCTACTCTTTGAGACATTTCTTATCTGTATCTTACTTACTAGCATAGGTTTAAAATTATTTAAAAATCCAAAAAGTTTAGCTGGATAGCTAAAATATATTATTATTTTAGTAAGTATATCTGTATAAGAATTGCCAAATCAACAAATTTAGACACCAGGTGATTAGTTCGATAAATAATATAAATAAAAATATAAGTGGAACACTGTATATTTCATTTTGTTCATCAACTCTTGCGCTATCAATAAATATAAACTTAGAGTCGGAAAGCGCTAAAAAGATGGAATTTCTTAAACACCACCATCACTCATACAGTGATGGTATATTCATGTAAATGAACGTCATTAGCTACCTGATTTCGTTTTAGTGCGCGCTTCGCTCCAGTGTTTGTTAAAAATCATATAAACGAACTTTAACGGAGCCTAACAGAAACTTTGAAGGGCAATAACTTTAACTAAAGTATGAATTTAAAGTATGGTGCTTGCTTGAGTGTTTTAAAACACGTTCTTAATCATCTGACTTCATCACCTTTTTTATTTATATATTTATAATTTTTTTAATGACAGGTAAATTTCGCGGTTAAAAACTACTTAAGTTGAAGAATATTTTACTAAAGTTTTGTAACTTGAAATATTGCGGTTGATGTAGATATTAGACTAGTTAGGTAAGGCAAGGACCTAATTAGGTAAGGCAATGGCATGGAAAAAAAATTAAATTAAAAAAAATAAAAAATAAACAAATAAAAATTTAAAAAAGCCAACATCAGAGTTTATAAATTATTAAAATAAAAAAGCTTTACTCAAGGCCCGCGATAGAAGCTATGCAATAGCTTAAAAGCTTTACTAGTAGACATCTGCATTTTTGTCTGTATGGAATTCGGTCATATACAAAATGCTTTGTCAAAAAACTAGCTGTGCCCAACTGTTTCATGCCCGTAGATTTCGTTGCCATAATATATCATGAATTTAATGTCATTAATAATTATTATGTCGAATAATGATATCCGTAAAAATGTAATTACCGTTGAATTCAAAAACAATTTCTCAACTACTTTATTATGCTATAAAATTTATCACCGAATCCAATTATTCCATACCAATAATTTCTCGCAGTGTCACAGCAACAAAGCCTGATGAACAATGACTTGAAGTCACAATAAATACTCCTACTCGTGAATGAACAAGGGTCAATTTTCACCTACATTTCAAATCGCGGATTTGCAAAACAAATTCTCTCTTGTAGAGTCTGTTCGCTAAAATAGGGAGCACTTTATGGCTTGGCACAATTCACGTTTTGTAGTTTAATTATTAAGCGCTTATACAAACTTACAAAGTCAATAAAAGCTTGACAAAAATGAGAAGGATTAATAGGTATGGCGCTTTCTGTCTGAGCTCTACTGAGCACCGCTCACTAATAATAATCCAACCCACCGCTATGCTTAATTCTGCCGCTAAACAGGATTGCTGTGTTTCCATCTTATTATATGGTTGCCGATATATGTGATTACAAGCAAATTGTGTTGTGTTTCTAGTACAATGTTGTTCCTAGCAACATTGTTCTTGCACAATGATGCCCTGTTGCGATATCATGAAAGCGCTGCTTATTATTCTATTTAGATTCAAATGACCTTCTGCTTATTCAGCCAACTATCACTTATTAAAAAAATAATTAAAAAATTGGTAACAAGCAAATTCATAAGTCAAAGTCAAGATTTTTTTATCCACCGCAAAATGGACCCAGGACCCTTATACTGAAACTATGGAAAGATTTTGTCGCAACTATTTTTACCACTGTTTATGAAAAATGTGGCAGATTTGACCAATGAGTAAACATCAATTTATACAGTACGTACTTTAGTTAGTGGAATAGGTTATAAAGGCAAACGTTCCACACGGCCTGGACAAGACACGACAGGCCGTCCGGTGCTTTATGATCTCATAAAACGAGCATTTCGAGTGAGTTCACGAGACGCCGACGTGGCGACCGGCGACAGCCCCCACGACTTGTTCCAATTTGTGTTAGCAATTTACTTTGAACTACAAACTTTAACTGCTAACACGTGGGATATATTAGAAAGTCGTGTCGTTACTAAAAAGAATCTTCTTTACTACATACGAGTATTAAAAAACCATTTAAAAGTAAAATCGAAACTATTGTACAACTTTTCTTAGACAATGATTTTCAAACTAAAAATATCATGATAATTTAGAAGATATAGATAGTTTTAAAAGGTAGTAAGTTTTCGCCGCAAAATTACATCGGACTGAACAACGAATAATGACATTGTTCGTCATCGTCGTGTAATTCTGGTTTCTAGTTCCTGATTTGTGCTCTGACTTTGTTTTCTTTTTCCAAGTAATTCTCAATTTCAGATGAAGAGGTTGGTAGCATTGCCTCGAAGACACCTTAAAAACTCTGCTCTACTTATCTTTCAGTAGGCATTACTTATCATTGTATGAGTTTCACGCCGGCTTTTTTCAGCAGAACCTGCCTTTTAATCGATGGTAGAGTCGCTACATCAGGTAGTGATTGTTACAAGCAACATGATTATCACCTGCCTTACGATGCATTGAAGTAATTGAATATAAAAAGTGAATCTCTTTTAGAAAACAACTACAGCAACTAGCAATTAAAAATTTCTTGCTAATTAAAATTAAGTCAATTCTAGATAGAATACCAATAAAGAACCCTTTTCGTTATTATGCAAAACATTTAGCAGCAGAGATCGTAAATATGTCTGTATCAACACAAAACACAAAATGTATCTGAAGTGCGCCATCCTGAACACCTTAAAATAATACTCAGAAGCGGTACATTAATACCATTCAGAAGGATTTAATAGTCGAAATGTTTACAGCAGCCGTAAATATTATGTCGGTGTACAAAATTAACAAATGAATACGCACTCATTGAATGTTGCATACAATATTAACCGAACGCACATAAATCCCTCGCAGCGATCCCTTGGAAACGTCATAAATCAATTTTAAAACATTTTTAATGATCTGTCGTAAAATATTGAACGGAGTATATCGGGAGGATTCTTCGCTGTGGATTATAATGTTCGTTCTTGACCCATATGGGCCTCTGTTAATCTCTTAACCTCAATGAGAGATTAGATATTTATAAGCGTCTTTGTTAGAAGTTTATGTGAGCTTTGATTTAGAGGTACATATTTTTTTAAGAGGCAGTTGACCATGATACTTTGGTTTTGACTAATATTCAACTTTAATCTTGAACTATGTGAAAAACATGGTACAACCTTCAAAGGATTGATTTACCTATTAGAAACCGAAAGGATGAATAGGTATAACCCTTACAAGTTAGTAACATCCTACTCTTAACATCAGGTGTGATAGCAGTCAAGGGCCAACTTGTAGTCAATAAAAAAAAACATTCAAGTTTAATCTTGAACTATGTGAAAAACATGGTACAACCTTCAAAGCATGGATTTACCTAGTGTCACGTATGTCATATTAAGGATCTCTTATATTACTAAGAATCTCCTAATCTCCAATTTCTCGTCAATCATGACTTTAAAATTAAAAGAGCAGTATTTAAATTCAGTAGAGGTTCAAGTGAGTAGTAGTGTATTTGATTTACGTTTTAGTATTTGTAGGTGCGTAAGGCATAATAGGCAAACAAATTATTTACTTATTTAGAGAAAACAACTTAAAACGCCAAATAACTATATTACCTATATACGAGTACAGTTAAGAAAATATGAATTATTATTTCTCTCAGTTCAACCAACAAAGCTTTTCAATACACGCATTAAATGCTTGCCACTTGTGTGTTTGTGTACATATTTAATATTTGTATAAGCGAGCATAGGTCAAGTTATGAGGTATTCTGATAAAAAACAACTGTCAATTTTTTGCCCGCTACAAAGGAGCGCACAATAAAAGTGCCAATGCGTTCTTACAAACGAGAATTTATGTTCGATATATGCAAATGAGTACTCAAACTCAATATCCACAGAGCACGCATGCCACAGATTTATACATACACCCATAACATCACGGCTTATTCCCGTAGAGGTAGGCAGATACCACATCCCTCTACTTGCCACGATCCTTGCATACCTCCTTAGCTTCTTCCACTTTCATTAATCCTTTCATACAAGTTCGTCGGTTTAGGGTACTCTTGATCTGGCCATTATTTAAAATGTCCTGAATTTGGTCCAGGAACATTTGCCTTGGCCTTCCCCATCCAACATTTCCATTCACCCTCGTCTTGTAAATCTCTTTTGTTAATCTTCTTTCATCCATTCTCTCTACATGTCCAAGCCATCTAAGCATCCCTTTCTGAATTTTAGTCACTACATCTTCTTTTACACCACACTTTAACCTTCTTTCGTAAATTTACTACCCAGGTATACAAACTCTTTTACTTCTTCCACTTTTTCTCCATCTATCACAATATTACAATCTATCACATATTCATCTCTTTCAAAAACCATTACTTTCGTTTTGCTAACATTCACTTTCATTCCTTTCCTTTTCAAAGAAACATTCATAATAGTTTTATCGTTAGGTACATACCATTATTTTGTTTTAAACTAATAAGATTTAAAAAATTAATTCATAGATTATTTCAATCAGGCTTAAATTACCTTTTTTGTGCGGAAATCCTAATGGGGGGCAAGCAGGTTATGTCAGACTCCTACCGACTAAAACCTCACTGTTTAACAACCCCTGGATTCTGGGCCATGCATTTATAGATTCCATTTTCCGTGATAATGTGGCTTATGTGTGGAATTTCGAGATAAAATGTGGCCTATGTGTTATTCTGAGAGGTAAACTATTTTAGTGTAAAGTTTCATCCAAATCTATACAGTAGTTATTGCAGGAGCAACTACATATTTACAAACATACTTACTAACTTTCGCATTTATCATATTAGTAAGGTAACAAATTCTACGTATGTTATTATTTGTTAAGTAAAATGAGTCTCTGTTAGAATGTAATCTGTGGTCGAACGCACATTGGCGGTAAAGATAATCCTGTCGATACGTTACGTGGCGTGTCAAATGTTTAATGATATTGAACGGGAATTTATACGCGGTTTGTTTTACTAAATAAACTATTACAGGTCATTTTTCTTATACATATTCTTTTAGTGTAAAGTTTCATCCAAATCTATACAGTAGTTATTGCAGGACCAACTAATGTCCATACATACTTATTAACTTTCGCATTTATCATATTAGTAAGGTTGTGTGTGTAACAAATTTTACGTATATTATAATTTGTTAAGTAAAATGAGTCTCTGTTAGAATGTAATCTGTGCACGAACGCACATTGGCGGTAAAGATAATCCTGTCGATACGTTACGTGGCGTGTCAAATGTTTAATGATATTGAACGGGAATTTATACGCGGTTTGTTTTACTAAATAAACTATTACAGGTCATTTTTCTTATACATATTCTTTTTTAATAAACTGTTTTATAATAAACAACTACCTTTAGAATGAAATCACGGGCTCAAATAAGAAGAGATGTCATAAGTAAAAAAATATATTATTATACAGCTAACACAAATGGACTGTAAGCATTTTTTTCATTTATTACAAGTTAAGCCTATCACACATGATGGTAAGTGTTAATGCGATCAAAGATGGAAACAGACAATTTGTTAGGAGTAGGTTGGATTTAACACTCCTTTCGGTTTCTACCCGACATAGTACCGGAACGCTAAATCGCTTGGCGATACGTCTTTACCGGTAGAGTGGTACTAGCAACGGCCGAAGGTCCGAAGCCTCCACAAAAGAATGTTTACTACAAGTTGGTGTTTTAATTCTTTACTAAACAGATTTTTTAACTAATTGATTTTGATTGTTGATATTGAAATGAGTTGGCAGCAGTACTTTTCCTTAGCTCTTAACCCCGACTCATTGCTAAAGCAGTCTAAGACAGGCGCTAATTTGGCAGGTGTAACTAAATTCATTTACGCCCTTGATGAGTTTCGGGACATCGTACCTGAATACTAAATTGGTTTGACGGTGGCTCTTTGCTAGGCTAATATCTAGTCACTAGATATGTGATGTTCCACTGAAATTAGACATAGCAGTCAATCTCCTGCTAAGACAAGCAAATATGGGCACATTGTCTGTGTGTTTCCACTCACAAACACTCACTCGAGGTTTTAGATCGATGGTTAGACGAAGGGATTAATAAGGTCGAATATTAAGTATAGAAATCTTCAGTAGTTTACATACAAAACGATGTTTTTAGAAAAATATAACTTAAAAAAAACTAGTCTTCGTTAATATTCAATTGCTCAACAATTCTTTTGTAAATACTTAAGCTAGCCAACACTGATAAGGCTAAGTAGGTACTCCCATCCTATAGATAGTGTGGGAACTAAAACCGCATAAAAATATCTTAAGCCGCCGTGGCGCAAAGAGCTACGGAATGCGGACAATTGTTTTAGCTGGTGATTCATCACCCGCGGAGATTGTCGGATAGCAAGGTCGGTGTGAACACTACGTCTTCACTGTACTAGTAGCAAAGCGGTCGTAAGCTGGGTAGATTGGGCACACCATATTTAGGGCCCCTTTGATTAAAAAAAAAGTCAAAGACTTATGGGTTGAGTGCCTTGTGCTCGATATAATTTCGATCCTAACTAAGTTATTAGACTGATTAGTAACCTGAATCTAACTTGAACTTAAAACGAAATACTTAAAAAATGCGATATACTCCTACCTAATTGCGGTTCTAGTCAAGTCATTAGACTGTTTACTTACTTGAATTTAACTTGAACTTAAAACGAAATAAACACAAAAAATAATTTTATATAATTATCTCTTCATCTTGTAACTATCAATTAGTGTCAATTTCATACGAACTTTAAGATGTTTATTATCTACGAAATATTATGACACAAAAAAAATACCAAACCCTAGCAGAGAAAATCAAATAGGTATTAGTTAACTATCAAGATATGTGTATATAAATATCAACCCAAAATAATATTTATAATAAAAAAGACGTGTGGCACCCGGAGACTGCCGCGGTAAAGCTATTGCATAGCATTTTTTATCAACTTATGTTTACCTACCGACGTCATCGGGAACGTGGCCTAGCGGTAAGGCGCTCTAAGTGCCCGGATTGCCAGAGAGACGCGGGTTCGAATCCCGTCGATTCCGCAATTATTTTTTTTAAGCGTGATATTGCAAAAAGTCATTAATTAAAAAAAATGACTTTTTGAAAAAAAAAAAATTGCGGAACCTACGGGATTCGAACCCGCGTCTCTCTGGCATTCCGGGCACTTAGAGCGCATTACCGCTAGGCTACGTTCTCCGAAGACGTCGTTGCCGAAATTGTGCTTTTGATATTATGTTTTTGATACTCAGGGGGTGTTAGGTTTTTTCGTTACGGAATTTCTGTATTCGGTCTTCACGCTCAAGGCCCGCGATAAAAACTATGCAATAGCTTGAAATTAAAAATAGTTTATTATTTTATGAAAACAAATATATCCATCATTATGGACTCTTCCGAAAACTGGGCATTGGGCCCCAATGGCTACGGGCCTGACCAGTAGGCATAATAACGCTTTGACGGATGGTTTATGATGGCCATCTTCTACCTTTAATGTACTTGATAGTCATTAACAGTTTATTTAGTGGATGGATGAGTTGAGTTGGATTTTTTAATTTTAGAAGACATCTTGTCAGCATCCTAACTTCTTCTGTGATACTCGTAAATTAGATGTAGCTTAGTGAGACCCTACATTTCATATCAAAACACAAAGTCTACTGGACGGATTTTCATGTGGTTTTCACCGAAGGGCAAACTGAAGGTTTTGTGTAAATTAGGTTTTAAAAAATACGTAATTTTGTTCTTTTCTTTGTGTTGTTACAAGACGCTGATTTTTTGCTGACGAAGTCGTGGGCGTTCGCTAGTTACATATAAGATTAAAAAATTGCAAGGAAATAATTAAGAAAAAGAACAAAAGCCTCCAATATGCATAACGCAAAGCTAGAAAGGATCACATATTACCGAGACGTGCAATTTGGCTCGCAATTTGACCGAATGCAATTCAAAAATGCATTCTATCTTTGTCGTTTACTTGTTGTTCAATCACTAAAAGAAGCTCGTTTAATGGATTTCCAACATTACTGAGCAAATAATCGTACTGGACCTGTAAGACCCATGATACTGTGCCATGAGAAAACCGTGAAATTAATCAAAAAAATGTCTCATTTAGCTACCTTATTAAATTAAATTAAACTATCTATTTACAGGATTTATTTGATAATTATAAGATACAAACATTAACAATCCAGATTAAAGGAGCGTGGTGGGTTCAAGTTTCATAACTGGGAGGGGTCTAGCCTTATGTTCCTATTTATTTCCTTACTAATGTAATAAAGGAGAAAATTTGTATGTACGGAAGAATGGATGCTTGTAACTCTTTCACGCAAAAAGTACTGAATGGATTTTGATAAAACTTAACAATAATATAGCTCAAATTATATGAATAATTACATACTTATATAGCTTGTGAAATTCCTACGGGAACGACCACTACGAGGGTGAAACTGCAGGCGTCCACTAGTCTTAAATAAACATGGAAGTAACAATTAAATTTTTATTATTTTATATTTATTACAATATAGAATGAAGGTAGAACAGCAAATATTTTCAAATAAATACTGGTAGGTAAAATCGTAAATTTCTTGTTACGTTTATAATAAAGCTTTAGCAATCAATCCTAAATTCAATAAAACCACAACAAATTGATACTAAGTCATAAAGATATAACAATTAATTTATTGCCTCGCATATATTATTAACAACAAAAAATGGTTTAACAATTTTCTAATAGCTCACGGCTATGTTTAAAATTCAAGAGAATTTTATATGTTGTAGAATAACTCGTCCAAGTCATGACCGTTCATAATGGGTATTATGACACAGGCACTAAATTATATTATATCCTCAAGCTTAAGCTTTAAGTTTTTTCATAATACCTTAATTATAATTTAACAAAAGAACTGAATATTTATTTTTATACTGGCTGACCCGGTGAACTTTCTACCACATAATACTTGCTACGAACTTGTGTAATATTTTCTACATTTTTTTCTATAAGTTGTTTTTTTTATAAGATTAAACAAAAATAATCATTCAAAGCTGTTTTTGAGATATACCAAGACTAAAGAAACAGAATTTCAATTATTTACCTATCATAAATAATGAACTCCAAAAATCAAATTGATTTATGTACTTAAAAAAGTTCACTTGAATGACACGTCAATGAATTGTGACTTTTTGTTATTTTATCAAAGCCTTGCCATACCTACATTAATTCATTAATATTAGTAGTAAATGAATTACAGTCCCCGTATTTGTCAATAATTTTGAATTTGTTTCAGCCCGCTCTATTCCCCGCGCCGCTCGTACTGTTCACCCGCTCCGCTACCCGCGCCGCTCGTGGCACGCTGCCTGCTCGCCCGCGGCGCGCCGACGGAGTCACGACATGCCAGTCAGAAACCACCAATTTGTGGCCGCCCCGTGTTGGTTTTGTTGAAGCTAGCATCTTCATACCTCCTTTTACACTTTTTGCCAACACGAATAAATCTTACGAGTTCATTTTTACATACGAGTACGAACGAGTGTGTACCTTTCTTAACATCATTCCTTTATGTTTCTATGTGTGATGTAACCAATATATTAAAGACGAAAGTATAAATATTGTTGATATAGGTACTAATTACAACAATAATCTAAACTAGTTTATAGAAAAGCGTATTAAAATAAAAATTAGGCTAAAAGAAATTATGACCTACGAACTTTTAAATAATTAGCTAAGTACCTAATCAGTTACAGAGAAATGGTTTAACAGTCTTGGGTAAAGTTTTGTACAAAGACAGTCTAATTAACGAGTAGGATAGTATTTGTCTTAGTCTGATTGTGCCAGTTAATCTCTGAAACAACTAATCCTATTTTCATTAAATATTCGGTGATAGATAAGCTCTAGCATGGATTGATGCCAAAACTCAGAAAATTATTTGAAAATTAAACAGCGTTAGTCTAGGAGCTTATTGTTTTAGATATAGAATATAACAGATCATTTACGCTTTCTAATCCCTCGCAATCACAGATTTATCAATAAGTCTATACCTATCTATCTATCTACCTATTAGCTAACAACCACAATCGATCCCTTTGTACTCGATGAATCAAAGCCCTTTACAAAATAGATCTAACACCGAATTACTAGTTCAAATAATTTCTCAATCTATCTTAGATAAGCCGCAGATATGATTTATTGACTTTGTAGGAACAGTAACTCAAATAGATACTTAATTATCAAATACATACACCAATAAAGGAGGCAGTACATATTGGGATATCAAAACTTGTGGCTAATTAGCAACTATTACTTTATTTGAATAGACATGGTTTACTTAATGCTAGTGATGTACAATAGTCGCCAATTCTCACGATAATCTTTTAAATACTATCATACTATCACATTTTTTTTTTAATTCTAACACCAAAGCAAAATCAGATGATTACCTTACAATATTAATTTATTTATTGTTTTTGTGTTAAACTTTTAATCAAAACAATTAATTAACAATCTCATATGTAAGAATCTCGTCTCACCGTGTACTTTATCGAACTCCTATGAAAGGGTTTGACCGATTCTTGTAAGTACATCTAGTAGTTCTAAGAATAGGTTGTAGGCAATATTTTGTTCCCGAGATAACAAGGGTTTCTTTACCCTATTTTTTTATTTTTTTGGACAATTTTCTTTTTTTATGGTTATATTATTTAGTTTAAAAAATACTTAACATAATATTAGTCCTAGACAAGTTTACAGGCGTCAGCTCGTTATTTTATAAGTATCTTAGAAACAAGTAAAACATCTTACGCTTACCAATGGAAAGACTTGCTACTTGTTTAGTTGCGGAAGATTATTATCAATCATATTAACAAGAAATCGTATATAATATACAAGAAAACCCCATCCGCTGACTGCTTGCAACTTTGTTTCTTGTCAATAACTACTTGGATATTATTTAGCTCCCAATGTAAGCATTTACAATAACTTACAGTACGTCATCGTGACTAATACTTGTTCACGAGCAATTTGCACTAATGCCCCGTTTCTTGTTCTAATCGTTGTAAAACGCTCGACCGGCTCCGCAGTGAACTGCAACGAGGAACGACTGGTTTTTCTACTAGTGTAATAACCGTAGGAACTACAACTGGGACCCTTTGTGATCTAACAACTGTTTTTAAGGAAATACATGTAGTTTTATCATCTACTCGTAATAGTAAAACACTAAAATAATATTCGTGATAAGAAAGATGGAGGTAGCTCGTTAAAAACATAACTTATGTAAATACCCTACACCAGCTCAATCTTGCATCACACGTCGTAGCAATTCCGCAGAGTAACAAACGTACTATCAGTTATCCTAGCACTAATCATGTACGTGTTTATAAATTTAAAATAATTGCGACAATTTAATGGCTTGTCATCAAATATAACCTTCATATATTGTTGACAAGCCATCAGCCAGCTATTCAAGGAATTCTTTGGCTGTCCAACAAATGCTGCCAATAATCCAGCCACCATTCCACGTGGGCATGATTTCTATATTTACCTATTAGGATAAGTGAGCTTACGTTGATTGATTTCCTTCTCATATTATAAAATATAAAAAACTAAAAATAATGATTTTTACGTTCATAACGGCTGTTAACGGCCCAAACAATATGAAAAACATTTCAGTCCAAACAACATTGCAAGTCGGAACTGAATAACGAAAATTAATTTTCACAACGCAGTCTCTCGAGAAACGAATCGCGGAATAACATTTAAGAATACAAACAAAACTACAGCTCAAATTAAACTGGTCGGTGCATAATGATGGGCCGTCATTCCGTCAGCAAGTCCACGGAATGAGTTCATTTCCTTCGACCATAAGATACGATTTTTAATTAAGTTTTTGTTAAAAATTCATTACAACCACGGGCCTGTATTCCGTGCATAATTTGAGGTTGCCATCTCGGCGTTAACAAAAACGGGACGCGGGTGGACTTGAGGTTACAACTGAACAGAATATTAATGGAGTCGTAATGCAATGGAAAGTAAAATCCGACCGACATGCTCATTTTTGCCACCAAACAACTTCGCTGTACTAATTTAGATTTGGATTTGGGATACAATTGATTATATTTCACAACCTTGAAGCTAAGATGTACATGACGCTTTGCACGATTATGTAAGCTACAATTTTTAAGACATTTTTGTTGCGACAAGACCATGCCGTGATACACTATCAGTGGCTAAAATTTTGTACTTAATTTTAGATTAATCGCACTTATGTTTACTGCTGTAACCATTCGTATACTTATAAAAATAATATACCTTCTTAATATATTTCCTCATTTATTTTTAAAGGCTTTATCTGATTTATCAAAATCTTATTATTAATTAATTTATAATTTATCAAGACCTTGTTATTAACGATAGTTAATAGATGTTTTAAATTTATCATGCGTCTCTAATTTCCGGAAAAAAAAAAGACACTTCCTGATAAATTCCACCGTGTGGACACTCTAACACAAATGAGTATGTAATTAATGAGCTTAGAACATAGGCGCTATACTCGTTATAATGTCGAATTTTTGATGATTACCTACGCAACCGTTATGCACGTCAACTTTTTAATTAAAATTTCCGGAATAGCTACAAATATGGAGCTACCATTTTTCCCGACCAGAGTTTGTCCTTTATTCATTACACGCTAGTTAACTTTGCTGTCATTATCCCTGAATCAATCAATAAATAAAAAATTATTCAATTTTTTAATCTTAGTAAAAATAGATGGATTTATAAGACGGAGGGCCTGGGTTCTATTTGGGTCTGGCTGGTGAGAGGCTTTCGCCCTGGCTAGTTGCCACCCTACCGACAAAGACATATCGCCAAGCGATTTAGCGTTCCGCAGTCATGTAGAAACCAAAGGGGTATATTTTTCTCACTCCAATAAGTTAGCCCGCTTTCATCTGAGACTATCAACACTGTAACATGTGGGGTATAACAGTAAGAGCTTGTGTTGATAAAATTATACCTAGTGATCATTACAAACTACTTCAATCTCACTTTTCCCGCCAACGCCAATCGCCTAGTGGAGCAGTAAAAACGGTTAAGTTCTGAAAAACTGCTATATAGATATCTGTTTACATTAAATTTAACCCTTATAACAATAGACTCCCACAATTAATCATCATCCTTCTCCGCCCTGGTTATCTTACAGAAGAGGCCTTCCTAAACCGTTAAGTTCATATGAAATAGAGAAAACATTTCCTGAAAACGGCCATATGCTGCTCCAATAAGAATCAAGCGGGCTTAAAATTATAATGTTTGTCTCATTCACAATCACTATCAGGTTTTAGTGATAGTGACCGGGACCGACGTTTAACGTGAGGTGAGGGGGCACCACAAACTTCCCGACTTACAATTTTACTGAAAATTTCTTAGAAGAAAGAGAAAACGCAGGCTTTGAACTTAGGCCCTCGTCCACGTAGGCTAACCACTAGATCGACAAGGCAGTTTCACTCTTAATAATTGTCCCGTTATAACCAAATGAGAAAGTAATAAATAAATTGATAGATACGTATTTTGTTAATCTCCATAAGTACCTCCACCTATTAATAATACTGGAGCATTAAATGTAAATTCCCGCTCATTACCCGGCGCTCCTGACTGACAACTTGACTGTCAGCTTACTTTTTATTCATGAGGTCTGTACTCAAAATGTGTCACCAATTTACTTAAGAGTACACGCGTTAACGTCGCTTGATTGTACACTCATATTTCTATTGACAAATTTTTTTGGTCCATATTTACAAAATTATTATGAAATAAAGACTTCCACCGTTTATACTTCTCTATAAGTTTGATAAACTCAGAAATTAATATTTTAATCGAACGGTTTTTATGCGTTTTTCACTAATTCGTAGCAATCTTGGAAAAGGTTTGGGAATAAAATTTATCAAGGTTTCGAGTAAATTTGATCGAACAATGCTATGTTAGAGTGTCAAAAAAAAATGTGTGCGTGTACTAGCGTACACTCGTAAGAAGTGAAAGTAACTAACTAACTTATCAACATTCAAGTATTAGAAAAAATTGATACCATAATTACACCCACGTGTCAGTGTATTGAAAAATACAATCAAAAACTGAGGTTAATTTTAAATAACGTAGAAAAATAAATACCATAAATACACCTAAGTATTAGAAAAAGAGATGTAATTACTTACATTTTTTAGAAATTCACTGAAATTAGAATTAAAATAAACCCTTTGATTTTGCTGATCACTTCAATATAACATATATAATTATATATATATATATATATATATATATATATATATATATATATATATTTATCACATCACTTCCATAAGTTAAAGATGGCGCGTAACGGAAAAATGTGACGCGTAATGAAAAAATGTTACACTAATTTTTTTTCCAACCCCGATAAAGAAGTTTCACTTCAAAAAACTTGACTGCCTGGGAGCTTTCATTGAAAGCGCTGTAAAGCGCTTTGAGATAATAATATTAAGAAATATAAAGAGTAAGCATACTCGTATAAGGACTACCAACCTGTTAAAGTTCTATCATCGTAAGGGAGGCTACACACGTCGGGAAGAAAGTACAAACCGATGTTTCCGAATACAGTATTGCCTTAATTATGGTAACATTACCGCGAGTCGCGCATAAGGCAAGTCTTATTTAAAAACCAAGTCAGAGGTGCTCGGAGTGGCCCCTACACCTCGTATCTGAAGAGTGCACCCTGCTACGTGGACTGCATGTATCGTGTGACGCATCCATTACGTGGATTACTATATCAACAGAACCACGTACTCGTATATGACAACTTCACACATGTATGTGACATACAGTTAAAAAAATATCGAAACAAAGACGTAATTACATAAAACAGTTTTACATTGTGTTAGGTAAAGTTAGGAGGTCGAAAAAATTACGGCTAGTTAGCGTGACGACATCTAGCAAAGAGAAAGAACACTGGAAAACAAACCTGAATATCTTGTATTGTATTCCATGATACTCCCTCTTTCCGGTGTGAAAAGTGGAAGAAATTATGACCGCTTCGGCTTTCTTGATGAGCAGGGTCTGATCACCAACTCCCTCGTTTAAGGTGCGTTGCAATACCTTGCCTACCCTATTAAAAGCTACATTCCTGCATCCCCAGACAAGCCCTATCAAAATACTGCTACGAAAAGAAAACAACATCTGTAGCTATTTCAAAACAGTTTCACATTATATTTAGTAGTATTTCGCGGCGACAATGCATTCGTTCCGTCGTCCCAACTCGTCTCGCCCATTTGTAAAGCTATCTTCAAAGACGGCCACGACTCTAACGCATCGCGCTTTATATTGAACTGAACGTTTACTGTAAGGCACAAGTCGCACTAGCGACAATACAGTACACTGCAGACGATCGTCGACTCATGTACATAATCGTATTTCCAAATAGTTTAAGGTGATAATATGTATTTGTATTTTTATATTTATGTATGTATTAGCTTCATAAACACTCCTTTCATTATTTAGGATTTTGATTAAAATTGAATTTGTAAGATAACTGAAAATCATCACATCTACTAGTCAATACAAATAACAAACCACTACACGATACATTTTCAATAATCTAAATTTTAGTTTTTTGAAACTTTATTTTATTTATGCAAATTTTTATTCAGATTGTACTTATAAACAAATACATTATCATACATCTTAAAGAAAAATATATTTTTACCTAATTCTGCACGTTGTTTTTGAAAATCCCTTCAAGTAACTCACGTTAGTAAATTATACTTTTTTATTTCTTAATGTAAAACGTCTTTGGATATGATAATGTTTAATTATACGTAAAATATATTCCTTAAGACATGCTAAACCCTTTATCAGAAACGGATTTCAAGCTAACTTAATTTCAAAGACGTAATCAAAATTGTATTCAGACAAAATAGTAATGTCTCCAGTGAGGTTTCGCACTTAGCACACTCTTTGTTGTCGCTAAAATAAGACGCTTTTTAATAGCTGTTTAGTGTCCCGTCTGAAATATCCTGGATTGTGGCCGATATTATAAATAAGTAACAGCTGGAGAAAGTCGTTACGAAAAGTTACTTTCGGACTCTGATACTTTTATGTAGACTTTTTAACGAGCAAGCTAACATTGTTCCTTTATACTCGTTGTTCTTTACTTATTGTTTTATTTATATATATTATATATCGAAATAAATCTAACAAGATAAGTCTTAAACATGTAAGAGATTTTGTTTATTAATTTAATTGTTAATTAACAAAACTAAAATCATGAAATTTGGAAATAGACGAAATAAATTACAACTAAAATAAATAAATATTATAGGGCAATACACACAGACATAGCTATGTAGCTCCAAAATATAGGTAGCTCGTGTTATAGATAGGTACTATGATAACTAATGAATATTTTTTATATATATATATATATTATACATAAATACTTATAATATATAGATAAACATCTAGACACTGGAAAACATCCATGTTCATCACACAAACATTTTTACAGATGTGAGAATCGAACTCACAGCCTAAGGCGCAGAAACATGGTCACTACCCACTGTGCCGTTCGGCCGTCAAAACAATTAAACATTAATAATTATCTAAGTGAAAACATTTTGAAAACAAAACACACCAAATACGTACTTGTAGTTCGCAAATGACCATTGTAGAGTCAACGTCACTTTAGTTGAAGTTGACTCTAGTTTGTCCCAGTTCTGGATTGAAACTGACATAAACATACATATTCGATTTTCATAACGTATACATTCCTTTGAATAGAAAAAAAATAGCAAAAGAAATGATTTAAATTACGTTTATAGTGATCTTAAGTAACCTGCCCAGTAAGTACGTATAAATCTTCAACTAAGAACCACTTTAAGTTGTTTTAATAATAACCAAATTCTCGCTCAGCTACCTTACTTGCGGATTTAGTGGATTAATTATCGGCATCTTTTGAGTACTTTTAGTGAGTGCCGAGGTTGTTTCTACAAAAAATTGTAACCAAATTTTATGACCAGTATTTCCTGAACTAATTATTATGATCGTAGTAGCAATGAACGTTGTCAAAGTCGCCGCTGCCGTATTACGCGCTTCTATATCCTGTGATAAAAGCTTCACCAAAGCTAGAGTTCTGTAATAAATAAACTCCTTGGGCTCGTTGGTCCAATGTCAATCCTATGTGGCTTCGCATCACAAGGTCCTGGGTTCAAGTCTTCGATCGGGCGATGACCCAAGGCAATGTTAAACTTTTCTTTCTTCCAAAAACTTTTAGTAGTAATTCTTTCAAGTTCGGAAGTTGGCAATTTCAATGGCCTATGCTTTGAAGAACAGCAGTGTTTTTTAAAATGAGACAAAATTATTTCCACATTTCACATTTGCCAAACACATCGTAACGGCTCAAATTTTTGTTTTATTACGGAACCCTAAAAAGGCTCGGTTGTGATGAAGCATAATAGTTGTAGATAACGATCTTATAGTCAGATATTATCATAATATAAGAAATATTCCGAAGGATGCTGTCAACGCCTTCTTAAAAATACGTTTTTGATGGAAATTATTTGCATAAACACGGCATTCGCAAAGTATTTATTATTATTGCTCGAGCAATAATTGTCTGACTAATGTAAATATAGCACATATAGCAAGCAATGAGACATATATTCAATCTTGATAGCTATACGACATTTACTCGGACATATAAAATGTAAAAGTGTAGAAATGTTATTTAAGGATACGCTAGCATGAATTGACCGTCGCTGGACATTGATAAAACCACATCGCTGACAGGATTGTGATGGCATTCGATCACAGTCCACGCGAGGTCTTCCTGGACTTGACAAAACGTAAGAGCAACAAAAAGGAAATTTTTAAAGCTTATCATATACAGATCAAATTTTTAGATTTTAGAATTTCGGGCTATAATTTGTACTAAAAGAAATATATTTTTAGTTGGAAAGTCGGTGATGTACCATCACTGTGCCTGATAGTGATTATTAGAAAGTCAAATACTAACTACCACCTGAGCCCATCAACCAATCTAGGAGCCACAAGTTAGAGTCCAAACACTCTAATCCTCCTCTCATAGGAAAGAAAAGATCCATTTTCGACTACGGTTTGGATGGTAGATCTAAATATAAATGTACACTACAGTTAAGAGTAAATACACAAACCACAATTATTAAATGTGGGTTTGTTCGTCTCTATGGTAACGTGGCTAGCGCAACCTTAATTGCCTGTACCGCTCCATTTTGAAACAAATCATTAAAATCCGTAATAGAACACGATACACCTTTTATCAACAACATCGAGTTTCCAAATTATGAGAGAGAATTTTAAGTGGGATCATAATAGGGAGCGTAATATGCTAATTCACCGATTGAATTTAAAATTTTCGATACTATTACCCACTCTATGGCGACCATTCAAAATAATGAAACCAAATTAACTAGAAGTGGGCTAAGTTTAACTGTTGAAATTTGGAACACTTCTTGTTCTATCAATCTCTGAAAATCAACTTCCCTCCCATTTGCCTTGTACCTATAATCCTAATCCTAACTAATATTATAAATGCGAAAGTAACTCTGTCTCGCTTTCACGCTAAAATTACTGAAAATGAAATTTAATTTAAATTAAAAAGGACATAGGCTACTTTTAATTGAGGATTGTAAGGGGTTAAGTGGTTGTAGTAGTAGTTTGAAGTTTTGAAAAATTAGGCTGCCTTATAACTAATTCTACGTGGACGAAGTCTCGTGCAAAAGCTAGTCCTACATAATTTTTAGTCTTAATCTTTGGAAATGAGGAGTCTTTTGCCAGTTTACTCAATAGCTATCGTGTATCGAAAAAGTACTACTAACTATTTTTTTTTATAGTCAGCTAGGAATACATGTGTGGTCATAAGGATGGTTGCGTTTTAGTTTATATTTGAAGTTATGTCGGTAAAGTAAAAGATCATTTTATGTAAAGTAAATATAAAATTCCGATTTTATAGATTCCGTTTTTATGATACGCTTACCCCCTGTGTTGCGGCGGAGTTTCTTGCATAAATACGCTAAATGGTTGAATTGTTTCCAAGCGTAGGTTGACCATGAGTCGGTTTGCTGTTGACTTCAAAGTGTAGACATCAAAATGGTAATGTCGGGATAACAATGAGTCACCCGTAGCATGGAGTCAGCATTTTGTAATCCAGTGTATAATCTATCGCCATTTTATATTTCAGCCAGATCGAGTGAAACGTCGGCAGCGTAAAAGGCGAACAAATATACACACAAATTTTCATGGCAAATTAAGCAGTTGTTCTTCAAACGGCGCGTACTGTGAGGAGATTCCTCACTCTGGAGCCCGACCGCCGGTTGCTTGAGCACTTAAAAGCCCCGCAAGACGAGGAGCAGATTTGTTTAATAAAATTTTAATAGTTTTCTTTTTTCCTGTTTTTATGATAGAAATTAACATTGTTAAGTATTTAAAAAATGTAAATACAAATTAATGAGAGAATTATTATTTCGTGTGCTGTTTTGACTGAGTTTCTTATTCTTAACGGAACAATTGACTTAATTAAAACCTAGTAATATTAATTCATATTAAGTTTTTAACTGTCATTAATTTTTAATAATGATTGAGGGCTCAAACCATCTCTAGTTACGACTCCAAAGGCAGAAATCGCTTCACAATAATACACTTCTAGAATTCCTTCTTACTGTATCCTACGCATTGAGTCAATGTTATATTAGTACAAAATTTATATTTTTTCAATTGACATGTTTATTGCAGATAATAAGTAGTAGAAGTTATTAAGCACAAATAATTTTTATACAAATGGGATATGGCAATAAACAACTATTAAGTAAACATTGCCTGAATATTAACAAATTATTGCACCCGTAAATTTAGTATTACGAGGTTTTACAAAGATTTTTCTTAATACAAATAAGTGAATCCGTTGTTTATTTCACCATAAATAATATTATACCTTTTGAATATTATTTTTGTATATGTATGTGTAAGTGTATAAAGATGTCATATTGAAAGGAGGAGTGTCCTTTTAATAATATGGGCATCCTACGCAGGATGGCCATAAAGGCGGTCAACTGAAGAAATAAAACGACAAGCGGCCATTCTCACTAGTATCCTAAAATATTTATAGCCCCACACTTATTATTGTGTCGAGATAAACATTTGCTACCGAAGCATATCTTACTTTATCTTTAGGTATTTTTTACTTACCATCGCCAGCGACTTCGTCTGTATAGGATTTATAGTATTTTATTGTCGCGTTTATATATCTACACTATAGTTTAAACTTTTAAAAAAAAGAATCTCTTTTGGCCTATTGATTTTCTGTGGGCTGTCCACAGAAGACAATCTCGCTATAAAATAAAATGTTATCGTTCACTTTTTTGCAAATATTGCAGCAGCAGACGCGAGAAAATTTACACTATTTTTACCCGACTGCGACAGAAGGAGGGTAATGTTTTTCGAGCGTATGTATGTATGTATGTATGTATGCCCATTTGTTCGGCACGCGCTACAGCCTAAACGGCTGAACGGATTTTGACATGTGAGGTGTCGTTGACCTTGGCAAAATTGTGGAAGTGACATAGGCTATATGAATTTTCAAAATCGCGGCTGTATATAGGGGAAAAGGGGGGATGTGTGTATTTTTTTCTTTTATCTTAGCAATTTGGGTATCAAAGAAAGGTCGTAAAAAGACCATTTCAAAAATATAAATATTATATCATGTTTGTGCTACTGTTTTAACAAAAAATGTCAAAAAGTGTACCTACCGTCTTATTTCTATACCACAAATTAAAACTAAAAAGTCTCAAATAAATTTATTATTATAAAAACAAAAAACCCGACTGCTTAGAAGTTAACTTAATTTAAAATTTTATATAGATATAGTGATCCTTGTTTTTCTCTTTTCAGTTCTTAACTTCTAAGCACTCGGGTTTTGTTTTTATAGTAATAATTTTATTAATAGACAGAAACCTTTGATTTCTACACGACATCGTACAGGAACGCTAATTCGCTTGGCATTACGTCTTTGTCTATAAAGCAAATGATGAATAAATCGAACCGCATGATCAACTAGTATGTTTTAAATTACATAATTATAACGGATATCTATCCACGAGGCATGGGACCAATACAACCCGTCGGCGGCCGGTTTGTCGAGGAAATTACGATTTCTTTAGACAAAAAACGTAGGATGGGATGTGCAATTAAAAGTAATGAATTTATAGATATACTCGTTCTTATATTTTAAAATTCAGAAGCTAAATTAACTAGTATAGTGCCCAACCTTATTTTAGCGTAAAAAAAGGACGACTTATTTAACTATGGTATCATCAATTTTAATCTATTGAAATGGCCATTGAACACTGATCCAAATATTAGGAAGTTACATAGACTAACCACCGGGCCTATGTGGTATCGAATCATAAGGTTTTAAGTTTGAGTAATGTGCCGTAAGATTTATTGAGCTTTCCTTTTCTTAGAAATTCTGAGCTCAGTTGGTATTACAGTATCCCACGGAAAGCACTTAAAGCCGTAGTCCAGGTCTAAGCTTTAGTAAGTCACAAAATTAATTTTTATCACCCTTAGGCCCTCTTATCACCCATTACAGCAGAATAGTGGCATGCCAATTATTGTAACCATTGTAACCATACGCAATGCAATAACAAAAAATCATTCTTACACTTTGACAATCTCCACCTCTAAATAGATAATTGGAAAGCACGAGCATACCCATTTGCGACTACCGTTCAATACAAATAAACGAACGAACGCTTTGTTACCTCCAAAATTAATACGCGATCATTTCTATTGAAGCACCGACGACGGCGGATCAAAACTCGGCCCGACATTTAAACAACACTTTATAATAGAGGCACAAAAGCTGCGGTCAGAAACGCCGCTTGCTTTAATACCAATAACGAAAACTGTACACAAAAAGCTACCACACGTCATCTCATCAAATTTAAAAAAGCTTTAAGCAATATTTTCAATGGCCAAAATATACGACCGTTCGGTCTACTACTGATAGCATTGATAGCATAGCTTACCTATTGCGAAAGACATAGTCGCTTGCGAATTTTTAGTTATCAAAAAATCGTCAATCGTATCATACTTCGACGCTCGACTTTTTTACTGATTTTAAAACTGGTTCTGTTTTTGTAGTTATACGAGTATTGCGTGTTGCGCGTCACGATTTTCGAAAAAGTTTTAGAGACTGGAAATTATGTTGTTACAATTTCATTGTTTGATATTGTAACAGATGCTATTGACTAGTGTTTTTTTTATCGACTACAAGTTAGCCCTTGTCTGCTATCACCTGATGTTAAGTGATGACGCAATCTAAGATGGAAACGGGCTAATTTGTTAGAAGTAAGATGAAATCCACACCCCTTTCAGTTTCTACATGACATCGTACCGGAACGCTAAATAGCTTGGCGGTACGTCTTTTTCGGTAGGGTGGTAACTAGCCACGGTGAAAGCCTCCCACCAGCCAAACCAAGACACACAGTACAGATGCAGCTCGACAAAATGTAGATTACATAAATGTTTCGAAACAAAATCTCGCACAGATGATCTTTAACATAGCTACTCGGGTATTACAAGACAGCTTCATGTCTTCTCTCAAGTATTGCACGTACACGTCTGTACATTTTGGTCGTGTTTTCTAAACGCATTTTTCTTCGAAGCAAAGATCCAATATTTACCCTTTCCATGAGCAGTACAATGCCTAATGTTTGCCCTGCCGCGGCGTTGCACTTCGGATCCTGTGTAAACTCAGCCTTACAAATTGAATACGATGCACGATCTGTTCCTTAATTTCCAATCGTATTTTGATAGCATCAAGATTCAGTTTCAGTTGTAGGATATATGTTGTTAGGACATAGTGCATAATACTTTTGTTCGTAGTAGCATTTAGTAGCCTGAAGCATTTCTGCGGTAACTTTGTATTGGCTTCATTGTTGATATAAAACTAACAGATCTACACAAAAACTAAGTATAATTGATGCCAACGCTAAAATCTAAATCGGCGTGAATTTTACCAAACACATTTTGAGAAAATCTTTAAATAATTTACCGAAATTGTCCTGGAAATGGAAGTTTCTGATAGTTCCCAATGTGTATTATTGAAACAGAAATAGTAGTAGAAATAGTAGAAAATTCTTAAACATAAATCTGGTAACAATAAATTAGTAATAAGCCTGGATTGCAATTAAATTACTGAAGAGGTTTAATTTAATAACACATCATTATATGTACATTTTTGAAGATACTCCACAATGCTTCAAATATACTTTTTGTAACTTGGGTTTTGCTAGTGTGTGTAAATTATATACCACACTCATAAATTAAATAGAAGGTGGTATATAATAACATTTTCAATATCTGTATGGATCTTGGATTGGTATATCAACGGTCGGCAATAAGCGAAGGCAGAGATCGCCCGGAGAAGTTTGCAAGATAAATTACATTTAAACATCGGCACTCGTGATTACATTGATTTAAATAAGACCTTACACGACTCTTGATCGAATGACTGATTATTCATTTCGAATTAACATAAATTATTGTATTTGAATATTTATTGACAGAAATAAATTAAAAAACTGGCTTCCTATGGTGTATCGTTTCCTATGGAAACTCATCACTAGGCGGATAATTGGTTCTAATATAAAGAAATCTGTCTGAAAAGAAGTAAGTTGCATATAATGAAGCTAGGCTCTACGGTTAAGGTAGTCAAATATAAGGTCTTCTATTATCTATTATATTATCTACTAAGGTCTGGATATGTCGGAATGTCTGCAATAGTCGAGTGTACAATAGTAGCTATTGTACACTCGACTTTTCAAAACCTTAGAATTGTCGAGTGTACAATAGTAGCTCCATGATTACACTTTAAATACGAGAGGTGCAAGGTTCGATTATCGGGCCGTTGGGCTCTGGCCGGACCCACTTCTAACACTTTTTCGCGAATCTGACCATGTGGCTTATGCAGCATCCTACTAATCATTTCATTTTACAAATTAATAAAAATTTATATTGTATTTGAAATAAGAAAATAGTGTTTTTACTTAACAGCACGAGTTTTAGGGAGAGATTATATTTTTCTAGAATGACCTAAGCTAGATTAAAAAACCCAGGACTTTTTAATTTTTAATGACACACAGAAAATTAGAAAAAATATACTTTGATAATTAAATAAGGAAATCGTAATAAAAGTCTACTCTAACTACTTTTTTAACTCTACATTTCTTTTAGTACTTACTATTAACATTATATTTTATTTAAAATAACCGTTATAATCCGTTATACCTTCCAATGGTAAAGGCGCTAAACATTTCTTGTAAAAGTAACAAAACACTTCACAAACAAATGCAAAATCATTAAATCCTAAAACCCTTTTGGAGAGCAAATTCAAAAATGCACAATTTGCACAAACGGTTTATTGCATTGAATCAAAAACCTTTACAGCGCCTTGAGTTATAAATCTCGCAATAACAATAAATACTTGGTTATTTTTAGAGTTCCGCAGTTGTAAAACCGAATACTTACAAACAACGTTCTCGCATATGGATTCCTAAAGTTACACAAACAACTTCCTGTTGAATCTACTTTTAACCCCCGTCTTAAAGAAATGGAGTGTTATGTATGTCGTGTCTGTCTGTCTGCATCAATAAAAATTAAAAAATGATCTACATAAAAATAATTTAATTTTCTTATTTTAAGACAAGATTACTTTCGCGGTATATAATAAAAAGTATCAAAGTAGAAAAGGAAAAAGTATCAAAGTACTTGGACCTTGCTCACGAGATTACCGCCATGTGGAATGTTGAGTCAACTATTATTGTTCCGATAGTCATTTCAGTCCATGGTCTTTTTGCGAAAAGCTTCGATCAACATCTTAAGAAGCTTTCGCTTAATTGTTGGATCAAGGGTCGGATACAGGAGGCAGTAGTCCTTGAAACGGCGCGTATTGTGAGGATGTTCCTCACTCTGGAGCCCTGACCACCGGTTGCTTGGACCCGCAAAGGCCCCGCAAACGGAGGAGAAGATTTTTTTATAAATTTTTAATAGTGTTTTTATGTATTTTTTTGTATTACTTATAACATTGTTAAAAATTTTTAAAAAATATGTAAATAAATATAAATGAGAGAAAAATAAATTTGTTTTATAATCCACTTTTCCAAATAAATTGTTAAATTGTTGATTTAAATCATAAGTTTAAAGTCTAAAAATTTTTTTTTCGGGTACACCTTACATATTAACTAATGAAACCCAAAATATGCAGACTATATAAGTATTTGGTAATATACAGAACCCTGAGAGAAATGCAAAATCAAGCGGTATTTTTATCTTAGGGAAATATCCCCTGCGCGAATATCTCAATTAACAGTGCAATAGCAATAAACAAAAACAAAGGGTTGGATCTTTTGTGCCCCCTGTGTTAACTTTATAACATCTTATACAGCTTTCTTTATGCCGATGGCTTTGTTTGTTTACCCGTTAGGCAATTTTGCAAATATGACTAACCTTTGCAATGGTTTGACGAGTAACGGTTACGACGTTAATGGGATTTCGTACCTTCTCCGCCTATTCAGTCCAACACTCAAATAACATTGGAAATTATTATGTTTACCCTTTTTTATAAACGCATTACTCGTTACACTTTGGCACCGAACCCACTGGCCGCCCTTCTTGTAAGAAAGGGAATATAGAGCCCAGACCCACCATACTGTTCCAATGCGGGTTATTGGGACTTAGAATTTACTGAAAATATCTTAGGATATATAAGACCCAGAGCTTAAGGAATTAAGAATTAATGAATATTTCTTTTTTACTAGAGATACTGTTAATAGCCCGTTGATGAGAAGGTGGCGGTGCTACTACCAGTACCTTGGAAGGTGTGGAAGTAGTAAGTCGTCAGTCGACTGCTTCATTGGTCAAATGGTTAGCCACATCACGAGGTCCCGTCTTATAAATCCACCGCGCATACCACTGCGCCACGGAGGTGGTCAAACCGAATACTTACAAACGTGGGTTCCATTCCTGGGTGGGGTCACGGAATATTTCTGAGCTTTTTCATTATTCTATGAAATGTTCAGTACATTACTAGCTCGGAGTCTGGAAGTTGGTGGTGTTACACCCCCGTGCCTTGGAGAGCACGTTTAGTCGGTCCCGGTCACTGTCATCAACATCTGATAGTGATCGTTAATAAATGAAACATTATCACCCTAAGCCCGCCAACCCGCATTGGAGCAGCGTGGTGGGTGTACGCTCCATATCACCTCTCCTATAAGGAGGGAGGCCTGGCCAGAGGCCAATATATGATGATAATGATGATGATGATGAAGTTGTCAGTTCTTTTCTGTTCAGTTATCCATGCCAGATATATAGTTAAGTAATCGTTAAGTATGACATGTAAGTTGAGTTTTATTTTAATTTTATCTAAAAACTCTTAATCGCAGAAATCAATAAATAATTATGAGTCATCCTCGAAGGGATTGTCTATGAGAAACAAATGATGTAAGCTCAGTGATCATATTTTAAAGGAAGCTTAGTCATTCAAGGTTTCCGACAGATCGTGAACTATTGGTGCAAAATAAATTATATGACTAGAATCCAACTCGTGGCTAGTTACCACCCTACGGACAAAAACGTACCGCCAAGCGACTTAGCGTTCCGGTACGATGTCGTGTAGAAACCGATAGGAGTGTGGATTTCATCGTACTCCTAACAAGTTAGCCCGCTTCCATCGTAGATTGCATCATCACTTAACATCAGGTGTGATAGCAGTCCAGGGCCAACTTGTAGTCGATAAAAAAAAAACTTGTATAATTTTTAAATTGGGAACAAAATAATTCCTCTGCAGTGTAGGTATTTTATCGTTGCTAATATCTACTACTTTATCTGGACGGCGCAGCGATACGCGCAGTGGATGTACTAATGGAGTTGCAGGGTTTGATTTCAGGTTGGGCCTATGGACATTTTCTTAATTGGGCCAGGTCTCGCTGATGGGAGGTTATGTTCGTTACTAGTTACCACCCTACCAGCAGAGACGTACCAAGCGACTTAGCGTTCCGGTAGGTACGATGTCGTGTAGAAACCGAAAGTGGTGTGGATTTCATTCTTGTTCTAACAACTTAACACGCTTCCATTTACATTGAATCATCACTGACCATTACGTGTAATTACAATCAAGAGTAAGTAGAGAATAAATAAGAGAAAACCTGCCTGCTACGGTTTATATCCCTACATTTTTGCAAAGTTTAGACAGTTTTTCGGTTTGACCTTTGTTATTGACAATGGTATGCTACTTAACATAATGTGTTTAATATTGGCAATGATATTCCACTTAACATTCAAGTGGAATCAGAAGCGTGAACTATTGCGGTCCGTCAAGATGAGAAAAGTCGTGTATATGGGGCACGAGAGATACGAGCTTCTACTCATTTTGATGGGAAAAGTTGCTGGTAAAACAATTATTTCGCCTCGCTAAAGATGGAGAGAGGTTTACTAAACTGACTGCTAATTCGCCAGTCGAAAAGGCACTTAAAGAAGAAGATTCAAGTGGACTACAGGCGTGCTTCGTTGACGACACTATTAAAATAAACTTACTACTATACTAATCAGCACTGCGTGAAGTTTAATAGCTTCAAATTGCCACAATACCTCGTGATATACTAAACAACCTCTATCCTATTACAAATCGTAGCTATAACAATAAATCTCTCCCACAAGCACCGTAAGCAAAGCATTCTTTCCCCAAGGACCGTGTATTTTTATAAAACACAGTAATCTTCGGAGATTTAAACAAGAAGATCAAGTTTAATTCCGGCACACTGCTGTGAATATATTTCAAATTTTATAGCGCTGTTATTCCCGATAATATATGAGGTTTAAATAAATTTAAACTAAGCTAACACACCATAAACGAAATGAACATTTTATTTGTTACAATCTGTGTCCGATATTCATTAATACGGCTATGTTCTTTAGATCGCATAAATTTTGTGTGATTGCTCGTTCAATATAAAGACACAGCATTCATTTCGCCTACTTTTAACACTTTCATTCAATCTTCTCTTTTACTATAACAACAACTACTAACAAATACAAAAAGCCGAATATATTTATGGCGACATAAAACCATAACGCCATAATGTCAGATATCTTAGCGCCAATTCTTTGTTTTTAAAGATTAATTAATTTATTACTTACAATGCTTGTCGGAATAAATTAGCATCTAAGGAAAAGTAAAAGGCGACAAAAGAACAATTTTCAAAATTCTTATTTTGGCGATACTACAATAACGTATAAATAACGATAAATAAATACTTCGTAATTATAATAAAATCTTATTTGCCGATTGTTAATATTATTTATTTATTTTTAATTGTGCTTTATTTGCACACCACAAAAATCAATGGCAATACAATGCAATTAGAGACATTAATATGTGGATGGATAAATACATTTTAGGATCATATTTGATACATTGTCAAAGATCACCGCAGACGGACCTAAGTTGACAAGTATACCGAAGGCATAATGAAAGTTGAAAGGGACCGACGGTAAACACATTAACCCAATCGGATCAGGCCCTCGAGGCTGCGACGATCGCTAAATCCCTAAATCATGATCACCGACAAATATGGCCTGATTGATTTTAATGTTGGCATTATTTTTTTTGTATAATGCCGATGGACAAAAAAAGAATAATCCCTAATGATCGTTCTTCATACTGATATAATATGTATGACGATGGATAAAAAACTACTTCCCTACTATTTTGTGGCTATACTAGTTTTTAAAAGCGCTTTCGGCTGGTGGGAGGTCTTGGCTAGTTACCACCCTACCGACAAAGACATTTAGCGTTCTGGTACGATGTCATGAAGGAGCCAAAGAAGTGTGAATATTATCCTACTCCTAACAAGTTAGCGCGCTCTTATCGTAGATTGCATCATTCTTACTTGCTATCTTTACTATCAAGTGTGTTCGTAGTCATGAAAATTTTAAATACAAAATATATTTTAAAAGAGCAATTTTTCAACGAGACCTTACGAAGGAAAGTAGATCATCCTATACGTACGCGAGCGATAGCTGCACAACGCCTGCAAATTGTACCGGCTAACAACGCGTACGGCGAAAGGACAATACTTAATTCAATGCCTTCTGCTGCGTCAGGAGCGATAACGCATAATAATATTAAGCGTAAATTAAAAGAATATTTTGTATTATAAAAGAAATGTATATAAATGTAACGACGCAGACATGTTCTATCAAACCTCTGTGGTTATTTACATGTATCCTTATTGTACTTGTTTCATGTGTATTTTTTTAGTTGATAAATAAATGAAATAAAATAATAAAAAAAAGACGTGTGGCACTCGGAGACTGCCGCGGTAAAGCTATTGCATAGCATTTTTTATCAACTTATGTTTACCTACCGACGTCATCGGGACCGTGGCCTAGCGGTAATTTATTTTTTTTAAGCGTGATATTTCAAAAAGTCATTTTTTCAAAAAATTAATGACTTTTTGAAATATCACGCTTTCATCTATCACGCAAAAAAATTTCGGAACCGACGATATTCGAAACCGTGTCTCCCTAGCAATCCGGGCACTTAGAGCGCCTTACCGCTTGGCCACGTTCCCCGTTGACGTCGTTGCCGAAATTGTGCTTTTGATATTATACATATTTTTGATATTGAGAAGGTGTTAGGTTTTTTCGTTACGGAATTTCTGGATTCGGTCTCCACGCTCAAGGCCCGCGATAGAAGCTATACAATAGCTTAAAAATATATATTATATATAAATAAGTAATAATTATATTTCCAGTTTAGAAACAACGATTAACAAGTCACATTATCATGTTTGTACCTAAGTGTTAAGAGATCAATATAATATATTCAACCAGCACGACGTCTTTGCGACATTTTGGTTTATTTTATTTCCATAATTCAATCCCCGTTTAAACATCATTATCTAAATGTCGTAAATATCGGCCATTACTGCAGGCCCTTCAGAATTCCACGCGGCATTTTTGAAACAGATGAGAATAACGCGTCATCTCCGTCCACTATAAAACCAATGAGTCCTTTTCACATATGGGGATATTTGATTGCACGATTAACGTGTCGTAAGATCAAAATTCCCAGGATTCTTGAAAAAATATACTTTACGAACTACTGGCTGACATGTCGTTGATTGTTCCACCTTCAACGAAGTTACGAGTCATCATCATCATTATCAGCCTATTAACGGCCCACTACGGAGCCAGGCTTCCCTCCTTATAGGCGAGGGGATATGGAGCGTACACCCACCACGCTGGTCCAAAGCGGGTTGGTGGGCTTAGGGTGATAATGTTTCATTTCTTAACGATCACTATCAGATGTTGATGACAGTGACTGGGACCGACGGCTTAACGTGCTCTTCGAGGGACAGGGGTGTGACATCGCCAACTTCCTGACTCCGGGCTTGGAATGTACTGAGAATTTCATAGAAAAATGAAAATCTCAGAATTATTCCGTGACCCGACCCAGGATTCGAACCCAGGACCTCGTGATCGAAGCCAGATACGCTAACCACTAGACCAACGAGGCAGGCACAAGTTACGAGTAGCTCATTATTAATATAAAATAATTAATGATCGCTCTACGTCCATGTAAGAGACTAGATTCGATATTTAGGTTTTTTTTTTATCGACTACAAGTTGGCTCTTGACTGCTATCACACCTGATGTTAAGTGATGATGCAGTCTAAGATGAAAGCGGGCTAACTTGTTAGGAGTGGGACGAAAATCCACACCCCTTTCGGTTTCTATACGACATCGTACCGGAACGCTAAATCGCTTGGCGATACGTCTTTGTCGGTAGGGTGGTAACTAGCCACGGCGATAGCCTCCCACCAGCCCGACCAAGACAAATTTAGAAAAATCTCAATCTGCCCCGCCGGGAATCGAACCCAGGACCTCCGTCATATAAATACACCGCGCATACCACTGCGCCACGGAGGTCGTCAAACCTTAATGTTACCTATTCGTAACACTGCCTTTAGTAAAAAGTAAAAAAGTAAATGTATTTACAACGGGACGTAATAAAACTTTTGAGACAACAAGCATATACTATTTAATATATTAATGATCGCTTCAAATTGACAAGACAACGTCACGACTTAACGTGTCGTAAGTAATCAAATCGATTCGATTGAATTAGTCGTACGACATTTCCCGTACACTCAAAGCAAATGTGTGTACAAAGGGGCGTAAGAAAAATATTGAGACAAGAGAGCAGAGTGCTCTCCACGGCGACATAATGGCTTTTCATTGAATTCCTTTTGCTCTCTTTTGTTTATATCCCATCGATAGTATGACGGAGAGTCGTGCTTACCGCAACAATAACTACAATCACAATAGACGGACACTAAAATTATAGGTTAAGAGCTAGTGGGAAATCTCGAAGAGGCACTTGATAAATGTTTTATTACAAATTGAAGGTTTACAACTGGCTCATTTTTTTTATCCGTTAGGACAATAAAAGTGATAAATTATCATACTGAAGCCTCTTAAATAAGATTTTTTTTTATAATTTTTACTTTTACAATGTTACTAAATTAAATGTTTTTTTAACGTAATAGCGTTATGATTTTCTTTTAATTTAATGAAACGAAAAGATTGTAATTATGAATAACATTTTTCAGCTATTTATTTATAATAAATCAGTCACAAAGTCAGGCGTCATTAAAGAAACCCTATGCCATAGTTTAAAGTACAATTTTTATTTAAAACTTTCCCGTGCTTTTGTTATTCTAAAACACGGGGTCGTTATGGTTCGGTGTGGTTCTCATGCCCCTCACGTACCGTCTTACAAATCGTCACTCAACATCAAATTATACTGTCAAAACTTTTAAGCCGATATAACATCAAACGTAACCATATAAGGACTATAATTGCGTAAACGATCTAAAAGTTATGACATGATTTGTGCGGCGGGGTGTGCTATGCGCCTAGGCACGCCCTTCGGTTGACATACCTGTTAAATGTGACTTTTAAACATTCTTAAATTTAAAATAATGAGCCTTTCATAGAAAAGTATAGCTTTTATGGGCTGATGCTAAGATATTCAAGCGACGTACGGGAATTATGCCTATAATTATGACAAACAAAAGGTTATGGGAAATCTTCTTACTCATCTAGACTCTTGTGGAGCTTCAGACGACTTAAGTCAGTTCCAGTGCGTAACTTTGCATACTTGGAACCTCGAAAACGTTTTCAATAAAAAAACTAAATAGATATTTTGTACTGTAGTCGGTATTAGGATCAGCTACACTTACTCAAAGAAAATCACCCGGGCAAATTGTTTTTTTTTTTAATTCGACGTACATTACTAATAGTTAAGCTCTTTGTAACTAATCTCATCCAGAAAAGTATGAACGGCATCAGAAGAAATTTGTAAAATAGGTATACCTCGTAACAACAATCAAGTATCGTCAGAAGTTGCGCCGAACTGTGTAAGTAATGGCGGCACCGGTAATTTTTTTGCGCTACAAAATCAGTTTTAATAGTACACTGGTATACGCGTCATGTTCGGAGTTGACTGGTACTAAAATCATAATTAAAAATCCATTCATATACATAATTTTTACTACTTGTGAGAAGAAATTAAAGTTCAACATTTCATAGTCGACACAAGATTCGAACGCAGGATCGTAATCCGCGGCAACATAATCTAACCACTAGACCAGCTATATTTCACCTTCGTTACCTAAATACGAATTATACCGAGTCACACCGTTAATTAACGTCAGTACATACAAGAGTCGTTGCGACACCAGACCTAGATACTCTATCCTTTGTTCTCCATCGATCACTGTGACGTCCGATCATTAATATCTATGAATAGCGACCGAATAAACATCCAGCGCAATTATTTGACGGACATACAACTGGTTACTTATTGTACTTACTACAGGATCATTCGACAAAATCACTGTCAACGAAATATTAGCAACACATTTAACCTCTGTACTGTGCTTTTACTGGAGATGATGCCCAGAATCATCCTCATCAGTGACGCAGTGGTATGTACAGTGATTTCCGGTCCCAGGTTCGATTCCCAGCGGGGCCGATTTTCTAAATTGTACCTGGTCTGGCTGGTGGAAGACTTTGACCATGACTAGTTACCACTCTACCGACAAAGACATACTGCCAAGCGATTTAGTGTTCCGGTACGATGTCGTGTAGATATTATCCTACTCCTAACAAACTAGCCCACTTCCATCTTAGATTGCATCATCACTTACGACTAGGTGTGATTGCAGTCTTGTAATGATTAAAAAAAGTATAATACAGAATATACCTATATCGGAGAAGAAGAAAAATGTTTGAGGTTGTACTTACTGAGTGGTTTCTTAGAAGAAATGTTCAGTAAATTCCAACCTCGGTATCGGGAAGTTGGTAGTGTTAACGTGCTAATAAGTTGTCGGTCTCATACATTGATTATTTTTGACGGCCGGGTGGCGCAGTGGGCAGTGACCCTGCTTCTGCGTCCTAGGCTGTGGGTTCGATTCCCAAATCTAGAAAATGTTTGTGTGATGAGAATAGATGTTTTTGATTGTCTGGGTGTTTAGCTATATATTATAAGTATTTATGTATAATATATATAAAAATATTCATCAGTTATCATAGTACCCATAACACAAGCTACCTAAGCTTACTTTAGGGCTATATAGCGATGTGTGTAATTGTCCTATAATATTTGTTTATATTTATTTATATCTATTATGAAATAATAATTTAACATTACCTATCACCCTAAGACAAAGGAGCAGCGTTTTGGGTCTAAACACCATATCCCCTCTATGTTTATAACTTTTTCTGTAACAATACTTACTCTACAGTCCCAGGACGTTTTTACGGATCGGTTACATTAAGTATGAAAGACCCACTCTGAATGAAACAAAGGCTATTTCTTTATTTTAAAAACACAATAAAGGCGTCTGCTCACCGCGCGATATGTATGCACGCGGCGAAGGGACACGCTGTTTGATATGGTTATTACGTCCTTTGTGGAAAGGATGGAGCCGTGAGACTAAGATACCTAGAGATTTGCTTTAGGGTACGACTGCACAATCCAGGTGCAATCCGGCCCAGTTGTGTATAAGTTATCGTCATTATATACCTATTTTAATATCGGGCTCGGACCTGATCTTACTCTTTTTAGGAAAGGGGATATTAAACTATACCATGCTTGCTCGAATGCAAGTTAGTGGTTTTAGGGTGATATTGTTTTATATTTTAGGGTGATATTTTTTACATCATTTTCAGCCTGTTCCCATCAGTGTGGGTCATTACACTACATGGCCAGACATCCTTCCTTATAGGAGAGGGAATATGGAGCGTAGACCCATCACACGACCTCAATGCGAGTTTCATGCATTAACAATCACTATCAGATGTTGATGAGAGTGACCGGGACCGACGGCTTAACGTGCTCTCCGAGGCACGGAAGTATAAAACCACCAACCTCTCCGGGTTTGGAATGAACTGAAAATTTCATAGAAGAATGAAAAACTCAGAATAATTCCGTGGCTCGATCCGGTATTCGAACTCAGGACTTCGTTAGTCACATAGACTAACCACTAGGCCAACAATATACTTATACACATACATTTCTTATGGGGCATTAATTAATCAAATTCACAGCTACCATTTGTAAGCCGTAAAGTAAACCAAAGAAGCATAGAACAAAACCGGATTGCAACCGATGCATGCAGTCCGAGCCTTAAGATTTGTCTTCGTGATACGCTAAAATTTAGAAAGATCTCCTTGTGAACGAATAAATGGGCGGCTTCCTATGAAATGGAAATACTAAAGGAACCTGTTCGCTTTAGAAAAACTAATCCACTGTGACTCCGGGACGGTGACGTGGTCGAATGATGTATGGCCGCTACGTGAATACAATTAATTTTTGTGCGGTTTTGTCTCTTTGCTACTTTATAAGATAGGGTGAACTGGTTTACTGTATTAAAAACTACCTGCTTGTTCTGTTCGGTAGCCAAAATTAGTATTTATAATGCGTGACAATCGTTGTCATAGATCTTATGATACGGAAACTTATTGTGTAGATGCTTTATCTTAGAAACTTGAAAACAAGTTTTATTGTTCTGTAGGATACAAACGTTGAAAATATGGAAGATTCTAGATTTTTGTTTTCTATACCACCTTTAACGTGAATATTCAAGACAAGAGTAGAGAGTCAAGAGTTCTACGATTAAGTGGCCGGACTTAAAACGGAGAGGTCATGGTTGGTCACGGATGAGTTGATCCCCACTCGTTAAACTATTGTCGTACTTACTTATTGTAGTACTTTTTAATATAAGAGGATACCTACCACCGTAGGCTGCATCTATAGCTAACTATCAAGTGTAAATTTAGAGCCCGACGCAACACCATGTAGTAAAAAAGTTAACACATCTGAAAAATTCTAGATTTAGTTCCTATTAGTACAAGCTTTATTTTTGCTTAAATGTAAAGAAAAAAATATTCAAATGACAAAAACAAGGTAAATTGTCAATACTATAATTCACATAATTTTTTAATTCATTTTGTTCGCTTTTAGTCGTCCCTGCGAACACTATAATAGCAATGTCAAGAGGGCAGCAATGTCCGAGCTACCAGTGCCATGGAGCTGCCTGTTCTTATTTACGGGCGGTGAAAAGAAATGTCAAGATGTCCTGCGGCCGCGATTATCAGCGCCGTCCACCGATGGCGCGATAGCGACTCTACGCCACCTACTGTTCCATTCAAATTCTTTATACCATTACAGGTCCTTACATTTCTTTATCCTAATGCGAGCGCTATGTACGCTCCGATCATATAGAAATTGCCAGGTATTTTAAAGATTAGTTAAATACTTAAAGATTTGTCAAATAAGACCAAGTAGATTATTATAAGATAAAAGCTTGTAAAGTAGCTTGCTCCGTCAATAAAAAACAAATAATGAATATCATTATTACGAACATAGTTAGTACTTTCAGTAGGTACGGTTTTCTTTACATAGATCCCGTTCCAATGACGATATCAGGATTAAAAAGTAGTGCGGTATAGCACCGATAGCCATTTTTTTAATAGATTTTAAAAATATTCAGAAAAGTGTATAAAAAAGGATGAAAATGTATGCTATATCATACAATAATCTGCCTTTACGCCCATCCAGATCCGTACAGCTTTTCTGTCTTGAATAAGTAACTAGCATCCATATTTCTCATTTATAACATTAGTTAATTTGAATAAGATTACTGTGAGTGAGCCTTAGATCAATAAATTAGTTATTCCTAGTGTGCATAATGCAAAAGTATGAACAGAAGCAAGACAACTTGTAAAAGTTCCACCTAAACAATAATGTACAACTTTATGGATCAATAAACAATTAAAGTTTATTAATCTATAAAAGCTCATTTCATAATTGGCAATTTCTGTACAACGGCACCGTACCCGTAGTAGTTCACTCGTATAGAAGTGATCTGTGATAGCCAGATCTTTGTCGTTTTATAAAATACGCGCCTACGTCCTACGGTAGGCATGATAGGCAATCGTGGTGTTAGCACCGTGGTGGCTTTGGCAGGTATCCAAGGGTCCAGATCGAACGTATTTTTTTATGTTTTCTATTGTATCCTGGTATAGTTGTTGAGTTCCCAGTCGCCAAATATTATAGCCCTTCGTTCTTTTAAGTTAGGTAGTGTTTTACGAAGGCTTGCTACGAAGTTAAGGGATTGACGACAGGGGACATGACATTCCATGATTTTCCTCGGTATATATGGAACCGAGAAAAATAAAAATATAACACTTTATACTTGGACGATTGTGGGACTACAGTTCTGCATATTTAAAAAAACAACTGTTTGCAAAAAACAACTGGATTAGCCGGCTCTTGCAGAACCTGCATTTCGAGCCGGTGATAGAGTCCCTACAAAAAGTCTAACAAATTGTTTTAAAAGCCAAGGCAATTGAAATTAGTGTAATATAATTTTGATTTTTGCATAAGCTGATAAACATACAGCTATTAACTGACAAAGGTCTGGCCACCGCAGTCTTTTAGTCCGTGAAGTGTGTCCGTCCAACATAATGGACTTCCACGTTTATTGTGCCCGCTCTGACCATTAATACTGCGCTTGTGAAATGATCTGATAGTGCATACATTATTATCGCTTTAGTGGGCTCCCAACTACCAGTCAATTCACGACTTAAACTGCACTTCATTTCGCTTTTGTCATGGAATCTATTATATCTAATAAACCGAGAGTCCGCGATAGCCATACCTCCGTCATTTTATAAAAGCTGAAAGTTTGTAAGCTCATTTTCCTACCATTATTAAGTACGATAGGTAACTAGTTTGGGCTAAGGTAGGTTCAGGAAATAGCACGTTTTAAGGGTCCAGACCCTCAACCATTCACCATTCAAGTAGAATTTGAAAATCTTTTATATTTTCCCCAGCATAATATGATAATTCATAATCTAGTCCAGTGATAAATTCTATTAAAGATAAAACTTTAGAGTCACTACAGTCGACGCATTTTAAACTGAGTCGTTGGGCAGTAAATGTTACTGACAGTTGCAACTAAAGGAAACTAAACGGTAAATCTATTGCAATGCATTTTTTATCAACTTATGATATTATATTTTTGATACTCAGGGGGTGTTAGGTCTTTTCGTTACGGAATTTCTGTATTCGGTCTCCACGCTCAAGCCCCGCGATAAAAGCTATACAATAGCTTAAAATAAGACTGTCTCAATATCACTGTCAATATAATCGATAGACGACTAAATTTAAAATGCTTCGACTATTGCGAAGAATTGCAACGCAGCTGAGTGCCTGGTGAGTGGCGTCATGGTATCTCGTGACATCGCGCAAAAAATAAAAGAAAACTAAGTTTTATACTTGGACAATGGAAGGTCTGTACGTATAAACCTTACTGGCCAAAGGAAACACGGCATAAACTCCAAAGACGAAGTTTTGGCTAGTACTGGCTCTTGGTCTATAACTTCATAATGTAAAAAAGAAATGCCTTACCTTTTACTTCCAAGGGTTAGATGGCGAAAAAATTATCATGAATTTATCTTTGGATTTTAAAAACAAAGCCAAGTTTCTGCGTTACCAACTTGAGAACATCATTTACTAGGTACGGTAGTAAATTACCAAAGATTCATATTATGTTATAATGTAACATTTTAGCTAGAGTTTCCATGTGTATTTACACAGTCAGTAACTTACATACTCGTGTGAATATTGTTATTGTAGTTCTTTTTCTCAAATAATATGGAACGTTTACTTTACCAGTTTGCTTTCAATGCTTCATTAATTTTATACCAAACTTTTGTTTGGTTATGACGATAACTAATATATGCCTTATTACAAACCGGCGAACTGGTATTGGTTTTGGAACTTTGAGCCGTAAATATAATATGTCAATTTCAGTTTATTTGCCTTACGATTTGTGCTGTTTTGCTGCTTGCTGCTGTTTAATCACATTCACGGCCGAGCGGCGCAGTGGGTAGTGACCCTGCTTCTGCGTCCTAGGCTATGGGTTCGATTCCCACATCTAGAAAATGTTTATGTGATGAGCATGGATGTTTTACAGTGTCTGGGTGTGTATAAGTATTTATGTATAATATAAATAAAAAAAATTGTCATCAGTTATCATAGCACCCATAACACAAGCTACTTACGAGTACGCTTACTCTGGGGCTATATAGCGATGTGTGTAATGGTCCTATAATATTTATTTATTTATTTATACGAAGCTATATCATTAAAGGGTTCTTTAAAAATAAGGTGCTATAAAAAGGTCCGATGAGGGCTCAGAATACTTACCTATTCACTTTTTTCGAGTTAGGGGTCAGATATCCTTGGATGGGATTGTGAAGGCCTTCAGGATGAGTAATATTTTCTTTTTCACTAGGTAAGTCCTAGCAACTTAGTTCCATTAACAATAAGGAAGGAAAAAGAACCGGAGGGAGGGGAACATGCCCTCCTAGACCAAACCAAACCAGGCAACACCACCAACTTACTTTGGGCTAAGCATTTTTACTGACACAATTTCTTGGAAGTACCTACTGGACGAAGATCTACCTACTGGACGAAGCAAAGAGTTCAGTAAAAGTAGATGGTATTAATTGTGTATCCGCTGCATCTAGCAAGAAACGCATACAATAGATAAAGAGCTATTTAATATAAAGCGTATTCGCATTCGTCCTCAGATCAAGAATGCGCCATCTATCTGATAAGATGCGATGGCTTCACGCGTTCCTGAGAGATTCATTGCGAATCGTGGACTAACCGCGGGTTTGGCCTTGGCTACCACAGAGCAAGGGAATCAGTAAACACATTGATACTTTATAGACGTTTCCATTTAAACTATAGATGCGCAAACATTAGTAGAAGTAAGTTACTATTACCCACTTCTACTAAGGTTAGCGTACTTGTAAAATAAAATAAAGGAAATATAAAAAAAATATTTCAGGTCAGTATTTTAGGTCAGTAAGTCAAGTCAATAAATCCTTATTCAGAAAAATATTTATGATTATTTTGAATCATCAATATGTAATTTTTAGATTATTTACAAGTAATATGTTGTGATAATTAAGGTAAGAAACAAAATAAATATACAAAGTTTATAAGACAGCAATTTTGGATACAGTTAATAATTTACTTTTCGAATTCGTCTCCATATATCTTTATATATATGTAGTATCGTTTGAGGCAGAGATATTGCAGAGACGACTCAAAAACTACACTGTCAATATCTAAAAACATCGTTTTAGAAATATAATAGGTATCGCACTGTTCTTTTTAGGCTGCGGTCCACACAGCTTCTCTGTTAACAACAAAACAAACTCAGATGAGAGATTAGATGGGCGATGATATTTGAAACAGTGATAGCCCGGTGCGAAAGATATGTTTATGTCTTTTTAACTCAATCTATTTCTTTCTTTTATTCACTTTACTTCTTAAAAAAACAAAATAAAATTCTATAATTAATATTTTTCAATTATATATTGCCTAATTTATTGAATTTCAAAATTATTCTTTATTTATTTTGCTATTATCCGCAAAAAACCAACGAACCTAAGTGTCAGAATGTAATTGCGAAACCAAAACATCCTTGGAAGATGTTAACTCGTCAATGTTTTTCAAAAAAATACGTACAATTAAAAATATATTAAATAATCTTTAATAAACATCAAATTAACGCCTAGAAGTAGGCGATAATTTACGCCTAGAAGTAGGCGATAATTTGAGGTTTATAATCTGCAAAAAATATTTCAACGCCCTAAACCTTATACATACATTCATAAGGTTATTTTGTCTAATCAATTTCATATGTCCAAAATTCGCTTATTAATCATTCAATTAAATTAATTTACAAATCATTTGCAATTTATTATCGGTACTTGGTTTATTTTACTCAATATTTTTTAATTGCGCCGTCCTAATAAATTAACCAGAATATCAAGTTATAACGTTCCAAATAACTGCATTAAAATATTTATTTATTAAGTTTTAGTAAAACTTAAAACATATCTTTATTCTTTATTTCTATCTATCTATTTAATAAATCTTATATGTGAGTGAAATAGTGCCTACGAATCATAGTTACTATACGCTTATATAATATTAGTCTTTCAACTACCTGTTCGTACCCAAATAAACAAAACAAATATTTACCCAAACATTCTTAAACACCGCATTCCTTCAAAGAGGCCCGTATCATTAAAAACTGCGAATAGTTGCCAATAAAAATAAACGGCGCCGACGTATTTTACAGTTATCTCCTAACCAGTATGTTACAAGGGTTGGGTAGGCAAAAGAGTTGCGAAAATCAAAAACAATAGACCACCCTTTACAAATACAACTGTTTGGCAAATTACCCGTTGTTTTTTTAGTTAAACCGTTAACCATTAAAGGGATGACGGTACACTTTATTGCACTACTCTGTTAAATACAAAAACCGTGTTGAGTTAAAGAGTTTGCTACAAAAAAATCGCAGTAACAGGACTGGCTATAAAACTGCCAGATTGTAAATCAAATCCTTGGTTTACAAAATACAGTATTATGTTGTAAACCAAGGTTGCGAAAATGTTAAAATAACAGAAGGTTTAAAAACAATCAATCAAACCGATTACGCGTATTGTTACCACCAGGACCGGAAGAATGACTCATCCTTTTTATTATTTTAACGTAAGCTTACTTGATTTCCTATAACTAGACAATTGGATTACTTTTTTATTTACCATAAGTTAGCCTTTGACTGCTATCACATCTGGTGGTAAGTGATAAAAGCAAGCTAACTTGTTAGGAGTATAACATGCTCATTCCTTCGGTTTCTACACAATGTACCGTAACGCTAAATAGCTCAGCGGTATGTCCTTGTCGGTAGGGTGGCAACTAGCCACTGCCGAAGCCTTTCACCTGCCGAATATGGTCGATTATAGTATTACGTGACATATATTTCCAAAGAAACAGTAAGCGCTTTCATATTTATATCATACATATAAACACAAATCAAACGTAGAATCTTCTTTCTAAAAGTTGGTTAAAAATATCAAAATCTTCTCCTAAATATACCAAATAATTAATTATACGTTAATAAATAAGTAGGTAGTAATTTTGGGGTAAGTAGTTACATAGGTATAATACAGGTCCAGAATAGGAAGAAAGAAAGCAAAAGGACCTAAAGTTGTATATACCTACTTAGCGAGGTCTAGGTATCAGTCTAGGGATAGGCTTTCTGCGTAGCTAGATGCCACATGACAAAGACTTATCACCAATCATTTCTACGTATCGAAATGATATCACACGGCATACATATGAATAGATTGACTATAATCGTTGAAACTAAAAGAATTTTGTGCTAAAATATTTTTTTTATTAAGGCTACTGGTATTTTTATTGTATCAATATTACTTTTATAGCTATAAAATGTTCCCATGTTTTTAGCTAGATATTTTAGCCAGTACATTAACATGTTTCGTTTATAGATAACTATAAAATACTTATCTTACATCGATAACTTGATTTCGATAACATGTTAAAATGCTAATAATTTCTATATAAGCCTATATGAGCCATAGAACTAGAGAAAAGCCTACTACAATATATGACTAGCGGACACCCGCGGTTTCACCTGCGTAATTCCCCTTCCTGTGGGAATATCAGGATACAAATCGGCCCACTCACGACTATGGCTATCATATAGTATTTTTTTTTACATTTGGAATTAAAATTCCGAATAGTAGTTTCGGAGATTAGCTAGACAAGACTAACACAGACAGAAAAATAGTTAAAAATACTATCATAAGTATTTAGTTATTAGCTGTTAATTTGACATTACAAACAGACACATCAATTTTAATTATTTGTACAGATAAGTACTAATGGGCGCCCGCAGACCGCAACTGTGATTGCGTAAAATTTTGATATTTTTTTTAACCATCTGCTTCTCTTATAAAACCAGTTTTGGGCACATCGGCTGTATACTCCCAATGTACATAAAAGACAAAAACATTTTTTGTGTTTTATATAAAGGCTAGATAGGATTTAAATATTCTTATCAAAAACAAAGCAAACAACGTAAATTAACAACAACAACTCTTTTTAATATCAGGTTGTCTATCCTTTATTGCATTAATTCATATTCCTCCATCTTAGACTAATTACTTTACATGATTGCAGTGTTTATGCGATAATTGGTACAAGAAATGAACTTTTTACGGCGTACGGAGTTTTACGACAACTGTTTTACGATAGCTGGACGAATGATTACGATGGATAAAAAATTGGACTTAAATCAATTTGAAAAAGTTTTATAACTGTCGTATAAAAACGAATCGCTCAAATTATAACCAATTTTCGTTATGAATTTATAATTGCAGCATACATAATTGATGCTTGATATTGATACGATTAATTAATATTTATTTTTACGAAGATTAAAGATTCAATATGCCGCCGGTTGACCACCGAAATGTCATTTTCAATTTTTGGTTAAAATAATTATATGTTTAATGATGTAACTTTAAATTAAATATTAGTTTGACGTACTTGTAATTAATATAAATTTCTTCTTACAATGCTTCTTTTAAGAAGGTTGATGATCATTTTGGCAACTTGAATTTTGGACACTTGTGTTTTTATTGAACCAACGGCGTAGGTTTTTCAACAAGGATATTTTTGTCCAACCCACGCCCAGTTTACCCTGTATCTTGGCCTGAATGATTCATTCTATACTAAAGCCAAACTTGATTGAGAATGATTGTCAACAAACAAATTAAAAATGAAGGTAGAAATGACTAGTCTTTTTACACCTATTTTTTTTAGTTAACAATTTGTTGACGAATTCATGACAGTAAATTATGTTAGTAAGCTTAAAACTAATTAATATTTTCAAGATCTTTTAAATAAGATTTTTTGAAATAACAAAACATAATTTTAAATTTATTAGGCATAAATAAAATGTGTTAGATTTTCTACCTTCATTTTGAATTTGTTTGTTGACAAGCATTCTCAATCGTGTTTGGCTTTAGTATAGTAGATCATATTTTGGGTCTTGATGTATATGCCCCAGGTACTCCAACTTCTTTTGTTTGACTGTATTTAGAATCTCCCGCTTTTTCCTCGTGCGTTGCAATACTGCTCGATTTCGTACTACGTTTCTCCAGGAAATCCTTATTCTTTATCCTTACATTCTTCTGTATACATTTCGAACTCTTCCAGCTTCTTTGTTGAGGCTTCCGTGAGCGTCCACGCTTCTGCACCATTCAAAAGAATGAAGAAAATGAAACAGCGTGTAAGGTGAGTTCCTACCTACGAAGGTCCAGACTTATTTTCTTGTTACAAAGAAGTTTTTTCATTTTGCTAAATGTATTAATTTTAGCGGTGCTTAAACAAACGTTATCTTGAGCTGGTAAGTGGATGGGTGGGCGCTAATGGTATTTCGTATACTGATGGTAAGCAAACCAAAAGTTTAGTTTCTCGACCGCCCTGCAGGTGGCGCCATTATATCTACTATTACACGGTGGTTAATTTATAACTCTACATATTTATTATTTTTCTTTTTTTTGATAAAATTATTCGTAACTTAGTAGTTAGTATAGTAGTATTGAGTGTCAAACATTGCACAACATTTTTATTTTATTTAAATGTCATTGTTAAATTATGCGAAATATAAACAGTAGGTATTTCACAAGCTTACATACTAAGCAATAAGAGAACTTCAGCACCATACAAAGTTTCATGCATGACATCGAATCCTTCGTTGTAAAGATTAGTAAAACATTTCACAAAGCATCTACAATGTGCCTTTACCGCGACTCGAGCGCCGCTGACTGACAGTCAAATAAAACAACATCGCACGGGGATAAGCCACGGTTTCCATTCTGTTGTTATATCAGTAGGATAAATCTAATTTTTTCCTCTGTTCCTTCTCCGGGTTGGCGGGATATTTCTTCAAACGTACATTTGGGACATAGCTTTTTTAGACATAAAAAATTAAAATTAAATTCATTACTTAAACCAGACTGTTGTTCGTCTTTAAAAAAACACGAATTTTGTTACATGTATTAGCTACTCCTTAATATTGTAAAGATAACTAGGAATTTAAAATTAAATATCGAGTATTTTCCATATTTTAAAATATCAAACTAGTCACCGTGGGATATGCCCGACTAGTTTCAAACCTATACGGGATTCTTAGTCATGAGCTCGTTTGTTCAACACGGCATTGCTGTAACCAAGTAGTGTTTAACACTATGTTAGATACAGCAAAAAGCAATACTTTCATTAAAAGTGTAAATACCTTCTGTTTTCATACATTTTAATGTGTGTATGTCCTTATTTATCTCTTAATGTGGTGTTAGTTAAATATAAAAGTCGCGTCCCACGTTTTAAAGCTTAATAATGTCAACCCCAGCTACAGACAAGGCGAATTCTCACACTTTCCCTAATCAAACGGACCCGACAGCGTGCGGTGAAACAGCTCCTTTAAGTGACCAATAAATTCTGCTGCGACTCGTGACGTCACGGCCAGTGGTGTTATAGAATGCATCATCAATGTCAAGCATTCGTTTGATAAATAATTAAGCAAAAAAAAATTGTTCATGTTATTGAACAGAAATAGATCTTATTTAACGGAAGTTTATTATGAACAATATATATAATGCGTAAGTATGCGCAGAAATGACGCCCAGATGCATCAAAAACCTTACAATGTTTCACTCCAAAACCAGAGCATCCTCTGGATTTGCTAACTTTATTTAATTGACATAATTTCCGCACATTTGAGCAGAGGTTAGCCTTATTTTTACCCGACTGCGTCAGAAGGAGGGTTATGTTTTTCGAGCGTATGTATGTATGTATGTATGTATGTCCATTTCTTCGGCACGCGCTACAGCCTAAACGGCTGAACGGATTTTGACATGTGAGGTGTCGTTGAATTTGTCAAAATTGTGGTAGTGACATAGGCTATATAAATTTTCAAAATGGCGACTGTAAATGGGGTAAAAGGGGGGATGTGTGTATTTTTTTCTCTTATCTTAGCAATATGGGTACCAATTGAAAGGTCGTAAAAAGACTATTTCAAAAATATCAATATCATAACGTCTCATTTCTATACCATAAACTAAAACTAAAAAGTCTCAAATAAAATTATTATTATAAAAACAAAAACCCGACTGCTTAATAATTTTTCATTATTTAATTTAAATTAACTGGAGATGACTTAAAATAAATAGTCCGATCACATACCAAAATAGTCGTGCTCATTTTAAACTGACATACTTTATTTTTGTTTGCATTTGAAGTCACGTTTTTAACTTATTATTTGTAATATAAACTAGCTCTATCACAAACAAATATCTATACGCACCAGCCTAATCCGCATATCAACAAAAAATCCAGATTAAAAGGACATAATGACATGGTTTTACACTTACAAATTGGAAATAAAACGAACTTGGCTACAAAGACAGTTTTATCTTTAACGGACAAGTTGCCGATACGAACTTGCCAATCAGTTGACAACGAACGATAAAGGATACAAAGAACGAGCGCTTTTGCGTCAAAAAATCGCGATTCAGTTGTATCGATGCATCGCAAATTGGGGATTACTTCGCAACGAACAACTCGTCGACATTGTGAGGTATTCTCTAAATGCAATTTTTTGCAACGTTGATTCAACGACAAATATTAAATAATGCTAGTTGACGAGTTACTTAATGAATATTGAATTTAAAGAAGATAACTGCACTTGATAGCATTGTAACTTTATGAAATAATTTATATATTAGCAATCAGATAGGTGTCATAGATTTTTTTTTATCAACTACAAGTTGGCCCTTGACTGCTATCACACCTGATGTTAAGTGATGATGCAATCTAAAATGGAAGCGGGGTAACTTGTTAGGAGTAGGATGAAATCCACATCAAAAGGATAAAACTATACACAATACAAATATACACAATAGATCTTCTCGCAAAACTGCAAGCATACCTCAATTTTACTACTTTCTCACAACTTTTTGCCAATCACAACTACTTAGCTTCTTTAGAAATAAGTAGACCGTGTGACTATAATATATGTGTAAGTACTACAGTGAAGTAGATGTACAGCGAAGCCACCTATATATAAAATAGTTTTTAAAAGCGAACTCTAAGTTGACCAAAGCCTATTATAGAATAGCAGTACTTCACGGATGTCATTTGTACCTATGGTTTAGTCTGGATATGAGATGACCGAAGCATTTCAAAGTTTTTTGATTATTCCTTTATCATCAAAGCGTGTGTGTCAAGCATTTTTATTTTCTTTGGCAACGCCAAAATTCCATGCGAAGTAAGAAACTAGAAATTACTTTTTTAATGTTGGTCAGGTATTTCTTTTATTCTACACTAACAATTGCACTTCGCTTCGCTAGCAAGTTACTACTTTTCCTGTATGTGCATGCGCAATGTATGGTAGAGACTCTACCATACATTGCGCATTAACTTAAGTACCTACTCTACCATAGAGTAGTTAAAGCCCACGAAGACATAACACACAAAGAGACAAACACGCTTAACACACTCACTTTCTTATTTATAATGATCGTTATCAGTATTAGTCTACTTTTAATGGTACATTATAGAGCCTCTCTCCTGTCAGGTGAAGGAATATGCAGCTGCCCGCCATGCATTTCCAATACGGATTGGCGGTCTTATGGTGAAAATCTTTTATTCTACTAATGATCACTACAGATGTTTAAAAAAAATCCTCATAGGTACAAGTACTTTATCAAACACGAGACCCAAAAGAAGCTAATAAATAGAAACAAATGGGTCTCAAAGTTTACATATCCGTAACAAACGTCCATCGTGAGGTGTAGAGCTTTTCTATACAAGAGAGGGGGAGAGAGGGGGGAGTAGGACCACCGGCGCTGCGCCCGCGCCGACCGGCCGCATAATTACTACACGCACACACACAAGCTTACACGTGTACATGTGTGCGGACCCCATCGATACAACATTAAATTAAATTTTATCTGCCTTGTAAATTTCATGGGCATTGATTGAGTTTTCGGCGTAGACAGTCGGCCCGACAAATAAAATACCTACACATACACCGGTAGCGATATTCTAATTTGATCCGGCCGGTCTTCGGCCGTTTTACGATCGAATCACTCTGTACATTGAATTAAAACATATACCGAACATTTTTATATCGTATCGACTTTCCCCGGTATATAAAACGGCAGCTGTTTTCATACACCGTCCATAATAAAATTATGCCTACAATAATACGATACAATCATTAATTCTGTCTTTCAAGTTAAAAAGAAAGATGTCTAATTAAATATACTTACCTATTAAGTATTACGAGTAAGTGGAACAATAAACAACGAAGCGTCAACAAGCCTTAACAAAGTTTGTAGTATTGCCGAAAGGTTTCCTTTCTGTCGGTATTCTATTTCAAAGAGTGTGCGATCTTTCACCGTTCTAATATATCATAGTATTGCCATGAATGACAGAGATCTGCGAAGCAAATGATGATTTAGCCTATGTACGTGCTTGCTACGAGGAACTAGGCCTATTCACTCTTGATTTGATATTGTAGATGGTAAGGAATGAATGAAAGGAAGGAAGCGTGAAGGGCATTGCATATATTTATGCAGACCGCTTAGTAGTCGTCTAAGCATCGACTTTATATTATATACAAACTTTATGATGTGGAAACCTTCATTCCTGTTCGTTTTGAGTATTATCTTTAACGTTTGACACACGGACAGCAGACAAAAACAATAAGAGATGAATATCTTAACACGGGTGTAGGTTTATAACGGTATCCTTATAATGCGTCAACACTCACTTCTCTGCTTGAGTTATTCTCCCCGCTCAGCTAAATCTAGTAGGATCCTACTAGACCAGCTATGGACACTCCTCCTCGAGTCGTTTTCCTCATGTTTGAGGGTCGTGACCACCTCCATTTAAGATCTTCCTTACAATGTTGCGCCATCCGCTCCTATTACCGGCCGTTTGAAGAGCGTCATACATCGAGGAGTCGAGTGTGGTGCGTTTCTGGTCAGACCAACGCATCGGGCTACGCCCACGCGGCCTTTTTCCTTCAACTTTGCCAGTGACTACTAGTTTCTCTAGATTATCTCCGTCTTTTCTGGCAATGTGTCCAAAGTACTCTAATACACGCTTGAGGCAAATAGTGGAGAGCCTTGATTTAATATTAAGCTTAGCAAGAATAGATGCGTTGGTCCGAAATGCGGTCCATGGGATCCGGAGCATTTTCCTCCAGCACCACATCTCAAAAGCGTCTATTCGTTTGCGATCCGCAGACTTTATGGTCCATGTCTCAGCCCCATATAAAAAAATGGAGAAGACGAGTGTGCGTACTAATTTGATCTTCGTCCTCAACGAGATGTTGCAGTCTCTCCAAGTTTTATGTAGCTGAGACATGGCACTCTTTGTATCGTCAGCATAGCGAAGATTGTTTAATTTTACTCCGCCAATGCGTACGCCTCCCTCCCATTGGTCGCAGGTTTGCCTCATGATGTATTCACCGTACGCGTTAAACAAGATAGGCGAGAGAATGCAGCCTTGACGCACTTCTTTGCCGAATTTAAAAGGGTGGGACATCATATCCTCGATTCTGACTACACCTTGGCTGTTGAAGTATAGTGCTTGAATAAGGGCTATGAGATGAAGTGGCACCCCGAGTTCTCCCAACACTCTCCATAGAGAGTTCCAGTTTACGCAGTCAAAAGCCTTGCTGTAGTCAACGAAGCACATGATGACCGGCGTATTGTACTCATAGGCTTTCTCGATGACCTGCCTAACATTTAGAATTTGCTCACGCGCACCCTTCCCTTTGACAAAGCCTGCCTGCTCCTGTGGGATTTGCCAGTCTAGGTAGTGGCGAATACGTCTGTTAAGTATATGGAGCAGAACTTTGCTTGCATGAGATATGAGGGCCAGGGTGCGGTAGTTATCACATTGTTTTGTGGAACCCTTTTTATGAAGAGGTAAAATGACTGAGTTTGTCCAGTCTTTTGGCCAGTTTCCAGTAGTCCAAACTTGATTACATATTGTGTGCAGTGCCTTTATTCCGGTGTCGCCGAGAGACTTTAACTGTTCTGCAACTATTCCATCTGGGCCTGGTGCTTTTCTCATTTAAAGCAGACTAAGAGCCGCGCACACTTCTGAGGGAAGAATATCTGGCTCCCTATCTAAGGTGTTCCAATCAGCTGTGGGTCTCAGAGTGTTTTCAGACAAGTTACCGTTATATAGCTCTTCACAGTAGCTGCGCCACCTTTCTGCCACCTCGTCTAATTGGTGTAGGGATATGCCATTTACATTATCGATTGCCCAGGATTTTGGTTTGAACTTCCTGGTTAGTAATCGGACTTTTCTGAAAAGGTCTGCTGTTTGGTACTTCAAGGAGTGGTCTTCGATATCCGTACAGATTTCCTCTATGTATTTGTTTTTATCATGTCTGCAGGATTCATCTATAGTTTTACATAGATCTTCGTACTGCTTCCTTACGTCTGGATCTTGTAGTCCTTTTACTTTTTACCTGCCGTAAAAGGTCAACGCCGAGTCTCAAGCGGCGGTAATTAACCTGACCACACCATGGCCACCTAACGCCCATGAAGCGGTAATCAGAGACCGAGAGGCCTAAATAACCTCTAAAAGACTGACTCGGAAGGAAGAGGGAACCCACCGAGATTATTTTCCCAAGAAAACCACCCCATTATGGACACTCATCTAGTATAAATTTGCTACAGTTTGGCAGACCAGGCCAGGTCTATAAGCAGGTTATAGAGTGATTTTGATGGTATACCGTACATTTTTGGCTGATGGAAGGCTTCAGCCACGGCCATTCTTATCACCCTACCGACACAAACGTACCGCCACGCGATTTATATGTCGTGTAAAAACCGAAGAGGTGTTGATATCATCCTACTTCTAATAGGTTTCAGGCTTCCATCTTAGATTGCATCATCACTTACCATCAGGTGCGATTGCAGTCAAGGGCTAAGTTGTAATGAATTATAAAAAAATCCTCTTGCACTCAGTTCTACTTCATTTAAACTAAACACAGTAATTCAAATTAACCGTAATGGAACTTCAAACAAAATCCTCTATTTAGATTTATTAACATCAACAGGAAGTCCTAGTAGCTCTTGTATCTTAGTCAAACAAGACTTTGTTTTTCTGTGTGTCTTCAACTGTCTGTGTGCCGAACAACTCCACTCTGTGTTCATAACTTAAACCGTAACACATTTTTTCACGTACTGTTCGCTACTAGAGCTTAGAGCAAACAATTTTGTGTTTGAATTGATACTTCAAACGGTATACCATCGTCAAATCTGTGACTTTCACTTCGAACTAAGAAAGAAAATAAATTAATTTATTTTTGTTAAACGTTACAGCACGCTTATGGTCCAGGCGCAGTGGTGTGTCGTCATCATCAATATCATCAGATATTGTTTATCATCCACTGCCAAGAGTCCATTACTCCATAAACTTCTTCAAAGCGGTAAGAGGTACTAATCCTATAACTTATACATTATATGGCATATTTATTATTTCAAGAGCTTTAGCTAAGGGTATAGTAAGTATAATTTCGCCAGTGTACTAGTAAGTATAACAAAATGTAATTATTTGTGTTTTGAATTAACCTACCTACTACCTACCGTCAGCGATCTAGCGTTCCGGTACGATGTTGTGTAGAAACTGAAAGGTGTGTGGATTTCATCCTACTCCTAACAAGTTACCCCGTCTTCCTCTCATCATCACTTACCTTCAGGTGTGATTGCAGTCAAGATTTAATAAATATAAAACAATTTCAGCTATAGTAATTTACCCTAATCTCAACTGTTGGTGACGTAACCAAACATAGAGAATGGGGATACAATAAATTCGCATACCTTACATATTTTGTAGAAACAAAAATGGCTTCTACATGTTCAGTGAAATATCAGATCGTCGTGAGAACTTCAGCGGATCGGATCGTGGCAGTCACGCGAGCACTCGTCCGACGCCGTAATAAGAATTTTAGATTAAGGATGTTACTTCTCCCTTTTGTTTGCTGTTTATTTTGTTTATATCATGTTTGCGATAAACTCAATGGTCTTAGAAAGACAGACTTGCAGCTAGAATGTTTAAAGTTAAACTATTGCCAAACTTATTTCCTAGCGAGTACATAGTTCTTTACTGACATGATTCTTGGGTATGTCAATTCTTGAAAAAACTACATCACATGAACATCTTGCTTACATCTTGTTAATCATCCTTCCACCAGTTCGGCTGTCCATCCAATATAGCAAAATGATTGGAAAATACCGATTGCTGTTACAACCGCTTTGCAACCGTGGTACATCGGCTTCAAAACTTACGCTTTTTTCAAGAATATATGACATATTAGATGGCGGGAAAAGAAAAGGTTTTTTTGTGATTTTTCAAAGACATGACTAATATATTACCATAATTTTGCTAATAAAAGACATGTAATTGTTTTTCAGCAGGTTTCTATAAAATATTCTTAGTAGAAAGGAGTTAATGTAGAATCCTGTTTTACTTTAGCATAATACACTCCAAAAGTATCAAACAACGAAGCCACGGGAATAATTTTGTTTTTATTTTTTGATTTTAGGTCATAAATAAACCCTTAAGAGCTTACGCAGAAAGCGAACTGAAGCTTTGTCATACAGATATAAATGATTCTGGAATGCAAAAATGGAATCCAATGACAAACATACATTTTTATGTAGGTATATAAAAAAATCTTTAACCTTTTTCAACTCACTAAAGAAACATTGCAACCGTGTTTTTCATAATCTAGATATGGGTAACTATCGGATCTTTAGCGCATAATTCAGGGCAAGATCCAAGGAAGCCGAAGAACTGGCCGAAGACGAACCTCCTGACTTAAAATTTACGCGAATGGTATGGGATGAGTACAAAATTATTGTTCCGGACTGCTGCATCAAAAATTCGAATATCTGTAATGTACACTAACCTCCTTAGAGCAGATAGCACATAAAGAGAAAGACATAACTACTGGAAACAAATATCCATAAAAACCAGATTATATAGGCTTAAACAACTTTATGGTTGACTCTTATACAATTTGTATTTGGAGTTGGATGACTAATAACAAAGACATTTATTCGTACAGTAATGACTTCTAAATCAATGGGTGAGTATGAAACATTATCTTGCACATAATTGCCTGTAAGTTAGCCCCGGCTAAAAACTAACAAAGTAAATCGAAGACGGAACAACATAATTCAACACGCCATATTTAGATTCTAGTATGAGACCTGGTGAACTGCTTCTTAATATATAGATATTTATACAAATATAATGAGTGAGAAGTAGAGTGGCTCTACTTTATGTAAAGTTGCCAAAAATTTAATTCATTGATAAGAGAGCAAAGAACCATTTCTTAAATTTAATTTTAGATAATGATCGAATGGCCAATGGGCCACCATCCATACGAGCCCATTCATATCATACTTTTAATTAATTTAATTTTTTTTATTTTTTTCCATACTTTGTTTTAAAAAAAACTATAAATAAAGTTACTATTACTTAATGATATTTAAAATGAATCCAATTAGCACATTATAATATCCCCTCTTACAAGGATAGAGGCCTGGCCCTATAGTGGACCGATAATAGACTAAATGATCAATATTTTCATAATCATCAATTATTTTTTGAATTATTAAACTTCAAATTTTACGCATGAGTAACGCAACTTAAGCCAGTAAACATTTCCAGTCGAAATGCAGGTACAGAAATTTCTGTCACTCCACCGCATCTTTTAAAGCGATTTGGCTGAAATTTTGAATAGTGATATATTTTATCCTGAATTAATTTGTTTTGTTGTGTGTATTGAATGAAAACTGCACGGATGTAATCGCAGACAATGTTAATGTGTTCTTAAAAAACAAAAAAAAACAAGTTCACCAGCTCTTAAACTAAGCTGAGTCGATCGTCTAAATCATCGGTTGTAATCACAGCAATGATTTTAAGCATAGGTCACGAAGCACTCCCGATGGGTAATATTTATGGTCGCAAAACCCACGTCCCGTCCGAGAGGCATTTATTAAGCTGACTTTTTTTGTCCATCATATTGTCTTGTCACGTCGGGTTAGGGAACCGATTTCTTCGATCGTTTTTGTTATCGTAAGCTAAAGGTGGGGTTAAAAACTTATATGGATCGTTAGGTTCGAATTTGAAGGACGTTTCTCTGATGCGTCAGCTACATCCCTTTTCCATAAACGAAAGAGTAATATATTATTTCTATTGGGTCCAATTAAGGAACAGTTTAATTTAATTAATTGAGTGTTTATTATTATTGGTATTTTTTTTCCAATTAATCTCTACAACGTACTTATTCGTAACTATATCTAAAAAAATGACTGTATCTGAAAAATAAATCTAATCTTATTAATATTATAAACGCAAAAGTTTGTATGTTATGTAATGAAAAGATTGTATGTTTGTATGTTATGTAAAGAATGTATGGATGGATGGATGTTATGTTTGTTACTCATTTACGCAAAAACTACTGAATTAATTTAGATGAACCTTTACAATACCGCAGCTTATACATCTGAACAACACATAGACTAATTTTATCACGACATTTTTACAAAAACGGGAACAGCTACCCGGATAAAACCGCGAGCGACCTCTAGTCATTAATAAGTATATGTTATGCTCTTTCAATTTTTTTATTTCGGGCAGGTAAAATATTTGTTAGAGGCGTGATTCCAATCTTTGTTATTTTATTTTTAGAGCAAAAAAATTTAGATAACAATTACTCGACTTCATTATTCAAGAAGTGTCGCATCTATCTCCTGAACAAGTCCCCAAACACATTAGGAAGATAACTGACGATTTTTTGAAAATAAAGTGCGTATCTCTGCGGCACCCTTGTGGCGGTGCTACAAATGACTTCGTGTCGATATCAGGTAGTGGCGATCCTTTGCTACCTACCGCTGAAATAAAATATGTCGTGGACGGATTTATTTAAGTACATGCAGTTTAAAATGATAATGATTTAAATAACATGATACTGCAAAAGGTAACATTAATATTAAGGAGTACGAGCAGTGGATTTCTTTAACAGGAATGAAAGTCTCAATATAGGTCTATCTCAGTATAAGTAATTCGTATTGTCATCATCGTCATCATCAGCCTGTATCTATCCACTGCTGGACATAGGCCTTTCCGAGAGCGCGCCACCACACACGATCCTCTGCCTTCCTCATCCAGCTACTGTCCACTACCTAAAAGAATAAAAGAAAAATAACTTAGTACCTAATGATTCCAAATCGCTTTAAATAACATCGAGACACTTCCATTGCTCCCGTAACTTGAACGATATTTTTCAAAAATATATGTGTGTTTGATCTTTTATCGATTGTGTGTTGGTGTAAGGATCTACGGTAGGATCTCCGCTTACGCTCGTACAAATGACGCGTAACCCTTATCAGGTAGCGGTCTCAGCGGTGAAATATTTTTATGGCACCGACAAACAGCTTCCGTCTTTTTCAGGGTCCGGGTTGAGCCAGTTACTACTGCAGGATATCGTGTCTTTATCGTGCAGTATGAAAATATTACGTCTTCTAATATAACGCAGTGGTTTGTATAAAGTCGGGGCGATGGCGATTCATTCGTTGTATAATGTATCTTTAAAGAGGATTTTCATCGTGTTAATGCCCTATTATACATAGTGAGGTTAGGCCGTGACTAATTACCACCCTAACTAAATATGAATGTATGAAAGGGTGTGAATATTACTACTTTAAACAAGTTAGCCGCTTCCATCTTAGATTGCATCATCACAACCACTGTGTGATTACAGTCAAGGAGTAATACAATGGGCGTATATGTAGGTACACCTTTTTATTAGATCCAAATATTCTTACGAACTTATAATAAACTGTTTATAAACAATTCCAATTTTAAACAAACGATTTCAAATATTCAGAAGAGCGTTTAAAGGAGTTTCTATTTATAAATATTTAACGGTCCCAATATCAAATTGATCTTTATTAATGAGCAGAGCGGACGTGGGGTCTGTGGGCATACAACTGCGTGTCTTATTTCAATAAACTCGATTGTAATCGCATTCATTATTTCGTCTATTTACATTGATATACGAAACATTGTGTAGATAGACTGTTGATTCTCTGCAGTCGTTCCTTCATTTCTGATAGGATCCCAACCTGGATCGAGTAAATTTTTCCACCCGCTTCTATTTGTGCCTATCTTCGCTATCCATCTTACAATATTCCGTCAGCTAAACAGCCCATCGCGTTGGAGAACGGCCCCTCGGCCTTATCCCTCTCATGTATTAAAATTCAACTTATCTTCTTAAAAAAATCTCATCTTCCTCTCTCCTGGAAAATTGGTGGTTTCCTTTTTCTAGAAGAAGGCTTTAACACGTCGGCCCTAGTATCAATAACATCTATCAATGAACTTTACAGAGTCAAACATCCACTTTTATAAGAAAAAATCTCTAGCCCAGTGCTGGGCTGTAATAATCTTAGCTATAAGATTGTTGCCTAGAAACTCTTACTCTTTAACTTAGCTTTCACAAAATCACTTCTGTATCTATTTATGTGTATGCAATAAAATTTCTATCTCCGAACCGGCATACCTGGGACGTAATAAATCGTCGATCATTACCAAAATCGCCGTAAAATGCCCGAGCGATTCGACATCGATGCGCGTACGCATGCGCTGCGTGTCCGTGTCCGGTGAGCAACGTCTGTGTGCATACAGTGCTGCTGTGTGCGTGCATCGTGAACAGGTAGTGTTGTGTATAAACAAATAACAAAATCGAGTTGTCTTACGGAGCGCCTCAAGGTCGGCCCGGGTCCGCCGTACCGCCGTTTGTATAAAATACAGTTAAACCGCGCAGTTTGGCCGGCATTTTCGGTCTTATAGTAAAAACTATATTTACAGCGACTAGTAACACCTGATCCATGTTGCAGGCAAACCACGGCTGGTGCCATTATTTTGTCAAAATTTATTTTTTATTTTATTAAAAACAGTATTTGGCCAAAAAATACACCTTACCATCCAAAAGGAAAATAACATCTTGTACTTTGGGCAGTTTGCCTATTAGTATTATAACAATTAGATTCTCTGTCTTTGATCTTCTTTCAAATAATTATTTACATGTGTTCTCTTGTAAATAAATATAGGTATTTTTTGATTATTTTAGACTAAAGGACAGCCCACAGTTTTACCTGCGTAGTTCTCGTTCCCGTTAAAATTTTGGTCTTAAAAGGAGTCTATCTGTTAATCCAGGGTCAGCTAACTCGATATCGATATAATTTTATTAAAATCGCTATAGCCATTTATTGGTGAAGAAGTAATAAACATACACACTCACTTAAAAACACACAAACTTTCGCCTTTATAATAATAGTACGATTAATAATTGCCAGAATTGGCCCGAAGGATTAGATAACTTGGGAAACAGAACGCCTCCTGTAAGATTCGGACATCAACTTATAGCAACGATTGGTCCGATTCAACTTCCTCTGATTATTTACCCAACTGTACTAAGATGTGTATACTGCGTCGGCACCGCCTCCGAGTCCACCGCGCCCTGACGTCCACAAAATCTCTTATACTTTTTTCTAAAGCCTTTTTTTAACGTGATGCCTGAGTATTTGGGCGCACAGTTTGTATAAGCAATCAATTTTATTCATTTAAAGTCGGAACGAGTTCCCCTATACAAATAAATGAGTGAATATATAAAATACAGTATGAGATGGGGAAGGGGTTTCTTGACTGAACGTCTTAATATTTTTAATAGGTATTGTAAATTAAAAAAACATAAACATATTTTAAGTTACAAACTTTCATATGAATAGCACTAGAGTATTTGCTAAAAACAGAAGTTTAAAACTTATGGGCTGACTTTATTCACAATATTATAACATTATCACCCCTAAGCACAAGTTCGTAGGTACTTAATCTTTCTTCCACAAAATTCCAAAGTTTTAAATTTGAATATGTTACACCCCCTTGTTTTGGGGAACACAATCGTTAAGCCATTCGCGGTTATATCTGGAGATTTAATAGTAGACCGATCGTTACAAAGCTAAGCTCATCAAATCCCAGTAAAGTAGAATAATGTTAGTTCCGAATACTTAAATGGTGATAATGATTAACAGAAGATCACAATATGTCCTTAAAAATCCTGACGCGACAAAGTACTAGCAGGTATTAGCTGAAGCCCTACTTTGTCTGTGTCAAATTCATTTTGCTTTCCTTTCTTTCCAAACTCTCACTTCCAATTGTAGTTATCTAAAGTTTTTATACTTCGTATAAGATATAAAACGACGACAAAGGACTAACAATCTGTTTGACCACAATCTTTCACGTGTCCTCATTCGCACCGCCAGGGTTTAAAATACTTTACCCAATTTTGTGTTTCTACATTCTTATATCTAACTTGAGTATTCTTGAAACAAGAGTGTAAAGATTTATTAAAGCAAGTGTGTCCGATAACTACACTTCACCGCCCTACCATCAGATGAGATCGTTGTCAAAAGTCACAATACTTAAGCCTATTTAAAATAAAAAGAAATTTTTGGAAAATGATTTTTTATCAAATTTTAAATACTCCATTGAAACAGATAGTACGTTCACTTTTCTACGGCCACACAATACAATATATTTGGGGTTTAAAAACCGTGTAATCGATACGCCGGGTATTCGATCCTGAATCGATTTCGTGATGAATGGGGGACGGAAGTCCCGATGTTCCCGCGATCGAGCCAAGGTCAGGACAGGGAGTAAACGTAGGGTTAGCGATGTCGCGAGTAATTAAAAAATATCGATTATTTGTTATTACCGATTTTGCAACACTTGCAGGACTTCGCAGTTGGCTTCTTCCAAAGAAATGCGCAATACGTCATCTTGGGCTAATATATAGCTAGCAGTGCCCAACTGTTCCACCCACATAGATCCCGTACCGGTGGGAATATCAAAAAATCCGATCTTTTTGAACGTAATATTTCCAAACGTTTCAAGCCAAATGGCTGTACTTATAGTTTTAGAGATGATGATTCAACAGGACAGTAGGGGATATTACGCTAATGATATTGTTCCTATATTACAGAAAGGCTCACTCTTAACTACAATCACAGTTGATGATAATTTTGTGATTTAAGATGGAACGCATTAGTCTTGTCTTTTCATTCTCATTTTAAAAACCACTAAATTGCTAAATTCATAAACCATAAACACAAAATAGCCGTATTTCACACTAAACTTAACATTTAAGCGCTGGATTTTTCCCAATCCTAATGCAGGTGAATCAGTAAGGTATATTTTCAATCGCCTTAAGTCTGGGCTCTATGATGTGCCGCTAGACATTGTATGTAGAACAAGATATGGTCGCCTAGCGGCCAAACCGAAATATTGCGATCTCTTTCGCTCCAAGGCAATGAAAGGGAGAGCGATTATGATTACAAATAACAAGACAAATGAAACTAAGTAAATTAAAAAATCATTATTTAAATGCACATATTAATTGGTATGTAAATAAAATAAATAGGCTGTTATAAATGTAGAATAGTATATCCTGTATCAATTATTTACACAAAATGTATTAACCGCAAACGGAAATGAGAAGCAAACACTTCCACGCAGATGGTGAATGACCACCGCGCCAAATGCTGTTCACGCAGCAATAACATTAAATATTAAATAATACATACATATTACATAGTACTGCATGCTGGTATTGTTTGATACTAATATTCTATACATTTACAATAATGTTAATGACACTCTTAGAATTAGGAGCTTTACCTCACCGCGTTACCCCTATGTGTGATAAAGAGCTCAAAATTCCTCTCTCTTATAGGACAGAGAGAGTCTATGCCTAAATAGCATTTAAAAATATAATGACTACTTAGGTATATGCTTTAAAAACTAAAGAGAAAGGAACCTAATGACTTAAGCATTTAAAAGAAAATCGTTTTTTAACTTCGAGATTAAAATCGAATAAAAGAACAATTATTGAGTATATTCTACTATTGTACGTAATTTATCAATTCTTTGCATATTTACTTTTTATCATAAACCCGAGCCAGAAACAAATTTTGGCGGTCATTCCTTCTCGACTCAAAACTATTACACTCTAAGTTAGTGTTATGTGACCCTTACTGAGAGTCAGTTGGTTTTGACCTCGACTTCGACAGCCCTATTTGACACAACCAGCAAGCCACGACCTAATTCTGTGACAAATCGGCGCGCGCGACCGTTCTGCTCGTCCTAAGCTAATCTCATTTACATCAGTTCACCCGTGTGAACGCACTTTAAAATAAAATAATTATCTTATACATAATTAATTGATTTAAGTTTAAAAACAAGTATTTTATTGATTAATATTCACTTCGCAATTGGACATTGTAGAGTCGACTTTTCCTTAGTAGGTTACACCAATTTTTGAGTGAAACGTAACTGAAGGATGTTTTGTCAGATCTGGGGACTTGTGTTGTTCGTTTGTTCGTTAGGTTTAATCTTCTCATTCAAGTAGATCGCTACTGTCATTGATAAATTAATGGTTGGATCTGGAATTGTCTCATTAATTCAGTAAATGCAGTAAGTAGCGAATCTGACTTCGAATGATGAGGTAACGGCTTCCAAGCCCTGTAGCCCTACTCTATTGCTGCTTTTATTAGTTGACATTGAAAATATCCGATTTATCTCTATCTCTCTTTATCTATAGTATTGCGTTAGACGAATTCGTTAATCACACAGTCGAGTTATAAATACATCCTTACAGAATACTGTTACTGGTCGGGCTGTTAAATACGGTCTGATGGCAAGCATTGATAAGGCCCAAGGTCATTGGTATCATTAGCAAAACAAATCCGTCAACGTAACTAAACTTAATGACATCCTAAATCCTAATTATCCTAACTAAAACCAAATAACCAGATGTAAACACTATAAAGTAATACCTAAACTAAGGAACTAAATATCCAGTGAATGGGCAGGTGCAATGTTTACCAGAATTCATTGAATTAAGGTATAAACGTGACATGAATTGTGCTAATATCTAGGTACAGATCTAAGTAGAGCCTTGGCTGCGATTTAAACTTGTTGTAAATGAAGTTGTTTGTACCATTCTGTGGCGATTGTCCGCTATATTAGGAAAGGGTTTTATGGGAACCTAAAAATAGAGTAACTATGGTTGAGATTTATATCCAACAACCGTATTATGTGCTTGAAGAATTTGTCAAAGTTAGACATAAATGATTAATTTTCAATAAAATATCTATCCGTTATGTGTGGTTAATTTTCTAAGCAATATGTCTATAAACACTTTTCATTTCTTCTTGTTTCTTTTAAGATTATTTTTGTAATTTGTCAAACTGTAGTTATTCTTAAAATGTACTGATAATGTACCTCCTGTAGATCACTTCAGTCAACCGAGATTAATTTAGTAGACTAACAAGCTTATCTGTAGTAACTTCATTTTTAAAACTTTCTTAGTAATTTTGTTAAAATGCCACCGTTTGCCAAAGAATAATACTTTCTCTACATGTAATAGGTACCTCTCTTGATGTATCTTAGGCATAGATGAGCCATATTGTTTCGTCAACCATAAAAACGTAAAGAAATCACGTTCTAAAAGTAGGTATATTAAATTAATTCAAATTGATACAAAACGCTGTGAACACATTCAATTCACAAAATGTAACCCAACACCGGTCGATGTCACTTCGATATAACTAAAAAAGCAACACCAACGCTTCACCATAATAGGTCGAGAGACTGTGATCGTCAGACTTTTGCCTTTTTGTAAAAGCTTGTCAGCTCATGCTCCTACCTAAGTAAAGTCTACTATAGGAAACTATGGAGTTTGGTCCATAGTCGGTTTAGAAGATATCATGTTTTAAGTTTCCAGACCCCCAACCGTTCGAGAAGAAACCGTAATCCTTTTAAATTTTTTCCGACATAATATGAAAAATCATATCTCAAGGGGCCAACAACTTAGCTTCGTGGCAACTCGATAAATACTGCTAAAAATAAAATTTTAAGTGTCTCGGAGAATTTTCAAGCTAAGTGCCCGACGAGTAGAGTAACGAATATCTTAACATTCCATGGATTTACCTGGCGAGTGCCGGGGCCATCGTGTAGCAGAGAGAAAAACAGAAACAGAGTCCGATGCTTGTGACAAGAGTGTAGGTTTAAATCCTTAATGACGCGCGTCAACACTCACCTCCTCTGTTCATCTTATTCTTCCTGCCCAGTCAAATTTGGAAAGATCCTACTAGAGCAGCTTTGGACACTCGTTCTTATATAGAGCTTGCTGCATGATTTTTTTATGATACTTTTGAAATTGTGCGTTTAGACTCTTAAGAAGGCCTACTTGCTTATAAAACCATCAATGTTTAATGTCCAAAGTGGCTTATCATGCATCCATGACAGGACTTTGAGCTTTCGAGCTTTCAATTTATGTAAAATGTCGAAGGTCTGGCAAGTGCAGGCTCTTCGTCCACAAGCGTAATGGTGCTAAGAGATAGTGTTACACAAACGCGCCGTCACCGGTTCAGACTGATAAACTAGCGGATTTTCCCATGTCCCTTATGCAGCGATAGTGTTTTCTCGGAAACTTTAGTACACTTCCGACGTCATAGGTATGGTCTAGTGTTTGACACTCTGCTATTTTTATGCTGACTTATATAATCGTGTGCTAATAATGAATATGAAACTAATCCAAACTACTTAAATTGAAATTTTATTAGAAAATAACATATGATTCTACTCGGATATGAATAGAATATTACTTATAGTACTTACTATCCTAGTCAAAGGCTTCAGTATCCACAGATCTATGATAATGACACCAGACTTAAAAAGGAGGGGGCATGAGTTAATTTTAAGCTTCCGATTTTAAATTATTGACATTAATAATAGATAATCTATTAATTATGAGTAATCAAAGGGGATGATTTTAAAACTAAACCATCATCTTCATCATAACCATTAACAGCCGATGTACGTCCACGTCCGAACATAGGCCTTTTTAAGAAACTTCCAAACACAACGATCCTGAGCACCTTGTAGCCAGCGGCTCCATACGTCACATAATTATGTTGTCGTCAGTCCACCTAGTGGTGTGTGACCGATACGGCGACCGATTTCCGGTGCGGTGAAACATAAACATATGTTAAATTAACTCCTTTTCTTAAGTCGAATAAACTGACACAACACAACTACATATTTTAAAGGTAAATGCCATTATGCCACAGATAAAAAAATACAATATTTTGATACACAAAGCTAGATTATATCATCATGCATGTATAAGTATATCAATCAACACACCATCCAAAAGACGAACATCGTTATAACCCATCATTAACGCTATAGTTCAAATCCTATGGAATCACGTCTAAGGTTCATCTAGTGATTAGACTAAAAACACGTTACATTCTATAATAACACAGTAGCTGTATACGACGCTACTTGTAAATCGGTCCTTGACATGCAACACGGCAGCGAAGTCCAACTCACTTTTTGTACAGAAAATGCTTATATCCATTCGTGTTTTAACCACCTGCATAGGTAGGCCAGTAGGTAAGTGACACGCTATGAAATAGCGTTATTACCAATTACCCGTACTTAGGTAGGTAGCAGTTATAAGTTAAAAAAAATATCCTGATATTTAGAGAATATAGCTAGAAGTAAGACTTTTATGTCAGAAAAGGTTTTCAATGTCAACAGCAAAAGGCCAATAGTAGTGGCTTATCGAATCTTCAAGTTATGTAGCGGTTTTTGAGACTACAAACAGACACACACGCCAAACTTACACAAATCCTTTTTTTGATGAAATCCAACAAATCCTATCGAATACAACGTATTTTTTAGCCAAGATCTTACTGGATACATATTTAGGAAAATGTAGAGTTGTAAATTAAACAAAAATCATTGTTTTACTTAATTTTTCCTGTTGTAAGTATTTAAGGCTAAGGAGAAAGTATGTGAAGGTGTAGTATGCTTGTTGCTCTTTCACGCAAAAAGTACTGAATATATTTTGATGAAACAATACAATAATACAATTTATACATCAGAATAACACATAGACACTTTTATCACGAAATTGTTACGGGAACGGGTACTACGCGGGTGAAAACGCAGGTGAAAAATCGTCTAGTCTACTCCGAAAAATTTAACATTATTGTTATAACAGTAGGTACTTGTGGAAGGAAAATTACAAAACTTATTCCAATCAACTTGTTAAAAATAGTTACCTTAATTGGAAGAAGTGAGACATTTTCGACTATTCTCTTCAAACAAAGACCAAAACATTGACAAAAACAACACTCTCAACTGCTATTAAGGATATTATTCAAATTATTAAGAGATCTATCGCAGGCGCATCACGATATAAAAATAAAAACTGGTTATAAAACGAGAAAACAGTAGCACTGTTTGAGAGTATATTATGTAAATCGATTACTGACATGCAAGTTGGTAGCATGATATTGGAGATAAATCCGGTGTCTATTTTTTTCTTTGTCAATAAGTTTAGGTTGTAGGGAAACATGTTTATTTAGTTTAATACATTCAAGTAGCATCTCACGCATGTTATAACATTTTAATGACTGCATCATTTATTTTTCATCATCATCGTCAGATCCACCAGCACAGCACAGCACCACATTGTGTTAGCCCTTGCTGCAGTCACACCTCATGATAATTGCTGATGCAATCTCAAATAGAAGCGGACTTGATTGTTAGAAGTAGAATGAAATCGACACCGCTTACGATTTCTACACGACATCAAACCGGAACACTAAATAGCGTAGCGATACGTATTTATCGGTAGGATGGTAGGTAACTAGCCACGTCCCAAGCCTCCTACCAGCCAGGCCAGGTAATCAAACTTAGGTCCTTCGTCCTATAAATGCACTGAACTACGGAGGCCGTTAATCCACAGTATTTCATAACCTGCCGCAGAATTTTTTTTTTTTTTATCGATTGCAAATTGGTCCTTGACTGCTATCATACCTGATTTTAAGTGATGATGCAATCTAAGATGGAAGTCGGCTAACTTGTTAGGAGTAGGATGAAAATCCACACCCCTTTCGGTGTCTACACGATATCGTACCGAAACGCTAAATGGCTTGGCGGTACGTCTTTGTCGGTAGAGTGCTAACTAGCCACGGCGAAAGCCCCACCAGCCAGACCAAGACAAATTAAGAAAAATCTCAATCTGCCCCGCCGGGAATCGAACCCAGGACCTCCGTCTTATAAACCGCGCATACTTCTGCGCCACGGAGGCCGTCAAAACCCATTGAACCCAGGAGGACCTCAAGATAATTCTCATCCACTCATATGTTACCTTCAGGAGATTTCGAAGCTAAGCGAAAACTTTTCAACTATTAAAAATGTTTTAAATATTTCTAGTCTGACCCGGAAATACTAGCTCGTGTAAAAGTAGATATTTGATTGTGTGAATTAATATTTGGTTAACCTTGATGTAATAATATCCACGTATTGTATTATGATATTGTAGTTCCGCTAATATCATAATAGCTGTTAAATTTAGAGCCGTGTTATTGATTTCAGCCGTTACAAAAACTACTACGACAAAAAGTACAAGTTTTACGAATAAATAATTGTTACAACGTTTTATAAAATGCTAAATTCCTTAACCCGCTTTCATCTTAGATTAACATCATCTCTTACTTTCAAATTTAAAATTAGGTGTGACTAATCAATTTAAAATTATGTTTTGTTTTATAAAATCTCATTTAAAAGATATTGAATATATTAATTAGGCTAAATTGTAATGACTAAAAAAATTAGGTTTAAATGACTAGTGATTTCTACCTTCATTTTTAATTTGTTTGTTGACAAGCATTCTCAATCGAGTTTGGCTTTAATCTAGGTACACTATATTGAAAGGAAAACGAGCCTAACCTTTTCACACTTCGAAGTAGGTACATTTAAGGTGTTTTAATATTCACTCGTCAATTTACACAATCACGATTAGTGTGAAATTTGTAGGTAAATTCGTCCGCGTACAGAGATTTAATTAAAAGTTTGATCATTTCGTTAAAATTTCGCGCGGAGTAATAATTACGCAAAATTTACCTACCCTTTACACGGGGGATGGTGAGGATTTTGCATCTAAAAATAAACGATGTTGATAAATACCTTTTATGTTTTAATTATATGAAGTAGACTTCCACCAAGAAAGCTTTGCGAAACCACTCTTACATCTTAATTAAATATACAGAAAAAATAAGCTAGTAATGTTTTATTGAGGTACGGACACGGTACGGTGGTGTGCGGTACGAGTTTTTAAGGTAAATTCAAAGGACATAGGTAAAAAATGTATGGAAGTCTGTCCCAGAGATGCCCAGAGATAATATATATATAATTAAATAGTACAGATCTTCTATTTAAATAGTAGGTAATAAAGTTACTTGTAGCTAAACAGTCGCTGATTAAAGTTTAATAAAAGTTGACTTTTCAGACTACGACGACGGTCACGTGATTCAGAACACAAAAAATCGATTGAAATTCTTGTAATTTTCAAGTGATTGCTGTGAAACATGCGTAGTTGTTTAAAATCCATTGTGTATTTAAATAAAATAGTTAAATAGGAGCATACCTTCGGACAGCCTGCGGCAAATTTTGGCAATGTCCTTTAAAATCTTAAAAAGGAGGGTAGTATTCAGATATAAACATAAACTTAGACATAAATGTTGATGACTTGATTATATTTAAGAATTTTTTTCCTGAAAATAATGTATTGTGTTCTTTCATAGACAATAATCAAGCCTAATGATGTGGTGCTAGATAAAAAAAATTCGTACCCACACAAAAACCCACGACATTCTAACTATAATAAAACAAAAAATATTCATATCTTAGAAAAGTTTGTATTTGCTCAGCAAAATCGCAAGGCTAAAGTCCATTTTGCTGCACAGAAAAGTAAATTAAAACAATATACTAGCACAATAACTGAATGAGGTGTTGAGGTGCCAGATTAAAATAATTCAAATATAGCATACACTCTTAGTTCGACCGAGAATCTCGCTACAGATTCCGTTCGCGGAGAAAACGTGCAAAAGCAGATACAACAAAATGTCTACGTCAATTACATACGTATCGCTGACTCAATCGAGCTAGTAATGTACACTTATGAGTACACAATTACGGCCCATTATATTCTGTGGTCCCCTTTTACGGCGGGCTCACCAGAGCCGCAAGACGTAGGGCCGAGGCAAGGGCGTATGTAGCGAATCGGCCGCCACAGCATTATGTCCGTTCGGCCGTATTGTTTGTCACTCACGGCCACTGCGCGGCGACAAATGGCCTCGGATCCGTATAAACTGCTGAAAAAAGAATTCATTAGCTATGGTACTGTTTTATTGGATACTAAGTTTTAGTCTAGGATGTCTATGATTATTCTAACAAACGCATATGACTTTTTTGAATAAAATTATCTTGTAATAAATATTAATCTAAATGGCTTTTTGCAGGTAGGTACAACAAAGTCTTACAGTCAAAATAAAAGGTATTACAAAATTAGAAAATCTAATTATTGATTTTTAGTTTGCCCGGACTTTATATAGTAAGAGCCTACAATTGTTAAAAAAAAATTGATATACATAACATACTAAAAAGTATTTTTGTTTTAGTGTTTTAAATTTATTTTTAGATAAGATTTACAACTATTTTATTGTGCCAATAACGTAAAGGTCACATTAAAAGGTTAAAACACAATTCCAATTAAAAGATCATCTAATTAAATTTAGAAAACAAGATTTTTAATTCGTTATTAGATTCCCCGCGGTGTCTACGGGCACTTTTAATTTCGACACGGCTTCCTAATGTTTTACAAAACGTGTTTCTGTATTGCCAAGTTCTTGTGGCGTAAGAATTTAACTAATGAGGTAAATGGCTTATAAAATTATGCGTAATACGTAAGCAACTATTCTTTTATTAAAATTTTAATGTTAATTAATAAGTCCGCACTATCATCTGACTTCTTTGGAATTTTCGAAGTTCTAACGCAGTTGTGGTATCCCGTTCATAAGTACCTAAAATCCAAATTCAAATTAGTTTACTAGTTTCACTTACAACACCAAAGATATTAATTTATGTAAAATCTACGTACGTACTCTACGTAAAATCTACAAGTTGGCCCTTGACTGCTATCACACCTGATGTTAAGTGATGATGCAGTCTAAGATGGATGCAGGCTAACTTGTTAGGAGTGGGATGAAAATCCACACCCCTTTCGGTTTCTACACGACATCGTACCGGAACGCTAAAATGCTTGGCGATACGTCTTTGTCGGTAGGGCGGTAACTAGCCACGGCGAAAGCCTAACACCAGCCAAAATATTATTCAATCTATTTGTGCTACAGTAACTCCTTCGCGTTTTGAAACTAGGCCAAACCTCCCAATGACACCGCTGCGGTCCCGCATGAAGCCAACGGTAAATATACAATCAGAAAAAAACAATTTTAAATTTAAATGTTAATTAAAAAAATTACAATTCAAAATTACAATTACAATTCAAATTAAAAAAATGATTATTCATTTATTAATTTATTAACTTTTTTAAATTACTTATTGCCATATCAACCTATTTGCAAGTATTATTTATAGGAGCTATCTCGTCTCTCTTTATTTTGGACAACTTGGACTGTTCGATTAGACATGCTTTGTGAACAAGTATTTTGTTTATTTATTTTAAAGTTAAATTAAAATCTTCTAAGTTGACTAATTAATCAAACAGTAGGCGCCAATGTCACAAAAACGTTCTAACACCGTCCCGGCCCGTAGACCGTTTCATGAAAATATATGGCACGTTTAACACAACATAAGCACGGCCAAATAGGCTCCAGTGCCCGCCCTACACTCATTATGTGAATACACAGTTTAGCAATGCTACAGTTAGCGGCGCAAGTAAAAGAAAATTAGTAATATTCACGTATAGTGCTATACACAGTACATGGTACATCATATTACATACGCAACATAGATCTATTTTTGACTCCAAAAATGGGGCAAACCTGTAACTAATTGCCAGAGCCGCAAGACTAACACCTGACCTGTTTTAGCTCAGAACTGTCAACATCCATGCGTTCTTTGCGTTTAGCAGTTATAACTTTACAGCAACCCATAAATTGCACACGATAGGACTGTGCTGCTAATACATGCGCGGTTGCACAAAAAATTACCTAACACAGCCCAGAACTGGAAGCGATTTCATAATAAAAATGAAGCTTGAAAACTGTAACTCGACTACGTAAAAAGGGGAGAAAGGACGAAGTAAGAAAATGTAGAAAAAAGATAGAAATTCCTAAAGGTTTACGTACCAAAATGGTTACAGTACAATAGTCGCACCTAGATTTTACGAATTTATTGGCACCTCATTCTTAAAACCGATTTTAAAGTTCGCTTCGGTGGAACACACACCCTTACCTACAAACATATATGCCAAAATCATACCCTTCCTTTCGGTTTTGACGTAATCATGTAAAAATAAACACGCACTTTAAAGGTGCGAGTTCGTAGCAGGAGACAGGAGCAGCAGGCCACATGCCCCCTTATTTCTCCACTGTATAATTGCTAAACTAGGTTACTACACTGCGATTTGTTGCCGAAAGGGCAACGAGAGCGCACAAAATTGGGTCCAATTTTCCTCACACAATTGTGGGATTAGATGGAAATTTATACGTCTGGCTTTTTCAAATTAGACGGCGCTGGCGAGCTCGAACCGTCTGAGGACAGTGCGTTTCATTTGCGTTTCAACCTGCTCTAATAGGCTTTACGCTAGTCTATAAAGATTTTATTGAGTCACTTATTAGCACGACATTTATTTACTTACTTTTTCTTGATTTAAATCATCATTGTCAGCGTGTTTTAACAACTCGCGACAAAGCCCTCCTTTGTACGAGCTATATAGAGCTTAGACCTACGACGGTGCTACAATATGGGTTGACGGGTTTATGCTCGAATACTGAACTATGTCACTTAGCTATTAAAAATCTCTTATTACTCAAACATCTGAGTGGTACTCAAATTCAGGAAGGCTTTAAATGATTGGTGGATTTTGATATTCGATATTTGTTCACAACCTAATGATGTTAATAACAATTACAGTGAATGGGAAATTAAAATAAATATATATATTAATACTTTCATAAATGTTGAAATGCGGATATCAATAACATGTTTTAATAATACTAAATAAGTTACCTGCGTAGGCGCAGCCGAAACTAGTCTAGCTATACTAAATTATAAAAATAGATCTAACTAATGAATGACTTCATAAAAAACTTAATAACTTTTTAAGACCTTGAATGATCAACGTATATAACGTGGAACAATAAATGATTTATTTATCTGTTTCGTAAGGTTTTTGAAGTATAACCAAATAAAAAACATATAACGTAGTTGTGCCTAATATAATAAGTGCGACCTTGGAACCCCTACGTCCAACGGCCCTTTGAGCCGCCCATTGCCACCTTAGCTATGCGATGCATTGATAACTTTGGCTCTTTGTACATCTCCACATTTCAAGGTCATCCGAGAAAGCTTAACTCGCTTTAACGCCAGCTTACGGACTCTACACCTTCTTATGAGGCCCAAAGTTAGCGACTATAATTCTATGTTGGCGATCACAATGCGATGATGGTGATCAAGTACGACCATTTAACTATTTAACATTAAAGGCAGTTGTAGAACGCTGAACACCGTTGTTTTATCATACACAAGAATGCGAATGCTAAAACACTCGTCCTCATTATATGCCTGTTCGCTCGAAAGCTGAATAGGCGAAGAATTCTGAGCGGATGCGCACGCATCTCCATAGAAAACGCTACTTTTCTATGGACAAAAGCTGAATATGTGTGTATGCAATTACCCCCAACATAATACCCATTAATCTATTAAAATTTATTACAACCGCTAGCATTTAATGCAAATTTTATACATAACAACGATCTTGATGGACGCTTTAAAATTCGTTTAGTTTTAATAACAAAATAGTGCAGATTATTTGAGATAAGGAAGGCATAAAACGTATTATGAGGCTGATAACCTCTCTCTCAACCGTGTAATTATTAGGTACTATTTGCCAAGACGACGACTCACAGCTGTGTTCGAAAGATCAAAGGAATTTGAACTTTATTATGTTGGATTAAAGACTACAAGCGATGGGCGGTAACGGTAATAGGGTTGCGAGAAATTATTTACATCAAAGCTTATCCATACTTAATTCTTGTTCGATATACGATAATTTACAATTGAACATCGTAGAGTCAACAGTCAGAATTGTTCGGGGATTTCCTCGGGGAATAGGAAAAGAAATCAACTGTTCACTGTACTTCCATGTTTATTTTTACTATGACAGACTCCGAAATAAAATTTAAATATAAGTATACGTATGCAAAAAAGACGTGTGGCACTCGGAGACTGCCGCGGTAAAGCTATTGCATAGCATTTTTTATCAACTATGTTTACCTACCGACGTCATCGGGACCGTGGCCTATTCCCCGATGACGTCGTTGCCGAAATTGTGCTTTTGATATTATATTTTTGATACTGGGGGGGTGTTAGGTTTTTTCGTTACGGAATTTCTGTATTCGGTCTCCACGCTCAAGGCCCACGATAAAAGCTATACAATAGCTTAAAAAAACGTGTAAACATTGTTTAATGGAACGCTTTTCTATGCTGCTACCTAATCCTTTATCCAAAGAGTCTTTCGAGATAAAAACAGCGCGTAACAGTAAGATAGAACAAATGGTCAGTTCACAAAGGCACACAGGAGCCATGACAAATTAACGGTTTTGTTTATTGAGTTATTGTTTCTTAACTGTGTTATTAGTTTTGGTTGTCTTTAGAATTTCGGTTAACTGATAATCAGCTTATTATAACAGGATTATGTTAAAATATGGTACCTATAGTTGAAGTTATTGCCGACATGGTAGGACATTTTTGTGGAAGATTAAAATTTACAATATACCTACAAATGACTGCAGACATTTTTATTTGAAGCAAGACCTGACGAATTTCACGGAATAGATTCTTACTACTAAATCAAGTTTGTCCAAGCTTCATTGTTTAACATCAAATATACATAACGTTTTGTCATTACAGAGGTACATGCATTTTGTAAAAAGGTCTTTCTGATATGCTTCCTTAAACAAATCTACCTACATGTCTAATGAGACAATACTAAAAAAGCTTCACTATTACTAATTGACTGCAATTACACCTAGTTGTATGTGATGATGCAATCTAAGATGTAAATAAAAATTTTTAACAAAAAATAGAACCGACTCAAAACGCACTAAAAAGTAAAAAATAACTGTGTCATTTAGTTGCTTTAATTTACTTAAGCATATCTATGAAGTCGGTCCCCAAGTTTAAGGAACATTTATTTTACGTAGTAAAACAGTTTGTGGGTTCTAGGTAACGTCCTTGAAAGTAGAAACCATGGCTGGCACCGACTCCTAGATATGCTTAAGTAAATTAAAGCAACTAAATGACACAGTTATTTTTTACTTTTTAGTGCGTTTTGAGTAACTTGTTAGGAGTACGATAAAAACCATCACGCATACCGCTGCGCCACGGATGTCGTCAAAATCATTGTTTATAATATTTTTTCACCTCAAACAACGTTTTACGCATCTTCTAGTTTGACATAGTTATTTCCCACCAGCTGACAGCCCTGGAGCACCACATCAAGCTCGCCACGAAGCCCGCGACGGGGCTATGAATCGGTCTATAATTAAGAAATAAGTTTAAGATAGGGTTTTTGCCAACTTTTTACGAAGCCCGTAGCGGCAAGACGCAATTAGCCCGCCTTGTAAATTGAATGTTTGCTTTACAGTGATTAGTAATTAAGTTCATGTTTTTATAGTAACCACGACTCCATTGATCGCTCGTGAGCCTGTTTGTTTTAATACCACACAAGTTAATACTGTACGGTAAATGTTAATTAAAAGTTTCGCTCTTATTGGAGGCCGTTGAACAGTTGGTTGGCTCAAGGCACCAAGTGGAGGGAAATTAATTAGAAACAGATTAAGACCATCGCTTCTATTATTTTATGTGTAACCGTAATAGAGCAGTGTAGTGGGTTTTATATCCCCTCTCCTATAAGAATGCCTAACCATGTAAAATAGGCTGATAATGGTGTAATATATTGTATTTATGGATAGTTATGCGTATGCGTATAAGTGTCGGTATTCCTTTATTAGCCTAATAAAAGCCTCCTTTCTGCTACAGTAGATGAATTTTTCGAAATGAAACTCACCACTCTGCTCAAATGAGGTACGGCGGGTTATATGATATTGACTCTATAGACAACCTTTATCAGCCCTACAAATTAAGAGCAGTTTAATGCATCCGTAAGTAGAGAAAAGCTTTGCAAGGGTAGTTGTTGACTTATTTTGTGGAGACAGAACGGTTTTTGATAATAGATAAACAGGAACAAATAAAATTGTATAATAATCATTGATACAAGTTGTAAGTAACGATGTAGAATGAACCCCAGTTATTTAAGTGACCGTCATCGCCTAAATAAAAAATATAAAATTAAGCGGAACTATGCTTTGAAACTTACTTAATTTCACGGTAAACGCCTGCGAAAGAATGCATCATATTATAACGTATTGTTCATGGTTATTTCACGATTTAATACAATAGATCAATAACAATAAAAGCAATATGTAAATACATTTAATCATGAGGGAAATCGATTTGTGTCAACAAAACATTACAAAAACAAAAACTCTTTATTTCTTTTTATTTTTTCGTAGACCTTTTTTTTAAAGATAAAAATGGGTATGGCATGCTATCCTTAAAAGATGGACACATGCCATCGTAGACTTTATTTATAGTCTCAATTAAGAGGAACAATCCGTCCGTACATTGTTTTATTATATCTTAGTTTAGGCAGCGTTTTCAATGGAAGCTCCCAGATGGATTAAATTTTTCTCTTTCAACAATTATCGTCATATTTCAGCTTATTTACATAAAAACTTAACAAATTTTATACTAAAACCTTATTCAGGAATCAAGTTCGGTCAGTTGTCTTTGAGTTTATCGCGAAAAGACAGACAGACAAACGCGTCGAGGGATATTATTATATAATATGTAGTGATAGCGAAAAGGATGTCGGTTACATGACTAGTTTAGTTTAGTTTTCGTTTTTAAGAAGTACATACAGGTGATTTGATTACCTACTCTCAAAATAAACGATCATAGTAGAAATGTTAGTATAGTACCTACCTAATTCGCTTTCCTTATGAGTCCCAAATGCTTGTTAGCCCAAAAGCTTCAGCATACGTTAAGTCGGCAAGGCCTAAGGAATATTTCCTACCACATTGATCCACATTTTCAACGTCTTGCTAAGCTTAGAAGGCTCGGCTAGCTCAGCTAGCAATACAAGCAGCTTTATCAACAACAGCTGTATTATATTATATAGCAGGTAGCTTTATAACGGCAGTCTTACTACGCAAACAGATTTAGAAATAAAGGGAAACTACAGACCAAGTAAGGCTGCTTCGATCAAGTGATCTTGAGGTCGAATTCTGGATCGAGTTGTGCAATAATTTTGAGTTTTTCTTTCCTCTAAGGCAGCAAATTCAAGTCGGCAAGTTGATAGTGTTACACCACCGTGCTTTGAGGAGCACGGTAAGCAACAGCTTACCGTGCTCCATGACCAACAGGTCATGGTCACATCTGATATTAATAAATTAAAACATTATTATCCAAAAATAAAAAAATTATAAATAAATTTATCCCACTTTGGGACATCTCCTTTCTAGTTTCCTTTAAACTTCAAACAAGTAGTGATTTGAGCCGCTTGTAAACATGTTCATACATATCTTTTGATGTCGTTAAACTATATAAGGCCCCATTAATTTGTTTTCGCAAATCCCAAACGTTGTACAAAATTTCCGATATCCGATCAATTATTACAAGTTACAAAGCAATTTGGTAATGGTCCTACATAAATTCAATTAGCAGGCCGGTTCAAGACCCACAATTCCTGACTGAGACATAAGTTTATGGAATAATTGATGGGGCGAACCCTTAAGGAGTTAATCCTTTCCAAATAGCTAATTAATACTGGATGCGAGGATATACCTTCGCCAGATGTAATGGAGTTTTGCATAAGCCTCTCTATTAACGGGCAAGTTAGACACGCATCGCTAACAGATTTATATGGAACTAATTTGAGAGCCGAAACATAGATTATCAACTGTTAAGACTTAAACTTTGAGAAGTAGTAAGTTTTATAGAGACTTTCACATTTTATTGCGAATTTGCATTCGAATCCGTTCCCTTTCGCACGTTTTTTTATTTACAAGTTGGCCCTCGACTGCTATCACACCTGATTTGAGGTGATGTGCATAGATAGATAGATTGCATATCTAAGATGGAAGCGGGCTAACTTATTAGGAGTAGGGTAAAGTCCACACCCCTTTCATTTTCTATATGACATCGTACCTGAACGCTAAATCGCTAAAATGGTAATCTTAATGTAGGGTGGTAACTTATAGTGAGGCACGACAGCTTTAATTAGTAATCTTTAATGCCAGTCCAGAACCAAGGCAAATTAAGAATATTTAATTTCTCAATCTAAAATGTAACCGGACTAACTTATTAGGAGTAGGACCTCCTTATTAATCCACCGCGCATATCACTGGACCAAGGAGGCCGTCAAAATTAAATGAAAAATATGATACACAGAAAAAGGCTTATGTTAGCACTAGTGTGCATTGCAGTGCTGACTAAATACTATTCTGGCAGTTAGCTCTTCGATCTTTTGAGCACGTTAAGACCAAACACATCACTTTTAATGCGTTTTTAACTACCACACTCTGCGACTCTATGGTCAATGAGCGTAAGTACCAACATCTTAGATTATATAAGCTACTATAAACGCAAAATAACACAACCCAGGGATATAACTATACTCGTATGCGATAAACAATTCTGTAAAGAATTTCTCAACTATATTACGACTATTCAGAGACGTTTGTAAATGGTTATATAAAAAAAAAGAATATAAAACGCAGACTAAGTCATAGACACACAGAAAAACTATTTTATAGAAATAAAAGCAAAAATAAATCCGCTTGTACGTCCGATTCTTTAGTCTCTTGACACATAAAAGACGACAAAAAGTATAATAAATATAGGCTACTAATTGATATTTAAAACAAAACTTTCAGGGAATAAAAATCAGTACAGAAACGAACAATATTTTTCGAAGTAAAAATTTTATACAGGAATAGTCACAAGCAACAGTTAGTGGGTAATATAAATATAAGTAACAGTTAGGTTACGGGCTTACGGGCGCAAGCACGCATTCCATCTCTAACAAGATACCTATCATCATTATCATTCATACCGTCAGATGAGATTATAATCAAGCGCAAATCTGTTGTCATTATAAAAATAGTCATTTGCCGCAGAATAAAGAATTGTCTACATTATAATACTTTTAACCGCACCCGCGGCACCGTCTGTTTGCCACGCAGTTTCTTTAAATAAAAACTCAAAGAAAGTATGCCTTATCTAACAGTAGAAAATTCAATAAAAATTTCCGATGCAAGCAAGAAAATATAAATCGCATTTAAAGGAACCGCGTGTTAGTAAAGGTAGAAATAGATAAACTTTTGCTCTGTAACAAGTTACAATTTATATTTATGATGAAAAACCAATTTGTTTTCGTGTAGTAATTATCAAACATAAAAAATATTACATACGGGTCGAATAGATAACCTCCTTTTTTTGAAGACGGTTTAAAGACAAAGTTTCTTACGCATTTTTATTCTTAGTATGGTGGATTTTACCAACTTTACTGACTATATAGTCACTCAGGTATTTTATATTCCTAACGGTTTTGTTGTTCGTAATCATTCTTTTAACGGTATTTTATTAAAATACACGTCCTCTTTCGTAATGACTTTCTATTTTAAGTTATTTTTGTATGGCCAGCAGTCTACAACATGTAATTAAGGTAAATACCTATATCATGCGACAGTTAAATTACATTATAATATTCACATTATTATAATAATATTTGTTTACAAAATAGGGTTGTGATTTGTGATCTTTTGATGAGCTGGAGATTCAAAAAGATATGTCACATTATCAATTTTTTAAGTTTTTTATTGTATTCTTTTTAAATAATAACAATAAATCAAAATAAATAAAAGTAAGTATTTAAAAAATGTTAGTTTTGTTTTGATTTTTACTTCAATATTAAAAAGTATAAATAGACAAATAATTAGTTATATTTTGTAATTTGCAATATATGTAAAATATATTAATCAAATTAGGTAGGTATTACTTAACCCTAGCTCACGAGAACCGCCTTGTTGGATGTAGAGTCAAGTTAAGTCGTTACTTTAAAATTTCATATTTTTCAAATTCTTTAACGTGATAAGGTAATTTTTGGCTAGTATAATAACCATTGTCTATTCTTTATATTAAGTAAAACCAATACCAACACAAAACCATAGTAATATTAAGAACTAAATACTCGGACAGAGTCACGTAAACGATTCGACAAGCCTTGCTGGCTCCTGCACGTTAAAAAATGTTCTCGGAAAGGCACTGTGTAATCGTGCTTACCTCCCCGACTACACAATATTCAAATACAAGGGATTCTTAGTAATCTGGAAGATGATAAGTTTGAAAGTTATGTGAAAATATTATACTCTATGAACTTTAATATAATATAATTTCACATCCAAGAACCTAAAATAATGAAATCAAAATGAAAGATGGTAAAAAACATTTTTGATGATGAAATCTTATATCAGAATATTTTCATACCTAAGTGCTTTCTTTTTAGTGTCTTATAGTTAATTGTTCATTTTTGTTTTCTTATAGTATTTTCTTGTAGTAGTGAGTTATAAGTAATTATGTTTATCACAAACTAGTTACCTGATTGCAATATTTTGAAAGCAGGATTAATACCTAAACAAAAATCGAATCGTATTTAAAGGTGCCACAGCTTAATGCCCGATTTTAAGAGGAAATCGATTTAGATAAATTCTATTCTTCATTTGGTATTTGTGTCAAAGTGAAGGTGAAGGCACGGAACTGTCAAACGGTGTCGCGATATACACCTATGGGGTACACCTTCACATGAATGTGTAGGCTCGAGGCCGTCGCTCGAAAGGACACTCGGGTTGTCTCGGGATGTCTCGGGTTGTCTCGCGTTGTCTCGCTCTTGACGGACGGGACGTGGACGGCTGGACGTGCGTGCGCGCCGTCATTTCTTAGCGCAAAATCCGTGACTGGACGTCGTTGTTTTGTTTTAGCGTTTGTTACCCGCTAATTTATATTTCAGAGACGAGAGATTAAAGCTGAGTGCTCAATGTATGTTGTTTCTTTTGCATTGTGAATACAATTTGTTATATTACCTATATTATTTATTTACAAGACTTTCGCTTCAACAACAACAACATTTGTGTATGTAAGAACGAGTAGAAGAATCTTTGTTAAAGTTCTGGGAAGTACTACCACAATACTTATCTGTTGCCCTGGATCATCATTCATCCGGCTAACGGGACGTCCACTGCCAGACGTAGACCTCTTATGTGAACTTCCTAAACATCAAGATCAACGTTCAATAATTTCCTGTATTTCCAGCGTTAGACATCATCTGTCCATCTAATAGGAAGTCACGGAACACTGGGTGGGTGTATGCATCTTGGGACCCCAATGTTCCTATCTCTTCGAACTATGTACCATGTCCTTTGCCACATCAGCTCCACGACTTGTTGCGTTGTGTCGGTAAGAAACAACAATTAACACAACATTGTGCTGATGTCTGAATAAACCTTAGAGCATAAAAACAAATAAAGCAGCGCTACAGGCAAAACTATTTTGTCTGTGCAATTATGGACTAAGCGATAAAGACGAGAAACTACTAGAAACATATTATGAAAGATAGCACTCTAGACATATGTCGAGCGTGTCATCGTCCTGGGGAGTCCCTCCGTCTTATCTTGCCAATATGGAAAATACTTGCAGACACAATCGCTGGATTATCCAGTAGCCAGGATAATCCACCAACAAATGCTCTTGAGTATGGCCTTGTCGATTTTTAGACATCTTACTATAGGTACAACCCAGCGCCAGTTCTTGAAAATAAAAGTAGGTATATTGCTCTTTTGGGATCGATGGGAGTGAGGAGGTTCCCAAATCTGGAGCCCTAACCATCGGCTGTTTGGGTACTCAAAAACACCGCAAGCGGCAGAGCTGATATTTAACCGACGAAAAAAAACGGAGGAGGTTCTCAATTCGACACGTATATTTTTTTTTTTGTATGACCACGCATAACTTTTTACAGAGTTGTCCGATTTTGATAATTCTTTTTTTATTAGAAAGGGCATACTTTTAAGGTGGTTCTATTGTCATCATGTAAGGATCGGATGATGACATCCTGGGGAAATTGAAGTAATTCTTCAAATTTTGGAGGCTCGCTTACAGCAATTTCGGTATTTGTCTCGGTATCGGTAGCTTTTTGGCTACTAGTGTCGTATAATGTACTATGAAAGTATAGTACGAGTACGTTACGTGGCGATAAATCACTAAAAAGTAAGAAATAAAAATTTTTAACAAAAAACTGAACCACTCAAAACGCACTAAAAAGTGAAAAATAACTGTGACATTTAGTTGCTTTAATTTACTTAAGCATATCTACTTTAAGGACGTTACCTAGAACCTACAAACTGCTTTACTACGTAAAATAAATGTTCCTTAAACTTGGCTGGCACCTACTTCAAAGATATGCTTAAGTAAATTAAAGCAACTAAATGACACAGTTATTTTTTACTTTTAAGTGCGTTTTGAGTCGGTTCTATTTTTTACTTACCTATTATAGAAGAATACCAAATTAAATTAAAGCATACAACAGGACAAAGCTCTTACAATTGATATTAACGTTTAAATTGAATGCTTCCTGAGAGGAATTAATCTCATAATTTGCTAGCATACTTCATAGCTCCCATAACAATTTAGCAGGAATTCAGGTAAAATAGAGATTACAACATCCTGAAGACGCCGCCCAACGTGCCGCACTATTTATTTATTTATGTGGATTATTATCGTGCTTAGACTATAAGACGGTGACCATAGACGGTAAGCCACTGGAAACGTGGCACAAGGAGCACTGTCACAACGTTGCATGAATAACTCAAGTTTTGAATATTATTCAACCGAGAATAACAAATTTCAGTGCCTATATTCGTACATTCATAGTAGGTATATAATTATAAGATAAAAGTAAATGTGTTTTTTTACTATTTGCGCTCTAACCAATAAACTAAACGGATCGCTATGACATTGTGCTTTCACGTGCAAAGGTTATACAAAAGTAAAATAACCTTTCATCAGCGATAGAAAAGTGTGTGACTGTGTCTCCTTAAAGCTGCAACTACTATGCTACTTTTTATCCCGATACTGACCGAATTTTTTTTTTTTATGGACTACACGTTAGCCCTTCACTGCTATCACACCTGATCTTAAGTGATGATGCAATCTAAGATCGAAGCGGGCTAATTTGTTAGGAGTACGATGAAATCCACACCCCTTTCGGTTTCTACGCGACATCGTACCGGAACGCTAAATCGCTTGGCGGTACGTCTTTGTCGGTAGGGTAGTAACTAGCCACGGCGAAAGCCTCCCACCAGCCAGACCAAGACAAAAAGAAAAGGGATAAAAAGAAGCAAAAAGGGAGTGAGCTTGCTGTATTTAGGTATTTGGCTTATATCCGACTGTTTCCTGCGTATAGCAACGCTATGAAGAATACTTGGTTACGAAATTAAAACTAATACCGTCAATTATGACGATATACCCTCTTATACCATTTAATAGTAGTATTTAATTGTATTATGACAGCCTCGTTGATCTAGTGGTTTGCCTATGCGGCGAGGTTATGGTCACGGAATAATTCTGAGTTTTTCATTCTATTATGAAATTTTCAGTTCAAGCCAAGCCCGGAGTCGAGAAGTTGGAAGCGACACCCCCGTCCCTCGGAGAGCACTTTAAGCTGTCGATCTCGTTCATTAACGTTGCATCTGATAGTAATCGTCAATAAATGAAATAATATCACCCTAAGCTCTCTAATCCACATTGGACACACAGCGTGGTGGGTCTAAGCTCCATATCCCCTCTCCTATAAGAAAGGAGGCTAGGCACTGTAGTTAACCATTATATAATAGTATAACTATAGCATTGAGTCTACAACGCTACATCTACATTGTTTTACATAGTCTGCGCCGGTGCGTAATAATTCACTAAGTTTCAATTGCATAATGATGGGCGAGCTACCAACTCGCTTAGGGCGGCCACTGCAGATAATCTGCGAAAACTATTATTAAATGAAGCTCGAGCTCGAGCCGCCTAGCGAGGGGCCCAACCGACTAACGCAATTGTTATTGGACAATCGGCATCGACCTCAAAACTATTTCCGTTCAGTAGGTACCACTACTAGAATTTTTAGGCGGTGCGTCTGTAGGGTAACTATCCACGACCCAAGTCTCCCACCAGCCAGAAGGGGACCAATTCAGAAAATCTTAATCGGCCAAAAATCGAACCTGAGAGGTTCGATTTTTGGCAGGACCTCCGTTTTATAAATCCACCTGCGCTACGGAGGCAGTAAAAAAAAAACTTTTTGAATGCATTATGTTTACTATGTACCCAGCGCTCTTTATAGGTAGGTGTTCCAATACTGGGAAGTAAAGAACATTGGTACATTAAGCAACCGATCCCGATCGATCTGAATCACAATTGGAATATAAGCTCTCAGAGTTTTGTTTGAACGTCATGTTATACGTACAATATTTCGTTTAAATACCCTTTATTTTCATATTCTTAGAAGCTAAAATCGTTGTTGTAAAATCGCTTTAAATAACGTTTTTATTCTTTAATAAGGTCTATTTTTGTAGAGTACTTTATTTAACACATATGCGTCGTATTTTACATAAGAGTCGATCATCCGTCGGTATCGTTCATAACATTTTAAAACACCTGATATGATAATGTGAAGCAGACTCAGTAGAATCATAAGATCGCTTTATCTCAGCTTATCTCAATCTGGAACAGATGATAGTACGTAAATATATGTAATCTCACTTCTATATCTGTTTTTTACTTTGTAAGCAATATATTCACTATCGTTCGTATAGGAGTATTTTCAAAACATAATATTATCATAGCATTATAAGGTTTTCTATTACTCTCATTAAATTACCATGAACAATGCACATATTTAAACACTGATAAATTAAACAAATAAAAACATAGGTACCTATATTATTTAACTAATATGATGTAAAAGGAGGGATGGATGTTTGTTATTCAACTAAACCAGAATAGCAAATAGAAAATTTTCACAAAGATAGATTATAGCCTGGAATGGAACATAGTTATATTTTTATAGGGACGCCTGTTCTCACAGAACCGGGATATACAAGTCTTAGCTGTGTATTATTTACATCGAATTTCTCAATATTTTCTAAATACTTATTACAAAGACATAGATTAATGAAATTTAAAAGACTTTCTAAACAGAGATCGATAAAACTAAATTAAAATATATTAATAGCAGCGTACATCTACAAAATAATAACACACAAAAACATCAAAAATTCACAATCACAAATCTATTGATTCCCTAATAAAGTGACAATAAGAAATTATCGTTCCACAATCAAAATATTTTTACCCAATTCAAGACAGAAGTAACAACTGGTGAGCTACTCAAGATGTGTAGATAAAACGGCATTTCACTATTAACAAAGAGATTCCGTAAACGAAAGTTGAAATTCGAGTAATAGACCGTACATCATAGCGCCGAACCGGTAGATGTTGCTCGATACGCATCGGCTAATTGTTGCCCTTTAACCAATCCAATAGATATAAATAACTGTTGGATTAAAATGCGCGAGCACGACACTGTTAAGGTGCTTGTTTGTTATTTAAGACAATGATAAAACATCTTTCTAATATTTTTATTGTTTGTATCACTGCTCTGCCTGATACATTGCTTGGTATAATTTTGTACACCTCTAATTGCCATTACACAAAATGTCTAAAATCAGAAAGACAACAAATTAAATCGGCTGGTTTAATAGATAGTCACAAAGATAACTTCAAAAAATATCTCCATTTCTTTAACTATCCAAAATAACTTTTCATTTAATAGGTTGTTTTGCTACTTAATTTGAATTCATAAAATTAAAAAATTTCGTAATCATATTCGTCACTTATTCAGTTATACACCTATTTATTCAAGTCTTTTTTTGTTCAAGTCTTTTTGGTGCATTTGGCGCAGTTTCATCACAAGTACTTTTAATGCTACAGAGCCTTTAAATTATTTACCTTTCAACTCAAATAGTATCTTTAAAACAGTATATATATTCTATTCTGTTTGTTTATTTTAAAATGATTAAGACAGTTGCAAATATTTTTCCAAAATCCACCTTAAGACGGTGCGAGCGTGCGAGATTCCTGCACAATCGGCCAATTCACATCGGCGCGACGTCGCCCCTCAGAGATACCGTTAGCTAAACAGATATTAATCATAATTTCCCCTGACACACTGCGTTCATATTCTAGATAATAGTTATTATGCCTTTATACCGAACTGTGTGTGGTATGGCCAACTACTGGAAAATTGCCGTACGACATCCGAAGGGTAATGGATTTAAAACTGTCTCCGTACACCTCCCAAATAGTGTAATCGCTTCCTGCTCGGTAGGGTTGCCAGATCACCAAACCTAATAGCCGGACAGACCGGTCATTTGAGCAATAAGACCGGACTACTTACAATATTGTGGATTCACTCACACAGTATTCATAGGTACGACACAAAATTGTATATATGTATAATAAAACTTTTTACTTAATGATTACCATAAATCTAGTTAAAATTCTAATGCTACTACTACTATTAATAAAAGGAAATGCCCAATAGCGGTGCAGTAAAAATATCTCTCGCTCTTTCATTTCATTGGGGCGAAGCAGAGACCTATTTCAGATTTCACCGCTATTGTTCTCTCTAGACTAGATATCTCTTCGATCGCATCTTAGCGGCTGCAGGAATTACCTACAGTCTGTGAATGCGTAGCGCAGGCGATACGACTGTCGTCGCTCGCTCGGTGCTCGCTCATATACGAAATATAAAAAGCCCATCTACAGCTGGACAAGATGTATAGTCAGAATTTTAATTCGATTCCAGATTTGACATTAGCTATTGTCATTTTGTGAAATAATGATACCACATATAATAGTGTAGTGATGAACACAAAAATCGATAAACAATCAGTGTGTGTGCTATCAGTGTGCCAATTAAAGACTAGGCATTCAAAAAATTACGGCTGCCGAATGGTCTAAATGCGTATCCCATGTTGTCAAAGAAGAGGAAAAAGTGAGTTAATTGACAATATCACAGACACATTTATAAAAAATGTTACAGAAAGTGACAGCGATAGCGATAGCGATGACGACGACAATTTATAAAATAAATTATTACCATAATACATCTATCTGTTTTATTTGTCATGTTCTTCATGATCAATTTTTTTATTTATTTCACACACAATTATAAAAGAAATGTTTCAGATGGTTAATTAATGGTCAAAACTAAATTATCGGTTCAGAAATATTCAATTTTCTGATATACTTAGTTTACGAGAGTAAAATTATAAACGAGAAGAATCGATCCGGAAATATTCCATTTCCATATCGAATAATTTCGCAACGTCACTATTTCTTACTAGTTGTAACGTTGCAACACTGAAATTGTCAAATCTGGAATCGAATTAAAATTCCGAGTATACATTCTTTATTTTGACACGCAACACGCAATCGAAAAAGTATAACTATGTCCGGCTTTATCCGAACGCCTGGCAACGCTATGCTTGGGCGCATTACGTTCTCTTGCTTCAAAATTGTAAGTACGTACTTGAGTACTTGATGGATTTAAAAAATTATCATCATCATCATCAAGTTGTCAGTCGTCGGACACGCAATGACCATAAAAGAATATTCGTTTAAACATGATATTCCTCATTTAATTTTCAAACGTTTGAATGGCATGTTTAATATACAGTGCACTTTTGAAACGAATATAAAACCTATTATGTACTAAGAGCCTGTGATAGCCAAACCTTCGTCATTTAATAAAAACTATAATTTTGTCGGCTCATAATCCTCTCCTATTATGAGTAAGTACGATAGCCTTTGGACCGTATTGGCTTTGATACCTTATACCTCTTGAAACCTTTACCTTCTTATGTACGTATAGGGCTTAAAGACCCAAACCCTCCATTGTGCAAGCAAGCTTTTTTTTAATTACCTACGCGATATCACGAGAAAACATGTCTACAATCTCCAGATACTTAGCTACGTGGTAACTCTTTGCTATACACCCTCATAGACGTGTAATATGTGTTACCAGAGTTTATCGTAGTGTTGCTACGAAGCAATGTGGATGACGACTAGTGATATGATTTTTCAATATTTATATTTTATCCGAGAAAACTAACCTCTAAAACCCACAACGGCCATAACCACAGTTGCCTACCGTACTTACTTATGATAGGAAAATCGGCTGACAAACTTCAGCTTTTATAAAATCACAAAGGTCTGGCTATCACTGGCTCTCAATCTATTTTAAATAGCTACCCGAAGTGACCTAGGTTTATCAGTATTGCCTTACGTATGCCTACGATCATACCATGACAATCTATTAAAATATTCTCTCCATCGGCGGACGACACACGGTCAGATCTGCCCCATCTAAAGTATCTTTAGATATTTTAACATTAAAATTCATCGATGAATAATATGTTTCCGATGAGTCAACTGATAAAGGCTCGCTCGGACCCTATTAAATATACAATCCTTCCCAACTAAAAGGTAGTCCCTAAACAAACATTTCCAACAAATGCCAATTGTTACGGCTTGGCCCACTCACTTCGAGATTCATTCAGGATCAATTAGGACACGTCAAAGGTTGTCATTTATAAACAGACTCAATCGCAAGTCATCGGGCTATGGACGTCGGACCGTTTCGGTTCCGAACACTTAATTTAATTGAGACAATCGGCTGAGATTCGAAGTGGGTTATTATGGGTACAGTCGGACACAATAACGCAATTAGCTGACAGCGGAAGGGTTATTATTTCAATGTTTATTTTAACTTATTATTCGAGCGTATGTACATCTGTAAGCTTAAGAATACACTCGACGTATAAATTGTGTTTAAACATAACGTAAGTTAGCCATCTAAAAATAAGTATAAATGTGTTGATTAATTTTGTGGTTATAAAGATATATCTCAAGTTCAATGGGACTGAATCCCTATATTCAGTATTCATGCCAATTCTTAACAAAATCGTTACAAGCAATTTAACAATTGGGAACATGTCGTGGTCAATGCCAAGTAGAAAATTACATTACTTAGATTTATATTTGCAATCTACAATATCTGTGTTTATTTGGATAGACATAATCTTTATTTGGATTTTAATTTTTTATAGGCTGTCCTAGGTCAAATCTTACAAGTTAAAGAACCACTTCCTCGGAACTAAGAATCATTATAATTTGAATTCTTGGTCAGAAATTTATCCAAAACCTTAACAAATCATACACTAAAACCTCAAGAATCAATACTTTTGGTAAAAACCGCAAGATAATCCGTTTTGTATTCCTTTAGTTTATCGCGAACAGACAGTCAAACAGACACGACGGGGGACTTTATTTTATAATATATAGTGATAGTGATGTACTTATACTTATACTTATGTTAATAACTTTATCTGAAATTGATGTAAAGCAACTCCGCGCGAGCGTCATCGAAACGATACTTTACAACGTTTTTATTCATCGGCGGTATCTACAGGAACAATTTTATTGTATAATTCATGCACTGCAGCCACCGACGAAGCATTGTAATATTTCAACAAGTACCAATTTCGAAAATGTCCGAGTGAAATCTTTATCGCACCAAAAGAATTATTATTTGACTGTTTGTATAATGAACGTGAATCGACATTCGTTTATTTTTAAACTTAAAGATCTTAACATACAATACACCACAACTTCCCTTTATTTGACTGTACCACTGATCTAGTAGTTATATGTGGCTACGTACCACGAGGTCCCGCGATCGTTTCTTGGATCAGACTATGGAACTGTGGAATATATCGAAGGACCGTAATAATAATAATAATAATATATAAATTTAGCTGGTTCAGAGTGTTCTCGATCCCTATACCTGTGGTTATACGAAATCAACAATTGAACAAAACTGAACTACTCACCACTTAGCTGGAACGTCCAGGGTCCGGAAGATCGTACGAGTCGTTTGAGCACGGCACCACATTCTTGATGCACCCGGTTACGAACTCGCACAGTAGTGCCATTTTTGCATTCGGCAGCCAATCACCGTCCACCACGACGCCGGCGCAGATCAATCACCCGCAGGAGTGTCCAATTTGGCATTTGCAGAAATCAAAACAACCACAGATAGCAAATACCGAACAGGAGCAATACAAAATTTTTCTTCTAAGTTCAGCAAATTCTTCGCCATCGGAAATTTGATGGCGTTACACCCCCGTGCCTCAGAAAGTACGTTAAGCTGTCAGTTCTGATCAATATCATCAATATCATTCATATCATCAATATCATCAATATTTGATAAAGATCATTAATAAATCAAACGTCACTCTAAGCCCGCCAACCCACATAGAAGCAGCGTGGTAGGTGTAAGCTCCATATTGCCTCTCTAATAAGGAAGAAGGCCCTGTTGTGGTCCATTAATAGGCTATAACGATGTTGACTATATCAGTTAGTAAATTTTTATATTGTAATCACTTTCCGGCCAACCGTTAACGACCTTTTTAAACTTTTCCCTTTGTGTATACCAAAATACGGCGCTAATTAGCGTGAGATCAATGTAATGAGCAAAAGCGACAAATCGCGTACCTATGTATGAAAATAATCACTCTTTCTCGGAATACGCATTGATCAAAGACATTCCGTATTTAGATGACAAGTATAATAAACCAGACATTCTTTTAGTGTGAAATCCAAACAAACAATGGCGCTACCGAGAAAATTGTCTTTTATGTATTTTTTATTAACATTTTCTGTGCAATACCTATAAAGGGAATAGTAAAGAAGAGACTATAATCGTTGTTTGTTATTACTATAAAACTTAATACATGTATATAAAATAAAAATATTCCTCCAAGTTATATGTACCCACTTTCCATTATATTTGTTATATTTGAAAGTTTGTCGATGTTTTGTAGATAATATTGGATATATTTGAATGTCTCGTTGGTCTAGTGGTTAGCCTATGTGGTCACGAGGTCCTAAGTTCCAATCCTGGGTCAGGTCACGGAATAATTGTAAGCTTTTCATTCTTCTATGAAATATTCAGCACATACCAAGCTCGGAGTCAAGAAGTTGATGGTGTTACTCCCCCGTTCCTCGGACACGTGTTACGCCCCCGTTCCTGTCCACGTCCACAGGAGCACGTTAAGCTGTCCGTCCCGGCTACTATCAACATGTGATCGTGATCGTTTATGAAGGAAACATTATCATCCTAAGCCCGTCAACCTACATTGGAGCAGCGTGGTGGGTCTACGCTCCTTATCCCCTTTCCTATAATGAGGAAGGCCTGGCTCTATAATTGGCCGTTAAATAGGCTAAATGACGATGATGATTGTATATTTGGTCTTCTTAGAATGGAAATACAAAATATCTACTCTTATAACACAAAAAACTCAAGCTTCCTCTCTCGTTTTCTGAGACTAGAGTAAGATTTTAAGCTTGCGTTAACTTACAACGCTAGTTCATTGCGGGTTGTCGGACTTAGGGTAACACTAAATCTGCAATCACTACTTCCCGAACCGATGGTAAAGTCACTACTAACAGATAATCTAGATGATGCAAAAGCCTAATTGAAATAAATGAACATAAATCATCGGGTAATGACCGGAACCAACGGCTAACGTAGCTGTAACCCTTCGAGGCACGAGGGTCCAAAGTCAACACCTCAATACTCCCGACTTTATTTTCATAGCCTCTCATACAGGAAGACAGGGATCCAAATCAAATTAGTCCAGTAGCACGATATTTGGATTTTCAAAAGTCCGTCTCAATTTCTTCTTTCTACAGGTAGCGTAAAAAAAGTGGACAAGCAACCATGAACAGCTACGTAATATCAATAAGAGAGTCATTACAGTGCATAAACATTCCTAGTGGACATAATAACATTATTTACGAGAGCTAGCCTAGCCAGCTACCTTTTTTATCATTTTTTATAATTCCTTCCAAGCATTAAAGCGCATTCACATAGTTCTTAAGAAAGGTTATGCTCACATTGGTGTGTGTGTAGACTTTTTATTCAAAAGTTATTTCTTAATTATTGCAATTTATAAGTATTCCTAATGATTAAAAAATAACAATATTTAATTTTTATGTGACGTAAGTATCAACTAAGGTATTATGCTTAGTTGTATGCCCAATGGTATATTTTATATTTGACAGAATAGTTTCCGGGTATGACGACTATTTTGACGACCTCCGTGGCGCAGTGGTATGCGTGGTGGATTTATAAGACGGAGGTCCTGGGTTCGATTCCCGGCGGGGCAGATTGAGATTTTTCTTAATTTGTCTTGGTCTGGCTGGTGGGAGGCTTTCGCCTCCTGGCTAGTTACCACCCTACCGACAAAGACGTATCGCCAAGCATTTTAGCGTTCCGGTCTCCTAACAAGTTAGCCCGCTTCCATCTTAGACTGCATCATCACTTAACATCAGGTGTGATAGCAGTTAAGGGCCAACTTGCAGTCGATAAAAAAAACAACAAACAGGTGCAACTTCATTTATGGTTTTTTTTTGTATATTTCCTTTTTAATGTCTATATATCTATAAATATATAATATACATGGCATGTGTGCAAACCATAAAATCAAATATATTTTGCTTCAATTTACCTATTGTTTTGTTATAGGTAATCTGTTGATGTGGCAATATTATTGGTTTAATAAATAGTTATAAAAAAAAGACAACGAAAGACTTTAGCGCTTATAATATAACCGTAAAATATAATAATAAATAATATGAGCTATAATAAAGCTTTCTGAAAGCCGTAAAATTAATCCGATTCAGCTGTGGATTTTCCAAAACGTACAAAAAAGCAAGTCTGATCTAAATATAAACGTTTATATAATGGAAGCAACCACAGCCTAAGTTCTAAGCCACGGCTTAGCCACAATGGATGTTAAACGGATTAGCGCGGTGACATAAGAGTAAAATAAGTACCTACTTAAAATTTAAAAACGCCGCTTTAAATCGTGTAAAATAAATTGCAGTATAAAAGACTCTAATTCTAACATCGGGGCAAATCGTTCGAAAACAGAAGATAAAAACATTACAGGACGCGTGCAATAAATACACATTAATGTCTCGGTCCGTTTTGCTCTACAAATACCCGCATTTTTATCTAATTGTAGCCTTTATTTTGTTAGCTTTAAGGATTATATTGATATGGCGATATACGCATACAAATCGTCGAACATTTAAGGTTGCCAACAAGTGCCTAAAAATTATGTAATATTTTAAGAAATTGTTATGAATATGAATTTTATACTCACATTTTTTGATAATTAGTTCACAAGAGCTTACAAGCACTGAGCTGTATTTATTAAGAATATCCCTATTGTAATAAATAAGTAAAAAAAATATTAACATCTGTCAATCGACAACTTTCAAAGACAAAGATTTGATTTATAGAATTTGCTTCATAAAGTCGCACGCCCAAAACTTCGTAATGATTTTATTTCATTCACTTTGAGACAGATTTTTTTACAAATAAGTTGGCAACTTTAGGCTTTAAGGTCTATTATCTTTGAGGATTCACTGGGGACGAATTAAAAAAAATTACATCAGACAGAACAAAGCGTGCATTAGTCCTAATCAAACAAAAACAGATAGCAACCCTACGTACATTCCGCGCGGTTTACAACTAGTTTTGTAAAAGCTGCGTTCGGCACATGCAATTACATGCGCCTGATGCTGTACAATCAATATTTGCGATACAAAATGTATGTAGCACCGGCTTATTTCATAAACTTCTTTCTGTTCGTAAATCTCTGACCACTTACTGACATGCGTAATTTGAGAGCAACTTTACTTGATTGAGCTTTTCCTTTAAAGTATAAATACTTAACTACATTTTTCTTTGTTTATAAAATAACAATTTAAATTACTTTTTCTTCATCTGTATTCCATATAATTTTACTGGTAATAAATATATTACGACATTGAATCTAAGTCCAAATATTTACACTTTTGATTACCTCGTTTTTTAATGTTATAATCACTTCTTTGTTATGATACTATTTACTGTTACGGCTAAGCATTTTAAAAATTAACTGCTTGCCATATTAGTATACGAATGATTTTCTCACAGATAAAAGAATACATGACTATATAAATCACTTTACAAAAAATAGAATCTTTTGTTATTCCAAGTATGGAATAAAAATTCAAATAACCGTTATTAAACGTACAGAAATATAATTACATTTTATCAGCATATACAAAAAAGCGTACAACTAATGCGTATTAAAAATACTTGATTATATTTAAATTAAGTACATAACTGTGTATAAAAAAGACTTGCAATTTTAGTGATGTGAAAACAATGAACTCGCCGACTCTCGACTCGCAAGGTATCAAGGGCAATCGAACGCGTACGTCCAGAACACATGGTTGAAACAAGAAAAAGCCTTGAGCCGACCAGTTATTACACTAATCGCTGCGATATAATTCCCGAGTCAACTTAAACACAGGTTCCTTGCGGATCGAAATGCAAACATGGCGGCTGCTTTGAGAGCGATAGCGCGGGAAAAGGATGCGTGCGGCCTTTGTAAGACGAATTTACTCACAACCTAATGGGGCCATTGTCTGTTTGATAGTGCGATTGTGTCTTTTTAAACTATGACACAGTAGTGCAAGAGTTAGGGATGCAAATTTGTTAGGATTATTGAAATCGTTGTAGTGAATTTAGTGTAGAAATATGATAGATAATAAATAACGATACTTTTCTAAATAAGGTAAAAACTTGAGGTACTCTTTACTAGTTTTTTGTATGTTTTTTCCTAATATAAATAATAATAGAAAGATTCAAATTAAACAAACTCAGTTAAATACACAAATAAATATTTAACAATAGCTATACTGCAACGAATATATTACTCGGTAGTATGAATTTAGGGTTAATCTTTCTCTCTATTTAAAGTCATTAAACACTAATAGAGACTTTAATAAAACTTTATTGTCTAGTTAAAATATCGTTACCAATAATATATGACTAGAGAAACAATTCAAAAGAAGGATGTTATTTTAAAACATTAATTGTAATTACGTCTTTTATAGTCGGCACCGCACGCCTGTTCCGTTTCGGTCCGTCAAAACGTGGCGCAAAAGTCGAATGCTTCGTTTTATTCGTCCCCCGATGCGTAGCAATGCAAAACGCTCACTACAACACTTTATGTCCTCATAAATGCTTCACTTATTTATCACCGAGCCCGCCGTGTGGGTGAGCTTACGGATCGTGATCAAGTTCTATTAAACCTATTTAAATATTGTTTATTGACTGTACTCAAGTAATAGTCTTGTGTACGTCGTTAATATGCGACACTGTGACAAGCTAATTAACTTATGTTCGCGGTGGGCATGATATCAATATCAATTATCTCCGTCTGCATTATTTATATCAAAGATTTTCCTGATTCACTGACTCATCAATATCATAGTTAACATGGAAGATTTTTGACTCTTCATAGTGCTCTACATAGTCAAAAATGTTTCATGTTAAACTATGACATTATGATTAATGATAAAGCTATGAAATCCTATGACACTTCTTACACTTTCAGAATTAACCAGAAGCTTACAAAATTACTTTTACGCGTATTGTAAGGAGGTTCCTCAGTCTGGAGCCCTGACCACCGGTTGTATCGGCCCCCGAGCCGCAACAGGCAGATTACATTTTTTTATAAATTTTTAAAACTTTTTATAAGTATTGTTGAAAATTAAAAAAAATTGCAAATAAATAAATGATAGAAAAAGATATCATTGTAAAAATAAAAAAAAAATCCTATCATCGTCAGACATAAAAGGATTTACGAATATTTATTTAAAAGCGGTTACATTTTTTTGACCCCTTTTAATAATTTTTAACATACAGTATCATGTAAAATAACCATAAAATCACCGTTTTCCCAAGATTATTAACATCTTTAAATCAACTAGAGTCTTAATTAAAACTGCAAATTATATATCATGATGAAATAACATATACGTCAGCTTATAACAGCATTCAAAGGCTGCTCCTACAAATACTGGCTCAGTCCCGTAAGATGCTACAATTTATACTTTAATTTGTTTTAAGCATTGATCGTGGATTACAGACTAATGATACATCATTCGATATCAAACTGCCTGTAAATGTCAAATTTATAATCACTTTTTATACCCCGTTGTCAGTGCATTTTCAATACGACCAATTCTTACTCCCTACTATTTGCTCTTAAGAAGAACAACACAATACTACGAAAACCTTTTTTGTACTTATTTGTGCTTAAATAGTTTTTAATCAGAAAGAAAGAAGACGGAGTTACATCTGCGAAAGTACAAGTATATTACCTATTCTCTCATATAATTATTGAAGAAAGGAAATTGCATTTTAAAGTCATTCAATTATTCCGTCAAATAAAAGATATTAATATCGAAGTGGTATAGTTGCACGTCCTACAAAATATTGTCAGCAAACGTATTTTGCATTTTAATTCCCGATGCATGTAGTAGTATAAATAATACAGTAGTCTTTTGAAATATGCTTATTATATTATGTGGGATTATGTTAAATTAAATATTCATTTTATGATACGCTTGTAAGTTACATATTATATTTGCGTGTAGTATATTTTATTTAATGCCATCTTTTAAATATGTCAGTGCACATTGAATATTTCTTTTGAATTATAATCTAACGGAGGATTAGAGAGTAAATTGAATTAAATGTACAATTTTATGATTGGAGATTTACATGTCTGTTGCTATTTATTATTCAAGTATTTGTGGATAATTTTTTGGACTCATATAATGTATTTTATATTGGTTTTGATTTATTTGAATTTTATGTAAAGGTAAGTGATGACATGTACTTAAATACAGAGGAAATCTTCGTCAACAGATTAGATCTATTGTATCTACCATAAAAATGCATTGTCCTCGAATTTTCAAAAAAATAGAGAAAACTTAAAAAAATAATTATTTATTATCCTTACATTTTATAAAACAAGAATACTTAACGGACTGTCATGCGGTTATCACCGATTGATAGAGTGATTCCTGAGGAAGGTTTATTTAGATATATCTTTTGGAAAATTACTGAAATTAATGATGTGAATGATTTCAATATGGAAAAATCTATGCCGAGTTCTCGCGTAAGATATATAAAAAACGGTGTATGGAAGGGTTGTTCTTCTTTAGCATTATCGCATAAAAAATAAATAATAATTATTTACTGCACGCGATTGGTGGCTTAATGGAAATACTCGATAATAAAATTCATTTATCTCGCAAAGTTTCTACCAATAATTTTAATACGTATTCATTGAATACATATAAAAGATTTTAATATACAATAAAAATAAAGAACCATCAAAATAAATAATTCAGCAACAAAATGTAAGGACGATACAACGCCCTCTCTTATCGGACCGAATTACGATTTCGTCGCGGAAGACTCAAAGGTTCAGACAGCTGCACAGATTGTATGCGTTCTACATCACAGTTAAATTGGATCCGACTCCCGCTAGAGAATACTCGAATGGACTCCTAATGCAGTACCTTTGCCGTAGGGACGGATCGTTTTAAAATGGAAAACTTTTAATTATTTTTGAAGTAATATATCCCTGTAGTTTTGAGCGTAGTGAACTTCTATGGTGATGTTTTACTGTAACAATTTGAAGACATTTGCATCATTAACTGTTACAAACGACGCGACATTGTAAGCTAGCAACAATTTTTGCGATATGTAACTAACCTAAGGTTAAAAGCTGTCAGTACCCGCAGCTATGTAACACCACCAACAATAAAAAGTATCTTATACCTTTTTTTTTAACGTGGGGAAATTCTCATGGATACCTTCTCGTCATGGGGAGGCGAGAAGATTATGTCGGACTCGTACCGGCTAAAACCCCACGGTGTTCCAACTCATCGCAAGGGGCTGAATTACGGGAACGTTACGTACTACTACCGTAACCCAGTCAGCGGCACCCACAAAAGCAAGCACTCTTCTTGGGCAAGGAACCCTAACTAATTAAAATCACCATGGGAACACAGAAAGTGTCTATCTACTTGAGGACTTATCTCCGGTGGGCGACAGATTCCCCATACCCATCGAAAACAAAATATCTTATACCTAATTGAACTCGAAAATACTTCACTAAAAATCTCCGTCTTTGTATTACGAACTTTCGTTTCAGTAAGATGGAATAATTTTAGTAACATTTCAGGATTAAAGTAGCCTATGTAACTACATTATTGTAAAGTTTTATCAAAATACATTCAAAATATTTGCGAGAAAGAGTAACAAATATTCCATCCATACATAAAAACTTACGCGTTTATATTATAAGTAAGGATTAAACAGGACCTCGCCAATCCACACCACAGCGTGGTGAGTCTAAGCTCCATATCCCCTCTTTTACAAGGAGAGCTTGGTCATTAAAATAAGCTGATAATGATGATGCTGATTGATCAGAAAATAAAATCGTCTTCACAATGCGCATACGCAAACAAAAAACAACGCATATGATTCGTACGTACAGGTGGCTCTTCACATATCACATTTCGCATATTGTGCCAAGTTTTCCGGTCGGAACTGCGAGCACGCCCATAGAGTATTCTAAATCATTAATTGCCCCCAGACATTCAATATCTCTTGGTACAAAAACCCGGCCCGAAACTCCCAAAGCTCAACATCCGCGCCTTTCATAGCTTGTGTACAAACGTAACGCGATATTTTAGAGCGATTTGTTGTACGCAGATGGGTGGTGAGCCAAACAGGAAATCTCCAACTTGTTACTACTCTTTGTATTGCTACTATGCGTGTTTTTCGTCGGATATCGTGTGACGCTTTTTAGTTACGCAACTATTTCTTTACGAGTATATCCAAAGAACGAATGACTAGCTTCTTCTTGAAAGTAATCGTAATTTATGAATGAAGATAAATAAACATATCTGATAACATGTACTCGTGTTCTAAATATTTATGTATCGCTAAGTTAAGACGCCGGAAGTGCAATGCAAGTATATCTGCTATTGAAACGGCTGTTTGTATTTTCGTATATTTTTGTTTATTTTATTTATTAGTTAGCCTTTGATTGCCATCACACGTAATAGTAAGTGATGATGCAATCTGATATAGATATCCATACTCGTTCGATTTCTACACGACATCGTACCGGAACGCTAAATCCCTATGCGGTATGTCTTTGTCGGTATGGTAGGTATGAGTAAATTGATAATTGATTATTATATTTTACTTTACGGCCTAAGCGAAAACATGATTTATTTTTTACACGAAGAGATAACGTTAATTAAATACATATATTTGCGATGTCATGATAATGCACCTCGCTCTTATCCTATCCTATGATAGGACCCTTTGAGGTTTAGGTCCAAAATGCTGCTCCAAATGCTTACTACTCCTATATGATTATGCAACAACCAGGGATAAAGGTTATGCTTACTCCTTAACAACCAGGGATAATGGTTATACATGCCCGAAAGACGAGGTGAACACCAAAACGAACGAAGAACCTTTTATAGCCGTGCAGAAAATGAACTTTACGACCCGCATCTTTTTTATATTGTATAGGCCTGTGCTTGGCAACGGTCACGCCTGATGACAAGCAAACATGCAACCAATGGTAGAATAAGCGTACCTAGAAAATGCCTATTGACGAAACTAAACTGACCAATATGCCAACAAACTCGATAAAAATACAATTGTTTTTACAACGACACGCTTTTACCGCTTCTTCCGATTTCATTCCACTCCTATACCATTTATTGAAACATAAAATACATTGAAGGCCCTGCAGTTACGTGAAGACGTTGAAACGAAGGTTTTTACGGAGCACTAAAATAAACACGGCGTCATTTGAGCAGACATTCCCGTTTGCCAACCACCTGGCGCTGACTGCGCACATCACTCGCGCGTACCTAGTAAGTAACTTAATACTTCAATTATGCAATGCAACACTTTTGCGAAATTGTATACTTACTATATTTCTAGGAAAAACTACTTACTATATTAATAATCGTATTATGTTGTGTTGGTTGGAAGTCCGTGCGACCGTCCGTGTGAACACATCTAGCTTAAACACTTACAGACCGATTTGGATAGTTTATGTTGAATAATATCCGGAATTATCCTGAGTAGTGCAACAGGTACTTCCGGTATCTATTCATAAACCGGAAGTGATTATAAAAATTACAAAAATTATGAAAACATGCTTTTTCACTGAAATTTTGTTTTAAAACCGATTATTTAAATGTAAATAGGTAAATATTGATATAAAAAATTGAAAAGTATTAACTAGTAGCTTGTGGTATTTAATACAGTAATGTACCTAATTGGTTGTTTTATTTGTAACCTTGGACTGTAACACTTAAATTATTATAATCTAGCCCACTAAATTTACATTGAATATTTACACGCAACTTAATCATATTTACAATTGTTGAGGGTGTCTGTTTTTCCACCAACGAGTATATGATCGACAGCCATTTCCTTCAAATCAGAACACAGCAATGAAGCTTAACGGAAGAAATAAGTATGTGGGTAGCACTTCCCCGAACAAGTTCGGTCTGAAAAGGCTCTAATACACTTAAAAGCAGCTACTCTTAGTTTTTCAAAGACTAAGTATATTTTCTCTCAAGCTAATTTAATAACGCCCGAGAGCTGTTTGGTGTTTTTACGGCGTATAAAAAATTCAATTCATTACGCAAACATACCTAAAAAATAAATTTGATTTAAAAATATCTTAAAATTTTTTACGCAATCCTTGGTGCAAAAGTCTTTCTAGAATTTAAAAAAGAGCTTATACATAAATAAAGCAATTTCTGGACAGACACTTCTGTTTAGTCCGCTACTCTCTATTAGCGTAAGCTTAAAAGATCAGACATAAGTTCTAAGACTCTAAAATTAGAAAAACACCCCAATACGTTATGTCAAGTCAAAAAACAATTTGTAAGTCTTCTAAGCCGCTCCAAGTGACTATTTATTTAACAGAGCAAATCCCTACTGTCTTTAAAACTCACCGTTCAGGTAAAGGAAATATTTTTTTTTAGATTCCGCAGCGAAGTTACGAAAACCTCGGCCACTAGTGCGTTATACGTTGTATCCACCGCGATATATTTGGTCGGCACAAATACCGTATGTTCATTGCAAATTCATTTCCTTTTTATTAAAATAAAAGCTTCTTACATTAATTGATTGCTGGAGAAAAAATAAAGACCTGTTAAAACTCGCTTTTATTTCCGTATCAGCATTAATTTGGCAAAACCCAACGAATTATTATAAAGTCAATCAAAGGTACATATTTACGTTCGTATTTAATATTATAATAAAAGCTATTAATTTTAAGTCTCAATAGGTAAAGGGGTCAGACTCAAAAACCAGAAGGTTCGTTTAACTGGTTAGGAAGGTGAATATTGGAGATATTTTAAAAATTTGGCAAATATTCTTGTAAATAAAAAAAATAAAAATTTAGTCTACGGAATCCTTTAAAAACGGTACGACTGGAACTGAACAACATTTTTTTGTACATTCAGGAACGCGTCCGTGAGGGCACGGAACTCAGACGGATTATTATTTTTGTAACATCTGCGTGTGTAATTCTAACTAGATACTAATAGATAACCGCGGCTGCTTTTTATGCTTTCGCGTTTTTTAACCTTTTGTTCGCTTCGATACCAAATGCTTTTTATTTATAAGAGGGGACAACACAATGCTCACGAACGGGGCACAGAGTTTAAATGACAGACTGCACTTGTGGCCACTTGTTATTAATTGAATTTTTTATTAACTTCATAATAATAAGCAAGTGCGTTTTATATTCTTGAATTGTTTAATAATTGGTGAGGTTGGAGGAATCTTTAATGATTTTAATCAACTGACTACACAATTCATATAAATTAGTTTTATTTTATGTGGCGTAAGTGTTTTTTTTATAGTTGGTGTTATGTGTAGGTTAAATTCTCTAATTTTTGGATCCTCATAATAATATTAGCAATGCAACCATAAGCTTATTTTTACCCACCTGTGTCAGGTGGGTAATGTTTTTCAAGCGTATATAATTACGGATGTAAGGGCCAAAGTTAGTTTTGGTAAATCTTTCTTTGCCCGCAAAATATTATTTGTCCCCGCCTGCAGCACCATAAAGTATTTATAATGTTTTATATGTTAAAAGCTCCAACTTCACCCAACTCTGCTACCGATCTCACGAATATTCCCTAAAAAGTGTCTATATTACCTTGAGATTAATAAAGTCGGAAATAAATTGAAAGATAAGTTAAACTTTGCCAGCATACCACGATTGATTAACAGCCAGACGTGAGACGTGTATAGTTATTAACACAAAGTTAGCTTATTTATTGTATTCTTTTTGAATAAAAAAAATTAAACATTTCACTATTACGATTACACCACTCAAACACAAAGACTCAAGTTATACCTATAAACATTAAAGTTAAAAATAAGATTTAAGTTACTAATTAAGTAAAAAATAAAGGCAAATAAAATGCCAACACTCAAACTCAAAAATACATTCTCACTAATTACGTAATCCGAGTCCCGTGACCGAAATAAATTAAAAAGTCTAGAATACGCCGCATTGTGGCGGCGAAATGTAAAGAAATCGTCCTCTGCTGCAGAGCAGGAATGGCATGCAGTAGCTTTCACATAAAGTTTTCTTTTATCTCAAATCTCAAGCATTTATAATTGAATAGTTTTGTTGTCATATAGACTATTTACTGATCTGATAAATCGTAATATAATTTAACTCATATTTATGCTATTAATCGTAATATTAATAGCATAAATATGAAAGTTTTGATGGATGGGTGGATGGATGTTTATTACAAATCAGACAAATAAGTAAAGATGTAATTTGATAAAAAATCTCAAGGAATCTTGCCGAACATTAAAATTTCTAGTCGCATGTGGAAACGTGAAAACTAGATTGGGTTATCATGCTAGAGAATATGAAGTTTGTTGTAGACGTAAATTATATACTCTGATATAAGAACTAAGTAACAAACTAATAAAATAACGTTTAGATACTAACAGGTTTAAAAATAGCACTTTTCTGTCAACGTAATTGATATTCTAGCGAAATACACTTTAGGAAGTAGTGGCGATGCAAATAGAATATAAAATTTAAACTTTTTAACTTAAACTGGCACTGTTAACAATGAATCTTTAAGTTGGACTTTTATAGCATCAATTTGATATCTGTCATCTGAAAAGTGTAGGTTTTTAAAATATAGAAAATACTGTATAATAATGAGTACTAGTTTATTTAATAACATGCAAAATTATGAATTATCGTGGACTTATATAATACACATTAAATAACTTTCTTTTGTCAATAAATCAAAAAGTAATAATATATACATTGTTTGCATAATACATTGTTTACACAATCAGTTAGTCGTTAAAAACCTTCAAATAATAATTACAATAAAACAAGAAATATTGCTAACAGTTCGACTCTACATCTTTCCACCTATCAACTCTCTTGGGGGCTAATTTCAACTAGGTATTGTGAACTGGGCACGGCGGTACCCTATCACTGGTGCTCTAATCAGCATATTCAATTCTATCCACTTAATATTTTTTGTGACAGGGACTTCCCCTTCTAACCGCATATGCCAGATTTTGAACTAATCTTTTGTGGTTTATAAGTGATAGTCCATCAAACAAATGTCGGATTTTTACACATCATCCTGTACTCTTCAGATTCTCGTAAATTTAATAACAAAATTGTTTATCGAAGTTTTTATAAATTAAAGAATGTACTAGTAAAAGTAATGCATGTTTATTTAAAAAAGATATAAATATAAAAGTATTTTAGCTTTAAAAGTTTTATCGGAAAAGTAGGTAGGTACCTACCTAAAATTTTCTACTTATATATTTCAATAGACTTCACTATAGAGTGTAAAAAGAAACAATCTTTTAATGACATTACTCATGTGCAAAATGAACACTGTTTACTTGTAATTGTATCTTAGTCAACAACTTCTATGGAAAGCTACGTACGCCGGTTCCGGTGACAGAGCGCTAAAGGTAATTTGAACACGTTTTCAATAACAAAATTTTTATTATTCACCAGAATTAAACCTTATATAGAAACATAATATTTTTATTTTTGTTAAATACGTAGTTACTAAATGTCTAGCAAAAAAAGTCCTATCATTACTATCACTACATATTATAAAATAAAGTTCCCACCCGCGTCAGTCTGTCTGTCTGTTCAACACTAGATAGAGAGATTCCTGAGGAAGTTTTTAGTATATAATTTTCTGAGTTTTCGTATAAATTGACGGCCGAGTGATGCAGTGGGTAGTGACCCTGCTTCTGCGTCCTAGGCCGTGGGTTCGATTCCCACATCTGGAAAATATTTGTGTGATGAGCATAGATGTTTTCCAGTGTCTGGGTGTTTATCTATATATTATAAGTATTTATGTATAATATATATAAAAATATTCATCAGGTATCATAGTACCCATAACACAAGCTACCTACAAGTACGCTTACTTTGGGGCTATATAGCGATGTGTGTAATTGTCCTATAATATTTATATATTTAAATATAACGATGATTGTTGGAAGAGTCGCAGTTTTATTGAAAACGTTTTTTTATTAAACGACTTAAAAAAAAAAAGGCGTTTCTCAATTCGACCGTATATATATATTTTTTTTTTTATGTGTGTTCGCGCATAACTTCGTCGTTTATGAACCGATTTTGATAATTCTTTTTTTGTTGATATAACAAAACAATGTATAGAAGAATTGTTTGTTTCCTTTAGATCTACAAAAAATTCCACAGGTCATATATCTATCTTTTAAGCATAGCTTGAGTGGCTATGCTCATTATTTACTTTAAAACTTTTCTTTTATTATACCCACAGTTAAGGTGTAAAATACCCTTTCGAGGTCACTCGGATATCTTTAAAACAATAGTGAACACAATACTAAAACTGTAAAAACATCTTAGGAGTGAATAGGCAAGGTTTTCTAAGCAAGCGCGTCCAGCCACATCAACGCTTACCATCATGTGAGATAGTGGTCAAGCGCGAACTTCTTTCATATTAAAAAAAGTGTAACATATTTTTTTTCTATTTTTATGTTCTTAGAAGATTGCAATACACTATTGCTCGCAAACGAAGTCACTGGCGGCTGCTAGTATAATATAACTAATGAATAATAACACATTACGGTAAAACTAAAAATCATTATTCCGATAATTAAAAAAACAAATGACTTTTTTACAAAATGGAATGAAACAATTTGCCAAGTCATTACGCAGTTTCATTAGCTTGAGTATTAACATTATCATAATTACGAATGCCTATTCTAATATTTTGACACGATATTGCGAAACTTTACGAATAGGAATTTATTAATCTTGTACATATATCTATTCAAAAAATTTTTAACAAAAAATAGAACCGACTCAAAACGCTAAAAAGTAAAAAATAACTGTGTCATTTAGTTGCTTTAATTTACTTAAGCATATCTATGAAGTCGGTGCCAGCCAAGTTTAAGGAACATTAATTTTACGTAGTAAAGCAGTTTGTGGGTTCTAGGTAACGTCCTTAAAGTAGAAACCTTGTCTGGCACCGACTCCTAGATATGCTTAAGTAAATTAAAGCAACTAAATGACACAGTTATTTTTTACTATTTAGTGCGTTTTGAGTCGGTTCTATTTTTTGTTAAAAATTTTTATTTCTTACTTTTTAGTGATTTATCGCCACGTAGCGTACTCGTACTATACTGTCATAGTATATTATACAGCACTAGTAACCAAAAAGCTACCGATACCGAGTCAAAAACCGAAATCGCTGTAAGCGTGCCTCCAAAATTGGAAGAGTTCCTTCAATTTCCCCAGGATATCATTAGCTGATCCTAACAAGCGGACAATGGGACCACCTTGGATGTATGCCCTTTCTAATAAAAAAAGAATTATCAAAATCGGACAACACTGTAAAAAGTTATGCGTGGTCATACATATAAAAAAAAAAAAAAAGTGTCGAATTGAGAACCTCCTCCGTTTTTTTCGTCGGTTAAAAATATGCGTAAATGTGTTTTTAATCTACCGCACTTAGCTTGAAGCGCCTCAGACTTCAGACATCGCTTAAGAAAGATAACATCACTAACTAAACTTTCTGTTCTATAAGAAAAATAATATTTTTCCTTCCCTTTCCTTTAATATTTATTAAATAAATTTTGTCTAATTTTGTGTCTATTATGAACAAAATAATATAGTCATCATATATTTTACTAAAGTACGCTCGCGGTTTCGCCCGCGTTGTTCTCCTTCCCGTGGGAATTTTGAGATAAAATTTAGCCTATGTGTTATTCTGTTACGTAAGCTATATTTTGATCAAAATCGATTAAATGGTTTTTTAGTGAAAGAGTAATAAACATCCATCCATACATACAAACTTTCACCTTTATAATATTAGTAAAGATCACATTCCAAAAATACTCGATTTTTATATTATTATTCATTCCTTCAGTCTATTATGTTTAGATTAACCACTTATAACATATTGGAACTCCGAAAGGATGTACGTGACTATGTTTTAAACACAAAATCAAAATTTAAATTCATTAAAGAAAATCAAGGATGCTACGCGCCTCTTTTTTTTTAAATCAACATTCGTTATATTCAAATAGACTTAGTTTACAAACATTTTCGAAACGCTACATAGTGACTCTACCACCGGCTTGGAGTTCAGGTAGAGATACTAAACTCATTAAGAACTATGCTCACATATTTTTACTACAATCATGTATGGGTTATTTATTTATTTTTTACTTCTTTACCACAACGAAGCAAAACTTACATCAGTGACATAAAATACATTAAAAAGAGCTGTATGTCGATTCTTGAAAAAAAAACGTCAGTTTTGAAGCCGATGTACCACAGTTGCGAAGCGGATGTAACAGAAATCGGTATTCTCCAATGACATTTTGCCATATTAAACTGACAGTCGAACTGAAGGTGACACAATAGACGAGATGTAAGCGAGATGTTCATACATATATAAAAGTCGAACTTATCACTTAACAGCGATTTTTTCCAGACAATCTGAGGTATAGGAAAACAGTAGGACACAAGAATTCAGATGGTAAAAAATACGTAAAAAAACATACATGCAAATACATACACACTAATACATAAACAAGTACACAAAATATCTTTACAATAATTTATAATATAATTAAGATAGACTAATATATTTTTAAAGCAGCATAAAAAGGAAGCAAGCAATAGGTTCATTAAATCCTAAAAATAATAAGTTTAAAAGTTGCCAATACACTATTGTCGCAAGTCTACATGCCAGATAATCGCAAAGATCTTCGCACTACAGGCTCGCATTCATCGTATAGCTTTTAGACCCTTCCTCCTAATCTATTAGATAACCACGAAAAAGATTTGTATGACTAATAACTCACAGATGTTTCTTAAAACCGTGCGTATATTAAAAATAGAGATCAGGGGTTAAAAGTATCCCCTTTGCGAAAGATAATTATGAAGGTAAGGATTATTTTTATTAAAATATAAATAAATACGTACATTGAGTTTATGATGGATTGATTGTGAGTTCTTTCTTTTTTTGGTTATAGTTTCTTCCCTACGCAATACTCTATCATGGCCTCCGCGGGCTAGTGGTGTGCATAGTTTTATAAGAAGGAGGCTTAGGGTTCGATTCCCGGCAGGCCCGATTAAGATTTTCTAAATTTGTTTATATCTGTCTGGTGGGAGTCTTCGGCCGTGGCTAGTAACCACCCTACCGACAAAGAATTTGCTTCTAACAAATTAGTCCGCTTCCTACCAGAAAAAATAACTTGGACATGTACGTACATTTTTTTTATTTTAATTTTGAATTTCTTCATTAGATTACACCATTAACATGGTGTTTTTTATACAACCTAATATAATTAACCTGTAGGTATTTAATACATATATACAAAACAGATAGCTAAGCTCATAAAAGTTCCTCAGCCGGGTAAAAATAGAGATTGGTGATTAGATGCCCGCCCCTTAAAGGATGATAATTAAAAATATACCTCCGTTATCGGCTGGAGATCTGGAAACCACCCAGGTAACGTTGCGGTTGTCTAACGGAAGTGATTAAATTTATTATAATATAGCATATGCCCGCGACTTCGCCCGTGTGGTATGTTTAACCTACTTAAAAAATTGAGGTTTTTGTATTTTGCTTTTGTAAATATGTAAGGAATACGTATGATTGACCTCGCTTTCATAAAAAGCTATTCATCTTATTTCGATGGAGTTTTCGGAGAAGTCAGTTCGTTTCTTATTATCATGTTTATTCGGATAACTGTAGTACAGTATGTTTGATTTCTATGAATTTCAAAGATTTTTAAGTCATTTCTCGTATTTATAATTTATTATTTTAAATAAATGTAGCCATAATAATGTACACCTGCACTGCTTGCTGTCTACGAGGTGTTATGAAGTTACTACATAAAACACGAAACGCAAATCGCAAAACTCAGAGCATAAAACGCGATGCAAAGATCTTCACGGACTCTAAATAACTCAACAAAATTATTAGTCCAGCCGTTTTAAATGGAACCGTACAAACAGTTGATTCTCACTTTCTGGTGTATCTATCTCCATGTAAATTCATTAAATTGTAAAAGAAAGAGTAAGTAAGTCAGTAAATTCATGGTACAATAAATAATTAGATCAGTATAAAGTAGCGGTACATACTCGTATAGTTGCATAAATCCATATTATGATTCTTACTATCTACGAGTAGGTTACGAAGTGTTTGCGGTTTTCTATACCAGGAAATTAGACATCCGATATGACGTGTTCGTAGTATTAACTAGGAGTTAGTCATGTGAAATTTACTATTAAGTATTATAACAAAAATATTATACATAACTCTGGGTAACAAACACTATATATTTATATTTAAAAGATCCTGCTTATAATAATTTATGAGGTTTTAATTTATTTATTTTCATAGTTAACTAAATAAATATACTTGCTTTATAACTTAAGTAATTATAGTAATTAATTAATTATAGTAATAGTTATCATCATAGTAGATAATAAATATTTAGACAAAGCATATTATGTCGTTAAGAAATTATATCGGCAACTGAATAGCTGGCTTCATAATTTTTTTTTTCTAAACAATGCAAGGTCTAAGCTGTTTTTAAGACGATGGATAAAGGATAATATTTATGAGGCAGATTTAGAAATTACTGCACATTACTTAATTAACTTGTTTATTTTGAAACAATAAATTTCATACTTCCTATTTAAACTACAATACTTATTTCACTACATATTATCTTTCATGATTAAATTACTTTAGAAGACGTCGAGATAAATCGGGACTTCCCCGACACTATTTTAATTTTAGTACAGAAACGCTTCAAGGTTATGAAACAGCTGAAGATATAACCGTTTTATTGACAGGCATAATAGTATTATACATTCTTCTCGAAATAAGCGTTATTGAAACAAAATTATTATCGACATTGATTGAACTGAGGACCTTCCAATTCAATCTACAACTGCACCAGCAAACCTCTGCAATAGTTATCATATCATAATTCATTATGGAATTTCCGCCATAACCACGTGTCACATTTTGTAAAAATATCAGCATATTTGTGATGCGCTCGCACAAAAAATTAATGTGCCCATACGCCACAAGGAACACATGCGTTACATTCCTCAACTTCAACATGTAGAATTAACAACCAAAAACTTAAAGGAAAGCGCAGACTATTAATAAATTGCTCCCGATGGATAAAATATCGCAAAGCCGTAGCTTTTACATGAAAATGTCAAAAGCGCCAGTTTCTTCTGCCTTTGAAGCGCAATAGTCCAATAAAATTAAGTTTCAAATCAAAATTTTGGTAACCACTTTGTATTTTGTATATAACGTAGATTTATAGAAACTAAAAACATGTAAAGGTTAATCCAATATTTGGTCACATATTTAGAAGAGTGTCAAGCCAATTTAGCACCAAGCAGTTCCTTCGCCAAATCTGTCCAGTAGCAGCCACGTAAACGAATAACAAACATATAGACTTATATACAAACTACCTAAAAGGTCGTGTTAAAATGAGTCTCAAAGTCAGATTGTTATAGATGCGAGTAGATATTGTAATCAGTTGTAAAATAGTAACCCAACCACCTTCGCCACGCTTCGCGAACTTTTGCCCTCCGTTGACATTAAGCCCGTCGTGTGCGTTGGCTTTAATAATTCCTTCGTGTCTTCCTTCCACCAATGATCGCGGAACATTTATTAAAAAAAAGGTGACTCCACCCATCGGCGGAAACAGCTGCACTTACTAATTACTATTCTGGTTGTTCGGCTTTGGGCGAATGTAGATTAAATAAATATATGTGGGCCGCAACACGAATCCGCTATTTTGAAATAATAAAATAATGTTGATGAAAATTTATAAAAACTTGCTTAAGGCAATACAAAGGCATCAGGTTTATTAATACAAATAGCACCAAAAATTTTGGGCATTGACCCAAGTCAAAAATTACATAGATTTTAAGATTTTGCAGCGGTCGTGGCTAGTTAACACCCTGTCACCAAACGATTTAGCGTTCCGGTACAATATCGTGTACAAACCAAAAGGGTGGTGGATTTAATCCTACTCCTATCTATCCATCTCCATCCACCTTAGATTGCATCATCACTTACCATTAGATGTTGCAGTTAAGGGCTATATTGTAATTAATAAAAACCTACCTAGTAATAGAGCTTTTAGGAATAGAACTTATTCAGGGAAGTACTGCCATGCTTATCTGTCGCCAAGAAACATTGCATTGTGTGTAATTATTTGAATGCATGTACATTTTATAGGTACACCACACACACCACAGTACTCTTATTTTATAGTTTTCCTAAGCTTAATGACGGTTGCCTGGCAAAGATCTAGATAAAGATTGAGAAAGATAAGGCTGCCTTTTGTATATATTTTAAGACTATAGTATGAACCTCGTTCCATTCAAGTTAGGAAAGTCACTAGTATGGGATGCGATTTGCGTTGATACTCTAGCTGCATCCCATATTGAGGCTACCTCTTCTATGGCGGGTGCTGCGGCGAAGAACGCTTAACAGGCCAAGACGCGCAAATACGAAAATATAAAAGGTGATTTCGTGTTTGTGGCTTTTGGTGTAGGAACTTTGGGGCCGTGGCGACCAGAGGCTCGTGCTCTTTTTGACGATATCTCAAAAAAGTTATCAAGTCTACGGGTGACCAAAGAGCTGACAACTACCTTGGCCAACGGATTAGTTTGGCCATCCAAAGGGGAAATGCTGCCAGTATCCTGGGCACTATGCCTCATTGCAGTCGAGGAGGTTTTAGATTTAATTTAATTTAGTTTTAATTTGTATTTTATATTGGTTTTGTTTCGTATCTTGTATAATAAACGTTAATAATTATTAAAATCCTTATTTTAAGACTTGTTTCTATATTGTATTTTTATTGTGCTGCGGAATACAAATAAAGAATAATAATAATTGCAGTGTTCTTGTCTGGTCTAGTTGTCGATGTAGGTACCTAATCGATAGGATCGATAGGTACCTCGTACGTACCTATCGATATAGGTAATTAGAATAGGTAATCGACATAGGTAATTATGGACTCATAAATGTGTCAGATTGGTAGGACGCAGAACACAAGGCCGTAGATACTTTGTCTCTTGCATGTCCTGCGAAATTCTATATAAATGTTTATAGGTTCAAGTGGGCTCAGACGGGTCATCTGCTGGTTTGTCACTACGTAAAAAAGCAAGTAATAGTATTAACTTACTTTAGTATTCTAAAAAACTTTGTCTTACTTAAAAAAATTCTTTGTCATATGACAAACGTATCGGAATCTTCTATTAATTTATTTACTCTTTAAATATATAGTCATACCTTATACTTATTTGAGAAGCACTGCCTTCTCTAAAGACACATTGCAAACCAGTATTGGAGGAGGGATTTTCCATTTCGTGTAGATAGTACCTATAAGGCCTGCCCTAGTTCAAAATCTTGAACACGCCACTGGTACCTACCTAGCTATTTCTACGAACATTAAGCTTAGTAAAAAATATATATATATTTTTATTCCTTAACATCTTATTTCATTATATACAGTTAGGTACGAGCATAAACTGATTTGCATCGTATCGCTAAGCATTTCATTGCGGAAACTTCGAATATTATCTATTCCCATTATATTTATTATCTACGAAATAACAGAAAACCTGTAATTTTTGACGAATGTATAATTTCTACCAATGTGTATATTTTAGAATGAAGAAACACTCAAAGTTATGAGCAGCAAATGGGCAACTAATGAATAATATTGTTTGTCTACGAACTTGTAACGGTTTTTTATTATGTTATAGCCAAATCTCAACACCTACGCGACTACGTCAAGTTTAAATATTTCTTAGGCCATTATTAGTTTACAGATAATAAAATACTGGTGGGATATGTTTGCTCATTATTAAAAAGAATCATTAATAATTATTTGAGGTTTTATATTGACGACAAGTTTTGAATTTAACAGCGGTCTCACCTTGACAAAGTATGATGAAGTGTAGGTAAATTAGTAAAAAATAAACATTGTTAAAAAGACTCTTGTGTGTACAATTAACTATTTAAAATTACCAGAACTCTGAAGAGAGCTCGGCTGCTTAAAGTGCTAACATCTTATTATTTCCGCCAAAAGATCCGCTGTTTGATTTGTATGGTTGCTGATGTATTTACAATCACATCGGGCACCTAATGCTTCAGCTATTGCTCTACATTCTACAGGTCAACATTTTGTAGTCTTACCATTACCAACCTATGCACGTTCTATATTCGAAAAATAAAACAAAATATAAATTAGCTATACACATAATTATTGCTAACGTATTCACAGAATTCAGATTTCATATCCCGTCCTACGTAAGCAAAAACGCGACGCGTTGCGACATGATTCTACGCGATTAAAACAACGGCATTCCCTACTTGCATCCTATGTAGCAGTCTGCGGCGGGACGCGACGTAATGGGCAACTATGTCGTGTCACAAAGCGTCGCGTTTGTCGCTTGCGCAGGACATCCCGTTAGGGATTTTAACTGTAAATAAAGATTGCTACAAAATATTCAGACTGTTTTATTCACCCTCATCCATTAAAAACCCGAGACATTGCTAATGTGCTAGATTTACCCACTATGCATCTGACAGAGATTACTTGCGAGTATAAAGACTTTAATATTTTTGTAACAGGACAATTTAAAAGCGCATATTTCAGCGTCGTATACACCGGATCGGGCGGGGCAATTTTTGCATACGACCGTTTTATAAACTGTGTTCACGATGGAATTAAATACTGTTGCATTCCAATAATGTGATTTAATTAGTAGTAATATTTAATACAATTCGGTAAAAAGTGATGTTAGATATAGTAAATGATGCAAGTTCAGGTGTCACGGCGTAATTTTGTAGCACACTGGTTGTTGCGTGTCCGGCGTCGCGTCGATTCTCTTTTTGCTGAGCCGCTCCCCGCGCGCCCCGCCGTTCCCGCAGATGGAAGGAAGCGCGTTAACAAGCTCCCCTCCCTCCTTGAAATTGGTGAATTTCAAGAATCTTCAGGCATGTGGAGAAGACACAGATTGGACGTGGCTCTTCGAAGGACGCCCTTTTTGGTGATGACATCTGCGACCCTCGTTATCCCATCTTGACCTGGGTATAGTGTATGGACACGCCCCATGAGCCAGTTCAGTGGCGGCAGGTGGTCATCCTTTACGATAACGAGGTCGCCCAACTTCAATTCGTAGCCCTTATTTCGCCACTTTACTCTGTGTTGAAGCTGGGAAAGATATTCATTTGACCACCTTCGCCAAAAATGACTTCGAAGACTCTCGATCAGCTGATAACGATTTAGGTTTACTTTCTTGATGGGGGTCGGTGACGGCAGCCCTTCCAATGGCCGACCAATCAGGAAGTGTCCAGGCGTTAGTGGTGTCAAGTCAGCCGGATCGGCCGACATAGGCGTTAACGGCCGTGAATTTAAAATTGCCTCTATATGAGCGAACAATGTGGACAGCTCCTCAAACGTTAAACTGGTGTTACCAGCAATTCTTTTTAAATGGAATTTTGCGGCCTTAACGCCCGCTTCCCAAATGCCACCAAAGTTAGGCGAGTATGGCGGACTGAAATTAAACCTTATGCCTTCGGCAGACGCAAAATCACCGACGGCGCTATTGCAGTTTTTTAATAATCTGCCCAGCTCGTTGTTTGCCCCTACAAAGTTTTTGCCGTTGTCACAAAAAATGGTATGTGGTTTGCCACGACGAGCAATGAACCTTCGCAAGCATAAAATAAAGGCGTTGGTGGATAAATCGCTTACCAATTCTAAGTGCACTGCTTTAGTGCTCATACAAACAAATATACATAAATAGCATTTAGTGGTACGCGATCCTCTCCCTTTGCGACTAGAAATAAAATATGGACCTCCAAAATCGGTTGCACATGTTTCAAATGGAGGAGCAGGATTGACACGAGCATAAGGTAAGTTACCCATTAGAGGCTGCAATGTTTGCGCTTTAATTCTTCTGCACTTGACACACTTATTTACTGTTTTGACGCTCAAAACTCTCCCCCCGATTGGCCAAAATTGTTCACGAATAGAATATAGTAATAATTGAGGACCGCAATGAAGTAAACGCAAATGCTGGCTCTCAAACAAGAGTTTTGTTAAGACATGCTTTGAGTCAATCAACATGGGATGGATTTTATCGTACGGACAACGAGTTGCTTGTTGAATTCGACCCCCTACACGGATTATCCCATCATCATCTGTAAAGGGATTTAATGATGAAAGACGTGAATAAGATTTTGAATTGGGTGGAAACGAATCAGCCTGTGCTTGTTTAACTAATACGATTAACGCACGTTTCAATTCATCAGAGGTAAGTACTCCTTTTAATTTATCTAGTTTAGTTTTACAATTATTTATAAATCGTAAGACATATGCTATTACTCTTTGTAATTTATTTAATTTTGAATATTTTTCGAATGGTATAATTGTTTCTATTATTTGTAATTTAAGACTAATTTTTGTTTCAGGTAGATCTACAATTTTAGGATTAGAAGCAGGCCAATTTTCTTCACTTTCAAGCAGGAAAGCAGGACCATGCCACCACAAAGAATTGGAGTGTAGCTGTTGCGGAGACACTCCCCGAGTAGCTACGTCAGCTGGATTTGCATAGGTAGGTACGTGACGCCATGATTTTGTTTCAGTTAACTGACGTATCTCTTCAACTCTGTTACAGACGTAAGTTTTAAGAGTCTTAGGCGTAGTTTTGAGCCATCCTAATACGATGGTAGAATCAGACCAAAATACAGATTTTGATATGGTAACTTTAATTGAATTAGTGACTTTAGAATATAGTCGAGCCCCTAGAAGAGCTCCTAGCAACTCTAGGCGAGGTATAGTCATCTCAGGCTTGATAGGTGCAACTTTAGATTTTGCACATAGTAATTTAACTTGACTACCAGATTTTAAATATATGCAAGCGGCGTAAGCCTTTTGCGATGCGTCTGTAAAACAATGTATTTCTACATCAATTACACCTTTGGGTACGACGCACCGAGGTATTTGAATATTTGATAGATAGTTAAGATTGTTAGCAAATAATTCCCATGATACTTTAATATCATGAGGTACTGCATCATCCCATTCAGATTTTAAGCGCCATAAGTCTTGTAACAGAGTTTTAGGAATTATAGTACATGCGGACAATAAGCCAAGCGGATCAAACAATTGGCTTGACATAGATAATATATGTCTTTTAGTTATCTTAGTAATATTATGAGTATTACAATTTGTCGAGAAATGTAAAACATCTTCTGAAGGGGACCACTTCAATCCCAAAACGGTTGACTCTTTACAAAAATCTTGAGATTGATTTTCTATATGAAGATCGTTAAATAATTCAGGAGTATTAGTACGAAATTTTCGTAATGGGAAACAACCTTCATTTAGTTTATTTATTACACCTTTAAGTATAAATTTTAGTTCTTCCTTAGAACTAGAACCAGTATTTAAATCGTCAACGTAGAAATCGTGTTTTAAAACATTAGCAATTGTTTCGTCTTCACATTCGTTTGCTAGTTGTACTAAACAGCGTGTGCTTATAAAACTAGCTGCAGCGGTTCCGTACGTCAATGTTCGCATTTGTAGAGTTCGTAGTGGAAGGTCCTTTTTATTTCGCCAAAGAATTAATTGTAAATTGCGTTGACTTTCGTCAACAAGTACTTGTCTAAACATTTTTTCAATGTCACCAGTGACGACGTATATATTTTGACGAAAGCGTAAAAGTATTGAAAATAAATCGTCTTGGATTGTAGGGCCTACCATCATAATGTCATTTAATGACTTGCCAGAAGAGCTTTTGAAGGATGCGTCAAATACGACTCTTAGTTTTGTTGTCTCACTTTGTAACCGCAAAACGGCGTGATGAGGTATATAATAACCAAATTCAGGTCTAGATATTTCTGAAAGATGACCTAGTTCTTCGTACTCCTGCAAAAAGTCAGAATAATCGCCTTTGATGTCAGCTTTCGATAGACGCCTTTCCAAATTTAAGAAGCGCTTTAGAGCAGTATTATATGTGTTACCTAATGATTGTTCAGGGTTTTCACGAAATGGATATTTAACGCAAAATCGCCCATCAGAAAGTCGTATGTGCGTTTGAGAAAAATGAGTTTCACAAATTTCCTCTTCCTCAGTTAACAATTTTGAAGATGGAGGTAATTCTTCTAATTCCCAAAATTTGGTAAGAGATTCACGTATCTCTTGAGAGAAATTACATTGGATGTTAGAATTTGGCTGGTGCGACAAGCTAATAGGGCCAGCCACAAGCCAGCCAAGCTTGGACTCTTGTAATATAGGTTGGTTCGGGCCCAACTTAATTTGATTTGCATTTACAATTTCCCAAAATACGTCAGCCCCCAACAAAATATTTACTTCTGAAGGTTGGAAAAATTTTGTGTCCGCTAACTGAATACCGACTGGCAGATTTAATTTAGAAATATCTACAGGAACGTTTGGCAAATGACTAGTTATTTGTGGAATGACTAGACAGGAAACATCTACACAAAAATTATTTACTCGTGACCTTACTTGTACACGACATTTTTTACCTAAATTAGTTACAGTGTTATTAACACCAGAAACACAAATAGGTTTAATGCTAGAATAGGAAATATTCATGATTTTTTGCATTTTTTCAGTTAAGAAGGACGACTGGCTACCGCTGTCAAGCAGAGCCTTGGCAGAGGACAATTTTTTCCCATTTACATCTACAAGGTCAACTTCGGCGGTACAAAGCAGTACTTGACTTGGTATCACGGCAGACAACGTTATACTGGAAATTGATGCGGACGGCATGGCTGTAACAACGTCTGTATTTGGTAAGTGGTTAAATGCATTATCCTCCTGCGTTATATTATCATCAGAATTCTTATGTAACAATGAGTTATGTCTTTTCTTACAGGTTTTGCATGGGCCCAGATGACAACGCGAGACATGATGACCCGTACGGAGACAATTTTGACAAAGTTTGTGCTTATTTACCAAAGAAATTCGCGCACTCAACGACATTTCCTTAAATTTGTCACAATTATGAAGAAAATGATGTTGTTTACAGACAATACAGTTAAAGGTATTATTTGTAGTAGTAGTAGTAAATGATTTTGTATATGATTTATTGTTATCTTTTGTTACAGGTTTTTCAGGTCTATTTCGATCAACATGGCTATACTGTATGGTTTCTAAGACATCAGCGCGACCCCGAAGAAATTCAAAGAAATCTACAAGTTTTGGAGACAAGTCTAACGTATTTCGATGCTCCTCCCATTTACGACTAGTAGCACCATCTAGCTTCGAGCTCATAACGTAAATTACCATGGTGTACCAATATTGTACGGGCTCCCCTAATTCTTCTAAAGCTCGTAGATTTTTTGAGTAATAATCCACCATGTATCTAATAGATTTGTAAGATTCTCTCGAAATTGTTTCAAAATTAAATAAAGCCATAACGTGATTATTTATCAAAATTCTTTTATTGTTAAAACGTGCGTTAAGTGTTTCCCAGGCCAATTTATAGTTTGATGATGTGAAGCTGATAGATTTAATAACTACAGCAGCGCCCCCCTCTAGAGAGTTACGAAGGTAATGGAATTTACTGATTTCTGGTAAGGATTCGTTACTGTGAATTAATGACTCAAAGGTGTCCCTATACTCGAGCCATTTTAAATGATTTCCATTAAATGTCGGAAGATTTATTGTAGGTAGTTTAATATGTAAATTATTACATGAGATTGACCCAGAGCATGAAGCCGGCGCTTGAGCGTTAGTAGGAGAATTTGCGTTTTGTAACTTATCAAAGGATTCAATGAGATCCTGACCTATAGCAATTAGTCTACAGAAGTTAGTCTCGATTGTGTCACGCTCTTCTAATTGAGCATCGACATCCAACACTAAACTCTCAATTTTATTCTGGATTTCATCAAAATTTGGTAATAATTCACGTAAGCGAGTTAATTTTAATTGTAATTCTCCAATAATAATATTATCAAAATTCTTTGGCTCAATTTGTTTTAAGTAATCTATATATTTTTGAAACACCGTAAGACGGCCTTTAATAGTGCCCCTCTGTTGAATACAATCCTTCAAAACTTCCTTAGTCTCAGGTAACGTATTTTTTGGTTCAGCCATTTTAAATTAATTACTATGTAGGAACAAACAACTAACGTAGACAAATAATAAAATAAAATAGTGAAATTAAATAACAAACCGTACAAGCCGCCCGCAAAAATATTGCGAAACGGCTAAATGAATTAAATTGCTCCTCGCGTCGGTAATGTGCGTGCCGCCTTAGGCCAGTCGCGATGACTCGATCGATGTTTAGTTCGATATAACCCGGCAGAATCGAGAAGCGGAACGTTTAAGCGGCGAACCTGGAATCGATACGGGTACACATTTGAAAAGGTGTATTTTTAATTTTGCAAGATTATAATGGAAGAATGAAAGAATATTGCAACTTTCTTACAATTAAGGGAAAATAACGTATAAGTATGGTTATAATTAGAATAATTTCTAAGCTGTTGACTTGAAAAAATAATATTGACTTAATTTTAGTACGTAAACAATACGAAATATTGAGTAGGTAAAGATGGACGTAGTATGACATAATATTTTTGGCATAAAAGAAATATTTTATGCTACGTTACTAGCTTAAATAAGCTAAAAAAATAGGTAACGTAATATTTAGGCATAAAATAAATAATTTATGCTAGGTTACTAGCTTAAATATGCTAAAAAATAGGTAACCTATAAATGTATTAATAATTAGACAATAAGTAGGTAGTTAGATATAGCAAATTGAAAAGATGTAAAAGTAGGCTACTAGCTTAAAACAGCTGAAAAAATAGGTAACCTAGGGTTTAAAGGGTTTAAATAAACCTTGGCCTTCACCTGACCTTGACACAAATACTAAAACCGGACTCACTTCCCTTTTGATCGTAGTTCTTGTCCTGTCACGGTCGCCATTTGTTCACGATGGAATTAAATACTGTTGCATTCCAATAATGTGATTTAATTAGTAGTAATATTTAATACAATTCGGTAAAAAGTGATGTTAGATATAGTAAATGATGCAAGTTCAGGTGTCACGGCGTAATTTTGTAGCACACTGGTTGTTGCGTGTCCGGCGTCGCGTCGATTCTCTTTTTGCTGAGCCGCTCCCCGCGCGCCCCGCCGTTCCCGCAGATGGAAGGAAGCGCGTTAACAAACTGCATAAACATAAAACAATGCATTTTTGTACCACAATCGAAACTTTTATAATAAACCTGTCAGAGCCCGATAGCATCACAATCTTAAAAAGCTAAAGCGCCGTCCACGGGGACATAAACGTTTATAGAATCATAAAGCAGAACCAATCTATTGTTCGGTGCCTACGTCGCGACGTAACTAATCGAGCCATTCCGCTTTTTGTCTCCGCCGGACACACAATCAATTGTCACCTCGACTTTAAATATTTTCCACACAAGTTCAAGATGTTGGAGGCTTAAGCTTGGATAGGGTTGCCACATTTCCTGATACAAACTGAAAGGGGTTTTCGGTGGTGTTTGCATAGATAAACTGCAAATCTTTTTGATAATTGGGGGATTGGGGATTTGGGTTAGTAAACAAAACAGTGTTGTAAACTTGTGCTTGAGCATTGAATATTTTTCGAATTAATTCAATTGCTAAATGCACATAAACATTTTTAGGAAAATATTGACTTTATTACACAAAAATGTAATACATTATAGCTTATTATGTACAAAACTAATAAAACGATAGAGCCCCATAAAATGGCAAAAAGGTTTTATGTATATGAAGATTTAATTACATTTTAATTAATTTTTATTTAATCTTTCCTTTCCAACTGATTTAGGCTTTACAAGTAACAATTTACAACAAATTACAAAGCCGTGAAAAATATCTAGTAATAGGTATTCTCAATATGTTTAATTAGGCAAGAAGTCATATGCAATTTTAACGATTGACTTGAAATTTAGCAATCAAGTTATTTACAGCTACACAATGCTAAAGTATATATTATACTACACAGTGGCCTTTTACTACATGATGCGGGTCATAACACTACAAAGGATCCTACTTTTGACAACCCTAACCTTAAGCTCATTCAGAACTGGTTGAGGATAAAACGCCGTCTACAAACGTTGAGGTATCGTATTGCACAGAAAAAGGTGATGAGTGTTCGATTTGTAAGTATTGGCGTGAATGGATGGGTCCCAGCTGAGGACACGCCTCGAACTATGGACGCGATTTAGAACCGATCAGATTTGTGATCTCATCGGGTCATGTTACCAACTATAATTAAGATATTTACCGTCGTTTGCCTTCGCTGCATACCTACTCGATGAAGATAGTTCTATCCACTTCATCTTTTTATAAGCCTATTAACGGCCCAGGCCAGGCCTTCCTTCTCATAGGAGAAGGGATACAAACCTTACACTCACCTCACTGCAAAGCGGGTTAGCGGGCTTAGTTTAATTATAATTTAACGATTACTATTAGATATCTATGATAGTGATCGAGACCAACGACGGCTCCGATAATATGCTCTCTGAGCCACAGTAACCCCACCAACTTCCCGACTCAAGAAAAAATCAAGACTTAGAATCCTACGAAAATTTCTTAGGAGAAAAAAACTTTTATTCGAACGCAGGACCTCGTGATTCGAACCCGCTTAGACTGACCACTGGATAAAAGCAGTAATCCCATCTACTTAAACATGATAATAATTAGTAAAAAATCTATATTCGTGACATTAATATTTTAAACGCGAAGGTTTGTCAGCATGGATGTTTGTTAATCTTTCACGCAAAACAATAATACTACTTAAACATCACATTAACGCATAGGCTACGTTTTATCCTGATTTTTTACGGGGACGGGAACTACGCGGGTGAAACTGCGGGTGGCCTCTAGTTTAAACATAAAGTTTTTCAAGGTAAGTAAGGTATGAACTATAAATGCGATCTAGAATCAATCAGATAAAGGTATGTGATCTTAAACAAACAATTTACAATTAAGATATAGTCGTAGGGCCTCGTCGCATACTCGTCGGAGATAGCTCTGTCTACTTAGTCATGATAATTAGCAATAAAATCTCGGTCGGTATACCTTTCTTATCGATATGATTTACTGTCGTGTTCGTATAGCTGACGCCGTAAGTGTAGTTCAGTTTGTGCAGATAACTTTTTTCGTTACATCGTGATTAAACAATGTTATTTTTCTCGATTGTTTAATCTTTCGTATTGAGACTCATGGTTACGAGTAGGACTAAGGCCTGTGTGCACGAAGATTTCGGTTATCATAACCAACGGTTAACATAACTTTACTATAAATGAGAATGCCAGACAATGTATAGGACTTTAACCCACTAATAAAAACATATTGTACAATAGTATATTATGCATTATTTTATTGTATTTTTTTTACTTTTAATATAAATTGCATTTAACAGTTCACGACAGAGCCTAAAGTGGTTATCGTTCTTCCGGTTAAGCACGTACACCAGTCGTTTATCATGTCCAACAGTAAAAATGGCTTATTGTAAACCGAGCTTACGTCCTTAACCGGCGTTTTTAACCGAGTTTACGTCCTTAACCGGCGTACGGGTTGTCATGAACAGTAAATTTTACGTTTAGCTTATGGTAACCATTGGTTATGACAACCGAAATCTTGGTGCACACAGGCCTAAACAAAAGATCTTGGGGTCAATCCTCGATCGGCAAACCTTTGTGGTTTCCACTCCTAACGCAGTTAAAGACAAAAAATCGTTCTAGAAAAATTTCGTTCGGTTTATTTCTTTTAAATTACTTCTTATATCTACTTTCCCACACGTAATGTATGTACATTTAATATTATGAACATAATTACCTACTCGTTTCATAGATGAGTAATATTAATTGATAGTGTGCTTCTTGCTTTAGATAGATATAAGAGTAAAATATGAGGACAAGTTTTATTACCTGTTTATAGGGATATCATATTTCCGTAGAATAAATTATGCATTTTCATTATTTAAATGTGCCTAACACATAAATAATTGCTATGACATATATTTAATTTATATTAATAGCCTAAACTCTGAATTATTTTTATGAAACACCTTATGCTTGTTTAATTACGTAATTATCACCATAAGCGCCAACCAACAGTAGAGCAGCGTGATGGGTTTCAACTACATATTCTCTCCACTATAAGGTGGGAGGGGAGGCCTAGTCCTATTGTGGGACTTTAAAATAGGCTGACTTTGATGATTTTGCTTATATTAAGGGATGTGTAAAAACCAGACAGAAAACAATCGTCAACTAAACGGCAGTGGCGTACACAAGGTTTTTAACTAGGGTAGGCATTTTATGTACTATCTACACGAAACGGATGATTCCAAAACAGGTTTGCAATGTTACAATATTATAGAGTAGGCAGTGCGTTATTATATTTATGGAGTGCACGCCACTGCTAAACGAGTTCTAATCTACGAAATACCAATGACTCATCACGAGATCTCTAAAATTTATACACTTGATTGACTTGAAATACAGCATTTATTAAAAAATAATTTCTCAATACTTCCGCAGCATCTACACAGGCAAAATCGTTCGGCACAGCTTGTGACCAATACTTTTATCAAATATAAGACAAACTATACCTATAGCCTATTTCATAGTACACTTTTTGCAGGCAGTCGGCAGGTAGGCACGATAGATCAATAGCCGTACAGCGTACAGCGCACCTCATATGAATATCTCGGAGATAAAGAATTTATTTATACACCGCGTTATCTACATTGTATATGACAATGATGTATTGTTCTACAAAATCAATTGCTCCGCTTAACTAGTTAAATAAGGAGAGACATCGAAGTGCAATCAAAAGTCAATTATGGCGGATGTTAGGGCACTAGCACACAACAAAGATACTTTGAGAATTTAAAGTTACCTATTTTTAACCCCACACAAGAAAAAAAGAGTTTTTATAAGTTTGACTGAGCTTGTGTGCTATCGAAGTCTAAACATCTTACTTTTAGAAGAGGAATTATAGAGCCTATGCCCATCACGTTGCTCCTCTGCAGATCGGCGGAATGACGTCTAAAGAATTAACCTAGCCGTTTTAAAGATATCGTCACTTTTTTAGCTAAATTCACAAACGTGGGATAGCAATTTCTCTGTCGCTATGTACGTTAAGGGCCTTATTCACCCCCTCAGTTGCACCTAGTGATCCCTGACTATTGGAAAATCAATGTGCTTAAACCCTTACCCACCCCTATGAGTCGCACTGGTAGATAACATCGATGCTGTCGCAAAATCAATGAACACTACTAAGTGTAGTAAGGGCCTTATTCACCCCCACGGTTCGTAGTCCAGGCAATGATTTATAGTTTCGCAGCGGGCTGCGGGCGCGAGGCTCTCGGCGCGAGCGCACTGTCGCGGCCATTTTTAAAATTGTACGCCTGCGCAGACATCCGTCAAAACATTTCAAAATGAGCGGCGTATAACAAAACGTTTACACAATCAGTATTGTTATCGCGATTTTTCTTAATGGACATTCTTGTTCTAGTAGTATGTTAATGCAAAATGTTTAGAAAGCGAGGAAGCTTCTTAAAATAACGTGTAGTAATCTAAGCCTAGTTGTTTGTCTGTCAATTTCAAGGTTAATACACTAAACCGATTTAATAAATTAAACCTTTACACAATCAATTTTGTGATGGCAATCATTCTTAATGAATGATCTTTTTTAGTTACCTAAACTTAGGTTAGGTTTCAATAAATATAAATTAAATAAAAAAAATCAAATGGCTTGGTAAATTAATAAGAGATACAATACAATAATCAGATTTTGATGCACATAATTTATTAATGTAGAATAATGAATATCATATTAACACAATTCGAATTTACGAAACTATTGCAACCACAGTAGCTGGATATGGGACATGTTATCACCGCTGTGAATTCAAATCATATGGTCGATAAATTTTAAATTGACTACCAGTAGCAAAGCATATTAGTAAATACAACATGACACAATTAGAAACTGGTTAGTCTAATGAAAATTAATGACCTACTCACTACAGTTCCTTTGAACTGAGCATTTGAAATAGATAGAGTGCATTAAAAGGATCTATCGTACCGCTGATTGTTCAACATTTCTGTCAGAAAAGTCGAGTTTAAAATTTTGTTATTAACATAAGCTACATATTGGGAATTGTAGTGTATAGTCCAAAATTGATCGTATTAAGGCATATGGAAGAACAAAAAGTTTATTGACAACATTTTTGCTAACCAAGTAAATTAATTTTAAAACCTTGTTCCTTTATCAAGACAAACTTCTGTCGTACTATCCATATCAGGCCAACAACAAAAATAATATACTCATTTCAATTATCATGATTTAGAAACCGAACTACATATAAAACCAATTTTTTGAAAATTCTATTGCTTGGAATTATCATTAATTCTATTTTATTTAATGTTAATTCCAACCAATCTAAAAGTATCCCTTTAAACAAAACACAAAGTCAAACATGGTTCTCTGTATCCAGTAAGTGTCTGAAGTCTACGCTGTGATCGCTTACGGAAACGTCTGCGGCCTACCTAAATCTCGCCGCTGCGATCTTATCCCGCTTGATCAATTTAGATAAAATAAATATTTATACATTCGAATGTGGATGGGCGAATAAAGCTATTCGTTAAATTGATTATGACGATGAAATTTTTTCTACTCACAACTCTCGTCTCTATTCAATCACTTTGATTTTAGATATGAGTTTATAATAACGTTTTGGCGGTGATGTAATATTATAAACGGGCATGTTACTTGAAAGAGATCTCAAATACACACGCCGGCGCAATTAATGGAACATCAAAATAAATAAAAATGTCTCTAACAAGCCTGCGAGTTAAGTAGTTTGTTAACAAACTTAACTGTTCTTTTTTATACTGCTAATTTTGCCGATGGTTATTAGTTAATGTTAAAAATTATAATAGCAATAATTAAGATGAATAGTCGCAAGCTGTTTCATGACTATACTACTGTCTACTGACTGTAATCTACTAACACGTACATAATATCTAACAGCTTGTCTAACTTTATATCAAATCCAAAAAAGAAAAAATATTTATTAATAGTTTTTGTTTTTTAATTAAAATTTTGATTTTATTTGTATCAAACTTTTATTGCTCTATCTACATATTAATAAATTAAGTTTAATACTTTCAAAAAATTCCTAAAAAATTGATGCAATAGAATCTATCTATTCTTACTTCTTTCCTTTGATTCGAGAATATTGCAACTTTTCAAAACTTTATTTTAAAGGAACTGTGTTGCGTTACCACACACTTTTATAACATTATCGTGGTAAACAAGTAAAAAATAATATTAATTGTAGGTACTATCATGATTTTCTGTAAATTCTCTATATTTCTGTCTCTATACGGTGGTTGCAGATAAGGATTTAGAATAAAAATCAAATTTTTAGACAAAAATATTATTTTTATTTTATACTCTGCATTTCGGAAGCGTAATAAATACGATTTTTTAATCATCTAACTAATAATTACATCACAAATTTATATACTTACATCTAGAAATAGCTATTTACAATTGACTAGGGTACATTTCAGTTCTTCGACAGCTGTAAAACTTATTTATTAAATATTTACATTATTAGAATATTTTGTTCTTTTATACACTTCTCACTTCGAATCGTAGGGACATAAATAAGTACCTAAATTATCACAAATTAGTCCACAACTTCACAGAGATACGTTAGAAGACTAATTTAGTAAGGAACCTCATAACATTAGAAAGATTCGGTGTTACATAAGATAAGGAATGTTTTGTTTTGTAACTCATGTACAAATAAGGCAGCTAACATGATGGCTGTCTCGATAAACAGGTACGTTAAATATTTAAATGCAGTCGAACACTATTACGTAAACAATATTCGATGATAAGGTACTCGTTGCACGTGTATAGTAAATCAACAAATAATAACAAAAGGTTATGAACCCCATCGTTACCTCATTACATTTAGTGTTCAGCACCAACTTATCTCTCTTACTTAACATTATATTTAATACACGTACATGCCATTAGAGTTTAAAATTCATCGATGTCTTATCACTACGATTGAATACCTAATTTACTATGTACAATAAAAATAAATCACATTTTCGTAACTCTATACAAGGTAAGTCTTTCTTACGTTAGTGGGCCTCGTGTTCGACATGGGTATCTGTTGAGCGGGCCTGAGGGGGCGCTCCTCGCACTGGTGGTTGTCTATGGAGACGTAGCTGTGGTGGTGCGGCAGCCGGTCGTCGGGCCGACCTTCGCTGCTGGCCACCGAGCACGTCTCGTCCTCGGTACTGCGCGCCGAGACCTCCGCACTCGCGCTGGTCGAATGCATCGGACTCGACATCATTAAGATAGGAGGCGCCATCCCATATTTGTACCACGGGTCGTGGGACGTGGGCGGCGCAGTATACCTCAGATTCCCATGCCTACCAAACCCTTCTCTATTACTAGTCTTAATATTATTCGCGTTGTGAAGCGTCCGATTCGGCAGCGAGACGTCAACGTCAGGTAACCGAAAATTTAGTTTCTCCCAACAGTTCTTTTCACCCCACACGATCACTGTACACGTTTTGAGTAACACTTTAAGATCCGGATCAATGTTTATGGCACTTAAGTCAGTCGTTACGAGGAAAACTATTTTTTGACGCCTATGTCTCACATTCACTGAGTTTATAGCACTCTGTACCGCCGCCCTCGATTCGGGCGCGTACCACTCTTGTTGTAAAAAGTTTATAGATAACACTATCACGAGTCTTTTTGAACTCTCAGCCGCACTAACTAAACTATCACTTGAACGTCTCTCGATTAATTGTAAGTCCCTGTGTTGTAAACACAAAGTGTGACCCGAATTTTCTAACTCGGAGCTCACCGCACGCGTGACGAAATCTTCATCTCGTGAGTTGTACACAAAGAATGCGTCGAAACGCTTATTTTTATTGTCGTTCATGTCCTTTGGCGTGGAACTGAATACTCGGACGCCATACTTTGAGTGCATCCATAATTTAAAGTCTTCCCTGAATACGAAGAGAAACAATGCACACATCAGTAAAAGCACGATTACTATTATCAAGACTCCCGCAATATATGGAATATAATTTTCGACCCCATCATTCGTTTCGATGAATAACCGCTTTAGCGTCTCGGTCCCGGTTTCCTCTGTAGTGGTCTCTGTTTTACATTCCTTCGATACGGTCGCTATAGTCTTATTCATCGGCTGGCCATGAGCAAAGTAGCACATCATGCTCTCGGTATCTTTTGATTTTTTTATTAGCCATTGGTTTAACGACGCTACGTCCTTACAATCGCATATCCAGTTGTTTCCTTCGACGGACACTCGTGTGCGAGGATTGTTATCTGTGATGACTCGCCACGGCATGTAATCAACATATCCGTTGTTGTCGAGATTTAGAAACTCCAGTGCCGGCAAGTAGTTAAACGTATCGTTCTCTATAACTTTGATTTTGTTACCTTGTAAATAAAGCTCATTGAGATTCTGGAGTCTTGTGAACTGCGTGTTTCTCAACGTCTCTAAGTTATTGTTTTCTAAATGAAGTACTCGCAGTGACTCGATCCCGTTAAAAGTTCTGTTTTGTATTGTGTTTATATTGCTGTTGTTAAGATACAAAACTTGCAATCGCTTTTTACCGATAAATACGTGATTACCTAAATCTTTTAGATCGTTTCCATCCAAATAGATTTCGGTCGCGTCCATTGGTATTTGTTCAGGCACGTGATCGTAACCGGCACTGGAACAATCGACTACGTTGGAGTTCCAGGTGAGATCATGATAACATGAACACTTATCTGGACAAGTCATCTTACAGTCGCAGGCATCAAAATCACAACAATGGCACAAAGTAAAGCAGTGGGAATCATATTCGCATAAGAATTCTGAAGATTTCACTTCAAGTAAAAGCACATCTGAATTACTTCGTGAATGTGTTAAAGAGCATCTTACACTTTCTAAATCCATTACCCTAGGTCGTTGTCTGAGGTCACTCAATTGATTTATTCGTTGTAACCACTCCATTGTGCAATCGCATTCAAATGGATTTTCACTGATATAGAACTCGGGTAAATCTTTGTCCTCGGGTACGGACGATATAGCAAAGGCACCCACATCTAATGTCTTGATCTTGTTTGAATATAGAATAACTTTGTTCAAGTTATATTTCTGAAGAAAAGTGCCGGGATTAATCTTTTCAATATGATTATGGTTTAGCGCGACTGTTTCAATGCTACTGGGAAATGAAAACTCGTCAATGCTTCTTAGCTTGTTGTTGCTTACATCCAACATTTTCACGTTGCATGTTTCTTTCACACCATACGTATCCTCAAGTTTCTCTATCTTATTTTCATGCATATCTAGCCATTCGAGATTAGTTGGTATGTGGCTATAATCAAACCATAGTAACTCATTATTAGACACATTTAACCAAATTAGCGGCTGATTATTCATGAATATTCCTTTTAAATCTACTAATTTATTGCCGTCTAATACTATAGCTCTTAATTGCATGTTTGAGGCAAAAGCGCCATCATCAATTTGATCAATATTGTTTGACGACAAATTCAATATCTGTAGAGAGGGCAAGGCCGAAAATGTATCCTTAGAAATTTTCTCAATTTTGTTTCCAACTAGGCGCAAGCCATACAAATCATCTAATCCCTCGAACTGAGTAGTGGTGACTTTAGTTATCCTGTTCATTCCCAAGTCTAATGATGTTAAAAACCGTAACGTTTTTATAGCTTCGGGTACTTCGGTCAGCTGGTTTCCACTTAATCCCAAATCGTGAAGCTTTGTTATATTTTCAAAGGAACGAAGATCCACTTTTGTTATTCTATTTCCATCTAAGAATAACTGGTTAAGTACATACAAATTGGAAAAATGATTGCTATCAACTTCTATGATATTGTTATTTGCCAAAGAGAGGGAGTGAAGATTTTTCAAATTAGAAAATGCCCCATCAGCTATTCGTCCAATATTATTATACTCCAAGCTCAAAAACTGGAGATTATTCAAATCTTGAAACAGTAGTGCATCAATCTTAGTTATTCTATTGTGTGATAAATTCAAAACTATAAGTCGCACTAATCCAGAAAATGTGTCTCTGTTCACCCACTCGCTTGTCAATTCATTAGACGATAAATCCAAAATTTGCAATTGATCCAAACCTTCCAGTAATCCCGGTGCAAGTACACTCAACGAGTTATTGTGCAAGTATATTTGCTTTATATCTCGCGAAGATTGAAACATCTCTGGAGGTAGAGCGGTCAGTGCATTCGATGATAAGTTAAGAATTTGTAGGTCACTCAGTCCTACAAAAGCTCGATCCGCAACTGTTGATATTCTATTATTTTGCAAAAACAACTTTTGAAGTGCACGCAAACTCGATAATCCGTTATCCGGTAGGGCACTTATCTCATTGTGCGACATGTCTAACGTCTCTAACACTGTATTACACGACTTTCCAGGTGCCGTGGGACCGTTACCCCAGTCAGAGAAGCCTAGATTTGAAATATCTTGTAATCTGTTTTGCGTGATGTTCAAATCTTTTAAATTATATAGAGGACAGAATATCTCTGACGGTAAAATCCATATGTTGTTGTCTCCCAAATCCAAATTCCTCAAATCCGTCAATCCGCGAAAAGAATCTCGATGAAACTCCATCGACATGGCCGACCAGTCCGTATTATGTGTGCGAATAATTAAACTTCGCAACCCGCTAAGCGGGGACAGCACAGCTGACGGCACATATCGTATTTTACAGGACTCTATCCTCATCTCTTTCAAATTGTGAAATCTCGATAGAAGTTCGGTGCCCTCCTCCTTTCTTCTGCCAACGTCGAGCGAACTCTCGAAGAATAGCACGTCGGTACAATGTAGATCGAGGGAGGTGATGCGCTGCGCCTGCGAGGTGCTGAGGCCGGCGAGCAGGTCCGTGGCGCCCGCGGCGGTGCGCAGCGAACACGCTAGCTGCACGCGCGTGGGCTCGCCCGCGCCGCCCGACACGCGCTGCCACTCGCACTCCTGCGGTGCCTCCGCCACTCGGCTCGTCAGCGACGCCCCACCGGCGCACAGGTACGTCCAGCTCCATGCCGCATACCACACACTCAACAATCCAAACGATAACATTTCGATCGGATAACTTAAAAGTTTAAACTGTCACTGTTCAATACGTCACTAATATTACGGGGCACATCGCTAAGCTAGTCCGGATGCAGTCGGAAAACTTTACGAATTTCCCGTCAAACTTGTTTCGATGTACGACACATAACGGCTAAGTGCGCTCGTCGAAGCGCGACGACACTGCTCGCGACGAGAGCTGAGAAGCGACTGAGTGACGGCGTGCTCGGAGCGAGTTGAACGACGACCGGCGGCTCGCTCCCCGCGCTCGCTCCTCCCCAGACAAGGAGCTCCGATAGCGCGCTCGCGGTCGGGCGGAAAGTTCACAACGGCAACAAGTTGCTCGCCGCAAGATTGGCATGAACAGGAGCGCGCTTTGCGAGCTTTTATAAACATGGCGCTTCTTACTTTGTTTGTTTTTACTTGATGCAGCGATTTCAATTGCATATCCATTACAAAATTTTATCTGTATTGCGTTCCGAAATGATTTATTTTATGGCATATATTCTGTAAACATGAACAACATACGTTTATTATGGTAATAAGACACAATCAAAGACTCCAATGTTTACTGCTAAGCTTGAATAACATACAAAATAACACATCAACATTTATACACAGTGAGATTTTGTACTTCAATAAAGATATTAATCAAACAACATAGTACACAACACATAAATAAGTCTAGTAAGTGAAAAACTATTTCACAACTTTTATTAAAAGTCAATACAATTTCTCACGCAATAACCTGAATATTGCACATCGTCAAAGGGCTTTTATCGCGGTTATCTCTTCCAGATTAACTCATGGGTGTTTAATGAAATCATTTCCTGCAACTCCTTTGTTTCGCAGACGGGTTACCAACCTACCTGTGATTATGACGCATTGACGCGTTCGAGATAAGCTGTTATCAGACTTGTCAAATCGTTTTGACATCACTCATCGCTACGTGAAGGTTTCCTTCCTTTTTTACCAGAAACACTCAAACAGGTACGAGTATGCCTATGTGTTACTCAGCTCAGTTTATCTAATCCATACTCGTTACCTGCGCATTAGATAAGCAGGAAGTACCTACCTAAGTTAATGACTAAACTACTAATAACCTATGCTATAAATATATTAAAATAGGTATATATTTAATTTCAGTAAAAAAATACGCCGCTGATACATTATAGCCTGAACTAATTCTACTAATCCAACACGGGTTTGTTGGTTTACTGAGTTCATAGATCGTTGTTATTGTCTGTATAGGTGTAGTTTTCGCTGTTTTCATTTATCCAAAAGTTATACATATACCCCTGCTGCCTTGTTGGTTTAGTGGTTAGCCTATCTAGCTTCGAACACGAGGCCCTGGGTTCGAATCACGGAATAATTCTGAGTTTTTCATTCTTCTATGAAATTCACTGTACATTCCAAGCCCGGTGTCGGGAAGTTGGTGGTGTTATCTCGTGCCTCGGAGAGCACATACATCCGTTGGTCCCGGTCACTGTCATCAACATCTGATAGTTATCGTTAACAAATTAAACATTATCACCCTAAGCCCGCCAACCCGCATTGGAGCAGCGTGGTGGGTGTACGCTCCATATCCCCTCTCCTGTAAGGAGGGAGGCCTGGCCCTATAGTTGGCCGCTAATACGCTGATAATGATGATGATGATGATACATATACTCACACTTACAACTTAGGACTTAGATTCACGACAAGCCACTAGAGTGACATTTCATGCGCAAAACTCACTCTGGTGGTAATGGGGAAAAACTTTTTTTTCTGTCTGTCTGTCTTGAAAGTCTTATTAACCTGGAGTAATTGTATATTTGAAAAAAACAGCTTATAAAATATCACTGTAGGTACGTACATGGTCTTATTATCCTGAAGAGAAACAACATTAAAAGCTATTGTTTCAACAGTTATTTTATAATAGTATATTTTTACATTACCTACTAATGCTTATTTACTTGTATCATAGTAGGTACTTAATGAATAAAATAAGTAAAAACTAAGTACATAAGTAGGTACATAAATGAGCGGGAACCCACATTTTTGCATTGTTAACCGTTAAGATCTATACTTTCATCTGAACCACTCGAATCTTTACAGCATTACCATTATACTAAACCCTATACAATTCATTTTCCAATACAAACAATCAAAATTCTAATTATTATAAAAAAAGGAATGTCAATCAGATAAATCGGGGAAAAATAGCAAGCACTTCTGCGCAAGCGATTGCTCTCGACAACACTCGAGGTTGAAAGCCGTCGGGTTACATGAAAAGACCTTTATTGGCATTCCCCGATTTAAACCGAACAAAGAGGTAACAGTCATAATGAAAGACTTATAAATAGATTCTTCCCGTGAATTCATTTCGCGAATCTTTTTTTTTTAATTTTACAAGTTGTGATTTATCGACTGCTGACTGCAGCTACAAATAAACGCCTCATTGTTTCGGTTAGACTATACAGCACTGGATAACAAGGTCCAAGATACGAGTCTTGAAACATAAAATATTGAGAATTTTTTTTTTTCAAAAAATTTGCAGCCAATTTCGCTATTGAGAAATAAAACATCCTGTGAAGTGAAAAAATGAGATTACCTACTCTATCAATATTGTTGATACCTACTTAGTTAGATACTTAATAGTATTGGAAAGCTAAATATTTTCTTCCTGAAGCCTAAGGGGAGCTACAAACCCTCATTGAAGCAGCATAATAATTCGCATCCGGCTATATACATACATCCTGGCTCAAGAACTTACGCCAGTGGCTTAACATGAGCTCCAAATCACAGTTTTGAGCAGCAGCCAAGAAGTTAAAATAGCCTTAATGATCCGATAGAAGACGGCACTAAAAGAAGAAAGAAGAAAAAGAATGATTCGAATTCTATGTTTTAAACTCTTCTCCTGCTCCTCTTGCGTGAGAGACTTAAACTACAGGTTTCTCTGAATCTTGTAATAAAAAATCCTTTTAAGTATAAAAGCCAGACTCATGAAGTATGACATAGGCTTATTTGTATGAGGATATTCCCACGATAACGGAAATATACGGACAAAACCGCGAACGTACCAGTACGCTGATAAAGAAAGATAGCCACTTCCTATACTACTAGCTCTGTCACAAACAAATAGTACACACTTGACATCGGTATTAAGATGATACTAAGTAGTGTTTAATATTCCACCATCAGGTGGCGTAATGTCGTTGACGCCCTCTCGCTCGGGAAGTAGTAAATCAAATGTACACTCACTTGCACTCTTCCCAGCACCAGCGTAAGTTGAACCCTGCTAGATATTTCAGTTTTATTATAAACTGTAAAGTTTTTACTTAGTTTTTAAAAGTTTAATCAATTTCTCGAAATACGAAATAATTCTTGAAATTGAGAATAAAATACATGTGAGAAAATTTCAAACACGCACTGAACAATTTATAACGTTAGTGTCATTTAGTTTAGCTCCATGAAACGTACGGGGTTTAAAATTAAATAACTATGCTATTTTTCGCGAAAAGTAAACGAATCCTTCACAATGGAATATGGTAGAGTCCACATTACTATAGAGTTATAAAGCACCTACTATTATGTGATCATACTTCCACCATAACTTTAGATCGAACAAAACAAATTATCGCATGCATTGATTGACCATTTTACTTAGGAAAGCGATGAACGTACTATCCAAGACGAGCTCTATCATAGAGTGCAACTACTCATTAATAAAATAATATACATTTCAAATATATTTCAAAAATCATACCAGGTACATTCCATATGACGGGTCTTCAAACTCTGGCGCTAGGTACTCTATTAAGGGGAACCACTGAAAGTGTTTAATCTACTTTTTATTGCGCACACATCCTGTGCCTCGGTTGTGGAGAAAATAAAATTTTCCGTTGACGCGCCATAACCGTTTGATGTGCGCTCTAAATCACTGCGACAATGGCCGCTCTTGTTAGCTTGCAACCTGTCTCGTTAATCAAAAACACGTGGCCTCATTTATCTTTAGAATGGAGGAAAACATGCTTGAGTACATACGATTCATTATTAAATACATCATCAGCTACGTCCCATACAAGTTATAGGAAAAAAGTTTATATTAACACTGTTAATATTAACTTGTGACGATACCAATTTAGCAATATGGTCATACCTTAACCACATGATTATGCCAAGACCAACTGTATTTGACAACCTTCAAACTGATACCAGCTCATTATACTGCATGCACTTAGCACGCGTAAGAGCATACCGTCAGAATTAATTAGGTATATTTAATTTTGCTTTAGTTATTACTTAATTTTGCAAATGGCCTTAATGCTTATAACAAATGGCCAGTATTACTTAGTATTAAAATATTTTTTAATGTTTCATTATTTAGTTTCGTCTACTCATGATTTCATACCTAAATTGTTAACAATAATATGGTAATGGTACGACCAATACCATCACGCGTACGGCGTAATACCCCTATGTATGCAGAGACCACGTCATTCCACTTCCACGGTCCTTGAATTTCTCTCTCTCTTTTTTCAACTCGTTTAAGCCTACAATAAAAGCAACAAACTTATCTACTATTAAAGAATTGGAGAAAAATATAAAAATCAAGGAAGTCTCGATTTTAGTGACGCGTAACGCCATCTATGATAAGGTGTGTGAATCAAGCAGCACAAAATGATCGATGGCTTGCTTTCTTCATACCCATTGGATTTTCTTTTTATACTTTTACAAAACAATACATTTACAAAACGTATTTAATTTAACATTTCTTCTGATTTAAAACAAACATTTTGAAGAGCAAGCTATATCAATATCTATAAGTTATAAATAAATACCTAGAAACCTATTAAAAATTATAGACATACATTTTCGAAAACAGAATTTGACTTACATACATGTTTTTGAAGTAGATACAGTTACATAAACTTATATATTATGTGAAATCCGGAAGTTGAACTGAACTATAAATCCCTTAATTAGTTATGACGTAGGTACAGCACATAATACTGAATAATTAACTGTTGCCGTTTGTACGGAAGACAATCCCGACCATAAATTTTAATAAAGCGGATGCCTCTAATTTAGAGGGTGACAAAATGACAAAGAGCCGCGCGTCGAATGGAAACAACATATGACTTTGATCACCATATCTAACCGCATCACAAGGAGCGATCCCCAGCTCAACCAAATGTTCCTGCCTCGCGAATCCATTAACTGTCAATAACTAGGGTCTATTGTGTCCCAAAAAAAACGCATAAATCGATCTTCGCAGCCACGCCATTCAGTTCCACTGTCTATGCATCTAATGGGATTCCCTAAAGGCCGATCGACTAGGGACCCATACATTTTTGGTTGGAAACGTCAAAATATTTTGTATCAGTTGTGCTAATGGTTAGCGGTTTGTAAAGTTGGCATTAAGCTCATATTGTTGTGTTATCCGGGGATATTGTGGCCAAATGTGCATCGTTCTGTCGTGTATACGGTATTTATGAGTAGACCAATAGACATAGGATTTGTTTGATTAATGGCGCCCCATGTGTCACCTGAACTAAAATATTTTGTGTATCTTCTTTATAAGCCAAAGCCAAAGAAAATGTCCTAAGAAGAAAATATCTTGTAGAAGACGTGAAAACGTTACGGTTCATGCACAAAGGACGACGATGACGGCCTCTGTGGTGCAGTGGTATGCACAGTGAATTTATAACACGGAGGTCCTGGGTTCGATTCCCGGTGGGGCCGATTAAGATTTTCTTAATTGATCCGGGTCTGGCTGGTGGCTGGCTTCGGTCGTGTCTAGTTACCACGCCGCGATTTAGTGTTTCAGTACGATGTCGTACAGACACCGAAAGGGCTATGGCTTTTCATCCTAGTCCTAACAAATCAGCCCGTTTCCATCTTAGATTGCATCATCACTTACCATCATGTGTGATTGCAGTCAAGGACTAACTTGTAACTTGTAAAAAAAACCTACTGGTAGACATGTCATTTTACATAACAGATAATTATAATCAAAACTAGGGACTTCAATAGGGCCATCGACACATACATATAATATACCTACATAGCATATACCTAAAATATACCTAAATAGTATATGTCGATGGCCCCGACATACAAGTAGTATAGATATGATGAAAGTGTGTTTGTTTACATAACTCTCTATTCAATCACTTCGATTTAGAGTATATCTCTACTTTCTTAATAAAACCTTACGTTTTATAACGTTTCTAGCATTATTATTTACAAACAAAACATAAAATATAATTAAAACTACCCATAAACATAAAAAAAGACAAGAATTTTACTATTTCTTTGACAAGCAAGAACATCTCAAAGAAATAGTGAAAGTTTTCCGACAAGTAAATTAATGTAAATTCGTGCGTCAAAGATACGAAATCACACAGCCAGTCAGTTTAGCCAAGCTCTGATTAGTTCGCGGTGTTTTTACAAAGAATTCGTTAGAATTGAATCGCAAAAAAATAATGATGAGAACCCCGGTCCCAATCCCCAGATACTTGACGAAATTCGAATGAATGTAATGCCATTATGATTAGCATTATTTGGTTCGGAGGGGCCGCGGATTCCGGTTTTCAGTATAAAGCGAATTTGGCCAATACCACAGACTAAAATAAAAAGATGCTAACTATTTTCACCGCAGAGTGAGTAGTAGAGTTCACATTAAATTCAAAAATTTAAAAATTCTATTTTATTTTGTATTTCGTAATATCTACTTATGGTGTGATTTTGACTTGACTTGACTTTATAGTACAAAATCAGTTTCACTAAAAACTAATTTGCCTAAACACCTGTGCAGTTCGGTTTGTTGCAACATCTATAGTGAACTAGAACTTGTGTGGAATAAACCCACAACACCGACTTCCAAAAAAAAAACTCAAAACCGTAGCTTTAAACGGTGGATATTACGTTGGTTTCAAAACTTAACTCATAACAGTAACATTTAAACTGCTTTTTTGTCTGACACAACAGTAACAACGCCTCTATCAGTGCGAGCTCTATGCTTCTTAGCCTAGTCTGAGACAAGCACAAAAACAGTTTTTTTTTTTCTCTACCGCACTTTTTAAATTCACCTCAAACATCTGTGTTTGATCCGCCACTGCCGGCCTAATCGTATTTGTTACGCCACATGTTATTAATAGTTGAATGGTTTGTTTGAATAATTTCGTGACATCCGAATAGTCTGTTAAGCCGATGATGATGGTTCCAAAAAATTTCAAATAATTAATTTTTGAAAACTTATGCTGATTACAAATGAGAAGACTAAATTGTTAATATTAGAAATGAAAGGAGGTTCTAATTTAGGAGCTATTTTTTCTTATTTTATTTTAATTTTGGAAATTTTTAAATATGTATTTTGATTTCATAAAGTATACTACACGCAGGCACCAATACGCAGTTATTTTAACTACATACCTCGAAAAGTGACTATGAACTTTACGAAGATTTCGTACCTTAAAACTCTACCTATACTAAAGCCAAACTCGATTGAGAATGCTTGTAAACAAACGAAATAAAAATGAAGGTAGAAATCACTAGTCATTTTGCACCTAATTTTTCAAGTTAACTTGTTAATGACGAATTCATGACAATAAATTAGATTAGTAAGCTTAAAACTAATTAATATATTTAGGCATAAAATGTGTTGCATTTTCTACCTTCATTTTAAATATGTTTGTTCACAAGCATTCTCAATCGAGTTTGGCTTTAGTATAGCTCTATTATCATCATCATAATTATTTTCAGCCTACTACAGGGTCAGGCCTCTCTCCTTACATGGATCCAGGGATATGGAGCTTAGATCCAACACACTGCGCCAGTTTGGGTTGCTGGGCTTAGGGTATATAACGTTTCATTATTAACGATCACTATCAGATGTTGATGATAGTGACCGGGACCGACGGCTTAACGTGCTCTCGGAGGCACGGAGGTGTAACACCTCGAACCCAGGACCTCGTAAACGAAGCCCAACGAGCCAGTCTACTATCATATTAAAAGGGTATTCTGTTTTGTATATTCTTCATTTATTTATTTTAAACACACCACAAAAAATTGAAAATCCTTAAGACTGATTTATACATCTGTAACACTACAAAATACGATAAGGAAGTTTCTTTACAAGACATAGAGAACCCTAATCCGTTGTCTATTTAGTGGGATGAATGAGAATTTATGTGGGGATTTTAATAAATAATTATATATGGAAGAAATGTGTAAACAGTAAGCAGAAACTTTTTATATTCCACCTTATTTTATAGAGCCGGTTAAGCCGGTTCGGTTTTGTCACGGGCGTTAGGTGTCCCTGCACTAAATATGAATCTTTACGCTTTAACTGCGACATTAATCACAAAAGAACGCGTGATTTATATAACAACAAGCCATTTTAACGTCGACTTTGGTCTAAAGCTCGCATAGAAAGCTCGGTATTAAAAATTGAGACGATAACAAAAGAGGCATTATTCTCCTTTTATAACTTTTCGAGTGACCGCGGTACCTACACGTGACGTTCAAAGTTGATATTCAACAAAATTAGAACAGAGTGGCTTTATTCAATAACTAATTTTGATATTTCTTAATTTAGGTCACCTTTTAAAACAGCTAGTTATTCATGGACCCATAGAGTAAAATATTGCTGCAAATCCTAACTAATATTATAAATGCGAAAGTAACTCTGTCTGTCTGTCTGTCTTGCTTTCACTCTGCAACTACTCAAACGATTTAAATGAAATTTGGTACACAGTAAGTCTAGAGCCTGAAAAAAGAACATAGGCTACTTTTGATTGCGAAAAAAGGATTGTAAGGGGTTAAAGGGGGGATGAAATGTTGTATGAAAGTACTAGAGGACGCCCGCGGTTTCACCCGCGTAGTTCTCGTTCCCGTGGAAATTTCGGTATAAAATGTAGCCTATGTGTTATTCTGATATGTAACCTATATTATTGTGAAGTTTCATCAAAATCCATTCAGTAGTTTTTGCGTGAAAAAGTAACAAACATCCATACATCCATACAAACTTTCCCCTTTATAATATTAGTATGAAAGTATCGTCATTTTGAAAGCTTAAGACCTATTTCTTAGGCAGTTGATTAGATATTAATAAATGTGACATTCAAAGCTTAGAAAAATTAGGCTGCCGTAATAACTAATTCCACGCGGACGAAGTCGCGGGCAAAAGCTAGTATCTTTATATAGTGTGTAGAGTATGAATTTGAGTAGACATCCTTCGAACATTGGCGCGTTCCTGTAACGATGTTTGTAAGTTTCAAATTCGTCTCTGTCATATAAGCAAGAGCTTAAGGCGACCCCGCACCGGAAAGCGCAGTGTTGGACGACCCCCCACTAGGTGGACTGAAGGCATCAAACGTGTGTGCCGCTGGTCACAGGCGGCTCAGTGGGGCAAGTGCGAGTTTTCACCGAGCGACTGCGTAAAAACGTACTCACTCGTAACGTCAAATTATACTCTCACTATAACTAGATGGCGCTACTCCGATTCCATATAAAATTTGTGTTTACTGTTTTCGGTATCGACGCGGTAAAAGCCACACTGGATCGCTGTGTTTGGAAGTCCCACCTGTGAGAGTCTATCGGCTGTTAATGATGATGATAATTTAGATAAAATAACAAACATCAAATAATAAATATATCGAAAAAATTATTTTTGCATGGGAACTAATAAATAGTGAGGAGGAAAGGTCCACTAAGTAAATAAAGTGTAAAATAAATACAATTACTTGTCACGGCAATTCAAGTATCCACCATTAGACATCAGGTGATTTTACAATCAAGGGCAAACTTGTTAAATGATAAAAAAATCGCACAAGACCTTTACGATTATACGCACTGATAAACAATGATAGGGACCATTTTACAACATATTAACTTGTAACAAAACTAAAAGCATTTACTCATTAGCAATTTCTTTTATAGTTTTACGTGCTGAGGTTCGATGAATTGCAATTAGAACACCTGATGACTGCGAGTCTGATAGGACTTTACTCAGTTCTTCAACACAACGATCCAAGTACACCTCCAATTATAATCAGTCGTAGTATAAGGGCTGATTGTGACACAAGATATTATCACCTTATGCATCAAGCAATAACATCTTTTGTAACACTATTAATAGTTGATGGAACAACAGTAATACAGGCATGCAAGCGACACGTCCTACAATGCGTTCCCTCAGGTAGTTTAATCCACCATGGTCATGAGGAATAGGCGTCTGCCTTAATCGCATTCAGCCTCAAGTGTCAACTAGAAGTAACTTCAATGACAAGTATTACCTTAACATACCGGGAATCAATACTAAACTATACGTAAACCTATACCCTTCCTTCCTACTTAAATTACTATCAATAAAATCTGACTACGCGTAAATTCATACTCATAACAGACTTTTGTTCGACCGAGTTTTGGTCACAGAGGCTTCTTCGTATCTTGAGACTAATCTAATGTGATGTGATTCTAAACAAAGATGCCCTATCTATTCCCTTCCTGAAAAAAAGATGAGACAGTAAACTGACTTACTCGGAGAGATATATCCGTATCAGGCTCAAGACCAACAGCTTTACGTACCTACCTACTCACCGAGACACAGGAGTATATTGCGAGGAAAACTGGCATGCATATGCCGAAATGATCAAGTGCATAATGAGGAGGAGAGAAAGAAGAGAAAAAGAAAAGAAAAGAGCAAATACCTAAAAGGGAGCATTAAAAAATGCATCGCGGTTCCGTGGCAATCCTTGGAGCCAGAGGAGGTCGTTTTAGTCCGTGCATGACATACCTTGCAGAAAGGCAAAAATCCAAAAAGGGGGTACATCCTCGCCAGAAAGGGGGTATTATAAATCTCGCCAAACTTTAGTCGACTTCAAATAACGCGTATAATAGCGCAGTCTACAAATAGAGTTTATTGTACAAATCAGTTCTCAGTGGTGGAGCCTAAGTACTTGTGCAGTTCGGTGTCCATAATTCGGTTACAACATAATATACATAGTAGACTAGACGCGCGGACTAAACCCACTACTCCGATGACCTCCCAAATATATCAAACTTCATTGGAACTAAATAAACTTTTGTTTTGACTGACTCAAGACAAGAATGACCTACTGTCCAGAAATGTCAGTTATCGATGAATGTGTAAGAACTCTTAGCTTTAACCATCGACATTTGTCCAAACACGAAAATGCAGGTACACGGGCAAGTTGTAGATTAACTGATAAGCATAATATAGCCGGCTTGAATAGAATAACATGGCACGCCCGGTCCGAACTAGCTGAACAAATGAGTGATGAAAGATTGACAGCTCAGATATGACTTGGAAGTACAAAGTGATTTGGTGTGACCAAAGGGTTCATTCACATACTTAAATATACATACACGTCTAGATTTTTTTGTAAGACTGTATTCGGAGTTAGAAATCTAAATGAATGTAGTGTTTAGGTAGAAATGTATTTAGTAGTAGGTAGTAGATCGAGCATACATTTCCTCACTTTAAATAGTATGGTGGTTATTTCAACGAAAAACTTTTCGGTCTTACGTACCTGACCTGGTCTGATTTTTTTACAATTTAATGTTTTTTTTTGAAGTACTAAAATAATGTATTTTTTTTTGTTAGTTAGACCAGAAGTTTAAAAATAAATCAAGTTCATTTACTTTAATTAAGCTTTACAAACTTTGAAATGTCAAGTTTGTTTGTAGTCTACTACCGCCTTGGAAAGCGGATATAACAGAAAAATGGCTTGAAGTGAAGATAAACCTTATTCAAGTTGACGCAACCATCCGTAACGTACCTACACAAACTTAAATCATCGCAAAACGTTAAAGAAATGCACCAAACTAAAGTAAAATAGCTGACTTTTTGCGTTATATGATAAAAAGAGATCTGAATTCAGTATGCTAAGCCAGATCTAAAAAGTTTCCTATTTTTATATAACAAAAACTTGTTTGTTTGAACAAACGAGCTAATCTCATGTCTCGGGATAATATAAAAACTATAAATGATTTACTTTTCTATGATAAGTTAGCATTCGAATGTCTCGAATCGCTACTTATTGGTTGTTCGAACTTTTTTTGGATAGCAAGAATAGACGATATTTTAGTACTGTAGTATAGTTTTTGCTGTTTACTTTACTTATACCATATAAATTATAAAATTTATATTATTTTAATTGATATTTCATAGTAGTAAGTTCTGTCTAAAAAAAATATTCTCTTATTTTAGAAGTTACAGCGGGACAAATTTTACTACTTTAGAAGTATCTTTCGCGCAAACTATTCAGTTTAAAAAATATATATATTAAAAACCTCAATACCGTTTTGAAGACGTTTTGTGCAATTTAAGCAACGTTTTACTCGATATAGTTTGTTTATAGATACTCTCAAATTTAAGTGTACATTTATTATTGCAATCAAAAGAGATTCCATATTATACTTATAAAAACTATACATATTTTATATGTAACGTACAAACAAGATGTTGATATCGACATTTGTCCCATTAGTTCTATATAGAACTAATGACAAGCGAATCTTGAAAGAATTCAATTTGAATAGTGTAAGGGTATTCAAATTTAATTCTTTAATTTAAATAGTGTAAGGCTATTCTTTCTTTCAAGATTAATTTGTCAATCGGTCTACGTCTACTGCTGGTCACAGGTTTTTAAGGGGACTTCCAAACAACAACCGTCGACCACCTTGTCGTTATTCGGTACGGGATCACCGTTCCAACACCATGATTCCGTTACTATCCAGAGAGTCTATACGCGATATGATATCAGATTGCTAAATCGCTTACCCCTGACCACTAACATAGGTACAATAGAGTATGTTAGTGGTCAGGCCAACCAAAAAGACACCTTTTTGGACACGAATCAGTTAATAAAAGCACACATTACTCAAACATATTTCTTAGATACCAAAGGTAAAGATCTAAGAAAGCACGATTCACTCTTTTCAATTTCAATTAGTGAATACCTATTGCCCAAGAAGCAGGTAAAGAAACAGCGATCACAATTCCACCGGCGAGAATAATCCAAATCATAATAATTAAAACTCGAATCAAAACAGCCGTGGGCATATTCCATCTGTGTCAGTGACCGAAACTGAATGGCCCTAATTTTTTTCAGCGCTTCGATTTGTGGGTTCTTGCTTTGTGATACAAAATTAATGATTTTTGGTCAGTGCATCGCGTCAGGCTTTACAATGGACGCAGTGACAAAGGTGCCCCGCTGTCGGCAATATCGGTAGGCCCTGCTACCTACGCTCCCCACCGAACCTTTGTCCTCAAGAATTTTGGACGCGTCATGACCCCTAGGAAATCCATGAGAAGATACTGAATGTCTACTATTAGAAAATTGTAATCGTTAGTCTGTTTATGTGGCCTAATTCTTTACCAAAAAAAAATTGGTTGTCTGTAATGTCGGTTTACTGACGATAGTTGAACGTGACAAGGTTAAGGAACATTTATTTGAAGTGGTAAAGCAGTTTATTGGTTCTTAAAGTCTTTAATTTAAGTATATTTTCCTAGATACTTAATTTAAATTAATAAAATAATTGATTTTTATTTTATAAGTTTTTAATAATTATATTTTTTTTTAAAAATTTTTATTTTTACTTTTAGTGATAATTAATGTATTGTACTATACTGTCATAATATATTATACGGCATTAGTAGCAACCGAAATCGCTGTAAGCGTGCCTCCAAAATTTGAAGAGTTCCTTCAATTTCCGCAGGATATCATCATCCGATCCTAACATGATGACAACCACCTTGGAAGTATGCCCTTTCTAATAAAAAAAGAATTATCAAAATCGGATAACTCTGTAAAAAGTTATGCGTGGTCATACATATAAAAAAAAAAAACAAAAAAAATATACGTGTCGAATTGAGAACCTCCTCCGTTTTTTTTCGTCGGTTAAAAAAGAAAGTAAGCATTACGATACAACAACTTTAAAACAACCCCAACAAATGAATCTGACATTCAATTCTTTAGGTTAAATTAAATTTAATTGGTTCGAATTAAAAATTATTTTATTAACTATTTATTGCAAAACCTATGTTCTGAATTACTTATAACAACTTTTCCTCGGATAGAAAATGAATGTCAAATGAAAAAAAAAATAATATTACTTTCTTTCTTTCATCGATTAAATTAAGTGATTTAAAATTGAAACTCGGTAGTTTGGGATTAAAATTCAAGAAAGGTTTTGTTAAAAAACATGAAATTTTCAACAACACCAGAGAGGTCATCGCACCTAACATGCACCTAATTAAAGATGACACAATTTAAGTATACCCTAAATAGTTAAAATTCAAATTGGCACAAAATTCCCTGAGAAAATGTAAATGTTAATGAATTTTATACATCTGCATAATTTATATGTCGCGTAGGTGGCTTATATATTCATTCAGAATTCTATTGAGCATCCATAAAGTTTCCAAATGCCCAAATAAATATCTATCAGCTTCATACGACCCCAGATATTGTAAAGCGATATATTAAGGGTGGTCTGTGTTGTGACCAGTGCGCTATTCAATACCAATACATTGTAAATACGCGTCATTGTGGTCACCTTGTGTATGGTCTCAGTTATTTATGGGTGACCAATATAATTTCATTAGCACCGAACTGTTTATAAATCTATGTAACTATGCACTTGTATAGAAGGTGTCATGTGAAAGGAGAACTTGAAATTTTCGTTCGCTTTTGTTACAGCGTAAAGATTGTCTGTAGTAGTGGATAGTTTTACAATGTTTTGTGCTAATAATACCGTAGCGAGTACATATAACTTATATGTACCTTCACTTAAGTTTATAACATAAGTGAAGCGCATGGAGTCGCTGAATGCAAGTAGTTCAGATCCGTGATCTGTAGAACTAGGATTTTTGTAAAGAGATGTGTAAGACAGACAAGAGAAGAGAGACATCTCTCTACAGAAATCCTTTTGACTAATAGTAAACGTGCATCGGCTGAGATGATAATGGCAATAGTAATTATGGTTTAAGTAATAAGCTTCTTTCTAAACACTAATTAATTTTTTTACTCATTATTTTTATTCAAATTTACAGAACCATTACTTTATAAATTTGTACACAGACACTGCTGAATACGTAAATGATTTCCAATGAAACATCGAGTAAAATTAACTTAGATCGCTTACCTGGATAAAAGTTAACTAAAGATTTAGGTTACGCGTGCTCTTTTTCCATAACGCGACCTATACGAGTGTATCAATTCAGTTGACGACAGTGTCCGTTGTTATGGGCAATAAATCGGGGGATTATGTTGTCTGTGGGCAGTGATTAGATGGCATCGATGGCTGGCCGATATATTGGAGGGAAAATCTAAAATTAAATCGTTTAAGCCAGGTTAATAGCGGACATACAATGGGATCGCCAGCTAATGATGTGCGGTAGAGGGGTTTAAGCTATGTCATGATATCGTTAACATGGCTTAGCTTTTGGGGCTTATTTCATATTCCGGGATTATATTATTACTGGCAATGTTAATAGTCATATGCGATTTTGTTTAAACTGATGAATAATAAAATATCATAAACGCGAAAGTGAATTTGTTTGATACCTATTTCGGACTAAACCCTTAATCCGATATTAAATTTAAAGTTATATTAGAATATATTATACTTCAGGCTTTAAAAAGTTCCCACTGAATTCTAAATCGAAGTGAAGGAAATCGCAGCTGACTAGAAATATCACTATTTGTATGTAGGTGAAGAATTAATGTATCTATTATAAAATTTTTTAACAAAAAATAGAACCGACTCAAAACGCACTAAAAAGTAAAAAAATAACTGTGATATTTATTTGCTTTAATTTACTTAAGCATATCTAGGAGTCGGTGCCAGCCAAGGTTTCTACTTTAAGGACATTACCTAGAACCCACGAACTGCTGTACTACTTTAAACAAATGTTCCTTATACTTGCTGGCACCGCCTTTATTTTTTAGTGCGTTTTGAGTCGGTTCTATTTTTTGTTAAAAAAAATTATTTCTTACTTTTTAGTTTATTTTTATATATATATTTATAGTTTTTTTATCGCCACATAACGTACTCGTACTATACTGTCAGTATATTATACGGCACTTGTAGCCAAAAAGCTACCGATACTTACCTACACAAAAACCGAAATCACGGCAAGTGTACCTATAAAATTTGAAGAGTTCCTTCAATTTTCCCAGGATATCATCATCAGATCCTAACATGATGACAATGGGACCACCTTGTGCCCTTTCTAATAAAAAAATTATCAAAATCGTCAACTCTGTAAAAAGTTATGCGTGGTGATACATAAAAAAAAATATAAGTGTCGGATTGAGAACCTCCTCCGTTTTTTTTGGTCGGTTAAAATCGAAAAAACGATGCTTAACGTGCTCTCCGAGGGAGTACCAGCAATAACCTCCCAACTTCGGTCTGCTACCGAGATTCTTTGAAGAAAGAAAAACCTAATAGGTATAATATTTCAACTCAGGATTGACTACCAGAAGATAACAACTTGTAGTCGAAAAAAGAACTAAAAAAATCTCATAGACCATAGTCTCTTGCGAGTCTCTACTTACGAGTCTGAAGTCGATATTTTAACCACTGAACCATGAGGCAGTTGTATAAGTTGTACACACATCTAACGGTAACAGATGGTTATAGTTTCACCGGTTTTACGGACGGACGTATAACACGGACGCGATTATCGTGACTCAACTCTGCTTTATTTTATTTAATGCGCCATTAAATTTAAGAACAATCGGTTTTAGTGACGCGAGAGTGGACATCTTTATGTTTATACGCCGTTAAGATAAGGTTCTACGTTTCCGAACTGAACCAGTGAATGACTCCCGAGTCCCGGGTCCCGAATACCACAGATAGTGGTTATATCATTCGTGATAGATAGGACAAAGCTATGGTCTAGCACTAGGGCCATAATTTCTAAAAAGTAGGTATAATTGCTTCCACAGAGCTAATGCTCTCTGGAAGCACTTGGGTATAAATTAATAAGATGCTAACAGCTAACGGAGCACAAAGTGTGGAACAAAATATCTGAGCCTATTACCGCTAGAACATTAAAAATATTGTGATAGGAGTGTATTAATTTATTAATGATCTAACTAAGTTATAATGCATTAAGATTAGAAGAGGTAATTACTAGAAGGCAAATTATTAGCTCCAAAACTAGAAGTTTGCCTCCATTATGGATGGCTGTATAATATCACTTAGCAGTCAATATAAAACTTTAAGCAACAAGGACAGATACAGATTACAAACTCAACAATGTCTACTCTTGCTTCGAAGCTGCATTGTCGTTCTGACGTGAAGATCGACCTTGATAAGATCCTGTTTAATGCTCTTGAAGTAAGATTGCAAATTCATAAGACGTCCTTGATAAACCGTAGAAAGTGCAACAGCTAGGACCAAATCATCATTCTATTTTTATTAATTGGTTGCATTACTCCCAAAAGATGAGGGTGCTAGAAAACTCGGCTTCAATTACGTACACAATTAGATATAGTGAATCCATGGATTGCTACGATATTCGACTATGTAAAAGAATGTACTTTTAATCATACAATTGACATCTCCCTGGTCTAGTGTCATTTTCATCATCAACTTAGGACACAGGCTTAAAGTCAACATTCAAGCCGCTCTACCGTTCAGTTAAATCTCCTAAGACCTTAAGTACCCATCGCGGGGTGCATTAGCATAACTCAAACGCGTTCCACCGCTATCATTCACGTGCATTTGTGAGGTGCCCGTGTGCCCGTGCCTCATACTTTAAATAAGTGTAAATAAAAGAATATCCTTTAAAAGTATGACAACACTTTCAACATTATAATCGTACATAATAAATAATATCTACTATCTACTGTTAAGTATGTAAATTAATTATTAGTTTTAAATTTCGTGTGTTAATTTTACTTCTTTATTTTGCATTAAAACGCTGTTGTAAATAACAAAATAAATAAAAAAAACTTTACCAAACCAATTTTATGCAAGTAACTATTTTGTTGCCAGTGGCCTATTTTTTTTTTATTAACTACAAGCTGACACATGACTGTAATCTCTCCTGGTGGTAAGTGATGATGCAGTCTAAGATGGAAGCGGGCTAACTTGTTAGGAGTATGACGAAATCCACACATGTTTCGGTTTCTACACGACATCGTACCGGAACGCTAAATCGCTTGGCGGTACGTCTTTGTCGGTAGGTGGAACCTAACTAACCATGGCGAAAGCCTCCCACCAGCCAAACCAAGACAAATTAAGAAAATCTCAATCTGCCCCGAATCGAACCCAGGACCTCCATCCTTCAGGTCTTAATAACTGGACCAAATAAGAAAAATATATATATACTATGCTAGACTGTCTCCATGCTAATCCCATCAGAACCCATTTAAATAGTCTGGCGTGATTGATTAAACAAACATACGCCCATCCTAACTTTCGTATTTTTTAATAAATTGAGGGTAATTTATAAAAACAAACGAACATTTATCTGACAAGTTTCGAAAATAACTATCAACGCCACGTAATTGCTATTTTTAAAAGTTAATTACGGTATCCAACACTATCGATTCGATAAAAATCATTAGATCCAAGTAAGAATGATTGAACATGCCACACACGTTTCCGATTGGTCATTTCAGTATAAAACCTCCGCTTGACGCTCGCAGAATCCCGAATCAAGCGTTTGTTTCTGTAATTTGGGGATGCTTACGTTTTGATGCTTTGAAAGTTCCTTTTGTAACTTACTCGTACAATAATATGATAGCTTGTACCAATACGTTACTAAAGAGTAAGTAACTATTACCTATACATACTATTACTTAGTAACGCTACCTACTAAAGAGGCTAGGTAGGTAGGTTCACTTTGATTTTGTGCCTCTCTACCTACTCGTAATATTGCACAAACCCAAATAGCCCATTAATGCATTACACATTTCAACATTAATGTTCTAAACTAATATCTGGTCATAATTAAGGATTACCGAAATAAATATTGCTCGATATGATTTATTGTGTACTTTACAAGTCAGCCCTTGACTACAGTCACACCTGGTGGTAAGTGATGATGCAATCTTAGATGCAAGCGGGCTAACGGAGTCTGGAAGTTGGTGGTGTTACACCCCCGTGACTCGGAGAGCACGTTAAGCCGTCGGTCCCGGTCACTATCATCAACATCTGATAGTGATCGTTAATAAATGAAATATTATCAACCTAAGCCCGCCAACCCGCATTGGAGCAGCGTGGTGGGTGTACGCTCCATATCCCCTCTCCTATAAGGAGGGACGCCTGGCCCTGTAGTGGGCCGTTAATAGGCTTATAATGATGATGATGATAAGATAAAATAATAAAGAAATAGTTAAGCGCGAGCTAATAATAATAAGGTATTTTTTATACTTAGAAATACGAAAAATTATAAGAAAAAATTTAGGCCAGCAGATGCAAAACCACAAAAGCGCGCAATATCGGAGTTTACAGTAAACACTCCATTCTTCTATCCATAGAGCGCATGAATGGCGGTGTGAGGCCGATTTTAATAAGATTTATTGTAACCGATCTTGTTGTGACAATGACAATGGATAGCATTCTTAGCGGCAGGCATCGCAAAAGACAGCCATTGTGCTGGCTGTTGTGTGGTCTCCGGCTTAGGCCTATTGGCTTTTGGGGCTTTTGGCTTATGTCAAAGTTGTTTGCGATACCACACCTGGGTGGACAAAAAATGTGTAATGAATAATGTTCACTTTAAATATGCGTTTAGCAACCACCAACGTGCAGTATAAAAATATATGTCTCATATGTTCAATAAATTAAACCGACTTCAAAACGCACTGAAAAGTAAAAAATAAATGCGTCATTTAGATACTTTAATTTACTTAACCATATTTATAAACTCGCTGCCGTCCAACTTTAAGAAAAGTTTATTCAACAAAGTAGCAAAGCACTTTGTGTGAATAATGTATCGTCTTTAAAGTAAAAAGCTTACAGATGGCACCGACTTCATAGATATTATGGTTAAGTTAATTAAAGTAAATGACGCATTTATTTTATACTTTTCAGTGCGTTATTATGTGAAAAGTTATGCGTGGTCATGCATAAAAAATCTCTATCTCAAAAACTACAGAAGCGATTTTGATGAAACTTACAGTATAGTCTAAGTTGAACAATACCTAGTACAAAAAAATATATAAAATCGGACTTATATTTCTGGAGATATGCGAACACAAACATAAATACATACAATCACTTTTGAAATTTGGCACATTTGTTCAGACGCTGATATAGACTAACATATGCGAAAACTGGGCAGTTCTAGAAATATTACATACGGGTCGAATTAATAACCTCCTTTTTTTAAAGTCAGTTAAAAAGATAACTCATAGATTCGATAACTTAGGGGAAAAGATCAGGAACCAAATACTTATTTGGTCGTATAAGCAGCGAAATAACTAATCTCCAGAATGAAGGTTTTGTTTTTAGATGAGTAGGTACCTACTATAGTATTCCATGTAGTTAGGTACTTAACTGTAATTTATTTTACGAAATTCCGACGGGAATTGGCGCGCACAAAACACTAGGTTGCAAATTTAAAAGTCATCGCCAACTGCGTAAATTGTAAACTATAATAGGTTCTCGGGATTTTCATCTCTATTTTTTTAATTCCAGATCGTTTTTTACACTTCCGGTTGGGTAATTCAAGTATGTTCATTTAAGTTTTTGTAAAAATGTACTACCGTTTTTTATTGATTTTATTTTTCAAAACTATGTCAAATCTATATATATAAAAGAAAGTCGTGTTAGTTACACCACTTATAACTCAAGAACGGCAGAACAGATTTGGCTGAAAATTGGTAGGGAGGTAGCTTAGAGCCAGGAGACGGACATAGGATACTTTTTATCCCGTTCGACAGCGTTCCCGTGTGACTTGACATGAAACGTCAGTCACTATAAAACGTGGTATAACAAAAAAGAATCAGACTTGGAATAACAAAACGCAAATGACAGCTATGTAATTGACGTAAAATGACAGCTATGTAATGACGTATGGATGACAATTTGATATTTGTAAGAAATCAACATTAAAACTATTTCTATTAAATAAATAATTAACAAGTGGATTGAAGTGAAGTGAAGTTTAATTAATAATGCCGCGACCAAGACGATCGAATCTTTCCCGACAAAGCCGTAATGCAAGAAGAATACAAAATACTGCAAATGAAAGGACTGAAGAAGAACAAGAAATTGCACGTGAACAGCGCCGCGATAGTACGGCTCGACTTCGTGCTTTTCAATCACGAGAGCAAAGTGAAGCAGCCCGTGAAACAGCTCGGTTGGGAATGCAGAATCGTCGAGCGAACAACAGAAGTCAACAAATAGATAATTTGCGACGCAGAACAAGATATTTAGCTGATTTGAATCGAGCAGCGTTTCGATACGATTGCAGCAATGATTACAGCTTGCATCCTAGCGTTTGCATTGTGCAAATGGACGTTGTTTGCGAGTATTGTGGTGCATTAAAGTTTTCCGGAGAAACGCCTGGATTATGCTGCCTTAATGGTAAAGTGAAATTGCCAGTGTTGACTCCGCCACATGAGCCATTGTATTCATTGCTTTGTGGCGAAACACAAGAATCACGCCACTTTCTTGCAAATACTCGAAAATACAATAGTTGTTTCCAAATGACGTCATTTGGGGCAGACATTATCGAAGAAGGAGGATTTAATCCGACATTTAAGGTATTTATTTTTGTACTTACATAGAATGTAGTTAAAGAATAACTTACTTTATCTATTGGTATGTATTATATTTGCTAATACTGAACTCTACTCTCCCACAGAAAAAGTTTTTATAACCCAGTTAATACTGTCTGGTTTTTATTTTGTAGATACAAGGACAGATTCACCATCGAATTGGATCATTACTACCTTTCGAAGATACACAGAATAAATTTTTACAAATATATTTCATGGGCAACATGGAAGAACAACTTGATCGACGCCTAGGGATCAATGCAGGAATGAAGCGAGCAATTCTTCAAGACTTGCAGTGTCTGCTTCATGAACATCATGCGTTGGTCAGGTTGTTTAAGAGTGCTTTAGAGCGCATGCCAAATGATAACTATAAAGTTGTCATCAAAGCAGATAAACGACCATCTGGAACACACGAACGCACATTTAATGCTCCAACAGTAGACGAAGTTGCCATCCTGATTGTTGGTGAACAATTGGAAAAACGCGATATTGTGCTTACACGTCGCGATACTGGGCAACTGCAACAAATATCTGAAACTCATCGATCATATGACGCATTGCAATACCCACTGATGTTTTGGCAAGGAGAAGATGGATATTATTTTAATATTAAAATGATAAATCCATTGAATGGTAAAGTATCAGTATCTTAATAATGGTTAATGTCTGTATTATTTGCCTTTGAAATGGTTAATTATCAAATTTTTAATTTCAGGTGAAGAAACTACAAAGAAAGTTAGCTCAATGAATTATTATGCATATCGTTTGATGATTCGTCAAAATGCTGACAACTATTTGCTGCGGTTTCGTCGATTGTTTCAGCAGTATTGCGTTGACATGTATGTAAAAATAGAAACGCAACGTTTAACATTTATTAGGTTGAACCAAGCCAAACTGCGCTCTGAGGAGTACATCCATTTACGTGATGCAGTTAGTACTGAAGGAAATACAGCTAATATTGGTCGATTAACTATACTGCCGGCGACGTACATTGGTAGCCCACGTCATATGCATGAATATGCACAAGATGCAATGACATATGTGCGTCATTACGGCCGGCCAGATCTCTTTATTACTTTTACCTGTAATCCAAAATGGATAGAAATTACTCAATTGCTGCTTCCCGGACAAACATTAAATGATAGACACGACATCACAGCACGTATATTCAGGCAAAAAATTCGGTCCGTGATGAACTTTATTGTTAAACAACGCGTCTTTGGAGATACTCGATGCTGGATGTATTCAATCCGTGGTGGACCGTGTGGTGCCATCAACCCCCAATCACCTTGCATGGTCGATGGAAAGTGCTCTAAACGATATCCACGGAAATTAACGGCGGAGACTGTCACTGGCAACGATGGGTATCCGCTGTATCGGCGTCGATCACCAGATGACAACGGTCGAACTGTCACAACGAAAGTGAAAAGAATGGATTTCGTTGTCGACAACAGTTGGATTGTTCCATATTCACCACTTATTTCTAAAACGTTCAAGACACATTGCAACGTTGAATACTGCAATTCAGTTAAGTCCATAAAATATATTTGCAAATATGTCACGAAAGGCAGTGATATGGCGGTTTTTGGATTGCAATCCTCGAATACCAACGATGAAATTTCACGCTATCAAGTTGGTCGTTATGTGAACTGTAATGAAGCGATTTGGCGTATATTCGCATTTCCCATTCATGAACGTCATCCTACTGTTATACATTTGGTGGTGCATCTGGAGAATGGTCAACGAGTATATTTCACGGCTTCAAATGCTATGCAACGTGCTGAAACACCTCCAGCAACTACATTGACCAGTTTTTTTGCAATCTGCCAAAGCGATCAGTTTGCAAGAACTTTGCTTTACTCGGAGATGCCACGTTATTATACTTGGAATGCTTCATCCAAGAATTTTCAAAGACGGAAGCAAGGTGATGCTGTTCCTGGGTATCCAGATGTGCGTTCTACTGATGCTCTTGGTCGTATGTATACAGTTCATCCAAAGAATGATGAATGTTTCTATTTGCGGTTGTTGCTGGTAAATGTGCGTGGGCCAACTTCATTTAAGACACTACGAACTGTTAATGGTGTTATATTCCCAACATATCGTGCTGCATGTGAAGAATTGAACTTATTAGAAAACGATACCCATTGGGATACGACAATCGCTGAAGCCATTATCTCTGCATCTCCAAGTCAGATACGCACATTATTCGCTATCATAATTTCGACATGTTTTCCATCAAACCCATGTAACCTGTGGCACAAATACAAGGATAGTATGTCAGAAGATATTTTACATCAAAGTCGTGTCAGTTCCAGAAATCACGATATTGAGATGAATGAGGAGATACATAATCGTGCTTTACTTTTGATCGAAGATATGTGTTACCTCATGTGCGGTAATTTATTAATCAGGTTAGGAATACCAGCGCCAAATCGTGAAATGAATGACGCATTTAATCGAGAATTGGAACGGGAACGTGAATATGATCACCAGGAATTAGATTTAGTAGTTCAAAGGAATGTACCCCTGTTGAATTACCAACAAAAGGAAGTTTATGATACTTTAATGAAGGCAATCGCTGATGAAAATGGTGGTTTATATTTCCTAGATGCCTCTGGTGGAACTGGCAAGACAGTCCTTATGTCATTAGTTTTAGCAACTGTTCGGGCGAGATCCAACATAGCGGTTGCAGTTGCTTCTTCTGGAATAGCAGCCACATTGTTAGAAGGATGCCGTACAGCTCATTCAGCATTCAAATTACCGTTAAATCTTCAAACTATTGAAGAACCAACGTGTAATATTGCAAAACACTCAGCAATGGCCAAAGTTTTAGCGGCATCGAAAATCATCATCTGGGACGAATGCACAATGGCGCATAAACGTGCATTAGAAGCACTTAACCGAACATTAAAAGATCTACGCAATGACTCGAGATGGTTTGGAGGAGCAATGATTTTACTGTCTGGCGATTTCCGCCAAATACTGCCAGTAATTCCAAGATCTACGGCTGCCGACGAAATAAACGCTTGCCTCAAATCGTCAAATCTATGGCGCTATGTGAAGAAACTGCAGCTGACAACAAACATGAGAGTTACATTGCTTAATGATACATCTGCTGAAGATTTCTCGGAGCAATTGCTGACTATCGGTAATGGTCAAGTACCTGTCGATGAATCGAGCGGATTAATTTCATTTCCAAATAATTTCTGTAATTTTGTCTCATCAAAAGACGAACTTATCAACAATGTATTTCCAAATATTATTTCTAACTACAAAAATAATGAATGGTTGAGTGAGCGAGCAATTTTAGCGGCTAAGAATAAAGATGTAGATGACCTGAACTACATAATTCAAAATAAGATCATTGGAACAATGCATTCATTCAAATCTGTTGACTGCGTCACAAATGAAGATGAAGCCACCAACTATCCAATTGAATTTTTAAACTCTTTGGACGTGCCTGGCTTACCACCGCACAATTTACGCCTAAAGGTTGGCTCCGTAGTAATCATGCTTCGAAACATAAACCAACCAAAACTGTGCAACGGTACGCGTTTGGTGGTTAGTAAATTGATGAACAATGTAATTTACGCTACGATAATGATAGGAAAATTCAAAGGTGAGGAAGTTCTCATTCCGAGGATCCCGATGATCCCAACCGATATGCCGTTTGAATTTAAAAGACTTCAATTTCCGATACGTCTTGCATTTGCCATGACCATCAACAAATCACAAGGCCAATCCTTAAAAGTTTGTGGTTTAAATCTAGAACATTCATGTTTTTCCCATGGTCAATTATACGTGGCATGTTCACGGGTCGGAAGACCATCTGCGTTGGTTGTTTTTGCGCCTGATAATAAAACAAAAAATGTCGTGTATCACAAGGTGCTTAAGTGAAGAGCAACCTATGTACCTACTAAAATACAGAAATAATAATGAATGATTAATGTAGTTATTAAAATTTTTTTTTTGGATTTTTATTCCAATAAAAAAAAATCTGCTTATTTATTGCCATTAAGGCGGAACAAAGTTCGCCGGGTCAGCTAGTTATTATTAAAATTCAAATCGATAGCGCATCTACTACGCTGAGTAATGTAACCCTAAGTAGAACGTAGACAATGATAGTTGATAGTGGAAGTTTACGTAGCGTAACGTAGGTAACGTTTACTATACTAAAGCCAAACTCGATTGAGAATGCTTGTCAACAAACAAATTTAAAATGAAGGTAGAACATGCAAAACATTTTATGCTTAATAAATTTAAAATTATGTTTTGTTATTGTAAAAAATCTTATTTAAAAGATATTGAATATATTAGTTAGTTATAAGCCTACTAATCTAATTTATTGTCATGAATTCGTCATTAACTATTTATTTAAAAAAAATAGATGTAAAATGACTAGTGATTTCTACCTTCATTTTAAATTTGTTTGTTGACAAGCATTCTCAATCGAGTTTGGCTTTAGTATAGTTTTATGGACCTAGGTACCTCACAACGTTCAGACAGAATTCTGATCGAAACGCAGACAAAGCAAAGTAAAAGTTGTAGGGGCATTATTGTTTACCAATTTATAAGTTGTGACAAATTGCGGTGCAAATCTTAGTAGGCGCTTGGATTGTTTTTCTGATAGTATACTTGCTGTTTTCTCCAGTCTGCGCGTAACGCGGCGTCATACCTGTACGCTAAATCTCTTAGCGGTACTTTTTTAGGCAGGGTAGTAATAAGGTCTACAAAATCAAACCTGTCGTAAGCCAAGGCATTACTAACTGCGCCAGGGAGGTACCTAATCAAAACAAGGAAAGATAACTTCATGGTATTTCCAATAAAAGTAAGGGAGGTAGGGGAGCATTGGGTACTTTTTTACATAAATGATAATAAAACTGTTATTTTTTATCACAATTAAAATTTTATTACAAATATATCGACAAAAGAACAAGAAGAAAAAGAAACACTTTATAGCACATAAAACAGATACATGAAACAAAAAGGATTAAAATTAACATGCAAAGGCAAATCGAGCACACATCATCATCGTCATCATCATTATCATTATCATCCTATTAACAGCCCACTACAGTACTACACTACAGGGCCATGCCTCTCTCCCAGTAGGAGAGGGGATGTGGAGTGTAGACCCACCATGCTGCTCCAATGCAGCGTAGGATGATAATGTTATATTCATTAAAGACCACTATCAGATGTTGATGATAGTCACCAGGACCGACGCATAACATTCTCTCCGAGATAACGTAATATTTACTAAGCAATATTGACAAACACGAGCACACATACTTGGCAGTAATTATTGCTAAGTAAAGTTTTGGTATTATAATTATAGACCAGTGCAAATAGCTTTAAAAATCATAAAATGTAAAAAAAACCGCAGTAGGAAAAGGATGAGATTATTATAAAAATAAAAGAATAATAAATTACGGGCGATCTGAGGTCGGGAAGGGGTAGGGGGTGAGGCTTTAGGAGTATAAAACAGTTCTTCTCGATTTCCGGCAAAACTAAAAGTCCTATGGAAAAGAGTTAAATGGCATAGTTGTAGGTAATAAAACGATTGAAAACTTTTGTATTGACACTTTTTTCACATAACCTCATAATTTATGTGAAAAATTCAAAAAACCAAGTTTTTCGTTTTTGATTTTTATCTTTTACTTACAAATAAAATTTTATTTTCACAAAATTTGGTAAAAACTTGCCTTTTTATGTCCCAACACGTTTTAATTTATTTGATTTGAAATATTTATTTTTACACCTTATTTTGAATGAATATTGAAAAAATAACTTAATTTTCAACCGAAAATTTGGCCGGTAAAATATCAGTTTTTTTTTAATGGTGTGCTTTTCTGTTTGTTGAAATCTGTACTTTACGATGGTGAAAAAAAAATCTATATTACTACAGTAAATCTTCTCAGAAAATGCAAAAACTAGACTTACGATTTTTACTGCTGTGCCCAAACCTCCTGACTGCCCAATGCTCCCCTACCCCCCTTAATCAATTCCAAAGCATTATTATTCCCATATTATTATTATACTCTTTGATTAGCCCCCACAAGTTCGACGTTCGCGCCGTTTGTTATACTTGCCAACAGATGCCACTCCGCACGTTCTGTTACTGAGATATATAAATAATATATGTAAATAAGGTTCACAATAATTATTACTCTTCAGGTAGTTACGTTTAAACATTGAAAATGTTTAAAGATTTTGTAATTTAACGGCAAATGTATTTGTTAACCAACAAAGATAATAACATTATATTCATTTATGTAACGGAGTGAAACCAACAAATCCAACTATATCTAATCTGCGTTATTCATTTTTAGAGGTTTTTGTTGTTTGTTTGATGATTGATTGAATTATGAATTGTAACACCAACAAGATAACTCCAAAGGCTCAAAAGAGCTAGAAATCAAAGCATTCATGATCATGTCCACTCTAGCCGTATATGATACGGAAATATGATAGAAGTTGTTTCTTTCATTTTTATTGATTTAAACCGTACTTAATATTAAGTTTTAATTTAATTTGCGAAATCCTCTTATTTTGGTATTAGGGCGGTGTGCATAGACTTTACATTAAACGTCGGTTAAATGAACGGCCGATAAACAAGAAGCGTTTATTTACTGTTCATAACACGCATTCCGATTTCGGTTTATTAACCGGGCGTTTGAACGAACGGTGAATGAACGATTTGTGAAAAATATTACTTAATCAAATGTAAATGTTTACTTTTGAATAGGACTGACGCATATATCAAAGAAATCTCAATTTGGCATCGTAACAAATTTTGTAGACACAATTTGCTATTTATGTCACTTTCCAGTGCATGTTAATTTATTTTTAATAAATTTAACGGCCTGGAATCGAGTCCTTTATGGCCGCATGTTAATTTGTCAAAGAAGATATATATTCACATTATTATCTACGTTGTTATTCTGTGGGTGGTAAATTTTGTGGTAAATCAAAAAGTAAAGTAATAGGTATACTAAAATTTAAAGTTATATTGTTTATTGCACTGTTAGTTTATTTTTAAAATTAATACTACTTCAAAAAAGCGTCTTCCAATTTTAGTAGAAAAATAAAACAAATTTCTTGATTAAATTAATACAAAAATATACGAATATATACTAGAAAATAAGTGGATAGACAGAACAACAAATGCTAGGAAATCACTATAAATCAAATATAGATTAGATAACCTAGAAATGTATCTGTCAAACTCTGTAACCGAGGGATAACCGGGGAATGCGAGCTCGGTTAAGATAACCGCCCGGTTTACGTCGATAACCGGCGTGCGGGTTGTCGTGAACAGTAAATTTATAGTAACCGGCGGTTAGCTTATGATAACCGTTGGTTATGATAACTGAAATCTTGATGCACACAGGCCTTAGTAGTTTACTATTTGACTACTAAATGTCACACATTAATTATATTATAGCCTGTGCGACTTTCCATCTTTATTTATCTGTGGTGTCAATCACCCGTTTTGATATAACACCAATCAGAAATGAGCAATCTTTTCGTCTGACCAATCAATTAGAAGTATCAGACAAAATGCATTTATCCTTGCAAGTTGCAACTTGCGTGATTCGTGAATGCATTGTCATTTGTCTGTCATACAAAACAAACGGAACAAGTGGAAAGCGTACAGTGTTTGTGTGCTTTGTTATTTAATAATTTGGTGCTAAAGTGTTTTAGGAGATAATTTATGAGTAAAAATGCTGTAATAAAGAGATTAGGTAACTATCAAAAGTATTGTAATGCTTTTAAATAGTTGAATTAATTAAGTCTCATCACAACAATATTAGTTTGTGCATAAAGGAGTAACAATTGCATGCTTTTGAGATACGAAATGTTTAGTTTATAGTAAAATATTAACTGAATATATCATAATGCAATAACCCGTTGCCTTTCACGTACTTTTTAGGATATTATATTGCATGTTTAGTTTGAATTTAACGTGCATTTGTACGTTATATGGATTTATCTAATATGTTTTGTTGTGAAGTTTATAATATTTTTGTTTTATACCTGATTGTTACAATAAACATCACAGGAAAGAGTTTCTTAATAAAAGAAAGTGCATAATACTGCTACATCGTTATTAAATTTAAAAGAGAAAATTCTTAGATAGTTTGGTCATGTAGAGAGAATGGATGAAAGAAGATTAACAAAAGATATTTATAAGGCGAGGGTGAATGGAAAAGTTGGAAGGGGAAGGCCTAGGCTAATGTTCTTGGACCAAATTCAGGACATTTTAAAATATGGCCAGATCAAGAGTACCCTAAACAGACGAAATTATATTGTACTTGTAATAAGTACTTGTATGAAAGGATTAATGAGAGTAGAAGATGGCAAATGGTAGGCTATAGTCTTGGCCTACCCCTACAGGAATGAGGAGTAATGTTATGTATGTATGTATAAAATTTAAATTATAGATACTAAGCTTGTTATTGTTTAAAAAATGAACATAGCAAATCACATCTACCAGGGCTTGTTTTTAGAAAGATTTTCTTTACAATAACAAGTATGATATACATGGAGAATATATTTAAATTCAAATCATTTATTTCAAGTCAAAGTGTACAAAGTACTTTTGAAACATTATAATGTTTTTAGTATCTCCACCACAGATTCATTAGAAAGATTCATCTGATTAGTTACGTAAACAAACTAAGCAGTTGAAATAAAAAAAAAACAATTATGAAGTGAATCAGTGAACATTCCTGGACATTCTCTTTAAAGGCCAGGTCAAAAGTACTGTAAACCAATGTACTTGCACGAAAGGTTTAAAGAAATAGGAAGAAGCGAGAAAAATATGCAAGAATTGTGGCTAGTCGAAGGATGTGGTCTCTGCCTACCCCTATGGTAATGCAGTGTGATGTGTTTGTGTGTATATATCAATGAATTAAAACAACATGTAATTTTTAAATTTTATAGAGACTATACAAATAGTGTATATGTTCAGTTTGAGGAAGGTGCTAAGAAAAATATTGTAGGTATATTTTAAAGTCAATATCTCAACCCAGTAGGTAATCACTGATACTTTTCTACAGCAAATTATATGTACATAGTTATCAAGTACAGTCTGTTTGTATAATAACTAGTGTATGCATGTAATTCTGTCCAAGTGGAATTAGGTTTTATGAAGATAATGTTTTTTCTTACATCTCAATCAAAATCAACCACAATTAAATAAAGCCTGCTCTAAGCTAAGCACAATTTGCCTACAAAAATCAGGTCTAGCAGAAGCCAAGTGTTTCTAAAAAAAACATCAAGATTAATCTTTGTTTTCTTTTACATCAATCCTAACTTTATTCATTTTAAATGAAACTTGAAATATGTTTGGGTCACATTAGTTAGATAGTTTCAAAGGCTATAACAAACATACAGATAAGCAGGAACAACTTATATTGCACTAATTTAATTAAAAAATGTATTACAATACAATACAAATGGATTTTCCTCTTACTTTTAACAAGTTATCCCGCTTTGGATTGCGTCATCACTTACCATTGAGTGTGATTGCAGTCAAGGGATAACTTGTATAAATAAAAAAACAAAATCCATTAGAAAATACCAGTCACAATCAAGCAATTATAATGAAGTAGGAACCACTTTGTAAACTAGAATGTTTTTTATCAGTTAAAAGTCTACTTCCGTTAATAGCCTTATCAGTTTATTGTTGTTGACCACAAATTCCCACTGTGACACCAATAGAGCATCGATGCACTCCAACAAATATGACTCAAGTTCAGATCTAGATAACAAGTCCTTGACACGGTAAACTAAATACAGGTGCTATTAAGGAATTGCATATACTGACCATGTACTTGATACAAATATACATACTAATACTTATTTAGTACACATAATACACATACATACACACAATAATCTGAAGGTTTTTTTTCCTATTAACAGGACCCTACCTACCTACTTAAAGACCTTGGCCTCACTAGAATTGCAGCAAGTTGGAATAGGTATTTTTGAATACCTATTGCAAGTGCTTTACTATTATGCAAAGGCTGGATAGGCAACACAAGTAGGTGAGGGTCAATGTATCAATAAGGGACTTTTTAACCTACACCTGTATTTCTAGACAATGGACTTGGCACCCGCACAGTGAATTTATGAATTGCTGCGATAGTTTTTTTTTAACAACTACAAGTTGACCCTTGACTGCTATCACACCTGATGTTAAGTTATGATGCAATCTAAGTGGAAGCAAGCTAACTTGTTAGGAGTAGTATGAAATGCACACCCATTATTTGTAACTCCTTAGATGTAAGTATGGTCTCCAAGTATACTTATTTGCTAAATTAGTAGTTTAAACTGAGAATCAGGTCATACAGTAAACCAAGAGTCTCTAAACTATTTTGGCTCAGAGATCACACTTGTAAAGGGAGCTTCTTTAATTCTTGCCCATTTTTTTCTACCACTATTTCTTTATGCATACACACTTATTAATATCTGTAGTCTCTAACTTAAAACATATAACAAAATGTAGTGCCAATATTTGTTAAAAGTATTAATTATAATAATAATAAAAACTCTTTATTACACCAAGGAACAAAACATTAACAGAAAATAAAAAGTATAAATATAAACAATGGTGTAACGGCAGCCTTATCACTAAAAGTATTATATATACCTTTGAAGTCATGAAATTGTTTGGCACAAGGTGTTTGAATTTCAGATGTCATGCACCCCCATATATATTTATTGTTTCTACCATACACTGAGAACATTTTGGGAACCCATCCAGAGACCATAGTATATTTAATTTTTCTATATGATTAAACATAAAATTGAAAATTTAAGATAGTGAGACAAAGAAAGTCATCAAACAGGTAATAAATATTAAGGATTAGTTATCACATTAATTCTACTGATAATAAGCCCTAGAAACATTAGAAAAGATTAATTATACGACTCTTATCTGTGCTTTGGTTGCACAATATAGTAAAATATTGCAAATCAGACTGCATGTATAAATTGATAAGTCTCATAAGTTCAAGTATGCCTAAATAGCTTTTTTTGAGAACTCAACTTTACATTTCTTACAAAGTAAATAAAAACCTAAAATAAATCTCTACATTTCTACTAAAAATATGTGAATTTTATGCAATAACTGAATCAAAGACATAAAAATAGAACAATCATATGTCTTAGTGTGGATCACACACACACACAGACATCTATTGTTTGTTTTGTTATTGGATAGGTTTGTTTCTTATTAATTTCTGTTTTAATTCTCTTATTAAAAAAGGAATAGGATATCGGCGTTCTTCTATTATTAAGGAATGAAAATCTTGTAAAAGTCATTCTTCTAAAATTCAGAGGTGTTTGAGAGATTTTCAAAATGTTTATTTTAAGATTGTAGGTGGTACACTTTTTAGAGCAATTTGATAATACAAGTATTTTGTTTTAAATTGATGTCACTACCTGTCTAATGTACCAATAATTGCATGCTGTAAAGCGGAACACCAATTTTTGATGAACTTATTATAATTACCCAAATTCGCAATGAATGATTTCGATTTGATTTAGCATTGAGTCAAGTGTTATATAATAGCAGGAGAAATAGTCAAATAGGTTATTTATTACGCCCGCGTAAATTTTGCGTAGAAACCCAATCATCGATGGCGACCTTGGCTACGGTCAATGGCACACGTACCTAGTTGTTCTGATATTTTTGTCTGTATGTCCATCTTATTTACGTGTAGGTGTCTCTAATCTGCAAGGTCATGTTATTGAGAGTTTAGCTTTATTCATGTGAATACATAACCATTCTACTTAGTTGGTAACTGTTCACTCGTTTGGAGGGATCCATTAAGTTTGGTTGTTTTTGAGTTTTACGTTACAATTTACGATTTTTATAAGATTTTTTAGTGCATTCATTTTACTTAGTTGTTCAGTAATTTGGTGAGACTCGTTAAGTTCGGTTGTTTATAAGATTAACGCTCCAATTAGCGTTTTTAATTAGTGCAAGATTTTTGTTAGTGTTTTGTAAGTCATCAGATGCCGATTGTTACTAAGGTACATTTAAAATAATACGTATAACTTTACGTAAGTGGCATATTTTACAACTTTAATATTTAGAGTTTTTATTGAACTTTGTTACTTGAGTTTGGATTTTGTCTTCATACAAAATGAGTGGTGGGTGTTAGCTCCAAATAGGCTTTTCTTATTTGGGGAAAGATTTTTGGCCTACAATGGGCCATTAAAAATAGGTTCATAATCGTTTTGATAAATAAAGGCAGAATTACTTATTGTTACTTAAAATACAATTATTGAAAAAAACTTAAGTCCTAACAAAGAAATAATCTTGACTTAAATATGTTTCACCACATTGCTTAAAGTTACATGTAAGTTGTAAGTCTGTCAAAAACTTTCTTTTGACTAATGTCAGGTACGCACTAACTATACTAAAGTCAAACTCGATTGAGAGTGCTTATCAACAAACATATTCAAAATGAAGGTACAAATCACTAGTCATTTTACACCTATTTTTTTTAATTAAATAGTTAATGACGAATTCATGACAATAAATTAGATTAGTAAGCTTAAAACTAATTAATATATTCAATATCTTTTAAATAAGATTTTTTTAAAATAACAAAACATAATTTTAAATGTATTGGGCATAAAATGTGTTGCATTTTCTACCTTCATTTTAAATTAGGCACCTGGGTGACGTTTTTAGGTGCATTTTACCCACACCTGCCGCTTGAGGGATTTATTATCCTGGGTGTTATAATTTCAAATTTTTACTGATTAGAATTAACCAGACTGCAAATACGTTCATGATGCTTGCTGCAGTATTTCGGACTATGTTAATCAGTGATCCATTTTAAATGTGTTATAGGTACAATAAGTTACTATCCATATGAACAAATAATGGCCGTTTGAAATATGTAGCCATTTAATAAATATTGTATTGTCCCTATAAGACAGAATAGACAATGATTTTGCTCCGCGAAGCATACTTATTAATCTATTCTTAAAACATCGGTCAACGTAGATAGATATATGTATATTGTTATCCGTGTTGGGACTTGGGAGTAAATAAGCAATATTGCAATCACAATAGGTATATTTTGCGTTTTTCATGGTACAGCTTGTTTACTTAGCAAGATAATAGCAAGTATAGTGATACGATACACAGCTCGACAACAAAAATCAGTGATTCATGACCCTCAATTTAAAGTTAAAACGCTCCATAAGTTCAATAAACGGGTTAGTCATTATAACTTTTGTAAACATTACGATTGGTCATTATTTCATTCGAACATGATCAATCTCTCGTTTTATCTCCACCTACATGACCATATTTTCATGTCATGTAACTATTTTAGCAGAATAAATAAACATTGTAAGAAGTTGTAAGCAAGATTTTTCCAATTTATTTCGACAGTAGTTTACTGCCAAATAAGTTCAATAAATGGGTTAGTAATTAAAACTTTTGTAAACATTGTTTGGTGATTATTTAATTCGAACATAAACAATCTCCCGTTTTATCTCCACCTACATGATGATTTCATGTCATGTAACTTTTTAATTTTAGCAAAATAAATAAACATTGTAAGATGTTGTAAGCAAAATATACTAGGTGTTTAAATAAAAATTTTTAACAAAAAATAGAACCAACTCAAAACGCACTAAAAAGTAAAAAATAATTGTGTCATTTACTTGGTTTAATTTACTCAAGCACATCTATGAAGTCGGTGCCAGCCAAGTTTAAGGAACATTTATTTTACGTAGTAAAGCAGTTTGTGGGTTCTAGGTAACGTCCTTAAAGTAGAAACCTTGGCTGGCACCGACGTGCCTCCAAAATTCGAAGAGTTCCTTTAATTTCCCCAGGATATCATCATCAAATCCTAACATGGTGACAATGGGACATCATCAGATCCTAACATGGTACATATAAAAAAAAAATACGTGTCGAATTGAGAACCTCCTCCGTTTTTTTTCGTCGGTTAAAAAACGCTACAAGATTAAAATAAAATTTTAAAAATCCGAAACAAAATTAATTCGCTATTTAACCCGTATTTTATTTCTATTTTATATTTTTTTTAAGTTAAGTATTTAAATTACAAAATACACCTTACTAGAAGTCGTTCGCGGTTTTACCCGGTCCCGTGGAAATTTCGAGATAAAATGTGGCCTATTTGTTATTCAGTTATGTAAGCTGTGTTATTGTGAATTTTCATCAAAATCCATTCAGTAGTTTTTACCTCAAAGAGAAGGCATCCATCCATCTACACATACACATAAACTTTCGTCTTAATACTATTAGTAAGGATTACTATCTACTATACTATATATATAAAAACTCTTCATTATTAGAAATAGGTAGTTGTATTATATTCTTTCAATGCTCCCACGACGGACTAAAAATATTACCGATTTATATTCCAAAGTACCGGTCATGATTCAGAAATAGTTTTGAATCCACGAATGATTTTCATCTCTACTACGATTTTTACGACTAACATTTTAAGTACCTGTTAGGATTTGATATAAATTCCTACCAATAAATACGTAGTGCAATATGCTCTACAATTTATCATTATACTAGCGGCCCGCACCAGCTTCGCACGGAAGCAATGCTGGTACCAACGGCGCACGCACGCCCCACCGGACCCCCAAACGCACGTCCCTGCATTTTGAATCTTCCACCTGACTGCCCAACTTCACTTTGAAGAAGGCACCTGATGATGATGATGATATCTTGGAAAATATTCACTTAAATTATATGCTGTAAAGGGCAATAGTGATCTATATTGAATGCACAAAATATTTAAGATACAAAATTGGATAAGGATTAATACAGTATTGTTTAAAATACTTCGTAAATTAGCCATTACGTACTGGCCATAAAGATAAAAAATGGTTATTTTAGGTTATCCATAAGAGATAGACACATACCATCGCGGACTTTTTTGTTGACCTTTTTAAGTTGTGTAATACTGTAGAACATTATTTTAATATATCTTCTAGGGTTTAGGGTAGGGTTTGCAGTGTAATCGCAAAAAATGCGTTAATTTAAGATATCACATGAGAAACCTCTAAAGTTATCAGTTTTTCTCTACTACATTGTGCATGTATCATACACATAACCTTTCTGTTGAACCACTCTATCTGATAAAAATAACCGCATGAAAATCGGTTGCGTAGTTTCAAAGATTAAAGCATTCATCCGGACAAACATAAAAAAGCGACTTTGTTTTTATACTGTGTAATGAAGTGTTTATATATCTATTATCCTTTTAAAATTTCTTATAAATGATCAGCGGTAAAAAATATTCAAATTACATTGATTGTTTTATAAAATCACAAAATTCTTAAATCATGAGTCACATAGGTAGTTATCATGGAATGCCGAGCGCTCTTCACAAAAATTACACTTATCACTGTTACACAAATATTTAATACACTAGATGTAGATATTTATTATCGAGAAAAATAGGATAACTTGCTGACGTGCACAGTTTAACACCATTAATCCTAAACTTTAAGGTTCTCTAGCGAAGGGTCGCCACGGATCTAAATTACCATGGAGCATATCCTAATGAAAACTTTTAAAAGTATTTGTACTAGTCGAAGTATTTAGACTATTGAGAGATTGAAACGTTGTTACTTTCTCCCAAAACACCATAATCCAATTTCCATAGTTACATACTGATCTTTCTATGTGCTGACAAGCTTTAACCTTTTATGACGTGACGTGAAGGGTTCCCTAGTATTTCCTAGGACCCCTTTATCATCCTGACATGATGACAATGAGAGCCGCAAGTATACCTTTTCAAACAAGAAAAACATTTTTCTGTCCGTCAGCTATCTTCGAGTGATCGTACCTATAACATATATTTACAAAAAAACATACAGACGAACTCGTAAACAGCCTCTTCCCCTTTTTGGCAGTCACATGAAAACCACAGTAGCCACATAACAAAAAAGCAACACTAGCTCGAGTGGAGCTCATGGTGTTGATCAGATATAACGTAGCGTATTTTCAATACAAAAATTTTGTATGTTTACAACTAACAACAAAGAGGCACCAAGGTGCAATTTAGAAAGAGAAATGCAGATGCGTTCAAAAATAATCTAATCACTTATCAAATTGTCAGGATATCTAATATCCTGACATTGTAATCGTTGCATATCGACGGAGGGTCTGAGTGGGTTAGAACTTTGTGGGAATTTATGTATACAGAAAACTAACAAAAGGTCTGTCTGTAAACAAATTAAATGAAACTTCATTAACATTAAGAAATACTTGCAGCTCTTCACTTACTATTATATCTAGCAAATATATTAAGTGTTTTTCATGGAGCAATGTGAAAAATCAATAAAAAAATCGGTTGTCTGTAAAGGTTTACTGACGATAGTTGAACGTGACAACGTAGCATTTAATTGGTTATTAAAATTTTTAATTTAAGTATATTTTTATAAATATTAATTTAAATTAATAAAATAATTGATTTTGATTTTATAAATATATTAATTTTAAATTAAAAATTAATATATTTAATAATTATATTTAATAGACGGATGTCGAACACTGCCGAACTCAAAGGCCGATTGTGCTTATTTGTCGCTCGTTCCGCGCTCTCGCTTGCACTTCAAGCCTTACATGGAACGCCTCAAAGCGAGGTAACGCCGCATGGCTCATGTTTTTTCGTGCGTGCAGCCGGCTCTATCGAATTATAAGACGTCACGTCAAAAATTGTTTTAGGATAAAAATAAAAACATGACGCAACACAACAAAACGATGCACGACGTACCTACTCGTGGAGAGTCATCGCTAAAATGTTTCACATCAAAGACTTAATTTGTTTAGGTTTTTAATTGCTCGCTCAATCAATTTAGCTTGCTTCAGATGTTAACTTTAAAGTGTTTTGTTGTATAGCATTGTAGAGTCAACATCACCTGAAGATGTTCCGATTCCGGAGAGCAACGTATGGGTTTTATCGCATCTAAAGAGCGTTGCAAGAACTTTTTTATACAAGGAATATCGGCCATATTTTGTAAATATGACCAATTTACTTCTGCACTTCTAATAACCGTAAAGACTGTTAGAATTGGGTACAATAATGGTAAAACAGATGACGAATTAATCCATGACCACCCAGAGAGACAATTATGTTAGCATTCCATGGATTCACCGTGCGGGTGCCGGGTCCATCGCGTGGCTGAGAGAAAAACTCCGAACAGAGCCCGAGACTTGTGACACGGGTGTAGGTTTAAAAGAGATCTCTTAGTGACTCGTGTCAACACTCACCTCCTCTGTTCAAGTTATTCTCCTTGCCCAGCCAAATTCGGAAGGACTCTACTAGAGCAGCTTTGGACACTTGTTCCAATATGGAGCTTAATGCACATGCAAGGTCTTTTAGCAGATTATAGAGAAACTTCGCTGGTATACTTCTTGCACCCAACTACTACCGCGTATAAACTAACCACATAGCCGTTTTTAGTTAGTTCATTAGTTAAGGTCATTAAGTTTAGTCCCGTAATCGTGCAGCTATTGATTGATTTTTCTATATATTCATTGAAAATTAGCAAAAGAGATAAATTATACATTAATCCCAAACTTTGTAAAAAAATATACACGAGCGTATCCATTAAATGAAACTAGTATTGATCAGCATATAAATAAAACTGAAGCGCTTTCAACTCCAGATGAGCGTCAGGCAGCGGCCATGGACATCAGGAACCGGATGCTGCTGCAGCATCACCAGCAGGACATCGTGCGGGATCTAGACGTCAACTACATCCTCGACGAGCTGTTCACCAACAATGCCATCTCCAACGAGGTGTTCGATCACATCTACAACTTGGTAAGTGTAATACTATTCTACTATTTGATCAGTCAAGGTCTCCGTGACGCAGTGGTTTGCGCTGTGGATTTATAAGACAGTTGCCCCGAGTTCGATTCCTGGCAGGGTCGATTGAGATTTTCTGAATTGATTCGGGTCTGGCTGGTGGGAGGCCAAGGCTGTAGTTAGTTAGCGATTTAACGTTCCGGTACGACGTCGTGTAGACACCGAAAGGGTGTGGATATTATCCTACTCCTAACAAGTTAGCCCGCTTCCATCTTATTGCATCATCACTTACCAGATGTGATTGCAGTCAAGTACTTTTTGTATTAAATTAAAAAAATGTATTTGAAAGCGTCATCCGGCTGCCGCCTTAAGCCTTGATGAATTAAAGCAGTGCTCCAAAGTAGTACTATAAGTGAAGACGCGTAGAGGCAAAATATCGACGATAATTTTCTACAAGAGTAAGTAAGTAAAAAAATTGAGGGCGAGATCTGGTCCACGAATCTAAGTTAAGAAGATCCCGAATTGGTTTCTTTAAATTGAATGGATTTTATTGCTGCCAGCTCGCGATTGCAAACCGCGGATGAACTTAAAAATATTGGGGCATATTCATAAAAATTCACGTAAGTTGGATCGTGTAGATACTCGACCGCTTAGACAATACCTCAAGCTTTTGGCCTTATTTATCAAACAGGTTCCGTCCTACAAAATATGGCAGTACGTCTTAGTCAGTACCACGAAGGCGTCACCATGACTGCTAAATGGAGAGACGAAAATAAACCGATCGCGAACTATTTTCTAATCAGCCTTTATATCACAGATGACGAAATACTAGATAAGGTATCTTTTTCTTCAGACTAAGCGGCTACATTAACATAACGTAGGAATACTTGTAATTAAAGGAAAAAAGCACTTGATTAGATAGGCTACCATGTTATGTATTACTCATCATGCAAAGCAATATGATCTGTTTATTAAATTATTGTTAATTGCATGTAATTGACATTAATTTCGTCATCAATTCATTCTAATCAAAGTATCTCCATATTTAGTAGTCTGGGAAAGAAACGACGCCCTTGTATCTACCGTCAGGCTGCATTACGGCCTGAAGGGAAATTAAAGAAACATGAGGCTTATCACGTACGCTTCAGGTTGTTGGGCCCAGGCCGCAGCTTCGTGTTCCTTATATACTCAGCGAACCCTACTGCACTGCTATAATCTAATAATTTTGATAGTACATTCATAAACTGTGTAGGTACATATAATTTTTGGAAACTGTAGGCATAAGACGAAAAAAAGTTTACAACTTCTTTATACCTCAAATGACACGTCATAAAATTAATGATTGTTTGCGGAAATCATTGTTCCATAGATTGAACCTATAGACCTCTACCTCTAGTTATTTTTAAAACGATTTAGAGGACACGAAGTTTATAAAAATTGACATAGATTAAAAATATAAGATTCACACTTGAACTATAACCTTTAAGTAACCTAGTCTAAATTCAACAAAAGCGCTTCTGTAATCTTTCTCAATTCACTAATTAGTTTTTGTTTGTTTACAATATTCAAAATAATATGGTTGGGAGTACAAGGAAGTCATTAAGCTGTTATGTAAATATTTGAACTATGCTAACTACTTTATTTTTTGGAAGTGGTGGTATATCCAGGCATAACACTGTCAAGCATTTGCAAATTATATTGGTACTTTTGCACGCACAGAGGAAAATTGCTTGCAATTTGTCCAAATTCACTCGACTTACATCTATTAATGATGATTGTTTAGTACAATGTTTATCATACTAATATTATAAATGCGTAAGTGAGTTTGTTACGCTTTCTTGCTTCAGCTACTCAACCGTACATCATGAAACTATGCGCACGTTGTCAAAGGCACAAAAAAGAATATAGTGATCATCTAGAAAAGTAACAACTGTTCCCAGGGAATGAAAGCCGACCAATAATTAATTTATTCTTTTCGTTCTAAAAGTTTAGTTAAGAAGATTTCGTTGATTTTAGAATTTCAGGTAATCTCTTACATAATATATTTTATGAAGTTATCATCACATCATAACATCAACCGGGTTGTCCATTTCCACGAACTTGATATATCAAAAAAGACCCTAATTACTAACTAAATGTTGTTTACTTATCATTGTTTCTATCATCAACAGACGGACCGTGTGGATCGTACAAGATACCTCCTCGACACACTACTGCAGAGTGGCAACAACAGCGCTTTCAATGCGTTCGTGGACAGTCTGGCCAAGGACTACAAGTGGCTGTGGGAGAAGTTGGCGGTGGAGAACAACAGAGACATGATTGAGGACAGTTTTGAGGACAACCTCAGTAGAGGGGACGTGCCTCGACTGCCGGACCATTATGTTAGGAGAATGTCTTTGGTAAGATTTTCGTATCGCTATATTATGCAACGTGGACTGTGGTCATGGACTAAAAGTGGCAGTGGAGAACAACAGCCATGATTGAGGACAACCTCAGTAGAGGGGACGTGCCTCGACTGCCAGATCATTATGTTAGGAGAATGTCTTTGGTAAGATTTTCGTATCGCTATATTATGCAACGTGGACTGTGGTCATGGACTAAATGTGGCAGTGGAGAACAACAGCCATGATTGAGGACAACCTCAGCAGAGGGGACGTGCCTCGACTGCCGGATCATTATGTTAGGAGAATGTCTTTGGTAAGATTTTCGTATCGCTATATTATGCAACGTGGACTGTGGTCATGGACTAAAAGTGGCAGTGGAGAACAACAGCCATGATTGAGGACAACCTCAGCAGAGGGGACGTGCCTCGACTGCCGGATCATTATGTTAGGAGAATGTCTTTGGTAAGATTTTCGTATCGCTATATTATGCAACGTGGACTGTGGTCATGGACTAAAAGTGGCAGTAGAGAACAACAGCCATGATTGAGGACAACCTCAGCAGAGGGGACGTGCCTCGACTGCCGGATCATTATGTTAGGAGAATGTCTTTGGTAAGATTTTCGTATCGCTATATTATGCAACGTGGACTGTGGTCATGGACTAAAAGTGGCAGTAGAGAACAACAGCCATGATTGAGGACAACCTCAGCAGAGGGGACGTGCCTCGACTGCCGGATCATTATGTTAGGAGAATGTCTTTGATAAGCAGGAGAATCGGCTGATATTTGATGATACTGTCGTCCATTTACCATTGCAGCATCAGCGTCATTGTTCATGTGTTGTCGGCTGATCTTATGAGGTATTAGCTTATCTGCTTTTTAAATATACAAAAATGAATATTGCAAGCCATATAATTGATATGTGCAATGTACATATAAACAAAATCATATATTTCATTGAATCACTTTGTGTACTTTATTATATGTATATCAAATAGTCTGCAATTACAAATTCAAGATCACGATCACGTTTTCTCGAGTCCAGCACTGCAGAATATAAATCTTGAAAAAAATATATACGGTCGAATTGAGAAACTCCTTTTTTTTTTGAAGTCGTTTAAAAAATCATGTCTCATGACCAATTTATCGTTTCCAGGAACGAGATGTGTTAGTGAAGTTAAAATCATTGAACCGCCACCAAATCCTAGTATTGCACGGCATGTCCGGGAGCGGCAAGACTGCCCTGACCATCAGTGTGCTGCGCTCAAACCCCTTGCTGATCACCTCCGACTTCAACGGGGTAATGTTCTGGCTCAACTGCAGCGACTGCAAGACGGAGGATGACATTATTGCTCAACAAAACAAGTGAGTATTATTAGTATTAAATATACAGGGTTACAGCCTATACAGGATTGGCCAGTATTTAAATAACTTTTATTTTAAATACGAATTTGGTATTTCTATTTCAATTACATATTAAAAATGTAATTAGTATTTCAAAATCTTATTTAAAAATACATCTGAACATAAATTACATTTAGGGATCTTATGAATGGGTGCGTTATGCAAAAAATCCAACTACTTACTGTCAAAGTACTTACTACACAGGTACTAAATACAACTGTGATATTTTGGATGAATGGGGCGTTGCCTCAGTGCGCGCGTGAACAGCATTAAAGAATTCACGCGATATTTTGAACTTTTGTTCGCTAGCTAGTAAACTAAAAAAAAATTGTTATATTTTATTTTTATTGCTTTCACAGTTGTAAAAAAGTAATGTTAGCCAGAGGACTGAAATAGCCTTAATTCTTCAATTATTTTTTTTATTATTTCAGACTATACCGTAAAGCGTCATCACTATCGCTCCAAATATCACTCATGAAGCCCACCATATCAATGTCGAGTATATGCTCAAACGGCGACTCGCTCTCCAGCTACGATCTGTCGAGCCACGAGTTGAGGGACCGACTCAAGACGCTGTTCGCCGAGGCGCAGTTGAAGGACGCGCTGCTTGTGTTGGATGAGCTCAATGAGAAGAAATGTTTAGAGGCGTTCGATATCGGCTGCCGAATATTGGTCACGACTAGAGATACCGATGTTGTGTCTAATTTCAATCCGCAGATTGTTAAGGTATTATTTTCTTAATCATATATAACCACTTTTGGACATAGGGACTTCCAAACCTAAAATCCGTTTTTTACAACTTGGCCCTTGACTGCTATCACACCTGATGTTAAGTGATGATGCAATCTAAGATGGAAGCGGACTAACTTGTTAGGAGTATGATGAAATCCTATCGGTTTCTACAAGACATCGTACCGGAACGCTAAATCGTTTGGCGGTACGTCTTTGCCGGTAGGGTGGTAACTAGCCACGGCGAAAGCCTCCCACCAGCCAGACCAAGACAAATTAAGAAAAATCTCAATCTGCCCCACCGGGAATCGAACCCAGGACCTCCGTCTTATAAATCCACCACGCAAACACGGAGGTCGTCAAAAATTCTAAGCCGCTTTTGCTTGCTGGCCAAAAGCAGTTTCATACACATTTAATATCGTCAGTGTATCTAGTAAGGGGGTCGACCAATACTGCGCTTTTCAATGAGGATCGCCATTCCAGCACTTTGGGACCCCAAACGTCAAGCGGTGCTTCGAACTATGTGCCCCACCCATATTCACTTCAGCTTTGCGACTCGTTGGCCTATATCGGTAACTGATTCTTCTACGGATCTCCTGATATCGATGTCCAATATCATAAATCTACGTACAGCATATCGATGTATATATATTTTTTTTTTTTATTGGGGAGGAAAAAAATCCCTACGGACTTCTGCCGGCTGGTCGGCAGGGCATGTCCGACTTGCACGGACTAAAAATAACCTTCCCCTTCTCCTCGGAAAGCACGGAACCGTTTAACATTTCTTCGTGCTGACCTTCCTGTTATTATGTGACCTCTATTTTTTCTCTCTGTTCTTCTCTCTCTTTTTCCTCCCTCCTTTTTATTGTGGCTCTAAGCATATGGGCGCATTTTTGCCACTCTTCTTCGCTTGAGATCGTGCGGGTAATAAGGTTGCCTGCATCCACCCCATCACTCGTTCCTACGGCAGCTGCTCTCAAGTCTGAGCAGCCGTGGCACTCGAAGAGCGCGTGCCTTGGGGTATCTTCTTTGTCGCAGAAGTAGCAAACCTCGTCTTGCGACTTACCAATGGCAAAGAGGTAAGTTTTAAACACTCCATGACCGCTTAGAGCCTGCGTCAGCCAGCGGTCTACCTCTCCGTGCTGCCTCTTATGCCACTGTATAAGATTCGGTATCAGTTCCCGCGTCCAGGTTCCCTTTCCTTGTCCTGCCCATTCTCTCTCCCACTCAATCAGTGAGATATCTCGGGCTTCTGCTGGTGTTCGGTCCTTGTTTTCAAAAAGTATCGCACGCTCCTTCACTAGTTTGGCGATAGGTACCAACCCCGCTATCACCAGCACAGCTTCTGTTGAAACCGTCCGATAAGCCCCGCTGATGCCTATGCCGAGTCTTCTTTGCACAGTTTCCAATTTTTTTCGGTAGGTATCCACTTCCATAGCTCTACTAAATATAGGAGCCCCGTAAAGGATTATGGAATGGGCCACCGATGCCAACACTCTTCTTCTGCTCGCCCTAGGACCCCCTTTCGTCGGCATAAGTCTCAAGAGGGCTTCTGTTAACTTTTGTGCTTTTTGGGCTACTTCCTCAACATGTTTCTTAAAGTTTATATCATAGCATATCGATGTATATGCTGATACGGTAACTCGCTCTAAAGCCACGCATTGAGGGACCGACTCAAGAATTATTCATTAAAGTAAAACATTTTGAGCTTTATGCAACTATGTCTACGTTGATTGATGGAGAAATGCACTGCCTAACCTGAGGAATTATTACAAACTTGTTTGGAGAAGAAACTCGTAATTTTCTATAATTTGTATACAACATCCCATAGATCCATATTAAATTATTTTCCAGGTAGAAAACCATTTCTCAGAAGAGGAATCATTAGCTCTATTCGCGTCGTGTCTAGACGTCGACGTGTCGAACTTGCCCCGACAAGCGAAGAGACTGCACGAGATCTGCAAAGGCAGCCCGTTCCACATCGCACTGATAGGCGCAGAGCTGGCGGAGAATAAAGAGAAACTCATCCACGGGACACGGCACTGGAACTATTACTTGAACAAACTGGAGAAGAAGGATTTATTTTTGTGAGTAATATATAGTTGCAATGTCTCCGACTAGTCAGTCGGAGTCAATCAGTCGATTATAAATATATAGAAATAGTAGCAGACGCCCGGCGATTCCACCCGCGTGTTAAATAGTGTGTTGCAACCTTGTAAAAAAATAAAAAAAAATAATCTACCTAATCCTGTTTTTAAGATAAAGGTATAACAAGTTATCCTCAAAAGATAGATATTTGCCATCGCGGACTTTTTGTAGTCCGAATAATGAGAAAATTGCGCTTTCAATGAAAGCTTTCAGCTGGCTTAAATTTCTACCACCTTTTCTATAATCAGCGTCATATTTCAACTTACACAAAACCTTAACAAATTACTAGTCAGGAACCATCGAAACTATGGAGGGTAGAGGAAAGGAGGATCATCTGTGTATATGAAAAAGTGTCCGTCAAAATGTATTAAATTAGGATGGCGCCACAGTTGCATCAAAGTAACTCTCAAAAGAAGCGCCAAATATAGTTAGAGTATATTTTTTTTGTTTTGAGATTTACGTCCACTTGGACAACTTTTCACAACACAAATTTTACCCATAACTGTTCTGTTATCCACTCACTTTTTCATAAAATTAAACGTTTATATATCAATAACCGTACTATTTACTGTTTACGAACTAAAATCACTCTAAACGCACGTTTGGTTATAATTCTGTAAGGTTATATTTACCACAATATTTTGTACAACGTAAGTTGTTGAAGTTCTCAATAATTGACTACTTTAGTCGATAATGACATAAATTTTTTTAACTCGGCATACTTCAATTCATCTACGATTGCTACAATCATACCATACCCTGTGCATCCACTAGCGCGATTGTGGAGGATTTTTGAACTGTTATTTAACGCATACAACTAGACACTTTTTCAATTTTTCTCCCATATAAGATGACTCTCCTTTCCTCTACCCTCCATAATCGAAACAAACAGACACGCGGTAAGAGACTAGGATTATTAACTCATAATAATTAGCTCTAAAAAAATACACTGAATTGACTTGAAATCTACTCACAACTGACCAACCACTAACTAAACATAGTTGCCTAACAAACATACCCTTTGACAGCCGCCATAAAGAAGTGGTATGCGTGGTGGTTATAAAACAGATCCTGGATTCGATCCCTGGCTGGGCCGATTTAAATTGGTCTGGCTGGTAGGACGCTTATAACGTGACTAGTTATCACCCTGCGGACAACTTACCGCAAAGCAACTTAGCATTTTAGAGACGAATATCTTAGCATTCCATGGATTCACCGTGCGGGTGCCAAGTCCATAGCGTGGCTGAGAGAAAAACTCCGAACAGAGCCCGAGACTTGTGACACGGGTGTAGGTTTAAAAGAGTACTCTTAGTGACGGCCGCCAACACTCACATCCTCTGTTCAAGTTATTCTCCCTGCCCAGCCAAATTCGGAAGAACCCTACTAGAGCAGCTTTGGACACTCGTTCCAATATGGAGCTTACTGCACTTCTAGTAAGGCCAAGGTCTTTTAGCAGGTTATAGAGAGACTTCGCTGGTATACCTCTCGCACCCACTTCTACCGCGTATAAACTAACCCCATAGCCATTTTTAGTTAGTTCATTAGTAAGCTGTGTGTAAAAACTGAAAATGGTGTGGATTTCAACCTTCTCGTACAAGTCCGCCCGCTTCTATATTGGATTGCATCGTCACTCTATACCAGGTGTGAATACAGTCAAGGGCTAATTTCTAGTAAAAAAATAAGAGAACCATAAACTGAGAAACTTTGAGTTAATAAGAAGTTAGAAAGATCTAACAATGACAGGATCTCGCTCTACTAGATAGCATTTATATAAAAACTTGTTTGTGAACTGTATTTTATAATAACAATAATTTATAATTCTGTTACAGTTTAACAAGGCACAACGACAACCCAATGAAAACAATAGAAGTATGCATCAACTCGTTAAAACCAGACATATTGCCACTCTTCAAAATGCTATGCGTGCTACCAGACAATGTGAAAGTGTCGGCCAAAGTGCTCAGCAAACTGTGGAACAGAGACGTTCCCAACGTGGAAATCATAATGAAGCAACTACGAACTAAATCACTTATAACACAAATATATGACCAAGAAAGACAAAGTTATCTATATGAAATACATGATATCATTATGAATTATTTACGCTCTTGTCCCAACGAGGCTGAAATGAAGAAGTTGCATTCGGATTTTTTGAAAAGTTACGATTACAATGATGTTAATGATGTTCCCGTGCAAATTGTTGACGATGATTACATAGCTTTTTATATTGGCTACCATTTGGTGAGGACGAAGAATTTGAACAATAAATGGAGTTTGTTCAATAGACTGTACTTGGATCTCAAGTTTTTGGGGAATAAAGTGCGGTTGACTGGACCCGCTGATGTTATATACGATTTGCAGAAGTATGAGAACCAGATTGCTAATGATGTGAGTATTGATTTATTTTGAACATTTTTTTTTATTACTGACCTCAAAAAAGGATGTTATGTGTTATGGATCATAGGTGGTTAAAGCATGTCGTTTTGTGTCCGTAAAGAAAATACAGACTATAGTTATATGACAACGATTTTTTCTAAAACACAACTGCTTGACAGATTTGAAAGAAAGTGTATTTGGTTTAAGAATAAAAATATACCTATTGCTTGCATCGTCTGCTAATGAGTTACAGAAAATGGTAACTATTAGAATGTAGCTGAAAAGGAAAGGAATGAAAGTGAATGTTAGCAAAACGGAAATAATGGTTTTTGAAAGATATGAATACATGTAAATTTTACACTCAATATGCTATTGGCATGTTTCTTTAGGACAAATAGTTCATTATTGACATAATGGTAATTTTAAGTAATTTTTTAACAGTCTTATATATTTTATTTTTTCTCTTTGTTTATGAACATTAAATCATAATAATTAAATGAATTGTTTTATATGTTTGTAAGCCTAGGCAGAATATATATAAGCCACACTAAAGTAAAAGATTTAAAATTGAATTTGGAATTTTAGAATAAAGGTGGTTTTTCCTTGATAAATATACTTATGCGTGTGTCTCAAAACTTGTTGGGAAGTCCATACATCCATTGGTTCATAATGAAGTTGATATAATTAAAAATTAGAAATAAATAAGTAAATAAATAATAATAGTCAAATTGTCATTACAGGAACTAGACAAGACCCTAATATTCAGCATCAGAGAGTTCCTCAGCAGATGCGGCATAGACCTGCACCGGTACCCCTGCACCGATCTCGTGCAGAGCATTCTGCAAAACGAGTCCAAAGGGATCCTCTACACCAAAGCGTGGCAAGTTGCTAAGGAGAGGAGCACCAAAAATGAACTGTATTTTGAATTTTTGTAAGTATTTTTACGTTAAAATACTTTTCAAATACTATAGTTAGGCTACCTACATTCTGAAAGTAAGGTCAATACAAGTGCGTCTAGGATATCCGTAAGATATAGACGCATTATATATATTATTATATACACTATAAAATATATATATTCTTGTAGACAGGGCTGGGCAAAATACATACTTAGATATAATTAAAATACAAAATACTTAGATATAATTACAAAATATTATCTCACTTATATTTTAAATAAGAAAATATTTCTGTAATCGTGTATTTGAAATACAAAATATCCTAGGTATTTAAAATACCAATTACAAATATAATTTTTAAGAATTATTAAAAATACGAATACCAATTATTTGTATTAACCACATATAGTACCAAATACGTATTGAGCCAACACGCACGTATCAACAACATATCTACAAACGACATATTCATAATCAAAAATATTGCTTCTTTTTCATTGCGATGCGACGAAAGATAGCAATAATTTAATGATATTAATTCGGATCAAAATACGAAAGTATTGTTTGCCAAATTCTATTCAAATCAGTTCAACTACATACATACGCTAAATTATTGTAATATATTATGTTACTTCTATGTTATAGACATGAACAGAACGTGGAAGAGATCAAGCACTGCACCATCGACGTGAAGGAGACTATCACCGCAGTGTGTTTCCTAGGAGACTATGTGCTCATCGGGACCATCACTGGCGTCATCATGGTAGATATTAACCCCTCATGAAATTGTAATATATGTATGCTTATAATCTCTTAGGACAATAATGAAACAAACGTTTTTTTTCTTCAAAGAATATTATTTGCTATAAACTATTAGTAAAGTTAGAAAGAAGATAAAATATGTCTTTTTATATCAGTTTATTGGATTTTAGTTATGTAATGTAGTATTATTTTACAGATATGTGCAACTTTCAAAGGAGATCATTCATTTTGGGCCTTTTCTGAAAGTGCCGGCCAACGAAAAAATAGTACATCTTATTAGAACTAGCTATTTGCAGCAATATTTAATATGGCGGTAAAGTAGTTGGAGAGCACCGAGCCCAGTTATGCAGATTTGAAGATTCATAATTTTGATACAATAAAGAATACTTTTAAATATAAATAAAATGTATTTTTAAGCGACGAATTTTCAAACTTTTATCCATAGCTGGACTCACAACAGTCTCACGTCATTAGTATCATGTTAGCTATTGCTCCGAATTGCTGGCTCTAACCATACATACCATTTGTTTGTATCGATCATCGTCAATAAAATGTATGAAAATGACCAAAAACCGAACTGTTGCCTATAACTAGGCTCAGAGCAAGCCTACGATGTTCGTGCCATATTACTTAATTTAATCAAATGGGCTTTTCTGCGTACGTACGTACCATTTATTATTGTCAGCGGATACTTTTAAAAATCAATAAAATGTATGAAAATTATGAATGTTCAAACCTGCACAACTTGGCTCGGTGCACTCCTACCGCTTTGCCACCATGTTAACTATCGCTGGAAATGGCTAGTTCTAACGAGAAGTACTATTTTTTATTTTATATTTATATAAAAATATTCATCAGTTATCATAGTACCCATAACACAAGCTACCTAAGCTTACTTTGGGGCTATATAGCGATGTGTGTATTGTTCTATAATATATATTTCATGTGTGATGCAGTTCTTCCACATAGCAACAAACAAACTGCGGAAGCAGATCCAGGGCACGGGCTCGGCCATCAAGTGGCTGGGCGTGTGTCCCGCCAACCCGCCCTTCGTCGCGTCGCTCACCGCTGACGGGTCCATCAAGCTGTGGTACATCGATGACGTAGAGCAGGACGTCATCGATGACGTCATTGAAGAAGGTACGTAATTCAGCAGTCATCATCATAAACCGATAGATATCTACTTCTTATAAGGACTTCATTACACACTATATTTTTGATGTTATAATTCCATCTACTTAGAACTTAATCAATAGTTTCATACTATTGCCTGAAGTTTTATGAACTACAAAAAAGAAAAATCTTTATTTTTGCTTTATGCCATACACTACAATTTAAATTATTATGCTTCACAATACCTTGGCATAAGTGGCATAACATAGAAACTGTTAAAATTAAAAATCACCTTATTACAAAAAAAAACACTGAAACTAACCCCCAACTATATTATCCAAACATCGGTTATAATTATAACCATTTACAAAACAATCATCGTGACAATTTGAACGACTAGTATGATTCTTGAAAATAATACATCCCACCTTCAGTTCGACTGTCAATCCAATATGGGAATGTTATTGGAGAATACCGATTTCTATCGCATCCGCTTTGCAACTGTTGTACATCAGCTTCAAAACTGATGATATTTTTTCAAGAATCGATATACTGTACAAAATGAACACTTGAAACGCATAAACGTTGTTAACAAAAATTCACAGTGTAATAAAAATACATATCAAAAGCTTTATAAACGACTTCAACAAAAGGAGTTTCTCAATTCGACTGTATATATTTTTTATATTTATTCGCTAATAACATCGTCGTTTATGAACCGATTTTGATGATTCGTTTTTAATAGTTCAGTGGTGGTACCATGTCAAAAAAAAACAGGATCTGATTATGGGATCCCAGAGAAATCGTGGGAAACTTGCAAAAATTGTAGGGACGATTAATACGTATGCTAATTTTTCCGTTTTTTTACAGAAACAGAAGAATCTTACAACAATAACTATCCAAGCAGTGTGAGCATACTACCTAACTTGGGGCCATTCATTAGCTGCCGCTGGGCCAACAACGAGGAAACGCTAATAACAAACACATACAAAATGATCATCCTATACAACACGTCGGGCAAAGTTCTGCATCTGTTGGACAATTTGTACAGAGACAAGGAGATACTGCGATGTGTTCCGTGCAACAATGATAACCGAGTGATAGTGTCGACTAGCAACGGTCATCATAGCTTGGAACTGGTCGATTTGAAGACTAAAGAACGGCAGGTGTTCAAAGAGAACGAGACTCTGTTAGATCTGGTTACAGTTCCTGGTAAGTTATTCTTTTTTCCGGCATTTCATTATTTTTTTTTTTTAATTTATTTATTCATTATTTAAAGTATACATCAATCATCTTATATGCATTAGCATTAGAAACCACTTAGGTTTGAGAAATATGCTAACAAATAGTAGTATCTAGGCATTCTACAAGAGCAGTTGTCAGCAGAAAAAGCTAAAATAATTAAATTAAACTAAATAATAATTAATAGAAACTTTTTAAGTCACATTAGATGTGACTTAAAAAGTGAGTCTTTAGTTTTCTTTTGATGTTGCGAGGGTTAATATGGTCCCGCACATCAATAGGTAATTCATTAAGGAGGCGAGGAACTAGGTAAGCATTCCAGCGTTCGCCGAACCTATTGGGCGCTCGCGTAATGCACAACCGATTCTGAGTGGCAGCCCGCGTAAATAATTACAATTATATTAAATTATAATTACAATTGATTAAGAAACAAGATCTTTCGAAAATTAATTACATCTTAATTCTAAAATTTACATCTTGACAGATCGTAAGAATGTACATAGGTAATGTTGCCAAGAGTTATTAATATATATAAGTAGCAGAAGCCCGCAACTATGTCCGTGAGGAATATAAAATATTGCAAGAACACCAATTAAATTGCATGTGACCTTTTTTTTTAAAAGAAAAATGGGTATAGCAAGCTATTCTTAAAAGATAGATATATACAATCGCGGACTTTTTCGTAGTACAAATAAACAGGAACAATCCTTACATACATTATTGTGATATGTCTCTAAGGATTTAGGTAACTTTTCAATGTAAGCTTTCAGGCTCGCGACACTTCAACAATTAGCGTAATATTTAGGTAATTTACACAAAATCTTCACAACTAAAACCTTCCTCAGAAATCGCTCTATCTATAGGTGGAAACCGCGTAGTCTTTGAGTTTATCGTGAACAAACAGACGCGTTGGGAGGCTTTATTTTTTTTCACGACAGCGTATATTCTGAAAACTTGAGTTATCCATCCATCTGGTTTCAGACAGCAACAGAATCCTAGGCCTCAAACAACGGGAAGTGACCGAATACGAGTTCCAAATGTCGCGCAGGTTCAACCAGCACGCCAGCAGCTGTCGCAGCAAGACCGTGGTCACCAGCGATGTGGTGAAGGAAAACGTGTCGTTCATATCGATGGCCGTCAACAAGTCTGGGACGCTGCTCTTTGTTTCCACCGACGACAGTCGCGTCATTTGCGTCGATCTTAAGACCAATTCGTTTGTTTTCGAACTGGAAAACAGGAGAGGGTAAGTGGTAATCCCTCGAGTGGAAAAGAATAGATAATATATTATGTATTTAGTTCTTATGACAGCTTATTTGTTATATGGGACTCGCGCAGTGTAAGAGATACATCATCGTCATTATCAGCCTATTAACGGCCCACTACAGGGCCAGACCTCCCTCCTTATAGGAGAAAGGATATTGAGCGTAGACCCACCGCGCTGCTCCAATGCGGGTTGGCGGGCTTAAAGATACATAGTAGTTGTCTACTCCTTTGCTCTCGAGAGTTCAACGCAACGCAATAAAAGTATTGGCAATTTATATGATTTTGACTGTAAACACTTTTACCTTAAGAAGAAAGAAGAAGGCAATTCGTATCATCATTATTAGCTGGTGTATGTCCACTGCTGGACATAGGCTTTTTTAGGAACTTCCAAACTCAACAATCCTGAGTCGCATGTGCCCAGCGGCTCCCTGCGACCCATTTGATGTCGACGGTTGGTGCGGGGCGCCATTCTAGCACCTTCGGCCCCCAACGTCCATCAGCTGTTCCAACCACGTGCTCCACCCATTGCCACTTCAGTTCTGCGACTCGCTGAGCTACGTCGGTTACTTTGGTTCTTCTGCGGATCTCCTCATTTCTGATTCGATCACGCAGAGATACTCCGAGCATTGCTCTTTCCATCGCTCGCTGAGTGCCTCCGTGCCTTCGTATGAAGCCCGCAATTCGTGTGTTTGGTTTAAAATCGTAATCATCAGATGCTGATATGATTATCAGCCTATTAATGGCCTGGCCCACTACAGGGCTAGGGGGGGGGCAGGGAGCTCCTTATTCGGGAGATGATAAAATTTTAAAACTCGCTTTATATTCTAGGAACGTAGTATCAATGGCAGTGAGCGTAGTGTGGGACGACTTCGAGCCGGGGTCGGATGTGTTGCTGACCGGCACCGGCTGCGTGGAGAACACCGCCAAGGTGTGGTACTTGGATGCTGCCTACATCTCGCACAATACACAGAAAAATGGGTATGCTGTTTTTATCACCACCTTTAACGTAACCAGTCTATTTATATTAATATACATACATACATACATAGCATCACGCCTCGTTCCCATAGGGGTAGGCAGAGACTACATCCTTCCATTTGCCACGGTCCTTGCATACTTCCTTAGCTTCTTTCACACTCATTAAACCTTTCATACAAGATCGTCGGTTTAGGGTACGCTTGACCTGGCCATTTTTTAAAATGTCCTGAATTTGGTCCAGAAACATTCGCCTAGGTCTTCCCCTTCCAACACTTCCATTCTCTCTGCATGCCCAAACCATCTAAGCATCCCTTTCTCTATTTTAGACACTACATCTTCTTTTACACCACACTGTTCTCTTATTATACTATTGTTAACTCTATCACTCAGTTTTATTCCGCTCATACTCCTCAGCGCTCTCATCTCTACTGCATTTATTTTACTTTTATGCTTCTTCTGCCATACCCAACTTTCACTACCGTACATGAGTGTGGGCACCAGCACACCTCTATGCACAGCCAGTCTTGCCTTCTGAGACACTTTTTGGCTATTCATAAATGCATGTAGAGCACCATTCACCATGTTACCAGCATTTACTCTTCTTTCAATATCACTCTCACACGTTCCATCTTTCGTGAATTTACTACCCAGATATACAAACTCTTTTACTTCTTCAACTTTCTCTCCATCTATCCAAATATTACAATCTGTCACATGTTCATCTCTTTCAAAAATCATTACTTTCGTTTTGCTGACATTCACTTTCATTCCTTTCCTTTTCAAAGCTACATTCACAATAGTTACCATTTCTTGTAACTCATTAGCAGACGATGCAAGTAATACTTGATCATCTGCGTAGAGAAGACATTTAATGAGTAACTCGTTCATTCTTAGACCACATACACTTTCTTTCAAATCTATCAAGCAACTGTCCATGAACAAGTTGAACAGCCATGGCGACGCTACACATCCCTGTCGTACGCCCCTCTCCACTGGGAACCACTCAGTGTAGGCCCCATTTATTCTGACACAAGCACTAGAATTGTCATAAAGAGATTTCAGTGCTCGGACCAGACTGCTGCTCACCCCATACGTGGACAATGTTGACCATAGTTCATTCCTCCCCACACGGTCATAGGCCTTTTCCAAGTCAATAAAAGCACAGTACACTTTTTGGTGTTTAGCCAAAAATTTTTCAGCTATACATCGCAAGGAAAAGACCTGATCCGTACATCCCATTCCTTTCCTAAATCCTGCTTGCACATCCCACATTTTTCCATTAGTTTCATTTATCAACCTTTCAACCAGCACCTTTGCATACAGTTTGCCGACAACACTGAGAAGGCTGATTCCTCGGTAATTCTTGCAATCTTGCTGTGACTCTTTTCCCTTATATAGTGGAACAATTACGGCCTTAGTCCAGTCGCCTGGAACTTATATTAATATCCTACTCTCTAATTTTATTCTTAAATTAAAAGTATTTAAAACCCAAAAAACACCTTTGTATCACTAGAATAAATTGTTCCTTTAAATATCACTACATATTATATAACTATAAATTATAAATTTAAAAAACCCCCGACCCAAATTAGGAACATGAAAAAAACCGGTCAAGACAAATTCAACAAGCCCAAACTCGATGGGTTTACTAAAAATGTAGACCAGGGTTACGTCTCCTACCTTCGAGCCTTATCATCAGACCAGCTCAGTGGTTCCAGAAGACATTAGTGTTTCGAATGTCAGATCACACACATGCTTTCAAGTAAACTGAGCGTGTAACATTTCTATCACACCTAACAAACGACCTGATGACCTTGAAGATCTGAATCGATTTCCACCAAACATTGCTAAGAACACTATCGACTGATATACCTTTGAAACAAAAAAACCGCATTAAAATCGGATCACCCATTTGGGAGTTACGATGCCACGGACAAACACATTCACATACACTGACACGTCAAACTTATAACACCGCATCGTTTTTGCGTCGGGGGTTAAAAACAAAGTCTGTTGCTGCGTCTCTTCAATCTGTCTCTGTTTACGATATGCTGCTACTGAACGGGTGATCTTTCGGTTTCCACTAATCTATACAGTGATTCCTGACGAAGATTTTAGTATATAAATTGTTAAAGTTTTGTATAAATTGGCTTAAATATGACGATAATTGATGGAAAATTTCATTGAAAGCCCTGCCTAATGCATTTGAGATATAACAAAACGGTGTATGAAAGGTTTGTTCCTCTTTATTGCGGCTACAAAAAGTCAGCGACAGCATATATAGCAGTTTTGACAACCTCCGTGGCGCAGTGGTATGCGCGGTGGATTTATAAGACGGAGGTCCTGGGTTCGATTCCCCGCAGGGCAGATTGAGATTTTTCTTAATTTGTCTTGTTCTGGCTGGTGGGAGGCTTTCGACGTGGCTAGTTACCACCCTACCGACATAGACGTACCGCCAAGCGATTTAGCGTTCCGGTACGATGTCGTGTAGAAACCGAAAGGGGTGTGGATTTCGTCCTATTACACCGTCACTTAACATCAGGTGTGATAGCAGTCAAGGGCCAACTTGTAGTTGATAAAAAAAAACTACACTTTAAGGATAGCCAGCCATGTTCATTCTTTCCTAAACCAAGAGCCAAGTAAATAATTTTTGTTTGATGTTCTTCGAAGACACAATTTTTCTCGCAAGCGAAATCGCGGTCATCTGCTAGTGTTACATAAATCGAATATGCATTTTGTTTGTTAATTTCCATCGCTAACCATACCATCAATATGTCCTCCACAGCAAAGTGCGCCTAACAACAAAGTTCGACGCGAGTTTCATCAACGTCCTATCACCGCACACGCCTAACGCCCCGCCACCGAACAGCGCCCACAGTGCCCACAGTACACCCAAGAGACACCAGTCCTTCGTCAGCTCGAACAGCAACGAGGTGGTGAAGCGCACCGTCGCCACCACCATGAGTCTGGACCGCCACGCGCTCAAGCCGTTGAACCTGAAGGGCGTGTGCAATGGCAACAACGATGGAGCCACGCAGCCCTTGCTGGCGGTTGTCGATGATAAAAACAATATACAGGTAACTATTATTGTTCCGATAGTCGTTTCAGTCCATAGTCTTTTTGCGAAAAGCCTCGATCAACACCTTAAGAAGCTTTCGCTTAATTGTTGGATCAAGGGTCGGATACAGAAGGCAGTATTCCTTGAAACGGCGCGTATTGTGAGGAGGTTCCTCACTCTGGAGCCCTGACCACCGGTTGCTTGGACCCGCAAATGGAGGAGAAATTTTTAATAGTGTTTTTATATATATTTTTGTATTACTTAAAACATTGTTAAAAATTTTTTAAAAATATGTAAATAAATATAAATGAGAGAAAAGAATATACAGGTAAATAAATCTATTGTATTTTTAATGTGGCAACCCACCAATGGTTTCTCAAGCAACGAAGGCAATCTATATTATTTTTCTATTCCTATTTTATAATATAAAACCTCAACTCAGAACACAAAAGCTATTGATTCCTACACATTATGACGACCTCCGTGGCGCAGTGGTATGTTCAGTGGATTTATAAGACGGAGGTCCTGGGTTCGATTCCCGGCGGGGTAGATTGAGATTTTTCTTCTTAATTTGTCTTGGTCTGGCTGGTGGGAGGCTTTCGCCGTGGCTAGTTACCACCCTACCGACAAAGACGCATCGCAAAGCGATTTAGCGTTCTGGTACGATGTCGTGTAGAAACCGAAAGGGGTGTGGATTTTCATCCTACTCCTAACAACTTAGCCCGCTTCCATCTTAGACTGCATCATCACTTAACATCAGGTGTGATAGCAGTCAAGGGCCAACTTGTAGTCGATAAAAAATAACATTGATTTATAGTGATCATTACCAAACGGGGTAACTTAACTTAATAATTATAATTTTGTTGTCAATCTTTGGTCAAAACTATAACACGCAATATCAAAACGGAATAAGTTTTATCATGATCTGCTTCATGTAAGAATAGAAAACAATATCAATAAATTATCTCTCATTTATTTGTATTTACATTTGTTTTTATTCCTAACAATGATGAAAACAGTATTGAAAATTAATAAAAACAAAACATTTTCTTCTCCGCTTTTGGATTAAGAACCTCCTCATAATACGCGAAGTTTCAACGACTACAGCCTTCTGTATCCGACCCTTGATCCAACTGTCAAGCGAAGGCTTCTTCAGAAGTTAGTCGAACTATTCAACGATTGATACGACGATCGATTTGACGACCTCCGTGGCGCAGTGGTAAGCGCGGTGTATTAATAAGACGGAGGTCCTGGGTTCTATTCCCGGCGGGGCAGATTGAGATTTTTTTTAATTTTTCTTGGTCTGGCTGGTGGGAGGCTTTCGCCGTGGCTAGTTACCACCCTACCGACAAAGACGTATCGCCAAGCGATTTAGCGTTCCGGTACGATGTCGTGTAGAAACCGAAAGGGGTGTGGATTTTCGTCCCACTCCTAACAACTTAGCCCGCTTCCATCTTAGACTGCATCATCACTTAACATCAGGTGTGATAGCAGTCAAGAGCCAACTTGTAGTCGATAAAAAAAACTGTCAAGCGAAGGCTTCTTCAGAAGTTAGTCGAACTATTCACAATAAGACCATTGACTGAAACGACAAGGAGCCTATGACAGTTAACTCAACATTCCACATGGGAATTATCTCGTAAAGGTTTATTTAGTAACATATTTTCATTTTTTACAGATAATGCGCGGAGGGAAACTAGTATCGGAGATTACGACACACCCAGATGACGTCATAACAGCAGTGAAAATATCGCCATGCAACCAATATGTGATATTCGGCCTACACTCCGGCACAGTGCGAAGATATACCATACGAACAAAAGCGACCAAAGACATAATGGATGTGTATAGCGCAGTGCAGTACATGAGCTTCGTGAGCCCCAGCTTGTTGATAGTCGCGGGGAAGAACAAGTGTTTGATGGCGTATAGATCCGTACATAGCGGGGACTGGAAACCGGAGATGTTGCAACGTGGCAACACGAATCTGGGGTCACAGGAGATTTTGAATGACATTAAGGGTAAGTTTCTTTTTAAAAAAAATAATGAAGAAATTGAACCGACTCCAAAACATAACAAATAATTGCGTCATTTAGTTGCTTTTACTTAAGTATATTTATGAAGTCGGTGCCCTCCAAGTTTAATGAACGTTTATTTAACTTTGTGGGTTCTAGGTAACATCCTTAAAATAGAAACCTTGGCTGGCACTAGGTTACATACTAACTGTTTGATCAAGCTTTGTTCTATATTTTTTTTAATTTGGAAATTATACTTTTTCTAAAAATTAAACCTGGCTAGAAAAATGATTCACCCCCATATAAAAAACTGCAATTTAAGGTATTAGATTATTTTGTAATAAAAAAAATTGTTTTCAGGAATATCAAGCAAGTCAAACCATTCAGACAGGATATCAAGCTCAGGAAGTGACTCCAGCATCACTTCTAGAGACCGCCATTTTTCCAATGGAGAAAAAAAAATAATTTGCAACGCCAGCTCATTGGTCAACAGCTACTGGGTACAAGACGTCGGCCTCATAACCATAGAGTCGAACGCGTCTATAAAACTATGGGATGAGAATTTGAAATTATCTAGCGTTCTCAACTATAGACAAGTAGATGTGTGCATATCCTGTTCGGATTTCAAAAAAAATATCCTTGTTATATGCGACATGGCTAATTTATCTTTTCAGGTAATTATTTTTCTATGATATTACATTTACTTCTTTGATATGGTAATAATTTTTAATTAACGGTTAGCTCTGGCTAGGATGTTGGCTTTAGGCAGCGAGATAGAAGGCATCGAAACCAATTAAGGGATTACTTAATTTCGTTTTATCATGGGACTGCTAAGCAGAGATCTACACCGCTACGTAGTCGATATCCCTTGGACGTATACTAAGCAGTTTGGGTCCTCGTTCCTTACACGCGCTGCCAAAGTATGGAATGCCCTTCTAGCTTCCATTTTCCCCACCACCTACAATTTGTGTACCTTCAAGTTAAGAGTGGATAGGCATCTTTTAAGCAAGTGCGTTCCACCGTAGGCTGCAACTTCGCGTACCATAAGGCGTATTTGCAGACAAGCGCTAGCTTTTTTTTTTTATCGACTACAAGTTGGCCCTTGACTGCTCTCACACCTGATGTTAAGTGATGATGCAGTCTAAGATGGAAGCGGGCTAACTTGTTAGGAGTGGGACGAATATTCACACCCCTTTCGGTTTCTACACGACATCGTACCGGAACGCTAAATCGCTTGGCGATACGTCTTTGTCGGTAGGGTGGTAACTAGCCACGGCGAAAGCCTCCCACCAGCCAGACCAAGACAAATTAAGAAAAATCTCAATCTGCCCCGCCGGGAATCGAACCCAGGACCTCCGTTTTATAAATCCACCGCGCATACCACTGCGCCACGGAGGTCGTCAAAAGCTTATAATTAAAAAAATAACTTTTTTTGAATAACCCTAACTAGTTAACTACCTTAGATTTCATTCGCAATCAGTTTACACTGAGTGACGTATGATTAAAGCTTGAAACTTATTTTTAAGCGAAAAGAAAGGGTTACCAAGTGCCATCCTATGCCTTTTTAGTACAAAACTACTAACAATTGTAGTTTGATATTATACAAAAAACAAATAAAATCGTTAATTTAAGTATAAAAACAGGTACAACCTACCGCCACCTTTAACCTCTCGGTCATTTGGACACAATCTCGGGAGGGCAACCCGGAATCCGCACTTCTCTTCGCCTAACAAAAAACAGGTACAGCAGACTATACATGAACTAAATTACAACTTTTCAATATTTTTTTTAGACTTTCGAGCTCAACACTCGGGAGACAGTGGAACTGCGCACTATACAAGAGTACAAGCTCAACAACAGGATATACTCGTGCGCGCTCACTGCTGACGGGAACATACTGGCACTGGGACTTGACTCGGGCGATGTTGTGGTATGTCTCCTATCTATACTAATATTATATAGCTGAAGAGTTTGTTTGTTTGACACAAGTGACACAAAGTTGCTTCACATAAGTTGGAAATGAGGAGTTACCGATTTTAACATTTTCGAGCGCGCAATGTATTGCCAACAAGTACCCTCCGCAATCTATACGCGCGCCTTTTGTGTAGGTACCAACTCGTAAACTTTTTTTTTTCGCTTGGAAATGCATGTACGCATCCCTCCAAACACAATTCCATTATTAACAATAATTAGCATTGTCCCCGACCCGACCTCGTCGATATGTAAGATGCCACAGAATCGCTTTCGCATTTTTCAGTGACGTCCCGACGTTTGCCTTCACGTGATCCTTACGATTTAGTACTGCAGCTCAAATTATATGGAGTCGATGCGCATATCTTCGTCTCCTTCTACCCTGTCTTGCTCGGCGTATGAGGGTAACGTTAGGATCTGCTTCCCTCATTCTTTCCTCAGCCTCTGACTCAGAGAAGGATATCAAGGCCATCCAGCATGTCTCGTCGCTGATCATTACATCCACCGCGCTAGGAAATGACACACTTCCGCCGACAATAGACGCCAGAATATCCTTTACAGCCCCCAAGCTGCACATTCAACTAAAGTGTGGTACGCCGTGGCTTCCGCTGCCCCGCACTGATGGCAAGCCAGAAATTACATTTATATTGCTGGTTTTCGTTAAAAATTCAATTTTTTTGTTTTTAATTTGAAATCGTAGATTGACTTAGGCCCTTCCATAAGCACTGTTGTTAGTAATAAAACCATTTTTTTTTCTTAATTAAAAAAAGAGCAATTTTAACGCTAGTGGACTATGTTATGTACTGAATCTTCTGTTTATGTTTTCGTGACCTACCTATCAGTTACCAGAACCTCATAACCTGAAGTCGCATAGGCCAACAATTGTATCAACAAAACATTTTACATACTGTTCGCGTGCCAATTCCAGGTATGGAACGTCCCAAACAAAAGGCAACTGAAACTACTCAAGCACCACAAGACGAAAGTGCAGTACTGCTCGTTCTCGCCCTTGCCGGAGCGTCTGTACCGCTCGTCGATGCACTCGCCGTCGGCCGCAACACTGAGCCCGCCCAACTTTGACGACGAGTCGCAACCTCCGCTCGTGCTGGTCACCATGGCGACGGAGGTGGTGTGGTGGAACGTGACGTACGTCATACGCTCGAGGAATGTCAAGGGGATGTGGAAGTTAGTATCGTAGATTATTATTGATGATATAGTTCGTTCACGTTAAGATAGCAGTGAGTCATCATTGTTCGCCAGCCTAACCCCGCTCCCTAAACAAACAAATCGATCGTCGTGTTCGAAGTTACGCCTTCAACTGGTCACTGTGAACTTGACCTTGTAATTTGAAAAGATTTGATTGGTTAGGAGGCGGGGTTAGGCCGGCGCTCACTGAATTCTTAACACGAACGAACTATAAATGTGTTTATCCTATCATTTAATTCTCCATCATTATCAAATATACCTAGTTTAACAGCCAACCAACCAAAATCCTTGAAGATATGATACGGTGTTTAGACCGACCACACTATTTCAATGCTGAATATTTGATTCTTGTAACGATCACTTTTAGTATTACATTTATTTATTTATTTGGATTTTATATATAATTTATTATTATAATATTAAGGCGAAAGTTTGTTAGTGTGTGTATGTTTGTTACTCTTTCTCACAAAAAGTACTGAATGGATTTTGATGAAACTTCGCAATAATATAACTTACATATCTGATTAACACCCAGGCCACTTTTTATCCCGGAATTCCCACGGGAATGAGAACTACGCGGGTGAAACCGGTATGTCAAATTAGTCAAAATCGATAAAAAAAAATAAACGCAATGTGAAGCAGCTTGTTGGCAACCATTAGTAAATAAAATTTTAACTAATAATAATAAATATGTATTTTGTTTGACAGTAAGCCCGGCGGTTGGAACGTGGTGACGCCTCTCACGAGTCCCATCGACCCTCGGAACGAGACCCCCACCAACAAGTCCAGCTCGGACTCCTCCAAGTCTGCCAACTTCTTCTTCGGGGACAACGGGCTTGACCCCAAACAGGTTTGGAAGTCCAATTGGAAGAAAAAGACGTAAGTTCACCAATCTCATATAAAAATATGGAATGTGTTTGTAATATTGAAATAAACGTTTATTACTACATGCATATTATTATATATACGGTACATACACCAAAATAATATTTTTTTACAATTTTTGTCTGTCTGTCTGTTTGATCTGGCTAATCTCTGAAACTACCAAAAAAAATCTTTTGTATAGTCAGACTCATGACATTTTGTATCAATATATTCCCGCGGGAACAGGAAATACGCAGGCAATAAATAGGCAGGTTTTGACGACCTTCGTGGCGCAGTGATATGCGCGGTGGATTTATAAGACGGAGGTCCTGGGTTCGATTCCCGGCGGGGCAGATTAAGATTTTTCTTAATTTATCTTGGTCTGGCTGGTGGGAGGCTTTCGCCGTGGCTAGTTACCACCCTACCGACAAAGACGTACCGCCAAGCGATTTAGCGTTCCGGTACGATGTCGTGTAGAAACCGATAGGGGTGTGGATTTCATCCTACCCTTAACAAGTTAGCCCGCTTCCATCTTACATCGCATCATCACTAAACATCAAGTGTGATAGCAGTCAAGGGCCAACTTGTAATCGATAAAAATAAAAAAAAAGGTGCAATCGGGGGCGAAAGCTACTAACGAGTAAAATGTAAACTTACTAATATTATAAATGCGAAAGTATGTCTGTTTGGCAAAATTAAATAAATTTTGGTACAGTGATAAATAGTATATTAGGAAAGAACATAGGAATAGGATTTATGCAGGTGAACCCGCGGGCACAACGCTTAAAACACTTATAGGAGAGGGGATATGAAGCGTAAACCCACCATACTGATAATTGTTAATATTTTTTTATTTTCGCGACCCAACCCAGTATACAAACGCATTGATGATTAAAACCATATAGCCTTACCTCTACACCAGTGGTTGCTTGCACTTAAAAGCCCCGCAATTGGGCGAGCTAATTTATTTTTTAAAAATTGTAATTCGCACTGTTAAAAAGTAAAATATTTTATTTAAATGTATATAGATAGGTTCTCAGGTGCTGGAATGGCGGCCCTGCATTATTAAGCGCAGTGTTGATCCTCCTTAGGTGGACTGATAACATCAAACGGGTTTCAGTGCTTCAGCCGCTGGATGCAATTGATTCAATACCATGATGTTTGGAAGTCTTTACAAGAGGCCTACGTTCCGCAGTCGAACGTCGATCAGCTAATGATGATAAAATAAACAAGAAAAAGAATTTAAACTATCGCAAGTATTTCATATTATTCAAATACTTGTGAATGCGCTCGTGGCTCGCTCTTAGCCTCACGGCGTGTTGCATCAACAAGCAAGCTTATGACTAAAGACCCCGTATAGGTTCGATATTCGTCAGGCTTACTCCGACAACGATAACGTGAGTTTCAGCCGTTTCTATAATAAGATAAAAAAAATGTGACCAATAACATTATTCTATTTCAGATTTAAAGAAGGTTCAAAACGCAAGGAGATCCTATCCTGTATAAAGCTGTCGGGAATGAACGCCAAACAAATATGCCACGACGACAATTTCTCATACTTCGTGACGGTGGACAACGCGGGCCACATCCATATCATGAACCTTATCAACAACTGCAATACGTAACACTAACTTTAACTATTGTTTATAGTGCGACATAATAGAGTAGAAAATAAAGGAGGGCGCTAGCGTCGTACATATGGTTATGTGTAGTGTGAACACAACCACTTTGATACTTTATATTTTGATCAATACGTGGTTAATAATATTTTACTGTACCGACTGTAAGATGCATAACGAAAACTTTTTACGGAAGCTACAATTAGCATCAAACATAACAAAAAGGCTGAGACCTTAAAGATTGAAGCAAATTCTTGTCCACATAACTCCCTCAGTATTCTGTCCAGAATTTTTTTCCTAGACATGTACCAGGACCGGGAGTGAGGTAAAGAGAATCCTTTACCTAACTCCTGGTTGGCGGCTTGATAGGATATTTACCTATCACACTGTATAATGAAAACTTATTTCGGAAATAAGGGGTTACCGATTTTAAACTTTTTAAGGGCGCAATGTATTACGGACAATACAATAACAACGCTCCACAATCTACGGTGACACGGCCGCATAGGGCGCGCCGTCGTGGACTGTGTTCTACTCTTAGAATAGCTGATTCCGTGCGTTTTAAAATTACATTTACATTGCTAGTTTTAGTAAAAGTCCTTATTTGTTGGTTTTTAATTTAAAACCATAATGAGGTATTTTTGCTGCAATTAGCTAAAAAAACTGCAGATGTATTTTTTAATCAAAATGAGCGACGAAAAATTCAAACGCTGAGGAACTTAGAATCATGTACTGAATCACTAGTTTTAAGTTTTACTTACATTTACATTTTTTCTTTTACTTACACCCGTTACCTCGTAAATAAGATGCGTCTGTTGGAAACACTAAAATTGCAAGTAATAAAAAAAATATTATTTCTATCGTACGGTGACGTTTGTCTAAATGTATGATATTTCTTTGTAATTCTTCTGTTAAGTATATAATGTGTGATTAAATTATCAAGAACTAGTGGTTGCGCTATAGGGAATGTTTTTATGAAAATGACAGCTAACGCGCTGTTGCCACACAGCTATTTTCTTTACTTACATTTTTATTACTTTCTACTCTCTTATGTCGTACTTCTACACTTCTATACAATACTAGTATTATCAAGAAGGGTTTGTGTGCGTGTTTGAACGCGCTAATCTCTTGAACCGTTCGAAAAGATTCTTTTATATAAAATAACCAGAATTATGAGTAACATAATATGAAATAGTAAAAAAAATATATCGATATTCTCAACGAAATTATCATTTACGAAAATTATGATATAGGTTTATATAACTCTTATTAATTTTAATTGAATAACTACATTTTTCCAGTCTAGGGTTGCCAATGGATTAGGAAAGAACGTGACTGATTTTGATCTTATCGCATTAATATGATAAATTTTAGAAAATGTGGCAACCCTTAGTGATAAAAACGAGTGAAGTTATATAGAAAATGTTATTTATAAGGAAATGAGATTAAACTTTCGATAATCATTATATTTTTCTATAATAATAATAGTGAAATAGCGTGTTGTATATTGCATTTAAATAAATACGTAATTTAGGACAAAAAATGATCAATTATTATAATTATCAAAATAGGCATTAATTTATATCAATAATAATAATAACTTTAATAAAAATATGAGATTTATACATAAGTTTTCTAACGAAACGCTCTCTGCAAGAGTGATATTTTTGTTATGTACATATAAAATCCGTGATCTTAATAACTATTTTAGAACAATTTTAGTCCACTTTTTAAGTGAAATACTGCCATTTTATTGTAGAAAACTTTTTATTTCTATTTTAACAGTTTTAGCAACGAAAACAGTTTATTTAATCATAGTATTAGGATTTAAAATAAAAAATGTCACAATAACGAAGGATTTAATAAAGATCGTGCGCATCTAGTTGGAGTTCAAAAAGTCAGTCTAATAAGCTTACACAGCCTATGAAGTTACGTGGCTTGGAGATCTTTCCTGTAAAGTTAAAAAAGTCCATCCAATAAGTTTTGTTAACCTATTAAAGTGATTTTTTTCGCCGTAATTCTTCTTCTTCTCTTCTTCTGAAGAAAAAGATTCAAGTGAATTTATTCGGCGTAATTCTGAATGTGCTAAATTCATAGCTGACTCCAAACGACTCTCCAAACATACATCATCAGTTGACCTTCAAACTCTTCGTAGACTGTAAATTTCTTAAATGATATTTTTATCCCTACCTAAAAGTGGCTTAATTACATTTTAGCGGTTTTCAAAAGCTAGTCCAACTAAATTGTACATGATCTATGTCGTCCTTATGTCGCAAATTCAACAGGTAAATCTGTTTTAATTTAAGAAACATTGTGTGCATGTATGATCACTTTATATGATTTACCATGTTTTAGTGATTTAAACAAATGATACACACAATAACTTATGATAATGTTAGTTCCATTTTTAATCAAAATAATTGTAAGTATATATTTACAAAAAAGTATGCAATTTTAATGTTCATAAGCGTAATGATGAACGCACAATTTTAATTAGAAAGTAGTAAACGTATTAGACATCGATTTCTAATTTGTAAGCGTTTTATCATTTTTACGTAGTCTCCCACCAATATGCCTTTATGTTATGATTATTGTACTTTAAGTATAATACATTTTTTTTCTATATAGTGGCACTTCTCAATTAACGCGATTTATCTATAACAAAGTTTTACTCATCAAATATAAAAGTCCCTTATCTGTGATTATGAAATATATTTGCCAACAAGTGGGCTCAAAATATTTTTTCACTTGGCTGTTCTCTCATCTAATGAAAAGAGATCACTTAACACTAGATTAGATGATAACTAAGATTGGAATACACTAACCTGAAATGATTTGTAGAAAAAATGCAACCCAATTGATTTATATCAAAACTAATTTGCTATACAACTACTTTGTCTATAGAACGAAGCAGGCTTTACAAAATTTATGAACAGGCAAAAAGTTTATACCTCCCTAGTTGGCAACTGCAAATGCTGTAGTGAAAAATAACGTTATTTTGTATTTTACGAGTTGTGCCATTTTGATAATGAATTGTAAATAGTAATGTATTATATAAGATTTTATGTATCAAACTAATTGTAATGGTGCTATCGATGTCGGATTTGAATTTTGAAGTTATAACCTAGTGTTTGTAAGTGAAATATAATTTTAGGGCATGAAGTGTTTTATATAACAATGGAATTGTTAATCCGGATAGAATTATTAATAATCCAGATTAAATAAAAAATATAAAGATCAGTTTAATTATCATCTCTATTAGTTTACATTATCTGCAAATGGATTTAATTCTATTGTTATAATAAAACAAATTGAAGGAACAATATTTTTAAAGTATTCTGAAATTTAATAATGTAATTCTAAGAAACTCTGAAATGCTCAATGATTATTGCATTTTTATCTGTTCCTAATCTGCTACAATTTTTTTTTAAATGACAACACATATTTTTATTATTCAAGCAATGTTCATTTTATTTTTTTAATATTAATATTAATAATTATAATTATGACTTGTATCGTATCTTCCAAACATAAAGCAATATTGGAATAATTACTTATAATATGATGATTTATATGCTGTATCTTGTATGTATTATCTATTCATGCAATATTAATTGAAATGTTAGATATTTTATATGGAATATTATTTTGTAAACATCTCTTTACATTCTTAAATAAAAGCATTTTTTTCTTTTTGCTTAATTTTTATTTAAAAATCCCATATATCATTTATTAGATAAGATTAGCGGAAAAGATGGCCGCTACTTCTGTCAGCTGCTATTAGAGCCATTAGAGCTATTTAGAAGCGGCGACCTCTCGAAGTTGATTATATAAGACCTGCTTCAAGCTGTTCGTGTTTACTCGGCCTAACGCCGCTTATGAATTTTAAGTTCCACGAAATTCTAAATTATGTGACTTTTTGAGGATGCTGAAAAAAGGATTACATTTAAATAAATAAATATTATTGGACAATTACAACACAGCCCCAGAGTAAGCTTATGTAACTTGTATTATGGGTACTATGTTAACTGATGAATATTTTAATATATATTATACATAAATACTTATAATATATAAATATATACCCAGACACTGGAAAACGTTCATGCTCATCACTTAAACATTTTCCAGAATCTAACCCACAGCCTAAGACGCAAAAGCAGCGTCCCACTGCGCCACGGAGGCCGACAATTTATTTATTTTCATGATAATAAGATCATCGGCATGAAATAGGATTTGCTCGCCATTCGAATTATTGGTAGTTTAAGGAAAAGTATCATAAACATTTTAATTAATTGTCAAAATAGCATTTTCTGTTCTGCGTGGTATTTTTTAGAGTTTATATGTATTAGCAACTTAGATTTGGCCTATACTATAATTTAAATAAAAATTTGTACATCCTTACAAATATTATAAAGGTAAAAGTTTGTATGGATGGATGTTTGTTAATCTTTCACACAAAAACTACTGAATGAATTATGATGAAATTTGACAATAATATAGCTTCCATATAATAGCCATAAGTGTTTTATATATTATGTATTATAAAACATTTACATTCACATTTTTGAATTTACCGCGTTGTTTTCAGGTCAAGCTTCTAGTTGCCATCTTCATACAGGGTTACCATAAGAACAACACTATCGCCCTCATTTTTTAACACATCGTATATCTCACAATGAAGAGGGATCAAAAATACCAGGGCTCAAAGCACTGAAAACTACTAAAGCCAATTTAAAAATAGTAGATTTCAAATTCCAACGGATTTTTAAATAACTGTCACATTTTGTTTGACTTCGAAAGGTTTTATTTCGGATTTGCAAATGTGATTGCGAATTTATAAAATAACTTATGATTTAACGACTCAATGACAGTGAAATTATTTTAATTATTTCATATTTCATGTTTATTTTTCACAACTGGGTTACTGTAGTGTGAAATAAAAAGAACAAACAATATTTACCGACAGTATGGCTCAGTTCAACTATCTCAATGAATTAAATAATTTAGCAACAATAGACGGACCTTTAACTCGCGGACCTCTCCAACGCTGGGTTAAAAAGTCAAATAATGAGAACATTAACCCATCCTTGAGCAATTCTTCAAAAAACATATCAAATGTTAATCTAAGTGCTTGTAGTCAATCCATGCAAAAGTTGTCTGTGTCTGGTAATAACGCAAGCTGTAACAATAGTCTTCTAAATGTTAACAAGACGCCAACGAGAAATGAGAATAAAAAAGGGAAAAAGACTCCATCAAAGAACAAGTCGCCTGGTAAGAACTATAACTTAAAATCTTGCTTGTTGCTAATTATTGTTATTATTATAAGACTCTTTACTATTAGTGAAAGATAAGTTTAATTTATAGAGACATATTTCCTCAGGAAGATCAACAACTCCAACTCCTAATAAACTTGCGAAGACACCTAATAATGCTGACAGATTCATACCTTCGAGAAGTAACTCTAATTTTGACTTATGCCACTATATGGTAAGTGTGAAATTATCAAAAATTTAATTATAGTAAAAGATGTTTGTCTCCTATTAACAAAGAATAGAAACAACATGAAAATTTCTATGAAATACTGGGTTTTTCTGCTAATAATGTTTTTAATAGCTAATAATGTTTAAATTCTGCCAGTGCATGTGAAATGATTGATCTCAGTTATGATCAGAATCTGGTAGCTATAGTTTCAGAGTTAAAAGCTTTTCCTTGGTTAATATTTTATTATATGTATATATATTTGTTTGCTACATTAGTTGAACCGTGAAGAAGAAGAAGAAGTTGCAGCGCAAACTACAACTGGAGAAGCCCTGGGCCGAGCCCTCGTCGACACTGAGCCGGGCCGCCTGCTGCAGTACACTTGCAAAGCTCCCGCAGCTCCTGAGGGTTATCAGAACAGACTGCGAGTAGTATATTCTCAGGTATACACTAAATATAGAAGTCTTGCTAATTGATTTTGTAGTACAAACCTGTTAATGGCCAGGCTTAGAACTAAATCCTAGTTAGGTATTCCTGATCCAAATGCCAAAAATTTACTTAGTACTCCATATTTTGTGTTTACTGTAGTAATGTATATGTTTGAAAAATTGTGTTGTTTTTTAATTTTGATAAAATTTACAGGCGAAGGTTCCATCCACAGTGAAGAGCACAACTAGGTACATCCCTCAAGCTCCAGACAGAATATTGGATGCTCCTGATATTCTTGATGACTATTGTATGTACATGTCATATCATACAGTATATAAATATTTTTTCAGGAAGCCTGGGATGCATGCAAAGTAGTAAAAAGTGCATATAGATACAAAGATATAGCCTTTCATTACATTAAGACAATAGAAAGCTCTATTTTAAACAGACAATAAAACAAAGGAGGTTCTGTATTTGACACATATATTATTTTTAGATCGGTCCAAATGACCTACCAGGTTTTTTATTCCAAGAATCTTTAATAATAAGTATTATTCACTTCCCACAAAAATATACAGTATTTAAATAGAACAATCGATAATAAGCTCATAATTTTCAAAAAATACATATTTTTTGTCTTCCTACATAAAACTTTCTTGTTGTGTTGTACAAACAATAAATAAATAAACAAATCAATAATCATTTCTGTCAACAGACCTAAACTTGATAGACTGGAGCGCATCAAACATATTGGCCGTGGCTCTCAACAATACTGTGTACTTATGGAATGCCAGCACTGGACAGATAGAACAGCTTTTGACTCTAGAAGGTTCCGAGACTGTGTGCTCCGTGGCTTGGGTACAAGGGGGAGGCTCTCATTTAGCAGTCGGCACCTCATCTGCAGTTGTAGAACTATGGGACTGTGAAAAGATTAAGAGAGTACGAGTAAGTATCACGCTATCGTCACATTACAATCACAAAGTCATTCAGTAACTCTTAAGTTCATTTTAATTTGAATAAATGGTTGATCACTTTAACTGGCCCATCTTAGTTAAAAGTTGGTGTGCATAGACATTCAATTAAACATCATTTAAGTAACCGGCCGATTAATAATTAAAACAAGAGGTGTTTATTCACACACACACACACACACATTCGAACTTCGGTGTGTTAACCAGGTATTTGAATGTAAATGTCACCTTTTGAGCAGGACTAACACTTATGTCAAAGAATTCAATCAAGTCAATTTGGTATCGTAATAACTTATTTGTATTAATATCGTAGTCACAATTTGTAGTTCATTCCGCTTTACGGCTAGAGCTTGTTAATTAATGAGTGAACCGGGGAATGCGAGCTCGATTCAGATAACCACCCGATTTATGCCCTTAATCAGTGTACAGTTTGTAGTGAACAGTAAATTTAGAAAAGAGGTAACCGTAGCTTATGGTAAACATTGGTTATGATAACCGAAGTCTTGGTGCACATAGGCCTAACTGTTTCTGTCTATGTTCCTGATTTAAGTTAATTGAACCATGTTTCAGCTTTTGTATCGTAATATTATGATGTTGATCAGCTAATGGACGGGCACTCGGGGCGCGTGGCGTCGCTGGCGTGGAACCTGTACGTGGTGTCGAGCGGCGCGCGCGACGGCAACATCGTGCACCACGACGTGCGCGAGCGACACCACGCCGTGGCAACCATCAACGCGCACACGCACGAGGTATTATACTTAATTACAACCAGATGCAAGATATTGTATAGAGAATAACAATATTATTGTATTGCAGGTGTGCAGTCTGAAGTGGTCTCCGGACGGCAAGTACATCGCGTCGGGCGGCAACGACAACCTGCTCAACGTGTGGCCTGTGGCGCAGGGCCAGCACTATTCGCAGCCGCAGTACGTGCACCAGTTCAAGTAAGACTTATACATTTTTACTTTTAAACATAAAAAAGTACTACCTACCTAGCATAATTTGTTATAGGTATTTCAAATACCTAACGCCAAGATATTTCGTATTTCAAATAGGTACTTGTTTGTTGAAAATACTCTTGAACTTTGTATTTCGTATTTCAAATACATGCGAGAAAGTATTTTATAATTTAATTACATCGAAGTATATATTTTGCTTAGCCCTGTCTACAAGAGATAAAATATTCAAATATTCAAATACGTATGAATCTATGCCAGAAAAGTTTTCAAAATATTTGAACTTATACCATGACCTGTTGACAGTCAGCACCAAGCGGCGGTAAAAGGCCTCGCCTGGTGCCCATGGAGCGCTGCTATCCTGGCGTCGGGCGGCGGCACCGCGGACCGCACCATCCGGATATGGAACGTGAACACGGGCGCCAACCTCAACACTGTCGACACCAAGTCGCAGGTACGTCTCATGTAGATAATTAATATCACATAAAGGGCCCCGCCAGGTGCCCATGGAGCGCTGCTATCCTGGCGTCGGGCGGCGGCACTGCGGACCGCACCATCCGGATATGGAACGTGAACACGGGCGCCAACCTCAACACTGTCGACACCAAGTCGCAGGTACGTCTCATGTAGATAATTAATATCACATAAAGGGCCCCGCCAGGTGCCCATGGAGCGCTGCTATCCTGGCGTCGGGCGGCGGCACCGCGGACCGCACCATCCGGATATGGAACGTGAACACGGGCGCCAACCTCAACACTGTCGACACCAAGTCGCAGGTACGTCTCATGTAGATAATTAATATCACGTAAAGGGTCTCGCCTGGTGCCCATAGAGCGCTGCTATCCTGGCTAGAATAGCAGTATATATATAATAATGTTTGTTTGTACGGCAGGTGTGCTCGATCGTGTGGAGCACGCACTACAAGGAGCTGGTGTCGGCGCACGGCTACGCGCAGAACCAGCTGGTGCTGTGGAAGTACCCCCTGCTGACGCGCGTGGCCGAGCTGTGCGGGCACGAGGCGCGCGTGCTGCACCTGGCGCTGTCGCCCGACGGCACCTCCGTGCTGTCCGCCGCCGCCGACGAGACGCTGCGGTTACATTTTGTTTTAATATATACATACATACATACATCACGCCGCAATCCCATGGGGGTAGGCAGAGACTACATCCTTCCATTGTCATTAATCCTTTTGACCTGGCCATACTTCTAAAAGTCCAGGAACATTCGCTTAGAGCTTCCCCATCCAACATTTCCATTCACCCTCGCCTCATAAATCTCTATAGTAATTCTTCGTTCATCCATTCTCTCTACACTCCCAAACCATCTATGCATCCCTTACTCAATTTCAGTCACTATATCTACTTTTACACCAGACTATTCTCGTCTCATACTATTGCTAACTCTTTCACTCAGTTTCGATTCACACATACTCCTCAATACTCTCATCTTCACCGAATTTATTTTACTTTTATGCTTTTTCTTTAATATGTATTATACTCTAAATTCTATAGCACTAAACTCAAATAACACGAATAAGCTTGCACTTCTACATCTAATATATTTTAATGCCAAGTTTCTTGAAGTTTTTATTTGGAATTACGTTATGTCCAAAATTGAAGGAATAGAAACACAAAAAATACATTGATGTGCAATGACTTTAAAAACTATGCAAATGTCGATACATAAATCGGCCATGTACGTCAACTTAGGAAATTTAGTTTCTGTTTTGTAGCTGACCGCATACGAGAACAGTAGCCACGTAGCTTATTTGTAGGTATTGACACCACGAAACTTATTTTACAAAAATACAAAAAAAACAGAAGTATTTCTTTTGCACGCTACTGATTTATGCAATAATAAAGACGTCGATTACAACGAGAGTCTTGTTTAATAGAAATACATACAAAACATTAATGTCGTTTGGAATTTTCTTTGGTGTTAAACAGTCAACATTATTAATTTTGAATTTTTGTTTACAGCTTGTGGAAATGCTTTATGCTGGATCCGTCCAAAAAGAAAGGGCCAACAGATTCCAAGGCAGCGAAGTCATTACTCAACATGAACTCGCTTATTAGATAGATAATATCATCCGACTGCACTATCTGCTATCATAGACTGAAACTTGTGATTTTTGTATACATATAAGTTTAGGTTATAAATTTTTGTAACTGCAAAAGCCGACTAAATTGAATTATGTATAAGATTTCATGTTTATTTAAATGTTAAATAATAATTTAATGACGTCTTAAGCAACAAGTCTTTAAAACACCTGCGAAAATTCTGGGTTTACTTGGAAAAACAGCTTATGTCAAAATAGAAACAACGACAATTAAGGAAACAATGAAAAATAAATTAAAGAAAACATCCACAATGATGCAAACTGGGCAAAATACATACTTTAATGCAATTAAAATACTTTACTAAATACTATATCATATGTATTTAAAATACGAAACACAAAATATTTCTAGATCGTCTATTTAAAATACAAAAAATACAGCAAGATTACGATTTTAATTAAAATAAAAATTATAGTGCTGTGTTAACAGTTTCGTAAAAATAACTCCCCAATTTGACACTTGTTTTTAAATTGTCAAATTGACTTTGTAATAATGAAAATACATCAATAATAGGACTAACATACAGCTATAATTTATAGATATCAACTAAATAGAATTTCCATCCAAATTCAACTTGTCGCTTTTACAATACAATCTCCTTCGTGCCTTCTCCATCTACCCAGGTGTGAGGTGGCACAAATGAAAGCAATAAAGAAGAATTGAATTGAATTAAATCATCAGTAAAAATGCAGTGTTGCCAGCTTTAAACGTTGACTTACAATTTTGTTATGCTTATGCTATTGCGAGCGCTGTTATTTGTAAAATGCACACATTCATAAGATCCCAAAAAGTATTTGATTTCAGATGTATTTTGAAGTTATCAGTATATGAAATACTAACTACAAAATACCTCAGTTTTAGTATTAATTTATAATTGGTATTTGAAATACTAATAACAATATACATTTTTGTTAAGTACCTAATTAATTTAGAAATAGGTAATACGTATTTGTATTTCAATTATGGATTTAACTACTGCCCAATCCTAGATGTAGACCAATACCTACAATAGGGAATATGCATGTGATTCATACATGTCAAGTTTTTATATAGTTTGGATAACTTCTTTGGTCAATAAAATTGTAAGTAATAGCTGAGCAAGCGAAGGACTCAAAAATAATGAGCGAAGAGAGGATCCTGAGCGGTGCTCTCCTAAAAAATAGTAATTGTATGAACCGGACATCGAAATTTTTGAGAAACCTCTGCGAGGATAAACCGCTTAATTACATAATGTTTTATTGCCAGTATGTCTAGCTTCCCTTTCACTTGCGCGTACGGCAGCGGGAGGTCCTCTCACTGTGACTTACAGTGTATATTATTTGTATGTATATCACAGACCTACAGACGAGAAGACATGGAAGAATAATACTGTGAATGAATGAGAGGTTCGAATGAACTGATTTACGAGTCAGTCTAACAAACTTTCTAACATTCGAGTTATTGTAACGATTACAAATTTTCATTTTCATTTTGCGGAAAGAGATTGAAGACCCCTACTCCAAAAATTAAGCGCCTATAATTTCGTATATGTTTGTTAGATTTTAAATTCATTTTCATAGGTACGTCATTATTTCTGTTTCTAGTTCATAATAAAGTTAGAAAAAAATTAAGACATCTACCCCATTTGTGAATTAAAAACTGTTGTGCGATAACTAGTAAGTTTAAAGTATTTCTTGCATTTGTAGACAGGGTACATCGCTGTATTTTAACAAAATCAAAATTAAGAAGTTATAAAATGATTCAAAAAGGCCTCTTTCGTAAGCAATACTAAATTTCGATGGATTACCTTGTTGCACCCCTAGTGAGCCTCCTTATGTATATTACACTTAACTTTATGTAGATCGATCCTAAACCAGATTACATAACATAGTACAAGATAAACTAATAAAATTAAAAAATTATATATTCGTTCTAGTTAACTAGGATATTTTGTTGTAAAACGAAAACGTTAATCGGCGCAATGCGTATCTATAGTCCAAAACATATTAGATTAGCAATAAAAGTTGCTAAGAACAAGGTAGACTGTATGTCTCCATTTGTAATCCACTGCGTCTCACTCCCTAACAATAAATTTCGTCGTTTGGCAATATTTTTTGCTTTTGAGGGGAACGCCCATTATTGCCAATCTATACGGCTCATACTATATTCTGTTGTGAAACTTATGAAAACAGTGTTTATATAGTTACTTACCAATATTAAACAACCTACCGTTGGAGCTAACTAACTATACAATACTGTTTGATTAATTTCTATTTTTAGTTGTATATTATTGTTTAGACTTCTTTTTAAAATACTCATTTTTCATCTTTTTGACATAATTGTGAAATGTGAAACGCAAAGCTTTCAGCAGTCAACGTGTTAAAAATCACTTGCTCTATCATAAAGCAATCTATATCGCTTATTTATTTCAACTCTCATTCTTGTTTCCTACTCTTCTATCCTTTCCTAATTTATATGACATTTAATTACCTCGGCTTCCTTATTTTAAGGTTTTTGTATAATTTATGTCGCTAGTATAATTTTTGCTTTGTTTAAGAAATAATGAATTGTGATTTATAATCATTTTAATTAGTTAGAATTGATAATGTTATACTTTTTTTTTTATTTTTAATAAAGATTTCGTGACAAATAATGATTTTTTTCTCTCATTTATTTTTATTTAAATTTTTTTTATTTTTTTACCAATGTTATATAATACTAAATATGTATAAAAATACTAGGTATTAAAAAAAATATCTGCTCCTCTGCTTGTGGGGCTTTTGAGGGCCCATGGAACCCGCGTCCAGGGCTCCAGAGTGAGGAACCTCCTCACTATATGCGCAGTTTCACAAATTACCGCCTTCTGTATCCGACCCGTGACGCAAAAACCAAGCGAAAGCTTCTTGATATGTTGTTTGGGAGAACAATCATTATTATTTCTTGAATCGGACCTTTATATACTTGCAGTAAACTTACGTTTCGCCTTTTTTTATCAGGTCCACTACCATCGGAGGATTTAAAGTCACTTTCTCAATCAATAATAAGAAGAATAGTTACTTACAATTTGTGACCATTGTTTTTTTCCGTATGCGAAATACGGATGGCATTGAACTTTCATTTTTCATAAAAATTCTATTAATATCATTACAATAATTCTCTATCTAATCTAATATCTTTAAACGAGAAATTCTTTTTTCAAATGTATATAATGTGAATCTGAGAAACGGCTCGCAAGATTTTCATGAAGTTTTGTATCTAGACAGGGGTTTCGGGGGCGATTAAATGATCTAGCTAGGTTTCATCTTTAGAAAATATTGTTTTGGCAATGAAGAGCTGTACCGACACTGCAACACTTAAGCTTCCTAACAATAGGTGGCGTTATGTAATTTGCCTAAATATTATAATTTCCAAAAAAAATATCGAACAAGGCTCGGTTAACCGGTGACCTACTTGTTCTCTAGCCCGGATTAGTAACGAATTGAGGATAGTTATGTACAAACTACCATTGATCCATGATTCGTAAACTGAATTTCCTTCGCAATTTCGCAAATCATTTAGAATATTCTGTGGTACAGAATGCTATAGCACAATATTATAAAGCGTAGTCGGCTTTTATAAACAACATTAGTATACAACAGAATAGTCTCTAGCAAAACTCGTCCGAAGAAAATCATAACAAATAGCTGATTTAATAAATTCCAGTTGCTAATGATATTTGGACCATTGAATTATGTTTAGTCGACCGCATGCGTCAGCTGGCATATGAAAGGGGGTTACGAAGTAATAAGACCATATCACTGTCAATATAAACCATAGACTACGCAAGAGTCGACTGTAACATTTAATAATCATTTACTAAACAGATGGTTAAGTACGGTAGTGGAAATATTAAGGTTTAGGGGTAATTTGAAATTTAGGGGGGTAGGGACGAGTTTTTCTTTAAGGAATTGAGAAAAAGGAGTAATAGTTTCAATACAAAAGTAGATTAGGTATACGAGATGATGAAACTATATTCTAACGATTATTTGCATAACGTGGATTTTTCAACAGGCTATAAATATTATTCTGGCAGGCTATGTTCAATAGGCCCTTTTTCTCAGGAGAAACTACTCATGGTCATCCTCGTCGGATAGTGCCGGACTCTTACCGGCTAAAAACCCCTCCTGCCTCCGCGGCACTGGTGTACCTGCGAGTTTTAACCTGCTACCATTCTCTTCTTGTCTGGTTCTTTCATTTGAAGCATATACAATTAATATACAAGAAATTATTTAGAAAAGATAAAGGCCTGTTACGAATTGTTTACATGCATTGGCTAGCATTAAATAAAACAATGACGTAATAAAAAGGAAACATTTATTATTATTCACTTAGCAGTAATATAATTAAAAATAAAGAGGAATGTAAATAGAAAATACAATAAAAGTAAAACTCAATGTGCGAATAAAATGTGCGCAATCATATTAAAACACAATCTAACGTGTGATGATTAAAAAGCAAAACATATGGAAGCTGTTATGACTAGAACTAAACATACTTTTAAGTTGCCAAATGTTTATACGAGAGTCCAGCTCGATCTTGTTTGACATAATTTTTGTAGACTTGGAAATTTATAATAAATGATTGATTTAAATATATGAATTCATTCATAGTAAAATAATTCCGAGATCTTTAAATTCAATTGATAAATAAAATATTGTATAAACATCAAATAAGCAGAGCTGATTTCATTTTTTTACCAGCAATCAAGTTACTAAACAACTTAAAATCTTTTTTTTTCTTATACATATAACATAAAAGTTTCGTTTCGTTCGTACGACCACTAACAAAGATTATTATACGTAAAATATTAATAAACTCTTGAAATAAGAGATACATGTCAAACGTTCGTATACGAAGTGGACTCTTAAATTCATTAAATGCACAAAAGGAACTGAAACAATCGTCAGGCTTCAAAATAAGCCAAATTTGCATAATAATTTTCATCAATAATTTTCTTAACAATACAAATAATAATTTCATCATATGGCCCACCATTTAACACTATATAAGACTAACTTTTTATTGGCAGTTTCCGTTTTTATGTGATGAGAAAATACTCGAAGTTTCTCTACTACTAAAAACTTACAGTTACTTAAAATTTTCAATAAGTTCTTAAACTTTCAATACGTTAGATATATACTACTCAACTGTACTCAAAAACTAAGATAAAATTTAATAAAGAGATATACCTACTTTCAGATGGTGGTAAAGTTAAACAACAAAAAAATATAAATAGATAGTATGTAAGTGACAAAACTCATTTCTTCCTTATTCCCACTTTTGTAAGATAAATGTCGATTCAACTATAATTTCAATATTTTTTACCAGTCAAGGATTTGGAACATTAGCAAAGAAAATCAGATTAAACCATAGTGAATATCTGGGTGAGAATTTACTTACACGATCTGTTACTTTCACTAATTTTACAAAACTATAAAACAAATCACTTAACATCTATTCATTGTACTCAAAATTCTCTCATTCTTCATTCAATTATTCTTTGTAAAAATAATAATAAGTACTAAAATATTGTTGTCTATAGTCTACGCAGCTATTACAGATTACAGAAAATATATTACAGATGTGAATTAATAAATATTTTAATAACTCATCAATACTTTTTAAAATTTTAATTTTTTATTTTCCACGAAAAACTGCTATTTGATATTCTCAAGAAATGATTGCGACAGCAAAATATTTTCAGGGTTAGTATCTATCTTTTGCAATGATTTTTTTATATTTTTGTAATCGGAAACTGTCGTAATGGAAGAGGCTCTAATGTCGGAGTGAAGATTTCGTCACAAAAAATTGTCCCATTTTCGCTGTAAATAGAAAAATATAGTCATTGCATCTACAGAGGGCCGACGGTAATATGACGAATGTTTTGCAGCGCAGTATCGGACTACCGAATTTGTCGGTTTATAGAACCTACTTACTGCTGAAGTATATTCTTACTAAAGTGTTAACTACACTTTTAGGATATAATCCTTGAAGATAAACGTAATATCAAAAATTGCGGAACCGACAGGATTCAACCCCACGTAGGTATCTTTGGATATTTTTCACGAGAGCCCAGGGTCTCTAAAAATGCATAGAGGATGGCCACCCAGGGGGGGTTTAGTGGGTTAAAATCCCACACAACCCGACTCAAAAAATTTTTCAAATCCTCAAGAGGTTGGATACATGTAGTGGAGATTTCCCCCTATGAAAAAAAAAGGCTTGTCGGATTACCGGGGGTCCACTGTATTTACAGTTAAAACGGCTAAAATTCATATTCATTATATCTCATTAACAAAATCAGACAATGTGATGACACTCTACAATTATAATTATTAATTATTATTTTACAATAACGCACTAAAGTACAAACTAACAAGAACACATTGTTTCTAAAATGCTAACATTAAAAAACTAATTCATATACAAAATGCATCCTTAACATTAATAGCACTTCGATTTACATTCAAATGTAAGCTCCAATTTATTATTGTTTTTAAGTACCTAAAAATAATAATTAATTAATAGTCACAGAGACGGCCGCATTTTTTTTTATCCGATTTGGGCACATTCGTTAAAATAAATGAATGCCTGTTTGCACTATAAATTGTTAAAAATACAAACAATGTTTATAATTATGCAAATACTTAAAATAATTGTGATATATTACATTTAGACAAGCAAAACATCTATGATATAACAGCACGCTTATTTAATGACAAATCTGTTATATAATACGTAAAATCATCATCATTAAATAGCTACAAAACTCTAGTTTTAGGGCCATGTCTTATTAAATCCACCGACGCCCGACTAGCATCGCCTTGGCTCCTAAGGATGGTCGTCTTACCTTCTACGAATTTGATTGTATGTTATAAACGTTAAATACGAAATACAAATATTTCCAAATCGCGTATTTGAAATACTAAATAAAAAATAAATTAGCGTAAGGGTATTGGAAATACCTGTTACAAAATACATTTTAACAAGTAAAGAAAATACAAATACGTAATTGAAGTACAGCGCGAGGTAAGACGGCGCAAGTCGGATGAAAGGTGGTTCTATTGATAATACAACGACAAAGAGGGCAATAGATCTAAGCCGAAACCTAACTGTCAATGTTCATAATAATGATACGTGTAACTTTAAAACAAAAAAGTTCAGAATTTAATCTAAGTCAATACAATAATTATTCTATACATCTTTGCTACATGCTTTCAAACTACGTCACACATTTACGTTTGTAATTCTCAGTACTTATTATAGTCGACGCATTTTAAACTGAGTCGTGAGCAATAAATGTCACTGTAAACATATAGTTAATTGAACGCTCTATGCAGTTTTAGATATTCTATTTAACGAAATTTAAACGCCTGGTACTGACTTTCGGACACAGTTGACTGTAAATCCTCTTCGTTAAACAACGTTATTTATCACTACTACCGACCCGACGACTCAGTTTAAAATGAGTCAGCTATAGTTAGCTAGCAAAACATGCTGTTCAATATAAACCATCAAAACTCCACCGTCTCTCAGTCTAACATATCACTAACTTACATGGCTTGTAAAATTTATAATAAACGTTTAATCTATTGAGATTCACTCGTTCACTAAATACTGTTTTATTTCAGTACCACTCAGTATTGATTGAATCATTGGTGTAAAATTAATCGCACCTTACGAAACCAATCATATAAATTTGGAATAAAATTTCGCACATAATTATGACATCATTATTATATATCACAAATTAAAAATATAATTAATACGATAATCATTCCATAAAAAATTAAAATGTGATTTTTAATGAAAAATAAACGAGTATTTTTTAAAATCGAAAATTACTGAATCACGAGAAATTAAATTATTCAAAAAGTAAGTTACTGAATTAGAGCCGTTTCATATCTTAACACTATCTAATCGATTTCAATCTACATTCGTCTTAATAACAGTTTCTTATTTAATAAAAATATCAACACGCGTTCTGTCTGTAAACTAAACATTTGTATTATGACAGATTTACATATTGCTGTCTCGCTTGCACATAGGCGACCGGCGGCTGTGCACAAGGGAGATAGCCTGATGCTATATCTAATTCTTCATTATTACGCAAACTTCATAAAATTATTTCATATTATTTAATGATTACGTGCATTTCACGCCAAATTTTACCAAACAATTTGGTCCGCTAAATTAATCAAATAAATCGAATTAAGTATTAGTATTGTCTACTTTCTAATGCAGTATGGACAACATCTCGCTGCAGGCGCCGTAGCAAAACGTGTGAGCAGATCGTAGTATACAGCGCGCTCCCTTGCACTTATAGGCTATATGACAGATCGTAGTGATGCACAGAGATTGTACCAACAATGTTATCGATAAATACACAATGAATAAATTAAATTAATTGATTTGACAGACTTTTAAATGAAAGACCGAGCTCTGCTGTTCTTTTCTTACCTTCTTTTAAGTTAATTAATTTATTACGTTTACTAGTTTGCTTTACCTTTTAAGTAACCTTTTACCGATTTTCACTAAATTTTGCATACAAAAATCAAGTATATATACAAATACCCTTTTATCTAGAACAAAGGTTCTTTTTCGTTTTTTTTTTTAAATTTATTTAACGGCCTGGAATCAAGTTTTTTGTGGCCTTTGACTAAAACAAAAGTTCTGTTACCTAGAGGTTACAGAATGAAGTAAACTTATGCGGTCTAATAATATAAAATTAATCAGTAAATTGGACATATATTACTATGAGATCTAATGAGCTTAAAAAATTAGTTTTACTTGTCACATGTACACAAAGCAAAGCTTTTCACATTATAACCTGCAGCGAGATGATGTTCAGAGTAAACGTGTCTAGCTCAAACCTATCTTAATAATTCCTTACAAACTATAGGCGGCACAAAAATAATTCATATAACAGAACCCAAACTCCTCGTATGCGAAGTCGGTTCAACAGTCGCCATAGCAACAGTGTTCGATATAGGCTCCACATCCCTAACCAAGTGCTCGTGGCTCGTGGTCAACCCGCCGCCATATTTGAAACTCCTGCGCAAACTGGAACGTATGCTTTTGGCTGAATCGCTCTTCCTTACGAAAGATCTTCGTAGAAAGTCGCGTGTTAATGTTAGAGAGTTCCGCGATGAGGTTGGTCTGTTCCTGTTTAGTTGGTTGGCGCTGATAGTGATGTGCTGGTTGTGTATGGTCCTAGTGCTGTCCGTCTCGTCGGTGACGGTGAGCGTGGGCACAGCACTATGCGCCTGTCGGTCGATGCTCTCGCTCAGTGTGATGGGTATTTGTGATGTGTCGTCGTGTTGTGATTCCGCTCGGGACGATGTTATTCTGTAACAAAAATGTATTACTTTATAACTTGCTGGTAGATTTGCGACGATTGGTTTTATGTCAAATCTTACTAATGATGAAATAGTAATTTTAAACCGAGTGCAGAGTTTGAGTTTTTTACATAGTCGCTGCGTAAAAATGTCAATTTATATCGAACTATCCCGCGACATCGGCCACGTAATAAATATTGTTGCAACCTCCCAACCATAAAAAAATGTACGTAGCTTTTTTAACAAAATATGGATATAGCAAGTTATCCTTAAAAGATAAATATTTGCAACCTCCCAACCATAAAAAAAATGTACGTAGCTTTTTTAACATAAAATGGATATAGCAAGTTATCCTTAAAAGATAAACATTTGCAACCTCCCAACCATAAAAAAATGTATGTAGCTTTTTTAACAAAAAAATGGATATAGCAAGTTATCCTCAAAAGATAAACATTTGCAACCTCCCAACCTTAAAAAAATGTACGTAGCTTTTTTAACAAAAAAATGGATATAGCAAGTTATCCTCAAAAGATAAACATTTGCAACCTCCCAACCATAAAAAATGTTCGTAGCTTTTTTAACAAAAAATGGATATAGCAAGTTATCCTCAAAAGATAAACATTTGCAACCTCCCAACCATAAAAAAATGTATGTAGCTTTTTAACAAAAAAATGGATAAAGCAAGTAATCCTTAAAAGATAAACATTTGCAACCTCCCAACCATAAAAAAATGTATGTAGCTTTTTTAACAAAAAAATGGATATAGCAAGTTATCCTCAAAAGATAAACATTTGCAACCTCTCAACCATAAAAAAATATCCGTAGCTTTTTAAAAAAAATTGATATAGCAAGTAATCCTCAAAAGATAAATATTTGCAACCTCCCAACCATAAAAAAATGTACGTAGCTTTTTTAACAAAAAATGGATATAGCAAGTCATCCTTAAAAGATAAATATAAGCTATTTCTAAGTCTTTTCTCTTTATTAGGATTAAAGAGAAGAGATTCTTCATACATTATTTCGTTATGTTTTAAAAATGGCGGACAACTCACCGTCTCAGAGTTCTGAAGCTGCGTCGCAGAGTGTTGAGCAGCCGCGCGCCCGTGGCGGTGGAGTAGGAGGGCGGCGGCGTGTACTTGGGCGGCGGGTCGGGCGCCGGCTCCGGGGCGGGCGCCTCGCGGGCTGGGTTGCTGGGCGGCAGCGTCTCGCCCGCTTCGTTCATACGCGGCCGGTACAAGTTTTGAACGCGCTGAAAAAGAAACATATTATTTTTAGCCATGTAAAGAATCGTCTTCATCCGACTATTATTATCAGATAACTGCAGGCCCAGGTTTTCCTCATTTTAAGAGGGTATATGGTGAGTACACCCACTACGCTGTTTACATGCGGGTTGGCGGGATTAGGCTGATGTGTTTGATTCATTTACAATCACTATCAGATGGTGATGATAGAGACTGGGACCGACGCCTAAACGTTCTCTCTCGGACTCGGAACTTACCGGAATTTCTTAGAAGAAAGAAAAACATTTTCAGTTACATCTTAGCAACCTGATAATTTTTTTCCAAAATGACATCTGCGAATCATTATTATCCACCATTTTTAAAAGATCTAGGATGTTTAATTAGTCTAGAATATTTACTAACACTTACATCAAAATTGGGTGGCTAAAGATAGTTTATGAATTTTAACAATTTAAATATGTAAAAACGAATGCTTACAATATCATCCAAACAATCATTTGAGGCATAATCCTTAGCAGCGTGAAATACAAAAGTTTCCAAATTATGAAATAGAAAAAGCCTTCGACTACTAAACTACTACTAAAGACAACTTTTTATACCGAGGTTCCTATAGAATGAAAGCGTGGTGCACCACAAATAAATCAGGAATAGTTTTATTAATCTAATTGGAACCGTGATAATACTTATTATATGACAGCCTCCGTGGCGCAGTGGTAGGCGCAGTAAATTTAAAAGTCCTGAATTCGATTCCCGGCTGGACTGGTAAGGATTTTCTAAATTGGCCCAGACCGACAAAGACAACCAAGAGATTTAGCGTTCTGGTAGGATGTGAAGAAATCAATAGTGATGTGGATTTTATCCTACTCCTAACAAGATAGCCCTCTTCTGTCTTGGATTGCATCAACACTTACCATCAGATGTGATTGCCAACTTGTAAAGAATAAAAAAATGATGATACCTCGAGTATATCGGGCGGGCCCTTGGAGATGTACCGCCAGGTCTGCACGAAGGCTGCCAGTGGCACCAGCAGTAACGCCGTCTGCTGCAGCGCCACGCCCACCTGCCGCGCCCATATCGACCAGTACCTACAGAGACGAATATCTTAACATTCCATGGATTCACCGTGCGAGTGCCGGGTCTATTGTGTGGCAGAGAAAATTACGCCGAACTTCGAGACTTGCGGCACGGATGAAGGCTTAAGAGTACTCTTTGTGATATGTCAACGCTCGCCTTCTCTCGTCGAATTACTTTCCCTGACGAGCCTAATCTGGTAGGATCTTGCTAGAACAGCTTTGGATACTCGTTCTAGAATGAAGCTCATTGCAGTTCTAGTCAAACCAAAGTCTTTCAGCAAGTTGTAGAGAAATTCTGCTGGTATACTTGTCGCACCCACTTTGACTGCATTTAAACTAACCAAAAGTTTCCATGTTAATTGATTAGATAATTAAACTATTACTATAAATAATACATAACTTTGTGTTAATTTTTCGTATAGAAACCAGCAAATAAGTTCGGATAAAAATTTCATGAGGTATTACCCAGTAGGTTTTCTCCAAGTGTACAGTTGACGCTGTTGCCCCACACGGAAATCCATAACGCATATCGCCTGGAGAAGATACAAATAGTTATCAATACTTGGTGTGAGATTGTTTTTCTATTTGCTATTATGTTTATCTCTACTCACACACAGCAGCACCGGCAGCACCACGGTCCACGTGAAGCTCAGCAGCGCGGCGAGCGTGGCGGACAGCCTGCTGCGCGCGCAGTACAGCGCCGCCACCACCGCGTCGGGCGAGTAGGGGCGGCCGCGCACCACGAACACGCCCACCGCCAGCGCCACCTGCACCACGCACTGCCACCAGCTGCCCACCCACACGTAGTCGACGAAGTGGACTATCTTTATACCCGCCTAAAAGCAAACATATTTATTTTTAACAATATAGCCTATAGGGCTGTCCATTAATCACGTGAGGCTCGAAAGATGGGGAGAGGGATCACGTGTGTTCCTTTTTTTGGCAATCACTTTTTCTTCTTCGCATTCATTATTTTTATGTCAATCAAAAACAGCCTGCAACCTTCCTGTCTACCTCTGAACGTTATTATTGTAGTATTTAATTTTCTTTAATAAAATTATATGATTCTTATATAAATCCTATTACTATTATAAAGGCGAAAGTTTGTATGGATGTATGGATGTATGGATGTATGGATGTATGGATGTATGGATGTTTGTTACTCTTTCACGTAAAAACTACTGAATGGATTTGAATGAAACTTTACCACAATATAGCTTATACATCAGAATAACACATAGGCTACATTTTATACCGAAATTCCCACGGGAACGAGAACTACGCGGGTGAAACCGCGGGCGTCCTCTAGTTTTAAAATAAAAAAACAAGATTCTTTAAAGGTATTAAAAACACACGTGATATATATTGCAATCTTAAACATAACCATATATCACCAAGGGGGAGAGGGGCTAAGAAATGTCAAAAAAACATCACGTGATTTAATGCACGGCCCCTAACGCAAACCGCACTGGAAAGCGCAGTGTTGATAACCCCTTACTAGATGGACCGACAACTTCAAGTGGCTTGAAGGAGCAGCTGGATGCAGGCAGCTCAAGAATGTTGTGTCTGGCCAGCGGCTTTTAAAGATGATGATGATGATGATGATGATGATGAAGAAAAAACGCTCAGTACATTATGCCGAACATTATGAGGATGAAGTAACATGACTCAAGTCAGTGCAAAGCAGCAGCCCCATGGCGAGCCCGAACACGCAGCTGAGGAAGGTGATGGTGGTCTCCCACACGCGCAGCGCGCGCGCGTTGATGGCCATGACGCCGGTGATGACGCAGTGCCATATCGCCAGCTGCTGCGCGATGCCGAACATTATGAGGATGAAGTAGGATATGACTCACGTCAGTGCAAAGCAGCAGCCCCATGGCGAGCCCGAACACGCAGCTGAGGAAGGTGATGGTGGTCTCCCACACGCGCAGCGCGCGCGCGTTGATGGCCATGACGCCGGTGATGACGCAGTGCCATATCGCCAGCTGCTGCGCGATGCCGAACATTATGAGGATGAAGTAGGATATGACTCACGTCAGTGCAAAGCAGCAGCCCCATGGCGAGCCCGAACACGCAGCTGAGGAAGGTGATGGTGGTCTCCCACACGCGCAGCGCGCGCGCGTTGATGGCCATGACGCCGGTGATGACGCTGTGCCATATCGCCAGCTGCTGCGCGATGCCGAACATTATGAGGATGAAGTAGGATATGACTCACGTCAGTGCAAAGCAGCAGCCCCATGGCGAGCCCGAACACGCAGCTGAGGAAGGTGATGGTGGTCTCCCACACGCGCAGCGCGCGCGCGTTGATGGCCATGACGCCGGTGATGACGCAGTGCCATATCGCCAGCTGCTGCGCGATGCCGAACATTATGAGGATGAAGTAGGATATGACTCATGTCAGTGCAAAGCAGCAGCCCCATGGCGAGCCCGAACACGCAGCTGAAGAAGGTGATGGTGGTCTCCCACACGCGCAGCGCGCGCGCGTTGATGGCCATGACGCCGGTGATGACGCAGTGCCATATCGCCAGCTGCTGCGCGATGCCGAACATTATGAGGATGAAGTAGGATATGACTCACGTCAGTGCAAAGCAGCAGCCCCATGGCGAGCCCGAACACGCAGCTGAGGAAGGTGATGGTGGTCTCCCACACGCGCAGCGCGCGCGCGTTGATGGCCATGACGCCGGTGATGACGCAGTGCCATATCGCCAGCTGCTGCGCGATGCCGAACATTATGAGGATGAAGTAGGATATGACTCACGTCAGTGCAAAGCAGCAGCCCCATGGCGAGCCCGAACACGCAGCTGAGGAAGGTGATGGTGGTCTCCCACACGCGCAGCGCGCGCGCGTTGATGGCCATGACGCCGGTGATGACGCAGTGCCATATCGCCAGCTGCTGCGCGATGCCGAACATTATGAGGATGAAGTAGGATATGACTCACGTCAGTGCAAAGCAGCAGCCCCATGGCGAGCCCGAACACGCAGCTGAGGAAGGTGATGGTGGTCTCCCACACGCGCAGCGCGCGCGCGTTGATGGCCATGACGCCGGTGATGACGCTGTGCCATATCGCCAGCTGCTGCGCGATGCCGAACATTATGAGGATGAAGTAGGATATGACTCACGTCAGTGCAAAGCAGCATGGTGTCTCCACACGCGCAGCGCGCGCGCGTTGATGGCCATGAGCGGTGATGGCCCCATGGCGAGCCCGAACACGCAGCTGAGGAAGGTGATGGTGGTCTCCCAATGGCGACCGAACACGCAGCGAAAGCACGCGCAGCGCGCGCGCGTTGATGGCCATGACGCCGGTGATGACGCAGTGCCATATCGCCAGCTGCTGCGCGATGCCGAACATTATGAGGATGAAGTAGGATATGACTCATGTCAGTGCAAAGCAGCAGCCCCATGGCGAGCCCGAACACGCAGCTGAAGAAGGTGATGGTGGTCTCCCACACGCGCAGCGCGCGCGCGTTGATGGCCATGACGCCGGTGATGACGCAGTGCCATATCGCCAGCTGCTGCGCGATGCCGAACATTATGAGGATGAAGTAGGATATGACTCACGCCAGTGCAAAGCAGCAGCCCCATGGCGAGCCCTAACACGCAGCTGAGGAAGGTGATGGTGGTCTCCCACACGCGCAGCGCGCGCGCGTTGATGGCCATGACGCCGGTGATGACGCAGTGCCATATCGCCAGCTGCTGCGCGATGCCGAACATTATGAGGATGAAGTAGGATATGACTCACGTCAGTGCAAAGCAGCAGCCCCATGGCGAGCCCGAACACGCAGCTGAGGAAGGTGATGGTGGTCTCCCACACGCGCAGCGCGCGCGCGTTGATGGCCATGACGCCGGTGATGACGCAGTGCCATATCGCCAGCTGCTGCGCGATGCCGAACATTATGAGGATGAAGTAGGATATGACTCACGTCAGTGCAAAGCAGCAGCCCCATGGCGAGCCCGAACACGCAGCTGAGGAAGGTGATGGTGGTCTCCCACACGCGCAGCGCGCGCGCGTTGATGGCCATGACGCCGGTGATGACGCAGTGCCATATCGCCAGCTGCTGCGCGATGCCGAACATTATGAATGAAGTAGGATATGACTCACGAGGAAAGACAGCCACTCGCAGTGCAGTGGCAGGACGATCACGTCAGTGCAAAGCAAAAGCCCCATGGCGAGCCCGAACACGCAGCTGAGGAAGGTGATGGTGGTCTCCCACACGCGCAGCGCGCGCGCGTTGATGGCCATGACGCCGGTGATGACGCAGTGCCATATCGCCAGCTGCTGCGCGATGCCGAACATTATGAGGATGAAGTAGGATATGACTCATGTCAGTGCAAAGCAGCAGCCCCATGGCGAGCCCGAACACGCAGCTGAGGAAGGTGATGGTGGTCTCCCACACGCGCAGCGCGCGCGCGTTGATGGCCATGACGCCGGTGATGACGCAGTGCCATATCGCCAGCTGCTGCGCGATGCCGAACATTATGAGGATGAAGTAGGATATGACTCACGTCAGTGCAAAGCAGCAGCCCCATGGCGAGCCCGAACACGCAGCTGAGGAAGGTGATGGTGGTCTCCCACACGCGCAGCGCGCGCGCGTTGATGGCCATGACGCCGGTGATGACGCAGTGCCATATCGCCAGCTGCTGCGCGATGCCGAACATTATGAGGATGAAGTAGGATATGACTCACGTCAGTGCAAAGCAGCAGCCCCATGGCGAGCCCGAACACGCAGCTGAGGAAGGTGATGGTGGTCTCCCACACGCGCAGCGCGCGCGCGTTGATGGCCATGACGCCGGTGATGACGCAGTGCCATATCGCCAGCTGCTGCGCGATGCCGAACATTATGAGGATGAAGTAGGATATGACTCACGTCAGTGCAAAGCAGCAGCCCCATGGCGAGCCCGAACACGCAGCTGAGGAAGGTGATGGTGGTCTCCCACACGCGCAGCGCGCGCGCGTTGATGGCCATGACGCCGGTGATGACGCAGTGCCATATCGCCAGCTGCTGCGCGATGCCGAACATTATGAGGATGAAGTAGGATATGACTCACGTCAGTGCAAAGCAGCAGCCCCATGGCGAGCCCGAACACGCAGCTGAGGAAGGTGATGGTGGTCTCCCACACGCGCAGCGCGCGCGCGTTGATGGCCATGACGCCGGTGATGACGCAGTGCCATATCGCCAGCTGCTGCGCGATGCCGAACATTATGAGGATGAAGTAGAAAATCACGGCCCATGCAGGTGATAGCTGAAAACAAGTTAGGAAATGGGTCATAGTGTCTGGTTTATAGACTATGGAAAAGATTTCGATCGAGTCCAGCATGATAAAATGCTCACAATTTTGCTACAAAAATTTGGCTTAGATTTAAAAGATATCCAGGTGATAATAACGATATAGATTTCAAATTGTAATGGTACGCGAAGGAAATTAATTCAACGACAACGCTGAAATGCGAGGGTACGACAAGGGTGCATACTTATACCTATACTGTTCAATATTTACTGCAATCAAATATTTCTTTTTTTATTTTAAACGCACGAAACGCAACGCGGTGAACACTTTAAACTTCTGTATTTACACTTTCTTAAATAATAATATTACGAATACTTCCATCTAAACATAATACTTACAACATTAGCTGGTAACACTGCTAAAGTAGCAGGCACTATTTGTGTTGCCAACTGTAGGGGCTGCCAGCCGCTGAGCGTTCGCACGGTGTTGCCAGTCTTCCACACGGTCACTCCCACCAAACTGCCGTAGTGGCCCATATACCGCATTGGGGTGGACACAGTGTTGCCAGGCATAGGTTCCGACGTCGGCCAGAGGAATTGTGATGATTTTATTGTTTCTGGAAAAAAAATACATATTTTACAAACAAAATAAATTGTTAGTTCTGTATCGTTTGAAATGGAAACTTAGTCACGACGTAGGCCTAATGTTCATTTTCACAATGTCTTTTTCGACATAATTCTCGTGTCAAGAAAAATATATTGTGTAATCAGGAAATTCTCTCTCTTTCATTGCATTCGGGCAATATTGATTTGATTGTGCGCTATTGTCGACATTATATATTTTTGTCTATCTCTTCATTTGTATCTTTATTCAGCCGACTGGTCTAAATGACGTAATAGCGTTTGTCTCAGACATTATCAGTCACAGCAGATTCTTTACCCAATAATTGAATAATGTAGGTACTATTTACTGGACTAGCACCTGAAGACTTTTATATACCTTTACAGCACTGCTCTATTAGCAGGTAGGATGGTCTGATACTACAAGTATCTAAAAGGTGATATAAAATTAAAACGTTGCGCAAAATGCAGATCTGAATACACGTAAATTCTTTCCGTTTGCTTGGGCCATAAGGCAAAGGTAAAGAATACACTCACCAAAGCTACTGGGCACAAAATGAAATCCATGGTTCTTCAGTATCTGAACACACGTGTTGGCCAAGAACGAGCCGAGCAACAGCACGGCGAAGGTGAACGCCACTATACAAGCGCTCTCCTTCTGCAGCATCACGTTCGTTTTGTTCTTCACGTCCTTGTGGGATGTGAGCTGCATCACACAGGCGCCTAGCAGACCCCACGTTAGGAACGTCTCTTGCGCAGCCGCGGCCCAACTCTGGAAAATCACTCTGTTATTATAAGTGAAAGCTTATGTGTGGTCGTTTCTGACTGCTTTCGGTTGAAACTACTGAACTGATTTAGCTGAAATAGAAAAATTAATAATAATTCCTACTTGGCCTATGATGCTCTCAAAGAGATACCTCGGGTAGAGAAATATAGCTCTCGCTTTCATCTCAACGCAAAGAAAGCGTTTATTTAATAGTGCGCTATTGCCCACCGCATGTTTTTTTGTCTAAGCGACAAATCTTTTCAAAACTATTAGGATTGCTTTTTGTCTAAGCGACATCTTTTCAAAACTATTAGGATTGCTTTTTGTCTAAGCGACATGTCTTTTCAAAACTATTAGGATTGTTATTATAGACGATTTTATCATTTAACCCGATATTAGGTAAATGTCTACTATAATTAACATCCCTATTCGAAGATAGGCTTATATGTTTAGGGGAAGCATTCTTTTATACTGTTAGGATTTAGTGAGGCAAGCGACATATGTTTTCACTTAGGATTTACTTCGTAAAAACGTACATATCTTTCGAAACTTCAAAGTATATGGAAAAAAAGCGTTTACTCTCATCATAACTAGATGGCGCTACTCCAATTTCAAATAAAATGCGTTTATGTTTTCGGGAAGCATGGTAAATTACACTATTCAAATCAGACCACGACTCTCACATATAATGCAGTATGTAAACCTAAGTCTATATTTCCTCATTACAATGAACACTTCCTTGATTAAAAAGCGGATCTTCGGTTCAGCCACAGCCCTTTAACTTAAAATATATACAATTAAGTAAAGACAGCTTACTAAAATCCAATGGATAATCAACTAATAGCACAAAATACAATAATTTCTACAAAGCTTAACGCAAACTTTTGTTATTATATCGGATATTTCCATTAGATTTGTCCTTCAAGGCTAATTGCATAAAAACCACTTGAAATCCGATAGTGTAGTCATCGAACTCTTTGTTCTTACGTAAGTTTGAAAATGTTTTATCTTAAGTGATGTTGATTCAAGATTATGAAACTTCTATATATAGTGTTTCAATAATAACGATATAATTTAATTAATTGATTCTTATTAATGATAAGAGGATTGATATATTTGAGATTAACAATGTTTTTAAGTAACACGAATAAATTGTTGTTTGTCATTAAATTAGTTTAAATTTCAGTAAGATTATGTATCTTTAAATTTGCTATACGCGGTGGATTTATAAGACAGAGGTCCGGGGTTCGATTCCCGACAGGGCAGATTGAAATTTTCTTTATATGTCTTGGTCTGAATAGTGGGAGGATTTCGCCGTAGCCAATTACCACCCTACCGACAAAGACGTACCGCGCAGCGATTTAGCGTTCCGGTACGATGTCGTGTAGAAACCGAAAGGGGTGTGGATTTCATCCTACTCCTAACGAGTAAGTCTGCTACAATCTTAGATTGCATCATCACTTAACATCAGGTGGAATAGCAGTCAAGGGCCAATTTGTACCTAATAGATAAAAAAAAACCTGATGTAAAACAATGATGAGGGCTAATTTTGTGCATGCCTAGATAATGCCTATTCGTGCTTGCTTTACTTTCTTACCTGTACAGGATTCGACATTGACCTAACATGTATTTTTTCATTATTTTTTTTTAATTTATATTTTTTAATCTTTGACAATAATTATTTTAATATGATCCTTGACATTTTTTATTTGATATATTATATTTTTTATATTCTTAAATTCTCTTTGACATTTCATTAGTTTTTTTTTTATTGCTTTAATTATTTTATGTAGTTTAACATTTGCATGCCTGTTATCGGCGAGACATTGTATCTTTTTTAATATAACAAGACCTATGTATATCGTTCTTTTAATGTTTCAAGAGCAGATAAATGATTCTGATTCAATTCTTACCTTTTTAGTTAAATTTGCTGATAAATAATATAACTTGCGGTTACGATGTTATTTACAGTTATCGTGCTTGGTGGTTGTAATAATGCAGTGACGTCGCAGCGAACAGAAAATCGAAGGAATTACGTTTCATACGTAAGTAGGCATAAACTTCTTATTGATGATTTAAAGCTTAGATGTTATTTTTCCAGTTACTAAACTATGTAATATGAAAATATTTCGTATTTTACGATATTTTAAAACATAACGTTTTATGATGTACTTTAAATGTTGACATGTCATATCAATAAGGCTGATTTACTGTCTCACGAGTGGACACGCTATGGGCTCTATCTAGTTATCTTTAATCTATGTCTCGTATGGAGAATTTGACATATCGTCGTCCAATAGCGGCGAAAGATTACGATCAAATAAATAACAAAATACTTACATTACTATTAATAAAAAATTCGCTCCACTCAGTCTCAGAGAATATATTTGTAACTGCGTCGTACGGTATAAGCGTTAGCAGCTTAGTGCACAGTACTAGTGTACCGCAGATCGGAAGGAATATGAGCATGTACACAGCCTGCAAACAAAATCATAATCTATATTAACATTGAAATCGCAGGAAATACTTCGCTAAAATTCGTAATGATTAATGAATAATGGATTTATTTTTTTATTTTCCACAAAAATTTATTCGTAACGAAATACAATCATTGTATTTCGTATAAATCACCTATATATTTTTCAAAATAAATAAATTATTCATTGTTAGCTATAATGTGTGTACGTATAATGTATCTCCTGGAGATATTCCAGATATATATTATTTTCAGCAAAATAAATCAATTATTTATTGTTATATATTATGTATATAGGTATATATACGTAACTTTAGAACCCCTTGACCATTACTGATGAAATTGTTTGTACATGCCAATTGGATGGAATGGTAGCATTTAATTGGTTATTAAAAATTTTAATTTAAGTATATTTTTATAAATATTAATTTAAATTAATAAAATAATTGATTTTGATTTTATAAATTATAATTATCAATTTACAAATTATTAATTTTTCCTTTACAATTAATATTTTTCTTATAAAAAGAAATCACAACTTTATGAATAATTGTAAACCAAGGATCGGAAACTGCAACGCTGGTATAAAACATGGTATAATTTAAAATTTGGCAAAACTCCCCACAATCAAAAATTTTGCTCGGCCAACGTATTTTGTGTCAGTTACACAGTAGGTAATTCCTCTCAACATTCAAATTCATGCATGTTTTTGGGTTTACTAATTAAAAAAACACGACACACCAATTACGAGTTCGAGATAATGATTGTTTCCGGACGTAAAGGTCACTTCAAACAATCCATTTGCAAACAGTGTATGTAAGGCGGAACGAAAACTCATTTACGTACGAATGTTACCTTGCAACGTTTCATGTTTTACTGAAAAAGTATTGTTGAAAATATGAAGTTACTTTACTAATTGACTGTAGATAAAGAGATCGGTAGCCACATATGAGCTATAATATGTGGCTATATGACATTATAATGAATTCAATGTTATTTAGAAAATGGTTTGGTCACATAGCGAGAATGAATGAAAGGAGACTTACGAAATGCATTTTATAAGGCGAGAGTGAATGGGAATGTTGAAAGGGGAAGACCAAGGCGAACGTTCCTGAATCAAATGAAGGATGACCTCCGTGGCGCAGTGGTATGCGCGGTGGATTTATAAGACGGAGGTCCTGGGTTCGATTCCCGGCGGGGCAGATTGAGATTTTTTTAATTTGTCTTGGTCTGGCTGGTGGGAGGCTTTCGCCGTGGCTAGTTACCACCATACCGACAAAGACGTATCGCCAAGCGATTTAGCGTTCCGGTACGATGTCGTGTAGAAACCGACTGGGGTGTGGATTTTCATCCTACTCCTAACAAGTTAGCCCGTTTCCATCTTGCATAGATCTTAGGTTGCATCATCACTTAACATCAGGTGTGATAGCAGTCAAGGGCTAACTTGAAGGCATTAAAAAAAAAAAGAAAAAAAAAATGTTTTGGTCACATAGCGACAATTAATGAAAGGCGACTTACGAAAGGGATTTATTAGGCGAGAGTGAATGAGAATGTTGGATAGGGAAGAAAGAGCAAGGCGAACGTTCCTGGATCCAGATCCAAATCCAGAACATTCGCATTAAAGGTAAGAAAGGTACTTGTATGAAAAGTTTAGTGAAGTTGGAAGAACCGAAAGAGATATGCAAGCATTGTGGCAAGTGGAAACGATCTCGTGGATGTGGTAATAGGAATGGTAAAGGTTCCTGACATAGAACTAAATTGTCAGTTAAGTGACAGCAAGGAGTGAATGAAATCAATCAAATACGTTTTAATTAAAGCCACAGTTGCTGGCGTGGGTTTCATGTTTAGGCTTGATTATGGACTATTCCCATATTTCGCTTTCCGGGGTTCATCATCTTGAGAGGAAGATTGTTAGTATAACTCAATATAATACCTAATCTATGCGTGTAATACTTCGTCTATGTCTGTAATGTCTACTTTAGTACATTGAAATTGTGAATCCGTGTGTCAAATTATTAAGTCAATAAAACTGCAAGTCAATTTAATTTAACTTGTTTTAATTAATAATCAAACAAAGGTATAGAGTGAATCGTAATATCAATTTCTATGGACAATTAAAGCTCAGCCTAGTGTGGTCATTATCAGGCAATTACCTTATTTCAAATATACTAATTATTCCCAAAGTATGTGAGCGCAAGAAAACAGCATATATGTAAATGTTACCTTGCCATACGACCTCAAGCCTTTGCTCAGCGAGACGAACACGATCATCCAAACGACGGCCAAGTTGAACGCCACTTGGAACTTTATCGTGCCGAAAGAGCTGGAGTTTATGTTGCGTTGTAGCACTTCCCCGTGGAAATACTGTGGCAGTGTCTCTTGGATCCTTATTGTACTGTTCTTGTGGTTCATATCTGAAAGTTAATATGATTACTTGGAGAAAAGAAAAGCACTATAACTTTAACATAGTTTTTATTAGACGGAGGTTCTAGGTTCGATTCCCGGCTGTACCGCTTAAGATTTTCTAAATTAGTCCAGGTCTGGTAGGAGGTTTCGACCGTGTCTAGTTATCAAAGACCAACCGACAAAGGCGTACCTTCAAGCGAACTAGAAAAAAAAAATTATAAATCATGCACTTTTGAAAATTTTACATTAATAATATAAACTACTTGAAAGAAAGCAGTCATTCGTTACCTTGATTAATCATTATTTCAAAATCTTACTAGCTAGCTAACAAAAAAAATTCTTACCTTCAAAACTAAACTCATGCGGCAACGCCCATTTATATCTATCATCGGAATTGATAAACGAGTCGCGGAAGTACACAAATATCCACGACAGGCCGATGATGCTGTACATGCCGATGACAGCCTGCGTCAGCAGCAGAGACACCCCCACCCCCTGGAATATGGGGGAGATGCGCCACATGTCGACAGGGCCCGACTCCAGCACTTGCCCCAGACACAGGTGTAGGGTGAACAGGGGGATGCCGATTATGAGGGACAACATGAAGAACTGGACGATGAAACTTGCTGAAAGGAATCCACATATTAAAAAAATGCATTGCGCTATTTTCGAACAGATATCCAAAGCTGCTTTAGAAGGATGAGCCTGATTTAATGAGAAAACAAGAGCAGATGTGAGTGTTGACGTATCACAGTCATTCCTCAATACACGCGGTCAAGTTTCGAGCTCTATTCGGAGATTTTTCCCTCTGCCAAACGATATAGCCGGCAACCGCACGGTAAATCTATGGAATGCTAGGAAGTCTTCTTTTTTTTTTTTATCGACTACAAGTTGGCCCTTGACTGCTATCACACCTGATGTTAAGTGAAGATGCAATCTAAGATGGAAGCGGGCTAACTTGTTAGGGGTAGGATGAAATCCACACCCCTATCGGTTTCTACACGACATCGTACCGGAACGCTAAATCGCTTGGCGGTACGTCTTTGTCGGTAGGGTGGTAACTAGTCTCTAAATTAGGAACACCTCACATATTAAGTGCTCATTTCTAACGTCCGTTAATATTGTTACTGGAATCAGGTATCATCTGTTTTATGATACCTCCATGTATCTTAATAGTTTTTTTGACGACCTCCGTGGCGCAATGGTATGCGCGGCGGATTTATAAGATGGAGGTCCCGGGTTCGATTCCCGGCGGGGCAGATTGAGATTTTTCTTAATTTGTCTTGGTCTGACTGGAGGCTTTCGCCGTGGCTAGTTACCACCCTAGCGACAAAGACGTATCGCCAAGCAATTTAGCGTTCCGGTATGATGTCGTGTAGAAACCATAGGGGTGTGGATTTCATCCTAGTCCTTAGAAGTTAGCCCGCTTCCATCTTAGACTGCATCATCACTTAACATCAGGTGTGATAGCAGTCAAGGGCTAACTTGTAGTCGTTAAAAAAAAATAGTCCACTGCAGGTGTTTTACCTGATAGAAGAAAATATTTTGGAACTAATACCTAACACGCTGCTCCAGTGTGTACTTTCTCCTAAGAAAATTTTAGTAACAGCCTAGAAAAGAGGCGGTGTTACATCCACGTTAGCGCTGCCTTTGGTCCAGAACATTACTCATCATTAATTTAAATTAATAATGTCATTTTAATATTAATGGAACTAAGACCCAAATTTTATATTCTATGGCAGAGTTGCATTGTCCTGAAGGATGCCCTTTAAAATTAGTAGTCTAAAAATAATGGTCAAGATCTAAAATTGAAATAAGAAAAACTCACCTCCAAAATGCACACTAAATATGGCGAACCTAGAGATGTTAAATATTCCCACGGTGCAGCTGAGGCACGCTAACATCGCGCTCAACCGATGCGGCCACACTCCAAACGGAGGCACTTCGTTCTCTTCGTTCCTAAAATAATTATCTCTTACTGAATTACTTTATAACCAAGCACAAGGTTTAATGACCCCCGTGGCACAGTGGTATGCGCGGTGGATTTATAAGACTGAGCTCCTGAGTTCGATTTCCGGCTTAACTGATTAAGATTTTCTTAATTGGTCCAGGTTTAGCTCGTGAGAGGCTTCGGCCATGGATAGTTACCACCTTACCGACAAAGATATACCGCCAAGCGATTTCGATTTCCAGTATGATACCTATACACTACATAAACCACAAGCAAAGCGAGGAGGAAAAAGAAATTTGAGCGTTGTGAAGAAGTCAATGCCCGAGAAGTAAATATAAGTTGGCAAAGACGTACCGACAAAAAGGTACCGCCAAGCGATTTAGCGTCCCGGTACGATATCGTGTAGAAACCGAAAAGTGTTCCTCCTGCTTCTAACAATTTAGATCGCTTCCATCTTAGATTGCATCCTCACCTACAAATATAGGTGATTGCACTCAAGTGCTAATATAGTGAATAAATAATATTATTTTTTATCGACTACAAGTTGGCCCTTGACTGCTATCACACCTGATGTTAAGTAGGATGAAATCCACACCCCTTCGGTTTCTACACGACATCGTACCGGAACGCTACATCGCTTGGCGGTAAGTCTTTGTCGGTAGGGTGGTAACTAGTCACGGCGAAAGTCTCCCACCAGCCAGACCAAGACAAATTAAGAAAACTCTTAATCTGTCCCGCCGGGAATCGAACCCAGGACCTCCGTCTTATAAATCCACCGCGCATACCACTGCGCCACGGAGATCGTCAAAAGTCGTTATTTATAGCAATTCTATTTTGGTCACCAACCAATATTTATATTTTATTTTAATCTCTAACTAACCGACGTGTTTTTATCTCGGTTTAATTATAACCCGATAATGATCTATCGACATTTGTTACGGTACTACCGTCTGGTGGTTATTGTGCTATTTGGTAACAAAAATGTTTATAAACTATTTACCATGTTATTACGAGTTTATTACATTTTACGTAACTCAATTATAATGTACTTGTAGCTTATCATTTTGTTTAGCATGTGTGTTAAAATAAATTAAGCCCGGAAGCCGCTTGAAATTTATTCAAACTATTTACAGTAGATTGTTTCCAATTGAAATAAATTTTTATTACAATAACAGCTGAGAAATACTTATCGTTATCTCTGGCCTTGTGAGCAATATTCTCTGGTCCCGACTCCCGACCGACTGTTTAAACTATTATTATGCACTTGTGCGGCTTACTTTGTCTTTTCGCCTTTTTATGTGATAGGACTCACATATTTTGAGGTTTTATGTACTTCAAAGATTTCTTAACTAGTCGTAAGTGTTCAGATAGTATTGTATAGAATAAAAAACTTTGATACCTGTCTTCAGAAGCAGTAAACGCGCTCGGAGTTATCGGCACTACACCGATCAAAGACCCACTAGACGAGCTGGAACCACTTGCGCTTCGGGCAACATTCCTCGAGGCGTTCCGCTCCGACCAGTCGATAGCCGTGACATCGCTGTCCCCCGGCGAAGGCAACGATAGAGCTCTATTCATAAGCAACGTCCTGCGGCCCACAATAAGTGGCCCCGACGGTCCATCGCTGCTCACGTTGGCGGCCGAAACTTGGAGCTGTATAGGCGCGCTAGTCGGCCGCATATTAACATGATGTTCAACAAATAATATAACAGGTAGAGTCAAGGGCTCGCACGAAGCCTGCGATGATTCTTGCGTACTGATTGCCGGTAACACGATTGGGTCCAATCTCCTCATGGAGTTCCGTAAGTTGTCATCAACTGTGTTCGCCCTTTCTAAAGACAACGCCGAAATATCACTGTTACTCCTCGGTAAATCTGTGTAGCTTTTGGAACGCCCAAAATTTAATCTCGGCAATGATAAATCACTATGTGTTATATCGACCTCTTCTGTAGACTGTGATGTGTGGGCAATAGGCCCCATGACGACTTGCGTGGTGTCGTCTATGGAGCTTTGTGATACCGAATCTTCAGTGCCGGCGATGCATTCTTTGATTTTACATATGAGGTCATCGTCGTCGCTGTCGAAGGACTTCGTGCCGTCGTCTAGACACGCGAGCAAAGATTTGTCTAGCACTTCATCTAAATCGTTTAAAATATCCATAAATTGGCAGAGAGCTGTCGCTTGAAACTCCTCGTCCTCTGTGATGTTTGATTGTGATGCATTTGATTCAGACTTATAAAAACTAGGTATATTCTTCTGTAGATCCTCTCTTAAATCTTCCTCATCCGAAGGTTTGTCCACGTCACTTATAGGTTCACTGCTGTCGTTGCTTTCGAAGATACTACTCGAAGCGTCGCTGTCTGCACTGCTGCCGGGCAAGCAGTCGGTTTGTTCGTACCTACCCTCTTCCATATTGACCACCTCCATTTTTATGGCATAGCCTAAGTCGTACCCCGCATGCTTTTGCGTGAACCCTGCAACAAATAAACCTTTTGTTACAAGCCCTAAGAGGTAGCCAGTTAATACATTTTAACACGCCCAATTTATTGTTCAAGTCAACAAAAACGTACAGTATTTAGGCGACACAATTTTCCACAGTTTATACATCACGAACCGAGCATGAGAACTCAATGAATATTCAAATGTAAACAGTCTCCGAGCTAATGAGTCTAATTACCAAGTACCTCGTATGAAATACAGGGAGATTTTAACACTACATCGCAAAGTCTAGTGCCTACACAATGTTTGCTAGCTAAATGATTCACATACGCTCAGCATATTTGTAAAGGCCGCATAGATAATACATTAAGATGTTCTAATCTTTCACGCATCAAGTTTTTTTGTCATCAACGTGTTTTTGAACACAATGGCCTTTGTTCAGTGAAAGCATGGGCGCGCTTTTGAACACCAAAAAATGAGGTGCAATTACATAATAAGAGTTGTATTGTACCAAATTTTAATACCCAAATTACACATCTTTTATTTTGCAAGCGCAGTTGTAAAATAACAGTGAACTAACGTTACTTAATTACTCGTATGTTTACTGTTAGCAACCCATATATTCATTTAAGTAGGTTACAAAAATTCTTGATTATTCAATTAATTAATTAAAAATAAAAATGAATAAATAATTTATTTTACTACTAGCGATTCGCCGTGACTTCTCACGAGCAATTGTGGAGCATGTTATGCCTAAAATGTTTTGTTGTTTGTAAGCTCACATGAACTTCATAATCATATGTGGATTTAAATTCTTCATCATCATCATTATTATTAGCCTATTAACTTCCCTTATAGGAGAACTCTGTCATTTTGTTGTTTTATAGTGGAAGGAATATGGAGTGTAGACCCACCACGCTGCTCCAATACGGATCACTAACATTATCACCCCAAGCCCGCTAGGTCGGAAACGACGGATAAACGTGCTCTCCGAGACAAGGAGGCAGCAATTCGGGCTTGGAATGAACTGAATTTAATAAAAGAAGGAAAATCTCCCGAGTTATTCCGCGAACCTGGAACCTCGTAATCAAAGCCACATAGGCCAACCATTTTTATTGTGAACCCTTACTAATATTATAAATGCTAATATATATGGATGGATTTGGATGTTTGTTAATTATTCATGACCTACTCATAGTATTAACCAGATTAGGCTTAAATTGGAATAGAGATAGATTGTATCCTGGATTAACACAGGCATTTTTTCTTAATATTCCTATGAGAATTGTAAACATTAATTATATATATACAAATGTAATATAAATTACATAGGTACATAACATTGCGGGTGTCCACTAATAGATAGTTTAAACATACTACTTTAAAAATCCAATATTTTTTGTAATTGGAGACTGGAAGATTATTATTTAATTAAAACTGTATTCAATAAATTAGTCTCCCACACTATTGTTATCTATTACCTAATAATAATTAATCAAATGATGTAATAGTAATACAGGTTCCTCAAACAATACACAATAATAATGCTATAAGAGCAGTTATAAAAAAAAATTTTAATACATCATTTCACAAAAAACTTCAAAGATTAGAAGAAAGTATTAAAGGATCTCTAGCTATCTTTGAAAATACAATAATTAAAAGAAAATGTTGGAAGCTACAATACCACAGGTAGGCAGACACACACACAGACACACGCACATACATATATATACATATAACGGCCGAATGGCGCAGTGGGTAGTGACCCCGCTTCTGTGTCCTAGGCTGTGGGTTCGATTCCCACATCTGAAAAATGCTTGTGTGATGAGCATGGATGTTTTTCAGCGTCTGGGTGTTTATCTATATATTATAAGTATTTATGTATAGTATATATAAAAATATTCATCAGTTATCATAGCACCCATAAAAGAAGCTACTTATGAGTATGCTTACTTTGGGGCTATATAGCGATGTGTGTAATTGTCCTATATTATTTATTATTTATACACATCAAACTTATAGCACCCCATTATCTTTGTATTGGGGGTCAAAAATATAATATATCTGCTGTATGTTTTTGAAGAGTTGGGTTCTCTGGAAGCCATTCTCGTTGCACCGTTGTCAGTACAAAGTTATCAACTAATTGTCATTTAACACTTTTGGCATGAACCACTTAATCCAGCAATCATGCCACTACTACAATATTAACCAAACATAGCGAAACCGCTTTCAAATGAAAAACTGCATCGAAATCCATCCACCCATTTTTGTACTACAATGCCTCAGACATTGACGTCAAACTTATAACACTTTTTCTTCTGGGGTTAAAAATTTTTTTTTTAATTAGATGACAAAATGTAACCAAAATTTATAAAAATGTGACTAGCCCATATTTTGGGTGGCAAAGACTGTTTATATATATTAAAGTCAATTTAAAGTAATAAAAAGATGAAAGAAATTAATAAACTTATCAAGAAAATTCACAATAACATACCCAATGAACAGTGTTTCTTTTCGTTGAGCTTTGTATCAGGCATACTTATATATTGACCCAGAAACTAAAGCTAACTGAACAATGTTATTAACTGTAACAAATCTCTGGTTACACTGACAGGAATACGATAAAACTTTGTGTATGATTCAATTTGTAGCTTATTATGATTCACACTTTTGACAATTAATTATTATTTATGGAATCTTTGGCAAAATTAAACCCAGTTGTAAACTAATATTAGTCATATAACCTAAACCTTCCCAAAATCTTCCATTAGATTACTCTAAATAACACACTATTTGTCACATCAAATTGTAGCACTTTGGTTACCTACAATGTATGAAGATAGTTTTGTTATTATGTATTATCTTGTTTTTTAATAGTACTTTCATTTTATTTGTCAATATTGCTTAGTAAATATTATGTTATCTTGGAGAGCATGTTATGCCGTCAGTCCTGGTCACTATCATCAACATCTGATAGTGGTCCTTAATGAGTAAAACATTATCATCCTAAGCTGCATTGGAGCAGCATGGTGGGTCTACACTCCATATCCCTTCTCCTACAAGGAGGGAGGTCTGGCCCTGTAATGGACTATGAAATAGGCTAATAATGATGATTATGATTACTTTCACACTATATCTACTTGTATGAAATCACATTAGATAAGTTAAAAATTTTATAACTCTAAAATATTCAGACTGAAGTATGAAAATTGGTTTAACTGGTACAAATCATCAAATCCCCTCTAAAGTTACAACATTTCAAATTGTGCAGCTGTCTTGGTGACAATGCTAACTATTTTGTACTATAGAATCATTTGTATAATACACAGGCAAATGCCTTGTATTTAGAATGGATTAATGTTTGGTATCACTGTAGTACCAAAACTATTATTATTTTGGAACTAGGAACACCTCCATTACTATGAAGGTATAGTAGTTGCATCTACCGATATGGTAGATGCAACTACCATGGCTTACGGTACTGTATTTCAAACTGCGCAGCTGTCTTTGCGACAATGCTAACTATTTTGTACTATAGAATCATTTTGTATAATACACAGGCAAATGCCTTGTATTTAGAATGGATTTAATGTTTGGTATCACTGTAGTACCTAAACTATTATTATTTTGGAACTAGGAACACCTCCATTACTATGGTAAATGCAACTACTATGGCTTACGGCTCTACAGCTGTCTTATTAATTATTTTTTTTGTTTCATTAATCCATTTAATGTTCAATTATCAGAAAGCTATAAATTAATTTGTGCTAGCCTCTTTTTTGTATCTTGTTGCAATAAGTTTGATACAGTCGCAAAGGAGTATTTGCATTGTCTGTGTCTACTTTTGGAAAAGGTTTGTAAATGATAATTATTTGAATTAAGCTAACTTATCCCTATCCCTTATGAACAAGACATGAGCCAATAGAATGGTAGGATGAACATGGACTGCATTTCTTTATCTGTTAAATAGCCAGCCTTTAGGCAAAAAATTTGCCAATAGCTCTTTTACTAGTCAAGGTAATAAGAAAAAATGTAATATTTTGTGAGCATGATTTGTATAGTTATTAGGATAATTCAATTGAGTTTCTAATTATTCGCCAAATATGTTTTCTAATTGACTTATTTATTGGCTTGATAATAATTTATTCATTATTCAATTAAGGGGGCGTCCATAAATTACGTGAGGTGTTTTTTAATTTTCTGCCCCTCCCTCCCCCCCTGGTGAGATGTCGTGAGATTTTATTAAACCCCCTCCCCCATCCCCGAATCTCACGTGAGATTTTTTCAAAATGTGAGTTTCTTACGTAAACGCGTTGGATTGTTATTGTAAAAAGAAAAAAACAAATTTGCATCGCCCTTTTATTTACGACTAGTTAAGACTAGTAATCAATATTGCTGAGAGTTTAATTATAAGTGTAATAAAAATTTAACAATAGAATACTTAAATCGTAAATACTGTAATTGAAAAAAGAATATCTACTCTAATTCAGTCCATGGAGAATCATGTACGGTCTCAAGAGAGACTATTGGAACCAACATTTCCATATGATTTTCAGTAAAATCATCTGCTCCTTCAACTTCGTTCTGATCTAGATGAATGTGATGTATTAACTCTTCTTTCTTCGGGAATTTTTGCTTCGCTGTATTCCATAATTTTATTACATCGTCCTGGCAGATTTCCTTGTCTTATAGACGTATCTTTTGACGTATGCGTTATAAAAATCTTGATAACTCATTTTAAATTAGTAAGAGCATGCACTGAGTCGAGTAAAACATTTACAAGAATAAACAAAGCAGGTTGGACCCTGTCCGTGTGTCGCTGCCACTCAGCTCGTACGCTCTCGTTCATCGAGTCGCGCGTTCGGCTGACAGTGGCGCGAAAACAAAGGACGGACTACACTGTACCGTAAATTCAGATTAAATTGAGCTATTTGGTATAAAACAAATATGGTGGTTTGACAGTCAGTAAATGTATAACGTCGAAGTATGAATAAAATTATTTTCTTTCGAACGAATTAGTAAATGATCGTAATCGTACTACGATTACGCTTAAGATTAAATCTTAAGCATGTACAATCTGGATTAAATAGACCAAAATAGTATAATTTTTTTTTGTTTCAATCAGAAAAAAAATTGCGTGATATTTGCCGAGACCCCCCCTCTCTCCAACGTAAGATTAGATGAGATTTGACTCGACCCCCTCCCCCCTTAAACACCTCACGTAATTTATGGACGCCCCCTAATTATACACAATTGATGATTTAATTTTTTTTTAAATTAAATTACTAACATTAATTTTTATCATGTTCAAATCATTTGATATTTCTCCTAAGTACAATTTTAGATACTTTTTGTTTGTTTACACTAAGAAAAGAAAAACTATGTCATTATAAGTTAAATATGTTGTGAAAATTAATTTCACCAAATGAGTCACCAGCCTCAAACTTGTTCAACTTAAAAACATGACTGTATATATGCATATGAGCCTTTTAGTACTATTGTATTACAGCATCTTCTATTGAATAATCATAATACAATCTTATCAACATAATTACACATGGTATTGTTCAAGTATTACAGTAATTAATATGATAAGTTTATAGTTTCTGAATGTCAATATCAATTATCAACATAGGAGTTGAATGGTACATATTGTTATTAGCATTAACTGCACTTACCCGTTACACCTGTACTTCTGCAAACGGCTTTAGACCATCATCAAGTCATTACAGGTAAGATATAACGCCTTGATTGCTTGACCACCCAGCTTCTTGTGTTTTTAATGTTTACTTGACCACATCACACAGAACATAAAGCTATAATTTTTTTCTTATTTTATTAACACATGGTGTACAAATAATCAGGTAATTCATGACATTGTTTTTATTATAAGTAATATTATTTCTGTGAAGCAGCAGTGAGATTTAGAGAATAGTATGGAAATGAAATTAGAATTAGACAGGACAGCAGACAGCTATTTCTTAGAAATGAGAATGACAGATTGACAGACATTTGTGACAGCAGCAGACACTCAACAGAAAAAAAATATAGCCCATAAAGTTCTTGCCATAGATAAGTCAGTGCATAGAGACTCTAGATAATATATTTATGTCAAATGAATAATTATCATAAAATATTATTAACTCGTTAGTTCCTAACTTCCTAAGCTCTTTAGCTCCCAGAGTTGGTATTGAGTAGCTATGCACGCTGCACATATGCATCTCTCGACAACTGGTTGCTAGAAGTTCCGCAAGTGTAATAGGTAGGGTCATGCGTTCATCACTTCTAACTCTAAAATAAGATAAGGTTAAGTTAGGGTATGATCCCTGAAGGTATGATAAAAATAGAATAACGAGGAAAAATTTTAACTAGCGAAGCAATTACTTCATAATTTAGATACCTATGTAGATTGTTTAGCAACATTAAGGCCTGTGTGCACCAAGATTTCGGTTATCATAACCAACGGTTAACATAAGCTAAACGTAAAATTTACTGTTCATGACAACCCGTACGCCGGTTAAGGACGTAAGCTCGGTTGAAATAACCGCCCGGTTTATGTCCAACCGGCGTACGGGTTGTCGTGAATTGTAAATTTATAGTAAAGTTATGTTAACCGTTGGTTATCATAATTGAAATCTTGGCGCACACAGGCCTAAGTTTTGGATTTAAAGGGCTATACTTTCTCAACACAAAAAATAGAAAAAAATGTACGTACCTATTACGTACCTAACCCTTTAAAAAAAAAACAATTATATTATCTAACAAAGATAGATAATATATGTCATGGCGAAATTTTTGTAGTCCTAATAAAGAGGAACGATTCTTTCATACAATGTCTTGTTATGTCTCACACAGATAAAGAAGCGTTTTCGATGAAAGCTCCAAGATGGCTTAAATTTCTTTGACTATTCCAACAATTATAGTCATATTTCATCCAATGATATCAATTAGTGATATTGGTGAAATAAAACCGCATGACAGTTCATTCAGTCTTTGAGTTTATCGCGAACAAACAAACAGACAGGTGCGTGGGGAACCTTTGTTTTATAATGATAACTACGAGTATGCAAGGATAATGTTATGCATAGGTATTTTAGCTTTTATGATTAAGATTTTTATTAAATACGAACAAAGTGCGATGACGTTAATGTTTTTAAACTCTACAATAAAAAATACTTAGGAAATAAATGTTAAATTCTCATACTATGGCTCGGTGGTCACGTCACGTTCTGAATGTGTGATCATGTTACAAACAACACATTGCCTAGCCTACCTACTTATATTTGTAGCTAGCGCGGATCCAGGAGGTGGGTCATCGGGGTCATGATTTTTACATCTAATGTTATAACGATTAAAATTGTTCATACTATTAATTAATAATTTCAGGATTACAGAAATTAATTATACTACTAATATAATGGCGAAAATTTGTGAATGTGTGAGTGTGTATATTTGTACCTATAACTCTTACAAGCAATAAATTTTTTTAACAAAAAATAGAACCGACTCAAACCGCACTAAAAGGTGAGAAATAACTGTGTCATTTAGTTGCTTCAATTTTCATAAGCATATATGTATACTTGTCGAATTGAGAACCTCCTCCGTTTTTTTCGTCGGTTAAAAACTACTAAATGGATTTTGATGAAATTTCACAACCATATAGCTTACATATCAGAATAATAGATAGGCCACATTTTATCCCGAAATTCCTACGGGAACGAGAACTACGCGGGTGAGATTGCGGGCGTCCCGTAGTAAAATATATAAGTGGTTAAAATATATCGGTAAATTGTTTCATTATAGAAAATTAAAAAGGCAAATATTAGCGTTATAAAAATAAGCGAGTAAATCGTTTAGGGTACTTAGTGGCATTTTAAATTCATAGGTTTTTACTCTATATTTCCATCAGATTTCGTCATTTAGTTCCAATCATATTTTTGATATGCAATCAGTTAATCCACCGAATATGGCGATCGCCCGAAAACCCTCTGTGCCCGGATGTCTGCTCTTCTTTTAAATCGAACCTCGTCCTGTACAAGACAACTGTGATGCCCCATGGCTGTCTCAATTTTAATGTGGAATCCGTGAATCCACCAAATTTCGCGCGCGACCCGCATTCGCACATATTCTGACTAGACCGTAACTATGTGAACTCCCCCTAATTTGAATGCTGGATCCGCCCTTGATTTGCAGTTACTTGCAATCTATGTATGCAGTTTGTATTGTGTATTTATGTACCTACCTGCTATTACGTCCTATTCTATGTTCCATTGTCTCGTAGTTCTATTCCATCTGGCATACTGCAGTTACGCAATTGTTTTCTGTGAACAAAAAATCCTAGAGGAATCACATACCTACTTGTTTCTACGTTGCAGGATATCGTAAAAGTTAGTACCTAGGTATACATTATTATCTTCTAGTTAAGATCCATCCATAGACCGTACCGTAGGTACGTGATGTGCGGTAATCTTTATCGAACCAGCTGGGAATCCAGGACCTCCGTTTTATAAAACCACTGCGCATACCATTGCGCCACGGTGGCCGTCAAAACAAGTGTTTGTAAGTTTATATGTTCGTATGCTTAATGTTTTTCCACGCTACGTCGAATAACAAAATTGACATTTATTACTAGCTTTTGCCCGCGACTTCGACCGCGTGGAATTAGTTATTACGGCAGCCTAATTTTTCTAAGCTTTGAATCTCATATTTATTAATATCTAATCAACTGCCTAAGAAATAGGTCTTAAGCTTTCAAAATGACGATACTTTCATACAACATTTCATCCCCCCTTTAACCCCTTACAACCCTTTTTCCGCAATTAAAAGTAGCCTATGTCCTTTTTCAGGCTCTAGACTTACTGTGTACCAAATTTCATTAAAATCGGTTCAGTAGTTGTAGAGTGAAAGCAAGACAGATAGACAGACAGACAGAGTTACTTTCGCATTTATAATATTAGTTAGGATTCACTACAAGTTAGCCCTTGACTGCATTCACAACTGTGGGGCAAGTGTGAGTTTTTCACCGAGCGACTGCGTAAAAACGTAGTCACTAATAATGTCAAATTATATAGCAAAAAAAGCGTTCTGACACTCGCCCATTTGAGTTTTCTCTCACTCCCGCCAGGGGCGCTGCTTCAGTTCCATATAATTATGTACCCTTAACGCGAATATGAAGTTTTCAATTGTTTTGAATTAATCTCACACTAATGTTAAATGATTGCAATGCTGATGTTAATGAGTGCAAACTAAAATGAAAGCGGATTAAAATGTTAGGAGAAGGATGAATTTTCAGTATTTACACAGTACGTCTTCGTCGGTAGGGTAACTAGCCACCGAAGCCTCTTACCAGCAAGATCTAGATCAATTAAGAAAATCCCAATCGGTCCTGCCAGAAATCGAATCCAGGTCATCCTTTAATTAATTTATAATATAATTTAATTTTATTACTTGTTTAATTCTAATATCATCGTAGGTAACCTACCCATTTATTCAATTGAGCTCTTACGTTTTAAGTACCTATTACAACAAGCGTACGGAATATAACTAATAATCCTTGCTTTATGCAGGATAAGGCAATCCTCTGTACTGCAAAGACGTCCGTACGATTTATTATTATAAATTATATTATAAATTATACATGATCTATACTAAAGCCAAACTCGATTGAGAATGCTTGTCAACAAACAAATCTGAGATGAAGGTAAAAAATGCAACACATTTTATGCCTGATAAATTTAAAATTATGTTTTGTTTTTTTATAAAATCTTATTTAAAAGATATTGAATATATTAATTAGTTTTAGGCTTACTAATATAATTATAAATTAAAATGTTGTTATGAATACGTCATTAATTAAAAAAATAGGAATAAAATGACTAGTGACTTCTACCTTTATTTTTAATTTGTTTGTTGACAAGCATTCTCAATCGAATTTGGCATTAGTATAGTTTAAAGTTTATCTTTGAATGGACCTACTATTTATATTTGGTATATTATTTATATTTGTAACCAACTCTATAGTCTATTCTGTATCCCATTGCCCTATTATGGACTGATGTCATAATTATTATATAAAGTAATATAAATGTAAAGTAAGTGGGTGCGTCTAAATATTTTATACGTACCGTCTTTAGTAATTGTTGTTTGGTCTTGAAATTTATGTTATTCAAGTTTATGTTATTTTATTGTTTGTGGGCAATCACTTATGTGGAAAGGCGGAAAACAATTTCATGCTTGCCTTGAAGTACCTACTAGGATGTCACAGGAATTAGGTATAAAGTTATATTTATCTATAGCCCGGTCAATTTAGCTACGAAAGTAGAGTTGATACATGAACGTACCTAAAGATCATCATTACAAGTGAAATCATTATGTCTCTACGGCTAACGTTTAGGGCTGTGTGTTCGTAGATCAATCAGGACTAAGCATTATATGCATAAAGACAACTTTGTACTTTAATGGGAAGATAGAGATGAATTTGATAATGACAAAAATGATGACGCGTGGCTTCGATTCGCCTCTGCGCCAGACTGAGTTATGTAAGGTAAGCCTAAGGGGTTTCCACGCGAACTAAGACGCAAGCCTCTGCTATAAAGCAATAACATGCACGGTTAAAGTTCAAGGAAAAATTAATTTTTCATGTGACGTAATAGATGCCTACGAAGACTGCATTGAATGTCTTCAAGTAATAATAATAAACAAAGAAACATGTTTTATTTATTCATTCATTTAGATTTGTCTGAGAAAAAGTTATTTCAAAGAAAATACTAAGGATTATTTGCCAATTATTAGGCTCAGACTTCTATCTAAGTAACTTAGCAAATATCGTGACTCATTAATCATTGGATCTTCATTGATGAAATCAATCATTGGTAGGAATCCAAAATCCGCCAATTTGTATCGGTGCCAAGCCTATATGTCTTCCACCAAATTCATACTAGGTAGGTACTTATTGTTTTTCGTTCAATCAAAATTGCACTACAGTGCTATGAGTAAATATTTAAAAAGTGTGCGTCAAGTCATGTAATGAAATATAAGTACCCGTATATAGATTATCTTTATTACCTATATTTCGACTTTTTTATAAAAAAAAATGAGCGTGCGTTTCATTTAGGTAGTTAAAGATGAGGGACTTATTTATACTCCCTTGATATATAAGTACTTCACCAGTAGATGACCCCTGTAAAAAAATTTGCCAGAGTACCATCTGACTTATAATTATATCTTTGAATCTGCCCAAAACTGACTAGATTGCCGCAAAAAGTCTTGCTAATTGCTAGAAGAAAAGAGTTCAGTCTTGCCAAAGGTAAAGCATCCGCGTAAAGTTTAACGTCGCTTATAGTGTCAATGACAGAGGGATATTGTGATTTGTGAACTCAATTTTTGCTTAACAACATTTTTGATTAGAAAGGTTTATGTACAAATAGCGCCCGGTAGCCAAAACTCTTCTGGACCACTTCTACCCAGACGACACACCTGACACTTCCGCGCGACACAAGCACTTGAGAAGACTTATGTACGAGAGACCCGACACCGCCGATGAGCCTCCTTTCACTGCCGAGGAGTTGCTGGAACAACTCAAAAACATGAATGCTAAGAAGGCACCAGGCATGGACGGCCTGACCGCTGATATTTGCTCAGAATTTACCATAGCATATCCGAAACTAATTACAGAAATTTACAATAGATGTCTTAAATTAGAACATTTTCCTAAGCAGTGGAAGCAGGCCTTTGTAAAAATTATCCCCAAACCTAAAAAACCAAATTATAGTGCGCTCGAATCACACAGACCTATCGGACTTATACCTGTCTTCGGAAAGTTAATGGAGAAACTGTTTATTAATAGAATTTCGTTCACTGCATCCTTAGCAGGTAAATTTAGCTGCCGTCAATTTGGATTCCGAGAGCAAACCAACACCACAGTGGCTTTATCCACTGCTCTCAAAGTAATCCTCGGTGCTAAACGAAACAGGGAACAGGTAATTGCGGTCTCCTTGGATATTAAGGCGGCATTTGACAATGCTTGGTGGCCTGCTCTCTTGGATGGGCTCAGACGTGTAGGCTGCTCAAAGAACATCTTCGGCCTAGTTGAAAGCTACATTCGAGATAGGAAAGCCGTGCTGTGCTATGCTGGTGAGCGAGTGGTCAAGACTTTGTCAAAAGGTTGTATCCAGGGGTCAGCTTGTGGCCCTATCATGTGGAACATCATTCTAGACGAGCTGCTGGAGATGCATCTCCCTGAAGGCTGCCACATACAGGCATTTGCGGACGATGTTTTCCTAGTCGCGCACGGCTGCAGCGTAAGCAGACTCCAGGAGATCGTCAATGCAGCCCTTAAGCAAATTGTTCAATGGGGCCTAAGTGTCAAGCTGAGCTTTAGTCCGGCAAAGACACAGATGATCGCTTTCACGCCAAAAGCCAAGGATGCAGTCATCACTATGGATGGCAACCAGCTTACATTCGTCAGAGAAATTAAACTTCTGGGAGTATTGATAGACGAAAAATTGCTTTTCAACAAACATGTGCAACAAACGATCGACAAAGCCACGCGAATTTTTAACAGGCTCTGCCTCTTCTGCAGACCTACTTGGGGCATACATCCCGAGAATATTAAAACCATATACACACAGGTCATCGAGCCTACTGTAACATACGCTGCCGGTGTGTGGGGACAGGCAGCACTTAAAAAAGGTATCCGAAAGAAATTGTTGGCAATGCAGCGCGGCTTTGCTATCAGAATCATCAAGGCCTTTAGGACCGTATCTACTATAGCAGCACTTGCACTAGCAGAACTCACCCCTCTAGATCTCAAAATTCGAGAAGTATACACCCTGGAACAATCTAAATTGACAGGCATCACTCATTTTCTTCCGGACGATATAGAACTTGAACGCCCTACACTTCCACACAAATTACTACATCCTGCTAACAGAATTTCCATCATCTCTCCTCAATCCAGTGGACAATCTCCCTCAGATCATGCTCAGACCACTATTAACATTTTCACCGATGGCAGCAAGCTGGAGGACTCCTCTGTTGGAGCGGCTTTCGTCGCCTACTCTGGGGACCGACAGATTGTTGTTAAGAAATACAAACTGCATTATTCATGCTCGGTCTTTCAGGCCGAGCTCACCGCAATAGATATGGCCTGCTCTTGGGCCAATACAAAGCATCCTCAGATGCCATTTACTCTGTTCTCCGATTCCCGCGCGGCTCTTGAGGCACTTCGGAATAGGAGTAGTACACACCCAATAGTCACACGAATACATGCACTCATTCACACACGCACACCAGGTTCCTCACGATTTGAATGGGTCAAGAGCCACGCGGGTATCACCGGCAACGAGGCAGCTGACGCAGCGGCCAAAAGTGCTGCTGCCATGCGTGCTAGATTTACATACTGCACCTTTCCACTTAGTTTTGTAAAGCGCGAAATTCGCGAGCTAAACCGGAGCACGTGGCAGTCTCGGTACGAAAGCGCTGCTACTGCTCAACGCACACGCCACCTGTTTCCAAATCTTACTGACATTACACAACTATTCAAACATACCAAACGTAACTTCTTTCTCACCCAAATCTTAACAGGCCATGGTTTTCACAAAGAATACTTAAGCAGATTTAAAATTACAACTGACAACATTTGTCCGTGCGACGCCTCTGTCGTCCAAACCCTGGACCACCTCTTGGAGAGCTGTCCAAGGTTTGGCACGAAGCGATTCAATCACACAATGATCTGTGACAACCTTAGAGTTGCACCTTTCAAGCTAGACGAATTAATGAAAAAGAAATCTGCCCTAGAGTCATTTGTCCAGTTTGCCAGCTACGTCCTAAACGAATTGAAATGTTTTAACAATTGTATACCATAATGTGCGGTATCCATAAAATTAATTTTAACTTGAATGTTAGTTAAAGCAATGTTAGCATTAGTTTTAAGTAGATACTAACTAGTTCTAAGTATGTGTTAGTCTTAATTAATAATTAGTCTTAAGCACTTAGCATAAGGTATCGTATCAAATAGCGAAACCTTAATGCTCGCGTCCTATTAGGATAGTATTATTGTTTATGTTTGTCAACCTTTCTTTTTCTTTATTTTGCGCTAAAGGGCAATTGTGAATAAACTAAAATTAAAAAAAAAAAAAAAAAAAAATAGCGCCCGGTGCCTAACGCAGCCGTTAGCCTTGTAAAATATACTTACAGATTTAAATATGACTTTACCATGTTGGTTACTAAATGGTACTGATACCTAATGGATACCTATTAACTATCCATCATTATCAAATCTTATCAATTTACTCTTTGACTTCTTTTGTTTTAGTAAAGAGAACACCGAATAATTTGCGATATCGATAGAAGTTAAATCGATTTTAGGTTAATGAGCATAATAACTGTTTTTTTGTTTTCGAATCATATTGTTCCTTTTTTTTTGGATATTTTTACCTAATGTTTTCTAATCTTTTTAGTTTAAGATAGAGTTAGAGAGTGTTAGACAAGGGTGTATAAAGTAAAGCGCCTGGCTCTCTAAGAGATCTGATTTGTGTTAGCAGTGTAGATACTTATATGACATATGACTATTTTATTTCTTTTGTTGTAGATTAATAATGGCACCCCAATTGTATTTAAATGAAGTGGTAATTGTGTCGGCTGTGAGAACTCCAATAGGATCTTTTAAAGGTAGCCTTGCTCCTCTATCGGCTACACAATTGGGTGCTATCGTCGTTAAAGCAGCTGTCGAAAGAGCTGGCATACCAAATACCGAAGTGAAAGAGGTGAGGTCTTGAATCTGTTGTTAATTAACATTCCATTTGTATGTTGCCAATGGAAGATTTGATATTGTTTCAGGTAATCATGGGTAATGTTTGCTCAGCATATCTTGGTCAAAATCCAGCCCGACAAGCAGCCATCTTTGGTGGCCTTTCTCAAAGCACAGTTTGTTCGACAGTCAACAAAGTGTGCGCCTCTGGAACAAAAGCAGTTATACTAGCAGTGCAAGGACTTCAAACTGGTACTCAAGATGTAATCCTTGCAGGTGGGATGGAATCAATGTCAAACATACCTTATTATTTAAAAAGAGGCGAAATCCCTTACGGAGGAACTCAATTGGTTGATGGTATTTTACATGACGGACTCACTGATGTTTACAATCAAATCCATATGGGAAATTGTGCAGAAATTGTAGCTAGAAAACTAGAAATATCACGACCACAGCAAGATAACTACGCAATAAACAGCTATAAGAAAAGTAAAGCTGCATACGAATTGAAAGCTTTTCAAGAGGAATTAGTACCCGTGACAGTACCACAGAAGCGAGGCAATGAAATCGTGGTTTCGGAAGATGAAGAGTACCATCGAGTTGACTTTGAAAAGCTTACTAGGTTACCGACTGTATTCGAAAAAGAAAATGGTACAGTAACAGCAGGCAACGCTGCGTCTCTGAATGATGGTGCCGCAGCTTTGATATTAATGACTGTTGAAGCAGCAAAGAAATTAAATGTAAAGCCCCTAGCTCATATAGTCGGATACGCTGACGGCGAATGTGATCCTGTTGAATTCCCGATCGCTCCCACAATTGCTATCTCTAAGTTACTACAAAAGACAGGCATTTCAAAGGAGGATGTAACTCTTTGGGAAATCAATGAAGCTTTTAGTGTAGTAGGGATAGGGAACCAAAAGCTTCTAGATTTGAATCCTACACTGATTAATGTACATGGTGGTGCAGTTAGTATGGGGCATCCAATTGGTATGTCAGGCGCTCGAATTGTTGGTCACTTATGTTATGCTTTGAAGAAAGGTGAAAAAGGTGTTGCTACTGCATGTAATGGAGGCGGGGGTGCTTCTGCTATTATGATTGAAAAATTATAAACTAGCATAAAAATATAAGAAAGACTAGTTGTTATTATGTCAGGATTGCACTTTAAATTACCTATTAACATAAATACAAACCTATAGGTTAATGAGTAAAACAGGCATTAGTACGTATATAGACAATCATACAAACGAGCTTTTTTAATCAATTATTGATTAAATTTAATTGTCTCTAACAAGGATATTTTAAATTAATAGTAAGATTGATTTACCGTTAAGTTAAACGCCTAAACTTATAAACATGGAATACACACTTTTACTTTTAGAGTTATTTTTTGTTGTAATCATAATAAAAATTACTTTGTGAAAGCTCCTAGCTTCCAAAATTGTGTAAGATACATTTTAGTAGAGTCATTATAAAAATCTACAAAATTTAATGAATTTCAATGACGAAAAAAAATTTGTACAAACATTTACAACAACAATGCGCGATTAAAGGTGGAACCTTTTTTAATTATGTATTTAACCAATACAAGTTTATACCAAACTTTGAAAAATATTAATAAATATATTATTGTTTTTGAATTTCCTCGTTAATAACTCTTGAAATTTAATAAATTAAAAAATCGTTAAAAGTTGCAAAGCTAAAATCGATTCAAATTACTTTAAATCGATATAATGATCATACCATATTTTGCAGTTTTCTCTATGTTTTCCAACTCTGTAGTGGGGTCAAAGATTACTCCTTTATAATTTTGAACATTCCAATGTAGACCCATTTTCAATATTTAAAATGTTTTATTTAGATAGATAAGTTCAAATAAATATTTCTTTTAGAAACAAGAAAAAACTTTTTTAATTATACCTACTAAGCCTACTAGGTACACTCCATCATACGGAACAATGCAAGCTTAAAGGAAACTTTCATAATTATTAATTAATTTATAATGGTATCAATAGTTCATAATTTATTTATTTTGCTACCTTCCGCAAAAATCCGACTAATTCGAACTACAAAGTCTCCTAAATCTTTCAGAAAACCCTTTTCATAAATAGGTACGTTTCATTCCGAAATCATGCTCAAGAAATGCTGCAGATAACTCTACAATGTTTGATTGCGAAGATTTTCTCAAATTTAACATTTGATAGATATGTAAATAAATACCTATTACCTACCTACCTATCTTACATACAGGATACAGGTCATACTCATTTTATTAGATAGGTAAACGTCGTCAGTCATAGGTAATAGGATAATTTTAATTTGTTCATAATGTTTTAAATTGTAAATGTCAAAAAGTATTTAAAATTAAAAAGTCATTTATCAGTGACTTTTTTAAGCTTACGGACAATACTTAATTACCTATTTCATCACTAAGACAAAATGAATATATACCTATCTACTTTGCCATTTCTAGCATTTTATTTAGATACGCAGTTTAAGTGACACCTAGGTACGTACACGTGTCAATTTTGATACCGCATACTTTCTCTTTTTTCATTTGGAGTTATTTGTGTTTGTGTTTTTTTTGAATGAGGGTATCCAATATGATCCAACTGATTTTCTTTCAAAATCATCATTCAAAACGTATCAAATTTCAAAGTACCGACCAGTGAAAAAATGTAACTATTTGAACTATTCTGAACATTTGTTACTATGACAGCAATGCTCTTTTAGTTTTGGATAGAGTTAGAGAGTGTTAGAAAAGGGCGTATAAAGTAGCCTGGCTCCGTATGAGATCTGATATATTTTTATAGTTGTAGTAACCTATATTACTATTTTGTTTCTTTTGTTGTAGATTAATAATGGCACCCCAATTGTCTTTAAATGAAGTGGTAATCGTGTCGGCTGTGAGAACTCCTATAGGATCTTTTAAAGGTAGCCTTGCTTCTCTATCGACTACACAATTGGGTGCTATTGTCGTAAAAGCAGCTGTTGAAAAAGCCGGCATACCATATACCGAAGTCAAAGAGGTGAGGTCTTGAATCTGTTGTTAATTAACATTCCATACGTATTTTGTCAATGAAAGATTATTGTTTCAGGTAATCATGGGTAATGTTTGCTCAGCAAATCTTGGTCAAAATCCAGCCCGACAAGCAGCTATCTTTGGTGGCCTTTCTCAAAGCACGGTTTGTTCGTCAATCAACAAAGTTTGCGCCTCTGGAACAAAAGCTGTTATATTAGCAGTGCAAGGACTTCAATCTGGTACTCAAGATGTTATCCTTGCAGGTGGTATGGAATCAATGTCAAATATACCTTATTATTTAAAAAGAGGCGAAATCCCTTACGGGGGAACTCAGTTGGTTGATGGTATTTTACATGACGGACTCACCGATGTTTATAATCAAATTCATATGGGAAATTGTGCAGAAATTGTAGCTAGAAAACTAGAAATATCACGATCACAGCAAGATGAATACGCAATAAACAGCTATAAGAAAAGTAAAGCTGCATACGAAATGAAAGCTTTTCAAGAGGAATTAGTACCTGTGACAATACCACAGAAGCGAGGCAATGAAATCGTGGTTTCGGAAGATGAAGAGTACCATCGAGTTGACTTTGAAAAGCTTACTAAATTACCGGCTGTGTTTGAAAAAGAAAATGGTACAGTGACTGCAGGTAATGCTGCAACTCTGAATGATGGTGCCGCAGCTTTGGTTTTAATGACTGTTGAAGCAGCAAATAAATTAAATGTAAAGCCCCTTGCTCGTATAGTCGGATACGCTGACGGCGAATGTGATCCTGTTGAATTCTCGTTCGCTCCCACGGTTGCTATCTCAAAGTTACTACAAAAGACAAACACTTCAAAAGAAGATGTAACTCTGTGGGAAATTAATGAAGCTTTTAGTGTAGTAGGAATAGCAAGCCAAAAGCTTCTAGGTTTGAATCCTACACTGATTAATGTACATGGTGGTGCAGTTAGTATGGGGCATCCAATTGGTATGTCAGGCGCTCGAATTGTTGGTCACTTATGTTATGCTTTGAAGAAAGGTGAAAAAGGTGTTGCTACTACATGTAACGGAGGCGGTGGTGCTTCTGCCATTATGATTGAAAAATTATAATTTAGCATAATAAATATCAAAAAGAATAGTTGTTATTATAAAATAGCTAATATTATTGTTGAAACCAGTTTGCACTTTAAACTACCTATTAACATAAATACGAGCCTTTAGATTCATGAGTATAATAATAAGTAGTACTTAAATAGATAGAAAATCATACGAACGAGGTTTTAATTAAATTCATAAAAAAATTTTATTGTACCTAACAAAGAGGTATTAAAATTAATTAAAGCGTTACAAAATTTATGTAAATTGATTTACCGTTAAGGTATTATATCTTTGAATTTTAAAATACAGAATACACACTCTTACTTTAATTTTTTTTGTTGCGATAGTCATGATAAAATTTGTTTTATGTAAGCTCCCTGCGATCATAATTTAGTAAAGTTCATTTTAGTAGAGTCATCATAAAAGTTCATCAAAATCAAGTTCAGAGTGAACAAGATCTGTACAACATATTTAATGCACACTGAACTCTAAAGTTCTTTCTATTTGTCAAAGACTGCGGCTTATAAGGTTAAAGTTAGAACCTTATTTTCTTAAGGTATTTAACAAAGTGTATACCGAATTTAAAAATACATTATTGTTTCTTTAATTTCTTTGTTAATTAATAACTTTGGAATTTGATAAATTATAAAATGCTTGTGCCTATACCAATTTCACACCAGACATCTTTAAAAGTTGCAAAGTTAAAATCGATTCAAATGTCTCGAAATCGATATGATCATCATACCATATTTTGTATTTGCAGTTTGCTCTGTGTGTTCCTACTCTGTAGTAGGGTCAAAGATTACTCCTTTATAATTTTAAACATTTCAATTTAGACTCTATTTCAAAATGTGAAGGTTTTATTTAGAGCGTAGTGTTTAATTTTCATGTAGATAAGTTTGAATAAATATTTCTTTAATTTAAAAGTTGATAACTCGCTTGATTTCTATTAAAAGTCTTTTGTGACGGGCTACATCTTGATTCAGTTCGGTTTTTATTTTGAAAAGAATAAATAATGATCCTTTTAAAAGGAAGTAAACTTATTAGCATGAAAATGCTCCCATCAGGCAAGGTTCGTAACCTTTTTTTTTCTTCTGTCAAGTCGTAATAAAATTCGAAAACATTCGCGTTTTTACATTCAGTCGGTTTCGATCTCTCAAGCGGCGTAGAGAGTAGAAGTCCGTTTTTTGCTTGTGATTTTACGTCATCACTTAAATAAAATTATTAAAGTTAATTAACTGTTCAATTATCTTCAGTTATTGTTAACGTAATTTTTTCCGATCAGCTATTTTCAATCATGGCAGCATACTCAACGAAAGTGTCTCTGAATGAAGTTGTAATAGCTTCAGCTGTTAGGACTCCAATGGGATCCTTCCGAGGGAGCTTGGCTAGTGTCTCAGCGCCGGAACTAGGGGCTGTTGCAGTAAAGGCAGCTATTGAGAGGGCCGGCATTCCGAAGGAGGAAGTTAAAGAGGTTAGTTAAGATTCACCTACTTTCTACTTTCACAGTTATGTTATAGCATGATATTGATGCCCCATGACATACTTAATATCACATTACCCTATAAAATATTTAAACAAGTTTTTTAATCATTATCTTTAGATTAAGTTAATTTATTGGATTAAAGTGACAGTTAAAATCTTATCACTATGTGTATGTAATTGTAAAATAGATAGGAAAATATGAAATTTTTCTTGCACAACAACTTCATCATAATTATTATTATTTCCTATATTTTATTTCATTTAATTTATTAATTTCTACAATTATATTAACTATTTTTACTTAATTTCTTATTGGAATATTATTATTATTCTAATTAAATTAAATAATGTTGTTTGTTTAAAATGTAGCTGGAAAATTGATTATGCAATTTGTTTGCCATTAGCAAATGAATTGCCATTGGCACCAGTGAATATTTTTTAAATAAACCTATGTTTGAATTTGATGTAACTTAAAAATAAATGTAAATGTAGCTTTAGATGGCTTACATTAAAAATCTTCACAAGCAAAGTTCTATTGACTTATTAACAGCAAAGTTACAATACCTGACTCTATATCTCTACTATAGAACAATTAATTAATTATACTTTAATTTTTAGGTATACTTTGGCAATGTCTGCTCAGCTTCTCTTGGCCAAGCCCCCGCCAGGCAGGCTGTGATATATGCTGGCCTCCCCAAAAGCACAATATGCACTACTGTTAACAAAGTATGTTCCTCTGGTATGAAATCAGTTATGCTAGCAGCTCAGGGTCTTCAAACTGGAGCCCAAGATGTCATGTTAGCTGGCGGAATGGAATCTATGTCTAATGTACCATTCTACCTCAAGAGAGGTGAAACCACATATGGTGGAATACAATTAATAGATGGTATTGTATTTGATGGACTAACAGATGTATACAACAAATTCCACATGGGCAACTGTGCAGAGAACACTGCCAAAAAATTAGAAATAACAAGGCAGCAACAAGATGATTATGCGATATCCAGTTACAAAAGAAGTGCTGCTGCATATGAATCAAAAGCATTCGCTGACGAATTGGTTCCGGTGCCTGTCCCACAAAAACGTGGTGCTCCTCCCATAATTTTCTCAGAAGACGAAGAATACAAAAGAGTCAACTTTGAAAAGTTTAATAAATTAGCAACAGTATTTCAGAAGGAAAACGGTACAGTGACAGCAGGCAATGCTTCAACTTTAAATGACGGAGCAGCAGCTTTGGTACTAATGACTGCAGAGGCTGCACAGAGGTTAAATGTTACACCAATTGCTCGCATTGTCGGATTTGCTGATGGAGAATGCGACCCAATCGACTTCCCCATTGCCCCAGCAGTAGCGATACCCAAGCTATTAGAAAAGACTGGTGTTAAAAAGGAGGATGTAGCACTCTGGGAAATTAATGAAGCTTTCAGTGTGGTGGCAGTAGCCAATCAAAAGATTTTAGACTTAGACCCAGCTAAAGTTAATGTTCATGGAGGTGCAGTGAGCTTGGGTCATCCAATTGGCATGTCTGGTGCTCGTCTTGTTGTCCATCTGTGTCACGCTCTGAAGAAAGGAGAGAAAGGTGTAGGGGCTATATGTAATGGAGGCGGAGGCGCTTCATCAATCATGATTGAAAAATTGTAAGTTTAATAGGTGTACATTTGTCTAAAATACTTCATCTACCATATAAAGTAGGTGAAAATAATTTTAAAATACTGTGCTGCAAAAAATATATATATTGGTGTCAAGGAGTTTCTTGTATTGGCTTAATTTATTTATAAATGTTCCAATGGTGCCTTCTTATTTGCGATAGGTGTATTGTAATAATAATACTTGATATATTAATTTGTCAGTGTATTCTATGTAATAGGTATAAGCGTTATCATTTTATAGATAGTTTTGTATGTTAAAATATTTTATAGTTTTGTATATTATATTCTGGGAATATAAAAATATTATGTTATGATTAAATCAAGTGCACTTCACTTTTCTTGTATTATTTTATTATAATAAATTCTTAAATCTTAGGTTTCATAATTTTTCAGGTCCAACACGGTTGAGGGTAAACCAATCTTGACCTTTTATACTAAAGACCCATGCCCTTTATGTGACATTGTTATGGAAGAATTAGAACCATACAAAGATAAGTTAATAATTAAAAAGATAGATATAACAAAAAAAGAAAACCTAAGATGGCTTAGATTGTATAGGCATGACATACCCGTATTATTTTTAAATGGTCAATTTTTGTGTATGCATAGATTAAATCATGATATATTACAAAATCGACTAAAACAAATTTCAGAGCCTTAGTTCCTTTATGTGAGTATTAGTAGCATTCATTAAACATGATCAGATTATATTGCTTTTCATAATGAGGTAAGTATTCATATTTAAAGTCAATAAACACTATATAAACCATGCTGTGTTTGATTATGTCTGCATTACCCAACCAAGCCTAAGACGAGCTCAAATGTATGAGCATGGAGATGGATTTGATGACAATTATTATTCCTAGATTCAATCTCCAATTGTTCATCATTGTCGTATCTACTGCTCGTATAACAATAATATCAGAATATTAGTAAAGTTCAAAAAACTGCAAATTTTTTTTTATAAAACAGGGGTAATAATACGCTTTAATCTATACAAATAGTTATTTCATGATATATACTTTAGTAATCATACATAAAACAGCTTAATGTTTGTTAAAGCTGCAGTAAAAACTATTAGTCCGATTTTCATGTGGTTTTTATTCATCTATAGGCTGACTTCTCTGATTCTGATTAGTCATTTGAGGTTGTTGCTTTATTTTCGCTTTATTATTATCTGTAGTAGGTATATCTATATAGGTTTATTGAACACAAGCATGTCGCAGAATATTTAAAACAAAAAAAAATTAAAACAGCTGAATTTGTGACGTCACTAGAAATTAAAAATGTCAATGTCTACATCAGTGTTGCCTCTTGGTAGAAATTTCCCAAAAATGCAAGGAAAATTAATGAAAATATGTATGTCAAATCCGGTTCAGTTCTTTTACCGGATTAGAATTTAAATATTCTGCGACATGCAGGAAATAGAAAAGGTATCTAAAAAGGACGAAACAAGAAAATAATTCAGATAGAAATTCCGTAACGCATAAGGTACAAAAATGGTTAAGATAGAGCCGTGGTTGCACTCACTATGATTATATTGTATTTGTGCTAGAAACATCTCCATTTGAACAGACTCTGTATAACAGAGATGAGAGGGTAGTGGTACAGGATACGACCACGGATTACCCTAACCGTTTTTATACCTACGCATTCAGGGATTTCTATCTTAATGCACAAAATATATTTTATCTTTGCATAAAAAATATTTGGGTACACCGTGGGAAATCATTCGAATTAATTCGAATAGCAACCCTACTCACAGGCTAAAAAATCAAAATGAAATAATAATTTGAAGTTACCATTCATTTCACGATTGCCAAAATATGTGAAAACTGTAATCAGTTTTGTTTGGAAACCTTTAAAGATAAGGCCATATTTTTAATTAATATGAAATAGTAAAAGTTACAAGAGTAACTCATTATGAATTCTAGTGGAATGATATAGAAGAAAATTGACAATCCCGTATTTTGTATACGCAACTCTAGTAAATTTTTTCTTCCCGAAAATTAGTTAAACATGGATAATTCAGCAATAAACACCTTGGAAGCGGCGGCTCAAATGCTTATGGTAAATTTCATAAATAAATCTTATTATTTTTATTTATAATACAATGTTTATTTCAACTTGTTTGTTTACTGATCATCACTGTTGTAGGCGCCGCCGAATTTAGTGAGTTCAGAACAACGGCACCAAGCAGAGAGTGTTTTTCTCGAATTCAGAAGCACAAAAAACCCGTATCAGCTGTGTAGGGAGATCCTAGAAAAGTCCAGCTCAGATTATGTTCTATTTGAGGCAGCTGGCTTAATAAAAACTGCACTTATTCGAGAATGGAACTTACTGTCTGCAAACGATATCACTTCACTGCGGGAGTATTTGCTTAGCTATTTACTGAGAAAGGAAGCACCCCCTTTTTTAAAAGAGAAACTGTTACAGGTAGAGTTATTTAATCTTTATTTTGTTGAATTATATAACTGCCCAATTTGTTATGACTATGATTATCATGTTTTATTGGATACACTAACAACTTTACAAACATTTTCTATAATCTTTCTGCACATCTGAAATCTTGTAATACATAGCTTAGAAATAGGGATAGATTTATTAGAATTGTCCTGACATATCACAAGATCGGGCAAGTTATAAGGTAAAATAGTTTAATAAATTCATTAGTCAAATGAGTATCTTAGCATTCAATGACTTCATCATGTGGGTGCCGGGTCAATTGTGTGGCTGAGTGAATAACTCTGAACAGAGCCAGAGACTTGTGACACGAGTGTTTGTTTAAAAGGGATACCTTAGTGATATGCTTAAACATCACCAACATTTACTAGAAATGTATATGTAGTATGGATGCCTGCTTCTGTTTAACATTGATGATATTAGTCAAAAAATACCATGTGTGGTTAAACTATGCTTTAAATATTACATGACATTGATTCCTGTTTATTTATTTTTAGACAATTGCAGTTATAATAAAAAGGGGCAGCATAAATGATGGTGGCAGAGAAAGAAAGGCGTTACTTGAAGAATTGGAGAAAATAATTCTCAGCTCACCAATAAGTCAACAGAAGCTAGCATGCTCTCTCATACTAGCAATAATGCAGGAATACGCCATAACTGTAAAATCAGCTGATGTCGGTTTAATATGGGAAGTGCATTTCCGCCTCAAAAAGTCATTCGAAGCTTTAGATTTGAAGCGAATATTCCGTTTTACTGTCAGTATTTTAGAACAGATTGTGCGATCAGGTCACCACCCAGAAGGCGAGCAGGCTTTGTTAACGAAACAACTCTTAACTATAGTTGAAACTGTTTTATGTTGGAGTCATGTTTCACCTTTGCTCTCAAAAAGATTGATAGGTGCATTTGAGGCTATATATGAAAGTGATACTGCACCTGCGTTGCGTTTAAGCATCAACTGGAGAGACACTATAATGCAGCCAGAGTTAATAGCTCTCTTCTTTGAAATACACATGTATGTAAGAGCTACGCCTCAGTTGGCAAACCCATCTCTAACTTGTTTAGTTCAGTTAGCTAGTCTGAGTGGTGTTGTAGTATCAGCGAGTAACTTAAAACAACAGTATTTAGAGAATTATGTTAGTAGTTTTATGAATATGCTGGCGTTCATACAACCACTGGAAAGAGAGATGCTGGGTATATCGGATATATATAGAAGATTGGTACAGTTCTTCACGCCTGCCATGATAGCCGCAATGCCTCCAGCATTTCTGCAGAATTTAACTAATTACACATGTCATTGTATAAGAGGCTCTATAATTGAAGAGGGTGTAAGTATTTTTATATTATTAGCAGCCTATTAATGGCAGTCACTACAGTGCCAGCTTCCCTCTTGATAGGAGGGGATCTGGAGCATAAAACCACCACGCTGCTCCAATGCGGGTCAGAGGGTTTAGGATGATAATGTCTCATTTGTTAATGATCACTATCAGATGTTGGTGATGGTGACTGAGACCATTCATGAAAATCTGTTAGTCTTGTGTTTTTAAAATATAAATGGCTGAAACTCTCGCTATTATTGTCGGAGTATGCCCGACTAGTTTCGAACCTATACGGAACCCTTAGTCATGACTACGGCGCGTTGCATGATCAAACAAGCTCATGACTAGGGGCCCCATTTCTATTTTATTTATATGAAAATACTTGTGATAGCTTAAATTCTAATATAGTTTGTTGTAAACAGATAAATAAATAGACACAGCGTAATTTATAAAATAGTGATTATTCAATATATTTCAGGTTAATGAAGACACAGTATGGAGAGAGTCACTGAACAAGTTCCTCCACACCTGGTGTTCAATAGTTCATGATACGGATGGGTTTTCCAATGAGAGACTAGTGAGTCCGTGCATAGAGATCTTCATGACCTATTTACAATGTCGACTGGCACCGCCTGATGGAACAAGGTATATACTTTTCCTAAGCTTAGTCAATGATCTATAAGTTGTCATTACATAGGGGCATAGAATTGCTGCGGGCATAGCTGCATAATATTGATTGATCACACAAGCTCTTAATTTTAAACACTTTGATGATCACTCAAGATTCGTCTATTTTTTTGCCTTGCTTGGTCCTTGCATACTTCCTTAGCTTCTTCCACTCTCATTAATCCATTTATACAAGTTCGTCAATTAAGAGTACTCTAGATATTTTAATATGGCTAGATATTTTAAAATGTCTAAGAACATTAGCCTAGTTATTCTCCTTCCAACATTTCGATTCACCCTCACCTCATAAATCCCTTTTGTTAATCTTCTTTCATCCATACTACATGATCAAACCATCTAAGCATCCCTTTCTCAATTTTAACTTCATATTTCAAAATTCAAATTAAATAAAATATAATGTTTACATTCTATACTGGATTCTGTTGTTATTTTATTACTAGTTAATCCTTGGCTGAAATCACACGTGATGGTAAGTAATGATGCAATCTAATATGGAAGCGGACTAACTTGTTAGGATTAGGATAATATCCACACTTTGGTTTCTACACAACTTCGTACTGGAACGCTAAATCGCTTAACGGTACACTTTTGTCGCGCATACCACTGCGCCTCAGAGGCCCCCGAAATAACAACTAAACATTTCTTAATTAAACAACAGGGGTACAGAAAGCAGCGACGGTTGCGGTGACGACATAAAGGACGATGTGGAAGATGACGAGAGACAACTACACAGCAACGTGTTGCTGACCATCGGCGCGATTGCACGCAAAGCGCCCGCGCACTGCTGCCATGTGCTGTTCAACTTGCTGACTGACAGGAGCAAACGGTGTGTATTCTAGAAGATTTTTTGCTAACTGTACAAGTTATACTTGTCTAACTATTATTATTGAGACCGGCCATAGTGGATGCACTTCGACCCTGTTTGATCTTTTGTATTCGCGTTAAAAATATTTTTGTCTCGACCCGTTTGTATCGCGTAATTCACGAAAAAGTTCAAGATAAATAATAATCATGATGATGATAGCAAGTCTAAGTCTAGACGTACTCGCTATTTGCTGGCAAGTCGTTGTGAACTTTCGGTGCTACACTCTATCACGTATGCGGTTAGTCAGTCGCTGAGACGTTTTAATGCTAGACTCTCTCACACGTCTTGCAGAGGTAAAAGCCCTTTGCCTGGCAAGCCGCTGCGAACTGTCGGTGCTAGATTTCCTGTTACGTATATTCAACATATTCAGTCTGTGGTTAGCCAGTCGCTGAGACCTTTCAGTGCTGGGCTCTCTTACATTTCCTGTAGATGTAATAGCTCTTTGGCTAGCAAGCCGCTGTGAAAGTTCGGTTGAAGGATAGATTGCAGAAATTAGCAAATTTAGTAGAACAAAAAAGCGAAGTTGTTGAGAAAACAAAGAATTAAATATAACTGTCTATATCGCCACGTAACGGCCGGGGCGGTGCGCACCTCACGTTTTTATTGTGCTAATATATTTCGTTCTAACAAACATATTAATAATACCAAATATGCTATCGCGAACTTTTTTTACAGATTTTGATATGTTCTTTAATATTGTAGTACATCGTTTTGCTCTATTCTCAATAGTTTTCGCAGCGCACGTGATAAAAGCAATTTAATTCAATTTAAGAATAGATGCGTGATTAATTTTGGAATTTTTTATAGCCTATAACACTCCACAATAACGTAGCTTTCTTTTGGTGAAATAATTTTGAAAATTGGTTCAGTAAATCCAGAGATTACCCCTAACAACGTCACAAACTCATAAACTCTACCTCTTTATAATTTTAGTATAGATAAGTTCTGTATAAAATAAATATATCAATAATGTTTGGATGACTCCTGTAATATTATGCTGATAAAAATTGTCTATGATTGACTATAGTTTATACTGCAATAGGTAATTTTTATATTGATAACCTGTATTGCAGCAGTGTGGTGGCACTCAGCTGCATATTCTATGAGGAGGGAGGCCTGGTGTTGTTTATGGTTTTAAATAAGCTAATGCAATTTGTGGTTTTTAGGCTTGAAAGTCAACTGCAGCTTATGCATATGGGCAAATTGCAAGTAGTTAGGGGCGGAGAACAACTGGTCACTCTGTTTGAAGATCTTCACTGGATTTTAATGATCACAGGTAAATGTTATTATAATTGGTTGTCTAAGTTAAAAAAGAACTTCTCATCGAATAGTTTATGCAATGTATGTACAAATAAGGTATATGCATCTGAACTAAGAGATGAATATCTTAGCATTCCATGGATTCACCGTGCGGGTGCCGGGTCCATCCCGTGGCTGGGAGAAAAACTCCGAACAGAGCCCGAGACTTGTGACACGGGTGTAGGTTTAAGGGTACCCTTAGTGACGCGCGTCAACACTCTCCTCCTCTGTTGAAGTTATTCTCCCTGCCCAGCCAAATTCGGAAGGACCCTACTGGAGCAGCTTTGGACACTCGTGGATATGGAACTAACTGCACTTCTAGTAAGGCTATTCTATATTTTTCTTTCTATTCCGTATTGGTATTGTACCCAATGGCTATAACATTATAGCCTGCTAATCCACATTGTAACAGCGTGATGGGTCTATATTCCATATCGCCCTCCTTCTACATGAAGGGAGGCTTGGTCCTTTTGTGATCCATTATAAGCTAATAATGATATTGTACCTATTCATATATTGAATAATTAATTTATTTATTTTATGACAATCTGTTTTTTAAAGTGTTGCACACAAGTTGCTGAGGTCCAATTGTTATTGTACAGTTCTTTTTATTATTCGAATTATTTTCAGGTCATTTCCTAGCAGTAGATTGTACGGAGGGTGAAACAGTTATGATTCCAAGTGAATTAGTGCAATACAGTATGTCGCAAAATGCGAACATTGACGCATCGCTTCGATTCCTCGTTGGAGAGAGCACCTCCACTGAAAATGTCGATCCTATTTTAAAGTAAGTCTTTTTTAATTTTTTTTACCTGGTTGTAACACAGAATACTTTTTATCCTTGATCTGCCTCATTGGTCCAGTAGTCATTGTAGCTTTAGATAACACAGGTCTTGGGTTCTAATCAAGGGTCCTGTTTTGGCTACTTGAATATTCTATTCTTTTCATTCATTCATTTCACTCCTGTGCAGGCACACGCACCTTAGGCGCACACACACATACTCATACACAACTACACACACACGCACATACACACTCACATTTTTTGTTATTTAATTTTAATGTGCCTATAATTAATAATTATTGTTTCTAACGTGGAACTATTTTTGCAACTGTGTATTTTATGGAGGGGATGATCACCACAATAGTTTTTAACTTATGTGGGATCATTGTTTTCATTTGTGTATTGAATTTTTTCAAATAAACTTTTATTTTATCTATTTGTTATGCTTTGATGCCTTGGGTTGCTTAGCCAGCAACCAAATTGGTCAGGGGAATAATCTTTCAAAAAAAGAAAAGCGAGAAGGTCTTCTGGCACATAAAATAATTAACGGTAATACGAACGCAGTTAATCTATACGAATATTATAAAGCTGAAGAATTTGTTTCTTTCGCGCTAATTTCAGGAACTACTGATTATAAATGATTTTTTTTGTATTGGATAGTCCATTTGTAGAGGAAGGCTTTAGGCTATATAACATCACAAAGTGACTAATAGGTACGAAGAATAAGTGGAAAATTTGGGAAAACGGTGAAAATTATTCATCTTTGAGGGCTAATACAATAAGGAGTAACTGACTTTTTATTATCGTAATCTAATTTACATATTTGAATACCACGCGGACAAAGTCGCTGACATCCGCTAGTTAACTACACCTGTGTCTATGATACTTTCAAATAATTTGTCGCGTGAATTGAAAAACAATTAATTAAAAATTACTATCATTTAAAAAAATCAATCATATAAAAAATTCAATATAGCGAATATGGCAGACAAATCAGATTTTGAAATTTAATTCTATTTGTTACAAAGAGAGTTCAAAAATGTCCCAAAACGTTTTTGTAAACTTATCTGATTTTACACACAAAAGATTTTGAAGAACACGTGTAATATTTGGTTATCGAATGATCTGCTCTGTATTCATATCGAGATGAGACGCGTGTTTTAAAAATTAATATTTCATGAAATTTGCCTCGTGTTGTCCTTGGATAAAATCTTTGTGACAAATAGCTTTGCCAAAAATAATTTCATTTGTATAAATGTAAATTCATCTATAGATAATCTAAAATATTTCGCCTTCCGCGTCTGTATGTTCTTATCTAGATCGATCTAACGTTTTGACCTCTGCAAATAAATGATAATTAAGGCAACAATAAATAATAATAAATAATACCAGGTAAAGCAGGATTTACTTAATATTGCAAAGAGATTCCTATTATTATTAAATTTAAAACGTACACATCAAAATGTAATAAAACATCAATCAAAAAATGGTTGTCTGTAAATGTCGGTTTACGACCGATAATCAATTTTACGTGATGGCGTCATAAGAAAACAGCCGAGAACGTTTCAATTAGTTATGCTTTTTCGTTGTGCATTTTTTATTTATTTATTAAAACATACACATTACATTATTAGCTTCTTAGCATCCTGAAACTATATAAAGAAAGCATCCGGCGTTCATCGATTTATAAGATAACAACAAACGCGTCCCATCGATTGGTTATGGTATGGTCAATGCGTCGTCCAATAGCGTGCAATCAAGAATATCACTTACTCTTTCGTTGCGTTGGGGCGAAAGCGGGAGATAAGGCGCGTTATTTCTTAGGCCAGATATGTCATCGCTCGCATAATATCCCTACAGTAACACTATCCGATGTGTTGACTATGACTATTTCGTATTATAATTAATCAGGTTGGTAGGCGAAATCTTGCGCATCAGTACATGGGAGTGTGCGGCGCTGGAGGCCGGGCTGGCCACAGTGTTCAGCCCCGAGTTGTCGGCCACGCTCTCCTGGCTGCTCAAGATATGGGCGAACTCATACTTGGTGCCGCAGCCTTCACAGTACTCAGAGGTATGCCTATAAATATATAAATAGGTTGGTTCTTGCGCAATGGTCTTTGGAGCCGGGTAATAATTCGCCATGTAAGAGCAATTGCGATTTTATTGCTGACAAAGCGTCTATAAGCGGGGCGTAATAATGGGCAATGCTACAGAGGAACTATGATAAAAAGGAAATATTGGACCCTTGAACCATTTTTGACAAAGTAAAGCCCTAAAGATCCTTGGTCCTCTCTGCTAGCACGCTAATCATGTACCCCAAAAATCTTAATAATTGAAACATTAAATTTGTTTCTTTTTCATTCTGTATTTCTCTAAGAGCTTGAATAGCAAGTGTAAATACTCTACATGTTGATGCGAATACTTTAAATATGCTAAAATGTCATTAACATAATATGATAATAACATTTTTATACATATTATGTATAAAAAGGCCCTCAATCTGAAGCTGTTGCGTTTAGCTAACATTGCAAAGTCCGAAGGTCATATATAAAAATTCATGTTTTCTATATGGGTTTATAACAACAGTTTTGCGTTTTTTTTTATAAAAATTACAACAAGCAACGCCTTATTATTAGATAAACACAGCCAAATGGTCCGGCATCGAAACAAGCCGCCCGTTAGTGAACTGACGCCTGGTTTTTTTCAATAATAATGTGTACTTCATTTTTTTTAAATCAGAAATTGTAAAATAATTGTTTCATAAAATAAATGTACATCTATTAATGATACAGAATCGCAAAAAAGAATATCGTCACTTAAATTTAAATCATTCTGTATACCCACACATAGCGCCACGCGCAATAAGTTGAATTGACTGTACTTAGGTATTGGAAGTGGCGTTCGGGCGCGGTTCGCGCGGCGTGTCGTGGGTGGTGGGGCTGGTGGCGCGGCGCGCGGCGGCCACGCTGCGGCACCTCGCCACGCAGCCCGCGGCCGCCAAGCACGCGCTCATGCTGCTCGCCACTCTCGCGCACTCTCATCACAAGTGAGTACATTCACATTCGAGCACAGAGAAATAAATTTTACTCACGCTAATATCCAGCTTTGTCCGCAGAAAAATAAATATACGAAGAAATAAGAAAACAATAAAGCGACTTTTACCGTGCGGCATTAACATTAGGAATTTGTCATAGTTTATTAAATTAGTTTTAATTCACATGTGTTGGTATTCTATTTCAGAGAAAGTCCCTTAGCGAGCTGTGAAGAGTTCCTTGCGCTGGTGGCGTGGGAGGCGGCGGGCAGCAACCTGCCCGGCGAGCTGCGCAGAGAGCTGCACAGGGCTTTCGCTATCGCCGCCACATTTGCGGAAGGTATGCGATGCTTATATCTATACTAAAGCCAAACTCGATTGAGAATGCTTGTCAACAAACAAATTAAGATAGAAAATGCAACACATTTTATGCCTATCAAAGGACATGGCCGGAATTAGTATGGAGCTGTGCCCCGAAAAAAAAATTCGTTTGCAGTGACATATAGTACCTTATTTTATAGGTTACGATTATTAGAATGCCACTATTTAAATTTTGTGATCAAAGAACTTTCGAGACTCTTCAATAACATGTTACAAAAAGGCGCCTAATTATTTTAAATAGCAATGATTTTACTGTTGTTTACCAAAGTGTTATATAGTTAGTAGCAAATAATACCTCACTGGTCCAATAGTTAGACTATATGGGTTAAGATCATTGGTATATAAGGAGATTGAGTTGGTACTAAACATTTATTCTAGTTTATCAAAGCGAATTAATTAATCCCGGCCATTATTATTAGATAACATATGTTGGAGTCATGTTGGAGTCATGTTCAATGTCCTAAGACAGATTGCCGAGTCACAGAAAAAACAGACGAAAAAAAAAAAAAATTCAAATCTGGTAAAATACGATCGGATACTTGTACACTCTTTTGCATGTCGCGTGGTTGTGCGCAGCCGCATCAACAATCGTAACATATTTAATTATTTATACAATAAAAGCGTAACTCTTTATTTTATTATTATATGTTTATAATATTTATTTTAGTTTACAGTGTTTTGTTAGTCATATTTTTATATTTAATTATAAACTGAAGTCCTAAATACAGATAGAATATGTATTATATGTGTATCCAAACTAATAAGCTAATGCGAGTTAAAGAAATATCCAAAATAAACAAAAAATACGTATTTCTCGAATGTTATAGAAACATATAATTTTTGCCTTAAATATTTAATTTAATTTTTTTTAACATAATAATAAATATTGCAAATTCTATTTAATTTGGGGACAGAATCCGGCCATGTCCTTTAAAATAATGTTTTGTTTTTGTACAAAATTTTATTAAAAAGATATTGAATATATTAATTTGTTTTAAGCTAACTAAAATAATTTATTGTAATGAATTCAATCATTAACAAGTTAATTAAAAAAATTGGGTGTAAAATGACTAGAGATTTCTACCTTCATTTTAAATTTGTTTGTTGACAAGCATTCTCAATCGAATTTGACTTTAGTATAGTAGGTTGTTTTACAGTAATTCGAGAAAGTAAACTGTTGTACATGCAACAGTACTTTCTAAGATGTTCAAAGTATCAGTATACTAAATCAACAAGTTCAGTATAATACTACTACTGGACTATGGGACCATTTTGAAAGTAAAGTTAGGCGTGATCCAAAATATACATATACGCGTCGAATTGAGAACCTCGTCGGTTAACAAGTCGTCATCTATTGTTGACTATCGGATTTGTATTTTGGAATATTCCATAATCGTTGCTCAAATGTATACATTGTTCGTCGGTTGTCTGCAGGCGACGTGAGGAACCGTCTGCTGGGCAGCACGGTGGCGCTGCAGGAGAAGCTGATGAACATCATCAACACGGAGTCCGACACCGAGCCCGTGCGCACCATGCTCGCCGACACGCTGGACTGCTTCATCGGCGTCACTGAGGGTGTGCTTGAGGTAAGCGAGGTTACAGTCACGTCAAACGTCAGACTGGTGAAGTCAACGCTTTGACCTACTCGTACCCACATCCAAAACCGTGAAAGCGTTGAGCTGAAACTCCAGAACAGTTTTTAATTGTCTAGCAAATTGTGTTGATGTGGACAATCTGAACAACAGGCTAATGGATACTGTCTGTCTGGTTAGGTCTAAATTATTGAAGACTCAACACATTCAAGTGTTGAAGTGCCTGTACGAAAATGCCACCATGTCAGTACGCCGTTCCATTTGCAGCGAGGAGTGCGACAGGGAGACGTTATCTCCCTGAAGCCATTTACCACCGCATTGACGCCTTCATGCTCTAACCCCTCATTTCCGAGATTATGTCATCTCTCATTCTCACAAAGTTTTAGCTAATATATCCTTTAGATCCGGTATTGTAATAGTAATATGAACGTTTTATAGGTGGGAACGATGGACGAGCAGTTCATAATGCTAATGGGCGCGCTAGACAAGATACCGGCGATCATATTCCGCTACCACAACTACCCGGGCGTGGTGCTGCCGGCGCTCAACCTGCTCGCCAAGAGCGCCAAGCGGATGCTGCACTCCGTGCAACCGCAGAACGTTAACAAGTTAGTATTATATAGATAGGAACGATGGACGAGCAGTTCATAATGCTAATGGGCGCGCTAGACAAGATACCGGCGATCATATTCCGCTACCACAACTACCCGGGCGTGGTGCTGCCGGCGCTCAACCTGCTCGCCAAGAGCGCCAAGCGGATGCTGCACTCCGTGCAACCGCAGAACGTTAACAAGTTAGTATTATATAGATAGGAACGATGGACGAGCAGTTCATAATGCTAATGGGCGCGCTAGACAAGATACCGGCGATCATATTCCGCTACCACAACTACCCGGGCGTGGTGCTGCCGGCGCTCAACCTGCTCGCCAAGAGCGCCAAGCGGATGCTGCACTCCGTGCAACCGCAGAACGTTAACAAGTTAGTATTATATAGATAGGAACGATGGACGAGCAGTTCATAATGCTAATGGGCGCGCTAGACAAGATACCGGCGATCATATTCCGCTACCACAACTACCCGGGCGTGGTGCTGCCGGCGCTCAACCTGCTCGCCAAGAGCGCCAAGCGGATGCTGCACTCCGTGCAACCGCAGAACGTTAACAAGTTAGTATTATATAGATAGGAACGATGGACGAGCAGTTCATAATGCTAATGGGCGCGCTAGACAAGATACCGGCGATCATATTCCGCTACCACAACTACCCGGGCGTGGTGCTGCCGGCGCTCAACCTGCTCGCCAAGAGCGCCAAGCGGATGCTGCACTCCGTGCAACCGCAGAACGTTAACAAGTTAGTATTATATAGATAGGAACGATGGACGACCAGCTCATAATATTAATTTTATAAATAAGAGATGTGTGCTATTGTCTAGATAAGGAAGGTCATTAATGTAAATAAGAAATAGAAATAGTCCTAATAGACATCCTTAAGAGACCCTACTTTGCTAGTCCCGGACTGACTGCGTTCCATTTTCATCTACTTTTTGTATTCTCAGCACTCAGCAACTTCATTGCTTTTTCTCAATTCCATAGTAGTTTGCTGTTTTATGGCGTGCACAATCAAACGCCTTCGACACAAAATACACCACACACATCTTGTGACTTACCCCTTCAAATATATGCTGTATTTTAGTATAACCAAGTTGTTTGGCGTGTAATAAATTATTCTTGTTATTGATGATTTAGTATGTGAGCTAATATAAACTTTTCGAAAAGGCAGTGAAGGTAGGTAATATAGATACTGCGTGTTGTTGCGTGGATATATTCTGAACTATATTCATTAAAGAGTTTCGTTTTCAGATTCCTGGAAGTATGCAACACAACATTTGAAGTGTACATGAGATGGAATTCGGGAAAAATATCGAGTATCCCACAAGACGCTGAAGAGGAAGCCTATGAGGTAATTAATATATTTCAAAAAGTTTTGTTATAATTTGCGAAGAAAAGGACAATGCCCATCAGCCATAGCAACTTTGGCCACGACTACACTCATATAAAACTATATGGGGATGGTAATATGAAATATAAATAAGGAAATGGTTAGGAAATTGGGTTAAAAAAAGATTGGATTTTGTAGAAAAAAAATATTTTTATTTATCACAATAAAATGATTTTTAAAACATTGCGAATTCATTTGTATTTACCCAGACTCATTCAGTGTGTCATATATTATAAGCAGATCATCCGGGAATCCATTTAAAACGCTTAGTCGTCGGTTAAATAGCAAAATCAGAAAAATCAAACTTAACGCACACGAACTACTAAGTAGGTACCAAAGAGAATATAACCACTGCATTATGACGTTTACGAAGTATGAAAGAAGTTGATTTTTTTGTAAGTTGGCATTTGAAAATGACATTGGTAATAAACAAGTCAAGTGGATGTTGCCACAAAAATATATCGAATAAACCAATCGATTTTTAACTTAACAGTCTGTACACTTATTTATCATATATTAACTAACTATTGCATTCTTGTATTTGCTAATTTTCATAAAAAAAACTACTTTAAAAAAAGGTTCCATATAGGTATTTTTGATATAATTATTTTTTGCCGTTTGGTTGATGTTTCTAATCATAATTACTCATGTTTAATTTAACATTAAATAATAAAACAAAAATTCATTCTTATTATCATTTACCATTTAAAAATTTTCTTATAACTACAAATAATATCAAGAATATATTATAATTGTTGAAACATATATATAGATGCATTTTAATTAGTCAAAAATCGATTAGACCAAATAATTCGCTTCTTATTTAGCATTTGGCAACACTGCTTCGTAAATGTTCAAATCGTGTTCAAATGCACCTGTTGTTTTTAAGGTATAATGACAAAATCGATTGAAATATTTATTTTTTCTGCAAAATCTTAGCAATCTTTTTTGGATAAATGAATCTTTCTAAAAGTAATGTAAAATTATGAAGTTTTTTTTAATAAAAGTAAATTACCGGGTGTTTGCTGGCCATAAATGGGCATTCCCCTTTAACTTATCCTAATTAACAAGACAATACAAATCATACTCACGTGGAATTGTGGCAAGAATACTGGCTGCATTTCCGCGTTGGATAGCCAGGCTGAACCTTTGCGCAAAATACGTGCTAACCCTTCTGTCACCAGTCGAGGCAATTTACCGCGTACGTATTACGGTTCCCGGTCTTTACTGTCTCCCAGATATGACAAGAATTTGTCAACGCAAGTAGCGTCCACATTAGGGTCCCACTACTTAGGGAACTTGCGTCAATCAGGTCTCTTGTCCTTGACTTATTCCGGACGGCTCGATTAGCGCAGGAACCACTTATTCTCTACTATATATTTCTTTTCTACACGAGATTTGTGAATTGATGAATCCTAGGTTTGCTGATTAGTGCTAATAAAGTCACAAATGTCAGATACATTTGGTTTATTGTAGGACATCTGCGCTCTGATGGAGGTCATCAGCAGTGTGTCGCGGTGCGGGGCGGGCTGCGGCGCGGAGGGCGCGTGGGGCGGCGCGTGCGCGCGCGGGCTGCGGCTGCTGCTGCCGCTCATCACGCCGCCGCTGCTGGCGCTGCCCACGCTGGCACTGCGCGCCTACCGCATGCTCAGAGACTTGGACCACGCTGATCAGGTAATCTATAATAAGACAAATCAAAATGGCGCCCGCTTTTCTTTATTTGTTAACAATCATATTTCATGCACACAGTAACACTAAAGCTACTTAACAACAAAAAATAGAAGGCAATACAAAATACAAAACAATACCGAGCAATACTCGGTCAACGAGTTACTAGTTTATATATATCCGATATTCCGAATAATTATTTAAAACTCTAACGAATTTTTTTCAGCTAACCAACCTGCCGTTGGAAGACTTCAACATGGTGATCACAGCGCTGCGCGTCGGCCTCACCGCAGTGTCGTGCGACGTGTCGACACTGTGCTGTGACACTATCGTCGGGCTCGCCAACAAAGTGCGCACTCTCGGCGACGACAATCCTTACGCTATTTCGCTTCTCACTCTAGCGGAATTACTACTAATGCTAATAATAAAGATGGAGATACCCCCCGATTCCATACCCGCAGCAGGTGCCGCGATATACGCACTAACTTGCGTCAAACCAGCTCTACTAGAAGGTTTGGCCAGACAACTGATAGAAGCGTTCGCGGTGAACGACCCGGCCAATGTTCCGCGGCTAGAGGAGGCTTTCGGTGTTCTCACTAATGGCGTACTGTTCGATGGTCTGAGAACCCATAAGCTTCGATTCCAAGACAATTTTGATAAGTTCCTAGCGAGCGTGCACGGTTTTCTTATTGTGAAATAATTGATTTATTTTCGGACTTATTTCGGCGAACTGTTTTGCCAATGGCTTATAGTCGAATTGGGGGTATGCGAATATTTTGCCATAGGTCCGTAATCGCGTTGGACTTCCTTAATTGTTTTGTCTATGACTCTTGGTCACGTTGGACTTGCACCATGGTCATGGTCGTTATAGGACTTTGCATACTACTTTGCCAACTATTCGTGGTCAAGCTAGTCTTAGAGAACTAATTGGCCAATATCTTGAAGCGAGGTTGGCCTTTGTGAACTAAACTGCAAATGAGTACATCGCAAATCGCATTGGACTTCTTAAATTATTTTTCCAATGACTCTTGATCGCTCTGGATTTTGTGAAGTATTTTGCCAGTGGGTCGTGGTCGTGTTGGTCCTGTAAAATATAATATCACAAATCAATTTGGACCGTAATATGTTGTCAAAGGCTCATGGTCATGGTTCTAAAGTGAAAACAGATCGAATCGTATTATCTATATAAGTTTAAATAAACCATTCGGTGAAACAACGGAATATAATTCAAATACAAGTACAATTTAGTTGCTTCGACAAAGTTCGTCAATAGTATGAAATAGCAAACTTGACCGTAAAATTCAATTCGTTTTATACCTTAAGTGTTTCATCAAGAACATAAGTGTTTTATCTGTTCAAATTACATAATTTAATTCACTAGTTATACAACAGTATTAAATAAATTGAAGTAAAATATAATACGCGCTCAGCGTAGGTTATTTTTTTAAGTGTTACCAATTTGACTAAAAAAAATCGTTTGGAATAAATAATATTGTTCTCTCAATTTGTATGGCCAAAAAAAAACACTATTTAGGTTTCTTATTGACATTTGAAAGGTAGCCAATGAGCTACATTTGGCATGAAATTTTATAAAAAGAAAATTAATCATAAATGATATAACTTATTGCAATTTTTGATAGTGGCAATATTGTAATAGCTAGTCATGGAGCCATGGAGGTTTTATTCTCAGCTGTGGAGAAGACTGGTATGCGATTTAATTTATTGAATTTGTGTATTTACCGTAATGATTGAGCGAGGTACCCTAACTAATAGTATGACTGTTAAACCTTCTTTTTTAACATTTTTCCCAATTTTTTTAACCCTTCTACCAGTTTGGAAATAAAAAATTAAAAAAAAATTCGTCACGCAAAGTAACAAATCCATTTTTTTAATAACCGTTTTGTTGACCTATTTATCTATAACCTGTCGTTAACCTAAACAATCAATGTTTAAGGTTCCAGTTTTTGGTCAGCTGGTAATGGTTTTATCAAATATAAACTTCTCGAATGTATCTTAACATATTCCTTATCAACTCACAGATAACATATACAACGTATTAGGTAAATACCGAGGGTAAATATTTTGCGCAAAAATTTGAAATGGCAATCCTAGATAGACTTTTGCCTCTATACACGAAATTTACCTAGCGGGCTAACACTTTGTAGACAGTTAGGATCATGCAATTCATTTTCAAAATTTTCTATGGATATTTTTTTATTACAAATAATTATTTAATACACAGAATTGTGTTAACAAGATCGATATATACCAATACGTTTCGGGATGTTATACCGTTTGCGTAACACGTTGTATAGGTTATGAAAACTTATTTTACGACGAAAAGAAAAAGGTGAAGGTACCGGTATCTACATGAATGATTGACTGTTTTGTGGGTAGTACGCATCAGAATAGGCCGCCGCATTGCAACGCACTGATATTTTTAATCTATATATTGTAATTTACATTTAATTTTAACGGAACCAAGTATTAACTTGTGTATAGTTGCATCCAGTATGAAATGAATAATATATGCAGGAGAATAATAATAATATATACGAAAGCTAGTACAATTACGTATACTTTAGAATACCGTGTGTGGTTTTTATTAATCCATATATATAATGTAACAAATTAAATCTTAAAGATTTTAATAAGCATAAAGTTGTAAATGATACAGAAGTAAGGCTTATAACAGGTTTTTGATCTTTTTTGCGCAGACTTTTATATTAATTTGTATGAAATATGTCTGAAAGCGTGTGTAAGAGTCTTTATTGTGCCGTGTTGCGATGCGGCGTAATAGTCCTACAGTGTGTGCGAGCTTTAAGAGTGACCGATATGTCCTTCCAAAGGGCTGTGTTATAGTGTTAAAATATTTAAATCGAATCGATAAAATCTTTTAATTATACTCTATGTAAAAATAACAGTCCACTATAAAAAAGTCATGTTCGAGCCAAATAAGAACAGGACGTCACTATTTATAATCTGTATAATTCATCAGAAACTTAATCGTTTTCTTTTAACAGACGAAGCTATATTAGTAGCGAAAGCTTTTTTTGTGTATGTGTGAGTAACAGTCGTTAGTGATGATGAACACAAACGACCAATCAGAGCGCGATGGCTTAAGGAAGTCCTATGAATGGTCAAAAATGATCATCCCATAGTACATGAGCCATCAGCAGATCATGCAAGCATGCTGTCGTGATTAGGGCGCCATGTATTAATATATATATAAACCCTGCATGCATGCGCATGTATTCATACGCACAAAATTAGCTGCAAGGAAGCTAATATAAAATATTAATATTTGAAAACATTATTATAGGGTAGTTTCTTAGGAACGTGTTGAGAAGGAAAACTTGCTCAATTTACGATTAAACGACGACACTTTGTATTATTCCAAATATAGTGTTGTAACAATACATTTATGATCTGAATAATTTTTATACATTTTCATACATTATGTATCTGAACTATGAATTAATGATAGTCCTATTCTTATTTGCTTCGAACATTGTGTTTACATTTGTCTCGTAGCTTGTCTGTGTGAGGCCTAAATCGAACAGGGTGCGTGTGGCTTCGAAACGATTGTATCCATACGATATTCTACCTTTTATCATTTAAGTGAACACTGTAAAATACTAACTACTATTAAAGAAATATTTTATAAGACGAATTATGTTAAAGCTATAAATTTCATATGTATTTTTTTTTTCATTTCTTTCATTGCTCTACAAGGCACTAGTAGGCTGAGAGCTTGTAAATTTTGTCTACATATTCTCTCTTGTACAATCACAACAAAAGAGAGCAAACATAAACTTCTCAAATGCTGAGGTTTTGTAGTTACTATTTCAATTACTTATGACTTAAAAATACATTTCGGGATCTTAGGGCTAACGCTAAAACACAGGCGGGTGCGGGCGCACGCGTCGGAGGACCGCCGCTGGCCACAAATCCGCAAGCGGGCACCCGTCGCGTGACCCCGTCTCAGTTAGCGCTGCGCCGCTGCTAGTATAATTTTGATCTCGAGCGTGTACAGTTGTGTCGAGTAGATTACCATGGATTATTTACTAGTTTATTATCATTTACTTATTTATTAGCACTCATTATTATATTACGTATAATGTATACAATTCGTCTTATTATTTATGTCTTTTCAAACATGTGAAGCGTGCGTGAGATTCACAACGAAATCAATAAAAACGGCAAAAGAGAAATTGTTTATATTGCGGTTGTGAATTCATAAATGGATTTATTGCTGTGGTATTAAATATTTTTAGATAATTAAGTTAAGAAGATAGGAAGGAAGTACACCTTTTTTGTACTTAATTATAGGAAAATAATTGTGATTTCTTCTTATGCTAGTTAAATTGCATTCTTGATAAATATTTTTATGAATATAATATAATGTGGACCGTGCTGATTTGTTTGTAAAGACTTGCGAACTAAATTAAATTGACTATACCTTTTTAAGAATAACAGGGCTCTTTTTTGTGAGATAGTTTCTTAGGGTCAGTAATATCACGTAACTTAATTCTGCCGTGCTTGCTGTGCTATGGTTAAAATAGTACATATATAGTTGCGGGTGTTTTATTAGCAGACTTGATATATGTATTACATAAATTGTGGTCCCGTAAAAGGTCAATAAAGAAAGATCTTCATTGACTATTATTCTTTAACAAGAAGAAATAATATAGAATACTTTGCTATTGAATGAAAGCAAGAAAAGCAGTTTCAAAGATCGCCATACTTATTCAAATTAGTTTAGTTTGATAGCTATGTAGTTACAACTAAATTAGCACCTAATTTGGGCGGACTTATACTAAATGTAAAAGGTATGTTTATGATATCTTTGACTCCTTATCAAAGAAACGGGCAATATGTTTTTAGTTGTACCTATTGTTGCATTTTGCCCTTTTCACTCTCTAAAGGTTAGAAAGAGACCGCCTGATTATAAAAATGTTTCTGTATATTTCAAATGTAAATTTTAAATGCCGTTCACTCTTCGCTAGGAAGTAGACTAGCTTTTATTTTTCAAATGTTAAATTCACTTGAATAATATTTACTACTTTCCATATGTGTTAGATACTAAGATCTATTAAATTTCTAACTAAATAAATGGGTAATATTAATTTTTAAAAGAAGATTCATGTTTGATGTTGATTCCAGTCATATTAGATGTTCTGTTGAACGTCTGTAGATATTCTGTGGAACTAAATTAATATGAAAGTGACTGAGATATTAATTATTATGTATGAATGTAAAATATAATTACCTACTCATTATAATCTATTTTTAAGATAACTCAAGGAAGAGTGAACTGGTGTCTTGAACAAAATTTAAAAATGTTGAAAAGAGTTTAATGAGGATCTTTAATAAAATCTAAAAAGTATTGAAATTCTAAATTGTTTCAAATCGAAAATTCTTCGAGTAGAATTATTCTCTCGACAGTCTCCGACGATATTATTTTCTGTTCCGTCGATAGCGATTAATATGTTTTTACTATAAATAATTAATTAATATAGTTAGGTATATTATAAAATCTAAATCTGATATTTCTAAGAAATAAATTAAAAAATATATGTTACATAGTTTTATTGTAAATAATCAGTCGAATGCAATTTAAGATATAAAATGCAAAACATTTGCTAAGTCAGATGAATTTGATTTAAAGGTTAGTCTTATCAACACTTAACACTTTTTCTCTAAATCTTCAATTAAAGCTTTGCCCAATAAAAATCAGTTAAGCTTTTTAAGAGATTCTTTAAAGTATAGAGTTTTTAAGTTGAAGTTTTTGAATTGCAGTACAGTACACTAAACATAGAACTATATATGTAGTCCAAGAAATATGTGCCAGTTCCCTGCTCCCTAACTTTTGGCGCTTTCTTTAAACCCTGTTGCTACTGTAGTGCCACCCTTAACTAACTTTCAACAACCTCACGTTACATGTACTCTCAATATTTCAGAAATCTGTTTTCTACAGATAAATTTAAAAATTCTGTTTTTTTTATTGTACTTTATTTGGCCTCTGGTCTTTGGTAATTATTTTAATTTATAGTGCTACAAACTTTTCTGACCCGGCGGCCAAAACTGGAACTTACGTCGCAGCTGTCACTCTTGACAGAAACAACGACCAAGGCGACACCCTCACCGGTCCAGAAAACATGTAGCACTATACAGACGCTCGATTTTTATTGTTTTTTTTTTGTAGGTATGAAATATGAATAGAATAAAATATTTTACGTCATAGTGATTAAAAGCTGTCAAGTTTTTTTTATATACTTTATGTATATTTATTTTGCCTGGTTTTACTTTATGCAGTTTTATATGAATTACTTTTAATTAAAGGATTTCTAATATTTCTGATCTATGACCGGCCAGATGTTGAAAATTCGAGATAATGATGTTGCCATCTATCTACGAGTATATCAATAGCGTATACCTAGAAGATTAAAAAAATATAATAGGTCATTTAATTGGTATATCTGTTGTTATATATCGCAGGGTACAAGATATGACTAATTTTACAGTACCTAGATTGCTTACATTTTTGACAAATATGATATTGTACCGTGACCTAATGTTGTCTTAAGTTTAAAATAAATGAAAGGCACATAAATGAATAAACAGATAAGAGACTATCGTTCATGATAAAAAATACGAAAGTAGTGTGTGACCAATGCACCATAGTTTCTTAAAACTTTTTTTCTTATGTTTTAAGTATGTATGTATTAAGCTTCTTTCCAAAACAAATTTGTCAAATTATAATTTTCGATAATTAAGTGATATATTTATTATTTAGGTTTGATCCATTATTTACGGGACACTAGATAATTGATATCTAAAATATCTTAACCTGGGGTAAAGCACAAAGTGGCTTATTACATGTACTGATTATATCGTAAAGTTCTGCAATGATTATTGTGACCATAAAAATATGTGTCAATCAAATTACATGATTTGTTTGCAAAATTACTTTGAGTAAGATATTTTTTATCATTATCATTTATTGGCTAGATTTACTTTTGCAAAACAAATTAATAATGGCCTTAAATAAAATTAAAAATTAATTATTATTTAAATTTTATAATCTATAACTACTACACTACTACATTTAATAAATACTGTATACTTTCAAAATTCTATGCCATATTCAGAATTATTAGCATTGTCTAAATCTTTATAATATTCTTACAATTTGTGTCGGGCAGTAGTAATAATTCATCAATATAATATTTTTGGTCATCTTTTTAGTCAGGTCTCAGTGTTTTCAAACCATTTTTATTTGCCATTACCTGTAATAAATGAAACTTGACACTTATTTCAATATTAGACATATTCAGCTGTAATTAGTGAAGCTAGTATTTTTAGTAATGGACAGTTACACAAAATAGGATTTAATTTATAGTATTTGCTCTAATTTAGCATGCTAGATAGATAAATAAAGTTGTTGTGTGTAAAACAAAAAATGCAAATTATTTGACAAAATGGTCAAGGTCTTATGTTATTATCTTTATTCTAGAACTTTGATTTACTTATTATTTTATTAGCATATATTTTTAAAATTTCATTTGTTTGACGCCTTAGTATTCAGTGTTTGAGTTTTAAAAAAAATTAAAATCCAACTTTGTGTATAAACTTTAATTATTTCAGTGTAAAATATATTTTATTGGCAACACAATAAAATGTACAAACTTTTTCATCTGTATCTTTGTTTCTTATATAAATCTCATGAATAGAAATGACATATTGATTTCAATATCTTTCTACCTAAATGTGAAATGACCTGTTGTATTTTTTATCATCTGGGCATGCTCTATCTTTTTTATGGGTCTTAGCGACATGATTTTCGTAATTTTAAAACTGGTCACTAATAATGTTCCCCTTCTAACTTCAAACCGAATATTATTTATGTAGAGGCCAGTCGATAGTAAAAGTTTATCTCCTTACCACGATGCTATACAATACAGGCTGACAGGCTTAAGATGATAATGTTTGATTATTTAATTATCACTATTAGATGTTGATGATAGTGACCGGGACCTACGGTTTATAGCACTTCCCAGCCATTGGAACGCCACGCCACACGACCAAGAACTATTTTATTGAAAATTTCTTAGATGAATGAAAAACTCAAAGAAACAATTCTATAGCGTGACCCTGGATTCGAACTCAGGAGCTCGTGATCTGAAGCTAAATAGGCTAAGCACTGCATCAATCAGGCAGTCTAGCAAAGTATTTAGTTATTGTATTATTTTTTAATTTAATTTAATTAAACAGCCTGGAATCAAGATTTAGTTAGGTTAAATAAGCTTAAACCCAGCGCCGTAAAAAGTTTTTTTTTAAATAATGGGACAATGAAGTGACGTTGACACACGTCATATTCACGTTAGGGATGATTCCTTATTAAAAAGAGTCAATTTTAAATCAATTCGAAACCTAATGAATCCGCAAGATATCAAAGTCTAAAAAATCGTTTTTAAAAAATCTATGTATTCCAAGATTGTATTTATAGTGCCAATTTATGAAAAACCAAGAAATATAACATTCTCAATGATCTGTTATATCAATGATTTATTTTAGTTCAGGGATATTTTTTTAGGTTTTTGACAAAACAGAAAAATCAAATTGCGATTTGAAGGAGGAAATATCAATTCACTGAATCGACTTAGTACTACACATCGACTTACTAAATCGATCTTCTTGGTATGAAAAATCGATTGTTCGATGCCATCCCTAAAGTTTATTTCACTTCACGTCATTCATAAATAAAGTATATTTTTGCGGTGTTTATTTTGTTTTTGTGGCTGTACATATTTCTTTATATCATTATACCAGTTTTCAATCGTACAAAAAAATGAACGACTCTCGCATATCATTAAATTCAATGAGTTCTTCCATGAGTCCATTAAATACAGTGGAAAACGCTGATATGTTCAAAGTAAAAGAATATGTTAAAAATTTGTTAAAAACTCGCATTTTTTTGGGACGATACCTTGAAAGGTATCTCGTTGATCAACGGATTGGTTACCGGGACATTGTGAAACCCAGCCCAGCGGAAGTGGAGTTGAAGAGGGATTTACTAGACGCACAGTGTAAGCTTAGAAGTATATTCCCTGAAACACACTGGATCGGCATTACTAACTCCGAAGGTTACGCTGTGGGTCCTCCGTCGGGGATTTGTATATGGACTGAGATAGATAACCAACCATTTGGAGCGTTTTGGTTTCAAATAAAGAGTGTTAAATTCCGTGATTTAGAAGTAATCCTCCAATTAAAATGTATTAGACACATAACTGATTCTTTTCTAGAAATTGAGCCAATACTCTTAGGGCGTGTCGAAAGACCTACCATTGAATCAACACTCAATGATACTGCAATGGTTGTAATTTCCAGTACTAAAAATATTTTCACACTGGACAGTATAAAAGATGGTATAACATTTATTTTTGTTTTTATCATAGCAATATTTACAGGAAGCAATGCATTTGTTCAATTTCTTGGCAATTTTGTTTTAGCTCTAATAAGAGAAATGTCAAACTTGATTACAAAATCTACACCGCTACTTTTGGGATGCTTGGATGTCTTGAGCAAGATTGTTGGAGGGTTTTATATATTGATTGCAATGATTTTTAAGCCTAGTAACCCTAATCCTTTAAACAGGCGGACTATTGCTTATAAACAAAGTCCTCAAAGAATGTATTATGATGATAAAAATTTTGATTGAAATTATTAAACTAATGGTTTTAAACTATTTGATATTTATAAATCTTTAAGGTTTAAGGATTATTATTTGTGAATTGTAGAGGGTATAGATAGATGAATAGTTTGTAATATTTAATATTTATATTATTACCATCAGCTTTACTAATAACTGTTATGCAAAGGTCTCTAAAGGATTCAGAACTTAGACCCACCACACTGCTTTAATGCAGCATAGTGGATTTAAGGATAGATATTTAAATGTGTAACTTACATTAATATAAACTAGAAGCCTCCCACAGTTTCACTCATGTATCTCTAGTTCAGGTTGGGATTTTGGGACATAAAGTATACATTATTCTGATTATAAGTATAAGTTATATTATTGTAAAGTTTCATTTAGTAGTTTTTGTGTGAAAGGGAAACAAACATACATAGGTACATCCTTACAAACTACTGCATTTATAATATTAGCAGGATTGACACAATAATTAAGTGTCACGACAGAAATAATTTCCAACAATGAACTCCTGAAAATTAAAAAAAAAATCCAAATATCCTTTCTTAATTGGTCAAATCCAAACATAGAACCAATTGTAGGCAAAAGACAAATTCCTATCCTTCAAGGTACAAGCTGAAATAACATACTACTTCCAGAAATACCTCATTCCTTGGTGTTAATGATTTTAATGAGATATTGAAGCATTTATTACATAATATATATCAAACCAAAGTATAAATTAATGATAATTCTATTTTATAGCTATATATATATATATATATATATTGTATATATATGTAAATGAGATAGAGTGAGATATTTGTCTATACTATTTGTATTTATTCTTCTGTCGTGCACTCCTGACAGTGTGATTGTGGCTGCTACAATGTTTCTCTACTTTTGTCAAAACTGTCAAAAACTGCCCTGCAACATCAAATGTTTGCTTGTATTTATTATTCGGTACATAATAATATTTTTTCATGATTATAATAAAAGATGAAAGCAGCTACTATATAAAAGTTTGTTTAAATTTAAAGATACTGACTATATTTAAAATATGAAAATTATAATTAGGCATAAATTGTTGTGGGATCTCCATGCTTTTTATTATTTTTTTGGTTCAATACTTGCTAGCATTAACATTCCTTCTTCTATTAAATATTTAAAAGTAATTTTAAACTCTGTGTGGGCTTGCATTAACTGGATAAAATAAAAATTAATAATAATTATATAATTAAATATGATTTAGAGAGTTATAGTGGTGACTACTTGTATTAAATTTTTACATTTCTGTGGAATGCATTTTGTCTGTCTGTCTGTCCACACTATTTATATGTTTCCTTACAACTCCCAAATGGCTAGGCCAATCCCTGATATGATGAAATATTCTTATAGGAAATGAAAATATTCTAGACATAAAATTGTTTAGAATATGCACATCTGGTTGAAATTTTCAAACCGAAAGAAGATAAAACCAAGTTAAGTATAACATTGGGTTCAATATTTTACTAGCTGACCCTGCAGTTTGATCAACATAGATGCCATTCCTGCAGGAATTTTAGGTATTATCCCAAAATTCCTATAGAAATGGCACATGAATATTTTGTTTTGTTGTTATTTATTGTATTATTTAACAAGTGCATTTTTCATATGTTGTTTTAGTAGTAAAACATTCTGTCTTTATTTTGTTTATCCAGTAGGCTTAAGATGCGCACAAAGAGATTTCTCATGGAGAGCAACCAACATATTGCTGCCAAATATATGGATGTGCCAAAATATTGCTCTACCTGACCTCTCAATGCATCAAAAGAGAAAGCGATTTTGCCACTATGGGGCAACTATATTGTGGTTTTCTTTGTGTGCAATCTCAGGCCTACAGGATTTCCGGTCACACGAGTAGATAAAAGAGACAAAGCTTTATACTACAATGCGAATCAGTTTCACTGCTTTACAAGCACGCGAGGCATGTGTGAGTGACCACCAGCCGCTTGTCGCGTACGCAGCGAGTCTGGAAAAAACCAGTTTACGCTGGCACAGTTGGTTGACAATCTTAGGGTCATGTCAGTGCGACACATTGTTTATTTGGTTGTTGAATTTGTCTTAACCTATTGTGACAACCCTTCCAAAATAGGTAACAATTTTGCACGTTCTTAAGAGACTTTGCCATTGTTCCTTTTATCTACTCATGCGGTTGTCTTCCCAAGTCAATTAGTTATTTATATTGTACTAAGTCACTGTACTCAGCCACAAGTTAATTAACTTCCTAATAAATGTGATGTTTTAGTTTTTATCAAGATTGTTTTGTTGTTGAAGAAACTGTGTATACCCATTCTGACGTGAAAACATCACACCATGTAAATTTTAAAATTCATTATCCTAATAGTAATATGTTTGTAGTATTTTTTAAAAATAAGGAAAATGTGATATTTATCAGCACTAAAAGTTAACAAAGATTTTTTAAACAATTGTTTAATTTATAAATATTTATTGAAATGTAAATAATTACTTAAATAAATATTTTTTATTTAATCGATTGATCTTTCATTAGGCACGAAAATTATTGATTTATTCATATGATCTGAAAAAGAAAATTAATTAGTTTTAATATCTTAAGTAAGTAAAGAGTAAAGCAAGGTATCCTTAAAAAATAGATAAGATATAAATATCGTTGCAGACTTTTTGCAGTCCTAATAAATGTAACGACACATTATTTGTTATATATAAGATGGAATAGACAGCGTTTTCACTTAACGTTTCCGGGTGATGCGACTCCTCCAACAATAATGCTATGTGTTGAGCCGATTTATATAAAATCTTTACAAATTATATATAACCTTCCTCAGAAATCACTATCAATTGATGAAAAGTACATTAAAATCCGTTTAGTTGACGATTCGTAAATCCGTCTGACGGTAAGTACCGGACAAACAGATGTAGGACTTTATTTTTATAATATGTAGTAATAGTAAATCACGAAATGAGTTACTAGGTATGTTATTCAAGTCAATCTAGTTTGGAGATCTCATGCTATAAGTCATTAGAATGTTCACAACTGGGTACCTAGCTAAATCTATTTTAAAATATGATTAAATATAGGTAGGTATATTAAACTAGTCTTACCATTGTTGAACTTTTTTGATCTGTTTAGTAATCGTGTATTGGATGATGGCTCCCAATCTGAAACTATAAATAATAATTTAGGTATAGGTACACGAGGCGTGTTCCTGGTCCTGCGCAGTAAACTAATGATTTCTCAGCGCCGTCATGGTACCTGCATTGTTCGGCGTGTTGCTATTTCAGACATTATTTTTTAATTTTGCGTTATTCCAAGAATTTTAGAAATTAAATTTAAAATGTGTATTTTGAACATTAAATGTGATTAGGGTTGCCATCTCTAAAATTTCGAAAACAGGACAAGACGCGTGAAAACCCCGGATTTTATTTTAGAGTCCGAAAGCCGGACATGTCAACAAGATCTTTTCAACATATTCAATGTAATAAAAAATAGTTGAAAATGTCATAAATCACCTTTTTTTATTTGGAACGGTGAATATACTTGGTTCATCGGTTGATCGTGGTGTGGTGCGAGCATCGTGCGTGTCTCGCGGGCGGTCCAAATTTTTTTTATTTATTTATTTTTTAAAATCCTGTCTACAAATGAAACCTTTCCCGAAAGCTACTCGTTTTTCATTTCATTTCATTTCATTTCCTCGGATACCCTCTAAACTAGGACAAATCCGGGGAAACCCGGACGGATGGCAACCCTAAATGTGATTAGCCAAATAGAATACATAGTACATTCTAAGTGTATTCCTAATTACACTTCACACTTTTTTGCGTAATATCCGTGCTCGGTGTTCAAACATTTGAACATTTGATGATAACAGATGATATTTATATAATTATTGACGAAACCTGCCAGTCTGCTTTACAAACATATCCCTAATACCTATTATCTTCCCATAGTAGTAGTATGATAAACGACAAACATAACGGCAAAGTGCATTTGCTTTGTACATTTATTTGAACAAAGATACAAAGTCAACTTTATTTTATAGTTCAAATGTTTGAAAGTAGGTATGTCAGGCGCCGGCATAATTATTACAGATAAAATACACTGATTTTTACAGATGAATTATTAATTTATAATTATTACAGTTTACCTTTTCTTTTTGATGGTTGGCGAAATTTATTAGGTGTAGGACCACCGAAAGTAATTTTATTTTTGTGTTTTTTCGCATTTGTCTTTTTCGGAGGAAATTGGCATTCTTCACTTTTCATTTTTTTAATGGCCTAAAACATATTTTATTTACCTAGGTACTATGGATAAGTACTTAAGTGTTATAAGTTAAGTACTTATCCATAGTACCTATAATAATATCCATAGGCCTAAAATATATTTTGTTTACCTAGGTACTATGGATAAGTACTTAAGTGTTATAAGTTAAGTACTTATCCATAGTACCTATAATAATATCCATAGGCCTAAAATATATTTTGTTTACCTAGGTACTATGGATAAGTACTTAAGTGTTATAAGTTAAGTGACTTAAGTGGTTTTTTAAAGATTTGAAAAGGTGAAAAAAAAAATTAAAATAATTATACCTGAGTACCCTTTTCTGTTACTATCAGGTCTGTGTTTGACTTCTCAGAATCTTGTATGTTTATAGTATTGCTGTTAGTCACTATATTGTTGAGTATACTTGTGATTGTATCATTGATCTCACTGTTATCATATTCAATTATTAAATGTTTAAAGAGTATTAACATGAGTGGCAAATGCAATATCAGCTCTGGTCTGCCGCTATCGTACTGGCTGTACGAATCCAACATGTCCAAATGCATCAATATTTCTTCGTACGTCATATATTTTCGATGTTTCACCAAATCGTTTATAGTCCTCTTTCCGACACCTAAAAAATATTATTTCGACATTTTTGAGACAAACTAGGATTCAATACACGGCGTATACTAATTGGTAAGGTGTATCGAAGAGTATGGCCTGTGTGCACCAAGATTTCGGTTATCATAACCAACGGTTAACATAAGCTAAACGTAAAATTTACTGTTCACGGCAACCCGTACACCGGTTAAGGACGTAAGCTCGGTTAAGATAACCGCCCTGTTTACGTCCTTAACTGGCGTACGGGTTTGTTATAAGCAGTAAATTTATAGTAAAGTTATGTTAACAGTTGGTTATGATACCCGAAATCTTGGTGCACACAGGCCTAGAGCCGATATAGTTTTCAAATTTTTGTTACCTCGTGTATTTGGAAAAAATAGACAAGTGCCATTTTACTTTTCGATATTTTTTTACAGTTAGCTACACCGTGTATGTAAAATTTTAGAAAGTATTACCCAAAGTTTAACTTGAATATCCGTTTTTTGAAATTTAATCTGTATAAACGGGAATAATCTTAGGTCGCCTAATTTTTTGTATTACATCGGCTTGATATATTTTAGCGTATTTCAGCAGACTATTAGTATTTTGAGCTCTTGTTATAAATTTCTTCTTATCTTTACCTTCATAAATTGATTGTTTGCAGTGATTTATGGACACATTTCTCACAAAAACTGGTTTAAGCAAGTCTAGCGTAGCATTCAGGGACTCTATTGTGTTTACCTCTATTGAGGCACTTCTTTTTCTTAAAACTTTTTTTATGTCGTTGGTAATTTTTGAGCTGTAGTTTAGGTATCTTCTGCCCTCTTCTACCTGAACAAGTTTATATAATAAACCTGCTGCTAAAGCCTGGAATAAATCAAACGAAAGTTTGATCATCATATTCAGTTTTTTTTTAACACAGTAGGTAGATAGGTATATTTGGTAATAATGCCTGAGGTCATTGTTACTAACATCATACAGCTCTAGGTAGAAGTCCTTCGCCAGATGTGATGTTGTGATAATGATGATTTAGGCCTGTGTGCACCAAGATTTCGGTTATCATAACCAACGGTTAACATAACTTTACTGTTAATTTACTATTTATAATAAACCCATACGCCGGTTAAGGACGTAAACCAGGTGGTTATCTTAACTGAGCTTACGTCCTTAACCGGTGTACGGGTAGTCGTGAACAGTAAATTTTACGTTTAGCTTATGTTAACCGTTGGTTATGATTACCGAAATCTTGGTGCACACAAGCCTTAATATACCTGTGCTAAAACGACTCTGGTATGGAACAAGTCCGATATAAATACCTGAATGAAATTGACAGATAATACTTATTTAAAAACCGGTTTTACAAGTCATTTAGTTGTAAAGCAATATCGAAATAGCAATGGGCAGGGCACATTAGTACAATAAGCGGATACACGCATATAGTTGATGCTATTAGGTGAAGCGATACGATTGACGGCTTGCATTGCGGCCGTTTTATATAGACAACTTAGAATCGTAGTGTAAGGATGTTCTATTAGGAGATTTTATTTGTAGCAGTAGACGTCTCGCTTAATTATGATAAATACTGTTTTACCTGAGTCACATAGTCCCCGTAGTGTTTATTATTACAAGGCCACGATATACAAACGACGACGATAGACTGATCATCAAACACATTGCAAATATCAGCGTTCGCGCACGCTTGTGTCATCTCTACACGCTCGCTGTGTGGGGACTCCATCATACCCTGTAATAAAAATGAATAGTTAATAATAAATCAGATAAAAGGGGAGCCGAGGAGGTGTTTTTGGAATTACTCGATCACGGCAGATGAACATAAGGGAGAATAACTGTCATGTTTTGTATACCTCTACCAAGTTTGAGCCCTGAATGTAGAGCAATGCCATACATTAATGTAGGCATGCCACATTCAGGGCAAGGAAACATTCATCTGCCACACTCGAGTATTTCCAAAAATCCCTTCTTGGGCTCCCCTACTAAGGCCTGTGTGCACCAAGATTTCGGTTATCATAACCAACGGTTAACATAACTTTACTATAAATTTTCCTTAACCGGCGTACGGGTTGTCGTGAACAATAAATTTTACGTTTAGCTTATGTTAACCGCTGGTTATGATAACCGATATCTTGGTGCACACAGGCCTAAGAGATAAGATAATCGTTTTGATTAAATATCGAATCCAAATTTCTGTTATATTTATAAGTCTAAGTATTACTTTGAATTGTCGATATTTTTGTTATTTCTTTGCAAGTAGATATGTAATAGGTAGTAAAAAGTATGTAATATTCTTATCATAGTTAAAGCTAAGAGTGTTTCAAAGTCTCCTGGTGCATTTTTATTAGCATTCTTTATAAAATATGGCGGTTAATTGTAAGACAAAATATGAAAGTCACTCGGGACCATTGTGAAACTGACCTCATTTAAAAACATCAGCGCATTTCTTGTATAATTACCCCCCATGTAAAGAAATTTCCTCAAGATACGCATGTTCTTTATAATTTCACCTAAGTTACTGGTCGTGTACTTGGAGTCTTCATTGAAATGTATAACGAAATCGTTGTAGTCCGGATGGTTTAAACAGTGGCATTTTCTGGTTAGCCGACTGTAAATTGAACAAGACTCGTGTTCACTCTGGAAATTAAAAAAACAAGTGTCAACGCCTACATTTACAGTTAAAAAAATAATTCTAGTCTATTCCACAGTACCCAATGTGAAAAGGAAAGCAACATTTTCACACTAAAAACTGTAGGTACAGTAAGTTTTTCACGGCTATAGATCACGTGAGCAGGAAACGTCATGTATTCTCTTGCAAATTCTAAAGCTCTTACTAGACATAGTTTTATTTAAGTGTTAAAATGTTTGAAGTTAAGTCTGGCACGGAACTTTGGACTTTAGCTCAAATAAATGTACAATGAAATGCACTTTTCCATCATGATTATGGTTTGTCAACGTACAATAACTGTACGAACAAGTGTACAAAGTTCATCAATTAATTAAAGGTTTAGATACTTACCTCAACATAAATGGCATCTAAGTTTCTTGCATTAGTTTCAAGTTTTGTTAGAGCTGTATTAAAAATTTCCTTACTCTCGTCATCGTCCTATAAAACATCAACTTAGTTCAGGCCTAAGAAGGCCTGTGTGCACCAAGATTGCGATTATCATAAACAACGGTTAACATAAGCTAAATGTAAAATTTACTGTTCATGACAACCCGTACGCCGGTTAAGGACGTAAACTGGGCGGTTTTCTTAACCGAGCTTACGTTCTTAACCGGCGTACGGGTTGTCGTGAATAGTAAATTTAAAGTAGTTATTTTAACCGTTGGTTATCATAACCGAAAGCTTGGAGCACACAGGCCTTAGAACAGACTTTGGCTACTAAAAGTAGAGACTGAAATCTAACGGCAAACTAAAAAATTGGGGGCATTCCCTAAATTACAGTGAAAATATTGGAATATCTCAGTATGTTACTTGCAATGTATTCATTTTTAGTTACCTATAATTAGTTAAAGGTTGGTTATGTTTTATCTGTAGGTAATCTATTTCTATGCCAACGGGTTTTTTTTATTTTGCCGAGCAATTTTAGTCACCAAAGTCAAAAATATAGGTACTCTATTTTGTAAATAACAAAATAAATTTACTTGCAGGTCTGATTTGAAAGTATAAACTAATTTAGGAGTATTGTCGGTTATAACACTTTTGGCGTGAGTTTTAGACTGTATTTCTTCTAATAAACGCAAAAGTTGCTTCGTACTTTCTTTGAGTTTATCAACATATTCCTGTAACAAACATTGGCTTTTGATAGATTATTTAGGTAGTTATATACCCTAAATTAGATTGGAAGAATTTAATTAACTTACAAATTTTAGATGACAAAGAAGTTCGCTTGAAGTTTTGCATTCTTCGCAAGATCTGCCTGAAGTAATCTTTTGTTGTTCTTCAAACAGAGTCAGTGGATCTTTGATGGACCCTCTGTAGTTATACGATGATTTTATTCGCCTTTCGGAACTTATTCTCTCCGAAAAATCATTTGTAATACATGTTGTGGAAGCGTATACAATAGGCGAACGGTATTTGAGCTCGCGTTCATCTTCCATTTCATCAGTTTGTATGTTTAACAATTCATTTTTTTATTTTTATTCATATTTTTATTTTTAAATCAATGTAGAATAGGGAAAATTATATAAATAATTATTAGCTCAATCATTTTACATTTTATCTTTTTGATTTTCGTGCCAAAAATTACGCTGACTGTTTAAAATGTGTGTACTTTTTTTTTTAATTTTGTCATGGCTATTCGTCTTTTTGGTACCGGTAAAACATGGCAACTTTACCATTATTTTTGACAAATTATCGTTTTATTTTTTAACTATAAGTTAAGTGCTTACGTGATCGAATAACTAAATGAGAGAGATCTACAGGGCACTGGTAAACTTGACACAAAATTGTCACCTTTACCTACATAACTTGATTCATAAACTATTGCATAATAAGTACTAATTTATTTAAAAATACCTTGTTCTATAGATTATGTTTATTATCAAATAGCATGTGAGTTAAAATTACTGGGCATTTATAAAAACCAAAGTACCTAACATATCTCAGCGAGTCGCAGAACTGAAGTGGCAATGGGCGAAGCACGTAACTGACATAGCGAGTCGCAGAACTGTCGAACAGCTGATGGACGTTGGGTGCCCATGTGGGAGATTGGCGACCCCGCACCGGAAAGCGCAGCGTTGGTCGACCCCCAACCAGGTGGACTGACGACATTAAACGTGTCACAGGGAGCCGCTGGCAACAGGCGGCTCGGGATCGTTGTGTTTGGTAGTCCCTAAAAAAGGCCTATGTCCAACAGTGGACATCTACAGGCTGATAATAATGATGATGATGATGATGATGATGACAAAAAAAATACTGTAGGTAAAGTTAACAAAGGATTCATAGCTATTTACATACAAATTGTGGTATTACGTATAGGATTGGCTACAACAGGAAAAAGAGAGATCAAATTTTTTTAATCATTATTTTTAAAATTAGTATTTTCTATATTATTTAATGTATAACGAGATTAAAAATTTGTATTGTTATCAATTTTTATTATTGGAATTATGTCTATGACACTCATTATAAGTCTGGCTATCATATACAAAACTTCTATTGTAAAAACAATTTAACACATGAGTTTCAGTTAATCTGCCGAAACAGACAAAATTTTAAAATTTAACTTCCTATGTACATTTATATTAATATTGTATTTAATGAAAAGCTGTTAATTTGATATTATGCACAGATTCTTCAATTTTATTTATTTTTATATATTATAACACTCATTTATTTTTTACATAAATACTTTTAACAAAATATTTTAAAACATAAACAAACACAAGAATGGACATACTTGATTTTTGGGTAGGTAAAGTTGCCACAATATAAACATGAGTAACTTTACCAAACCTACATAAACAATAATTATGAAATAATTCTTTAAATTCGAGTTAGTAGCAATAAATGTTTTTGCGACAGCAATCCTACGGATATTTTCCACAAAATATCAAATTTTTACTAAGCTGCAATTTAAAGGTAAGCCACTGTTACCTTACTTTTACACTTAAAGAAAACCCCGTGTTTTTAGCTGCAGATTTACAATCGCTATATTGTAAAATCTATGTGTTTTCATTGCTGAAAATATATGAAAATCGTGCTAGAAAACATCGAGATATTGACTATTATTGAGTCAAAATTCTATCAATGGTAAGATTTAAGCAATTTGTGTTTTTGTTAAATACCTATGATATGGTAAAGTTACTGTGAATTTGGTAAAGTTACAATGTTTTACAGTATTTTGACAGCATTAGTTATTTAAGTAGGTATGTACCTAATAAACAAATGTATTCAAATTTTATTGGGGTATGCACGCTCGCAAGATAACCGCCCTTACTGACGTAACCATCGTCCGGGATATGATGAACAGTAGAGTATTTACTCAACTATTCATCATCATCATCATCAACGGTTTTACTCGTTGGTTTTACTTATGTTAATGGCTCTCGGCTGGTATTATAAACAATGAGTTGATGCACTCTGCTTTAAATCTGTAGTTAAAAGGTGTGGGAATGCAAATTATAAAATAAAATAAACATACCTGTGAGAATTTTATAGTCAAAAGTACTAGAATCCAGAGCTAGACTGATAAAAAGCAAGTAGAATGAGATCAAAATACTAGGACCCAATGCGGAAAAGACAGTTTAAAAAAAATTAGTACGTCAAAAAAACGTTCACTGAAGCAAAGGCTGGGTTTGTTTTTTTTTGTTATTTTTGTTTACTATTTTGTGTGTCTTTTTCAAAGATTATTTTTAGGATACGTGTTTTTATGGAAATCTTTTTCCTTATTTTATGTTAAATACTCACTCATGAATACCTATAAAAATAAAGTCAGCTATGAAAGCCCATGCGATTCCGATAACGACTGGACAAATTCATCGGATGACTCCAAATATTCGGATACGGAAAGGTATCCCTGTATTCTTAAAAAGCTGCTTATTTACTTTATGTATGTACTAACATATAGGATTCTCGCTTTCATTGCAGTTCAGTCCCGGAATGGGACTCAGATATAGGAGAAGACGGGGAATTGGTATACATCAAAACAAAAATAAACAATGAAATTGTAGATGACTCTAAGACTCCGCTCCTTGAGTGCTGCGAAACTTTTAAATTAAGAAGTGACTTTAAAAGAACTTCTACAAGACGATCCACTAAAGGTACCTTATAACTTTCGAACTAATTGATAGAAATATATATATAATATATATATAATTGTAAACTTTAATAACAATTAAAATATAATTTTATAGGCAGAATATTCAAAGTTTTAAAGAATCGCAAGTTAAAGTTAAAGGACAATGGAAATGATAAGAAAAAAGATTTGGAAGATAACAATAAGTTCATTATTATACAGGTAATTAATTGAGTTTTGCCAACATACAGCACAGAAAATAAATATTATCACATACACCTGCTAAACAATATTAAAACAGTCTTAGGGTCCTAGGTACTAGGGCAATAGGCTTTTTATAGCCTTCCTTACTTGAACAAAACAATGTCGGTAATATGCCATAATTTATGGTTTTATTATTTCAAAGTATCAAAAACCTTCTATACTAAAGCCAAACTCCATTGAGAATGCTTGTCAACAAACAAATTTAAAATGAAGGTAGAAATTGCAACAAATTTCATTCCTAATAAATTTAAAATTATGTTTTGTTTTTTGTTATTAACAAGTTAATTAAAAAAATTAGGTGTAAACTGACTAGTGATTTCTACCTTCAATTTTAATTTGTTTGTTGACAAGCATTCTCAATCGAGTTTGGCTTTACTCTAGGTATTTTGACCAATCGGAGCGAAAATGTATTGGGATTTATCAAGTTAAATATCAAAACACTCATAGAGGTGTCATTTTTTAAATTTTTAATTTGGCAACGTTTCGACACACTCTGCAAGGTCATTTTCAAGCCTTAAACCAAAAAGAAAGCATTCCTCAAACTTGCATACAAATTTTCAACTAATCAAATAAATTAAAAATAAAATTAAGCAATTATAAATTAAAAAACAGATTCATACCGAAGTCTTAAAACAACATTCATCATTATTCATTATAACACTCGTCAATATTGAAAATTTATTAAACACTATGATATTCACTTGTTAAAACACATTACGATTAATAAATTAAATAATCTGAATACATTTTATTTCCCATTGGTCAAAACACCTAGAAGGTTTTTGATAATTAGAAATTAGTATCAAGGAATGCTTGGTTAACTTTTTATATGTAATAATTTATGGTGTTTGTATTATTAAACACTACAAGATGCCCACATGTATCACCCGCATAGTTCTCGTTTATGTAGGAATTTTGGGATAAAATATGGCCTATAAGCAATATTATTGTGAAGTTTCATAAAAATCCATTCAGTTGATTTTGCTTGAAAGAGTAACAAAATCCATAGGAAGTTTCGCCTTTATAATATTAGTATAGGCAGATATCTGAGAATATAAGGATTGCAAGCTCTTAGTCTTTCTTAGAAACTGTATTGATTTATTTATGTTTCAGGTTAGCAAAAATATGATATTCAGCAGTGAAAAAAATTGCCAGATTGAAAAATTGTTTGGCATCAGCTTAGAAAACCATGCGGATGGTAAAACTCTAGTGGTAGCAGATTTTTTGCCTGAAGCCAAAGCCATATACATTCCAAAAGTCAAATCTGGTTTTTATTTGCTAAAAATCAATGGCATAGACGTAACATCATACAATATTAATAATGTGTTACAAAGAGTTATCGAAGATGTTGAAAATCCTAAATTGACTTTCCAAGTTGTGCTAGAAGGATTAAATGTAGATTTAGAGAAGTTGTTGACACTTAAAAATGCTCCAGAAAATTCTACGATACAGCTATTGAAGGATTCCATGTGCTCTGCTCTTTATATGTGTGGTAACGACTCAGAGTATCCAAGCAATGATGACAAAGGAGTACTGTATTGTTTTCCGAGACCATTCAACCAGAATTTTCTATACAACACTAGAGGAGCATACTTGACTCTCAATCATTTAGCACCTAAGTCTTTGGGTACAAGTGAGCCGTTAATATCAACTGTCTTACACAAAAACCAACTTATTAATGTGACATATGCATCACATTGCAATGATTTGCTATTAATTGCTATACCGAATGATAAAATTGATGCTTTTGCTTCCAAAAGAATTATAAATGATATTGTTAAAGTCTTGGAGTTATTGTACGGATCACTTAAAATGTGTTTTACAAAACCCAACAATGTGGATAAGTTGGATTGTTTGTTTTCAAGGATATTTGTGTGTTTATTGTTTGGAAGTAAGGGTAAAGATAAGATAAATAATATGAATGTGTGTTTTGAAGAGACTTTGGCAGCTAGAACTGTGTCCTTGCCATTGGAAGTCAAGATCCAAGTAGATGATGCTATAACAGAGTTGGAGGCCGCTGACTATAGAGAGTGGGTAAGTTGTATAATATTTTTTTATCAATTTAGAACAGAGCTGTCCAAGCCAACCCCAGCAGGTCATGTGCCATATGCATTTTACATTTAATTTCAATAGAAATTACATCCTCACAAACTTTTCCTCCTCACATTATTTTATAATATTAAGAAGGTTGTTTAAAATATGTCCGTTTCCTATAAATTTCATTTTCAGAAAAATGGGTGAACTATATCAATAAATATTAAATATGTCCGTTTTCTATAAATTTCATTTTCAAAAAAATGGGCTAGCCATATAAATAAATATTAAATATGTCTGTTTTCTATAAATATCATTTTCAAATAAATGGGCTAGCTAAATAAATAAATATTAAATATGTCTGTTTTCTATAATTTTCAAATAAATTAGCTAGCTATATAAATAAATATTAAATATGTCCGTTTTCTATAAATTTCATTTTCAAATAAATGGGCTAGCTATATAAATAAATATTAAATAGGTATGTCTGTTTTCTATAAATTTCATTTTCAAATAAATGGGCTAGCTATATAAATAAATATTAAGTATGTCCGTTTTCCATAAATTTCATTTTTAAATAAAAAAAAATTTTTTCTATATAAATAAATAATTAAAAGTATAAAAATATTTGTTTTTCAGACTGATGACATTGAAAATTTCCAACGACTCTACACAGTGATTGGTGCATGTTTGTATTACGCCGGCCATCTGTTGAGCTCTCACTTGCAAGACGAAGATCTGAAAGAGATAAACGCGTACTTGAAATTGAACGGTGTACTCAGTATTAGCAGTGAAAAAGAGATAGAGAGAATGGTTATATGGAAAGAGGTGTTTATATATGAGAATAGAAAGCAGAACAAAATTGAACCAAGTGAATACAGGTGAGTGAAAATGAGTTAGTGTAATATTTTATAAAATAAATTAAAAATAAAATAGCCATGTCAAAATTTACTTGTTTCTTAAATAATAGATTGTACTTGTACATATATTTTATGCTAACTGGTTAATTAGGATAAAAGTTTTATTAAAATTTCATGTAGGCTTAGTTTGATTACACTTTTGAAATGTTAATTTTGGCTGTTTGCAGAAACTACCACTGGTTTTTGATTTAAATAAAATTCAAATTATTAAATATATTTGGCATATATTTAAAATTCGAAATACACATTATTTCTCAATCATGTAATTGAAATACAAAATATAACATAGCAAATGTACAGCAATATATTGATTTTATAATAAAATACAACATACAAAATACAGTCAGGTGTTTGCCGTTTCATTAAAATAACCATTTTTGGATAAAAATGACAGTCACAGACATTTTGACATTATTTTACTTGTTTTTGTATTTTAAGAAAAAAGCCAGTGTTGCCAACTTTATGCATTGACACTATTTTGTTTTTTGCCAAATGCTGCTATATGTATTTTTGCTAAGACATATTTTTCCTTACCCTTGATTTTTTTTTCCAACCAATGATCATTTACAACATTAAAGTAGGTATGCATACTTGAAATACTGATAAATGAATTTGAAACAATTTTAGAATTCCAGACGGGCGTTGGTTCCTACTGGTAGTGGGTAAAGGACACTTGGTGCTCGCAACCTTGATGGAAGCCGGCGGATGTACGGAAGATGTAAGTACATATTTGCTAAAACCAAAACGCCAAACCAAAATTGATTAGAATGGAGAGATATTTTCTTACAGAATGCTAAGGGCTAACGCTAAAACTCGCGCGGGTGCGGGCGCGGGCGCACGCGGCGGGCGACCGCCGCGGGTCACAAATCCGCGCGCGGGCACCCGTCGCGTGCGCCCGTCTCAGTTAGCGCTGCTAGTATAATTTTGATCTCGAGCGTGTACAGTTGTGTCGAGTAGATTACCATGGATTATTTACTAATTTATTATTTGGCAAAAAAATGGCAACGGAAAAAACGTCGACTGCATAACCCGTTCTTGACAAGTAGGTTACTCAGCGGAGAATTTGATAATTCATTCGCCATACCCCATAATACTGGCCGAAAATGCACCTCAATTATTACGCGCTTTGTATCGATTTTCATGATTGTACCTAGCTTCCGACGCGTGTGAGCGTAGCATCTAGCGGCGCCTGTCTGATTTGTAGAAACAAACCCGCTCGCATGTGCCCGTCGCGGGCGCCCGCGCCGTGTACCCGCCGCACGCCGCGCGGGTGACAATTCGCCAACCGTGCCCGCGCTCCGTCGCGCCTGCGCTGTCCATACTATTTTTCATTATACACCCGCGAACGTGCACGTTCGCGGGTGTATATTGAAAAATAGTATGGACATGGATAGCGCGAGTTTTAGCGTTAGCCCTAACAAGGATATCTTTAATTATTGCACCTACATGCGGCAAAGAGAAAAACCGAAAAGAGCTTGAGACTTTTGACACGAGAGTAACTACAAGGAGTTCATGTGTCGCGGCAATATTTAGCTTCTCTGCTTGTATTGCTCTTCCTCCCCAGAAATAATTATTATGATTTGCGTACTAATTGGGTAGATGACTGATATCCATATACCGGCCTTTCAAATGCTTTTTCAAAACTTGAGTTAATAACAGTTAATCAGTTTAAATATCTAGGGCATGTGGTTACCTGTGACCTGAAAGATGGTGCAGACATCGAGAGAGAGCATAGGGCGTTGTCTGTAAGGGCGAATATGATCGTCCGCAAAATATCACTTTTTAAAGCCTACTGCACCTCATTTTACACGAGCAGTCTGTGGGTCGACTATACGCAAAAGCGGTACAGTGCCCTGCGTGTACAATATAATAATGCGTTCAGGATGTTGTTGGGGCTGCCTCGATCCTGCAGCGCATCAGGGATGTTCGCCGACGCTCGCGTAGATTGTTTTTACATGACTATGCGGAAGCGGTGTACGTTCCTGTTGAGCAGGGTCCGGGCTAGCTCTAACGGTATTCTGAGGGCGTTATCTGACAGGTTAGATTGCCCGTATTTGAATCACTATTCTATGATTCATATGCTGGCAAATCGGTCCTGTCGTAGGTTAGGTAAGCTTAGATTATCTTAAGATATTTTGTTACCAACACTACTTTTTTTAAGTTATTCGTTACTAACACACAATATGATCCATTGATGAACGAAATTTATTATATTTATAATAACAAATTAAATTATGAAAACGTAATTAAGTTGTTCAAATAATAAAATAAAATTAAATATTTAGGCAGTAGGTGTGACTCCTCCGTCTCCGTTCTACGTGGAAGAATGTGAAAGCTGCCTCGACTTGCTGTTCGATGTGGGCCTCAACAAGTACTTGCCTTCCTGGTTCTCTTCCAACAGCCAGCCGCAGGTGGAGACCTCGCCCCAGTGTCTCACCAAACACGGGAGGAAGACCAGGGACAATACTTGTGAGTGTAATCAAAAGTATCTTAGCCAGCCTAATCCTGGTTACAATACAGTTCAAGGAAGTAATGGTTGAGAATACGAAATTGAGAGTTTAGGTGAGCCCTAGTAATATAAAAGATTCTGGATATAGAGATAGTGATCGTTAATAAATGACACATTATTAAACTTAGCTCGTCGACACGCATTGAAGCAGTGTAGGGTGTCTACGCTCCATATCCCCTCTCCTAAATGGAGGGAGGCCTGGCCCTATAACGGGGCCGTTAATGATGATATTATATTACAGCCACAAAACAAGATTACAAGAATTCAACAAAACACCATAAACAATCGGAAATGAAGAGACGTCACAACTCGTCAGATCAGATCAACTCGGGGTCAACCAGCGAGGCGATCACCAACTATCACAGCGCCAGCCAACATAACTTGTACGCGCAGTGGTACAACGGGCCGCAGAAACAGTACAGACACTCCAGTATAGATGTCAGCTACTCGGAGGACTCTGGGAGCATGAAGAGCAATAGGTAAGCTTTTTCATATGCAAACCTCAACTCGTCAGACCAGATCAACTCGGGATCAATCAGCGAGGCGATCACCAACTACCTCAGCGCCAGGCAACACAACGTGAATGCGCAGTGGTACAACGCGCTGCAGAAACAGTACAGACACTCCAGTATAGATGTCAGCTACTTGGAGGACTCTGAGAGCATGATGAGCAATAGGTAAGCTTTTTCATACGGAGCCACAACTCGTCCTATTAGATCAACTTGGGGTCAACCAGCGAGTCGATCACCAACTTCCTCAGCGCCAGCCAACACAACTTGTATGCGCACAACTCGCTGGAGAAACAGTACAAACACTTCAGTATAGATGACAGCTACTCAGAGGACTCTGGGAGTATGAAGAGCAATAGGTAAGTTTTTTCATACGGAGCCACAACTCGTCTGATTAGATCAACTTGGGGTCAACCAGCGAGGCGATCACCAACTACTATATTACCAGCCAACACAACTTGTACGCGCAGTGGTTCAACGCGCCGCAGAAACAGTACAGACACTCCAGTATAGATGTCAGCTACTCGGAGGACTCTGGGAGTATGAAGAGTAATAGATAAGCTTTTTAATATGGAAACCAGCGTCCGTCCGTCCAGCGTCTTCAGAATGCTTAGTGTCAGTTTTTTACCTAATAATTAACCACGTAATGTCAAATTGATACGGGATATAAAGTTGTCTGTAAGCTATACTTTAAAACTATAATATCATAAGAGGTAAGGTTTATAAATTTGTAAATATGTTTGTTGGGGGTAATCTTCATAAGTACTGATCCGATTTAAAAAATCTTTTACCAGTAGAATGCTACATTATCGGGGAGTGTCATAGGTTATATATTTTATACCTATAAAAAGTATAAAATAGCAAATGATAACAAAAACCAACACAAAAACCTAGGTTTCCTTTAAAAAGTAAAAAATAATAAATGAAGTTCTTAAAGTTACTTATTAATACAAAAAAAAATACGTCGCGTTGAGGGACCGCTCATTGCAATTAGGCATGGCATATTAAATGCATTGCTCTTTGCGAACATTTAGAAATCATCAAGATATACTTTTAAAATGTGTTATTAGGTCGCGTAGATTAGGACATAATGGAAAATTAATACTAATAAACGCCTATTCCGACAATATGACGCGTAGGTCAACATCTTGCTTGGCGGGAAACTGCATTTAATAACATTTATCTTATAAGAGGCAACCTTATATGAAACTTCAACGGTTCAACATAAAAATAAGAAGGTTACTTAAGGGTTTTTCTCGCGGACGAAGTCTCGTGAGACTGCTAGTAAATAAATAGAGCGAATCTTAGCCCCAGAGGGGTTTCAAAAATTTTATCAGTCAGTGTCGGGTTAATACATTGTATGTACACTTGCCAATCTATAGTCAGCGGGAACAACAAACGATAGCGTGATACAAGGGAAGACAGCGCCATCTAGTTTCATGAATGACAACTTTTTATTAGAGCTTTTTCATTTATTTTTCTGGGAAGAAACTATCCCATGTTAATTATAATACTATTTTATTTATAAAACTTAAGTCGTCATAATATGGTCAAACATCCAGTAGTTTGGTAAAGGACAATGCCCATCAGCCATAGCAACTTTGGCCACGACAACACTCGTATAAAACGATGTGGGGATGGTAATATTAAATATAAATAAGGAAATGGTTAGGAAATTGGGTTAAAAAAGATTGGATTTTGAATTAAAAAAATATTTTTATTAATTATAATAAAATTATTTTAAAAATATTGCGAATACATTTATATTTACCCAGACTCATTTAGTGTGTCATATTCATGTCATATATTATAAGCAGATCCGGGAATCCATTTTAAATGCTAAGTCGTCGGTTAAAAAGCAAAATCAGAAAAATCAAACTTAAACAACGCACACGAACTACGAAGTACGAAAGAGAATATAACCACTATGTTATGACGTTTACGAAGTACGAAAGAAGTTGATTTTTTTTGTACGTTGACATTTGAAAATGACATTGATAATAAACAAGTCAAATGGATGTTGCCACATAAAACAAAAATATATCGAATAAATCAAATCGATTTTCAATTAACTGTCTGTATGCTTATTTATCATCTTTTAACTATTGCATTTTTGGATTTGCTAATTTTTATAAAATAACTAATTTAAAAAAAGTTTCCTTATTGGTATTTTTGACATATTTTTTTGCCGTTTGGTTGATGTTTGTAATCATAATTACTCGTGTTTAATATAACATAATATAATAAAACAAAAATCCATTCTTATTATCATGTACTATTTAAAACCTTTGTTATAACTACAACGAAATAATTCGCTTCCTATTTAGCATTTGGCAACACTGATTCGTAAATGTTCGAATACACCTGTTGTTTATAAGGTATAATGACAAAATCGATAGAAATATTTATTTTTTCTGCAAAATCTTAGCAATCTTTTTTGGATAAATGAATCTTTCTAAAGGTAATGTAAAATTATGAAGTTTTTTTAAATAAAAGTAAATTACCAGGTGTTTGCTGGCCATAAATGGGCATTCCCCTTTATATAATTTGAAGGAATTGATGGTTCGCCTAGGACGCTCGCGCATGCGTCGTCTCTGGGCATTCTTAATTATATGCTTGCGTGATTTTAATTGCAATTACATGTTTTTTAAATTAATTTTATATATTTGTCATTATACAGGAAATTATGTAAAGAATTGAAAAACAATTGTTGCCTCATCCAAAAGCTCAAAATTGCCAGGAAAGTGACAGCATTCTGTGACGTCACGCTTCTTTAACGTGCTAGTAGCTCGTACAAACTTTTGTTTTGCGAGAAAGGGAAAAGACCCCTGCTAAATGATTTTATTCACGGATCAAGCGTGATTGTAATCATTTTTATCTTTCAGTGAGATAAGTGAAGATCGAGTGACAGGCAGACGAGCGGATAGGGAACAGAAAAATCGACGAGAATCGTCCGGCTCAGATTCTGATTGGGATAAACAGGTTATTTGATTTGGTTTCATATGATTTAGTGTTTCTTGTTGAAAAATCTTCTTTACAACGATTACGTAATATAACGAATTTTTTTGTAGTAATTATAATCACGATTTTTCTGAATTTCCAAGAATCAAATTCCTATAATCATCCGTAATTTTATTACTTAAAATCTGTGTTAATAAAGAATAATAAAATAAAACCCCTTCCCCCTCGCCCATGATTATAAAACTGCAAAGTGTTCAGTCTGATCAATTTTTTTAATGATTTTTATTTTAATTTTGTTTTAAGGATGGCAGTAGATCGAGTAATATCGATATATCGGACATAAGGAAGTCGCTGCTAGAGGAACTCGATCATGTCACTGTACAGAGGTTTGCATATCTATACATATAAATAAAATTGGAGTGTCTGTTTGTAATAACGAAATAACCGTACTACATGCATATGAATATAGTATAATACAGTACTGGTGTATGTACTGTATATATATTCATATTTTTGTCTGTCCGTCTGTTTGTTCCGGCTAATCTCTGAAACTACCAGTCGGATTTGTAAAAAACCTTTTGTATATGATAGCCAGACTCACGAGGAGTGGTATAGGGTAATTTGTATCCAGATATACCCACGGGAACAGGAACTACGCGGGTGAAACCGCGGGCGATCACTAGTTTAAAATATTTATAGTCTGACTAGAAAAATAAAAATCCTCACCATGTTGCGGATAAAAAAAGGAACTAATACCGTATGCATAATATACACAGGCTGCTTAAAAAGTACCTGTGGTGCCGCATGCAGGATTATTTATAAACTAACATAAAAAAGAGATTACACGGTACCATTTTCATAATTAAGTACGTACATTCCTTTTGTCCATAAAAATAATTAATTATCTGTTTGTATCTTGAGTCGGTTTTCTACCATAGAGTTTTATCATCTTTGTGGTTTTTTATAAAATTATATAAGACTATGTTTTGCCCGGGACTCCGTCCGGGTGAAATTAACTTTTTTACGATTTTTTCCAATCTTTGCTTGTCATACGTAAATACGTTTTAATCTTCTAGTTGTTAAAAATGGCGATACTTTTATACAACATTTTATCCCTCCTTTTAACCCCTTCTAAAAATTTTTCGCAATTAAAAGTAGTCTATGCTCTTCAGGCTCTAGACTATCTTTGTACCAAATTTCATTTAAATCGGTTCAGTGGTTTTAGCGTGAAAGGGAGACAGACAGACAGAGTTACTTTCGCATTTATAATTTTACTAGCTGACCCGACAAACGTTGTTTTGCATTAAAAATTAAAAAAAAATTTAGATGAAAATTAGATAGTAGCCGATTCTCAGACCTGCTAAATACGCATACAAAATTTGGTAAAAACGGTAAAGGCGTTTCGGAGGAGTACGGTAACTAACATTGTGACAGGGAAATTTTATATATTAGAAGTTAGGATTAGATACTTTTATGATAAACTAAATCCAAATTATTTTTCCAGAATAACAGCCGGTGAAGAAAATGTTCTTTTTCATTTCATACAGTTGGAGTGTGAAAAGGGTGTTCTGATAGCGCCCGTGAGGAACATAGAACATCAGGCCAACAACGCCCTCTATACGCATATCGTGAACACTTTCAGGACTGCGTGTAAAAAAATACACGACCTATTGCAACATAGCATGAAGTAAGTGATGGCCTCCGTGGCGTAGTGGTGTGCGCAGTGGATTTATAAGACGGAGGTCTCGGGTTCGATTACGAGCACGGCCGATTAAGGTTTTCTAAATTGGTCCAGTTTTAGCTGGTGGGAGGCTTCAGCCATAGCTAGTCACCTGCCTACCGACAAAGGCGCATCGCCAAGCGATTTAATTGAACTTCCATCTTAGATTGCATTATCACTTACCATCAGGTGTATCAATTTACTGAAATAAGTACATTATGTCCCAATAATTTAACAGAAATATGTCATCGATCAACTTCTCGTTGCGTTCAATATGGTGTACCACAAGGTAGTGTTCTAGGTCCGCTCCTATTTATTTTGTATATTAATGACCTTCCTTCGGTAATATCTCAACCTATGGTCCTTTTTGCAGACGACTGCACAGTGCTATACGAAGGTTTCGATACATTAACCAATGAGGGTGAAATTAACACATCAATAGGCAGAATAATTGATTGGCTCAAATGTAATAACTTAAATATTAATTTAGAAAAAACTAAAATTATGAATTTTAACTGGGATCAATTTAAAATAGCAACACTTAATATAAATCATATGGGCACACAAATTAACGCAACTGATGATACTAAGTTTTTAGGAATAATTCTTGACATACATCTAAACTGGAAGGCACAGGTTGACAGCATTTGTATAAAATTATCCAAATTTTCGTATGCACTTTATAAATTGAACAAAACAGCTAATATTGAGACCCTGCGTACAGCTTATTTTGGATATGTCGAATCTATACTCAGATACGGCATAATATTTTGGGGTAACTCTATTGACAAGGAAAAAGTTTTCAAGGCTCAAAAAAAGTGCATTAGAGCAATAAGAAATCTGCATTGGACTGACAGCTGTAAGCCTCATTTTAAAGACCTACAAATCCTGACTTTTCCTTCTCTGTTTATTTTTGAAACAGCAGTGTTTGTTCATGCAAACCTCTCATATTTTAAAAATTTGAATAATAAACGAGATCCTTTACGGTTATGTGTACGACCATCAAAAACGGCAAGATTCCAGAAAAGCATCTTTTGTTTTTCAATTAACATTTACAATAAATTGACATATAATATAAAAAGTTCTAACATGATAAATTTTAAGAAAACGTTAAAGAAATTTTTAATAGACAAATCGTACTACACTGTTAAGGAGTACTTGGATGATACAATCTAATATTCTGACATTAAGCACATGTTATATATATATATATATATATATTTTGTACATTGATTGACTAATATTATTTTTGTATACTGACATAATTAAAATTAATAATTCGTTCTCATTTTTATTGACATGTGTATATAAGGTGACAGAATATTTATTGACGTAAAGGCATCGTTAGAATCGTAAATTGTTTTAGAATCGTAAATTGTTTTGGAATGACAGAGCTATTTATTACCAGTATTTTTTTTAGTGATTTAAGGACATTGCAAGCTGTAAGGCGGAATTTGGAAGAACTATAATATTTATATAAGATCTCCATGTACTCAATTCGCAATAAATGAATTTGAATTTGAAAAATTTGAATTTGAATTTGTGTAATTGCAGTCAAGGACCAATTTGTAATAAATAAAAAAAAACAATAATTATAGTAATATGTTCCAAAACATTATTTCTAGGTTCAAGAAAAGCCACGCGCCGTCCAATCCTCTGAACAAGATATTGGTGGCAGTGAAAGAATACGGAATGTTGTTCGAAGCGCCACCGGAAGTACTCTACCAGTGTGGTATTAGCAGGAAGAACTGTGAACCTTTTCATTTTTGGGTTGTTGGGTGAGCATATAGAAACCTTTATTGGATAGAGATAGGCGTCATAGGAACTTTTTAGCAGACTTAATTAGTAGTCATTTAAAAAAAAATTAACTGACTTCATAACGCACGAAAAGCAAAAAATAATTGCGTCATTTAGTTGTTTTTATTTACTTAAGCATATCTATAAAGTCGGTGCCATCTATTTGGAAGTATTACTTAGAATTATAAAAATCGGACTACACTGTAAAAAGTTATGCGTGGTCTTAAAAACAAATTTAAAAAAATATACGCATCAGAATCTTCTTCTTGAACAAGCAATTCTTGTATCTTGGAAACGGCGCCAGCGATTTTCATGATTTTTGTATGCATGGGGGGCAATTAATCGATCTAGCTAGGTTTAATTTTGAGAAAATGTTGTTTTATTAGTGTTTAGGCTCAATGAAGTCGTAGCATGTCGATTCTTGAAAAAAATACATCGTCCGGACATCTCGCTTACATTTCATCGATCATTACACCTTGCAACCCATAGATTAAAGACTACTAGATAGAGCCCATAGCGTGTCCACTCGTGAGACAGCAAGACAGCCTTATTGACATGACATGTCAACATTTAAAGTACATCATAAAACGTTATGTTTTAAAATATCGTAAAATACGAAATATTACTTTATATAATATAGTTTAGTAAACGCATAATACATGAAATTTGCTAAAAAATAACATATCTAAGCTTTAAATCATCAATCAATGAAGTTTATGCCTACTTACGTATGAAACGTAATTCCTTCGATTTTCTGTTCGCTGCGACTGTTGCAGCCGAAAATATTACAACCCACCATAGCACGATAACGTTTAAATTAATATCGTAACCGCAAAGTTATATTATTTATCAGCAAATTTAATAAAAAGCTAATAATTGCTCAGATATGTCCCTTGCTTGTCACAAACTCCACTCTTGACAAACAATAAAAACGAACACGCTGAAAGGGACAAAAAATAATCTTGTGTCACTTTCTAATAAAGGCCGAATGAAATAAGTCTGTCACGCTCTTGAACCTACAGCCGCGTTATGACTTCATCTAGTAGTCTTTAATCTATGTTGCAACCGTTGTAAATCGGCTTCAAAACTGACGTATTTTTCAAGAATCGACACTGTACCGACACAGCAACACGCCATCTATTGTTAAGTAGCTTTACTACTTAACAATAGATGGCGCTTTTATGTAATTTGTATTTAAATGTAATTTCCGAAAAAAACGATCGAAGCTCAGGTACGAGTGCTATGAATAAAATGATAATTTAAATAGGAATTATATTAATACTTTTTGTTACAGCCGCGTGTTTAGCGAACCAGAGCCACGAGAACTTTATCTCTGCTACCACGAGTCTGTCCCGCAAGATATTACGGAAATCGCATATCTACTCTCATATTTGGAGTGAAGCAGTATCGTTACGATACAAATATTACTAAAATATAATTTACTTTGATGTTATATGAATATAATTAAAATTATAGAAGATGAATTTTGATCCAGCCATATGGAGAAGACTGCTGAGCATATTTATGAAGCTTTATATTATACTATATGTATTATAGAGAGAAATAGAGTGATATAATTGCATTTAAATTTTCTGTTTAACAGAAATCTCTATCCGTCCATAAAGAAATTTCTTTAGTATTAAGTTTAATTTTTATACTACGTCTTTTATTTTTTTAATAAACATATGGAACAGTATATTAAGTTTTTCTATTTCATTAGACTGCTTAAACTTATTTTGACAAAAATTGATTTGCCCCAAAAATAATTTAAAAGATAACAAAACAATCTTAACAAGCCTTACCTTAGTTGGCCTAACAGTATCTTCCTACTCTATGTTACAATATCTAATACGGTAAGGACTCTATGATAGTTAAGTAGGTACCAACATCAGCATAATCCAATCTATAAATAACAGGAAACGGATATGAGTAATTTTATTAAATGTAAGCATTATAAATACTGAAAATCAATAATTATATACTCAAATAATTTGATATAAATTTGAAGTTGCCTTTGGATATTTGTATAAAATATTTTTGGTATTGTGCAGTCATTTAACTAACGCAATAAATTAAAAGTAATAGAAAAACAAAACATAAAATGCCTCGCGTAATCCTACCATAGACAAAAAACAAACATAAACTAAAAACTTCCGTTAATCACAAAGCATTCCATTTTGGCAATTGACTATCATTGCAAGTTGTAGATTGTGATTTAATTTCTACAGAATTTACCTTGTGTTTGTGATTGTTGACTATGGGGAAAAACTAAAGATTTTTGTTAAATTCAACGTGGTTACTTATAGTGCGACTTTATTTCATGAATGTGTAGTGTAGTGCACTTGAAATATGATAACAAAAATGCAACCACAAGCGAATGTTGCCGTGCCACAATCTGTCACGACGCAGCCTCAACAAATCGTCGGCGTTACAGCAAATGCGGTGATATTGAAAATGTCGGAAATCCAACAGCTTTCCACCGTTGGTACGTTAATTTGCATATTTCAACCGCATAAAGACACAGTTTATTATTTTTAGTCTAATTTCTAAAAATACGTGACAAGTCTAAAAGTGATCGAAGTTACGCACGTATATAATGTGCTTTGCGAATATTTAGTGATCGGATTATTTTTAGGGCTGCTGGAACTCGCGCACAGGGAATACCAGACTGGTGATTATGATAGTGCAGAATTGCATTGTATGCAGTTATGGCGTCAGGATGGCACGAATACGGGAGTTTTGCTGCTGTTGTCGTCTATACACTTCCAATGTCGGAGGCTGGACAAGTCTGCACACTTTTCCACGCTCGCTATAAAGCAGAACCCCCTGTTGGCTGAGGCATACAGGTAAGTTTTTACTAATAATACCAAGGTGATGTAATTTTTTCATGCTAGGTTATGTCTGGATGACATTTAGATTCATGGGTGTTAATTCTTCAGACTTGATGAACTAGTGCTGATGTTAATTTGTCAGTGGTGTTTGATTTTAATTAATAAAATAAGAAGCTGCAAAAGCTTATGCTGTACTTATTAGAGACAACATAGCTTTTTACACTGACTATGTGTTTGTTATTTTCTATTAATCAGGCTAAATATGTTAAGAATAGATAATTCTAAATGAATAGTCGGAACATTATTTTTTTATTTTACTACATATTATAAAGCAAATTCCTGTGCGGAACTAGTCTGTCTGTTCAGAATAACCTCAGTTTTTAATATAAAATTTGTTAAGGACTTTTGTGAAATTTGCATAAATTATGACCATAATTATTAGAATTTAGAACTGTCACTAGTATAGGAGCTTCAAATTAACAGTGAATTGTAGTTTTTAAAAACATTACCCCCCTTCTGACAGAGTCGGGTAATAAATAAAGATTTATTAATTATTTATTTAACTTTTGTTAGGTTTTCCACACTTTCATCAAAAGCTATCAAAATACTTTTTCGTTTTATTAGGACTATAAAAAGTCAGCAATGGCAAAAATCTATCTTTTAAAAAATGCTCACAATCTATTTTTATGGTGTTGGACGTTGAGAGCAACAGCTTGTATTAAATAAAGTTACTGGATATAAATAACATTTAAACACATTAAACTTTTCATTGGATGTAGATAGATTATCTGCAAGTTAATCCTTTGCTTAGATAACCTTGGGAAACCTGTCAGTGAAAGGCACAGGGGTCAATCAGTACTGTTATAGAACTATCTATCTTACTGACAGAAGGACTGAAAAATTATTAACTATTTTTTGCCTTCTGAACTGGTGGTAGAGGCACTACATACTGACAGACTTGACATTTCAAAAGTGCTTGTAAAACAGCCTACTTGAAATAAATTATTTTGAATTTGAATTATAAAAAGAAAGTACTAAAAGCAATCAAATTTTTATTTGATATTGATAGTATTTAAGCAATTTTAGATATATATATATTTGTACAAATATGTGATTAATCCTTATCCTAACTAAATGAATCTAACGAAGAAAAATTCACTTTGGAACTGATGAGGAATTTGTAGTATAAAACTTGTACTTCTTCAGCCTAGACTGATTGTTTACTCAATATCAGCCTTTCTTGTCCTATTGCAATATTTAACAATGTTTTTCTTGCTACATAGACGATGTGAGTTCATAGATGACTACAGATCACAAGAGCAGATTTTTTTTATTTATTACAAGTTAGTCTTTGACTGCAATTACACCTGATGATAAGTGATGATGCAATCTAAGATTGAAGTGGGCTAACTTATTGGGAGTAGGACGAAATCTTTTCAGTTTCTCCATGACATTATTCTGGAATACAATATTGCTTGGCAGTACGGTGGTTGATAGGGAGCAAACTAACTACAGCTGAAGCCTTCACCAGACCTGGACCAATTTAAAAAATTTTAATTGACCCAAATGACATGTTGCAGCTGCACTGCTGTTTTGTGTGTAGTTATAATATCATCGTTACAGCCATCATGCATTCACTGTTGGATATACTCGTAGGCCTTTAAGCCAACCCATTCTATTACAGGCTTTTTGCATCCAGTTGGTGCCAGCCACCCTCTGGATATTGTCTGTCCATTTAGTTAGGGGACGCCCTACACTCTGCTTGCTAAGATGCTGTCTCCACTCCAAGACCTTTCCTAAGTTTTAATTTGAAAACAACAAAACCAGTGGTGTCATCTGCAGTTGGCTACTACCCTATAAAACCGCTAAATAATAATATAGGTACTGTTGTAATCACTATTAATTTATATAAATTTTTGTTGTAGTAATTTGGGTAATGTATACAAAGAGCGCGGCCAGTTACAAGAGGCTTTGGAGAACTACCGCCATGCTGTGAGGCTAAAGCCAGACTTCATTGATGGCTACATCAACCTGGCAGCTGCCCTAGTGGCCGCTGGGGACATGGAACAGGCTGTGCAGGCCTATGTGACAGCTTTGCAGTATAACTCTGTAAGTATTCTGAAATATGCCATTTATTATTATAGGCCTGCTACACTGTGCTCCTCTCACAGCTCACACTATGTACTCTGCGCTGCCACAATAGTGCCCTCTCTGCTCACACACTGCTCCACGACCGCGATACTCCACACTTCTCATGTGTGCCACTTCTTTGACTTACAAAAAACAAATAATACATTTACATATTTGACACAGTATAGAGTGATTGGCATGATGCCCAATATGAAGCTTACTGCACTCCTAGTAATGCCATTTCATTTAGGAGGTATAGAGATTCTTACGCTTATTCCCTGGACATAAACAAAATTTTTAATCTCAAATAATAATCAGTAGGCATTTTTGGCAAGTTTATTCCACGTACACATGGTATCACCATTTATTGACTTTGAAGTCATAATCTGTACATTATATTTTTGGTACATATTGGAGTCCAATGTTCTTAAATTGGAAGGCAGGTTTGAATAATGCAGGTTCAGATAGGGGCTTAAAGGTAAGCAGCTTGTACCCAGCCACATAATTTTACTAAATTTTGTTGCAATCTGGGACCCATCTAAGTTTATGACATTTGTAGCTTCAAAATATAATAATTGCTTATGGCATAAGTCTATATTAAAGTATTATTATGAAAAGTGAATGAAGTACTTTGGAAGAAGCTTTGAGAGAAATTTAAAAGGCAATCGTGGCAAGTGGAAAGATTTGGTCCTGCCTAATAGAGAGACCCCTATGGGATGGAGATAGTGTGCATGTCTACCCCGGACATATCCAGTGATATTTGCTTGGCTACCTCGGCCCAGCGGTCCATGAACAGAACTGGTGGATACATTCAACACTTCTGACAATGTTTTGGGTTTTGTGTCAGTAAAGCAAGCAAACAAATAAACAAATAATACATTTACATATTTGACACAGTATGGAGTGATTGGCATGATGAGGGGCATGAGATAATGTTGCCACATTGAATCTCTGCCTCCTTTACTCCCTACTTCCCATTTCATTCATCGAGTGTGTAGCAGGCTCATTATCCCATGAACATAAACAAAAGTTTTATTGTGCATTTCATTTTTCTTCTTTTAAGATACAAGTTGGCCCTTCACTGCTATCACACCTAACATTAGGTGTGATAGCAGTCAAGGGCCAACTTGTAGTCGATAAAAAAAAAAAATTCAATAAAGTACTATTTATTTAATGATAAAGCATGACTTAGTCTTAGGAGCAAAATGCAAATAATGGAATTTGCAGCAATTGTTTGTGCAGGTAAAAATACACGTAGATGTTTAACTTACCACCTACATGTTTGCTATCACCATTGTATATGATATTCAAGGATAATCTTATATGATATATTGTCAATAGAAATGTGTAATAGGCAGGTTTGAATAATGCATGTTAGCAGTTTTGGGCTAAGCTAACAGCCTGTACCCAGCCTCATAATTTTTTTACAGTTGTGATGGTACCATAAGCTTAGACATAGTTTTCAAAAATATAATAGTGGAATATAAGATACCGGCATTATATGAAAGTTGACTGAACTGAAGAAGTGAGAGAGCTACAAGCTATGCATGTGCGATTTGGTCTCTGCCTACCCCTATGGGAATGAGGCGAGATGTTGTCATTTTTATCGTAAGATTGAGGTAACGCATTCCATGGATTCACCTTTCAGATCCCTGGTCAATCGCGCGCGAGAAAATTTCGAAAACCCAAAAAAAATGTATGTAACTTTGGTATTTTAACCGCGAACAATGGGTATATTAATTTCTCCTGCCTAAAGACAGTATATTCGGACATTGCAGCTTTTTGTCGTCCCAATAAGGAGGAACAACTCTTTATTAAGGCCAAGGTCTTTTATCAGGTGGTAAGACTGTGTTTTCAATAAACCCCAGGCACCCACTTCTACCCAAAACTATCACATAAAGCCAATTTTCGGTTACTTAACATTGTTAGGTCATAGATATATGGAATACATGGTCTTTAGGGATGTTTGTTTCCCACGGCACTGTAAGCTCAGCAAGTACTATACGTTTGATTTGTTTGAAAACCACATGAATTCCGTATAGAGTGTATTAAGTTTTCCGGAATTCATAATGCTTATTATAATTAGCCTACATTGTATTAATTTCCTACCTGTGATAAGATAATTTATATGATATATGTCAATAGAAATGTGTAATAGGATTATCTATCACTGTTAGCAATTTTGTAAGCTTACGCTTACCTACAGCTCTTGATTGTTTTCAGTTGTGATTGTAGCTAAGCTTAACTGAGTATATCAATGAGTAGACTATGTGGAAAAAAAGCAGGCATTACTTTGAGTGGACTAGACCTAGTACTTACAGCTACAAGCTATACATTTTCGATTTGCTCTGCTAATGGGCGACGAGTTGTCGTTTTTTTACTTAAGATTCAGGTAACGCGCTATAAAGAGGCACCTTTCATATCACTTACAACCGCCCGCGAGTTATTTCAAAAACAAAAAAAATGTATGTAACTTTGGTATTTTAAGAAAATGGGTATATAAATTTATTATCAGAAGATATATGCAGACATTGCAGACTTTATGTAGTCCGAATAAAGAGGAACAACTCTTTATTACAATTTCTTTGTTATATCTTAAATGGATAAGGCTGTGTTTTCAATTAAAGCTCTCAGGCGCGTTAGCCCGCCTCCATTTTAGATTGCATCTATCACTTACCAAATCAGTCATGTTAAAGCAGTTCAAGGACCTTAACATTTTATGTATCGAAATAAAAAAAGTGGTAAAAATTAAATATTATAATTGGGGATCACTAGCATAGTGCATACACTAGCGGGCAGGGTCTGCCAGTACCTCGCTACGCCCATGTGTGTTAATGATAATGATCATGATCGATCGCTGAACATGCTCTGTGAAGCACGGGGGAGTATCATCACATACTTCCCAATTCTGAGGTGTAAATTTAATGGATTAAGGAAATGCTCAATATATCATACCCCGACCTAGGACTAAAACCATCCTGGGTCCGTTCACATCAGCTAAGCCCTTCCAACAACGCGGACCCGATCCGCCGTCAAAGGGTGAGACGCAGACGTCGCGCACACGATCGTCACCTGCCACTTTAACGAGGTGCTCCAGGCGGTGTGTTTGAGGAACCCATCGCCTGTCGGGGGGCGCACCGCATGTTTCTGGTGCGCTCCAGACGGATTTTAGGGAATTCATCGATTCCCCAGTTGAGGGTCTACCTCGGTGGACGTCGCTGGCTGGGTTGCGGAAGATTCAAGATGCTCCCGGGACCCAGTCACCAGGCGATGCGATGGAACATTGCTGGGTTTTAGTGGGTATTTCAGCTTTTCAGCTGGGGAATCCCACATACCCCTGCGGAAATAGTGCGGTTATATATTTCCGGGGGGGATGCGTAAAGGCATTTCCCAGCGTTAAAAAAAAAGCCCTTCCAACAATATAATTGCAACTAATATTCAGATCAGATTCAAATCATAACTTTCACTTAAAGCTATGACTATTTACTATTCTATATAATATTACCTTCAGTGTTCATATAGGCCGGTTGCGAATCGACTCTGAATCGCAAAGTGGTGCAACACTTGTATGGGCATTGTTCTGAAACACGTTTTATTATAGACAAAGGCTGTTAGGTAGTACTCTCATTGTAATAAGACCTTCAGTTATTTTCCTACAAATCCTATTTATGAGAGCGGAATAATCTCAATGTTTAGGCTTAGAATTTAGGGAAAATTATTGAGTATAGAATAATGCACGAAAACTTGATTGGCGATCGAAATCATTAATCACGATTCAAATAGATCATTATGGATTAATGCATCTGATTTATTTACCTGTCATAAATAATCTGATCACAAAATCAATATTGTAGCGAACCTGAACCATTTTGATCGATTATCGCGATTTCAATTTACCGTGAAAAACTTTGTTTATGATTTGATTATGCTAGAAATATCAATAACTTTTGTTATGTATTCAGCATTATAATCATTATATTAACGGCCCACTGCAGGGCCAGGTCTCCCTCCATCTAGAAGAGGGGATAATGAGCGTAGACCCACGTAGGTATTGCATTAACAATCACTGGAAGGAGAAAAGAGAGAGAGAGAAAAGAAGAGGAAGAAGCTAAGGAAGTATGTAAGGGGCGTGGCAAATGGAAGGATGTAGTCTTTGCCCACCCCTATGGGAACGAGGCGTGATGCTACGTATGTGTGTATGTATGAACTTGAGTGAGCTCAAAACATCTAGCTTCGTGGCAGTCTTTCACCCATTTAATTTTTATTACATTTATTGCTCTACAGAATTTTTGACGACCTCCGTCGCGCAGTGGTATGCGCGGTAGATTTATAAGATGGGGGTCCTGGGTTCGATTCCCGGCGGGGCAGATTGAGATTTTTCTATATTTGTCTTGATTTGGCTGGTGGGAGGCTTTCGCCGCGGCTAGTTACCACCCTACCGACAATGACGTATCGCCAAGCGATTTAGCGTTCCGGTACGATGTCGTGTAGAAACCGAAAGGGGTGTGGATTTTCGTCCCACTCCTAACAAGTTAGCCCGCTTCCATCTTAACCTGCATCATCACCTAACATCAGGTGTGATAGTAGTCGATAAAAAAAAATTCCTTTTCATACTGTCTTTAGATATTTTAAAGCATGAAAATACTCATGCTCTTATAGGATTGTAATTTGTAAGCCAACGTCAAGACAGAGGGCGTTTGTGAGTTACAATTGTAGCATGTGCATTGCATCATCAAATCGGTTGCATTTCCTGTAACTGTAGTACCAATAGGTGCATTCGGTGTTAATAATTACAGGCCCCGTCTTATGTATATCATAATATTATATTAGTGTATTTATGTGTTTTTTTTTTTAGTCGCAAAAACCGCTGAACTAGTTCTGATGAAATCTAGCATACATATTATATTCTAGTTCATTTCTTAAATTAACAGATAGAATACTTTTAATCTAGATTTAAGTTCATGTCGTTCTCCAAAAATCAGCTTGGGTCCATGTTAAACAACGATTTTGTATGGAGACGCGATACGCATCCGTTCACCTTTCGCGTAAAACAAATATCAAATGAGATCAAAGATGTTTCTATCAAGCGAATGCTATAGATAGTGTTCAGAGCTGTTCTGACCAATGCGCTATGACGGCATTTCATATTCTTACGACGCTGTATGCAGATTAGGAGACATGTATGAAATTAAAATCGTTTAGCGAAATGCGAATAGGGCTGGATAAGTGTATATAGTCCCTTCATTCATAAAATGCTTAGTTGATTAGACCTTTATAGGTAGGTAGGCAGATTAAGCTCGCTCAAGCTTTTTTTGTTATTAGTAACTAGCGGGACGCCCGCGACTCCGTCTGCGAGACATTCTGTTTAGTGATAATTCGACAAAAAATAGTCCTCTCTGTACTTCATCTAAATCGGTTTAGTAGTTTAGGCGTGATTGAGTAACAAATATACTGAGTAACTTTCGCATTCATAATATTAGTATAGTGAGTGTTGACGTGCGTCTCGGGCTCTGTTCGGAGTTTTTCTCTCAGCCACGCGATGGACTCGGCACCCGCACGGTGAATCCATGGAATGCTAAGATATTCGTCTCTAGTACAGATAAAGGTACTAAATTGTGAAATAAATTGAACGCGGACGAAGTCGCGGGCGTTCACTAAACAATAAAAAATTACAATAACAAGCAAAACGCCGTGTCACCTTGAACGGTTACGTAAAGCGAGCCAATTGATAAATGTACATCAATTTGTGTTATTGTTATTGTTCCTTTGTGTTTACCTACGAGTTTTACATACGTATTCCGATCAGTGGTTAGCGAAGAATGTTGATACCCTGGGTTCTATTCTTAGTTCGGCTCATGAAATTTTGGGCTTAGTTTTTCCCAAGGAATTCTCGATACTATACTAAAGCCAAACTCGACTGAGAATGTTTGTCAGCAAACAAATTAAAAATGAAGGCAGAAATCACTAGTCATTTTACTCCTATATTTTTTAATTAACTAGTTAATGACAAATTCATGACAATAAATTAGATTAGTAAGCTTAAACCCAATTAATATATTCAATATCTTTTAAATAGAATTTTTTTAAATAATAAAACATTATTAGATATTAAATGTGTTGCATTTTGTACCTTAATTTTAAATTTGTTTGTTGACAAGCATTCTCAATCGAGTTTGGCTTTAGCATAGTTGGAGGCCTGAGATGCGGCAATAGAGATATCTCGTGAAGACAAATATTCGTCCCATCGCAACGAAGAGCTAATCCGGAACTTACCGGAACGCTAAATCGCTTGGCGGTAGGTCTCAGCCGAGGCTTCCCACCAGCCACTTTAACCAATTCAAACAATCTCAATCGGCCTTGTCAGGAATCGAACCCAGTATCCAAATATGTCTAGATTAGGTAAAAGACGGCCCAGTAAAGGGACTGATGCTGTCATTAGAATGATGAATGGAATCTACGAGATAGTAAGTGGACACTTCCGCGCGTGAAGTTATCCGTGGCAAGTAATTATGCCGACATTGTACGTCATATATCTATGTTATATATATTGATAAACGGTCTTGTGTCTAACAAGGTCACGGCATTAATTTCCTCTATTGAATAAGGCCACCCGCACACTGGATGTCAACTATAATTCTGTTGATTTAGTTTTAGTTAACCCAAAGTAATCGACATAGCTAAATCGCAAAATGAAGTGGCATAGTTCTAAGTGCCGTTGGGTATTGCGGTCCTAATGTGGTGACACACATCCACACACGCACACAATGACACGATACACACACGCACCACTCTCATCACACCAAGTTTAGGAGCTTGATTGTTATTCCAATTAAAAAATCTCAATTCGAAACTATTGATATTTCCCAGGACATCCGTTTTATAAATCCATTGCGCATACGGAGGCCGTCAAACATTGTTTGTAAGATCCTAAAAAGACCGAAAGAAAGAAAGAAGTAGATGTCTATCGGCGGATCTGATGATGAGTTTTGTTTTAACCGACTCTAATAAATTAAGTTCTATATTTGATCTGAGTGTAGGTTTGTTTGTTTCTTAAAAACTTAAATGTATCTGGAAGAAATTTACCAAGGGAATGCGATTAACGCGGGTCATACCGCGGGGTGTAACTAGTTCTAAACTACAGTAAACTCATCACAGTAAGATAATGAAGAAATAAAGTAAAACAGATATTTCTATTATCTAGTAAAATTGTTGGCCTTTGCCATAATGAAATGTATTGTTGTTGCAGGAACTTTACTGCGTTCGAAGTGACTTGGGCAATTTGCTCAAGGCCCTAGGACGATTGGACGAGGCTAAGGTAAATACAATTTTGCTCTCCGCTTTCTGGTTTGCTCTGAAGTTAACAGGATTCTCTTATTGTTGCCTTTGTCTTGATTCACATTCGAGTACTCTCTTTTTCGCCTGCGTACACTGCAATCGCGTAAATCTTTACGAAATATGGCCAGAGCGTAGATCTACGTCAATTGTAAATGCTTGAAACAAAAGCGGAGCTTATATTGTTCCCTGTAAAACGTCTCTGAGGGTTTGTTCAAGCAGTTGCAATGGACGCGAGAACAAGATGGAAACCTTCAATGTTTGCACGATTCAATTTTTGTTTTCCAACTCGTTCGATGTAACAGTCGAGTCACAAAATATTAAATACAGTTGTTTTAAAACTTTCCTACAATAATATGTTGTGACGGCAAATTGCGTAAACACCTCAAATAATTTTCCACACGATGTTTATTCCAATGGAATGATACATTTGGTTTTGAGTATACTTGTCAATTAATATGCAACTGATTATTTTTTTAAAGTTAGAAAACATTGTGTGAAAGATTAAAGTCTAAAGAGGGAGTACTTGTCATATAGAGTAAATACGAGCTGTTCCAATAATATATATATTTTGTCCTGTTTTCTTCACTATACTAGTTTGTTACGTTTATTCTTTACGCTTGTAGTGATTTGTTATTACATTGTGCGGGGATCACAGGAATAGCGTTTACTTCATTAGTGGTATGACGTAGTGAGTTATGTTTATTTGATACGATATGATTTTGTCATCCGCATTACCTTAACACGCTAAAAGACAGCGTGAGCTGACAAAATGATCCTCTCGAGTCATATACATAAGTTGCAATATAAATTGTAGAAAAAAAAGACGAGAATCGGCTGAACTAGTTTGACTCAAAATCGACTAATTCTGTTATATTTTCACAAGGTGTTGACTGGTAAGACAGTAGGTGTGACCGGTGCTGTATCTTCTATCTGGGTTATGGTTGGTACCGCACTCGCTGTGCCGCTGCGTGACTACGTTCTATCTGCTGCAGGTAAAGTGTAATTAAGGTTTGCAAGATTACGAACAGGTTATACGGACACCACGCGTGCGTTTGACATTGTAGCGACCATCCTCCATCGGCTAGGAAGTGGAAGCGATTCCAGATTCAGACAGCGAAGAGGGCTTGTTGGTTGTCAGTCGTAGTCGTAGTTGTTAGTCGCCTCAGTCGAACGGACCGTTTGCATTTCCTACTGGTGTCAGTGCGTTCGGCGTAGTTTCGTTATCGTAGGGTGCAATTGGCGTAACTCGTTTTACAAAATGTCGTTTGGAATTCGGTGATCTCTATTTTGGTTTCCGATCACCCAGTACCACTCGATGCTATGGTGAAACTACAGATATTTGGCGTAAAAGACATCTCAGTACATCATCACGGTGAAAATATATTTTAAATCGATTTTTAACATGTGATTTTTTGTGTGTGTAGGCTTGTTACTTGAAGGCCATCGAAACGAGGCCAGACTTTGCAGTGGCATGGAGTAACTTGGGATGCGTTTTTAACGCCCAAAGTGAAATCTGGTTGGCCATCCACCATTTCGAAAAGGCCGTGGCATTGGATCCCGGTTTCTTGGATGCCTACATCAACCTCGGAAATGTTTTGAAGGAAGCTAGAATTTTCGACAGGTATGCTATTTTGAATTCGGTCAGCATGTTTTATTTATAGGAATAAATAATGCAAACGCTGTTATTGTTGTAGGGCGGTGGCGGCTTACTTGCGCGCATTGAATCTGTCCCCCAACAATGCGGTGGTTCACGGCAACTTGGCTTGCGTGTACTACGAGCAAGGCCTCATCGACCTGGCCGTTGACACATACAGACGAGCGATCGAACTCCAGCCCAACTTCCCGGACGCGTATTGCAACTTGGCTAATGCTCTCAAAGAAAAGGGGCAAGTTGCAGACGCCGAAGAGTGCTACAACACTGCCCTCAGACTGTGCCCGTCTCACGCAGACTCTTTGAACAACCTGGCGAATATCAAACGCGAGCAAGGGTACATAGAGGAGGCCACGCGTCTCTACTTGAAAGCGTTGGAGGTGTTCCCCGAGTTCGCCGCCGCGCATAGCAACTTGGCTTCCGTTTTGCAGCAGCAAGGCAAACTGAACGAGGCACTCATGCATTACAAAGAGGCGATACGTATTCAGCCGACCTTCGCTGACGCCTACAGCAACATGGGTAACACCCTCAAAGAAATGCAGGACGTGGCCGGCGCCTTGCAGTGCTACACTAGAGCGATCCAAATAAACCCAGCGTTCGCCGACGCGCACAGCAACCTCGCGAGTATTCACAAGGATTCTGGCAATATTCCAGAAGCGATCCAGTCGTACAGAACTGCTCTCAAATTGAAGCCAGACTTCCCCGACGCGTACTGCAATTTAGCGCACTGCTTGCAAATCGTATGCGATTGGACCGATTATGAAGCTCGTATGAAGAAACTGGTCAGCATTGTGGCCGAGCAGTTGGAGAAAAACAGACTCCCATCGGTTCACCCTCACCACTCGATGTTGTACCCGTTGACGCACGAGTTCAGAAAGGCGATTGCCGCCCGACACGCCAACTTATGTTTGGAGAAGGTGCAAGTCCTTCACAAGCCCCTGTACAAGTTCCCGAGGGAGTTGCAGGGCCGCTTGCGCGTCGGCTACGTGAGCAGCGACTTTGGGAATCATCCGACATCCCATCTGATGCAGTCGGTGCCGGGGCTGCATGATCGTACTAAAGTAGAGATCTTCTGTTACGCCTTGAGCCCCGACGACGGCACGACTTTCCGCTCCAAAATAGCCCGGGAAGCGGAACACTTCATCGATTTGTCCCAGGTGCCTTGCAACGGAAAGGCGGCTGATAAAATCCACGCGGACGGCATTCAGATATTAGTAAACATGAACGGCTACACCAAGGGTGCGCGGAACGAGATATTCGCCCTGAGGCCGGCTCCCGTGCAAGTGATGTGGCTGGGGTACCCGGGGACGAGTGGGGCGAGTTACATGGACTATCTTGTGACCGATGCTGTGACGTCACCGGTTGAACTGGCCAGTCAGTACAGTGAGAAGCTGGCGTACATGCCCGACACATACTTCGTGGGGGATCACAAGCAAATGTTCCCGCACCTGCAGGAGCGGCTGATATTGAGCGACAAGATAAAGTCGCACAACAGTCTGGGCGGTCTGGCCGACAATGTCGCAGTTATCAATGCGACAGATTTGTCGCCGCTGGTGGAGAACACGGATATAAAGGAGATCAAGGAGATAGTGCGTGCGGCGCGCCCGGTGGAGATCTCGCTGAAGGTCGCCGAGCTGCCCACCACCACGCCTATCGAGACTATGATCGCATCGGGACATATACAGGTAAATATTAGCATTAATTTTTTTATTTTTTAAATAACGCAATAACAATTATATAAGCTTTTTGAGTAATTTGAAATTATTTGCAGTTTTTGAAAAAAAAAAAAAATTCACATAGTCTGCCAATATTCCGCGCATATTTTCGCATATTCTGACAATTTTTATTAATTTCTCAAGATTTATTTTTGTATATTTCCATGCATATAAATAAATAAATTTATTTATTCATAAAATAAATTATGTATATTTCCATGCATATAACAAGCTTTTTATTATCTGCATATAATCTGTTTTCTAATGATCATTTAATCATTCTTGGTTTGCTTATTCTAGATGAGTATAAAAAATTCAGTACTATTCCTTAATAATAAAAATTCCCTTCCAGACATCAGTGAACGGTGTAATCTTGCAAAACGGACTAGCAACGACCCAGACTAACAACAAAGCAGCCACCGGGGAGGAAGTGCCCCAGTCCATAGTGATAACGACCCGGCAACAGTACGGGCTGCCCGACGACGCCGTGGTGTACTGCAACTTCAACCAGCTGTACAAGATCGACCCGCTCACGCTGCACATGTGGGTGTACATCCTGAAGCACGTGCCCAACAGCGTCATGTGGCTGCTGCGGTTCCCAGCCGTGGGCGAGCCTAACCTGCAATCTACGGCGCAACAGTTGGGTGAGTTTAGTGGAAGTAATTATTATATACTAGCAGATGCTCGCGGCTTCGCCCGTGTGATAAATAGTGTGTTGCAACTTTAAAAACCATAAATATAAAAATGGGTATAGGAAGTTACTCTCAAAAGATATAGTTACCCTCAAAAGAATGGCACTATAAATTTTTGCTCTCGTGGCATTGTAAATAGGCCTGGCAGTATTATTCAGAAAGAGTTCTATCACAAAGAGCTGCAACTGATGAAAAGAAGAGTATGATCTGGGTTCCATTCATTGTAAATTTTCTTAGACAATTTTATTTTACTGTAATGATTAAGAATAATTAACATTTCACAGGCTTACCCCCCGGCCGTATAATCTTCTCTAACGTTGCTGCTAAGGAGGAGCATGTACGACGTGGCCAATTAGCCGACGTGTGTCTGGACACACCACTCTGTAATGGTCACACCACCAGCATGGACATTCTGTGGACTGGCACGCCCGTCGTCACTCTACCCGGGGAGACGTTGGCCTCGCGGTATGTATATTATGTAAAGAACATATCCGATGTGGTTACGTGACGTGTGTCTGGACACACCACTCTGTAATGGTCACACCACCAGCATGGACATTCTGTGGACTGGCACGCCCGTCGTCACTCTACCCGGGGAGACGTTGGCCTCGCGGTATGTATATTATGTAAAGAACATATCCGATGTGGTTACGTGACGTGTGTCTGGACACACCACTCTGTAATGGTCACACCACCAGCATGGACATTCTGTGGACTGGCACGCCCGTCGTCACTCTACCCGGGGAGACGTTGGCCTCGCGGTATGTATATTATGTAAAGAGAAACATATCCGATGTGGTTAGTTGACGTGTGCCTGGACACACCACTCTGTAATGGTCACACCACCAGCATGGACATTCTGTGGACTGGCACGCCCGTCGTCACTCTACCCGGGGAGACGTTGGCCTCGCGGTATGTATATTATGTAAAGAACATATCCGATGTGGTTACGTGACGTGTGTCTGGACACACCACTCTGTAATGGTCACACCACCAGCATGGACATTCTGTGGACTGGCACGCCCGTCGTCACTCTACCCGGGGAGACGTTGGCCTCGCGGTATGTATATTATGTAAAGAACATATCCGATGTGGTTACGTGACGTGTGTCTGGACACACCACTCTGTAATGGTCACACCACCAGCATGGACATTCTGTGGACTGGCACGCCCGTCGTCACTCTACCCTTAAATTATGTATAGAGGATTTGTTCTCCCGTCACTACATACAAAAATACCTTCCAAGTTTGGTTAGGTTAGGTTAGGTTAGTTACACGAGTATAGTATGTATACCATTGTGTTTGCTTGTTTGTTTCAGTGTGGCTGCATCTCAACTGAACACACTCGGCTGTCCCGAACTCATTGCAAGGACAAGACAGGAGTACCAAGACATAGCTGTAAGATTAGGAACTGATAGGGAATAGTAAGTATATCAAAATATATCACGTTTTATGTTTAATTGAAACGCCCGCGACTTCGCACGCGTGGTAAATAATTAGTTGCAACCTTCCAAAAACACAAAAAAATGATATTTTCTTAAAAAGGTTTAAGAAAAATGGGTATAGGTACTTATCCTCAAAAGATAGATATATACGATTGCGGACTTTTTTACGGGGTAGGATATTGTCCACACTCCTTCAATTTGACGACCTCCGTGGCGCAGTGGTATGCGCGGTGGATTTATAAGATGGAGGTCATGGGTTCGATTCTCGGCGGGGCAGATTGAGTTTTTTCTTGATTTGTCTTGGTCTGGCTGGTGGGAGGCTTTCGTCGTGGCTAGTTACCACCCTACCGACAAAGACGTACCGCCAAGCGATTTAGTGTTCCGGTACGATGTCGTGTAGAAACCGAAGGGGTGTGGATTTCATCCTACTCCTCACAAGTTAGCCCGCTTCCATCTTAGATTGCATCATCTCTTAACATCAGGTGTGATAGCAGTCAAGGGCCAACTTGTAGTCGATAAAAAAAAAAAGTTTCTACACAACATCTTACTAGAATGCTGATTGCTTAGCGATATATCTTTGTCGGTATGGTGGTAATATAATGCTATCTAATGGAAATGTATTAAATACAATTTTTTTATTGTATTTGATTAAAATGTTGTCTACATAGTAAAGTTATTTTTATATCATTACAGTCTCAAGGCGATTCGCGCGAAGGTATGGACGGCGCGCTCGGAGAGCCCGCTGTTCGACTGCAAGGCGTACGCCACCGGCCTGGAGATGCTGTACAGCAAGATGTGGACGCGGTACGCGCGCAACGAGCGCCCCGACCACATACAGGCCATAGACAAATAGACGCCGGCCTGCGAGTGCGCGCCCAAGCGACGCCGCTGGTGCTGAGCGACGACTAGACACAGCTGAAGCTCACGTTACTGTTGTCGGAGTGTGTCCGATCAGATGCAGCCCTTAGTCATGAGCTTGTTTGTTCATGCAATGCGGCGCGAAGCGACTACTGCCACACGTAGCGTCCTCCACAGTGCATCACAGTCACTAGTACCGTCTTCTTTAATGCTGGCAGACATTCAAGGAATTTGATCAAACAGGCTGCTTCAAACAGCTTTATCAAATTGTCGTCTGTGGCTTTGTATGTAGAAGTAGTTTCCACTTTAAACAAAGCACCCATCCCTTGGTCATGATTAAAATTCGTATGACATTCCCGTATCTTGCGAGGTACTAGAAACTTCCTTTGACAGTACGGAAGCCTTATCAAAACTGATATAATTAGCTGTACCCGACTAGAGTAACCTGAGTTTCAGCCATTTCTATTTTAAGTGAAGTGAACACTCGACTAAGTGGAAAGTGAACCAAGTGTGTTGTTTTACTAGAAGTTATGTGAATATTGAAGCATGATGAAAAACTTGCCATGTCAGTGATTGGGAAACTTGTAGGAGACTTGATAATGATTATTATAGGCAATTTTAGCCGATCGCTAAAGTAGTAAGCGAGTTGCAATTAAAGATTTTAGTATACATAATATGTGTACTGTTGACATCATCTTTATTACTTTGACGAATTAAAACTGTGGATCTCCGTGTTGGATTGTGCTGTTTACATTTGAAACAGATTGTTCATGAAATGTTTATTTTTTGAAACTTTTCATACAGGATGATTTTTATTTGAGTATCGATATTTTTTCTGCAGTTCAATGTCATTTATTTATCGAAATTCCACTATTACATATAAATTATGAAAAGCTATTTTTAATTTCTGACTCAAAAATAACAAAATGATGGACATATTATTATCAAACAAGCCGCGCGTCAGTTCACTAAGCAAGCGGCGCAGTTGTAGTTGTGTGCCGTATAATAGGTTTACTGTTAAATTCTGTTTAAAAGTAAATAACTTTAGTGAACGGTAGTTTTGCTATTTTTGAGTTAAAAGAAAATTTCGTCTTTCTTAAATTTCGTTTATTTTTAGAATTTCCATCAATATTGAACGTGTCGCTTTTACAATACAATCTCTTTCGTGCCTTTTCTATCTATGTGACACTGGCGAGATAAGCTGTGCACAGTTGGCACAAATAAAAGCCATAAAGAAGAATTGAGTTGAATTATAAAATATAAAAAAATGTGTACGACAAAATTTTCTTCCTGTATGTACAAAATATACTTTTAACGAAAATGAGAGATTTAGATTTCATTAATTACTTAAATTATTGAACTATTTCGTTTAATGTTCAACATGGTTCTTACCAATGTTTACGAACATGTTCATAAAATGATGTTAACAAGGACTTAATAAGTGGCATATAAGTTGTTGATATAGATATAAGTCATCAACTAGTGCCATTTAAATAAACAGAAAAACTTGAGCTACTAATAAAAGTTTTTCTACTAACTTAGTAGGCATACAAATACTATGTGCATAGTATTTTACTGCCAAAATAAATAGCGAAACATAGTGGAGCTAGAGCTAGATTGTGGTCCTAAAACAATACTGTTTAATATTTGGGCTTGAAGAGGACTAAGAGGGTATCTATTTAATACAATTCTTTGGTAAGTGTAACTTGATTTTGATAGAACTTTTTGATAATGAGGCTATGATGTCTTAGATGATGCCAAATAAAACCCTAATTACATTAAAGCAATATCTTGTAATAGATGTAGAGTTCTACTATTTATGAAAGACGGTTTGGCTTTGAATGTAGTAGCAAACAGAATGAGTTATTAGGACAGAATATGAGTTATTAAAGGACAGTTAGCACAGCAAAAACTCTTAAAGTATTATTTAGATTGTTACTAGCTAACCCGGCAAACGTTTTGCATTTAAAATAAAAATAAAAATTTAGATGAAAATTACATAGTAGCCGATTCTCAGACCAGCTGAATACGCATACAAAATTTGGTAAAAATCGGTAAAGCCGTTTCGGAGGAGTACGGTAACTAATATTGTGACAGGGAAATTTTATATATTAGATTATGTGTCATCAAAACATGAATACCACAGATACCAAAAAAATCTTTGCTAAGAAACAGGTAACTTCCTTCTCCTCAATTCTTTTTAAATATCTCACAAAAGTGCATGTTAAATGTATGTCACCGTACTTTATTTTGTCGTGGGGAAATTCTCATGGATACCTCCATGCCAAGGTATGACACGGAGTTTACTACTCCGCTAAAACCATATGAGGTTCCATCACATGGGGATGTTCGACGATACACCCATGTCGGACACTAAGTTCCGAACAAGTTAGAGGCGTGCCGACATACAGCACGCCAACCGTAGGCCAAACGGCTCCTTAGCACTTAGACATACGTGGAGGCCAGGTCGAGTGTCAACTAAGTACACGTTACCTATTGCAACTAAAGCCAAACTGTCTTTTGAGAGTATGCAATCTACTCAAACATGATAAATAAATAAAAAAGTGTTCTTCACTAACAATCTGTCACAGTCTAATAAGATGGGTACTTGAGCAATAATTAACTTCAAATTGACAAATATAAAGGGGCCTTATTGCGCAATCCTGCAATAATTAGCTTTTACTGATTAAATATAAATATTTGCACTAGAATTGCAATTATTAACATTTACGAAACTAAACAATTGTGTCAAAAATAGGAGTATTTATTTTGACATTAGAGCACTAATTAATAGATTGATTTGAGTGCCTGTATGTTGATTCTTGAAAAATCCATTCATTTCGACTGTTCACCAATTTGAAAAAATGTAGATTTCTGTTACATTCATTTTGCAACCGTTGTACATTGGCTTCAAAAGTTTAAAAGTGACATTTTATTCAAAAATCGACATACTGTTTAACATAATATGATTATAAGTAATGGACATTTTTATAATAGTAACAAACAATGAAATACAATTTCATAATTAGAAAATTTGCATAAGATTATTAATTTTTTGGATCATTAAAATGTTACCAGTCACAATTGTCTACTTGAAGTATTTTGATGATTTTTATTTAAATGTTAATCCAACTCACTTTTGTAAACAAGTTGGTTTCACAGCCCCTTTGACATGTAATACTTTAATGATCTTTGAAATTTACTAGTGACAATGCTACCAGTCCTAATATAATATAAACCCGGTAAACTTTATTTAAATACTAATGTTTTGCTCAACCTTTGGTAAAATGTTTAGGGACATAGAGAGGAAATGAAGAAATATGAGAGGAGAAAGAGAATATGTGAGAGGGGCATGAAGTAATGCATTGAGGTTTCGTGCCAACCTTGGGAGTCTTTTAGTCCCTGCAACTCGGACAGGCTCTGCCGACAGGCAGAAGTTCCAAGGAATCTTTTCTCCTCATGAAAAAACCTTTGGTAAAAAATTTGGCTTCAGTCCTTTTGACATAAATACATGTCAAAAATACTGTGAAGCCAACTTGATACTGTATTAAATTAAATGCTTTTAAATATTATAAGCATTAAATTTAATTTTATTGACAAAAATACTAGAAAAGTGCATGTTGAAGACATTCTTACCTATTGTATAATGTTTACATGTTAAACTACTTTGCTTACGTTTCGCCTATGAAGACGTATTGTACCATAATATTGTAATGAAGTTTTGCACAATGGTTTTGTTTTGTCAACAGTACTTCACTAAACAATATCATTAGATTAGGATTGTGTATCCAGTATCCAATGTTCTCATACAACTCTTCTTTGACTTACGAATGTAAATATTTTAACTTTATATTTAGCGTTATGTATTAAAAATTGAAAACAAAATGTTGTTTCATTTCACATTTACCAAGTTGTCAATTTCATGCGTAAGTTGATGGATGGGCAAATCAACGCTTTTTTAGCAATGTTGATGGTTGATAAACCTACTAAGGAGAATATTTTTGATGACCGTCAAGTACGTAAAAGATAATCATCATCATCGTTAACAGCCTAAGGAAGTCCACTGCTGGACGCCCGCTTGATAAGCCCGTTCCCAGGAGAACCCAGAACCTAATGTTCCCTGGACCAACGAGGTAGTTTCAATAACATGCAGTTCTACAAGTGACGGAACGGGAAGTAATGTTTTCTTAGGTGAGTAGCTAGATAGTACACCTAAGGTAATCCTTACTAATATTTTAAAGCCGAAAGTTTGTATGTATGGATGGAGACTTGTTACTCTTTCACGCAAAAACTACTGAATGGATTTAGATGAAACTTCACAATAATATAGCTAACATGTCGGAATAACAAAAAGGCTTCGTGCTAAGTCGGTAGATCAGTTCGTTTAAATTATGTTAAAGAAAGTTACTGACGCTGAATATTGTAGGAAAAATTCAAGGCGTTTCCAAAACCTGGACGATGTTAAGAGCTGGTACAGACTAGAAGAGTTTTCCGTTGTCATGCACAGTACCTGGTTCAACGAGCTTTGCTCGGTATTTTTTCACCCATTTAACGAGCACATCTCGTGAGAGATATCGTAGGCCTGCAGCAGGTCTTTATACTCGTAAAAAAATATTATAATAAAATAAGACGTGTGGCACTCGGAGACTGCTGCGGTAAAGCTATTGCATACCATTTTTTATCAACTTATGTTTACCTACCGACGTCATCGGGAGCGTGGCCGAGCGGTAAGGTGCTGTAAGGGCTAACGCTAAAACTGGCGCGGTCGCGCTCGTCTCAGTTAGCGCTGCTAGTATAATTTTATTCAATAAAATCATACTTCCGGATTGCCAGAGAGCTCGACTGATTTGTAGAACTGGCGTACGCTAAAACTGGCGCGGTTGCACGCTCGCGGTTGTATAATGAAAAATAGTAAGGACAGCGCGACGGAGCGCGGGCGCGGGTGGGGATCGCAACCGCGCGGCGGGCGGCGGTTACACGGCGCGGGCGCCCACGACGGGCGTAGGCCCTAAGTGCCCGGATTGCCAGAGACGCGGGTTCGAATCCCGTCGGTTCCACACTTAAAGCGCCTTACCGCTAGACCACGTTCCCGATGACGTCGTTGCCGAAATTGTGCTTTTGATATTCAGAGGGTGTTAGGATTTTTCGTTACGGATTTTCTGGATTCGGTCTCCACGCTCAAGGCCCGCGATAGAAGCTATGCAATAGCTTAAAAACCCGACTGCTTAGAAGTAATGAACTGAAAAGAGAAAAACAAGTATAACTCTATCTATATAAAATTTTATGGTGTTGCAGGCGGGGACAAACAATACTTTTTACTACGGGCAAAGAAAGATCTACCAAAACTACGTTTGTTCGATGGGAGATGAGGGCAGTAGCAGCTAGGGTATCCTTCGACGACCTATATTGTCGTAATCATCATTATTAGCCTATTAACAGCCCCCAGACCTCCCTTGTAGGAGAGAGGATATGGAGCGTACCCCTACCACGCTGCTCCAATGCGGGTTGGCGGGCTTAGGGCGATAATGATTAATTCATTAACTATCGCTCAAATGTTGACCGGGACCGACGGCTTAACGTGTTCTCAGACCCACGGGGTTGTACCTAACACCATCAACTTCCTGACTCCGGGCTGAAAATTTCTTAGAAGAAAAAATATGTAGAATTATTCTACGACCCGGCCCAGGATTCGATCCCAGAACTTCGAATCATCGAATTGAAACTTCGATCGAAGTTACATAGGCTAACCAACGAGAAAGAGGTGACCTATTTTTAACATGCGAGACCAGCTTCAGAAAAATTCATAGACTAGGCAATGAAAATATCAAATGGTCATAATTATGTTACTGTCCAAACAAAATTTTTGGAAATTTATACATGGGTGATTACTTCTCTGCTCTTCTCAGCAGATGAAAACCTTCGGTGCGGTGGTAGAGTTACACAAACAAATTATTTTGACTTTTCAAAAGTGTTTATCAACTGGACCTACGTAATAAAACCACTTATAACCTTCTTACTTACACGAATTTTGATTTTATTTTAAGAAATGCTGTTTTCATTTATAATCAATGTTTGAAACAGGACCAATGCCTATTGGTACTAGTAGGTAGGTGTATTAAGCGCTGCACTATTGTCTAACGTTTTAATTTCAATCTAGCCTCTATTGTCTCTAATCTTTTAATTTTCAGGACTGAACTCATTAAAACTTGCGCAATCTTCAGTTACTCGGAATAGTTTAGAGGGTTCCAATTACTCTCGAAGTCTCGATACAGACCATTGTAGGCTGCGGCCCTTAGCTAGACAGAAATAAAAGGGCGTTCACATCGTCTGAGTAGTCTGTCTGGAGAAAAATTGACAGTACAACATTTCAATACCTAGGTTCTACCTACCATATACATTTTAGTATATACTTTGCTATAATTAAGCTTTCAGAAAGTCGTGATGAAAATTAAACAAATAGGTTTTAATTAAACAAACAATGTTACCGGTAATTTAGACGTTCGTTTTTATAAGTGTATAACCTACCTATTCATCACTTAGTTATAAAAGAGCAGGACTTTACAGATTATGCGGATAACTATTTATTTTGGTAGGTAAATAATTACAGAATCATACAATAGGTATTTAGTCGACAAAGGTAAACGGAAGCTCTAGACATGCGAGTGTAGAGCTCATCTAAGAGAGTTTATATTCAATCTTTCAAATAACATTAATTGAAGCAAAGTCACGTAACGGTTTCCGTTTTCTACTAAAGTCGAAAACTACTAGGGTTAGTTAGTATGCGGCATTAGAAATGCGATGGTGCGGTCGGTTCCGTTCCCTCCGGCCGCGCGCATTCATGGCATTTCTTTGTACGGCAGTCGCCCGCCCGCCGCCGAGGGGACCGCCGGCGCTATGAGCCCCGCCGCGGCCTGTTTACTACGCTCACAATCATTGTTATCGTCCCGTGCCCGCAATCTACTCGCGTCCCGAACTTTAATATGATCGCACGCGGCCGACCGACCTCACTTTCATTCATCGAAACGAGTTGACGAGTGAAAATGAAATGGACACAGTGCAACTTAAAATGATAATTGCCGTGATACTCTTTTGTTTAGTGTTGGGCGCGGCGTTTACGGAAGCGCCTGATGCCCCAGATGCCTGTATCCGTGTGCCCGGTGGGAACAGTGTGGAGTGCTCCGTGCGGACGCTGTCGGCTGACCGGGACGTGGTCGGTTCGATGCACTCGGACGGCGCGGAGCGGCTCGCGGTGCGCTGCGGCTCACACCTCCGCGAGAGCACGCTCAAGGATCACTACTTCGGCAAAATGCACGGCTTGACGGAGATCACGTTGACCGACTGCAAAATCCTCCGCCTGCCAGGTAACGTGTTCGAGGGCCTTCGCGGCCTGAAGACGCTCAGCTTGCGCTCCATGAACACTCAGTGGGGTCACAACAAGGAACTGGAACTCTCCATGGGAGCTTTCAACGGCTTACGAGAACTCCACACCTTAGATCTGGCTTACAACAACATAAGAAAAATACCTTCGGACTTGTTTTGTGCATTGGAAAACATTATTTCACTTAACTTAACACGAAACAAGATAAAGTTCGTCGACGAGCTTGGCTTTGGTCACAAATGTGGGTCCACGCTGCAGACTATCGATTTGAGTTACAATGACATCATGTCCTTGCCAGCTGACTCTGAAATATTACATTTGCGGAGGCTAACGCAACTATTTCTGCAGAACAATAAAATAACCGAGCTGCCGGGGGAAGTTTTCAGTGACTTACTATCGCTGAAAGTTGTTAACCTATCGGAGAACGCTATAAATTACTTACCGGAAAGTTTATTTCAGAACACGAGAGAAATCCGTGAAATTTACTTGAGATACAATGAGTTGGAAATGCTGCCTAAGAAATTATTTAATAGACTGGAACAATTAGTGGTGTTAGATCTTTCGGCGAATAAATTGAAAGGCAGCCACATAGAAGATGAAACGTTCGGTGGTTTAATAAGATTAATTGTGCTCGACCTGTCACACAATGCCCTCACTGGGGTTACGAAAAACATGTTTAAGGATTTATTTTTTCTACAAAATCTCAACTTGAACAATAACTCTATCGCAACTATAGAAGCTAATGCGTTTTCACCATTGTTCAATTTACATACACTAAATTTAGTTCAAAATAAACTTCGCGTTATTGAAGATCACGTATTTAACGGACTTTTTATTTTGAATAAGTTAAACTTGAATAATAATATTTTGTCGTACATCGCAGACGACGCCTTCAGAAATTGTTCAGATTTAAAAGAGTTAGATTTAAGTTCTAATAAATTAACGAAAGTTCCCGAGGCGATTTTGCAATTACCATTCTTGAAGTCTTTAGACTTGGGAGAAAATTTGTTAACAGAAATTTCAAACAGTTCATTTCAAAACTTATCACAGCTAACTGGGTTGCGTTTAATTGACAATCAAATTGGAAACCTTACTGCGGGAATGTTTTGGGGCTTGCCCAGCCTACAAGTACTCAATTTGGCAAAAAATAAAATACAGTCGATCGAGACTGAAACCTTTCAAAAGAACGCGCAATTGGAAGCCGTTCGATTGGATGGCAACTTCATTTCAGATATAAACGGGGTATTTGTGTCATTGACAAAGTTGTTGTGGCTGAATCTCTCTGAAAACCACCTTGTATGGTTCGATTACGCTTTTATACCGCCAGGCTTGAAATGGCTCGACATTCACGCTAACTTTATTGAAGTATTGGGAAATTACTATAAAATTCAAAAAGATTTGCACGTTAAAACGTTAGACGCGAGTCATAATCGTATTGTTACATTATCAGCACTATCGATACCCAACAGTGTTGAGCTATTATTCATAAACAATAACTTTATAACAACTATAGAAGAGGATACATTTTTCGAAAAGAGCAATTTGACCCGAGTCGATATGTATGCCAATGAGATTGAAAGTTTGGATATAAATAGCTTGCGTATATCGCGAGATGATGACAGAGCTTTGCCAGAATTTTATATAAGTGGCAATCCCTTTCGGTGCGATTGTACGATGAAATGGCTTTTACTGATCAATTCTATTACTCCCCGACAATACCCGCGCGTGATGGATTTAGAAAATGTTATATGTAAAGAGTCGTATGTACGAGGTGTTAAATTCCTCCCTGTAAGTTCCCTACATACCAAAGATTTTCTCTGCAAATATGATATTCACTGCCCTGAAGACTGCCATTGTTGTGACTTCACTTTTTGTAATTGCAAAACTGTCTGTCCCAATAATTGTTCATGTTACCACGATTCAACAAAGAGCACTAATGTCGTTGATTGTTCTGTAAAACAATTGGATTTGGTGCCCCGGGACTTTCCTATTGAAGCAACTCATGTTTATTTAGATGGTAATTTTTATAACGAACTAAATGAAACTGTTTTCGATTCAATGCGTAAATGCTTAGTTTTATACTTAAATTCGAGCAATATTCGAAATATTCAAAATGATACATTTCGTGGCCTGAGCGAATTACGAATATTGCATTTGGATAACAACAAAATAAAGCGTTTGCAAGGCCCCGAATTTTCCAAGCTAACCAATCTAAAAGAGTTGTATCTTCAAAACAATCTTATTGAACATATTTCGAACGTCAGTTTTTCCTTTTTGGGTGTACTTGAGATTTTACGCTTGGATGGAAACAGGCTCGTAAACTACGGCTTGTGGCATCTAGACAATAATAAAAAACTGCAAACACTGTTTCTAAGTAATAACTACTGGTCATGTAATTGTAAATATTTACAAGGATTCCTAATGTACATATCACAAAATGTAGAAAAAGTAATAGACATTCAGAATTTGTGGTGCTTAAATGATAACGTGAGCCCAGCGAAGAAGCCATTGAATTTAAATGTGACGGTCTGTAGCGAAATAAGCGATACCTCGGTGATAAGCGCGTTCTTCGTCTCTAACAACATACCATTACTTGCCTCGGCACTCACTGGGTTCATGCTTATTTTATTAATATTAGCTTTAGTGTTCACATTTAGATACGCCTGCAGAATGTGGTTGTACTCAAATTGTGGCATTAAGCTCTCTCCCTTAGCGGGCGCCTTTAACGACGCTGATAAGCTTTACGACGCTTACATTTGTTACAGCCCCAAAGATGAGGAATTCGTTATAGAGTCCTTAGCGAGGGAGCTGGAGAACGGTTACCCGTCTTACCACCTCTGTCTTCATTATAGAGACGTGCCACAGTTCGAGGCAACGTACGCCCAGTTCCCCGACTTGGTGGTCGAAGCGACCGAGGCATCCAGACGTATCATAGTGGTGCTATCCAAAAACTTCCTCTTAACGGAGTGGTTGCATATAGAATTCCGGCAAGCCCTACAGCGGGCCCTGCGTAAAAATCCTCACAAATTAATAATAGTCGCCGTAGGGCTCGTACCGCGCGACCCAGAATTAAAATCATATTTCAAAACTGGTTTGGAGATAACGTGGAAAGAGAAACGTTTCTGGGAGAGATTACGATACGCGATGCCCTCTTCTAAGCGACGCGGCCACAAGTTGAAGAGGCTTAATTATGGAAGAAATTCCAATACGTACACAATGGACGCGTCCGTGCTAAACAGTACGTGCCAAACGCTGTGTGGCAAATCCGCTAACTCGGCGGAGCGTTCGCCTTGTGATAGGCCGTTGTCTGAGCACATCTACTCCACTATAGATTCTGATTACTCATCGAACGATTTCCACGGCCGCCACAACCAGCCGCACTCCGTCGTTTTACAGCACACAGTGCAAACGTACCTCGTGTGAGGGGCGTACGTAATCATTATCAGATCGATCTCATTTGTAACGGTAGGCATTGCTGAAGTTTCCGCTTTGTTGTGAATGTAAGATGTCGTCCGACGTTGTCATTTGTAAATAGACCTAGTAGTGTTTGTATAGTGTAACTTTTGTACAATAACGATACCAAATTTGTGCATTTCATTGCGATTTGCTTATAACTGTATTTATTGCAATTTTGTTTGAAAGAAAATTTTTATAAATATTAATTCGAAAGACTGTAAATTATTATTGTGTAGTTTTAATCTAATTATGGCTGATGTTTGTATAGTCATCTAATAAAAGAAGTTTATGACAGAAGCTCGCTTTTCATTTCCTACATAATTATTCGCTCCACTTACGAGTAGGTGGGTATAATTGAGATTACCTAGAGGTCAGTAACATTTAAATGTTATATCATATTTTATAGGCACAGTTGGGTACAATTGCGATTAAAGGTCAGAAACATTTAATTGTTATACAAAATTTAAATCGTTTATTTGCTTATTACGTTATTGTTTCTTTTCATTAATTTCCTATTTGGAATATCCATAGTTCAACTGAACTTATTTTTTACCAACCAGCAAGGAAAATTAGTCGAAAAAAGTATGGGAAAAATAGCAAGATTAAATCACATTATCTAGTTCTATTTTAAGCATATTTAATTGCTTTTGTTTATCATAGGGCTAGACGGTACTAAAATATTTAGTGGATTCCACATTATTGCTACTATTAGTTGGGGAGTTACTTTGTTTTTTCTGCACTGTATATACAGGATGTCCCATAATCAATGAATCAAACGAAAATGGAAGATACATCACCTAATTGTCTATTACTAATTTATATAATACTAACTTATATACCTATTATAGGAAAGTTACAACCTCGTGCCACGGAGAGCACGTTAAGCCGTCGGATCCGGTCATTATCAGATTGTGATCGTTAATAAATAAAAAAAAATTACCCTAAGCCCGCCAACGCGCATTGGGGCTGCGTGGTGGGTTTGCGCTCTATATCCTCTTTCCTGTAAGGATAGAGGCCTGGCTCTGTAGTGGATAATGACAGGTAAGTTTCTCTATTAACAATCAAGATCGAACGTCTATTTCACCTATAATGTAAAGGAAGTTTTAAAAATTAAAAGGAAGACATTATAATAAAGAGCGGATATTCATAGATGAATTAAAAAGGCCCACAGTATTTGAATTCGAATTCTCAAATTAGCGCTGTAATAATATTTCATTTTATAATAATGTATTGTTTGAAAAATAATAATATGAATGAACGAGATTGTATGAACGAGTCTTTTCAAGAGTGTATATGTGTCAGGCACTGCATACGTACAATGTATCACGGACGTGAAACAAAAGATATTTTAGACCATGGGAAAGAACAATACGTTACATTTCGTATAATTTTCGACGTTGAACTGAAGTTGATAATTTTTTCAATTTTTTTGTTGAATGAAGTGCAACGATATTTAACTCAGTGACCATAAAAAGGTAGGTACTTTATATTTTAGGAGACTATAAATTCAGAGATTCGTTAAGCTCACTAATTAGTACGCAAGGATAAATTAAAAAAAAATTTTTTTTTGAAAGATTTCATTTTGCGATATAATCTTCACCAAAATACTTATCAAGATGAATCAAAGAAGCCCAAACTCGATGGGGTTCTTTCGATTTATAGCGGAGTTCCTTTGGTCACCTTTCAGATTCAGCATCAGATCAACTCTGTGTCCAACTCAATAGTACATTTTCACGAGATATACATATACATGCCAAATTTCAGTTCTATAAGAAACCGGGAAGTGGGTCCAAGTTACCTTGCAAGATTTGATTACAGACTTCAGGACAGATGAAACTAAATAAAAGCATGTAATAAGATTATTTTTCTATTTCAATTGCCATACAGTTGTTATGTTAATTTATTAAAAAAGGAAATTGATGATTCTTTCAAGCCAAAATATGATTATTACCCAATCGTGCAAACATTACTGAACAAAATTGGATAAAATCTGAAATATAGTGTGGAATAGGACATGTTTAGTATATTAGGATTAAAAGTAAACAGCAATGTAACAAGATGATCCATATTTATCCTTCAAACGTAATGCGACTATATTAAGACAAATCTTGCTTAAATACGTATATCGAGAACAAAGCACTTACACATTTAAAGAAGTAGATCATTCAATTGAACAGCAGAACAAGACAATAGAAAAATATTGCTTCCTCCGCTTAATTTGTGAATGACATAGAATTTAGTCTATTTTAAGAGGTCAGTTAATTTGACAAGACCAGTAGATAGGTAAAAAGTAAGGAACACTTCTTTTACAGAAGTAGGAGATTTGTGAAAGATGACTGGTAACGTTTATTTTTTTTTACTTTTAGCAGAGATAAAATCTTGATTATAGAGACACATAAGTAAGTAATAAAGGAATGTTAAATTATAATTGTTCTGAAAATCAATGCATAATTTATTTACCTGCGGATTCTGGACACTTAGAATTTCTTTTTTAATTGAATTTTGAATTTGAATTGGAAGTTTTGAATTTCTTTGTATTAGCCGAGCTTTGAAAGTGAGCTCATCCGAGGAAGTAGGTATAATCGCTTTGCAGCAGTATTGCTGTGTTCTGGTTTAAGGCTGGCTGGATGCTGGTATAAAGTGTAGGTAATAGACATAACCATTGACCTAACTATTTATTCAGGACATGCCTGCTCATCTCCGTATACATAGTATCTTCGCATGAGATTGTAATTGAGCCCGTTTTGTTGTTGCAAACGAATTTTTATGATCTGCTGTTGTTGCTAATCTTTTGCTTCGCCTCTTTGATCTGATCCTGATAACTTTTTTCTCATCTTTCTGCACAATTTTTTTATGTATCCGATGAAAACTCATGTCCAAACATAGGGTGGCAAAGTCAATAATAACAGTGGAAGTTGATTACCAAACTTGATTCCTCCCTCCGTCTAACCAAATTGTCGCCGTGTTAAAATTTTAGGCGTGAATAGCGACCCCCTCACGGTTGCCTATTAAATTTATTGCTTGTAAAACGACAAGCTAATTTAGTGTTACATTTTATTGTGTTAGCGTAACTGCTCCTTGTATGAGCGCCGCGGGATGGCCAATTGGAAAGGGGGGTTGATTTTGTGTGTTAAGGAGATAAACATCTTAAAATTTTGACATTTATTTGATGAATGCATTGAATGCAAGCATTGCTTTGTTAGTCTAAACTGTCTTGCTGTGTCAATGATTGTTTGCCTATTTCGCTCCGGATTATGACGTTATGTATTCGAATCTTAGGTTGTGGAATGGTGATCAACCAAACTCACGATTTTTGGTAATGAAATGACCAAATAACAAGGATGTGATTATGACAAATAGCAGATCTATCCAAAATAAACTCTATTTTGATGTATTAAAATTTTTTTAACTCAACTATACTCAACTATACTACTTTTCAATTTTCAGAAAACTTACCGACTATTCTATCAATGGTTAATATTCATAGCTCAACAAATGGATCTGAATAAAATTATAAGGGTCAATTCGCGGGGCATTGCTAGTACGTAACGAGTATCCGTTAGATATTATGGTGACATGGTTTTGTAATAATGATTTTGTAACAAAACCTTGGCTGCGATGTCATCTGGTATTAAACTGACAGGTTACGATCTAATGCACGCAAAAAGTAGGTGATCACATCCATTGTAAACATTATCTAATAGCATAGGTACGCAAATGTAGGTGATTGCATACCTACTCAGCAAACAGTAAATAGTAGCATGTGTGCGAAGGTTGGAGTTATTTTGATGTGAGGTGTCGTAACTCGTAATCGAGTACATTACTGACGTAACACCGACAGCTTGCAGCGATTGAGAGATTGATTGGCCTGTGAGATCCCATTCCCATGTAAGCGAGGTCGCATATCAGAACAGTACCTATAAACCTAGCGTAGGAAAGTGTTTTATGCACACAATATAATGCTCCAAAGTTTTATGTGATAAAACAAGTATATTTCTACCCTCCGTGATTGGTCTTCTTTATGTTTAAGGGTCGTGACCATCTGCGTTTATAATCTTCGTCCATCCCCTTCTATCTCCGACCATTCAAAGAACATCGAGGAATCTCATGGTGCGGATCTGGTCAGTCTAACGCATCGGGCTGCGCCCCTACGGCTTTTTTTCTTCGACTTTGCCAGATAAAATTAGTTTTACCTTCGAGCATGTGCCAAGTATGGATACGTGAGGCAGATGGTTGAGAGCCTTGTTTTGATCTCGACTGCCAGTATGGCTCGGTCCATGCGTCTATTTTTTTACCACCTCTTAATAATCTTAAAGTCCACGTCTCAGCCCCATAAAAAAACGTTTTTTTGCGGCATAAACGATTTTTTCACAACTTCTATGGACAGGTAGACCATTTGTACATGGTTTTAATTTCAACTTGATATTGATGATCTCAGAGTTCTTGACAGACACACAAACCGATAACAAAACCAAATAACAAGGATTCTTCTTGATTCTAATTATAAATTAACTAACCGATAGTAGATTCAAATCGGATTATCGGACTGACAAAACTTGTCATTTTTAAATGTGCTCGTGTAAAAGCTTACTTGAAATAAATTTTGAGGCTTAGACCAATAGTTACAAATAATAAAGATCATCCTCATAAAGTTTACAAATTATTTCTATACCCTTCTGTTACCTAACCCTAATCTACCGTTGCCACAAGAGCCGCGTAAACAAATATCATCCCATGTCTATTTCACCTCCACCGACGCCAAACAGAAAACAATCTGTACGGCGTCGGGATCACAATGGGAGGGTTCGGTTCATACAGTAACAGTGCAGTAACAGTAACGACGTAAACTTTATTAGTCATACTTGTACAATAAAGCCGTGGGGCGCGTCTCTGTTTTTATAGCCCTCTATGTGTTTATCTTACTCCGTGTTTTGTTCACGCGGACTTTTTGTATTAGGCTCATGATGTTCATTGATATACGACTAATGTTTTTTTTCGAATAGTAGTCGTTGATGGATCGAGCAGATGGTACATGGTGTTAACTGGAACACCATCGCTTATAATAAAACAATACTTTGCAGGATATAGAACTTGTAAGGAGCACGCCATTTTTGTTTAATTCGTCAAACTATGCGCTGCTTCATCATCATTATTATCAGTAACCGTCCACTACAAGGTAAGGTCTCCCTCCTTATAGGTTATGAAGCTGAGTTCTACCATGCTACTCTAATGCGGGTTGGTGGGCACACTGCTTAGCAGCCGGCAAGCTCAGTCATGGGCTATACTACTATGAAATTTCAATTGCACTGCAATTGCATTAGCAACAGTGCTATTATGAACACAGAAACATATTGGCGGCAAATAAGTATCTAATACGTAATTACATATATACCCACAACAATAAAATAAACAGTAGGTAAGTACTACTATTTTTTAATTGAGCTTTACATCTACTCTATATGCAAAGCTCAATGATTTTTGTACTCTCATATTAGGTATAATCAGCGCTTCTAATGTTATCTTCTTCTATGGTCATTATATCTTTCATTTTGTATATCATGAATGAAGGCAGTAAAAGTTATGGGGCTTGTAAAAATTGTTATTATGGCTTTTTATTGAAGAAAGAATCTTTTTATTGGCAACGGCTATTTTGGTAATATTAACAAAATATATTAAATAATATAAAATATATTTAACTGGGTATTTACGCGGCTGATAGGAGTTATATTGAAAACTTTATTTGATTACCGTTCAAATATTTTTTTTCTATAAGTAATAGAAAAAAATATTCTTATAAAAATCATAATATATTTGGATTAAAGGAACAATAACTAGAAAAACTCTCAATTAATTCAGTTGGGTTTTTTTTATTCATAATTCATAATCAAATATTTCAATTTATACTTGATTTTAATTTTTTAAAAATGTAAAAAATATTTCGAAGGGGAAGTTTTCCACTAGATTTTCCGAGTCGAATTTTGTAAATTCTTTTAAGGCTTTACAACTACTACTTAAGCTCCGATAGCAGGGCCGATTGAGATTTTCTGAATTGTTCCGTGTCTGACTGGTGGGAGTCTTCGGCCGCGGCTAGTTACCACCCTGCCGACAAACATGTACCGACAAACGATTTACCGTTCTGGTACGATGTAGTGTAGAAACCGAAACGAAGGAGTGTGGGTATTATACTACTCCTACCAAGTTAACCTGTTTACATCGTATATTGCCACATCACTTACCATCAGGTGTTATTGTAGTCATGGGGTAACTAGAGGTAAATAAAAAAAAGAAATTTACTGAAAAAAAAATAGCAGAAACAAGTTGCTTAATAAAGTCCTTGAGGCTAGATTAAATGCTTTAAAGTTTCTGTTTTTTCACTCTTGGTATGCACTCCATCCATTTATGGAGAAGTATACGCATATATGGAGGTTCAGAATAAACCTAAAAACAGTTTATATTCATTGGGTAATGGATGTGTTAATCAAGGTATGGATTTCAGTTGTATGTGATACAAAATAGGAACTGAATGGAGCGGAATATAAATGGAATGGAACGTATCGGATCGGAATCAAACTGAATAGATCCGGATGGATGGAGTTTCATGAAATTCTTGAATGGGATGGAATGGAGCGGTTCATTCGTTTCATCAAACGTGGGCTGTTTATCAGCTTATATGTTTGGGCCTTAACATTCTCTTAGATGTTCTTACTACATATTCATAAACTTTATAATTATAGTCTACTGTCTCTGTGCTTTTGGTCGCACTCCTCTGTAGCTTGACCGATTTTAATCATCTATACTTATTTTATAAAGCTGAAAAATTTGTTTGTTTGTTTGCTTCAACGTGTTTTTTTAGGAACTGTTGGTTCTAATTGAAAACTCTGTTTGTGTTGGATTATTGAGGAAGGGTTTAGGCTGTAACATCACGCTGCTACCAGTAGGAGCGAAGAATCAGTGGAAAATGTGGAAAACACGAGGAAAATTATTCATCAAAGTTATAGGGAGTAACTTAGGCTATTTTTTTATTCGTAATGTTATTTATTTTAATTCTACGCGGATGAAGTCACTGGCATCCGCTAGTTTTTTATATTTGATAACTTCCATCTTTCACCCCCCACGTTTTAAACGCGATTTTTTTTTATTTTTGCAGTTCATTAAAATATGTCTATGAAGTCGATGCCAGCTGTACTTTAAATACTTAACGTCCTTCAACTTTGGATGACACTGACTTCATTGACATGTTTGCAGTTAATTATTTAATTTTTAGTGCAATCGGAAGTCGGTTTTATGTTTTTTCTGGTAAAAATTTTTATTAGACTTAATATTCCTTTATCGGTTTTCATTGAAACAAATTATGATTCAAGCTAACCTTATTTCTATCTAAAAATGTAATTGTGTAATTAGGCTCGTTATAGATTAACCTTGGTGAATAACTGCAAAACAGTAGGTGAGACGAGGGGTGTGATTAAGGATTAATTTAGTGAATTATTAACGGGGGTAGAATTAAGTATTAAAATTATCCTTTACACGAATATAAACATAACGGAAATCTTATCACAAAAATTAAATCTTAAAGCATTTTTTGTATTTTTGCAGGTACTTAAAATGCGAAAACATCACAAAGTTCGTGTTTTTTTTAACTTATTTGATGTAATTAGGAAGAGTCTCCACTAGTCACTGTAGCGTTGCTATGAATATTAGAGTAGCAAGCTTAGAATAAAAGATTTTTCCAAGGCAGGGTCTCGCTCCCCAGGAGTAATAAGGCGTAATTCTTTTATTCGAATATGCCGCACTCCTTCAAACTCGTACGCAAAAAGAAAAACTATAAATCCTTTAATAAAAAATGTACCCAGCTATGTAAAGCTCAAAGTTGAGCTACGTAATCATAGACGTAAGGCTGGAAACACACTTTCTTCTACGTAACCGGAGCGGGTGTTGAGAGTTTTTGACGACCTCCCTTTCGTAATGCCTTGGGCTACAATAAGTTACTGGGGTCAATTAAGCAATATCGCTAAACGATGTGGCGTATTAAGTTAACCCGTTGCCATCTCTAACTGCATCGTTACTTAACTGGAAATGATATCGCAGTCAGGTGACAGTTTGTCGTAATAGGAAGAAAAGGGACAGATTAAATGGTAGAAATACCGTTTTGTTCTGCTCTGCTCTGCTCTGCTCTGTTGTAACCTGAAGAATATGTTTCCATCACTTTTTATTTCATTACTATCAGCTTTCTTATGCTAAGGTTGATGTAGACGATCGCAGGACAGCGTATAGAATCAAAATACCTCGTTGGTCCCGTTGTGTTCCTCCGTAGTTTTGGTTTACGAGGACCTAAGAATGAGCCCTGGGTCGGGTTACGAAATAAACAAATTCTCATCCCAGAGTTGGGAAGTTACACCTTCAAACTGATACTAGTAATCGTTGAAAGTCAAAGATAAATATAAACCTACGACCGACAACCCGCGTGGCGGGTCTAAGCTCAAAATCCTTTAATCATGAAGAAGAGTAATCTGGTCTTTAGGAGGCCGTTAAATTAGGCTGATAATGATGATGATGAATGATCCCATTCGTTTTATGCGGCGTTTTAAAAGTATGCCAGTGTCATAACTGGGTTTATTGATTTATTCAACACTCAAAGGGAGCCCTTTGAAAAATTACCTGTGTTCAGTCAAGCTCTTCTTAGGGTGAGGGCCGTAACAAAATTTAACTCCCTAGGCCTGGGGTTTAGAAATAAAACGCCTCATTTAATGCCTAGGAACTTTAGGGGCCACGCAGACTTTAAATAAACGAGACCTAAAAATAAGTACAGAATGTGATGTTATTTATTAATGTCGTAGTCGTTGTATAGAGCTTCGTCAATATTCATCCATTTATACTTGGATAGATAGTTGTTAGATACTTTACAAATTTATTATCACTAGTACCTACATATTATAAAACAAAAGTCCCCTATTAGGTTTACACAAAAGTTCGTGATAGCATATGCCTATCTTTTAAGGAAAGCCATACACATACTTCCTTTAAAAAAAACAGGTATGCGTTATAATTTTGTAAAGTGTTTTAGAAGGTTACACAGCATTATTTGGCTCGCGAGCGACGTCGAGGGCATCTGTTAGTGAACAATAAATAGTTATTTTTATTTTGAGTATATAAGTCAAGAGTGAATAGACATCTTCTAGGCGAGCGAGTACCACCGTAGGCTGCATCATCGATTTCCATCAAGCATGATTGCAGTCAAGCTCTAGCCTTAAAAAAATCTTTAATCTCTGCGAAAGTTCGATAAGCAACATCTCACAGATCGTACGAAAATGACCTCAACATACTCGTACTTCACTCAAACGAAGCATCCTCAGCAGCTGTTGACATTACAATTTTGACAAGAAAAGCATTTGTAACATAAAACATTCGAGAGTTGTAAATAAATCAATTATCATAAAGCTTTTCAACTGAAAATATTTTTATGTAAAATTTTGTAGTAAAAAACATTATGAATGTGGAAAAATTACCAATTAGGCAAAACATTTTAGTTCCTAATATGTCATCTTTTACTAAATTATTGAAGACGCAGACCGAGGGACATATCTCCTATTATTATTCTTAATACAATTGAATATAACTCTTATGCAATTGTAATAAAGTTGTAAATACTTTGATAGCAATATCACGAAGTAACTAGGTTCTGAGTGCAACTGCTGTCCGTTGCATGTCAAATTACGTCGTGCATGCATCTTCTTCATCTATTTGTAGAAACGGTGCAATTCATACATGGTGTTTCAGTGCCATGTTAATCATAATAGGTATTTTCTCAGCTATGGGAGTAATATAAAGATATAATATTTCATACTTCTTGGAATTTGGCCATTCTAAAACCAATTACTTTTTAGGCTATAGGGCACTTATAATTTTTTTTTAGTTTTCCATTCATGTTTGTGACCATGTGGTATCCGGTATAATACAAACTATTATGTATTATTTCTTAAGTAAATATTTATTCAGTCTGAAAAAATAGCGTATAATTACTTATACTTACTTTATTTAAAACTTATACTTACCTTACTTACTTTATAACCGGGAGATTTGATTTTCACCTCGGGTCAATATAGGAATTTATTTTATCCAACGGACATTGCCAAAATTTGCCCCAGGCTGTCTAAACTTATGTTTAACTCATATTTAGCTGTTTTATTTAAATACATAATAAATTTTTAACCACTACCCATGTTTCATAGCAATCACTTGAAAATATATGAAAAAAATAAAAATTTCAATCGATTTTTGTGTTCTGAATCACGTGACCGTCGTCTTAGTATGAAAAGTCAACTTTTTCAACCTTCATAATTTTTTCCTGCGACTGCATAGCTACATACAACTTTGTTTTTCTGTAAATAGAAAATCTGCACTATTTAATGACATATATATCATTACTGGGCAGCCTGGGGTACACTTCCATACAATTTTTGGCAATGTCCTTTAAGTCTTATCTTGGTACGTACTTGTAGTCGGAGAAGACATAACGAGATTGAATGTTTAGTTACAAGTAATTAAGGTTACTCAATAGATAGGTTTGAGTTGACCCTAAGCTGTAGAACAAAATATTATAGGATTTTCAAGGAATTTATTAAAGAGTGAAATCGTGTCGGATTATATTTTTTTCCGCTGAATTTGCAAGGTATTTACAACGTCGTTTAAAAAGTTCCTTTGATGAACTAAAAGACTGGGTTCTTAACAAGTTTTTGAATTTGTTTTATAAAAACTAGGCAAGTACTCAAGTTACAATAAACTGATACTTTAATACCAAGTTGTAATATTTATAAAGTAATTTGTAGAATTTCTTATAATTATTGGGACAAAGATAATTATTTTCGTTTAAGCACTTTTGTTGGTGGTGTTACACCGCCGTGCTTCGGAGACGGTCACTGTCATTAGCATCTGGTAGTAATCGTTAATATATAAAATATTATCACCTTAAACCCGCCGACCCGCATGGGAGCAGCGTGGTGGGTCTAAGCGCCATATGCCGTCTTCTATAAAGAGAGAGGCCTGGCCCTGTAGTTGGCTGTTAATAGGCGGATAATGGCAATAATGATGATTCGATAAATATTAACTATGCCTTATTATCTACCTTAAAAAAATAATCTAATAAATAAAAAAATAAAGCCCCACTATATTTTTAAAATTAAATATAAATATGTAATTTATTTTCTAGAATCATCGATGTATAAAAGAATTGATGCATCATTTGAACAATGATTTCCGCTGATCCAACGATGCAGAGCTATTGAATTTCAATCATAAATCGTAAGTAGGTAGGAGTATAGCCTGATGTTAATGGTTATTCTAAGCGAGTTACTGATAAAGTAAGTAATCCAATAAGAAGCAACTTTCACGTTGCCCGCCCTACTTTCTGATGCAGTTACGAGTTTAGCATTGTCAATAAACAGGTTTTAATACCTACAGTAGATTGTATTGAAGTAAACAAGGCAACCGATATTTACAGAGAATATAGGGCTATGACCCACCACTCCCACGAACACAATAATATTAACATTGTTAGATTGAAGACGTAAATGACCCAACCATACTTGAGTGAAAAAATTTTTAGCAGAATATTATACCGCAGGTTCTAGAAACAAAACTGACAAAGTAACACCTCGATAACTTCACAGTTAAGGCCGGTTTAAAAACCGAGAGGTCGTCGATTCGATTCTGGCTCGATAAACTATTGGCCTTATCGAAATCTAAGGTCGTACCAAAATCTTATTAATAGTAGAGTTTTTGTTGTTTTGTTGATGTATGTTTGACAGAGCTTATCAGGAAAAGTACAATCAATATGTATATTTCTTGCTAGGCAGCATTGCTGAGTACCAGTTTATCAGCTTGAGTCTCCTACGAGTCTGGTTGAAGACCACGAGACGGCAGTTTGTAGAGTGTTCCTTGAATGCTCAGCGAAGTGTTGCTTCATATCAACATCTCTATAGAGACGAATATCTTGGCATTCCATAGATTCACCACGCTAGTGACGGGTCATCATGTGACCAAGAGCAAAACACCGAACAGGGTCCGATATTTGCGGCACGGTAGCCTTAAAGATGCCCTTTATGACCGGTCAACGCTCGCCTGCTCTGCTCGAATTATTCTCTCCGCTCAACCAAACCTGGTAGGCAGGGCCGCGCCAACCCCCCATAGCGCCTGTGTGCTAAACCTATGAAGCGCCTCACCTTGCACACACTTTCAATTTACAGATTGTTCAATTGATTAATGTTTTGGTACTCTCGTGTCTTAAAGTATTCCTTACTTTAAGACACTAGAGTGCCCCCGTGACCCTACCCCGCTTGTGTCGCACGCATAGCATCGGGTTACATTCATAATTCATTTAAACAAACTCACGGCGATTCTTTTGATTTTAACTGAGCTCGTAACTAATGTACACTAATACCCAAATTGTAAAATTAAACCACACATTTGAGAATTATCTTATAAGGCTTGTATAATAAGCGCATTATAATTATTTTGTTACAGGGCATGTGTTGCGTCTATTGTACCTTCTTACTCATCGATAGTCTACCACAATATTAAGTTGTTGTGTAAGTGCAACAAAAATAATTTCGATGGCGGCGCCTCTATTGTCTTGGCGCCTGTGTGCGCCGCACACTTCGCACATAGGGGCGGCTCGGCCCTGCTGGTAGGATCCTGTTAAAGCAATTTTGGACACTCGTTCTAGAATGGAGTTTACTGCAGTTCTATGCTTTTACTGGTATACCTCTCTTCTACTGCACATAATTTTTTGTTACTTCATTTGTAACGTCATAATACTTATTCACTTTTAAAGTATGGACTTTAGGGATATTTGGTAGTAAGTATATTTTAAAATTGCCAGTAATTATAATTATACTATTACTATAAATTAATATCTACACTAAGAAATCGCTCACCACTACACTAACAGTTTTATAGTACGAATGAGTATAAGTACTAATATCCATCCAACTTACAAAATTCAAACTGTGATATTCAATTTTAAAGTTTAAAAAAGGACACAACAAGAATTCATAGCGCATTCGCAGTCGCTGTTGAATAAAATTAAATATCGCTTTGAAAATTCAATGGATATCACATTCGACATCTATTATTTAAAAATAGCTGAGATGCCGAAAGAATTGACTGGATTTCAATTCAGACACCGTCCGAGATGGTAATTTTTATACTTGGAATCTTGAATTCGCTATAACTGAACGATAAGCTGATAGTCTGAGAGACAGTGACTTATTTTACTTACGTTACAAATAAAACTACTTGTACAAATAATGTCATTGATATTACCATAAGTATCACCATCATTATCGGTCTGTTTTAACAACCACTATAGGGACTTTCTTTTTTGTGCAATTTTAAGCAGAAATACCTACTACAAATTAGTATCTTGAAGTGTAAATATAATGCATTAACTTTATTATCAATAAAATGAATATAAAACAAAATAGTCTAAAAGTTCAAGAAACAGCGATTAGAACGTCTATTTTTTTTTTCCAAAAACAACCTGATTTTGATTAAATTTAGAAATGGATCACTTAAATTACAATTCCAGAAACCATTTAAACAACTATGCATATAATTAAATAGTAACGAAGTCAATACAGACCTCAAATTAAATTTTTTTTTTAATTTTTGTCTATTTGTCTGTTTTAAATCTTATTCTTCATATAGCTTTCAAAAGGAAACGAAGCCTAACTTAAAGCATTTCTTTGTTTATTTCACTAACTCTTAGACTATAAATATATGAGTCGGATCATCGGCGCGTGTCTGAGACGTGCATTGTTTTACACACAAGTACAATGAACATTCAATTCGGAATTCACGCCCGGTACAGTGAGCCTCGTATTGCGATCACCGTATACCTACCGCATATTTCATAACACTGTACTCTTTATTCGCATAGCCGTAACTATCGGGGGTGTAATTTTGTGGGCGTGTGTATTTACTACAATATGGGGCAACGCTCTTATTCTTACGTCATTCATTGTAACACTTGAATGCATTATGAACGGCTGTGAAATAATATTTATTGTCACAAGTGTGGTTCAGTTTTTTACATAATTAATTATATGCTCCAATGGTTTTTTTGTACTTCGTGATGATGTCATGTTTTGATTTAGTAAGCATTCTATTCGGTGTATTATTATTTATATTGCAGTAAACTATACTATACCACGTAAGGACTGCCTCGTTGGTCTAATGGTTAGCCTATGTGGCTTCGATCACGAGGTCCTAGGTTCGATTCCTGGGTCGGGTCACGGAATATTTCTGAGCTTTTTAATTATTCTATGAAATGTTCATTACATTCCAAGCTCGGAGTCTGGAAGTTGGTGGTGTTACACCCCCGTGCCTCGGAGAGTACGTTAAGCCGTCGGTCCTGGTCATTATCATCAACATCTGATAGTGATCGTTAATAAATGAAACATTATCACTCTAAGCCCGCCAACCTGCATTGGAGCAGCGTGGTGGGTGTACGCTCCATATCCCCTCTCCTACAAGGAGGGAGGCCTGGCCCTGTAGTGGGCCGTTAATAGGCTAATAATGATGATGATGATGTTGATACCACGTAAAACACGTAAACTTAAATGAGAAGAAGTTAGGCAGTAAGATTATATTCTACCCACATATTATTAAAGTACCATGTGAAATAATAAGTTAAGTCAAGACAGTAGTAATTATGCAAGTAGGCATACGTATCTAATGGTTGGATGTTAACAGATCTAGGTATGAATATCGAAACTGGTTTTGGAAGTTTTGAGTCACCGGAAGTATAGCATCATGTTGAAGAGAACTTTGCTTGTACCTACCTAATGTTACCAGCGCAGTTCGAATCTGAATATTGGTAAGGGTTTGAGTGAGTTCAGATAGGCCAGAACGGATCTTAAAGGTTAGAAGAACATTGGAGACGGAATTTCTAAGGGTCTTCTATGCAACTCGATTTAAATGGTCATTGCCGGGGCCTGTGGGCTGAATATCAAACTTAACAAAGATCTTGATAAAATTTAATGAAATTGTTTTTATTTATTACAAGTTAGCCGATGATTGCAATCACACCTGATGGTAAGTGATGATGTAATCTATGATGAAAGCGGGCTAATTTGTTAGGAGTAGGATGAAAATGCATACCCCTTTCGGTTTCTGCACGACATCGTACCGGAACGCTAAATCGCTTGACAGTACGTCTTTGATGGCAAGGTGGTAACAAGTCACGGCCAAAGCCTGCTACCAGCTAGATCGGGAGCAATTAAGAAAATCTCAATCGGTCCGGCCGGGAATCAAACCCAGGACCTCTGTCTTATAAATCACTGCACACACCACTCCGCTACGGAGGTAAATATGTACTACTGCTTTCAGTTTTATCTGGACGTCTGGCAAGGTTAACCGTAATCGGGGTTGGAATCCACGTCTGGGAAGACATCAGTAAAGACGCAGGTTCAATGTGGTGTAAATCTGTTGTCTATAGTAATGTCATCGAGACACCAGCAACGGAATGATTTAAATTTCGCCTGCGTTTAAAGTACGCGGCGTGTCCGCTCTATGTTATAACGTAACATAATTCGCACGCTCCGAGCTTAACAATATCCCTATTTGACGAACAAGCATTGTGCGATGGTGGTCCGATAGCAGCACGTGCTATCAACTGCCCATAGACAATAACGGTCGGTCAACAATCCAGCTACCGCGCGCGAATATGAATGAGCCACGCTTTTGTATGTCGGTCTGTGTTCGCACATTTAGTATGTAGCACTCGTATTATGTTGTAATATGTTAACAGTTAGGGGATTATGGACAACTAGAGGACGCCCGCGGTTTCACACGCGTAGTTCTCATTTCTGTGGGGACTTAAAAATAAAAATATAACGTGCTATATGTGTTTTTGACGGCCTTTGTGACGCAATGTGACGTGGGTATGCCCGGTGGATTTAGAAGCGGGGCAGATTAAGATTTTTCTTAAGTTGTCTTGGTCTAGCTGGTCGCCGTGACTAGTTACCACCTTACCGACAAAGACGTATCGCCAAGCGTTCCAGTACGATGTCGTGTAGAAACCGAAAGGGACGTGGATTTCAACTTACTCTTAACAAGTTAACCCGCTTATATCTTAGATTCAGTGGCGAGCACAGACATTTTGTGCCGGAAAGGCACTGAACTTTTTATCTCATAAAATGAAAAAAAATTGGTTTTCGTACGCACTCAACATGTAAACTTATTATTACATTTTACATTGATAGATCGATTTTAATGGATGTCGTATAAGAAATTTTGAAATGGCGGCATTTATTATGCGCACGAGTGTGGGCTGATAACATGTAGATAATACCTTCTAGAGTAAATCGCAAACGTCTTAATTTTGCAGTACACATTCAATATTTTTAATGAGCTTTTGAAGCTGCCGTAATCTGTGAACAGTGGGCGGTATGTCGCACGGAATGTGATGAGCCAATAAGGAATTAAATGGAAAAAAAATAATATTATCCTCTGATAGCGGGTTTTGTCAATTTAAATACTACTGATAACTGAAGTTCTTGGAATATTCTATTGTTATGCCTGATAATAAAGTAGGAAAAAGAAATACTAGTCAAATCAAGTTTCAAAAAACAAGTCTAATGTTATTATCAAGAAAATATCACGAGAAAAGAGAATAACAAAAATAAATATATGATTTGTATAGTTATTAGGTTAAGTGAGTTTAACTTCCTTATTGTATTCTGTCTAAATTAAAAAAAAACAAAAATAAAATGCTCTACTTCCAGTTAATATGACACTCAAAAATAAGTAATATAATGATGATTACATATCAAATGTACAACAACAAAATGTTTTATTTAAAAAATACTGAATCAGAATAGACGGTCTCATACCATATTTAGGGGGGAAAATTATAAAAAGGGAAGGAAAAAAGGTAGCCCTTTTCTGTTTTTTTCAGTAGGTAATTATATTACATTGTAAGTTTAGAATTCGTCTCTATCTTTTTGTCTATCTCTTGCATCATACTATAGAAATAGATAGAAATCAATTTGAAACTTACACTGTTCAGTTATTAAAATATGGTATCAGGATAGCACTATTGATACAGCTATATTTTTGGTTTTTATTTCGTACGGAATGTGTGGGATGAAGAAAACGTTTTCATTTAGACTTTAAAAGTAATCTGATCAGGTATTTAGTTGCTGAAATTTGCATCAAAAGGTTCTCCTAAGGTAACAATTTCACCGTAGTGCCGAGCCGATAGTACCGAAGCTTGCCAGCTAGAAAGTTATACTGAGGGTCATAAAGAAAGTTTTTTTTTTATTTGAACGTATTGAGTTCTTAATGGTAACTTTAGTGTTTTAAGGCTTGTCACGCGGACGAAATGGGTGGTAGTGGGTGGCGTTACATAGAATTTAAAAAAGGTCCCCTTGTAGATAGTTAAGAAGATAAATGTAAGTCTGTACGACAGCGAGATATGCAATTCTTTCAAAATGACGTACGAATAGAATCGTATGGCTTTCATAAATAACTCATAGCACACCTGTCCCTTAAGTGCTTGGGATGGAAGAGTTTCTGTGAACATATTTCTCGCTTGTGTGACGGGAATGAGAAAAAGACCCAATTTGATTATACTGCACATACCTATGTCTACTAACCCGATATTATATCAGATGTATTTCAAGTGATAATAAGTTCCTTTTTTCCTTTATGTGACAGTAAGCTTTCAAAAATATGCGAAAATATTTGTTTATTTAATTCTAAATAACCGATTAATGTCTCTGGTGACCAGTGAGCTGGTGCTTATTTGGCCCCAAGGCTAGGTTTAGGAAATCTGGATGCTCTTAGCACAGGATATGAGTAATAAAAAATGCGTATTATTCATGCGATTGATATAGAAGATGTAAGATTTCCATTAAGAATTCTATGTTTAGCTGTGAAAAGTAAGGTAAAAGCTACCATTATAATTTATCATTTTTGGCTCTTGGACTTGAATGTGAAAGCTACTGATATTTTCAAGACAAAGGTAAAGACGGTAGCCTTATTTCTATAATTCTGATTTGCAGTAGCTATACCTTCTATACGAAGATGGTGGCGTAGACATCACATAAAAACATCGGGTCCCCATCAAACCAAGACGTGTGTTTTATAAATCAAGCTAAAGACAGATACATCATAAAACGGTATGGCGTCGGAACAGAGATTCGTTTGCAGAGGCGAATGGGATCGGAAGCCCTCATAAATATCGGATACGCCACACCTGTCCCCAATAAGTGCTTGGGATGATTGGAGATTTGCTGTATATATTTCCCATTTATCGATCTTCGGGAAAAAGGGTCGAATATTTTTCATGATTTACGATTTACATCGGTTTTGTTAATGCGCTCCTAATCTCGGGTGTGGCACCTGGAAAACGTTTTGAATTTCTAGATTTTACTATATATTATTTATTTTACTTTAGTATTCCATAGCCTAGATAAAGATTTTTTTTCCATATTTAATAAGCATTTCCTTCAAATCGTTCCGGCAGTGTTTGTAAAGAAATTTTGTGAAAGACACGTCATGACGCATATTATTAGAGTATGATGAGCCCATTTGTGATAAAATTATAAGAGAAAAAAAAGAAGAGAAGCGAAAAGAAAATTTATTATTTTAACAATAATTAATTAACGGACCAAGCAAATGCGTGATCACATGATTAGTGGAAAACCATAATTATAGAAGCCACATCGCAAGGGCAGAGCAGGAAACACGTCCTGTCTCCACAACATGTCTATCAACGCAAGGCGTCCCTACGGGTTATGAAGTTTTCTTAACCATCCTAATCATCCAATGGACGTCCACTGCTGAGCAGAGGCCTCTTGCAAGAACTTCCAAACATTGCGGTCTTGAGCTAACTCTGTAACTATACACAGCAACTGTATGTTGTATGTAAGTGGTAGAGCTTTGTTACAAAAAGCTCTACCACTCTTACTTTTGTTTTATAACATTATCATTTTCGCTCGTTCAAGCTTCTATATTGTAAACCTCATCTCAACCTTTACTTAAATAGGTCAACAGCCTAATTGTATGCGGAAAAATGAAAGTGACATGTATTATGTATTAGCCTGCAGTACCGCGAACCCTCTTGTTATAATGAGGGGCTCGGATGATCAACGATACGAGAATACGTGCTTTAGACTATTCGCTTATACATATTTTATAACTGTTGTTTCACTTTCGACATACTCATTTTGTCGTGAAAGTTTATCAAAGATTATTTTGTTATTTCGTTTGCTTCGTTGGTCCAGTTGCTAGCCTATGTGACTACGGATTACTAAGTCCTGGGTTCAAGTTCTGGATTGGTTACTAAGTTTTTCATTATTCTAAGTTTCAGTAAAAGTTCTAAGTCTGCAGTTGGGAAGTTACACTTCCGTGCTTCAGAGAACATGTTCAGGAGTTAAATAAACGTTTTATTTTATCATTAACGATTTTATAGTGATCATAAGAGTCAAAGATTATCGCCCTAAAACGCATTGGAGCAGCATGGTGGGTCTAAGCTCCATATCCCATCTCATATGAAGACTACTTTACGTAAATAATCCACACAGATGAAATCGTGCATCATCTAACTTCTTACGTAACGTTCCATTTAGCAATATTACTAAAAGCTCTAAAAAAACACACAGAATCTTTTTCACGTATCATAAAAGCCTTAAACGTTTAATCTAATCTCGAAACGTTATCGTTAATTAAAATAACAACATACGTATTCTTATACAATTGAATTGCAAACTAAACTGTGTCGACATCGCTATAAAACGCTAACAACGTCTATTCTCAACGTTGCATAATAGAGTCTTTGTGAAGACGAAAAAATCTATGTACCTTATCAGAGCTTACGACATACGCCAGAATCCAGGTTACCTCACTTCTTATCGGATCTTCCTAACTAGCTAGCGAAAAGTGTTACATTTCACTAGCGTATCATCATAGGAAGAGAGACGAATATCTCAGCATTCCATGGATTCACCGTGCGGGTGCCGGGTCCATCGCGTGGCTGAGAGAAAAACTTCGAACAGAGCCTGAGACTTGTGACACGGGTGTCACCTCATCACTCACCTCCTCTGTTCAAGTTGTTCTCCCTGCCCAGCCAAATTCGGAAGGACCCTACTAGAGCAGCTTTGGACACACGTTCCAATATGGAGCTTACTGCACTTCTAGTAAGGCCAAGGTCTTTTAGCAGGTTGTAGAGAGACTTCGCTGGTATACCCCTCGCACCCACTTCTACCGCGTATAAACTAACCACATAGCCATTTTTGGTTAGTTCATTAGTAAGGTCATAATATTTATTCACTTTGAATACATGGTCTACTTATGTCGAATTTTTAATGAAAAAATTGAACCGACATCAAATCGCACTAAAAAGTAAAAAAATAATTGCTTCATTTAGTTGCTTTAACAGAACTTTAAAAGTGGGCAGTTCTGGAAATATTACATACATACGGGTTGAATTAATAACCTCCTTTCTTTTTGAACTTAGTTAAAAACACCACCAGCTTCCCAACTCCATGCTGAGATTTATTATTAAAAATATCATGAAAGCAAGAAAAGCATAGTATTTGATAGCTCAAACCAGGAGTCAAACCCAGGACCTCGATATCCACTTAGGCTAATCACTGGACCGACGAGGCAGACGACAAGACAAAATGTATTATCTAAACTAATATTATAAATGCGAAAGTAACTCTGTTTGTTTGTTACTCAATCATGCCTAAACTGCCTAGTCTAGAGCCTGAAAAAGTACTTAGGCTACTGTTTGTCGAATTATCACAAAACAGAATTTTTTGCGGACAGAGTCGCGGGCTTCCTCTAATCCTTACTAATAATATAAATAAAAGTTTTTATATACGGATGACTTAATGTATATTACGCTTTCAGGCAATAACTACTAAATGGATTTTGATTAAGCTTTACAATAATATAGCTTACATATCAGAATAAAACATAGAAAAGTTTCAAGTATTTGGCTTCTCTTTAATTAAACAACTAGTCTAATTTTTAGGAATCCTAAATTACGAGTATATAGAACACATGTCTCAAAACTCCTCAAAACACGTGTCTCATAAACTTATTAAGACATTCAAGATTATTTTAAAGCTTATTCATGACACCGGCAATAACCAAACATACGGTCTTTAGTTCCCACTTACGATTCGAAAGGAAATTGAACGAATCCCGATTCGATCAGCGAGGGTTGGATAGGATACCACTCAAAGGAATCACAATTTCGTTGGGCACGTTTGACTCAGTCAGATGTGCGATTAACTTTAACCCGGTATTTATTTATTTATTGGTTTACTGGCTATCATTATTTATACATAGACAAATACAAAATCAATACTAATATTGTAAATGCGAAAGTAAGTCTGTCTGTTTGTTACTTAATCACGCCTAAACCTGAAACTTATGAACTGATTTAATTGAAATTCAGTACAAGTTGGCTCTTGACACCTGATATTAAGTGATGATGCAATCTAAGATAGGATGAAATCCACACCTCTTTCGGTTTCTACACGACATCGTACTGGAACGCTAGATCGTTTGGCGGTAAGTCTTTGTCGGCAGGGTAGTAACTAGCCACGGCGAAAGCCTCCCACCAGCCAGACCAAGACAACTCAGAAAAATCTCAATCTACCCAGCCGGGAATCGAACGCAAGACCTCCGTCTTATAAATCCACCGCGCATACCACTGCGCCACGGAGGCCGTCGAAAGTCGAAGTCTACTTTTTGTCGAAGTGTCACAAAACAGAATTTTTTGCGGACGGGTTCGGGCGTCCGCTAGTTACATATAAAACACACGCACACTGTCTGTAAAAATAATTTTAAATTAAATTAAACACAATATGTAAAAATCCGTATACTAAAAATTAAAATTAAAAATATCTAACTTACAGCCTATACATTTACAGTATATATACAGTTATGAAAGATAATAAATATATATACAAATTAATTACTCTACAATACCAGACTAGACCATAAGTATCAGGGCAATTGGGATACTTTTTGTATTGACTAATATAGAAGGCATTAGCCTCACAGTGGGGCATCGGCTGCTATTTTTATTTCCGCTCCATTTCTAGTAAGTTTTTATATCGCAATAATATATTTATTACGATATATTGGTAATCAAACATACGTAACTACATAGTTAGAAAATAAACCTGATATCACTATTAAGAAGAACGTCGCACATTTTAGTGGAAAGTTACTCTTAACCTTTGCACTAATTTAACTAAGGATAAAAAATCTAAAGTCTAACACTGTTTAGCCTGTGCCTAAGCTATCTTCGTGCAAGCAGATTATGAGGTCCTAAATTCGAGTCCTGGGTCGAGCTATGCAATAATTATTCTCAATTTAGTTTCACAGTATTTGACTACCCCCGTTGCGCAGAGGATTTATAACATGTGAGAATGCTTGTCAACAAACAAATTAAAAATAAGGGTATCACTAGTCATTTTACACCTATTGTTTTAAATTAAATAGTTAATGACGAATTCATGTCAATAAATCAGATTAGTAAGCTTAAAACTAATTAATATATTTAATATCCTTTAAATATAATTTTTTATAATAACAAAACATAATTTTAAATTTATTAAGCATAAAATGTGTTGCATTTTTTACCTTCATTTTAAATTTGTGTCTTGACAAGCAAGAGTTTGGCTTTAGTATAGTTGGGTATATTCTTTATCTGTCTCTGGGTAAGGTTTTTTAAATTATCTGGCTGGTGGGAGGCTAAAAATACCGTTGACAAAACATTTGCTTTGATAACGAATTTTACTTATATTTAATTTTCTACGTCTCCCCTATCGTGTCTTTATGTCCACTCTCCGGTCTAGCATCTCTGTGCTTAGTTGAATTACCCAAATTTAATTTATTACCCTGCCAAACATGCAATGCATATTTGCATACAACAAGCATATCCGAGACGACGCTACAGCCAAACAGAGCCGAGAGAAGCGCTAATGTTTAGTTTGTGTCCTGAAATTAACAGTTTAATCACTTAAGCCCGAAACGGGAACTGGGTCGAAACTTAAACTTAATAAGGACAAACATAGCAACGTACAGGCGCGGTCAGCTGTCTCGAATTAGAAAGACCTACAATTTCGCTTCAGATTAAACGTTCTACTTGTGTAACTTTTAAAATAAGCTAACGTGTTATTTTATCCGACTGCCGAAGGAGGGGAAATGTCTTTCGAATGTAATTATGTATGTTAGGGCTTTGGGTCATTATTTGTTACGCTATGCAGCCTATTGTTGAATAGAATTGAAACAAAGAGGATCTAAATTTTATTTTTAAAAAGCAGCATTTTTAAAATAAGATTAATATTCCTTTTTCCTTCTCATTAGTCGTATGGACTGTATTAGGAGGGGATATGACAATTGTCTAGTGGCGTTAGCCCCTGCCGCCATACCTGCACAGTTGGAACCTACTGGTTTGCTCAGAGATGACGGCAAGAGGCCCGATGGAGTGACAATAGTGCCGTGGCCTATGGGACGTGCAATAGTATGGGATGCCACAAGCTTAGATACGTTGGCAATGTCACATATATCGTGCAACTCACATGCGGCTGGCACAGTTGTTGCAATTCTTTTTGTTAATATCTTCTATTATTTAAAATTTGTTTTAACTATAGAATATTTAATAAGTAATTGTAAAAAGTCTTTTATATATTCAAGACGGCAGGTTTCGAACTTATGACCACTAGTTACTTCTAGGTATAGCTGATTTCGGCTCTGTACTATAATCGTAGACAGCCGCAATTAGCTTTATAGCTATTGGCGCTTTATAAAACGTCCTCTACAATCAGAAACTGTAGCTGCTGTCTGTTTATCTCTAAATCTACAAAATCTATGGATCAAAAAACTTTATCAGTGTGGTTATTTAAAAATATATAAAAATGGCGATTGTTCTAAGAGAATCGCATATAACCGAGATGCTAACTGCACAGTTCGCACAACTTTCAGGCGGTGAAATAATTGAATGTCAAAACCGCAGCAGTAACTTTGCATTCAATGAGTGAATGAATGCTATACCTCTAAGGTCGTTTCATACTAGAGGCTTAGTATTTTTACGTATCGGTTTTAAATGTTTAAGATTGCACTAGGTAGAAATTCTTTTGTGACTAATGAAAATACGGGTGTATATGTTACCCACACTAGGATAATATCTATTTGAAAATAAATTCGATCTCGCCAACGAGACGCGGGTTTGCATCCCGTCAGTTCCGCAAATTTTGGTGTTATGTTTATTTAAAGATATTTTTCGCTTTGGCAGGACATTTTGTTTTTAGTCTCACCAATATTGTGCATCTTCTGCCATGTCTGTAGACACGACTAGAATATACCGTCAAAGTGCCATCTTCCCCTATCCTTTGTTTTTTTCCCAGGACATCCTAGGGAGAACCCCTGGGTTTAAATAGAAAATCTGGCCGCTTTTTCACTGGCTGGGTACCACATATTCCATTGAAGAATGTGCTTTGTTACCTGCACATTCTTCGACCGGGGTGCACAAATGCATTTCTCAGCAACAAAAAGTCGACATACGAATGTTCTCATACACAATCTTCATGCAGGGATTTAGGGGCTTCGGGCTAAGACATAGTTTTCTAATAATCCATGCTGAATGATTCTAAAAAAATCATGGCTACGTTAATTCTTAGTCTATGTCATCTGTTTTATAGTTGTTATGAGAATATAAATATTTGATCCAACAATGTGAGACGGCCCGCAAGACAATCTCCATGGCAGGTGATTCATGATAAATGTCCCCGCCGCTACATAATTACGTTTTAGCCCCGAGATGGCGCGGCGAGCAAACCGCGCGCCGCTCGCACGTCGAAATGCGGTCAAAAAGAGAATTTACCGCGCATAAAGTTCACACATAGTTCTTTTCAATTTCGTAAAGCTAAATGAATTTTGACTCACATTTTTATGGGAGCACAACGCGTTGGAATAAATGTGTTGAGGAAAAAATATTATATTATTTCGTGGAATAGACGGAATAGTGCTTTTAAAAATACAAACGTTGACTTTGTAATATTTACTACTGTGCTTCACGTTCTGAATTTGATTTTTTTCTTTCTAGGTAGCAAAAAACTAATCTTTGATTGCAATAAAAATATTAATTTTTGTTAAAACAGATTATTAAAAAAATAGCTCTTGTTTTTTTGACTTCCGGTTGTGATTATAATGACAATGATGATGATTAGGATTTGAGCTACGGATAGTAAATGTGCATACGGTAACGGAATCGTCATCATTATTGACAGCCGATAGACGTCTATTACTGGATACAGGCTTCTTGTAAGGACTTACAAACACCATGGGCTTGAGCTGAATGCATCTTCCGGCTCCTTGCAAGATGTTAGTCCACCGACTGCGGGTCGACCATCACTGCGCTATCTGGCACATTGGGACCTCAACGTCCATCTGCTCTTCCAACTATGTGCTCCCCAGTGTGTTGAGCTACGTCGGTTATTTTGGTTTTTCTACAGATCTCCTCAATTTTGATTGGAATACGTTGAGATACTCCGAGCATTGCTTTCTCCATAGACCGAGAAACCGAACGTTATACCTTTACCTATAGATTGGTATATTTTACAGTCTAGACTTTTCTGTTAGTCTATGGTCAAAAAATATTCGCACAGTCTCACCGGTTATTGCGGGCGCGTTTTCGCATAATTACATTTTTAAAGTTCTTAAAATAACTGTACTCAGTAACTTTAACTGTAACTCCATTTTTTTATATAAAAGAAATGTTAGTGTAACGGTTTTAATTTTTTGTATTCGAATTTTAATTACCTGCTATAATTATACACTTTTATGTACGCAGAATATTATGAGTGTATAATTAGACAATGAATGTATAATGACAAAAAATAAACAATTATTATTATTATTATTTTAATTTTAAACAGACTAGCATAGCAACAGTAATATAATCTTTTTATTGTATTCGTTTTCCTCAAAAATCCGATGAATCGATTATAACATTAGCAGAAAAAAATTCTAATTACGTTTTATTCCGAAACCAGATAAATCGAAGATGTTAAATTGTGAACAAAGCTTCTTTTTACCCGACTGCGTCAGAAGGAGGGTTATGTTTTTCGAGCGTATGTATGTATGTATGTATGTGTGTATGTATGTATGTCCATTTCTTCGGCACGCGCTACAGCCTAAACGGCTGAACGGATTTTGACATGTGAGGTGTCGTTGAATTTGTCAAAATTGTGGTAGTGACATAGGCTATATAAATTTTCAAAATGGCGCCTGCAAATGGGGGAAAAAAGGGAGGATGTGTGTATTTTTTTCTCTTATCTTAGCAATATGGGTACCAATTGAAAGGTCATAAAAAGACCATTTCAAGAATATAAATATCATATCATGTTCATATTACTTTTTAAAAAAAAAATGGCAAAAAGTGTACTAAGTGTACCATCTCATTTCTATACCATAAACTAAAAAAAACAAAAAACCCGACTGCTTAGAAGTTATGAACTGAAAAGAGAAAAAAAGATCACTATATCTGTATAAAATTCTAAATACTTTATGGTGCTGCAGGCGGAACAAACGTAGTTTTGGTAGATCTTTCTTTCCCCGCAGGTTAAAGTATTTTGTCCCTGTTTGCAGTACCATAAAGTATTTAGAATTTTATACAGATATAGTGATCCTTGTTTTTCTCTTTTCAGTTCATAACTTCTAAGCAGTCGGGTTTTTTGTTTTTGTAATAATAATTTTATTAACCAACTGCCAAGAAGGGTTATGTTCATCGCGCGTAATATATAATAATAATAATAATATATAATACATATCGTTTGAATAATATACCTATGTGTGCAAGGAATTACTTTAGTCAAGATATTTATTACTTAATGGGACTGATGCAGTACAATACATTTTACGTTTCGGGATTGAACTTTTTTCTTTTACGCAGTCAGATTTTTTTTTATTTTTTTTTTTATTACAGTCGTGCGTAGTATTCATAATCTTTAACAGACAATGCACGTCCAGTGCTGGACTTAGTTTTGTACCCCAGTACCATAGTACTTTTTCTATTCAACTAAAAATCATAACTCCTATTTGATACGAGTACATCGAACACAGATTGGATAACGTCCATGTCTATGACAGATTATCACCGATGCAGGCACATTGTACTCGTAACAAAGTCAAAATATTGATGTTTACATTACAAAATGGGCGCTCTATTATTTAGTGCCGTTACCAATTAGTTATCCGCGCTAGATCAAATTACAGCCGCAACGGACGACGCCGACGCGAGCGGTAAATTGCATCACAATTGGTGATAGACTAAGCGACCACCGTTTGTACTAAACGTTCATATTATAATTATCATTATACTAAACGTAACACTAATTATTAAACGTATGTTAACATATGTAATGTTAAGCGCATTACTTTACAGTGTGTAATAAAATTTAGAGTTTGTTGTAAGCTTCTTTTCAGGCTAGATGCTCTAGAAGCCCTTAAATCATAATAATGTAGCTTTAATTTTAAAATTTTTTAGTGTGAATGCTTTTTACTGTGAGTAAATTAACTTAAACTTAAGGTCAAATAAATAAATAAAAAAAGGTCTTCTATTTTATTTTATTTATTATTAAATTATTTAAGTTAATTATTTTATTAGTTACTATTAGGATTTGTATTTCTGCATCTTGAGAATAATTAAACTTTCTAGCGGACGCTATACGTCTGTCCGCGAGAAAATCTTTTCGTGATAATTCGAGAAAAGTAGCGGATTTGATTTAAATCGTTTTAATAGTTTAGACGTAAATGAGTAACAAATAGACAGAGTTATCTTGGCATTTATTATATTAGTATAGATTACTAGTGTCAAACAATCCATGAATGACTAATATCATTTCATAGCCCGTATAAGTTTGCATGTGGTTTATGCGATAATCTCTTATACTATAACTATTTACAACTCGCAAGTCATCTGTTGTTAAAGAGGCCGCTGTACCTATTGTCTAGTTTGTCTTTGTTTTAAACTGAAGTATAATAAGAGGACGAGATCGATTGAATGTGTGTTAATCAGTTCATTTTAAATATCATTGCATAAATTCATAGCAATTTAAACAGGATATAATGGAATATTAGATGATACGTTGACTTCGTTTTCTGGAAGTTTAAAAATTCTTTTATTATTAAGGAATTTTGGCTCAGTTAACAAATATATTTGAAACGTAAAATTTATCTGTTTGCCGTGATTCTACCACGAGTTTGGTATTTTCGCCACAAAGCTATGTGATTCTCAAAGGTATAATTTATATTTTTACCAGTTATAAAATTAGTCTGCGGTTTAGGCGTAAAAGCCCAATGTTTAATTCGTTTTTAAGGTCAGTGTACATGTAGATATTTTCGAAATTAGGAATCCCTTTTTCCACATTTTTTTCTAGTTTGTCTAGTACTTTTTATATAGTTATATAGGGTTGCTATTTTGACCAGGTGCGACGGTTAATTCCAATTTTTTATCGCTTAAATGGCGAAAAGACGAGAATACGGTTCACCTCATGTTATGTGATTTCTACCATCCGTTGTTTACAACACTAGGGCTCCAGCCAAAAACAAAAATTTAAGCAACTTAATTACAATAGGTAAATATTTCACCGTAGGCTGCATCTTCGCTTATTCAATGTAAAAACGAAACAAAAAAAATGTTATTGCATTAAGCTCTGAAAAAACAATTCCTTCATATACAGTTAGAGCATTTTATTTTTTTAACAAATTTCATTTCGAAGCGAATTCAAGATGGCGCAAAAAATGGCGGACAGCTGATGTGACATAACAATGGCTGCTTTTTGTGTTCCTCGTGAGTATGGGAGATGTGAACAGTGCGTGACAATTTAGTCACAGTGATTTTGTAATGGCATTGCCTATTCAAATAGGTAATAGGTAATTTAGTCAATGTTAATTACCTATTTTTTTTGCAGGTCTGTAACCTCGATCATCGTATTTATGTATGTACAAAAGGCGTCCCGCGGACGTCCTTTTATACATGTTCTCGTTCCCGTGAGAATTTTGGGATTAAATTTAGCCTGTGTATAAGTCTAATCATCATCATCATTATCAGCCTATTAACGGCCCACTACAGGGCCAGGCCTCCCTCCAAGTAGGAGACGGGATATGGAGCGTAGACCCACCACGCTGCTCCAATGCGGGTTGACGGGCTTAGGTTGATAATGTGTCATTTATTAACGATCACCATCAGATGTTGATGACAGTAACCGGGACCGACGGCTTAACGTGCTCTTCGAGGCACGGAGGTGTAACACGACCAACTTCCCGACTTCAGGCTTGGACTGTACTGAGAATTTCATAGAAGAATGAAAAACTCAGAATAATTCCGTGACCCGACCCAGGATTCGAACCCAGGACCTCGTGATCGAAGCCATATAGGCTTACGATTAGGCCAACGAGGCAGTTAACTCTAATATGTAAGATATAATAATGTGAAGTTTCATCAAAATCGATTCAGTAGTTTTTGCGTGAAAGAGTAACAAACATCCATACATACATACATATAAACTTTTGCGTTTATAATATTAGTAAGCATAAGGGAGGGAAGACTTTCCATAACTGACTCGAGGCATATCGGTTAGATGATTTTAAAAAACTATTTTTTAGGAGATAAGAGAAGATTTATGTACCTTGCACCATTCACCGAGTTTTATTTTTAACTTCTCTCACTCTCTTCTCTCTTTAATTTTCAACAATTTAAATCAGTTTCAAAAGTAACTTCTGGATCAGATTAAAAATAAAAAAAATTGGTTGTCTGTAAAGTCGGTTTACTGACGATAGTTGAAAGTGACAATGTCTTAAGAAAAAACTGATGGAATGGTACCATTTAATTGGTTATTAATTTTTTTAATTCAAGTGTATTTTTATAAATATTAATTTAAATTAATAAAATAATTGATTTTGATTTTATAAATTCATATTTTAAATTTATAATAAATATATTAATTTTTAATTTAAAATTAATATATTTAATAATTATATTTAATAGACGGATGTCGAACGCTGCCGAACGCAAAGGCCGATTGTGCTTCTTTGTCGCTCGTTCCGCCATCTCGCTTGCACTTCAAGCCTTACATGGAACGCCTCAAAGCGAGGTAACAACGCATGACGTCGTGTTTTTTCGTGCGTGCAGCCGGCTCTATCGAATTATAAGACGTTGTCACGTCAAAAACCTGACCCGAAACTCGAATCCTAGACCTGATATTTGGAAAAGTAACTAACCATTGAAAGAAAAGCAAGTAAAGGTATACTTACTTCCTGCAGTGCTCATACGGAGTAACCCCTCTTCGTAGTGCAAGATCTCATAACGAAAAGTAATTGCGAGCTATTACTTCTCATTTTCAAAGACTTTGCCAAATTGCTTTGTAGATTTTAATTTCGCCGGACACGTGTAAAAACACTTAGGCGTATATCCACGAAACATTATTTTCCTTATCACCGAGACTATGAAAGGAAAATATGTAGGACGGTTTTGGCGCGGGCCCAAATTCCTCCTTATGAAGGCAAGGGAGCAATAAGAGAGCCGAAATGTCTATAATTCTGGAGCAACCATTAAAATTCGGTTAAGCGAGTCCCCGGCTATTAGTTCGTTGGCCGTTGGTACACGTAATAACACGTCATTATGTCATTAATTTTGTTTTGTTTCTTTTTGTTAACCCCCGACGCAAGAACGACGGAGTGTTATAAGTTTGACGTGTCTGTGTAAATGTGTATGTGACTGTCGTGGCATCGTAACGCCCAAACGGATGATCCGATTTTAATGCGGTTTTTTTTGTTTGAAAGGTATATCAGTCGAGAGTGTTCTTAGTTATGTTTGGCGGAAATCGGTTCAGGTCTTCAAGGTCATCAGGTCGTTTGCTAGGTATGATAGAAATATTACACGCTCAGTTTGCTTGAAAGCATGTGTGTGATCTGACATTTGAAACACTAATGTCTTCTGGAACCACTGAGCTGGTCTGATGATAAGGCTCGAAGGTAGGAGACGTAACCCTGGTCTACCTTTTTAGTAAACCCATCGAGTTTGGGCTCGTTGAATTTGTCTTGACTGGTTCTTTTCATGTTTCTAATTTGGGTAGGGGGTTTTTTAAATTTTTAATTTAATGTTTTTTAGGATTCTAGTTGTTAGAACTTTAAGGGTAATGTTTATAATTATAAGACATTACTTATTATGATAATGTTTTATGACGTATAGATATATACGTAGATAGAGATGTCAACTATTTTAAACTGATCCACGCGTCTTTTGAAAGAAAATGGACAAGAGGGGTCATTCGTATGTTCTGTTAACTGTTATGCCTTTTAGAGAGCCACTCAGGCCTGAGCTGCGTCATTTCATAAACTGTGACTTTGTTATGCCTCTAAAATATGTAAGAATGGTTAGGTTTTTTTTGTTTAACTATGCTATTTATATTTTGTACATTTTCTCTATTAATATTCTTATACTTGTGTTAGGATAAAATGATCAAATATGATTTCCGACGCCAGATAGAGAACGTACAATATTTCGGTTACTGCTAAAGTCTTGAATCTTCTCTTGTGGAAAATTTGGGCTGAACCTTTGGTACCTGCTATCTTTCAAAGACACTTATCATAGTGACCATACTTACTCCACAGATGCCTTTCGTACTTATCAATGGTAATGCATGACTTTACATTATAAAATGACAAAGATCTGGACGTTAATACCAGTAGATAGTATTTAATCAATTTATTAAATATACTATAGGCTTAGCTGTCAAATGTGTCGCCAGTTCATAGTTTACAAAATTATCGGTAACCGAATATGAAGCAAATATCAGTTTTAAAAGGTAAAAGGATTTCCTCGTACGTCTTAAGCTGAAGATAATGCCATCCTATTAGGCGTGTGGGGGATCGATAGAGTGCCTCTGGGCTTCGGAGAGTACGTTAAGTCCTCACTTAAGACGTTCCCTCCAGTGACAGTTTCCAATCGAATTATTATTATTTTAATTATTCCAATTATTCTGAGCAACTTCGGTTTTAGTATCAAAGTTTGTCTTGTACTTAATCTTTGATATTTTCTGTGTGTTAGGAGAATGTTCGATAAAGTTGACGTATAGATACTAATATATCTACGAGTGGAATATGTAGAGATATCGTTCTTTAGCACATCTATGAAACATAAAGAAAGAGTTGTACTTGTGTTATTAGTAGGTACTGATACACAATATACAAATGTGTGTAATATACCTAAATGAATACTTCATTATTTTATCAGCCTATTAACAGCCCATTACTAGGCCAGGCCTCCCTTCTTATAGGAGAGGGGATATGGAGCGTAGGGCCCACCACGCTGCCCCAATGCGGGTTGGCGGGCTTAGGGTGTGCTTAATGTGTGCGTCTCGGGACAGAAGTGATAACTATAGACGGCCTTGTGGCATAGTGGGTAGTGACCCTGCTTCTGTGTCCTAGGCTGTGGGTTCGATTCCCACATCTGGAAAATGTTTGTGTGATGAGCACGGATGTTTTCCAGTGTCTGGGTGTTTAGCTATGTATTACAAATATTTATGTATAATATATATAAAAATATTAATCAGTCATCATAGCACCCATAACACAAGCTACTTACGAGTACGCTTACTTTGAGGCTATATAGCGATGTGTTTAATTGTCCTATAATACTTATTTATTTATATCTTAATGAATAAGGCTAGCGTAGTGGTTAGAGTGAGAGAGTAGGAGCCTGCTTACCGCTGCCGTATGCGTAAGATAAAGGGAAGATAGGCAGGTTTACCCCTTCCTATAAGAAATAATTACTTCAACAAAGCACATTTCCATAGAAAGTTAAACTATGCCGTTATTTTTGTAAGTAGAATTTAGTACCAAAATGTTGATAGATACTTAAACAGATGTGTAAATCCAGGACTAATTGTATTGAAGCTAATGTTATTCGCCGAGGTAAATAAACGCCAGGCAATCTAATCTCAAGTAATATACTGTGTAATTATTGTAGCCATGTCTGTGTTTGTCAAGTAAATAATATCATCCCGACTGAGTTTCGGTCACTGCGGCCAATCTCGCCTTGAGACTAATTAAATACCAACAGGAGATATAGTGCACAAGTGTGTGTGCAAATTCTGCACACCTGATGGTAAATATGATCAAGTAGAAGAGATGCACAATCCTTTCGGTTCACAATTTACCCTAATCTCGGTACTGAAATCACACCTGATGGTAAACATGCAATCTAAGATAGAAGCGGGCTAACTTGTTAGGGGTAGGATAATATGCACACTCCTTTCGGTTTCACGACATTTTACCGGAACGCTTAATCTTTTGGCGGTACGTCTTAGTCGTTTTTTTTATCGATTACAAGTTGGCCCTTGACTGCTATGACACCTGATGTTAAGTGATGATGCAATCTAAGATAGAAGCGGGCTAACTTGTTAGGGGTAGGATAATATGCACACTCCTTTCGGTTTCACGACATTGTACTGGAACGCTTAATCTCTTGGCGGTACGTCTTAGTCGTTTTTTTTATCGATTACAAGTTGGCCTTTGACTGCTATGACACTTGATGTTACGTGATAATGCAATCTAAGATAGAAGCGGGCTAACTTGTTAGAAGTAGGATAATATGCACTCCTTTCGGTTTTACGACATTGTACTGGAACGCTTAATCTCTTGGCGGTACGTCTTAGTCGTTTTTTTTATCGATTACAAGTTGGCCCTTGACTGCTATGACACCTGATGTTAAGTGATGATGCAATCTAAGATGGAAGCGGGCTAACTTGTTAGGAGTAGGATGAAAATTCACACCCCTTTCGGTTTCTACGCGACATCGTACCGGAATGCTAATTCGCTTGGCGGTACGTCTTTGACGGTAGGGTGGTAACTAGCCACAGCGAAAGCCTCCCACCAGCCAGACCAAGACAAATTAAGAAAAATCTCAATCTGCCCCGCCGGGAATCGAACCCAGGACCTCCGTCTTATGAATCCAATGCGCATACCACTGCGCCACGGAGGTCGTCAAAACTTTATAGCCACGGCTAACCAGCCAGAAAAACGCCAATTCAGAAAATCTTAATCGACCCTACCGGGAATCGAACCTCCATCTCCGTTATTAATTTTTTTTTATTTCATTTTAAGTCTATTTATTGATTAATTTTTTTTTCTATCTACTGACTCATTGACCAATATCTTTAGTATAGCTAAGTTTATATTGATTACAAGTCTAGGTATATCTAGGTGACTCGCTAGACGTGACTAATTGATTAAGTCTATGTGTGTTAAGGCTAGATTCAGGCTAGACTAGACTTAGTGCAGTCGACATAATTTATTGGATTTCGCGCTTAACTGGCGTATACATTCGACGAGCGATAATAACATTTTAGTCGCTGTTATGTAAATTCACAACGTTGAGACGATGTATTCACTAAATCGATCGCTTTAAGACAGTGAAAGCCATCGAGATAGTTTGATATACTTCAAAAGTATGAGACCCCAAACAGCATTTCTGTTTTCCAGTCGGAAGGGTATGGTCACTTTAGAAAATATTAATCTGTCCAGCCAGAAATCGAACCCAGGACCTCCTTCGTCCTCCGTCTTATAAATCCACTGCGCAAATATCGTGTGATCATTATCAGCTTTCATCATTAACGGCCCGATCAGTTTTAGCCCTCCAACACGTATTGGACCATAGAGGGAGGCCTGGCGCTATATACTCGTAATTAATAACAAAAACTTGCTACCGTAACACAACTCTTTAAACAGAGCAGATAGCGTATTATTTACCAAGGAAGCTTGGAAGCATTTCTCTTTGCTCAACATCAAAATGTTATTTAAAGTAAAAAGCAAACAAGTTCGTTACACTGATAATGTCAACGTGTCCCGGCCCCGGGCGACGCGGCGACTACCCTAATTAAATATTATATTATTATGAAAATTCTCCTTTCTTTCGTTATTATGAGACTGTTTATATAAACTTTTTTGCACGCTTTATAAAGCAAAGTGTTTCGAGTTTTCATTACTGAGTACAAATAAAAAATGAACATCATTTTGAATATCTATGTTTTATACGTATCAACTCGTACATCATATTTTGCATTAAAATGCAATTTTAAAATGTTCTTAATTTGTTCTAGAAACATTCGCTTAGGCCTTTTCCGACATTTCCATCTCGCCTAATAAAATTCTTTTGTTAAACTTCTTTCAAAAATTTTTCTGAATGTCCCAAACCATCTAAGCAATCCTTTCTCAATTTCAGTCACATCTTGTCTTATGACGAACCATGATTTTTATTCACCCAAAAAGTACTCCACCTTACTTTTAGTTAGATAAAGAAAAAAAAATAAAAAGAAGTATACTTACTAGGTATCTCCAGTTTGATAAAATTTGTTGAAGTTGATAATGTCAACGTTCACGCTGCCCCGGCGACTCGTCGCCAAGCTGTGACACTACTAATTATTATCTATATCACCCTACAAGAAGAAATTATTAATTGTTGTTGAATAGATATTTATTACAGGATATTTTCTAAGTGTAAAAACGTGTAAATATAGGAAAGAAAAGTTTTTAATTTAACTGTTTTTGTAATTAGTTTATTTCAAGTAAATTATTAAATTTAAATTTAATTTATTTCATATAGGTAGGCTTTTTTACTCGAATTTTGGAAATGTCATGTCGGTCAGTGTCGGTCCAATTTTAGTAACATAACACCGTCTTGGATGGCAGGTTTATAATCATTTTGACTTTAAATATAGTTGATAGAGTAGAAACATAGAAACGCAAAGTTTGAATGTAATACATAGTAAAGGAGCCAGGCGCCAGGGCCGAGGTGGCACAAACAAAGGCCTCGCACCGTGAACGCGTCATCCGCCCACCGTACAGGCGCCTCGGGAAACTTTTGTAATAACAGAATTCTTTCCAACTATAAATTATGAGGGGAGGATAGTTTAGAGAAGGTATTTTTTGCGAAAGCGCGGACGCTGCATTTTCTATTTAATATCCGGTAAAATGTGTTGTGTTTTTTCATGCACGCAGTAAAATATTTTGCATATCGCTATATTTTATATGGAAATACCAATATTTGTACGGACTATAATATATTTATGTAACAGTGAAAATATTTTACTGCCTCGATGGACTATTGGTTAGCTTATGTGACATCAATCACGAAGTCCTGGCTTGGACTCCTGGGTCGGATGACGGAATAATTAAATAATGTTTTTGATTCTTGTATGAAATTTTCAGTACATTCCCTCAGAGTCGGGAAGTTGTTGGTGATACACCCTCGTGCCTCGGAGAGCACGTTTAGCCGCCGGTCCCTGTCGTTATCATTAACATCTGTTAGGGATCGTTAATAAATGAAACATTATCAGCCTAAGCCCGCCAATCCGCATTGGAGCAGTATGGTGTGATGTCTTGGACCGTTAATAGGCTGATAATGATGATGAAAAAAATATTTTGCCTTCATTCTAGATATTAGCGTCAGAGTACACGTCTCATTTTGTTTATAACCTAGCAAGGATACTTTAACTTCATTTAAATTACCCGCTTCAGCAAATGCATCCGTGACGAGAAAAGGGACGGCGGCCAGAAAACAACTGACTGGATTTAACACATGCTCTTTTTACATGAAGTGGCGCTGTAAAGTACAAAACCACTCAATTACAATAATTAATATTACACTAAAAATATGCATACTGTGTAACAATCAAAAGAATAGTAAAATACACTACTCTAGACTATTCTAACATATCCATCAAATATAATTTACATTTTATTTTACGGCCTGGAATCTAGTCCTTTTAAATTATTACAATCGACAGACACAACGCTTAGAAGTAATGAACTGAAAAGAGAAAAACAAGGATCACTATATCTATCTTAAATTCTAAATACGTTATGGTGCTGCACCATAGACAATATCGTATAGTATTGTCTATGGTAACAAATTGTAATATTTTAAAATGCTAACACTAGTGTCTATTTTACACGCTTTTTTTTATTAATTAAAAGTTACCCTTGTCTGCAATCACACCTGATAGTAACTGATGGTCTAATCTAAGATGGAAGCGAGCTAACTTGTTAGGAGTCGGATAAAATCCACACCCTTTTCACATCGTACCGGAACGCTAAATCGCTAGGTGGCACCTCTTTGTCGGTTGGGTGGTAACTAGTCAGGGCTGAAATATTTTACCAGCCAGACTTAGACCAATTTAAAAAATCGGCCTAGCTGGGAGTGGAACCCAGGACATCCGTCGTAGAAATCCACGGCGCATACCACTTTGCCACAGATGCCGTCAAAGACCAAGCTTCTCTATAATTTCCTTCAGTTACTTTATGAAGCTATAGGTCAACAAAGGGTATATTATAACTCAATATCCAAACATGCAATGCTTGCTTATCTTGGTCCTCAACTGAATTAAAAAAGTACAATTTAAAAAAAATTAAAAACTTTAATAACCGAAACCAATTTCAGCGTTTAAGCTTTAAAAAGGACACTGCAAAGGACAATTGCCAGTGACAGCCAATTAGAGTAACGATCAAGAATACTAATTCAGTCACTTAACCGTCCCCGGCACGTAAGTGGAGGCGAAATAAAACGGAGCGGCTTAAGGAGGCGTTAATTACACTCCTGTGTGTGGGTTTAGTTGTAGGCTAAGAGCTGGTGACTCATACATAGTAGCGGATTTATTTATTTATTTTACACTTTATTTGCACACCAAATCAATACAATAAGAGACATTAAATGATGTAGAAAGATGCGGCCTTATCAATTTCTTCCAGATTAAGGAATTTCTTCCAGGCAACTTTATTTTAATCTCCTGTTTTACACATTGGTTATTTAAATAGGCTGCTGATGACTATGAGGATTCTAATGCGAAATCACTCTGTACGTATTATATGTTCTCCTTTTTATGTTTGTTTATAATAATTTATATTCCTTTAGAGAGAGAGTACTGCATTGCCTATAGAAATAAGCCGATAAGGCGAAGTGGATACTAATGTTAAAATGCGTAATTCTGTCTGCTTGTCTGTTACATTTTCACACTTTAAGTCTAGAAATCACTTGTATCATTTAATTTTTAAAAAAATCATTTTATAAATATGTTTTCTATATTTAGGTATAAAATTAATTCGCGTTAGTTACTGAATAAAGTAAAATAAACTAATAATATAAAAATATTATAAATAAAAATAACGATTTTAGATATTATTATGACAACTTTAATATTATATATGAGAGGTTTAATTGTAAACCTACTTATTAGTAAACACAATATACCACAAAAAGCAAATACAACTAACAATAAACTAGCAAACACAATTATAATTATAAGCAAGACAATTAATATTATATATCGGGAGCTTTCATAACACAGCACCATCAAGTCGACATTCCGGTTTGTTGGATTTGCTGGTAATAAATTAAGATTCGCTCTTGAACCACTGTTGTTAGTTAAACCGTTTAGCATAGGTGTATTCTAACTGGTATTAGGGTTTTTTGGGTTGCAATGCCTTAATATTCTCGTCGGCTGAAAAAAGACAGGATTCAAACTCGCTTAGATACGTCTGGTATGTTTGGGGCGTCTTACAAATAGCTAGTACTGAACCAGTGGGTCATAAAAACGTAGTCACTCATAACGTATCAAATTATATAGCAAAAAAAGCGTTTACTCTCTTTATAACTAGATGGCGCTAGTAAAATTAAATACTCGGTAACAAACTCACACTCGGCACTCTGGTTCTCCGTGGCCACTTGTAACAGTTGTACAAATATTCGTAGAGTATGAACACTTCACTTGGTGAGGTAAATGAAGTTTAGCAGTCAGGTGGAGAAAATTCTTGCGATCCTGCGAAACAGTTTCAAGCTTCATGTAGCTAAGCTTGGTCCACTCTATTGTTAAAATAAAGACGGCTGAAACTCACGTCACTGCTTGCTTGTTCCTGTCCCGCAGCGTTAAGCAAGCTGATCACGTCACAGGAACAAACACGTTCATGACTAAGGGCCCCGTATTTAGACATACTCCAGCATCAATGAAGCTACACTAAAGCCAAACTCGATTGAGAATGCTTGTCAACAAACAAATTAATAATGAAGGTAGAAATCACTAGTCATTTTAAACCTTATTTTTTTAGTTAACTTGTTAATGACGAATTCATGACAATAAATTAGATTAGTAAGCTTAAAACTAATTAATATATTCAATATCTTTTAAATAAGATTTTATAAAAAAACAAAACATAATTTTAAATTTATTAGGCATAAAATGTGTTCTCTTTTCTACCTTCATATTAAATTTGTTTGTTGACAAGCATTCTTAATCAAGTTTGGCTTTAGTATAGTTTCCGCCGTTTATATTTTAATAATATGGAAAATACTCGCGATAGTGTAAATTTTAATACTTGGTCCACTCCTTTATATCATCAATCTAGTTTCTCTGCTGTCACCCAGGCGCGCATTTTAAGGTATCTTGCCTTAAAGAATCAACCTTGGGAATCCATATAGGGATTCTCTTTGTAGATGCCCGAAAAATTCAAGTTCTTTTGTCATTATTGCTGTCATCTCGCGTTTGCAATTGGCTGGTTCGAGAACTTTTCCCTTCAAGTTTCTAATGTTTATTACATTAGAAACTTGGAGGGCAAAAGTTCTCGATATCTATCTATCATAGTACTATCAAATAGTCAACGTTTCAGTCAGTACAATGTCTGTCCGATTCGCCTGCAATAAATAAAGATTAGCTCTTGAACTACTATTGTTAACTAAACCGTTTAGCATGCATTCTATCTGGTGTTAGGTTTCTTTGTGTTGCAATCGGCCCCACACTCTCGTCGGCTAAATAAAGACAGGACTCAAGCGGGCTTAAATGCGTCTGGTATGTGCGATGCGTCTAATGGTTTAATATGGAACCTGGTTTTCGGTAGTCACTTGTTACTGTTACACATATTAATATCCGTGAGAAGTATTTTTTTTATCCGCTACAAGCTAGCCCTTTACTGCAATCACACCTGTAAGGTATGGTAAGTGCGCATACCACTGCGCCTTGGAGGCTGTAAAGTGACTTGTACGAGTAGTCGACTCAGGAATCTAACTGACCGTGTATACTACTTGTAGTACTAGTAAGTAAATATCTACTTACAACTAATATTATAACATTGGTCTCTAGGTGAATTTTTTACCGACAAAAAAAACGGAGGAGGTTCTCAATTCGACACGCATATTTTTTTTAATATATGACCACGCATAACTTACTACAGTTTGTCCGATTTTGATAGTTCTTTTTTTATTAGAAAGGACATACTTCCAAGGTGGTTCCATTGTCATCATGTTAGGATGTGATGATGATATCCTGGGGAAATTGAAGGAACTCTTCAAATTTTGGAGGCACGCTTACAGCGATTTCGGTTTTTGTCTCGGTATCGGTAGCTTTTTGGCTACTAGTGCTGTATAATATACTATGACAGTATAGTACGAGTAAGTGTGTGGCGATAAATCACTAAAAAGTAAGAAATAAAAATTTTTAACAAAAAATGTAAACGACTCAAAACGCACTAAAAAGTAAAAAATAACTGTGTCATTCAGTTGCTTTAATTTACTTAAGCATATCTAGGAGTCGGTGCTAGCCAAGGTTTCTGCTTTAAGGACGTTACCTAGAACCTACAAACTGCTTTACGATGTAAAATAAATGTTCCTTAAACTTGGCTGGCACCGACTTCATAGATATGCTTAAGTAAATTAAAATGGGAAATGGGTGGTGAAATACTTACTGTGTAGCCCGACCCAGGTTTCGAACTGAGAACCTCGTGATCGAATCCACATAGGCTAACCACTAGACTAACGAGACAGTCACTAAGTATTAAGTCTAATTATAATCTGCCTTTACAAGCTACATTATAAGGCATGATAGCAATAGTTTCAAACACGAGCGCTGTTTAACACAACGACTTAACAGGAAAGGACGTTAGAAGTAACGAGATATCGCGTTGCTTTTTGCTATTTCCACATGTCTCGCGCAGGGTGAAACAAAAGCTTACAATAAAACAACGGCGGCATTCGTTCTTAGCGTCATGCATTCATTTGTCTCGGTCTGCTCGTTCTTTAGTGCTAACAGAATCTGTGTGGATGCTCCCGTTGTGTATAGATTAGGGACGCCATGGGTTTTACTAAATTTTACTCAAAATAACCATAAAAATTTTGAATTTAATATAAACATAGTGATTCTTATTTTTCCCTACATTTCATTACTTCTAAGCTGTTGGGCTTTTGTTATTCACAATAATAATTTTTTACTAACCTAGTATTATTATAAAAGTATATTTATTTATTTACCGTTAAATATGTACATTAAATTTAATATTTACAATTAAATAAATAAAAAAGTAAAAGCTTAAACACTACAATATCCTAAACTATATTTAAATATATTAAACAATTAAAAAAAAACAGTAAAAAACTTAGGCGTCACAATATTCCTCCGAATCGGTGTCGAGCGGTAAAGTGCCCAGAAGGCTGGCAGCATTGCCACGTTGAATGGCAATGCAGATCCTCTGTCCTAAAAAGAGACCAGCCTTGTGGTAAAAGGGTGGTCTGGCTTTTTATAAAAGTTAATGTTTGTTCCTTCTTCACGCGATAGTTATTGATCCGATTTGTCAAAAATTTGGACTAAAGATAGATTGCTGCCTAGATTAAAGATAATAGATAACTTTTGTCCCAATATTGGCACAGGAACAGGAACTGCGCTGGTAAATCCGCGGGCACAGCTAGAAAACTACAAGTAGCGGCACGAAACTTTAGCGCTGACCGTTATTGCGCAGAAGTAAAAATTTAGGTATCATGGGGGAGTTTGAGGAGTGAAGGGCGGGCGTGCGTACCGGTGAGTGGCTCCCCAGTGGCATTCCGTCCCCCGCACCGAAACGACGCACCGCGGACTTCCAGTGTACAGTCTCACTCTGAGTTGCATTGTTATTATTGTTAATTTTCAGTTGGTTTGTTAAATATAATTATATGTTTTGTTGTTTTTTTAAGTTTGTTTATGAATTTAAGGGAATAATATACCTAAAAGAAATACCGTTTTGCGACGCCAGGCGTGTTACCATTGCCTGATTCAGATTAGACTAGTCTTATATCTTAAATAAAAATTGACAATATAATAATGTTTTATTTTTCTACTCCCCGTAAGCTTTTCAAATTTTATTTATTCGTTTATGGTAATTATATATACTATATAATTATGTCTTAAGTAATACTAAATCTTTGGAAATTAGATCTATAAACTATATATAAGCACAAACACGCACATAACGTACACAAACACATACACACACACGTATGCACGCATGCACGCACACACACACACACATACAGATTAAAACGATGTTGTAACATGATTTGGCTATTAATTAGGTAATTAAAGTAAATATTGTTTTCCGTACGCGACGGTACCGATGCGCAGCCATCCCTTCTACGTTACGTTCAGCGCTAGACTTACATGCCGCTAGTTATAATTTTAGTTATTTCGAAGTTTCGTAGGTGCTTCATACCTATAAAACGACTGTTAATTAAACAAAAGAAAGATTTGTTTTTATAATATCGGACTATTGTCAAATTAACTTTTAGTTATGTTAGAGCTATGCATTTCCATTCTTTATTCCAAAATTTACGTATAGATTTCCTTGCAAAGATAAAAAAAGCTATTTTAAAGTAAAATAATGGATTTAGCCGAATTTCCATTTTAGTAAAAATCGTCTGTCTGGAGATTTAACAAGGTCGTAAAAAATAACTTTTCTTAATAAAGAGAAAAGAACTGAAAGATAGAAATAAGTTCTACACATTAACGTCTCTTATGTTCTACGAGCTCTTATAAAATAATCCAGTCTCAGACCGTATTATTTGTTCGTACAATATTTTATTCGTCTCGCCTCGATCGTCCCTTAGTGTAAAAGCCAACACAATCCATTTGTGCAACTCTGCAGTGTGTACAGTTTCTAAATTAGGATTGCCATGAGTGCTACTACATTAGGATGTTTTATTTGTGTTGCAAGTTTCGATTTTAAGGTATAGAGAATTACAAATTATTGTAAGTAGACTACGAATGAACTGCAATCGTTGGTAAAAAAAATTCGGATTTTGATTTTTCAATTTTGAATTTTTTTGAATTTTGGTTTCGTCTGCGGCTGAATATTGACTTCTTTTTAACAATTCTCATTTTTTCACAATTCGCAAAATTGGGAATTTGTTTAGATCTTTGTGCCTCAGAGAGTGCATAGAGCTGACGGTTCCGTTCATTTTCATTTTTAAATCTGATAGTAATCAAGACAAGGGTTGTAACAATACAAAATTTCCAACTCGGCGCTATTGTCAACAACTTCTTAGACAAGACGTAAGTTCAATATTTCACAGTGCGATCCAGGACTCAGGATCGCATAGGCTAATCACAGGATCATTGATCATGTGATTATAAGGAAGATATATATCATCATTTATGGATACATCTTAGTTAAAGTCGTCTTATTACCTTAAATTAATTGACTTTTAGGTATAAATAATTGTTTAAAATTATCGTTTGTTTCAAGTAGTCTTAGTTTATAAGCACTTTTAAAACATCAAATGACTTATGGGTAGACTTTACCACCGGCTCGTAAGGCAGATTGCACAGCACCGAGATATATAACTTATCCAGGACAAGTAACTCGTTCCATGTCGCATGGGTCTCCTATTCCAAATGCGCGAGATGCTTAGAGTGTCGCTCGTGCGCTAATTAAAGAGCCGCTCGTTTTTGTAATACGACACTTGCCGGTTTGCCTCACTTGTGTTTAATGTTCTACAGCTTTTTTTTATCCACTACAAATTAGCCCTTGACTGCAATCTTAGATGGAAACGGGGTACGATGTCGTCGTACTGGAACGCTAAATCGCTTGGCGGTACGTCTTTGTCGGTACGATGGTAACTAGCCATGGCCAAGGCCTCATACTAGCCAGGCCCAGACCAATTCAGAAAATTTCATTCGGCCCTGCCAGGAATCGAACCCAGGACCGCCGTCTTATAAATCCACCGCGCATAATACTGCGCCACAGAGGCCGTCAACGGGCCGTGTTACACTTCTGTGCCTCGGAGAGTACAATAAGCCAGAACGGAGATCGGCTAATTGTGATTGTTACAGATGAAAAATATATTAACGACATGATCAAGCTAAAACATCTAAGATGATTTGTCATATTTTTTCTTAAGCTCAAGTTTTTCTCAAATTAAGACAAGTTAAATGTAAGTACCTATTGCCTCGTTGGTCTAGTGGTTAGCCTATCTGGCTTCAACCATGGCATCCTGGGTTCGATTGCTGGGCCGGGTCACGGAATAATTTTGAGCTTTTTCATTCTTCTATGAAATATTCAGTACATTCCAAGCCCGGAGTCTGGAAGTTGGTGGTGTTACACACTCGTGCCTCGGAGAGCACGTTAAGCCGTCGGTCCCGGTCACTGTCATAAACATCTGATAGTGATCGTTAATAAATGAAACTAACTAAGCCAACCCGCATTAGAGCAGCGTGGTGGGTGTATGCTCCATATCCCCTCTCCTATAAGGAGGGAGGGCTGGCACTGTAGTGGGCCGCCAATAGGCTGATAATGATGATGATGAAATGTAAGTAAGTATCTCAAAGAGTATATTGAAGTAACAATACATTTGCTTTACAGTATAATCACGTTACTAAAGTCAGTAAACTTTTCATTGTGGAGTGAAACAAAGCCGGATTAGTTTGCTCATACTCGTGTTAGGTATTCATAGATTCATCTCAACAACGTAACGCCATCGTACTTAAGCGATCGATCTCTATTATCTGCAGCAATATCTGAAGATAATAGTTTACGCTCAAGCTCCCTGAGGAGCTATCCAGTGATCTAAAGCTAGTAGACTGCCAATTTCAACTTGGGCACCTACTATAAGAGCTATAAATCTCTTATCCCATTTAAGAAGACGCCGTTTAAGATACCGGCGTTTACGTTTCTTATTTGTGGAGTGTTTTTCATGAAATAGAGCTAGTAAAATAAAAGTAAAAAAATAAAATAAAAAATTACTATTTAATATATTTTTTTCTTTGACATTTTTATGGTTTTTATTATTTTAATTATTATATGTACTTTAATATTTGCATGCCTATTACCGGCGAGACATTGTATATTTTTTAACTGACGAAAAAAAAACGGAGGAGGTTCTCAATTCGACATATATTTTTTATGTATGCCCACGCGTAACTTTGTACAGAGTTGTCGGATTTTGATAATTTTTTTTTTATTAGAAAGGGCACACTTCCGGGATGGTCCCATTGTCATCATGTTAGGATCTGATGATGATATCCAGGGAAAATTGAAGGAACTCTTCAAATTTCGTAGGCAAACTTGCAGCGATTACGATTTTTGTGTAAGTATCGGTAGCTTTTTGGCTACAAGTGCCGTTTAATATACTTATATATATAGACAGTATAGTACGAGTACCTTATGTGGCGATAAATTACTAAAAAGTAAGAAATAAAAGTTTTTAACAAAAAATATAACCGACTCAAAACGCACTAAAAAGTAAAAAATAACTGTGTCATTTAGTTGCTTTAATTTACTTAAGCATATCTAGGAGTCGGTGCCAGCCAAGGTTTCTACTTTAAGGACGTTACCTAGAACACACAAACTGCTTTACTACGTAAAATAAATGTTCCTTAAACCTGGCTGGCACCGACTTCATAGATATGCTTAAGTAAATTAAAGCAACTTAATGACACAGTTATTTTTTACTTTTTAGTGCGTTTTGAGTCGGTTCTATTTTTATTTAAATTTTTTTTTAACATAACGAGACCTATGTATATTGTAAATGTTTCATGCAAATAAATGATTCTGATTCTGATTATAAAAAATAACCTTGTTGGTCAAGTGCTGAGCTTAGGTAGCATCAAATTACGGAGTTTTTAGTTAGTACTGGGTTAGGCTATTAAATATTCCCTTTGTCTCTTAGTTCCGAGAACTTTATCAGAAAATTATCAGCCCCAAGTTGAAAAGTTTGTTGTGCTTCGGAAAGTACGTTAAGAGGTTGGTCCCAGATGCAATAGTCATTTTTGCCAAATCGTAATGGAGGCTGTAAAAAGAGATTGATAACGATCAGTATGACTGGCTTCGACTCCTTTTAACCTGAAAGATTACGGTTTGAATACCAGCCAGTTAGACGAATGTCTTACTGAATCCATGAACAATTATTACGATTGGTTCGTATCGTATATAGCGTAATGGATGGATGGAGGCGACAAGGCAAATTTAATGACTATTGTTCATGATTAAAAATTAAATAAATAAAAATGCATTTATTGACACCAGACAAACAATAGGTACTTAAAACTATGAACTTACAAATATTAGACAAATTTTTGTATACAACTAAGTATGAGCACTAGCGACTAAACTAGTCCGAGCCTGTCTCTTAGGCGCTAGTCTCTTCAAATAATCAATATTAAGTGACTATTTCAACAAAACGCATTAACATTAAATTGACAGCAGCAGGAAGAACATAGTCCGCGACTTGACTCAGTACTAAACAATTTTACAAAATTACCCTCAAAAAATTATACAATACCAGTTAGACTACAAACTAACGGGACCTCGCCACATTGTTACAATAAATTAAATTTAATATATAGGTTTAATGTTTTTAACTAGCTGCTTTTATTAAGTACAAAACTATTATGGTTTTTGATTCCCATAAAAATACTCGTGGTTAACTACTTTGATAATGTCTATGTAACTATATTATTATTTTGATGATACTGTTGTTTGTTATATATGCTTTTGATAGGTAAATGCCACTTAGTTTTTAATTACTTTTACGTTTAGTTCTATATTATTATTTTTATTTTATTTTCAGCAAATCAAGGTCAATGAATACCTAAGTAACGATTTACCTCTGACTTATGTAGTCCCTGATAAATGCACTGTGAAAGCTCATACCTGTAACTTTTTTGATGATAACTGCAACTGTGCTTGCCCTGTTGTAGAATATGCTACTACTATAAAATACCTTGGACTAAATATTGATAACAATTTGACATGGAATCCACACATATAAAAACTAACCACAAAAATAAGATAACTTATATACGTTTTCAAAAGTCTTAGGTCATCAGCTAATAAAACTACTATGTTTATGGTATATTATGCAATAGCGCAATTAATATGAATTAAAGATGTCATATCTACATTCCATCAAAAAAAAAAAAAATTTAGACCTCCGTAACGCAGCGGTATGCGCAGTGGGTTTATTGACGGAGGTCCTGTGCCTCAATTGATCAAGTGATCCAGGTCTGGTTGGTGGGACGCTAACCGTGGTTAGTTACCACACTACTGGCAAAGACGTGTCCTTAAGGGATTTCATGTTCTGGTAAGATGTCTTGTAGAAATCAAAAGTGGTGTGAATGTCTTTCTACTCCTAACAAATTTACCCGCTTCCGTTTTGGATTGCATCATCAATTACCATCAAGTGTGATTGCAGTGAAAGGTAACTTGTAAACAATAAAACAAAATTAAGAATAATTTTGCATCAACTGGATTAAATCGATGTTTGCAGAAACTAAACGCATTTTGCTTCACCACAGAGGTCATCGGGAACCATTATAACAAACTTTAATATAGATTTCGTGCCATCTGCGAAGTAATCGTCTTAGTTTCGCGAAGAGTAGTTGAAATTAGCGAGTGGAGGCAGTGGGTCGCATCTGCCGCTGAATCGATACTCGCTCCGAGTGGCCGACTTGAAGGACTTCGAAACTGCTGTGAAGAAAAATTTTAATGTCCCCTTATTGTAAAACTTGTTCATACTGGAGTCCTGAAGTGGATTGTTATGGATTTGATTTGTGACTTGATTTTGTAAAACGTTTTAAGAACGTCAATGCGCTTGTTCACTGTAAATTCGTATTGGAACAGTGTAATAGGTTTAAGGAGGAAGGCCTGGCCTATTGGGCTTATGAATAGGCTAATAATGATGATAATGGTTACGGGCGAAGCCATAGCTTTCTCATTGGGAGTATAAGGACCAAAAATTACCTATAGCTTTCTCATAGGGATCCAAGATGCCATAAATGATAAATAAGCTAAATTTTGCCTTAGTCTCCGCAGTAAAATATAAAATTTTGTATTAGATTTTTAGTGGCTGTGAGTTCACCATTTTTTACATTAATAAAAATTTTCACAATTGAACAAACGATGCGAATTAATATGCCACATAACAATAGGTCATAGGTTTGAAAAGTGTGTCGGGTCATGGAATAGGTAATTCTGAGTTTTATGAAAGTTTCAGTTTCATTCAAGTTTTAATTTCATTGCAAGTCCGAATTCCACACCCGCGTGCCTCGCAGAGCACGTTAATACCGGTCACTTTCATCAAAATCTGGTAGTGATCGTTAATAAATAAAACATTATCACCCTAAGCCCGCCAACCCTCATTGAGGCATTGGCGGGGCTCCGCTCCATATCCCCTCTCCTATAAGGAGGGAGGCCTGGCCTTGCAGTGGGCTGTTAATAGGCTGATAATGATGATGGTATGGTATACACTTCGTGAAAAATTCAAACAAATAGGCATACTCACAGTCGCTTCGCAATATATCTAGAGTCACTAGGTACTGACAGACTTGACGTTTCAAAAGTGTTTGTATAACAGCCTACTTGAAATAAATGATTTTGAATTTTTAAATTTATTTTTGAATTTTGGTATATAGAACGCTACATAAGAATGCGTGCTAAGTCATTGTCATAAGGATTACTCAAATTACCATGTACGTAGGTATTTACAAGTTTGACGTTTCATCATACAAACTTTTTATCTCTTCCATCCATGTAACCATTACTAACATCTGCTGTAGATTAATTGCGTCTTCTTGAACGAATTTTGGCTATGATGGCTGTTCTCATTTTAAGACTAACCCACTTTTAGTCTAGATGTAAATAGATAATGTATTTTTCTTCCAATAGGTAAAAACATAATAAATACCACGAAAACACCAAGACAAAAACCCTTCTACTAATACTTCAATTTTAACTTCAAGACTAGAGAAAGTTGACGCTCTATATCCAACGCTTTATACAAGTAATGATCTAAAACTATTTTCAAAAATGTCCAAAAACACCGTAAGGTGACCAATTTATTAATACTTTTACGGTATTTCAATTATCTCTGTCTTAAATTACATTTTTCAATGCCGGAGCAGCAGTAATTAAAGTTTTCAATATTTGATTTTTGTTAAATATTGTAGATTAAAGTATTAGCAATGTATAGCAGTTCTGTAAATATAATGTTTCATTTGGTTTATGAAACAAAAATTAAAGTGAAGTAAAGTTTTTCTATCGGGGAACCAATTTTAAATGAATGTCCTGATGAAAACATCTATAACACTGAATGTGACCATAATCTTAAAAACTTATTAAGATTTGTAAATCGGTATAAAACTTGGTATGAGACTTGGTCGCTAACTGCGGGCTTCATAAGAAGGCTCAGAGTCACTCAGCGGGCGATGGAAAGAGCAATGCTCGGAGTATCTCTGCGTGATCGAATCAGAAATGAGGAGATCCGCAGAAGAACCAAATTAACCGACATAGCTCAGCGAGTCGCAGAACTGAAGTGGCAATGGGCGGGGCACGTAGTTCGAACAGCTGATGGACGTTGGGGGCCGAAGGTGCTAGAATGGCGACCCCGCACCGGAAAGCGCAGTGCAGACCCCCCACCAGGTGGACTGACGACATCAAACGGGTCGCAGGGAGCCGCTGGGCACATGCGGCTCAGGATCGTTGTGTTTGGAAGTCCCTAAAAAAGGCCTATGTCCAGCAGTGGACGTCCATTGGCTGATAATGATGATGATGATGATAATACTTGTGTCTTCTCCTTATGAACCCATTTTAAACAGTGGACATTTAAAGAACCTTATTATAAGTTACAGATACAGTCATTTGTATAATTAAATTGTTCTCTTGGACAAGTAATTTTATTTTTTTAAATAATGATGCCATTTTCAAACAAGTGTCAGAAAAATATATAAGTTGCCGTTTAAATGGATGACATTAAACGCTTCACGAGAAACTGCTGCGAAGAAAAATTTTTATCTCCATGTTATTAAACTAGTTTCGGCCATATTTTTCTTTTTACGATATCCTTTGGAATTGACTTGAAAGTACAAATTGTACAGACATTTTTATACGTGCTTGCTAGTTTAACTTAAAAATATTGTAGTAAATTGTTATTGTTCTGAATATAGACTACTAGCAGTATGATTATACTTTTTCTCTTCATAAAGCTCATAAGCCTATAAATGTCAATATTAGCCAATTCACTGAAATAACATTTTTGAATTTCAATATTTTATTAAACTCATCATTTATTGCCGTGTAAAGAGTTGCGCAAACGCTTTCAGGATGACCATGTTTGAAGACGAGAGCAGGAATCTTGTTAGAGACTTGATTTTTAAATTGTGTCAATTTATATTTTGTGATTGATCTGCACTTACCATTATTTCTATTTTTTATTACTACTACTTGGGAAAACAACTTGTTGGCCATAATGCTCAGACCTAAGTTTATTTATTAAAGATTTTCGTAAAGAAGTAACAAACATACACAATCGCTAACAAACTTCGCCTTTATATTAGGAGTATCGTATGTAGGAGTCACTACCATACTTATAATATAAAGGCGAGGCGAAATGGCGAAATGGCAAAGTACTCTTAGTTTACTACTAGTGTCGTAAAATATACTATGAGAGTATAGTCGATAAATTACTAAAAAGTAGGAAATAAAATGTTCTAACAAAAAATAAAACCGACTCAAAACGCACTAAAAAGTAAAAAATAACTATGCGTCATTTAATTGCTTTAATTTACTTAAGCATATCTATGAGTCGGTGCCAGCCAAGTTTTCTACTTTAAGGACGTTACCTAGAACCCACAAACTGCTTTACTACGTTTAAAAAATGTTCCTTAAACTTAGCTGACACCTACTTTATAGATATGCTGAAGTAAATTAAAGCAACTGACGCAATTATTTTTTACTTTTTAGTGCGTTTTGAGTCGGTTCTATTTTTTGTTTAAATTTTTTTATTTTATGGCCTTCTTGGCGCAGTGGTATGCGCGGTGGACTTATAAGACGGAGGTCCTGTTTCGATTCCTGGCTAGGTTTTCGCGATTTAGTGTTTCCATACGATGTCGTGTAGAAACCGAAAAGAGTATGGGCACTCACTACATAATAGTGCAATGGATTCCATTTTACTCCTAACAAATTAGCCCATCATAGATTGCATCATCACTTACCATCAGGTGGTACAAGGGCTAACAATAAATAAATAAAAAAAACTTAATAATCTTAACAGTTCAACCATATACTCGCTGGCCCTCTGCCAGGCGCGAACCGAACGGCGGAAAAATCATTTACTGTAGCAAAATAGCAATGATTTCGCATAATACGTGAGTGTACTCCGATGATGAATGGATTTAATATTGTAGTGAAAATTGAATGCGGATTAATATGAGATCAATTTATTTCGATATTACATTAATTTCAATGTGGTATGAATTCAAATTGAACCAATAATTTATGTAAGCCTATTTATGTCATCAATATCAGCTTATTAACGGTCAGGGCCACTCTCCTTGTAGGAGAGAGGATATGGAGCATATACCCACCAAGCTGCTCCAATACTTAGCGGGCTTAGGTGATAATGTTTGATTCCTTAACGAATACTATCAGTTCACTGACGATCACTATTATTACAAGTAGCGGCACGAAACTCTAGCGCTGACCGTTATTGCGCAGAAGTAAAAATTTAGGTATCATGGGGGAGCTTGAGGAATGAGGGGCGGGCGTGCGTAGCGGCGATTGGCTCCCCTGTCGCATTCCGTCCCCCGCACCGAAACGACGCGACGCGGACTTCCAGTGTACAGTCTCGCTCTGAGTTGCATTGTTATTATTGTTAATTTTCAGTTGGTTTGTTAAATATAATTATATATTTTGTTGTTTTTTTAAGTTTGTTTATGAATTTAAAGGGAATAATATACCTAGAAGAAATACCGTTTTGCGACGCCAGGCGTGTTACCATTGCCTGATTCAGATTAGACTAGTCTTATATCTATAATAAAAATTGAGAATATAATAATGTTTTATTTTTCTACTCCCCGTAAGCTTTTCAAAATTTATTTATTCATTTATGGTAACTATCCATATATTTTAATATTTTTATATTTTTAATATTTTAATATTTTTTACTATATAATTATGTCTTAAGTAATACGAAATCTTTGGAAATTAGAACTATGAACTATAACATATATAAGCACAAACACGCACGTAACGTACACAAACACATACACACACACGCATGCACGCACACACACACACATATTAAAACGATGTCGTAACATGATTTGATATTAATTAGGTAATTAAAGTAAATATTGTATTGCGTACGCGACGGTACCGATTTACATGCCGCTAGTTATAACAATCACTATCAGTTGATGATAGTAACCGGGACTGACGACTTAACGTGCTTTCTGGGGCATAGGAGTGTAACACCACCAACTCATCGACTTCGAGCTTAGAATTTGGTTAACATTTCTGTGAAGAATGAAAATCATTGGAGCAGCATGGTGGGTCCACGCTCCATATACCTTGTCCTATAAGAAGGGAGCTGACCTGGCCCTATAGTGGACCGTTAATAGCCTGATAATGATGCTTTAATATAATCTATAAATTTTTTAACAAAAAATGGAACAGACTCAAAACCCACTAAAAAGTAAAAAATAACTGTGTAATTTAGCTGCTTTAATTAACTTAAGCATATCTATGATGTCAGTACCTCGTACTCGTACTATACGGCACTTGTAGCCAAAAAGCTACCGGTACTTACACAAAAACCGAAATCGCTGCAAGTGTGCCTATAAAATTTGAAGAGTTCCTTAAATTTTCAGGATATCATCATCAGATCCTAACATGACAATGGGACCTTCTTGGAATTGTCCCCTTTCTAATAAAAAAAGAATTGTCAAAATCGGACATTTCTGTAAAAAGTTATGCGTGGTCATACACAAAATATATGTGTCGAATAGAGCACCTCCTTCGTTTTTTTTCGTCGGTTAAAAACAGCGAACGTGTTACAAAATGTTAAAATGTTTGACACCAGCGCACAAACCGGGAAGTTTTAATAAGTTTGAAGCCCGGCGGTGGAAAAGAACATTATTTCTAAATAATACGAAACTTTCCGGAGCTAATAAAATGTGAACGGCTCATAGCTCTCCACTCCACTGCGACTTTCACGGCGCCGCTCACGTGTATCACTAACCACTAACCACAATATTTATGTCAACTATATAGTTCAGGAGAGAGTAATTTATAAACTCTAAGTAATCGATACCAATAAATAAAATTCAAGTGAATATTTTTATTTTCAAATTAATAGCTTTTGACTAAACACATATAAAAATTTTAGGTTCCTATCTATTTACATCCAAAATATTTTTTTTAATTTTGGCCTGTCTGTCACATTATTCCGGCTAATGTTTAAGACGGCTAAAGCGATTTTAACAGGAAGTTCTCTCGCAAATACCTAGCTAATGTTACAAAAAGTGACTAAAGCCTACTAAACTAAAGTAAAAATATATAATAAAAAGACGTGTGGCACTCGGAGACCGCCGCGGTAAAGCTATTGCATGGCATTTTTTTAGCAAATTATGCAATTATAATTATATAATTTTTTATTTTATTTATGCAGTATTTTTTTTTACAAGCGTGATATTTCAAAAAGTCATTAAAAGTTCTGGTATTTATCGATAGATGGAAAAACTAAAAAGTATCACCGCTGGGCCGGTCGGAGTGGGGGGGTGTTAGGTTTTTTTGTTAAGGAATTTCTGGATTCGGTCTCCACGCTCAAGGCCCGCGATAGAAGCTATGCAATAGCTTAAAAAAATTTATTAAGTAGTAATGTCAGTGAGTAGTAACAGAAATCCTTTCTTTAAATTCTAATATTATAAAAGCGACAGGTTGTATATCCCAAACATACAACCTTTGTTACTTGATGTTTGTTACTCTTTCACGCAAAAACACTGAATGGATTTTAATGAAACTTCACAATAATATAGCTTACGTATCAGAGTAGGCCACATTAACGTCATCATCATCATTATCAGCCTATTAACGGCCCACTCCAGGGCCAGGTCTCCCTCCTTATAGGACAGGGGATATGGAGCGTAAACCCACCACGCTGCTCCAATGCGGGTTGGCGGGCTTAGGGTGATAATGTTTCATTTATTAACGATCACTATCAGATATTGATGATAGTGATAGGCACGGGGGTGTAACACTACCAACTTCCAGACTCCGAGCTCGGAATGTACTGAACATTTCATAGAAGAATGAAAAAGCTCAGAAATATTCCGTGACCCGACCCAGGAATCGAACCCAGGACCTCGTGATCGAAGCCACATAGGTTAACCACTAGACCAACGAGGTGGTCAGTACTCCACATGCTATCTCGAAATCCACGGGAACGAGAAATAGAACGGGTGAAACCGTGGGCGTCCTCTGGTAGGAAACTTTTTCAACTTAACGTTTATGTGATGGCGAACTTAATAATAGGAAGTAGGAACATCATTGTTAGTTACAAATATTGTTCAAAAGATGTAATATTATTGATGAACATCTCTCGATATGAACTTTTGTTCACATCGGAATCAATAAAACATGGCTACAGCTGTTGTCAAAATATGTCCCACACGAAAAATGCCATCCTTTTCCAACCGCCAACCAGTGAGGGGGACAAAAATATGATTGCAGGGGCGAATTTCATTTAGTTGTCATTAGGGACAGGTACGGCAGCGCCTGACGAGGACGATCGCGTGACTGTACTACACCACATACATCCCGAATAGCGTTGCCAGACGTCCCGCATTTCCCGGGACGTCCCGTATCCTATGTATTCCCGTATTATACTCTGAAATGTCCCGTCGGGACGGACTGTCCTTAGTTCCATTTTTTAACCCCCGACCTAAAAACGACAGGGTGTTATAAGTTTGACGTGTCTGTGTAAATGTGTATGTGTCTGTCTGTGGCATCGTAACTCCCAAATGGATGATCTGATTTTAATGCGGTTTTTTTGTTTGAAAGGTATATCAGTCGAGAGGTTCTGAGCTATGTTTGGTGGAAATCGGTTCAGGTCTTCAAGGTCATCAGGTCGTTTGTTAGGTGTGATAGAAATGTTACACGCTCAGTTTGCTTGAAAGCACGTGTGTGATCTGACATTTGAAACACTAATGTCTTCTGGAACCACTGAGCTTGTCTGATGATTAGGCTCGAAGGTAGGAGACGTAACCCTGGTCTACCTTTTTAGTAAACCCATCAAGTTTGGGCTCGTTGAATTTGTCTTGGTTCTTTTCATGTTTCTAATTTGGGTCAGAGGTTAATTAAATTTTTAATGTAATGTTTTTTTATTATAAAGTATTGTATGTTTGGTTTACAAGTAAAAGTGTGTTGATGACTTTTTAATTAGATTATTATATTTTTATAGATTTTTGAGGATATATAAAAGTGACAATCCCCAGAGAAAAATAAAAATCACACTAAACATAATATTGTTTCTTATCTGTCCCGAGTAAAAAGCTTAGGTATATGCAAATATTTGTATTACATCTTTGCATATTTAACTATTTGTTCTTCATAAGCTCAAAAATCCTGGCTACCCTACCCAGTCCCGAACTTCCTACAAATTTTATGAACGCTTCTATTTCAAGGAATTAGAGTTCAAAATGTGGAGATTTCTAGTCCTAAACTGTTTTGACTATCATTATCAAAGTTATGAGTCATTGTTAAAATTATGCTTATTAAAATGATTCACGTTGCCGATTATAAATACGTTTTTGCTCTTTCCATGAAAACTGGTTTGATAATTAACTTTTATCTTAATTAGGGTCCCGGGTCATAGGATATCTCATATATATGCAAAAATTCACAGTTAGTGTAAGCTAAGCTTCTAAGAAATTATTACTGTTTAAATAAATATTGCGGAGTTTTTTAATTATTCTGGGAAAACGAATATCTTAGCTTTTGGATGGATGGATTGGATGGGTTGGATGGATTTGGATGGATTGGAATCCACATGCCACGCCGGGTCCATTGTGTGGCAGAGAGCAACGCCGAACAGAATCTGAGACTTGGGCACGGATGTAGGCTTAAGGGTGCCTTTTGTGACCTGTCCACGCTCGCCTTCTCTGCTTGAATTAGTGTTCCTTCCGAACTAAATCCAATAGGATCCTGCTAGAGCAGCTTCGTACACTCGTTCTAGAATGGAGTTTTTTTTTATCGACTACAAGTTGGCCCTTGACTGCTATCACACCTGATGTTAAGTGATGATGCAATCTAAGATGGAAGCGGGCTAACTTGTTAGGGGTAGGATGAAATCCACACCCCTATCGGTTTCCGCACGACATCGCACCGGAACGCTAAATCGCATGGCGGTACGTCTCTGTCGGTAGGGTGGTAACTAGCCACGGCGAAAGCCTCCCACCAGCCAGACCAAGACAAATTAAGAAAAATCTTAATCTGCCCCGCCGGGAATCGAACCCAGGACCTTCATCTTATAAATCCACCGCGCATACCACTGCGCCACGAAGATCGTCCTGTCGTCGTGAAGTTTACTGCAGTTCTAGTCAAGTCAAGATCTTTGAGCAGGCTGTAGACAGATTTTGCTGGTATACCTCTCGCACCCACTTCTACTGCATGTAAACTAACCAAATGGGTATTTTATGTTAGTTCATTTGTAAGATCAAAACACTTATTCACTTTTGATGGTCTTTAGAGATATTTGTTTCCCACGGCACTGTAAGCTCTACAAGTACTACATTTAATTTGTTTTGAAAACAGGAAAATGTATTTAATAAAATTAAACGTATAATAGCTAGAGACGAATATCTTAGCATTCCATGGATTCACTGTGCGGGTACGGGGTCCATCGCGTGGCTGAGAGAAAAACTCCGAACAGAGCCCGAGACTTGTGACACGGGTGTAGGTTTAAGGGTACCCTTAGTGACGGCCGTCAACACTCACCTCCTCTGTTCAAATTCTCTAGGCTGTACCTGTATCCTGATATTCCCACTCGAGCGGGATAAAAACGAGGGCGAACGCTAGTGGTGAAATATAGCGGTAGTAGCAGTTCGTCACTTTTTCCTACCAAAACAGAATTGTTTATACGAGACAATAGTTTTTGCAACGTATGGGAAATATCTGATCTTATTTTAGATTATTTGGAGTTTCTTGCCCTTCTTGTTTGCGATCTAATGTTTTTTGTTCTAAGATAAAAGTTTTGTCATAAAAGATGAATAAGAAACCAATACGGAAGTTATGTTAGAAGAACTTCGCGACTTTTTCAGTGTAGACTATAGTTTCTGTGGTTTATAGATGGAACTTCAGATTTTGGACATAAAATCCCTTTTTCCTTTTCAAGGACGGAATCTACGTGTATCTTTTGTCCATCGGTTCGGATATCTCTTTATAAAAATATAAGTACCACTGACCTATTGACTCATTACCAGATCTTTAAAACTATATACCCGATTGACTTCTCCCGATATTCGCGTGGAAAACTGTACGCGAATGTAACCGCTGGGCATATCTAGGGTTGCTATCCGTCTGGGTTTCCCCGGATTTGTCCTAGTTTAGAGGACATCCGGGGAGCGTCCGGGGAAGGTTTCATTTGTAGACCGGGTTTTAAAAAATAAATAAATAAAAAAAATTTGGGCCGCCCGCGAGACACGCACTATGCTCGCACCACACCTCGATCAACCGATGAACCAAGTATATTCCGTTCCAAATAAGGTGATTTATGACATTTTCAACTATTTTTTATTACATTGAATATTTTTAAAAGATCTTGTTGACATGTTGACATGTCTATAATCCGGGATTTTCACGTGTCTTGTCCTGTTTTCCAAATTTTAGAGACGGTAACGCTAGGCATATCTAGTTACATACATAAACAAACTGCATGCAATTACAATATTAGTTCTATGGCCTTACTAGAATTGCAGCAAGCTCCACATTAGAGCGAGTGTCCAAAGCTATTTTAGATCTATCTAAAATCTTTCCAAACTTGCCTGGGCAGGGAGAATAACATGAACAGAGGTGAGTGTAGACGAGCGTCACTAAGGGATCCCTTTTAAACCTACACTCGTGTCACAACTCACAAGTCTCGGGCTGTGTTTGGAGATTTTCTCTCAGTCACGCAATGGACCCAGCACCTGCATGATGAATCCTTGGAACGCTAGAACGAAGTTATTTTTTACTCTCTCTTTGTAAAAAATATCATATAGCCAAATTAATTCTTTCAATCGTTATTTTATTTAGGAAAATTGTCGCACAGTGACTTATCGCAAGCAACAAATCCTACTAAGTTGGTCGTTCTAATAATGCTCTGTTCACGGAATTTGTACCGAATACACAATAACCACTTTTTAATCTTACATTGTATGCTATGTTTCCGGGGTCGTTGACCCGGCCGCCCACACAAAATGTTGCCTAAGTCAATATGCACCGGCGTTGTTTATACTACGGTTTCTCTATACCGATCTGTGTGCAATTTTGTTTACACACTCTGCCGTTGTTCGACGTACGCCGAACTTCGGAGTGTTTGCTTCCTTTGATTAATAGACGAAAATCCATAGCTCACAGCTCCATCACTCTCGGTGTAAAGTTTTCAGTTTCGCAGTTCTATTTCCCACAGCCTGTAAATTAATTTAACCCAAAAAAATGGTTTATTGCTAACTGTATCATACGTACATAGGTTAATGTCGTTTCTTTCCTGACATAGGCTTAATTATTTTTCTATTCCTCGGGAGCATTCTGTTTCTGGTTGAAATGAATGATCAGGTAGGTACCGTCGTATAGGTATGTGTTCTGTTCTGTAACCCTGATAGCCTGTAAGTAGAGGTCATGTTGATTAGTTCCACCGTTACGGCGTGAAAGCGTAACAAACTCACAATTTAACTTAGTTTTTAGGTTTAAATTTTGACGTACTGGGTTTTATGTTTAGGTTTTTGGAACCGAAAAAGGAGTGGATATCACCCTACTCCTAACAAGTTAGCCTGGCCCTAATATACCTACGTCATTTTAATATACGTACTTACGTACATACTTACGATCATGTACCGTATTCTCGTAGGGGTAGGCAGATACCACATCCCTCCCGCCACGGTCCTTGCATACTTCCTTAGCTTCTTCCACTCTCATTAATCCTTTCATACAAGTTCCGTGTATAATATGACGACATCAGTAAATTGTAACATAATACCTACAATATGCATATTGTGTTCTTTTGGTCTACAGAATTGTGCCTGTATTAGGAAATAACGATGCATGAGATATTAATTCAGTTCCCGATCGTAAGCGACTGTTAAACATTCAACGTGTGATTTGATAGGCAGTATCGCATACGAGATCGTATAGGTAGGAGTAAGTACTGGAGACACCGGGGAATGGTAGTGTTGTGTACAACAGTTATTATTTCTTTTCTTTTGAGTTACTTCACCGACTCTTTAGATCCGAAAAGAGAGCTAATAAGTTAATTATGATGATGCCGATTTATTGAAGTTGGAAATGGAATTTATAATGTTTTTAAATTTTTACATTGCACGTAATATTGATTAAAATCAAAATTTTACAAGAGACGGTTTTTTAACGCTAGCTCATTTTATCGTAGGTACGGTTCCATCATCGCTCGTTGAAATTTTGTCGTATGGACTCCTAAACATAGCATGTTGGCTTATATAGGGAAAACGCAGAATCTTGGAAAATAACAGTCACATATCCTATATGACTAGAATTAGCAACGTTTTAGAGAACGTTGAAGAATAAGTTAAATGCTCAAAAACATATCCTTAATTTTTTATTTGGGCAAATGAAAAAGAAAATTTCAAGCATTTATATCTAGCAATTTTGTCAACAACACATTGTATACGAAATAGCTACATAATCGACATTATGAAAGACAAGGTAAAGGCATCATTAATTCTCTTTGCAGGTATTTCCTTCCCATTATCACTTGAATTCTGTAAAAAGTTTAGTAGTTGCATTATAGAGAATTTCACACATAATAAAGCCCAGATTTTTTAAAAACCGTTAAAAAGCTTAGGTTCTATAGTGGACTACGTTAAAGAGAGCGCTAAAGATTAGGTCATTAACTCGAAAAACATAACCCCTCTTAGGCAGTCATGAAACCTAAATAAGAGATGATTCAACAAAAAAGAAAACCCTCTATTTCAAAAAGAAGTAAAGAAACAGCTCTAAGCTCATTTGGGAATCGCGTACAACACTAGCTACATGTAATAGGTACACAATCGACATCGGCACATTATGAAAGACGAGGGAATGGCGTCATCAATTCTCTTTATAGGCACTTTTCCTTCCCATCATCACTATCTCGGCTGGGCGGGACGTTAAATTTTACGAGGCTGACTCATTTCAAGCCGGCTATGCTATTAGTCATTTACAATGATAAAATCCGATATTTTCTAAACGATTTTCTCGTTGATATTCTTCCGCGTACAGTATACGACAGTTTGATTAAAGATCATTTTATAAAAAAGTGTATAAATGATGCCTCGTTAGTCTAGTAGTTAAAAGTGCTACGTAGTACGAGGTTCTAAGTTCGAGTCCTAGTTCGGTATTATAGGAATTTTGTTTTTCTAAGAAATCATTAGTTTGTTTTCAGTAGCATGAAATAAAATATTAACCACCAGCTCCAAATTCTCAGTCTAATGAGAGAAGGGTATGTCTATGCCAAGTCTATGGTCTATTTCGCTTTATTATTTACTAAATCTAAACTGTAAGGTAACTTATTCTGAAAAACTGTAGTAAAAACACTAATAATTTTTTTCAATATTTTCTGACCCGAATTTTGAACTATTGACGTCATCGCAACTGATCAAACTAGCCATTCAATGTTAATGGAAATACTACTGTACTATTTCAACAAACCCAGAGAGGTCTGCCAACAAATTTTAGCCCGAATATATTTTCTGAGAGAACTAATACTGAGAATAATTCATCAATTTCCAGCAGAATAAGTTTAAGCGCAAAATGTTCTGAGTTCCGTACACCATTTCTACACTCTGTATACCTATAGTGTATATTACATAGGTACATAGTATCCATTTTCCAGAAACAAAGTTCGAACAGCCTGTATAACTGCAGGCTGACAAGCGCTGTAGCAAGCTCTAATCTAAATTCCCCATTGTAAATATGTAACCTACCTTGAAGTCTTGCTACTGAATACATACTACGAGTACATATTGGTACCTATCGTTATACAGAGGTGGCTTTATATATTTTTGATTTGATTATAAAGTTCGGTTTATGTTTCTCATTTTATTAACAAACTTATTAAAAGGAGGAGAAGGCTATGTTTAATTTATATATTCTTTTATGAAGGTATGTTCATTGATAGCTTCATGAATTGCTAAAATATTTTGAAAATTATTTTTTCATTTGAAAGTGTATACACCCAGTCCTAGTTAACTGATTGAATGATGCATCAATACAGAACCAAAGTTACCAACTCTGGGCAGAGGTTTGTTATTGAGAATTTCTGAGAACAAATGTAAAATAATAACAAATAATTTAAAAATACTTATACGTTCGTACTATCTTTCAAATCAAAAAATAATTTATATCAAGTAGGAGTAGGTTAGAAGCACTTTTGAAACATCAAATGTCTGTTTATAGCGATTCTACCACAGGTTCGGAAGGTAGAGTCAGCTGCGTGGTGCTGGCTAAAAACTAAGCTTTTATTGCATTTTCAAATCTAAATTATTAATTAAAAATTATATTTTAAAAGCTGTTTTTTCTGTTTTTCTTACAAAGACATAGTCGTTAATTTTTATAGAAAAATGGCCAAAAGTGGTTCGTAACCGACTGCATACGATAGTCGACATATTGTCGCAGCGACACTTCTAATATATAAAAGAACCTTGCCAAAAATTGTATGGGAGTGTACCCCAGGCTGCCCAGTAATGATATATATGTCATTAAATAGTGCAGATTTTCTATTTACAGAAAAATAAAGTTGTATGTAGCTATGCAGTCGCAGGAAAAAGTTATGAAGATTGAAAAAGTTGACTTTTCATACTACGACGACGGTCACGTGATTCAGAACACAAAAAATCGATTGAAATTTTTATTTTTTTGATATATTTTCAAGTGATTGCTATGAAATGAAATGAAATGAAATGAAATTTATTTATTTTTCTCCACATTATGTTACAAAGTTCAGTGTGTTAGGCTTTAATTATTTGACAATATAATAATGTGAGGACTGGAGCTTGCACTGGGTAAAAACCTGTGTTGCAAGACACCAGGCCCTATCCCCGCACCTTATGGGTTAATATTAATCCTAACAATGTGTGACTGTATGTGTTATTGTGTAAATATATGAGTGTTATGTGTATTTTGTGAGTTTATGTATGTGTGTGAGTGTATGTGTGTGTTTTTGAAATATCTATATTATAATCGGAATCATTTTTGTATAATAAGAAGATTTTCTGTGCAATCGTAGTCTAGATTAAGTAACCATTGAACTAGGCGTTTTTTGCACTGATGTTTATTTAATTTATCTATGTTTAGTTTTTTATTGGCAATGTTGTATATATGTTTCCCAAAGAAGCATGGAAACCTAGTTGTAAATGACTTTTTATAACTTTTCGGTTTGAATGTATTGTATTGACGTCTCTTTCCTATATTATTGCTTCTGTCTTCATAGCAATTGTGATATTTTAGTATCAGTTTATAAATAAACAATTGTCTAACTGTCAAAATTTTATATTCAGAATATAGCAATTTTGTGGAGTAGTGATTAGGTAAAAAGCGACTGCAACATGTGTGTTTTTGCCGCGCCACCCCATGTATCTATTCCATATGTTATTAGTGATTGGCATAGTGAAATGTATACAGTTTTAATTAGTTTAGTATCTGTCACTTCTCGCAAGTTTTTGAAAATAGCCACTAACTTTCGTAATCTATTGGAAAGTGTTTTAATGTGGTGATCAAAGTTCAGACATCTATCGATCAGTATTCCTAAGTATCTCACATAAGGTACATTCTCTAGTTTTGGACATTTACATTGTTGGTCTGTACATGAGTTAGTATGAGCATAGATACAGTAATCTGAATCTATTATTGGTTGTGATTTGTTTGTAATGGAGAAAGTAACATATTTGGTTTTATCAGCGTTCAAACTAAGGCGATTTAGCCTAAGCCACTGTGCAATCTTATTAAATGCTAGCTGTGCTTGCGCAAATACATCTTCCCAATTTTTCCCCCAAATAATCAATGCAGTATCGTCAGCAAAGCTCATAACTTTTCCATTTTTAATTTGCAGGTTACAAAGCTGGTTCATATATACTAGAAAAAGTGTCGGGGCCAGAATACTTCCTTGTGGGACGCCATGTGTGATTGGGAGGGCTTTGCTAGTGGTATTACCTATCCTAACTGACTGGCATCTATTTGATAGATAGCTTTCTATAAGTTGTAATTGTATGCCTCTAATTCCTATAAGTTCTAATTTTCGTATAAGAAGGGGTATGTCCACCGTATCAAAGGCTTTTGCTAAGTCTAAAAAGACAGCCAAGCACTTATCCCCTTCGTCCAAGTGTTTTACAACACAATCCACAAGATCGTAAACAGCATCTGATGATGATCTTACGAAAACCATATTGGTTCTTAGATATTAAGTTATTTGTTTCTAGATACTTAACTAATTGTTTATTTATAATTCTTTCTAGTACTTTAGATATACATGGTAAAATAGATATTGGGCGGTAGTTTGATATTTCGTTTTTTTCCCTTGTTTAAAGACCGGTGTGACTATTGATTTTTTTAATATATTTGGGAAAATGCCAGAGTTAAAAGATAAATTACAAATATAAACTATGAGGTCAGCTAACAATTCTTTATTTTGTTTTAATATTTTGGCCGATATTTAAATATGAGCATAAGTTTGGACAGCCCGGAGCAAATTTTGGCAATATCATTTCCCTGTCACAATGTTAGTTACCGTACTCCTCCGGAACGGCTTTACCGATTTTTACCAAATTTTGTATGCGTATTTTACTATCTAATTTTCACCTACATTTTTTTAAATTTTTAATGCAAAACAACGTTTGCCGGGTCAGCGCTAGTATTTATATGAATTCCACTTCAATACGATCCGCGGCGAGCGCCACGTTACCATATAAAGCAATAATGTCGCTGCAACTTGTCGTCTGCGGTCTACAAACTCGCATTAACTAAAATCTAGTAGAGTAAGCAAACAACGAGTCAGTTTAGAGCACGTACTCGTAAACACTCATTGTGCTATAATCAATAGGCACGAGCTTTCAAACATCTTTATTAGCCACGACGTCGAAAATTCTAATAATAGATGGCTCTGATATACGGGGTGAGATTTTGAGAGCGGATAGTGACTGAGATATTATACGAATGCGGAATAATAATAAGAAAATATTTTGGAATTCTACACTTCGATAGTATTTTAGTATTTTTTGGATGGAGGAATAAAGTTCTAGCGTCCGAGTGGAAGTATTGTTAAAGTTCCAAATTTTAACTATTTTAATAAAACGAGCCTGAGAGAAAATTGAACCTAAAACCTGATGCTATTGAGCTAATATTTATTTTACATTTCGTACTGCACTGTCGGGTAAAATTTTACACAATGTTTATTCGTGCTTACAGGTAAAGGTTCTTACATCCATTATTCTTTGAATAAATTAGTGTTTATTATAATTTAGTATATGACTACAACGAGTTCCAAGTTATAAAAAAAACTAAACGACATAATTTAAAACTTATTTTTAAATTTTTTAGAATTTGAAATGTATCTTTGATGCATTGATGTTTCTTAGGTATTGATTGTTTACCTACTTTGACGTTCTCTAGTTTTGACAGAATGTATAGACTAAATTTGCTGTAAGCTTCATTCTAAAACGAGTGTCCAAATCCACTCAAGCAGGATTCTAACGGTCCGGTCACAAACGGTACCACATCCGTACCGCAAGTCTTCGGTCTTCTCCTCTCTGCCACATGATGGACCCGGCACCCACCTGGTGAATCCATACAATGTTATGATAATCGTAGTTTATTCCAAAATATCACCCTGCACACCACGAGCATGTCAATTGGTACACGCCCTATTTGTAAATTTACGTAACTCATACGACTTTATTGACCGAAAGTTGACGTCTAATGTACGACAGGGCATTTCACAGTCGGCGGAGCAGACCTGGCGGGGTTGTTGCGCAGCGCGTTTCCTTTGTGTGATATTAACCATAGCATTGACATCAGTGATCCTTGGCGTATTTGTTGAAACTATATAGCATATTCGGAAGCCTTGCAAAAAAATAGAGTTTGAATAGAGGTTAACATCAATTATTAAATACTAGCAGTCGCCCGCGACTTCGTCCGCGTGAAAACCTCTTAGGTACCCTTCTAATTTTAAAGACAGATTTTCATACAAAATGTGTAAAGGCACATATAGTGTGCTCATTCCCCACTCCCCCTCTCAATTAATTTTTTTTATAGTTTCCCGTGAAGCAATATTCTCCGTCCCGTCCCGTGTACTAAAGGTCTACATTTTTGTTAAACATTGTATGACATTTCAGTACATTAACATTAAAAATATATATTTATGGCAAGCTGATGGGTATAAATTGATATTAAATAGTATATTTCACTCTTGAGTCTAGCCTTCAGAATAAACAAAAATAATTTTACAATCCGACACGCAGATAGAGATTAGCCCGATTAAACAAACGAACAAACTCTTCTGTGTACTAAATAGATATTTGAACAAAGATCGAATTCTTAATTCATCATCGTATATATAACATAGATCTAAACTCCCCTCCCGCACGCGCACCCCCGCCTTGGTGACGCTCACCTCGCAACGCAGAAATAGTAATATTTTAATTTCGCCATAACTTCAAAACCAAACGTCCAATTTTAATCTTTTAAATACCAAATATTATCTACATAAACTGTACTTAGTGATGAAATAATTTATTTTGATAAGGATTAGTAGCATGAGTAAAATAAATGCGTTTAAATGTAGTCCAAAAAAAAATCAAGATTTTTAAATAAAAAAATGGTTGTTGTGCCTCACTCGACATAGATAGGTATAGTGTGTCGCGGACTTTTTTGTAGATATTTATAAGATCTCCAATTAATTAGAACATTTTATGGTTCTATCTTTTATAGTTTACGCAGCGTACGCAAAATAAGTAACTTTTCTGGTTGATTTTTTACACCTTGTGTCCGAAAAACCCAAATATTTTACGGAACCCTAATTTTTTCCAAAATAAAATTTAGCCTATGTTACTCGTGGATAATGTAGCTTTCGAATGGTGAAAGAATTTTTAAAAACGGTCCAGTAGTTTTTGAGCCTATTCATTACAACCAAACAAACAAACAAACAAAGTTTTCCTCTTTATAATATTAGTATAGATAAATATATCGGAAAAACTGGCTAAATTAGTAAACCATCTTTGTGTGCCTGATTGGTTGTTACATAGCAATGCTACTTAGCAGCAAAAATAAGCATAATCTTTTTATTGACAAGCTCTGCAACAAAAACTCACTGTTTACCACACTTGTGTTATAAAAATTAAAATAAACATGACCTTAGTCTGAGAAGGACCCAGTAAAAATTCAGCTAGGTATTATATTTGCTACAAAATTTTGTATTAAATGAAACAATTTCCCCAAAGCCTTTCCAATTCATTTATCCATTGCGAGTGCATTGCTCAATAGAGTCCCAGACGCGAGTTCTTGCGTTGCGTTTATTGCGTCGTCAAAGAGTTTGTTTTCGCGTAACGCGGGTAGTTGACTCGGTTACGAGTTTGTACAACGTCTGATACGTCCCGTCTACTAATTAATTAGGATTACGGTTAAGGCGCGTTCACTGAGCGTCAGATAAAACTTTGCGGCCCGTGGCACATAACCGCGCTCTTAAATCATTACGACCCTTAAATTTCGTCTAATCTCCACTCGCCTTGTCCCTTTTGATTGTTTGGAGACAAGCGTTTAGGCGTTTGAGTAATGCTTGTGTTTAATTTGGTTTTATGGCAGACTTAGAAAGAAAATGTTGAAAGTATGTATCTTGTGTCTATGATTTTGATGGGTTGGGTTGGGTTTTAATTATTTTATTTTTCATTTTTTTTATATAAATTCATTATAATCATTATCACATTTTTTCGTCCAAAATTCCTCAGTGCCTGAAGACAAGAGTCTTTGAACAGTGCGTGTTGCCAGTGATGACCTACGGATCAGAGACTTGGTGGCTAACTGCAGTCTTCATAAGAAGGCTCAGAGTCACTAAGCGGGCGACGGAAAAAGCAATGCTCGGTGTATCTCTGCGAGATCGAAACAGAAATGAGGGGATCCACAGAAGAACCAAAGTAACCGACATAGCACAGCGAGGCGCATTGAAGTGGCAATGGGCGGGGCACGTGGTTCGAACTGATGGACGTTGGGGACCAAAGCTGCTAGATTGACGATCCCGCACCGGAAAGCGATTTCGAAAGACATCAAACGTGTAGCAGGGCGCTGGCAACAGGCGGTTCAGGATCGTTGTGTTTGGAAGTCCGTAAAAAAGGCCTATGTCCAGTAGTGAACGTCCACCGGCTATTGATAATGATAATGATGATGAATAATTATCAGCTTATTAACTAACTACAGGGCCAGGCCTCCCTCCCTTTAGGAAAGGGGATAAAGAGCGTATACCCACCGCACTGCTTCAATACTTGTTGGCGGAATTAGAGAGATTTATTAACGATCAACATTACTTGTTACTTGATACCAGTGACCGGGACGAACAGTTTAACTTGCACTCCTAGGCACGTTGGTGTAACACCACCAACTTATTTCCGGGCTTTACACATAGAAGAATAGAAAACTCCGAATTATTCCGTGACCCAATCCAGGTTTAAAACCCAGGACCCCGTGAACGAAGCCATATAGGCTATCCTAATATGATGATAATGAAGTACCGTTAATAAAATTGAGATAAATTACTGATATCTCATAAGTTAGTAAGTTCCGTGTTTCCGCATCTAGTTATTAACGAGTTAGTGTTTTTGCTCGGAATCGGAACGAAAAAGCGTTGTACGAGCCGCCTCTAATTACAGCCCGGATGGCGTAACAATGCACCGTAATTACTTTTTGATATAGGCAAAAAGATAACTTTCGCCTTACGAGATACGGCGTTTGTTTTACATCGCGTCAGAATAATGTACAATGCCACCGCTTGTAGAAGTAATTTAACTTTTTTAGGGTTCTGTACCTTAAATGATAAACCGGCTTAACATAACCATATAGATTTATAAGCGTTAATGTCCATAGGTGTTGAAATGGCAACCTCTCATGCAGCGGACGTCATCAAGCTAATCTCAAAAAGATAGCGGTAAATGTAGGATTTTTGTTTAGTTTGGAATATTTTAGAAAAAAGTTATGTCTACAGTGAATGTCCATCGGTTGACGATGATGATGTTGTCCAGCAGTAGTTGTCGATATTGTTGATGATTACTATAGACGATTTTTTTTATAATAATAGAATAATGAGCCGCGCTGCCTGTTTCTACTGTTATGTTTACTACGTTTGTACTATTATGTATTCTGTGGTAGAAGTAATAAAACATTTTGTGGTTGAAAGGAAAACTTGTAGGATTGTTTCCTTTACGTTCGTCTGTCTGTCTCGACCTGATTATGTTGTAACTTACTAATCGATCTCTTTTAACGATTGCTCATCTGAAAAGGATCTAGTTGTTACCCTAGTCATAGGTCACGAAAGGCCACGTCGTTGTATGTATGACTAGAGGATTGCGTAGTTCTCGTCCCCCGTGGGAATTTTGTGATAAAAATAATGATATGCCTGTGTGTTATTCTAATATGTAAGCTTTGTTATAGCGTGAAAGAGTAACATCCATCTATACATACAGCCTCCGTGGCGCAGCGGTATGCACGGTGGATTTATAAGACGGAGGTCCTGGGTTCGATTCCTGGCGGGGCAGATTGAGATTTTTCTTAATTTGTTTAGGTCTGGCTGGTGGGAGGCTTTCACCGTGGCTAGTTACCACCCTACCGACAAAGACGTATCGCCAAGCGATTTAGCGTTCCGGTACGATGTCGTGTAGAAACCGAGAGGAGTGTGGATTTCATCCTACTGCTAACAAGTTAGCCCACTTCTATCTTAGACTGCATCATCACTTAACATCAGGTGTGATAGCAGTCAAGGTCCAACTTGTAGTCGATAAAAAAACATATAAACTTTCGCCTTTATAATATTAGTAAGTATGTGGTACGATATAACCTTAAACGTAAAGTTAACTACGTCTCTTAAAAAAGTTCGTCTTTTTGATAGAGAATTGTTCGGTTCTCTTATACGAATTTCTTTCATTGCTTTAATAATTTTGTACGGAACCTTCGGCGCGCGTATTATTTCAGCACTTTTTTTGTGTCATCGACTTTGATCGACGAGGTTTTATCACGATCTATTTAAAATGTACTAAGCAGACGCATTTAATAGCGATAATCCATAAACGGAATAAACTCAAACCCAAAAAATCTTTATTCAATGAAATCTTTATGATTATTTTGAATCGTCAATTTTTAGATTATGAAAAGTAATGGTAATAATTAAAGTCTAAAACTTAAAATTTAAGCTACGAGGGTTCCAAACGCTCCCTGGAATAAGCAGATAGTCCACTATGATTTTAAAGTGCTACACTTGCAGGCATGCAAATAGTACGTCCTACAGCTAACCTAAGTTGATTGGAGACACAAGGTGTTAAGTCTCACGCAAATCATCACCTGATGATGATGGTGGTTTCATCATCACCCATAACGCCCTTCAGACTAATGTTGATAAAGGGGACAGACATAAGCGTGCCTAGGACATACCTAGTAAAATTCTCATTTTTTTCAATAATTAGATATATATTAGTATGGATTCGAGTTTTAATGACTGAAAAATGTTAAAACATGTACCTAGCGTACATGTTGAGAACAATTCAGTTAATGCATAGAATAGGAACGAGCAGGGTTAGGTAGCAAGAGTACATTTTAGTGTTAATATATGTATGCTAATGTAGCTGTGAGCAGCATAGCAAGTCTCATAGCTATTCCAGGCGGTGTTTTGGAGCGATATATATTTTAAGAGCCGTCAAAGTGTTTTAAACGATTGTACGACTTGCATACAAATTTTACGTGAGTTTGGAATGAGCTGATATTTTGGTAAAGTAATTTTGATATTCGAATATCTTAAATTACAGGCACGTGCACTTGAGGCGTTATGTAATATATGCCTAAAGTTGATTGATATCTTCCTCTGGGATGTATTGCCTTGTTACAGGCAAAGGTTTTCCACTAAACATTATGTGGACCTTCATACCTACCATCAACTATAATAGCGACTCAACTGTAGATCTACACTGAATTGCAGTTTATGTTATTATTATGTAATAACGTCAGTTGAGTGCCTAGTGTGAGCTTTCACCAAAACAAGAAAACTTCACATTCGTGTGAAGGCAAATTTTATATGGAATTGAAGTGTCAGTGTCATATAGAATTTGCGTTTACCGTTCTCGATATCGACGTGGTAAAATCTTACACTAGCGACACTGGCCGGTTTTGGTCTACAATTGAGTCGCTATTATAGTTGATGGTAGCTATCCTTGTCATGTCAATGAACTTTAAACGATAAGGTGCTAAAGTAAAGTCAGATGCTAAAAGTAAGCTTGTAAATTTAGCTATCTGAACGTAAATATACTATACAATTAAGGTTCAAGATTACCAAAATGGTCTAAGCCTATTAGTCCTACGGTTAAGTCATGCTATGAGTATCTAAATGATCTAGCATGAAAGTAACATAAATGCAGAAGAAATGAAAGCATTGAGAAGTATGAGTTGTGTGACAGAATTAAGAATAGTGCGATGTGTGGTATTAAAGAACATATTATAGTGACTAAAATCGAGAATGGTATGCTGAGATGATTTGGTCACGTAGAGAGAATGAATGAAGGGAGACTAACGAAAAAGTTAATAAGGCGAGAGTGAATGGAAATGTTGGAAGTGGAAGACTAAAAGTCCTTCTTTCTGATTAAAGGTCAAGTTAAAAGTATCCTGACGTACCTACTTGTATGAAAGTTTAAACAAAATTAGTAGAAGCTAGAGATATATACAAGGATCATGGCAAATAGAAGGACTCCCATACCCTTATGGAAATGATCTAGTTTAACATAAATAAAGAAATTTTGATTTTAAAGAATGATAATTAACATCTTCTACGAACAAGGTTAACGGTTAATCACACTTATGAAACAGAGAAAGAGAAGTAAAATCAAACGTAAAGATCTACTAACGAGGTTGATTTGCCCCACTTTTGAAAAAGAGGAACACTGTAATTTCCATTCCACCTACTAAAGGAAATTAGTTCGGTCCGGATTAAGTTTAATTGTCTACTAAAGGTGTTAACGATAACAATCAGATCCTCGGCGTTGATAGCCAAGACAGACAGCGAAGGGTTAAAGTACTTGCCAAGTAACAGATTGCGTCCCCATTGTGAAAATACAAGCGCTTTAGCGAGAGGATTTTTCTAGAAACAATTAAACTTGCTAGACTTTTCTAGTACTTTTCTTCTGATCCCGACAAAGTTGTGAAGCTGGAATTGACTTCTTTATCTTGATTTCGAATAAGCAGATTAAAAATAGTTTTTTTTTATATTACAAGTTAGTCCTTGACTGCAATCACACCTGATGGCAAGTGATGATGCAATCTAAGATGGGAGCGGGCTAATTTGTTAGGAGTAGGATGAAATTTGTCGGTTTCCACACGACATCGTACCAGAAAGCTTGGCGGTACGTCTTTGTCGGTAAGCTGGTAGTGGGTTTAGATTTTTTTTTAAATTGGACCCGGTCTGGTTGGTGGGAGACTTCAACCGTGGTTAGTATACCTCCCTGCCGTCAAAGATATAAACCGAAAGAGGTGTGAATTGAATCCTAATGATGAAGTTAGCCCGCAGCCATCTTAAATTGTGTCATCACTTACCACCAGGTGTGATTGCAGCCAACGGCCAACTTGTAGTGTATAAAAAACAGATCGAGATCCACAACTTGAAACATCGTGACGTGAAGCCACATACGCCAATCACTGGGTAGGGCAGTCACTCGTGTAAAATAAGAGTCAATTTATTGATTAGAAAGTTTTATCTAAATCACAAATGTACCTATTGCATTTCCGTTCGAGTCGGTTACTGTTTTGAAAGCGGGGCTTAGTAATTTGGATTTCCTTATTAGATTATCGTCGTCCTTATTATACCTAATTGCTTCGGAATGTTTGGCTCGACGCGCTGTGACTAAACACTAAAGCTGCAAGTGTTTCGCAAAATTACGAATATGGAAGAAAGGGAGTATTAGGCTCAACTCAGATTGAAAGCGAAATGAATTTTAATATTAATCTCTATTTTTAAAGACGTGTAAAAAGTTACGGCTGAGTGACGCAGTAGGTAGTGATCCTGCTTCTGCATCCTAGGCTGTGGGTTCGATTCACACATCTGGAATACATGACACATATTATGCTATGTATCTATAATACCCATGTACCCTCTACCTACACCAGTAATTCTCAACTTTTTTTTGTTGCGGTACATATTTAATGATTTCAAAATTTGGCGGCACACAAAGAAAAAGATAAAAATTATTTACTTACTACAACTAAACACTGCATAAATAGTTTATGACAAAAATTTTAAATACACCAAGACCCCGCTTTGCGTCGCTAATGCGTTCCTGAAAAATGCGACGCAAACTGAATCACAATTTTTTTTTGTGGATGTAAATATATATTCATGTTAAAAATATTTTTCTTTTTAAATGATAAAATTTAATAATATTAACATTATTATATATTTGCAAAATTTGGCGGCACACTTTTGAAATTTGGCGGCACACAAAAGTGCCGCGGCACAGTGGTTGAGAATCACTGACCTACACCATAAATAGCCCCAAAGTAAGTACTTTGATGCTATTTATGTGTTTGTACTTTTAAACTTGTATTGTTAGAGCAGAACATAGGCTACTTTTTAGGCTCACAATGATTAGCCACATAGGTAGGTAGAGAATGAGATTCGAAAAATAAAAATTCTAACAATAGTTAAATGCTTGGTTTGCTTGATTTTAGGCCGAACCTGGGCTAATCATCATCATCATTGAGTGTCATCCATTTTCGTTCATAGTTTTTGGGTATCTGGTACTTTAGAATCAATCTAAGAAACTCAGACAGGATCCTCTTAGCAGATGCCCAAAAAATACAACTTTTGTTTTCATTAGGACTGCTATATTTTCGCAGTTACTTTCAACTTTTAAGCGAATTTTAGCGTTTGAGAAGTAATTCCAAGAGTTTTAAAATATTTTCCTTAACATCGTCATCATCTGGGACATGTAGGGATCCGTTAATAGGAAACTCGACGAGCTACTAAACCAACTCAATTATAGTAATAAACAGACTCCGTTTAAATAACCTTAACACGTCAGCTCGTAGTGAACTAGTTGCCGTCCAGTGCAGGGCGGAGTTGCAATAATTTTAGTATTTAGTTACAGCAACAACGTTGAGCTTGTTGCAACTTATTGCAACTTGTAATTTGTTGCAATTTGGCTGCAAAGTTATAAATGTCGTCATAGACCAACTTAGCTTTGCGCCGCTAGACGTTAACATGGCCATGTTTGTTTGGACAAATAAGTTGCTGTCGTTTGCAGTTGCGTTAAATTTAGCCTTTAGTTTGAGATGTTGAACAATTTGCAACTTGTAATTAATACTTGTTGCGAATTATTGCAACTTATGCAATTTGTGATGTGCAAACGCAGTCACATCACAAATTCGGGACCCGAACGTGCTACAATCCGGGAGGATGAAACCTTATAAAGGAACAGCATACATGAGATAATTGTTAAAGAACAAAGCAAACAGCAACAAATTAAGAAAAATCTCAATTTGCCCCGCTGGGGAGCGAACCCGGAATCTCTGTCTTATAAATCCACCGCGCATACCACTGCGTCACGAAGATTCGTCAAAAGTTGCGGACGTCCTTTAGTTAATTTTTTAAAAGTCTATCTGTGGTCAAATATTTACAAAAAGCTTTAGGATCATTCCGGACGTAGTCATTAGTGCTTATTTAACACAGCCTAGTAAAAGATGAGTCGTTCTAGATGAATCATGTTTTAACCTTTATCTAGGTTAAATCGTAATCAAGCGACTACAAAACACAGGTCCAGTAAGTAGGTATATCACTACATTTCGTACCTAGCTTTTCCTGGTTCAGGGCAGATAAATATATTATTATTTTAATATTAAATATTAAATATTTAATAACTAGCTACATATATCACGGTAAACGATGAAATTATAACATACCGAAATTGCCATCAGCTCCCATGTAGTACATTAGCATAGAAATGAGCAGCCCGGCCGCATAGCCGACCTTTCACACTGAATACACATCTCGGTCGGGGCCACCGTCAGGCCTCTTCAGACTGTCCACTGTTTTACTGATCCTTGAATATTACCATTATACTTAGAGCATTATACCATTGCGGGCGGGTGTTGGGTGATAATGCTTCATTTATTAACGATCACTATCAGGTGTTGATGATAGCGACTGGGACCGACGGCTTAACGTGCTCTCCGAGGCACGGTGGTGTAACATCACCAACTTCTCGACTCCAGGTTTGGAATGTGCTGAAAATTTCATAGAAGAATGAAAAAATCAGAATTATTCCGTGACCCGACCTAGGGTTGAACCCAGGACCTCGTGATCGAAGCCACGTAGGCTAACTGTATGTTATAAGTTTATCATCATCATCATCGTCTGCCTATTACTTACTACAAGGCCAGGCTTAATTGACGTTATGGAGCTCAGACCCACTATCCATCTCCAATGCGGGTTAGCTTAAAGTGGTAATATTGGTTTCTTTAACTGTATCACATGTTGACGATAATATCCGGAATCGACGGCTTCACGTGCTCTTCGAAGCACGGGGTTGTAATACTAAAAATTGCACATTGTTGGTATCACATTCCGGCTTATAATTTACTGAAGAACATTGTAATTGCATATGCAGGTAAAATAAAATTTCATACTGACGTGTATTTGGACATTTTAAATTCAGTTTTTTACACGAAATCGCGGGCAAGTAAAAAATATGAGTACTACACTGTTAAATTTGGTAAGTAGCTGTATTCCGTGATCCGCATTGAGATTTTTACACAGAAATAGAAAAAAGAGTTCCCCATACTTAGAACTGAAACTCGAATTTTTTTTGTGGTATCTATGGATAGGTTTTCAAAAATGATATTGAGGTTCGTAATATCATTTTTTAGAGTTCCGTTGCCAAATGGCAAAAAAAGGGGTCCTTATTGATTTGTAAAGTCTTTTTTTTTAATGACTACATGTTGGCCCTTGACTGCTGTCACACCTGATGTTAAGTGATGATGCTATCTAAGATGGAAGCGGGCTAACTCGTTAGGAATAGGATGAAAATCCACACCCCTATCGGTTTCTACACGACATCGTACCGGAACGCTAAATCACGTGGCGGTACATCTTTGTTGGTAGGGTGGTAATTAGCCACGGCGAAAGCCTCCCACTAGCCAGACCAAGTTAAATGAAGAAAATCTCAATCTGCCCCGCCGGGAATCGAACCCAGGACCTCCGTCATATACATATACAATCCACCGCGCATACCATTGCGCCACGGAGGTCGTCTGTCTGTCTCTCTGTTCGTCCTTGCGTCACAGCCACTTATTTCCAAAACTATATGAACTATACTGTTAAAACTTGTTAAGTAAATGTATTCTGTGAACTGCCTTAAGATTTTTACACAAAAATGAAAAAATAAATAATAAATTTTGGGGGCTCCCCATGCTTAGAAATGAAACTCAAAAAATTTTTTTACTAAACCTATATGTGTGGGATATCAATCGGTGGGTCTTTAAAAATGATATTGAGAATTTTATTATAATTTTTTTCTAAAATGAATAGTTTGCGGGACAAATACTTCCAAAGTGGTGAAATATGTGCGTTCCCATGTAACTTCTTTAAGAATAGCCAAGTTTGTAATGTAAGCGCAAAAAATGCCGCTAATTTACGACATAACTTCAGAAACTCTAACATTATCACTTTTTCTCTACTATATAATGCGTGTATTATACACATAAAACTTCTTCTTAAATCACTCTATCTGATAAAAAAACCGCATGAAAATATAAAGAAATTCAAATTTTAAAGATTTAAGCATACATAAGGATTGACAGAAAAAAGTTACTTTGTTTTATACTATGTAATGATAAGTATAAGAGAACGATAAAATTAAAAAAAATATGTGCTGTACATTATCATACAAATTTCAAACGAAAATTGGTTTGAACGTAACATAATCTAGTAAGAAATTATTTTTTCAATAATTATAATATTATTATCCATTTCCTCATCAAATACTTACTCATACCAAAAATTTTTACCTACAGGTTTGTATGGAACCATTGGTGTGCTAGTCCGATTCGCACTTGGCCAGTTTTTATTTCCTTTTGAAACCGGAACCCTAATAATTAAACGAAAATTTAATTTAGGGTGTCAAAAATTACAGCTTTAAACTTAAGACCGTTTCCGTCAGCGATGTCAATCTATTAGATAGTCGTCGAGAGCTACAAACGATAGCGCGACATAAGGGAAGGCAGCGCCATCTATTTCAACCATGACAACATTTTTCCCAAATTTCGGGCATAGAATTTATAAAGATAGTTAAATAATCCGACATATTCACCCTATGCCCACTGACATGCTATGGAGGAGCGTGGTGAGGCTTAGCTCCCTTTTCTATAAGGAGGGAAGCCAGGCCTTGTACCCTAGTAGAAATACTAGCAGAGCAAGTTGAAGGAATCTCATTCGCCATAGTTTCCGATCCCGTAATATCAGAATACCAATGTAGCTTATGTTAATTTATTTTATACATAAATATTTAAATATTTTTATGTGATAGACTTTAACAATCCCAGTGGTAGTTCAAACTTACTTGTTGAATTAGCTAAAACATACTTATTGGGGAACAAAAAAACAACAAGTATTGTACTTCATACACTCAGAAGACATTTCAATTTTATTAATTTGTATAGTTATCTATACCAATATTATAAAGAGGTAAAGTTTGTAAGTTTGTAAATAAAGTTCCGTCGGGGCTAATCTTCGGAACTACAGTTCCGATTTAAAAAATTCTTTCACCAGTAGTATGCTACGTTATCGTTGAGTGTCTTAGGCTATATATTATGTTTGTATTGTATATATTAGATTTTGTTGCGGAAGTCGGATCGCAAATATCTGTTAAATCGGCTTTAAGTATTGAGAAAAATTGAAAGCAATGTATCGATACTTTATGTATCTTAAAAAGTTCTACAAAAAAGTCTGCGACAGCATATATCTATCTTTTATATTTTAACAGATAACTTTTTGTGTTTTAAAAATCATCTTATTCATATGCTTACGTTTACGTCATCATTTATATAACTAAAATTAAATCCTTATCAAAACAAATTATTTAGTAATCACAAGGATATTATAGAGATAAGATTTGTCTTTTACAGTATGTTAATTAGTTGTATAGTTTCGGAGATATTACAAAATTTCTAAAAAGTGCGACACTGTAATAAATCATTTAATTCATATGCTTAAGTTTAGATCATTATTTTTACAACTAAATTTAAATCCTCATAAAAATAAATTATTTAATAATCTTAAGAATATTATAGAGATAAGATTTGTCTTTTACAGTATGTTAATTAGTTATATATTTTCGGAGATATTACAAAATTTCTAAAAATCCGGAAAATGCCGCTATGGCGTCTAAATTTACTTGACTTCTTTCGTGTTATATTATACGTACTGAATAGAGGTCAGCATTTTCATGATCGAAAGGTTAATACGGCGATGGATTTAGAATTCGATTATTGTTCAAATATCTATATAGTACACGAAAGAGTTTGTTCGTTTGTTTAAACGGGCTAATCTCTAGATCTGCGCGTCGGATTGTAAAATTATTTTTGTTTATTCTGAAGGCTAGACTGAAGAGAATAAATACATATTGTTAATGTTAATGTACTAAAATATCGTACAATGTTTAACAAAAATGTAGATCTTAAGTACACGGGACGGGACGGAGGATATTGCTTCACGGGAAACTATAAAAAAATTAAATTGAGAGGGGAATGTTTGGGCACTTTGTATGAAAGTCTTCTTTAAAATTAGAAGGGTACCTAAGAGATTTTCACGCGGACGAAGTCGCGGGCGACTGCTACTAGATTATAAAAACATTGCACTTACCGCATTGTTTTCATTATACTGCGTCTCGCCCGAGGAGGTTTCAATTCAATTATTTTTAAGACTGCGCATGTGCCTTGTGCTTTACTACTTTACCGCTGGGCTTTAGTTAGACGCCATAATTTAATATTTATTTATTAATTCCTCCTTGTATTTTACTGATTTATCGTCACCCTGTAGTAATAACAAAAGAACAATCAATATGGTGAAAAAACTCAGCATATTATGCTGAGATTTTGTGGTAATGAAAACCAAAAAATGGTGAGGAAAAGCGAGTGGAAATTCGTTCATTAAACTTGGAATTTATCGTGAACAGACAGACAAAAGTGGCAGGGGACTTAAGTTCAATGTCTATGATATTGAAACATTATCACTACTGAAACTGAAATCCAAACATCCCCAGAATCCACTCCTCGATATCTGTTTTTTTGATGAAATTAATTTCAATTGAATTTTGTAATTGCAATTAAAACTCCGCAAATTATTGAGAACGCCCAGAGACGACGCATGCGCGAGCGTCCTGGGCGGACCATCAATTCCATTAAATTATATAAGTTAACCAAACCACTGGATGTTTGATCATGTTATTACCACTTACCTTTTATTAAAATAAAGATTATAGTTAACATGGGATAGTTTCTTCTCATAAAAATAAATAAAAAAGCTGTAATAAAAAGTTGTCATTTATGAAAATAGATGGAGCTATCCTCTTTTATCTCACGCTATTGTTTGTTGTACCCGATGGCTATAGATTTGATAGGGCATAATTGTATATTATACCTATCCGAATCGCCTTACAATTTTTGACACCCCTTTGGGGTCTATTTTCGCTTTATTTATTAGCCGATGTCTGCGACTTTGTCTGAATAAAACAATTATTATTATTTTATTTACAACAAGTTAGCCCTTGACATAGCGGAAAAAATAGATTTCTTTAATTGCAATCTGAATAAACTGAAGAGAGTGGCCTTGTGGACAATCTCATATTGCTCCTGAATAGGTGGCAACTTAGATAAAATTGTTAATACGATAGTGATATAAGATAAGGTAGTTATAAGTAGAGAATAATATAAGGATACATTGTATAAGTAGGTTAACCTGTAAGTATATAAATAAAAAAGAGTATATCTTTGAGTCCAATACAACGGTCTCCGTGGCGCAGTGGTATGCGCGGTGGATTTATAAAACGGAGGTGCTAGGTTCGATCCCCGGCGGGGTAGATTGAAATTTTTTAATTTGTCTTGTCCTGGCTGGTCGGAGGCTTTCGCCGTGGCTACCGACAAAGACGTATCGCCAAGTGATTTAGCGTTCTGGTACGATGTCGTGTAGAAACCGAAAAAAGTGTGGATTCCATCCTACTCCTGATAAGTTACCTTGTAAGTAACCTAAGATGTAATCTTAGATTACATCAGCACTTACCATCAGGTGTCATAGCAGTCAAAAAGCAACGTCGGAATCAGGTTATAATTTAATTAATAGACTCCGGTACTCAGTGGGCAATGGAGTGAGCAATGCTCGGAGTATATTTGTTTGATGTAATCAGAAATCAGATGTGAGATCCGCAGAATAAACAAAGTACCTAACCGACATAGCTCAACGAGTCGCTAAGCTAAGACGTTGACGGGGCCATGGACGTTGGGGTCTCAATGTGCTGGAATGGCGACTGGCCGACCGACGATGTCTAGAGGGTTGTAAGGTGAAGAGAATGGTGTTTGGAAGTGCTTAAGAGGCTTTTGTCTAGCTGTGGAACACCATCACCTCATTGTGATGATCATGTTGATGATGATTACAATATATACGTAAAAAGATCCTATCATACTTGTTCACGCGACGCGTGACGTAGTCTGTGGTTGTCGGCTCAGAACCACTGGAACGCTCGTCGGCACCCCAACTGACAGTTAAAGGTGTCAAAGAAATGTCGTGTCGTGTCATTCTCTCTGCTCAGCACAAAATTACGCGCGTTATAATAAAAATTAATTAAAACGCACTATAAGGTTTAGTATGTAGTGTGTGTGTGTGTGTGTGTGTGTGAAACTCAGCTCAAGCGCCGTGGCAGTGAATCATCAATTATCAAAACATAGTTGTCTTAATATTTTAATGTTGGTAGTATAAAAACACGGGTACACTCGAAACTTCAAACGGCAAAGTCAGCACTCCGTCAGCTCTCTAATGAGTCGCCGAGGACACTTCGTTAAATTTAAAAGATTTTATTTTCAATTTCCGAACGTTTACGAAAACTTCTCAGCCATCTTTGAGTACAGAGCTACGTTCCTACAGTATTTCTGTCACAGAAAAATCTATACTTATATTAAAAATGTAAAAGTAACTCTGACTGTTTGTGACTCAATTACATCTACTGACCCGATTTAAATGAAATTTGGTACAGAGATAGACTAGAGCCTGACGAAGGACGATGGTTACTTTTTGTCAGATTTTTTCGCAGACGGAGTCACGGGTTTCCGTTAATATTAAATAAATATTTCAACTCTAGTTTTGTCAATTGATTAGAAACGGTTCATGAAAAATCTAAAACTCTTTTTGTTTAAGTTCAAGCACAAAAAATCATGAAAAATTTATGAGCCTATAGATAAGTTTAAGTTCAACAATAATTTGAAAAAAAGAAATAAAAATTTTATCCGATCACAGTGAATGTCTTTATAGTGACTAGATGATAATAATCAGATCGTATTTTCGTCATGGATACATTTCACTTACACAAATGTATGGGCAAAAAATGTAAATATTTATGCAAAGTAAATGGAATATTTATGCACCAGGGTACATACCTAATCGGAAAATCGTCAATCAAAAGATGTATGATACGATACGCAACGTGATTTATAGCTATGACTCTTTTATTAGCTCGCATAGAGCGTCCTTCTGTGCAGAGGGAGGAGACTTGGTTTACATTGAATTTACAACGCGGAGGCATTGTTCTCTTATTGAAAAAGAGATGCATAATCAGTGACCAAAATCTTCCTTACTAAATAAGCGCTAATGCCAGGTTTTGGGTGGACTTTTTAAGTACCTAGTTTCGCATTACAAATTCAACCTTTAACCGATCCATTTAAAGTTTTATATGCTCTGAATTTGGGGTTTTCTAGAAAACAGCTTTAATATTGGAGCAAAAGCGTTAAGGTATAATTTTCTTTACCTACGTATTCTAAAACTGCCTAAACAAACAAAAAATAGTACCGACTCAAAACGCACTAAAAAGTAAAAAATAACTGTGTCATTTAGTTGCTTTAATTTACTTAAGCATATCTATGAAGTCGGTGCCAGCCAAGTTTAAGGAACATTTATTTTACGTAGTAAAGCAGTTTGTGGGTTCTAGGTAACGTCCTTGAAAGTAGAAACCTTGGCTGGCACCGACTCCTAGATATGCTTAAGTAAATTAAAGCAACTAAATGACACAGTTATTTTTTACTTTTTAGTGCGTTTTGAGTCGGTTCTATTTTTTGTTAAAAAATTTTATTTCTTACTTTTTAGTGATTTATCGCCACGTACCGTACTCGTACTATACTTTCATAGTATATTATATGGCACTAGTAGCCAAAAAGCTACCGATACCGAGTCAAAAACCGAAATCGCTGTAAGCGTGCCTCCGAAATTTGAAGAGTTCCTTCAATTTCCCTAGGATATCATCAGCAGATCCTAACATGAGGACAATGGGACCACCTTGGATGTATGCCCTTTCTAATAAAAAAAGAATTATGAAAATCGGACAACACTGTAAAAAGTTATGCGTGGTCATACATAAAAAAAAAAAAACTAATAAACTAATAAAAAAAAAAAAATATACGTGTCGAATTGAGAACCTCCTCCGTTTTTTTCGTCGGTTAAAAAGTGGTTGAGTGTTTGGTTTATATTTTAATTTAAAACTCGCTAAGTCAAGTTATAAAATGCAAACATCGTTGCAGAACAACGCTACTGGTGCGTCTACTCTTCTATCGCAGATGTGTAATTCATTGTGCCTGGTTTAGATTTGGTGTACATCTGCGTACTGGGTACAAGCGTGCTGCGGTCGGATCGATCCGTTTGCATGCGTGTAACATCGTTTACAGATAAACTGCGTGGTTTCATAAATTATATACATCGACAATAATATTAGTACATAGAAGTATTTCAATTATTATCATTGGATTTGCGTGGAAAATGTATTTAAGAAAGATTTAAGGGACGAAAAAATGATATAAATTAAAGTCTAGCTCAACGTGTCGGACTCGCCCATGAAGGGTTAAGCAAGTAACGTAATATTAAAGTTCTTGTAGTTCGTTGTAACTTTGATCGATGTATCACACACATCGATCATTGTCAATAGTGTATATTTTGTTCACGGTTTATGTTTATGAAATTAAATGTTTTTTTACCCGACTGCGTCAGAAGGAGGGTTATGTTTTTGGAGCGTATGTATGTATGTATGTATGTCCATTTCTTCGGCGCGCACTACAGCCTAAACGACTGAACGGATTTTGACATGTGAGGTGTCGTTGAATTTGTCAAAATTGTGGTAGTGATATAGGCTATATAAATTTTCAAAATGGCGGCTGTAAATGGGAGAAAAAGGGTAAGGGTGTGTATTTTTTTCTTTTATCTTAGCAATATGGGTACCCATTGAAAGGTCGTAAAAAGACCATTTCAAAAATATAAATATCATATCATGCTCATATTACTTTTTTAACAAAAAATGGCAAAAAGTGTACTAAGTGTACAGTCTTATATCTATACCATAAACTAAAACTAAAAAGTCTCAAATAAAATTATTATTATAAAAACAAAAAACCCGACTGCTTAGAAGCTATGAACTGAAAAGAGAAAAACAAGGATCACTATATCTGTATAATATTCTTAATACTTTATGGTGCTGCAGGCGGGGACAAACGTAGTTTTGGTAGATCTTTCTTTTCCCGCAGGTTAAAGTATTTTGTTCCTGTTTGCAGCACCATAAAGGACTTAGAATTTTATACAGATATAGTGATCCTTGTTTTTCTCTTTTCAGTTCGTAACTTCTAAGCAGTCGTGTTTTTTGTTTTTATAATAATAATTTTATTTTCATTTTTTTTTATTTCAGTTGATTGAATCAAATGTAAATTGCGGTTTATGATTTATGATTTATTATTGTTGTTATTGGATATTCTAGTTTATGTATTAGTCAATAATTATTCGTATGTATGTTTGTTTATTTACTCCACCTGCAGACTCTCAGTATTTGGGGGTTTTTAATCCTAAGGTTGCCTGGAAATATTACTACAAAGTGATAAGGTCGCCTTCTGCATTCTATTTAATCAATTATTTTATTGTTTTTTTTTTATTTCTTACGTATATTGTGGTGTACCAAGTATATAATAAATAAACAAATTTATTAATTTAACATTTTAAACATATGGATTTTTTTAAAGTAACAATTATTCCTTTTATCATAGCAAGAAATTTTCGAAGTTATTGCCGTCTTGATTATTATAACGTTACGTGCGAATGTGTAAATGGGCATAATAAGCAGTTGACAATTGAATGTCCGTATTTAACTCAGTTTCTGGGATGCTATCATGCGTGAAGAAATAATTAGCCGACTAATGACTGCAATCAAAATAAAATTAACCCGGCAGGTGTTTGCAGGGAATGAGGTTTTGTTGCTCGCTTGTTAGATGCCATTTATGTTTCTTTGTTCACTTTGATGGGGTATTTAGCAATTCTTAGAAGATAAGATGCGCAAATCTAAATTTAATCATGAATTGTTTCGGTTGGAATGATGAATCAGTCACGAAAAGTTTTAACGATTCAAAATTTATGCTCTAAAGCATAAATACCTACTGACACGTCAATCAAATATTAAGATTCACTTATATTGGCCTATTTAGATTGTCCTAAGCTCAAAATTCGTATACCTACTCAGTTGTGACGCAAAAATCTGAGCGGTTCCTAAATTCGGGACAAATGAGTGATGGATCTGAGTGGCGGTTAAGAATTCGGACATTAATTAGCTTATGCACCCGATTTATAAAAAAATGTTTTATTTCATTTACGTTACTACTTACGTACTTTTTGTTCGATTTGTATGCCTACGATTTTCTCAAAAGCTACTGAAACGGTAGGTTTTTCGGTGGAGCCGCATAAAAATTTTTCCCGGGTGGAATGCGAGAGGTCGTGCATGGTTAGTTTTTAGCACATGCTTTTCAATTTTTTCACACACAGTTTAAGAAGAAAGCAATTAGATATGTTAAAAAATACAGGGCTAATATAATTCTTTGAAAAAATACCTGTAGGTAAATTATAACCTGTTGAAAAATAACAAGAAAATGCGGCAGATTTTATCCATTCCCTTTAAAAATTTAAATCCAGGTTCAGAACGAATGTTTTGTTGCAGAAACGTAGGACGGTTGCTACATAATAATATACTTTGCGAATAAGAAAAGCAGCAATAAACCGCCTTTTCATGGCAAACGATTTGTTGTATAACAATTTCGCGTAGCAATAAGCGGGCCTTTGTGATATTTTCCAAGAACCCAGTGGCTTAATTTGTAGTTTTTTTCATTGTTGGAAACGTCACAATAACTTCATAGAAATACTGTTATTTGCTGGGAAATTTCAACTACGTTTAAATTTTGCGTCAAAACTTGTCTTTTATACCCTAAGGGAGAGACGTAAATAGTATTGTATTTCACAAACTTAGCTCGCTACAGTTTAGTAAAGATTTTGACGTGACAACGTCTTATAATTCGATAGAGCCGGCTGCACGCACGAAAAAACATGACATCATGCGTCGTTATCTCACTTTGAGGCGTTCCATGTAAGGCTTGAAGTGCAAGCGAGAGCGCGGAACGAGCTACAGAAGCACAATCGGCCTTTGCGTTCGGCAGCGTTCGACATCCGTCTATTAAATATAATTATTAAATATATTAATTTTAAATAAAAAATTAATATATTTATTATAAACTTAAAATATAAATTTATAAAATCAAAATCAATTATTTTATTAATTTAAATTAATATTTATAAAAATATACTTAAATTAAAAATTTTAATAACCAATTAAATGCTACCAATCCATCAGAATTTTCTTAAGACATTGTCACGTTCAACTATCGTCAGTAAACCGATTTTACAGACAACCAATTTTTTTGTGACAGTTAATTACTAACTTGGTTTATTCCTATAAATATATCAATTTGGTTCTGTTATACACGAGAAAAGTACCCAAAACATCTTTATCCTTATTTTTTAAAGTCCGTTAAAAATAACAGAATGTAATGAGGGAGCGTATTTTCGTAGAAAATTTTCTACATGTAAAAAAGTAAAAAAAACAAAGTATTTACACAGAGTAGAAGGTTGTTAGGCTTAAGGGATTTCTAGTGACGCCGCCCGACGTGCGGTAACAGGATCTTTATACCTTTATATCTTTATATCCTATTAAACCGGCCGCGATGCCTGTCTGATTAAGGTTTAACACTTGATTAATCATTCTGTAACCGGAGTGTTATTCAGTTTATCGGCTATTATGGACTATTTATTTTTTCTATCACCTGATCGATAACGGCTGGATCAGTTTTTAGGGTTTTTACCTGTAAGAAATGGAAATTATGGAGAAAAGTCAGTACAAAGTTACCCTACCGTGTTTTATCAAAAATATAAAATATCATATCATGTTCATATTACTTTTTTAACAAAAAATGGCAAAAAGTGTACTAAGTGTACCATCTCATTTCTATGCTACAAATTAAAACTAAAAAGTCTCAAATAAAATCATTATCATAAAAGCAAAAACCCGACTGCTTAAAATTCTAAATACTTTATGGTGTAGCAGGCGGGGACAAACGTAGTTTTGGTAGATCTTTCTTTCCCAGGTAGTAAAGTATTTAGTCCACGCCTGCAGCACCATAAAGTATTTAAAATTTTATATAGATATAGATATCCTTGTTTTTCTCTTTTCAGTTCTTAATACTAAGCGGTCGGGTTTTTGTTTTTATTATAATGATTTTATTTTAATTTTTTTATTCATAACAAGTTAACCATTGAATGTGGCATATAACTAGCCGCAGAATTAGAAAATCAGAAATCAAACTCAGGACCTTCGTCTTATAAATCCATTGCGCATACCACTGCGCCACTGAGGTTATCAAAGGGAGGCGCTATGATGTGCGATGCTTACAGTGGCGCTTTATTTATGCGGCTTTAACAAATTCTGTCCATCGAGTTCGTAATCTCCTTCTGGATCTTATTCTTTACACCACCGCCAAATAACCAATCGTAGCTTGACTTGTAGCCAAAAACTTCTCTTATTTCTGTTCCTTCAACGATGGAATTGTAGAATTGGAAGGCCTTCCGAGAAATCCTTAAATGAGGCTTCTAATGCCATAAGTTCATTGCATTGACTTTGCGAGTATCTTGTAATGGTAGAAACCAGGTGTCAGAGCCGAAGAAAAGCTGAAAAACCTCTACTTTAGTAGCTTTAGTGATCCTCGTATTACGTTTCAAAAATCGATTGCTTTTAGCCCTTTGTACCTTATGTAGAGTAGCTAATTCCCTGCGACAGGAATAAATAAATACCATAAATATTAAATATTATAGGACAATACACACATCGCTATTTAGCCCCACAGTAAGCGTAGATAGCTTGTATTATGGGTGCTATGATAACTGAATATTTTTATATATATTACACATCCATGCTCATCACACAAACTAGGCTGTGGGTTTGATTCCCACATGTGAAAAAATTCCAGATGTGGGAATCGAACCCACAGCCTAGGATACAGAAGCCGGTTCACTACCCACTGCGACACTCGGCCGTCAATTATATCAATTCTCATATGTTTGACTATAGTTCTCCATAAAAATCGATCGCTATCAGACCTTAGCGATTTATGTAGAGTAGGGCCTTCTGGGGGCCCTTCGACAAGATGTTATCAATTTGCATGAGAGTTTGTGTACACGGCTGATCGCTCGGCCGTCGGAGCGTGACGCGTGAGAATTCTTCGCGCGGCCCAAAATACCTCGCACTACGAAAGCGGTCGATGCACTGACTGCTCGTTTCCATTGATTGATACGAGAAGTTCATCGTGAAGAAATCCTAAATCGACTTAAAATAAATTCATATCTAGGTAATACTTTTAAACAAGCAATTCTTGTATGTATATATAATCTTTGAAACGGTTCCAACAATTTTCATGAAATTTTGTATACAGGGGTAACTAAGCGATCTAGCTAGATTTCATTTGTACAAAATGTTCTTTTATTAGTGTTTTCAGGCATTAAAATATTGTATCGACACAGCAACATGTTTTATAACAATGTTCCAGTATATCTCTTTTATATACCCGCCAACCAGTATTGGAGCAGTGTGGTGGGTCTATGCTCCATAAATCCTCTCTAATAAGGAGGGAGGCCTGGCCCTGTAGTGGGCTGCTAACAGGCTAAAAATGAAGACAAAGTTATCTCTATTTATATAATTCCGGTATTACGTTTATAATATCGAACTTACTGCGACATATTTATGTTCTATTGAAATACGGTGAATACTAATAAATACTAATAATGCCTAGAGCTAGCGGGTGTAATGAGAACAAACAATTAAAACAGATAACTACCTATATTTAAATCGGCGCAAGCGCAGTCGTAATTAGCCGTTCGATACCCCCACTAATTATACTCACAGTTCTAACGTTAATTGACTTATAATCCAAGAGGAATCTCGCGGTTCTTTACTGCCCATACATCCATGCACCTGGTAGTGCACAGGCATGCAAGACATTAACATTATCAGCCTACTAACCACACACTATCAGGCTCCCTTCCTTATAGGAGAGGGTATATGATGTTTAGACCCACTACGCTGTTCCAATACGAGCTGGCGAACTAGTGCTAGAGTTAGACACCGTTGTCCTCAACTTCTTAGATGTATCAGACGTGTCTTCTATTCACGGTCATGGGAGCGTCAGTACTTACTTTTCAGACTTGATGGACCTCAAAGCTGAAGTCTGTGGCGAGACATTTTCCTTTCATTCTTCTTGCCCATGGACTCTACTTTGGCAGAGATTCTGCACTCCTTTACACCTTCAGATGTTCTTTTAGCAGTCCCTTCATGAGCGTATATCAAATCAATCAACACTATTTAATTTCTGTGGGAATATCAGGATTTTCTTATTTCATTTACTAACTTTTACATTCCGACAGGGATTTTCAGAGATTAGCCAAAACAAATACATGAATAGACAGGCAGACAGGCAGACAAAAATTTTGCAAATTTAAAAAAACAAAATATTTGCGTTTAAGTACCGTTTAATAGGCATTTAATAATAGTAGTATTTGTCTTAATTTATTTAATTTAAATAGCTACACAGTTTTAAATCTAAAACTAGGCCATCGCGTGACGCTAACCAAAAAAAGTGAAACAATGTATAGTAAAAATAGTAATTGTATTGTACTATTTTATTGCATTCGTATGATAAAAGCGTATTCCAGTGTGCAGCCAATTTGCCCATCGACGCGAAACATTCAAAGCTTACCTAATATTTTCCAACGAGCCCAAACTGAATAGATTTTGACTAACGAATCAAATGAACAAAAAATATTTGTACACTATCAAATGTGAATAACCGAGTGTGTTTTTAAATTCTTTATGAACAAAAATTTGTGCATTGTTCTGAATTCAAAACATATCAATTACTCTGCTGTATGGCTAATACTTTCTTTTTTTTATCGACTACAAGTTGACCTTTGACTGCTATCACACCTGATGTTAAGTGATGATGCAGTCTAAGATGGAAGCGGGCTAACTTGTTAGGAGTGGGACGAAAATCCACACCCCTTTCGGTTTCTACACGACATCGTACCGGAACGCTAAATCGCTTGGCGATACGTCTTTGTCGGCAAGCACAAATTAAAAAAAATCTCAATCTGCCCCGCCAGGAATCGAACCCAGGACCTCCGTCTTATAAATCCACAGCGCATACCACTGCGCCACGGAGTTCGTCAAAAGTAGATAGATAGTGGCTTTAACCAATATCAGATGTTAATGATCCTGGATAGACGGCCTAACGTGATCTTTGAGCACAGGGGTGTAATATAACACCACTAACTTCCCAACCCTCTCGGCTACTATTTGCTAATCGATACTTTACTTGGAAGAAACAAAAATATAGTATTAAGCGTCAATAGCTTTATAAGGTGCGGGGCTAGGCTCAACACAAAAAAAGGGTCAACACCGAAAGGTCATAATAGATATGAATCCGTCCATTGGCTTCCAAATTCAAATTGATCGAATTACCAAAGAGCACAAGTGATTGTTAGGTTATACGTTGCTTTTCTCTAAAGAGCTCCGTTGCCAAGATTGAACGTTTATAAATATACCTAAAAGGTTTCATAATAAAACGGACCGCACGTGGTGTTTTCATATCGCAAAATTCATACCTTCGCGTCAGCGATACGACCGCAATGAAACGGATACGATCGAACTGACCTACATCGAGTAATTCATTCATAAATATTGGAAGTTTCCGATATTGTACTGAATGTTCGACGTTGCACTGAGTGCGGTATCCGTTTTATTTCATCCAGACAACTTGATGGTGAGGGAATATTGTACTTAAGTATTCATTCAAATCCTTGGTGTGACAGTTTAACTTACCGGTTACTCTCAATCGACCAATGGCTTTCACTTGTTTATACAACTTGATGTAAACCTAACACAAATTTTCACTTTTTACTAAACTACCAAGACCTGACCATCACATGCTTTCGCTCTAATATGGGTAATCAAAAACCATTAAATGAGAAATTTTATCTATTTATCGTATTGTCTTATACAGGAAGAGATAGAAACGGCTCCAAAATTGACAGTGTCGAATTATAAAAATCTCATTACAGAATAGGCTGATTGTAAAACCATACGTGGCATTTCTATAAAGAGCTCCATCGCTTATTTCGTACGTTTATCAATATATCTAAAAGGTTTCATAATAAAACGGCCCGCACGTGGTATTTTCATATCGCAAAATTCATACAAGTAGCGGCACGAAACTCTAGCGCTGACCGTTATTGCGCAGAAGTAAAAATTTAGGTATCATGGGGGAGCTTGAGGAATGAAGGGCGGGCGTGCGTAGCGGCGATTGGCTCCCTTCTCCCCGCCAACGCACCGCGGACTTCCAGTGTATAGTCTCGCTCTGAGTTGCACTGTTATTATTGTTAATTTTCAGTAGGTTTGTTAAATATAATTATATATTTTGTTGTTTTTTTAAGTTTGTTTATGAATTTAAAGGGAATGATATACCTAGAAGAAATACCGTTTTGCGACGCCAGGCGTGTTACCATTGCCTGATTCAGATAAGACTAGTCTTATATCTAAAATAAAAATTAACAATATAATAATGTTTTATTTTTTTACTCCCCGTAAGATTTTCAAAATTTATTTATTCATTTATGGTAAATATCTATATTATATAATTATGTCTTAAGTAATACGAAATCTTTGGAAATTAGAACTATAAACTTTAACATATATAAGCACAAAGACGCACGTAACGTACACAAACACATACACACACACGCATGCACGCACGCACACACACATATTAAAACGATGTCATAACATGATTTAGCTATTAATTAGTTAATTATAGTATTTATTGTATTGCGTACGCGACGGTACCGATGCGCAGCCATCCCTTCTACGTTTCGTTCAGCGCTGGACTTACATGCCGCTAGTTATACCTTCGGGTCAGCGATACGACCGCAATGAAACGGATACGACCGAACTGACCTACATCGCGTAATTCATTCATAAATATTGGAACGTTCCGATATTGTACCGAATTGCACTGAGTTGTACTCGGGTTACTCGTGTTACTCCGTCCAGACAACTTAATGGTGATGGATAAATAGAATTTCGTACTTACGTGTCCATTTTAATCTTCGCTTTGCTAATATAACTTCGGGTAAATTTGAATCATCATTTTTGTGAACCTATTTTAGGGGTTCTTATAAGATAGGTAAGCTTGGACCCATCACGCTGCTCTAATGCGGCTTGGCGTGCCGGGTGCTTAGGTTTATTTATTTGTTTACAATTAGAAAAACATATATTATCAGATATTACACATATAATGACCGGTTCTAAAGTCTCTATGTGCTCTCCGAGGCACGGAGATGTAACACCACCAACATCCCAACTCCGGGTTAGAAATTTTTAAACAGACCTAGGAATTGAACTCAACATCGCCATAACCCTAATTTAAACTGAACAGTTTTCAAGGTAACATTCATCAGATAAATATACGCAGACAAAGCCCACATAGGTTGATTAGCGATAAGGCCGCCTTTTGTACCACCAGCTACAATCAATGCTGTCTCGCTTATAATGTCAATGCTTATAATTGTGTTCTTCTTCGTTGTGGTGTATAAATAAATAAATAAATAGGTTGCCAAACCTATATATTTATTAAAAAACGAATTGTACCTACAGGTCGTTATTATGAAAAGTTATTCTTATAACTTATATTAATACACAGGATAATCTAATCAATGATGCTCCGCTTATGTCTTTCGGTCTAATAAATACTGATGAAAACGAAGTCAACGCCATCATAACGAATCTTAAAAACAGTAGTGCATCTGGATGGGATAACATATCCACCAAATTTGTTAAAGCAGCAAAACAGATTCTTATCCCTATTTTAACAACCCTTTACAACACCTGCTTTGATCAAGGTATTTTCCCTAATGCTTTTAAGTTATCCATAATTCACCCTATTCATAAAAGTGGAAATAAAAACTTACTGGATAACTACAGACCGATATCCGTGTTGTCAGTATTTTCCAAAATTTTTGAAAAAATTATAAACGTAAGATTAAATAGCTATCTACAAGAACGTAAAATTCTATCTGAAACTCAATATGGTTTCAGAAGTGGTATATCTACTGAGGATGCAGTTGTAGACCTCACTAACGAAATTGTAACGAGGCTAGACCAAGGCCATAAATGCATTGGTGTATTTTTGGACCTGGCCAAGGCCTTTGATACCGTTTCTATTCCTATACTCTTGGATAAACTCAGTCACATAGGTATTAGAGGTACCCCATTTAAGATTTTCGAAAGTTACCTGAACAACAGACGACAACGCGTAAAAATTGGTAATGCTGTAAGTCGGGACGCATCAATATCTTACGGTGTTCCTCAGGGTAGTGTTCTAGGACCTACTCTGTTCTCAATATATATCAATGAAATTTCTCTAAGTTCTAACCACAAATGTAAAATTTATTCCTATGCAGACGACACGGCCTTAATCTTTCATGGTGATACTTGGGATGAAGTCAAACATAACGCCGAGAACGGTCTAAGAAATGTTTGCAATTGGCTTAAAAGAAACTTCTTAACCTTAAATATTTCTAAAACTAAATCTATCACATTTTCAATAAGTAAACGTACACAACCTAGTGTCGGACTTGATATAAAATGCCATTCTTGTCCCTACAATAAAGAAGTTCAATGCAATTGTCCTAAAATTGATAAGGTATCTGAGTACAAGTATCTAGGCGTAATAATAGACCAACACCTAAATTGGTATAAGCAAATAGATTGCTTAATACATAAGACTAGAAACTTAATATGGATCTTTAAAAAGTTACGTCACGTTGTACCACCTGATCTATTGAGAAATATATATTTAGCCCTAGGACAGTCAATCCTAACATATTGCATACCCGCGTGGGGCGGAGCATGCAAGACTAAGCTCATTCATTTAGAACGAGCCCAAAGATCCCTTCTGAAAGTAATGTATTTTAAAACCTACAGACATCCAACACATAATTTATACAAAACAGCAAAAATTCTTACAATTAGACAACTATACATTTTACAGTCAGTCGCAAGAATCCATCGCACAACTAAATACGATAAAACACATAAAAACAGAAGACATAACCATGCCGTTATGACCCCCCATCCCTGTAGTACTACGTTTGCAAGTAGACAATATAAATATCAATCTTCCTTCTTATATAATAAACTAAACAGAATTCTCAATATTTATGACGTACAACTATCAGAAATAAAAATTAAAAATGTATGGTTTCATAATGTCATACTAAAGGTCAAATCGCTTTACTATTAATGTCACAAACTTAGAAATTAAATCAATAATAAGCAAATATTAATTAATAAATAAAACAGAATGAAAAAAAAAATATATTAAATTACAAATACTACTGCATGTTACACAATTATTTGGAGTAGACATACACACACACACACACACATACACTTACACATAAATACACACCCACACCCACACACACTCATAATGGTTTTTGTTTGCATGTTAGGCTAATTATTTTCTTTTTATTTTGTTCCATATTGTTAAAATAATACAGATGTGTCTAAGAAGGAAGAGCGGGAATCCTGAGACACAGGTTTTTAAAACTTACTTCAGGATCCCCAGCACAATTGTAAAATGACTTATTTTAACAATAAAATTAATTTCATTTCATTTCATTTCATTTCATTTCTTATAACTTACAAATAATGACAAAAAAAACAATAAAATATCATTTTGATTAGCGTCAATGAATTCGGGCCTCAAAAAACAAAGGGCTGACATTAGGCACGGCCAGTAAATGTCACCACCGTACGTTAAAATGTCAAAACAGTCATTTCACGATTAAGGATGATTATTGATTAATAAAATTATTATTTCGAGTGGTCTACTGTAGATTATATAAATATTGATAAGGGATCATTATTAATAGCTTGAAAACTATTATTTATAGTTTGATAAAAATACAGTTATATCATTTTTATGATAATCCTAACCTATTAACTGGACCTGGCCGTCCTTCTGATAGGAGAAGGTGTATGGATGTTATACCCACTACACTGCTCTTATGCGGGTTTGCGATGTTGGATACAATGACTATCAGATGTTATTGATAATAATAATAATTCAATCAAAGTGCACTTGTTAAGGTGCCACTGCCAACTTTCCTAAGGAGATGTCCCAAAACTGCCTCAGGGTGGCTTTATATGAAAAACACCTAGAAACCTAACAAAATAAACGAAATAAAGTAGCTTTATAACTAAAATTTTTTAATATATAAATAGAAATATTATAACTAGCGGTGTTTCAAAATAAACATAAAAAGGTATTACATATTTTTAATTCCTGTTGAGTCGTAGTTGATATCGACAGTTGCATACAAAATGTATAAAGAAATGACTAACATTTCTTCATAACATTTTGTTTTCGGTAGTTAAGATAACACTAAGTATGACATAATAAAACAATTATTTCACTTTGTGTTAATTAAATTACCTATAACAATAATTTTTACTAAAATAACCTTTACGCAGGTATTTTAGTAAGAGTTTATGGTACTGATTATGCAATAACCGCTCTATCTAAGGCCAAATATACTCTTTATATAAAATTAAATAGCATTCCCAACCCAAAGGTAAAATTTTCTTCGAGACGCATAAACATTTAATTTTTCCTGGGGCAAACAATGTATGGGCGGTGGGCCATCTCCTTTGAATTTGGAAATTTGGGCTATGAACTTTGCTTACTTCTTTCACCCGAGCCAAGCTTTGAATCCGGGACTTCGGGAACAGTATCATAGGTTATCCTTAATCACTGGACAAACGATGCAGTCGAGGCATTTATAGTTTATGCCCAGTAATTTGCGTCAGCCGGCTCCACGCGATGTCCAACTTCGTTAAAGACAACAAATACTCAATTTTTCTTCGTTAGCCCTGTTAATACTAGGAGCGACGTCTGGGCTAGACAAAGAATGATTTAAGGTTTTATTTCTACCATTGTTAATATAAAATATAAAATAGCTTTATTTCCTTACAGTATTAAACATTACAATTTACAATATTGTTAGTTATATTAGTTAAATTCAAACTTATCCTATGTTAGTATTGTTAGTTTTGATTACATACTAATTCTTCCTGTAAGGACTGCTTAACGCAGTAAAAGCCTCCTCCATATTAAGCCACTGTGCTCTATCCCTAGCTGTGCGTTGCCATGTACTTCCAGCCACATGCGCAATATCATCACTCCACCTTTTAGATGGCCTGCCTCGCTTCCGTTTTGAGCCCCGTGGGTACCAGTTTGTTACTATTTGGGACCATCTATTGTCGGTTACTCTCTGAATGTGGCCTGCCCATTTCCACTTAAGACGTAGAACGTGTTTAGCAGCGTCTTTCGCCTGGGTTCTTTTTCTTATTACTTTGTTTTTTACTCTGTCCTTTAGCTTCAGCTTCAAAAAACTACGTTCTATAGCCCTTTGGCATTTGCTTACTTTGTCTAAAGTGTCTTTCGTTATTTGCCAGGTTTGGGCCGCGTATGTCAAGCATGGCGTAAGACATGCGTCCATTGCTTTTGTTTTTAATTTAATTTAAAATTATTACCCAGTAAATGGTCTACTGTAGTTAAAATATAAACAGTCATTTCACGATTAATTGAATAATAAAATTATTTATTTCTTGAGTGGTCTACTGTAGATTATATAAATATTGTTCTTCCATAAGGGATCATTAATAGCTTGAAAACTATTATTTATAGTTTGATAAAAATACAGTTATATCATTTTATGATAATCCTAACGTATTAACTGGACCTGGCCTTCCTTCTGACAGGAGAAGGTGTATGGATGTTATATCCACTACACTGCATTCATAATGTCATTAAAGGTCAAATCGCTTTACTATTTTGCAATTTTGATTAGCGTCAAAGGGCTGACATTAGGCTCACCCAGTAAATGTCACCACCGTACGTTAAAATGTCAAAACAGTCATTTCACGATTAAGGATGATTAATAAAATTATTATTTCGAGTGGTCTACTGTAGATTATATAAATATTGATAAGGGATCATTAATAGCTTGAAAACTATTATTTATAGTTTGATAAAAATACAGTTATATCATTTTTATGATAATCCTAACGTATTAACTGGACCTGGCCTTCCTTCTGACAGGAGAAGGTGTATGGATGTTATATCCACTACACTGCTCTTATGCGGGTTTGCAAGCAAAGGGTGATAATGTTGGATACCATGACTATCAGATGTTATTGATAATAATAATAATTGAATCAAAGTGCACTCGTTAAGGTGTCACCGCCAACTTCCCAAAGGAGATGTCCCAAAACTGCCCCAGGGTGGCTTTATATGAAAAACACCTAGAGACCTAACAAAATAAACGAAATAAAGTAGCTTTATAATTAAAATTTTTAAATATATAAATAGAAACATTATAACTAGCGGGGTTTTAAAATAAACATAAAAAGGTATTTTTTTTACGTATTTTTAATTCCTGTTGAGTCGTAGTTGATATCGACAGTTGCATTCAAAATGTATAAAGAAATGACTAATGTTTTGACTAACATTTCTTCATAACATTTTGTTTTCGGTAGTTAAGATAACACTAAGTATGACATAATAAAACAATTATTTCACTTTGTGTTCATTAAATTACCTATAACAATAATTTTTACTAAAATAACCTTTACGCAGGTATTTTAGTAAGAGTTTATGGTACTGATTATGCAATAGCCCCTCTATCTAGGGCCAAATATACTCTTTACATAAAATTAAATAGGATTCCCAACCCAAAGGTAAAATTTTCTTCGAGACATAAACATTTAATTTTTCCTGGGGCAAACAATGTATGGGCGGTGGGCCGTCTCCTTTGAATTTGGAAATTTGGGCTATGAACTTTGCTTACTTCTTTCACCCGACCCAGGCTTTGCATCCGGGACTTCGTGAACAGTATCATAGCTTAATCACTGGACAAACGATGCAGTCGAGGCATTTATAGTTTATGCCCAGTAATTTGCGTCAGCCGGCGCCACGCGATGTCCAACTTCGTTAAAGACAACAAATACTCAATTTTTCTTCGTTAGCCCTGTTAATACTAGGAGCGACGTCTGGGCTAGACAAACAAACAATGATTTAAGGTTTTATTTATACCATTGTTAATATAAAATATAAAATAGCTTTATTTCCTTACAGTATTAAACATTACAATTTACAATATTGTTAGTTATATTAGTTAAATTCAAACTTATCCTATGTTAGTATTGTTAGTTTTGATTACATACTAATTCTTCCTGTAAGGACTGCTTAACGCAGTAAAAGCCTCCTCCATATTAAGCCACTGTGCTCTATCCCTAGCTGTGCGTTGCCATGTACTTCCAGCCACATGCGCAATATCATCACTCCACCTTTTAGATGGCCTGCCTCGCTTCCGTTTTGAGCCCCGTGGGTACCAGTTTGTTACTATTTGGGACCATCTATTGTCGGTTACTCTCTGAATGTGGCCTGCCCATTTCCACTTAAGACGTAGAACGTGTTTAGCAGCGTCTTTCGCCTGGGTTCTTTTTCTTATTACTTTGTTTTTTACTCTGTCCTTTAGCTTCAGCTTCAAAAAACTACGTTCTATAGCCCTTTGGCATTTGCTTACTTTGTCTAAAGTGTCTTTCGTTATTTGCCAGGTTTGGGCCGCGTATGTCAAGCATGGCGTAAGACATGCGTCCATTGCTTTTGTTTTTAATTTAATTTGCAAGTTCCCCTTGAAGACATCCTTCATGGCCCAGTACTTGTTCCATGTGCTTTTAATTCTCCTGTCCATTTCTTTTTCTGTACCAGACTTAAAGGAAACCAAATGACCGAGGTAAATGTAGTCTTGAACGTATTCCATTGTAGACGATGCGATAGAGATGGGCACCTCAGTTGTATTGGTCATAATCTTCGTTTTGCTCTCATTCACCTCCAGTCCCACAGCCGCACTTTCGCGGCTTAATGACTTAAGCATGACCTGTAGGTCGTCTGGGTCTTCTGAAAGTATTACCAAGTCATCAGCAAAACGTAGATTTGACAAATATTTGCCATTTATCCTTATTCCCTTGTTTTCCCAGTCAAGCTTTCTGAAAACACTCTCTAGGACAGTGATAAATAATTTGGGTGATAACGGGTCCCCCTGTTTCACTCCCCGTGCTATTTCGAAATATGGTCCTGGTTCTTCCAGTCTTACCCGAGCTTTGCTAGTAGTGTAAATTTCTTTTAAAATATCTATATATTCTTTATTCAAACCCTGCTCATTGAGTGATTGCCATATAGAATTATGATATAGAGAATCGAAGGCTTTTGAGTAGTCGATAAAGGCTATATATAGGGGTTTGTCATATTCCTTGTATTTTTCTATAACATTCTTTAATGTGTGAATATGATCAATCGTTGAGAAGTTTTTCATAAAACCTGCTTGCTCAACTGGTTGATTTTCGTCAATAATTCTTGTTATACGTCGTAATAGTGTTGTCGCAAAGATTTTGTAAACGCATGATACAAGGCTTATGGGTCTGTAATTTGTTATTTGTTTTGCATCTCCTTTCTTGTAGAGCAATATTATTTCCGAGCTTGTCCATTGTTCAGGGATTGATTTTTGTCTTAGAATTAGGTTGAATAATGTAGTGAGTGGTTCAACTAAAATATTTAGACCAGCTTTCAAAATGTCATTGGTTATCCCATCAGGTCCTGGACATTTCTCTACCTTTAGATTTTTAATTGACAGTTCTATTTCATCCTTTATAAACGGTAGAACTGAGTCAATATTGTTTAATCGGAGAGTCACATTTTTGTCTTGGTCACTGCTTTTGTAAAGATTTTCATAAAACTGAGTAACTATGTTCATGATATCTTTTCGATTCGTTACAACAGACCCTGATGTGTTTTGTAGATGTGTCATTCTTTGTTTGGAATTGCTGTTTAACTGCTTGTATGCCTTCTTTGTGCTTCCTGTTTTAACTATAAAATGCTCTATGGTATTTTGTCTAAAATCTTTTATATTTTTCTTAATTTTGATATTTATTTCTTTATAGGTTTTACTTAAAATTTTCTTATCTTCCTTCGTTCTATTTTTCTTATTTTTAAGAAGATGGATTTTAGTTTTTAGGTCAATAATGTCTTCAGTAATGACATGATTCCTTTTGCTTATTTTTGATGAAGAACAGTGTTTAAGACTGTCTAAGAGTGCCTTTTCGAATAGGTTATAATATGTCCTCACCGGTATGTTCACATCTTTTGGTAGGTTTGCGATCTTTTTTTCAAGGAGAGTGCGATCTAGATGTTTAAGTGATTGTTTTGTACCACAGAATGCCCGAGATCGTTTGATACTTTTTAATTTTAAAGTTAATCTTATCAGCCGGTGGTCGCTTGGATGCAGTAACTTGCTAATTGTCGAATGGTTTTCTACGTATTTTGGAGCATTTGTGGCCAAGTAGTCTATTTGATTTCTTGTTTTGCCGTTTGGCGCAAGCCATGTCCACCATAACTTTTCAGGTTTTAAAAATAAACTATTCGTTATTTTCAATTTATGCTGCAGACAGAAATTTAGGAACATTTGACCTCTTCTATTCCTTTTCCCATGCCCATATTGACCCATAATCATATGCTCATCCGGTTTAGGCTTTCCTATTTTTGCATTCATGTCTCCCATGAAAATTATGGCGCCCGTGCATTTCTCCATAGCTATCTCCAGATCATCATAAAACTCTGTAATTTCAGCTTCGTTACAGCTTTCGGTGGGTGCGTAAACTTGTATTAAATAAAATAATTTGTCGTGTATTTCAACTTGCATTAGGCAAACTCTTTCGGATATTGCGACAAAGTCATGGACAACAGTGTTCTTTTGTTTTTTCACTAAAAACCCAACTCCTTTCTCTCCTTGTGTCTTACCATAATGATAGAATACGTAGTTGCCCCTGTCTATAATTTTAAATCCTTCTCTTCTCACCTCAGAAATACCTATTATATCCCAGTTAATAAATGAAGTTGCGTATTCTAATTCAACCAATCTTGCTTCGTTTGCTACTGATCTAGCGTTAAAAGTGGCAATGTAATATTTTTTGCAACATGGAGGGTTATAGTCTACTGTCCCCGCGGTGACAAGCCGTACTGGGGAAGGTTTAGTGTAATTTTTATCGGCAATTTTGCTTTGTTCGGTGACAGTGTGTTTATTTCCGTTATATTGGGGAGGCGATGTTAGTTGCTAGTCGTCATTATCGCTCAGGCGAGCAGTGGAAGTTGATGAGCTTTGAACCGCATCGCTACTTTTTTGCAAATAGCGATTCATGGAGCTTTGGCCTTTATGCTGTGCTTTTATTTTGTTTTTCTTCGCCATTTGGTAGTTCGGTGCTGTTAGATTTTGGGGTAGGTAGGGGCTGCTCATTTGGCTTGGAGGTGTAGATTCTAATTCTCTCTTCCTCGAATGTTGGTTATAACCCACTTCGTCTACCTTATTGTTAGCGCCTTTATTACTATCGTATACCACCAGCCGGTCCTGACGAAGATATGCTATCTTACCATCGCTACGGGCTTGTTTCAATTGATCTTGGAGTAGCTTTCTTTTTTCTAAGACCTGCTGTGGATAATCCTCTTTAATATAAATGTTTTTGTTTTTTAGATTTCTCTTATTTTTCATGATAGAAAGTTTCTTTCCATATGTAGTGAATGTAACCACAACAGGTCTTATTTTATTTTCCAAGCGTTTGCCTATTCGTTTTGTTATCTCGATTTCACTTTTAAAGCACTCTACCTTGAAATCTATTGTAACAATGTCCAAAACTTTTAGCTCCAATTCTTCATACGATTTTTCGCCTTCCGGGACCCCGAAAAAGACTAAATTCTTGCATCTAATTTGTTTTTCTAATGTAAGAATTCTAGCGTTTCGTTCATCATTATCTTTCTTTATTGAATCTATTTGCGATTGGATATTTTGAAATTTCTTGTCTATATTCTCGTTAATTGATTTTGTGATTCGCTCTTCAACTGTTTTTAAAGACTCCTCCGAGTCTTTTTTGATATCGCATCTAAGTTCGCGAAGTAACTGTTCTAAGTTATTCATATTTTTAATTTACGCTGTGTAACTACTTGTCTGTTATATTTTTCGTTTATTTATTGTTTATTTATATTATTTATAAATTTCATGTAATACTTTTAACTATAAAATTCAATCATAGATTACAAATATAAACTAAATGTAATTTGAAAAAAACATTGATTTATTGGGATTCGATCTGACGACCTGATTTTGCTGATAGCCGATAATTCCACAACAGTAGCCACTGCGCTACAGGTTCAGTTAATGGCTTTGTCGAAAATAGTCACCCAAATGAACAATGTTGGATATATTGCTGGAATACAGGGTTTTATTTGCTGTACTTATTACTATAAGGTCTACTTTCCAAACTTTGCAGATTCACAGTTTCAATTTTGATGCATTAAGAATGTTTCTTATAGTCAAAATTACAAGTGGTGACATCTGTTGTTGACACCTTGTACTTCTTGTTTGGCATCTGTGATCTAAGCTCGTAGTTATGCTGCACTCTAGTAGGTGTCGTAATTTTTCATTTTAGCCGTTATTACGAATTGGTAATTTTTTCAATGATTTGTTTAAAAAACTTCGTTATAGATAGCAATTATATGTATTAACTGTCTTTTTTAAGTTTATAACACGAGACACTCACTTAATTTGCTTTTAGTCCTCAAAATCCGTTGATATTGACACTGATTTCAAACGGTTATGGTCCAGAGTATTTTACTGTTTATTTTCACTTCACTCACTCACAAAGTTTAGCTAACAGTATCGCACAATTCCCTCACAATTCTGTACACGATACACTTAGCTTTCTGCGTAAATAACTTGATTTTCTATTTTTACGTAATTTTTGACACGGAGCTCAGTGTTGATACCGACAGCGCCACCTGTCACTTATCTATATAATAGTCTCACTAATTTATTACTATGTTCTAATTAGTTTACTAGATAACCGAACTTACTTAATCGTAAACGTTTAACGTCTCCAATCGAAAAATATGTCATGGTAATCAAGGTATCAAATCCCTTAAAAACTGTGAGTCCAACAAAGATAATGGTAAAAGTTGCTGTCAAACGGTTATGATCAACTGACATAATCGAGAGGGGGGGGGGGGAGGGTTTTAGTAACACGCTGGCTTAAAAGTTTCACGATTAAGGGAATTGATTCAAATACAAAAGGTCGTGGGTTTGATTCTCGCCCTTAGGACCATTGTCGTACCCACTTCTAATACAGGTTTTCTATTTCTATTTCAGACATATTAAGAAACTTGAGGACGCCCGCGGTTTTCCCCGTGAAGTTCTCGTTTCCGTGGAAATTTTAGGATAAAATGCAGCCTATATGTAATTCAGATATGTAAGCTATATTATTGTAAAGTTTCATCAAAATCCATTTTGTAGTTTTTGCGTGAAAGAGTAACAAACATTCATCCATTCATACAAACTTTCGCCTCTATTATACTAGAGGAAGCCCGCGGTTTCACTCGCTTAGTTCCAGTTCCTGTTAAAAAATCGGAATAAAAAGAACCCTGCGTATTAATCCAAAGTGTCAGCTAACTAAATACCAAATTTTATTAAAATAGCTCTAGCCGTTTAGCCGTGAAGAAGTAACAAACGTACACACTCACTAACTGTCGCCTTTATAACACTAGTTTTGTAGCAAGGATATAGGATTTTTTTTTAAATGCCAGCATAAGCTAAAACTTGAATCCAGTGCTGCAATGAAAGAAGAAATAATCCTGGAAGTATCCATAACACTGAACATCGGTATACCACCTGTAGCTGTGCACATGTGATAAACAACCTGCCACCGTTACAATTACAACCAACTTTTGCCTTTATATCAGGGGTTAAAGTATGAAATTGCCGATTTGGTTTTACTTTGAAGGTTCTATGTCAATTCAAAGTACCTATTACAATAAAACGGCAATTTCATTCTTTAAACCTTATTAATATTAGTATGGATATAGAATTTCTTGTTTAAGTTGCTAGCACATATTTAAACCAACTTAAATTCAGTAGTGCTATCATTAAGTAATAAATAAAATAAACCTGGAAGTATCGATAGCATTGAACATCGGTATACCACCTGTAGCTGTACACATGTGTGGATGATAAACAGCCTGCCACCGTTACAATTACAGCAGGCAAACAAAACGAGTACAGAGGCTTTGCATAATGCGTAGGCGTACTGGAGGCATGTTCTATCGGTTTTCTTGGCTCAAACATTGTTGTAATCGATTTATGGGAAAAGAAGTATGAATTATGCTTTGTATCAAGATATTTGCAGATTATTTCAAGAAGCAGTATTAATAAAGCTTAATGTCTAACTAAGATTAGAGTATCAGATCTATGTTGGAAGCTGTTTTCGCTGCTGAAATTAAGATAGCTGTAATGATCGCCATTTTGGCTGGTGGGAATCTTAGGCCGGGGCTAGTTACCAAAGACCTACAGCTAAGCGATTTAGCATACTTGTACGATGTCGTGTAGAAACTGCAGGGGTGTGGATTTCATCCTACTCCTAACCTAGGCTAGCCTAGGCTTTTTTAGAATTTTTTTATTAATGTCAAGTTAGCCCTTGATTACAATTACACCTTATGGTAAGTATGCAATCTAAGATGGAAGCGGGATAACTTGTTAAAAGTAGGTTAATATTCACACCCCTAAACTCTCTACACGACATCGTATCGGGTCGCTAACTCGCTTGGAGGTACGTCATCGTCGGTAAGGTGGTAACTAGTCACGGCCGAAGCAAGATCGGAACCAATTTAGAATAACTTATCGGCCCGGCCGGGAATTGAACCCACGATCTCCGTCTCGTAAATCCACGCATACGACTGTGCCACGGAGGCCGTCACTAACTTTCAGGCCAGGCTTATCTATAAACTATTTTTTACCCGACTGCGTCAGAAGGAGGGTTATGTTTTTCGAGCGTATGTATGTATGTATGTATGTATGTCCATTTCTTCGGCACGCGCTACAGCCTAAACGACTGAACGGATTTTAACAAGTGAGGTGTCGTTGAATTCGTTAAAATTGTGGTAGTGACATAGGTTATATAAATTTTCAAAATGGTGGCTCTAATTGGGGGAAAAAAGGGGGGATGTGTGTTTTTCTTTCTCTTATCTTAGCAATATGGGTATCAAATGAAAGGTCGTAAAAAGACCATTTCAAAAATATAAATATCATATCATGTTCATATTACTTTTTTAACAAAAAATGGTTATGGTGCTGCAGGCGGGGACAAATGTAGTTTTGGTAGATCTTTCTTTCCCCGCAGAAAATAAAGTCCCCGCTTGCATCACCATAAAGTATTTAAAATTTTATATAGATATAGTGATCCTTGTTTTTCTCTTTTCAGTTCATAACTTCTAAGCAGTCGGGTTTTTTGTTTTTATAATAATAATTTTTTATCCCAGTAGTCTTGACACCTGTGGCCTGGCCGCCGGACAATATATGCGCGCTGTCCGCAGATACAATTACAGGGAACAAACAGAACACGTAGCGACCACGGCTGTTCTGGTTTGCATAATGCGTAGGCAGTAGTGATGTGTGTTTCCTTGCCGCAAACCCATAGACTAATGAAATTAATTTCTTAAAAAAAAAATCTTAAAACTGTTCAAAAAAGCTATATACCTTATAGGTATAAGGCTTTAGGGTTTTAAATAAAATAGCGAATGATGGATGATTTTATTGTTACGATTAATGACTTTACTTTTCAGTGCTATACAGACATAGACGACTGACATTGACGTTTGACATTTGACATTCACCTATACAGATACGATACTATTCTATCCAACAATAGCCTCGTTGGTTTAGTGGTAGCCATTATGGTTTCGATCAAGAGGTTATGACTTCTAATCTTGTAATAAAGTTACCGTAAATTCTAATAAGTAAAGTTAGTCGACTACGGGAGTCGGAAAGTTAGTGGTGTTACACCCCCGTGCCTCGGTTAGTGAGCCGTAGAAATCGGTAGTGTTTCTGAGTGGTACTAATACTCGTATGGAAGCAGAGAATAATTTCAATAGCATGCGTTTACACCCCCTGTACACGAGTGTACTGCGACCTTGGCTGGCTACAGGCTTTTGCCCTTCTAGTTACCAGCTTTCCGACAAAGACGTACCGCTAAGCGATTTAACGTTTCGGCACGATGTTTTGTAGAAACCGATGGGAGTGTGGATTTCATCCCACTCCTAACAAATTATCCCGCTTCCATCTTACATTACATCATCTTATACGATACGATACATATATGATTGCAGTCAAAGATTAAAAAAGGTCAGTCTGTAATGAATAAAAAAATATTATCTTAGGTTCAGTAAAAATTTTTTTTATTGATTTTTATAGCGGCAAAAATAGCAAACGATGTTATGCGCCCGCCGGATGATAAGCGATTATCGCTAAGCGATTAATAATTGCCAGCAACGCATTGGCAGTGTCTCTGGAAAGTCTTCCTTTGAGGAATGTGTTGATACGCCCCATAAATACCCCCATATTACAATTTTTAGGAAATACCAGAGCGGGATGTTGATTCCATAATCTGTATGTATTTTGAAGAAACTTTCTGGCAAATCTAGTTGTGGTAGACGACCAGCCATCAAGATGTTGAGGACGGAACTGGTCTCTAAGACGCAATCTCCGTTGCGAGAGGACAGGGTGAAATCAGCTCATTCACCATTATAAAGACGATAGAACACACATAGAGAACTCTCTTCTCTACGGCGCTCTAAAGATATTCTGTGAAGACTTTGGTTATAGGATATTTAAGACTTAATATGATTGTAAGTTAACACAAGAACCCTAAAACAATTAGAAAACGACTGTACTTATTCAGTTTGGAAGTTACATACTCAAGCAATTTGCCACGTCTACTCCAATTTAAAGTCTTTTGTACGTTAGATAAGTTCCCGTCCGTGAGATACATGCAGCGCGGCGCAAAGTCGATTATAAATTGTAAAGGAATTAATGTTGCGCTGTTTCTGTTTGAGCAGAGAATTATTTGAGGCGCGTAAGTGTTTCTACCCACTGTACATGACTGTACCAGGTTCCTGAATTGTGCCAGTAGATTTTATTTTTAGAGTAACAATTTTTTGATAAGCATAAATGTTTTCGCCCACTGTTCACGAGTGTACCGGGTCTCTATGTGGTACCAGCGTACGTGTATGTGAGCAGAAATGATACTTTTTAACTCTCATTTATTTTTATTTACATATTTTTAAAAATTTTTAAGAGTGTACCCAGTTCCTGTGTACAAGAGCATGTTCAAGTTAGCTGTTACTTACTGTCAAGTGAAATAAGATACCTAGATATGGCCTATTCATTAACCAATAATAACGGTCAACAACGTTAAGATTCCTTATGATTAAATTGATTTTGATTAGATCCTTAGTCTATAACAATACAAGAAAACCATTATTTGAAGCATATCAATATTCAAATTAAAATTCAAAATCATTTAAATTTAAAATCACCGCCAAAAGCTACATAAAACTAACACATCATTAAATAGTATTATAGTACCAGCTTAAGACCTAGATTAAATTTTTAGAACCAATCTAAAATCTGAATAATGATACTTTCTAACTCTCATTTATTTTTATTTACATATTTTTTAAAATTTTTAACAATGTTATATAATACAAAAACATATAAAAAACACTATTAAAAATTTATAAAAAAAATCTGCTTCTCCACTTGTGTTAAGTGGAAAGCTGATCCAGATTGCCTCTCAACCTCTTTTCAATTACAAATTCTCTCTGTATAATAACCTTAGAAAGCTTAGTAAGGAGTTGTTAAACTTTTGCTAAAAACCATCTTGAACTGTATCGGAACAATAATAGTTGACTCAACATTCCACATGGCGGTAATCTCGTGAGCAATTATTACCTCCTAGAAGTAACGTGTACGCTAAATATCTATTAATAAATTAGAATGACGAAAGCTCAACGTCTATACTTACAACCCCAATAAAAATTACCACAGTCAGTAAACCACGTTAAACCGTTTACCCCACGTAAAAATTCGATCAATATACCATCACGAATAGTGGGCGAAGACCTTTATTTTATCTGGAACTCTATTTTTTTCAAAGCGATAAAAGGTGAAGAAATCGTGCGAAAGGAAATTGGCCGTTTGTCTGTGGCCACAACACTTTGTAACGCACGCCTCTCGCCGCCTGTTTTATTGTTGGGAAAACAATAGAAAATAAATTTGATATTTTGTCCGCTTTCCCGAGCGGCGGAATTAGATTCGTTTGCTTTGACTCGGTTTAGTTTTGTGTATTGTTTTATTGCTTTATCACGCTGTTTCGGGTTGTGGCGGTAGCTGACGCTGTGACATTGTTGGCGATTTTGACCTCCGTAGCGCAGGTACGATCCCCGCGGAGCTGATTGAGATTTTCTTAATGAGTCTTGGTCCGTGGCTAGTTAAAACCGTGCTAGCCACGGCTTCCCACCAGTAAAATTATTACTCCATCCTGTTTGGTTGCAGTAATAAGCAGGATGCTTTTCCATATAAGCTCTATCATAAGAACTCTACAAATCTAAAAACCTAGGTCACATTTTTGACGTGACAACGTCTTAAAAAAAACATGACTGCATGCGGCGTTACCTCGCTTTGAGGCGTTCCATGTAAAAATTAAAAATCAATATATTTATAAATTAATATATTTATTATAAATTTAAAATATAAATTTATAAAATCAAAATCAATTATTTTATTAATTTAAATTAATATTTATAAAAATATACTTAAATTAAAAATTTTAATAACCAATTAAACGCTACAATTCCATCAGTAAAACCTAGGTCACATTTTTTTTTATTAATTACAGGTTAGCCCTTGACTGCAGTCACACTTGATGGTAAATAATAATAAAGCCGGCTATCTTGTAAGGAGTGTGATGAAATACACAACTTGGTTTCTACCCGACATCGTACCGAAATGTTAAATCGCTTGGCGGTATGTCTTCGTCGGTAGGGTGATAACTAATTACGGCCGACCTGGACCATTTTAGAAAATTTTTACCGGCTTTATCGGGAATCGAACCCAGGACCTCCATGTTATAAATCCACTACACATACTACTGCGCCGCGGAGACCGCCAAAAGGTTGAAATAGGGACTAGTGTTACTTAGCTATATTATTAGACCCGAGCGTTTGTTTTACCTATTTCTTTTAGGGTATTGCATTATATAAATGACGCCACACTTTATCAACACCCACGCCATTTCTATATAAAGCGCTCCTAAAAAGGTTGAATAAAAGATGAGAATGTCTAGTTATACCTTGAAAGCAAACAAATTAGAGTTCTTTTCAATATAACTCAGTTGGTAATAATAGAATGATATAATTAACTAAAATTGGCTGGTGGGAGGCTTTCGCCGTGGCTACCCTTACTACTATCACCCTACCGACAAAGACGTATCAATTTAGCGTTTTAGCGTTTTAGCCAAACAATTTAGCGTTTCGGTACGATGTCGTTTAGAAACCGAAAGGAGTGTGGATTTTCGTCCCACTCCTGACAAGTTAGCCCGCTTCCATCTTAGACTGCATCATCACTTAACATTAGGTGTGACAGCAGTCAAGGGCCTACTTGTAGTCGCTAAAAAAAAATTTTTAGGTTGCATACATATGGAAATAATTAACGGACCAGACCCACTTGATGGTAAGTGTTCCCACTAATCATAGCTTATAAACAGAGCACCATTTTACAGGTCACATAAGAAACACCTAAAAAGTGCCGATATGTGGTCATCAACCAGAGTCTAAAGTGTAAAAGTTAAGCTGAATTGTTTAATTCTTTTGGCATAAATAAGATATTTTTTTATTACGTATAGGCAAGCGCTTGGCTACGATCAAGCCTGTAGCGATCATACAGTCTACGGTGGAACGGGCTTGCCCAGAAAGTGCCTATTCACTCTTGACTTGAAGATAGAAGGCAGGGAAAATGATTGCCGGTAGGGCATTGCACAATTTCGCAGTTTGATTCAGAAATGAAGGACCAAAAAGTTTTGTATGCGTACATGGAATATAAACTACGTAAGGGTGCAGCCTTAAGGTAGAAACATAAAGGTGAAAACAGAATCGAAAAGCACACTCTTCAAAATATATTAAATGTTATAGTATGATAACCAAATTTTCATATTATTTAACATATAAACCTAATAGCCTTGTCGATGGGTAAATGGCCTCAAAACGTCAGCGAAGGGAGAAGTTTTTCTACAAATCATTATTCATTTCATCTTACTTCAGCGTCCTGAAAAGATCGTTTAACAGTGATTAACTTGATATTCCAAATTTAAATGGCGTTCAACGTCCCTTAATTTCAGCTCCAAAAGCCTAACGGTTCAGTAATAAAGGCTGGAATCTAAATGCCTTAGGTTCAATTCCCTCAATATTATTAATATTGAGTTTCTGCTTATATGTAAATGCATTACAATGACCGTTAGAACTTAACTTGCTTTCCAAGGCACGGGTATCTAACTCCACCAACTTCGCAACTTCGGAGTCGGAAATTTTAGGCAAAGCAACACAGAATTTTATTGAGAATTTCTTGGAAGAAAGAAAATTTGTGTTTTAATAGTATTAAAAGCCAGCTAAAATATATAAAGTTTATTAGTAAAATCACATAGTAAATCTACATGAGTTATTTACATCCATCCTGTTAATATATCTGTTTTATTAATTACACAAGTATGACATCAAGGTTCAGACAATATTACAATTTTACGATAATACGTTACCAACTCGGGTATTATAATAGCTCACTTCACTTCTTAACTTTGTGTTTGTCTCTGCACTCTCACTGTCGAAATGTGTTAAATGTATTTTTACAATCACTTTTATGAAGTCGGTTAAGTGGGAGATAATGGTGCAATGCAGCATTTTCTGCAGTTCTGCCAACCAATCGCGTAGTGGCGCCACGTCAGTTCAATGTAGCCAACTGTGCGCCCACAGGTAAGGCACAATTTCCATAGAAGTTTCACAGACGACAACAATAGGACTCGAACCCAGGACTCCTCAAGATCTAAAGCCATCTAAGCTATCCACCGGAACAACGAGGCAGTCTTACAGTGTGATGATAAAATCATAAAAGTGATATCAGGCGGACTAACGCCAGCAAGTAACAATTTAAATTTAATTTTAATTCAAAAGAGTATAAAACAAGCATTGTAATAAATAAACTATGAATTCAAATTAGCATTCGCAGCGAGCTCCTGCCACTCATAAAACTCATAAACGATATTTAGAACAAAGTACGTTCATAAATCAACTACAAAGAAAACAGTTGACGGAAAACATTTCATGCACGCGTTTTATAAATAAACTATTATAGTAATTGTTTTTGTGTTAATAAATATTGCCATAGACTAATATAATTAAATAGATAGACATCATCGTCATCATATCAGACTATAGACGTCCACTACTGGACATAATGTCATTACCAATATATTAGATCATCGCCAAAAGTTTGTCGGTTTTCTATAGAATATATTTTAGAGAGTGGCTGAGGTGTTTTTTAACCGACAAAAAAAAACGGAGGAGGTTCTCAATTCGACACGTATATATATATTTTTTTTGAAGCACCGACTTCACAATTAAGTAAATTAAAGCAACAAAATGACGCAGTTTTTTTTGTAAGCACCGACTTCACAGTTATTTTTTACTTTTTAGTGCGTTTTGAGTCAGTTCTATTTTTTGTTAAAAATTTTTATACATAATTCATTACAAGTTAGCCTTTAACTGCAATCACATTTGTTGGTAAGTGATGATGCAATCTAAGATAGAAGCGTCTAACTTGTTAGGAGTAGGATGAAATCTAAACCCTTTTCGGTTTCTACATGACATCTCACCGGAACACTAAATCGCTTGTACGCTCGCTAGTACATCCGGCATGGCGGTATCTAGCCACGGCCAAAGCCTTCCGCCATGCAAAAAAAAAAGTACTCTAAAGTTTAAGTATTAAGATTACTTATATAATTTTCTTTTATATATAGGCAAGGCTTCACTAATGTTTTATAGAGACCATCATTTATATAAACACGATTGTTCGTTACATCGGATCCATCCATCACTTTTCTCTGGTCTTTGTACTGTATAAGATCGCTTTAACACTAGCGCAAAAGACGCGTAGGCGTTTATCAAAGTGTATATCATGGCGCGAGACAACCGCTCGATGCATAAATCGCATTTTCCACCGTACCATCCTTTATCAGGTTTAAACCAAATCAGGAATGTAAAACATCACGTAGGAGTGAGAAATCCTACGTTTTGTGTACACAAGAATCGTACGTGACAATAGGGTATTTGACGGGATTTAAAAATTCATCAAATGTTGTTCTGCATTTGTATCGGTTTTCGAAGAATTTTTCTTTGGTGAAAAAATTCTGATAGTGAATTGTTATATTTTTTCTACATGTTTATGAACTGAAAAAAAATGTTAACATCATTATTGTTAGCCTATTAACGGCCCACTACAAGGCCAGGCCAGGGTATCATATAGAATATGGATACGGTGCCTAAACAAACTGGTGATGTTGGTGGTGATGTTTCATTTATTTAACGATGATGATAGTGACAGACGGCATAACGTGCTCTCCGAGGTACGGGGTGTAGCACCAAGTTCCTGACTCCGGGCTTTGAATGTACCTACTGAAAATTCCATAGAAGAATAAAAACTTTAGAATCATTTCGTGACCCGAGCCACGATTCCAGCCCAAGATCTCGTGATGGAAGCCACGTAGGCTAACCTCTAAACCAACGAGGCAGTTAGCAAGAAGAAAAAAGAAAATATATTATTTATTGTCTATTTTTATTGACCGACTAAAGAACACACCCCTTCTTTACTTTAAAAGAATAATCCAATGCTTGTCCGATGTGGTATAGAAAATGATAATGTAATGTTCACTACCATATTATGTAAATAATCGAGGTCAGGTGCGAATTTCCTCTCCTCCTTCCGGAATATGGGTTGTGACAACCAAGTCCCCAAGTCTAATAAGATATCAGAAACCATATAAACATAACTATTTGGATATGTTGAAAAAAAGTTATTAGTAAGACTCCGTTAAAATTCTACAATTCATTAAAATTGATACTAGCTCCGACTTACAACACCAAAAGCACTAGGCGTACATCTTTCGTTAGTGTAATAGGGCTTTAAACTATCTGTAAGCGTGAATTATTGGACACGCGAATGCTGCTAATGATGGATGTGTTTTCAGCGGCAGTTTATAGCGGCAATAAAGCGGGCTGCGCCGAATTCAGAGAATTGTTGCCGTACAACGTGACGTATGATACAGAATATACTAACCTGTTATTGTTTATACTTGCCTGGTACCTGAAGCGAGCGTACGTTGTTATTGTTTAATAGCAATAATTCATCATCATCATTCCATAACGACCCCACTACAGGATCAGGCTTCCCTCCTTATTAGAGGCGGCATATAGAGCGTAGACCCACCACGCTTTAACAATGCGGGTTGGCGGGTATAGGGTGATAATGATCACTATCTGATGTTGTTGATAGTGACCGAGATTGACGGCTTAACGTGCTCTTCGAGGCACGGAGGAGAAACACCAACTTTCCGATTCCGGGCTTAGAATGTACTAAAAATTTTGTAGCAGAATGAAAAAGTTAGTATTATTCCGTGACCCGACCCAGGATTCGAAGCCACATATATATTTTTTTTTAATGGGTGAATTATCTGATCTCAGAATTCTCTCCCCATAACTACTCGGTCAGCACGGTACCGCCTTGCATTACTTGGTGCTGGCCTCGCTGTTATTATTTCTCCCGCACTTTCTTTTCATCTTCTTCCTTTTTTTCTCTCCGGACCATTATGGTACGGAGCATATTTGCGTATCTGTGCCATTCATCCTCATTCTTTAGCATGGAATGAACCAGATTTTGCGCATTTATATCTCCCACTCCCTGAGCTTCAGCTCTGATGTCTGCACATCCTGGGCATTCAAAGAGAGCATGCCTCGGACTGTCCTCTTCTTCACGGAAGTAACATCGAGCATGGGGTGCCTTTCCAATAGCGAAAAGGTAAGTGTTAAACACCCCGTGTCCGCTGAGGGCCTGTGTCAGCCATCGGTCCACTTCCCCGTGTTTCCTTTTTAGCCACATTTTTATGTCAGGGATAAGCTCGCGGGTCCAGCTTCCCTTCCCTGCTTGTGACCACTCTTCCTCCCACTCCGTCAGCATGCTCTCGCGTATATCGAGAGGACTTTTATCTTTACTTGCGAATACTATTGCCCGCTCCTTGACCAGCTTCGCTATCGGGATCGAAGCCACATATGCTAACCACTAGACCAACGAGGCAGTCAGCAGTCAGTAATAATTACAGAGCAACAATTATTAAGAAAGCAGATAGAGCAAGACTTCGTAGGGCATGGAAAAAACACGTTTTGAAAAGTGTCGACTTGCGCACATCAACCTGAGATGTGGGTGTAAAACTTTACGCATCAGTAATTACACAGGTATCCATGCCCTTCTGATTGTAACACATCAATACTTACTCTTTGGTATTAGAAGTACCGAAACATGGTGGTAAGTTAAGCTCATTCACAAATACTACTTTCAAAGCTGCAGGCTTATTAACTTATTTAAAGATCATTTGGAGCCTATCTAAAGGCATGGACTAAGACTTTTATTTTAACTCCAAGCTGTCTTTGATAACTATAAATAACTAACGCCTCATAGCTCAATCCAGAGCTTTAACCTAAAAATGATTCAGAGCCAATCAATTTTAAAAGTAAAATTATTTATTAGTAATCGAAGGTATTAAATCTAATTAAAAGTTTTTCTTTATTTTATTGAATCTATTCATTTATTCAAAGATATATTACATTGTTAGTTTCTTAGCGTACTGAAACTGATATAAAGTTTATATGGACGCTGCACATTCCTCTTAATTTAATATAATACTAAATCTATTCTATACTATACTATTAACTAGATATTACACCACTACAATATACTTAATACTTAAATCTAAAAACTGTCTATATTAACAATGTCCTATCCTACTTGTTCTTTAATTAATGTTCAATAGCATAATACATTTTTACCATAACTTTTCATTTATAAGCTAGCGTCAACCATAACAAATAACATAACAAATGACGCGAATCTACGGCAACTAATAAGTTTCCTAATTAATTGTTATTGCTGCCGACGATTTATTATAATTGCCCTCCATCCACATCAAAGGACGAGGCCTGTATTTGCTTTGGATGACAAATTGCGCTATTGTCTGTGCTAAGTGGAAGTTTGTTGTTAGTTTCTGTGTTTGTCTAGTAATCAAGACGTTGCAGGTTCGATTTCTAGTTGTATTGATTTAGAATACTGGGGTAAGACTTTGTTATATAGGCCTTTCTCATTACTATACAGTCTTAACTGAACTACAGAGAATATTACTAAAAGTAAAGTTAAATAAAAGGATTAAAATAACTTTTTATTCAAAAAAGTGATTGTTTTGAATTTATTAATTTAATAATTAAATGATATAAATCCGATATTTTAATTTAACAAATCCTATCCAACTAAGACCTATCTAAACGACACCTCTGAAGCTAGGATGCAATCTCAATATAATATTGACAATTAATTAAAATAATTTTAACAGTGTGCATTATTACTGTTTAAAAATTTTACTATTCATTGTGTATAGGTAGTCGAAAGTAAAAGAATATTTTATTTTAATTATTTATTTATTTGTTATAAATTTTAAGCAAGCTGCAGTTATTTTTTAGTTCTTGAAATGAGTGACGTCACGTTAGAAGAGGCTTAAAACTAAATGAGGTGTAGTCAAGTCAAGCTAATAAGTGTTGGCACTATTGTGTAGGTTATGTTTGCTCAAACGTGCGCTTGTTCACCAAACTTGAGTATTTCGGCCAGGTTAAGCACTGTTTGCAGTTAAAGACAAGCCCCGAAATGTTTAGTAGGCGAACTCGACTACGTTACGAGCTGTACAACGCATACACTAGTCGCTAGTTCCCACGAGGTAACTGGTAACCTAGTTCTATATTGTGTAACCTTAGGGCTTAAATGGGTTTTGCGTTGCATATATTAACAGCAGACAGAGTATTTACTGTATGGGGAAATATAATGTGGAAATAAAATGTTTACATATTTGACAAATACATTTTTATAAAAAAAATGTACGATTAGATTCAGATTATTTATTTACAAGAACTCATTTTTAATTTTGAAATAATATAAAATAACATTAAGAAATAAAAATAAATGTTTATTGCAAGCCTGCGATTTTATTTCCATCTCCATGGATTATAAAGATCCCTTGATATTTCCTAGAAGAAAGTATTCCAATAAGCTCGGATCGGAGAACACACTCCTGCATTTCTGCTACGCCCGATATAGAACCCAATGTTATATATTTTACTTAAATATCAACCTACGTACTTTAACCCTGTCGCGCGTCCCTTTTCCTTGTATTATTTATTACCTATGTACGCATCTTTTGGTTTCAGAATTTGAACCGGAAGTGCATAATCTAAACAATTTTATGTCTAGAAACATTTTTTTGTTTCAACAATGCATTGTTAGGGTGTTTTTCGCAATTTACATCCACTTTTTAACCGACGAAAAAAAACGGAGGAGGTTCTCAATTCGACACGTATATTTTTTTACAGTGTTGTCCGATTTTGATAATTCTTTTTTTATTAGAAAGGGCATACATCCAAGGTGGTCCCATTGTCCGCTTGTTAGGATCTGCTGATGATATCCTGGGGAAATTGAAGGAACTCTTCAAATTTTGGAGAACGCTTACATTTCATTAAATTTTCCCTATAAAGATCATCATTATCGCGGATCGGTCATACCATATAAATAGTGCGGAAGACAACAAGAATTTAAAACATACTGCAGAAATGCAATAATGCATAGTCTGATCCAAGACTCAAACCTCAAGGCCTTGTATAGGCTTTGGCATCCAACTGGCCCAAGAAATCTGTTAGTCACAAATTATACAACTTATATCTTCAAAAATCGTTTAAGGGAATACTACTTATCTCTATTATGAATATGTATATATGTATTATTTTATGTAGGTTTATATATCTGTATATATACATTATCTATATATTTTGTTTTTTTTACTATTTATGTATTATTAGTATGTAAGTGTATGTAGTCTATTTATTATTGTGTTGCACTATCCGCTTTCCCTCATTTATTCCAACTGTGCGGGTTGTCTGGAGGAGAAGACCGCCCTTGTACATATTTAATCTTTGTTTTTATTCTATTCTGTTTGTTATTCTTTAAATGTGTGCAATAAAGATTTTATCTATCTATCTATCTATCTTATTTACCGTACCATCCAGTTAGTATCAATTTTAGGAATTGCTCATGGAGATTGCAACTACATTATATATATATTTTATACTAACAACTTTTACAATTCCACCTACTCTGAAAATATATATTTTTAGATACAAACCACTGATATTCGTGGTAGTTGCTCGCATTTAAAATTAATGTTTGCTATAAAGTGGTTTTCTACATCGGCAATCGGTAAATGGCATTTCAAGTTTGCTTAAAATGCAACTGACTAATGCTCTGTATTTATACTCGTGGGAATGTGTGTCAAGTTGTTTTATGGCATTCAGTGCACTTATTGACCGCACTGACTTATAACTGCCACTGGCCCAGTGGTAAGCTTATGTGGTTTTTGATCTCAAAGTCTTCGGTTTAAAGCAAAGCTGCGAAACTGGAGCAGCGTAGTGGTAAGCTCCATATTTTCTTATAGGAAGGGAGTTATCACCACATCACTTGATGAATGCTATACATACATGCATACTATATATGATATATCTAAACCTATCAGAGTTTCCAATCACGATTTTGAGCCATCCACATCTAGCGATTCCTTGTAATTACCTCGATTTCTTCATCTAGTAAGTCGACTGACATTGCGTCTTTCAGTACCTACGGGTCTCAATGTGTTAACACATTAACACATTGAGACCTCAACAACCATCGGCTCTTTGAACTAGTGCCCCGTCATTTGAGCTACGTCGGTGACTTTCTTCTTCGGGTCTTCTCAATCATTCGATCATGTAGAGAATTTCCAAGTTTCACTCGAACCATCGACAACTGAGTTATTGTGGGCATGGGTAATATTTGTTTTTTTTTTAAATATAGCAGCCTTGATTGAATTTAAAATATAGTTTAAACCATTCAAAATACCAAGTCCATTAGACTTGATGCTTTTTTTTTTTTCGACTACAAGTTGGCCCTTGACTGCTATCACACCTGATGTTAAGTGATGATGCAATCTAAGATGAAAGCGGGCTAACTTGTTAGGAGTAGGATGAAATCCGAACCCCTATCGGTTTCTACACGACATCGTACCGGAACGCTATATCGCTTGGCGGTACGTCTTTGTCGGTAGGGTGGTAACTAGCCACGGCGAAAGCCTCCCACCAGCCAGACCAAGGCAAATTAAGAAAAATCTCAATCTGCCCCACCGGGAATCGAACCCAGGACTTCCGTCTTATAAATCCACCGCGCATACTACTGCGCCACGGAGGTCGTCGATGTCCTACATACATGATGTAATAATACGTTATTAGTCGTGTGGACACTATCAAATGAACATTTAATTATTCGCTCTCATTTACAAACAATGCAGCATCCCGCCGGTCGAGATATCATCACCGATTATATCTCGCGAACGGTTTTTTTGTTCATTATTTTAATTCGGTGCAACACACGTTCGAATAATACGGGCGCGTGTATATAGCTGGCCCCTGTAGATCTAGAATACGCCGCGAGAGTAGAAAATAGACATCCTTATTACCAGCCTATTAACAGCTGAGTAAAGGGTTCCCCCCTCATTTGTAGGAGAGGAGATTTAGAGCGTAGACCACGCGGCTCAAATGCGGGTTGGTGAGCTTAGGATGATAAATTTTAATTAATAAACTATCACTAACTGACGTTGTTGATAGTGACCGACGGTTAAGTCGTCTCCGAGTTGATGTCACAGTCATTATGACTGTGAAACCAACAACTTCGCGGGCTTAGAATGTACTAAAAATTTTACAACCCAGGACCTCGTAACTAAGCTACACAGGCTAAACATTATACCAACAGAGCAAAGACATATCGTCGCCCAATTGCGGCGAAATAGAAATTAATGATCTCTCTTTCGCCCTAACTCAACAAAAGAGTGAGCAAAATTTTTGTAAATTATAAAATTTGTAAATTGTAACATTGATTTTTAAAAGAGCAACTGCTGTATTTTTTGCCGGTTCTTCTCGGCAGGATCTGCCTTCAGGACCGGTGGTAGAGTCACTACGTGCTGACAGTCTTGACGTTTCAAAAGTGCTTGTAAAACAGCCTACTTGAAATAAATGATTTTGAATTTTTATTATCATAATAGTTTTCTTTGTGTTACAATAATTACAAAAGAACAATAAACATGCTTGCTTAAAGCTCGCTTTATTATAATTTCTTAAATACCTAATGTTTTGGCAGTTATTCAAAGTAATTATGTTTCAATTTTTATATTACAGTTACTTACTTATTAGCAGGCACTTAAAATATTCTAATAAAAAAGCAAGCTGCAATTAAATCGAAATTACCCGTCGAAATATGTTCGACAAAATTATAACAAGTTTAGGAAACCGAGTCTTAAATTAGGCTTCCGCTATTTCGGTATAATTACTTCCGTTACGACTACAAACAAAATATAGCGCCGTGTGTTTCCACCTCGAACCGGCGAAACAAAGCGAAATATGTGTGTATCGGCTCATTAGTTTGTTTGTAATATCTGCTCTCGTAGAAAGCGTTCTGAAACGCTATTCTGTGATCCTACATCCGTGTTTGCAACTGATGCAACAATGACGAATGATAATATTTTAACGTGCTTTATAATTGTGTTGATCCTCAAGAAAATTGGACATGAGTTGACAATACAGGTATGTACAGTGTATGAAAGGAAGTTTTTATTTTCGTGATCCTAATATTAATAAAATCCATTATGCATACAAATTAATCAATATACATATCAAAAGCAAAAGATCTTTTAAAGATTATTTCATAGAAGAAAGATTCATTCTTAATAGATCGCTGTAATATGTATATCATCATGTCATTAGGGTAGTTATTAATACGGTAGTCATGATTTAATTCCATAAGGGTTTGTTCTCTTTGGTCTTTCTAGATCTGTGGTCACTTACTTAACTTTAAAACAGATTTTCTTTTAAAATAGTGCGCGGGGGCTGGTTATCCATGGGCAGACCAAATTAAATTATTTTATGGTTAATTTGACTACGATTTCAACGACGAATCCAACTGTAAAATTCGGAGGTTAGAGAATAGTGTACCAGAACAATAAGCAACCTCCGCTCTCAATTTAATACCGCACACGAGTTTTCGAAATATGCAAATGGTATACAATAATATTATTGGCCCGAATTTACAAAAACATGAACAGTTTGGGTTCTGCGATATAACAACATTTATTTATGAAATAATTAAAATCGCAACGTTGCATCGTTAGCAAATAGAGCGAATTCATAAACGCGTGTATATTCCAGTCACTTAGAAACGTCATATTGGCTGTATTAAATCCCACCAAAAACATTTTCATGTACAATGTTGCCACGACGAGAATGACGCGCATTGTCATAAAGTTAACTGATGTAATAAAGAGCTAATCTTCTAACTCTAGCTTTATGAGTACAAGTTAGGTTCTTACAAACTCTACAGCTTGGTTGGCAATTTTGCAATTTTCACATGGGCGTAAGATGAAAAATTTATTCACTGTTCATTACTTTTTTAAAACACAATAATTTTTTTGTAACTTTTTAAGTGGTATCGCAACACATTCACAATGTATGCATTGTGTACAACATAAACACATTACTTTATTTTAAAGTGTAACTTAATTTCTTTCGCTTCATACACAGTGTAAAAGTAGAGTGTGCCAGGTAAAAATACACAAATTATAATGCAAATGATATTATAATTTGTGTTGATTCCGCAAAATCCTAAAGTCCTTATGAATTTTTGATGTTACAACAAAATGTACCTAAGTTGTCAAGTTAAAGGGCATACATTACAGTGAGGCATTTTAGACAATTTCTAACTCTCCCTCAGATTTACTGAGGTTTGACAATGAATCAATCAATTGAACATTTTAATGTGAATCATCATGAATCTAATTGAAACAAAAAAACATGAATTTTTTTCATTTTCTAATATATACTATTAGTAGGTATAATTTTGATGAAAATACTTTCATTATAATTGGAAAAATCTGTCCGGTCAGGGCGTAGTATTTGGTCGTGCGTTACAATAATATTTATTTACGAAGATAGTATTAAAATTGAAATATCGTTATTGACATTATTGTATTTTGCTCTGTAAATACATACAAAGGTAATAATCGTACTTTAAATATAATATTATGGAACTATGAATGAAATGTGATGGTTTATTAGAAACCTTATAATAACCTGCATACATATTGTTTTTATTATTTGTTAAGAACTGACTTCACACACTGACTGCAGTCACACTTATAGTTCGTTCGCGTTAAGTGAGTCATCATTGTTCACCGACCCAACACCGCACCCTAACCAATCAAATCAAGCGTCGCGTTTGAAGCTACGCCTTCAACTGGTCACTGTGAACTTGACCTTGTAATTTGAAAAGATTTGATTGGTTAGGGGGCGGGATTTGACCGGCTCACTGCATTCTTAAGGCAAACGAACTATAATTGAAATGATAATGCTGTCTCTGGAAGCATGATTTCAACTTAGGAAGTTGATGAACAATTGATTAAAATATACCTTCATTAGATTTCATATCTATCGTATTAGAACACACACACGAATCGAAACAACATGGTGACCCTAACCTCCATATTCCCTCTCCAATGAGGACTGAGCCCTGGCCCTATGGTCACGTCACTATTGTCGGAGTGTACCCGACTAGTTTCAAACAAAACTTGCTTTACGCCGCGTTGCACGAATAAGCGAACTCATGACTAAGGACCTCGTATGGGGTCAAAACTAGTCGGGCACACTCCGACAACAGTGGCGAGAGTTTCAACCGTTTATATTTTAATAATAAACTATCATCATTGTACGTAGCTAAAACTATTACTATCTCAACTTCATCAATACTGAAATACCATTATTAAACTAAATACATAATAATTATAGCTTAAATATATAACAATGTCAGGTAATGTGCGTATTCAGATTGCATAATGTATTTGTATTATTGTGATTTTAGTTCCGCCGCATGATCTTCGCGGTCGAGCGGGCGCGCTGAATGGCGGCTGAATTGATTACTGCCGTTTGACACATTTGTGCAGCCCACCTGAATACACCTTGCCTATTCATTGCATTTGTTTGATTGTGCCTTTAACTTTGACCTTCCATCACTATTATACATCATCATAATTATCAGCATAATTGAACGGACTAAAATCAATCAACATAGAAAGCACGTCCAAGCTGTCAGTTCCAATTATTATCATTAGCATTTGATAATGATCGTTAAATAATAATATACAACGGTATAAACTCTTATATATTTTGTACTCTTTAGGGTTAAGCCTCTCTTTAATTAAAGAAGAGTTTATACCGTTGTATATTATTATGACTGACAGCTTGAACGTGCTCTCTATGTTGATTGATTTTAGTTCCGATACTTGGTCATCGCGGCTATTGGCGGCGGAATTTATTATTGCCATTGACACTTTTCTGCAGGCTCCATTAATGCACCTTGGACAAAGATTACATTTAATTGATTCTCCCTCCCACAGTGATGTGATGTCGTTATCAACCAATTGGAATGTTCACTTCAGAACCAGGCCACTCTTTTTATACCACGCTGACTGCCACTTGATGTAAAATGTCCCTGTATAGTGGTAATGTGGCTAAATGAATAAATAAAATGTTGATTCGCCAACTATCTTTATATAATACAATGTATTATTTAATATATAAGATTTTTGTCCGTTGTAATTAATTTACTCCGAAACGGTTAGACTGATTTTCATGAAATTTTGTGTTCATATCGGTCTGCAAATCGGACAGCATCTGAAAATGATATGCATAGCAAAATAACGTTTGCCGGATCAGCTATTAATAATATTAAATTACAACGTTTGTCGTTTAAACAGAACTTAAAGTGTGATAAGCCCGGGGTTTGGAATATTATGAATATTATGAATAAAAACATAAGTATTATATTTCTTATGTTAAAATTACATAAACAAAGTAATAATTATCATAATCGTATGGTAACAAGTAGGCAGTTATTGATACAGCAGGACCGCGGGTCATTTGAATGCGTCGACACGGCTCGCGGCTGCATTACATACTTCATTGCTAATGGATTGCTCTTCGTAAATACAATATTTATATTGTTTATTATGTTCATATACATTATACATTATGGCTAGGATATATATAAATAACATATATAGTTCATAGAGAATCTAGGCGGATGCTGCGAATATCATGGAAGGATGCAGATAATTGGAAATCGCAAAGAGATTCTGCAGTACATACAAATAAGAAAGCTCGAATACCTGGGCTATATAATGCGAAACTTGAAATATGATATGCTCCAACTTATTATCCAGGGCAAGATAAACGGTAAATGAAGACCAGGTTGTAAACTCATATCCAAGCTCAAGAACTTAAGCTAATGCTATACTATAAGCTATAGATCACTGTTTCGAGCAGCAGCCAATAAAAAATTAAAATAACCCTAATGATAGCTAACCTCCGATAAGAGATGGCACTAGGTGAAGAAGATTTAGTTAATAGGTCATGACTTGCAAGTGGCAATAAGAAATTATTTTTTTGCCATTTGTAAGAGGAAACCGCGGGGTACCTCTAGTTATTGCCTTCCAAAACTGAAGAATCATCAGTTGTTTACTTTACAGTATTCTATCGATCCGAGACTTGTTCGCTAATTATAGGCCTTATAAGACGGCTGAGAGTCGCTCAGCGGGAGGTGGAGAGTGATCGTTACGTGATTGAATCTGAAATGAGGAGATCCGTAGAAGAACCAAAGTAACAGATGTAGCTCAATAAGTCGCGACGCTGAAAGATTATGCCGAAGGACATTGGGGTCCCAAAGAGCTGGAATGGCAATCCCGAACTAGTAAGCACAGTGTTCGTCGATTCCTCACTAAATGGACCGAAGACATTACGCGGCTTTTGGCGGTGAAATTACTTATTTCAAATTCTTCAGTTATAAATTAATCATACTACTATTATAAATATGAAAGTTTGTGAGTGTGTGTATGTTTGTTCCTCCACCACAAACTAAACGGCTGGAGCGATTTAATAAAATTTGGGGTGGAGCTAGCTGACACCCTGGACTAACATGGACTACTTATTATCCAAAAATTTGACGGGAACGGGAACTACGCGGGAAAAACCGCGGGCGTCCGCTAGTAAACTATAAATAAAAGCGTACACTTAGCATTAAATAAATAATTAAACACCTCCACCGATCCGCCAGTGAAATGAAACATCACAAGCGGATGTTGATTGCACATTTGCACTTTAGTAACACTCGCCTTTAATTAATTACAACTGGTACGTACATATTTAATTCAATGAAACGTGAATTTTATAATGAAAGGCGTCGGTTCGACGTACGGGGATCGATGTGAGCTTAACCTGAATTTCGGAAATAAATATACCCTGGTCAAATAAATGTTGTTTAAATTGGAAAACGCTGTTTGTTGAAAATTTTATTTCTTGCAATACTTGAATGTGTGAAAAACGTGTGATGTTTTTTTGTTATATTAAAATAAATTAATTAAATAACGAAGATTTTAGTGTAATATTAATTATTGTGATTGAGTGGTTTTGTAATTCATTTAAAAAGAGCATGTGTCGAGTTTTTCATCACCGACTGCTTTTCCGATGCGGCGGTAGATAAAAGGCTGCAACCAACAGAAGTGATATTGTTATCAGCCTATTGTAGGTCCAGGATTCCCTTCTTATAGGAGAGGGGATATGTAGCGTGAACTCCATATCCTTGGATAGAAGAATTAAATGGTCGAAATTATTCTGTGATTTGATTGGTCCAAGATTTGTACCCGAGACCTCGTGATTGGAGCCTCATAGACTAACCACTTGACCAACGAGGCAGTGATAATTTAAGCTTTGTGCCAATGTAAATATTGTATATAAGAATTAAAACTATTGAAAGTATTTCCCATATCATTAAAATGTAAACGGCTGAAATTCACGTCACGGCTGTCGGAGTATGTCCGACTAGTTTCCAATACATTCGGAATCCTTATTAAATATAGTACCTTACTTTCACCCAACGCGAGCATTTTTTAACGCATTTTCATAACTACCTTACCCCTCTAGGGAAGGAATTTTCTGAATTAATGCAGCATTCCGTTACGTAACTGGTCGATATAATTTATAGCTAGCTATTTTTTTAACTGCACACCCTAGTTTTAAACTGAACGGAGACTAGCGATTAGAACGGCGTTATTTATTCGTTGCGCTGTAGTGGATTCGGGTTGACATTTCCCATTTTTCCCCAATTAACTTATCCAGCAGTCACGCACGGCTACAAAGTTTTTGCGGATTTTTGATTTGTTACCCCAAAGCCAGTGTCACTGTTATTGATGTGTACCGAAATTGGAAAGTTCAGACGCACTTATCTCTGAGATTTAGATAGCGAGGCAATTTATAAAGGGGATCCTTCCCCCAGTGTGAGGCCCCTGACAGGACTGCGCTGTCGCCCTCAGGAGTATCTAACTTGGGATATTACTTAAACGTTTCCCGCTATGTTACAAATAAAACCTTTTTGTGTTTGGAAGAAATTGTTAAACGGTACCATTTTCGCGCTAAAACGTTTACCAGTCTATTGTTAATTTTTCTCCTTAGGATTTGGGTAATGCTTATAGCTCTATAGATTATAATGTTTCTTGCTGCGAACTATCAGTGTGTCTTATTGTCTGTGATGTATAGTCTTGGAAATATTATTATTCGAAACATAGTATATTGATCATCAAGTAGGTACACTAAACCAAAGGTATTTTCAATATCTTGTTATCAATAAATTAGGTAGATACTTGGAAATTAACTTGCTAGTTGCTAAAAACTTATAATTACACCCAAAACAATTTCATAGACTTTACTAAGTAATTACATTCTATACTTTAATAGGTAATAGATTTAGGTTAATAACTTATACGTGGTTTGATTGTTGAGTGACTCATTTCTATTCAGGGAAAATAGATATGAATGTGCTATAGGCAAAAGTCAAGACGCTACGCTTCGCTTGGCCTCTGCGTCTGTCTGTATAAAGCGAAGTGTCACTGCAACATGTATGGTGCTGTTGTATGCGGTCGGCTACCAACTCGCACCTTAAAACATTCAGGAATTCGTTTCTCCATCAACAAGAAAGTAAGAAAATGTTATGAAATTTGGGAAACAAAAAAAGGTTTTGTTTCTTAAACGACCTTTAAGAAAAGGAAACCTTGGGAGTGGATTGTTCGCTTTTTGTTGTGTTCTTTTTGTTTGCTTTGTTTTCTTTAACAGGACTTCTGTATAAATAACTTAAGGACCTGTATTTGACGTATGATGTCAGAAGGATTCTTAAATTGATTTTGTATACAGTGAATTATCCTTACTAATATTGTAAGAAAATACCCACAGGTATTTGCAAAATGTAGTTAATAACTCAGATAGGCACAGAAGAAGAAATAAAATTCCATTGCCACCTAGGCGTCTTAAGATATTTGAAAAAAGTGCATACTGCATGGCAATAAGTATTTTCAATAGGTTACCTGAACATCTAACAACATTAAACAATATGACACAATTTAAAAATAAAGAACATAAAATGTTATTAGATAAAATGTTTTACACTGTAAATGAGTACTTCACGGAAAACAAACTTTAATTTATTTTATATTTTTTTTTGACATTGTAAAAATATAATCCTTAACATTTAAATATTTGACGATTAATGATATTACACAGTCATGTGACGATAATATAAGGTGTATACTAACGTAATTTGTAATTATTTTAAAAAAAGTATATGTATATTTAAACTTTAATAGATTTTTTGCACACCATGTATGTGGTAGGATGTGATTGGACAAATTTTTGTAGTTTGACTTTAAGATCCACATTGTAACCACATTCTTGCAAATAAAAGATTATTATTGTTATTATTATTAAAGGGCGAAGGTTGTAAGTATGGATGGTTTCACAGTAATATAACTTACATATCAGAGTAATACATTGGATAAAACATGGACTACTTTTTATCCAGAAAATTTCCACGGGAGCTAGGCCTACGCGGGTAAAACCGCGGGCTTTCTCTAGCTATTGCCTTCCAAAACTGAAGAATCATCAGTGGTTTACTCTACAATATTCAATTGTATGTTCTCATGAAAAACTTTCACACATAAATCTTAAAATGTATACTTGAAAAAAAAAAACAAATTCGAGTCCTTTAGTTTACGATATCCAGTTAGAATCTCACATAGCCTATCCAATCACACAAGCAATTTATTCCATCTTGTTGATGTTATTGTCTTTTCCGTCCGTTCGGCGATAGCGACAGGCCGGTCACTGCGATATCGATTTGATTACGATCATCGCAGAGTACGTCGGGCAGTGGATCGCCGGGAATGCTGCCATTTCGACCCGGATCACTGGCACTGGGGCTATGGAATACGAGGTTAAAGCTCACAATTTACTATTTAATTACGTAGAATTGAAAACTTTTATGATAATTTATGGGAATCGGCAAAAAGCACTGAAACCGCCGGTTCGTCACGCTCATATATACATAGATACATAGTATATCAGATACTTCCTAGATGTGTACTGTAAAACTCAGTTTATTTTAAAGAGAAAAAGTTTTACATATAAGAGACAAGCACCATGAACTCAGCAGTAGTAGTAGAATTCATTGCATCAACCCGCCAATCGCTTATATAGTTAAACATAACACACTGAGCCACTGTCTATCCTCGTAGGAGCCATGTAGGGGTAAAAAATAAATGTTTATCAATTTTTTTTAAATACAACTTTAAGTTTTTTTCTGTCATCATTTGATCACAGTTTACATCTATACGCAAGACAAGCTTTATAGTAATATTTTTATTGTCTTGTCCAGTGTGCAGGCGGTCTCCCGCGGGTTGCGAGGCCGCGTCCAGAGGGAAGATGAATATTTATGTGCGCAGTCTGTCAGCTATAATTACTGCCAGCATCGGCGACGGTTTTGTAGCGCTTCTGAGAAATTGCTTCGAAAATGAATTGTTTTTGCTCATTATCTCATATTATTGCTTAAGTTTTGAGCTTTGTATGCACTTTTTACGTCTTCGCCTTAAGAGTGTTTTATTTTTCAAATTTTCAATAAACAGGGTTAATTAGTAACTGTCCTTCAAGTTAATTAACAATATATAATATCGATATGCGTTTATGGTCATTTTTGTCAAAAAAAGTCTTTTTGCGAAAAGCTTTGACCATCATCTTAAGAAGCTTTCGGTTGGCTGTTGGATCAAGGGTTGAATACAGAAGGCATTAGTCCTTCAAACGGCGATATTGTGAGATGTGAGAGGTATTTGTATATAAATTAGGAATAAAATTGTAAGTACAAATAGATGATGGAAACTACTCGTATATACGTACAATAACTGTAAGATATAACATTAGTTTTGATTACGGAACCTTAAAAACCAGAGTAATCCTACAATAACTAGACAGTGAATATAATGACTAGCTAACTACCCGCAGTTAAGCAGCAGGCAAAGGGTAATTCAAATGGAATAGGCTTCAATTGCCATTGCATTGCTTATTTCGTCCAATTAATGTTAATTATCTTTCATATCCTTATTGGATTGCATGTTGTATAGATTAGGTAGAAATATGGAGCGGACTATAATTTATTAAATGTAGGGTTGTTATGTAGTATAATGAATTGCGGTGTTCTTAACGGTAACTGGCATTAGCATAGAATGTCTATTTTTTACTCAAATCAATTATTTCATGTAGGCTGTTATACAAGAACTTTTGAAACGTCAAGTCTGTCAGTACGTAGTGACTCTACCACCGGTTCAGAAGGCAGATGCTGCGGAGAAGAACCGACAAAAAACTCGACAGTTGCTCTTTTATAAAAATCAATGTTACAATGTGTATTCTAAAAATGACTATTTTGGTTATCCCGTCCTGTGTGTAGCAAAAACAGCCGATTGCTTCCAAGTATCGTTGTCGCTAACAAAGTCATTAATTTTATAGTAACCTTTATTTAGTAAATGGTTTTTAACACATTTTTTAAATTTTTCTAAAGACAGGTCCAGTACTTCCTTTGGGATGAGATTACAAAATCGTATACTCAGTCCCACTAATGATTTTTGCACCCTGCTCAAGCGCAGTACCGGGGAAAATAATTTATGACTCTGTCTAGAGATTCGTTTGTTAGTATCAATTTTCCGTTTATAACAGCTGATATTTTGTTTAACAAAGACAACATTACTATAGATATATTGCGAAGCGACTGTGGGTATGCCTACTTGTTTGAATTTTTCACGAAGAGATTCACGGGATTTTAAATTATATATACTGCTCTTTTTTGTAATTTAAATATAGTGTCTATATCAGCTCCTTTTCCCCATAGCGTTATGCCGTCAGACATAACACTATGGAAATAGGCAAAGGAAATAAGCCTATCTGTGTCGACATCGGTAAGTTGCCTTATTTTCCTAACTGCATAAGCAGCCGAGCTAAGTTTTCCTACTAATGCACCCCACTGAAGAATATAATGTATGAAGATGATTTGACAATAAAGTTTTGTATCATAGGTACCTAATAGGAAAATATAGCTAACAATCTTTCCGGTCATTTCTATCATCATCATCATCAGCCTATTTATAATTGTTTTTTATCTACTTCAAGCTGGCCCTTGACTGCAATTACACCTTGATGGTAAGTGATGATACAATCTAAGATAGAAGCGGGCTAATTTGTTAGGAGTAAGATGAAATCCACATTCCTTTCGGTTTCTACACGATACCGTACCGGAACGCTAAATCAATTGGCGGTATGTCTTTGTCTGTAAGGTTACTATCCACGGCGAAAGCCATCAACTAGACCAAGACAATATAAGAAAATCTCATTCTGCCTCGCCAGGAATTGAACCAAGGACCTCTGTCTTATAAAACCACTGTGAACAACATTGCGCCACGGAAGCCGAATGTGATGTTGAGGACAAGGTCTAAGAGAGGGGGATTTGGAGATTAAACCAACATGGATTTAGATTGCCTAATCTCAGGCTTAAATATTTCTTGTATTCGTCCAAATAGAAATATCTTTTGTGCCATATTTCGTTAAGTGAATTAAACGAGAGAATAATATAACAAAATAAAAAAAAGAAAAATTACAGCGACGGATAATTTTTCATTATTAGGTAATATTTTCATTTATCTCAAAGGTTATAAATAATTCTCGTTTCAACCGAATTCTGTTATATTTTAAATTAGAAATTAGATCGGTATCTGTGAATCCTTAGAACTCTCGGTTTATATAGGTTCCTAAATTCATGGAATCAATAACGAATACAGCGGTTCTTCGTAACTTGTAGTAACAACCTTGGCACAGAAAAACTAAGCTCTAGTGGGGAACAAGGTTTGGAACTATTTGAATTTATAGTTCGAGATCTTAGTCTGAAATATTTGTGGAGACATGTGAACTATCTAGGACAGTCGGTCCGAACCATAGATATTTAAATAACAAGAAATGTAGTGCCCGTTCTAATTCACAGAGACGTGTCACTGACGGGTATACGTGGCTTAAGACTGATGGTTGCGGAAAACACACATTTTTTTATGCTACGACATATTCTTGTAGGCTAACTTGCTAGGAGAAGGACGAAACTTTCACCTCTTTCGGTATAACATGACATTGTACCGGAAAGTTAACTCGCTTGGCTGTGCGTTTTTGCCGGTACGGTGGTAACTAGCCACAGCTGAAGTCTCTTACCAACCAGAACTGGACCAATTATGAAAACATCAATGGGCATACCACTTCACTTGAGTTTTCTTTCTTATAGGCAGTGATAATTTGTATATATTTATGTATATGTAATTTTAGTATATGTAGAAATATGTGTGTGTTTTTATTTTTATTTTACACGTAAATTAAGCATTATGGAACGATAATAATATTTTAGGTCATAATTAATTTAGCTGTTTTTGACGTGACAACGTCTTATAATTCGATAGAGCCGGCTGCACGCACGAAAAAACATGACGTCATGCGTCGTTACCTCGCTTTGAGGCGTTCCATGTAAGGCTTGAAGTGCAAGCGACAGCGCAGAACGAGCGACAAAGAAGCACAATCGACCTTTGCGTTCGGCAGCGTTCGACATCCGTCTATTAAATATATTATAAATATATTATAAATTTAAAATATAAATTTATAAAATCAAAATCAATTATTTTATTAATTTAAATTAATATTTATAAAAATATACTTAAATTAAAAATTTTAATAACCAATTAAATGCTACCATTCCATCAGTATTTTCTTAAGACATTGTCACGTTCAACTATCGTTAGTAAACCGTCTTTACAGATAACCAATTTTTTTTCTTAATTTATTAAATTTAAGACGGCTATTGTGCGTGGCGGCACCTTGACTAGGGCCCAGATGAAAATCAGTGTTGCATGTTTTTTTAAGAGCATGCAGCTATATGCTGAGCTGGGTCTTTTCTCTGGGCTGTGCCACACATCGCAGGGTATTGTCCTAGCGACTAATAAAGAAGTTGTGATGTGTGGCATTATTGCATTAATAAAGATATTTCTTCCTTCCTTCCTTTCTTTCTTTCTTTCTTTCTTTCTTTCACCACGGACGCCGTCTTGAATTTATCGAGCGTTAGACATACGTACTGTAGTACGTAATGTAGTTAAAAGTTACGAGATTAATAGGGTAACATGCATTAGATATGTCTATCTTTAAATTCGGAGGTATCCTAGGTCACACGTACATGTCATTTCTATTTCTTGTTATTAGGATTTCTATGGTCCGAACGAATCCATGCAAACTTCAACGCGTAGTCACTGCGATAAGTCTACCCTTCCATGGTTAGCGATACTATTTTTACCGTCTTGAAAAAGTGATTTTAATATAGTTCAATGTGTGTGTGTGTGTCTTTTAGATAAATATTTTTCAGGATATTTTTTAGTAATTAAACCAATCTTACGAGTACTTCATACTAGTCCAGAACTTCGCCTTTATAATATTTGTAGTATTATAAATTCATTCATAATAGTATTATCATATTCAATTGAAAATTAATTGAATTATTACCTAGCAGTAGAGTAGTCCGTGGAAGTACTACCGCTCAGTAATATTGCCGAGTTTCCGTGCAAGATTCATAAAAATAATATTTAATTCAAATTATTATGATCACTGTACGAGTACATATAACTTTCCAACATTTCCTTAAACAGTACATCGCAAACGTTACCTTTAATGTTTGTTAGGTTACCCTTTTTATGACAGCTTCGTCTCTCGTTCTCTCCGAAAATCTCCGAAAATGATTTCGATGTCTCACAACAGGGGGATTGCAGCTTCCGTAAAAACGTGACGTGTTGAACGACTCAGAGTACCGTGATAGGTAAGATTCTTTCCATGTATTGTGACGTCATTCTTACTTTAGCGTGCTCCGTAGAATCGCAATCTGAGGTGGTAAACGATCGTATTTATTTTGTGCGATGTGTATGTTTTCATATGCATAATTGTAGTAATAATGCTTAATTATTGATGAGTTTTTGTAATTGTTAAAGCACTATACCGAATCTGAAAAGTAAAAAAAAACAAATACGATGTAACTATAATATTAAACTACCTATGCCCAGCGGTTGCACCTGCGTAGATTCTGCGTTTCTGAAATCTAGATCAGGCGGTTTTTACATCGCATGTTGCTGTTGCGCCCTAGACGGACTTTAGGACACCTATAGATTCCCTAATTAAGGTTCTGCCCCGGTGGATACCGCTGCCTGGGTTGCGAAAGTTTCACGATGCTGCCGGGACCCAATGACCACGTGGTGCGAAGGATAATCGCTGGATTTTAGTGTGTATTCCGGCTGTGTCTCATCCGGTGAGTTCCACATACCCGCTCTGTTTCTCCGGGGGATGCGTAAACGCATTTCCTAGCGTTGAAAAAAAGGCGGTCGTATTATATAAGCATAATACGACCGCCTTTTTTATTATTAATAACACTCCAAAGAATAAAGCAATCACCATGTAATTCAATCAATCACCATCTAAATCGGTTTTAGTGACTTGACATGAGAAACACCTTTTTTGAAGTCCTTTAAAAAACATTTTAATTCTAAGCCAAAAAATAAACAAATCACCATCCAAATCGGTTTTAGTGACTGGCTGACTGGGCACTAGAAACACCTTTTTTGAATTCTTTGGAAGAATTGAAGTTCGCCTTATAAACATACATTTCATTGTTACAAAGTATAGCAAAGTATATCATTGTATTGTATTAGCAACAAGGTCTTCAATTCGCTACTTATGTGTGTGTGTATATAATTATGTGTGTGTGTGTGTGTGTCTATGTGTGGGTGGTCGCGTGTTCTCTAACCATTTGCACCGGCGGATGTGTGTGCAAATTAAACGTTAAGTCTGCATTTTATTACTGTCTCTGTTGAGGTCGCATTACTAATGTTACTAATGTTTTTATTGTTGTTATGCTAGTAAAGATTTTGTAAGGTAAGCAGTGTTTTACGCTAATACCAGGAACTTTAATACTACGTTCGCTGATACATACATGTATAGATAAATACGTTATTTATATTATGCGACTTATATGAAATACCTTTCGTGGCAAGCGACATGTCGTTTACATAAAAATAACGGCCTCCGAAGCGCAGTGGTATTCGTGGTGTATTTATAAGATGGGCGTCTTGGGTTTGATTCTCGGGGAGGCCGACTAAGACTTTCCAAATTGGGTCCTGTCGGGCTGGTGGGTGGCTTCGGCCGTGGCTACTTTCGACAAAGACTCCTTTTGTTCATTCTCTCTACATGACCAAACTATCCCAGGATTTATGATCAATAAACTGTTCAGGTTAGATACAATTCGATTTCAGTTGTCTTGTATTTTTTGGGGAAATAATTTTTGAGATTCTATATTTTTTAATAGAAAGTATATGACATTTTTTATTTAAAACAGATAAGTTGTCTGAGTAGGTTTAACAATCCAAAATATTCAATTTAAATTAGTTAGCGACATTACCACACAAAACCTCTATAGAAATAGACGTGGAAATAAAAATTCCACGCAAACCGAGTCGCGGATGGTAACGAGTAACACTAAATCGCATTTTAAATTGCGACAAAACAAACAGCGAAATAAGTTTGGTCTGTGTTTTCTTTCGCTTATCTTTTCTTTTCTTTTGGCTTCGCAGAAACAAAAGACGGCTTGTAAAAAGAAGGCAAAAACTTGTCAAAGTGCAAACTGCATCGCACTGGAGGCTGCCTTCCTTTTGCTCATCCGCGCAGAGACACCTCTCACAATAACCGGACGTTCGGAACTTCGTTGGAGAGATTCTTTTATTGTGTCATATCCGCTGTTAAAAGTTTTGTTGCGATGGAAAATCAAATGTTTCTTTTGTTATGTGAATGCTGTAACTTATAAGTTCATTTTCCGAAACATCGTGCAGCATTGTGCACTCACATGCGTACATTGTTTTATATTTTTACTTATTTTTTTTTTAAATATTTGCGTATTATTTTGTACTTTAACATTTATTATTTTGTACTTTAACAAATTCACAAAATTTTGTGAATTTTTGTCTCTTTTGACTTAAGATAGAGTAGTCAATGAATTCAGATGTAAACGTGACTTGAGAGCACTATCGCCTTAGTATGCGAAAGGTAGGAATATAAACACGGTACCCTTCTTCAACTTTAAGCACCAAATCGGTTTTAGCAAGGCTCTCAGCTGTCAAGCTTATGCCTGCACCACAGTAACGCCAAAAGCCAAACGGAATTTCCACGATAGTTTGACTGTAGTAAGTAGAATAGTATTTAATACTGGTCGTGCAGTTTTCAGAAGCACCTGCCTTCAGAGCCGGTGGTAGAGTCACTACAAAAAGACTAGACTTTAGACTTTTCAAAAGTGCTTGTAAATTAAGCCTGCTTGAAATAAACGATTTTGATTTTTGTTTAATTTTGCTTAGCGCATCACCTACAAGACAGGTAACTTAAATCTAAGTTACTCGAAGATTTGAAGTTATACTCGTATAGTTACTCCTCTACAGAGACGAATATCTTAGCATTCCATCGATTCACCGTGCGGGTTCCGGATCCATCGTGTGGTAGAGAGAAAAACGTCGAACAGAGTCTGGGACTTGCGGCACGGATATAGGCCGTTACGAAGTATACCCTTAATATTCTTTGTAACCGGTCAACGCTCGCCTCCTCTGCTCGAATTATTCTTCTAGCCTAACAAATCTGGTAGGAACAGCTTTGGACACTCGTTCTAGAATGGAGCTTACTGCAGTTCTCAGCAGTCAGGCCCAGGTCTTTGAGCAGGTTTTTTGTTGGTTCATTTGTAAGATCATAATATTTATTTATTTATTGTATGGTCTTTAGGGATACTTGTTTTCCACGGCACTGTAAGCTCAACGAGTAGCTACTATAACTTTAATTGGTTTTGAAAAAAGGAAAATGACTAATTTAGATATTGAAATAGCTAAATCTTCACATTTATTATTTATCCACATAAAACTTAAGACCGCTGTGTTCGACAAACGTACACATCTAGCACAGGGCTTTGCCTAAAATTTAATTTATAGAAACTTTTTACATTTCAGATTTTATTACGGACTAGATGTATTCGAAGTGAAAAAATATTATGGCCTTACTAATGAACTAACTAAAATTGGCTAAGTGGTTAGTTTATACGCGGTAGAAGTAGGTGCAAGAGGTATACCAGCGAAGTCTCTCTATAACTAGCTAAAAGACCTTGGCCTTACTAGAAGTGCAGTAAGCTCCATATTGGAACGAGTATCCAAAGCTGCTCTAGTAGGGTCCTTCCGAATTTGGCTGGGCAGGGAGAATAACTTGAACAGAGGAGGTGAGTGTTTGCGGCCGCCACTAAGAAATCTATTTTAAACCTACACCCGTGTCACAAGTCTCGGGCTCTGTACGGAGTTTTTCTCTCAGCCACGCGATGGACCCGGCACCCACACTGTAAATCCATGGAATGCTAAAATATTTCGTCTCTTATTCGAGGATTAATAATAAAATATAGTAAAAATTAAGTAAGAGTTTATTTTTGTTGTCAGAAGTTTGTAGTTATAAATACAAAAGTGCCCATAAACTATTTTGGAACGACGGTTGAGTTTTTGAAAGGCTCTATCTCTAAGGCTATAACCTATTTAGAACTTCGCTTAGAATACGAGTATCATCATAAAGTTCGTTATAATCTGTTTCTTTATTGTCCATTGTTCCCTCAATGTGAAAAGTGTCTTAATACTGTCAGAGTAACGTCAAACTTTTCACTTAAGCTATTCTTCTTGCATCTGCGAATTTGCAGTTACGGCTTTATGACTTAACTTCGAAATAACTTTGGTATTTTATATAATAGAGAAACAGTCATGGTTTGTTCGAATAATTGAATATTTATCCTGGAAGTGCTTTTGCTGAAAGCACAATAAATGTGAAAACACTTTTGAAAATTGAGAAAAATTTTTCGTTATTTACTGATAGACCACGATATATAATACAAAACGGGTGAATTTATTTGGTGAAGGAACGTGCAGATGGTCAGATTGACGTAAGGTGAAAAATCATCTTCTATAGGTATCTATAAAAAAAGCAACGATTTCATCATCTTTATTAACGTTAACGTCCCGCTACAGGGCCTCCCTCCATGTAAGAGAGGGGATATGGATGTACCCACCATATTGCTCCAAAGCGGGTAGGCGGGTATTACGGTGATAATTTTCTGTTCACGCATCATTCAAAAATGAATCGATTTTCATACGGTTTTCACAGCTTAGTTCGGAGCTTTGTTTCATTAAGATTGGACGTAAGGAAAAAAGTTAAAAAATCCGTATTTCACAAGGATGACGTCGCGGTGACATGGCGATGTCGGGGTTCAATATTTTTATGTCGACGAGGTCGCGGGCGTCTACTGCTTAGATATATATAGAATTCATTTGCTTATATCTTGTGTAATTACATGTTCAATATTGAAAGTAAACAAACATTAAAGTTAACATCATACAGAAGTTAATTATCGGTCAATAAAAAAAAAACAAAACCGTGGTCTGTAATAAATTTTTATTCGGCCATAAAAAGTTAAAGTTCGTAATCAAGTTATTTTACAAACAATAATAAATTAAACATGCGCCTTATAGTCCGCAGCAGTTAATTTTCCGTGGTTGTGGTGTTGAAGCTTGAAATTTTCATCCGTTTATGGCGCTCTTTACGAGCTACGGATGGGGTGGCAAAGGCCCAAAGGTTTCCAGGACTTTGTCCTGACATTTAACAGCCAAATGTAATAAAGCCTTGTGGCTTTACTATGACCGGTTTTACTGGGGGTTACAGACTTTGTCATGCCATCGATCTTTTCAAAATATTTTAGGCGTTCCCAGGTCAGTACTTCGATTATTTTATTAACCGACGAAAAAAAATGGAGGAGATTCTCAATTTGGTGGAAGTCGGTACCAGCCAAGGTTTCTACTTTAAGGAAATTACCTGGAACCCACAAACTGCTTTACTACGTTAAATAAATGTTCCTTTAACTTGCTGGAACCAACTTCATAGATATGCTTAAGTAAATTAAAGCAACTAAATGATACAGTTATTTTTTACTTTTTAGTGCGTTTTGAGTCGGTTCTATTTTTTGTTAAAAATTTTATAAAAGCTGACATACCGCTATTCTACTTTACGAGTAGGTAAGTTTGTATGATATGCTTCTATGGATATTTCGACCGTCGAAGTATAAAGCGAAACTATTTATCTTTTCATCGGGATAACAATCAGAATAATTCATCAAACCACTTTACCAGACTTTAGCTTATTTTATAAAGTATCTATAGTTTGTTATTCACAAACTTACAACAAATTAACAAACAGTATATTCACTTCTAAAACATATAAGTATATTTAGTACCACAGAGAATATGTCTTTAGTTTGAAATGGTTCATAAAATTTTATTTATAAGCTTTGGTCACCCCAACTACCGGAGTTACCTTTAGAATTAGCCCACACTTATATTACTAAGCCAAACAGTGTAATGACTTGCTCTTGGTTATAACGGTTTATAAATAGTACTAGCATTGGGATAATTAGGAAATAGTGGTCATTAAATTAGGTAAACGCTCTCTACGTCTTAATAACTGTAATCTTGGTTAGGTGTGACCTATTTGTGTACTTTTATTATCAGCCCTAGACGCAACCCTCCGTTTTAAAAGTTGGAATTTGGTGCTTAGACCTACCACGCTGCTTCATAGCGGGTTGGTTGCTTATTATGTTCTTATTCTTATGACTATCACTATCAGATGTGAGTAATAGACCGACTGCTTAAAGTGTTCTTCGAGATACCGAGTGTATCCTGGTGGTGTAATCTTATCCCACCGCCAATTTCTCAAAATCCGGACTGAGAATTTCTTAAAAGCATAAAAAATTCAACGTTTCATAGGCCCCGGACCTGGAGCTTAGCCACTAAAACAAACTACTAGAGCAGATGATCGAAGGCGGTATATATCTATGTATCTATATCGATATAAATTAGTTTTATCAGCGTATCGCCTCCGAAAAGTTCAAAAGTCATTCGTTGGACTGGGTGTACTCTTCTACAACAAGATGCCCAATTCAGTTTTAGATCTGCCATTGCATAAGTTTAAGCAATGTATTAAAACTTACTTACTGAGTCAAGGTTATTATACTATAGATGAATTTTTAAATGACAAAGAGGTTGAGAGACGATTAGATCAGCTTTCAACTTCACACAAGTAGTAGAATAAATAATTTTATGTGACAATTCAGTTAATATTGTAAAAATTAATGATTTTAAAAGGGTTGTTGAGTTTCTTGCCGGCTCTTCTCAATAGGACCTGCCTTCCGAGCTGGTGGTAGAGTCACTACAAATAGTCTAATTTGAAAAGTTTCAAAAGTGCTTATAATTAGCCTACTTGAAATAAATGATTTTGAATTTTGAATTTTGTTATTATGTTAGATGTTACAAATTAATGAACATGAAATGCGTTAATTATGGCACTATTAATAACAGGGTTGAAAAAACGCTTCGATCAGCATCTTAAGAAGCTTTCGCTTGGCTGTTGGGTTAAAGCTCGAACACAGAAGGTAGTATTCCTTGAGACGGCGCGTATTGTGAGATTGTTCCTCACTTTGGAGCCCTGGCCGCCTGATGATAGGGTACTCAAAAACCTCGCTAGCGGAGGAGGCATATTTTATAAATAAATTTTTTGTGTATATTTTTGCACTAGCAGTCGTCCGCGTTAAATTAAAAAATTTTAAAGACAGACTTTCATATAAAGTGTGCTCTCTCCCCGCTACCCTTCTCAATTTAATTTTTTTATAGTAGTGAAGCAATATCCTCCGTCCCGTCCCGTGTACTAAAGATCTACATTTTTGTTAAACATTGTACGATATTACAGTACATTAACATTAACAATATATATTTATGGCAAGCTGATGTGTAAGTATAGCTTGTATTAAATAGTCTATTTCACTTTTGAGTCTAGCTTTCATAATAAACAAAATAATTTACAATCCGACATGCAGATCTAGAGATTAGTCCGTTTAAACAAACGAACAAACTTTTTCGTAAATTATATACATATGGTCTACCATGCCAAATAAATTTAAAGAAAAGATCGAATTCTCAAAGAATATCAGTACCAAAATGTTGAGCCCTATTCAGTACGTACGTATAACATAACACGGAGGAGGTCAACTTAATTTGGACGATATAGCGGCAGTGTTATGTATTTAGAAATTTTGTTATATCTCCGAAACTATATAACTAATTAACATACTGTAGTTAGCAAATCTTATATAGTTTAGTTGTATAAATAATGACGTAAACGTAAGCATATGAATTACATGATTCTTTAAAACACAAAAATTATATATCTGCCAAAATATAAAAGATAGATATATGCTATCGCGGACTTTTTTGTAAAACTTTTTGAGATGCATAAAGTTTTTATACAATGTATTCAATTATATCCAATAGCTAAGACAGCGCATGCGATTTACGCCGATTTAATAAATTTCACGGCCCGACTCACGCGACAAAACCTGTGATAACTCGGGTAATATATGCAATACAAATATAAAATATAGCGTATGACACTCACCGATAACTTAGCATTCTACTGGTGAAAGAATTTTTAAAATCGGATCAGTAGTTCCGAAGATTAGCCCCGACAGAACTTTATTTACAAACTTTACCTCTTTAAAATATTAGTATAGATATCTCGGGACACTTTTGTCGTGAATTTTGCATTACATCCGAAGCCCATATTACTAACTATTAATATGTCAATGATATCCTAAGTTACTCCTTATTACTTATTAATTTCGACCAAATTTGATTACCATAAAAACGGTTCTAGTGAGTTAATCTTAAAAGATAGATATATACTGTTGTGGACATTTTTTTTAGATCATTTCAAGAGGAATAATTCTTTCATACTTATATTTTTGGTATCTGGAACCGTTTACGCAGCGCGCGCAACGGAAGCCCTCACGGATGAATAATTTTCCTAGTTTTTTCACATTTTCCATTATTTATTCGCTCCTAATAGTTGCAGCGTGATGTTATATAACCTTCAACACAAAAAGAATTTTTCAATTCGAACCAGTAGTTCCTGAGATTAACGCGTTCAAACAAACAAAAAAACAAAAAAGCTTTATAATATTTTATATAAAGTATATATTTTACTTTCAGTCAGCATTTAATATTTAATGTACATATTATCACGTTGTATTGAAACAGCATTTATTAAACCTATATTATAGTACAGAATCCGGCGAGCACTTTTTAGGATACGTTTGATTACTATCAAACTATTTATATGCTTCTTTTCCGTGAGCAGGTTATTTTCAGAAATCATCGTAGATGAATTATAATCTTGGTTTTAAGGGTAAAAATTTTTTTAATGGTAAAATTTATGAAAATCAATAACGTAATTATTGGTAAAAATATTCGCCGGATTTCGGTCTGTGCCTGCCATTAAGGCCATTATAATATTCTTATACTGATTTGTAGCAAATAGAGATTGATATTATAATTTGTAGTTGACGAACTTGACGCGTTGCTTCGCTTCCAATCTGAGAGAAAGAGCCTAATGCTATTTGGTGGTAGAAATAAAGGTGTCGGTAATAACCAGACAAACTGTCAGTAAAAGAAAGGTATGTTTAAGTAACATCTAGTGCCTAAATAAACAAACAATAAGAACCTTTAGGCAGTTCACAATAAATTTCCGTACAGGAACGTCTGTTCCCATTCAATATACTTTCTGTGAATTTCATAAAACGTTAAGAAAGTAGGGAAAATGACTCCAAAAAAAAGCCGCAAAGCCAAATTGTTCTCAAAACTCCAACACCTTGTTCTACCGCAACTGTTTTACACACTTTTTCATAAAGAGAGTGAAATTTTGTGTTTCTTTTATATTTTTTCCTCTTTGTGTTTAAGGAGTGCTTGACCTAGACTTTTGTTGATACATTTTAAATCTGAACCTAAATTAAAATGTATTACTGAAATGAAAGAAAATTTGAATACTAAGAAATTTTCTTTATCCAATATGTAGGTACAAGATTTTTGTTTATCTCTTGAACATCCATTTATCAGATTGATTGGAAACTTTGGGAATTTATGAAAACTGCCTTGTAACCTACCGAGCTAAATCTATTAATAAATATTATATTCGTAATTACATTAATCCTTCGGAAATATAATGTTCTCTCGAACTGGTTTTGGAAGTTTTCGTGATTTTATATTTTGGTAAATAAATACTTGCGTATGCAGTCGTGCGCGTCGTGTATTCATTATAATTGGTCTATTTAGTTGCTAGTTTACTTGCAGTGGGGGCACCAGCAAAAACTCGTTACAACCTACTCAAAGACCTTGGACTGACCAGAACTGCAGTAAACTCCGTTCTAGTGTCTAAAGTAGCTCCAGCAGGATCCGATCGATATTTGGTTGGCCATAGAGAATAGTTCGAGCTGAGAACGCGAGTGTTGACCGTACCGTACTGCAAGTCTCGGACTTTGGCGTTTTTCTCTCTGAGACAGGATGAACCCGGCACCCGCATGGTAACTTCATGAAATACTAAGATATTTGCTTATTCGTGTCACATAGTTACTGATAAAGTTTAAGACTTGTGACAATACCTCGTACCGAGAGGTACCTTGATGAGCACGATTGGTGTTCAAAGTATTTCGACAGGACATTTTGATTTATTTTATGATCCAAATAATAAATACTATTTATTGTTAAAAATTAGGTTTATCTGTTACTAGGTCATGTTTTAGGCAATTTCAAGCTCGTTGGTGGGAACAGAAAGAAAGAGTGCCTTGACAAAGTTCACGTATTTTGCTATCAGTTGTTTGATGATCGGGCCGCCCACTTCTTCGATGATTTCCTTCCAACTGTGGTCGAGAATGTCTTTCAACGGCTTGGCTGTAAACAAAAAAGGTCTCAAAATCATATTTATCGATCAATAACAGAAATAGGGTTTTCTGTTTATAGAAGAGGGTAAAAAAAGAATTAATAAGAACTCTTTGCCGAAGTTATTTTTGAGCGCGTGAATTAAGCAAAATTATTTTGCTTTAAGTAATTATTATTGGTCGATTAATTCATTTAACGTTTGTATTTTTGACCATGTTTAATTAGAAGTGGTTCCCCGTCGTTCGATCCCCGTCCGTTGGACTTAAAAAATCTTTACGGTTAATTAGAGTGGATTAATTGGTCTTATTTAAAATATTTGATTGGGTTATAAGTAAAGTAAGAAATATTCATTTCACTTAAAGAATTTTAATCATAAATAGCCTTACTCTAACATATCTGTCATTGAATAACAAATTAAGTGCAAATTTAATTTAAATTTTATTCAACCAAGAAATGTGTTAAATATGTGTTTAAATAATACATTAAAACGAGCTAATGCTGTATAATATAACTATTACGTGGTCCCGGAAATGAACATAAAAATTAAGATCAACTGGTAAGATGCCTCCTGCTCATTTCTTGCCCACAAATTATAAGAACTCTACAAAATTCATATTTTTTCCAACACTACCAACAACTATCCTTACATTTTAGCTAATTTTCAGAAAAACTTGACACATTTTATTCAACAAAACCATAAATCACTATATTTTTGACGGCCTCTGTGGCACAGTGGTTTTATAAGTCGGAGGTCTCGGACTCGACCCCGACAAGGCCGATTGAGATTTTCTGAATAGGTCCAGGTTTTTTTTTTATCGACTACAAGTTGGCCCTTGACTGCTATCACACCTGGTGTTAAGTGATGATGCAATCTAAGATGGAAGCGAGCTAATTTGTTAGGGGTAGGATGAAATCCACACCCCTATCGGTTTCTACACGACATCGCACCGGAACGCTAAATCGCTTGGCGGTACGTATTTGTCGGTAGGGTGGTAACTAGCCACGGCGAAAGCCTCCCACCAGCTAGATTAAGACAAATTAAGAAAAATCTCAATATGCCCCGCCGGGAATCGAACCCTGGACCTCCGTCTTATAAATCCACCGCGCATACCATTGCGCCACGAAAGTCGTCGAAAGTCGTCGTCGTGTCTGGCTGGTGGGATGCCACGGCCGGCTAGTTATCATCTTACCGACAAAGAAGTACCGCTAAGCGTTTTCGTGTTCCGGTACGATGTCGAGTAGAAATCGATGGGATGTGTAATTCATAACAAGTAAGCCTGCTTCTGTCTTAGATTGCATCATCACTTAACATCAGGTCTGATTGCAGTCAGGGCCGTGTCAAGTCAAGTGAAAATCCGTTCAGTAGTAATATTTAATTCAGTTAACGTCAGATTAACAGACAGAGATATACAGATAGACACACACAGATAGATGACGTTACGCAGGATGGTTTAACAATATGTGTGATGACTGTGATATAAAGATATATTAATATAGAAGTCCATTAGCAAAAACGTCCTGCACTCACCCCGTTTTTCGTCGCCATCAAAAAGATTTTTGAGATCAAAGTAAACTTTTTCTAACATTTCGTAGCTATAGTCGAAACTGGTGATCTTCCAATGCTTGCGTCCATTCTTTTGAATATCCTTGACTTTAATTTCAACTGTGATTTTAACTTTGTCTGGAAATAAAAATTTCTTTTTAAGTAGAAAAATTTATTAAATTATGGAACAAGTTCTTTTGTTCATTCTTTAACCTTGGCGGGGGTATTTTAAGAAATATTCTGTAGTAGTCCAGAGTTGGGAGCATGATGATATACCTCCGTGCCTCGAAGAGCACGTTAAACCACAGATAGCGGTCATTGTACTAATAGTAGGGGAGCCCAGGATGCTAAATGGGGATTTACTCGAGCGTCGTAGAGACCTATTGGGTTGCAAAGCTAAGGTGATAAGAAGAAAAAAATGTTATATGATATATACCTTTACATCGGTGAGGGAAGCGGCTATAAATTTTTAAATATGTAAAAAAAAACTGTTGCATGGACATTCTCGAGCGCGTCAGATATTGATAGCATCAATGCCCTACGTATTTGTGTTAATGTACGTATAATAATCTGATCGTTTGCATGATGTGGGTGGTTGTATGTAAGGGTTGAAAATGAAAAAATAAAAAATTTAATCGAGCGCGTCAGATTTTCTAAGGGAGTGTTAAGTGCACCACAAAAAAGCTCTCATTCACTAATCTGACGATTTCGATGGGACGCAAACTCGCGGCCATTATCATAATGTGCAAAAAATTCGCCATTTTGAAATACTCAAGCGCGTCAGATTAAGATATATATGGTTCATCTTTATGTTCTGAACGTACTGTCTCATAATCTGACGATTATCTAGAGGGATTCGCTTAATCTGACAAAAAGAAAATTAGAAAAACGGTTCACCTCAAAGGCCATCCCTGCAACTTCCCGCTAATTCCATTCCTGGGCGCTTAAAATTGTACTTATGACATTTTTGAGTTCAAAGAAATAATATATAGAAATATTATTTGCATATGAGCTCTCCCAGCTCGAAAGTCTGATAGAAGTTTCAATAAATCGCAATAACTTTTGAATGGATCAAGCAATTTTCACGCGGTTGATGGCATTCGACGCAGTTTTATTATCCTCGTAAGTAATTTTGCAATTTTTATTGATCGAATCACAAATTTCGGAGTTATCCCGAAAAAACACTTTTTCGGGTTTCTTTCGTTCACAATATCTCTCGAACGAATCAACCGATTTTAACCAACTTAGTGGCGATCGACGTGGTTTTTTAAGCTCAAAGGCGGATTAGTTTTAAAAGTTGATCGATAAAGCCGTTCAAAAGTTATTCCAAAAAAACCACTTTGTAAGAAATTTTTTTTGAGATTTTTCAAAATTTCTCAAAATCTATCGGTCCGAATCGGTTCAAATTCACAGTAAATCTAATTTTGAGAATAATCTTTAGAACGCCGTTTAGTAGATTCCGATCGGTTTAGTCGTTCAAAAGTTATAAGCGAGCTGCACGCATTTAACTTTATCGACGAATTTTCGTTATTTCGGCTTGCGGAAATCGTCAGATTATATATTTTTCATTATTCTTGAATTATTTCCTTCAAAATAAAAAAAATTTAGCTGCGCTCGAGAATGTCGACTTGACGTTTTTTTTTTACAACTTTGCTGCCCTCCCCTTTCTTTACGTCGCTCTCAAATTGTCAGATTAGTGGAATATACACTTTTTAGGATGTAATTAACTCACCCTTCCTTAATCTGATGCGCTCGAGAATTTCTGATGGCCAATTTTTTTTTACTAATCTGATCCTGTATCCTTCACGGGTGGCCTTAGATATGGGCCTCATGTTTCGTGGAGGTACTTAACCGGGTACAAGGTATCCCCCTGTATATTAATCTGCCGCGCTTTAGTAAATCCCAAAATCCCCGCTTGGGCTCCCGTACCATAATCAACATTATTTTGATAGTAATCTTAATTAGTCAAACATTATCACACGTCAACATTCAATGAATCCAACCCTCGAAAGAGGCCTGTATCCCTTAAAATCAACCAAAACACAATTTTGACGGCCTCCGTGGCGTTGTCATATGCGCACTGGATTTATAAGTCGGAGGTCCTGGGCTCGATTCCCTGCTGGGCCTATTAAGATATTCTAAATTGGACCAGATTTTGGCGAGGCTTCTGCCGAGGCTATTTACCACCCTACTGACAAAGGCGAGGCGCTAAGCGATTTAGCGTTCTGACTAACTCTGAGGAGTGATTGCAGTGAAGAACTTACTTAAATTCAATAAAAAATAGCAAAAAGTATTTATATTAGTGTATTATAAATACCGCGTGGTATAAAAAAAAAGGCCGCGTGGCCGCAGCCCCATGCGTTGGTCTGATCAGATCCGCACCACTCTCGACACCACCGTCTACGATGCTCTTCGGACAGCAGAGGACAGAGCAAAGTGGCGTCACATCTCTAATAAGATCAAAGATGGAGGTGGTCACGACCCTCATCAATGAGGAAACGACTAGAGGAGATTATAAATACTTTGTATATAAATAAGGATCGCAAGAAATATCTCGTGATCCTTATTTTAATAGCGTCTGAGGTCTGAGAATAACAATTATCGTCCTCAGAGACACGACTTTAACTCGAGATTGTCGTTTAATAAGTTAAAATAAAAATAAAAAATTTCGATCGGATTTCCAATTATAAAATACAAGGTCGCAGTAATTATAAACCAGAAATACGGGCCATTTTATAGGTAATAGGTATCCTCTTGTGTGAAGGAAGTGAGTTTATTTTGTGAATATTTTTATTCGTATCTATAATTTTCCTCTAATTTTATTTTTAGTTGGTGCAGTGGTTGAACTATGCCGCTGGGTGGTTATTCTGGTTGCGAATCCTACGTTGGGCTGAAAAGAAAGCTCAATGTTTTTAAGCTCTTTTTCTCCCAAGAAATTCTTAGTCGAAGCTTATATATGATGCATATGTTACAGATAACAAATGTATACATACTGGTATGTATCTTGAAGTCTCCATCCCCATACGCTTGGATGAAACCCAGCTTGCCATCCAAATCGTACTGCCCTTCTCCGTGAAGAGGACACTCTACTGTCATCTTCATGGTCTGCCTCTCAGGATTACGTCTGGGAACCATGAATTACGAAATGAACGATTTGACAGCTACCGTGACGATGTGGATTTATTAGATGGAGGTCCTGGGTTGGCATCGCGGCTGGGCTCATTGCGATTTTATGATTTGGTCTGGCTGGTGGGGGGAGGCTTTGGCTAGTTACCACTCTTCGAAAGACGTACCGCCAAGCAATTTAGCGATCCGGTATTTTTTTTTATCAACTACAAGTTGGCCCTTGACTGCTATCACACCTGATGGTAAGTGATGATGCAATCTAAGATGGAAGCGGGATAACTTGTTAGGAGTAAGATGAAAATCCACACCCCTTTCGGTTTCTACACGACATCGTACCGGAACGCTAAATAGCTTAGCGGTACGTCTTTGTCGGTAGGGTGGTAACTAGCCACAGCGAAAGTCTCCCACCAGTCAGACCAAGACAAATTAAGAAAAATCTCAATCTGCCCCGCTGGGAATCGAACCCAGGACCTCCGTCTTATAAATCCACCGCGCATACCACTGCGCTACGGAGGTCGAGTTGTTGTGCAGAAACCAAAAGAGTAAGCTTTCATCCTACTGCTAATATGTTAGACCCTTACATCTTATAGTTTATCTTTTATCATATTAATAAAAAAAAATTGGTTGTCTGTAAAGTCGGTTTACTGACGATAGTTGATCGTGACAATGTCTTAAGAAAATACTGATGGAATGGTAGCATTTAATTGGTTATTAAAATTTTTAATTTAAGTATATTTTTAAATTAATAAAATAATTGATTTTGATTTTATAAATTTATATTTTAAATTTATAATAAATATATTAATTTTTAATTTAAAATTAATATATTTAATAATTATATTTAATAGACGGATGTCGAACGCTGCCGAACGCAAAGGCCGATTGTGCTTCTTTGTCGCTCGTTCCGCGCTCTCCCTTGCACTTCAAGCCTTACATGGAACGCCTCAAAGCGAGATAACGCCGCATGAGTCATGTTTTTTCGTGCGTGCAGCCGGCTCTATCGAATTATAAGACGTTGTCACGTCAAAAACTAAAGTTCTCGTGAGATACAAATTTTTGATTCACGCATCAACGAGTACCAAATAAACAAGAAAATGTTGTTCTTGATATGTAGATAAATTAGTTTTTTTAATTATCCTTGCTAATATTGTAAAGGCGAAAGTTTGTACGTATGTAATTCCTCTTTCACGCAAAAACTGCTAAATGGATTTTGATGAAACTTCACAATAATATAGCTTACATATCAGAATAACACATAGGCCAAATTTTATCCCAAAATTCCCAAAGGAACGAGAACTACGCGAGTGAAACCAGGGCCGTCTTCTAGTCTAATAATATACTATAAACTATATTTAGTATAAACTTACCTAAGATCAGTTATCTGGCAGTTGGTAACACCAGTTATCTTAATATTTCGGAAGCCCAGTTTCAAGTTGCCTCCGTCAGACCTGACCTCATCTATAGATATGGGGTCAACGACAGGAAGCCCCAACTCCTGTACACCAGCGGTCAGGTACGGCAACGCTGCCTTCCCACTTGACAGGATGCATTTATTATCGCTTGGTTTACATGGGTGTATGAATGGCGCTGCAAAAACATTGACAAAATTATATTACCTGGAACCTAAACATATTCGTTTCGCCACACAGCGGACGGGTCGGGACGGCTACACGAAATTGGCGCGACTTGAGACTTTGTAAAAACTTAATATAGAACACGTCACATAAATTGTCACGCTGAGCACGAACTCGCCCTCTGATGTGACGAGTTTTATATAAGGTAAATAATATATTACAATGCAATAGGTTGTGCCAGCGATGCGTTGACGTCCCGTCCAATTCGCTATTAAAAAAAACCTAACATGCTGTGATTGTCAATAATTAAAGGAAATTAACTGCGACGTCAGGTTCCATGCGCAAGAGAAGCAGAATAATGTTTTGACGTGCCAGGATACATCATATTAATTCATTATTTTTCAGTAATAATTAACGGATTAAATAAATCCTATTTATAAATAAAGATATTATTCTTTCTTTCTTTCCTATCTTATAGTTAGTTAATAGTCGATGGTTCAGCTTGTAGGTAGTTAAAATCATAAATAAAATACTAAATAAAATATTTATTTTAAATAGCCTAAGTTACTTTTTCTAACTTATCATATTAGCCCAATAATTTCTCCCGATTTTAACACATTTTCCACAGATTCTTGGCTCCTATTGCTTGCAGCGTGAAGTTATATAGCCTAAATCCTTTCTTAATAAATGGACAATTCAACACAAAAATATTTTTTTCAATTAGAACCTTCCTGAGATGAGCGCGTTCACACAAACAAACTTTTCAGCTTTATAATAGTAGTATAGATTACACTGGCAACTTAACAATTCAAACCGGATATACAAAAATGTTATTTAATAACAGAAATAAGCATGACGAAATTACTTCTCCGGTCGAGCTCCATCGCAAAAAGCTTTACTTCATTATAATACTAATTAGATCGACAGCCTCCGTGGCTCAGTTGTATGCGCGGTAGATTTATAAGACGCAGGACCAAGGTTCGATTCCTGGCAGGACTGATTGAGATTTTCAAAATCAAAATCTACCGACAAAGACCGCCAAGCAAATGCGTTCTGGTACTATGTGTAGAAACTGAAAGGGGTGTGTGGATTTCATCTTATTTCTAAGTTACCCTACTTCCATCTTAGATTGCATCATCATACCATTTGGTGTAATTGCTGTCGAGGGCTAACTTGTAGTAAATAAAAATAGATTAGAGATGAAATATTATTTCACAATAACTGTTAATTATAGTTGTAACTAAATGATTAGAAAATGAAAATAAATGGCATGCCCTCACAATCACTTAACATCAGGTGTGATAACAGTCAAGGGCCAACTTGTAGTAGATAAAATAAAATAAAATAAAAAAATTTCATTATAAGTCATGAATTATTTATTTATTTTCCGCAAATAAACTGGGAAACTAAGCGATAAAATCATCTAAATCGATATTATATAAAAATACTCCAAGAACATTTAATTCTGAAACCGGAGAATCCTCAGAAAACGCAGACTCCACAGTGTTTAATTGTTTAGTCAAAATTAAACTTAAACTGAATAAATAAATTAACAACTATTTATAACATATTAATGCTATATCCTTTGTGTTGTTTCATCATCGTCATTATCAGCCTATTAACGGCCCACTTCAGGGCCAGGCCTCCCTCCTTGTAGGAGAGGGGATGGTGTTGTTTAATACAAGTATTATAAAATAAGAATCTTCTTTTGAAATTAAAAATGGTAATAAAATAAATATTACACTGAAAAGTTATTTTAAAAATTAAATAATGAAGTAGTATTGTAAAACTTAAACTTATATTTAATTAAAATTTTATATTATAATTAAATTATAATAAGATAATAATAAATAAATCCTAAATTACCCAAACCGGCGTGTGATTTGACAGCCATATAAATGCACAACAAAAAATAACACTTTAACCGAAACATTTCTTGTAAAAATTAATTTAACTTCACAACATAAACGCCCTCTGTATATATTAGTTAACTTGTAAGTGAAATACTGTTGATAAAATCATAGGCCTGCTATATTTATAAAAGTCAAAACCAGCCAAGCCTGTAATCTGTATAAATATATATGTCACCAGTATTTTTGTATGGAGAACGAGATATTTAAATGATTATAGTCATTAGTGGGCATATTAAAACACCTATTTCGTTTTTACGCGGCTTATAAAGAGTGACAAAAAATTTCTATCATTTTTTGTTACGATTCTACGTTGTCTTATTATTTACGCCAGCTAGTTAATTAAAGTTAAGGCTAAAAAAGCGGCCAAGTGCGAGTCAGACTCGGGTTCTGTAACAGCAAGTAATATAATACAAAAGTTCTTGCAGTCCGTTGTCACTTTGAGCGATGTTTTAATAATAGTGTATTTTTGGAACGTATGTGTACGACTAATGACGTATTAAAAAAACTACTTACTAGATTTCGTTCAAACCAATATTCGGTGGAAGTGTGTAACATGGTAATGTACATCAAATATTTTTTTAGTTTTATCATTCACTTATTTTAGAAGTTACAGGAGGTTACACATTTTACGACTTTGGAAGTGTCTCTTGCGCAAACTATTCAGTTTAGAATAGATTGCAATTGTATGAGAAATCTCAATATAGTATAGTTTAACGAAAACGAATTTTGAGGTTTAATTCTAAGTATGGGTGACTCCCAAAGTTTATTGTTTTTTTTCTATTCCCAGAATAAATCTTCTCACCAAGTTTCAATAGTATAGTTAGTATAGTTTCGGAAAAAGTAGCTGTGACATACGGATGGACAGACAGACAAGACTATTCTATAAGGATCCCGTTTTTTGCCATTGGCGCCTTGGTTAGATGACTGATATCAAAATACTGGTGTTTAAAACGTTTTTTGAAAACTTGATCTAATGTATACTTATATTAAAAAGAGGTAACGTTTGTGAGTTTGTGATGTTGCGAGTTTGTGACGTTGTAATGGGTAATCTCTGGATCTACCGAAACGATTTTCAAAATTATTACACCATAAGAAAGCTACGTTATTTTAGAGTGTCATAGGCTAAGAAAAAATTCGAAACTAATTACGCATCTTTACTTAAATTTGAATTATGTAATAGTTGTAAAAAAAAAATTACTTTCATCGCGTGCGCTGCGAAAACTATTGAGGATAGAACAAAACAATGTACTACAATATTAAAGAACATATCAAAATAATTATGTAAAAAAGTCTGCGATAACATATTTGTCTACGGATAACTCACAATAACTGCTTTTACGGTTAAAACTGGATTAAAAATAATTAATTTTAGTGAAGCTTATTTAGGCCATATGATATTAATCTTTATCTTTATAAATATGTTTGACAGAATGGAAACTTAATGTAGAATATTTGCGCCTACTCTATACAGTTTAAAATAATATTTTCAAAGATGTTAGCAAAATAAAACAACTATTACGTTTTCGTTTCTTTTTGAACTATTTAATGTAAATCATTCCTACTCATAAAGGTTTTTTTTAGTGTTGGTTTACATGCATGCTCCTAACATAGAAAAATATAACGGTATAGTTTTGAATTCCTTTTATTAACTGTATGAATAATAATAATAAACAGCAGCACCATGTCTACAAGATCGAAATGACGAATTACCTACATATTTTGCACTCGCACAATAAAAACCATAAGTATCTACCAATATTCGCCAGTCACAAATAACATTCCGATATCCCTACAAATGTGTCTATATAGTTTGAAGAGTTTCCTCGAGTTTTCCAAGATCTCATCATCTTATTAAATATTAAACCAACTGAAAACTATAACCTTTCAAACAAAAAATAATTAATGAAATCGGTCCAGCTGTCTGCGAGTAGTAAGGTACTACTCGCACTGTAAACAGTTAAAGAGTACCCTTAACTATCCTTCGTCTTCAACACCAGACCATTTATGACAATAACAGCTCATCTGAATGTAAAGTTTTCATCGAGACAAATTAATCAAGCCCAAACATACGGTAACTGCAGTAAATTGTTGAGGAGTTATCTCATCTGTCTGTTCGGCTCCATTATCAGATCGACTCCAGGCCTTTAATCAAATTGAATTAGTGATTTAAAGTTCATAATAGAAAGATTAAGAAATGCACTAGTTGTCCCTACAATTTTTGAGAGTTCCCTTCGGTTTCTCCAAGATCCTATCATCAAATACTGGATTTCTTATCATGGTACCACTTTCCAACAAATAAAAACACAGACAGAGAAAAATAAGAGCCTCTTTTTTTTTAATCCTTTAAAAATGTCCGTGACGTTTGTATGTATCGGAGAAAACTAAATAAACACATACATTGACATATTAATACTAAGGACGATGTATTCAAAGTTTTTATACACGAAACAACATTGTAATGATCTTACTATTGAACTAATTGCATGCATAAAAATAGCTATGCGGTTACCATGGTAGCCTTTTTTTGACATGACAGCTTCCCGTGAAAATAGGACAACATAAATGGTGTGGAGTCGGTAGCTTTCAAATTTTTTTGGCATCTTATATTTATATATTATATTTACAGCAAATTTTAATTTATATTTACATATCCCTGACCTCTATATGCTGGGATAAATCTTGTACCAAATAATAATTGTTGTAATTATCTTGTATAAAATAATAATTAGTTATAATAATAATTAATTACAAACCAAATCCACTAATGTACAAAATGATATGCCACTCGACATAGTTCTTTACTTTGAAATTTTAAGTTCTCGATATTTTCCTCTTTTTAATTAAACTGAAAATATATTTTTTTACTTCAATGAATAACTGTTCCTAATTTCATGTAGATAATTCTAATATAAAATAGTTATCAAATTAATATACCATTATGGAAAAGTCATTTGATTAATATTCAAGAGCATAAAAAATAAAAAATTATTTTCATTCAAAAATTAAGTAATTAAATAATTCAAATGTTAAACAACAAAATACTTCTATGCAGTCGTTGTTCTAAAACATTCTATTGCTCACGGCAGATCCGAACTAAATGTGGTTAATTAGATAAACATATTGAGCGAATAAGCTTGAACAGAGGAATTGGGTTGGTTATGCAATGTTTTATAGTTTATTAAAATTTTAATAAAATAGCTTGTTTCTAAGCAAAATAATACTTTAAAATCAAGTCAAATTCTAGTGAATAGGCACCTTAACACTTAGGCAAGCGCGCTAATATGTTTCACCCTGGTAGGCATAGATATGCATCTAAAAAATCGTAAGACTTACCATCAGGTGTGATCGTAGAATGGATATTTATTTCTCTAATATATTAGCTTACAGTGTCGTGGGAAACAAACATCCAAGCGCTAGCCTATATACTATAAAAAAAAAAGGAAGTGAGTGTTGACGCGCGTCACTAAGAGTACTCTTTTAAAGCTACACCCGTGTCACAAGTCTCGGGCTCTGTTCGGAGTTTTTCTCTCAGCCACGCGATGGACCCGGCACCCGCACGGTGAATCCATGGAATGCTAAGATATTCGTCTCTCTGAGTGATGAAACTTAACAATAATATAGCTTACATATCAGAATAACACATAAGTCACATTTTATAACCAAATTCACACGGTATCGAGAACTACACGGGTGAAACCGAGAGCGTCCTCTTGCAAAGTAATAAAAGACTTCAAGTCATATACTCTATTTATTACTTTATTTAAACTCTAAGGTCTAAGTTAAAGTGTGAAATGAGAAGCTCTATAACTTAATTCTTATGGTACCCATTCTTATCAAATAAAAAGCGTTGATAACAAAAAAATATATATTTTTTGAAAATTAATCACAAGTCATACATAATTAGGTGTAAATATTTTCTACGCTAGTTCGAGCTCGTCAATCGGGTAAGACAACAAGAACTTCTTCACGCCCTCCACGTAGATAGATATGAGCTTCCTGATGACGACACCGCCGATCTCTTGAACAAGCTCGTTACTATTTTCTTTGATAGCCGCTAGTACTGGTTCAGCTGTAATAAGAATATAGTTTATCGTAAATAGGTAGGAAGTTGAAACTAGTAACAACTTTGAATCAAGTAATCCGTTTAACGACTGTACTATCACTTCTTGACTGTTCTTTATTTGACATGTATATCACAGCCTCCGTGGCGCCGTGGTAAGCGCGGAGGATTTACAAGATAAGGTCATAAGTCTTGGTGGTGGGAGGCCGTGACTAGTTGCCAACGTACCGACGTACCCCTAAGCGATTTAGCGTTCCGGTATGATGCCGTGTAGAAATCGAAGAAAATTAAAATGCAATATTTGGATACTAAAGATGATGATGATTTTGTCCAAATTTAATTCAGGTCTTCGGTGGACAAAATTACGGAATTTAATTTAAACATTAAAAAGTTTTAGATATTCATTATTTGTTTTGTAAGAAACTCAATTTTAAGGCCTAACTCAGACAAAACTGAGGCGAAGTGAATCGTCGCATCACTAAACTTCAAACTTACGTTATACAAAAATAGAATTAAGGGTCGACGCGTGTCACTTCATTTTTTAATATTTTACGACTTTTTAACTTAACCTAAGAAAATAGTGATGAATTTTCTATTCGCTAAAACGATCACGCGTCGCTTCGCTTTCAGTCTAAGTTAAGCCTAATGATTATTAATTAAAATTTGAGTAGTTAGAACTTGTTTATTTATAGATTCGATGCGTTTGGGGATTTTCCATTGTCTCAATAAAATTGGTTCTTGAAATTTAATCATACAAGGAAATGTTACATTTTGATCATGTTTGTGCGAGATATCAACTTTTCTGAGAATCGATGATGAGGAATTAAATTCTTAATGAATATAGGGATTTTGCAGTTGGATGCATTTGGCTCAAGAACCAGGTACAGGGCCTTAGATGAGGTCAATGTCCTACCATGGAAGACCATCGGTTGATAATGTTGATGAAGGCAAAGGTATACTTTTTAAAAAAAGTTTACAAAAGCACCAGCGAGACATCGAATAGTGTGAGTAAAATTACAAAAAATTAATGTTACAAAATATTAATGAGTTAATGACTTTTACAAAAACATAGTAAAATATGCCTATTTATTAAACTACAATTTGAAATACGAATAAATACAAAAAATCCTTTTTGTTACCAAAGAAAAGTTATATTACAAAAGCTGCAATACTTATTTATTTACAAAAGACTTTGGGAAAATAGTGTTAATAAACATAAAACATAGTTTAAAATGAAACCACACTGACCTTTCTTTGCGTCGCCATTGTATAGATTCGTCAGGTTAATATCAACTTTGTCGAGTAGCTCGTAAGTGTAGTCGAAACTGGTTATTTTCCAGTATTTCTTGCCGGCCTTTTCTATGTCCTTGATATTGACTTCAACTGTGAATCGCACTTTGCCTACAAAGGTAAACAACAGTGTTTATATACATCTATTGGTAGTACTCCCAGTAGTCCTATTCTATAACTATGTAGGTATGTGTTTGTATTAGTAGTTGACGTTGTGAGCTTCGAATTCGTCTCTATCTCTTTACCTTATTTAGGTATTGCGTTAGATAGAGATACAAGGAGACGAATTCGTTAATCACACAGTCCAGTTATAAAAACATCCTTACAGAATAGCACAACGTACCTAATATATCTGTATGTATATCTTTAGTACTTAAATGGTTACCCATGCGTTCCGTGATATTAATTTCAAAGTATCAAAAACCTTGTAAGTATTTTGACCATTCGTAACGAAAATGTATTGGGATTTATCTAGTCAAATATTTTTTTATTATTAATTTTCTACGTTTCGACACTCTCTCATTAAAAATAAAAAATGTCATCTCTATGAGTGTTTTGATATTTGACTAGATAAATCCCAATACATTTTCGTTCCGAATAGTCAAAATACCTAGTTGACTAGGACTTTTGTTACAGTGAATTTTTGAGCTAAAGATATATTTTGGGTTCCGTACCACATAAAAATAACGGAACCCTTATAGAATCACTTAGTTATACGTCTGTCTGCCCGATTGCGACGCTTTTAAAAGTTGGCGGCTTTCATAGCGCAGTGGTATGCGCGATAGATTTATGAGGACGAAAGGTCTTGAGTTAATTCCCGGCGGTGCCGATTGCGATTGTCTTATATGGTCTGGCTGGTGGGAGGCTTAGGCCATGGCTAGTCGGTCAATAAGTACCGCTAAAGGATTTAGCGTTCCAGTATGATGTCATGCAGAAACCGAAGGGAATATGGACGCAATCATGCTCTTAATAAATTAGTCCGCTTTCATTTTAGATTTTATTATCACTTACCATCAAGTGTGATTACAGTCAAGGGGGCTTGTATAGATTATAAAAAGTAAATTGATAGGGTACTTACCATTGAAGTAATAACGTCGTATACTACAAGTAGTAACTCGATACCTGGATTATAGAGTTGAAGAAGCTACAAAAGTATACAAGGGCCATGGCAAATGTCTCTACCGCTATAGGACTGACACGTGATATTATGTATGTGACTATGTACTATGTATCTACCTATGATACCCCCACACTTTCCCGAGATAAAAGGTCTTGACAGGCAGACGGTCGGAAAGGCTGACAGAGGGACAACAAAGTGATCTTATAATTTTTGCTGGATCTTAAAAACTAAAACCCTAGAAAACTGAATTCAATACTAGAAGACTGTCAGATAGAACTGTACGGGGTTTGATCACTTACCGGCATTGATCTCGACGTCTCCATCGCCAAAGGTCTCGAACACGAGCAGTTTGCCTTTCATATGGTACTGTCCAATGAGGTGCACCGGACATTCGGCAATCAACTTTATGGTGTTCTTCGTTGTATCGCGCCTGTTAAAAAAATATGACTTTTTTATTAACCGATAAAAAAAACGGAGGAGGTTCTCAATTCGACACGTATATATTTTTTTTTTTATGTATGACCACGCATAACTTTTTACAGAGTTGTCCGATTTTGATAATTATTTTTTTATTAGAAAGGGCATACTTCCAAGGTGGTCCCATTGTCATCATGTTAGGATCTGATGAGGATATCCTGGGGAAATTGAAGGAACTCTTCAAATTTTAGAGGCACGCTTACGGCGATTTCGGTTTTTGTCTCGGTATCGGTAGCTTTTTGGCTACTAGTGGCATATAATATACTATGACAGTATAGTACGAGTACGATACATGGCAATAAATCACTAAAAAGTAAGAAATAAATATTTTTAAATAAAAATAGAACCGACTCAAAACGCACTAAAAAGTAAAAAATAACTGTGTCATTTAGTTGCTTTAAATTACTTAAGCATATCTTTACCGAAAAAAAACGGAGGAGTGCGGTGCCAGCCAAGGTTTCATAGGTGGTCCCTTGTCCGCAAGGACGCTACCTAGAACCTACAAAATACTATGACACGAGTACGTTACGTGGGATAAATCACTAAAAAGTAAGAAATAAAACTTTGGTGCCAGCCAAGGTTTCTACTTTCAAGGACGTAACCTAGAACCCACAAACTTCTTTACTGCGTAAAATAAATGTTCCTTAATCTTGCTGGCACCGACTTCATAGATATGCTTAAGTAAATTAAAGCAACTAAATGACACAGTTATTTTTTCTTTTTAGTGCGTTTTGAGTCGGTTCTATTTTTTGTTAAAAAGTTTTTTATTTAAAAATATTTATTCGTGTACAAGTGACTGAAATCTGGCTAGTCGAGAGGATAGCCTATGTGGCTTATGTGTTATGGCAATAGGTCCGGGGTTCGAATCTAGGGGTAAATCGTGGAAGCTTCGTGGTTTTTCTTTCACTTATAAATATTCAGTTAATTCTATGTTTGGATTCCTGTATCTCGGACTCGGAGAGCACGTTAAGCCGTCGGTCCCGGTCACTATCATTACCATCCGATAGTGATCGTTGATGATTTAAACATTATCATCCTAAGCCCACCAAATCGCATTGGAATAGCGTGATAGGTCTATGTTCCATTTCCCCTGTCTTACAAGGAGGGAGTTCTTTAATGGGCTGATGATGATGATAGTCTCCTCCTCGAGCAGGTAATATTCTGCAATATGTAGCATAACCTAAGAAACCCCTCATCTTAGTTTCCTGGTAACGGTCAGTGTTGGCTTATTTTAACGGCTATTAGGCCTCCCTCTATATAGGCGGCAACTATGTTGTTGCGATGCAGATTTGTGAGTATGGGTGATAATGTACAAATACTTAACGGTCACGATGGGACCGACGGCTTAACGTGTCCTCCACGACACGTTAAGTCAACATTGCCAACTTTCCATGCTCCGAGATAAGAATTTTTAAAAGAAGATGAGCGTTCTTCTTTCAACTCAGCATCTTCATAATACTTATAGAATTAAAAGCAATAAGCGCACATTTCTATCGTTTTCTAAAAACGTGAAATTCTGAAAGTTTTATTTACATGCAATACTCACTCTAGTTCTATAATCTTGCATTCGCCAACACCAGATATTGCAAGATTACTAAAACCGAAGTTCAAGCCCGGTTGCTCCGACTTGACGGAATCAATTACAGCGGGTTCCATCTTCTTTATTCCTAATTCAGGTATGCCAGCAACGAAGTATGGCAAAGCTGCTTCAGCGTTGGCTCGGATACATTCTTTGTCTACAGCTTTACATGGTTTGATATATGCTGCAAAAAATATAAGTAAATGTAAGTATAAGTCTCTTCCCGCCAATTTTTCGCTTAGATTTTTAAACTACAAATTTTAATGCAGTTTTCAACAATCGAATAGAGTGATTTCGAAGAACGTCTACATGTTAAGTTTAATCAATCATTTAATGTTTTAGAGTTACCGTGAGAGCGTCCACACAAAGGTAACAAAAACATCCGCACCACAGATTCTAGTTGCAAATAAATAGACAACCACTATTAGCAATTATATATAATTTAGATGGCGTCATTTTGGAGAAAATCGAATATCCAGTCGCTGAAATACGTGAGCCTGATTAAAGCTTCTCGAGCCAGATTGAAAATGATCTTTAAATTTTCGAGCATTTTTTATCCGCGGCATATTGTACGTTTAAAGCTCATTTCAATTGTGTGAATTAAGGATAACAGGATTCTTGATTTTCCCAAAGATTTTCGAAGATCATGCTTACTCTGGCTCGAAAAGCTCTTAACAAACTTACGTATTTCCGCGACCAAACATCCCTAACATTAGAACCCAGAAATGCAACTTTGATGCAGAAATAAGCATGATGTTGATGTCTGCAGCATTGTCGTACTTTCTCGGTTATTATCTAACATAAAGAGACTTTTTCTATCAAAAACTAGATCAAGTAAAGTAAGTAAGCCTTACCAGGAATAGCGTTGATCTCAGCAACTAAAACGCTAATTAATCCCACAAGCAAATAATTAATTCGTAACATTTTTGTAATAATGACCGACTTCCGTCCAAAATGTTTTCGGTCTTTATCATATAAAACTTAATTACACACTGATGTCTGAATCTAACGCCTGTTTTATATATACCACGTATTTATGCTGCATCAGTTTTTTTTCCCGGAGCCATATTTAAAAATAAGTCGTGTTCACTAAAGCGATTAATAAACGCTTTTTTGAGAACAGATTAAAATAGCAGATTGTTAAATGATGTGCTTGGAACCCACACATATTTAATATTAAGTTTACGACTTTACTTATATTATTATAATAACTATTATTATAAAAAAATAAAAATTAACTTAATAAAAAGGCGTAGTTTGATTTGTATAAAATGTTTATAATTACCATATAATTTGCTATCCATCTAATTTTTTATATTGAATTATTGAGTAGTGCCAATGACCTCTTTTTTATTTTATCAAAAAAATGCAAAAAAAAGAAAACATGGCAGTCATTGCTGAAAGGACGTTCAACTTCAATGATTTTTGTGGATACTTTTGAAAATAGATTAATCTTTTATTTATGTGAGTTAATGAATCTGATATTTTATTTTATTTATTTATTTTATTTCGTAAACATTGTGACCAATCAGAATTAATTTAAATATAATTATTACTTTAGGTATTTGATATTATGGCTACCATATTATCAAATACTGAAACCAAAAAAGTGACTTTCAAAGTATACAGAAAAAACTATTTGTGCATATATCAATCGTACTCTTGTATTCAATTATTATTTTTAACAAATTATTATTTTTTTCTTATATTCATAACTACTGAATGTAAGAAAGAAGAAAAATAATAATTTGTTCTAGTGTCTTCATTGACATATACATCTATTACACAGTGCTCGTCCTAATAAATACAAATTTTATATTCAGATATCTTTTCGTACATTGACTGCGACAATTTTTTGCCTAATTTTTTCTAATCGCCAAAGGCACATGCCTGCTTTAAATATTTAGAGTTCTGTAAATAAATTCTACCAATCAAAATTCAATTGACAATTAGTAACTTCATAGTTACTTCTAAATTAAGTATATGGTTGTGGGTAAAAACCTGAAGACCTCTTAATTTACAAAAAAAGGTCTTGTAGAAAATATAATTCTTAATGTTTAAAAAAATATTACACATATGTTTTTTAATCCATTCATAATAAATATCTAGAAAACAAGCAAAAATCATCTTTTTCAAATTGTATTAGTAATATTTTAGAAAATGTTGGACGTGTTAACATTTTTATTTTATTTTATTTATCATAGATACACCTACAGCTAACATCGTCGATGAAGTGAGTTAAATAATAGCTAAATATAATAATTTAAATTTTAAAATTATAATTTATGTACAGAACCGACCATTTCTGAGACGAATTATTCAACACTTTAAAAAGACTATTAAGACGACAAGATTTAAAACAGTACCTTCAAACTGGTTCTTATTAATCATGCAAATCCTACATGGATCAGGTAAATATAAGTTATAAAAAAATCTATATAATAATACCTACTACATTTGCTATAATGTTTGCATGTAATTTTTCCCCAACTGTTTGATATTAAAAGGCAAATTCTTATTTTTGTAGGTTAGATTCAAACAGGTAAATGTGAGCCATAAAAAATAATATGATTTACTTATAACATTAAACATGATTGCTAGATGTAATTTTTCCCTAACAACATATTAAATATTGAACAGAAAATTGTTATTTTACATTGTAGGCTTAATTTATAGGACATGCAAGAATTATTTTTAAGCAAAAAAAAATAACAGTGTTATCATGCTATGCATTTTAAAATGACTGAAAAGTCATAAGTAATAGCTCTATGATGAAGTTCGTCCGAAATAGTACTACTTCTATGATTGGCGGCTTTGCCTCATGGCAACCAATCCTGATATCATTTGACAGTGGCATTAAACTGTTAACTTGCTAGGGTGTAAGGAGGAGGATAGTACCTGTTCAGCCTCCCCAAATGTCAACCTCACATGCACGTGGTGCACCTTGCGTAGGGTCAGTCTAAGCTCTTGGTACTAATGGCGGTAGAAGTCCGGCAATTCCTAGCTCTCGCAGCGGTCATGGTAACGGAGGGCAAAGGGTTTGAAGAATCTCAGAGGTGGACTGATGACATCAAGTGGATACAGTTGGCTCTAGATCGTAGAGTTTGGAAGTCCATTCAAGAGGCCTGTATATGATTACAGCTTGTACCCATATTTTTCCTTTAAAAAGGGTGATGAGAAATTTTTGGTGTTCATGGAATATTGCAACACATTATTATCTTCGCGGGCGAAGTCGCAGGCGTCTGCTAATATAAAAATAATAATATAAATTTAACAGTCGTGGCGATTCCCTAAAGTATCATTAGTCATCTAGTCATCAAAATGTTCTACGTGATGTTTGTCAAATATTTCAAGATCCTATAGATAAATTATTATGAAGTATTGAAGTAGTGAATTAAAAACGTTATATAATTTAACAACTACATTACATTACTCGTAGTGTACAGTGCATTGTGGTCGCAGGGCACGTTCTACATACACGCAGCTATAGGATTTGATTAGTCTGATTTACATACAGGTGTTGAGACGTGAGCGTTAGACACATTTGGTCCAGATGCGATGCGAATTTAATTAATCATATTTTAACTCTTGATGCAAAAGCCGTATTAATAACACTACGGAGATGGTAAAACGGTCGATTGGTGGATTTGCTTTGAAGAAGAAGAAGTATTCTTCTTGTTAGCGTTAACTTAATAGGTGGGGTCGGCCTTCCGACATTATCTGGCCTACTTTGCCCGGTCTTGTCTACTGTGCCTCATGGAGTAATGCTATGCGATTACTTGACGACCAAGGAGTAGGGGAAGGTTATATTAGTTCGTGGGAGTCGGATTACATTGCCTAACGGCTGAAGTCCTTAGGGATTTTTCCTCCCCAGAAAAAAAATAACAGAGCCTACTGTACCTACCTAATGTCGTGGATACAATTCCCACAACTGGATAATATTTGTGTACCGTGTGGATGTTTTTGCAGCTGGCTTGCTCGTTTTAATAGGTATCTCTTACAACACGCCTAGCGCTGAATTTTTAACATTAAACACCGACGCCAACGTTGCTGAAGTACATGTCCTACAGTTGCCCTCTACAGTCCAAAACATGACTACAAATAACGTATCATATTTGTAGTGACACTATCTATCTATCTATCACCGGCTCGGAAGGCACATTAACACATTTCTTAATGACTTCCAAATGTTACCTTTACCAATAAATTGCTTATTGACATACAGATCTTCTTCGCCTGATTGATGAAGTACTCATTTTGTAACGTCATCTGGATGTAGATCTCATTAAAAATTATGGAGGCATTAAGACTGATACACTCAACCCCCACACCCTGAATTTGAATTTCTGAAAACCCTTTCTCCGTGCTCACTTGCTTCACTGGTGGAACCTACACACAAAGTTTCAAGTGAATCCATTAAGAAATTAAAATTTTCAATTTACCCCCATTTTCGCTCCCTAGGGGGGGAATTTCAAAAAATCGTCTCTTAGTGGTTGCCGACTCCCCCCAACAAACATACGTGCGAAATTTCAGCTCTCTACGGCCAGTAGTTTCGGCTGTGCATTGTCTGTCAGACAGTACATCACTTAGTAACGGAAGAGTTTTATATATATAGATTTCATTTATCTATAAACTAGTTGTAACCGCAATTTCATCTGAGTAGTTCCCATTCCTGTAGAAATTTTAGAACAAAAAGTTCTATGACCTATGTTTCAATCCAGGGTATAATCTATCTCTGTTTCAAGTTTCAGCCAAATCAGTTAAACAGTTGCAGTGTAAAGAAGAAACAGACATACTCACATAAACTTTCGCTTTTATAATATAAATATAATATTAATACTATTAATATTATATTAAATTATTTATTATATTTATTATAATTATATATTTATTATATTATTTTGAAGTAATATACACGAATTTGAGGTAGGAAACGTCATGTCACTCATGTGTAATTCAACTGCTCTTGTAAAGTTTGTGATGTGTATGTTTGTAACTTCTTCACGACTAAACGGCTGGGGCGATTTTAATAAAGTTTCGTATGGACTCTAACACATACTTTTTAACACATAATTTTTTACGAGAACGTAAACAATGCGCGTGAAACCGGGTGTCGTCTAGTTGTATATAATGCACGTAATGCTTTTGTAGGTGCTCTATATTCCAGGGTTGATTACCTAGTGCGATTCGATTTACATTGACGTATTGTATTGATATCGGATATATAGCGCGTCTGATTGGTTTACAGGGATACAGGCTACCGTAGTACACGATTAATTTGGCCAAGTAATATCAATGTTCTTGCTGCAAATTCAAATAAGGATAAAATGTAAAGGCGAAAGTTTGTAAGTATGAATGTATGGATGTTTGTTACTCTTTTACGCAAAACTACTAAATGAATTTTGATGAAACTTCACAATAATATAGTTTACATATCAGACTAATACATAGGCCACATTTAATACCGAATTTACTACGAGAACGTAAACTAGTTAGGCGTCCTCTAGTGATGAATAAAACTAAACTTTGTTTCAAAATAAATTAGTAACTTCATAAATATTATTATATTAAAACAGCTTACTACAGCGCCTGACTTTCTTTTTTATTGGAGAGGGAAACTGGAGCATAGACCCACCATTCTGACCAATGCGGGCTTACAGACTTAGGGCGATAATTAATGATTATTATTTGACTATCAGGATGAGATGTTTAACATAAATAATTGGTTTGATTTGCTCCCCAGGGCACGCGAGGGCCGAGCTATGAAAATTTAGCTAAGAAATAGTAAATAATTTTATAAGGAGTTAAAAAGAAAAGAAACCTGGATTCCCAGTCACTGGTAGAGTCTAACAGGATTTTTCTAAAGTGCTTGAAATAAATGATTTTGAATTTTTACTAATATTATGGAAAACGTTAGATACAAAACTACAAGATAACAATCTGCATTCAAATTAAATCCACAAAGCAAAAGTTTAATCTTTTAATAGGTAAATCCGCTAAAATATAGAGATTTTGTAAATACATACAAAATATTTTTTCTTAAAAAGGAAGTATAAATGAAGGTTAGAATGAACAGGTATACAACAGGTGTAACAAAATCACTTTAAATAAGTTTTTCTTTGTCAAGTTTAACATAAAGTTATAATAAATTATGACGTTATACACATACCTACAGCTTTATGAAAATGTCATGAATTGAGAAACTGGATAAACCACGGATAAACTTTTTCCATTTTCCTATTCCATTTTCAACAAAAGAAAACCCGTTATAGACATATCTTGTAAAGAAATCGGTGCGAAGATTTCATGTATTATTCGAATCCTCCGCCGCAAGTAAGTACTAAGCGAACATAAATTCGATGCGAAAATACCTCTTACATATTTTATACGTCAGAGACGTAAGAGTACAGTCGGAAATATCATCCATCTTCACCGAATGCATCTGCTATTTCATACAAAATTCAACGTGTTCTTCTAAACATCGATTTCTTAACGGGATTCGATGGTTTTACATAAATCGCTATGTTGGGTTATTATGTGTATATAGTACTTTATTATCGTCATCACATTATACGCCTCAGTAGAGCCACTTATACGAATGTATAAGAAGTGTAGACTTACCACACCGCTCCAATAAATACGCTCCTTTCATGTGTTAACTATACTTGTAATAAATCTGTAGGAAGGTGGTCTAGTGGACTATTGAAAACTCCTGTACCTTTCAAATTTTAAAGACGACTACTGTCACATGTTATCTATACTTATAATAAATCTGTAGGAAGGTGAATTCTGTGTATTAAATATATATTCAAAATTAATATTGGAGGATGATTGGTGATCGATACTGATCCCAAAAGTGCAATCAGTAATTTTTTTGTCTTTCTGTCTGTCTGTATGTGCGTCTGTCTGTATGAGTCAAAAACTACTAAAAGGATTTTAACCAAACTTGGTACGATTGTAGTACCTTGGGCAAGTTATAGGCCCGATAAATTTAAAGCAAGTCGGGTGAAAGGTTGATATATTATTATGCCAAGACACATCGAGAACTTCACTTTCTGTAAGGGCATATTTAGGGAGGAAGCAGCGCCCCTGGCGGAAGTGGGCCATTAATAGGCTGATAATGATGATGATGATGACACATAGGAGCTGTGCAGTGACGATAAATTTAAAGCAAGTCGGATGAAAATTCTGATCAGAGTCGATTTCGACCTCGATTTCGAGTTGCATACGTCGATCATACTTAAAAAGTATGTAAGTCAATACTAATATTATAAAACTGAAGAGTTGCGATTATCTCAGGTTCTTACTAAAATATTCTTTTTGTGCTGGATAGTTCATTTAACGAGGTTTTAAATTACATAACATCAACAGTGGAAAATGTGAAAAAAATATGGAAAATTAATAATTTTTAACCGACTTCAAAAAAAAGGAGGACTGTTGGTACTTGCGCTCAGTCTTGTCAATATTGATGTAGTATTTTTTTTATCATTTGCTGCTAAAATTTCAGAATAACAGCTTGCGCGCAGTCTTGTTAACATTGATGCGGTATATTTTCTTATTATGGCAAGGAAGTCGTCGGTTTGCTCTTATGTAGCCAACAGCAACCACAAGACGTTATTGTACTAGACTCTTAACGTATACACAGCCTTCTGCGTGTAGTTAGTCCACAGGCCGTTCGCGTAGAACGTCTAAATGAACAGGATCATGCATTCTAGACTGGAATGCAGAAATAGTGCTTGGCGGCAGAAATAAGAATGTTGGTACTAGCCATTTCCCCGAACGAGCTCTCTCAGAAGAAGCTCTTGAAAAGCTTTGCCTTGCTTTTCACAGCTCGTTAAAAATTGTAGAGTAGGAAATTTATTCCAAAGTGTAAATAGTTGTGATCCTCATAATAAACAGGAAACTTATGATACGTTGAACTAAAAAATCTTTTCATAATTAGGTAAATTAATTTATTCGGCAATTATGAACGCATTTACTGACTATAGGATTTGTCAAGAAAAAACTTAATGTTTATAATATTTTAATTAATGTTTTGTGATATGCCTGGAGTTATATAATGCTAGTTAAGGAAATAATTTATCACATTAAAAACTACCATAAAATACAGAAGTTTCTAGCAAGTTACCGATGTAAAGTACTAGCATTAACTCTTTGTCATTGTTATTTTATAATATAACATTTATTAAAGTCGTAAGATTATTATCCTCATTATCTGTCTATAAATATCTTCAGGACATTCTGATTAAAGGCAGGCCAAAAGTAGCCTAAACCGACGTACTTGTGTGAAAGATTTAATGAAATTGGAAGAAGCGAGCGCGATATGCATGGACTGTGGCAAGTGGAAGGACGTGGTCTCTTTTTTTGTTTTTAATCGATTACAAGTTGGCCCTTGACACATCTGATGGTTAGTGATGATGCAATTTAAGATGGAAGCGGGCTAACTTGTTGGGAGTAGGATAAAAATCCACACCCCTTTCGGTTTCTACACAACATCGTACCGGAACGCTAAGTCGCTTGGCGGTACGTCTTTGTCGGTAGGGTGGTAACTAGCTACGGCGAAAGCCAGACCAAGACAAATTAAGAAAAATCTCAATCTGCCCCGCCGGAAATCGAACCCAGGACCTCCTTCTCATGAATACACCGCGCGTACCACTGCGCCACGGAGGTCATCAAAATGGTACGTGATGGTATGTATATATGTATGTGATTATGTGAATGGCTCACTACAGGGTGAACTTCCGTTCTTATAGGAGAGGAGAGTGGGGAACTGGAACCCACCACGGGTTGGCTATATTTATAATGCTTCGACTCTGTAATGATTACAATCAGATGGTTCAATCCTTAAAGTCCAAATAATATTTGTATCAAAATTCATTAAACTTGGCTTAGCGTAAACCGTAACAAATAGACGATAGTTATTTTTTTCTCTCATTTATCTTTATTTACATATTTTTTTAAAATTTTTAACAATGTTATAAGTAATACAGAAATATATATAAAAACACTATTAAAAATTTATAAAAAAATCTTCTCCTCCGTTTGCGGGGCCTTTGCGGGTCCAAGCAACCGGTGGTCAGGGTTCCAGAGTGAGGAACCTCCTCACAATACGCGCCGTTTCAAGGACTACTGCCTCATCACTTAGATAACAATTGCAAAAGCTTCTTAAGGTGTTTATCGAAGCTTTTCGCAAAAAGATCATTGACTGAAACGACTATCGGAACAATAATAGTTGACTCAACATTCCACATGGCGGTAATCTCGTGAGCAAGGTCCAAGTACTTTGATACTCTTTCCTTTTCGGCTTTCACGAGGTTATCGTCATGAGGAACAGTAATATCAACAATTATTGCACGGCGTATTTTTATGCCTTGACTGCAATCACACCTCATGGTAAGTGATGAAATAATCTAAGATGGAAGTGGGCTGATTTGTTATGAGTAGGATTGACCAATTAATTAATTAACCATGGCTAGAGCCTCCCATCAGCCAGATAGATAGATAGTTTATCTGAACTGACTGCTGGACATAGGCTTCATGCATGGACATCCTAACAACACGGTCTTGAATCGTCTGCAGCTCCTTGTAACCTTGATGTCACCACTCCACCAAGTGGGGGGCTTTCCGGTACGTCCGCATACGTCCATCAGGTCTTCGAAATATGTGCTAGAGTAATTTTCGCATTTAAAATATAATCATAGTATGTAAGTACGAAAGCCTAGACAAAGCATTCCCCTCTGACTTGAGATCAGTTAGTAGTTAAACACTAGAGCGACAGATGTCTAGGTGATTTCGCTTTCTGTCCTGCGTTGCTCTCAGATGGGGATGAGGTGCTTTGTTTCGAGTGCACTATCGATCTCGTACCACGCCGTGGGGCCGCACTTGCAATGTCTAGTTCATCATAGATTCACAAGTTCCATGATACGTGTTATTATGTGGTATATGTAGATTTATGAATACAAGTATAAAAATATTGAGTGGTCGAATTTGAATTGAACATGATATTCTCAAAAATTAAAACATGTTTCAAGAAGATAATTGGTTATTAAATATTTTTTTAGCTGGGAGGCCTTTCGCCGTGGCTAGTTACCACCCTACCGTCAAAGACGTGCCGCCAAGCGATTAAGCGTTCCAGTACGATGTCGTGTAGAAACCGAAGGAGTGTGGATATTATCCTACTCCTAACAAGGAGTAGGATAATATCCACACTGCTTCCATCTTAGATTGCATTATCACTTACCGGCAAATGTGATTACAGTCAAAGGGTAACGAGTAATTAATAAAACAATTATTTTTAGTAATACATATAACAGATTAGATAAAAAGCGAATTTACAGCAAATATTGGTCCAAATTATTTTTGATCGATATGGACTAAAAATGTACAAATTAAGTAATTTCTATAACGCATATCAGGTTTGGATATAATAATAAATATAAATAAATATTATAGGACAATTACACATCGCTATATAGCCCCAAAGTAAGCTTAGGTAGCTTGTGTTATGGGTACTATGATAACTGATGAATATTTTTATATATATTATACATAAATACTTATAATATATAGATAAACACCCAGACACTGGAAAACATCCATGCTCATCGCACAAACATTTTCCAGATGTGGGAATCGAACCCACAGCCTAGGACGCACTACCCACTGCGCCACGGAGACCGTCATATGTCCTTTTAAGTATTGCTGCCCATCGGAAAGGAATTAATCTATTTCCGCCTTCTTCTTTTTATACCACCTTGCATTAACCTTCCAGCGTATCTATTGAAATCTTTTGCTACTGTCTAATAAAATACATTTACTTTTATTTATTGGTATTTTAGTTAGTCCACCGTACACCGTGCTAAATGCAGTCAGACTGAGTTTCCGACAAGGGTTTTGGCGAGGATAGTGAACATATACCCTTATTGGAGACCAAGCGAATCAACAGCACCCAAGGATAAGCCAGTGATAAATAACTGACTGCATTTCGACAATGATGTTTGCAGAAACATGATCATGTTTTTGATTAACAGCAGTGCAATTATAAACAGTGCTAAAAACGTAATTAGATAAAAAAAATGGCTAAGAATATTAAATTGATTGCGTACCAATTATTCAACACATAGCACAAATGTAATTGGAATATGTACGGACGCTTTTGTAAAGGAAAAGCATCGACAATCGGCACCGAAGTGCGTACGGCGCGGGATTCAAAGGGCTCTCAAGAGTGGAAACCTACATTCTAATATCCGTTCCCCACGTCATTATTGTGAAGTGCACTCGGCTCCCCTCGCTGCAACACGTTATAATTATTTGGAAAGTTTTCTGTATTAATGCCAGGAGGGTAAGCTATCAAAGGTCTTTGTGTGATGTTTACTGTTAAGCGCGTCTTGAAAACTTGAGCGATGAATATTACATGACGGCCTCCGTAGCGGTATAGGTTTATAAGCCGGAGGTCCTGGATTTGATTCCCAGCTAGGTTGATTGAGATTTTCTTAATTGGTCTAGTTCGGGCTGGCAGGAGGCTTTGACAGTGGTTAGTTACCACCTTGACATACCGCCAATCGTTGTTGCATAATCATTTACTACCAAGTGAAATTGTAGTCAAGGTCTAACTAATAGTTTATAAAAAATTTTTGGATAATTTTCTGTATGTATCAGGGTCTTCGTGTAATGTTTACTGTTAGCTCGTCATCTTGAAACTTGAGCGATGAATATTACATGAGATAAAGGTAATGACTTCGACACTAGAGGGCGTAGAGCGTTGAGGCGTGTATGAGTTTGCAATTGAACATTACCGAGTCAACATCTACAGATAATTATGAGACGGAAAACTGTTTTGTCTGCTCTGTGTGTTGTTACGCAGATTTATCGAGTATCGCGCTAAATAAAATGACAAATGACATGGCCAGATTCTGCCCTCAAATTGAATAGAATTTGCAATATTTATTCATATAAAAAAAAAATAAAGCAATATTTAAGGCAAAAATTATATTTCTCTATAAGATTCGAGAAATATATTTTTTTGTTTATTTTGGATATTTCTTTCACTCGCATTAGCTTATGAGTTTGGATACACATATAATACATATTCTATCTGTATTTAGGACTTCAGTTTGTAATTAAATATAAATAACTACGTCATTTACTTACTTTAATTTACTTAACCACATCTATGAAGTCGGTGCCATCCAAGTTTAGGTAAGACTTTAAAGTAGAAAGCTCGGGTGGCACCGACTTCATAGATGTGATTAAGTAAATTAAAGTAAATAATTGACGTAGTTATTTTAACTTTTTAGTGCGTTTTGAAGGCGTTTTTATTTTTTGTTAAAATTTTTTTATTTCATACTTTTTAGTGCTTTATCAACAACGAACATACTAATAAACCTACTCGAACTAAACCATAAGTACCAATATTCACTACCTACTTATAAAATTCCGACGTCCCTGCAAAAGTGAATATAAAGTTTGAAGAGTTTCCTCTAGTTTTCGTAGATCTCATCATTGGATCATGACATAGTAAACATTAAACTAACTGGAAACTATAACCTTTCAAACTTCTTATTGAGACATAAATTAATCGAGCCCAATCACAAAGTAGCTACGGTAAACCGTTAAATAGCTCCCTCAACTGTCCTTCTTCTTCATCGCTAGACCCTCAATGACAGTCACAGCCCATCTAAATATAAAGTTCTCATTGACACAAATTAATCGAGCCCAAACACAAGGTAGCTACTGTAAACCGTTAAAGAGCTCCCTCAGCTGTCCCTCGTCTTCATCGCCAGACCCTTAATGACAGTCACAGCCCATCTAAATGTAAAGTTCTCATTGAGACAAATTAATCGAGCCCAAACACAAGGTAGCTACTGTAAACCGTTAAAGAGCTCTAGCTGTCCCTCGTCTTCATCGCCAGACCCTTAATGACAGTCACAGCCCATCTAAATATAAAGTTCTCATTGACACAAATTAATCGAGCCCAAACACAAGGTAACTACTGTAAACCGTTAAAGAGCTCCCTCAGCTGTCCCTCGTCTTCATCACCAGACCCTCAATGACAGTCACAGCCCATCTAAATGTAAAGTTCTCATTGAGACAAATTAATCAAGCCCAAACACAAGGTAGCTACTGTAAAACGTTACGGAGTTCTCTTATATATAGATCGGCTCCTTCATCAGATCAACTCCCGACCTTCATCAAATTGTAGTGCTTTTAAATACTTACCGGAAAAATTAACAAACGTACTTGTTGTCCCTACAATTTTTGAAAGTTCCCCTCGTTTTCTCCAGGATCCTATCATCAGATCCTGGTTTCCTTGTCATGGTACCACCACCGAACTATCTTCTTTCCAACAAAAAAAGAATTATTAAAATCGGTTCATAAACGACGAAGTTATGCGCGAACACACATAAAAAAAAAAAATATATATATATATACGGTCGAATTGAGAAACGCCTTTTTTTTTTGAAGTCGTTTAAAAATACGACTAACAAAACACTGTAAACTAAAGTAAATATTATAAACATAATTATAATAATAAAATAAAGATTTTCGTATCCGATCGTATTTTGACAGATTTAAAATGTTTTTTTTTTATATGGAACAGTCATATGTTATGTAATAATAATGACCGGGATGAATTAATTCGCTTTGATAAACTAGAATAAATGTTTAGTACCAACTCAATCTCCTTATATACCAATGATCTTAACCCATATAGTCTAACTATTGGACCAGTGAGGTATTATTTGCTACTAACTATATAACACTTTGGTAAACGACAGTAGAATAATTTTTGTAACATGTTATTGAAGAGTCTCGAAAGTTCTTTAATCACAAAACTTAAATAGCGGTATTCTAATACTCGTAAGTGTTAAAATAAGGTACTATATGTCTCTGCAAAGAAATATTTTTTTCAGGGCACAGCTCCATACTAATTCCGGCCATGTCCTTTCAGCCAAATAGGGTTCAATAGCGTGACACGCACACTTTTGCTTTTCTATTATTAGTAGGATTCTTTATATACTAGCCCGAGATCCGTGTTTTTTTGTGCGAGTCTGTCAAGTACAAAAATTTATTGTTGGATTATATGCTAGTTTAACTATTTAATTTGTAGTTAGGATTTTTTACAAAAATATGGTAATCTCAAATACTAAATTAAGTAACAACTGAATCTCATCATTAATGATCAGATCTAATCATGTATCTAATATTATATAGACACTAAAACTATTTACCTTATAAAAAAAAATAATCATACCTAATATCAAAAATTGTGGAACCGACGGGATTCGAACCCGCGTTTCTCTGGCAATCCGGGCCTAAGTAAGGTTACGTTGCCCGCTGACGTCGGTGCCAAAATTATACATGATATTACGTTTTGATATCCACTTACATGGTTACAATATAATTAAGCGCTCACATTGCAATGAAGATCTTCAGTTTTAATGATGGCATATTTTTACTTTTGATATTATCTTCAAATATAAATTAACCTAAAATGTGGGTAACACTATTCAATAGAAATATAACGAATTTAAGTCTGGCCCATCTAATGGTTAAGTGGATAATTATCGTCTATAAACAAAGTAACACTTCGTCCATTAATCTGAGACAGAAGCGTTCAACTCACTTGGACCTTAGAGCCTTAGAGCCAGTGACGATGTCCTTCCGAGACCGAATGATAAAACCTAGACGTAGGTACCTACGCAATGATAAAGCCTAGACGTAGGTACCTACGCAATGATAAAGCCTAGACGTAGGTACCTACGCAATGATAAAGCCTAGACGTAGGTACCTACGCAATGCTAAAGCCTAGACGTAGGTACCTACGCAATGATAAAACCTAGACGTAGGTACCTACGCAATGATAAAGCCTAGACGTAGGTACCTACGCAATGATAAAACCTAGACGTAGGTACCTACGCAATGATAAAACCTAGACGTAGGTACCTACGCAATGATAAAACCTAGACGTAGGTACCTACGCAATGATAAAGCCTAGACGTGTTCTGTTACAAAAACTCTACTAAAAGCGAAATTACGAAGCGCTGCATCACCGATGTTGGAATAGTGAGGTGTTTAAGACATTTTAAAATGGTCGTGAATATGTTCCATGGTATATCGGCGGCACAACGGCTATATAGCGGCTTTTAGGGATGTATTTATTCCTTCAATCACCCTGCTTCTCTTAAAACTAAGTAAGTAACAGTTCTAATGTAGAAATCTTTAGCCTTAACTAATAAAACAAATAAACAACAAGAGTAAAGTAATTCAGTCATTAAGTCTGGCTGCAAATAGCCCACGCTCGTAGCAAAGCGAACGTACACCGTCTCTAAATGCAAATTCACTAAATATATTTGTGGTCCAAAATTATCCGCTCCAGTTTCAAACTTCTAAGCCGTTAAGTTCCCAACTTAGCTAAATGCACCAGAAGAACACATAATAACCGTAAATTTAGGCTTCAGCATACGTATTCAGGTTATGCAGCGAAACTTATTGTCTTTTGGAATACCTATTCTGTATACGATGCCGCTTCTATAGTCCAGTGGATTAGGAAGTCTTGGGTTTGAATCTACGGTTCGGCTTTGGAACAATATTTTTTGACGTGACAACGTCTTATAATTCGATAGAGCCAGCTGCACGCACGAAAAAACATGACGTCATGCGTCGTTACCTCGCTTTGAGGCGTTCCATGTAAGGCTTGAAGTGCAAGCGAGAGCGCGGAACGAGTGACAAAGAAGCACAATCGGCCTTTGCGTTCGGCAGCGTTTGACATGCGTCTATTAAATATAATTATTAAATATATTAATTTTAAATTAAAAATTAATATATTTCAAATAAAATCAAAATCAATTATTTTATTAATTTACATTAATATTTATAAAAATATTCTTTGATTAAAAATTTTAATAACCAATTAAATGCTACCATTCCATCAGTATTTTCTTCAGACGTTGTCACGTTCAACTATCGTCAGTAGTTTACCGACTTTACAGACAACCAATTTTTTTTTCGGAAATTTTTTGTAAAAACCCATTACATTAATCCCCAGTTTAACACTCAAAACATCTTCAGACTTCAGTCTGGAGATTAATGTTGGTGGTGTCAGATCCAGGTGCTCGGTGAGCATGTTGAACCGTCGGATTCTGTCATTATCTTCAACATCTATTAAACATTATTACTTTAAGTCCGCCAACCCGCATTTAAGCAGCATGGTGGATCTATAGTCAATAGTCAATGGTCCATGCTGCTTTGTTGACTTATATGGCTCGGGATCAGAAGTTATGGCTTTAGAATAAAATTTAATCTTTTGACTTTTCTTATTTTTAAGTTATTGAATGTTCTAAAGTAGGGAATTTGAAGTTACATCCGCGAGGATATAAAACTACCGACTTGTCTTTTGGATGCACGGGTCACAGAGAGCAGATTTGTTTGCACAGGTTGATAATGGCGATGAGAAAAATAAAGTTAAAGGAAAACTAACTTCAGTTCTTTTATTTGTTTGTATGTTGTTGTATGTTTATTTTTATACAAAACACTAATAGACAAATTTTAATTTCAAATGCGGGTAGTTTATGGCCAGCTTTAGGATAGGCTTTGTTATATTGAGATCAACACGAGGAAAAATCTTAATCTAATTATATTGAAAATGGACAAATCGTTATTTTTAATACATTTTTCATACGTAATACACACATACACACACAAAATATATTTATTTGTACCATCATCATTATCAGCCTCATTAACGGCCTCATTCATCATTAACGGCCCACTACAGGGCCAGGTCTCTTTTATAGGAGAGGGAATATGGAGCGTAAACCTAGTAGTAACGATCATTATCAGATGTTGATGATAGTGACCGGGATCGATGGCTTAACGTGTTCTCAGAGGCCCGGGTGTGTAACACCATTGGGCTTGGAATATACTGAAAATTTCATAGAAGAATGAAAATCACAGAATTATTCCATGACCCAACACAGGAATCGAACCCAGGACCTCGTGATATATCTTGACCACACTGGCGAACCACTAGACCAACGAGGTAGGCAGGTAATTTTTATACATTTCCACTATCATAATGTTTTTATTACAATCCTAAAATTATTTTTAATTATTTTTATATTTGCTTTGTTAATCCTGCTGCAGTGACCATGGATATTTACAATTAGCAGTTAATTAACTTACATTTAAATAAATTACCTTAAGTTTCATTTAATTACTGTTAAATATACTAGTTAAGCGATTAAGCAGATTATTATGATTAGTAACATATTTTATTATGAACTTTAATTCACACGCTGAGATTTTAATGGTTGGTGTTTTATTCTTTGAGCCAACTAAACCATTTGACGGTTTTCTATTAAATTTGAGGTTTATTCTGTTAACTGAAGGACTCATTAGAAGTCACTAACTGAAGGCTTGTATAGTGCTATTAATTATTTATAATGACATACAATAATATTTTATTAATCTTAATAATAAAATCAATTGACATTTTAATTAATTTTAATAATGTACCGAATTCTTTATATATTTTATAATAGATTTAGATTTAATTATTATAATTTACTTTTATTGATGTATAAATTAAATCAACTTTGCACACCATGTGTTGTGGTAGCATGTGAGTTGTAGATTAATTTGTAAGATCCATATTGTACACATACACTCAAGTAGGAACCGAATCAGTAGTTAGGGGACATCCAAATGAATCAAAGTCACCAACGTAGCTCAAAGAGTTGTATTAGGAGTTTGAAAATAATTCAACTAAATTGTGTAGGTACAACGAGTGGGAATCAAACCGACCTCTGTGTTAAATCTGGTTCTATAGCCGTTGAACTATCGAGTCTTGTGAAACGGGAATTTTTATGTTAAGTATCCGTTTCTAGATACGAGTAATTTTTATGAAAGACAGGCTTACGCTTGACTACAATCACGCCTGATGGAAAGCAGTGATGAGGTCAAAGTTGGAACGCGCTTACCTAGAAGATATTCACTCTTGCCTTAGTTGGGTTCGATTCCAGGCGGGATAGATTTAGATTTTTCTTAATTTGTCTTGGTCTGGCTGGTTACCACTCTACCGACAAAGACGTATCGTACGTACGTACCGACATAAGTACGATGTCGTGTAGAAACCGAAAGGGGTGTGGATTTCCGTCCCACTCCTAACAAGTTAGCCCGCTTCTATCTTAGACTGCATCATCACTTAACATCAGGTGTGATAGCAGTCAAGAGCCAACTTGTAGTCGATAAAAAAAAAAGTTTTTATTATCGACTCGTTATTAAAAGTAATTGTATATAGCACCGTATTAACACACTAATAATACAAAAAAACAGTAATTTCTGTCATCAGAAAACATGGGAGGGTCCAACTGCTGTCACTGTACAGGGGAATGCAAAGTTTTCCGCCGCTCGGAATATTCATGTCACACTCGACTTTGCGTTGACGCTACGTTTGTTTTAATTACTGCCAAAGTCACCGGAGTTTCTCTGTACAAACTTGGATTATTGCAATAATATTTTAATCGTCAGCAAATGTCTGGTAATTGTCTTAAGTCCCAGGTTTCGAATACTAGCTTGGTTATTAAAATGACAAGATTTTATTCTTTTTTAATACCCTTAATAAATTAATTGAACACTTAATTCACTTGTAGGGAAATACAGATTTATACAACTTCTAAAAGGGTTAAAATTTCAAGTAGTAGAAGTTTTGGTTTGGGGCTTAAATAGAAGGAAACACGCACATGTTATGTTTGTGGATGTTTTCGATTTATCGAGCTATCAATAAGTTTTAATGTGTTGTCACCTTATGCCCGCCAATTTACATTTTTAAAGAAGCGTGATGGGTTTTAGCTCAATATTATCTTTATGTATGAATAAGAGATAGAAGGCCTATACTTTGTGTTGTGTACAAAAGTATAATGATGGTGATCATATAAGTTTTTGAAAATCATAGGTTAGTAGCGGAAACTTTAATTCCTCGACGAGAAATTATTTTAACCAACTTCTATATATATTCTAGTCTTTTGGATCCAAATTCACGTTTCTCTATGACCTTATTATAAAAGCGTCAGTTTATTAGTCGTATATTAAAGGCTCGAGCACACGAATTCGCGATATCGCCAAGTTTAGCAATTCCAGAGCTGCGAAGTTTCCGCCGCATGGAATATTCATATCGCATTCGACTTTGCAGGTCTGCCGCGACGTTTTAGTTACCCAGACAGTCACTACGTGTTACTTTGGGAGGTAGTGGTAGAAAAATATACACGAAACAAGCATTTATTTGGATGTAGTGCCCGATCCCGAGCGACAGCGGAGTCACGATCTTAGTTCACTTTCATTCACGCCCGAGACCTGAGTGATTAAGTATTTACTTATTATTAACTTTGTCCAGTCCATTTTTTCGCTCAAAGTGCATAACTCTCTATGATTACAATACAAACGTGTTAATTAATTAGTCGTATATTAACGCCTGTAGCACACGAATTCGCGATATGGGGAAGTTCAGCATTTCCAGACAAAACACTTATTTATGTAAGCAAATGCTTTCTATATAGAAGCACGAAAATACTTCTTCCTTTTACATTACTTCCGAAATGAGCACGTAAAAATTGTACTTTTATGCTTACAAGAAAAACTGTCTCAATATCATCGTTCAATATTTTGTTCCTTTCATGTTTTTTGTTGCGTAGAGGCTAAGTGATGCATCGCGGTATGTTTTTTTGTCTAGGTAGATAAAATAAATAAATAAATAAATATTATAGGACAATTAAACACATCGCTATATAGCCCCAAAGTACGCGTAGGTAGCTTGTGTTATGGGTACTATGATAACTGATATATATTTTATATATATTATACATAAATACTTATAATATATAGATAAACACCCAGACACTGGAAAATATTCATGCTCATCACACTAACATTTTCTAGACGTGGGAATCGAACCCACGGCCTAGGACGCAGAAGCAGGGTCACTAACCACTTCGCCACTCGGCCGTCAAACATACATACAACATACATACGTATAGAAGGAAAGAAATATATTTATTCATACCTTATGCCACACATCACAATTCAGTTGAGTATATTTACAATACCCTGCGATGTGTGGCATAACCTAGGGAAAGGACCCAGCTCAGAATTTTTTGCTGCAAGATCTCCTAAAAGATCATGCAGCGCTGATTTTCAGCTGGATCCCTAGTCCAGGTATCGCCACGAGTATAGCTAATTCATCTTCATTTTCCAATGACTAAAGTACAAAGTTGTAGTATGCATAAACGGAATTAAGCATCGACGCGCGTCGCTCCGCGTAACTCCATTCTGTATCTGTGATTAAATATCGTAAATTAGACCAAATGATTTAAGCTCTTGATCTAATAAGAACTAATAAGTACTTCTCCTTAGAAGAGAATATGTGACTACTTTTGTGGAGTGCAATAGAAGGTTACGTTAAAACACACACAGTTGAATTGTAATAATTATTAATCGACAAAATCGTTTCAAGTTATCTGCCGCCTGCTCTCAGACTACATAAGAGAGAAACTAATTGCAATATTCGTCTGCAGCTCCTAGCGGGAACTTACATCTCAGTTCTGATCTATTAAACTTTAATTGTCCTTGTACTGATAGTGTTTACCTATTCCGTGGGTGTGAATTTAATTGCTTAGTAGAATCTTCATACAAGCGCATTCGGAATAGGAAACTATTGCTTTATGTTCAATACATGAAGTCAAATACTCGTAATATTAATTTGTACAGTATTTAAATAGTTTTAAATCGGTTATTTCGAAAAGGCTGAGATTAGAAGCATTTTTGAGTTACACTTTTTTATTGACTCTACCACCGTCTCGGAAGGGAGATTCTGCCAAGAAAAACTGGTAAGAAACTCAACATTTATAATTGTGATTTCAATGTTCAATTATAATCACTTCCAAAAAGTATAAAACTAATAGTTAAGATTTCTATTTTAAGTATTTTTTTTTATTTCTATTAGGTAAAAATACCTACCTATTTAGCTAACTTATCATACAAACTATAATAATAATTGAATTGTTCTTTTTTGCATAAGTAAAAATAATTATGTTTTACCTTCCAAAATTCTGTAAATAATAAATAAAATAAAATTATACCATAAAAATATCAGTAGATTATTCAGAACTGGATGGATTGAAAGTACTATTTTTATTACTACAACAAGCGGCATAATTTGAAATTAGTTTTATGTTCACAATTTGCGAAGGTTGTAAAAAGTCGCAAACATATAAAAGTTGTAACTGCATATTTTCACAGAACGCGTAGTAAAATTTTTCGCTATAAAATGCTGTCGGGTGTGAAAATGCGTCTACGGTAACGAGCCGAGCACGAACCGAGCACAAGCCGACCATGAGCTGAGCACCAACCGAACATAAGCCGAACACGAATTCGTGTGTGGACTGAATTAGGCTCGAGAATGTGCTCGCGTCGAGTTATCCGTTCGTACTTGACTGTGTACTGTTCAGAAAACCGACATTTTTGATGAATACCAACTCATTCACATCGTACTTGTTGTTCTTACGGCTCAGCTTATGCTCCTCGCTCGGCATAATAAAATAAACAGCTGTTATGACTCCGTAACTGATTCCAAATTGTTAAATAAAATTTTTTTCATTTAAATTAATATTAACTTATCATAACTTTTTTAAGATCAATAAAAAGTGTGATCGACAGTTTGTCAGGTGTGGGGTTCGAACCCACGCTCCCTCTCGGGAACCAGAGCTTAAATCTGGCGCCTTAGACCACTCGGCCAACCTAACTTGTATGCCTTTCATGAAAATATTGGTACTTACTTTATTCAAGTGTAGTTTATTGTGAAGTAGCTGTGCCCCGCGGTTTCGATCGCACAAATCTCTTTCCTGTTAGAATATCAGACTGTAATCTGTTTAGCTATGGAACAGACTATAATCTATTTCTGTGTCATATATTTTAATTCACATCCATTCCGCTGAGATTGAGTGACAAATCTATGAAGTAGTCAATAAAGATTTTTTCTTATATTTTCAAAATTTTTGTGCAACTTTTAAAATTTTTATTTTATAACATCCTTCTCCTGACAATAATAAACAAGCAATAAAGGTATTAAATCAAACCAGCCATTCACGCGTGTTAAAAATATACATACAATAATGAGACAAATTCGTATGTAATTAAAATTCAACTACAAACAAGTTACAATGCATAACATTTCCGTCAAATTACTCACCTACCAATGTTAATGAAGTTAAATGAATAAAATTGTTATTTTTAATTTTTAACTTAATAATTTATATTTTAATAAATTTATACGTTGTCTTAAATGAATTATTGAAACAAGACTTTTAATTGTGTTTACCGATTATTTATTTTATTTTATTCAAGGAATATCAGAGTGTAGACCGGCATTGCGGATGTCGCACAATTATTTTGTCTCGCGAAAGATAGAGAGGAATTTGCGAAGCTGTCTGTCACCCTTAGCTAGACGTAAAGTAGAAGAAGAAAGATTCAAGGAAATTCCAATATTATAGAAATTAATACGAATATCGTTTCTGATTTTTTTTAATGAAATTAAGAACTATCAATATTTATTCATAAAGTATATTAGCTAGTGTTTTATTAGCATCCATGAAATAAGTGATCTAGGAATAAAAATTTTAATTGCCTAAGGACGTAATCCTTACATGTAATGAAAAACCTATGAATTAATTAAAGGTTATTTCAAATTAATACTAATCAATTAAATCGTAGCATTAAACAGGATGGATCTAGATAATATTGTGTAATTTAAAATTAATAAATTAACTTTTAACAAAAAATAGATCCGACTCAAAATGCACTAACAATTAAAAAAAATAAACAAAAAATAGAACCGACTCAAAACTTCCTTTAATTTCCCAGGATATCATCATCAGATCCTAACATGATGACTGCGACCATATTGGAAGTGTGCCCGTTCTAATAAAAAAAGAATTATCAAAATCGGACAACTCTGTAAAAAGTTATGCGTGGTCATACATAAAAAAAAACTATACGTGTCGAATTAAAAACCTCCTCTGTTTCTTTCGTCGGTTAAAAATAATGTTTGTTTTGGACTATTCTCAAACTAAGGCATGTTTGGTACCTTTATAACCTTACTTTTAAATAGCGATTTTTTGTGAAATAGTGATTTCACCCACATAGTTCCCTTTCCCGTAAAAACATTGGGATAAAGTGTGTTATTGTTATATTTAAGCTATATTATTGTGAAGTTTTATCAAAATTCATTCAGTAGACTTTGCATAAAAGAAAAACAAACATCCATCCATACCAACAAACTTTCGCGTTTATAAAATTAGTAAGTAATAATGTGAAATAAAATAACATTTTTAAAATTAATATTGATGTTTTGAAACGAACACACTGAAAAATTAAAACCTTAAACAAACAAAATTTGAATTTGAATTTAAAAAATGGTTTTAATAATAGTCAGATGTATCGTCTAAATTGCTATAAATACCATATTACATGCAATACGATAAAATGCCACGCTCTGTAGTTTCCACTCAAAAAAATCGCACCCGAGGCTGAATTTAAGTTATGGTTTTTTGTTTCGCCTCTTTATATCGCGCGAAAATAATTTCCGGCGAAACAATTACATTCGCAATTAAAAGCTGTGCCCGAGTTGTGGAATGTCGGCAATCCTAGGTCTCGGCATTGACCCGCATACGTGCCAGCAAATGACTTGTGCTGTTCAACGTGGATTATATTATGCCAAATTGTTGTAAGTGTTGTACTGCGCATATTAGAGAAGTAGGTACCTGATACGTGGGTTATTTAGGTAATTTTCTGTACGCACTCAGCATTTATTCAGCTTGTTTGAATGATTCACTTTAAGGTCAGGCCTTCTCCTAAGTAAAGACAAGAGTCGATTCGGACCCTTGGGGGCTTGGAGACATTATTGTGTTTTTTATTTACATCCTTACATATTATAAAACAAAGTACCCCACCACGTCTATCTATCTGTTCACGATAAACTCAAAAACTTCTGAACAGACGGCCATGTAGTCATCATCAACAAATAGAGTGGTTCTTGGGGAAGGTTTAGTTTTTTAAGATTTTATGTATATTTAATTAAAAATAATTATAATAATTGGGAAAGATAATTATTGGGAATTTCGGAGAAATTTAAGTCTTCTGGGATCGCTTAAATTTCATCGAAATTACAAATTAGAAGAAGCTGTTAGACTATTAAAATAAAGTTAAAAAATAAACATATTTTTGTATGAAACAAAGGCCCCGTTCACACAAAAAGCATGTTCATAAATCAATAAGATAAATCAAAAAGCAACTGTAGTATGATAATGTAACGGCATTAGTCAATGTATGTCTAGCCCCTATTTACTTGGCCCCGATCGACTCATGAGGCCTGACCTCAGCATAATAAGGTTCAGTTCAAGGTCAGGATGAGTCAAATAAAGTGTGATCGATTCACGAGCTAATGAAATTACGAACTGACTCTTTCATGAGATAGATAGCGGTCATGCAGCGAAGAGGTTTTAGTTTTATTTACCTTTGAATAGTAGACTTATTTTTTTTAAAATTGCAGACTTCGTAATCTTATTTTTGCAACTTCAATTAAAATTCTATCATCAAATTTTAAGTATTTTAGTTAGAATTGTAAACTTTACAGATAATGTTATTTTTTATCACTTTTGAGACTAGGTATAGCTTCCTCAATGGTCTAGTGGTTAGCATTGCCGGCTTCGGTTCCTGAGGTAATATGCTCAAATTTCCTCTACAATAACCAAAGAAGCCTTACTTGCCTAATCTATTAGTGAGCCTTATAAATATTGTGAAATAGAAAGGTCATATTATGTTAAATTAAGAGCAAGGGTTGATTATGAATTCAATATCACATGGAAGTAGGAAGTATGCAAGGACTGTGGCAAATGGAAAGATGTAGTACTCTCTGCGTACCCCTATGGGAATGGGGCGTGATGTTATGTGTGTATGTAATCTACAACCATAGCCAAACTGTAGTTAGACAACTACCCGAAGCGTAGTAATTACACCAAATACTGGTATCAATCATATCCTTCAAAGTCAGATCAAAGATCAAAGCGACATACAGTTACTTTCGCATTAACAATATTAATGTATGGACTTAATTCGTGTCTTATTAAACCAACCAACAATACATGCTCGTAATATATGACAGCTATTAGGCCATTGTCTTCGTAATAGAGCTATTTATTCGTCGATGAAAGGAACAATACGGACAACATAATAAAGCTGTTTTACATCTCGCGACGGTGGGGTTTTGAATACAGCGATACTTTAAGCGAAGCGGAAAATGAAAGAAAACCAAGTGATATTTACATATTATGTTGTAGATGTAGAGCTTGTGATGACCAGTAGGGATATTCTGTAAGGATGTTTTTATTACTCGAATGTGTGACTAACGCATTCGTCTTTATATCTCACCGTCTAACGCGAAATTATAGAGAGATAGCAAAAATCCGAAACTCACAATTTCAACTATAATTTCATTCAATAAAAATATATATCAATATCAATTTACTTTTCAATAAAAATATAATTACAGAATATGGCTACAGATCTTTTGCTGTTTTATAAAAAAACTGATATAAAGGTCCATGGCTACGCAGACTCTTTAAAAAAGGCTACTTTACACAGTAGTATTTTTAATGTGTTTTACTATGTACAATAAATCACCTCACAAAGTACATTTTGAAAGTGTCACACTTGCTCGTCCGTTTCGTGGTATCAAGTTAAAAGGATTGACAGTCGGTTTGATTGCAGTGAGTCGCGAGATAAGCATCGTGTGTAATCACAGTGTGTGTAACTGGTCTCCACGGCTAATCCACATCAGCTGTGGAGACCAGTTAAGGAAATATTGCTTTATTTCATACATAAGACCTTTATCCGCTAGTTTCATGGCGCCGTTGATAGCGGGCGTGGATGCAGTGGTTCGCGAGATATGCATAGTAGATAATCACGGTTATGGGTCAGCTTTGTAAGCCGATGAGGAATAGGAATATATTCAAGCTACTCTGTTTCATACGTAAGACAATTCTCCGTCGGTTTCGGGGCGTCAAGTTGAATGGATTGACAGCGGGCGTGGATGCAGTGGGTCGCGAGATATGCATCGTGTGTAATCACGGTTGTGGGTCAGCTTTGTAGGCCGGAACGCCCCGGTGTGATGCATTCTAGCTTAAGTGCTAGTCTGTTCTATTTCGGACTTGTTAGCAACACGAAGCACTATATACATTGTTAATTATTGGAGTGGTGAACGGTCCAACTATATCTCACAATAATGGTTTGCACAGGAATAGTATTAATTTGTTTCACACGGATTTGTTGTTATAGTAATAAGGAACCAGTGGAATTCGTTTATTATGGATTGATATATCGCAATAAGCAATATTTGCGTCGGTTTTTGCGTCAGCCGTCAAGTCGCTAGTGGATTGACGCGGGCGCAGCTTGTTTCACGCGGCATTCTATAGTGAAATAACGACTAAGGATCAGCGTTTAAGTCGAAACAGACGAGTAATCGGACAACAATTACGTGAGCTTCATTTTAATAAATACAATTTTCTATTATTTTCGAGCCGTCAAGAATTTTTGAATGATTGACAGTCAGGCTAGTGGATCAGTGAGTCTCGTGATATGCATCGTGTGTACATCACTGTTATTTTATAAGGCTGGAAACTCTGCCTGATGTAATTCAATATTAAAGCAAAAGTTCAATGCTAAAACGCACTTAACAACACTTAGAAATACAATAAATACATTTTAAATAATGGAAAAGTAAATAAACTATAAAATTCAAATAATGGTTTGCTCGGACTAATATTAATTTGTTTCCTCATTGTTGTGAGTAATAGGCCAGTGCAATTGATCTTTATAGATTGACCCATTTTGCGTCCTCGCAGACCGAAGAGCAATAGTTGACATACCAGTTTTGCATCAGATCTAAGCGCGCTACGTGCGGTCATACGCGCGTCGCAGCTTGTTTCACGCCGCATTCTATAAAGAAAGCTAATGACTAAGGACTCCGTATAAGTTCGAAACTAGTCGGGTATATTCCGACAACAATTACGTGAGCTTAATTTTAATAAATACAATTTTCTATTATTTTAAGACGCTCCAAGAATTTTTGATATTTTTTACTGTCAAACTAGTTTCAGATCAGAAGAAATCATCTCATTTGCAAATTCGGGCAATGTTTACATCAATATTATTATATAACTGCTAGATACTACCTGATGTTATATTTAATTCAATATTAAAGAAAAAATTCAATGCTAAAAAGCACTAATAACACTTAAAAGGTTGGTGAAAGGTAAAAAAAAGAATCACATAAAAATAAACCACAAAGTAAATAAACTATAAAATTTATAATTAATTTTAGTAAAAAGTTCACTAATGTAATATATATAAAATTTCATTCCATTCTTCTTTTCATCGCAATTTCCTTTATAAATGTTGATACGTTGAACAGCTTTCCATTCAAACAACTTTGACTTTGAAACCAAGTCAAAGAAATAAAAGCGGAGACACCTTTTCAATATACGGTTTACAGGAACTCAGTATATCGGCTATGCAGAATGCGTCAAAGAAAACTTTATCCCCTTGCACGGAGATGCAAAGACTGTAACGAGCCAACAAAGCTGCAGAGAGTAAAGAGCGACTGACGGAATGTGGTGCAAGGTACAAGCGATACGCGAGTCAGTCCCTACCCAATCCAACTAACAGTTTTTTACGAGTTCCTATAGTAGGGCATGAAAATAAAATGTATTAAGACGTCAGACATTTTCGCTATGTATACTTTTTGCGATCGTAAACTTTATAGAAAACTAAGAAAAGTAGGTATAGAAAGACCATTTCGAATCCGATAAAATGCAATCATTTCTTAATTTCTTAATTTCCTTCAAAAAAATGTTATCTCAGATAGTGTTAAAGGTCTTGTCCTTTATAAAATAAAATATGTGTTATTTATTCGATATATATTTTCGTAATGTTTTTTGAGTTACTCGTAGCCAACTGAGACCTCAACGACTATTTAGGTTCATAAACTGTTCACATCTCTTTCATTTAAAACTCGATTAAGATATAGGGTGCTAAGAGCCTAGAAAACTCTATAAATATGACAGATAAATCAATAAATTACATGTGACATGATTCTCAATGTTTCTTTGATCTTCAGGATGTTATAATAAAAAGGAATACATTATAAGGTTTACCATAAGTTTGTTACTTGTCACAAATATCAGAAGAACAGAGTTATGCCCGCAAACCCAAGTTCGCTACGACTGCCGCATCCACCAGCTAAGCGTTTTATCGCCCAGTTGCAGTCAGAGTTGCGAATTTCGCGCCGTGACCCGCTAGCTGTGCAACTGATAAAGTAAACATGCAACAATGCTGTAATTGTTGCTGGATAGTTAACGCTTTACTTCACGGATACTCGCCCATTGTTACAGCACTGCTGTTCTTATTTTCCTAGTTAAGATGAATATTATTATCAATAAATATTGTACGAACTTTATTTCTAGCTGTGCTCTCGAAATAACTGTTGCAGATAGGCGTCCATTGTTATAGTGATGTGCTTATTTCGTTATTTTGTATGTTAAGAAAGATTACGAGCAGAATCATGAACACTCTTGTCTATTTTCATTACAATTATTATTTATCAATTGCGGTGTTACTGACATGCTTTTCCATCCATGCATTGGTAGTAGTAGCAATAGTCCAATGAGCGGCGACGGGAAGCAAAATATTACGAATTTGACTACCTTTGATGCCTTACACAAAGACCTAAATCAAGAATATTAAATTTGATAAGTGGACCTAAATACCCCTGGGGGTGTTTAATTGTACTTAAACTCTACTATCTGGATGTAACTACCATTTATAAACATCAAATCGTACGGAAGGCCATCATCTAAACGTGTAGGTCTCTATACCTAATCCTAGAAAATACGCTTACTGAGAAAATCGGGTTACATTTATACAGTTCAAGCTTATTACAGACTGCCGCAAGCTTCGCAACCGCACTTTTAATTTTCTACTATACAAGCAGCGACAACTTTTAATGTTCAGAAAATGGAAGCTTATAAGACATTCGATTTGTTTTTACTCGGCAAACATCTAGGAAAACCGAGAAGTGAAACATTTTGGAAGTTACTAATATTTGTTACTCACAATTTATGGCGTATATTACGTTGGCGTTTTTTTGATTGGCGTTACTGAAGATGTAAGTTCGCAATGAATCAGAGGAGCTAAACAGTTATATTTACGACTTATCACCGTTACTCTACATAAAACTGTATAAAAACTACTTTTTAACCGACGAAAAAAAACGGAGGAGGTTATGTATGACCACGCATAACTTTTTACAGTGTTGTCCGATTTTGATAATTCTTTTTTTATTAGAAAGGTCATACATCCAAGGTGGTCCCATTATCCTCATGTTAGGATCTGCTGATGATATCCTGGGGAAATTGAAGGAACTCTTCAAATTTTGGAGGCACGCTTACAGCGATTTCGGTTTTTGACTCGGTATCGGTAGCTTTTTGGCTACTCGTACCATATAATATAATTTGACAGTATAGTACGAGTACGGTACGTGGCGATAAATCACTAAAAAGTAAGAAATAAAAATTTTTAACAAAAAATAGAACCGACTCAAATCGCACTAAAACTTTAATTTACTTAAGCATATCTTACTTTCAAGGACGTTACCTAGAACCCACAAACTGCTTTACTGCGTAAAATAAATGTTCTAAACTTGGCTGGCACTATGGCTAAAGCAACTAAATGACACAGTTAATTTAGGTTTTTATTACAACAGATGAAAGCGAAATTACCAGAATTTGGTATTCTCCAATAACATTTTGCCATATTGGACTGACAGTCGAACTGAAGGTGAGACTCTAGATTATCACCGATTTACTCTCATAAAACTAAGATTAGCGCTGCTTAAAGCAAACTCTATACTTTTAAAAAATCTTGTACTTAACTGTTAATGAAAAGGCTTGATTATTGATAAGCATATCTATGAAGTCGGTGCCAGCAAGTTCAAGAAACATATATGACTTTTTAGTGCGTTTTGAGTCGGTTCTATTTTTTGTTAAAAATTTTTAAAAAATCTTGTACATAAGTGTTAATGAAAGGACTTCATTATTGACATACAAACATTATTCGTTCAATACTATCGATTTACGCTTGACTAAAATCTTACCAGAATTTAAAGTATCAACGCAGTCCCTAATGTTTGCACGCCACCTTGAGATTAATTTTGTCTTATTGACTGGCTTTAAAAAATATAATATCGCAAATTGCTCAGTATAGGCCGCTTATGCTTTACATTAGTCTACCAAAGATTTATTGTATCATGAGGGACCTAGCGAATTACGCTGTACGTATTGCGGGAGAAAAGACGTTTTGCGTCGTTTACTCCAATCTACGATTATCTTAAGCAGTAGATGCGGTTTACGTCAAGTATTGTCAAAGATAAATGCGGTGAGACGGCAAAGGGGTATATGAAAGAAACATGAGCACGTTGGCCGCAAAGCGCGTTTATATTTTCGCACTCAACCGCAAAGTTCTAAACAACGCTTTGTTGTCCGGCGGTCCACGTGATTTGCGCGGAATGTGATGGTTCTGCGGTGAGTTCTGAAATTTGCGGCATTAAGGTGGATTTACGTTAAAACTCACCTTTGTTTCATAATTTTTCTCTTAATATAAGCTATTTGAAAACAATTCTTTAACTTTGGCGTTAATGTTAAACTTTATTCGCAAATTTCGTATAAGTAGGGTGATGATGTGAAATCACTAGTTGCTTTTGACAGTTGTAGGTAGTTTATTTTCACTCAACGAACTAGTGTGTCGGATTTTTGGGAAGATCGATATATTTCGGTGGACAAAGGTACAACACGAGTCAATTTGACATTAGTACCATACATTGAAACATCTTTGACAATACAAAAATGTAGCAAAAAACTTTTATTCAATTTTCTTTTTATTAAATCTCCCAAATCTACTTCCACACCAAAATTCATTAAAATTTCGATACAATTTTTCACTTCATGTCTTCCAGCTGTACCAACTGTAGGTATAATTTAATCCGCCAATGTTACGTTTCATTAATATTTGTCCAGCTGCTTACCTTCTCTTAAAATATTAAAAATATATAAATGATTAAATACGTGATATTTTAAATAATCTGGATTTAAAATGTCAAAAAGAAGAACTTTTACAAAAACTGTGAATAAATTAAATTCTAAAACCATACAACAATTTAATAAAACATGTAGATAGGATGTCCAAAAGGATATCAAATACGTTTTAAAAAACTATAAACTGATTATATTTAGAAATTGACGATTTCATTAAAAACATCAATCCAGTGAATAGGTAGTTACCGGTAGGCAAATACTTCGGAGCTAGTTTTTTCATTAAGCTGACTCAGTTAACTGGTATTCTGTGCAAAGGAATCTCACTTATTTTTATCTCTTTAGCGAAGCATTTATTGCGGTCAGCAGAATTAGGTCCCGAACGCTGGAGAATGCTATAAAATATCTCGATCACAACTTCTGAACTTCCCTGTTTTTATTACTTCCACGATAGATAGATAGGGTTCTGTTTCTAAGTGGATTTCAGCTGATGTGATTGGGATGACTTTTTTATCTTTACTAATGGTATTGTTTTGTGGAATTGTTCAATTCAACCGCCTGGTATTCTTTATGTTTACTTTGAGCAATCTGCGAAGCTAGAAAAACATTGTTGAAGAAAAGTCTGTCTTGTACGAGTTCATCTCATCTGAAGTAAATTATGTGTTTCTGAACAATATCTTTCTGAAATGAAAAGACAATTTTCTTTTTTATATTTTTATTTTTAACTAACTGACCCGGCTTTTTTACCGTCAATAAAGAATGTATGTTTTGATAACAAATAAAGTTAATGCACCTTGTATGACCTGAGGTAGGAACAGTATGTATGAGTACACAAACACAAATAGTAACTGTTTTTTTTACTGCTTTCATTGCAATTTCTTTATATTTTCTCGAACTTTCAAGCTGTCTTTGGAGTCGCTTGAACCGATTCAGCCGGATGATAGGTTCTGGCGTGGCTCATTACCATCCAAGAGAACGATGTGGTGTAAAAGAAGATGTAGTGACTAAAATTGAGAAAGAGATGCATACATGGTTTGTATGAGAGAGAATTGATGGAAGAAGATTAACAAAAGAGATTTATGAGGTGAGGGTGAATGGAAATATTGGAAGGTGGCCTAGGCGAATGTTTCTGGACCAAATTCAGGACATTTTAACGAATGGTCAGGTCAAGAGTAAAATAAACCGACGAACTTGTATGAAAGGATTGGAATGGAGAATGAGAATGGAAGCAGCTAAGGAAGTATGCAAGGACCGTGGCAAATGGAAGAATATCGTCTCTGCCTACCCCTGTGGGAATAAGGCGTATGTATGTACGTATGTAATTACCATTCTGCCAGCAAAAATGTACAGCTAACTTGATTTAACATTTCGATATGATGCTTATAAATCACCTGAGGATATGGTAACATTAAATAAACAATACTAAGGAGAATAAATCAACATCAGTCATTTTCATTAGCATAAATAATAATCGTTTTGCAAAACCTACAATTATATTCCTGTTACGTTAGCTACTATGTTGGGAATATAAACATTGCGAAGAAATGTAAAACTTATGTTATATATAAATAGAATTCATATTCGTTTGGTTTGATATGGTAATACAATCTGGATTATTGCTGGTTTACAAGCGATCCAAATTGTCTATGTTAGGGTCGTAAATATAGATTTTGTTATTATTATGGTAGTAAAATTGTAGTAGGAGGAAGTATGGCCTAAATGGTTGTTAAATAGCTTATATACTAGTGACATAGTAATAAATTGGTGCCTACCCTTTTATTTGTATTATATTATTTAATACTCGATATTGTTATCATTCGTTATTTTAAATTTCTCCTATAAAGGAATCGACAAACTCCGTGGCGCAGTGGTATGCGCGGTGGATATATAAGGCGGAGCTCCTGGGTTCGATTACCGGCGGGACAGATTGAGGTTTTTCTTAATTTGTCTTGGTCTGGCTGGTGGGAGGCTTTCACCGTGGCTAGTTACCACCCGGTACGATGTCTTGTAGAAACCATTAGGGGTGTGGATTTTCCGCTTCCATCTCATTGCATCATCACTTAACATCAGGCGTGATAGCAGTCAAGGGCCAACTTGTAATCATTAAAAAAATTAAAAAAAAAAACTTTTATGGCCCAGAATTTCGTCCATGTAAAATTCGTATTTATTTTTGGATATCTTTTTCTTCTATGCTTATATACCTACAAAAACTGCAAGTTACTCTTTTGGTTGGAGATTGAATTAATTAGTAATTAATAGTAGATTTAAAAAAAATGACTACAAAATAAAAAACAAATTCTTTTTTCACTCTTTTTAATCGAACCGAATATGAAAATCAATATAAAACGTTTTTACAATACAAATCTATCAAAATAAGATGACTCAAGACGTAAGTAGGTACATAAATTTTATTTGCGTTTGGGCATTCAGACATTAATTTCATTATTTGTTTATGTACTCATAGTTTCAATTACCCGTTGAACGTTATTTTATCTTAACATAAATTTTTACATCAATCTTAAATCTCCGAGGTACGATTGTCACAATAAATAAAGATCTCATCTTTCATGACTAGTTATTAAAATGTCAGACGATTTTACAATTCCATTTATCATCGCCCTTATGGGCCCTTCCAAGTTTGGCTTACGGTACCCTAGTCGGTACGAAATTTCGTATATTTATCGAAACAAAGTAGACAATCATTCCCTACTCCATAATCCGATCTTCGTGATTCTAGCCTGTAATCCTACTGACACTTATAAACACAATTAGTTATTCACTCCACTTATCTTTATTGCTGTAAATTTAAGGTTCAAAATGCAACAAATCATGCAATTGGTTTAAGTTTGTAATTGTCAGTCAGAGGCGCAGATGTGCATCGAAATGTCTATCTTGATTTCTCGAACGGAATACGAATTTAATTTGCGTCTTTAGTAGGGGACGTCTATTGGGAAGCCATTGGTGTCAGTCATCTATTTTGTTTTAGGTGTTTAGGTATTTAGTTGATTTTTAGATTTGTATCTGATTAAATATTATTGTAGGTAATAAAAAACCCCTTAGATATTTGTGTGTGAAAGGAACGCTGAGTATCTCAGAGCACGATTCAATAAGGTAAAAAAAATTTTAACAAAATAAACGACTAAAAAGTAAAAAATATTAGTTGTTTTAATTTACGTAAGCATATCTATGAAGTTTAAGGAACATTTATTTAACGTAGTAAAGCAGTTTGTGGGTTCTAAGTACATCCTTGAAAGTAGAAACCTTGGCTGACTAAATGACACAGTTATTTTTTACTCTATTTTTTGTTAAAAAAATTTATTTTTACTTTTTAGTGATTATCGCCACGTAGCGTACTTCTGTCGTAGTATATTATATGGCACTAGGAGCCAAAAAGCTACCGATACCGAGTCAGAAACCAAAATTTGAAGAGTTCCTTCAATTTCCCCAGGACATCATCATCAGATCCTAACATGAGGACAATGGGACCACCTTGGATGTATGCCCTTCCTAATAAAAAAAGAATTATCAAAATCGGACAACACTGTAAAAAGTTATGCGTGGTCATACATAAAAAAAAAATATATACGTGTCGAATTGACAACCTCCTCCGTTTTTTTTCGTCGGTTAAAAAATAAACATATATTATGAACTCATAAAATTACAATTTCCATTTTATTTTAAATTTATTGCACTTTGTTACAGGTATAAATGAAAATTTGATAACGTGGATTTAAAAAACTTAACTGAGCCTTTTAATTTACCTAAATTGGTATTAACGAGGTAGTTTTAACTGCCAAATACAGTAAAATATATAAATAAAATTATTTCATACCAGCTCTACTTATAATTCATTATTTTTCATTATTTACCAATTAATGATCTTTTATGCGCATGAATCTATCACAAGCTGTATGTATTACCTACTATTCACAGTACTTTTAGTACTTTTTGCGGATGTTTGATTAAGTCAGTGGCTTTTAAATTTATAATTAGATACATACGAGTTCATCGCTTGGTTACAAAAATGTGTACCTATTTAAAATTAATTTTCATTTCGTTAAATAAAACACTCTGTTTATTTTGAATTGATGATTTTGTATATTTTTATATTGTTATGCAACGATTTTAAATTATATTTATTTTAATTTATAAGCGTCAGTGATATAATTCTCAACAAGGAGTTGCGATGTTTGTATAAAGTGGCACACAGACCAGTGCCTTTGAGAGCTGTGACTCTACGAGCTGATGATAAGGCTGAATGTTGAAGTTATAAGAATATTCCTAAAACAATATCCATATTGTACATGATATTTACGTTTTAACTGCGGTGATATGCACAAACTATAACTCAAAATATGGGTCAAGTTAAGAAAGCAACCGCGGCACGTACTACACGAGTGCTCGCATGAGATAAATTAACGAATGACACTCTAGTTACAAAGACCGTGCGAGATTTTCATGCTATGACGTAACGGAGTGAAAACGCTTGGGGTAAGAGGTTCACTGTGTCAGACATTTACGACCTGTTACAAGCTATATTTTACCTTAGATTTTATTATTCGTGAAATCGCATGAATTACTTTGCGATAGGAAACTGGAGTGCTGTCTTGTGTAAATCAATCTGAGGTATATCTGTATCAATATGAGGTAATCTGAGGTTTAGATATATCTAAGGATGAAAGCTTACGACGAGCGGTCCCCGACCCTGGACGAGCTCTGTCAAAACAAAATTGTACTATAGAAAAGTCAATTCACCAAGGCGCTCCCCACTATTCGTCGTGAGGGGAAACCGAAAGGTGCGGGGAGTACAGTTCGAACATTAGTCTGGAGTCGACCACGGCTTGATGTACACGGCTGTTGTAGTTGTGTTGTGTTGTTGCGTATCATGACCGAACAGAATGATGCTCTACTTAATTTTTTTTATCAATATTATATTTATAATGTCAAGAAAAACTTATCGTATGATGATAAAGTACATATTTAAATGTGTCTTAGCCAGAATATCGCTCTTTTGAATATTCCTTCAGGACTAACACGACATATTTATTTTAAAAAAATTGGTTAAAATGAAGTAGAGCATACTGGAAGTTAAACTTGACATTCTTCTTGACTTAACTAACTTGATACGTTCTATGAGTGTGCACACATTGCTACTCGTCACGTGGTGATAAAACTCACATTCTTGCAGTTTTTATTGCACACTTGCACTTTAAGCGTTTAAAAAACAAAAAACTACGAGCCTTGTTGGATTGAACGATCTATACTACTAGTAAGTCATCATCATTATCAGCGGTTTTTTTCTCCATTGCGGGTTGGCGGGCTAATATGTACTGATATAAAAAGATTTCCTGCTTTCTGTTTATGAAAAGTAGAGTAGGATGTTTTTCTAAACATGCAACAAATAACTCCCTACATTGCACTAATCATATCTATAACTTCTCAGTCGTATAAAATTATGAATGAAGACTTATAATAGCTTAATAATAACTAAATCAACTGATATTTATGAACAACGTTGTTTATTACTAATTGCATTGTTAAAGCTTCGAGCAAAAAGATGTGTAAAATATGAACTGGTACAAATATAACGCGACCGGTTTTTATTCTTGATGATAAATAAAGATATAAAAGAATTGACAAGATAAATAGCTAACATGGTGGCCACGGGGACTATACTGCCATTTGGCGGCGCGAACGGCGGTGCGTCTTGCGATTCGCGGCAATCCTCGCCGAGTAGAGATAGCGATTTATTAGTGTGCAATGTGATAGTTCAGATTCATCTAAATCATATTAATTAAAAATCAATGCCTGACGATAGATGTTAGTACACTTATCATCGGACATCATCATCAATTAATTTCACGTATATGGGTCTTTTTCACCAATTTTGAAAATTATTTCATCATCTCATCAAATGAAATCATGTATTTGGGTAGTTTACTGTGGTTATTTAGCTATTATGTATTATTTTATTTCTATTTTATTATTACTATTAGTGTCAGTTTAGCCTGTATTAGTGTTAGTTTAGCTTTAAATTTTGTTGCATAATTTTCTTTGTTTTTTCCTTGTATTCTTTTTAAAGTATTGTTTTATTTTTAAGTGTATGTAATTAATTTTATTAATGGCTGTAACGTCACCCGGGTCACAGCTGAAAATCAGCGCCGGGTATTGTACTCGACTGCAATGCACGGCATAATGCTGAGCTGTACACCCATTCTTATTTGGTGCTACAGACAGACATTGCTTAGTGCAAGATGTTTGTATTGTTTGTAGCACTAAAGATGAATAAACGATTTTTCTTTCTTTCTTTCATTCTTCATTTCCGAGTATACAAAATTGTGTCCGTCCTTAAGAACGACAAAATCAATTAAAAGTTTAAACAAAATAAATAAAAATGTATTTATTGATAGAAAAATTACATTTTTACAAAAGCCGATATTTAAACATCCTTGACATATTATCAAACCCGTTAAGGACTTAAGGGCTCAGGAAAGATAGCTCTTAACACGTCGACAACGGTCGTATCTTCTCTTCGTCCACAGGTCTTATTGATTAAAGTATCTTTTGGTTGTCGGCTATCGCGCAAGTTGCCGCTCTACCGTCTACCGTTCCCGTGGCCGGACGTCGCATTGATTGACGATTACCCGTTGTACCAGATCGCGATAGGCATTTTATTGCTAACTAGCTGTTACCCGTGACTTCCTTCGCATAGATATAGACATTAGACATTCCTATAGCATGCATTACATTTCAGGAATTTTAACACAAACATAACCCTATTACATAAACCAATAAAAGTAAATGTCTATTATTATAACATTTTTATTAGAATTTAAACTATCACGAGTGTTATTCATATTATTAACTTTGCTTCGTGAGTAAGGACCCCGTATGGGTTCGAAACTAGTCGGGCATACACCGACAACCGTGACCTGATTTTCAGCCATTATATTTAATAATATTCACGTTTTTCATTATTTTTTACAACATGACACACCATTGTACTCTTAATTAGTAATTGATAGCATAAAAATTAGTTTACATATTTTTACAGCATTTATAATTATATGTTTTTTTATTCATAATTAAGCACGTCAAACCATCGCTCATTATTTATTTATTAAAACCATAAAAACAAGTACCTAATTCATATATTACGTAATAAGTAGGATACAAAGGTGGAAATTGTTTTTGTTACATGCCGGTATTTAATTAAATTTTTGTCATGAGTACGAACTGCACTCCAGTAAATTTGGAGAGTATTGAAAAGTTATAGTTATCGCTACATAAACTTTACGATGTGCTTACCACTAAAAAGGGGGAGAGACACTATTTACACCCGTAGCTTTTTGTGTCTTTTGTTCTGAAAACATTCATACTCGGTCGGGGTCTATCCGATTTATTGGGTGTGAAACGATAAGTCTAATTTGGTCCTAAATGCGTTTAGTTCGGTGATTGTTGTTAGGCTGGGAGCACACAGTGTGATTTATATAATTATTAAAATTAATTTTTTATTTTTTACTTTCTTAAGTTATATATGTGTATCTGCAATAAGTCGAAAGACTGTATGTATATTTGGTTGTTGTATGGTCTCATTGTTAGCCAATGTGGCTTCGACCACGAACGATCACGACCATGGTCTTTGGTCTTTACCTCCGAAAAGTACAAACCTCCGAAAAGTACAAAAATCTCCTCCGAAAAGTTCAAAAATCTTCCGTAGGATTGAGTGTACTCTTCTACAACAAGATGCCTAATTCAGTTGTAGATCTGCCATTGCAAAAAATGACAAAGACGTTCAAAAGCAATTGGATCGGCTTTCAACTTCACACAAAAAGTGAAATAAATAACTTGTATGTGACAATACGCTTAATATTGTAAAATTGATAATATTGTATAAATGTTGAGTTTCTTGCTGGCTCTTCTCAACAGGCCCTGCCTTCCGAGCCGGTGGTAGAGTCACTACAAATAATCCAATTTGACGTTTCAAAAGTGCTAATTTTGAAATAAACGATTTTGAATTTTGAATTTGAATTTTGGTTCAAATCCTGGATACGATGTTGATGGATGGAATAATTCTGAGTTTTTCTTTTTCCAGTACATTTAAAGCCAGAAGTCGGAAAGATGTCAGACCATTACAATAATCTACATCTGATAGTGATCGTTAATAAATAAAGCATTATATCATTGTCTGCCAAACTTTATTGGAGCAAAACGGTGGGTCTAAGCTCTATATCTTCTCTCCTACAAGAAAGTAGGCCTAACCCTATTGCGCGCCGTTAATAGGCTGTTAAATAATGATACTAAGTCTGACTTAGAAGTCTAGAAGCGAATTAACAAAAAATGAGATCCTCTTAGTTTTTCTTAAAATTTAATAAATTTTGTCAAAATCAACTAAAATTAAACTTGTTTTCTTAGAATGATATTAACTCTTATCAATACTAAACAGTTAAAATGAAAAAAAAAACTTTTATATACAGTCTTGACAAATTTGAGCACTGTGTTTTGGTCATCCTTTTTTTTTTTATAAGAACAAAACCCACAATAACGCCTTTTTTTTGGTTCTGGTTCATCACAGGAAGTATCTGTTACAGTCTGAGGCATAGTTTTCAAAACATTTGTGATATTATTGCGTAATGTCCTCTTTAGAGTAGGTGCCTCCAAACGTTTTTGCATTCATAGCGTATTTACACGTAGGTACAATATTTATAGCAGAGGTTGCCCGTGGACTGTCCTTTTGCTGTTGCCTATATATGATTATTTCTTCCATGAATTGAACGCGAGGAATTCTGTATGAAGTCGACGGTGTTACCTACTGATTAGCCGCTTCTGAAGTAGGGCCACCGGTCGCAAGATCCGCCTCTAGCCTATTCGCCGGGTTCAAATCCTCTATGTAGTCCACCATTTCAACTTCACCATCACTACGTACATCGTCTTGGAACACGCAGTCTTCATCTTCAGAGTCAGTGTGATGTGGTAAATAATCCTCTTCATTTTTCAGTATACCCGCAATTTCATCCTGGTTTAACTATTGACGAGCCGCCATTGTGTCATTTAGGCTAAAATATGAAACCGTTATCTAACTAAAAAAATATAATAAAATGAAACATGGAATATTTGCAAAAATAACATAAAGCCCAAACATACGCCAAATAGACGTGCAATACTGTTATTACTACAAAATGGCGGCACTTACCGAAGTGACACAGTCTAGAAGCGAGGTCAATGTAAGCCATATTACTAATTGGTTAACGCAAAATATTTAGTACCTAAAATTCAGTAAATACAAGTTATAGATATTCACAATACCCTAGTAGGTTCATACTTATTTTATAACATTGCGTGACCCAAGATATCGCTACTCCATAACTTAAGTAGTCCATTTTAACACAGATAACTAACTCAGAAACGGTTATGAGTCCCACGTACTATAATATAGAAAAGAATGCTAGTAACTTATGTAACCTTATTAGCTTACCATGTGAATTTTGTATTACTTTTGATAATAACTTACTTTTTACGACCCACGATAAGTAGGTCTAATCTCTGGTCTGTCCTATAAAAGATCTTGAATCTTTGACTCACCATACTTCTCTTACTTTTGTTTCAAATGACCATCAGCCCAAGTAATAGTCAACTGTAGGATTGTATTGTCTCCAATAAAATTTGGTCTTGGTGGCTAATTACGGGCCTCATAAAAATGCTAAGATTCATTCAACGGACGATGGAGAGAGCAATTTTCGGAGTATCTCTGCGTGATTCAATGTGAAATGAGGAGATCCGCAGAAGAACCAAAGTAATCGAAAGACCTCAGCGAGTCGCAGAATTAAAGTCGCAATGGGCAGGACAAGTGGTTCGAGGAACTGATGGAAGTTAGTGGTCAAGAATGGCGACCCTGCATCGGAAAGCGCAGTGTTGATCGACCTCCCTCTAGGTGGCCTGACGACATTAAACGTGTCGCAGAGCGCTGAATACCGGCCTTTTAAGATAGTTTTGTTTGGCAATCCCTGAAAAACGCCAGTGGCGAATGTCCATCGGCTGTTGTGATAGTAATGATTATGATGACTGTATGGTTACAAGATCTTAACCCTGTGGTTAAGATCTTGTTTGTCCTGTAAGATTTAAAGCTTAAACATACCTACAATGCTAGTTGACAGTGCATGTTGATGGGTTTAATGGGATAATGTTTATGGGTCTTGATATTATTAAATAATATAAAAAATGTTACGAAATATTTTATCTTATAAAGTATAACGTTGATGTTATTCGCAATTTGCCGCTTTTCCCTCACTAATAACATCAGGGATAGTGAAGAATGTGACACCTTTAGATCAAAGGCGTGCTCGTAAGATGCTTTTAATTACAGCCTCTAGCGAGTAGTTTGCGCTTGTAATTAATGATGTAGTGTTCGTTGGAGTATATTATTTTGTTATTAATTTGTTATGTATTATATTTTACGTTATTTTTAACACAATAAGTAAATAAAATACCATACATTACAAGTGAATAAGTATTATGACCGTGCAAATGAACTTATAAAAAATCACTATTTGGTTAGTTTATATGCAGTACAAGTCGGTGCGAGAGCATACCAGCTAAATCTATTATGTGCTCCAAGACCTTGACCCGACTAGAATTGCAGTAAGCTCCATTCTAGAAAGAGTGTCCAAAGCTAGGGAGAATAACTGCGCTTTCCGGTCGCCATTTTAGCACCTTGTGCCCCCAGAGTCCATCAACTGTTCGAAATATTAACTATACTGTTCTATGTTTTTTTTTTATTACTTTACCTACATATTACTTTTTATAGATTTAGTTTTTTCTTATTTTTATTATTTTTTATTGCCAGTATAACTTTTTCGTTTATGATAATATTTACTCATTGAATTGTTTTTTTCGTGTTTTAAGCTAATATTTGTGTGTAAATTAGACATAAATTAGATTAAGAGAGGAATGTGCAGTGCTCAGAAAAGCCGACAAGAGCTTACAAGCACCAAGCTGTATATATAAAGATTGTATGTGTTATGATAAATAAATAAATAAATAAAAATGTATACCTATTATTCCTGTAATAATATATCCGTCGATATGTTGAATGGTACACTTTGCAATCTTTATTTCAATTTTCAAAATTGTCTATCGTTCACTTTGTTGCATATGTACCCAGTCTGTACGCAGCTTTATATGGTTAGCTCGTAAGAACTCAGTGGGTGGCAGCCATCGTTTTAAAATTGGGAATCAAATTGTATATCGTGGATAATCTCCTAATGGCCCTCCAACATGATTGAGTTATACATTTGTTGCTCTCATGTGTACTAAGCTTATCGTATTCTTGATACTTTTACTCTTACTAGGTCTTATAGTAGAAAGTACTTGGTTCAGTTCAGCAGTTTCGACAGCCTTCGTTCAGCGATTACTAATTTATAAGATTGAGGGTTTGGGTTCGATTATTATCGGCTGGACAGATTGAGGTTTTCCTAATTGGTCTTAGTCTGGCTAGCTACCACCTTGCTGGCAAAGACGTACCGCTATGTGATTTCGCGTTCCGGTACGATGTGATACAGATACCGAAAACCTCCATTTAAATAAACAAGCTATGTACGTTCGAAAAAATACTGTTATTTATCAACACAACATAGCGAGAATGCTCTCTTGCAGTTACAATATGATAGAGCCTTTAATATTATCGCTATCAAAGCGGGCAAACAACCATGCGGGTCACCCGATGTTAAGTGATTACCGTCGCCCATTTACAGTAGAAACACCAGAGGCACTGTTAATTCGTTGCTAGCCTTTAAGGCACTGTTTATTCATCCCTTACCTACATACTCCTAAGTTAAAATTGGAAGGAAATACCGCAGTAGGAAATTGATTCCAATGTTTACATCTGTGCGGCAGAAATGATCTGGAAAGTCTAGTGATTGTAGAAAACCAGCTATCCAGACTTTGTTACGTTGTAAAAAATAATTAAAGTCCTTCATAAAAACAAAAATATATTTTATATTTTGAATAAAATACATGTACCACCTGTTTTTCGGCTCATGTTAAGATAATAATCATGTTACGTTATAACCTTGTGTTATAATAATGTGGCGTATAACATTTAATGTTTGAAAATTAACTAGCATTAAAATGATTATGCCATGTTCTACCAAGCTTAGGTAGACGAAATTTTGCTAGTACCTAAATTAAATCCTAACTTTATTATTTTTACCCGACTGCGTCAGATGGAGCGTAATGTTTTTCAGTAGTATGTATGCATGTATGTCGATATCTTTGGCATGGGTTACAACCTAAGCAGCTGGATGGATTTTGACATAATTCGTGTCGTTGAATTCGTCAAAATTGTAGCAGTGACATAAAATATATATTTTTTCTAAATGGAGGCTGCAAATGCACAGCTTATTACAGTTAACCTTGTGCACGTGGTACTACCCTAGCCAACTAATTAAATAAATAAATACAATACAATTTTTTATTATAAAAAACCAATAATATATTGGTTAACTACTACTACTGGTTACTAACCAGATTATATTTTGGCCTGGAAAGAAGTTTTTTAGTTTCACAGAGACTTAAACTCACTATTGACCCTCCTTAATTCGTTACTCCGTTTCTTCGTAGTCGGGTCACTCGGGTATCAAACACCCGCGCAAGGATAAACACATCAGTGAACCCACAATCCGGCACATAATTTTATCGCGCAAACGGGCTGTGCGAAATTTATCTGTCCTTTTATCGGATAAAGCGAAAAATTCCAGCCAAAGTTAGTTTAGTTCAAAGGTCTCCTCCCCTGGGATAAGTGACTTATGCGTTCGGGCTTAACGCTGCTACGAGCTAACAAGGTCGATATTGATTTAGTTTACTGTCGTTCGGTGTATTTTATTATTCTGCGGAATTCAAACCAATTTATACTTTTTAAGATTTCCCTTTGAAATTAATTGTAACAATAGATGCAGGTGTTAATTTGCTGATAAATAAAGGAAAATAGTAGCATCGCGTATAATAATAAATCAAATAAAATATTCCTTGTCCTGCTTTACTTTCAAATATAATGGTTGCATGAATAATATTATAAAGACAAAAGGACGAATTTTGATGAAACTTCGTAATAATATAGCTTACGTATCAGAATAATATGTAAGCTATATTTTTTCCCAAAACTCCCACGGGTGAAACCGCGGGCGTCCTCTAGTGAAAAATATTACGTAAAAAAAAATTAATAAAAAATTAAACCGACTTCAAAACGCACTGAAAAGTAAAAAATAAATGCGTCGTTTAGTTACTTACTTTAATTTAGTTAACCATATCTATAAACTCGGTGCCATCCAATTTTAAGGAAAGTTTATTCAACAAAGTAGCAAAGCACTTTGTGTGAATTAGGTATCGTCTTTAAAGTAGGAAGCTTACAGATGGCACCGACTTCATAGATATTGTTAAGTAAATTAAAGTAACTAAATGACGCATTTATTTTTTACTTTTCAGTGCGTTTTGAAGTCGGTTTAATTTTTTATTAAAATTTTTTTTTCATACTTTTTAGTGGTTTATCGACAACGAACATACGTAAAACCTACTCGTTCTAAACTATGAGTACCAATATTCGCCAGCTACTTATAAACTACCGACATCGCTGCAAATGTGCCTATGAAGTTTAAAGAGTTCCTTCGATTTAAGCTAGATTTCATCATCAGATCCTAGGATGATGACTACGGGACCATTTTGAAAGTATACCCTTTCTAATAAAAAAAGAATTTTCAAAATCGGACTATTCTGTGAAAAGTTATGCGTGGTCATGCATAAAAAACCCCCTATCTCAAAAACTACTGAATCGATTTTTATGAAACTTGCAGTATTCTACTGATAGTTCAATTCACTAAGACGCGCCCCACTATTTCTCGCGAGGGGAAACCGAAGGGTGCGGGGAGTACAGTTCGAACATCAGTCTCGAGTCGACCACGGCTCGGTGTACACGGGCTATTGTAGGTTGTATCGCTGCGTGTCATGACCCAACGGAATGATGCTCTACTTAATTTTTATACCAATATTATATTTATAATGTCAAAAAACGTATCGTATGATGATAAACTACATATTTAAATGTGATTTAGCCAGAAAAATCGTTCCGTTGCCCATTCCTTCAGGTTGACCGACTCGACTTTAATTTTTCTACAAAGGTCACTTGATTGGTTTGTTACTGCCAATATAGATTTTCCAAATTAGCTTAGCAAAATAGCTTTGGTCATTGGTACTATCTTGCTAAAAAAGACGTGCCGTCAAGCGATTTAGCGTTCCGGTATCGTGTAGAAACTAAAGAAATGTAGATTTCATGCTACTCCTAACAAGTTAGCCCGCTTCCATCTTAGTTTACATAAACTAACTTGTAATGAATCAAAATAATAAAAGATATCATGGGTTCACGCTTTACAAAAACACTAGGGGTATGGTAGACAAGACAGCGTGGAATTGAGCTCAATCATTAAACTGTTTAAACAAAAGAAAAATAGATATACTAGGTACCTATCTGAGATGATTGTGGGTATGTGTGTTTTAAGATAATTTTTTAAATGGGTTAATATATATGTCGAAGGAATTAGAGTAGAGACTTAGAATAGATTGTTGTGATATTGTAATAGACGTCATTGTTTATGGAAATGTTACTGTCTGTGGATGTAATTATTTTTGGTATGTCACGAGTTTTTGACGTGACAACGTCTTATAATTCGATAGAGCCGGCTGCACGCACGAAAAAACATGACGTCATGCGTCGTTACCTCGCTTTGAGGCGTTCCATGTAAGGCTTGAAGTGCAAGCGAGAGCGCGGAACTAGCGACAAAGAAGGACAATCGGCCTTTGCGTTCGGCAGCGTTCAACATCCGTCTATTAAATATAATTATTAAATATATTAATTTTATATTAAAAATTAATATATTTATTATAAATTTTAAATATAAATTTATAAAATCAAAATCAATTATTTTATTAATTTAAATTAATATTTATAAAAATATAAAAATTTTAATAACCAATTAAATGCTACCATTCCATCAGTATTTTCTTAAGACATTGTCACGTTCAACTATCGTCAGTAAACCGACTTTACAGACAACCAATTTTTTTTATGAAAGTAATCGAAATAGAACTAATTGTTAATCATTTAATGAGAGATATGAGATAGGTGCTTACTTAAAACTTTAACACAAAGTTAAATTCAATTTGATTTGATAAATGAATGAATGATTGATTTGTTTTAATACTCCAACCAATAAAAGAGTCAGGCGCAAAAGTCCTAGTAGAGTATTTACACCATCTTGAGGGGAATAAAGGAGTTGGGTAGTTAGTTGCGGAGAGGATATACTTTTACACTGATCGAGTTGGACCAGTGTAAAAGTGTTCTTAAGAAGTAAATTAAATTAGGGAGTAAAGTAAGATGGGTGTAAATAAACTACTGTTCTGAATCTTTATAATACGTCAAGAATTATAAAAATCTATTTCATGTATCAAAACATTGTGAACTTGCAATATATCTGTTCGTGAAGACAAAGTCTTTGTAACCCTAGAAAACGCCCAAGAGATTAAGAACCACTAAAGATGATGTCAAGAAGAATGGTGATACTCCGATATATATATTAACCTATATCACAATATAATTTTGCTGTGCAGGACCAACACGACATATTCATTTTTAAAAAATGAGTTAAAATGAAGTAGAGCATACTGCTAGTCAAACATGACATTCTTGTTGACATAATTAACTTGATACTTTGTGTGAGTGTGCACACATTGCTACTCGTTACGTAGTAATAGAACTCACATTCCTGCAGTTTTTATTGCACACTTGCACTGTAAGCGTTTGAAAAACAAAACACTACGAGCCATCGTGGATTGACCAAGCTATATTCCCTAATTTGAATAAAACCTAGTACAACAAAAAAAGAATTACTTAAATCGGTCTTGTAGTTCCGGACATGTATGCGAAAACAAATATAAAAATATAAAAATTCCCTATCTCAAAAACTTCTAGACCGATTTTGATAAAACTTGCAGTGTACCCTAAATTGAACAATACTTTGTACAACAAAAAAAGAATTACTTAAATAGAACTTGTAGTTCCGGAGATATAACTCCACAATCATAAATACATACATACATACATACATACATACATACATACATACATACATGCATACATACATACCGTTACGACCTAGGGGTCGGGGATTGAAAGAACAACCACACAACAGGGAGAACTAGACGTTTATTAACCAATAAATAGATAGGTATACAAGATTCGATGCAGCACGCTGCGACGCCGTCGTTTCACGCTTCTAAGCCTGAAGGAACCCATCACGGCGGTGACGATGATCTGCCTCGCCACCTCACGGCCACATTTCCCAACCACACTGGGGGACTACTACAGATCCATCGTCCTCACACGCACACTCTCAGGGAACATCTCCCTACATTCCCCTTCAACCGTCTTGACTTAACGATAACTCGCTTTGAACTCTCTGAATCTAGTCTTTGTACTGCACACGAAATAAATTTGAATTGTTCCATTCTTTTAACTTATTCCTTTTTTAACTTGCATTTACTTTTAATCCAAATGAGGTTTCCAACTATAAACTCTTTTACTTCGTAATTCCTCCGAGGGGTCATCCGTAACAATACATACTTTTTGAAATTTGGCACATTTGTTCAGACGCTGATATAGACTAACATATTATGTGAAAACTGGGCTGTTATGGAAATATTACATACATACGGGTAGAATTGATAACCTCCTTTTTTGAAGTCGGTTAAAAAGAATAATATAATACGTTTCATAATAATGTCAAAGGAATAGGAAGTAAGAAGCTTTTGCAGAAGTTTCCTGGCTCTTGAATAAATTAACTTTGTAAATGATATTTAAGACCTAGGAATTACATGTATTGATTGATTTACTAATAAATATATAGGTATAAAAAGAAAAAGTTTTAATAGTTCAGCGTTAGCAAGGAGTTAAATTACGGCGTAACTTTAAGCAATTATTCATAACATGCCGATTTAGTGAATGAAATGAAAGACCGGTTAAATCCGATTGAGCGCATGAATGAATGAAAGCGAATTGTGATAATCGTTCTGTAGATAAGAGCACTCGTGACTTTAATGCCCCAAATAAATCGCTCTACAAGTGCAGTCGGATAAACGATGCCATTCCGATTGTGATTCGAGAGCTTGGGTCGGGCTAAGGTCAGTTCATAGTGGAGTCGATTCTTGAAAAAAATGCACCGTACAATAATTTCGTCGATCCTTCAGCTCGACTGTCAGTCCAATACGATAAAATGCCATTGGGAAATTCCGATTTTTGTTACATCCGTTTATGCAACCGATGTTCATGGATGAAAACTGATGTGAATCTTCGAGAATTGCTCTGCTGTTTAAATAAATAATTTAAGAGAATAAATAATTTAATTTAAACCCGACTATTAACCTATTGTCATATCCACTCCTATCACAGTATTTTTTCTTAGATGGCCGATCATCGCTGGCTGGGTTGCGGAAGATTCTTGATGTTCCCGGGATCCAGTCATAAAGCGATGAGATGGGATATCGCTGGGTTTTAGTGGGTATTTTGGCTACTTCTCAGCCGGGGAGTCCCCCCTCCTCCCGGAAACAGCGCAGCTGTGACCACTTTATTTCCGGGAGGAATGCGTAAACGCATACGTTAAAAATAATGGATAATGAAAATTAGATGGAATTAAAAATTTGATTGAAATGAGCTTTTTCTATCAAACTTTTAAAAAGGAGACGAGTAGGTACACTCGGATATTTCAAAGGTAGAGAGCTGTTTGAATAAAGAATTTAAGCTTCAGTAGTAGGTACAGGGGCCAGACTTACGTAAAATGGGTCGCAGATTACAACCCGACCGTTGGACTAGTAATTGTCGCTAACTCCTAACACGGTATTTTTTTAGAGCGTATAAATGAGTTTCTGGGTTCGAGTCTTGTGTTAGAATGTGTAAGGTAAGGTGAATAGGTTTTTGTTTTTTAAGAATTTCCTGAAAGTTGATCATGTCTTACTTCGAACGAAAGTGGTGGTGATCGTTACTGTTTTAATTTCACCCTATTACCCATTCCATAAGCTCCAAATTCAATTATTTTTTTTTGTTTACAAAATAAGTTCATTATTTATTATAAAAGTGTTAAAAAAATAATAGATACATAGTACTAAAATTGCCATGTAAATTTGTATAGGCACTTCGAATTAATTGTTTTATTAATGCGCTTAGAAAACATAATTATTTAAATTTATCATATAGCAATCGTTTTACACTTTAAGTTTGCTATATTTTACAATTAACTGTGCGATCATACTGCCGTGAATGTGTTTGTTGCAGCCGAGTGGCCCAGTAGGTAGAGACCCTGCTTCTGCGTCCTAGGCTGTGCGTTCGATTCCCACTTTTGGAAAATGTTTGTGTAATGAGCATGAATGTTTTCCAGTGTCTGGGTGTTTATCTATATATTATAAGTATTTACATATGTATAATATATTTAAAAATATTAATCAGTTATCATAGTACCCATAACACAAGCTACCTAAGCTTACTTTATGGCTATATAGCGATGTGTGTAATTGTCCTATAATATTTATTTATTTATTTAATCTTTACGACTGGAGCGATTTAAATTAAATTTGGTATGGAATTAGCTGATTATCTGGATTAACACAGGCCACATTTTTGCTCGAAATTCGCAAGTAAAAGAGAACTACACGGATTAAATTGCAGGCGTACTCTAGTATTGCAATATATGCCAAACATTTACATCCATCAATATGATTCAAAGGAATCTAGTTGTATTGGAAAATAAAAAAAAACAAAACAATCCAATCCTGCACAAACTTAAACCCAGTCTTGTTGTGGTTTTTGTAAAATCGTTGCAAAATGAAATACTAGAATTTATAACAACAACTATTGTTGTTGTTATTGAAACAAGTTTTCTTCAAGAAATGAAACCAATAAAAATAGAGCATTGCTGGTTTCCTCCATCGAGTATCGCATTGCACTTATTGTAAGTACACGGGATGTAAACAAGGTCGTAACATTAAAAAAGGCTATTGAAAGCGATCCCGATCGGTTGACAGTAATCGGCTTGGAAATAAGAACGAGCGAGCAAACCGACGGTGAAATTGTTTGGAACATAACACGAGTGCAGGGTACAAGTTATGTAACTCGAGGACCGTTTTAATAATGTAGCAACTGTGCTGGGCTGGTGGTACACTGGAAGCTACTGCATCACGGGAGCCTTCAGAACTACCTCTGCGATCCTTACGATAACGTCAATAAGATCTTTGGCGAAGAAAAGAAGAAGAAAGTAAGAAATAAACATCTTCAGTGAAGATTTCTTACATCGTCAGGTCGTGGATTCAAAAACACAATCACGGAACATCAGGACTGATACACGCAGGCCACTCTACCGATCCGTGTGATCGCTCCTTTGTGCCGTGTTTAGTGACCACCCTACCGACAAAGACGTACCGCCAAGCGATTTAGCGTTCCGGTATGATGTCGTGTAGGTCTGACAGAGGATGCCGTTAGAAATACTTGCGTAAGTAGTTCCACTCCTTCTTACTTCATTTACATTTCAGGCACTACTCTGGTAGAGATTTTTTTTTCTACTACAAGTTGGCCCTTCACTGCTATCACACCTGATGTTATGTGAAGGTGCAATCTAAGATGGAAGCGAGCTAACTTGTTAGGACTAGGATGAAATCCACACTCCTTCCGGTTTTTACACGACATCATACCGGAATGCTAAATCGCTTGGCGGTACGTCTTTGTCGGTAGGGTGGTAGCTAGCCACGGCGAAAGTCTCCTACCAGCCTGACCAAGACAAATTAAGAAAATCTCAATATCAAGTCGGGAATCGAACCCAGGACCTCCGTCTTATAAATCCACCACGCATACCACTGTACTACGGAGGCCATCAAACGATCGATTATATACTAGCCCAGACTTTCCAGGTGACGCTGCTGAGGTTCCGTTAAGGAATAATCAATCAGGTTTTTTGTTTTTATAATAATAATTTTATTTAGACTTTTTAGTTTTAGCTTATGATAAGGAAAAACACACCACTTTTTGCCATTTCTGGTTAGCCATATAAACATGATATGATATTTATATTTTTGAAATATCTACGACCTTTCATTTGACACCCATATTGTTAGAGAATGAAATACACACCCGGCCAACGGCCAAAAACTACCGGATTGGTTAATTAGTTTAGTTTGGTTAATAACGACATTATGGAAAAACACACGTCATCTGACTACGTACTGAAACAAATATGTAAAAGTTAAATGGCCTGGTGCATCGCCAGCTTTACAAGGTAAAGTAGGGAAACACTTTGTATGTTCAATTTGCTCTAAGTAGTTAGGTATAATGTAAACTGTATTGTCTCGCTTTGACCTATAAACTCTGTTAGTAAATTTAGGATATCAAAATTTGAGTACCAAAGTATAAGGAAGGGTGATAAAAAGCTTAAATTAAATTTTTATACATTTGTTTAACTAATACCAAAACGTCAAAAGGATTTTCTAACATTTTGTACAAGATATTTCATTCAATTAATATTATGTAAGTAGGTCATATTTTTATTTTCTTACCTTTTATTTCTTAATATATATTTATAATTAATGTCACCTAATATTAATTTTAAGCCGGAAAAATGAAAATGTTGTATATGCCTGTAAGAAATTTAAGTATGAGCACTAGATTTTATTCTTAATTATTTTTTCCATTAATGTATACTGCTGCCATTGTTGGCGTATCTCTTAAGAAATAAGTAACTGAGATTAAAACTTCTAAAATCAGTATTAAATAGTTATTAACATTACTTACAACGATAAAGAAAAGTTTTGATACATCTATCTAATGTTAACTTATAACTTATTATATTAGCCCACAAAGATGTATAATTATCCCAGTTTTTTCCACATTTTAGACTGATTCTTCGCTCCTATTGGTTAAAGCGTGATTTTTATCAGAACCAGTAGTTACTGAGATTAGCAAACAAACAAACTCTTAAGTTTTATAATATTAGTATAAAACAAACTCGTCTTCTGCTGTTATTATTACGCTTAGATTTTTTAAACTACGAAACAACATTCAATGTGGTTTTCATTAATAGATAGAGTTATTTAAAAGAAAAGTTTATATTACACGTAAAGTAAAGAATATCATGCATCAAAGTTTCTAGGGAAACAAAGTCGACGGCGTCCGTTAGCTAACAAACATTAACCAAAATTCACTTTTTAAATTAAACCTTATTCCCAAAAAGCGCTAAGTAAAAGGAAACTGTAGCTTAATTAACTATATTTTCAGTACATTCTTTCAGCTTAATTACCATCTCTTCTTAGCTTTGCATTTAAATGTACATTAATACAGAATAAAATTTGTGTTCAGTACGCCACTTGAATTTTGAGAACGCAAGTTTCTCTAATTTTTATATTGCTCAGTATTTTTCTGGTATGACCATTTTTCCACGTAATATTATGTAGGGTGCATTTTCGAATAAATACTTTGTATAAAATACTTGTAAAAATTAAATGCACGCCAAAATTATAAACAATATTTGCATTCGAATGTTTTTCTTTCTATTTTGAAAAAAAGAAACAGAGGGATTTAATATCTTAGTAGAGGCGAATTTTCCTAGACCAAATTCAGGGTATATTAAAGAATGGTCAGGTCAAGAGTACCCTAAAACGACGAACTTGTATGAAACGACTCATAAGAGTGGAAGAAGCTAAGGTTAAGCTAAATATTATTTTACTTTGCATTTTCAAGTTATTTGATTTGATTCTGGTCGAGTTTCGAGTCAGGCTATGAAATAAGATTTTGTTTCTTCTAAATTCTCAGTAAATAAAAAAACATTATGACTCAATCTAGCGATCGCACTCTAACACGTGAAACGTGGTGGATCTAAACTCCAGATCCTCTGGCCTACAAAATAGCGGGCTTGCTTAGGCTATCGGAAAACATAAACCTCTTTTAGTTAAGTAAAAACGTCACAGCTCTCGGGCTTTTAAACGATATTACAGAAAATTTTAATCCAGCCAAGTCATCGAATTGAAAGCGAAAAATGTCGGCGCAAACAAAAACTGAATCTTTGACGTGAGCAAACAATGAGCTCCTCTTTTGAGGCGTACAAGTACTGGGAATTAGGTCGAGGGGATTTGAATAAGTAATTCGCTGGAGATATAAGGTAAACAGCAGTGAAGGAAATGCGAATCGGGATGATGGGATCGACACGGATTTAACGGGTTGCCCACTGTTATTGGCAATTGATAGTGTTGCCATGCCATTGTCTATAAATCAAGGATTTTTTATTCAATGACAAGTTATCCGTCAACTGCGCTGGAGATGTAAAGTAAACAGCAGTCAGGGAAACTCGAATCGGGATGATGGGATTGCCACGGATGTAACGGGTTGCTCACTGTTATGGCACTGGGCAATTGATAGTGTTGTCTACAAATTGAGAATTTTTTTAAACAATGACAAGTTATCCTTTGACTGCGCTTAAGATTTAAGGATAATAATAGCGATGCGCTGATCAGGATGATGTGCTCGACAGGGATTGTCCACTGTTACCGATAGTGTGATTACACGGTTTTTGCTGCCGGTCCATGCTCTAGTCTCAAGGGCATGGTCGCCAGTGTATTTACAAGTACATAGGCCTTAGCATTTGTGCCTCAGTTTACTAGGCATAGGGTGGTACTTTGTGGGACATGTTTTCTACATGCTCTACCAAGTGTTGCTCTGTTTATAGGAGATAGTTTTTCACTTATCATCAGATGGGCCATCTCCTTGTTCTTGCAAAAAAAAAATACAATTAGTTGATTCAAAAAGGTTGCAGTCAATCGTCAATAAAATGACTAAATAACTTGTAAACACAACTCAACACTCTTTATTTAATATTACCTACCATAATCGTGTCTATTTTTAAGTAGGAGTAAATTTTGATTCTTCGTATTTCTCATAAAAGTTACAGCAAGACTTTTCATTTCCATAATACTTAAAAAAGTGTTCATTTATGTTTGTTGTGTGAAATAATAAATAATCTTGTGTAATTATTTATGTCTAAGTTTCTTTTGAAAATGCTTCTTCTTGCGCTAACATTGTCGTGAAAACACATGTCATATTAAGCGCAGAAGCCCATTTTTTTCCGGAGTGTGATGGTCACACTACATTGTCTATGTGCTCTTGGCGACTTTATAAAGGAAAAGCGCGCTCAAAGAATCGAATCTATTCTTAATTCGTCCGTTCTGCTCACAATAAAATTATTTGCTTGTTTGCCTAAATTTTGTAGCATCATACCTGCTGTTGGCTGTATAGTCCAACGTTTTGCTTAAAAAGGTTAATCAACAATAGCAGTAGTTTTGTCCGATGCAATATATTATTTGATTCTCACATCAACATCATAATTGTTCGAAGCCGAGTCACCTGCAATTTAGGAACGAATTGCTGCTTAAATATTATTTACATAATTATATAAACGTTAAGCAGTCAGTCCGTCCATCAACATCGGATAGTGATCGTTAATAAATGGAACGTTATAACCCAAAGCTCGCCAAATTGCATTGGAGCAGCATTGTGGGTCAACGCTCCATATCCCACTCTCGTATAAGGAGGGAGGCATGGCCCTGTGGTGGGTCGTTAATAGGCTGATATGATGAATGATGAAAAATAAAATTATTGTTAAAAATAAATTATTGCTGTGTTTACGGCAGCTTTTTTTAATTAGGGTGCACATAACATTAATTGAGTTTCAATTTACTTTAACTTTTATATAAAAAATCAAGTTTAATTTACTATTATATTGTTTAAAAAATATTATAATCTAAACATAAAAAATTGTAAACTTAGCATTTTTACTAACGTTTACTCTACTCGATGACAGATGGCGCTAGCGGTAGCGTTTCACAAAGTTCCCCAGTTCGCCGAACCGTTCACTAATTGGATTAAACGAGTAAACAATATAGGGTATTAAACTCCTGAATTACACCGTGTTTGCGTATATTGTGAGGTAATGCTAGATCATCGTTTAATAAATAGGCAAACACGGCTGATAAATTTTATCTTTGCTCAGGTTAAACTTAGTTTTCGGCTTCTTGTTATAGAATTAAGCAATATTGTATTTATGCTATGAATTAATTTAAATAAGCGTGTTATTGAAATTAGTTCTCTATCTTAGTTATATCATACTTACAATTGAAACAGTGTTAATAACAAATTTTCATGTTATTCCATGTTATGTTATTGTTTGTTGTTAGCTCTTAAAAAGGCCAAATGAATTTGATAATTTTGTTATCCATCTGTCCGTTTTTCTAAACACTACTTCTTAGTCATCGTCATTATCACCATTAAAGGCTGGTGGACGTCCACTGCTGGACATAGGCCTTTTTAGGGACTTGTGTTTGGAACAAAATTATCATTCTTTTTATGGGAGACGATTCAAAAAATAAAAAACTTCTCAGTATTGTGTAGATATATCAATTTTCAACTGATTAAAATTAATTGGCATTGCAGTGCCCTGGTAAGCTTTGAAAACATATTTCCAACAACAGCTATTTAGATCGCATTTTTTTTTTCACACAAAATACAATATAGGAAACATTTACAAGGAATTAATTAATTAATAACAAATATTACCGACAAGCATTTTCGCTTATGGGGTAGGTAATGTCAAGTGATAATAAGTTGTAGTAATATACTAAAGCCTATATATTTTTACAGTCTACGTGGTATAATGCACGTTAGATTTATAAGATGGAGGTCATGGGTTCGATACCCGGCTGGCCTGATTGAGAAATTCTTAAACGGTGGCAGATCTGGCTGGTGGGAGATTTTGCCGTGGCTAGTTAACACCTTGCCGACAAAAAGTTACGTTACGATGCCAAGTAGAAACCGAAAGGCGTGTTGATTTCATTCTACTCCTAACAAGTTAGCCGCCGTTATCTTAGATTTTCTCATTACTTGTCATGTGGTGTGATTGCAGACAAGACTAACTCTAAATCAGGGGAAATAAAAAGAGAATAGGTAAAGAGCATCGATTTAATATAATTCAAATTTTATGGATATGGATATGGATATCAAATGCGGTGGCAAACCAGCCTGTCGAATTTAGTCAACTAAATCAATCAGTTGATAGCGTAAGATCATCGGATGTACATTGTCCGTTTATATTTATAAGGTACTTCATCGCTACCTACCGCCCTAAGATTAACTAGCAGAACCTAAGATTCATTAATAAAGTGGGTAAAAAGCATGGATCCTATAGTTAAATAAGATATCGATGTCCATTGGCGGAGGCAAACCGACCTGTCTAACAAAAAACAGTTAAGTGAATCAATCAGACGTTAGATATGATAGCGTAAGATCATCGGATGCACATCGTCCGATCATATTTATTACTTCATCGCTACCTGCCGCCGCTATCGGTTTATTAAAACGGTCACAGCCTGTCAACAAAAAGGGCCGACAAAGCGGCGACGAACCGGTGGCGACCAACACTTTTTACAGGATATTCAATTGTACACTGACATACGGTTGGGTAGAAAGGACGACTGAATTGCTCGCTTGTTTGTTGGGTCAGTATAATATAGATCTAATCTGTAGAAAGTAAGCTTTTTAATAGCTGCTTATTCGTATTTTAATAGTGTGATACGACTAATGCTAGACCAATGGTTAACCTTATGCGTACGTAAGAATCGCGATTTTCGTGGTGTTTAACCACTATGCCTTGGAGAGAAGCGTCAGTTCCAGTAACATCTGGTAGTTATTGTTACTAAGTGAAACATTAAAATCCTATGCAAATCAATTAGCCGTGAATTAGTCTGGTGGATTCAAGTTCTAAAATTATATTTTTATAGAGAGAGAGATAATAATGAAGGCATTGAGGTTGGATTATGAAAATATTCCATTTTAATAAAAAAAATTTACGTTTGCAGGATACATGCCTTATGGATTAATGAGCGAATGAATCAAACTATACTGTTATAGATGAAAATAATCAAAAGTTAATTCTGCCCAAAGATTTTGTTTTGTTCTAGGCCTTTATTTTAAAATAATATAACTATTCTACTATTTATGATGAAAATAATATATAATAATATAGTTATACTGAACGAACACGAGGTTCTACATTTTTATAACCTGTGTGTATCATGAAAGGCGCCTTGTTTCTAAACACACCTGCTTAGAATCTTGATACTGAATTCCCAGACTTTGAAAACCAGTTAGCGAGACCCATCGCTTCCGCTGCTCTATACATTTATAGTGAATTAAAATGAAAGTACTGACGAATTCACGGTTCAAATAAATTTGGACGATCGAAGCGCGAAGAAAAAATGTTTTAGACAACAAAAGCGCGCCTTTACATATTTTAGGTCTAATGAATATTATATAGGAGTCTCTGACTTAGCAAAAGTATAGAATGAGCTTTCTTGCGTCAAGGCACGGGTGATTTTATAGTACTAGCGTACGCCCGCGGTTTCATCCGGGGAAATATCAAGATACTAATATTACCCTATGTTACTTCTTATAAGTCTGGTTATTATTATATACAAAAATATTTATTACGATCCGACTGTTATTTACATAGATTAGCCAAAACAGACAGACAAATTGAAAAAAAAATGATTTTTCAAACAAACCGGTGCCAGACAAATAGCTTTAGGACAACTTTTTCTAGCACTTTTGAAAATACCATTGACATATTAATACTATGGACTTCGGGTCAGCGATAAAAAGTGTCCGAACCAAAAGTAAGCCAAAACGCGAAATGATTTCCAATCGCATTTCAGTCTCATATTAGCTGACTGACAGAATACACGTCAATAATGCCGTAATGTGTTATAAAAAACTTGTAATAACTACCCGAGTAAGGTGAGAAAAGAAGACGGTGTACCATATTTTCAGTAAGTAAATATTTACTGATGATTTTAAAGTATTATTTTGCTTAGAAACAGGCTATTTTATTAAAATTTTAATAAACTATAGAAACGAATTGCATAACCAACCAAAATGAACAAAAGTATCTATCTGTCCTTTTCCCATACGCTACCCGCGTATAGGATAGAAGGAGTGCAATATGTTTATCTAATTAACCACATTTAGTTCGGATCTGCCGTGAGCAATAGAATGTTTTAGAATAACGACTGCATAGAGTTATTTTGTTGTTTAACATTTGAATTACTTAAGTTTTGAATGAAAATAATTTGATTATTTTCAATTCAAAAATTTTTATTTTTTATGTCATGAATATTAATCAAATAACTTTTACCATAATGGTATATTAATTTGATAACTATAAGAATTATCTACATGAAATTAGGAACAGTTATTTAAAAAAGTGATCTAACGTCATTGAAGTAAAAAATATATTTTCAGTTTAATTAAAAAGAGGAAAATATCGAGAACTTAAAATTTCAAAGTAAAGAACTATGTCGAGTGGCATATCATTTTGTACATTAGTGGATTTGGTTTGTAATTAATTATTATTATAACTAATTATTATTTTATACAAGATAATTACAACAATTATTATTTGGTACAAGATTTATCCCAGCATATAGAGGTCAGGGATATGTAAATATAAATTAAAATTTGCTGTAAATATAATATATAAATATAAGATGCCAAAAAAATTTGAATGCTACCGACTCCACACCATTTATGTTGTCCTATTTTCACGAGAAGCTGTCATGTCAAAAAAAGGCTGCCATGGTAACCATCAATTGAAGCTGATTACTTATTGCATGCAATTAAACCGTTGCAAATTAGACTGTATAACAATACGATAAGACATACATTACAATGTTATTTTGTGTATAAAAACATAAATACATCCTAGTGTGTATAAAATATCTTGGGACACTTTTGACGTAAATTTTGCATTAGACCCGAAGTCCATAGTATTAATATGTCAATGGAAAATACACTAATCTAATATATAAAATTTCCCTGTCACAATGTTAGTACTCCTCCGAAACGGCTTTACCGATTTTTACCAAATTTTGTATGCGTATTCAGCAGGTCTAAGAATCAGCTACTATTTAATTTTCATCTAAATTTTTTTTTAATTTTTAATGCAAGACAACGTTTGCCGGGTCAGCTAGTATCTTATATATTGTAACTTTAACGGGTTTTACAAAATTTTCGTAGCATCTATGGAAAACCAATTAATGTTCGGTGGCTTTTATATTCTGAAAGCGACTGTTTTCGTGAATACAGATCAAGGTCATCGGTTTATTCTGTCAAGTATTATTATAAAAAACTAAGTAATATACTTAACATAAAATGTTGTTCCTTCTATATTTATTAATTCAAAATTTAGATTATACCTACCTGGTTTTTCTAATGTTGTACCAAATCTTAATATAAAGAGAGATTCCGCGTTCAACTTCTTTATTATTCAAAATCTGTAAAAGTAAGCAGATAAAGAAAGTATTTGCGTCGTTCTTTAAACGAAATATTTCACTGTGTTTCTCTTTAAGAACAATTTGATGAACTTGGTTTGAGTTATTTAAATCGTTTCAATGGAAAAAATATATTGTAGGTACCTTATAAGATTCACCGAATCTTTTAAGTTTGGTACTTTTTTGTTGTTGTAGTATAAATGAAAAAAAATCTTGAAAAAAAAAAATTAATTTAAGCGACTTTGGATAACCTCTTGTCTGTAAGAACTGAAAGAAACTGGTGTCTGTTTAAAATTACTCACGTAACTATTACCTATTCGCATATGTAATTTCCTGCACTATATACAGTTTTATTCCTTGACTGCAGTCACACCTGATGATAAGTGATGGTGCTAAGATGGAAGCGGGCTAACTTGTTAGAAATAGGATGAAATCCACATCACTTATAATTTCTACATGATATTCTATAGGAACGAAATCACTTGGCGAAACGTATTTGTCGTTAGGGTGGCAATTTACCACGACCAAAGCCTCCTACCAGCCAATTTAAAAAATCTTGATCGGTCCAGCTGGAAATCGTACCGAGGACTCTGCTCATACCACTGCGCTAGGGAGGCCGTCTACTTTCATTTTGATTTTCTTCGTAAAGTAATAATGATAATCTAAGTTTTGGTAGCCCACTACAATAGTAGAGGGCTTTTACAGCTTCGTAAAACCACGACGCTCAAATGTGGGCTAGCGAAAGTAATGCTTGCTTTTAATTAAGATAATTTTTTATACATAAATTATTTTGTAGTTATGTACCTTACAATCTTATGGGGATATAGAGGTATTACGTATATAAGCTGTTTGAGACTAAAATCTATCTCTGTGCCAATTTTATTCAAGCCTGTTTAGACTTTCTGAAGTTTGTAGAATATTTATTACTCTTTCATGTTATTTATTTAGATACTTAGCTTCTTATTTAGGCGTGAGTTAAGAATATCGTTAAAGTTTTATTACGTTTCAAAAGTGTTCTCAAAATACTGTGAAATTTAATTAAAATTTATCGGTCCAGAAACAAAACCAGGTGTTCCTAAACACAAACATAGCCCTTCAAGAGAATATATGCTTTATTCACTGGTGTTAAGGGTGTCGTGATTTGCTCCGGGTTGTTTTATGGTGTTGAGTTGGACACACAAAAAGTAATGAAGATAAAGCGGTCACGGTGGAAGAAATCCTCGCAGGTGGGGGCGACATCGATATACTTCACGACTGCTTGGAGAATTAGAGTGACAGTTCCGACCATAGATTACAATAAAATGCGTAGACACGGCGCTATTGCGTAATATCAATCTCTAATTATATTTAATTGATTATGTCTGGGCAGGAAGACGTTACGGGTATGATTTAAAGAAAAATCATGGGATGAATTTACAACTTACTAAGTTAACTCAGCGGCAGTCACCTTCAAAAAATTAAAGCTTTTTAAGATATTAAATGATTTCTGATAGAGATGATATAACTAAACAATTGCTGTTCTTTCAATGTCACTTCATAAAGTTGCATTTAATAATAAATTAATGTTAAACAAGTACAGTGGACTTTATCCTTTTTAAAGAATATTGAGTTAAATACTTAGTTCAATTAAACTAGCAGGTGATCGCATTATTTATTGAAGTGAAACTTCTTTATCGGGGTTGGAAAAAAATTTAGTGTAACATTTTTTTGTTACGCGCCATCTTTGACTTATGGAAGTGACGTGATAAATATATATATACATATATGTTATATTGAAGTGATCAGCAAAATCAAAGGGTTTATTTTAATTCTAATTCCAGTGAATTTCTAAAAAAAGTAAGTAATTACATCTCTTTTTCTAATACTTAGGTGTAATTATGGTATTTATTTTTCTACGTTATTTAAAATTAATCTCAGTTTTTGATTGTATTTTTCAATACACTAACACGTGGGTGTAATTATGGTATCAATTTTTTCTAATACTTGAATGTTGATAAGTTAGTTAGTTAGTTTCACTTCTTACGAGTGTACGCTAGTACATGCACACATTTTATTTTTATTAATGACTAGCGAGAGGGTAAGTGATGATGGAATCTAAGATGGAAGCGGGTAATTTTAGGAGCAGTATAAAAATCCACACCCTTTTTGGTTTGTGCACGACAACGTAAAGGAGAGCTGAATCGCATGGCGGTACGTCTTTGCCTGCTCATGGCTTTTCAGGTTAGAACAGATTTTTCAAATTTCTCAATTTAGCAGACAACACCTCTTAAATTGGTTTAGATAAATATAACACAAGTTTATAAAAATTATTTTGACTATTTTGTTTAATAGAAATAAAAAATATTGTTATGTTATCTAACAAAAACAGTACGTGCTGTGGCATGCAACGAGCTGCTAGATACAATCGATAGTTTTTATGAGACGTAGAAAACGTTTTATGATAATGAAATATTATTACAAGCTACATTAGTGTACAGTGACATGTGGTGTGACATAAATTATTAACTAAGCTGTTATTCTGAAATGATTATTAAAAACGTCATTAAAATAACATTTTAAATAATAATAAAATTTTCTATACTAAAGCCAAACACGATTGAGAATGCTTGTCAACAAACAAATTAAAAAAGAATGTAGAAAATGCAACACATTTTATGTCTCATAAATTTAAAATTATGTTTGGTTATTTTAAAAAATCTCATTTAAAAGATATTGAGTATATAAATTAGTTTTAATCTAATTTATTGTCATGAATTTGTCATTAACTAGTAAATTAAAAAAAATAGGTGTAAAATGACTAGTGATTTCTACCTTAATTTTAAATTTGTTTGTTGACAAACATTCTCAATCGAGTTTGGCTTTAGTATAGGTCAAAAGGTGGAAAGAATAAGAATAATTCTCTTCTCTCAATTCTTACGTACTTAAGAAAGAGAGAAAGAATCTCCTAATAATATCATTGATAGTATTAAAACCGAAGATCTGAACCAATCTGATCTGAAATCTTTTATTGTTGTTCCTTTTTTAATTTTGTTCGAGTCATTTTGAATGTCATTTATTACGCCGTGATATTAGTTTTAGAGCGACATAAAACAAAATGTTAACCATAATCGTAAAAATAACCACGATTTTTTACTCGAGTTTTACGCTTCTTTTATCGCCCTTTATCCTTATTATTTTGGTCAATACTACACTATTACTGTATTATTATAATTAGGTATATTTACGAAGATTTTAATAATTTTATCAGCGGCATCATAAAATGTACCGTCTAATAACGTTTTAATCTTTGACACAAAGACTAAATGCACCTGCTTCGCGGCAAGGCGACAGAACACTCCGATTATCCCTTATCTCGGCGAAAGGTGGCGGCGGAACAAAACACATCTTATCCTGCAGATAAGGCGGCGAATTCCAGACACCGTTAATTGGGTAACAGCTCCAGACCTAGATCTAACGGATTGTATAAATTGGTCAATTAATAAAGTTTGCTTAAATCTTTTGTTCTTTGACTTGTTTTACTTTGACCGAAGTTTTCCTAACTACGACTAGGACAATACTAAGTATATAAATAAATAAATAATATTATAGGACAATTACACACATCGTTATATTATAGCCCCAAAGTAAGCGTACTCGTAAGTAGCTTGTGTTATGGGTACTATAATAACTGTTGAATATTTTATATATATTATACATAAATACTTATAATATATAGATATACACCCAGACACTGGAAAACATCCGTGCTCATCACACAAACATTTTCCAGATGTGGGAATCGAACCCACAGCCTAGGACACAGAAGCAGGGCCACTACCCACTGCGCCACTCGGCCGTCAGATATAAATGTGAGACATCAAAACGACAGAACACACATTAATCATTATCGAAATATATTATATTTTAATTATATGTGACACTTCCGTATGCGCGGTTTAAAAGACGGAGGTCTCAGGTTCGATTCCCGGCAGAGCCGATTGAGATTTTATTAATTTGTAGGGATTTGGGTGGTGGAACGTTTCAGCCATGGCTAATAACTCAATGCCTTCTGCTGTGTCAGGAGCGATAACGCATTATAATATTAAGCGTAAATTAAAAAAATATTTTGTATTATAAAAGAAATGTATATTAATGTAACGACGCAGACTGAAACATGTTCTATCAAACCTCTGTGGTTATTTACATGTATCCTTATTATACTTGGTTTATGTGTAATTTTTTATTTGATAAAGAAATGAAAAAAAAAAACCACCCTATCGACAAAGACATACGCCAAGCGATTTATCGTCCCGGTACGATGTTTTGTAGAAACCGAAGTGGTGTATATTATGTTATCCTACGCCTAAAAAGTTAGCCCGCATCCATCTTAGATTGCATCATCACTTACCATCTGGTGTGATTGCAGTCAAGGGCTAACTTGTAATAAAAAATAAAAAAAACCTTTTTTGCATATGACAGATATGGACAGATGTAAAATTCGTCCGTTTTAAAAAATTAAAAAAAAACGTTTAATAAACCTATTCACGTTTGGTATCTCTAATTTGATGCATTTCGGAAGATTTTTAATGCCTACAAGTTGGCCCTTGACTGCTATCACACTTGATGTTAAGTGATGATGGAAACGGGCTAACTTGTCCCGCCCAACACGCAGCGGCGTACGTCAATGTGGCCACGAAAGTTCCGTAGTAAAGGATGCGCAGCGCAATAGGATGAAAATCCACACCCCTATCCGCCCGGTTTCTACACGACTCGTACTGGAACGCGAAATCACTTGTCGTTACGTCTTTGCCGGTAGTCTTCAATCAAACGGTGGCTGAATCGCCGCCGCGAGTCAGCCTCAATCATCACTGTGACGGCGAAAGCCTCCCACAAGCCAGACGAAGGTAGGTCCCAGCACTGATCCTTGCGGGCACCCCATAGTGGAGGTTTTCCACAAACGAATAACCCGACACGTCGGTTCGCAAAATAGCTCGCAATCTGCCCCCCCTTCAGGGAATGGACCAGGCGAACCCAGGACCTCCGACTTATAAATTCACCGTGAATATCACTGCGCCACGGAGGTCGACATAAAGAGACTTTTTTTCACATTGCAGAGATATACACTGATACCTATGTATTCTACATTTCTCTTAAAGTACTGCCATTCAATTTACGCACTGCAAAAATTAGAAACGCCCTTCCAGCTTCTGTATTTAATGCTAATATTAAGCTAATGTCCTATAAGTATCTCTAGGTGAAGAGTAAAAAGTTAAAGTTGCCTTTTACATAAATGTATTTTACCATAATTTGCATCATTGCTTACCATAAAGCCTTATTACAGTATACTCTAGTCTATATAAAGAGAAGAGACGATTCGCTCTTTCTCACCTCCTGCCACTGTATTTTACTTCCTTAATGATATCAAGGTAAAAGTATAATAAATGTACAGGGTATACCATATCAAGGTGAGGAACGTCGCCTGATAATATCTGAGTGTGATTTAACGCGGCGCCCCGACCAAGAAGCCGTAAAGATTATCTCGCGCCGCTAATGGCTGGCTAATTAATTATTAAACTACAATACCGCTTCTGCACAGCTTTTTGGTGTGACCCTTTTCCCTTTAGATAATACTAGCAGATGCCTGCGGTTTCCACTGGATCTGGATACAAATTAGTTTGTGCCCTTCCTCGTGCCTCTGGCTATCGTATTATACAAAAAGATTTCATATATTATAAAAATATTATAAAAAATAAAATATTATTTTACATAATTTATAAAAAACGAAAGATAGACAACATATATATACTAAAGCCAAACTCGATTGAGAATGCTTGTCAAAAAACGAATTAAAAAGGAAGGTAGAAATCATTAGTCATTTCACACCTATTTTTTTTAATTAACTAGTTAATGACGAATTCATGACAATAAATAAGATTATTAAGCTTAAAACTAATTAATATATTCAAAGTCTTTTAAATAAGATTTTTAAAATAACAATACATAATTTTAAATTTATTGGGCATAAAATGTATTGCGTTTTCTACCTCCATTTTAAATTTGTTTGTTGACAAGCATTCTCAATCGAGTTTGGCTTTAGTATAGAGACGAATATCTTAGCATTCCTTGGATTTACCGTTCGGGTGCCCGGTCCATCGCGTGGCTGAGAGTAAAAACACCGAACAGACACAAGTGTAGGTTTAAAAGAGATCTCTTAATGACTGCCGTCAACACTTACCTCCTCTGTTCAAGTTATTCTCCCTGCCCAGCCAAATTCGGAAGGACCCTACTAGAGCCTATTATTTTGATGTACGTACCGTAATTACCTTAACTTTTATTTGCATTTAATGTTAATTTGAAATTTCTGTCTCCTATGTTAACGCGTACATAATTTTATAATGTTTTATGGCTATTCAGTGGGAAGAAAAGACGGAAAGCTCTATAATATATTTAGCGGAATTACGACATAGTTTAGTCAAAAGTCTGTCTTCTTATTCTATCTTTTTTGGCATATGGGACTAATGCTAATATTTCTAAAAGCCTTCACAAAAGTAACGTCACACTTAATCAAGTTAAAGGGTTAAATAAAACCGAACGATCCCATACCGACTATTAATCATTTAAGAAACGTTAAGAGAGGAAAATTTATGAGGATCTTTAATAAAATGAAATAGGAAATTTGGTAAGAGACATACGTCATTGCAAAATTAACTTTATGTGCATAGTTTTAAAGTTGCTTTTTGCTGTATGCTGTTTTATGTAAAAATGTAACATTGAACCACAGCTTATACGTAAGCTCGGAGTAATCTTTGTCCCGGTATTTAGTTTACTGACCGTAAAGTACTGACTGCCGAGTTGCTGACTGGCGGATGGCGGCAAAAAGATAAATCTGGGAATGTACTATTCGAAATGAGGTCGCATTCCCCGTTAGAAATGTTTTTGTAATATCTACCTTCCTATCTATTCTAGATGCCGTACAGTGCTCAAATTCGACTGAAATTTATTTCATTTCGAATTATAGCGGTACAATTTTATGCAAGCGTAATTACTAGAAATGCTTGATACCACTAGATTTTTAATATTAATTACGAGGTAAGTTTGTAAGAATTTCTTGAATGATTTTCTTTGCAATGTTAAACAGTAAGAACCGATCCATACAGCGAAATATAAAATCTCCTTCTTTTTACTCAATAAAAATGGAAAAAATAAAATGAAATTTTTAAAATTTCAAAAATCACTACAACATATATATCTGCAAAATATCAACAGTGTTCTTTTTTCCATCAAAAGTCTATCTGGTGGTAAGTGAAAAATCATCAATTATAAATAGATTAACATTTCTTACGGTATAAAAGGAACATCTTGAAATGATAATGTGAAAAATTACAAAATGACACAGGGTTCAGAGTTTAGGGTTCCTGTGTTGTGTTAAGTGTTGTTCCTAAAATTACAATAGTAACAATATTCTTTAAATGGGAACACAGAAATGTAACAGCATGCATGCAGCAGGGATAAACACGGCTGTAGCATTTCCGTACCTAGACGTACTCAAACACAAAAAACTCTACTACTGTTAAAATTAATAAGCAGGTACGATAAGTAACATGTGAATATCTAATATATAAAATTTCCTTGTCACAATGTCAGTTACCGTACTCCTCCGAAACGGCTTTACCGATTTTTACCAAATTTTGTATGCGTATTCAGCAGATCTGAGAATCGGCTACTATCTAATTTTCATCTAAATTTTTTTTTATTTTTAATGCAAAGCAACGTTTGCCGGGTCAGCTAGTCTTATATATAAAATTCTGGGATCACAGTGTTACTTCCATACTCCTTAAAAACGCCTTGACCGATTTTTATGAAATTTTATATGCATATTCAGTAAGTCTGAGAATCAGCTACTATCTATTTTTCATACCCCTAAATGATAAGGGTTATCCACCCCTAACATTGTATTTTAATTTTTTGGACAATTATTTTATAATGTGGCATTAAAAAATACATATAACCTTAAATTCTCACCCCTACACGATGAACCTCTATGTAAAAAAAATGTTTTCTAGAAAAAATATATATGGCAAAACAATGTTTGCCGGGTACAGCTAATTGTTATATATAATTGAGTACCTAAATAAAGCACCTTAGATCTGAAATAGACATTAAAAATAGCCCTTAAATAATATATGAGGCCATACAGGAAATCATTACGCCTCTGTCCGTGACAAACGACAAACTTCGTACTTCGCTGGAAACAAAAAAGGGACGGCTAAGTGCGTTGTACTCTGAACTTTGAAAGGTTCCGTAGTTCTTTTCTATTTTTCATGGTACTTATAGATTATTTAATTTGCGGGTTGTAAGTAGATATACTCGCAAATCAAATTTCGAAATTCAAGACTGTATATTTCAAGTTAACTTTACAAGTTCTTTTGAAAAGATTGTATGTTGGAGTCTATTAAGGCTTAAGAAATCTACTAAGAAAGGATAGCAAAATACTTAATTACCCTGTTATTTTATGGAATTATTTAAAATGTTACATTGAGCGTTGTATGTAGTTTTCAGTATGCAGATATACTGAAAATACTACTTATTACTATTATGTTCAGGCCTGTTTCCGAATAATTTTATTTTTTAGAAATAAAATAAGTTATCGACTAAAAGCTTATATTTGGGATAAATACAAATCCACAATTTACTTTGACGGACACAAGTTTGGGATTGGTTGTGAAATGGCGCTAAAATTACCTATTCCTCAGACTTCTATGAACAATCGTCGCTTATTAATTTAGTTAAAGTTTTCCGTTTTTATATTTCATGTACGCTACGAGAGGAACCTTAAAAAAATTAAAAAATAAACCAAAAAAAGGAACGGAAAAAGAGAAACAATTTCGCTTTATGTCTTCCGCCTGCGTATTATGAAAATGAAGTTTTTAACCTTGACGCCTGGCGCCGCGATTTTTGTTTGTATTCCTTTTTTGTTACCACTCGGATGGATGCGAGATGAAATGATAAGAATTATGTATGGGGCTTCGTTTGTATCTACTTCCGTCTCAAACCGAATTTAAAGAAATAAAGTTGGATTGCAGATAATGCGGGTCACATGCATGATTTTACCCATTTTTTTGAGGTTATTTAAAAATTAAATTTTTTCAAATTTGTGCTTTACAATAGAAATATCCTATTCGACATGCCGAAATGTCCATGTAATCCATGGGAAATGGTCAACTTAACATAAATAGCTTAATTAAACTTAATTAATAATGGTTTTATCGTTGTTAGTTATAATCTTAGGAGCCTAGCCATACTTATATTCTACTTATAAGTATAGAATAATATAAGTACAAATTACAAATTTCTAACTGTCGAACATAGATATATAGGCTCGCCTATTATATTCATAAGATTTTTGAAGGAGAGACTAAAGACTTACTTACTGCCAAGGGATGTAGCGTTCCAGTACGATGTCGTGTAGAAACCAAAAGGGGTGTGGATTTCATCCTACACCTAATAAGTTAGCCCGCTTCCACCTTAGGTTACATCATCTCTTACCATCAGGTGTAATTGCAGTCAAGACCTAACTTGTAATGAAAAATAAATACTTTAGACTGGAGAATAATATTGCTCTAAAGCTCCATTATAAACTATAATAACTAATAATTGATGTTTAAAGTAACAAAGTAGTAGTTGGAATGTATAAAGCATGGGAAATGAAGAGCTACTGCAATTAAAATTGCCATTAGGGGGCGATGAAACTATACCAAAAATGTTAGAAAAATAAAATTAATTCCACAACTACCGAGTTAAACCCCTGTGGATTAAGTTAAGCGAATCCAACGAGGTGTTTACGCACTGCAGTTTTGAGTAGCGTCGCTGTTATAAAGTTTATACTTATTACTGGTTACAACTTAACATTTAGTATTTATTGCACCTTTGACCGTGCTTAAGTTTTCTCCTAACTAATAATTATTGTCCGAATTTAAAAGATATAGTTTCCAGTGGATTTTGTCTTCCTCCTAAAGTTAAAAACAGTGAATGAGGCTTGAGAACTGCAAGGCAAGTATATCATTTTACACATGATAAAATGTGGCCTATGTGTTATTGTTATATGCAAACTATATTATTGTGAAGTTTCATCAAAATCCATTCAGTATTTTTTGTGTAAAATAGTAACAAACATCTATCCGTACAAACTTTCGCTTTTATAATATTAGTAAAGATATTCCGCCAAATTCCCTAAAGGAGAGATGGCTTGTGACACGTCATAAGCAGAAATATGATTCCTTAAAATCGAGACTTAACCTGTTCGGCCTCATGAGCTGATGTATCAAGTCCTTCTTCTTACTACACTTACTATAACAAAACATAGAACCGACTCAAAACGCACTAAAAAGTAAAAAATAACTGTGTCATTTAGTTGCTTTAATTTACTTAAGCATATCTATGAAGTCGGTGCCAGCCAAGTTTAACAAACATTTATTTTACGTAGTAAAGCAGTTTGTGGGTTCTAGGTAACGTCCTTAAAGTAGTAACCTTGGCTGGCACCGACTCCTAGATATGCTTAAGTAAATTAAAGCACCTAAATGACACAGTTATTTTTTGCCTTTTAGTGCGTTTTGAGTCGGTTATATTTTTTGTTAAAAATTTTTATTTCTTACTTTTCAATGATTTATCGCCACGTAACGTAATCGTACTACACTGTCATAGTATATTATATGGCACTAGTAGCCAAAAAGCTACCGATACCGAGACAAAACCCGAAAATTTGAAGAGTTCCTTCAATTTCCCCAGGATATCCTCATCAGATCCTAACATGATGACAATGGGACCACCTTGGAAGTATGTCCTTTCTAATAAAAAAAGAATTATCAAAATCGGACAACTCTGTAAAAAGTTATGCGTGGTCATACATTAAAAAAATTATACGTGTGGAATTGAGAACCTCCTCCGTTTTTTTTCATTTTCGTTAAAAATGATATCTGCAGTGCGCGTAGACACTCGCACTTTAAAAAAGTGTAGTCGTCAAGCAACGTGAGTAAACTAAGTACAAAATACTCTCCCACAATCGACTAGGAATGCTTCCAATTACTCACAAGCACACAACCATAGTCTAGTTCTTAGCTTATATATTTTTTTAAAAAGCTGGAATTTAGTATAAAGTTATAGATAACTTTTAATTTGGTATTGTTACATTCATTTTTCGTTCGTTAATGTCAAAATATTAAAATGTTCTTAAACTAGACATTGTAACAAATTGGTTCAAAAAACAAGAAAATTGAAATTAATTTCCTTGACACGGGTATAATTTCTAAGAGATCTTTAAGACGCTAATAACTTATAATTAATATACAGGCATTAACTAAGAACTAAATTAAACGCCATAATGTTCAATCGCTTCAACTAAGGCTACGTTCGCATAAGGCATATCTTACTTTAGCTTACGTGATAATAAATAAAAAATAGGCAGGTAATTCATATCACATAGACAGTAAATAAGTACCTTATTTACCCTATGATTGTTGGGAGTTTAGAGACGTTAATTTTTTTAAGATGTTCAATTTTAAATTTTAAAGTAGGTAAAAATATATATCTTTTGATGGTTTAAAAGAGACAGTTAGAAAGTAATTATAAACTTTTATTAACATATTTGTGAACCTATAGACCAAACGTAGCAAAGAACACGATATCTTGTACGAAATGAGATCTTGGGGTCGCATAATACCTATTTTTGACATTTTATAAAATGGTCCAGATCTGATCTGAAATGTTGAGCAGCGACCTCCAAATCACGTAGTTTTTGATATCATCATTGTTTTGGTTTTACTTATATTAATGGATAAATATTGACCATGTTAATATTCTCGCTAACTGTGAATATAGCCTTAGTTAAGGCGGGCAATATTTCTCGTGGAGTAATTTTATACGGGCCACCTGACACGGGCTACCGTGATATTGGGAAAATAAATCATTTCATTACTACACGGCACACGCTGCGCTCTGAGCCGCTATGAGGCTCTACAATGTTATAATGTGAGGCAGGTAGGAGGTACGTTTACTTTTCTTGGAGATATACTTACTTTAGTATGTCTAGAACAATTGGATCTAAGTTATTAATTTAGTCAATATCTACAAATACCTAAACAAAATTGAGGTGACTGGTTGTGGTTCCAAATGAAAAGCTTTTCACTAAATGGATTTAAAATGATATAAATACAAATCCGACAAAAACGTAATTCGTCATTTTTGGCGGCCATCTTAGATTTGAAACTTTTAATAGTATTTTTTATTATTATTATCGACTACAAGTTGGCCCTTGACTGCTATCACACCTGATGTTAAGTGATGATGCAATCTAAGATGGAAGCGGGCTAACATGTTAGGAGTGGGACGAAAATCCACACCCCTTTCGGTTTCTACACGACATCGTAACGTCTACGGTACGTCTTTGTAGGTAGAGTGATAACTAGCCACGGCGAAAGCCTCCCACCAGCCAGACCAAGACAAATTAAAAAAAATCTCAATCTGCCTCGCCGGGAATCGAACCTCCATCTTATAATTCCACCGCGCATACCACTGCGCCATGGAGGTCGTCAAAGTATTCTACTAGTCAAGCTCTTTTATTTGATACCCATATTGAGAGGGGCATGAAAAAATACGCAATACGCCATTTTGTAGCGGCGGCCATTTTGGACTGATTTCACCAAACATAGCTAAGAACCACCTTTTTTGAATTTAAGATTTTTTAAATTTGAGACTAAGGAAAATACCTTTGCTCGTATACGTATATAAAAGTAAACAAAATGGATCTTGATAGATTATATTTTCAAAACAACAACATTTTCCCTTCATACGCGTATCATTTGATCCCATAAGATTGCATTTCCTCGCCTTCCTGTCATTTATTAGGGGGCATCCAGCAGAGACGTCTGCAAGGGGATTCCTTATACTTTCAGGGGTTTATCTTGAGGGTTAAGTGCATCCCCTAACGTCGTTAATCTTAACGGCGTTTAATTGCTAACCAGATAACTAATGGAAGTTAAATGACTACTGCAGTTATATTAAAGTTTGTACTCGTTAATGACGTGACACGGTTGTCTTGTGATTTTTTCAGACCGTACACGATCTTAATATTAATATGTATAAAATTAAGTTTTACTTATAATTATTTACAACTCTACATTATCAAAGTCGGCTATTTATAGATTCAAGACATTCAGAACAGGGGATATTAAACTTAGACACACCATGCTGTTTTAATGATGGACGGTCGGCATAGGGTGATAATCTTTTTAACCGACGAAAAAAATGGAGGAGGTTCTCAATTCGACACGTATATATATATATTTTTTTACCCGACTGCGTCAGAAGGAGGGTTATGTTTTTCGAGCATATGTATGTATGTATGTATGTATGTATGTATGTATGTATGTATGTATGTATGTATGTATGTATGTATGTATGTCCATTTCTTCGGCACGCGCTACAGCCTAAACGGCTGAACGGATTTTGACATGTGAGGTGTCGTTGAATTTGTCAAAATTGTGGTAGTGACATAGGCTATATAAATTTTCAAAATGGCGGCTGTAAATGGGGGGAAAAAGGGTGGATGTGTGTATTTTTTTCTCTTATCTTAGCAATATGGGCACCAATTGAAAGGTCGTAAAAAGACCATTTCAAAAATATAAATATCATGTCATGTTCATATTACTTTTTTAACAAAAAATGGCAAAAAGTGTACTAAGTGTACCGTATCATTTCTATGCCAAAAATTTAAACTAAAAAGTCTCAAATAAAATCATTATTATAAAAACAAAAAACCCGACTGCTTAGTATTAAGAACTGAAAAGAGAAAAACAAGGATCACTATATCTATATAAAATTCTAAATACTTTATGGTGCTGCAGGCGGGGACAAACGTAGATCTTTCTTTCCCAGGTAGTAAAGTATTTTGTCCACGCCTGCAGCACCATAAAGTATTTAGAATTTTATATAGATATAGTGATCCTTGTTTTTCTCTTTTCAGTTACTAATACTAAGCAGTCGGGTTTTTGTTTTTATAATAATGATTTTTTTATGTATGACCACGCATGACTTTTTACAGAGTTGTCCGATTTTGATGATTCTTTTTTTATTAGAAAGGGCATACTTCTAAGATGGTCCCATTGTCACCATGTTAGGATCTGATGATGATATCCTGGAGAAATTAAAGGAACTCTTCGAATTTTGGAGGCACGCTTACAGCGATTACAGTTTTTGTCTCGTTATCGGTAGCTTTTTGGCTACTAGTGCCGTATAATATACTATGACAGTATAGTACGTTACGTGGCGATAAATCACTAAAATGTAAGAAATAAAAATTTTTAACAAAAAATAGAACCGACTAAAAACGCACTAAAAAGTATAAAATAATTGTGTCATTTACTTGGTTTAATTTACTTAAGCATATCTAGGAGTCAGTGCCAGCCAAGGTTTCTACTTTAAGGACGTTACCTAGAACCGACAAACTTCTTTACTACGTAAAATAAATGTTCCTTAAACTTGCTGGCACCGACTTCATAGATATGCTTAAGTAAATTAAAGCAAGTAAATGACACAATTATTTTTTACTTTTTAGTGCGTTTTGAGTCGGTTCTATTTTTTGTTAAAAATTTTTATTACTCGTATAAGGATCACCTTACTTAACGTTGTTATCTAGACTTCGAGCTATATATACTACACTATACACTATCAACTAGGACTAGGAACAGAGAATTTGGCAGAATAAAGAAAATCTCAATATTTGACGGCCTCCGTGGCGCAGTGGTATGCGCGATGGATTTATAAGACGGAGGTCCTGGGTTCGATTCCCGGCGGGGCAGATTGAGAGATTTCTTAATTTGTCTGGCTGGTGGGAGGCTTTCGCCGTGGCTAGTTACCACCCCACCGACAAAGACGTATCGCCAAGCGATTTAGCGTTCCGGTACGATGTCGTGTAGAAACCGAAAGGGGTGTGGATTTCCGTCGCAGTCCTAACAAGTTGGCCCGCTTCCATCTTAGATTGCATCATCACTTAACATCAGGTGTGATCGCAGTCAAGGGCCAACTTGTAGTCGATAAAAAAAAAACCCTAACCAGGACATAAATCCAGGGTTTATGCAATCTAAAGCTACACATTTTAACCAGTGGATCAACCAGAGCCCTATTACTAGTATACTATTAGTATGATTGCAATAAACTATAAAAAAACCATATAAAGACATATTTTGCAATCAAAGGACACTTATAATCCTTTACCTTACAATTTATAGATATTCAATATTGCCGGTATAAATTGCGGTGGTATTAAAGTCGAGAAACATTGTAAATTAATCGGCAAGCACAGATAGATTATTCCAATTTATTATATGATTTAAACGAGATATGAATTCCACTTGGTGGTATAATTAGTCGTCGAGACATCTCTTCCAAGAACTGGCGTCTACTTGTGCAAATATGATGTATGTGTCAGGCAAAGTATTTTAATGCGTGCACTTTTGTGTTTTATATTTGTAAATTGTATTTTTAATTGCCCCGATATAGGGACACTTTGAAATTTGTATTTCGTTTTGGTTATAAAATACTGATAAGAGACTGTAACGGACAAACCTTCGTCATTTTATAAAAGTTGAGTGAAAAATAAACATTGTTGCGAAGTTAAAATTTAGAAAGAGCTAAGCCTAATGTAGGACATTACCAATTTCCCAAACTCTGGGAAGACCTGTAATTTCAGTTAACTCCGTATAAAAGAAGGAATATTAAGTAACTTATTTTTCGATATGTTTTTATGTGCCACTCCTAGATTACACTTCCTTTTATTATTTATATTTATTTATCTCAATTAAAATAGAAATAAAAGAATTTATTTTATTAGAAATCTTACTAAGGTATTAACTTAAAATACTTATCAAGCCTCGTAAGTAGTGGTGTCCCGTTTTCTGAGATAATGGAGCCTGGGAAAAGGTACTGAATTGAGAAAAGATTCAACACAAAAGTAGGTTTAACACAATACCTATCCTACGCGTTTATAGGGTAAGCCGAGAGCTCTTCAATCTTTTTGCCGCCCGCGGTGGTTTTATCGCATCGCTTTGACACAGTCACGTAATTAATCTTTCGCCGCGAAAATGGGTCATGGTGAATTATTTTTATTACTTACTCGACTTCAAAATGTGTCCAATGAATTAAAACAAAACCCACTCCTATTTGTAGTTATTTAAAATTGTTTCTCCTTAAGTTTAATGACTGTAGGAACAAATTCATTCGACAGACGAACGAAGTTCGAGACGTGCAAAGCTTAGGGTGGTGCGTCCCGGTTACACTGGCTAATAATAATTTATCCTAAGGGTTATTGATGACTAATGACTTAAAAAGCGAGGACCTCCTACTGATCTTCAGCGTAGGGTCCATTGGTCGGTCCCAGGAACAGAGTTTTGTGCAGCATGCAGCCAGTATGGTATTACAAGGTTATATTTATATTGAATCGAAGAATTTTACCTAGAGCCCGTCATTTCATAAAAGCTTAAAGGCCTAACTGCTACCATAGATAGGGACTTTATCGTAGATACTTTGGTGGGAGCTTGAACTGAGAAACTTTCAACTTTTGACGGCCTCTGTGGTGCAGTGGTTTGCGCAGTGGATTTCTATGACAGAGGTCCTGGGTTCAATTCCCGGCTGGGTCGATTAAGATTTTCTAAAATTATCTGTGATAATTTTCTAATGAGATGAGGTTTAGCTGGTGTGAGGCTTCAGCCGTGGCTAGTTACCACCCTGTCGGCAAAGATTTAGCGTTCCTGTACGATGTCGTGCAGAAACAGATAGGGGTAGAGTTTCATACTACTCCTAACAAGTTACTACTTCCATCTTAGATTGCATAATCACTTAACATCAGGTGTGATTGCAGTCAAGGGCTTGCTTGTATTGAATAAAAAAAGCTTATAAAATGACGTAATTCTGGCATCCACAGGCTCTCCCCATATTATATACCTATATATTTCTATTATTAATTGCCTTGCCAGTAAAATGTAACTGACACCATTCTCATAGATCAGCCCACAGTTAGCTGAGATACAAATCAAATAGCGGTATCTAAATCAACATTAATTGTTTAAATCGATTGTTACAGAGACCACTTTGTAAATACTATCCTACACGCTCTACAATCTATTTTAAACTTTAAGCCATTGTAATAAAATTTATATTGCCTTGCTAACTTTTAAGCAATCGAATACCTACATTTCTTTTCATTACTTTTGCCGACTCATCACAGTAGCATGCAGTTCATATATGCATAAACACACTGCCTACTATAGTTTATGAAACACTATTTTAGATTTATATCAATTACCAGAGGATACCCATGGTTTAATCCGAGTAGTTCTCGTTTTCGTGGGAGTTACAGAATAAAATATGGCCTATGTGTTAACTCCATACAAAATTTTATTAAAATCGCTCCAGAATACACACTCACGCACTCACAAACCTTCGCCTTTATAACAGTAGTAATAAGAATAGAATTTTACTATTCCGTTTCAAAAAAATATTTGGTAACAAAACCCCAATAAGTATTTTCAAATTTTCTGATATGTATGTTTGTAAGTTCACGTTAATCACAATAACTACTTAATGGATTTTTAAGCTATTGCATAGCTTCTATCACGGGCCTTGAGCGTGGAGACCGAATCCAGAAATTCCGTAACGAAAAAAACCTAACACCCCCCCCCACTCCGATCGATAAATACCAGAATTTTTAATGACTTTTTGAAATATCGCGCTTGTAAAAAAACAACGAAAAAAAATATTGCATAAAAAAACACAGAAAAAAAAACCTGCATAAATAAAATAAATATATAATTATAATTGCATAAGTTGATAAAAAATGCAATGCAATAGCTTTACCGCGGCAGCTTCCGAGTGCCACACGTTTTTTTTTGTTATACCTATACTTCAGACGTAGGTGAGTCCTCCAATAAAAAAAAATATCCATATTTACAGCGATATTTGTGTAAATGATATGAACGAACGATGTAAACGAGATGAACGATGAACGATGAACGCGTATCCGCGAGGAATACGCTCCGGAAAAAATCGCGTTAACTGAAATTCGCGTATATCGAGGTTTATGATAAAACATTGTCAATATTTAATACAAATAAACACGAATCATTTTAATCAATCACTTTAATTCTAAGAACACTTTATGTAGTACATACTATTATTTATTTTTTACGGAAAAATACATCTATTGTCTTTTAGGTAGCATTTTTATTACGTTACGTCGATCTTTCGCAGCTTTGAAACCACTGGCTTGACGTTCTTCCTTAGAAATGAATGTTACAGATAAGTGTGTTCAAATCTAAATCTTCGATCCTAACTGATAGTAACTTCTCCCTTCTTTCTAAAATAGAGGACATCGAACTAGAAAGTTTTGTTGCACTTATAGGTGTTGAAGTATCGACGGAGACTTTAAGTAATTAATAAATAAGTATTATAGGACAATTACACATATCGCTGCATAGCCCCAAAGTAAGCGTAGGTAGCTTGTGTTATGGGTACTATGATAACTGATGAATATGTTTATATTTATTAGGTATACATAAATACTTATAATATTTAGATATACACTCTGACACTGGAAAAATCCATGCTCATAACACAAACATTTTCCACAGGTGGGAATCGAACCCACAGCCTAGGACGCAGAAGCAGGGTCACTACCCACTGCGACACGGAGGCCGTCACTAATTTGTTCCAAAGTTTCTAAAACCGTTCTCGCGAATTGATGATATGAAATTCGCGTTATAGCATAACGGGGTCGCGTTAAGCGGAGTATTACTGTATACAAAAATAAACAGTTGGGTGCTCAATTTTTGCAGAGTGTCGTCTCTAGACTCTAGACTCTATTGTAGAGCTTTGTAATTCGAGCATATTTCGACAATAAGCACGTGAGTCCTAGTCCTAATTTGTCCATTAGAATAAAGAATTGTGTACTCACCTTTACATTTCAGCCATTTTCCGCTCAATTATTTTATTACCACCCTCATATTTTATTTAAAATTAAAAAAGCATGCGAAATCACGAATAACACCCGCATACACAAAATATGAATGGCGTGCCGCATGCAATCTGTTATCGTGACGTAAGTGATTGCCGCGAACCTGCGAACTACCATGCGTCGCATGCCATGCCATGCCATGCCATGCATCGTGCATGCATGCCTGTGGCACTTGTTGTTGCTCATTAGTTTTCAATTTGCCGCTGGATATTTCAGCTAAGTTTTGCGTATCCATCCAAGTAAACAAATTACAGTAATTAAAATCTAAGTAATAAGTAACATACATCTATAATTGTACCTTTGACTTTAAAGCTTTCTTTCAATTTGAACGGCATCATTAGAACAAAGAAAAATCATCATAATCATTACCAGCTTATTAACGGCCTACTACAGGGCCAGGCCTCCCTCCTTATAAGAGAGGGGATATGAAGCGTACACCCACCACGCTTCTCCAATGCGGGTTGGCGGGCTTAGGGTGATAATGTTTCATTTATTAACGATCGCTATCAGATGTTGATGACAGTAACCGAGACCGACGGCTTAACGTGCTCTCCGAGGCACGGGGGTGTAACACCACCAACTTCCCGACTCCGGGCTTGGAATGTACTGAGAATTTCATAGAAGAATGAAAAAAAAAATATTCCGTAACCCGACCCAGGATTCGAACCCCGGACCTCGTGATCGAAGCCAAATAGGCTAACCACTAGACCAACGAGGCAGTGAAAGGCAGGCAAAGAAAAATATTTTACTCATTTTCTTGTTAGTTAGGTAGCAGCACATTGGCGAATTCCTGAGAATATAACCCAGAGGACTTGGGTTCGCGACAGTTTGGATCAATTTAGGATTTAAAGTTCTAAGTTCGACTAAAGGTGTATGCGTTATTACAATTTGCTAGGTAAATTGTATAACATCCTAAAACGTACCGGGGTGTTTCGATCTTGTTAACACAATTCTGTATATAAAATCATTATTTTAAATGAAAAAAAAAACCATAGTACCTACCACCTAGACACCTTCCAGAATTAAGTAAATTCTTGTCCACATATCTCCTTCAGAATTTTTTTTTCTAGGCATGTATTCTCTCTCTTTAACTCCTGGTTGACGACTTGTTAGGGTATTTACCTAATACGTTGTATAAATAGTTGTATTATGCACTAGCTGTTTTCAGTGGTTTTGTCCATGTAGAGAGATTCCGTGGGGGTATCGAGAAATGTATTCTTAGTGAGCGTCTACATCACATTATTAGTAATAAAATTGATTGGTAAATCACTGTAGTATAGATTTTTAATTATGGTTTTATGGTATGATTTTAGATATAGAAAATAATAATATTTTTGGCTGGTGGGAGGTTCGCCTTGGCTAGTTACCACCCTACCGACAAAGACGTACCGCCAAGCGATTTAGCGTTACGGTACGATGTCGTGTAGAAACCGAAAGGGGTGTGGATTTTCGTCCTACTCCTAACAAGTTAGCCCGCTTCCATCTTAGACTGCATCATCACTTAACATCAGGTGTGATAGCAGTCAAGGGCCAACTTGTAGTCGATAAAAAAAAAATTTAACAAAACATAATTTTCAGTTAAGAATTACTGTTACATTGCGTGTTTTAAAGTAGCTGCACTAAACGAAATCCTACACAGGAAAATAATATCAACATGAAGCTTGTATTTTATCGCAAAATCTATACTTTATCTCAACAAAGCAGATCTAATATCATTACAGCATCGATAGCCTATCTATTATGATAAATGCGCCATGACAGGAATCATTAGAGGCGCTTAACAACGCGGAGGCATCGTTAGCGGCCATTTGCTAACGTCTTTCATAAATACTAAGCGAGTAAACATTCCTCCCTTCGGGGTTATTGCAGGGCGTTATTTCATAACTATTTAATTGAAGGGTAATACAGTGCATATCTGACCTTAGTTTTTTTAGTTTTTATTATGGTAATCCTGTTTGTAAAAATTCTGGGGTGTATGTTGTTGTTGAAGCTAAGTTTGATGAATTTTACTATGAGTGACGAGGTTGCTATTAAACATGTTGACATGTGGCAGCCTCGACGGTCTTATAAAACGGAGGTCCTGGGTTCGATTCCCGGCTGATTAAGATTTTCTAAATTTGTCCGGATCTAGCTGTCAATATTCAAACTACCTTTTTTATTACAAGTTAGCCCTTGACTTCAAACACACCTGATGGTTGGTGCAATATAAGACGAAAGCGGGCTCACTTGTTAGGAGTAGAATAAAAATCCACACCCCGTTCGGTTTATGTATCGTGCCGGAACACAAAATCGCTATTTAGAATAAATATTATCAAAAATGGTTCGGTGGTTCTGATAACAAGGCTTAACAATATTACAAGTAGTCATAGCAACAACCGTAGTAAAAATATTCCACTGAACTTGATCGTCACAATGAATTTAAACATGACGTAACTCTAGAACTATAAAGTTTTGTAACTTGCCTAAAGAGCAGGGTAAACCCACCCATCGTCGTCTTTAATATTTTATTGCAAATCGCGATAAGCAAACAGTGACAGGTCGCGTGCTAGCGAAGGGATGAGTCACTGCGCTGTGAGACAACAAGCTGCACAATTTACACCCCCGTTTATAGTTTTAGCGAGGGAAGAAGTCATCTTAACAAGTGTGCTCTTAACAACTCTGTTTTTATACAATTGCGCTGTGCAAATGGGAAGCAATGTTTTCAACTGCACTTGTGTGTGTTTGTTTCTTTACGGATTTATTGCAATTTATTATTCTTGGTTGTGTCATAAAAATGATATTGTTTCTTAAAAACTTAATAAAAAAAACTGTCCGGGCCAAAGAGACGCGGGTTTCTAGAAATCTTCTTTTTTTCAAATATATATTATCCTAATACGTAACACTTTTTTTAATATTAAGTAACACTTTTTAATAAAAATATACAGAATATTTTGTTTTACGTTTTCAGATTTGTGCCATTTGGCTCTGCGGAAGACCAGCTCTGCGCCGGCGGATTTTCTACAGGCACATGCTGAGCGGAGTAAATTATGATATGTGATACGTACACATGTTTTTTTGTTTTTCCTTATATTTGTTTGTTGTTCCTTTCTTTCTTTCTTTCATTTATTATAAAAGCATATTACTGGTGTGTAATAAATTTTCAATTGTATGTCATGTAAATAACAACATTTATGATGTAATAATTGCATTGGCTGACTTTTATACTAAATGACATTATGACAATATCATTTGAGCAGTTTATATGAAAAATAAAATTTAAAAGAGAAGTGGTAACACTTACAATTACAATGAAACACACATATATAAATGAAGCGGAGCTAAGTGATAAAAGTACAGTAACGCGAATTCAGTTAAGGAGTTGCCATTTTTTAGGTATTTAATATTACAGCGTATATTTTCTAATTGTTTTATAGTGATGCCACCATTTCTAGTCAATAAATTCTACAATAAAAATATTTTCAATAACGTGGGAGGTCCAAGTGTTTGACCTTGACCCTTTATATGAACACCGGGAATAGTAGATCATTAATCATTCCGACGTTCAGAGGTTACCGAAATATACAAATCATCAGGTCGATAACCGGGGTTATTACCCTAGCTTGAAAAATGTACAATAGACAACGTTTATAAAGGATGTGTTTGTATACAGAATTTTACTACGCAATTTCAATAGCAAGGTATACTGTACTGTCATGGAAGCCAGTAGGTACATACAGTTCTTAATTTTTTATTGCTGTAGGCATTTCTAAACTATACTAAAGCCAAACTCGATTGAGAATGCTTGTCAACAAACAAATTAAAAATGAAGGTAGAAATCACTAATCATTTAACACCTATTTTTTAAATTAACTAGTTAATGACGAATTCATGAGAATAAATTAGATTAGTAAGCTTAAAACTAATTAATATATTCAATATCTTTTAAATAAAATTTTATAAAAAACAAAACATAATTTTAAATTTATTAGGCATAAAACGTGTTGCATTTTCTACCTTCATTTTAAATTTGTTTGTTGACAAGCATTCTCAATCAAGTTTGGCTTTAGTATAGGTGTTTGTAAATATCCCTATTATAACTATTAATTTTCCATAGTTCCTTAATTTGGGGCTCGTAATGGTGGTGAAAACCTGCCCTAGATTGATAAATGGAACTATCGCGTTCCAGAATCAGCTATCTACAGTCCAGTCTAGCTCTACCAGTGGTACCACGTTGAGATTCAACATTCAAAATCACTTATGTACAGTGTGAGTGCACAAACGGGTGCACAAAATGGTAATTTAAAATTATGTATATGGACGTAAGACGAAGTAATATCTATTTTAAAATCCATTCACCGAGCCACTTAACGTAATTACCGCATAAACCACTTCGCTAAACAACGAAGTAAAGAGTAAAATGTTTTAGTTTAAAACCATGAAACGCAGGGCATCTATCGTGCCAAAAGAAAAACACCCAATTGTTTCGTCCAGTTCGCTGTGGAAACAAAGGCCTAAAAGCGGCTATGTTTTTTCATCACATTCCAATTTTCTCGAGTCTAAGTTATGAGAGAGGCGATATTTAAAATTGTAGTCATGTAACATACAAAATATACAACTTTTCAATACGTGTTGGCGCAGGCGTAAATGAACTGTAATATGAAAGTGACATCCTTGGTGCCCCTTTATCCCCGTTTTTTTGTCATTTTTCACTGATTCTTTGCTTCTATTAGTTACAGTATGATGTTATATATTCTTTAAAGCCTTTCTCGACAAATGGACTACCCAACACTAAAATAACTTTTAAATTAGAACCAGTAGTTCCTGAGATTAGTGCGTTCAAGGACAATATACACATCGCTTCTTGTGTTACGGGTGCAAAGGCAACTGATGATTTTTTTTGTATATTTTACCTAAATAAACACACAGACACTGGAAAACATCTATACTTATCTCGCAAACGATTCTAGATGTGGGAATCGAACCCACAGCCTTGGAAGCAGAAGCGGAGTTACTAACCACTGCGACACTCGGTTGTCAAACCATCAACTAAAAAAAAAACCATTTGCGGGTGTTAGTTGGCATGACAATAATCAAGCGCCTCTTAACTTTTAGTTTGGCTTCTTAACAGTGAAGCCTCTTTTGAGGTGCCGAACTTTCGAGGAACTACTTAGGAACTTGCCGGCCGCCTTTATTGTAACCTTACATAATATTCTGATGTTCTATCATCCAGACACGCGGCTGCGTGAACACCCAAGTTAAGGCCACGGCTAGTTCATAATTACGCGAAGCTTTTAGATGTAGCTTTCAATACTATAGTAAGTCGAACTCTAACGTTACTGTTTCTTACAACTTGGACCACTGAATTGCATATTCGAGTACCCCCTTGTTATGTTAGCTGTTTGCGGAATTACTTTTTTTTAATTCCCCGTCAGCACACGCTAGGTGTTGTATATTCATTAGAATCGACATGAAAGAGGGTTTTCGCTTTTAAACAATTACTTGTTTTCTGCTATCCGCCATCGCTGTGAGACCCCATTGTGTTTGGGGTCAATGGATCCAACGTTTTCGGTTGCTTCTCAGAAACCTATATTCGTGGTATAATTTTCTACTAATAACTTTGTTGTGCCGCTATTGATAGATTTTAATTGGCGTCCAACGTTGGCGTCCGTATATTGTACGTAAACGATATGTACGGTTTACTGTATTTTGTTTATACCGTTTATAGTTAAGTTGAATAGTTTTAATAGTTCTTTTTTTAGTATTGTTATCGATTTTTAGCCTTATAACCGAGTGCAAGCCTATACCATAAAAAGGTTTTATGTCCTAGAAAATATGGCTGCTTATAAATAATCATAAATTCGTTTTATGAAGAAAAATATTTGCATGTTTGCAATATATTAAATTATTCACAATGCTCATGCGATTTACGGTTTTGGCCTTTTGTGTCCTTAGTACGATTTCCATTATAGTCTATGGTTTTCCATATTGATTTCTTCTCTATTTATCAGATATATAAATAAAAAAAAACACCATTTATTTCAAGCTTATTATTAATTGTTCCAACTTACTTATTATACCATCAAAAATACCTTATTTTGATGGTTTAATAAGTAAGTTGGAGAATGGAGAGAGAGAGACAATGACAAAAATAATGATAAGGTTTTTAAATTATATTTCAAATTCATTAGTAGTAGGTTTATTAGTAAGTTTATACAAGACCTTTTGAAAAGTCAAATGTGTCAGTGCGTAGTGACTCCACCATTGGCACGAAAATAAGATATTGTTCAGAAGAGAGCAGAGCCGGCAAGAAATCAGTTGCTCTTACAAAATGATTTTAAAATTTGTTATTTATAACTTACCTACAGTCCAAGTTATCCCGTCTTGTGTATAAAAGAAAGCAGAGCCGATTTCTTTCAAAATTCTTTGTCGTTCAAGTATTTTTATATATACTCGTACGATTTTCCTTTGTTCTCTTATATTTTGTGATCAAAATAAAAAACATAAATCTAGTGACTGCCTCTTTTTTATCGACTACAAGTTGGCCTTTGACTGCTATCACACCTGATGTTAAGTGATGATGTAATCTAAGATGGAAGAGTGCTAACTTGTTAGGGGTAGGATGAAATTGGTTTCTACACGACATCGTACCGGAACGCTTAATCGCTTGGCGGTACGTCTTTGTCAGTAGAGTGGTAACTAGCCGCGGTGAAAACCTCCCACCAGCCAGACCAAGACAAATTAAGAAAAATATCAATCTTACCTACCGGGAATCGAACCCAGGATCTCCACCGCTCATACCACTGCGCTACGGAGGACGTCAAATATACGAAAGCCAAAATCAAAACTACGGAGGCCTCAAATTACGAGTACGTATAAGATTTCATACGAATACTATAGCATAGTATAGCTATATATTCTTGACTTCTTTTCCATTTTACAAACTTTTCGTGTGATGCGTTGCTTGTAGAAAGAAGTTGTGCAAATTTAAGTTTGAAGACAGGGTGAATTAGAAAAGTTCTTACAATATTTCCATTAAAAAGTTACTCGTAAATTTTATTAGTAAAACAAACAAAATATACCTCACTAAGGTTAGTGATCGACAAGTAAATAGTATACACTTACGATAATTACAATATTCGCCCGACAAATTACGTGACTAACTACCCCCGGCCACCCATTCGCTTTCCTAATCATTTCCATGCATACATTTTCACCGGCTTCGTATGAAACTTCCATACAATTCTCAGCAATATATCACAGTTTGATTTTAATGACGGGGTTCACGCGACACGGAACGGTTCTCTGTGACAACCACCAATCATGGTTTAAAAATGGAATAGCATTGTTTTTACACAAACGCCGTAGCCATGCGAATTCGAACTGTAATTTGAACGCGTTAGAATTGGTTTTCTCTTGCCGCACACTTCTGGGAATAGTTGTAGCAATGTTCGCAACAAAATAGGCTAGTAAAATCGCAGTCCAAAATGCATATGGGGTAAATTGCCGTAAAAATAACTGGAACGCGATTCATTGGCTTTCCTATTCGGGGCATTGCGAAAAATATTTCTATAGTGTTCTATTTAAATGAGACAACTACATTCGTTCCAATTGCATTTTTAAAAGTATAAGCTTTTTTGAGAAATCTAAGTTTGATATTTGCTAATCTTATGGATGTTTTTAATGTTTGGCTGTTTATAAATCTTTGAATGAATCATTTGCAAATGATTAGAAAATACTAGTGATTGCTATCACTGATTTCTGAATGTTTATGTATTATTGAGAATTACTTGATAGGAAAAAATCACAATACTTTATAGCCTTGAATTCAGGATATGACAAATTGAACCATATAGCCATTTGGACTAACTGGTAATACGTAGCTATTATCCGTACCGACATCGAATATTGTTTACGTTGTTTGGTTAATTTGTAGGTATTATTACCTACTCGTTGGTCTAGTGGTTAGCCTATGTGGCTTCGATCACGAGGTCCTGGGTTCGATTCCTGGGCCGGGTCACGGATTAATTCTGAGCTTTTTCATTCTTCTATGAAATTCTTAGTACATTCCAAGCCCGGAGTCGGGAAGTTGGCGGTGTTACACCCCCGTGCCTCGGAGAGCACGTTATGTCGTCGGCCCCGGTCACAATCATCAACATCTGATAGTGATCGTTAATAAATGAAACATTATCACCCGCCAACCCGCATTGGAGCAGCGTGGTGGGTGTACGCTCCATATCCCCTCTCCTATAAGGAGGGAGGCCTGGCCCAGAAGTGAGGCTTAAATAGGCTGATAATGATGATGACTACCTACACTCTTACATACATAGTTGGCATCACGCTTCATTCCCATGGGGGTGAAGGCAGAACAACATTCTTCCAGTTGACACGCTCCTTGCATATATCCTTAGAGCTTAGCCTCTTCCCTTTAATAATCTACCTTGTTAGATACAACAAAAAAAAAATGTGTGCGTGTACTAGCGTACACTCGTAAGAAGTGAAACTAACTAACAAACTTATCAATATTCAAGTACCTATTAGAAAAAATTGATACCTTAATTACACCCACGTGTTAGTGTATTGAAAAATACAATCAAAAACTGAGATTAATTTTAAATAAGGTGGAAAAATAAATACCATAATTACACCTAAGTATTAGAAGAAGAAATGTAATTACTTACTTTTTTTAGAAATTCACTGGAATTAGAATTAAAATAAACCCTTTGATTTTGCTGATCACTACAATATAACATATATATATATATATATATATATATATATATATATATATTTATCACGTCAGTTCCATAAGTCAAAGATGGCGCGTAACGGAAAAATGTGACGCGTAACGAAAAAATGTTACACTAAATTTTTTTCCAACCCCGATAAAGAAGTTTCACTTCAAAAAATGTATAGAATACAAATAAGTTTTTTATACTTATAGTTCAACAATTCAATTTTTCCGCATTGTGTCAAAAACCAGCTTCTTCTTACAATAAAACCAGTTAATAGCTGTCATCGGCAAGTTGACTTGTGATTAATGATAACTCATTCGTCAAGTCATGTTTATTTACTTTTACAGAAAAATAATCCCATATTGACTGACTACTGGGCTATCTCAATATAGTGTGATGACCAGACCTCCGTCATTTTCTAAAAGCTAAACTGTAATCCCCATAGTACCCTATTGTAGGTAGGTATGGCAGAGAAAAAAATTAAAATTCATTGTTCTACTTAGTCCATTTTCTACTTCGAGCAATTTTTTTCAATTATATAAGTAATATATATAAGTAATAAAATATTTTTTTTTGGAAATTTGTAATTTCATTTGCAAAGTAAAGATTTTCGATTGCTACTCTTTTATATAGTTGAGATTACCTAGTAAATAAACAGACCCCGAAATGTTTCTTATCTCAAGTAGTTTATCAATGACTCGTCACATTTTTTGCTCGTCCCAGTTTGATGTAATTTAGAGTGGAGGGTCCAGACGGCAACTGGCTAACACGGAGATAGATAAGGCTAATTGAGCTAAGTGAGACGGGGAAAAAATACCGAACCAGTCACTGTTTACAAATGTTACGCAGTGATTATATTCCTTGAATGCTGTGTCACTGCGTTTATTTAATTTTTTATTTATAATATTAGGCAAACAAGTTGTAGAGTTGAATCGTCGCGATTCGTCATATTCTTTTTTTTTATCTATTACAAGTTGATCCTTGACGTTAAGAGATGATGCTATCTAAGATCGAAGCGGGCTCACTTATAAGAAGTATTATGAAATCCACATCCCTTACGGTTTCTACATGACATTGTACTGGAACGTTAAATCACTTGGCGGTACGTCTTTCTCAGTAGGATGGTAACTGCCCCACCGGGAATCGAACACCTCCGTCTTATAAATCATCCCACATACCACTGCGCCACGGAGGCCGTCAAAAACATTCGTAATGCGTAAGCGACACACGCGATACTATGAGACACGATGCTACGCGACGCAACACAACATTATATCGCGTCTAGCCGCAAACACAGGACGCAAGTAGGGGATGTCGTCGTTTTGATTGCGTTCGTCGCGTTGGTAGTTTCGCATCGCGTAGTGTTCTTCGCTTAGGCAGAACATCCTGTTAGAAATTTCAATGTAAAATTCTTGTAAGAAGAACCTTCAAACCCACATAAGTTAATCAATGAACTTTTATGCGTTTTGAAGGAAAACCCGAGTTTACACTTTATTTAGAAAAACCGCCGAGCTTTACAAGGCAGATCAAGACCAAAGTACGATAAACCATGGACGTAGTTAGGATTTAATTTTGGGTGTTTATTAGCTCAAAGTAATACACGGTAAAGGTTGTTTACATTAGTGGTAGTATCAGGGTATTGCCATTATTATGGCATAGAAGAATATTTCGTTTCAGGTAAAAATTACTAAATGCAACACAGGCTACTTTCAATTCCGATACTTTTATGGGAATGGGAACTGCGCGGGAGAAGCCGCGGGCGTCCTCTAGTTTTTATAACTTTGATATTATATCTATCTACTAGGACATGTATGCTTTAATATAATATTTGTTTGTCATACACTGGTCGTAAATAGTTAATATACCAATTATTTTATGAGTCGACACTAAAATACGACACCAGTCAAAGCACTTATTGAACTTGTTATTGTATACATTTAAGTGGTCAGTTTTAATTGCAGAATTACAAGTAATTACTGGCAGTATACATTACGTATTAGATTATAAATAACATAGCATATTACTGCAACCTATCATTATTAGTATTATTGTTAGATTACTTAGTGCTCTATAATTACTGTAGTTTAAATCTAGTTTACGTGAGGTAGAAATGTAGTAAATATGATATAAAATGTATTTATTTTTCTGTTGGTATTTAAATATTTGTTAATGTAATTTTTTTTCATTATAAATGAAAACAAATTTTACTACAATTTTTTGCCAAAGAAAGTACTCTGAAAGAGTTAACGTAACTAAAACCCACATCGTGTTATTATATTTACAGAAATTCACGAATATACAAACATATTGGTCAAAATATATTTTATTCCAAAAGTCCATTAAAAATCTACAACAAAGGAGAACATTCAAGCGCTATACATTTTTGGGTCTTTTCTGAAATATTTGAATGTATAAAAATTATGAATCTTTAAAGTTGCAGATTTTGACTCGGTGTACTCTTACAACTTTGCTGCCATATTAACTATTGCTGCAAATGGCTAGTTCCAACAATTTATCTTATTTTATTTTTGATGGCCGGTACTTTCTGATAAGGCCTAAAATTCATGATCTCGTTTAATAAATCAACATAATACGTAATTTCATGTCAAAATAGAAGGAAAACTTAATTTAATACCTCCGGGTCGAATTATTGTTTTATAGGTGGTAAGTTGAACAACTTCATCTATTTATACAGTAAAATTGTAATATTGAAATAACCATTTTTACTACATGCATGTTTTTACGGCAAAATAACATTTTTTACATCTTTTGTATGTCTGACTGTCTGTCTGTTTGTTCCGGCGAATCTCTGAAATTATCAGTCTAATTGTAATAAAACCTTCTGAATAAGATAGCCATACTCAAGAGAAGTCATTTAGGGTAGTCTGTATCCAGATATTCCCACAGGAACAGAAACTACGCGGGTGAAAACGCGGGCAATTGCTAGTTTTTTTTTATATTTTTTTATCGACTACAAGTTGGCCCTTGACTGCTATCACACCTGATGTGAAGTGATGATACAATCTAAGATGGAAGCGGGCTAACTTGTTAGGAGTGGGACGAAAATCCACACCCCTTTCGGTTTCTACACGACATCGAACCGGAACGCTAAATCGCTTGGCGATACATCTTTGCCGGTAGGGTGGTAACTAGCCACGGCGAAAGCCTCTCACCAGCCAGACCAAGACAAATTAAGAAAAATCTCAATCTGCCCTGCCGGGAATCGAACCCAGGACCTCCGTCTTATAAATCCACCGCACATACCACTGCGCCACGGAGGTCGTCAAAAAATACTTAGGCAAGATACTGGAAAAACAGACAGTCCGACATAAAAATACTTAGGCAAGATACTGGCAAAACAGAAACCTGATCTGGAGCTTAAACAATGAGTATTAAGCCTTGGGCTCCACACAATATAGTCCCAAAATCCCGTTTTCAAATAGAGTAGCGACCGCAGATCGTTAGTAAGTAGTTTTACATGAAAGACGTCAAGCAAACGACCCCGGCACGTGCGAACCGCCCTATCATATCCAACATACATTTGGCTGCGATTTACGAATCTACAAATGGTGCTTATGGGCTAAATGTGTTTGGGGTTCCTTGGAGTATCGACATAATCTATTTATACAAATTTTATTTAAGTTTCTCTGTTAGAATATATGGGATAGGTATGGGCTAAAGCTAATTTTGAATTACTTTTTAAAACAGTTTTGTAGAATCAGTTTACGTCATTATTTATTAGACAAGTGATTGTACTTACTCCATAGTATCTGATCTACTGCATACTTACTAATTGAGCTTATTAAGTTATGTCACTTCCTGCAAACTCTAACAGACCAGCTCTATGTTTACCTGGTCTATAGTTAAAGTTTTTATTTTTGTATAATTTAAGTTTTTTAGAAGCAATTATTCATAACAACTCTATAATCTTAATAAAGAATAAGGTGTTTTTCATCGGATTTTATTGCAGTTTTTAAAGGTACTTAGAAATTTAAAGAGAAATATTATATGTATATTTTGTTCAAAAAAGAATATTGTGGGTCATGTTACTTATTTCAAATCAAATCCTTTTAATGATATGAAACTCAAGCTAAGTTAAACATGATTCAGATGAAGATTAAACTATTGTCAAAAAATTTATACATTAAGACATATATGGGTTAATGTACAAATTGCTATTAAAATTTATGTTTTCAATGCTTCTTTACCTGGTTTATGTTCGTAGTTGTTTTGAGAAATAAACACTTGAGTCACAAAAACAAGTACGGAACCATTATTTGAAACCAATAGTCGATTGACCGGTATCGTTAGTGCCCCCTCACTCAATAAATCAGTTTTGTTGTTGATTGGCAGTTACCGACGCCTCCGGATAAATTGTTTCTCGAACAATTGCGGGTATTTCGGGATTTTTGCTTTGTTAATATAATTTATGTGTGATTTTTACCAATCAGAATAAAAGCTATCGGTTTTTTGCGAATTTTTTTCTAACCAGTTAACGCCCGCGACATTTTTTGCGTGAATTTATTTTTTTAAATTGTTAACATACAAACTCTTTCATAATTGTGTTAGTATGACGAATGCTTTTAGTCTCAGTGGTTTAGTGCTCAGCTTGTGTGACTTCGGATCACGAGGTTCCGACTTCGAGTCGTAAGATCAATCATAGAGCTTTTCTGTCTTTCATAAATTCTTAGTAAAAACTCTTAGCTATTTATAGTGATTAAAATCAATGTCATATTAAGCCCGCCAACTTTCTCTATAACAGCGTGGTGGGTCTAAGCTCTATATTTCCTTTCCTAAAGGGAAAGTCGTCTGGCCCTGTAGTGGGCTGTAAAAATAGTTTGATAATGGCGAAGTTCCAAATAATATTGCTTTAAAAACAGGTACGTCTATAATTTTGCTGTAGCCACTGCCACGTTTTTACCCGACTGCGTCAGAAGGAGGGTTATGTTTTTCGAGCGTATGTATGTATGTATGTATGTATGTATGTATGTATGTTTGTATGTCCATTTCTTCGGCACGCGCTACAGCCTAAACGGCTGAACGGATTTTGACATGTGAGGTGTCATTGAATTTGTCAAAATTGTGATAGTGACATAGGCTATATAAATTTTTAAAATGGCGCCTGTAAATGGGGGGAAAAAGGGGGGATGTGTGTATTTTTGGAACGAAGTTCCTTATCGCGCGTTGTGAAAGGGGGCTAGACGGAAAAAATTGGTACGAAAAGTTGTCACGACACTTTTTGATCAAAGGATCTTGCCGCCGCCTTTGATGTGTGTGCGCGTGAGCGGCGGGGGGCGCCCGCACTGTATGCTGTCTCGCGCTCTCGTGGCGCCCTCTGGTGTTTCGGTGTACAACAACAAATATTATTATTACTTAAAAAAAATAAAATTTTATTACAATTTCTTCACTAATTAATCGAAAGGAACTTCGTTCCATCCGGGTGTCCCTTGACACCTCTCAACTTTTTTTCTTTTATCATAGCAATATGGGTACCAATTGAAAGGTCTTAAAAAGACCATTTCAAAAATATAAACATGTTCATATTACTTTTTTAACAAAAAATGGCAAAAAGTGTACTAAGTGTATCGTCTCATTTCTATACCATAAACTAAAACTAAAAAGTCTCAAATAAAATTATTATCATAAAAACAAAAACCCGACTACTTAGAAGTTATTAAGTGAAAAGAGAAAAACAAGGATCACTATATCTGTATAAAATTCTAAATACTTTATGGTGCTGCAGGCTGGGACAAACGTAATTTTGGTAGATCTTTCTTTCCCCGCAGGTTAAAGTATTTTGTCCCTGTTTGCAGCACCATAAAGTATTTAGAATTTTATACAGATATAGTGATCCTTGTTTTTCTCTTTTCAGTTCATAACTTCTAAGCAGTCGGGTTTTTTGTTTTTATAATAATAATTTTTTGTAGTGCGTCTTCTATGTTTGCGGCGGCGCGAACAGATTCCTTTGACTCTGTTTGGAGAAAAAAACCCGTGTCGCTGCTAGCTAAAATCCGTGGGAGCAGCAATAGTATCCTATGGATGGTGGGAGATTGCATGAATATAACTCTGGTGTGAAAACTCACGCAGAGTACTAAATCTCTTTTAGTTCTTAGGTACTAACATAGTTTATAAGTTTTTATTGTTACTAACCTAAAATAAAATAAATAAATAAAACTAACTTTCGCATACAGTCGTTCTACAAAATTATACTTTTAAGTCTTTCAAGGAGCGGATTAACAAATCCTTGAAAAGCTGGCAACGCCTATGTGACACCTCTGGGGTTGCAAATGTTCTGGGTAGCAGTAATCACTTAACATTAGGTTTGATTTCAAAACGTACTAAAAAGATTTAGCGTTCCGGTACGATGTCGTGTAGAAACCGATAGGAGTGTGGATTTTCATCCTACTCCTAACAAGTTAGCCCGCTTCCATCTTAGACTGCATCATCACTTAACATCAGGTGTGATTGAAGTCAAGGGCTAACTTGTAGTCATTAAAAAAAAAAAATACACTTTTGAAATTTGCCACATTAATTGTTTAGACACTGATACAGACTTACATATACGAAAACTGGGCAGTTCTGAAAATATTACATACATACGGGTGTAATAGATAACTTCCTTTTTTTTAAGTCGGTTAATAATTAAAATCACTAGTACTATTTTCCTCGTTATTGATGCATATATTTTTGGTTCGTCCAAAAATTTTGAACCATTCCCTATTATTTGAAGACGCCTTCTGGGTGGTCTATAATACTTGATGAATCCGATAAAGATCTTCCAAGATGGACGATAATACTCAAACGAACAACAGCGAATCATTCACAATAAATACAATTTAGAGTTTAGTAAACTCTGCCAGTACAATAAGATAGATAAATTTTCGATCGTCAGTGAGTTTTTTTGGCTATATGGAGCTTAAATACTATTGTTTTAGAGTAGGTACAGATGACCTCTTGTTGGTTTCAGAGATTAGCGACTATTCCGTGCCTCTAGGAGCACGTAAATTCGTCTACTAGTAGACTCTTTCCAGTAGAGCCCGTTGTCCTTTTGAATGACTGGTATATTTTATTATTTTTATTTATTACAAGTTAGCCCTTTACTGGTACCTACCACACCTAATGGTAAGTGATGTAATCTAAGATGAAAGCGGACTAACTTGTTAGGAGTAGAATGAAAATCCTCCCCCTTTTCGGTTTCTGTACGACATCGTACCGGAACGCTAAATCTCTTGGCGGTACGTCTTTGCCGACAGTGTGGTAACTAGCCTCGGCTAAAGCCTTCCACCAGCCAGACCTGGACCAATTTAGAAAATCGGCCTTAATCGGCCTGGCCGGAATCGAACCCCGGACTTCCATCTTATAAATCCACTGCGCCATTGAGACCGTTTATTGCAGAATAGCCATTAAAATATCGAAGCAGATACTTAGTGGTATAATTTGGCATAGATTAGAGTCTGTCACATACGCATGTGTGACATTATTCCGTGGAACGCAGCTTGTTGATAACAATGAATGTTTCTCAGCAAATAAAATCTGTACTCGACGACGATCAACAAAATGATCCAGCTATTATGCCTAATATCAACTTTTTGTTTCCAAATTAAGATTGAGCTCGTTGTTTTCTCCTGCGGGACACTCACCGCCATATGTTACGAATATTCTCTCTTGTGTTGACACTTTAATGTTAGTCTCCGTGTGAAGATCTGAAATAATTGTCCTTTTATGGTTCAACGTGATGCCAACGCGTTTAGTCGACGATGACAGTTTCATGTTCGGTAATGAAATTTACTGCTGCAGTGTTTTATGTGTTAAATCAGTTGTTTTTATTTATATTTATCCGACTGGTTTTTTGTGTGTTATCGGATAGATCCGATAGCTTAGCGTTCATCATCATAATAGAAAATTTAATAACAAAACAATTGATTTATATTTTAGAACTAGAGGACGCCTGCATAGTTCTTGTTCCCGGTGGGAATTTCGAAATAAATGTGTTATTCGAATATGTAAACTATATTATTGTGAAGTTTCATAAAAATCCATTCAGTAGTTTTTGTAAGTGAAAGAGTATCATTTATCCATCTATCCATGCATTCCATCAACTTCCACCTATATAATATTAGTTAGACTTTAGGTCGTCTAGAATCTTAAAATGCACTAAACAGATTAAGCTATGGATTTTTAATATTTCAAAAATGACGGTACTCATTTTAACCTTTTTATTCTAAAATATTATTTTTTGTAATTAGTAGACAAATATGAAATCAAAATTAGTCATCATGCCTATTATGAGGAAGACATGCGACGATTCTTGTCTTGTCAGAATCTGTCGTAAGGAATAAGCAGTATCAAACATGTCAGGGGTTGGCATTAGTACTACGTATCACTACATATTGCAAAACAGTCTCTCGCCGTGTCTGTGTAGATAAACTCGAAGAATACCGAACCGATTTTCATGTGGTCTTCAATATAGTGAGAAAGGTTTAAGTAACACACAAACTATTTATTTATTTTTGCGTTGAAGTAATTCAACTTCCGCACGCATCTCCTTCTAAGCTTTAAGCCCCTAGAAAAGTGTCTGGTTTGCCTTCGGGTTAATCACCGATAAAAAAAAATGTTTTAATTATTTATAACATGAACCCACCTCTCATTAACAATCCACAGAAACAAGGGTGATTAGTACTAACCAGTTTACATAAACGTGTGGTTATATCAAGATTACCTTGTAGTTAAACTAGTGATACAGTTACAATCAATGTCAAGTGGCAATGACAATTGTGTTATTTCCTCAAAAAACCAAGAATAGTAGCATAACTTGTATTTTTTTCAATGACCTACCTATTCACTTGAGGTCACTTTACTTACATAAATGTATGGAAAGTTTGTTGATGTTTATTTATAGTTTATGAGATGTTATTGGATATGAAATTGTATTGGTTTTAAAAATAAAAGCTTTTTTAAAGCTCGTATTTTGAATTGCATGCAAAATTGCCTATTGATTGTGGACATAATTCGTATAGTCATTGCGATAAGTTAACTTAATTTTTAAATTATTTTACAATAAAAAATATATATAAAAAGATTGTTTAACAAGTAGATATATCTTAAAGACGAAAAAAGAAATAAAAAATACGACCTTACAATGAAATACCCAGTCACCCAGATATTTTGATTTATTTCTAGAAAAATATCACAACATTAATTCCAGTTTCGTATATTACATAATATCACAATAAAGTAATATAATTAAAATATACTGCCATATAGAGTTTTTGGTCTTCAGATCATTATAAAAATTTTAAAGGCTATTTCTTGCAGATTTTACTATTTCATGGTTTAATGGAACCTCGACATAGTTACACTAAAATTAAACTAAATCTATCAAACGCACGCATTAGTTCGGGTTGGTTCCATTAACCCTTCCTTACCTACATGCATGTCCAAGTATTTTATCTATAAGTACCTAATACGAAAGGAATAATAACCAGACAAGGAGTCAAGGCTCGGATTCTTCTTCTAGTCTAGTTTGTATTCATCTAATGGCACAGCTTTAAGGTATTTGTTCACGTTCCTGGTGATCTTGTTCATACATGCGTAGAACACCGGGTCCTGCACCAACTTGGCGACGTCTTCCCAGGTCTCGTGCGCGAACTTGTGGACCGTGTCCGCTACGGAAGCAATAACAAATGTCTAAATTTTAAGATATAAACATATTGTTAACAAGGGTTGCGCGCTTTAACCGCGAGTCTACGGTGGGTAGGTATCGTAATTTTAACTGATAATTTGGTAAAAGTCCTGCAATTCCACAATTTATGCCGTTATTTTTATATTCACTACAATTTAGACCTTGACTGCAATCAGACCTGATGCAATTTAACTTTTGATTTCTACACGACAGCGTACCGGAATGTTAAATCGCTTTATGGTATGTTTTTGTCGTTTGGTTGGTAGCCATGGCTGATAAACCTACCGAAAAAAGCCAAAAAAGAAAATATTGTTTTTATTTTTATTTATAATACTCGCTAGCCTTGCGCTTGACCACAATCCTGCTTGATGGTAAACACGGATGAGGTCTAATATAGGAAGGTTGTTAAAAAGATCGTCGTTTTATATAAATTATTATTAAATCAATTAATTATTAAATAATTGATTGATTAATAGTTGGTCTTTACTGTATGATTGTCATACTTACATAACTCCTTTTGTCCGTTGAACAGATTCCTAAAGTCGAAGTGGATAGCGGTGAGTGGTATACACTTTAGTTTAAAGTTCTTGATAGACAGGCGCGGCTTGCCGTCAGCGCCGGGGCTTGTTTTCAATTCGCAATCAACCTCCACTTTGTATTTGCCTGTAATTTAAAAAAATCATGCAGTCGAAGAAAATACATCTTTTTTAATGTCAGTTAAAGTTAGATAACACAATACTCGTAGGTATCATCATTATTATGTGCCTGCCTATTATCGGAGTACTGCAATGCCGGGCTTTCTTCTTTGTAGGAGAGGGGATAATAGGGCGTAGACCTAGACCTAGACCTAGGTGGATTTAGGGTGATAATGTTCAAGTCATTGACGATCACTATTAGACGTTGATGATAGTTATCAGGACAGGCGGATTAACGTGCTCTGCAGACGTGTAACACGAAGTTCCTGATTCCGTTGTTAGAATTTTACCAAAATTTCTTAAAAGACAGAAAGCTTAGAGTTATTCTACAACTCGTCCCAGGATTCGAACATAGAACCTCGTAAAAGAAGCCACATAGGCTAATCAGAAGACAGACATTAACATTAAAAGAGCTAACAAATCGGTGAACGTTCACAATTCCCTTACAAAGTTATCCTGGTTACGTAAGTCCAAAAGGTTATTGACCTTTTGGACTTACTACTACGCAGGACGTAAGTATTATGAGTCCACGCTGGGCTCACAGACTTATGAGGATAAACTGGTGTGAGCCTGCGTTAGGCTCTCTGGACTCTGAATGTAGTAAGGGTTGCAATGCAGTTTATAGCACGCCGATGTCGTCGAATATGTTCTTTGCGAAGTGTCGATTTGGTGTTATATCACTAAATGGATATAAATGTATATACGTACGATAATTACAACAAAAAATATTTTTTATAATTTTAGTCTGTCTTTATGTTTCTATGTTTGTACTTATAAAATTGTCAGTCGGATTGTAAAAATATTTTTGTATTTCATAGCCAGACTCATGAGGAGTTAGGCCAATTTGTATCGTGATATTCCCATGGGTACAAGAACTACGTAGGTGAAAGCCCGGGCGTCCGCTTGTGAATAAACAAATATCTATATAAACCTGTAATCAGCTCAAAATCCCCTTTCCCTTCCACGGGCAGTATAATGAGGCGGCCGTCGATTTCGTACTGTCCGTTCATGTTGAATTTCGGGCAGTTCATCACATAGTGTAAGTTTGTCAGCTCTTTGTTTACTCTGAAACGATATAAATATTGTAGGTAATAGATAGGAAATGCAATAAAATGAAAATTTATTGTTTGACAGTGGTACATTACTGTTAGGGCTAAGACCTGAGTCAGAAGGCCCCACTCTTCCCGTTAGTAGCTACATTTATTAACTTTTAGGAAATATACTAAAGGTACGACCACCAAATCTTACGAAACGTTTGACATGTGACGGCTTCCGCAGAGCAAGGGTATTCGCGGTAGATTTATTATATTAAGGTCCTGGGTTCCATTCCCGGCCATATAAGTAAAGTACCTACAGGACATTTTTGGGTATTTGTTGGTTTAACAGGGTTTATTCAGGCAAGCAGATCACTTGTCAATGCTAAACTCGATGTGGAATGTTGATCAACAACAATTTAAAAATGAAGGTAGAAATGGATAGTAATTTTACACCTAAACATTCGAATTTAATTGTTAACGACAAGTTAATACAATTGCTTCAAAAATATGGCCTATTTACCATATTCAGCTATTATAAAATATTTCACTATATTTTGTAACCGAATTGTAAGTTTTTCATATTCTACCTATATTCATGAAGTAAGTGAAATGTTTAAATTAATGTAAAAAAAGAAAAAAATAGAAAAAAAAATTGTAGCAATGTGGCGCCAATACTTTAAATTCGGAATAGTGAATGCATTCTTATTGTACTTGCGTGGTCTAATTCCATTCACCACAGTGTAGATAATAGATAAAAGTATTAAAATCCATGCATCCAGAGGTCTATATCTGTATTTAAAAAGTTGTTAATATAACACTTACTTATTAAGAAAAGTCATTCAAAATGTGTAAGATTAAGCTACTAACATAGAATAAGATTGTTTTACTAAACATAATTGTGTGGCTTTATGTTGCTTTAATAAAGATTTATTTGTATATTTTAGAAATATTTTTTAGTTAATTACATAGGTAAGTAAATAATGTATAATGTAATTATTTTTTTTGTTATTTCATAATTTTGGTTAATCTAATAATATGAGAGTAGAAATACATTAAGTAATGCCATTATGATAACGATTAATTAATGATGATTTAATTCAAGTTTGTAATTATTTCCTTCATTTATGGAATCTCAAGTCGTCTGGAGGCTTTTATCGAAGTCGGTGCTACCTAAAGCTTTCTACTTTAAAGACGATACCTAATTTACACAAAGTGCTTTGCTACTTTGTAGAATATAATGTCCTTAAACTTGGATGGCACCGAGTTTATAGATATGGTTAAGTAAATTAAAGTAACTAAATGACGCATTTATTTTTTACTTTTCAGGGCGTTTTGAAGTCAGTTTAATTGTTTATAATTTTTTTTTTAAATCAATGTATCTTCGTTATTAGACTATTAATACAAATAAGTCCTAAGACAGCATATATAACCTATAGGTATCTATGTTTTGAGTACCTATAGTTTACTATACTCATTCTGATGTAATTCCACTTTAAAAAAAATAAAATGAACACGTAAACTTTTTTATGTAGTTGGGAGGTTGTAATACACTTAATATTTTTGCCGAAGTCAGGGACGATCGCTAATTAAAGATAAATAAATTAAACCTTGTCAGATTTCTACACGTGTCTTTTTTTCAACTTTTAGTGTTTTTATTACGTGTGTTATGAATACAACACCATTGTCCGCCAATTAAGTGCCAAAGAAGAACAAAAAAATATATAAACACTAGCAGTCGCCCGCGACTTCGTCCGCGTGAAAACCACTTGCCCTTCTATTTTTCTATTCTTCTGAACTCATTGGATTTACTCAATGTTTCCAGCAAGACATTTCGTTTGACACTTTTCGCGTATCTAAGATGGCGACTGCAGTTTGTTTGGATGGCAACTACGGTTCGTTTGTCGGTATCATTAGAATTTAACGAAATTCTCCTTAATCCGAATTTTACGGATATATGTTGTCGACTCGACTGTCGAATTTGTTATTTATCTAAGGTTTCGATCGGGGCTACCGTACCCCTTGACGAAATTATTAATATATAAGAAGATTGTTTAAGATCGATGTAAAAACGAGATATGTACCAAAATACAATGTGCGTGTTATATGACTGTACGAGTATGAGGAAAAAGAAAATTAAAAACAAGACCGCGTAAAATTAAGGCAATTACGTAATTTTTCAATCTCGAAAAAATTGAGATAATCTACGCATTAATTGTCTGACTAGTTTGGTATTCCTATTTATTCTTTTTATGGCTTTTTTGTGGTGCGAAGATTATAGTACACAACAGTAGTTACAATATGTAAAAATTCAAGAAAAATTAAAAATAATTTCTTCTCATATTTTGAATACGACGGCTTCGTTATCAATACCTTGACATGTTTATTTCTCAATCACATCACAACGGCAGAACAATTCTGGATGAAATTCGGCACATATATATATATATAGGTAAAATAGAATAGTATCATTTCGTTAGTACATAGGCTAATTTTTATTATAAATATTCTCACGGGAATGATCTACATAGGTAAAACGGCGGGGCAAAGCTATGTAAAGTTATGTAAATAAAAAAATAAATTACTCTTTCGTCTTAGTTGTTTATAGCGACAAGACATCTGATTCTCCTTTTCATAGCCATTATGTCAAACTGAAAAGTATTACAATGACTATATCAGATGTAACTAGCAAAATTAATAAAAAAGTTAAAACATGTTCCGTGATGTGAACTCATCTATTTATCGTATTATTTCCGATGACTTAATACTTTTTGGTTGAAGCTTTTTGTAGAACTTTTGAAGGCCGACGCTTATTTGGCGAACACTTTATGTAATGAATAAAGATATTTATAATTTGTATGTAATTGTAAGTCTGGTGTTTTTTACACAAGTAAGTACACGTTATGAGTCAGTTTTTCAAAACTTTTAATGCCGGTAAAAATTATCTCATATAACATCTATAGTTATTTCCTTGTATGTAGTTCCTTTTGAAAATGTAACTTAGGCTCCCTAACTCGTTGTAAGATCTCTAAAACACTCGAGTGATTTGTTTATTTTTTAGAATACAGTATGAAACTTAAGCTAACTTATCCCAACCTATAATCCCATACCTGCGTTGGACAGCCGGGCTAGACATTTTCGTAAAAGAATCTAGTTTGCTACTCATTTCGCGACACACGATCACTAAAAACGGATATCTTGTCACTCTCACGGAAATTTTTGACGACCTCCGTGGCCTAAATTCTAGTTTGCTTCTCTGGTGGAAGCTTTCGCCATGGCGACACACGCACACTTAAAACAGATATCTTGACTGCATCATCACTTAACACCAAGTGTGATGGAAACTTGTCAAGAGTAGGGTGAAATCCACACTTCTTTTGGTTTCTACCGACACCGTATAGGAACGCTACTAGTATATCGCTTGGCGGTACGTCTTTGACAGGTAACTAGCCCCGTCAAAGCCTAAAGTGTTTTATTTACGAGTATGTATGGTAATAAAGGCATGCATAATAGGTAACAATGGGCCTCAAGAAGGCTCAAAGTCACACGACGAGCGATGGCTTGATGTATCTTTGCGTGATCAGAAATGAGGAGATCCGCAGAAGAACCAAAGTTACATATGTAGCTCAACGAGTCGCTAGGCTGAATGTGCGGGGCTTATAGTTCTCAGAGGTGATGAATATTGGGATCGTAAGGTGCTGCAATAGCGATGTCGCACCGGAAAGCGCAATGTTGGTTAACCCTACACTAGATCGACTGGTGGCATCAAGCGGATTACAGCGAGTCGCATGATGTAATATGGATGATGACTTAACATTTTTTATTACTATATTATAAAATAGAATAGAAGTATCGGATTTTTATGGCAGTGACTGAAATCGACGGCTTGACGTGCTCTCCGAGGCATGGTGGTTTAACACCACCAACTACCCGACTCCGGGCATGGAATGTACTAAAAATTTCATAGAAGACTGAAGAACTCGGAATTATTCCGTAACCTGACCCAGGATTTGAACCCAGGACCTCGTGATAAAAGCCACCTGGGCTATTCACTAGACAAACGAGGTCGTCTCTATGTTTATTTAGGTAATTAAAAGATAATAACTCACCCAATATCTGACATTTTGCATTTGCTGTAACCTAAGATAGTAGTATTGAAGAATTTGTACTTCAGAATGGACAGATTCCCCTCAATTAGCTCAATGAACAGCGGATCTGATGTGTCGATGCCCATTTCTGGTATACCGGCAAGTATTTTTGCGCTTGCGGCCTTAACAGACTTGTCTATGCATGGTAGGTCATCGCTCTTGCATGGCAATATCAGACTATCTGGAAAAAAAACATGTTTAACTTTGCATTATTATCTTCTTAACCTAGAATAGATGATAGCACTATTCAGGGGCGTATTTCGGATTTAGAATTTTAATTCCGAACCAGGACTTGAATCCAGGACGATCCGAAGCGACCGCCTTGTTTTTCCAGTGATTTGCCTATATCATAATTCCTGGGCTTGATACACGGTTGTGAAGATTAAAATTTTCTGACTTCTGCAACTGTGGCTTGTGGGAGGCTTCCGCCATGGCTACCCTGCTATCAAAGACGAACTAGACGGGACGGAGGATACGGGACGGGAAACTATAAAAAAAATTATTTGAGAGGAGAAGCGTAGAACGGCGACAATAATTATTAACTGCCGAAAAAAAAACGGAGAAGGTAATATATATATATATATATATATATATATATATATTATGTATGACCACGCGTAACTTTTTACAGAGTTGTCCGATTTTTTATTAGAAAGGACACACTTCCAAGACGGTCCCATTGACATCATGTTAGGATCCCAGCAACTCTTAAAATTTTATAGGAACACTTGCAGCGATTTCGGTTTTTGCGTAAGTATCGGTAGCTTTTTGGTTACAAGTGCCGTACATACGTTTAGTGGGGAGAGACACTGGAAAACACCTATGCTTATCACACAAACATTTTCTAGTTGTTGGAATTTACGTACCCACATCCAGGATCGGTCCAGAAGCAGGATCACTAGAACCCACAAACTGCTTTACTACGTTAAATTAATGTTCCTTAAACTTGCTGGCACCGACTTCATAGACATGCTTCAGTAAATTAAAGCAACTAAATGACACAGTATTTTTTTTACCTTTTAGTGCGTTTTGTGAGTCGGTTCTATTTTTTGTTAAAAAATTTTATAGGTCTAGTCTATCTTTATAATTAGAAGGGTACCTAAGAGGTTTTAACGCGGACGAAGTCGCGGGCGACTGTCAGTAGAAAAATAAATCCAAAGACGAATTAGTACGTCGCACATAATGTTATTTTTAACCGACTTAAAAAAAGGAGGTTATCAATTCGAATATTTCCAGAACTGCCCAGTTTTCGTATATGTTATCAGCGTCTGAACAAATGCCAAATTTCAAAAGTATATGTATGTATGTATGTATATATGTATGTATGTATGTATTTATGTTTGTGGAGGCATATCTCCGGAAATACAAATCCGATTTGAGTAATTCTTTTTTTGTTGTACTATATATTGTTCAGCTTAGGGTAAACTGCTAGTTTTATCAAAATTGGTTCAGCAGGTTTTGAGATAGGGAATTTTTATATTTGTGTTCGCATATCTCCGGAACTACAGGTCCGATTTAAGTATTTTTTTGTTGTACTAGGTATTGTTCAACTTAGGGAATACTGCAAGTTTCATTAAAATCGGTTTAGTAGTTTTTGAGATGGGGATTTTTTACGCATGACCACGCATAACTTTTCACAGAATAGTCCGATTTTGAAAATTCTTTTTTTATTAGAATTTCTGAATGAATTGAAACTGAATTGAATAACCATTTTGGATGTGTAGAGTACACATCCAAAATGGTTATTCAATCCTTCATCCAAAGTCATCATTTTAGGATCTGATGGTGAAATCTAGCTTTAATCGAAGCAACTCTTCAAACTTCATAAGCACATTTGCAGTGATGTCGGTAGTTGATAAGTGGCTGGCGAATATTGGTACTCATAGTTTAGAAGGAGTAGGTTTTACGTATGTTCGTTGTCGATAAACCACTAAAAAGTATAAAAATAAAAAATTAAACCAACTTCAAAACGTAAAAAGTAAATGCGTCATTTAGTTACTTTAATTTACTTAACCATATCTATGAAGTCGGTGCCATCTGTAAGCTTTCTACTTTAAAGACGATACCTAATTCACACAAAGTGCTTTGCTACTTTGTTGAATAAACTTTCCTTAAACTTGGATGGCACCGAGTTTATGCATATGGTTAAGTAAATCAAAGTTACTAAATAAGAAAAGTAAAAAATAAATGACGCATTTATTTTTTACTTTTCAGTGCGTTTTGAAGTCGGTTTAATTTGTTATTATTTTTCTTTTCTCTTTTTATGTAACATCTTTGCAGTCAGTACGTTTTTTTAATAGTTTTTATCTTGATGTTGTGTACGTCACTATAATATTAAATTTCTTTTATCGTAATTAATTATTCATAACATCATAACATTTTTTATTGTAGTTTTAAGTTACAAACACAATATTATAAATGAAAAGAAAATGATGAATTATTTTTTGTACTACGACATCACGATGCGTTATCTCCTGACATTATATACATACGTGAGAAAAATTAGTAATAGCCTTCGTTACCAGAATAATTTTTCTTATTTCCATAATTGACGAACCAAGCTGATGGTTGAATAACAATCATTATTTTGGCATTATCATTATCAGCTTAATAAAGTCTCTTTACAGAGCCAACACTCTCTCCTTATAAAATAGTACCTTCATATTATAAGGAGAGATGACGTACTATTTTATATGGAGAGATTTTATAAGAGAGAGTCGTATACCACGCCTATTACAATGTGGGTTAGCGGGCTCATGGTGATAAAGTTTGATTTGACGATTATAGATGTTGATGATGATAGTAACCGGGACCAACGTGCTCTCCAAGGTTGTAAATTTGTAATACTATCTATTTCTTAGGGTAAGTGGCAAACCATTGCCTATGAACACATCACCACGTCGCAGAGCATGCAAGAACTGTGTCTCACAAAGTACTGCCTTTCTACAAGGACTGCCTTATTTTTTATAGTGTCTATGTGGCCTTGATCGCAAGGTCCTGGGTTCGAATCATTGTTGTGGAAAAATTTTCTTCTTCTAAGAAGTTTTCAGTCAATTCCAAGTCCGCAGTAGTTTGTGGCGTTACACCCACGTGCTTTAGAGAGCTCGTTCAGCGGTCGGTCCAAGTTACTATCATCAACATCTGATAGTGTTTGTTAATGAATGAAACATCCGCCAACCCACAATGGAGCAGCATGGTGGGACTACGTTCCATATCCCCTCTCCTACAAGGAGGGAGGCCTGGCCCTGTAGTGGGCCGTTAATAGGCTGGAAATTGTTGAAATGGCATGATGTTATTCGACGAGTTATAGAAGCTCTACTTCCTGTGTACTATAACACATTTACTATTTTGGAAAGTACAAATGAGCATTTTGAAAAGTATTACTTCCCATGGATTTATTGGAGTTTTCAGAACTTTAATTGTCTCTTGTTGTTCAATATGAAAAATGAAAACAGATAGATTTCAAAAGTTAATTTTGTAAAATAATGATAAGGAAATCTAGGAGGATAACGAAAATTTTAAAAATTAAACATTTACAATTTTATTAAAGATCCATACACACACTCAAAATCATCGCAGCCGGAGAAGTGGATTTTTTATGAATTTTGAGACAAATATCTTAGCATTCCATGGATTCACCGTGCGGGTGCCGGGTCCACCGCGTGGCTGAGAGAAAAACTCTGAACAGAGCCCGAGACTTGTGACACGGGTTTGGGTTTAAAAGAGTACTCTTAAGGACGCGCGTCAACACTCCCCTCCTCCGTTCAAGCACTTCTCGTAAGGCCAAGGTCTTTTAGCAGGCTATAGAGAGACTTCGCTGGTATACCAAACTCACCCACTTCTACCGCGTATAAACTAATCACATAGCCATTTTTAGTTACCTTATTAGTAAGGTTATAATATTTATTCTCTTTGAATACATGATATTTAGGGATGTTTGTTTCCCACGGCACTGTGTTTGATTTGTTTGGAAAAAAGAAATATGTCTATATGTCGAAATAGCTAAGTCTTCCGGGATTTTATAGTGCTTTTCATACGTGTCCATTAATATAGTCCAATCAGAAGCTGAGCCCAGAATTGAATAAGGCTTGCTGGTGGAATTTATACTTGAGCCTGCTTTAACGAAGTTAGTTTGTCTATTATTCATCGTCAACCCTTTTTAGTATTTTCTATTTCTATACGAACATGGTTAATATAAAAATAAAATATTGTAACATATTATCACAATATTACTTACACTTAACAGCACTTAAATATACATCTACATATTAATATACATCTAATCTAGGTATAATTGAGAAATAAGATAAGTAGGTATACAACCAAGAGCAAGTTTTAATTAACAACTTCACTGTCCAATCAGTCACATACAACTCATAATGAATTTTTGGAATAAGTTTAGGAGTCACGTGCGACTCAAAATGAATTTTTGGAATAAGTTCAGGAGTCACATGTGACTCATTTCTTGATATCATTTTGGCATTTATTCTTGTTATAAGCGTGGCATAATATATTAGTAAAAATTATGTGAACGTTTAGCAAAAGACCTAGATACTTTAAGAATGTGTAATAAAATTACGTAAAACTTTTTTTATACTAAAGATAAAAGGTACAAATCATAAGTATTTGCATGGGATCGGGCTTTAAATAATTTGTATGAAATAAAAAGGATGGACGTGGGGTAGTTGTAAATAGCATAGTACGGGGACAGTTAAGTTGTTAAGAAAAGTCCAAGCCATTACAAATCGGAACTAAAATTTTGATAAACACACTACTATCACGCATTCTCATAGCGGTAGGCAGAGACTACAACCTTTCAATTGCCACGACCCTTGCACACTTCGTTACCTGCTTCCTCTCTCATTAATCCTTTCATACACGTACGTCGATTTAGGGTACTCATGACCTGGCCATACTGGTACATTTAATTATCTAACTATATAGCTAAATACGTATAGTAAAATACCACTGACTGACCTATTCTAATCACTATAGTTTTAAAACTCGATTGAGTAGCATATGCGATATGATTGGGAGCGATGTAAAACCTAACTATAAACGAATTTCTCGATACAACCACGGATTGAGCCACTTGTGCGAGTGAAATTGCTGAGATAGCAAGTAATATTTATAAACATATATCCAACTATGAGCATACAAATATACATACTCAACATTAAAAATCAATCAAAATAATTTAAATTCAGTTTTGGAAATTCTAAAATAAACAAATTAAAAATAAATAAAATAAAACTCACTGGATAGTACACCGTCGGCGCAATAAAGGGCGAACAACAAAAATGTGTATTTGCGAAACATGATGTGACCGTGTCCGCACTCCAGCCGCTCCAAATTTGTTCTGTACGAGGAAACACGCAGTGTAAATATATAAATGGTTCAAATTATTTCTTATAAGTACACGCGTACGCTCTATGATGGACGTTGGGTTCCGTAGTTAGCCTCTAAGTTATCAAAGCTAATCTATTATAATTAGCATACACTAATTTATATGCTTTTTTCTAGATTTCTAAGATATCTGCTGCTCAAAAACTGTTCTGCATGAGGAAACACGGTGTAAAATAATTGGTTAAAATTATTTCTTCTAAGTACATGCTTACGCTCTATGATGGACGTTGGGTTCCGTAGTTAGCCTCCGAGTTATCAAAGCTAATCTATTTTAATTAGCATACACTAATTTATATGCTTTTTCCTAGGTTTCTAGAATATCTGCTGCTCAAAAACTGCTCTGCATGAGGAAACACGGTGTAAAATAAATGGTTCAAATTATTTCTTATAAGTACACGCGTACGGTCTATGATGGACGTTGGTTTCCGTAGTCAGCCTCTAAGTTATCAAAGCTAATCTATTATAATTAGCACACACTAATTTATTTGCTTTTTTCTAGGTTTTTGAGATCTCAGCTGCTCAAAAAATGTTCTGTATGAGGAAACACGGTGTAAAATAATTGGTTAAAATTATTTCTTTTAAGTATATGCTTACGCTCTATGATAGACGTTGGGTTCCGTAGTCAGCCTCTAAGTTATCAAAGCTAATCTATTATAATTAGCACACACTAATTTATGTGCTTTTTTCTAGGTTTTTGAGATCTCAGCTGCTCATAAATGTTCTGTGTGTGGAAGCACGATGTAAAATAAATGGTTCAAATTATTTCTTGGTAAGTAAGTAAAAATGGTAAGTGGTGATGCAATATGAGAATATAATATCCACACCCCTTCGTTTTCTACACGACATCTTACCGGAAAGCTAAATCACTTGGCGGTTCCTCTTTGTCGGTAGGGCGGAAACTAGCCACGGTCGAGGCCTCTCACCAGCCAGATCCAAACCAATTCAGAAAATCTCAATAGTCCCTGCCTGGAATCGAATCCAGAACCTACGCACTGCGCCACGGAGACCGTCAAGAATGGCTGAAAGGTTAACAACTTTACCATTTAAACTAAACTTTATATGAGATTCACGCACGACAAGTACTCTTATCTACCGAAGTACTTTTTTGAAACAAATTACTATATCTTTTTAGTAAATAGCCTTGCACTTAAAGTCAAGTACATTCAATTGACTTTGTAATATTCAATAGCAATTACCTGCCTTATAAGAGTAATTTTAGGCTATCCATAGTATGAAAACTGTATGTAGATTCTTGGAAAAAAAACAACAGTTTTAAAGCCGAATGGCAATGGTTGCAAAGCGTCGTTATTTTCAAGAATCGATAGGATGGTCTATTGCCGAGAGTCCTGCAAGTCGATTTTTATCATACTCTATAGTACAACTATCCACTCGTCTCTAATTATCACTTTCTAAAGTATCACGTTTGACAGAGAGAGATAGAGTTACAACGAGACTCATACTGTGGATTTTCGTTACAGAATTGACGTGCTGGGATGGATTTTCTGTCGTTATAATGGTTAAGATATGCAGCTTAGACCCACCACATTGCACTATTTTGCGTAGGCGGGCTTTGGGTGATAATGTTTTATTTTTTTCCTTAAATTTGACTGAAAATTTCTTAGAACAAAGAACAACTCAGAATTATGCCACATCCCGGCCCAGGACTTAATCCAAGACTTCGTGATCGCAGCCAAACAGCACTAGACCAGCGCGATAGACAGTTTTACAACCGTATCCGTTCATAATTACAATCGTCAATTGCATCACCAGTAATTATTTAGATGAGATCATAGAAATCCTTACAACAAGGTATTCAACTGTTGGCAATGGAGCCACCTCGTAGCCCAGGACGTACATCCAAGACTTCGTGATCCAGATCTAAGTTGTAAATTACACTATTGTGGCAGCACGCAATCATAGATTATAGAGGGCCGGTTTTATCCGTTCAAAAGTAACAGTACGTCAGTTATATAAGCAAAGCCCTAATGGTGAAGTAATTATTATTTTGTGTGATCTCTTTGTGTGCAGTTATGCTGCCAGTTAATTTCGTTAAAAAAAGGTAATAAACTGTAAATGATAGTGGAGTAAATTAGTGATTACCGTCATATTGTTTCATTTTGATTTGATTTTAGAAAGTTTGTAATCACAATGTGTTGATATTTTGATTAATGTTGTTTCCAGCTCTCCTTTTTAGTTGTAAATTACAATATAATAATTGGGCACCCCTTTTGTAATATTTTCCCTATATTTTGTTTGATATTATAGTTCGTTTGCATTTAGGATGCAGTGAGCGCTGGCCAAACCCCGCCTCCTAACTATTCAAATTTTTTCAAATTACAACGTCAAGTTCACCGTGACCACTGACTAGTTGAAGGCATAGCTTTGAACGCAACGGTTGTTTTCTATAATTTGATTGGTAAGGGACAGAACTAAAGCGTGTTTCTTTATTTACATGATTTTTTTTTATGATCTAGATCTGATTTATTTATATGGTTTATATTTCCTGAACACCTGGGCACCTTGCTTGTGAACAATTAGATTTAAATTAGATTAGGCTTAATTTTCATGTCAATATTTAGACTAGGCTTAATCTTCATATAAATTTCTACTTTTATTTAATTTTTTATTTGTATTGTTACTGTGTTTTTATCATTTCTATTGTAAATAACTTTATTACTTGTTGTGCAAATTATAGTTTTTATGTTTTATTAAATATTTGGCTAAGATAATTAGCTATTAGAAAATTGGCTTTGCTTTAAATTTTGAAGGCGTATAAATTTTACCTGTACGCTTCGAGCATAGGATAATGTGGTCGGTTTCTGTACGGCTATAAAATTCAGATTTCTACTGTTATATAATCGATGATTTTTAGTGTTCTATGTTTTAAGATGAGATATATCTAGAGTCTATGACAGAATAATAAACCAAGTTTGATACAAAATGGTTGACTGTTTCATTTATAAAAATTAAAATAATACAACTACAGCTCAGATTATATTCTTTTACTTCTTATGTGGTTTTAATACAATTTTGTAACGGAAGTTTGAGAAAATTACATTCGAGAATGAAAACCTCCTACAATGCAACCGTTTTATAATCTATGAAAAAAAACTGACCTTGCGCCCTCTTCACTTCATATGTCTTGATACATTTTTTAATGGGCAAAAAGAATAAAGAAGACGGAAAAATGTTTACATAGCTGACTAATTCAAGATGGTTGCATGCAGGCACTGAGGCCACTAACACTTACACTGAGGAAGACAAAATTTAGTTTTTGTGCAATATTATTAAACTATCCACTATTAAGGAACACGTGTGTTTTTTTTATCAACTACAAGTTGGACCTTGAGTGCTATGACTAAACTGTACTTGAATTGTATATTATTTATCATAATTACATAAATTGCTTTTTCGAACCTATATAAGGCTAAAGCATTAAAATCAAAGGTCTAAACTAGTTGTAGCCTTATCAGAATTGTGTAAAATTAGGTTAATTATAAGTCTCAACGCATCTAGGACATTTGAATATCTTGTCTTTGTTCGAGGGTCAAAAGGCTCTTTGGTACGTTTGCTATATTCGTAGCATCAGTCATAGAGTCGGCCTGTGTCTTCTAAGATAGCCTGTTGATATCGTAACATTGCGTCGTTACTTAAGTTTGATGAAACTGTTAATGTTTAATATCGATATTGAGGCTATTATTTTGAATTTCATTGAAAATCCTTTATTGAAATTGAAATGTGAAAGTTGATCTTAAAAGTTGTGAGTTATATTTTAATCGGAATAATAAGTAGGTGGAATAATTACCTATTAATTTTTATTTTCTTAAGGTCTTTATTTTAAATTTTACCAACAAAAAATAAACAGTTTTTATCTTAATATTTCTAATACATAATAGTTCCTAGTTACAAGTTTTATTCTTCCTTCTCGAATACACCTATCTAACAAAAAAGCTACCGGGAGTGCAAAAAGTGGCACGTAAAAACTGCACGGAAAGTGAAGATCAACAAATCCTTACATACAAAATGTAAAGAAAAACTAACTAACAATAAACCAGCAATCAGTAGGATAACGAATTAAAAAATGCAAACTCATAATTGTTTATACTTGCGTGATGAGAGAATAACGCAATGTAAACACATAAGTATTACAAAAAGAGTGATAAATGCTCAAGAGAGTAATTACATGTATAATTTTGTATTTATACAAGTTCCCAACGCGGCATCCTTGACATTGACTCTGCATTCAACATGTAGTCCAGTCATTTTAGCTATTTTAAACCCCAATCTGCGGAAAAATTCCTAATGAGCTATATTTTTTTAATCACTTTTATTACGACATTGTAATGAAGATGTGAAAAATCGACATTGATATCGTGCCGGCTAAAAAGTTATATAGGTCAAAAGGTTAATTGTACCGAAAAATGCAAGAGATATTTTTTGTAGACGATTTCACGACAAACAATTTTTAGAATGATCTTTATTGACCTTAATTGGGAAATTTGCAAAAAACTGATTTTCGTGACCTTTTAACCTTTATAACTTTTTTAGCCGGCACAATATCAAAATCGATTTTTCACATCTTCATTACACTGCCGTAATAAAGGTGTATACAAAAATTCAGCTCACTAGGAATTTTTCCGCAAATAAAACCTAAAATAACTGGACTAGGTAAGCTTACGGTTATCAATGTAAATGTTACCTATGCCGTCATACCCAGTCATTGTCATTTTCATATGAAAGTAGAGATTTTGTAGACAGAGTTTTTCCAAGGATATACTTGTGCCATACTTATTCCTGCTATCAAGTAGCATTGTTGTGTTTCAAATGAAATGGTTGTGAAATTAAAGGTACAAAAAGCTTTACATCTAAGCTCTATGTTCTAGGATACAAGACCGCACTTTGTGAGCTTTCTTCGCGTGCTCTACGAAATTTTACTTTGTTTATTGGACATCTGCTTGGTTAAAAACTACGCCTGTTATGCCAGAAACTCTTTGTAACATAATAAATAAACCATAACAGTTACATGAAAGGTGCGACCATAAACTTAATTAAGTTTTCCCGCGCACCCTGCGCCGTTGATAGTAATATATTTTTAAACTTTTATGAAAATGAATCTATATTTTCATAAAAACAACGTATATAATTACTTTTTTTTCTACTTTTTTCTATCCTGTGATATAACTAAGAAATATTTCGATGACGTCAGCTATCAAAAAAAATACCACTTTTTTAATTTATTTAAGTGAATAAACACAAACAGTCATGTCAGACTTATAGCAACTCTCTTTGTTAGATCGGGTTTAAAATAGTTATCGAAACTTTTGGCGATAGGTATTTGGCGAGCAACTCAACAGTTCAAACGCCTGTACTTTAAGCAAAAAAATATTTATCAAGCACTCGATTCCGCTTGCAGTAAAACTAGGCAAATGTGTGCCGTGTTCTTCAACGTAAAGTCTTTTATTGATTTTTATAATACGGCACAGAAAAACGGATAAGTGTTTAGATGCGATTAAAATTGACGAAATATTTATTATAATAATAGGACACTAAAAGATAATTACACCGTTTTAAATTATTGATTTATTTTAATGTTTCATCACAATCATTACAATTACAACCGTCCATCTTTCCAACCTTACTTACAAACTTTCGTTTTTATAATATTAATAGGATTAGAACATTGAAATATTAATAGTTATTACTATGGACTTCGGGTGTAATGCAAAATTCACGACAAAAGTGTCCCGAGATATCTTATATATACTACAATGTATTTGTATTTGTATAAACAAATTAAAACATTGTAATATATGTCTTATATTATTGTTATACAGTCTAATTTGCAACGATCTAATTGCTTGCAATAAGTAATCAGCTTTGACTAACGGTTGCCATGGCAGCCTTTTTTGACATGGCAACTTCTTGTGAAAATAGGACAACATAAATGGTGTGGAGTACAGCGACTGTATAGTAAATTTTTAGTTTTTCTTCTTTATTCTTTCTTTTTTTCAGCAGTTGTATATTGAGATTGGATATCGACAACGAAGTCGTTGAATACAAATTATGTATATGAAGAAATGATTTTTCTTCCACATTTTCTATTTTCTTGAATTTTTCGTTATAAAATCGTAAAAGTTAAATCTTACAAACTAAGCATTATAAATGTTACGATATAATATAACTTGGTTTTATATAAATGTAGGTATAGATTTTAATTAGTAAAATAAAATTCAGGCGCACTAACAAGAACTTGCCACTTTTTGCGAGCTAGATAGCATCTCTATAATTGTATATGTATTTAAATAATAGTGTGCATTACAAATTATCTATTTCCTTTTGCAAACTTCTAAATAGATAAGATCGCTCGTATACAGAATATCATGATTTATTTAATATTTTTTTTATCAAGAACTGGCTAACCAGTAGTTTATGACCGTCGATTCTTAATTCATATTCTATTTGGGTTTTAAAGTTAATATTTAGTACTTCGTTGGCCGAGCTATGTTCGGTATTTATTTTTTGGAAATTATATATAGATTCAAATTATATTACAACGCCATCTATTGTTAAATAGGTAGCTTTAGTGTAGCTGTGTACAGTTTTAAATTGCCTGAAAACACTAATGAAACAAAACTTTCTACAAATGAAATCTAACTAGATCGATTTCTTGCCCCCAAAACTAGCTGCATACAAAGTTTTATAAAAATCTTGACAGCCGTACTTGAGATTCAGATTCTATAAGAATTACCTGGTTGACAGAGCTTTGCCTGGTACGTATATAATTATAATCTGAATTTATTAATATTTGAGTCACGTTTGAGTACACGAATGAGGAGTTTAGGAGATGCTTATATTAGATAGATAAGAGATTCTTGATATTTGAGTGACGTTTCAGTATTCGGGTTTGAGTTGATTTAAAGAATATGTAATCAGTTTGATTGAGATAAATATGATGTTTCTATTTACAAATAAAACCTTTTTCATTTTATATTTATTTTAATTTATTTTTATAAACGAATGAAACCTTATAATTTTATAGTGGATTGGTTCTCGTAAAGACAAAAAGAAAAAAAAAATACTTAAGCCTCTAGAGCTGGCCATGCTATATTAGTACTGTGTAGCGATAAAATTGCAGCGTTTTTGAGCGAGAGTAGTAGTAAAAATATTTTTTTTATAAATGAAATATCTTGTTGATTTCAAAAAGTTTCAATGCCCTTTGATGCAAATTTTCCATGCTTCCGTACACAAAATTCAGAAATTACTTTCTATCTGGATACACAGATAAAACGGAAGTTGGAACAAAATAGATCAGCAGCAAGTTTTATCTGATCCCGGGTGAATTTGTTCGAGAAAATATATTATATTAATAGCAGGGCCATGAACTTCTCACCTAAGCTGACGCTTGAGCGTTTTCAACCGTCTCCAAAAAGCATGAGGTTCTTTTTTCGACAATTTTTTTTATTTCCTACTAGCAGACGACCGCCATTTGCCGAATAGTGTAAGCAACCTTCAAAGAACTTGAAATAAAAAAAATTGTACGTGATTCTTATTTTTAAACAAAAATGGTTATTGCAAGCTATCTTTTAAAGATAGATATACGTCATCGCGGACTTTGTTGTAGTCCTAATACGAACAATTCTTCCATACATTGTTTTGTAATATCTAAAAGGGGTTCGGCAGCGTTTTCAATTAAAGCTCCCAGACGCGCGACTCGTACCACTATTATTGACATATCTGAGCCAATTAACACAAAACTTTTAATTATGTACTAATATAAATTATGTACTGAATCAGTCCTCTATGTATTGGTGAAAACTGCATGAAGAACTGTGCAGTATCGTCTTTGAGTTTATTGCGAACAGATAGACCGACAGACGCGGCGGGGGACTTTATTTTTATAATATGTAGTGATTACGTATGTATTGCTAGAACATTTCTCAGGAATAACTATCTTTTGGTGAAACAGCATTAAAATCCGTTCAGTAGACGCGGCGAGGGACAACATAAAAAGTAGTGGTTAACAATAATATAACGAGCCAGATATTTACATTATTTGTCAGGGTCAGTTGTAAAGCCGTGGCCCTTCTGTAAGGGACGTTATATCTTAAAGTTTCCTTTTTATGTGGGTTTTTTTAATTAAATTGTGTGTTCGATAGAAATATTTTTTCATTTTGTTTAACGAAACTTGAAAGCCGTATTGGTAGGTATTTAATTAAATTCTAAAAAGTCTTTTAAAAAAAATCTTACCTTTTTAAATATTTTTGAACCATGTGAAATAAGTAACTTTCAAGACATAATGTTTCGCTGTTTTGGCAAAAAATAAGTTCACAATCATTTCAACAGATATGAAATTCTTTTTTAACCGGAGCAGGTTCTCAATTCGACACGTATATTTTTTTTTACATGTATGACCACGCATAACTTTTTACAGAGCTGTCCGATTATGATAACTCTTTTTTTTATTAGAAGGGGCATACTTCCAAGGTGGTCCTATTTTCATCATGTTAGGATCTGATGATGATGAAATTGAAGGAACTCTTTAAATTTTGGAGGCACGCTTACAGCGATTTCGGTTTTTGTCTCGGCATCGGTAGCTTTTTGGCTAGTAGTGCCATATAATATACTATGACAGTATAGTACGAGTATGTTACGTGGCGTTAATCACTAAAAAGTTAGAAATAAAAATTTTTAAATAAAAATATCTATCATATCTAGGAGTCGGTGCCAGCCAAGGTTTCTACTTTAAAGACGTTACCTAGAACTCACAAACTGATTTACTACGTAAAATAAATGTTCCTTAAACTTGCTCGCACCGACTTCATAGATATGCTTAAGTAAATTAAAGCAACTAAATGACACAGTTATATTTTACTTTTTAGTGCGTTTTGAGTCGGTTCTATTTTTATTAATTTTTTTTTTTTAATTACACTTTGGTAAAATACATCTTCGCCACATAGGTTTTATGCAGAAAACCCGATCTTAAAAACCTGGATAGAGTAATTATAAAAGTATGATGAGTAGATATACTATTTTATACTTCATCATCATCATTATCAGCCTATTAATGGCCCACCACAGGGCCAGGCGTCCCTCCTGATAGCAGAGGGGATATGGAGCGTCCATCCACGCAGCTCTATTGCGGGTTGGCGGGCTTAGGGTGATAATGTTTTATTTATTAACGATCACTATCAGATGTTCATGAGAGTTACCGGGAAACCAGTCATTTAATATTATATCATACCTCACAACGCCATCTCTGGGTAAGTCGCGGAACTAGCAAGCGCCGAAGCCTGCGGTTGCTTCGTTACCGCGAGCTGGAATGTCTGAAAGGTTGTGGTTTACAGACAAATCTTGCTCTCGAACTGACAGTTTGAAGAAAAATAGATGACGAGTGTTTGAGGTTGACCACCGCAATGAATCCTGATTGAAAATTTTAAAGTTCAATCAATTAAAAAAACAGAAATTAAAATAAAATTAATAAGACTTCTTTCGATAAGCAATTTTTTATTTCTTTTTATGAATGTGTATTACTGTAGACGTCTTTGTTTTTAGGGGTCGCTGCAAACACTTCTGCATCACCGGGGGATATAGCTCAGAGACCGGAAGATTTCCAGGGCCGAGGGGAATCATTGAAATAAGGCAATCTATACATGTAAATAAAATTGGAGTGTCTGTTTGTAATATTCAAATAACCGTTTTTTACTACTTGCATATATATAATACTCGTATAACAATTTTTGCAATTTTTGACTGTTAGTCGATTTATTCCAGCTAATCTCTGTAATTAGCAGTCGGATTGTAAAAATACCTTGACAGACTCATAAGGACTGACAGGCTTGTCCTAATTTTTTTTTTATCGACTACAAGTTGGCGCTTAACTGCTATCACACCTGATGTTAAGTGATGATGCAGTCTAAGATGGAAGTGGGCTAACTTGTTAGGAGTAGGGTGAAATCCACACCCCTATCGGTTTCTACACGACATCGTACCAGAACGCTAAATCGTTTGGCGGTACGTCTTTGTCGGTAGGGTGGTTTCTACACGACATCGTACCAGAACGCTAAATCGTTTGGCGGTACGTCTTTGTCGGTAGGGTGGTAACTCCCACCAGACAGACCAAGACAAATTAAGAAAAATCTCAATCTGCCCCGTCGGGAATCGAACCCAGGACCTCTGTCTTATAAATCCACCGGGCATAACACTGCGCCATGGAGGCCGTCAAATCATATAATCGCACAGAAACGTTAAACTCTATTATTTCAAATTTAGCATAGTAACTCCTTCCGCGATGCTAATGATCACTAAGAACGGATTTCTCCATACTCCCACAGTAGGTATATTCGCGGGTAAAACTGAAAGAAAGAAAGAAAGAAAAATATTTATTCATACATTCTGCTATTACAACATACAAGGCACATTATCTAGTTGTCTAAGCTATCTAATCATAGCTATATAGACAGCAGCAGATTTGTTATCATTTACAAGACTTATTAAATTTAATTAATAACAGACACTGATAATTCTGAATTATCAGTCATCATTAATGATAATAATTACTGATAATTCTACTATTTGAGGCAGTTTATTTATATTTAATTTAATTTCTTTAGTATAATCGGTAATTTAAAATTTTTTGCATTATTCACTGAAACAAATCAAAACAAAGAGATATTATTTTTCATTAAAAGCAAATTGTAAGATTAAATCTATTGTTTATTATGCTTGTTCATTTTATTTCAATGCAAGTCTATCGCAAGCCTGACAAGCTGTCTGATTTGTCTAGACAACCTTATTTACAAGTATATCTGTGCAAAAGTAACCACTGTTACTAAAATAAACAAAAAACTTACATCCAGATTTTAATTTAAGCTACAAAGTTTCTTAGATATTGCAGCGTCTATTTCAAATTATTAGGTATTGTAATAATAAGATTTTTAAATTTAGCTATGAATATTGGACGCCCGCGGTTGCACTCGCATAGTAACATGTAAATAACATAAAAATTAAAAACCAAATGAATAAAGTAGCTTAGTAATTGCAAGACGTTTTCTTAAAATTTCAATAATATAATGAATGCATGCAACTTCATCATCATCATCATTATCAGCCTATTAACGTCCCACTATAGGGCCAGGCCTCCCTCCTTACAGGAGAGGGGATATGGAGCGTACACCCATCACGATGCTCAAATGCAGGTTGGCGGGCTTAGGTCGATAATGTTTCATTTATTAACGATCACTATCAGGTGTTGATGATAGTGACTGGGACCGACAGCTTAACGTGCTCTCCGAGGCACGGGGGTCTAACACCAGCAGCTTCCAGACCCCGGGCTTGGAATGCACTGAACATTTTAAAGAAGAATGAATAAGATAAGAATTACCGTGACCCGACTCAGGAATCGAACCTAGGACCTCGTGATCGAAGCCGCATAGGCTAAACACTAGACCAACGAGGCAGTCAGGGGTAATTAGCCATGCCCAAAGACTCCCATCAGCCAGACCTGGACTAATTTAGAAAATTTTAATCGGTCCCGCCGGGATCGAACTTAAGACCCACGTCACAGAGGCCGACAAATACAACAATACATTATTAAAAAAAAACCATTCACTTAAAAATAAAATTTAAATTACAAATCATGCGAATAAAGTAGGTAGGGTAATAAATTGGTAGTGTTAAAAAAATCTTATATTTTCCAAGTGTAGTACATCATTCAACACTTTCGATTCGCTTGAACATAAATACTGTATCGTAAAACCCTAAAAGCATTTCACAATAAACTGCGAGATCCCATAACGCGTGGCGAAAACGTTGTTACGATGATGTGTGGCCTGCGCGCACGCATTGTGTTAGCCCCAGCCTGTAGCACGCAAAAAATGTGGGAACTATCACATGCTAGTGTCGTAAGTATCGTTATTAGGCAATAAATTTATCGATAAATTATTTTAATATGAACTATCCCTAAAATAGTTTAGGGATACCTGATCTCCGTATATCCATATAATTCATTGAATTAATATGTTAGTAATTCAATGTTGTAATTAGAATAAATAAAAATTAAACAGTAATGTAATTTGTAATTTGTATGTGTTTTTAGGACAATAAACCATTTATTGCATTTCTGCGAATGCTTTAAATTCTTGTTGTCTGTCTGTCTGTCTTTTCGTTCTATTAATGAGTTCCCTTGCAAATCCCAAACGGCTTGGTCGATCCCAGTTGCTCTCGTCGGGACTCGGGACAGACTTTGTTAGGAGTTTGTACGATAATGGTTTAAGAGGCGGGAATCGAACCCATGATATTTCGGCGTTAAGTCATAAAACCGTCGAGCTATTGTTTCTTAAAATTATAATTTATGTTAAAGTTTTTATAAATCCTTTTTGTATTCAATTCATATTAAATTTCTATTTGCATATATGTAAGACGGATCGCAATTAAGCTAAGTATAGTTTATTTTTGGTTTATTTAACTGATAATGTTTAGTTTTTGTTATTTTTTATAATATTTTCAACAACCGAATACCAAAATAAAAACAGACATTCTGTATTCAATTTGTATGTCTTTACTAATATTTTATAGATGGATGTTTGTTACTCTTTCACGCAAAACTACTGAATGGATATTGATGAAAGTTCATAATAATAATATAGCTTACATAACAAAATAATATGTCAAAAGAGGAATTACCTTTTGGACGCAGGTACAAAGACTGGAATCATATTCAAATTGAGAGACACTGAGAGAGTAACTCCGAACGTGGGAGAGAATAACTCCGAACAGAGCCCGAGACTTGTGACACGGGTGTAGGTTTAAAAGAGATCTCTTAGTGACGGCCGTCAACACTGACCTCCCCTGTTCAAGTCATTCTCCTTACCCAGCCAAATTTGTCGAAAGAGGGTAGGACATTGTGAATAAATTAAGCCTTTGTATTCCAAGTAATTATAACTGAACCACAAATAGATAACTGAAAGAATAAACCCCAAGACACCGCGACTTAAGCTGAGAGTAATAATTAATTCGTTTGCACAAATTAATCATCAGAGTTGTCTAGGTTAAGCGATAACCAAAGTGCAACGTCTGCACCGCGCCACGCTAGAGCCTAGACTGCCCACCCGTTGTAGACCCGCTCCTTTTATGCAACTTAGGACGACTCAAGCAGTGGGGTGAGTGGAGGCATCGAACGGTGCGCAGCCGCAAGAGGGCGCAGCTGGTACACGTGCAGTTCACAGACCTCCTTCCAGTCGCGTACGATGACGCAGGCGCCGTCAAATACATAGGCTACAATTTATCCAAAAAATCCCACGGGAAGATGAACAACTCGGGTGAAACCGCGGGCGTCCTCTAATACTTATGTAAATATATTAGTATGTACTGTGTTTATGTGGCTGAATCTTTGTCAAATAGCACTAATTCTATTCCAAAAAGCATATTGTAATGTTTTCAAGGGTGGTTAATTTTTCTCAAAAAAAAGTTTAAATAAAGAAAAATTACGTGTCACGATGAAAAAGGTAGAGTACACATTTATTGACGGCCTCCAAGGCGCAGTGCTATGCGCGGTAGATTTTAAGACGGAGGTCCTGGGTTCGATTCCCGGCGGGGCAGATTGAGATTTTTCTTAATTTGTCTTGGTCTGGCTGGTGGGAGGCTTTCGCCGTGGCTAGTTACCACCCTACCGACAAAGACGTACCGCCAAGCGATTTAGCGTTCCGGTACGATGTCGTGTAGAAACCGAAAGGGGGTGTCGAATTTCATCCCACTCCTAACAAGTTAGCCCGCTTCCATCTTAGATTGCATCATCACTTAACATCAGATGTGATAGCAGTCAAGGACCAACTTGTAGTTGATAAAAAAGTCATAAGCAAATAAGAAAGCAAAAGTATCGATACTATCCCATCACTATTCCATCAAAGACCGGGCATAGATTTGGGCTGACAGTGTATAGACGCGCCCACCTTCGTCCTCCATACAAACCCACATTGACAAAAGCACGGCAAATCGCCGTTATTATTCAATTGGAAGCCCTATTAATATGATAGACCCCGAAGGCATTATCGATGGATACACACTATTATCGATGTAGTGAACTTGCGATAATAGACTTGAATAACTATACACTTTCTCAATAATAATGTATCCGGCGATACAGAATTTAGTTTCACTGTTTCGATTTTCGTCGATTGTGTTGGACTATTATTCTGATATGGTACTTACAATTTCAATATTTGATTTTTAAAGTTTTCATATTTTAAACTATACTAAAGCCAAACTCGATTGAGAATGTTTGTCAACAAACAAATTAAAAATGAAGGTAGTAATCACTAGTCATTTTACGCCTATTTTTTTAATAAACTAGTTAATGATGAATTTATGACAATAAATTAGATTAGTAAGATTAAAAGTAATTAACATATTCAATATATTTTAAATAAGATTTTTAAAATAACAAAACATCATTTTAAATTTTTAAGGCATAAAATGTGTTGCATTTTCTACCTTCATTATAAATTTGTTTGTTGACAAGCATTCTCAATCGAGTATGGCTTTAGTATAATTACTAATATTAAAGCACGTGGTTCGAACAGCTGATGGTAGATGGCACAATGTGTTAGAATGGACTGCGCCGCGGGGGCCGTTTAATTTTCAGAATTTCTCTATACTTCTCTATACAGCAAAATATTGACTTTTCAGGAGCACTCTAAAACTATATAAGTCTGTAGTCGACTGACATGAAATCTAGCCTATTTTAAAGTGGGTTTCTTGATTTTACCACGGATTGCAGCAGAGGAACCCGCTGAGCACTGATGTTTGTTATTCAAATTGTTAAAATTTTATTGTAAAAATATTCATCATTAACCTATTAACGGCCCACTACAGGGCCAGGCCTCCCTTCTTGTAAAAGAGCGATCCCTTCTTATAAGGTACGTAACAAATTAGCCCGCTTCCATCTTAGATTGCATCATCACTTACCATCAGGTGTGATAGAGTGTGTGATAGTGTCAAGGGCTAACTTGTAGTAGATAAAAAAAGACCCACCACGCTGCTCTAATGCGGGTTAGCGAGCCTTAGGTTGTTAAAGTTTTATTTATTTATGGTTACTATCAGATGTTGATGATAGTAACCGGAACCGACTTAACGTAATCTCCGAGGCACGGGGGTGTTTCAACTGGCTTGAAATGAACTGTTAATTTCAATTTTAGTATAATGAAAAACGCAGGGTTCGAGCCAAGAACCTCGTGAAAGAAGCCGCATTGGCTAACCACTAGATCAACGAGGCAGTCAAAAGTAGTTACTATACTAAAGCCAAACTCGATTGAGAATGCTTGTCAACAAACAAATTTAAAATGAAGGTAGAAAACTCAACACATTTTATGCCTAATAAATTTAAAACCATGTTTTGTTATTTTTAAAAATCCTATTTAAAAAATATTGAATACATTAATTAATTTTAAGCTCACTAATCTAATTTATTGTCATGAATTCGTCATTAACTAGTTAATTAAAAAAATAGGTGTAAAATGACTAGTGATTTGTACTTTCATTTTTAATTTGTTTGTTGCCAAGCATTCTCAATCGAGTTTGGCTTCAGTATAGATCAATTATTTTCGTGCTTTACAACATATCACACGACGTGTGTCTGTGTGTATTCCATTTTTGTCTATGAACGTTTTTTTAATAACAAAGCAACTTCACAACTGCACAATCGAGCGAATATCACAACAGGATATAAATAAAACACGCCTACTGCAAGTACGAAGAAATTCACGCCACAATACAATACTGCCCTTTATTGACGACGGTTTATTTTGAGCTTAAAAGATTTAGAATGACTGGAGTAGGTACGTAATATATCATACTAAAACCCTGCGGCTTTACTCGTGTGGATCCCGCTTCCCTTGCACTATCGCGGAATAATTTCTTAAAGTAGTAACTATACTAAATAAGGCAAATCATTATTATCAACCTCTTAACGGCCCACTATTGATACTAAAGCCGGGCTTAGTTTTTGACGTGACAACGTCTTGTAATTCGATGGAGCCGGTTGCACGCACGAAAAAACATGACGTCATGCGTCGTTACCTCGCTTTGAGGCGTTCCATGTAAAACTTGAAGTGCAAGCGAGAGCGCAGAACGAGCGACAAAGAAGCACAATCGGCCTTTGCGTTCGGCAGCGTCCGACATCCGTCTATTAAATATAATTATTAAATATATTAATTTTAAATTAAAAATTAATATATTCATTATAAATTTAAAATATAAATTTATGAAATCAAAATCAATTATTTTATTAATTTAAATTAATATTTATAAAAATATACTTAAATTAAAAATTTTAATAACCAATTAAATGCTACATTCCATCAGTATTTTCTTAAGACATTGTCACGTTCAACTATCGTCAGTAAACAGACTTTACAGACAACTAATTTTTATTGAAATTTCTGAAAAAAGAAACCCTCAGAATTATTCTATAACTCAGGATTCGAATCCAAGGATCACGTGATCGAAGCCACGTAGGCTAACCACCAGACTAACAAGGCAGTGAAATGAATCGAGTACCTATATAGTTTTAAAGATCTTGTGACGAGTCATTATGTCAGTGAGTGGTATTTCGCTTAGTATACTTACTCGTATGTATAGATTAACCTCGTGAACATTAAGTTCTTCGAATAACTTCAAGTCTTAATGGATTTAAAAGAAAGCAACTCACACTCTTGTTTAATTGTTAGTATGGTACGTGTGATTGGTTATCAAGCTCGAGATCAAATTCTAGAGATTCTCTGTCTATTTCAAAGGTGGAAAGTTAGTGGTGTACATCCCCAGCAATACAAGTCAATGATAATGATATTTTCATTGAAATTTATTCTGATTGTGATCATTATAGAGTAAGTCATTGTCAAGTCCTGATTTACTTGAGGATGGCTGACTGATTGAGTCAACACAATGGAACTAGCCCCGTACTAAAAACATTACCTTCCTTATAACGCAGTTGTGTAATTACATTAAAATAAACTGAAGTAGAAAACGAATCCAACTCGAAACACTATTTTCACATCTTATACGACACTCAGTTATAAAACTACGTAACTACATAAACCGAGTAACATAATGTTACCTAAAAGATTTACCTCCTCGATAGATCAGAGAAGTTTACTTAAGGACCATTGAAAAAATTGCGGGTCGGGGCCCAAAGCTTTCCACAGTGATTAATCCGGCACGATAAGGGTCCCACAAAGTCTTACAAATGTGTACCGAACAGATTCCAGATCAAAAGCGGATAAACCTCACTTTTGAAGCACAAAATGGTTTTTTGTACCTCGTTATCGGCCATCTTTGTGTGCACGTGGTTTGACTGGTGATGGCCGCCAGGCGGTTTCCAATTGCCTGTTGCAAATTTAGATGGTAATCTTAATCGTAGACGCTAGGCTTGCCAACACATTCCTTATCTGTGTTGTTATGAAAAGCATTAGTAAGTCGAAACGAGTACCTACACATCCATACTAATATCATGAAGGCAAAGGTATGTAGGTATGTATGGATGTTTGTTACTCTTTCACACAAAACTATACTGAATGGATTTTGATGAAACTTCACAATAATATAACTTACATATCAGAATAACACATGGCCACATTTTATCTTGAAATTCCAACAGAAATGAGAATTACACGGATGAAACCGCGGGCGTCCTATATATATTTTATTTAATGTAGTTTACATTTCTTTGGCTGGGATAAACTTGTCAAAGCGAGAATTAAATTGCATGGATTTTTTTATTTTTTTTTGTAAGGTAACCAGGATACAGGCTACTGTGATTTAATCTACACATATTAACAGAGTAAGAATGTAATAAATAAATATTATAGGACAATTACACAGATCGCTATATAGCCCCAAAGTAAGCTTAGGTAGCTTGTGTTATGGGTACTATCATAACTGATGAATATTTTTATATATATTATACGTAAATACTTATAATATATAGATAAACACCCAGACAATGGAAAACATCTACGATCATCACACAAACCTTTTCCAGATGTGGGAATCGAACCCACAGCCTAGGACGCAGAAGCAGGGTCACTGCCCACTGCGTCACTCGGCCTTCAAAAATAATTACCAAAATACAATGATCCTCGATACCATCAATGCCATAATATGAAAGAGTCAAGTAAACTTTGCTTTAAAGTTAGTTCAATTAAATACAGGTTTCAATTTCGTCCCTTACTATTGTTGCGGCACTATTTTTTTGGGACGTTGTAAATAAGTTAAACGATTTTTTTCCAAGTGTTATTAATACTCAGGACAATAAAATTAAAGAAGTATAACATATGTATCAAATCTTTGCGCGTCTAAAACAAAAGTAAGTATTCGCTTTTGATATAGAACGTAAGTAATTCTAGACAATACACTTAAATATTTTATAACGACATAAATTAAAATGGCCGTAACTCTTTCAAGTTATGTTTAACATCAAGTTCAAAACTGGAGTGAAATACGTAAATTTATTCGAACATTAATTGCTCATAAGGACATCGTGTGTGGCTTGATGCATCACTGATCTAATGCACGATAATGGCCCGAAAACTTGCTGAGCGTTATAATAAGGCGTGCTTCACGCGTACCTTAGTGTCGATTAACTGAGTAATTAACAGAACTGTTAGTCTTGGCTGCAATCACACCTGATGGTAAGTGATGATGCAATGTAAGACGGAGACGGGCTAATTTGTTAGGAGTAGGATGAAAATCGACATTCCTTTCGGTTTCTGCACGACATCGTTCCGCAACGCTATATCGCTTGGCGGTACGTCTTTGCCGGTAGGGCGGTAACTCCCACATGCAGATCGAGACCAATTTAGAAATTGCACCTTACACACCTCACTATGCCACGGAGGCCGTCAAAAAAGAATGGCTGATCTAACACCCGTCCCGAAAGAAAACCGTCGCCTACACACATTTAAATATCTCGTATTTGCAAAGCCCGTGCGGGAACGTAACATGTACAAGTATATTTTAGCTGCCAAGCATAATTACCGTCGTCCATTCTTAAGGGAAGGGATGGTTGCCGATTTAAATTAAGGAACGTGAGGCTTAATTCATACGTCTTATATTGGGCATAGATCGGTACTAAATTGGGCGTGACCATAGACCTAAGACATAATCGTTAGGCTCATGATCCTGTTTTTCTAATATCAGCTAAGATAGCGCTGGTAGGAAAATTAACGAAGAAGACTGGTAATGAAAAGATTCTTTAGACGAAAACACAGCGTGGTTACTAACTACGGTCGTAGCCATCAACGTAGAAAATCGTTAAACAAAAAGAATTCCTCAGCTTTAGGATCATCTTTTTGTAAACCAATGCATTACCAAAAGGTTATTAACGTGTGTGGCGCGCTTTATAAAATTCCTGCGGCGTTACATCACGACATCGTTACATGGCTTTGTCCTGTGATTTGATTATCTTAAATGCCTGCCTAAGAATGGATTAGGGACAAGTTTGGTACACGCGTAATTGTTTCTTATGACCAAGATTAAACTGTTTTAGATGGGAGATTCTGTGTTATGCAGCATTTACACGTAGAGTTCAAAATAAAAAAAATATTCTGAAAAGAAGTGAGAAGAGTTAGTTATGTAAATAATAATTAATTATTAACCGATTGAAATGTTAAGCTTTTGTCAAATTAATAAAATTTTCGAATTGCTTTTCCAAATTGAATAACAATCATTTCACGTGAAACTCATCTTTACCTTCAGTAAAGCTAGGTAATATGCAGCAAAAGTCTTAATGTTGTGACATACTGACAAAACAACATACACTTCTTCCTAATGTAGAAGTTACTACCTACAAAGCCTGAAAGGGCTGGGCACTTAGTTGAAAATATTATAAGATGGCAATAACAAAAAAACATGGCTTTTTTAAAAAATTTATTCTTAGTTCTTCTCAGACTCTCAGCTAACGGACTCCTCATAGCTATTAATGTAATATAATGAAAAAATGTGTTGAGAATACAAAATGAACATATTGTTACAACTGAATAAGCGAAATATAACTTTAATTTTGACTTATCATAAGCTCAAAAGTTCCCAAAACGTGGTTAGAGCAAAATCACTGAGCATTTAGATATATTTGCCCTCCAGTTTGAGAGCAAACACGATTAATAACTTAATGTTGAATATCATATACCAATCTACACGTAAAGTAAACCCAGTAGTAGACGTCGGAGCAAATATAATTACAATTCCAACAGAACCTGTGCAAATAAAGACGGATTTGTAACGTTCCCTAGATGCTCGATTCTTGTACACTTTAGTATTATTACAAATAGTACAGGAGTTAGCGAATCAAAATATAAGCAAACTAAATACATTGCGGTATCAGGAGGATAGTTACCACCCTGCTGACAAATACCAAATTTCAAGCTATTTAACGTTCCGGCACGATATCGTGTAGAAACGGCAGGGTAGTTGATTTTATACTACTCCTAACGAGTTAGTTCCCGCTTCCATCTTAGTTTAGTCATCATAACTTATCACTAAGTATGATTCCAGGCAATTTGACTGACTTGATTTTGTAACTTTAAAAAAAAATCAAATAAATTAGTTTCAAAATATATGCGACAGATTTGATCAATTTGAATAATTCTTGTTTAATTTTCATAACAGATTAAAAAAAGGACTTAGATAAGCATCAAGCCATAGCCAAAAACTCGAGAAATTGACCTATGGCAGGTCAACATCAGTCGATTCAACTACTCCACGTATGACTCCATGACATGAAGTTTGTGTTGACCCGCTCTTGGAGTAGCGAACATGATATTTTCCTCACAAGGACTATTGTGATGATATCCGTGCGGTTGACAGACCCGCCGTATAAACAGTCTTACGGCCCATTGTGGTAGGCATTAGAGACCTCCTTTAATCCATTCGAAACAATTTCGCGCAAATTGTATAGCTTCATTGTTACTTGTTTCGCCTTTGTTTAATCTCTTACACAGTTTTCATGTAGGGTATAAGTTATATAATGTTTATACATTTAATAGTAAAATATTACTAAATATTTGTTTGAACGATTGCTATTTGAACTAGCTAGAGACATTTTGAACTTTTTTTAGAAATTTAGGAGCCGGGAGTAGGAAAGCTTATTCATCCTAAGGTATAGGTTAAATCATCGCCAGTCTTAGGTACTCTTCAAATGTATACACTGAAGTGCCACTTAGCATCCTTAGAGCTAGAGTCCTGTTATATAGACACCCAGACACTTCTGGGGATGTTTATATGTATAACACAGTTGCTTGTAAGTCAAATAAATATATACACCCACTTGGTAGGAACATGTTACAATACATTACCCTATATCATATCCTAAAGTATAAGTGTTTAGTCACCGGAACCCATATTCTTCAGAATCATAGAAGCACTACTTTGCTTTCCCAGAACAACAGCAAGATACAGAGAGCCGTATTACTGTCACTAAAAGCTTTACTACAAATAGCTCTACGACATTATGTCTGCGCTATAACATAGACTGCATTAATACACTAATATTACTTATATTTAAGAATAAACATAATATCAAAAATTGCGGAACCGACAGGATTCAAACCCGCGACTATCTGGCAATCCGGGCCCTAAGAGCGCCTTATCGCTAGGCCACGATCCCGATGACGTCAGTGCCAAAATAGTGCTTTTGATATTATGTTTTTGATATCCACGTAAACGGCCTATAATGCCATCTACAGTATGAACTGAACATGTTACAATACTATTGAAGGCTCATATTACGAATAAAGCTCTTCAATTTTAAAGATGACATATTCCTATTTTATTCTTTTTTAGTTTTATTGAAAAATATTACCCACATTTAAGGGATTATTTATATTTAAGAATAAACATAATATCAAAAATTGCGAAACTGACGGGATTAGAATCCCCGCGGTCTCCCTGGCAATCCGGGCACTTCGATTACTGCGGAGTAGCAAACATAGAGCAGAGTCCAATAGCTGTGAGTAACACACCTTACGAATGTTACTATAAATAAAGAAATCTTGTCGAAGGAGAAGTACTTCGCAAGACATACTCGGAACACGCCTTATAATGCGCTTCCCTTCTTCCATCATCCTAAAGTAAAGATGTAAATTCACCGTCAATCATACCTTTTAAATAGAAAACACAGTATCGGTAAAAACAACCAACCCCAGAAGAGCTCTGTGACCGAGAGAACTACTACTGCCACTAAAAGCTTTACTGCAAATATCTCTATAGCTCTACGACATTAGTATATGTGCTATAAAACAGTCTGCATAAATAAACCAATATTACTACGTGCTACTAAATGTTAGAGCAGAGTCCAATAGCAGTAACACACGTTACTATAAATAGAGAGCTTAGAGAGAAGAAATAGAGAACGCTTCACGTTCTTCGCTTCCATCATCCTGAAAAAAGATGTAAATTTACCGGCAGCCATAACCGTCCACCAAACCATATTTAAAACACAGTACCGGTAAAAAACAAGCAACCCCAGAAGAGCTCTGTGACCGAGAGCCCTACTACTGCCACTAAAAGCTTTACTGCAAATAGCTCTCCAGCTCTACGACATTAGTGTCTGCGCTATAAAACAGTCTGCATAAATAAACCAATATTACTCGGTGCTCGTAGTAAACGTAGAGCTGAGAGTAATTAATGCGCTTCAAGACCGGATGGAGCAATAAAATTATTCAGCACGTTGCTTTTGTTTAATATAAAACAGTTTCACAGTCACGTAAGGGCAACTTGTAGTGTAGAGAGCAGGCGCATGTGCGAGATCAGGAGATATTATCAAGACTGAATTGTATAGGGGTAGGTCACTCAATACTAACGAATCAAAGTTACTGGCATATATTAACGAGTCAACATCGTAAAGCAATTAATATTGTCCTAAGGTGTTGAAAAGGCGGAACAGCAGGGTGTAGCGCAGGATGGCTTAAAACAGAGGGGTTTGGAAGTACCTTATTATACGATGCCTATGCCCAGCACGGGTATCTAAATGGCTAATAGTGATTATGCTGTTGATGATGGTGATTATGGAGATATTAGATTTTGAAATGATTACTATTAGATGTAAGGTAAGTTAAGGATATCAACCGGGACTGAAAGCTGAATGTGGTCTCCGAGGCGTGGCGTAGGTAATTAATTGTACAACGAAAAAGATTATAATATATATAGAAATTCGCTAAAATAGCAGTAATATAATGAAAACAAGAACTGTCGACAGTCTGGAGTGTGCGTTACCTCTGAATGCACAACCTACGCCGTTAAATAGGTCACGCTTAACTTTTTAATGCTTGACTTCTCGTCGGGGCTAATATTCTAAAAAGTCCTCGTGATGTTACATTTTTTTCAAAACCCGTAGGCATACGCCAGCTTTATGATTATAATTGGGTCGTGGGTACATAGTACCTACTTATTTTACAGGAATATATGTCGAATACAAATAACATTATTTGTTTTTTAAAATCGTTTAAAAAAAGAATAAAAATCCTATCATAAATATTCCCTTTCTAATTAGATACATGGGAAGTAAGGGGAGAGCAGTGCTTATCATCTTTCACCGACCCTACCCTAACCTACTGTCAACTTCACGCGTCTAATACCTGCGACAGCTGTCATGGTGCTCCCTGCTAGATAACGAACAAGGTTCTACCGACTAATGACGGTATATCCATATACACTTGATTAGGTAACCGATCAGTAGAGTCAGTGATCTTTGGTTCTAAATAAACCCTAATAGACCGCGCAGAAGACAATGGGAAACCACTTTATCTATTTCTCCCATGAGAGTTGCTAAGATGACGAAGAAAATAACGAGGAGAAACGTTGGAGCAGACACGACCAGTTTGTTAACGATAATCGTACACTATGCAGGGAACATAGGTTCTCTCGGCGTCGTATCCTTCCCGTTTACCGTGGAACTATTGATGCTCTTAAACCTACTTTAAGTAGCATTGCATATACAGCAAGTTTTATAATTTTTACATGCGCGTTATGGTATCCAAATGAAAAATTATCATAATAGTACATACAGCCAGGTTATTACAAACGACAAGACACGCGGCCGCTTACGGCACACTACAACAACAGAGGTTAAATTATGATGGACGTGTTTGTAATCTGAAGACTGCTTATACAATCATATGCATGTATCACATAATTTTATAAGCAATCTTCAGACTGAAACACAGCAAAGCAATACTACTTATGACGAGTTCAATCACTAAAAGCCGTACTACTTACTATCTGTGCTGCTACGTATTCTGTGTTACTATCGGCGCATCATTTAAGTTGAATTGCAACTTAACGATGCATAATTTTGTAATAGTTGCTAGTGCGTTATGTTATTTCAATCCCGAGCTAAATTGTTACAATAGTACACACAGCCAGGTAACAACAAACAACAAGGCACGCGGCGGTTTACTCATACTACAACAACAGAGGTCAAATTATGATGGGCGTGTTTATACGCTTTGCACGTTCGGCTATTAATTGGAGCGACTGGACGGTTCATTAAAGCATAATTGCCATTGCCATTCAGTAAGCAAATTAATTGTCCCATGCATATTTCCTGGAGACTCGTGTTTATTAGCCTGTTATGTAAATTTGTTATTGTTAACTATCTGTTTGTTGCAAAAAGAAGCCTTTGTTTAAGATAAGTTCAGTAATTAGTAACTAACCAGCGGATGCCAGCGATTTCGTCCGCGTGTAATTTGAATAAATAAATAATAAAATAATTATTATAAAAACAAAAACCCGACTGCTTAGAAGTTATGAACTGAAAAGAGAAAAAGAGAAAAACAAGGATCACTATATCTGTATTACATTTTATTTGAGACTTTTTAGTTTTAGTTTATGGTATAGAAATGAGACGGTACACTTAGTACATTTTTTGCCATTTTTTGTAATAAAAGTAATATGAACATGATATGATATTTATATTTTTGAAATGGTCTTTTTACGACCTTTTAATTGGTTTCCATATTGCTAAGATAAGAGAAAAAAATACACACATCCCCCCTTTTTTTCCCCATTTACAGCCGCCATTTTGAAAATTTATATAGCCTATGTCACTACTACAATTCTGACAAATTCAACGACACCTCATATGTCAAAATCCGTTCAGCCGTTTAGGCTGTAGCGCGTGCCGAAGAAATGGACATATATACATACATACATACATACGCTCGAAAAACATAACCCTCCTTCTGACGCAGTCGGGTAAAAATAGCCCAAATTACTCCTTATAACATATTATTTTATATTAGCCCTTAAAGATGAATAAATTTTCACGTTTTTTCCATATTATCCACTAATTATTCGCTTCAATTGGTGCAGCGTGATGTTATAAACCCTACATTCCTCCTAGACTATGCAACACATTTAAATTTTTTAATTAGAATCGAGAATCCTGAGGTAAGCACGTTCAAACAAACAAATAAATTCTTCAGCTTTATAATATTAGTATAGATTAAATGGTCATCTTTAAATAAACAAATAAATAATTTTATTACTTTACTTTTTATTTATCCAGATTTTATTGTTACAGTTAAGTCAAATCAAAAGAAAGGTCTAGTAGTTTTCAAAGGTCATAGTAAAAAAAATTATTGGTATAACTTTTCTCCTTCATCTTCTTAGATTGGACGGAGCCTTTTTTAACCTACGACAGACCCTGGGCTTATCATTAATATCCTAATAAATATTACTCAAAAAGACAATTCCTTGAAAGAAATCCTTACTCAGATTATAAAGGCGAAAATTTGTATATATGTCGAAAGAGGAATTACCTTGGACGCAGGTACAAAGACTGGAATCATATTCAAATTGAGAGACACTGAGAGAGTAACTCCGAACGTGGCTGAGAGAATAACTCCGAACAGAGCCCGAGACTTGTGACACGGGTGTAGGTTTAAAAGAGATCTCTTAGTGACGCGCGTCAACACTCACCTCCTCTGTTCAAGTTATTCTCCTTGCCCAGCCAAATTTGTCGAAAGAGGGTAGGACATTGTGAATAAATTAGGCCTTTGTATTCGAAGTAATTATAACTCAAGCTGAGAGTAATAATTAATTCCTATGCACAAATTAATTATCAGAGTTGTCTAGGTTAAGCGATAAGCAAAGTACAACGTCTGCACCGCGCCACGCCAGAGCCTAGACTGCCCGCCAGTTGTAGACCCGCTCCTTTTATACAACTTAGAATGACTCAAGTAGTGGGGTGAGTGGGGGTATCGAACGATGCGCAGCCGCAAGAGGGCGAAGCTGGTACACGTGCAGTTCACAGACTTCTTTCTAGTCGCGTACAATGACGCAGGCGCCGTGGGATATGAATAGATGTTTGTTACTCTTTCGCGGAAAAATTACTGAATGGATTTTGATGAAACTTCACAATAATATAGATTACATATCAGAACAACATAGACACATAGACCACTTTTTATCCCAAAATTCCCACGGGAACGAGTCCTCTGGTACGAAATATTGCTTATCTGTTGACAATTTATAATGTAGCAAGAATTTAGAACTCTGGAGACTTGTCTAATATTGTTCTAATGTTGTTCCTATATTTAGAATCAGCTTAACCTTCTAAATGTTATGCGTGTGTTGTATCTTCTTTAGCTATTTACGTGTGATCGAACATTCAAACACACATACATACAAACTTGAACTTTTATAATATTAGCAGGGTACTCTTAAAGTAATTACTAATGAAAGTAGTTAGCCAAGTTTTCTTTGCTTCCTTGTTTCATCTTATTACAAAAGTTCGGGTTGCCTCTCGTAATAAGATATAAGTGTTTATGTTACGGGACATGTTTCGCCTTTGTTTTCTCAGAAAAAGGAATGAAAAACTTCATTAAACCACTTATTTAACCAACTTCGTAATAGTAGGTTCTGTATTCGTGCATTGAGTTGGGAAGTCGGTGGTGGTTAGTTACCGTGCTTCGGAAAGCGCTTAAATGTACTAGCACAAGCCAATGTTATCAAATAGTAATCGTTACGAGATTCATGTCAAGCAGTTTTGGTGAAGAGTGGTGAATAAAAGCTCAATATCCTTTCTATATGGTCAGGCCCAGTAGGATTATTAATAATTTACTTGTCATCAGAGACATTTATTTTTGCTCTGCATTAAGCCGGTAACGAAAATCTTTCGAAAATAAATTTAAAAACAATAAAACAAACCAAAATGATAAATCCTTGTTATGAAACGATTATAAAACTTCTTTGTTTTAAAGGAGAATGCTAGACTATGTATAGGACTTTAACCCACTATTAAAAACATATTGTACAACAATGTTTTATACATCATTTTATTGCATTTTTTTACGATTTCATATAAATTACATTTAAAATATCTAGAACTTGGGGTATTTCACACGATTCTAACGTTGGTTATCGTCCATTTCCATAGTCTTTCTAGGAGTGACCTTGGACTGTAAACTTCAGTGGAGCGCTCATATAGAGTCACTGACAGCTAAACTTAGCTCAGCAGCATCTTGTTGTGGGGAAAGGCTGCTGACATAAATTCTGTCTTTATACTTCAGAAACGAGCAATTCGGTCGATTTATAAACTTAAACCACGCGAGTCCCTTCGAGTCAAATTTAAAGAAATAGGAATTTTTGCAGTAGCCTGTCAATACATATTCAATAACCTAGTTTATGTTAAACAAAATATAAATGTGTATAAACAGAAAAAGGATTTAAACGACCGTCTTCCTAGAAATGGACATAAGTTAGTCATATCAGCTTATCGCCTCCGAAAAGTACAAAAATCTTTCGAGGATTGGGTGTACTCTTCTACAACAAGATGCCCAATTCAGTTTTAGATCTGCCATTGCATAAGTTTAAACAATGTATTAAAACTCACTTACTGAGTCAGGGTTATTATACTATCGATGAATTTTTAAATGAAAAAGATGTTCAAAGGCAATTGGATAGGCTTTCAACTTCACACAGGAAGTAAAATAAATAACTTTATGTAACAACACACTTAATATTGTAAAATTGATAATATTATAAAAAGAGCAACTGTTGAGTTTCTTGCCGGCTCTTCTCAACAGGGCCTGCCTTCCGAGCCGGTGGTAGAGTCTGAAGCTACTTGAAATAAACGATTTTGAATTTTTTTTTTTTTTTTCATATTGTTGTAGCGACTTTTAGACAAAACACTAAAGATTAGACTTTAAATACATTTTTAAACAGTCTAACCGACTATGGATATATCCTTTTAGGGCCCATTTCAGATGAAAATACAATAAAAATGATTTTAAATGCTAGAACCCAGTGCAACAATAAAGATTTAAAAATGCCTTAAGGGTTTAAATTGAAAGGAAATAGTTTAATTAATTTTTTAACAGAATTTTATTGCGAAGTCCAACAGTAAAAATGTCTAATTTGTAAAAATAACTAATATTGTAAAACATTAACATAATAATAGGATATTTTTAGTATACTTACAATTTGTGTTTTTTCTGGGTTAGGATCTGGCATAGCCTCAATAAACCAGTGTTATGCGCAGTGGATTTTTAAGATGGAGGTCTTGGATTACTATTTTATTAACAAAGACGTACTGCTAAGCGATTTAGCGTTTCAGCACGATGTCGTGTTGAAACGGAAAGAGGTGTGGATTTCATTGTACTCCTAACAAGTTAGCTCATTTCCATCTTAGATTGCATCATCACTTATTAGGTGGCAGTAAAAAACTGATTGAAGAGATTCAACTGTGACTAATGTGAACGCTTGAAGTTATATACGACTTGTAGTGATTTAATGCTGATACAGCAGTGATAGAGCGGATAACAAAAGCTAAGCTAAAAGGAGCTAATGCTCTGCCCACACGGTTCTTTCTTAGTCATAGATATGAAGACATTGGCCTATTCCATTCATACGCTTGAAATAAAGGACCGGGCACGTAATGAAAGGGATTATTGTTTTAGTTTTATCTCAATCTAACGATATAAGCGACGCTTTGGTATGACACCGGACAGAGTATGGGTGGAGTTACTTTTAAGATGATATTAAATTGTGAAATTCTCTCTAAATATTTATAATAAATATATTGCATAAAAAATATCTGTCTCTCTGTAATATATCTGTCGCTCCAAATTAATATACTGGTATCATAATCACAACATTCTAACTATGGGAACTGGAAATTAGCTAAAAAAAGCAAATCACTTATGATTCGCATCCAGGTTTTTAATTCCAAAATTTTATAGGCCAATTATAGGACTCAATGTGTTTTTAAGCTTCTTAACAAAGACGACGATTTAATAAGGCATAAACATAGCAATCACCAAAGGCGTCGCAAGTCCATGATCTTGAGAGAAGGGGAGAGTTGTCAAATTCGAGATACACGTTTTCCAAATTAAAGTGTGTTCTCTATTTATTTCTTTGACAACGCCTTCGGCAATCATATCACACTACTGATGTGAAAAAAATTCGTCACCTAGCATTAGCTAAGATTTTTTTGTACTTAAATTAAAATATTATGAAAAATATCGAGTCAATCCTACCCCTGTGCTGCTCTACTTCGTCGCGAGCGCAAGACAGCGACATTTCGTGGGCCGTCATTAATTATACGCACCGCTTTGTCCCGCCGTGGAGTCCATTGTGACAATATTCGGGCCTTTCAAATAACACAATAAGCTTCAACATAGACGGATCATCTCGATGGGAAACGGTGCAGGTAACGCTTAATACAGAGAATTGTACACGAAATTAATTATTTTGTTTTAGGAATAACGCATGGAATGTTCGGGACTAATGTTATGGACGTTGGGCCTCATAAACCTTCGTTTTTGACTCGTTAGCTTATTTGACGATAATCCCTTATGACGATCAGAATCGTACATACTATTATATAGAATAACACTAAAAATAAATAAAATACAGACAGTTCGTGTAATGTATATGAACAAAAATGAATACACAAATAGACACCTTTTTAGTGGACAGTTCGTGTATTGCAGTAAGAAAGGGTGAGTTTAGGGATAGTCAAGATTTATTTTTGGTTGCATGAATTTAATCTTCCAAAACTCTAAAAGTACATGGGTTATTTATGGACATAACATTCATTATAGGGTTCTAATCGAAAGTTGATCACGTGCCAAACAAATACTTTTGAACTAAAAGTATAATAACCTTTAGAAGGATCTAAAACATGATGTAAATTGTGTTTATATGTGACGAATTTTTAGCTTTGTATAGAGCTTCGAAACAGTTACACTCTGGCCGACGAAGAACGAGAATACGATCATCATCATGACTTTATTTTATTATTTAGGACATAGTCTTCCATTTACTTAAGCGAGCGCGAGAGAACTAGAGTTGCAACGGGAGGAAAAAATAATATTTTACAGCCCAACTCGGGGCTCAAAACTAAACAAGTAAAAAGCCCTACTACTGGACCTCAAACAAGTTACACTAGTCTAGTTAGGCCAGGCGTTTAACTAATAAGTACAATGCAATAGAAAATTTCGTTGAAATCACGAGTTCTGTTCACAAGTAAATAATTGAAAAAAATTCTAATCGTCAGTGCAAATTATTCCATCAACTTTATAAAAAGCGTGTAGAAAACTGTACAAGTCCTAGAAATTGCAATGAAGCCTTTTGATTTGCTATTTACGGGTGTTCGCTGCGGTTTCTTAATAAAGCAAAGGTGTTTAATTGGCTGCAAACTCGAAGTAATTACGCTCTGACTGGCGAACCTGCAGGCCTGTCAATCCAACGTAGAGCTGGGACGATGTGCGAGTATCGATTTTATTTATAACTCGAACTCAACCTGATAAAGCCCGAAATAACTTGATGGTCGTCATTACTTCTCTGCCGTGTTCGGCAACAGCGACTAGATTCACACGGGAATAATAATAAATGGAATGAAAGTTCTCATCGAAATAGAATTCAATTCAAAAAATTTATATCGAGCGAAGACAAAACAAATAAAAAGTCCTAGGTATAATAAAAAAATTTGCTATTTAAAAAGCCAAAAATCGGAGTTTTGTCAAATTATGTTCAACTTGGTTTTGACCCATGCTGAATTGTTTTTATCAATGTGGAGTACCCTGCATTTCGATTCTGTAACAAAATTCTACCGTGTGAATTTCGATTTCCTTTCTATATCTCTCTATCGACTGTATCGCGTCAAACAGAGAGTTGGAGACAACGTCAAGACTCGCACTTTCGTTATAGAATCGAAACGCTGATAGATTAATTGTCTTGTCGTTCAACGTTTAAGGATTTCAGTTCAAATGCCCTCTCTTCTATACTATGAAATGAGGTTTGTGCACAGTTAGTTCATGGTTTAAAGAGAAAGTATGATATATAATACGATGAAAAATTATTTTAAATTGGAAAACACAGTTTAAACACACGCTTGCTGTGTATAAAAAAAAATGTGTGCGTGTACTAGCGTACACTCGTAAGAAGTGAAACTAACTAACTAACTTATCAACATTCAAGTATTAGAAAAAATTGATACCATAATTACACCCACGTGTTAGTGTAATGAAAAATACAATCAAAAGATATATTTATCACTTCACTTCCATAAGTCAAAGATGGCGCGTAACGGAAAAATGTTACACTAATTTTTTTTCCAACCCCGATAAAGAAGTATCACTTCAATAAAGTTTACGTTAAGCTTAAGTTAAGCTACAGGCTCCTGTATCAAGACACCGCTTTTCCTTAACAATAGCTGAAACAAAGCATAACAATATCCATAATATAATTTAAACATAGTGGGTAGGTTTGTACATAGTTATGCCATTAAGTGTATTAAGTGTTTGTATGTAATGTGTGTGCGTTTCTGTTGTGTGTGAATATGAAAAGTAAAAACAAGAAACTCTGTTCAGTTAGGTGAATTGGTTACAGAGTAAAAGTGATCGGAACGTGTAACAAGCCTGTCAACGTATGAAAGTCGTGCTAATGTATGATTAAAATCTATTTAAATGTTTTATTGACGCAGTAACGACAATGTGAGAATTCGTGATTGTAAACTTGTCTTATTCAAAATACTTAAGTAGATAGAAATTTAAATTTTGTTTTTTGCAAGCAATAGGTGCAATGAGGAGGCCTGGCCATATTGTGGAGACTGTTAATAGGCTAATAATGATGACGTTTTCTTTTGTTTTATTAGAGTTTTCTGACATTACAACTATAAATCTCGTTAGGTACAAAACTATGTTTTTTTCGTTAAATATTTAGTATAATATATGTGTGTATGTATGTATATATATATATATATATATATATATATATATATATATATATATTATTATTATGTTGCAAGTTTTGTATATGATAGTATTAATTAGAAACAAGATGCATTCACTTGCATAATTCCTATCATCAAGGGTTGCCTGTAAGAGATGTACGAGTACGTACGTCAAAGGTTATTACAGCTTAGCATTACGTAATACTCGACCCCCTCCCCCCCTTAAACACCTCACGTAATTTATGGACGCCCCCTAATAGATATATCTAGATTGTATTGTTACTTGCTCTCTGTAAATTAACTAGTAAATTAATAAAAAGTAGTGATACTTTAAAAAAATAAGTAAGTATATTAACGAAGATACCTTTAAAGGAGTAAATAAATGAAAGGTTAATTTGAACTGCGTGTAAGAAATGTTTTTGTTAACCTGACGCGTCCTGAGCGTGTTGGTCACGTCTTGTATTGACCGTTTGTAAAAAAAAACAATGGAGTCGTGACAGTGCCTAACTGTATTATTTAATGTAATATATTAATACTATGCACTCGTTGGTACTTTCTTTTAGCCAGAAGGTCTTTTTTAAAGTAACTTGAATTTTAACTTTGTTAACGCTTATATACGTGTCTATTTATTCTTGATTTGGTTTGATAGAGAAAACTTGAAGGCTTGCGTATGTGTTACTAAACCATTAAATGGGATGAAATATCGTCAACTGATAATCTGGAAGACTTATCTGCGTTGCTTTCACATGTACTTTAAACAATAAAAACATAACATTAAAAAATATACATCGATAGTTTTAATTGCAGTCGTCAGCCCACACTAGCGTCGAGTAAATTTAGCATAGCGCAAAGTGTCAAAGAAAGCACCGCGGTGCTGTAAGCAATTGCTTGTATTGTTCGTGTTGATGAGACGTGGCTTGATTAGTTTTACACCGCGTGATAGCTCGCTTGAGCTCTCTTTTAAACATTTCCAAGCGCAAATTAGTGCTTAATTATGCAATTGGTTAGCCTAGTTTATGTTTTTCGCACGGAAAGCTGTATGGCCATGTAAAGTTCTTCCTATAGTCATCATTTGAAGCCTTAAGGTCGGTGCATAAATGCAACGAGGTGCAGCGCAGAGCCCATGTAAATTTTTTAACGAATCATTAGGTGGCTTTAATCAGGTATGATTATCGAGCCTGCGATATATAAGAGCTTTAAAGGAAAAACAATTAGTTATCTACATTTAAAAATTTTTAATTTTAAATTTTCCTTTACTTTTATGCACTAGAATCAGAGATTAGAACCTACCTATATTATTATTCTTGCAGATTTATACAACGGTGACGTACTTTACGTAATTTACTTTAAGATACTTTATAATGTGCTTATTTTTTTAAACTTTAGATAAATAACTATAATAATCCATGCAAATAAATGTCTGTTTGTTATTTCAAATGAACAGCTTTTCAATAAATGCAAATGAAAGTATATGCGGTACTTACATCAAATAATAGAAATGTCATAATTTTTGTCTGTATGTCTGTTTGTTCCAGCCAATCTTAGAAACCGCGGGCGTCCACTAGTGGCTAATAAAGAAAATGGAGCATCTGTGTGACGTATTCTAATTACTAGTACATTGAACAGCTCACATCGCCATTCTGCCCCGACCGCTGTATGGCAAAACCGTTAGGGTGCGAGTTCTTAGTCCACTACTGCAGTCTATAGTCAGCTATATACTTTCTTTTATCCATCGGAATGCGATATTAAACTATGATTATTCTAGGTATGTTTTAAAATGGAATAGATCAACAGTTAAGTAGATACGAGTATATAACGTGATACTAACTTCTTACTACGACTTCGTAATATAAATAACTCTGAAACCTGTGGGTTAGATTACGAACCGCAAACCACGGCCAATTTAACATTTATATAATTAAATAATTAAGTGTAGGCATGTAATATGTTTCGTATTTCATGACGTAGTTTGGATCATAAGAATTAATTTTTTTAACTTAATTACTTCCTTGCATTTTCCTTGTATTTTTTATGCCTTGAAACCACTTAAAGTATGGATTATTTGTTAGGGTGGATGTTCACAGCCGACCTTTGACGACAGCAGTAGACATACTTATTTCTATGGAAACGACTTGTCGTCGGCCATCATCGGTATGATATTTCGTAGAAATTCATACAAAGCAGCAGTGACGCTGCGACATGTCGTCTTCAGTTGTCGTCTGTGGTCAGATATGAACTCGCACCTTTTAGACTGCACTAAGATTGGAGCCAAAGACCAAACAATATTGAGCAAATAGTTAAAAAGTATGCAATCTTGTATGATGGAGCGTAGACCCACTACACTGCTCCAATGCGGGTTGGCGGGATTAGGATGATAATGTTACATTTTACTAACGATAACTACCAGATGTTGATGATAGTGTCCGGGATCGATACCTTACCTTGCTCTCCGAGTCACGTCGGTGTAACACTGCGAACTTCATGACTCCGAGCTTGAAATTAACTGAAAATTTCGAAGAAGAATGAAAAACTCAGAATTATTCTATGACTCGACCCAGGATTCGAACCCAGGACCTCGTGATCGAAGCCACATTAGTTAGGACCAACGAGGCAGATCCCCTCTACTATAAGGAGGGAGGGAGCTGGTAATGATGATGCAATCTTGTTGTTGTACTTTAATAAACATATCTTCGATTCTTCTCCTATGAAGAGTTGAATTAATAACTGAAAACTTTTAATACCAGTGGGTAAAGAGTTTGAAACTTCATCAAATATTTTGTTACAAAATAGTTAGGGATTTAATTTCCGTCACTTCCAGATTGGGTCAAGGGTTTAAATGGTGAACAGTTTTTAATATGGATAAAATTGCTTTTTTCTTTAATAAGAGAGCATTCAAATGAATGTATATTTGTATATACAAAGCTGCCTCGTTGTTACAGTAGTTACAATGTATCACAAGGTCCTGGATGCGAGTCCTGGGTCGAGCTAGCGAAATAACACAGAGTTTTTCTTGGTTATAAGTTTAGTAAATTCTAAGTTGCGAAGTTGCGTTGGTACTGCATTTCCGTGTCTCGGAGAGCACGTTAAGATGGTCATTATCATCAACATCTGATAGTGGACGTTAAATAATCAACTATAATCACCTTAAATCCACCAACCCGTATTGGAGCAGCGCAGTAGGGCTGAGTTCTATAAAAAGAAATGCGTGAATGGGGCCTTAATAGGTTGTTAATGATGATTGTCGCTGGTGGAAGGCCTCGGCTAAAAACGATTTAGCGTTCCGGTATTACGAGTTAGCGTATAGAAATCGAAAGAGATGTGAATTTCATCCTACGCCTAAACAACTTTCAACCCGCCCGCCCAAAAGCCCGCTTTCAACTTAGATGATATGTGATGATGCATCACATACCATCTAAGATGAATCAGATGTCATTGCAGTTAAGAGCAAACTTGTAATGAGCCAAATAAATAAGCACAGTTGATAGATACATAAATAGAGAAGAGAGATCATATTTTATCATTCTCTACGATATGAGTATTATTCGACTGATGGAATTGAGATGAGGTTATATTCCACATCCAGAAAACGATATCTAAAAGTATGAAGACTGCAAAATATTTCCACTTTGAATCCATATTCGAAAAATTGCTACCGTATTTGGCATACTAACATTGCAGGTACAATAGATTCAATATTTGCCATTTCTCCGCCGATGTAAGTAGATTTGGGGGAACTGAATATGAAATTTAAAATGAAAACAGTAGATTTTTCGCATAACTTGAGTCATACGTGAATTAAATTTCAATTTTATTAAAACGACAAGTTTGGAATGAAAAGTAACCTATGTGTTATTAACCGACGAAAAAAAAATGGAGGAGGTACTTAATACGACACGTATATTTTTATTTTTATGTATGACCACGCATAACTTTTTACAGAGTTGTCCGATTTTGTTAATTCTTTTTTTATTAGAAAGGGCATACTTCCAAGGTGGTCACATTGTCATCATATTAGGATCTGATGATAATATCCTGGGGAAATTAATGGAACTCTTCAAATTTTGGAGGCACGCTTACAGCGATTTCGGTCTTTGTCTCGGTATCGGTAGTTTTTTGGCTACTAGTGCCGTATAATATTCTATGACAGTATAGTACGAGTACATTGTGTGGCGATAAACCACTATAAAGTAAGAAATAAATATTTGTAACAAAAAATAGAACCGACTCAAAACGCACTAAAAAGTAAAAAATAACTGTGTCATATAGTTGCTTTAATTTACTTAAGCATATCTAGGAGTCGGTGCCAATCAAGGTTTCTATTATAAGGACATTACATACAACCCACAAACTGCCTTACTACGTAAAATAAATGTTCCTTAAACATGCTGGCCCGACTTCATAGATATGCTTAAGTAAATTAAAGCAACTAAATGACACAGTTATTTTTTACTTTTTAGTGCGTTATCTTATTTTTATTAGCTTTAATCTAAGAGTTAATTTCTTCATAGTTGATAGACGCTTTACGATGACTCTCTTTTATTATAGAAATCTGTCAAAATTAGTCGATTCGAGATTCACGAAACTTCTTCTTTCTTCCTGGGCTTTTCCGCACTTGGATAGTAAGTCGGCCGTTATTCGCGAGTCACCCGGTGTAGGCCCCCGCTGACTTACTCCAGCCAGCCGAGCTCGCTCCAGTTTAATCGGCCTCCCAGGTCTGTCTGTCAAGCATAGATTTGAAATGTTTACGGGATTTTGATGATAATAATGCAAGAATCACATAATTAATAATAAAACGGCATTATAATTCTTGCAAAGTGTAAAAGATCTAAGAACCGGCGTCAGACATAGTTTCAAAAATTTTGAACACTTGAACGAAGCTATGTTAGCACGGACTATGGACCTTTCTACAAAAATCTACAAAGCAATGCACTTTGTCATCATGGTAGTCAGTATGTGGGATGTATACAAAGTCCGACATTTGTATGTTCAAATGTTTGAAACTATGTATGTGCACTGGGCATTAATACAAAGGAAAGCGATTTTGTTTTGCATTATGTCTGATAGTGTATGGACAGCCTTAGTATCGCAGTTGTCTGTAATAAATACAAAATTTCCTTGTAAGTCGTTACTATGATATTTACAGGCATGAAATTAACCATTATACGTACACTTACAAGCGGAATGGTTGCATTATTTTATTTAAATATCTATTACGAGTATAACTAACTGGCATTACTATAAACAACGTTGTAGCAACGTTGTAACATCACTAACAAGCCAATATCTGAGATTAGTGGCCCTCTGTCGTCGTAAAGCGGAATGCTGTGGCGTGTATCATATCTTTGAATTATGACTACGGGCAAAATGTGCATGTAATGATTAAAATTATTCGCAAGTGTGTTAACTCTTTTATGGCTCCCGCTGAATATTGGCTTCTAAACCCGAAGCATATGTGCTGATGAACTAATTAACTAATCTATATACACGTACCTGTATAAAACAAAGTCGGGTTAGTTACACAGATAATTAGAGAAAGGCTGGACCGATTTTAATGATTTTTAATTTGATAGATTTGTTGTTGCTTCGAATATTAGGATAACTATTACAATATCGAAACATCAAATAAAATAATTATGAGGATAAATTTTTTCTTAATAAATATTGTAAGTATGTGACGCTTTGTTGACGATATCCTGACACGTTTGTTACTCGGCTCATCGGCTGAAGACATCTAGATGAAATTGGGACCCTAGATATTGTTACATAGATTGTCATACTATCAGTAAATAGTAAATGTCAAAGTTATGTTCAATCAGTGGTCACTGTCACTTGTCACTTGTCTCTTGTCTTTGTTTCACACGAAAATATACGTCGTCAATTATTAAAACAGAATCGATACGCATCTGGTGTTTTAATGAAACCCCAAAATATTACAGATATATAGCGTTTAGTTTCCTTTTTGTCTCAATATTTTCAGAGGAACGGGTGACTGACCATGTGAATTATTATTTGATAGTAGGTAAATGTAAACCTAACAACAGAGTAACAGAGCAGGGCAAAAAACATGGAGCCCTGTGACCTGAGGCGTACGTGTACCTTATTAGATCAGCCAAACTAAAAGGAAGATGATTTAATCATTCTTTTAGACCAGAACAGAGCAATGATGAAATGGTGCTTGGTGGCAGAGGATATGCTGCTAGGAAAAATGATCATGACATTAGTGCGTTCCGGACAATTTCTATAATATAGAATATAATAGTACAACACCTAAAATGACAATTTTATAAACACAAAAGTGGGAGTCTATGAATGTAGGCACCGAGGGCTCCGGGTTTTAATAAGAAAAATTTCGATAAATAACAAATCGTCACATTTAGATAAAATTCTATAACAGTAGTCATCAAAACGAAATGCGGCGCCAAATTAATATTGTTACAGAAGTTTATGAAACGGCATCATTCCAGAATTTTCCAATAATCGAACGGCAGATGTCAACAAAGAGGGCAAACTTCCGAAAGAGTTGGAAAGTAATATCGTTCCCGAGTACCGAGTCAATAATAAACAAGGGGGCGTTTGATACACTTGTAAACTAATAACCTACCCTCCAGACGCTCGCTGTATTAATATACAAACGCAGACTTGCTAAAAGAATGTAGATATCAGGAGAATACAGAAAAAGGTCAGTTCTATATTCCAACAAGAGCAATATGGCAATTAGCAGTGCAGCAGCACTTTATGGTAACTGTAAAGTACTAGCTCACAATAAAATCAATTTTAAGTAAAAACTTACTTTTACTTTTTATGAAAGAATATTTCATACGATCAAGGACAATATAAAATCTTAAAGAAGCCTCAAGATTCCTTATTTAAATCTTATATTACTCACGAGTACCTTAGCTTAATCTTGAAAATTTTGGTTTGGCTTTCCAAGACTTTTCTTGAGATGCTTCAATATAGTGAAATGAATGATATAAGTTTAATTTTATTATAACCTTTCTATGTTTTTCTCATAGTCAACGTATACAATACAGTCGCGACAAACAATTGCCTCTACTCTGTTAGTATGGATTCTGATTGTTTTTATCGAGAAATGTTATTATTTTGTCCTACGCTGACGTTTTCCCTATGGCATAGTGATTGAAGTTATAATGTTCTTTATGTTGAATTATTTTTCTCCTAGTATTGACTGCAAAAATAGCAATTTAACTTAAAAATGATGCAACTGTATAGTAATGTTACGAACCATTCGTCAGAGAATTTAGGAAGTAAAAGTCAGTTTTGATTTTAAACCTCATTTGAATTATTAGAAAGTGCAATTATAACTATTAAATTCAAAATTTAAAAACCCCCGACTAAAATCAAATTTACCATTTTTTTGTGGCGCCCATCTTGGATTTTAAACTTTTCATAGTGTAGTATTCTACTATTCAAGCCCTTTCACAACGTAATGAAAAGAACCAGTCAAGACAAATTCAACGAGCCCAAACTCGATGGGTTTACTAAAAAGGTAGACCAGGGTAACATCTCCTACCTTTGAGCCTTATCATCAGACCAGCTCAGTGATTCCAGAAGACATTAGTGTTTCAAATGTCAGATCACACACCTGCTTTCAAGCAAACTGAGCGTGTAACATTTCTATCACACCTAACAAACGACCTTGAAGACCTGAACCGATTTCCACCAAACATAGCTAAGAACACTCTCGAATGATATACCTTTCAAACAAAAAAAACCGCATTAAAATCGGATCATCCGTTTGGGAGTTACGATTCCCCAGACAGACACATTCACATACATTTACATTTTATCGTTATCTAACAGTGAAGATGGCAGAATGAACGTAGGAAGATGTTCCCTACGAGTTAGTGCGGCATAGATGGTGAATCTGAACTGGTTCCCTGTGCTGTTGGGATGGGGAAAACGTCAAGACTCGAGAGGCAGATCATCATCACGGTTGATGGAGTTCCTGGGAGCACGGAACGACGACAACGCAACGTGCTGCTATAATTCTTCTTTTGATTAACAAAAGACTATTCTCCTGTTGTGGTAGTTTTTCCAATCCCCGGCCCCTAGGTCGTAAAACAGTATCATATAGTGTCTATAGTTAAGTAAGAAGACGTAACGCTCATTATTTTGTACGCATCACCATTATCATAAAATACCAGGCAGTAAGTACGTCTGCACGTGGGCTGGTCATGTCTGTCGAACGTCTGATGGCCGTTGGAGTCGAAAGGTCCTGGAGTGGGGACCGCGTCTCGGCAAGCGGAGTGTAGGGCGTACCCCAACTAACTGGAGCGACGATATCCGGAGGGTGGCTGGCACCGGCTGGATGCAGAAAGCCTGTAATAGACTGGGTTGGCGCTGCTGAAAGGAGGCCTATGTCCAACAGTTGAACTCGGGAATATACTTTGCCGAAAATTTGAAACTCATTCTATATAAAACATGCACAATAATCTGTTTGTAACAGGTAATAGGTAAGCCGGAATCAACACAAACGTTAATTTGACGAGTATAATATATTCCGTCACCTAATATAATTCCGATCACTTATGCAAATCCGTAACCGCAAACTTGTGCAAATTTGCTCTTTATCAGTGCAAAGTTGGGGCGATTGACGCCATCATTATTAACTTATAGCGAATCAATGGTGCGACAAATGCGGGCTTAAATATTACGAAACTCCGGAGCTTGCGGTGAATCTCCAATTAATGACGGACTTAGAAATCACCAACTTCCAATGAACCAATAAATTGTCGTTGCTGACTTCTTGATATAAAGCCTCTTTACATCGGCAGATTTAACGCAAAGAGGATAATTATATCTGATAGCGGAATCCAGTAACTTCGTCCACGTGAAAATGTCAAAGTATGAATCTGACTAGCCTAGAATTAAATCCTCATTAACTAATTTGCTTATTTACTAGCAGTGCCCGTGGACTCATAGATATACTTAGCTTAGTAAATTAAAGTAACTAAATGACACAGTTATTTCTTACTTTTTAGTGCGTTTTGAGTCGGTTCTATTTTTTGTTAAAAAATTTTTGTAACGGCCCGTTTGTCCCGCGGTTATATTTTAAACTTCAAGTTGAAAGTTCGGGATAAATAAAAATTACATCATAAAAATTGATTATTTATTAATTAATTCACAATTTTAACAGTAAAGTCAGTTCTTGTGACTTATCTGAAGGAGATAGGCATATTATTACTTGGATTATTCAAATTACAATAGCCGATGACACTCCACTATAACGTAGCTATTCGTGAAATAATTTTGAAAATCGGTTCAGTAGATACAGATAGAGAGTACCACTTAAGTAGTGGCTTGCACAGACATTTTGTGCTGGGAAGGAACTGAACTATCTATCTCATAACATTAAAGAAATTATCTTTCATACGGACTCAATAAGTAAACGACCTTGGAGGCAGGGAATCATTTCATTTATAATTATAAACATAAAAAAGACGTGTGGCACTCGGAGACTGCCGCGGTAAAGCTATTGCATAGCATTTTTTATCAACTTATGTTTACCTACTGACGTCATCGGGACCGTGGCCTACTCCTCTCTCAAGGCTCAAGGCCCGCGATAACAGCTATACAATAGCTTAAAAACAATCAATTCTTTGAACAAATTGATAGATTCCGACAGTACTTTGGTGTTATATATAAATATGTTGGCAGAACCTTGTTGTTGCGGCCCAGGTATCGAAAGAATAAACGTAAACAAAGGACTGATATGTGAAAGCCGACGAGTATTAGCTCTGTCCTTATCTCTCGTAAAGAAAAATGTTGTCAGTTTCCAAAAATTAATCATTTGTTTTCTTTCTTTTCGATGGGTCAAATATTAATAATAAAATTAGCACTGCTTTTTGTTCTGTTGCAATAGTTATGGTCACAGTTCATCAGTATTACTACGTATAAATATTCGCTAACCCGTACTGGGTCTCGGAGTGGGTCCAAACTCTAAACCTCTATTTCCAAATGATGCAGGACCGTACCCGTAGTGGGATACTCAAAAAGGCTGATAATGACGATGTACCTAAAACAGTAATAATTAATTGAAATATGATACACAAAGCGCATACTCTCCACCTCTGAGCACGAACATTAATAACCTTATAACACAAATCACACGTAACCGCAGCAGGTGGCGCCGACCCAAAACACGGATCTAATTACAGCATAAACTTACCTACAGTTAACGCGTTTCATTACTTCTAATTTACTTTTGTCTAAGCATTTTTGATCATACTAATTCATAGAAAAAACTAATCACACTATTACACTAATATTATAAATGATATACTTCATGCTGAAATTGTTAAACCATCATCATCATCATCATATCATTGCCAGCCTGTAGACGTCCACTGTGGGACATAGGCCTTTTTTAGGGACTTCCAAACACAACGATCCCGAGCCGCCTGTTGCCAGCGGCTCCCTGCGACACGTTTGATGTCGTCAGTCCACCTGGTTGGCGGTCGACCAACGCTGGGCTTTCCGGTGCGGGGTCGCCAATCTACCACCTTGGGGCCCCAACGTCCATCAGCTGTTCGAACTACGTGCCCCGCCCATTGCCACTTCAGTTCTGCGACTCGCTGAGCTATGTCGGTTACTTTGGTTCTTCTGCGGATCTCCTCATTTCTGATTCGATCCCGCAGAGATACTCCGAGCATTGCTCTTTCCATCGCCCACTGAGTGACTTTGAGCCTTCTTATGAAGCCCGCAGTCAGCGACCAAGACCAATTGTTAAATCAATTTAGATGAAATTTGGAATAATGGTTGATCATACCCTAAATAATAGAGGCTATTTTTTATGGCGAAATACCCACGGAATCGAGAATCTCATCATCATTATCAGCCTATGAACGGGCCACTACTCGTTCAAGCCTCCCTCCTTACAGGAGAGGGGATATAGAACGTAGACTTACTACGCTGTTTCAATGCGGGATGGCGAGCTTAGAGTGACAATGTTTCGTTTATTAACGATCACTATTAGATGTTGATGACAGTGACCGGAACCGACGGCTTAACGTGCTCTCCGAGGGCCGATGCACAGAATGTAGCGCCAACAACTTCCCGACTGCAAGCTTGGAATATACTGAAAATTTCGTAGAAAAATTAAAATTTCAAAATTATTACGCGACCTACCTCTTTTCAGTTTCAGGATTCAAACCTTCCTCGTGATCGAAGCCACATAACCACTAGACTAACGAGGCAGTTGAGTAGTGTGAGCAGTGGGCACTTGAAATCAGTTGACAATGATGATGCCTATAATAATAGTAATTGTAAACGTAAGAATAAAACATATGTGTATATTTGCTTGCAGTTTTTGAAAAGGCATATTTCGCTACATTTAATGATGTAAGATCCTGGAATAGCCAGATTTATTACAATCGGCCGTGGAGTAGGGGAAAAGTGAAATACCTACACTATCCTACATTTTGACAGCATCCGTGGCGCAGTAGAGTGCGCGGTGGAATAATAAGACGGAGGTCTCGGGTTCGATTTCGACCGGTTAAGATTTTCTCTAGGTCTGGCTGGTGGGATGCTTCGGCCGTGGCTAGTTACCAGCCTACCGGCAAGACCGTTAAACAATTTAGCGTTCCGTTACGATGTCGTGTAGAAACCGAAAGGGGTGTGAATTTCATCCTACTCCTAAATTAGCCCGCTTCCATCTTAGATTGCATCATCATTTACCGTAACGTGTGTTTGCAATCAAAGGCTAACTTTGAAATGAATAAAATAAAATAAAAAACACTAGGCAGAGCAGCCAAGGATAATATAGACCATGGATCGTATCATCTGATCTGACCCAATCGTTAAGTTCTTCACGGTATTTGTATATTTTATTGATCGTTCGTTTTTGTTTTTTTTAAGCAATTCAGTAAAGTCGTGATCTGTAAATGGGATCACACTCAATACTGATTAGTTCTAAAGTCGTATAGATAAACGAAACACTCGATCACACGTATGAATATTTGATCGCGTAACATCCTCGGGGTACGGAGTTATGGATTTGTTTGTATCAGTCGTCTCTTCGATAAGTTGGTATTTGCAACTCGATTAATACACTCGATATAGAACGACATTACGAGTATTCGATCCCTTTGAACGATCTTGTTTGTCGAAGTTAAATATGACATAACGTCACTTTACTACATATTATACTTAAATCAAAGTTCCCCGCTGCGTCTGTCTGTCTGTTCGCGATAAACTCGAAGACTATACTGAAGGGATTTACATGCGGTTTTCACTGATAGATAGAGTGAGAGAGGAAGGCTTAAGTATATAACTTGCCATGGTTCTGTATATTTAATTTTTTTTTTTGTTATTTTGGAAGGTACTACAATATTAGGCTTGTAGGCGAAGTCCTGGGCGTCTACTAGTTTCATCATCATCATCATCATTATCAGCCTATTAACGGCCCACTACAGGGCCAGGCCTCCCTCCTTATAGGAGAGGGGATATGGAGCGTACACCCACCACGCTGCTCCAATGCGGGTTGGCGGGCTTAGGGTGATAATGTTTCATTTATTAACGATCACTATCAGATGTTGATGATAGTGACCGGGACCGACGGCTTAACGTGCTCTCCGAGGCACGGGGGTGTAACACCACCAACTTCCAGACTCCGGGCTTGGAATGTACTGAACATTTCATAGAAGAATGAAAAAGCTCAGAATTATTCCATGACCCGACCCAGGGATCGAACCCAGGACCTCATGATCGAAGCCACATAGGCTAACCACTAGACCAACGAGGCAGTCACTAGACCAACGAGGCAGTCTACTAGTTTACTACATATTAATTCATTCACGTCGTATATAGTTTAGTTTCGGGTTCTGTGTGCCTTGTGTAAGATTTTACCGCGTCGATATCGAAAACAGTAAAGGCAAATTTTATATGGAATTGGAATAGCGCCATCTAGTTTTAGCAATATTAAACGCTTTTTTTCTATATAATTTGACGTTACGAGTGAGTACGTTTTTATGTAGTCGCTCGGTGCAAAACTCGCACTTGCCCCACTGCTCAGAGCTTTTTTCTCTGCCACACTGCCACTGGACGCGGCAGGCGCGGTGAAGTGGGGTGCTAATAGTGTAGTGTGAAGAGCTAGTAGCTTGGCTTTACATGAGATATGATAACTTTCTGACAATGCGAGAATTCGCAACAATTTCAATGAAACTGTTTATGATGGAATTTTATTTTCGAGATTTTATTTTAACGTTAACGTTTTTTTGCTTTTTCGGCTGTTAGGAACTGCATTTTATCCATTTCGTCATCCGAAGGGATTAAATTTAAAAAGTCCTTTATCGTAAAAATTACGAATGGAGTAGATTTGCAAAAGTGTTTATTTATTATCCAATAGTATTTTCAAAGTTGTATATACGTAACGATTTCACACATAGTAAATTTAAAAGAGAATAAAATAATTCAAGAATGTTTAAGGAGGTATTAAACGTTAATTCTATTAACGCTTTAAAAGCCACACTGGCGATGCGTCGATAATAATATTAAAAAGAAAAATATAAATTTAAAATTGGAACGTAGTGTTGTGCGTTCTGTCGCGTGATCGGCTCGCGTGTCCCATGCCGCGCTCAAATTAAAATCGAGCCGATAAGACACTGCGCCTCACGACGAGGCGTCGCTTTTAATTACGCACCAACGTCGTGTCAACTTATCTACCCCTTGAAATTTAAAAAGCTATTATTTTATTGTATTTATTTGGATATTTTATCATTTAATTATCACTATTTGAATAAAATGTATAACTAATTATGCCTGTTATATTATCATTATTTCTTTCACCCTCCCACAGAATACATAATATAACCACAGAGTACAAGCTACTACGAAAGATTATTCGATTTTGACCAAGTCGGTATGTACCGTGGTACTAAACATGTTAAGTTATGAAATTTAAAAAAATGTAAAATGTTTAAAAAGTAGTTCTATAACTATTTATGTATTTTTTCTTTTTTAAAAACACATAAATAGTTTTATAACTATTTACGTATTTTTTTATAAAAACAAAAATTTTGAAAGGGAAACAATTATGCATACGCGTTAAATTTTTTGCTTAACTTATTTAACTTAACTTATCCCTTTACTAGGTTTTCATCACAATATATACAGTATCTGTTAAAAAAAACTTAATCAAAGAAAAATTTTTGAGCTGACCACAATACATCAATTAACATGGTCTAAAAATCAAGATCGTGATCAACATTAACCCTAGAAAGATAATCTGCGTCAAATTGACGCATGCGTTTTCGAATAATTGCTCTGTCTCTCTAATCATCGTGAATCCATAGCTGTGCGTTTAGGACATCTCATACGTTGCTAGGACCTACCACTGAGTATATGTGTCAATCAGGTAAGTACAACCGATTTTGAAATATAACAACCGAGTGAGTCAAAATGACGCATGATTATCTTTAGTGTGACTTTTATGACAGCGGCTTATATGAAAGTTTTATTGTGTTTCGTATGTTTCAGTACTTTTTATCATAACTATTATTATAATTTTATTTTTGTAGATAAATTGTGAAATACATAATACAAGGGGGAGTAGCAATTTAGACTAGGACCAAATCCTGTCCGCTCTTATGCAAAGTAACGACCAGATTCCGTACGAAAACTCTAAAAGTGGAGTAGCGGACCATAAAAGTTAAGATGGCGTACAGAGCGACACAGGAGGGTTTGTAGACGAGGTTCAAGAAGCCACAGCCGATGCCGAGTGGAAATGGAATCTTCGAAGAGCAAAACAGTACTGAATAACCAGTCGTCTGAAAGTGATATATCGTGAGCATAACGTTGATATGTGTCAGAGCTGTTTGTACCTTACTTTTATAAAACTTTATGTTCATAAATTATAAGATAAGCCAACTGTTGATTTTCTACTAAGAAATAGATTAATTATTACAATAAAAAGCAAGTTTTCATTTGAAAGAGTAAGTGTTATAAAATTTCATTGATTTATAGAAGTTTAGGTTTAAGTTTGTTTTCTTAAATAAAAATAAATGAGTATAAAAATTTATCTGAATTATTTATGATACTAATATATGTGTTTATATAATACCATACAAATCAATGAAATAAACTATAACACCTAGACCTACAGCTAATTCAAATACATGCGTCAATTTTACGCATGATTATCTTTCCCGTACTACAAAATATGATTATCTTTCTAGGGTTAAGAAACAGAAGTACAAGCTCTCCAAACTTACAAAAGTTCGTGACCCCACATAAACAAGACAATCGTCCCCAGCATCGGTACAAGAGCGAGCTGGCCCAATTAAAATTGACAACAGACTCCCAGACAGTGTCACTGGAATCACTAGCACGCGATCTCTGGTTAATCGATACCATTAATTTTGTCCTGTCGTATGGTAAAATATTTCTGAGTAAATGATATCGATAATAGCAATGAGCGGAATGGCGCGCGCTTCCGCGTTTGAAAATCGAACGCGTTTTCGCTTAATTGATATTTTATAAAGAATCTGTGGGAAAGAATAAAAAATGTAAAATGATTTCTTCGTTCAGAGCAATCCTTATTTTTTTCATGTGATTCTTTAAATTTAATTTCTTGTTTGTAAAATTATCGATTCTTATTTTGAACTCAAACAGTAACTTTACTAAGGCTTTGTTACCTACCTAATATTATTTAATATCAAGTACATTCTATAAGACATACTAAGAGACATTTGAACTGAGTATGGTCCAGCGACTAATCTCCGATTGAAAATAGAGACAAAAAAATAGTACATTATATAAGACCACCTATGTAGGCTTACCTGGACAAGGTTAGTAACGGAAAGGAATATAATTATGGAAAATAATAGAGGAGACCTATACCTACCCAGAAATCCAAATGAAAGTGACATAGAAAATTTTTTTTGACATAATAATAATATTTATAAATTAAGCTGACGTACTCTTACTTAGATTTTATTTTATGGAATGTTTTATAAAATTTTTAAATTTGAAAATAAAGGCTTTATAATACAGAATTCATTTATATGTAAGAATGTGTAATAAAACAGATGAGAATTTCTAAATTTTCAATTTAGGGACAACTCAATATTACATCGCTTGACCGAGGACTGGAACCCAGAACCTCGTGAAACCACACAAGCCAACCACTGAATCAACGAGCCGTTCTAAAGCAAATAGAGTGCGCGATTCAGAACAAAAGGCGAAGCAAGGAAGTGTGATTTCACGCATATTTCACGTAACAGTTTTTACAAACAAAACGCTCGGCGTGACGGATTGTAAATAATTAACTCAGTGGGCCGTACCTCCTGCGACGATGAGCTTTTGTTCGCTTCGATGTAGGTTATTAGCGAGGAAAATAAAAAAAAATACTGCATACCGATTATAAAAAGACTGTCTTCGTGTCTATACATCTTCGTCGTAGTTTCTCATATCTACACAAACAAATTGACATATTATCTATGAAATTATTAGATGAAGGAGGTTGAGTATTAAACAGTATTATTTTATTATCAGCTTAAGCTCGTTACATAATAAACTTACACTATAAATCGTGTACAGAAAATAAATACTCATCAGTTACTCGTACTATGAGACATATAGGTACTTTGTAACAAATTAGTTGTAGCGAAGCTTAGTTGTAGTTCTTACATGAAAAGCGCATACTGTATGGCTGTAAAAGTATATAACAAATTGCCAGAAGATATGAACGATTACTTTTAGATAACTTTAAATCTAATCGAACCAATGTCTTATAGACCACTGCTACCATGCATCACGGAGTATTTGACGTAAAACATTTGACAAATTATTATTTTATTTTATTTAGAGTTGAGTATTAAACATATTTAATTGTAATTTTACTATAATTGGTTCTGTGTATTAATATTAGTTTCTTAAGTTTATATAATATTAGCAACGCCCTGACAGGGCCCATGACATGTAAAGTATGCTAAATAAATGAATTTGTATTTGAGACATACAACATAGTTAAGCGGTACTATGATAATAAACCAATCTAATTTAGACAATGCTATTGCGTAAGAAGATTCTTAGAAGAGCTCTAAAGGCTACGGGATGAAATTGATGGTCCAATTTGCTCTTCCTTAATCGAGCGTCGAATGAGCCTCCGGGATAAAATTAGATTGCTTCTTGCTATATTTAAACTACATACATACTTATTTGTATATGCAGAATATATTAATGTATTAACCCTATACCTAAGTTAAATAACCGGACGCATTTTTACAATTTCAGCCGCGTAGTTCCCGTTGAGGTGGAAATATCAGGTTTCACATTAGCTTAGGTTGTAGCCTCTTAAGTCTGGCTATATGCAAAAATTTTATTTATTTGTATAGATGTATAGGTAGGCTGGTAATCAATCAATCAATCGTAAATTATACTAAAAGAAGTCCTAATCCTGTAATGGACTACGCAGCTGGGCTGTCCACCTTAGCCTATTCAAACAGACCGGTGGTTAAACGTTATAATATTTTTTAAGTTCACATAAACGGTACCTATTCCTATTGATTGAGATCAAGCTTCAAAATAACTTTCTATATCGATTTATGATTTAATGACTCAACAAAACCTCTATACACATTGATACAGTCCACAAAACTGGAAACGTCTTCATCATAAAACCGAACTTTTGAATCGATTTATGATAGTTTAATAGACCTCGTATAGGGTTAAGAGACCGCGATCAAATGTCCTTTGTCATTTAATATTAGTCATGCCTCTATCATAGATTAGTACAATACGCATCTGTGGAGTATGGTCCTTAGTGGCTTTGGAAGACTAGACACTCAAATTTTCCAAGTATAAAACGTATTTTTCTTATATATAAGGAAATTTATCGTATATATTATAATTATACTATATTCACAAGATAGTTATTCGTTGCAACTGTTCGTAGAATATCCTTGAAGCTTATCTTTAACAGAGCTTTTCGAACGGTTTCCACAAATGTGAGTTATTGGCGAAGAGATGATATGATTTTTACTTTTTAGAAAGGAAAAATATTATAAAAGAATAACGGCTTCTACTTGAACGGTTGAGTGTCTAAACTCATTAACCCGACTCTTTTCTAAAGCCATCGGTGTAATCTCCTCAGTTGTCTACCACACTTAACTAATATAATTATGTTAACAGCATAAGCTAATAAACTTTCAGCTATTAAAGCTGACGAAGGTCTGGTGACCACGGGCTCTCGCTCTATAATATAAGTGGCTTGCATTTACATGATAATTAAAGAAACAGATAGTTGCGGTATGGGGAACTAATAAATTCATACGACTGTATAAATACAAAAAACTTGTTAAAGGTATGTTTCAGTAACACGTCAGACAGTCGCTGATATTTCGTTGCAACAGTGTATCTTTCACTCACTCACTGTCGCTTTCTTTTAAACCCGTGCAGTTCTCGTTTCCATGGGAACTTATAAGGGATAAAATGTGGCCAATGTGTTATTCTGATATGTAAGCTATATTATTGTGAAGTTTCATCAAAATCCAATCAGTAGATTTTACGTGAAACGGTAACAAATATCCATCCATACATACAAACTTTCGCCTTTATTATTAGTAAGGTTATACATTTTATTATTGCCTTTTATAACACCCGATTATATACATAAGGATGAAGTATTAGCAATTGTATTAAATGAACATACTTATGGTTCAACTATTATGACTATTTATAAATTTATCTAGTAATTAATATAGTTCATTATGTACACGCATCGCAAAGTATTGCATTTTATCATTTGGTTTGCTTGTGGTCAAATAGTGATGTTACGATGGACAATGACTTCATGGATATAAGTAAATAATTATTATTTTTGTATAAAATATCTAATTAGATAAATTGCTTCTTTATAAAGCCATTCTTTAGGCATCCCTTAAGTTACACGATGATGGATAAATTACATAGTAAAAAGGTAAAACATGTTAATTGCATATGCCACCCCTGTATGATATTAACAATGTTAAAATTTTCACGCAGCTGAGTGACAGTGAATATTATATTTTTTCCTTGTCGTCTTTGTCTTTATTTTAAATATAATAATTTTTAGGATCATAATCGATTTTGTTTCTACGAAACAGCTTAATATTGAGTGATGAAGAAAGTTAATATACCAAGTAGTTAATTTTAACTTTATTGTTTAAGGAACCCAGCAACAATATTTTAATTTGGAGAATTTCATAATACTCGTAGTTCGCGCTGAAACGCCACCTTTACAAATCTCATATACGTCTTAATAACGATCGGATTCCTCTCTAATTGGCACTCTATCAGTCAACCGTAAAAGCTAACGTCGTTATTAATAAAATATCAATAGCGGAAAATTCAATATGGACGACGATTGATGAACTATCGTCTGTCGACAAGTCACTCTTGTTGCTGGTACGAGAAACAGATGCTGTTAATTTTACATTTTAAAGAATGGTTTAGATTTTATGTCTCTTTTACTGAATACAAAAATAAATATTTGTAGTGGTGTGTAGATATTATTGTTGAAAATTTTACAGTCTTCTTAAATTATAAGAGGGTAATTTAAAATAATATTACGTAGTTTCATTTTCGATATAAATAAACAGGTAGTCCTTTGACCTACAAGGCAACACTCGCACGTTATTTAAAAAAAATAAGTACTTAAAAGATTTCGCGCCATCCGCTTCTTACCCCTCCCTATACAGTGTATTGTCATCTCATTCTTTTTCCGTGCGAGGCAACGAGCGCACGCGCTTCTCAGTAATTTTATTTGTTTAAGTGTACAGTTAAGAAATTTTTCAAGTTCAGGATTAAGTGCTTGGCTATTTACAATGCCTAAACGATCATATGAAGAAAAAATGGAATATTATATGAAGAAAATGGACAAATTACGTGATAAACACCGTCACAAGCGGCGGCGTCGAGAAAATTCTTCGTCTTTTGACGAAGATGAACATCAAGGTTAGTTAGTGTTTATTTATTATCGTTTAAATACTATTCGAATTGAAAGTTTTAAAACGATATAATGCCATAGATTCAAAGTTGAACACGGCATTTAATTTATACGTCATAGATTCCATACGTGAACGCGGCGTTTCATTTTGTTGTATTGGATTCGAACTACGAACCACTGTTTAACCCACCAACCCGCATCAGGGGAATACGATGGGTCTAAATGCCAACCTTATATATACTTATTACAACAGATCATAATTGTGTGACGTTCGCCTTCCAGGAGGCGGATCAGTGACGTGGGATTTAACAGAACCGCTAACTGAGAGCAATCCACACCCGGACGTTGTTCTAGAGGAACTTGAACCCATTTCTACCTTGGAAAATAATCCACAACCTTTAGTTTCGGTCCCAGAACCAAACACATCTACTCCTGCACAAGTAACAGCGCCAGTTGTCGAACCAGAATTAGACGCAGACATTCTAACCGCCCTCGGTGAGGCAACCGACGAAGGCCCTACATGGGGCCCAGAAATTTTTTCTAAGCTAACCAACTTGTGGCAACCTTTACTAAAAAAAGGTATGAATAAGGAAACAAAAGAGAAATTAATTAAACAATATAATATACCCAGCAATTGTACTTTGCTTCAAGCACCAAAACTGAATATCGAAATTTCGGCTGCGGTAAACGAAATGGTTAGGATGCGTGATAAAAAAATTGAAACCGCACAACAACAGTTGGGCATCGGGATTACTGCTATTAGCATGGCCATGACGGCGCTAATAACTAATGATGATAAAATAGGAGCAATAAAGACTCTTAGCGATGGATGTCGTATTTTATGCGACTTACATCATTATGAATCCAAAGCGCGGGTGAAAATGATCACGCCCGGCTTGACAAAGCAATTTATAAGTGTGATTCAAGACAGCGAACGAGATGAAACCCTTTTTGGTACAACTTTGCCTGAGAAAATAAAAGCGGCAAAGACCATAGAAAAACAGGGTCTCCAGATAAAAATGACTCCGACACAGCCAGTTAGAAGTGCGGCTGCCCAGTCAAACAGCTCAACGTCACGACAACAGTTTCAGGGAAACTGGACAGGACCTTCTCGCTACCCGACGAACAGGGGGGGGCGAGGGGGTCAGAAGAGGTACCCTGCAGCGACTCGTCGAGCGGCACCGACATCGACAACCGCGTCGACCAAGATGGACCAACGCCGGTCACGTGCCCAGACACGGCAGTAACCAAGGTACATGCGGGTAGGGTACAATATTTTTATAATTGTTGGACCCATATTACTAATAATATAAGCATTCTAAATTGGATTTTGAAGGGAATACCTATTCCGTTTATAAGTACGCCTTTTCAAACTCATATTCCAAAAATCACTTGTACATTACATGAACAACGTGACATGTCCTTAGCAATAGATAACTTGCTTGAACTGGAGGCCATTTCACAAGTCGAGCCAAGTTTTGATCAATTTATTTCAAGCACTTTTTTAGCTCCTAAGCCTAACGGCGGTAAAAGATTTATTTTAAATTTAAAATCTTTAAACAAATTTATACCTAAAATGCATTTCAAAATGGAGGACAGCAGAACTGCTTGTAAGTTAGTTCAATCCGGTTGGTTCATGGCAACTATAGATATGAAGGAGTCTTATCTCCTTATTCCAGTTGCTCGGGAGTTTCGCAAATACCTACGATTTAATTATATAGCAGAAAACTCAAGCAAAATTATCACATATGAGTTTAGTGCTTTACCGTATGGTCTCGCCATAGCCCCAAGGTGTTTTACTAAGATTGTAAGAGAGGTCGTTGGATTCTTACGAAGTCGTGGATTTTACTCTGTATCCTATTTAGATGATTTGCTATGCTTAGGCAGCAATTACGAAGAGTGTCTTCGTAATGTTAAAGAAACTATAAAATTATTAGAATGTTTAGGGTTTATAATAAATTACGAAAAAAGTAATTTAGAACCTAAAAAGACCTGTAAATTTTTAGGTTTCATTTATGACACTAATGATATGACTTTGTCGTTACCATTAGATAAACGCGTTAAAATAGCACACTTAGTTCAAAAGTATTTAAAACTCCCGACTGTATCTATTACAGAATTTGCCCAGTTAATAGGAGTGCTGGTAGCAGCATGCCCAGCTGTGCGGTACGGGTGGTTGTATACAAAAATATTAGAAAGAACAAAATTCTTATTCTTAAAACAGCACGGTTCGTTTAAAGTTAAGGTTAAGCTTCCGCGTATTATTTTGAATGATTTAAACTGGTGGTCTGAAAATATTTACAATGTAAACAATCCAATAAAATCTGAAAGTTATGCAAAGGAAATCTACACTGACGCGTCACGCACAGGTTGGGGCGCATTTTGTGATGGATTAAGAATCAATGGTGCTTGGAAAGAAAGTGAGACTAGTTTCCACATTAACTATTTAGAACTTTTAGCTGTATTTTTGGCTCTCAAGTCTTTTGCTCGAGATCTATATAATTGTGCTATTCTCCTTCGCGTAGATAATACTACTGCTATAAGTTATATAAACCGCATGGGCGGCATAAGATTCCCACATTTAAATGCACTTTCTCGTGATATTTGGCAGTGGTGTGAGATACGAAAACTGTGGTTATTTGCTTCGTATATAAACACGAAGGATAACATTGAAGCCGATGAAGAATCACGCAAAGTCAATCCTGATGTGGAGTGGGAGTTGTCTCAGTCTGCATTTAATTATATTGTAAAAAGGTTAGGTCAACCAGAGATTGACTTGTTTGCTTCTCGCATCAACGCCAAGTGTCACGATTATGTGTCCTGGAAACAGGAACTGATGCTATAGGAGTTGACTCCTTTACAATGAATTGGTATTCAAAACTTTTTTATGCCTTTCCGCCATTTTCTTTGTTATTAAAATGCATTCAAAAGATTATACAGGATAAAGCTACCGGTATACTAGTATTTCCCATATGGCCTTCACAGGCATGGTATCCACAATTAAGAGACTTAATAGTCGGAGATATGGTTATTTTAGAACCACACCCAAGATTATTATTATCACATTTCAGACAACAGCATCCACTCCATCAGACGCTTACCCTGGGGGCGGCGCTGCTCTCAGGCTCGCATTCTCCCACCGTGGGGCGCCACCGGCCGCGCAACACCTGATGCTAGCCTCAGTATCCGAAAACACATTAAAACAATACAATGTTTGTTTCAAATTGTGGTGGCAGTTTTGTCATAAAAATAATCTTAATGTACCTATTCGAAAAGTCAATCTCCCAAATTGTAACTTTTTTAAGTGAGCAGTATGATAAAGGCGCTTCTTATGGCACATTAAATAATCATCGCTCTGCCCTATCGTTACTTATAGGCAATAATTTATCTTCAGACGAAAGCATAAAACGCCTTTTAAAAGGCGTATACAAGCTAAGGCCATCACTGCCGAAATATTCAAGTACATGGGACCCTCAAACCGTATTAAACCATATCTCGAAATGGGTTCCACACAGCGAGTTAAGTTTAGAACAGTTGACAAAAAAACTCGTGGTTTTGCTTGCCTTATGCACTGCTCACAGGGTTCAAACCTTTTCATTAATTAGGATAAATAACATCAAAATTGCAACAAATGGTGTTGAAATATTAATTAGGGATATTATTAAAACGTCAGGGATAGGAAAAAATCAACCTGTTTTGTACCTTCCGTATTTTCAAGAAAATCTTTCCATTTGCCCAGCCACAACTTTAGTCGATTATATGTCTTCAACCAAGGACCTAAGACCTTCTAATATAGATCACCTCTTAATTACTGTGAAGCGTCCTTTTAAGAACGCGACAGCACAGACTATAAGCAGGTAGATCAAACAAACACTATGTGCCAGTGGCGTGGACGTGACAGTGTTCGGCGCGCACAGCACCCGCCACGCCGCCACGTCAGCAGCGCGCGGGGCTGGTCTTAGTCTGGATCTTATCCGTAAAACAGCTGGCTGGACATCATCCTCCTTGACCTTTGCTAAATATTATCAACGACCTATCGTAGAGAAATCTAATTTTGCGGAATCTGTATGTTTACGTTCTAATAAAGATGATTCATGATTAAATATAAATGAAAGAATTCATTTGCCATAATATAGGATTTATATTAAATCACTTAAATTATATAGAATATATTAAATGACTTAATTTATTAATTATTATGAATATATGATTGGTTTATATTTTATTCTCGTGTTTCTTTTGTGACATACCTACCTATTGGAAAGGTATTAAATATCTAAATGTAAAAAATCTTAATCTCTGAACATCTACCTGTTTATTTATATCGAAAATGAAACTACGTAATATTATATATGATCAAACGAACTTCTTAAGTGAAGTTCGATCGATATAATATGAGTAGTTTCATTTGAAGATATAAATAACCCATCCCACCCAAAACCCCAGATTTTTTACTAACACGAGAACAAGTTTTATAGTTCCAACTCTAAAGAATGAGATGACAATATACTGTATAGGGAGGGGTAAGAAGCGGATGGCGCGAAATCTTTTAAGTACTTATTTTTTTTAAATAACGTGCGAGTGTTGCCTTGTAGGTCAAAGGACTACCTGTTTATTTATATCTTCAAATGAAACTACTCATATTATATCGATCGAACTTCACTTAAGAAGTTCGTTTGATCATATATAATATTCCTTAATAAATATTAGCTTCTTCTACTCCTACCAAGTTAGCCCGTTTACATCTTAGATAGCATAATCACTTACCATCGGATGCGATTGCAGTCAAACTTGTAACTTGTTAAAATGACTAGTTTAAGCGCTACATCGTAGATTTTTATCGTTAGTCTATTTTAACAGCCTACTACAGGGCCAGCCCTACCTAGTCGGAGCGGGATTATGTTATATTATTATAGCTTACTAGCTGACCCGATAAACGTTGTTTTGCATTAAAAATTAAACAAAAAAAATTATATGAAAATTAGATAGTAGCCGATTCTCAGACCTGCTGAATACGCATTCAAAATTTGATAAAAATCGGTAAAGCCGTTTCGGAGGAGTACGGTAACTAACATTATGACAGGGAGATTTTATATATTAGAATTATATAAAGCCTGCAGCCACTTTCTGTCTGCTTGCGATAAATTGAAAGACTACTGAACGTGTTTTCATAAGGGCTTCATCAATAGATAGAGTGATTCCTAAGGAAGGTTTAAGTATATAATTTGATAAGGTCTTATGTAAATTGTAGGACGAAAGCTTTTATTAAAAAACACGCTTACTAAAATCTTTGAGATATAACAAAACAATGCATGAAAGGCTTGTTCCTCTTTACAAGGGCTACAAAAAAGTCTTTGCTCATTTTTACTTCCAAAAAACATCACAAGCAATTTTATTTTTGACTAGAGGACGCTCGCGGTTACAAACACGGCCGCGGTTAAGTAACAAATATCCATTTATCGATACATACAAATTTTCGCCTTTATAATATCTAGTAAGGATATCTACTCTTGGAAGGTTTTCCTCGCGAGCGAAGTCGCAGGCGTCTGCTAGTAATGTGATAAAAAACAAAATCCCTTCATTCCGGAAATAGTCATTAACGAGCACCTTACCTACCGCGACGCCTGTCACTCACTGCCGTCTCTCTCTGCGAGGGTGAATATAATATAAAAGTTCATTAGCGCGTCAGCTGAACGACATTTTTAGAGTGCCGATTATGATCTACGTAACGTATGAATGACTGGTTATGATGTATAATTCCTGTTTAGTTTTCCTCCCGACCGCTCGGTCGCGCGTTGTCGTCTACGAATACGTACCTCGAAGGGTCATTCTAATTTGATAGAAGGAGAAGACACATAGGAAGTTCAGTTGATCAAGGCTGTAAATACGCGATATTTTTAACATACCTACTCGTATTTAACTGAATGACTGAATTGGCAATGGGCGAAACCCGTTGATTCGAACAGCTGATGGACGTTGGGGTCCCAAGGTGCTAGAATGGCGACGCCGTACCGGTGAGCACAGTGTTGGTCAACCACTAGGGGGACTGACGACATAAAACGTGTTACAGGGAGCTGCTGGTCACAGGCGGGTCAGGATCGTTGTGTTTGGAACTCCCTAAAAAGGCCTATGTCCAGCAGTTGACGTCCATCGATTGTTAATGATAACGATGATTTAATAAAATCCTTTTTCAATAAATTCGATTAAATTAAAGTAAATTAAATTAACTGTATTTGAATTCTTTTTGGTTTTGTCACAATGTGTATTGAAATTAATTTTCATTTTGTGCTGCTAAAATTGACGTCGTTAGGTAAAAAAGTACGTTTTCGAAGCTAATTAAACAAAAATAAGAATGAAAATATTAATATTTCAAAAAACCCAAAGGAAAGGGCACACTATCCACTAAAACTAATTAAAACCCGATTTGTTATAGGTTAAATGAAATTAATTATGAAAATAAAGACGGAAATAAAATGTCGAGAAAGAAGAAATGTAATATAATATTAGTGTAAAAATAACCCTATTTTTAATTCCCTTAAACGTACCCATATCTATTTCTATGACCTTCGTATTATTAGAAACTTAATTCTGAAAGTAGTTCAATGGGTTAACATAATTTCGTGTAAAACTTCCAACAGAATTCAATGAAATGACTTATTTCGTTTCCACTGAAACAAGGTAAAACTAATGGGTTCATTACACGATCGATACGAGAAATTAAGTTTGGTAGGCTGATTATGTTCCCGTGACCTTAAGGAGAATCGAATTACAGGTCGCGTGACGTCAGCGGCGTGATGCCCGCACGTGCCGCGGACGTGACGTGATTGAAGTTGCCAGATACGAGATCTTTCTTATTCCGGTTCATTTCAGTAATGCTATTAGCTTTCTTGTAAGTGGGACTGAACAAAGTTTTTATATATAAATCTACACTCTTAATCACATATTACATTTAATTAACCGATGTCTTAAATCTTTGTAAGCGTTAAAATGCAGAACGACCTAAGGGAACTGGTTAAAGTTGCGAGATGTTAGAATTTTTTTTATTTAGGTTAATTTCAACTGTCAGTTAACAGAACAAAAAAATTATAGCCCTTAACTTTTAATAATTTTCTATTATCCTCTCAAAAACTGATGTGGCTTTAAATATTTACAAGAGTTGAAATTTAGTATGAGTAACGTTATTGGAGTTGCCAGGTACGAAAACTTACTTACTTCGGTTCATTTCGGTAATAATGCTATTAGATTGTATTCTTCTTTTTGAAGTGTATTTTTCTTGTTAAAATCTCAAACTCAACAAAGGTTTTTAGTAAAAAACCGTTTATAAAACTTTTAATAAAGCTCACCTTATCACACATATCTTGCGATATTTTAAACATAATTACTCTTACGGGAACTCTACCAGCATCTAAATTGGCAACATTAAGTGGTACCTCGAGAAGGATTGCTATCTCCAGGTGAATAATATAGACGTAATCAAGTTATACGCAAGTATACGGTCAAGGCGTTATTTCCACGAAATGAGGTATTTTCTTGTTAACAAGGTAATGCATTAGATACAGAACTTTATCCTTCCAAACTACGCCGTAGGTCCTGAGGGTAGTTTACGCAGTTTTGGATCAAGACGTTCTGGGTTCGATATCTCTGTGTTTTATAGGTGTTGTTCAAACGGTGTGGAGTTCCTAAGAGTCAAAATACTGGTGATTACATCAACGTGCCTCAGAGTTCTCAGTAGCTGTTAAATCCATAAATAACATTTAATAGGTATTGATTGATAAAATTCAAACATTATTACCCTACGCCAACCAACTCAGTCTCAGTTCCAAATTCTCCTATAGGTAGGAAGGGCTGTTTTGTAGGGAGCCAAAAATACTGTTAACTTATTCTTAGCTTTTTTTTTATTCAATTACCCTTGACTGCAATCATACCTGATGGTAAGTGATGATGCAATATAAGATGAAAGTGGATTAATTTCACATTGTATCGGAACGCTAAATCGCATGGCGGTACGTTTTTGTCCGTAGGGTGGTAACTAGCCACGGGCAAAACCTCCCACCAGCCAAACCTACCTAATTTTTTTTACGCAAATGTTCTGATTTTCTTTCATTAAACCGACAGATTAATTATTCACATACAGAACTTGTAAACTCGCAGGTAAAACAACAGGGTGCAGGTAGTTTTTTACTATAATTATTTTAACGACCTCGAAACTTCTATAAAAAGATTTTTAAACCGCACTAAAACCTCAAGATCTCGATTGTGCCTACATTTAATTAGTACAAAACGTCAGGCCCAAACAGATTTACTGTCGTGATTGCTCGTGACAACGATACGAGGACAAACGTGACTCTACGTTGCCATGATTCGTGAACTTGTGATTTAATAAAAAAAACTGGCCTAGTACGTGTCCTTCACCACCGAGTATAGGGTTCCGTAGTTGCACTTCACTTAAAATGGTATCTAATAGTATTCATATTGCTATGATTTGTGAACATGTAAAAAAAGGGTTCCTTATATTTAGATTTTATGTTTTGACGCGGAATACCCCACGGCCTAAGTAATGGCGAACTGCGGAAGCAAATTCCGCAAATCTACCGACCTGTAAAAAATAACCGCCCACCCACCAGCTTGTACATATTCAAAACAAATTAAAAATCGTCCATTGTTTGTTTCGTGCATCGCGGATTCTACACTCGCAATTTGACGTGGAATGGACACGGAGGAGAATGTTAATTCTGAAACTAAATTTGTTGCAGATGTCGTTTTTTTATTTGTCTAAAACGTTAATGGAGATAGAGAGATATAAAGTCGAGACTCGTACTATCGAATATTTTTATAGAATCAAAAAGCTGGCTTCGGCTTCGGACTCTATAATAATTGTTTGTGTTGTTGTTTGACTCTATAATATAGTGGTTATATTGGAGAGTGTGCTCAGAACTTTTCTTACTTGTTCCCCCTCACCTGGGAGGGGAGAGTAAATAAACACCTCAAAGGCCGGCAACGCATCAGCGGCGCCTCTGGTGTCGCAGTTGTTCATGACGGCGGTAATCACTTAACATCAGGTGATCTTGTTTGTACACGACATCGTATCGGAATTATATCATAGTATCGCTTGGTGGTACGTCTTTCTTGGTAGGGTGGTATTATAACAACAGCCGAAGCCTCCCACCCACCAAAAAGTTGTGGTACTTTTCGCAATATAATGGTAAATAGTGCATCGTTTCAGTTCTTTAGATTTACTTCCTTAGAGTTTCTTTTTAGGGTTCCGTACCGAAAAAAGGAAGAAACGCATATCTTACAGAATCACTTTGTTGTCCATCAGTCGAAATTTCATCTGAATTATAATAAAATATATACTTATTTATTATGTCATGTACAAAAATCAAAATCTAAAACATAATTAAATTGAAACGAAACCAATTAAATAACTTAGACTTACCTATATGTACCTACTCCCTACTGTCTATAATAGAAATTGGTTCAAGTCGGAAAGAGATTGAGGAACGTCGGGAAAAAAGAAATCTCCGCCTTCGAAAAGTCTGTTAACAAGGAAGTAACTTTTTACCTTACTAAATACACTTCTCTTTTACAAACTCCCCCAATACAATCGGGCTCGATAGTCACTTACCTCTGCCGACAATAGAATAGACAAATTTTCCTCTAATACTTCTGAGAGACGAAAAAAATGATTCAATTAATCAAATAGTCATGCCGTGACTCGGAAGATTCTCCCGATGTGAATTGACGACATTATAACTAGGGTCGCCATGTTTTAGCAGGATTTTTGAGGATTCCATATTAATAAGAAAATAAAGTAGTTGGAAAAAATAATAAAGAATTGCGATTCTGACTTCTTGACTTGTAATAAAAAGTAACACGTGTGTTCGGATCATAAAATCCTGGGTTTAAGTTCTGGGTTATTCTATATAAAATTAAGCTTATCTTTTTTGACAGTCTCCGACCGAGGATTGACGGAGGTCATAGATTTGATTCCCAGCGGGGTAGATTGAGATTTCTCCTAATTTGTCTTGGTCTGGCTGGTGGGAGGCTTTTTTGCCGTGGCTAGTTACCACCCTACCGACAAAAGTCGTACCGCCAAGCGATTTAGCGTTCCGGTATGATGTCGTGTAGAAACCGAAAGGGGTGGTGATTTCAACCTACTCCTAACAAGTTAGTCCGTTTCTATAATAAATTGCATCATCACTTAACGTCACATGTAATAGCAGTCAATGGCCAACTTGTAGTATATAAAAAAAGAAATTCTCAATGGAAGGAAAGGGAAGTTTTTATCAGTGCTTTCATTATCTAACAGTGATTGGTTACAACAACATACTGGTTAAACATTATCACCCTAAGCTTGCCGACGCCTATTGAAGCGTGGTTAGTCTAGGCTCAAAATCTCTGCTATAAGAGGAAAATCTTTTAGAGGTTCATTCAATAGAATGATAATGAAGATATCATACTACTATTATAAAATTCCCACGGGAGAATTACGCGGGTAAAACTGTGGACATCCTCTACTAATGTTATAAAGGCGAAAGTTTGTATGTATGGATGGATGTTTGTTACTGTTTCACTCAAAAGTTACACAAAGGATTTTGACCAAACTTATAATATAGTTTACATATCACAATAACACATAGGCCACATTTTATCCCAAAATTCCCACGGGAACTACGCGCGTGAAACCGCGGGCGTCCTGTAGTAATCCATATAAATCAAAAGTCTTGGTCACCGCAATATTACCCTATAATTCATCGGAAGCGTATTTCAATTTCACCTAATGCAAATTTAATTCACCCCCTCCAGCCCGAAGGGACCCTACATTGTTTTTGTTTACGTGTTTTTAAAGACCCCTCTGGGTAAAAAACATTGCGACTCCCTGTTATACCTAATTACCATTTTAGGGGCGATCTTAAGCTGTTGTGTTATCTTGATTAATTTAAGTTTTCAACGACTTTTACTTTACTGAATTCATAATAAATAGATGTATGACAATGAAGTTTTGCGGTTTTCCACACAAATGTGTCTACTCTGCGTGTATATCATATGATTAAACAAAACAAAGGGTTTTTTTACTCACCACAAGTTAGCCCTTGGCTGTAATCGCACCTGACCGTAAGTGATGAAGATGGGAACGGGCTAACTAGCTAGGAGTGGGATAATATCCACACCCCTTTGGTTTCTACACATCGTAGGTCTTTGTCGCTAGAGAGGTAACTAGCCACGGCCGAAGCCTCGAATTTCTTAATTATTTTTTTTTCTCGCAATTATAGTAAAATATTGAATGTAACATGTAGGGCTAATAACCTATTACTCTGTTTCTTTTTAGTAATAAATACCTTTTTTTTTATCGACTACAAGTTGGCCCTTGACTGCTATCACACCTGATGTTAAGTGATGATGCAGTCTAAGATGGAAGCGGGCTAACTTGTTAGGAGTAGGATGAAATCTTCACACCCCTTTCGGTATCTACACGACATCGTACCGGAACGCTAAATCGCTTGGCGATACGTCTTTGTCGGTAGGGTGGTAACTAGCCACGGCGAAAGCCTCCCACCAGCCAGACCAAGACAAATTAAGAAAAATCTCAATCTGCCCCGCCGGGAATCGAACCCAGGACCTCCGCCTTATAAATCCGACGCGCATACCACTGCGCCATGGAGATCGTCAAAACCTTGTATTTAATGGGTTGTTTAACCTCTTTGTAGGAATAACAATCTACTATTACATATTAATATTTTAAAAAAGTCTTACAACTAATTTAAACGTGTAGCCTGCAAGCATATTAACGTTAAAATATCAATAGAATATAACATGTAGCTCATACAATAAGGCAAATCGTTGTTGGCCTGATCCACCGGATATTAATGGTCGAATTTGTGTAAGGCCTAAAATTTGTCAGCTTAGTTAAACAGCTCTCTACATTCTGTGTTGCGGACTGGATTGTGAGGGTGTATAGGAAACACTCCCGAAAGATACGGCACTACAGTCCTTCTGATGGCTTTAGCAATGTAACTATGGAATAGGATTATTTTTAAATATTTTTTACCCTCTGTTGGACCATTGTCGTACCCATTCCTGAAATTATAGTCGTAACGAGTATTTGGAAGGAAATAGAAAAATTAGTAATATTAAAAAAAAACATTATTTTAATCTAAAGCTGTAGGTACCTATAGGTCAAGTGTAATGTCGAAAATTTTACTGTTACATATTTGAGCAACATAATTTATCCTAATTGTCTAAAAATTACTTACGTCTTCAGTGTAGTGTTAGGTACGTATGTCTTGTGTCAATTTATTTTGATGGATATTTTCGTACCTAATGAATGAAAAAAACAAAAACAATTTTCCAAAAGTTCATTCTACTGTGGCATAGTTAAATACTCTAACACAATGCAATAATTTATTTCCTCTAAAATAAACAAATCATAACTTCTGTTTATTAAAAAGAATTTTTTTTTTTATATAGATACCTACCACAAACAAACAAACGAACTAAAACTATTCCTTACAAGCCTCGACAAGCGATGTGGCGGTTTTGTTCCTAGAAGTTGAAATAAAATGAATAATTCAAAATATACACAAACAAATTTCACAACCCACTTCGAAACTTACTTCTCCGCAAATTGTTGTTTTGAAATTCCCACAAAAGGTTTTCAATAATGTTTTCCACACTGCTATTGCAACTTCAAATTTGGCTCCGCGTAATTATTTTCTTTACGCTCCATAAAATAATAATAATATAAATTTCTTTTATATAGAAGTTACACAGGTTACGAGGCTTTTGGAAACCAAACTATTTAAATAATTTTAGTTAACTATATAAGTAACCTTTTAGTTCATGAATCTATAAACATGATTCAATTATTTTATAAAAAAATGTTTATAGTAAAATTATTTACGGAGTTACAGTATAGTCATCATCATCATCACATACCTTAAAAATGAAGAAGAAGTGGCGAGTTTAGGGTGGTAATATAGGATTAAAAGGTAACTATTTGTATGGTATTTTAATTGACTATGTAACGCACATTAAGTTTCGTAAACAAACAGACAAGTCTCTGTGCACTTTATAAAAAAGCAATTGCTTTTTATTGCGGCCATGTTGACAACACATTACTGTCCTAGGGCGTAATAGATCCAATTGACATTTGCTTATGCGATATTTCTGCAAGGCAATTTCGCTATTCCTTGCTGTGTTTAAAAAATAAATTTCTTTACGAATATAATAAAAAAGTAGATAGAAATTGTATCCATACTATCGTATCGGTCACAAGTTAACCCTCTAATGTTCAAAACAGGGATCCTATCTGCACTGTCAGGCTCTTATTGCGGCCGCGTAATGTTGTCAACACATTACCGCCATGGCGCGTAATAGAGCCCGTTGAAATTTGTTTATGCGATATTTCAGCTAGGCAATTTCGCTATTTTGTTAACGTGCGCATTTTACCGTGTAAAATAGTTATTGTAGTGTTCCCTCTAGCACCGTTTTATTAAATTAAAAACATAAAATGTTGAAACATATCCTGTGCTGTAATAAAAACTACTGTTTAATTTGATTTTAACAATATTAAAGAATAAAATAAATAGCCAATCATAAACAGGATGTAATAGAAATGTGTGTGCATTACATTAATGCGTAAATTACTTACACTAGTAATACATTCTCCGATTGTCAATCAATCTAAAAATCAAAGCTAACGTAAAAACGTAAACGTACGTAACGTAAAACGTACGCTAAAAATAAGTCCTGTGACTTATTTAGACATTAATTGTAATGATATTCAAGTTCAGTTGTAAACGGTTAAAATTATAGGAATTTATAATTTTTAAAAAGTTTATGTGTTTCATTAAATGTTTTTAAAAATCATGAAGCTTCGTGATCTATATTTAAACACAAAAAAGAATAACTAAATTTTATTTAATTATTCCTTTTCTGAGAATATGGTAATTTTTTAATTCCTTAAAACCAACAGAAAATACATTTTGTATATACCCTCTACAAAGAATAACCTTTCCGTACCTATTTCTAATATACTAACACTTCTTGAGAAATTTATCTTTTAATCGGTAACTATTGTTACATTATCTTAACCAAAAATAAGATGTAAAAATGATAGTGTTGCGTGAAAAGTCGAACCAAAAGTGTGGGAAAAAAGAACAAAAAAAAAATAACCACAAGAATATCACAACTTCTTTGTATAATCTACATAACGCCTGCGAAATTGCGATAAGGATTACGTATACCCGGAAACCCGAGTGACGCAGATGAGTAAATATTATGTTGGAACTATTGTTCGGAGAAGTTTTAATGAATGGATAGATAAGTTGTTACCTGGATAATCCATCCGTGTCCTAATGAGGGTTAACAAAAGTGGAATATGTTTTGGACAAAGAATTGGTCAGAACTGATATCCATGTAGATTAGAAATTTTGAACAATGTGGATTTTGTTGAATTCTCACTTACGAGGGTATCCGTTTATCGTGAATGATCACGGAAAGCTTACTAAAGGTATCTTATCTTTGCTTATTTAATATTTTTTTAACACGTCACGACTTAAAAAGAATTCATTTATTGTTGAGGTATAAATCCATATTTTACGTATGAATTTACTCTTCTATACTCTATGCTAATAAGTGAATAATAATATTAATATTAATAGGAATAAGTAAATAACATATATTAGTAAAAATGGCAAAGTCAAAATATCTTTATTCAGTTAATAAAATTTCATGATTATTTTGAATCGTCAATATGCAATTTTTAGATTATGTAAAAGTAGTAGTGATAGTATAGGTCGAAAACTTAAAGTACGAGGGTACCAAACATGCCTTGGTCCGAGAAGAGCTTACAACAAACTCAGCCAGTTCATTTTTTTAATTATAACGATCTTCCATTATTATTTAGAAACTATAGAACTAAGCATCCGGTTCCTTACAGCAATTTACTCAAATTTGCAAATGAACCTCAAATTGCAAAGCGTTTTTTGTAAATGAATAATTTGATTAAAAAAAAATACCAGCCGCTTCCCCTTTTAAATATTGAATAATAAATATAGGTTTTGTAGGTAATTTATGTTAAAAAAATTATTATAATTAGAAAATTAATTTTTCAATTAAACAAAATGATATTTCATTATCAAAATGGATAATTCAGATTTCCAGGAAATCATCCATTTTTTATCACAGTCAAAAAATTTTTGATTTCGTCAGTTGAAACAGATTCATGCAGGCGCCCAAAGTTTCAAAAAAAAGGTTTATTCAAAAAATGTTGTTAACACGCACTCTCGGCTTTTTGTTAATTTCTCCGCGTTTAACCAGGGTGCAAATCGATGCGGACAAATTAATTGAACTCGATCACGGAATAAAGACGAATGGCGGAATTTAAATGCGATTAAAGCAAATCTTAGTAAATAAAATTAGCTTTGCATTACGGAGCAGAATTTTGACTGGATCCTTTATATTTTTTTTTATTTACTGCAATAAATATACTTAGTAATATATTAAGTTGAACGTAGTTATATTTCCAAAGTAAGGAATTTTAGTTATTTAATTGTTATAATATAGGTAACTATTGATACAGACGAATCAATCAATCAATCAATCCTAACTAGTTCGATATCGACTTAGTAATTTAGGCATCATGGTGGAATACACGTCAATACAGACACAGTTGGCTGCCTAAATCATAACCCATCCTCTTAGCTTCTATGTAGTCAGATAAAAACTATGCCAAAATATTCTAACAACTACGACTTGCGTAATAATGTATTGTTCGGTAAGAATATGATATTATGTGCCATACTTAAGCCGTTGTTTGAAACGAGGCATTGTATAGCGAATAAATTCTTCAGCAAAAGACATGTTCGAATTATAATATCTGCAATATCAGCTCTATTACATCTGAATAAGACTTGAAATCGTACAACAAAAGCTTAAATAGGTACGTGTGAATAGGAGTATGACAAGTCCGACATGACTTTTCCATTTTTCTCCGCTGTACTGTACGAGTTCGGAAAACATTAGGAGGCGTCGGAACATACCTACGAATTTAAAATTTTATTTGTGACTTTATGTGGAAGTTCGAAGAGCAGTAAAATTCAAGCATTCTGAGATTTGGGACCGCTCTTACGATTTGTATGTGCTGTGGCCATATTGTAGTTGTTAATTGTAAGGATTAAATATTGCTTATTATTTTGATGACGGCCTCTTTAGTGAATGTGGCTACGGGTTACGTGGTCCTGTGTTCCAGCCCTGGTTATTACAATTGTAACTTTTAATTCTTCAAAGAAATTCTAAGAAAAGATCCTCGTACAAGTCTCGGGCTCTGCTGATACTTGTACGATTGTAGGTTTAAAAGGTTCCCTTTGTGACGCGGTCAACACTTACCTTTCTCTGCTCGTGTTATCAAATCTCCTCCTTACACAGTCAAATCTGGTAGGAACCAACCGAGGTCATATTTGGTTTACCCCGTATTTTATGGAACTAGCTGCTGTTCTAGTCTAATGAATGTAAGACGTTTTTATAGAGTGGTATGATCCCAATATATACACTGCTTTTTATCCCGAAATTCTCATAGGAACCTACACGGGTAAAACCACGGGCGTCCTCTAGTAATGATAGTAATATGTCGTAGTTGAACTCTACAATATCCCAAAAGTTGTACAAATTGTGGACATTTTGGTAAATTGAAACGAATGGCACAGGGTACCTGCCGTATTATGTAAATGATATGTCACGACGTTCTTCAAGCGTCTTGAATCGTATAATTGGGCTTCAAATTGATGACATTTATATTCATGACGTCATTTGCATAGTATATTTCGTCACAAGCTAAATAATACAATCGTGTTAACACAGCCGCTTGGATGAGATATTGATTGTGTTTGCCTCATGTATCTAATATCCTACTCACTATTATATTGTTACTGTTAAGTTACAATTATACTTGTACAGCAGATTTTATTTTATGGATTACAAGGTATTGTGTTTATTTTATTTCTTCGTTTTGGGCTAAATTTAGCGCTTACGAATGTCAGTACATAATATAAATCTTGTAATAAAAAATTACATTTAAAAATAATATATGTCAAATTAAGCTAAGTACTAAGATTAAACAATAAAAATTACCAATAACTACACAATGTAAATTACACACAATACAATTTCAATAATCAAATAATAACTATAACATACAAATATGTATATTTTAACAACACATTATTTAACTATTTATGTCTGTATCAATGGCACGTGCAGTTCTATACCGTCCATGCATTTCTATCTTCCAAATATTCATCTACCTTATTAGCTTTTCTTTATTAATATTTGTTTAATTTTTACTTAAAATTGTTTATCAGGGAGATCTATTATATTTTGTGGGATCTTGTTGTAGAAATTTATGGTATTACCAATAAATGATTTCATAGTTTTTTTTTTATAATTGTGAATATTTTTTCTAATATACATAATATTTTCGAAAATGTATACTGATGGCATAGTAAGAATTGAGATTTTTTTGAACAATTCTCTAAGAGAATCGCGAGGCTTCACATTATATATAGCGCGAAGGTAGCCGTTGACTGCAATTTCACCTGATGGTAAGTGATGATGCAATCTAACATGGAAACGGGCTAATTTGTTAGGAGTAGAATGAAATTTACATCTCTTCGGTTTGATCACGACCATAGATTGAAACAAATGGGCAGAGTCTTGCTGGCTCTTTTCAGTAAGAATCTGTCTTTTGAACCGGTAGTAGAGTCATTATAAACAGTCAAACTTAATGTTTAAAAAGTGTGTGTAAATGAAGCCTAAGTAAAGGTACTTGAAATACACTAAAAAAGCACAAGCTATCCAGTGGACGAGTGCATCTGATGAAAGACGTATGAGTACCTACTGCCAAGCGATTTAGGTTCGGGTACGATGTCGTATAGAAACCGAAAGGGTGTGGATTTCATCCTACTCCTAACAAGTTAGCTCGCTTCTATCTTAGATTGCATCATCACTTACAATGAGATGTGATTGCAGTCAAGGGCTAGCTTTTAATGAATAATAATAATAAAAAGCTTTATTGTAACGAACTATTGAAAATGTTTTCGTCATAGTAGTAAATATTATAAATATAAATAAATATTATAGGACAATTACACACATCGCTATATAGCCCCAAAGTAAGCTTAGGTAGCTTGTGTCATGGGTACTATGATAGCTGATGAATATTTTATATATATGATACATAAATACTTATAATATATAGATAAACACCCAGACACTGGAAAGCATCCATGCTCATCACACAAACATTTTCCAGACGTGGGAATCGAACCCACGGCCTAGGACGCAGAAGCAGGGTAACTACCTACCCACTGCGCCACTCGGCCGTAAATGTATGAGAAATATTTATATCTATTTGGCAGTCCTTTACTAGCGAATTGTACACATATGCCCGGTCACAAGACTGTGATAAACGGATAGACAAATACTTTTGTATTTATTGCACCCTTCTATAGGATAAAACTTTTATAAATGCAAAAGCATTTTTCATTATAAGAGACATAGATCATAGTTTGTTGTTGTTGTATATGACTGTTAATAAAATATATCAAGAATTATTATGGCCTTAATAATCGTTTTTATTTTTCAAATATTAATTTGAAAAACTCTATGGCAAAAGCAGTATGAGTTACATACAAACTAGCGACATCTTGAGTCAACTAGTGTAAACATCGCATTAATTTAAAGTTATAGGTAAGTAGCTGATCTCCGCGATTAAGTAAATTTGGAATTTATCCTTTGGAGTGTAAAAAACATAGATGATTTAATTACCTTAGGGATCTGATTTCGGATTAACCAGATATACCGGTATAAACTTCATAACAATCGTTCAAACACTTTCGGAGGAGCTCGATGCCAAACAAAGCGACACGAGATTTTAATATACTTAGGTTTTAAATATTTGGGTAATAGGTAACATCATAATATTTTATGTCTTGCAGTAACAAAGTGTTGATGTCAATAATTTTACCTACAATTCCCATCATTCATTATTGTGTATTACCTATTAACTAAATTATTATTTATCTTTTTAAATTTAAAATTAAGTCTATCGGTGTAATTAAAATGTGGTGTAAAAACAAAATTCTTGTATAGAGTTTGCTATAACTAATCTTCTATACAAACACCAAAACACAGTTTTATTTTCATTGTTCAAAACATAATAGCATAAAAAATTTACAATTATACATCACAAGCGCATCGAACTTGGTTAATTGTATGAGAAGAATTTGTATAGAAACATTCACAATAAATCTGCAGGGGGTGTACAGGTATTATAAGGTATATACCGCTACTCCTCACTAGATGGCTCTGCGTGTTCTTAAACTTTATGAGAGCTTACGCGGGGTGTGAGGCTCGCGGGGGGCAACTTGCGCGTCCCCACTGCTACTTCCACGAGCTAAGCACTACGGCTGGCAGTCACAACGCAACCGGGGCGCGGATAGGTCGCGTCACGCTCTGCGTCGCTCTCTACTACACGCAATAAATTTTTAATAACAGAAAACTGTCAAACTATAACCCATACTTACATGTGCTGTGAAACTTTGGAGCTGTTTTGTGTGGACTTCCTGGAAATTGTACAGCGGACTTTTGTGAAGTGAAATGCTTACAAGTTTTTCTTTAGTACTAAACTGTGTTACGGACTTTGTTTCGGAAATGGTGATATCGACCCACGGGGAGTGTTTATGAGACATTCTATAGTGAAATGAAATGTCTGTGATAATGTATTCTATACCGGCTGTGTTTTTTACACTCCTGCACGTCGGATGGACCGTGTTGCCCTACGGCTCGGACAAGTGCGTCCGAGTTATGGAGAGAGACATCGAGAATAACATCATGTGCAAAGTGCGAACTCTTGAAGGAGACGGAAGCAGTATATCATCAGTGAACTCAGATGCTAGCCGCCTAAATATCGAATGCAATCATCTCCTGTTATTCGAAAGCTCTCTGAGAGCACACTACTTCAACACAGTGCCGAGTCTCACAGATCTTTCAATAACGAACTGCAAACTACTAAGTGTCCCGGATAATACTTTTCAAGATCTTAAGAAACTGAAGCGACTTAAAGTTCGCTCTAAGAACTCAGAATGGAGTCTTACCAAGAATTTGGAACTAACTTTGAACTCGTTCAATGGATTATCAGAAATGCAGTCGTTAGATTTGGCTCAAAATAACATCAAGTTTGTTCCTACCGGTGTATTCTGCTCTCTAGAGAACTTAAATACAGTGAATTTGACACATAACAGAATACGAACTGTTGGTCAGATCGGTTTTGGGCCTGGCTGTGGATCGAGTTTACATACTTTGGATTTGAGTCACAATGAAATTAAATCACTATCCGAGGATTCTGAACTATTAAAACTAAGAAGTTTACAACACTTATATCTGCAACATAATAATATAACAGACATATCAAGTGAAGCTTTCAATGGCCTTGTTTCAATGAGGGTTCTAAACATATCGCATAACCGTTTACATACTCTACCAGAAGGACTGTTTGCCTATGCCAGAGAATTACGGGAGATTTACCTCAACGATAACTCTCTCTTTGAACTTGCTCGAGGCATTTTTCATCGCCTAGAACAGTTAATTGTTTTGGACTTGTCTAGTAATCAACTGACAAGCAATCATGTGGACGACGGAACATTCCTTGGATTGATACGCCTAATTGTTTTAAATTTGTCTAACAATGCACTTACCAGAATTGATGGGAAGACGTTTAAAGATTTGTTCTTTCTACAAATATTGAACTTGAAGAATAATTCTATTGGATACATTGAAGAAAATGCCTTCTTGCCATTATACAATCTTCATACTTTGAATTTGGCCGAAAACCGACTTCACACTATAGATGAAAACCTTTTCAACGGATTGTTTGTTTTAAGCAAGTTAACGCTTAACAACAATTTGCTTGTCAGCATTGATAAAAAAGCATTTAAAAACTGTTCCGACTTAAAAGAACTGGACTTGAGTTCGAATCAGTTAGTAGAGGTTCCCGACGCATTGTGGGAACTTTCATTTCTAAAAACCCTCGACTTGGGTGAAAATCAAATATCAGATTTTAAAAATGGATCATTCAAAAATCTCAATCAACTCACAGGATTAAGATTAATTGACAATCAAATTGGAAATTTGAGTGTTGGGATGTTTTGGGATTTGCCCAGTTTGCAAGTTTTGAATATAGCGAAAAATAAAATTCAATCGATCGAGAGAGGAACATTCACCCGTAATATGCAACTGGAAGCTATAAGACTAGATGGAAACTTTTTGTCGGATATAAATGGTGTGTTTTCAACGTTAGCAAGTCTTCTCTGGCTCAACTTGTCAGAGAATCATCTCGTGTGGTTTGATTACGCGTTTGTGCCTAGTAATTTAAAGTGGTTGGACGTTCACGGCAATTTCATTGAACACTTAGGTAACTATTACAAGTTGCAAGATCAAATCCATATAAAGACACTCGATGTGAGCCATAATAGAATAGTGGAAATATCGCCTATGGCTATACCTAATAGTGTAGAACTGTTGTTTATAAATAATAACTTTTTAAACAATATTCATGTGAATACGTTTTTTGATAAAAAGAACTTGACACGTGTGGACATGTATGCTAACGAAATAGTGCATTTAGAACTGAATAGTTTACGTTTAGCGACAGTGCCCGCGAACAAAAGTTTACCCGAATTCTATATCGGCGGCAATCCATTTCAATGTGATTGTACTATGGAGTGGCTACCAATAATAAACAATATGACTGCTATGCGCCAGTATCCGCGAGTGATGGACTTGGAAAACGTTTTGTGCAAAATGACCAATACGCGTAGTGGAACTCATGTGCCGTTAACTAATCTTAAGACTTCGGACTTTCTGTGTGAGTATGAAACTCATTGTTTTGCTATCTGTCACTGCTGCGATTACGACGCGTGCGACTGTGAAATGACCTGTCCACAAAATTGTACCTGCTACCACGACCCGTTATGGAACACTAACGTCGTCGATTGTTCCGGGCAATCGTCCATGGAAATACCGCACAAAATACCCATGGACGCAACCGAGGTATTTTTGGATGGCAACAACATAAGAGAGTTACAAAATCACGTTTTCATCGGACGACAAAAGATGCGATCGCTCTATGTGAATAATAGTAACGTAGATAGCATACAAAACAGAACTTTTGCCGGTCTTAACGCTTTACAAATTTTGCACCTGGGCAACAATAAACTTAAAGAATTGAAAGGGGACGAGTTTCATCAGTTGAGCAACTTAAAGGAATTATTTTTACAAAACAATTTAATTAGTCATATCGCAAACATATCATTTTTGTCACTAAGATCTTTAGAGGTTTTACGCCTTGATGGCAATAGATTAGTAGATTTTGGAGTTTGGAGTTTTAACACCAATACTAACTTAAAAGCTCTATCCCTTGGCAACAATTTATGGTCATGCAAATGTCGTTATTTACAAGAGCTAACAGCATACCTGGCCGAGAATGCACAAAAAATCATCGACATAACCGATGTATGGTGTTGGAACGGAGATGCGAAGCCGCCACAGAAAAAAGAGCTCAATTTAAATGGAACTGCCTGCAGCGATTATTATGCCGATAATTCAGTCGTCGGAAACATGTCGGTGTCGAACTACGTTCCCATGATAGTCTCTACTCTTACCGGCTTTATTTTATTAGCTCTCGTCGTACTCTTTTTATGTAGAGACTCATTGCGAGTTTGGCTTTACACTAATTGTGGCATACGAGTTTTCTCTTTCTCCGGTGCATATGAGGAAACAGAAAAACTTTACGATGCATACGTATGTTATAGTCCGAAAGACGAGGAATTTGTCGTGCAGTCCCTAGCGACTGAGCTAGAAAATGGAAATCCCTCATACCACCTTTGTCTGCATTATAGAGACATTCCACATCACGGCGCACAGTACATGCAATGCGCTCCACCGGTGGTCGAGGCTGCGGAAGCGTCTAAGCGTATAATATTAGTGCTAACTAGAAATTTCATGCAAACAGAGTGGTCTCGCTACGAATTCCGACAGGGACTGCACGAGGCGCTAAAAGGATGTATTTATAAACTAGTTTTAATAGAAGAATGTTCCGTTGTGGGCGACGCTATGTGCGATCCAGACTTGCGACCGTATCTGAAAACGGGGTCGCGGTTACAATGGGGACAGAAGCGATTTTGGGAGCGTCTCAGATACATGATGCCAGATTCGAGTCATACGGGCACGTCACACAAGACGCGAACTCATAGCTATAGAAAGAATATAAATACATATACGTTAGATTCTTCCGTACCTAATGGAGGAAATCGGACGTTGAGTTATCCTGACAAATCGCCTGTGTTAGGGAACACTGGGCCAGGAGCGAGCGCTCCTCCCGAGTACAGCATAGAAGTCCGTCAGTCACCATCGGCTATAAGACAAACACAGTCAGTGGCTTACGGACCGGACGGGAGACCAATATCCGACCACATTTACTCGTCTATCGATTCGGATTACTCGTCTTTAGAGCAAGGTATGGCACCCGGCAGGCGACGGGATCATCGGCAATGGCCACCGCCACCTCCTCTCGTTGACACGGGCAACGCCGTGCAAGCTTACCTAGTCTAGACGGGCTGATGCCCACTTCCAGTCAAATTGTAAATACTATCTAGATGTTAATAGTACCTAATGCTTGTAAATATGTAATTATTAATTTAAGTGCTATACCAAAATTTATGTAAGTGAACTTACTATTGCCTGTTCGTTATCCTGTGTATAGGTTTCGTATTAAACTTTTAAAGACTGCTGTAGCATATAAATATTGTAAATAGCAAAAAACAAGTGATCATACTATATTAAATATCATTAATATGGCGTTATTTATACACTATAAAAATAAAATGATGAAGAAGATTTAAAAAACCGTTTTTCAATTTCACCTTTATAATTTTAATCACTTAATTATAACTCTACATAATGAAAGATTTTTAAAAATCCGTCATATTCAGAGTTTATTGTTCAATTAGAATGAATTAATCAATAAATTAATAGTTTTCAGTAACGATTAAATTAATAAAAATAATTAAGAGCATGTACTTGCCTACACGTGGCCTAAGATGGAACGCACAAGCCAAAAAGGTGTATGCAAATTTTCTAGTACAAAATTATTGTTTTAAAGTTAAATTTTCTATACATAGGTAATAGTTTTGGCTCTGTATTTGACTGTTAAATGATTAATTACTCAATAACTCAGTCAGGCTTACTTACTTACTTTATTCGAGGATTTTTTGAGGAAAAAAACACTCTTTAAAAATCTTTCAAAATCAGTCAACAATTAGCAGAGAAATCAATGACATAGATATGTGTAAACATATAAAAAAAATATATAAAACTTATTATATTTTGAAAGTCAAAACAACGCACTTGGTGTAGCAGTAAGCACGATGGCAGTAAGTATGGACTAGTAAGTATATTTTAGTTCTAAATTATTAAAAAGTAAAGGTTCCTTAAATTATAACTTTAGTTACATAATCACGAAATGATTGGTCTATTAAGTAATAATTATAAGCAAACTATCAATGAAACAATTATTTACCTGAATCTAATTCGAAGTAAACGGTAATTACCTATATTTGACAATTGCTTTATTGTAAATCCTTAATTAAAATGGTGCTTTGTTGATATTATTAGTTAGACATTAGATTTACAATAATTCCTACTCATAGTTACCCAACATAACGAAAACATTAAAGTATGTGAGAAGGTCATAAAAACTAAATCACTATCACAACATATTATACCGACAAAGACTTACCGCCAAACGATTTAGCGATCGGGTTCGATGTCATGTTGAAACCGAAGGCGTGTGGATATTATGTACTACTCCTAACAAGTTAGTTCGCTTCCATCTTAGATTGGATCATCACTTACCATTAGGTGTAATTGCAGTCAAGGGCTAACTTTTAGTGGAAAAAAAAATTATATACCAAAGTCCAACGTAATACAGATCTTCATGCAGTTATTAGCAATAGACAAACGCGGCTGAGGACTTCGTTTTATAATATTTAGTGATGTGTAAAGTTGAAAATCTTACCTTTGATTCATACAGCATTTTCCACTTCACCAAGTTTTGTTTTGCACTAAAAGATAATTAATATCAGGAACAAACTGTTTAAAGTGACTTCAATAAATCTTTCCTTTCAAATATTTTAGGAAGTTCATAATTATTCTCTTTCTAAATAAATTGAGGATATTATTAGAAAAGACAAGGCCATTCTAAATTCTTTACTTCGTTACATTTAATATGTTTCCGTTTTACGTGAAAGTTGTCGTTTCCTTTATTGTTTCTATCCGATACAGTTAAAGTTAACAATTTATAAGTTTTATATTGGTAGAGCTTTTTAATAGCTTCAGTTGACTAGTGGCTAGCCACATAGCTTCGATGACGATGTCCTGGGCTTTGAAATAAGTCTGTCTTTCTTCTAAGAAATTTATAGCTTTTTATACTTTACATACCTGTAATAAAAACTGTTTCGATAATTAAATTATCTATAAATATACAAATTTTCTTAATTATACATTCAAAGATCAAAATAATTAATAAGGGTAAAACTGCATTTCTTTGCCAATGTAATAGTTTATTTTTACATGAAAATAATTAAAACTTATACAAGCAAGTCTAATTTATTATTGTATTATTTGAAGATAATAATTCATTGGTAATGATTAGGTAGGTTTACTTTTTTATTATTGACTACAAGTTGGCCCTTGACTACTACTCACACCTGATGTTAAGTGATAATGCAATCTAAGATGGACGCGGACTAATTAGGAGTTGGATGGAAATCCACACCCCTTGCGTTTTCTACACGACATCGCACCGGAACGCTAAATCGCTTGGCGGTACGTCTTTGTCGGTAGGGTGGTAACTGGCCACAGTGAAAAGCCTCCCACCAGCCAGACCAAGACAAAGTAAGAAAAATCACACTCTGCCCCGCCGGGAATCGAACCCAGGACCTCCGTCTTATAAATCCACCGCGCATACCACTGCGCTACGGAGGCCGTCAAAACCTACAGTTACCTCTTAATAAGGCTATATTTTTTGTTAAATGCAACATAACTCTACAGAATATACAACATATAGGTAATAGGTATCTATATTTTTTACTTGTAACCACTAGAACGTCCATTAGACTTTATAATATCTAAAACAATTCCGTCAATGTCGCCTAAGATTAGTCCCAATATGTTTTTTCCCTGCGTAGTAAACCGGACGCGGTATCCGCCGAGGCGCGTGACCAGCCTGGCCCGCCGGCTTAACAAACTTAATGTTGCTTGAATACTAAATTATTTTACTTCACTAGCTTTTATACGCCATTTTGTACTTTAATATTTTTTTCATTTTGTACTAGCGGACGATCGCTATTTTGTCCGCGTAGAATTTGTTGTTTAGTACCTAATTATTAAATAAAAGTATCTTAAGTTGCTCCTAATAACATCACCAATTGTGTTAAAGTCCTGTCAAAATTGGTCTAAGCGTTCGAATGATTAATCAACAAACAAGCAGACAGCGAGACAGAAACTTTAAAAATTGATTTTTTAAAGTTTAGTAAACACATCGCTATATAGCCTCAAAGTAAGAGTTGGTAGTTTGTGCTATAGGAGCTATGTATGATAAATAACTGATACAGTAGAACCTCGTTAAGTAGAACCTCGATAAGTCAAAAACCTCCAAATCTCGAAAAAATGTTTTGTTCCCTTCCCTTAAAACACCAAAACCTCCATTACTTGAAATCTTGACCCTCTGTTAATCGAAATAATCACCGAGTCCCTCCAAGCCATTTTGGTACATATTTTCACTCTATAACTCGAAAAATTAAATTTGACCTCTGTATCTCGAACATAGGAACGTTTTATTTTACAACCTTTACAACTTGATCATTTGGAATTTATTATCTCTATTGTTCGAACAAAAATAAGTTACCGACTTTAAGAACTTGCCGACAATGTGAGTACACTTTTGTTTCTTAGAAAACATTTTAGGAGTATACAATAATAAATTTATGACTCATGGAAACATGTGTTTGCTTGCTTTGTGTCAGGTGTTCAATTTTGATTCCCTTTGAAATTTAGCTAAGCCAGTCATTTGTTTTCGACTTAAATACTGTCTGTATATATACATGACTATAATCTGATGACGAAATTATCGATTCAGTAGCTCAGAAAACCGATACTAATGATTTAGATGACATAGAAGACGTGAATAGTACATGCGCTCCATGGGTTTCCATCAAAGAGGCGCGAACCGCATTGAATACCTTACGTAATTTTATATAGCAAACCAGTAACTCTGAAGAAGAAGAATTTTCTGCTCTTTATAGATTAGACAATGCTATAGATAGAGAACAACCAAATTATCTAAAGCAAAAAAAAATTACTGACTTTTATTAATGCCATATTTTTTATTTTAAAATGATTTGAAATAATGTTGATTTATAATAAATAAAAATATGTTTGTCACCTCTGCAAGTTGAATTTTTATTTATTTTACCTCTCTAACTCAAAATTTATAAGAATAAACCTCAAACTCTTTATGTCGAATCAAAATCCGCCTAAGTCGAAATCCTCCATAAGTTGAAAACTCTATAACTCGAATTTTTTGGCGTCTCCCTTGATGTTCGACTTATAGAGGTTCTACTGTAATAGAAAAATTATATTATTTAATTATAATACAACCGCAGTAAACCTAAGATTCCTAAAAGAATTACCTAAAATTATTAAAAATATAATGATTTCAAGTTAAGACCGTAAGACGTTATAATATATTTAGATAGTATCAGTTATTGTTGCAGACTTTTTGTAGGTATGTTACGATTTACTGCACATAGCTTCAAGAAAATTATAGAGATTTATTACTATTAGTAGAGTGGCTATTTTCTGTTATTTAACTACAATAAAGTAAGAAATTTAACAACATATAATATTTTTAAACAATTTAATTAGGTTGAATAGATCTATACATTTAAATAAAATTGGAGTGTCTGTTTTCAATTTTGAAATAACGGTTTTTACTACATGCATAAAAATATAACGATACATACACTAAAATAACATTTTTTACAATTTTAGTTTGTCTGTCTGTTAGTTCCGAATAACCGCAGGTGACCGCTAGTTTAAAATAAAATATAAGCTGTATAAGAAAAATTCTTTTACCCTTTTGTCGGTCTGTTCCTTCACATTCATCACTATAAAGTATTTCTATGACCTGCGGTTGTCTCACGAAGATTTATGTCTCTGTATGTATCAGTTTAAAGATTTTTCGAACACATAGATTCGCTTGTAGTTTATCAATTAGCGTTAATTTCTAACGTTGAGACTGTGGGTGGGACATATCGAATAAAGCTAAATAAACAATGAAACAATTTTATAAAAAAGCTATAGTCGCCAGTTAGCTACTTATAAATTTAGCTTTAGCCTATCTATTGAAAGATGAAATATCTTCACTATGCATTGTATTCTTGCTAACCAGTTTTGTGTGAAATCTTTATTAAGTTTCTAAGAACGATTCTGATTTACGCTAATTAATTGTTATAAATATGCAAATCTAATTATATTGTTTTCATCATTATACTTGCTTAAATTAACAATAGCTAGGTATGAAGTAAGACATTATAATAAAATTACTGTTATTTATTATTTAATTAATGGCACCCGATCTATAAAATATTTTTCCAACTTACAAGTTACTCTACATGTTGAAGTTCTGTTGTTAGTACTGGTTAGTAAGCTCATCTATCCTCCCGCTTTATAGGAGTTTAACCTTCATATTGAGGATATGGCGATAAGACTTAACATGCTGCTCTTATTCTGATCACAGTCTTAGATCATACCTAGTATTAGTATTAAAGTAATAATATTTGACTCTTTAACGATCACTATTAGATTTTGATGATAATGACCGGGACCGACGGCTTAACTTGCTTTCTGAGAAACCGGGGTGTTACCTATTCATCATTAAATTGGATAGTACCCACCATATTCGGGGAGTAGACAAATGCAGGAAAAAATGCCACACTGGATTCCGGGTTTTGTTAATGAATCATATTCCCGACTCTCAACTATAGTTTCTTAAAAAAAATCCGGATATCATTTTTTCGTTGGCTTTACACAAATGGTCCTAATGATAGTTGAAGTAAGGAGTGGACCAACGAGGCAGGTAGGTATTTACCTCTCTTTCTATCATAGATTATGTCGTAGTCCGATCATAAAATCGACTAGGAGTTTGAGGAATTGTCGATGATTCATAGATACTCGACGGACTTGAACTTGAATGAAATAGATATTAATATTTCCCGGGTTTGCCTTGGGCTGCAGCACATGAAGAATCTAGACAAATTGTAAATTGACTGAGATTAATAAATAAGTAACTTATTTTTAAGCTTTTTGTAATATATGATTTTTTTAAAATAACTATTGTAACTATAAAAAATACTTGTGTAAGTGTAGAGAGACGAATATCTTAGCATTTCATGGATTGTCCACAGTCTAGCGCTTGGCTGAGAGAAAAACTCCGAATAGACTTATGACACGAGTGTAGGTTTAAAAGGGTCCATTTGCGACGCGGTCAACACTTGCCTTCTCTGTTCGTGTTATTGAATCTCCCTCTACACAGCCAAATCTGGTAGGAACCTAGTACATATTTGGTTTACCGCAGTCCTTTATAGAACTAGCAGTTCTAATGCCTAATGAAAGAAAGTTGTTTATATTGAGTTTTATTATCCCATAATATATTTTATAGGTAGGTACACGTAAATCAAATAATTAAGTTCTATGTTCTATTATCAATGAACTTTTCAAGACTTTTGTCTCCAGTAAGAGCAGGGACATTGAGACTTTGTTACGATGTATGACTATATAATTATCTGTAACACCCTTCTTTTTTACGTTGGAGGCTTAAAATGATTGCTTACCAAATGTATATGTACTATGTTACTTACTGAAGCCTACTGAAATAGTAATGGTATTTTTTCATTCTTTTACGCCGCGAAGCTAAATTAGGTCAGGGCTTCGTATTGCTCTGTTCAGCCTTGGTGGTATTTTTTACATCTACACTGAAATTGAAACTACTTGTATTATTAAATTACTATTGTATTGCGAGTACATAGTGGTATTTATTTGAAATGTCAATGGCTCTTTGGTTTAGGACAGATGTTTGAAATAGCATTATCTTGAAAGAAAAATGGCTAACCCCATATAAGTGGACCGGCATCATTTAACAGGTTGCAAGTTAGCTCTGGATACAGGCTCCTCAAGACCTAGGTGTCTGGTACACCTTCCAGGGCAAATATTCTTTAACGATGACTCTATAAAACGATTGTATGATTTAGGTTGTTTCTCTTGCTATCTCTTAGATAAAGAAAGGTAGAGACATTTAACCTAGCCATTATTTAAAGTGGCTTAAATTTGGTCCAGCATTTGCCTTGACCTTCCCCTTTTTTTATTCGTCTTTCTATTCATGTTCTCTAATTATCGAAATCATTTACGCATAGAAAATAAGATCTCGATAGAAAGTTCACAAAGTGTCTAAGTGTCTAGTTGCCTACACTGTACATAACATGCCCCGTGCTCACAGCACAATGATGATGTCATGATTTAGAGATCTCGTGACGAGTCCGCAAAGTAAAAATTCATTTATTTCAAGAAGGCTTAGTTTACGAGCACTTTTGAAACGTCACCTTTTCGGAACATATTTATCTCCTTTTGACGATCTCTGTGGCGCAGTGGAATACACGGTGGATTTATGTGATGGAGGCCCTGGGTTCCATTTCCGGCTGGGCCGATTAGGATTTTTTAAATTGGCCTAGGTTTGGCTGGTGGCTTCAGCCGTGGCTTGTTACCACCCTATCGAAAAAGGTATGCCGCCAAGCGATTTAGCGTTCCGATACGATGTCGTGTAGTAACCGAAAGAGGTGTGGATTTCATCCTACTCCAAACAGGTTGCATCATCACTTACCACCAGGTGTGAGTTAAGGGCTAACTTTTCATGAATAAAAAAGATATAGATATATGTTTAAATTTTACATAATACTAATTTTCAAGCAAATAATGTGATTTGAACCTCTCACTAGAAAGTTTACAAAGTGTCTGATTGTGCAGCGGGCCGCACTGTACGCAACATGCCCCGTGCTGTGACTGACAATGATGTTACGTCATGATTTATGTGCGCGCTGTGCAATTGGATAGGATATTGTACATAGTTAACACGTGTATATTGCTACCGTTATAATATTAACACGGTTTCATTATATACCGATCAGTTCAGGCCAAAATAACAGCTTACGATTTTACTATAATTAACTATGTATGTGTGTCTCGAAACATGAGTTAACAGACAGAGTTATAAGCAAACGCTTTCTACTGTATCGAGGCATAATCGCATACTATGAGAAATTATTGCAGTTAAGCGAAACCGAATACCTATCATGAAAAAAAAACATATATATATAGGTACCTACTAAGTTTTTACATTATTAATTTGCAAACATAGTCTGATATATACTTTCAGAAATTAATTTTAATATTAATTATTTTTTGTTTGTTACTTTTGATCAAAATGTTTTAATAAAATTATTATTATAAAAACAAAAATCCCGACTGCATAGAAGTTATAAACTGAAAAAAAAAAAACAAGGATCACTAACTAACTTCTAAATACTTTATGAAGATGCAATCGAGGACAAAATACTTTATTTTCTGCGGGGAAAGAAAGATCTACCAAAACTACGTTTGTCCCCGCCTGCAGCACCATAAACTATTTAGAATTTTATATAGATATAGTGATCCTTGTTTTTCTTTTCAGTTCATAACTTCTATGCAGTCGGGATTTTTGTTTTTATAATAATAATTTTATTTGAGACTTTTTTGTTTTAGTTTATAACATAGAAATGACACGGTACACTTTATGCTATTTTTTGTTAAAACGGCAATATAAACATGATATAATATTTATATTTTTGAAATTGACTTTTTACGACCTTTCATTTGATACCCATATTGCTAAGATAGAAGAAAGAAATACACACATCCCCCCTTTTTCCCCCCATTTACAGCCACGGTTTTGAAAATTTATATAGCCTATGTTACTACCACATTTTTGACAAATTCAACGACACCTCACATGTCAAAATCCGTTCAGTCGTTTAGGTAGCGCGTGCCGAAGAAATGGACATACATACATACATACATACATACGCTCGAAAAACATAACCCTCCTTCTGACGCAGTCGGGTAAAAATATTGCCTAACTTTTATCAAAGAACCAAGCCTCTCTCCTTGTAATGTCCCTACTCACCCTTCGATTGTTTGATCTGAAAGGTGACAAAATACCCATTTCGATTTCGGCTTAAAACCACTACTTAATAAATCAGAAACTAAATTCGTTACGACACTATATAATTGTCATACTGTGACGTCGGTGTTATTCTGAACGGCTGAGCTTTCCATTTATGACATCACGGGATGAACGTTAGCAGGATGTAAACTGTTATTATGCAATTTGCTTTTCGCATATATATATATACCTATATACGAACCTATTATATGAACTTTTATGGTCTACCTAGCTTAAAAGCTCGCACATACTGGACAACAAACACTGAAGTCAATTGTACACAATCATAGGCATTTTTAGCGAACCGCCTGTGAGCAGTGATTCCCTAAAACACGTTTATTCTGTTTCATAGGCCTTTTTAGGGAGTTCCACAGACGATGATCCTGAGCCGCCTAAGCCACCTGAGCCACCTGTAAGTAGTGATTGCCTACGACACGTTTAATACCATCAGTCCACCTAGTGAAGGGTCGGACTAGCACTGCGCTTTCTGATGCTTCAAAATGCTTTGTTCAGCAGTGGAGTCCATTGGCTGATGTGATGATGATGATAAAGACTATTTCATAACCAACCCATTTTTACTGACACTTAGAGCTTAGACCCAACATGCTTCTCGATTAAGAACTTTCATTTGTTTTCCCATTTTTATAAATATATATAGATATTTTACCTACGATACTATTACACCTATTTTTATAACACACGTGCCTTAAAAGTTCGCAGAAATTGAACTATAAACTGGAGTCTATTAAGTCTAAGAAAAAAAGAAAAGAAGAAGAATAAATAAATATATTAGATACCTACTTAGAAACTAAAGTCCACTCGGCTAAGGACCGATCTCTACCAGACAACCAATAGGTACTTATTATGGTCGATAATAAACTATGTTTAAACAAATAAAACATATGTACCTATATAAAAAATATTTGCGATATCTTAAATTCTTATACTTATAAGAAAGAATGTTGTCTATACTAATATTATAAAGAGGAAAACTTTGTTTGTTTGTTTGTTTGTTTGTTTGTTTGTTTGTAATGAATAGGCTCAAAAACTACTGGACCGTTTTTAAAAATTCTTTCACCATTCGAAAGCTACATTATCCACGAGTAACATAGGCTAAATTTTATTTTGGAAAAAAATAGGGTTCCGTAAAATATTTGGGTTTTTCTGACACAAGGTGTAAAAAATCAACCAGAAAAGTTACTTATTTTGCGTACGCTGCCTAAACTATAAAAGATAGAACCATAAAATGTTCTAATTAATTGGAGATCTTATAAATATCTACAAAAAAGTCCGCGACACACTATACCTATCTATGTCGAGTGAGGCACAACAACCATTTTTTTATTAAAAAATCTTGAATTTTTTTGGACTACATTTAAACGCATTTATTTATTTTACTCATGCTATTAATCCTAAGATTAAAATTGGACTTTTGATTTTGAAGTTATGGCGAAATTAAAATATTACTATTTCTGCGTTGCGAAGTGAGCGTCACCAAGGCGGGGGAGATCTATGTTATATATACGATGATGTAGTACACGGAAGAGTTTTCTCGTTTGTTTAAACGGGCTAATCTCTATCTGCGTGTCGGATTGTAAAATTATTTTTGTTTATTCAGAAGGCTAGACTCAAGAGTGAAATATACTATTTAATATCAATTTATACCCATCAGCTTGCCATAAATATATATTTTTAATGTACTGAAATGTCATACAATGTTTAACAAAAATGTAGACCTTTAGTACGGGAATGAGCACACTATATGTGTCTTTACACATTTTGTATGAAAGTCTGTCTTTAAAATAAGAAGGGTACCTAAGAGGTTTTCACGCGGACGAAGTCGCGGGCGACTGCTAGTTTAGTATATATTTGTAGTAACCTGGATATGAGTGGAAGATTGTTTTCATTATATTTGATAAATGAATAAATACATAAACACATACTAACATACTTATATACCTACATCAATTCATGCAAACATACAAAGCAATAAACTACAAATTAAAATGATTTTTTTGTACTCTATCTCTGAAACTACAAAAATCTACTTTTTGTTAACCTATGTCAGTAGATCCAGCTTGGCTTGAAACAAAAGCCTTTGTTTTTACTATTATGCCTTCCGAAGCTTTGTTGATTCTATTTTGAAATTGTCGAAACATGTTACGACATGTTTAAAAACGATTTTGATTAAGAATATGTTAAGTGTAAATCGACACTGTTATGAAAATACACTTTATTAAAATGTGGGAGCTTGTTATGCTTATACCCGATGCAACTTGAAACTTAAGCGAGTCTTTGTATGAGTATGATAAACACTAGCTTTATGGATTTATAACCCATAAAGCTAGTTGAGAAAGTAATCATGTTATGGAAAAACATATTGATATATTTTTTAACGTACGTTTGCTAAGGCTTAACTCACACTAGCGCAGAGGCGAAACGAAGCTAACTTTCGAATCGAAACTCTATTTTCCCATCACTACATTACCTACAAAGGCTTAACATACCTACCTACTATTTTTAATTACAATTTAGTCCTTGACTGCAATCGCACTTGATGGTAAGTGATGATGCAATCTAAGATTGAAGCGGGCTAACTTGTTAGGAGTAGGATAATATCCACACCACTTCGGGTACAATACGACATAGTACCGGAACGCTCAATCTCTTGGCAGTACGTTTTTCTCGGTTTGTATGTGATGGCAGTCAAGGACTAACTTGTTATGTCCAACTGGCATTGATTGTCTAAAAACCTCTCGGATTTGGTTTGATGGATGATGCCAGAAAGCCCAGTTTAAATTCGTAAACTACTTTAGCAGAGGCCTAAATAGAGTCACAGCTTAAAATAACTATACTAATTTATTTTTAGGTGCTCACAGTTTTTGTAATTACTGCATGAATTAGCAATATAACGCATATGTATTCAAATTTATGTATCTATACTACCGTAGATATCCGATATCCGTGTATATTATGTGATATTTTCAATTAGAATTAGCGTGACCTCGGGGAAACGGCTAGGTTATTAATCCTAAAACGTGGGCCATATGTTTAAACATATGTGAAGTCACCTAATTTACTATGTATCTTTATTATTTCTAAATTAGAAATTAGTTTAGGAATTACATCATTTAATTACAATATTATATATAATTTAAATATTTTGTTTAAGAGGTAGTGGAAAATTTTGATAATATTGTTTTTTTTTAGTCATCTACATAGATAAGCTCTACTTTGCTTATAGGTTTCTAGTTTCTACCCTAAGCCTTTGTATTAAACCGACATACTACTAAATTAATATCTGGTAATAACAAACAATGACCAAGGTACGAAATAATTATGTTAAATAAAAATTTACCTACAATATTTCGAAAAATCTAATTTCCGATTCAAAATTATTTAGAAAATATATAAAAAAATATTTACCGCGATTATGTTTCTCTCGTGATTTCACCTTTTATTCAGCTTCTAAATATATTCTAAATATAATCCACCAGCTCTCCGACATTATTATTTTTGGATCTTTATTTACATTAATTAATTCTAACGTCCCATCCAACATTATTTCAAGTTCATATCATAGCTATAAATAAATAAATTTTAAACGTATATTTGAAATTACCCAGTGCAAAGTACTAACTTTAACAATAATGTCTAGTCTGAAATCTACGTTATAGTACATGTTTATTAGCGATCATACTTATCTATACAACGAGCAAGGTAAATATCCTTACAAGCCGTCAACCAGGAGTTAGGGAGAGGGCGGATTAATATGCCTAGAAATAAAATCGTCCTAGGTAGAATTCTGAGGGAGAAATGTAGACAAGAATTTGTTTAAATCTTCAAGGTGTCTTATTTTGTTTATATTAGTATGGGTTTTTTTAAATTGAAAATATTTTTTTTATACACAGAATTGTGGTGAGAAGATCGAAATGTATTGGGATGTTATACCTTTTACCCCTAACACATTATGTAAGTAAATAAAACATTCTTTCGTTTGTTATAAGATTTTTTGTGAAAATAGACCGACAGGTATATTTTCACAAAATTCAAAAACAAGATTCATAGGCTAATATTATGATGGTGATAATAAAAATACACATAATTTTAAATCATTGTTTTATTGGTTGTGGTAAGTATTCAAATGCGAGAGTAATTCGTAATGGGTTGATAAATTCCGTAGAGCAATTACTCCAAATTCAAAATCACATGTCATCAGCCATCACTTCGCATTTAGTGTGCAAATTGCTCGTGCTTTCACTTTGCGGTTTTGAAAATTATCACCATTAATACTGCGGAACCACTCTAACGACATGTCGTGCGACAACATGTTGTACGTAAATTCTGCAGTATTGAATAAGAGTAAGTTCATGCATGAATGACCATGTAAAGTATTTATGCCGTTTTAATCTTTTAAACAAAAACACAAATATCGAATTGAAGCAGGACTTCGCGAAAGTTTACTATGAAAAGTTAATCTTCTAAATAAATAATCTTTTTAGCAATCGACTAATATATACTATTTAAGGATAAACATCTCTACTCCTTTAACTTGATCTAATGTATGTGAACTTACAAATCTTAAGACTAAATGAATTATACTTGATGCATTAAGTAAGTTTATTAAGTATAAACTTACTTAATGCATCAAGTATAATTATCATAAGAAAATGTCGATCATCATCATAATCATCAGCCGATCGACGTCCACTGCTGGACCTAGACCTCCTGTAAGCACTTCCAAACACCACGGCCTTGAGTCGCCTTTATCCAGCTGCTCCTAACAAGCCTTGATCTCATCGGTTCACCTAGTAGAGGATCGATCAACACTGCGTTATCAAGTCGCTCCTCCAGAACTTTGTAACTAAAGTCGATAGTGTGGCCTTAATTGTGAAATGCCCAAATCAGACACGCACCAGTAGGTAGATGGTGTCTCTAATATGCTTTCACTCGCTCTTAATATCACACGTTTTGTACTTTCATTAAGTAATTGCGATGACCTTTCACATAAACGCTTCTTTAAATGCGGGTATGTCGATGATTTATGCTGATGTTGCTTCTATTTCTGTGTCGCTCGTAGTATCACATTGGGTTTGTTTTGGAGACTTCATATTAAGCTTTAGTTTTGATTTATTGAAGATGCGTGTGCGTATGCATACTTTTCTTTATGCTGGAAAGAGAGGAGATTATGTTGGAGATTTCGCTAACTATTTAGATATGATATTGGAAACCTTAATACTACCTTACCCCTACACGTGTGGTTTTGAAGAAAAAATAATTTATTTTCTCCAATTTCTATGTAAAAATATTAATGCAGTTCACAGAATACATCTACCTACTTACGAAGTTTTAATAGTATAGTTCTTGTAGTTTCAGAAAAAAGTGGCTGTGACATATGGACGTACAGACAGACAGACAGACAGACATGACGAATTAAAGGGTTCCGTTTTTCTCCGTTGGAAACTGTACTGTACTGATATATAGTACAACTGAAGTAGGTAGTTACAATGTTCATAGTGTTGTGACATTACTGCAACGACTTTACCAATATTTATATAAAAGAGATGTACAGAAGAAAGTAAAACATCATTTAACTGTGACTAACACAGTCACGGGTGATCGGAGCGGGCTACGCGCCAAACTGTATTGATACTGTGCAATGGAACGAAACAGTTAATCTATTGTTACGAGCATCATATCGAAAAAGCAGCCTCTTCAATGGAGAAATCTCATAAAATGACGCTTACGAACCTCACCTGAGGTATCACAAGTTATGAAAAAAATTTGGTATTTAGAGTAAGCGACAATGTCGTTTGAAACAAATGACCCGAATTCGACGTTAGAAATAAATGTATTGAAATTTTGAATAATATAATATAAAATAAGGAGGTAAAAGATGAAGCAAGTTCCATATTAGAACGAGTTCGATCTTTCCAAATTTGGTTGGGCAGGGAGAATAACATGAACAGAGGATCTGAGTGTTGACGCGCGTCACTAAGGGTCTAAGGGATCCCTTTTAAACCTACACTCGTGTCATAAGTCGGTTCGGATATTTTTCTCACGCGATGGACTCTTCACCGGCACGATGAATCCATGGAATGGTAAGATATTCGTCTCTATTTGTTAAAGTAGTAAGTAATGAACATTGAATAATTGGTTTTGTTTCGCTACATAGGCCCGACAAAATCTTCACAGGATGAGTTAAAGTAATCATTTTTGACGACCTCCGTGGCGCAGTAGTATGCGCGGTGGATTTATACGACGCAGGTCCTGGGTTCGATTCCTGGCGGGGCAGATTAAGATTTTTCTTAATTTGTCTTGGTCTGGCTGGTGGGAAGCTTTCGCCGTGGCTAGTACCACCCTACCGACAAAGACGTACCGCTAAGCGATTTAGCGTTGCGGTACGATGTCGTGTAGAAACCGAAAGGGGTGAGCTTAGACTGCATCTTCACTTAACATCAGGTGTGATAGCAGTCAAGGGCCAACTTATAGTCGGTTAAAAAAATCCCTTTATTTAAATAGCTTTTACACAGCCCAGCCTCTCTTTTTTATTGTAGGTGTTATGGGGATAGACTCATCACGTGGCTTATATTCGGGTTGGTGGGCTTAGTGTTGCGTCTATGTTTGGATGCCTTACAATCTTTACAAACTCGATTTATTCACGAGCATTTAATATTTAATCTACTAAGCTCTTCTAGACCACTAAAACAATGGTGAAACATAATGGGAGACCTTGGTCGTTGCTAGTTACCACTCTACCGACAAACACGTACCGTCAAGCGATTGCGTTCTGGTACGATGTCGTGCAGAAACCGAAAGGGGTGTGCATTTCATCCTACTCCTAACAGGTTAGCCTGCTTCCATCCATCAGCGGTGATTGCAGTCTAGGGCTTCATTAATTACGATGACTAAAAAATTTCAACAATATTGTGTTAAAAACATCTTATTAAGAGAGTATAATATAAAAGGCGACCTTATCACTTAGTAGCGATTTCTTCTAGGCAACTTTAGTAGGATAATTAATAGAAACTTTTTAAATTGTAGAGAACATGTTTGAATCAATTGAAAGCCTGTAATCAATTAATCTGATCGCTGTTGATCACGACCGACACTAGAGTTAATGAAGTATGAACGATTAATTCACGATCCGTCTAAATGAACACACAACGTTTTGCCTCACATAGCAATTCCAATAATTTAATTATTGCCTATTACTTAATGTTGAGTTGAGTACCTATTTTGCTAATATTACTTAATATTTAGTATATGTTTGGATGTTTTACTATCATTACGTCATAGTATTAATATATAAGAAAGTCGTCTATCAAGAATATAAAGCTTATAATACGGGTAAGCAATAAATAATGTAGTTGAATGTTGAATCGACGATTATTGTTTCTATGTCGTTTCACTTAGTGGTCTTATAGCGAAACACTTCGACCAACATCTTAAGAAGCTTTCGCTTAGCTGTTGGATCAAGGGTCGGATACAGAAGGCAGTAATTCTAGAGACAGCGCGTACTGTGATGAGGTTCCTCACTGTAGAGCCTGACCACCGGTTGTATGGGCCCCCGAGCCCCGCAACGGGTGGATTGGGTAAAAAAATGTAAACAAATAAATGATGTACCTATTTAAGAGTAATGTACCTAATTTTAATTTTTCCAAAATTTTAACTTTACGAACCAGCTCGTAAAGTAGCTGTTTTTTGCAATTCAGTTTCAGTTAATCGTTTTGTCTCAAATCAAAACAATCTCAAAAATATTATCTGTATTTAATTATTTTTATCCCCCAAAAATCCTCTTCTATGCCAATGTAATCGTGAACGATAGTTCACAAATTAGATACATTGTACGAATCCCCAAAAAAATATAGAAAGCTGTTTCTAATGACGCGTTTCTTAGAACATTACGTCTTATTTGAGACACAAAAAAGCGGAATGTGAAGGTATAAAGCAAAATGGGTCATAAAAACCCATGGCCATCGGAAACCTAAAGACAAAAGTGAACAGCTACCGGGGCTATAAATGTTATAACGTTAAAATGTTAAAATATTTGGGGACGTTGTAAAATGCGCCCAAATTTATTGCGACATTTTGACACACTTTTTTTCTTATCCGTTTAGTTTTGACAGCGAGACAATGGTAATTCTAGCTTCTGTTCCATAATAATGAGGGGCCCAGTAGCTTACACCCGATGTTTCAAAGGCCGCATTGTAATTTTATACTTGTTTTGCATTACGGCCTTTGTCGTCTTAGTTTTAAGACGGTGCAATTAAGAACTTAACTGTAAATGAAGACTTATTCAGTTGTATTTGTTTGAGTGATTGAATGCTAGGGGGCATATTTGTAAAAAAGAAATTATAATATGAAAGAAATTAAATTCTTAAACCATATTTAAATAGTCGATGTATCCTTTTTTGGTATAAGTCTTCGTTATTAGTTTATGTTTAAGCAAAAACCAACCTGCTGGCTAATTCACTATCTACAGCATATATGCAGATAAGAAAACTACTAACTAGCTATTGTTAGGAATTCTTAAGTCACGTCGTTTCACGTTTACAAATTTGACAATTTCGTTGTCAATGGGGTTTACGGAATAGGAAAAATGTGTTATCTAATGATTTGATGTTATCTAAATTAAATGGCAAACTAAGTGTTACTTAGTAAATAGGCCTCCGGGCATCCCTTCTTTTAGAAAAAGGATAACATTTGGAGCTTATATCCACCGCGCTGATCCAATGCAGATGACAGGGCTTGTAATGTTGTTACTTTAGAAAATATTACCACTTAAAAGAACAAAAACATTTTCAAAAACACCGGTTCCGGCACATGAAAGGTAGCGCCACCAAAAACGAGAAAAAAACGCAATATTAACTGAGAAAGGGTTTGTTTTATGGTTTTTTGTATGTCGGCACATTACACATGCGTGCAACAGAGCCGAACGAACAGAACGCATTCTAATCGCGTTTGCATGCGATGCGAGGCTTACGGTAGCCTTTTGAAGATGTTTCTGGTGCAATTGTACGTACCTATCGGTATCGGTGGTAAAGTTGAGGCTTAGTGTTTGATTTCTAGCAATAAGCAATAGAAGGTCTCGATTTCCAGCGTGTATCTATTTACTTATAAGTTTGAATTCTTATCTGGTCTGACAGAGATCATTAGGTACTATCGGTATCGTTAGTTCTGTTCATAAGCACTATTCCTTTACTGATGACTTTCAGGTTGACCAGCGCAGGACAGTGCAATGTATGACAGATTCCTAACACAATCTGGTCAGTTGTCTTCTAATAGGTACCTAAACAATTTTAACTTCACATCAGATGTACGATTTTGTTAGATCAGTCGATTTTTACTGAAAAAACTTTAAGAGGTAGATATGGGTTAACTTAACGCTACCTTTCCAGATTAGCGCGCGACTATTACAGCATATACTGTCACTTTTAACATCAAGTTAGGTGATATACATCAAACAAATGCTGGCTTGTCAATAATAAATAAGGCATTCTACACACGTTCACATAGCTTTATGACACAGTAGCCGAGCGTCGTGACGTCCTGTTTATACCGACCGTATTGTTTCAACATCCCCTATAAAGGCTTTCAATGATGGCACGTTGTTTTTTGCTATAATTGCATAGACGTCAACTCGCCGACAAAGACGATCGTTAACGAGTTTGAAGTAAAATAATTATCTCTCTCTCCTTCAAGTCGTGCACACCTAGTGGTGCATGGGAGCGAAACGAGTTTTCTCTAACAGGATCAATGACTTACTTTTGTAGTAGAGCTTTTTTGATAGACAGCTAGAGGTAGCTACCACCACGTTTATTTCTTCCTTTGCATTGCTGTTTCGGTCTAAACAGCATGTTGGTGTAATTGCAGGCATATGCGGCTTAACACCTAGGTATGTAAATAAAAATTATATTTCTTTATATTATGTTGGTTACAAATCCCAAGATTTGACTTCATACCGTAATTACCGTTACACTAAGTAAGTATATTTTAAGTTAAGTGTTTAATTAAGTTCATAAACAATTAATAGATGTTTGGACTTGACGACTGATGCTCTATTAAAAAAATAAATGACAAAGCTGTTAACATTATAATAACTTTTCTTTATAGCCGCAATTAAATGTAAGCGCGTGAGAAAAATTGCAAGCAATGTTGCTGCAGTATTTAATAACTCAGTTAAATATGTAGTGCAAAAAGCACCCTTCTTATTATATTAACAGTATGGTGTCTTAACTTGATTGTTGATTGACTGGTTACTTACTAATCGGCGTAGTACTTGGAATGTGGAATTTTGGAAATTTAACAAGGTAATTATTTATTTTTAAATAACTACGATGCTTTTGTACGAAGACGTACATTTTCGCATTTCTTTTGCCTACGGAAATCATAAAGTTTTTATAATGACTTAGCGAGTTGTTTAATCGGCAAATACTAAACTTTCACTTGTCATTCATAGATAAAAGTTTTAATGTTATCGAAATATTTAACCTTAGATTAACAACTGTCATCATTATCATTATCAGCCTATTAACGGCCCACAGGAACAGGCTTCCCTCCAGGTAGGATAGAGGATATAGAGCGTAGACATACCACGCTGTTCCCAATGTGGGCTGGCGGGCTTAGGGTCATAATACATTATTTTACAACTTTTGACGACCTCCGTGGCGCAGTGGTATGCGCGGTGGATTCAAATGACGGAGGTCCTGGGTTCGATTCCCGGCGGGGCAGATTGAGATTTTTCTTAATTTGTCTTGGTCTGGCTGGTGGGAGGCTATCGCCGTGGCTAGTTACCACCCTACCGACAAAGACGTATCGCCAAGCGATTTAGCGTTCCGGTACGATGTCGTGTAGAAACCGAAAGGGGTGTGGATTTTCGTCCCACTCCTAACAAGTTAGCACGCTTCCATCTTAGACTGCGTCATCACTTAACATCAGGTGTGATAGCAGTCAAGGGCCAACTTGTAGTCGATAAAAAAAAATGTCCAATAATAATTTAATGTTCCGTAATGAATTTCCAAACAATTATTTAAGTTACAACTAAGTTTAAATTAATTTTCGTTGACAGTTGTTTCCCAACATGGGATTCGCATTGTAAAGTACGCTTTATTATCAACAAGCATTATGTTTCAGGCTATTCTTAGCATGTTTATTTAAAAAGTTTGGTAGCTATTGTCCCAAGCCTATCGTAAATCATTGAAGCGCTGCGCCCGCTACCGTTGTCGGACCATTTTATGATCCTTTTGTTTAAAACTTTTATTGACTTGGCCGTTCCGAAAACTAATTTATTCAGCGCCGAGAGGCCTTGGAAGTCGTCTACTTAGAGGACGTCTCAGTTTACATATTCAAGGATGCAATGGCGACATGTTGCACGACAAAATAACATTCTGTGGCATAGGACACGAAATATTTTATATTCATAAGTAAAGTAAAATTTCTAGCAATACGAGTAACACTGCTAGAACTTTTTACATTATTATATTTGGCTGTGCTTGTTGAAAGCTTTTTTGACTAGACGTTCTAGAAACCGTTGTAGAACTTTAATTTTAACTTAAAAATCCCCTTAATATGTTCACCACCTGAGATCGCTGCTAAGTCATAAGGTCGCTTTTTGTGTTCTACTTATATTTTAAGACTCATTTTTATACTGTAGTTTAATTGTGTGTGTTGATTACAAATAAATAATAGTAGTACATAAATAAGTATAAATTGAATAGGTAATATTAGGTAACTATTTCATATTGGCCAATAAGCCAATTATGAAATTATAATTGAACCCTAATAGGGTATCAGATACTGAAATAGTATGTAGTGTCGGTTACTAATTCATTTTAGATATGGTTTGCATACAATAAACACCACCCAATAGTACAGGAATGTACAATGTGTAATTTACTAAACAGGTCAGTAAAGTAAGGAGTTTTGAATCTACCTATAATATTAGGTAGATCACAGGAATTTTATTCTTACAAAAAAGCGAAAGATAGTATGTTTGTAGGTAGCTACATAAATATGATTGTAGACAAAGCAAAATAAGTATGACAGTTTTATTGCTGTAGCAATAAGATAGGTGAAAAGCGTGTAAGCAAAATGTCGCTGATGTGTTCTTTTCCTACATAAAAGACGTCTCAGTTTAGTGTTCAATTTACTTCTCACTTTACGATACTTTCTGTTTTGTGAGTAAACTCGGTTGTGATCGTTTACCGATAGCTAAAGTAGGCGGCTGGATTAGACTACTACAGGGCCTTATTTTTTTTACGATTCGTAGCTTCAATGAAAGTCATTGTGAATACAAAGTAACCCTGTTTTAGAGGAACTATGTAATGTTGTTAAATTAATAGCTACTAACTTATTTCTTTTAATAAATGTATAACCAGTGCCTATTTTATTCTCCCTCCTTATAGGAGAGGTGATATCAAAACCATACTGCTCCAATGGCGAGCTTGTTATTACATGTAAATCATCATCATCATCATTATCAGCCTATTAACGGCCCACTACAGGGCCAGGCCTCCCTTCTTACAGGAGAGGGGATATGGAGCGTACACCCACCACGCTGCTCCAATGCGGGTTGGTGGGCTTAGGGTGATAATGTTTCATTTATTAACGATCACTATCAGATGTTGATGATAGTGACCGGGACCGACGGCTTAACGTGCTCTCCGAGGCACGGGGGTGTAACACCACCAACTTCCAGACTCCGGGATTGGAATGTACTGAACATTTCATAGAAGAATGAAAAAGCTCAGAATTGTTCCATGACCCGACCCAGGGATCGAACCCAGGACCTCGTGATCGAAGCCACATAGGCTAACCACTAGACCAACGAGGCAGTCGTACATGTAAATAATAATTAATAATCGGGACCAACGGCTTAACGTGTAATACCATAGACTTCGTAACTTTTAAGCTATTGTATAGCTTTTATCGCGGGCCTTGAGCGTAGAGACCGAATACAGAAATTCCGTAACGAAAAAACCTAACACCCCCAGAGTATCAAAAACATAATATCAAAAGCACAATTTCGGCAACGACGTCATCGGGGAACGTGGCTTAGCGGTAAGGCGCTTTAAAATATGCCAGAGAATTTATCAAATCTGGTTCCGAAATTTTTTTTTTAAACGTGATATTTCAAAAACTCATTTTTTTTAAATTAATGACTTTTTGCAATATAAAAATATACTTAAATTCGAAGTTCTCTGACAATCCGGGAACTTAGAGCGCCTTACCGCTAGGCCACGGTCTCGATGACGTCGGTAGGTAAACTTATTGATAAAAAATGCTATGCAATAGCTTTACCGCGGCAGTCTCCGAGTGCCACACGTCTTTTTTATTTATTACTGGAAATCGCTTCAAAAAAAATTATATTCGGTCCAAAACTCGATCACATGATTGACATAGCCTCTCCACTTCATCAACGAGGCCGTTCAACAATGTAGTTAAGAATACAGTGACTCATCGTTCAATTAAATATTTTCAAATTTCTTTCGCGTTTCAAGTCACTGTGAACTTAACCTTGTAATTTTAAAAGATGAATGAATGAATGAATTACTCTTTATTGTATCTACACCAAATAATACAAATCTTACAATTAGAAAATAACTTAAAAAAACCATGTACAATTGGCGGTCTTATCGCTAATGAGCGATCTCTTCCAGACAACCAATATTGAAGAGGAAAAGTGCATTCATTGGAGAGGTTCGGGTGTACGTACAGTGAAGTATAGGAAGTTATTGTATCAAATTATGTAATATAGAATATACTTGCATTAAATACTAAATAAATACATACATACACAAATACATACATACATAGATAGATACATACATACATACATACAAAAGTTCTCATATAGTAAATAAAAAAAAATAAATGAAAATAATAGAAACTAGACGATATTGAAGGGAGAGAGTAAACAAATAATGACAATGTAATATATACACAAATAAGTGAGTACGAAACTTAATTGAGGAATCATAACGATTTTATGGGGGATAGAAATGCCCATTCACCAGAATTGTTAGTGTGCGGGGCTAGGCAAACAATAATGTGTCACTGCATTCTTAGCGCAAAAGAACTATAGTTACGAACTATTAAACAATTTTAAGTATCAGGTAGTTCTATGCATACCATAAGCAAGTAAGGTAAGCTCGCAACAAACTTTCTACGTCGGTATTAAACAGTTGTGGCTATTAGGGAAAATTACCTTTGGAAAGGTAATCAATATGTGTAATACGGAGCCTCCAGAAATGATTGAGGCTTCCGTCGAGCGATTAGCTGTGATTTAGTGCCTTGGCTTACTGTTTCTACTTGTGAAGTGTCGGGTAGAAATATAGCTTTCTTGATTTATTTTTTATTCAACAAGATATTTCTTAGTTACTTTTACTTGACACCTCTATAAATAAGTGTATTTTGAAGAAAACAGGGATATTGCAAGCTTTTCTTAAAAGATAGATATATAGCATTAAATACTTTTGTCGTTCAGTAGGCAGAAACGCTTTTCGAACCTGTGGTAGAGTTGTTTGCAGATTCGACTTTTCAAAATTACTTATAACATAAATGAATTTAAATCAAACATTCATTATCATCATCCTCATCATCATAACTGCTAATAGACGTATTAATAATCAATCACTTAACATCAGGTGTGGTAGCAGTCAAGGGCTAACTTGTAGTCAATAAAAAAAAACGGCTGGACATAGGCATTACTTGTAGTCGATAAAAAAAAGACGTCCACGTCTGGACATAGGCATTTCGTAAGAACTTCCAAATACAACGATCCAGCGCTGCCTATGGCCAGCGGCTCCCTGTGACACGTTTAGGCTTGTGTGCACCAAGATTTCGGTTATTATAACCAACGGTTAACATAACTTTACTATAAATTTACTATTTATAATAAACCCGTACGCCGGTAAGGACGTAAACCGGGCGGTTATCTTAACCGAGCTTACGTCCTTAACCGGTGTACGGGTTGTGGTGAACAGTAAATTTTACGTTTAGCTTATATTAACCGTTGGTTATGATAACCGAAATGTTGGTGCACACAAGCCTTAATGTCGTCAGTCCACCTAGTAGGGAGTCGATCAACACTGTGTTTTCAGATGCGGGATCGCCATTGGGACCCCAAATACTTACCATTGTCTTATTGTCACTTCAGGTTTGCGACTCGTTGAGCTATTTCGGTTACTTTGGTTCTTCTACATTTCTGATTAGTTTACGCTGAGATATTCCTAGCATTACTTTATCGATGCCCCGCCGAGCGACTCTGAGTTCTTATGAAATCAAACATTCATCATCAACCTACAACAGGACCCTACCCTCCTTATAGGAGAGGAGATATAGAGCGTAGATCCACCACGCTGGCGGGCTAAGGGTGATAATGTTCCATTTATTAATAATCACTATCAGGTGATGATAGTGATTAGGACCGACGGCTTAATGTACTCTCCGAGGCACGGGGGTGTACACCCCCAACTTCCCAGCTCCGAGCTTAAACTAACATAAACAGTACGAATTCCTTCGGTCAGCTTTAAATAATACTCATTGAATATTTACAATTCCTTATATTTAAACGTATTAACGGTACGCTGCAGATAAATTTAAGATAACAATAAATAAACTGATTACATTTGACTGACATGTTTCCGATTTGAATATCTTTTCATTTGGTATCTAAACCTTATAAAATCATACTCTCATTGTTATACCGAACGCTAACAAGATGGAAGCCGAAAATAAAAAGAACTTGTTTTTAATAATCGAGGCATATTTAACAAATATCCTCTAATCATGATTTTTGGATTTTGTATTTACATATGTTTTTTTATTTATTACTATTTAGCTCTTGACTGCAATCACACCAGATGGTAAGTGATAGTGCAATCTAAGTTAGAAGCGGGCTAATACGAGTATGTTAGGAGTCGGATGAAGCCGGAACGCTAAATCGTTTAGCGGTACGTCTTTGTTGGTAGGGTGGTAGCCTCAGCTAAAGCCTCCCACCAGCCAGAGTTGGACCGATGTAGAAAAATCTCAATCTGCTCTGCCGGGAATCGAATCCACCGCGCTTACCACTGCGCCTCAGAGGTCGACACAAATTCACCCTACTCCGCTTGTATCTTAGATTGCATAATCATTTACTATCAGGTAAGCCGTAAGATTGCAATCAAGGGCTAACTTGTATGTAAGCTCAGTAGTATGAGCCGGTAGTAGAGTCACTTTAAAGAGATAAACTTAACCTTTTAAAAGTGCCTTTAGAAACTGCTGTTCTTATTATAAGATACTGCTCCAAAATAATTCATATCTTATTAAGGTTATTACTACTTGAAAACATCCAAGGCCTAAACGATAGGTTATATTTTAAACAAACGTGTAAAGACTTGACATAAACAGGTATTTAATACATCGCCCGCGCATCAATCACCGAAAGCGTTCACAGGAAACTGATTCATGTTAAAATAATACAAAGCCTTTATCGATCATCTTTTGGGCAGAGCGACGCCGAAATGGATATTTAATGTGAAAAAAATATAATATTAAAACTCTTTTTATAATATGTTCTGGTCATGACTGTCTTAATTACCGGTTTTACTATGATTTATTGTATAATGCTGGAATAATTTTGTGCCTTCGCCGGGCCCGATGACGTATGACGCTCTCTTGAACAGGTTGAGACGCCGCCGGCGTTACGATGTGGCCGGCTACACAGATGTGGAACGCAGATGATGCAGATATTCTTCATACACTATTAGCAAATAATTATTACTAATCTTCAAATAGTTATCCACCTGGTTACAAAGATTAGGTACTCCTTTACAATGATTACATACATAGAGGTAACTTTAGTCTAAAACCGCACTTAAATATGATGGTTTCGCCAAATTGTTTGTCAAATTACGACTAAGTTGTATGAACTCGCGTAATTTGCAGAGCATGTGTGTTCAAATATACTATGTGAGTGGGTGTAGACATGAAGACATATTTGAAAAAGCCTTAGAAAATGTCTAGGTAATTATTATACTTCAATTTTATGTCAAACTTGATGCCCCTCTGGCATAACATTGTAAGGACAAGACAAAAGAGAAAATAGGACATCTTGCATATTGTACCTGCGCAACTCGTGTACAAAAAAATGTAGACATACCCACTAACATTAATGAACAGAAATGTTATACGTCGAAATCCAAAATAAAAATATTACAAAGAATTCTGGAGAAACCTACAAAAGCTATAATTTAAACATTGCAAACACAGGATACCTAAGTATGATTGAATAAGTTGCAGTGCCACATCTGTAGTATTTAACTGATCGCGTCAAAAGCGAGCACATGCAAGTTCTTGCCATCGCGTTATAAATAATACAATAATGACAAGAAATTATCTCGGTTCGATTCTCGCATGCTAGCCAGAGCCGCTTGTAAACTAGCCTTAGGACCTACTTATTAATGCAACTGGATTCTTAATTAAAGCATACATTTCGTTCTAAAGGGGAACGCAATAAAAATAAATTATACGGCATTGAAAGCAATCGGCTATAGAGTTAGCAGTAAAGCCATGCTTTATTATATTAAAACATTGTTTGTTTAGTAAATAATGTTATAAAGCGCGAGCAAATAATTAGTTTGGAGTCAATAAAATCTGAATTAATTACGCTAAAGTATAAATTTCAGTTATGGTAATGTTTGAAATGGTGGATTGCTGTTTGAATTAAATTTCAGAAATCTGTACTGAATAAACACTTAAAACAAAATTTAAATAGTAATTTAATTATTGTATAACTATACTAATAATATTGATTACCTACCTTATAGTTAGTTGAATTTTTCTAGGAAACTCTTGATATATAATGTATAATATATGATATATAATATAAACTTTTTTTATTTAAATATTTATAGGTAGACATATTTTTACAGTCTCGTTGATCTGGTGGTTAGCTTATGTGGCTTCAACAACGGGGTTCTGGGTTCGAATCCTGAATAATTGTGAGATTTTCATTCTTTTAACAAATTACTAAATTGCAAGCCCAGGGTCAGGAAGATGGTGGTGCTATAGCCATGTACCTCGGAGAGCACACCGAGCCGTAGATCCCGGTAAGTATTATTAACATCTGATGGTGATCGTTATTGGATAGCCCGCCTTAAAACATACTTATTCGATTTTAGTCTGTACGGTTCGTATAGCCAGTGTCAGGGTGGTCAAACAGCAACTACTAAATAACGCAAAAACAAACAACATGGACGTAACACGCGTATGAGTACACAATCACCGATTGTTCGGCCGCTGCGTGCCGTGGCGTGACGTCGGTAACCCGCACAGGAGGATGATGTTTATTGAATCTGGACCCGTGCCGGTTGAGACAATGTTCCTAAAGAACATGCCGTTAATTACAAACAGACACGGCGCTTGTGATTGTAGTGTAAGAGCTCACTATACAAACACGGTAGTCACATTTTGTTATATTTTTTGTGTCACATTTATAATATTGATTTTATTATATTTATTACTTACTTACTCGTATGTGTACAAAATTACGATTTTTTCGAATAAATTGAAAAATCATAAAGAAACATATAAATTGGTCACTCTACCGTTTTTTTTAATTAATCAAATTATTTTGGTAATTAGTTGATATATCATATCTACATACATACATTTAAGTTCGATCCACTATTTACGGGACACTGTATAAGTAATATAATTTTCAAATGTCCTTTTCTCCTTTAATGTCTTTTAATAATAAAGGTGCTTTTAAAAAATTACTTAGAGACTCCCTCTAAGTAATTTTTCAAAATCGTTTAGTAATGTGCTTTTTGGTATAGAAACATTGGGGCCATGGGTACTAGAGGCTCGTGCTTTTATTGAAGATACTTCAAAAAAGTTCTTGACCAAAGAGCTGGCAGCTACCTTAGCCAACTAATTAGTTTGATTGACAAAGAGGAAATTTTGTAAGTATCTTAGGCACTATGCCTCGTTGCAGTGAAGTCGATGAGGTTTTAGATTAATTTAGTAATTAGCAGTACTTTTTAATATAGATGATTTATTATTTATAAATAAGTAGGTATTTATTATGAGTACCAATTGTTTCATTTTATTCTCTTTACAATTGCTATTTGTAATTTTATCGGCGAGTTGACAAATATGTTGGTAATAAACGAAAACTCAATGAGAAACGTGTTTTGATTCCAAACTACGGAATTTGTGATTTTCATTCCGCCGTGTGGGAGTGCGAGTTTGTTCTGGCTGTAAAATGAAACAGGCCAAATAAAATAAACTGACGAATGGCTCAATTCAAATTATAGGACGTCTGATATTTATTTAAATCGGGACCCGCTCCATTTATTCATTGTTACAAAAGTCGTACCGTAACGTAATAAAAATTTCGGGTCACAAATGTAAGTGGGTACGTCACTATGTTAACGCAACTGAGGCCTATTTTTTCAGCCCATTGACTTTTATTGGCTCTTCTGGACTTTTACCCACGCGTGCAATTTCCATAATCACGTAATATCGGCCCCCGCAACGGGAGGGTGTTGTAAACTTTGATAGAACTACTGCATCACTTGTGTGTTTGTTTTGTTTTACCTTGTGCAAGTTATCAAAATTATTTCCATGATATTTATTTTAAAGTGATAATGTTTCCTACTCCATAAGTTGTTTCGTCTATGTATGTTAATTTAAATTACCGTAGAATTAAAAATTCAGATTTATTTATTTCAAGTAAAAATATTGTAAGCTCTATTGAAACGTCTAGTTAGACTATACTTGCTGTGACTTTACCAGTGGTTCCGAAGACATGTTTTGATGAGAAGAGCCGGAAAAAAAATCAACAGTGGCTCTTTTTAAATCTTAAAAAAAAATTGAAATTAAATAAAATTAGATAATACGTTAGCTTTAATTTTAGATGTTTACAAAGTTATTAATGTTTTAATTGAGACATCATCTAGGCCGGAAAGCTTGGCAAAGTATCTGTAAAGTTCTACTTATCCCCCTTGTGAAGATATTTGTAATTCTACTAAGCGTAATTAGAGATCAGCTCTTGGACTAATGGTTATGTTTTGTTAGTGCTTCTGTTTAGACTTGAAAGCGCTATTGTTGGGAGCACTTGTGAGATGTTCATGTACTTTTTATTATATCCTATGTATATTTTGTCTCAAGTTCATCTTTAGTCCTATTATCCTAACAATGAAGCGAAGCTTGTCTCATTATTCATGTATTTTGTGTAATTTTTCATAAACAATGAAAGATAATGAAAATAGATTCTGTAATTTCTTTGTAGTCTTAACTAGAGGACGCCCGCGGTTTGTCCCGCGTAGTTCTCGTTACCGTGGGTATTTCGTGGTAAAATGTGGCCTATGTGTTATTCTGATATATAAGCTATATTATAGTGAAGTTTCATTATAATCCATTCAGTAGTTTTTGCTGATAGAATAACAAACATCCAATCATCCATATATACAAACTTTTGCCTTTTTAATATTAGTACCTAAGGATTATATTGTTGTTCCTGTATTTAACCTATGTCACTACGGATTTTTTTTTATTGACTACAAGTTGGCCCTTGACTGCTATCACACTTGATGTTAAGTGATGATGCAATCCGAGATGGAAGCGGGCTAACATGTTAGGAGTGGGACGAAAATCCACATCCCTTTTGGTTTCTACACGACATCGTACCAAAACGCTAAATCCCTTGGCGGTACGTGCGTACGTTTGTCGGTAGGGTGGTAACTAGCCACGGCGAAAGCCTCCCACCAGCCAGACCAAGACAAATTAAGAAAAATCTCAATCTGCCCCGCCGGGAATCGAACCCAGGACCTCCGTCTTATAAATCCACCGCGCATACCACTGCGCCACGGAGGTCGTGCGCCACTGGATCACGGAGTCTTGGGTTCGGGACCTGAACTGGACTATAAAATATTGAGATTTTCTTTGTCTCAAAAAGCTTTGTCTATTAGTGATCGTTAATAGAGTAAAAACAGTATCATCTTATTCAAGATCCAGGCTGTTAGTATTAACTGAATATTTGATGGCCCATAGCTGTGATTGCACTCAAGGCCTAAAAACATAAAAAAAAAATGAATAAAAAAATTTAAAAGCAAGAAATCTTCAATATATCTTATCTAGACCGACAAACAAATCAAAAGCTTATTTTAATACCAAATTAGAATTTACCGTAAACCAAGATTAGTGTTTAGAAAATTTAATTCTAGCATTAAGTGTATCCGTTGACTAAGCATTTAGTTCAACGGAAAATTGAATACGATACGATCCACATTCGAATCTTAATGGGTAGTAAATGCGAATAGTGTCAGATAAAGTGAGAAGTACAGTCATTTAGAAATGTCTTAATTTCAACGCAGTCTACGATTTGAAACAAAAATATTCAACAAGTTCAAAAACAAATAAAAATGTGAATAATTTAAGATATAGTTAGAAGTGAGAGAAGTTTGATAAAATTATGGTGCGAAAGAGCAAATTATTTGTACTAAATAATAATAATTTATTTAGTTTTTTAGTCCCGATCTTTAGTCTTGTTTTGTATAAACTGCTAAATTAAAAGTACATAAGTTTGTGGATGACACAAGTTTATGCAGACATCTGAGATGTGGTCTGAGATGTCATCTGGGGTGTGGTATTTAAGTTTCGAAGCCGAAGAAGAATATTTATCTTTGTTGTTTGTATATTATTTGTAATATAGGTTCTTAGTATGAGCAAGGCTCTTTGTGACAATGTTTGGTTATTTCTGCCGTCAAGCACAATTACTGTATTTTGGTTTGAAGATTACGGCTGCTACATGAGGCTTAACATAAACTCAAGTTAACAGACATGCCCTGTGAATCATCATCATTGCTGAAATCATATGTTCATCAATTAAAGTTAAACACAGAACAGAAAAGCGCTAGCTTACGCTTTTTCTATTTATGTGACAAAAAACAAAGGACCTCTTTTTTAAAGTTAATTAATATAGTTGGTCATTTCTAGTTGATCAAGTCTTATATGTGTATTGTTTTATTTATCGTGTCCTATAGCGGCCATCGGGTGAAAGATTGAGAGCAGTTTAATGGTTCGGTTTACTGCTAACAGGCGTTTGACTTACCGTCGGTCCTCACTGCTGATGGATTGTATATCCAGGGAGTTAGTTTTATGGGACACCAGTACACTGGTATACAATACCTGCCAACGTTCATTACACTAACACACCTTACCTTATCTCTTTGGCACAGTGAGTTTATGTGACTTCGGATCAAAAGGTCGTGGTTTCGAGTCCTAAGCTTTACGATATAAATCTGAACTTTTTGTGCTAAGAAATTTTCAGTAGAAATCCTAAGTCATCGAATTGATCATCTTGGTCATTATCATTAATATTTTATATTTATCGTTTATTAAACACTAGCTTTTGCCCGCGACTTCGTCCGCGTGGAATTAGTTATTACGGCAGCCTAATTTTTCTAAGCTTTAAACATTGACATATTAATACTATGGACTTCGGGTCAGCGATAAAAAGTGTCCGAACCAAAAGTAAGCCAAAACGCGAAATGATTTCCAATCGCAATTCAGTCTCATATTAGCTGACTGACAGAATACACGTCAATAATGCCGTAATGTGTTATAAAAAACTTGTAAGAACTACCCGAGTAAGGTGAGAAAAGAAGACGGTCAACCATATTTTCAGTAAGTAAATATTTACTGATGATTTTAAAGTATTATTTTGCTTAGAAACAGGCTATTTTATTAAAATTTTAATAAACTATAGAAACGAATTGCATAACCAACCAAAATGAACAAAAGTATCTATCTGTCCTTTTCCCATACGCTACCCGCGTATAGGATAGAAGGAGTGCAATATGTTTATCTAATTAACCACATTTAGTTCGGATCTGCCGAGAGCAATAGAATGTTTTAGAACAACGGCTGCATAGAGTTATTTTGTTGTTTAACATTTGAATTATTTAATTACTTAATTTTTGAATGAAAATAATTTGATTATTTTCAATTCAAAAATTTTTATTTTTTATGTCAACATTTATTTTTTATGTCATGAATATTAATCAAATAACTTTTACCATAATGGTATATTAATTTGATAACTATAAAAATTATCTACAAGAAATTAGGAACAGTTATTTAAAAAAGTGATCTAACGTCATTGAAGTAAAAAAATATATTTTCAGTTTAATTAAAAAGAGGAAAATATCGAGAACTTAAAATTTCAAAGTAAAGAACTATGTCGAGTGGCATATCATTTTGTACATTAGTGGATTTGGTTTGTAATTAATTATTATTATAACTAATTATTATTTTATACAAGATAATTACAACAATTATTATTTGGTACAAGATTTATCCCAGCATATAGAGGTCAGGGATATGTAAATATAAATTAAAATTTGCTGTAAATATAATATATAAATATAAGATGCCAAAAAAATTTGAAAGCTACCGACTCCACACCATTTATGTTGTCCTATTTTCACGAGAAGCTGTCATGTCAAAAAAAGGCTGCCATGGTAACCGTCAATCGAAGCTGATTACTTATTGCATACAATTAGACCGTTGCAAATTAGACTGTATAACAATACGATAAGACATACATTACAATGTTATTTTGTGTATAAAAACATAAATACATCCTAGTGTGTATAAAATATCTTGGGACACTTTTGACGTAAATTTTGCATTAGACCCGAAGTCCATAGTATTAATATGTCAATGGCTTTAAATGTCATATTTATTAATGTCTAATCAACTGCCTAAGAAATAGGTCTTAAGCTTTCAAAATGACGACACTTTCATACAACATTTCATCACCCCTTTAACCCCTTACAACCCTTTTTTCGCAATTAAAAGTAGCCTATGTCCTTTTTCAGGCTCTAGAATTACTGTGTACCAAATTTTATTAAATCGGTTCAGTAGTTGTAGAGTGAAAGCAAGACAGACAGACAGACAGACAGAGTTACTTTCGCATTTATAATATTAGTTAGGATTATCACCCTAAGCCCATGAACCTACATTGGAACAGCGGGGTGGGTCTAAGCTCCATATCTCTCTCCTACAAGGTAAGAGGTCTGGTCCTGTAGTGTGACATAAATGGCTGATTATGATGATGTGTATTCTGATTATTAAGTTTAGTTTTGAGTCCTGGAATAGATAAACAAGAATTCATTATGTTAACTAACAAAGTCATAGTAATATTCCAGAGTTGGAAAGTAAGTATTTATATATTTATTTATATATTTTCTGTGAGAAATCGTTTGTAGCATTTAAGAGAAAACTCAAAACGCATTGTCAAAATGTTTGGTAAACACGCCAATGAAATGTAAAAACTACCTACTACTAAGATTTGTTCCATTGCTCTGTATCACACGTAATGTACCTATATACTCTTATTGTGTTTTTGTTAATTTTTCATTAAGTGAATTATTGTATTCTTTTGAGAATAAATGTCTTTAAACCTAAGTATTGTTCTTTTTGAACCAATATTTCTATTTGAACAATTATAATTCAGGCCAATCACCATTAAAGCCTAACACCACCAATCCATATTCAAACAGGGTGGTAGGTATCCGCTCCAATTCCTGTATAAAAAGTGAGCTAATAAAACCATATTTAAAAATTTTTAAAATCAATCAAAATTGTTAACACATAAATGAGAGAAAAAATGAATTTCTGGGATTTATTATAATTTCCTTTCCATAATCCTACAGTCTTTTCAAGAAGCTTACCACAGTCTCTTCGGGATCTCGTAAGCTTGTTATGAACCTTGAAGTTCGATAGATTTTTACCGACAAAGTTCAGTTAATATCCGTATAAAGTTGCGTAAAAACCAGCATCGTTTAAAATTCCCTGCGGACCGCGCCGTTTGCTGTAATGGGTTAGAAAATATTTTGTTTTTGTCAGTAACTCGCGACTATCTGAGAATTCTTTAAAAGCCTTTGAGAGTTTTACTTAAAGCACTCGTAAAATTGGATTCATTGTAATCTTAAACAAGTGACTACAATAGCGCCGTGATTGTGTAGTCGGGCTAGGAACTATTTTAATTTGTTTCTTCTAATAAAATCAAATTTAAAAGAAAAATTAAAGACTACTTTCTTGCAAATTACTCTTCTGGATAATTTATCCAGTAATTTGGTTAGAATTTTAAAATATAAATATTAAATTTATCGCCTTATAATATTTCACTATAAATTAAATTGGTTTTTGTTTTAATTATAATTATTTAGTTATAATTATTTCGCTAGTTTATTATAAGTTTGAGTTTGCTTTTGATTGTCTTTTGTCCTACAGTAGTATTTTTAAGTTAGCAAGTTGTGTTTACGAATAAGTAAGTTTACAATTAAACATTTAGTTTTTAAGATCTTACTATGTAATATTTATGCTAATTGTAACCTGCTGGTAACCTTAATAAATAAATTAAAACATTCAAAATTAAAAAAATTCTCGTTACAGCAGGCGCGTGTTGGGGCGTCGCGGCGCGTCATGTTTTTCACCTATAGCATATTCATCTGTATTTTGGCCTCCATGGCGCAGTGATATGCGCTTTTTATTTATAACACGGGTATACTGGGTTTGATTCCCGACTGAAATTGTTGGAGACTTTGGCCTTGGATAGTAAACACCATACCGGCAAAGACGTACCTACCGCCTAGCGACTTAGAGTTCCGGTACGATGAGTCCTAACATGTTAGCCCACTTCCACTTCACACCGACCGAGTGATTACAGTCAAGAGCTAACTTGTAATGAATAAAAAAATCTCATTAATCAGGTAGCAAGTACTGTTCTAGAAACATAATCCATCGTCGAGTTCGCAGCGTAACATGAAAAACAAAACACTCGACTCTAGGTACACTAGTTGGCCTAGAAATATAAATCATAAATATTTTATAAACACGATATTTTTTAAATCCTTTATTTACATACCTATTCACCTTTGTAGGTGCAAGTCTTTGCTCTTTTCTGACAAAATTAATTAATTACACTAAGTAGCAGAGGAATAGGATACCTAACCATCGAACATAACAGTAAATAGAGCACCATAAACTCAAAGGCTAGAAATCTATCAGACCCGTGTAACACTAAAATGTCAACAAAAAAGAACAGTTACAAATAAAGTACTATCTGGTAGACGTCAGTCCAACATTTAATGGATATTGGTCGCGGAGTCGCCGCAGATTTCAAGTTACGTCTATAGCCTACAAGCCTTTACGAGCTAGGAAATGTCTCGCTAAGCATTTCTGATCGCTCCTGATTGCTTTCTTGGAACGACTGCAGTTGGAAAAAAGTACAGTAAGTGTAATATATCACTGTTGAGATGGTATTAAGTATTAGCCAATTAGAAAATCCCTGTCTACTAAATCTTTGCTTTTGACAGCTTTGTATTCTTTGTAGTGTACTATGTTTTTTATTTCAGATATCTATACTTCCGTATTGGAGCCCGCAAACCTGTACTGGAACAACGTGGGTCTTAGCGCCATAGCCCTTCCTATGAAGACCGATGATATTAAAATACGCTAATAATGATGTATTCATTTGCTATTTTTACTGTTTATACGAAGGTAGTCTTACTGTTTCCAATAATCTATTATTTCTATTATTTTATATTTTTATCATATTTATATATTTTATTTATATTATTATATGTACTAGCTATGGAAGAGCGAAGTCTTCTAGGACCGAGGTACTTGATTAAACTCTTAAAAGAAGGTCTCTAGCTGGCATGTATTTATGTAATGTAAGAAACTAAAACAAGCTATATTTATAATAATAACTTAAACAAACTATACTATCTTAATCTCTCATCACAAATGATTAATATACTTAAGTAATACTTAAGTTAAAGTAGGTACCTATTTAAGTAAGAAAATAATGGTATGTTTGTATTTAGTTAGTGTACAATAAAGAGTTAATTTTATTAAACAAATAAAAGTTAAAACGTAATATAAACTATAAAATTAAGTATTAACTACATAATATAAAACTAGAAAACAAACTAAACTTTTTGCTAGAGTCTATAAAAATTATAATTTACTGTGGGAGAAATAAGCTCTTGTCTTTAGTAGCTAGTAGCTCGTTCTAAAGTTTACATTTCAAGCTAATTCCCTACCGCGTTTCTTACACTAATGCAGCCTTATGTACGATCCGTTATAATACAGAGACATTGCAATTTGCGAACACCAGTCCCAAGTCCACTGACTTAACGGTGTCCTGTCGATACCGTTTAGAAGGCAAACCCGTGCATAGTTTATGAAAATAGATATTACCCAGTGTTAAGGTGCTTTACCACCAACATTGACGGCCTTTTTTGACGGGCTCCGTAGCACAATGGTAAGTGGATAAAAGACGGAGGTTCGATTCCCGGCTAGACTAATTTTTAATTGGGCCAAATCTCGCTAGTGGGAGGCTTCAGCCGCGGCTAGCTACCACCGTTTATTTAGCTTTAGATTTAGCGTTATGTCATGAAGTAACTGAAATGAAAATTTAGATTACATCCTATACCTAACACGCCCGCATAAAATAAAAATTTTAGATTGAATCAGCGCTTATCACCAGACGCTAACTTGTTCAAAAAATGACGATTCTGGCACATTTGAGTAAACGTTTCTTTTTATTAAATTTCTGTTAGGTACTGATTGGTTGTGAGCTGCTAAGTAGGGCCTCAACAGGCGCACTGGGGATTTGGGCGATTACAAAAGCCCTATTTCAGTCTATTCCTAGGGATAGAACGAGGAGGGCAAAATATATCCTGTAAGACTTAGACATAATGAATGAATGAATGAAATATTCTTTATTGTACACCAAAGAAAAGAGCTTACAAAATAGAAAATACATTAGGAATAAAAACAATGTACAATTGGCGGTCTTACCGCTAATGAGCGATCTCTTCCAGACAACCAATATTAGAGAGAGACATAGCTTAAGTTAAAATAGGCCTCAATGAAGTTTGTGGACTAAGTGAGATTAGTCCGTCTCTGTCAATATCTTTGGAATCTGCATCGGAGAATTTTGGGAATATTTTAGGAAGGTTAGAATTTGTTCCTAGCTTGGATTGTTGTCTTCCATTCTTCTTTTGCCTTCTTTTCCATTCCATGCGTCTTTTTATTGCCATCTGTTTCAAAGCCACGTCGTCTTTCGCCTTCTGACGCCGCACTTTCCTGCTAATCAAGAGGTCATTTAAGGTATTCATAAATTTTTAAGCCAGATATGATATTAAAATTTACTCGATATTATATAAGCATAAATTTTTGTAGTATTTATGACTCCGATAGAAAGACACCTTTAAGATGTGACCATTATGAAAATGGACGATATAGCCTTAAGGTCTAGGTACGTAGAGCTGCTTCAATATCGGTATTGACCAAACTAGGTAGCATGAATTTGACACAACTCTTTGATATTTTTATTTACACTTACTCGCTTGTCTCTATTTTCCTGTATGCTTCTTATCTTAAACAATTTATAACACAATTTATTACCAAGGGCTCTAATCTAGGACTTCATTGTCGTTGCATTGGCTAACCACAGGACTAACAAGGCTGTGAACTATCCTATTAATAGAGTCAGGTCTCCCTCCCAGTGTGACATGGGATATGGAGCGTGGACCCAACATGCTGCTTGGCAGGCTTAAAGTGATAATGTGTAATTCATGAATAATCACTATCAGATGGTGATAATTGATGGGGTCTCTCGGCTTAATGTGCTATTCAGGATACTGATGTATTACATCAAAATCTTGATTCCAGGCTTAGAATTTACTGAACATTCCGTAGATGAAAGAAAATCTCAGAATGATTTAACCCGACGTAACGCACCCTCAGTAATATAAAGGCACAAGTCAAAATTTTACAAAATCGAGATTTTAAATGCTAAGGGCACAAAATGAAATTCTCTATCGGTTAGCTCCGACAGCGGGAGAAAAAGGACAATAATTACTGAGTTATTACATTTGGGCCTCTCTCACACTCCCCTACCCTGCATCCCGATTTTACTGCTACAAGGTGATATTCAGTATTGTGGCCTTATATAACGAAAAAAAGATAAGTAATGTTCTGAAAATTTTGTATTATAAAGAATACTTTCTGATTGGGCCGTTATATTGCACAAAATGTTGTCAATTAGTGGTTCTTATCCTTAAAAGACCACTCTATCGCTAAAAAGCAAAGATGTTAAAAGAATCTATATCTTACTAGTTCATTATAACACAAAAAAATATATTACGTTCGATGGCACAATTTACTATAGGCCCTTATTAACACTTATAACTTGAACTTTTATCTAAATTCTGTCTTTAAAATAAACAGGAAAATTAAAAAGTTTTGATTAATATCTAAATTGAATTAATACAGGTTCATCAAAAAGATGACATTTATTTTATATTTGTGTTAAATATTATAATTAAAACTCGAATCCCGACCAAGAAAAATAACGAATTTACCAAAACCACCAAATCAGCATAGAATGGATTGCAGTGAAGATGATCCATAATTAATCGAAAATGTAAATTGACTTTAACATGGCTTAAATTTATCTTATCATATTATCGAGGAAATAGAATCTAAAGCTAAAAACAGAAGTATAAGTACTTGGGAGTATTTCTGGACCAGAAACTAAACTGAAAAGACATTGAAACAAAAATATAAAAATTTACCTACCTTTAGCCAATGCAAATGCATTGGGAAACATGGAGTTTGAAACCACACATAGTGAAATGGCTATACACAACGGTAGTAAGGAGCTCTCTTACCTACGCTTCAATGATAGGGTGGCTAAGGACGCTAGGAAAAGGAGGATTACAAAAATTGCAAAGGCTGTCACTGCTAGCCATCACTGGCAGCATAAACACAAAACCCACCGTAGTCCTGGAGGCGCTAATAGGTATTCCACCGCTTCACCAACACATACAAAAAGAGGCAGCAACAACAGTCTTCAGACGAAAAGTCTGTTATCAATGGCAAGAAACACACACAGGTCTTCTTGATATACTAAAGGTAACAAACACCAACAATCCATATTTCAGATGGATTTGTGAGAAGACAAACCACTATCTAATGGACAAACCTTACAAAATCAACATAAACGAAACCACTTTGGATGAAGCAACACCACACAGAATAAAGGTATATACTCGTACTTACAGATGAATCAAAATCGGATACAGGAACCGGTGCAGGAGTCCACTTTCAGAAGCTAAATATAAACATCGTACAGGCGCTCGTCAAAAACAATTCTGTCTTCTAGGTGGAATGCGTTAGTATTACAATTGTGGCCAAGGCAATGGTCAGCATAAAGGTAACAAACTTCAATATTATTATACACAGTGTCAGCCAAGCAGCACCTAAAGCTCTAGATAAACACAATACCTCCTCTAAGCTGCTGCTTGACTGTCACAACGCACTTGAGGAACTATCAAAAGTAAACCAAGTAACAGGGTTAAGGAACACAGCGGCAATTTTGGCAACGAAAGGGCAGACGAACTTGCACGACGTGACACAACACTGAAAGTTATAGAATAGTACCATACCTATCAGTGAATATAAAACCTGGTTACACAAAGACCCCTACAACAAATATGGGCACAAACAACAGGCTGTAAACATATCAAAGAGGCAATACCGTGTCTCGACACACAATTAATCAAAAAACTCGCGCAGTTAATCCGTGTAAAGCTTAGAACGGACACAGGACTGATCACAGGGCACTGTCCACTAAACAAACGCCTCTCAATTCTATGTATGACCGACATCCCCCTATGCAGGATATGTCTAGAGAATGACAAGATGCCGATACACGTTATGCTCAGTTGTAGAGGAGTATCGGAACAACGTGAAGCACACTGGCTCCAAAGCGACACTCCAAGAGGCAATCGGCGACCTGGGTGGCTTGCTAAGCTGCAGCGAGCTTGGCTGGCTAGAGTCAGCTAGCGGGAGCCTACACCAAGGGATCCACGCACAACGGTCAAGTGCGGAGAAACCCAGAAATAAAGAATGTTGAGGAAATAACCATGAAGAAGGCTTACTTAGAAGCACTTCGACTTAGTTCTGCTAAAAAAAAGAACTCAAAGGCTCTTATTAATAAAAATAAGCAATTGATAGATCCATACTACGCTTCCTATTATAATAGTATGTTATCGTAATTTTAAAAGATTATTTATATATTATTTATTATTTATATATTAAAATTATAATGTAATTTGTATTACTTTTTTACTAGAATTTTAAGGAATGTTTAAATTTTTATGTTTATATGGATAATGAATATGAGAATTTTAATTTAACTATTACTTATAATAAACAAATTATTACTTTCAGTTAAATTGTTATTTTATTTATAAAATAGAAATAATGTCAGAAGACTGCAGTTTGTTTTAGTGTAATACGGTACCAATTATATTTAAAACTAAATAATTACACACACTTTAGTCATATACAGGAAGAAACTTAAAAAGGTACTATATTTCATTTGCGTTTTTAAGTACTATATGGGCCTAACTTAAAAATGTTTTTTTAAAAGCTTGTAATTTAAAAACTATTATAAGTATTTTTATTATTTTTATGCCTACTTATAAAGTAGCTATCAAATAACAAATTTGCCGATTTTCACATTTATAGTTCAAATAGTACGAATTTTATTAAAAAAATAAGCTGATATATTGGAATCCGAAATCTTTAAACGCGATTTCCCAAAAAACTACTTTTTTGGATTGTGCCTCTATATTACTGAGGGTGCGGTAAGATTCGACCCAGGATCACGAGGTAACGAGACAAACGAATTGTTGTTACACATATAAAGCCATCACTGTGGTCTTCTCAATAATAAATACTTAATATTGATACCTGTAGTACAAGTGAATTGGTAATGCGATACTTGTTGCCAAATGTGACGGAATGCGATTGTGTTAGCAGTAATCGATTTGAGGAACTCCTTTGCAGGTCCGATGCTCTTCAATTACCTATCGGCAAACTATTTATAGACTGTTGTCAGGTTAAGTAAGAAGTGTAATTTGGCATCAAATTTAACTTTTTGTATACAAATATACACCGTAAGATTGCCTTGGTAAATTTCTTAATAGCTGTTATGGTTAGGTTAATATTGATTTATTGCAAATAATAATTAAAATTTAGTTTCTACGTATTAAATGTGACGATTATATTAATTGTGTTGTTTTAAATTAATGTTTATTTTGCACTATTATGGAATTTGAATTAAATTCCAATATTGACAATAAATTATAGAGTAAAACAGCATAACGTCCAGGGTTTTGAAACCTACGTATACCAGCAACCCACCCTTTTTTTTTATGGACCATCAAGTATGGGCCAACTTGTAGGCCCTTGACTGCTATCACACCTGATGTTAAGTGATGATGCAGTTTAAGATGGAAGCAGGCTAATTTGTTAGGAGTGGGACGAAAATCCACACCCCTTTCGGTTTCAACACGACATCGTACTGGAACGCTAAATCGCTTGGCGATACGTCTTTGTCGGTAGGGTGGTAACTAGCCGCGGCAAAAGCCTCCCACCAGCCAGACCAAGACAAATTAAGAAAAATCTCAATCTGCCCCGCCGGGAATCGAACCCAGGACCTCCGTCTTATAAATCCACCACTGCACCACGGAGGTCGTCATTTGACAATATTATTTGATTAAGGATAAGTTTACCCAATAATATTGACAATATTTTTGCTCGTGCGCGGTCTTCCAGTAACATTAACCCGATTCTGATAAATCTTTAGTGACATTGCATTGCATGGCATATATTTCATATTTTATGCTAATGAAAGCAGATATTGCAAAATTTATTCATGGAATACACTACGTAAACAAATACATTTAATAAATTCTGTGAAAGGCTGGTGCATAAAGCCAAATTAGTGGGTAGGATTGAAACATATATGTGAAACTATAGTGCCACAGTGAAATTCTTCGAAGTGTCTCGGTAGTTGCATTAACTAACTACCAGGGCGTAAGAATTATAGGAGAGGTTGAAGATATTAAGTGGCCAATTTGCGTAAGTTGTTACTTGAGAGGCGAAGGGGGAAATTAAACAAAGTGCCGATGTTTAGACGCAGAGTTTTCCTCTGTGTATCGCAAATTAGCTATCCTCTCGACGTGGCTTGTAAAGATCTTTCAATCAAAAGCTTCCCAATGGATGCATAGTAGCTATTTTGGTGGCTCTCAATTTCAAGTATTAATTTATTTTACAAAAAAGAAATAGCCTTGATTGATTTAATATAGTAATATATTATTTACTGTAGTATGGCTTAATCTTTTACAAAGTTTAAAAAACAGAGTAAGTATTTGAACTTTTAGAACCATATTAGGCTCCTATGTACTATAATATACAATGAATAGTGTAAAAATTGAATGTCCTAAAATTAGTGAGAATGAGTTACTTGCTGGCTTTTCGCAGCATAACCTTCCTTCCGAGTCGGTGGTAGAGTTAATACAAATAGTCTAACTTGAGGTTTCCAAAGTGTTTATAGTAAATCAGCGATTTTCAATTTTGAACTATCAAATGCTGCTACAGCTACCCCTTTCTTGGAAGAACAGGAAAACGTAGTATTACATAGCAAGATATAACCTTACTATGGAAACAACGAGGCAGCTTTATATAAAGCTAAATTAGAGACCATTACCTCCACAGCCCGGACAAAGACCTCTACACGCAGATCAAAGATAAAATTTTAATGTTACATAATTGTGCAATTACAGTGCCTACGTAAACATATTGCGGAGAGGAGATAAGAGAGTGCGCAGGCTTATCATAGCCGGGAGGCATGCTACCTCAGCTGATTGCAAACATATACCGCAGCATAATAGTCCTGCTGCTGGTAATGCCTTCATCGCGCACCTGTGTCTATGACATTCTTGGTATGCTCCGAGGGGTGAGATACAGCGATTTTTAACAATACAGACTACAAGGCTACTGTGAGTCCATTGCAGGAATAGGCCTTTCTTATACGAGATCAACGTACTGCTTTAAATTACAATGAAGGGTGTTAATGTTTAACTCTATAACATCACTAAGCAAAAATCCAGACTTTTTCTGACAATTTCTGGAAAAAGAAGAATATTTTGATAGTCTGCTCTTGCGACTTTGGAACTGAAAATAGACAACTTCCTAAAGATGCTCCGGTCCGGTTCTCCGGGAGGTCCGGTGCTGTGGGAGGGTTTCTCTGTCAGATCTGGGTGATTTGTCAGTTTATTGCTTTTTGCTTTGCTTTAACTATTTTTCAATTTATTTTGATGTTTGAAATACTAAAATTCTATAATTATTTTTAAGTAAATATTAGCAATCTATGCAATACCTATTAAATTTTGTAATAGGTATAAAACAATAAATAAATAAACATACGCTTCAGTTCTTTTTTTAGACCACAGGGTCCCCTAGTCGGTCCTGATAAATCTATCTCCAAAAATGGCTGCAGGCGTTTTGGTTGAATAAATTATATGTTGATTGTAATCTATGAAACATTAATTCACCATTTTCTCTCAACATAGGATAGAGACTCAAAGTAGGCACTGTATTGTAATGTATGTTAAATAAATCCTCATAGCAAATACCTCTCTTTACCATTTACGGAAATTCAGCAATATTTCTTTGCTTTCTGATCACATGGTACTACTATTTTTGTATAAATTTTTATTTTCAACTTTGTATTATAGTGTTTAGAGGTTTTTATGTCAACGTTAAATTACTTTTTGTCCTTGATTGATTTACCTACATAAGGTAAATCTTAAATAATTTTAGAGACCAATGTGAAACACGATTTCAATTATTTAAAAAAGAGTTTCAGTTGATCTTATTAAAGGAAATCGATTTTTTTAAAGTCTAATACAATCTCACAAAAAAAATGAACAAATTCTTCAGCATTTTATCATAAATAGTAAAGACTTAAATGTGTTATTCCAATCAAACTAAACTGTAAATCGAAATCTGTTTCGAAATTCCCATCCTCTACCTATTTAGCAATAATTAAAGCTACTGCCATTTTGGTATACGAAGCACGATTAATTTAGAGTATCGCCCGTACGAGCCTTAAGTAGTCAAAGAGCAAGTTACCCAGTAAGGAAGAACAAGCATTGCTATCTGCTGACCATACTATTATGCAGCATAACTTAAGCTATTCATGGTAATCGACCCGCAGGCACAGTTTAATACAAGATGTGAACTAGTTTTTAACATGCGATTTAATCTGAATACTTGGGACTACTATGTAACGTGGATTTCTCTTGCACAGCGCTGTATTGGTATGATATTGAGACCATTCTTTTAGTTTAGAGAAGCATTAATTTTAATCTAACTTTAGTACATTTTGTTAAATTCACTAAAGCTTAGATTAAAACTAATAATACTAAACAACTTCTTAATTGTGTTATTGAATAATATTTTACTTACAATGTTTTATCTGAAAATTTTCTTTTCTTTTTTTACTAATAGTTTTTAAGTAGAAATAAGGCATTAAGGTTTAAGATTGTTAATAAAGGCTATATCATAATTGAATATGACAAACTATACACTAGTTAAAATTTTTAAAAGAAAGATTAAGAAAAATAAGTAAATTTACAACAAATGTAATGACTAAGTATCTCAGTAACGTTGAGTCAAAAAAAGGTTATTTACTGTTTTTACTGCAGTAACGAAAGAATATGAAAGTTTATATAGGAGATTTTTGTATGTGATTGTCCTTTGAATATAAAAATATATAATTTAAATTATAGCCAAAAATACTCGTAAGCAAATATTGGATCGATTCAGTTTTTCGGTTTTATGTATATGTGAAACACGTGTGTAAAAAGATTGACAAAATACCCTCGCCAATTTTACTCTGACACCCAAACAACTCTAGATGTGTTTTCAGTAATATTTTGTTGTTCGTTTGATAAACTTTTGATGCCTTTGATTCTAATATCCATAAAATTGTTAAGCATTCACGTTCAAAGTTTGTAAGCTTCTACGTTGCTAGGCGCCTCCCCTCATGCGCGCGCGCAGCAGTTCATCTACATAATTACTCGGAGCTCATTGGCGACTGTTAACCTCATAATAATTCATAAGTCCGTCGGCGAAGCTTAATTAATACCGTGTCATGTGGGCTGTCAGATAAGAGGCAATGAAACTTGATGGTTTCGTCGCTTTTGCTTATAGTCTAAGAGATAGGGCAAACCCAACAAAAACCTTAATAACTCCAAGCCTAATGAGTTAATACTGAAAGGTCCTGGATGTTTTTTGTCTGGAGATTGTTGGATCTAATCCCAATTTCGGTACGTGAAATTCCTTAACTTGGAAATAATACGCTTCTAACTGATTGTAATTTAATGGACGATTAACTGATGGCTGATAACTTCGAACTGGCGTTACATTTAAAAAGGAATAGAAAATAAAATAGGAATTGTAATTATCTTAATTAACGATTATAATATCTGGTACTAAAGTTATAATTTTCTTCCAAAATCCAGCACGAGTAAGTAGTACTTTAGTAGTTTTAGGACACTTGACGATCAGTGCCTTTTAGGTTATGTTGCATGCATGCGTTGCTCTGTTATACGCGATGGTTTTTTTACTTAAGATAAGGTAAACCACCAGGTATTTCTGTCAATTGTTAGTTTGTAAACATAATATAAATCAAATGACAGACTGTTAGTGTTACAGTCAGTATACACTTCAATGCAAAGCTTTAATAATTAGCACAGCTTTTTATTCATCAAACAAATAATGAATGTATGAATGCAATAAGAACACTATGAGACAGTTGTTATTAAAGGTTTTTAAAGTCACTCGAACATGTGTCATATTTTATTTATAGCAGCAGATGTTGATTATACGAGCAGCAAGTAAAATTGAACACTCGCTTTATAAGCAATTGCACCAAACACGTTGACGCCACTATTATGCACTATATCCACTGATGAAGCGAAGCTGTTTGAAGCTTTTTTAAAACTATAATAAGGGCACATTTCTCATCTCATCATATATCTCTCACTTCTTCTAACTTCATTAAACTTTTCACACAGCTAATAGTTCAGGTAGTAGTAGTTAGGATATGTGACCTTGACTTTAATCAGAATGTCCTGGATTTTTTCTAGGAACGTTCCCCTTGGTCTTCCCCTTTCAACATACCCATTCACTCTCGTCTTATGAATCCATATAATTCATTCTTGCTTATGATTCTTTGTAGGTATAGATGTTTGAACAAAATAGAAATGGTAAGCATTTTAACATATGAAATTTTGAAAGTTACAAAAATAGAAATGGAATGAAATAATTACATTTTTGTAGGAAATAGGAACAAAAATACTAAGGACTGGGATAAGCATGCTATAAATTATTATTCAATAGTGATTACTACTAACGCTTGTGTGCACGAAGATTTCGGTTATCATAACCAGCGGTTAACATAAGCTAAACGTAAAATTCACTGTTCACGACAACCGGTACACCGGTTTATTATAACAGTAAATTTATAGTAAAGTTATGTTAACTGTTTAAAGGACCATATGCACTATTTGTTGTAAAATTGTTGTACCATTTTCTAGTTTCGTAGCAATAAATGGTTTACGATTGCATGGAGACTTCTAACAAAACATTTTTAATTATAATATTGTTATTATATACTCCGTTATGATCTTAAACCTAGAAATATAAATGAATAAAGAATATTGTTGTGTGTTTCTGATAATATCTATATGCGTAACGCGAAAGTCGAAACTTTTTTAGCTTTGTATCATAAGTTAGCATGTTCGTGAATTCCTAGTCAAGGTTATGATAGATATGGTTGCTCGGTCATGTTCTGAAGTGATACGAAGTTATGGGAGGGACTACTTCGTTACGTAACGCATTACGGTGCCATTATATCTGGCCTCCCTTCACTCGTGCACTCTCTCACTCTAATCCACAGCGCTATGTGTATTTTAGTTATCTTTTCTGTTGGGTGTCCCGAAACACGCCCGTTTGTTTAATAAGTAATTATAGTATTGAGCTCTAAATAAGGTTGTCCAGCTTACAGAGTTTCCAAACGCACCTTAGTCTAAGTAAGTAAAGTCCACAAAAATTAAAACAGTTTCTAAGTGTTATTATCACCATGCTAGGGTATTATTATCTAGCTATTTGCTTTCTGGCTTATATCCTGTAATTCTTTTTTTTAAAGTGACTGAATTAATTGAGAGACTTGTCTGTTCAACTGAGGATTTTAATAATAGGTAGTAGCAGATTGGTATGAATTCAAACGAAATGTACCGCTAATTTGTTACATTGTTTTTATATCCCGATAATGGGAGTTTCGGATTCGCTTTAACTTCACTCTATCTATAATAATCAAACTTAAGTGATGAGTCCAAGATTCACACTGTCGAGTTATAAAACATCATTACACATTAGTGCTATTAGTTCGTTTGTGATGGACAGTAAGCATTACGCATTTCAAGTGTTTTAATTAATCTGAGCTTAGGAATGTTTGTGATAATTGTCAATTAATCTGCATAAAGGCAATGAACAAGATGTGCAGTCCACTTGAGTTCATTAGGACTCAATGACAGAATCAGAAATGATTTATAGCATATACCTATATAATAATAGTTAAACAGTTATCAATTACTTAAAATTATATGTTAGTAATTACTACAACATATTATTATAAAATTAAACAATATTAACACTTAGGTGCAAATTTTTGGATGCTTTATTTTTTATATACATACACGCACGCCTCATTGCCATAGGCGTACGCAGAGACTAAATCCTTCCAATTGCCATGGTCCTTGCATTCCTCAGCTTCTTCTACTCTCATTAATCCTTTCATAAAAGTTAGTCGGTTTAGGATACTCTTAACTTAGCCATATTTTAAAATGTCATGAATTTGGTCCAGGAACATTCGCCTAGGCCTTCTCTTACCAACATTCATCCTCGACTTATAAATCTCTTTTGTTAATCTTCTTTTATTCATTCACTGTATACATGCCCAAACCATATTAGCATCCTTATCTTAATTTTAGTCCCTACGTTTTCTCTTGCACCACACTTTTCTCTTTAATTATTTAACTGGAAGATATTGAGTAGGATTCCCGCCTCGAATTTATTTTGGAGTTTATACTTTTAGCTATATTTTGGTTCTGTTTGCTTTCAGGTATTTCAGAGTGCATCAAAACCCATCACCAGGGAAGAATGCAATCACACTTTACAAAAATACTACATAATTAAAATATGTACATGTAGAATCGATAACCTTCTCTTTTGAAATCGGTTAAAAATGTAATATGCGCGACATATAAAGCACCATTCACAAAATACGCGTTCAAACGTCGTTTTATTGTACATCTCAAAATACAGATTTGTGTGTTCTGTGTGTTACCTTCCCATAAAATAATTCCCTTCCTTCATAATTAGTTTTTACAAAAATCAGTCTTATTATCATTGTCTCTAGATTTAAATTAGCATATAAGTAAATCTACATTAACGTTTCCACGCGTTGTACCGGAATATTTGATAAGCACACAAGTGTAAAACCTATGCACACATAATATTAATTCTTCACGGGAAATGAGATGAAACGTAAGTCAACAGTTAAACAAATTAACAAAGGCATCTTCGATATATTATTCGCGCGAAATTGAACTCTATTACAGCAGACGTAAAGGATTATAAAAGTTTTATAAATGGCGTTGTCCGGTTGGGAGGTAGGTATGAGGAACTTTTTGTGAGCGGCCTTTGTTTTGATAAGGAACTTAATAGTTTTTTTTGCTGTATAATACATCTGTATTGGGTGTGAACTCTTTTTGTTGTATATTTGCAGATTTGTTTGTCTACCAATTTTTGGGTAGTTGTTTATTCAAACAAAATGATTGACATAAAGTTTTGTATTTTATTTATTCACGTAAAGAACAAAAACAGATGGATTTGCCTTTTTTTGACTTGATATTGAGGCTCAAAATAATTTTGCCTGAAATTTGGTATGTAAAAATTGATATACATGCGTTGGATTAGCCGTAGCTAATCCAACGCATGTATATCAATTTTTCAAAATGCATTAAAACCCAATGCATTAAATCAATGAGTAAGTTTTTAGTAGTAAAACTCGTAAGTTTTACTACTAAAAACTTACTCATTGAAATAGCAGTTGACGAAATATGTTTGTAATCACAACGTTCTGGTCAGTTCTGACCATGCTTATGAAATATTGAGCTTTCCTTTTATTATTTCACGAAATCTGGGTAAAAATTCACAGCCTTGGATAATAAAATTAGTGGTGTTACAGCTTTCTTGGAGAACACGTAAACTTATCGTCGGGATCATTATAATTTTATATAATCTTATAGTGGAGCAGGCGTGGTGGACTTAAACTTCTACAAAAACGGTGCTATGTTCCTGAGTAACTAAGGATACTTTTATTTTAGATATTCTATTTATTATAATTTTAATTTCTCCGTGACAAAGTCATTCACGTTTGTTTGTTAATTATAAATTTAGTAAACCTATTATTTTACTAGTCCACTATAAAGAAACGATAGAGTTACAACTTTTCAAAAAAAACAAAAACAAAGAAACTAAAACAAGTACACAACACTCGCCTACAAGATCATTCACACTGTTAAAACCGTATCTCCAATATCAGTCAAATAATTCCCGATCCAAAAAGGGTCCAAAGGTGGTCCGAAGGTATCGGCCCCTTTGTCGGCCTACAAAACGGCACAGGTTGTAATTTGATAAAGTCGAACCGCCTACCAACAGACCTTTCTTCAATGTTAACCCACGCAACTTTTAATCTACGGGATAGTTCCGGGCACAAAAAATGGTAGAATAGACAGTGGACATTGCGAAATTGGTATAAAATTACCCACTTCTTGAATAGCCCGCCCAATTATAGATTGTATAAATATAGCTTTACCTTTGTAACGAAGTTTTTTCTATACATACGATGAAATGTTCTATGATCTATTTTGCACTGTTAAAAACATATCTATCAACCTTAAATTTCATAATGAAGTATATAATTACGATTTTGTTGCATAGTATATATAACAAACAACTATTTATATACTTGAGTGTACTTTTATAATTTTTTAATTACTTTTATGTTTCTATTTTTGATCCATTTCAAGTTTCCATTTGCTCAACATAATGCAATAGAGCCTCATTGTACGCAATCGTTGTCATTTTTCTCACATGGATAAATGTTATTTGTCTAAAAGACATAAGATTGATAGTACACAGGATTATATCATCATTATTTTAATAGTTTGTAAACTTGTTCTGAGAATAAAAATAAAAAGGTCTCTAAAATACTACTCCACAACATTTTTTAGTCCGCCGGCCATCATTCGGCTAGCTTCAAAATTATACAGGTTTAATTAAATCGACGTTAATCCGGGACTATTCGGGATAGACGGCGCCCGGAGTTGTCATTATGTTGTTACCGTAAGTTTTTGGAACCTGCGGAGAATTTTATCGGAATTCCTCGGATAAGGTGGGATTAGTGTCTTGGGCTGTCAAAGTCCATTTTTTTCTTGACGGCGCGTGGAATTCCGAGTCGCTTTTTGTATAATTTCTTTACAGTTGAATTTTATGTTTTTGTTTCTTTTAATGTGTTGGTATCACGTTAGTCATCGTTCGAGGCCTAAAAATATATACGACTCTTTGTTGGCTGCTTACTCGTCCTAACTTTGTTACTAGCATTTACACTGTATGGGCGATTCCTTGGCTAATTCCTCTTAATAATATAAAATCGTGTAATTATGTAATATTAAATTTCTACCTTAATTTTGATCAGCTCGTAAGCTTTAGGCGCGTCTAATTACGAGTTGATCTGTGACGAAAAACTTCAACCTGCGACGAGAGCCAAAGCAAAGGGCGAATTCAGTTAGTGTTTAGGAATTCTTAGAGCTTAAATTTTTTAACAAAACTTAAACTTATTCCGCATTCATATTTATTGAAATAAATTATAACAGCTGCGCATTCAACCCTATTAAAATAATATAATATTAATTCACATAATATTCAAGAAGGGTGGATTTATTTTGGGTTCTTTAATATCATCTAGCCTATTCAATAGTGGTCTAAATAATGTGAAATAATAAGCTTAAATAAAATTTATTCGTTTTAATTCAAAGTGTTGTGGTCCTCGTAAGTTTTGACATGACCTCACAATAAGTGTATTAAATCTTAAAAGGGTCTTTTTGCAGGGTTTAACATAACAATGCAGTTTCGGAATAACGCCGGAATTAATTACGATGGTACAAGCAGGGTACAAGCAAGTACAGGGTTACAGGTTAAGAGAAAAAATAAGTTTAAAAAGAGTCTAATAAAATTTTTGGGAATTTTTTCTAGACGTCGTTACGAATCCAATACATTTTTTCATACTTTTTGACAGTATCAAGAATTAACACATTTCTGAATTGTCGACTAGACTAGCTAGCTATTTAAAATGAACATTAGTTGTCGCTGAACAAAGTAATTTTAACTTTGATTCTGGTTTCAGAAAAATTTGTCAAAATTGTAATTCCAGTGTAAGGATTTAATTCCCGGCTTAGAACAATACGGAAATTCGGAATTTGTATAGGTACCTATTGGCTATAGTCATATTTAGATGAGCTTCGTGCGTGGGTAGTCGTCTTCGTCTGTGACGTTATAAGCAAAGGGGTACCTACCATCGCGTGATTACGTGTTTTGGAATAAACAAATGATTCAGTCTGGTCTCTCTGTGTCAAATTTTGTCGAAGGTAGCAGCCGGACAACTAACAATAGAAACATAAAACAAATAGGGAACTGATGGTTGAAACTCTCCCGACTGCAATGCTAGTTTTTGATAACACAAAGTAAATAACTTAACCTTAATATTTTCTCAAATAAGATACCTGAATACGAATACCAGTTAAAAAGTTAAAAACGTAGACCACGCGCAGCTACTGTTCGAAATTTAAATAAATTTTCATCGCAATTAACCACGGAGGTTTTACTACAGCTATCCGACTTCACCTTCTTCACCAGCATAGCGGTGATCGTACTAATAGTTTATTATATTATCAAAACTCACTATATCAATCGAATTTTTTTATTCATCTATCGCATGTCTCTTTACAGCCGGCCCAGGAGAGATAAAGTGAAACGAGCTCGGGAGAGCAGCAAAGTCTAATATAGCAGCGCAAAGTTTTCTTATACTTATAATTATTCACTGTTACTTTACTTGTACCTGTTATATAAAACCACACAATGTTTTTAAGTACATTTGTTTCAAATAAAGAGAGAAGTATAAGATTTAGTTTTCATTATTCAAATTCGTTTTTGTTCTAATGTAGTTAATTGATTCAAATCTTCCCAAGTCCAAGTCTGTTATCTACATATCACGGGGGAACTAATCTACTTTTAATCGTTGAAACAACAACGTTATCTGTAGAATTTTTGTTTATTTAATGTAAAAAAAAAGTTAAATGTAGGTTAGAACGGGTCATTAGCAAATAACTTGGGAACAGGTAAAACTTTGTTTGAGGTTGACTTCAACTTAACGTGAATTGGGTTCCGTGCAAATTAAAAAAAAAATAAAAAGTATTACAAAAATGGTAATAAAATTAAATGAATTAATAAGGAAACGAATACAGTTTTCTTTACCTTAATATTTTTCCTACAGCTTCTTATAACAAAAATAATATTAGTGTTTAACGAAATTAAAATATCAACTAAACCTGACTACGTTTATATTTTTATACGCAGTATTTTACAAGATTTCTAAATCGCATAAGAGCGCATCTTTGCCAGTGGGGTAACAAATTTACACAGCTGAAGCCTTCCATCAAAGACGTGAATCAATAATGAGACAAATTAAAAAAATATACGTTTTTAAATAATTAAGTCAAATCACGGTACGGTACGGTTATAAACAACTTGCAGCATTCTTAAGTTTTCTTTTTACTTTAGTTGAAACTATTTTTATTTGACTTGACTTAGGAAATAATAACGTAAAAAAAGTTATTGCCACTGTTCGTCACTGTTTCAAGACCATAGGTATTCTAGTTATCGTACTTGGAAAGTACTTGTACAATGTAATTCTACTACGGAATTCCAAAGAGGAATTTATTGGAAAAGCATAGAATTAGGGCCATTATCATAATTACAGAGTAAACACTCTTTCGGCGCCAATTTTGGAATTAGTACCAATGACTTTTTATTATGTTTTTTTTTATATAGAAACGACCTAATTTGTTTACCTGAGTCTCTGATCTTTTGGGAACTCGAAACGATTTCCGCTTTAGAAGACCCTTATAGTTTGGTTTTTAATTAGCGACTATTAAAATTCGTCCCATCATCTTGTCTGAAGTATCTTTAGATGACCTACAAATTAAACGTTTTAATTTTTTTTGAATCTTGTGCTGTTACCTGAATTTTATTTTATAATAAAAAGTATGGATAATTTTTTAATTTTTTCGGTAAAAGTACTTAGGAGAAGGTAGGTATATATTTACGAGAATCTATAATTAATATTATAACAAAATAATTGGAAATTTTCAAGTCCTATATACCTCACCTCTCTTTCTTTTGTTTAATGCTCTACATTTTTACTTTATAAATACGCAATAATAAGAATGAATAACTTTTTTTTTATCGACTACAAATTGGCCCTTGACTGCTATCACACCTGATGTTAAGTGATGATGCAGTCTAAGATGGAAGCGGGCCAACTTGTTAGGAGTGGGACGAAAATCCACACCCCTTTCGGTTTCTACACGACATCGTACCGGAACGCTAAATCGCTTGGCGATACGTTTTTGTCGGTAGGGTGGTAACTAGCCATAAGAAAAATCTCAATCTGCCCCACCGGGAATTGAACCCAGGACCTCAGTCTTATAAATCCACCGCGCATACCATTGCGCCACGTAGGTCGTCATACTTTACTTACTAAGCTTACTTATAATCCTTATTTCCGTTACCTCGTATTGCATCAGAGAAATATCTCCTAGTTTCCTGCGACATTATCTATAAGGCTTCGACACTCTCGTGCCTTTTTAGAGCAAATTTTATACGCTTCACAACTTATATTATAACGGTTAATATATTCTTTGTATCATATAACGGGGTATCCTTATTAGTTACAGAAAAAGCACAAGGCAATATTTACAGTAGATATAGATACTAAATAAGACCCCAGCATGCCTAATAAAGGATAACGTAGCAGAAGAAAATATAGGGTGTAAATATGACCACCTTATTTAGTTGAACAGGAAGAAAACTAGATGGTCTGAGAAAATCACAGATGCCTGCAGGTATCTAAATCATAATTCTTGGCACGGCTCTCGACGGGATAGGCGGTGTAACAAGTATTGCATCGCAATTGACGGTTACTGGTACGTCTCTGTCATTTTACACTTGTTAGATAGAGATGGCTAAGTTATAGTTTTTTTTATTTAACGATAAGTTAGCACTGCGATCTCACACAATGTTAAGTGATGATGCTGTCTAATAGATTACCACTCTAAGTTGTAAGGAGTATATCAGTTTGTTTTAAGCATGACTGGTTTAGGCGGTAACGTACCGGAACGTTAAATTTCTTGATGCCAGGTACATCTTTTCCTTATCGTAGGCTTCTTTCTAAATCTAGGCTAGGAAATCTATCCAATCTATCTAATTTCTTAGGTGTGTAGTGAAAAGGGATATGGTAACAAGGGCTTACTTGTTAGGATGATATCCACTTCCAATAAATTGCATCATCAGTTACCATCAGGTGTGATTGTAGTCAAGGACTAACATGTAATGAAAAAATATATAAAAAAAATCAAATATCAAAGTCAACTTAAGACGTACTTAAATCTAATTTGCGTTTGAGAATTCGGGTGTAAGATTCATATCCCCTCACCTATAAGAAGGGAAGCGTAGCCATGTAGTCATCTGTTAAAAATAGGTTGATAATGATGAAATAGCAGCCGTCCAAGTGGCTAGTAAAAAAGGTGCAATGCCACATGCACTCACGCGTGATTACACTAAACCCACACTCATTCAGAGCCTAACACACACATAGACACAAACACCATGGGATTAACTCCCAACCCGTTTCCTGTTACCTGCGCTAGAGCAAAAAGCCTCTCAACAAATTAGAATTAATTTCACATTTTCGAACGCAGCGCCTATACACTTCGATGGGATTTTTTATATCATATGAAATTTCAACGTGTCACATTATTACGAAAGTGATTATAGTAATTTTAATAGAACAAGGGTATCCATTTTAAAATTAACTATTGACGCCATATTGTCAAAAGTGGATGACGTTGTTTTAGCTTTCTGTTGCTTTATGAATAATATCAGCCACGTCCTTAAACAAGACCAATTCCTTTTGTTTTCTTAAAACTACGTCGCACTAAAAAAGCGTAAAGCTTATTAGATGATTGAACCTAGATCTAATAGATTCGAGTAAAGCCTTTAATTTTTGGTGCTATTGAGGTAAATAACAGGTAAAGTTAAAGATATAGCTATTATAAGGATAATCGTTTTTATTTATTTTGTTTCAAATATTAAATATTACAACTTACGACAAAGTTGAGAAAAGAGAAAAAAATAAAAAAGTTGACAAGAAACTACTTATATCTTTAAAAGATCCCTGCTTAGTGGGAGAAGATTAAAGATCGACGAAAGGTACAAGAAATTAAAAAAGAAAACCTAACTTAAAAATACTAATAAAATAATTAATAAATTTATATTTACCTATATAATAACATAGACAAAAATTATTATGGCAATAAATATAAACATTTTATTAAATAAATATAAGTTATCGTGTACATGACTAATTCTCTATCATCTAACTAGGTCACAGTATAGGTCCGGAAGTTTTTGTCAAGACAAAAATATTTCAATCAAGTCGACCTTTATATTATGTCTATTCAGCCATTTGCTAAGCTTGAACACAACAATAGGTGTAGCTCTAGAGCCGGTCGTAAGATTGTTACGACGAGAGTAAAATCATTTTTCAAGCAGAAAATTGTTTTAATTTTGGATTGGTAACTCTAAATATGTCATGTTTCTGAGCAATAATTGTAAACTACACGGTCCGACTCGCACGACAAAAACTGTAATAACTCGGGTAATATATATAATACAAATATAAAATATAGCCTATAACACTCACCGATAACGTAGCATTCTACTGGTGAAAGAATTTTAAAAATCGGATCAGTAGTTCCGAAGATGAGCCCCGACAGAGTTTTTATTTACAAACTTACAAACTTTACCTCTTTATAATATTAGTATAGATATATATTTAATAATTTAAACGGTAAATCTTTTAAAACAAAAATCTGTTTTAATTTTTGATGCGAAATAAAATAAAGGCATTTTTCAGATTAATTTTTATTGGTAATCCATAGGTTGCTAAACTCAAGGGTTCAAACAACCACCACCCAGGGAACTAGAGTAAGGAAATTTCTCAGGATGCACACCCTTATTACAAGTACTATCCAAATCTTTACACTGTCTATATTATGTCAATCGAAAACTTCAATCAAATCGTTTTACAAAGTGTAGGTACTATTACTTTTACAATTCTCGATACTTTATTGTAATCCTTCTTAAGTTTTCTAACGTCATACGAGTACTTACGATCTTCAACATACAAAACCCTACTGTAATCTTTCTTTGTCCGTATGTATATGAAAATGTATCGACCATCTCCCGAACTAGTATTTCTAAACTTTCATCACTATAATCAGTCAAGCGTTCTGAAGTCTTTATTTTCTAGCTGGCACAGAAAGCGTCTGTAACGAATCCCCGTCGGATGCAATCTACGGTAAAACAAACAATTACATTGGGTTTATTTGAAAAGGAGCAAAAAGTCAAGCAAGCAATCGAATCGCTGCAGCCACCGGGCAAAAAACGGCGCGGGCCAATGTAACGGATATTGTAGACAGGGGAATTAGGCTTGACCACGCCTATGTTGTACTGCTAGTGTTGTCGGAAAATTAGTCATCACTACCACCATCATCTGGCTTTTTCTGTGCCTACTTTTCCAAGAAAATTCAGCAGCAGCGCGGTCGTTTGTTCCATTGATTGTCATTTACATCTAATAGTTTTCAGTAAGTAATTGCTAATCCTTCAAAGTCTGCTAACTCACCGTTTATAGCCACCGTCGTGATTTGAGTTCCACATAGCCGTTAAATAATGAGAACCGTTAAAATAAGCCGATAATGATGAGCATTACATATAACTCATAAGTTTAAAATTTAATGATATCATTCATTTCAATCAGATGGATTGACTCAATTCACGTCTCGTGATTACAATGAAACATTAATAAAAAATTAAATATAATATTTTTCGTCTTGTAGTAAATAAACGTATTACTTAGATTTCATCCTACTTCTAACAAGTTAGCCCACTTCCATTTAAGACTGCATCATCACTTACCATCAGGTGTAATTGCAGTGAAGTGATAAATTATAATTAATAAAAAAATTAGTAATTTAATAAGGTACAAGTATTTACAACATTACTATTTAATTATTGTAGACAAAAATTTAGATAGTAGAAAAAACTGAACGAAATTGGGTCGATTTCGTAAAGTCGGGTTGCTTCTGTACAACAAAAAATACCGCCTACCCACGTAACAGATGATAGCGTAATACGGAAGTATGCTTGCTCACTTCACGGGATTACGTAAGACGTTTGTTTTATCAAGTAAGAAGAAAGATACAGATAAAATGAATATGCAATTGAAATATCTGACTCGATGTACAGTTAAATATAGTTTTTATTAAGACGACAGGTTTACACTTTAATCAGGGTGTCATTTTCTATATATAAATATAATAATGAATATTATAGGACAATTACACACATCGCTATACAGCCCCAAAGTAAGCATCTTGTGTTATGGGTGCTATGATAACTGATGAATATTTTCATATATATTATACATAAATACTTATAATATATACATAAACTCCCAGACATTGGAAAACATCCATGCTCATCACACAAACATTTTTCCAGATGTGGGAATCGAACCCACAGCCTTGGATGCAGAAGCATGGTCACTACCCACTGCGCCACTCGGCCGTCAATATATGATGATATATATTTATTATGATGTAAGTTTGTCTACAGAAGCGGAGATGACGAAAGAGGTCTGTTCTGAATCACGCTCAAACCTTCAGCAAGGGATAGATAGATCCAGTTGAACGATTATTGTTCTTTGCACCTCTGAGTGGGATAGTGAAAGGATATGAAGAAAAAGAGATAATTTAATATACTGGTTTGAACGCAAACCTCTACTGGTTTGTTTTGTCATCGAAATTCAAGCAAATTTTTAAATTAAAACACCTAAACAGGTTGCATACAAAAGACAATTGTACCTATTCATAACAGTGTAGATAAACAAACTTTTATAAAGATAAAAAGATATAAATTAAATTTACCTGTTTCGGTGTTCAAATTAAACTGTACAAATTATACATAACAGTCTATTTAGAAACTCACTCGTCGTAATACTTCCAAGGTAGTTAAATCCAAACTGTATCAGATCCGCTCCGATAAATAACGGAAAACTACGGCCATAATCACATCACAGCCAACCGTCAATTACAAACGTCAAGTACAGCGCAATTTGAAATCCCGATAGAAAACCATGCATCAAGAGCATGTCTAATTCTAGGCAAGGTGACACACTTTCCTGCCTGCCTGTTAAGAATGCCGCAAAAATGACTTTGGATTTTCACAAAACAACAATGAGTAAAATGATTCGATCCGCTCAAACCAGCTGCGTTAAGGAGCAAGAGTGAATCGGGCGATTTGATACGCGCCTCCATCAAGCTGGCTTTTGTCAAAAGGCGAGCTAATAAAGTTTAGCAGATGTGATTTTCTAAACGAGACACTAACAAATGGTAGGTAGCACAATATCGTAGGAAAGCACCGCTGATCATGGAAGCAATTTTCTATTTTATCCAAAAGATTAATGTTCGCTTTATAAACTGCACGGCGCTTTGGAGCAATTTACTCGTACTTCATACGAGTATACTAGAGTTACAACTTGAGTTTAATCATCAACTTGTTAGTATGTAGATAACTTTTTGGCAAATAAAAAATCTAGAAAACGATTTCAAAGCTTTAGTGCTAATTTCTTACGTTTATTTTTTTTTTAACAGTCTCGTAATTGTAATCTCTTACGTTTATTTTGTAACTCGTGATTAGTGTATTTATAAAATAAGTCGCTATCTCTCTCTTCTTAGATGATACAATAGATGATGGGAGATAGAAATAAACACAAAAGTACTACAAATTTTATAATATGGTTCGAGAATAGCACTAAAGTTTGAAATGCTAAAAAAAGAAAAACGAAACCCTAATACCGGATCATTCAGTTAGTTGCCTGACTGTCCAACTGTCTGCCTGTCTAAATATGTTTCATATGTTCGTGGAGATAATTATAAAGTTTAACATATAGTTTAATATAAAGTTTTATTATGAGTTGGTTACTTTAGTCATCGCTTTCTACCACACCAATGGCAAAAAATAGATTAGTAGCGTATGTCCTCCCTTACACGAAAATTAAATATGTAAAGACCTAATAGAAAGAATAAATTAAAACAATAAAATCACAATCAAACTTAGCTAAACTCATCATCCTCATCAACACCATTTGTCATCATCTTCATAACAAAGTTTGGCGTTCAGTATGTAAATTAATTAATATTCGTTAAATTCATTTATAAATTAAGTTATATTAAACAGAAAAACAAAAGAGAGTCAAATTTTCTACAGCAGTGGGGGCGAGGAAACAATCCTGCAATCTTCAAAGCCACTCAGGGCTGTTACTTCACATAGCCACTCTGGGCTGTACACCTCGAAAGCCACTCATGGGCCTGGATTCACATTGCTTGAGAACAACCGTCTCAGCTGCAATAACTTCACATTGAACTAGAGCGACACCAACTCTAGAGCATCTCGTGAATTCGCTACAGTGCGACCAAACTGCGCGAAACCTCGTGCGGAGTTTAGCACAGCGCTCCGCGTCACTGATTCACTGTGTAGAAACGGACTCCCTGTCGACTGAGCGAAACGGCCGTATATATGTCGCTCGGGCAAAAACACTTCGTTAGCGCGAGTTAGGACTGTACGCAAGGTCACAGCGTCATAGCCTGTTATGCTAGTATTATAAACAGGAAAGGTTTTATAGTTTTTTTTGCATTGAATAGGCTTCCTAACTACTGGATTAATTTGAAATCTTTTGTCACTGTTACTTACTGCACTATCCCCGGGTGATATAGGATATAATATTATAATGTCAAAAATATCAAAGGGTGTTCATGTAGACGCAGACGCAGGCGACTGCTAATCCAAAATAAACTAGCTTTGAGCCTTTTTAGTATAGGTACGCAATATCTCTTCACTTTAGATGAAGTATTTCTAGCACCGTCATCGATTAATTACTACGAAAGTCAAGATCGAACCGTCTAATTTAAAAAACGATGTCCAAACGAATTCCATTGAATCCAACACAAATACCTTTAACGAGTAAGAAAATAATTTAAATTATGCCATGCTGTTCGGAAAATTTGAAATTCAAACAGATATGCCCTCATTGGTATGTGAATTATTTAGCAACGCAGATTTCGCAAAAACAGAGGGGACCATTTAGTTTGCGTTATCGCCACACGATCGCTGGCTTTTTAATCTGTCTGTTGACGTTTATGTATTTTGAGAGCTCGTGGATATTTCATTAAGAGTATGGTTATAAAATGCACAAAAATCAATTTAATAACTTGTAATGCAGACCGATTATCCCCTAAATAGGGGAATTTGGATCTGAGACTCACCATTCCGATCCAATGCCAGTTGATGTGTAGAGTGATAATACTTAGTTCTGCAACAATCACTTTGAACATAAAAGATAATTACTTAATCCACTTTTTCACAACAAATAGTATATATTTTAAAGATAAGATAGATAAGGATCGATGAATCCAGCCTTTACAAGTCTCGATGTGCTATAAAGAATTTCTTGGACGTCTTAGATTGACCCAGACCCAGGTACTCATGATTCTTAAAAGAATAGACTAACCAGGTAATGGGGCCGTTTATTAAATTCAATTAAGATGGTTAACAATTCCAAGGTAGGTATCTACCACAAGCTCTTCAGCTATAACGTTGGAATTCCGCGGGTCCTAAATTTTGATCCGCACAAAAGAAACTGACCTGCATCATTAAAGCCTATTGTAGCGAATTTTAAATTTTCGAAAAGCGAATTCGTCAAACGTAAAACAATTCGATACGCGTTTGAATTTGTTGTTCGGTCTGGCTTCAATTCAATTTCTTCTTCACAGACGTTCGCGTGAATTGGGTCGCGTAAACGGGCCCGCCCTTTTGGGACCGAAACATTATTTTTTCACACAGATTGCGCGTTCTTTGATGTCCTTTACATGTGTGCGTTAAGTAGTTCCTACGCGTTATTGTGTGTGTGTGTTCTCGTCAACGATACACAGCGGGACGTAAAAATGAAGCAGAAACGATTTGCAATGATTTTTCCTTTCGTTTAGAAACGTGTTTTGAATTTGCAACATTGTATTGTTGCAAATCTAATTATGTTTTTTGTTGTTTGACAAATTCAGTTTTATTATTCTGTTGAAGATTTTGTTTGATAAATATTAATGCGTTCATTCGTTTGTTTCATTTGATGGTCAGTCAGTAAAAAAATACAGGCACATACAATTACTGGCATATTTGTAGGATCCTAAATATCCTGCTTATCATGTCAATAGGTGCCAGAAAAGATAAACCAAGCAGTGCGTTCATTGGTTCATCGACATACAAAATACATATTATATACGTCTTAGAATGCACCCGTCAACATGAGGAATAGATTCATCATCATCGTCATTATCAACCGATGGACGTCCACTATTCTACACACCGTTGTTTAAACCCCCTGAATCTAGCGGCTCTCTGTGACCCGCTTGATGTCGTCAGGAGCATGACGTTAGCATGATATTTTATTGATTTTTCTAATTTCACCGCTAATTTTTAGGTTATTAGGTTATTGTAATTTCACCGCAAATAATACCTTATAAACACATAGATGCTCCGTGGCTGCTTGATAACTTCCGAAAGGGCAGAATCACAAAGAGGCCGATAACTTCTATATATTATTTTGTATTCTACGATGGAAGCAGTAACAAAAACATTATTATCAATAACCGCAAATGACGTCATAAGTACGTAAACGAGTGTTTAAAATTAGCCCGTTAAGTATTCGTAGGAAAGCTAACCTGTTAGCTTAGTGGCAGTTTCACACGCTACGGCCTTGTCGCTAGCGGTGGAAACGAGCATGATGCACGTCATACTAAATCTTTACGATAATGTGTACGATTTCCCTGCAACACTTTGCTATTGTACAAATGTTATGTTTTTTGTTTATTTTTAAACGACTTTATAAAAATAACGTTATAGGCACACGTTTTTTTGTACTACTATGATATTAAATGGCTATAGCTTTTTCGCTAGCGGTGAAAAAGAGCTTGATGCAAGTCATGTTAAATCTTTACGGTAATGTGTGCAATTTCCCTGCAAGTTTTTGCTATTGTAGAAAAGTTAGGATTTTTTTTTAATAAGAAATAAGCCCGCGCTTGACCACGATCTCACCTGATGGTAAGTGTAGATGTGGTCTCAGGTGGAACGAACGTTTATTTTTGTTTAATATTAACCAGCTTTATAAAAAGGAATTTATAGCGTATGTTTTTTATTGTAGCAAGATAATTTAAAATGACTACAGCTTTGTCGGTTACGAATATAATGCATGTCATACTACTAAATATTTAAAATATTTTTTGTAAGATTCACGTATGTAGAAATGTTATTTGTCTATTATTAGACAACTTTATAAAAAAAAGATTGTTGCCGTCACACTAAATATTTCCAATAACCTTCACAATTTATCTATAAGACATGGTTTGTAGATTTGTTATATTTATTGTTTATTAAATAAAAATAATGTTATGGGTGCATATTTTATGTACAAAAATGATAAAAAAATGGAGACGAGGAAGTCATACAGAAATCTTTACGATAATGTGTACCATTTCCCTGCAAGACTGTACAAGACGAGTTATGTTTTTAGTTTATTTTTAACCGGCTTTAGGTACAGCTAGTCATATATAGACACATAGGTAGGTACTTCTACTTCATAATATTCACCTGTGTCAAGATCTCAAACGAGTTTTCAGTACTTGACACGTCAACGCTCTTACGTACGTTAGAACAGGCGCCTTCAAATTTGACACAAAGTTGGCTCTCGCTTTGAACAACTTCGCAAACTACACTTCAGTTTACATATAGTTCTGACGTAATGTAAATGCAGTTTTGTAATACAATACTAACGTACCTATGCACGCTTTGCGAATTGCAACTTTGTTATGAGAGTACTAACACGAGAGAAAATTAAAATTTGGAAGTAATTTTTGTTGAATAAGGTACTATATTTTAATCCAAAGAGGATTAAAATGCAGTGTAAATGTGTCACAGGGTCGTTGGTCATTGGTGGCTCAGTATATAGCTATACTGAGTTGAAGTCTCTACAAAATACCTATGTTCAGCTGTCTACATGCACGTCCATCGACAGATAAATTATGTTGTTGACGATCATCTTTCTTTGTGGCGCAGTGGGTAGTAACCCTGCGTCTGCGTCATAGACCGTGGGTTCGATTCCCACATCTGGAAAATATGAAAATATTTGTGTGATGAGCGTGGATTTTTTCCAGTGTCTGGGTGTTTATCTATATATTATAAGTATTTATGTATAATATATATAAAAATATTCATCAGTTATCATAGCACCCACAACACAAGCTACCTACGAGTATACTGACTTTGGGGCTATATAGCGGTGTGTGTAATTGTCCTATAATATTTATTTATTTCCTATAATATACTCTTTCTAATACGACGCATCTTTCCCATACTCTTTCTTTCATTCATTCTTCTATTTCTTTCCTGAAAAAAAAATTAAAACGTTTTGAATTTCCAAAAAGATTTTCAATTTGGATTGAATTAGAAATTGAAACATTAATTTTAAACAAGTAACTACCTACTGAGTTTCTTGTCGGCTGCTCTTAGAAGAATTTCCTTTCCAAAACGGTAGTAGAATCAATACGCACTTGCAGACTTTACTTTACAAAATACATTTTTTACTTATGATTTACAATAAAATCACAAATAAGTAAGTAGCGTAAAATCAATTTTGTATTTCAAAGTGATTCGCTCCAATAGTTATGGCGTCCTCAATCTCATTTCATCTGACATCTCATAAATTATTTATTTAATAAAATCAATGAATGAATGATTACCTGTATCTATTCAAGGAGCTGCCTCGTTGGTCTAGTGGTTAGCCTATGTGGCTTCGAGCACGAGGTCCTGGGTTCGGTTCCTGGGTCGGGTCACGGAATAATTCTGAGCTTTTTCATTCTTCTATGAAATGTTCAGTACATTCTAAGCTCGGAGTCTGGAAGTTGTAGGTGTTAGATACACTCCCGTGCCTCGGAGAGCACGTTAAGCCGTCGGTCCCGGTCACTATCAACAACATGTGATAGTGATCGTTATCACCCTAAAACATTATCACCCTAAACCCGCCAACCTGGAGCAGCGTGGTGGGTGTACCCTCTCCTATAAGGAGGGAGGCCTAGTCCTTATAGTGGGCCGTCAATAGGCTGATAATGATGATTTTTTTTTATTGACTACAAGTTGGCCCTTGACGACACTACATCGTACTTCTACACGACATCGTACCGGAACGCTAAATCGCTTGGTGGTGCGTCTTTGTCGGTAGGGTGGCAACTAGCCACGGCGTAAGCCTCCCACCAGCCAGACCAAGACAAATTAAGAAAAATCTCAATCTGCCCCGCCGAGAATCGAACCCAGGACCTCCGTCTTATAAATCCACCGCGCATACCACTGCGCCACGGAGGTCGTCAAAATGATGATGATGATTCAAGGAGCTTCTTACAAAACATTACATTCCATAATTACATTTATAATGTGCCTAGTTTCCATAATTTAAGATAAGGTGTCAGAACTTTAATAAAACAATTACTTTAGTGACCATACTTATTAAAAGATGAACCGGCTTTTTCTACTTCTCGCGCTCAGCCTCAGTTAAATTTGTGCGTAAACGGCCTATAAACTAAGTTTACGAGGCGCATAAAGAAATTACAAGACACTTCATAATATATTCTAATTAAAAAACGAGCCGTGACCGGTCTTTTAGACCCAGCGTTATGTGAGGTCGAACAATAATTCATTGTGCTGTAAATGGTCACTATTGGATACCAAAATATGTACTTTTGTGAGGTCCTTCGGGCCCTTTCGGCTCAGGTGACACCGTGGCGTTACTAATTTGGGTCTGTTCGAATACATCGTACGGTCTATAGAAAAGTTGAAGGAAAAAAATACAGAATACGAATTTTAACAATTCGTATGAAACTCGATTTGATTCGCCCGTACCGAAAGGCTGTGTAAAATTTTTGGATTATTATTATATGTTTATTGTTATATAAAATTTTAAACATTTTTGTAGCAAAACTTTAGATTTTAGTATATTTATTTCATACAGTTTACCTGGAAAAAATCTCATTGAAATACAGCAATAAGGAAATTTCTTTTAATTTGTTATTGTTTTTATTTTTTAATTGTTATAATTTACTAAATAATTTACTTAAACTAAATGATATGCAGCCAGTATTCTTGCAACTATTCCACGTGGGCATGATTTGTATAGTTACTAGAATAAGTTAGCTTAAGTACCTACCTTATTGTACTCTCTTTCAATAACAAAAAAATTAAACTTAAAATACAAAATATGTAATTTTATAGATTGCTTAAGGACTGAAAACAATATGACATTAGAAATTCCCTTATCGTCACTTTGAGCTCTACTACTATGTACCTACTAGGTATTATAAATAAATAAATAAATATTATAGGACAATCACACACATCGCTATATAACCCCAAAGTAAGCGTAGGTAGCTTGTGTTATGGGTACTATGATAATTGATGAATATTTTTTATATGTATTATACATAAATACTTATAATATTTAGGTAAACACCCAGACACTGGAAAATATCCATGCTTATCACACAAATATTTTTCCAGACGTGGGAATCGAACCCACAGCCTAGTACAAAGAAGCAGGGTTACTACCCACTGCGCCATTCGGCTGTTCAATTATAAACTTCACCTATCCGTTTAACTTCATTGTTAATTAAGGTAACGTGACTAAATTGAAGCAAAAACTAGAACTCACACACGGTTATTAAGAAAACAAAAGGGCATTATTGTTTCCTTTACATAGAATTATGTGTACAAAAGAATGTTATTGAGTTCTTTTGAAGCTTTGAGTACCGTGGAAGAAAAATCACGGGCCGATATCACGCGGAGCTCGGCACGCGCTCTTTCAGACCGCTTTTTCCGAAACAGTATAAAAGCTATGACGCTAAACACTGACATTATGACGTCCGTAACAGACAAAGCAACTCCGTTCGAGACAATAGAGTCGAATAGACTGGAATAAAAGGTTGTTGTCATTAATTTCGTAGCTTTTGACATTTAGTAACGGTGCATCCTTTGTGTGGATGTGAACGAATTTAGGGTACTGCTACACTCGTTCTACAAATATCACGTCACTGAGGTGATCTATCTTTGACATATGTGGGTATTACCACAAAATACATAATAGGCTACTCACATATAGAGCAACTACAGGAAACATGCAGCTTCGTTTACGTGAAAATAAAAATTAAGTAATAAAGGCTTTTCCTTCTCAAGCGATACAATAGCTTACTATAGCAAAAACTGTCGTTACATCTTTTCGTGAGAATGTTTTCCGTCTAGCCCCCTTTCACAACGCGCGATAAGGAACTTCGTTTCAAAATAAATAATAAAATAAACGTTGCCTAGAGTATCTGCGAGAGAAAGTTCCGTCAAAATCGATTCAGTTGTTTAGGAGTTTAGCTAAAACAAGCCTTCAGTGAAAAGCAGGTAATTAAAAATACAGATACTTTAAGTTTATTTACAGGTTTGCCTCACTGGCCCAGTGGTTAGACTGTGTACAACAACTTACGAGCCTAGCTGCGAGCTTTGGCTCCAGCTATGAAACATTGAAATTGTATTTCGTCTTATAATACATAACTTATAAATAACATTACAGAATTAGGAAGTATTCGGTGTTACGCCCCCGTGCCTCGTGCCAATTTATGCCGAAGATCTCGATTGTTATTATTGCCTAATTTTTATGCCAACAGATATAACTAACGGATTAAAAGGTGGGTAAGCTGATTAGAAGTAAAAAAGCATCTTCTATAAACAGAGTGTCACTTCGTAGGGCTGGCAAACAATACATTTTACAAAGCTGATTTCTTTTTGCTGCCTTCTGTCCAATCTGAGGAGTAGGTATTAAGCTACATGCGTAATCTAAAATGCTGCTCTGCGGCAGAAAAATGTATCGTAGTAGTAGGAATTTAGTATGAATTTAGTTTGCATGTAGAATTACAGTAGAAGTGGGTGCGAGAGGTATACCAGCAAAATCTATACAATCTGCTCAAAGTCCTTGTAGCCAAACTAGAACTGCAGTTAGCTCCATTCTAGAACGTGTGTCCAAAGCCGTTCTAGCAGATAAGCTGGGCAAGAAGAATAATTTGAGCGAAGAAAGCGACCGTTGACAGGTCACAAAGGATACCCTTAAGCCTAAATCCGTCTCGCAAGTCTCGGACTCTGTTTTGCGTTTTTCTCTCTGCCTCACGATGGACCTGGCACTCGCACGGTAAATCCATGAAATGCTAAGATATTCGTCTCTAAAAGCTTATTTTAGGAGAAATAGTTCAAAGGGCTAAGTATAAACCCAAGAGTTATCGGATTCGAGTTCGGCGCTTAAGTCAAGTAGGTTTGAATAAAGCCTAATTTTGATTTGACTTTGTCTTTAAATTTTGACAGCTACTGAACCCAAACTTATGCTCAATGTGAACCTTGCCTGAGAAGTTATGTTTAAAATTTTAAGGCGAAAAATTTAGCGCCCAGCGTGTGAGCGAGCGCGTATTTGTCGGCGAAGCGGGCGGAAGGCGTAGGAACTAAAAACATTTTCACAATGCATTTTTAGATCCGATCGGCTCTTTTGTTCTTTGATTTTCCGCTCCATAGTCGTCATAATGCTCACTAGCACAAAAATAGAATTTCTTTGTTATTTGTTATATTATGTTCTTATTACTAACATTCCTGGCACGCCAAAATAAATTAGCATTAGCACTCTGTACTGCATTAATTATTTTTGCTACCACCTACCAAGTCAAGAGTGAATAGGCATCATCTAGGCAAGCGCCTACCGCTGTAAGCTTTGCTTACCGTCAAGCGTGATTGCAGACGAGCGCTAGCTTGTATTATTATTTTAAAAAATTTCAACAAAAAATAGAACCGATTCAAAACGCACTAAAAAGTAAAAATTAACTGTGTCATTTAGTTGCTTTAATTTACTTAAGCATATTATCTATTAAGTCGGTGCCAGCGACCAAACCACCAAGTCAAACTAAAAAACATCTTAATCTGCCCCGCCGGGAATCGAACCCAGGACCTCCGTCTTATAAATCCACCGCGCCACGAAGGCCGTTAAAAGGCTTAGCAGTTGGATAGCAAAAATAAGTCTATGATTTTCTGAATTCTAATTAGACATCATTCACTCACGTTCAATAAATTAACGTGAACTATAGAAAGCAATTAGTCTCAAACAAAAATCGTAAACGCGTATGCGATGTTTTATTATACGAGTTCATTTTAAAGCTGTCACATATTAAATCATTTTTATAGCGCGGCAGTTAAAGATGACTTGAAGTCAATAAATAATATCTGTGATACGTAGAGAGATGACCGACGCCGGTGTGAAATGGGAATTAAATAATCTAAGAGAGATACGGGAATTGGAACTGGTTTGTGAGTAGTTGAAGAGCTGGTGGTTATACTAATTACCATATAAAATAACTATTATTAGCCTATATGAACGACCGGGCCCTTTAGCAGGTCCTTTTAGCCAGGGAAAGCTCTAATGGAGTTTAGATCTACCACGCTGCTTCAATGTGGGTTGGCGGATTGTAAGTTGATAACTTTTGAATATTGTAGCTTAAGGGACTTCTTTTTTGTCGCATAAATTCTGGAATGACTACATAGTCTTAAGTATTTAATTTTTGTTTGAGAAGACGACGTAAACAAGCTATTGTATGAAATTTTTAGGCGTTACAACGTCCATCTATAATGGACGTGTTCATAAGAATGTATGATTCATATTATCAACCTATTAACCCAGCGTCATTGTGGCCGGGTATCTAATACCCGGCGGATTTTTAAACCGTAATAACTTTAAAACAAAATACCCGCGTTAATAGCCGTTTACAGTAGCTGCGGTTGTTGACCTTTTCAAGCGTATTAACAACTCTTTGTAGTATTGCTGCAATAAAAAAAATATTTTCTTTTTGTTTGATGCTAATACATCAATTTTATTATAAATAAATGTTTAATTTTTATAAATAACATTTATAATTACTTATTTCTTTAATGTAGAAAACGAGTATTGACATAAACTTGATTCAGTGTACAGTAATGTACATGGGTAAAATATACCCGGCCACAACGACCAAGTTCCGTTTAGTAGCCACAATGACGCCGGGTTAGCAACCCACAACAGAGCCAGTCCTCCCACCTTATTGAAAAGGGGATATAAAGCGTAGACCCACTACACTGCTCCAATGCGGATTGGCGAGCTTAGGGTTAGGGCTTAACGATCTCTATCGGATGTTGATAGGTAATATGATTAATGTAAGAAAATCATATTATTTAAAAATAATTAATTAAAATTTTAATAGCTACACGATTAAGGATCCGAATTTATAAGAGGTTTTGATATCGAACCCTGCGGTTATACTATTGTTCCTAATTGTAGAACAGGCTTTCGGCTTAGTTGGAGGTAAAATTAGTCAGATTGGTACATAAAGTCCATTCTTTCTTTATAGACACAAGAATGACGTTTCTATTTGTCATTTTTGTGTCAGAAAATAATAAATAGACGTGGAAATTGTTGGGCCATTTTTTCTTTTTGTACACAAGAATAACATTTTTAGTTGTAATTTTTGTGTGAAAGTATATCATGCCACTGGCTCTTGACCTAAAAGGAAGTGCGTGCTATAAATGATAAACATTTGCGCTCTTGACATGATTGCTGGTGCGCAGTTTAGCTTGTTCTGTGTAAGATTCTTACCGTCGAAGACATCGCCTATGTTTTTACTAAGCGCTTGCTAAGCGTGTGAATAAAATGATTATGGTTAAGATTGAAATGATGATCATCGAAACACATTTATCTCGCTGTTGGTTTGTTGTTTGTGGCGTGTTTAACGTTTTTGGGTAAGCACTGGAAACATATACAATAGTACAAAATTAACAAGGGTTCATAATAAGTCTTTTGAGGAAGTTGTGCGTTTATTTACGCCAAGCGATTTAGCGTTTCGGTACGATGTCGTGTGGAAACCGTAAGGAGTGTATTTTCAACCTACTCCTAACAATTAGCCCGCTTCTATCTTCACAATGAATCTAATAGATTAAAAAATTCATTCTGTTATTTTTGAGAAAAAGCAACTAATCAAAGCGTCAAAGTCACCCAGTTTCATTAGAAAATAAAATTATTTAAGTCACTACAAATCTAACCAAGCAATACACAATTGGTGTAGTTAGACGTTTATTATTCATGGTTCAAAGGCTGTTTTATATATTAAAATTTTATAACTTTAATAAATATTATATACCAATTAATAATAAACCAATGAAGTTGTAAAATAAGATTATCATACGTTATTATGTTAACACATTATACCATTCTTTAGGCGTAAAATTTGAATAACAATCCATATGAATAATGGCTTTTAATTTTCGGTATCGGTTCACCAGAAACGGCAATAAAAGAATACCTTATTAAAAACAACATAAATAACGATAATTCGCTTTCGGAGAAACATGTTGACAGAACAAAGATCGGTAACAAGAAACCTATTAAGTAATCTAAGATTAACACGATTTGCGACCCAGATTTTGAAGTTTTAATGAACTTAAATCATCCATTTTTAAAAGGCCGTTCGCCCATCAAAGCGTGCGATACTGCGGAACAGCGAGAGAGAGGGAAGAGCGGAACTGTGTGTGTTCATAGACGCGGAGCTTGGAAAGTACGAGTATCTATAGTGAAGTTATGTACCTATCTATGTTTGCCTATAAGCATCCTTGCTCCGCTTCCCGAATTTATCCTTAATATGAGCCTATTAGCTGTCCTCTACAGAGCCTGGCCTTCTTGGAGGAGAGGGGATGTTGAGCTTAAACTTATTATGCTGCTTTAATAGTGTTAGGCTAAAAGTGATAGTGTTTAATTCATTAACGATCACTAACAGATATTAAATATAGTGCTCTGTGCTCATGGCCGTGTTTCTCTGGATGCAAGTCCCGAAATCATTTCTTAAAATTTGTTCTTAAAATTTTTAAGAACAAATTAATACTCAGTTTTATTCTATGATCTGACCCCAGGATCTTGTGATTGGAGCCATATACCTAGGCTAACCACTAGACCATCAAGGTAGTCAGTTTTGTATGTCAACACTGAACAGGATTGGAGATACCAGTGTATGCAATTATAGCGATGGATTCTTACCTCCTTACCGGTCCGCCATCTCGCTGCGCTTTAGTGGGCAGCTAGCCTTATACCTTCCAAATACATTCTTGGAAGATTCAAAATCCTCTAAATTATCTAAACGTCTCCATAAAATAAGGACCGATCTAAATTATATTTTGTCGTGACAAACGAAATAGATTTCGTTTTTAAATCGCCCAATAAATTTCTTATGCAAATTTTTCGCTACATTCTTCAAGGGATTCGAGGTATTCGATTCGTACCTTCTCTTTTGAAAACTTATCTAGGTTTTTTATTAGACATGATGTTACTTGATTTATAAGTTTGTTAGTTTAATAGTTTTTATTTTATCATTTATGAGATATCTTTTCGGCTAGTTCTTTCTGGTTACAGCGTAGCAAGTTTCCACCCTGCCGGCAAGACATATTGCCAAGCAATTTAGCGTTCCGGTACGATGCAGCGTAGAAACAGAAAGGGGTGTGGATTTTTATTATATCCCTAACAAGTTAGTCCGCTTCCATCTTAGATTGCATCATCACTTACCATCAGGTGTGATTGCAATCAAGGGCTAACTTATAATGTATAAAGAAAACATATTGTTAGCAACACTGTATTCTCAAAAAGCCCAGAATCCAAAGACGGAAATTATAAAATAGAATACTACTCTGCAGCGTTTTTTCCGCAATTTAATAAACCGTTCTTTATATAAATAAAGGACGGTTTATTAAATTGCGGACATTATCAATTCCACTTCTAGCAGAGGCAGTGTTTCAGCCTAATTAATTTAACTGTAACTATTTTTTAATTTTGATTGTTTCATTTTGATTTGATTTAAAGTTTTGTAATAAAAGTGTGTTTATATTTTGATTAATGCTCTTTTGCTGCTTGTGCCTTTTGACCTCTTCTGCTGATGTTGCCAGAAATATCTATTCAAGCTACTCTCTTATCTTTACGGAAATGTTTATAGTTAAATCAAGCTTACTTTAAATAGCTCTGGACTACTGTCTGGACTGGGCAAAGTCATAATCATTCGTTAGTAAATTATAATAATTTTGATAAAGATCTATCGCTAGGTATCTAGTTTTTGACTTTAGAATGATCGCCGCGTTGGTTTTATCATTTATCATCGTCCAAACATTATTGATGGTGAGATTCATCAATCAAATATCGTAAAGATATAAATAATAATTGAAGATTGAAGTGGGTGTTTATAAATAAATACCGATTATTTTAAAATATTTTAAAGTGTATTTACAGGTTTTTGAAATTGATAAGGCGGTTAAAAAATTAGACGATTTCTAACTTTGTTTTACAAAAGTCCTGGGTCCGATGTTCAGTTCAAATAATTTAAAAATTTAAAATCTCTTGCTGAATTTTTTTTAGATAGCGACATAATTATTTTTATCTTAACAAGTAAGTAAGTAAAATGTACTTAACGAAAAGTGACTAGGCGTTTTAGATAACCACTCAGGTATATAGAAGAGTTGTATTAGTTTTCGTGCGTTTTTTCAGTTTAAATTTTTTATGCAAATGAGTTTAATCTAATTTTTAAAAATATAATGTCAATAGTTAATCCACTATCGTAGAACACATTTTCGCAATCAAAACATACGAGAACGACCGTACTCGACAAATTATTATACTTAAAATAAATAAAATAAGTAAAAAGCCCGCAAAAATGTCATCTGTTCTAAAAATCGTAATTACTCTGAAGTCAATGACCCCGTCATATTATAACGCCCTTGGACAGAGACCGTTTACTGTCAGTCTGACAGCGTCAGCTGATATGGTCGATCGTCTGCCTACTTATAATGTAAAAGGATATCTAATGCAGAGAATGTTAAAAATTAAAGTACGGGACTGTCATCGGTCGTCACGCAAAGTTTTCGACGCTACGTAGGTATCCAATTTTATAAAGAACCCAATACAATGTTTAACGAACGGAGCGTAAAAAATGAAATAAATTATTGACTATTTCTTTAAAATAAGTAAGCAGTTTTCCCAGTGAAACTGATGTACATAAATATGTGTGTATGTATGTCTTAGATATAATATTTATTTTAATTAAGTATATTCAAATGTATGTATAACTTGGCGCAATATGATCGTATATTGATACATCGTCTTAATTAAACACTGTGATTGGCCATTACAGGGCCAATCTTTCATTCTTCTAGGAATGGGATATTAAACCTCAAACCAATGGGTGTTAGTTACCTCAAAGTGGGTTAGTATAGGCTTAGGGTGACAGTGTTTGAATCTTTGACGATCACTGTAAATGACGCTATGAGCGCAATAACGTGCAACTAAAGTGCTTTCAAAATTTTGAAAAATAGAAAACTGTTTTGTAGCTCAAACTAGGACTCCATGATCCTAAACCTAGCAGGCTAACTAGTTGAGCAAAAAAAAAGCCCTAACTTAAGCAGAGACGGGCATTAAACGGGCATACAAAAGTTTGCTAAAACTTATAGGTACAAAAAACGAAATAAACAATCGTTTCTCCTCCCAATGTAACCGGGTCTTTAGCAGGAAATCGTAGCATTAGCATAATGCATTCAGTTGTCTAACAAAATTTAAGACGCCGTTCGAATATTTTATGGTCGAAATCTTTTCGGCGCCGGAACCGATGGTAAAAAAAAACTCTTGTAAGTAAATACGGCCGTCTCAAGTGTTATTAAATCCATTGACCATATGGACAATACGTCCTGTTTAGATAAGTCAAAACCTGGCTTAGGTTTGAGTTTCGACACATGCAATGAGTCATATATTATGTTGTCGTAAATTCAAATATTTTTTATTTTAAGTGGCTTTACAAATCTGCTAGACAGACTTGATTTTTCAAACGTATTTGAGCCACTATCAAAGGTTCGATTTTCATATTCTACCTGGAAGTGCTAGGAAGAAATATATCCGTCGGTCATCTTAAAAAAAATTTTACTGCATTGGTATTGATGTTTTAAATAAATTAATTTATTATTTTTTTAATACAGTAGTATTAGAATATAGTTTGAGTTAATGAGCATTTAATTTTTACCACACTATATTTTGTTAACTGACTGAAATTATTTATTGCCTAAGAAAATTTTAAAAGTTAAATTAAATTAATAATTTAAAAAAATCATACCTAACCGAAATATCAAGAACAGTTTTGTGAATGCTCAGAAAACAAAAAAAAGTTTATTCCGGTACCGGGAATCGAACCCGAGCCTCCTGGGTGAGAGCCAGGTATCCTAGCCACTAGACCATACCGGATTCGATGAGATGGGTGAAATTGTTGTACAATAGGTACATAAGTAATATTGGAATCCTTTTATAAAATTAAACTTGGATTTGATCCAAAAAAGTGTTACTAAATAGTCTCTCGTCACAGCTCGTTTAATTACCAGTTAAAAAGCAATAGTAAAGTTAACTAAATGTACAAAAATATATACTTGCTTGTTTCATTCGGTGCAGTACAATAATGCCGTTATTATTGGATAATAATAAACACACATCACACTAATATCATAAATCCGAAAGTTTATATGGGTATGTATGTTTATTCCGCCTTTTCGCCACAACTATTAAATCGATTTTGCTAAAATTTGGAATGACGATAGATTATAATCTGGATAAATATGTGAGCTACATTATTTTATTTTGCTATTCACGGAAACGTGACTTGGGAGCAAGAACTATAAAGATGACTATAATGCTCGACATCGATTCAGAGGAATACTATGACGCCTAGAAGGTTTTTTGCCATTTTTTAAATTGTTTTATACAGTTACAGTATAGTTAGGTTATTGTAATGGTTAAGTTTTTATTTTTTTATTAATTGTAGTTTTTTAACTGTAGGTAGGTACATATATTTTAGCTTTTGTCAGTAATTTTGCACCCTTATATTCAAGCTCCAGATATATGTATACTTATGTATTTTTATAGATATACCTGTGTATTTTTTAAACATTAAAATATAAATTAATAAGTATAATAAGTAAAAGGCATATAGCATCATAAGTAAGTGAAGCAGAGCGACTTATTGTCCAAAGTACGGGTACTTACGACCACCCACTTTGCTCTGCCTCTGTGATGTCATTGTGAGAGTAAACGGCAGATAATGCAAGGCAGTGACAGGCGATTAGATTAGCTACACTCAATGAACGACAATTATTAGTACAAATACAATAAACAATAACAATACAAATACAATAAACGATCATTTATAAACTTCTATTTATAGTAGAATAGAAATTCTTTGTCGAGTTTGTCCGAAGAAGTGTTTTTGGTATTCTTATATACTTCTTCTGCTAAATGACATAGCTATACTAAAGCCAAACTCTATTGAGAATGCTTGTCAACAAACAAATTAAAAATGAAGGTAGAAAATGCAACACATTTTATGCCTAATAAATTTAAAATTATGTTTGTTTTTTTATTAAATCTTATTTAAAAGATATTGAATATTTTAATTAGTTTTAAGCTTACTAATCTAATTTACTGTCATGAATTCATCGTTAATAAATTAATTTAAAAAATTAGGTGTAAAATGACTAGTGATTTCTAGCTTCATTTTTAATTTGTTTGTTGCCAAGCATTTTCAATCGAGTTAGGCTTTAGTATAGGTTCCGACATAATATCCCGATATCTCATTGCTCGATTCTAGTAGATATAGTAGTCTGCTTTTTAAAAAACTAATTTCAAATGAATTTTGAGGAATGCAATAGATTAGTGATGGTTGACTGTAGGTACGTGAAAACGGCATGCCGCTTCACGCAGTGACGAGTTAAAGACATGTAGTTGTGGCTTATTTCTGATAGGCAACTTAATAAGCTAGTAATACATTGCATACTTGCTCTCATTCATATATTTTAATTACAAAATTATTTTTATCGAAAAAAACTGATACTTGCAAATTCTTTTTGCAGTTTTTTTCGGCGGCAGCGGTATTTTAGACCATGAAGGGTTTGGCTATTGGTGCATTATCAGGCATACGAAGGTTAACACATGGGTGTCCCTTAGGCTGACAGGTGCACAGTTTTGCAACACGCAAGTACCTATCGCTCTATTACAGTGGATGGTTTTCCACTTAAGAGGGTTCGCTTCCTTGTTCCGTCAAATATTAATAGGTATTAAAGAAAATATTATATTTATGAAGTGGAAGCCACTTATGTTTTAAACTCTTGCGCTTGTATTGATACAAATGAAGGGTATAGGGTTATAACGTTTGATTCTTTTAACGATCACTTTCAGATGTTATTCTAGTTGTAGTAGGGAGGTTCGACAAGGCAAGTGCCACCCCGTATTGAGAATATTTACTGACTATAGTTTGCTTCACGCCGTTACCGAAACAAGCAAGCTCATGAGTAAGGACCCCGTATGGGTTTGAAACTAGTCGGGCATACTCCGACATACTCCGACTCAAAACCACATAGGCTAAAAGTAACATCCACCTGCTAATATTGCAACACAATGAGTATGACGATTTCTATGGCGCACTGTTATGCGCAGTGGATTTATAAGACGGTGTTCCTGGGTTCGATTCCCGGCGGAGGAGATTGAGATTTTCTTAAATGGTCCTGATCTGGCAGATCTTTGCTGGATTTTCATCCCTTTTCCAACTCAACTCATCCCTTTTCCAACTTAGATTGTATCGTCACTTACCATCGGCTGTGATTGCAGTCAAGAGCTAACTTGTATTGAATAAGAAAATTAATTGTATTTGTATTTGAATTAATTATATTGAATAATAATAATAAGATGATTAATTCTAAAATCTCTTATAGGTACAACTAAAGTAACGTGGTGGGTCCAAGCTCCAAGTATCTTATAGCGATAGAACTGGACCATACAAAACACACAAGGCTGGTAGGCTGATGATGTTGATTACATCAGTGGATACAAATCTTCACGCCACGCAAAGTAATTAAAACAAAAGTACTTAATAGCAAAAGCAACGGTCATTAGTAAGTAAATCTATTTCACAAAGGTTAACTGTTTGTTTGAAAACATTTAAGTGGGCTATACACGATAATATATCCTCTGATATAGGTCGTGATCGAACTGAAAAGTCTATTGTATTATTTATAGTAATAAGTAGTTAAATATTTTCTATTTATACATAACTTTCGCAAATCCAATTAATGTTGAATTAGTCGCAAGTAGTGTTTACCTGTAATTAGTTTTATCTTTCAACACATTACTCACAGATTTTATTTTTATTTCATGTTTTATTTATAAAACTGTTGGTAATAAAGAGAAAAAAATCTTTACAATGTACAACCTGGTCCTCTACTTTTCTGATGAATGTCGTTGTCACGGGTGTCATCCTTCCGACTTTACCTTATCAAATTAGCAGATTGGTCACGTGGTCGTTTTTTTTTCACCTTGTTGTGTACATAACTATTATAAGTTTAACTAAGTTATCAGGAAGGCAGTGGGAAATATGGCCATAATTAGTTAACGCTTGCTTGGCATCTGGCCTTAATATGTAAAATGACGATGACAATGCATGATGGTATCGCAGTAACTTGGAAACTGTATCTGTACCGCACTGTATAACTGTATTTAGCCATTGTCTTTACACGGCATTGCTTCAGAATGCTTTCACAGATTTGTATGAACTCCCTACTTTTAATCTCGATATGGCCATTAGGTTAACAACGAGATATGCATAGTTTTGTAAAACCGCGATTTGTTTCGCTAGTTGTAACATCGGAATAAGCAACGTAATTTCGGGTAATTGCATTCTTATTTTACACTGGATCGTGTATAGCCTGCATATAATATTCATAACAAAACAGATAAGTCAATGGAGCCATTAAAGATATTTATTTATAAAAACGTATCGTTTTATAGATGCCCATAAAAGTTAACTTCCATCACCGCCAAAAGAAAAGGATCACTTACCATTACGAGGTATGTTACGACATTTATTAGCTATAATGAATTACTTATAGGATGATAAATAAACATCTGTCTGTATGTTACTTAAGACTAAGAAACCAGACGTCACGTCAATCAATTGAAGATCCCTCTTACATTAAACATATGCTGCAGGCGTGAATAACCACGTTAAGGGGACCATTACTATTGTTGTGTAATTCACTCTAATCTCGAACAGAAGCTCTTTTGTATTCAAATTATTTAATTAACTATTGTGGCTTCGATCAGGAGGTTCTTGTTTCCTGAGTTTCATTTTTCTATGAAATTTTTGGGACATTCTAAGCCCGGAGTCGGGAAGTTAGTGGTGATACGCCCCCATGCCACGAAGAACACGTTAAGCTGTCGGTCCCGGCCACTCTCATCAACATGTGATAGTGATCGTTAATAAATAAAACATTATCACCTTAAGCCCGCCATCCCGCATTGTAGCAGCGTGGCGGGTCTACGCTTTATATCATCTCATCTACAAGGAGAGAGCCCTGACTGTGTGTGTGTCCCATAATAACTGACAAAACACTACAATATTTTAATATCATTGTTAAAAATTCCACATTAATAAAAAAAATTCTTTAAGACCTATTCTCGAGGCGTGAAAAAATGGGACGCGAACATCTGTTAGGGGCAACAAGATTAGGTATTAGTATCGCGACCTATTTATCAAAGTCGAATTAGTAGATGACATTGAGGCGTAAAACATATGGCCTATTAGTTTGCGGTCCTCTGTGCCTGACTGGGGCTATCATTAAACTGAAATTAGGTGCTAACTAAATTATATGAATTGGAACGAGGAAGTTGATGTTCGTTAAATTCCGTTTCTCATTTGTCACCTGTCGTGTTATGATTTTATTGGACAGAAAGGTACAGTAACAGCCGCTATACTTTGACGCTTTTAGCGTAGGCTTTTGTCAACGGTACACGTAGTCATATAACTACATATTATAAAATTAAATCCCTCGCCTCGTCTATCTGTCGGTTCATGATAATCTCAAAGACTACTGAAACATTTTTTCTGATCTTTTAATGACTTTCACTAGATAGACTGTTAATAATTTAATAACTACTAATAAATGAAAAATAGTTAGTATATAATTTGTTAAGGTTTTATGTAAATTGCTCAAGTAATATTAGCAATAATTGAGTTAGTATTGGACAGTCTTTTTGATGTAGCGTTGATAATAATGAGATACCTACTGGCAAAGCCAAGCCTCTAATAAACTAATCATAAAACAGTAATTTAACATTTAATTTATTACACACAGTGTTCATAGATTGTTATTAATAGTTAATAAGTTAATAAATAAACTACCAAGTTTAAAACGATTTCTGATTTAATGTCAATAAATTTTGATAATAAATAAAAAAATGCTACCAACCTAATTGCCTTTCTCAACCCTCAGTTGTGACACATGAAGTACTTATTTATTGTTATCGGAATCTCAAAAAAATCTCCGTTTTCACAACAATGATTTATTTAAAAACCAAAAATGAATTTATGCCTCTTCGGGGAGCTACGGTGTATATTACACGATTTCCTGCTTGATTTATTGAACTGGAATCTCGAAGCGAATTTTGAAATACAGGTTATATTAAATCTATCTTTCCTGATTGAACAATATGATTGTACCAACGTTAGGTACCTAAATTAAAATATGATATTCAGAATAATAAAATATTTAAATAATATTTATTTCTTATACTATAAAATTTCAAGAGTACCTCAATTTGTCCAGGTTCTCACTATCTGACCCTGACATGATGACCATTTTTTTTCCTTGAAAGTATACTCTTTCAAACAAAAAAAATATTTTTCAAATCGATCGCCTTCGAGAAATGGCATAAAATCCAAAAACATACTGTGGAATTGAGAACTTCCTCCTTTTTGGAAGTCGGTTGAAAATAAATTGTATTTATTATGTGATCATTATAATTACAAAGCCTTTTCGCAAAGTAGCATAATAGGTACCTTAAATTAAATAATAATTACCTTAAATTACTCACAAAAAACTAAAAAAGTGAATATTTCATCACCATGATTTTTCGTTTTGACAGGACGAGGCCTCCTTGGTTATAGAATAACGAAGCTTCTGACATAAAATATATAACTATATTTATTTTGATTTTCGTGGCTAAGATAGTCGCCTGCAGTTTATAACGGCAAGTATCTCGTTCAAGTAAATGCGCAAATCTATGGAGGGTAATCTACATGCCCTAATAAGGAGCAACGTGTAGTCTATCGCAACAGAGCCTTTGCCGTCGCCACCCACATTTCATTACAGGTTCACCGCACAGCCTTGTGCTTTTTAGCCTACAGCATTCAAAAAGAAAGAATAAGAAAGAGGATAATTTGTTTCGGGTAAATGTTGATTATAGTCCATAAGTATATATTTTTTAACCGACGAAAAAAAACGGAGGAGGTTCTCAATTCGACACGTATATTTTTTTTATGTATGACCAAGCATAACTTTTTACAGACTTGTCCGTTTTTAATAATTCTTTTTTTATTAGAAAGGGCATACTTCCAAAGTGGTCCCATTGTCATCATGTTAGGATCTGATGTTGATATCCTGGGGAAATTGAGGAACTCTTCAAATTTTGGAGGCACGCTTACAGAGATTTCGGTCTGTGTCTCGGTATTGGTAGCTTTTTGGCTACTAGTGCCGTATAATATACTATGACAGTATAGTACGAGTACGTTACGTGGCGATAAATCACTAAAAAGTAAGAAATAAATTTTTTTAACAAAAAATAGAACCGACTCAAAACGCATTAAAAAATAAAAAACAACTGTGTCATTTTGTTGCTTTAATTTACTTAAGCATATCTAGGAGTCGGTACCAGCCAAGGTTTCTACTTTAAGGACGTTACCTAGAACCCACAATCTGCTTTACTACGTAAAATAAATGTTCCTGAAACTTGGCTGGCACCGACTTCATAGATATGCTTAAGTAAATTATAGCAACGAAATGACACAGTTATTTTTAATTTTTAGTGCGTTTTGAGTCAATTCTATTTTTTGTTCAAAATTTTTATTTGATCATTACAAGTTGACTATAGTTAGTAATTAAGGATGCAATCTAAGAAGGGGACTGATTGGAAGCGGGCTAACTTGTTAGGAATAGGATGAAAACCACACCCCTTTCGGTTTCTTCACGACATCGTATCGGAACGCTATATTGCTTAGCGGTACGTGTTTGTCGGCGGCATGGTAACCAGCCAGACCTTAACCAATTACGAAAAACTTATAAACTATCCGATCCTCTGTCTTATAAATTTACTGCACATAGCCTTGCACCACGGCGGCCGCCAAAGCATGTTGTCTATATTTAAAACCAGCTTAAAAGAAGAAGAATCTTTCGAAATTCTGTATTTATAACACAACAGAAGGTAGATGTGAAGGGATGGAAGTTTCGATTAATTAGTGAAGGAATTGTAATAAATTTTTTTTTTTTTGAGTAAAAATAATATTTGTTGTTGTACACCGAAACACCAGAGGGCGCCACGAGAGCGCGAGACGGCATACAGCGCGGGCGCCCCCCGCCGCTCACGCGCACACACATCAAAGGCGGCGGCAAGATCCTTTGATCAAAAAGTGTCGTGACAACACAACGCGCGATAACCAAAAATGGGATTCCCGATCCCATCAATCCACAAAGGACCAATAATTTTAACGCAAAGCATTTCCAATTGCACCAGATACTTTTATTAACAGTGCTCAAATGATCTCACTAACATCATTAATTCCATAATACAACAAACTCAAAGCAAGCAAACGTGAGTAGATAGATACAACGTGTAACGTCCAATCGCTATAGACTGTGGGTGGTAAAGTCGCCAGTGCATGCGGGATAGAGTGCTCGAGGCTCGCCTATATAAGGACATACAGATTTCCCTTGTGATAATAATTAAGCCCTATTATATGTTGAGTAATGTCAATACAATTGGTTCTTGTTTTCTATTCTATGTTTTATTGTCTTCGACAAAATATTTTAAAGGCTACAGTTTACTCGTACTATCGAAAGTTAGTTCAATAATTGTTATACACTAGACTAGGACGCACGCAGTTTTACCCGCCTAGCTCCTGTTCCCGCGGGTATATCTGGATACAAATTACCCTATGGACACTACTCAAGAGTCTGACTATCATATGCAAAAGGTTTTTTTACAATCCTACTGGTATTTTTAGAGATTAGCCAGAACAAATAGACAGACAGAAAAAATTGTAAAAAATGTTATTTTAATGTATGTTGAAACGTTTATTTCAAGATTACTAAAAAAATGTCCAACAGTGGACGTTTACAGGCTGGTAATGATGATGATGATGACTTAAATTTAATTATATGTTTGTATAGATGTATAGATTTAGCCAGAAAGTTGATGGTGTTACACCTCAGTGCCTCGAAGCGTACATCCCCGGTCACTATCATCGAAGTCTGTAGTGATCGTCAAATAATCAAACATTAAGTTCGCCAACTCACCCTGGAGTAGCATGGTGGGCATTCGATGGGTCGACACTGCATATTCCTTCTCCTACAAGGAAAAGGCCTATTCCTGTTCTTGGACATTAATTTACTGATTGTGTAGAATAATTGACTCTTGTTTTGTATTCTATGTTTTATTCTTTAACGAAATTTTATCTACGCTTCTGTTGATCGATTGATTGATCACCATAACCCCACCGACCCGCACTGGAGCAGAGTGGTAGGCCTACGTTCCATATTCCATTTCATTCATTTTTATAAAGTGGGAGGAGGAGGAGGAGGAGAAATAGTTAATACGTTGATAGTGATGAAAATACTGGATTATATTTTTATTCGCAAAAGGTAATTCAAATAGCTTCACAATCACGCACTATACGCTATCATTTCAATGGCGATCCACGATACGCAATATCAGAGTTACAGTTTTCAATTAAAATTGAAAAGGATCTTCGTTTCATTGCAATACTTTTATCTCGCGCCAGCTCATGCCGCAGTGCTGTAATGAAATGTTATCTATTGCACTTTTAAAGCATTCTTTGTTTGTTGACATATCGAGATAGTGAGAGAGATTTGCTCTTAAATATTTAGCTCATTTTTTTATTTTAGCACGAAAGATAAAATAGAAGATAATTATTTCAAGTGAAAATTGAATCAGGAAGTTATACTATTAACAGATCGATAGATGCTACTTTTTCTTAAAGCAATTCGTTGTGTTTTTGAACCCAAGGGATACTGTTAGAAAACCCATATTTTAGGTCCTATTTTCAAACTCAAAAGTCATATTCGTTTATTTTATGCAGTGTTTGCTTGACTCTACCACCGGATCAGACACAAGGTTTTTACTACTACAATCACGCCTGATGAGGTCTAATTTGGAACGCGCTAACTACTCCAGTGCAGATAGCCTTAAAAATAATAAAAAGTAAAAAAATCGCAGAAGGATGAAACCCATTTCAAAAGGAAAATAATATCATAGAAATGAAAGAAAAAACCTGAAAATAAAAATTTATTTGGAAAAGATAGAAATAAAAAACAAAAAAGTAGGTTTTGAATTTTCACATAAATTTTGAGGTTATGTGAAAAAAGTATGAATATAAAAGTTTTAGATCTCTTGTTTATCTACAACTTTGCCATATAACTTTTTCCATAGGACTTTCAGTTTTGCCGGGAATCGCGAAAATCCGTTTTTTACCCCTAAACCTCACCCTCTACCCCTTCCCGACCTCAGATCGCCAGTAATTTATTTTTTCCTTTCATATTTATGATATTCTCTTCCTTTTGCAATGGGTTTCATCCTACTGTGTTTTTTTTTTGGTTTCAAAAATTATCGGCACTGGTCTATACATAGAAGTTCCAATACTAATCTTAATTGCTTCCCTCCTTCCTTCTACGCTATCTTTATAACTACGCGACGGATTTTAATGCAGTTATCATTAATAGATAATTCAAAAAAAAGGTTTGTATGTATAGTTTAATATTGTGTTACACGCAAATGTTATCTTAGTCTTTATTTTATTTTACTCACGCTAAGTTTTGTCATTCAGTGCACTTGTTTCTTATTTTTCGTTTATACGTAAGATCTATCAAATCCACTAATAATATTAGATAGAATAGATAAAACGATTTCATCTAACTCAAGATCGTGCTTTCTTAGAACAAACTACTCAGCAAGTATGTCATTATAATCCTACACGGGTAGTCTTAATAAAAACAAATCACTTTCCCAAGTAAAAAAACCTCAGAGAAATGCTTGTCCGCGTCCTAATGGATTAATGCTAAAAAATACATCATCGGCTTATCAAATGACGGGGGTCGCCTTTCAAATGAAATGTTCTATTCTAATGCCTCAGCCATTGGAACATCTGTCTCTTTCTTGGACCATTTATTTTGTGGGAGTAGAGAAAGATGGAAAATAATTTGAAGAAAAACATAATACGAGGTTAGACGTGCCTCTGTGTCACCTCACAGGTAGATCAATAAAACAGGCAGTTTCATTAGCTTTATGTTGGAGAGCACTTATAAAGACATTAAAAACTTCGAATTGTGTTCACTTTAATTTTATCGCAGGCTAACAATTTTTATTTGTAGAAAAATTTCAAAGATCCCTTTTTTCATAGATAAATATTTTTAAATAGTAGTATTATTTTTATATATCTTTACAAATAAATAGAATTAAAGTATCTTTTTGTACATTCCAGTTAACAGTCTTTTGCTAAAATGTATATGAAAGTAATATACTTATATGCCTGCGTCTACTTATAAAAAAGCAATGTTTTAAATTACTTTTACTAGCAGACAGCCAGTGTTATAAGGAGTAACTTTATATCAAAATATTCCCACAAGACCAGGCTTTAGGTATATAGTATAAAATACCAGGAACCGTTATATATTCCATATATTTTAATAAAATATTTTTACCAGTTTAGAATAAACACTATGGCACGCCATTTATATGCGTGGGAATATTTTTTGTTCTAATAACTTTTTGTCATTAATTTCGACAGCTATGAAAGCAACCCTGTATTATATTTCTCTACGCTAGGATTACTTATGTGAAAAAACTGTATCAGAATCCATTGAGTACTTTCAAAGATTAGAATGGATACACAGATGGGCAGAAATAGATACGAAAGTTTGGGCTTGTATCTCTTCACTCTTCTTTCAGTGACCCCTCTTCGTACTAATTATATTTAAAGTAGTTACAGGTATTCAGATGGGGTGTGTTATAAGTTTGACGTCAATGTCTGTCTGTGTCTGTCTGTCCGTGACATCGTGGCTCCCGAACGGATGACAAATTTTGTTTTTTTGTTTAAAAGGTGAGAGCAATGTTTGATGAATGGCTGCTACTAGAAATTGCGAATTACAAAATTTTTACAGCTCCCTAAATATGTGTATCAAATAAAACAGCATGACTATTAGAATACTATAAAAAGTTTCAAATTCTAGATGGCCGCTACAAAATGGCGAATTACATTTTTGTGGGGGTCTTTTTATTTTTAATTTTAACTTGTTGTTGTGATTCTAGCTATGAACAAAACTTTTTTAAACAGAAAAAAGATCCCTCTAAACTGAGTGTACTTAAATTAAAAAAAAAATTAAAGCATTTATCAGTACCACAAAACGATAAAACATAGCTTATCGTGAGACAGGGATGTTATTTTTAATTAAAACAGAATAGATTAGCTCGCTCCAGTATCAGACGCTACCGACAGATTTACAACTAGATTAAAGATATCATACAAATCCAATTCAATGGTGTTACAAAACGTTATCAGTTACTTACGATGCAGCAGATACCAGCTCTGGATGCATAGTCGCATACCCTAATGAGATGCTATGGTACAATGCTGCTTAAGTAATGGCACCGGGAGCGGAGCACGATAAATATGATCAAACAAAACGTGCAATGGAGGAAGCAGTACATTGCAGAGATAAACGACTAAAGCTTTCGCATAAACATAGAGCAGCCTTGGTTCTCAAGGCACGAAATTGACTCGAACTAGCGTGCTTAAACAACGTTAGCTTGATAATTGGCGAGTATCGCAGTACACTGTCACCGAGGCTCGAGCCTTTGTTTTCAGACAATACACGCTTGCTTGACTTGAGAGCTCTTTCAGTTTGAGATGATCCGTGTGGTTGGGACATCGAGATGTCTTTTGTTCTGGGGTTCACATCGTTGCTACGTCACCAGTCAGTTTAGTTGTCCGTTCTTGTAATCCTAGACACGACGTGTGTTTGGCTGCTAAATCTATGTAGTCACGACAGATAGAGCAAAACATCCCAGGACATATAATGTCGTATCAACTCAACTTTCAACGTCAACTTGAGGCACGCGTAGATGCTAAGCCGCATACCTGTTACTATTTTTTTTAAAAAGAAACAGCAATGTTGCAGAAATAACGAAAGTAATTGCATGGAATTAGCACTTTGCCGTGCCAACTCTCGACACAAAGAGCTAGTCCATTACTCTATCATATATTCTTACATCAGTTTTATTCAAGTTTTGGATTAATATTATAAGTTTTAATATACAAAGTAGTGAAACATGCTGTCTTGTTTGAAGTCTTGAAGCCTTGAGACTATTTGGCTTCAAACAATGAACATTCATAGTGAACTGAAGAGCTCTTTAGTTTGATATATTCCGTATGCCGGGAATGTCGAGTCTGTTGTATGTCTTTTTATTTCACGAAGGTCATCTTTGATAGTCTGTTATGTACATTTTTAGTATTCAGATTTCTTACATTTGGTTATAAGGTATTTTTTTTTATCGACTACAAGTTGGCCCTCGACTGCTATTACACCTGATGTTAAGTGATAATGCAGTCTAAGATGGAAGCGGGCTAACTTGTTAGGAGTGGGACGAAAATCCACACCCCTTTCGGTTTCTACACGACATCGTACCGGAACGCTAAATTGCTCAGCGACATGTCTTTGTCGGTAGGGTGGTAACTAGCCTCGGCGAAAGCCTCCCACCAGCCAGACCAAGACAAATTAAGAAAAATATCAATCTGCTCCGCCGGGAATCGAACCCAGGACCTCCGTCTTATAAATCCACCGCGCATACTACTGCGCCACGGATGTCATCAAAATATATTATTTATGGAATTAATCAGCGATTCCGGATATGTGAAATGTTGTTTTTTTTTTCGTAATCTTACATCTGGTTGTGGTGAAACAATTGAATGCTTGGAGTGTTCTGGGGATTAACGGAAACAGACAGACATACAGAAAATAATTACAATTGTTGATATTCTCTGGTTGGTAGTTGTCTTTTATTGATCCTATTCTGGTGACGTTAATTTTATTTATTAAAGACAAGCAGACTTCTATTCTTAATTTTTCTTCTTTTAAATGTTATCGCCTTAAAACAAATTAATGACAGCGATTAAGAACATTCGCTAAATATATTTTTTCATAGCTGCAACTGAAACATTTTTCTTTAATAAAGAAGCTGCGGAGCAAAAAATCCCAGATTTAAAAGAGTTCAGGAGTTATAAAATGTATTTTTAAAGCGCTAATCTGTCGATCTACTACGACTAACGTACATTTGCGATTTTTTGTCTCATCTGCGGGTAGCATATATTTTATTTCATTGGCACATTGATTTTTTCCGTTTCTGTTAGTGATGATATTTTTCAAGAAGTTAGAGAACTTGTTATGGAATATCATTATATATAATTAAGTAAAAGCTCACGGTTATGTACCATTGTACAAGACAAAATTCTACCCGCAATTATATTTAAGACGTACAGTCTATATGATTGCAACTAACAAGATTTTTCACTACAAATAGGTGCTCGTATATCACAATTTTTTTGTAATTAAGTTATATTCAATTATCGCGATATGGCAAATAAATTTGGAGTATTTATTATTTTATTTAAATAATATCTTATTGGCGTCATTAGCCTACCAACCCGTATTGTAGCAAGCAGTATGATGAGTCTACGCTCCATATGCCCTCTCTTATAAGGAGAGAAGCCTGGACTTGCAGTTGGCCGTTAATAGGTCGATAATTATGATATATAATTTTGTTTATTGGCTTATTCTTTACTACTCTATGGATGAATAGGGGTATTATATTTAACAAATAAACATCCTCGTCCATTGAGTAAAGGTTCCATAAAAAAAACATCTTAATTCACTAGATCGATTTTACATCTACAAAAAAAACGTCGCTGTAAATAAGCCCTTTACGACACGCGACATGTCGCAAGTGTGACCGTGTCTATCCGCCGAGCCACTCGAACTGCAAATGAGCATCTAGGTCGTAGTTTTTGCAATCTTTTTTCAGTAATTAATACTGTATTGAACCAACCTCAACGAGTTAAAGTAGTCCGGAGCTACGCGGCTGCAAATATTGACCGGAGAGTTATTAAAAGTTCGGTCAGTTTTTTTAACGTTGACAAGTGAATGTTTTATTGTGATCTCGGGGTAAATGGAGATTCCTTTTTTTAACTGACGAAAAAAACGAGGTGGTTCTCAATTCGACACGTATATATTTTTTTATGTATAACCACGCATAACGTATTACAGAGTTGCCCGATTTTGATAATCTTTTTTTATTAGAAAGGACACACTTCCAAAATGGTCCCTTTGTCATCATGTTAGGATCTGATGATGAAATTGAAGGAACTCTTCAAATTTTATAGGCACCCTTGCAGCGATTTCGGTTTTTGTGTAAGTATCGGTAGCTTTTTGGCTACAAGTGCAGTATAATATACTATGACAGAATAGTACGAGTACGTTACGTGGCAATAAATCACTAAAAAGTAAGAAATAAAAAAATTTAAAATAACTGTGTCATTTAGTTGATTTAATTTACTTAAGCAACTAAATGACACACTTTATCTAGAAGTCGGTGCCAGCCAAGGTTTCTACTTCAAGAACATTACCTATAACCCACAAACTGCTTTACTACGTAAAATAAATGCATAGACATGCTTAAGTAAATTAAAGCAACTAAATGACAGTTCTTTTTTACTTTTCAGTGCGTTTTGAGTCAGTTCTATTTTTTGTAAAAAATTTTTATTAATTACTCAAATTTAACCCTTAAATTGATTACCATGAATTTTGATTCGTCCTTGGAAAACAAAGAGTTAGATTTTATTCGGTCACTTCAGTTCAATGTCTCGTCTTTGACTTCAGAGATATTTCATTTGGTTGGTGGGAGGCTTCGGCCGTGGTTAGATACCACCCTACCTACTACTACAATACTACCTACCTATAAGTTAAGTCACGCATTATGTTTCCATTTATATTTTCGACGACCTCCGTGGCGCAGTGATATGCGACTATGCCTGATGGATTTATAAAATGGATGTTCTGGGTTCGATTGAGATTGGGATTTTCTTATTTTGTCTTGATCTGGCTAGTGGGAGGCTTTCGCCGTGACTAATTACCACCCTAGAGACAGAGACCTACCGCCAAGCGATTTAGCGTTCCGGTACAATGTCCTATAGAAAGCGAAGGGCTGTGGATTTCATCCTACTCCTAACAAGTTAGCCCGTTTCCACTTGTATCGACACTTACTGTAAGGTGAGATTGCAGTTACGGGCTAATTTGTAATTAATACAAAGAAATAATATAAAAATGTTTTATGCAATTTAAAAATATAATAAAAAAGCATGCATAGCATGATAATAACTTTATGATGACTAGGTTATGAAAAATATTATACAATACACATCTGCACAAAGTAGGAACTAATTGAAAAAGCTCTAGTACCTTTGAATAATTTAGTAGTGCTTTATTACCACTGTCCAGGAGTAATAAACCTAAAAATTAACATGGCATTTATTATTTTTTAAAATTCTCTGTCCATTCACTTTTTATTCGTATTTATGAGAGCTTATTAATTTTAAAAATTGTTTGTATATTTTGTTTATATAATTCAAACATGCTGTTTTTTAGTTTGGTACCTAAAGTTTTGTAATGTTAAAATTCTATGATGTTACGTTCTATGACGTTGCGTTGTAGGTTCGAATTTCCGGCTCTTATTAATTAAGGGCAAGACATTGTGTAAGCAGGGCATGTATACCTACAAATATATGCCATACTAGAGGACACCTGCGGCTTTACTCGCGTAGTTCTCTTTCCCGTGAGAATATCGGGATCGAATGTATCCTATATGATTATTATATTATTCTGATATGGAAGCTATATTATTGTGAAGTTTCATCAAAATCCATTCATTTGCGTGAAACAAAATTATTTACAGTTAAATATGTACATTTAATTAAATATTTATAATTAAATGAATAAAAAAATAAATGCTTAAACACTACAATAACCTAATCTATGTATAATATATAAAAAAAAACAGTAAAAAAAACTTAGGCGTCATAATATTCCTCCGAATCGGTGTCGAGCGGTATAGTGCCCAGAAGGCTGGCAGCATTGCCACGTTGAATGGCAATGCTCATCCTCTGACATAAAGAGAGACCAGCCCTCTGGTCACGGGAGGCGTCGATCAAACGCTTTGAGATTTCTCTATAAAAAAGCGAGTACTCGGACCCCACGGTTCCAGCGTTTCAACTCTGAACGGCTCAAATACATAATCTCCGACGAGGTTACTGTACTTGCGCCGCTTGAAAAAAATTAACAGAAACGTACAATCTATCCCTACTTTTATAAATACCTACAGTAGCCCAATCACTAAACTTTCTACATTAACATTTTTAAAATTGAATATTTTAGAAAACACGCTATCTATTGTTTTAAAAAGTGCACCAAAAAGCACATCTGGGTGACGATTAACATCCATCCATCCATACATACAAACATTCGCGTTCTTTAATATTAGTAAGGATTTATTAAATAAATAAATATTATAGGAAAATTATACACATCGTTATATAGCCCCAAAGTAAGCGTAGGTAACTTGTGTTATGGTTGCTATGATAACAAATGAATATTTTATGTATATTACACATAAATACTTGTAATAAGTAGATAAAAACCCACTGGAAAATGTCCATGCACATCACACAAATATTTTTCCAGACGTGGGAATCGAACCCTCAGCCTAGGACGCAGAAGCAGGATCACTCCCCACTGCGCCACTTCACCGTCAGAACCTAAAAAAAAACATTCCTTGCTAATTTACAAGAACTAATTTGTGAATTTCATTTATTTTCCCGGTTTACCATCGAGCTATCAGGCTGAAGCCACTAAACTGATTTAGCATTCCAGTACAACGCAGGAATTGTAGCCGATAGCAGGAACGCTCAGCATAACTTCCATATCTCATTAGCGTGTGTTACCTCTCCTGAATAGTCGGGTAATACACAATCGTGTCTAACAGTCAAGTTATCGTACTTATGGTTAATCACGTAGTATGTGTAGGTATACTGAAAATTAAAACGATTTTTATTATGAGCTAAATTACGAATTATGGTTCCATTTTTGACCGACGAAAAAAAACGGAGGAAGTTCTCAATTCGTATATTTTTTACTTCTTTTTATGTATGACCACGCATAACTTTATACAGAGTTGTTCGATTTAGAAAATTCTTTTTTTATTAGAAAGGGCATACTTTGAAGATCGTCCCATAGTCATCATGTTAAGATCCGATGATGATATCCTGGGAAAATTGAAGGAAAAGGAAAAGGAAGGATTTCAGTTTTTGTAAGTATCGGTAGCTTTTTGGCTTATAGTGCCATATAATATACTATGACAGTATAGTACGAGTACGTTACGTGGCGATAAATCACTAAAAAGTAAGAAATAATTTTTTTTAACAAAAAATAGAACCGACTTAAAACGCACTAAAAAGTAAAAAATAACTGTGTCATTTAGTTGCTTTAATTTACTTAAGCATATTTAGGAGTCGGTTCCAGCCAAGGTTTTTACTTTAAGGACGTTACCTAGAACCCACAAACGTCAAATAAAAATTTTCCTTAAACTTGTTGGCACCGACTTTATAGATATGCTTAAGTAAATGAAAGCAACTAAATGTCACAGTTATTTTTTACTTATTAGTGTGTTTTGAGTAGGTTCTATTTTTTGTTAAATTTTTTTAAAGAAACCGTTTAAGTAGAAACAAATTTGATTTAATCTAGTTCTTCAATTACTTTAACTAATATTATTTTAACTAAATTAGGTAGTTGTGTGGTCAGGTATTTAGACGTGAGGGGATTCATGTCTGCCACTCTGCTCCAATCCTGGTTGGATAACTATTACTTTTATTACTGTATTAATGTACTAGAACAGACATCCATAATCTCTAATAACTTCTCAACTCCGGGTTGAGAACTGTTACTGATAACTTTTTTAGAATAGAGAAATTTCATATTGCGCTAACCAAGATTCAGTTCAACGATAATATTTTTGCCTACTAATTTGAATCACAAAATAAATACCAATAATAATAAAAACAACAAGTGCCTACTTTTTACCATTTCAACCTACCAATTTGACCACCGAACATGCTAATAAAAACAGCGCCAAAGGTTTGTAAGCCATGCAGACAACCTAGGCAATTGAAGTAACTATACAAGGCAGTTATTTATAACAGGGCCCTTCGCCCGCAGGTTCAAAATAAAATTATCATTGAATAGCGACTATTACAATAATTCGGTTGCGGTCAATGCAATTATCCCGTTTTACTCACCCCTGAAATCCCATTGGCGATGATTGCATCAATTGTCTGGAATGCGGGTGCCGACAGCTTGTTGATCTATAAATAATTTTGGGGATGTTGTACAGTTCGTATAAATAATACATTTTCGTCGCGACCAGGGGTTCATAGGTTTGAAATATACGAGTGCCTACCGAATATTTTTTATATTAGGCCGTGGTTGATCAAATCTTCAATGGAGTATATACCATCGCCCTGGTATAGGAATGCAGAGAACGCCTTGCTGAAAATGCGTGTGTTATTATATGCTAAATATTGTGTGCAGCCTCAAATGCAAGTAATTTTGGTTCGGTGGCAGAAATAAAACTTGATAGCAATATATCGCCGAAAGAGCTATTTTTTTATTCATTTGCCGTTGACTGAAATCACATCTGATGGTAAGTGATGATGCAATCTAGAGTGGTGAATAGCTACTGCCGACGCCTCCTACCAACCAATTTAGAAAATCTTGATCAGTCCAGGCGGGAATGAAACCCAGTGCTTCCATCTTATAAATCCACTGCGCATACTACTGCGCCGCGGAGGCCTTCAAACCTTGACGAAGTTGTGTCATATAGAACTCTACAAGTACTTAAACAGGTTGGACGCTTTTACTCACAAATATTTAATGTAACTATTTATAAATAACCTCATCTATCCTCTATCCATCTTACATCTCGTTTTAAATAAAAGACCAAGGAAGAAGAGCTTAGGCGAAAAACACAAAAGTACTTGAAATGCTGAGATTCTTATTCACTTGATGACAGAAATATTAGATAATACTTTAAACATGTGATGTACTCCCTTAAAGAGAATTTACTATTAAAAATTATCTAACTCGAACTTAGTTAACCTTTTTCACAGCAATTTGATTTATAAGCACACTACCAGATAAAGACTATTTTATCTTTGAACATTGTGTTCATTATTTATTGCCTTGATTACCAACCAATTTATAAATAGGAGAGTAGGAGACACGCTTAGTTTTTTGGGTGATTACATCATTATCACCCTATTAACTGCCCACTACAAGGACAGGCCTCCCTCCTTATAGGAGAGGGGATATGGAGCGTACACCCACCACGCTGCTCCAATGCGGGTTGGCGGGCTTAGGGTGATAATGTTTCATTTATTAACGATCACTGTCAGATGTTGATGATAGTGACCGGGACCGACGGCTTAACGTGCTCTCCGAGGCACGAGGGTGTAACACCACCAACTTCCAGACTCCGGCTTAGAATGCACTGAACATTTCATAGAAGAATGAAAAAGCTCAGAATTCCATGACCCGACCCAGGGATCGAACCCAGGACCTCGTGATCTTAGCCACATAGGCTAACCACTAGTCCAACGAGGTAGTCCACGAGGTGATTACATTCGAGTCGACGAGACGAGTCAACGAGGTGATTACATTGATTGATTTAATTATTTGTCTTCCCCCAAATTATCCATTATTTTTTAATTTCTACGAGATATCATGAGAAATCTGTCCTTAGTCATCAGACACTTAGTTTTGTACCAAATTTTTGCTGAGACACCCTTAAAATTTGACCTTTAATAGTGTTCTTCTTAAGGTTGCTACTAATTTTAATGACTGTCATCTGGGAATATTTTTTTTATTATTGTCAGGAATATTGTAAAATACATGATTTTCTTTTACATTTGGATACTTAAACCCCGCTAGTCCCCAAAGCCTTCACGCTTGGACCCCCATATTTCCGTATGCACTACACTTGTGTTAAACGCATGGTTGGAATTTTTAGCTTTATACAATCACAAGCGTCTGACTATCATAATTTCTCAATTTATTATTTTTAAATACTTTTAATCTCTACATTTACTGAACAGTAAGAATTATAAATTTGTACTTCGTAGCTTTGTCTGTTGCACAAGTTGAATCATTAATAGAACATTAATGGACCATTACACATATAACTTTCATTTTAATTGCATTTAAAAGCAATAATAATAAAATTTTATACGCAGAAGAAGTTGTCGCATCTCTCTGTAACAAATTAAACTTACTTAAAGAGCTTCGGAGGATGTTAGCTGGCGACATGAGAGGGGAAGTACATTGCCGCTGGCCCCAAAACGTGGATACGGTTTTGTCTCCAAAGATTTATATACAAACAAGCGGTAATCTCGTTTCCCGTGGGCGGAGACGCATTTGTTCAAAACGTAAAACGGAACAACTCACCCTTGTTGTGTATTTTCGGTTAAAACATCCTTGATAAAGCCGGGTCGGGCCATATTCCTCGATAAGGGAAAATATGTTAATTTGGCCGCTACGAAAGAGCCGATATGACCTACTAAGTGATTGGGTTCCCGGTGCGCTGGCGTGTTTTGAATTTGAAGTCGTCCGACAGCCCAACATCACCCCAATGTTTACAAATTGCTCGATGGTGAGTAAACAAAAATTTATCCGAATCTGCCCCGAATGAAATGCTTATCCAACGGAATACTCGTTTGCAAATTTATTAGTACTGTGGTATTAGATTGAGATACCCTTCAAAAGTCAGATTTTCATGATTTTATAATTTCCAAAAGTTTATCTTAAAATATCCAAGCTCTGGTCATCACAAGCTCTTGAGTCTATCAATCAATTAATAATAGAGGATTATGAACAACGAGGAAATGTGTATTTACCTACTCATTTCAAAAAGCTCTTTTCATAATTAAGGCTCAAGGTGCTCGAAATTGAAACGGTGGCTGTAAAAAGTATAAAAAGTAGGTCAGATTGTTCCTAAAATATATCCACTTAGGGATGCAAAATATTGCCGAAATGAACGCCTTTCCTCACAATATGGCGCCACTAAAATTTCCATCTTTTATGAAATATTACGGATTACTGAGACGGTCGTTTCGAGGAATCTAATTTTAATTAAAAAATATACAATATAATTAATTCAGTTTTCAGTATTTGGATAACAGCTTTTTAATGTTTACTGTAGTCTAGACAGTGCAGCTGGTGCAGACAATACTTGTATACAATTAAACTCGACTTAAAACAAAACAATTTTAGCTAACAATAATAATAAAATCATTAAAACAAAAACACTGTATGAAAATGGGGATCTTAAAAACATAGAAATTTTTAGCTAACAAAAACAATAAACTCATGCGAATAAAACCATCAAGTCAAGTTTGTTTATTGATCTCTGTTACTGGTTGAAAGATGTAATTTATTATTACTAAATAAACATTTCAATCGGAAAATTGCTAACTGAATTCGTATCTAGAATAATTGATTTTATATCAGAAATTCTTACCATGTAAATATAGAAACGCCGAAATCTTCAGATTGGCTTATCAAGTCTTTATCGACTTGCTTAGACAAAATTTCAATCCCGCCAGCTTTTGAACGAAAGAACCGCATTATAATCAGTTAAAAAGTACCGATGCTACAGACGGACACACAGAGATAAACACATCTAACTTCTAACATCCTTCTTATTAACGACAGGGCTAAAATATGTATCACATTTTTTTAGATGTGTATGTAACAAATGTACCAAAGATGATTTAAAATTACCATTCATGAATAAAATTAATTTCAAATAGATTAAGTTTAGTTTTGATCAACAGGCTTTGTTTCATTAAGAACGAAGAAATAAAAAAAAACAAATTCCACGTGGACTAAGGAATAGGCAAGGACTCTCTTAAATCAGATCCCGATGACACCGATAAATTCTGATTCTAATTATTTTAAAACGGCACCAAGCCGATAAAACAACACACCCAAGGGCGTTCGGAAATTGAGAGATCTTAAATCAATTAAATACGAAATTGACTTGTCAGAAAATAAGGTTCACGTTTTGTTTGATTTTCACAAAACCCTACCGAGAAATAGAGCATAAATAATATACGAGCTGTACGAGTGTGTTTTCACATAATTGCTCGTTGATTTTGAATTTAAATTACCTACCCAATTTTCACTACAAGGAAAGGAAATTTTTATTTTATTAACTGTCCAGAAGTATGTATAACGGTATCTTTAATTGAGTTAAACTGTCTTAAATTCGGAAATAGTATATTTAAAGTTTTCGCTTTTTGGTAATTTTCGGGTTTAATGTCCTCCTGTTGGACTATAATCTTAACTATCTAGGGTTTTTGTTCAGATAGTTAATAAAGGTGGCTGTTGAAAGAACTGTCGCCATGCTTATTTCTGCAATGTTTGCCGGTTAAATTACCGGTTTTGTAGGTCTATACTCTATGATGAGTATAATCATTAAGATTCCTTGCTTGTACTTCGAAAAGTTAACTCTTCCAAAAACAATAGTCTTTCACTTAACATCAGATAGATCCTCTGTTCCGTCATCGAACTATGACCTAAAATTAAAACTTTATAATTATATAAATTCGAATTAAAAGAAGTAATAGTAAGAGTAAGAATAGATTATCCAATATTAAATTAAAAAACTATATCATACATTACAATAACATTAACGTTATTATTTTCCACTCGGCTTTAAGAACGGACACGTTGGTCGTAATAAATATAAAAGTTATAGCGTGCGGGAGCCTTAACCCTTCGCTTAAGACTCGCCACAAGCGGATTACCGTCATTACTCATTTCCACGTAGTCCAAGAGCCAGCCGTTATTTATGTTATATATGAATACAAAAATTTGCTTGAAAATCAGCAGTACATATATTCATTTCCTGTAACATAAAAGTTCTATACTACGTTAGAAGTTAATTAAATATTGCCCACTTGTATACACCTGTCTTATTTTATGTCAAGTATCATATTTGTAGACTGTTGTACTTTTTATTACGTAAAACTATTCTTCTTCTTTAGACTTTTCAAGTGAATCTAATTTTTTCAAATTTAAACTTTTAGGTACCTATAAAGTAAGTTTACTAATGAGTTCTCCCTATTTCCTAAAGTTGATACAAAATTTTAAAGAAAAGAAAATAAAAAATTACAGATTAGAATTACAATACATGAGTATTTAATTTATTAGTAGATTGGGTTCTGAATTCGTTCCAGTCTGAATCCTAGATAAACCATTTTTATTTTATTTATTTTTATTAGGGAAAATAATGGGAGGATATGGGAGAAGAAATATGGACCTTAGTTACCCACATGGTTGGTTGGCAGGCTTAATGTGATATTATGTGATTAAACGGTTAGTTTCAGATGTTCATATTAACATTAACATCTCCCGGTCAATTTAACATATTATTTATATTAAAAATAGTTGTGCCGATGGTCTCTTACACTACAGCCGTCTAGAATGCCTCGGGGCTGAGACAGAATGTACGTCCCGTTTTTTCTTACCTGTTTATTTATGTGAAGCTCTAATTGCGTTTTTATGTTGTGGGGAGACGTGTTTATTAGAATTTTAACATATTATTTTATTTTTCTTTGTTATTCCCATTAACAACGAGAAGCTCTTAGGTTTGCTCTGTTTTTGATGACGTATGGTTTTAAGGTTAGATGGATTAATTTGCTCGTATTGTTTTATTTAACCACTACCTGCTAAATACGGGTTAATTTATTACAGGCATTTTAGGGCAATTTTAGGACGGTAACTTCTTTATTGAAGGTACATACCTTGCATGCCCTACAAACTATTGGTCTGTTTGTAGGCGACGATTTTCCATTTACCATCGAGCGAGCAGTCTGCTTAGTCCATCAATTATGATTATTACTGAAAAAAAGTTAATTTATAAATTCTGTGTACTACAATACTCTATGACCGCATTTTAAACATATGATGAGAGAAGCGTGGTGTTATGTATTCTCCGTGTTACTATACGGTGTTAAGCAGCATGGACACTAGCGCCAGCAATGTGCAGTAAACTCGAAGCATTCGGGATGAAGATATATAGGCGACTGTTGCGAATATCATGAATACATAAATAAATACTATAGGACAATTACACACATCGCTATATAGCCCCAAAGTAAGCTTAGGTAGCTTGTGTTATGGGTACTGTGATAACTGATGAATATTTTTATATATATTATAAATAAATACTTATAATATATAGATAAACACCCAGATACTGAAAAACGTCCATACTCATCACACAAACATTTTCCAGATGTGGGAATCGAACCCACGGCCTAGGACGCAGAAGCAGGGTCACTACCCACTGCGCCACTCGGCCGTCATGAAGGGATTGCATTCGTAATACTGTTGTGCTGCAGAGATTTGGAAAGCCCGAAGAGATTCTGCAGTGCATACAAAGAAGGAAGCTCGGATACCTGGGCCATATAGTGCAACGAAAATGCATATCCTGAATCAAGAACTGTGGTTTAACTCGGGCTTCAGATCACTGTTTATAGTAGCAGCCGAAAAAGTTAAAATAATCTTAATGACTGCTTGCCTCCGATAGGAGAGGGCACTAAAAACGAAGAATTAGGTACTTCGTCTACTATCGATAGTATAAATTTAATTCTAACATTATGTCTCTTAAAAAAATAAAAAAGTCTTTGATACAAATGATAGAAAATAGTACAAAACCTCTAGAAATAGGTTATGATCTATGTGGTCCCCTCAATCTATAAATTTTCGGGTCAAACTCAGTCAGGGGATAAAAATGGTATCCAAGAATCTTTCACCCATAAATATCAGCATTTATTAACCATATTATAATAAGGGTTCAAAGATTCAGTACCCTTCCTGCCCGATGATGAATAAATTTGGATTCAATTTAACTTAAGCTCTCTTCGTGTGTGTGAGTGCAATAAAATATCCAAATTGTTATAGTTGTAGAGATAGATGTTATATTTCTTAGGGTGATAATACATATATTTATATAGACGCTAATGTAATGATCAAGTAACAACAATTCTTTAAAATAATCATATTTGTGACTTCAACATTATCTGCCTCATTTACTATCTACCTTCATTAATTAGATCTTCTTTCACCTAAAATTTGATCTGACCCTCCGTGCTGCATCAATTCTGCTTGGCAAGTTTACACCCAGGAACTCGTGATCCGTAGCTAAAAAGGTTGACTGGATAAAAAAGGCAGTTGATACTTAATACTTATTAGTCAGTAGAACCAACCAACCCTTACCATTGCGTTTAAGTAATGCGGCGATTACACTTAAATTAAATATTTCTCTATTATATAATAGAGAAAGGATTATTATGCTTATTCAGGTTATGATGATTATAATTACGACGATAATGAACAACATGTTGATGAGATGTATGAAATATTCCCGTCAACTCCGCTACTGTAACACTATAGTGTTACGTTTACCCCAAAAAGGTTTTTATTGATACATCGGCCGTGTCCTACTTTTATATTGGCACTAAAAGCGTATAAAGGAGTGTTTGAGTAAAGAGGTTTACTTACCCTTTGATTGTTTGCGATACGTTTACTTCGGACCTGCGGAGGAGGAAAATTTCCGCAAATTCCTTCATTTTCATGATTTATCGGCAAAAACCAATCTTTTAGAGATAATAGCGAACGTTTTCTTTGCACTATATCAATGTCGTTCGGTTTCTCTTAATGGATATTACAAGTAATTTAATTTTATTATACGCTCTTATTTAGTTTCTCCTATTCCAGTGTCTATAATAAAATATTGCACGTTAAATTTGATCCAATTCTCAGTTTCTGATTAAGCTAAAATTTTGCATGTATATGTACCTGTATAGCGTGACAATGCTATATTATGATAACATGGGGCTGACCTGATGCTGAAGCTGGATGGTGTCCATAGGAACTCCGCAATAAAACGACAGAATCCCATCAAAATTGGACTCGTTTAATCCAACTTGATTAGTACTTTGTATTAGTCCTAGATACAAGATACCATAAATACAATAGATAATAAAACCTACAAGTTAATGCGGAATTACAGAACAGGAGATAATATTGCAAAAAGGTAGGTTGTTGTTAAGATTCATTTGTAAACGTAAGAATTTCTCAAATGTATCGATTTTTTATTACTAATTAATAATTATAACTTGATGATGGCAAAGCTTGAATGTACTATCATTTGATTGTAAGATATTACAATAATTTTACATAGTTGACATCTTGTAGGCGGTGTGGCAATTTACTTAGCATGTATGCGTACCTAGTGTCGGTTAAAAATTATCACTTAATTAATGTAACCTTGTTTCGTTCTATTTTGACGATGTCGATGGCAGTTTTGTAAACGTTGCGATATAGCCAAAAAGTCTCAGATTTGTATTCAATAAATCCAATAGCTTTAATTTCCTAAAAACGAAGAATCGAATTTTATGAAAAGTCTTCTAATTTCATACTATCTTTGAGTATAACTATTGCTAAAAATATAGAATCAATTTCGAAAACACATATTATACATCAGTAGTTTTTGATATAATTACCGAAACCAACGTATATGTATGTGGTTGTAGTAAAATAGCAAACATAGATATATGCAAATTTTTACTAAACGAATATTTTTTTCTAGTATCGATTTTAACTAAAACATGTCTTTAGTATTTTGTCAGCATATATATTTTAAGCTCCACATGCAAGATTAAATCCTTTGAAAGCATTTCCGTGTGCTCTCAAAATATTTTCTAAATAAATTGGTCCCTTTAACTTTGCAACAATGCTAACCATTTGTGTGGTATCAGACTAAACAAAAGTATGACAAAACGAGAATTTACGATGTTTATTCTGTACAAAGACACACAAAAGCATGTCATTTGCGGGTCTCTTTATTCGGCAAAGAGCTCTAAACAATTGGCAACTTTGACAACCATTTCGAACTGACAAAAAGGATTAGGCGAGTACCCACGCAACTTTATCTTTGCCGAAAAATAAACATTTTTTGTTTGATTGTGAACTTTATGGTACAGAGTATAAAGATGTTCTAGCCTTCAACAAGAATAAATTGGGTTTTCTATGTGAGAATAAATGTTTTTTTAGATGTTGCTCTTGAGTTTGCAACAGTCCATACTGTCGCAAAAGTTTTTAGAGATCTCTGTAAGTATTCCAGAGTGATGTCAAAGCTACCAACTCTGAAAAATGATTTTTATTAAACAGTGCAGTGTATCTAGTAGGCATGTAACAATTTTCAATTATTTTATAATGAAGCCATAATAGTGGAGACAAAAAATGTAAATAACAAAGCTTAAAGAACTGAAAGAGAAAATACCAAGCAGATTTTAAATGGCTTGTTTGGAGATTTACCAAAAGACTTTAAAATTGAAAAATTATACTCAATTAATAATTAAATTGTCTGAAAATGGCTGGATACTTATAGTAAATAAAATAAATAATATAAAATAATCCTTTATAGTAATAAATGAGCAGTAGCTCATGTACATGTAAATACTATCATATACATCTAGTTATCTATTATAATATTATTCAAAACAGCTCGTCTTTCGACATAGGCCTCTCCTATCGATCTCCACTTTTCCTGTCTCTTACCACTCTTATCCATTCAAGGCCGACCTTACGGAATTCATGCTTCTAACGTTTGACCTGTCTTCCCTTATTCCTTTTGGCATCTCTAGGATACCATTCTTTCGAAATTATTTTTGTCCATTTCTCACTTTTTTACATAACATATGCCCTGCCCATTGCCATTTTAAACTCTTGAATACTTTCTCCACGTTCTTTAGTTATATACCAACAGTCATCAACATCATTATCTATCAGCCTATTAAAGGCCCACTACATGCCTCCCTCCTGTATAGGAAAGGGGATATGGAGCGTACACCCACCACGCTGCTCCAATGCGGATTGGCAGACTTAGGGTGATAACGTTTCATTTATTAACGATCACTCTCAGATGTTGATGATAGTGACCGGGACCGACGGCTTAACGTGCTCTCCGAGGCACGGGGGTATAACACCGCCATCTTCCAGACTCCGAACTTGGAATGTACTGAATATTTGAAATAGCTTAGAATTATTCTGTCACACGACCCAGGAATCGCACCCAGGACCTCGTGATCGCAGCAACGAGGCAGTCATACTAGTGTCTTTATACAAATACAAAAGGGTAGTATTATGATGATTTTATAATAAAATGTATTAATCTACGGAACCCAATGAGAACCTCAACGAGTTTACTTTATCCCGACCAATAATCCTTAAGGATTTCGCGCATTGTTGACTTGTGTAAACATTTCATTCAATCCCTTCAATATTGCTTTTTGTGTAATAATTTCAATTTGACGTTTTGTAATCTGCTGCGATAACAGTCTGCTGTGGGATTAAGATAATATTATTTTCTTCCAGTAAATATATTATTCTTGCAGATTTGCTCGTCACGCTGTCTGGTAGGTACATGTCAATGTAAATAATTTTTATACCTTATATGAATTAATGTAAGGTGTAATGTTATTTATTCCGCTAGTAGCATAGATATTAAAAGAACACAGTCATGTCTTAATGCTTTATATGACTTCTCATTTTTTTTAACGACTACAAATTGGATCTTGACTGCTATCACACCTGATGTTAAGTGATTATGCAATTTAAGATGGAAGTGGGCTAACTTATTAGGAGTACGATGAAATCCACACCCCTATCGGTTTCTACATGACATCGTACCGGAACGCTAAATCACTTGGCGGTACGTCTTTGTCGGTAGGATGGTAACTAGCCACGACGAAAGCCTTCCACCAGCCAATCTCAATCTGCCCCGCCGGAAATCGAACCCAGGACCTCTGTCTTATAAATCCACCGCGCATACCACTGTGCCACGAAGGTCGTCACGTCACACATGAGGTATCATCATAGACGTCCACTGAGACAACTGTATTCAGCGGTTTCTTAAAACCCGCTTGATTTCATATTCATCAGCCCACCTAGAAGTCGAGCAATACTGCGTTTTCCGGCGCGAGGTCCCCATTCCAACCTTAGAACCCAAACGACCATCAGCTCTTCGTAATACATAGTAATAGTATAAAGAACTCATGTACTTTAGGTGGATGCTTTAATTACTAGTAGCTAGAAAGTTTAATCAGAACAATCACTCTAAAAACGTCAGCAAACATTTCTATGAGTTACAACTCAATAGATTCAACATACCTACATACAAAAAGCTTTTCCTTTCTATTATCTTTATTACAACTATTTATTTATAATACAAAGTGAATTGTACCATATGCAATGGCAATACAGTTCATTTTGTGTTGGCATGTTAGTGGAATGTTGCGCTAAAATTACTTAATACCCGTGGTATGTTTTTCTTGTGTTTGTCTCCAAAGAGCAATTCAAACAGAGCGGACATGTCATGTCGTAATCGAGTACGTACTCCGTAGTGTAAGTAGTATTTGATTTTAGAATGTTTGAAATTTTCAAGCATTTTGTGCTTTCAAATGTGTTTTGTTTCTAAGATAGGTAGCTTTAAAGGGGCTCTTTATAAAACATCTTGCCTACTTTTCCAGCTAAGAACTACCGCACTTGCCTATTTATTTCTCTCTTTGCCTCCAGTATCGATTTCTGTTTGAAGAGTATGCTTCGTAGAGTAATTTTTTTTTTTTCATTACAATTTAGCCCTTGACTGCATTCACACCAGATGGTAAGTGATGATGCAATCAAGGATGGAAGCGGGCTAACTTGTTAGCAGTAGGATAAAAATCCACACTCTTTTCAATTTCTGCACGACATCTTACCGACACGGTAAATTACTTGGATGAACGCGCCTTATATTAGGCACGTCATATCATCATAAAACTTGGTTTGTTATTAATTAAAATTATATTTGTAAACGAAAAAAACATAAAGTATGAATCTTGCATGTATCACTAGAGTATTTGCTGACACAAATGTTTCTATTTCTTCCAACGTCTCTTTTTATCAGACCAGATATTAAATAGTATATTATAGCTTTTTCACTGATGATATGCAACTATACTAAAAAGGCCAACCGGACGTCAGAAAGTGTTTGTAATTTAACTCACAAGTTTTGATCCCCACAAGTTGAGAGCTTGTAAAAACAGTGCGCTGGTCAGACGCTCAGAAGCGATCATTAAAAACCCCGCACTATGTCATTATTCACGAAACAGAAAAAGAAATAAAAAAGGAGTAGTGAATCGCACCATCGCTACATATCATCGCGGGCCTTGGCACTTATGCGCGTAGTTTCTATCGTAAATCAAAGATATTAAAGAGGACGGCGGAACCTCTTTCGAGTTCACAATATAAATCACTAAAGCGAGGACCTACCAATACTACCTTTGCATACCTCCACATAAATCGTATAAAAACACGCCTATATATCTCACGTTGATGGCGGCGTGTGTAGATGTGAATACAGGTGATAGAAACTAGGTGCTGAGGTGTAAGGAAGCATTATTGTTTCGTGGTCATTGGTATTTGCCTGTATAAATTTTTGAAGAAAGTTACCTTCAATCCCAAAATTAAGGTATTATTTAGATCTTAGATCCACTTCGTTGCGCAATTGCTGATTGGTGGAATTAGTTTGTTGTTATTATGATCTAAATGATCACTAATTTATGCTGCTTATAGTACCTACTATTAGTAGCTAATAGTTATAAAGACCGGAACCAAATAGTGGGTAGAACATAAACTTCCGAATTCATGGTTACATAATACTTACTGTGTAAAATATACTATACTAAAGCCAAACTCGATTGAGAATGCTTGTCAACAAACAAATTTAAAATGAAGGTAGAAAATACAACACAGTTTTTGCCTAATAAATTTAAAATTATGTTTTGCTATTTTAAAAAATCTCATTTAAAAGATATTGAATATATTAATTAGTTTTAAGCTTACTAATCTAACTTATTGACATGAATTCGTCATTAACTAGTAAATTAAAATAAATAGGTGTAAAATGACTAGTGATTTCTACCTTCATTTTAAATTTGTTTGTTGACAAGTATTCTCTATCGATTTTGGCTTTAGTATAGACAGAAAATTTAATACATTTTTCTTATCTAACCTAGGACTTAAACTTGTCTAGTATAACAATGAGACAGTTGCCGAAAGATTTGTAAAGAATTCATCAGCTCTATATTGTAGCAGCAACCAAAATACGAGTATATGAAACTATATCTACCTACTACAGAGATCGATTCTTTAACATTATCGATCTCTGTAGCCTTAATCGGTAAATGAAAGATAAAAGAAGTAATAAAAACAATTCAATACAGAATATCAGACCCGATACCATTTTTGCCGACGCGTCGAAATATTTCAAACGTTTATTACTATATACGCAACAAACACCCCGGGCTTTTCATTTCATTTCCAAAAGCATTTACAACTCTCTGAAATAAAACGTTCCCGATCAAAGATTAATTAAAACATGGCATCAAATAAAATTTATAAGCTGAGAGAATGTGAAACACATATTGTTAAGCAATGTTGTTGCACGTCAAAAATAAATTATTATTTTTGGCAATACCTCCAAAAATTGTACTGATAGATTAAAATGGTAAATAATTTTAACTGTACTGTTGTGCAATTGATTATTTGAATATTATGTTATTTTGTAAAACAATTATTTATACATAACTTGCTCGTATCTGGTGTTATTTATCTTTTTCTTCTTCTGCATGTTCTTTCGCACCTGGTGGTGCATAATTACATCCAGCTGGATCTATTCCAAATAATGTGGAGTTCCAGGACATATCGGTTTTATTTATATCACTTAACAATACAATAATATTCTCATACAAAATGGTCATTATTGTGTTACGCTTTAGTTCAGCAGTTCTTTTGAGATTGTATTTTATTTTATTTTTAACACCTTCTAGATGTTCTACCGTAAGCTGTAACTTCGCTTGCTATGAGACAGATTTGTAGCTTAGCATTATTATATCTTCTCTCCTGTAAGTAGGAAGGCCTGGTTAATAGGCTGATGATGATAATGATGATGAATACTATAGTATAAAGAAACAAGTTTTGTGTGAATCTCTCATATTCTTCAGACTAAAAGACGCTTCTCAAATCAGTTCACCAACTCACGGACTATAATTGTATGAATGTGTAAAAACGGTGAACTTTCTCTACGCACGTGCGGCAACGACGTGATCATTCCACACAATTCCAATTTTGTGAACTTGTACCCAAACTTTCGTTTTCCGCTTTCATAATAAATAATATTCGCCTTGTATTCGCCCGAAATTACTTTCATTGTGTGAAACAAACTAAGATATCCGTAGAGAGATATCGTTAAATTCACTTTCGTCATCACGTTTCTGAATAAAGGCTTTACAGTATACAGTACGTTAAGAAAGGCTTACATACAGTGTTAGCTCACATTTACGACATTTTGTTATGTCTGTGCCTTCTCAGTAAAATTTTATATTATAAAATATAATAACTCATTAAAAATACTTCATTAAAAAAGCATTCGTACATGTCCAAAAAAAGTATCAATGGTCAAAACACATAAAGTGGATTATTCGTTAAAAAAGCTTAGTACCTAGTAGTTAGTACTGTTATAAACTTGGCTACAACGGTCTCCTACTTTATGTAAAATCTAAAAAAATTCTGAAATTCGGATTTTAAAAAAATTCTTTTCGGATTTTCAGGATTTTTTTTTATCGACTACAAGTTGGCCCTTGACTGCTATCACACCTGATGTTAAGTAATAATGCAGTCTAAGATGAATGCGGGCTAACTTGTTAGGAGTGGGACGAAAATCCACAACCCTTTCAGTTTCTACACGACATTCTACTGGAACGCTAAATCGCTTGGCGATACGTCTTTGTCGGTCCAAAGTTGGCCAGCCAGACCAAGACAACTTAAGAAAAATCTCAATCTACCCCGCCGGGAATCGAACCCAGGACCTCCGTCTTATGAATCCACCGCGCATACCACTGCGTCACGGAGGTCGTCAAGAATTTGTTTACTTGGTTGAACACTCTTATCCCAAAAATATTTTGAATAAATTTGAAAAATTCTTCTAACATCTAACATTAGGCGAAATATATATAATGCGGGGCTAGATATACCTAAACTTCTTTGAAAGTGAGAAAAAGAAAATTTTGACGCAAGTGTGCTCTCTTTCCTAAGCTTATTGTATCATAACCAATATCAAAGCGAACCGTCGAGTCAACCACCATTATGAGTAGTGTTACTGTTCATAGGAATGTCTTGTTTGGCTCGTGACGAGATCACGGGGAGATAAACTCCAAACAACGTACAGTTGATGCGGAAACAATATATATTGTTGAGTTTTATATTAAAAAATGTTCAATCTTTTATACAATTTAATCAGTTGTTATAGGTGTTATTGAAAGTTGTTTCTGTTAGTCATGTTGCAATACATAAATCGAGAATGAAATTTATCTATATCTATGTTCATAATATGTTTTTACTTTTCTTGTAAGCTTTATGAATCCCAATCGTAGAATGTTCTTGAAAAAAGTAATGTTAGATACTTATTACCGTTACTTATTGTAAAAACTTTTGCAAAATATTTCTAAATTCACCCCAACTGTTATAATAATCTGCCATGTATTACAGCTATTATTATGGGACTTCATATTACCACAAAACCTGAAGTGAATTCAGTGAAAATACGTCAGGCATTTTTATTTTTAAATTATTAAATCGAGTAATAAATTTTCCGCATAAAATTGTAGTGAAATTCAGTAAAAAAGTGAATAAGGTAGCTTTGAAATACATGGACACTTTTATTTTTATAAATTATAAAATCTTAGAATGAATTCCTCAGCTGGAAAAAGCTATTACACAGACATTTTTTATTTACACTTCATTAAATAAATGTATTAATTAAGCTGCGCCGCATATTTACAATGTACCAATATATTTAAATTTTAACAAACTTTAATATATTGAAAATATATTATATATTTAATATAATTACTAAGATTTAAGGTTCTTATGTGATCTAATTCTTATTTTAGAATGATGTATAAAAATTTTCATTCAATAATAATTATTATGTTAAGTCCGTATTAACTAGTATAATGTAATTTTTTAACTAAAACAAACACAATTCCGCGAATAAAGCTAAAAAGCTTCTAAGCTATGTTTATTTTATCTTCCGTGATAAAACCATACAGCTTTATTTGTTTGCAAATTTGCTGCATTTTAGCAGAAATCGGACGTGCTACGAGTTTCAGCTGAAAACCCCGGCTCTGTTTGTTTTTAAATATTAGTACAAAGTAATTCCGTACGCTCCAGCGACTCTTTTCAACAAGAACGGCTATAGAGGGACCATTTGTGCTAATCCCTAAGCGAGTGGTTCAGTCAGTTTCTGCAAATGAAAACGTCCAACTAGGTTTTACACTACGCAGTTAAGGAGTTGTTTTCTTTAAAACTTGTAGCTTATCTTTACTTAAAGGGTTGCCAATATTAAATACTGCAGTAAGAGTAAGAATCAAAATAAAAATCCAAAGAGTCTGATTTAAGTAAGATTTAGGTTGAGTAAGCTCAAAAGACGAATAAAAGAAAATAGTATTTTTAAAAAATGTTCTAGGAAACTTTCAGGCTTTAGATACAGTCAAAGTCAAAATATCTTTATTCAGAGAAATCCTTAAGATTATTTTGAATCGTCAATATGTAATTTTTAAATTACTTTATATATTTATATTATATCTAAGTAATTTAAAATCTAAAATGATAATTTATATTTAACTAATAAGGTTGAAAACTTAAAATTAAAGCCACTTTATTTTTGATTTAATGGAACTCATATTGTATATGTATGAATTAATTGTAGTAAAAGACATATACAGTTATTTCTTTTATTTTTAGCTCCTGATGCAATAGTTTTTTTTAATTGAAGTATATTTTTATTTGCTAATAACTCCGTCGAACTTCCATTAAAGAACAACAAAAAAAATTAACTATACCCTAGATAACAAGGCAGTTATTTCTATCGCCCCAGATAGTTTGGCGCTAACGTAAATATATCAGTGGGATATCAATCTACTGGATTGCTTTTCATAACGACCGACTGATCAAAATCTGTTCACGATTTATAGGTCATTGTGTGTGCGATGTACGATGTTAAAGGAAATTTTATGACACTCATTCACATAAATTCGTGGATCGGAAAACAAGAAATAATGCCTAATGACAGAACTGCTGAAACAATGATGCCATAGATGATGTCATTTGCTTTATTACAATTTTTAAATCAAATTAAATCAGTTAATTTGCGAGATTTATACACAGCCCAACTCCGCCATATTAGCATGCAACAAATAAAAATTAAATTTAAATCGATTCTATCAAATTAACATGGGAAACGTGAAATTTTGTATGCATGTATATTGTCTGTTTGTTACTTTTCACTTATAATCAAAATAATAATTGGAATGAAGATCCATTAGACCAAGGATTAAACCAGAGGCTACTTTTCATCCTGATATTATCACAGGAACGGAAATAAAACCCACAGGCAGAAGTAGTAATACTAAAAAGCTTACTTACTCTTGTTAAACGCGCTAATCTCTAGAACCGTAGTTGTATGCTTTATTAAACAAATTCTAATTTGAATCATTCCCAATAACCAGACTGCCAAAGGAGGAGTAAACGTTTTCATTTCAATTTCAGTTTACCTACTTTTCTTTGATTAATAGAATGTAAAGAAACATTCATAAAGAAGCAAGTTAGAAATGTAGCATTTTATTTTAAGCCAAGTAGCCACGAGTGCTCCAAACGTCTGAGTAATATGCCAACCAAATCCATACCAAGATGAAAGAATTATTTACAAACTCGTTTGGCGCAAGTAAATTGAAAAATATGTGAACGCCGCATAAATTGAATGTGCCTGAGAAAACAGGCAGTCATTTCTAACGCGATAGATGGCGAGGCGCTAACGTAGATAAATCGGTCGGATGTCGCTCCGCTACATTGCCTTCCTTAACGACCGATGGATCGGAATCGGTTTAGGGTTAAAGGTGATTTTGTGTGTAATATTTTGCGTTACGGGGAATTCTGGAACGCTTGATGATATTGATATAAGCTTCGAGAATGTCATAGGGTTAAACTCAATCTCTTGAAAGAAGAAGAAAGGAAGAAGAGGAAAATAACGTGATTATCATTATAAGCCCATTTTAATTACCATTTAGCTATGGATTACGAAAGATTTTGAGTAAAAACGTTATCGGGAAACCTGAAACGCATGTTTTAATTTTGGCAAGTACGAAGAATGAAGGAAAATTGATCTGAGATTGTATAGTCATACACATCCATTTTTAATGACTTACAGATCACAGATCCACTCTTCTATATAAAGACATACATAAACATCACGCCTTGTTCCCATAGGGGTAGGCAGAGACCACATCCCTCCATTTGCCACGGTCCTTGCATACTTCCTTAGCTTCTTCCACTCTCATTAATCTTTTCATGCAAGTTCGTCGGTTTAGGGTACTTAAAATGTCCTGAATTTGGTCCAGAAACATTCGCCTAGGCCTTCCCCTTCCAACATTTCCATTCACCCTCGCCTTGTAAATCTCTTTTGTTAATCTTCTTTCATCCATTCTCTCTACATGTCCAAACCATCAAAGCATTTTCTCTTATCACACTATTTTTAACTCTGTCACACAATTTTAACCCGCACATACTCCTCAATGCTCTCATCTCTACTGCATTTATTTTACTTTTGTGCTTCTTCTGCCATACCCAACTTTCACTACCATACATAAGTGTGGGCACCAACACACCTCTATGCACAGCCAGCCTTGCCTTTTGGGACACTTTCTGGCTGTTAACACTCTCACACGTTCCATCTTTCGTAAATTTACTACCCAGGTATACAAACAAAAACCATTACTTTCGTTTTGCTAACATTCACTTTCATTCCTTTCCTTTTCAGAGCTACATTCATAATAGTTACCATTTCCTGTAACTCATTAGCAGACGATGCAAGCAATACTTGATCGTCGGCATAGAGAAGACATTTGATGAGTAACTCGTTCATTCTTAAACCAAATACACTTTCTTTCAAATCTGTCAAGCAGTTGTCCATGTATAAATTAAATGGGAACCACTCAGTGTATGCTCCATTTATCCTGACACAAGCACTAGAATTTTCATAAAGAGATTTCAGTGCTCGGATCAAACTGCTGCTCACCCCATACGTGGACAATGTTGACCATAGTTCATTCCTCACCACACGGTCATAGGCCTTTTCCAAGTCAATGAAAGCACAATAGACTTTTTGGTGTTTAGCTAAAAATTTTTCAGCTATACACCGTAAGGAAAAGACCTGATCTGTACACCCCATTCGTTTCCTAAATCCTGCTTGCACATCCCACATTTTCCCATCAGTTTCATTTATCAACCTCTCAGTCAACACCTTTGCATACAGTTTGCCGACAACACTGAGAAGGCTGATCCCGCGGTAATTTTTGCAATCTTGCTGTGACCCTTTTCCCTTATAAATTCACCGTCAGGGGGTACTCATCGTGTCTATCTGTCCGATAGTCACAGTATGTTACACAGGCATGGGACCCCGGCTGTTACTGACTCTTTTTGAACCGAGCCACTAATATCCTCTTTACCTTACTTATTCCCTACTCTTATTCTCTTTAACCCACCCTTTTCGTTAATTCCTTTCTCCTACCCATCTCTGCCAGTCCAAGGTTGCCGTGCCGAGGGACTCGTGGCTTGGAGCATGCCTAGTCGCTAGCGGTTGCCCTGGGACCGGGGTTCTGGCATGCGGGGCTCTGCCAGAATGGACTCTGTTTTTCCCTTGCTACTCGTGGGAACGCAATGAAAATTAAAAAATTGAATGTCATAAAGGGCGGCGATGAGATTCGCGATCCATCACGTCTCGTTCCTCATGGGGGCGAAAAGCGGGCCACGGAGAGCCGATTTGCCACATTGAACGTTAGAGGAGGAATGAACGAAAAGGTAGATGAGGTATGCCAGATGATGGATGCCAGATGTATAGATGTGCTCTGCGTGAATGAAACAAAAAGGAAAGGATGTGATACCACAATCCATGACTCATATACAGCCTACTGGTCCGGCGTTTCTAGAGACCAAAGAGGCTGCCAGGGTGTAGGTATCATCCTTTCCGAAAGAATGGCTGATTGTGTGAAAGAAGTTCAGTATGTGAGCCCGAGACTCATTTGGATTGACCCGGATATTTACAGTAGGAGTATATGCTCCAACGGATGGAAGTCTAAAAATGCCGCAAAAGAAATAAATGAGTTTTGGGAAAGTCTGGGAGATACTTTGAATAAATGTGAACAGAATGAGAGGGTAATTATGTTAGGAGATTTTAATGGATGGGTTGGTTTGAAACGTGATGGGTATGAAAGGGTACTTGGTATGTTTGGTGACAAAAGAGTGAATGAAAATGGAGAAAGTTTGCTAGGTTTATGTTTGGAACATAATCTTTTTGTGGCAAATACTATGTTTGCCCACAAAAAGATTCATATGTACACAAGGGAAGAAGGGAATGCAAGAAGTATGATTGATTTTGTGGTAGTGGATGAAAGACTGAAGAAAAACGTTCTAGATGCTCGCGTATACCGCGGGGTCGAAACTGATACGGACCACTATCTCGTTATTTGCCGAGTTAGCGGTCTTTTTAATCGGTGGCGGCATAGACCAAAAGAAAAAACGAGCATCCTAGAACGGATAAAAGTTGATAGATTGCAAGAAGATGATGTAAGAGAGAAATACATTAAAAATTTGAATGATCGTGTTATGAATGTTGATGAAGTGAAAGAGGTTGAACGTTTTTGGAGTAAGTTTAAAGATGGAGTGGTAGGTGCTGCCATTGATGCATGCGGGATGTCTAGAAGGAGGAAAAAAAAAAAAGAATCTGTGGATGGATAAAAGTATACAGGCAGTTGTATGTGAGAAAAAGAAAGCGTGGTTAGATTGGTTGGCTACAAAAGCTAACCAAAGAATGAAAAAAGCAACAAATGATGATGTTTTGAATGCAAGGATGAACTACAAAAGAGTGAAATTGAGCGTTAAGGAAGCTGTGAGAAGAAAGAGAGAAGAATGTAGAGATATGTATGATAGGAGACTAACCAATGATTTTCAGTCTAACATTAAGTTTTTCTGGAAATCCATACGGTATGCTCGAGGAAGGTCCACTACCTCGGATCTGAGTAAAATCAGAAAATCAGATGGTAGTATGATAAAAGGTGAAGAATGCATGTTAAAGAGATGGAAGGAACATTTCGAAAGTTTATTTGAAAGAGATGAAGCAGGGACTGACATATCCCCTGCGGAAAATAATGAGAACGAGATTAATATCAGTGAGATTAGTATGGAAGAGATTATGAAAGCGTTGAAATGTATGAAATCAGGTAAGGCTGCTGGGTATGACAGAGTGTCAGTCGAAATGCTGAAGGCTGGACGCGGTAATGTTGTAAGTCAGTTGTTCTGCCTTTTCAACTTATGTTGGACGAAAGGGCACGTTCCAGAAGACTGGACTAAGGCCGTTATTGTTCCTATATAAAGAGGAGGTAAAATAAAACTATGGGATAGTGGTTTAGAAATTCGAATACCTAATACAAGTTCAACTTGTATAGATCACTGCTTGTTTGTAAATAATAATCAGGTTCCATATTATGCTTGGCTTGGCAGAAATTATCTGAGTATTTTATAGTTTGATAATACTTTTCTATCTCTTGATTTTAACTATAGATAAAACACTTATAGATAAAAAGCTTTATTCTTGGATAATAAAAAATAAATATAATTGTGTATAAGATGCACATACAAGACCATTCTAAGTAGCCGTTAAAATTTTAAGAAAAGCAATAAAATAAATAATAGATATGGACGAATATGCGAACAGCATTGATTAAAAATCTATAAAAGCAGACATCTGTTTAACAAACAATGTTTACTTCATATGATACTCCGTGACTGTTGCGTGTATTGAAGGATTAGACGCGTAGAGAGAACTATAATAAAATTAAATGATGATTTAAGCACATAAGACCTTTCATACTTATAAATAGGGATTTATATACACGTTTTACGTTCGCCTATTTAGATAAATGTGCGTGCCGCGACGAAGTGAAGAAATATCATTGTGGGAACCGTTTTTGGAAACCGAGTTAATTTCGAGATGTACATTTGTTTAATTTGTAAAGCAAAAGTATCTAATAAAATGTTTCTATTTACAAAAAAAAATATCGCAAGATTTGAATTGATAAAGGCAGGGTGTTATAATAAAGATTTTTTTTTTAATAGCAACTTGTGACCCTTATCATATGTATGCCAATTTCAATTGTTTTTTGTATGTTTTATATGTTGTACTAAAAAAGAATTTATAAATAAATAAATGGCAAAAATCTAGTAACTACTTGATTTTTTTTTCAGTAGTGAACTTTAATAACGCCTTTGTTTCTACCTATCTATTTTCCTACTACCGATTCTAACATTATTTTAAGATCGTATGACACATTTTTCGGTTAAAATTATGTGTGCTACAAAATTTAATGGCTTTCAAGTAGACGACACCGATAGCATTACTTGGACTAGATAGTTTAGATAAGCTAGCTGGTAAGATTATTTACAAACATTGATAATATGTGCGTACTAGCTGAACAGTAGTTTTTAAAGTGTCATTTACTCGTCAACCTTAGCAACCGTGTGTCCCAACCATAACTTTACGTTATAATCCTTTTGTCTCTGACACTCCCTTACTATTTGATTTATAGATTCGTCCGTCGACTGCCTGTCTCGAGCTTTATTAATGAATTTATTTAAACGCTAATGAACAACTTACGTTCAGGACAAGTGAAGCCAATTTATCTGGATCTCAAATGAAATTATATTTTGAGACCATAATTAACTTTACTCTGAATATACAATAATTTCATCTCCACGCGAACTCCGCTTCCATTATATTTGTCATTCGTCATCATTCATCGTCAACCTTGTTATAAATGCGTAGTGGTAGAGCTTTTTGTGCTAGAGCTTGTTCGGAGAAACACGACCGCCACCGCTATTTAGATTTTGTGAATTGGTCAAAGTCTGGTTGGATACTTTGGCGGTGGCTAGTAACCACCGTGCTGACAAAGACTTAAAGCCAAGCGATTTAGCGTTCCATACAATGAACGTCGTACAGAAACCCAGGGGATGTGATTTAATTCTGAAGTACATGTTTGCCGAAGTAATTGTAGGATCAAGAGAGTTAACACCTAGATTAATGGATACAAGGCCATACCATGTATGCTAAGTGTTACTTTGTTTTACGCCCAGGTTATTCGCCTATCATCAGGTCATCTGCAATTACTATAAAAATAAACTCTAGCATCCAATGACAGATACCTCAGACAGACAGAGGTTAAACTAATCTTTAAAAAATATAACTTTTAACTTATCTAAATACAGCTCTTTCTACTATTACTTAATCTATACTCATACTCAACAGCTACTGTTTAAACATTAAACTCATAAATAAAGAACAACTTTTGTATTTATTCATAAAAGTAGCATGTACTATATTTTTTAGAAAACACTAAAACAGGCACCGAAGGCCAAACCAATGCCACCCGGATTGGATGTCTAAATGTAGTCACAAAAACACTGCACAGCTCCCGATTGCAGCCCCGTAGCCTCGATTCTATTACGCGTACGGCTTCTAGCTCGCAACTGGAATTAAGCACTCCGCCTATTCACGAGAGGGAGTTAATTAAGCCTCTGAGAGCATTAGTAAAAAGCCTGGGCCTTTTCAATGAGCTTCGCTGCAAAAACTCCGCGCTACGTTTTGAAATAGATGAAGCGCATGCTAAAAGTTCAACTATGACTATTAATAGTTACGGGTTGGTTATTTTGTTTGTGTTGCTCTTGTTTGCTCTCATATCATAAAAGCTATGTAATGAATATTAGTAATATTTTTTACCCGATGTATGTATGTATGTACGTATATATGTATGTCCATTTCTTCGGCACGCGCTACAGCCTAAACGGCTAAACGGATTTTGACATGTGAGGTGTCGTTGAATTTGGCTAAATTGTAGAAGTGACAATATGTAGAAGTGGCTATATGAATTTTCAAAATGGCGGCTGTAAACGGGGGAAAAAAGGGGGGACGTGTGCATTTTTTTCTTTTATCTTAGCAATATGGGTATCAAATAAAAGGTCGTAAAAAGACCATTTCAAAAATATAATATCATATCATGTTCATATTACTGTTTTAACAAAAAATTACCAAAAGTGTACCAAGTGTACCGTCTCATTTCTATACCACGAATTAAAACTAAAAGTCTCAAATAAAATTATTATTATAAAAACAAAAAACCCAACAGAAGTTATGAACTAAAAAGAGAAAAACAAGGATCACTATATCTATAGGTTTTTGAATATTAGTATTATTTTTTAGACAATAAAAATAAAATAAATAATCTTTTTACTCCAATAGCACAAAAGTCCAATATTACAAGCTCAAACAGGGCTATTGATGGATGTTTTTTGAAAAAGTTTTATTATTTGGTAGTAGTCCCATGTCTTTTTAAATACTTATTTAACTTAAGCATTTAAAAAGACATGGGACTAAAAATGCTTTGTGTGCGACTATATTCCTGACGGCTTACACATAGTCTACCTACTTAGAATTTAGGTTACTTATAAAAAAGGTTACTTTATTTATGTAATTAGTATTAACAAAAAAAAATTAAAATGGTAGGTATACATAATTATATAGAATAAGTCTTAGACAATTGTTTAGCATAAAATTTATTTAAATATATAGTATTCAAATAAGTAATGAAGAATCTAACGCAAGCAAAAAACAACCCAATCGGAATCGGAATCGGAATCTAATAGGTCTTGATGGAATACAATCCCCAATAGTAAAGTAATTAGAAATGTCATAAACAATCTTGAAGCTTCCAATATTACAATGGAACAATATGCTCCGAAGATTCCCCAATGATTGAAGAGGCGGTGTTAATGAAATTTCCAATTTCATCGCATAAAATAACATTTCAATTTAAAATCACACCAGATGTTCCAGCGAATAACTTGCGACTAAAATGAACCCTAAATCTTGCCCGGCTGTCTTGTTCTGCTAGGGAGGTTCATTCACTACTCCATAAGTAGTTTCAAGAACGTTTCTCTCAACGTTGACTCAGCGGTGGAGTAAAGTAGAGTGTGCATACCATAAACATGCATGGCGACAAGGTTCAAAAGTTTAAAAGCAATTATTATTTTTAACAACATTTCTCAGTACAAATCTGCCTTTCGCATCGCTGATACTCGTAGTCAATACAAATAGTCAAACTTGACCATTCAGTTAAAGTGCTTTTAAATAACTCTTTGTTGGTTCGGAATATTTGCCGACCTCCGTGGCACTTGGCATGCGTGGTAAATTTAAAAGATGGATGTCCTGGGTCCGATTTTCAGTTGGATCGATTGAGATTTTCTGAGTTAGTGATAGTTTAGTTTGTGGCAGGCTTTGCTCGGGGCTAGTTACCACCCTGCCGTACAAAGATGTAACGCCAAGCAATTTAGTGCTCCATACAATCTCGTATAGAAACCGAGAGGGTGTGATTTCAACCAGTGCTGTAGCTGTGCCAGCGGTGCCCAGGCACAGAGCACAGACTGGAGGGGCACAGAAAAGACCAGACTATATATACAAGCAATACCTTATTTAGAGTCAGTTTCAAGTATATAGCGGCGTAGTTACACTCGCTGGTACAGGGTCCATAAATTGCTGGTTATGCCTCTGATTTCAACAACTCATAACAAAGTAGTCCACATCCATCTAAGACTGCATCATTCCTTACCACCAGATGTGATTGCAAGGGCCAATTTGTTCTAAAAAAATAACATCAGTGAGTACCGGTTCTTACTCGTCCATGCCAGCGACCTATTGAATTTGTCGTGCATCCTGGCTGGATTTGTTCCGACTTCAGTTTCATACAATTTACACTTCGCTACGTGGCGGTTTTTGAATAAGAAACACGTGTGGTGAAGGAAACGGAATCACAGCTATTTTGGCTCCGCACGGTTGGATTTTGTCTTGCGAATTGGAATACTATGTTTGCTGATCTTGTTTGAAACATCTTTAACTGTATTTTAATGCAAAAAAAGTTTTTTTTTAAATAAAATTATGTTATGACATAATATCTTTATTTTTATTAAGTTACCATACGTGCACTTCATGAAAAATATTGTCTGCGAGTGATTGCCTCGATGGTCCAGTGGTTTGCCTATGTAGCTTCAATCACGAGGTCATGGGTTTAAATCCTTGGTTGAGTCACGGGATATAGTCTAAAATCTGATAGTCATCGTAAATAAATGAAACATTACCACTCCAAGCCGCAACCCGCATTAGAGCAGCATGGTGAGTCTACGCTCCATATCCTCTCCTATGGAGATATTGATCCATATTGTGCCGACCCCACTTCCTGAAATATGCTCAGGTAACAGCAAAGAAAGCAGCAAAGGCAAATGGTTCTACGGTAAAATAACGTAAATATGAAAAAAAAATTAAACAAATAAATTAAAAGAAAAAAAAAATTTAAAAAAGAAAAGAAAAATAGATAATTAAATAAAGAACGAAAAGAAAAGAATTAAAAAGAAAAAAAAGAAAAGTGTATATAAAAAAAGAAAAATATATAAAAACAAGGGAAAAGAAGGAAAAAACAAAAATATCTAAGTATATATGTTGTACATACTTTTTTTTTACTGAGAAAGAATACAATAAGGAACTTAAGCTAACTTATCCTAATAACTATACAAATCATGCCCACGTGGAATGGTGGCAAGAATACTGGCTGCATTTCCGCGTTGGATAGCCAGGCTTTGGCCTTTGCGCAAAAAATGAGCCAGCCCTTCGTCACCAGTTGAGGCAATTAGGCGCGGTGAAATGTTACGGAAGAATTTTTTGGCACTGCGCCTCCATGGCCCAAGGGTCTCCACGGCAAAAGGTACAAATATGTAACTCTCTGTCAGAGAGGCATACTTGTGCCACTTACCGGTTTCAGCCTTTTCTGCTGCGGCTCCCGGTCTTGATTCTGTCTCCCTGATATGACACGGAGCCAATGTGTCAACGCAAGTAGCGTCCCACATTAGGGCCCGTCCCACTTCCCAGGGAACCAGCGTCAATCCATTAGGTCTCTTGCCATCATCCCGGCTTGTTCCTGACGGCTCGATTAGCGCAGGAACGTTTATGGTGGCAAGAGCCCTTTTTATTATATCATTAAGAGAGCCATGCCGAAAAAGCCTACCGCCACTCCTTTGGCATGACAGCCCGTGAATACCAAATTTAATTACCTCTTTCCCACATGGACATCTGTGCTAGCTAGCTAGCTAGTAATCACAGTGGTGTTCCCAACCTCAGACCTAGAGCCACACGAAAAGTTTCAATATCCAGAAATGTTCCGAGATTTTTTGATGGCAAAGCATGAAGCCAGTACACAGATTCTTTCTCTAATAAAGCAAGAAGCCTAGCTCGATCTGTAGCACTTGTAAGATTTTGAATCAAATTTTTATGTGTCAGTTGATTCAATGGGACATCCCAAAGTTTTTGTGCAGAACGTTCCTCTGGGATATCAGAATTGGTACACCTGACCTTCCAACTCTCTAGAGCCTCTGTGGCATAGGTTATGCAAATGTTAGATTTAAGAATAATATACCTACTTGTATTATAGTGTGTTTATATGTATGTATGTGTGTATGTATATGTTTATGTATTTATATATATAGTTGAAGAGGGCAAGACGCCTCAGGCGTGGCACAGGAGCGTGGTTGTTCTGTTCTTCAAAAAGGGTGACAATACCTTGCTGAAGAATTACAGACCAATCTCGCTGCTGAGTCATGTCTACAAGTTGTTCTCCAGAGTCATCACGAATCGTCTCGCTCGTAGGTTTGATGACTTCCAGCCTCCCGAACAAGCCGGTTTCCGACAAGGCTTTAGTACCATAGACCACATCCATACGCTGCGGCAGGTTATACAAAAGACCGAAGAGTATAACCGGCCACTTTGCTTGGCGTTTGTGGACTATGAGAAAGCCTTTGATTCGGTGGAAACCTGGGCTGTGTTAAGGTCATTGCAGAGGTGCGGAATCGACTACCGGTACATCCAAGCGTTGCAGTGCCTGTACGAAAACGCCACCATGTCAGTCCGTATACAGGATGAGACTACGAGGCCAATCCAATTGCAGCGAGGAGTGCGACAGGGAGATGTTATCTCCCCGAAGCTATTTACCGCCGCATTGGAAGACGTCTTTAAGCTCTTGGACTGGAACGGACTTGGCATCAACATCAATGGCGAGTACCTCACTCAACTGCGGTTTGCCGACGATGTAGTGATAATGGCAGAATCTCTAGATGACCTTAATAATATGCTCATTGACCTCAGCAGAGTTTCTCAACAGGTGGGCCTTAAAATGAACATGAGCAAGACAAAGATCATGTGTAATGCTCATGTTTCGCTCCACCCAGTTATTGTTGAAAATTCTGCACTCGAAATTGTAGACGAGTATATATACCTAGGGCATATGGTCCAGTTAGGTAGGTCCAATTTCGAGAAAGAGGTGAACCGCCGAATCCAACTCGGTTGGGCAGCGTTCGGGAAACTGCGTGACATCTTTTCGTCCAAAATTCCTCAGTGCCTGAAGACGAAGGTCTTCGAACAGTGCGTGTTGCCAGTGATGACATACGGATCCGAGACTTGGTCGCTAACTGCGGGCTTCATAAGAAGGCTCAGAGTCACTCAGCGGGCGATGGAAAGAGCAATGCTCGGAGTATCTCTGCGTGATCGAATCAGAAATGAGGAGATCCGCAGAAGAACCAAAATAACCGACATAGCTCAGCGAGTCGCAGAACTGAAGTGGCAATGGGCGGGGCACGTGGTTCGAACAGCTGATGGACGTTGGGGGCCGAAGGTGCTAGAATGGCGACCCCGCACCGGAAAGCGCAGTGTTGGTCGACCCCCCACCAGGTGGACTGATGACATCAAACGGGTCGCAGGGAGCCGCTGGGCTCATGCGGCTCAGGATCGTTGTGTTTGGAAGTCCCTAAAAAAGGCCTATGTCCAGCAGTGGACGTCTATTGGCTGATAATGATGATGATGATGATGATATATAGTTGTAATATGTCAGAGTAGAAAGATGTCGTACAATAAATAACGACAGAATCGAGACTTCAATAATAAAAAAAAAATCCTGAGAATCCAGAGGGAGCCTGATAGTAATGAATGATGATGATTAGTAGTACTTAACCAACCGTTTGGAAAGCAGATTCTAATGAGACCAATAAATAATTATATGCAAAAACACACTATTTTCCCCGAAGCAATATTGCTGTGTTCTGATTTGAAAGGCATTATTACCGGTGAAGTTACAGGCAAATAGCTTAACAACTATAGTATATTAGGGGGTCAGGCAAAAGGAGAAAAGAATAGGACGTGTCCTTTGTATCTTCTGCAGTCTTGCAGTTATAGGCAATGGTTTGTTGCCTGTATCAAACGTTACTGCACAAAATACTGCATAATTTTTTTTTTTATCGACTACAAGTTGGCCCTTGACTACTATCACACCTGATGTTAAGTGATGATGCAGTCTAAACAATAATATTACCAATTTATCAAAACATGCCTAAGTTTAATAAAAACATAAAAAATACGTTTATAATATCATGATTGTGGGCCCAAGTAACAATGTAGAATACTGCTGTAGAGTATTCCTTTCATACCGAAATAATAATATTATTATGATTTATTCATTCAAAGGAATCCTCCTTTCATCAATGCAAAGCGATCGGTCAAGCGTTTATTATAACCGGCTCCGGCTTTGACATTTATTTACGTAACTTCTCAGCTCACGATCACCATTGATATAACAAATCTTAGATAGGTACTAATGATTTAACACCTATAACAGCTTAATAGTTACTAACCGCCTGATTAGTTCTGTGGTTAACTCATGTGGCTTCGAGTCATAAGTCCAGACGGGCAGAGAAATTATGAGCGTTTATTTCTCTTACGAAATTTTCAATGTAACTTAAACAGTTGGAACATAAGAAAAACTCCCCGTGCTTGGGAGAGCACGTTATGCCGTCAGTCTTGGTAATTATTATAAATATCTGATTGCAATCGTTAAATAATGATTAAAAATTATCATCCTTAGTCCGCCAACACAAATTGCTGCAGCGTGATGGGTCTAAACTCCATTTGTAAGGAGGTTATAAAGGCTGATAATGACGATGTAATGACGAGCTAGTAACCAACTGCTACTAACATTTCTGAACAGAGATGAAAAGGTATAGTATTCGTGTAGTAATTTTAATCATTAAATCATCTTTGGATGTTTGTTATATCAATGTCTTGTACATAAATTTCTATAAAATGAAACATAAACAGTTCGCATTTCGCGCTATAAAGAGAAACATCAAAGAGGTAGTTCAAGGAAACCTCGGCTTAACACTTGCGTTCAAAATGTTCTTTTTCACCGGTTTCCTTTGCCAATTGCTCTCGCTATTAATTGAAAAAACCTATAAAGTGCGAACGTGATTATGAGCCCAGTGTTCCGTACACTAAGCATTTGCTATGATAACTATGTTAGCACGCAATTTAGCACACGGAGCTTATTGGCTGTTTATTAAATTTTGGGATATACGCCGGTACTTTGGATGTAAGTTAACGAACGTATTTTACGAAAACTAATTAGTATACGTCCTGAAAAATGTCACTTTATTATTAAAATATAAACGGCTGAACCTCACTATTGTCGGAGTATGTCCGACTAGTTTCAAACACATACGGGGTTCTTATGAGCTCGCATGTTCATGCAACGTGGTGCCTAAGCCTCCCTCTCAACACGCGCTACGTTTGGCCACGCACGCGACTCGCCGTTTGCTTCACGCCACGTTGCATGAGCAAGCGAGATCATGACTAAGGACCCCGTATAGGTTCAAAACTAACTAATAGGGTACTTCGACAGCTGCACCGTGAGTTTCAGTCGTTTATATTTTAATAATATTGAAAAATACTCGAGATAGGTTAAATTCTAAAATGTCATTTTATTTTATAAGTGATAGTATTCCACTTACACTTAGGTAAGACAAACTGTCTGTTAAGTAAACGGCAGCAAAAATAAGTATAAATCAAAAAATACTTTATTTTACAAACTTTTGTTTGCAATATTATAAAAGTACTCATCAAGATGAATCAAATGAGTCCAATGTTCGATGGTTTTCTGTACGTTCTTATGGCCACCATTAGGCAGCAACAGATTAGTTCCATATCATCATATAATAAGATTGCCAAACGAAATATTGTCAAGCAAAATCCAAGCTCAAGCGAAAACTGGAAAGTAGGTCAAAAACTTTCAGGATTTGATAACACACACTGGGACAGGTAAAACTAAATGAAAGCTTGAAAAAAAGGTTTCTTACAAATAACACTTGCGGATCCCTCCAAGATAAATGAAGCACTAATAGTCACATTATGATAAGTTGAATAGCGTTAAACGAACTGCCATTCTGCAAAGTAGGTCGTAGGCTTCGTCGGGAAGTCGCTTAATTGTGAGGCTGAGGCTGTGACCGTTAGGACTGCACCAATTTTAGCTTCATTGTTTCGATAATTGCTCCGGGGAAATCTGGTGAGTTCAATGTGCCAACGTTTTGTAACTTCGCTATTGGTATTCCTCGTTTTGTTAGGTTTTCATTTTGCTCGATCCGTATTTTAGTAAGCTTTGTTGCAAAAAAGATCCTTTATCTTCGAGTCTGTTATCTCATAGCGTTGGAAACGATTGGTGTTATTTAATAAAATTTTAATAGACCACAAAAATGAGGTCCTGTTTTTAATTCTTATGTATGTATGTTCATTGATTTAAACATAAAAAAACATTCCGATCTATAAATAAGTAAGTGAATTTACACCGGACTGCAAATAGATTATGACAGTCCGACGTAATTGATTAGTGATTTTCATGTACAACGCTTGTTTTTAAAAAAAAGCCGTATGACATTTCTAATCTTAATATCTTCAGTTGTTAAAAGTTACTATTTTAGCTAATTAAGGTCACTGTTAACTAAATGACTTATACCAAGGTTCTCGGAAGTGAAAGTACCAACGTTATAATATTATTCTTGGTTTTCTAAAGCGCGTGTTAACGGAAGTGTCGTGTAAAAGTACAGTTTAGCAATGTTCTAAATACTACAGAATATTTAGACAATGATCGGCTATACAGCGTTTTAAAGTCTACAAACACGACAACTATTATAGTTGACTCAAAACATTTACCGCGAACAAACCTGTATCCTTAGTCTTTGTCACTAGTCTTCTTACAATAAGTATACTTACAATATACATTTTGAGATCACTGGTACAAGATATAAATGAGTAGGCTATTGGACCTTCCACATTAAGAAGAAAAAGCGATAAATTGTGCCTATTTAATATCTTGCTTCGATCGTTTTTATGGCAGGGCTGCCAACTTTATAAATCTCGAGATATTTTGCTTCTGTGGAAGTTTCTGAATGTAGGCATCAGGCACCTACATACCTACTTTTATCTTTTCCTTTTCGCACAGCTAACTACTAAGACCGAAATATTTAAGACCTATGTTTAAATTAAGGATTAATTTAAATTTAATTACGCTTATTTACGTCCTACTACAGTGTCAGACCTCCATTATTGTAGGAGAGAGGATATAGAGGGTAGACCCACCACGCTGCTCCAATGCGGGTAGTAATGTTTCGTTAAAGATCATTATAAGATGTTGACGAAGACCGTGATCGTGACCGAGATGTGATTTGAATTGACGGCTGAAGACGCTCTTGGAGGCACAGAAGAGTAACACCACCTAAAATAAAACGTATGTATTAGCAAGGAGAAATTTTTTACTTACCTAGGAGAATATGGCGACAATAGGTAAACTTGTGCAAATTGTATTATTGACTAATAATAGTATCTTACTAAAATGATCGTAAAATTAACTAAAGATTTTTTTATTTTATTAAAAAACGTAAAAAATGTCTACCTCTGTCCGTAAGTACTTCTTGTAATCAAAAATGTTGCCAGATTTACAAGAGTTATTTGTTTCCTGTCGTTTCTATGGCTCAAATAGGATTATGCTCAAAACACGCGTCAAAGCCACCACTAAAATCTGTCAAGTTTTCTCGGAAAATAGCAAACATATTTGTTTTTCGTGCCTGATGAAGTGCCGCAAAGTAACAGTCGCCTCTATTCAACCTTTGATTTACGCCTTTCAGTTCCGTCAAATAAACACCAACGGCTTCGTTACTCCATTTTCTAATCGTCATGCGAATTCTCTGAAACACAAATAACAAGGTCCTTGTTTATTTGTGGAACATTTTAATTGGGACTCTCGTTAATTTTGTGTTACATTTTACGTTAAATATACTTTGGGAATAATAAGTATAATTCCCTTCTTCAAACAAATTAAATACTGAGCTTGTAGGAAAAACTAACAGCCCGAAAGTAAATACATACATAAATGACTTAACAAATAAACTAAGTAAAAGTTATGTGCAGTAGAAGTAGGTAAGGTACGAGGTAGTTACTCAATTAACTTAATTCAGCAAAATCACTCAACAACACACACTTGCAAACAAACTGCTTAAAGACCTGGTCTGACTAGTATTGCAGCAAAAAGTAAATATTCTCTATTAGAATCCTCCCAAATTTGCCTGGGCAGGGAGAACACCTCGAGTAGAATAGCTGAAGTTCTGTCCTTTGTGGCTCTTTTAAGCCGTGTCACAGGTCACACACACAGCGTCACAGGTGTCTGGCTCGGCCTGGAGTTAATTTCTTTGCCACGAAATGGGATTGGTATCCGCACGGTAAAATCATGCATTGCGTATATTCGTCACATTTGTAAGAAGCAAACGGAATTTTTCCGTATTATTTATTAAGGTATTGCATAGCTTCTATAGCGGGCCTTGAGCGTGGAGACCGAATTCAGAAATTCCGTAATGAAAAAACCTAACACCTCCAACTCCGACCGGCACAGCGGTGATACTTTTTAATCAGATTGTCTTATTCGCGTCTTTGTTCGCCAAAGTCCATACCATGTTGAATACACCGGTTCTCGTCCGATCACCGAAGTTAAGCAACATCAGGCGCGGTCAGTACTTGGATGGGTGACCGCCTGGGAACACCGCGTGATGTTGGCTTTTTAAATTTTTATTTTTTTATTTTTTTTAAATTTAAATTTATAAAAAAATAAAAAAAAATAAAACAAATTAAAATAATAAAAATCGGTCACCCATCCAAGTTTTGACCACGCCCGATGTTGCTTAACTTCTATGCAATAGCTTTACCGCGGCAGTCTCCGAGTGCCACACGTCTTTTTTTTTACAGTAGCTCTTGACGAAGCAAAATACGTACCTAAGTACTCAGCCCTAAGATTTCATTACCCCTTATCAATTTCGTTTGACGAAACGTCTCAGTAGATCTAACTGGAAGAGATTAGGGACACCCACGTACCTACTTTATCAATAATCCATTATGAAAACGCAAACAATAAGGTGCTATCAAAAGACCGGGTACTCGTATCTTAGGCCGGAATGATGAATAACTTAGCAGGTACATTAGAAAATGTCAATAAATAAAAAGTAAATATCTAGATGGTATCGCGGTACCGGTGGAAACTTGAGATAGAGTTATGTTGCCCGTCAGTACAATTGGAACGAAAAGTTTTAACTATTTTGTATATTTTTTTACTCTCATTTATTTTTATTTACATTTTTTTTAACTTTAACAATGTAATACAAAAACTTATATAAAAACACAATTATAAATTAATGAAAAAAATTATTAGTTTTTAGAAATTATGTTTTTGAACCGTAAATCAGGTTTGAGGTTGACTGTCTGGTTGTTATTATCTTCTCTTTTATCTAAAAATGTTATGATTCTAGTACCTGTCTTTGTAAAATAGAGCAGATACTCCTAGAATTCCTAAATGAATTTAATGAAAATGAAAACTTCTGTAAATATATTTTTAGTTGAGAGTTTTATTCACAAAAAAAATAGGACTGAATTTTACAATATCCGTATCTTTTAAGACTACAATTTGTATTTTTTTACAGGTCCATACAAATAAATCAAATATTTCAAAAACTGTTTATTCCAATAGACTCTTTATTATTTGGAATACATAATTTTGCATGTTTCAATCAGTCTGCGAACATTCCAAGGAAGTAAAAGTAGGTAAAAAATTGGCTGTCTGTAAAGTCGGTTTACTGACGATAGTTGAACGTGACAACGTCTTAAGAAAATACTAATGGAATGATAGCATTTAATTGGTTATTAAAATTTTTAATTTTAGTATATTTTTATAAATATTAATTTAAATTAATAAAATAATTGATTTTGATTTTACAAATTTATATTTTAAATTTATAATAAATATATTAATTTTTAATTTTAGTTTAATATATTTAATAATTATATTTAATAGACGGACGGATGTCGAACGCTGCCGAACGCAAAGGCCGATTGTGCTTCTTTGTCGCTCGTTCCGCGCTCTCGCTTGCACTTCAAGCCTTACATGGAACGCCTCAAAGCAAGGTAACGCCGCATGAGTCATGTTTTTTCGTGCGTGCAGCCGGCTCTATCGAATTATAAGACGTTGTCACGTCAAAAATATGGAAAAATGTTCGCAATTATCATTATTCACAAGAATCATATAATTTAAATTATTGATTTGAATTCTCACGTGAAAGAGAATACAATTGCCTGCAAGCGTTTTTGAAATTATAGAAGAACAGCCAAGAAAATGTACTTATACAACGTAAGCAACTGTGTTAGCGATTGTTCCTTTGATATAGGCTATTAAATACGTGATAAACAACAATATCTCATTGATAATTAAAAAAAATGATGCGTCCAAAGTAATGAAGCATGCGCAGACCAAACCGGTAGCCGGAGAGATAAGTAGCGCTCATTTAATGATGCGACGATTTACCGGTACGTACGTATTCTTGTTTTGTTTATAGAAGAATTATGAACGGATGTACCCGTCTATATCTCTGATCGCGAATATTTTATTTAAACTTTTATTAGTTTTAAAAGTTATATATGTAATCTTTGTGGACTTATTCAAATTTAATTAAAAATCCAAATGTATTTTTTTTTCAAGTAGGTTTAGGTTATTAGTACTTTGCGTATGCAGGTAGTACAATTGAACAGTGACATTTGTATTTGAATCTAAATCGAACTTTCTAACATGGATATAAACTTAAAGTCGACTCATATTTGGCGGAATAAACGCTGTGTGTATTCATATTGCAAGCGTTGTTTCGATGCCAACAGTTCTTTTTCCTGAGTTTCTCAATTCTGAGAGAGTCAATGGGAATTGTACGTTGTTATTTTGTGAGTGTGGAAACTATGCCCGAAACTAGAGCTGCAGAACTAAAGGTGCTGCTTAGAAGGGCGGAACAACTCTGTGAGACTTAAACCTCGTCATAGAGGAATAGATGAGCTGATGGACTCTGTGAGATTCTGACGTCATCAGGACCGAAAAATCGAGAACATCAGCGTCTGAAAAATGCAGTAGGTTCGTAGCGCAAGGCCAGATATACGTTGGCCCTAAGAATTACAGTTTATGCTCAAATGCTCGCCACCATTACATTATCTCAAGATAATCAAGCACGTCTGCAGGATAAAACGTATTCTGAGTAAGTCCAATCCTTATCACAATGCAAACTGCGAAGATAAAAAATTACTGTGACAGAATTCAGAGATACGAAACGTTTAATAGATTACAAACTGGTCCTTTCTTAGCAACGGGCTAATTAAGCGGGCCTTTAAACAAACGTAAAAAATACATAAAAAGAAGATTTTATGATAAATAAAAACATCCGTTTACACAGTTAATAATTAGAGGGAAAAAGATTACAGCGCGTTTCGTCTGTGTACTTCTTTTGTTAGTTGTTTGATTAAGACGCAAAAAGAAAAGTTTAATTTCGCTCCCTGTGAGAAAAAGCTCATCTTGTTTACTTTATTGAAGACTTGTATTAACAAAGGAGAGATAAACCAACGATTTTTTTTTTATAAATGTCAACTATACACGTATACCTACTACATATAACTAATTCCATAATAGCTTGTCCTTGAAGCCAAAACTAGTCTAAACTAAGCCAAAACTAGGAGATCGCTTTTAGCAATAAGACCGCCTTTGTATAATTAACTTTTGTTTTTTGTCTTGTTTTGTTTTTGTGTCTTTGTATCTTTTTAAATATGCATTTAATTTATCTATATATCTGGTCCTAGATGCTTAAACTACAAAGATGCCTTTACTATTTATAATAGATATAGTAAAACCATAGTTTTACTATTGAAAACTAACACAAAAAGTATTTCTATCTTATGTCCTCGAAAATAGCTGTTTACTCGAAAGTTTCTAATTGTATTTCAATTATTATTTTGGAAAAATAAAAAGCAGTTAAAAAGCAATAAAAGGGTAAAAAAGGCTAACTCATATATTATAAAGGAAGATAATCTTTGACTACATCTACATCTCACCTGATGATGGAACCTAAAATGGAAGCAGGCTAACTTATGTGATTAATAGAATGAAACCCACACGCCTTTCGGTATCTACACGACATCGTACCGGAACGCAGTAACTAGCTAAGGTTGAAGCCTCGCAACAGCCAAACCTGGAATAATATTAAAAAATCTCAACCAGCCCAGCTGAGAATCAAACTCAGGACCTCCGTTTTATAATTCTACCGCGCATACCACTGAGCCACGGATGCCGATATAAAAGTATACATAATCTTTAACAGACTTTATTTCGGAAGATATCTTCAAAAACCGCGTTACGCCTTATTTATTTTAACCCTGATATCATCTAGGAATGTAGCCAAGTATTTAAATAGAAGAAACTTCCAAAAACTCATCATAATGCCAACGAAACGGGTAACATTAAACCGACAATTCAGTCAAATTGTACCCAACAATTCGTCCCAACTCTATTATAGATGACTCGTAACCTTATCGAATAAAAATCTCGATATGAAGAATGCCCCGACCCACCCCTACGACACATCGTTAAGATGTTATCCCTTCAACGAGGAGTAATCTGTACTTCGAGTGTTGGGACTACTACAATGGTGGGGTCGAATAATGGGCAAGGTTTTTACAGTATTTTATTACTTTAACCCTCTTGAGACGTGACAGATCGATGCTGTGACTAAAAAGAAATATTCCGTGACGCGGATGGTTTATCATTTGACGGGATTTATGTGTGACTCGTTTGTATAACTGCCTTTTTTATTTCATGATAACTTGCTGCTTCACTGAGAGACTGAGAGAATTTCATCTAATGGTTAGTGATTAAACCGACCAAGACTATAGCGCACTAACGTATTTAACGTAATTATAAATAATCTAACACTAGCAGTTACCCGCGACTTCGTCCGCGTGAAAACCCCTTAGGTGCCCTTTTAATTTTAAAGACAGACTTTCAAACAACAAACAAACAAATAAACTCTTCAGCTTTATAATTTTAGCATAGATAATCATAGCGTAGGCCAATACAAATGCGCCTAAATTTGAAGACATATACATTTAATTTAGATAAAGAAATTCTATCATAGCGTAGGCCAATACATATGCGCCTAAACTTGATGGGCTTATTCCGTTTAATTTAGAAGATTCTATTATGGTCATCTTCCGACTCCATCATCAGACTAGCTTCGTGGCAATTATTGTATTTTCACCATATGTATATAAGTATATCTAAGAGTCCAAACGTCAGGCTCATTAATAGGCATTATCAGCCTACTAAAGCTAGGCCGCGCTTCTTTTCCATACTTCCCGTATGGAGCGTTGACATACTACGCTGCTCTAATGCGGCAAACTAAACATTTCATTCAACCCGACCTAGGATTCGAATCCAGGTCCTCGTGTTCGAAGCCACATAGGTTAACCACTAGGTCTCATTTAATTTAGCTTCCAAGAAAGCTTAAAATGCTAAAAATACAAGGATTTATATTTATTGGCCCTTTTATTTGTTTACTGTTACGCTAAACACCTCAAGGTGAAAGAGACTTACTCTATATAAATCGAATGTAAAACAAACTCAAGATAACCTTAATTTTTATCTCATAAAATTTATTAGCACGATTTTTCACGCGATATCCTAATGAGCGTATATTTTTACTTACTTGTGTGAATTTTATTACATCCTGTAAATTAACAGTTTTATTGGAAGTTTGGATGAAATTTATTTAACCTTATACGCTGATAAGTTTTGGCATTCATTAATTTATGCGCATAGTTAATTCTTTAAGAATAAGATTGTGTAGAAAAGAGGAAATATTAGGATACATAAATTAAAAATATAGGTGTTCTTTTCTTTGAGTAGTCATAACACCCATTTTTATACCGGAATTTTAGAATGCTTGCATATGTTTATTTTTTCTAATATTTTTAATTATTTGGAACAATTATTTTGTTAAGATTGTCTTTCAAAAGTTCATCGGGCCCTCTTGTTTTGAGTTCAGCTTTTTGTTAAGGTAAACGTCCCAATAGTCGTCAGTTTCTGAACTTCGCTACCTTTGCAGGCTTGCCAGATTACTACTAGTCATAGTAGAGAAAAACTAATTACATGACAAGAGAGCAAATTTAATTAATTTTTTAGAAATATAATTTTGGTATTAATTAGTTAATATAATGTAACTAAATATTTAAAAAATTTTCAAAATGAGCGATTTGTACCAGTATCCGCCAGGTTTGTCCTAATTATCGTCAAAATGTCCCAGAACTCGTCAATTTTGAAAAAGAATTTGAACTTTATTGACTTAGACATAAAGTTCATTTTATTAATTATTTTTTTTAGTTCAATACATATGATATGATTGTTTTGATACTCCAGCTTAGAAAATCTGTAGTCATAATGGGGGAATAGTATGCAGTCGATCTGGTGGTACTTGTTAATGGTAAATTTCCGAGCACCGTGTCTTGCCAATCGATCGAACTATAACCAAATCCTACAGAGATTTTGCAATGTGACGTACTAGTTATGGGAAGAGACAAAATCAAACATAATATGATTGACTGTGAGTTGTTATGTTTCATCGAGTTCGATGCTAATTTGTTTGTGAAGCATTTGTTATAGGCAACATTATTTGGTCTCGTTCCCATCCGTTCAGAACGCACAATAAGAAACTGCCCTCCGAAACAAAGTTATTAAACTAAAATCAGCGACCGACTCGAACCTAAACGTGAACATGTGTGACCAAACGTAGAACACGGCATGTAACAAAAAGATCCAAATGCAATACACTTGAACAAAACTTTTAACTCTGCCTCCAAATCCTACAAAAGTACTATTGCCAGGTGCAAGTTCATCAACGAATTGGTCAGAGGTTGCTTAAAATGCCACCTGGATCTCGTGCTTTTTGGTCTCTTTCCAAAGCCATTCAAGGCAACTTCTGCCGTTCTCCTTTTCCATCACTCTGCAAATTAGACGATACACTGGCCTATTCTGCTAAAGAGAAAGCAGAAATTCTTGGTACTCTCTTTGACAATAATTCTACGCTTGATGATCGGGGAAATAGACCGCCTACCATCCCGCGGTGTAATAGCTCTTTGCGTGACATACTTTTCACCCAGCGTGAAGTGCACAAAGCGTTTTTGTCCCTAGACATCAACAAGGCAAGTGGGTCGGATGGTATCCCAGCGGTTGTATTGAGAACTTGTGCACCAGAGCAGACTCCAGTCCTGACACGTCTGTTTCAACTATCCTACTCCTCCAGTACTGTTTCGACTACTTAGAAGACTGCCTTGGTACACTTAGTACCCAAAAAAGGCGATAAGTCAATTCCACCTAACTATAGGCCTACTTCTATAAACTCCCTGCACTCCAAAGTGATGGAACAAATTATCAACTTCTTGGGTACCTAGAAGAACGTCAACTCCTCAGCGATTCTCAATATGGCTTTCGCCATGGCCGATCATCTGGCAACCTCCTAGTTTACCTCACTCACCGTTGGGCACAAGCTTTAGAGAGTAAAGGAGAAGCTCGCGCGGCGAGCTTAGATATTGCGAAGAAGTTCGATCGAGTATGGCATAAGGCACTTCTGCCCAAACTAACTTCTTATGGACCCCCGGAGAAGCTATGCGATTGGATCGCCAACTTTCTAAATGAACGGAGCATTAAATTCGTAGTCGACGGTTTGTGCTCCCTTCCCAAATCAATTAACACTGGTGTTCCACAAGGTTCAGTGTTGTCGCCCACGTTATTCATACTGCACATAAATGACATGATTTCCAGCAACAACATGCGTTGCTATACGAATGATAGCACGGGCGACACCCTTTACAATGATCGCGTACAGCTTTCTCTTAAACAGCTGGAGGAGTGTAGGTCCAGACTTGTGTCTGAAATTGAGACTTCCCTGAATCATCGTTACTTTCAGCCTCAACATAGGCTCTTGCCTATGGTGGATGGTCGGAAAACGGTTGTCTTTAGCCCCAGAAAAGACGGAGGCAGTAGTGTTCAGCGGCAGACGCACAATCACTCCAAAGGATCACATAAAATACCTGAGATTGTGGCTAGACAAAAACCTGAACTTTAAAAAACATATAGAAGAGGTAGCAAACAAGGCGCAGAACATGACAGCGGCGCTGTATCGCTTAATGCCGACTAAAGGTGGGCCCAGAGCAAGCAAAAGAAGGGTGTTGGCATCGGTGGCCCACTCTGTTGTCCTTTACGGGGCGCCAATTTTCAACAGCGCCATGAGGGTTGGGCTATATAGAAAAAAATTGGAAACAGTACAGCGACGCTTAGCTATTGGTATCTGTGGAGCATACCGTACAATATCCACGGATGCTGTGCTCGTAATAGCAGGATTATCCCTATAGACAAAATGGTAAAAGAACGTGCCCAATTGTTCGCAAATAAGGAATTAAAGTTACTCACTCACGTTGCGGCAGGAATCACTCGTGGAATGGGAAAGGGAATGGTTGGAAGGAGGAAAAGGAGCTTGGACCAGGGAACTGATAAAGGACCTCAAACTATGGATCAATAGAAAACGCGGAGAGGTGGATCGGTGGCTTACACAGGCGTTGAGCGGTCACGGGGTGTTCAATACTTACCTCTTTGCAATCGGGAAAGCTCCGACTGATAAATGCTACTCCTGCGGAGAAGAGGACACCCCGAGACATACTATTTTCGAGTGTCCGGCTTGCGCGGATCTAAGACTCGTGGCACAAGTAGCGAACAGCGACGTAAAGGCCCACAATCTGATAACGCGTATGCTTAGCAGCGAAGAAGATTAGCTAACATATGCCCAAATGTTAAGGGGCATAATGAAAAGAAGAGAAGAATTGGAGAAATGCGAGAAAAGAAAGAGAGAAAATCCGTAAGCGGGTGGGCATGAAGTAATCAATTGCGGTCCCGTGCCAACCTCGGAGTCCAGAGGGGGTCGTTTTAGTCCGTGCAAGTCGGACATACCCTAAAAAAAAAATAGGCTCTTGCTGTATAAAGCCCAAGTACGTCCGCACATGGAGTACTGCTCACATCTATGGGCTGGAGCACCTTAATACCAACTTCTTTCACTTGATCGCATTCAAAGGCGGGCAGTTCGCTTTGTTGACAATTCCAAACTCACCAGCAAGTTGGAGACCTTAGAACACCGTAGGGACGTTAGCTCTCTATGTGTGTTCTATCGTCTTTATTATGGCGAGTGCTCTGAGGAGCTGTTCGAAATTATACTACCCTCTGTCTTCTCTAGCGGCGGAACTTGCGGCGTAGAAACCAGTTTCACTTACACCATCTGGATGGCTGGCTATCTACAACCTCTAGATTTTCTAGATCATTTCTGCCGCGCATATGCAGACTCTGGAACCAACTTCCTGCTGCGGAATTTTCTGACAATTATATCATAGGGGTATTTAAGGGGCAATCCAATCAATCAATTCCTCAAAGGCTGGCAACGCATTACCTGTACCTCTAGTGTTGCAAATGTACATAGGCGGTGGTAATCACTCATCAGGTGACCCGCAGGTAAGCTGGTTTGCCCGCTTTAATAGCGATGAAAAAATACATATCTAACGATATGTTTAAACAAAGCTGCATAACGAGCTAGTAAAGCTGATATTTATAAATAACACGTTAACATAAAATCATATTTAACTTCAATTTTGACTTATGTTAAAAATGAAGGCATTGTAACTATCAAGCGGATATATTATCATCTTAACATTTAAAGCTAAGTTAAAGACTTAACACTACCAGGCCGTGCCTAATGCAACATTCAACCTTATCCCCACGCAATAAAGCTGAAACTAGAAACGGTGTCAGATTTACGTTCATTTGCTGTGTATGTCCCAGTGGTCGTCAAAATTTTGACGAGTTCTGGTTCAAGTTGGGAATTCAAAGTACGAGTAGATGTCACACGCCCAAAATAAAAATAAAAAGAAATATAACATGGTTTTTTCAATTATTTCGGTAGAAAATTAAATAGACTCTTCTATAAAATAATTGGATATATCAAAAGTTCACAACAAATCTTACAAAAGTTACATCGTATACAAGCATGGCGAGCTGCGATTCAGTGCCTAAACTTGTAAAAAAATACAAATATTCAAAAACGCAAACTTTCGTTTATTGTTTCTCAAACACCAATAAAGTGCTGATTAAAATTTTGCATACAAATTATCGTGTATAATACCACAAATATGTTAGCATAAATAAATTTTACTTAGTTATTATAAGAAATAAATAACAGGCCTTTTTCTATATTATGACGGCTATTGGGACACTGTCGACTTTACCAGCGTTTACCTTATCTCTTTAAACGACGTCAAAAAAAGGAGCTTCTCAATTCAATCGTATATATGTCGCTTTTTTGCCAAAACGGTATAAAGTAACTTGACCCGAGCTAGGAGTCGAACTGTGTTAATATTATTGCCCGAAGTCATCAAAAATCATCACAATAAGACCGCTTGACATCATCAGATTACCAAATGGGAGATTTAAGCATCTTTGGAGCCCAACCTCAACCTCATTATTACAACAACAACAACTTTAAATTAATTTTCCCGCTTATTCCTGCTACAGCTATGAGTCAAAAAAAATCCCACATGCGATATATTAGACTAATATAACAAATTCCGATGTTATATTTAAACTTTCTCCAAACATCCATATAGTCAATAAACCCTAAGTTTATTAACAAATCATTAATCGTCCAAAATCACCAGCGTAGGCATAACAGTATGTAAACGGTAAGCACGGGCTTCATATCCAAACTAGATGACCTTCTTGCACCGATATACCACACACAGTGTGACCAGAATCAGAAATCCTAAACCACATACAAATAAGGACTATTTTTGTATATCACATTTTTAAGAAGCTCGTTGTACTTAGAATATGGCCGTAGCTAATTTAGGTAGCATTGTGCACCTCACAAGAGGCGACTGAATAAGATTATCATAGAACCCGTTGGGAGTCGGTGCTCATAAATCATAACCCATAAAACGTATCTGACAATAACCTCTTTCTTTCATGACGCTTCCTAAATATTGAAACCAACAATCAAAACCAAATCTTAAGATAACTACATAAGGTTGATATTTTAATGAGTTGTAGTAAAAATTTTGTGACGAAGCGAATGCGGATCGTTAAAATGACAACCAAAGTTAATATTCCGTCTGATCGTCCCAATTGTTCGTATTGTGCTTACTGACGATTTTAGAAAGCGAAAAAATATATATTTTTTTGGAGCACAAGCATCAATCAATACGGGTGTTGGATGTGTAATCATTTAAGGATAATCTAGGTTCAACCCGTGGATGATGTATAGGCAATTCGCTGAAGAGAATTTTTCGGCTTAGTTTAGGCCCTAAATTGAATTCAGTTAGTCGTTATTGGTCGTTATAGAAATTTATATTCATTTGAGAAGCTTTATGGAGTTATTATATAAATCTGATATTATAATATTTTATTTAAAAAGAAAATTCTCCTTTGAAAAACTGGGTACTGAATACCTTTACATATCGATACCATTTTTCTTTGCAATCGGCTTAAAATAACTTACATTCCTCAATTTTAAATGATAAAATTGTGTTTTAAAATAAGAGGTATTATTACTTTTTAATAATTAAAGGTAATTATTATAAATTATCCATTATTATTTCTGTAAAATGTCTCAATCGTCCCATGGTTAACTGCTTTTGTCTACGGAGAATAAGGTCTAGGGCTCAAATCCAGATGAGCAACAAAATTCGGTAATACCTAAATTATTTCTTTCATCAAACATTTCCAATACAAGCTTTGAGTTAAGAAGTCGGCGGGGTTTATGCTATAAAATAATTTAAGTGAGCAAATTAAGAGTGCGCCTGTATTTGATTACACATTAATGTGTGTATTTAAATAAGAAATTGTGTGCACTGTGCCATCAGCTAATTTGTAGAAAAATGGTGTGATCAAAGTCAAAGTTGGTCGAGAGGTAATTATTACTATTAATAGATACAAGTATTTTGCCTCCATAAAAATGGTAAATAGAGTTCTGTATAAAAGGACAATATTTGTTATTGTTGTTTAACATTATGACGACGCAATACCGTCTTTGTACTAAAATGACGCTGCAGTATAATAGACAAAACACGCGGCCAAAGTAGATGGCCGATAACATATCCTTACAAAATACTGCAATTCATTGATGTCCCGACTAAATTGGAGTCTCCAGTTATTGTGGGCAGGGGAATTAGATCTGCCGTATTCAAAACACCGCACTATTGAGTCCTCGGGAAGGGAACTCGATCTGATAAGGCAGATCGACGATAGGGCCTTTTTCTTTGCGCGACACCTTTGTCCCAACAAAGGGTCTGTGCGGTTCGACTGTGGCATGTGAATGGGCTTGCAATAACATCCTGGCAGGGCTGGCAAAAAATTTAATTGTGTTTTAAAAATCCTAACTTTTAGTCACTTACAGCTTTACCTACTGCATCAGGAAGAAGCTGTTGACTTTTAAAATTATATTAAAGCCCAAAATATTTCGGATATTGTAGCAATTATTTTATTATACTTCTACTTTTTATATACAAAGTAGTGTTAACTAAAATAGCTGAATTTATTCACAAATATCACCCTATTATTGTGACAAATAAAGTTAATCTTATAACACTTTATTTTTGTTTAACGTAGATAATAGAAATTAAAAGAGATCAGAAAATTCCAATAAAAATTGATAAAACAACAACTAATTAATTAATTTCTAGAATTCAGCGTTGCTGAAAGGGGATTTATACTTTTATTCAATGCACAATCTATAGAAGAACAAAGGATTACAAATTGAAATAGCCTACATTCAAGTATGTAAACAAAACTATTATTTTAACTATTATTGCCCCTTTCCAAACGTGTACTCTTGGTATAATAATAGAAATAAATAAATTTGATGATATTTATACCTCAAGATATAGTTTTCAATTTTTGTTGTTAATCGCATCGTAATGTAGCAACGCATTGTCTTGGAAGTACCAACTGTTAACTGTACCTAACAGTAGACCTACCACACTGTTCCAATGTGGGTTAGCGAAATCCACCGAAATGTGAATATCGATTAGGTATAATGAATTTTCTTGTGTATACTTGGTACGTCAGAAAGTAAGTCATAGTTTATTTTTTACACTCCGAGGTGATGGATCTCTCTTCAGATTTTTTTATTTATTGGATATTTTTTCATTTTCTTACAATTTGGTAAATTTCGTATAAAGTGACAGCCCTGCCTAGCCTGAAGCTCAAACCCGCGAGATCGGTCGCAGATATACGCGTTCTTCTGAGATTTATTAATCTCCCACTGGAACAATGGGTTACGGTAGGCACCTGGTAGTTTTTACACATAAACGCGAGCGTACTGCCGGCTGATGGTACAACATCGGTCGGGGATAGTCATTATATTGAAGTACCTAATGAAAAGTCTCTACAGTGAATTTACTTCTTACTTATTTTTAGAGGGGACTAGAACTTGGAGGGCTTAGGGTGATAATTTATGCCTCTGCAATGATTATTATAGATGTTAATGATATTGACCGAATCCAACGATAAAGGTCTTTATTAAATGCACTTGAGTGTACCATTTATCCAATTTTAGGTATTTATAAAAATACTTAAAATTTCAGAGCCCAACTTTTATCTTGTTTTATTTAATTAAAAGAAACAGCATCCAAAACGGATTAAAAATTTTAGAAATATATCACTGACAAATAAACATAAAGATGGGTCAAATACCTTTTTGTGAAATTCAATTAGAAAACAGAGTAATTTAGTGCTTTGAAACCTCAAAATGTTTATATAGTAAGTATACATTACACACCTGAGTGGGTACTCAGTCAAACATCACGATTTCAGTACTGTAATTTAATGATAATAGCATTTAATATATAAATCAACGCGACCATAATTTCTAATTACAACTTTCATTTCGTACATAAATTTAAGTGTCAAGTTAATAGTAAGCGCGGTTTTATTGCCCACAATATAATTATAAGTCAGTGCCTCATCTCTAGAGATAGCTGATGCTGTAAAAAGCTTCGTTTCTAATTAACGATATACTTCTGAGAAGGTCACAGAGTTTGTCCAAAGACCTCACTGTAGTGATCAGGTTACGCGTTTAATTTGTCTAGATCATGTGATGGAGGTGTTATCTTAAATTAAAGGAAAAACATAGATAGAGCCCTCATACCTAATTTTTATTATAAATTGTATATTATTTTACTAATCCTATTATTTTTATTGTATTTATTTCATTACTATTTTAATAAAAGTGATATAATTATGTATTGTTGTCTTTTAATACTACAATCCGAAACTGAAGAATGATATTTTGTTTTTTTTTTCAATTTAAAAAATAATCGACTTTTTTATAAGTTATTTTTAAGTAGATAATTAAAATCCTAATTTAAAATAATAATAAATAAAAATAAAATAATAATGTATTGTTGTTGTTTGTTTTATTTAAGTCTTCTTTTAATTTGTGTTTATCAATAACCAAAAAATACTTATGATTATTTGTTTAGTCTAGCTGACTAATAGTTAAAATTAATACTTCTGAGTCTAGATATCGGCTTTTGTAGACCAGTTTCATATTGGCATGTAAACATACAACTAAAAAGTACAAAAAAGCTAGACAGATGCCAGCAATGTATGACTGTAACGCCATCGCAATTGTCCGTCTAACTTTTTACATTACTCTGAGGGTGTAATAAATAAAGTTTTATCTTGACATCACAGGGCAGAAATTCTTACACGTCCTTTAGCTGAATCTCTACGCTTTATTATTTAGGTTTTATCTCACGTGCGAGATAAATTTTAATTATTACAATAGAGCCCTTCGCAGGTAAAGGTTAGGATCACGGATTTAATAAATTGTTGTGTTCTCACACATAAAACTGACATGAAGAAATATACCTACAGCTAGACGGCCACCATTTTGGAAAATTAGACGCTGTAAAGTTTCATTAAAATAATTTAACTAAAAGTAGTATTGCTTGGTCTTTTCTTATTAATATTAAACAGATCAAGTTATAAATACCTACCTTATTAACTCCGACTTATTCGAAACCTATACATGTTCATATATAACTGATATAAAGCCGGACAATTGAAAGTGATTGAAGTAAGACTCTCCACTATAATTTAATCTCATTAACTTCTTTCTCAAAACCAAACATCTGTTTACAAAAAATTATGTATCCGAAAAACAAATACATACGTCATCCATATAAATAGTAAGTAAATAAGTAAATAGTAAGTAGAATTAAAAAAAACTGTATTCAATAAAAACATACAAAGTGATCCAATACAGAACCTCTCCTTTTAAAGACAGTTAAAAATAAATGAACTTATCAAAACATTGTGCAGTGTGTTAATCTCAAAATCTAACCATTATTATCTAAACCAACTGTCACAGAACTAAATAGAAAGAAATTGCTCTTTTATTACACTGGATGAAGTCAGCTGCGTATTGCCGATACCACATCTCGATAACAAACCCGCATTTGCCAAATATACCACAGCGGGATGCCGTCACAATATTTTAGTAGTATCTCTATGGCTTTGACACTTTTGCTACCATAAAACCCACTAATAAATCTAGGAGGACAATAAAATTCGGATTTGACAACGGGTCGAAATTTTAAAATTGAATAAAACCATCTCGTGTCGATTTTTAGCGTACTATAAAACTATTGCAGCTTTTACTCGTACATTGACGATAAAAAATATTTCACCTCCATATTGAAGAATAGTTTTCTGATAAAAGTATTGTGATATCAGAACCCATAGTTGTAAAATAAAGGCATTAAAAATTTCACTTCCCAAAAAAAAACCCGACTGCGAAAAAAATTTAAATAAAAACAGAAATAAAAAGTCAAGTAACCAAATTCAGAAGGGTATAAAACAATTTAATTACCACAACAATGTTTTTTTATTGACTATAACAGTCGGGTCACTAAAAAGGATATGGGTAGAATGATTTCAGTTTAGTCTTTAATTAATTAATTTAAAAATACTTGTAATATTTTAAAACGATATTAAATACCAATGGAATTCCAAGAATATACTCATTTTTATTGTCGCACTCTTGACCTCGTCCTCTTTTAAAGGTAAACTTGCAATTCATATCAGAACGAAGTTAAAGATTGCGTTCTAGATTTTTCAATTGAATTTTAATGCTATTAGAACTGATAGCATTCCCCTTGAGGTTTCTTTGTATACAAAAAATGATGGAGATATTAAAATACATTTTACTGCTTTGTGACATTTCAATATATTACTTAAACAGGTTCCCTGAATAAAATATGCAAATGCAACTGTCAAAATTAATGGTTACCATTCCATCATTGGTCATCGAAATTTTGTTTAAAGGTCCTTGACAGAAGATCGCTACTTGGTAAGCGCGGTATTATCTATTTGCCCATTATATTATTTCTTTAACGTAATACGTTATTTCTCTCCATCTCTATTTTATCAAAAACCTTCAAATGATTAGGATTTTTATGGAGAGCCCAGTCCACAATGTTTGAAACCGCATTTATTAAATGAAGATTACTTGATTGATAGATAGATGACATCCAGTGCAAAAGTTTGCCTGATTAACCAAAATTCCAGCATCATATAGTACAGTAGTTGTAAAGGTATTGAGGTAAACCTGATGGTCTTTGATACATTGTATTACTTACAAGTTTGTTCGCTAAACTAATCTCATTAGAAACATCGTAAACATGTGGTCACTGGAAGATGTTATCCTTTCCCGGTAACGCACGAGATTTGATATCTCTAAGAAGTCCTTAAAGCTTTAACCCGTACCTATTCATAATATTTTTAGAACGGATTTACTTACGCGTAGGTAGGTTCTATATATTTCTCAATTTTGGTGGCACAACAGTTATGTAATTTGGTGACCTATGAATTAAAGAGTACCTATGCAGCATTAAATGATTCTTCATGTATTTACCTGTGAGATATAAAAGACAAAAAAAGATCGCTAATATTAAGTTGACTTTAGTGTACATCTAATGTTACATAGACTTTACGATTGATTGGAGAACATTGGATTTTTATTTCTTTAGTACATATTAATATTAGGACAAATTAACTAAAAAAGAACGGAGAAAATGTTACCTCTTAAAAAAAAGGAGTCATAAATCATAAAATAAAGTCAAGTCATATTATTATTTCACACGCTATGGGCAAGTTCGAAATGTAAATCTAAACAAACTTCCCTAACTAAATTCCAATAGTAAGATGCCGTGGTGAATAAAATTACTTTGCGGAATTTTTGAAAAACCATAAATTGTGGAACTTTTATAAACTTTGCCGTGTTTTGATCACTCCCTCTTGTCTGAGAACATTGGGATTGCACAAAGGTTTCTGGGCAACATCTTTTTACTTGAAAAAACTTCGTGGTCCCCAGAAAGGGCTTTTGTGTTTGTGTATTAAACCGCCCTCCTCGAAATTTATTGTCGTGGAATGATATGATGTCTTTATGTTATGCTTCCATTGTCAAACACTTATCTGATCGTTTCTTGTGTTATGTTTAATGGTCAGAACTATACCGCAATTTTAGGGTACCGTGGTATAACACTATATGAAATATTGTTTAGAAGTAGGTATGAAATACTTCAAGTATTTCATTATGTAGAATTTTGTTGTTTTCTGTGATATCCTATAAAACCTATATGACCACTTTAAGCTTTACTTAACGTGTAAATATAAAATGGAAGACGTTTCAGTGTCATAAAACATAATTTTTTTTGTTGAAGATGCTCGGTGCTTTTACGGAAGCAAAACAATATTCATTATACAACAATGTACACCAATTTTGTAATTCAAATCAACTATCTACGATAAATCTTAACAAAATTTGTTTTATATAATTATATTCATTGTTAACAATCTATTTATATTTATCATAGATAAAAATTATGGAGAGTACTGTAGTACTTATTTACACTTTATTGAGATCTATGACTAATAGGAAACTTCAGCTCTATTTTGAATAGTTAGCTGTCATTTATATGAACCAAAAATTATTTGAAATTGTTTGCATTGCATTAGTTCGAGTAGTATTATATTATGCAATAATGTCAAGAATTTTAGTCAGCTTCTAATTTTGTAAACGGAACCCTCACTCCAGAAGCGTGGGTTCGTCTAATGCTCAGGCAATATTTTTCAATGTAAGCGTTATCTCTTTTGTTTGCTTGGAACTACATTATTTGTATACATTATAATATCTTCGTTTTGAGAACCTTGACATTTATTGCTACTTCTTATTTTCAAGGTAAGATAATAAGACTGTCACAAATTGTGACTAGTGGAACTAACACTCACATAAATAGAGATGCAATTTATATAAATATTTTTTAAGTTGTGTCCAGAATTTGGGGAATTGCCGAATTCGGATTGATTGTCATTCATCCATCCATTCCAGCATCACCAACATCAGTATATGTTTATTGACTTGACAAAATCTAAGAGCAAAGTTCAATGCACTATCTTCATAACTCACAGTAAGTACAGTAGTTCGAAGACCCTTTTATTAATAAAATGAATCACCTAAAGGTAGTTTGCTTCATTCAAATCAAACAAACAGATTTAACGAACTTGCGACCATAAGATAAGGATCTACGACGTTCCCAAATACAGAAGCTTCCACAGACATTATACAATATCTGATAAAGATTATTGCCTATTTAATAGTAAATTATTGGAACACTATACAGATTGACGAATTTTATTAGAGTATTATCTAAGATTTGGGAGAATTCCTTTCTCACAGTTGAGTGTTCTTCAAAATTTAAAAATCAGCAGCCTTATCTTAATGTTTGATGAGGAAAATTTTTCGTAGCAGTAAACAAGATGAACTATTTTCAAGATGTTGTCTAAGTCATTTCGAGCCCGAAAAACTTTAGTAGGTATTTTGTAGGTGCGTTTATTTTAGCGCTCCCTCATAATTTTTGTTAGTTTGTAAAGACTTTAGACGTTGTGTTAGGCAGTTCCTAAAAAGGCCTATGTCAAGAAGTTGACGTCCATCGGCTGTTAATGATGATGATGATGATGACGATGAATGACAGAAAGAATTTAAAATTTAAGATTTTTCTACAATGTACACATTTTCAAAATATTCGTACCCATCAACAATCAAACGACAAAACCTAGATTGACCGAAAAATTAAAACAAATCCATACAAACTATTCAACAAACCGCCCGGGCAGTTTTCGCAACCGCAGAATACTAATCGAGAGATTTGCCGCCGACCGCGGGTTCAACCGTTGACAAGTTTGCATTTATTTACGTCAAGCTTTGAATTTTGATTTAAAAAAGGATTTTGTGTATCGACTAGGATTCTTATATTATAAGCATCCTCGAAATATACTCCTAATATGTACTTGTCAAATTAAATAATCGTAATAATATTATTGTTTACCTACAATATATTTATAGATACCGCACTACAGAAAAATGGCCGCTCTTAAATTTGGTTAGGTTTGTGTTCGATCCTTCCCTGATCACAGAAAACAATCTACTTTTAACAGAGACATTTGCACGGATGTGAAGAGAGAGGAACACTGACCGTGTTCGAAAAGTATATTTTAATTGAAATACCTACCAAAACATTAAAACAGTCACGAAAACTTACTTACTTCAACCAGAAAGAAAACTTAGAGTTGTATTGTACTGAGTATTGTTAATTGTGTGTGTGTGTGTGTGTGTGTATTTTCTTGTGTAAAACCTTCCCTACATCTGTTTACTTAATTCTCTATTAGGTTAGTGATAAAGCCGCCAATTTAACTTGTCATTTTTTTTTTCCGGTATTATTTTTTTCTTTGCTAATACGATGTAAAATAAAGTGTTTTTTCATTTCATGTTTGTAATTAACCCAGCAAAGCAGCTACTTAAAATTTAAAATAATTTGTACAAATGAACAAAGAACGTAAAATTTATCTAATTTTAGAGACGTCACTAAAAAATTTTTTACGCAAAGGATTTTAACATTTTTTGAAACAAAGGCTGGTCAAATTGGTTCGCCGTCAATATAAAAGTTAGGTATCTATAGAATTATTTAACTAATCGAATTTATAGGGGCATAGTTCAAATTTTCCATTCATACTACAAAAATCAATTGCCGCTACGCGAGATAAAGGTATTTTTATAGCCATGAATTGTTAGGTTTCATAAAATTTAGATTGAACTAGAAATATTTTTAGGCGAAAAGTTTTGATGAAAAGTGTCAGATATAAAAGAGAATATTGAATAACAAATAAAATTATTATTATAAAAACAAAAAAAGAGAAAAACAAGGATCACTATATCTATATAAAATTATAAATACTTTATGGTGCTGCAAACAGGGACAAAGTACTTAACAGGGAAAGAAAGATCTACCAAAACTACGTTTGTCTCCACTTCTAAGCAGTCGGGTTTTTTGTTTTTATAATACCTAATAATTTTTTTTGAGACTTTTTAATTTTAGTTTATGGGCCATTTTTTGTTAAAAAAGTAATATGAACATGATATGATATTTATATTTTTGAAATGGTCTTTTAACGACCTTTCAATTGGTACTCATATTGCTAAGATAAGAGAAAAAAATACACACATCCCCCCTTTTTCCCCCATATACAGCCGCCATTAAAACTACACATTTAGTGTACTTTTGTGTACTTTACGTTTTTACAGTAAACTGTTGATTTTTATAAATTTTTGCACGAATTTAGCTGATTCACTATTATCCGTGAGAATCCGACGAATCAAAGCGACTTTGTCACCATCCGATAAAAAACAGACGCTGCAATCAAAGCATCCTCGATAGATATTGACTCTACAATGTTAAATTGCGAAGCTTCGCAAAATAACAAAATAAGTAAAGTTTTAACTATGGAAGAAATTTTAAATAAGTCTTAGTCCAAATCTTTCTAAGCAAGTGACTCAGTTCAGTTCAGTTCAGAGTTCAGCCCTTTGAATGAAGTTACGAATACATAATATAACACAAGGTGACCAACGTGACCCAGCTTTGTTTACTACTTTTGTAAAAAAATTATAAAATATAATGAACTTTAGGATTAAATTAATAAGATCTACATTACGGTGATGGTAGACCGATGGTTGTAGAAACATGCATTTAAATAATGTATCTTGTCTAGGAGTAGAGCCGAGACGCGAGATGACTCGACATAATATGGCACGAAACCTCGCACGGTATGGTATCAATGTTTTGACGTTCGAAAACATGGATATTCTTTATTATTTACTTACAATAAACTAACCGACCACTTATTAGTCAACTATTGAACTAGTTCAACATACATTTCACCTATCATTAATTTAATAGAATCAGACGTTATGCGGTATTTCAGTACAGAAAACGAATTGTTTATTTATTTTGCTGTTTTCGCGAGTTTTTTTTATCTAAACTATTGGAAACTTACTGGTGGTGACGCTTTTTTGCTTCGATACGACATAACTCTATCGCTCCCATTATATAACTATATAATTAGTATCTGATAGTGTCCGTTAAAATAAGACACCTGCCGAACCGAATTGGAGCTCCGTGATTGGTTAAGCTTCAACTGTCAATCTAAGCTTTCTAATGATTATAGGTATATATGTGTAGGTAGGGTAAGATTTAAATGCATCCAAGTTCATTGCCTAACAAAATAGTAATAAAGGATAGCATTTAAGTTAATGTAGACTACATTCAAAACATACTGTAAATCATGCTTATATTTGTAGAGACAGGGTCATATCCATATAAATCCATCGTGCTATGAATCCATGGATCCACTGACAGAAGCACGGGATACAAATTATTCCTCCCACGTGAGTGTAAGTGCATCTGAATCAATCAAAACACGGTTCGTTCCGCTCTTTATGCGGCCATTACACGCGTTGCGCTTATTGATATCAAGTTTATTGCCTGTGAAATGGTAATGCTATCGTTTGATGAAGATAGCATTGAGTGTAAATATGATTTACGTTCCGATTCAGTAGCTCGAGATTGGAGTAATAATGTGTACTTACTTACTAGTTATACTTGTGTATGTGTTCCCTTAAAATTGCCTTTATTTTATACCTAATTTTATATTGTTATATTATATTTTGGTGATGTACGCATAACCTTTGTTTTAGTTGACACCTTAAATTTTTGTGACAATAATTGAATTAATACACATTACATTAATAAAGAGAATATCCTTACAATCATTTTGGCTGATTACGTTAGTTTTATAATAAAAAAATCGTTTCACAAATGGTATATTACTTCAGAAGCGACATATGGAAATGTTAAATCTTTTTACATTAAGGGTAAAAAAATATTTTAATATCATGGTGATCAAACCAACTACACAGTATGCATAATCTTTTACTCAACTTTTTAGTATAGATTGAAAACTAATTTATTTTTCAAATAAAAATGTTACTAAGTATAAACAAAATCTTCTCAGTTCGAATTTAATTATGGACAAAATTTTTCCGATTTTAATCTACTTAATTCGTCAACTATTAAAATACAGAACTTACTTTTTGAAGTCGGTTTAAAAAGCAATAAGTGAACCCGTAAAACGTCGCAGGCAGCAGTTAGTTAAGATATAAATTCTAATAGACAAAGATACACGTGTAAGGCATTACCCCCCTTTTAGTGGGACCTTTTACCGTGGAAGCTTATTCCCAACAGTTAAATTGAATTTTCGATGTCATTATGTATGATAATGACTAGTTTAAGCGATAAAGTTAATATTTATATACACATCATGTTGGCTTTAATATAAAATCTATGCAATAACGATAAAATAGTAATGTTTAGTTTGTTTGTTGTATTTTTAAAGAATACTTATTAGAAGTGCCTTCTTAAATTTCCAATAATGTATAATACAGTCTACATCATAACTAGAAAGACTTCTAATTTTGAGGGTCAGATGAAGGAAGGTCACAGAACTTGGAAATTGACCGTGAAAATAAATTATTGGAGTCTGATGGATGGACAGACAGGCGTCTAAAAAATAAATAGACGTGATGAAACTATCATAATTTTCTTTTTGACGACGGTTGACAGATCATAAAGGAAGATTTATTTCAAAAACAACAGCTATTAAAAGTTGTTAAATCATAGCTACTGGTAGAATCGGAAACGTTTATACTAAAAGTACGTTCCGAATTTTTGGTACTGAAAAATGTCATTCGTCAAAGTTAATGCCTAACTACTTAACTATTTTCTAAAAATTCTATTTTTTGTAACTAAAGATTTTAGCCGATCGATATAGCCCAATAATACAATTGAGCTATAGCCACGGCAAATTAGTACCACACGGTAGAGGTACTTGCTTAGAGAACTTGCTTCTTTCAATCTAACATGGTATAATATTTGTCTGCATCCTTAGCGAATCGTGTTAGTAAGTAGTAGAGCTTTTTGTAACAGCTAGTCTAGGGAAGTACTACCGCTATACTTAATTCATCTGCCAAACATTGGAATGTTCCAGTCTGCAGGTTATAGCTGCCGTTGTAGCTAACGGTGTATCCTGCGTAAGCGGCAATGGGCGACAACGCGACGCGACACGATACAGGTGCTTCTTACGTCATGTCTCGACGCAGATTGCTTAGGCCACAAGTAGGGAATGCAGTGGTTTTGATCGCGTTTGTCGCGTTGGCAGCTTCGCGTCACGTCGTGTTCGAAGCTTAAGCACACCCCGTTATAGAAGCGATACATGCGGATAAAAATGATTAGTTTAGTTGGATGAACACAAGGCGGCACTTTGGACGTGTGGAAGTGGACGTGGATGAAGAACAGGTTCCTTGCAAGTCCAGCTAAGGGTGTCCGACAATTAATTCTTCTTCTTCGTCGTTATACTTTTGAGACAGTGGTCGTCACATCAGAAGTGGTGTCAAGCTCCACAACCCGTCGCCATTGTTCCCGTACTGCAGCGCTTCTAGTGCATTCGTGGACACTTCTGTTTAGGGCAATTCTCATTTGGGCGGTCCAGCGCCTTGGTGACCTGCCGCGCGCAGGGCCTTCATCCCTTCCCTGAACCATAAGGCGCTTCGTTCATGTGTGTCCTCGGTGATCAAAGTCAACTAATATAAACGATAGAAAAATAAAACATAATAAGCCCCTGCAAGTAAAGCCGCGGCTTTACAGCAGATACAAATAATATAGATAAAGCCTAATGCAAGCTTTTTGGGAGCACTCCGCAGTGGATATTAAGGTAGCAGTAGATACATTAATTAAGGAAATAGACTCATCAAGCTCAGCACTCGGTCGGTAGCGTTTTAATTACTTTACTGCACACTTACGCGCAGGTAAGGTTTGTTGATTAATGGTAAATTTACATCTTTATAGCGGCTTAATGAATAGAAATGAACGTGGATAGTGTAATGTTTTAGTGTTAAGAGTAGAGCAACTATTCGCTGATGTATCTAATATTACTGATGTTATAAATGCGATAGTTTAGACGGATGAATCATGTTAGAATGACCGAAGACATCGATATGAGCACAAAAATAGACAATAATCTGGAATAGTGCCTTATTTTTTGTGCCAAAAGAACTTTCTCTCCCCCTCTCCTAAGTTTTCATAACCATTATTTGCTACTATTACATGAGTTGAATCAATTTAGTCTATCAGGCTATGGTCGGCGCATTTTAAACGGAGTCGTCTCTCAGTTATATTGATAGTAATATGGAGGCATTCTTATCACTCATATTATACGCTTGTCAAAAGGTCACAAAGTGACAACACTGCTTCCATATCACTGTCAAAATAACAGATAGGTATTTTGACAGTGATATCAGTTCAAATTGCGTTATCTATAGTCTGGACAAATATACGACATGTCTGACTAATTTTATTATTATTTTTGTAAATGAAGAAAAAAATGCATTAGAAAACAAGAAGAACGATACAGTAGCTTCGTTTACAACTAAAATATATAAAACAGTAAACTGGATAGCTTTACAATCTCGGAGCATTCGAAAACAATCCTTTACTGTGAAAGTAGCTTCTCGAATAACAAAGAAACATCTAGAGAAGTTTAACAGACACTCCGGCACATCCTCACCGGTTGTACTATCATTGTTCTCTGGGGATTGGATTGTATTGTCTCATCGATTGAACCTATTTATAGGTGGACAACGTCATACCAATCTTGCATTGTATGGTACAAAGTATAGAAAATTATTTTTTTGAAATAATGAAAAGTGAAAAAAAAAACATAATAGTAGGGTTAAACCAATTGAAAAATGAGAGTAATATTATACAATGATAAGGAAAAATAATTTACGAGCGATCTGAGGTCAAAAAAAATATAAAGTTTTTTTTTTAATATTCTCCTCTTTTTCCAATGGGTTCATCCTGCTATCATTGTTAATAGGAAAGGAAGAAAACGATATCTTTGATAAATACATATAAAATTGTTCTGAGAAACTCGAAAATAGCTTAGCAAAAAAAATATTTTGTTTTTCTATGCAGAAACAGGGATTTGCTTTGCTACAGCTTACTTAACTGAAAAGAGTTATTATACCTATTAATAAATGACGCTACTAAAGGCTGGGTTTAATCAATTATTCGCCTTTTTATCTACCGCTTCCGCTTCTATCTCAAGTCTCCGTCAAAGAAAGCACGTAATTGTATATTTAAGTGCGTAACATGTGAGCATTCGACACATGGCAGACATGGGTGGGTCCGCGAAGATTTGTAGGTGACAAGTGAAATACTGTGCGTCTTTTGTTTTGGGGCCGAGTCCCCCGCGCGGCAAGTTCTTGTTGCTTTGCGCTAGAAAATTGTTTACATTCTTGTTATGTTATGAGCTAAATTTTTAAACTATAATTAATTTTTAAATATATAAGCACCAAAAATGTATCTAGAAAATCCATGAATCGGTAGGTATCACTACAACTAGGGGACACACATAAAATAAAATAACCGCTATTTCGTTAGCCGATTTCATGCAATTTTAAAGTAATTATTTGGTTGTACACGCGTACAATCGTATCCAATACTATAGTGGACCATTCAAATAAGCCAGCATTCCCTTTTTATAATATTATGGGAGGCAGGGATTATTTTCAAATCTCCATATTTTATAGGAATCTAACCTAGGATTTCTTTTTAAGTATACCTTATGATTTAACCACACAAAGTATTGTTCACTATCTAAAAATGTATAAGGGTTCCTACTAATGGTTGCAACAAACAATCTTAAATAGGATTTTAAATTTAGCGCAGTTTAACCTCATTTCCTTTTTTGTTTTATCTAGCATGAGAATAATCCGAAATAGTCGAAGACTAAAATTGTAATGCTGTTTTTATTTTTGTAGGGTTCCTTCGAAGGAGAAGAAGTCTAGCTTAGCTTATGTCTGTCCACTCGACTTTTTTTCAAATCATTACAAGTTAGCTCTTGATTGCAACCATTCCTTGTGGTAAGTGATAATGCAATCTAAGGTGGAAGGAGGCTTGTTAGGAGTAGGATGAAATCCTAGTAGTATTTTAAAGTGCGAGTTCGTATCCAATTGCAGACCACAGAAGCAGACTATCACAGTACAGTACTGTACTATATAGTATCACCGACATATATTCTAGTCGTACGTATTTATATGGAAACAATGTGTCGTTAGCAAGTATTTCAGAGACACTGGTGTCGCTGCAACACATAACTTGCTGTCGTCTGCAGTCAGTTACAAGAACATTACAAGCGAATTAAATTTATATAAAAGCATTTGAAGTTAAACTTTTACAAATAAAACACATTTATTAGAAATCTTTTGTTCATTTCATATCAAAGCCGAACAAGCCTTTGTACTTACATGTTTACGAAAAAAGTGACGATAATTCCTTAACACAATAACACTTCGGGCATTCAAAATATGTACACGCAAGCCTTTTGTTTTGATCGTTACCGCGTAATCTTCGCATTGTTCCGTTGTATTTCTTACGACACACGTATTAGGGGCCACATTTCTTTTCCTACGTCCGCAAAGTCTCCATCAAAGAAAGCGGCTTACCTGACTTGAGGCAATTTCGCCGTCCACTGGCTCTGGCCAAAGGGAACGTTAAGCTGATGAAAGTCTTTGTACAGCCTCGTGTAATAGTGTTAGCTAGTACATACAACATCTGAGATACAATCATTGTGGTTTCCGTAGAATAAAATGAAGGTGTTTTATTTTAGAGGATATATAAGTATTTTAAGGGCTTTTATTTTAGTAGGAACTTTAAAAGCCCTTTATTACTACCTACTAACTCTATTAGAAGTCTATATAAAAAATTAGCTTGGGTCGGAGAACGGTTTCCAGCCGTTCACATTCCTGCATTTCTGCTACGCCCGATTTTGAACCCAATGTTATACTCAGGTTCTTCCAGTGGGCTGTTAATATAGTCATAAAACTATTACTATCCTAATCCCACCAACTCACACTGGAGCAGCTTGGTGGGTCTAAGCTCCAGATATTTCCCACAAGTCAGGAAGTCAGGTTCTTCTAGTGGACGATTAAAATAGTCATAAAACTATTATGACCTTGCCCGCCAACCTACACTGGAGCAGTATAGTGGGTCTAAGCTCCAGATATTTTCCACCAGTCAGGGAGTCAGATTTTTTTAGCGGGCCATCCCTTTCCAACAAAAAAAAAAATCATTAAAATCGGTTCATAAATGATGAAGTTATCCGCGAAAACACATAAAAACATTTCCCTCTTTCTGACGCAGTCGAGTAAAAAACAAAGAAGTATGGAAGAACACTTCGCTGACTTTTTCCTATAAGAATATGTAATCATATGCTATATCAAGCCGTTTGGAAGTTGAAGGGGAACATATAAATAGTGCTGACAGACGCACAGACAGACAGACAACAAGAATTTATAGCATTCCGCAGAAATGCAATAAGATTATACACCGATAAATTCATTAATGTAGAGGTTTACTTTACGTTACAATGGAAGCTACTCATAATAGTTCAAAATCCATACTTCTAAACATAAGTTAGTCCCCCATCATCCAGGTTATACATATAGCACCCCTCTTATGCGTGGGGGTTAATTTATTGTGTAGATTTAATACGCAAAAGTTGATACATTTAGTTCAAATCATCTAATCTGTTTCCCACATCCCGAAGTAATTAAATATTGGTTATAAAACACAGCAGTAATAAAGCCTTATTTTATTTTATGCTTGTTTAAATATGCTTGTTCAAAAATCTTGAGTTTACACCTCGAAATGAAACTGCCGCTATTAAAGACAGCAGTTGCTTCTCTAGGTGATGATGCAGCGACCGCTAAATAACGTGTAATTTGATAAATTTCTGTGAAAGTTGCCGAGATTAGCTCGGTTGATATTAAATTGTTTGTGTTTATTTCCCTTTTATTACCAACTAGCTGTTTCGTGCGGTTTCATTCGTGTCAATCCCGTTCTCGTGGGATAAAAAGTACCTTTTAATTTTTGTGTCAAAGAATTATATGAAGTCTAGACTTGGTTTTTGTAACGTTTGCTTAATTCAACTTTTGTTTATATCCTAAAAAACATCGCCCTTACCGTCGGTGCAATAGATGTCGATGCTAAAAACAATATCAAATCCGGTCTGCCACCACATCAAGCTGGAGGGTCCTCTAGAGGATTTTAATTATAACACCCACGATAACTATCTCACCCACCAGGTGTTGGGATGATAGCAACAATGCGTAATGACTTTCCGATTCTGCGTCTATTAAAACAATTTAGTAGCCCTTTGTTGGGTTGTAGACAAACGAATGTGGCGCCCCGTAGCGAGCCATAATGAGATAAACCGCGGCGCGCTGGAACAGAATGAAGCTATCATCGCCATGTGTAGTGCAAAAAAAAATGATTTTTGTTATGTTATGATGCTTTTTGGCAATCTATTATTCTTTTTTTTTAACTCTGTTGAGGCTATGGGTTGTTCTTTTATGTTGTTTCCTGTTTTATGATTTGATGATTTGGGAATTTAATAGGAAATAGGTATTTAAATGCGCCCCGGCTCAAGATGTTGTGATTAGAATGTTTTAATTAAATTATGTATGTATTTACTTGAGATTGTAGCTCCATATTGACCGGGACCTTCGTGATTTTTAAAAAAGCTGAAAGTTTGTTAGCTTTTGCTTCAGACATAGTTAAGTACGATATACAGCTTTTGACGACCTCCGTGGCGCAGTGGAATGCGCGGTGGATTTATAAGGCGGAGGTCCTGGGTTCGATTCCCGGCGGGGCAGATTGAGATTTTTCTTAATTTGTCTTGGTCTGGCTGGTGGGAGGCTTTCACCGTGGCTAGTTACCACCCTACTAACCACCAAGCGATTTAGTGTTCCGGTACGATGTCATGTAGAAACCAAAAGGGGTGTGGATTTTCGTCCCACTTCTAACAAGTTAGCTCGCTTCCATCTTAGACTGCATCATCACTTAACATCAGGTGTGATAGCAGTCAAGGGCCAACTTGTAGTCGATAAAAAAAAGCTATGGAGATTGCACCGTGGTGACTTTAGAAGATAGGGTTTAAGGATCCTGTACATTTTGGCCTTTATCTAATCATACAAGATTACAAATAAATAAAAAAGTGTGCGTCTCGGGACGCCTGACAAAAGTGATAACTTAAATACGGCTAGCACTGTGGGTTAGATTAGGAGAGGAGGAGCCTACCTACCGCTGCCGTATGCGTGGGTGAAAGAAAAGCTAGACAGACGGGAGACGTAACGCGTTACGTTGTGAAGCTCATTTTTAAAGAATTTACGCTCCCATAAGAAGTTATCACAAATATTTTTTTTAAATATTTGTCTACGTTAGTTAGGTTAAAAAAGTCATTGGATAAATCACCATATATCTCAATTAAATATGTATCAACAATGAACTAAAATAGATACGCTACTTTGTACTGGTATTTCCATTTTAAGAGCAAGTATTAACAATTAAGATGTTTTCGAAAGTTTACACAGAGTTGCGTCGTTAAAACAATATGTAAATGTAAACAATCTGGAATAACAATGTCCTAAAGTAAACAATGACTGGCCAAACGCGATTGCTATTAAAAATAACCGTGGCTTTAAGTTGCTACTTGAGTTAACCCTTCACTGCGGTAGGCAATGAGTTTTTAAGATTTACTTTGTTTAACATTATGAGCCACAACTGTGTTTGCTCTACTATCTATTTGTTAATATTGTGAAAGCGAGAGTGTTATATTAGATCCATCAAATGTTGGTCTGAAACCATGAGAGATCTTATTTGAGAGTAGGTATTTATTTAAAAAAAGTTGAAAGTCGCAGAACTAATGTGGCAATAGACGGGGCATGTGACTCGAAGAGCTGATGAACGTTGAGGGTGACCCTGCACCAGAAAGCAAATCGAAATTTAAATTAATAAGAAATAATCAAAGAAAATAAGTGAGATTTTGAGATCTTTGAGGTCTTTCCGTTCATCTCGTTACCCCGTAACGACTAAGACTGTATTTTTTTTTATCGACTACAAGTTGGCCCTTGACTGCTATCACACCTGATGTTAAGTGATGATGCCATCTAAGATGGAAGCGGGCTAACTTGTTAGGGGTAGGATGAAATCCACACCCCTATCGGTTTCTACACGACATCGCACCGGAACGCTAAATCGCTTGGCAGTACGTCTTTGTCGGTAGGGTGGTAACTAGCCACGGCGAAAGCCTCCCACCAGCCAGACCAAGACAAATTAAGCAAAATCTTAATCTGCCCCGCCGGGAATCGAACCCAGGACCTCCGTCTTATAAATCCACCGCGCATACCACTGCGCCACGGAGGTCGTCAAAAATCATTTCTTATTCATATATTTTCGGTCGTATCATTTTTATTCATATATTTATTTGTGTAACAGCGCTATACTAAATAATTGTACAGACATTGTGAAAAGAAAATACAAAAATAAGTGACATTACACCATCATTACATGAGATAATTATCGCCATGTTTTTTTTTAATCAAACTTTAGATTTCGATCACGTGATCTCTAAAACTAAGTATTTGATTGATTTAAAAAGCAAAGTAGTAACATATTGCGTGATGAAGACACTCAAAACAGTTTACTCAATACATACATTCCCTAAAACAGAATTTACTCAATAAAACCTCTGGGCAAAGCAGGTAAAAAATAATAATCGGTGTTTAAAATTTAAATTTACTACTTCGCGTGTGGTCTATATATGCAAATATTCAACAAAATATCTTAACATTACAAAGTAATAAGTCACTATTACTTAAATATAAAGACCTAAGTAACAAGAAATGTAAACACAAAAACGCTAGTCATGAAATATTAGAAAGGATTACCTACTAAGCGCCCACACACGGTGGTACGTGCTCATACAAAAAAACGCAACACAAAAAAGGAACGAAAACAATTTGCTGCACTAGGAAAACGTCACGTAAACGCAACGCTTTGATTACGGAAAAGATTCTAGGAACAGTTTTCTCATTGCTGCGGAATTTTCAACGTGAAAACTGTTGCAACTATAATTAAAAGAAAACATTCGTCGTTGAAGACGATTATCTTTAGTCTTTTAAGTAAAGGGCGTCAATTTTAGTTCATGAAATTAGGCTTAAGTTTAAGATTTATATATGTATAATGTATACTTATATATGTATAATTTTATTTTTATTTTAAAATGTATACAACAATTAATATTGATGTATGTTATACATAAAAGGAATTAAAACAATTTTTTTTATCTATTACAAGTTGCCCGCATTCACACCTGATGTTAAGTGTTGATGCAATCTAAGATGGAAGCAGACTAACTTGTTAGGAATAGGATAAAGTCCACAACCCTATCGATTTCTACACGACATCGTACCGGAACGCTAAATCTCTTGGCGGTACGTCTTTGTCAGTAGGGAGGTAACTGGCTACGGCGACATCTTGACGGAAATCTCAATCTGCCCCGTCGGGAATCGAACTCAGGACCTTCGTTTTATAAATCCACCGCGCATACCACTGCGCCGCGGAGGCCGTCAAAAACAATTTACTTCACTAGAAAAATGTAACATTAAAATAAAACTTGTGATTGTGGAAATGATTCCAGGATTCTTATGGATGCCAAATTTCGCCTAAAAATATAATGCTGCAACTACATACCAATATTTAAACTAAAAAAAACGTTCGCCATAGCAGAATATACTTCGAAGTGTAGATAAAATCGTGGTTCTAAATCATTACTAATATTATAAACGCAAAAGTTTTAATTAAGGGTGGATGAATGTTTGTTACTATTTTACACATAAATTACTGAATTAATTTTGATAAAACTTCACAATAATATAGCTAACATATCAAAACAACACATAGGCCACATGATATCCCCAAATTACTACGAGAACGAGAACTATGCAGGTGAAACCGCGGGTGTCCTCTAGTTTTTAATAATCCTTCCTTCATCCTTAACAACCGTGTAGCAGGAACATGATTTTACTATTGACTTGGCTAGTAGGCTATGCGTTGATATTTTGTCTGACAGTTAGTCTCCCTATATAGATAATAATGTAATATAGATTTATTCGTTTTCATTATTGAGACTGGTATAAGGATTTAGAAGTAAATAACTCTACACCCAGGCAGGATATTGTTTTGAAAAAAGTCGTCTATTCTGATAAGCCAACAAGACGACTGCTCATTTTTATTATGTCCATTCCCCGAGGCTTAGAGCTTCTTTGAACGCTTGGTGTAAACAGGAAAGAATTGCGATAAAATAAACAATTATTTATATATTTTACTCTTTTACTTACGCGTGTAAAAATATGATTCATGTAATATTTTTACACGTGTATCTAAGGGGTAAAATTTTTTGTTGTGGAATAACTATAGAACTGTAATTTTTTTCTTTTTTCTTTAAAGCGTAACTCTATTATTGGTCAGTTTCGTCAAATGATTAAATAAAATTATGTACCTACTATACATAGTTTTTACTACACACACTAGATTAGAACAAAAAATAAATAATATAAAATCAAAAAGTAATTTTTTATATACATAGTAAACGATTAAAAATACAAAAATAATTAAAATCGCGATTAAAAATGTAGATGAGTGGAAAATACTTACGACCTATTCGCCTTTTATGCCTAGCCAAAAACCAAATATACTAAAAAATAATCATTAAAATAAGGCAAAGGAATGCGGCCACAAATAGTGATTCAAGATTTTTTACCTACAAGTAGTGTACGTATGTTATATCGTTTGTCACTAAAGCCCGCTAAGCTTTTATACCCTAAACCATAGACAAACGGAGGCATGACGATGCATTCGCTTCCACAAACTTAATCTTCGTATGATACGCCACGATAACGTTAGCCTGACGACCAGTTTATGGTACCACTGAACACAAAACATATGTTTAGACCTTTGTAATACGTGTTGTAGGGTATCGGTCGGTCGAAACTTTTTTAGTGGCAGTAAAGATTTTTTTAATCGATCCACAGGCTACTAAATTAAGGGGCTAAAAATCAAGATAAGGAATGTTACTTCTAATCTATCACGGATCGTCATTCTTATCAATGTTTAAAATAATTAAGACTATGTTATCGTTCATCATCATTCTTTTGAGGTTATAAAAAAGCTGACAAACAAATCACTAATTTCTTTGTTCACAGCAGCGTCATTGGGATTTAGAAAGAGATAGACGTTCTGACAGAGGGAAGCCCGAGGGCTTAATAAAGAAGGAGAGGGGAAAAGATTCTCTAGGCTCAGCTCTGAAACCCAGATCTCAGCCTAAAGGAATGTAAGGCTAATAGAGTTTGTGGGCTGTATTTTTCCCACGTTGGAATAGCATTATTGATCGAGGACCAATATTTTGAAAGGCGGCAATGCGATGTAATCTGTTAAGAGAAGTATTTAAAATAATCAACAGTTGTAATATTCTCGTATTCAAATCAAAAGTATGTCTGCAAACGTGGCTGTGAATTTATATTACTAAATAGGCGAGCCCAGTACAATGCCTTTAATATAGGCGAAATTAATGCACTGTCGTGTCTGTACTCGTAATAATATTCCATACAGTATTAATATAAATGAAGGACATAAATAAAGCATCAAAGACACCGCTCTGGGGATATCATATAGAGCAGGTTTTTGTATGATTAAATACACGAGTACCTACTTTGTATGGCTTAATAATGCTTTTCACAATTTTTGTACTACCTACATTTAAACATACCTACACTATCTTTCATTACCTCTACATTCTCTTCATAAATGGCCCGTAACCGGACTAGGCTTTTCTTCCATATTAGGAAAATATCTAAAGCTTAGACCCACACAGACTGATAATGTTTAAATCTATAACGATTACTGTCCAATGTTAATATTAACGAACAGGTTCGACGACATAACGTGCGTGAAGTCTAAAACTACCAACTTCATAACTCTAGGCTGGCAAATTCTCGAAAGAAAAAACATCATTATTTTATAACCCAACCAAGGAGTTAAAACCAGGACATAGTGTTGCATAGGTTAACCACTAAAACAACGATGCATTTCTACATCATTATCATTATCAGCCGTATTCTCCAGGCATAGGGATGTAGCTCCACCATATTCTCGACTCCGAGCTCAGCACAAGTCAAACTTTTAATAAACCCTATTTTTACATCGGGAGGTAAAATACACGGTCAAATTAGTTTTACCTGTGTCTATTCCTTACAATCGGAAGCATTCCGCACTCTACACTCGAACCATTTCAACATCGTTCGAATGACAAGTTAAAATTCATCAGATAAGGGTACCCACCCCCTCTCTGCCAGTAAATAATGGAATGATGACCCATTTAATAGCAAATTAGGTTCAGTTCACATATCCAAATGTTTACGTCACATTTTATAAGGGCACGGCTTCGGCGCTTTTTGAAGCTTTTTTATACGAAAAATGTATTATTGAAGAGTTCGGATGCTTTTAAAGGCTCTTTGGTGATGGGTGATAAAATCTATGATTTAAGTTTGTTAATGTAATATTGGAAATGTGATGAGTAATAGGCATTGTTCGCATTTGCTTTAATTATAGATAAGGTTTAAAAAAGTTTGTACATACACATTTCTTAGTTTCATAGAAATAAATAAGTTTAGTAATAGAGTAATAAACGGCAATACTAGCTAAAAACATTATATTGGGCTACAAATATCATTTAGGTATATAAACAATAGCAGTCGCCCGCGACTTCGTCCGCGGGAAAACCTCTTAGGCACCCTTTTAATTTTAAAGACAGACATTCATATAAAGTGTGCTCTTTCCCCACTACCGCTCTCAATTCAATTTTTTTGTAGTTTCCCGTCAAGCATTATCCTCTGTCCCGTCCCGTGTAGTAAAGATATACATTTTTGTCAAACATTGTACGATATTACAATACATTAACATTAACAATATATTATATTAATGGCAAACTGATGTGTATAGCTTGTATTAAATAGTCTATTTCACTTTTCAATCTAGTTTTCATAATAAACAAAATAATTTACAATCCGACATGCAGATCTCGAGATTAGCCCATTTAAACAAACGAACAAACTTTTTCATATATTATATAAATATGGTCTGCCATGCAAAATAAATTGAAAGAAAAGATCAAAGATCGAATTCTCAAAGAATATCAATACCAAAATGTTGACCCCTATTCAGTACGTATAACATAACACGGAGGAGGTCAACTTAATTTGGACGATATAGCGGCAGTGTTATTTTTTTAGAAATTTGAACCTATATAACTAATTAACATACTGTAAAAGGCAAATCTTATCTCTCCTTGTGATTATCAAATAATTTATTTTGATAAGGATTTAATTTTAGTTGTATAAATAATGACGTAAACGTAAGCATTTGCAAATGATTTTAAAAAAAAAAGTTATATATCTGCCAAAATATAAAAGATACTTTTTTGTAGAACTTTTTAAGATGCATAAAGTTTTCATACAATGTTTTCAATTATATACAATAGTTAAGGCAGCGTACGCGCGTAAAGCCGATTCGCGCGACAAAAACTGTGATAACTCGGGTATTATATACAATACAAATATAAAATATAGGCTATGACACTCACCGATAACGTAGCACTCTATTAGTGAAAAAATTGATAAAATCGGATCCGTAGTTCCGAAGATTAGCCCCGACAGATCTTTATTTACAAACTTACAAACTTCCAACATACAAACTTACAAACTTACAAACTTTACCTCTTTATAATATTAGTAAAGATTATGAAATCTCGATTAAAAGGTTAGGACAGCGTAAATTATTTTTCGGCCTATCCAAATACGTACCAAATTTTTATTAAAATCGGTCGAGCTAAGAAGAAGAGATATATTGCACAGATGCTATCATAGTTACGATTTTTTTCTTATTAGAAGATGATAAAATTATAAATATCAACATTAAAATCGTACTTTAACAAGGCTATTCAATTTCCTTATATTATTGATCGGTATTGCTAAAACCACAGTTACGAGTAGCTATAACAGATAACATTGTTAAACCGGTGTCAATTTATTTTATATTTATTTATATACCTGTTGTTGCCTATATAATTCTAAAAATACTATTAAATCATAAATATATTCACCATTTCATCGAAAAAGGTAAAGTCGTTTGCATATTCTCACGAGTAGCTTATCAGTTTGGTCATATTAAAAAAAGGGAATTAAAGTTCACACTGCTTACAACCTTCTGAGAAGGAAGCTAGTAGGTCTGAAAGTTCTTATCGTAAAGGTTATCTTGACATATTACTGTTAAAAGATCTCCCAAATGGATTTTAATCACGTCCGATAAAGTTAAAAAGAACATTTTTACACGTGTATAAAAAAAGATTATGAGTGGACCTTCACGACCTCTCTCAGTTAGGAATGCCTTTGTTTACAATTGAGAGGTCATGAGTTCGTCCCCCAGTTCAAACCAATGAAGTAAAAAGTTTGAATAAAGTTTACCTAACATCTAGGTAGAAAGTAGCTAGTAGTAATTGCATTCTTCTTGATATATTTAAAACTTCTCCTTGAAGTTGGAATAATTTTTGATTTTTAAACAAGAATTTTCATTTGAGCAATTGTTTATTTTACAAAATTTTTACATGCAAAATATTTTCTTATGATTGAAATAATACATCTTTTATCTTTTTCAATCTATTGTAATCGCCTAGTACCTAACTAGATATCCTCTCCAATAACCAATATTGATAGTTGCCTCTAGATTTATCACACATGCATTTTGAATCAATAATACTGAAAATAATAAATGATATCAACATATAAATATCCGACGTAATGTAAACGTACGCAAAAATATTTACACACAACAAAATAATTCACGAAACACAAACCAAACACAAAAATACAGTACAGATAAATGGGTTCTGTTAACGATATCAGGCAACGATCAAATCGTATCGATATCATAAAATTCGCAACCGAAAATCGTTTTCGCTGACAGCGCATTAATTTAATGTTATCGCCACGCCCGCGCCCCCTGCCGGGGAACGCGAGAACAAACAAAATCATATTGCAATAAACTATACAATTTTGAACAATAAATTTGAATGTTAACTCACCGACTTTTGATTAAGAAGTCATAATTTTGGGCATGAGGAATGACAGTACAAAAATTGTTTCATGATTTATTAGTAATCTTTACGTAATTTCTCATTTTAGTTTAGTATTATTTAAAATATTAAACAGTTCAGTTTAAAAAAAAACTGGTATTTAAAATTTTGCCCTATTGACGTTTTAGCTGAACAAAAAAACAATTGTTTTAAAAGCTGAATTATTAAATAAAATAAAAATCTGAGATGTTTCATAAAGTTTAAAATACACTTTCAATATACATTATAAAATAACTTTTAAAATATGCGAGAGGTAAATAGTATTTACAGGTGAGGTTAAAACCTATGACAATACGAGACGTAAACAATTTATTTGAAAGACAAAGTAGGACCCATATATATATAGATATGAACTATTATAAACAAAACTATTATTTCTAGAAAAAAAATTAAGGATTAAATTATCCTAAGATTGATTTTTGTAATACTTACTAAGTAAATTTCGTTAGTCTAAAAGCTAAGCAAAATCGACCCGTGACAAATAAAGCTCTTGTTCAGTGTACTGTTCACACAAAAGAAAAATAGTGAAATCCAAAGAGTAGGAAAGAAAACATGTCGAACAAACTGGAACTTCAGAAATGGAACGTGTTTGTACAGAAAGCGTCCCACAAAAATAGGGAATATCCGAGTGCTGGGCACTAACTAGGTCAGCCGTGGTCATTACACAAAGCGAAAAGTTACAAAAAAGAGAACTGCAACATTTGGATCTCTTTTTTTCTAAACTTTAAAAGTATTGAATTGAATTTATAACGTTTCAACTCTTTGAAATTTAATTACGTCCTGAGAAAGCTTGTATTCATGATTAAAAGTGAAAAAACCTTTTATTGAATTACAAATACCTATTCAATAAAAATAAAGTCAAAATTATTTTTTTTAAAAACAATAGATACGGTTGCAGGTACAAAGACTGGAGTCATATTCGAATTTGAGAGACACTGAGAAAGTAACTCCGAACGTGGCTGAGAGAATAACTCCGAACAGAGCCCGAGACTTGTGACACGGGTGTAGGTTTAAGGGTACCCTTAGTGACGCGCGTCAACACTCACCTCCTCTGTTCAAGTTATTCTCCTTGCCCAGCCAAATTTGTCGAAAGAGGGTAGGACATTGTGAATAAACTAGGCCTTTGTATTCCAAGTAATTATAACACAAGCCTAGAGTAATAATTAATTCCTCTTCCGACATCAGAAGTGGGATCGGATCCATCCCCACTACAAAAACTTGGAAAGTATGGAGCTTATCATTGCACTTCCTCACTCACAAAATAAAACAAAGTAAAAGCAATTCTCTTAGTGACGATGACGTGACGGCGGATGATTTAAAAACCAACAGTCATCTAATTAATCTAGAAATTGATAATCAAATTAACAGAAATTATTAGTCCATGCCAAAAGAATTCAGATACCATTCAATAACGTAACTATGTCTGCCAACTCTGACACTTTGATACTGACTCTGTACAATGTGAAACTTACAACATTGTGATGCAGGCTGATGTTCACATAACTAAAAAAAATAATAATAAAAAAAAAACAAAAAAATAAAAAAAAAAGAGTAACTATCATTGAAGGCGCAAGCGGACCAATGATATAGGGCTATAGGGAATTATGAATTCCGGTCTAGCAAAAGTTAAAAAAGAGAGAAAAGAAAAAATACGAAAAAAAAAATAATAATAAAAAAAAAAAAAAAAATTGTCGTTGCAGGGCTTAGCCGGTCCAATGACTTTGCTAAAGGGATCAATGTCCAGTCTAGCATCACCAGCTATAGGGAATTGATCTGGTCTAGCATTATTTGCTAAAGGGATCAATGTCCGGTCTAGCACCACCAGCTATAGGGAATTGATCTGGTCTAGCATTATCTGCTACATGGATCAATATCCGGTCTAGCATTATCTGCTAAAGGGATCAATATCCGGTTTAGCATTATATCCGGGCCAGTTAATAAACTGAAGGGATCGCTGTAGGGTCTACTGACTGGTCCAGCATAATCTGAAGGAACAGATCTTTATGTTTGTGAGATTTGTAAATATGGTAAAATGTCTGTCAGGATGATCGAACTGTCATTGTTTATCTCAGATAAGCAACAAAGACGCCCACGAGGACGTGTGCTGGTCAGTATGGCCGTGACGGCGCCTGCGTCATCGTACACGACTAGAAAGAAGTCTGTTTTACTCGTAATGAAACTACTTCTTTTACTGAATAATTTACTTAACCTTTTAACTTTCTAGAACAGAAAATTTAAAGTTGGGTATGTTATTGAGATACTGTGTACTACGACTTAGTAATTTAATGCGGTAGCTACAAAGTATGTTATCTACTTCTTTAAGATTATTTATATTGATTCTAAGTTGTAATAAAATAATATAAGATAATTTTATATGCATTTATAATAATATGAATGGTTAAATATGGAAATCAGCATTGCTCTTTAAATTTTATTAAGAATTATAAGCAATAATACTCTTACTTAGGATTAACTTACTGTTTAAAAAGCATACTTAAATGATCGTATCGATCGTAATGCCATAAAACGTTGGCGATATAATAGCGTGTTACAATATGGTACTTTTGCACCTCTTTTGGGTTACGTAAATAAATACTGTTGAATTTCGGGAATCAGTTTTTACTGTCAATCAGGAATTCACTAATTTCGCGATGTCATTGTATTTGCGAAGTTCCTACCGAGTTACGAAACCATAAAGGGGATGTCGTTTTTTCCCCCACGTTTCTCGGCGGAGTATCTACACTTTTTGCCGTCCAACATCAAGTCTCCGTGGAGTTTTTACTGGACTCGACCAGTATAATTTTTTGCAGTCCCTCAATCTAAAGTACCCATATATTTCTGACGACCAGTGTCCGTCCCCGTAATTGATTGAATTCTTCATAAATAGCCTCCAAGTTTTTTGTCCCCAACGTTTTTGCGGCGTTCGAAATTGACAGGTTCGCGACGTCTTTCCTACACAATGCGAACGTCACTTCAAGTTTATCGAGTTGAAAGTTTTTGTTTCAAAAATTATTACAATACTTAATTCATTTTTTGTTATGTTAATAAAAAATGAGCATTGTATTGAAGAAGCCTTTGTAGTTCAAAATACCGTAAGCAATGATAATAATGAATCGGAATAAACATTTAAAAGCGCCGAAATTCATCGGAACAAACATCGCGCGTGGAATTTTCGTTTCAAAGCATCAGGAACTGATTCTTATCGAATGATACAAGAAGCGGAGTTGATGTATCGATAAGCGAGGCAATCATCGAATGCAAGAAGGCGTGAGCTTGACGTATGAGTTATGAAGGCGATAAATCGAGCAAAATCAACAAATTAAACATTCGATGCATCGATTTAGCCCGAGCCCTGATTTCTTGCATCTTTCTTGTTGCTGTTTGATTTATAAGCTGTCAGTATCAGTGTTTATCGTTGTTCTTTTTTATCCACATAATTTTAATTTGTAAGCGTGAATTCAATTTTTATTGCAGTTTTTGATTCCATCAATAAGTTAAGTACCCATCATCCCCTAATAAAAAAATCTACTTTATAATGTACCTAACATTATAAAGTAGATTTTTTTATTTAAAATATACGACTTTATCTTGGAAAATGTTTTATTACATATAACATTTTGGATTCTAATAAAATAAGTCGGCAAAAAACTCAACACAAAAGCATTTCATTGTTCATACTAAAGCTAAACTCGATTGAGAATGCTTGTCAATTTAAAAATCGAATTTAAAATAAAGGTAGAAAATTCAACACATTTTATGCCTAATAAATTTAAAATTATGTTTTGCTATTTCAAAAATATTGAATATATTAATTAGTTTTAAGCTTACTAATCTAATTTATTGGCATGAATTCGTCATTAACTAGTTAATTAATAAAATAGGTGTAAAATGACTAGTGATTTCTACCTTCATTTTTAATTTGTTTGTTAACAAGCATTCTCAATCGAGTTTGGCTTTAGTATAGGTATGAAGTTTAAGAGAACCAAGAAACGTTTTATTTTTAAAATGTATTATTATAGTAATGATGCCTCGACTACTCAAACAGTTTTAGATCAAAAACAAAGGAACCGAAGCATAAAAACACGATTAATTATTTTTGTGTTTGTCACAACCTTGAAAAGTTACCAGTCCAGCAATGTGCTGCTTCGGTAAAAATGTTGGAGCATACGGTGTTTAAAAAGTTTCGCAAAAACTATACCCAAAAAATTATAATCTGCCCCGATCGACATATACGCGGATGCTAAAACAAACGAAAAACAAAGTTGACAGTACACAGATAGCCTTAAAAAATCTAAAATTGAAACCAATATTTTTAGTCAACGTCTGCCCTAAGCCTTCGAGCCCATATGAAAAGTCCGCTGGTAACTCCGAACAAACGGTGATTGAGATCAATATCGCAGTTTTAATAAAACAGATGGGAAACGGCTTCCATATCCGGCGGCTCTTGGTTGTTTTTGCTCGAAAAAATCGGACCCCTCGAAAAAGCAATGATAATAGAAACAACGAGCGCTCTGGAAAGGGGTTATAGTCGTTGATATACTCGTTCATCATCAAAGATACACAGAACTATATATTGTTTGTTGCATCATTTCCATTTTATTAAATAGAACTCTTACTTTACTTAAAATAAATGATATAAATCTTGAAAATTATTTTTCATATAGATAAGTTTAGTAATTTGCGTATAATTTTTATTTATGGCAACTGCATTTATTGTCTATGTATAAACACATTTATTTACAGTTAAACATGTACATTAAATTAAATATTTACAATTAAATAAATAAAAAAGTAAAAGCTTAAACACTACAATATCCTAAACTATAAATAATATATTAAACAATAAAAATAAAAAAAAAACAGTAAAAAACTTAGGCGTCATAATATTCCTCCGAATCGGTGTCGAGCGGTAAAGTGCCCAGAAGGCTGGCGGCATTGCCACGTTGAATGGCAATGCTGATCCTCTGTCCTAAAAAGAGACCAGCCTTCTGGGCACGGGAGGCGTCGATTAAACGCTTTGAGATTTCTCTATAAAAAAAGCGAGTACTCGGACCCCACGGTCCCAGCGTTTCAACTCCAAACGGCTCAAATACATAATCACCGACGAGGTTACTGTACTTGCGCCGTTTGAGAGTCTCCGCTGATGCAGCAGCAGCGCCCGCACAGCCCATCGTGCTAGGAAGATGTGAAGGCGCAAGGGTGTCCACGCATGTTGCGTCCCACACCAAAGGCCTTCCCATCTTCCATGGCATCAATGACATGCCGTCTGGTCTCTTGCCATCGTCGCGCGCCAAGCCGTTTGGTTCTAAAACAGCTGGCACGCCGGCGTTGACAAGGGCACGACGTATGATGTCATTGAGGCTAGCGTGGCGGGCTATGCGACCAGCGCTCCTACTGCAAGAAAGACCGTGGTGTCCGAGTTTATCGACTGCCCCTCCACAGACACACTGATGCGGAGAAACACTAGGAGCACCTAAGCGAAGACAGGTGGCAATACGGAAGGTGGTGTCGTCCAGCAAGGTACCAATGCTGGGCGAAGGAATGGCTTGTAACCAAAGACCTGATTCCCACTCTCCCACAGCCAGCAAACGGGCACGCTCTGCGGCATTGGCGGAGGAACTAATAAGTTTCTCTCTAACCAGTTCGCAGAGGGGCTCATCCCACTGTCTCTGGGAAAATGAAACTTTTGGTATGTTAGCACTTGGACAAGCAATTTTCCAAGCATTTATGGCCTCGGTCTTATACGCCACTTCAAAATTAACCAGTGTAGCAGATAAAATTTTCCTGGTTAATTCCTCCGTGGCGTGGACCGAGGACAAGAACGCTGGTAAACTAATGTTAGAAATTTTGCGAATGCCGAGTCCACCCAGGCGAACTGGTAGGGTCGCCTGTAGCCACACTCGATCATTCAAAGCCACATTTAAGATTTTACAAAGAGAATTTTGCATAATTTTGTCCATTGGTTCCAAAACAGATAGGTTTTTCCAAAAATGTGATGATCTAAGACAATGAGTAAATTTGGGTACGAAAAGACAGTGCCGAAAAATAGTGAAAGCTGATTGTATGGTAATTTCAAGTAATCTGTCTGAAACTTCACAGAAATTTTGAATCTTTTCTTCTATAAAGGAAACAAAACCGTTTTCAAAAATTGGTGAACCAAGGAGGCGCAGAGACGATTTGTTTAATATTTTAATATTGGGTGCCAGAATGTTGAATTTTGATATAGCCGAAAGTTGATCAATTTTGTCAGTAAAAAATACTTCACATTTATCAGAATTTAGTTCTAGGCCAATTGATTTAAATTCAGTTTTTAAGAAATTTAAATCTTGAAGAATCGTCTCTAAATCGCCTCCTAAGGTTCCGTCGTCTAAATACCACATATTTAATTTTGAATTTAATTTTCGAATAATAGGATGAATTGCCAGGCTGAAAATAACTGGTCCAAGGGGGTCACCTTGCTGACATCCAACTGCAGAAGCCAAAAGATTGTCCTTGTAAAGTAATTTGGTAGGGTACCTGTAACATTGCCAAATAAATTTAAAAATTTTGGGTGTTTCTAATTTAGCCTGCGTTAGCAAGGTGTCCCTGTTGACTGAATTAAAAGCATTCCTGAGGTCAACCTTTAGGATCACATCACCTTCGCCACAGCCAAGGTACGTAGATAAGGCGTGTATGGCAGCTTCACAGCCTCCTTTGGAGCCGAAACCCAGTTGTGTTGGTTGAAATTTATCTTTTAAGATATCACTGTATTTTTTGCAACACATTTTCGCTACCATACGCCTAAAATTATGTTTGGCAATTTTAAAAAATCTTCTTTTGAAAAAATATTGCACATATATTAATTAGTTTTAACCTTACTAATCTAATTTAAGGCCATGAATTCTTCATAACTCACGGCCTCACGGCACTTGGAAAAAATAGGTCCTTTAAGATGCTAGAAAGGCCATCAAGCCGCCAGTTTAACCTTTGAAGGAAGACAAGCTTCTCAATCGTTTGGCTGTAGTATAGGTATTGAAGTTTATTTTGAAAAGGTGTTATAATAGTAATGATGCTTACTCTTCAGAAAGTGTTTAAGATCAAGAGCACCACAGGAACTGAAGAGCATTAAAACACCATTAATGTATTTTTTTGTTTGTCACAACCTTCCAAAATTACAAGACCAGTTCTTGCGGCTTGGCAAAAATGTTGGAGCAAACGGTGATTAAAAATGAAAAAGTATAGCAATTTTTAATTTTGCCCGTTCGAGATATATGGGATGAATGATCTTTAACACAAACATGTAGAATCCAAAGAAAGGTAGACAGTGCTAGCTTCTTGGGAAATCTCGAGTTGAAACCAATATTATGAGCCAACTTCTGCCCGGAGGGTTCGCGCCTGTGAAATTTTTCAACCGGAATGGAATTTTCAAATCTTGATAATGTTTGCAAAACGGAATTTTGTTAAAACTATTGTCAACGACTTAGGTACGGGGCTTGAAAGTACTTTTGGTTTTTTTGTCTTTACGAAATGTAAAGTCGCACTCCTTCAAAAAAGCAAGGATAATAGAAAAGGAGCAACGCAAAAGGATATAGAGGTTGATATACCTCCGTATTATCACCGATCCACAGAACAATATATTTTTTTCATAATTTAAAATTTTATATAAAAGAAAACTCTTACATTTCAAAAACTCAAAACAGTTAATGTCTTGCACAACACAACGCATCTTGAAGCCCACCATGATATTTCAAATCGATTTGTTTAGTAATTTGCGTATAATTTTTATTTATGGCAACTGCATTTATTGTCTATTATATTTGTAATGTTTTTGTTTTTTTTTTTTAATATATATTATTGATTTTATTTGTATTAAACAAACACACGTTACAAATGAAATAACAATAAATTAAATAAAAATAATGATTAAATTGGCTACATTGTGTATTGTACTAAATTAAACAAAGTTTCAATTCTAAGGGTTTTGTATATCATTGACTTCTACATCAAATGCTGTCTTGTTTTTATTTTCGACAAAGGTCATTTAGAATGCGTTAAAAAGGACCCCGCAATGTCCCTTTTGGTCCCTGCGTACGAATTTTGTACATTCACGCCTTATGGTCTTAATATGCTGTTTCGTTTTATTGACATCTTAAGGGCCCGCTCGGGTTTACTTTTGCAAGTTAAATTATTAATTTATGCGTAGATTTCATATGCAAAGCTGTCTTTAGACCGATATAAAACCTTTTAAATGGTACCCACTTGCATATCTGTGTATCGCATTAACATAACATACCGTTGAATGTTAGTAATAGTATTTTTCTTTTATCCTTGTGCCTATATTGAATGTTTGTATAATATATTTTTTAATGTCTATATAAAAGTTTACCATATAATTATTAAAATAGTAATTTAATGGACTGATTATATCGGGGACTCTTGGCGCTTATTATCATCATTACTATCATTCATTTACCTTACCTCCAGCATCTAGATTTGAATATGGACCTCTTAGAGGGCCTCCCAAACACAATGGTGTTGACCCGTACTCGGAAGTCTACAAATATTACGCTATTCTTACGGTGTCCCCATTCTAACAAGTTGGATTATGGATACCAACAACAAAATCCGTCGGATGTTCAAAAGATGATGGCTAGTAAATATCAATTGTAGTAATGAAATACAAAATTGTAAAAGGAAACTTAATAGACTAGCCACTACTACTAGACACCCTTTCCATTTATGTCTGTATTCTTTATTTCTTTGTTAACATTTTATTTTGTGTGAATATCCAGTACAAAATAAAAAAATGAATAAAATACACAGGCTTTGGATATCTATATTTTTATAAATATTAATTTATAAATATATTAATTTTTAATTTAAAATTAATATATTTAATAATTATATTTAATAGAAGTTACCGAGTTTTACAAAAGGTAACGCCGCATGAGTCATGTTTTTTCATGCGTGCAGCCGGCTCTATCGAATTATAAGACGTTGTCACGTCAATAAAATCTAAAGAGTGCATCCGATTTGTTATACCTATATCTTATTTTATATACCTACCTACTTATGATACCTTAAAAAAGGAATACGAAATAGCTAGTGCGCTTAAAAGATGATTCCAAATCTACCTACATAGACTGAGATAACTGAAGGCAATTAATAAAACAGTAGTTCCAATAAAACTTTTACTCGACAAAGTAATCCATTTATTTGCTCGAAGAATCTTATAGGTTGAGTCACAACAAAGCCTCTATCCGACTCTTATACGTTCACAAAAACATAAAAATTCTTACAAAATGATAATAAGCTCGTAAATACCAGCTCTAGAAGGCTCTTAGTGGATTTATATATAACTTTTTTTCCACCGAAAAGGGTTGCAAGTGTAAAAAGGACATAAAAACCATAAAATCGGAGTCGTTGCCCCTTTGACGTGTAGAATTTTATTACGCCGACAGTTGACGTATAGGAACGTAAACCGACAATATTGCGTCATAGAGTATAAGATTGTTCGGAATTTGAAATTGAGCCAGTAGGTATGTACCCGTATTTCTTATTGGAAAAATCTAATTTTTCTCTACTCTCGATCAAATCAAATTGTAAAAGGAACTGTTAGATCTTTGTTGCTTGCGAGATATTGATATAAATATGTGAAGCGCTTTATATAAAAATATATTCTTTGTGTGGTCTCTATTGAAACTAAGTTCAAATATTTATGTCCTTAAAAAGTTTCTATTCGTCTGATGTGGCGTGTAAAATAAATACTATTTAATTTACTTTTATATTTGATACAGCCATTGTAAAGAAAGTTACTTTCAAAGTGCAATGCAACTAATTCTTACTATTGTTTTTATTTTGAAGAAAACATAAAAATTTGTACAGGTAATTAATGTTAAGTAGGTATTCATTTATTGACTTGTTGGTATATGCCTATGTGTCATCGATCACGAGATACTGGGTTCGAATCCCGGGTCAGGTTACGGAATAATTCTCACTTTTTCATTCTTCTATGAAATATTTAGTACATTTCAAGCCCGGAATCGGAAGTTGGTAGTGCTACACCTTGCCTTGGAGAGCACGTTAAGTTGTCGATCTTGGTCACTATAATTAACATCCGATAGTGATAGTAAACAAATATTACATTAACCCGCCCACCCGCATTGGAGCAGCGTGATGGGTTTCCTAGCTGTAAAGTTCATGCCAGTTTCAAATGAGCTTAAAAATCCTAGCCAAAGTTTTATACGCATTAGGTACAATCAGTTTGAAGGTGACATGTTCGAGAGTACACAAAATAAACATATTTTTTTACTCTGTGACAATTCGGGCGGGGTGAATAAAGTTGCGTGACGAAACAAAGTCGCACGCACACTGTCAAATGATAACTTCACGTCTATCAATTTACAGAGGAATGGAACACTGCGGAGTGCTTAAACTTTACTATGGCCTTCGTAGATAAGCAAGCCCAATAGAATTAGTATACCCAGACTGGTGTGTTATTTCTTATTTGACATTGTTACAATAATAAATAAAGTCCTTTTTTAAGTTAAAATTTTATGATAAATTGGAATGTAAATAACATTGTTACAAGTAGCGGCACGAAACTCTAGCGCTGACCGTTATTGCGCAGAAGTAAAAATTTAGGTATCATGGGGGAGCTTGAGGAATGAAGGGCGTGCGTGCGTAGCGGCGATTGGTTCCCCAGTCGCATTCCGTCCCCCGCACCGAAACGACGCACCGCGGACTTCCAGTGTACAGTCTCGCTCTGAGTTGCACTGTTATTATTGTTAATTTTCAGTTGGTTTGTTAAATATAATTATATATTTTGTTGTTTTTTTAATTTTGTTTATGAATTTAAAGGGAATGATATACCTAGATGAAATACCGTTTTGCGACGCCAGGCGTGTTACCATTGCCTGATTCAGATATGACTAGTCTTATATCTAAAATAAAAATTGACAATATAATATTGTTTTATTTTTTTACTCCCCGTAAGATTTTCAAAATTTATTTATTCATTTATGGTAAATATCTATACTATATAATTATGTCTTAGGTAATACGAAATCTTTGGAAATTAGAACTATAAACATTAACATATATAAGCACAAACACGCACGTAACGTACATAAACACATACACACACACGCATGCACGCACGCACACACACATATTAAAACGATGTCATAACATGATTTATTAATTAGGTAATTATAGTATATATTGTATTGCATACGCGACGGTACCGATGCGCAGCCATCCCTTCTACGTTTCGTTCAGCGCTAGACTTACATGCCGCTAGTTATACTTACTTTTTAGCCGTTACTTGGTTATTAAATCCTGTTCCTTTATTTGAAAAATATATTTATTTTCTTTGCACTAGGCCATTTTGTTTTAAATTTTTATAATTTAAAAATACATCTACCATGAAGAATGCCAATAGACGCATTTTCTTATTAGAAAATTGTTCTGGAAAGAAAGCCTTTCTAATGAGAAACTAATAAGGTGATTTATCTATATAATAATTTCAAATAAGATTATTATTAATTAAGAATGAGAATCTCTCGAAATTCAGGCACTATAACCGAGTCTTTTTAATAATTTAATAATGATTGATAAGTAAACTGCAACGTTGTTTGGCAATAAAAAGTGCACGACAATGAATTCTAGATTTGATAGACAATTTTTTTATATCAATAAACATACACCTGTCAAATAAGAGACCGTACATTGGTGGAACTATATTCACGGATATTAATAACTAATAGCTGACTTTGTGTAAATATAGAACAAGGACAGGACAATAAAATCGTACGATTATCTAAACAAGATTGATTGTTCCATAAGCTCGATCTAAATCTAATGTTTTATGTGACCTTTTTGGTTTGTTTGTTTAGATTGTGTCAACAGCACCAACTTTTATAGTTTATTATATTTTCTAACAGATAGTTATTAGCCTAGGTTGTTAGTGTGATTGCCAGTCCTATCTAATTGTACAATAACAATACGTACCTAAGGGTTATTATAAACCAACTAAAAGACATGTTCGGATCGGAGAACGGTTTCCAGGTGTACTCCTGCATTTTCGCTACGCTTAATATTGAATCCAATGTTACTTGTTTTTTTTCTTCTTTCGGTTTGAAAATTCGAACCGGAAATGCATATTCTAAACAATTTTTAACCCCCGACGCAAAAACGACGGGGTGTTATAGGTTTGACGTGTCTGTGTAAATGTATCTGTCTGTGGCATCGTAACTCCCAAACAGATGATCCGATTTTAATGCAGTTTTTTTTTATAGGTATATCAGTCGAGTGTTCTAAAATCAAATTTACCATTTTTTTTGTGGTGGCCAAACATAGCTATGTTTGGTGGAAATCGGTTCAGGTCTTCAAGGTCATCAGGTTGTTTGTTAGGTGTGATAGAAATGTTACACGCTCAGTTTAAAATCCAGGATGGCCACCACAAAAAAAATGGTAAATTTGATTTTAGTCGGGGGTTTATAAATTTTGAATTTAATAGTCTAGAAACCGTTCGTTCATTTTAACGATATCTTAAAAATTTTATATTTTTAGGGTGTTTTTGCAATTCGACTTTGACCTGGGTACCGGAACCACCACAACCGGAAGTAGCTAAGAACACTCCTCAGAACTTTCCTGTAAGGATATGTCATCATATCGGGAATAAGCTAAGCCGCTTGGGAGTTATACAGGAACATATAAATAGTGTGAACACTGGAAAGACAGACGGACAGACAACAAGAATTTAAAGCATGAAGATGCAGAAATGCAAAAAAAAACATCCTCCATCATCATTATACAAAATTTCTAATTCTTACTACTTACATTTTACTTTTCTGTAAACTTGAATTTTTGCAATTTAGAAAGAGCTTTCTTGTTGGCAAAACTTTTACGATTTTACCCAAAACAATCACGTATAATATTGTCTAAAATAATTAAGATTCACACTTCATGAATAACCAGTTGAGAAAACGATGATATTACATGGTAAAGTAAAGCGGCTATTGAAGAAAATTCAATTTTCATCATGCCATACGTAATCTTGTAATTTGTATAATTATAGGTACCGATATTTTTAACAAGAGCCATTTTTCAATGGTTGTTGGATTTTACGTTGTTGCGTAGAGAAATGTAAGTATGATTTTTGTTTGCACTTTTAAGTATGCTTTTTAACAGAAAGCTTCATTATCAGGAAATTATAAATTTTAGGTATAATTTGTTAAAAAAAACTAATATATTTGAATATAAAATAACTTTTATCTATATCTCTAACTTACTTCTAAACTATAACATACATATTTTCATAGCGAATAATAAAGACTCCATAAAAATTAATAGTGTAAATATCACACAAAGCAAGAAATAGCTAACTGGCTCCTTTTTGTTCACATGGGGTTACTTTCTTATCTGTGATGGTAGCCTAAAGTGTAAATATCTTTACCAGTTAGGGTATTGAATTCGCAAAAAGCAAGCGCATTAGTATGCGAGACCGAATTTAATGGGCCCAGAGGGCTATGTGTCCACATCATCTTTATTAATGGGAACAAATTAAATCTTATTTTAGTCGGGTTCGTACGATTTTTCTCTTTTAAAATCCGTAAATTAAATACAACGAAAGCTACTTAAGTCAAAACATCATTTAATAAGTCCATTTGTTTGTTAGTTTTTGCAAATGTTCGTGATAATTCTGAGTTAGTAGCCGATGCCCCGCAGTTTTACCCGCGCAGCTTCCGTTCCCGTAGGAATATCGGGATGAAAATGGCTAATGTTGTAATCTATCTCATTCCGAGTTTCAGCCAAATCGGATCATCAGCTGCGGCGTGTGGGAGTAACAATCATACACACAAACATTCGCTTTTATGTTATTAGTAGTAGATAGTAGAGATTCAGAGAGCTCATCATTGTTATGCTTATTACTTTTTTACCACCTAGAAACTTTTATGCTCATCACATAAATAGATATTTTCCAGTTGTCTAGTTTTTGACGACCTTCGTGGCGCAGTGGTATGCGCGGTGGATTTATAAGACGGAGGTCCTGGGTTCGATTCCCGGCAGGGCAGATTGAGATTTTTCTTAATTTGTCTTGGTCTGGCTGGTGGGAGGCTTTCGGCGTGGCAAGTTACCACCCTACCGACAAAAGACATATCGCCAATAGATTTAGCGTTCCGGTACGATGTCGTGTAGAAACCGAAAGGGGTGTGGATTTTCGACTGCATCATCACTTAACATCAGGTGTGATAGCAGTCAAGGGCCAATTTGTAGTTGATAAAAAAAATCGAACAGGCTTTGATGTAGTGGATAGGGTTACTAACTGCACTAATGTGTCGTCATTGATGTACTAAATACTTACTAAGTTTGTTATATACTAAGAAACAATATAGTTGACTGCATTCACATCTGATGACAAGTGATGATGCAATCTAACTTGGTAGGAGTAGGATGAAATCCACACTAAACTGCTTGTCGGTATGTCTTTGTCAGTAAGGTGGTACCGACCGAAGCCTCCCACCAGCCAGACTTGGACCAATTAAGAAATTCTTAATCGACCCAGCTGGGAATTGAAGCTAAGACATCCGTGTGTCGCACTGCGCATACCAATCCGGAAGCTATCAAAACTTTAAACTATATTTCAATTTTTATTCATTTGTAGACATTCTTTTCAACTACGGTTAAATTGTACTTAAAACTGGATTGTCAGACATTTCACTTAAAGCCCTTTTGGTATTTTTAGTCTGTTAAATTAGTTTGCCGCGGAGTGCGGGGCGTTCGTTGCGTTTGACAGGTGGTGTGCGCCATAATTGCGGCCGGGGGCAATGCTTTTTAAAAAGTTTAATGGTTCCATTTTTAAAAATGTCCCGAATAATGGCGTCTCCTTATTATCGTGATATTTGTTTCTTTACAGATCATTACACGGCGAACGGAAAATTTCCAGTTCGAATAAGATTAAACGGAAAAAAAATTTTAAAAGATCTCTATCAGAAAAAAAAATCAAGCTGAGCTTTAGCAGAATGTACAAAGAAATATTATTTGAAAAATACGTTCTTAATAATCTTATTATTTTTATTTGTGGTAAATATTATTGATTCGACATTTTAACCGATATTAATTAAAAAATGATCTTTAGTACGAATTATTTTATTAAAATATAAAAAGAAGAGTTAAGTATATATGATCTTGCTGATCCAGCCTATGGTTATCTCATGCGTCATATCATGAGATCCTAGGATTCAGTCCACAGCTTCTCTTTTTACCTAGAAAGTGTCACTAAAAGTTTTTGGAGTAGAGAACTTGGCACACGTCTGTTCTTCAGCATGTTAAGCATGCCGTCATTATCATTAACATCTGAATCTAATAATCTAAAATCTAAGTCTTAATACCCTTCACCTCGCAAACTCACATTGGACCAGCATGGTGGGTTTAAGCACCATATCGCTCCGCATCCGCTCTTCTCTAATGTGGAAATCGTGGTTCTGTGATAAGCCATTCATATGTTCTTATAATGATAATGGAAATAAATCACTCCGCAATCTATCTTTTCATTTGAAAAAACACGTTAGTATGTTACAGTATCTAGTTACATTTAAATATTAGGTATGGAAGCTACAAAAAATCGTTAATATTCTTTGGGATTATACCTAACTTTATGTTGCAAAAGCTCCAGAGACGGTTTTTAATTTTGAATTCAGTTAGCGGTAAAGGTATAAGCTTTATCTAAAGTAAAGGATTATACATTTTTAAAGTGGTACAGATTTTTCATTAATTAAAATTAAAATTTTCATTAAAATGAAGAGTTTTTAAACCTCGTGACTATCTATGTACTCGTTTACCATTAAAATCTGTATCATCATCAGCCTATTAATGGCTCACTACACGGAGCCCCCCCTTCTTATAGGAGAGGGGATGTGGAGCTTATACTCACCACGCTGCTCCAGGGCGGATTGGTGGACTTAGGGTTGTAATGTTTGTTTGTATATTAATCAGTTAATAATGATTGTGACCATGACTTACTTAACGTGCTATCCGGGATGGGGGTGTAACATCACCAACTTCGTAACTCCGAGCTTAGAATTTTGAGAAGAAGAGAATTTATAGAATTTCTTAGATTTAACTCAATATTATTCCACTATCCCAACCTAGGATTCGTACCCAGGACCCCGTGATGTAGAACTGGTAGACAAAATATCATGTAAGTATCTACATTTGATTCAAACTTATGCTAAGATGAGGCTTCATGTTAACCATTAAAACATCAAATACTACTATATATTTTTGACGGCCTTCGTTACGCAGTGGATTTATAAGGCGGAGGTTCTAGGTTCGATTCTCGGCTAAGCCTATTAACATTTTCTAAATTGGTCCAGGCTGGGCGTGGCTATTAAGGTACGATGTCGTGAAGAAACCGAAGCTGAACTTACGGTCATGGGCTAACTAGTAATAAATAAAAAAATACTGCTAATAAAATTTAAAAAAACTGTGCGCTACAATGCCATAGAATCCGCTTAGTTTTAATTGACACTTACCATCAGATGGAAACATAGTCAGTAGTCTAATACTAAGTTGTCAAGTAACAAAATACCGAATATAAAATATAAATAAGTAATTGATTTGTCATGATTATCATACAGGTGTCACTTTTTACCAATTTTATGAAAATGTATTCTCCCATTACAAAGGAATTGCATGTAATAGGAAGTAGTTATATAGAATAACAAATCTATAGGTACATAGGTATATAATAAAATAAAAACGAAGTCAATTCTGTACGTTAAATATTTTTTGAAAACGTACGAGTAAGTGGTATTTGTTACATACTCGATAGATCTAGACCACAAAACGTTTCTTTTTAATTTTCGTCTGTGTGTCTGTTCGCGCATCACTTTAAAACTTCTGGACCAATTTTCATACGGTTTTCACAGATGGAAGGCTCTAGGCAGGCTTTAGGCTTTGTTTCATGGAGATCCGAGGTAAGAAAAAAAGTTATTCCAAAAACTGCGTTTTGGACGTAGCCACGACGAAAGTACTAAATGAATTCAAATGAAACTTGGCACGATAACAGTTCATACTACGAGGAAAGATATAGGATACTGTGTATTCCGAAAATCAGTACCGTTCCCTTAAGAGAAGGGTAGAAGTCCACGCGGACAAAGTCGCGGTCGTTCACTAGACTATTATAATAAAGTTATGGTGAAGGAACTTTTTGTTGTAATTTATTTTATAAATAACGTCAAGCCATAACATTCATAATGAAAATCGTGACAATGTCCGTTTGGCGATTCGTCCATAAAATCGATTACGTTTTTTTAAACAATATTTTATTAAAGTCCTGAGTATTGATACTTGAATATAGCTGTATTGTGTTCATTCTTATGAGTGTAATAAAAGATTATTAAATTTTTAACGACCTCCGTGGCGCAGTGGTATGTGCAGTGGATTTATAAGACGAAGGTCCGGGGTTAGATTCCCGGCAGGGCGGATTGAGATTTTCTTAAGTGGCCCTGGTCTGGCTAGTGGTAGGCTTTTACCGTAGCTAGTTACTACCCTGCCAGCAAATACTTAACATTAAATACGATGTTGTGTAGAAACTGGATGGGGTGTAGATTTCATCCTTCTTCTAACAAGTTAGCCCGCTTCCATCTTAGATTGCATCATCACTTAACATCAGGTGTGATTGCTGTTAAGAGCTAACTTGTAACGAATAAAAAGATGTAATTATAATATGAGCATTTTTAACAATTTAGTATCAAATGGTTTGCTCTAATAAGTTTATTTGCTCCTCAATTCTTAATTTTACATAGTTTAGTAGTTACTGTAGAAATCGGGATCACTAATTATTACGTAAATAGACATACCTACAGAAAATTCTACATTATGTAGAGACGAAAATAGAATTTGACACAGAAATATGGAAAAGAAAGAAAGAGATAATATGGAGATTAGAAATAGCACGCTGCTGGAATGCTTGTTGGCGGCCTTCAACGTCGCAATGTGTAAGTTGGATGATGCAATTGAAAACCGATGCGGGCTAACTTATTAGGAGCAGGGTGATAATCCATAAACCTTTCGGTTAAATCGCTTGGCGGTAAGTCTTTGTCGGTAGAGTGGTAACTAGCCACAGCGAAAGCCTACCACCAGCCATACCAAGAAAAATTAAGAAAAATCTCAGTCTGTCTGGAATTGAACCCAGGACCTCTATATAAATCCACCGCGCATACCACATCGCCACGGCCATGCCAAGATCGCAATAAGATTTTAATGGTCACAGCGCTTTGCCGAAGAACACGGGTCTAGAATTTTTACTGCTTTAGAAAAATAAAGCTCAATATTTCATAGCATCATAATTGTGGGTAGATAATTTTTAGTGAATATAAAATGAATTGTAATATGTAGGCGTAGCCATACGGTTTACGTGACCTGTCACAACCATTACCGGGCCATTATTCACCGCCGCGAAGAATTTGACCTTCCCGTTTATCAGTTTGATTAATATGATCGTCGCGCGGTCTAATGTACCGCCGGTTTTGTATTTTGTTTAGTTGGATTCAGTTACACTTTTTAGAATAACTGTTTCAGTTATAAAGAAACTAGGCTGATTCACAATTAATTTTGGTTCACTCTAAAAACAATACTTTAATTTAAAATTTATTTACAATATCGCAATTAAAAAGGTAATTGCGATTTTGTAAATAAATTTTAAACAAAACGGTAGGTATTCAATAATTACAAAAATATTAGTTTTAGACTCTCGCAGAAACAGCCTTTTAGGCAATTATTGATTAGTGAGCTATGACGTAATAAAATAAAATAATAAAATTGAATTCGGCATCTAACTTCTTCCAATGATAAATGAACTTTTTTCAATAAAATTATATGGAATAGTTAAATTCGTTTTTTGTTTGTCACTTAGATAAAACATATTTTTCTTAAAAACACAATGTCTATAATATCCGCTGCAAACACAATGGTTCATATCATGTTCTTTTAAGTTAGTTTTTAGTAGGTATAACCGTTTAAACTTACAGAATAATCTCCAAACATCATCGCTACAAAGTAACATCACAACAAATAAATCACACAAAACTGTGTTTATTTTGAAGGTGCCAGTCATGTTTACACTTTTTACTATCAGAAAACCCTCAAGTAGCAAGTAGTCACTTGTGTCCCAGGCAAAACATTAGCAAGGAATGTACTACATACGGCAGGTTGTGCGCTTTTGCGGTTTCGTCGCATGCAGGAAATTCGTGAATGAATCTGGCCGGGGTCGTTTCAAGTGTCGAAGTTTTTTTTTGCATTCCCACGGCCGCATTCATTGAAGGGTTAAGACTTACGTGATGGCACATTCAGGTTTCATTTTTTATTTAATGTTTATCTATTTACGATGAGAAAGTCATTCGATATTTATGCTTCATTGGTTTGCTTTGTTTGGGTTCTATAATCAATTATTATTTTGAAAAAAAAAACTAGATAGACTAAAGGGGGTCCTATTCTTTTAGAAGTATGTTTTTGTTATTTTTATTGGCCTCGTTTTTCACTGATTATTGGGATCTGAGAATTGTATTAGGTATCACGAGGTACTAGGCTTTAAGGCCTATTTCGTAATAGGTATGGAATATTAATCTGTGTTAAAAAAAAACAAGATAAAGATATTGGAACTAATCTTACCTAAAAACCTTTTCACATAAAAAGATCTAAGAATTATATTATCTAACAAGAATTCTTGTAACCTTTGAAAGATAATAAAAAGGGCTTTAATTAAAACGTCCAAAAAACTAACCTTCAAACCTAAAAGAGACTTAAAGTACAAATTACATGGTACCGTCGCTCTTTAAGTCTTTAGTAACAAAAGAATTCGTCATCAGAATTACGAAAGACAGTTGATTAAAAATTTTTAATATTTACAGTAAAAAAACCGTCGATTAAGCCAAATGCCAAGATATTGCTAAGTAACGAAATTGAAGGGACTTTTTTGTTAAATTCTCTTAATTAATTTCTTTGAGACTTACTGTTCTGCGTGAGTGATTAAAAATGGTTAAAGCACAGGGGATGGGATAGCTTTAAGATTTTTCATCCTTTTAATTTGATATTTAACTAAATGACGAAGAGATTCTAATATAGAATCCTTTCTTTGCTGCTGATATTGTGAAGCGTTGGTCTAGTGGTTATTACTGCACAGGTGCAGGTACGGCTTACGAACTCCTACGTTTGTCCTAGGAAATATTATATTTGAGCCAAGAAAAAACTTAGGAGCAGATTAAGTTTCTCGTAAGAAATACTAGTTACTAAACATAGTATTTCTAAGCCTGTGTCGCATAAAGCAAGTTAGGGTGCTGAATGGTCGATTTAGTATGAATTTTGTAAAGTTTTAATTTTATTGAACAGAATTAAGTACGAGTAGCTTAAATTTAATAACTAAGCAGAGTCTAGTTAAGTTATGTTAAGTGGGTAGGTCTTGAAATGGTTAAATGGTCTATGGGTCAAACCCTAAAAAAATTATAATTATTTTTTAAAATATGAATTAAAAATTTTAACACATAATGGAGTTGTCAAAAAGAATATTTCTTTTAGATAAATGTTACGAAAATGTTACTGATATCTTCCTTTAACAAAAATTTCTTAACAAAAAGTGATAATTAAATTACGCAGTGCGCAAGACGTGAACAGATGGTGGTGCCTGCGAAGGCTTTCGCGGAGTGATTTATAACAGGTGAATAATCTTGTTCCACGTTACGGAATCCGGTCGCCTTCACAAAATATGCTTATGTTTAATTTGGAGGGACGATGAGTTATGTGTCTAGCTAACTTTGATGTCGTGTTGCTGTGACGTTATAATATAACAATTATGTCATCGGAATATTACATTTTTTACCCGACTGCGTCAGAAGGAGGGTTATGTTTTTCGAGCGTATGTATGTATGTCCATTTCTTCGGCACGCGCTACAGCCTAAACGGTTGAACGGATTTTGTTTTGACATGTGAGGTGTCGTTGAATTTATCAAAATTGTGGTAGTGACATAGGCTATATAAATTTTCAAAATGGCGGCTGTAAATAGGGGAAAAAAGGGGGGATGTGTGTATTTTTTTCTGTTATCTTAGCAATATGGGTACCAATTGAAAGGTCGTAAAAAGACCATTTCAAAAATATAAATATCATGTTATATAAATATCATGTTAAATATCATATCATGTTCATATTACTTTTTTAACAAAAAATGGCAAAAAGTGTTCTAAGTGTACCGTCTCATTTCTATACCATAAACTAAAACTAAGAAGTCTCAAATAAAATTATTATTATAAAAACAAAAAACCCGACTGCTTAGAATTTATAAACTGAAATGAAAAAACAACACAGGGACAAAATACTTTAACCTGCTGGGAAAGAAAGATCTACCAAAACTACGTTTGTCCCCGCCTGCAGCACCATAAAGTATTTAGAATTTTATACAGATATAGTGATCCTTGTTTTTTCTTTTCAGTTCATAAATTCTAAGCAGTCGGGTTTTTTGTTTTTATAATAATAATTTTATTTTATTTTGATAAATACGCAAAGAGAAAATTTTATATCATTTATGAAACACATCAAAAATAGCTTTCACAGTGGACAAACATTTAACACTATAGATGTTATTTGGCTTTAAAAAAAATTAATAAAAAAAATTGAAGCGACTTCAAAACGCACTAAAAAGTAACAAATAACTGCGTCATTTAGTTGCTTTAATTTACTTCGGCATATGTATGAGACAGTGCCAGCCAAGTTTAAGTAACGAAGTAGTAAAGCACTTAGGGTTAGTATTTTTGGGTCCTAGGTAAAGTTCTTAAATTTAGCCCATTCTAATAAAAAAAGAATTATCAAAATCGGAATACTCTGTAAAAAGTTACGCGTGTTCAAGTAGAAAAAAATATACGCGTCGAATTGAGAACCTCATCCGTTTTTTTCGTCGTTTAAAAAATATTTTACATATCGATATTATAAAATAAATAACAAATATTCTCCTTATCGATAAAACAGAAACGCTCTACATTGGACGCTTTAAGATATTATAATATCATGTCACAACCCATTTTGAAATTATTACACCGATCAAATCTTTGAAATAAATAAAATAAATAGAAATTATCTTTGTTTCCCTTAAAATATGTTTACGTATCGATTGTTGGACCTTTGTGACCATTGTTATAAATCTCGTTCCGTCCAAAAACCAGCTGGATCTTCAGATCACGACGATTGTCACGTCCATACCACGAATTTATATGAACACATAAAGTTTTATGAAATACAACAAAAGCGAAATCGATGGCAAAGCAAAATATCGAGCACATAAAACTGTGCAACATAAACACAATTTTTATTAGCTGGCGGTAAAGTACACAAATTGCCCGAAAAATCTATGCATTGGCCACGCAATAAAGTATAAGGACAAAAGGGCCAATAAAGAAATCGCTATATTAGGTACTGAAAATAAGGGCTGCCACAAATGTAGTGCGTTCGGGCTGACTTTTATTGGTAATAAAATGGGATAATGTGTTGGAGTGAGCGTATTTCGGAATGGTACAAATTTAGACCACGGCGGCGAGATAATTCGCTAGCGTACGTAGCGCATTATTTAGTGATGCTCCTTGCATTTTAAGGTTTACGCTCGGTACATTTTCGTTTCTAAAAAAGTGATTCGGCGGTGGGTTCATAATTATACTTTTGACACTGTATCGATCAATACTAGATGTGGATATTAGATGTGAACCACGACCTAAGGCTTAGCATGCTTTCTTAGGTACTTGTACGTTTAACACCACTAACATCTCACCTCTTAGTGAGAATTTTTCGGAAAAAATAAAAGCTCATTATCTCATAGCTCTACCCAGGATTTGAACCTAGAACCTTGTGTTTCGAAGCTATATAAGGTAAGACACTGAACCAAGGAGGCAGGTGTATGATAGCCACAGCCCATAGCTATCAATAGACCAGACCTGAACTTTATAAAACAAAATCTGGGAAAAAAATAATCCGGGATCTTTTCTTTATAAAGTGACTCATAGTGCATTTTGAAGGCCGAGTGGCGCTATGGGTAGAGACCCTGCTTCTGCGTCCTAAGCCGTGGGTTCGATTCCCACGTCTGGAAAATGTTGGTGTGAAGAGCATGAATGTTTTCTAGTGTCTGGGTGTTTATCTATATGTTATAAGTATTTATGTATATCTAATATATATAAAATATTCATCTGTTATAATAGTACTCATAACACAAGCTAGCTACGCTTACTTTGGGGCTGTAATTGTAGCGATGTGTGTTTTTGTCCTGTAATATTTATTTACATATTTTATTAGTGTTATGTGACCGTACCGTACGTAGATAGCTGGTGAAAAAATACGTTTTGAAATATTTTTGATTTTAACATATGAACGGTTATCATTATTTATTGTACATAAATCAAAATTAAACAGCCCTCACCAAACAAAACCAATTTTGAACTGAAAGCCATAAAAACAGATTGTTTCATCCGTGTAAACACGTCAATAGAATCGTACAAAATTGGAGATAAACACAAAATGCCGTCAAATTTGTATGCGGGCATTGAATAGTCTAGAATATACCCGATTTATTGACGCTATCAATGTCATTTGTTTCCATTTGTAAAGCATATAAAACCGTATAGTGTGATTTAACATAACAATTCACACGTAGATTGCTTTCAACACAAATAGGTGTTGATATAAAAATTGCTTGTTTGGAGTTTTATTACACACTGTTACAAATTTATTATTGTGATAATGGAAAAGTGCTCCTTAAATGAAGTTAACATGTTCCTGATGATTAAACTAGTTATTTACCCGTATGCTAATGGTAAAGTAGCGGCGCTGCTCTAAGGCCATAGGTACTATTTCCTTCTTTTTCTTGTGCCATGTCTAATCGGTTAGTATTCATTAATGGTATCCAAAATAGTGATCTGGAACTCATATTAAATCACTGGTGTAAGTTATTGACCCAGGCTGGGTGTCGACAATTAAGTTTTTCTTTCCCAATATATAATAAGCTAGAAAAGTATATTACACTTTTTACGTTTACTTAGATTTATATAGCCCATTCGAGCTTATACGCTGTAAAATTCTTTGCAGCACAGAAATATTGAAATTGCGATCCCTCCACGACAACAGGTGCAGCATCCGCCTATATATACCAACGTATATACAACAGGTTCACGTGATGTACATAGATGTTTACTAACTCAGGAGTAAGAATCGTGATGTTAGGGGTTGAATGTGTATATTGATTGACTATCGACGATGTCAACGACGAGCTGTCAATTTTTTCAACTAATTTCCAGACATAACTAAAGCTACGAGTCTACTAAATTAGAGCAAAATAACGACGTAGTAATTTCATAAATGTTTATGTTTTCTACGAGTTTGATGTTGTAGTTAAAAGTATATTGATGTATACAGTCAAAGTTGTAACGTAAAATGGTTTACTGTCGTAGTTGTAGTTAAGCTTTAGAAGTATAATATTTGCCAAGTAGTTAATTTGGATAAAGTCGGTACCTATCCACTTTCACTCATAAAAAGACTAGATTAATGAAATAAAATTAGTAAATATAGTATTTTATTAAAGAAAATGCTGTTGACAGTGCCACTGAATCTGTATTTCAAAAGCTATTTAGAGAAAATTTTTAAAGAACTGATATAACAGTTCATACCCAAGGCATATTTTTGAAAATGAGGGTATGTTTTTTTAATCTGACCCAAGAACAACTGAAAAGTAATTAACAGTGGATTTTATTTTACGCCCATGTTTATATAGTGAAAAATTTTGACTAAGGGAAAGACTTTGCGAAGTTAGGCCTTATAGAGTTACTCGTAGATCGAGTAGTTTCAACATGATATTTGATAAATTAATGACAGCGCTATTGATATATGTTCTCATCTCGTTTTTTTAAAATATTTTAAAGAAAAATGTTTTTAGTGGTTACAAACAATAAATGGCTAATTTGTTAGTTTATTAGCAGTAAAAATGGGTGTATACCAGCAAAAACGCTCTACAACCTGCTCATAGACCTTGGTCAAGAACTGCAGTAAACTCAGATTTGGTTGAACAGGGAAATTAATACGAGCAGAGAAGGTGAGCGTTGACCGGTCACAAAGGTCTCAAGCCTACATCCGTGCCGCAAGTCTCGGGCTCTGTTCAGTGTTTTTCTCTCTGCCACCCGAACGAATTTGTGTAATGCTAAGATATTCGTCTCTCTTCTACACAAATAAATAATGAATTAAAAACGCATTATTCGTATACATAACACAATCAATCAAAAACATTTATCGAGTATATAGTGTAATATTTCGTACTCATACTCGTGTGTATCATCAAGGATTGGCACTCAAACTTGAGAGGTAAATGCAACACCACTCGCGAGATATTTCGCACTGGCGAAGTAAACCAGCACTTGCAAAATTAACTTTGAAGTCACGTCTATGGTTGTCAACTAAAAATACCTTGACTTGTGCTTTGGAAAAATTATAGTAATTCTTTTTTATTTTTGTATGGCTTCTCTTATTGACGTGGTTCTCGAAAAAATTGGCAGACGAATTTTGAGTTTAGAATGACCATTTTTTTAACGCTGGGAAATACGTTGACGCATCCCTTCCGGAAGCAAAGCCAAAGATCAAATCTGCTTTTAAAAAGGATCGAATATCCGATGCTTCTAAAAAGGGTAGTGGGGGAGGGTAAGTATTTCGACGTGATGCAGTTACCAGCATCTTTATTCACTGTTGGAGTAGGTGCGCATACTTCTCCCTTCGTCTTCAATAGGTCATCGAAGCTATATATAATAAATAGCTATGATAACCAAGTGACATAGTGAATAGTTTATCTTGCTTTCTGCATCTCAGCCGACAGGTTCGATTCCAACAACTGAAAATTTTTAGTAAAGTTCATCTTAGTAGTCCTACTAACAACACAAGCTACTTTGGAACTGGATGGCGATATGTGTATTTGCCTACAATATTTATTTATTTATTTATATATAAATGAAATTGGCAACCCTATCGACGTGTGACTTTTACGTTTCCTTTTACTACCGCTTTACGCTGCAACTTGCTAAACATGCATTCTTAAAGCGAGAGACTGTATATCCTGAAACTTCTCATGTAATTTACAAAAGGAATGCCAAAGTAAAATCTCATGTTCGCTCTCTACTAACTTTGGATTTAGGAAAATTTCATTTCACCTTTTATAAAGTAAACTGGAAATTTCCAGCAAAATTTGAAAAATTGTTACGACCTCTGTGATCTTCGCACAGGGATAAATAGCATGAATTAATGATATCTAGTAGTTTAACCTTTACAGCAATCTCTTTTTTTCATTTGCAAAAATAAATAGAAATACTTTCAAGTATTTAGACTATGTCCAAGCTCACAAATTCTACGCAGCAAGGTTCTCAATTCGACACGTATATTATTTTTTTTTCATGTATGACCACGCATAACTTTTTACAGAATTGTCCAATTTTGATAATTCATGTGGTTTTTACTTTAAGAACGTTACCTAGAACCCACAAACTGCTTTACTACGTTAAATAAATGTTTTTTAAACGTAGCTGGCACCGACTTCATAGATATGCTTAAGTAAATTAAAGCAACTAAATGACGCAGTTCTTTTTTACTTTTTAGTGCGTTTTGTTCCATTTTTTGTTAAAAAATTTTTTGGTATAACTTCATTTAGAAGTGTAATCTAGATTTTTTAATTTGATTTTTAAAACAAAGTCGCTTTTTTATATTTGTCCGGTTGTATGCTTTAATCTTTAAAACTGCGCAACCGATTTTCATGCGGTTTTTTATCAGATAGAGTGGTTCAACAAGATGGTTTATGTGTATAATATATGTACAATGTAGTAGAGAAAAACTGATAATTTTAAAGGTTTCTGATGTAATGTCGTAAATTACCGCATTTTTTGCGCTTACATTGCAAACGCTGGCTAAACCCTAGGAGATATATCAAAATAATGTTCTACAGTATTGCACACCTTAAAAAGGCCAACAAAAAAAGTCAGCGATGGTCTATATCTTATGGATAACCCACAATAACCATTTTTTTATCTTTTTCTTACATTCAAAAGGAATGGCTTATTTATTAAACGATTTTAAGCAATACTGTATTAATCCTTATCCAATTTTTCAAGATATATAAGAATTAAAAATGCAGAGATATAGCTAGCCTTTGGGGGTGGCGCGGAGCATGCGTTGTTTATTATACTGTAGTGTTAGCATTGCAGCCGTGCGAAGCCGTGGCGGGTCGCTAGTTTTCAATAATACTGAAATTTGGAGGGTTCTCCTGAGTTCCTGATTCTTAAAAATTGAGTATATGATTATTTTCTAAGCAAGCTCTTTCCATTTTAGGCTACCATAGACAAATAAACACGCGGAGAGTAATTATGCAATACAAAACACGCGTGGGTAGATTACCATGTGTAAGAAGTTTAAACAATAGATTTTGCACAATGAACTGATTATCTCGGATACGGCAGACAAAGTTCCGATATGTGCCACGTTATTATAGACAATGGCAACTGATTGGTTTAGTTATACGGAACCAAGTTCCAACGCGGTCCGAACGTGATCGTAATATAATACTACAGGGATTTCCTAACTTTTCAGAATTCCTCATTAGGTTTTCTTACTCGACTTACAAAGGAAGGTTCAACTCTTTTTTATTCGTATGTATGTAATTATAATGTTATTCTTCATTACGCTCTATAGTCTAAGCCGTTTGTTGAATGGCTTTTAATACCTATGCCTACCTAATCCTAATATACCGTTGCAATTGGCTCATTTGTGTTAGCATGATTAAAAATTTCATACACTATTTTCCATATTAGAACGAGCACTGCGTTGACCATTTAAAAACTTGGGTATAGCAGAATATCTTTAAAAGATAGATATATGCTATTTTTATAGTCCTAAAATAGAGAGTAACAATCCATTCATACATTGTTTTTTTTATATATCAAAGCAGCAGGTAGCGCACTACTTTGCACAGTTCTCATCATATTTAAGTAAATTTATACAAAATTTTTACAAATTATATACAAATACCTTACTCAGGAATCACTTAATCTATATGGTTAAAACAGCATCCGTTCAGTAGTTTTTGAGCTTATCGTGAATAAACAGAGAGATTCGGCGGGGGACTGCACGGGTGCAATGCTGGTATCAACGGCGGCACACGCACGCTCTGCACGACCCCTAAACGCTCGTCCCCGCATTTTGAAACTTACATACATATCTTGGAAAATATTCACTTAAATTACATGCTGTAAAGAGCAATAGTGGTCTATATTGAATGCCCAAAGTATTTAAGATACTCAATTGGATAAGGATTAATAAAGTATTGCTTAAAATCACTTCGTAAAACAGCTATTACTTTTGGTTGAAAGTAAAAGATAAAAAATACTGATTTTGAGTTATCCCTAAGAGATAGACATATACCATCGCTGATTTTTTTGTTGACCTTTTTAAGTTGTGCAATACTGTAGAACATTATTTTGATATATCTCCTAGGGTTTAGCCAGCGTTTGCAATGTAAGCGCAAAAATGGATTAATGTATGACATCACATCATAAATCTCCAAAATTATCAGTGTTCCTCTACTACATTGTGCATGTATTATACACATCATAAATCTGATAAAAACAACCGCATCAAAAATTATAAAAATTTTATACTCTGTAATGATGATGTAGTGATAGTGACTTAAACTTTATACCTAAATTATCCATTTCAATGAATAAAACACTTTTGTAAACATATAGTTGAATTCACTTTAAAAAGTCATTATCACACAAATCACTTCTAATTAAAATCCGCTGCGCAATATAAACAACGGAGCAAAATAAAATAATTATTATTGGAAAAATAAATAAACATAAGATACTAATTTATGCCCGTCTCGGTATCAGTTCCATCAGAACTACCACAGATGGTATTAAAGGCAATTATAAAACACACAGACATAATTCTCTTTTCATCGTAAAGATTGTATCTTGCAAGCGAGGCGTGAGACTCTTTATAGAGAATAAATTTTAATTGGGGAACACAACTAGAATTTATAAAACATTACGACTTAATCGAATCGGGATCGGGTAATGAGCGGAAACATATTATAATTTCGACGTGGGCAGTCTTAAGCTGGGCACACACTATTTACGCTAGCAACGTACGAATCAATAATGAAATTAGGGCCGGTACTCGCTTTCTGCTTTTGTGAGTTTGTTTCTCATTCAGTGTTTAAAAAAGGCTTGGGTGGCTTACATATCATTATCAGACTGTTAACGGTACACAGGACCAGGCCTCACTCCTTGTAAGAGTCGGGGTATAGTACGAAGACCCAAAAGGCTGCTCCAATGCTGGTTGGTGGGTTGTGGGTGATAATATTTAATTTTCATTAACGATCACTGCCATGTTGGTGATAGTGATCGTAGCCGACGGCTTTACGTGTACTCCGAAATCCGAAATGGGGATTTAACACCACAAACTTCCCGTCTCCGGACTTAGAATTTGCCGAAAAATCTCAGAAGAAAGTTTACCACAGATGCTCAGAACTTCGTGATCGAATCCACACAGGCTAACCACTAAACCAACGAGGTAGACACTTAACGTAGAATAAGTAGTTAAATGTAAATATCACTCTTAATATTATAAAGTATTTATTTATTTATTTATTTATTTTAAAAACTTTATTGCAATTTATAAACATTAATTGGCAAAAGGCGGCCTTATCACTAAGAGCGATCTCTTTCAGGCAACCTACCAAAAGATTCTAAATATTCTGTGAGACGGGAAATTGCAAAAATAAAGAAAAGAAAGTAAAACTACAATATACATACATCTAATACGGCATACATATATATACACATTATATTAATATATATATATATATATATATATTACTTATACAATACATATATATTTATTATACACATAGTACATGTATTTAACTAAGTAATCTTTAATCTATTACCTACATGAACTACTTATTAAAATGTTAGTTAGAAAGTATGTTTGAAATAATTGACCCGCTATTTCTAAAGTTTGGATAGAAGATAGATTATATCCTGGGCCTAAAAAAATTGGTTTTTATTCCGTTATTCCTACGAGAACAAGAACTACGCGGGTCAAATCGCGGGCACAGCTAGTATATTATGATAAAAGTGCTAAAATATACAAAAATAATGGCGTTTATCCATGTGTAGTCACCCTAATGTTAATGTTTAGGGTGTTTGGACACAGTTGGACAGGTCTGGACACTTTCACGCCAATTAAAAAGATTCCAAATATCCTCCGTCACTCCTACGTCTCGGAGTTTTAATAAAGTGATTGGCAAGAAACGTGCCTGCGAACTTGATAGGTACTGATTTTATAAATGGATAATACGTTTATTTTGTCATTAGTGAATTTTTTACTTAATGAATAAATATTGAAAATTGTGTTGCAGATTAGATTTATCAAGCCGACTTTGCAATAATACGGCAAACGATTTGTACTGTCTATTGCTTTTGAGGAAAAGGTTTCCACATTATTATAAGTAAGCTAAGTAGTAACTAAGCAAATATTTAGCCGTGAGCTTGTTAACGTGTAGATTAGGCCCTGGGTTTATGAGAAGAAAAGAACAAAAACTGGATACTGGTTTTTAAATTCTATATTACAATAAAACTAGTACCTCAAATAATATGTACAAGAAGTAGGTAAACGTAAAACAAGAACGTGGCGAAAAAACGAAAACCTTACCTAAATCGGTTGAGTCGATTTTCAGAAAATCCCTGCTCTTATATTCAAGTCAGTAGGTATATTTGAGATTAAAACACCAACTTTTTTGAAATTATTTGAATAGCGCGATTTTATAAATTTTTTATACTAAATTTTAAACTCAACTTAAGATAAATATTATTATAGGTTTAATCTTACATCATACAAACGATAACAAAAATGTGAAGGCGGCTGTACAAGTAGATATAGAAAAAAGATCTAATAAAATGATTAATTGAAATCAATATTTGATAAGTAATCGATTACTCAAATGATTAAGAAACCAGTTTAAACCGAACGTTATACATAACAAAAACAGACAGACACATCGATGTACAAGAAGTACTTGGAAAAAATTTACATACGAGATATGCCCCGAATGAATGACAGCAGGAATTTGATAGGAAGAGTGCCGACGTTTATATGGATACCTAATCGAATAATTGATTATAGTAGAGAAACAATAAAGTGATTAGTTCGACAAAAAGAAAGACAATAACTTATTATTCAACGGATAGGTTTCTATTGTTGGCTGCCAGATATTACGTGAAATGCTTTGGGGCAGTGTAGATAAAGTCACAATTACAATGGAGCGCTTTTTTTACTTTTTGGATATCAGCGTTTCTTTGTTTGATTACTTTTTTTGTTTTAAATTTTGATAAGTATATCAAAGGAATGGACTTGTGAAGGAGAAGCAATGGGGACGCTTGGAAAGTTAGAATACTCAATGTGGAAATAGACATACCTATCTGTATATTTACTATTTAAAGCTAATTGGTTATTTATAATTAGCAAAAGATAGGTAGATACTGTAATTTTGTGTTTTCAATATTTTTTTTTAGATTATGTAATAATGATAATAGTTTTTTACCTGATATAGTGATAATTGATCGATCGACGCGCCGTGCAATGACTGTTGATATTACTGTTCCACATGACGATAATCTGGTGAAAGCTGAAAAGGAAAAGTATCAAAATACTTGGACCTTGCTCATGAGATTACCGCCATGTAGAATGTTGATTCAACAAAAAATTTTAAAAATAATTGTAAATAAATACCTAAATGAAAATCTTAACAAAAATAATAGTCTTTTATAAAGATAAACTTACAAACAAAGTAACACTAAATATCAAATCGCCCTCGTTTTATTATAGAGTCCACTTGAAATTGTAAAAAAATACTGATACATAATAAGTGTTCCTTTAATTTTTAAGGGAATGCAATGGATGCTTTCCATAACGTTTTATAGGCCTGAGGACAGAGAAGGGTCTTCAGCCATAACACTGCAAAAGTGTCAGATCGAAAAACCATTGTCTTTAATGTCTATTCCATTCTAGCCATAACTCTATAGGTAGGTACATTCTGTTTTTAAATCCAACATAATATATTACAACTTATAGATTTTTCACAACAGCTTTATCTTTTAAAAGATAAATATGTTCTGAGACTGTCTTGTCTAGTGGCTGCATTATTTTTTGTCGGATCGTATAACAGGGCGGTTCATTGGCCGCGTTCATCTGTATCATTTGTTTATTCGATCATCCGAACTTGATATTAATCTTTTAACGATGAAAAGCTAGATTCTTTTAACAGATAGTGGAGAGTTGGTATTTGTTATCTATGACACTGACGTGGTATTTGCGTCGGTGTCATGGGAGTATTGTCTAATTACGAAGAGTATTCTTTTGGTAAACTTTTGGTACTTTTGTCTATAAGTAGGCGGTGTATTAGGAAACCACACACTTTAGCTTAAGTTTTGTTAAGTTTCTATCGATATTTAATAAACTGAAGTAAAACTAAAAATGATCTGATCAATTTAATCGTAATCAAAATTATTTTATTTAATGTTTTTTAGTCACAGCTCAGCGAGGTTCAGAAATGAAGTGGCAATGGGTGGGGTACTTGGTCAGAATGGTGATGGGAGTTGGAATCCCAAGGTACTAGAATAGCGTCTCTGCACTGAAAAGCGCAGTGTTGTTCGACCTCCTACTAGATGCACTGATGTCATCAAACATGTCGCAGGTACAGTTCAGGATCGTTGTGTTTGGAATTATCTTAATAACGCCTATGTCCAGCAGTGGACGCCCGCAGGCCGTTAATGATGATGATGATAATGCTGAAAGTTTCTTATCTAAGACAACAAGCTAAGTAAGTACAACAATTCACACAGCGTCGGAGCAGGCTTAGCAATTGAAAATCGAATAATAAAAAAAATACATTTTCGCATTTCGTCCATCTTAGCCAGCCAGCCCAACCCAGTGTCAACTTAGCACACAAAGTTATTAATAAAATCTAATTTAGTTTCATACTTTCTCAAGATCCGAACGCACATGTCCTTCGTCCATAAACGACGTAAACGGAAAAATATATCAGTCTTTAGTCCCACACTCAGTAATTTGTACGACGCTAAGCGGATTACGTGCACAGGCGGGCTATAAATTCAGGAATCTTTATAATTTTTAGTCGCTCGGCCATTTCTTATAGTCATAAATTGAATATCGTTAAATATGCGGCGTCTCAAGACTCAAGCTCTCTTAAGTAGGCATTATTCTATGAGATAAAGTCGTTAAGCGATCGGGGTTCCGTTTTTAAACAAGTACAATTGACCACGCGTCAATTTCAAATCACAAACTACGCAAGTGTTTTTCAACTCTACAGCTTTTGTATTAGAGTGTAATTTTGATTGGGATGTTGTTACAGTTTTTAGTGTACGAGCAAATGTAAATAGTGGATAGTTATGTCGTATAACTTTAGTGGTTACCCATCTAATCCGTGAGGTACGTGAAGTAAACTTCGTGAGATTTTATTGGTCGATAATTTTGTATTCCCCTCTGAGTAGACGTATTTAGCTATTGAATAATTCAACATGAAGAATGGTTTTAATTATTTATTTTAAACAATAATTTATTATAAACCTCTGTAAATTAGTATCAAATGAAAGTTTTTAAGTGTCTAAAAGCAGTTTAATATTTTATGACCCATATTTTAATTACCGAAAACTTTAAATAAAATTTATTTGGCTTATAGCAGGTACATTGGAGTGCTGTGACAATTAATTATTATAAGAGTATTAGTATTAAAAATATTTTGTGAGTGTTGATAGAGATCGTTGTGATAGAACTCATCCGGGGAAGAAGCAGTGTCTTGAAGCAGCTATACCATCCTGTTTGAAGGATGGTATAGCTCTTTCTCTTTAGGTATACAACGTGTCAGGTAAATACTCGTACCATCTACGAAGAATTAGAGAGAGAGACTACATGCCCAGAAAAAATGAACTTCCTGGGTTAAATCCTGATTATGATATGTGGACATGAATTGCTTAAATCTTCAAGGTGTCAACCCTTTTGGTTATCATAATATGGAATATTTTTTATGTAAAATAATTATATTATACACAGAATTGTGTTAACAAGATCGAAACATACTCCATATACCATTTACCTAACACATTGTATAAAAAGGTATTTAAAGCTTAGACATACCATGCAGCCCTGTTTAAACTCCTATGTGTGAATCCTTAAACAGACCGAAGTCTTAGTGATTCAACTGCAAATAGTCTAATCACTGAATTAACGACGCAGTTATTTATAACAATAATAAAGTTCAATCAATAAACATTTACTTGTACCATGTAAAGAAAATTTAATTCCGTGAAAAATTATCGTTCAGCTCAAGGCATTTGAACGGTAGACAGTTAGTTACAACTTACAACCGTACTGTTCTGCGCTACAGCTTTCCGATAGAATTCCTTGTAGGAGCCAATTAGTGGTAAATCGATCTGTATTTACAACCACCATATCTTTCCCATGTTCGCACCTACCATACAATATTATACAGCATCATAACTTACGCGTGTTAGATCGCGTAGTCAAGCAAACCATAAAAACTGAGAAAAAGCAATAGCTACAAATACATCACAGAATGAGATGTAGCTATAATAAAGCTATTCAGCAGCTTTAAGCTCTGAATGCGCAAACACTACATGCGCTACGATTCCACCTAACCTCAAGTACAAGACAAAGTCTTTAAGAAAACATGACCTTGCAGGTCACTGGTAATTTATAAGGCACAGGGCCTCGCAACCTTTTTTACATTTGAAATAGTTTTGGCCACAGATAGTATAAGCATAGTGTGTTTTCCCCAGACAACGTATAAAAATTCATAAAGAGAATGTTACTATAGCAAATTTGACTAGTTAATAACTGTAGATGCCAAAACAAATAAAGTTCTATGAGGTTATCACATCATTTATTTTTGCTTCGTCTTTGTCAGTGGCATTTGACAGCCAACTAGCGATTGCCGAAGTCAACTATGATGGTAACATTCCAATGAGGGTAATAATGATTAATTACAAATTAACTGAGCTGGGAATATAATCCAAGATAAACAAAATATACATACATACAAATAATTACGTCTCATAAGTATATATGTACGATTATGTATGTTTTATTTGTAATAGGTTATTTTCCCAGCTCAGTTAATTTATAATTAATCGTTGCAATTCATCATTAAAACTGCGCAAATAAAACCAAACAAAAAGTGACCAATAACAATTTGATATAGTCGGATTGGCACGGACTTAAACATTATAAAAAATTAGTCATCAAGTTAAGAATATACTAAAAGACGCCCGCGGTTTTACCCGCGTAGTTCTCGTTCCAGCAAAAATTCAAGATAAAAAGCGGCCTATGAGTTAATCTGATAACCTATAAGCTGTACTATTGTGAAGTTTCATAAAAATCCATTCAGTAGTTTTGTGTGAAAGCGTAACAATCATCCAGCCATCCATAGGTATATACAAACTTTCGCATTTAAAATATTAGTAAGGACGACACATACCTACTTTTGTTATCCGATATTATTATGTTTTATCTTGTTGTCAATTTGTAACATAAGAGGTGTATGAACTCGTGCGATCCAAAAACGCCCAGGTTATGTTGGATACATATTTTTTGGACAAGTTTTTATTCGCATCTCTTTACGAATGACTTCACATGTCACAACACAAAAGGATATCATGTTTATGTGAAACGACCACGGGCTTATAAAAAGTTCTCTATTTATATTGAAACTTGATGCGTGATGTAACTACATTTATTACCTCCGATTTGATTCCTTTTTCTGTTTTTACACAATACACAATTTTTATTCTTCAGAAAGTGTACAAATGCATGAATGGATATTAATTATCGGTATATCTTATTACCTGCGAACATAAGTGACTTCGAAAGACAGGTAAACTGTGGTTTATTAATTGACAGCATTATTTGAACTATGTATTTTTAACTGCATTCCATCTGCGTTTATACGTCAAAAATTCATTTTATTACAGTAGTCATTAGTCGTCATTTCTGATGCTCCACAATTTATCTATTAAGATATTCGTTTTAGTAACCTGTTTACGTTTTTTTCCATTTCTTTGTAGAGTATAAATAATAATTATTGTTTTTAATTAATGTTTTTTAACGTCTCTTGTGTAAATTATTAAATATGGATTTAGTGCCACTTTTAATTTACGTATTTCATCTACAGTATACAACAATGATTATAATAATTACTGTTTGAGAAATTGCTTACATTACAATTACACAGAACTCTATGGCTCTTGCTCAAACACGAGGCCTTCGTAGAGTTCACGGCTTTAACGGTAATTAATGCAAATTAACGATAGTTAAAACAACTTCGGATCCAAACATCATTCGGTTCGCGTGATATGCCGCTTAAAGCCACGGTAATAAACCCACATGCCTTAACTAATAGTTGTAAAATTCACGTGAGACTTTTAAATACTCACGAGAACGATCAGACCAGATATTTTCTAAAAACTTAGTTATTGTACAGCTATCTCAATGTAAAATTTTAGTTTTGAGTTATCTACATCGTAAAACTATTATGACAACACAGATATTTATGACAGAATTTTTTGCATAATTGTTATACATATTTAGTTTCCAAAAAATCGCACTATAAAATTTTTTATTTATTTTGATTACAAGTTAACCCTTGACTGCAATCATACCTGATGGTAAATGATGATGCAATCTAAGATGGAAGCGGACTAACTTGTTAGGAGTAGGATAATACCTACACCCTTTCGGTTTCTCCACAACATCGTACCGGAATGCTAAATCTCTTGACGATACGTCTTTGCAAGTAGGGTGACAACTAGCCACGGCGAAAGCCTCCCTCTAGCCAGATCGAGACCAATTTAGGAAATTTCAATCGGCCCTACCAGGAATCGCCTCCCAGCAACTCCGGTTTAAATATCCCCCGTGCACACAACTGCGCCGCGGAGGCTGTTGGAATTTATCGTCATGCTATCGTCACGTTATCGTCACGTGATCGTCCCGTACACGTCGAAGCAGCGCGTTAATAGTTGTAAAATGTGTAATGCTTATACCGAGTCGCTTCCCGCGGCGCTCAGCGTCACACCGAGCACACTATCCCACTTTATAGCTTAATCTCCTACATGCTATTCCAATAAATAAGCCATTCGAAACAAAGTACTCCTTTGGAAAAAAGTAACCCGCCAGGAAGGTGTCGGTTCATGTATCGGGTAGGGTTCCGCATGTTGGAATGGTTTTACTTGGAATTTAAAATAAAGTAATTGTAAAAATTATGATTGAAAAACGAAGCTAGTAAGCCTAACATACTATTGCATTATTTATAGTAGATATTTTTAAACGACAGTTTATTATTATGTAGGTAAATAAATCTAAATAGTAAATTAATAAATATAATCTATATTATTAATAAATTTCTGATTAATTATATAAAATGATATGATGATGCGATTTTGGCTACAGCGACGCTTCTGACTCCTCAAGTCTGGGTATTAGATTCTAGACTAAAAATGATATAATGATAGAAACAGTATACTTGCGTGAAATTGTGGACCTTTTAAAAACCTACAAACTTAGTTCTTAGTGTACGAGTAACTTATCATCATTGAAACTCTTATTTTTTTTATTTTTTTTTATCGACTACAAGTTGCCCCTTGACTGCTATCAAACCGGATGTTAAGTGATGATGCAGTCTATGATGGAAGCGGGCTAACTTGTTAGAAGAGGGACGAAAATCCACACCCATTTTGGTTTCTACACGACATCGTACCGGAACGCTAAATCGCTTGGCGATACGTCCTTGTCGGTAGGGTAGTAACTAGCAACAGCGAAAGCCTCCCACCAGCCAGACCAAGACAAATTAAGAAAAATCTCAATCTGCCCCGTCGGGAATCGAACCCAGGACCTCCGTCTTATAAATCCACCGCGTATACTACTGCGCCACGGAGGTCGTCTTATTGACATTTTTATACTTACTTAATATTTATTTGATAGAGGATTTATTTATTTAATGTTTCGGATTTAAGTTTTACGCTGCCGTAAGGATCTTAGTATTTGACTGCGTAACTCTAAGGAACGAGCCTCCCTTGGCGGTATAATTCAATTTTATTTTTTGTTTGGACTTAGAGGGGCATCGGATATCTTTTTTCAATTTATTAGCTTGCTCGCGGCCGTGTTTGTCTCTAAATTATTTGATATTGTGACTTGAGCTATAGCATAGATAACTTGAAGAAAATTGTTTTTAAGGTAAGTGAATTTTATTTTTGTACAGCGTTTCAAGTTGACTACTAAAAACAATATAAACTATGACTTGACATAAATTATTAAAAATAAATTTAAAAAATAAGATAAAGGAGACAAAAATAAAAAAAGAATATCAAAAACGTTTTTTATGTCAAAAATCAGTCTCTCAGGATGGAAATACGCCGGTGTCTGGATTGACCTAGCCAATCGTAAGAGCAATCTCGGTCACGTCAGTTATTAAACAAAAAAATTGCATCATAATTGGTCCAATTGATTAGGTGTTACGATGCTATAACATCACGAACACACAAATGAGACAGGCATGTCAAACTTATAACAGCCTTCGTTTTTCCTTCCTTCCTCCTTACATAATTATTATGAAACAAATATCCCCGCCGCGTCTGTCTGTTCGCAATAAACTCAAAGACTACTGGTCTAATAGTTATGGAATTCAATAGATCGAAAGGTAACTGATGAAGCGTTTAGTATATCTATAATTTGTTAAGGTTTTCTAAATTCAGAGAAATTTAAGCCATACGGGAGCTTTTATCGGAAACGCTGCTTTACCTACTTCAGATATAACGAAATTAACCCGTGAGAAGGCGCGCTATGAGCAATTTGCTCACACAAAATTTTAATTCAAAAATTTTTTGTCTTTCCCTTGCCACACCAATTCAAGCACTTAAGTACCTTCCTGAATATTCACCCCCTCTCCCCTGACGCAATAATCGATCCGCTCAGTGGCGTTGCGACCGCGCAGCAAGGCATTTGTGGAGGCCGTGTACCAACATGCGGCAATTTGCTCATCACGTGCCCATCCGTGTAAGTATTTATTTTTGTGGTTTAAAAAAGTTACATTGTTATTTCTGCCATATTATTTCATTTCTTTGAGTTATATTAGTTCATTATCATGTTAAAACTCTTTAGTAATAATGCTATTATTTTTATTTTTCTCCTAGCTACACTACAGAGACAAAATGGACGATCGAATGCAAGCACAAATTTGTTCGTGGTTGGAAGAGGATTCTGGTGATGAATTGGATGCAGAACTTGAAAATGGGGAACAATATCGTGTTGACACCATAGAAAGCGATAGTTCTGTCATCCACAGTCCTCACGAAAGTAATACGGTTGCGGAGCCAGGACCAAGCGGATTTTGTGCAATATGTCCTAGACGTAAAAATAGAAGGTCAAAAAACCATGTAATTTGTGCAAGCAATTACTTTGAATCGAATATGTAAAATACATGTGTTCAGTGTGTTTCGAGAGGCACAGTAGTGTAGATTTAATGGATGAATTACACTTTTTAGTTTTTGTTATGTAACAGTTTTTATTGTGATTTTTATGAAACGTGCCAAAAAATTCAATTAATATTAGGTTGTTTTGTTATTTGCGTTAGAAGTTGCTATTATGTATAATAGTTTTGATTAAAATACTTGTTTTTTTAATTACTAAACCATGTGTTATTTATTTAAATACATTTTAAGCCAATAAATATAGAAACACTAAAAATATAAACATTTATGATAGTGTGAGCAATTTGCTCGCGCGCCTACTCGTGTAAGAAAATTAGGCGCGCCTTCTCACGGGTTAATGTATGGAATTAATTATTGCTTCTCTTTATTAGGATTACAAAAAAAATGACAACGATGATATATATCTATTTAATGTACATAATCATTTTTCTAAAAAAGGGTAACTTTCGGTATTTTTGGATAGGTTGCAACACACTATTTACAACGTCGGTGACGTCGCGGGCATCTAGTAGTAAATAATATTATGCAAATATGTAAAATGCAATGTCCTCACATTTTTAGCTTAAAGCATTGGAATACCTACCTATGGCCGCAAGGGCTTTTCCCTGGGTGTTGACACTCGACCAGTGTAATTTCGCGTAAGCCTTTGAGATTTGCTATCTCATTTCTAATGCTCTAAGAAATGGGATAGCCTTAAGGCATCGCTGCTATATCTCTATCTGAATAGGCTTTGAAATCATATTCGAAATAGAGTCATCACCGTCATCATTCTATTTTAAGAGCCTCTATCGTAACGTAGGGAGCTTAAGCTTTATAAAATTCCGATGTACAGGCTTAACATTTGTAGGTAGCTAACTTCTAAGACTTGCGCTATATATAGTATCAGTAGGTACATGTAGTTGATAGTAGGTACATACGTAACATCGCGCCTCATTCCAATAAGGGTAGGCACAGACTATATCCTTCCATTTGCTAGTCTTTTCATACATCCTTAGCTCTTTTTCTCATTAATCCTTTCATACAAGATCATCGGTTTATGGTACTCTTGACTTTTATTTAAAATGTCTTCAATTTGGTCCAGGAACATTCGCCTAGGCCTTTCTCTTCCAACATTTCCATTAACCCTCACCTCATAAATCTCTTTTGTTAATCTTCTTCCATCCATTCTCTTTACATGCCCAAACCTAATGCTATATCTAAGCATCCCTTTCTTAATTTTAGTCACTACATCTTCTTTCACACCACACTGTTTTTTTGTCATACTATTGTTAACTTGGTCACTCAGTTTTAATCCGCACATACTCCTCAATCATCTCATCTTCATCATCCCTACCGCATTTCTTTTGTCATACCCAACTTTTACTACCATAGATAAGAGTGGGCACCAATATACCTCTATGCGCAGCCAGTCTTGCCATTTGGGACACCTTCTGGCTATTCATGAATGCATGCAGAGCACATTAATTGATTGTGTATGCAATCATAATATCTATTGATTCTGTAACTAGCGGAATTAGATATTAATGAAAGTGATCGATAGATCAACATGTTTTATTTGGCACGTAGGTGTAACATCACCTACTTCCAGAATAAATAAAATTAAATACTCGGGTAAGAATATTAACACGGCCTATATATAGGTCTATTTTTATTTGTGAAGTACCTTAATAGACACTTTATTAGGATAACGAACTAGCCTAATTGACTAACAAGTAACTGAAATTTAAGTTGAACTTAGGCATAAATTATTTATCTAAGATTAGAGTCCACTGACTTAATCTTATTTCATATTTTTAAAGAACAATTTTTGTGTAAAATGATTGATACTACTAAAATTTAAAAAATGAAAAAATAGCATAACATGCTTACGAGAAGTGTTATGAAAATAAATACCTAATTCGTTGTAGAGCCAAAATTAAATCCACTTCTTAAAAAGCGTCAAACACAAGCGACGATCCAAAAAGTAGACTTCAACTCAGTAGTCGACAACTTAAAATTACAAAATTAGAATTGCCATTTTAAAAATCACAACTTAGATTTGCACTCTTATTCGGTTGCAGTAAAGTCTAAAATTGCAAACTATGTGGTAGGCTGACGGCAAAAAGATTTAGTATTCTTTAAGATGTCACTCATTCAAAGTTTAACGATCGCCCTAATAGTGTTTTTAACGATTCCCGAAAATCCTCAAGACGTGACTGAAGCGTCAACAATTTTATAAACGAATCTGTCCGTTTAGTTTAGGGTAGCTACTTACAAATTGTGAAAACCAGGATGCGTTATTAATAGCAATAATTATGACGATAAAATACTTAATTTAAAAGCATAAGGTTTCAATTTAAGATTGAGTTTTACTGTTTTTAAACGACGAAAAAAAACGGAGGAGATTCTCAATTCGACACGTACATATTTTTTTTTTATGTACGACCACGCATTACTTTTTACAGAGTTGTCTGATTTTGATAATTTGATTTTTATTAGAAAGGGCACACTTCCAAGATGGTCCCATTGTCATGTTCGGATCTGATGATGATATCCTGGGAAAATTGAAGGAACTCTTAAAATTTTATAGGCACACTTGCAGCGATTTCGGTTTTTGTGTCAATAAAGGTAGCTTTGTGGCTGCAAGTGCCGTATAATATACTATGACAAGTACGTTACGTGGCGATAAATCACTAGAAAGTAAGAAATAAAAATTTTCTTACAAAAAATAGAATCGATTCAAAACACACTAAAAAGTAAAAAATAACTGTGTTATTTAGTTGCTTTAATTTACTTAAGCATATCTAAAAGTCGGTGCCAGCTAAGGTTTCTACTTTAAGGACATTACCCACAAACTCCTTTACTACGTTAAATAAATGTCCTTAAACTTGCTGGCACCGACTTCATAGACATGCTTAGGTAAATAAAAGAAACTAAATGACACAGTTATTTTTTACTTTTTGAGTCGTTATTAGCAATTAAATCTGCGGTAATAAATTATGATTCTTGTAAATACGTGACATTAGATTACAAAATTTAAAAAGGCTTTAAAAGTCCATGTGTATTATATATTTAGTTAAATAAAAGATATAAGAAAGTATTATAATTACCGTGAACATTTTACTATCTCAAAGGCTCGCCTAAAAAGCTACTGTTATTTAATCCAAAAAATGAAATGCAACTACTCATCTTTCAAAAAAAATAAACGGAGCCTTTTGTCATTAAATTATATTAAATTGCACATTGTTAGAATAATTTTATAAAAATATTTTTAGCATAATTATAATCCTCTCTCCTACAAGGAGGGACGCCTGACCTAGTAGTGTGGCCATTAAAATACTGATAATAATAATAATTATTCATCTCGGTACATGTTTATGGAATACCATCTGATTTAAAGCTAACGAGGGGTTGCCTTCCTTTAATGAAAGCGACTAAGGACTACAAGGGCTAGTGAATTACATAGCATGTTACCTTATCACTGATATTACAGACAAATTTGTCCCGGGAATACAAAATAGCTGGCAACCCAAGCCTTGTTATTAATACGCTTAACGATTTGCTTTTGAACTCTATAATATGATTTCTTTAATGTTAGCTCAATTTGTATATTTGTTTTGGATCATAAATTCGAAAGCTCTTGGCTGTTACGAGTTTATTGGGGGTCGGAATAATAATAATAACGTTTATTTCAACATTACAGTCCACAAACATAATTAAATTTGATTTTGATGTACATTTCTACACTACACGATTCAAAGCTAATTCAAAGTAAGCTGGAGTTTTATTTTTTAGCTGTAACAACATTAAAATAGAAAACTATTCAAAACAATTTAATCAGTGAACGCGCAGGCGGGAAATGTATGTTAGAGCGGCATTCGGCGGCCCCCTGCACTTTGACAATTTTTTTTTAATAAAGAAAAGCAAATGTTTTCGATTTTAATCAATAAAAAATTAAGCTAAAATTTTATGCCAAGGGGGTACAGGTTTCTGTTTCAAGTCATTTTAATTAACAACAGTTCGACCCCCCCCCACCACACTCCGTGGATGGACCGTGGCATTTGGAAGTCCTTGCAAGAGGGCTAAATTCTAGCTGACTGGTGGGTTTAAGCTTCAAAAACCACTAGGTCTTATAGAACAGTTTGCTGCTAAAATAGATTGATAAAAGACCCATTCGAGTAAGCTAGCTAAAACAATTTTCGCAATGTCCTCATTTCTTAGGAAAACTCGCAACAGCGTGTTTAATCTTAGTTTAAACTTTATTATGAAAACAGCTGCAAGGAAGGAACTTTTCATGAGTCACTTTATTATTTAATATGAAAACGTAACACTTATACGTGCATACATTAAGTTGTATTTTCGTATAAACACAAAAATAGCTTGAACAATTTGAGTTGTTCTTATTTGCTGGAGCATTTGGATAGCTCAATGGAACAATGGAAAACGTTAACAGCTACATAGGGCGTTTAAAAAAATGGGAATATTCTAATGGATTTCTTTTTATTCGAATTCAAATTGGTATATTAACTTATTATTTATACGAGTAAGTAGGCGTATAACTTCACATTAGACTAAGTTACAAGTAAGTTAGGCTCGGATGGCAGATATTTGTATTTATATAAACAGTGTTAGTTAGTAACTAATTCAAAACAATTAAAACACCAAAATTTGTATCGTGTATCCACAATATAAAGTTCTGTTTAAAGTTCGATAATAAAAAATACGGGCAGTAAAAAATTGAACATTACATATTCCTAAAATATCCTGACAATGGGCAACTCTAATGCCTTTTCTCCGGTAATATAGTACTTTTATTGTAGTAGTTTCTTCCTTTATGGTCTCTTAAAATGAGTGCACAGGAATTTATAGCCGAGATAAAGCGACGACAATATTTAGAAACACAAAATTTTAGTCTATAAAGTTTACATTTGGTCCCATGGAGCAACCGTTTTGTTTTACGAGGATGTCAGCAAAAAGATAAGCTTGAATCACGACGGCTCTTTATAATAATTATTATCATATTCTGTGTCTATATCTATAGCGGTGTGGACTACGGTCCTTATACATAACCCAACTTTGGCTTTAAGCAAGCAACTTTAATTTTGGTTAGGTGCAGTCGCGATAGTCCACAAATACCTTTATGTTGCTAATTTTAAATTAAAAAATTGCATTACCAGATATATAGATCGACAGAATAGGATAATATTGTTGTAATTTTTTAAAGTTACATTTAAATATATTCCAAAGGATATTGTTTTTCTCTCTCTCTCTCTCTCCACAAACACCTTTATGTTGCTAATTTTAAATTAAAAAATTGCATTACCAGATATATAAATCGAGAGACCAGGATAATATTTTTGTTATTATTTCAGTCGGGTTTTAAGTGACATATAAATATATTCCACAGGATATTGCTTTTCGTAAACAATAAAGTACCAAATATCATCTTTTGTACCTACTTACTCCCGACAATGTGAAAATTTCGTGAGGATTTGCATCGGATTAAGAAAAACAGTATAGTAGCTACGGCATGAAATAAGCAAAATTACTCTATTAACAAACTTTGAACTACGCTTAGAGTAAAGTACATTTTCAAAATTTAAAACATCCAATTTTACACATAATGTAACTAAATTAACTTCTTAAATAAACAACATCGCAAGTTTGCTTAGAGGCAATCTTTATAAAAGCATGCCCCAGGGCATTATACTATTTGTCGCGATCACAGCGTACGAGCACTATGCTACGAACTGTGCAAATAAACTTTTCATTATAGCAACGGATTTCCGCCTTTTGTACGGAACATCCCTTAAGACTAGCTATAGTGTTCAGCTGGAATGGCAGAGCTTCCATTTACTCTTAACTTTTTACTGGAGAAACTTGTTCAATACTTTAACAGCTTTCTCTTAGTTATTCTTATGAGAATTTGTTACAATGTTGTTTATTTTGTTCTATGCATTACACGCTTTTATTAAGTTTCCCCTGTCTCTGTCAGTCTGTAATGAAATATTGCAAGTTTAATTTGACCTTCTTTCCGGTTTCCGATGGAGCTGTAATTTTATATGCACGTCTTGTATATCGCGTGACAACGCAGTATTATGATGACATGGAGCTGGTCTGATGCTGGAGTACGAAGGTACGATCGTAAGAACTGCGCAATAAATCGACACAATCTCATTGAGTTTGGGCTCATTTTAATTGTTTTGATGAGTAGTTCAGACCTAGATAATATTGTAAAATAAAATCTGGTAAAAATGTTCTTTTACCAATGCGTTAGAAAGCAGGACTTTTTTTAGTATTAGAGCATATCGTCAATATCGAAGAACGTCATGTTATTTGGAATGATGGATCCGATGGGTTTTGTGGCATGAGTTTAATTAGCACAATAAGATTAGAACCACTTTTTTTTAAAAGCTAAATTTTTTGACGGACTCCGTGGTGCAGATGTATGCGCGGTGGATTTATAAGACCTTTAATTTCAGGGTGGTGGAAAGCATCGATTGAAGCTAGATACCACCCTGCCGGCAATCACGTATCCACCAAGCGATTTAGCGTTCCGGTACGATGTCGTTCAAAAACTGAAAGGGGTGTGAATTTTATCCTACTCCTAACAAGTTTGCTTACTTCCATCGTTGACTGTATCGCTTGCTATCAGGAATTATTGCAGTTAAGAGCTAAATTGTGGATACAGAGTAAAACAAACAGGTGAGAAAAAGCGTAAAACATCTCTACAACTGTAGAAAGCTTCTTTTATTGCTCCACTCTTAACAACTCTTCTTTGATTTTCACTTCATTATACTATACCACATAATATTTTCACGCTCCAAATTTCACTTCGACACCATCATCGCTTCTTCAGTAGAGACGTACCTTTACATTGATCTCCCTCAGGACTTGTGACAGCAAAAATGGCTTGGCATTTCACTCGCTGCTAACTTTTTACGACAAAAACTCGTTTAGTTCATAGCTTCTGCGCTGTTATTTTTAAATTTGCAAACATTCGCTTTTTTCGTATTTTGAAAGTAATGTTTTCGTAGTTTGGCTACCGATAAAGCGATATTTTTGTAAAAAGACGAGTTCATAATAGAGAAAAGATAACGGGTAACTTAACATAATTGAATATTCTGGAGTAAATGTCCTGTAGATGCTACGCTTTTGTAACAAAGTGCCAAGTGTATATTTTGTTTGCAACAAAAATGTTCAGAGTGGAAGTCTATCTACTGTCATGTTGATGGCGAATAAAATTGTCGTGTTGATGACAAATAGAATGATAGTAATAAAATTTCTTTTCAATTATTAACCCTAGAAAGATAATCTGCGTCAAATTGACGCATGCGTTTTTGAATAATTGCTCTGTCTCTCTAATCATCGTGAATCCATAGCTGTGCGTTTAGGACATCTCATACGTCGCTAGGACCTACCACGTGTTTTATGTATCAATAAGGTAAGTACTACCGATTTTGAAATATAACAACCGAGTGAGTCAAAATGACGCATGATTATCTTTTGTGTGACTTTTACGACAGCGGCTTATATGAAAGTTTTATTGTGTTTCGGTACTTTTTATCATAACTATTATTATAATTTTGTTTTTTTAGATAATTTGTCAAATATATAATACAATGGGGAGTAGCAATTTAGACTCCTGTCCGCTCTTATGCAAAGTAACGACCAGATTCCGTACAAGAACTCCAAAAGTGGAGTAGCGGACCATAAAAGTTAAGATTGCGTACAGAGCGACACAGAAGGGTTTGTAGACGAGGTTCAAGAAGCCACAGCTAACACCGAGTGGAAATGGAATCTTCGAAGAGCAAAACAGTACTGAATAACCAGTCGTCTGAAAGTGATATATCGTGAGCATAACGTTGATATGTGTCAGAGCAGTTTTTAACTTACTTTTATAAAACTTTATATTCATAAATTATAAGATAAGTTAACTGTTCATTTTCTACTTAGAAAAAGATTAATTATTACAATAAAAAGCAAGTTTTCATTTGAAAGAGTAAGTGTTATAAAATTTCATTGATTTATGGAAGTTTAGGTTTAAGTTTGTTGTCTTAAATAAAAATAAATGAGTATAAAAAATTGTCTGCATTATTTATCATACTAATATATGTGCTTAAGTAATAACATACAAATCATTGAAATAAACTATAACACCTAGACCTACAGCTAATTGAAATACATGCGTCAATTTGTACTATAAAATATGATTATCTTTCTAGGGTTAAATTTGTCGTGGGTATTCATCATTTCTTAACTTTATCTTCTGCAGATTTTGTATACCTAGCCAACTTGTTTAAAACTAATTTTATGTGTTTACATACGCCAATCAACTTGTAGGGAGTTACTGTATGCAGGTACCTCTGGACCGTGGCCATCGGCGTACCTACCTACGGCGGTACCTACAAAACGCCGATGTTTGTCAGCAGACGTCCATTGGTTTATATGTATATTTTTGTATAAATAATATTTGTCGAATATAGGGATGTATAAAAGCCGGAAAGGTCACGCAAACATTCCGCAAGTCCGCTAGTTCGACATGTATGCATATTCAAATTCCCATCTACAATGTTACCGGTAATAACTGCTGCATACAAACCATCAGCCGCCGCGGAAACGCTCCGACCAGCAGGAACTTCATTTCACAGTAATCCGTTCAATTCAAGAGTTAGATGTGAACTTTACTGGCGAGTAAATGAAGTAAATTGGATTTGATTTCCGACTTCGACTCCCGTTTTGTGATTCTGTAGTCACGAATCTTTCTATCAGCGCTTTACAGTGGATTCTCATACGTGGACTGTTTAGTGTACTGTTTCGCTAACAATATTATATCCGTAGTTCCCCACTTATATTTATTCTACAACTAGAGGATGCGCGCGGTTTCACTCGCAGAGTTCTCGTTCTCGTGGGCATTTCGGGATAAAAGTAACCTATGTATTTTTCTGATATGTAAGCTATGTTGTTGTGAAGTTTTATCAAAACTTATTAATTCGTTTTTGTGTAAAAAGGTAACAAATATCCATACATCCATACATACAAACTTTCGCCTTAATAATATTAGTAAGGATAAGGATATTAGTGCGAAATTAAGTCTTTTTGTTATTGATTTCACGTTTTCCCTACTCGCCCCAGTTCAAAGAATGGTAAATAATACTAAGATTAAAAAATAATTTTAACTTGAACTTTTTAGAATATAAAGTAATTTCTAAAAAGAAATAAGCGACAGCTCCCTAGAAATGTATTAATATTGTTCATTTGTGTCAGTTAATTAAAATCAAATAAGTTACTGGAACATCAAATAGTGCTACATAAAATTGAATAGCAGCATCATTTAATTATTTCATTTAAAACATTCTTACTTTGATTTCGATGCAATTTCATTTTACGGTTCAATTTTAACAAAGGCAAATAAATGACTGATGTTATGAATGATTTTGTGAATACATGTTTATGACCATTTTGTGTGTTTGATTTGCAACAACTGCAATAATATTGTATGAGTAATAAATACATGATTGACATATTTAAAGTCTTAATATAGAAGCTTAATAAGAAGTAGGTACGTATCTTTGTATTTGATATTTATAAAATAATGTCTCTTAGTCTGTCTTTATGTTACAAAAACTATTCAAACATTCTATTAACTTGTTTTAGCTGTACTTTAATACTATCTATGTCAGTTACTTATTCTTTTCTACAATAGACAATAATCGATTCACTCGTCATTGCATACTTATTACTTACTCATTTCACGATGTACGGATTTACAATACCTATTCCCATAGGAACGACATTTATGCGGCTAAAACCGCGAGGCATATCTAGTAATAGACTCTTATATAGGACATATATTATACCTATTACCTCAATACTATAGCCTATATTAATTGTTTGAAAAATCTGTGTCTCTTAGCAATTACTAGTAATTTGTACTACATTATTTTAATATTTATCTGCTTTATATTTATCTAGGTAACAAAACTAGTCAACATCGGCGAAATACAATCAACAATGTATATAAAGATCCTTGTCTTGATAACGGAACGTGCCCTTAACCAATCTCGACGTCGTATTAGCGGTACCCACATGTAGGATTACCGTAAAAACATTAAACGCCAAGTGAATGAGTGCATTGATGCATTCGATAAAACAAATCGTGAGCAGCGGATCTGCGGCATGGACTGTCGCGAGAGATCCGATCTTAATTAAATGTCTGATTAATGAAATCGCCTTATCGACACGTTACGGGGCTAATGGATGTGATTGGATTTTGTTTGGATCATGTTTGACTTGATATCGGGGATACGTTTGTTTGGTAACGATATCGTGATATTTATATCTCTGTTTTATATTCAGAGCTTTTGGATCTTGCGACGTGAAAGTAATATGAGTTATAAGAAATACCGTTTGTTAACTAACTTTAATTTTTTTATCGACTTCATGTTGGCCCTTGACTGCTATCATACCTGATGTTACGTGATGATCCAATCTAAGATGGAAGCGAGCTAACTTGTTAGGAGTAGGATGGAATCGAATAGAAATCCACACCCCTGTCGGTTTTACGACATCGATGGAACGCTAAATCGCTTGGCGGTACGTCTTTGTCGGTATAATCTAACGCGAAATCCAACCAGAGACAAATTAAGAAAAATCACAATCTGCCTCGCTGGGATTCGAACCCAGGACCTCCGTCTTATAATTCCACCGCGCATACCACTGCGCCATGGAGGTCGTCAAAAATTATTGGAAAACTTACTTAATGCCGAACTAAAGACTAAGGTGTACTATTAGGTACAAATGTTACCGGTTGATAGCTCTCTCAAATAAGTAGTTTAAGGATGGTAAATATTTTTATATCTATAATTTCTAACGTGAATCGAACTTGATATAAAATATACCATTTCAAATTCCTCCTTATTTCCTCTTTATTCAATGCCATTAAAAGTGAGTCATCCATTTCTTATCCATTGAGTTACTTTTCGTTGGTGTAACGAAATCCAATATGAGTTAAAATTTAAGATTTTTTGTTAAAGCCTTGTTAATGTGTCGCTCTAAGCAACCAAAAACTTATTATAACAGGTATTCAACCTTTTTTTGATCCACAAGCCAGACCAGGACCAATTCAGAAAATCTCAATCATCGAAACCCAAGATTTCCGTCTAATAAATTAATTCACGCCCCTCCACTGGGGCTACTGAAGCCTATTTATTTGGAACTATAAGTATCTACTAGTAGGTAGGTATATTCTCGTTTTTCATTACCAGAACTTGTGCAGAATAAACCGATTGCACGTTCGTCGTCAAGCAAAGCCCCATGGTCACACTGAGCAATTAAGCCGTTCCTGGGGCCTTAATTTAGATATTAGGTTCTTAGCTAAATATATTGCAGGGTCCAGTAATTAATGGGTCGATCCACGGCCCTTCTAGGGGCCGGCCACGGAGTTTATCGTGCCCTTAATACTGATTCTGTCCTATTTGTAATCTCTTAAGGTGTTTTCGAAGGCTTTTGCTTTAATGTGTGTTGTACCAAATAGAGTAATACATCTTCTTGTGCTTATATGTAATATAAACCTTTACACCGCGTCTTAAGGACTTAATTGACCTTTCTGGGTCTGTAACTTCTAAGCAGTCGGGTTTTTTGTTTTTATAATAATAATATTATTTGAGACTTTTTTGTTTTAGTTTATGGTATAGAAATGATACGGTACACGTTAAAACGGCAATATAAACATGATATGATATTTATATTTTTGAAATGGTCTTTTTACGACCTTTCGTTTGATACCAAGAAATACACACATCCTCCCTTTTTCCCCCCATTTACAGCCACCATTTTTAAAATTTATATAGCCTATGTCACTACCACAATTTTAACGAATTCAACGACACCTCACATGTCAAAATCCGTTCAGTCGTTTAGGCTGTAGCGCATGCCGAAGAAATGGACATACATACATACGCTCGAAAAACATAACCCTCCTTCTGACGCAGTCGGGTAAAAACTTGTTTGACCTTTTTGGTGCAGTTACAAGTAGGTATGTCACTAAACTATTTCTAAGTGGATAGTCCTGGGTTTGATTCGCTGCTGGATTTAGTTGAGATTTTTATTTTAATCCTCCACCCGAAATTCTGCTGCGTTGAATTGACATTTGTGTATATTTTTTACTGTGTTTGCACAAGCACTGCACACTCACTACACCAGTTCGAAAGGCTTAGTTCTTTTCACTATGCCGGTATTGAGCTGAAGCTGGATTGCCTCGACGTCGACATGGTGATGAAGTCTATATTCATAGGCTTCGGGATATTTCGTTTCCTTTTTTTATGATTTTCAAAATTGAGTCTGTAACGATTATTAGATTGTTGAGTCAAAAATTATATTGAGCCTACCAACCCGTATTGGAGCAGCCTTGTAAGTGTAAGCTGCAAATCTGTGAACAAAAATTAAAAGAACTTACTCTAGAAAAAGTTTAAAACAACGTAGCATTATTCAACAGGCGCTTTAATAATAACGATATTACCTTGACAATTAATACAATAAACAGGTAAAATGTAGCTGTGTTAAATAACTGCCTACAAGTTTGATCGGATTTGTAAAGGTAAAAGTTTTCTTTGATTCTAATTATTTCTAACGAAGTTTCGAGGACTCTAATTAAGTTGCTTCTGATCGCCAGACTGTGAAATCTCGTCACAAGAATTCAGACGGCGTTCTAAAAGTAATACCAGTAGTTATAAGAGCAGACAGGCGAGATTATTGAATCGTATTGATAAAATATTAATGCCAATGAGTTTGTAAAGGAAATATCGAGGGAACTTATTAAGTGAAAATGTCTAATTAAATCCAGTTACTGAGAAAATTATAATGAGAGCTGAAGCTGTATAAAAGGTAAGATATCAAATCTTTACTCGTCTTATAAGTGGGAATAAAATGAAATTTCCCAGATACCACGAATTTGCTACGGTACTTCTATATATATATATATATATATATATATATATATATATATATATCGTCTAAGATGGTAGCGGGCTAACTTGTTAGGAGTGGAACGAAAATCCACACTCCTTTCGGTTTCTACACGACATCGTACCGGAACGCTAATCGCTTGGCGATACGTCTTTGTTGGTAGCGTGGTAACTAGCCACGGCGAAAGCCTCCCACCAGCCAAAATATTTTATAATGCTGCCTCATTGGTCTAGTGTTTAGCCTTGGTGGCTTCGATCTCGAGGTCCTGGGTTCAAACCCTGGATCGCGTTACTGAATAATTCTGAGTTTTTCATTCTCCTATAAAAATTTCAGTACATTCGAAGCCTATTGGAGTCAGGAAGTTGGTGGTGTTACACCCCCATGCCTCGCAGAGCACGTTAAGCTGTCGGTCCCAGTCACTGTTATCAACATTTGATAGTGATCGTTAATAAATGAAATATTATCGCTCTAAACCCGCCAACCCGCATCGAATCAGCGTGGTGAGTCGAAGCTGTCGAAGCTCCATATCCCCTTTCCAACAAGGAAGGAGGCCTGGCCCTGTACTGAGCTAATAGGCTATGTTCGGTGGATTCAGTCGCAATCCAAATCCAGTAAAAATATGGAGATAGATAGAAATTAATTTACTATACGAATACGAGACTATCAGTTATTCTTATGCCGCATTCAATATAGATACAAAGATTCTGCCATTAAAACCGTGATGGAGTAACAGATATCCATAGATATTTTTGCGCAATTTTTTATATGATTTTTTAGGTATAATCCTGATTTTAATTAAACGACTTCAAAAAAAAAAGGCGTTTCTCAATTCGACCGTATATATATTTTTTTATCTATCGAGCTCTGCTGCTGGCATAGGCTTTTTAGAGACTTCCAAACACAATGTCACTGTGATGGTGATCTGTGGTTAGCGCCTCCTCTCGATATGTTTGATGTCGTCAGTAAACTTTAATATCATAATTAAATAATTAAATGTAGAGCGGCAAAAGGTAATGGGGCAGAAATCATCACTAAGAGGTTATACATTTAAAACTTGCCCATCAGACGATAAATAAATGTCATACACTCCTAGAAATCTTTACGGACGCAACTAATTAATTAGAGAAAACTTGGAAATATTAAAAAAATATAAATAAACACCACAAAATTACATTGTTATTTCAACAAATAGATAGTTCCGTATTTTCGGTATTTCGTTTTGTAGGCCACGTTTGCCTAATGAATGAACGTCAAGACGTCGCTTTGCCCTGATAAGTTTTAATAATTTATCACCGCGTCTAGTTTATTTTAGGTGCTGTTTACTTTGCCCCTTATTTGTGTAGGCAAGTAAAGGTCTTGGCACACAATATTGCGTCGCTGAGAAATTTAATTTAAATAATATATTACTTGAGTAAACGTACGTCGCGTAAGCTGTTTGGGAGACACAAATGTTTTGGTGCTTGATATTAATAAACTATACAGGTCAATCGGAAGTTTGAATGTGAATTATTTATTTATTTATCTTTTTTCAGCAAAAAATCTTAATGACTAAGTCTCACAGTTCCGAAAAATCCTGCAGGGTCCTATAAAAAATGCAGATGTCTGTAATTTTATGAGTGGTATTTTAGTTTAAGGTTTTTACACAATAACTGGCTATATAGTTGTTGTACTTAGCCGTCGATGTATGCCGACGAAAATATATAACATCTTATTTTTTTAAAAGGAGATTAAACTCAGGGCGAATACGATTTGTAAAGTCACTCTTATCAGAGATACTCTTCGTTTTACTCGTCTATTTCCAAAATCGGATTATGAATGTTATTAAATTTATACTTTTGGAATGGACATTGATGTGGACCGACAAGCAATACTGTAGTCTTAGAGCCCACTGCGAAATATTTTTTTACGATACAGTAAAACGTTTTGAGTTCAGAAAATTACTACATTTCCTTTGGTATAGATAGGACTTTTACTATTTTATCTCAGATACTTCTTAAGTGTAGGAACAAAAAGGGCTACTTAAGTAGATATAGTGTAAGTCTGGAACTTTGTTCCCGTGAAAACCACAAACCATGAACTTTTTTATTACACGATACGTATAATCGTTCCTTTTGACTTAATTTCTGTATCTATTAATTAAAGCGCATTAAAATCTGATGGAGCTTAAAAATCTCAGGATTTAGATGGCGGATAGCAATTTTAAGGACTAATCTAAGATATATCTATTAGTAAGATACAGCAACAGATAAGCAAACTGCATACTCAATTCATCCATTAATTCCTCATCTTTTAAGTAGTCCCCAGCCGTCTTAAGAACTATGCTCTCTTGAGAAAATCAACATTTCAAGAGTACGAATGATTTTTTTTCGTTCTGTTAAAAACATTTTAAGTAAGAACTTAGGGATAGGGCCCCTTTTAAGTAAGGTGATTTTTTTTATTCTGTTAATAAACATTTTGAGAAATAATTTAGGGATCATAATATGCACTTTACAGATACGTACATTCCACCGTATACCAGATCTACGCTTAGCATCCAAGAGCTAAACTACATTATAGTACCTATATAAAAAAAAAAAACTTTTATATTATCTCAGTGAATAATTCTTGCAACTGTCTCTTAGGTTATTTTGTTAAACTGAATCAATAAATTCATCGGTTCGAGCTTGTCATCTAAGCCGATTAGAAGCTAAACGGGGATATGTAACGGACCGAGCTGCCCAGTTATTTGAGCTGTCACGTCATGTACCATTTTACTAACTTAATTTCTAAATCTATGGTACGTACAGATTACTCAGAATTAGATCGATAGAATTTCACATTTGAAATTAGTAGTTAAATGATGTTTCTTGGTGATGCAACTTGGGTCTTAGCTTTGACTTGACAAGAGATTTAAAGTACGCGTATCAGTTCGAACATAAATTTCTTATGTTCTATATACATATTTATATCAAATAATACTCGTTATTCTAGTGGTTAGCCTATCTGGCTTCGATCACGAAGTCCATGGTTTGAATCCTGGGCCGGGTCACGGAATAATTCTAAGTTTTTTAATCTTGTACGAAATTTTCTGTACCTACATTCAAAGCCCGGAGTTGGGAAGTTTGTGGTGTTACACCCCGTGCCTCGGAGAGCACCTACAGCGCACAATGTAAAAACAATTGACGAGAATTAATATTAGCAGTTGCTTCTCCTGAATAAATAAATGGAACTAAATAATTTATAGCAAACTAGATGTCGTAATATAACCAGTTTTAAAGTAGCAAGTGTATTGAAACTCGAGTTCAAATTTGACGTGTAACCTACTTACCAGCCCGTCAGATTTTTGGTGACATCCAGTGTCAGATTTCAATTGATATAATGTTACATAGTAGTTATTCGGAGAGGCGTTACAGTAGAAGTATTGCGTACAGTTGTGACACCAATATATTGATTTTGTGGTTACGATTAGACTCTTTGAGTTTCGACATTCTTTCGTAACTTGAACTTGTTCTTGTATTTTACTAAAGCTAACTGACGTTTGTCTATACCTACCCACCTGTTTTTACTTGTATGTATTTTACGAAAGAAAAAAATATTTTTGAAGCGTCAAATAGTTGTACGGTAAAGTGACTCAACACCAAGAGGTCAAAGATTCGATCCAGGCTTTTTCAGACTATTGTTCTCTCCTAAAACAGTCTATACAACTAATTGGAAGGAACGGGAAATATTTAGTAATAATTGGCTTCAATTTTTTTAAAGAATCACTATGGGCCTCATAGGAGTCACTTAGCGGTTGATCCTTGCTCAGAGTAGATATAACATCTAGATACGTGATCGAGTGAGAAATGAGTTCATCCGCAGAAAACTCAAAATTACAGACATTTTTCTAAAGCTCAACGACTCGACAAGATAGAAAACCGTCCATCAGATCCTCGAACTCGTCTATTGTCCATAGTTAGAGTTCGAGGATCTGATGATGATTATGTTAACATTAAAATACGTGTTGTAATGACCCGATGGTTATAAACCTCTTGACAAATAACTCCGCGCAATCGTTAAAAGTGTATCTCCTAAAGTGATTCAATGTGCAGGTCTTGAACCCAGAACTTCTCTACTTTCAGCCAGTTTCATAATTATGAATCTACATACAACTTGGTATCATCATCATCATCATTATCAGCCTATTAATAGCCCTCTACAGGACCAGGCCACCCTCCTTACAGGAGAGGGGGTATAGTGCGTAGATCCATCACGCTGCTCCAATGGAGGTTGGGGGGTGTGGAGTGATAATGTTTCATTTATTAACGATCACTATCAGATGTTGATGACAGTGACTGGAACTGGCTTAACGTGCTCTCCGAGGCACGGGGGTGTAACACTACCAACTTCCCGAGTCTGGTCATTGAACTGAATATTTCATAGAAAAATGAAAAATGTTCACGATTCGAATCCAGGACCTCGTGATCGAAGCCACACACGCTAACCATTACAACTATGACGTAGACAAATTAAGTATAAAATGTATGAATCGCATATACAAGTTGTAACATGTAGTCTCGCAACTGCCCAGCACTCAACCATCGCTCACATTCCCACATTACTAATGAAAAGGCAACCAAAGTTCTCACTTCGCTCAACAATCATCGAAATGTCAAAGCCTCTTTCATTACCGACCTCAAACGCAACCTTTAATCAATAGCCACATTACGAGCCACAATCGAACCAGTTTTATAATTAAAACGAATCGTCAATCCCTACGGCGTGATCTCAAAAACGTTTCACGCGTACCCAGCCACTACCGCCGAACCGATAAAATCATACGTCCAAATGTATTACTATTAACTTTACGCCTGATTTAACCCGTGTTATTAATGTTTTAGTGCCTCCATAATTTATGGATACTTTAATGTAATTAATTAAATTCCATTTATCATTTTGGATAACGCTGTTATTTTTACAACATCTGCTTATCATAGGTGTCACCTACAAAACCCAATTTCATCATGTTATCCTCATTTCATATTATTAATACATAAACGGTTGGAACTCACGTCACTGTTGTCGGAATATGTCCGACTAGTTTCAAACCCATACGGGGTCCGTAGTCATGAGCTCGCTAGTTCATGCAACGCGGCATAAAGCAAACTGAACTAAAATAATTTTTTGCTGGAAAATGCACCTCTCTCAGGACTGTGCAGTCTAACTATTGTACCAAATAATTTAAAATTTAAGGCTAAATATGATGAAACTTTATTATTTAGTAATTGTAAGGTAATTAAAGTCCATGATAAGGTTCAGCTGCAGTTACTAAAAGAACAATTTTTTAATTTAAGTTTACAAAAGTTTGCCTCTAACAAATTCTACACACGTAGGGTCACACAAAAACAATTGGTAACCATTCCCGCAAATAATAAATATGGGGAGCGTACCACTGCATACATAATACCTCGCCTAATAAATAATCTTAATCATAAGTTGAGGAATGAGATCTCCAAATCTAATATTAAATTTAAACTCAAGCAATATTTTTTAAATAGTTATAATAAATCATTAGTTCCTGTAGGCTTAAGCTAATTTTAATATATAAGACGGATAGCACGCCTTGCAAACCCTAGTGATTTTTAGCGTGTTATAATGATTACTAATAAGTTGATTTGTATGATGATAGTAAATAAAAAAAAAAAAACTGAGAACTAAGTTGTCCGGCTAAATCTAGTGGCTTGCATCCTAGAAAAGATGTTAACAAGTCACAAAACATGCGTTAGACCTAGATTTGATTCCAGGACCTCATCTGAAGCCTATTAACGGTACATTACAGGGCAAAGCCTCTCTCCTTGTAGGAGAGGAGATTTAGAGCATAGACCTACCACGCGGCTTAGCGACCTTAGGGTGATAATGTTTGATACATTAACGGCCACTATAAAATGTAGTGATCTGGCTTAACGTTCTCTCTGAGGCACTATGTATCATTCTCTCTGCAACAAACGGGTAACGTTACCAATATTTATAGTAATTCCAAGTCTGCACAATATTATTACAGTAATAAAATTCATGTAATTTTGCTGGAGTAAAGCTTTCATGTTGAAATTTACCTTGAAATTTTCTACGTTCGTATTCTTACTGTACGTAGTAATAGTAAAATAAAACTCAAGTAGCATTTCCTGCTACTGCCGGCAGGCAGTAAGGCAGTTAAGGCAAGATAACACAAGAGACTTTTTGTCTTGTTGCATCATTTTCTTATTGTAAGACGTTTAAGAAATTTGAAATTAAAAGCTATACATTAATATTTAAGATTTTATATTTATTAAATATACGATCCTTTTAAGCTTATCATTTGTTGAAACAAACGGCTTCTTACAGAAATCTGTAAGGTATATATAAATAACGTTCAGTCTAGAAGCTGCCTGAAGCTGACATATGCAAGATATTTTTGGACTTTGAAATTTTAGTTTGTGGTATAGAAAAGAGACGGCACACTTTTTATCATTTTTTATTAAAACAATAATATAAACATGATATGATATATACTAATCTTTTTACGACCTTTCATATGATACCCATATTGTTACGATAACAAAGAAAATATACACATCCCCATCTTTTTTCCCCACTTAATGCTGCCATTTTGAAAATTTATATAGCCTATGTCACTACTACAATTCTGACGAATTCAACGACACCTCTCATGTTAAAATCCGCCTAGTCGTAGCACGTGCCAAATAAATGGACATATATACCCGCATACCCACATACCCACATACATTACCCTCCTTCCGACGCAGTCGGGTAAAAAAGGATTTCAGCTGAAATTCGCCAACGTAAGTATCCTTTGTATATTATATCAAAATAATAATATGGATTGGAAGAAGAATTTTTAATTGTTTTAAATACATCATCACATTAAAGAAACGTTTTGACGTGCGTCATGTCGCTAGAGTGAACTCATGCTGAACAAGAACAGTTGCCAACTCATTCCATTGGCCTTATTCTCAAGAATTTCAAGATAATATAACTAGACAAGAGTAGGTACCCTACCATAGTACATTTTTATTTAGTTCTAGCTAGATTTAAAGATAGGCATCAAGCCAAAATACTTGTTAAATTGAACGCATTAAGAATTTATGAGGCTGTACACATAAAACTTCCAAATAAGTACATAAAATAAAAAGCAAAGATTACACGTTTATATAATCGAATCAGTTTACAATAAATAATTTTACTTCTATTATTTATTTATTAGAAATTCACAATTAAAAAAATTGTTTAAAAGACACTCATTAGTTTATTTATTTATTTCTTTCATAATATGCTTCATATAGCTAAGAAACATCTCAACCATGTCGCCTTTCAAATAAAATCTAATCGCATCATTATCGGTCCATTCGCTAAAAACTACGCTGCTATAGATAAACACATAAATACACATACAGGTACACAGGTAGACACGTCAAACGTTTAAAACACCTCTTTTTTAGGGTTCCGTACCTAAAAAGGAAAAAACGGAACCCTTCGTAGTCCGTCCGTCTGTCTGTCCAGACCCTTTTTCTCAGGAACGCGTGGAAGTATCAAGCTGAAATTTATATCTAATACTGAAATCTACATTTATCTTTAAGCTGTACCAAAATCAACTTCTATGTCAACGCAATCAAAAGATACAGCATAAGCCGCATATTTAACTCTCTCTTGCAGCTAGTCCTAGAATCTTGAAATTTTGCATGAAGCAATATTTAGGAATAGTTTCGAAAACCTTAAAATTTACGGAACCCTCGGTCCGCAAGTCCGACTCGCACTTGGCCGGTTTTTTATATACATAGGAGGCAATATCGATTGAGTCAAAACTTTCGTGGATATAAAGTAGAACTTTACGTTTCGTTTATTTAAATTAAACTAGAGGAAGCCCGTGGTTTCATGTGGCTTATGTGTTATTCTTATTTGTAAGTTTCATCAAAATTTTTGACGACCTCCGTGGCGCAGTGGTATGCGCGGTGGATTTATACGACGGGGGTCCTGGGTTCGATTCCCGGCGGGGCAGATTGAGATTTTTCTTAATTTGTCTTGGTCTGGCTGGTGGGAGGCTATCGCCGTGGCTAGCTACCACCCTACCGACAAAGACCGCCAAGCGATTTAGCGTTCCGGTACGATGTCGTGTAGAAACCGAAAGGAGTATGGATTTCATCCTACTCCTAACAATTTAGCCCGCTTCCATCTTAGATTGCATCATCACTTAACATCAGGTGTGATGTGTGATAGCAGTCAAGGGCCAACTTGTAGTAATGCAAAAAAAAATAAATGCATTCCGTATTTTTGGATTTTATTTCTGTGCCGATTACGATTTTATAATTTGGCACAAGTCTGTCTGATGAGAGGATTCGGCCCTAGTTAGTTACCAGCCTACCAACAAAGACGTACCGCCAACCGATTTAGCGTTCCGGTACGATGTCGTCTAGAAACCGAAATGGGTGTGGATTTCATTCTACTCTTATTATTTATTATTATTATCTACATACATTTTTCTCTCACGCCCGGAAACATAATAAATATCTACATATACAATGCCATATTTGTTATAATAAACTTACATAGATACTTAAAATAAATAAACTTAAATATATATATTAATATTTATATTAGCACGCTTCCATCTTAGATTGCAGTATCACTTATCATCACGTGTGATTGCAGACAAGAGTTAACTTGTAATGAGTAAAAAAAAATTAGAGTAAATAATCGAAATACGTTGCGACATGTGGCAATATCACCAAGAAATCAAAGTATGAGTAGAATTCACTATTCCATTAGGAAGTCTGATCAGATATGATAACTAATGGCAACACTAACCTGCACGCTATACAAACCTGCTCAAAGTTGCCATGGTATTCCCATAGCTTATAAGAATGTATGACATGAAAAAGTTACATAAGTCCTGACTAGCTCCTGGGCCATGAAACTATCGATCTACATGAGAAACCGCGATTATAAATAGTCGAGTCTGTGTGATATAGCTTATCTGGGGAAGTACCGCCATGCATCTACCTTCAAAAATGGCTAACATCTAAGCAACACGCACTAAACGTTTCAGTTGAACCTTTCAAATCCGAATAGCGACATTGTGAAATGTCTATCCGGCGTCTGTGTTTCCTGCCATCAACAACCTAAACACCTTCAAGTCACAAGTGAATGTTCATGTTCTAGGCAAGCGCGTCCCATATTAGACTTTATCGCTGCTTTCCATCAGGCATAATTGTAGTCAAGCGCAAGCCACAAAACTATCCACATAAGAGTACTAAATTACCCTGATCTACTTAAAGGCCGTCAATAGGCTTAAGACGACCCTGAGTATGCGACTCGTGGCCCCTTATGTAAGCTAGCAAAGCGGTTCCACCACAATATTTATGGCTCCGGGCTAATCCTATCTCTGACACAAGACACGATGACCTTGCAATGAAAGTGAAAAATGTGCGCTCTAGATCTAACTTATGCTGTTTCCAGTTGAAATGTTGCGTGACCTTTACGGTATATTCTTTTTATTGTCTAGTTAATCGTAAACTATTGTAGTTATTTCTATACTAAAAATGGCTTTAATTTTAATGGACAAGAAACTAGAAAATGTGGAAATGTTAGTATACCTAGTAGGAATTTAAGTCAAAATTTTACGTGTCTTATACTTATAAATACCGAAAGTCATGTGATCATAACATAGACAATTCAATCTAACTCTCTATTGTAGTCTAACATAATATATAAAACTTAGGTATATTATTTATATTATCTACCCAAATTCTATAAAGAATTATAGTTTACATAACACAAATATAGTTTAAGGAATCAAACCTTTGACCACTACTTATTAAACTAATGCGCGTTCGTTAAAACTATTTTTATTGACACACACACACACGCACCCTATACAAATTATGGTATTTTTTTCTAAGTACAGACTTACTCCGATTATAGAAGTACTATGCTATTAAACAGAGCAGCAAACAAAATTAGCTATTCAAATCCATTGAGCTGTAGACTCGGCCTCGTAAGTGACTTAACGACTGCCATCTAACCAAGGACTAAAGTAATATGATAACATTTACAACTTTGAGTATAACTTCAATATCTTCATACGGAACTTTAGCAACGGCAGTTTGTTACGAGTAATCCTCTGTAAAGCTTTAAATTTATATCTGTACCATGTAAACTATGATATCCTCTTACCTTTAAGTTTATTGGTTGCCATTTTGAAAATTATTACTATATTTTCTGTATTGCGACCGTTCGCAGATGTACTATTTGAAACTGATTTCAGAGTAGAATCTTACGTTTATTGTGTTCCTAGAATTTGCCATTTACTGAGCCGAATTGCAATTGAATTTCTTAGGTAATTTAGTGTTTCTTAGGTAATTGACGGCCTCTGTGGCGCAGCGATATGGGCAAAGGATTCAAAGGATGGTGGTCCTGGGTTCGATTCCTGGCTGCGCCAATTAAGATTCCTAGGTTCGGTCAGGTTTTTTTTGGTTTAGGTCCAGCTGGTGGCATGCTTTGGCTGTGGCTAGTTACCCGGGTACACTTTATGGTGGTACGATTGAGAAGACTATAATTAAATGCGTATTATTATTTTGGAATAAGTTGCGCACTTAAGTCAATAGCAATTAAACATAAATAATTATCTTCGGATTTGATTGAGCTATGTTATCTATTTAATTACAACAATGACTTTGACTTACAAAAAACCTTCACTTCCGAATTTTGCTATTTATATTGGATTTTTTTATAATATTATACATAAGCTAAACAATTTACTTTAGATTTTTGGTTGCTGGAAGGTCTCCGCAATTTACCACCCTACCGATAAAAACGTACTGCCTAGCGATTTAGCTTTCCGGTACGATGTCGTGAAGAGATCGAAGGTTTTTTTTTTATCGACTACAAGTTGGCCCTTGACTGCTATCACACCTGATGTTAAGTGATGATGCAGTCTAAGATGGAAGCGGGCTAACTTGTTAGGAGTGGGACGAAAATCCACACCCCTTTCAGTTTCTACACGACATCGTACCGGAACGCTAAATCGCTTGGCGATACGTCTTTGTCGGTAGGGTGGTAACTAGCCACGGCGAAAGCCTCCCACCAGCCAGACCAAGACAAATAAAAAAAAATCTCAATCTGCCCCGCCGGGAATTGAACCCAGGACCTCCGTCTTACAAATCCACCGCGCATACCACTGCGCCACGGAGGTCGTGAAATATATATGTGATAGGTGTATATTATCCTACTACTAACAAGTTAGTCTGCTTCCATCTTAGATTGCATCATCCCTCACTGACAAGTGTGATTGCATTCAAGGGCTAACTTGTAAAAATATTTTTTATTAAACATTGACGTTAGACGTCAGCATATTTTTATTATGATGGATTTCTGATTATTCTACCTATTCTACTACTAATTTTATGTATAGCATATTAATAACTTAAATTACACATTTCAGACATCTATTGACAAATCAATATTCATGTTGGAGTATTCACTTAGTAAGCTTTACTAAGTGTCAAGTGATAGACTCGGAATATCTAAACGAGCATCACATAGTTGAGAACTCAACTCAGCGTAATTTAGATACATTTACAACTTTGAAGTAATATCGTCAAACGAAACTTTGTCAACTGCGTCAGTATTTCAGAATTAACCCACTACAAAGCTTTGAGTTTGTATTCATTTAGTGTATTATTTATTACGTCTATTATGTATTATTTATTACGTCTATTGTATATTATTAATATAGAAATGGCTGAAATTCACGTCACTGTTGGCGGAGTAAGCCCGACTATACTAAAGCCAAACTCGATGGAGAATGCTTGTCAACAAACAAATTTAAAATGAAGGTAGAACATGCAAAACATTTTATGCTTAATAAATTTAAAATTATGTTTTGTTATTGTAAAAAATCTTATTTAAAAGATATTGAATATATTAGTTAGTTTTAAGCCTACTAATCTAATTTATTGTCATGAATTCGTCATTAACTATTTATTTAAAAAAAATAGATGTAAAATGACTAGTGATTTCTACCTTCATTTTTAATTTGTTTGTTGACAAGCATTCTCAATCGAGTTTGGCGTTAGTATAATTTCAAAGTGCACTACGCGGTTTGCTTCACGCTGCGTTGCATGAACAAGCGAGCTCATAAGTAAGGGTCCCGTATGGGTTTGAAGTTTCAGCGGTTTATATTTTAATAATATGGAAAATACTTGTGATAGGTTAAATACTAATCCATTAGATATGTAACTTAAATTTAATCAATTAACTTAAATTACCGTTATTTATGATTAACAGGGCCTTCATTCTCATAGGAGAGAAAGTATAGAGCTAAGACCACGATGCTCTAATGCAGATTAGTGGGCGTAGGGTTGTTTAAATGTTTTATTATTAAAAGATATTGATAATAATGGTCGATAGATTGTTCGGCAAAGCTTAAAGGTTTAATACCACTTAATACGAGCTTGAAATTATTACTGAAAATTTCCTTCTTATTCAAAACTCAGTATTACTATTCCATAGCACGACCTAAGACTAGACGCCGAAGAAGAGTTTTAGTGAAACTATCGGCGTTATTTTAAAAGATTTTTTTCTAGCGAACTTAAAGTTTTGTAGAATATTGATAGATTTTAATAAAAATCTGCATCTTAAATTATCCGCATATCGGGTCCACATCTGCTGGGGACAAGTTCAAACGGGCCAATTCCCGCAACTTCTCCTTAATTGACAGTTTGATTCGACACGGTTTATTTTTCAATACGGTTTTGACCAAAGAGGTTCAACTCAACGTTGAAGCGGATATTGAAAACAATTTAGGCACATGGTAAGTTGCATTAATACCAGTAATATAAGGCAAAAAAAATTGTTTACTATTTTTTTTTTTATTTAAATAAAATGAAAAATCAATTTTTAAAGATAAAGTTATCTGTTATATTTCTGAAAATCAAATATGTACTTTAATAACTTCCAATTATAAACAACTTTACAGCTTAAAATGATCATGTTACAATTTCTTATACAATAACAAGACATATTTTTAATGTTAGCTTATACTAGCCATAAATAGGTTCTATTTGAAGTTAATAGACCATTCAGTCATTAATAATCAATATATTGGATAAACATGGCTCTAGACAGCTACTAGTTCTGCGCAATTATAGCATAAACAAGAGGGAAGGAAGCAAGATTTTGGCGGCCTCCGTGGCGCAGTGGTATGCGCGGTGGATTTATAAGACGGAGGTCCTGGGTTCGATTCCCGGCGGGGCAGATTAAGATTTTTCTTAATTTGTCTTGGTCTGGCTGGCTGGTGGGAGGCTTTCGCCATTGTTAGTTACCACCCTACCGACAAAGGCGTACCGCCAAGCGATTTAGCGTTCCGGTACGATGTTGTGTAGAAACCGAAAGAGGTGTGAATTTCATCCTACTCCTAACAAATTAACCCGCTTCCATCTTAGACTGCATCATCACTTAACACCATGTGTGATTCCAGTTAAAGCCTAACTTGTAATAAAAAAAATAAAAAAAGATGATCACATCAAACTTGGCTTAAAACCTCTAAGGCTTTGATTGGTTGTAGAGCTAAAAGCTGTTTAGTAACCTAATGAAAAAAAACCGCAATGCTTGCGGATATTTGCACCACATCTGGTTGCAAACTTTGGCCTATCTATCATTGACATAAAACCGTTATCTTAGTCAGTACGGATTTAATGTGCAAAATATCTTAAAATTGTGATAAAAATACAACTTTTGCAAAAAACGTTGACGTGAATTAACCATTTAATGAACGCATTGTGGAATTTTAAGTGATAAATTACTTTATCAATGAATTTAAACACTAAAAACGGATAAAGATTAAATTGAATATGCTTTTTGTGCTCAATAAGAAATTGTTTAAGCTGGCATTGCGAATAGAATTGGTACCGGTTTTTAATCTTTAACTATTTGGTTTGAAGTCACAGTTGTCTTTCATATTTTTTCTGGGATTAACTAGCGTTTGATTGTAATTTTGACGGTCTCAGAAAAAACACTTAGTGGTTTTTTTAATTGGAAGAAAAGTATTCATTAATAATTTGGCAAAATATTCCATCCATAATAGTTTAGATTTTTGATTTACTCTAGATTTTTTAATCGATTTGAAAAAGTCTATAGTGTATAGAAAAAGTATGTAGAGTGGTATATTCGCAATATTATTAAGTCTATTAGTCTTAATTATGATAATTCTAGTAAGGATCATGGTCTGATCTGATATAATGAGAAAATAGCTGATGTGCTTGCTTATAAACTCATATTTTAATTTTTTGACTCGATGAAAACAACATTCATGAAATTATATACTTACTCTCTACCTCTTAGTTACTTAGTTGATAGAAAAATCCCTAGTAAGTCTCTTCAGTCGGTCCACCATGACTGAGGTACATGATAAACTCCATGGTGAGTAATCTCCCGATATATCTTCCTTCATACTGTTCGGTCTTGGGCCATTGGAGCGACACTGCAGAAGTAACGAACACCTGTTACTTTAAGCTGATCTGACTATCTGGATAGCGATCTGCCCCGTGGCCTTTTCTCTCCACATTTCCCACCACAATTAGTTTCTCTATGCTCTCACTGCCACAGTGTTTGATGTGTCCAAAATAACTAAGAATGCGCTGAGGACAGATAGTTGAGACATATGTGTTAATTTGCGAAATAATTTATACATTAAGTATGTTTATAAATTTGACTCATGATGTAGCACCTTTGTTCCAGAATCAAGTCATGCCGTCTTTAACACATTGACAGTCCAATAATCAGTGCATGTATTTACATCTTTTAACGCCTTATCGCGACTGTTTATCTAGTGCACTTTTTAAACGACTTCAAAAAAAAAGGAGTTTCTCAATTCGACCGTATATATATATTTTTTTTTTTATGTGTGTTCGCGCATAACTTCGTCTTTTATGAACCGATTTTGATAATTCTTTTTTTGTTGGAAAGGAGATAGTCCGGTGGTGGTACCATGATAAGGAAACTAGGATCTGATGATGGAATCCTGGAGAAACCGAGAGGAACTTTCAAATATTGAAGAGACAACAAGTACGTTTGTTAATTTTTCCGATAAGTATTTAAAAGCACTACAACTTGATGAAGGTCTGGAGTCGATCTGATGATGGAGCCGATCTACATATAAGAGAACTCCTTGACGATTTACTGCATTTACCTTGTGTTTGGGCTCGATTAATTTGTCTTGATAAGAACTTTACATTTAGATGGGCTGTGACTGTAATTGAGGGTCTGGTGATGAAGACAAAGTACAGTTAAGGGAGCTCCGTAATGGCTTACAGTAGCTACCTTGTGTTTGGGCTTGATTAATTTGTCTCGATGAGAAATTTACATTTAGATGGACTGTGACTGTCACTGAGGGTCTGGTGATGAAGACAAAGTACAGTTAAGGGAGCTCCGTAACGGCTTACAGTAGCTACCTTGTGTTTGGGATTGATTAATTTGTCTCGATGAGAAATTTACATTTAGGTGAACTGTGACTGTCATTGAAGGTTTGCAGATGAAGACGAAGTACAGTTAAGGGAGCTCTTTAACGGTTTACTGTAGCTACCTTGTGTTTGGGCTCAATTAATTTGTCTCAATGAGAACTTTACATTTAGATGGGCTGTGACTGTCATCAAGGGTCTGGCGATGAAGACGAAGGACAGCTGAGGGAGCTCTTTAACGGTTTACAGTAACTACCTTGTGTTTGGGCTCGATTAATTTGTCTCAATGGGAACTTTACATTTAGATGGGCTGTGACTGTCATTGAGGGTCTGGCGATGAAGACGAAGGACAGCTGAGGGAGCTCTTTAACAGTTTACAGTAGCTACCTTGTGATTGGGCTCGATTAATATGTCTCAATGACAAGTTTGTAAGGTTATAGATTCCAGTTGGTTTAATGTTAACTAAGTCATGATCTGATGATGAGATCTACGGAAACTTGAGGAAACTCTTCAAACTTTATAGGCACATTTGTAGAGATGTTAGAATGTTATAACTAGCTAGTGAATATTGGTACTTATGGTTTAGTTCGAGTAGGTTCTTTAGTATTTTCGTTGTTGATAAATCACTAAAAAGTATGAAATAAAAAAAATTTAACTAAAAATAAAAACGCCTTCAAAACGCACTAAAAAGTAAAAAATAACTACATCATTTACTTACTTTAATTTACTTAATAACATCTATGAAGTCGGTGCCACCCGAGCTTTCTACTTTAAAGACTTTATCTAAACTTGGATGGCACCGACTTCATAGATGTGATTAAGTAAATTAAAGTAAGTAAATGATGTAGTTATTTTTTACTTTTTAGTGCGTTTTGAAGGCGTTTTTATTTTGTTTGTATGCTAATGGGTATTGTACTAATCACTGGAATTACATTTATGTATTTAAAAGAAACATAATTCAGAGGTACTTCAAATTATTTAGGAGTAAGTATATTGAGAAATTCTCGTATTTTTATGTTTGTATATACCTATTATGATAGGAAAGTGAAAAGTAATTATTATGTAGAACATAATTCATTAAGATCTATTCCAAATAAATACGACTAGGAAAGTGAAATAAGCTCGGTAAGTGAGTGAGAAACTTATTTGAAATAACAACTTAGTATTTTCTTTGTCATTATTAATTTGATAGTTGTAAAATTATTTTTAAGAATATTTAGTCTGTAGTCTTGCAACTACAGACAATTCAGTTTAAGTAAGTAAATCCTGATAGATTATTATTATTCTCAATTAATATTTTACTTAACTGCTAATTACTTTATTTACTAAATTGTACTTTGTACATTTTACTGCATAATAATACTGCAAAGAATTCTACCGGACCGCAAATATCAGTACCGCTAATAAGGCATAGCTGCTCACGACACTTCACGCCATCTTATACCAAGATTATGACCGCCGGTGTACTATAATTTGACAAATAGAATGAGATGCATTAGTGAGCATTTTCTACATAATGGGGTACCGTGGACCGCGGGTGTGTAATTTAGCGAACGGCTGCAGAGATGGGTACTTTCTGCGATATTTTAATGCACTTAAAAAGTTCGTATTTCATTCCGATATGTTGTTTTTTATTTGCCCATGTCGTAAAGAGGTTTCGCTTGAATAGTATTTTTTATTCGTGCAGTAAATTGTGTAAGAGGTAAAGCGCGAATGTTGTGTGGTTAAAAAAAGGAAAAAAAATAGATTTAAGGTAGTTTTTGACAAAATTTTGTCATGAAATTGATGATTACATCAGATAATTTATTTATACCATCATTGTTCAACCAAAAGATTAATCAATTCGCGCAAGCCTTAGCCAAGTTAGAATATTACAATCATGTAATTTTTATTTAATGTACATCATAAGGAACAGCTCATCTAAGGAGAATTAGAATATATATTCCGTTCTGTAATCAAAACAGCCTAGTGGACTCTATATACCCGAAGGATTGAAAGGTTTTCTTAGAATTTCATAAATTCACCGTGCACTAGAATCCCGGTGATGATCATCATGTGGCAAGAAGAAAATCTCATCAACAGCGAACAGATCCCCGGACTAATAGTAGGGATACAGGTTCCAAAGACTCCTTGATGACTTATCGTCATTAAAAATACAAAGCTCTTTGTTTATAATACAAATATATACATTAAATAAAATGCTAACACATTACGTAGAACCCGTGTACCTAGTAAACACATCTCCCGGATTAACACTACTAATAAAAAAGTTAGGATGTGAGTAAAGTGCGAACGGACTAACTTTAAACCATAAATATTTCATGTCCTAATAAAACACGGTTTGTGAAGAGAGATGCTGATCTTAAAACTACAAGGAATGGTTATAGGACGTCGTAAACCTCACTAAGTCGATAGTTTATGGTGAACTTTGATATGGTTTTATCTATTTTGTTACTAGATAAGGATTACCTTGGCGTCGAGGTTATAGTCCTCTACATTGTACCCCATAAAATGTAAATAAAAAACCGATCAACCTAATTTGGGATACTTAAAAGTACTTTGACTCTTTTGGAAAACTTTCGAGTTATGTCCAGTGTTAAGGCGTATTTTATTTAATAATAAATTGAATGCATGCAATTGTATCAGTTTTAATGTAAATCTTATTGCAGTTTCAGAGAGCAAAAGCCAAGTTAAAATATAATTTTCTAAGATGACAGAAATCGATTATCGCTTAAACTTTGGAATAGATATATGAAGTGCTTGACTTCATATATAGTGGCAGGACGTTTATTAAATCGAATATTATTTACTATTATCGAATATTATCTAGCAATACCCGCGGTTTCACCCGCTTAGTGTCCGTTCCGTACCTATTGATTGAAACATCTGTTGGGGATCCTGAAGCAAGGTTTAAAAACCTGAATTTCAGGTTCAACCTAATATCGTAATAAAAATCTAGGCTAAATTTGTAACAGAGATAGATCTCTATTACAAATGTCAGCTATATCGATTTAAGTATCGCGATATGAAAGAATACCTAACATAAACATAAATAAATAAACATATGTACACACAAACTTTAATTTTTTAGTAGGTAAAGTGTAAAGTGTGACATTTTCTTAAACTGTTCATAATTCCACATTAATGGTATTAACAAGAATTAGTTCGTAACAATCGGTACAGTATTAGGTATGCATGGATCATTCGACCTAGATTTGAAGCGATTATATGGAATAACCAATGTTGATCTTGTTAACCTTGTTAACTAGATAGGTGATCCAGCACTGATCCTACTGTACAATTCGTGGATTTATGGCAGCAATTACTGCCATATATTGGCTAAGTTTTGATATTAACTTGCAGTTTTTATTATTTCACACTGTTGGAAATCATACTACTATTATAAAGGCAAAAGTTTGTGAGTGTGTGTTTGTTACTTCTTCACAACTTGTGCGATTTTAATAAAATTTGATATGGAGTTGGCTAACAACCTGGATTATCACGTAGACCAAATTTTATCCCGAAATTCCTATGGGCACGAGAACAACGCTACTACAATTGCATATATTGATTCTTCTTACCCGACTGCGTCAGAAGGAGGGTTATGTTTTTCGAGCGTATGTATGTATGTATGTATATATGTATGTATGTATGTATGTATGTATGTATGTATGTATGTATGTCCATTTCTTCGGCGCGCGCTACAGCCTAAACGGCTGAACGGATTTTGACATGTGAGGTGTCGTTAAATTTGTCAAAATTGTGGTAGTGACATAGGCTATATAAATTTTCAAAATGGCGGCTGTAAATGGAGGAAAAAAGGAGGGATGTGTGTATTTTTTTCTCTTATCTTAGCAATAGGGGTACCAATTGAAAGGTCGTAAAAAGACCATTTCAAAAATATAAATATCATATCATGTTCATATTACTTTTTTAACAAAAAAAATGGCTAAAAGTGTACCAAGTGTTCTGTCTCATTTCTATACCATAAACTAAAACTAAAAAGTCTCAAATAAAAACAAAAAACCCGACTGCTTAATAATTTTATTTCTTAATAAATACTTTCCTTATTTCATAATTATTAAATTTTTTTCTGTGGTATCCAATATGGATCAATATTTATTATAGCGAACAAGGGAAATAATAAACAATATATGTGTTAATCGCGTGTCAAGCCACTTAGAAATAAATAAAAATTTTCTTTTAAACACTGAGTTCCTAATAAATATTTTTCTCTCACCTAATTTAGGTATACTTACTGATTATAATTGAATACTAAGTAACCTTTGTAAAGTGAAGCACAATAGAGATATTTTATACAAAAGAACAATCAAATTCACTTATTATGTTCACATACGAATAAAAAAAATTAAAAAGTGTGGCCACACAGTACAAACAAACTTATTTTTTTAATAGACTTAGAATTAAAGCTATATAGCTTTTATTCTAAGCCTATTTTAAAAACACAAAACTTGACTTTTCAATACTGCTTCCATACTAAGCCTTTTTTAAAAATATGATTTTAAATTTAAATTTATTCACGTATTATGAAAAAGAAAAGCGCAAAATGCTATTCGAAAAATCAGAAATACGTTCGAAAGTATGCAGAACAAGAATTATGTTTGAATATTTCAGGAATATTTTAAACCTTTCAAATATCGCAGGTTAACCAACGATCCATTAAGAACATGTGCCTCCGCATATTTGCACACTCAATAACAGTAAAACAAAGGTTAGGTGGTGTAATCAAAATAAAATTATATTTGTGGAAACGGTCGTGGATTCGGTTCCGGCACTAATGGCGGCGGCAGGTGGTTCGGATTATATTAAAAACCAGAAACAACGCCGCCGCTACTTGGGTTCTGTACAAAATTAAAGACAATACTGCAGAGAGTTATATTTCGATGTTATTGTATGTCCGTTTCAAAAATAATTATGTTTTGAAAAGTTATTACTCGCTCCAAAATAGCTTAGCTTAACCATTTAACATAAAATACGTTTAACAGTAAAAATATTTTACAAAATTGCAACAAAAGCTACTAGTAGGTTTTTGAATGAGTTATTTATTTTCAAGATACGAAAAAAAACCACATAAATAGAACTCGAAATCAAAGACCTGTCAAAATATAGAGGTAAATAAATTATTGTTCAAGAATTTACTTATCTCATTTATAACCACTTACAGATATTAAATTAAAAAAAACACGGCGCACCTCCGCGTACGTGGCGGAGCGTATGCGTGGTGGAACTATAAGTCCTGGGTTCAAATTCCGGCTGGGCGGATTGTGGTCTGGCTGATTACCCTTGACGGTACGACAAGACATGGCGCCAATTGATTTGCGTTCCAGTTCAATGTCGTGTAGAGACCATAAGGAGTGTAGATTTTAAGCAAGTTAGCCCACTGCATCTTAGATTACGTCATCACTAACCGTCAAGTATGACTGCAGTCAAGGGCTAACTTATAATGAAAAAAATAAAACATAATTCTGCTTTATTGACACACAAACGCGCTTCCTCAAAATTTCACAGTTTGTGGAACCCCAAAACAGGCGTTAATCCACTCAGTGAGAGGCCAATTTGACTCCGTGTCGCAGCGACACCTGCGGGGTTCGTTGCGTGTAATTGATTTCTCTTACAATATGCTGCTAATAATAATACGTTAGAAACCAGTTCTAAATACTAAATCCCATCACAATACCATGGGATTTTATATATAGAAATAATTGATGGACAAATCAGATAACCACCTGATAAAAGAGCAACTTCTCGCAAAGTATGCAACGAATATGACATTAGAAGTGCCGTCTTGTGTCCGTTAACCTGAGGCGTTCTGTGCTCGTACTGGCTTATTTCAGGCACAACATGCGCTGAAAGGAGAGAGAATCTCGAGATCGTTCGGCAATACGATGGGTTGACCAGCTGAGTGAAGTCAAATATATAAAATTCTACATTAGAATCTTGCTAAAACCTTTATCAGATATGAAGAAAGAGCTTTAGAAAAAGATCTTTACCGGTACGTACGGATTCTACCAAGAATAGCTGAAAATTTATACAGTGAGTACATATTGTTCTTTTGTGTCCCAAAAAAGCAAAGCCGATTGCTTCCACGAATCCTTATCATTAAAAAAGTAAGAAGTGCGCCTATTACATACATTGTAGCGTTCGATTTACAATTGGTATATTTTAAACCTCAAAATTTCTTTTATACTTTTTTGTTTCAGGAACGTTGCGTTGGTAATTTCTTAAACCTTTGTTACATTGTACGAGTTAAATGAAGCTGCTAAAAACCATTTTACTACATACGTACTGCTAATTAGAGCAACACAATGTTGTTTACTTAATGAAGTTGTGTACGAAATTGTAGGCTCTATAAAAGAGATAACAACGCTTTTATAGGATGTTCAGCGGTTACAGCTTTAGGTCTTACATGTTAATTTGTTTTTTTTATAAGTCTATAGGTATAATCATACATGTTAGGTATACTCGTATATGTAGATACGTATTAAAAATTTGTAACTTGATTACAGCTCAACTAAAAAGTTAAAAACAACTCTTTTAATAGTTATATATGTAAGGAAATTATGAACACGAAAACAAGTGTGTACAATTATTTCTGTTTCTATAATGATTTTTTTTATTTATGCTTAACAGATTTTATTTTTTATTAATTAATTTTTACGTCTGTGCTTAGAGCCTTCGTTGGTCATAATTATGACAAACAAACATAAACATTATTTGATTGTGAATGTAAACAGAGATTATCTGGTAGTACCTAATTCCACGCGGGCATTCACTAATAAAACAAAATAAACATTGAGCCCCGCTATTGTGTGTAAGTGAAAGGCGTTTCAGTTTTTGTACTCCTTCCCCTAAATTGTATTGCTCACGCCTTTACCCCTGGGACGAACTGCAAAACGCTAACAAGCCATTCATACAATTTTTATAAAACCATAATATGGTAACAACCCTTAACAATCCTACGCTAATACTAAAACATAGACGGAATATCACACGTTTATAACTTGTTCATAAATTGAACTTTAATAAATTTAATTTGCTGGATATAGTTATCAATTTTACTCCTAATATTATAAACTTACTAATATTGTAAAGGAGAAAGTGAGTGTGTATGTTTGTTACTCCTTTCTTTTTTCCTGATAATTTTTATCTGCGAGTAGAAAGTGCCATGAGAACAGTATTTAAGCGGCTGTAATCATACCGAACATGTAGTGTGTAATATAAGAGTCTTCCCTAAAACTAGAAATCCTCTTTACTTCTCCTCATCTCTTCAAATATTGTTAAAATTGTCATATAGAAGTAGTTTCTCTTTTTCTTTAATGTCATACAGAATCAGAAATTTGTCTCCCATATAAACTAAGCATCAATCAAAAAAAATAAAATTGTGTCATCAGTTTTTAATGCTATTCTATAAGGCAGATATGATGTTTCATATTAAGCAATCAAAAAAATACTGTTCTGTCTATATTTTTATCCTTAGTCTGTGTTAACGATGTACAATTATTTATAATTGGATACTTAGGTGATTTTGTTAGTGCAAATTTTGCAATGGCGTCAATTTTGTATGCAAATACTCTTAAAAATACAATATTTGAATTGCAAATCGCCCCGGGTTGGTGATTTATTCAGTTTAAAAAATAAAAACACCGTATAGTGTAATAAATTTTTATGGTAATTTAATTTTATGGCGCACGCTCTTTAATAGTTTTTTAAATACAACTATTAGTTTAGATTGTTTTAAACGTTTAGCAATTACGAGTGTTATTAATATGGATAAACAGTTTTCTTAATGAAAATATCCCATTTCTGACAAATTGGTTGAGTTATTACTTAGAATAAAATGAAGTTTTAAACAGTTAGAATAATGTCACCATTACGCCAATTTTGTTGCAAGCATGTTGGATATGTACCACTGATACAAATACTAGTAATTTTCGAAATAAAACTTCAGTAATCTATAAATGATTCTCACACACGCACACATTGGACTCGTTCAACCTTAGATAAAATACACTGGAAGAGGAAAGGGGAGGCCTTTGCCCAGCAGTGGGATGAAGTTTTTAAAAAAAAATTGTAATTATGTAAATGTATGTAAGATATTGTATTTTGGCTTAAATAAATAAATAAATCTATAAATGATAGCAAATGTTGGTAGGTGAAACGGAAGCCGGAAGTGCTTTCTAAGGCTTCGTAATACTAACCTGGAACGGCGAACCAAAATGTCATACACATCCAATAGATATCGACTACGTAAGACTGCATGTTACCTACTGCATCGTCATTATCAGCCTATTATCGACCCACTACAGGACCAGGCTTCCCTCCTTATAGGAGAGGGGGTACCTACTGCATGGTGTAGCGAAATTCATGTTGAGTGATTTGTTTATAACCGTTCAAGAGCACGATGAACAGCTACAGCTTTAAACTGATGTAGAGAGAATAGATGAAAGGAGATTGATGAGACGAGAGTAAATGGAAATGCTGGTAGTGGAAGGCCTAGGCGAATGTTTCATGACATTCTAAAGTATGGCCAGGTCAAGAGTACCCAAAACTTACGAACTTGTATAAAAATATTAATCAGAGTGAAAGAAGCTAAGGAAGTATGCAAGGACCGTGCCAAATGGAAGGATCATCATTATCAGCCTATACTCCAATGCGGGTTAGCTGGCTTAGGGTTATAACGTTTTATTTATTAACGATCACTATCAGATGTTGATGACAGCCGGGACCGACGGCTTAACGTGCTCTCCGAGGCACAGGGGTGCAACAACTTCCCGACTCCGGGCTTGGAATGTGCTGAGAATTTCATAGAAGAATGAAAAACTCTGAATTATTCCGTGACCCGGCCCAGGATTTGAACCCAGGACTTAGTGATCGAAGCCGGATAGGCTAACCACATGACCAACGAGGCATGGAAGGATAGTCTCTGCCTATCCATATGGGAATGAGACGTGATATTATGTATGTACCTAGTATATACATTATGTATATATTTAATACTAAACTGGGAAACTTTAAACGTTATTAATTGATACATAAACATAAGCGAATTAGGCACCAATGATCCAAATATGAAGACAAATCGTGATTGATATTGTAAGGCAAGATTTATACTGCACTATTGTTTGGCGATAACATCTTACATGTTGATTTATTATTAACATTGATCCAGTATTAATATGTCTAGCTTTGAGGCTAATGATGCATGTCTGGTCGGTCGAGCGTATCGGTACGAGTAAACACAATTAAATACCTCTCTATTCCTACTTAGGGGGCACATAAATCATCCGAACAGAAAATGGGTTAACGCCTGTGGGAATCCTTGTTCATTTTTCGTAGAATCGTAGTTGAGTTTTTACTAAATTGCAAGTTATAATTGTCTGTTACTGACTATTCTTTATCATCAGCGTATTATTAACTGCCTTCGGCATATTTGGTTTGGTAGTTAATCTTATACGGATCTTGAAATTCTGACTTCGAATCCTTCCAAAAGATTACCAACCAAGCAGTTTCGTTTTTTTACTCCTGATAATTAAAAAAATAATTATCTCTGCTCCTGTGCTTAGTTTATGTGGCTTCGTACCTATCAGGTCCTTGGCTAGAATGTTGGGTCCAGCAAATAAAATATTGAGTTTTTATTTCTTCAATGAAATTTTCAGAAAAATTCTAAGCCCAGAATTGGACATTGGTAGTGTTTCTGAGACCACGTTAAATCGTCACTTTAATGATTAAAATGACGTTTTAACGTTGTCTGGTCAATAGGTACAAAGACAAAGGTTATCTCCCTAAGTCCGGTAACTAAGAGCAACGTGATATGTCTACCTTCTGTACAATTAATTCCATAAATAAAATTATTATTATAAAAACAAAAAAACCCGACTGCTTAGAAGTTATGAACTGAAAAGAGAAAAACAAGGATCACTATATCTGTATAAAATATTATAATAATAATTTTATTTTAAAGTTTTTAGTTTTAGTTTATGGTATAGAAATGAGACGGTACACTTAGTACACTTTTTGCCATTTTTCATTAAAAAAGTAATATGAACATGATATATATTTAATAATTTTGAAATGGTCTTTTTACGACCTTTCAATTGGTATCTATATTGCTAAGATAAGGGAAAAAATACACACATATCCCTTTTTTCCCCCATTTACAGCCGCCATTTTGAAAATTTATGTAGCCTATATCACTACCACAATTTTGACAAATTCAACGACACCTCACATGTCAAAATCCGTTCAGCCGTTTAGGCTGTAGCGCGTGCCGAAGAAATGGACATACATACATACATCCATACATACATACATACATACATACATACATACATACATACATACATACATACATACATACATACATACATACATACATACATACATACATCCATACATACATACATACATACATACATACATACATACATACATACATACATACATACATACATTACATACATACATACATACATACATACATACATACATACATACATACATACATACATACATACATACATACATACATACATACATACATACATACATACGCTCGAAAAACATAACCCTCCTTCTGACGCAGTCGGGTAAAAAGAAAGCCTGGTGCCACTTGCCACGACCCTGGCACATCTTCTAGACCTTTCATTAATTATCTAAGCCCTTAATACAAGTACGTCGGTTTAGAGTAGGTTACTTTTGCCCTGACCTTTAATCAGAATGTCATAGATTTGATCCAAAAACGTTCGCCTTGGTATTCATGAAAAAACAAAGCAAGTTATTAATAAACCTAATTAGACGATGTTAAGTGATTCAACTAAATTAACAATTAATAAAATATCTCAGCTCGTGTTAAACTGAATGAAGATTGATTTTAAATAATAATAATTGTTGATCATCGAGATAGGTATTTGGCGGCACAAATAGCTTTATAATTAAATGTTTCGTATTTTTATTCAAATGGAAAAAGGAATATTCTCTCGTAATCATTCCATAACATTAAACGGTCCTCAGACGATCAGAAATAAATTAAAATTGTTTTTCGTATTGGAATTTCCATTTTGTACACATTTATTAGAGCGGATGTAATATTCAATTAATTCTATTCATTGAGCATTGCTTTCATTTATATTCTTTAGATTAATTAATTATTATTTGCTCCACGTACTTGTAACATCTATGTGTTAGTAAGGAATTAGACTCAACTTCAAAAATTCAAATGAAAAATGACTGTATTGTAATTTTCAACTACATTGCGTGTTATATTCGAGTACATCTTTTTGACGACCTCCGGGCGCAGTGGTATGCACGGTGGATTTATAAGACGGAGGTCCTGGGTTCGATTCCCGGCGGGTCAGATTGAGATTTTTCTTAATTTGTCTTGGTCTGGCTGGTGGGAGGCTTTCGCCGTGGCTAGTTACCACCCTACCGACAAAGACGTACCGCCAAGCGATTTAGCGTTCCGCTACGATGTCGTGATGAAACCGAAAGGGGTGTGGATTTCATCCTACTCCTAACAAGTTAGTCCGCTTCTATCTTAGATTGCATCATCACTTAACATCAGGTGTGATAGCAGTCAAGGGCTAACTTGTGGTCGATAAAAAAAAACATCTAAAATGTTTCGTTGCATAAAATAAATGCATAGTGCAACTTCACACTACACAGCGTATCATTCCGGACTATAAAATCTAGTATTCACTTTTTTCTCTCCTCCATTATTCGATTCCCCCATTTATAAGGCTCGTGACCACCTCTATCGTACATAGATCTTATTCGACATGTGACGCCATCTGGCCTGGAGAGCATCGTAGACCGTAGAGTACAATCTGATCAGACCAACTTATAGTTTTTCGAGATTTTTCATGTTTTCTGCCAATGTGTCGTCGCTATTGATGCGTTATTTGGTTTTCCTAAGCTTTTATATAATAATAGACTGGACTTAGCTTAAAGCTACTCAGTGTGTGAAAACTTTGTTTCATTGAGTATCTGAATAATTTATCTATACACGGAACCGTATGGATTGACAATAAATGGAGTTAAGCCCGCGTGAAATCCCGTAAAGGAGTAGACAAACTACTTTCTATCTTTCTCTTACCTATTAATATTCGAGGGGTCAACGCCCTTTATTGCCAATCGTATATAGTTCTGATTGTAGTAGTGATTATCAATAATCATAATCTATCTATCAATAAACTTTTCCCACGAGTTAATCACACTCTATGGATGATTAAACACGACATTTGAAAGAAATCCTCCCTCCTTATTGCACATATTATAAAAAATCTCCAACAACATTAGACAAATTGAAATGGGCCGTAACATTAGCCTTTTAGAATTTTAATACCGATTGACGTTTCACCCTACTATCCATCGTATATTTCCCTTGAGCTTTACGCAGTTGTGTTTATCTCCTGCCTTAAAGGCATATACTATCGACATTTAACCAAGGTACTCCGTCTCTTTCTGATCATATGTGAGTAAGGAAGATGGGCATGTTTTGCGTGATCTCCACGGGAGTTGGTCGAGGTAAACATATCTCATGTTCCCTCGTGTAGGTAAACACAACCCCAAAGTTCTAAGTTCCCCTAATAAGCCATTACGTCTCACCTTAGGGTGCGGTGGTTGTCCTGTGCACAAAGATTATGAAGTAAGATAACAGATGTGACATAATTCAATAGTTACAACTATCTTAAATAAAAATATTTTTTTTTAATTTTTTACGTGGAATAAATGAAATCTTTTTAGACATGATTTTTTCTATTATTTCAGAGTAAAAAAAACACGGTACCTTTATTTTTTGTTAATAAAGTATGTCATCATAATTTTATATACAACTTTGCATTTTGAATAAAATGTTATTTTAAAGAAACATAAAATGTACAGAAGTTTTGACTTTTATTTAAGATAGGGTAAATAAGTTAATTTTTTTAAATTCTTTATTGTTAATGGAATGAAAGTAATGATGTATGGTGAAAATATGGCTGTTTCTGTATATTTTTTTTTTATATTTTAAGTCTAGAATATTAAATCAATCAATCAATTTAATTAGTGAATAATAGAATAATTCTAAGCTTTTTCATACTTATATGGTGGTGTTACACCCCCGTGCCTCGGAGAACACGTTAAGCCGTCGGTCCTGGTCACTGTCATCAACATCTAATAGTTATCGTTAATAAATGAAGCATTATCACCCTAAGCCCGCCAACCCGCATTGGGGCAGCGTGGTGGGTGTACGCTCCTTCCTCCTATAACGAGGAAGGCCTGGCCCTGTAGTGGGCCGTTAATAGGCCAATAATGATGATGATGGTGATGATAAAAGGCAGAAAAAGAGAAGGTCTTTGGACTTTTCATGAAAAACTTCAAACTCTGCATTTTTTCATTAAATAATGGTCATAATTGCATTTTTTGAAAAATGAGCAGGAATTAGGTAGGTACCTATTACAAACTAAGTCTGTTTATATTCTATGATCACGTGAGGTCATGTGATGAATGCGTGGGGGAGCACCGTGACGCGTAAGCACGCCACCTATGGCCATCAACAAGTTGCAAATTAATATTTTCTCAGTACATTCACCCCAAGCTTCTGACGAAATAATGAACCATAAATTATCTAGGTGTTATGGATAGGATAAAACTGTTATGTCTTCTTGTTAACAGTTATCATATAATTATTTAAATTAATAATATAAAAGATTACATAAAACAATAAAAGTAAATACATTATTATTTCTAAATTCAAAATTCATAATCTTTTATTTCCCCAATACCATGGAGAGAAAGGTTAAGAAGAATCGTCTTCAAATCGATCAATAGGTAACACATAATATATAGGAAAACTGTGTTATATTTCGCTTTGGTCTTTGAAGTCGCTCAAGTTTAAGAAAAAATGTGTTTCTATTTTATTTATTGTATGTGCTAGAAAGCCCTACCGAAAAATTTCAGCAAAAGTAATTGAATTGAAAAACTCCTTTTTTTGAAGTCGTTTAAAAAATATTACTATTTTCCTCTCTAAAAGATTAAAAACTAGCCATAGTCCGGAAATAAAAATACCATTTCAAATTAAAAACAAATTTTCAAAATTGGCTAATAAATGAAATGAAGCAACGAAAATTAAATTAACATAAATAATAATGATCATCATCATTAGCAGCCTAATAACGATCCACTACAGGTCCAATTCTTCATGCATGCATACCACTGCGGCACGGAGGTCGTCAAAATTAGATCATCATCATTAGCAGCCTAATAACGGTCCACTACAGGGCCAGGTCTTCATGCATGTAGGAGAGGAGATATGGAACATAGACGCTGTTCCATTGTGGGTTGGTGGGCTTACGGTGATAATGTCGCATTTATTAACAATCACTATTAGATGTTGATGATAGTGACCGGGACGGACCGATGGCTTAATGTACTCTCCGTGGCACGGTGGTGTAACACTACCAACTTTCCGACTCCGGGCTTAAAATGTACTGAAAATTTCATAGAAGAATGAAAAACTTAGAATTATTCTGTGACCCTAACCAGGATTCGAACCAAGAACCTCGTGATCAAAGCCACTTAGGCTAACCACGAGGCTAACGAGCCAATAAAGAAGCTTAATTAACATAAATAATAATTAAACCTAATCTAACTTCCTAAACCAATCTACATTATAAAACTAAACTGCCCATGATTAGCCCGGCATAATGGCGCCCTAACCTAATAATCATAATTACGCACATCCAATCACATACCTGCACAATTATACCTATTCACAACACCAACATCTACCATAGTATGAGGGCCGTTCTCTGAGTTGTATTGTAGTATTTTAACATAATATTTAAAATCAAACTTGTAGTGGTTATCAAGAACGATTGCCTCCATAGCGTGCCTAGTGAAATTTTAAGACGGAGGGCCTGATTTGAATTCCTGGCTGTACATCGGTTCTGCTAGAAAACCGGTAAACCCAGGGCCTAGTTTTTTCTAAAATGGTCCAAGTCTGGTTATTGGCAGGCTTTGTAATTTAGCGTTTCTGGTAGAATCTGAAAGCGTTGGAGTTTATCCTACTCCTAACAAGTTAGACTGCTTTCATCTTAGATTGCATCATAACTTACCATCAGGTGTTATTGGTCAATGATTGGTTAGTCAAGGGCTAACTTGTAATACATATAAGAATCTTGGTACTCGGGTATGTTGTTCTGTAATTAATAATGTTATTACTTTCTTAAATAACTTTGACTTCCAGAATCATGTCATCATTTTACGAAATAAATGTCCTTCATAACGTACCTGTGATATACACTTACGTCAAAACGGCCTTTTTACCGTGTCAATGATATACAGTTACATCAATATCCACATTGCGCGATTATTCATCAAGCATTTAATAGGGTCCTATACCTTCGCAGGGAATTGCATTGCAATTAATCTCCCGGTCGCTGATGTGCTAATCTATGATAGGCAGATGAGTAATGGCTCTGCGGTAATGTGCTGTTTATTACCGATCGCGTTTGATACTGAAAAGATGAGGCGCTTGATTCACATTAGTAGTGTGTACATTTCGTTGATTACTGCAGTTACGTACCGTGTAATGCGATGTGGTATGCGACAGTATGTACATAAGTTTTATCCATTTTATCCACCATCCATTCCGTTTATCCATTTATCGACTACTAGTTGGCCCTTGACTGCTATCACCAATCTGGAACGGGCAATGTTAAGTAGGATGAAATCCACACACCCTTTGGTTTATACACGACATCGTATCGGAACGCTAAATCGCATGTCGATGTCTTTGTCGATGTTAACTAGCCACGGCGAAAGCCTCCCACAAGCCAAGCCAACCTTATTAAAAACATTTTCTTTTTGTCATTTTCAGCCTCAATCTTTTATATTATAACAGTATCAATCAGTTATTGGCTTGGAACATGTAGAGAGAATGGATGAAATGAGATTAACAAAAGAGATTTATGAGGTGAGGGTGAATGGAAATTTTGGAAGGGGGAAGGCAGATGTTCCTGGAAAAATTTTAAAGTATGGCCAGATCAAAAGTACCCTAAGCCGACGAACTTGTATGAAAGGATTAATCAGAATAGAAGAAGCGAAGGAAGTAACCAAGGATCGTGGCAAATAGAAGTATGTAGTCTCTGTTTACCACTATGGGAATAAGGCGTGATGTTATGTGTGTATAAGAAGGAAGGCCCAGAAGTGGGCTTATAATAGGCTTGTTTGGAAAAAGTACCTTTTTATAATAAGCCAGTTAAATGGTTACGTATAAATATCTTAAATAGGTATAGTTGTTATCTGTAGGTATATAATAAAGCTCTGTATTTAATATAACAGTTGGTTTACATACATATGTGAGTATAGGTATCTAATGCATTAATTTCCATTGAACTGAGCATCGGTTGATTTCCCACGGCGAGGATCTCCTACAATGAAATATGCACGCGTCACATACAAGGCGTGAAATAACGTTTGCCGCACCGCCGTGTTGCAGCAGCCCCTGGCTTGTGAGGGCGTGTGTCCACTGTGTTACGACTTGTAATGCTACCTCGTGCGGCGGTTTTGCTTGCCTCCATTGTCGGAATCAAATTCTAAATTAATGTACAATGTTTTAGGTAAATGGTACCTATAACATCCCTAAACGTATTGATATATTTCAATGTTGTTAACACAATTCAGTGTGCAATTTAACTATTTAAATTTAAAAAAATCTATTGTAACTTTACAAACACCTTGAAAATTTAAGTAAATTCTTGTCCATTTTTTTTTATTTTGAGCATGTATTCTAACCTCCTGGTTTACTGGTTGATATTTACCCAACGTGTCGATACCGCTACGTAGCTGTAGCTCCTAGCTTGTTCGGGATGTCTTCTACAGTGTTACGGCTAATAACACATGCTCTTGAAGCGATCATGCTTGCCTTTTTGACCGCCGAAAAAAACGGAGAAGTTTCTCAATTTTCTTTTTTTTACGCATAATTTTTTACAGAGTTGTAAGATTTTGATAATTCTTTTTTTATTAGAAAGGGCACACCTCCAAAGTGGTCCCATTGTCATCATGTTAGGATCTGATGATGATATCCTGGGAAAATTGAGGGAAATCTTCAAATTTTATGGGCACACTTGCAGCGATACCGGTTTTTGTGTAAGTATCGGTAGCTTTTTGGCTACAAGTGCCGTGTAATATACTATGAGAGTATAATACGAATAGGTTACGTGTCGATAAATCACTAAAAGGTAAGAAATAAAATTTTGTAACAAAAAATAGAACCGACTCAAAATGCACTAAAACTGTGTCATTTAGTTGCTTTAATTTACTTAAGCATATCAAGGAGTCGGTAACAGCCAAGTTTTCTAACTTAAGGACATTATCTAGAACCCACAAACTGTTTTACATAAATAATATGTTCCTTAAACTTGCTGGCACCGACTTCATAGACTTCATGTTAAATTTTTTTTCTTTCATAACTGTTTCACCACAATCATCAACTATTTACCATAAACATTTGTGCTGATTAAAAAAATAAAGCAAAATGAATTTATTTTTATTTTAAGGCCTCAAGTTATTTTACAAAATAAAGCTAAAATAATTCTATTTTAAATAATCACTTTACAATGGAAACTGGCTCAGCTCTACTATATCGATAAACTGCCGATATAATTTTTTGATATCGCCAGACGAACGCTTTGACACCGCCGAAGCGATTTCGATAAATTCAAATCTAAATCCAATATCGCTGTTACAAGCTGACAAGGAATTTCTATAGACGGATCATTGTGATTGAAATACAAAATACACTACGCCGATGTTCTGTTTAGAGACGGATTTAGGCCTAGAGTGCTTAAAGTAAAATAAGTTACTAAAAGACGCCCGCTGTTTTGCCCGCGTAGTTCTTGTTCCTGTAGGAATTTCGGGATAAAATGTGGCATTTGTTTCATTCTGATATATATAAGCTATATTCTTGTTAAGTTTCATCAAAATCCATTCAGTACTTTTTGCGTGAAAGAGTAACAGACATATTGCCTTTATAATATTACACATTTGAAAGGTTTTTGGTGGCATTTTAACGGCCCTCGTAGCGCGGTGGATTTATAAGACGGAGGTCCTGAAATCGAGTACCGACGGGGCTGATTGAGATTTTCTTCGCTGTTCCAGTTTTGGCTGGTGGGAGACTTCAGCCGTGTCTGTCTGCCAGCAAAGACGTACCGCCCAGCGATTAAGCGTTCCGGTACGATGTTTATCTGGGGATGTGGATTTCATTCTACTCTTATTAATTTAGCCCGCTTCCATTAATTGCATCGTCATTTATAATCTGTGATTGCAGTCAAGGAATGACTTGTAGAGACTAAAAAAAAGTTGACTTAAATCAATAGAATGTGACTGTAATTCTAAATTAAATTTACCTCGTTAGTATATAATATTTTGAAAATATTTTAATAAGCTGTGGTGATGAAATTTCATCATTTATCACATTTATGAGATCGATACAAACGCCTACACTTTTCTTAAATTAATTAGAAATGGTGTTAGGTAACATCACAACACGTTAAGGTGAGCAAGGCAAATGTGTGGATATAATTAGTTCTTGATTAAAATAATTATGATACAGGTTTACTGAAATGACTGCTTGGTTGACTCAAAGATCAACATGTTCGACCACGGATTTTAGGTCTCAGATTCAAATCCAGAGTGCGGCTATGAAACATTGTGTTTTTGTTTTTCTCTTCAGATTTGAGAAGGTGGCTAGATGCGCGGAAAAATTCGTACGAAAAGTTGTACGACACTTTTTGGACAAAGGATCTTCTGCCGCCTTTGATGTGTGTGCGTGTGGCGGCGGGGGCGCCCGCGCTTTTAGCTCTCTCCGTCCGAGACGCCCTCTGGTGTTTCGGTGTAGGTACAACAACAAATATTATTATTACTTAAAAAAAATAAAATTTTATTACAATTCCTTCACTAATTAATCGAAAGGAACTTCGTTCCATCCGGGTGTTCCTTGACACCTCTCAACTTTTTTCTTTTCAGAGTTGGGAAGTCGATGGCAAGTATGCTCCCATGCCCAGGAGATGTGCATTTTTTATTCATTACACGTTATCCATTGACTGCTATCGCACTTGATGGTAAGTTATGATGCAATCTAAGATGGAAGCGGGCTAACTTGTTAGGAGTAGGATAATATCCATACATTACCATTTCGGTTTCTACACGACATCGTACCGGTACGCTAAATCGCTTGGCGATACGTCTTTGTCAGCAGGGTGTTAACTAGCTACGGCCGAGGGCTTCTAGTATCTCAATCGACCCTGCCAGGTATCGAACCCTAGATCTCCGTCTTACAAATCCACCGCGCATACCTCTGCGTTACGGAGGCCGTCAAATATTGTGCTGTAAGTCTGTTATCAGTAATCTTCACAGTTTTACATATAATTATCCTAGGCCCATAAACCCACATGGGAGCAGCGTGATGGGTCTAATAAAGACCGAATGGCGGCCATTAGAAAATGACCAATGATTATGATGATGATGATGATTAATACCATGAGCATTTACTATTTGCTGTTATGAATTGAATCGCAGCTCCAAATAGCAGTGTTTGCTTTTGCTCTGCAAGGCGGAATATGCTACGTTACTCGGAAAATGCAAGTTTGTCTATACCCACATCATAAACAAAGCAAATGGCTGAATAGCGGTAATGAAATGCAAATATGCTGCATAGGAGCTTATGTTCCAACTATTTCCTGTTAACATCTCAGTTTCATGGGTATTATCAATAAGCCCCGGTGCAATGGGGAGTTAAATAAATAAATAAATAAATATAAATATAATAGGACAATTACACACATCGCTATATATAGCCTCTAAGTATGCTTAGGTAGCTTGTGTTATGGGTACTATGATAGCTGATGAATATTTTTATATATATTATACATAAATACTTATAATATATAGATAAACACCCAGACACTGGAAAACATCCATGCTCATCACACTAAATTTTCCAGATGTGGGAATCGAACCCACGGCCTAGGACGCAGAAGCAGGGTCACTACCCACTGCGCCACTCGGCCGTCAAAAAAAGTTATTCTTGCTTTTTTAATTTTTTTTTATTATTTTGATTACTGAAGGGTTAGGCGCGACAGAAATGTTCGAGAAAGCGGCGTCTTCTGCCGCTTCACTCTATAATGGGTAATAATGTAGAATTACTTAATACGTTATTTATTATTGTATTTGAGCGCCGCGACTTCGCTCGCGATCATATTAGTGTGTTGCACCCTCCAAAAACACCAAAAGAACTAAACAATAAGTGCGCTTCTTAAAACACAGATGTGTGCCATCGCGGACTACTTTGTAGTTCTAATAAAAAGGAACTATCCTTTCGTACATACTTTCTGAGGTATCACTCTACTGGTTTAAACTGCCTAAAAATTAATTCAGTTAGCGTTGAGTTTATCGCAAACAAACAGACAGGTGAGGGACTTTATTTTTAACCGACGAAAAAAAACGGAGGAGGTTCTCAATTCGACACGTATATATTTTTTTTTATGTGAGTTTTTTTATTAGAAAGGGCACACTTTCAAGGTGGTCCCATTGTCATCATGTTAGTATCTGATCATGATATCCTGGGAAAATTGAAGGAACTCTTCATATTTTATAGGCACACTTGCAGTGATTTCGGTTTTTGTGTAAGTATTGGTAGCTTTTTGGCTACTAGTGCCGTATAATATACTATGACAGTATAGTACGAGTACGTAACGTGGTGATAAATCACTAAAAAGTATGAAATAAAATTTTTTAACAAAAAATAGAACCGACTCAAAACGCACTAAAAAGTAAAAATAAATGTGTCATTTAGTTGCTTCAATTTACTTAAGCATATCTAGGAGTCGGTGCCAGCCAAGGTTTCTACTTTAAGGACATTACCTAGAACCGACAAACTGCTTTAGTACGTTAAATAATTAATGTTCCTTACACTTGCGGGCACCGATTTCATAGATATGCTTAAGAAATTAAAGCAACTAAAGGACACAGCTATTTTTTACTTTTTAGTGCGTTTTGAGTCGGTTCTATTTTTTGTTAAAAAATTTTATAATATGTAGTGATAGCTTTATTTATTATTACAAGGAAATTCAAGTTCTATATTTTTTTATAAGAATAAAGCTCGCGCTTGACCACGATCTCACCTGATGGTAAGTGTAGGTGGAACGCGCTTTCTTAGAATATGTCTATTCACTCTTGTTTTAAAGATACCCACGTTATAGGAAATGAGAAAAACTGACCCTGGAAGGGCATTCCAGACCTTAACAATGCGTATAATAAAAGATGAGGCAAAACGCTTCATACAAGTCCTGGGAACATCAACGACTTAGGTATGAAATCCCACCCGGTGTCTTGCAGTGCAATCTTTAATGACAAAATGTCATCTTCAAACGCCTTTACTATTAAAAATAACACTCAATACTTACTAAAATATTCTTAATACAGCTACAATAAAACAATAGGAGGTTCCAAAATACACGTGCATATCTGTAACAGTATAAACAAGTGGCTGGAGCGAGGTAATGAAATGCAAATAGGCTGCATATACCGGCAACCACTTCAACACTGCAGACTACAGTGTATTAATAACAGGTGATTCGATAGCGGTAACTGCTGTATTGTTTTGTTAGCGAAATTGCTTCGTATCATCTCTTGTGATGGCTTTTATTGGTGACATAGTTTAGTTAGCCTAAATCTATTAAACAAGTGGTTGAAGCGAGATAATGAAATGCAAATAGGCTGCATTTTACGGCAACCACTTCAACACTGCAGACTACTGTGTATTAATAACAGGTGATTCGGTAGCGGTAACTGCTGTATTGTTTCGTTAGCGAAATTACTTCGTATCATCTCTTGTGATGGCTTTTATTCGTGACATAGTTTAGTTAGCCTAAATCTATTAAACAAGTGGTTGAAGCGAGATAATGAAATGCAAATAGGCTGCATTTTACGGCAACCACTTCAACACTGCAGACTACTGTGTATTAATAACAGGTGATTCGGTAGCGGTAACTGCTGTATTGTTTCGTTAGCGAAATTACTTCGTATCATCTCTTGTGATGGCTTTTATTCGTGACATAGTTTAGTTAGCCTAAATCTATTAAACAAGTGGTTGAAGCGAGATAATGAAATGCAAATAGGCTGCATTTTACGGCAACCACTTCAACACTGCAGACTACAGTGTATTAATAACAGGTGATTCGATAGCGGTAACTGCTGTATTGTTTTGTTAGCGAAATTACTTCGTGTCATCTCTTGTGATGGCTTTTATTGGTGACATAGTTTAGTTAGCATGCCTAAATCTATTAAATAAGATGACTGTGTGTATAATTTGGTGCTTTATTTATTACAAGTAAAAAACTTAAACAAAAAATAGAACCAACTCAAAACGCACTAAAAAGTAAAAAATAACTGTGTTATTTAGCTGCTTTAATTTATTTAAGCATATCTATGAAGTCGGTGCCAGCAAGTTAAAGGAACATTTATTTAACGTAGTAGTTTGTGGGTCCTAGGTAACGTCCTTGAAGTAGAAACCATGGCTGGCACCGACTTTTTTACTTTTTTGAGTCGGTTCTATTTTTTGGTAAAAATTTTTATTTCTTACTTTTTAGTGATTAATCGCCACGTAACGTACTCGTGCTATACTGTCATAGTATATTATACGGCACTTGTAGCCAAGAAGCTACCGATACTTAACACAAAAACCGAAATCGCTGCAGGTGTACCTATAAAAATTGTTCCTTCAATTTTTCCAGGATATCATTAACAGATCCTAACATAACGACAAAAAGACAATCTTGGAAGTGTGCCCTTTTCAATAAAAAAAGAATTATCAAAATCGGACAACTCTGTAAAAAGTTATGCGTCATACATAAAAAAATATATACGTGTCGAATTGAGAACCTCCTCCGTTTTTTTTCGTTGGTTAAAAACGAATTTAATTTATTAATTTTTAACGGCCTCCGTGGCGCAGTGGTGTGCGCAGGGGATTTTTAAAACGGAGGTCCTAGGTTTCGATTCCTGGCAAGGCCAATTTTGATTTTCTAATTGATCCAGGCTAGTGGAAGGCTTCGGCCGTGGCCACCCTTCCGACAAAGGCGTACTGCCGAGCGATTAAACGTTCCATCCAACAAATGCAGTGTGGATTTTATCCTACTCCTACCAAATTAGCCCTCTTCCTGTTTAGATTGCATCATCTGCAATCGCACCTGATGGTAAGTGACGATGCAATCTAAGATGGAATCGGACAAACTTGATAAGAGTAGGATAATATCCACACCCCTCCGCTTTCTACAAGACGTCGCACCGGAACGCTAAATCGCTGGGCAGTACGTGGTTGTCCGTAGGGTGATAACAAGCCACGGCTGAGGTTACCCACCAGCCAGACTCGGACCAATTCAGAAAATCTCAATCGGCCCTGCCGGAAATCGAATCCCGGGCCTCCGCCTTATAAATCCAGTGCGCATACCACTGCGCCACGGAGGCCATCAAAATCTAAAATCAAAAGAACTTTTTTCTTACGCAATAATAAAAATGTAGAAGAAATAACCATTCATTTTTTACTATAGACTTAAAACACAACACTAGAATATTTGTTAGCACTTAATCGTCTATGGGGAAACGAGGAATTCGCGGGATCCAAAACATTAGATGCATGTAAAAAGTGGCTCGTTCAAAACGTTTTGCCTCCATCACGACATCCTGTCCCATAAAACATTCGCCTACATAATGAACAGTAATTTATTCAGACGGAAAGTATTTATCTTTGAGTAAACGAAGCCTAGGAACGGACCACACACTGTTACAAGAATCCTAGTTATATCGTAGAGTTGGTGGATTAAAGTTGTTTGACAACCTTTATGTCAGTAAACACTGGGATTTATTTACGAGAGGTCCTGCGCTTGATTTTCAGTGTGTAATTAATTCTTAATGGTTTTTTAACCCAGGTTAAGAAATCGATGCGGTTTTTTATACTCTGTCCACGATTTATTTCGCGTATACTTCAGTTATGGTTTTATTAGAAGTGACTCATATTACAACCATCATTTTACAAATACTGTGTTTAATTATATAATAATACGTTATCAGTTACAGCAATGGTTCTACGAAACTGTACAGTGTTACGTGTAAAACCAAAAGGAATAAAATTGAAGTATCCTATAGATGCTACCTAGGATAAATCTAGTATCTACCAATATAAAGGTCCGGGATAAATGGGTGCAGTCATGCAGCTACATGCCGGAATTCACGGGTTCCAAATCAAGAATGAGACGGGCACGAAGGCATAGCAGTGACCTGGCACGAGAAATGAAGAGGAAACCTTTGGTCATACGCCGTGCAGAAAGTTGGAGGATTCGTGGATTCCAACTCGACAATGAAACAGGCAGGGGGTCTAACACAAACAAAACTCGGATGTAGGACTAGATCCGAGGCCTAAGGAAAAAGAATCTGTTAAACAAAATTCACGGTACATATAAATCACCGTACATAAGTTGGTTACATATATTTTGATTTAAATGCAAGTGAACAAACCCCTCTCACGGTTGTCTTTAAAGGACTAAAATCTGAATGTAGAATGCAAATAATTTATGCAAAATTATGTCAATAAATTTAGCTCTCTCTCGAGAATTTAGACTAGTTACGTGAAATATTTTATCTCTTCAGATATTACAATTTACCAAGAAATCTGCGGTTGCTCAAAGCTCGTTATAAGGCTGATGCAGCTAGCAAGTAACGGACAAGAATAAAGTACAACAAGTATTACGAGAATCTTTACAATTCTTTAAATGTTTGTAAATAAGGTGAGAGAGGAGGAGCCTATCTACCGCTGCCGTATGCGTAAGTGAAGGGAAGCTGACAGGCTGGTGCTGTATAGAGTAACAAAACGAAGAAGTCATGATTTCAAGAATATATGGAGTCTATCTCAAATGATCTCTCTATCTCTCTCTTTCCATCTCAGTATGCCGTTAAGTTCACCTCTACTCGTTATAGCTTCGTGAGGCGGATCCGGTACCGGCGCGCACCGGCGTTTTAACGTCAAATGCGCCTGCGCACATAGACTACCAACTTTACGGGCACATTTCGTTTAACGATTGCGAACATTTACTGTTCCGTTTCTACTAAGTTTTTCTTTGCGACTGTTACCAGGATAATTTCCTGGTAACCAAAACACAGTAAAACTACCAAAAAATATTGTAAATAAAAATTAAAAACAGCTACCAAAATAGTTTCGTTGTCTTTTTGTCCTTACAACAAGGGCTAGAACTAGCCAAATCGTCTACAAGACTAAGAGTTCTAAGTTCGACTCCCAGCAAAGATTAATTTCGTTATCATCATCTTTATCAGCTTATATTAATGGCTCATTGCAATTTTATAGAAAAAGGGATTAGGAGTTTAAACCCATCAAGCTGCTCTAAAACCGCTTGGAGGGCTTTCGGTGATAATTTTTGACTCAAATAGTCACTAACATACGAATATGTTAGATAATGTCCACAAAACACTATCAAGTATTGACAAAAAAAGGTAGAGCTGAAAATTTACTAAACCTAAACTCATCTCGAACCTAGACTCATCCTAAAGACCTTGTGAACCAAACCTCCATATGCTAAGAACTGGACTAACCAGGCTGTCATATTTATTATTATTTGGTATCATCCAAGACTTCAGACAAAGCTGCCGGCGTACACTACCACAATGCAACGTGCAAAAAAGCAACTGGACTGCATCGCACGTTTCCCACTTGTTCTGTTTTTAACACAGAGATACTATCTCGTACATGTATCAGCTTGATACATTGTGCCCCGACCATAGAAAGCTTAATCATATAAACAGCGCAATAGAAATGGCATTTTCCTCTACATAGTAATGTTACGTACATACCCTCAGGAGATTTTAAGCGGAAAAAGTGTTCTTGATTGGAAAGCTCATGTGAAATTAAAAGTTCTATTTTAAAAAAGAAAATTATAGTGAAGAAGTATTCAAATTATTTTATATGCAGAAAGAATGAAAGAAAATTGATAATAACTCATAAATTCCATATCACCCTCCGCTAACTTACAATGAAGCGTGGTCCAAATTCAAATTCTAACTCCTAAAAAGAATAGGGCCTGATATAGTAATGGGTTTCTAAAATAGGCTAATGATAATTATATAATTTACCTTTTTTATAATCATTACAAGTTAGCCCTTGACTGATATCACACCTGATGGTAAGTGATGATGCAATCTAAGATAGAAGCAAACTAACTTGTTAGGAGTAGGATAATATCCACATCCTACGGTTTATACACGTAATCGTACCGGGACGCTTTATCGATTGTCGGTATGGTGGTAACCTGCCACGGCTGAGGCCTCCCACCAGCCAAATAACAACCTGGACAGCTTCCCCTTTCAGACCTCATTATTATGATCGTAGTTAAACGCAAGCAACTATTAAATATACACGCCATTTCTATTACCTTGTTATTAAGATCTATGGCTTGATTCTGTGTGCCCCGTCCATAAAGGCCTGACGCGTCGCACAGATCAATGAGATAACGTAAAGTATTATGACGTGTGAATGAAATTATATAGACTAGATGCATAAAGATAATATTGTTGTTATTAGACTGTAAAATTATGTTTGTTTACGGAAAAGTGTAGCGCAATAAAAGTAGAGAATTTAAATTTTAAATGACTGACGCATATTTTTAAATTGTAATGATTTGGGGATATGATTGGTATTGTAATTTAGTTTGTTAATAACCTAAAAAGTAGTGGAAGATATGGCCTATAAGAGAGAAGGCAGACCATGCAACCAACCAAAGATTAATGATGTAGAAAGGACAATAAAGAAAGATTAGTGATGTACTACGATGCTCTCAACTTAACGTTTACTTTATTGCTGTCGAGGAAATGTGGCGCTTAAACCCACTACGCTTCTGATTAGCCGGGACCGGGCCCGGTGGATTATATTGCTCATCGCGACAGGGATGTGTCGCATCATAAACTTTCATTTACTAAAAAATTTCAGAATTATAATTCTAAAACTCGACCACATTTTTATCACTAAATTTAACTGTGATCACTTTTTGACGACCTCCGTGGCGCAGTGGTATGCGTGGTGTATTCATAAGACGGAGGTCCTGGGTTCGATTCCCGGTGGGGCAGATTGGGATTTTTCTTAATTTGTCTTGGTCTGGCTAGTGCGAGGCTTTCGCCGTGGCTAGTTACCACCCTACCGACAAAGACGTACCGCCAAGCGACTTAGCGTTCCGGTACGATATCGTGTAGAAACCGATAGGAGTGTGGATTTCATCGTACTCCTAACAAGTTAGCCCGCTTCCATCTTAGATTGCATCATCACTTAACATCGGGTGTGATAGCAGTCAAGGGCCAACTTGTAGTCAATAAAAAAAAACCAGGGCTCGAACCAAGGAATTCGTTATCTGTAGCCACAGAGACTAACTACTGGATACTGGACAAATAAATGACTAAATAGTATTCATATTATATGCTACTATAAAACCATACAATTTGTATCCAAAAAAAACAAAAGAAACAAAATATCCAATTTGAAAGTTCTAAGGTCGATAGGCTCTATTAGTTTCCAATTTCAGTGGAGCACAAAGAAGTAAAATCTTGTGTTATTCGTACGTTATACGAGATAAAAGCGAGTAACTTTTTCTTTAATAAAACTTTATTTGGTTACAGTGTAGATGCTCGGGCGCGGAGGTAAAGAGGCTTATAGGGGTAAGCCTCCGTTTTCTGCCAAACCCAATAATGTTATGGCCCTGAAACTTTTTTCAGTCAACCAAAGCAATTTGGTTATATTGATCTTAATATTATTTTTTATTTAACTGTGATCATTTTTTGTTATTATAAGTCATACTGGGCCCGACATTTTGGCCGTGTGAAGCATCTCAGCTCAAAATACTATTTGGTAAGGAAGGAGGGCCGCCTGGTGGGGCTTTGGGCGTGGCTAGCTACCACCCTGCCGGCAAAGACGCCATGCGTTTTAACGTTCCGTTACTATTTCGTGCACAAACCGATAAGTGATGTGGATTTTTATCCTACTCCTAATAAGTAACAACACTTACCATGAAGTAAGTCGGTTAAGGGCTAACTTGACTAGGCTTGACTAACTAGGAGGTCTTGCATTTTTTTTTTATCGACTACAAGTTAGCCCTTGACTGCTATCACACTTGATGTTAAGTGATGATGCAGTCTAAGATGGAAGCGGGCTAACTCGTTAGGAGTAGGATGAAATCCACACCCCTTTCGGTTTCTACACGACATTGTACCGGAACGCTAAATCACTTGGCGGTACGTCTTTGTCGGTAGGGTGGTAACTAGTTAAGAAAGCCTCCCACCAGCCAGACCAAGACAAATTAAAAAAAATCTCAATCTGCCCCGCCGGGAATCGAACCCAGGACCTCCGTCTTATAAATCCACCGCGCATACCACTGCACCACGGAGGTCGTCAATTATAAGGGATCGCCAAAGTAGCTGATAACAATCATGCTTATAAAATGTAGTTTGCAAAGATATTTCGTATACCTAGACACATAATTATTCATTCCATACAGGTAATGTTTTTGCTATAGGTCTTTCAGTATCTTACAATTTCCAGATTGGGTTTCATTGGGTGTTTAAACTGTGGACATTTACCTACCTAAGCTACCTACAAAGTAAAACGTCCCACAAACCATATCGATTTTAAATTAGCTAACAATCTTCTCTTAAAACGTAACTTAAAGTCAAATGTGATCATAGACAAGAACCGAATAGAGTTTTAAAAAATTCATGTCTTTTTGAGAAGCTAAAAATACGAACCCAATAATAAAACATACATAAAAGTCTGTACAATATGTGGTACTATATTTAAAAATGGCTTACACGTAAGTCAGTGACGTGGGCATGATTAAGATAAATCTATCGGCGTCTCATTTATCAAATGTACGCCGCGACGCCGTTGACAAAGCTCTGCTAACTATATGCTTACATCTGTAAGTACAGGTGTTACATAACGACACAGTGATATATTGATGTGTTAAAATGTTCCGTGGAGGAGAGGGAAGGAAGAAACGGGAGGGGGAAGAAAATTCTTTAACAAATAAAATTGGAATATTGTTTAGAAGTTTTCATGTGTTGACTGCCTCGTTGGTCTAGTGGTTAACCTCGATCACGAGGCCCTGGATTCGAATCCTGGGTCAAGTCACGGAATAATTCTGAGTTTTTTATTCTTTTATAAAATTTTCAGGACATTCCAAGCTCGCAGTCAGCGATGTTACACAGCCATGCCCCAGAGAGCACCGAGCCGTTGGTTTTGGTCACTGTCGTCCACATCTGATAGTGATCGTTAAAAATGAAACATTATCACCCTAGGCCACCAATCCACTTTGGAGCAGCGTGGTGGGTCTGCGCTTCATATCGTTTCTCCTACAAGGAGGGAGGTCTGGCCCTGGCTTTAGTGGGCCGTGTTCGCGCCATGCCATTCGAGAATGTGCAGCGGAGCGCCGATGGTGTGGCCGCGCCAACGGGCTGTCTATGATGTCTGTGGTGGCGTCTTTGAGCGGTGTTGTGTCTGTACTGTCAAAATCTATGAATCTATTCCCTTCTTGCAACAATGTCTTCTAACAATGTAGTTTGTAAAATTATAATTCTTAATCATTAAAGTCCTAACTCCTAAGTCAACTATTTTTTTCAAATTATTTTATTCATCATTCCCAACTTAAAACATCACACATGGCCGCACCAGGCCGTTTTGTTGCTAATAAAATTGTTACTAAAATTTGTTGATTTTATAATCACATGTTGGACAGCAACCTTTACAGGAAAGCGCAGTGTTCGTCGACCCCCCCATTATTTATCGATCAAGCGGGTTTCAGGGAGCCGCTGGACGCTGTTGGCTCAAGAACGTTGTGTTCGGAAATCCTTACCTATGACCAGAAGTGATCGTCCATCGGCTAGTAATGATGATGATGATGATGTGTGGCTCTGCGTAAGGTTATTATGAATATAAATGAATTGATTTATTTTACTATTCTTTGCGACAATCGAAGAATTCAAGCATTATTCAGTCTCGACAGAGCTCTACAATGTTCAATTGCTTAGGCAATACAACTCGACTTTGCAATTGAATATTTTAGTGTCGACATCTGCGGAAGATGCTCTGATTTCGGAGTGAAACGTATGTATAGGTTTTTTCTCGGGTGCTTTCCGACGTCTTGAAATGGACAACGATATAAATAGGGACAATAACAGTTAATTAATCTAAAGAAATATGTTAAAAAGTTTAACGAACTATTAAATTATGCTATTTCGTTAATTTAGTACTGCTATCGGAAGGCATAAAAAGTTTATATATAAAAGCCAGACAAAATAGCAACAGCGAACGAACATCCAACACTTAAATATGCAGTTTGTGAACAACATAAAATGAACAATACGCTATGATTATTGCCACAATGAACTGTCATGCCGATTCAAAGGCGAACCGCCGGTTGGCCGTTCGGATATTCTTCTCTATTCGCAGTCACAAGTCATAACCGGATGCGATAAACTTATCTTATAACGATAAAATGGTTAGTTTTTTTCGACAGAATATGCTAAAATAACTTTGCGGGTCTTTAATGTTTAAATGTTGCTGTTATAGTTATTTATTACAATATTGAGATCTGAAGTAAATTTACTAACCGCATAAAATGTACTGATTCTTTGACATTCATAGCCACGAAGAAGGGAAAGTAAAAAAAATTTATTAAAGTACAAGCTTTTTAAACTTTCTCAGATGCCAGCGATTTGAAAAACCTTAAAATGCGAGATTATTTATTAAAGTACACGCTTTTTAAACTTTCTCTTGATTTTCTTAATTTATGAATGAAAACGGTATTCAAAACCATTGCGTGCTTTATAAATCTTAGAAGCTTACATTCGGCGGAAGATGGCTTTGCACATTTAACATGTTAAGATTACCCGCTAGCGCTTATATCTTAGATCACAGACAAGGAATTAGCGGCAACCTACGTAACATGAGCCGGCGTACATATGGTATTTATTTCATTTCGTTCAACCAACAAGGGTTGACAATGACATTAAATTTATGTCATATTCGTCTCGAATGCCCTCGCGATACATCCAAATTCGATGTTGACATTTATATCAAATAATACAGGCCGCTCTTTGTTTGTATTATTCGCTTTTGTATTCATAAATTGCGTTAGTAAATTGTCGAGTCGTATTAAAATTGGCGAAGTTGAATTGAAAGCTGAATTTTGAAACAAAATGTTCAGTTAGATACAACGTTATACATTTTGACAACAGGGAAATAAAATTTTGTTGATAATTATTAAAATATGTCTAAATACGAGTGTTTAATACCTAGATCTTCATATAATAGAGCCTCATGGTACATCACATACAACACAATAATTAGCCACTGGACGTCATTGTTAACATAAGAAACAGCCCACAGCTGGGAATAGGCGACCTATATGAAATTTCAAATACCACTATATTGAAGAACCTCCATACTGCGGCAGCGGCAAATAGATCCAAAATTATTGTTAGAATTTTGAACTATTTTATTAATTTACTGAATTTTATTGTGTTTTATATAATTTACTTTTGGTCATTATAAATAAATAAATAGGAGATTTTTTTTTTAAATTTACATTTATGCATTTGCAATATGTCTGATTAAATCATTTTGTAATTTAAAGCTTTTATTAGATTTATCAAATAAATTTACACAGGGCTACTTCTTAAAAAAAAAATATAACTGTATAACAGTCGAATTAAAGTTAACCCCCTGTATATAATTCTTTGTAACAAACTCTTGACATCCCCCGCGTAGGTTAATCATTTTACTCGTCGTGTAATTCTTACAATTGTTATTGACACACCAACTGTTAGGGGCATGGAATAAATGTGACCCGAAATCAATATAACGCATTATTACATTTTTGTCATTGAAGGGTTATTTAATTGCTTGCTTGGGGTAATGAGAGGCGTAGAGATAGAATTTCCTTTTAAAAGATTAAGGTTTTACCCTTAGATTATAAAAGGTTTTACATTACAATATACTTTTTATTACCAAGTAAGAACAGATAAAAAAAGGTTTAGATTTTTGTATACGAGATGGGCTATTGCCAAAATTTGCACCAGGCTGTCTAAACTTATGCTCATATTTAACTGTTTTATTTAAATACACAATGAATTTTAAACAATTACTCATGTTTCACAGCAATCATTTGAAAATATATCAAAAAAATAAAAATTTCAATCAATTTTTTGTGTTCTGAATCCCGTGACCGTCGTCATAGGATGAAAAGTCAACTTTTTAACCTTCATAACTTTTTCCTGCAACGGCATAGCTACATACAACTTTGTTTTTCTGTAAATAAAAAATCTGCACTATTTAATGACATATATATCATTACTGGGCAGCCTGGGGTACACTTCCATACAATTTTTGGCAATGTCCTTTAGTATCGAGCTTTAAAACCTCAAAAGATATTTACGAATTTCAATTGCTTTCATAAGTTATAAAAGAAATCTAAATTATCGAGTTATGTAAATAAAAATAATATAGATATCTTTTAATTGCTTAAACCTTAATATAGTTCAGATAAATACAGAAATGGACGTTATCAGAACCACAGAACAGATACGATTGGCACTCTTTTCTAGATTAAGAGATAAATATTATAATCCCTCAATCACAAATCGAAATGCGCTTACCAGCTGTATGCGATTGAAACTCAGACATTGAAAAGAATCAAAGTCCAACAAAAGAATAGTAGAATCACGAATGAAAAGCGAATCGCTTCCGCAAATTATATCAGTGTGTTCAATCTACCCGCATCAAAGGAACAAAATCAATTTTGGTACAAAGACTACAGATAAAATGTAGATGGATAGAATAAAGCTCGATAGTAAAATAAGATTTAAATTTTTACAAGTTACAAAAATCTGAATAAGTCACACCATTCTTTTGTTCTAACAGTAGTTAAACGTAATATCTTTATTTTGTCTTGAGTTATAATTGCTGGTACAATTTTTGGCTAATTAATGTTATGCTTTATTGAAGACGATAGTTTTTCATTAATTAACGGTATCACTTTCTAGTCTTGCAATTCTTAAAATTATTTATTGTTATTTAACAGTGTTTCTTTCTATAAGCATCTTTCATAAGCACACTATAATCTTGCTATCGATATCATTCCTTTAAAAATAAAATCTGAACTATATATAATAATAAATAATACGTACGAACAAACATACATATTATACATACTTCTCGCCTCATTCCTATCGGGGTAGGCAGAGACTAGATTAGTCCATTTGCCACAATCCATGCATACTTTCTTCTTCTAGTCTTATTAATCCTTTCATACAAGTTCGTCGATTTAGGGTACTCTTATCCTGGCCATATTTTAAAATGTCGTGAAATTGGTCCAGGAACATTCGCCTAGGCTTTCCCCTTTAACATTTCTATTCAAACGCTCTATAATATGCCAATATTTTTAAAATGTCTTTAAAAATGAGTCGGTCCGTCGATCCTTTTCCCTTACTCCGTGCTTCGAGGTCGAAGCGCGATCGAGATCTCGAGTACCGTTCTTCATTAACTCGATTTTATCGAGGTGATTTTAATAATAATTGGACCTCCTCTCGGATATTTTTTGACGCTGCGATCAAGATTTTTCTTAACATAGCTGATGATCCTTCATCTCTCGCTTCTGCGAAAATTGTTATCGCAGGCCGTTCTGGAATGAAAGAAAAATTTATTAGTAACATTTTTTAAAGTTAAGTTTCATTAAGTAACTTTATAGTGTAGTTAGAGTTTAGCTGAAGGTTTTATTTCATTTTCTTAATTAGCTCCGGTATAAAGCCAGTCAAAGTTTTAGGTTTAAATAAACTTAAACTAAATATACTACTAGCATACTTGTGTTTATACTTGCTATATTAGTAAAATACCAATGAAACATCATATTTCCTAAAAGTATAAATATAGCATAGTTATTAATTTTACGATGTAGACACAGATTTGCCGATACATGAAACGGGAGCTCAACACGGAGCAAAACTAGTTATAATATAAGTGCAGTAATTTAATATTGACGACCGAATACAATTATAGAAAATAGGAGCCTTGTAGTCATCTAAATAGGCTGATAAGTATGATGATAAATAATAAAATGAAAATCCACAACTACCGCAACAGGAACTTCAGTGAACTCTAATAAACCGCTGTAAACTTTTAGAGTCCTATAAGTCTGCTACACCGAATTAAGGTTAGGTAGCCGTACAGTAAATCGCCCGTAAGCGGCACACGGCTGCATAATTTTTAAATAAAACCTGTACGCAGTTCCGTCGGTACAGTCGGCCGCGATATCTATTTCAGTTATCTGATTCACACTAACAATCGCACTGATTGTGTACTCTAGGTCATAGAGATTGATTATATGCACAGAATAGCTTATGCATATGTCTTGGAGTGGGTACGTTTTATATTTTGACGTAATTGCTTCCATAATTGAAGGCTAATAAACGAATTTATGATAACAAAATTTTGATGCTAATATGATCTCATCGTCATTATTACTAGCTTAATTGAATGGTCCACTACAGGACCAGGCCTCTCATATATTAGACTCTCTTAACGCAATGGATTGGCGTAAATACTTCATTAAAATGGCGTCTATTGTAGGAGGAAATTATTCATTTTTTAATGCATTTTGTTGCTATTTTTAAAAGTACCTATTTAAATAGCCCACTACAGAGCGAGGCTTTTTTTTATAGGAGAAGAGATATTGGCACCAATATCGTGGTGCCAATATCACCACCCTGCTTTAAAGAGTGTTGGCGGACTTAGGGCGATAGTGTTTGACTCTAGCGATAGAATGATTATGATTAAATGTTAATGATAACGACACATAAGCTCGCCTCTGGGCCGAGCGAGGTAGATACATGGGTCAGTATTGATGCTCTTATTTGTTCGAATTCATTTACGTATATGACTTCAACGATATCGATTTTGTTTCAATTTGATCAAATAATTTTTTTTCTATTAATATAAGCAGCGTATATCTATAATAAGTATTTTGATATAACATAGTATGCATAACTAATATCCTATTTGTTACTACAATTAAATATCCATCACCTGGAGGCTTTGCATTTTATTGTTTCAAAATCAGCTTAGACCATTATGGAGCGCGCTCTGAGGCTTCGAGATTTTATCTGGGGCTAAATGTTTCGTGAATAAAATTGGTCGCGCTCGTTGCAATCGGATCTCGTATCGGGAACATAATATATAATTATGTAACTGTCTTGTTGATCCAGTGGTGGGAATAAATGCCTTCAGTTCACCAGCTCCTGGGTTTGAGGAAATATTGAGCTATTCTTTCTTCCAAGAAATTCGCATTCATTCCGTTTATCCCGGTCATTATAATTAATATCTAATAATGATCGTTACAACATGTAACTGTTTCGAAGTCCCATACAAAGGTAAACATTCGTCACATAAAAATACAAACACAATTTACATCATGTTTTAGATCTTTCTAAAGGTTATTATACTTTTTATTTAAAAGTATTAGATTGGCACGTGATCGTCTTTCGATTACGACCCTATTATCAACGTTATGTCCATAAGTAACACTAGGACTTTTAGAGTTTCGGAAGATAAAATTCATACAACCATAAATAAATCTTGACTATCCCTAAACTCACACTTTCTCACTGTATTTATTACATGACTGATTCTCATATATGTGGCCCCTTTCATGTTTTATAAATTAATTGCTTTATATTTTTCAATACACGAAGTGATTCCCATTTATGGGACCTCTCCGTGTATTATATAGTTCCAAAAATGTGATTAGAATCAAATTAGTAAGTCCTCAGACAAACCTTTGATCGTTGGCATCTTTCTATTGGAAGATGGTCAATTCTGTTCAATGGCATCTTTCTATTGAAAGATGGTCATATGCTCCAACCCGCAATATGACGGTGCCCCGCTACCAGAAATGCTAGTTCTATGATGCCCGGGCCGAGTGAGGGTTACCGCAAAACGTCTAACTTAATAATTATAATATGATAGCCACACTTCGTGAATGCAGCCTCCGTTAATGTCTCTATGAACTTCGCTAGTTGCCAGAACATTCTGCGCCGACCACATCGCACAGCTCAACGAACCGTTCAAAGAACCGGCACGATTCTGTGGAAAGAATCTAATAATCGAATCTCTTATTAGAGAAACCGGAGCCCCCCTTCTTTGTGAGAGAAATGTATACGACACAAGTTATAGAGGTTGTTATAGAGGTGTGTTCCTCTTTATATTGGATTAATCACTAATTGTGAGGAGTTAGAAGAGAATAAGGCACTCAGTAAGTCAACATAGAGCTCAGACATCCGTTTCAAACATCTCGTCAGATGAAGATTCAGAGCTGAACCAAATGTAAGTGGCTAGTATCTCACTCCTCAACCAATCAGATGAGTATACCTCGTTACGAGGTGTTATGCGTTCAAAAAGCTTTAACATAGATATAAATACAACAGTCGTATTTTATTGTGTAAATGCCCAAGCTGTCAAGGCATATTTATATGAAGATGTTAATATATTTATATTATAATGTGTCTTGCTATCACATAATTCAATAATTTATTTTATTAAATTCAATATTTCTTAGTAAGGGTGCATAACCTTACTTGATGGATTATTGCGTATTAATCTCTTTCCATATATGCCTTCGCACACTATTTATAACCGACCTCTATGTATTATATACATCGCTCGATGAAAATACAGAGGACGACACAGACGCGGAACACATAGAAACAGACGGAGCGGCGCCCCGCGCATCGCGCATCGCACATCGCGCATCGCTCAAACACTGAGTCACTTTTCGTCTCCGGCAGCCGTCGGGGCGTATTTGACATACAATATGTATAGATTGAGAAGCGCTTCACGATTTTGTGTTCAATTAGAAAATACTTCTAATTACGTGTTTTATATAAAACACTGTTGTTTATCGTTTTACTATTCTTTAATAAAACACTTTTATATATTTTACATGTATATATATATTTATATATATTTTAATTATTTTTTAGTGTTATTATATATGTTAGTATGTACGATTATGATCGTCACAAACATCAAACATCCAAGCTTGCCAACCTGAATCGGTGCATCGTGATGGCTAAGTTCATATTTAATTTTTTGTTTTTTAATTTTTATTATATAATTTAAACATAATTATTAAATACATTATTAGTCTCTTAGCGTCCTGAAATTTTATAAAGTTTATATGGATGCTGCACATTCCTCTTAATTCTATAAACAATCTTATAGTCTATCCGATACTACAAACTACATTCTGTTTTCTAATATATTATATGTAGAGAATAATAATAATCATATTTATGTAAAGATAGAGTTTTTTTAATAAAGTAATCGCCGCCTATACTATCGACATTGATATTTTTATAATAAGTTACATTTCACAGCGCCAGGAATTTGCGAGAAACTGTGGATCTTTGGAATTCATATCATTGATCGAAAGCGATGGAACGATCGACTGATCGAGCGATATATTCGATCGTATCGTGGACCCACATAATTATAGAGAGCGCGTCAGATTTATTCATTCTGCGAAACTTCTTGTATAATTCAAAAGATTTTCACATAAAATATTTATATCAGCAACACGATAATAGTATGTTGAATGCATTTGCGTAAAATAAAATTAACGTAATACTTTAACTTTAAGTATTGTCTTAATTATTTGAGTTAAAAAAAATTCTATAGGAGATATGTACCTACGAATGTAGTTTAAAATGAACAAATTGATTTTTATAATTTGACACACAAAAAGAGAGTTTTTAAACTCAACATACTTAACTTTATTTAGATACTTAACTTTATTTAGATAATGAGAGATGCAGAACTAAGAGTAGTGGCCCAAGGATCATAGGACAAAGTAAATGTGAGACGCATGTTGGCAGAAAAGAAGGAAATAGTACAGATATTCCCAGATACTTCAAACCATTATTTGAGAAAAAGAAGGGAGAATGGGACAAAAAGAACTAAAGAAAGCTATAAGTCTGCTAAACGGTTCCGTGCTGAACCGACATCTAATGAAATAAAAAGATATCAATAGCACTTTCGACAAAAACGACCTCTGTACAGTTCAGGTCGAAACTAGTCCAAGGAATCAAAATGGAGACCGAAATTTTTGCGGAGCAATAAAGTTTAAAATTTACAGTATGACTGCAATGTTAGATCATAATAATGTAATCCAGTTAGTTTAATTCTCCATCCACCCATTTTATTCACACGAGGTTCTTAGCTTTTATTTACAAAACCTTCTTAACCTACTTAGGGTCACGTTTCTTGTAACAATATAATTTCAATGACTCAATTAGGTGGTGTTATTTAGAATTAGAGCAACTTTGAAGTGTCGCACGGGTTGATTTCGGGTGTGGGGGCAAATGACGTGCTTGGCATACGGAACGGCCACATAACAGCCGTCTACAGACGTCCCGACAACTGCTATCAGTATGTCGATTCTGTCGAAAAATGCATCGTACGAACATATCGTCAATCTCCCCTTCAGTTCGACTGTAAGTCCAATATGACAAAATGTCATTTGAGAATTTTGCAACCGTTGAACATTGGTTTCAACTGACGTGGAATTTGGAGAATTGCTCTGCTGGTGTTATCTAAATTTCACGATGCGATAATTCTTAACTACGGTACTAAAGAGACATTTTTGATTATTATTCGACCATATGTTTCTTTCTCAACACAGGAAATGGCTGCCGGCGCATCTTTACCCTAAAAATTATATTACACATTTCTTGAGAGAAAACCATTAGTTTGCATGATGGTAGCAGACTACAAACGACGTGTTGCAGCGATATTACTGGTTTGTATGTATTAATGTAATATACCTTTCGTGGCAACAATGACACGTGACAAGTCATCTATACTAATATTATAAAGAGCAAAAGTTTGTAAGTTTGTAAATGGGGCATCTGTTGGGGGTAATCTTCGGAACTACTGATCTGATTTAAAAAAATCTCGCACCAGTAAAATGCTACACTATCGGGGAGTGTTTTAGGCTATATTTTATATTTGTAATATATACATTAGCCGACTTATCACAGTTTTTGACGCGCGAGTCTGACCGTGAAATTTATTTAATCGGCTTTATGCGCGTGCGCTGCCTTAGCTATTGCATATAATTGAAAACATTGTATGAAAACTTTATGTATCTTTAAAAGTTCTACAAAAAAGTCCGCAATATCAATATCAATACATCTATCTTTTATGTTTTGGCAGATATAGAACTTATTTTGTTTTAAAAAAATATTTAATTCATGTGCTTACGTTTACGTCATTATTTATACAACTAAACTTAAATCCTTATCAAAATCAATTATTTAATAATCACAAGAATATTATAGAGATAAGATTTGCCTTTTACGGTATGTCAATTAGTTATATAGTTTAGGAGATAATGCAAAATTTCTAAAAAGCAGGACTGCCGCTATGAAGTCCATATCAAGTTGAATTCTACGTATGTACGAGTACGTGAGCACATTTTGGTAAATATGCAGTTTCATAGAAATCGATCTTTGTTCAATTTATTTGCCGTAAAAGACCATATCTCTATACTATTAATATAAAGCGTTTGTTTAAACGGGCTAATCTCTAGGTCTGCATGTCGGATTGTAAAAATTATTTTTGTTTATTTTAAAAGCTAAACTCAAAAGTGTAATAGACTATTTAACATTAAGCTATATCAGCTTGACATAAATACATATTATTAATGTTAATGTACTGTAATGTCGTACAATGTCGAACAAAAATGTAGATCTTTAGTACAAGGGACGGGACGGAGGATACTGCTTCACAGAAAACTATAAAATAATTATATTGAGAGGGGGAGCGGGGAATGAGTATTTTTTTATGAAAGTCTGTCTTTAAAATTAGAAGGTTAGGTAAGAGGTTTTCACGAGGAGAAAGTCGCGGGCGACTACTAGTTTCCGTATACATTTATAGAAACCAGTAGTTTCACACTATTGCTGCTATCATCGTCAACTGTAATTGGCTACGAACCTTTAATTTTTTTTCTGTAGGGTTAACTTGTCATTCGAATTCTAACTTCATGATCTAAAGCCTAAAATCTAACCATTTACCCAGCAAGGCAATTAAAATTGGTCTAAACGTAGTAACATGTTCAAAGGACGCTTGAGAACAAGTTGGCACGTCTGTAGATGGTTAAACGGAACGGTCCCATTAACTCGCATCTCTTTTGAGATGTAAATAGGATTTTTTTCCTTATGAAATCTCTTCATTGAATATTTCGAACCACGCTCGCGGCTGGATTTATTTGGAGGAGGCTCGGAACTTCAGAAGCTACAATGATAATGAGAAAGGATAAGAACTGCTTGCTCGTGTTCATTTCATACTGAACAAAATATGTGTTATTTTTCTATTATTCTATTTTAAATATATAGGGAACAAATATGCTAGGATATTAACTCATGCAACTTGGGTCTTCTCCACAATTAAGCTATAAAAAATGAATGCTATCCGAATATAAGCAAAAAGTACGCAGCAAACTTAACGTAATTACTTGTATTAGGTACTGTTAAAGTTAAACTTTAATAATCCTGTGACTGCCTCGTCGGTCTAGTGGTTAGCCTATGTGGGTTTGATCAAGAGATCCTGGGTTTGAATTCCGGGTCACGGAATATTTCTGAATTTTTCATTCTTTTATGAAATTTTCAGTAAATTCTGAGTCGGGAAGTTGTTGGCAGTTACACCTCAGTGCCTCTGATAGCACGTTAAGCCGTCGATCTCGGTCACGTTACGTCCGACGTACGTAACGTATTATCGTTAATAAATGGAACATTATCATCCTAAGCCCGCCAACCCGCTTTGGAGCAGCGTGGTGGGTCTACGCTCCATATCCCCTCTCATATAAATAGGGAAGCCTGGCTTTGTAGTGGGCAGTTAATAGGCTGATGATGATAAAATTCCTCTTAAGGGGCATACTAAGAGAGGTACAATAACATCACTAAAGTTTGTTTTAAAAAAGTATTAATAAAATAACCTTTATAAACAGGTGTGATAGCATTGTACATGTTACTGTGAACGCTAACCGATATAAACAAGGCTATTACTGAATCAATGAAATTTTATTGCATCTTAAATTAGCAATCCTTTGTAATCTATGAAGCGCTGTCGTTCGCATTTCAGATTCATTGTCTCCGGAACAGTACACGAATGCAGGGTAAAAGCGCCAATGATCGACCATTGTACGAACGCACGCCCCATGTTCTAGCGTTACTGTGACGTGAGGTAACAAAAGTGACCTAATTATGTTTTTCTCACTTTTATTCTCGCGTTTCTATTTCAATAGGAATCGGGTATGAATTAACAGTGAAACTTTGTTGTTTTTAATATTTAAATTTAAGCGTCGTTACCTCGCTTTGAGGCGTTCCATGTAAGGCTTGAAGTGCAAGCGAGAGCGCGAAACGAGCGACATAGAAGCACAATCGGCCTTTGCGTTCGGCAGCGTTCGACAATCGTCTATTAAATATAATTATTAAACATATTAATTTAAAATAAAAATTAATATATTTATTATAAATTTAAAATATAAATTGATAAAATCAAAATCAATTATTTTATTAATTTAAATTAATATTTATAAATATATACTTAAATTAAAAATTCTAATAACCAATTAAATGCTACCATTCTATCAGTATTTTTTTAAGACATTGTCACGTTCAACTATCGTCAGTAAACCGACTTTACAGACAACCAATTTTTTACTTTCATTAAATGCCATAAAGCCTCGAAGGGCTTGATGCTCTGAATTTAGTATCGCAAATTGCTTGGGTAAAACTCACTATTTTTGATAATACTCGTTTGAAAAAATACTAGCGCTGTACTTATTTCTGCCACCAAGCAATTTTACCTTGTTGGTCCAAAATAATAGTCACTTACGCCTAAGCGCATTCCTGATTCAAATGAATGCGTGTATAGCATAATGATAATAAATAAAATAAAATATAATATTATATTATTATAAATTCAAATAACCAGACAGCTAAGAAGTAATGAACTGAAATGAGAAAATCAAGGATCACTTTATCTATATACAATTCTAAATACTTTATGGTGTCGCAGGCGGGGACAAGCAAAACTTTACTACATGCGGGAAAAGAAAGATCTATCAAAACTTCGTTTGTCCCCCGCTTTCTCCCCCACTTACAGTCGCCATTTTGAAATTTTGAATAACTTATGTCAATGCCACAATTTAAACTAATTCAACTACACCTCATAATATGTCAAAATTAGGCTATAGCCTGCCAGAGAAATGGACATACACACATACATACGCTCGAAAAACATCACCCTTCTTCTGACGCAGTTGGGTAAAAATAACAAAGGGACAATACATGCCCCGTTAGTTCAAATTCGCCGTTAGGCCACTTTACGACCGAGGGTACCACATAATGTCAGTATCGGAAGGGCTCAAAGTGTCGCCCCTGTCACACAAGTGCACTTGCTACACGTTATCCAGATATGCTGCAAATTTTGAACGCTGCTTTGAATGAGGACTAATTCCATTGTCGCTTCGGCATATGGGCAACATGACGGGGGCGGTGAGCGCGGATTGCTAATGTTCGAAGGATTTACTGATCGCATTCGGGCATTGTGTCGTTTATTAATAATAATGTATTTGAATATTGGAGTAGGCATGTGGTTTTTATTGAAGTGGCATTTATCAGGGCTTTTTATGTTTGTCTAGCTTTTGTTCGAAGTTGCGCGTGCGGTATTTATACTTTGTCAATCGATCGCTTGAAAGTTTCATGTCTGGCGTTTAATTTTATTTCTAGTCGGAAACTGGATTTATCATATAAATTAAAAAAAATTGCTACAGGGATATTTATTGCAATATAAGACATCAGATGAAATTTTATTGCTACGTCGTTCACGTCCCTAAAAAGTATAAAATAGGTAAACAAAGATCAAAAGTTTAAGAATTCAATTTTTCCGATTCTCAAAAATTGGATATGTCTACTTAAAAGGCAAGTGAAATTTTATAAGCAAGCTAGTTTTATCTCAGTAGTTATGTGGATTCTGTAACAAAATTCGACAGTGCAAGTCTTGACGTTGTCTCTATCTATCTCTATCTAATACGATACTATAGATAGAGAAATAGAGACAAAGGTTCGTAATAGAATCGACTCAAATCTTATAAATTTACCATTAGGCGGTGTGCAATCATAGGCACAATGGCCAACATCGTGGCCAAGTGCGGAAAAAGCCTGGGAAGAAGAAGGCGGAATCGTGGGTTAAACGCGAGCTTATTTCATACAAAAATATCTCATTTTTAATACGTCCGACAAAAAGTATTAAGAAAAAATTTTTTACAAAAAAATAGAACCGACTCAAAACTTTTTGGCTACTAGTGCCGTTAATATTCTATGACAGTATAGTATGAGTACGTTAAGTAGCGATAAAGCACTAAAAAGTAAGAAATAAAATTTTTTAACAAAAAATAGAACCGACTTAAAACGCATTAAAAAGTAAAAAATAAATGTGTCATTTAGTTGCTTTAATTTACTTAAGCATATATATGAAGTCGGTGCCAGCCATCAAAATTGGACAACTCTGTACAAATTTCTGTGTCATACATAAAAAAATATATATACGTGTCGAATTGAGAACCTCCTCCGTTTTTTTTCATTGTATCATTGATTAGTAATGATAAATTAACAATTTCAATAATCTTATCAATAAATAAATAACTTTTTACGTAATACACGGTAAAATTGTTACATTAGATGTAGTATCAGTGTACCTACTGTGTATTATGGCATGGAACAATAAAATTAAAAAACAAGTAGGTACATTTACCCAATTATAAATTAGACGAGCTGTAATAAATATATAGTACACAGTTTTTTAAAAGATGTTAGATTGGTCAATGTTACTTAATGGTAACAGTTTACATAGTAATGACTTAAATATACCTACTACGTATAAAGATGCAAGAAAAAACAATAAATAAATCACAATTTATCGTTTGTCTATTTACGAATATCTCTATAGCAACTGAACGGATTTAATGTAACTTATAGATTTTAGTTTATTTAAATAAAAGGTAGAGAAAGTTTGACTATTTCCCTTCGGATCGCTAATTTACAAAACCAACAATTTTTTTATAAACATAATCAACTGACCAAAGATAAACACACTTTGTACCAAAACCTCGATTTATGTTCGTAAAAACAGTGTAACCTCTAGAATCTGGCATTAATAACAAATGAGGGTGGCTCACCCAAAAAAGGACCGCAGACAGCCATTGTTCTGTCACCCTCGTGTCACTAATTTTGATTTTGTTTGCCCTTTTATGTTTAACTGCCTTTTTGGTTCTGTAGTTAGCTTGTTTGAAATCACAAGGTCCTGGGTTTGAAACCTGGATACTGAGGTTTTTTTTCTTCTAAAAAGTTTTAGCATATTAATATGAAAAAGTTATAAAATAAAAAAAATTGCATCTCATGAAAACAGTAACTTTAGAGACATCTAGGAGCTCTCAGAAACTCAGCACTTTAGCATGCTTAGCAAATATTTTATTCAAGGTTGAAATTGAAAAAGTTACCCGGGTACCTTTTGTCACTCCCATTAGGGTTAAGCCGTCGGTCTCGGCATTTATTATTAACATCTGATAGTGATCATACATTGCAAGTTAATTAAAAGCTTGTAAAAGGCCAAGTGCGAGCCGGACTTGAGTATTTGATATAACTTTGAGCTTGATACCTCCACTTGTTCCTGAGAAAAAGAGTCTTGACAGAAAGAGAGACGGACGGAGAAAGTAATCCCTTAAGGGTTCCAGTTTTCCCTTTCGAGGTACAGAACCCTAAAAACACCATGCCGATATTTAGCCTTTTCAGGAATAAAATAAAAAAAATAGTTTATTAATATTTAGACAATCACAGTCATATTCATACAATGGTTTATTTACTAAACTAAATGAATGAAATTCTAGTTGGATTTACCGAAAATAAAATAACATTCAAATAGAAATCCGTAACAATTCAAACTTATCACCTGTGAAATAAAATGTAACTTAATAGTCCATTTTGAACTACGGCAAATGCACAAATACAATGTTTTAGCACAACTATTAAATACTGGCCGAATAAAGTTCACACCGTAGCGTGTGAATTTTGGAACTAAAATAAATGAATTCTTATCCATCAATATTTCACCCACGACCAATATAATGTATTGCAAACATCAAAGAACACCAAAAAGAAAATATAATTAGATATATGAATGACCCTTTTTATACATATTCTTTTCTTTAAAAAGGGTCACATTTTTTGTGTTCTAGTAGGTATAGCGTAGTCCTAATAAAGAAGAACAATCCTTTCGTACATTGTTTTGTTATATCTAGCGACCGGCCGAATTTGAATGTTATATTAATTTAAGTAGCTGTTCTCAGCGGTTACATGTTTACTTACTCGTAGACTCACTCGACACCCGCATGCCATGGGCAAACAGGTTATGTCCTAAAACTGCACGGTCCTAGCGTAGAACTGCAAAAAAGTTTCTCAGGACTAGGATTCGATCTTGGTCTCGTTACATTAGAGGAGAGAGATTTCACTCAGCCTGCAAGCAGTCCGCTACCACTGCGCAATCGGAACGTAATAATATAATTATTAATAAATAGGTAAACCTGGGCCAAACCGGAACTGGTTGTTAGTATTTAATAAAATCTTGGACCACGGTTAATTCAATAAATTAAAATGATAATTAAACGAAATGGTTACCATATAAATACATTTGTTAAATTCCTTTTCAATAAGTTTCATATTTAAACACAAAGTATGGCCCAATTTCCGGTAGGTTATGGTTGATGAAATATATTTCATTGAATAATTAACTTACTGCTGAGGTAAAAGGGCTTAATATTTTCAGTTTTATATAAGAAATGTAAAATTTAGCATTATTTTTATTTGTTTCTCACACGTCTCTTGATTGTATGTATGAAGGTATGCTCATATCTTCCAAACCGCTGAGCCGATTTTCATAGTTAAGATATCGTTAGATTTGTCACAATACTCCAAGTTTATATATAGCAGACGTTAATAAGAACTAAATTATACTCAGCCTAATTTTGAATTGATTTTGTAACGTTAAACTTTTGTACTTTTTGTTACGTTTTTTTATCAGAAAATAGTCGTAAGTACATCTAAACTGTATTTTAAAATAAATATTAAATGATACATGATTAATGCGTAGATAATACATGATATCCTTCTTCCTTAAGCTAGTAATAAAGTAATTAACTAATTTTGAGATCACGAAACAGTACACACATAGGTTTAGTAATACAAGAATTGTTGGTTTAAATACATTACAAGATAGATTTGATTTGTTCCACAGAGCCTGCGCACCATTTGCTAACATAATGTTCTTGATAAGCGCACTCTAGGGAACATTATTAATCTCCCGGCGATCCGTCTTTTATCGTTCTAACTCCGATGTACGTCTTTTGATGGTCAATAAATCAAACACTATTGAACCACGTACAGATAGCGTTGCCAGCTAAAGTGCATTTTCTGTTTATCTTTTGTTTATTTCTTGTTCTATATATTGTTTAAAGTTACGTGCACAGAACTAAAAAGCTCTTGCAGATGCTGGTAATGTATGAGTTTATACAACGTGTTAGGTAAATATCCTACAAAACAGTCAACCAGGAGTAAGCGTGAGAAAAAAGAAAAAGAGCCTAGAAAAAGAATCTTCCTAGGCAGAGTCCTGAAGGAGATATGTGGACAAGAATTTGCTTCTTCAAGGTGTCAACCCATTTTAACCGAAGAAAAAAACGGAGGAGGTTCTCAATTCGACACGTATATATTTTTTTTTATGTATGACCACGCATAACTTTTTACAGAGTTGTCCGATTTTGATAATTCTTTTTTTATTAGAAAGGGCATACTTCCAAGGTGGTCCATTGTCATCATGTTAGGATCTGATTATGATATTCTGGAGAAATTGAAGGAACTCTTCAAAATTTGGAGGCACGCTTACAGCGATTTCGGTCTTTGTCTCGGTATCGGTAGCTTTTTGGCTACTAGTGCCTTATAATATACTATGACAGTGTAGTACGTTACGTGGCGATAAATCACTAAAAAGTAAGAAATAAATTTTTTTAACAAAAAATAGAACCGACTCAAAACTCACTAAAAAGTAAAAAATAACTGTGTCATTTAGTTGCTTTAATTTACTTAAGCATATCTAGGATTCGGTGTAGGTTCGATAAGTAAATTAAAGCAACTAAATGACACAGTTATTTTTTACTTTTTAGTGCGTTTTGAGTCGAATCTATTTTTTGTTAAAAATTTTTTTGCTTTTGTTACTATGGAATTTCTTTAATTTAAAATAATTATTTTATACCTATATAAAATTATGTTAACAAGGTCGAAGTGTATCGGTACGTTTCGGTATGTTATACCATTTACTCGTTGTATATGGTCGTGTAGTTATAAGGCTATTTTTAAAGCTCCAAAACAAAGGCAAATGAAGTGTAGATCTTAAATCAACGCGCCCAACAAATTAACTTGCAAACCCTATTGGTTTTTAGCGTGTTATAATGTTTACTAATAAGTTGATTTGTATGATGATAGTAAATAAAAAAAATAAAAAAACTATTAATGCTCTTTTTTTAAGGGTTTAGGTTATAATATTAACGTATACGGCGCAGTGACCCTTCATTTTGTATCCAAGGCCGTGATTTAATTCCAGAAAATACATTTTTATAGTAGGTATAAAAATATCAGAACAAGTATAAAAATACTTGTAGGTAAAGATGAATAATACAAACATCGCCATCTAGTACCAAAATAATCGTAGCTTGTCTTAGAAAACTAATATTCATATTGATATAAAGAATACATAAATACTTATAATAAGTAACATACATATTTATTAGACAAATACTTTCCACATGTGGGAATCGAATTTATGGCCTTGTGTGCTAAAAGCAAGGATATATATTATGCCACTCAGTCGTTAAGAGTTATTGATGTTAATGTATAACAAGAAGCTTCAAGTATTTACAACCAAACCAAAGTAAACCGTAGCCTACTAAATAGCACGATAAAGCCGAATCAATTGTGCCCTCATACCGTGCCAAGATGCAATAAATGCATGAAAACTCGTTCAACATAAACCATTTGTTTTATCCTCTGTACATGCCACTTTAACGCTCTTATTACAAGGTATTAGAGTTCTATATTGTAAGAGCAGCGCTGTTTCATGTAAACGATGTGTACTAGAGTATAATAAACGATTCCGATACTGGAAATCATTTGTTTGGCTTCGAAAATGTGGAGATAACTGGCTGGTGTCGCAGTTTATATTTCCTTATGAGAAAATAAAAGGTCTGCGCTTGCATTCTGATGGCCTTACGAAGTCATATTTTTCGATAGTTCCTCCTGATACCGACTGAAAAGTTGTAACAGTTTACAAGTTGTGTTCGATAATGTTGTGTAATGTTGTTAAGTAGCGGTGTGCATTTCACAAATGCAGAAAATCGTTGATTACTCTTAGTACATACATCACGTACATACATACATATTCCATACCTAGGGGCAGGCAGAGAGCACGTTCTTCTCTTGCCACGATCCTTGCATATATCTCGCTATTTCCAATTTCAATAAACAAGTCTGTTAAGAATAATTTTGACCTGGCCTTTACTAAGAATATCCTGGATTTGATCCAGAAATGTTTGCCTTGATCTTGCCCTTCCAATAGTTTCATTCACTCTCGCCTTACGATTCCCTATCTTAAGTCTTTACGAATGACTAGTCTTCTACTCTTAGTATGGACATCAAAATCATCTTTGAAGTATTTCGATCGATTCAAGAGGTTAAATAAAGCCTATGCCCACCAATTTGGTACACAATGGCTAATTAAGAAGAAGATCTCAATCCAACTGGATATAAAGTTTATGGTGTTAATGATAACTACGGTAAGTACGGTATATTTGCCAACCATAATAACTAAGTATATGTTATCGAAACGCTAAATCACTCAGGGTTACATTTGTTTTTGCTTATGATGTGGTAGCTACAGCATAAACGCTACCTCAAGACCTAAAAACTAAAATTAGGCTATAGATCTACTGATATTTTTTTTATACCTATTAAAGCTCATGCTGAATGATTACCGCCGCCCATGTACATTTACAACACCAGAGGTACTGTTAATGCGTTGCCGGCCTTAGATAGAACTAACATCGTTTATTATAGATAACTTTTTCCAGTCATAACAACTCTAAAATCTTTTGCTGGTGGGAGGTTTCAGCTGTGGCTAGTTACCATCCTACCACCAAACACGTACCGCCAAGAGATTTAGCGTTCCGGTACGATATCATGTAGAAATTGAAAGGGATGTGGATTTCATCCTTATAAGTTAGCCCGCACCCATCTTAGATTGCATCATCACTTACCATCAAGTATGGTTACAATCAAGGGCTAACTTGTAATGAATAGAATAAAAACTCTATCATAAAGACAAAATTTATTTGTACAAGTTTAAAGGACATCGTTAACTTAGATATTGCATTAACGATAAAAGATACATAAGTACGTGTTTAGTTCTTTTATTACTAAAACACGTAATTTTATTGCTAAGCCATAACCTGTCTCAAACAATTTATATCGAAACATTTAGCAAAACAAACCACAAATACCTACTGTACTTGTTTGTAATGTCGGCTTAAATAGCACCAGTCGTGAAGTGAAGGTCGAATGCTAATACCAAATAAGTACTAAAACAATAGCAATATAATACTAGAGAGACCTTCGCGTGTGGAACCGTGGACCCCTTATCCGAACAAGAGCCTTGGAACTATAAAAACGATAAGGCACCCATTTCTTAACACAGAAATTGAGAGTTCATTCACAATCAGCTTTAAAAAGATATGAAATCGTAAATCACTGTGCTCTCTCAATTCTGTTCGAGGTTAAGTAAACATAGAGTAATGTATAGCAGAGTGTTTTCATTAATATTAATTACAAGTAAGCCTTTGACTGCAATGATGCACCTGATGGTAATGATGCAATTGAAGATGGAAGCCTGCTTCCATTTTTAGGAGTAGGATGAAATCCACACCGCTTTCGGTTTCTAAACGACATAGGAGAGGAACGCTAAATCGCTTGCCGGTACGTCTTTGTTGGTGGGATGGTAACTAGCCACGCCCGAGGCCTCCCACAAGCTAGCCCAGTACCAATTAAGATCATCTTGCCTCGTAGGTCTAGTGGCTAGACTATGAGGTTTCGATCACGAGGTCCTGGTTTTTAATCCTGGGTCGGGTATTCTCAGTTTTTTATTCTTCTTTAAAATTTTCTATATAATAATCAACTGATAGTTAATACTTGTAAATGAAACTTTATCTCTCTAAGCCTACCAACCCACATTGGTGCAGCGTGGTGGGTCTACGCTCCATATCCCTTCTCCTACAGGGAGGAAAGCTTGGCCTTGTAGTGGGACGTTAATAATAATCTAGGATAATGATGGTGTGAAAGTCGACTGCTCTAATAAACCTAATAGAAAGTTCTAGAACAAGTTAGTCTACATTCAACATTGATAAGGCGAAACAATACCAGCACAACTGTCATTGGGTGATAGGTCCGGTGGACGATTTGTCGCCCGATATCAAAACGCTATAAATCGCGCTCCACAGTAAATACGAGCGCGACACTTTTGATGGACGATCGCCTTCAACGAAATAAAGAAGCGCTCTTTGCAAGTGTATCAATAGACTTGTATAAAGTCTTTTCAGTGTTGCTTTAGGGCAGGTGACGTGTAAATATTTTTAGCTGGACAGCCAGGCAACCTGTTTCTTAGTATATTACAATGTTGCTAGTTTTTGTTTGCGATTTCGCTCGCTTTAATGTTGACAGTTGTATGCGTAGTAGATTTTTAAGATGCTGATCCTTGGTTTGATTCCCGGTTAGGACAATTAAAGTTTTTATAATTGGGCCAGGCTGGTGGTGGTCGTAATTAATTACTTTACAACCGATAGGGACGTACCAGCAAGCGATTTAGCGTTCCGTTACGATGGCGGTAGAAACCAGGTGTGATTAAAGTCTTGCAACTTCTAGTAAAGAAAAACAGAAAAAGAAATAAGTCGCTACTTAGGCCATTGTTAATTGTCTTCCGTTTTCGCAGCTTATTCAGTGAAGGAGACAAAGTCACATTCACATTAATAACATTAGTATGGCAAACATTTACAAGTATTGACTCGTACTAGATAGATCCAATAGAAGCAGTCAGCATCTGCGTGGTGACTTTGGTGGCGACTACGAGCTCCCTGTCTTAAGTCACCTAGACTTATATTTCAACCATGTACTATGTATGAGATGAATGAAGTCAAAACTGTTTTAATTTATCCCGAAAATCCCTAGGTCCTAGCGTGCATCTAAAGCAGATGTTCTTACAGGAAACTATCTAGAGTGTCGTTTCATTCATCTACATTCGTGCGTTCATTCTGCGTTCCATCAAGCCTTATACCTACTACGTTCCCATTGTGACGCCACCAGAAAATATTCATTCCGAAATAAAAAATCAAAAGTTTTTCACAACTTTAAATATCTCACCCACCGAACAAATCCAGTAATTCGTATTACTACCACGTCGCACTATTATGCACTTTTCGGCGTTTTCGTGAATCTATAATGCAGGCACTAAATCAAGCCTCCACCATTTGCATATAAGTGGGGCGACAAAGAACAAAGGGGGGGCTTTATCAATTCCTTTTGTAGATACGATATCGGGCTGCGCATAACTTTGCTTATCTGGGACCATTAAATCATCTTGTCTTTGTGCTTTTTTTTGCGATATTTTTATATTGTTTCCTTTTAAATCGGGTTGTGGTGCGGCTGGTATTAAATGATGAAAGTTATTCTAAAGTAAAACGTCTGGTTGTAAGAAATTGCCTGTTAAGTGTGCTAGTAGTATTAGAAAGTCAAAGTCAAAATCTAAATATCATTATTAATTCAAATATCCTGGAACTAATTCAGCACATTTTAAAGCATGGCCAGGTCGGGAGTACCCTAAATCGACGAATTTATATGAAAATATTTAATGGAAGAATGTAGAAAATTTAATGGAAGAATGTAGAAATTTAATGGAAGAATGTAGAAATTTAATGGAAGAATGTAGTATCTGCTTACCCCTATGGGAACGAGGCGTGATGTTATGTATGTATGAAATAGATAGCAATAAATTACAAAGAATATAATGATCTTGCTATTTTATTTTTGTTTACATGATCATCGGTGTCCTATTGGTGTGTAGTGGGCATTAGGGGTGCATCCCAGTAGTACGTATTAGTAGTGGTATGATTTTAATCTTTCGTCATTCCCAAAATAATCTTCAGCAATTAAAGAAATAAATTGTTGCTGACGTTTTGTGCAATTTAAGCAAAGCTGTATTCGGTATCGTATGTTTAGTTACTTCACCATAATGCATTTCAGTTTGAGTAGATACTATCAAATTTAAGTGGACATAATAAAGAGATTCCATATTATACTTATAAAAAGTAGGTAATTTATAAGTAACGTACAAAGAAGATGTTGATATCGACATTTCTTTAATTATATCCCATAAGTTCTATATAGAACTAATGGGACACTTAACTCTAATATGGCGTGTCAACAGTTCTAGGGGGTACTATTGGGATGCACCCGGCATTAGGATAGGGACCATTGATGTGAAAAGAATTTACGAACATTATATACATACCTCACAACACAGAACGACAGACATACTACTCAGGAAATGTATTGGCACTATTATATACGAGAGATCATCAAAATCTGTTTGGAATAAGTAAACAGTCATGTACACATCTCTTTTGTAGTGAACCGAAGTTTTTATAAGAGACGAACGTTTACGAAGACTGACACGTATAAATAGCGTTCTAATTGAATTTTAAATCCCTGTTTACGTTCTGAGAAAACGTGACCATGTTTTGTTGTTTGTATTTCTCAAAATCATTGTAGATTGGAGGAATGGGTGTATACTACGAGTATAATACATCCATACTTCCTATGTAGTTGTCTTTCTTTCAAGTTTAATCAGTTACAAGGCTTAAAGGATATTGCCATAATTTACCCCAGGCTGTCCAAACGTATGCTCATATTTAACTATTTTATTGAAATACACAATGAATTTTAAACAACTACCCATGTTTTATAGCAATCACTTGAAAATATATCAAAAATATTTCAATAGATTTTTTGTGTTCTGTATCACGTGACCGTCGTCGTAATATGAAAAGTCAACTTTTATCAACCTTCATAACTATTATCAGCGACTGCTTAGCTACAAGTAAATTTATTACTATTTAAATAAAAGATGTGTACTATTTAATGACATATATATCATCTCTGGGCATCTTTGGGGCAGACTTCCATACATTTTTTACCTATGTCCTTTACTATGGCAAAAATAAACATAAATATAACCTAGACCTTGGCTGGTGGAAGTCCTTAGCCATGGCTAGTGACTCTACCGACAAAGACGTACCCAAGCGATTTAGCATTCCGAGACGATGTCGTGTAGAAAACGACGGGTGTGGATGTCATCATAATAACATATTAGCTTGCTTTCATTTTAGAATGCATCATCACTTTCCATCAAGTGAGATAGCACTCAAGGGCCAACTTGTATTGTGAGTTTAGAATTAATACAAACCCAATTTGTTGTATTTTGTATTCGTTTTTTCAAACAAACAATTAACATTCTGCACCCGAATAGGCGCATCGGAATCAAAAGTCACGTGCCACTCAGTCGAAAAAACTAATCAACCGAAACGTGATATGTTTAGAACCTAACAATAAGTCTACTCTATGTGCGTAAGGCCGAGAACCTTTTAAATACTTACTTTTAATAACCATTATGATGTCGTAAGAACTTCTTGCACATTTTACCTATTTTTTATTATTTTTATATAATAGAACTGTTGATACTACTCAGTAAGGTTTTCAGGACATGAAAACTTGAAAATATTAAAAAAAATAGCCGTATTCAATAAATACTTAATATTATGTAGTTAACTGTCTCGTTAGTCTAGGACTGCCTCGTTGGTCTAGCGATTAGGCTTCGATCGCGAGGTCGTGAATTCGAATCCTGGGTCGGGTCACAGAGTAATTCTGAGTTTTTAACTCTTTTATGAAATTTTCAGCACATTTAAAGCCCGGAGTCAGGAGTTTGATGGTGTTACATCCTCATGCCTAAGAAAGCACATTAAGCCGTCAATCCTGGTCCCTATCAGCAGCATCTGATAATGGTCGTTATTAAATGGAAAATTATCAACCTAAGCCCCCATTGGAGCAGCGTGGTGGGTCTACGCTCCAAATCCTTATAAGGAGGGAGGCCTAGCCCTGTAGTAGATCATTAATAGGCTACTGATGATGTTTATGTAGTTTCTCTACCGATTAATAGCAACAACAAACAAGATTACATATTAAAATTGTATGTTTTAAACAACGACTTTCGATTATTAAAACGTTTCTCTTCCTAGAACCTGTTAAAGTGATTTTTAGCTTGTCTTTAGCATTATGTTACAGAATATTAATTATAAGTAGGTACATAATAATTAATATTTTTAGAGAAGGTTTGAAGTACTCATACAGAATTAAAACGTGTTTGATTTTCCTTGAACCAAATCAAATTAAAATTCGTTTATTTCAAGTAGGCTTTATTTAAAAGCACTTTTGAAACGTCAAGTTTGTCTATGTTTATCTATTGACTCTACCACTGACTGAAAGGCAGACTTTTCATAAGAAACTCAGCAGTTGCTCTTTTGAACCAATAATCATTTACAATACTAAAACAACAACTGTACCGGATAAATTAAATCTTAAATTTGTATGAGATCGATAATTCAAGCTTTTGCAAATAGGCAAAATATTCAAAGTTTGTTCATTTCACCTTTTTTCCTGTCTACCCTCTTTATTCCGAGAATTTTGGGACCTATTGTTATCTACGTTTACACGTTTTCTTTAGGGCCGAAATCATTCAAAGTTCTACAATGTTCCACGAACAGTACAAGATTTGTTTGTTTTTGAAGTCAAAACAAAGGGAATCCTAAAATCGGAAACACAGCGTCGATGAATGTTTTGTTGGAACATTTTATAATTATTTCGCATCAAAGTTCTGTGAATTCCAATTACCTACTATAAGAACATTATCCTACCTATAAAATACAATAATCATAAATAATAATAATAACAATTTAACTGAGATCTCATCAGATGTTAAGTGACACGTATGTGTGTATCGTGACATCTCTGGAAGTAAATATAAATTTGCGGAAATGAAAAACCAGCTTTAGGAATTCGCTGGTTTTTAATCTTTTCAAATTATTATAGAATGCGTCCTTTTACGTTATCTACTCTGGTAGAGTGGTAACAAACCTTGGCCGTATCCTACACCTGGGAACAGACATTTTTTCAACTTAAAATGATCCGAGCTAAGAATCGAATCCAGGACTTATCTATCATAAATTAAGGCTTTACCGCTTTGCCACAAGTCAATAACAACTCAATTAAACAATTTAATTTAAATAACTTTAAAAAGAAATATTAAAATAACTTCTATTTGTAAAAATAAAACATTTAAAGTTTATTATATTTATTACAGGTAAGGAAACGATCCATCAAGCCGTGTCTGCATTAGCCAACGCGCGCCGCATTACAATAAACAATTACGACAAACACACTTTAATGTTGTTATACTCGTTAAGATCCCTGTCATCGGTATTTATTTATTAAAATCATATTTATTTTAAGTACAGTTATAATATGTTTTAACAGCTTTTTAAAGCCACAAGCTTGTCTATATTATGACGCACGATTCGACATTATCACAGTAATTCCAATCCGCAGTAGCAGTGTGGGGAGTCCATGCTGCATATCGATTATGTAACGAAATTCGATTGTGGGAGTCTCGACGACGTAGGTATGTGTCCTCAAACGATAGTCGAGACTCGAACTAACAAGTTTCTTTACAGAACAGAAAAAGGAAAACCTGGCTGGTAACGACGATGATGCCAAAGCCGAGACTCAAATCCCAAGCCGAGCCTCAAAATCGTACGATTTAATAGTTGTTTTCAAATTTCCAATAAAACATTCTCTCATTTTATAATTCAATACCTACATACCTATACATACACCTACCTATATACGTACTTTAAATTTTTAATAAATTAATTAATAGTCTCTGTACCTTTACCAATCGCGAATTTCAAATGAAAATACCGAAACCTTTAGTGCGAAACCACTAATGAAGACATTTTAATTACTACAGAAATTTAAAGCTGTAATAAAATTTTACTTTCCTTCAACAAAAAGTCATTCGAAGATCCGATGATAACTTTTCAAGTCAATGGGATAAAATTTCGTTTTCAACTACCAACCATTCTACTGACTGACCAAGACTGGCTTTCAGTTCCAGTTCTCATTGAGACATGTCGGTCGACAAAATGTTTATTACGCAATAGGAAAAATTATAGTGATTTAATAAAATGTCATTGTTAATATAATCTTATATATTGAATAAGACTCTAAGCTACTAAACGGTAAAAAATTAGTATAATAGACTTATAGTTTAATCCGCATCAGCCGCAAATTGGACTATTCCTATGCATCTTCAATTTTACGAACTATATTCTCTTTGAAAATGTATTTGACCGATTTACTGTTTTGCTTTTTGGAGAGATATACACAGCTCTCGTTATTAGCGAATATTTTTTAATTTAATGTTCTTCCTCTAAACCGAGAGCTCTACCTATAAAACTCTCTTTCTCTCCCTCTCTAGACTCAAGCCTAGTTCTAAAAAACGTGAGAGAGATCTTTGAGGACGTTTTCTAAGTAGCCTTAGGCTTGAGCCTAGCAGAGCTTTAACGTTGACCGCTAAACATCTCGTGCGACGCGATCTATTAAGGCATCTAACAAATAGGTATAAGAAAAATATCAAGATCAGAAAAGCGACGGCTAATCTCGGACCAAGTCTTTACTCTGATTATGGCCTATTATAAGTTTGGCCTTTTCTGTCGCATTAAATTTAAACTGCAGCCGCATCAAAAATGTACATAAAACGTCGTTTAAGGCCAACAGCACATTAACCCAGATAAGCCTGAAACTAAAATTTTCTGAAAATTTTGAAAAAAGTTACATTATTTAGTTTATTAGATCTTATGCAACATAAAAAAAATTATGAAAAAAAAATTAAGTGTAAGGCTTTCAGGTAAACAGCCGTCCTATATGTAGGACAGTAGGATAATAAGAGGAAATAAAAGACCATTTATGACAAAACAGAATGTAATCAAAAAGTGTAGTTTATTAGATAACTATTGATTATATTACCCATTGTTTTATGTAATTTACTAGATTAACACTATTTATGAATGATATGTTTCAAAACACTTGACACACACTCCAACATCACATTTCTTGCAACGTGTCAAAAATTTTTTGTGACATTGACGACAGTGTGTTTGCTTCGATTGAGGAATAGCCAGATGATTCATTTGGTCTTTACGACTATCAGCATGTTCATGATGGGAGGGTCGGCTAGGCCCTCTTTTGGCATTTTTTCTGTTTGATTCAATCAAAGCAATTGCTACCCTTCTGCGAAAGCCAAGATGATCCAGTTTTCCATGATTTATTTTATATAACTGCCATGCATTATGTTCGGCAAGATCAATCATGTGTGTGAGCAACGGCATGTACCATTTCTTACCTCGTATACCAATTCGGTAATGTGAAATATTTTCATCAGACCGATCCACTCCTCCCATATATTTGTTATAGATGGACACCATATGTGTCGTTCTGCACCACGTTCCTTTTTTTTCAGTAACTTCGATGTAATCAGAGGACAACTAGATGTCCTGTTTTCTCGAACTGTCCCAGTGCAACGAAGGCCTTTCTTTGTTATCTCTTCCAGCAAGGGTTTCCCAGTAAAAAAATTATCAAAAACTACGTGGTAAGGAAGGTCGAAGCCACGTGAAATCAGCACATCGCAAAAAGTGAGAACAACGCTTGCACCCAGCCCCTATTCTTTATATATTGGATTGCACATAGTTGTAGCACCTTGGTATGGTTCCATCCATAAAACATACCCTAACCGTGTAGCACCAACCCAAGCTTTGAACCCGTACCTAATAGGTTTACCTTTTATGTGCTGTTTGCAGCCATGTCTATCATAGTAGGGGATCATGGCCTCATCTACACTGTAATGCTCTTCAAAAGGAGAAAACTCTAAGAACTTTTTATTTAGAAGTGTAACTAGGGGGCGTACTTTTGTGTATTTGTCTTGCAAATCCAGATTATCATTGACATGAAGGTGGCGAAAAATAAAGTCAAATCTATCCCTAGTCATAGCCGAGCTGATCAATTCATTCTTTGTATCGGGAGTTTTCCCAATACATTCTTCTACGGGGGAGCCATGAATAACCACTAACCAACAATATGCCGATGAAACATTTCATATCTTCAGTGGTTATGTCTCCAGGCAAATTCTTTTTGACAGCATATTTATTGCTCTCTGACACCAACAACGAAATAACATCTTCATCTAAGAAGTTTTCAAACCACTCAATTGGGCGCTTATCTTGGCAAGCGCCTTGAACATCTGGCCAATTCACGGGATTTTTTGCCAAGTCCCGTTTTCTCCATGCGTAGGTACGCCTACGTTTAGTTCGACCTGTAGAATCAGAAGGTTCTTCTTCTGTATCACTCACCATAATCTGCCCTTGAATCATTACTTCAGCCGGTTGAAGCAGAATGTTTCGTGGCAAATTATTCAAAGTTACATTATCTTCTTCACCCGAATCTTCGTCAGTGAGACAGTCAGGATCAACAGGAGGAGGTAGAATACATATCAGTCGTTCTCTATAATCTTCTTCATTATCAGAAACATTTTCTAAAGCATCTAAAATTTCATGCGCAGCTAACGGTCTGTAAAGAAAAAGTTGTATTATTGTACTAAAATCATGTATATTATCCTACTGTCCTATATATAGTACGCTAGTATTTGTAACAAGTTATACGTAATTTATTTATATTATTTTGCTAGAATATTTATTTAATACAAAAGTTAAGGTTATCAACTAGATATTAACACAGAAAAAAACAACTCACGAGTAAAATATAACTTTTTATACATACCTGTCATTTGCCATGTCTGCAACGCACTTTTATTACACACTTATAAGGTAAAATATAAGGTAAAAACTGTTAAAATAACTGTCTTTTTATTTTTTCTAATAAAGCTGACACGTTTCTTACTGCAAATCATAAGACTAAATAATCTTAGATAAAGAGGGTATTCTGATATTTTTTTTTATTTCTACTGTCCTAAATATAGGACAGTAGGCTTATCTGGGTTAAACGAGGCCCGATAAAGACATTATCGCCGCCTTCGACCCATACAAGATTTTATGGGCGACGTAAAAATCGCGAATTGATTTTATCCCGGGCGAGTAATTAAAATGTAAATGAACGCATTGTTATCGGCCGACGAAATAAGGAGAAAAAAATAAACGCATTGTGCGGACCTTATTATAATAAAATGTGGCTTAAACAACTATGGACAAAAGTGATTGTGAGAAAATTTATTTTAAATCTTTCATCAGTTTATGCAAGTCAAATAATTGCCAAGAACTAAATTAATCTAGACTAGCTTACGAAACTGAAGTTGCATTAGTCGGGGTACATGGGTTGAAGAGCCGATAGAAGTTAAAGTTGGAATGGCTGCCCTGCATCGGTAAGCGCAGTATTGGCCGACTCTCTATAACGTGGACCGACGACGTCAAGCGGCTGGATGCAGAAAACTCAAGAACGTGGTGCTGTGGTATGCGCAGTGAATTTAAGTCCTGGGTTCGATTCCCGGCCAATAAAGATTTTCTAAATTGATCCAGGTCTGGCTAGTGGGAACTAGGAGTAGACCTAAGCTAAAAACACCTCATTAGGAGAGAAGTCTAACGCCAAAATAAGGCATTGAAAATTTCGCTGATTATGAGGGTGATGATATTGATGATGATGATAATTTGTCTTCAGATCACAACGACATAGGTTGGACCCGTATATTTACCCGCAATAGATAATCCAGCAAAACTCCCCAAAGGACCAAAAACCTTTTGCATTGCCGGCACGATCCGCCATAAATAATATCTTATCAGCCACGCCCTTCCATTGAAATGGTCGCACAATATGTCATAATTATTTAATTAATGCGCATTCGACTCGGGTTATCGAGGAGAGTATAATTTTGGCAACACGGATTGAATATTTGAACACTACGGGATTAACTTTGGTTATAACTAAAGGTACCAGTAGATAGTAGGATGATCATAACACGTTTTAATGTAGGTAGCTACTTTTTCGGTACGTTGAATAATTTACCTATTATTCTACTTGCAGAATACTAAACTGGCTATGTGGTTAGTTTTTACGTAGTAGAAGTGGGTGCGAGAGGTATACCACTTCATAATCTGCTAAAAGACCTTGGCCTTACTAGAAATGCTGCGAGCTTATTGGTACGAGTGTCTAAAGCTGCTCTAGTAGGATCAACGTTACAATGTGATAATGGTGGATGGTCATCGGTGATATTTTGATTATTTAACGATCACTATCAGATTTTAATGACAGTGACGGAACTGACGGCTTAGCGTGCTCTCCGAAGCTTAGGAGTATACACTACGAACTTTCCGGGCTTAGAATTTAAATGAAAAGATAACCTCAATGTTAAGTCATAGCCCTACCAAGGATTTGAAATCAGAATTTCGTAATATAACACAACACCAGTTAACTACTAGAACAATGAGCACTTTCGTTTCATAATTACTTGGTTAAGTACCTATTTTTTTAATATCTTAATATTTTTCAAACCGACGAAAAAAAACGGAGGAGGTTCAATTCGACACGTATATTTTTTTTATGTAGGAACTTACCACGCATAACTTTTTATAGAGTTGTCTGATTTTGATAATTCTTTTTTTTATTAGAAAGGGCACACTTCCAAGGTCGTCCCATTGTCATCATGTTAGGATCTGATGATGGTATCCTGGGAAAATTGAAGGAACTTCTTCTTTTACAAATTTTATAGACACACTTGCAGCGATTTCGGTTTTTGTGTAAGTATCGGTAGCTTTTTGGCTACAAGTGCCGTATAATATATTATGACAGTATAGTACGAGTACGTTACGTAGCGATAAATCACTAAAAATTAAGAAATAATTTTTTTTACAAAAAATAGAACCGACTCAAAACGCACTAAAAAGTAAAGAATAACTGTGTCATTTAGTTGCTTTAATTTACTTAAGCATATCTAGGAGTCGGTGCCAGCCAAGGTTTCTACTTTAAGGGCATTACCTAGAACCCACAAACTGCTTTACTACGTTAAATAAATGTTCCTTAAATTTGCTGGTACCGACTTCATAGATATGCTTAAGTACATTAAAGCAACTAAATGACACAGTTAATTTTAACTTTTTAGTGCGTTTTAAGTAGATTCTATTTTTTGTTAAAACATTTTATTAAACCTACACTCGTGTCATAAGCCTCGGGCTCCGGCACCCGAACCCAGAATTTCGTGATAAAAAGCCAGGTTAACAACTGGACCAATGACCACAGTCGTTTTGTTTAGTTACCTAATTCTTTGATCATAATGTTTTTTTACCACATAGAATACTAGTTATTGGAAAAAAATATAATAGGTATTTTATGAATACCTTTTATTTCATGTATAAATATAACTTTGTACATTCATACAAGAATTGTTCGTTTAAATATACTAGATACATATACAATTAGATTGAATAGATATTCCGTCTATTCTTGGCGTAGGAAATTATTCGCTGGAATGTTGAATAATGCCGTCCGCCAATCTTAATTATTCGTAGGAGTTCTACACTGGTGCCAATTAATTGCTACAATGTAGAGCGATTTGCTCACAGAATACTAAACTGCAAAAAGTAGACATGCAAAATCTTGTATGCGTCTGCAATTTAGCGTTAGGACAGTTTAACAGAGACATTAGACATGGGGATCTGAATAACAAATAGGGAATCGTTGTAGACTGGAAATGTATGTAGATAAAACGAAGTCGGGTTATTTATACTATTTATTAATCCAGAACGGCTGGGCTGATCAGGATGAAATTTGGAACAGGAATATGTTATAGTCTGACGACCTCCGTGGCGCAGTGGTATGCGCGGTGGATTTATAAGGCGGAGGTCCTGGGTTCGATTCCCGGCGGGGCAGATTGAGATTTTTCTTAATTTGTCTTGGTCTGGCTGGTGGGAGGCTTTCGCCGTGGCTAGTTACCACCCTACCGACAAAGACGTACCGCCAAGCGATTTAGCGTTCCGGTACGATGTCGTGTAGAAACCGATAGGGGTGTGGATTTTCATCCTACTCCTAACAAGTTAGCCCGTTTCCATCTTAGATTGCATCATCACTTAACATCAGGTGTGATAGCAGTCAAGGGCCAACTTGTAGGCATAAAAAAAAAGCTTCATCATCAGGTGCCTTCTTCAAAATAAAGTTTGGCAGTCAGGTAGGGAAAATTCAATTTTAAGGTAGGTGTAGCTAAGCTTGGTCCACTGCTTTATATCATGAATCCATTTTCTCCGCTGTCTTCCAGGTGCGCGTTTTCCGGGTATCTTGCCTTCAAGGATCAACCTTGGGAATTCGTAGAGGGATCCTCTTTATAGATGCCCAAAACATGCAACTTTTCTTCGCATTATTGCTGTCATCAGTTTTAAGCGTTTACGCATTCCAGAACTTTAGAATTTGATACAAAGTCCTGCCATGAAATTTTGATCATTTTCCTTAAAACACTTCTCAAAATTAAAGGAAAGTAAAGAAACTGTAGATTCTGGCGGAGCTCGATAGAAATATTTAGTTAGAAATACACAATGGTTTTTACAATGATATTCTGGCCTTCATACTATATCTAAATCTTAGGAGCTTCTTCCCAACAATTGACGAACCAAACAGTGGTAACTGGAATATCAGCGAGAATAAACAGAATAACATAGGGCACTACAAAATGCACCATGGCTCCAGTTATAAGCATGGCGGTAGTACTTTCCCGGACAAGCTTTGTTATAAATGCTGAACTACTAATACATTACTGAGTAAATGGCCTAAGAATAATTAATTACTACGAATCTAAGTAACTAATATTTATTAACTTAGTATCCCCTGTCTTGTCTTATATCAGAGTCAAACATAGAGTTAACATATTGCATGATATCAAACAGTTGTCTAACTAAATAAAGGAAGTCTATGTGGGTTGCTAGATACGTAGGCGGAACGCTAGATTGTTATCAGACAGGCTCATTGCGAAAAATAATTGCAATCACTATCGTTATTACTTTTCGGAATAACTCCTTATACGTTACTAAACTTGTTCTTCTTAATGATTTTATTACTTCAGGTATTCTCATGATTGTGTTTATTCTGGTCTCTATGCGATTAATCACAAACCATTTCGGAACTGCGCGTAAGACGAACAATCAAAACCAGAGGACACCTGCGGTTTCATCCGCTTATTTCTCAATCCCGTAAAATTTTTGGGATAAAGTGCGGCGCATTTGTTACTCTGATATATAATCAAAAAAAATGTGAAGTTTCATAAAAATGTATTTAGTAGTTTTTGCGTGAAAGAGTAACAGACATCCGTCCATACATACATACATATGATTTTGTGTTGATAGTACTAGTGATCATTTGATTGCGACAGCGTTTTGCGACTTATCCCCGATTCCACTGAAAAACATTTGCTAGAAACTTGTTAAATGTCAGACTTGCAAGGAATTTCTTTTTTATCACTTTAAAAATTTGTTTCAAAGAAAATCCGATGCAAACTAACCGTGACTAATCGTGAAGCTCGGAATTTATTAAGACTATGAAAGCTTTTACTTTACTAAACTTTGAAGTGAGCTTTATTTTTGTACTATGCAACGTAGTCTGCTCCGTCCCCTGGTACCGTAAGGATAAATATCTAAAGAAATAAATAAGGAAAAAATGTTTATTTAGGAAAAACATGATGTAATTTGATGAAATAGATTTTGACAGCCTAGTGGCGCAGTGGATTTATAAGACGGAGGTCCTGGGTTCGATTCCCGGCTAGGCCGATTTCAAGAATAATAAACATTATGTCGAAAAAAATACATCGTGCGAACATTTCGTCAAACATCCCACCTTCATTTCGACTGTCAGTCCAATATGGCAAAATATCATTGCAGAATTCCGATTGCTGTTACATCCCTTTGCAGCCGTTGTACATCGGCTTTAAAACTGTCATTTTTTACAAGAACTGACATACTGAATTTGCTATTTTTATATATGTTTCAAACAGCAAAAAAGTATGAAATCAAGTATAACATTAAGAAAACCCAAAGAAATCGCTGAACACAACTATCCATCGTTTCCGATGTCAGTTAAAAGCAGACAAATTCACAATTCTCGGCTGAGTTATTATTTATAAACGTCAAACTCATAAAATATGCGAACGTAGTATATCAGATAGGGAGGTTTGTATTATTAATAAATGGCTTTAGTCGATCGTCCGCATAACGATAGTCGAGAACATTCTACCAGGAGCACATAACGAAGTGGGACTAGCTCTTACAATGCTATCGCAGCGTTGGGAACCTGTTATGACGCATTATCTGATCCCTGCCCGGGGTGGCATTAAAACGTTCACTCGCTGCTGCTTTGTTTATTAAATTATGTCCACCGTACGTTCATTTAGCCGACGATCCGAGGACCGATAATGTATGAATTATGTTGACTCCTTCAGTTTTAAGGGCCTAGAAAAATTAATTTTGTACATGGTAATAATCATCAGTAACTAGTTCTTTGTTGGTAGTAGATTGAAAGTACATTGTATTTAATAATTGTTACCACATCTCTGATGTAAGGAAAATATACAATCCATCCTACAAAATACACTCGGCGCCAAAAAAATCGCACCTTTTAAAAATCTTATTCTCAAATTCCTAAACCTTATGTAGAGGATAGTGTTAGATATCATTAGAAAGGTAACAAAAAGGAGTATCAAAAAACAATTTAGTGTAATCTTTTTTTTAAATAAAATTATACAAAAAACCTTAAAATTTGATAAATAATAAAAATTCTTAATTAAGTACTAATTAACAATCGATAATTTCCAAAAAAAATGTAAGAAATGGTTACCTACCAACTTCCCGAGATCAAACACATTTTACACCAATATTATATAAACGAAAGTTTTACCAAAGGGTTGTGGATGTCGTTCTACATGTAACAATTTAGGTAGCTTTCTTCTTAGATTGCATCATCACTTACCATCAGGTGAGATTTCAGTCAAGTACTAACTTGTAAAGAACAAAGAAAACAAAAAATATTCCCACGAGAACAGGAAGTGTGCGAGTGAAACCTCGAGTAGGTACCGCTATTTATTTCTAAAAACTGGTATTCCTTTTAAGTTTGCAATTGAAAGTCCTTATTGATCACACTTGTCTTGTTTTAAGTAAAGCTAATCTTAAAAAAAAATCATCTCGATAAAAACCCAGTAAATTCTGCTCCAATAGCCGGTAGAAAGAATGTACGGCACTTGCAAATATCCAGTGAAGTACAGACTGCAGCCTTAGATGGAATTTATTTTTATTACCGAACGTAAGCGTGAGTTAGTTGTGCCTGTGCTGAGGAAAATAATGAAGAAATATTTCCTAGTAATCACCGCATATAAAATAATACTTACGCTGCTTATGGACATAATTAAATTTGTTATGTATAAAAGTATTTAATGTCATATATTATTTTCTTATGAAAGAGTTTTTGAACGCTTTCTCAGCAAAAGGCATATTTAGTACTAGTATAAGCAAGTAATAAATCGATTTTGCTGAAATTTAGAATGAAGATAGATAATAATATACACCATATTATTTCAGAAAACTAGTTCAGGAATACAGAAAAAACTATATTTACACACGTGACAAATGAATGTAAAGTGAGTTTTAGTCGTTGCTTTTTTAATTATTAAAAGCTTTTAAATTAACTTGCATTGTAAGTATGTTTGTTCGGGTGGAATCTTTCGAGCTCAATTTTGAAGTAGATGCCTTCAACCGATTAAGCTGAAATTTTGTATACACGTTTACTTCGAATGACAATGCATGACATAGTGTGTGACATCATTCTAAATTCAATATGGCGGACTATACAAGATTGCAGAATAGATGTTTTTAAAGCATTTCTACAATCTATACTAAAGTAAAAAAGGGGTAAAGATTGTTAGTTTGTAACTTTGTATGTTTGTAAGTGGATCTGTGGGGGTTTATCTTCGAAACTACTGATCTGATTTAAGCCTAAAAAAATCCTCTAAAAAGAAGAAAATAAATTTTTCTTCTCTTTAAATAAAAGTTTCTTTAAAAAAAGTTTTTTTCTTTTAATTTATTTTTTATTTTTTAGTTATCGCAGGCTAGGTATTTCAGTCTATTCATCTCATTCAACGCATCATTGTTGCCGGTTAATTTCAGACAGTCCAGCTCTTCAATAAGGAAACTTCCTAATGTTTTTACTTAAGGCGACATATACTTGACCAGCAGCAAAGACGTTCGAGACTAAATAAATGACGGTGTAGTCGACAGTGCTACCTTGCATTTCGTGTACTGTACAAGCCTAATATAATACCATTGGCACCAATCTTCGTTCCGCGGTTACGTGACTATGTTAAGCTGGAAATTTTGTTCTTTTTAGAGCGTTAAAAGTTTTTAAAAAAAGCTTCTTTTAAAAAGTGTTTTTCTTTTAATTTATTAGTAATTTTAATTACCAAACCATGTAAAAGACTTATTTAGGTGAGAATCCAACCATCACCGCGTAGTAGTAGGTATCTTAAAATACCAAACTCTAGCACTAAGGGTTTCTTACCATTAACGAGGTAAACATATTTTATCTGTATCTCCGATACATTGAAATTTCTATTATTATGGGGTTAAACATTGACATATTAATACTATGGACCGAAGTCCATAGTATTACATACGTAAATTTTGCATTAGACCCGAAGGTCTAATGCAAAATTTACGTCAAAAGTGTCCCAAGATATTTTATACACACTAGGATGTATTTATGTTTTTATAAACAAAATAACATTGTAATGTATGTCTTATCGTATTGTTATACAGTCTAATTTGCAACGGTCTAATTGCATGCATTAAGTAATCAGCTTCGATTGACGGTTACCATGGCAGCCTTTTTTTGACATGACAGCTTCTCGTGAAAATAGGACAACATAAATGGTGTGGAGTCGGTAGCTTTCAAATTTTTTTGGCACCTTATATTTATATGTTATATTTACAGCAAATTCTAATTTATATTTACATATCCCTCCTCTATATGCTGGGATAAATCTTGTACCAAATAATAATTGTTGTAATTATCTTGTATAAAATAATAATTACTTATAATAATAATTAATTACAAACCAAATCCACTAATGTACAAAATGATATGCCACTCGACATAGTTCTTTACTTTGAAATTTTAAGTTCTCGATATTTTCCTCTTTTTAATTAAACTGAAAATATATTTTTTACTTCAATGACGTTAGATCACTTTTTTAAATAACTGTTCCTAATTCTTATAGTTATCAAATTAACCCCTGTGGGCCTGACATTCAAACCTTCTTTGAGGCCCGCGGCTACCCGGGTAGCGACGGAGCTATAATGACAGCTGTCATTATTTGCCTGACGGTTGCCAGGGGACCCCTCGGGGCTGTAAAACTTTAATATACCATTATGGTAAAAGTTATTTGATTAATATTCATGACATAAAAAATAAAAGTTGACATAAAAATAAAAATTTTTGAATTGAAAATAATCTAATTATTTTCATTCAAAAATTAAGTAATTAAATAATTCAAATGTTAAACAACAAAATAACTCTATGCAGTCGTTGTTCTAAAACATTCTATTGCTCACGGCAGATCCGAACTAAATGTGGTTAATTAGATAAACATATTGCACTCCTTCTATCCTATACGCGGGTAGCGTATGGGAAAAGGACAGATAGATACTTTTGTTCATTTTGGTTGGTTATGCAATTCGTTTCTATAGTTTATTAAAATTTTAATAAAATAGCCTGTTTCTAAGCAAAATAATACTTTAAAATCATCAGTAAATATTTACTTACTGAAAATATGGTACACCGTCTTCTTTTCTCACCTTACTCGGGTAGTTCTTACAAGTTTTTTATAACACATTACGGCATTATTGACGTGTATTCTGTCAGTCAGCTTATATGAGACTGAATTGCGATTGGATCTCATTTCGCGTTTTGGCTTACTTTTGGTTCGGACACTTTTTATCGCTGACCCGAAGTCCATAGTATTAATATGTCAATGGGGTTAAACATCTATTTTGTTATGCATTATTAACTGAGTATTTTGTGAATATTTCAAGTGCCTACCTGTTGCCATTATTAAAATCGAGCAAAAAAGGACAAAATTCGCGTTTAATTTAGGGATGCCCCCTTAAAAATTTATTTTATTTTTAGTAATTTTTGTTATAGCACCAACTGTAACACATAATTTGTGTCAATTTTGAAAATTCGTGATACATTCTAGCGATAGACAGGCGGACAGACAGCGAAGTCTTAGTAATAAGGTCCCGTTTTTATCCTTTGAGTACGGAACTCTGAAAAGTAAAAGAACGTAATATAAGTGTTAATGGAAGCAAAAATGAAATTAAAGTAGTAAAAGAGGATCGAGATGTTATGACTGAGATAGCTGTAACCAATTACCGGGGGAGCAAAAGTGCTGGAATGGCGGCGACGAAAAAATAACTCGCAAATACGCAATGTATTATTTTTAAGTCCTATTATTTTCTTACAAATCTTTGTTATGTGGCAAAGTTTCTTAATTATCTTCTATATCTTTCTTACAACTTTCTTTAATTATCAAAAATGATTACGACAAACTAATTCGCACACTATCGCAAACTGTATCTGCATGCTCTATAAATGAATGCAAAGTCTGTATTTTCAGTTTGTGTTTTGACTATTAAATAAAAAACAGAGTCTCTGAGGAGTTGGTTCAGGTCTAGCTTAGGTTCTACCGGGATTTATGCTTACTATTTTAAGCCACGGCAATATTAGAATAACCTAAACAAAAAGTAAATTGCCGATTTTAATTCAAAATCAAATGATTTTTTTCTCTTTATCAATTTAATTCTCCATTCGACCAAAATTTAAGCAATTACCCACCTTTTAATAAGATCGTGTCACGTTTAAAATATTCCCAGCCCAGATTTTGTGGTGAAATTGTTCGAGATGTGCGCTTTTTCTCAGAAGCCGGCGAATAGCAATACGACAAGATTTTATCTGCTATTAAACCAGGCCATTATTTCCATTGCCCTTTTGCAAACGCGATAAAAATTACTCCAGAGACTCCTTCGCGATTTTTCTTATCATTACTAATGGTGTGTTTGAATAAGCAAAAATTATAATGAACCTACGCGGTATTTGCCAGTCAAAAATATTTAATTGTTATAATTTTTTAAAGAATAAAAAAATCTGTAAGAACTAACGGACAATGATTAAAAACTTTAGAACATCTATGGTCTTATATACGCCTCCCTTCCATACTTCTTTAGTTTCTTCGGCTCTCAGTAATGCTTTCACACAAGTAAAATATGAGGATCGCAATCCATCACGTCTCGTGGGTGCGAAAATCCCTATTGGGGCGACGGAGAGACGATCTGCTACCTTGAACGTTCTTAACTACTATTTCTTTAATAATGCATCATAATGGCGAGTAGATTTGGAGCTTAGACTTACCATGCTGTTTTAATATAGGTTGGCGGGTTTAGAAATAGATATATTTTTCCATAACGATCATTTTATAATACGCTTCCACATGCCCGTTAACTTGAGCAAAGGTGTTGAATTTTTAAACAAAAAAGGAACAGGACCGATGGGCGCAGGGTTTAGGGTTTGTACTTCGTTAATTAATTTTTATTAATACTACGAAGTCTATTATTTTTATATTTCTAAATTAGTAGTCTTTGAAAGTATCGCGAATAGACAGATACGGCGGGGGACTTGGTTTTATAATATGTAAGGTTTTATTGATGAAATCGACATTACAAGCCGGTGCTTGCTTTTAAACTTTAAAAAATTAAGGTACAGAAGGTCATTAGGAAGGGACTTTATTTTATACTTACTATGTTATTAATATACCTACCGTATATAAGACTGTTATAAATAAGAGATAAAAAATAACAGTAATAAACACAAATTGGTATAATTGAAGCCATAATAAAGATTATATCTGTCGGAATAAATCTAATAGGCAAAAACACGATAATTACGCTATCTGCACCTTATATCTAATTAATACCTACGTGAGTCATATAAACAGCATATTTTTAAAACATCAAGGTCATTTTATACATTAATTTGCATAAGCAACTGTGTATACATAGGTAGTTATTTTAATAACATTGAAGAAATTGAGTAGATACAGTGCAATGAATAAAATTGACAAAAGCAATGGGGCGACTAAAGAAGAGTTAGAGAGCATTATAGCACTATTATTATTTTCTGCCCGTAAATTTCCTGTGTTTCTCGGAAAAACTAAACAGATTTTATGCAAGCTTCCCACGTAAATTGAGCGAAGTCTAAGTATTCGGTTTTGTTTCATAAAAGTCAAGTTTTTGGAAAAAGTTATTTCTAAATAGCCCTATGATGTTTTTCCTAGATTCTTACAACTTTGTGAGACCGATTTATGAATACAATATTATACTAAAAATATTTATATTAAAACAATGTCTGGACTTTTGAAGATTGATTACTGCTCATGTAAACAAAAAAGTCTAGCTCAACAACGAGATATTAAGTAGGTCTGACCTTGACGGGCGATTACGTTTTTGCATAAGAGTCTGCAAATTCCCATTAGGTACCTAAACCCACAAGATGCTACCTCGTTGGTCCAGTGGTTACCCTACTGACTTTTTTATTAATTACTAACTTGCTCTTGACTGCAATTACACCTTTGTTGGTAGTGTGGCAACTAGCCAGAGCTGTAGCCTCACACCAGCTCGACCTGGACCAATTTAGAAAATAATAATCGAACCCAGGATATCCGTCTCAAATCTACTGCGGATGCCACTGCGCCAAGGAAGCCATCAAAACAGATCAGACATCACTCAGATCCAACTTACCGTGAAATAAAATAATCTTGAAATTAATATCTTCATTACAATATATACGACTCAGACCCACCACACTGATCAAACACGATTCAGCGAGCTAAGATAACAGTTATTACCACGTGTTGGTGATAATGACCGGGACCACCAGAAAACCGGAAAACCTAATAACAAACGTCAACAGTACTTAATACCACCACCATCAGTATGACAAATGACTCGCACACCTCATTTCAAGATCGTATCAACTGTTCAGGCTAGAAGTATAAACATTTACATTGGACGTGTGCGCGGTAAAAAGTACACTCAATTTCGGACCTATCTACCACTCTTTGTTCTCTTGACAGGTGCATTAGCGTGGTATCATAGAACAATTAAATGCACTGCGGCGCCCGTTGATATCGTAAACGTAAAATAAATGTACAATATCTAGGTACGGTACAATGCAATGCCTGAGTTTTAGATTTATTTTAAAATACTTTATATGGTTGTATTGTTTTCTTTCTTAAAGAAATAGAAGAGAAGTTAATCTACGCGTATGTATCTTTAATAAACTACTTTGAAATAGTTTTTTTTTATAAGCATGTTAATTATTGATTTATTTTTTCTTAAAACAAAAATATCATTTTAGAATATTATGGATAGGTTATTAGTATTTTAAATTCCTGATAAGATCCGTTCCACCAAAGATCTAAATAGTATCAAAGTTAAGATAATTAGATTATAAATAATAAATATAAATATAGGACAATTACACACATCGCTATATAGCCCCAAAGTAAGCGTACTCGTAAGTAGCTTGTGTTATGGGTACTATGATAACTGATGAATATTTTTATATATATAATACATAAATACTTATAATATATAGATAAATACCCAGACACTAGAAAATATCCATGCTCATCACACAAACATTTTTCCAGACGTGGGAATCGAACCCACAGCCTAGGACGCAGAGGCAGGGTCACTACCCACTGCGCCACTCGGCCGTCAATTAAAAAGATTAAAAAGAGTCTAGTTCAATTAAATATTGCTATATTTCAAATTACCACAAATTTTTTCTTTCAAAAAAGTTAAGAATATTTCACGATGACGAAATCACGGCCGACGGCTAGTTGATTAATATCTTAAAAAACGGGATAGCCTACAATTTATTCATACTTTTATACATTTACATATAATTTCTTCGCAAATGAGGCAAGTAAGAAAGAAAACAACTATGTATCTTCAAGGTTATATATCAATATTTCTGCTCTATCATGGTGAGTGGGATTCCGTTTATCGGCTGTATAAGATCGGACATTGTCGATTTGATTAAGGAATTTCTTTGTTTCGAAATATTGTCTTCTGTCGTGAGTGACTGATACTCTTGATTGGATATCTGGAGGAGAGTCATCCGTGACCGTTGGGTTTTTGGCCTTTTTATTGGCCCGCGACTGTATTTTTGTATAGATTATAATTTTTACTATTGTTGACTAAACCTTACTATTTCTACTCATTAGCCTCGAGAAAATGTAATACTTTTATCCTTGGGAAATAATATCGGAACCAGGAAGTGCTCATACTTACCAGTATATCACAGTAACACTCAAATTTGAATCAATACAGGTCTTATTTATATTCCACTTTTGTAGCCATTTCAGACTGATTAATACAAATACATTTCTAGCTATTTTTGGCGGCCTCTGTGGCGCAGTGTTATGAGAGTTCCTGGGTTTGAATCCCGGCAGGGCCGATTAAGATTTTTTAAATACATCCAGATCTGGCTAGCTGGAGACTTTGGCAGTAGTTACCCACCACCACCACCCTGTTCTGGGACGATGCCGTGTAGAAACTGAAAAGGGTGTTTATTTCATCGAACGCTTCCATATCTAGGTTGTATCAGCCCTTACCATTATCGCACCCTCAGTAATATAAAGGCACAAGTCAAAATTTTACAAAATCGAGATTTTAAATGCTAAGGGCACAAAATGAAATTCTCTATCGGTTAGCTCCGACAGCGGGAGAAAAAGGACAATAATTACTGAGTTATTACATTTGTGCCTCTCTCACACTCCCCTACCCTGCATTCCGATTTTACTGCTACAAGGTGATATTCAGTATTGTGCCCTTATATGACGAAAAAAAGGTAAGTAATGTTCTGAAAATTTTGTATTATAAAGAATACTTTCTGATTGGGCCGTTATATTGCACAAAATGTTGTCAATTAGTGGTTCTTATCCTTAAAAGACCACTCTATCGCTAAGAAGCAAAGATGTTAAAAGAATCTATATCTTACTAGTTCATTATAACACAAAAAAATATATTACGTTCGATGGCACAATTTACTATAGGCCCTTATTAACACTTATAACTTGAACTTTTATCTAAATTCTGTCTTTAAAATTAAAAAGTTTTGATTAATATCTAAATTGAATTAATACAGGTTCATCAAAAAGATGACATTTATTTTATATTTGTGTTAAATCTTATAATTTTGTAGAAAACTCGAATCCCGACCAAGAAAAATAACGAATTTACCAAAACCACCAAATCAGCATAGAATGGATTGCAGTGAAGATGATCCATAATTAATCGAAAATGTAAATTGACTTTAACATGGCTTAAATTTATCTTATCATATTATCGAGGAAATAGAATCTAAAGCTAAAAACAGAAGTATAAGTACTTGGGAGTATTTCTGGACCAGAAACTAAACTGAAAAGACATTGAAACAAAAATATAAAAATTCATCTACCTTTAGCCAATGCAAATGCATTGGGAAACATGGAGTTTGAAACCACACATAGTGAAATGGCTATACACAACGGTAGTAAGGAGCTCTCTTACCTACGCTTCAATGATAGGGTGGCTAAGGACGCTAGGAAAAGGAGGATTACAAAAATTGCAAAGGCTGTCACTGTTAGCCATCACTGGCAGCATAAACACAAAACCCACCGTAGTCCTGGAGGCGCTAATAGGTATTCAACCGCTTCACCAACACATACAAAAAGAGGCAGCAACAACAGTCTTCAGACGAAAAGTCTGTTATCAATGGCAAGAAACACACACAGGTCTTCTTGATATACTAAAGGTAACAAACACCAACAATCCATATTTCAGATGGATTTGTGAGAAGACAAACCACTATCTAATGGACAAACCTTACAAAATCAACATAAACGAAACCACTTTGGATGAAGCAACACCACACAGAATAAAGGTATATACTCGTACTTACAGATGAATCAAAATCGGATACAGGAACCCGTGCAGGAGTCCACTGTCAGAAGCTAAATATAAACATCGTACAGGCGCTCGTCAAGAACAATTCTGTCTTCTAGGTGGAATGTGTTAGTATTACAATTACGGCCAAGGCAATGGTCAGCATAAAGGTAACAAACTTCAATATTATTATACACAGTGTCAGCCAAGCAGCACCTAAAGCTCTAGATAAACACAATACCTCCTCTAAGCTGCTGCTTGACTGTCACAACGCACTTGAGGAACTATCAAACGTAAACCAAGTAACGGGGTTAAGGTACACAGCGGCAATTTTGGCAACGAAAGGGCAGACGAACTTGCACGACGTGACACAACACTAAAAGTTATAGAATAGTACCATACCTATCAGTGAATATAAAACCTGGTTACACAAAGACCCCTACAACAAATATGGGCACAAACAACAGGCTGTAAACATATCAAAGAGGCAATACCGTGTCTCGACACACAATTAATCAAAAAACTCGCACAGTTAATCCGTGTAAAGCTTAGAACGGACACAGGACTGATTATAGGGCACTGTCCACTAAACAAACGCCTCTCAATTCTATGTATGACCGACATCCCCCTATGCAGGATATGTCTAGAGAATGACAAGACGCCGATACACGTTATGCTCAGTTGTAGAGGAGTATCGGAACAACGTGAAGCACACTGGCTCCAAAGCGACACTCCAAGAGGCAATCGGCGACCTGGGTGGCTTGCTAAGCTGCAGCGAGCTCGGCTGGCTAGAGTGAGCTAGCGGTAGCCTACACCAGGGGATCCACGCACAACGGTCAAGTGCGGAGAAACCCAGAAATAAAGAATGTTGAGGAAATAACCATGCAGAAGGCTTAATTAGAAGCACTTCAACTTAGTTCTGCTAAAAAAAATGATCTCAAAGGCTCTTATTAATGAAAATAAGCAATTGATAGATCCATACTATGCTTCCTATTATAATAGTATGTTATCGTAATTTTAAAAGATTATTAATATTAAAATTATCATGTAATTTGTATTACTTTTTTTACTAGAATTTTAAGGAAGATTCTGTTTAAATTTTTATGTTTATATGGATAATGAATATGAGAAATTTAATTAAATTATTACTTATAATAAACAAATTATTACTTTCAGTTAAATTGTTATTTTATTCATAAAATAGAAATAATGTCAGAAGAATGCAGTTTGTTTTAGTGTAATACGGTACCAATTATATTTAAAACTAAATAATTACACACACTTTAGTCATATACAGGAAGAAACTTAAAAAGGTACTATATTTCATTTGCGTTTTTAAGTACTATATGGGCCTAACTTAAAAATGTTTTTTTAAAAGCTTGTAATTTAAAAACTATTATAAGTATTTTTATTATTTTTATGCCTACTTATAAAGTAGCTATCAAATAACAAATTTGCTGATTTTCACATTTATAGTTCAAATAGTACGAATTTTATTAAAAAAATAAGCTGATATATTGGAATCCGAAATCTTTAAACGCGATTTCCCAAAAAACTACTTTTTTGGATTGTGCCTCTATATTACTGAGGGTGCGTTATGTATGATTGCAGTCAAGGGCTAACTTGTAATAAATAATAAAAACTCTAAAAATGAATTAAAAATAAACTAAATTAAACTAAAAATAAATATGATTTCTTACATATAATTTCTTTCTTAACCTCTTTTATATGAACCATAAAATTCTTATATATAAACCATAATATCCCTTTATTATATGCATAACGGAAGTATTATTCAGAAACACTGAGACCTGGTAAAGTAATGTATGGAAAATTATTTCCATAACATTATTTAACTGAAGAAATATATTAACGTTACAAGAAATAGAAGCCTGTTTGACTTTACACACAGAGATTACGTTTTATTTATTTAACACTATAACGATATTTCATGTTTTAAAGGGTAGAAAATCTAAGTGACATTTTCGCGCATAAATTCATCTACGCAATGTATGCATTTCATGTTTAGGTATCGTTCATGGATCTCAAATAAAACTAGTAACTTTTATAGGCGTTATTTATTTATTTCGGAAGCTAATGTTGCATATAATACAAAAATTACAATTAATATATATATTAAAAATACTGGTTACATTGTATGCCCCACTTAAAGACTATTTTATTGCTTTATAATTTTAAATAATGAATTAATTACTGTACCTTACGTGCGAGTAATTTTCTGTTCTGTGTGATCACTAGCCGTATAACAGTGAAGCTTACGTAATTTATAATCAAAATTGTTTATGATATAGCTGTTCACCGTAGTTTAATTTGCATAGTCCCCATTCCTGTGGGAACATCGGGGTAAAAATAGCCTATACCAGACTTTACTTTTTCACTTTACTTTGTCAAATCAGTAGTTGATATATATAGTCATACCATGCTTTCCCATGATCAGCTGACATACTTTGACTTTTTGTAAAAAGACAAAAATGTTGCAATCATTTTCTTTATTAAGTCCATATTATATACTAGAGATCGCGGAACTATGGGGTTTCACCCGCGTAGTTTCCGTCCCCGTAAAATTTTAGCGATAAAAAGTAGTCTATGTATTATTCGAATTTATAAACTGTATTATTATAAAGTTTTAACAAAATCCATTCAGTAGTTTTTACGTGAAAGAGCAACAAACATCTATTCATACTTACAAACTTTCGCGTTTATAACGTTATATAGCATTAATTCATAGCATGATTATGTTTGTAACTGCCTATAATTAAGTTGAAATGTAATTCTTTGTCGTTTATATTGATCTTATAGACATATCGTAGTGAGGCGTAGTTATAGATGAATATTCCTCACTACCAGGATATCCGTAAACTAAGGCCTATAAACAATCGGAACGTAATAAAACTTATATCAAAATAACGCCACTAAAACCTCTATTTATAAAGTAATTTAGATGAAAACCTGAAGCGGAGACCGATAAAATATGACCGCCTGAGGTCGTACTAAGCCGAGAAATTCGGTCATTAAAAGAACATATTTTCACGCACCCAATGTTTAGAGGCTGAGTGAGTCAAAAAGCTGTTTTATAGCTTTTAAATAGCGACTAGCACTTCTTTACCTAAACTGGTATCACCACACTGACAGCGTACTCGCTCGTGCGTTTGGTTGCCATAATTGTTGTCAATAATTATGTACTTCTTCCGGAATTGATAACGTAATGTAACTTTTTATATTTGTATGATATGATTTCAGATAACCTACTTATTGACAATATTATTGAATGTGCATGTGTAATATTTGTCACATACCTACCTACCTTATATTAGTACCATGGAGCTGGATTTGTTTGTTTACTGCCACTGCTAAGTCATGATATCCTGAGTACAAGTCCTTGGTTAGTTTAAGAAATACCAAGCATTTCGTTTTTCTAAAGAAATCTTAACTTTAGATCAGCATGTTAAGCCATCATTTTCGGTAATAATCGTTAACATTTATGATAGAAAGTTAAAGAGTCAAACGTTATCTATTCTACGCCCGCTGATCCGGAACAGCGTGTTGGGTCTATGCTCTGAATTTCCTGCCCTCATAATAAAAATTCTAAATATACGTATACAAAGTCGCTTGTAGCCTATAGATATTATAATAAACCATTGAATGTAGTTTCCACGAGCTTGGCTCGCGATATTAATAAAGTCGGTTGATACCGGTCCGACCAATTACCATTACTCCTAGTACGCTTTGCCGGATAAACCAATTTGGTTTCACTATAATTTTTATGTGCTATCTCCCGCTCCACTTTAGTCCAAAAACGCGTGCCGTGTGTTGATATCTTTAGTCGTAAAACTCTACTATCAGATATATTAACCTATAGTACTTACGTGGGTCGGTGACGAAATACATTGATTAAAATATAATCAACTACGAAGTTAAAATTCAAATTCAATACCTATAAAATTATTTAATAGCCCCAATAAAATGTTAACGAAACGAATTGAAAGTTATCGATGTATTCATTATTATTTATAAAACATAACGATATTAAATTTTCTTATTTTAATATACGTTAACTATTTTCTCATCTGATTGTAATTAGAAATGTTTATTTCGTGCGTATTAAAATCATAAAAATAGCTTTGGTAGTTTGCTATATTTTTTTAATGTTTTTTATACAGTTTTGTAGTTTACTTTTTGTGTGTGGTGTCAAAAGTTTATAATTTTTTTATTCATTACAGTCAAGTGAGCCTTTGAATACAATCACATCTGATAGTAAGTGATCATGTAAACTAAGATGGAAGCAGGTTAATTTGTTAAGATTAGGATAATATCCTCAACCCTTCAGTTGCTATACGACATTGTACCGGAACACTAAATCGCTTTGCAGTTGTTGTTTGCTACATTTTTTTTAATGTTTTTTAATTGAAACGCCACAAAAATTATATAAAAATCATATTTAGCTTTTTATACAGTTTTGTAGTTTATTCTTTAGTGTGTGGAGTCAAAGGTATTTAAATCCTCAGCTATCGACTTTTTAGGCCGTTAATGGCAACTAGATTATATAAAATGTCTATTCTAACTTAACGCATTACCACTTTACACTGTATAGTCATTTACCATCAAGTACGAATTACTTCGTAGCTAAGAAAGCTTTTGCTTAAAGCAAAAACACGGACTCCTAAATGATAGAAACCATGGCTCGAATATAAAACCTCATTCTATCAAGTCTCAAAAGATTGCTTATGACGTTGATTGTATTAAAAATGTATTACTTTTAGAAGCAACAATAATACAAAACACACCTACCGTATAGGCGGTAATCCCTTGTTATCTCCTAAATAGTTATTTATTACCATAAAAATATCAACTCTTTAAAAATGGTGTATAGCGATATCTTCCATCATAATTCTAAATCATGAGGCATTAACCTTCAAAACTTATCTACCGTTACTGTGAGACACAATACAATCCGTTTTTATCAAGTTAGATGGACGATTTCTGATCTCCTCCGTCCTATTCAAGGTGAGGCCATAGAACCAGCCCAAATTTACAAGCGTACCTAAATATCTGAAAGGTAGTATTCTAAAATCATGTCTATTAATTAGCTAGAAATTTAAGTGATTATATTGATAATGCATAAAAGAAAAATTATGCAAAGTAGTCAGTGAGTTGGTGAGGGCTACATTTAAAATAAATAGTATAATATAATAGTATAAACTTTAATGACTTGTAATTAGATTATAGTGTAATATTTTTAGCACTATTACACGTTCTTTAATTTCATTAATTTCACTTCGAAAAAGATTTGTTTCGGATCTTTATACTAATTACAATTACGTAGCTGGTCCGGTTTATGTGCAATAAAAAATAAAAAAAAAATAAAATTCGTTTATTTCAGGCCGTGACCCATAATGTTAGTATAAAATCAACAAAAAAAACTTAAAAACTATGTTAGTGTTACTACATACTTAGATAAAATATTAAATTAATTTAAATATCTGCCTGCTCGCGCTGTCGCACCGGGTATACACATATGAGTGTTTACCCAGTGCCTCAGCACAGGGCAGTCAGGCTTCTCAGCAATCACCCTCAGCATGAGGTTGGTGCTCCTCCTCACCCTGCTCATTAGTGACGCAGTTCGTTTGCGTATGACAGTAGTAAAACTGTCAGTATTCGCGTAAGCAAACATGGCTGATGGATGCGCTGCAGTGCTGAGGTAGCCCCAACATCACCCTGAAGGCATTGTTGTACTGTACTCGAAGCGCATTGTACGTCTTCTGCGTATATTTGACCCACAGACTGCACGTGTATAACGTCTGGCAGAACGCCTTAAATAATGTTTTTTTGACATTTACTGTACACCGCGCAAATCTGCGAGCCAACGTATTGCATCTGACAGCAATAGCTCTCCTTTCCCTTTCCATGTCAAGGTCATCATTTAAATCCTCGGTAACAATATGTCCGAGATATTTAAACTCCGACACCCTCTTAAGTTCGACTCCTCCCAGCGTTACTGGCGGTACACGGTCCATTGCCAAAGGGGTCGGTTTTAAATGTTATCTTTGGAGTTGTTAAATTTAGCTTAATTCCAATTTAAACCACAAGTTCAATTTGACGTACATATCATTTTATAAACCCTACCCGTACTAAGCCTGAGCGATTTGTTTATTTATTACTATATTTATGTTTCTAAACTATATTTGTAGTTGTATCGCTAGTTTCATTGCCTCAGCCGAAAGGTCACTTTGAGTTGGCCATAAATATGGTATTTAACTGTATGCGTGTGGGCCTTAACAGTGGCACGGCCCATGGGAAAGTATAGAGTGACCACAATGGCCCATGTTTATTTAAGCTCTCGTAATTTTTGTATATTGAACACGGTTCGATGTTTACCGACACCACTCGTTTGTGGCACTCGATAAGCGTGTTTGTAATATGAAATTATGTGATGTAAAGTGCTTCGTTGAATGTATTACTTTTCTTACTTTTTGACTTACGTCTAGTTGTATATTGGTGGTTGTTAAATTCATACTAATGTATGGCAAGCCTGGGCAAAAAGGGGACATCGAATCCGGGATCTTTTGGATCCAAAGAGTTCCATCCACAAACCATGGGCATATTAAAAAAGCTATTCTCAGCGATTTCTCATCGTTAAATTAGCAATATCTATACAAAATAACTAATATTCATTTTTTCGTGGCTTCTATTAGATTTCCTAATTTTTATTTTTCATAAACTGTCCGCGTTAACACAAAAAAATATTTGAATTGCTTAATCTGTTTTATGAACAACGAACTTTATCTTCAGAAATAATTACAAATATTTAATGTATTAAGTTTTATTTATTTTTCTTTTAACACCTTTCCACTGTTTCCTTGCTCCTATGCCGATGTCCAGTAAATAGACAATCAAAAGTGCATAGACTCTGACATTCTATTTAAATCAGACCAGAATAAACCAGATTACTCGGTTATCTTTAATACCTGATGTTTTATTAGTTTGCGCATTACCGTCCACGCACAATCTCGCGTATGCACAAAAACAAAAGATAAACCCACCACCCACCACTAATAAATGGTGACTCGATAAAAGCGTTGACATAAACAAACAAAAATATGAATCGAGATTAAGCCAAGTCAAAACGTATTTTCTGACCGTACCGCGTGGGACGTAAATGGTAGTGAGGTTAGTGTTACCATCAGTGAGAGTTTCCTGAGCTAAGTCCTGATTATATTTGTACTTGGTTACGTTTTATCTCTACTTTAAGGACATGTAGAGTATGTGTCTGTTAAGTCGCACAAATTTTGCACTTTTAACAAAATAAATTATCATCAAACAGACATTATTTATCCATTATTATAAAGCTTCAATTTATTACTCCAGAGAATAGTTGTATTATTTTTCGTACATTTTATAATCGACGTATGTTACGACCTCCAAACTATACTAAAGCCAAACTCGATTGAGAATGCTTGTCAACAAACAAATTTAAAATGAAGGTAGAAAATGCAACACGTTTTATGCCTAATAAATTTAAAGTTATGTTTAGTTAATTTAAAAAATCTTATTTAAAAGATATTGAATATATTAATTAGTTTTAAGCTTACTAATCTAATTTATTGTCATGAATTCGTCATTAACTGGCTAATTAAAAAAATAGGTGTAAAATAATACCATATTTTTAATTTGTTAGCTTCCAAACTAGGTATAAAATTTTACCGTTCGCCATGTTAATTTGCAGCACTAGAAGTTAATAGAACCTTCTTAGGTCAGTCTGTATGAGAAAAATTTAAGCAATGCCTACAACATAACATCTTATTGATATACGAAATTTAAACGAATGATGTAATGTTGTTTCATGCTACATTCGTGGCGGCACCTAGCCATGGTTCCAGCTGAAAACCAGCGCTGCATAATCATTTAGGAGATCGTATAGCAAGAATGTTGAGCTGGATCCTTTTTCTAGGTTATACCACACACCACAGGGTATTGAACCAAAAGCAATTGTGATTTGTGGCATAAAAACATTTTAAAATCTTCTTTTATTTTTATTAGTTCTTGTATGTAATTGTTTTTACAACATAATTATCGACTATCTCTAACTGTATACATTACACTAATTATAACATGTTTACAATTTTTTTTTGCAAAAAGACATTTGTTAATAATAATTTATAGCATGGTAGATTTAAAGGATTGTCCTGTGTATATAGTTTCGGTGGAAACCCTTCAGGATAGGAACAGTGCACGAGACATTGAATCATTTGCAATTACATGATATTGTGCCTTTGTACTATTTAATGCTCGGCCTAAGAATGCCATATTGTAAGCAAAATAGCGCTTCGTTTATTTGTATAGATTGTTGATACACGCAATTTAGAAGCGCCTTGTCTTTGAAGGTTAGTGCTTTATGGATTGACGGTAGTTCTCACTAATTGCATCGATTGTTGTGTAACGATACCATGTCTCGAATAGGAAGTCGTCTAAACGATTCAGCTTAGCGAACTGTTCAGGTTATTGTTTGCATATCAAGATGCCAGTAAAGACGCCAGTGGAACCATTATAGGATCATAACAGTATTGATCATGCCAACTATTAGTTCGCTTCTGTATATTGCAGAGGTAATGAATTCCCACTGGGTATTGCTTACCTACGTAATATTTTTTTAATGGGAAGCTTTGTTTGTTTATTTCGATTCTAAAATTACTTTTTTAAAGTGTTTTGTATTAACGAGTACCTCGATATTATATCTGTGTTAATCGCAGTTTCTAAACCATGTCAACCGGAGGAAAGTTTTTGCCATTTAAAATCAAATTCTAATAAGCCAAACAAAAAATATTGGCTTTTTCTAGTGCGTTTTGACAAAAACGATATTTTGTTATTATTTTTAACTACAAACGCTGACTGATTAACTTACGTAACTTAGAGTTAGAGAGTAAGCCTATTTGTCGCTTACTTAATGTTCTATCCATCGTTTGTGACATAGCTTCTTTAAATTCGCTGCCCTAAGTCCATAATCTTTGGACAAAAGTACAGCAAGCATTGATTTTGGACAATAATAAATATGCAAGTAGTACTTCCGACAGTTCTTACAGTACAAACAAACACAAATTTAAATATTCAGTTGATGAAACCAAAATCAACAGAGCCATGAAACCACTGTTGTGCATAAAACAACAAAATTGTGCGACGACGAATGCGCAAACATTGCGTTAATCCTTTACACAAGCAAACCCGTGACATTAAGTAAATCCCGAATAATCTAGTGGCGAAATCGACGGGACGATTCACACTAGAGACATTTTGTTGTAAAACATTTTGTCTAGTTCCATATTAACACGTTAAATCAATGATAACTGAAGCAAGTCAAGGCCTACCTTGACTGACTTTTTTGTTTCTTTTTGGCGTTCTTCTTTGCATTCCTTACTTAAGATTAGATTTCCAACTAGTTTTAATTTACAGCTTTTCAATTAAATGAAGAAAAACAATTTAATTTTCGGCAAAATCCTGATATTCATATTTTGTTTTTCTTAATTTGTCTTGGACTAGCTGGTGGAAGGTTTTGCCGTGGCTAGTTACCACCCTACCGACAAAGACGTACCGCCGAGCGATTTAGCGTTCCGGTACGATATCGTGTAGAAACCGAAAGGGGTGTGGATTTCATCCTAGGTACTCCTAAAAAGTTAGCCCGCTTCCATCTTAGATTGTATCATCACTTAACATCAGGTGTGACAGCAGTCAAGGGCCAAACTGTAGTACCTAGATAAAAAAATATATATACGATTTTTTTTCCTTAACAAAACAAACAACTTTTAACGACATTTTGTTAAGCGACATGACGGTTTTCATTCACGTTACTTTTTATATGATCCTACGTTTCCTCAGCAAGCAGCAAACTTTTCGACGTATTTACATTTTCACACATAAAGTAAATACCTCGCATCCAGAAGTTGCGCAACGAAAACAGCGATTCATCACAAGTTTTAATCTGTTCTAGAGTTTGGCCCACTTGTGGCTCGGCGGCGCAGACGGGCGGGTTCAGTGTCGCATCATCATCAATATCAGCCCAATTATAACTACAGGAGAACTCTCCTTATAGGAAAGGAAATTTGGAGCTTATACTCTCTTCACCATGATTTTGATGGCCCACTGCAAGTCACAGCTCTTCTCTATATTTCTTAGATTTTTTAATTTAGGCTAAGTAATTTATCTGTCTATATCTCCGTCTCAGAAATCAACCGTATATTAAACAAAACATTCTTACGCGATGAAAAAAAAACACTTGAAACTCATAATTTCAATAAAATCTAGTTTTTTTGTTGGCCCTTGTATGTATAACACAAACCTGATCTTAAGTGATGATACAATCTAAGATGGAAGCGGGCTATTTGTTAGGAGTAGGATGAAATCCACAGACACCCCTTCGGTTTCTACACGACATCGTATCAGAACGCTAAATCGCTTGACAGTATGTCTTTGTCGGTAGGGTGGTAACTAGCCACGGTGAAAGCCACCCAATTAACAAAACATCAAGATTTTTATTGGTTGTAGTTTGGGATCGGTTAGGAAGGCAGATTCAAGTATCAACTTCAACGAAACTCTCTCACAAGGACAGTTTTGTCCTAATATTAACATTTGGGCTATCTAGTTTTATCAACTAGTAGTACAAGAACAAAAAACACGTCGGTCTGAGGCGTAAATTCACCGTGCAATGTTTGTACGGGCACAGTTCACCTCCGTCTCCGAAATCACCCGCATATTTCACGTAAAATATTCCAACGCGAGGAATAAAAACACTTAAAACATTCATTGCGTGACGACACCGGGCACGCGATGCACGATTTTGATTTATTTTCGACACAGTTTCCGAGTTTTTACATTTTACTCGCTCGAAATGATAATAATGGAAATGTTTAACACAGGGACGTACAGAATCGTGTTGAAGAAACCACTTTATAAACAACTTTGAAAAAAAATTATTTTATTTAAAGCATAGGTATAAATCGCTTGGCGGTACTTCATTGTCGGTGGGCTAATTTGTAAGGAAAAGGAAGAAATCCACAACCGGTTCTGGCTGAAGTCTCCCTTCAGCCAGACCTGGTGGGTCAATTTAGAAAATCTTAATTGGTTTAACCGGGGATCGAACCTAAGACCTCCGTCTTATAAATCCACTACGCACACCAATACGCTACGGAGGCCGCCATTATTCCACATAATATAGAGTTTTCTTCACCTGACTGCTAAAGAACAATGGTCAATTTCCTGACAATTTTTGTTGACGACTTTTTTTTGCGTTTATGAATGTAAAAAGTATAAAATTATAGAGAATTTATTTCTGAACAATTTTTTCCTAAGGTTTAGTACTGTGCGAAGTCTGGAATTAAAGATATTTATGTTTTAAGTTTTAGACAAAAAAGCATCGATACTTTGGAGTATCGAGTACATTCGAAACAGTCACTCGATAGTTTTCAGGAAATTACTTAAAACTTAATTAATTCTCTCCCTTTCCTTAAAAGTATAACCTACTGTGTACTTTTTATACATGACATTATATTTGACTATTATTTGTTTATTTTATTAGTTTAGTATAAAATGCCGCCATGTAACAGTGAACTTTGTCAGTGAACATTTGTCATGATTAGGAATTTAAATGCAATACGCTTTTAGAAATCAAAATATTTATTGACATTTCAAAATATGAATTATTAGTTCTCCATTATTATTACTTTATAAGTTTGTTCTACTCAAACAAAGCTGAAATCATTGGACACGTGTAATTCTGCACACAAAAGAGTTAGCTTAACTAATAATATCGATTTGGTTAGATAGTTATACGAGTACAATACCACTTATGTGTACAGTATCGATACTTTTTTTCGATACTCTGTCCCAAGCTGGCCGAGAGATGTCATATTGAATCTTTGCGTCATTATTGCGTGGTTGTCATACTCAAATATGATAATGTAGTTATTGATTACTTATTTTATTTAAAGGACTTATTTGGACCTTGTGTACGGATTGAAAAAATAAAATAAATTATTTTACGTAAACTGTAATAGTTTACATTTGTAGGCGCTTACGAATTCCTTCAACAAATATCAGACCATTGTTCTTTGATTTAAAAGAAGGCAACTAATGATGATGATTTATAAGTTGACAATTGATTAAATTTTTTATTACAAGTAGTACAAGCAAAGTACGAAAGTGCATACCTATTATGTGATTATTTTCATACCATACTAATAAAAAAATATTAAAATTCAATAATTGTGCATCAAAAATAACAAACGTCATTAAAATATGATCTCAGTTATTTTTGCAACTACACAATACATTATTTTAACAAACAAACTTTTTACAATTATGTAGCTTATACAATTTCGTATGCCATGTAAAAAAAGTAAATTAATTATTATTTCTCTTTTTTGTGATCAATCCGATTCCATCAGATAATATCAGAACCAATTACAACAGTATGGCTACAGGGGAGATTTTTCAAAAAGAACAACTGAACATAATCGAATAACTTATTCCCTAGGGATGATTTAACAAATACTCGCACCCATTTTATTTGACTGACAACATCAATTAGAAGTCGACGCCGCGGTATCAGGTTTCAAAGGGACTCGATTGTAGGGATAATGGTCTATTAATATTTTAGTTATTTTGTAAGGAATCTGAACGCTGTGTATTAAGTGGCCACGCTTGGTCGCAGAAAGACCTTAATCTACACGGGCCGATGGCATGTGTAATTTCATACATTGGCGATGGAAGCAAGGCTCTATAGCTGTCTAACGCAATACTATAGATAGAGACAATTTGGAAATTCACAATGGGAACTAATTAAAACATAGTTACAGAATAGGAATTACGATTTTTTTTTGCTAGTAGGCACTTATAAATTTTTTTCACTCAATACTATACTATACAATACTTGAAATGAAAACAAAATAATGGTACTTGGTTTTAGTCCTTAAAGTTGCTCCAAAGATACAGTTACACATTCAAGTATAAGTCCAAATAACTACCTACCTAATTACGAATGCATCACAAAATATTGCAAAACAAAATCACAAGTGCCAAAACCAAAAGTCAAAGTTCATAATAATAAGGTATTTGCACAGCAAGCTTCATTAAACTTACCGCAATAAAAGGAAAACGGTTCAAATATGAATCGCCATCGTACCTATCCAATAAAGTATGATTGTGATTGTAGTTTAACGGGAATCGGGTCTTCGATTTGTATTGAATCAGAAGTTTAATTGTCCGAGAAATGAAGGGATTAAACAGCTGATCCCTGTGCTCGGAGAGTTCCGTACAAATGTTTGGGATCATTGGATTTCTGTCTTGGAGAACTTCAATTATAACTTCTTTCTTAGTTCGTGAAGATTAGTTTTGTAAATAATTTTATCAGTTCTACAATATGATTACATAGCACCTGTTTATAAAATTGACAAAATATCCATAATGTTATAAGGTTATAAATATAAAGATATTTTTGATTGTTATTCTCAACTGAGCATTTTGCTTTTCCTTAGGGATAGAAATAAATCGTTAAAACGCGGACAACTTTGCTGACAATAGGTAGTTATGAGAACTGATTAGTCATCTGTATTAGCATTAATGCTATTATTTTAAATAGCTGAATAAAATAATAGTTTTTATATAGATACCTATATCAATCATACTTTTGTTTGTTTTCACAGCTTCAGTGTTTTTGATACTGTTTGGCTTCCTATTAGTAAAACGTTAATTCAAAAACCATAATGATACGAATTTGTCGCGGCCTATAAATAAATTTCTTGTGAACTGTGCACCTAATAAAAAAATAATAACCTATTAACGACGAAACGGAACGTTATGCATAAAATATGGTTACATTTCCTTCCACGGCTAACGTGCTAAATCGTGCCTTAAATTGAATTATTATGAAAACCTTCCGGCTTAGCGATTCTTCCCTATATTAGCCATTAAGATTTTATAGCAATTTCCCTTTCAAACGAGCCCATAATCGCATCGGCAAAATGTTTGTAAACTCTGCCTTGCAAAAACTTCCACGGTTTATGTTGTCGATAAACCTTGTTTACGTGAAAAGTAAACTAATAAGGACATTAAAATTATACGACCATCTCCCAATGGGGTGTCTTTACAAAGAAGTAACGACGTTCAAAAACTCCATTGCTTAATTTTATGATACGCCCGACCGACATGAATACGGATTTGCTAAAGACTCGTATACATTTGCGATTAAATATGTGTTTCGGTAAAAAATAATCCACACACTTATATCAGTAGGTATAGTTGTCTGATTCAGCATACTTGCATTAAACCATGTGGAGACTTTTATTGATATTTATTATGACTTTGATTATGCTAATAATATTGAGACTGCGACATTTTAAGTTCTTATACATGGATTTGACGTCCTCCGTGGCGCAATGGTATGCGCGGTGGATATATAAGAGGTTGATACATATGTAATTTTTTTAATTGTCATGTCTGGCTGGTTGGAGGCCTTCGCCGAGGCTAGTTACCACCCTACCGACAAAGACGTACCGCCAAACGATTTAGCGTTCCGGTACGACGTCGTGTAGGAACCGAAAGGGGTGTGGATTTCATCCTACGCCTAACAAGTTAGCTCGCTTCCGTCTTAGATTGCATCATCACTTAACATCAGGTGTGATAGCAGTCAAGGGCCAACTTGTACTTAGTCATTAAAAAAAAAATATTGACTTCTTGGTCTTTCTTATAAAAGTTGATACTATGCAGAGTTATTTGCGTACAAAGACCAACTTCATACTACATTATTGTCAGGTTACAGTAAACCTACAGTATGACTGTTTTTGATTGTTTATTAAACTTTTCTCTTGAATCATTATATTAACGGATCTTAAAGCCAGGTGTCAGAACAGGTAACCACTTCACAAAACGAGTATTCATTCTTGCGACTCCGTTTTTACTTGAAAATAATAACATTATATGACCGTATACGTCACAATTAAATTCATAATGAAACTAATAAAAAAGTGTTAAATACGAGATACATCTTAAAAAGTGATTATGTCTGCCTTTTTTATTAACACCGTCTCCTTAGTTCGATTTTAATTAAGACATATAAATTTAAATAATATATTTGCGATCATATAAATTTTATCACGCCGATCGTTCCACGATATTGTACACTTAAAGAAACGCTTAAACGTACAGAAATATCGATAAATTCAACGCTATAAGATTGTAATTTTATCACACTTAATTACTTGAATTTTTTAAGTGTTTCGGAGCGTGAAATTGGATTGGCCGGTTGTATGTTTTTTTTTCATTTCCATTTGGTATAATTGCCGCAATAAATACTTTGTAAATAGGTTTTTAAACTTTTTACCATTACCGTGTTTAAGTAAACAGTGACATTATTTAGCTTTTATTAAGCGATTCTCTGTTATGTTACCGGTTTCCGAACTTGATGACGTGTTTTTCATTACGTAATGTTTCCGGTAGAAGTATTTAATAAGTAACAAAATAAATAAAGTGTTATTTATATGCGTAGTGAAAATCTACGTAATAGTTTTGAATATGGGTGTCTAAAGCAATATGCGGTAAGAAAAAAGGAGATTTTCATAGTAGTACAGAATTTTAGTTTTTTTTATTTTAAAAGGAAGCTCAGTCATGTTTTGTACACATTACAATTTCACGTTTTCCTTTTACTTTAGTTTTAGAAGTAAATTTAATGGCAAATTGTTAAGTCCACTGGGCCGGTCATTCTCAGTCATCCTCATCAAGTCAATCCTAGGTTCAATTCCCGGCTGTGTCCATTAAGATTTTCTAAATTGGTTAGGGTTTGGCTGGTGGGAGGCTTCGAGCTTTACCTCCCTACCGACAAAGACATACCGCCAAGCGATTTAGCATTTGCAGAAACTGAAGGTATGTGAATTTTATCCAACTCCTAACAAGTTAGACCGCTTTCATTTTAGATTTCATAGAAGATTCAGAAAATCTCAATTGGCTGGGGACCAACGAAACGCAGGTTAAAACGAAAGCTTACATCTTTTCCAGATAACTAATCCAAAGTTAGCGTACCACAAGGACGCTTTGCGTTCAATAGCGTGCACAAGGTTTATAACTATGGTACGCACTATAGGTACTACTCGAAATGGAAACTTCCTTCTCCAATACTTGTTCGTAATGTGTCCTCAGGGTAGGCAGTGACTTTATGAATTTATAAAGTGCACTTATTTGCGGCGCATAGCTACTTATTAGTAGATGTAAGAGACATACCCGAGTTCAATTAGGTAAGTCTGGATATATTGGTGCAACAGTTCGTAGTCAACGTCGTCACGGGCGGTCGCCTCCTACAACAAAGCGAGAAAGCCCTTTATCATGTTCATATCTCCGAGCGATTATCACTTCTCTTCAACATTATGAATCAGAGAGCATAACGCTGTATTCATTTAGCTTGTTTGATGTTTCCATTTATGGCGTGAAAGGTTAGGGTAATGGACTTGTTTGATTTTTGTGTTACGTCATAATAAAGCTACGACTTCAAAACGTACATTCTTAACTGGTTTAGGTGAAGAAAGGGGGTTGTATTGTTAGATAGATGCGTATGATTTTTAGCTCTAATTTAGTTTTAAATAATAACTTTTTATATCGTTGTTGACCAAGACGTACCGCCAAGCGATTTAGCGTTCCGATACGATGTCGTGTAGAAACCGAAACGGGTGTGGATTTCATCCAACTCCTAACAAGTTATCCCACTTCCATCTTAGATTGCATCATCACTTAACATCAGGTGTGATAGCAGTCAAGGGCCAATTTGCAGTAGTCAAGAAAATCCTTCTATCTCTATATTAAATAAACAATATAGTCATTACAAAGCTCTTATTTAAATTTAACTCTTGGGATGGTTTCCCATCGGAGTTCTATTGTGCAGCTATGTTGTAATGATATGCCAGGATACCTACCACCAACTATAATAGCGACTCAACTGTAAACTAAAACCGACCAGTGTGGCTAGTGTAAGATTTTACCGCGTCGATATCGAGAACGGTAAACGCAAATTTTATATGACACTGACACTCACCCATTTGAGTTTGCTCTCGATACTGCCAGAGGCGCTGCTTCAATTCCATATAAAATTTGCCTTTACGCGAATGTGAAGTTTTCAATTTGTTTTAGTGCAAGCTCACACTAGGCACTCAGCTGACATTATTACGTAATAATAGCCTAAACTGCAATTCAGATTAGATCTACAGTTGAGTCGCTATTATAGTTGATGGTAGGTATGCAGCTATGCTTAAATAATATGTACCTAACCATTTCCACTGATGCTGAGCTATGTAATATGATGCCCGCTACAAATACTTAGATCTAAACAATAGTCAAGTATACAAAACACACATCCATCAAAATAAAGATTAGCATAGTTAGTGATTGCCTTGTTGGTCTAGTGGTTAGCCTAAGTGGCTTCGATCACGAGGTCCCGGGTTTGAATCCTGGGTCGATTAACGGAATAATTATTCTACGTTTTCCATTCTTCTATGAAATTCGCCTCGAGTTAGGAAGTCAGTGGTAATGCACCCCCGTGCTTCGGAGAGCACGTTAAGCCGTTGGATCCGGTCACTATCATTAACATCTGATGTGATCGTTAATAAAGGAAACATTATCACCCTAAGCCCGCCAATCCGCATTGGAGACGGTAGTGAGTCTATGCTCAAAAGTTGAATAATCATGACTACGGGACGTTAAAAGTAAGCAGTAAGTCAATCGTAGCAACATATGATTAAAAAAAATGCTCTAGTGGAAAAGCACCTTTATAGTTAACTCTTGGTAAAACTAGACGAAAGATAAACACTAGACGCGCATCATACAACGCCAATGTTGGTGTTTCGCGTTAAGTTCACGTAATAACTCGAAGTCACGGGCAGTCATGGTCAACGCACGCAACTTTGATAGGCCTCCGCTGTTGTTAAGTCATAGGCGGTAGCGGGTTTTTATTTATACTATATTATGAATATAGGATTAAAGATAATATATGGACGATCGAGCTGCACTTAAAAAGAAGACCGTTGTGTTGTTTATAAAACGCCACAATATTTTTGATCCACATCCAAGACATTAGTGGCACTTTGTTTAATAGTAATGATTATTATAATAATCTGTATACGTATAAGTATAAAAGGCAACAGATAAAACAACTGACTAGATTGCGCTGAAATTTTTTATTATTCTTCATATTTGCTATTCTTCTTAAAGGGGTGAATCAGGGGTTAAAATATACACCAATTTTTACATCGAAAAGTCGGGCGATTCCGCTAGTAATATCACATAACTCCATCTCTTTATTTATCATGTCAACATTGATGAGAGGTTAAAAAATTTACGACGAAATATCTGACTATATTAACGACATGGCCCATTTGCGTACCATTTTAAATCTTTAAGATACTCTGTATTTTTATTGGTCTATAAGGCGTATACGACACGCTCCGGCCGTGCTTTGGACCCCAAGCATACGGCACTGCTCAGCTCGTATCATCGGTCAACTACAAAAAGGTAGTCCCGGGGAGGCACTTAATGAATCATTATGGCGCATCGCCGGCTCGACGTGCGCGCGATTTATAGTCCCGGATTAAAAATATAATATGAGCCGATATTTCTGTTTTATATCACGGCGCAATTTATTAATAATGTGATTTACTCGCACGAACTGCGCGGTGGACTATTTAGTGAAAATAAAATTGTCCATTTCAGTGATTTTCATCGGCATGTGCCTATTTGAAAAATGGATGATTGATGGATAATATTATAGTCAAAGTGATAAACTTAATTGAGTTTACTATCAAATGAAAAACTGTCAATATTCCTGTACTTAGGTCTCACAAATTACAGTCTAAAGTGATGGAAGAATTACATTATTACAGTTATGGGCTTATGGGACATATCTAATGGCACTCATGTATCACTTTTCATGATTTGTTTTAGTTTTTAGACCAACGACATTTTTTTTCATTACTCACTGCATTCTTACATTCACCTTGTCACTTTCGCACAGATAATCCTTATAAATACTATAAATGCGAAATTTTGTAGATATGGATGGATATCTGTTGCTCTTTCACCCAAAAACTACAAGATGGATATGAATGAAACCTCACAATAATATCAGAATAACACACTCACATTTTATCCCGAAATTCTCATGGACAAAAGAACTAACTAGTCGGGTAAAACTGCGTGCGTCCTCTAGTTGTTAATATTTAAGGAAGATAAAAAAACATCCACTACAGAACTAGCGCTAGATTCAAACATAATACAAACAAATGGTCGCTAATATACGAACTAAAATGTTAATTATCATTGAAACACTCCAGGCTCCGACTATGAATACAGACGCTGCGGGATAGACGTTTGAGCGACTCGAAGTCAAAGGCGACTCGCGTCAACATCACTCATAGCACCGCCGTGACCTTGCCTCTATACCGCGTGAAATAGAGGCGTGGTGCTATAGTTCACTGTCGGTAAACAAGTAATCTCGTATAAGCCGTCCAGGTATATGGGAACCGTACTATGATGAAACGAATGAGCTGGGCCTGATTTTTCAAATTCAAATTCAAAATCGTTTATTTCAAGTAGGCTAATTATAAGCACTTTTGAAACGTCTAATTAGACTATCTGTAGTGACTCTACTACCGGCTCGGAAGGCAGTTCCTGTTGAGAAGAGCCGGCAAGAAACTCAAAAATTTAGAAAATTATGCTCTTTAAATTGGCTCAGGTTAGCATTATACATTATTTATGTTGATGTCGACACATGGAATTTAACTGCAAACTTTCAAAATAAGTTCAAATGAGGTGTACTTAAATTTGATTTGTTTGAGTATTTGGTGCGTAGCGTGGCTATTTTTGAATTTGTTGCGATTGCTATTAGACAGCCCATTACATTGTTCATGATCAAGAAATATGAATAAAAGTGCTTTTCTTGGCAACTGTGTTACTGGGAATTTCTTGGATGAAAAATAAATCCGTTTTTTATAGTCCGAACCAAGACTCCAACTCAGAACCACATGATCCATCTAACCACTGCACTATAGAAGCAGTTATAAATACTGATGTAGATATCTATACTGATGTTGTAAAGCTGAAGAGTTTATTTGTTTGTTTGATTGCGCTAATCTCATGAATATATTCGGTCAATGGAGCGAAGAATCAAATTATTCATCTTTGAGGGCTAATATACAAAGGAGTTAATAGTACGTTAACAAGGAGTTAACATACTATTTTCGTAATCTTATTTATTCGAATTCCACGCGGGCGAAGTCGCTGGTTTCCGCTAGTATTCAATATAATGACGTTGCTCATTAGAAAGTTGAAAACAAATAACGGCGCATTATACCGTATTACTAAAACAAATTAAGCCTCATTTTCAAGAGCCCAAGCACACGGAATAAATTTTAAATATATTTTCTCGAGTCATTTTCCGAATTACATTAATTCCCCGGCTTCTACCCGCTTTTTGCCAACGAGTTTTGAAAATCGCCGGCTAATTAATAATTTATTAAGCTTTTAAAGAACTGGGGGGACAGCTGTAATGAGCGTTTTGAAACGATTAGCCAGTATGCCGCTCTGCATATAAAATCCAACTTACCTATAGAGTTTGTAATGCTGTGTTTTAGACGCCATTTTGGAAAATTGTTTGCATTGAAAGAATTAGGTACCTGCCAATATTTATTATTACTTTTTTTTCATATTTTTTATATAAAATGTCTTATTTTGTATTTTATTACAAAAAAAACTGTTGATTGCTTGGACACAAAATATGTTTGGCTTGGTAAAGGATTATTTAAATATTAAATACATTTTTCAGTACATAATAATATGTATCTACAGGAAGTTCATTTTTTGAAAACGATAATTGCTTGAGGAAATCGATGTCTAATACTTTTACCCGACTGCGTCAGAAGGGAGGTAATGCTGCGAGCGTAGGTATGTACATATATGTATTATACTTATGTCCATTTCTTTAGCAAGCGCTCAAGCTCTACATGTCAACATAAACAGTTCAGCCGGGAAACGAACCTAGGATATCGATATTCGTCGTAGAAATCCATTGCGCATATCAGTACGCTACAGAGGCCAAAACTTCTATGATCGTAACTTCTCTAACGAAAGTATATCGAATTACCACTATTATAAACTTTTTCTTTATAATCCGAGCTATAAGCTATAATTTATTTAATTTAAGTCATACAATAAATGGAATATAGCCCACGGCGACTAAATAAACGGATTACAGTGACTATTTTAAAATGAGATCCCATTAATAATACTGTTCTAAGAAATCGTTCTTGAATTAACAGGTCAAGTTTAGTTGGTAATATTTTGTTAGAGTAACTATTACTTGTAATCACGGCTTTATTAAAAACCATTACTACTATTATTATGGAATTTTAGATTACGTTAAGTATAACGTTTTCTTAACAAAATTTTAAAATGTTTTTTTTATCGACTGAAAGTTAGTCCTTGACTGCTATCACACCTGATGTTAAGTGATGATGCAATCTTAAATGGAAGCGGGATAATTTGTTAGGACTAGGATAAAATCCACACCCCTTTCGGTTTCTACACGACATCGTTCCGGAACGCTAAATCGCTTGGCGGTACGTCTTTGTCGTTAGGGTGGTAACTAGCCACGGCGAAAGCCTTCCACCAGCCGGACCAAGACCAATTAAGAAATATCTCAATCTGCCCCGCCGTGAATCGAACCCAGGACCTCCGTCCTATAAATCCACCGCGCATACCACTGCGCCACGAAGGTCGTCAAATGTAGGTCGGTGTATCTACAAATAGTATAAAATTACAAATTATGAGGAACTAAATGTGATTCAATCAACGTCATCAATATTATCATGATCAACTTCTACAGCTCATAAAACCTGTATTTTATTTTTAAAGTAAAAGGTTACAGACTTTACTTCTCTGTGAGAACATCATGCTTAGGCTTTCAGGTTTTCTTTCGACGATAGCTGTTGCAGCAAGTAATATTTATTTGAAACGCACGTCAGTCCAAAAACTATTTAACGTCGTCACAGTAAAAATCTACGCAATAAAAATCTACTAAATTAATTAATACTAAATTAAACCGACTTCTACTCCTTCTAAAATATGAGTACCAATCTTTGCCAGCCACTTATAAACTACCGACAACGAATGAATGTTCATCGATTTAACCAAGATTTCATCATCTGATCCAAACATGATGACTATGGGACCATTTTGGAAGTGTACCCTTTTTAATAAGAAAATAACTTTCAAAATCGGACTATTCTGTGAAAAGTTATGCGTAGTTATGCGTAAAAAATCCGTATAGCAAAAACTACTGAACCAATTCTAATGAAACATGCAGTATTCCCTGAGTTGAACAATACCTAGTACAACAAAAAAAAGAATTACTTAAATCGGACTTGTAGTTCCGGAGATATACGAACACAAATATAAAAACATAAAACTTCCCTATATCAAAAACTACTGAACAGATTTTTATGAAACTTACAGTGTACCCTAAGTTGAATAATACCTAGAACAACAAAAAAAAAAGAATTATTTAAATCGGACTTGTAGTTTCGGACATATGCCTCCACAAACATAAATACATACATACATACACTTTTGAAATTTGTCATGTTAGTCCATATCAGCGTCTGAACAAATTCAGACTGGGCTGTTTTGGAAATATTACATACATACGGATCGAATTGATAACCCCCTTTTTTGAAATCGGTTAAAAACAAATAAAAATTATAAAATCGTTACTTAAACATTTTTAAAACTTTTTAACCTGTCATCATAGTTCAAAATCTACTCGGCTACAAAGGGCCTGTTGTGATTCAGTCATATTTCGTCGCAGTCCCTCCCCTCTCGGTGTTCGGTTACGGCCAGTGTGGGTCGCTCTAAAAATAAAACCCACCAACTAACAAACACATGTCATTTGTCAGCGTTTCGCTTACATGACGTGAAGTAATTTACGATTTATTTTATTGGTGCTCTCAAGTGGCAAACAGTATTTAAAACTACGCTCTGGTGCTTGCTGGTAAAAGCTTACTGCTTTAGCAGTGCATTATCAGTGAATAAATTGTTACCTTTTTAAACGACTTCAAAAAAAAAAGGCGTTTCTCAATTCGACCGTATATATTTTTTTTTTTTTTATGTGTGTTCGCGCATAACTTCGTCGTTTATGAACCGATTTTGATAATTCTTTTTTTGTTGGAAAGAAGATAGTCCGGTGGTGGTACCATGACAAGGAAACCAGGATCTGATGATGGGATCCTGGAGAAAACGAGGGGAACTTTCAAAAATTGTAGGGACAACAAGTACGTTTGTTAATTTTTCCGGTAAGTATTTAAAAGCACTACAATTTGATGAAGGTCTGGAGTCGATCTGATGATGGAGCCGATCTATATATAAGAGAACTCCGAATCGTTTTACAGTAGCTACCTTGTGTTTGGGCTCGATTAATTTGTCTCAATGAGAACTTTACATTTAGATGGGCTGTGACTGTCATTGAGGGTCTGGTGATGAAGACGACGTACAGTTAAGGGAGCTCCGTAACGTTTTACAGTAGCTACCTTGTGTTTGGGCTCGATTAATTTGTCTCAATGAGAACTTTACATTTAGATGGGCTGTGACTGTCATTAAGGGTCTGGGAGGGAGCTCTTTAACGGTTTACAGTAGCTACCTTGTGTTTGGGCTCGATTAATTTGTCTCAATGAGAACTTTACATTTAGATGGGCTGTGACTGTCATTAAGGGTCTGGCGATGAAGACGAGGGACAGCTGAGGGAGCTCTTTAACGGTTTACAGTAGCTACCTTGTGTTTGGGCTCGATTAATTTGTGTCAATGAGAACTTTATATTTAGATGGGCTGTGACTGTCATTGAGGATCTGGCGATGAAGAAGAAGGACAGTTGAGGGAGCTATTTAACGGTTTACAGTAGCTACTTTGTGATTGGGCTCGATTAATTTATGTCTGAATAAGAAGTTTGAAAGGTTATAGTTTCCAGTAAGTTTAATGTTTACTATGTCATGATCCAATGATGAGATCTACGAAAACTCGAGGAAACTCTTCAAACTTTATATTCACTTTTGCAGGGACGTCGGAATGTTATAAGTAGGAAGTGAATATTGGTACTTATGGTTTAGTTCGAGTTCAAGAACATTCATTGCTATGCGGATGATAGCACGGGTGACGCCGTTTACAATGATCGCGCTCAGCTTTCTCCTGTTCAGCTGGGGGAGTGCCGGTCCAGACTTGTGTCTGAAGTTGAGACCACCCTTGACCAAGTCTCAAATTGGGGCGCACGTAACGTTGTGCAATTTAACCCCAGTAAGACACAAGTTTGTGCATTTTCTGCCAAGAAAACAGCGTTGTGCTCCTCACTGCTCTTTCAGAACACTCCCATTTCGCCGAACAAAACTCTCGGAATTCTTGGTGTCGACATCTCGAATGAAGTCCAATTCCGCGATCATTTGGAAGGAAAAGCTAAGTTAGCCTCTAAAAAACTTGGGGTGCTCAACCGAGCCAAGCGCTACTTTCAGCCTAAGCATCGGCTCCTACTCTACAAAGCCCAAGTACGTCCACATATGGAGTACTGTTCACATCTTTGGGCTGGAGCACCTCAGTATCAACTCCTTCCTCTTGATCGCATTCAAAAGCGGGCAGTTCGACTTACAAGCCGGCTGGAGACTTTAGAGCACCGTAGAGAAGTTAGTTCTCTATGTGTGTTCTATCGCCTCTACAATGGCGAGTGTTCGGAGGAGCTGTTTGAACTAATACCACCATCTGTCTTTTCGCTGTAGAAATTCCATCCTCACCATCTTGATGGTTGGTCATCTACGACATCAAGATTCTCCAGAACTTTTCTTCCACGAACCTGTAAATTGTGGAATCAACTTCCCACCCGGGTTTTTCCTGGAAATTTTAATATGGGGGTATTTAAGGGGCGTATCAACTCTTTCCTCAAAGGCCGGCAACGCACTAGCAATGCTTCTGGTGTTGCAAATGTTTATGGGCGGCGGTAATCGCTTAACATCAGGCGACCCGCATGCTCGTTTGCCCGCTTTATTTTCGATAAAAAAAAAAAAAAGAGTAGGTTTATTAGTATGTTCGTTGTTGATAAAGCACTAAAAAAAATGAAATAAAAAAATTTCAAAACGCACTAAAAAGTAAAAAATAACTACGTCATTTACTTACTTTAATTTACTTTAACCACATCTATGAAGTCGGTGCCACCCGAGCTTTCTACTTTAAAGTCTTTACCTAAACTTGGATGGCACCGTCTCCATAGATGTGGTTAAGTAAATTAAAGTAAGTAAATGACGTAGTTATTTTTTACTTTTTAGTGCGTTTTGAAGGCGTTTTTATTTTTTGTTAAAATTTTTTTATAGATATAGTTTTTTTTATAAATTATAATTATACATGTTTCATATATTTTTTTTTTACGTGGCAGGTCACTAATGCGTTGGACCGACCAAACGAGAAGCGCTCTAAATAGAAAAGTCTACTATTACCCTAGAAGTGCTGCAGTACAGGAGAAATGGCGACGAGTCATGGAACTTGCTACCACTCTTGATGTGTCGACCACGACCGCTCTGTCAAAAGTATGACGACGAAGATGAAGATATTTATTTTATTACTTAGCAGTAGATCTAAAGTAGGTCTTGACTAGGTGTTCAAACATCTGTTATGTTAGAACACCTAGTCAAGACCTATATATATTTACCTATATATTGTATAAAGAAATAGTACTGGATTTTGCTATAAGTATCTAAGAAAAGTGGTCATATAGAAAAAAACAAAGACATAATATTCATAATCTTATTATAGGTGTTATTGAATATAATTTTAAACAAGTAATAATAATTATTAAAATTTAGAGAATTTGAAATTTCATTTCCGTTGATCAAAATTCAAAATACGCTTTATTGCACACCCGTTTAACGGACTAATAAAATATATAGAATATAATATAACGATTAAGAAAGGCGACGGTCATCAAAATCAAAATCCCCGGTTAAATCTTCAAACTGATTCGTATTAAGATTCCCAGTTAACGCCCTTTAGTCGTTATTCTCATGACGTATAGCGTTCAAAATTAGGTCGGATTAGTGATTTCGTGGGGTTTTTACTCTATTTTGTCGGGTTGTGAGGCGTATTTGGTTTCGAGCCACCGCATTGCGAGCGGAACTGAAAAAATATATGAAGGCAGGTCCTTTTGTTTATATGATTTCGTTTGTTTTTGTTTTCTTTCGCAAATAAATGCCGCACACATAACGTACCTACCTGTCTAGGGGTTGAATATTAAAATTAGGATTTTGTATTTCTTTAAAGGACTACTTTGATTTATTTTATTTCTTTATCTGTATTGGAATTGTAAGATGGAGGTCCTGGATTTGATTCCCAGCTGATATTTGTTATTCATTTCAAGTTACCTCTTGACGGCAATCACACCTGATGGTAAGTGACAGTGCAATCTAAGATGGATGCGGACTAACTTGTAGGGTGGAAAATCTACACCCCTTTGGTTACTACACGACATCGTTCTGGAACTACCGTAGTCTCCCACCAGTCAGACCCGGACCAATTTAGAAAATTTTATTTGGCCCAACCGGGAATCGAACCCAAGACTTTTGTATTATAAATCGACTGCGCATATCACTGCGCCACAGGGGCTTTTATAAATGATGGTAAACAATAAATATATTTTTTGGAAAGAAGTTGACCTACTTAGGCAAGTTCTATGACACAAACGCAAGCATATCCAGCAGAAAAAAAAAAGTAAAAAGCATGAATATCCCAGTAAGTCATAATAGCACAGTATCGGTATCGTGCACAGATAATGTTGATAAGTTATAATCTTTGTAGCATAGTTAACAATCACACCAGCCGGGCGGACGGCGTAAATTGTCCCCTCGAGCTTCGTACACCAGACCACGGAACTAGCGCCAATTACGTAAAAATACACGCAAAAACCACGCTTATTCTACTACAATTAGAGGTTAAAACTGTTTGATATAATTTCCTTTTAGTGGTATGTTGTATGCATTTAGAAAAATCGTATGGGCTTCAGGCGACTATCAAGTGACTTTTGATTGGAGCATCTCTCTGGTGTTACATTTTATTTATGTAATGATAATAATATTGTTAAACTGCCACGTTAGTCAATTTGATAGGCTTTGCTTTAGATGACAATGAGTTCATGAGTTCGAGTCCTGGTCGAGCTATGATTTATTGCTATATAGCTTCTCTTACTTCCATGAAGTTTTTAGTAAAATATCTCAACCTAGTAATCAAAAGTTTGTGGTTTTATTTATCTGTGCCTTCGAAAGTAGGTACGTTAAGCTTTGTCGCTGTCAATCGTTACACTGATCGATTGAGCCTGAACCCACCTATCCACATTGGCGCAGAATGGTGGCTTAGTTTCATATCCCCTAGTGTTTCGTTTTATATATGTTTAAATGTTAGCAGGAAAACTAATACTATGATATTAATAAAAACATGTCAATATCAAAACAATACAATTTAAATGTAACAGTAAAAGAAGGCACGCAAAGGCGGCCTTATTGCTTGCTTATTAACTTGAGATGCGCTTCATTTCGCTCGTAGCCAAAGGCGGTAGCACCAGACCATTGTTTATAAGAACGGCCATGCAATTATGTCTTTACAATACACACTTCTTGCTTTTGTGGCAGCGTTTCCCAAAGTTTCAACTCAGACCCAACCTACCTGCGTGGTCCAATAAAATAATTTGCTTTGACAGTTTCCTTAATCAAATTAATAATTAAATTAAATAAATGCACTACTGTGGATTCTAAAAAGATTTTCGTAAAAGAACTTAGATTCCCTCCGATCATAAATATTATCTATCCGATAAATGCTATGAAAGTTGTTCGGTATCAAAGGTTAAAAACTGAAGGCTTTTTTTTAATTTTCTCAAAAAGTGATAAAAGTACCTCAGACAAAATTGTAGTTCTTACAATTCTTTATAAAAATGTTAGTATTTTTTTTCAGATTCACTATTCAAAATAATATTATTATTATATATTAAGCAGATTTAAAATGTTTATAAAGATTATCTACTGAATTTTACCCAAATCAATATTATTATCAAGGGAAATAATTTTATAAGGTATAAAAATAATAATTTGACTGTGCCTTTACTAATTTGAAAAGCATATATTTCGCATAAAAATAAAACGAAAAATAACTAAAAACTTAGACCATTGGATTCTTTAATAAAATATATCGTACAAACATCTCCGTTACACTTTGTCGATCGTTCCTCCTTCGGTTCGTCTATCCAATATGGCAAAATATCATTGGAGAATACAATCTTTCTGTTACATCCGCTTTGCAATCGTTGTATACCGGCTTCAAAACTGACGTTTTTTCCAAGAATCGACATACTGTTTGTCTTGCCCACTACCATATTAACAGTCCCTAGTTGAGAACCGCTGTGTTACGGTATCTTTTAATAATACACCGTCGTAATTTACTTAATGGTGTTGTTTCTCTTACAAGTAATAATCTTATCAAGATATGGCAGGTTGATAGTCTTGTGAAGAGACAAAAAACTGTAGCTGGGTGAAAAAATTTAAAACGATTTAAATATAATAATAGGTACGGCTCTTACTTTGTCAATACTGATCACATGCTTCACGTAAAAAGAAAGATATTTAAATATATAAAAATATTGAAGAATTTGTGTTTTCTGACGACCTCCGCGGCGCAGTTATTGAGATTTTCTGAATTGGTCCAGTTCTGTCTGATGGGAGACCTCGGCCGTGGCTAGTTACCACTATACCGACTGGATTGGTGTTCCTGTGCCGAAAAGAGCAGTATTGATCGACCATCCACCAGTATACGGCCAGACGGCCATTTAAATAGGCAGTGATGATTCACTACAACAAAAAAACTGAAGTTATCTTAAAATTAGATTTGTTTATCTTAAAGTTACGTTTATCTATAATAAACAACTTTTATGAACTTAATAAAATAAAAGATAAACCCCAATAGGTGAAAGCTAAGTCCCGAAAAGTTAGTACATACGTCTATAAAGTTTGTGCTATTCATTTTCCTTTATGCCTTCAAGAGAATTGAGTTTTATATTCAGGCAGTAAGCGGTAAACATTATATTACTTGGAGGGACAATACGAGTACAAGTAACTTGTTTTACGAATACTTTATATTTTCTTCGCTAAACAACAAGATTTAATCCAGATGTTACGGCAGTGCGTCATAGAATAATGTGCAGACACCTCAAATCTAACTTTTGTTATTTTTTTATATTGCCAGAATTACACAGTTTTTGTATAATAGGTATGTTAGTACAAACTAACTGTTAAAAATGTTTGTCAAATTCCATTTGCGTGTGTAGGTTTATATTCATGTATATTTTGTATATTTATGTTTTCCATCCAAATTTATATCAAAGTTTGATTACAATTTGATTACAATTTTTTTCGTAATTTTTGAGATAATTATAAAGCTCAATGTGAATTAGGCAAGTTTAATCGGTTTATTATCCTTAAATCTACCAATCTACAGCCACTACGCTAAACTCACATATATTCTCAGCTGTGTCAATTTTATAAGACCCCTCTAATTTTCATTAATAATCAATGAGATATTATTATTTTGCATATAATCTCTTAAAAAGTAGGTCAAAAACTTCGTCTCATCTGCCTTAAGGCTTGTATCTAATCTATGGCCCAACTAAGTCGGCTATACGCCTCCCGGAGGTCTCATACGGGTATCTGTTTAATCTTCCCGCGCAAAATAACGCACATCATGTTTATTAATGTGAACTGCTTTTATTGCTCACTGGTAGGCAATTTATTCATTGCATCGCTGCCTGTGTCGCTACTATTTTATTTTTGGAATTTATCACTGGCGCAGTTATGGAAATGAAGCGTCTTCTTCTTATTATTTTAATTTACTACGAGCAGTAGTAAATGTAGCCGGTCAAGCCTCTTAGCTCGTTTTATCGCTTGATAATCTCATTATTTTCTACCTAACTACTTACTACATGCCCTCCGTCCTTATAGGAGTGGGTATAAGGAGCTTAGATCCACCACGCTACTCCAGTATGGGCGGGTTTAGGGTTATAACTCTGGGCTAAGAATTTTCCCTGATAATTTGTTGAAAGAAAGAAAAGTTAAACATTTTGCAACCCGACCTAGGACTCGAACCCAAAATCTCATGATTTTTAGCCCATAGGATATCCACTGGTCCAACGTGGCATTTAAAAGGATAGATAATAAATATTTTTTTTTAAATATTTGTCTTGTCGATACTATTTTATTTTTGAAATTTATCACTAACGTTTTTATGGAAATGAAATGTTTTTTTATTATTGTAATCTACTACGAGTATTTAATTAATATAACTCGTCAAGCCTTAGAAATAAATATTCTACTAGAATCCCAATGCTAAGATGGCAAAAGTCACTGGTCTAGCCATTAAGAAGTAGAAATATTGAATCTTTTTCATACTAAAAGTTTCAATATATACGTCAATGTAGTAAATCTAATAAAAATCACCTCTCCTATCAGGTTGGGAGGCCTGGCCCTGTTGTAGGTCGTTAATAGGTTGATAACTATTGAAAACAATTAAGAACAGTCAAACATTCATGCATATTGGCACAAGTGTTGAAACCTGTATCAAATTGTAATAAAAAAACTTTATAATAATAACATTTAAACAGAAAAAAAATAACATAATATCGTGCCTCAAAAGTAATATTAGCCACAATTATTTAAATCGGTCTGAAAGTCAGTACTGAGTGTAATTCAATAAATTGTGCAATTATTTATGTAATTAAATCAAACAGAGACAGATAATTGATAGAGCTGATTAATATTATTTTAATCAATAATATTAAGCTTGCCTTCCTTGTTACTAGATGGCGCTACTAGTCGATTACCTCGCGCAAGCGTTGAGCCGTTTCGATGACTATAAGGACTTTGCAACTAGATACACAAATTTGTCAATAGTTCCGTATATCGGACATAACTTGACTGAAATTTCTCTTGGAAGGGATTTGTTGGCAAAGTCTGACGAGTCCCCAGGATTGTTATAGAAAGAAAGTAGAGACTAGAGATAGTATGAGCATGTTAGTGCCTAAGTTCTACTAATGTGCTCATAGGTTATAATATTATCTCTATTAACTTACTTGTTCAAAATATCATGATGAACAGTGACATTTTGAGCAAGTTGACTGATCATGATCACAATTCGCAAGTGGAATGTGGATTAGTATTCAACCTGTATCTCATTAATTTTGATTTACTTGTTTGCGTGTAGGTTTATCATAATATTTACTTTAAACTTACTTTACAAATTTTTTTTCTAAAAACTATAAAATAAAACTGTTTTTGTTAATAATTGTCATAACAATCAATAAAATATGCTCAGGTTGCAGCTTAAAGATTGTTCAATTTATGAAAATCATTCAGTACTAGAGGACGCCCACTTTTTATAATTTTGAAGGATAAAATATGGCCTGGGTGTCAATTCTGGTACGTAATTATTATTTTCTTCTTATTTATCTTAGAACTTTCATCAAAATCCAATTTTGCGTGAAATAGTAACAAACATCCATCCATCCATACCTACATAAAAATATTTGTCTTTAAATTATTAGTAAGGATATTCAGTTTGCATGTATATTGTATGTTTGTATGTCAAGAATTTATTCAAAATATAGATATGGTTGTAAAATTACAAAATTTTGCACATTATACATGTCCTGTTTTTCTTGATATTTATTCTATGGAAGTTTTATAATATTAAATATTTTAATTAAAATAATCTCTAATACGAGTATTTTTTATGCATTTGATATTTCGTAAGCAACAGAATGAAATTTAACATAAGGATAGATTATAGTCTAGAATATAACATAAGCTATTTTTACTCCGATATTTTTACGGAAAGCCACGCGGATGTAACCACGGGGCAGAGTTAGTTAGGTATCTGTAAAAAAATCATCTTGGCGCGCGGAATGTTTGACTAACGACGCTACTTCATCTCCCGGCGTCGCCCATTGTCCGGTGACAAGGTCCGCGATAATATTGAAATGCCGCACCTGAATAGCGGCCGTTCATTTATCTTTCTATCGCTTGCTGTTCGCGTACACACGCGCATTTTAAACAACGAGCTCTTGGTGATGATCATATCATATCAGTCTGTTAATGAGATGCGAGTGTGCGGGCTTAGGCAGATGTTGTAGATAATAATCGGGACCGAGGGTTTAAGGTGTTCTTCAAAGGTACGAAAGTATAACACTAACAACTTCCCAACTTCAGGTTTGGAATTTTCACTAAGCATTTCTTAAAAAAATGAAAAGCTCAGACACGTCACAATCTCTAGTACCTATTAGGGAGTCAAAGTGGTCTTCAGCATCATCGATAACAGCCGATGAACGTCCACTGACCTTTTTTGGGGACTTCCAAAACCAACGACTCTGTGACATGATGTATGTTAACAGTCCACTGTTACCAGTCGTCGGGGGTCGATCCGTATCCGTCATAGGTCTTAGCATTTTGAAAATAATGATGGAAGGCAGGAGACACGATATTTTCGCGGCCTGGAGTGGCCTGGGTAAATATGAGAATGTTAAAGTGCTTGCTTTAGGCTTAAACATTATTATCTGATCGATGTTAGACATTCTCTGTCGCAGTGTGTAGTGATCATTTAAAAGTTGAGTAACTCTTGCAACACCGTGATTAGGTTATTGTATGGGGGCTACCGTTTCTACACTATGACAAGGTTCTTGTAACAGTTTCTTTGGAACATAATTAACTGCCATATATTTATACGCTCTATGTAACAGAGATTACACAATATGACAAACTGAGCCACAGTTGTAGTTTTCGTAAATGTTAATGATGCATTCATTAAAACAAAATTATATATTATTTTAAGGATAACTTGCTATACCCATTTTTCTTAAAAAAGGGTTACAATTTTTTTCGTGTTTTTGGAAAGTTGCGACACACTATTTACCACGCGACGTCTGGTAGTAAAAATATAAATATTAAAAATATCATAAATGGTTATTCTGATATATAAGATATATTATTGCGAAGTTTCATCAAAATCAATTTAACAGTTATTGCGTGAAAGAGTAACAAACATCCATAATTATATTCATACATACGAACTTTCACCTTCATAATATTAGTAAGGATATATTAAACATACATTTGTATCCAAAAACGCAATAAAGAAATTTTAATTTGAACAGTACCTACTTCTTTTACGTTTATGTCAACAATAAAAAGTATATAATACTAGCTTTTGCCCGCGACTCGGTCTGCGAGGAATTAGTTGTTACGGCAGCCTAATTTTTCTAAACGTTGAATTTTTCTAAAATTAATATTTGATGAAACTGCCTAAAAATAAGTTTTAAGCTTCTAACTTTAAAATGACGATACTTTCATACAACATTTCACCCCCTTTTTACCCCTTACAACCCTTTTCGCAATTAAAATTAGCCTATGTCCATTTTCAGGCTCTAGACTATCTGTGTACCAAGTTTCATTTAAATCGGTTCAGTAGTTTTATCGTGAAAACGAGACATACAGACAGACATAGTTACTTTCGCGTTTATAATATTAGTATAGATAGTGCATGGAAATGAAATTCAAAAGATATTAATTAATCGAATGCTGTTTATTTTGATTGCCTAATAGCTGTCATTGGGATGGAATGAAATCGTTTTTATCTTTGTAATTTAAACGTTATTTATACTGTTTTAATTATGATAATGGTACTTATGGTTAATTAAAATACAGTTACTATGTACCTACCTGCTATAATTAATTTGGATTTGACCTGAAAGCTTTATATTTATTTATGTATACGTATTAAGTTTTAAAAATACGACGTTGAGGTACTAACCTAAAGTTTTTTGGAACAGTAAAGCGACTTGAGCTTTTTGCTCATTATCGAAGACCATAACCAGAGACTGCCTCATTTGTCTAATGGTTAACCTATCTGGCTTCGATTACAAGGTCCTAAATTCTGAGTTTTTCGTTCTTCTATGAAATTCTCAGTACATTCTAAGTCGGGAAGTTGATGCTGTTACAACCCCGTGCCACGTCGAGTGCGTTAAGCCCCGGTCACTGTCATCAACATCTGATACAAAAACATGAACATTGTTCGTTAATAAATTAAATATTATCACCCTATGCCCGTCAACCCGCATATGCGCAGCGTGGTGGGTCTACGCTCCATATCCCCTCTCCTATAAGGAGGGAGGCCTGGCCCTGTAGTGGACCGTTAATAGGCTTATAATGATGATGAATAATGAACCAGAGTCGACCCCTCATCACAGATTTCCTCTTACAATGAGGAGTTTTGGCAATAGTCTATAATGGCTAAATGCAGATTGGTAGATTTCCCACGCCTTAAGCAAACTATGAAGAACTAGAGAACGCCCGTGGTTTCACCCGCGTAGCTCTCGTTCGTTTCTAACGTTCTAGTTGTTCGGGATATACTACTAGCTATGCCCACTGGTTTCACCTGCATTACTCCCGTTTTTGTGATAATATCTAAAAATTCGTCCTTGTTGAGTGTGAACATCGCAAAGTGACAAACAATGATTTTTATTTTCAAGTCATTCGAGGGTTTTAGAGAAATCGTAATAAGTCAGACATAATTATTAACCACCTATTAACGTCTCCTTCCTTATACGAGAGAGGATATGTGGCATAAGCCCACCACGTTGCTCTAAAGCGGGTAGGTGGGTTGAGTGAGTCAGTCAGAGGTATTTTAAAATGTCGCTCCATAAAGGAACGTTAAAGTCCAGTGGGAACAGTGAGTCAGTTTTTACTTTAACTAGCAAAATTAAACCACCGGATGGTTGTTACGACATTCTTCGTCTCGCATACCGTAGTAAGGCTAGTGTATAATTATTAGCGAATTTCTCGAGTCACCCAACTGTGCCGTTTTAAAGAGGATATTTCTTTGCCATTATTGTGCCATTATTGCAATCTTTTTGTGTCCCTTTTTCTCACAATTGCTACTTTGTACGTAATGAGCCTATAGTACTTCTAAGCTAATGCTACCTCGTATTTTCTTTCATCATGTTTAGCTAACGGGCATAATTAAGTTTGAATTTAGAAAAACTTCTACTTACTTATTACTATCGAGTCGTTTTGCTTGGGTAGAACTATTTATTTATATGTTGAAAATTAAATTAGAAGAAATAAAAAATGGTTGTCTGTAAAGTCGGTTTACTGACGATAGTTGAACGTGACAATGTCTTAAGAAAATACTGATGGAATGGTAGCATTTAATTGGTTATTAAAATTTTTAATTTAAGTATATTTTTATAATAATTAATTTAAATTAATAAAATAATTGATTTTGATTTTATAAATTTATATTTTAAATTTATAATAAATATATTAATTTTTAATTTAAAATTAATGGCTTGCACTTCAAGCCTTACATGGAACGCCTCAAAGCGAGGTAACGACGCATGACGTCATGTTTTTTCGTGCGTGCAGCCGGCTCTATCGAATTATAAGACGTTGTCAAGTCAAAAATTGCTATCGTAAGTAATTATTTTTTATGCGGACTTGTTTTTAGAACTTTTATAGAGGAATGTTCTAGCATTATCGCCTATTTTAATCTATAAATTAACATTGAGAAAACAAATTGCCTTCCAAATTTATTCTGAAAATTAAATATTTAAATAGAAAAACCTCATAAAAATCGAATTTGTATTTTTTGAGTGAGAAGTGGACACACAAACATAGTAACATCCCTCCTTTTCGATTTAAACTTTCGCGAGTATTTTCCATATTATTAAAATGTAAATGGCTGATGTCATTGTTGTTAGTATGCTTTACGCTGCGTTACCTGAAAAAGCAAGCTCAACACTAAAGACCTTTTATTCTTAGACCTCTTATTCTTCTCTTAGGACCTTTTATTCTTCCAAATAGGTCGAGCATACTCCGACAACCGTTTAAATTTTAATAACATACCACTTTTCTGGAAATCAGTTAATAACGTTTTGAGGAAAGGTTATTATTAAAACTCCGTGTTCACAAATAGCAAATAATAGTATTTTAAATCGCACGAAGGACATAATAATTTATTTACTAAATAAAGCGATTAATTATGAACAGTAGTCCAGTGCCAAAAATGTAACAATGCGCCGAGGGATTGTGGCCGCTATGTCGGTTTGTTTAGCGACCACAATGCGCTGGACTAACGAGTTGCACGACTGAATAAAACATTACCGCTGCCACCGGACAAGTTATGAGAGATAGCGATTTGAATTTGATTTGAAGCTTGAAGCTGAAAGCTTCATTTCGCTCTATTTAATTTCAATGGGAAAGTATTTTAATTTTTTTAAGGAAAATCAAATCGCCGTCAGATTTTTTAATGAAAATTTTAATTATTAATTATACTTAAATAGCAAAATGCTCATTCAAATCTGATTAGTAGGTTTGAGGAAATTGTAGATGTGTGAATTGTTGTGTGTTGTTTATAGTTTGGTGTTAATAAATAGAAACTAATAGTTTTTTAACGAGCACAAAGGATGTCTAATGCCAAAAATGAAACAATGCGCTGAGGAATTGTGGGCGCTATGCAGTTTTGTTTAGTGACCACAATGCAATGGACATAATATAACGAGTTGCGGAACTGAATTACTGCTACCACTCTACAAGTTATCAGATGTAGTGGACAAATCAAATCGTCTTTCATATGATGTTTATAATTATTTCACGAATGGCATGATATCTTGTTAGATACAAATAAGTTTTATTCAAAAAGTATTTTAACATGATCCAGTACAAAAAATGTAACAATGCACCAAAATACAGCTCTTTTAAAATAAAGACCATTAATTATAATAATAATTAAATCATCCACTTTTTACATTCTCTTACTCATACTTTTCATATTAATACAAAAGTTAATTCCTAATGTCTCCAGACATGCTTTTCAAAAATTATTCTATTCGGCAGATATAATAATATATAAGAATCCACACATTATCACTATAAGCCAACCCGTATTAGAGCAGTGTGGTTTAGGTTTAGGTACAGGTTCCATATACACTGGTACATGGGCCTGGAGGCCTATACGAGTAGAGCCGTACAAATAGGCTACAAAATTATGATCAACTCAATAATTTTTATTTTTTAGTAAAAAAAACACCGTTGTATAATAAAGATATTAAATAAACCGGTAGTCGTTTATGAAATGACACGCACATTAGGTTAGAACATTTCACTTTGTACAATAGACTTGGTTTGCCTGTAACCTAAATATCGAATTGCGAGCGCGGCGCACGGCGAGCGTTCTACGGAAATGTCCACGTTTATTCCCATTGAATAAAATATAAAGCCTTACTTACAGCGTACCGGTAACTTGAACGATATGATTTATTTGGCCGGTATACAGATTAGTTGGTAACTGCTACATTGGACCAACTGTTGTTCGTAACCAGTTTGGTTCCATTCGGCATATGTAATAAAACTGAGTTTTTATTTATTGTAAGAAGTTTTCAGTAGAAATCTAAGCCCCGGAGTTAGAAATTTGAAGATGTCCACTCTGGTTGTCGGAAAGCACATTAAGCTGACGGTTCTCAACATGAGAATTAAGAATCCAAAGTTAAAATATCTGTATTCTGTGAAATTTTTATAATTATTTTGAATCGTCAATAAGTATGTAATTTTTATATTATGTTAAAGTAACGGTGACAATTTAGGTCCCAAACTAAAAATTAAAGTCTAAGCATGTCTCGCACTGGAACAGCCTGGTAATCTAAGCTCGATATCCTCTCTCATAAGGAGGGAGGCCAGACTTTGTAGTAAGCTGCTATTAGGCTGAAAATGATGATTCAAATTAGACTCTGTATCCGACTTAACGTAGCTTTTCCAAGGTTGTGCTCACCGGGGTGTTTTGATGTCTAATCTACTTGATTTTAGTTTTGACAAGCCCAAGTGACTTGACTTCTAATTATTATTTCTCTCTCTGAACACTCATCGTTTAGAAAAAAAGAAAGATTTTTCTTTCTTTCATTTAGTTGTTATCTATACTAATATTATAAAGAGGAAAACTTTGTTTGTTTGTAATGAATAGGCTCAAAAACTACTGGACCGTTTTTAAAAATTCTTACACCATTCGAAAGCTACATTATCCACGAGTAACATAGGCTAAATTTTATTTTGGAAAAAATAGGGTTCCGTAAAATATTTGGGTTTTTCGGACACAAGGTGTAAAAAATCAACCAGAAAAGTTACTTATTTTGCGTACGCCTAAACTATAAAAGATAGAACCATAAAATGTTCTAATTAATTGGAGATCTTATAAATATCTACAAAAAAGTCCGCGACACACTATATCTATCTATGTCGAGTGTGGCACAACAACCATTTTTTTATTTAAAAATCTTAAATTTTTGGACTACATTTAAACGCATTTATTTTACTCATGCTATTAATCCTTATCAAAATAAATTATTTCATCACTAAGTACAGTTTATGTAGATAATATTTGGTATTTAAAAGATTAAAATTGGACTTTTGGTTTTGAACTTATGGCGAAATTAAAATATTACTATTTCTGCGTTGCGAAGTGAGCGTCACCAAGGCGGGGGTGCGCGTGCGGGAGGGGAGTTTAGATCTATGTTATATATACGATGATGAATTAAGAATTCGATCTTTGTTCAAATATCTATTTAGTACACGGAAGAGTTTGTTCGTTTGTTTAAACGGGCTTATCTCTATCTGCGTGTCGGATTATAAAATTTTTTTTGTTTATTCTGAAGGCTAGACTCAAGAGTGAAATATACTATTTAATATCAATTTATACCCATCAGCTTGCCATAAATATATATTTTTAATGTTAATGTACTGAAATGTCATACAATGTTTAACAAAAATGTAGACCTTTAGTACACGGGACGGGTCGGAGAATATTGCTTCACGGGAAACTATAAAAAAATTAAATTGAGAGGGGGAGCGGGGAATGAGCACACTATATTTGCCTTTACACATTTTGTATGAAAGTCTGTCTTTAAAATTAGAAGGGTACCTAAGAGGTTTTCACGCGGACGAAGTCGCGGGCGACTGCTAGTAAGACTAATAAAAGTACAGTACCTACCTAAACTTTAAAACACGCCAATTATTATTTATTTTACGAAACAATTTCTACTGCAAGTTATATCTAATGGACTATAATCAATTGAATAAACTATAAAGCGTTACTTACAGTGTAAATGTATCTTGAACGATATGATTTATTTGACCGGTATTCAAATTAGACGCTGTTCTCGTAAACTTCTGTTGGTATCTAGTTGTTGTACGACTTGTGTAAGTCGCTGACCGTTGAAATATGTCAACACTTTGTTTTACGACGATTATTACTACTGTAAATTGTAAAGGCCTTTTCATACCTTACCACAAAATATACTTTCATGTTAGTTTATTCATAAAGCGTTACTTATAGTACATAGGTAACTTATAATATTATTATCTTTGATATATAAAATTATAGCGGGTACTAGATATTCAAATAATACTATGTCTACAAGGACATAGTATATGGTATACAATTATACTATGACTTCTGTAGGTATTTATAAGTAGGTATATAGTTGTTGTACGTCTTTTGTAAGTCGCTGACCGTTGATTATTATAATATCGAATAAACAATAATGTCAACATCACCTGAAAAGCCTGCAGTATCGAAGTGAAATATGGGATAGGAAAAGATTTTATCGAATCCATTACGAATTTATCATGATTAAAAAAAAAATAGGAAACATCAACATTTAATAGAGCAAACACTATTATAATATTTAACATATTAATGTTTTAAATTATTTTTGAAACTTTATTATAAGCAATATAAATTTAAAAAAAAAATATTTTCTCAAGGAAAAAGTAAACAGTATTTATATATTTCTGATTAGAAAAAGAAGTGACTTCGCGCTTATGTAACGCTATACATAGTAGCTTATACAAACTTTCTTCTTGCGAGAAAGGAACAGAAGACCTTACTCCAAAATTTTAATTTTATTTTCAGTGTAGGTACGTCATTACTTTTATCCTACTTTATGATAATGTTAATTATTCCCTCAAAATAACAGCCGTTACCAATAATGCGGTGAAATATCCATCTCCATCACCTGTAGCAGTGATAGGTCCACTAGGCATTCAAAACCGGCTCGCATGGCATTGTTCAAAGGACTTCTTTCACACCACACGTCACGATTACGATTTACAATCATACTTATCAAGATACTTGAATTTATAAAACACCATTAAATGACTATTCATAAATTCAAAATTCAAATTCAAATTTAAAATCATTTATTTCAAGTAGGCCAATTATAAGCACTTTTGAAACGTCAAATTAGACTATTTGTAGTGACTCTACCACCGGCTCGGAAGGCAGGTCCTGTTGAGAAGAGCCGGCAAAAAACTCAACAGTTGCTCTTTTAAAATCATTAAATTTACAATATTAACTGTATTGTTTTTAGTCTACTACGTTGTATTTATTCTACTACGTTGAAAGCTGATCCAATTGCCTCTCAACCTCTTTGTCATTTAAAAATTCATCTATAGTATAATAACCTTGACTCAGTAAGTGAGTTGTAATACATTGTATACGCGACGCAAACGATAGATATTGTAATTATACTTATTTGTAACCAATAAATGGCGAAAAAGGAACGTAGCTGGTGACAGCTTTGGCAGATGTCAAACTCAATTGACACATCTTTGAATAAAACGACTCCGAAGCCAACCGCCGAATCGTCACCAGCTACTTTCCCGAATTAAGTCGTTTTTTACCTGGAAACCTGTGGTTTTATTGGCTCGAGACACCAACAAAGTGACACCAACAAGACTGAATTAGGCATCTTGTTGTAGAAGAGTACACCCATAGAACCAAAAATAGGTGTGTTCAATTTCAATTGTAATTTTTCTTTTTTGAGTTTCTCTGTACAGTAACAACTTACCTGATGGGATAACCGAGAAGCAATAACACTTTCTAAGATTTAATTTGTACTCTATTATTTTGTATTTATATAGAGTCCCACAGACGCATCTAAGCCACTGAGTCAATTTTATTTAATGGGTGTTTACCTTTAGTTTTTCATAAGATGTCAAAGACTCTATGCAACTCATAGTTAAATCTTAAATTAAGATGTCGTCTTATGAAATGTTATGTGTGGTCCACTCTCTTGTATGGTTGTGAGACCTTTGGTCTTTAAAAAAGAAGCAGTAATCAGGCTGCAAGCTTTTGAAATGTGGATATACAGGAAAATGCTTAAAATCTCCTGGAACAGCTTCACACCTAATAACAGGGTACTGGAAAAGATGAATGAAAAGAGGAAACTCATGTCCACTTCCACTGACACCTTCAAAGAGGAGCTCAGTTTTCCTTTCCCAGGTTAATTTTGGAAGGAAAGCTACAGGGCAAGAGAGCACCTGGTCGTCAAAGGCGGAAATGGTTGGACGACATAAGAGAGTGGACCGGACTCAATTACCCGCAACTAAAGAGAGTTGTACAAAATAGAAAAGCTTTTCGCATAATGACCGCCAAACTTCGTTTTGAGGATGGCGTGATGATGACCTTTATTTTATAGGTATTTGAATATTCAGTCGGTATTGGACTGCCTCGTCGGTGTAGTGGTTAGCCTGTGTAGCTTCGATCATGAGTCCTGGGTTTGAACTGGGTCGGGTCACCGAATAATTCTGAGTTTTGCATTGTCATATGAAATTTTCAGTTTATTGCAAGACCGAGGTTGGGAAGTTGTGTTACATCCTCGTGCCTCGGAGAGCACTTTAAGCCGCCTGTCCCAGTCACTATCATCAAAATCTGATAGAAATCGTTAATAAATGAAATATTATCACCCTAAGCCCGCCAACTAGCATGGAAGTGGTGGGTCTGCGCTCTATATCCCCTCCACTATAAGGAGGGAGACCTGGTTCAGTAGTGGGCCGTCAATATGCTGATAATGATGATTGGAATAATTATACTTCAAGACTAATAAAATTACTTGCAGTTCCGAAGTGGAATTATTATAAAAAACTATTATTTATGTATTAATTGCAAGTACACAATATCATAATAAAACAACTTTTAAATAATATCGTATACGTCGTATTGAAGGGTGTAAATAATAGTAATTAGTTGAGAATAAAGTAAAAAGCCAATTATTCGATGAAGCTATAAAAAGTATGGCGGTTATAATGTTAATAGGTGACATTGTGATGCCGGTATGACGGCAGATGGTTGGCGAGGCAGATTTCCGACGTTTAATTACTTTTAAATTAATCTTTTTTTACTTAGAACTTCCTTTGTTTGCACTTGGTTCATTACTTTTAATTATACCTACTCAAGGTAATTCTAGTCAACGTATCTATTAGAATTTGCAATTCAACAGACACACACAAACATACACTAACACACAGACAGCCAGATATCGACTACAAACTTATAACCCCTCTTTTTGAGTTGGGCGTTAATGAAGCGTATTTTTGTATGTGATAATCCAGACTTATGAGGAATGACGTTACTTTCACAAAAAGGGGACTCCCACTAACTTGTCCGCGCTGCAACCGCCGACAAGTTAGTATATATTATTCATCAAGTTAGCCCTTCTCTGCACTCTTACTTGACGTTAGGTGGCGATGCATTATTAAATGCATGCATGGTGTCATCATACCGAAACGCTAAATCGCTTGGCGATACATCTATTGCCGATGGAGTAGTAAATAGCCGCAGCCAAAACGTACTATGTCAGAGCAGAGCCAATGTAAAAACTGTTAAATCTTACATTAACTCCTCTCTGCTCTGTTATTATTTCGGGTCATCGATCTATGATAGTGAATAAACAGAGTACCTAAACCTGGGCTAAAATACTTGCCTTTACAAATGACTAGTTTCAAAATAAGATTGGTTTTCGTGGCAAAAAAAACGTACAAAAACATTATACAGTTGAAAATATTATTGCGCTAACTTCGCTCGTGAAAACTTCACAGCGTTAAGTGAAACATGGGAATTAAAATCAACAAAAACGGTTGTTATTGCTCAACAAGTTTTATTACCAGAATAACAACGACATTTTGCAAGCTTTTTTTATAGTCTCCTCTCTCGCTTCACAAGAAATAATAGCGAAACTAGTAATACAAAAGTTGTTCGTAATAATTAACGGGTTGTGTACATCTGCCATTGAAAGATATACAACATGTAGTCAAATGAATATAAACCTTATTGTTAATAGCATAAGGTTCATAATGACTTGATGGTATCCTTTTCTTTCGTTCAAAAAGCAGCAGCCTTTCGTCATTTTAGGCTATTAACATTTTAAAACGCCTCAAGCGCGACTGTCGCACTACAAGTAACACTTTGGTTATTTAAAAACGAAATTATTGTATTTTTCTTACAACTTAAGAAAAATAACACTGTCGTGATTGTTATAATTTTGTTTATGTGCCGTTCTGTATTTAAGAAATACATAGTTGGTTTGTGTGATTTTTCGGAAAGTTATCGAGGTTAAAATAAATATTTTTAGATGTTTTGAAATTTATGAGTAACTATAATATCAAAGGTTAGCCCTTTGACGTATATTCCAGTGGTTTGCATTGTATAAATGCATAAACGCACTGCCTACCCTGAGGACACATTACGAGAAAGAATTTGCCATTTCCTATAGTAGTAGTAAGGCCTATCCTCGTTATAAACCTTGTGCACGCCACTGGTATATATCGGACAATTCTTTCATACGAAAAAGTTTTATTTTAAATCGGTTTACATTGACGGAAATATCGGTGAGCAAACGTACAAAAAATAATATAACAGCCGTCTTTGATTAAACATATAAATTAAGAAAAATTTATGGTCAAGACTTAATTTGGTGTTTGAGATAATAATCAACCTTTATTAAAGAGTATAATGGTGATTACGCCCCTTATGCAAAAGTCCCGACAAACCTCCATTAAGCCCAACAAAGTGCCATGGACGTCATAAAATATATTTTCCGATAGTCAAATTGCAGCATCGGCTGTACCCACAAATCTTTTCCGATAAATTTTGTCCGAGCCACTACCATCTATATACTCTCTCGATTATCCCTCTATTAGGTGATCGATTGTACCCATAATAGACTATAGGCATCCTTCCAAAATATTTGCTTTTGTTTTCGCTTTTTTGATAAGAGAATAATGTCGTCGGTGTTACAGCGTCGGCAGAAAATTCCAGCAGTTCATTTTGTTTTGCCGATCTGAGAAATATTTCAATATTTACTGGATCATTATTTAAGGTTTCCAAAATCTATCCATCTTTCCTAAGTAGCTAAGCTTGGTATTAGTGGCGTATGCTGAGCTTTTTCTAAGTGCAAATTGAATTTTTAATACCGTTGATTTTTTAGTCATCCCAACGATGTTGTTTCAAATTGCCTCTCAACAAAGAGGTTAAGAGGCAATTGGATCAGCTTTGAACTTCACACAAGTAGTAGAATAAATAATTTTATGTAACAATACAGTTAATATTGTAAAAATTAATAAGTTTAAAAAAGCAACTGTTGAGCTTCTTGCCGGCTCTTCTCAACAAGACCTGCCTTCCGAGCCGGTGGTAGAGTCACTACAAATAGTCTAATTTGACGTTTCAAAAGTGTTTATAATTGGCCTACTTGAAATAAATTAATTTGAATTTTGAATTTTTTTGAATTCTTTTAGGTTTTTGAAGCTGGATAATTGTATTATGTTACGATTCTTATCATAACCCAATTGCAAAGTATAGACGACTAACTGTACATTGCTAAGTAATATTTACAAAGTGTAATAACCAAATTTTCATTTCATAACACGATGATATGATATTTCCAATGAGTATGGCTACATTATCGCGCGAGTTTACCATGAGTTTAAGACAAATAGTAAGTTTCAAAAGTTTGGGTCCGTAAAGCCAACGCAAATGCATTTTGCAAATCATACGAACCAAATGCATGCCAAAATATAATTCAAACACTAATGAGTAAGTTTACATTACTGCACGAGTTAACCGTGAGATTTTAAGACTAATAGTAAGTTTTAAAAAGTTTGGCTGGCCTTTGGTCGAGCCAACGCAAATGTGTGCAGGAATTCATCCGCACCAAATACATGCCATAATATAATTAAACCACTAACGAGTAAGGTTAGACTATCCTGCGAATTTGCTGTGAGTTCAAGACAAATAGTAAGTCTCAAAAAGTTTGGGTGGCCGTCGGTGGCCAACGCAAATGCATTTTGTGAATTATACCCACCGAATGTGGTGACTAGTGAATTTGTTGGCTCCAGTTAGACGGGCTCTTTGCACCTGGCTCCGCCTGTACGTGCTCTGAATCGAGATTGCGGTTTTTCGGAAAAGCGCTCCAAAGTTTTTCAGTGACGCTCCGTTGCATTCAAATCTCGTTTTATGAAAATGATACGAGTCGCCTACGTGTGTGGCTTTCGATTAAGCAAAAAGTTTCGCCTTAAAATGTGGCATTGTTTAAACTTTGTTAAAATTTTACACGCTCAAGTTATAATGACTGGACGACCGTGCGTTGGTTAGGCGCTTTAATTTTTTTTTATCGACTACAAGATGGCCCTTGACTGCTATCACACTTGATGTTAAGTGATGATGCAATCTAAGAAGGAAGCGGGCTAACTTGTTAGGAGTAGGATGAAATCCACACCCCTATCGGTTTCTATACGACATCATACCGGAACGCTAAATCGCTTGGCGGTACGCCTTTGTCGGTAGGGTGGGGTGGTAACTAGCCATGGCAAAAGTCTTCCACCAGCCAGACCAAGACAAATTAAGAAAAATCTCAATCCGCCCCGCCGGGAATCGAACCCAGGAACTTGGTCTTATAAATACGCCGCGCATACCACTGCGCCACGAAGACCGTCAAAAATTATTGTTTTTAAATACTTTTATAAATCGACATGTCGTAGAGTATTTGTCGTTGATACTTTCAAACTAGAGTTTGAAAGTGTCAACAGCTCATTTCTTAGAAGAATAGAGAATTTACAGTGTGCTTAACAAGTATTTATGATTTAATAAATTTTGTAGTAGAATTTGTTTTTCAATTAGTACTAGTAAACTAAACAAAAAGTATTTGCTAAAAAGGTAAATCTATATTATATAGTAATGTACTACATATTATGAATTCTGTGATGGTTCATATTCGACTAACATTAATAAAGTTACCAGCTGACTTAAAGAACAGTCATCTTTTCACTATTGTCAGGTTTATATATTATTGTAAATTATTATGTGGTGTTTAAAATTATTATGTAACTAGGTTCGAACTGTCTTTTGGCAAATAGTCCAGTAGTTTGGCATTTGCAAATAAGGACCACTTCAGTTTGTTTGCGTAAAGGCCTAGGTTCGAATCCTGGTTCGAACAGTGAAATTTTGTTTTTTTAGAGCAGAAAACTGGGACGATGGGATATAATTGGCTTAATAATTATATAAAATAGAGTTTTTAATAGGCTAATGAATACATAATTGACTTAATTATGTATTCATTTTCAAATATATCTGTATTGGCATATGTTCACTGACTTACAATGGTTATGTATGTTACTAAATAACATTTTTATAATTTCAATAATTGACATGTAATAATTTTGACATTTTAATTACCTAGTCCTTGGCAAAACATGTTTGGATCTTTTTAATAGAATTGCATTACTTTTGTAACCCTTGTTTAGCAAATAAATAAATGATTATGATTATGATTATGATTAATGATGCTGATGCGTAGACCTGTTAGAGAGTAGGTACACGCTGACAAAAACTATTTATCGCTCTTGGATAATACTACAATTGAATTGAAATACAAGGTGTAGATATAATAAACATGGCCTAATCTTAAAGCCAATAATAGTAAATAGTATTGAGATTTAGCCACCTTGTCACAATTATATCTATTTGCTGCATTTCAACGCAATACATCGTACAAATCAATTACCGATATCGAAATTGTTTGACAGTAAGTTACGTAACCTCATTGCTTGCTCTAACACGACTGTATAAGGTAAAGGGTTATGATAACCGTACACTGGCTGTCGATATTAATGAACTAATCTAAAAATTATGCCTATCGTTCATACGATCTCCATTACAATCACTCATTCAATGGAATTTCATTATGTTGATTGATAAATAATTCTTTGTACAATTTACTTATATAATAACAATAACCTGAACAATATTATATTATACAATCGTATACCTTTTAATGTACATCACCCAACTATTACAGACTAAGACCCCTCTATGTTAATAGTCCAGTTACTATCATCCACAGTCATCTGAAGGGAAGAAAGGCAGGTAAACACTGTACAATCACCCACAGTCATCTAAATTGAAGGCAGGCACTAAACACACTCCAGAACTGTATCTTCCAGCACCAACAGCGAACGTTCGCGACAACCGAAAATTTTGTCTAGAGCAGCCCTTAACCGAGCCTCGCAAAAGGGAAGTAACCCCCTTTTTTAAATAAAGTGGTTGCTTTCCTTCTGCAGGGCTCTCTGCTTGGTTGTATCAAATGAATGACCTACCTATCAAAATATAACCTTGTAGAAGTGATTAGCGCAGGTCTCAAGTTCGGTTCGTATACCAAGTGGAACGGTAGGTCAATGGTATACTGACACCTACAACATCTTAAGTGTTGATTGTCCTCTTACTTGTCCTAAAAGTACAATAAAAAAAGCTCTTTAATTCAAAAATTTACACAGCGTTATTACAAGTCGTGGCTTTTAATCAAAAGTAAGAGGCAGTTGAATTCGTCCGCCTTCACTATTTTACTGTCACGTTTAATTTGACATTGTAGAACGTATTGTGCTTAAATGCTCGTTGCTTTATAAAGACGGCTTCAATGAGTTATAATCCTTAGACAAGCACTAGGAAAGTCTACCGAAAAATATAATTATCTACATAGGTATTTACTACAATATAAGAACTCATCTGAAATCATACTGAAATGAACTTCAAGTGAGTTGAGAAAATACCTATACGTTAAAGAAAATAACGGGTTGCATTTGCTGCAAATGTTAGGCTTTCCTATAGATAGTCTTTTTAACAGAAAAAGAAATTATAGCTTTGGAAGCTTATTTTTATTTTTATGGGATTATGACTTGTGTAGTCGAGTTTTTTAATTTTTTTCATTAATTGTTTTATTAAACAAGACATTACCTTGTTTTACTATTAATTAATTAATTAGCCTGCTTTTATTTTGGATTTCAACATCACTTACCATCACGTGTTATTGCAGTCAAGAGCTAACTTGTATTGAATAAAAATACATAAACGCTGGTACAGGTAGACGACAATAACATTTAATTTCTGTTTATTCAAACCAATAAATAAATATTTTAGTCGAATAATAATATTACGTTGTAAGTAAGAATAAATTGGGGCAACTGTTATTATTCAATTTGATAACTATTGCATTCGTAAATCGTAACTAAACCTGATTTCGCTTTTACCTACAACTCAGGAATGACATTTATTAGATTGGCATTCTGAGATAAACGTAACCGTGTCCAAGTCACTTATCTTTCAAACAAACAGGATTTACAAATTGCACTAAAAATGTAATCAATTTAAGGTCATCAAGTAACTTTTAAATGGGACCTACGTTTGATAATATTTGGAATTTCCGTTATAGTTCAGACATTTGAAAGACAAGGACAGTCGACAACACGACTCCATGGGCATGGGCAAATGACCTTTAATAATAATTTACTCTGATAATGGTGTTCGCATATTAAACCCCTTATGCACCCCATGCATTATCCGCAATGCGTTTTTCTGTAAGTAGGTAAATAGTAGATATTATCTTTATCTTTAATATAACAAGGAGGTTCTAATAGATACTTAATCTGTTCAAAACTCCACGAAAGTTTAGCATTTATATGTGTTAACTTTAAATAATGTTTAAGTACAAGCTAAGTTAACTTGTGAAATATCTCAATTAAAAATTAATTGTAAGACTTTGAGAGAGCAAAATGCTCATGTTTTTTTATAGTTAGTTGACTAACCAGATATTTTTTAACTATTTTTCCACCATAGCCTGTGGAAAATACCACCTCTAATAAACATTTTTAGGTATATTTTGACGGCTTCCGTGGCCCAGTGCTTTACGCCGTGGATTTATAAGGAGCTCTTGGATTCGGTAACAACAAAAACGTTCCACCAATCGATTTATCGTTCCGGTATGGTGTCGTGTAGAAACCGAAGGGGTGTGGTTATTATCTTACTCCTAACAAGTTAGCCCGTTTCCATCTTAGATTCCATCATCACTTCCCATCAGAGGTGATTGCTGTCAAGGGATAAGTACCTTGTAATGAATAAAAAAATATAAATGTAATATATTCTATAATATAACAAGTTTGCGACCAATGCTTTAGTGTAATAATGTGCGATCAAGTGAGTTAGCGAGCTTAAAGTTCGCTTACGTTTTATTGTGAATTATTGTCAGGTACCCTTCTAATTTTAAAGACAGACTTTCATACAAAATAAAGGCAAATGTGCTCATTCCCCGCTCTCAATTTAATTTTTTTATAGTTTTAAAGGTCTTCATTTTTGTTAAACATTGTATGACATTTTAGTACATTAACATTAAAAATATATATTTATGGCAAACTGATGGGTATAAATTGATATTAAATAGTATATTTCACTCTTGAGTCTAGCCTTCAGAATAAACAAAAAAAATTTTATAATCCGACACGCAGATAGAGATAAGCCCGTTTAAACAAACGAACAAACTCTTCCGTGTACTAAATAGATATTTGAACAAAGATCGAATTCTTAATTCATCATCATATATATAACATAGATCTAAACTCCCTTCGCAACGCAGAAATAGTAATATTTTAATTTCGCCATAACTTCAAAACCAAACGTTCAATTTTAATCTTTTAAATACCAAATATTATCTACATAAACTGTACTTCGTGATGAAATAATTTATTTTGATAAGGATTAATAGCATGAGTAAAATAAATGCGTTTAAATGTAGTCCAAAAAAAATTAAGATTTTTAAATAAAAAAATAGTTGTTGTGCTAGATAGGTATAGTGTGTCGCGGACTTTTTTGTAGATATTTATAAGATCTCCAATTAATTAGAACATTTTATGGTTCTATCTTTTATAGTTTGCGCAGCGTACGCAAAATAAGTAACTTTTCTGGTTGATTTTTTACACCTTGTGTCCGAAAAACCCAAATATTATACGGAACCCTAATTTTTTCCAAAATAAAATATAGCCTATGTTACTCGTGGATAATGTATCTTTCGAATGGTGAAAGAATTTTTAAAAAGTCAGTAGTTTTTGAGCCTATTCATTAAGTATAGATTATTGTCGAACCGATATCAAGGCAGGTGCGTTTTAAATAAATGATCTGTTTTAGTACTTGAACACGAACGTTCGACCGATCATGTTATAAACGAAACAGCTATTTTTAATTTAACTTCAAATTTAATTTTCTAAAGACTAAAATTCTCTTTTTTGAAGTTATCTTTATTGCACAATCTGTTAATTATAAATCTTTAGTAACAAATTGGCGTAAATCAAAAATGTTTTTGAAATTCTAGACTCTAAATTGGAAGAGCATGTGACATGTTATAGCTTCATGTGAAAATTTCTACTACTACTAGTAAAGTTCGACTAATTTCATGAGTTCGAATAATCAACAATCACACACGTAACATGGAAGTAACTTGAAAAGAATATTTGCCATATTTTTTAAATATAAAAATAACTAATAATCTCATGTGTGTATACATGGCAAATATTCTTTTCGAGTTACTTCTAATGGGAGGGTAAACCGCTGCGTTTCGTAATGCGTTACGACGCCATTCTGCCTGGCTTCCCTTTTCTCACGCATGCAGCAGTAGTAGGTAGGCTCTTCCTCTCTTCTCCTCACTCTTACCCATAGCGATAGCCGTAGTTACACATGTATTTTTTTAAGTGTCACCAATATTCTCGCCTCATGAGTTTGTAGTAGGTACCTAACGTAAGAAAAATTTAATAGAACTTCTTAAAAAGGAACTAATAAAATAGATATGAAAATATATGGACGACAGAATATTTGTTCAAAATATCGTACGGCGAAGCCAAACGGAGGACACATTTTCAGTATTCATACATTTCTAAAATACGTAAAAGCTGGCACATGTAGACAATATACGACACAATAGTCTAGAAGTTGAAAGCAATAAGACGGGCGTGTAACTCTAGATATGCGAAACTTTATGAAACTTAAATATTTTATGCAGTTTATTCGTGAGAGGATTCCGCTTCTTTAAATTAAGCTGAACTAATATAGAGTTGGTTTAATATTTTAATCTCTGGTAATGAATTTAGTTGAACTTTTGGTTTATAGTTATACGACTTTCAGAGCTTTAAAATTTGTAATTACAGTTAGAAAGTTAGAACTAAGCTCAGCATAATAAGAGTTTATTCCTATTTAGTTTTATTTAGTTTAGATTAGGATTTACTTTAAGGCGCCGTTCTTAAGCTTTTATTGATTTAAGTCACAATTTAACTATCCTCATAATGTTTATTTGTATGTTGGTCTATTGTACATTATTAAATCAGTTATCTGATAATGATGAAATTGATGAATTATTTGACTTCATATACAGAATCAATAGTTTCAAATTCTAGAAACCTATCTATGAGTTGAGCTTACAAAATATTTTTGTGATTGTTTAAGACATTCAAATAAGCTTTCTTTTTTTTAAATATAGCACTTCGAAGTTTCAAAGTTAGTAGCGTATGACATTGTCGATAATTAAGAATTAGAGTTAATAAAAAAAACATCAACTGACGGTCGCAAGTAATAAACACCGTACGATACAGGAAAATGCAAACAATGTTGAAACATTACTTCAATGTCCCACATAAAGTTCCTGTTCAATTGTAAGAAACTTGGCCAAAGTTTGTCAAAGTTTGCTAAATCGAGCCAAGTTGGACTAAGTTAACGACTTGCGGCGAAAGGTGCACTCGTAAACAAACTGCCAAGTTTTAATTGCAGTAGATTGCATCGTTTATGCAAAAGCATACTTAGTTAGTGGTAGTGCTAATGTGAATATATAAATTTAAATACTAATTGTACCAAGAAATCTCTCTTGTTAGGTTTTCAAGAAAGCCACCCCCACCAACCAGCCAACCAGCCATGCCAGATTTGAAGCCTGACCGCTGGAGTATAGTCTTAACCACTCCTTTAATGGACGAAAAGGGGATTTATAGCTCAAATTCTTATTTATTTCTCTCATTTATTTTTATTATATATTGTATAAGTTATATAATAATTTGATTATATGGCAAATATTGTTTAAAAAAATATTTAGTTTACATATTATATAAAGCTCATCAATAAATCAGTAAATTTATGCAATACAGTAATTATCACGTTATTTAAAACTATGAAGGTAAAATGTCAAAAATCCCAAACTACTTTAAAACGTGCCTCGGATTACAGCTCTCGAACTTCTTCCTTTCATTGTCAAAACTCCGAAACTTGGTCCATGTTTGCTAAATTGAGCGCAGTTCGGTCAAGTTTACGAATTTGGCTTAAGGTGAACTTGTACACAAAATACACCAAGTTTTAATTGCTGTGGATTACTACCTACAATAAACTTTTAGTGTATAATAAGCATAATATGTGTTGATCTTTGCCTCATTGGTTTCGATCATCTTGTGACCAGATCATGGAATCAGAATTAGGCGAAAAATTGCAAGAAAGCAGTAGGTACGAGTATATATTAACACTTGAGCGTTAGCAGTGCGTAGATTCTTGGATTAATTTATAATTTTTGTTGATATAGTAAATCAAGCAGAGGTTATTATGATTATACTTGTTATTTAAAAATAAATAAGTTTTGATTTTTTTTATTCACGCCCCTTTCGGTTTCTACACGACATCGTACCGAAACGCTAAATAACTTGGCGATACGTCTTAGTTGGTAAACCGTCGGTAAGTCGGTTTAAATGAAAGATAGGGTTTTAACTGTTTACGTTTATTACAATAAGGTAACAACAAAATAATAGTTATGTTATAATCATTTATGATTAAGGCAACTTAGAAATATTAAACAACAAAATATTAATTATAAAATTTTAAACTTAAAACTTAAACATGTATAATATTATCGAAGAAGTGCTAGACTTCTGTTCCATGTTATTAAATGATCGATTTCTCTAACACTTTCGGTCATCAGTCTACTCATAGATTAGCATAATAGATAGATAGGAATTATCACCGAAGGTTGAACGCCTGACAATTTGACAGCTCCAACCGAGCGCGATACGGCCAAGTTCCCGTGATAGCATCAAATGAGGTTACGGTTGTCGTTGTCAAAGATTGCTTTGCACCTGCTTTAAATGAAGATTATTATTTAATTGATTCCATTCATTTTTTGATAGACTAGCGCTTGTATGCAATCTCGACTGATAGTTAGCGATAATGCAGTCTTGTGATCGCTTGATACCTATTCATGGCTACAAGATACTGGCAGGGAGAAAGGAGGTTGGAGGTGCATTACAGATAATATTTACAGTGCTTATACAGATTCAGGTAATAAACCTCTCAGTTCGCGTCCGAAGTATATCGACTATATGCATACTATTTTATATAACTAGAGGTCGCCCGCGGTTTCACCCGCTTAGTTCTGGTTTTCGTGGGAATTTCGGGATAAATTTAGCCCATTTGATATTCTGATATGTAAGCTATAATATTGTGAAGTTTCATCAAAATCCATTCAGTATTTTTTGCATGAAAGAGTAACAAACTTCCATCCATACTTACAAACTTTCACCTTTATAATATTACTAGCTGACCTGGAAATTGTTAATGCAAAACGTTGTTTTGTATTAAAAATTAAAAAAAAATTAGATGAAAATTAGATAGAAAATAAGATAAAAATCGGTAAAGCCATTTCGGAGGAGTAAGGTAATTAACATTGTGACAGGGAAATTTTATATGTTAGAAGAAGTAAGTAAGGATTTGGTTTATTCTTGTTATGATTTTTGAAGAACTAAAGACTACAATTTTACTTGAGTAGTAGATGCAATTTAAGACAGTAGTGTGTTAACTTTGGAGTCGTAGAATATGTTTCATTAATTACCGTAACAGCTTTGTTCGAGGCATGGCATGGCATAAATCTTTTTCAGAAACGTAGTATAGTCGAAACTTACAATTAGACTTAATTCAAACGATCTTCTAAAATCAATAGTTATATTACTTTATCCTCAGTGATCTATCTACTCCATTCTTCACTCACCAGTAAAATAATTCTATTAAAAATTGGTTGTCTGTAAAGTCGGTTTACTGACGATAGTTGAACGTGACAACGTCTGAAGATAATAATATAATGAAATACTGATGGAATGGTAGCTTTTAATTGGTTATTAAGAATTTTAATTTAAGTATATTTTTATAAATATTACTTTAAGTTAATAAAATAATTGATTTTGATTTTATAAATTTATAATAAATATATCAATTTATAAATATATTAATTCTTAATTTAAAATTAATATATTTAATAATTATATTTAATAGACGCATGTCGAACGCTGCCGAACGCAAAGGCCGATTGTGCTTCTTTGTCACTCGTTCCGCGCTCTCGCTTGCACTTCAAGCCTTACATGGAACGCCTCAAAGGGAGGTAACGACGCATGACGTCATGTTTTTTCGTGCGTGCAGCCGGCTATCGAATTATAAGACGTAGTCACGTCAATAATATTTTAATATTTCAATTAAGTATCATTTGCGCAGATACATTTATAATGTGGAAAGCTGTTTTACATTTATTGAACCTTCACAAGTAATATTATTGCATGACACCCACACAGCACTCATTACCACAAATTATATGTTTAAAATCAGGCATAAATTTAAAGTAATTAATAGCTTTTAATAACAAATGTTACAGAACAAACAGCCAAATTGATCATTAATAAGCTTAAGCTCATTGAGAGAAACACATTTATTTTGCACGAGAAATTATAAATTTGGACATTTCTAAATGTTAAAGTTTAAATGAATCGTTACTGTTTCATTTGATATTATTAATGAAGTAGCGAATGACACTAATTAATATCTGAAACACTCATGCAGGTTGACTTGGTGAGTGTTGATTACAATTTAATTAACGCTTATTCATATTTTATGGAGCTATTGGAGCTTATTAACTATGTTACATATAAATTTATATTATAAATATAAGTAATATTTATTATATAACCAAAAGTTCAATGAATATGAGCCCGGACTTTAATTTGGTAAGTTTTATGTTCAACTTGTTGGACTGTTTAATTGCATACGTCATTTTAAAATTCCTTTTAAAAGAACACCAAACTACAACAAAATATATTTTGATATATTCGTGATATTAAAAAAGAATATGAATTTTTAAATTAAATAATTATTATAAAAATAAAAACTGAAAAGAGAAAACAAGGATTACTATATCTCTATATAATTTTAAGAACTTTATAGTGCTGCAGGCGAAGACAAACAATACTTTGCTACCTGCAGGAAAAAAATTCCTCCTTCTGACGCAGTCGGGTAAAAAATATACAAATATCAGAAACGAATTTAACTTTTTTCTGTTATTGATTATAATTTTATTTTTTGTTTTGTTCGTTAATTAAACAAATATCATGCGTAAGGACAACGGTTCAAATGCGCTCAGCGTCACAAGGATGTATCAAACCATACTTTCGAAAACCAGGCTTCATACTTATTTTTGTCAGTCTGACCCTGAACTTGAACCTTGTCCCTCAATATCAATGCGCAAGCTATCCAAGGGAATACTTTTTTTTCCGTAGAGGGGAAAATTCTCATGGACACCCATGGGTAGTGCCGGACTCCTACCGGCTAAAAACCCCATCTACCTTCAAAACATTAGTGTTCCTGCCTTTCAGCCTACCACTAACGTCGCAGTCAATTCACATCTGTTGTCTTTCATCTTTCTCTTTTGTCTTCATTATATATTCTAAATATCCAAGGGAATACTGAGGCAGTTATAGTTTACTACAACTGCCTGTTAACTGTATTTTATTGTTGTAACTGTATTACTAAAGACCCCATTTAGATACAGTAAAAAAATAATCAAAAACCGAAATCATTTTATTTGTATTCAAAGATAATCAACACAAGTCTGACAGATGTATTACAGTGTAATATACCTGCCTATTTTCAATCCGCAATCGATTAAAATCGATATTACACTGGACCCAGTTGTTACACAATCGGAAATATCCAATAATAACTAATAAGATACTGTCTTAATAAGATATTTTTAATTACACAATACGATCTTGATATAGGAGAAACAAATAGACCAAATAACTGATAGGGTATGAGAGATCCATATCTGTCAACGTTCGAGAGACAGTAATTAGGGTTTCAACTGCAATTTCTTTATCTGCACAATCAAATAAACAGCCTTGGCTTATTTATTCATTAAAATAATATAAAGCATGTTTAGATTGCTCTACTATTAGAAAGCAAGGTCGCATTATAATGGCCGATTGGGAGTAGGGACTGTTAATATTGCAGTAGTAAGTCTCAAGCGATAGCGTTTCAATTTATTTAATTATTTTGATTTGTCCTTATTATGTTTTTAAGGTATAATGTTTTCTGAAAAAACGTAAAAAGGCTGAAAATTTCTTAAATTAAAATATTTATATAAAAATACTTATCGGTTATAATGATAGACTGACAAATAAAAATTAAATTTATAGATATTTTTACGCATTTCTTCCCATGTAAAATTAAATTCCGCTCGGATTAAGTGAGCATCAATATATTAATAAGGGATAACCAGTATCCAAAATCACACTCTAAATATATGAAACAAAAAATATTTCTAAAAATATGAAAGAAAATGTTCCTATGATAATCTATTCTATAGTTTATCTGCTCTTAAATAAATGCAATATATATCAATGCATTTTACATATATTATATTGCAATACTAATAGGTCGCCTACGGTTTCGACCTCCAAAGTAAAGAAGTAAGTAAGTAAGAAAAAGTAGCTGAAACTCTAATCAATAGTTTTTGCGTAAAAGAAAAACAAACATTCATCCATCCATACTTATAAGGTTTAGCGTTTATAATATTAATAGGATTCGGAGTTGTGTAAAATTATAGTGAATACTTCTTATTATTCAATCTTAAATCGCGGTCTCCTATGTTTTATACACCGCCGTAGTAGCGGTGTGTGATCCAGATAGAGTCAAGACACAAAGCGGGCGACACGGCCTGAGAACTAGACCGGTAACCGGTACAAGTACCCGGATTGTCTCGGTGTTTCGCTTTACATTTCCGTTGATAGAACTAACTGTAGAGTATAATAATGTTATTAATGCACTTGTTAAGAACATCGTCACTGTAAACGAAGCAAGTTATTATTATAACATGCCAATGTGGGTTCTGATCACAAGGCTCAAGGCCCGAGTTCTGAATTATGAAATACTTTCTTACAAGATATTTTCAGCGGAAAGCTTATTACCAGTTACTTATTTACATATTATAACTAATACACCAGTGCAAATAGCTTTTAAAATAATAAAAAGTAAAAAAAAATCGCAGTAGGAAAAAGAGGAAAATATTATAAAAATGAAAGGAAAAATATATTACGGGCGATCTGAGGTCGGGAAGGGGTAGGGGGTACGGTTTTAGGGGTAAAATACGGAGTTTCTTCGTCCGTCAAAATATCAGCTTTTTTCAAAAAGTTGGTGTGCTTTCTGTTTGTTGAAATCTCTACTTTACCTTGATGGTTAAAAAAATATATACTACTATAGTAAACCTTTAAAGAAAATGAAAAAACTAGGCTAACGGTATTTACAGCTACAACGAAATAGTATGTAGTAAGCTCAGTTGAGAGTCTGCCTCGGTGGATCCCGCTGAATAGGTTACGGAAGATTTACGGAAGATTCATTTATTTTTCTTTTAATTTTTATAATATTCTCTTCCTTTTCCAATGGGTTTCATCCTGCTGCGATTTTTTTTGGTTTCAAAAGCTATCTGCACTGGTCTATAGGCGTTTTCTTCTCATAAAAATTTAAAACCTAATAAAAATCTAGGTAACTTAAAAACTAGCAGGATACAGTATGTATAAATCGTATGAACTAGCCAAAATTTCGTCATTATAAAGTTTGTTAGTGTGTATGTTTGTTACACTTTCACGGTAATACTACTGAATACATTTTGATGAAACTTCACAATAACATAGCATTTATATTAGAATATCACATGGACTATATTTTATCCCAAAATTCCCACGAGAATGAGAACTACACGGGTGAAACTGCGGGGCTCCTCTAATTTATCATAATACACGTACCTACTTGTCAAGCTAAAACGAACTATAAAAATCTTTTAAATATTTTCAAACGAAACCGCCAACATATTAAACGTAAGACATGGCGATTATGTTTTTTTTCTGCATGCTACAAGCGGGTAACGAGCTTGATCTTTCCTATTCCAAGAACTGAATATTAAACTCCACACTGACTAAGCCCGGGCACGATCACACGAAGCTATTTTAAGTTTTTTTTTTAAGATATAGCTTACGAAACTATACCTGCGAGATTGAATCAGAAATGAGGAGATCCATAGTAGAACTAAAGTCGCCAACACAACTCAATGCTGAAGTAGCAATGACCGGGATACATATACGAGTAGGTATAGTTCGAAGACTCGGCGATGATGTTGCGGACCCAAGTAATGATAAAAAGCGACTTAAGGAGCTGCTGAATGTTGTGACCGTGTTGGATGTCCTTATAAGTAGCCTATCTCCAGCAGTGGACGTCAGTCAAATGATAATGATGTTGATGACGAGTGGAAAATCAGACATGTCAGAGCAGTATTTGCAGGGCACTAAGAAAAATTTAATGCGCTACCCTACTCCCGTCAACGTGAGATAAAGTGGTTAAGTATCACGCGCCTACAATTTTATCAGAAATCTTACTCTTCACACCCAACAAGGTAACTTCTTGCCGTAAATATTAAACATTGATATTTAATAGGTTATATCAGTGTACCAATGAAACCAAGAAATTATATGAGAAAAAGATAATTAAATATTGAGGTATTTATGTAATAGTGCAAGATCTTAGCCAGACTATTTTTTTTCATTAATTTTCGCCTTTAAATTAATTTTTTTTCAAAAATCTTTGTACATAAACTTGATAGATTACTAATATTCAAAAGTAAATGATACAATTAAACAATAACAACATACCAAATAAGAGGTCCAAGACAAATTGTCGTCAGTCTGCCAACACTCTAACACCAAAACGATATCCGGAGATATGGCACGTCTAAAATACCAAAGCATTTTATTATACTCCCATTAATTATCCATTACGTTCAAATTCTGTTTTATAGTTGTTTTAATTGTTTTCATTATGTCTTCTCACAGTTGGTGGGCGATCTGGAGATGTAATTATAATATGGTTCCTTACCGAACATGTTATTACATAACACGGTAGGTGCGAGACAATTATGTCTGTATTATCCCGCATAATTTTTAAATATTTTCATTTGAAATGCTTATTAAGATGTATATTTAAATTAAAATAAATTAATTTGGTCTTTTTTCTTTTAATGAGCACAAGCAGAGCGTTTTTTTGTCTCAAAAAGAGACTTTGAATTCTCGTCTAGGCTTTTTATTTTTTTTCACTTGCCTGTAATCACTACTGATGTTAAGAGATAACGCAGTCTATGGTAGGACGCGCTTACCTAGAAGATGCCTATTCTCTGTTGACTTAAAAGTTAGTTAGTAATGAAGCTGCAAGGGCATTTCAAAATTATCTTATCAGTGCGTAAGGAATAAGAAACCAAAGCACTTACTACACATCAAAGGAATATCGACTACGTTAAGAATTGTCAAGCATTAAATATTTTGTATATGAAATGTACTCAGCGTGGTATGAAAGCTTATAAGAAATTGTATACTATTTATAACATTGAAGTCCGTTGATATCCGAAACTTCTAACAGAATGTACAAATATGAGAAATTACCAAGCATCAGATATTTGTGTATGAAATGTCCTCAAGTAAGTATGAGAGGTGATTTACGACGTCGCCCGCAACGATCACAATACAAGGTTGTACAACAGTTATCGTATGCTGAACTTGGATATTGTTGGCTTTTGGATTTATGTGCTGGGTCCTAAATGTTTGTAATACAACTTTACAGACATGACTGTGGAGATTTATTAGTTATTAGGAGAAAGCGGTGACGTCGTCTGCCTTAATAGCAGGTTCGGGTTATTTATTATTTGTACAATTTTGGCGCGATCATCATGAGCCTATTTTATAGCCAGGCTTTTCTTCTTATAGACAGTCAATTTGGAGCTTAGATTCAATACGTTACTTCTATTAGATGTTGATTATAAAGGTTTCACTTATTTAATAACTCCACCAATATCTTAACACAAGATATTCCGGAAATAAAGGTACTCTTAATATTTGTAGCCTAACCCCAAGTCGCAAAGTCTGGAATTCTTGAACAAAACCTACCTCGTTGTCTTTAGATTTAAAAGTAAGAAGGTAAGTAGAAGCATCCTACTCTCCTTATTATACTTTGCTTTTGAGCATAGTAGAGTCAACATCTGAGGATGATCCGGTTTTGGAATGAAACATACGTTGGATGTAAGGTAATTTCGGGTGGCTGTTACTAGGGTACGCGGGAAATAGCAAAATGAATATACACAATAACGGTTAACCATTGCAGCAGCTAAAAATATTATTTACAAGTAAGCGTTGCCACACCACCGATATTGCTCATCAATTAATTATAGCTTTTAATTAATTAATTACATTAAATAATAATTTCTCAATGACGGGCACATTATTATGGACTTTTTATTTGATCATTACCTCACATTTCAATGTATACTTTTGATGTATTTATTCCATTTCCAGAACAATTATTCATTTAACCGTATCATTTGGTTACATTTAATTTTCATAACAGGTTATTCCGCGATCAAATATTCGAATACGTCAATATTATATTGTTAATAATTTGGTATTACCTTCCCAAATGTAATGTTTAATAATAGTAAGTCTTGTTAATATGTACCTTAATACCTATAATGCTTTTAATAGTTTTTAATTAAATACTTTTTGATTATTTAACTATTACTATAAGATTTTTGTGTTCTTCAAAGTAAGGTGGATTACACTACCAATTTCCCAACGCCCGGACGCCAATTTTATTAAAAAAAATTTAGAAGAATGAAAAACTCCATAAATTATTCCATTACATATATTATATTATATTTATAGCTTTTGACTACAGGACCACGTGCTCTGAAACATAAACATAGGCTTATCACTGTACCAATGAGAATCGACTCTGTTAGAGCACATTCTAACACACATAATATCACATGATAGATGAGAGAATTTTTAACCCCGATATGTTTGTCTGTGTTTGTGAGTCTGTGGCATCGTAGCACTCGAGCAGATGGACCGATTTCGATGCGGTATTTTCTTATTTGGAAGCCATTTCCTTGCGGTGGTTCTTAGTTATGTTTGAAGAAAATCGTTCCAAAATACAAAATGGCCGATTTCATATTTTTTTACAATTCGCTCAAAATGTGTATCAAATTAAAAGCATTTGTAAAATACGAGTATAATACACTATGTCAAGTTTCAAATGTTAATCCAAGATGGCCTTAAAAATGACGAATTACAACTTTGTAGGGGTTTTTTTAAGTTTTCAATTAATCTTTTTCACATTATGTTTATTTTCAAAAAGCCTTTAAAATGACATGGATTTTAAAATTGTTTCAACTTTAGTATTACAGACAAAATTACTATTTAACAACATTACATAGTTTAAATGCGGGTAAACCCTTATCGTAATCAGAATACGTTTATGCGTTGTTAGTTTGACATGTTTAATATATGGATTTTGTCCCCTAAACAAGTTGAACTTGGTAATAATATATTATTGTGTTCGATCGTCGATAGTTCGTGCTTGCAAGTTCTAGACGTTTCGTGTTCGGACAAAGTTTTATTGATAACTCGGAATATTAATGGACTATGATAAGTTTGATTGAATGGCTTTAGTTAGCTCTGGTATTTTTTTAGGTCTGAATTCTGCCTCGTTGGTTCTATAGCTTTAGATTACGAGGTTCTGTGTTCGTGTCCTATGTAGTGCACTAAATATTGCTAAGTAATTCTCAAAAACAAATTGAAGTGAGGAAGTTGGTTAGTATTAATTGATGCTTTTCGACCCTTTTGAATATTTTGTGGTCACCACTCCCTTGTCTTCCACCTACATCAGTTCAAATACCCACTCCAGGAGTTGAAGAGTTGCTTTTAGGTTATAATCATATTTTGGTGATAGATATGCTACCCTCAAGCGATCAATTCGCTTCCTAGCTAGTCCATTCATATATAATGTTTTCCATGGACTATGTCTTCATTGCAATCCCTGCAGATTGAGTCTTCGGTAAGTTGGTAACTATCGTCAACGTCTAATAGTAATCGTTACAATATCAAACATTACCACCTTGAGCCGCCTACTCACCCAATAGATCCACACCAGGCACGCCGTGTGATTTTTTCCACGAGGCCTTTACCCCAAGGGTTCATTTCGTACTCAATATTTAAATAGTGTATCGGTTTATTATTAATCTATCATCAACTCATATATCTAGGCTCATTCAAATGTCAGATATACATAACATCGGTTCTGGTAAAATATCATTGTTAAATTAATTAACATATCAAATCAATCAAACGGGGATAAAGCACAAAACGTCATCGGATACTCTCGTCATAATATTCACAAACCACTCGTAATTCAATATTTAGTTTAAGAGCTAATCAACCATTTATACAGCGCTATCGTACCCAGTTCAACTTTTTTATAATATTTAATATAAACCGAATATAACTTAAAATTAACCATCGAAATAATTTTATTTTGAGCACTGTACATCAAAATTTTATGAATGTTTGATGTAGAAAAAGAAAACAAAATAATTATAATTTTTAAAAAGCAGCAAAAAATGTTATTGATAAAGTTTTCAGTATCTTTTTAAGAAAAGGGTGAAAATTTCAGACAAATATACGAAATTCAACTATGGGTCAGATCCAATTATCATCAACGATTTTTTTCACGCAATATTTTATTTAAGCCCAAAATTATTTACTCGTAGCATAAAAATACTAGCATATTGAAGTATTAATAAAATTCCCGAATAATCGATCTTTGCATTGAATATATATTACTTGATTTATTGAACGATAAAAAAATAAAATACCTTGTAGAATTGTTCACCGGCTCATAAACAGTTAGTGTAGTGTTGGTCGTGAATCTTTGATGGAATCAATTGCGCAAAGTGATTTTGTAGTGAGACAAATTTAATAGAGCATCGTTTCGACATCAATCTGATTTCTGAAACCATCTCATGCATTCATGCAAGACTTATTGCGGGTGGAACTACGTGTATACTTCGACCAATACGGTGTTCTATATTTTGACATTCTCATCTAAAAAGAGAAGAGATAAGTTTGACGTGAGGAAGAATTTAAATGTAAACGGCTGAAACTCACGTAAGACTTTATAACGTAATATTTGTAAAATATCCTTAAAAATAAATCATTGAAAATATTTCAAACAATTATAATTTTATTGGAACATATTGATTTATACATATATGTTATTATATGAATTTATTTGACTTCATTTTCTTTACTATTGAATAAAATATGGACGTTTACAAATTAAATTGTGTTGTAACAATGTATGATACACCAAGACAGCACAAAAATATCTGTCAAATATAAAATTACAAAACGCTCGTGGCATATTACTTACATGTAATAGTTGACATTTTATTACTACATTTCTATTACCATAAATATGGGGCGTTTCTTTTGATCTAAAGTGTTAGTAGGTCAATGCATTAATGTGACAGTAAAGTGTAGCAGGGTCACTGGGAGTAATTGTTGTTTGTGACACAACCGCGATAGATCGATCAGAATGGCGAACGTATTCAATTACAAAAGAATTGAATCGCCTATATAATTTAATCGCTAATAGTTGACTCAGCTCGAATGAAGTCCTCTATGGCGCAACGGCATGTGCAGCGGATTTATAAGATGGAGGTTCTTGGTTTCATTACCGGCTGGGTCGATTGAGATTTTTGCTTTATTGGTCCAAGTCTGTCTGGTGGGAGGCTTAAGCATATTACCGACTAAGACATGCAGCCAAGCGAGTTAAGGTTCCGGTGCGATGTCGTGTAGAAACCGAAAAGGCTGTAGACTTTCGTACTAGGTACTTATGAAAGTTAGCCTGCTTTTATTTTAAGATTGCATCGCTTGTTGTAGTAAAAAAAATAGACCTTAAATTGAACTCTATGTTACTCTACGTTGAGCTAATTGCATTACAGCAGTAGTATGGTCAAATTGCCTTCTTGGTCCAATAGGTAATCCATTTAGGTAGCTAAGGATCACGAGGTCCTGGGTTTGATTTTGGTTCTGGGTAGGGCTATGAAACAACCTTTTCTTACATCAGAGGAATTCCCAGTAGCAGACTACAGTTGGGAGGTTGGTGGCAATTTACCCCGATAAGTAGTCGGTGCCGACCATTATAATTCATCATGATACTCATTATTACATAATTCTTTTTCAGGCACTTCCATATACCTACTTCCCTAACCCATCCTAAGCCACCTGTGACCCAGCGGCTCCCTGTGACCTTTGATGTCATCACTGCACCTACAATAGCTTTCCAGTCGGTGTTCTAACAGCTTCTAGCCGCCCAACGTCCATCAGCTCTACAAACGGCCATTATAACAAACATCAGCTGATAATTATGAGTACAAGATTTAAACTTGCACTGAAGCAGCGTGGTGGTTCTAAGCTCCAAATTCCCTCTCCTATAGAGATGCAGTTCTGATCCTTTAATATACTGTTAAAATATTACGATAATGATGTATTACGAAGATTACTTTTGTGCTAAATATTATTAAAATCCGTCCAGTAGTTTTTGTGTAATTGAGTAATAAACTTTTGCATTTATTCTAATATAATTAAATCTGAAAGCTTTTTAAAGTCAAGTAAACAGCAGCTTGTTAGATCGGCGATGATCTCTTAAATGAATTTATTAAACTAAGATCGTTTAAAAGTTAATCCCGGTAAGTTGTTGGAGCAATCAATATAAGCTTTAACGTTACAATCATTAAACCAAAGCAATTTGCATAACATTTTCTTTTACGGTCTTTCCACGAGGATTATTGTTTCGTTTTACATTTATTTGTATAATTTAACTGAACTGGAAAAGGTTAAGTGTACTTCACTTGTCTTTTATTTAAGTTTTTTAATTAAGTTTACCTACAATATTGTTTAAAGTTTATTTCTTAAACTAGCAATATTCAAAATAAAATTTCCACCAGGTACTACATTAACCATGTAATAATATCGACTCGAAATATTTATGTATATTTTGTTTTATTAAAATAAATAAAGACATACATCGAGAGTATGTAATGGCCAAATTTTAGGATAACGGGTTTTAGACTTCCTGATCCTCACTAATCAGAATACAACGCGTAGTTTTTTTAATAAGTCCCAAAATTTCGAAAACCACCATTTAAGATTAAACTTTATTGATTTATTCTATTATTTATAAGTAAACAACAGCGTAAAAATCAGTTTGAAATACATAGATACAGTTAGAAAAAATTAGAATAATAAAGCCACTTACGATTACACACAGATAATTATAAAAAGAAGATTGCAATATAAAAAAATAAATTGACATTAAAGTAATAAAATCTAATTAAAAATACGCTAATTTAAAATAATAATATAATTCTAATTAAATATGCTCAATGACGAAATTCTGGCCTCCATAGACCCTTAGGTAAAAGATAATTATCTAGAAGTTAAAATTACGATGCGACAAAGTTGTCAATTTTAAATTTTCCATTAGCTTCAAAAACGAAAATTAAAAACAAAGTTAGTCTTAAACCGCGTCGCAATATGCTTCTAACCCCAACAGTTGACAAGTAGTTAAGCAAGTTAGGTAATAATAAACTTCGATAGGATTATATAAATTTGTCAAGTGGCTTAAGTTAGAAATTGCAAGCTCGTTCGCAGTTAGAACGAGTTTTATCAACGTTCACTTGTTCGCCCGTTAGATTTTCGTTGCGAGAGTGCATTCGCAGAAACTTGGCGTTGCTTAATCCATACTAATTAGATTATAGACGATAAAAATCAGTAAATTATCACGTACCTGGTATAAGATTTTAAATCAGAGTTCTTCTACTTCTTACTGTACTATATCAGCTATCTTCTATAGCTATTTTCTGTTTCTATACTTAATTATAATTAAAATTAATGATAACTTCGATGATTTAGAAAGTTTTTATTTTAATATTTGCTATTTTTTTATTTTACTCGTACGAATATTCGGAGATCGATCCGTTTAAAAATCTAATAATTGTGAATAAGCTTAGTGGATTTGATAAGTAATTAATTCATCGAATGCGACTTCGTTTAACAAAAATGATGAAGTCATTTGCAATGAATTGATAACTCCCCCTTTCTTAAGCCAGTTAAAATCTAAAATCGTCATTTCATGAATTGAATATACAGTATTACTCTGCAAGCAGCATGGCTACTAGCAATAGACAATGACATGTATATCTACCGTTTCATCGTCATCATAATATAACTTCAAACGAGACCGAGAAAGCCATTGCAAACGGACATAACACTGCGAAGCATTTGTTACAAACGTTAAGAATTTCTCAAAGTATGAACGATCTAGGGACATTCACTTGACTCTTATCTGCTTCACTTCGCCATCAGAACCTGTTTCGTGGTGGTGCTCGACAATAGCTGCGGGCAGCCTACTACTTTATTGCCGTCCGAGGTGTGGTACAAGTCAGAAAACCATACAGTTGCTACAGGTTACTTTTAAACTTAATAAAAACTTTTATAATGCAAAATGTGGTTAGTAAGTTACTAAGAGACATCTTATAGCTTTGAATTAGAGAGGTCCCGATGCAATACTTGGCGATAAAAGCACAATACTTATTTTTGCAGCCAACCTGTTAAACGGCAACTTTTTAGGGTCTGGTCATCAAAGGTCGTCGTTAACTAGCAGTATCTACTTTCTTTACCAGGTCTAACAAATGGCTCACCAATACTTGATGATACAAAAAGCACCATCGCCTACAAATACAGCATAACTTCGCAGGCTAGCAAGGAACTCGTCCAACAAAGTCCACGAATTGCGTCCAATGTGCCCATCAGCCTGAAGCGTGATAAGCTTTATATAACTATAACTACGCCGGAAGCAACATACCAATGCTGCTTGGAGGCCGAAATAAGCATCTTATTTACCATACTTTGGAGGTGAAGAGGTCTAGACCCCCCATCGTTTACGCATCGCAACTGTAAGATTTGCATTATGAATTCTACCTAATTTATCATTTTTGTATCTTTGGATCCCTCGCATGTGACAGCTATAGCTACGCCCGTGCTACTACTACATCCATCTTGAGATTTGGCACAAAATATCTACTAGAAACCACGTACATTATAACATATTCGAAATTAAAATGAGTCAATTCCCACCGCTTTCTCCTCAGTGATATTCTAATTTGAGTCAGTTTAGAAAAGCAGCCACCTACACTTCACAAAGTGCTGTTTTATAACATAACAAAAATCAGTTGGTCTATCTTTCTATTCAACCTTTAATTAGTATAAAAAAGACATTTGTAGGCAGATATTTATAACAACATTCTATAAGTTTGTAGGTGCTAAAAGCTTGTAACTTGGACCGCTTGTTGACGGACTGGGTCCGTTTGGTAGCCTTTATGTCCTCACAAATGTCTTAAGCCGACCATCACTCGGTGCGTCACAGTTCGTAACGTTCGTGGGATCAACTGTAAGTGACACATCATTTTAAATACGAGCTTTGTGTGACATGTGGAAACTGGCAGGTTTGCTAGTAGAAAATATACGCAGGTTTATTGCATTGATTTCAGATTCTTAACGATTATACCTGTGTATGCAGTAGTCATTAGTTGTGCATTTGGATTAGGAGGGGGTTAAGATTTTCATGTAGCAGAATAGAAGTTTAATCATCATTATTCAGCATCATATTCAGTCAACGACCAGTCAAAGAACCACGGTTATGAGCCAACAGTGTCCAGCAGCTACTCAGTATTCCTGCCAGCGGGCTACTAATACTTACTTGTCAATATAGTCACCTGAGCCTGACTCTATACTGAATCGTTGTTACGTAGAGTTGCTACCTTAACATACTCTCCGAGGCACGAGGGTATAACTAATAATATATTACCTCTCGACTGCTTTTGAGTAATTTTGGAAAAAGAAAAAAGCAATATTTTATCTATGATGCCAAAGCAAAAGCAGGTTGGAAGAGGTAGGAAAAATATTAAAGATTCGAAATTAAAATGAGTCAATTCCCACCGCGTTCGCCTCAGTGTTATTCTAATATGAGTCAGTTTAGAAAAGCAGCCACCTACATAGATTCTTTTATTAGATAAAATACTGTCACACGATGACTAATTATCTATGCGGATTTGTTTGTATACGACCAGTATTATGGCGTGGAATTTTAGATCATTATTAGTCATAATCAATATTGTAACATATGGTTTTTCCACAGAAATATTAGTTCATTCAGTGAAATGTTGTTTTGGTTAGAATTAGTAATATACCAAGAAATTACCTAATACCTATAAATTATGGAAACTTTCTATGAATATGAATAAAACTGAAGATGAAAGATTATTAAAAAAAATTATTTTATTTATAACAATGTACAGTGTATTGTAGGCGTATATATTAACATAAATAAAAGGTTTGTCTGGAATAAGTCGCTGTTTAGCGATAATTCCACCTTTTGAACCAGTTTTAATTTATGCGTATTATATCTATATGTTCTTCTTCATTGTGTTGTACAAATAAAAAGTAAATAAATTAATAAAATTATCTAAAATATATAATATAAAAGCTTATCAAACAAACTTAAATTATAGAGGCAAATTGCTAAAAGAATACTTTAAAACAGCAACCTTCTCCTTTTGGAGGAAGTAGCTCGACAAGTAGACGCATAGAGTTTAAATTTTATTTTAACCATCGTTTTAATATGCACAAACGGTCGATAAAACTACTGTGTTATTGGTAACATAACAAGCACTAACGCATGTACACGTTCAACACCCACGCGGATTTATTTGTTCGAGATTGTATCAAATATCCTAAAGCAAAGTGCGGGGCTTCTGGGAAATCACGTAAACCATGATGTACCGACCGAAATGTATTAATCTTGAATTATTTATGACTCACTTTTACTGAACTTCATTTTATTTGGGCATTTTATATCAAAAAATATAAAATACTTTACAAATAATTCAACTTTTGGCTTGGAGGGAGGCTTTGGCTGTCACTAGTTACCACCCTACCGTCAAAGACGTACCGCCAAGCGATTTAGAGTTTTGGTATGATGTCGTGTAGAAACCGAAAGGGGTGTGAATTTTATCCTACTCCAAACAAGTGAGTTCGCTTCCATCTTAGATTGCATCGTCACTTGACATGAGATTGTTGTCAAGGGCTAACTTGTGTTAAATAAAAAGAAATGCTACTAAGTTTTGCTTACTGAAGGCCGTTTTGACTTTTTTGTAACAGAATTGTTACTGATAAAAATTTAATAGAAGAAAGAAAAGCTCAGTTGTTCCAACCCCAGGGATCATATTATAAAATCATGAAGCAAAGCAACATAGGCTATCCAACCAACTGTTCCAACTGTAAGGCTTATGATTTTACACTGACATTAATTAAGCTAACATTAAAGGTTTTTAAAAATTATTAATGTATGTTTACTTAACCTCTAACACATCTCTACATTTCAACTGTACGGTTGATTATGCTAAATGATTCAAAGATCTTTCAACTTCGAGACCATCGCAAGTCCATTGTATCAGTGAAACCAATCAGATGCTTAATGAACTAATTGTTCTCAATATAGCGTTTGATTTTGATAAAAAACTCCTCAGCGAAACAGTTTTTTTCATGGCTAAGTAAACATAAATTATGACTGAGCAAGAATTGGGGGCTTTTGCATTTGAAATCCTTGCGTGAGACTTTAAAAAAATTAGAGAGTAGGCATATATTCATAGATTTATCGTGCGGGTGCCGCGTTCTTCGTGTGTCAGAGGAAAAAATCCCTGACAGGCTCCGAGACTTGTGACACGAGTGTAGGTGTAGGAGACGCCTTAAGACGCTTCAATATAATTATTTTCTAGTCGTGTTATTTACCCTTTAGTGGTATTCTACATGTTAGAAAATCCGTTCTAAAATAGAACTCGCTGCAGTTGTAGTGAGGCCAAGGTCTTTAAGCAGGTTATATTTAGATGGAATTTGCTGGTATACCTCTCGCACCCGCTTCTAATGCACATAATATACTTAAGCATATTGCCAGTTTCTTCTGTCATAATCACATTCATCATCATCATCATCATCATTACCTATAGTCCACCTGGTTGGGGGTCGACCAACGCTGCGCTTTCCGGTGCGGGGTCGCCAATCTACCACCTTGGGCCCCCAACGTCCATCAGCTGTTCGAACTACGTGCCCCGCCCTTTGCCACTTTAGTTCTGCGACTCGCTGAGCTATGTCGGTTACTTTGGTTCTTCTGCGGATCTCCTCATTTCTGATTCGATCACGCAGAGATACTCCGAGCATTACTCTTTCCATCGCCCGCTGAGTGACTCAGAGCCTTCTTATCAAGCCCGCAGTCAGTGACCAAGATTCGGATCCGTAGGTCATCACTAGCAACACGCACTGTTCGAAGACTCTCGTCTTCAGACACTGAGGAATAACACGGTGTCGGTGCACCCTGCATATGGACCGACTAGGCTCTGGCGATCGATTAATGGCGGTATAACCATTCTGAATAGGCTAGGCTATAAAATGAGGCCAGTGTCAGGCAGCAGTGACACTGGTACAAATAGTCTAGTCCTGCGGTGACCAACCCGCCTGCCCAGCGTGGTCACTATAGGGCATTTCTTCTTTTATGGGAGACGGATAATCACACTAGGTATTATCTATTATAGAGGTAAAAGTTTGTGAGTGTGTACATTTGTTACTCTTTCACACTAAATGTATTTTGATGAAACTTCACAATAATATAACTTACATATCAGAATAACTTATAGGCCACATTTTATCCCGAAACTCCCACGGAAAGGAGAGCTCCGCGGGTGATACCGCGGGCATTCTGTAGTAATTTATATATCTATGTACCTACTTTTAATACCTAAAATACACAAATAAATAAAATAAATATATAAATAAATATTATAGGACAATTACACACATCGCTATATAGCCCCAAAGTAAGCTTAGGTAGCTTGTGTTATGGGTACTATGATAACTGATGAATATTTTTATATATATTATACATAAATACATAGTATTTGGCATTTAGAATCGTACCCAGGACCTAGGATATGCAGAAGTAGGATTGTCAGTACCCACTTTACGCCACTCAACTTCACTGCGACAAATGTAATGAAAAAATGTAGCCAAACTACTTTTACATTCTGCATGAAATTATTATTACTGCAAATAATATTTGATGAGAAAATAAAACAGTAAATGAGTAAGAAGTAATTGAAATGACCATTTATGCAGTTTTATTTGAAGCTAAAGCTCAGTCAATTAAAATGTAATAAAGCCGCTGCTTTTTATTGGCTTATATACGCGAGATCGTTTCTGATTACAGGGTATTTGTAATTTAGTTTTACCACCAATGATATACAAAACGTACTTCGTGTACACCATTTATTCGTGGTTTCTTTCGATAATATTTACTCGTCATATTACTGTCAAGGCGAATTACTTAAAGCATTACTAATAAGTAGATATACGTAATACTTACTAGCTGTATCCCGCGGTTTCAGTCTCGTATATACCTTCTTTCTTTTTATTCATTACTTATGACGGCCTCCATGGCGCAATTTTATGCGCTGGATTTGTAAGACAGAGGTCCTGGTTTCCCGGCGGGGCAGATTGAGGTTTTTCTTAATTTGTCTTGGTCTGGCTGGTGGAAGGCATTCACCGTGGCTAGTTACCACCCTACCAACAAAGACGTACCGCCAAGCGATTTAGCGTTCCGGTACGATATCATGTACAAACCGAAAGGGGTGTGGATTTTATCCTACTCCTAACAAGTTAGCCCACTTCCGTCTTAGATTGCATCATCACTTAACATCAGGTGTGATAGCAGTCAAGGGCCAACTTGTAGTCGATAAAAAAAAACTTTAGCATGCACCCTTGATTGCAATCACACTTGGTTGCTGGTAAGCTGGTTCCATATGTTACTAACCCAGCGTTAAAAAATTTTTTTTCGTTAGATACTTTTCACCTTTCTCAATTATATGGAATACTGAAATATTTTTCATATCGAACCAGTAATTCCTGAAAGTAGCACATTCAATCAAACGAACTCTTCTGCTTCATAATTTGAGCATAATTTTTTTTTAAACTTTAGGATTTATTGTGGACTCATTAGAATATTTATTTATTCCTTATTTGAGCACTACCATGAATAACGGAGAACAGAGACATAAAATGCATTAAGTAGAACTGATACAAAAGGCACCCTTATCGCTTGATAGCGATTTCTCCCAGGCAACCTTAGGCATAGTAAAACATTAGGACACTAGAATGCAGGTAATGATTAATATGTATAAAATACATACATTTAAAATTATACACACCAATACATAACCATAAACACTAAATATCTTCACAATAATTACTTATAACATATATGTTAAGAAAGATACTATATATTTAATGAAATAAAAAATGAATTCAAGGTCTCTAAAAGTATTATAAAGCCTTCACGTTTTTTTTATTAAATTTTCAGATCGGAACCGAGATGTTAGTGGTTTAGATTGTTGTTTCCTTCAATTATGTTAATCTTTGGTTACGTGTATCAATGTACCACAACCGACCATTCCGCTTGATGAGGACAAAATTATCGGTTGCTTTGTGCATTTGCCATTTCTGAATAATTATAACGCATGGGTTTGTAACAAAAGCGTATTTCAATAAAGGTTATAGCTACTGGCAGCGAGTGGATATCTATTGTAATGTAAGGCTGTGTGTTTTGTTCTCTCCGACACCGTTATAATATGAGAGGCTGTTGCAATCTTTCGATTTGAAAGGAATTTAATTACGAGTTTAGATAATTAATGAATGCTTGTATGGGAGACTTAAGCGTGTGTGAAATAGGAATAACTAGCGGACGCTCGTGACTTTGTCTGCAAGAAAATCACCGTATTGCAAACTTTCAACAATACCAAAATACAATGGGTATAGCAAGCTAACTTTAAATGATAGATATGCTTGAAGTACCAAGGTGCGGTTTAATACACCCCGGCCGGCCCTTGCCTTCCGAAAATTAGAAAAAATCAAGTGTTTGTTTTAGGCTTTTTTATAAGCACATTTGAAAGTTTGGTACGCACTTCCCGCGTCCCTGCGAAACACCTATTCGAGCTTTTAAGTAGTTACAAGGACTATGCTCATATTCATGAATGTTACAGGAAATGGTTTGTTCAAGCTCATATTTGGAAAGTAATAATTAAGATTTAAAGTTTCGTTTCGGCTTCTCAGAGTCGGTTAAGTTTATTACTTCTTTCAGCTTTATTGTTTCTTTGTTTTTTTTCATTCACTACAAGTTGGCCCTTAATTGCTATCACACCTGATGTTGTGATGATGCAATTTGAGATGGAAGCGGGCTAACTTGTTAGAAGTAGGATGAAATCCATACTCCTTTCGGTTTCTCCACGATATCGTACCGGAACTCTTAATCGCTTGACGGCACGTCTTTGTCGGTAGGGTAACTAGCCAAGGCAAAAGCTTCCCACCAGCCAAAACTTATTGTAAACTTTTAGTTTATAGATATTGTGAGTTGTATTTGTGACAGAGACAATTAATATTTCATTTAGATAAGCTTTATGAAATTACTATTAAATCTAACAATCACTCATACCATATCGAAATTTGAATGCATTGACGTTTCACAAGAAAAATTCTGGCATAACAAAGAACGGGTGGCATCTGCCGGTGCGTCAGCCCGGGGCACCAGGGCTCTGTAATCATCGTACATTTCGTGGTACCCACGTAATTGTCCAGCTAATGAGCGAGCCTTAGGCGAAGCCCCAGTTTGCGCAACTCCAACCGACGTGTCACTTACGACGGCCCCTCGGCTCAGCAAATTGCGGACATGTTCATACAATATGCATAATGTGCATAATACATGACATTATCATTATAACATTTAATTTTATGTAAACGTTTCGGTTTTGCGATCAATTTTTAATGGAGGCAAAAAGGGGTAATGTGGGTATTAACGTTCGATTTTAATATGGACCTTTTGTTTGTAATTTTGTTATGCACTTTAAATATCGTTTTTGGATGTACAGGTTTTTGTTGATAGGTACTCAAATTCATATAACTGTGATTTTAGAATATGTATTTTTATTTAATGACATGCAGTTAGTTTATAAGTACACTACCCAGTGATTTGTATAATGTTAGCACCATTTCAATTGCGAAACTTTTATTTTCTTTTTTTTATTCCTATACTGCAGTTCATAAATAGTTAATCTAGTTTTAACGGCCTTCGTGGAGCAGTGGCATAGCACTGGATTTATAAAACGGAAGTCCTGGGTTCGATTTCCAGCTGAACCGATTAAGATTTTCTAAATTGGTCCAGGTCTGGCTGGTGGGAGACTTTGGCCATGACAAGTTACTACCCTACCAACAAAAACGTACCGCTAAGCGTTCCGATACGATGTCGTGTTGAAACCAGAAGAGGTGTGGATTCCATCCTACTCCTATCAAGTTCCACGCACGCTTCCATCTTAGATTGCATCATCACTCAGATGTGATTGCAGTCAAGGGCTAACTTACAATAAATAAAAAAAATCATGTTGTACATAATTGTGCGCGCTCTTTTTATTAAGTGTTCAATTCTTTCTGGTTGCAATTACACTGATTACCATAACATTAAAACCGGAAAACTACAAAGCTAAGCAATGCGGCAGAAATAAGAATAACGGTAGCACAGGACGAGGCCACTAAGGACTGTACTAATACTACTCGTAAAAGCTACCTACTTGAAAAAAAACCCAGATACCTAAATTATTCAATTAAGCACACATTAGACAGTGTAGTATTTTATCAGTTGTCTTCTACGTAGTATTATCCTACATTACCCATGGTGGGTGTATCAGATCTAATTAATTCGACATTGATTGATACTAATGTTGTTTGGTAACATCGGGCCCGCTGAGTAATTGATTGTCACAACACGGAGAATTCAGGTTAAAAGTACAAAGCGGCCGGCACTTGAGCTTCATTTGTCTGATACGTTAAGTGTCCAGGGGGAGCTTTTGGATTAATATTTAACTGCCTCCTTGAGATGTGGTTAGTCTGTGTAGCTTTGAAACACAAGGTCTTAAGTTCTATTAAATATTGAGCTTCTCTTTCTTAAGTTATACACAAAGATGGGAAATTAGTATTACATCATTAACTTGTGCTAGTAATTGCTACAAAATTAAAACTATCACCGTAAGCATGCTAGTTTTTTTTTATCAACTACAAGTTAGCCCTTGACTGTTATCACACCTGATGTTAAGTGATGATGCAGTTTAAGATAGTAGCGGGCTAACTTGTTAGGAGTGGGACGAAAATCCACACCCCTTTCGGTTTCTACACGACATCGTACCGGAACACTAAATCGCTTGGCGATACGTCTTTATCGGTATGGTGGTAACTAGCCACGGCGAAAGCCTCCCATCAGCCACTCCCACTCAGTCTTCCCCGCCAGGAATCGAACCCAGAACCTCCGTCCTATAAATCCACCGCACATACCATTGCGCCACGGAGGTCGTCAAAAAGCTCTTTTTAGAACAGGGTCCTCCTGTAAAAAAACTGGACGATAAGTGGGCCAAAATCTGGGACTTCTAGATATGCTTAAGTAAATTAAAGCAACTAAATGTCAGTTATTTTTTACTTTTGCGTGCGTTTTGAGTCGGTTCTAATTTCTTGTTAAATTTTTTATTTCTCACTTTTTAGTGATGTGTCGCCACGTAACGAACTCGTTCTATACTGTCAAAGTATATTATACGGCACTTGTAGCCAAAGAGCTACCGATACTTACACAAAAACCGAAATCGCTGCAAGTGTGCCTATACAATTTGAAGAGTTCCTTCAATTTTCCTAGGATATCATCATCAGATCCTAACATGATGACAATGGGACCACCTTGGAAGCATGCTCTTTCTAATAAAAAAGAATTATTAAAATCGGACAACTCTGTAAAAGGTCATACATAAAAAAATATATAGTCGGTTAAAAAAAATATATGCCCAGCTGAATTAAGAATAATGTTTTTATGATCAACCTTTTTACTTATTTTACAATGAATAATAAGGTCCTGGGTTCTCGTTTGAGTTATTAGTAATAAACAAAAAGAAAATATTATTAAATTTAAGTTTAAGTAATCATTAAGTTACTTGTTACCATGAAACTTTCACTGTGTACCTTAATAAAGCTGCTCCATAAACTGGATAAGTTATGAACTCCGATTATTGTCAGTAAATATCTTTAGACGTTAATAGTTTCGCCAAACACTTTACACTATCTTAGAGTTTGCAAAGTCAAGACTTGTTTGAGTCGTATTAGAAACACATACACTTCGTATAGTTTCATAATAAAGCCTCTTCGATATATTTATTTAGAAGTTGAATTCTGTTAGATTCCTTTTAATAAAATGTTTTGACAGAAGATAAAAAAGATTGTTTCCAACTAAACTATAATTTATAACTTCTAAGCAGTCGGGTTTTTTGTTTTTATCATAATAATTTTATTTGAGACTTTTTAGTTTTAGTTTATGGTATAGAAATGAGACGGTACACTTAGTACACTTTTTGCCATTTTTTGTTAAAAAAGTAATATGAACATGATGTGATATTTATATTTTTGAAATGGTCTTTTTATGACCTTTCAATTGGTATCCATATTGCTAAGATAAGAGAAAAAAATACACACATCCCCCCTTTTTTCCCCCATTTATAGCCGCCATTTTGAAAATTTATATAGCCTATGTCACTACCACAATTTTGACAAATTCAATAATACCTCACATATCAAAATCCGTTCAGCCGGTTAGGCTGTAGCGCGTGCCGAAGAAATGGACATACATACATACATACATACGCTCGAAAAATATAACCCTCCTTCTGTCGCAGTCGGCTAAATAGCAAGCTCATGACTAAGGACCCCGTATGGGTTCGAAAATAGTCGAGACTCTGACAACAGTAGTTTGTTTCTCCTCTTGGACTTTTTATCATATTTTGACTTTTATTTTAATTAGGTAGGTATCCCCTCTCCTATAAGAAGGGAGGCCTGGCCCTGTAGTGGGCCGTTAATAGGCTGATAATGATGATGATGATGATGATGAAGTAGGTATCATAGCTAAAACAACCATTCATCTAAAGTAGACGTCTCAGTTAAGCGCAAACGTTAAATAATAAAGGCGTAACCTAATTTACAACCAAACAATTCTTGTTTACTCCGCGATAAACTTCAATACGGGCTTGAATAATTAAAGGCGACTCAGAGAATGTCAGCCTTAATTACCGAGCTCCCGAGAAAGGCAATCGCATTAATAAGCCCGCTAATATTTCGCTTAAGCGCTCAAAAATAACAAACAGCACGGTGAAATTCAATAAGCTGCCCTCAACCGTGTAGCGGGGCCCTTATGGACCGGCCTAAAGAGTTATGTGGACACGATTCAAGGTAGCGTGAGGTGATTTGCATGAGTAAATATTTGTAGAACAAATGTAAACTAATATGATAGTTTGTTTATTTGTACAATCTAAACATTAGAACACTGATAATATTGATTTTGTGATTTAAAGCTCATGTAACTTAAAGTATAAAATATATTGCTTAACTTAACAATTAATTTATTTTATATAATTATGTGCAACTTTAGAATAGCACGAATTCAAATTCAAAATCATTTATTTCAAGTAGGCTATTATACAAGCACTTTTAAAACGTCAAGTCTGTCAGTACGTAGTGACTCTACCACCGGTTCGGAAGGCAGATTCTTCGTAGAAGAACCGGCAAGTAACTCAGCAGTTGCTCTTTTTTTAAAAATCAATGTTACAATTTGTATTCTAAAAATTGCAATTTTGGTTATCCCGTCGTGTGTGTAGCAAGAACAGCTGATTGCTTCCAAGTATCTTTGTCGTTAATAAAATCATTAATTTTATACTAACCTTTGTTTAGTAAATGGGTTTTAACACATTTTTTAAACTTTTGTAAAGGCAAGCAAACTTCCTTTGGGATGAGATTATAAAGTCGTATACTCAGTCCCACAAATGATTTTTGTACTGTACTCAAGCGCAGTACCGTGGAAACTAATTTATAACTCTGTCTAGAGATTTGTTTGTTAGTATCAATTTTCCGTTTATAATTGCTGATATTTTGTTTAACAAAGACAACATTACTATAGATATATTGCGAAGCGACTGTGGGTATGCCCATTTCTCTAAATTTTTCACGAAGTGATTCACGGGATTTAAAATTACAGGACAGAACATTACAAACTATATAATAGTCAAAATCTCTTGAAAAGCGCCGATTATTTTTTCCTTCCTTACTTTTGACGGCATTCGTGGCGCTGTGGTTTGTGCAATTGAGGTCCTAGGTTTGATTCCCGGCTGGGCTTGTTCTCTGACCTTGTCCAGGTATGGCTGGTGGGAGGCTTCGGCCGTGGCTAGTTACCACCCTACCAACATAGATGTACCGTCAAGCAATTCAGCGTTTCTACACGAAACAGAAAGGGGTATATAATTCATCCTACTATAACAAGTTAACGCGCTTAGCTCAGTTTAAATTATTTGCATAAAAGTTTAGACGGTAGATTTCTTAAGAATTTTACTATAACTCCTATAAACGTTTATCTGTTAATCATACTTAAAATTTTCTACATTTCATATAGCCAGATGAAAAGACTTTACGAAATTCTTATCCCCACAACTCGATCGCAAAGTTTCGCAAAGGAACCAGATTTTTACTGCCCCCTGAACAATGGGTGTGTTTTGAAGAATTAACCCATGGATTAATTAACATATTCACGGAGCGTATCTAATTACCCTCCCTTTAATTAAAACTTTAAGCCTCACGCTTTATTTGCTTCCGCTGTATTGAAAGGGTTACCTTATTTACGGGTGCAAACATAAAATCTGAAAATAAATAATGAGTTTTATAGTTGGCGTAACGTGAAATGAACGCTGATGCTCAACTATGCAGACTACCTCATACAATTAACAATATTGATAGTATCGTGTTTGATATTATTTATTTTTAAAAAATGTATTTCAAACAAGACTAATATTCTCCTTTACATTCTAAATAGTTAGGTAAAAATGACTTTGTTATTATAGACATTTATTGTTTTGATTTGTTGTTCATACACTGCAACATATTTTTCGTAAAATTTTAAAATGGCTGTCAGTTATAGGCCCCTACTATTCAAACTTATTTTAATCTAGTATTAAAATTATTTTTTTAAATATGTTGTCAAATGTAGGTATGCAAATGCTTTTTAGTTTTCAGCATAAAAGTAAATATAAAATAGAAAGCACAAGAATATAAAACACAAGAAAGAACATTATTTGTCAATTTTGAAATCGGTAGGTATGTATAGACTACCCTTACTGATATTATGAAGGCGAAGGTTTTTATGTATGGATAAATGAATGTTTTTTACTCATTCACGCAAAAACTGCTGTATGTATTTTGATGCAACTTCACAATAATATAGATTACATATCAGAATAACACATAGGCCACATTTTATTCAAAAGTTCCCACGGAAACGAGAACTACACGGGTGAAACCACGGGCGTCCTCTTGTCTACTTAATGTTACTTTGAAATACTACTACTACTATACTAGCAAAATTTTTTTAGGTAATAGCTCAGTTTTCACAGTGCTCTATTTACGTAAACTCATTTACACCGCCTTTACTTGAAATGTTAAGACCGGATATAATGCTGCAAACGGTGGAGTTTTCATTTCTGTAGAGATCAGAAGATTAAAAATACTTGTGAAACACATGTAGCTGGTTAAAGTAAAAAAAATATATGACAAATCTAGTGATATATAATATGACAAATATATCAATTCCTCGCTCAACATAGTAGGTCTAGTTCGTTGTAGTTCTTAGCAGTTTTTTTTGAACAATAAATAAATAAATAAACTTTATACTATCTTAATATTGATTATTTTATTTATTACCTACTACCTTTTTATACTATTTTATTATTTACCTATTACCTTCGGCTGTGGCTTGTTACCATCCTACCGACAAAGACGTACCGCCAAGCAATTTGGCGTTCCGGTACGATGTCGTACATAAACCGAAAGGAGTGTGGAGTCAATTCTACTCCTAATAAGTTAGCTCGCTTCCATCTTAGATGTGATTTCAATCATACCTGCCAGTAACTTGACTGAAGTCAAAGGACAGTTTTAAAACATGTTCGAGAAACGGTCCATATAAAACAACCAACTAATAAGTATATCAATGACTAAGTTGCTATTCCTAGTATAGGAGCTGTTACATATATTATCCTCAATAAAACATGGTTTTAATTTGACATGGCCTTTAATGTTGCTACTTAAGGCTTAGCGCGGATAACGAACAAATTCGTCATCGTTTTTGAGGAACGCCGCGTGATATCTCGAATATTATATCAAAAGGCATTTCCGTTATTAATATTTATAATTCAGAACGCTGTTATGGAATTTCAAAGCAAACAAAACGATTTTATGCTATTTAATATAATATAAAAAGTTTTTTGTAGTAGAAATCGAAGGTGTTAAGTGGAAATAGATAATAATAATTGGGGAACTAAGCAGATGTCCCATAAGATTGTAAGTAGCAAAAAATTGGCCTATAAATTCAATTAGAATTATTTATTTAGCTTCATCATCATCATTATCAGCCTATTAACGGCCCACAACAGGGCCAGGCCTCCCTCCTTATAGGAGAGGGTACACCCACCACGCTGCTCCAATGCGGGTTGGCGGGCTTAGGGTGATAATGTTTCATTTACTAACGATCGCTATCAGATGTTGATGACAGTGACCGGGACCGGCGGCTTAACGTGCTCTCCGAGGCACGGGGGTGTAACACCACCAACTTCCCGACTCCGGGCTTGGAATGTACTGAGAATTTCATAGAAGAATGAAAAACTCAGAAATATTCCGTGACCCGACCCAGGATTCGAACCCAGGACCTCGTGATCGAAGCCAGATAGGCTAACCACTTGACCACCGAGGCAGTCAGTAGAAGAGCAATAACATATAAATACAATAACAATATATTGAATGAACCAGCAATTGCGCTGAGGTGCACGAGACTGTGTTATAATTGCTGGCTAGGCTGTTCACACAATGAGATGAACATGCTCCTCCCCAAGCAGTGATGCAATATATAAACACACTAAAACATATTTGGTGGTCAATTAATAGAGCAACACATTGAAGAACATGCAAGGAACACGTTCTACAAAGTGCGGGCCTGTGTCCTTAACCTTAGGTTAGGTGTTAAGTCTTATGTACATAAATGTTATTCTACGGAAACGAAAACAACAATGCTGCTTGGTGGCAGAAATAAACCTGTTTGAAACTTCCCTGGACGAAGTTAAAACTAAAATCGCTGGTCTCTCTTAATTACTACAGGTGTGTTTGAAGGATATTTTGGTTGCTAGTAAAATTAGACCTTTAAGATCCGTTCAGGATCTTAAGAGAGCAACTGTTGAGTTTCTTGCCGGCTCTTCTCAACAGGACCTGCCTTCCGAGCCGCTGGTAGAGTCACTACAAATAGTCTAATTTGACGTTTCAAAAGTGCTTGTAATTAGCCTACTTGAAATAAATGATTTTAAATTTGAATTTGAATTTGAAAATTTGGAATTGTCTTGTATGATGACGTATCGCATTCGTCTCAAAAGATAGTTCGAGACAAATCCGAAACTCACAATGTTAAGTAATAAAACAGCTACTGAATATGGCTACAGGTTGTCCGTACCTTTAGCTGTTAGTACAAAAAAGGTTAGACCCGCCTAGGGATCCGTTCGCTCGCTCTTGACCTATATACTATAAGAACATAACTATATCTCGCACAACAAATGCAGGAGTTATTACGTCACATTACACCAAGATCAGGCACCCTCATTACAATATCAGGGGCATTCGTTAGTAGCAGATAGACAAAGATACTGCCGTATCGCGTATCAGATGTAAACCCTGGTGGGACAGGTTAACAACCTACGGCTGCATTCCGCCTTGCCGGTGTAATGATAATGATCTGTATAGAGCTGTTCGAGTGTCCTATCAAAGTTTTAGGTATGTTTATGAATGTATGAATTGTAGTAGGTACATAATGTGCTGCAAATATCAGAAATTCATTAACATTTTAATATAAAACTTTAAAACTTATTTCTATTTGCAACGTTTATTCTTGCATATACTATAAGAACAATAGTATCGTAGAAAAGTTAAGGTTTATTTTTATATCCCGTGATTTTTTTCTGTATTCCATTTATTTTGTGCTAGTGAAAATGTGTTAGAGTTGTAAGTGAGGCTCATCTATAATTATTAAATAGTATTATAATATTGCAATATTAAATAGTATTATAATATATCAAATATATAGAATTTAATTTCCTCAATTCATTTAGTGAATTAATTTAATAAAACTTTTATACTGTACACTGTATCAATTAAATTAAATTATTAATTCGTTATCGTTTGGATTCACAATAACTTACATTCTACTAAGTAATAACTTATGTTTTGTTAAAAAGAAACCTTACCGCAACAACATCTTAATAAATTTCGGAGGTAACATCATCTCCATACACATTAATTATTTCAAAACGTAGTATATATAATGTAGAAGTGGAACGCTGTTTACTGGCTATTAAACGTGAATGCGATTCAATTCCACCGTCGTGTTCGACGGTAACGAAGTATGTGCCAGCCAGTGATAATGAACTAGCGGTGACTTGCCGATAATAACATGCGCAAGGTCACACTATCGACTACGTATCGATCGCGATCGATCGAGATGGGTGGCCTGGTTCGTAACTTTTATAGATTAAAGAAAAATAAGCTAGGTATATCACATATGTCAGGCCTCAAAACAGTCGTATTATTTTAAAGTGAGTACGATAGGATCTATCGAATCTATAACCTTTTAGGTGTTAAGTCTGGTCCCTTAATAGCCAACCTCCCGTAATGATCGCCAACCTCGGTAGAGGCACTTGAAGAAGAAGACGCAAAATTCAAACGAAATCTTTTTCTTGTTGCACTTGAATAACACTTACTATCACTTATATGATGTAAATACACATTTCACATTAGTGGTAATCAATTCTCTTAATTTCTTGCTACCGTATTCAGCGTTACATTTTGTCGCAAGACACGTCGCTAGTGCGACCTTAAGGGTATAATAAGATGCGTGTATTATACTGACCTACTCGTATACGGCTGAGTCATTTGATTAGATAACTTGAAATTAGAATAAATTAGAAAAAAGTTGATTGGTCAGTGTTGCATGTGTATGTGTGTGTATGTGTGCGCGTGTGCGTTGTAGCGAATTACTTTGAGTGTAATTTGTTTGTAACTCAGATGTATCTCATTTGAGAAATGGGGTAGTTAATCAAAACTATAATGGGTATGTCTGGACTATAATACACTCAAGGATTGAGGTTCGAATCCTGAGTAAGGTTAATTGAATTTTCCTTTTTAGATATTCCAGTAGTAGTCTTTTTGGTTGAGTAAATTTGGCATGAATTACATCAGCTCCGTGGTGCTAGGTTCAATTCCTGGCTGCTGAATTTTTGTTCCAATAAACTATTAGTAAAATTTTCAGTCAGGAGTTGGCAAGTAGATGTTATAAATAAGCTTAAAAACCCATATAGAAGCAGCATGGTGGGTAGAAGCTCCATATAAGGTGGGTGTTCTGATCAAATTAGTTATTTTCGATTAATTCAGTATAAATAATTTCGAATTAATATATAACAAGCTAAAACACTAATGATAAACAAATAAGCTTTCCAAATGAAATTTTGGCTAAAAATTAAAAGCCGAAGAATCTTCTGACCGAAACCGACAATTGAGTCGAATCTGAAGTGAAATGAAACATTTATGCAAATTGCTGCTAAAATAAAACTCATTCTATTAGCAATCATAGACTAAAGATAAATGTAGACGTACCACTAACGTCAAGTTTTATAATCTTGATCCACTGCAGGCTAGGTGCTACTCTTATAGTTGATCGGAGCGTAGACCCACCAATCTGCTTTAATGACGACCTTTGTGGCGCAGTGGTATGCGCGGTGGATTTATAAGACGGAGGTCCTGGGTTCGATTCCCGGCGGGGCAGATTAAGATTTTTCTTAATTTGTCTTGGTCTGGCTGGTGGGAGGCTTTCGCCGTGGCTAGTTACCACCCTACCGCCAAAGACGTATCGCCAAGCGATTTAGCGTTCCGGTACGATGTCGTGTAGAAACCGAAAGGGGTGTGGATTTTAGTCCCACTCCTAACAAGTTAGCCCGCTTCCATCTTAGACTGCATCATCACTTCACATCAGGTGTGATAGCAGTCAAGGGCCAACTTGTAGTCGATAAAAAAAAAAAATATGCATTTGGGATTTATTTTGAATTTTAGTTACCAGAACCGACGGCTTCGTAAGCTCACCGAGAGACGAGGTTGTATCACAAACTTCGCAACTCCCGCCCACTACGGAGAATTTCATGGAAAAGCCTATTTCGTAGCCTGATCCAATACTCAAATACAGGATCTTGTTATCTGAAGCTGCATAGGTGACTAAGTGACTAGACCAACCATGTTAGCAAATCAAGTTAAGCTTTTAATGTATAGATTTTAACACTTTTCCAAGATACTAACAAGCCACATGTGTTTCTATATAGATACTAGCCGATCTGGTAAACATTGTTTTGCATTAAAAATTTAAAAAATAAAAATGCGTGTACTAGCGTACACTCGTAAGAAGTGAAACTTTTTTATGACGTTATTTTTCAAAAAATAATTTACTATATGCAACTTTACAGAAATTGGTTAAATAAAGTTAAATTAGATAAAGTTTAATAAAAGGCTTTTATTATCATATACATAAATACAAATTCTACAATTATTTCATTTTAGCTTATTACTACAAAGATTATTATTGAATTTCATTAATTGTAATAGAATTATTACTATCATTGATGTCGAAACCCTTTGATTTTGCTGAGCACTTCAATATAACATATATATGTATATATATATTTATCTTTATCACGTCACTTGCATAAGTCAAAGATGGCGCGTAACGGAAAAATGTGATGCGTAACGAAAAAAAGTTACACTAAATTTTTTTCCAACCCCGATAAAGAAGTTTCACTTCAAAAATTAGATGAAAATTAGATGTAACCGATTCTCAGATTTGCTGAATACGCATACAAAATTTGGTAAAAATCGGTAAATCCGTTTCGGATGAGTACGGAAACTAACATTGTGTCAGGGAAATTTTATATATTAGATATTCAATAGGTACTGAAAATGCGTGCTTATTTTCATGATCACCGTTTCAATAGCGTTATTTAAATAAACTCGCAAGTGTTAATTTTGAATTCCTCTCTCTCTATCTATATATCTATGTAAGACAGAGAGAGAGATAGGAACAAAGTCGAAACTCACAATATCGAGGTTCATTACATAATAGCGTTACAGCTATGATAGCTAGGTTACGGAAAGTGCACGCAGTTGTGTTTATGCATTGACAAAGTCTAAGTCTTGTGTACTTCATTATCCCCTGCATAAAATAATTTTGCTGCGAAATGCGCAGATGGCGACCCCGCACCGGAAAGCGCAATTTTGGTCGACTCGCTAGGTGGACTGACGACATTAAACCTGCCAAAGGAAACCGCTGACCACAGGCGGCGCAGGATTGGTTTGTTTGGAAGTCCCTAAAAAGGCCTATGTCCAGCAATAGAGTCCATTGGCTGTTAATAATGATGATGATGAAATTAAATTAAATTGAATTTCAGCCGCGAGGAAAGCTAAAAATATGTATGTCTATAATTTTTCCATCAGTCCATGTTCTAAACCAGAGATTGTATAGCGTGAAATAAAATTTTGCAAATGGCGGCATTAATTGGTCTCTAGTTGTTATCAAACTGAACTCAAAGGGGAGAAGTTTTTAATAAAATTCCTAATGGCCCCAGGAGTTTCAGACTGATTTGAATCTTATGTGCATTACAAAGGGCCCTTTCAGATGATGTCCAATTTTGGCGCGATTTGCCTATATGCATGATATTTTTTTATTCAATTTAATTTTAAAATGAAAAACTTCCTTCTAGTCTCTATAAGGAAAAAAAGTAAAAAATCTTTTTCATTCAGGTTTTATACATTATGAATAAAAAAAATCCTTTTATTTCACGCCTAAAGTTAAAAGATACAAAGTGAAGTTAAAGAATATATTAAAGCATGCAGCTTTATATTTGAGGGTTAAGGCCTCTTCCAAAGATGAACAGCAGACTGTATCTAAGTTAGATTATGTTAATCCAAGAGTCGTGAGCCAAGAGTGATCGTTTGCGTATGCGTGTGCGTATACGTGTGTATGTGCGTGTGCATGCGCGTGTGTATGTGCATATGCGTGTGTGTATGCATGTGCGCATGCGTGTGCTTATGCGTGTGCGTATACGTGTGTATGTGCGTGTGCATGCGCGTGTGTATGTGCATATGCGTGTGTGTATGCATGTGCGCATGCGTGTGCTTATGCGTGTGCGTATGCGTTCGTGAGTGTGTGTGTGTGTGTTTAACGCATGGACTGATTTCAAGTGGTTATAAGCTATTGATGAATTTTGGTCTAAATGGCTGCCGGTAAAAATTGACGGATTAAATGACTCCCAATAGGAATAGAATGTTTTTTTTTTATAGACTACAAGTTGGCCCTTGACTGCTATCACACCTGATGTTAAGTGATGATGCTGTCTAAGATGAAAGCGGGCTAACTTGTTAGGAGTGGGACAAAAATCCACACCCCTTTCGGTTTCTACACGACATCGTACCGCAACGCTAAATCGCTTGGCGATACGTTTTTGTCGGTAGGGTGGTAACTAGCCACGGCGATAGCCTCCCACCAGCCAAGCCCTCTTCTTCTTCTTCTTCTTCCTGGGTGTTTTCCGCACTTGGCCAACTTGGTGGCCGTTGTACGTGGGTCCCCTGGTGTAGGCTCCCGCTGACTCACTCCAGCCAGCCGAGCTCGCTCCAGAAGTTTAGCAGGCCGCCCAGGTCGCCGATTGCCTCTTGGAGTGTCGCTTTGGAGCCAATGTGTGTTGCACGTTGTTCCGATACTCCTCTGCAACTGAGCATGACGTGTATCGGTGTCTCGTCGTGTTCCAGACAAGCCCTGCATAGAGGGCTGTCGGTCAAGCCTAGAACTGAAAGGTGTTTATTTAGTGGACAGTGTCCTGTGATCAGTCCTATGACCGTTCTAAGTTTTGCACGGGTTAACCGGGTGAGTTTTTTGGTTAGTTGTGTGTCGAGGCGTGGTATTGCCTCTTTAGTGTGTTTACAATCGAGTGTCTGTGTCCAAATTTTTGCATGTTTGTTATAGGTGTCCTTGTGTAACCATGTTTTGTATTCACTGAAGGGTATAGGAACTATGGGGTTAGGTCCTATAACTTTCAGTGTTGATGCGCGTCGTGCTAGTTCGTCTGCTCTCTCGTTCCCGAGGTTGCCGTTGTGTCCTTTTATCCAATGTAGGGTTACTTTATTCTCCTTTGAGAGTTCCCTTAGTGTTGTGTGACAGTCAAGTAGCAGTCTGGAGGTAGACCAGTATTTATCTAAAGCCTTGAGTGCTGCTTGGCTGTCGCTGTGTATGTTGATATTGAAGTTTGTTACCTTTCTGGCGACCATTGCCATGGCCGCCGTTGTGATACCAACGCATTCAGCTTGGAAGACTGAGTTGTGTCTCCCGAGCGCCTGTTCGATGTTTATGTTTAGCTCCTCGCAGTGGACTCCAGCGCCGGTGCCCGTCTCGGACTTTGATCCGTCTGTGTATACGTTTATTTCGTTCGGCTTTGTGTCGTTCCTGGTGATTTCGTTTATAGTGACCTTGTAGGGTTTATCCATTAAGTAGTGTTTTGTAGTTTTGTCGCTTATCCAGCTCAGGAGTGAGTTGTCTGTGGTTGACATCTTTAGTATTTCTGTGTGGCCAGTGTGTGTTTCCTGCCATTGATTGCAGGCTTTTAGCCTGAGGGCTGTTATCTTTGCCTCTTCTTGTATGTGTAGGTGAAGAGGTGGTATACCCATTAGAGCCTCCAGAGCTGCGGTGGGTGTTGTGTTCATGCAGCCGGTGATGGCTAGCAGTGACTGTCTTTGGAATTTCTGTAATTCCTTTTGTGTTGTAGTTAGTAGCGTCCTGGGCCACCATATTATCGATGCGTAGGTGAGAGAGCTCCTCACTACCGTTGTATATAGCCATTTCACTATATGCGGCTTTAAACCCCATGTTTTACCTATCATGCGTTTGCATTGGCAAAGGATGATGGTGGACTTTTGTGTTTTTGTTTCGATATGTCTTTTCCAGTTTAGTTTCTGGTCTAGGAGTACCCCTAGGTATTTTACTTCTGTTGCTAGCTTTAGAGTTTCGTTGAATAGTGTTGGTGTTTTATGGAGATCTGGTTTTCTCTTGTTTGTAAATATGACGAGTTCTGTTTTCTTTGGGTTGACGGATAGTTCGTTGGTTTTGCACCAGTTCTCTATCAGTCTTAGGGCGCTTTGCATTATTTCGCACAGTGTGTTTTCTTGTTTACCGCCGATGAGTACTGTAATATCGTCAGCGTATCCTATGGTTAGGAAACCTTTTTTGTTCATTTTTGTAATGAGGTCGTCCACCACCAGGTTCCACAGGAGTGGGGATAAGACTCCCCCCTGTGGGCACCCTTTGGCTACGATTCCTCTTGTTTTTCCGTTTATGTCTATTTGGATGACCCTCAGTTCTAGAAGGGAATTGATCCATTTACGTAGAGTTTCTGGTACTTTGTATCTTTCTAGAGATTTGTCGATGCTTTTGAAAGTCGTTTTATCAAACGCCCCTTCTATATCAATGAAGGCTCCCAGCGTTGATAGTTTGTTCCCTGCATTGTGTTCTATTCTTCTCACTACTGAGTGTAGTGCCGTTTCTGTTGATTTGCTTGTGCAGTAGGCATGTTGATTTGGGTGTAGAGGTGTATGCTTCAATACACCGTCGCGTAGAAACCTGTCGCTCATTCTTTCTAGGGTTTTTAGAAGGAATGAGGTGAGACTGATTGGTCTGAATGATTTCGGTTGCGTGTAGTCTGTTTTGCCTGGTTTTGGCAGGAAGACTACTTTTACCTCTCTCCAAGGCACAGGAATGTGTCTGTGTGCCAGGCATGCTCGGTGTACCTGCATTATACGTGTTATTAGGTCTTCCAGGCCCCACTGTAGTAGGGCGGGGAAGATTTCATCTGTGCCCGCTGATTTAAAGGGGTGGAAGGTGTTGATTGCCCAGCGTAGTCTGTCTAGTGTGACTATCTTGTTGGCAAGGTCCCAGTCACACTCTGTGGGGTTGTAGCCTCCTTCATTATCCCACTGTATGTGGTTAAGGATTCTGCATCCTGGGAAGTGTGTCTCTATGAGGGTTTCGCTTATTTCTTTGTCGTTTTTTGTGTAGCTTCCGTCGTGTTTCTTTAGGGTGCTTAGTGTAAGGTTTTTATCCTTAGACAGTATTTTCCTTACCCTGTTGGCTTTTTCGTTTGATTCTATGTTTGTACAGAAAGAATGCCAAGATCTAGCTTCTCTCCGTCTTATGATTTTTTTGTAAGCGTTTTGGGTCGATTTGAACAGCCAAGCCCTATGAGAAGTATCAAATATAAGACAAAATGTCAAGCCGTATGAGAAGTATCGAATATAAGACAAAATGTCAAGCCCTATGAGAAGTATCAAATATAAGACAAAATGTCAAGCCCTATGAGAAGTATCAAATAAAAGACAAAATGTCAAGCCCTATGAGAAGTATCAAATATAAGACAAAATGTCAAGCCCTATGAGAAGTATCAAATATAAGACAAAATGTCAAGCCCTATGAGAAGTATCAAATATAAGACAAAATGTCAAGCCCTATGAGAAGTATCAAATATAAGACAAAATGTCAAGCCCTATGAGAAGTATCAAATATAAGACGGCCGCTTCGAAAACATGGCGAATTAAACTATATTATTCAATTTTCAATTTCATTTTGTTGGAGTCAGTTAGAATAAACTAATTTTTTTGAACAATTAAAATAACTTATTATTTTTAGTACATTATTATATCCGATTCCAATACTGTATTTTGTATGAATGAGCCTTTATGATCGTAGTTAGAAGTGACTTGTTCTGAGAAGCTCACGCTCCGGTGGACACCTTTGAGTGACTTCAATATTCACCTTTGAAGTATATTTGTGGTTGTTCGATCAAAAGTGTCTCACTCGTACCGAGAATTACTTATGACTTCATTTTTTTAACAGGCTTTAAAGATTTCTCATTTCTTCTTGTTAAAGGTTATTTTCTAGTAGTATCTTAGACTACGAGTGGCGTCTAATAGTAATGAGTTGCTTGTACTGTATGTTATATATTTTTTATTCATTACAAGTTAAACCTTGACTGCAATCACTCCTGATGGTAAGTGATGGTCTAACTTGTTAGGATTATAATAATATTCACATCCCTACGGTTTCTATACGACCTTGTTCGGGAACATTGTTGTTATCTGTTCAATTCAGCCAGACCAATTTTGAAAATCTCAATTGGCCTTTCCGGAAATCGAACCCAGGACGTTCGCCTTAAAAATCCACCAGACATACAACTGCGCCACGGAGGCCGTCAAACATTTATGGAGCAACCTTTTAAAATTATGCTCTCATAATTACGGAGAAACACTTACTTTGAAATCCTTACTAATATTATGACACGAAAATTTGTATATACGGATGGATGGATTTAATGCTGTTAGAAATCTCATTAGAAGAGAATAAAACTCAAAACACACATGAAAAACAAAAGACGAACTTTAATCGGAACAATTTATTTCATCATCATTACTTCTCTGCCGTGTTCGGCAACAGCGACTGGATTCTCTGTTAGTTCACACGGGGGCTTCGGTCGTGCGCCCTCATGTGACTTATGTACCCTATTTTTGCGCGGAATGTCCTAGCGCATTGAGGACACGTTAGGGTACCGTTAGTGTAATTGTACGTGATATTTGAGGGTGGTTTCGCTTTAAGATGTTCATGACGCGAATCTAGATTAGCCCTCCGCTTGCTCTCGAAACTAGAGGTACTCTGCTGAACTAAGGACCTCCACCCGGCTCTGTTTGCGGCTAACCTCTCCCAATGCAAGGAATCTATGTTACAGTTAGCCAAATGCCTCTTCTGCACATCTTTATACCTCAGGAACTGTCCGCCTTGTTTCCGCTTACCATTCCGGAGTTCAGAGTAGAATAAGCGTTTGGCTAACCTTACGTTGGGCATTCGCACTACATGCCCCGACCAACGTTGTTTTGTTGTTGGCTATGAACAATTTATTTACCACGACATCAAATATGATCAAAATGAAACATTCTTACGGTAATCACATAATTTACTTGAGGAGCGCTTAACACATATACATTTACACTATTTTCGCAAATTAACTGGCATCTTTAATAAAGCTAACGCCATTTTTGGTACAGTCTCTAATCTATGGTAAACGGGGTGCCACAACATAGCAAATATACAATGCTGCCAACAATAGCTTAAATATCAGAATAACATTTAGGCCATATTCTATTCCGAAATTACCACAGGAACAAGAACTTCACTACTACTTAATAGTATATCGATCGATTAGCAGCATTTCTATGTTCCGGTTATAAGGGTATACTTTTCAGCATAATTACAGGTACATGACACTTAATAATGCAGCAATATTATGAAACATCACTTTGACGGCTAGCCCATTCTACGACATATTATTCTAACACACCTTGTTTAGTACAGTTAGGTTAGTTAGTTAGACTTTTCACTAAAAACAGGTAGGTTCTAATTCAGCTATTACCTTAAAAACCAATCAAAGCAAATCCGAAGGGCACGCCAAGTTCACAAGCTATCTATAAGCATTTCATAATTTTAACGGTCGTAAACAACAAGGAACGAGAAGGCAGGCCAATTAAAGATCTCCTCGGTCAAAGTAAATATTGCAAGTTTTACTTTGTAAGCCATTTATGACCCATCTAAGGCTTCGTTAAGAGCCTTTGATGTTCAATCTGTAACTTGAATCCCGGTAATTGCGTCAAGTGAGAGATGGCTCGATAATTATACACAGCGCGAGTTAATTTAAACTTGTGTTTTAAGAAAGGGAAACTCGACGGTCCTAATTAACTTTATGGTTTTACCGTGTTCAGGTATTGGATTGTATGATATACGCACGAATTTCCTGAATAATTTAAAATTGTAAGAGTAATTTCAATACCATCAGGCGTGATCGTAGCCAAGCGCTAGCCTATACACTATAAAAAAAAAACTGATATGCGGGACCATATTAACCCTCACAACATTAAAAGGAAACTAAAGACTCACTTTTTAAGTCACATCTAATTTGACTTAAAAAGTTTCTATTAATGATTATTTAGTTAATTTAAATATTTTAGCTTTTTCTGCTGACAACTGTCTTTGTAGAATGCCTAGATACTACTATTTGTTAGCATATGATAGAAAAGCAATTAAACTTGATTAATTAAGCTTTAAAGTTTATTTGAAAGATTACATTTACAACAGAACAGTGCACAGTCAGACGAACATAGATAGTATATAACAGAGTTATACGATGACAGTTTTAAAGGTATGATCTACATAGTTTATAAGTAGGCGTCCACACTATCAACAGCATATTTCTCAAACATAAGTGGTTTCTAATGCTTATACATATAAGACGAAGAATGATGTAAACTTTAAATAATAAATAAATAAAATGTGAAGTAATCGTGCACCAAGAAAAGATTTTTTGACACATAGTAATTAGATTTTCTGAGAAAAATATGGGTAAAAACACGTTTTAAATATTATATTAGTAAGTAGGTACTATTATTTTTAAAGTAAAATGTTTGTCTGTTATATTAACCGACTTCAAAAGAGTATATAAATATTTTTCACGTATAGGATTGTCTCAAAATCTTTAAGATATATATTTTAAGACAGATTGAATAGGTAAATTAAAGCTAAGAGATATAATTTAAAATGCACCCTATCACAAGAGAAAGGCCTTTCTGCATCTCAAAACAGTGATATGATTACACCGTAGCAAATTTCATAATTTATATTATAACGCTCACAAATATTATTATCACAAACATTATTACGGAAGTCGCCCGAAAATAGCTGAACATTAAACACGGCTCGCATCCCCTTCCGTGCCAATTTAGCACCCCTAGTAACAGATACTAATCCGCGGCCGCACAAAAACTTAATTAACCAAAATATATTATATGGGTGTGTATAAACAGCCACAAAGTTAGCGCCCCCACCTCGGGGACTACGCGCGGTGATACTATTTCGTGTAATGACTCCAAAATGAGGATATTCCTCCCTGAAATATTCTGTACGTCACAAGGCTATATAGAAACCTTTCTAGATGTGACTTCCTGCATTATATTTGTACAGTAAGATTTACTTACTCTATGTATAAATACATAAGGTAGATTTCAAGGTCATTCTATGAAAATCATAGATTTTTCTGTTTTCCAAGATTTTGTCCAATAGTTACACTTTCCTACAAAATATTTGGAATGTTTTCAACGCCTCAAACGCCTCTCGTGCATGATGCAGCGACGAATGCACAGAGTCTCTTTGCGTGATCGAATCAGTAACGAGGCTTACTTCTGAATCTGTAAAAGAAATGACATAATAGTTTAACGAGTTGAAAAGTTAAAGTAGCAAGTGACTAGGACAATAGTTCCAAAAACCGATATAAGGTGGGGTGAAATAGTGATCCCGCATAATCTTCGAGTTGTTCTTATTATACCCTTCGATATTTTCGCATAGTCTTCGAGTTGCTCTTGAAAGTTTAAGTTTGACCGTCGCAGTTTTGACTTGTTAAGTGATTAGCTCATATCTAACCATTCAATTCCAAGCTCGGAGTCGGGAAGTTGGTGGTGTTACGCCCCGTGTCTCGGAGAGCACGTTAGCCTTCGGTCATGGTCACTATTATTAACATCTGATATAAATCGTTAATAGATGAAATGTTATCACCCTAATAAACCCGCCAATCCGCAGTGGAGCAGCGTGGTGGATGGTTATTATCTGCTGATAATGATGATGATAGTTTAAGTCTAACAACCTTCTACGTGGAATGGGAATATCAAGAAGGTGGCAGGAAGCCGTTGCTTAATGTTATTTCTTAAAACCTCAAAAATATAAAATCATTAATGTAGTATCCAGTAGCACGGCCTATATCTTAGGTATAATATTGAATGCAGCTCCTTAATTCATACACGTCACGTTTTCACGGCAGGCGTGACACCGTCGCGAACGGGCAGCCAAATGTATTCACCATTAGTGCACTTACCCACCGTCTTTACCTATAGCGCATAATGCTTATTGTAAAAATGTATTAAAAGTAACACAGTTATTATAATCTCATTCATAGACATGGTACACGTAAATTATATAATATCACTGACACTAAATTCTATAGGCGGCCATCTTTGCTATCGTGTAGAAGTCCATCTTATTATTTTCCTTCAGCTGGTCGTGTTGATGAGCAGCCCCCAGGTCTTTTGCAGTAATTGTTACTAGTTTTGCTAGGCTGCAATTAGGCCTCAAGTCCATTCTTAGGTAACATAAGGAGGAAAGTCTTAGCTTAATACCAAGCTGTGAGAGAATAGATGCGTTCTTGCGCTAAGCTGTCCAATTTATTATTTACATAAGCCTGTAGCATCACATCTCAAACACGTCTTTTCTATGCATTTAAGGTCCAACTTTTTAACTCTATATATAAAAATAGAGAAGATGTTCAGAATTCTTTCTATAAATATGTATAATTTCAACCCATAGAATTTGAACGAAATCTTTGGCAACGCTTGATCAGGTTTATAAATATTTCAAAACGTACGTTCGTTCAAACGAGAGTTCGCTCACAATACCTCAGAAACAAGCATTCGAGCAAGAAACGTTCTTACTTGAATTCTGCAGTATTGCATAACTCCGATATAGAGGAAAATATTTCATTCATTTCACACATTCCATTTTTCCGCACACATTTATATGTTAATCGCGGCCGCCATAACTCTGAAACTACACACTCAACGCATTATGGAATGGGAACATTTTCACTTGCACATTACTGCCCTCTGTTGGAGGCACGCACCGGATTTGTAACACGTTTCTATTGCATACATACGACATTTTTGACGGATTCCAAAATTATAAAAATGATAACTGCCAACGTCGCAGCGTAAGAATGAATGAATCGCAGGTTTGTATAAATTTCAATGAAATAAAATTCATAGAAATACATACAAATATACACTTACATAGAAATCAAGGTGACGCTACGACACGTCGTGTACTGCCTTTGTCTGCGGTCGGCCACCAACTCGCATTATAAAACGTTTTAAATGTCGCATCTATAATTATTATGTCATCATGCATGCAGTAGTTAGTCAATTCCCCTTACGAAAAGATGATTCTGGCGTCCGGCAGCTCAAGATCGCTGTGTTTAAAAGTCTCTAAAAATGGCCTATAATGGTCAAGTAAAGGACATCCATCAGCCGATGCATCGCATCTAAGTATTATCATTAGCAACATACGTGTGTGCATGTGTATGTTTCCTTTTTGAAATTAAACTAATTGAAAAGTGTGTGCTTGTTTTTGGATGAGAATCAAACTTCTACTATCTTTCATACACGTTTTGAAACTAAAGCGTGGAATAGCTACTTCTTCCTCTATTTTTTTCGGCTTTGTCAGCAGTCGTGACGGCGACGATATTGGAAACCGACCCAAATACTCCCTTAATATGAATATTTGTCTCAATGAAAATGAAATTATGAGTGGTACACTCCCACCCCTCTACACCCGGCGGGTCACAACAATTTACAGCTGCAGAGTTGGCGAAATTTTTATATTTCATTGCTTTTGCTTGTTTTTATATATTCACAAAACTTTTCCAGTCGTTCTACGAATTTGCTGAACGAAGTGATCTTTTGTCATTTGTATAGTTTTGTCTAAAATCGCACTACTCGATTATGCATCTATCTATTGATTTAATAAAACTATTTTTAATGTGCGTTGAAAAAGTATGCAATGGATTAGCAAAAGGTTGGCTATAAATGGCCTATAATAAGCTGCAAGTACAATTTAATTTTTTTTTTTTAATAAATTGCGGTTTTTAATTGCAAATATAATAATTATGTTTTAAGCAATTTTACGGCATTTGAAAGAAAATAATTTAAAGAATTAAAAAAATTGGTGTCCAGCTATCTGTAAGTCGCGACGTTAGGGTTGCTAGCTGTAAATATATATTTGTTGTTATTTGCAACATTCATTTAGTTTTAGCAATAAAACATAATTATACTTGAGGATTCCAGCAGTGTTAGTTGTAATTGCTATAGGTTTCTTAATGTAACCGTGGTAATATTATCGAAGGGTTTGAATAAGCATAGAAGTTCTGCCGAGCTTTCGGGCCTTAGTTAGGTTAGTTAGGAGCTGGAGACACTATACGATCTGTATCTCTAAGAAAGTTGGACCTTGGTTTAGGTTAAAGTAAAAGCACGATGGTCAAAGTTGTCCAACGGCCAAGATTATAACACCAACCATCTAAACTTCATCTGCTACTGAAAAAGACTAGTCCCTAACAGGTATTATCTCATTAGATCTCAAACTCTATAATCCGTAGCATCATACAACAACTGGACTAACGAGGCAGATTAAATTCTGGTAAATATGAATCTATAGCTCAAAGTTACTTACAGCTCAAAACCTCCCCACAAGTTTCCAGTCTATTATATTATGCGTCGCAAATATGGAGGATGTAATAGAACACCAGCTCGTTACGCTTTCACATTAGATTCAACTAAGAATAAACAGCCACCCAGTTTATAAACGCGGCGCTGCACTCCCCTAATGAAAGCTGTTATTACACATCGCGACACTTGCTCCCAGTCTCTGAAACGTTAATCACTGATTAGATAACCGAATCCCGTTATATTTGTTAAAATCTAAATGGGACGCTGCTTGCGTTGATGCATTGAGTTGTTAAAATGACAATCGACATCATAGACGTAATAAGTTTATCTCCTACTAAATCTCTTTGAATGTGCATGTAGTTGTATGCGGCACTAGTAGCACTACAGTTACGCTTATTTTAGTCGCCAATTAGTATAAATATTGTGTTCCAATTTAGGTACAAAGGGAATGGTTGCTGGTGAAATTAGGGACACGTGAATTAGCAACACATAATTCTTAGGGTTTTCTATTGGACATGTTATTTGTAAATCCTAGGATGAGTTTCTGTGTTCTCATCATCATCATCATTATCTGCTTATTAATGGCCCACTACAGGGCCAGGCCTTATAGGAGGGGATATGCAGCGTAGACCCACCACGCTGCTCTAATGCGGATTGGTGGGCTTAGGGTGATAATATTTTATTTATTAACGATCATTATCAGATGTTGATGACAGTGACGGAGACCGAGGGCTTAACGTGCTCTCCGAGTCACGGGGGTGTAACACCACCAACTTCCCGACTTGGAATTTACTGAGAATTTCACAGAACAATGAAAAAATCAGAATTATTCCATGACCCGATCCAGGATTCGATCCCAGGACCTCGTGATCGAAGCCAGATAGGCTAACCACTAGACCAACGAGGCCGTCAGTTCTGCGTATTTTTGTACTGAGACACATAAGTGTCAGCGTAGACCTCAAGAATTGCAGTACTTTAAATACACCATGTAGGTATATTTATACAAATTCCTAAAAATAGACTAATTCACTTTAATTAAAGTTCGATTAATAAAAGAGCTATGCTATATGCTTTAAACAATTATTTCTGCAATTAAACAAAATGTGAGTAAAACAAAATGTGAAAAATGTGAACATGTTACTTAGTTAACCGGTGATTTGACAGGCTTTTTAGGAAGTGGAGAACAGTGTTGTACCTCTGGTTAACAAGATCACAGCATAACAAACAATAGAACATTTCAGTCATAATTTTCACAGTAAACCAATAATGTTTCATTTTGTGGAAGTACCCTGTTCACAACCCTACTCATAAATTGAACTACATGTGGTACCACGCAAAACTTATTCATTCTGTTTTGATACCAACTACGTAGTAATAAAAGCCATATTCGTGTGCAGAAATTCTACTTGTACGATGCAATCTATGCCGTTAGCCAATTATGTAAGGCACGGATGCTTCTTCCCCTCCATTAATAAATGAGACTAATTAATCTAGAGTGGCGTCTGTCATGCTAAAGAATAGTCAGAACGCCCCTGGGCGCTACAAGTCAGTGACGCCAAGTAATTGCTTTTGTAAAATCAACAGTACAGTGAGGTAAGTTGCTGGCTCGGCCATCACTAATAGACAAGGAGCTAGAAGTTTCAAACTCATTACGTTCATGTGCTTCAGATTAGTTCATTAGTAGTATAGTGTATGTATTTATGTTTATATCTTTGCATATTACTCCAAAACGGCTCGTCTGATTTGGAGAGAGTTTTCATTGTACAACTGAGTGACCTAAATAAGATATCACTGCGTTACTTGAAGAAGGTTTATTTTTCGTTAACAACGACTGTGTGTTTGAGAATTTGACAATATGAGAATATCATAGTGTTTAAAATGAATAATTATCATCAACATAATCATCAGCCTGTATTGTATTGGCCTTTCCAAGTGGGCGCCACCACACACAGTCATCTGGCTTCCTCATCCAGCCACTTCCCACTACAATTATTATTGTTTTAACCGACTTTTGTTATTTACATTATTTCAAAATTATTGTGAAATTTGACTTTAGACTTTGATGACTTTTTTTGACGCGATTCGACTTTTCTGAATTCGAATATCTGTTAAGTAGGTGCCATGAAAGCTTTCTGCTTTAAGGATGTTACCCACAAAGTGCTCTGCTACTTCGTTAAATAATATACTTAAACGTAGATGGCACTGACTGTAAAGATGTGCTTAAATAAAAGTGCAATTATTTTTCATTATTTAGTGCATTTAGAAATAGGTTTATTTTTATTTTATAGTATTAATAATGCTTATAATCAATAATGTTCTTTAATTAATTCTAATCAATATTGTTCTTTCTTTCCAAATAGTTGGGAAGTTTATTCGAAGGATTAGTTACGATAGTAATTAATACCGGTGGCCATAATTGTTACCAGCTCTTAGACTATAAAATGAACTGGGCCTATTCGTTATTTGTCACTTTTTTAATGCGCCGTCGTCAATTCGTTTCTAGTTAGCATCCGTTTAAAAGTAATTTTCCATTTCCTTCGTAAATAAATCTTCGGGGCTCATTTGTAGAGATTATTTTCCGTTTAAAAAATGTTCACTTTGCTATTTATATTGCTTTTCCGTTGTTGCGCAAATGGGATCACGAAATAGAATGAAGCTTTATTTAATGATTATTTTTGGGTATATATATATATAATAATCTCTATTTTAGTTGACGTTAAAGTTAAAGAAACGTTAAAATTGTTTTGTTCAAATATAGAAAATTCAAAAACCAAGGGACGCGCGCCGACGAAATGACTTCCATTCGCTTCTGTGATAGACTTAATCGGGACTCGAACTTTGCACTTTGTTCAAGCTAAACATGCTAAGCAATACGACAATAAGGGAGATAATTATATTACATAATACTGCATAATAACAAACCACAAAAGTAGAACAAGTTTGCAAACTAATGGAGGCCAAAGGCACTTTCCATAGAATTATATAAAATGATTATAGGTACGATATTAAAATTTCATAATCATAATAAACCTACCTGAGTCTCTATAATATGCAGTGTTACGATTTTCTGTTAGAATTGTGGGTGTAGGTGGGAATAGGTGATACAAAATTATTACATGTAATTATTGTTTGTGTAAAGTAAAATCATGAAGTACATAATATAAAATTGAAATTTCATATACCTACCTTAGTAAACACAAAATCTAATTTTATTTTTTCAATGTCAAAAGTTAGGCTAATTTTGAAACTTTTGTTAATCTTTTTTACGGTTTAAATAACACTAAATTATTTAAACTGTAAAAAAGATTAACAAAAGATATTTTCAAAGTATCAGAAACCATTTAGGTATTTTGACCAATCGGAACGAAAATGTATTGGGATTTATCTAATTTAATTAAATATCAAAAAACCATGGAGGTGACATTTTTTAAATTTTTGATTTGGCGACGTTTCGAAACTCTCTGCGAGGTCATTTTCAAGCCTTAAACAAAGAAAGGAAAATTTCTTTTCTTTATTATTCTTTTCGTTGTCAAAAAATGTTCCGAAACAAGGTTCACAGAATTCTGCAATTTAAACACTGAAAAACATCCGAATAGTTTTCCAGATGCAAAACTTGTAAAATTCCAACCAAAAAAACTGTTTCAGTAAATGAAAGACAGCTTTATTTATCAAGCGTCGCAATTTATTTATACTGCGGCCAGTAGCCACAAAACGAAATTGCTAAAAGTGCTCTGGAAAAAATACCGAACATAAAATCTTATCGCGAAATATGCGGCATTGAAACAGACTTATAATTATATATGAAGGGTTACCCAAGCGTTCCGCGATACTATTTTCAAAGTATCAGAAACCATTTAGGTATTTTAACCAATCCGAACGAAAATGTATTGGGATTTATCTAATTTAATTAAATATCAGAACACTCATGGAAGTGACATTTTTTTTAATTTTTGATTTGGTGACGTTTCGACACTCTCTGCGAGGTCATTTTCAAGCCTTAAACAAAGAAAAGAAAATTTCTTTTCTTTGTAATTCTTTTCGTTGTCAAAAAATGTCACCTCTATGAGTGTTTTGATATTTATTTAAATTAGATAAATCCCAATACATTTTCGTTCCGATTGGTCAAAAATACCTAAATGGTTTCTGAGATTCATAATATTACTTTACATATTAAATGATATATTAAACATTATTACCCACGCCAATCCGGATTGGAGCAGCGTAGTGGGTCTAAGCTCTATATTCCCGTGGTCTGAGGAGGTAAGCTTGGCCCTGTTGTGGTCCGTTAATAGACTGACAATGATGACGATATTAAATGATATAATTTTAAATATTAAAACATACCTATTTTTGGTCGTAGCGACACCGGTGCAAAAAGTCTAGCTTTGTGAATAACCAATGACCAATGAAAAGCTGATGATTGCATGCGGCTCATAACCGTGGTGCTTGGACTTGACGACAAGTCTGTGTCCAATATTGGACGGCTATCGGTGAATAATGATAATGAAAATATTATATAAAGCCTTGCAAGTCTATAATATAACTTCACAGGAAAAACAAGGAATACGTCCGTGGTTTGTGTTTAAGAATCCAAGCTGCTCAACAAGCTTGCTGTTAAGCCTCATGTGCCTCAAAAGTCACCGACATCCAAATCCTTCTGTTGCTTTGTTGTAAAAGGAAGATCGGTGTTGGTATTTCTCCACACAAGTTTAGCCCCAAGGAGCTAAAGACTAAGTAACTAAAACAGAAATAAGCGTTATTCTTTTGTTAGGCGCTTCTTGTGTCTCTTTCGATTGTTCACTTATTATAATAACGCAATATAAAGTTACAACATTCCTTCATTGTGTTTACCGCTATTGAACCATCTCCCTTACGTAAGTAATATGTAACCGAGCAGCCATTTTGTGTCATTACGCAAAAGAAAGACGCGATCCAACTAACTGTTATTACAGGTTCATAAACTCGGAGTGACTCCACTGTGTTTTTTATCGGAATAATATCGAATGATAGCTCAAATTACAGCCTCGGTGTACCGTTCGGGAATAGAATCGATTATTCGATAATTCGAGAGGATTTTTTAATAATACCCACACTGTGCCATTGTTCAGCTGTGACAGAGAATTGATTATTGTTATTAATAAAGCGTGGTTGGTCCCGTCGCTTGCAGGCACGGCATAATATTTCTTTATTAACTATGATTTGGAAAGTGGAAATTTGAAATTTTAATACTAATGTACTGGCAATTTTGTTAGAAGCTAACTAAACATAGAGAAGCATAAGTTATGATTCATAGCAATCGGATAACTAAAAAAAACACAACTCTTCGAGTAAAGATCGATTTTTATCATCTACTATTTCATCATAATCGACCTAATAACAGTCTACTATAGGGCCAGGCTTCCCTCTTTGTAGGAGAGGTAATGTGGCGCTTGAAACCACCACGCTGCTCTATTGCGGGTTGGGCGACTTAGGATGATAATTTTAAATTAATTAACGATCACTATCAGATGTTGATAATAGCAACAAGCACTCGCATCTATCCGAAGCATGGTGGTGTAAAACAACCAGCTTCTTGACTCTGAAATCAGAATTTATTCAACATTTATTACATTAGAAGAAAATAAACTTAAAATTATTTTCAGAACCTGACCGAGGATTCAAACACAGGACCTTGTAATGGAAGCCACATATGCTAACCACTAGACCAACGAGGCAGTTGCAAGACCAATTTTTATTGTCCTATTAGTAAGTTGTATTTAGTAACATTAGATAAGCATCTCGTCATGATCGTAGAATAATGTCGGTTTTGAAAAAAATACGAAATTCGCTTTTTACCATATTTAGATACTAAATTCTCGACATAATATTACTGCATTAAAAAAAAAGTTATAAGTATTTTGGATTTCAAATTAATCAGTCGGTAAACTGACGGATTTGATAGGCGCTCATAGTAAAATGACGCTTGTGTATACTCGTCTTTGTATGAAGAGCGGGAAACTACCGCCGCCCTCTTCCGCTCCCGACGGATCCGCTTAATCGCCACTATTCGTCGAACTCGGCCACGCGTTGCTCCGAATTACATTTTTCCTTAACAATTTCCAGTAGTTTATCTTTGTGACCTGTTTTTTTATCCAGTTTTGTACAGCCTATGTTAAAAAGTGTGCCAAAATAAAAACAGGACGATCAAAAGTTATGTTAAAACTTATGGAAGATAGACGCAAAAATGCACAAATAACGAATTTTACTCTTGAGAGTGCAGTGATGAGGAGGACAGCATACCAGGGACTCCAGGTAAGTTAATAAATTATGTATTAATATTATAGGTATTATTTTTCTTGTATTGTATAAAATTTTATAACTTAAGTAATTATAGCGTGGGTTTTGACTATCCGTCTGTTTTCTATGGACAATTATAAATCAATTTAAATTTTAATTTACGTAAAAATGATATTTGCTATCTGATAATATTACAATATTCTGATGAGTTTATGTTATTTTTACCAATTTAAATTTTTAAGTTGCAAGTAACGTTATTACATTGTTCTATGGACATGATAGTAACGCGTGATTACAACCGACGATATTCTGTGAACACGGTTTGGAATCTAACGGTCGTATCTGACAATCCTACTTTATACTTTGAACTAAATTCACTTCTGTCTTTGTTCTTTTGAAAAACAATGATTATTTGTATATATTTAATATATTTTTTTATATAATAATAATCTGACCTGAGTAATAATTTACCTGTATAAATAAAAAGAAGTTAATTTTATCATTTCTACTCTTTCGAACTGTTAGATTGTGAATCGTCTTGCGGTTGGTACAGTAAAAAATGGCCTGCTATATTAATAATTTATATTATATATTTTTTACATATACTGATATATTTTCAGAATACCAGACGCCATTACCCCCACGAGCATGCAACATTATAGAAAAGATGAAAGACATTTATAAGGATGTCTTTTTTTAGATGACGTAACCGGAACAAGCGAAATCATAATATCAACATATAAAAATAATAAGTACCCGCACTAACCATCACCTCCTTGTGTTCTTAGAGAAGATCCTGTGGCCGTGTACGAATATGCATCCTCACTCATCATATTTACTCCCGTCCAAAGGTATTCATTGTCTCGTGTCTTTCTTAAATAGCAGCCCAGCTTCAACCCCTCTAAATACCTCTACTTTGTTATCAGATCTGACACCTTTCCTTCAACTGATTACCCCGTCTGTTAACAACAACGGTCAAACACCTATGCCATCACCAGCAAACACATGATGAATGAAAATTGGTGTAAACATAAATCAAAACAGCTGTGTCTTCTTGCCATTCGTCTTCAACGCCTCTTATTCGATGTAGAGGTGAAATCATGTCCGAATTTATGTTGATTGGAAAGAAGTTAAGAGAAAACATTTAACGAACGCAGAAAAAGAATACTCTTCCAAAAAAGGCGTTATGGTTCTAGCAAAAACTTTAGAAAAGCCTTGCACGTGAAAATAAAAATTTTTGGAAAATAGATGATCGTGAGAAACAATAGTTGCATGTTGCGAATTATACTACAAAACAGAAGAAGAAAAGGGGGTTTCAAAGAGATTTAAAGTCAATTCACTCACAAGTATTTTTGCCAAAGAGCTCATCAGAAATTTAGGTTTGTTTTTAAGTACTTATTCAATTACATATTGAAAGGTTGGTTCGGACAGCTTCGAGTAAATATGACTGAGGAACTTTGATTGAAAAAGACATGAAGGGAAAATAGAAATCACAATCGGATTGCTGACGATAAAAATATGGTAAAGTCGGTTTGTGCTCACATTAATTTATTTGTACCTGTGGAGTCTTATTATAATAGAGCAGTGTCTAAAAGACTGTGTTTAGATGGTGACTTGAGCATGGCTTGAACTGAAAACTTATTCAAATACGGCTTCTAGTCTTAGACAGTACAGAGACATACAACACTCATTTTAATTTGATTTTTCTTCTACCCAAAAAGGATACTTATGATTAGTGCCATAGTTTTAAACAAACATAAAATGTCTCTGTAGACCTTAAAGAAAAATATGCTAACCTTTTTAACCTTATATAGCATAAAAGTATTTAGGACCTTAAAACAAAATAATAAAAATGACGCTATTAACTGTAATGGAAGCATTGTTTGTGCTACCATCGATTTTTATAAGGTTTTGTCATGTCCTCACGGGCAAATGTATTGTATTACAAGCGGAAGCTGTCATGTTATATTTTCACCATATACGATATGGTTGGCAAACAAGGTTATTGCTATATGTGGGATGAAGGAGTTGCCAAACGTGGGGCCAGCGAAGTGGCTAGTTGGGAAAGAAGAAGTGAAAGAAAAAAGAGAGACTAGAAGGGTGTGAAAGAGTTTCGATTTTGGTCAGACAATTGCGCTGACCAGAACCGAAATCACATAGTATATAATGTGAATATTCCAACCTTACACAAAGCTTATGTGGGTCCAATTCCAATCAGATATGAAAAATATAAGGATCTTATTAGTCTTTGTCACAGTACCAAATACCATATTTTTTTCGGAAATTTAACTCGTGGTCGTAATGTTTCTAATAACAACTATGAATTTGACTGAATCAGAATAATTGTGCGATAGAATTGTTTAATATTATGTTAATTATTATTTAGTGCTAATTACTTTATTTAAGTTTAATGTTTTTTATATTGATTAAAACAAGGTACAATGTGTATTTTATTTAAGATATCAACTTATTTCTTTATTTAAAGCCCACCTGTCTACCTGCTCATGGTCAAAATAGAATATGACATAACATATCCGCCAAAATTTTATTCAGTAAGTCGATAGAACATGATCAGAAAGTAACATCCATCATTATTTGAACAGTAACTTTCCGAAGAACTATGTCGGTTAATAATAAGTGACTGTTTTGACTCCAAAGTAAAATGAAGCATGTGATTTTTCAGGAAAACTTTATCATTATAAGTTATTATTCCTATTCCATTTTAAAACAACCCCTATTTATCACTTGTATGCAAAATTTCATAATTACAGATTTAGAATTTAAAAAGTTATGTCAAAAAAACTAACATGATTATTTAAAATGGCTGTCCTGTAAAGTTTAGTAAATGTCAGATCCGTCACTATTCTACGACTATGACGATCTAAATGTATATAAAATTTGAAGATAAATATCTATACCAAAGGGGTGTTTGAACCAATTAGACCCACATTTTATCCAGCGACTAAACAATCAAGCTATTATGACCTAAATAACTTCTACACTTTTTCATGTTTTACTATTTCAAATATTTGGAAAGCATTTTTTTACAATTAAAAATAATTGAATATCGCTGGAACAACACAACATGGATTATGTTTGCATACAAAAACAAAAACAGGCAACACTTTACCGCGAATTCAATTTTTAAGCCTTTAATTTATGTGGCGTTAGCGAGTGAAATTTACGACGTAACCTATTTAAATCACTTTATTGCTTGAAGCTTTGTGATAGAGACAATAAATTTAGTCGGAACCGACTGCGCGTGAGTTCTAGTACATTTTTGCTTGTACTTTATCTGATGACAGTGTAATTGTGTTCTAAAATCGGAATCGGAATGGTTTTTATTACTAAATTATTTAGACTAGGTTCCACTTAACTAACCATTTGTCTGTTTGCCGGAGATTTGGCCTTAACCTTCGGTAACTAGATCTTACGGTACATATAGTCCCTCCACCGGCAACGACGGAGTCATAGAGGAATATAAATGTATAAAAATTGCTTGATACAGACAACTGATATCATATGGCTAGAAGTATGCTAATACCCTTTACCCTACAAAGAAATACGTACTTACCGGTACAATATCGTGTAGAATCCGTGGACTTTATGCTACTCCTAATAAGTTAACCCGCTCCCATCTTAGATTGCAGCAACGTTAACCACCAGGTGTGATAGCAGTCAAGGTCTAATTTTGACGGAATTTGACATTTTGCAGATCAATCATGAATTCAAAATTTAGATTGAAGTAATTTAAATATGCTTTTTCTATTTAATCGATAAGATTTTAAGTTTTATGCTTCTTTTTTCCGTAGTAATTATGTTTAAGCTTACCTCATTAATTCATAATAATTATCATGGAAAGATAAAATGTCTAAGCTACTAAAATTTAATTTCGTAACAAACCTACCTACTTAAAAGATATTTCCTTAACAATGTCTGATATGTCTTCCTTTCTATAAAAAAATTCAGTACATTTTTATTAATCTCCCGATTCCGGTCTCTATTACGAACATCCAATAGTAATCGTATGAGGGTGTCTGCTCCATATCCCATTCTAAAAGGAGAGAGGACCTGGCTATGTAGTGGGCCGTTCGTTAAAAACCATGCATAAATAAAATAATGATAGTTTTTGCTACGAAGTTTTTAAGAAAGTCAAAACGATGCCGATTGATGAATCACAATAGTGCTGAAACGAATTCACCTGCTATACCAATACAATTGAAATTAACAGATTTTGACGTGTAGTAGCCGCGGGCTAAACATGCTCTATCGTTGTAAATTTGTTTAGAGAACATCACGAGAGCATATTTTACTCAAAGAAATTTTCAAAGGTTTGCACGAGAGGTACCTAAACGTAAATAGTATCTAACAGGTACTTTAAATTATGAAATAATTCCTAGTTTTTGTTTCTTCTAAGAATCTTTCAATAAAGTCTAATCCCGGAATCGTGAGGTTTGTGATGTGAAGCGGTCGGTCGCAGTCACGTACAAGAGGTACCTACTTACCTAAAGGTTAATAGTATCTGATAGGTAGTACGATATGATTTGTGAAATAATTCTAGTTTTTCTTTCTTTTAAGAAACTTTCAATAAAGTCTAATTCTGGAGTCATGAAGTTCGTGGTGTTACAAACCCCTCGAAGAGCACGCTAAGCCCAGGTCCCAGTCACGTACAACGGTACCTACTTACCTAAAGGTTAATAGTATCTTATATATTACTATATGATTTGATAATTCGAAACTTTCATTTTTTCTTACAAATTTTCAAGAAATTCTAATCCTGGAGTTGGGGGTGGTGTTTTAACCCATTGCTTCGGAGAGCACGGCTACTAAATATAAGAATAAATAAAACTCCAATATTTCATAGCCCAGTCTCAGTCTCGAACTGAGGACAATCTAACCAGCTAACCACTGCACTGACGAAGCTGTTATAACACAATAAATCAATGAAAAATCTTTTCTTCACCCCTCTTCATCCAATTAGAAGCACCTTCAAGTGGTTTCAAACTAGTCTCAAAACAAATAGTTGGCAATACAGCACGTTAAAAATCACTGGCAAAGGTATGGTGTCAGTGCTTAATACAAAAAGTTATTTCTGTTCACATTTTTTTTAATAATTAATATTCTTTGACCCGGTAGAAGTAGATGCGAGAGTCACATAATCAAAAGATCTCCATAACTTACTCAAAACTTACATAGATCGAGTATCCAATGCTGCTTTAGCGCTGTTCGGCTGGCCAAGGAGAATAACACGAGTAGAGGAGGTGAATGTTGATCTCTTTATCTATCTCCTTTACGGCTTCTCGAGTTTTGGATACAGTATCCCGGAACATGATGTCTGTTGATTTTGTACTCATCTCGTGCCATTCGCGGAGATTTTCAAGCCTGTAAGTTCGCCGTTTGCCAGGTTTTCCTTCTCTTCATGCTTCACAGTATGCTCCGAATCATATAGATTGGCAAAAACAGGCATTGAACCTTCAAAAGTCGCTAAGAGCAAATGATAAGACGAACATCTTTCTTATCTAAATTTTTGTAATCCACTGCGTGAGTTTCACTTCTAAAAAAAGTTTCACCGGTTAGCAACAGGGTAATTTTTCGGGATTGTTATTACTTGGCAGTAAGGGTTCAACGCCCTTTATTGTTAATCTAAATGATTCGGAGTATAAATGCTAAAATATTCGTCGCTTATAGATAGACCGCTATCACTAGCGCCGCACAGGAGAGCGCGTTAACACGTGCACGAAGTCCCGACTTGTCTCGAGGCAGAGGACCAATTAAGCCCGACACCCTTACGCCTCCGTTGGCTTGGAGTTGCACCGCACCAAACCGAAATGTCCAATTGATTTTCAAGTGTTTGTTTCATCTTTTCTACACCTTTTGTTATACTTTAGTATTATATTTTAAGTCTGCGGAAAGTTTATAAATCAATATTGGTGTGTTTACGTCACGGACTTTTATTTAACTAGACACCGCAAGCCGACGCTGGATTCGTTTTATTCTTCTTCTTTTGCCTCTAAGACCAGAAAATGTTAGCGTCTCATACCTTCTTATTCTTCTTAACTTTAAGCAAAGTCAAGTATTAAGTAATTGTATTAGCAATTCTACGACGCATCCGAGAGGGAAACATTGTCCAGACATTGGTGCCAAGCACCTACTCATCTCATATTACATATATGGTTAGAATTATATAGGTTGTTGATATGTCCATCTCGCTTAAAACTATAAGTATAGTGGGTAGAATTATATAGATTTGTCAGATATTAACCTCCAAACGATAAAATAAAAGCTTATCGTACTAATACCAGTATTACACGTATAGAAACAAAAGTTTGTGTTTTTTTATACATTACAAGTTAGCCCTTGACTGCATTTACACCTGATGTTAAGTGATGATGCAATCTATGATGGAAGCGGGCTGGCATGTCAGGTGTACAATGAATGCACACACACTCCTTTCGGTTTCTAGTTTTCTACACGACTTCATACCGAAACGCTAAATGGTTTGGCGATACGTTTTTTTCTGTAGAATGGTAACTACGCCGAAGTCAATATGTCGAGTGTGTTTGTGAAGTCACTTTACGTCGCAACTGTTCATCCGATTTGGTTGAAATTTGGAATTGTTATATTAACTAATTAACTCTATTGCAAATGGCTAGTAGAATATACCTTGCCTATTTTCTTTTTGTTGGCCAGCACTTTTAGAAATGGCCTAAAAATAATGATCTTCTTTAACCTGGATATTACCAAAAACATAATAATTATACTTGCTCAGTCCTGATACTTCCACGAGGACGGGATAAAATTATAATCTTAGTTACTTAGGAGAAACCTGTTTTACTCGTAACTTTACTGTAACCCCCGACTTCACTCCACAAGTATCTACAGCATAGCGCCCGCAATCCGCTAAGCAAACCCCATTTTCAATAGAGCCGAGAGAATGATAGAGATAAGGTGTAAAGTCGGAGACGCCGGCGTGTTTATCTTATACGGATGCTGTCATAATATCTACGTGTTTACAGAGGAAACTATCCTATCAGTATACTCTCACTGGGATAATATATTATAAAAAGGTTCTAAAGAAAATGTCGACTTATTAAACTATACCTACTTATGTAGTAGTGAAAAGTTTCGACAAGACTTAAGTCATCTTTAAAATATAGATATATGCGATCGTGGACTTTTTTTTAATTTTTAAAAAGAGGAACCATCCTTCCTTGCCTGTTTTTTTATATCACAAAGATAAAACAGCTTTTTCGATTCAAACCGCCTGGTAAAGCTCCCAATTTTCAAACAATTCTAACAATTATCGTCATATATCAGTAAATTTATACAAAACCGTGGCAGCAGCGTGGTGGGTGTACGCTCCATATGCCCCTCTCCTATAAAGAGGGTGGCCTGACCCTGTAGTAGGCCATTAGTAGATTGATAATGATGATTATTATAATCTGTAGTCAGGGAATGCGTAGCTTCGCTTCCAACATGAGTTGAGCCTTTAAAACAAAACACAATTTGTCATGAAGCTCATAAAACTAGACTTGCAACCTAATTTTAAGCAAAAATAAAGCTAACATTTTTTGTGAGCACAAAGCTGAGCATTAATATGACATTTTTTCTTTGCAGTATATCATACGAACTGTCAAAACAAATTGCACGGTCCCTCTCCGCGGGGTCAACGACCTACATGTCACCCTTCGCGCCGCCCATTTTCCTAATGTAACACGACCTATGATAAAAGGCTGTATAAAAAGGAATGCGCTGATCGTATGGAGATATTTCGCGGTAATGTGGTTATATTTAAGTAACATCGGGAGATATTCTATGTTAATAGCTGGTATATTTTTGCTGATACTGCGAAAAATATTATTTAATTTAAGGGGAAAACCGTCGTTGATAACTAAAACACAAAATGTACACGATAGCGTAAGTAAATTAACAGAAATAATTGTATCCATTTTAGTAGATATATTTCGCAGAAATAAAATGAAATGAGTAGTTTTGACAGTCTCCGTGGATCAGTGGTATACGTAGTGGATTTATTAGACGGAGGTCCTGGGTTTCACTTCATGCCGTATCTATTAACCCAATTTAGTTGAAATTTAAAATGGCAAATATGTTTTTTTCTTTAAAATAATAAAATCTGGACGAAAGAAAAGAAGCAGGTTCTCAATTCGACACTTTCTGATTTTTTTTTTATGACCACGCATAACTTTTTACAGAGTAGTCCGATATTGATTATAATTTTTTAATTATAAAGTGTATTTCTAAATTGGTTGACGGCACGTCATTATCAGTAGACACCAGTCAGACCTGGACCAATTTAGAAAATCTATTATTTAAATCGAACACTGGACTTCCGTCTCAACGTCATATTAGTGTAATTTAAAAAAATTAGAATATGTAAGTAAGCAGTAAGTCGATTAGGTAAGTTATTGTGGTCCAGAAATGACACCGCGGACCACAGGTTGGGAAACGATGTTATAAATCATACCGTCATATTAGTGTAATTTAAAAAATTGTATTTTGAGTATTTAGGTAAGTATTAGATTAATGAAGTTTAAATTTAAACATTCCTTTGTCATCATCATCATCATCACTAACAAGCGATGGACGTCCACTGAAAATAGGCCTTTTTAGGGACTTCCAAACAACATTTCTTTGTACTTGTCACATATTTATCTACTCACAAAAACTTCGCCGCCGCGAAATTGTATTAGAGTCGTATCACAAAATGGGGTAATACGAAAATATGACAATACGAAAACTGATACGGATGAAAGATATAAAACATATCATATGTGTCGTTAAAAGCCCTCGTAAACTTCACCCGGGGACATTGTATGCGAGACGCATTCGACAATATCTGAAGAACATTACTTTTATTGTATTCTCTGCATAAGCTTAGGAATAGACATTACAGAATGGCGTATAAAATTTTTATACGCCGCCCTAATGTCCCGACTTATGTGCCCTTTATGTTTACTGCTGCGTGATAAAGATTTGCATTATGTAATAATGAATTGGCGGCGTTGAATTTCTTATTATTTTTTTTATTTACTTACCAGTATGTATCAACAAAGATTTTTTGATTTATTCGGTTTATAGTATTTCTGAGAACGAGTCTGCAAATGGTTCATATTATAACAATAGTTTTTCAAAAGTATGTTAAGCAGCAAATCCAGATATTTTTGACTAAATTTGTCGTTCGTCATATTTTTATTTATTTAGCTGTGCCAGAAATTTATTTATTTTAATAAAGTATTTATTTTAATTCCTAGAATAAATCATATTTTCTTTCACCGTCGACGAGGTATTAAAATTACATAGTGGAATATGCAATTTTTACCTTACCTACAATATATTCCTATCACAACATATTATAAAATAAAGTTCCCGTTGCGTATGTCCGTCTGTTCGCGATAAACTCAAATACTACTGATTATTTATATACAATTTTATCAATAGAGGGAGTCCTGAGGAGGGTGGTCCTTATTATGTAATTTATAAAGGTTTTTCTTAGATTGGCTTAAATATGACGATAATAGTGCCGTGTGCCCGAGAGCTTTAATGGAAAACGCTGCCCAATTCCTTTAGGACACAACAAAACAGTGTATGGAAGGATTGTTCCTCTCTATTAGGACGATACTAATGTCTACGGTGACATATATCTATCTTTTAAGGCTAACTTGTTATATATTATTCTTTAAAAAAGGGTTACATAGATTTTGTGTGTTTGTTGTTTTCAGAATGTTGCATACACTATTTTTATCCAGTGCGAAATCGCGGCCGTCTGCTAGTTGTCAATAATATTGATAATATTGTGTGTGCGTGCTCATGATGAATATTTCGCAAAACAAATATTTTAACGATCTATTCACGGTCATTTGTTGTTATTTATGAGAACCGCTTTATTGTTATTCACCACTATAAAACATGTGAGCGGTAAGCAGTAAAACAAATCTGTTTGTACTCAAAACTATTGATATAAAAGTTGCTGAATCTGTGCATACATTGTATTGTAAAAAATCTTTATATATGCAGCTATTTCAAGCTGACCTCTATCTCAATTAGTAAAAGGCGATAATGTATCTTATTCTTATGCAGGTCATCTATAATCTCTGGAAAATTAAGAATTGAAAAGATTAACTACCTTGTTTTACAAAATTCTTATGAAAATATAACAAGCCGGTTTCGGTTGTACTTTTTGCAATTCACGAAGTCGAGTGATCTTCACTCGTGGTTGACGTTGTTGTTGTTTCCATGACGCTTATTGCCACGAAGCACTGTCAATAAACCGTCGGGGATACAACAAGCTCTAGTGACCGTTGCGATTACTCGGTTGCAACTGATCACTTCGTCAGTCACGCACACTACAGCAATGTACAAATACACGTTCAACTGCGAGTAAAACTCGCACGCCTTCGTGAATTGCAAAAGTATAATATAAAAAATATGATCGATACAAAGTTTACCACATTGCCCGAAGCCTAACATGCCACATTAGAACAACGTGATTTAGCTTCAAATATTGTTAATATAGGAGTTGTAAAAAAAACATTGACTTTTACAAGACTACGTTTAAGAAACTGAGCGATAGCAATGGCTAGTAATTGAATGAATGATTGAACTGGTAGAAGCTACAATTGATTGATATAACATCTAGAGCATACTACATTCATTAAATAGTCTGTAAATCTTACGCCCGTAATTTTGCTTCCAAATGAGATCGAAAAATAAATTGAACGTCAAAAAATTTAACGAAATTCCGTGATAATTTATGCATTAAATTAGATACGCTGCAATAACGGCTCCGATATGAAAATCTCTGATATAATAACACGATAAAATTACGATTTCGGTGACACCTCATAAAATATATCGTATCGGTTCTCCGGGTATCCGTTAAATACGAAATAAAGTAGTGAATGCAACACCTACGGGAATTATGTCACAGAACTTATGAAATACGGTCCATTTAACGTTAAATTACTGCCTATTAGTGTCTAACGGCGGAGATGTGATAAAGAAAATATCGCAGTAAAAAATAGCTTTATTGTATAGGCTCGCTTGTGAAAAATATTACGCAGGGTAACTATTATTATGTGCGCTCACTTACACTAACTTATATTATTATTACTATAGTGATATACAACTGATAAGTTTATTGCTATTTGGCTGCTCGCACACATACATTTATTCATTTATTTGCATTCCAATTTATACATATGTCAAATTAGTATTATAAATAGTATGTCAAATTGGAACCCCGTCAGGGGCAGAGCAAATGGCTTAGAAGGGAAACGGCGCCATGGTATCATTTAGGAATTCGTCAACTGAGTAATATGCTTTATTTAGCAAGTAGTCTTTGGCAGTTTTAATAAATGCTTCATCGTTTTCAATTTTTTTTTATTCTTTGTAGGATTTTATTATATAGCTTTGCACACTGTCGTAAGTTATAGCACCGCGGAATATCTTCTAATGTTTTAAATCTATTTGACTGCTTACGCAAAAATTGGATTGATTCTAGTATTTATATACTCGTATAAAGTTAATATTTTTAGGGATTTAAAATGTGGTACACAGGTTTCCCACATACATAACATCACGTCTCATTTCCATAGGGGTAAGCAGAGATTACATCCTTTCATTGGCCTCGATCCTTGCATACCTCCTTAGTTTCTTCCACTTACATTAATCCTTTCATACAAGTTTGTAGATTTAGGATTGACTATTGACTTTGCCGTAATATAAAATATCCTAAGTTTGGTCCAGGAATATTAGCCTAGTCCTTCCAACATTTCCATTTATCCTCGCCTCATAAATCTGTTGTGCTCACACACACTCATTAATATTATTTATTATTGTCACTTAATCATTAAATTTTAAAAATTTCAACTCAATACCTATAGGACCAGATGTCAAAGAGGAATATGGAGTTTAAACTCACACGCTACTCCATTGCGGGTTGGCGGGCTAATTATGTCATCATCATCATTGTTATAATTATTATGTTTTAGGCTATCATCGCCTAATTATTTGTTGTAACATTTCAAGAGTTTCATGTCCTTAAGATTAAAATCGGCCAACGTTTCTTTAGTTAATGTTTAATGTAATCATTGTTTCTGACGACCTCCGTGGCGCAGTGGTATGCGCGGTGGATTTATAAGACGGAGGTCGTGGGTTCGATTCACGGCGGGGCTGATTGAGATTTTTCTTAATTTGTCTTGCTCTGGCTGGTGGGAGGCTTTCGCCGTGGCTAGTTACCACCCTACCGACAAAGACCGCCAAGCGATTTAGCGTTCCGTTACGATGTAGAAACCGATAGGAGTGTGGATTTTTCCATCTTAGATTGCATCATCATTTAACATCAGGTGTGATAGCAGTCAAGGGCCAACTTGTAGTCATTAAAAAAAATATTTTCGGTTTCGGTCATTATTGTACTGATTGCTGGGTATACCTATAGTTGGAATGACTTTTTCATTTTATGACTCTTTTTATTAACATATTCCTTTACTATTTGTAGGTGTTCCTATTAAACAAATAAAAAATACCACGTACATTTTGGCAGACGGGATAAAAAAGTAATTCAAACGAAACATTAAAAACGACAAACGAATTTTTCAAATAAAAATGCACAGCAGTCGCATTCCACCTGCACTAGCCAGCATGCGCGTACAAAAACGGGTTATCATTTTCACACCAGAGTAACCCGCAAACACGGATGCGGTCGCTTCTACCTTTGAATGAATCCGAGACCAGTCAGCCGAGCGGTATTGTCCGTCAGTCTGCTGGTACGTACGAGCCCTCTGCCGTCGGCCGCGGCGCCGCGCGACGTCCACAGACGTTATTTAGGGCTTCATTGTACCATTGACCGTTCACAGGCGTCAAGATTTGAATGGCGATAACACCGGGATGCCCGCGACTGATGGCGTGTCACATTACCTCTTTTAAATGGTGATTTTAATTTGAATAATGTAACCCGAGACGTCCAATTTACGCCTCGCGTCACACCGAGTTTCTTCTCACACAAGTGAGTTGTTCCCTGTACGTTTAGACGTGTCCAACTATGTTAGAAGACCAGTTGTGAAACATCTTAAGAAGCATGACCGACTAACCTAGCGACGTTATTTATCCTATGTATTTTTATTAGACCATAATATTCATTTCCATTTATATAATTTCATGGATTTTTCTGCACAAAATAATTTCAATATTTCACATCTGACAAGCGTCGCGCGTCCTGTGAAATAGTTTTTATGCTGCAGATTCCTTACACGCGTAGGCTGGACACTACAATTAGTCATGCAAAAAATAGGAGTATGCTGGAATTAGGTTGTTTGTAACAAACGTAAAGTAAGAAATAGTGGATGCTCTTAAAAGAACGAAGTATTTCAGATTCAGCATTATTAATATCTATATAATTATTATTATCTACTTATTAAGTGAAATACTACTGATTCGTCAGGAGATTTCTAAAACGGTACACTTAGTTTAGTTGAAATTTAGAAAAATACTCCTTTCGCGATGTAGAGCTCATTAAGAACGAATTTCTTGGTAACCCCATGAAAACCACAATGCACAACAAGTTATACTATAATCATAAACATTTTTTGCAATAATTGACAGTGAGGTATATACTGTTGCATGATATTCAGAGAGAGACGAATATCTTAGCATTCCATGGATTCACCGGGTGCCGGGTTCATCTCGATTCACGTGGCTGAGAGAAAAACTCCGAACAGAGACCAAGACTTGTGACACGGGTGCAGATTTAAAAGAGTACTCTTAGTGACGTCCGTCAACACTCACCTCCTCTGTTCAAGTTATTCTCCCTGCGAAGCCAAATTCGGAAGGACCCTACTAGAGCAGCTTTGGACACTCCTTCCAATACGGAGCTTACTGCACTTCTAGTAAGGCCAAGGTCTTTTAGCAGGTTATAGAGAGACTTCGCTGGTATACCTTTCACACCCACTTCTACCGCGTATAAACTAACCACATAGTCATTTTTAGTTATTTCATTAGTAAGGTCACTTTAAATACATGGTCTTTAGGGATGTTTGTTTCCCATGGCACTGTAAGCTTAACAAGTACTATACGTTTGATTTGTTTGGAAAAAAGAAATATGTCCGGTCTAGACGTCGAAATAGCTAAGTCTTCCGGGATTTTATAGTGCTTTTCATACGTGTCCATTAATATAGTCCAATCAGGTGCAGAGCCCAGAATTGAATAAGGCTTGCTTGCTATTAGTATCTACGTCTATTGGAAATTTCTAAGCTATCAGGCTATATATTTACTACTTCGAAACGTCATTAACGTGTTGAGTACATTGCGGCTCTGCCGATAGCATCTTTAATTTGTTCCCTGTGAAACGAAGTACTAAAACATCTTTTTATCATAACAATTACATAGTGTAGTTTTTTATGAATTTTGTTATTAGTAGACTTGGGTATCTGACCATGTATCTAATCTTTGACAGATTTTTACTTTACCAAAATCATCGTCATCATTATCACGCTATTTTTAGTAGCCCTTTGAATATCAGGCTTTGTTTTTAGTATATGAACAGAGCGTTTTGGAGCTTATACCCACTATGTTTTAACTGTTTTACGACATTAACCTAACGCACTAATATCACTACCTACCTACCTGTATCTACTTTATGAATTTTATAGATATTTTCCTGGCAATATTTATTTTATTTTTTGGACACAATTATTTCTATTTCATAAAGTTGAACTATCATAACGAAAGAAAACAAATGAAAAATTATTGAAAACCACACAAAAGTTTTGCTAACGAGATATAAGGAAATAGATTTTAGTCATTTGCTTTCACATATAATCGGTTCCTTGTTTACGTTTATTCTGTTGATGCCTGGATCGCACATCACTTAAATAATAAATTCTGTCATAATAAACTATTTAGGATTATAATTCTGTTGTTAAGTTTCTAAGCCTAAACCGCTAAATCAATCCTTATAGTTAGAAACTAAGGTTGAAACTTTATAATTTGATTCATGCAACAGTTAAGTAACGTTAAAAGACTCATTAGTACAAGAGCTCTCAGTCTTTGAAACCGCTAAAACAATTGTATTGAATTTTAGCATACAGGTAGTTCAATACTAAACGTTTATTATTATTGACTCAATTAGAAACTAAAGATGAAACTTTATAATTTGGTTCGTGCAACTGCAGACACACTGTAGACTCGTTAGTACTAGTATAAGAGCTCTCGGTCTTTGAAAACACATTTACCGTAAGGCGTTTTGAAACCTATATTTATTTGACGGCCGAGTGGCGCAGTGGGTAGTAAATCTGCTTCTGTGTCCTAGGCTGTGGGTTCGATTCCCACATCTGGAAAAATGTTTGTGTGATGAGCATGGATGTTTTCCAGTGTCTGGGTGTTTATCTACATATTATAAGTATTTATGTATAGTATATATAAAAATATTCATCAGTTATCATAGCACCCATAACACAAGCTACTTACGAGTATGCTTACTTTGGGGCTATATAGCGATGTGTGTAATTGTCCTATAATATTTGTTTATTTATTTATTTCAGGTCAAACCTTTGCAAGTAATGAATGACCTGATTTTTAATGTGTTTAAACCAATGTACTTACATTTAAACGCTTAGATTATTGTATATATTATTATATAAAAACTTGCAGCGTATCATTCAAGGCAAGATTCAAGGACGCCGAAGATCTGGCAGACGACGAACATGCTGGCTTAAAAAGCTTCGCTTTCGGAATAAGAACAAGATCGTTGTTTCGAGCTACCGCTTCGAAAGTCAAGATAGCCGTAATGCCAACCTCGCTGGAGAAGATGGCATGTGAAGAAGAAGAGATTATGGCAATGCAAAAACTATGTTAAAACCTTGACTTCTTTTTGCAATACTGTTGTAAATTCTAACAGAAAATGTTTGTGTTATATTATGTTTTAGCCATATGCTGTTTTCTCATAATTTCAAAATTACCTATTTTTTATTCATCCCTAGACTGTTGTCGTCAAGGACTAATTGGTTACGAAAAAAAATATCTTTTAAAAAAAATATTCTTCCAAGTTTTTTTTTATTTAATTATTACAAGTTAGCCCTTTGCTGCATTCACACCTGATGGTAAATGTTGATGCAATCAAAGATGGAAGTGGATGAAAATCCACACCTGTTTCGCTTTCTGCATGACATTGTACCGGAACGCTAAATCGCTTGACGGTAACGACCAAAGCCTCTCACCAGCCAGACCAATTAAGAAAATCTCAATTAGCCCAACCGGGAATCAAACCCAGGATCTCCGTCTTATAAATTCACAGCACCACGGAGGACAAGTCAACTAAAGTAGGTTGAAACCTTGGTATAAAATGTTTCCCAATCCCTATCACAATGCAATCAATTTAAATTTCATGTCGACCGATGTTTACTGTCACATTATCGACTAAAGCACAACATCATCAGTACTGAATTGATTTTCGTGAACCATTCATCAATTTTGACTTATTGATTGATGATTGTGCCCAGTGTTGACGCTTCGCCGGTGGATGGCCGGTGGTAATTAAAATAACGCACGCACTTTCAAATGAAAAATACCGATTGGAATTGTAATATTACGCGCTGTCGTTATATAGTTATGATTTATAAAAAGTCTAGTATTATCCGGCAGTTTCATTTGCGTTTTGTTAATCAATTGAATACCAGATAAAACGTTTCTATTAATAATCTAATTTGGTATTGGTTTAGATATTTACTGAATACTTTGAAGAAAGAAAATCTTATAATTACAATTAGAAAATTTTATTCTACAACCTGAACCCAGGTTCGAAACTACATATGCTGACTACTTGACTGACAAGATATGAAATGCTCTTCCGACGTCCATATTTCCTGTCACCTACAATTTAAATAACTTCGAAGCAAGAGTGAATATGTTTCTCTTAAGCGAGCGCATCCTATCCTTAACCAGTTCAATGTTTATCATGTGGTCAAGCCAATCATCCATAAAAAAGTCGTGTCTCTTGAGTCAACTGCAACCAGCGGCACCAACTGTAATCCGCTTGATTTCATCTGTCCACCTACTTGGGAGTCAACCAACACTGCGCTTTCCGGTGCGAGGTCGCCATACCAGCACCTTGGAACCCCAACATCCATCAGCTCTTCGAACTACGTGCCCAGTACATTGCCACCTCAGGTTAGCGACTCGTTGTGTTAACAGATATACTTAGTAATCTAATACCTTTAAACGAGCAATTCTTGTATACGTATGATCTGAATTAGAAATCTAAAACTGCTCTAACGATTTTGATGAAAATCGTCGATTTTGTATGCAGAGGTTTTCGGTGGAATTAAACGCTAGCTGAAACTAGGGTTAATTTTTATAAAATGTTGTTTTATTGTGTTATTAATAGATTTTTGAGTGTTTTTTTTTATCGACTACAAGTTAGCCCTTGACTGCTATCACACCTGATGTTAAGTGATGATGCAATCTAAGATGTTAGGAGCCTAGGATGAAATCCACACCCCTATCGGTTTCTACACGACATCGTACCGGAACGCTAAATCGCTTGGCGGTACGTCTTTGTCGGTCAATGAAAAACTGTACTGACACAGCAAAAGTAAAACTACTTAACAATAGATGGCGTTGTTATGTAAATTGTCTCTAAATACTACTTCCAAAAAATACCGAGCAAATCACGGTGAACCAGGTACTAATAATTAAATCGCTAGTGGCAGTTATCCAAACAGATTTGACAAGATACAATCCTCGAACCGCCGTACGTGACGACTGGTATCTAGGCCCCGTTTTAATTGAACATGGAGGCACTTGACCGCTATTACAGTTGGCTTGTGAAACGAGCAATTTTAGAAGTACCGCGCACCAAACTACGTCATACGTTGAGATTGAAGTTTAACGATTTTTAGCGAACTTTATACATTTGAAGAAGCTTTCAATCGCTCTATATCGTAGGTAGTACCTACTCGTATAAGAGCCCTATTATGGAAGCAGTTTAATTGTCTAGGTCCCTTGTATACCACTACGTTCAGATTAATTTACACCCAGAAATAAGAAAAACAAAGGTAGTAATGGTATCTACCCAAAGCTTATCTTTGGGTAACTAAAATTCTGAATAAAATTTAGTTGTAACATAAAACATAATTAAAGCTTGGGCATATCCTGTTTTTACCTGACTACGGCGAAGGAAGATTCTACATTGATAATTTTTGTATCTATGTTTTTCTAGATTTCTCTCTGATTAATTTTTTTGTTTTGTCCTTTTTAGACCGCTTTTTTACATAGGTGGATTATATATTTTAAACTTTATTTTTTATTTAAAAAAGTATCAAGTTTAACTAATATCCATACATTATATTGATATTTTTTTTGTGGTGGCCATCTTGGATTTTAACTTTCAAAGTGTAGTATTCTACTATTCAAGCCCTTTCACGACGTAAAGAGATATTTACATCATAAATAGACATACATTTTGCAACAAAGTTATCGATTACATTTTAAAAAACAGTTAATTTAAAAAACAAATTACAAGAAAAACCGCATAAATAGAGAAAGTCTGTCAATGGCATCTGTTATAACAATTTAATTAAAAAATAACAAAAACCCCGACCCAAATAAAGGTTAAACTTTGGTCATTCTTCAGCAAAAATATAAATCGGTTTATCCGTTTCATTCCGGCATTCCAGGGTTTCATATGCCACGTCCCATTTTTCAGCATCAGATCCTCCTCAATTAGAAACATGAAAAGAACCAGTCAAGACAAATTCAACGAGCCCAAACTCGTTGGGTTTACTAAAAAGGTAGGCCAGGGTTATGTCTTCTACCTTCGAGCCTTGTCATTAGACCAGCTCAGTGGTTCCAGAAGACATGTGTTTCAAATGTCAGATCACACATATGCTTTCAAGCAATCTAAGCGTGTAACATTTTTATCACACCTAACAAACGATCTGATGACCTTGAAGACCTGAACCGATTTCCACCAAACATAGCTAAGAACACTCTCGACTGATATACCTTTCAAACAGAAAAAACCGCATTAAAATCGGATCATCCGTTCGGGAGTTACGATGCCACAGACAGACACATACACATTTACACAGACACGTCAAACTTATAACACCCCGTCGTTTTTGCGTCGGGGGTTAAAAACTAGGCTACTAACTGTTCTTTTTAGAAAATAAATAATTTAAAGACCATTAACATAAAAATTCCCCACTATTTAATTTAATTCCGTTAAAAGAAATAAAAGATAAATCAGTAGATTTCTTACTGTTATATTTCATTGCGAGTTAACACTAGAAAGTCGGGAAAATCTATCTACCTACAAAGACGGCAACCGGTCAAATGACTCCTCCATTATTTTTAATTTTTATTTTATTTTAACTGTTAAAACTGGTAACTGTAGTAATAAAACAGGGTTTCATGTATGATTATTTATTATATTTATAGACATATTTTACATTTAAACATTTTGTTTACATTACAAATGCCACAAAGTGGCTTTTTACAAATGTCGCAGACTTTATTAGTTTTATTTTTGCACTTTTGTACATAACATTCCCGCCTTTTCCGAGTTTCCGGATTTTGAATAGAAGATCGAGAAGTAGATGGTGTAGACTCTTTAGGCAATTCTTGGGTTCCAGAAAGTTCGGCATCGATTTTTACTTTGCCGCAAAGTTCACTAGCTAAACTCAGTATGAAATTTCTTCTTTTTATGTTGATACCTGACATTTTTTTATACAAAATGAAAGAATTTATCCCTGCTAGGTCTAGTATATTGAAAAAATCCTGTACGGGCCACCTTCGAGATGCCGCTTTGACACTATATTTTTTTGCCATCTGGTCAGCCATATCCACGCCGTACTTGGTAGCATTGTAAAAAGTCACAGTTTCTGGTTTTTTCTTAGGGTGATTGAAGTCTATTTCAACATTATTATGTAACGTGCTAAGCAATAACACGTTTTTGTTTCGTTTTCCTTGATAAATTGTGAGTGTACATCTATCAGATTTCAGGATTTTTTTCAAACAAAGTCATATGAAGTGATTTGACGTAAAGTGGAATCTCTCGTCGTGTCCTGTTCATAGTTCCTACAATGGTTGTGCGTTTTGCGAGCAAGTTATTTGCCAATTTTACCGATGTAAAGAAGTTGTCAGTAGTTATATTTCGGCCAGTATTTGCAAAAGGTTCCACAAGACGCATAACAACGGATTCACCAAGGCTTTGGTTTTGTGACCTGCTTTCATCCTTTCCTAAATAAGGAAAGCCGTTGAGTACAAACTTCGAATCCACATCGACACAAAGCCAAAATTTTATTCCAAATTTATCAGGTTTGTTAGCAATGTATTGAAGAAACCTACATCTAACCTTAGTAGAAAAGAGTTGTTCGTCTACAGTAATATTTTCTCCTGGTTTGTAGCAAGATAAGCAGTTCTCAATAAATTTCTTCCAAACGTCTGATATAAGTGTAAATTTGTCTTGTTGAAGTCGTGAACTTCTTTCAGATCTGTGATCGAATCGCAAAAACTTCATAATTTCTTTGCATCTGTTACGAGGCATAACACTTGAAAAAAAATTTACTCCCCAAGTTTTACTCCATAGCTCATTTACTGGAATATTTTTTGCACCGTAGGCACCTCGAGCATAGCAAATACCGATAAAACTTTCCAGCTGTTCTAAAGTTGGTATCCAATTGTTGTGGCCTAGTTGCCTATTAGCTTCTTCTTGAGTACATTTCTGAATATGTCTCAATATAGATTCATCAATCACAAGCCTCCAAGAATCCAATATACTTCCAGTGAAATTTCTTCTTGCATATGAAGTAGGCCCTGCTTGCTCACTTATTATATTGTGCCGTGCTCGGCGACCACTTTGAGTTGACTCCACTTGAAGTGACCAAGACGTACCGTCGGTAGCGGTGATAAGACCTTGAAGCTCAGAATCATCTGAACTATGACTCCTGCCCCGGCCTCGACCACGAGCACCGCCACGACCATGGCCACGAGAACTCGAACTGTGAATGTTTTGTAAAGTTGCAAGAGGTACCTGATCTTCCAGGTCACTTTCTTCCGAAGAGGAACTCGAACTGAATTGTGGTACCGCACAATCATCGTCACTATCGCGTTCTGCACTCTCAGAGCCACAATTCGATTCATCTTCACGAATATTTTGCAAGATTGAAAGTATTTCTTTATCCTGAAGCCTTCGAGACATTTTTCACAAATAACTTACAATAATTTCGACTAAATTCACGGGCAGTCGAAACAATACTAACTTTTTTGACTTACAAACCACAGACAACTGATAAGCGTACCTAATTTATGTTCTACCCTCTCATATTACAATTGTAAACATTTATCGGATCTCAGCCGTCAAATGACTGCCGCCGTCTTTGTCGGTATATCAAGATTTTAAATAATAAACAAAAGAGATGTGAGTTATTTTTATACATAGTTCCACTTAACTACTAATATTATTAAAAGTCACAAAATTTCAATACGTTAAGTCAAATGGTTTTTCAGTTAATCAACATTTAAATTAAAATTGCAGTCAAATGACTGCTCCCGTCTTTCTAGTGTTAAATGGTTCCTTCAAAAACACAAAGACAACCTTTACGCGCTTTTAACTCAGATAAAGTCTTTTAGAGTGCACATTTTAAAACTACATTAATAACCTGCAAAGTCGGGAGACAATCTGAACTCAAACTTAGACTCTTGATATAAAACTTTACTGAATATGTCAATAATTTTGTCCAATTAAATTTTTTTAGCTTATCATCATCATTATTACTAGCGGGTCTCTACATGGCCAGACTAATCATAAAATAGAGGAAATATGGAGCTCTTTGGTTCTTTTTATTTGGCTCTTAAAAACATCAACAAACATCTACACCTAGTAAACTTTCAATTGGCAGGAAATGACTAACAAAAAGAATAATCGACCTTTACTACTAGTTTAGGGATTAAAGTGTAAAAATACTTTGGGAAGCATTCCCTATAAAGCAATACAGAATAAATATACACGGTTACCATATATTTGTAGGTATTTGCAGCCTATTTATATAACTTATAATCCACGAAAAGGACCTCACCTCAATTTTGATAAAAAATATTTGAAATTTGTTTTTTATTTTCAGAATACGATTGTCAATTTGGTTCCGTCAAGACACTTTAAAACTAGAAATTAATGAGGCTTTAAATTAGCCAGCCATTTCCAGCAGTTTTATACCCTCGTAATACAGCAAGTGCAAGACAGAACAAGTCTAATATCTCAGGGTGTCGAGACAGGCCGGCGCAATCAGGGGCCGCGTCTCGGCGATGTCAGCCCTGTTGCATTGTTGCCTGACATTTTCTTGTTAACAGCGCACTTTGCCTACTGCGCCTTCCAGCTACTCTATGAAACTATTTTCATTTGTTAAGTTTAATATTTCGAGGCGGAAAGGTGGATTAATAAAAGGGTGTAATGAAGGAAAATTGTTCGAAAACGTTTTGTTATAAGGGTTAGTACAAATACAGGTAGATTTACAGCTTAATTAGAAATATCACTTTAATTGTTTTTATAGGATTCCGTTTTTTATCATTATACTAGCTGATGATCTCAACTTCGTGTCTCAACCTCTATTTGTAGTTATGAGGAAGATGGAGTGAAGTAGGGTAATTAAGAACAACTAGACGATAAACAAATATGGAATGCAATTAGTGTTTTTATACTATTGCCGAAAAAAATGCCCAATTTTATTTAAATTGCTAAATATTGTTCTACTAAATGTTTCTACAAGTGTTGCCAAACAATGGTTTATCCTTGTAGGTTAGTGTACAACTTGCCAACCACTCTCCACTCAAGGACCTTCCAACTCCAACAACCATCAATCGTTCGATAGACTTGGCCAGCCTACTTCCACTCTAACGTACTGTAAACATAAAGTCCTTTAAAGAAATTCCAAGCAAAGCTCTCATGACGTTCGGACTTCGACTCATTCGGAAACAATTATACAACTAAGATACAAAAGCCTAACGAGATAATAATATTATCCCTACTTAGAATTTCTACAATGATATCATACATGCATTACATAATTTTGAATAGGTACTTAGGTTAAAACAAGATTAGATAGATTGATTTAAATTATTTACAAGTAAATCAATCAAACTATAAAATAGGACTAGTTGTCGATAATAATCTTACACTGTTCTACATTGTCGCCATTTTGTCACGCCTATAGTGACGTAAGAGATAACTCGTTATGCTGAAAAGTACTTTCACTTCCCGTTCGTGAATTCGCGAAATATAGAGCGGGACATATCGATCTCGGATTGCAGCACAAATATTAGCGAAATATTATATTAGGGTAATTTTATTTTTATTATTTTTTATTATTAGAATACATTAACGGCTGTTAGATGTTCGCTAAACCACTTTGTACCGTAAGCTCATAAGTTCGAGTCCCGACCAATGGACTATTCATTCTTAAGTCACAGCAGTTCTCACAAGTAGATACAATATGTCACAATTTTCATCAAACGAATATTTCATTTATTTTAAAAAGACTGATTTACTTACTATTTTTAATAAGAAAGTTTGACTTTACTTCCAGTTGTGAAAGTAGATTTTACCAATAATTTTCGGACAAACCCTCAGGAAGTCAATTTGGACACAGGAGTTGCTGACTAATGCTTTGGAATTTTTGAATTATTTTTGCACCCCCGAAGTGTTAAGAATATTTAAACTGTGAAAACGTCAGAAACTAAATTACATTCGCATTTATAATATAAGTTAGAATTAAGACCCCTTCATTTTCCACAGTGTTAAAAATATTAATAATGAAATTGATAAAGTTGCCAAATCATTAATTATCCCAGGAAGTCTTCCCTCATCTTTTTCCCTCGTGCAAAATTTGATGTGCAAATATTTTGAAAGTCTATACATTAGTTAATGAATGCAGCTCTTGCCAATGTGTACGCAACATCTTCCGCGGACTTATTCTGAACGAAAGATTATTTTAATAATATTTTAAAATCTTAACGTAGGTAGGTAATGTAACAAGTAAGTTATTTTAAGAAAATTAATAGTTTTTTTAAACAGCGTTTCTGTTTTTTTTTACTTTATGTCATGAGGCATATAAATAAAGTATAAATAAATAAATATATTTCCTATTTAAAGTTAACACTGGTTGGGTAATAAATTTCCAGTATTTGTTACAATATATGCTTTCTACATTCATGTAACTACTTTTACTTTTTAAAATGTTAAAATGTTAAGACTAATATTAAAAAGGCGGAAGTTTATATTATGTTTGTTACTACTTCACGCCGCATCTATGAACCCAATTTAATAATTTTAGGCTGCTTTTTCTTAACCTCGGATTTATCCTATCATGTAAATAAAAATATTCAGATTATTTATTCTTAACTACATGTAAATCTAAGATAAGGATGCGCTAATAATGGATGGCAATGCGACTGTCACTTGACGCACCCTTGCAATACCATTATACAGCCTTCAGTCCACCCTCCTTGCCGAACGACGCTCCTGTCTCAAGAATATACTAAGCAACGCTCAAGTATGATGGAATATAATTATGGATCATATTTACGGAGTTAGTTAAACTTATATTTTCTTAGAAGTCGTCTAATGTTAGGTCTCTTGAGTTTAGAATTTGATTCTTTAATGTATCTAGACGTCTTGAGATTATAATAAATATTGGTCCTTGGGTCTTCTAAGTTTGTTTCTAATAGTACTTGAAATCGGTAATGAATCCGCAAAAGTATTCTAATAAGTTTTTTTATTAATTACGAGTTAATAATGGGTTAAAGGGGTGAAAGGGGGATGATAGTTGGCCTCACCATCACCTACCTTCGGTCCTGCAGATGGACCGACGAGGCTTGGCGACGATGAATGGCGGTATAACCTCCAAATAGGTTGGACTACAAATGGTGTCAGTGACACTGTTCGAATAGTCGCTCTGCATATCGAACTGGAAGCATATAAGTAAGTTGCGCTGGAGCATTATAGGATTGTCTGAAGTCCAAAGAGAGAATATTACTTCATATTTATGTCCTCGTTAACAATGTTGTACGAGTCGAGAGTGTGTCGAGCAGGGTAGCGTTCCTTGTCCTCCGAATTACCAAATGGTATTCGTTGAAGGTTATACAGGTTTACGCACCGACCTCGGCACAACCCGACGAGGAGGTAGAGGTATTGTATGAGGATATTTCAAGAGCCCTGCATGCTTCGAACTCCTACTACAATGTTGTTATGGGGGATTTCAATGCAAAGCTGGGCGAGAGGAGTGGTTCAGAGTTGAGAGTGGGGCAATTTGGCTATGGGCAACGGAACCACAGGGGCCAAATGTTGGCTGACTTCATGGAGAAGGAGGGCCTCTTTATGATGAACTCCTTCTTCAAGAAGCCACCACATAGGAAATGGACCTGGTTGAGCCCCGATGGTTCCACGAGAAATGAGATTGACTTCATCTTGTCGACCAGACGGCATATATTCAACGATGTCTCTGTGATCAATAGGGTCAAAACCGGCAGTGATCACCGACTGGTAAGAGGCACGTTGAATATCAATGTACAGCTTGAACGGTACCGACTGGTGAAGTCAACGCTCCGACCTACTCGTGCCCACATCCAAAACCCCGAAAGCTTTCAACTGGAACTCCAGAACCGCTTCGATTGCCTAGCACATTGTGTTGATGTGGACGATCTGAACAACAGGCTAGTGGAAACTGTCCATTCGGTTGGGTCTAAGTTCTATAAGACCCACCGCCCAAAAACCAACAAGAAATTCTCTGACCAAACACTCAAGCTCATGGAGGAAAGACAAGGAATGCGATTACAGTCTTCAGGGGACGCTCTGAACTACCGACGTATCAATAGACAGATCTCTAAGTCGCAGAAATGTGACTTACGCCGCTACAACACCGAGCGTATCATAGATACAATAAAACACAACCGTGGCTCGAAAGTGTTCGCGAAAGATCTGTCTATTGGACGCAGTCAGTTGACGCGTCTGAAGACCGATGACGGTAATCTCATTTCTTCCAAGCCCGAGATCTTGGGTGAGGTCGAGAAGTTCTATGGACAGTTATACACGTCAACTCAAAAGCCTGTTGACAATTTGGCTGAAGACCCCAGAGCCAAATTGACCCGACACTATACCGAAGATATCCCGGACGTCAGCCTAGACGAGATTAGTATGGCTCTCGAACACCTAAAGAACAACAAGGCGCCAGGTGATGACGGAATCACAGCAGAACTCCTGAAAGCGGGTGGTAAACCGATACTTGAAGTCCTTCAGCGATTGTTCAATTCCGTCATTCACGAGGGCAACACTCCTCAGGCGTGGCACAGGAGCGCTGTTGTTCTGTTCTTCAAAAAGGGTGACAATACCTTGCTGAAGAAGTACAGACCAATCTCGCTGCTGAGTCATGTCTACAAGTTGTTCTCCAGAGTCATCACGAATCGTCTCGCTCGTAGGTTTGATGACTTCCAGCCTCCCGAACAAGCCGGTTTCCGACAAGGCTTTAGTACCATAGACCACATCCATACGCTGCGGCAGGTTATACAAAAGACCGAAGAGTATAACCGGCCACTTTGCTTGGCGTTTGTGGACTATGAGAAAGCCTTTGATTCGGTGGAAACCTGGGCTGTGTTAAGGTCATTGCAGAGGTGCCGAATCGACTACCGGTACATCCAAGCGTTGCAGTGCCTGTACGAAAACGCCACCATGTCGGTCCGTATACAGGATGAGACTACGAGGCCAATCCAATTGCAGCGAGGAGTGCGACAGGGAGATGTTATCTCCCCGAAGCTATTTACCGCCGCATTGGAAGACGTCTTTAAGCTCTTGGACTGGAACGGACTTGGCATCAACATCAATGGCGAGTACCTCACTCAACTGCGGTTTGCCGACGATGTAGTGATAATGGCAGAATCTCTAGATGACCTTAATAATATGCTCAATGACCTCAGCAGAATTTCTCAACAGGTGGGCCTTAAAATGAACATGGGCAAGACAAAGATCATGTGTAATGCTCATGTTTCGCTCCACCCAGTTATTGTTGAAAATTCTGCACTCGAAATTGTAGACGAGTATATATACCTAGGGCATATGGTCCAGTTAGGTAGGTCCAATTTCGAGAAAGAGGTGAACCGCCGAATCCAACTCGGTTGGGCAGCGTTCGGGAAACTGCGTGACATCTTTTCGTCCAAAATTCCTCAGTGCCTGAAGACGAAGGTCTTCGAACAGTGCGTGTTGCCAGTGATGACATACGGATCCGAGACTTGGTCGCTAACTGCGGGCTTCATAAGAAGGCTCAGAGTCACTCAGCGGGCGATGGAAAGAGCAATGCTCGGAGTATCTCTGCGTGATCGAATCAGAAATGAGGAGATCCGCAGAAGAACCAAATTAACCGACATAGCTCAGCGAGTCGCAGAACTGAAGTGGCAATGGGCGGGGCACGTAGTTCGAACAGCTGATGGACGTTGGGGGCCGAAGGTGCTAGAATGGCGACCCCGCACCGGAAAGCGCAGTGTTGGTCGACCCCCCACCAGGTGGACTGACGACATCAAACGGGTCGCAGGGAGCCGCTGGGCACATGCGGCTCAGGATCGTTTTGTTTGGAAGTCCCTAAAACAGGCCTATGTCCAGCAGTGGACGTCCATTGGCTGATAATGATGATGATGATGATGAATGGGTTAAAGTTAGTAAAAGGTAAGATAATATCCACACTCTTCAGTTTCTACACGACTTGGTACCGGTACGCTAAATCGCTTGGTGTTATGTCTTTGTCGAAGTACTCGTTATGCATATAAAAGTGTAAGCATATATTTAGGGTTATATTTTCTAAAATATTACTTCATATTTATGTCTGAGTTTCTCAGAGGTACGACTCTCTTTTTCTAATTTTGTAAATTTTCTAAACAGCTTAACTAACCTATAATTGTATTTGGTAAATTTTCAGTCATAATACAAAGTACAAATTATGGCTCAAAAAAGACAAGACAAGCCGATCAAAACTCGTTTCTTTTAAGTTCAATGTCTATCTTTCGTATCTTGTTATGCTAAAGTAAATAAAAGCTTGTGAAAATTTCAAAAAGTTATTAGAAAAAGATATCCCTAAATCTAAATACATGGCACAATACATCAGTAAGTAACACCGCCCCTATATTAAGTCGTGCTCGGTTCAGCTAAGCTAAGCTTATTTTTCAACGTCATTAGCCCCATCAAAATGTAAAGGATAATGCATCAACTTTGCACGCGATATTGTATGTGAAAATATTTGCAATTTCACGTCGTACATTTAGGGGGTAAAATTTTTCACATTCACCGTATAATTATGTGATTTTTGTGGATATAGAATTTATGGTGTATGCATGATGTGTCAGTTTTACTGCAACATAATCGATTATATATAGACTGCCTCGTTGGTCTAGTGGTTCTATGTGGCTTCGATCACTTAGTCCTAGGTTCGAATCCTAGGTCGGAACACGGAATTAATCTGAGTTTTTCATTCTTCTATGGAATTTTCAGTACATTCCACGCACTGACTCGGAGAGCACGTTAAGCCGTCAGTCCCGGTCACTATCATCAACATCTGATAGTAATCGTTATTAAATGAAACATTATCACCCTAAACCCGCCCACATTGGAGCAGCGTGGTGGGTCTATGCTCCATATCCCTTCTCCTAGGGAAGGATATAAGTAGGCTTGGCCCTGCAGTGGATCATTAACAGGCTGATAATGATAATCAATTATGTCAATGCCGATGACTTTTAAACAAATAGAGTTATGTCTTATTTATTCGTATTATTATAAAACTAGAGTACCTCGACTTTGGTCGCAATTAATTAAGGTTTTTGGAATTTGGGAAAGTGTTGAGCTCGATGGCTTAGATAAGGAGCTAGACTCAACATTGAGAGCTCATGGCTTCAATCACTGCCCTGTTGACTATTCTACGAACTCGTATAGTTGTACCACCTAACAGTCTTTTCAACTCTGTCTTTACGGTATTAGAGAGAGCAAATAATACTCATCTTAATAAATTCATTAACATCGATGGATTAGATACCACCCTACTGACAAAGAGGTACCGCTAAGCGATTTGGCGTCTCGGTACAATGTCGTGTATAAAACAAAAGGGTCGTGGATTTCATCCTACTCCTAACAAGTTAGCTCGATTCCATCTTAGATCAGCATCACTTACCATCAAAAAAATTAAGTAGTTCATATATTTTATTTTCTACAGATTGTTTGAATTGTAAAAATATTAAAGCTTATTGGGATAACTTTGTCGGGGAAAATTAGTATGCCTTGGTCATTGCTATCTTTTAGTTAGTATCAATCACCAACTATCGCATTAACGTTAAGACGATATTGCATAGTACTTACGACGTACTAAAACTGCAGGGAAATAAGTCAGCGAAAGCCGTATAAAGAGCGGTCACTTTTATTAGATTTATACGGAATCTCTATCGACATAGAAGGCATTCTTTTTCATTAAGCTCCCACCCCCGGCGTCGCGTGTCTTTATTTACTTGTTTGTGTAGCCTTCTGTGGACGTCTCATATAGACGGGAACAAAGCGGAATTAATGTTTAGATACTAGTCTAGCTTCGCCTCACATGCCACGACACATACACGTATAGGGATCCTGCTGTTTCTTTTGATTAAAAATTCACTTGCTTTTAAAATTACCTGCATTCGCTTGGAAATATAGCCGCAAATAATAAAACTAAAATAATATATATGATAACCATGCCATAAACCTTAAATTGGTTTGAACGAGATCTTGTAAGTAGTTTTTTCAAAAAAAACGGAGGAGGTTCTCAATTCAACACGTATATATATTTTTTTTATGTATGTTTTTTTATTAGAAAGGGCATACATTCAAGGTGGTCCCAATGTCAGCATCCGATGATGATATCCTGGGGAAATTGAAGGAACTCTTCAAATTTTGGAGGCACGCTTACAGCGATTTTGGTTTTTGTCTCTGTATCGGTAGCTTCTTGGCGACTAGTGCCGTATAATATACTATGACAGTATAGTACGAGTACGTTACGTGGCGATAAATCACTAAAAAGTAAGAAATAAAAATTTTTAACAAAAAAATAGAACCGACTCAAAACGCACTAAAAGTAAAAAATAACTGTGTCATTTAGTTGCCATATCAGTGGCCAAGGTTCTATGTTAAAGACATTACCTAGAACTCACAAACTGCTTTACTACGTAAAATAAATGTTCCTTATACTTGGCTGGCACCGACTTCATAGATATGCTTAAGTAAATTAAAGCAACTAAATGACACAGTTATTTTTTACTTTTTAGTGCGTTTTGAGTCGGTTCTATTTTTTTGTTAAAAATTTTAAAATTACCTGCTCATTTATGGTGTTTTAAATGTTGTTTGACAGTCGTGTGTCACAGTGGGAAGTGATCTTGCTTCTGCGTCCATGGCCGTATGTTCTATAAGTATTTAAGACATAAATACAAATATTCATCAGTTATATCAGTACCCATAACACAAGCTACGCTAACTTTGGGACTGGATAGCGATATGTATATTGTCCGATAACATTTATTTATTTATTTTATTATTCGAATACTTAAGCGATTAGTTTTCAAAAGCTAAGAGTTACCTAAATAGGAACCCTTTTGATTTTCTTTGTAAATGCAAAAATATGTCTGTTTATCTATCTGTTAGTTTACGTTTCACGGTAAAATTTCTGAACTGGTTTAGATTAATTATTTTGGTAAATAGATATTACTGTGTTCTTGCAAAAGGACAGAGATTGTTTTCTGTCATGGAAATTTTACTCTAAAGTAGTTAAAAATGGTATAAAAGTTTTGTGTAAATCTCTAAATTTTATCTTGTAAATTATTACTTAATACTTATCAAGAAAATAGAAAATTTCTCACGGACGAAGTGATAGCCATCCGCTAGTCAGAAATAAAACAAAAATAACTGTATTGCTACTTTTTTGCTTTTTTTACAGTCCAACTCATACAAACTAGTGTTATAAATATCCGTCTACCTTCATTATTGTGAAGCGACTCCGCAGCCTGAGTCGTTGCACCCGAGTATTTGCCTTCAAGTCACAAACTTTCTTTCAGTGAATGATATTAATGATGTCTGAACATGCAATTGCAATAAAAACTGAAGGCAATATTTTACTTTTAAGTGTAAATCTTACTGCTAATTGTTTCAGTTCATGGTATGTTTGTATAATTAGATTATTTTTATGAGATTCATGTAGAGTTTTAGCTATAAATAAAGGGTTTTAATCCTTACAGCAATCGGTACCTGCGTTTAATAGTGCTTAGTTTTTTTAACTACTACAAGTTGGCCCTTGACTGCTATCACATCTGAAGTTAAGTTAATATGCAATCTAAGATGGAAACAGGCTAACTTGGTAGGAGAAGAATGAAATCCACACCCCTTTCGGATTCTAACCGACATCGCGCCGGAACGCTAAATCGTTTGGCCATACGTCTTTGTTGGTAGGTAGATAACTAGCCACGGCGAAAGCCTCCCACTAGCCAGATCAAGACAAATAAAGAAAAAACTCAATCTGCTCCTGCCAGGAATCGAACCCAGGACCCCAGTCTTATAAATCCACCGCGCATATAACACTGCGCCACGGAAGCCGTCAAAACTTTACTTGTCTGTACCTACTTTCGATGTGCCTTTAATGAAATAGATAGTGTTCTGCAATACAGTATCTTTAGATTCAGTATCTATTCAGATAGATATAGTGTTTAGTTTTGGCACAGCAGAATAGTGAAGGTTTTGCATTTGGAAACAGCGCTAGCTGGGCTGCTGTTGTATTATATTTTAAAACGTTCCCGTTATACAGTTTTTGGTTTATAGGCTGGGGTAGTAGGGGGTTTTAGTCTTGACGAGTCACATATAATCTTCTAACTTTATTGCGGCAGTATCTCCGGGGGGGTTAGCGTAGATAGCTCGCAGACAAGCCCTAGAGCTGAAAGAAGCGCGGATGTAAATTCTTTCTAAGGCTTCATTCATAATTATTATTGTCTAAGCGTCGCCGCGTCTTTGTTTTAAAGATGAACCATCTGTAGCGCTAAGGCGTTTGGGTGTGTCGTCGCATAGAAAGCCACTAAATATGGTTCGAATAAACTCCTATAGGTATCTCCTCTAGGTTACTCCGCTAACATCTTGAACTGCATTGTCACTAAACATTTGGTACGATCGCATTCAAGGGCCAACTTTTTATTAAGAAAATCTAATACAACACGGACTAAACCGCGGGTGTTAGTTAAAATATGTAGGTATAGTATCACACGCTATAATCAAATGTAATGCGTATTGTATTAAACTTGGGTATGTCTACCCTACCATGTCGAACTGCCTTCTTGGACCGATTTACATTTAACATAGCTAAGAGCACTGCCGATTAATTTACAAAAAATCAAAATTTTTTGCGTCGGGGTTTAAAAATATGATTAGTATCAGTCGCTATAATGAAACGTGTATTGTGTAAAACTCGGGTATATCGCCACATGGGACGCTTTACGAGCGCGCTGTAAAAGTATACGTCGTCTTAAATGAGACATAAAGACAGGGACGTGTAAACGAATGTCACATTTATTTTATTAGCGTCATTAATTTCTACGCTTTCGTCGTTTCTTGGCTGTGCGACTAACGACGTTTGAGACGACTAAATGTTGTTTATTTTATATTTTTGTAGTAATAGTTTATGACCCACCTGTTGGAGTATTTGCAAATTTGACCGCTTTCAAAAATTAGACCTACCGAACTATTTTGGTATTCATTATAGTTAGCCTTTGACTACGATCGCACCTGATGGTAACTTATGATAGAGAAAAGCGAGCCAATTTGTTAGGAGTAGGATGAAATCCACACCTCTACACGACATTGTATCGGAACGCTAAATCGTTGGCGGCATGTCTTTGTCGATACCTGTTTAATTTGTTTACTTTTAATGACTTTCTACAAAAAATTCAAGATTGCTTTTTGTAACACTCAATCTTAGCGAATGAGTTAGATAATGTTTATTTGAAAGCTATCTTTGACAAAATTATTATTTACAAAAAACACAATCATTAATGTGCCATGTTATAGTAGTAGGTACTCAATAATTAAGGACCTATAAACAGTACCTCCATTATTCGAAGTCAAGTTACCTATATTAATAATTTGCCTTGACAGAAATACAACGGTCCTGAAGGTTTTAAGTAAGAGCATTAAAGTTTTTAATAATCGGATTCTCATGTAGACGAAGTCCTATGCATCATCAAGTATACGATAGATGCACATCAACCCTCAAAACGGATTTGGTCCTTGAGTTAGTACTTTTTTAATCGATTTTTATTTCTCGACGCATGACATTCAAAAACAAAATCGACATTCGCACAAAGGGCGTTCGCGCAATGATTTGTAGCGTGCAATTAGCACGATTTAAGAGAATCACGTAGTCATTAGGGACGAAATCGTCCAGTACTGCTGCTATAAATATTTCATAAGTCGTCAGACTGTCCCTATAAAAGACTAGTTCACCATCGTGGCTTCGTTCGCTAGGAATAGTAAACACAATCATCATTTTTCATCTCTCCCATCAAGAATTAATTTCCTGCTTCAATACTTAAATTTAAAAATGTTGTTAATACATACTATATGTCAATAAAGATGACCTTGAATTCCTATTTATTTATTTATTTTTCTACATTACGATAATTATTATATTATAGGTATTTTGTATAATTGTTTATGTATTAGTGAGTATGTATTTGAATGTATGTATTTGTGTATTGTTCATCACCTGTAATTTAGTGTCATAATGTTTTCCTAAGCCTAAGGTTGCCTGGAAAAAACGCGGTTTAGCGATAGGCCAGTTTTACTTAACACATGTTATGTTTCTGTTATATGTTCTTCTTCGGTGTGGTTTACAAATAAAGAGTTAATGAATAAATTTGAATCTCGGCTTACTTCTCAACGTTTTTGCCCGCGGATATAAGGTCTTGTTTAGTTAACCTAAAAAAAAACAGTTTATACAGTATCCCTTATGTGGGATCCAACGTCTGTTATAATTATAAGCTGAAATCGTTTGGGAGCAAGTGAAAAAGTAATGTGGTGGGGCTTTACACAACACGTAACGACGACTTTAAGATAATCGTAACCGTAAGTAGTACACAGCTATTGCCTCTTGCCAACATCATTATCAGCCTGAATGGTAAATAATATGTGTTATCAACCGAAAGATGTAGACCTCGTGCAAGGTCTTTTAAACACTACGATATTAAAATATTAATTAAAACTAGCGTATGCGTGCGGTTTCATCTACGTTCCCTTTCCGTGGGAATATCAAGATAGGTACTTAATAGTCATGTCACTTCGCATGAGACTGGCCACTATATACAAAACTAGCAGTCGCCCGCGACTTCGTCCGCGTGAAAACCTCTTAGGTACCCTTCTAATTTTAAAGGCAGACTTCCATACAAAGTGTGCTCATTGCCCGCTCCCCCTCTGAATTAAATTTTTTTATAGTTTCCCGTGAAGCAATATCCTCCGTCCCGTCCTGTGTACTAAAGATCTACATTTTTGTTAAACATTGTACGACATTTCAGTATATTAACATTAACAATATATATTTTTAGCAAGCTGATGGGTAGAAATTGATATTAAATAGTATATTTCACTCTTAAGTCTAGCCTTCAGAATAAACAAAAATAATTTTACATTCCGACACACAGATCTAGAGATTAGCCCGTTTAAACAAACGAACGAATTCTTCCGTGTACTAGCATCGTATTAACGTTTCTATCATGAAAGTACCAAAATGCTGACCTCTATTCAGTACGTATAATATAACACGAAGGAGGTTAGAAGAATTAAATTTAGACGCCATTGCGGCATCTTCGTCCTTTTTAGAAATTTTGTAATATCTCCGAAAATATATAACTAATTAACTGAGCAGAGAATAATGAGTAGCTGTCAAACAATGTATCACGCACCGGCGCCATCTACTTGAAATAATGGTTTGTTGTATATGCTATGTGTCAGAGATAGCGCTGTATGTGAAAAAAGATTTTCCCGCTTTTCTGTTGAAATTTTTCCTGAATTTGCTTTGCTATAAACCTCACGGAGCCTGAGACCTTTCCAACGAATGCAAAACCGTGGAAATCGGTTCGTGCGTTCTGGAGTTATAGCGTCAGGAAAACCCGACTTATTTTTATATAACAGATTAAAAAAAAGGATTTTTACAATATGACTGGTAGTCTCAGAGATTTGCTGGAACAAACAGACAGTTTAGTGAAAAACTTAATTTAAAATTACAAATTACCAGAATGCTAAATGGCTTGGCGATACGTTTTTGTCGGCAGAGTGGTCACTAGCTACGGTCGAACCAGCAACTACTGGACAAATTAAGAAGAATCTGAATCGCCCCAGGCAGAAATTGAGACCAAGACCCCCGTCTTATAAATCCACAGCGCATGCCACTGCGCATCTCTACGTCGTTGATGTTTCCAGGACTCGTACAAAGCGTTTTGCATCAACTTTTATTATACGCATAGCTAAGGTATGAAATGCCTTTCCAGTTATTCCTTATTAAAACTTATCTATCTTTATGTGGCATCTTTATCTAAACTTTAATATATCATCAGGTGAGATCATGGTTAAGCGCGATCTTATTTCATATAAGAAAGGTCTGAAGGTGTAAAGACGGTTCCCTGTTATTGACATTATTTCAGATGTTTCGAATACGCAGTAAATATTCTTAATGTACGCTGTCACCAGCAGTGCTTAGACAATTTGCTTTCACGATCATTTTCGTTGGAGCCTACTTACTCACTCAGCTACTTACTCACTTACTCGCGTAACGTAATTTGTTGCTTCCATGTACAAGAGGACGGGGAATGTTTTTATTAGCTTACGCGTCGTATCAAAAATGTTCACGTAGATTTTGAGTGATAAAATAACTTGACTTTGAAGTAAGCACAATCATTTAATCGCACAACTGAGTGAGAGTTTATAAGACTGATATTATAAAAGCGAAAATTTGTGTATGTCTGTCTGTCACGCAACTTTTTACTCCATTTGGCTGAAATTCGGAGCCGCAATATAATATACTTTGTACCTGATATTTCAGTTTGAATGGAAACAATGCGGGTTAAACTAGTTTTACATAAATTGCGGGCAAACAGTTCACTTGATGTTGAGTGACTGCTGCTAATGGTCAATCGACTTGGCTTCGGATGCTGTATGTCACTGTTACAATATTCGTATTAAGAAATAACAATAATACGCAAAATGAAATTACGTCATTATTAAAGTAGGTAACAATTAAATAAATAAATTCAATAATTCAATGATTTAATTGTTGATCTATTTCGGTCCACTATTTGCACTGATCCAAACTTGTTTCAAAAGCCCAAAAATATTAAACGTTTAATCTGGATGTACAGTCTAAATATTTAAAAAAAATACATCTTTGTTCAAGCCTAAGCACACTCCAATATTTCATCTAAGCCTAAATTCCAGTTGGCAGTCGCAGGTACCCAGCGCCAAACTCCAACTATTCTCGAAAGCCTACACACCACGCGAGCACTCGTTGAACTATTTCCGAAGTGGAACTGACTATCATTAGTTAGTGAACTATGTCGTTCCACACAACTCTGCGCTGTTCCAAAAGTCCAAAAATCAGCTGTCAAACTTTTAAATCTGGACCAATTATTTTGTGGCGAAGCAATTATGGAAGATAATTGAATAAATATTTTTATTACCAATTATAGTAAAGTTAAGACTGTAATCGTCATCATTATCAGCCTATTTCACCGACTCTTCACAGAGTCAAGCCTCCTTCCTCATAAGGAAGGGGATATGGAACTTACCACGCAGGGTACAGGCCTTAGCATGATATTGTTTAAATATTATAACGACTACAATCAGATTTACTAAGGCCGATGGTATAACATACTCTCCGAAGCACGTATCATCACCAACTACAACATCAAGTCACCAACCCCAGGCTGAAAATATTTACTGAGAATTTTTCTTAAGAAAGAAAACCAAAATAGGTTTTCTTCCTTGAGGAAATCTTTCTCAGAAATCACTCTATTTATTTCTAACAACCGCATGAAAATCCGTTCTGTAGTCTTCGAATTTATCGCGAATAGACAGACAGACAGACAGACGCGATAAACGGGAAACTTTATTTTATAATACATAACGACGTCATGATATTGATCATAATAAATTAGTATTTATAATATTATATAATTAGTTATTTATAAGTTGCTAATCTAAACCACAGTGTTGTACTAATTTTCTGGCGTTTTAGATATCTTCATTAGAAGATGTAGCAGTTAACGAAAGTCGTCTTTTGCGCCTGCATTATCATGTTACTTTGCACTAATTATAACAGCAGATGTGCCTTTGTGTATACTGTATTTGCATGTGTTTCGCGTTGCTTAGATGTTATGTTGAATTGGCATGGGACGTGAAACGACGAGCTTCACTTGTTTGACGAACTCCCCAAAACGCAAGGGTTGATGTGAGAATAAAAAGATAAATATTTTTTTATGGGAGATAGACTTGCGCTTGTCTGATGGAAAGCAGTGACGATGTCTAAGTTAGAACGCGCTAACCTAGAAAATACCTATTCACTCTTGCTTTGAAGATATTTAAATTATACTCGTAGGTGGTAGGAAATACTCACACTGGTAGGGCATTCCACACTGTTGCTGTGCGTATTAGAAACGTGGATGCAAAACGTTTGCTTTACGCCACGTTGCATGAATAAGCAAGCTCGTGACTAAAGACCCCGGGTTCAAAACTAGTTGGGCATACTCCGACAACAGTGACGTGAGCTTCAGCGTGAGTATTTTAATAATATGGTGAATATTCGCGATAGCTTAAATTAAAAATTCAATATTTCATAGTTCCGGAATAGATTTTATACCCGGGTGTCATGACCTAAAAGTTGTATAGGCTGTTGGATCAAAGTGGCGGTTTGCGATTTCACACATCGTAGAAAACTACCTTAACTCTCAAAACGCGTTATCTAAGCCAAGTAATCTTAAAGCAGCGGTGTTTGCTGACGCTACTCGCTACACAAGAGTTTGTGTGGTATTACCATGTTTAGTGTTATTGTTATCCTACGCAAGTCTAAATTTGCTCTAAGATTAAACCATTTTGATACTTTATGAATATCTTATTATTAATTGCCTAAAATGATTTCAGGTATTAATAGAGAATTTTCAAATAGAACATCCCACAATAAAAAAAAATAAAGCCCGGAAATTTAATAAACTTAAGTCTGTGATGTAACATTTATAGTAGTGGGGCCGACGGGAAGTTTCGTGGCTGGTGGGAGGCTTTTGACTGTTGGGAGGCTTCGGTCGAGGCTAGTTAGTACCCTACTGACAAAGACGTACCGCTAAAGCTTCATAACTCCTCTTCGACAAATAGAGTAGTATAGAGCAGGGCCATAAATTTTAACTTGTTTATCCTTTCAGCTATATAAGTTTTTTTTTTTTATCGACTACAAGTTGGCCCTTGACTGCTATCACACCTGATGTTACGTGATGATGCAGTCTAAGATGGAAGCGGACTAACTTGTTAGGAGTGGGACGAAAAACCACACCCCTATCGGTTTCTACACGACATCGTACCGGAACGCTAAATCGCTTGGCGATACGTCTTTGTCGGTAGGGTAGTAACTAGCCACGGCGAAAGCCTCCCACCAGCCAGACCCAGACAAATCAAGAAAAATCTCAATCTGCCCCGCCGGGAATCGAACCCAGGACCTCCGTCTTATAAATCCACCGCGCATACCACTGCGCCACGGAGGTCGCCAAATGAGTAATTTTAGTTTTCCTTCGAAATGTTCAGAGAGACTTAAAATAGCCCTTTCCAAAAGCAGCTAAGAAATCTTAAATTTGTAAATCCGGCCAACAGACTGTACAAATTACAAGGCGCTTCATTAAATAGAAAAAATAAGTTTTTATTTTTATTTAATACAAGTTAGTCATTGGCTACGATCTCATTTGATGGTAAGTTAAGATGCTATCTAAAATGTAAGCGGGCCAACCTTTTAGGAGTAGAATGAAATCCACACCCCTTTCGGTTTCTACATGACAACGTACCGGAACGCTAAATCCCTTGGCCACCAGTCTTATAAATCCACTGCATCACTGAGGCGGTCGTTCGATGTCAATTAAATACAAAATAAATCTATATCAAAGTCATATTTATCATATAACATTAAATACTTGTATATCCCAGGCGCACTTTCTGCTAATAGCTAGAAACTTAGCATGTACGGATATTGCAGTATCTCGATAGACCCTTATGCATACAAACATACGTTACGGTGAACTTATTCCCCTTTGCAAACGTTTGAAAGTGTTAATGACTTGTCATTATAAGTGTTTGTATAGTGGACCGGCGCTCAATGTAATCTAATGTTTGATTGCAATTTATATTTGGTTTTCTAATAAGGAAAACATTATGGCTAGCAGTTAAATTAAAACTTATTTAAAATACAACACATAGTGTGTTGACAATTATTACCCGACTGCGTCAGAAAGAGGGTTATGTTTTTCGAGCGTATGTATGTATGTCCATTTCTTCGGCACGCGCTACAGCCTTAACGACTGAGCGGATTTTGACATGTCAGGTGTCGTTGAATTTTTAAAAATTGTGGCAGTGACATAGGCTATATAAATTTTCAAAAGGGCGGCTGTGAATGGGGGAAAAAAGGAGGGGATGTGTGTATATCTTTCTTCTATCTTAGCAATATGAATATCAAATGAAAGGTTGTAAAAAGACCATTTCAAAAATATAAATATCATATCATATTTATATTGCCGTTTTAACAAAAAATGGCATAAAGTGTACCGAGTCATTTCTATACCATTAATTAAAACAAAAAAGTCTCAAATAAAATTATTATTATAAAAACAAAAAACCCGACTGCATAGAAGTTATGAACTGAAAAGAGAAAAACAAGGATCACTATATCTATATAAAATTCTAAATACTTTATGGTGCTGCAGGCGGGGACAAAATAGTGGTAGATTTTTTTTCCCGCTGAAAATAAAGTATTTTGTCCCCGCTTGCATCTCCATAAAGTATTTAGAATTTTATATAGATATAGTGATCCTTGTTTTTCTCTTTTCAGTTTATAACTTCTATGCAGTCGGGTTTTTTGTTTTTATAATTATCTTTCTAATTAACGCTGAACTCCAGTGGGAGTTCCATGTAAATAATAATAATCAATCTATTAAATAATAATAATAATCTGTTGAAGAGATTTATTTCTGCCGCATAATAATGTAGCCGAAAAGACACTTTATTAACAGCTAATACATAATTATGACATTCTCTTATTCTTTGAGAACTGATGAATATAACATTAGCATTCCATGGATTCACCGTGCGGGTTACGAGTTAATCGTGTAGCAGAGGGTGTAGGGTTAAACAATTCTTTAACGATGCCTCACTCACCTACTAATTCTGTACACTATTGTTAAATAGTTGTAAATGTTATGTATAAGATCATCCTTATCAGCTGATAGACTGTTGCTTAAGGACTTCCACATATAATGGTCTAGCCTACACCCAATTGCCTCCTGTAATACGATTGATATAGTCTACTTAGTAGAAGGTCATATAACACTGCGTCTTCAGGTGCAGAGTCGCCATTCTACTTTCATCGCCTCATTATCAGGACCCTATCGGTTCGGTTTTCAAATGTAAGTATTTACACTTAGTTTAGGGTTAATTCTAAGCTAGCGTTTGACTGCAATGACGCCTGATGATAAACGAAGTTACAGTCTACAGTGGAACGCGCTTGCCCAAAAGATGACTATTCACTCGCGACTTGTAGACATCCAAATTGTAGGTGGTAGAGAAAACGGAAGATTAAGCATATTAGACTCTTCAATCTGAGCCCTCATTGACACCTTTATATTATATATAGTTTTACTTTATATAGCAGTTATTTTATATTTACAAATAATTATGTTTAAGACAATAAATTTAAGATCCAACAATGAGGTCAAATTGAAAAGATCGCTTTCGTCACTTAAAGCTAGTATAAACAGCAGCTGTCACTTAAGTTATTTCAATAAAACAATCAATATACCATCCTGAGTAATAGAATTCGGTGGCTTGATGCGGAAACCCATTAAAAACGCCCGACGGACCGTTACAGCAGTGACGTCACAATTAATGTGAACCCTTTTCATAGTAAATGACGCGAGGCTTTCCACGAGTCATCTTGCAAGGGTGTTTGAACTATAAGATGTCTAAGACGTCCTATGTTAATCTTATATTATAATTTCACCATTGTTATATAGTGATAAAATGTATGGCTCTTTTGGTTAAAAATTTGTCTAGAGATGATAAATGGCGACATAGAATAGATAAATGCTGGTTTTTCCTTTTAAAATTTTTTTAACCGACGAAAAAAAACGGACGAGGTTCTCAATTCGACACGTATATATTTTTTTATTTTTTTATGTATGACCAAGCATAACTTTTTACAGAGTTGTCCAATTTTGATAATTCTTTTTTTATTAGAAAGAACACACTTTCAAGGTTTCTACTTTAAAGACGTTATCTAGAACCCACAAACTGCTTTACTACGTTAAATAAAAGTAATTAGTTCATAATATCAAAGAACATAGATTAAAAGAATCAAACGTCCTACTACTTTGTCTCTCCTGTATGTCTATCCCGACCGACTGGTATTTTTAAGAAATACTAAAGTAAATATTTTTAAGGATTTATAACGCAGAAGTCCTGGGTTCAATTCCCGGCTGGGCTGATTAAGATTTTCTAAATTGGTCCAGGTCTGGCTAATGGAAGACTTCGACGTGGCTAGTTACCATCCTACCGACAAAGACGTACCGCCAGGCGATTTAAAGTTCCGATTCGATGTTGTGGTGAAACCGAAGGGACGAATATTATTCTGCTCCTAACTCGTTAGTCCGCTTCAATCTTAGATTGCATCATCACTTACCACCAGGTGTGATTGCAGTCAAGGACTATCTACCTAGTAGTGGCTAAAAAAAGTTTTTAAGTAAATATTTCATAATATCAAAGAGCATAGAGTAATATAGTCAAACGTCCTGCTACTTTGTCTCTTTAACCGACTTGTGTTTTTGGAGTTACGTTGGACAATAACAATAAAAATGTTTAATATTATTCATTCATATACATAATATTATTCATAAATAATAATGTGTAATATTTCTTCTACAAATTACGTTTCGAAATTCAATTGTCTCCCCCCTTTCAGTTACCCACCTAAAATTAGGGTTTCCGTGTCACGACACAGTGTCATTTTACAACTGAATGACAAACAATGTGGGGTAGATATTCTAATTGGTTACCCGGACGGCACTGTTTGCATAAGGCGGGAGCGACATGGCGATTGCAGTACGCCAATCGGAATCGGGATGAAAAACTTGTTTCGTAGTTTACTTTATTTGTTGAAATATTAAATTAAAATGAAAAAATATTTATTATAATGATATAAGTTCGCGTAAAATAATTAATAAAAAAATAAGACATAATACCGCAAATAAGTTAAATGTAGTAACCAATAAGTAATTAAATAAGTAGGTGGCAGGCAGTCTCCAAGAGCTAATTAAACCATTTATATTGAATACTTGTAATTTAATACTACAGACTTTTACGTCTAAGCTAGTGATGAAATCTGATATTTAGTGGCAAAAATAAAACTTATGAGCGAATGAAATAGGCAATACATTATAATTTCTATAAGGACTTAAAGGACCAATTAAAATAAAATAAAAGTAAAGTGAATTCACAAAAAGTTATCTAGTCGTAATTGTATAAAAAGCGTGTATGTTCTCTGCAAAATGATATTAATTTATATGATGATGACTTAATACATATCAGTGGTATATTTATTTACTAACGTTACTCTATAAAAAGGGTTGTAAGAAACGATTTCGACTACCTCAATGGCAATTGCGCCCCAAGTTTTATTTTTGCACGTACTCAATTTCCCGCCTCACTGGGTGTCTCGGAGAATAGATATTAATTTACATGAATAAATAAAATTTGCATCAAGAGCGTCCGAGACGCGGGTAGGCAAAGAAAACTGCTACTTGAATACTGCACTACGCTTTTTAGGTACCTACCCGCTAAATTATTGTGGCACATACCTGATGAAATTCTTATGATACATGATGATTTACATTTGATAGAGGAGTTTCATTTAATTTAACTTTGCCATAATATATTTCCATGTAAGATAATTCTTATAACAGAAAAAAAAGTCCAATATTTCAAACATTTTCTAAATGTTTAAAATTGCAACAGTAACAGTTGGGAACATTAAAATAAAATCTAAAGGTAGTACGATTGTTCAACTTTCCAGATTTTGTTACAGCTGCCATTGTAAAAAATACAAACAAAACGTTGTCATCTTCGAGTTCCGCTAGAATTTAAAAATTAGAGAGTTAGCAAATTCGGCGCACTCCATTTTTATTTCTGAACATGCTGTATGTTCCGCTTCCGTAGGTCCCTAGGGTTGGCAACGAATGCATTTTATTCATGCTAATTCTATTTCGTGTGTTTGCTTTTAGAAGTACCGTGTACTCTAATAGAATTTCTTTTTATATTTGTTTTTTTAATTTAGTGCAGTTTTGTCCTAGGAGGATAGCGCACAACAGATGTAAAGTGGAGTCGTGTTAACTTTTTAACAATTTCCGACGAAACTCCTAAATTTTAGGATTTCGTGTTTATTCTCTGGACACCGAAAAATATACAATCCCGTTACAAAATGAGATTTTTAGGAGTTTTACGTATTTCCTGTGTATTTTTTGAAATCCTAGAATACAGAAAACTTTATGTGTTAACAAACAGCCAGAAGGGAATACAACTTAAAACACCAAAAGACAAACTTAATAACAATTTATTTATAAAGACATCAAATATGATCAAAATGAAACATTATTACAGTAATTACTTAATTAAACATTACAAGCACAGATTCTAGCAATAGTCAAACATTATGACTTCACAACACTTGGACACTAACGTGAATGATAACAATTATGCATAGGGGCATATTTTATAGCCTAACGCCCGACGAGTACCGCCCCTAGTCTATTATCTATAGTTTACCCGCGGTACCACAATACAGCAGATGAGGCCACTATATTGTCTATAGTCTACAATGCTGCCAACGTATGTCATATTAAATTCGATTTATATTTCATTTTCGTAAGCTTACAATCTTATATTGTTAGTAGTAAATAGTATGTACTTAAAACTAGTAACAATAAATAACTACAAGTATAAGTTTACTATGAGTTCTATTGACATCAGCACTTCTTAGGTAGGTAGGATGTAACAAATATAGAAAATTAACCCACAAAATGATATACTCGTGGAAGGCAGGCAGGTCACAACCAACTGCACGAATCAATCGTGAATAAAATATTGACAGCATTAATTAGTACAGGTCTGGCTGGTGGGAGGCTTCTGCCGTGGCTAGTAGTCGTCGACAAAGATATGCATGATTTAGCGTTCCGGTAAGATTTGGTCTAGGAACAAAAAGGGTTGGGAATGTCATCCTGCCCTTAAGAAGATAACCCACTTTCTTTTTTACCCTGGTGGTAATCGCGTCATCAATTACCACCAGTTGTGATTGCAATCTCTTGACTGCATACTACTAATTTGTAGTGAATAAAAATTAGAAATAAATACCGAATTCTATACCCAGTGTTAACCATTTCAAGCATACACCGCGACACTAATGTAAATCCTGTCTACTTTACTCTAAAATATATTATGTTAATACAACGCCCGCGAAATCCTGCCAGACGGAACATTGAGACCAAATAATAGCGTAAAGTAACCCAGGCTTTTCACCTCGTATTTTCAGTATTAAGTATTTTGTTGAAAGCTCTTTTCTGGCCCCTCTTTGTAGCAATTCGATATCATCCCCTCAGAATTATGAAAGTGTATAACAGTATAAACATTTTCACGCCCCATCCTTTCCCCCTGCTTGCCGCTTCCGTCTGCGTGGTATTATTATCAAATCAGTCCATAGATACCTGTCTAGATAACTACGTTACACCCCCTATAATGAGAAAATAAGGCCGTTACGGAATCTAAATCATTGTTTTATGATACCAGTAATTTTGTTTGGGGGGTTGACTTGAAGTGTTATTTTCTCGTAACAATATTTTTTTTGTATATATTCTTATGAGTCGTTCAATAAATTAGTCGGTAAAGTTAAAGACCTTAGTATACCTTATATATGTAACAATCTGACAGTAGGTATTTATGAGTGGGTCAAACTTTGAAAGCTGTTTTCATTTATCATGAAGTGGGATGACGTTGAAATGCTACGTTGAAATGATACATAGGTACGTATCTTCGTTGAGAATTTAATGATTTAATATCAAGAAGATATAAGAAGAATTGAAAAGATAGTAGGTAGTAACGAGTTTCTTCCCATTCATCATTTTCATTACACTTGTTAAAGCATTTTTAAAATAATTTGTTTTTAAAATATGTAAATTTAGGGACTTGAAGGCTATTGACAGTGCACAATTGCGCTTAATTGTAATTTATAAGGGATTATAAGGTAGTAGCTAGAAGTCCTAATCCTTTAACTAAGCGTACGTGACAATGGAAGGACCCGCCCGGATATGCGTCGATTTGCATAATCTATGCATCGGGGTCCATTAATTTTCTTCTAATGCACGCCATGGAAAACAGACTGGAGGTATATTTTCGTTGTAAAATTTTTATATTTTATTTTTAAGTGAATAAATATTATAACCTTACTAATGAACTAACTGAAAATGGCTATGTGGTTAGTTTATACGCAATAGAAGCGGGTGCGAGGGTTTTTTTTGGTTGTGAGGTGAGTTTATTCCTATTGTTTGTTAATTGGGGACCTTACATAAAATAAAGTCCACCTACGCCATCTATACTTGATCGGGAGGAACTATTTTGTGTTTATTAAATTTCAGGGTGACACCTAGCTGTCGGCACCAGTAGCGAACGAGATGTAAATTTTCATCTCTTTACAATACCAGCAATATTACTATATAACCTGCTAAAAGACCTTAGCCTTACAAGAAATACAGCAAGCTCCATATTAGAACGAGTATCCAAAGCTGGATCTTTCCAAACTTTGTGAGTGTTGACGCGCGTCACTAAGATATTCCTTTTAAACCTACATTCGTGTCACAAGTCTCGGGCTCTGTTTTGAGGTTTTCTCTCAGTCACGCGATGGACCCGGCACGCGCACGTTGAATCCATGGAATTCTAAGATATTTGTCTCTTATCAATGATTTGAGGGCTTAATAAGAAAGCTCAAAGTCGCTGAGCGGACAATGGAACTACCCGTATGCTTAAAGTACCCTTTAGTAATTAAATAAACCATGAGTAACCTTGTAAAAAAGTTTAATTAGCTTATCAAATCACGAAGATGAAGAAGAATAGTTTAAAGTGGTTTTATGTTCTACGTGATATTGTACTGAAAACTTACCACGCTAGACATTGGGCTTTAACATAATTATGTAGTGTAACCAGCCACCCATAGTTTAGATGTTAGTTAATTAGTTAAGCCGAAAAATTCATGAATAACATTATTTTTGCTCCAAATTACAATTTCATTATGAAAACAAACATAGCCTAATTGCCTTAGTTTAATATTACTGTACACGAAATTAGTCTATGTATGAGTAAAAAGAAGAAAAAAAAACAAAATTATACGTTCTCATATTATCTTGTTATTACAACTGGTTGGCGTTCAACTACACTGCAGACAGCAACAGTGTATGTGACATTTTCGCAATGAATTGAATTATGTAATTTTAATCAATTTAATCAAATTTGATTTTTAGCATTATGTAAGATAAGACATTAAAATGATAGGAAAAATATTTCAAAAATATTATTACAACAATTTAACTAAATTTTTTTTTAATTTTAACCGTCAATTTTATTTTGTTTCTCTGACAAAATAAGGCAACCGTAGGTACTTAAAACCAGCTATACAGTATTCTATTTGTCGACATGTCTATCCATTGACATATTAATAGTATGGACTTCGGGTCAGCGATAAAAAGTGTCCGAACCAAAAGTAAGCCAAAACGCGAAATGACTTCCAATCGCAATTCAGTCTCATATTAGCTGACTGACAGAATACACGTCAATAATGCCGTAATGTGTTATGAAAAACTTGTAGGAACTACCCGAGTAAGGTGAGAAAAGAAGACGGTGTACCATATTTTCAGTAAGTAAATATTTACTGATGATTTTAAAGTATTATTTTGCTTTGAAACAGGCTATTTTATTAAAATTTTAATAAACTATAGAAACGAATTGCATAACCAACCAAAATGAACACAAGTATCTATCTGTCCTTTTCCCATACGCTACCCGCGTATAGGATAGAAGGAGTGCAATATATTTATCTAATTAACCACATTTAGTTCGGATCTGCCGTGAGCAATAGAATGTTTTAGAACAACGACTGCATAGAGTTATTTTGTTGTTTAACATTTGAATTATTTACTTACTTAATTTTTGAATTAAAATAATTAGATTATTTTCAATTCAAAAATTTTTATTTATTATGTCAACTTTTATTTTTTATGTCATGAATATTAATCAAATATCTTTTACCATAATGGTATATTAATTTGATAACTATAAGAATTATCTACATGAAATTAGGAACAGTTATTTAAAAAAGTGATCTAACGTCATTGAAGTAAAAAAATATATTTTCAGTTTAAATAAAAAGAGGAAAATATCGAGAACTTGAAATTTCAAAGTAAAGAACTATATCGAGTGGCATATCATTTTGTACATTTGTGGATTTGATTTGTAATTAAATATTATTATAACTAATTATTATTTTATACAAGATAATTACAACAATTATTATTTGGTACAAGATTTATCCCAGCATATAGAGGTCAGGGATATGTAAATATAAATTAAAATTTGTTGTAAATATAATATTTAAATATAAGATGCCAAAAAAATTTGAAAGCTACCGACTCCACACCATTTATGTTGTCCTATTTTCACGAGAAGCTGTCATGTCAAAAAAAGGCTGCCATGGTAACCGTCAATCGAAGCTTTTACTTATTGCATGCAATTAGACCGTTGCAAATTAGACTGTATAACAATACGATAAGACATACATTACAATGTTATTTTGTGTATAAAAACATAAATACATCCTAGTGTGTATAAAATATCTTGGGACACTTTTGACGTAAATTTTGCATTAGACCCGAAGTCCATAGTATTAATATGTCAATGTGTCTATCGGGAAAAATTTTGATTATATTATTGCAGTCTATTTGTTAATTTCTTTATTTTTTACTGTTTTCTCTCACTATTTAAATACTTTAAAGTACATTTTGAATACCTAACCAATAGAAATATTTAGACCTTATTTGGTTTCAGTATACTGAAAGAAATCATCCACTCTGCAAAAGAAAAATAACATTAAATAGCTAAAACATGAAGATGTGATGTCCCTTATGCTATATACCAGGTTCTCCTGCAGCTCAGTAGCGGATATCTATCCCGTAGAGACGCTGAATATACTTCATTGGTAGTGAAGCTTTACCCGAGACTGGCGGAAATGAATATTAATTCGGAACTCAATGCTTTTCATACTAAACAATTATAGTCTTTATTGCTTGGGGCATAAAGATCTCATTGAAACACGTAGATATATGATCACTGCAGTGTTTAAACGTCTGTGCTACTAGATTATCCAATAGATAGCTAGAAGCCGAGTTTACACGTGTACGTCCTGTTTTTTTAATGATGTAGCTTTACCTAGGAAACCTAAAGCTGGATTAAACTTTGACGAATTTGGTTAACATTAAACATCCTAGTAACCAGTTCAATAATTATCAAGTTTTATGAGTCGACGATCTCCGTGGCGCAGTGGTATGCGTGGTGAATTTATAAGACGGAGGTCCTGCGTTCGATGCCCGGCGGGGCAAATTGAGATTTTTCTTAATTTGTCTTGGTCTGGCTGGTGGGAGGCTTTCGCCATGGCTAGTTACCACCCTACCGACAAAGACATATCGCCAAGCGATTTAGCGTTCGGGTACGATGTCGTGTAGAAACCGAAAGGGGTGTGGATTTTCGTCTCCTCCTCCTCCACTCCTAACAAGTTAGCCCGCTTCCATCTTAGACTGCATCATCACTTAACATCAGGTGTGATAGCAGTAATGGGCCAACTTGTAGTCGATAAAAAAAAAGATATTTTTTTCAAAATTGATTCTCTACTAGCTCTACTCGACTCTAACAAGATTATCGTCCCAATTTCTTAATGACAATAATTTTTGGTACTGCAATAAAAAAATTAAATTACCAAACCTAATACAACAAAGTTAAGAATCAATTAATAAATTTAATTAGTTAAAATTAACAACGACTTCATTAAGAATTAGTTAAGTTTCATTTAAATTATATATTCTACTAATAGGACAGAATAATTGATTTTATATTCTTCTAATAGGATTGATTATAATATATATAGTAACATTGATTAAATTATCTATAAGCTTATTGCAAGTACGTTCATTTATTCTATAAACTAGGAAAATATTTGCTGCAAATAACTTGTTTGCTTGATAACAAAGAATATTCCTGTTCGGAGCATAATTTTCATAAGAAAATCCAACTTCCTTTGTTCGAAATAAAACATTATTATAATGATATTCCAAAGAATCCGTTTCCACATCTCCCCGATAACAGACTGACAAGTTTTGCGACAGCGTCGTCGATTTCCTAAGCCCCCTGCTCCCTGGAGGAGAGTCGTAATGAATATTAACATCACAGGCGGTGGGATCCAACAGCTTGCGTGCAAGAGCCTTATTTGTGAAACAGCTTCACAATATTACGCCTTATTCTGTTACACATAAGGTATGCGTATTGAGTTTGTTGTAAATTGTAGTACACTTTGTTGTCTGTATGTACAGTCTGCATCAGATTGCATGAACTTTTATAAAGACCTCGTGGAAACGGTTGCAAGAATTGAAAAAAAGTATAACTTTGATACTTTTAGTTTTAGGTTTCCTCGTGTATGAAAATTCCCCGTCACTGCCTATATAGCCATAACCACCTATTAACAATATTGTGTTATGTATTTTATTAAGCATTTGAATGCAAACCAAAATATCACAATTAATTTGCGCATGGTAAAAATGGTAGTTGGTAGAGCATTTTTACAATGCATATTGGAAACAAAGAACTTCTTCTTAAATGCAAAACTAACAATGGCTATCCATATAAGCTAGTGATTTAAAACAAATACTTAAATATGTTTTAAAATAATATTACTATTAAATGGATATTAGGAAGGTAGGTAGGTAGGTACTATCTTTTAAAATATTTCTTTGGGTGGTAGCATTAGTTTCAGTTTTATCTGACTCTCAGTTAATTTAAGACGACGTGAAATTATTCACTTTAAGACATTCATTGACAGGTTTCATTACTAGTGATCTTTACATAATTCATCTTCATTATTATCAGCCTATCAACGGCCCACTACAGAGCCAGGCCTCCCTTCTTATAGGGGAGGGGATACGGATGGTAGACCCACTACGCGGATCAAATACGGGTTCTCAATAATATTTCATTATTAACGATCACTATTGAATATTGATAATAGTGACTGGGACCGGCAGCTTAACGTGCTGTCTGAGGCATGGGGTCGTAACACCACCAACTCCTTGACTCTGGGCTTGGAATGAACTGAAAACTTCAGAGAAGAATAAAAATCTCAGAATTATTCCGTGACCTGACCCAGGACCTCGTGATCGAAGCCACGTGCGCTAACCACTAGATTAACAAAACAAGACTGTCTATATACTTAAATACATAATTAAATCACGCTAAAGCAGTCAAACATTCATTCAAGTATATATTGAGCTAAGCGTAAGAGTGAAGGCTTGTTCTATCCTTTAAAATAGACTGATAACTATAATTGCAAGAAAAGCCAGGTCCCAAGTCAATAAAAAGAGGTTAATGATGATGAATGGTGAAATTAATGTCGTAAACTTAAAATCCAAGCAGGATTTATGTTACATTTATCTGGAGTCGACTGTACTTTATGTTTATTATTGCAAGTTATGTGCACTGCTTTGCGCTAACTAAAGGCTAGCCGCGAGACATTGTCCGTAATGTTTCTTTATAAGATTCTATTGAATGTAATGGTAATTTGAAATTGATCAGCAGAAGGCACTAAAACTGTAGTACTACACATTGGTCTCGTTGCGATTGTTGATCTAAGATGGATAATGTACAATTATAAAGTAGTAAGGTATTTGCATCTATTTATATAAGTAGCCCATAAACCCGTTATTTCTATTATCGATTTTATTATAATACTAGCAGTCGCCCGCGACTTCGTCCGCGTGAAAACCTCTTAGGTACCTTTCTAATTTTAAAGATAGACTTTCATACAAAATGTGTAAAGGCACATATAGTGTGCTCATTCCCCGCTCCCCCTCTCAATTTAATTTTTTTATAGTTTCCCGTGAAGCAATATTCTCCGTCCCGTCCCGTGTTCTAAAGGTCTACATTTTTGTTAAACATTGTATGACATTTCAGTACATTAACATTAAAAATATATATTTATGGCAAGCTGATGGGTATAAATTGATATTAAATAGTATATTTCACTCTTGAGTCTAGCCTTCAGAATAAACAAAAATAATTTTACAATCCGACACGCAGATAGAGATTAGCCCGTTTAAACAAACGAACAAACTCTTCCGTGTACTAAATAGATATTTGAAAAAAGGTCGAATTCTTAATTCATCATCGTATATATAACATAGATCTAAACTCCCCTCCCGCACGCGCGCCCCCGCCTTGGTGACGCTCACTTCGCAACGCAGAAATAGTAATATTTTAATTTCGCCATAACTTCAAAACCAAAAGTCCAATTTTAATCTTTTAAATACCAAATATTATCTACATAAACTTTATTTTGATAAGGATTAATAGCATGAGTAAAATAAATGCGTTTAAATGTAGTCCAAAAAAAAATTAAGATTTAAAAAAAAAAAAATGGTTGTTGTGCCTCACTCGACATAGATAGGTATAGTGTGTCGCGGACTTTTTTGTAGATATTTATAAGATCTCCAATTAATTAGAACATTTTATGGTTCTATCTTTTATAGTTTAGGCAGCGTAAGCAAAATAAGTAACTTTTCTGGTTGATTTTTTACACCTTGTGTCCGAAAAACCCAAATATTTTACGGAACCCTATTTTTTTCCAAAATAAAATTTAGCCTATGTTACTCGTGGATAATGTAGCTTTCGAATGGTGAAAGAATTTTTAAAAACGGTCCACTAGTTTTTGAGCCTATTCATTACAAACAAACAAACAAACAAACAAACAAAGTTTTCCTCTTTATAATATTAGTATAGATAGTATAGATAATATCGTACATTTTTTACATCTTGTGTTTTTTTTTTACTATTTTTACCATTACTGCTATCACACCTGATTTTAAGAGATGATGCAATCAAGATGGAAGCGGGCTAACTTGTTAGGATTATGATGAAATCCTCACCCCATTCAGTTTCTACACGACATCGTACCGGAACGCTAAATCGCTTGGCGGTATGTCTTTGTCGGTAGGGTTGTAACTAGCCACGGCGAAGGCTTCCCACCACCCAAACTGATTCTACTACTGGATAGGATTAAATGTGTGACTCTACTATTAGATAATTACCCAAACTAAAACTTCCATCACTCTATTACAGTATTGAAACGAGTAAAAAGTACCAGAGTATCAGAAATGCTATAAAGATCTGCTATAAAACGGGGCTCGATTCGGAAGCACGTGACGTTCGGGCGGATGCAAGCGAACTTAATAGGAAATTCGATCGTTGTCTCTAATCGAATCTGTAAGCTTTTATGAAAGCTTCTGTGGCCGATGGAAAATGATACTATTGAGCGAAAAATGGAAAAATTAATAAGGAATTAACTACAAAGATTCCTTTTATATATATAGTCAAAATTAGTGGCCTTCCGTCATTTTGTGTGGACACCACCAAATAAAATATTTTATTTCAAAAGTTTGATTATATTTCATAACAACTGTCTAAAGCTTTAAAATATGTATAATCGAATGAACATTAACATTAACTCACAAATATTATTTTTAAATATAATATTTATAATATTAGCATAGTTTTTAGTACTTTTCCAAATAACAATTGAAGGGTGCCAATGGCATCAAATTTTTATGACTATAACTCACAACTTGAATTTTACTATTAAAAATTGGTTTAATAAACTAATAACAAAATAATCGTTTTGCGCATACAATGTCACTGTTTTTTCTGAAATTAAATTAAAGCTCCTTTTTGCACAAATTTGTTTTGTGAAAACCGAGAGTTACAATTTCTGACATTATTTATGTGCGTACATAATATATGCTCTATTACAGCTGCTGAGTGAAGTCGGGCTGCTAGTTGAAAGTGTATAAAAGACTCAGAATAAATCCCTTGCTCGCGTGGCCCATAATTCAGTGCAAAAAACGAGTCGATTCGTATATAAACTAGTACCTAAAGCAGTATCTAGTCAAATCAGTCATTAAATAAGCAGCAGACCACGCTTAAACGCAGAAATGATCGAAGATATTTAAATTTCGATTTGACGTCCCACGATACCCGATAGCCATGAAAATATACTTTTTAGCATTTACTAGCAAATACTTGCAACTTCGTCTGCCTGGAATTCGGATTTTTATAAGTTTTTATTATGATATGAACAGAAGAAATGAGTGTTGATGCGCGTCACATAGAAACCTTTTTAACCGACGAAAAAAAACGGAGGAGGTTCTCAATTCGACACGTATATTTTTTTTTTTATATGTATGACCACGCATAACTTTTTACAGTGTTGTCCGATTTTGATAATTCTTTTTTTATTAGAAAGGGCATACATCCATTGATAGGTGGTCCCATTGTCCGCATGTTAGGATCTGATGACGATATCCTGGGGAAATTGAAGGAACTCTTCAAATTTTGGAGGCACGCTTACAGCGATTTCGGTTTTTGTCTCGGTATCAGTAGCTTTTTGGCTACTAGTGCCGTATAATATGCTATGACAGTATAGCACCAGTACGTTACGTGTCGATAAATCACTAAAAAGTAAGAAATAAAATTTTTTAACAAAAAATAGAACCGACTCAAAGCGCACTAAAAAGTAAAAAATAACTGTGTCATTTAGTTGCTTTAATTTACTTAAGCATATCTAGGAGTCGGTGCCAGCCAAGGTTTCTACTTTCAAGGACGTTACCTAGAACCCACAAACTTCTTTACTACGTAAAATAAATGTTCCTTAAATTTGCTGGCACCGACTTCATAGATATGCTTGAGTAAATTAAAGCAACTAAATGACACAGTTATTTTTTACTTTTTAGTGCACTTTGAGTCGGTTCTATTTTTTGTTAAAAAATTTTATTAAAACTACACTTGTCTCACTAGTTTTGGGTTCTTTTCGGAGTTTTTCTCTCAGCCACGCGTTTGACCCGGCACCCGTACTGTAGAAACTCTTAAATAAGAAATATAAAGGCGTATCTTTACTAATATTATAAAGGCGAGAGTTTATATGTATGGATGGATGGATGTTTGTTACTCTTTCATGTGCAAACTACAGAATAGATTTTGACGAAACTTCACAGAAATATAGCTCACATATTAGAATAAAGAATCTTATTCTTTACGCATTCCATGGATTCACCGTGCGGGTGCCGGGTCCATCGCGTGGCTGAGAGAAAAACTCCGAACAGAGACTTGTGACACGGGTGTAGATTTAAGGGTACCCTTAGTGACACGCTGAGGACCCTTAGAGGGCGCTGTAGTGTGCTGACAGAAGCATTGGCTCTGTATTTATAGTGTATTTTAAATTCGTAATTGGCAAGTTTATGCTTATTTCCGTAAAATACGTGTAAATTTGTGAAAAATACATAGGTGGAAATGTTATTAGCATCATCCCACGACTATAACAGTGAAAAAAGTGAATAAGAACAAACGTTTGTGTACTGGTCAACCGTTTCGAAATATTGTGAATCAGAGACTTATTTTCTTAATTAAAACACAGTTTATCGCGAAATTAAACTTAATAAATACTGTTCACCGGTGTTAGTAGTGCTAAAAAACAATACAAAGTGAAATAACATTGTTGACAACAAAACAAAATTTAAGTGCCGTTATTAGAGGGTTAGCAAAATAAAAACTGACACATTAAATCAGTAACAAGTTGCCGTTGAAGCCGGCTACAAAATTCGTCAAGTTAACTTAGTCCATCGGTGGCGTATTACGCACGGCACCAACCTTAACCAGCGAGTGCCCGAGTTCAAACCCCGGTCCGGAACGCATTCAATTTTTTCGGTTTTTTAAAATATTTATAAATTCTTTGTAAACATGGAAAATATAGTACAACTTCTTAAACAAATTCAAGAAGACTTGAAAGAAACCAAGGACAATGTTAAAAATAGTGAAATTAACTTGTTGAATAAAATTAACGAGAAGTTTGACCACGTACAGAGTAAATTGCAAAGTTTAGAGGTTACTGTTAGTTCACAGGAGCATAGACTAGACTTACTTGAAAGACAAGTCAGAGAAAGGAACATTATTATTTTCGGTGTAGAAGAAAAAGAACACAACTACGATAGTCTGAACAAAAACATCATTGAAATTTTTAATAATGTTATGAAGGTAGGTTGTACAGACTTGGATATACAGTCACTCAGAAGGATTGGCAGGAAAGGGGAAAAGACAAGGCCTGTAGTTGTTACCTTTTCGACATTAAAAAGAAAAATCGAAATATTACGTAATAAAAAATCGCTGAAAACTCTAAATTGCTACATTAAAGAAGACTTTCCTCCTAATGTCTTACTCAAACGACGAGAACTACAAAAACAGGCCAAAGAAGAAAGAGAAAAAGGAAGGCTTCAGTACAATGGACCACATACATACAATGGAGCAAATAATCGAAAAGTATAAAGAATATAACAGAACCCTCTATATTGCTTTTATCGACTATACTAAGGCATTTGATAGCATATTTCACGATTCCATCTGGGAAGCATTGATAGAATGCAATATTCACACAAAATATCTTAAAGTACTTAAGACTATCTACAGCAATAGCACTAGCAGAATTAAACTCGAAAAAAGGGGAAATATAATAAAATTATGTAGAGGAGTCAGACAGGGAGATCCATTATCCCCAAAGCTGTTTATTGCAGTACTGGAAAGTGTTTTCAAGAAATTGAATTGGAAAGGCCAAGGTATAAACATCCTAAATAGACACCTAAGTCATCTAAGGTTCGCAGATGATATTGCTCTTTTTGCTGAAAATAGTAATACACTGGAAAAAATGATAGTATCCCTAGACACAGAAAGTCAGAAAGTAGGTCTACATATGAATATCACTAAAACTAAGATTATGACTAACAGTATTCCTAAACAAATATATTTAAACAAAACCGAAATCGAATACGTACATTCCTACATATACCTAGGAAAACAAGTCTCGTTTAAAGATTCCAATACAGAGGATGAAGTGGACAGAAGAATCGCTTTAGGTTGGAATAAATACTGGTCTCAAAAAGAGATAATGAAAGGAAAATACAGTTTAGGCATTAAAAGAACGGTTATGGATACTTGTATACTCCCTACTTTAATTTACGGAAGTCAAACGTGGGTCTATACAAACAAAGTGAAGAACAAAATAGCCATTTGTCAAAGAGCGATGGAAAGAAGCTTAATGAATTTACGCAGGCTCCACAAAGTGAAAAATAAAGAAATAAGAAAGAGGACAAAGTTAACTGACGCCTTGCAACAAGCACAAAACCTAAAGTGGAGGTGGGCTGGCCATATCGCTAGAACAACAGACAAACGATGGACTCACACCACAACCATATGGCCAGGACCAAACGGAAAGAGGAGTGTAGGACGTCCGAAGTCTCGTTGGTGCGACGACTTAAAATGTATAGCGGGCCCACAATGGCTATTAACGGCAAAAAATAGAGGCAAATGGAAGGAACTGGGGGAGGCCTATACCCATTGAGGGATCCTTATATCAACAATATCAATATTGTACATATTACTAACAATTTAGAATAAGTACTTTACTAACAATAGGTTTAAGAAATATGAATACTTTTGTGAAGATTAAGGATAAATAAAGGCTTTATTATTATTATTATTATTATTAGTGACACGCGTCAACACTCACCTCCTCTGTTCAAATTATTCTCCCTGCCCAGCCAAATTCGGAAGGACCCTACTAGAGCAGCTTTGAACACTCGTTCCAATATGGAGCTTACTGCACTTCTAGTAAGGCCAAGGTCTTTTAGCAGGTTATAGAGGGACTTCGCTGGTATACCCCTCGCACCCACTTCTACCGCATAAAAACTAACCACATAGCCATTTTTGGTTAGTTCATTAGTAAGGTAACATGGGCCACAATTTATCCCCAGTTTTTCGCGGAAACGAGAACTAAGCCGGTGAAACCGCTCGCGTCCTTTACTAATTTTTTTATGAGTGCTACTTCTATAAAATACTGATACAATTTAAGTAAGTTTTGTTATATTTCAATTTTATGAACAAAGACACTGACCTGAAAAAGACCTGACAAAGCTTATAATAGGTGCGTAATTTAAAGGTGGTTTGTGTCGTCATAAATTGTTTTCTTAATATAAATTTCTACATCTTAGGAAGTCCCTTTTATAAAACGATATTAATGTGTACAGATTTAGCTTACTGTTTTGTTATACGTATAAGAAAGTATTTTATCTTGTATTTGTATTAGGGCCATAAATGCATATGACATGTTGTTTAAATAAATTTTCCGCAAAGGGTACACAGTATGCAGCAGGTGGGTGCATATCATTTTGTGAAATTATGAGCAACTTTCACAACTGTTGTTATGGTCTAAGAGATTATCATGATCTTCATCATTGTAAGTTGTGTTCTTTGAGTTCATATTTTGGCCATGGGTTGTAACTGCAACAAGTGAAGGTATAAAGTCTCATATTAGTTTCAAGAAAATATAAAAAATATTCTCTATATTTAAGAAAATAAAGCAAACGTTCCTGGATTCAATCCAGGCCAGGAAGGCCAGGCCTTCTTATTAAAGTCCAAGTCAATAGTACCCCAAACCATTTGACAACCTCCGTGGCGCAGTGGTACACGCAGTGGTTTCATAAGTCGGAGGTTCTGGGTTCGATTCCCGGCGGGGCAGATTGAGATTTTTCTTAATTTGTCTTGGTCTGGCTGGTGGGAGGCTTTTGCCGTGGCTAGTTACCACCCTACCGACAAAGACGTACCGCCAAGCGACTTAGCGTTCCGGTACGATGTCGTGTAGAAACCGAAAGGGGTGCGGATTTTCATCCTACTCCTAATAAGTTAGCCCGCTTCCATCTTAGATTGCATCATCACTTAACATCAGGTGTGATAGCAGTCAAGGGCCAACTTGTAATCGATAAAAAAAAAACTAACGTACTTGTATGAAAGGTTTAATAAATTCGATATGGGACCCTACCTCTATGGGAATGAAGCGTGATGGATGTACGTATATTTAGGCCATAGAAGTCTAGATTTAAAAACAACTATCTCCTAAAGCCAGTATGGCCCTATGTAGTTGCCTGACTTTCTTACCCTTGGTAGGAGCATATACTTAAAAGTTTAAAGCTTTTATTTATACTGATAAAGCTGATGACTTTGTTTCATCAAGCTAATCTTAGGAAATACTAGTACTAACTGAAAAATTATTTTTGTGTTAAATAGTCCATTTATCGTGAAAGGCTTTAGGTTATATAACATCAATTGCAACTAAAAAGAGTGAAGAATCATGGAACATGTGGTAAAACGGGGAAAATTATTCATTTATGAGGGCTAATCTAATTATGATAAGTTATAAGGAGTAAGTTAGCCTAGTTTTATTTTCGTAATCATATTTAGTTTGACGGCCGAGTGGCGCAGTAGGTAGTGACCCTGCTTCTGCTTCCTAGGCTGTGGGTTCGATTCCCACATCTGGAAAAATGTTTGTGTGATGAGCATGGATGTTTTCCAGTGTCTATAATATATATAAAAATATTCATCAGTTATCATAGCACCCATAACACAAGCTACTTACGAGTACCTACGCTTACTTTGGGGCTATGTAGCGATGTGTGTAATTGTCCTATAATATTTATTATTTCATGCGGACGAAGTCGCTGGCATCCATTAGTAAAAATATAAAAGTCTAGTCTAGTCTCTCATTCTATATACTGCAATTATAAGTGAATTCCATTATATTATTAGTAAGGGTTGAAATGTAATATATATGGAAAATATAGTTAGTTCATCACATTAATTTATCCTTTAATGAGATTTTCCAACTCAATTATCACCGCATACACCTGGTGGATAAAGCTCTATAAAATTGTAATAACACTAATGGCATTCGCATGTCTTTATTTATTTAGTGTCTCGTAAACCTAACCTTATTTCAAATAGTTTAGGAGTAGTGGTCGTTCGTTGTGGGTGTCTCTACCATTGGACAATGTACTGCTTGATTATAGTTCCTATCTAAGAGTAGATGTCCCTTTGCTTAATATTACAGCAATAAACTCTATTCTAGATCTACTGAAATCTATACAAATATACTGGCAATGGTAAGTTTACCACAGCGAAGAAAAATAAAGAAAAGACTTTATTTTTCTTCGCTGTGAAAGGAAGCATAAGTAATATACGTTGATTATATAATTGTGAAGTTTCATTAAAATCTATACAGTATTTTTTGGGTAAAATAGTAACAAATATCGATCCATACATACAATCTTTCACCTTTATAATACTAGTAGGGATGTATTTTTCGATTGTGCAAGTATTTTCTAGGATGATGGGACACAGAAGCGAGACTGAGAGGCTTGAGAAATTAAAGAAGCAGGAAGATAATGACGACCTCCGTGGCGCAGTGGTATGCGCGGTGGATATATAAGGCGGAGGTCCTGGGTTCGATTCCCGGCGGAGCAGGTTGAGATTTTTCTCAATTTGTCTTGGTCTGGCTGGTGGGAGGCTTTCGCCGTGACTAGTTACCACCCTACCGACAAAGACGTACCGCCAAACGATTTAGCGTTCCGGTACGATGTCGTGACGATAGGGATGTGGATTTTCATCCTTCTCCTAACAAGTTAGCACGCTTCCATCTCAGATTGCATCATCACTTAACATCAGGTGTGATAGCAGTCAAGGGCCAGCTTGTAATCATTAAAAAAAAAAGATAGCTTGAGAACTTGGTGAAGGAGAAAGAGGAACGTCTCTGTAAGACATCTCCTGTGAGACTCAGACTTCGACATTGAGTGCCATTGGATAGGAGTTTGTGGCGTGATTGTGTAATTTCGAACACCCCCATAAGGTGTCTATAAACATCCCATAAATAAAATTAATATGATGATAAACTTCGTAAATTCTAGTGTAGTGGATACACTATCTCTTAACCTATAACCTAATTTATTAAGTCGCTTTTGTTTTCCGAATTCCCTTTGAATAATATAACGTTCCGTTTTATTAGCTTCATAGTTGAAAGTTTATGATACTCGACAAACACAAGTTTAGAGCCTACTAATTTAATATAATCTGATTTTGGGGGCACGTGTTGAAAGTATTATAAATTTCCCGTAGGAAAATGGCGGCTTTGCGTCAGCTAGTCATAAACAATATTGCCCATTTGTGTGTTTAGAGCCTTGAATATTATTTTCATTTAATGGGGTGTTTTGAAGGTAAGCAAACATTAACTGTGGAAATACTTGTTTTGTTGAGCTACAGAATTTATGTGATTGATATCACAGTAACATTGTAAAGGTAAGTTTTATAAGTGTGTTTATTTGTTCATCTACTAAACTAATTGGACAGTAATTTCTAAAACCGCTGCAATGGTTATTTACTATCGGAAAAACTCTATTACAACGAGTTATTATCGTGACTTATTTTGCGAGAATTTAGAATTTTCTTATAATTTAACGAGACAAAAATCTACCTATGTATTTGATAGCCTATAGTAAGATATGTGTCAATTCAGTAACGTATATTCTAATCCGGAGTAAGATCTACGTTTTTTTTTAATTTTACGCTAATCAGTTTAGTAGTTGCGACAAAAGAGGAAACAAATGTATTTATTATACAGTTAAATTTCGCTCTTTATAATATGAACATGATATACGAATAATGTTAAGATTTAGGTGTGTTTTGAAGATTAGTGTGGTTTTAAAGATTCTGTAAATAAATAATTGTTCGGTGTTTATATTTAGAGACTAGAGTTTGGTTGAAAATAAAGACAGACTGGACCAGGTGATTTATCCGGAAAATTTTAAAAAATAGCGGAAGGCATTCTTAAAATTATATTGAAATAACTTGGATTTTTTATGCGTTGTCAAATTTTATATTATATTCTATGTGTTATATTTTTTATATCTAACGCGATTTCTTTTTTAATTTGCCGGGCAATTTCTGTTTCTGTCAACTAAGGAGACAACTTATGTAATAATATTCAGGCAATAGAAATAGGCTGACAATAAATCGTCGCTTTTCGCATAATCGAGATAATAGTTTTTGTAATATCAGCCTAGCCAGAGCAATAGACGTCAGCTTATGCCACAGAGTAATATCAACTTTGTATTTTACGTCCAATCGGAGCACAGAGACCCATTATTCACTATTACAACTTTAACACAGTCGCATGCCGTAATAAAAGCTAATCCTTTAATAAAAATTCAATTCTTATGGGGATTCGAAAAGAAAAATAGTACGACCGAGTTTCGCATTTATGTAAAATTTTAATCCACACTCGCCGGCAACTTTCATTAAACTAATTTTATAATTCCGCTCGAGTTAGTTACGGGTTATTAAAAAGTTAATCTAGACAATACCAGTTGTTACAACCGTGAGGGTTTTTACTGACGTAGTCTACGTTTTGCCTTTTGCTTATTTATATTTATTGTGCACGTACAATTTTCTTTCTGGTTTACTTTTTCTTTTGAATTAGTTAATTAAACATCAATTATTCTTATTACTACATTTTTTACTACTGCACACAAGGTTTAGTTTAAATAATTGCATTACTAGGTATTTTGTACCGCACACGTGTATGTGTAACTAGAGACAGTAAGCTTTTTTTTACTTATTTAGCCTTAGCATTTGATGAGCCTGCAATTACACCTGATGGTAAGTGGGCAATCTAAGATGGAAGCGGGCTAACTTTATACAATATTATCGTTTATCAATACAAGTTTATCGTTTGACTGAAATTTCACCAGCTGTTAAGTGAACATGTAAACCAATTGTTGTACTAAATGGTATATTATATAGACCTAACTGGGTTTTACATAACATCATATATGTTATCTACTGGCGGTGCATCTTTGCAGCGAGGGTAACAAGGCTAGGTAATTGTTAATTAAGTTAATTAAGAACTCTAATCCAGGTCATCTTTAGTTCTAGCCATAAACAACCAACAGCATCAAAAAGGTCGCCGAAAATTTGCTTATTTGCTCTTATTTTATAAAAAATGTATAAAACGGCAAACAAAGTATCTTTGTACAAGATCAATAAGTATCTAGCATATTCCTTTGTCTCCTGGGTTTCAGGATTACATTATTTTGGGCCCTATTGACATGTAAATCAACAGGGGCTATTAAATTTGCATTCTAATTAAACGCCGCCATCTCTGTGCTCCGGTTCTCTTTACCGGAATTTTTACTCACATTTTAGTATGATTGAATTTCTACTTTGTTTACTTACGATTAATACTAATAGAAGAGCAGCTCTCTTTATGCTTAGTTAATTTATTTTTTATCTTTTTTTATCATCGTCATCTTTGTAACATGAATATTTTTAAGCTATTGTATAGCTTCTATCGCGGGCCTTGAGCGTTGAGACCAAATACAATTTTTAACGTGATATTGCAAAAAGTCATATATAAAAAGTCATATCACGCTTGAAAAAAAAATAAAATTGCGGAACCTCTCTCAAAGCGCCTTACCGCTAAGCCACGTTCCCCGATGACGTCGTTGCCGAAATTGTGCTTTTGATATTATGTTTTTGATACTCAGGGGTGTAAGGTTTTTCGTTACGGAATTTCTGTATTTGGTCTCCACGTTCAAGGCCCGCGATAGAAGCTATACAATAGCTTAAAAAAATTGCGGAACCGATGGGATTCGAACCCGTGTCTCTCTGGCAATCCGGGCACTTAGAGCGCCTTACCGCTAGGCCACGGTCCCGATGACGTCGGTAGGTAAACATAGGTTGATAAAAAATGCTATGCAATAGCTTTACCGCGGACGGCCTTCGTGGCGCAGCGGTATGGACAGTTGATTTATAAGGCGGATGACCTGGCTTGAGGCCTGCAGGGCTGATTACTTAATTAGTACAGGTACTGATACACTTCAGCCTTCAATAGTTACCACCCTGCCAGCAAATACGTACCGCGAAGGGAGTTAGCGTTCCAATACGATGTCGTGCCGAAACTTTTTCTACTGACTTGTCAGGAGTGGAAATTCATCCTACTCCTCAAAAGTTATCCCGCTTCCACATAGAGTGCATCATCATTTACCGTCTGATGTCAGATGTTTTTTTTTTGTTTTTATCGACTACACGTTGGCCATTGACTGCTAGCACACCTGTTGTTAAGTGATGATGCAGTCTAAAATGGAAGCGGGCTAACTTGTTAGGAATGGGACGAAAATCCACACCCCTTTCGGTTTCTACACGGAACACTAAATCGCTTGGGGATACGTCTTTGTCGGTAGGGTGGTAACTAGCCACGGCGAAAGCCTCCCACCAGACAGACCAGACAAATTAAGAAAAATCTCAATCTGCCCCGCCGGGAATCGAACCCAGGACCTCAGTCTTATAAATCCACCGCGTATACCACTGCGCCACGGAGGTCGTCGAGATGTATTTGAAGTCAAGAGCTTACTTGTGGTGAATAAAAAATAGTACACTTTAGAAGTTAAACGTCCATCTTTCGAGTAGTTCAGTGCCTTCGAGCTCTAAATCTTCTTGGATTCTTGAATTTTTCATCCTGGCTTCGTAGTGAGTCATTAAAACATTCAGATTACTATGGTGATGCAGTTATGGTTTATTAATAATTCTTTATTTCATCTTATTCGCGGTTAAGCTAAAGGTCAAAGTTACTTTATTTTAACGTTATTACTTTGAACCTACCACTTACGTATCTGAAATGCCTTTATTACCATGACAATGTGAGACATTGTAGGTACAGACAGAAAATCTGATGTTATCGTACGTGAGCAAATAATTTTATTCCCTCTGACCGCTGCGGACCCTACGCGTGATAATGCATTATTTATGCCACCTAAGACAACCGAAATGAATGCAGATACTGACGAAAAAGAAGGTAGAAATGCCATATCTCCTTTTGTTTCCAGTAGTGTTCCCAAATGTATAGTTTTGTGTGGGATTTTGTTACGTTAATAATAGAGTTTACAATTTAATTACGACAGGATTCTTCCGTAACAAGTTTTAATATTAAAGGATTTTTTTTTTGTTAGTAAGTACAGTTAGATACAGAATTAATATGATTTGTTATATATTTCAATGTAAAATATTAATATAATATATTGAGAATGTAAGATTTATGCTGACAGAATATAATTAACTAAACGTATTATTTATTATAAGTTAATTAAAGGTATTTTCTTATAAATACTTAATATTTTTTTAAGAATTAACTAATTAATTATGATTAACTGTAGTTTTTTTTAATTGTTTTTGTAGTGTCTAAAGCGATATAGGTAAAGTTGCAGTTATGAAAAAGTCGTTAGTTTCGACTCGGGTTTTTACATATTTACAATAAAACCAAACGTCCTTATTTTTTAAAGTTGGATCAAGATGACTTATATAAACTTCTATGCAGTTCATTATTACGAAACAAAAATAAAGTGACCAATCCTGAATAAACGCCAACAACGTCTGGCAACACTACCGCTTTCAACGACAAAACGTGCCATGTGAATAAATAACACAAATAAAAATCCTATAAATATTGAACAGTATATTTCACACTTTGCCGTGAGCCGCTGTAACTGAGATATATTATGACACTCTTATATGTTGATGCGTCCTTTTTTTCGGGTGGCGATGTTTTAGTTTTTTTTCACTTACCAAATCTTTGTTTGTAAACGATACGAAACAATGCTGCTGATTTTTTCTTGTTTTTGTCTGTTGCATTTTGGGCACCGCAAAAAGTTTTGGGGAGACATAATGTATAAAGCCTTGGATGACAGGGTTCTTTTGGTGAAATGTTTTTTTTTGGTTGCGATATGTAAGGCGATTGCGGATTTTTTTGCGCGTCCTTCCATTTCTGTGTAGAGTCAAACGTCATTTTGATCGCGCAGATATAAATGATAGTTTCAAGAGATTCGTATATTCCATTGTATATTTTTTGTTCAGTCGCAATTAAAACTTTTAGTTAAACCTTGTACTGTTTTGCCGAAACGTTGAGAGTAAAAACTGATGGGACTAAATCATTACCAACAATATTACTTATCGGTATTTTTATCTTTTAATGTCAATTAAGTCTTTATATAAAGGAAACTAAAAGTATTCGAAATATTTTGTATGTTTCATATTGAAAATGCATTTTCATTATTGTCAAAGTTGCAGTAGTCAACATTATAAGATATTATGCGATTTTTCACCCGCTATCGATATTGAAATACAATTACTTATTAACAAAAAATGTACCTTCTTATTTATTTTACTTATATCTATTATATCATCTGGCACTTTGGCAGTGCGGAGAGCCCATATTAGTCATAAATTGTAATATTGTATAGGAACGCTCGCTTAAAACATACCCTGCAATAACTTGCCCGTCAATGAGGCATAGTACCTTCTTGTGACTGTAATTATAAAGCACTTTTTCTGATCACAATAAAGTTGATAACCAAAATCTATGTACATATACAAACAGAATTGGGTTAGTTACAATGCCAGAGTAGCTGAAAGGAACTCTATACACACTGGCACCAAGATATCATATTCTGGAATGACTCTATTTTTTATTCCAAATCTATTTGAATTCGAATTAGTAACTAATGAACAGTCAAACATAGTTCCAATGCATTGAATTTATTAAAACACGAAATAACATAATCAAAATTTACTAATAACCCAGAAGATTAATAAAATAAAACAAAAAAACGGGATGCAACCCTATTGCCTGTCAAAATTAACACGTCGCGTTATCGTAATGAAATCAAATAACTAGACGAACAAAAAACACACTTCACAGCACAAAAGGCAATATAAAAAGTGGCGGCTTCGAGCCTGGCATGGATTTTAGATTCCAATCAATATTTCATCGTCACGGGCAGCCGGTCACCGCGTAACATCAGTGTTCCGGCATCATGGACTAGGGAGACCCGTGCAACCGAATTCATTTATATTCTAATCAGTGTGTTAATTAATAGAATTAACGAAAGCATAATTGGTTTGTCATCATCTTTGTCAGTCTATTTTTTTAAGGACCACAGTAGTGTCTTTTCTCTGAGGAGGGTAATTAATTGCTTAGTTTCTTAAACTCTAATCAATATTTGACAAAAGTAAAAGTTCTCGCACAAGCGTTGCACTTTACGGGCATCTACAAAGAGGATCCTTCTATGACTTACTGATGTTATTTCTTGAAGGCAGGGTATCTTACCCAAAAAACGCGCACCCGGGAGACAGCGTAGGAAATGAATTGATGATATAAAAAAGTGCACCAAGTTTAGCTACACGAAACTTAAAATTGTTTTATAGGACCAGAAGAATTTTGTATACCTGACTGCCAAACTTCATTTTGAAGAAGGCACATGATGATGATGAATTAATATTTCATCATCACGGGCAGCTAGTCATTAATATCAGTATTCCGACATCATGGACTAGGGAGATCCATGCTAGCGAATTAATTTTTATACAAATGAGTGAGTAAATCTATTCTAGGTAGGTACCTAATTGTGCCTTTTCCCACAAGAGGGTACCTATTTAATGCTTGGATTCGTTTCTTATTCCACTCAATACTTTAAAATCACAGACCGGTCAGCGGTCTGTGTTTTGACATTATGAACTAGGTAGAGCTTTGCAGCAGAATTAATTTTTATTCCAATTAGGAAATTAATTATAATTATTAGGATAAATAAACATAATCGGTATGCTATCATCATCTTTATCCTATTTGTATGGCCCACAGTGCCTTTTCTCTCAGGAGAGCTTTTCTCTCCTTTATTCTTAATTTCTCCTTTCTTTCCAGGCAAGAGTGTGGATTTCTTTTCGAATCTTATAAATTATAAGATAAAAAAATCAAGTTGCTAAACCAATATTTGCAAATGTTGCAGTAGCAAAATAGTTTACGAATAAATATCAGTCTACTAGAGCTATTACGGAAAACTACACAATATGATAGTGAAGAATATCTTAGCATTCCATGGATCCGCCTTGCGGTTGCCAGGTCGTCGTGAGGCAGAGAGAAAAACGCAGAACAGAGTCTGAGACTTGCGACACGATACCTAGCTCTAAGAGTACCCTTTGTGACCGGTCACCACTGGCTTTCGCTGCTCAAATTAATCTCCTTGCCCAACCAAATCTGGTAGGATCCTACTAGACCACCTTTGGAGACTCGTTCTAGAATGGAGCTTACTGCAGTAATTCTAGTCAAGGATGCAGAATTCATCCAAGTTTTACCACTCATTTTGTATCTATTAACCTGTGTCCGTACAATAAATAGTTTATGGCATTGTTGCAAAATAAATATGTTGTACATACATACATAACATCACGCCTTGTTCCCATAGGGGTAGGCAGAGACCATATCCCTCCATTTGCCACAGTCCTTGCATACTTCCTTAGCTTCTTCCACTCTCATTAATCCTTTCATACAAGCTCGTCGGTTTAGGGTACTCTTGACCTGGCCATTATTTAAAATGTCCTGAATTTGGTCCAGGAACATTCGCCTAGGCCTTCCCCTTCCAACATTTCCATTCACCCTCGCCTTGTAAATCTCTTTTGTCAATCTTCTTTCATCCATTCTCTCTACATGTCCAAACCATCTAAGCATCCCTTTCTCAATTTTAGTCACTACATCTTCTTTTACACCACACTTTTCTCTTATCATACTATTTTTAACTCTCTCACACAATTTTAACCCACACATACTCCACAATGCTCTCATCTCTCTATGTATATGTTTTATGTTGTTGTATTATATTTATATTATTGGCGTTTTTCCTAAACAAATATTTTTCTTTCTTTCTTAAATATAATCTATTATTCGCAAAAATATTTAATATTTATTTTTTAAATTATAATACTTACACAGATTTATTACTGTTCTCTATGTAAGTTTCACAAACCAGTATTGATAATAAACTATGCAACACGTGAAACGAATATACTGGATTAAACATTTCTAAAACTAATCAAAAGGCTAGCGGATCCATACCTTTCCAATTCCAATATTGGGTGTATGGGGGAATGAATAGTAAATGTAGACTGCAAAACGGTGCAATAGTATTTGCAAAGCTTATATAAATCAGTTGATTGTTCACTCTTTCAGATTTACTGAGGTAATGTGTAACGTTTTGAGGTACTGTTTCTATACCTTAGTTTATACTAATCATGTATGTTGTATGGTTGTGTCGCAGTCAATCCACTGCATCTCCCAATCTATAAATCATTAGAACCGGTGGGAAGTATATCGATCAATTGATGATTTATATTGGATTTTTTGTATTCAGTACAAGTTAGCCCTTGACTGCATATTACAGACACATGTTATGGTAAATGATTATGAAACCAAAGATGGAAGCGGGCTAACTTGATAGAAGAGGATGAACTCTACACCCTTTTCGGTTTCCACATGACATCGTTCCGGAACCCTATATTGCTTGGCGATACGTCTTTGGCGATAGGGTGGTAATTAGCCACGGCTAAAACCTCCCACTAGCTAGACCTGGACCAATTTAGAAAATCTTAATGTGTCCAGCCGGGACTCGAACCTTGGACCTTTGTCTTATAAATCCACTGCACATACCACAGCGCCACGGAGGCCGTCAGAGTAATCAATAGGTATTGTCATTTTAAAACGAAAGAAAGCTTCTATTGTGTCAGAGGAAAATTATAAATAACTTTACCTGTTAATGTTTATAGAAAAGTTAATTCGATAATAATTAAAAATAATTGTGACCATATTCTTCTTTCGTCTATTAATATAATTAAATGACATGAACGGAAAATTTAAACTGCCTATGATTAAATGGAAATAATTGAACGGAAAATTACCAAACTCTGAGAGAGGGATAGAACATTTATATTAATTAATTAATTAAAGACTGAGTAATACTTTGAGAAAAATACTTATTAGAAATGTATAGAAAATTCCAATAGGAATATCTAAGAATACCAATATACTAAAGGCAGTCATACGCGGAGTTTAAATTTAATTTAACTTCGGAACTTAGTGAATATTATAGAAACCATTAACTAACTAGCAAATAACTTAGACTTCAATATTAAGAACGCAAAAGGCAAAACAAAATCAGTTTGACGTATGGACTCTTGCAGCTTGCAGCTAACCTTTTCGCGATGAAGTATTGATGTGCGTACAGTAACACCATAAACATCAAGTAATATCTAAACACATCCAAACGACTACAACCCTTATAATATAAGACGCAGAGGTTAGTTCCCTTTGAAATATGTGTAGTTCCTTCCCAACTCTGGATACTACATACGTTTAAAATATGACCTTTTAAATTATTTCTCTTGCCGTTAGCAACGTTGCTATTAGCGTAAAAGATTCTATAAATATTCTTGTCCCATTATTGTAAATGGATTTTTAAATCATCCAGAATTTAATACTCGTTTCTTAATATTTAAAAGCGAGTAAAATACGTCTTGTAAACTCAATTGTACATGTTATGTAGCCTAAAACTGGTGGAGATCATACCTTTGTCAATTTATAAAACCTAATCTGTCTGCCTATGCTCTCTTGTCATCTTTATAGTATGTATTATAGTGATGACTGAGGACATGATATATTATTTGTTTATTTCTTAATTTACTTTTTATTTGTACACCACAACAAAGAATAACATAATATACCTATCATCATCATCATCATTATCAGCCAATGGACGTCCACTGCTGGACATAGGCCTTTTTTAGGGACTTCCAAACACAACGATCCTGAGCCGCATGTGCCCAGCGGCTCCCTGCGACCCGTTTGATGTCATCAGTCCACCTGGTGGGGGGTCGATCAACACTGCGCTTTCCGGTGCGGGGTCGCCATTCTAACACGGCCCCCAAGTATAGCTGTTCGAACCACGTGCCCCGCCCATTGCCACTTCAGTTCTGCGACTCGCTGAGCTATGTCGGTTATTTTGGTTCTTGTGCGGATCTATTTCGACACGCAGAGATACTCCGAGCATTGCCTTATGAAGCCCGCAGTTAGCGACCAAGTCTCGGATCCGTATGTCATCACTGGCAACACGCACTGTTCAAAGACCTTCGTCTTCAGGCACTGAGGAATTTTGGACGAAAAGATGTCACGCAGTTTCCCGAACGCTGCCCAACCGAGTTGGATTCGGCGGTTCACCTTTTTAAATTGGACCTACCTAACTGGACCATATGCCCTAGGTATATATACTCGTCTACACTTTCGAGTGCAGAATTTTCAACAATAACTGGGTGGAGCGAAACATGAGCATTACACATGATCTTTGTCTTGCTCAAGTTCATTTTAAGGCCCACCTGTCGAGAAACTCTGCTGAGGTCATTGAGCATATTATTAAGGTCATCTAGAGATATACCTATAACAGACATAAAAAGCGTTAAGTAGAACTGGTACAAAAGGCGCTAAACATCGCAGGCAACATTAGGCTTAGGAAAACATTAGAACATTAGAATGCAGGTAGTGAATGATACGTATAAATAGATACATATTAATACATACATAATTACTCTAAATATCTATACTATAATTATATAATATTTTATATTGTTCCTATTGTTTGACGGCCGAGTGACGCAGTGGGCAGAGATCCTGCTTTTACGTCCTAGGCCGTGGGTTCGATTCCCACATCTGGAAAATGTTTGTATGATGAGCATGGATGATTTTCAGTGTCTGGGTGTTTATCTATATATTATAAGTATTTATGTATAATAAGTATATATAAAAATATGCATCAGTTATTATAGCACCCATAACACAAGCTACTTAGTAGAGTATGCTTACTCTGGGCGATAGCGATGTGTGTAATTGTCCCATAATATTTCTTTATTATTTATCTATTTAAGAAAATTGAATTAGAAAATTAACAAAACTTTTTAAGATTTAAATATATACTTTTGTCATTTGGTACAAGTTATGATTACAGTACCATTCCAAATTCCAAGTCCAGACTAAGAATTTTTACAAAGAATTTTTGGAAGAATCGAAAGCTCAATCTGTCGTAACACGACCCAAGGCTGGAACCCGGGATCTCTTGATCCAGATGCACGTAGGGTACCACTGAACCACAGAGGTAGTCACTTAATAGAGTTCACTAGCATCTCTGTGTATCACCAACACGCTTAGTTAAACCTATTAAACCCTGTGCTATGGTGTGTTCTGTGGTTAAACTATGCAAACTTAACTTGGCACTATAAAATGTTTCGAACTAAGCAGTTCCGAAACTCAGTACTCCGCTAGCGAATTGAAGGTGTTCGCATAGTGTAATTGAGTTCACGAAGGATATTACTAGAAGATTGCTCGTCAACCGAACTTCTCGCTTCAATCACTTCGAATAGTTCCAATTCGAATGTTGATTAAGCGGAATCCGTTCACTGGGACAGTAGTGAATAGGTGATTCCGAGCGCACGGTAGTGGGTCAGATGGAAAGTGTAGGTACTTGTATTTTACTTTATGTAACTAAAATTTTTTAAATAAAAATAGAACCGACTCAAAACGCACTAAAAAGTAAAAAATAACTGTGTCATTTAGTTGCCTTAAATTACTTAAGCATATCTATGAAGTCGGTGCCAGCCAAGTTTACACAGTTATTTTTTACTTTTTAGTGCGTTTTGAGTCGGTTCTATTTTTATTTCTTACTTTTTAGTGATTTATCGCCACGTATTGTACTCGTACTATACTGTCATAGTATATTATATGCCACTAGTAGCCAAAAAGCTACCGATACCGAGACAAAAACCGAAATCGCTGTAAGCGTGCCTCCAAAATTTGAAGAGTTCCTTCAATATCCCCATGATGTCCTCATCAGATCCTAACATGATGACAATGGGACCACCTTGGAAGTATGCCCTTCCTAATAAAAAAAGAATTATCAAAATCGGACAACTCTGTAAAATGTTATGCGTGGTCATACATAAAAAAAAAAGAAAAAAAAATATACGTGTCGAATTGAGAACCTCCTCCGTTTTTTTTCGTCGGTTAAAAATATAAACATGTCAATGTTAGGAACAATCGGAATATGTAAAACTATAGAAAAATCAAAATTAATTGACTTCCAGTATTGTTACAAGCACTTTGGAATCATCAAATTTATATATTTGTGGCGACTCTGCTACCGGCTCGGAAGACAAATTCCTATCGAGATGAATCAGTCAGAAACTCAGTTCAGTAGTACTGTAGATGTTTGTTACCTACTTTTTCACGCAAATTGTACTGGATAGATTTTGATAAAATTTGGAGTATCTAGGTGTATTTTAATCTCGAAATTCTCAAAAGGCTCATCCTCGTGAAAATATATGTGAATTAAAATGGTCCATATCGGCATACTTGTAAGAAAGGGGTTGATTCATTAACGATTACTATTAGATGTGGATAATAGTGACCGGGGCGAACTTAATGTACTTTCCTAGCACGGAGGTGTAACATCACTAACTTCCCGACTCCGGGCTTAGAATTTTAGAGAAAATTCCTAAGAAGAAAATAATTTAATTTAATAAAGACCACAACTCGACCAAAGATAAGATAATTAGCCACCTATAGGTGGGAGACCTATGAATGCCTTCCAGTAGCCAGACCTTGACCAGTTTTAAATTCAAATTCAAATTCAAAATCATTTATTTCAAGTAGGCCAAAAAAGCACTTTTGAAACGTCAAATTAGACTATTTGTAGTGACTCTACCACCGGCTCGGAAGATAGGTCCTGTTGAAAAGAGCCGGCAAGAAACTCAACAGCTGCTCTTTTAAAATCATTAATTTTTACAATATTAATTGTATTGCTACATAAAATTATTTATTCTACTACATGTGTGAAGTTGAAAGCTGATCCAATTGTCTCTCAACCTCTTTGTCATTGAGAAAATCTTAATTGGCCCAAACGGAAATCGAACACCCCCTCCGTCCAATAAATGCACTGCGCATACCACTGCACCACAGAGGCCGTAAAATGTTTAAGATAATATGAACGACTGTCCAAAAAAAACTTTATTAAATTGGAATAGTAAGTACTTTCTGGACGTAAGGTATAACAGCTAATTCTAAAGTAGTTCAAAAACATCCCCACGTAACTAATTCATACGAAACAGTGTCTACACCACAAGCCACATCTCGTCTCAGTTACGGCAAACCGAAATTACGTCGCCACGTAACAAATTCCGTACACTCCTGAACTCATAGAGCAAACGGCAGACAACCCGCTGTTTGGACTGCAATCCATTACCATAATTAACTGCAAACATTATCGCGCCGGTGACAAGTTCAAACATGTCGGTATCGGCGAAAATTGTGCGCAAATAATATCTATTTGAATGCAGTTTGCACTGTAGGTAGTGTTCTAGGAATTTCTCATTACGTTTAAACGCCGCTTATTCGGATCTGTTAATGTGACGTTTAAAATGCACCGTTATTTTGTTGGCTTGTTCTTAACTAAATCTTAATATATACAATTTTCGTGTCACAGTTTTCGTTGCCATACTCCTCCGAAACGGCTTGACCGATTTTGATGAAATTTTTTGTGCGTATTCAGCAGGTCTGAGAATCGGCTACTATCTAATTTTCATCTAATTTTTTTTATTTTTTAATGCAAAACAACGTTTGCCGGGTCAGCTAGTCTAATATATAAAATTCTCGTGTGACAGTTTTCGTTGCCATACTCCTCCGAAACGGCTTTACCGATTTTTACCAAATTTTGTATGCGTATTCAACAGGTCTGAGAACCGGCTACTATCTAATTTTCATCTATTTTTTTTTTTTAATTTTTAATGCAAAACAACGTTTGCCGGGTCAGCTAATGTAATATAATAAACTAGCGGCCCGGTACGTGCTTCGCAACATATAAAGTGTAATAATAAAATAATTAGGTAATTAGAACATCAAATTCAATTATTCAAATAAAAATATTTTATTAATTGTTAGATATTTTAAATCTTAATCTCAAACATTTGGATAAAACAATATTTTTTGTTTTTCCATTTTGAGCATAAATAAACAAACGGCTGGGGATACCCACTCTAGAACAGGCAACATAAAGTTGGCCATGTGAAAAACATGATTCCTCCAAATTCACACCGCAAACGTGAAGTGCATGCTTCGTGGCATTTTTCATTCATATAAAAAAATCATTAGTATGAATGAACTCAACAATTATGTTTAAATATAAACACAAATTTAAATATAAGCACAAAGCCACAATAATTATTATCGCTGACAATTTGCTTTATCTTTTTTTTTATTTATCGAAGCACGTCCAAAATGAAATGTCCGCATGAACGACATAACAAAACGGAAAAAAAATAAAAAAGTTTCAATGTGACAGCAAATTCCCCATCTCAAAAAAATTTTAATAGCTACAAACTGATCCGCCATTTGTTGAATTCATTTATTACAAAAAATGTGATAAATGAAGAACCGCTCGACAGATTATAAGCAAACTTCACATAAACCATCTGCTAATTAGTCCGAATAAAGCCTAAAAATTTGGTTTGGATATGTGTGTTCTTGAGTTATAAAATAACAACGAAGAGTGGCATTGATTTTTATATATATAGATAACAGGCCAATACACTTTTGTTTTAAAATGAAGAAAAATTACACGCATATTTTTGTTTTGGTTGTTAGGTAGTTTAAGGTGCAATACCAGTAACTCCCCAACCTCAGATTGAGTATATTTACTAAAGCTAAAGAAAAACTCAGTATCTTCACCATATCACTAGCTCCACAGTCAACTAGTCCACAGAAAGAAGAAGAAGAACTGAGTATTTTGTAGTACAATAAGTCTTTGAACCCTGAAGCTAAAAAAGAGGCTACCCGTTGAGCCGAGATCTATCTATCTATCGAGAGCATTTGTATTGTCTAATTTTGATTTATTTTTAAACTAGTGTAGGTATAATAATATTCAAGTTATAAGGCTATGTATATAAATAGAAAGGTTTCTACAGTTTTGTATAATATGGAAACTTATCCTACGACCGAGCTGTTATTGATGAGAAATATTAAATTCCTGTAAACCGCGATGATATCAAACATATTGCAATTAAACTCCAGAAAGTTTTAATGAACGTTTGATTGGAAACGAAGTAAATAATCCTACACGATGTTTGTTTACTTTGGTAACTTCGGAAGGAACGAATTTTATACACGTTTACTGAACGTTTCGAGTTTTGTTTGATAAATAACAAGTGTTTATATTTTGTATCTTGAAAACGAAAATTTTCTGTGTGACATATGTTTAACTATCTTTTGATGTAAATTTTATTGAATTAATGCCGGGACGTAATTTTAGGAATATTTTTTAAATGCAAGTTGTAAAAACAATTTGTAAGTAAATTGTATGGAGTGGTAAGCCCAGTAGTTTATGTAGTTAACATCTAAATGAGTGACGAATTTTATTGTATATTTAAAAAATAAATACTCTACTTGAATACAATTATTAAGTTTGACTCTTCTTCGCCATTCTTAAGTAATACCTACGTATTAGTTATAAATTTTTAGAAAGCCAAAATAGAGTTTTCAATTCAAAATGAAGAAAATTAATAAGTTTTACAGTTTAATAAATTACTTCGTACCTATAGGTTCAAATTTGTCAGACATTCTCCGACAATGAGTTGAATTTTCATTTTCTAGGTAGGTATACCTGCTTATCCTTCCATATCTCCTTAAAATGTTTGAAATCTCGGAATGATGAAAAGCTCTACATACTAGCAAGTTATCATTTCAATATAATCTCAGTTTTAATCGATAAAACGATAACATAATCTTATTCAATGGCAAATAAGTTAAAAGCTTTATCTAAGCCATCCATTCATAGTCAATGAGCAGATATTAAAACCTAACAAAGTATATGACATAGTATATAAGTACACTTCGCAATCTTTTAAGCTTTTCAGCTTGTAAGTTCTTTATTTTTAAACACCATGTTATGAACTAGTAGGGTCTATAGAGTAGCGGTAGGTTTCGGGAGTAGCTAAAGGCAAAGACGCAATACCTAGCTATTCAACGTTTCGATGCGATTTTGCATACAAACCAATGACAGCGAAAATCTGCCGATGCGTGCTACTTGCATCAATAAAAAGCAGTTCAAAAGTACCTCTCTATTTAGTTTAATTTATTTCGTATGCATTGTAGGAATTGTAGAAGTCTAACGGTCCTAATGGAATAGTACAGTCTTCACAAACTATATCCAGAGGTACTATTTGTTTATAAGCGGCGAAAAATGAACTTTAAAACCAGATTGTTTAAGTTAATTTTAGTCTTACACAATATTTTCCACGTAAACCATCGATATTAACGAGATACACTATCACGCACTAAAGGTGCTGATCTCTTATCAAACGATAGAATCCCATTCGTATATAAAACAGTTAGAGCTCCAATGATAAATAGTGTGAGATGTTTAGCAATATGTAGCCATTAGCATTGAAATGGTTCTCTTTATCGACGATCGGGCATCAAGTGGAATAGATTTAATTCTAAATTTTGCATTGTCTATGCTGTCGATTGCTGATACAGATGGGTTATGGGATCGCCTTCAGCGGGAGAGGTCGTTTATACACAACGATGTTCCTCTTCCTGGATTATATTCTTGGGACTTTTTAGATGTTGTAGTTGCTGTTACTCGAATACGATTGCTGTTCGTATAACACCAATCAATTTGAGTCGACCCTAAGAGCATAAGGGGACAGAATATCTGTTTAAGTGTGTGATACTCAGAAGCCGTCTTTAAGAGATATTGGTAGATATAGATTCCTAGGTCGAAAGTTAATTCATAATTAACACAACAATTTTAAAGATCAGATTGCAACCCTTATATAGAATTATGCAGTATGCAAATAAGACTGACTGAAACCATTAATTCCTATGTAACAGATTCTTACACTACATAATTTAAACTCATAATAATAATTTAAACTACATAATAGCAATAACGAAAGGCTATTTCTTAAAATGATACCTGATTTATGTTATTTTTACGATACCAATGTCTTATTAGAATATAAAAAAATGTTTTTGCACTTGTTTAAATTATACGTGCAATGGTATTACTTCTGTGTAGATGGTTTCATCAAAATATACGACAGCAACATAATATGAGTATCAGCAGAAAACAATACACAAGCAATGCGCAGATACCTATATTTTTAAGGATTTCACGAATACACTTTAGAGGAATGCAAATATATTTTAGCCATTTTAATGTATTACCAATATTCTGAAAGCCATTTTTGAATCTGCTTTTACATTACACAAGAATTATTCCATGTTTTTTTTTTAAATAAGCTCACCACTTGCTCACTTTGACCATATCTAACCTGATGGAAAGAGTAAATGTTGCCTGAGGTGTGGCTTGTGACGCGCAAAAAAATAACTATTCACTTTATTATAAAGATACCCAATTGCTAACAATTGCGAAAAACTTGCAAGGGCCTTAGTCGTGCCTGTTAGAAGATGACCAAAATACTGTGTATCTATGTATGTTCTAGGGGCATCAACGACATAGGGAGGAAATATACTCACCAGAGCTGTAGTAAATACTGCGTTAGTTTTTAAGATATTGTATAGCTTCTATCGCGGGCCATGATCGTGGAGACCGAATCCAGAAATTCCGTAACGAAAAAACCTAACACTCTCTCAATATCAAAAACATAATATCAAAAGCACAATTTCGGCAACGACGTCATCGGGGAACGTGGCCTAGCGGTAAGGTGCTCTAAGTGCCCGGATTGCCAGAGAGACGCGGGTTCGAATCCCGTCGGTTCCGCAATTTTTTTTTTCAAGCGTGATATTTCATAGTCATTTTTTTTTACAAGCGTGATATTTCAAAAAGACATTAAGAGTTCTGGTATTTATCGATAGATGGAAAAACTAAACGGTTACTTTTTAGTTTAAAAAAACTTGCCTCCCTACCTGACTCCCGATGACGTCGCTAGGTAAACATAAGTTGATAAAAAATGCTATGCAATAACTTTACCGCGGCAGTCTCCGAGTGCCACACGTCTTTTTTATATTTAGATTGTATTATTCTTGTTAGACTATATTAGAATGATTAACGAACCCGATAACCCTTCTAGAGATACCTATTGTCAAAGTGGTTGAGTAATACGGCATGATACTTCCTACAACATTACATTACTATATTCTAAATTTGCCCCACAATAATATCTAATGTCGTGCCACAATTTGAATAGAACACGCAATCGGGCCTTGTCGCTAGCATTGAATGTGTATCGGAATAGGCCGCAGGTGTCGATTAGAGCCGAGATCGCTCTATAGATAGAGGCACGCAACTTTCCAACCAAGACACCACCAATGAGAGATAAACAGAACGATTTAAACTAGCTATAACGTAATATTTATAATAATAGGCTTCGCTTGAACCAGATATTGCCTTACTTATTACATTTTCAGTGCCTCGTTAGGAAAGACGCTTAGTAAGCAATATAGTAGTATTTACGAAATGTTAAATCGCTTAAAACTTTATACTTACAATCAATGCAATTCGTTTTAAAGCTACGTTAGTTAGTTAAAAAGTCACGTCGGTCATTTTTTAGTCAGTCATTTTTTAAATTTTTTTATATCAACTACAAGTTGGCCTTGACTGTTATCACACCTGATGTTAAGTGATGATGCAATCTGAGATGAAAGCAGGCTAACTTGTTAGGAGTAGGACGAAAATCCACACCCCTTTCGGTTTGTACCCGACATCGTACCAGAACGCTAAATCGCTTGGCGGTACATCTTTGTCAGTAGGATGTTAACTAGCCACGCCGAAAGCCTCCCACGAGCCAGACTAAGACAAATTAAGAAAAGTCTCATTCTGCGCCCCGTCGGGAATCCAACCCAGGACCTCCATCTTATAAATCCACCGCGCATACCACTGCGCCACGGAGGTCGTCAATTATCACTAATATTATACACTAATTATCATGAAATTTTGGACAGACACAAGCATATTCATACATTATATTTGTTGATATGTCATGAGAACAAACGAAGAAAAAGAATTTGTTGTTACCTCGGTAGAGTTGAAAAACTTTACTGTACAGAATATCTATTAGATAGCTTATTCTATTGATATATTGTAACTTGGATTTTTAAAAGAGCAACTGCTTAGTTATTTTCCGGCTCCGTCGGATCTGCCTTCCGAAAAATCACAATCTAGGTGTGCACAAATATTGGAAAAAATGTGGTAAAAGTCCTCACTGCATACACACGTAATGTAAACTATGTAGAGTACATTATCTTAACTGAGTGTGTTGTCTTTCAGACAGTCGATAAACGGTCAACAAGGAAAGCGTACGCAATAATACACCAACAGTTGTGCGTGGGAAAACTCACATGCTTTGGAAACTTGCAGAAGTAACCCAATTCCCATTACAGAGATTGGGTGGGAATATTTCAGCGAGGATAACAGCCGGTTACTAATGTAACAAACTGTTTGATACACGTTACATACAAGAGAATGACATCGAGAAGGAAATAGTTTGCAGAAAATATTTCGTATTGAAATTTCAATTTTGTTTCAGGTATATACGAGTATATACTTTATTTTTACTTTCATTTATTTACATAAATTGCATCTGAAATCCTCCTCTGATTTATAAGTTGGAGGTTCTGGGTTTAATTCCTAGTTGAGATAATTGTGATTTTCTTAATTTATTGATCCAGGTTTCGCTAGTGGAAGGCTTTAACCGTGCCTCCTTACTATATTGTTGGCAAAGACGCACCACCAAGTGATTTTTTTTTTTATAAAAATTGCGAGCAAACGAGCAAGCGGATCACCTGATGTTAAGTGACTACCGCCGCCCATTTAACAATCCAGTACAATTTCGTGTAAAAAAAAAGAGAGTACATCCTACTCTTGACAAAGTAGTCTATTTCCATTTAAGGTTGCATCAAAACTTAATACCAGTTGCGATTGCGTTCAAGCTAACTTGTAATGAATAAAAAAATTCAAATATATCTTTTCATCTTTATTATCTGTCGACAGAATCTACTGATAGATCTCTTGTAAGGACTTCTAAAATCCATGGTCTAGACTCACTTGCTATCAGTGACTCCTTGCAACCCTTCGGCTAGGAAATGCATTTACTCATCCCTCGATCCCGAGGATTTAGGATATGTGGGACTCATGGCTACCTTGCAACCCTATTGCCAATCTACTGAAGGCTCGACTAACAGTGCGCTAATGCAGGATAATCATTACAACACCCTAGGTTCCCGCCAAGTTCACCGGGTAGGTAAACTAGTAATAAAGAAAACTACTTGTGAAGTCGAAAATAATAAAACTTGGAACTTGGGCCCTGGAAATCATTTTCTCTGATCACAAAATTAGTCGATATAAGATATTGAACTTAAGTTTTTACAAAAATGCAACTTCTGAGTTTTATGTCGGCGGAGTAATATGCTTGATTTTTTTAAAGCGTACACACATATACAGAACTACAGATTAGACATCGGTTCACCTTCGTTCAAGACTTATCATTAATCTAAGTACAGAATATACAAATGCCCAATTGAAAGAAAGTAAAGTACGCGTAGGTATATTCAAACTTTCAAGTGGCAAGTATTCGTAGCCAAATCCAGTTTCCCACATAAAATTATGTAAAATTGTCAAGCGTAAGTATTTATACGGCCCACTGTGGGTTCTGTTGTTCTATACAATTTCATTATATGTACAGAGGCTCTATATTAATAAAATTACTTGTATTGAAAACAGACCGAACAGATCAGACAGACACACAGAAGAACAGAACATAAGAACTCCCCACTATGGCCTGGGTTCGATTCCCGGCAGAGCTGATTGATATTTTCTGAATTGGTCCGGATCTGGTTTGTGGGAGGCTTCGATTGTTGCTAGTTACGTGTGTAGTTAGTGGTTAGTTACCAAGCCAAGCGATTTAGCATTCCAGTCCGATGTCGTGTAGAAACCGAAAGAGTGTAGATGTTATCCTACTCGTACCAAGTTAGTCGGCTTCCATATTAGATTGCATGATTATTTACCATCGGGTGTGATTGCAGTCAAGGGGTAACTTATAGTGATGATGCAGCCTAAGATGGAAGCGGGCTAACTTGTTAGGGGTAGAGTGAAATCCATACCTCTTTCGTTGTCTACACGACAATGTTTCGGAACGCTAAAACGCTTGGCGGTACGTCTTTGTCGGTAGAGTAGCAACTAACTCAGCTGAATTCTCTCATCAGCCATACTTGGATCAATTTTAAAAAAAAATCTCCCCAGCCAGAAATCGAAGCCAGGTTCTATCTCTTAAATAAAAAATATGTCCATAAAAATCGATTTATATTTAGATAATTGGTTCCAAACCGGTTACTTTCTAATTAAACGTTTACAGCACTAAAATATTTCAATTTTTTGTGTTTGATATCAACTTTTATCATAAATTCCAAGGAATTGAAATCATAGACAATCCATAGTTAAAAGAAATTCCGTTTAAAGTAAAGAACCCCAAAAGCTAAATCAGATTATGAATAAAATAAATTGGTCTTTTATCTCCCCTTTATGATGCATGACCATGTTCCACGGAACCTTTAACTATATCCAATAAATAATTGCTTCTTCCAAGATAAGCTGCGCCTATTCACTTGAATGTTATTGTGTGTGAATGAAATAGGCTTTAATATATTCCAAGTTGGCAATCTCCTCGCAGCAATCTGGTGGAACAAGGGCTGATGTACGGTGGCAATGCGTAATATCGTCGTAGATTACGATTGCTGATGCCTACATTGCTGTGCCTATTCTTGGTTAGCTCGTAAGTGTTTTGAAGTTATTGATTAATTGTTATTAAGTCAGAAATAACTACATAACGTAACTTAATACGTTAAGAAAATATTTTAGTAACACTTAATCAATTAATTTTTTTTTAATTTAGGTTTTGATTAAAATATAGTTTACAAGAGGTTCGATTTTTTTCAAGAGAGAGAGGAGGAAAAATTCCTTTGGGATTTCTGGCCAACATGGTCTATAACGACTTCCTCAGAACTCCAATATTGGCACGGAACTACATTACAGCTTATTTATTCTCTATTCTCGTATATGTATTCCTCCTTCACACATTTGACGGCCTCCGTGGCGAAGTGGTATGCGCAGTGAATTTATACGACGGAGGTCCTGGGTTCGATTCCCGGCGGGGCAGATTGAGATTTTTCTTAATTTGTCTTGGTCTGGCTGGTGGGAGGCTTTTGCCGTGGCTAGTTACCACCCTACCGACAAAGCCGGACCGCCAAGCGATTTAGCATACCGGTACGATGTCGTGTAGAAACCGAAAGGGGTGTGGATTTCATTCTACTTCTAACAAGTTAGCCCGCTTCCATCTTAGACTGCATCTTTACTTAACACCAGGTGTGATAGCAGTCAAGGGCCAACTTGTAGTCGATAAAAAAACATACTATACGAAGTTTCAAGTGTCCACCGTACTGAGATGTATTAAGAATAATACTAGTATTCCTATAATTATACCGGCTACTTATATCCTTATCCTTCCGACTAAAATTAAAACCTCGATCACTATTACTTAGTAATTATGTGGTATTATTCATTTACATTCTACTAATTAAAATAATAAAAGTATGGTTGACAATTAAACTATATATAAGATCCGGTTGTTAGAGAGTGATGCTATATAATTGGCGAGATTACAGTAGCACAAATAATGTCGTAGTACTTCCCCGGACAAATACTGTTACAAAAATTTAGTTTAGTTTAGTTTCTTTGCTCGTATTTACTTAGCTCTACCACTTCTAATACTACTCTACTATCTAGTACTACCAACTTTTAAATGTTCCACTACTACAAAGCTAACAAGCAAAGTTTCCATACATTCTTGTACATAAAGAAACTTACAGCAACAAAATTATCGTTAGCAATGGGTTTTATCGTTGCCATTAAGTAAGGCGACACTTTGCATAGCTTTAAGCGGAGATCGCAATTAAAATGCACATTACTTTGTGCTTCGAGAACTTATTGTTATCTACAATCACATTGCGTAGGGAATTACTAGCAATAAAGTGTTATCATTCCTACCTACTACATATCTATCTATCTATCTAAATATTTATCTGATTTCTTTTTAAGTTCTCCTGTAATTTTAAAATATCTTTATGCCTGGAAAACATCGCTGTTAAGCGATAAGGTCGCCTTTTTTTGCTCTACTTATGGTTTTTTTGTCTGTTGTGCTATGCAAATAAATAATAAATTATTAAAATTTCCGACTGGGGTAACGATCAGTATCAGTAATCCCACCTTCTTCCCAACATCAGGCTGAAAATCATGCCTTCTTTAACTCTCTCGGAAGAGAAATCCCTAATATTTTACACCAATCACAGGTAGATGATATTTCATACACGTTTTTGGTTTGTTAACGCTCCTTCTGACCTTACTATTAGAACTATAGACAAAATCGTCATTTAATAGTAGATTTTTTAACTAAATATATCATCAGGTTGGCCGGTCATCAAATAACCATCATTACTCCAAACACGTCCACGCGTCCTTGTAGCAGTGCCAGATATAGAGAAAAACAGACCAACTTTCATAAAAGTCATTTATCAAGCTAGCTCTAAGAACTCTCGACATCTAAAACTTTTGATACAGGACGCCGCGCCAAAAGACATTAATATTAAGGATATCATACTACTTGAAGTGTTTTTTTGGATGTCCTCGTGTTTTATCACTTAAGAGGGGAAACTTGTCGTTTTATGTCGCAGTGTTTTTATCTTTTAGCGCAAACAGCGTCAGTTTCTTTTTAACATTGGTTGCTGCATCTGGCTTAAAATATTTTTAAGTTTGTAGAGTTTTGATGTAACGAAGATGTACATATAATATTGATTTTTTTCTTTGGACTAGAGTAGACTTAACGAAAAGCTTGTGCTAGCAATGGTTCTAGACAATTAAAAATCAGTCATGTATAAAATAAATTGTGCTATTTTTATTACTTTTTTATTTTATTCATATCACATTTTATACACAATTATGTCAAAAATAATATATTTTTATCGCATTCATGATTAATGCAAGAAGATATAGTTTAAGTTTTTAAACGACTTCAAAAAAAAGGCGTTTCTCAATTCGACCGTATATATATTTTTTTTTTTTTTTATGCGTGTTCGCGCATAACTCCGTCGATAATGAACCGATTTTGATAATTCTTTTTTTGTTGGAAAGTAGATAGTCCGGTGGTGGTACCATGACAAGGAAACCAGGATCTGATGATGGGATCCTGGAGAAACCGAGGGGAACTTTCAAAAATTGTAGGAACAACAAGTACGTTTGTTAATTTTTTCGGTAAGTATTTAAAAGCACTACAATTTAATGAAGGTCTGGAGTCGATCTGATGATGGAGCCGATCTACATATAAGAGAACTCCTTGACGATTTACTGCAGTTACCTTGTGTTTGGGCTCGATTAATTTGTCTTGATGAGAACTTTACATTTAGATGGGCTGTGACTGTCATTGAGGGTCTGGTGATGAAGACGAAGTACAGTTAAGGGAGCTCCGTAACGGTTTACAGTAGCTACCTTGTGTTTGGGCTTGATTAATTTGTCTCGATGAGAAATTTACATTTAGATGGACTGTGACTGTCATTGAGGGTCTGGTGATGAAGACGAAGTACAGTTAAGGGAGCTCCGTAACGGCTTACAGTAGCTACCTTGTGTTTGGGCTTGATTAATTTGTCTCGATGAGAAATTTACATTTAGATGGACTGTGACTGTCATTGAGGGTCTGGTAATGAAGACGAAGTACAGTTAAGGGAGCTCCGTAACGGCTTACAGCTTAGCTACCTTGTGTTTGGGCTTGATTAATTTGTCTCGATGAGAAATTTACATTTAGATGAGCTGTGACTGTCATCAAGGGTCTGGCGATGAAGACGAAGGACAGCTAAGGGAGCTCTTTAACGGTTTACAGTAGCTACCTTGTGATTGGGCTCGATTAATATGTCTCAATGAGAAGTTTATAAGGTTATAGATTCCAGTTGGTTTAATGTTAACTAAGTCATGATCTGATGATGAAATCTACGAAAACTTGAGGAAACTCTTCAAACTTTATAGGCTTGTGCTAACAATGGTTCTAGACTTAGCTTTTTGCTAAATCACAAAGGACAATTAAAAATCAGTCATGTATAAAATAAATTGTGCTATTTTTATTACTTTTTTATTTTATTCATATCACATTTTATACACAATTATGTCAAAAATAATATATTTTTATCGCATTCATATTTAGTGCAAGAAGAGATAGTTTAAGTTTTGTAGAGATAGATTTAGTGTGAGAGTGAGTATCTCATTATTTAGTGTAAGAAGCTTTTCGAGAGATAGATCCGATAAAATATTTGAATAAATATAATATTTTAAATTTATTTAAAATATTCAATTCAACCACTTAACATAGAAGAAAGCAGCTAAAATGTAGAGTACGAGCAGCATATAAGTAATTTGTGTAGGTATCAGATTAATTCCCGTAACAGTGTCAGTGAGGCCAGTGACACATCTCTATTCCCGGAGCTAGCTAAAACTTTCGCCGCATTCTCTACGTAGAGAACTTCTAGACCGTAAACGATTTTACGTGTCGAACAAGGAAATTAAATTATCAACTTCTAACTTCTCACCTTTTCCAACGAACGAGATGCTGGAATTTGAAACCCGAGCGCGACCGTCCATTTGAAAATTCTACACGTTACTTTAACACAAAAATATGTGGAGGGGCACATGACACCAAATAAGCTTTATTGGGTGTCCTTACCAAACTATGTGAGAAGGGAATTCAATAAGAGACGAGAAAAAGAATTAAGGGTGGCCGAAACAAAATACCTGCACTGTTCCGTTGACTGATTGTCGCTTTGATGTTGCCCTTTCATTGAAACTATTTCGTAATGGGAGAATTTACAACAGAGATTTAATATGAGAAGTTAAAATACTATATAATAAACATTGTAAATATTTTAAATTTAGAACGTAGATATGACAATAGGAATTGTTCTGCTCGCTTCCTTTTCCAACGGATACGCGGTGGCTCGATTAAGAAAACATTACATAATTGTGCGAGAGCGGTCGGGTGCGCGAGTGGCGCCATGCAACGTGTAACTATGTGGGGGAAGCAGAGCGGGGGGCGCACGGTCAGAGGGGCGGCTTTAGCGTGCACCACTCTCGCTACTAACGATGTCGAAACTCCAACCGCCTCAGTCGAACACGAACTACGATGAGGAGTGCACGCGGCCGCGTCGCCTCCTCACATCTCGCACGTACGTTCAAACGTAAACATTGATCAGTGAAGTGTACGATGATCCAGTGAACTTGAACAAAATTTGATACAGTGTATGAGTGAATGAACAAATTTCAATACGATCAAAGACAAATGTATAGAGAAAATGTTTCAATTTGTGACTTTTTTATTAGTGACTTTGGGTGTAATTTCCGCTTATGTGACAAGAGATTCGGATAACTGTAGAAAAGATATTGATGGCGATAAAAGTACTACTTTGTGTCATGTGCGGACGCTCGAAACGAATGGATCAAATCTTTCTTCGGCACCTTCGGAAAGTACAAGAAGTTTAATCGTTGAGTGTAATCAACTTCTATTGTTCGAAAGTTATCTCGAAGCGAACTATTTTCAAAGATTTGGATCGTTAGAGGATTTGACTTTACGCAACTGCAAACTTTTACGGATACCTGGAAATGCGTTTGAAGGTTTGCGCGAATTAAAGAAACTATCGATAAGAACTAAAAACCATGACTGGAGCTATAGTAAAGTTTTAGAACTTTCGCTCGGAGCTTTCAATGGATTACGAGAATTGCAGTCACTGGATTTGGGGAAAAACAATCTGAAAGCAATACCAGCAGATGTGTTTTGCCCTTTGGATAATTTGCAAGTATTGAACATCACTTACAACAGAATCAAAGCCTTAGATCGTCTAGGATTTGGAAAGAGCTGTGGATCTGGTCTAAGGAGCTTAGATCTAAGTCATAATGAAATTAAATCTTTAAGTGAAGAATCGGAGATTTCGGGACTTCGTCGTCTTCAGGAGCTGAGACTTCAACATAATAACATTAGTGACATTTCTAGTGAAATATTTAACGGACTTATTTCTTTACGCATATTGAATATTTCCCATAATAACCTGCACACAATACCCGAGGGCACGTTCTCCAATACGAAAGAGTTGCGAGAGATATATTTGAATAATAACCTGCTATTTGAATTAGCCAGAGGCGTTTTCCACCGATTAGAACAGCTGCTTGTCTTAGATTTATCGAATAATCAACTCTCGAGTGCTCACATCGATGGAGGAACGTTCACTGGTCTTATACGCTTAGTCATTCTGAATTTATCCAATAACGCCTTGACGAGGATAGATGGTAAGACGTTCAAGGATTTATTCTTCCTTCAAATATTAGATTTAAGAAATAATTCAATTGGATATATTGAAGAGAATACTTTCCTTCCATTGTATAATTTACACACTATAAACTTAGCCGAAAATAGATTGCATACTATTGATGAACTCCTTTTTAATGGCTTGTTTGTTTTAAGTAAATTGAATTTAAATAACAACCTTTTAATAAATATCGATCCAAAGGCGTTTAAGAACTGTTCCGACTTGAAAGAATTAGATTTAAGTTCCAACCAATTAACCGAAGTTCCAAGAGCTGTATGGGAGTTGTCGGTATTAAAAACTTTAGATTTAGGAGAGAATTTAATAAACGATATCAAAAATGGGTCATTTAAGAATTTAGATCAGTTAACAGGTTTGAGGTTAATTGATAACCAAATCGGAAACCTTAGCGTGGGCATGTTTTGGGACTTACCAAGCCTCCAAGTATTAAATTTGGCAAAAAATAAAATTCAAGCCGTTGAGAGAGGGAGTTTTGAACGAAATAAGCAATTGGAAGCCATACGATTAGATGGTAATTTCATATCGGATATAAACGGTGTTTTTGCGACCTTGTTGAGTTTACTCTGGCTCAATTTGTCTGAAAATCATTTAGTATGGTTCGATTACGCTTTTATACCTAGTAATTTGAAATGGTTAGATGTACATGGAAATTTCATAGAACATTTAGGTAATTACTATAAGCTTCAAGATCAAATTAGAATAAAAACATTGGATGTTAGTCATAACCGTATCGTAGAAATATCTCCACTGGCGATCCCAAACAGCGTGGAACTATTGTTTATAAATAACAACCATATTAACAATATTCAAGTAAACACGTTTATGGAGAAGCGTAATCTCACTAGAGTGGATATTTACGCAAATGAGATATCTCATTTAGATATCAACAGCCTCCGGTTATCGCCAGTCCCCTTGAACAAGTCGTTGCCAGAGTTCTATATAGGAGGAAATCCGTTCGATTGTGATTGCTCTATGGAATGGCTGCCTTTAATAAATAACATGACTACCATGAGACAACACCCTAGAATTATGGATCTTGAGAATGTATTATGCAAAATGACCCATACTAGGGGTGTCACACATATTCCATTGAGTAATTTAAAATCAACAGATTTCTTGTGCACATACGAAACACATTGCTTTACATTGTGCCATTGCTGTGACTATGTGGCTTGCGATTGCCAAATGACTTGCCCTTATAATTGTTCTTATTACCACGACCCGACCTGGCACACTAATGTTGTTGATTGTTCTAGTCAAAGTGCTGTCGAAATACCAGAAAAGATACCCATGGACGCAACTGAGGTCTATTTAGATGGGAATAACTTTAAAGAATTGCAAAATTATGCATTCATAGGCAGAAAAAATATGAGATCGCTCTATGTAAATTCGAGTGAAGTTGAAAATATACATAATAGAACATTTGCCGGTTTATCGTCCCTCGTTATTTTGCATCTGGGGAATAATAAGCTGAAACATATAAATGGGTACGAATTTGAGCATTTGACTTCTCTAACCGAGCTTTATTTACAAGAAAATTATATTGGCTATATTGAAAATAATACATTTTCAAGTTTGCTCTCATTAAAAATTTTAAGACTAGATGGTAATAGGTTAGTGGACTTTTCTCTCTGGATTTTAACTTTAAATAAGAATTTAAATAGTATTTCAATAGGAAATAATATGTGGTCGTGTAAATGTAGATACTTGCAAAGATTTACTGCATATATATCCGAAAATGTTCCTAAAATAGTAGACTTAGCAGATGTGTGGTGCTCAAATATAGGGCAGTCACCACCAAAGAAAGAATTAAACCTTAACGGTACCATATGTAGTGACTACTACGCCAGCGACACCGCGATCGACAATATGCTCATTACAAATTACATGCCAATGATGGTGACCTCATTAACTGGATTTATGTTAATCCTGCTCATTACTCTTATTATATTTTTGTGCAGAGATACAATTAGAATATGGCTCTACACTAGTTGTGGAATCAGGTTCTTCCCGTTTGCTGGAGCATATGATGATACAGATAAATTATACGATGCCTACATATGTTACAGTCCTAAAGATGATGATTTCGTTATACAAACTTTAGCTGCTGAACTAGAAAATGGTAGTCCTTCTTATCACCTATGTTTACATTATAGAGATATTCCGCAACCTGGAGTAGCTTATATGCAATACACTCTGCCACTCCCGGAAGCAGCCGAAGCATCAAAGCGTATCATACTGGTTTTGACAAGAAATTTTTTAGAAACTGAATGGTCCCGCTTTGAGTTCAAGCAGGCCCTTCATGGCATTTTAAAATCACGTATTTACACATTAATAATTATAGAAGATAATTCAGTGTTACTTGAAGCTCAATGTGATCCGGATTTGAGGCCCTATTTGAAAACAAGTTTACGTATAAAATGGGGTCAAAATAAATTTTGGGAAAAATTACGTTACTCAATGCCTGATCGCAAATACAAGTCAAAATCGTCTAGTTTTAGAAACAATATAAGTTCTTACTCAATGAGAAGCGGTGTTCAAAATGGGACAATGCGATCGTTTTCGTTTACGGAAAAAATGAGAGGGCCCGGCGATGGTGTGTCCGCGGCACCCGAGTTCTTAGACGGACGATCACAACACGTTCAAACCGCTTACGGTTCCGATGGTAGACCTCCATCAGACCACATTTATTCGTCTATAGATTCAGATTACTCGTCGTTAGAATTAGGGGGAAATAATCCTAATCGAAGACGAGACTTTAGGCATTGGCCGCCACCTCCCACTTTGATCGATACGCAACATTCAGGTGGTCAAGCTTACCTAGTCTAGTCTTCGCTTCTAAATGTTTTAAATTATATAATGTAGTCAAAGCTTCTTGTGTAAATTGTTATTATAAAGTGCGCGCTTTACCAAATAATTAAAAATTTTAATCTATTTTTGTAATATAAGCCATTAAAAAGGGCGTTGATTTCGGAATGTTGGTGTAAATAAATTCTATAAGACTGCTGTAGATTATGTGAATTTTGTATATAATAATATTAATATGTAAATAGATGTCCATATGAAGTCACAGTATACCTATTTATATACTTTAATAAAGCCATTGTGATAATTTTTGCATACATCTTTCTTTCATTTCTCCCAAATTCCAATAACACCTAGCAAAAAAATATGATTACGAAAAATAACATTATCCTTTATGTGACTTGAAAAAATATAAAGCTACGAAAAATATTTAGCAAATTAAAAAATATATAATAAAAACCTCTGAAGAAAAATATTTAGATCTGACAAAGGACACAGCGCAGACGTGACTTGAATCCTAAGGTCACCCAAAGCAGTTCATATCATAATCACAAGGTAAGAAGCGCCGGCGGAATTTTAAATAAATACGTTTATCAATTTACAAAAGAACCGCTGAATCTTGGATGCAATTTATGTAATTGAGTTTTTGTTTGTTGTTTAAATAATGAGCACCTAAAAAGGAACACATAACAAATGTTTTTTTTATTATTACTGACGGCAGAGCTTCTGACAGAGCATCAAAATTGTGAAGTATCTAACAGCTGTTTCTTCACAATTTTTGGTGCTCTGTTAGAATAAAATTTTCTATTGTATCCTATTTTATCGTTCGGCATTCAAAACCGCGCATGTAAATTTTACCATGAGAACAATAAACTCAATTTCTATAAATATATGTAGGTTAAAATAATGCAAAGAAAAGTTCTTTGAATTATTTTAACCCTTGACGTAAAGTGTTACAAGTTGTTCAGATTGTTTGAATCACACTTTACATTAACCATACAAACGTTAGTGATTCCTTATTGTCTCAGGAATAGCACCCAGGGCCTTTTAGTAGGACGCCAATGACATTACCGTATCGGTGTTCATTTTTATTATTTAATTACAAAAAACAAAATTTAAATAAAAAAAACAACAATGCTGAAAACAACTGCAAAAATATTTTATAATTATTTTTAATAATGAACAATGAAACAATATTTTGACCAAAAACAAAGCAAACTTGTCTTAATAAATATGTAAAATAGGGTTATAGAATAACAGAATTTGTATTCAAGAAACCATTTCTGTACCATTGATATGCATCCCTTAGACAAAAACCATTTGAAAAACACAGAAAAAGTTCTTTGTTTTAATACACCGGTAGCTGTTTGGGCAAGAACAATAAAATACATAAAATGTTATGAGTCATTGTTCAAAATAATAATGGAATGACGAACTAAGATGGTGAAAGCTAAATTTTTGTCAAACAGCTGTCTTTTTTTACCACATACGTAAAATGAAAGCATTAGCAACAACTTGATAGTCCTAGTAGCTTTTATGTATTCTGTGCCTCTAGGCAATTTTTAGCTCTGAAAGAAAGGCATTTTTATTTCTTTCAAGTAGGCTTAGCGTGTAGTTGACATGTTTTCAAAAATTTGTTACGTTTGTATATTATGTTTGTTGTGACTCTACTACAATTTTAGAATGTTAAACTAGCTGAGTAGAGGCGGTATGAATATGCTGCTCTTTTTGAAAAATCATACACTATCGTGCTTACAATAATATTATATATACATTCTAATTTCTACTTCCCGTGTGAAGTAGAAAGCAGAACTTATAGTCTCCATGTATCTTTGTCATCAACTTCAAAATCTACTTAGTAATAAATAGGTAAGTCAAATCAATACGTTGTTATAATAAATTCAAATTTAAAATTCAAATTCAAAATCGTTTATTTCAAGTAGGCTTATTACAAGCACTTTTGAAACGTCAAATTGGACTATTTGTAGTGACTCTACCACCGGCTCGGAAGGCAGGCCCTGTTGAGAAGAGCCAGGAAGAAACTCAACAGTTGCTCTTTTTATAATATTATCAATTTTACAATATTACGAGTGTTGTTACATAAAGTTATTTATGTAACAAAATACACAACTTCCTGTGTGAAGTTGAAAGCCGATCCAATTGCCTTTGAACATCTTTGTCATTTAAAAATTAATCGATAGTAATAACCCTGACTCAGTAAGTGAGTTTTAATACATTGTTTAGACTTATGCAATGGTAGATCTAGAACTGAATTGGGCATCTTGTTGTACACCCAATCCTACGAAAGATAGAAGAATATTTATAGACTGTTGCGTTATGAGCGAATTTTATCTTAGGTTTTATCTATCTTTCAAATAGCTAAAACTTGAAGACTATTTTAATTTCAGTTTGTACATAATAATGTTTTTAAACATAATTATCTGGTATCTTATAAAAAAAGATCTGTAATATTACTAGGTAACTTCGAGAAACAGGTCAGTGAACCGCACAAAATTTGGCCATGTTTTTATACAAAAGTAATGTACATTTAGGTAATTCAGAATTGGTAAAAAATCATAAATCTCACAAGTTTTACTAATTTTTGTCCGGACTCCTTTGTTTTTAAAGCCCTCCAAAACGACGCAGTTCGCGGTTGTCTATCTGACAGTTTATGTCATTGTCAAAATAGTCAAACACATACTGACATTGACGTTTCGTATTACTCAGAGTAAATAAAGCAAATTTGTTTAGAAAAGTTCCTTATTCGGCCGTTCCTGACAAAGGGGTCGTCCCGACCCTGACCTCACGTGGACCGGGACCAGCGATACCAGTCTCTAACGGCTGGATCTGGAAATGCACCTCTCATACAAGCCTGCCTGACAGCCTCTACATACAGGCCTGTAGAGCTCGAAACATGACACTTGCACTGAGGGAGTTCAATGCACATTGTCATAATCGCCGTCATCTTTCACCTCACCGAGGTAGCATACGAGCAGTCAGATGCGCCTCCAAAACAACGCTCGATGCATCGCTTCAGGAGCGCGCGGTATGCGCCATCACAGGCGTGCGGTATGCGCCGTCGTAGGAGCGCAGTATGTGCCTTCACAGGCCCGTAGCATGTAACTTCACAGGCACGCAGCACGCGCAGCATGTTCAATCGTTGAGGCTTGAAGTTGAGCGTACTCACCGCAGGTTGGGCGGACTACCCGCATGGTGGGCGGACTGACCGCATGATGGGCGGACTGACCGCATGATGGGCGGACTGACCGCATAATGGGCGGACTGACCGCATGATGGGCGGACTGACCGCATGATGGGCGGACTGACCGCATGATGGGCGGACTGACCGCATGATGGGCGGACTGACCGCATGATGGGCGGACTGACCGCATGATGGGCGGACTGACCGCATGTTGGGCGGACTAACCGCATGATGGGCGGACTGACCGCATGATGGGCGGACTGACCGCATGATGGGCGGACTGACCGCATGATGGGCGGACTAACCGCATAATGGGCGGACTAACCGCATGTTGGGCGGACAAACCGCATGATTGGCGGACTGACCGCATGTTGGGCGGACTAACCGCATGATGGGCGGACTAACCACATAATGGGCGGACTAACCGCATGTTGGGCGGACAAACCGCATGATGGGTGGACTAACCGCATGATGGGCGGACTAACCGCATGATGGGCGGACGAACCGCAACATGGGCGGACTAACCGCAGGTAGATCGGACTAAACGAGGGATAACCGGACTAAGACCGTAGGCAAATTCGGACTAACCGCAGGTAAGTCGGACTGACCGAAGAATAAGCGAAAGAACCGCAGGTAGATCGGACTGACCGAAGAATAAACGGACTAAAACCTTAGGTAGATCAGACTAACCGAAGGATAACCAGACTACAACCGTAGGTAGATCGGACTAACCGCAGGTAAATCGGACTGACCGAAGAATAAGCGAAACAACCGCAGGTAGATCGGACTGACCGAAGAATAAACGGACTAAAACCTTAGGTAGATCAGACTAACCGAAGGATAAACAGACTACAACCGTAGGTAGATCGGACTAACTGCAGGTAGATCGGACTGACCAAAGAATAAGCGAAACAACCGCAGGTAGATCGAATTGACCAAAGAATGAACGAACTAAAATCGTAGGTAGATCGGGCTAAAACTGTAGGCAGATTGCAGCTGGTAGTCAGTGCTTCTCAGCACTTCGCAGGAAACAGCTCGCAGTACGCATTTTTTTTTTTTTTTTTTTTTATTTATTTATTTATTTTTTTTTTTTTTGAACACACCACGGCGAGCACTTCTCCTGAAACTAGCAGCGTTAACAGCCACGCAAACAAAAGTTGACGCAGTATCAAGAGGCGGCATTTTGTCATTATGAAAACAGTACCAAAGTACAGTACACCGATACATGTTATGCTTAGATGCAGCAGTGTGTCGGAGCAACAAGCAACCTACACTGGTTCCTCAGCGACACTCCATGAAGCGATAGGCGACTTGGGCGGCCTCCTAAGCTTCTGGAATGAGCTCGGCTGCTTGGAATAAACCAGAGGGGACCAACACCGGAGGAATCACGCACAACGGCCAACATCGTGGCCAAGTGCGGGAAGAAAGAAGAAGAAGGCGGTACTTAGAACATGAATCTACTACTAGTAGTGTGTAGCGGAGACCATAACACTGTGTAAATACTTTTCCACTAATTGTTTTTACCAAAACTGCATATAGTTAAACTTAACCACAAGCGATGTAAATTAGTATCGGCCAAAGTCCCAATCATCGCTCGGTCTATTCTGACCTCAACTTACAAATCTTTTTAATTTTATATCACAACTGTTATTAATTTGCATATGTTTATTATTAACATTTTATTTTCCATTTAATAAGAAACCTGGGTAGATAACACTGCATCCAACAGATAACAAGTACCTCTAGCAACAGTCTAACAGATAAATGCACGGGTGCCAGGAAACACACACCAGTGAAGCAGTATTGTTCAGAACTTCAACTAAGTGAACTTTTTGTAATTTTATAATGTGAATGATGCCGCTACACTACATGTGTGTCCTCCTCAACATATTTCAATCACACAAATTGCATTCACAAATTGCATTAGTAATTAATTTTTAAAATTGTTATCACCTTCAAGCAGGTGAGTGCCCGTTACTTGGTAGAAGTACAAAACTATAACACACCGAACACTGCAAATATTAATTGACATAACAAATGTACATGCACATACACAAATGCAATTCCCTAACAGATCCAAATTTTTACACATTGCATTAATTATTCATTTTAGAAATGATATAACTCAGACAGGCGAGACCCACACAAAACCTTCTGCAACACACTGAATTGATAGCAATCAGTCAGTCAGAGAAACCTAGTTAGATAAAACATTTGTAATATCAGCACAAGTGTTCAACATTACACTGTTCTTTTAATCTTTAACAATTATTTTTATTTAATTTTTTTATTTTTTTTATTATCACTAACTATTTGACAACCCTTGGACGCAAACACACATGATAGTAAGTGATCATGCAATACAATGAAAGCGGGGTAACTTATTATTGGACTAGGATGAACACACAGTACACAGAACACCCCTTTTGTCTTCTACACGACGCTGCACTAGAATATCAAATCCCTTGGCAGTCTTGTTGCCTACAGAGCCACGAATGGAGCCTTCTACTAACTATACTTGGGCTAACAAAGTCTCAGTCGGCCAAGACAGGAATCGACCCCCAAACCTCCTCTTATGAATCAAATGTGCATACCACTGCACTATGGAGGCTGATATTAACATTTGTAGAGTTAGTTTTACATGAGTAATGAATTTTATTTCAATAATTCAAAGATAGGAGTTTCCTACTCGAATAGGAAATTGACGCGCAATTAAACAATTTATGCAATATCACTTGAAATATCAGTTTCCTTACCTTGAATCCCAGTTCTGAATTTAGGTAATTCAGAATTGGTAAAAAATCATAAATCTCACAAGTTTTACTAATTTTTGTCCGGACTCCTTTGTTTTTAAAGCCCTCCAAAACGACGCAGTTCGCGGTTGTCTATCTGACAGTTTATGTCATAGTCAAAATAGTCAAACACATACTGACATTGACGTTTCGTATTACTCAGAGTAAATAAAGCAAATTTGTTTAGAAAAATTCCTTATTGTACTGTATCGATCTAATCAAAAAACAAAAATAGTTGAGACACTGATGGATCTTCATTAAAAGTTTCCTTTCAAGTCGTAAATATCAAAATAAATTCGCTTGAGTAAAACAAAATAAATATTTACTCGAAAACTTGTATCCAATCTCCATTAAGACACTAACTTGTCTGAAGTATAGTAAGTGAGACGTCTGAAACAATTACAAACTTTGTAAGTAGGTAGTATTACATAAATAGGATTAACGCATTATTGTTTGATTTACGAGATTGTCACACAAAATTGTTGATTGATGACACCTTGATGACAATTTCAGGGCGAATATTACTAGAATAGACGAGTGTATTTCGGAAAATGTAAACTATAGTATATACGAGTGTATAAAGTAGATGAGTGATATAATGTTTTCTTAAATGTAATTTTCGCTGATAGTGACAAACGGGATATAGTGTGTAAGCGACAAACGTGACACGATGCTACGTGACGCTGCCTAGGTGCCCATGATGCCGCGTCCCACTGCAGACTGCTACATCGATTTTGATCGCGATCGTCGCGTTGGCATATTCGAGTCGCGTCGCGTTTGTCGCTTAGGCAGGACATCCCCTAGGCTTATTTTCGAATTATCAGTATAATGACTAAATTGCTCAACTCAGATTGGAACCGAAGTAACGCATCAAGTTCGTCAACTACAAAATCAGCTCTATTTCCCAACCATTAAGGTACGAAGTTGTACTATTGAAATATGGGAAATCTATAAACAGAGCAACGCGCGGCAGCGCGTGTCGACGCTTGATTTCATTTTTATACAATACAACTTTTTACTTTAGTGACGGGAAAATAGGGATCAATTTGCTGTAGGACCAAGATCAAGACGTGACGCGTCGAGATAAGTCTTCATCAGAGGGTATAATATGGAGCTTAGACACACCAAGCTGTTCAACTGGGGATGAACAGGTATATGTTTAATAACAATACTGACACCGATGCTCTCCGAGACACTAGTCTTCTAGGGTCGTTAGAAAATGTGATGATGATAATGAATAGGGGTAATTCGCGTTCATTGATGAAAAAACGTAGAGTGGAGATGTTATGTTGCTTATCAGTTACGAACGTTTTCAAAATTAATCTCTATTTATTTATTTTTCTTCTATATTAACAGGTGTGTTTGTACTAGTAATCATTACACCGCATGTTGGTATATTACAACTAACGTGACACATCCGTACGGGTTGTCTGTATGTCATAATTTATTACACCCAGATCCCCTTTTCCAGGTATCAAAAGTGTAGGTCGGCTATAATTTAAGCTCCTTCAACTTAGAGAATATTCTTCATTGACGACCGAGTGACGCAGTGGGTAGTGACCCTGCTTCTGCGTCCTAGGTTATGGGTTCGATTCCCACATCTGGAACATGTTTGTGTGATGAGCATGGATATTTTCCAGTGTCTGGGTGTATATATATATATATTTTAAGTATTTATGTATAATATATATTAAAATATTCATCAGTTATCATAGTATCCATAACACAAGCTACCTAAGGGGCTATATAGCGATGTGTGTAATTGTCCTATAATACTTGTTTATTTATTTAGTTAAATGGAAGTATCATTAAGGATTTATTTTATTTATCTAGACGATGCTTCTAATCAATAGCATAAAATCCAATTAATAATTATTAATAATTGTTTTCTCGCCAAAGTGAAAAATAAACAAAATAATTTCAATTAGTATGTACACCAGTAGAGATGATACACATCGATAGACTGACATAAAACTCTGCTGATTTAGCACCCCAATTTAATATTCTATAATTATTTTTGTTTGAAGTAGAGAATCTCGATTTCTATTCTATTATCATAGCAGGCATAGATAAGCGAACTTAATTCTATACAGTAAATACAGGGTCATTATTTACATACGAAAATAACAAAGAGTTCATAGCTGAATACATGCAGCTTGCCTAAAAGTCCCTTGTCAAACAAGAAAGTTGACAACGGCCAAATAAAAACCATCTCGAGAACCTTATTCTACGATATGACCCATTTTTACGTCATAAAATTACTCTCATTTCTCATCTTTCGGCCGTAATAGTTAGGGAGGCGGTGGCAGTAATTTCTAAATGATTTCGTCGTTAGACAGATTTTACGACGAAAAAGGAAATTACCTCGCCAACTTTTTTATTGATGGCATAGGTTTCACGCTTGACTGTGTTCGGTATAGTGGAAGCTTTTGACTGGGAAAATAAAAGTTAGTAGATAGAACTGAGTTTGTATAAGCATCCATTTTAATATACCATTTATTTACTAAAGAATGTGTTCGAAACCAAGAATGACAGACGTGTTTTTTCTAGTAAATTTGTGTATTAGTAAATATGTCTCTCTTGGGTCCGTCTACCTTCTTTTGTAACAATCAAAAAAGAGTTTTAAAATTCAATTAATTTCTGGAGGTACCAAGAGAATAGACACCTCGATTCTTTGTAAGCGTTTGTATTGTGACAAAGGCTAACACAACAACGCAACATGGCGCTAGTACTTTCCCGGACGACGGACGAGCTCTATCTTAAAAAGTCTACTAGTGCTTAACTACTATTTAAATTTTAATTTTAGTCACTTACAAAATTTCGCCAGCTCCTTAACTATAAAGACGTTATCATGGTTAAACATTTCACGTCTTTTATTGCTGGCCGAGTTTTATCGTCGAGTTTTAAGAATGTGCCTTAATTTAGTAACTTCTTCAAAGGAAACGTTTGTTTACTCATCAAGGCGAGGAGTGGTTATGACAAACGAAAATTAATGATTTGTCTTATGTCTAAATGGAGCGTTGTATAACTATGGTAGGTATTCTGTTACAATTATTGTTTTAATGTATCTTAATGGTGCTGTGATGACAAAGGAGATCGTTCAAAACGTACCAAAATGTTAAAGTGCCGGCCAAAGAAAAAAAATAGTTATGTGGATTGCGGGTATTTTTTTGATAATTTTTTAATATCACAGCAATGCTGTGAAACCTTTTCATTCGCTAATATTGAATTTTAAACGTTAAACGAAAAATTTGTTTTTCGATGACGTCCTTTTCGTATAGGTATTTATTTAATCAAAGATATCTTGTGAAACTCGGCTAACCCAATTAAAAACCTTGTAAGGGACATTTTTTTTTAAAATGGTGTTCATGGATAATCTTGCTAACCTAGTAAGTCCCTACTACTTATAAAAACGTCGATGAAGGCTCATTAAATAATAGATATATTTAAACATCAATACCTAGTTCGTACATAGTTTTACTGGTGGAATTGCGCACAAGGGCCAACATTATGACCAAGTGAGGAAAAAGCCCGGGACGAGGAAGAAGAACCTATAGTAAGTAACACCATTCACCGCGTAGAAATCTTCTCGGACCAAGGCGCGTTTGGAACCCTCGTAGCTTTAATTATAAGTAACAAAGCCAGTTTATTAATAAGTAAAATTATAGAACGTTTGTAGATATCAAAAGTGAGATAAAGGCAGAAAAACAGTAAACAACCTTGCTAAGAATTGCAAACAATAAAATATTATGGTAACGGTGCGTCACACTAACAAGAGCAAACGAGCGGTACGCCTAACACATTAGTCATTAGCGTAAAATATTTATTATGAATTTCATTTACTTGTTTTTAAGAAAAATGTCAATTAGCCCTATTAAAAAAGTCTTCTACTTACTTATTAAAATCATGGAGTGGGTGACCCACCGGGTAGTGATCGAACTCATGGCTACATATTAAGTTTCCTTTTTTTTCATTTGACCACATATATGTCATTCAATCTATATTTACAGTTTTAGTTCTTACTTTAAAGAAGGTTAAAAATTTAACTAAGAGAACTCCAATCTGTACTTGCGATTTTATACGCTTTATATAGTCGGGGTTCTTTGAGGTCATTACTAAATTCCGGCCCCTTAACTGTTCGAGGCAGATCAGATTAAAAGACAATCTGCTTAAATAAAAAACGAGCTAAGGGCACACAAACGGTAAACAAAATTGCTAAGAAATGCAAACAATAAAATAATAAAGGGTTCCGCAATAAATAACAGTATTAACAGTATTATGATAATGGCGCGTCACACTAACGAGAGCGAACGAGCGGTGCGCCTTCAACTACTCGTTAGCGTACAATCAAAATATTTATTATGAATTAATTTACATAAACAGCCCACGAAATATGCATTCGCCGCTCCGACACAGTTTGTTTTGTTGGCGGTTTTTGTCTTGAGCGTCTTGGCTAAAACTCGGTGCTTTCTAAGGGGGTGTACACCCCTTTTGTATTTTCCGGTGTAGTTAGATATTAATGTAATGTATTTAAACGAGAAAGTGTTTGTATAATAAATATACAAGATGTTTATTTATAAGTATATTTCACAGTCTTGGTAATGGATGAAACGGTTCTGATAAAAGATAATTGCCAAATTTATCTAAATAAATTTAGCCGGTGGAAGGTTTCACCCTTGGCTAGTTATCACCTTACCGATGATGACATGCTGCCCAGCTATTTAGCATTCCGATACGATTTCGTGTAGAAACTGAAATAGTATGGATTTCATCCTACACCTAACATATTACTCCTGCTTCCATCTTTGATTGCACCACTTATCATCAGATGAGATTGCGGTCAAGGGCTAACTTGTAATTAATAAAAACAAATATTTTTGAATTTATGAAAATAAATTAATTAATTTCATGCCCTGCTCAAAAAAGCCCAAAACAGAAAAGCTCTATCACGATTTTTGACGACCTCCGATTTATAAGACGGAGGTCCCGAGTTCGATTCCCTTGTAGTCAATAAAAAAAAAGCTCCAATATGGGATAGCATTACTAAATACCAACTTATATCATATTTTCTATCATTATTTATGATAGAAAAGCTGCCTTCTTGCCGGCATTCGAGTCTATTCGAAAATTCCTTCGGTAACGGTAAGTAGATATCCCATTCTGTTTACAAATACTATACGTACGATCAACATTTTGTTCTTACCAGGCTTAGCCAAATGAATATAGAGCTGTCAAAGAAGTCGTCAGAAAAGACTTTCGTCCATCTGCTAAGTAAGTATCCTTAGGCTTTTTTATTACTAATACTGTACGTACGACCCTAGTAGTGTGTTCTTACCAGGCTTAGCCAAATGAATATAGAGCTGTCAAAGAAGTCGTCAGAAAAGACTTTCGTCCATCCGCTAAGTAAGTATCCTTAGGTTTTTTTATTACTAGTACTGTACGTACGATCCTAGCAGTGTGTTCTTACCAGGCTTAGCCAAATGAATATAGAGCTGTCAAAGAAGTCGTCAGAAAAGACTTTCGTCCATCCGCTAAGTAAGTATCCTTAGGCTTTTTTATTACTAATACTGTACGTACGGCCCTAGCAGTGTGTTCTTACCAGGCTTAGCCAAATGAATATAGAGTTGTCAAAGAAGTCGTCAGAAAAGACTTTCGTCCATCTGCTAAGTAAGTATCCTTAGGCTTTTTGTTTACTAATACTGTACGTACGACCCTAGCAGTGTGTTCGTACCAGGCTCAGCCAAATGAATATAATAGAGCTGTCAAAGAAGTCGTCAGAAAAGACTTTCATCCATCCGCTAAGTAAGTATCCTTAGGCTTTTTGTTTACGGATACTGTACGTACGACCCTAGCATTGTGATCTTACCAGGCTTAGCCAAATGAATATAGAGCTGTCAAAGAAGTCGTCAGAAAAGACTTTCGTCCATCCGCTAAGTAAGTATCCTTAGGTTTTTTTATTACTAGTACTGTACGTACGATCCTAGCAGTGTGTTCTTACCAGGTTCAGCCAAATGAATATAGATAGAGCTGTCAAAGAAGTCGTCAGAAAAGACTTTCATCCATCCGCTAAGTAAGTATCCTTAGGCTTTTTGTTTACTGATACTTTACGTACGGCCCTAACATTGTGTTATTACCAGGCTTAGCCAAATGAATATAGAGCTGTCAAAGAAGTCGTCAGAAAAGACTTTCGTCCATCTGCTAAGTAAGTATCCTTAGGCTTTTTGTTTACTAATACTGTACGTACGACCCTAGCAGTGTGTTCGTACCAGGCTCAGCCAAATGAATATAGAGCTGTCAAAGAAGTCGTCAGAAAAATTCGTCCATCCGCTAAGTAAGTATCCTAGGTAGCCAAATGAATATAGAGCTGTCAAAGAAGTCGTCAGAAAAGTTTTTCGTCCACCCGCTAAGTAAGTATCCTTAAGCATTAAGTTTACGGATACTGTACGTACGACCCTAGCATTGTGATCTTACCAGGCTTAGCCAAATGAATATAGAGCTGTCAAAGAAGTCGTCAGAAAAGACTTTGATTAAGATGTTTACGGATACTGTACGTACGACCCTAGCATTGTGATCTTACCAGGCTTAGCCAAATGAATATAGAGCTGTCAAAGAAGTCGTCAGAAAAGACTTTCGTCCATCTGCTAAGTAAGTATCCTTAGGCTTTTTGTTTACTAATACTGTACGTACGACCCTAGCAGTGTGTTCTTACCAGGCTCAGCCAAATGAATATAGATAGAGCTGTCAAAGAAGTCGTCAGAAAAGACTTTCATCCATCCGCTAAGTAAGTATCCTTAGGCTTTTTGTTTACTGATACTTTACGTACGGCCCTAACATTGTGTTATTACCAGGCTTAGCCAAATAAATATAGAGCTGTCAAAGAAGTCGTCAGAAAAGACTTTCGTCCATCCGCTAAGTAAGTATCGTTAGGCTTTTTGTTTACTAATAATGTACGTACGAACCTAGCAGTGTGTTCTTACCAGGCTTAGCCAAATGAATATAGAGCTGTCAAAGAAGTCGTCAGAAAAGTCTTTCGTCCACCCGCTAAGTATCCTTAAGCATTATGTTTACTGATACTGTACGTACGGCCCTAACATTGTGTTGTTACCAGGCTTAGCCAAATGAATATAGAGCTGTCAAAGAAGTCGTCAGAAAAGTCTTTCGTCCATCCGCTAAGTAAGTATCCTTAGGCTTTTTGTTTACTGATACTTTACGTACGGCCATAACATTGTGTTGTTACCAGGCTTAGCCAAATGAATATAGAGCTGTCAAAGAAGTCGTCAGATAAGCAGCTACCATGTAATTATTTTTGTAAATGTAACATTTACGGCGTAGAAAGTATTAAATTACATGCTCCGGCCGCCTCAGATCGGCAGTAGGTAGATGGTCCCACGATAAGACTTTATAAAAACCTCTGACTCATTCCTGATTGCATCGACAATTGTTTAAAACAAAAGGTTCTTTTTAATTTTTCTGTAGCAACTATTTTGTTTATACTCTGTCGGTGTAGATCATCTGACGTAATGTAAATATACATATTGTGTTGTATTAAAAATCTATGACTTTTGTTTGAAAACATTATTTAGTGTATTATTTTACGTATTTATTTAAAAAAATTAATTGACTATACAAATATAATAGTGTTTTTGTTTAAAGTTGGATTGATAAATATAAAACTACTATTTACTTAGCTGGAATTAAAAACTGGAGCATTTTTAAATGCCTGAGCATTGTCGATCTCTTCAGGCTTCGGGTCACTAAATAATAGTCCTAGAAAATCTACTAGCACTTAAATAATCATTGTAAATTATACTCAAAAAAAATTATTCTCACATAAGATAATAAGAAAAAGAGTCCAGATTTTCCAATCGTAATTTTCAAGATAATTTAGTAATCTAGGGTTAAAATAAAATAAATGCTATCTGCATTTAAGAGGGTTGTATTCTAAATTTAAGCACAATTTATAAAGCAATGTTTATCATCATCGTCATCACCATCAGCCTATTAATGGGCCACTACAGGGCTAGGCCTCCCTCCTTATAGGAGAGGGGATATGAAGCGTACACCCACCACCCTGCTCCAATGCGGGCTGGCGTGCTTAGGGTGATAATATTTCATTTATTAACGATCACTATCAGATGATGATGGCAGTGACCAGGACCAACGTCTTAACGTGCTCTCGACACGGGGATGTTCCACCAACTTCCCAACTTTCCAACTCCGGGCTTGAAATGTACTGATAATTTCACAGAAGAATGAAAAACTCAAAATTATTCCTTAACCTGACCCAGGATTCGAACCCAGGACCTCGTGATCGAAGCCAGATAGGCTAACCACTAGATCATCGAGGCAGTCAATATAAAATAAGCAATATTTATAACCAACAGGAAACATGGATTCAACAGTTCATACAAATTAAAACTTATTCGTCCTTGTCACCTCAATACGCCAGGAACATTTATATAAGCAGGGACACACTTGCAACAACAATCTATTGTTGACAGTTCCCTTTTGTGAACTGCAAGCGGTTCGTTGGGAGCTACTTATGTCGGTTACACACGTAACGATATATCGTAGCGATTCAGACTGTGTATATAAATCAAATGTTTATAAAGTCGACGCATTTTAAACTGAGTTGTTGAGCAATAAATGTGTTATTTAGAAACATTATTTATCACTACGACTGACCGACCAGACGAATCAGTTTAAAATGCATTGACTATAGTGTCACCACACGCCTTCGATATCAGCATCAATATTCCGATTTGGTCCTTCAAAGGCAAGTTTCGCTTCTGTAGCTGCGAACTCTTGAACTTGTTCGCGGTGTCCACCTCTTGCTTCTTGCACCGAAATGTTGTAATGAGAGCGATCTGCGTGAAATACTGCCGAAATAAGCATTCGCCATCTATAATGATATATTTAACAGAAATTGCAACTGCCACCGGTGAGTGACATGCACAACGAATTTTTATAGACATGGTCGATAAATGTGCACAGACAAATTCTTACTATACGAGTAGATATGTATACCGTTACGTGTGTAGCCGCCATAACTCATGAGATTCGCATCGATGCATGTCCACTTGAAACAACATCTGCGGAGCTAAGTCTTCTCAATCTTAACGTGGAAGACAAAATAAACACTGGCTTCGAAGATTCCTTTATTTATAAGAATGTCTCACACTGTTTACTTAAAATTAGTAAATTTTCAGCACTAGATAATAGACATTGTAGAAATTTTGACGGCTTTTGAGGCGCAGTGGTATTCGTGGTTTATAAAAAGGAAGAGGAATTCGGTTCCCGGCTCAAAAAATGAAGATTTTCTTAAGTGGCCCAGGTCTGGCGGCTTTAGCCGTGGATAGTTGCCACCGTGCCACCAAGGGATTTAATGTTCATCCTATACCTAACAAGTTAGCCCGCTTCCATCTTAGATTCCATAATCATTATCCTATCACCATCATGTGTAATTACAGTCAAGAGAAAATAGAACTCTTTGTGTCTAAGCTTTTTCGAGAAAGTTCTACCGCCTTATAAAAGAAAAGACTAAATATTTTTTTTAATTTTTATCATTATTTTCATATATCATTATGAATCGAATGAAAAGCACAATGACAATTAGGTGAAGAAATATCGTCGGCATTTAAGGTGTTCAACAAACCGTGAATGAAAATAATAGGTACTTTGAGCAAAGCGTGAATGGTATTATAGCAATTAAGCTCAAACTACCAGAAAATTTTGTCACCGAACAATGTTTTAGCGACAACAATGCTGTTAACACTTAGACTGGCTATTGGGTTAAAAAGACCCAGTTACCTTGCAAAATTTACCTGTTTTGTCATTTATTTGAAATAGAAAGCCTACATTTGAATTCTAAAGTCATACTCATTGGTTGAGAGACTCGTTTACTTATAATAAAAAATATTATTTACTTAATAAGTAATATATTTTAGTTGATAGAACTTAGGTTATAGAATGAGAGCGAGAGAGATATATATTGAGTAAAGGCTTATAAAATGTAATAGAAAACTGACGGATACTATAATATAGAATATTTGTTCCACCTGGACTACAAAATCAGCTCTTATTTTCACAAAAAGATAAACATTATTTTAATTATTTTGTGTATGTAAATCTATCTCTTCATTACATACATAACTACATAATTGAAATGAGATGAAGTTAATAATAACAGTTATTAAATTGAAGAACATGATTAATTATTTTTATGGAAAAAATATTTTTATGATCATGCATAAAATCTGTACAAAAAATATAGCATTTTATTGTTATTTTTCGTAAGTATGCGGTCGAATGTACCACTAAGCAACTACAAGATGTTCAGAAATCAGACGCGTCTTTGAGTGTTAAACAAACTCGACCGCAGGGACGAGCAAGACGGTTGTAGTATTAAGCAAATAAAACTGTTCATTAAACTTGTAATTTATGCGTTCGCGGCTTGTTCTCGTGACAGCATAATTTTCCTCTCTCTCAGATTCTCATTCTGCTTCGAGATTTAATACGGAATCAACGTTTTCTACTGCATTTTGTCATATTGTTCCGCAAATCCACTTGACACTTTGATTTCATTTATTTGTATAAATAATAATTGCGAAGCAGTTGCTCTAGCTCACGATGTTTTATACTATGATGTTCTTAATGGTTGTTAGTTGTTTAAACCTTAATTACAGGTGTTAAACCATCTTTCTTTAGCCGTCATATTTTTGAGCCTCAAAATTAACCTGATTATGAAGTTGTTAAGAAACTTCAATACCAATTTCTCTCCTGTACAATATTATGTATAGTATGTTTCGAAGCTATCAAGAAATATTAAACCAAAGTTTTGTGCTAAAACAAAAATAAGTGTCTGAATTTTATTTTTTTAAATACGAGTATAAGCTAGACTGTGATATTACTTGATATCGTGTATGGACGCGTCTAGAAATATTGTTTTATTACACGTCAACCCTTGACTGCAATTAGACGGGATGGTAAGTGATGATGCAATCTAAGATGGAAGCTGACTAACTTGTTAGAAGTAGGATCAATTTAACACTCCTTTCGGTTTCAGTACGACGGACTGGAGCACTAATTCGTTTGGCGACACGTGTTCGCCGGCAAGCTGGTAACTAGCCAACGGCCTGCCCAGTCGGGAATCCCAGGATCTCCGTCCTACAAATTCACCGCGCATAACACAGCGCCATGGTGGTACCTACTACATGTATAAGATAACCCACCCTTGTGTCATATAGTCAGGTAATGAATATACTCGTATACACACATACTCTCTGGCCGCAGTAAATACTATGGCTCAGTTTAACTCAACTTCCGTACTAATTTGCTGTACGTATAGCCTCAAAATCATAGGATAAAATCCGTTTACAATGAAGCTATTATAAAACCCATTACACAAAAGTTTAATTGCCGTGAGTGACAATTTAATGAAGAGTTGCCCTTTTGTGCAATTGTAGGCGAGGTTATTAAAAATTAATGAATAGAGACGACTTGGGGAAATTGTGGGTTTTGTAATAAATAGTTTTAAAACCGCAAATTAATTCTGCATAAAAACTACTTCACCAATTGGAATATATATTGTATTGTTCGCTCTATTACAGAGCTGGTTTAAAGAAATTTCAAAACACTATAGACAGCTGAATAAATTGAAACCTGGATTCGAATCCTGGGTTAGGTCACAGAATAATTCTATCTAAGTTTTTCATTTTTCTATGAAATTTTCAGGACATACGAAGCCCGGAGTCGGGCCGTTGGTTGATACCCCCGTACCTCGGAGAGCACGTTAAGCCGTCGATCCCAGTCACTATCATCAACATCTGATAGTGATCGTTAATAAACGAAACATTATCACCCTAATACGCATACGAGCAGCGTGGTGGGTTTATGCTCCATATCTCCTCTCCTATAAGGAAAGCCCTGTAGTGGACCGTTGACAGGCTGATAATGATGATGATGATGATGATGATTGCCATGATTATTATCGGCTGTTCAAACTAAATGCTCCACATATTACCACTTTATCTTGGCGACTTGCAGAGGTATGTCGCTGACTTTGATTTTATGCCGTTCTTCTCATTTCTGATACGATCACGCAGATATCCTCCGAACATGAGCGCTCCGCACCTCCTCATGACTTATGATATATCATGAGTGACTCTGGACTTTCCAAGAAGACTCGAAATTAGTGACCATCCACTTAATATAAGAAGGATCGTGGGCATTTGTCGGCCAACAGAAAATGCGACGCAAAAACTATAACAGACTTAGACGATGAACTCTGACTACTAGACAGTTAATGACCTTATAACGGCTTTATTCTTCCTTTGTTTTAAATTTAACATTTTATAATTAAAAATATGATGCGTTTTTCATGTTAAGTATACATTACCGTTAAACAGTTTGTTAAGTAAATTGGACGCCTGCCTGCGTTAGCTCGGTGGTCAGATCTAGTTAGAGTTCATTACACTGACGTTATTTATTCATTTAACAAATCCTTATAACTAAGCAGTCAACTAAAATATATGTGTATATCTCGGAGAGATAGCCATGTTCTCGGAGGATTAAGGATCTGTGTGGTAGGCCAGTGGTGTACCCTGTCAATGATTTTAAAATGTTATGATTGTCAATGAATTGGTAGCTAACTATAGTCTGGGCAGGGAGAACTACACGAGCATTGAAGGTGAACGTTGATATCATAAAAGATCCTTAAAATTGCATCCAAGTCGTAAACCTTCGACTCTGTTCGAGTCTTCCTGACTCGCAATTGGCTATCCTGGTATACTTAACCTATACCTAACCCTCTCTGCGACATATATATAGGAAGAATAGAAAAATATTGCTTTATTGAATGATCGCTTGTCTAATGTACACAAATCAATATGCACAATATAGCCGTCGTATCATGGACAGCATGTCGATTCTGGAACAAAACCCGACAGTGCGAATCAACTTCGTCTCTATATTTCCCTATCTGCAGTATCATATTAGGCAGAGAGAGATAAAGATGACGTCAAGACTCGTACTGTCGAATTTTGTTACAGATGACATGCTGGATTCGGATCCTATGGGGTCGTGGACTAAAATTTTGAATTGTTCTTTTTTCCAAAATACTCACATTTTTACATTTATACCCCCAAGTAGGTACCTAAGTTAAACCGTCAGTAGCGGTCGTTACATGTGCTAGTGATAGGTACCAGAGTAAATTAAAGTAGTCATTATCACTGTACATCTCTCATAAGAACAACGTGATGCGTGTGAGCTCCATAATGTCCTCTTTCCTGCATAATATAATAATAGGTAGTAAACTTATAAAATATCTCTTGTGCAATTGTGCACATAATATCTCTTGTGCAAATTGCTAATGGTTGTCTCAATGCGATTCGGTGCCGTGGCTTAATTTCGATCAAGAGAATCAATTTGATTACATTAAATAGGTATAATTTTATATACCTAGTTCGCCTCTAGGTGAAATCGCCTCTTGGAAATACCCGTAAGGCCTCCTATCATGTATCCTTAAATTCTTGTATCTAATTATTTCGTATCTTTCCCGTCTTTGTGTAAACTATAAAGTATATTTTAATTTCATTTAATTTCGTTACCTACTAATGCTGTAAATATCGGTGAAGGTTGTAAGATTTATCGACGTAAACAACTAAAGAATAATTTATAAGCTCCAACAAAAATAAAACATTTTAAAGCGTTCTGAATGATAGGCGGACTTGTTAAAAGTCCGATAATTTCTAACAAAAGCCTGTCATTATTTTGGGTAGGAGCGAAGAATAATTATTACTTTTGTGCCATCGTAGCTGGAAATTCGAAGCTGATTTTTACGTGGGTAATCATTAAAAGTTCTTAACTAAGCTTGTGTCACGTACGTAAAGTCCTGGAGGGTCATTAGGCTCTAGACATCTGAGTTTCGTTTCACAATGCAAGGCACGTTAGCTAACACACACCTACTTGTAAATATATAGGTACTTACTAACTGAGCCTAGCGGTTTCATCGGCGTAATTTCGGTTCCCTAGAGTACATTGAGAAATCCTTTATTTAAAAGTCTACATTGCAAAATAAGTACCATGCGAAAGACAATTTAATCGAGTGTGTAAGTAGTGCTAAAGGTCTGATGATGAGACAGTGGTATTTCTATAAACATCTTTTAGGTGACCACGCCAGGTTAACTGGTCAACAACTTTTTTTTTATCGTCTACAAGTTGGCCCTTGACTGCTATCACATCTGATGTTAAATGATGATGCAGTCTAAGATGGAAGCGGGCTAACTTGTTAGGAGTGGGACGAAAATCCACACCCCTTTCGGTTTCTACACGACATCATACCGGAACGCTAAATCGCTTAGCAATACGTCTTTGTCGGTAGGGTGGTAACTAGCCACGGCGAAAGCCTCCCACCAGCCAGACCAAGACAAATTAAGAAAAATCTCAATCTGCCCCGCCGGGAATCGAACCCAGGACCTCCGTCTTATAAATCCACCGTGCATACCACTGTGCCACGGAGGTCGTCGAGGTCGTAGTATCCACCTCTGGATTCAGAACCTAATTACTGATTGACAACGAGGTGGAGCTGTTGTTCTAGGTGGACCCAATGAGCTATGAGTGAGGTTGATATTTTCTTGAATACAAGTAATTTTTCAAACAGCTGTGAGGTAATCTGATGAGAGAAAGCACCATTAGTCTTTAGCAATGGGCTACGAGAAATAGTAACTAAAACATTTTTTCCCAACATCATAGTAAAAAAGTTTACGTTAGACCAAGAGCCCACGTCTTAACTTGTTTACACTAATATCTCGGTCGAACGCAAATGGTAATAAAAAAAACTACATAAGCGGTAGTGACGAGTAAGCGCTATATTAGGTGAAAACAATAAAGACATACACCAAGAAGCAGAACTTCAAAGGGATATCGATCCATTAGGACGCCGCATCAATCACGCAGCGCAAACATCGGACCCATTATATTGGACAAACACGCGACCGGCTTCTGTTCTGCGGTTCTATTTTATAATACACAGCATCACAGTCAACGTTGACACAGCGATGACGAGAACTGAAATGTATGAAGGGAACTTCAAGTAGTCCTAAGGATTTTAAAGAAAAAATGTTATTCGTTAGTTATGGTGGACAAATATGAGGCCGGCTTCTGTTCTGCGGTTCTATTTTATAAAACACAGTATCACAGTCAACGTTGACACAGCTATAACGACAACTGAAATTTATGAAGGGAACTTCATATTGTGCTAAGGATTTAAAAAATAGAGTAAAAATTTAGTTGAACGTGACAATGTCAAGAAAATACTGATGGAATGGTAGCATTTAATTGGTTATTAAAATTTTTAATTTAAGTATATTTTTATAAATATTAATTTAAATTAATAAAATAATTGATTTTGATTTTATAAATTTATCTTTTAAATTTATAATAAATATATTAATTTTTAATTTAAAATTAATATATTTAATAATTATATTTAATAGACGGATGTGAATTGCACTTCAAGCCTTACATGGAACGCCTCAAAGCGAGGTAACGACGCATGACGTCATGTTTTTTCGTGCGTGCAGCCGGCTCTATCGAATTATAAGTCGTTGTCACGTCAAAAAATTATAAAGAGTTATAAATAAAAAAACCACGCTAACATGAACAAAAAGGGATAACCTTGAATATTTAAGCAAATTCTTGTCTACATATCTCCCTCAGGATTCTGCTTAGGAAGTTTTTTTTTCTAGGCATCTATTCTCTCTCCCTAACCGCTGGTTGACGGCTTTTTAGAGTATTTACCTAATACGCTGTATAACAACGATTAAATAATTCAATTAAAATTATATTTCTTTTCATCGCTGCATGAACTTTACCACGTACGATTAGAGAATAGCACCATAGAAGTTTTACTCTTTCGGACTTGTTGATCTTTGGAAATATAGATGCGTTAAAGCTTAATGATTTTGTAAACACACTTTGTGCTGGTAAGTCTTAAGGTGAATTACTGTAATCATCATAAACTATAACTTCATAACAAAGAAAAGGACATCATAATTTGTTACAAATTATCTTTCTAATTTTTGTTTAGCTAATAATGTTATTCTGCCTCGTTGGTCTAGTGGTTAGCCTATTCATCATCATCAGATCATGAGGTCCTGGATTCGAATCCTGTTTCGGGTCACGGAATAATTCTGAGTTTTTCATTCTTCTATGAATTTCTCAGTACATTTCAAGCCCGGAGTCGGGTTGGTGGTGTTTCACCCCCGTGCCTCGGAGAGCACGTTAAGCCGTCGGTCCCAGTCACTGTTATCAACATCTGTTAGTTATCGTTAATAAATGAAACATTATCACCCTAAGCCCGCCAACCCGCATTGGAGCAGCGTGCTCCCTCCTTACAAGACTCTCTCCTGTAAGGAGGGAGGTCTGGCCCTGTAGTGGGCCATTACTATGCTGTTAATGATGATGATCAATAATGTTATATTTTCAATATTATTTACTTAAGCTACAGTATTATTAAGTTTATTGGTTGTTGTCACTATGTACTAGGTTTTTATGTTAGGTAAATAGGCTAGCTCTTGACTGCAATAATGCCTAATGATGAGATCTAAGGCCTCTATTCCACCAGCGTTTTGCGAGCGTCAGCGTTCCCTCAACGTCGACGCAGCGTCGTCATCGCGTTTATTACCAACAAGTACAATCACGTACATTTTAACCACATGTATGACAAATTTAAATGCATTCTTTTTCTTCCCTCAAAGTTATAACAAGTCTCTCTTCTGGTGACACTGAACTGAAGATTAGTGTCTAAATATTGTATGACATTTTAAATCAATTTTAAAAGTTCATCAAATGTAGTTTTTAACATTCGCAAATATATATAAAATTCAGATTATTTTTTTTTAATACTATCAGAATAAGTGCGAAATATTCACGTTCTTCAAAAATAGGATTTTGTCAAAACTGACAAAGTCAATTTCTTTTTGTTTTACGTAATTTTCGTCGAAGTAGCAAAGCCAACAGTAGTGTTTCTTGTCGGAGTCTATTTTTTCTCTGATTGTACGCGGAAACACAACATTGTCGTCGCGTCAACGTGACGTCGATGCTACGCAGACGTTCAAGGAAAGCTGACGCTCGCAAAACGCTAGTGGAATAGGGATATTATAATTATATACCTATGTTAGTACTTGCTAACCTAGAATTTGTTTTGTATTAGGATGTAATTTAATTGGGTGTTGTGTGTATTATAGCATTTTATATTTTGTTTTGCACTACATGCAGTCATCATTTCCTAACCTGAGGTTGCCTGGTAGAAACTGCTACTTAGCAATATAGCCGCCTTTTGTATCCTTCTTTCTTTCTAAAATATTTCGGTTGTTATTGTTGTTCTATTAGATATTTGGTCTACAAATAAAGCATAAATAAATAAAATGATTATTCACTCTTACCTTAAAGATGTTGAAATCATAATTTGCGGGAAACACAGACAATATTTTTGTGCATACCGATATACTTTCTATATATGAATCATAAAATCTACTAAGCGACAATATAAGTATACATAGTTCTAGAGGACGCTGTTATTTTATATGCAAGTCTTATTATTGTGAAGTTTTATCAAAATCCATTTAGTATTTTTTGCGTTAAATATTAACAAACATTTATCCGTTATATTTTTCACCGTGGGCTCTCAAACTATAACTTTTAGAACAAACATACGTGTCTAAGGCCTAGAGGGTCAATGGAGATATCTAGATAGTCCACTGTAATGACCCTGTTATCTTCTGCCGACGTTCTTATTCGGAACACGGACTCAACTTACGTACCTACGTCGTTACGGTACAAGTGGCTGAGGTTATAACGTGACCATTTTATATATAAAATTGGTATTTCTGTTATGAGTGCGAGAAGTTCTAGAGTTAGTGCAGTCCAAGTTAACTTAGTCATAACTTTTGATACTTAAAACTTCAGTGTTTGAAGAATTAATTTCAAAGTAAACGAACGAAAATTTTAAATATTTTGTATTACTTTTCGATGAGGCCATGTTTTTTTTTTATCGACTACAAGTTGGCCCTTGACTACTATCACGCCTGATGTTAAGTGATAATGCAGTCTAAGATGGAAGCGAGCTAACTTGTGGGACGAAAATCCACACCCCTTTCGGTTTCTACATGACATCGTACCGGAACGCTAAATCGCTTGGCGATACATCTTTGACGGTAGGGTGGTTGCCACAGCGAAAGCCTCCCACCAGCCAGACCAAGAAAAATTAAGAAAAATCTCAATCTGCCCCACCGGGAATCGAACCCAGGACCTCCGTCTTATAAATCCACCGCGCATACCACTGCGCCACGGAGGTCGTCAAAATTATTAAGGCGAAAATTTGTAAGTATGGATGGATGGATGGATGTTACTCTTTCACGCAAAAACTTCAAAATTGATTTTCATGAAACTTCACAATAATATAGCTTACATATCAGAATAACACATGGACTACTATTAAAGAATTTTATAACAAAGGAAATTAGGTCCATAGAAATGACCTTAATATCTAGGTACTTAAGTCCTATTTAAGTACCTAAATCTACTGACGCAATAATCATTTTTGGTACCCAAACAAAAGTCGTCATATTCGTTGTAAAAAAATATTAAAAGACATTATGAGCGCAGATAAGGTTATATAAGCGCGGCTTATTGTTTGGAAATGTACATTAAAGTGTGGTTTCAGCTTAAAGTAGGGACATTAATATTTTTCGCGGCTTTCGGCTTTACGATAACAAACAACGGATGTTTTCTCTGGGTTATTCTTAAAAGAGGTTTTTAGCAGAATTTTTTGGCCATTTTGTTTATGTTTTATGTGTTATGGACAAACATTATTATAAGTTAGCTTATTTTGGCAAACAAAATGTATATTTTAGGTATACACCGATATAAAATTTTATGTATATAAGAGGTAGGTAATTGAAGTTCATTATTTTATGATGTTTTTGTGGGGCTTAGCGAAATTTTTTTTTTTTTTGGAATGTATAGTTATACTTCTAAACTATGTGTATTCAAGTCGAGCTTTGGCTACGTTGCGTTCCAGGTGGCGGGACACCAAAGATTACCCTGAAAATCAGCGATGCAGTTGCAAACACTGCAGCATAATGCTGAGGCGGTAACCTTTTCAGCAAAGACATAAATAATAATATAACTGTAAGGTAGATGATAGTGCAACACTATCGTCCAAGGCGTGTAGTTGCTTTGTACAATGTTCTTTTTATTGTATTTTATAGAGAAATCTCAAAGCGTTTGATCGACGCCTCCCGTGACCAGAGGGCTGGTCAGAGGATCTGCATTGCCATTCAACGTGGCAATGCTGCCAGCCTTCTGGGCACTTTACCGCTCGACACCAATTCGGAGGAATATTATGACGCCTAATTTTTTTTACTGTTTTTTTTTATGCATTATATATAGTTTAGGTAGTGTTTAAGCTTTTACTTTTTATTTATTTAATTGAAAATATTTCATTTATTGTACATATTTAACTGTAAATAGAGCAACTTTATTACTAAAAAAATTGTATCCAGTATCTGTTTGCTGAATAAATGTTTTTATTATTTAATATTATTATTTTTTTTTTGTATTCTATATATAATAATAAAAATATTTATTTATTTATAATCAAAACTTCTATCTCTAGATCTAGTCAGCAGCAAAAAAATAATAATTTTAATTTATATTCTCTTTAAAAGATTCCTCCTTACTTATGAAACATTTTGTATTGATAAAAAGAATCGTCTCGAGATCGCGTCCGGCGCATAATTAAAACTTTTAAGAAACCAGTGAAATGTGATAGAAAGAAATAAATTTTCTCAGCGAGCAGACACTTTCGTTTTTATCCTGACTCGTGATTTATTAACAAAATTTATTTACCATCAATAACAGTCGCATTTCATCAAATATGGTCCTTATTTTAAAAAAGTCAAGAACTACGTAAGTATGATTTTACTGCAGGATATAACGTGGTAATAAAAGTTGGTAAGTATTGAAATGTTCAGTTTTTTCATAGATTGTAAGTAACATTTTTTCTTTTAATGACTAGCATCAGCTGTTTTTTACAGGAGATATGAACAGTCCCATATAATACTATAATAGCAGTTTAATGTATTATTAATAGTAAATAATTTAGCAATCGAGCATTGATTGGTGATTTTTTTAACCGACTTCAAAAAAGGAGGTTATTTTTGGGTTAAGTCAAGCTCTTTAAATAAACATGAATTTATATAATTTACGGTCATTGAAATAACACCCGCCAGTTTGCTTTGGACCAGCGTGGTGGATCTAAGCTTCAAATTTTCTATCTTATAAAAAGCTATTTAGCCCTGTAGTGATTTGTTAAAATATGTAGATATAAATAAAATCTAAATCTTTGGAATTAACTAAAAATAGTAAAAAAAAAAAGTTTTTTTAAAGTATATTAATGTTTGCTATTTTCGTAAGTATCCTAATTTACTTAACAGAGGACACTGATCTTAATAGGCAATACAGCAGGCTTATTTAAAACAATATATTAAAGCAAATATCTCTTCTAATCTAAATGTATATTAATTCAGTCGAAATGAGGAAAGCTTTTAATTTACGGTTCACCGATTCAGCTGCTCCGACGAGCAACACGCCTCAAGAGAAGGCTCAGCGCACTCGTGCATTGTAAATTTACTTCAATGTTCATGGCAACACAATTGATTTTGATTGTTTAATCTTTGTGTCACTAGTAATTTGACACTTAAAAAAGTATACGTTGTATTGAGTATGATAATTACATTGTTAAAATGTCGTTGAATATGGCGGGCTTAATATACTCGTACTTGGGTCAAAAAATTATTCGATTTCATTTTGCGTTTCATTTTGGCGCTGTTATTATTGCATAATTGTAATTGAAAGCTTATGTCCCAAGTTAAATGGGTGCAGCACAGTTATGTTTAGGATGTCTTCAATAGAATCTTAACATTAAATATCAACTCAACATTAGAATCAGAACATTAAATGCTCGGCAAGTTAATGTTCTGTACTGTTCCTAATAAGTAAGACTGCTTCCACTAGGTCCTGGGTTTTGATTCTGAGTCTGGTCGAGGAATAATTCTGAGTATTTCACTTTTGAATGAAATTTAATGTACAGTTTTCAATCGCAATTTCTATAAAATTATCATCTCAAGGCTACTTTCCAGTACTCGCATATTATTAGACCAATTGGTTCAATACTTTTACAACAAAGAAAATAACTTAAGGCTTCTCTCATTCAAAGAGAGGGACAATTGCTTTTTTGCTGCTCTGGACGACTTTTTCTACCTACATCAAAGAAAAATCTTATTTCTATTGAAATCTCGGTTTTCTCTTTGGCTAAGCCCGGCAAAGCCGAGCGTAGTTCCTTAGCAATTTCCCGTTATATTCTACACCTTAAGAAGTTTCTGAAATTCTCTTTAACCTTTACCATTTCTAGGATTTTAATAAAAGAGTAGAACGGTCGGGTTGGCTTTGATTATGAAAAGGGCTTCAGATAAGTTATATATTTGTAGTTATTCCTACAATTATTACTTATTCAAATCTTCACAATATAAATTTTGTTACATTTTCCGTGCATGGTAAAAACATATGTAGATTTTTGTTACATTTTTTATAGTATAATATTCAAATTAAATATTTCTATAATATAGTTACTTTATTCCCTTACCATACTATCATAGAGACCTCTCTCCTTAAAGGAGAGTAAGTAATATAGAGCTTACAACCACCACTTCGCTCATCGACGTGATAGTCGTAATAATCACTAGTTATTGATGGAAATGAGCAGAATCGACCGGCATAACGCGCTCTCCGAAGCAGGGGGCTATAAATCACTTAATTTTAAACTCCGACCATATAACTTTTACTAAACACTAGATTACGCCCGCGGTTTTATCCGCGTGGTTCTCGTTCCTGTGGGACTTTCGAGATTAAATGTAGCCAATGTTTTATTCTAATATTTAAGCTATATTATTGTGATGTTTCATCAAAATCCATTCAGGAGTTGTTGCGTAAAGGAATAACAAACAACCATCCATCCATACATACAAACTTACACCTTTATAATATTACCGACATAGCTCAGCGAGTCGCAGAACTGAAGTGGCAACGGGGCCAGTTCGAACAGCCTGGACGTGGGGACCTTAAGCTACCCAGCCGAAACTACTGGAATCCCAAAAAAGGCATATGTCCAACAGTGGACGTCTACAGGCTGGTAATGATGATGATGATGATACAGTATTATATATCGTGACCCAACCCAGGCCTCGTGATCAAAAGCTACACAGCCACACTACTGGATAGAGGAGGCATACTCACTAAATATAAGTAAATAAAAGTGTGTTAAAAACTTAAACCCTTCACAACAGTCACTTTGTAGCAGCGGTATACGCGGTTGATTTATATGACGGAGGTCCAAGCTTCGATTCCCAACTTGGCAAATTAAAATTTTCTTAATTTGATCCAGGTCTTGCTGATAGGAAACTTCGGCTGTGGCTAGTTACTACCTTCTCGGCAAAGACATACCGCCAGAATAAGCCACACTTCATGTTCTGTAGGTACAAACCGCAAGTGAAGTGGACTCTGAATCCTTAAAAATTTGTATGCTCCATCTTATTACATCATCACCTACCATCTGGTGCGAATAAAAAAATTTGAAATCGCAGAAAGCATCTAGGTATTTGTAAGTAAATATCGGAAAACGGTTTTGAAATAAAATTATTATTATAAAAACAAAAACCTGACTACTTAGGAGTTATGAACTAAAAAGAGAAAAACAAGGATCAAATTCTATATCTGTATAAAATTCTAAATACTTTATGGTGCTGCAAACAGGGACAAAATACTTTAGCCTGCGGGGAAAGAAAGATCTACCAAAACTACGTATGTCCCCGCCTGCAGCACCATAAAGTATTTAGAATTTTATACAGATATATTGATCCTTTTTAGACTTTTTGAGACTTTTTAGTTTTAGTTTATGGTATAGAAATGAGACCGTACACTTATTACACTTTTTGCCATTTTTTGTTAAAAAGGTAATATAAACATGATATGATATTTATATTTTTGAAATGGTCTTTTTACGACCTTTCAACTGATTGCTAAGATAAGAGAAAAAAATACACACATCCCCCCTTTTTCCCCCATTTACAGCCGCCATTTTGAAAATTTATATAGCCTATGTCACTACCACAGTTCTGACAAATTCAACAATACCTCACGTGTCAAAATCCGTTCAGCCGTTTAGGCTGTAGCGCGTGCCGAATAAATGGACATACATACATACATACATACATACATACATACATACATACATACATACATACGCTCGAAAAACATAACCCTCCTTCTGACGCAGTCCGGTAAAAATAGGTGTATTTAACTTTTGTTTATACTTTACGTAACCTCCCTTACGCTAATGTTCATCAGGCAATAAAACTGATCCTATTAAATTACTCGGTCCATACCCCGCGTGGAGTGGCTACCTGAGTTTACGCAAAAATATTAGCACAACAAAGGTGGGCACACAATATCGGGATTACAGCCGACCGGTATCAAATTACTGCTGTAATCGTTGGACGTTCGGGACTAATACACTTTGTGTAAGTGATAGATGAGATAATTGTATGGATTCCAAGGAACATTTTTACACTTTTACACTACTACAAACTGGATCCTGTACTTCAACGTTTAAAAGTGTGTGACTATTTAATAAGTGTTAAAAAGAGATCAAAAAAACGAAGTTCCTTTCAATTAATAGTGAAGGAATTGTAATAAAAATTTAGTTATAATAATTACCAAATATAATGTTATATAAACTTGAACGCGTACCAGAATTTCTCATATCGTAATAGGAAAATGAAGAATAAATGGATATCTTACGATTTACTTATCGGATTTTGATTGTATTCGATCCTGTAACCTTTAAATAAAATAAACTGCACCTTACTTCGGAATTTCCATCGTAATAGGAAAATGAAGAACAAATGGATATTTTTTACATGTATACAGTAGTGTAACTTTAAATAAAATAAACTGCACCTTAATCGGACCAACACAATATTTTTACAGTTTACAATACCCTAAACATATCCTCTAAGACAGACACGTCTTATTTATAACATCATACTTCAATATATCAGAGATTATAAACAAGCTCTTAATCGTCAGTTTTTACAATGACTATATTTATTTTTATATTAGCTATGGAAGATATATTATATTATTAGATAGCTTAAAATCTTTAGGTGAATAAGGTTAACCATACGAGCAAGATGAACTGCATTATACGTTGTGTACAAAAAATATATATTTTATAGAATGTCGTTTACAGATTCTATGGGAAAACATACAATTTAAAGCAAGTTTGATATCTACCAATGTTCGAAAGCGACCTCAAAGTTTAAAATTCTGCTTCAATATAAGTCTATTGTTAAGGTCATGTATTTGCTTATGGATTTATACCTTTAGCCTGTCTACAAATTAAATATCCTTTAGATGCCAGTGTCCGCGGACCGTGCGGCTAATACAACAATTTACGCATCAACTAATCTGCAAATTGGTAAAGCTTTGACGGCGGTCGTGTAGTCCACTGTAACCAGCTTTAAATGTGCCTGCAGCTGAACGAGGGAAACTTATTTTGCAGTTTTAATATTATTTACCAGAGAGCGGAAAGAAATTTATGTTTTCAGTGCATGTTTGGCTGTTTTTATGGCATGTTTTATAGTTAACTTGCATATTAAAGGAGTGATATAGAATATTAGTGTTACGAAAATTTACTGGATGTCTTATCTATCACCCTTAACGTAGTCGCATTTTAAAGTTTCACCGCAAGTGATAAAAACGAGATACTATGATCACTTGAGTGTGATTATATTTGGGTCCTGATCTTTTCAAACGTTCATAGCATCACGCCTAGTTCCCATAGATGTAGGCAGAGATCAAGACCTTCCACTTGCCACGATCTATGCATATCGCTTTCGCCTCCTCCAATTTCATTCATCCTTTCATACATTAAGGTACTCTTCACTACCTTTTACTAGATTGTCCTGGATTTAATCCAAGAACGTTTGCCTGGTATTTAATTTATAGATTACTAAATACTCCAGCCTACTACCATTGAGCTGTTTAAAACTTACATTTCATGGTTAAAACATACAGCCGCTTTGCATAATATAAAACAGTAGTGTCTGCAGACACGGGTCTCCATTCTTATTGGAGATAAAATGTGATGCTTAGAAACAACACGCTGCTCCAATACGGCTAATCCAAATAACATTTTTTTGTTACACTTGGCAACCTTAACTAGCATTTCATTCGCTTGCCTATACTTTGTAATTAATTTAATGCTACGTTTGGTGGTCATAGCCCTTGACATTTCGTGGTCCAATACAGCCTTAATTTATGGACTTGCTTAATTACACTATTGGTGTGGCATGTCGGTATTTTGCCTGTAATTATTATAAAGCTGTCATACATAACGCATGTGAATTGTGTGGATAATTTCAGTTGTATGGTTACAAAATACAGTGATTTTGGATGGTTATAAACAATTATTATTCAGTGTGTTTATGGGCAGCTTAACACAAATTTTGAACTAGATTTACTGAAATAAATTAATCCTGAAAAAAATATTTATTGAATTAAAAACTATTCTCTCTTACGAGAATTAGGTACAAGTTGATTTAGATGTTTTTGTTGGATTTTGCAAGTCAAGATAATTTTTACTGTGTTACATAGTACGAGTATTTCTTAAACAGTACTTTTAAACATAATCAGTGATTCTGATAGACGTATGTATACTGTGAGTGCGTTCCGTAGCATATTGTATAGTAGCAAACACCTAAATTGAAAGTCTGTAAAACGTGCTCTTATGACCAGACATGCACAAAGTTAAGGCACGATATGTTCTTTAATTGATTTTCACTCTTATTGGGTTGGTAAGCTGTTAATGAAATATCGATGATGGTTAAGGATTTCTTGAAAGAAAACTTCAGTAATTTTTTAGGCCTGATCTGGAACTCGATTCCTAGACCTCAAATTCGTAGTCAAACCAACTATAATCTCAAAAAGTGGAAGCGATCACTATTTTTGAGTAATTAATATTACGCCACGTCCGAAATCCATAGCGCCAGGCATTTTGTGGTGTAGTGGCAGCTTAATTACACTGTACGGGCTGTTCGAGAGGCATGTAGGTATTGCGCCTGTAATTATTAGGAAGCTGTCGGCATATCGGCTTTGTTTTAGTATTAGCTTTATTGGATTTACACCAGAATATTGTAGAAATAATGCTAAATTATTTATAGTTAGGTATAAAAAGTAATTATATTTAACCTATGTACAAGTTACGGGTATTAAATATAATGACAAGCATGGTGTAGAATATCGAAATAATAATATATATTCAATGAAAATTCATGTGTTTTTTTATTAGTGCTTCTCGAAAAAATCTGCTTCCGACCGAGTGGTAGGGTCGCTATTATGGATTTGACTTTTCAAAAGTTGTGTTACTTTTGAACAATCCCCTTTTTATTTTATTTTTTAATTTTAACATGTAGGCAAAGTATAGTTAAGTCATCGATACGAAAGAAACAAATGAATCCTAATAACAAATTGACATCATTTTTACTTACGAGAGACGTATAATATACTTTAAGGACAGAGGTACTACTCGATTGCTTTTATTAATCGGTCCTTTGTTTGCGTTTATTCTTTCGATAGGTAGTTTTATTCTATAGTTGGTATTTACAAAGAAAATAGTTTTTGAATGAATACAGTCAAATATTTCATAATAAATTATAATAATAGCACACCCACTGCAGGAACACAAAGCATTTTGTTCTTTACAAGTTTAGGGTTACAATCAAAATATTAATCTTCAAAAAATGAACTCATCTTTCGAAAGCTTCTTACCTCTGCGCCCAAGTCTCGCTCAATTAAAACACATTTAAAGGTTGGAAACACCTGGCGGCGATAAACATCGCAACTATTGTGGAACCCGAGAAATTCGAGCCTCAATTTTGACAACAAAAAGGCCATAATCGATTTTTGGGCTACAAAGCTTGTATTATATTTGACAAGTCGAATGTACAAAGCTCTGTTTGCGGTAGAGATTATTTCGGATGAATTGAATGAAAGCAAAATACAATCCCGCGTATGTGCCGGTAATTGAAATCCGAAGAACGAACTCGAGGACGGTTTTTTAAATTTTTTTTTGCTCCTTATTTCACGAGTATCGTATTCGGATCCAATTTGGAGCGAATTTGATTGACGAAAATATCGTTTTTATTTTCCAATTTCTAGAAATGTCAGAGCCAGTGTCAAATTTTGTTGTTCGGTGAAAATGTGGTTTAATAGACTTTGCGCAATATACTTGATGTGTCCTGCGGTTTTTTCTGCCATATTTGTTTAAAATTATTGAATCTGTGAGACAGTCGCGGCAGACAAGTTTGTTATATATTAGCTGATTCTCCAATCTTCCTCTAAAATTTAGAGATTCATAATTTTATTAAAAAATAATAATAATATAAAAACATCTAAAGAGAGCCTCTCTTTATCACCTAGATGTGTGCAAAAATAGCATGTGACTAATTCTCAGAACTACCAAATTTAAGCTAATAAAATAATAAAAATCGGTCAAGCCATTTAGGAAGAGATTGATATTAGAAGAAGTGATTTTATGTTTTCTTACCATTAAAAGGGTTTTTTAACAATAAAAATATTTCTAATTTTCTCAAATTTACAAAAAAATAAGGTTATTTTTTTCTAAGCAATCACCTGAATCTCAATAACTCACACAAGTTTCGTCCTAACTGCTTTCCAGTTAAACTGATTAATGGAGCAGAAACTTAGGGTCTGTAACCCATACGCTTCCTTGACAAGCCTCACCCGGGGGCACTCATTACCTTTGTTCCACCGAGGGTTGTAGATAATGATTAATAACGTAATTTGGCCCAAGTCCAGAGCCGCAGCTAGACGGTGGAATACGTAGGATTGTTGCCAACTAACTTAGTGTTTAACCGACTTCAATAAAGGAGGTTCTGTGTTCCAATGAATCAAGTTCACAATAGTTTTCTTATTTTAAAAGAGAAAAGAAAACACAAAATAATTATACTAGTATGAGATAAATAGGTATTTAACATTTTTAAATATTTTTTCTTTAGGTCACTCAGAAATAGGAGTAGGTACCTACAGTTTATTGCCCTGTGTTTATACAGTTAAATATTGTCCTATCTTTAAATTACTTTAAATACGTGTTGCTAGCCAATTTTCCGTGGGAGAGTTAGTGACAGCGAAGATGATCTTCTGAGGCCAAAATCAATGTATTGAAAACTTCGGGATTTTCTAAGAATTGAACGGTAGTCTTCCCCTAGACCTACAAAAATTCAGTAAGGAGTGAGAATGCATTTTTAGGAATTATCATCATCATCATCATTACCAGCCTGTAGACGTCCACTGTTGGACATAGGCCTTTTTTAGGGACTTCCAAACACAACGATCCCGAGCCGCCTGTTGCCAGCGACTCCCTGCGACACGTTTGATGTGGGTCGCCAATCTACACTTGGGCCCCCAACGTCCATCAGCTGTTCGAACTATGTGCCCCGCCCATTGCCACTTCAATTCTGCGACTCGATGAGCTATGTCGAGATATTCCGAGCATTGCTCTTTCCATTTAGGAATAGGAGTGGGTAAAACAAATAATAACTATTTATGCCACAGTATAAAAATGGCTAATCTACAATTGGTGATCTACTAATGCCCTAACAAGTTCTACCTGCCTAACTCCGCCACTGGTCATGTCATCGACCCTCACATGCCTCCCGAAGGTTTAATCTTCCAGGTGCCGTTTATCTGATTGTAGACCGTGAAAGGGTTTAAATGAATGCGATAACAACAAATTTGTTTTTTGACCCTTTTTCACGTCAAAACTTGTGTTTTGTTCTCTATAAATGGAAACCATTAAGAGTTGCGATATCATCTAGTGGACTGCAATGTGTGTGTACTTGAACATGGCTATGTAAAGTTTAATAGGCCGACGTTACTGCGGTCAAACATTATATTAGGTTTGACCCGAAGGACTAAATTAAATGAGCTCGGGGTTTCATATGTCGGATATTCACTTCATAAGGGTACAACGTCCCTGTGATACTTTTTTTTATAAAGACGAAGTAATACCAGTAGCGTTATTCTGTAAAGTTGCTTTTTAATTCGACAGTCATCTCAATCTATCTTTCTCTCTCTCTATCAAACAACATATTTTAGACAGAGAGAGATAAGCAAACGATATCGAGTTATAAAAAAACATTGGTACAGAATACCGCTACAGTTAGGTAGGTATTTCAAATACCGTAGTTAGTGAAATAGTACAGTAACAGTTTATAAAGAAGCCACATACTGCAGAGTATCTCTTATCTGTGGTTTGAATATTTTTTTAAAAGGCAGCAAGGATTTGAGGTTAATCATTTTAGAAAATTGTCAGATGGGTAACTTAATTCCTGCAATGAATAGTTATGTCTTCATTACTGTAAATTTTCAAATGATTACTTAATTAATACGTAAAATAATGAGAAACTGGTTTCCCTAAACTAATATATATATATATACTAGAACTGCAATCTTTGAAGATTCTATTAAAAACAAACTTTTTATAGAATATCTATCTAACAAATTATCTATATCTTTCTTAAGCAGGTACCTATATGAACTTTGTGGTGTAGTGTAAATACAAATTAATTAATTTCAAATTAAATTATCTTGCAAGCAATTTTGTCTTGGCATATTAGACTAACTTTAGTGACACTACCATTGGCTCGGAAGGCAGTTTTCAAATAATGAATCAAACGTAATCATAATAAGATAATCTTATAAAAGTGGCCAGATAGATTTAATTAATGTTTATTTAAAAAGAATAGCATTTAACCATAAGCCTAATTTAATACAACTACAAGGTTCCCAGAAGCCATTGCATTGTACAAAATAATAATTATAAAAAACGGATGTCAATATGAAAGCTGCGATCGCGCCCAAAAATATATCCTGCGGTAACCTGAGCGTTCAATCAATGAAGGCAAAAACTGGGCAAAAACGCAGTCCCTACAACAATGGGCTGACATAACGTAGACATACATCAAACAACAAAAACAGACCAGCCGCACCGCACGAACGAGCGAACACTATCATTTACGCAGCGATTTGTCATCGAGATTCAGACGAGGGCGGGGACGTTTTGGAAATAGCGCCTACTTGTGGTTCTCGATTCTAATCTATTTATGCCTATAAATACTCTTATGAATTCTATTTTGTTTGTAACGGGTTTGCTTTGGTTTTAGTAATACATATTATGTTAGGGTGAAGTAAATAGTTAGACAGGCGCGACGATTTGTACAACTGATGAAATGTTCCTATCTTTGAGTGGTTTTAAATCAACGGTGTTTTGATAACCATTGTGTTTCACTGTAAACTATACTAAAGCCAAACTCGATTGAGAATGCTTGTCAACAAACAAATTTAAAATGAAGGTAGAAAATGCAACTCATTTTATGCCTAATAAATTAAAAATTATGTTTTTTTATTTTAAAAAATCTTATTTAAAAGATATTGAATACATTAATTTGTTTTAAGCTTACTAATCTAATTTATTGTCATGAATTTGTCATTAACTAGTTAATTATAAAAAATAGGTGTAAAATGACTAGTGATTACTACCTTCATTTTTAATTTGTTTGTTGACAAGCATTCTCAATCGAGTTTGGCTTCGGTATAGATAACAACGTTTTTCTAATGTGCTCGTGCTTTTTCAGTTTCAGAATCTGATATAGGTAATAACGAACACGAGGTTCGTCATAAATTTTTGGATACAAGACATAATTTTGGAGGACAGTACAAATAAGGTATTAAAGACAATACTTGCAAGTTGTACATTTGCATGTACCTTCTGTGATGCTAAAACTCTAGTTACTTACATCAGGTGGTCTGTCTGTTTTGTTCGTCAATTATAACAGACTAGTTGTGTCCAGCCGTGTCACTCGCATAGTTAATGTCAATATAATGGTGTTTCGCATATTTTTCATAATCATTATAAAACTTGAATTCGATTGCTTATTCTTGACTGTTAGTTAATTAAATTAATCAAAATGGTAATGGTAATATTTCCACTTAAAAGAAACGAATAGAGTAAAATTCGAATAAGTAGATTGTTATTTCTTGTCGATCATAACTCGATTGTATAGAGTTATCATCGAACAAATGGTATCCATCCCCCCTCCCGGAAACTGTATTAACGCTTGTCAACTTGATGAACGATGTGCGTAAGCTACACAACAGCGATGTGTGGCCACCGCGAGCATCCTCCGTCGATACGCTCCACGCTCGACCATTCATTAATTATCAATTGTTTTTATGTTTACACACAATTTAAATGTCTTACGCCCGAATACTTAGACGCAAATCAAATTTAAGTACGTCTCGAATCGGCTTTGACAGTTTGAAAAGAAATCTGTTAGGTATATAAGTTGTTGTATAATTGAATCTTCCAATTTTCCATCGTCAGTCCCTTTAACTAGGCGAAAGTGTTCCAAAGAAATCATTCCTGTTCCAAAGAAATTTCGACTTAAATTATGTTTTAAGCTTGGATGTTATTAAATTTGATATATTTCATTACCTTCCAAAGACAATTTGACAACGATTATAATCCAAATTTCATGGCTCTTTTACAAATTTTGGTATGAGTATAGATTTTTCCTACTATATTCCAGCCAGTTTATGTAATAAAGTGTTGCATATAAAGAGAAAGCCATGAACACTACTTATCCTTATTGCAACACAGTTATGAAAAAAACTAGATAAAAACTAAATGACTATAAAGAACTTTCCTGTGGGGCATTTAAACAGTTTATCTATTGTGCTGTTAGTCACTCTGTAGACATTGTTATTACAAATAATAACCAAGTAAAGTTTGTAATTTGAACTTTACTTACGAACATAATATAACATTGATACATATAATACAAGATGAAGATAAAAAACAACATCAAACGCAAAAAGGCATTACAGTCGCTTAAAGACTACAGATTTAAAAATAATTGAAAGCTATATAATAAATAGCTATACTTTTGCTATAAATTGTTTTCTACGTTAATTTATTACCTTGACCAAAATAAATCAACTACTATACTTATACGCTATAGTGCCATTATTCGTGCTTTAATATCGGTGACATATTTTCTTTAGCGATAAATGATAATGACAATATATTGTGATCAAATACAAACTTATGGATAGGTTTTAATTCACCATAATATTATTATAATTGAAATGGAATAATAATATAATTAAAAATCTTGTAAAAATTATGAATAAATAAATGAGAAACTCAATATTAATTCATTTTTCTATCAATTGCTTTTCGTTTACTTTGTATACAATAATGTAACTTTGTTAAAACTCATTAATTTATAATAAAATTCACGGGGAACATCAAATTAATTAATGTTGGAGTCAATTTGACGGCCTCCGTGGCGCAGTGGTAAGCGCAGTGGATTTATTAGACGGAGGTAGGTTTGATTCCTGGCTCGGCCGTTTACAGTTTTCAAAATTGATCCAGGTCTACCCGGTGGAAGGCTTCGGCAGTGATTAGTTACCACCTTACCGACAAAACCGAAAGGGGTGTGGATTTTATTCTACTTCTAATAGGTTCTATCGTAGATTGCATCATCACTTACCTTCAGATGTGATTGCAGTCAAAAGCTTGTAAGAAATAAAAAAAAATAGAAAGTTATAATTCTTATACTGATTATATCCAAGAGCAAAAAATTAAGTTAGTAATGTGAAGGCGAAGATTTAACATAAATTTAAACAAGTGCGTATCTTCAACAGTTTACACCATATCGTTGGTCACAAAACAATGTTTTGTTCGGTTCACAAAGCGTTGCTTGTCCCGGAACATCGATTACCACGGACCGTATTGTAATGTCTTTGTCCAAAACTGTATGAAACGTGCTTAAAGAATGGAGAATGGAGTTAGAAATTATTTATATTTGACATGCTCAAGCATTTGTCAACAGCATTGGAAAATTATTCAGTAACTTTGAAATATAAAAAAAAGTTCAAACTTATTCCATGAAGTAAAAAAAATATCTCCTAGTTAAATAATTTAATAATAGCTCTAAAGAAACAATTATTTTAATGGAGAAAAGTACCTTATAAATATTTACAAAAATTTAATGGAATGAAGTCGGTTAAAAACAGTAGTAAGGTGGGGATCATCCATTTCTAAGAAAGTTTATTTTGGTTTCATATCTTAGCCCGCCAACCAAAATTGGGGCAGCGTAGTAGGTCTCCGCTTCGTAACCCCTCTCTTATAAGGAGGGAGGCCTGGCCCTGTAGTGGCCCGTTAATAGGCTGATAATGATGACGATAAGATACCTTGGTCAGTCGTGTTTTATAACTGTTTTCGGCTTTTTATAAGTATTTTAAACTTAGCAAGAAACATTGGAACAATGATTTTCAGAGACAAAATAATTATAATAAAACTCAGCTTCAGTCATATTGCTAGAGGACGGCGTAAGTTTTTTGAACCGACAATAAAACTGAACTTTCAATTATTTTATAATTTATGCACTACAACATTAAGCGTATTCCATTATTTAATATGTATATACTGATTTACTATAATATATATTATTACTATACATATTTATTTCAGGTTATAATTTGGCTACAATATTTTGAGCAATTATAATATTGTTACGACCAAGGTCGGGGATTGGAAGAACAGGGAGAACTAGACGTTTATTAACAAATAAATAGATAAGTATACAAGATTCGATGCAGCACGTTGCGACGCCGTCGTTTCACGCTTCTAAGCCTGAAGGAACCCATCACGGCGGCGACGATCTGCCTCGGCACCTCACGGCCACACACCCCAACCACACTGGGGGACCACTACAGATCCATCGTCCCTTCACGCACACTCTCAGGGAACATCTCCCTACATTCCTTCAACCGTCTTGACTCAATGACAACTCGCTTTGAACTCTCGGAATCTAGTCTTTGTTCTGCACACGAAATAAATTTGAATCGTTCCATTCTTTTAACTTAAACCTTTTTTAACTTGCATTTATTTTTAATCCAAATGAGGTTTCCAACTATAAACTCATTTACTTCGTAATTCCTCCAAGGGGTCATTCGTAATAATATTATGACTCCTAAATATATATCATCATAAACAACACAACACAATAAATAATATATTATAATAATCATGCTTACTCATGAAAAGTAGTAATATAAAAATATTATAAAGCTTAAAAATGCACTGTGATTGTTCGATTTGTTCCTTTAGCAAGACGTAGGTAGCCCACAAAAGAAAATATTGATAAAAATCTTAATAAGCCAACGAAACCACTTGAGGTCTTTAAGCTAAGAGTGAAGGCTCTTTGTTATTGCGATGGGCTATAACTATAAGGGTTTGTACACACATTGAAATAATGTAGAGTTAATAATAGATATTGCTGAAATATGTATATTTTGTAGAATTCTTACTAAAATAAAGGCGAGAGTATGTGTGTATGGATGGATGTTTGTTACTCTTTCACGCAAAAACTACTGAATGTATTTTGATGAAACTTTACAATAATATAGATAACATATCAGTATAACACAAAGGCTTTATTTTAACCCGAAACTCTCACGGAAACGAGAATTAAGCAAGTAAACCCGTAGGCGTATTCTTGTTTTATTATAATGAAGAGTATATTGAGTAAAATTGACAAAATTTTAGTGATTAAAGAGTGCACAAAACTCAAAATTTTTGTCTGTCTGTCTTTCTATCTAAGTGACCGTTTATTGTAACGCCTAGAAAAGAGAAAGTAGTTAGTTTTCAAACAGAAAGGGGATAGATTATAATATGATGGCATGGAACAATATCTATGTTTGTTGGAAATAGTCACGTATATACCGTTCTTATAGTTAATCTTGATTTCTTAATCATCCTGAAATTGTCTAGTAATAATATTTCTAATTCACATAGTACAGTTGTTATAATATATTATGTAAGTATTTATTAATTCTTAACAATCCTTACTTTGGGATTATTAATAATCTAATAAATTGTAATATTTTATTATTTTGCTTAAAGATATGTATATCTAACATACTTAATAGTAGAGGTTTCAACCTCGTTGTCCTCTTTCTCGTAGGAAATTCGCAAGAAAATGTAGCCTATATTGTCGTGAAGTTTCATCAAAATCCATTTATTGCGTGAAAGAGTAACAAACATCCATCAATCAAAAATTTATAATATTAGTAAGGATTAATAAGAAATATAAAAAATAAGCAAATTAATAATATAATACATACATATTATTTACTGGCCAGGTCAAGAGTACCCTAAACCGACGAACTTGTATGGAAGGATTAATGAGAGTGGAAGAAGCTAAGGAAGTATGCAAGGACCGTGGCAAATGGAGGGATATGGTCTCTGCCTACCCCTATGGGAACAAGGCGTGATGTTTATGTATGTATGTATATTATTTACAATTTGTTTCTTGTGCAAGCAACTACTTTAAACTTTATAAGTATGAATGTAATGTCAGGCGCTTGATTGGGATTCATGTGAACGACGCCTAAAGTCGTACGGCAATGAGCTCGGCTGAAGTATGCTGAGCCATTCTTAAGGCCTGGAGCGTAAGAGACGATTTATTGTTTAATCACAAGCTCTCAGCCGCCGTAGTATTGCGACGGTAAATTGTGGCAAGCTCAAATAAATCGGTCGTAAGATTCGCTAGATGTGGTATTGCTCTCATTTAAATAAGTCATAATTATCAGCCAATTAGCGGCCCGCTACTGGGCCAGACGTCCATTTAAGAGAAGCTGTTTACGTCAGTCGTATCAAATACTTCGGTCCTTCAGTCAGGGCGAGTCACGACTTCGTCTCTAAATCTCCGTTATCTATTGTATCATCTTAAACAGAGAGAGATAGAGTTGACGTTAAAACTCTTTCGAGTTTATTTCAGAATCAACATGCAGCAATCTTACTTGACGTGAGAAATCAGCATAGTAATACAATAGTCTCCGGACGAACTCTATGCCAATAAGCTATCTCCCCAATTATCTTTATAGCCTTTGTAGTTGTCGATGTGACGTAATGAACATGGCCGCTAAGACTTCGAGTCCCAACACAAAAGGAATGCAAACAAAAAGCTCTACTACTCTTACCAAGTCGAATATTATATTATGTAGCTTATTCATCGCGCAGTTCATACCACTTCCGTTAAGTTTATATCCGTGAGTCCTTCCACCCTACACACGTCGCGCCATTGTAGTTGTCGATGTGACGTAATAAACATGGCCGCCAAGGCTCCTGCTCCTCCCGAGTCCCAACAGAAGGTGAATGCAAATGTCCACTAAATTAAGTTTCTCGACGGCTAATTAAAAATGAAATGTTTAAAGCGTTATAAAACTTACGATTAACAACTATTAAAATATCTAATTGACGTTTATTATATTTTTAAACACAGTCGGACTTTTCTTAATTTGATTTTTGGACTATAATATAAAAACCACTAAATCTAAAAGTTTTTTTACGATTCGGTGCTTTCTGTAAAAATAAATTACTAATAGAACGATATGATTATTAATAAGTTTGAACATTTATAATCATAAACATTGAAATAAAAAGCCCACTCGATGCACTTTGTAATATTTCTTAAATAAACGCAAATTGCATTTCTTAATGTTAAAATTTATTAGGTACGTTTTCAGTAATGAATCAATTATTTCTAATCATTATCAGCTTATTAATGGCCCACAACAGGCCTTCCTCCTTGTAGGATAGGAGATATGGAGCGTGGACCCACCACTCTGCTCCAATGTGAGTTGGCAGGCTTAGGATGTGAATGTTTAACTCATTAATGATTATTTTTGGACCTAATTATAGGTATGGGGTGTAAACCACCAGGTTTCCATCCGAACCTATATCGCTTGGCGGTACGTCTTTGTCGGTAGGGGAAATTAAGAAAAATCTCAATCTGCCCCACCGGGAATCGAACCCAGGACCTCCGTCTTATAAATCTACCGCGCATACCACTGCGCCACGGAGGTCGTCAAATTAATTATAGATATGGGGTATAAATCGCCAGGTTTCCGACTTCGGAGCTTAGAATTTACTAAAAAATTGTTAGATAAAAGATAAACCTCCAGAGAGTTATTGCACGACTCGATTCAGGATTGGAACGCAGGACTTCTTGGTCGAAGCCACAGGCTAACCACTACATCATCGAGGCAGTTTGCTCAACGAGGCAGTCATGTTAGTAAAAATATAGTTTAAAATAGCTATGTTTTTACTTATACTTGTCAAAAAACTAGTTTCTCGACTATTAAGTTTAAAATAATCCAAGGGGTTTATTTACGTTGTGTGGTCGCTCAGATCAAACGATAAGATGATCGTTGTGACACGAGACATTTTGAAAAAAAAGTCCCCGAGTCCCAGGAATTCCACCGGGTCAGAACACAAAGGCGTTCCTGGTTTTAAGATCGAAATTAATCCTATTAGCGTGACATGTGTCGTACTTCATCGGAGAATTTAGGAATTATTAAATGACTAATCGTTCTGGATATCAACATACATTTGCGTTTTTAATACTTTTACTCCTGAGAGAAACATATTTTGTTTTTTGTTATAAACTAACACTTGCCTGGTATCACGCCTACGCGGTGGAACGCGCATGCCTAGAAAATGACTGTTGTTGAAAATACCAACATTGTCGGTGGTAGGGAAAATAGAAGCTGGAAGGTCAATCCATACATATAAGGAACAAGGAACTAAACCGCTTAATACGCGTCCAATGGATATCAACTAAGCAACGGTGTAGATTACTGCGCTGCCTAGCAGTCCTAGAACTGAATTACCTAATATCAACGACGTAGCGGTGTACATCTCTGCGATGCCTAGAATTTTTATGATAGAACAATCTCAATAGTGAGTTAACTTAGAAATACTACTGTGTTTTATGATGATGACGTCAACATTAATGGATTTTTTAAATCGAAGGTGGTAAATAGGTGTAGGTAGGTACCAAGGAATAAAATGAAAGAGTTTATCACATTCAAGCCTGTTAATACTTAAATCATTTGGATAATTAAGTTAACAAAAAGTACAGCAGGTGGGTTAGTAGTCGTTTTTATAAATAAACTTGTCAACGCTCTTTCAAACAATGTTTATGTCCGTTCACAGTACATCAAACTATTATCTCCTGAACAAAAGTAACAAAAGCTCTGTTGCATTATAAGAACAATAAATTAGACGCGACATTTAGAACAGTCAAAAAAACTAAATAATAGAGAGTTTCTAAACAAGTTATACATTAGTAGCTACTGTTTAAGATATTTCTCTATTCTCTTCAGTATAGGAAACAAAGGACGAGTGAGTTTAGAAGACACACTTACATTGTATCACAAAAGCAATAAGAATTTATTATAATGGGAGGAAGCTTACGCCTTTTTACAGCCTTCCACGAAGTCGATGAGGTCCCCGTGGAAACAATGTGAGCAGTTCTGGAGCTTAGCGCTACGGGGAGTGAAGCGTGCCAGACAAAGACGTGCGAACTAGGGCTGCCTCTTACGAAAATATTTTCAGATAAGAGACAGTCTTTTGAAGGCATGAAAGGCTAAAAGATCTAGTGGTAAGTTGACAGCACGATTATCTTTGTGTGTAATGTAAAAGAATGCTACCACAATTGAAACGCGCTTAATTAATTTAGAGTGATACAGCTGCAGTAGACATATAACATCGAAAAGAGTTTATCGAAATAACCGTTTCTTACCAATCAGACATGGACATATAATCATACATTTTTTTAAAGCTCTACATTTTTATTTAATCCCATTAAATTTTTTCAATGGGATTCCTGTTCTAATTGGGTATCTGACAATGGATCAGATCTAAAAGCCCACAACCATGGTTTCAATCCACCCGAATCTGGTCATCAAAAACCTGACTGCTTAGAAATAATGAACTGAAAGAAACACAAGTATCACTATACTATATACAATTCTAAATACCTACTTTATGGTGCTGCAGGCGAAGACAAACAATACTTTACTACGGACAAAGAAAGATCTACCAAAACTATGTTTATTCCTAATCAAAAAAATTATTAATATTTTTCAATATCTGACAACCCTAAATAATGAACAGTAGCTTGTTGTTTAAGAATAATGCCTTATTGTTTGTTTAGGAGACGCAATAATGACTCAGACTTCAATATGTTCCTTTTTGTGTCAATATTTTATACCAAAATTTATCGAAGGATATCAAAATAATTGGAAGATTTTATATCAAAATCATCGAGGAATTTTTACCGAATAAAAGCTTGTAGATGGCTTTGCTTTTGTCTCGATTGAAAAATTTTCTGTTTATAGAAAACTTTAAGTGGACACACTGAGATACTATGTACTAATGTACGTAGTAATTCAATGGGCGGACAAAATTTCAAGACATCAAATCTTAATAAATGTTATTTACAATGTTCTGCCCAGCGCAATATAATCTGAGGTTTAGGTGTTAATATATTTTGTGTTATTACATCAACATTCAGACTTTAAAACTGTTGCTTAACTGCAATTATAATGTCATTTTTTGGTACTTCCTCGGACGAGCATTGTGTTTTAAAAACTATATGTGTTTTATTTGCTAATATCTATTTATAAACTTGACTAAGTTTAAATTTAGCTGTTGCACAGTAATTGAGTGCAAGTGAAGGAGTAACCATTCTTCAATCTTCTGAGCTGCTTCATGTGTTAAAATCATAGTGTCATTCTTCAACATAGAGTCCATTAACTGGCATGATAATCACATGTGGAAGGTTAGGTTGCCACTGTTAATAATGCCAAAGATCTGGTATTATTTGTCAATTTTTACCAGTACTACGCTATTTAAATGAATAACTTTCCTCATGCAATTGATGGGAAAATTCCAATCAGAAAATAAATACGAGATTTGTAACCTGATTCTCAAATGGTATAATCCAGAATCAGGTTACAAATAAATTCTAACAAATAAATAATTAAGCCACAATTACAGAGTATGTGAATACATTTGACATGGAGATGTATTCAGTCACAAAAAAAATAAACATTCAAATTACAACCTAAAGATTTAAGGGTAAGGTTTAATTTTAAATAAACTTACCTCTAATATACATCTGAGTTTGAGCCTGTATCGGAAACAAATGACGTAAACAACCAAACATCTCAATAGAAGGTCGGGACTCGGGGTGTATTAACATAAGCCCTTTGACTAAAGAGACTAGATAGAAACTCAAAATAAAGCCAGATGTCATTAAGGAAGTATATAAAATTCTGGTTAAGAAATACTCGGTCGCTTTTACAATGATTGATTTGCCCTTAAATTAATTGATTAAATTTAATATCTTAAGGGCAAGTGGCTTTGTATAACAATAATTTACCTTCGAAGCCGGTGGTAGAGTCACTAAAAATAATTTAATATGACGTTTCAAAAGTTCTTGTAAACAAAACTTACTTGAAATAAACGAATATTGAATTTTTAACCACATCCTTTAAAGTATTCTTAGTAACCGGAAGCTTTAGCGTGTACCTATAATTTTTTTAGGGCAGTTAAAAATTTGATGACAAACTTTGTTACAAAAAGCCTTACTAACTACCGTCTATGCTTTTTCTATAATCTGTTCGTAAACATCGGTTTGATTGCATCCCAAACATCTCCCGGTCACAGTTTGAATAAATTACGCCCGAGCTGCTTTTTACAACCTCAATAATTTTAGAATTAAATTGTTCTCCGATCACTTTCATGCAATGTTCACACCGTGCTTTATTGAAATGTTAAGCATAATGCAGGTTTTTATTACGAGTATATTTAAGGTTTCAAGCAGATCCTTGAAAAATACTGTCTCGGAGAAAGTTTGAAATTAGGGGTTGTGGATGATTTTTTTATATTTTTTTAACTATATGCGATGGTGCAGTGTAAAATTTTAAATCACGTAATTCTGGAATAAGTGGTATGTGTAGAAATTCGACAAAGCAAACTGACAATAGTTATATATAAAATAAATATACTGACTCGATTGCTACTGTTTTATTTACAAGTATCAAGCAATAGATTACGGAGTAAACGTATGTTGGTATGCTGGCTGGTGTGTAAGGTACGCTTCATGTGCCTCTAATTACATCGGCAATCATATTCTTCAATCTGAATTAACAAAATGATTAGTTACTTAATGTTTAAATTAACGTCAGAAATGAAATTTATCTATGTTGACATTTGCCGCGAAAACCGACTAGAGTTAACTCTCATCGGTTCTCCTGAAGATCTCCTGAAGATCCTGAAATCTCCTGAAGATGTTCCGGTTCCGGTGTAACACAAATGTTCAGGGTTTTCTGTCAGATTAATGTAACATCGTTACTTGGGATCGTAATTTTTTTGTGCACAACAACAAAAATAATACCTTTTGACTAATAATCATAAATAGGTTCCGAAACAAACGCAATTACACATATCTTATACCTTTAAGAAAGCAATTCTTGTATATTTCGGAAACAGCTGCAACGGTTTTCATAATTTTTTTTTACAGGAGGTTTCGGAGATGATTAATCGATCTAGCTAGATTTTATCTTAAGAAAATGTATAAATAATTTCTAATAAGGTACTACTTATTAAACACGTAAGTATATATAGGATAAATTAGGCAACAAAATAAATTACACCTCCACAAACTCATCGGCTTCACGGTCAAGTGAGGAGCACTAATGACCGCTCGGTCGTTCGGACCGGCGTTTTGTTACATCACCATTATCACTAAAAGGGCTGAATCAAAAGGAAACCGCCTAATTCCTTTCCCATTCCCGTAATACATGCTTACCGCATTCAGATATCTGATAACGGTGTCGACTAATGAAAAAAATTGTTGCCCATTTAATGGTTGGTGGTGTTTGTTTATTTTGCTGTTTGAGCAATGTTGCGAGATATTTTGTGTGAGACTTGATTTGACTGCAATAACATCTGACCTGACGATGTAGTCCAAGATGGTGACTTTATCTAAGTGCTGTCATCATAATCATTATCAGCCTATTAACGGCCAGCCTACAGGAATCGTACTCCATCCTTATAGCAGAATGGATATGGAGCGTAGACCCACACTGTTCCAATGCGGGTTGGCGGACTTAGGGTGATAATGTTTCATTAACTAAGGTCTGCTACGTGGCGGGGACCGACGTCTTAACGTGCTCTCCGAGGCATATGTGAGTATCACCCCCAACTTCCAGCGGGGGTGTAAGGGGTAGCCCAGTACCAGTCAACCTCCCCAATTTTTAACCTGACAAGGAATAACATTTTATAATCTAGCCTCTAAGGCATTATAGGCTAGATTATAAAATGACAAAGACCGGTGTCGCGCAGCAGCGATACTGACACTGGTGCAAATATTCTAGCACTGCGATGACCAAGCCTGCCTAGTGTGGTCACTATAGGGCATTTCTTTAATGGCAGAAAAACAAATCAACAGTCTCTATTCGGGCCTCAGGCAACTCAGAATCGTTGTGTATGGAAGTCCCCAAACTAGCACAGTCAAACCTAGTACCGAAACCTACTAGATCATTTAAGTATAAGCTATTTAATAATAACAGAAATTGATCCAAAAATAATGAACCAAAATAACAAGCAAAGCTCCAGAACTATGGAGTCACTGGATTTCTACTCTCTCATTAAACGTGTAGGTACTGTTACGTTTTCAATGGAAACATAGAATGAGTTAAAAAATATCACTTTTATTGTTCATATATTACAATTTTATCTTATCATTTCTCCGAATAGCACACGACTATAACTTAAATACAAAGCGGAATCCATTCTGTTATCAACTCAGATTATTCTTACATCACAATCGGACCAGTAGCTCGACAAAATTTATAGATATCGATATATATAATCGAGTTTTCCTATCGATATTTATCAGAGGTATCTAATGATCGTAAAGTTTATAATAGGCAGTGAGTGTCGAACTAATGAGAATATATACCTGAATTGTACGCGATAAATTATTGTGACTTTGAGACTTAGATATGTGATTAAGGAATAGAGAAGTTATCGAAAATGTTTTTTTTATGTTACAAATAAACTTTTTTTAGACATACGTTTATTGTACTGTAGTTAGGTTAATAGATACATTGTTCTGTAATTATGACATCTCAATTTAAAATTGTAGTGCAAGTTAAAAGCTAAGAATTCACTCAATCTCAGTGTATAAACAATGGACTAGAATTAAGGTATTAGCAGTTGCTTTTCCTGAATATATAAATGATATGGTTAAATTATTATGTTTAAATTATTAAGTTTGATATGGTTAAATTACAATTCGATTACCATTTTGATACTGCACGTAATTGTGCAGTATCAATCTATACCTATACCAATACTGCATAACGTTGTACAGGCTTAGAAATTTATGTACTTTGTGCGTTTTAAAATTAGGTACACTAAGCCCAATGTAATTAAATCTATCAGTACTTAATGCATGTGTCTCTATACTAATAAGATTACTTTTCTAATACAAAATTCATCTCATAAAGTAGAATTCTAAATAGAATAATTGTAGACAGTTGGCCCTTTTTTATCCATTTTGTCCTATCTACATAAACATTACTACATGAACATATCTTTAGCTTGAATGAAACGACGTATTAGAAAGATATTATACATGTCGTCACCAAAAACGAAGAAAATCTTGTATGAATAATAAAGTTGTTTGGTTATAATTTTGTGTGGGTGTGAAATGGTCTTATAAGCATTCTTCCGAAACATTTTTTAGGTAAAAATACTTTCTTATTTTAATTTTGATTACTCAGATTATTTTTCATATGAACAGCTATTGTAAAAATAATAATCATTTCCTTACGTTAAATTACATTTTATAAGATTACTGCTATTGTCCTCGATATACTATACGACGTTTTAGAATAACTATAGAAAACAAATCTTTGAAAAGTTTCAAATTCATATATTGTAGATAAGATAAAAAAGGCTCAGGATAGTTGTGTTTGGAAGACCCTAAAAACGGCCTTTTTCCAGCAATCGACGTCCATCGGCTTTTAATGATGATGATGATAAATTAGATAATATAATATTATTGAATTGCTCTGTTATTTAGCCTTAAATTATCCTCTGTCTACTAGCATGCTTGACGGTAAGTGATCATAACCGTCTTATAAAAGTTAAATAAAAAGAAATAAATACGTGTGAATCGAAATAATAAATTATATTCCCAAAAGCAACCGAATATAAACTGATTTTCAATTTCGGATACTGAATTAAAAATGTCCTAATATCAGAGATCCAGATTACGGAAGAAACATTGATATTAAAAAAGAAAGATACGATATCTTTAAGGTACAGTAAAGAAAAAGATAAATTTCTATCAAAATTTTTATCATGTAAAAAAATTTAATATCTAGTAGTAGTTAATATTGATATTTTTATGTTCTTAAAAACAAATTACAAATATTATGACAAAAAGTTTTGTATCGCTTATACAACAATCTCATAATATATATCTATTGTTTTAAGTAAAACAAAAACATATTTTTTGAAAGTTACATGTAGATCTAGGTCTTGTATGTCGACGAAGGGACATAATTTTTGTCTTAGCAAATTGAATTCCGGATCTTGGGGGAAGATTGACTGACCACAAATTGGGGATTCGTTGTCGAGCGAGATAGCATCCGAGGAATCTCATTACAGTCGGGCATTCGTCCTGGGACGGCCTTGTACGCTTTTAGTTTCTCCAGGAATCTTTGGGAGATTAGTTACTTGGACTTTAAGATTGAGTTTTGTCTTGTACGACCTTAATAAATAATTTAGGTTCCACTAAAACGGTTGTTTGGTCGAGAGATTTGTTGGGAACACTCGTTGATTACTTCTTGGGAATTCAAGCGCTGGTTCTACGTAATAGTGTTGTTTAGTTATTTTAGATGTTTATTGTGTATTTAGTGTTATTTTAGATGAGTTAATTTAGTGATTCAGGTTGTTTAATTGAACAGTTTTTGTCGTACTATTGGCTGTTAGAAACAAGTCTGAGGTATGTTTTGCATTCACTGCAAACGTGATTAAAAAAGTCGCCTAAGTTAAAATTATTGTGGAGTAATAGCTTGAGGTTGAGTTACGGCTAGGAAACACTAGTTTTTTATTCATCTGTCGGACCTAATGCAAATTTACTTACAAGGTTACCAGTATGGTATTTATAAGGTTTTGTCAGTTCAGCCAATTTTCTTCTTAAAATGAGTAGGTAGGTACTTTTAAAAAATCTTAAAGCCACGTACTACACAAAATAATATTATAATATATTATAATAAATATCAATAAATTGGGTAGTCTATACTAAAGCCAAACTCGATTGAGAATGCTTCTCAACAAACAAATTAAAAATGAAGGTAGAAAATGCAACACATTTTATGCCTAATTTAAAATTATGTTTTGTTATTTAAAAAAAAACTTAATTAAAAGATATTGAATATAATAATTAGTTTTAAGCTTACTAATCTAATTTATTGTCATTTTAGATTTCGTTTAAGTAGTGAAATGAGACGGTACACTTAGTACACTTTTTGCCATTTTTTGTAAAAAAATTAAAATATGAATATGATATAATATTTATGTTTTTGAAATGGTTAAAATACACTCCCTTTTTTCCCCCATTTATAGCCGCTATTTTGAAAATTTATATGTCACTACCACAATTTTGACAAATTCAACGACACCTCACATGTCAAAATCCGTTCAGCCGTTTGGGCTGTAGCTGATGCAGTTGGGTAAAAAAATAGGTGTAAAATTACCAGTGATTTCTACCTTCATACTTAATTTGTTTGTTGACTTCTCAATCGAGTTTTGCTTTAGTATAGAAACGTCGGTTAATAATGGCTCACTGCACGCCAGGCCTCCCTCAGGCTCAGGGTCACTCAGCGTTTGTACGAGCAAGATATGCTCGATGTATCTTTGCGTGAATGAATTTAAAATAAGGACATCTAGAGATGTCTATAGCTCAAAGAATCGCAAACCTCAAGTGGAAATGGGCGACTACATAGTTCGAAGAGCTGATGCGTTGGGATCACAAGTTGCTGGAAAAGCGAACCGGAAAACGCAGTGTTGATCGACCAGGTACGCTGACGACATCAAGCGGGTGCCAGGGAGCTGCTGATCGCAGCTAGCTTAGGAGGCCACTAGTGGAAGTCTATCAGCTGATAACTTCTATATTTCTAATAAATTTCTTCGATGACAGATGTAAATTATCGGTAATTGCAGTAGATTCGGAAGTAATGTTTGTACATTGCGGGCCATTTGTGGCTAGCATCGGCTTTGGTACCTTTTTGCTTATTATCTGCACTCGTAGCTCAAAATTAAAAGGCTTTGTCCTCGAGATTTGTTTCACAAAACTAAATGATATACGTCGCTTAACTGCGCGATTGTGCAGACTGCAAAGGCCCCGCCGGCGAACGGAAAATTAAAAAGCAAAACGAGCACCGCTTTCTAGCCCGTTCTTTTTATTTTTTTCCAACGCGATGGGCGATGCGATGTGGAATCATTAAAAATTCTTATGGTGTGTTTATATGGCGCCAATTTTGAAAAATGGTTTATGTGTAAAGAAGAAGAATGAACTGGAAAAATGGTGAGTAAAATTAATTTTTTTAAATACAGGGAATTTGTATAAATACAGCAGTGGGATTAACACAAGCGAAATACTTTTATCAGCAGCAATTTGTTACAGATACCTTGATCCCAAAATACTATGAAATAAGAATAATAAAGCGTTGTCAGACCAAAAATAGAACTTATAGCTCATGGATATTTAATTTAGAGTTATTAAAACTATATAACAAGGCTACGTTGCTTGATTGACACAATTTTAGAAATATATATATCAAAATTTCCTTTGACTCCTATCAAACTTTATTCCATCGGACCAATTCTCCGTCTACATCAACGTAGATATTACGACTGTCGTATTAACAATAAATTCATCACGATTGCGGTTAGTGCGTAGACGAACGCGTCCAATACAAACGCGCCCTCACCACCCTCCAGATTTATTCGATACGAAATGACGAAGTTAGACGACTGATATAGAATTTCCAATGAGATCGCATTAAATCACTAAGCCGGAGTGAAGATTGAGATTCGATACGGGTATTTGGGTAAAACAATATTTTCAGGCGCAAACGAAAATGGATGGAGTATTTACATAAATAGATAGATAACAATAAGTAAGCCTGATACAAATTATTAAGGAAATATTTCGAGGAAATCATAATATTTTATTGTTATTAGAACTGAAGAAATTTATGTGTAGAACTTCCTTACTCTGTATGCTAAAAGTTTTATTATTATCAGCCAGACGCGCTACATGGCCAGGTCTCCCTCTTTACAGGAGAAAGGAGGAAATCATAATCTATAAACCACACTGCGAAACGAGTTGGTGTGCTTAGGGTGATATTGTTTAATTTCCAAAACTAACAAATTCAAATTCATTCATTTCAAGTAAGCTAAGTAAAAGCACTTTTGAAACGTCAAATTAGATTATTTGAGTGAGTCTACCACCAGCTCGGAAGGCAGGAATCTTTATCGGACGTGCTCTCCGAAGCCTCCAGGCTTAACATTTGCTAATAATTTCTTAGAAGATAGAAAAGCTCATAATGATTCCACAACCCGGCCCAAGAATCGAACCCAGTACCTCTTGATCGATGCCACATATAGGCTAATCCTAGTGATTGTAAGTGACCAACGAGGCAGGCTGATTGTCAGTAGTAAATAACCTTGGGCTAGTACGGAAGACAACTGTGAAGTTTAGGCAATGTGGGTGCTGCCAACAATGTCTTTGATCCATTGTTTTAAAGGTTCAAACGCCCAATTCTACAGTGTATTTTCAACTTAACTTAGTAAACTTTAAACTTCAATAGAACGATGAAAATTGGATAACAGGACTCCTTAAATTTATTTGGCCCCAGTTATTTTATTTCCTTAATTAATAAAATGAATATGAAATCTTTTCTAATCAGAAGTTTCCTTCGCAAAGTTAAAGTAACTAACTTACCTTAAACCCTATGCATAAACCAAGCAATTCGGCGAGAACTCAAATATGAGTTATTCGGAAAAATTTATCTACTTAAAATGTAACGCTCTACTGAGTTAAACATACGCAAATAAGCTAAAAGCTAGTCTGAAAACGTTTCCCCTCAATTTAAGGCAATCTGTTTAAGGAAACCACACTTCCCACCAAGCAAAAATTATGACATTAAAAAATAATAAAGAAACGGGCCCATTACTCCCCATAAATTCATAGTAATCCTCTTAACATAATGCCAGAGTAAATAGGATTTTGGGCGCGAACCAAATTAAATACACGCGTAGAGTAATAGTATTCATAATCGTTATAAACGGGCGGCCATTAACACACCGCCTTTGTACATATATTTGTATGAAATAGTGAGAAATATTCACAGAAGAAACGAAAGTATCGACATATTTAAGACGAGTCGCAAAGTATAAGACAGCAAGTGACAAAAATCATTCTTCTGAGATTTTCATAGAAGAAATAATTGTTCAATATTTCATATCGCATTACCGGAACGTTAAATCGCATGGATGTACGCCTGTGTCGGTAAGGTAGCAACTAACCACGGCCGAAGCCACCAGATCTTTTTTTTTATCGACTACAAGTTTTCCCTTGACTGCTATCACACCTGATGTTAAGTGATGATGCAGTCTAAGATGGAAGCGGGCTAACTTGTTAGGAGTAGGATGAAATCCACATCCCTTTCGGTTTCTACACGACATCGTACCGGAACGCTAAATCGCTTGGCGATACGCCTTTGTCGGTACCAATTAAATACTAGTAATAAAATACTGTCTCATTTATCAGGCGGTAGTAGGCACACTGCTGAGCGAAAGCACTAGTCAAAGCACATTATCCTCAAAATAATAATATTACACAATTTTATAACAAACTGGTCCATAATTTATTTCCATTCATCCGTCTACCGGTTTATCGATAAAGGACTATTTATTACGGCAATATTAATAAGCCATAGAGATGTTTACAATCTAATTAAGTGTTTTATGATCATTAGGTGCATTGTTCACAAATGGAAAACACATAACTCTATATTATGTATTGGAATGGCTATTTTATCAAAAAGTACTGACGCACACAAAAGTGTTAGTGATTATATAAAAAACAGTAAGCACTTTCTACTTGTGAGCTTTTAGAATGCAATATATAGACTATAATAATGATATTAATTGAATATGTATGCACTCCATTGCATTAAAATTTATACCTATTTAGTTAGTAGAGGACGTCCGCGGTGTCACTCGCGCGTTCCTGTAGGAATGTTATGTTTAAATGTAGCCTATGTGTTTTACTGATATGTAAGCTATATTGTTGTGGAGTTTTATCAAAATCCATTCAGTAGTTTTTGCGTGAAAGAGTAACAAACATACATACTCACACACTCACAGACTTTCGCCTTTATAACAGTAGTATGATTAGTTATTGTAATGAAGTGCATTGAAAATAGTTCGTAGAACTCCTTTATAAATACACTTTTAAATTAGTATAATTTTTTATGTTGTACGTAAAATTTTATAATTCTCTCTAAATTTATAAAATTCTACTTTCTTTAAACCTTCTAATACCTAGTCATTCATAAAAATTCGCAATTTATAAAGATTTTATTTTTCAACAATAAATTTCTTATCTAAGTTTTTTTGAGCCGAAAAAAGCTATTTAGGTTTTACAAAGGGCATAGACACTAATATTAATAAGTATAAAAACGTTTAAGAGATACGAAACTAAAATGTCTAGCATTTAGATTATTGTAAGAAGTCCAATGCCGTTTCTGTTTTCAAGTAAGTATAATAAAAGTAATAATTCTCCACAAACATCTTGAGGTTTTTTTACTAACAAAAATTATTTACGTTTTATAAAAATAATCTTACATTACTCTATAATTTTACCTACATCAAGAAAATAATTTTAACAGAAATTATTAAATTTTGTCTACATTAAGAATTCCTATAATAATTATTATTTTTTATTAAAATGAAAAAGCAATAAATGTTTAAATTACAGAAAAATAAAAACATACATTAAACCATTATTTAAGTGAAATAATTTTATTAAACAATAAAGATATAGCAATGCGCATTTAGCAGTATTTAAGAATTATTTAGAGAAACTAGAAAAAAGATTCGACGGCTACCGTAGCGCAGTAGTATGTGCGTAGGACTTCTATAAGACGAAGGTCCTGGGTCCGATTCCCGGCAAGGTCATTTGATATTTCTTACTACTCCGCTCTCAAAGACGTACCACTAAGCTATTTAGCGTTCCGATATGATGTGAAGGAAACGAACACCTCCTAACAAGCTAGTCCGCTTCCATCTTAAATTGCTTCATTACTGGTGAAGTCATTGTAGTCAAGGGCTAACTTGTAATGACAAAAAATTATCACTTCCAGCCAACGGTCCATTACCACCACACTGTTCCAAAGCTGATTGGCAAGCTCAAATTCTCTTTCACTTAGCGTAGCGTAATAGCGTCTCAATCAGTTACTTGTGTGTATAAAAATAACTAAATAATTCTCGTTTTATTAACAATCATCGAAGCGCCACATAATATTCACATCATAAATTTACTAAACACTAAAATAAATTGGGACGTGTAATAAATTGTTCATTCCTAATTACATTTCCAGTGGCTTTTGTTCCCGACAATACTTGCGTGGGCTTGCGGGATACAAATGTGGAGAATTTACTTAATTTATCGTTAACTGTATCTTAGTATATAAATTGGCAATTTCCTCGCCGCGCCATCATCCGATAAGATTTATGAAAGAAGAGATAACTAGGGAACCGGTTTTTTAAAAAGAACTAATACGGCAACCATTTATAACACTGTGACATTATTATTGGATGGTCGAAAAGAAATGTGGGTGCTATTTAGATAAATTTGGTGTTATGCCGTTTATGAGGTTTTACGGAAAGAACGTGTTCTTTTTTATTGTTAACCGCGATTGGGATGTACCGTTGAACAATTCCATTATTGTGTGGTCGTTAGGACAGATCGATTTGTCTATCTGAATATTTCTCACGCTAATTAACAAATTTATCATTGCCAGCCTATTGCAAGGCCAGGCCTCAGTCTTTTTAGGAAACTGATAAGGAGCTTAGACTCACCATGCTGCCCAATGTGGGTTAGCGGATGATTACCATATTTCATCATGTTGTTTATGATAATAACAGACTGACTATTTAATGTGGTGTCCAATTGATAAGGGTTTGACTCCGCTCTTACTCTTATCAGTTATTAGAAAATCTTTCATCTTATAAGAAAGAAAAACTCAATTGGTCTAATTCCTACATGCAACCTAATAAGCTATCACAATAGACCTAGAATAGAGCAATAGAATTAATAAAAAGCAAGATAGATCGGTCTTATTCGTATATCGAAAACTTTGACAAATGCTTCGTATGGTTGCTTGATCGAAAGTTGGATACAAAAAAGCAGTCAGCCCATAACTGACGTACAAGAGAATATTGAAAACTCTTCAATTTTAGCAGCAGCAGCTGATATTTTTTTATTTTCAAAAGGTCAGATCAGATGAGGTCAGGTCAGGCCCGCCGAGGTTTCAATTCTTCTACTACAAAGATAAAACACTTTAAAGTCATAAAGTAGAATTTACTCCAAAATAGTTTGGTCGCGTTCCAGTAAAGCGAACAGGAGGTAGTTAAGCGCTTTATAGAAAGTGCAACTTAACACCAACACAGCAATTTAAAAGCGAGTTTTAATGATATGTTCAGTTATCAGTAGCAGTATGTCTTTTAGTTATAATTAAAGAGTTTATGTTTGTCAAAATTTAGAGCTGTAGACTACCTATTGTATTGTTGTAGTACTAACTTTGACTAAATTAAGACACTCGACGAACGAGCTTTTACAATACTTTGTACCAATGTAAGAGTTGCTAATTACGGGAAGAACATGATTTTGTTGCCAAGTGCTACGACCATTAACCTATAGATCATCAAGCTACAAAAATGGCACGTGAATTTTCTAAAATCTGATTTTAATTTATTAATTCGTCTCACGACTGACAAATTCCTTTTGCCGCAACTCCAATATTACTGTTGGCTCGTCTGGAGAGCGCTTAAAATGTTTTTGTTCATAATATTTCGCCAGGACACTACTGTAACATCTGTTTGGCAGATGCTTGGCCTGTTTTCTTCTAAATTACAGTTGTAAGAACTCGGTTATTAACTTTGATATGGACTTAGTTTTAATTGATATTTATATGTGACCTATTTATTTTATAACTTGTTTACTATGTGATTTGCAGGAGATTTTAGTTTTATATAAATAAGTTTCACTTAAAATAATTGTCCGGTAAATGTACTTTTTAGGAGAAAGGTGCTCTATGTTCTGTGATTAATAAAAGTATTCTTATTCTTTAAAGGCCTTGCCATTACTAACGATCAGTGGTCAGTTAAAAAGTTCCCCTTGTCTATGATTAAGCTTAATAGTTGTTCTACGAACTTTATGTCAGTTCAATCCGTTATATTTCACAGCCACGACATCTTTCTTCTTCCAACGTGATATATGCTACAGTTTTGCCCATCATGGTGAACTACAGCTAGCAATGCCAAATTCTGTCAAAAAATATGTCCCAGGTAGTAGGTTTTTGAAGTTATACAATATCTAAAACATCATCGTTAGCAAAACTATACAAGGCGTTTTAAATTATTATTGTAAATTAAAAAGATGGGACATTATTCTTCTGTACATTTTCGAACCGTTGCTATATTTGATACCTTTTGTATAAATAAAACAACCAATTAATTTAATTTCGAATACATCGACAATAACACCGACAAACGCTCCCCAATATAGCCGACGACTAATAAATAAGTCAACAGGATATTTGCATGGTTGGAAGCACAAAGAAGTCGATATCGGCAATTATGGAGGCCCAGTCACGACAGTCAATTTATCTCAGATTATACGTTTATGAATCTAGGTCTGTTGGATATTGAATAGTCGTTTGTGTTTAAGTAATTATTTACGTAAATAGAATCTATTTTGATTTCTTAGATGTTCGTTTATTGTATATAAACTGGTCGTTGAGGTCACAAGGAATGCCAACCCCGCACCGGAAAATGCAGTGTTAGTTGATCCTCCACTAGATTGATAACATCAAGCAGGTTACGGGAAGCCACTGGGTGCAGTCGGTTCAAGATCGTGGTGTTTGGGAATCCACGCGGAAGACCTTTGGAGTTGAGAGTGTTTTTTCACTTCATCATTATCAACCTATTTTTCAGACCTACAGCAAGGCCATATTCAATTACAATAATCAACATTTCGAAATTAATTCAATTATTAAATTACCTAATTATTTCACAAGTATTGTTTCCTATTTTGGTTTGTTACTTCAAAATAAAGATGTAATCTGTTTATCTTTTACTCAATCTCTTCTTTACCCGTATCTCAAAAGGACAAATACCTAAACGGGTCGTTTCATAAAATAGTCCCGCACCATTATTACAACATCAAAACGTGTAATACCATAATATCGCAGTGCAGTGATCATACGCGCACGTGGGGTTGCCAGGTCTACGAACCTAACAGCCGGACAGACAAATCTCTTTGGCTGGACATTTGCGCAAGAAGGCCGCACATCCTATGTTATTCAATATTTTTCCTTAATATAAATCATCATCATTATCAGCCTATTAACGGCCAACTACAGGGCCAATCCTCCCTCCTTGTATGAATGGAGCACAAATCCACCATGCTGCTATATGGTGGATTAGCGGGTTTAGGATGATAATGTTTAATTTATTAACGATCTCTATGAATCATTGATGATAGTGTCCAAGAGCTTAACGTGCTCTCCAAGATAAGGATGCAACAGCACCACAACATTTTTTTTTTTTTATCGACTACAAGTTGGCCCTTGACTGCTATCACACCTGATGTTAAGTGATGATGCAGTCTAAGATGGAAGCGGGCTAACTTGTTAGGAGCAGGACGAAAATCCACACCCCTTTCGGTTTCTACACGACATCGTACCGGAACGCTAAATTGCTTGGCGATAAGTCTTTGTCGGTAAGGTGGTAACTAGCCGCGGCGAAAGCCTCCCACCAGCCAGACTAAGACAAATTAAGAAAAATCTCAATTTGCCCCGCCGGGAATCGAACCCAGGACCTCCGTCTTATAAATCCACGGCGCATACCACTGCGCCACGGAGGTCGTCACTTCTTGACACCAGGCTTACACTGTTCTTAGAAGATAGAAAATCTCGGAATACATTTAATTAATAAATTGTAATGAAATGTTAAAACCTAAAAAAAGCCGGACACGATTTATTTTGACCGGACACGAAAAATGCCTAACTAATATGTCCGGTTGTATCTAGACGCCTGGCAACACTACGCGCACGGCTGCATTACAAAGCGCAATTTAGTTTACAACAGTGATTTATTCAGCCGAGATGCAATGAAAATAAAGCGAATAAGCCCTCACGCAGATCATGGATTTTCGCCAGTTTTTATCACAGACTTGATCGATAGTTAATTTTCATTATAGTCTTTTTTACCCGACTGCGTTAGAAGGAGGGTAATTGATGTATCATTTGTAAAAGTGAAACGTCAAAGGAAAAATTACATTTGAATTTGTTTTCTTTTTAATTTTTTTGCGCTTGTTTGAAATAAGAGAGATTTTTAATTAGTCAAAATATCTATGTGAACAAACTTGTAAAACAAGGAATTTAAGGTTTACTTCTCAGGAATACCCATAAAGATTTGTTATTTCTTCACGACGCTAAAAACTACATTTAAAAAAGCTTTTCGTTTTCAAGCTTAGCATGTTCGGCAATAAAAAATTATTTGTATAGGATCATGTTATTTTACTGCAGTACCTTTTAATGAAACAATTCGAACAGAGAAATCGTTAATCCATATGAGTATTTTATAATTTAAATATTTTTATTCTGTGTTTTTATTTACGCAAGGAGTTTACGCTTTTTTGTACACTTTTCGCGCGGTTTCGTTCACGTAGGTTTGTACATGCATGCATAGTACATATTATAGTATAAACTGTATGTACTATGCCTTTGCATGGTATGAAAACCTTTTGTCCTCATGCCTCTAACAACGTAAGTTTAACAAAACTGCTATAATGAATAACTAAGCTAAGTACATAAATATGATAAGAAACAGATTTCTATTAGGAATTTATTATCTTAGCAATTAGAGTAAAATTCGTGGTGGTCTGTAAATAGGAATAAAGTCGTCCGTCTGCGTTGGAGCTTAATATCAAAAATTATATAGAGAGATGTCTAAATAAAAGAAAATATGATTGCATTCGCGGTGGCGTAGGATAATTGAAAAAATGTCTCCAGGATTGTTGGCTGCAATAAGACGGGATTACCGGCCTGTTATTGCTTGCAACTGAGTCGCATAATTTTATCTGTATCCAATCTGCCATTTGCTTTTCAGTTTAACGAAAATTCTTTATACACTGATTTGAGTTTTTATTTTGTTATTTTACCGTATAAGAGAAACGAATGAAATGGTTTGAGTATGAGTACCGTTAATAATGGTATTCAGTACAGCTTTTTTACCACCCTGCCGGCAAAGGACGTTAGCGTTCCGGTACGATGTGAGAAACTGAAAGGGGTGTGGATTTTCGTCCTACTCATAACAGATGAACTCGCTGCCATCGTAGATTGCATCATTACTTACAATGTGATTGCAGTCAAGGGCTAATTTGTAATGAATAAAAATAAATATGACTCGAAATAACGGAATAGACTAAGAATAGCTATTTCTTTAATTAGTATAACTTTAGGTTAAAATTAAATTTTTAATTAGCCAAATTAAAATAATTCGAATACATATTGTAATTTTATCGAGTGCTATAAGTATTGTAGGCTACAATGCTGTGCAATAGAGAGCATTTTTTTTTGTACTTAATAACAATTTTGTTTTTTCTGAGTTTAAAAGGACAACTTTCGAAATCAGATCCTATTTCAAACTGTATTAATTTACGTCACGGAGGATGCTCAACAGAAATTGATGGCATACATTTTTTCCCTCCAAAATTGGAAATTCTTGTTAGAGTCGCGAACAAATAAAGCACAAGACGCCGATATGTTCATCAACGTAGTTCGAATTCCCTTTGGTCCATTAGCCAGAAATTTTAATTGTTTGTTGGCGTCCCTTCTGAAAGTTCGCAGCTGGGCTCGCTCTACCGCCGCGCGCTATTTCGAGACAAATTACTTTGCAGTTGACGACTGTTTCCAAAGCTTTCGAAGTTTCCTCCTCTTAATAAAATCTTGATGCATATTTGAACTATCGCCAGAGTTTTAACGACCTCCGTGGCGCAGTGGTATGCGTGGTGGATTCATAAGACGGAGGTCCTGGGTTCGATTCCCGGTGGGGCAGATTGGGATTTTTCTTAATTTGTCTTGGTCTGGCTGGTGGGTGGCTTTCGCCGTGGCTATTTATCACCCCGCCAGTACCGCCAAGCGACTTAGCGTTCCGGTACGATGTCGTGTAGAAACCGATAGGAGTGTGGATTTCATCATACTCCTAACAAGTTAGCCCGCTTCCATCTTAGATTGCATCATCACTTAACATCAGGTGTGATAGCAGTCAAGGGCCAACTTGTAGTCGATAAAAAAAAATCGCCAGAGTTTTACATAATTGTTAAATAGAAAGCGCAATACTAGCTAGATTTTTGCGTTTTATAGATTCGATCGATTGCAAATAAAAACCCCATCATCATTATCAGCCTATTAACGATCCACTACAGGGCTAGACCTGCCCTCCTTATAGGAGAGGGGATATGGAGCGTAGACCCACCACGCTGCTCCAATGCGGGTTGGCGGGTTTAGGGTGATAATGTGTCATTTATTAACGATCACTATCAGATGTTGATGACAGTGACCAGAACCGACAGCTTAACGTGCTCTCCGAGGCACGGGGGTGTAACACCGCCAACTTCATGACTCCGGGCTTGGAATGTACTGAAAAATTCATAGAAAAATCAAATCAAAAAATCAAATTAAAAAGCATTCGAACCCACGACCTCGCGATCGAAGCCATATAGTCTAACCACTAGACCAACGAGGCAGGCATAACTACTTATACGAGGTATAACTACTTACTCATAGGTTCGAAATTATTACTTTCGAAAACAAGTTTATTGATTCCAGATAAATAGATATGTGGGTTAATTGACTCCTTAGGGTTGTAAGGTTCAACTGATGATGATGACCATCGTGACCGGCGGCAACGTTAACTGTCCCTCTGTGACACGAGAATCATACCACAAATGCATCCAATTGCTGAAATAACCTACCTATAATACTACATTTAACTAAACAAAAAAGGTATTTTATTTTAGAAACGTACTTGGACAAACAAACAACAATAAGAAGAGCAAACTACTAAAGTTATATCTTTTATAACTCATTTCAACTACACTACACTTAACTGTTATAACAGCAACTTAGTTAACTACGCACTTGCAACCAGCCATTTACATTTAACATTCTTAGTATAAACATATTAACCATGCCCCAGTTAGAAGCTACCAACAAAGCTATTTTTTAAGTCATTGCAAAGTTGCCCTTGTCTGCCATCAAACCTGATGACAAGCAATGATGCAATATAAGATGAAAGCGGGCTAACTTGTTAGGAGTAGGATGATAATCTACATTTGTTTCGGTTTCACGACATCGTACCGGAACATTTAATCGCTACGTCTTTTCTCGTAGGGTGGTAAACTGCCCAAGCGTCCCACTAGCCAGGTCAGAACTGATCCAATTAAAAAAACCTTAATCAGCCCAGACGAGGATCGAACCCAAGACTTCCGCCTTATAAATCAACCGCGCATACACTACGAGGGCCTTCAAACTTATTTAACTACGCACTTTTATCCATTTACATCAAACATTCTTAGCAGAAACAGATTAATGATGCCCCAGTTAAAAGCTCCCTACAAAGGCATAACAAAGTTCAAGTATCACAAGGCAGCGGCATATCAAATTTCGTGGCAATATTTTATGTATAATCAGACAAACCCTCAAAATTTCACAGTAATTGTCCGCGCCCGGGGTCTAGCTATCGCTTCGTATATCAAATTGGAATGTTAATTCAATAAGCACAACTTACGACCCGCTCCGGGGTCGAGATAAAAGAATATAATCCGAATGAGCATAAAATTATGAGTGCACAACTCACTTGGGACAGCTTATTTGAGCTAGATAATTTATGCTTTCGTAGATATAAGTTACAGTGGCCGCAAACTTGCGTTTATGTCGTTCGACAAAATGTTTGTATATAATTTAAATTATCTTGACTGTTTACTACGATATTGATAAAAGAAAAAGAGTATTAGGCATTTTTATACTTCATGGTTGTCTGTATAGGCTGAAATTAAGTCGTGTAGAAAATTATAAATGTAAAGGTCAAGTTTTTTAACTGTTGTTTTAATGACAGATACGTGGTTATCTGTCATTAAGACATTACATTCTGTAAATGCTTATGTGTTTTATGTAATATGCCAAAATTAATTTTAATTCGATGCAAGTAGTAAATCAACCGGAAACCTAGATGGTGACAAGCGTATTGTTACAAAATTTCGTTACTGTGTATCCCAAAATGCCGCTCCTCGATTAAGCAGTTATCTGTTATTGTAAAACGATGGAAAAAATAGAAAATCGTTGCCAGGTCTATGTAATTAACAATGACAGGTATAGGCGTTACGACTAACTTAGATCTGGCAACAAATTTTTAATTCTCAAAAATTAATAACAGGTAATTGCGACCAATTATTTATATTATGATAAAATAATCTAATACATACTCCGTCAATATTATTTTAAAATTCGTTTAATAAAAAAACGAATACCTACACAGTGGCGGGATCTTGGATCATAACGACAAAACTCATGTAACCCAACAAAATGTCGCTCGTGTATAAGCCTGTAGCTTATATTTTATACATTTCCTAGATAACTTGCGTATGGAGATTAGCAAGCTGGGAAACTAAATAGATAAAATTTATGAGCGGCCGCTTATCTTTGTTGCTACTGGTCGCGTGGCGGTTTATTCAATTCAAACTATTCAAATTTGATTAAGAAACATTAGAAAGTTATTCAATTGACGCATTATGCCCCTGCCCATTAAAACAGCAGTTAACTATTATGAATAGTTCGATAAAATACATTATATCCTCGTGGGTAGAAAATAATTTTTGTTTTGATCGCGCTCAGTGGTTGTTAACTCGTGAAATTATTATTTATTACATTTAAAATTAAATTGAATATGTATTTAGTTAGAACATAAAGTTTACACACAAAATAAATAATATTAAGTAAATTAATTCCTAGTTTTAAAATAGGACATTGAACAATTTCCCATTTAAAAGCATCTTCAGCTTAGCCAATATTTAGAAACAGATGTGATTGCAGTTAAGTTTTAATTTATCTTAGGAAAGAAATCTTATTCCTTTGTTTTATTTTAGTTTAAGAAAATATGTGCTAAAACCATGTAAACAATCCTATATTAAATAGGATAGTCAGTTGATTAACGAGTGAGCATTGAATTTTTACTTAGTTACAATTTTTTTTTTATCGACTACAAGTTGGCCCTTGACTGCTATCACACCTGATGTTAAATGATGATACAGTCTAAGATGGCAACGGGCTAACTTGTTAGGAGTGGGACGAAAATCCACACCCCTTACGGTTTCTACACGACATCGTATCGGAACGCTAAATCGCTTGGCGATACGTCTTTGTCGGTAGGGTGGTAACTAGCCAAGGCGAAAGCCTCCCACCAGCCAGACCAAGACAAATTAAGAAAAATCTCAATATGCCCCGCCGGGAATCGAACCCAGGACCTCCATCTTATAAATCCACCGCGCATACCACTGCGCCACGGAGGTCTCGAAAATAAATAAAAGGAAGTTTAATATTTTAAGAAGTTTTTAAAGTTTGGAAGAAAGAGGACATTCCTCTAGAGAGCTGTTATTTCACTCCCTTTAATATATCTTTACTCAAATTGAGCTTCTACGCTTACCCAAATTCCTCACTAATGTAATCCAATGAATGTTGAATAATAAACAAAAAAACTATCTAATTTCAAGTTAAATGACGCATGCTAAGAGTATAAAATAAGACAGCAAACGCAAAATCTACCGCAGTATTTGAAGAAACTACGCAAATAGTAGGACAAAGTATTGCGGAGCTTCTGGTGGCCGTGTTAAGTTACAAAGTAAACCGGCCACAACAGCCCGCCGCGTGTTCTCGGGTGACGCTTAAGTGACTCGTCGACCACCGCGGTATATTCCATTAAATCGGCTTCTTTGCTGACCGAGAACAGGGCCTTACTACCGGCTTTTATAGCAGTAATGTTTTAACAATGTTTCGAAAGTTCGTACTATGATATCCTTAAATGAAATATTGTTTTTAACCTTATAAAAAATTCTCAGTTTAACTGGATTTTTGTATGTTGTATGTTTGTCCACATTTTGCTGAATCGATTTTGATACGGTTTAAGAAATGTATTTATTGCATTTAGGAGAAAGATTTTTGTATTTAATCTAGGTAACGACGACTTACCGAGTTACAGCAAGTTCTTCCTCTTGACATTTTCTTCGTTCTTTGTTCACACTTGTTCAACTTTTGTTAGATCATGGAAACATTTGAGGTGATAGCATCTAGAAGTCCCAACAAAACGTTACAGATTTTTTTATAGTTTCGTAAAGATAAAGGTAGTAAGGCCATAAGGATGGAATCGGTAATTTTCCTTATTTGTTTTAGAAGCTAAAAAGGGATTCCGTTTCTTCCCTTTTAATTCATTTCCTTTTAATTATAAATCTTCTTTTATTATTAAAATATAACGGCTGAAACTCACGACACTGCTGTCAGAGTATGCCTAACTAGTTTCGAATCCATACGGGGTCCTTAGTCATAAGCTTACTTGTTCCGGTAACGCGGCGTGACGCAAACTTGCTTTATATTAAGTACACATTAATTTCAGCATAACCTATTATGTATACCTACCCGCATAATTCCCGTTCCCGTAAAAATCGAGATAAAAAGTTGCCTATTTGTTATTGTGATGCATCATCATCATCATCATCAGCCTGTATACGTCCACTGCTGCTGAAGATAGCTTTCCAATTCTGATGCATAAGCTGTATTATTGTAAAATTTCATCAAAATCCGTTCAGTAGTTATTGCTTAAAAGAATAACAAACATCGGTCCATCGAGCTACCTCTAAAGTTAGGAGCATAAGAGAATCACTTATTGATCGATCGCCGAGCGGTAGTCACCTTAGGCTTAGCTAGGATGTAGGAGATCAATCGTGATCTTTAGTATGTAGAAGATCAATCGTTGATCTTTAGTCGTGTAGTTTAATTATATTGTAATTAATTATTAATTAAATAATTATTACGTATCGTTGCATTTCTTTCCGAGCCCCTAGCTGCCCCCTAAACGTAGGTTACTTATAAACTTTCGCGTTTACAATTAGTAAGGACATTTGCTATTAGATTACGATTGTCACATATACAAAACTGTGGGAAAACTTTTAAATATTAATAGCCCTTTATTCCAAATAGGTCAGGCCTCAAGCGTAGGTATGTGCTTTAGTGTACAAAAAAGTAGGTCAGCTGTAATAACCCTAAAATTGTTTGTTGGATCAAAAAACGCTACGTAACCCAATTTCACTGGTTTGTTTGCTTAAAAATGTTTTAATGATTTTATTTCAGAATGAGTTTTCTCAATGTAATAATTTAAGTAATTAAATACGGAACGTGAGCGTTATTGCAAGAGTGGAATTGTGAAGAGATATTATTTTAATATTATTTTTTTATTATATGCCTATTGAAGAAACGGAGTTGGAGGTACTGGAATTGTGACCATTCACCGGAAAGCGCATGGTCGGTCGAGCCCCCACTAGGGGACTGGTGGCATTAAACGTGACCCTTTTTTTTCGTGGGGAAATCCTCATGGATACCCTCTCGCTATGGGGAGGCGAGGAGGTTTTGTCGGACTCTTACCGACTAAAAACCCACGGTGTTCCTATTCGTCGCGTGAAAATAACGAAAAGCTGCTTCCGAGAATTAAATGACCCTGCACTAGCCAAAGGCGGCGCCCCAGTTGTTATATTTAGAAATCCTTACAAATGCCCTATTACTAGATGTGGATGTCTATCGATTGATATGATGACTGTTGTTACAAATTTCTGAATTTTCTATATACAATATTTGCTTAATTTTGAAATTACCTAGCATGACGGTTAACCAATAACTTTGAAATATAGGTAACACGTGGTGACTGCTACTATATCCTAAAAAAAATTACTCACAACAGCCATAATTTTTTCTTTCCCAAGAATTCTTGTATCAGACAAAACCTCTCAACAATCAAATCAATCAAAGTTAATTTCGGAGAAACAGAGATATACATATACATAGAGATAGAATCGACATAAAAATTATTTCATGAGAAGTAAAAGTAATTTAATACTTTTTATTATTATTTCACTACTTACTTATTACACCAGAATTTATTATCGGAAACGGCTGAAACTCGTGTTATTTTTGTCGGGTATACTCCGACAGCAATAGCTTGAGTTTCAGTCCTTTCTATTTTAATAATATCGAAAATACTTTGGATAATTTAAATTGTAATAAAATTTATTATGTTAGGAATTATCATGTAGGTACATGGAAAACAAATATGTGCAAGAATCAAATAAGTAAGTGCAGTTAAAAGTAACGATTCTCTTTATTAGGTATTACGATTGTCGGGCATCAAGTAATCTAGGTAATGTGGGTTTATAGCTAATTAGCAATTATGTGCATTTAATATATTAATCCTTTGATCCATATCATCAGTATTACAATAATTATTATCGTTAACATAATAGTTATGTGCCATGGATATTGTAATAATGGATATTGTAATATTCTGCATTACGACCAATTATCTCCCATTAACTGCGTAGTATTTAATGGATCCTCTATTGTTTTATGTCTGGTGAGATGTTTATGACATATTATAACAATTAGACACAATGCAGTATTTCTAAGAAGGTATATAAAGTCTATTTACTCTCATCATTATCAGAATATTAACAATCAACGGGACCAGGCTTCCCTCCTTATAGGAAAGAGGATATTGAGCGTAAACCCACCACGCTGCCCCAATGCGTTATCGGGCTTACGGTGATATTGGTTCATCAATGTTTGTTGATAATAGTGACTGGGTCCGGAATGGCTTAACGTGTTCTGCAAAGCACGGAACACCACTCACATACCGACTCCAGGCTTTTTTTTGTAGTAAGTAAAATGATTCCACAACCCGACCTAGAATTCATTTCCAGGACCTCGAATTCGAAGCCACATTAACAACTAGGTCAAGTATGCAGTACCTATTTACCCTGTTTGGTACTCAATATTATACTATATTGACAGATATTGTAGACATAGCATACAAACATAATACATTTCATAGTAGAGTTATTGCCTTGAAGTCTGCAAACATATTTTACTACACGTTTTGGGGTGTAAGTGGCCCACCATCATCTTGTGGCCAAAGTCAACCTCACCTGCCCGCGGTACACCCTGCTACTACTAACGAGGCTCTGGCGCACCTTGGTCCCCGTCAAGGGTTCTTCTTCTTCTTCTTCATTTCCTGGGTATTTTCCGCACTTGGCCAGTGAGTTGGCCGTTGTGCGTGGGTCCCTTGGTGTAGGCTCCCGCTGACTCACTCCAGCCAGCCGAGCTCGCTCCAGAAGCTTAGGAGGCCTCCCAGGTCGCCAATTGCCTCATGGAGTGTCGCTTTGGAGCCAATGTATGTTTCACGTTGTTCCGATACCCCTCTGCAACTGAGCATAACGTGTATCGGTGTCTCGTCGTGTTCCAGACAAGCCCTGCACAATGGGCTGTCGGTCATACCTAGAAGTGAGAGGTGTTTGTTTAATGGACAGTGACCTGTAATCAGTCCTATGACCGTTCTGAGTTTTGCGCGGGTTAACCGTGTGAGTTTTTTGGTTAGTTTTGTGTTTAGACGTGGTATTGCCTCCTTGGTGTGTTTGCAGTCCGTAGTCTGTGTCCAAATCCTGGTGTGTTTATTGTGGGTGTCTTTGTGTAACCAAGATTTGTATTCACTGAAGGGTATTGGAATTATGGGGTTCGGTCCCATGACCTTCAGTGTTGATGCACGTCGTGCAAGTTCGTCTGCCCTCTCGTTACCGTAATTACCGTCGTGTCCCTTGACCCAAAACAAGGTTACTTTGTTTTCTTTGGAGAGTTTCCTGAGTGTATTGTGGCAGTCAAGCAGCAGTTTAGAGGTGGTCCAGTGTTTGTCTATTGCCTTGAGTGCTGCTTGGCTGTCGCTGTGTATATTGATAGTAAAGTTTGTTACCTTTCTCGCGACCATAGCCATGGCCGCAGTTGTAATACCAACGCATTCAGCTTGGAAGACAGAGTTATTCCTGCCGAGCGCCTGTGCGATGTTTATGTTCAGCTCCTGACAGTAGGCTCCTGCCCCGGTGCCTGTAACTGTTTTAGAGCCGTCGGTGTATATGTTTATTTCGTCTGGTCTTGTTACATTACCATTGTTACCGTCTATGTTGACCTTGTAGGGTTTGTCCATGAGGTATTGTTTTGTTGTCTTGTCACATATCCAACTCAGGGGCGAGTTGTCTGTGGTTGATGTTTTAAGTATTTCTGTGTGGCCCGTGGTTGTTTCTTGCCATTGTTGGCAGGCTTTTAGCCTGAGGGCTGTTAACTTCGCCTCCTCTTGTATATACAGGTGAAGCGGTGGTATGCCCATTAGCGCCTCAAGAGCTGCTGTAGGTGTAGTGTTCATACAGCCGGTAATGGCTAGCAATGCCTGTCTTTGAAATTTCTGTAAGTCCTTCTGCGCTGTTGTTAGTAGCGTCCTAGGCCACCATATTATCGACGCGTAGGTCAGTGAGCTCCTCACTACCGTCGTGTATAGCTTAAGCCCCAGGTTTTACCTATCATGCGTTTGCATTGGCAAAGGATGATGGTGGACTTCTGTAGTTTTGTCTCGATGTGTCTTTTCCAGTTTAGTTTTTGGACCAAGAGCACCCCCAGGTACTTTACCTCTGTTGATAACTTTAGGGTTTCATTGAATAGTGTTGGTGTTTTATTTAGATTAGGTTTTCTCTTGTGTGTAAATAGGACAAGTTCAGTTTTCTTTGGGTTGACAGATAGTTCATTGGTTTTGCACCAGTTTTCTATCGTTCGTAGGGCGTTTTGCATTATTTCATGCAATGTGTTTTCTTGTTTACCGCCGATGAGTATTGTAATATCATCCGCGTACCCTATGGTTGGGAATCCTTTGTTATTCATTTTTGTAATGAGGTCGTCCACCACTAGGTTCCACAAAAGTGGAGATTGGACTCCTCCCTGTGGGCACCCTTTGGCTACGATTCCTCTTGTTTTTCCGTTTATGTCTATTTGGATGACCCTCAGTTCTAGGAGAGCGTTAATCCATAAGCGTAAAGTGTCTGGTACTTTATATCTTTCTAAAGATCTGTCGATGCTTTTGAATGTGGTTTTGTCGAACGCACCTTCAATATCTATGAAGGCTCCTAACGTCGATAGTTTGTTCTCTAGATTGTGTTCTATTCTTCTCACCACGGAGTGTAGTGCTGTCTCTGTTGATTTTCTTGTGCAGTAGGCATGTTGGTTTGGGTGTAGGGGTGTATGCTTCAGTACACCGTCGCGTAGAAATCGGTTACTCAGCCTTTCTAGGGTTTTTAGAAGGAATGAGGTGAGACTGATCGGTCTAAATGATTTTGGTTGGGTGTAGTCTGATTTGCCTGGTTTTGGTAAGAAGACTACCTTTACCTCTCTCCAAGGCACAGGGATATGTTTATAGGCCAGGCATGCTTTGTACACCTGCATTAGATCTGTTACTAGGTCTTCCATTCCCCACTGTAGTAGGGCGGGGAAGATTTCATCCGTGCCCGCTGACTTGAAGGGGTGGAAGGTGTTGATGGCCCAGCGTAGTCTGTCTTGTGTAACTATCTCGTTAGCGAGGTTCCAGTCTGTCTCTGTAGGGTTGTGACTACGTACATCATCCCATTGTAGGTCGTTTAGGATTCTACAGCCTGGGAAGTGTGTTTCTATGAGTATTTCGCTTATTTCTTTGTCGTTCCTAGTGTAGCTCCCATCCTGTTTCCTCAGTGAGCTTAATGTTAGATTTTTGTCCTTAGACAGTATCTTCCTTACTCTGTTGGCCTTTTCGTTAGATTCTATGTTTGTACAGAAGGAGTGCCATGTTTTAGCTTCTCTTTGTCGTGTAAGTTTTTTGTATGTGTTCTGGGAGTATTTGAAGTTGTCCCAGTCCGTGTCATCCCTGGTGTTTTTTGCTCTGTTGAAGAGTCGTCTTAGGTTTTGTATTTTCCTTTCAAGGTCTTTACTCCACCAATTGCTTCTTGGTGCTTGTTTAGTTGTAGGTTTCCAAGTGGGGCATGCTTTATCGAAGCATTGATTAATGGTTTCCGTAATGTTTAACACTACTTCGTCTATTTGTTGGGTTGTGGTAAAATATCTTTTTCCTACTGGGTTCGTAGGTTTTAGGCTTGTATTCAGCAGTCTTTTGTATAGTATCCTGTTCGTTTTTCTTGGATTCCTCCAAGGTGTGTTTTGTGTCGTGGTTAGCTCTAGTTCGTATCTTACACGGCGATGGTCGGATAGAGTCAGCTCATCGCTGACATGCCAGTTAATAATGTAGTCTACGATATTGTTAGATGCTAGCGTTAAGTCTATTATTGATTGGTATCTGCTGGAGACGAACGTGGGTTCCGTGCCTGTGTTTATAACGTTTAGGTTAGTTGTTAGTAAGTAAGACATTATTTTCTCACCTCTTTTGTTGTTGGTTGTGCATCCCCATAGGGTATGGTGTGCGTTGCTGTCAACCGATATTATTAGGTCTGTGTTTTCGTCCTCACAATGAATTATGAGGTCCATGACTTCTTTTGGTGGTGGCTCTTCCTCTATGGGTAGGTAGAGTGATGCTAGGACTAGTGGTCTAGTCTTGGCATCTCTGTGCTGAATTCCGTTCTGTAACCTCACCGTGGTGAGGTCTCTGAAACAGTATTGTGTTAGAAGTGTCGCTTTGATGCAGCGGGGTATGTAGATTCCCGTTCTTGGAGGTGTTTGTTTGCTATCATAAAGTATCTTACCATTTAAGCTGTTTAAGCCGCATATCTGATTCTTCCTGACCCATGGCTCTTGGATCAGGGCTATCGTGTCGGCTTCGACTTCCAAGAGTCCTCGTAGCGTAGCTGTTGCAAGTTGTTTGTGCTGGAGGTTAGTTTGTATGATTTTAATCTCGGTTTTTGTAATATGCGTGTTAAGTTTTATATTGTTTTGATTACTTACACTTTCATTGTCGGTATCGTATGTGGGATTTAAAAGAG